>JAZGTN010000101.1:15000-5850645 GCA_037783415.1 Leptasterias polaris
TAACCCTAACCCTAACCCTAACCCTAACCCTAACCCTAACCCTAACCCTAACCCTAACCCTAACCCTAACCCTAACCCTAACCCTAACCCTAACCCTAACCCTAACCCTAACCCTAACCCTAACCCTAACCCTAACCCTAACCCTAACCCTAACCCTAACCCTAACCCTAACCCTAACCCTAACCCTAACCCTAACCCTAACCCTAACCCTAACCCTAACCCTAACCCTAACCCTAACCCTAACCCTAACCCTAACCCTAACCCTAACCCTAACCCTAACCCTAACCCTAACCCTAACCCTAACCCTAACCCTAACCCTAACCCTAACCCTAACCCTAACCCTAACCCTAACCCTAACCCTAACCCTAACCCTAACCCTAACCCTAACCCTAACCCTAACCCTAACCCTAACCCTAACCCTAACCCTAACCCTAACCCTAACCCTAACCCTAACCCTAACCCTAACCCTAACCCTAACCCTAACCCTAACCCTAACCCTAACCCTAACCCTAACCCTAACCCTAACCCTAACCCTAACCCTAACCCTAACCCTAACCCTAACCCTAACCCTAACCCTAACCCTAACCCTAACCCTAACCCTAACCCTAACCCTAACCCTAACCCTAACCCTAACCCTAACCCTAACCCTAACCCTAACCCTAACCCTAACCCTAACCCTAACCCTAACCCTAACCCTAACCCTAACCCTAACCCTAACCCTAACCCTAACCCTAACCCTAACCCTAACCCTAACCCTAACCCTAACCCTAACCCTAACCCTAACCCTAACCCTAACCCTAACCCTAACCCTAACCCTAACCCTAACCCTAACCCTAACCCTAACCCTAACCCTAACCCTAACCCTAACCCTAACCCTAACCCTAACCCTAACCCTAACCCTAACCCTAACCCTAACCCTAACCCTAACCCTAACCCTAACCCTAACCCTAACCCTAACCCTAACCCTAACCCTAACCCTAACCCTAACCCTAACCCTAACCCTAACCCTAACCCTAACCCTAACCCTAACCCTAACCCTAACCCTAACCCTAACCCTAACCCTAACCCTAACCCTAACCCTAACCCTAACCCTAACCCTAACCCTAACCCTAACCCTAACCCTAACCCTAACCCTAACCCTAACCCTAACCCTAACCCTAACCCTAACCCTAACCCTAACCCTAACCCTAACCCTAACCCTAACCCTAACCCTAACCCTAACCCTAACCCTAACCCTAACCCTAACCCTAACCCTAACCCTAACCCTAACCCTAACCCTAACCCTAACCCTAACCCTAACCCTAACCCTAACCCTAACCCTAACCCTAACCCTAACCCTAACCCTAACCCTAACCCTAACCCTAACCCTAACCCTAACCCTAACCCTAACCCTAACCCTAACCCTAACCCTAACCCTAACCCTAACCCTAACCCTAACCCTAACCCTAACCCTAACCCTAACCCTAACCCTAACCCTAACCCTAACCCTAACCCTAACCCTAACCCTAACCCTAACCCTAACCCTAACCCTAACCCTAACCCTAACCCTAACCCTAACCCTAACCCTAACCCTAACCCTAACCCTAACCCTAACCCTAACCCTAACCCTAACCCTAACCCTAACCCTAACCCTAACCCTAACCCTAACCCTAACCCTAACCCTAACCCTAACCCTAACCCTAACCCTAACCCTAACCCTAACCCTAACCCTAACCCTAACCCTAACCCTAACCCTAACCCTAACCCTAACCCTAACCCTAACCCTAACCCTAACCCTAACCCTAACCCTAACCCTAACCCTAACCCTAACCCTAACCCTAACCCTAACCCTAACCCTAACCCTAACCCTAACCCTAACCCTAACCCTAACCCTAACCCTAACCCTAACCCTAACCCTAACCCTAACCCTAACCCTAACCCTAACCCTAACCCTAACCCTAACCCTAACCCTAACCCTAACCCTAACCCTAACCCTAACCCTAACCCTAACCCTAACCCTAACCCTAACCCTAACCCTAACCCTAACCCTAACCCTAACCCTAACCCTAACCCTAACCCTAACCCTAACCCTAACCCTAACCCTAACCCTAACCCTAACCCTAACCCTAACCCTAACCCTAACCCTAACCCTAACCCTAACCCTAACCCTAACCCTAACCCTAACCCTAACCCTAACCCTAACCCTAACCCTAACCCTAACCCTAACCCTAACCCTAACCCTAACCCTAACCCTAACCCTAACCCTAACCCTAACCCTAACCCTAACCCTAACCCTAACCCTAACCCTAACCCTAACCCTAACCCTAACCCTAACCCTAACCCTAACCCTAACCCTAACCCTAACCCTAACCCTAACCCTAACCCTAACCCTAACCCTAACCCTAACCCTAACCCTAACCCTAACCCTAACCCTAACCCTAACCCTAACCCTAACCCTAACCCTAACCCTAACCCTAACCCTAACCCTAACCCTAACCCTAACCCTAACCCTAACCCTAACCCTAACCCTAACCCTAACCCTAACCCTAACCCTAACCCTAACCCTAACCCTAACCCTAACCCTAACCCTAACCCTAACCCTAACCCTAACCCTAACCCTAACCCTAACCCTAACCCTAACCCTAACCCTAACCCTAACCCTAACCCTAACCCTAACCCTAACCCTAACCCTAACCCTAACCCTAACCCTAACCCTAACCCTAACCCTAACCCTAACCCTAACCCTAACCCTAACCCTAACCCTAACCCTAACCCTAACCCTAACCCTAACCCTAACCCTAACCCTAACCCTAACCCTAACCCTAACCCTAACCCTAACCCTAACCCTAACCCTAACCCTAACCCTAACCCTAACCCTAACCCTAACCCTAACCCTAACCCTAACCCTAACCCTAACCCTAACCCTAACCCTAACCCTAACCCTAACCCTAACCCTAACCCTAACCCTAACCCTAACCCTAACCCTAACCCTAACCCTAACCCTAACCCTAACCCTAACCCTAACCCTAACCCTAACCCTAACCCTAACCCTAACCCTAACCCTAACCCTAACCCTAACCCTAACCCTAACCCTAACCCTAACCCTAACCCTAACCCTAACCCTAACCCTAACCCTAACCCTAACCCTAACCCTAACCCTAACCCTAACCCTAACCCTAACCCTAACCCTAACCCTAACCCTAACCCTAACCCTAACCCTAACCCTAACCCTAACCCTAACCCTAACCCTAACCCTAACCCTAACCCTAACCCTAACCCTAACCCTAACCCTAACCCTAACCCTAACCCTAACCCTAACCCTAACCCTAACCCTAACCCTAACCCTAACCCTAACCCTAACCCTAACCCTAACCCTAACCCTAACCCTAACCCTAACCCTAACCCTAACCCTAACCCTAACCCTAACCCTAACCCTAACCCTAACCCTAACCCTAACCCTAACCCTAACCCTAACCCTAACCCTAACCCTCTAACCCTTCTAACTCTAACCCTAACCCTAACCCTAACCCTAACCCTAACCCTAACCCTAACCCTAACCCTAACCCTAACCCTAACCCTAACCCTAACCCTAACCCTAACCCTAACCCTAACCCTAACCCTAACCCTAACCCTAACCCTAACCCTAACCCTAACCCTAACCCTAACCCTAACCCTAACCCTAACCCTAACCCTAACCCTAACCCTAACCCTAACCCTAACCCTAACCCTAACCCTAACCCTAACCCTAACCCTAACCCTAACCCTAACCCTAACCCTAACCCTAACCCTAACCCTAACCCTAACCCTAACCCTAACCCTAACCCTAACCCTAACCCTAACCCTAACCCTAACCCTAACCCTAACCCTAACCCTAACCCTAACCCTAACCCTAACCCTAACCCTAACCCTAACCCTAACCCTAACCCTAACCCTAACCCTAACCCTAACCCTAACCCTAACCCTAACCCTAACCCTAACCCTAACCCTAACCCTAACCCTAACCCTAACCCTAACCCTAACCCCTAACCCTAACCCTAAACCCTAACCCTAACCCTAACCCTAACCCTAACCCTAACCCTAACCCTAACCCTAACCCTAACCCTAACCCTAACCCTCCCATTGGGTTAATGCATGTGTACAAACGTATAGGAAAAAGTCCAAAAAAGTCCAGTACGAAATCCCCTTAGGGTTTGTGCACGTGCACAAACGAATAGGGAAATTTTGAAATATTAAAATTTTCAGCCAAACTTACTAGGGGCCTTTTCCGAATTTTTAACAAAAGTTTATAAAACTGCGGACTTACCTCTTGTGATTTTAAAAGAAGCCGGCCTTTCTTTACCCCTTGCCTTAAAATTAACTTTTAAAAAAACAGTCAAAAAAAAAATTTAAGTTAAAACAAATTTGTGCAGAAAGTTAGTCAGAGTGACGACCGAGCGTTCAGGGGACTCAAAGTCTGGTCGAACCAGCAGGGTGATCACCCATGTAGTTCCCTTCAGGGATTGGCTAGTTCCCGGTCCCTCCTTGTCCTTTCCCACCCGGAATAATCACCCAACCCACTTTGGGGAGAGACATGACGGAACCCCAATCCATTACTGCGGCCAACAGTAAAAGTCATGTCCCTTACATTGATAGGAGTAGGATTCGAACCGGGTGTACCAGCTCTGGACCGAACGCATGCGAACAATCCAGTGCCCCGCGGAGCCCGTTGGTATTTGAAGGTGATTTTAACACTACTTAAATAATACAATGTGAAAACGGCGACTTAAAAAAAACAGCAGAGGGATTCGAACCAGGGTCAGTCCCATCGAAAACCTGGCCCTTACCACACAGGCTATGGTTGGTTCAATTTACACATTTCTGAACATTTGTACAATGTGAAGAACGGATCGAAACAAAAAATTACTTACCCTTTGTGATATTTCGTTTTTTGTTACAAACAAATTTGAATAATTCTGGATGTAATTCTCGGCAGCTTACCAGAAAATAGTCTCTCTTCTACTTGCCTCAAATTTTATTTCAAAAGAATAATTGTAGGAAGAAATAGTCAATACCTTAATTTTTTTTAAGTTAGTTGGAGTGACGACGAGGCGTTCAGGGGATTCAAAGTCTGGTCGAACCAGCAGGGTGATCACTTATGTAGTTCCTTTCAGGAATTGGCTAGTCCCCGGTCCCTCCTTTCCCTTTCCCACCTGGAATATTCACCCTACCCACTTTGGGGAGAGATATGACGGACCCAATCGATTACTGCAACCAACTGTAAAAGTCATGTCCCTTACAATCTTTATCCGTCAGAAATAAAGACAAGCTGGAAGTGAAGACGCACGAATGTCTTTGTTTACTAGTTTGGAGCCGCGGAGGTATCGAAAACGTTTATTTACTTCAGTTGTGTGATTCACTCATCAACAGATCGAGTTATTATAACCTCACATACAATGGTAGAAAAGCCACATTAATCCCCGGCCCCACCTACCTCCACCGAAAATACCTTGCATTCTTCCAACTGTAATGTAGTAAAGTTTGCCAAGTACACTGAAAGCTGTTTTGTTATGCAAATGAATTGTTTCTGTTCCATAGTTACAATGGATGGCTTCTTCTGTGACTTCCAAAAAGACAGTACTGCGAAGTGTACGTATTACACAGTATGTCACAGTTTAATGGCAGCGCCGCTCTACACCCACACGGGATTGGGACGTCGTGTTTTGGTAAATAATTAGCAATTTCTATCAAATTTCCTTTGTTTTTGGTTTGGACGTTTAAAATTCACGAGAACACCTCTGGATAGTTTAAGAGACGACTTTGTACTGCCTTATTGACTTCCATAGATTATGTTGCTCCGTAGCAAAGTTTGGAAGTGAACACTGCATCATGGACAATACATGCGCGCCCTCTATCCGACAATGGACACTCTCGAAGACATCAGCAGAATGTCAACAATTGACAAACATCTCTACATGTTTGCACTATTAAAAAACAGATAGAACAACCAACTTGGATTACTTTGGGGAGGTAGGTCGACTTATAATAGTTTGAAAAAGTTGTCAAGTAGTATTTACTCATCTGGAAGAATTCCAGAGGTGAATAATTGAGCTAAGAAAATGTCAACCTAATTTGAGTATCAAAGGGAACTGAATGTATATTGTGCACACCATTGATATTATTGACAATATTAATGTTAACAGATCATGCAAGTTAAATGCATGTGATGAAGATGACCATGGTGAAAAACTTCTTTTAAATATGGCTCGAAATGCTACAGTGTTTTTAAAATTATTAAACGATCAGTTTTGGATCTCTCGAGACCTAAAACCGATGGTTGAAAACAGTTCAAACGTAAGGTATTTTTATTCACTTTTCATGTGCCTGCAATGACTGATTGAGCTTCAGGTTTGTTATTAGGTGTTCGGGCTTAGAAGCCCGAACTACTCTTTGTTAGTGTTCGGTTTTGGGGTTGTTTTTCAGTTTTTCTTTTTCTTCTCGATGTCGTTTGTCCGCAAGCAAAAGCATAGTAAAAAACTTCGAATCAACTTGAAACTTTGCATGTAGTTAGAGTATAACTAGCAGATGATCAAAAAGTTGTGATGTCATGATGACGTCATCAGGTGTCGAAATACAGTCAATTTTAGTTCAAAAAGTGACCTCGTGCCAATATGCCTGTATGTCTCTGAATATTAAAGCTATAGCATTCATATTTAAGCATATGATAGATCAAGATACGGGCAACATTTGAAAAGTTAACGCTAAATTCACATGACCTTTACTTTCGGTCGTACCGGAAGGTCAAAGTTTGCCTTTATGTAGTTATTCAAAAAAACAATTCCCGGCAAAATTCTTAACTTTTGTATATGTGATCAACTTCAAATTTAAACCATGTAAGAACCTTGATAAAACCTCCATTAAGCAGTTGTGACGTCATGATGACGTCATCAGGTGTCAAATTACAAGGTTTTAAACATTAACATTTTTAATCTTTGAAAATCCATATCAAATCAAGAAGAAGAGACCGTTGGGTACTTTTTGCGGGATTATATAGAGGTATTATAGGTCTTCATTTTTTATTGTGTGCGTGACATGACATGACCTCTACTTCCGGTCGAAACCGGAAGTGCCTTGTAATTTAAAAGTGGCAAATTTTGTCAAGTTGTTTTCAACGATGTTATAATCCAGCAAGGGTCTGGTTTACAAAAATCGGATCGGTGACGGCATAACGTCTAAAAGCGCCCTCTAGCGGCAGGTTAAAAACATACCAAAATACACTTTTACTACATGTCTTTGACAAAGTTTGAGACAATCGTTTCAAAATTGGAATACATAATGATCTTTATGCAGACAACATGAGAGTGGAGTTTCAGATTGATGACGTCATCATGTGTCACGTGATTTGTTGAACTCTTCACGATACCAACCGCGTGTATTGGAAAACGGCTCATCATTCCCCCACCACCGGAACCGAACACCTAGTGTTTGTTTCTACAAACACTAAATCTCTAGTGTTTTTCTTGTAAACGTTGGATCACACAAAGTATGGAAACCTGCCGTTAAAAGTTACCGATGCGTTATGTCCGCGTTCTGGAAAGTAATCTTGGGAAATGCTGTGTACTTAACTCAAGAAATACAATTTTTTAATTGCCAAACAAAGAAGATGCTTGTTTTTTTATGAAACAGGTTGTGACGACAATTCAGTGAATTTAAACCCAATGGTAAGTGAGTTAAAGATGTTTCATTGTGTGTTGTCTGTGGATCCGGTTGACGTGAGCTCGTCGAAGGTAACCAAAAAAGGAACACAAGATCATGGTAAGCTGCAACCTCTGTCAAATTATTTCCTCCATGTCTTGATTATACAGAATATTTTACTGATTATAGTGTTGTTGCCTAGAATTTGTGTATATTAACATAAACTTAGAACTTGGAGAGGCATGGAGAGTGTTTTCTAGGAAACTGTAAATTAAGTGCACACTGGTGTTGACAACTTTTCGCTTAATCACCAAGTGGAGGATATACGTTTGTGTTTTGCTGGATGTTTCAGTCCTCCGAAGTTTCCCTCTTTGTTGCTGTCCTAACGACCTGAAGGGGCGACTTGTAACGGAATGATTTGCACGCTCCAGTACTGAAGTTTCGACCTTGCGGCTATTTTGCGTTGTCTAATCCAATACTCATTAGTATCGGTTGTTGCGTTTGCAACAAAACAATAATTTTTTATACCGGGGATCATGGGGAACGTTTTGGGTCTGGTGTTTTGCTTTATTGGTTTATGTTTATGTTTTTGTTTTGTTTAGTTTTGTTTTTTGCTGAAAATGTTCATGGAGTGTTTTACTTTGGAATGTCCAAATTATAACTGGTCTAGTTTAATAACAATACAAAATATCAACAACATCTAGACATTAGGTGTTTGTGAACAAACACAGAGCTGTTCCTGTTTTCTGATTCATAAACAAAATAAAAAATTTAAAAAAATAACAAACAAGAAATCACAAACATTACGACCTTATGACATGTGGTTCAGGAGATATGATTACCTCAAATCTCGAGCTTCCTGTTAAGACCGGGTGGAAATAAAGAATAAGAAAAATTAAAGTTGACCTGATTTCAAGATAGAAGACCTTGACCTTTGAAAAACCAATTTTTCTTTAAGTGTGCCTAAAAACCTAAACCTGGTCTTCAGTCTTATACTGAATCGAATAGGAGCTTTTAAACCAGAAATAAAGGTCAACATGGGGTCATGGTAACCCTTGTCTAACATATAATGCTCAAAGGGCTTATAATTGAAAAGAAATTGAAAATCGGGGGTGTAGTTTTTGAGATATGGTCCCACTTCCGGTTGACCCAGAAGTAAAGGTCAACATGGGGTCACGGTTACCCAAGGCTAATCTCCAATGCTCAAGAAGTCTATAACTGAAAACAGTTTGAAAATCGGTTGTGTAGCTCTTGAGATATGGACTCACTTCCGGTTGACCCATAGGTAAAGGTCAACATGGGGTCACAGTTACACAAGGCTAATCTCCCATGCCCAAGGAGTCTGTAACTGAACAAGTTTGAAAATCGGTTGTGTAGTTCTTGAGATAAGGTCCCACTTCCAGTTTACCCGGAAGTAAAGGTCAACATGGGGTCACGGTTATTCAAGGCTAATCTCCAATGCCCAAGGAGTCTATAACTGAAAAAAGTTTGAAAATCGGTTGTGTAGTTCTTGAGATATGGTCCCACTTCCGTTTGACCCGGAAGTAAGGTCAACATGGGGTCACGGTTACCCAAGGCTAATCTCCAATGCCCAAGTAGTCTATAACTGAAAAAAGTTTGAAAATCGGTCGTATACTTTTCGAGATAATGTGGTCTAAAGATTGACTAATTAAATATTCATGTCATTATAACTAAGTAAATTAATTAATTTAGTTATAAGCTAATTACATTTAACTATAAGTTCGTGGCATGCCCTCTGTCTCCCTGGACTGCTACAAATATTCATTCTATCCTCGTACCATCAGGATCTGGAATAGATTACTTTCAACTGTCGTCAGTGCACCCTCCACCCAAGCATTTAGGCTTGCAGCCCTTCCTGAGATCCGGGTAATGGGCCCGCAAGTGTACGACAGATTCCTCTAGTTGCCCCCTCCAATGTACAGTGTATATAATGTTCATTTTGTCTTGTCATGCACTTGTATTGCACCACTGGTCATGGCGTCACGCACAGCACAACATCCCAGTTTAGCTGTCACCGGCTGCAAAGGGATCACTCCATCAAGTATCAATTGACCTAAGCTTTCATTTGATATAGGATTTGACTCTTTTATACTAAGCCAAGTATGCTTTTTGGAGAGGACAAAATACGTGTATTAAACCTATGGCGTTTTGGCGGAAGGAAAGAATAATAATAAGAAGAAGAACAAATAAAAATCTTAACGAAAACAAAAGCTGTTCCGACTGGTCGGAACAGCTAATAATAATTTGGGTGGCCAAACATCCTTACTCGCAGCTATGTAGGCTGAATTGCGTAGCACGCAGCTACACTGTGTTTGAGCTACAGGCGTGCATGGGCACTTTTGGCAGCCACATTGAACCATTCTTATGACAACGGACGGAGCACGACCAAAGATCGAAAGGGTTTGATTTTTCCAGAGGGAGAAAACCGGAGGGCCTGGAGAAAAACTCTCTTGGCATAAGAGAACAAGGGCCACAGTGTGAGAGGCAAGCGCTATGCGCACTTTAGCCACTCATGCCATAATACGTTTTTCGATCATTTTATATGAAGTTAAGCCGCGTCCAAATCAAGCCACTTTGGCTACGGTTATGGCCGATGGCTGCAGCGACGACGTTGAATGCACTCTGACCTAATTCGGACACGGTCTTAGACTCTTTGTGAGGCCGTGACTAATGGTGGCTACGGCTGACTCACCATATCACCATGCGTTTAACACCAATAGCAACAGTCGCAGCCATAGCCGCCGATTAGGTTACGACCAATAGTTTATCAAAATGGCCGAAAATTGTTCAACGGGTAATGGGAAGATACACAAGAACTGCGCAGTGTAATCAAGGGTACATTCTAAATTCGGGTTATAGGCTTTGGTGGTGTTTTCTTCGATGCAGAACCTCATGTCGGAGTATGTATTGAGCGAGCTATTCAAAGAATCAAAGATTAATACCACGTTAAAACAAACCAAAGCAATAGAAAAAGAAGCTCTCCGACTTCCCCAAACGAGCAAAAGAAAAACAACCCAACAATACAATGACTAACATTTAAAAAATATTACTGTTTTTTTTTGTTAACATAAAAAATTCCCTTTTGCACCCATAGGCCTATGATACATTCCTTGGCTTTATTTGAAAGTCTGGTTATATAGACTAACATTAAAAACAACACCAACCTTGATAATTACACTTGTCATTAGTTATTAAATATGAACAAGTTAGTATAAAAACATATAGAAGTGAAAAATTCTAAATTAGCTACTTTTACATAAAACTTGATGTAATTTGAAAACACAAAACAAAACAGAAATCCAGTTGTACTTTTGAAACCATAGTAAGTTCGTGATTAAAATGTACATTAATTTTGATTGTGAAAGGCGCAGTTTTTCGTTGTAAATCAGCATTTGAAAGCTTCATTCTTTACAACGTTTTAAACAGTTTAAATTAGTTTTAGATCTGGTTGCACTTTAGCCGAAAATAGAATGCTGCTCGTAATGTGACATGGATTTTACGATAAGAGTCGTAATTTGAAGACAGGGGCTGTGAAGGACACTCGCTCATTGTGCTGCATTTGGATCGAAAATGGTGTCCAGCATCCACGTGACCTTAGAAAACTGTTCCCTTCATGTCGCAACTCTCTCAATATACGGCATTAATGGAAAAATTCAGTTATTTAAGTGCATTACAAACTGCATGTCTCTGATGGTGTGACGCTAGAAATCACGCCTATGTGACAGGAGATTCTGTCTCCCGAAAATTCTGTCCCCCACATGGTGAAATGTGTATAAATTGTGTCTGATAGCACCCTATTTTGAATATTCTTCCTTCAGCCAATGTTAAGTAACCGTATAGGCCGACACGCACACGGGGGGGGGGGGGGGGGGGCGGTTGGCAACATCTCCTTTGACGTCGGCAACAGCTTGTTTCAATTTTGCGCAGTTTGTTTTAGAATTGGTCAAAGGTAACAGTTAGCTCTGATACCGGACGGCGTGCAACCAGCTTTTATGTTGGTATATTTCTGTTGCAAGCATTTCAATTGTTCACACGCTTATGGCACATTTTACGAAAGGTAACAATTGGTCCATCATATTTCTGAAGTATTTAGCACATAAGTTTATTTTTGACCAAGCACAGGGCCTTTGTTAAGCAGACCTATAAAACATAAAGTGCTATTAATTATGAAAACAAAATATGCAGTTCATCCTCGACCTCTTGCGTTTCAAATTAGTTATCGGGACTGTAATTCTTATTATATCTAGAGAAATCACGGTTTCCTCACATTTTCCCCACTAATAACGAAATCATGGTTTCTTCTCTTCCGTAATGTTATCCCAAAAGTCCGTGCGAAAGAAATCCCAGTTTTACACAAGAATTACAGATAAAGGCATTGCGTAGTGTGCTGAAAATAACAACGATTGCAACACAAGCACACTTGATTTTCCAGTTATAATACAAAAACATTTATCTACAGTTCGAAAGAGTGTACGTTTCCTGTTTCTTAGTTATAGCTGGTTCACTCTTGACGTAACACAGTGTAAAGTCGGCCATCTTTACGGGCAATGTTACGTAATTATTACAAATTACTATGCGTGACGCGGCGCTTGTGCGTTTAATATAAATGTCTTGCAATTGGTTGCTGAACCACTTGACTGTGTAGAAAAATCTGAACGGTTGATGCATCTCAAAGCCAAAACCCACGTTGCCCGTAAAGAATTGTCTATTCAGAAACTACGAGAGGTCTAAGCTAAAGGAATAAACAATTATAAATAACTACCTTTGTGACGGGGTACTGACCAGCAGTTAGACTTATGCAACGTTGTAAGGAAAAGAGACTAGACATCTAAGCCTCGGGTGAAAACTAACCGAATATTAAATCTTCACAATAATTCTTATTCCAAACCAACATCCTTCAGACCATCATCAGGATTATCCAAAACAAAATATTTAAGATGATGTACTCTAAACAAATAACACATGATATACAATAGTAACTTTCATTACACATACATACTTAATTTACTTTCTTGAGACATTCAGTCCTTTGTCTAGAACAAAATGGCAACAGCTGTGACGTCAGTCTCTCGTTTGAATGTGTTTGTCCCCAAATCAATTTATTGTGAAGTGCCTCCCTTTACTAATCCCCGCCCCCATGATGCTAATTCCTTTGAGCACCATTTTAAGATGTTGTAAAGACAGTTTAGTCGGCGCCAATTTCACAACGGGAACGAAAAACTTCGTGTTGTTAAAAACAATGAAGTATACCGACCTCAATTAAAAAAATATTTAGACACAACAAAATATGTATCTACAACAAACAAGTGTTACTGCACAAGTGTTAAGCATTTTCATGCTCATCAGAGTCTCATGTTACATTGTACACCGCATCAATGATCGCCGAACTTAAACACAACCAGCTGAGTTGATAGAACACAATGGTTAAAAATCATTCGTGACGACACTCATTTTGTTAATTCAATGCTGTCAATGAAATTTTAACCCAGTTTTGAAGTACGCATATATGCTATGGGCAAAATAACACTGATCCTTGTAATCCGTTTACTTCAAACAATTATTCACTAAATGTTCTACATTGATTATTAAGGCTTAACTCTGAAAATTCATTAGATGACAACAACAACATCAGAATATTGTCTGCCTTATCTTTATGTTCCTTTTATACCACCTGATCTCAGATTTTACTCTCCTCTAGCGCTCTGTCCCTCCTGCCATCACACAGTCAACATTACATTTTCCACCAAGCGTCTCTGTTGGTGGGTTTAACCATAGTATACTGCTCTTCACCCAGGAGTATAAATGGGTATTTAGTTCAGTGTGCGCCTTATGACCCGCCTCGGGTTCTAAACGCTATTGTCGCGTTGACAACACCAGAAAATTATAAACCACACATTTCCATTGATCTTTATAAAACGTAACAATTTTATATATTAATCTTTTTAATTATACAATTAAAAATACAACACAAAATAGGGCTAGATTTTGTCTTGTATCTTCGATTTTATCGCAACCGTTCCTATTATACTGAACAAAATTACACGATGGCTTCACTATGATAAAGGCTATATCAACCGACATCCATCCCTTAATTCATAACATTCCTTTTCTCGTCCGGTTCGAACACGGCAACAAAAACTTCAACACGCCTCAAATTCTTGTTCATTGTTCCAATTTTCTCATTCAAGTATTACATATTTTCTACTTTGACACCCTCGCCTAGTCCTCCTATCACCCCCAATAGCTCCACATCCATTCACAAAATGTCCCCAGTGGTTTAGACCAAGCTTTTAAGAATAATTATAAAGATATGCTGAATAGTTGATCTCAATGCGGCCGGATGGCAACACAAACATAAAACATGAAGACCTCACGTTAAATATAATTATTATGACGCATGGGTTTACAATACTTAATCTCAAAACGTATTATTATTTTATTTAAATTTTTTTTTGAAAAAGTAAAAAGTGTTTTTACCTCGAAAATGTGATAAATTCATTATGTGATTAAAGTCTTACAAGTTGATTGGATTCATTGAAGACTAGTCAATGGTAACAATATAACTCTTCTAAAAGCAGTTGGGTTGAACCAGAATTTCTTCTCTTTACCCAGGAGTACAAATAAGTAATATTGTATGCGAAACCCCTTCACGGTAACCTTCCCCAACCCAGCGGCATTTTTGTTTGAATCTCTTGGACCAAGAACTACACGAGTAAACCAATACCAACATAATCAGAGTCAAGCAGTTTGGGTGTGGACATGTGGTGTTGTATTTTGTTTGAGTGCGGAACGGTTCAATTGTAAATCCCAGTGACATGGCCGAGGCTTAACAGTGCAGGTACAGGATGCTTGTGCGGCTGGGGGGAAATGTGGATGACGTCATCATTCTATGCGATACATTTCAAAACACGCGCGGCGATTCTGCATTGCCTGTCATAATGGTAAGTTTACGCATGGATTTTCCTCAATTACGGAAAAAGTAATTACCAAAATGGACTCCCACAATCGATGATTTTCAGGTACAGTGTGGAGATAATGTTATTAAATGTCATGGGAATTTAACCTCTCCTTTTTTGAGCTACAGTTCAACCGCTATTTAGTAAGCTAAAAACAGCGAAAAGTTGTGTTGTATCAAGTTGCAGAGAAGGAGGTTTTATGATCTTCTTACCAAAGTATAAACGCTGCGTTACGTCATATACGCACAAGCATTCCATACCTTCCCCGTTTTCTATGGTCCCGATTTTTTCATGTCATTCTTGGCCGAGCAAGTGCTCGCCACCACCTTCAATCCACTTCTCACACATGATTGTATTTCGATGTAAACAGGGACCGTGCTTTTTATATTTGGAAGTCATCGACTCTGACCCGTTGTGCGGCACTTTCACTTTCAATTGGATTGTATTGTGCTAGAAATCGAATCTGGTAGACTTTGTAGGTATTGTGCCAGGCTATCCTGTTACCGAAGGATAAAGTATAAATTACCCCGGCCACACAAAACCCATTGATTGGACTGAATAACTGTACACAGACCGTTGTATAAGCATGCGGCTTTATATACAGTTATAATCATGGTCTAACAAAATGAATGTTTTGCTCGAATCCGTTACCGATTACTGCGAGATTTTGGAGTTGAGTTGCTATAATTAATAGGCCCTTTGTGCGTCATTTTTGTAAGTTTTTTTCTTGCGTGCCTTTTTTTGTGTAATTTTTGATAAAATCCGCAGCTGTTTATGAAAACGGTGTATGAAAATAATGTTAATACAGATTAGATTTCGGACCAAGGAGCTTGTGTAACTCATAATCGGTTTCCGTAACTAAGGTCATGGAGCAAGAAAGACAAATTGCTCTTTGGTGATACTTTTCAACTCATCAGCTCTATCAAGAAGCACCTATCCAATTCAATTCAGTTCAAAGTTTTATTAGTTACGTTAAAAAGTACATAAAAACCCCTTTTCAATCTATCCCAGATTTTTTCCCACGAAGCCACGGAACATTAAATGGTTTGTGCTTTATTTTTAGTTTTTTGTTTTTTCTTACTATTATCATTTTGGTTGGGTTTTTTTGCACAGCTTCCGAGAGAAAGCAAGATGGTTATATATTACATGTCTTTGATAACGTTGTGTTTGCCAGCGCGTGATACCTTCACGTAATACCTTGCATCGCTAATCCCGAATCTCTGACAATAGACTGTGCAAGTCTCGCGCGCATTCGAACTTCCGGGACCATAGTGGTCCCAACCATATTATGGAGTTTTACGTGGGCGAGATTAGCGTAGGTTATGACCTAGAAAAGTACACATGTTGTTGGGAATGTAATACTAAGTGATAACAAACTATGAAAGTAAAACCAATTCAACAATATATAACGAAGAAAACCCAAGAATTAAACTTGACCTCAGCTTCCGGTTATTGCAAAAAATTAAGAATGTTGTGCTCGCCTCCGATCATAAAACTTACGTAAACGCTAGTTTTGGATGCGCAATTATAATCGCCAGATGCTGTAATTGCAAAGCAAACCCTTTTCATTGCAGTCTATGGTTGTTGAGGCGTCAGCATCCTCTTTAAACTGCGATACGGGTCCATTTAAGACCCATTTGACCTTCACGAATCCGCGTAAGGGGTTTCTAAAAAGTTAACATCAAATAGGCATCCTTGTCCCAGAGTTTAAAAAAAATATTCAATAATAATATACACACTATTGTGATTTTTTTTTCAAAAGCTAAAACTTTTCATAAAATTGAAATGATTTATTTTTGTTCAGATTTTTTCATGAGATATATTTTAAAACAAAGATTTAATTTCAGAAATAAAAATGTTCTTCGTTTGACGTGTTTTCTCGTTCGGATACGCGCTAGACTTGCACAGTCTATTGTCACAAAATATGGTGCAATAGCCATAATATGCACAAGCACAAGGGAAACCGAGTACAGTTTTAAAATAAATCAAGCTGTCTAGAAGATGGACGCCATGCTGTATACATGTAACTATATGCCAGGTTTTCTAATTGTGTATACCGCATTGCTTTAAAATCGTAAAATTTCGTAATGGTTGCCGGTGTTGGGGTGGATTTCACAAAGGATAGTTGTCTTGCCCCGAGAACTTAGGCCTCTCGCCTTTTTAAGCCTTCGTATAATTCTGCCGTTTTGAGCCCCAATATCCTTGTTTTTTCCCTTGGATCAAGCACAATCTGTAAGTTTTACATTCTGTCTTATTATCATAGTTCATTCCTTGTCTAGCTCACTCGATTTGTTGGGTTTTCAGGCTAGTTTAGTTCCTTAAAACTGTTGTTGCCAAAATCGGCTACATGTGCGTTGTACATGTACTTTTTGACCATGTGTGCATTGCGAAGGCACTACACGTTTAACGTTTGTCCGGAAACTGGGCAATTCTTTTGTTTCGTATTTTAGCATGGATTTAGGGTCTTTTATGTGACTTTACCTATTCTATGCCAGCCTACTTATATTCTAAGGCTTCCTTCACGTTATGCTTTATAACTAAATGTATGTTTTATTCTTGTTTATTACAGTTTCACACTGGTTCCAATAAAGAAGCAAATGACTGGTATTCCATGGAATAGTGTTTAACCTCTGACTAATTTCGTCACATACTCGACTTAGTGAGGTCAGAAGAGTGAAAAGATTAGCTTCTCAACAAGAGCATCTTCATTAACTGGTGGTTCCCTGCAACACTACTTCAAAATGTCATCTCCTCCAGGAGTTTCTCAGAACTGGGAGATACTTTCAGAATACAAACCCGGATCATCCTCATCTTCACGATGTTCAACCAGGTCACACATCAGCTTGGCTGCAGTAGAGGCGCGTGCTAAAGCAGAGGCCGCACGCACGAAAGCTGATTACACCAGGCGTCAAATCGAGATGAAGGTGGAACGTGCACGCATTGATGCTATGCTGTTCGCCATGCAGAAAGAAGGTGAAGCTGAATCTGCATTGGCTGCTGCCAAAACACTGGAGGCAGCTGTAAATGCCAAAGAAACTGAGGATAGAGCAAGCATCACCAGTCATCTTGTCCTATCAGTCCAACCCGAGCAACGTACAGAAGAATACATAAACGCACATTTTGACCATCATGATAACCACACCGATTACCAGCCTACTAAGATTAGTCCTAAAGAGCGCCCTGATGAACACTTGCACCCACAAAGCACTGCTGTTGAAGCTCAAGCTCTTTCATCTGCTCATCCCCACTTGGATCCGCCCGACTTCTATACTCCGCCCCCGCAAGCTGGTGTGCTAAATCCCTTTCTACACACTGCACAATACACTGACCTATCAGACAGACGATGGCATGACAACGGGAGGTCAAACCCGTTTTTGCAAAGCCATTCAGATGTCTTTGACCTCACAGTCCACCTCGCTCGTCGAGACCTTCTCACAGCCGGACTCAAGGTTTTTGATAATCGGCCAGAGAACTACTTGTCATGGAGAGCCAGTTATCGCAATGTTACCCAGGGATTAAACCTAAAAGCAAGTGAAGAACTCGATCTACTTACTAGGTGGCTTGGCGGAGAGTCACTTCAGCATGCTACGAGGATCAGGGCAGTCCACATAAACAATCCTTCAGATGGCCTAATTAAGGTATGGCAAAGATTGGACAAGATGTATGGGTCCCCTGAGGCAATAGAGGAGTCACTTTTTTCTCGTCTGGACACCTTCCCTAAGATTGGGAACAGAGACTACCCGAGACTACAGGAACTTGCAGATCTTCTCACAGAAGTGAAAGCAGCAAAGCTTGAAGACAACCTACCCGGACTTAACTACTTGGACACTTCCAGAGGGATAAATCCGATTGTTGAAAAGCTCCCTCAATTTCTACAGGAAAAGTGGTTGACTCAGGGCTCGATGTACAAGAAAACGCATCATGTTCCTTTCCCCCCATTTACTTTCTTCGCTGACTTTGTGTACTCACAGGCCGACATGAGAACTGATCCAAGCTTTGCTTTCCGTTCGTCCAGCATGACGACATCCACAAGCCATAAGCCCATGCCAAGTTCGTTCATATCAAAGCCCTCAATCGCTGTGCACAAGACTGAGGTGGAGAAAACTTCGACCTTTGCCCCCAATGAACTGATGGACCCAGACAAGCAGTGCCCCATTCACAAGAGACCCCACTCCTTGAGAAAGTGCCGTGGCTTCAGAGGAAAACCATTGGAGGAAAGAAAGGCCTTTCTCAGAGAGCATGGTATTTGCTACAGGTGCTGTGCTTCTACTTCTCACATGGCAAATGACTGCAACGTTCAAATTCGCTGCACTGAGTGTGACAGCGATCGTCATGTATCCGCCCTTCATAATGGCCTGCCACCTTGGAAAAGAACCGATTCTTTGCCTGTGGAAAACCATGGCGGGGAGCAACCCAGTAAAGAGCCATCAGTAGCTTCCACAAGTTGCACAGACGTTTGTGGAGATGGTCTACCTGGAAAATCGTGTTCCAAGATATGTCTAGCCAGCGTGTATCCGCAGGGCCAACCCGACATGAAGGTGAAGGTGTATGTGATGTTGGATGATCAAAGCAACCGCTCGCTTGCCAGGTCTGCCTTCTTTGACATGTTTAACATTCTCGGAGACACCTCTCCCTACGAACTCCGCACATGTTCTGGCACAACAAGCGCCTATGGAAGGAGAGCTAACGGCTTCATAATACAATCAGCAGATGAAGAAGTCCAGCTGGCCTTGCCACCACTCCTCGAGTGCGACTCTATCCCAAACAATCGATGTGAAATTCCAACTCGTGAGGCTGCAAGGCATCATCCTCACCTAAAGGCCATCGCTCACATGATCCCTCCGCTTGATCAAACAGCACAGATTCTTCTTCTACTTGGCAGAGATGTAATTCAGGTCCACAAGGTTCGCAGTCAGAGCAACGGACCCCACACTGCCCCCTACGCCCAACAATTGGACTTGGGATGGGTCATAGTGGGAGATGTCTGCCTCGGGGGAGCTCACAAACCAGCCGTCAATAGCTTCAAAACGAGTATCCTTGATAACGGCCGTCCAAGCCACTTAACACCATGTGAGAGCAAATTCCATGTGAAGGAAACGTTCGTCAACAAGACTCCCAGACATGAGAAACAACAGCTAGATAGTATCGGCTCCGATGTCTTCCTTGAGTCTCCTGAAGATTACAAGTTGGCCCCGTCAGTTGAAGACGACACTTTCCTCTCCATCATGAATGAAGAATTTGTCAGAGATGACTCCAACAGTTGGGTGGGCCCTCTCCCCTTTCGAACCCCCCGGCGACGCCTACCCAACAACAGACAACAAGTAGTGAACCGTCTTATGTCTCTTCGTCGCACTCTCCTCAAGAAACCCAAGATGAAAGACCACTACATTGAATTCATGGACAAGATTTTCATCAGTGGTCATGCAGAGTTAGCTTTACCACTCCAGCCAGGCCAAGAGTGCTGGTACCTACCTAGCTTTGGTGTTTATCACCCGAAGAAACCGGGCCAAATCAGAATCGTGTTCGACTCCAGCTCTCAACATGACAATGTATCCTTGAACGACGTGCTACTCAGAGGTCCAGATCTCAACAACAGTCTGCTAGGCATTCTCATTCGCTTCAGATGTGAACCAATAGCCATCATGGCCGATATCCAGCAGATGTTCCATAGTTTTCTCGTCAAGAAAGAACACAGAGATTACCTCCGCTTTCTTTGGTTTGACAACAACAACCTTGATGGGGACATCCTGGACTATCGCATGAGGGTCCATGTATTTGGCAACTGTCCGTCACCAGCTGTAGCGATCTACGGACTTAAGAGAACGGCTGCAGAAGGACATGAAGAGTATGGTGACCAAGCAAGACTCTTCGTCGATCGACATTTCTACGTCGATGACGGGCTTCAGTCATTTCCCAGTGTTAGCAAGGCTGTTGAAGTGTTGGAGAAATCACAAGACATGCTAGCACAGTCCAATCTTCGTCTTCACAAAATCGCATCTAACAGTGCAGATGTCATGAAAGCCTTTCCCAAAGAAGACCTTGCCAAAGGGCTTCAGAACCTTGACCTTGGACAAGACTCCCTTCAAACGCAGCGGAGCTTGGGCCTTCAGTGGGACTTGGCAGCAGACACATTCACCTTCCAAGCGACGACCAGTGACAAGCCATTTACAAGACGTGGGGTATTGTCTACCATCAACAGCCTATTCGATCCCCTCGGATATGCTGCTCCAGTAAGTATCCAGGGTCGCTCCATCCTCAGAGAACTTAACCGTGACTCCTGTGACTGGGACACACCTCTTCCTAAAGAAAAGTATGAGGAATGGATGAGATGGAAGAACTCCCTCGAAGATCTCCAGGAACTGAAGATCCCAAGAATGTACACTACTCTCCCACTCTCTCAAGCCCAGAAGCGAGAGTTGTATGTCTTCTGTGATGCATCGACAAAAGCGATTGCGGCTGTCTCATACCTCAAGATCACAGATGGTGAGGGTCATTGCGAAGTAGGATTTATCTTTGGCAAGGCAAAGCTTGCTCCTAAGCCTGAACCCACGATCCCTCGTCTGGAACTTGCAGCAGCTGTTATGGCCGTAGAAATCGCAGAGACAGTCCAAGACGAATTAGATGTACATCTGCATGGAGTCAAGTTCTTCAGTGATAGCAAAGTTGTGCTTGGGTATATCTACAACAAGACCAGACGTTTCTACGTTTATATCCAGAACCGAGTGCAACGCATCAAACGCTCCTCTGAAGCAAGCCAGTGGAACTACGTCCCGACGGACCATAATCCTGCCGATCATGCTACCAGGGCACTACCGGCATCTGGATTATCTACATCTACTTGGCTAAGTGGACCCGCATTCCTCTGTGATCCTAAACACAGTTCCCCCTCCTTATGTCAGGAGACATTCAGCTTGGTTGATCCCGAAAGCGACACAGAAGTGAGACCCCAAGTTACCACCTGTGCCACAGACGTTTCTAAAGCAGGCCTGACCAGTGGACGCTTCAAACACTTCTCAAGTTGGAGGTCGCTTCAGAAAGCCATTTCGAGACTCACCCACCTCGCTCACTCCTTTTCGCAAGTAGATAGAGGTAGCCCTTGTCGAGGATGGCACCAATGTAAGGAGCACTTAAGCCCAGACCAACTGACTCGAGCAAAGATGGCAATTCTTCGTGCTGTTCAGACAACAGCCTATGCAGACGAGCTCAGACGTCTTGAAAGTGGCCAACCCATTCCTCGGTCCAGCCCGCTTCAGAAGCTACACCCCTTTGTCGACAAAGACGGTCTTCTCAGGGTTGGAGGTCGACTTGAGAAAGCCAAGCTGTCTACTGGTGAGACACACCCAGTGGTAATCCCCGGGAAATGCTATGTCACTACGCTTCTCATCAGACACTACCATGAAGTAGTCCGGCATCAGGGCAGACACTTCACTGAAGGTGCCATAAGAGCAGCCGGTTTCTGGGTCCTTGGTGGTAAGCGAGTCATCAGCAGTTTGATCTACCACTGTGTAACCTGTCGAAGACTGCGAGGCAAGCTACAAGAGCAGATAATGGCAGACTTGCCTGCTGACCGCCTTAGCACAAGTCCACCCTTCACCTATGTAGGCCTACACTGTAAAAACGGCGTTTAGAATCTAAACACATTTCTAAACGCCTCGCTTGTACCCACTTTTTTCACACGTTTAGCCCTCAACATGTTTAGATTTTGCGTTTCTGTGACATGTTTATAGTAGGAGACCAGCCTGTAGGTCCCGTGACCAAATTCTGGGAACAAAGGTTTGAAAGTGTTTTTGTGTTCCCTGATGAATACCGAGCAATTTTGACTTGGGCTGCCCCCTTGAAAATGTCAGGCATTTCCGGGAGGGGTCAACAAAGGTCAACCAGAGGTCAAAATTCAAATATATTCCAATCGTGTCGATATGCATATCAAATTACTCGTCTAGTCATGAGGATTCCAAAAATGTATAGTTTATTATACATTTGACCTTAAATGAGGGCGCTATGGTCAAAAACGTCAAAGGTCAACGCACTTTCGACTGGAGGTCAAATTCACCAACACAGTTATCATTATCCGATTCTAATGATTTGAGTGTCTAATAATATGTTTTCTGACATGGCAAATTCAACTAAGCATCTTTTAAAAGTAAAAGTGGTTGCCATAACCTTGATATTTCAAAATGCCTGTAAAAGGTTAACATAAATTAGCCAAAAACAACAATACGCCTCTCTTAATATTTATGCTCGAGTACGTCACAATTCTAACCCAAAACGAGGCCATAGGCGCAGCCACTGCAAGTGGTGGCGGACGCGCGCCTATAGCCTCATTTTAAGTAAGAATTATGACGAGGCGTATGACGAGGCGTATGACGAGGCGTATTCTTTCCCAAACCCATGGATAAGAAATTATTAAATTTTTGTCTCACCAAAATGTCATGAACAATATTGAAACACTCCATTTCAAAAACAAATATTGATTTTTAGTTGTACAGTATGTATCATTTTTCTTTAGAGCACGTGTTTGATATAATATTGTATTACATATAAAGTGTATAGGTAAATGATGATGATGGGCTGTGAATGTCTCTGCAACACTATAGCTTCAACATGTGCCCTCATTGGGTAAAAGTTTATGGATGCAATTAAACTGACATTTTCTGCTTGGTAAGTACCTCATTTTAACCTTTCTTTCTTTTTTTCATATGTGATTTGACCAAAGACACAACAAAAAGCTAATATTTACAAAACAATTGATGGCTTAAATAAGGGATTAAAAGAGTAGGGGACATTATTACGCTTACAGGGCATTTATGAATGGGAATAAAAGTGTAGCGACGAGTTCTTAAACGGCCGTTTAAAACCGACAGGGTCGTGGTGGCCGTGTGTTAAAGGACCGAGCCGAATGCAAGGTCCTTTATCACACGGCCACGACCCTGTAAGGTTTTTGCCCTGTAAGCGTAATAATGTTGGAAAATATGTAAACTTTTCTGTAAATTTTCAATTCCTGTCACGTCGGCAGGTATTTATGAATGTAAAGTAAACATGATTAGGATCCCTACAGGATCAAGACTAACATCTGCTCTGTATTTTTATATTTCATCTAGGCAGCATTAAGATCTTAATTCTGGGTACAATGTCAGCACCAAAGTCAACACCAGTACTGAAGCCTCAACCAAACAGAAAAAGAAAACGAGAGGAAATATCTGGACTATGTATTTTGTGTAATGAACAATGCGATGAAGAAAAAAGCAAGATTTCTCCTGAAGCATGGGAACGCATGAAGGGCAAAGCACAAGATTGGAAAGGGTTGCATAAATTTGGAACTGTTTATGATTCCGTCAATTGGGATGCAGGACCGAATGGTGTCTATTTTCATAAGGCATGCAGGACTGCATTGGCAGCTCAACGTGGACTTCAACAAGCATTAAGAAAAAGAGATCAAGAACAGAAACAACAAACAGAGGACACACAAGAAACGCATGCAAAAGACCAGCAACAAGCTGGACGATCTTCACGTAGTACAGGTCACCTTCATGAAAAGAATCTGTGCATTTGGTGTATGAAACCGGAGGACTTGAGAAATTCCAAAACATTATGTATTATCCAACAGTGCAATGCGTGGAACACCTTCAAGTCACATACAATACACTTGGAAGATGACGAGATGAGAGAAAGAATTTTAACTGTCATAAATTCTACCCCTGATCCCTTTGCGTCAGAAATACGCTATCATCGTTCCTGCTGGATGAAGTATGTGAAGCCTCACTACAAACATTCTAATTCATCTGGTGACCGAATGCACTTACAGAACGTGCGACTTACAGAGGTAAGACAGATGTTTTTTAGGCATGTCCGTACAGTTGTGCTTGAGATGAATGAGCCAAGAACATTACAGGGTCTTCTGGTTGATTATAACCAAATGAGTGCAAACTTTGGTTTTGAAACTGTGGTGAAAACCAGCACTATAAAACAAATGCTTCAAAATGAATTCAAAGACAACATTGGATTCCATGATCGTTTTCACAAGAACCAGAGCACAATTGTCTATGATGCATCTGCTGGTGGAAGTTACATTGAAGCAGCCATTTATTCTTGGGGAATAAGTGATGAACAGTTACTAAACAATGTTGCAAGGCGTCTGAGAAAGAAGTTTACAGAAGAAGTGGGTTTGTCGTGGCCTCTCCGTGTTGATGAGCTTGAAAATATTGAAGAACCCCATGAACTTTTGCGCCAACTTTTGACATGGCTCAAGGATCCTGATTCCAATGACTTTACTGAAGCATGTCATGATCCACAAATTGCTGCTTTGGCATCCCTCTTGTTTTCGTTCATCACTGGCAAACGCACATCCTTCCAAACAAAGTTATCAGTGACTCTTCATGGATTAACTCGGAGTCGTGAAATCATTGACATCTTGAAAAAATTTGCTCTTGGAATAAGTTACAAAGATGTTCTTACTCTATATGAAGCTTGGGCCATGGATGATATCAAAGCTAATGTTGCTTGTCCTGACGAGTTAGCAGATGGATTTCCAGGAACAGGTATCCTAGATAACGATGACTTCAAAGATGATACATTGACAGGGGCCGATACATCTCACCGGACCAATGTTATGTTTGTACAACCTGATGATGTTACATCAATGGACTCGGAGGAGGGTCGTCATAAACTTCAATTGACCAAGTGTGAAGATATGAAAGATTTAAGTACTTTACAACACAAGGTTCATCCTTACAAAACAGTCAAACGCGGCCAGCCAGCAGTTCGTCAGGAAATTGATATCTCACTTCAAACAAGTGATGAGCAAAGAAAGCGAGGTGTTATGCACGTGTTGGCCCGTCTGGATATTGCAGGGAAGAACATACCAGCTGATGAACAGAAAGTTGGAAGTTTCACTGGGTTCCAGGCTAATATCCATGAGTATGTTGTGAAAAGTACAGCTTACTATTTTCTAACATTTCCAAAGCCTCCTCAGAAGTCAGTGGTTCATGAGGTTATGTGTCGCATGGTCACCGCAGCCGAGTGCAAGTCAATGCCATTTATTCAGCTAGTAGGCGACCAACCAGTCTATGCCCTTATTGTCCAGCTGAAAAATGAGAATCCTGAGAAATTTCAACTAATCCTTCCATTCTTGGGTCCATTCCACGCTCACATTTCCTTCATATCAGCGATAAACAAGCGTTTCCATGGCTCAGGTTTATCTGAAATTCTTGTGGCAGCTGATATAATTTCAGAAGGATCAGTTGACCAAGCACTTCGTGGTAAACACTACAACAGAGGCATAAGGTGCCTTTCACTTATGTATGAGGTGCTTATTCGCAGGATTATTTTTCGCGGGGTCAGCGAGGGACTGAAGCTATCATCGGAGCTCAAATCAAAGTTGGAAGTTCTAAGAAGTCCACCAAATAGCTCAAAAGAACAATTACAGGCCATCGCAGATGATCTCCTGATGAATGCAGAGTTCAAGTCCTTTGTAGAAAGAGCATTTGAGAGTGTTGGTAAATCAGACAACCCCATGGCAAGGTTCTGGTTGAGCTTTATGGAAATGGTTGAAATACTGATCATGAACATATACGCCCTGAGGACACAGGATTGGGATTCATTCAAAGCGTCCCTCCGAATGATGATGCCATGGCTGCGGATATACGACAACGACAAATACAGCAGATGGCTTGTAGAATTCTGGCTTGAGATTAGCAGTCTCCCCGAAGAAAAAGAGAGGTATATGCGAGATGGCCTATTCGCGCAATCAATGACCGGGAAACCGTACTCATGCTTACCCCTGGATCTCTGGATAGAAATGACCATGAATAAAGGATCGAAGATGAAAGCAGGTTGGAAGCGCATCCTAAAAAATGAGAAGATGTTGTTGACTCACACAAGAACCGTCAACTCTGTGAATAGAGTTAGAAGTTCACTACATGCATTGGCAAACCTCACCAAATCATCTGAAGGTCACAGAGAGAACTCCACAACGAGGTTGTTGCTAGATGAGCGCGGTGTACAAGATCTTGACAATTGCATCACGGAATTTGATTGTGACCCATTCGACCTTACACAGCCTATCTTGAGGTCGCTCCAGTCAGGAATGGTCGCATCAGATGCACTTGTCAAAGACTTTGACTCAGCACATGAGGATGGGGAGACTCTAGTGCAATCATTCTTCAAAGAGCGCATGTTCTCAGGTGATAAACAGTTTGATGCAACCATACACAGAAACAGCAGACACAGCTTCAGCAAACCACCAGTTATCAAAGACGCATCAAAACAGAAGGTCACAAAAACAGATGCTATGGAAAACAAAGCCATGGCCGAGATCATCACTTTGGCACAAGAGTTAGATGATGGTCTAGTGCTATCTGTAGTCATGGAATACCGCGTGACAGAAGAGTGTCTCCCCATCTTCAATGTAAATGGAACAATGCGTAAAGGGCAAAAATCTAAACTGGCACAAAAGTTCAACTTTATTGAACTGGAGTTCCGGGATAGATACATTGCATTAGTAGATATGGGGTTCATTTGGAGGCTATCAACCCCGTCTGCTGAGGATAGAGAGAAGCAAGACGAGAGTGATTATACGTGGGGCGATTATGCAGCTAAAATGTTTAACCTTGTTGTCCAACGCCACCCTACGGCTTCCCAGATAATATTTGTAAATGACCCATATGATCTACAACACAGCATCAAAGATAGTGAACATGAAAGGCGAACAGGTGAACTGCCTTTTGTTGGTGGGACCAGGAATATTTTCATCAAGAGAAATGATGAACTGCCATCCCCTAGGCACTTCAACAACATGTTCAAGAACCCAGGAAACAAAATTCGTCTGCAGCAATTTCTGAAGGCTGAGTTCAAAACCCTGTTACTCCAACATCCAGATACCAGATTTATTTACTCTGTGAGGGAACGCTGTAGTGATTTGGCCACTGATGAGGAGGTAGTCGAGTTGACATGTCAGCATATGGAAGCAGACACCATTCTGTTGTACATATATTCCCAACTTAGAAAGTCGGGAGTAAAAGATGCCGTTGTCATTGATGCAGAAGACACAGATGTGTTGGTTTTAGCATCGCATGTGGCACATCAAATTGAAGGTATGCTAGGACTAAAAAGGAAGAAAAGAATAATTGACTGCGCAACACTCCTTGATAAGGATATTAGCGATATTATTATCCCATTTCACATCCACACTGGTGCAGATGCTATTTCCAGTTTCTATGGCCGTGGAAAACCATCAGTCTTTGACAGCGCAATGAAGTCAGAAGAGGCACGAGAGCTACTTAGAGGGCTTGGGAAATGTCTCCCAGTGACATCACAAACACTTAAACAGATGGAGCAGTATACCATCAAATACATTTACAAGGATAAATCAAGCAAGACACTTGCAGAAGCTCGGGCCAAAAAGTGGGAGGGGATGAAGAGGAAATCGACTCTCAGGATTCCTCCTGATACAGACTCACATAATTTGAAAGTAACACGGGCCAACTATCAGGCATTCATCATGTTAAACTTTATGAATCCAGATGCTCCATCATCTCCCCTTCAGCATGGTTGGAGCTTGAGAGAGGGCAAATGTTTGCCAATACGGTTTTCACAGCCGGCACTACCTCAACGTCTATATGATGCCAGAACAAACCGCACTGTAGACTCCGACACAGATTTAGATACTAGTGATTGTAACAGTGATTCTGACTCTGATGCTGATGGATATGACACCGAGTAGGATGATGAACTATGCAATAAAGCAAGATAAGCATCATGGACAATGTGTTTAGAAATAACTGCGTTATTGTTGGCAAAAGATCCTGATTCAAGTCTTTCGGTAGCCCTTTTGGAAGCCATTTTGAATGTTCATGGTCAAGGTAAGCACTTTTAATTTTGAAAGTTGTATTGTTGAATTTGCCATGTCAGAAAACATATTATTAGACACTAAAATCATTAGAATCGGATTATGTTAACTGTGTTGGTGAAATTGACCGCCAGTCAAGAGTGCGTTGACCTTTCGACGTTTTTGACCATAGCGCCCTCATTTAAGGTCGGATGTATAATAAACTATACATTTTTGGAATCCTCATGACAAGACGAGTAATTTGGTATGCATATCGACACGATTGGAATATATTTGAATTTTGACCCCTGGTTGACCTTTGTTGACCCCTCCCAGAAATGCCTGACATTTTCAAGGGGGCAGCCCAAGTCAAAATTGCTCGGTATTCATCAGGGAACACAAAAACACTTTCAAACCTTTGTTCCCAGAATTTGGTCACGGGACCTGCAGGCTGGTCTCCTACTATTACCCCGAGACACATTTAGCCTGTGATACGTTTAGATTGAATGTGTTTAGGGTTCATAGTGAGTGCTAAACATGTTTAGAATCCAACACGTTTCAGAGAATAAGCTTAATTTTTAAACACCTGAAGAAAAGAAAAGAGAAATGTTGCAACATTCGCCTGCCTGCTTACTGAAACATAACGCTCAACCTACGCTCGGCATGAGAATCGATAAATCATCATCATCTCAACGGTCATCGAGATGATTTTCATCGAGATGATTTGAGGAGCAATGATGCCATAATTTCAGTCATGCTGAAAACGGTAATTTTGAAGTCTCAGAATCCGTTCCAATTATACATTTTGGGCTTTACTTTCTACCCATGGTGTGAATCTTTGAAGTGCTGGCCAATATGATACAACAAAAATTTGCTTCAATTGAATTACACACATTAAAGTGTAAACTACTGCGCAGGAAAGGCTATTATACCTACAATGGTTTTGAATAAACACCGAGGTCTATATTTGTGCATATTTAATGAAACCCCGCCCATTTCATTCTAAACAAACTGATGAATTTAAACACATACAAAACATGTTTACAAGCAAACATGTTTAGAAATATGTTTGTAAGCTAAATTGGTATCCCTTTAACATGTCAAAAAGCTAAACGTGTTGCGATCAATGCAGGTTTGAACTGGTTTGAACATTCAAATACACCAGAATGTGTGTTCATCATTTTAGTACGTTTGCTACCTGAGCAATTTTACTTGCCATGAGGGGCTAAACGTGTGGGACATTTTTGATACCTTTGTAAAGTTACGTATTACCAAAATGCGAATTATTTTAAACCCTTTTAAATATGTGTTTATAGCAAAAACGCTCTTCAAGGAAGGCCTATATGCCTACGTGGAAGCCTATCATGGCTAGCTGCTTAGCTTTTTCATACCAATAGCAAACGTATTCAATTGATGTAAACACATTCTGGTGTATTCAAATGTTCAAACCAGTTCAAAACACGTTTAGCTTTTGACATGTTAAAGAGGTAGCCATTTAGCTTCAAACATATTTCTAAACACGTTTGCCTGTAAACATGTTTTGTATGTGTTTAAATTCAAAACTGCATTTCAAACAAGCACAACAAATCTCAACCCGTTTAGCTTTTTGACATGTTAAAGAGGTAGCCATTTAGCTTCAAACATATTTCTAAACACGTTTGCCTGTAAACATGTTTTGTATGTGTTTAAATTCAAAACTGCATTTCAAACAAGCACAACAAATCTCAACACGTTTAGCTTTTTGACATGTTAAAGAGATACCCATTTAGCTTACAAACATATTTCTAAACATGTTTGCGTGTAAACATGTTTTGATTGTGTTTAAATTCAAAACTTCACTTAAAACAAGCACAACAAATCTCAACACGTTTAGCTTTTTGACATGTTAAGGAGATACCCATTTAGCTTACAAACATATTTCTAAACATGTTTGCGTGTAAACATGTTGTGTGTGTGTTTAAACGCTAAGCGCCGTTTTTACAGTGTAGATGTCTTCGGCCCCTGGACAGTGACAGCCCGAAAAACAAGAGGAGGACAAGCCAACAGCAAGCGATGGGCTGTGATTTTTACATGTATGGCCGCCCGTGCTGTTCACATCGAAGTGATCGAGTCTATGGACACCTCTAGCTTCGTGAACGCACTGAGACGCTTCTTCGCATTGAGAGGACCTGCAAAGCTGTTGAGGTCTGATTGCGGGACTAACTTTGTAGGAGCCTGTAGTGAGCTTGGCATCAACTCCTCAGGACGTCAGAAGGAGCAGATTGAGAATATCCTTGCTGATAACAGATGTGAGTGGCAGTTCAACCCTCCTCACGCCTCGCACATGGGCGGCAGCTGGGAAAGGATGATTGGCATCACACGCCGCATTCTCGATGCCATGCTACTTCAGCTTGGACCAGGCATACTAACTCATGAAGTGTTGACAACTCTCATGGCAGAGGTGACTGCGATCATAAATTCCAGACCGCTTACCCCAGTCTCTACAGATCCTGAACACCCTTCCATTCTGACACCAGCGACACTCCTTACACAGAAGGTTGGTATACCTTCTGTCTCCCCTTGCGAGTTTGATGATAAGGATCTCTTCAGATGTCAGTGGCAACGTGTACAGAGATTAGCTGACATGTTCTGGAAAAGGTGGAGGCAGGAGTACCTCAACTGTCTTCAGACACGCACTAAGTGGACATCTGAGAAACCAAACTTGCGAGAAGGAGACGTAGTCCTCATGAAAGATTCTCAAGCCAAGAGAAATGGCTGGCCTCTTGGGATGATCAACAAGACCTTTCCAAGTGATGACGGGAAAGTCAGGAAAATTGAAGTCAAAGTCATCCGAAGCGGAGAACCGAAGCTGTTCTTGAGGCCTGTGACTGAAGTTGTTCTCCTTCTCGCCAAAGACTCTGATCAGTAGATAGTGATCACCAAAAAGTGCTCCCACTGTAAACTCTCTTCTATTGCTAGATTTGACATCTTACAGATGCCAGGCGGGGAGTGTCTTGCCCCGAGAACTTAGGCCTCTCGCCTTTTTATATAGCGCCCTCTAGAGATTATTATTTTACTCACGTCTATCATTTTCCCGTTGTAAAGCCTTCGTATAATTCTGCCGTTTTGAGCCCCAATATCCTTGTTTTTTCCCTTGGATCAAGCACAATCTGTAAGTTTTACATTCTGTCTTATTATCATAGTTCATTCCTTGTCTAGCTCACTCGATTTGTTGGGTTTTCAGGCTAGTTTAGTTCCTTAAAACTGTTGTTGCCAAAATCGGCTACATGTGCGTTGTACATGTACTTTTTGACCATGTGTGCATTGCGAAGGCACTACACGTTTAACGTTTGTCCGGAAACTGGGCAATTCTTTTGTTTCGTATTTTAGCATGGATTTAGGGTCTTTTATGTGACTTTACCTATTCTATGCCAGCCTACTTATATTCTAAGGCTTCCTTCACGTTATGCTTTATAACTAAATGTATGTTTTATTCTTGTTTATTACAGTTTCACACTGGTTCCAATAAAGAAGCAAATGACTGGTATTCCATGGAATAGTGTTTAACCTCTGACTAATTTCGTCACATACTCGACTTAGTGAGGTCAGAAGAATAGTCCTAACTTACGACTAGTCCTAGGATTTAGGACTAGTCCTAGACATAGGATCGATGCTAGCTAAGATCGATCCTAAGATCGATTACACAAAACTCGTCCTAACTCGAGATAAGACCAGTCCTAACTCTTTTTGAAATCCACCCGTGGTTGGACTCGGATTTCGCCAAGATTCCTTTGCGCACCGACCATGCGCATTGGGACATGCATGGGACTATTGAAGTTGCCTGTCTTTAAGGGAATCCCAATTCATCCTAAAAAAAATTCCCATACTTTGTTTCTAATCATTAAGAAAACAACAATTCTTCTGAAATTTATAAACTATTTTTTGTTCATTTTGATTGATGAATGACGTGTCCTTTCATTTCGCTTCCAAAACAAAAGGGGGAAGCGGCCTCCCGAGCATGACGTTTGCGATCCATCTCTCGAACCCAACGCTGTTTCTTGTTTTATGCGTCGTCAATCATGGCAGGTGAACTATAAGTATACTTACTAAGCACTTCAATATTTCAGCCACATTCAATTTCAACCCACACTGTCACCATCTCCCCGCTCTATTTTTCCGCACTACTCGCTCTGTCCCCTCTGGACCAGTCATTCCTTATACTTCTCCTCTCAATGCGTTTCTTCTCTCCCTACCTCACTCTTCCACCTGTATACCAGCAGGCCACAGTTACATGCTCATCCGTACCCTTTGGCGAATGAATTCAGCAGTCGGGTTGTAGGTCTCACCATGGCTTAATAATAATAGACTTCAAAATAGGTCCCGAGTGGAGGGCCCTTTTATTGAAGATTGGCTCAAGATGCTCCAGTTTTCTATATTATTTGCAATACATCGCCAAAAACCGTCTTGAAACAAGACTAAGATTTATACTGAAACTTGACTCCGAGTCTGGGTCAAATAAATGTGGTATTTAACCTGTATAATGTGTTAGGGTTTCTGCAGAGAAATATGCAGCGACGAGTGGTAAAAATGAAGGTTTTTTTTACTCTCAATGTGTTACCCTTATACTTCAAAGAGCAGTACTTCTGCGAATCAGATATGATCAGTTAACAGATTTTACTGTCGCTTCAGAAAACGGTTTATCAATGGCGTCGATTAAACCCAACCTCGACCCCGCCCAGTTCGGAAACATCAAGAACGTTTCCACCACGCACTGTTTGATTGACGTTCTTCATACACTCCATGTGAATGCTGATCTTCCCAAATCTGTATCGTCCATTCTTCTCACTGACTTTTCAAAGGCTTTTGATCACATAGGCAATTGCAATTTCCAAACTCCTCTAATTGGGAGTTCCACCACATTTAGAGGCCTGGATAGGTGATTACCTCTCTAATCGTGAACAGTGCGTGAGATATCTCAATTGTTTTTTCTGAATGGACCCATAATAACGCAGGAGTCCCACAGGGCACTAAGCTAGGAGTGATTATCTTCCTAGCAATTATCAACGATGCCGGTTTCAACGAGAACAGTACGAATATAAGACACTTCAAATATGTTGATGACATGACTATCATTGAAACCCGCGATACCAGCGTTGGATCCAACCTCCCATCTGCAATCACTGATTTGGTCGTCGGACAACAAAATGCAACTTTTCACACGTTAAAAAGTGTTTCACCATGGACATCTATTTCTCGCGGAACCCACCAGAACCCGTCTCGTTGACTCTACATGACAATACAATTACACAATGTGTAGTTGTTAAGCTTTTAGGTGTTTTTATTCAAGCCGACTTAAGGTGGCACACGCATGTAAGCTCAATGATCAAGCGTGCTAATTCTCGCCTTTTCATGCTTCGTAAATTGAAGTACCACTATCTTAACACAAATGATCTTGTCATTATAACCTCTTTTGTGTGCCCAATTTTGGAGTACGCTGCACCCGCGTGGTCAGGTGCAATTTCGAGTAAGCAGTGCAATGATCTAGAAAGGGTGCAGAAACGCGCATGCAGAATTATTCTTGGCGATGACTACATGCGCTACTCAGACGCTCTACAAATGTGCAATATTGAAACACTGCAGTGCCGACGTAATCATTTGTGCCAATCTTTTGCCAAAACTCTCCCTTCTTCAGTTCTACAGCGACTTTTGCCACAGAGGTCTGATAGTGGGTACCAACTTAGGGAATCTGGACCTCTGGGACAATTTCGCTGCCGAACCGAGCGCTACAGAAAAAGCCCTCTCCCTCACCTCACACGCCTTTTTAACAACTGAATTTGAATTATGCGGCTTTTTGAGCGGTTTGTATTTGCTTTCTTAAGATGGCCTCGAATTTTCAATCAATTTTTTTAAACAAAATTGTCCCTCCTAAATCAATTTTAATGCCTCCTTTTTGTAATTGTGTAATTGTGTAATTTTTTCATCTTTTAAAATTAAGCTTTCTCTGTATGTTTTCCTGTAATTCGACCCTTGGTCGCCAGGGGAAAATTTGTTTTTAAAGAATAAACCATTAATGAATGAATGAATGAATGAGATGTAAACATTTTAGTTAATGAGTGAATCATCTCACCATTGCTATTAAACGAATCCATTCACTTTGACTGCAAAGCTTCAAAGAAATTTGTTTTAAAGCTTGTCTCATTTTTCGCTTTTCACTCTCAAACCGATTTCCTTATGCCACTGCCTTCTCCCTCTAAAAGCACAAGACAGTACTTGGGCAATACTCTTCGTTCCAATGATAAACTCGTCTTGTTTTTCCCTGCTTAACTCAATAATCCATTTTATCATTCCGTGATAAAATGCTTTATGCACTGCAATGCACTTCCGGGTTTTGCGCCCTCTGTTGTCTCTCACATGCATGGTTGTTATGTAACCATAAAATTGCTTCCCCAGGGACGCAAAGTATCCCGAAGGTTTGCAAGGATTGGCCAGTCGGGACCAATCAGGACCGATCATAACAATAACAACAAGGCGAGCGGGCTCTGAAAGAAATTTGGATCACTTCTGTTACAGCTTTTAGTTGAACCGGATCATTCAACCCACCTCCGTCCCCAACTCCAACCTTAGTGTTTGGTTCAAGTTTTGGGGCTTGTAAGCTCACTGAACTATCTTATGTAGTGCGCTGTCCCAGATCTATGTAGATAATGTCACAAGTTTTCAGAATGACGGTTATTATGAAAATGGGTTGAGGTTTTGTGGTGTTAATTATGGCTGGCTTATTTCAGCTACACACACACACACACAAAAACAAGTAATACTAATAATAATACAAATAGTAATAATGATAAATAACATAACAGTGACATAAATCACAATGACTTATAAACTAATAGGCATACAAATCACATGATAAAATGCCTAATAATGCTGGCAATAATTTGAATATTATTATTAATAATGCTAGTAAATTACTTGTTATATTAATAATTTTATAATAGCATCAGGCATATATTCACTCTGTATGCTAAGAAGCCTGTTTTGTATGGGATTAGGTCTTACATTCCCTCATTTGATAATATTTACCACCAATGGTTATTACTTACTACAGCCGAAACTGTAAGCATGCTAGCACCCGTCGGTTCAGAAGGAGCTAATATTCCAACCGGTGGTTCAACCGATGGAAATTTAATTGCATAGACGGCTGTTAAATAATGTGTAAGGGTTTTATCAACCCGGTGATTTTATGTGGGCCGATCGTTGCCCGTGGGCCGCTCGTTGCCCGTTTATATGGGCCGCTCGTTGCCCGTTTATGTGGGCCGCTCGTTGCCCGTTTTTGTGGGCCGCTCGTTGCCCGTGTGTTTGTGATATTGTATGTTGGACCAGGTCCGTTTGTCATGGTGGGCAAGATTGCCGTTGTTTGTTTGTGTACCTTAAAGGTATTATACAGGATTGGCAGAGCTGACAAAATAATCACAGACAGTGTTCATGTTTTGTGTAATCAACCACATACATGAAATAACAAACCTGTGAAAATTTGAGCTCAATTGGTCATCGAGATCACGAGAAAATAGTGAAAAGAGACCTTATGTGTTTTCTGTTTTTCAAACATGGAGTTTATTATCGCGCGCGATAAAAACTATTGTTTTACTCATTTCTCAAAAACGATAGCATTTCAGGCAGAAATATTTTAAGGAACCCTTTCAACCATTACTTACTTTAAATCATGTAAGTTATGTGTGAATCTGTGAACATTTGTGTTTTTCGATCTTACCAATAGTGTACAGGGCCTTTAAGACAAACATGAATTGCCCACTTTCTTTGCATTACATTATTTTGGGCAAATTGCCCGCCTTTGGCTATTAACGGGCAAAGACATGCCCTTGTAGGTTCAATAAAACCAGTTTTGAGCTGTGACAGAAAAACGTCAGACAAGTCTGTTGTGTTAATATTGTGCATTATCAGTGTATAATCACTTTATATTTCCGCTCTCTATAATGACCTGCTTCTTTTCAACTTTTAGCTTGATTTTCACCTTCTCACGTGAATCACGCTTGATTACACAATTTGCTATAGACTGCAAGTCTCGCGCGTATCCGAACAAGAAAACACGTCAAACAAAGAACATTTTTATTTCTGAAATTAAATCTTTGTTTTAAATTATATCTCATGAGAAAATCTGAACAACAAAAATAAATCATTACAATTTTATGAAAAGTTTTTGCTTTGGAAAAAAATCACAATAGTGTGTATATTATTATTGGGAAAAAAATTAAAACTGTGGGACAAGGATGCCTATTTGGTGTTAACTTTTTAGAAACCCCTTACGCGGATTCGTGAAGGTCAAACGGGTCTTAAATGGACCCGTATCGCAGTTTAAAGAGGATGCTGACGCCTCAACAACCATAGACTGCAATGAAAAGGGTTTGCTTTGCAATTACAGCATCTGGCGATTATAATTGCGCATCCAAAACAAGCGTTTACGTAAGTTTTATGATCGTAGGCGAGCACAAAATTCATATTTTTTTGCAATAACCGGAAGCTGAGGTCAAGTTTAATTCTTGGGTTTTCTTCGTTATATTGTTGAATTGGTTTTACTTTCATATTTTGTTATCACTTAGTATTACATTCCCAACAACATGTATACTTTTCTAGGTCATAACCTACGTAAAACTAAAATAATTGACGAAACAAAATCTCGCCCAAGTAAAACTCCATATGGTTGGGACCACTATGGTCCCGGAAGTTCGAATGCGCGCGAGACTTGAACAGTCTATTGACTTGATGTCGGCACAGTTCCGTAAGTTGTATAACTGGAAAATAATCTCTGTAGATTATTCTCGGGAAAATGATCACATCAAGCTCCGATTGTAAAATACATTACGGCTATGCTGATTACAAATACACGTAGTGCTTTAACGCGTTGGGTGATTGCGTCCAATCAAGAATAATATTGAAGTCTCTTAGAATGTTAACATGTATGTATGAAGGGTGCCAAAGACGGATTGTGAGTCTATACTTGGCTTCCGACTCCACTCTCGTTGTTGAAAACTAACACAATCTTTCCGTTCTCCCCGGCCACCACGTGATGAGATTGGACATCGTAGTTCGGAGATCGGAATTGCGGACGGGAATCTCCGTCCGGAGTTTTAGCCTGCTGTGATTTCTCAGCACACTGGGGATCCTCAGTGATAAAATCAATGTTGTTGTTCTGTGGGATGTTACCGCAAGCATTGGGTGACAAAGTGTTCGGCGAAGCCGGTAGGACCAGGGAATGACCGTTCGGGGAGAAGCAACTCCCTAATGGTTGGTGCCTTGGGACGGGCGACCTGGACGGGCTGGATTGCCCCAGTGACTTGTTGTCGGGGCCGTTGGAACGTTGGTACGTCCCCATGCGGAAGTTCGAGGTCGGACGGGATGACCGGGTCTTGGTGCTGCTGTGTTGCATCAAGTGATGAAACGCCCGCGGTACTTTAATCTGCATCACACACTTCCTGAAGTTGGCGTTGAATACTATGTAAATCAGAGTGTTGAAAATACTGTTGCTCATCGCCAGGGCCTCCACAACGTAAAACAAAGTGTGGTAGAGCACAAAATTATCCGACGTGGAGGTTGGAATGATGACGTCACGCGTGATGGCAAATCCGTGGTACGGCGCCCAACATAGTGCAAAGAGGGCCACGACTATAATCAACATGCGGATTGTCCTTCTCTTAGAAGACTCCGCCGCCTGCTCCTGTCCCTCCGTATTGTGACCCCCAGGGATCTTCCGGAACCATAGCGTTTTAGCGATGAGGTAATACGCCACGCACATTGCCACTAGTGGAATCAAGAACTCCCCGATGACCATGATGAGTGCGTATGCTTTGAGAGCGTAGGCGTTCATCCATGTTTCGGAACACTGCACTGTGTGTGCGCCGTCCTCGAATTGGATTGCGTACAGGTCGCTGTGGATGGCAGCCGGAATGGTAAATGTTATGGAAATCAGCCAGATTAAAGCGAGGATGATCCCTGTGGTACCTCTGGTCATTCGAGGCTTCAAAGGATATGTTATGACTATATATCTGAAACAGATAATCACAGAAAGAAATTGTTAAATGTGACAGTGTTTCTGATCTGTTTTCTCCTTTCTACAGTTAAAGGGGCCGCTTTGTCGTCATGATAAAAAGCAGGCCTTTACAGTGGTTGTACATAAAATTATGAACTCTCACCCAGTTACTGCATGCGCACCCGCGTCTTCCTCGTATCACCTATAGAACATGCGCTTTCGCAGTAACTGGGTGAGAGTTCAATTTGATGGTCAGCCACAGGCCTACTATTAGCCCTCTATAAGTACACGTTTACAGGAGTAACTAAACTAGGAGTTGGTGTTACAATACTCTGTTCATTTTCATGGTACCACTTCCTAAAAACACTTTAAAACATTGTATGAAAATAATGCACTTCTTATTTCTTATTTCATATTGTACATAATAATATTGACATTTTCGAAAAATTACAGCTGCTTTGGTTTGAGTAGAGCCTAAGTTGTGATGGCAGTTCAGTACCATAAATACCTTTTAACAAAGTAGTTTCAGCTCCGAATAGTTTCGACCAGTCACCAACTCTTATCTTATTCTTCAACCAAGCAATTTACGTTCTTTAATACATCTACGTGTGTTATTTCACAATTGTATAGAAGAGTGTTCTGCTTGCTTATAGCTTTTGGTCTTATAGTAAAATTCAGATGCAACGAGAAAGGCTATCCTGATATGATCTCTGAGGCTGTACCGGGGTCCGAAGGGGGATCAAGCTTCGATAAGTTGCTGTGATTGAGGGATCAAGGCATCTGCCCAACTTGGTCGAGACTGTTAACCACTCGGATTAAGTACATTATTGCCAAAATATTTGCTTTCGAATAATTATTCCCCGAAAAAAATAAGTGTCTATAAAAGGAAAAAGTAGTGATTTTGCGTGTTGTAGTCAAGGATGAGTCCAGTGGCTTTGACGTTGGCATTCAGTGCCGTTCTGGTTTGTTGTAGAATAAAATGTTGAAAATTGACGGTTGTTAACACCGACTAGGTGGAATTATATGCAGGGTGAAAAAAAAAATCTCAGATGGCGTCGTCGGTTTCGCCCCAAAAATGACTTGAGTTACATATTTCTCATAATAATAATAATAATAATTGTATGGATTTATATCGCGCTTTATCACACCCAAGGGCGTCTCAAAGCGCTTCGAACATTATTACCCCTGGTCACTGGGCCATTAATTTCATTCCTTAAACCATCTCAGCTCCCTGGGGAGTATACAGCCTGTGCTGCAATATATGCGCTACTAGGCTAAATCAATCACACGAACCATCTCTGCCCTCACAGGTACCCATTTTACCCCTGGGTGGAGAGAAGCAATTATAGTTAAGTGTCTTGCTCAGGGACTCAAGTGTCACGACCGGGACTCGAACCCACACTCTGCTGAACAGAAACACCAGAGCTTGAGTTCGGTGCTCTTAACCGCTCGGCCACGACACGCCACGTCATCATCCTATTTAAAGTAAAATCACAATTTTCCTTAAATGGTCGAAATTATAAACATAAAGGGCAAAATGATGTCTTTGAACTGTACAGTTGTAACATCGTTCCCGATGTTGCGTATATTTTGTATTTGTTTTCTCTGTGTGTTGTAATCACTGCGTTTTGTGCACAAACGTTATGAGGGAGTTTTGTACCCATGTATGCCAACTTCATGATGCATTTTTAGGAAGCCATGAAAGAATAAACGGTGTTAAGGTTTTCATTATTACAATGATTATTCACGACATATTATTCATGCACACTTTTAGTGCAACAGTCTCATAGTCTGCTGCCACCCAGCGTCTCCATCTCTCATCCACCAGCAGTCTCAATTTAGTTTTGCAGTTTTAACATAGGTTGCACTTTTCTTCAAGATGACAAGGCCTTCATGGAAACCAAATAGAAAATACTCTTTCATCATCAGTTTTTTCATTTTCATTTTAAGTCAGCACTTTTCCGACTTGTGGTGCCTTTCTTGCTTGGGTATACTGAAAGGGAAACTGAAGAAACAGCCCGTTTACTACCACACATTGCACCCGTATTAATTCAGTTATAAAACGTGCTGTAGTGCTTGTCGCATCACCGGCCCGTAAGTCTCCAGTGCCCATATTACTCCGTAAGATTACTACAAGCCTAGGGGGGAATGTGCGACTCTCTTCTTCACGTCAGATATAAAATGCAATTATTCTGACTGGGACTTATTCTGGAGAATCGAAGATCAGTGCCGCGATTTGAAAGGTGCAGAAAAAGAAGAATTGAGAAATAGAGGTAGCCCTTCCCCCTTCAGTGTGGCTGGGAGGCATTTTGCGATATCATTGCAACGCAATCTTTCTGTACCTCTGGTCAACTTTTCCTTCCTGCTGCAGATAAAGTAGACAAATCCACCTTCCTTGAATCGGCATCCCCGCGACAAAGAAACCTGTTTGAACAATGCCGCTATTACACATGTATCATGTAACGTTTGGACTTGGTCAGCGAGTGCACACTCACAACGTTATGGATCGGGCTTGTGGCGTTCTGCTATTATTGTTCTTTATTGTTCCCTTTTCTGAATTCCTCTGTACTCGGTTTGTCACCCCGGGCCGTACTCGGTTTGTTAAACCGGTGTCACGGTCTCAGCTATCCGGTATGCTCAGCTGTCCGAGTGACCTAGCCAGGCATTTTAGCACGCTGTAGTCGCGGTCTCAGTAGTACGGCGTGCTTGGATATCTGGGTGGTAAAATCGGTGGACAAATGTGGGGTGTTTTTATTTGGGTGAAGAATAACTTGACGGGCCTTGGAACAGCCAGTGTCAAATTGAGCAGAGGATAACAATTTATGAGTCGACGGATGGGGGTGTTTACAATACACGTTACCAGTACCGCAGCACGTCACTAAAACCGGGGGCCGTATTCGGTTTGTAACCCTCAAGTGCATAACCCTACCAGTCGGCAACTGGCTGATTAAGCGGGGTTTTTTTAATTACTCTGCGCATGAATTTAGTTGTAATCCCATTTTTCTTGACTTCTAAAAGAATACGATTGAGAAACATAATTTTAAGTTTGAGTGGCCAGGGCAAAATTGTTTACAGGCTACGTTGTTTACAACTTCAACTGGTCGACTGGCTCAAGGGAATCCCCATTGACTCGTATACAAACAAGCCTTAGTATTGGGGTCCTTTGTCGGCAGACATTTCAGACTTGGTTGACGGGTCTAAGAGTCTTTATGACTAAGTTGTAGTCTTTATGAGTGAGTTGTAGATATATACTCCGGCCTGCATGTGTGTGTTTTGGGGGGCATTATAGGGGCGGATTAGGGGCGGTGCATAAATTTGAAACATAAAAGTGGGTCATTATCAGCACAAAGAAAGAACCTGACCCCACCCTATGCAAATATTCATGTATCCGCCCAAACTCAGTGCGTAACAGAGGCGGTACTTGGTTTGTCAAACCGGGGCCATACTCATTTGTCAAACCGGGGCGTCATCAAGTGGTTAAGAGCATCAGATTCAAGTTCTGGTGGTTTAGTCATCGGGTTGTGGGTTCGAGTCCCGGTCATGACGCTTGTGTCCTTGAGCAAGACACTTTTCTATAATTGCTTCTCTTCACCCAGGAGTATAAATGGGTACCTGCAAGGGTAGAAGTTGATATTGTGTTTGAAAAAGCCTTCGGAGCGCCACGTCAGCCCAGGGCTGTCCTGAGAAAGAATAAAGGAATGTTATTGGCCCAATGACCAGGACACTAATGTAAAGGGCATTGATACGTTATTGTAAAATGCGCTATATAAGAACTAGTTAGGTGTTCGGGCACACAGCCCGTAACACCTCTTGTTTTTGTTCCGGGTTTTTTTCTTACTTTTTAGGTGTTCGGACAAAAGTCCGAATACCTCTTGTTATTGTTCGGTTTTTTTTTTTTTTACTTCTTCAGATTCTTCTTCTCTTTGCCGCTTGTCCGCTAACAAAAGCACACTTCCCAAGCTCATATAAACTTGAAATTTTTACCATAGTTAGATAACCATTAGGAGACGAAACCGTTTCATTTACGTCATGATGACGTCATCAGGTGTCAAATTACAAGGTTTTTAGAAAAAAATAAATTAATCTTTGAAATTTTGTAACAAATCACATTTAAGAGACCGGCGGTTGTTTTATGCGGGATCATACTTAGGTCATATAGGTCTTTATTTTTTGTCGTGTGCGTGACCTCACATGACCTCTACTTCCGGTCGAAACAGGAAGAAACCGGAAGTGCCTTGTAATTTAAAAGTGGCACACTTTTTGAAGTTTTTTTAAACGGTGTTATAGTCGAGCAAGAGTCTGGTTTAAAAAAATAAGACAAGTGACGTCATAAAAGTCAAGAGCGCCCTCTAGCGGCAGGTTGAAAACAATTAAAAATACACTTTTACTAGATGTCTGTGGCGAAGTTTATGATAATCGTTTCAAAATTGGTATACATAATGACCTTCTTGCAGACAACATATGTGTGAATTTTTAGATTGATGACGTCATCATGTGTCACGTGGTATCGCATTAAAGGTTTACTTTTTGAAGCTGTGTATCTACAAAACCACAAGTTTGACTGAGTTGAAACTTGGCATGTTGATAGACAGTTATATTGACTACTTAAAGCTAGAGTGACGACTTGATGACGTCATCAATTTTTTTTATACAAATTTTAGAAATTTTGACCAATTATTACGTGTATTTATTGACCCGCTGTCAAACCACGCTGCTACACACACACTACGCGAACTAAACCAGTTTACTGTTTTTTATCACGTAGTGTGTGTGTATACGTTGAGCAAATCATTCGCAAGGTTCAAAGTCCATCAAACATGCTTGTGGTCTAGTCTCTGTTCAAGGTTCGCGCAACCTGCTTTTCACAATACGCTTCGTTAGTCTCTAAAACAGCCGTCCATGCAAACCTCGTTAACAAACAAATGCTAGGCTTTTGATCGTGTGTTTTTTAACAAAAAGTTGAACATTTCATGAATTCATATCTCATCGTCTTCTTTTCCCTCAAGATTGTCCAATAAAAAAAGACACTTCCTAAGCTCGCATAAACTTTAATCTTCACACATAGTTAGATATGCATAGGTAGATGACACCGCTGCAGTCATATCATCATGACTTCATCGGATGTCAAATTACAAGGTTTTTTAATACTAATTTTGTAATGTTTCATATGTGATCATTATAAAAACAAGTAAAGGGAACCAGCCAATCATATCAAGAAACATTATACTTCCATCCAATGGCCGTCCAAACACCAATTAAGTAAATAAACTCGCAATTCAAAAGTCAACTCTAGCGGGCGCTACAGACATTTTGGGATTAGTGGATTAATGTAAACTCGGGACATAGTTAGGTCATTGTGCTGCTTCAGTTCTATGCGTGATATGAGTAGGTACTTCAGTATGTAATACATAAAGTCCAAATTGCACGGAAAAAGTTATAACTTTATTGGGTTTAAACAATGGAAGGAAGAAACTCTTGTGAAAGTAGTTGTGAAATAATTTGTTTCTAAATAGACTCATTCACTAACTTTTGATAAAAACTTATCGTACAAATTTCTAACAGAGTCATGTTTACCAAATTTTTCAATTACATTTGAGCCACTACTAGTTCTTACAAGATTTATAAGTACAGAACGACTTTGGTAATCAAACTGAAACTTTGCATGTATCCAAGTTGGAATATGTTACATCCACAAAATTTGTTCACACCACGATGACGTCATCGAGTGTGACATGACGTCACCTTAATTTTTACTTCGTCTTCTTCTTCTGGCCGTCGATTGTCCGGTAACAAAAGCACACTTCCCAAGCTCATATAAACTTGAAACTTTACATGTAGATAGATAACCATTAGGAGACGAAACCGTTTCATTTACGTCATGATGACGTCATCAGGTGTCAAATTACAAGGTTTTTAGAAAAAAATTAATTAATCTTTGAAATTCTGTAACAAATCACACTTAAGAGACCGGCGGTTGTTTTATGCGGGATCGTACTTAGGTCATATAGGTCTTTAATTTTGTCGTGTGCGTGACCTCACATGACCTCTACTTCCGGTCGAAACAGGAAGAAACCGGAAGTGCCTTGTAATTTAAAAGTGGCACACTTTTTGAAGTTTTTTTTAGCGGTGTTATAGTCGAGCAAGAGTCTGGTTTAAAAAAATAAGACAAGTGACGTCATAAAAGTCAAGAGTGCCCTCTAGCGGCAGGTTAAAAACAATTAAAAATACACTTTTACTAGATGTCTGTGGTGAAGTTTATAATAATCGTTTCAAAATTGGTATACATAATGACCTTCATACAGACAACATATGTGTGAATTTTTAGATTGATGACGTCATCATGTGTCACGTGGTATCGCATTAAAGGTTTACTTTTTGAAGCTGTGTATCTACAAAACCACAAGTTTGACTGAGTTGAAACTTGGCATGTTGATAGACAGTGATATTGACTACTTAAAGCTAGAGTGACGACTTGATGACGTCATCAATTTTGTTTACAAATTTTAGAAATTTTGACCAATTGTTACATATCTTCAGTTCAAAGCAAGCTATAATCGAATTTCATTTTGCATGAGACTTGGAAGGTCCTACAAGGATATAATGTTGAGTGACGTTTTCACGACGTCATCGATTTTCATGTTATGTCACCACCAAGGTAGTGTTTTACAAGATCTATATGTACAGAACAACTTTGGTGATCAAATGGAAACTTTGCATGTACTCAAGCTGGGATGTGTTACATCTAAAAAGTTTGGTCAAATCTTTAGAACCACCATTCTAAAGACTCTATAGAAGTATACAATATTTAATACACAGACATGTTTATAACATTTCTTTGAAACACGAGGTCACACCGAACACCTCTTTTTTGTTTCCTACAAAAAATTATGTCTAGTTAATACTTCTTATTCTTCTTCTTATCCCCCGCGATTGTCCGCTAACAAAAGCACACTTCCCAAGCTCGTATAAACTTGAAATTTCTACCATAGTTAGATATCCATTAGGAGACGAAACCGTTTCATTTACGTCATGATGACGTCATCAGGTGTCAAATTACAAGGTTTTTAGAAAAAAATAAATTAATCTTTGAAAATCTGTAACAAATCACACTTAAGAGACCGGCGGTTGTTTTATGCGAGATCATACTTAGGTCATATAGGTCTTTATTTTTTGTCGTGTGCGTGACCTCACATGACCTCTACTTCCGGTCGTAACATGAAGAAACAGGAAGTGCCTTGTAATTTAAAAGTGGCACACTTTTTGAAGTTTTTTTAACGGTGTTATAGTCGAGCAAGAGTCTGGTTTAACAAAAAAAGACAAATGACGTCATAAAAGTCAAGAGCGCCCTCTAGCGGCAGGTTGAAAACAATTAAAAATGCACTTTTCCTAGATGTCTGTGGCGAAGTTTAAGATAATCGTTTCGAAATTGGTATACATAATGACCTTCATGCAGACAACATATGTGTGAAGTTTTAGATTGATGACGTCATCGTGTGTCACATGGTATTGCCTTAAAGGTTTACTTTTTGAAGCCGTGTATTTACAAAACCACAAGATCGACTGAGTTGAAACTTGGCATGTTGAAAGACAGTGATATTGACTATGTAAATCTAAAGAGAAAACATGATGACGTCATTCCTTTTTTTTATACAAATATTTGAAATATTGACCAATTATTACGGGTATTTATTGACCCGCTGTCAAACCACGGGCTACACACACACTACGCGAACTAAACCAGTTTACTGTTTTGTTATCACGTAGTGTGTGTGTATACGTTGAGCAAATCATCCGCAAGGTTCAAAGTCCATCAAACATGCTTGTGGTCTAGTCTCTGTTCAAGGTTCGCGCAACCTGCTTTTGACAATACGCTTTGTTAGTTTCTAAAACAGCCGTCCATGCAAACCTCGTTAACAAGCAAATGCTGTGCTTTCGATCGTGTGCTTTTTAAAACTTTTGCTAAAGCTGGTGGTGCTATATCAAATTATGGTCATGCTTTTACCACGCTCTGTGGCATTATTGGCTTGCTCTGTGACAGACGGCTCGTTTTAGTCTACGCAAACACCAATGTGAGCATTTTTGTTGGCCAACAAAGACACACTTTGAGTCGTGCGTAGCGCGTACACGCGTGCACTTTTCCATTGTTTTTCATCAATGATGGTGGTCAATGACGTGGTCAATTTGCTTTGATTTGCTGTAAAACGTTAATCGGTGACAGGGTACGCTGAATATAAGGCATTTCATCACTAAGGTGACAAAAGGAATTGTCGTGTGCTTATTAATACTAGCAGAAAACATGCGTATAACGTAACAACGATCTACAACCACGTTGCAAATTTACAATAAATTTGCAATGTTGTGTTTTGCACTCGTGGGGCCCAATTTAATTATATTATGTACTGGAGCATTATTTTTGTGCTCCTATAGTAAATTGCAAGATTGAGCTCAAGCCGCGATATATTACATTTAACGCTTGTTTTCCTGATAAAAGACGTCATCAATTGTAACATGACTTCGACTTAAAGTTGCAGTTTTACCAGATTTGTATACACAGTATTACAATTGCCTGGTCAAGCTTAAAACCAAATTGATGTATTCAAGCTGACAATGAGTAACATCCCATATTTGAACGTCATGCCGAACACCTTGTTTTTGTTGTGTAACAAAAATTTAAGTCTAGTTATTATTATTATTTTGTCAAACCGGGGCCGTACTCATTTTGTTAAGCCGGGTCCGTATCGGTTTGTCGAACCGGGCTGCAACTTGGTTTGTCAAATTGGGTCGTTCTCGGTCTGTTAACTGAAGCATTATACTCCGTTCGTCGAACTACTCCGATCCTCTTTTTAAAAGTCGGTTGGAATTCCTAAGAGTGCTCAAACCCACAGAAGCCTGTGATATCTGCACTGCAGCATTTTTTCTTTTGTTCTCTATCTCTTTGATTTTACGATTGACAAACCATTGTTCTCCACAATTTATTTCAACCGGAGACGCTTTTTCTTGTGTTTGTTTCACATCTGTTGTTTGATTGGCTCTTAACGGGTACACACAAACGCCGGTTTTTAAGTTTTCTCATGCATGTGTGCGTACATGCTTTCCCATTGTTCAAGTAGCGTCGAAGAAAAAAAATTAAAAATTAAAACATTTTATCAAAAATCATTAGGACAAAACGTTTTTAATATCAGTGTTCTGAAACGCGTCATTGTTGATGGAAACACAGAGATTACCTGGCTCTTATCTTTCTAACATGCCTGCATAATTTAGATCTTTGACTTTATACAGTTGGGAATTTGTGTTTTTGTCGAGGCAGTAATTTGATTGATATTTATCGGGCTTACAATCGCTGCATATTATGATGTTTGACAATCAACTTGAAAGCAGTTTTGTTATCTTTGTTTCGTGTGACCATTGCTGGCGTTGGCAATAAACACCGAGATATTGACGTTCATTGTGCAATGGAGGGGTCCAATTAAGATGTAACTGCCTCGGGTTGTTTACTTAAAGCAGATCTCTGTAAAACCGGAAAACAATCTCACTGTGTATGAAATGCATAATTTCTGAGCCTACAATATCCTCCGAGACTACCTGACGGATGTTGTGTTAATAATTATGCGGATTACTTTTTCATGTCGGGGCATTTGAAGCACATGAAACAGCCGTTCAGAACTCAAGAGGATGTTATAACAAGATTATAATCTGGACATAGAAGTATGGAGCCGACAACAACCCTTTTACAGTTGCGGATATTTTTGTGTTATGTTTTCCCTCGAGGAATATTTCCTTATCTCATTGTTAACAATCTTTTAAAAAAACATTTATAATAATATGCAAAATTCACCTATTACATGGGGATGTGGGGCCGCTCAAAGGTAGAAATGCAAAGATCTATACCAACAAATTACCTTTAGACGTTCATGAAATAAATGCAACAAGTCATAAAAGAAGCTTATGGAATCTCTTCAAAATTGATTATAAATTACAAGGTTTACGGTTTGTGCACACACAGTCAGTTATTGTGAAAAAGTCTAGTTTGGAAGGCCTGATCGCAACCGTTTATTAGTTGATGGGTGTGCGGGATTTGAATTTAGTCAATGCATAGAAACCACAATTCGGATAGTTATAATCGATAGTCTTCATCATTGTTTGTAAAATGCGGTCCTCTTTTTAATGATTACAGATAACCGTTATGGTGAACTTGATGTTCGTAGTACACGCCAGACAAGCGCTACAGAGCGGACGCTCGGGCAATCATGGAAGCATCACACACAAAGCAAAGTTGGTTATTTTTCTTTAAGGAAAAATGCCCCTGGACTATATAGTAAACTTCTTTCTGCATACTTTGATTTTTAAATTGAATTTAACTCGGCAGCCAATTCAATACTGATTGAGCGTCCGCAACGCGAAGCCTGAAGTCACAGGCATTTACAAAAACTATAAATCAACCAATGCCTCTGTCGTTAAATTGTTGATGATTCGTATCTTCCCTTCTGGATCGATCAAAACAACAAACCAGAGGTGATGGGAGCAGCTGAGGGGCAAACTTACACATGCAGCACTTTTCCTTTAAAAGCAGATCACAACACACCTGTTCCCCCTCTCTAACGCCAGGTAGATGGCGAGAGAATGGTTACACCAGCGAGCTGCGTTCTCATGCTGTCGCTATTGTAACAATAACTTGTTCACAGATTCTTCTCAGCAGAACACAACAAAAACACACAGCAGGATACAGTTTTCTCGGTCAATTCTCTACTGGTTTATTCAACACGTCTCTACTCCAAGACTCACATGACAAGAAGAACGTTTAGGCCACGTCTTCCCAACGAGACGGGTGTCCCAGCCGTTCAGCGAGGGGCCCGCTGCGACACAGCTCTAACAACGGTGCCGTGTCACAGCGCCCTCCAGGAGGCCGCTCGGTAACACGGCTCCCACCGAGCCCGTGCTGGCGCCCTCTCGCTGAACGGTCTGGGCCAAACGCTACACTGCCCCCTCCAAGAACACTGCTTGTCCCCAAGCAGGCAGCGAACTCCCGTCCCGGTGGGAACACGCAACAACAACAACAACAACAACAACAAAAAGGCTGGCAAGTCTGTCCTACTATGGCTGTTGGCCTTGTGTCTCTGGTCCGGCCGTCCCCGGCGGTGGCTGTCGCTGGGTCTCCGTCGGTTCCCACTCCATCCGCTCCATCCTCCACTCGTTCCGCAGGTGCGGAGCTGATTCACAGGCTCCGCTCCATAGGTTTGTACAGTGCGGGGCTGAGCCGTTGGCTCCGTTCCATGGGGTTGTTTGCGGAGCTGATTGACAGGCTCCGCACAATAGAATTGTGTAGTGCGGAGCTGAGCCGTGGGCTCTGCTCCATTGGTTTGCACAGTGCGGAGCTGATTCACAAGCTCCGCTCCATAGGGTTGTGCAGTGCGGAGCTGAGCTGTGGGCTCCGCTCCATTGGTTTGTACAGTGCGGAGCTGATTGACAAGCTCCGCTCCATAGGGTTGTGTAGTGCGGAGCTGAGCCGTGGGCTCTGCTCCATTGGTTTGTACAGTGCGGAGCTGATTGACAAGCTCCGCTCCATAGGGTTGTGTAGTGCGGAGCTGAGCCGTGGGCTCTGCTCCATTGGTTTGTACAGTGCGGAGCTGATTCACAAGCTCCGCTCCATAGGGTTGTGTAGTGCGGAGCTGAGCCGTGGGCTCTGCTCCATTGGTTTGTACAGTGCGGAGCTGATTCACAAGCTCCGCTCCATAGGGTTGTGTAGTGCGGAGCTGAGCCGTGGGCTCTGCTCCATTGGTTTGTACAGTGCGGAGCTGATTGACAAGCTCCGCTCCATAGGGTTGTGTAGTGCGGAGCTGAGCCGTGGGCTCTGCTCCATTGGTTTGTACAGTGCGGAGCTGATTCACAAGCTCCGCTCCATAGGGTTGTGTAGTGCGGAGCTGAGCCGTGGGCTCTGCTCCATTGGTTTGTACAGTGCGGAGCTGATTGACAAGCTCCGCTCCATAGGGTTGTGTAGTGCGGAGCTGAGCCGTGGGCTCTGCTCCATTGGTTTGTACAGTGCGGAGCTGATTCACAAGCTCCGCTCCATAGGGTTGTGTAGTGCGGAGCTGAGCCGTGGGCTCTGCTCCATTGGTTTGTACAGTGCGGAGCTGATTCACAAGCTCCGCTCCATAGGGTTGTGTAGTGCGGAGCTGAGCCGTGGGCTCTGCTCCATTGGTTTGTACAGTGCGGAGCTGATTGACAAGCTCCGCTCCATAGGGTTGTGTAGTGCGGAGCTGAGCCGTGGGCTCTGCTCCATTGGTTTGTACAGTGCGGAGCTGATTGACAAGCTCCGCTCCATAGGGTTGTGTAGTGCGGAGCTGAGCCGTGGGCTCTGCTCCATTGGTTTGTACAGTGCGGAGCTGATTCACAAGCTCCGCTCCATAGGGTTGTGTAGTGCGGAGCTGAGCCGTGGGCTCTGCTCCATTGGTTTGTACAGTGCGGAGCTGATTGACAAGCTCCGCTCCATAGGGTTGTGTAGTGCGGAGCTGAGCCGTGGGCTCTGCTCCATTGGTTTGTACAGTGCGGAGCTGATTCACAAGCTCCGCTCCATAGGGTTGTGTAGTGCGGAGCTGAGCCGTGGGCTCTGCTCCATTGGTTTGTACAGTGCGGAGCTGATTCACAAGCTCCGCTCCATAGGGTTGTGTAGTGCGGAGCTGAGCCGTGGGCTCTGCTCCATTGGTTTGTACAGTGCGGAGCTGATTGACAAGCTCCGCTCCATAGGGTTGTGTAGTGCGGAGCTGAGCCGTGGGCTCTGCTCCATTGGTTTGTACAGTGCGGAGCTGATTCACAAGCTCCGCTCCATAGGGTTGTGTAGTGCGGAGCTGAGCCGTGGGCTCTGCTCCATTGGTTTGTACAGTGCGGAGCTGATTCACAAGCTCCGCTCCATAGGGTTGTGTAGTGCGGAGCTGAGCCGTGGGCTCTGCTCCATTGGTTTGTACAGTGCGGAGCTGATTGACAAGCTCCGCTCCATAGGGTTGTGTAGTGCGGAGCTGAGCCGTGGGCTCTGCTCCATTGGTTTGTACAGTGCGGAGCTGGTTCACAAGCTCCGCTCCATAGGGTTGTGTAGTGCGGAGCTGAGCCGTGGGCTCTGCTCCATTGGTTTGTACAGTGCGGAGCTGATTCACAAGCTCCGCTCCATAGGGTTGTGTAGTGCGGAGCTGAGCCGTGGGCTCTGCTCCATTGGTTTGTACAGTGCGGAGCTGATTCACAAGCTCCGCTCCATAGGGTTGTGTAGTGCGGAGCTGAGCCGTGGGCTCTGCTCCATTGGTTTGTACAGTGCGGAGCTGATTGACAAGCTCCGCTCCATAGGGTTGTGTAGTGCGGAGCTGAGCCGTGGGCTCTGCACCATTGGTTTGTACAGTGCGGAGCTGAGCCGTGTGCTCCGCTCCATAGGTTTGTACAGTGCGGAGCTGAGCCGTGTGCTCCGCTCCATAGGTTTGTGCAGTGCGGAGCTGAGCCGTGTGCTCCGCTCCATTGGTTTGTGCAGTGCGGAGCTGAGCCGTGGGCTCCGCTCCATAGGTTTGTGCAGTGCGGAGCTGATTGACAGGCTCCGCACAAAAGAAATGTGCGGGGTCGAGTTGAATCAAATTCTCTGTCTCATAGGCCTGTGCTGTCAGCCTCTGGTCAACAAGACCACGCACTTCCGTGCCGTGACTTCGTGGCTCCTGGGCCCGCTGCGGTGTAGACTGGGCATCCCCCATGTGGGCACGCTCCCGGAAGAAAGGCCCCGAAGAAAGCTGCTCCACAACCGCATGTCCGGGGTGAGGATGGCCCAGTTCCGAAAAGAGCCGCGCTCTGATGTCTCCCGCCGAATGCCACGGGGAGGGGAAGGTCGGTTCCGTGTGGGACCGCCCCAACCCCTCCCTGGTCTCTGGGGCATGCTGCGGAGAGGCACAGAACTGCTTCCTTGGAACCCGCTCCGATCCTTCCCCCCTCACGTCGGTGCTCCGTCGCCCCGACCCTTCCGCCCCTCTCATGTCGGTGCTCTGTTGAGAGAACCAGAACGATTCTGTGAGGGATCGCCCCGACCCCTCCAGCCCCCTCGTGTCTGTGCTCTGTTGAGAGAGCCGGAACGATTCCGAGGGATCGCCCCGACCCCTCCGCCCACTTCGTGCCGGTACGTTGCGGAGGGAGCCGGAACGATTCCGTGTGGTACCGCTCCGACCCCCCGCACCCACCTGACCCGACGTGGACGTGACTCTACTGACCTTAAGAACCTGTGGCTGACCCCCCTCATCTCCACTGTTGCTCCTACCGGCCTCTCCCAGCCCTAGGAATGATAAAATCTCATCCACTGTAGACCACAATGGCCCACCCATTGTCTGAGTCTGGCTCGGCGTGTCCCCAGCATCTGCTGAGTCTGACGCCAAACTACCCAACACACGTGAAAACCCCCACAGAGAAAACAATCTTTTTACCTGATTCCAGTGTCTTGCTAGTGCTCCTGCCGTCCCGTCGCTGCCACCAATGTAACAATAACTTGTTCACAGATTCTTCTCAGCAGAACACAACAAAAACACACAGCAGGATACAGTTTTCTCGGTCAATTCTTTACTGGTTTATTCAACACGTCTCTACTCCAAGACTCACATGACAAGAAGAACGTTTAGGCTACGTCTTCCCAACGAGACGGGTGTCCCAGCCGTTCAGCGAGGGGCCTGCTGCGACACAGCTCCACAACGGTGCCATGTCACAGCGCCCTCCAGGAGTCGCTCGGTAACACGGCTCCCACCGGTGCCGTGTCACAGCGCCCTCCCATCATCGGCCGACTCCACCACAGAGTCGTGCTGGCGCCCTCTTGCTGAACGGTCTGGGCCAACGCTACACTATCTTTAAATGTTATTGATTACGTTTCCTTGCACTTAACACAACATCAAGTGGGCTTGGTCTTATTTGTGACACTGTCGCGCGATTAACCCCAAAGGTATCACGTAGATCTAATTTTCGATTGTTTAATGAAATATTTCACACGATGAATACCACGGCTGTACATGAAGCAAAAAGACACATAAATCATCTCTTTTCTCAGAGGGATTTCTTCTAATATTTGCGTAAATTCGAGGCTTAACGTTCAGTGTCAGTGTCTGTATTTTCGTTCAGCTCAGGAGTTCCCTTTTCTACATCAACTCGTTAAGGAAAAGACGTTCAGCTGTTAATTAACACCCCTTAATTAGACTGAAGGGCACTATACACAAACATTGTTACCCTAAACTAAATGTTATACAAATTTGTTTTTTCCTATATAGCGTTCAGATTTAAATTCACTATATGTTTTCCCGGTTATTTCTGCATAAAAGCAGCCTTTTTCACTTTCATTCTTTCTATAAAAAGGGCGATTTTGTTTCTTCGTTCAATTTCGTTGTGACACATGCGAATCATACATGTATGTGTATATATACATTTAATACATGCCTTACAAAGTGTTCTTATTATCGCCAGAGTAGGTGCAACTAGAGATTTCTGCGCTGTTCGAGTGGATTGTTTACTTCTCCTTTTAAATCGCAACAAGCAAAAGACAATTGCTTACACATAACGTGAAATTGAGTGACTGGTTTGTGGAGCTTTCAATTTCGCCCGAAATAGAATAACGCGACGGTTATATTGGCCGTTAATTTGCCGAAAATGACGGGGGGAACCTGCTACACAGGGCAAGGATGAACAATAGTAGTCCTCACACCCTTTAATGCTCTATGATGCAACCTGGCACTTGTGGCTTCTTGTGATCCAGTTTCTGACATACCGCTACTGCTGCGCTTGTGAAAATTTTTGCCCTCAGCCTTCTCTGACATTCTGTCAACTCTACTCAGATTTTTATGCTATTGATGAGATATTTTATCGCTGTTCTTGGTCTTTTCGTTGTCGTCTTCTTCTTACCCTTTTATGTATTTTGTCTTACTGCTTCCCACAGTGTATTGTGTTCTCAACGTAAATATATCCTGTAATTTATTACACGTTAATTTTGAAAAGTCTTTTTCTTCTTATTATTCATTATCTTCTTCTTTTTCTTCGCCTTGCAATTGATAAAGCATTGACACAATGATTAGCTGTGTGGCAATTTTCTTTAAGTCAAGATGGTTCTCGGGCGATCCACGTGGTTTTCGTTTTCCTCGTGTAGGCACAAATGCCACATGGGAAATGCCACATACATGACTTACATGGCACAAAAATGTGCACAATACAGTGTTTTCGAGTGTGAGTTTCAGCCATGAATGATAGTTTGAGGCACCGTGTTTCGCTTGTATTGGGTTACAAAGTGATAACCCTTAAACCTTTGGTTATCCCAATAGGAAATGTCACTTTTGATGTTGCTGAATTTAAAAGGAATTATTCAAGATAACAGGAGAATTTTTTAATTCATAAGGGGAAACTAAATTTTTATAAATACTCTTAAAATAGAAGACAACCTTTAAATAGCCAAACCGGTGTTCTATAATTGGTTGTGTAGCATGGTCAACTAACTTTAAATGTCATTGTGTATCTGGGAAGGGGGAAACAGCACCCTAGAGGGATGCACTAAAAACAAACTAACGAAGAATGTACCATGATTCTCGATGAGATTTGTTATTGCTTGGGAAGATATATATTTATTGACTTTATACTTGGCATTTGTATGACATTGAGTATAGGTGCACATAGAATAATTATTTTCTTTACGGTAAAATGTTTGTTTGTCTGGGTTTGTCTGTCGGTTGTAATTAATTATGATACAATGGTTAGGGATTTTTTTTTTTATTACTGTTAAATGTAGACATTGTTGCGTGTTTCGATTCTCTTTCAATAGAGAAAATACGCTACATTCCATTAATTGCTTGTTTTGTAACGTAAAGATTTATTTTTCTTTCTGGAAAGGGCAATTTCAGTTTGACATTAATGGCTTTACATCGTCAAGGCCCTCCAGTTTGCACAAATGAAAGCTTTTACGCTCAAGAATTTGATACCTTGTCTTCGCAGTCTGTTGCCGCGTAAATCGCATTTTGATTTGAACAACAACTTGGCGGGAATCGGTATCGATCAATAAGGCGAGTAAAAAAAATATAGGACATCAAGAACGGCGATGTTTACGCGGGCGCTGAAGTGTGGGGAAGAAGCCAACTGCCACCAGACTTATTCTACATATAATGTCAGTTTAGCAATAACTCTCTCGGAGAAGGCAAATATTGAATTGGATGTACTACTGAATCAAAGGATCCTGTAAAGGTTATGTTGCACTGGATTCGACAAACTGAATAATAACAAACTCAAGTCAGGTCTGTCGATCTGAGCTTTTATAGACAAACATTTGTAAATAAAATAAAGTTCAATGTCAATCAGCTGTTTTTAGTTTAAACGGTCGTAGGATTTAAACAGGGTGATACAATAGTGTTGTATCTGGCGTCTATATAAATCAATTTTGAAATCGACTATGTCAATTAGGTTTCATTTTTGATTATTTTCTTTTATTAGGTGGGTTGAGGAGGTTGCTGTGCGGAAGGGAAGAGGCCCCGAATCAACAACTCGTGTTCGAATTATATCATGTCGAAATATCAATCACTGTCCCGAACACTTTGCATCCATCACGGCGCATGACGGTCCCAACCATTAAAACTGTGTTAATGTTACTGAATTCATATTCTAACCAGACTCTGAGCAAACACAAGGCCACAAGTGCATTGAGCGACTTCAGAATGAATTCAAACGAGTGGCTGGATTGTTTGTAACATTCCAACTTCAGATCTCTAGGGTAGTTGAATCCTGGAATTGAGAAAACCCCCTGATGGTATCATCAGTGTACGTGGAGTGCTTTGGTGGCGGTACAACTTTAGCTGACGAATCCGTTTGTTATGTACAGTGAGACATTATGCGTGGCAACTTGTATCTGATGGATCAGTGTTATAGGCCAGGCCTACGGACTGAACCACTCTCTGTTTCCAAATCCAAATGCAACATCATGCAAATAAGTTGTTTTTATTGTATTCCTACCAAAATGTGGATCACGGGCTTTTGATAACATTCTTTGGTTAACTCTTATACTTTTAAATCTTCTCAAAGTTCATCTTTATTAAAAACACTATTTTGCCGTCAAGTTGTTTTGATGTTTTTTAGTTTTTATTTTTACATCTGCGTTTTGGGGTGCAGCAATGGTTAATTCGTTTCACTGTTCTTGTTTTTATTTAGCTTGAGAATATTTCATTATTATCGAAACCGTGGTTGGTCTCTATAGACTTATCCATGCTTTGTCTTGAGCACCTAGTGTTCTTACTTCTGTAATTGTCACAGAAGATGAAGTTGGATAAACTAGTCCACATCGGTGTAACAATAATATCGTTCCTTACCAAAACAAACTTTACGTTAAATCTAAGTGTATAGCAACAGCCGGTGTCCACAAATACGAATTAATGCCGAGTGGACAGCAAAGAAGGCCAGCAGGACGTAATTTGCTGTCCACCATTCCAAAAAAGCAGCTTCTGCATGCAAGCGGAAAAAACTGGACAAGCGCCGTTTCCTTTGTACCTCAATCAAATATCCAGCTACTTTAGGACAATCACGGAAATGACTTAACTGTTTGGAGGAAATGCTCCACAGTAATTTCCCCACTGAATTCAATCGTTTATGCAACAGTAATCCCAGCATCCAGTAGGACAGATCCTCGCAGGAAGCCGCCAGTTTTCATTACTGTGTATGATCCCAACTCCTTCTCTCGTTGAAATACCCGAGAGGCATTTTCCCTTTTCCCCTCGGAGTGCGTTGAAAAGCCTTCTAACCATATCGTTTATCACGACATAATGAGGGATTTGACAATTATGATGCTAATTATTTTATGGAAATGGGATTTTTTTATAAGAGTTATACTCAACCCGTAATCTTGTTTTCCCAGACGATATGATAACAACGTTATTTAAATTCAGGGTTTTCGTTGGCTTTTCGTGACTAATTTGAAGTTGTAACAATGTATAGGATAAGTACCGATAGGCAAACATCGTTTTGGTCTGAAGTTTATTTAGCTATTTTTGATTACTCTGCCTGCTTGCTGACCATTTCCAAAGCATTTGTAATTAATTGTTAGCGGTAGATTTGTGTTCACTTTGCTAATATTTGACTTGAATCGTATGGGTTGTCTTGAATTGGTGCAATCATTGGTGCAAGAAAGGTCTTTGGCATTGTGCAGTCTGAATAATTGGAACTTGGACAGCTACTCAATAAGAAGTCCGCCGGCTAAGTATTTCAAAACACCGTATTCGCATCAATTCGAAAACCGCGAATACAGATAGATGTGCGTCATTGATTTTTTCAGACCTGAATCCTCTAAAGTGAGTCTTTTTCTATTCAACTGTATCTTCCTCGAGTTAGAAGTAGAAAGGGCTAGTGTGGATAAAAGACTTGACAGTAAACCATTTTCCCATGACAATGTAAATTGATGCGTTTGTGGAAGTAATGAATATTACAAAGTGTCTCTATCGGAAACCCTCCAGTAAAATCTTTCGTAGTGTATGGGGAGTCATGGGAACCCCTCTGTATGTGGGAGCATCCTTGTGTCGAGGCTAGGGCGCGCTGCAAGGGGAGTTTGTGCATTGACCTGTAGATGTAATCGACACGGCCCCCGCCCAGGAGTCTAGTGCAGTCCATACAAAGTGGGTTTGGGGGTTTTTCTTGGTTTTAAGTATTTTTTAGATGAGCTCTGCCAAATGGAAATAATTCGTCCTTAATCCGCGGTAAGTTCATCCGAGGGTATAGTATGAGTAATTTGATCAGTAGGAAGCCTTAGAACGACACGAAAGAGCTGAAAAACCTTATATTCACATGTGTCAACTCGGCATTTTAGAGCTAATTGTTTGATAGTTTGGATTAGGTACCATTAGATTGAATCCATCAATTTTATAAATAAAATGTATGCGGAATAGTTTTTTCCAATAATTACAGAATGTGTATATACTTGTATTACGTGTATGATACATTGTAATGAAGGGTATAACAAAACACAGTCTGTTTTTTCAAGGAGATAGTATGCGGTCGGTTCAACGTTCTCTAAAAATTCAACCATAATATTAGCCCGAAACTCCAATTCTCACATTCCCAACTAACAGACAAAGAGGCTGTTAAAGTTTATTCCCTGCCACCCCCGCCCCCCCCCCCCCCCCAAAAGGTAATGAAATGTTCTTTCAAGAAAGGTGTGATTTAGTTTAAATTAATACTATTGGTCCTGTTTTCACCGACAGAAACTTGTTTAAAGATTATAATTTAGTTCCAATAAAAGATGTTTAAAGATGTTTTTCTCTGTTTAAAGATGTTTTGACAACTTTCGTTGTGGCCTATGCCACACATAATGCACAACATAAAGCATAACATTGGGAACGTGTTTGTTCATGTCTAATCACCGTCAGATACAATTAACATTGGGAACGTGTTTCTTCATGTCTAATCACCGTCAGATACAATTAACATTGGAAACGTGTTTGTTCATGTCTAATCACCGTCAGATACAATTAACATTGGAAACGTGTTTGTTCATGTCTAATCACCGTCAGATACAATTATTTCGTATTTTAGCTTTTAATTAACTAGCACTTAAAATTTGTGGTGATTTTTTAAAGCAATATCTTCAATGAAAGCTTATAGCTTTCTCGCGAAACTATAAAAATAGCTAATTAATTTCAGACAAATTGGCCAAAAATTGGACCTAGCATCTTTAAACAGAAACTTTATTTTAATATATATATATTTTTTTAATGCTTGCTGTTTTCGATCATCCATTTAATTTATTTGAACTAATGGCGTTAGGGTTAGCACAAACCCTTACAAACGCCTAGTTGTTATTCTTATTTCTGTTAATATAATATAGACCGTTAACTGGACACTCCTTTCAAACGTTACATCAAAAAGAAATCCTCTAATAGTGTGCTATAACTTTAATATAAAAGTGCAAAACCATATAATCCTGCACCCCAGTGTAAATATTTAGACGACATAGTTCACAGTTGTTATTAAATAAGAGTGTGGGGGCCTAATCAATGAATCTTGGATTTCAAAGACTGTCACCGAAATGAATGATATCAAGTCTTAGGGATGATCTGATAAAGTTGCGTTTTACGGAGGTGAAATAATATGCCTGCAATTAGGGAAGAATACGCTCAATCATTGGAATGATCAGATGACAGATCTGACTATCAAGTGCAGTGACTGATAGTCGTCTGAGATTCGGACTTGATGAATTCACTGCCGTATAGCCAGTTGCGTATACATGCAGATAAATTATGTCTTTCTTATTTTCTTGTTGTTTACTTTATTGACCCAGTGTGTATACAATCCAAACAACTAGCTCAAAGTTTCCTGAGAACCTAACCGGTCACCACAGTCACATTTCCACATTATTTGAGATAAATTATACTAGAAAGACGGTCCTTGACGTCACGTTTCTGACTATGATTCCACAAAAAGATTTCGGAAAGATGGACAACTGGTTATAACTTCAAAGTCTGACATAAAATTCAATGAAATACATGTTTATTTTCACTGTTTTCCCGTTTGTCTACAATAATTTTCTCGGAAACTTGAACACAGGAAAATCACTTTATTCTTCCGTGCCTGAGAGTAGCCGTGCCGTCAAAAAGCTCGCAGTAGAACAACATAATTAGTTCAAACATCTCAGTGCGTGAATAAATGGAATGAAGTGAATAGCAATATAAATCTATTCAAAGTAAATGTTTGGATTGAACATAAATTCTGTTGATTTTTCAACTGTGTCGTGCTTTGAGATGTCTCGTTGTGGATCGTTCAGAGTGACGATATACCCGATTCGTTTATTCGAAAAGAAGTCGTTGCCACAATATGCATCTTCTGATTGCTCTCTCTTCATATCTGTGATTGCACAAAGGGGATCTATCTATTTATACACTATCTATTGATCTCATTCATGTGTTATGCTGTAACAACTTTCGACTTGTGAATGTACGAGGCGTGGTATCAATCGGTCGACTCAAGCGAGCAGGTGTTGCGATTCCTGCCGTCGGAAATACGCAATGGCCTTACATCACACAAAGCGATCAAAGGAAGAGAGTTATGTTTTGTTTTTGCATATTTTTAAAAATGTGTATCAGGTTTTATAATCGAGACTAGCCCTCGCGTATTGTGTTTTGTAATGCAACCCTTAATTAAGACATGATTATAAACTGCGGCAAGCGGAAGCCGTATAAAACAAGCATGGTTCATGAGCGACGGTGACTATACATGTTTCTGAAATTGAAGTTTTAAAACGCGCAAAAAATCAATGGGGTAGTTTTTGAAACTCACTAATGCAGATTATGCCCCTTCAGTTGCGTTGTTGGACCCCCAGGCTTTGTTTGAACTAGATTACTTGATTGCAGAGCAACGCTGTGAGCATTCAACAGTGACGATTTAACGTTGTTGCAGAGTGACGGATATCTGTTCTGGGCAAAGAGACAATTTCCATGTTTATTCGTTATCCTTGAAAAATGGTGCGGTAGGTTTGTTCTCCCTGAATCGGCAAGGCACTTGAACCTCCACTCCTTAATCCTGAGCTACTTACTCAATTGCTTTTCAGCAGCGAAGCAGAGAAGCAGCGGAAGCGACAGCGTAAACAAGCAACAAGCAACAAGCAACAAACAACGAACAACAAACAACACGCATCAAACAACAAACAATAAATAACAAGCAAAAACTAACAAACATAAAACAAAAACACCAAGCAACAAATAACAACATACAACAAGCAGCAAACAACAAACAACAAACAACAAACGAATATCAGCGTGTTCATCATTACCTTTTATCATTGATTTTCCGTGTATATACTTGTATTACGTGTATGATACATTGTAATGAAGGGTATAACAAAATACAGTCTGTTTTTTCAAGGAGATTAGTATGCGGTCGGTTCAACGTTCTCTAAAAATTCAACCATCTTGTCTTGTGTAAAGTTAAACTTGCACCAATCTGACACTATACGCGAAATTACAGGAAATAAAATTCCCCAGTTAAATTCCCCCGATGACATTGTTTACACCAATGTCGAATACATCCCTGCACAACAACATCTCTGCTGTAGCTGATAGTAATATATCTCAGTTGTCTGAAGAACTTTGTTCAGGTTACTCAGCCTGTGTGGGTACTTTGCCTCAATGCATTTGTTTACAAATCCATATAAACGACAGCTGCTAACCTCCAAAGGGTTTTTTTCTTTCTTTTTTCAAAAAAAACTATTTTTGATTGCTGTTTTTAATAAATATTCCTCAAGATTGTTGGAGTTGTTTTGTTTTTTATTATTATTACTTTTTGATTCGTGCCAACAGTGCGTCTCCCGCTTGACTATAACAACAACAGTTACCCTGCAGAATTATGATTAGTGCAATTTGATATCATTATTCTCGCAGGGTTTTAAGGCACTGCCTGTGATGCTTGAGCACAAATACATATGTTAAGAACACGTGTGGGTTCTGATACTGGTGACCAGTTGATGAGCACATTATTCTATATTCTGGTCCAGCAGCGATACCTATTGATTCAGTCTCTTGAGCCAAGTCCACGTATTGATCTTCTATGTTGATGGTCAAGAGCTATCACTATCACATGATAGACGGCTAAGTGGCTATAGCATTCGTAAACAGGGACTCAAGCCGGTTTTTAAATTTTGAGTAGTTTTCATTCTCCATTAAAAGGAGATGGAAGGTATAGGCCTAATATTAAATAATGCAATTCTCAAATTTCACGTACAAATGAAATAAGAAAACAAACTGAGATGCACGCCAAGCGCAAATTGTTTGTCTGTGAAATAGTGTAGAGTTTTGCGTCCAAGAGCCTGTGTTGACGCAACTCAACGTTTCGATGTAGAGTTTTGTAGTCTTCCAAGAGCCGGTGTTGACGCATCACGACGTTTCGATGTAGAGTTTTGTAGTCTTTCAAGAGCCGGTGTTGACGCAACTCGACGTTTCGATGAACGTTTCAATCAGTGTGCTCCAGTTGTCTGCAGAAGAAACTCGGGAGTAAGCGACCTACCCCTAGAGAAGATCAGAGCAATTAGATCAAGATGACGAGTGTCCCTTTCGACGTCTTGTTGTCTTTTCAATGGGACATGTCCATGTTTTTGTTTCTTATGAGAAAAGCGCGATATCTTTTATTTCACGAATTGATAAAAGGATAAACTTTAAGTTAATCTTGATGTAATTAAAACATCAACTAAACACTTAATTTCACTAAAACAAAATAGTGAAACCAAACTGGAAAAAAAACAATTATCCAAGCTTTCCATAACCCTTTCATGCGTCATATTGATAGTCGGCGTACTTATTTCAGCAAAGTAATCCGTCTTATTTATTATGTATTCGCATCGCTGAAATATGAGTAAATATGACTTTATTAAGTACAGTTGTCAGCTTCCGCTAAGATCAATAATGTTTTCATCGTGATTGATAAAATCACCTCGCTCTTAAGTCTAGTGCAAACACATTTAAACTGCATCTTGGAATAATATATATAGGTACATCGTTGTAGAAGCTACATATACGATCCCATGTGTATATTCCCGTAAATGTCAAGGGAAAAGACGCCAGTCAGTACGACGTCGTCTGGTCATAATATGAAATGCTATCTTATTGTGAACTAAAAACTCGCTCTAATAACGTAAACGCTAATTGCTTTGCTTTGTTTCAGTCTATCAGTGTGGGCTCGTTGACCGCAACGCGCAAACGCCCACTGTTACCGAAATTTGTATTGTGTGTTTGTTACCAGAGTTTCTTGTTTACTGTTTGACATTGTGGGACAATGTTTTCCTTTTTTATTTCTCCAGAGTCATTTTCGTCAATTTGAGTTAATTTGAGTTAAACGAAAGAGCTGCAGTATCTGATGCTGCATCAGCGAAATGACAAACTTGAAGTCAGTTATCTATCCACATAGCTTGTGTATTGAGCAAATAACACCTTTCAATGGGCATCTTTTGAAATCGTTTCAGTTCCCGTAAATCCCTTGGAAGAATACAGCCCCGCGGCCTTTGGGAACTCATAATTAAACATAATCATCATTAAAAGCCCCACAGGCCCGTATGAGACTCCTGGGTGCAGAGAAGCCATTAGTAGCCAATCGTCTTGCTCGAGTACGGAGTGCAAGAACCTCTACAAACAATGAGTTTTTTATTCTACTTTTCTTTTTAGGGGAGGGTGTTTTGTGTTTTGTATGCTTTGCTTTTCTTTTTGATCTAGCTCCAGGCCTTTTTGTGCGTTATTTGGGATTCTTCGTCAGCTTTGAATTCTCGTCAATGAAAAAACAATCCATTTTTACCTACAATATTTTGAGTATTTACTCTCGCAACTACAGCATTGACAGTGGACAAAACTGACTTAGTGAATAAAGTGTTTACCCAAACAGAAACAGGTTGGATTATAAATGTGTTCCACGCGTATTGCTCCACCATTGGAGCACAACCCTCGGTAAACATTGAAGACCATTCATTCGCCTGTTTTGCAAAAGTTGAACTCACTGATAGAAATATGGCACGAGCGATTTTTTATTTTTTTTTTCAACCGGGGAGAAGCCACAGCAGATTTCTAACATAATTGACTGAATTCAACCTACATTTGACTACTTCATCATGTGCCTGGAAGAAGGAAGTAGCGAAAAGTTACCAGTGACAGGGCGTAAAAAAGTAATTTGCGAAATTGTGTTTCAAGAAACTGAGTGTGAAGTTTGATCGGTTTTGCGCCATTCATAAGTCATTATAGGAAGGTTTAAAATTCTGAATGGGAATGAGAAAAACATGTCTTTGGGGTAGTTCTAGCAACAAAAATGTAACAGTAATGCCTACTGGAAAACGGGTGTTTTGCGTGCCAGGAAGAATTGGGCGTAAATTAACACCAGTGTGGGTTTTTTGAAGAAGATATTGTTATTTTAGTGTTATTTTACATCCCCATGCTGTAAAATTTTGATTTGTCGGGGAGTTTAATCTAAATGTGACAACACCCATGGTGTCCCAGTTTATGGACGACTTTTTCATCCATGATATGTACAGGGTCACAGCTCTTAGTCCAAGCTCAAGACGACTTTTTCATCCATGATATGTACAGGGTCTCAGCTCTTAGTCCAAGCTCAAGACGACTTCTTCAGCCATGATATGTACAGGGTCTCAGCTCTTAGTCCAAGCTCAAGACGACTTCTCCAGCCATGATATGTACAGGGACTCAGCTCTTAGTCCAGGCCCAAGATGACTTCTTCAGCCATGATGTGTGCAGGGTCTCAGCTCTTAGGCTTTGGAGGTACAGTTTGTTGGCTTTTGTAGCCCATAATGTTTCACAAATTGTGTGGTTACGTGACGATGTTCCACGTGGTTCAATAAAACGTACACTTCGTGATAATTGTAGGTGTCGACGCGGTAAAGTTACTTGAATTACAGTCTGTTATATATTGCTTAATAGCTTTGATATATAACAGTAGCCAATCAAATGCCTAGCTTAGTAACTGCTCTTTCACGTTTGGTGATTTTCGGCCAATAACTGGTCTATAAAATAATCGTGCTAAGCAGCATTTCTTGGTTATTAATATCAGCAGCAAAGGCCAAAATAATTTTTACAATTAAATTAAACTGCATTAATGTGTCAGCATCGCTTGAAGTCTCTTTTCTTCTGAATTAAACAATTTCAGACATGCGCTGGTTGGACCACACTTTCACAAAATTGATTAGCCATACACAAAGAAGTTCTCCAGAGCACTTAGAGAATCGACTTTTCTTGAGATTTCAAACTAATTGGCACAGTCGTACCGCAGCGTACGTGTTCAATTTTAGCAAATCTGGCCTGTTCGTGCGAATCGACGCTGTTGATTAAACAGGTGTTTTGGAAGTTAAATAAGTCCTTTTGTGCTTGTGATTTATTTATCTCTTCATTCTCTTTATTTTGCGTGAAGTGTTCCATTCCGGAATCGTGTACAGCATCGTTTGTAATATTTCTGAATCTGAAATTAATGAATAAATGCATTCTCTTCTTGAGTAACGTTTAAATATAACTCCGCAGCCAAAAGTACGTAATTTAAAATATAAAAAGTCGTTAAATGAAGTTGAACTATTTTTCCAACTGCTTTTTTCAACTGTTGCTTATAAGACTGCTTTATACTATTTTCAATAAAAGTTGACTATCAAAGTAAGGTTGAATTCTTTAGTCATACAGAACTCTTATGTTTTCAATCTTGCTATCGTTTTGAGGAGATATTAATTTAGAAAATAGAATTAGCTGTTGCAAACAGCTTACCAACCAAAAGGACCTGTGGTATAAATGCAAAAAATAGTTAACGGCCTGACGTTTCAACCCTATAGCAGAGTCTTTCTCAACACAACGCACGTAAACACGTATACAAGTGTAACAGAAGCAGTCGAATGGAAATACATAGAGATAGAGAAGCAGTAAAGCATCCAGAAAAAGAAAGGGATATTAATTTCTAAAAAACATTTGTACACAGCGTGCTGTGTACAATTATCAATGCATATTCAAGTTTATCACTTCGTAAAAACGCTAAATGAACTGTTTCGCCACTTCGTTGAAACACAAAAGTCAAACCACGCCTGTTATTGCACCGTTCCTGGTGCAAATTTGTCACTTCGTAAAACACAAATATTGACAAGATATGATTCGTCGGTTATGCTAATGAGTGTAATTGCGAAACTATTACATGTACGTATTAAGTGCTGAAACTTTGTGACAACATCAACATAAATCAGTAAGCAAGAAATTACACACAAGCCTTTTTTGCAAAATGTTGTGTTTTTTGGCTCATTTGTCACTTTGTAAAAGCGACGACGTTTTCGTGTTAAGACGATTATAGGACTAGATTAAACAAGGATATTTAGGAGTCAAATTTCGATTGCTACAATTGAAATAAAAAAAGTTTTAATCTTCGTTTCTTCATTCAATATTTTTCTTAACCGCATTTTTAGATGAAAATATCTTTATCGGAAGGAATGGTTGACCTACTGACTTTTTATGGGGTTTTTTGTGTGTTTTTTTTAGCGGTAGCCATCACAAATCAAATATTTTATCTTTAAAAGGGTAAGTAAACAATCTAATAATAAATTATTGATAATAATAACGAAGACTTATAACGTGCACACATCCGCCAACGGTGCCCAAGGCGCTTTAACAATGAAACAAGAAACAAAAAGGAAAAGGGATCTAAAGAAAAATCAGTAAGAGAAACAAAATGCTTTGTGTGTTTTGAGAGACTTTTTGAATGAGTGAATTGTATTAGAGATTTTAATGTGAAGATGTAGCTGATTCCAGAGATGTGATGCTGCAACGGAGAATAATCTTCCCCCCCCCCCCCCCCCCCAGGTGCGATGAGATTTTACTTCTTGAAGAAGATATTTATTTATAGATCGAAGGTTCGGGATGGTTTATACAATTTGTTTTGAATGATTCATTTATTCCCAATCGTCAAACTGTCAATAATGACCCGATGCAATACACTAATTCATTTAAGCATGAATCACGAAAACAATGACTTGATTGACGATCATTTAATTCTTCACACAATTCTGGAATTTCAAAATCCCTATAAGTAAAGCAAAATGCCAGAAAAAAATGCCAAAACATTGGGAACACAAGGATTTAATACTGGATTAGATGCAATAACGGAAATCATCATTTGTCAATCAGTTGATTTTTCTGAAGGTATCCGTGGTTGATGGCGAAAGTTTTTATTTTAGAAGTAAAGGAATTCATTTAAACACAACGTAGATTATTCATTATCAAACATTCAATTTCATTAGGAAAATAAACACTTTATGGTATGAATCGGTTTTTCTTCTCAAGAAAGTAGGCCTATGGTACAAGAAATCTTGTTAGATCGTCAAAGTCAGAATATAATGCCGTCTTCACAGAATGTGTTTTATGTAACTGCTTTTTATATCTTATAGTGACCATTTTAGAAAGTCATCAATCGCGGGGAAAAAATCGTTTGAACCATTTTTCTCATCCAAAATCTTTTGGAAACCTCCATTTCGCATAAAATGTTCACTATATAGATTTTGCAAACTATTTAATTTGTGAACATTTTTGTTAAGTTGTGTGTGCGGTCGTAAGACGATTCCATTGCACATTTTTTTAATATATTTAAATATACTATTTATTGAAATTTAGTAACTGCTCTTATGTTAACCTGAAATACGCGTTGCACTGCAAAAGGTAAATGGAGTCATACTTTAGTTGTATGAAAATAGAACGTTGCTTGCGCGATTCAAATATTGCGTTATCTGTTTATGATATCTTGTGTCAACAAGACATAGGTAAATGTCCAATCAAGAATTTCCCGTCATAAGCAACTTGCCTCCTGTATCTCAGTAATAATATTCTTGCCATTTTCGCTAGCCTTCGGCACTTTTATTCCCTTGACAAAACAGGTGGATGAGATTGCAAGAAATAATGTGAATTGCAGTTGCTTGTTTTGAATCAAACCTCTGAGGTTTACAAAATGAAAGGTATAGGTACTGTAGGGTACGATATTTTTATTAAAGCTTGTGGACAATTTTAAAGCCTTTTGCACAACTCAGTTTAACCAGAAGTAAAGGCCTACACCTTTTTGAATGTCTATGTAAGTCGTTATAGTCCTATCGTACTAAACAAAACTTGTAAGAAATGTGAAAAAACATCTCAGTTGTATGTTGTCTGGTAATTTTGGTTGCGTTCGTTCAAATTGGAGCTAAAACTTTGAAAAATCAATTTCTTTTTCTGTTCATTTTAACTTGCTTTTAGGCCTATGGCAAAAAATCACAAACTCTTTTTCATTTACTTCTGCCAACAACGTTACTAACATTGGACATGAAATAATACAATTTCTTCTCGCCACCCGTAAGAAAAAGTGTCGCAATAAATCTGAGCAAAATACAGACAATATCCATCCTGTGTTATTTTCTCATTGCTTACATATTTTATTCTGAGCACAATTCCGAAAACAATTTATTTTCACGTGATAAGTCTGCTGCCACCTGATGTCTTTACGCTTCTTGAAAAAAAAAACATTTTGTAATTTCCTTGGATAACCACGTTAATATATCCGAGTGAATTTTGTTTAATGAAGAATTCTGAGAGCTATCTTACTCTTTCCCATCGCGAGGCTTTGATTCCGAAAACTCAACTGGGTTCGACCATGCGTGGCAGGGTTGTCGCTCCGCATAAACTCAATGAGTTCACGAGTCACGAGACGCAATCGCATATAAAATAGTGATTATACCATCCAAGGGGACTTTACTTATAGGCTAGCGCTTAAGCTAGACCCTGAGCACATGGCAAACATGTAGTGGTTTCAAAATTAACTGTCAGTCGTGAGTCGTTGCTTTAATTAAGCACGCAGCACAACTAGGCATGTTAGGTGAAAATGTGTTGGAATGTTGGACACAAGGTGGTATAGGACTTGAGGCATTGGTTCAAAAGTTTAACCGTAAAAGTTATATTTCTGCCATGTCTAATTGTATGACAATAAATTAATAACACATTGAATTAGTAATTTTGTCTATATAGGCCCTATGATTTTTATTTGTTTTAAGAATATCGTGTTAGCAAGCTTGCAGGGTGATTTTTCGAAATCGTTCTATGGGAACCGTTTTATTGGGTATAATTCATACAAGAATTGCATTGGGGTTTTTCTGAAAGTTTAATCTAGTCTTCTTTACATGACCTATACCGAAACCCATAATGAATCCATCGCAATGCCAATCCGCAAATCTAGCAATCTAGCAATCAATCAATCCATATTTTGTTCCTATGTTGAACTGTGACCAATGCCCTTTAACTTTAATCCCTTTCATCGGTCTGCGATTCTGTGGTGTGTGTTTTTGACAACGGATTGCAGCTTTATCCCTGGTGCAGAATGCAAAGTGAAATCTAAGGATTTTGTAAATAATGTTCACCGCCATTCGTACACAGACAATCCGATCAACCCGATTGTTAATATACAGCGAATGTTATAACGCTACCGCGTGGGCAACTCACGTGACCCGTTGACTAGATTTTGAATGCACTATACAGAATCCCTATCGCGTAACAGAGAAACGTGGTTTGGCTAATATAATTCCTTCTTGCACTCGAAATTAACTCCGTTAGGGAGAGTTCATGCCTATTGTCCAGATTTCCGGATAAGTGTTCAATGTATTTCACTGATTAATCAGTTGTTGTTGTTTTTTCAAAAATAAAGTTCTACAAATTCCAATGACGTTGAGTTCAAAGTTTACAGGAATCCCAAGCTTTCGTCAGCCTTAAGTATTCTAGGTTTAATTTCGGCCAATTTGACCCTGGATCCCGACATGTTCGCACGCCCATTAGCCACGTACAAACAATTGTGCATTTATTTTGTGCATTGGCCGTAGCATAATGCCAAAAGCTTTTGTATGTTTTTCGTTTCGGAAAAGCATCATATGTCAAAATTCTGAAAATTGGGCCATGCAACATAAATGCAATGTAAACTGTTTGAGACTGAATTCCGGCCTTTTGATCTTGGTTAGTAAATGAATTTGTATATTATACATTTTCTTCTTTGTGGTAAAAGAACATATTTCAGTCACCTTTTGATTCTCCCTTTTAAATGTGACCAAACTGGGGTGGAAATATTAGACTGGCCCCTTTTTGGTTCAATAGAATCAGCAGCCAATGTAGTTATTGCATACAGATAACAAGACGATAGAAAAATCAACAAGAGTACGGTGCTGCCAACAAATTTGACCACCATAAGGGGCCATGTATGATTTCCCCCAATCACCACGATGCGTGTGGCGGTGATGCATAGAGAGAACTCAAACCGATGCATTTCGGTGGAGCAAGAATGATTGTGCTGATCGCGTCGCAAACAGAATATTAATTAAAACATATCTTTAATCTTCACTGAATAACAACTCCTTAAAAATTCTAACAGTAATGAAATTCTTGGTACGATCTAAGCAGTGAGCTTTTTCCTTGAATTCAATTTTAATTAACGTAGCTTGTATTGATCTTCACGGGTCAGTGGAAACCACAAGATTTAGTAGTCGGCTGTGCAGTATTCACAGGCTCGTATAAGTATTGTTGTTATTTCACAAAAATACAGATAGAGTAATATGCAATTGATATGCATGTCGAACAATATGGACTTATATAATGTATAATAATTTTGCTTTTTTCCCATGTTAAATTTGGGTTGGGAAGTATGTTTCCCTTTTTTATCGAATACTACAGTAGATAGTATTGTTATTATTATTAATAATTTATTATTTGTTTTCTTCTTCTACGCTGTAATTTTACAAAACTCAACAATTCTCATTATAAGACGCAGGAATTGCATCCCAACCCTTGATAGATTTGCAATTGTTCCACACGTCACATTTGAGCAACTTACACAGCTGCAGTTTGCACGATGACGTAGCAATTCGATTAGCCTTGATTGCGAGGCTGTCTTGCACCATCCCTTTGCCAGATAGTCCGCGCACGGAGTCTGTAATTTTTCAGGTACTATCCCAGTATAGATAGAACAACAATAGCAGTACCCCACAAACCGGATTCGTACGGCTGTGTGCGTGTGCGTGGCCGGTGTGTGGACGGACTCCATGTGCTTAGATAAATCAGACAGCCTTTCAATCAAGGCTACAACTCGATCCGATCTACCCTCCACGTGTGGTTTCAAAACGACGAACCGTTAAAGGCTGAGACATGAATATTCTGTTGTTCAATGTCATCGGCACTATAACTGACACCCCTGCGTCTTTTTATGCGCGGATGCTTAAACCGATTACAAGAGACGGTCGTTTTTCACCCGCGACGGACCCTGACAGGGGTTTGGGGCCCTATGGATGAACAAGGATTATTAAAAGTCATATTCAATCCTCCATGTTTTAAACTGGTACCTCTTTTATCACGGGTTTTCGTAATTCGTACAGAACATCAGATTCTGAAAATCTTTTCCATCTGAAAATGTTTTCCTTGCGAACTGGCCACGTCTGTCTTAGGTCAGTGCTTATTAAAGTGTAACACTTAGCCTATTTACTTTCTGTATCAGATGGTATCCCATTGGGTTTATTTCCTGGGAAGAAGCCGAACGATGATAAATTTATTTGGACTCGCTTCGACGCCAGCCCTTTCCCAAAACCTCGGCTGACTATTATATATCACCATCTGCTATTATCGAGTCCATAACCTAACCTTGGCAAGCCTTGCAGATTTATTCCAGTGATTGATCTCAAATTCGGTGCCAAACCCACCTTCCATACATTATTGCTTTTTAAGGAAATAAATTGTACCATCTTTTTCACCTCCAGCATCTAAATTGCTATTTGACGAGACAAGGCTTTTTAGTTTTTTCTTCAAAACGGTTTTGCTAGTTCATGAAACAGACGTGTACATTACGAGTTGATTGCAGGTGTTTTTGGCCTGAAATAGATTCTGCGAGGTCAAGTCATGATTGCAGCTAATTTCATCGTTCCCGGTAGCCTTGCCGTCCTTTTCCTCCCTCTTTTTTATAACCAGGGAACATTTCACTAGGTTTTTTTTATTAGAAGTAGCAAGCATTGGTTAAGTATTGACTTTGGTAGGCAAACAGTTTATGAAAAATGGTCCTGAATGGTCGGCAGGTACTGGTTGCTGAAGACAGTTTTAAACAGTTTTGAGTTTGTCTACTCTATAAAACCTTCCTGGTAAAATTGACCCATATTCCGGGTCCTGGGCCTTGATCCAGTCCTTGATCAGGCTGACCCAGAAACTGGTTGGGTTTTACTATAAGTCAGCGTCACTTTGACGTCAGTTTCTGGTCAGTTTAAAACGTCCTGGTCAGGCTGAACCAGAAATGGGTCAGGCTGAACAAGAAATGGGTCAGGCTGAACCAGAAATGGCTCACGCCTCCTGCGACCTCGAATCTGACTGGGAGTTTTTAGAATGACAAACTAACAGCTTTGTCAAAAATATTTAATTAGCGTTCAGCCTGAGGGTTTAAAAAAAACATTGGGTCGAGCATAATCCGCAGCCAAAGCCAAAGCCGAAAAGGGATATAGGTTGGACGTTTGTAACGTCTAAATGAAATGGCCTCCGACATTTTGTAATGTTGACCGGCCATTTCATGTGAAAAACATATACGCTGTGTGTGTATACCATTTTTAATAGCATTAAATAATTTTCCTCGTCGAATTTAATTTAGAACATTTCAGAAGATAAAGTGACTCTCTCGATAAAGTGATCAGGTTGCAGATTGATATACATTTGAATGATCCCTCAAAGTTAATAACATTACTTTGGAAGGGGATTCTCTGAGTTTTATAGCCAAGTTGTCAGAGCGGTTGAAGCAGTTTGATGTACAGTGTGACAGATGTCCGTTTTTACAGCGCCCGTTTGGTAACTCGATTATTCCTGGCGCTGATTCAAACCGGTGTGTGGTAGTATGTTATAGTAATGAAGAAAGATTGTAAACTGGAAACTCGAGCTATGTGGCGGCATTATTCATTTGGTATTTTGCAGCTTTCTTTTGTAAACAGAAAAATTAGTGACTATAGGACAAGAGCTAGAAAGAACGCAAAACATCTACACACCTTTAAGAAAATTATATATATATGTGTGTATAGGCTATAATTGTTCTGGAGAAGCGATGTGCCTACATGAAAGTTTCCTACTCTCTGCGGTGAAAGATATGTATGTGTCGCCTCATGCTAATTAAGAGAGAGAGTGGTGGTTGGTCAGGTAAGGGCCTTGACAAATATTGCAATGTCAAACTCCGCCATTCTTTATTGTAAGTCAGCAGTCGAATGTTTGGACTATGATAAGATTCATGACTGGTCTCTGGCGAAGATCGGCGGTTGGGGATACCAAACCCCATCAAAGTAATTCAATATCTAAATACTCCAACATAAAGGTACATTTGAATTTATCGTAACCATTATTGTTGCTACGTTACGTTGATTTGGCAAGAGTTTGGCAAGAGTTTGGTTTCGCTTAAAGGCGTCGAGACGGCAAAGACACAAACATGAATGTGTTTGTGACGCAAGGGTACAAGATTTTGCCAATCTAGAGAGGTTGCTAGGCAAGAGCTTGCCTCCAACTAATGAACATGTCTTTAGTCTCCGGGATTCAAAAACGATCGTTCAAATGTGATCAGGGAAAGTCAGTATGCTATATAGAACATTTTAACATTTACCTTCCTATAGCAATTGGCTTTTATTCTCAAAGGACATAATATTAAGTTTCATGAACATATAGAGGTTGATGTCAAGATTTTACTTTCTACTATCACTATTGTAACATGCATTCAAGCAGTTACTAAAATCTTAAGAGCAGACAAAGCACTTGGGGAAAATATGTCGCCAAAGATGACCTCCAGAGATTAGATAAAAATAGAAAGTTGATGCGTGTAAGTAAAATAGTACATGTATTTTGACCAGGGGGAAAATGCCGCGATACCGTCTGGTTCTGTCTCGTGCGAGGAAACTTTGGTATACACTAACAATACAGCCACAGACAATTTCACGCAAAACAACTCATTTATAGCCGCGACCATTGTCTAGTGTGCGTGAATTAAGCTGGGGCTATGTTCGGCAACGCTACAGTTGTCTCGACTTCATTTCATATATTATGATGCATCAATAAATTGTTTACAGTACATCCCATCATCGTTTTTAATAACCGCTTTATGATTTTTGCAACAAAAACGACGACGCCACAACAGCAACAACAACAGCAATTGCAACAGCAACCGCAGCGACAATTCACATCAGTGGCAACAGCAACAACAAAAGCAAGAGCGCCAATACTCATCAACAGAGACAACAACAACCATGGTAAAATCTAATTAGATTCACGAGCAGCACACAGTTTTTCCCCTGCTAAAACAATTCCGACTGTCGTTTGTAATGTACATCAGCGTCAGCTGAACGTTGAAGGCAATCTTATTACAAGATAAAATCTAGTGTTTAACGGTGCTTTGCCTTTAGCCCTTAACATGACCAGGGAGGATCCCAAGGTGACAATATTATTGTGAAGCGCCACCTCCTCTAAACTGCTGTCTCTTTGGAGTTAAAGTGAAATTCGTTAATAAGCTGTGACTATGTGCCATTTTTAAGGGCTGCTTATTGCACATAATAGCCTACTGGCAATTATTGCTTAGCAGCAAAAAGATTACCAGCGCAAAAATATGTAATGCTATGCTGTGTGTTGTTGATAACTGGTACTCTGTTCATTTGGATTATGCCAAGGAATTTGTTCAGCAGAATTTTCTATTCAAACTGCTGTATGGAAAATTAGAACCCTATAGGGGCTTGATCTGTATGATGACGGTATAGATCTTTAAGATGTAAAGTTGATACACCTAAGACCATGCAGTCTTGGTGCTTGATGAATTCACCAGCGAGGCCCTACTTTTGGATTTAATTTAATAAGATTAGGATTAGTAGTAGTAAATTCTCATTTTCCTATCAATCAAGATTAATTCATTGGCATGATTTGTCAAAGTCCAATTTAAACGTTCTGTTCCGTTCCTTTGATTGTATTTAGGCTCAGCAATTAAAATATATCCATTGGCCAGCAACACTCATTTCACAAGATGCGATAGTTTACGTCAAGATCTCCCGACAAAATTGGATAGCACTTCAAAACCTCCGTAGAACGTGGATTGAAAATCGTGCTTGTAGGTGTAAACAGAGACTCAAGTGGATGAACGTGATTTGTGTACGATCCCATACAGAATAGTTTAGATGCGTTATGAGCACGAATTCATATCCTGTGAGACTTTCTCACGCGTCAGCTTCTATATTATATTAAGTCAATAGAAAAAACAATCATAGAGTTCTGGTAAAAACAATTATTCCAGTTATTTTATTTTTTATTTCATTTTTTACCTGAGAGGATGAACCAAGAACCCGTTTCTGGGTCATATTATATTAGTGTTGTTTTTTTATACGTAGTTTAACTCAGAAGTATCATGTTTTGTTAGCATCAATAATGGCTGACCTATATTAAAGAATCAAAAACTCCATATTATTATGGCCAGCAAAATCAATGAAGATTTTCAGGTCGCATGTATAGAGGATAAGAAATTTAATACGGTAACACCATATCCCAGTTGACACGTCCAATAGAAATTTCAATATTAAATTGGCATACTGGTTTGGATTGACTTTAGTCTACGATAAATTTTATTCAAACATCAAAGCCGTCAGTGTCACTTATTTCATTCAATTCAATTCGATCCTGAAGGTGGTGTCTCTTTGTGTTAATAATATGTCTAGTGGCAAGTTTGAACAAACGAAGATTATACGATCTCAGTGGGGCAGATAGAGGGAATGTTGGGGGCAACTGTGCCTGTAGTGGTACAAACATGAAGTTTAGCAAACACTCGTGTGCAAGATATTTGGCTAAAGGTGGTTGCATATATTTGAATTTCGGCTTCCATATTGCTCCAAATGACAAATCTGAGATGACCCAACAGCATTTTTGTTTCCATGGGATACTGACTGTGTGCCAGGTTCCATGTTTGTATCATCAATTATACACAATCTCATCACCTACCTGCTGGGACGGTACTCGATCTTCGACGTGAGTCCAACTTTGTAAAGCACAAACAAAAATATAAGCACAGAAAAGTTTCGCCTAACCAGCCAAAACGCCGTGTACTTTAAATTTGCAACTGGTAGCCTATATTTTGAAAAGTGAAACAAAAATTGTACAGTTTTTTCCGGCTTAGAAGCTGCACGAAATCTGTTCTCGTTGTTTGTTCAAAAACAACAACAACAACAACGCTTCAGGTGCGGGTTCTTCTTCGATTAGACCTGTGTGACCGTTGCACAACCCAACATTGGGGCGGGTTCTTCTTCGATTAGACCTGTGTGACCGTTGCACAACCCAACATTGGGCCTGGTTCTTCTTCGATTAGACCTGTGTGACCGTTGCAAAACCCAACATTGGGGCGGGTTCTTCTTCGATTAGACCTGTGTGACCGTTGCACAACCCAACATTGGGGCGGGTTCTTCTTCGATTAGACCTGTGTGACCGTTGCACAACCCAACATTGGGGCGGGTTCTTCTTCGATTAGACCTGTGTGACCGTTGCACAACCCAACATTGGGGCGGGTTCTTCTTCGATTAGACCTGTGTGACCGTTGCACAACCCAACATTAGGGCGGGTTCTTCTTCGATTAGACCTGTGTGACCGTTGCACAACCCAACATTGGGCCGGGTTCTTCTTCGATTAGACCTGTGTGACCGTTGCAAAACCCAACATTGGGGCGGGTTCTTCTTCGATTAGACCTGTGTGACCGTTGCACAACCCAACATTGGGGCGGGTTCTTCTTCGATTAGACCTGTGTGACCGTTGCACAACCCAACATTAGGGCGGGTTCTTCTTCGATTAGACCTGTGTGACCGTTGCACAACCCAACATTGGGGCGGGTTCTTCTTCGATTAGACCTGTGTGACCGTTGCACAACCCAACATTAGGGCGGGTTCTTCTTCGATTAGACCTGTGTGACCGTTGCACAACCCAACATTCAATTGCAGCTTGTCCTAGAGCTCAAGAGTTAAAGATTAAAGTTTTTTAAGGTAACTGCAAAGACATGTATCATCTTTAATCTTATTGTCAGAACCCTGACACATTAAATACAAACGTTTGCTTGTTAATTAAATTTTATGCTGGCCGAATAAACAATAATTGTAAATAACTACTGGTAGTCGTATTACAGTGAAATGTTGAGAAGAAACTAGTTGGAGAGATAAAGAAATATAACTTATTCAGTTTCAGAAAGGAACTGCATTTCAGCCAAAAGAGATTTGGGACTGGATGGTTTGTCCGTACGTATTAATTCCTTATCTATTCAACTGGTGTGTGGGACACCTTAATGAATAATATGACCCAGCTTAATGTAAATTATGAAAATATGACTTTCCCATTCTCCTTGTTTAGGAAGGTGTCAAATACTAAATTACACAAAGGCTTATCTCGCAGCAGTGGCGTAACTGGATGAGGGGGGCAGGCAAAATTATGTCCATGCCCCCCCCCCCCCCCCCCCCCCCCCCCCCCCCCCCCCCCCCCCCCCCCCCATTTGAAATCTGGACTTTTTAGATTAAAAATTACACGAGGGTAAAATGTTACATTTGTATAAGCTTTAATGTGAACATTTCAATATGGGTCTGGTCATATTTTGACCTTAGGCTTTCCAGTGTCATATTATTTCAAGGCAGACCAAGGCAAACTCATATCATACTGTGTGACGGCGGCCGTCGTAATCCCCCAAAAGCCTAATGTTAAAAGGTGTCTCTGTTGCGGACGGATATTTTGTTGTCTTGTTTGAGTTCGTGTGTAGTGATGAAAATGTGCTCCAAGGGCAAACTGATACAATGCTAGGCTCCTTTCAACTGATAGGTGTCCAATACTAGATGAGCAGATACGCCAGCAGAATGTATGAGTCACATTTTGAATATAGGGTTTTAGAAAGTCGCTTGGGCACTAAAAGGTATTTTACTTATTGATTTACTGCCAACCTTAGCTAATGATTGTGTACAAATTTTAGGCCTTGTGAGTTCACGTCATGGTGTTTTTGAAACGCTTGCATACTTAAATGTTAATGGTTGCCACGGAATGACGTCCACAAGTTAAATTATTTTTGACACCTGGAAATTTCTTAATATTTATATTTCTTATAGTTTGATTTGAAGTGAGTTCTGCCTTAAAAACGGGAATCGTAAAATAGGCCTACTTACGATAAAAACAACATGAATATAAATTAATAAATTAATAATAGACCAGGAAAACACAAAATACATAAGGTATCTATAACGAATTTGAACAATTCTGAATAAAAACAGAGAGAGTTCAAATTTTCGTTAAAATGTCAGGGAAATCTGCAAGGAATGAAGATTTTAAAAGTAAACTGGGAAACAATAAATATTATGCGCTGAATAATTATAATAGTTCAGTTTTTAATATGGCACCGGGAAGCAATTGTATTGCACGCGGTGGTATTTCATATTAACAAAACATTTCCCAGTGCAATTTGTACTATACAATATAATCTTCTAAAATTTGATTGTCCACTTCTTTCTCGGTGAAAAAAATATATATATATATTCAAATGTCACTCCTGCAAACACTCAAAGTCAAATGAAGAAGGAAAAACCTCCCAAACATGCAATAGAGTAATAAGGCGCCAAAAACATCTCAATCAGACTATACGTGCATTATAATGGAAATATGAGCTCTGATGAAAAAAAATCGTCATGTAAGCAAAACAGGAGTGGGAAATGGCACCAATTATCTAGGACAAAATCACTCCGTCAGCCACATTGCTGTTTGATTTTTCTTCAGAAAACATGGAAAGCTTCGGAATGGGACGAAATGAAAAGGCACCAGGATTCCTGAGAGGGTTCTTCTGGCAACTATGTTCAGTGCTTCTACGAAAGCAATGCATTTATCACATAAATTGACACCGTCACAGATGCAGTTGGTCCATTTCTCACAATTAAAATCGTATACATTTTCCAGATTTCTTAAAACCGATGCGTTGAAAGAGCGTAAGTGTTCAAATGGGGTTTTTTTTCCTACGTCCATTAAATTGAAATATGTGTCATCAAACATTTATAGGCCATGAAACTAAGGCCCTTAATATTTGGCGAAAGAGCTAGATCGGGGAACACATTTCTGAAAATTTTGAAGTTGAAGTCTGATTTATTGACCTGGTTTTTGCCTTTGAAGGGTAAAGTAGTGGAGAAAAACAAAATCAAAGAGGTAATGTATGGCTGTAAGTGTCTTGTGTGTGTTACGGTCATTTAGCCTTTGAGAAAGACTCAGTGCTATTATAGGGTAGACACCTTAGGGCATTACTACACTCGAAAAACTCCAGAGTCAGAACTGACTCCGATCCGGCTCCCGGGATGGGACCTGACCCATTTTCGGGTCAGTATGACCCGAAAATGGGTCAAAATGGTCCAAAACGGGTCAAACTGACGCAGAATCTGAGTTAAAATTTCTTTTCTTAACCATTTTCTGGGTCAGCCTGACCCGGAATATGTTCAGGCCCCATGGGACTCAGAATCCGGGTCGATTATGACCAGGGAGTTTTTAGAGCTTACCTTTTGTTTGTTTCTTTACGTCAGGCTGGTTATAAATTTGAGTGTAAATTCGTATTTAAGATTTGACATGAAATATTTTTGGAACGTGAGATATTTAAATTGGCTGCGCGGTGTCCATTGTTCCATTCAATAAAAGACGATAGGACCCGAGGGTCAGGACGATACACACGCAGACTAGACAGAGTCGTACACATACATCGTATACAAGCTGTGTGTGCACGCAGCGAGCGTGGGTGTGCTGGGGTGCGGAGCAAAATGCAATGAAACAGTTCCATCTGACCGGCGCGCCTTGATCAAGACTAACATTACCACTAGGCCTACTCCAGACAGTCTCGAAATATGGACGCTCTTTTCTCAGTCACACCGGATTCCATCCACCCCCCCCCCCCCCCCCCCCACCTCACACACCCACACACACACACACTAAAACTACACAAATATTGGATGCACGAACGAAATGCTAACATTTGTAACATATTACTAACACATAATCCTTGTCATTTGAAATGAACTCACGATAAACTTATTAAACAACGTGGACGATTGTATGTAGTCACCAGACAGTCACGGCAGTATACATGGCAACATAAAGGACGACATGTGACGCGTGTTCCACCAATCAAATGACAAGGATCTATGTGTGTGGTATTCATAATAACAATAAGTGTAGTGTGGACGTTTTTGCTGAACCTTACGGTAATTTGCTCATTTTTGTTTTGTATGTTTTTATTATCCAGCATATTTCACTTCCGCTTGATCAGAAATAGCGAAACATCCCATCATCAGCAGGAGTTGATAGTAACTAAGCAACGCATCGTGCCTTGAATTGACCAGAACTAAGAATAATTCCGCTGCATGAAGTTCTTGATCCAAAATACTTGCTACTTATTAACTAAGAATGTTGGAAATGTGACACATGTAATGTGCTATTCCCCGCCGTGTTGCCAAATCTCACTCTTGGTGCACAGATCACACGCAACGCAGAAACTATTGTAAAGTTTGGGGTGCACAAAGGCAGCACCATGTGTTTTTTTTCTAGGGGGGCAGTTCTGGCCAATTAAAACTGCAGTTGTCGTTTGTAGTTAGCACCTTTTCAGCAGTATCGTTTTTTCCTTTACTTGTTATTTGATAATCTGCCGTGTAGATAAAATCAAATATTTTGTGTCTACATGGAAAAAGAGTTTTAAAAATAATAAAATTACCAAATAAAGGTGAAAAGAGAAAAACCTTTTTATTCCTGCAATTTTTAATCTAAAATGTCCATATTTCAAATGGGGGCTCACCCTTATAGTTACGCCACTGGTACACGCTTATAGGAAGGCGAGTTAAAAGCTTTGCTCCACTCTGTATTTGCGTTTGATCTTTCTCGTGTTTTTACTCGCTTCGAAAATAACAAAAATGCTACCGGAATCTTGTTGACGGTGTGTAGTGATCCATACAACTCTAGCAAGGTATCAAGTTTGATTCTTGACTTTCCAATTGACTGTCCAAAGACAATAGAGTGTACACCTACATAAGCCATACATCACACGTATCATATCAAACTAAGTGTCTTCTAATGTCTGAGATAATATCTGCCGATAAATGGCAATTGAACATTGGACCTGTACATTTAAAAAGTGCGGTATTGAGTGCAGCTGGCTATAGCCAATAATGCAAGAAATGAAGAGGCGGTGTCCTCGACTCTACATGTTAAAGGAGACCTCGATTTATTTTAATTGTGTGGGTTTCCTTCATGTTTTTGTTTTGGGTTTTTTTCCTGCTCTCAGGCGAACCTACCCAAGATGAGACTGGGTGGGTCAATAGTTCGGACCCGTTTCACAAAATGATAATTTAAACTACAATTGTCAATGGGTATTCTGGGGATGTGACCATGATAGTATATGACCACGGGTATGTGTTTTTAAACCTGAAAAGCTTGCACGCAAGCTGTTTGACAAGCTTGTGAGCTATTTGGGAATGTTAGTACATCTTTTAAAATAATGCGTCATAAATACATGATTGTCTAATAATAAAAACCCCAAATTGTACGCTATATTACACCCGTTTAAAAGACAAACTGTGTTCAAGTTTGTCCAAACATACCGGTTGAAGATTTTTTTTTTTCATTGCATTGACGGTCGTCAGTAACCAACTTAATACCGCTGTTTCTAACGAATATATTCAAATATATTTGTTTAGACTGTGTTGGTTTTGAAATTTATAATAAAACAATTTTTTTTTCTATTTTTACAAATGTGCAATTAAAATAAAGCACCGCTATTAAACATAATTGACATAGCCTGCGGAAACACTTAGTGCTTTTACAATAATCGCATGCATGCGAAAGGCAACAATTTAAGTATAAACATGTTTTGGAATGCAATTTTTTAACACGACTGTATTTTCAATTCTGTAAGAACCCTTTAAAGAAACTTGTTTTGGTTGGAAGTGGAATTTGTTTATGTTTCTTTTTTAGCGCCGACCTTTCATCAAGAAGTAAGAGTGTTGGGAGAGTCAGCCTTTCAACGCAGTGGCCTTCCAATGATTGTTTCTCCCATAATTGATCCATACAAGCTCAATCTTTTCAGAGGAACATATTTTGCTAGTCAGAACCACAGAGGCCGACTGTAATAAGTATCGATCATTTTGTGAAACATGTGACGCTTCTATATATGACAAACAGAAATCCTTGTCACGTCCTAGCTTATGGTCGCGGATAGACGACGAAGATTGCATTTACATTGGACGGTTTTAAAGCAGTGATACATGTGACGCTACATGCCAAAATCAGGTATTTCACTCTAAAAACAAATCCCGAGTCAAAATTTACCCGAGTCCAAGGGAGCCTGAACAAGCTAACCCGTAAACCGGTTACCTGGGGATGTTCTTTTTGAATTCTGGTGAATCAAAATTAACGCAGTAATGATGCCCGTCCACAAAATCCTTTGCGAAACATAAAAATTGCATTTTGTGTTTACTTAAAATCTGTGGTCTCAGAACCCATTCGCCATATCCCAAAATTCTTCTCGGCTCTACTGACGTTTTATCATATCCGGTGAGACGGCGTCGTAAGCGCTTTTTTTTTACGACAAGCAGAGCTTTGTTTGCACATGAAACCCATTAAAGGGACACGTTGCCTTGGATCGGGCGAGTTGGTCTATAAAAAGCGTTTGTAGCCGTTTGTTATAAATTGCATATGGTTAGAAAGATGTTTTAAAAGTAGAATACAATGATCCACACAAATATGCCTCGAAATGGCGTGGTTTTCCTTTTACATCGTGAACTAACACGGTCGGCCATTTTGTGGAGTCAATTATGGCTTAGCTGTTGTATTGAATCTTGTCATATTAAAAGTCAAATTCAATTTATTAAAAAAATATGGACTTTCTGAATTCAAATCTAGTAACCAAACTTAGGGTGGAAGGTATAACTATTAGTGTGGACACTTTGCGCACCACGAGATTCGGTATCCATGATTGCTAATGCAAACAAGGAACTACACTACCAGCCTATATTCAAACCACTATAAAAAAAGAGTGTAGTTAATTGTCATATCAGTAACCGATACACTTGTGAGTTAATGGCAAACGACAGCAATGATTGATTCACAAGTACTAATAAAAACTAGTGTTGGTTCATGACGCTTTCACATCTGATGAACTATGACATTATAATTGATTGGAGGTTTAGGTTTAACTTTTGGGTCAGTGCACTTTTAGACTTTGGGAAGTGTTGACGATATTGTGTAACTAATAAATTTCTGATGACGTATGAAAACGGGAAATTTCAAAGCAAACGTGGAGTACAGTCCCGGCTGTCGTTTCGAAATGAGAGACACAAACACCATGCAAGGTGTAATAACTGAAGCGCGAACGGGTGTTTATAATTAACGTTTAAAGTGAGAAATAATTCAAAATTGTTGGCAGTGTGGTTGGGTTTAGAAAGCAGCTTTGTGCTTTATGAACTGTGCTTGTACTAACGGGGACAAGGTTGCAGAATTTGGCAGTGTGGGTGTGTGTGTGTTTACAGGGCAGGAGGCCTAATGGGCTTTATGAACTGTGCTTGTACTAACGGGGATAAATAAATAAATGTCGATGAACTGTGTAATGTTCTTCTCCGTAGCCTTCCGTTTACAGGGTGTGCACAAAATTGGTAAAAGATGAAAACAAATGTTTACAGGGCCTTACACGTATCTTACATGGTAAAACGATGGTCAATATTTTTGCCTGAAAGGCTCTAGTTTTTGTTAGAAATGCGTAAAACAAGTTTTGATCTTGCGAAACAAAACTCGATGTTCTAAAACAGTGAAAGCATGTAACGAGGGTTTTTGGTTTTGAGTGGGTTTTTGGGGGGCGGGTTGGGGTGGTTTCTCGTGACTCTGATGACCAATTAAGCCTAAACTTTCACAGGTTCGTTATTTCAGGTATGTTGTATCACATAAGGTGCAGATACTTCTTTGACATTTACAAATTGTTGTCCAGTGGTTTAACTTGTGATTCAAAGACAAAAACAAGAAAGCGATATCTCAATGTTTTCGATGTAAAGTATATGGCTGTTCAATCCCATCATATAATTAACATTACTGTCAGTCATCTTGTAAAGTTAGGGATAATAATATGTTTTCACTGTCACCTTTCATTTCCTCCAACAAAACATCTGTAACTAATCATTCCCTTGGTGTGAATATCACTGACTCAATAACAGATAATGCCTTATGTACTCCCAATAACGCCAACATTATTTTACACGCTGCGGGATCTATCTGTGATGAATGGACTTTAGCCATTGACTCGTGCGCGTTACACGCGCACATTGAGAAGTATGCTTCAATCTTATAATTATTGTCGATGTTCATTTTGTTTGCACAGTATCCGAAAGAATAGGATGGTAAGTCGACATTAAAGATCTACTTCAACGGCACTAAGATAATTTAAACTTTGCCGAAATCCAATCAATTTGTGTTTCATGATTACGTATATTTCAAAGAAAATCCTTAGCGGTGGTTGCGTAATTTTAAAAAGAGTCATTTTGACCAGCGTTCAGCAGCTCCTCATAGCGAGTTTTTGGAAACAGCGTGTCACGTGATGAAAATATACCATAGACTTTGATGACGTACATGAGTGGAAACGGCTTGTTTACCCCCCGCGCAGCGGAGTGTGTTTATTGTACGCGTCTATAGCTATTTTCACGGTAACGAGAACAAAAATGTCAGACACTAGCGGATCGTGGGAGGAATATAGTGTGGACGAAGAAGAATTAGCAAATACATATGATAGTATTGATAGTGAGGATAGCTCTGACGGTTGAGGGATTTCCTCCGAAGACGAAGAGGGCGTTGATGAAGCTGGGGGAGTTGCCGAACCATACAGGTTTGAGCCACTGGCTGCCGAGGATCGCGAACGTGAGAATCCTGATGCAGGAGGCGAAGCTGAGCGACTAAATAACACTGAATGGTGAGCCCACAGGTTTTTGAACAACAAACAATGCAATGTTTACTGTTGTTTACTCTCCCCCACTGTTTATCGTCATGAAGTACTTATTTTTATGCGGCATATTTGCAAAGTGCTGCCACAAAAAACACCAGTGCTGATGGTGTGAATACCACTTGTTTAATTTTGCATTTTTCACAAACTTGATATGATATTGTGATGACCAGTTTGAATGAAACCTGTGGCTATCAACAAACATTTAAAACTATTGTATATAGTATGCTACTTACAGAAGTATATGTTTTGATGCTTCTGTGCCTGTCCAGTCTGACTCTCCGTTTGTGAAGCATGTGATGGCACTGTAGTTGGCGCTTTCATGGTTGGAATTGACCCTGGCGTAAGCCTGTTGTATTAGTTGCGATGTTAAATCCCGACAGTCGTCCGTAAAATGGGCACAACAAATCATTGTCCATTTTGTCAACGTGAAGTTTTTCCGTGTGTTGGTCACGAAACCCACCCCCTTCTCTGGACAGGATCTCTTGGAAATCGGTAAAAAAACTCACATCTGGATTCTTATTTGTGTTCCGAGTACATCCACCGACAGCACATGAGTTCAGGACGGTAAATTATCTCGTCTTAACTTGGTGAATGTCTTTGAATAATGAGATCATCATACATAGTTACCGTGTAAACACACGACACCTCGCTACTTCCTGGTTTCCCGTCCCAACAAGTACGTCATCATTCGCTGGTTCACGCACGTATCCTATAGTGAGTTCGTGGTGCGCGTAAATGCAAGTGCTTTAGTATTGGACAAGCACAGTGCCTATGGAGGGAGCCATGGAAGCGCGCGAGTTTTTAAAAACCCCAAGAAAGGTTTAATTTTTTCAGTTAAAATTACGAAAAAAATATTGGTGTAAAACAATCCAATCTACAAATTCAGAATACTTAATAACATTACGTATGAGATTCAGAAATCTGTTTTATTTCTCAATTATCGTTGAAGTAGATCTTTAACGAGAACAGTGGGTGAAACAGTGTTTTCATTAAACAAGTTTCATTGTACACTCGTCTACCCATTGCGCTTGCTAGTTGTTTGAAAAGAATCATAAGACAAACACGAACGTCAATCTATGCCCGTTTAATTGATCTACCCACTCGTTTGTTATTGAGACCGTTCTCAAACGAGCCGTTTATTTGTAGTGTCATGTTACACACCCAAACAACATGATTAAGCACAACTTGCCAGTACAACTACAAGCCAATTCATTACACGTGGTTTTCTATTCCTTTGGTTTAAATGGCCGAGACGTTTGGTGCACCTGATGACAAAGTCCGGAACGTGGAAAGTGTGAAAGATAAAGCTTACATGATGATGGAGACACACCTACGATGACGTAGGCTTGTGATTGAGGAAATTGATGAACTCGCGTGAGCAGGGTCACCCACAGGCCGCGCTCATATCAGATTCTAACGAGCTGAGGAGTTTGGGTGGTCCCCTGCAACCAACGGGGCGTGCTGGTGTACCCCTACGAAACATTGCGGGTTTTGAAAAAAGGATACTGTTGAGCTTTTGCTGTTGGTCTTATACAAGGCCTCAACTGAATGTGTATGTATATCGATGCAATACTGAATGTTTACCGCAACACCCAGCGGAAAAGGGGGAGTAGGCTCCGGGTATTATAATCACAAAATTGATGGCTTTAAGTTGCTTTGAAAAAGCCTTGCGTTACGAATTTTCCAATTAAGATTGATTTCTACTCTTTGGGGATACCATCTGAAAGGGAATCGTCACAGCATCGGGGTCTAAGTGCGTATAAAGAAACCCGGGGAATTAAAAGGGTACGCAGGCGTGCCCAGAACGATTTGCACTGGCGTATAATGTGATTAACCTCAATTAATTATTTAAGGGGCTGTCTGGAAGGGAATCCCGATGAGATTCTGTGGATTTCGCCAGCCTCGATTGTTTGCAATTGGTGTTAACTCAGAGATATCCTGTTTCGTGCAGAACTCAATCTGATTACGAGTAATCTATGCAGAGAGACTTGTGTTTGTGATTTACAATAACATAATGGATTTAACGTAATGCAGACATGGGAAGACATACATCTTATGAAACAAAATAGAGACAGGTGTACCCTTTTTAAAAACAAATTCTTGTTCATACAATGTCAAAGAATTTACAGTTTATTGTAGGAAACAAAACAAATAGTTCCATTTTGCATTTTAGAGCAGGGTTTTAGGCTTTCTTGTGTCGTATTTACACGACGAAAAGCCTCAACTGATTAGGATAAATTCCGTTATTACTGCTTTGACTTTATGTCCAAAATATTGTCTCAAATTACCTGCTGCCATTTCTTTTAATAATCACCCAATTACACGAAGCCGTAACCATACCTTGCTAACCGTAGAGATAAAAGAAATCTCATTAAACAAAACATGTTGCCGGCTGAATCACGTGATGTGTAGGCCTACTGTATTTCGCTGATCCGTTGTTGATGCTGTTTTTGTTTCTTAATTTATATTATTTTTTGTTATTTTGTTGAAGAGTAAATTTATTAGCCAACGGTCTCAATGAAAACACACATTGAATTGTCTCACATAGGGGAAGAAATTAGATTGTACAGTCTGTTGAATGTTTTCACATTGTAGGCCTATACACTTTTTGTGTGAGGACTGCATTTCTGTGATGTGGAAGTGTTATTAATATATTTTATGTTCACCCGATGCGACAAAGCACCTGTAAAAAACCTGTCTCTTCCTAAACAGCAAATGTCAAAGGTGCAAAAACTGTCAATTGAAACTGAGGGGTTGCCTTACCTGTCAATTGCAATCGCCAGGAGAGAGTTTGTAGAGACGTACAAAGAAGTGATTTTGAGATACCCAACGGCTGCACACAACGCACTTCCGAAAGGCCAGTTCTGAAACACGTAGAAATAAAAGTTAAAAGGTGCACAGATCACCGCTACCAGGAAGTCCGACAATGCCAAGTTTCCGATCAGCAGGTTGGTTGTCGTGCGCATGCGTCTGAAGCGATAGATGACGTAGCAGAGGAGAAGATTTCCGATCCCGCAGACGCTTATCATGAGAGTGAAGCTGACGCCCACGAGGATTTTAGCCGCGATGTGAACCCGCGGAAATACCGGGGTGGGCTCCAACACGATAGAGTCGTTATAGTACGACCCATAGTTGTACATCTGGTACACGTCAAACGGGGGGACAAGGGACTCGGACAAGTTGGAGCTTATCCCGGGAAACCCGAAAATCTCATATGCCATGCTGTCTTGGTGATGCAGGGAAATGTAAGACCTGCAAAGAGAAGAGAAAAATGTGTTATCAAGCTTTGTCAAATCAATCATAAACGAGTGGCGAGAGCGTTCCGGTGCGTTAATGGGTGCCCCTCCGCCTTGCAATACAGTAAACAATAGAATTAAGAAATCGTTAAATGGATTGAAATCGCCAAAAGTTGGGGTTATTTATAACATAAGTGTCAGTAACTGTGGACTTTGGTTCGGCTGATGACTGGCAAGAAAAAATAAATTGTATAAATTACTTACAAAATTCCACAATGTTTTAATATTGATTCCACAGCGTATTATGCAAAATCGGTCATTCTCAGACAAAGCAAAGAATAATTAGAAAAGTAATTATTTGCTAGGAAAAACCAGCTTCAAAAGTTAAGATGCGTGACGCTTGGCCGGTAGCCTCTTTTTCTGACTGCGCCTTTTTTTCTCGTGAGCCAATGTTTTCGCGCACTCTTATAATAACGACGACATTGTGCTTCTTTCAATGCACGCACATCAGCTAAAAATCCACGCCATAGCATTAAAACTCTTAACGTACAACATGATCGCGGTATGCCACCTTCACTCCAAGCGCCACACGGCGAGCATTTTAGTTATTATTTGCTTTAATTGGGTGAATGCAGAAAGGCGCGTCCTTCAAATGCAAGGCTAATAACTGTTTTTGCACTCAATTGCCTCCCGAAACTGCAGCTGGGACCCGATGATTAATGAAATTGATGGTGAAAAACAATGCCAAATTGCACCAGCAAGTTCGTAAGTCCTTAGGTTAATCAAATAGAATAGTAACTAACTCGTTTATTTTCTTTTGTTTGTTGACCGTAAAAGATTAGTACCGTTGGACCTTTTCAGGTAAACACCTTTTACGAGAAGACACTGTTTTAGTAAACCAGATGTACTTACCTCTGAATGCTTTGAATTGATGGAGTTTGCCAAATCAGTCTTGCGATTCTTTCACCTGAGAATCCTTCCACATCCCAATAACACACATTCTAGTCACGTTTTTCGGCCTTTATTTCAGAGTTTCACAACAAAACTCACAACAAAACCAACAACTTCGCCGGCCCGCATTGTAATAATATTTAATGGATGGAGTTCCGGACTCGAGTCCTTTACAGACGTATTTGAAGAACTGATATCAAAGCAATTGCAGTCACCAGCCGTAGCCTTTGCTTGCAGGAAGATCACATCGCTATTGTCAATATCTGAATCCAAGTCAGGTTGGTCAAACAACTCCGTCAAAATTTAAGAACCAAAGTGCGGTAAAGCGCAATTGGTACTGACCAATCCTGCCTTAAACCTCGGCTTCATAAAGTATACAGAAAAAGGTTCAAAATAAAACTGAAGTTACACAAATATTATTGTAGCTATTTCAATTTGAATTGGAATCTAAGTCAGTTTAGAGAGAAAAAACACATATCCGTATACACTCAGCCTTGAGCCCGGGTTTTCAAATCAGAGCTGGTGAAACAACTCTCTTACGTGAATAAACTTCCGCCTGTGAGGGGTAAAAGGAAACAACTAACGACCGGATCAGTCGCAGAAATAACTCTGCAGAACCGATGCTCGAGCAAAAATCACTTAATACAACAAGGACAAACGCTCTCCCACGTTGGACAGAAGCTGGCGTTGCTCAGCATCAGACTGTAGAGACGCACACACAGAGCCAACCGGTGACTTCAAAATCATTGCTATCGTATAATAGCTGATGCATTGATGAAACACGTGATGCCGTTCCGATGCCTGTAGGGGCATTGTGGTGTTGTGGTTCACTCATTCAGAGTGGAAGAGCAATCCTTCTATGGTCGGTATCGCATTGGCGTTCCAATGACAGTGGTGGCATTATCATTTCTGAGGTGACAAGACCCAATCCACTCCCGTAAGTCATGCGTAGCTTACCTATGTGCATTACTTACGCTGAAGGAAACTCACAAGGTTTCGGGGCTGGATGATACACTAATAAGTTAACTATATTGAGCAAATTATGTCTGGCCTAGTTCAGAATTGTATTCTGTCAAAGTGTGAAAAAATATGGAGCAATTGAAACGATCGCGTTTAAACGTGTTGAATGTTGTAAAGATGACGATACTTGGTGGCTGTGCCCTTTTTTTTAATGATATCACTGTAGACTTTTAAACACTATAGGGGGCAGCAGACAAACGGTTAAGGGTCTGTTGTTTACGTAACTCTGGGCATTCCCATTGTGGACACTTGAATTTATATATCCATCAAGTCTACTGCCACCTAGCGTCACAGAAAGTATCACATTTGTGATAATGTAGCAGCTTAAATTGAATCATATCCACGTCTTAATTTACATAAAATAAATTCATGCAGTATGAAATTAATATATTTTAAGATTATGAAAGACACGATTTAATTTTAGCTGGTTTTATATCTGACAAGTATAGTTGCCTAATTTGAACATGTTTACCCTCTCCATCAGAGAAGCTGCCCCTTTTTATGTCTTCAAGAAAACTGTTAACAATAATCTGTTTTCACACGATGTTTAATTTGTCTTTTGTTGTTCTGCAATAAAATGTATACCTTATTGTTATGCCGTATGGCAGCAGCCTGTAAAAGGCTCAATTCGAGAACGCGGCATGGATTATTATATGTATACATAATGTATGTAATGTATTTTCCACATAATGTAGAAACCAGAGGACAATAGACGATGTACAAACCTTGGAATTAACCTTGAGATCAACCTTGGGATTAGAGGAGTGTGGGATTATTTTTAAGCAGAGACGTCATTTCTGATGGAATATAATATGGCCAGAATGGCCAGTGTGGCCAGATAGATATCCTTGGACTTTCTTTGGTCATCAAGGCAGTTGACTCTACGTTAATTATCGGTCATTTGTAATAACTAAGCTTGAAAGGCAGTGCACCGCTAACTGGTTTCTGGTTTACCCGGCCGGTCACTTTTTCACCTTTATGTTTGTGATTCCTCATCTAAAACACAAAGCAGATAAATCTATTATGAGCAGATCTTATCTTAATGGAAGAAAAATATCTGAACCAATTTAGAAATAGGAAGCATGGCTTGTTTCTTGCAGGGGACTTGGCCCCTCGGGTAAAGAGATGGATGAAAACTATTTCTGGTTCGAAAGGATCCGTTTTCTGTTTCCATTTTACCTGCTTTCCGAACCAATGATGTATTTTCTTTTGATTCAGAGTCAGTAATGTGTTTTGACTCAGGTTGAACTAGAATCCAAGTCACCTTGACCTGGAAGCGCGACCCGGAATGGGTCAGATCACTTTAGAATCCAGATTCTAGATCTCTTTTGACCGCAGAGTCTTCAAAGTGAAATGCCCAAGAAATCAGCTCGAAATTAGTAGAACTTAACCAACAATTGTTGAAAACATTTCCGCATTTAAAAACGATCAATATGGAAACATGTGTCTTATATTAATATTCCATCTTTGCTCAATCCTCTGATCCGCGCAAAGGCAAGAACTTTTCGTATTTTTCACGCTTTCATCCTTTGTTCTGCGAATTTTCTCTTTCGCTTTTGTCGTGAAAGTTAATCTATTACATGTCTTTGCATATTCCATTCTAACCGACATTTCTTCCCCCGGAGCTCCAACGTGCTTCGAGGACAAACGCCAATTAACATGCATTGATTTTTTTTCTTTTCTTCTCATTGCCCGCAGTTGGAAATGACTTTCACTGTTAGAAAAATTGTTTTTACAACGTGGCATACATAAATGCCTAATTCAAAGCACGCCTCGGGCCTTAACTGCTGGGTTGGGGTTTTGTTTTTTTGTTTTTTTTGTGGGTTTTTGGGGGGGGGGGGGGGTTTTCTTTCTTCTTCTTCTCTTTTTTTTCTCTATTGATTTGAGAATTGAGGTTCTAATTTAACCACTTTATGTACGACCGTTTAAAAACAAGTTCAATGGCGGGAAATGTTGTCTAACGATGGTATGTCAGAGAATATTGAGCGAGCGGAATTAAGAACGGGGTCCAGCGGCACGTAATGCAACAAGGACATGGGCGTGTCCCTATTTATCTGGAACGTAACAAATACCCAGAGTGCTTTTAGCACCAAAAGTTGAATATTTGCACGTTTTGCCTTGGGCTGAAAGAAGACAATCTTGTGGTTCTTTCCTGTGGCTGAAATGTATATTGTAGTTTAGATATGCAACACTTATTTGTCAAAAGCGCTCTCAAAGCTTGTAGCCCCGGGGACCCCGGGTGAGTTTGTACCATTGTGTAATTGGTAATCACGTCAATCGCTCGTGTACGTGTTTGTTTTAAACAAAGAACATTTATCACTAAGTAAACGCATCAAAACAAGGCTGTATGGTGTCTTTTTCAGCAAAGAAAAACTGCTCAAATAGTTGTGAGCCGATATTTTTAACCAAATTACGAAAGAAACAATGGTTGCCTTTCAAAGTTTTTCCGCATAAAATACCATGTCATTAACAAGGTCCGGTAGGTTTCAACACATAAACTAATAATAGGGCCTACATGCTTTGCCTGCAAACTGCATCCTCGTAATCATCAATTTTAAATTCAGTTTCAAATTCCTTGCCAAACTAAGAATTACCTTCCACCGTAGACAACCGCTTTCAGAAAAATAGGTTTTGTTCAATAAAAAATAAAACGCACCCGATCGTTGTCCAACATGCTGGCGTTTGTGGATTATGTTCGTTAACCATAAATAATTTGCTGTTGGAAGAACCCCCGAGCACCGCCCCGAGAGCCAACGTGGAAACCCATCGATAAACTCGAACAACAGACGCATGGGGCCTATTTTTGAAATGACACTCGACGGCAGGTCCTCAAGGCAAACGGGAAAACAGGAAAACAATAACCAGGGCAACCATATTGACTTTAATCGTGTGTCCGAGTGAAGTCTACGTCAAAGTCATGGAATCCCACAAATGTCGATGACCCGTGTTTAGACGCTTCGTTCTATGATAAGATTTGATACCTGATTCGCTGATCAATAAAGCTTTCATACTTCGATTCTCTACATCGGTGGCTTTTTATTATTATTTCACAATGTAGGCCTATACTCTTACCTATAAAATTGAAAATACACACCCAGACCATACAATAATGAATCGAGTATAAAGTTACGTGAATGCCGATGCACGGCAAACGTTAAGCCAAATATTGTGAGCCTTATTTAATTAAGTCATGCTTAGGCCATTATTTGAGTTGGCGTCTACGGCTACATCTACGACGGTTGCTAAGGCTGTTGCCAAGGCTGTTGCTAAGGACGTCTTATACTTTTATGCATGATGATGCGTCGATTTAGCTATAGCCATAGCCATTCAGACACGTCACGGCCTTTACGTGGCATGAGTTTGAGGAAATAGAGAGTTTCTAAATGGCACAGGGTGTCGTTGGAATTCTTTTATGTATTAATTCTTTCTCTTCTAGTACCGGATTTATTTTTTCAGAGGGAACTAAAGTAAACGAAAAGCAAACTTTGAAAAGTAGTGGAGTTTGAGAACTAGAAACCCTACTTCAGAATTATTTGCCTGCCCCGTGGGGGAGGGGGGGGCAGATCTGTTCGCACTTTTTCATCAGCAAATTTATGCATTTACGGAACATAATTAAAAAAATACAAAAAATAATAATTAAATCTTAAAAACAGCGCTAAATCCGCCAAATTGGCTGCCCAGGCGCTTATAAGTGAAAATAAACAAACAACCCACAACAAAAATAAATGTTCAAACTAGCAAATTGGTACCAAAATAACTATGTTAAACGTAGTTTAAAGAACACATTCTGTTAATAGGAATTATTACTCACTGGAGTTCATTGGGAACAATTAATGCAAATTGAATTGTTGTACGTTGGGAATATTTCGGTGAGAACAATATCAGTCTCAATTTAATTATGTTATAGTTTCCCATTTCACGGTTGCTGCTGAACAGAAAGCACGACACTCTCTGCGCTATCCGAGTTGTCGTCACTACACGAATATTGAATGATTGGCTTAATTTCTTCATCGTTCCGCTCCATCTTTCACCAATAAGGGTTAATAGTATCTCGTACGTAAATGTCGACTCGAACAGCGGTCCATTTACAGCATGTGCATGCGGATGGAACACTTAATTCCACTCGGTACCAAGGTTGTGTGACAAAATGTCCCCTGCTTACGCGCATTTTGACCTCCTCCATCATTCCTCCATCATTGCAATCAATGATGTAATAAGACCACCAACTGCAGTGACGTCATCGACGTAGCAGTTGAAGTGTAGAATTACATTCTCGCTCCAGTTATGATTTTCACCTGTAAGTGTATCGTGTTGAGAGGGCGCTTAAATGACGGGTACGAGGTGGTATAAAAGGTACGAGTTTACTCAAAAACAAAGTTTCTTGGAGTTTGTTGATGAACGAGTTCAAATAAAAAAGGGTAATTTTATTTAGTACAACAAGATGAGTCGATAAGGTTGGGTATACGAGTTCAACCAGATAGGTGGGTTCGTCCGATCGATCCTGTTCGCAATTGTGACGTAATGGTACTGTAAGCCACGCCCACTTCACAACTGGCTTCAAGCCGTTGGAGTTGCTATTAGCCTTTTTGAGATATGGTGGACACTATAAGAGCTCACTGTTTAGTTTGGGTGTATACAGACAAATTTACCCAAACCTTATAGTGTTGTAGCATAGTGTCCGCCATAACTCAAAAAGGCTTATTGAGCTAGTTTATCGTTGATGATTTATACAAGAAATGTTACATACATTGAGGCTTGGCTCTTACATGTGTTCTTCAAACACTAAAGGTCTTCTTTTGAACGATGAAATTTGGTAAGTTATGGTAAAATTACACACATTTACGTATGCCAGCTTGGGATACGGAAGTAGCAAAACCTTTGAATGTGCAGCAAATACGCACGCGTACCACGGGCTGACCATGGGCAAAACAAAAACAGTTTTGTGATGAAAAAAAAACTTGTTTTCATAACTACTTGTGTCTCTGCTACCACCTACAGTTTTAGAGTCTCCCAGGGAAGTTTGCGATAACACCGCATGTATAAAATCTCTATAAAACAACTAAGGAAGGGATTTGATTCAATTTTCTGGCAGACAACAACCTTAACTGATCTTCCCATCTCCCTCTGCTATAATCAGTTTAGCCGAACATAAAACGCAGCCAATTCCCTGTCTGCAGCTGAGTTGTGTTCGACCAAGGATAGCCCATCGCAGGTGGCTATACAACCCCAAATTGGAAATTGCCTAAAAGCTTAATGTGTGAAAGAAGGCCAAAAGGAGCGCGCACTGAAGAGCATCTGCCTTGAAACGAAAACAAAATCCAATATTCCATCGGTATATTGCCTATCTCTGGCATTTGCAAAATACATATTCATGCTGATTTAATTTGGGTAAAACTGAGGAGTAATTGTACAGCCCCATGTCGCCACCGGGCGTTTTGTGGTAACAGGATTCAGCAATGACATTTGCAAGTTTGGCTCTTATTGCGAATGACTTGCTATACTCATCTTTTGTGCGGTAGGCCTAGTCAGTCAAAGAGCGGTGTCTCTCGGAATTTGTGGTTGTTTTTTCCATTGTATTGAACGGCATCAATAGTGTCCACCCATATCAAGAATGGCTTACAAAACTGATCAAATTATTGTAACAAACCTTCTTCATCCAAGACTTTTTTCCAAATTAGATTACACGACTGAAGTTTTACAGATGGTTGTATTTCTTTGACTGTTTTACAACTTTGTGGATCGAAGTTTAAGTCGCACACTGAGGACGAAGGCGTGGTTTTGAAAAGGGCCATAGAGGAAGACACACCTATTACAATCTCTTACATTGTAGGCTACCTACAAATCTACAATAACTGAATAACTGAATGAAGACACACTATTACAATCTCTTACATTGTAGGCTACCTACAAATCTACAATAACTGAATGAAGACACACTATTACAATCTCTTACATTGTAGGCTATAAAAAATCTACAATAACTGAATAACTGAATGAAGACACACTATTACAATCTCTTACATTGTAGGCTACCTACAAATCTGCAATATCATTTACCCAAGCCAAGAATAGTGAAATGTCCATGCCTAAAAAACATTTCACTTCAAACTTCAACCGTTCAAACTGTTATACTTTACCAGTTGATACTCTGTTGTATCTTATTGGCAGGCCCGTTAGCAGGAATTGTTTTGTTGGGGTGTGGGGTGAGGCGAATAATAACGCGGGGGGTTGAAGATGAAGGCCCGATTCAAGCCATTTGTTCAAATTTTGCGACTATTTTTTGTGCGCAGCGTTTGTTAACATTTTAGGTGGACTCCTTCTTCTTTTTTGATTTGGGGTTTTGAGGATGTTTTTTTGAGGAGGGAGTCCGCTTTTTTGAATTTTTTGGGGGGTGTTTGAAAACATTGTTTCAGTTTGTTGCTGTTTTCTCCGCAAGCAGACACTGTATTTTGCTGAAACATCCACATGTGACTTTACTTAATCTTTCTTTACAATTTTGCCTGTCAATCAGCATTACGTTGACAAAAACCAATCTTTGAACCTAACTTTAGGATGAAAAACAATCATTTTAACTGCATTGCAAAGTGTAATGTCACAATACAAAATGGGTTATTATACGTATTATACTATAATATGACGTTCACAAAACAAAAACCAATAAACAATTTACAATATTTCGCATATTTTATTGAAAACACTTTTAGTGTATAATTCAGTGTTGACAACACAGTAGTTAAGATATGGAAACAATAAAAAAGCTTTCAGAAGTTCAGAAATTCCACAAGAACACTGTCCAGTAGTTGTTTCCAAATTTAAAGGATTCATAATAATGACTGATGAAAATACAACTTTCTAAATTCGCAAAAAATATATACATTGGCTTTCCATAATATATACATGTAAACAAATTTATCTGAAGTGATTTACTTATTATACGTAGTCCATGTTCACAAAAATATCTGCTATTAATTCTGAAATATACCCAAAACATACCTGTTTAATATTATGAAAGAAAAATACCATCTTATGATCTTGTACGTGTACAATGTGCTTGATTTGTGTTTGGTCGGGTTGTTAGGTCATGTTAGCTATGTTTGTTATTAAAGTGGCTGTGTTTTAGTTTGGTCGGGTTGTTAGGTCATGTTAGCTATGTTTGTTATTAAAGTGGCTGTGTTTTAGTTTGGTCGGGTTGTTAGTTCATGTTAGCTGTGTTTGTTATTAAAGTGGCTGTGTTTTAGTTTGGTCGGGTTGTTAGGTCATGTTAGCTATGTTTGTTATTAAAGTGGCTGTGTTTTAGTTTATTTTATTGGAGTATGTTTTGTTGTTTTGACGTTGTCTTTCTTTTACAGACTTATCTTGGTTACGTCATCCTCTGCAACCAATCGTTTGTGACAACATGTGATACACGTCTGGAGCTTGTTCACTGTTTGATTTTAGTTTAATTCATTGGTATGACAAGAACCCTAATGTGGGTTGGTAGTCGCACACAGTGTTCCTGATTTGTGTGATCGATCATATACATAAAATAACAAAACTGTGAACATTTTGGCTCAATCCGTTGTGTGAGCCATGAGAAAATGGTGAAAACCATGCACCGTTTTCTGCATGTAAACACATTGTCCTCAGTTTTAGATACAGGACAATTTTCGCAGAAAAAAAATTGTTCTAGTATGAGCTTGATAATCAGTAATCTTTCATACTAAAACTAAGCAATGTTTTGATTCTTACCAATCATGTATAAAACCTTCAAGAAAAGGGACTGCCTTCCGACTGCTTCTATTACATTAATATACATGTAAGAACTTGCATGTTTATGTTTTTTGTCAATTTAGCCTTTAAAAAAGACTTTACTCGGGTAGAAAGTGAGGTTATCGCCACCTTTTGTCTTCAAAACAAAGATTGTTTGTTATGGTAAGTAATTTTAAAATTTCTGTGTATCTTTATCTCCTGAACAATTTTTCTCAAAAAGTACACCTTCTTAAACATTCAGGAAGAACAAAAATCCAAAGCACTCAAAGTTCATAACTTTTAAATTTTTAAAGCCAAGATTTTGATAAATCAATCCTGTGACAGCCTCCATCTTAATCATAAAAATTAAGGTAAAAAGAAATTATTTGATTCGCTTTCCATGCGAAAGATACCTAAAACTTTCAAGTTGAAATTGCAATACAATAATACACCTTGAATTGCTACATTCTCATTATGCTTTAAAGGCAACAAAAAGAAATTTTATAAATTCCTTATCCAATAAAACAGGGATTGATAAAAAAATCAAAAGATAGTTCACAAATATAAACATCGTCATAGCAATTGGAAGAAATCCTTCTATTTAGTGGATTATTTCCATCTTCCACTAAAATATTCATCAAACAATAATAAATACAAGGAAGTAAGATGAGCCAGAACAAAATTTCTTTGCTTATTAAAACCAGCATTAAATTGAATAAAAACAAACCCAAATCAGCTGTGGAATTACACAGAGCCCACGGATGAGCATTATGGTCTTGGTATTGGTGCCCCTTCAGAAGATCCCATAGTCTTTTAAATTGTTTGACAGAAGTTCCACCCTTTGCAAAACAAAAATAATGGCCTTGCCCTTTTGAGGATTAAGCTTCAGGTCGGTTAAACTAAGGCCCAATTCCCTCTTGACTATTTTGAGTACCGTCCATAAGCTTTTCTACTTTGTGTATGTAGCGTGTGATTGCTTCCCGTCGGTGGACTGAGAAACTCTGGAGAGTGGGTCCTTTGAATGTATTTGCCTTTATTGCACTCCTTCCTCGCCCATTTACATTATGTCTGGTCCGGAAGAAGTGGACTTTGAGGGCTCCGTCTGTTGCATAGCTGGACCCGCAAACATTGCAGAGGTAAGGGCGAGCATGCTGGTGTTTCCAGTGACGGTTCATGAGTGTGTGAACGGCTGAGGTTCCTGTAAGGCTGACACAACAGCCAGGAAACGGACAGTGGACAAAGCCATTTTGGTCTCGTTGCCAGATAATGAGACCAGTCCAGAAGCCCTTGAGGGTCTCGTCACTGACGTAGGCTCGATACTCAGAGAGGAGGACCTTGCCTTGAGTTGCTTCTCCATATGCAACCTTCAGAAGTTCAACGGAAAAGAAAACCAAAGTAATTTAGTTTATATGGTTACAACTCATTCATTCTGTCAAAGACTGTGGACAGATTAATTGAGTGCCTTGTGTAACTAAAATACATCTTTTCCCGATAAGACTCTATAATGTTATCTGTACTCTCATTAAGCGTTGCGCTGGTCCAGAAAATCCACTCCGCCAAAAAAAAGTGGCAAAAAATGATGAATTCTCACCGTTTTTCAGAATCCTCGCCTTCCGGTAACAATATGGCCGCCGCTGAAATTTTCCAACTGGTAATGTTGCGCGCTACGCTGGTCACAAAACCAACGGTTCACATATACAATCATAGGCGCAATGCTGGTCCACAATAACCACTGTTCTGTACGTGAACCGTTGATAATCGTTACCAGCGTAGCGCGCAGCATACCAGTTGGAAAATTTCAGCGGCAGCCATATTGTTACCGGAAGGTGAGGATTCTGAAAAACGGTGAGAATTTATCATTTTTTTTAAACTTTATTTTGGCGGAGTGGATTTTCTGAACCAGCGCAACGCTTAATGAGAGTACAGAGAACATATAGAGCCTAATTTTGGCAATATCTGATTTCACAAAAGAACTGTAGGCATGTAAACGTGAAGGGCAAAAAGTTTCGAATAGGATTTTGTACATGTCACTCTATGAGGGTAGTGGAGACGATAGCGGAAAGTTGTATGCCACTATCTATTAACAAAAAACAGCAATCTTGTTTCAACACAACAGGTCATATGTATGAGCTCACCTGTGTCCAGTTAGCATGGGGTGTCTCATTAAGTAAGCTGTCGGAATCAATGCATGGATCGTAGTCAACAAAGTCGTACCAGCCGCAGTGGGACTTGGTTTTGGTGTCCTTGGGGAGCACTGTGCGGCACATGCAGGTCTTGGTGTGATCAGAGACTCCTCGAAGTGAATCCTGACTCCTTGCTCTCTTCAGCGATCCTTTGGCCTTGTTGGGCATCGTCGCAGGATCTCTAATTTAAGTTAGGGTGATTGCTAACAATCTGCATGAGATATAAAGTACATTGTTAAAATTGAAAGCTCTAAAACAAAAACAAATACAATCTTTCACTTTTGGTTATGTTTGGGTTTTGTTAAAATGTAAACCAAGTACGTTTTTTATCCATTTAGTGCTTGATATGGGGCATGGTGTAACCCCTAACCCCATTGTGTCTTCACTGTGTGCTTGGAATCTCAGGAATTCTTAGATAATTTTAAGAGGTGTACTTCTGTACAAGAGTAAAATGGCGAGTTAAAGTATAAAGTATAGGAACAATGGGGGGGGGTTACCCTCTGCCCCATGAATATTTAGCATTCCTCCTGCCAGACAACTGAATATTTAGCATTCCTCCTGCCAGACAACTGAACAATCCTGGCTCTTATGAACGTTGAGAGGATTTATTTTCGATTTTTGCAGCTATTGAACTAACCAACAGGCTGTTTGCAAGCCTCATGACAGGCTTGTTAACAAACTCAAGTGGTTTGAAAATTCTTGTTTGAAGCAGAGCCGAAGACAGGTGTGTGAGCTTGAATGAACACCATTCAATGATTCATGATATTACTTACTTATCTCATAGTAGAAAAAGGCTCCTTTCTCAATTCTTTTAAATCTCAGATAGCGTAATCTGAATCATGATGATGTTGAAATGAAAGGCCTATAATTTTTTAATAATTAAAGTTTTGCTACTAGTCTGCACCTGCTACTTTGCACCTCATAACCAATGTGCGAATAGCGCTCCGGAGGAGATTTCCTTCCAGTTTCTGCACAGTACCGGAAGATGATTATGAGTTAACTACGTTAACCAAACTTATCATCGTCAGTTTCAGATCTCTGTCTATTACTAGTAGTAGTACTATAGTACTAAGTAACTATTGTATTTATTTGTAACAAACTTTGGAACGAACGGGGGCCGGGGGAGACTGTGCCGGAATAAAATATTAACTGTATGTTCCCGGAGCGAATAAGAGATACATGTTAAGGTTAAACTATCCAGAACAATTTACTCTATGTATCATACCTGTTTCGGAATCGTAGTGTTGAATTCTTTGTATAAAACTGCAAAATCTCCAACGTACGCTAAGTGAAAACTAAACAAACAAAGTGCATACTCTCACAAAACCTTCGCTGAACACAACCTCTTGGTGGCGCAATGCATGTTTTGCGGTCATCACCTTCAGAAAAATGATTTGGAGAAAAACATAATGATACACATCTGTGTGTTCGCCTTGACAGGTACAAAACAATCTTGAGTTAAATACTCCAGCTATTGTTTCCTCGGGTAGTCAAATTAGTCGTTCCCTCTCGAAATTTTTTATTATAAATATAAATTACACTTACAGACAATAGACGAGATTACACTCATGTGACAAAGTTGATGTTATTAATTTCTACTGTAAAGTTTGAAGGGCGCCACCATGTGACTGTATGTTGCAATGAACTTCGACACACGGCACGGTTGGTACGCATGTCGTGTGTTTTGGGAAGTTGTAACGTCAAGAGTGTTTACTATAAAAAGTATAAAACTAAAAGATTTCTTAAATTAAAATGATTGAATACGTGCAAGATTTGCAGTGTCTGTAGATGAGATAATGTACATGGAGATATTCCTTGAATCAAGAGTAAGGTAAGTAATTGTCACAAATAATGTTTGAATTTCTTTTGGGTTTTAGTTTTACTTAGAATTAGATGAAAGGATAAACAGTTTTGCTAACGTAAACGAGAACTAGCATGATGATGAGTTGACAATGATGAGTGACTGCAGGAGATTTGTGAGACTGAGGAGAGTGAGAGACTAGTGAGAGAGAGTGTAGCATGTCACAGTATTGTAAAGTAAGGAAGCATGCTGGGAATTGAGTGACTGTAGTATTTGTTAATGTTTTTACTGTGGAGTATTTAGCTGCTACTGTCGTGACGTTATTGATTCGGGTTTGTTACAGTCGTTTGACCAGTTCCGGATCATTGACCAGTTCCGGATCACTTAAACTTTGCAACAACCACATAAATTAAGGGTTGTTCTAAAACCCCCTCGACCCCCTCGACCCCCACGACCCCTCGACCCCTCGACGTCCGCCCCGTTATCGAAACGTGTCCCAATTCCAATTCATAACACATCGCTTTACGGCCGAGTAAGAATTAAGTTCCCGATTTAGAATTCACAGCGTGTGATCCAAAGAGCTAGCTGGTCTGGCGACGCGACTTCCTTCCGGCGACCTGCTGATGACCAACAGACCATACGTCCAGAGTCAGTGGTGTTGCACCGACCGAGTGAGAGAAATAATGTGCATTAAACTTTATAGCTACGTTTTGGAATTTTGGAAGACATATAAAAAATTGGGGGGGGGGGGGAAAGTTCATATTATCGCATGTAACTTGGTCCTTAATATTAAAATTAGCCAATAAGTTACTTAAGATCTAATTTTCTTAAAGAAGCATTAATGTACAGCCTAAATATAAACGGCAATTTTAATTTTAGCATTCATGATTCTGTGGCCAACACCAAAATCCGAAAAGAAATGGTCTGCGTATTTTCCCCAGGACAAATGAGGCCACTTTATAGCATAAATGGGCGTATTTAATCCACTTCCGCACGTTACGTGCACACCGATCATGATCTCGTTTCATATGGTCGGGGGCCCGGGTGTGGGAGACTGACAACCCCAAAACACGTGTGGGCCATGGTCGGTCGGGTCTACAACATCGAGCTCCGCATAGAGCAAGTAGTAATTGTTGACACAGGACGGGAGCGATCAGCCGGAAATGAGTCTGCCTGATCATCACGTAATGAGTTGGCCTAAATCGTACTCGGGCGGTAAACGCAGGATCCCAGTTGGGATATACTCCTATTCAGGCTCGGGTCGGCCAAGAGATACGCTTGGAAATGCCGCGATTTTTTTTTCTGTACACCAAATTTGCCACAGTACCCGATCTCAGCCAATCACGCGCAGTTTGCTTCGTGCGTGATTGGCTGAGATCGTGTCATGTGGCAATTTTGGTGTACATAAAAAAAAATCGAGCATAAGTCGAGGGGTCGAGGGGGTCGTGGGTCGAGGGGGTCGAGGGGGTTTTAGAACAACCCCATAATTAAATTACTTCTCAAATTACCAATTCCTGTTGATACATGTGAAGAATAACATCCAATAAACCAACAAACCCAAGATAAGGTGACAAACATCATCGACAGATAAATTATGGTAATTTTTCTTAAGTTTGTCGGCGATAATGATCATTATTTACCCCCCAAATTGTTGGTTGAAAAACGCTGTTAAAACTTCTCACCTTTCAAATTTGAATGCCAGGGCGAATAGCATTTATGTAAAATGGTAAGAATGTGTAAAACATATTTCCCATAAATACTGAGCAGACGTTTTTGTTTTTTTATGAGATAAAATTACCGAAATCGTTTGTTGGGAGGCATCGTACCTTTGCCCAGTTCCGGATCACTCAATATGTTGGTATGTTAAATGGGGGCGCACTCGGTTAGTTAAAATCATACGGCTGTTGTAGAAAGTTTGTCATTTAAGTTGCACTGGAAGCGTGCATTTTTATATTTCAAGGAATGTAAAACTACATGTAATTCATCCAACAGCCGTCGATAACGTTGCATGTATTTTCAGTTTTATGAATGGGATTGGGAGTATTGGTTTGCAATAGAGGGCGCGCTACTGATTCGGAATAGATTCAACCGATCCGGAACTGGTCAAACGGGTGACGATACTTTTCTCGAAGCCACTTCAAAAGTATTACTTATTTTTTGCCAATGGATACTTGGTGAATGTTATGACATGTGTAGGTAAACTGATCGACTTTTGTTTGTTTAAAATGTTAAAGAGAATGCAACAAAAACATCGTGAATTCAAAAAGTGATCCGGAACTGGTCAAACGACTGTATTTTAGTAGTGGAAATCACAAAATTTGAGATTTCATCTGATTGAGTTGTAAGTAGTCTAGTTGAATAGAGCTCTTTGGGACATTCATTTTGATACTTTACTTGTGGGGATCGGTTCATGAAAACCGGACTTATGGAAGGTCAAAGTTAAAAATATTTGACCTTAAGGTTTACAATTTTTTATGACCTTGTACCAGCGCAACGTTTTCGCGGTTGCGCACAACAGCCAATTCCCCTTGCGTAATTGAACATTTCCCAAGGCCGTATCAACGTGTTTGACAATCAAGCGCGACAACTAATAGTTTTAATTCAAAAAGTAATTACATAATTAAATACTCAACTAACTGTCATTTTTGGTTCATTATGGCATATTAAATGGGGCCCTAAGAGGATAACTACTTACAGTTCACAATGAATTTGAGCGCATAAAACAAGATTTCTTGTGATTTTACAGAAAGTTTTTCACAAATACTCCCAACAAAACGGACGCCAAATTGCATATCAATCGCGAGAGAAAAACTCCATCTTGAAAGTAGTTCCGTTTATTTTTATGAATGAAACGATTAACATGGGTTAAATCTATATCCCTCCGCACCACCGATCTCTCTATAGTGTTGTACACGTTGAGGTGGTCACAGTTTCCCATTAACAAAAAGTGGCTGCGCAGTGAACAGCGCCCTCACTCGGTATTGATTGACACTAATTTTAGTGTGAGGTTTAGTTACACATGTGCAATACACATCATAGCCCCACCAAAGGGCTGGCCTCCATCCGCGTCTTCTTTTTCTTGGCTCAACGCCCCCACGAAGCATAAGGAGGTCAATGATTTTGTCGAATAGAACCCCATTTTTTTTGCTTACATTTTTCCCCCAGTTGTCACATACCATTGCTCAATTGTGGAGGGCACTTAAAAACTAGTTGCGATAATCATAACCCTCCATCCTCCTGACAGTCGCAGACGGAAGGGTTACGAGACATCCCTAGAATTAATCACTGTATGTTCAATTACAAAAAATTTTGTCAGACTAGTAATACTAGTAAAAAGTATCAGTGCAAAGTTTTTACTACTTTCAAAAATTTGATCTTCAATGAATAAATTTAGAGAACTTACAAACATCATCAAGAAAATACCTTGAAAAAACAACAAAAACTTACCAGAGACTGATTGAAATGTCCGCAACACACTCACACACCTTGTGCACATCGTCATTGTCAACAATAATCCTGATTTAGCATTTTTGATACTTTTCAACAACAGGCTGAACGGAATTGTACAACAAACAAAATGAGTAATATAAGTAGTCCCACTGGTTCCAGCAGTGACTTCTACAAGTTGATGGGCTTCATCAAAGAAACGCCTCCTCCAAGTAAGGCAGGCAATTCCTCTAGCACAAGTACAAGCAGTGACTCCCACAAACTCATGGGTGTTGTCAAGGAAAAGCCCCATTTACCTGAGGGATGGATTGTCAAGCATTCTAACTCGTACCCTGATAGGGTGTACTATTTCAACGTCTTGACCGGCACCACCACTTGGAAGATGCCTGAATTGAGTTCAAGCGTAAGTGTGAAAATCTCATCCAGGCAAGCTACTACTCTACATGTAACCATACATTGGATATATCTGGACCCAATTTCATTAAACTGTTACGGTGTTTACTGTTAATTAAAGGGTGTGTACAACATCAATAGATTGAAGTGTTCACAGATTTGCTCATAACTAACATGGTATAAAGACAGTCATGGTGGAAAACTTCCCTTGAAATAGTTTTGCTTGAAATGCTATATTAGTAAAATAATTAGTCTTTATCACTGGTGATAAAATCTGATGTTTTAAAACAGTGAAAACATACAATGGGGTTTTTCACTTTTTTCTTGACTCCGAAGACTGATTTAGCTGAAACTTTCACAGGTTTGTTATTTCATGTATTTGTTGGGTCACATCAAGTGTGGATACTGGTCTTTGACAATTACCAATGTTGTTGCAGATTGTTGTGCTTAATGAACCATACTGAATTTGCATTGTTGCATCACTCATCTGCTTACAAGAACTACCAGCAAGCTAGCAGCATTGTGCTTTGCTTACAGTTAGCAGAGTTTATGAAATAGAAATTCTGTCAATGATGGCTTGGTAAACACAAAACATCTGCTTAGATTGGGTTCTGATGTTCTGTATGAATTTCTTTTCTTTTTTTCTGATAAATTTTAATTCATTGACTGAATTTCTTTCATTTGCAAACAAAGGACTTTAGATCATTGATTTGCAAGAAAGAACTCCCATCATTCTTGTTTTAAAAAGTTTAAGTCTAAAACATTAGAATATTAGAGGTTAAAGGACGGGAGAGCCAAAAATATTGCAAGTTAGAACCTTTATTAAGTTTTGATTTCATACACCAAAAAATTGTCTCTCCTTTTTTGTTTATGCAGGATGACACATCCATCTCAACAGTTTCAGAAATGAGTAACCCATCAAGACAACTAACTGTTAATGAATCAAAGTCAGCTTCTGCTGTTTTACCAAACGCCTGCATCAACAAACCTCTTGCCAAGACAAGGCAACTGAGAAGCAAGATGCCCATTGATCAAGGAGTCACAACTGAAAATAGGATACCGAGTGTCAGGATGCGCATTGAAAAGTACAGAACTGACCAGAGGCAGACTCTGTATAAACTCGGACAGAAGGGGAGTGAAATTTCTCAAAGAAACAAAGACGGCAAGGTAAATCCCCAGCATTTTAAGGTTTCCAGGAGCGAGCATGTCAACAAGAGAAGAAGTCTATCGAATGAAACCGTTGCCAACCCTTGTCCGTCACCTCCGTGGTGTATACCAATTGGGAGTGGCCGTCTACCAGGCACGTACACTAGTACTTCAACTCCTGAGTCATTGATTCAGAGCTCACTTCCAAGCCAGGGAGGTCCCTCGGACATTAGCTCAATATCGTCAGGTTCAAAGACTGAAACAGCCATCCAACACCATTCAAGTAATGGAAAGAAAAAGAAGAAACGAACTAAATCTCAATCTTCAGCGGACAATCACCCTCCAACCCAATCGACTGTAAATCTACCAAATAGGCTGCCAGACCAAGTACTGGCTCAGTCACAAAACTATCCTCGGATAGCAGGGAAGAAGTCTTCAGTAAGTAGTCATTCATCATCTGACAGGGACAGTCGGACAAACACCAAGGTGGAACAACTCTCAGTGCCCGACCACCCAAGGAATGATCGTGGCTTAAAGCTGGAGAGAGATAGAAAGTTTGCTGCCAAGTCACAACAAGGTTTGGAATCTCTTGATCGGCAGCATACTTGCCCGATCCCAACCCCTGACTCCCAAACAACTGCCTCAATCCCAAGTCTTTCACAAAAAAAGAAGAAGAAGAAGAAGAAGTCAAAGACAGGTAGTTTGATGTTTGGCTCTTGCCATTTTCTCAATTACAGACAAGATGTGAACTTTTGTATATTGGATCATACAGTTACTAATGATATTTATGAAGGTCTCATCCTTGGAGAAATGTGTATTTAAGAAGAAAAGGTATACATGTAATACTTACATAATTTCAGTGTTGTTATTCTCATGTATTATTACAGAGCCAGCCCCAACCCCACCACTGCCACCAAATCAAGAGGATGATTCTCTGTCTCTGATGGAAATTGACTTCCCATATCAGCAAGATCAGATGGTCAATGCAGAAACTAATGCAAACTGCATATCAAAAGTGGTAAGAAATTGTAATATATTATTAAACCAATCGCCCAACTTTTGTTTTGAGTTTGTCAAATGCTATTGTGGCACAAGCTGAAGAACTAGTTAACCCTCATACTGTCTAATCATTCAATCTCATCTCATCTAACGAAATTCATATTTAAGATGGCAAGGCCATTTTCATTTTGCGAAGGTAATTTCCATTTGAAAATTTTAGAGTCTATGGGAAACTTTTTGAGGGCCACTGAGGCCAAGACCAGGGCAACAGAGATCATGGCCTCTAGGTCCTGCTTGTAATTTCAGGCGTGCTTAGGGGAAGGGTCTTTAATGTCGAACCAAATTGGCTACTATTTGTGCTTCAGCAGCTCTATAATACTAATAATAATAAAACGGCAATTATATCTGTATAAATGTTGCTTTAATGCTATAGCATATTCTGGATCACAGATCCCTCGATGCACTTTTACAATACTTTTACAACCTGTAAGCACAAAACTTGCTGAGCACAAAACAATCTTGCTTGGCAGAAACAGGTAACCAGCCAAAACAATCTTGCTTGGCAGAAACAGGTAACCAGCCAAAACAATCTTGCTTGGCAGAAACAGGTAACCAGCCAAAACAATCTTGCTTGGCAGAAACAGGTAACCAGCCAAAACAATCTTGCTTGGCAGAAACAGGTAACCAGCCAAAACAATCTTGCTTGGCAGAAACAGGTAACCAGCCAAAACAATCTTGCTTGGCAGAAACAGGTAACCAGCCAAAACAATCTTGCTTGGCAGAAACAGGTAACCAGCCAAAATTCTGTAAACCTTATAATGTTGCCACTGGCGCCCCATTGTATTTTTTGCTTAAGAGCTTTATGAAATTGGGTCCTGGTATAAGGTGATATAATAATTTTAAAAATTTGTTTTTTTGCGACAGCCAAGTGTCCATGTGGTTATTGATACAAACATCTGGATGCATGATATGCATTTTGTCAGGACACTCTTCGACCAGTCTATCAGTGGTAAGTCAAAATAAATCCATGTCAAGTTCCCCATCTGCAATAACAGTAATGATACTGATTCTTATTATGCTGAAGAGGGGCCAGTCTGATTAACCCCTCAAGCCTCAGTATGGTTACATTGATCTAAATAGAGTTTTCAAAACACAAGATGGCTGCAATACGATATCTGTACAGTAAACAGTTAACTCTTCTACTGTCTGACCATTCAATATCATCCACTGGTTTTGAATGATAGATAAACTACGCCAACATAGTGGATGCTTTACAGTAATAAGTCAACCCTCCTACTGTCTGACAATTCAATATCATCCAGCCTGTTGTTTTAAATGATAGCTAAACTAGCCTGAAGGGGGAGGCAAAATGCCAGCAACCATGCCAGAACTTGTTAAATAAAATTCATTTTATGTATTGACTTCTAGGATTGGGGAGTGTGGTGTTTGTCGTCCCCTGGGTTGTCATGCAAGAACTGGACAGACTCAAGGTATTTCAATGATGTACATGTACATGCTATTCTTGATTCCAGAGCAGATATGTTCTTTTATAGTGTCAGTGAATATCCTGTCAGCTACTTGTAGATCAATCCTGTCAGCTACTTGTAGATCAAGGCACTGACATATAACGTTATCCCTGTTTATCGAGCATACTTCAATCAATAACAAAATCCATCACTAACTGAGGTAAAAAAAAGATGTGATCAAATGGTTAGAGACAAGTTATTGGATAAGTAATTATCACAGCAAAATTGATCAGTTTCTAACTGAGAGCTCACTGGTAATGAAATAGTTCACACCAGTACTAATCCTGAAATAAATATTTTTATTGGAAATACTGTCCAAGTTGAGGAAATGGCATATAAAGTCCCACAAATTACTGTTGCTTATTTTGATTGTCGCCTCAATTAAACTAAACCTGGTAGATATCTTTGCCCACAGACTTGTTTTGGGGTTTTGTTTTTTTAAAGGGGGTTTCAATAAAGCGTGGCCACTTGTGTGATGTGTCTATTGTAAGCTAGAGAGTGGGACTTGATTTTTCTTCCTGATGATATGAAATCAGATTGAAATCCGACCTCAGGTGATTTTTATTTTTTGGCTGATGGGGGCAGATTCAATGCCTGAGCCCATGTGCAGTTTATCATCATAATGGTATATCATATTCGTTTCAGAGTGAGACTAACAGCCGAACTGGAAGTAGAGCCATACACTTTCTGCACAAGTGTTTCACAAGTGACCATCCAAGGGTCAAAGGTGAACCTATGAGAAAGGCAGGTACACCCAACAGCTAGCATGTCTGGGATGAGCATTTGTCCGCTTCATTCAAAGCATCCCTTCTTACAAATAGAATGTCCTAAAACTTATAACTTTTCTGTTTTGTTTGGAATGTTCCATTGTGGAATTTGGTTAGTTGCTAAAGGAAATATTCTTTTATCCATGTCTGTTTCTTTCCTGGAAGAGATGATAACCATTGTTGATGTGGGTTTTTTTCAAATAAACAGAAAAAACAATGAATTTACAGCTCCCACTATGGCTGTATGATGATGAAGTATAGGACATCCTTAGCAACAGTCACAGCCTTAGATGTAGCCACCAATTCAGATATGGCCTTAATGCCAATAGTCAGTGCACTCGCTAGGAAGAGTCAGTCTTCTTTAATAGACGGATTGTTCTATTCTCTTTGCATGTTGAGATGCCTCCTTATTTGCAAACTACTTCCAACCAATGTTATTGCCCTCTTCTGATGTATTTTTGTTATATCTAATTATCAGGTGACTGATGAAGCGGAGTTTGAGATTACATGCAACGATGACTGGATATTACAATGCTGCCTAAAGTACCAGAAAAAAGGTCAGTAAGTCTGAGCATGCACTCCCAGGGATATGTTGTCGTAGTCCTATGTCTTGACCACGGATGATGGTCAAACTCCAACACAACCTTTCAGCTGACCAGCGAGTTACATTCAAGGTCAGCCGACCAGCGAGTTACATTCAAGGTCAGCTGACCAGCGGGTTACATTCAAGGTCAGCTGACCAGCGAGTTACATTCAAGGTCAGCTGACCAGCGGGTTACATTCAAGGTCAGCTGACCAGCGGGTTACATTCAAGGTCAGCTGACCAGTGGGTTACATTCATGGTCAGCTGACCTTTGGGTTACATTCAAGCACAGCTGACCTTTGGGTTACATTCAAGGTCAGCCGACCAGCGGGTTACATTCAAGGTCAGCTGACCAGCGAGTTACATTCAAGGTCAGCTGACCAGCGAGTTACATTCAAGGTCAACTGACCAGCGGGTTACATTCAAGGTCAGCTGACCAGCGGGTTACATTCAAAGTCAGCTGACCAGCGGGTTACATTCAAGCACAGCTGACCATTGGGTTACATTGAAGGTCAGCTGACCTTTGGGTTACATTCAAGGACATGCTAGTCAACTCCACTGTGTTACACGGAGGAAAGAGAAATTTTCAGCAAAAGTTAAAAGTTGAAGTTATTTCAGCCAACTAGCTCTTTTTATGTGAATATGCTTTTTACAATTTTCATTTCAGTTGGTAAAGATCTGCTTGTGTTGCTAAGCAATGATAAACATCTGTGCAGTAAAGCTATCATCAGTGACATCAAGGCCTTCAATGCAGAGGTACTTATAACTCTGTCTGACTATTAGGCTTGCGTCTATGGCTATGGCTACAGCTGCAGCTGCAGCTATGACTAATAGTCGATTATTCCCAAACCACAGCCAAATCAATCAATGGACCTCTACAATAGTGAATCCATTTGTCATAGTCCCAATGTATGATGTGATTGTGATAGTTCATTTTCTTATTTCAAATGAAGGGATTTGACAATTTACCTTCCAGTCTTTGTTTCCAGGTATAAGTTCTAGGTATGGGTTTCTTTTAGACAACCTTTCTTAAAAGTAGACACCTTCCTTCTCTTCCATTTACAAGTTAACCCTCCTACTGGCTGACAATTTAATATCCACTTGAATGCTAGATATATTATGCCTGATGCTATTAAGTAATATGAATGATACCATGTAGTGAATCCATACAGTACAAAGTCAATCCTTCTACAGTCTGAACCAATCAAAATCATCCGCTGAGATAGCAATTTGGATACCATACTCTTTATTTTGAACAGCCTGTTTTTAGCTAAAACCCTGTGTCTTCCTTCCTCCCTGTGTAGACTCTGCTGCCAGCTTTGGAGTCATTAGCAACAGTGCTTCAGCAACAGCACCCTTTCCTGACCGAATCTCCACAGTATCAGGCTCATGCCAGTAACCTCAGATTGGCTGGGGAGCCTGAATCTCCACTGCTTGATCAGAGCTATGAGGGAAGTCGTCTATTAGATCACAACTCCCCTGTCTTGCTGTCACCAACACCAGATGAAACAGAGAGAGCACTGGTAAGACCTTACTGAACCACCAACATACTGTGGCTGTTATTTGGGCAGTTGTGTTAGATCGTGGTTTCTTTCCCCGCCTTCCACCTTAAGACCCTGGTTCGAATCCAGCCAGGGCACTATGTGGATTGGGTTTTCAGTCCCTGCCTGACTACATGGGTTTTTCCTGGAATCATTTTCTGGAGTTTTCCTCCCACATCTAAAACAGAAAGTTCCTTCCTTGTCTTCTCTCCATGTGGTCGTTGGCTAGGATAGTGATTAAGTTTGCTTTTCTGAGAATATGTAGCTTCACAACCAGAATTAATAAATAAACAAAATGAAATAATTTAAAATTCCCAAACGCTGTTCATAAAAGTTACGTTTGCAAACTTCTTAAAAAGAGACAAAGTGAATTTTTCTTTCCAACCTTAGTTTGGTTATACTGAGTTGAATGGAAGAAAAATAATGAGATAGTTGCTGTAAAACATAACCAAAAGAATTGTTCAATAATGTTTAAAAATATATTTAAAAAATATTAGTTTTCATGCTGTGCAAAAATGCAGATTTTCACAAAAGGCTTCAAAGTGCCTAGGAAACAAAACTGCACCGTGACAATACTACGGACTCGATCCAAACAAGACAATGTAAAATGCATGGCAATGCTGTTTATTTATAGCTGTATTTTTATGCTGATTCTGTTTTGCTCCCATTTAGGAATCCTTTAACAAAATGTTTTATTTGAGGAATACCTTTGGTAATTTTTATAACTTTTAATTATTGGATGGCCCAGTTTTTGGTTTAGTATTTTATGTCACCTTTTATAATTTCATCCTTTTTGTGCTGTTTTAATTTGTAGAGTGCCTTACGATCCAGTCATGGATGTAAGGGGCTTTATTAGCATACTTTATTATTTATTTGTCTTTGATACAGTGTGATAAGTTAGTGTGTGATTTGAAGGAGGTTCTTCAAAGTGGACTATCTGAGGTGCTTCAGGTAGAGATGAAATCAGCATATCAAGACCTGTGGTGAGTGCCCAAAGAAGTGTTATCCATCCATCAAACAAACAACAAGTCAAGTAGAAGTGTCAAACATAAAACATGTTAATGTTCAAAGAAATCTTTTCTTGTTTAACTTGAAGACTTATTTCTTTAACCCTTTAGCACTTATCTGGAAGTCGTATCATAACTTTCATTGTAATTATTTTTTTGTATTACAAGTTTGGTTTATTTTGTAGAGGATAAAATTATCTTTCGAATGATTCACACATATATGTATTTGCTTTTACTGAATTGAAGCTTTCAGATTGTAAATATGTTGACACACCAACGAAAATAGACAACTGTTAGTTTGCATTACGTTAGCGTCAGTGTTTCACGGAAAGTTGTGCACACAACTTTTTCAACTTTGCTATCGTTTCAAACAAGAACAAAATGTTGACAAAGTGATTGAAATAATATCAAAACATACCTTTAGAAATGAACAATCTTGTCTATATTACTTATGGATAACAATAAATTTCATCTACAATGTAAACTCCTTTCAATAATGTGTGAAAAACATGGCGAAAGCCCAGCGAAACATCGTCGCTTTCGTAGTATACATTATAGTGCGTGTGTGCGCGCATAATGCATTGTACATACGATACGGTATGTACACACAGAGAAGCATTGACACGTCGTGCTAGATTTCCAACCTTTGGAAGGAGATTACTTGTTTTTTGTAAATGGTGACCACGGGATATTTTTAGACTGGCGCAATCTTTAGATCACGCTCTTTCGACGGCTGTTTGCTGCAACCCGCTAGCATGTGTAAAACCCAAGATACAAAGTGTTGTTTAATCTCGGGCGGTTTTGGGCGGTCCAGTGAGTAAATGGCTGGGCGGTTTCGGGCGGAACAGTGACTAAAGGGTTAACCAGTTGACCTGTTAGTATGCCAGTTTTTTTTACAAGATGCACGCCTTGAGAAGTGACTTTTAATTTTTTGTGTCACTTTAGATGAACAAAACAAAAGTCACTCGTACTTACCACTATGGATCGGGCACACAGCATTTACTCTCACAATAGGGCTTTATTTCACCCACACACAGAAGACAGTCTATAATGTTAAATCTACACAGTACTCAGTCAACCTTTCTATTGTCTGACCATTCAGTATCATCCAACTGTGGTTTGGAATGACAGACAAATTTACAGCAGCTTACAATCTGATGACACGCGATAAATGCATCCACACAGTGCACACATGTATCAGTGACAACATACACAACCTGTGTGGTTGAATGATTTTCTCAAATGGTTGGTCAACTCGCTGGAAAATGTTACCAAGAGTAAGAGGTTTAATAACCAGGGCTTACAATCTTTCCTTCTGTGGCAGGTTGGAGATTGTCTTGAAGAAACCACCCTGGACATTCGTAGATGTGATGCAGTGTTATGACAAGTGAGTCGCCTTTGGGTCAAACTCAAGTGTAGAAACATTGGTTCATTACCACTTTTTGCATTATACTATATGTCAGTTTGGTTGATAATCAGTTTGCAATGATTTGTTTTTTGTTGGTCTTTTATTAGTGAGTATGTTTTGAAGACCTGAGTGAGGTACACACTTAACAAAACTGGCTCCAATGATTACTGAAAGCTTATGGAAAATACGATATTAAGCTGGTTTTTCTTTGAGGATTTATGTAAGAAGGGAACAATTACTGGAGCTGGTTTGGCAAATGCTCAAAGTGGTGCTCTCAGAATTATCAGTTGTCATAAGAAATACCTTTGAACAATCAATTAAGTGACTCCATGAAATTACAAACAAACATATGCCAGCTGTGAAGAAAGAAGTATTTACCCCATGAAAGAATATCACACATTGCAACATTGCCAGGCTTACCGTTTTGGGAGTCAATAGGTAAGCGTGTAAAGGCTGCATCTCACTGTATAACACAGGAACACTGACTCTCAAAATGGCGCAACAAAGATAACTGCAATGATGTCCTCATATCAATCATGTGAATTGGGTTAATACATGTACAGGCAGTTTGTGTGCTTGTGTGACTCAACCACTTGCCAACACAATGTGGAGCAAAGGTTTACAAAACATGATATGTATTTTTGATCCATCTTCTTTTGCAGACACTGGATGGCTGTCTTTGGCATGTTCCTGAACAGGGAGGACAAGAGGCGATTCCAACAGCTTTATGAAATGACTGAAAGTAGGTTCATTTTTGAGGGTCAATTAGTACACAAGTGGGTTGGCTGAACATGTGGGCTAATAATAAGTTTGAGTGCAGCACCGGGGCTTCCCTGTACCTCTTTTAAATCTCCACCCAGTGAGACCATTGAGCTTGTCAGTTCACTAATCTGCCAGCTTTTCTCTAATCCATCTCTTAAGGTTTTCTTTCAACATTATCAATTGAAGGGAGTTTGAATTTGCTGTGATGCAAGCCATGTTTAAATTTAGCATTAAGTAGCAATGACATAACCAATTGGACCACACAGGGCTGTTCCCCGAGGCTAGCCAGCTGAATATTCTACTGGGCAGTGTAACTTTTGATCAGCCAATGTGTTTTTGTGTGAGGGATATTTTCATGTGAATTGAATAATAATGCGTTTATACAGCGCTTGATACTGTGTTTGTAAGCGCTATGGTGCTGTTGTCCTTGCTGCCCAGCCCTCTTGACTAGTGTTTCCACTCTGGGCTTAAAGAGGGGCTCCAAGGTCAAATTCAGTTTTGTGATCCACTTATTTTCCAATAGATAAAGTCCTTAAGAATGGGGGGGGTGGGGAATTACAAGTAAAAAACATTAAAACGGTGTTTGATACACTTCAAGTCAAATATTTGTCAAAATCCAAAAACAATCGATGAAGTCACATTTTAAATACAAGAGTCTGTACATTTTTGTATGGAGAATTTTCAGTTCATTCCTGAATTCTGATGATATTTAATCCAGTTTACGGTTGAATGGCTTCTGACTGGCACCCACCGAACAAGGATATTGACAAAATAGGGAGACCGCCATCATAGGGCTAGATAGCTCAGTTGGTAGAGCGGCGGCACGTCAATCCGGAGGTCGTTGGTTCAAATCCCGCTCTAGTCAATTTTTCCTTGTTCAACTCAAAATCAGATATTTAATCCAAACGGCATTTGAACTTTTGACTAGCACAGAACCTCCTCTTTCGAATGTACAGACCCATTTGTTTTTGCTGTCCCATGACGTCATGTTTCCAATTTCTCGCCATTTAAAAGTGAGGTTAGAGACTTACACCACTTTTTTCTCACTTTCATGAGGATTCTTTCTATTGGAAAATGAGTGCATCACAAAACTCAATTCGAACTTGGCGCCCCTCTTTAAGACACAAACTGTTCCAGATCTTTGAATGCAGTACTTCTAAATGCAGTAAAAGTATCTTATTTCTTGTGGCCTGTAGATAGTCAGATTGGACTGCAGAGAATCAGGCAGCTGATTAATAGCAGTATTTTCTTTTGTCGAAGACTTCAACAGCGTTGTAGGTGAGTTTTCAGTCTGTTTGATATTTGTTGGATTCTTCTATGTTTAGAGCGTTGTAGGTGAGTTTTCAGTCTGTTTGATATTTGTTGGATTCTTCTATGTTTAGAGCGTTGTAGGTGAGTTTTCAGTCTGTTTGATATTTGTTGGATTCTTCTATGTTTAGAGCGTTGTAGGTGAGTTTTCAGTCTGTTTGATATTTGTTGGATTCTTCTATGTTTAGAGCGTTGTAGGTGAGTTTTCAGTCTGTTTGATATTTGTTGGATTCTTCTATGTTTAGAGCGTTGTAGGTGAGTTTTCAGTCTGTTTGATATTTGTTGGATTCTTCTATGTTTAGAGCGTTGTAGGTGAGTTTTCAGTCTGTTTGATATTTGTTGGATTCTTCTATGTTTAGAGCGTTGTAGGTGAGTTTTCAGTCTGTTTGATATTTGTTGGATTCTTCTATGTTTAGAGCGTTGTAGGTGAGTTTTCAGTCTGTTTGATATTTGTTGGATTCTTCTATGTTTAGAGCGTTGTAGGTGAGTTTTCAGTCTGTTTGATATTTGTTGGATTCTTCTATGTTTAGAGCGTTGTAGGTGAGTTTTCAGTCTGTTTGATATTTGTTGGATTCTTCTATGTTTAGAGCGTTGTAGGTGAGTTTTCAGTCTGTTTGATATTTGTTGGATTCTTCTATGTTTAGAGCGTTGTAGGTGAGTTTTCAGTCTGTTTGATATTTGTTGGATTCTTCTATGTTTAGAGCGTTGTAGGTGAGTTTTCAGTCTGTTTGATATTTGTTGGATTCTTCTATGTTTAGAGCGTTGTAGGTGAGTTTTCAGTCTGTTTGATATTTGTTGGATTCTTCTATGTTTAGAGCGTTGTAGGTGAGTTTTCAGTCTGTTTGATATTTGTTGGATTCTTCTATGTTTAGAGCGTTGTAGGTGAGTTTTCAGTCTGTTTGATATTTGTTGGATTCTTCTATGTTTAGAGCGTTGTAGGTGAGTTTTCAGTCTGTTTGATATTTGTTGGATTCTTCTATGTTTAGAGCGTTGTAGGTGAGTTTTCAGTCTGTTTGATATTTGTTGGATTCTTCTATGTTTAGAGCGTTGTAGGTGAGTTTTCAGTCTGTTTGATATTTGTTGGATTCTTCTATGTTTAGAGCGTTGTAGGTGAGTTTTCAGTCTGTTTGATATTTGTTGGATTCTTCTATGTTTAGAGCGTTGTAGGTGAGTTTTCAGTCTGTTTGATATTTGTTGGATTCTTCTATGTTTAGAGCGTTGTAGGTGAGTTTTCAGTCTGTTTGATATTTGTTGGATTCTTCTATGTTTAGAGCGTTGTAGGTGAGTTTTCAGTCTGTTTGATATTTGTTGGATTCTTCTATGTTTAGAGCTTTTATGGCAGTGGAGTAACCCACTCATTCTCATGCCTTTTTTACACATACATTATATCTATTTGTGATGCAATCAAGCTAAATGAGTCATTTGTCGGAAATTTCATTACGGAGAAACAAGCCAAAACAGGCCAACAGGGGTAAGATTTTCAACAAATTTTTTTTTGTAAATTCAAGTGCCAAAATATATCTATTTTACATTGGCGTCTTCCTTTCTGATAAATAACATCAACATGGGGTTAAAATTTGCCGATGTAAATGTGAGAGAAAGAGAAATCAACGAAAATTTGAAAACATTGTTTGTGTACATTTGTTACGTGGACAGTTGTGCACACAAGTTCTCTGAACTGTACTGTCATCTCAATGGGGAAAAATACTACAAAAGTGATTGAAAACAATCACAACGTACCTTTGAAAATGAATACGAGTGCCTCTGTTACCTGCAGATAACTTCTGCACCTCAAACCCTTTGAAAAATCCTATCAAATCACGGTATTCCGTGTGTAAAAACACCAATAAGTTTATCGCGAAAGAAGCGGAAGGTTGCCATTACTGTGTACATTGCGCGTGTGATACATGGTACATACAATACGGTCTGCACATCCATAGAGAGCGAACAGCAACTCGTGCTTCACAAGCGTTGGTGATAATAGGACTTCCGACCTTTGAACCTTTGGAGGTGATTTTTGTATATGGGCACCATGTGCTATTTTTAGACTTGTCATGTCGAGGTAGCGTTCTATCTACGGCCGTTTGCTGCATGTTAATCGCATGTTTAGAACTAAAAAGAAACAACTTGTCAAACTTCGAAGGCATTTCGCCGCCGGTATTCGAAGTAATACGCAGGGCGCCTGCGGGCTGTATTCGTGCGCGCTAAAAGGGTTTTAAACCCCTTTCTCTTTGTTTCATTTTCTCATATCACTTGGTGTTTCTGCTTTCACAACTTTTGAACAGAAGGTTTTATAAACATGGAGTTTTAAAAGTAATAAAGCATAGCTTTTGCTCTTTTCAGATGTATAAAAAAATAAAAAATGACAAGGGTCGACAAACGACTCATTTTGCTTGATCGCATCACATTTTTGTTTTACTACTTAATACTTGCAATAGTGTCATAGGAAAATGTTGAAAGATTTTGTATTACAATTCAGTCACGTTTGGTTGTTTGGTTGGTGGTTTTTTTTGGGGGGGGGGGGGGGTTCTCAATTTGCAATGCCGTTCATGAATTGAATAGTCGTGCCATATTTTTACCTTTACCTTTAGTTACAATAACAAGGTTTTGCAGTCCATCGTGAGGCTAGGGGAGCTCAAGAAGCAGAGCCAGCTACCACTGGAAACAAAAGATGTAGCCAGTGAGGAAGTCGTCTTTCAGGTATTCCAGACAGTTTGGATGAAAATCCGCCAGTTGAGGTAAGTGTATCAACCCTGATCCATAGGAGTAAATTGATACCTTAAATTGAGTGGGGAGGTTAATTATTGTTGAGGTGGGTGTGGTGAGCTAAAGTCGACTTGAAGTAAATGTGTTCCTTGGATGATGTCTGAGATGATAGGGGTTCTTAGTGATGAGGTGGTGTCACCTACACATAGGGGTGAATGGGAACCTGATGACTTAAGTGTTAGGTTTGAGGTGGGTGTTGTGACCTTCAGTCACCCGTGGGTGAATGGGTACCTGAAAAGATGAGAGTTGGTGGTGTTGAGGTGGGTGTCGTGACCGTCAGTCACCCAGGGGTAAATTAACTTGAGGTTAATGGCATTGGCGTTGATTCAACCACACCATCAGGTGATCCGCTGCCAACATGCACAGAGTTCTGCTTCCTGGGATGTAATGTCAGCAACGGTCGATTCACTTTTCAATGCTAAAAACTGGATAAAGTATGGACCTGTTCTGCAAGCTATTGGAGTAAAGGGATACCTGGGGGGGTTAGGGTTGTAAACAGGTGGTCGCGATTGTGGTATAACTGTGATTAAGTCAAATGTGCTCACCAGCACCTTTTTGTTGAAACTGACTCACACACACCAAAAAAATCATTAATTTGTATCAATATCTGCGGGAAACCCCTATTTCTCCTAACAGTGCATTGATATTTGAGGGTCTTGGTGTCCCCCATGATCTGGAGACAGACGGGACGGTTGGGGTTCCAACACCAGGAGAATGTCTCAACTGCCTGCAGCTTCTCTGCCAAATGCTGGAGCAGATCATTAAGAGTCTAGAAAGGTAACAGGTTCATAGTTTTTTCCAGTAAAGTGTTACTCCTAATTTTGCTAAAGTGACGATTGGCTTACAGAGAGATGATTTATCATCATGTCAGTTCAAAAAAATCATGATGGGGTACGACCTATGAGCTCAAAACCAATAGATTTGGAAATATCGCTTAAGTTTGTCAGGCAGTGGCAGGTCATGGTGCTCAAACATTATTAACCCCGGTCACTGGGCCATTTCATACCTTAAACCATCTCAGCTCCCTGGGGAGTTTACAGTGTGTGCTGCCCAGTATACAGTGCACCAAACTAACATCAATCACAAGAACCATCTTACCCATTTACCCCTGGGTGAAGAGCAGCAATTATAGTTTAAAGGCATCTTGCTCAATGACACAAGTGTTGTGACTGGGATTCAAACCCAAACCCTGATATATTAGCCACCAGAACTTGTCAATTCGGCCATGACATGCTTTATAGATATGACCTTGTTGCATGGAGCGCATTGTGGGCTGCTTATTACATGCTTTATAGATATGACCTTGTTGCATGGAGCGCATTGTGGGCTGCTTATTACAGGATTTGACCTCACCTCTTGTCATTGGTCTAGTACTTAAGCTCCAGAGTCTGTGGGGATGTGGGTTCAAATCCCATGCGGGTAGTATGTCTTTGGATATTTTTTTGCAGGTCTCAGGAAAGCACTGAGTTTAAGAATTGTTTTACATGAACAGAATAGAACCAAACTATGTTGAACAAACACAAAGAGAAGATCAATCTCATTGAGAATTTAAAGATATTATCAGATTCATAGTCAATGTTTTTTCCACAAAGACATTACACAATGAAGTAGCCAATTATTATTCAATCCAAAAACACAAGACCACCATGATTGTCTGTGAGTTTCTACTGGCTCGATGCTAAAATCACTGGCTTTGGGCTGCAGTGCCCTCCAGCTGTTATCAAACATTGCTGTATGGTAAAACAACAAACGTTAAAACTTTGGGTGTTGTTTTGGGATTTTTACGCCAGGATTCTGCAGATTCCAGATTCTTGCGTGTTACTGCAGTCAACACCCTTCAAGCTTCTTTGTACAGTACTTCACAGCTTCCTACATGAGTTCATCTCGGTAAGAATCATTCATTTGAATTCAGGGCACAAATGTCACTGCTCTCACTTGACCCATAGAAAAAATTTGCACTTATATAAATGCACCGCTGATGCACACCAGATAATTATCAGAAACACACAAGGTAGGACACTAGGAATGTAGGATACTGATCTGAAACAGTACCATTGGTACGCTTTACACCATGCCATGTGGTTTGAAAGCCATTCACTAGACCACTACGCCCTACGTGAGCGCAATCGGAAGTTTTGCACTAAAGTTATTATAGCTGCTAAGTTTAAGAAATTATTCAGAACAAATAATTTCCCCAAATAGCCAGAAATATATATTCTGGTACTTGTGGTCAATGCATCTTTTTCCTTTTTAATGGGCTCTTCACAATTTGTTGACATTTTCACAAGCGTATAAACCAGAAAACTAAAGTGTTCAAAAGAAATTGTTGAATTCTTTCACGCTATTTTCTTATCCTATTACTCTCAAACTGATTAAATCAGGGTGGTTTTTTGTTCACTACTTTTTGCGTCATTTACAGCAGGACAAAGAAAAGTTTGCAAGCCTGACTAATTCTTCGCTTCAGAGGTTTGTATTGGTTTCCAAGAATAAGCAAGTCCTGCAAAACGGCATCGTGCAATTCACTGAGGCACTCACCAAGCTTGTTGAGTGCAAGAGTGCCTTTTCATGACACCCCTGACAAGAGAAAGAACTTCAGTGACTGAAGTAAGTTTAATGGAAGACGAGATCTTCTGTTGATAAAGAATCCATACATTAGTTCCTGGTCTATGTTCTTTGAAATATGTAGTCCTGGGCTCTGGGTTTACCAGTCAAGTGATATGATTGGTTGAGCTAGTGCTCTACACTTTGCTGTGCAATACAAGCAGAGCGTGATACCAGCTTGAAAGTCAAACGTAAAAGGGTCCTAAAGGTCAGTTGCAGTGATGTTATAAAGCCTTTACTGCTCAGGCTCTGTCAGTGAATTGGACTGAAGATTGTGACTGATGTTATCAAGCCTATATTGCTCAGGCTCTGCCAGTGAATTGGACTGAAGATTGTGACTGATGTTATCAAGCCTTTACTGCTCAGGCTCTGTCAGTGAATTGGACTGAAGATTGTGACTGATGTTATCAAGCCTATATTGCTCAGGCTCTGCCAGTGAATTGGACTGAAGATTGTGACTGATGTTATCAAGCCTTTACTGCTCAGGCTCTGTCAGTGAATTGGACTGAAGATTGTGACTGATGTTATCAAGCCTTTACTGCTCAGGCTCTGTCAGTGAATTGGACTGAAGATTGTGACTGATGTTATCAAGCCTTTACTGCTCAGGCTCTGTCAGTGAATTGGACTGAAGATTGTGACTGATGTTATCAAGCCTTTACTGCTCAGGCTCTGTCAGTGAATTGGACTGAAGATTGTGACTGATGTTATCAAGCCTTTACTGCTCAGGCTCTGTCAGTGAATTGGACTGAAGATTGTGACTGATGTTATCAAGCCTTTACTGCTCAGGCTCTGTCAGTGAATTGGACTGAAGATTGTGACTGATGTTATCAAGCCTTTACTGCTCAGGCTCTGTCAGTGAATTGGACTGAAGATTGTGACTGATGTTATCAAGCCTATATTGCTCAGGCTCTGCCAGTGAATTGGACTGAAGATTGTGACTGATGTTATAAAGCCTATTGCTCAGGCTTTGTCAGTGAATTGCACTGAAGATTGTGACTGTCGAATTGAAGGATTGAGCTGTGGCTTTGACCAGTTGGATTGTTGCCAACGCAGCCAACACTGGTAACCCAACACTATTGACCCAACACTGGTGACCCAACACTGGTGACCCAACACTGGTGACCCAACACTGGTAACCCAACACTGGTAACCCAACACTGGTAACCCAACACTGGTAACCCAACACTGGTAACCCTACACTGTTGACCCAACACTGAAAACAACTGTAACAAAAACCACTTGGACAATACACATAGGACCTTCTGGTTCAGTCTTAAAAGGAGCACACCCTTTCTGCTACCCAAACCCCCCCCCCCCCTTTAAAAATTCTGCTCGTAAAACCTGTCTTCCTTTGTTTATTTATGACTTAATTTATTTGTGTACATTTTGTAAAATATGTGAAGTACTCAACAGCATGATAAAGAACTAGGCAAGTTTAGGCACCTTATAGTATACATACGAAGATATTTATTTTTGATGTGTTAGATTACAACTCATATAATATTTCCAAGTCTTAATCCTTCATCTTTCAAATTGTCAATTATAAACACTTTTTCTTCATTTGTTAGACACACATGGTTTATTAGCATCTTACAACTTAGAGTCATAGGGGAATATGGCAATGTATATATACACACCTATATATGTATATATACAGGGGTTGAACACTGAACCGCAGGGACCCAAACCAGTGACTTTAGCGGACAAGCCTGGTGGTATTGTGTTTTTCAATTGAATAATAATAGGCTACCTTATTGTGTTGTATCTTTGTGAAAAATGTTGACTATGAATCTCTTGAATATCAAAGTAAGCTTACACATCAGAGAAATTAGATGGATCTTTTCTTAGATGAAATAAGATGGATCTTCTCGTAGTGCTTGTTCAACTCATTCTGATTCTGGTCTAGTAAAACTTTTGAGCTACATTCAAGCCCTGCAGTTGTGTGGATTTGGTCCCGAATTTGATAAACTTATCTAACTATATATAAAAGTATTTTTTAAGGGGGGGGGGGGTTAAGATAGGGAAGCAGCATATGAAAAAGGTTGTGAGAGTTTGTGTAAAACATGGAGCCATAATTTTGGAAATGAGATCTTTATAACTGCTGAGAGTTTTTTAAAGAGGCAGTATGTTTACTGTTAATACATTCACACAAATATAGCGAGTAAAACTGGCTATCTGAGAGATTTTAAAAATAAAAATGGGGCACCCAGAAAATCAGGTGGCTAGAACATTGAACCTACAAAAATTTGCTTAAAGTAAAGGTTGTGATTTTGATAGAGTCCCCAAAACGGTTTTTAATGGATGTGCCATTAATAAGGGGAAAAGTTGGAACATCAATTTTAGAGGAAACTGAAGAAGTTTGCCCCTTTAAAAAAAAAGATAGAATTACAAAATTTACAGTGACTGAGAAGTTTTAAAGGAACATTATTTTATACTAAAAGAGCCAACCATCAGTGCCTTGATTGTTTGAAAAGATCAGTTGATCAAAATATTACTTTTATCAGAAAATTGAGTGCACTATACAGGTCACCACATTGTGACTATAAAAATGAGTTCCATGTGTTTTTAGGTCTTTGCAAATAACGACCATGAAACAACAAAAATGAATCGCATTCTTTCTAATGATGACTTCTCTTTCCTGGAACAAGAGATCTATTGTTTTACAATTTCCAAGAAGAAAATCATTAAATAGCAATTCCAATATGAAGGTAGGTAGACACTAGGTGTTTGGGAACACATGGATAAACACTTCGTTTATGAAGTTCAGGACTTATATGAATTTTTTGAAATAATAAACTTTGACTTGACATAATTTGACACCCGATGACCTCATCATGACGTCACAACAACAGGTTTCAATCAATCATTTGCCAGTCACACCAAAAACAGAAGGGGGGAAAGAACAGCTGGTTTTCAAGCAGTGCCCGAACACCTATTAATTAATCACATAAACAAGTCTGTACAATGCAGTAAACAAACAAATTGTAAAAGTTATTGTTTTAACAATGTGTAATTACTTACTCTGTTAAGAAAATACGACACAGTTTTATTTCCAAAGTCTGTGGGAGTTGAGAACAAAATGTAAGTACTTTTTAATTGAACTGAAATTATTTCAACATAGGGTGGATTATGTCAATTTTTTGCACAAGAAGTACCCACTTGTAACTATTCCTGATTACTACATAGTATTTGTAAATTGCTAAGTTTGAGCTGGCCTTTTGCTAGCGACCTCATTGTTTAAAGTTTGATACAATAATTACCGAACTTGGACATGTTTCATCATTTTGTTAACGTTGGGTATAAACCAAGAAATACCAAAGAATATTCCTAGATAATTTTGTTGAAGACTTGAGATTGTTGATTTCTGTTGTGGTGTCTTTCTGATTTTTAAAGTATATATATGTGGGTGTTATTATAATTTTTTTTTTTAAAGCTTTATCAGTGATGCTGCGGGACAAGTGGACGGGACAAGTGGACGACAAAGGGCACAATGTAGAATTTGCAAATCTTGGAAGAATGGTCATTAATTCAAACCATGCCCTCTTCTCTGTACATGGATATTTTGTGTTAACAAATCTGAACTGTGTTTTTGAGACCAAGGTGTTTTCCTATGGACTGTTCTCAAACATCTCTTAATTTGTGCCCCTGTTTTCATTTCGGTTTCAATTATACGGATGGTTAGGATGCCTTTATTGAGTCAGGTTTGTTTTTTGTTTTGTTTTGTCAATATGCATATGGAATTTCCTGTTTTAACTTTTACAATTTGTGTTAACAATGTGCGCTGTAAATCATCTCGGTGTACACCTTTACGCCGCATACTAATCACGCCAGTAGACATTGCTGCTGAAACAATTCACGCGTTGCGTATTGACTGATCTTTTGACCAATCATAGAGTGTTACGTCGAACTAGAACAGGTGTTTCGTCCCATATTTGCATAATATATTGATAAGGTTGAGGTTTGCCGGAAGAGAACTGCCACGATTCACGATTATGCGCCACAGTCGACAACTGTGGAGATTATTTTGTCAAATTATTAATGCAAATAAGTATACTTTATGCAATCAGTGTAGGACACTTACATACAGATGTTTTGGAGTTATTAATCAACAAAAGCGAATGCAAATATTTGATGGAACTGTTGTTTCGCCCGAGGCTAGAAGAAATTTACAGAATTACTCACGATGGTTACAGCGGACTTTATTACCAACAGGCATTTCGCTGCCTGTGGTATTATAGAATCGGCGGAGCCTGTAAAAGGCTCAACGTGGGGAAGATCAAAAGTCCTCCTTGCTTCATCAGCGACCTATCCCACTGACGTCATGGACAACAACGGGAAGAATAAGAGAAGACGGAACGGTGTCCCAACGTTTATCAACCCGTCAACTGGACGACTGACAGGTACCGCTTGGGCAATCATCATCGCTGCCATCGTGTTTATCGTCTACATCATAACGAGCGGGAAAGGAGGTGGGGGATCCATGAATGATGATGGTATGGGGGGACGAGCTCAAAACCCAAAGTTCCATCATGTAGTGGACCAAATGGTGGATCTCCCAAGTAATAGTGCTGTCGATGGCGTTGCGTTAGACTTTAATAAGGGCATTCACCCGCTCAAAGGTTTGAACGACATAGACTCGAGCGATTTGAAATTAAATTTTCCTGAAAAACCACCTGCAGTAAAGCAAGGGCTACCTGCTCCACACCCCAAGGAGTTCCCCGTTGATTTGATCTATAAACCAGACTTGCATTGCCCGGACAAACCGCATGTGTTGTTCCTTGTGACAACCACCCCGGAGGAAGTCCTTGGCCGGACCGCCATCCGGCGTTCATGGGGCCACGTGAAGGGAGTTTCCACTGGGAGTGATCTCTGGATGACGTGGCGGACAGTGTTCGTCATGGGCCGAAGCAAGAACAAAGACGAGCAGATTAAAAGGGAAGTGCAACACTTCGGTGACATCCTACAGGGTGAATTCCAAGACATCAAGACTGAGGAAACCCGAAAGGTCATGATGGGGTTCCAGTGGGCTTCTAATGACATCATACGCACCTGCCAACCGAAATATATATTCAAGACCAGCGCTAAGGTCTATATCCACGTCCCACTCGTCACCCGTTGGATCCAGGAGAAACTCGGGAGCGCTACAAATCTATACGTCGGGAAATTGCTCCGTGAGGACCACCCTATTCGGGATAAGCTGGATCCGTATTTCGTTCCACGCCCTGATTATCCAGGTAGTGTCTTCCCAATCATGGCCCGAGGTCCTCTGTACATGATCTCCATGGATGTTGTCCAGAGGATGGTAAGCAACTTCGGACATGTAACTCCTATTGCCATGGAAGATGCGTACGTCGGTCTCCTAGCGGACAGTATCGGAGTGAAACTGACAGACGATGATCATTTTGTCCTCATAAAAAAACCGTCGAATTTCTGCCACTACCGCAACATGATGATTGTCTTTGATGTTGAGCCTACTGAAATAATGAGTGTATACGACGTTGTAGAGAAGGGACACAGGAGTTCAGAATGTGGTGATCGGGGTTTTTAAAAACAGTTATCCAGACATTGTTAACATTGCTCTGAATAAATAAATTAAAATATTAAAGATATGCCGTGAGATTATGATATTCCAAAATATTATTCCTCTCATAGTCTAGATTCTTAATGATATTTCAGAAAATTATCAAATTATTTTAGGGGACTCTAAAAATATATATATATTTTTAAGGCTTTTGAAAAAACTATTCCCTGACATTCTAAATACTGTTGTTTTCTCTTATAAGTATACGTGACAAAATACTGACAAAGCCCAGGAATAGGTTGTCCTCCTTTATTCTCGAAATTTTGCGGTGATTGGGCCAAGAAAATATTTTTAGGACGATAGGTCCCAATACCAATTTCACTCCAAAAGTGATTTCATGTTTGAAAAAACAAAGCAGAAACCACTTAGTATTATGTCAATTAAATGTTTCTGGACAAAAATTATATATATATATGTTACTATTTACATAATAGGGGCCTATACATATAACTCCATTAAGTTTCTTATGAATCCACAACATCCGATTTTAATTTTATGTTTTTTTTGTAAATCCGTCGCGACAGTACAAAAAAACAAAACAGGTGGTCGTGCCAAATGATATATGACGTCACGAAATTATTGAACGTCCACGGTAAAGGGTGCTATTGTATGAATTATATCGATTTCAAAACTGCTCAATATTTTATCGTTGAGCAGGCAGCGTGCTGTGGTGACCCAAGTCAAAAATGTGTAATTGTTATAAACACATCCATTAGGGAAGGGGTGTTTTCTGCCATAGGTACGCTTTTGTTTTGCTTTTTTTTATGCACCAGGGGAATCTCTGACCAATGATGGCGACATATTATACAAAATACCAGCCTATCGCGTATTCGAGAAAATCGTCACAAAACAATGGCGGAAAACAATGGCATAAAACAGGACGTGAATTTGAACTGAAATAGATCGGTTTACAGTTCCGGTGTAACCGCGTAAATCGGGCACTCACTGGGCTTGTGATTTAACCAGGGCACAATGTACGATGGGACTTCAAATTGGCTGGTAAATTACTTCAGCTTAGCAAGAATTTTCAGAAAATTGTTGTGCTTTATGAAATCAGGCGAGTTTGAAAAACAAATCTCTGATCTTACGGATTCCATGTATGTAGCATTTAAAGGAAGTTTCTAGAATCGCCGTGGTATCGCCGTTTTACACAGTTGCTAGGAGCGCCGTGGTATTGCCGTTTTACACAGTTGCTAGGAGCGCCGTGGTATCGCCGTTTTACACAGTTGCTAGGCCGCGCCGTGGTATCGCCGTTTTACACAGTTGCTAGGCCGCGCCGTGGTATCGCCGTTTTACACAGTTGCTAGGCCGCGCCGTGGTATCGCCGTTTTACACAGTTGCTAGGAGCGCCGTGGTATTGCCGTTTTACACAGTTGCTAGGAGCGCCGTGGTATCGCCGTTTTACACAGTTGCTAGGCCGCGCCGTGGTATCGCCGTTTTACACAGTTGCTAGGCCGCGCCGTGGTATCGCCGTTTTACACAGTTGCTAGGCCGCGCCGTGGTATCGCCGTTTTACACAGTTGCTAGGCCGCGCCGTGGTATTGCCGTTTTACACAGTTGCTAGGCCGCGCCGTGGTATCGCCGTTTTACACAGTTGCTAGGCCGCGCCGTGGTATCGCCGTTTTACACAGTTGCTAGGAGCGCCGTGGTATCGCCGTTTTACACAGTTGCTAGGAGCGCCGTGGTATCGCCGTTTTACACGTATACGGAGTAGTAACCAAAGCATGCTTGTTCTCTTTCTTGAGAATCATTATACTAGATAGGTTGTGTGAATGTAATGTCTAAGATCTCCAAAATAGTAACATTTCTCTTATTTGATAAACTTGAAAGTACTTAATAAATAACAAAACTGGAACAAAACGGATTGGAAAGATTGTATTTCAATAAAAATTTTCATTGCATTTGAAGACTTTATTACCAACATCATTCAACGTGTATAAATATGCCTAAAAATCAACACTTTTAATTAAAACAAGTATTTATCGCTTAAAACTCGATAATAAAATGAAAACAAATAGTAAATTTTAAAAAGAAAAGGAAGATGTGTTACTTTAATTAAATAATGTGTCAACAACACATCACACATAATACAAACATTGAAAACGGCTTTTGAGATTTTCCTGTATATTCCTTTTGCTTTTGTACAGCATAAAGGTATATACCCGTGCCTTCAGGATCATTGTTTAATTCTAGTCTGAAAGCTTTACTGATTATGAAGTTCATACTAGGACCATTTTTGTGTGAACTATTTCCCACTCAAATGAAGTCATATTCGAGAAAACTGTACATGTATCTGAAAACCTTTTTAAAAAACGCAAAAGCTGGATTTGGATGTTACAACCCAAATTAAGGACAATGTGTATACATGCTGGATTCTGGAATTGTTCATCCTTTTCACTATTAATCTCCTGACTCACACATAGATTAAACCAACAAATTTACAGATTTCCTGTCTGCGACTATTATTTGTCAGCTCTACCAATCCTGTATAATACCTTAAATATCAAAAAACCTGAAGCCAAAGATTTTTGCTAAACAAAAAGTAGCAAGAAAGGCAACAGTAAACAACATTGCATTGTTTCAGCTGATTTCCTTAGTTTTGCTGCTCACCTGTGCCATTGGAAATTGAAAAAAAAACTTCAAAGTCTTGCTCTTGTCTCTTTCTGACAAACTGTAGTTACATTCCTGTTGGGTTTTTTTTTTGGGGGGGGGCTGGTTTTTTTTTGGGGGGGGGGCTGGTTTTTTCCCCCTGGTTAGCACAACTATTTTGTCCTCAGACAACTTTTGTGCTGATACTCGGCGTAACCAAATTGGGCCCACGTGAATTGTTTGAAGAACTGCTGTACTTTGTTGTTGGAACTATTGATTTAGTTTAATCTTTAAAAACTGCTGGGGCAATGCAGGAAATTGCATATTGATTGAGTATGAATTCTGAGCAATGAGGGGATTTGGATCTGCCTCTGTGCTATCTTTAAAATATTGACTTGCCAATTTTGACAAGTGTGGACATCCCTTACACCAACTGTATTGGTGGGTAAATGGAACATGGGGCATTTGGGTGGTTTTCAGCTCTGGAAAAAAATCAATAGACTCTCTTGAATTTGGATTCAAACTCACCAAATGTATAAACAAATAAATAAAAACTGTACAAATTTACATGTAGCTTATACATTGGAAAACAATGAGTATGTAAAACATTTGGTTTTACTTATGATTTATGACGTAAGTACATACATGCACACACACAATGTAGAGTTTGAATGCAAAACTTACAACCCTTGAGTTACACTGCAGGCAATAGAGTCCATTGCGTAATGAATAGCTTGGACCTAATTTCATTAAGTTGCTTTGCACATATACACAGCAAAATCTTGCTTAGGACTGAGGTTACCAGCCAGAATATTATGTCAGGTGTATTGCCTAAGACTGGTCCTCTGCCAAGTTTTACTCAGCGGAAAATTACTTGCCAAGCAGGTCTATAAACTCTGACCAGCACCCATAGCTCTTTAGCAGCAATAATGCTCAGCATGGAACCAGTCACAAACAATGAACTTTACATTGCATTTTGGCTGATAACCTCTTTCTGCTTAGCAAAATGTTTTGTGCTGAACAGCTTCATAAAATTGGACCCTTGTCGTGGCCTTGGTGCCTCTTGAAGTTGTTGATAATTTAACAATCGGACAGGGGCATATTTAACTCTAGGCTCTGCAATAATCGTAGCTCATGGTCATGTTTCTTGGACCCAAGAGCTCCAATGGATCATGTTTTAAATGTTTTAAATTTTTGCAATGTTGGGAAAAATTGGCAAACAAATTTATCAAATTTGTATCTGTGGTTCACCCTAGCCCTCCAGTCTATTACCATAAGGAGGATGGAGGGTTGGTTATCGCAACAAACTTTACTCCTGCAAAATGACCTTGCCTGTAGTACTAGTACACACCATTGCCGATGTGCAGAATTGGAATACTGAACTCAATACTCAATCCTCACAATGGTCCTAGCATACAGGCCATCAAACACCATTGCCCCTTTGCAGAATTGGAATACTGAACACAATGGTCCTAGCATACAGGCCATCAAACACCATTGCCCCTGTGCAGAATTGGAATACTGAACACAATGGTCCTAGCATACAGGCCATCAAACACCATTGCCCCTGTGCAGAATTGGAATACTGAACACAATGGTCCTAGCATACAGGCCATCAAACACCATTGCCCCTGTGCAGAATTGGAATACTGAACACAATGGTCCTAGCATACAGGCCATCAAACACCATTGCCCCTGTGCAGAATTGGAATACTGAACACAATGGTCCTAGCATACAGGCCATCAAACACCATTGCCCCTGTGCAGAATTGGAATACTGAACTCAATATTCAATCCTCACAATGGTCCTAGCATACAGGCCATCAAACACCATTGCCCCTTTGCAGAATTGGAATACTGAACACAATGGTCCTAGCATACAGGCCATCAAACACCATTGCCCCTGTGCAGAATTGGAATACTGAACACAATGGTCCTAGCATACAGGCCATCAAACACCATTGCCCCTGTGCAGAATTGGAATACTGAACTCAATATTCAATCCTCACAATGGTCCTAGCATACAGGCCATCAAACACCATTGCCCCTGTGCAGAATTGGAATACTGAACTCAATATTCAATCCTCACAATGGTCCTAGCATACAGGCCATCAAACACCATTGCCCCTGTGCAGAATTGGAATACTGAACACAATGGTCCTAGCATACAGGCCATCAAACACCATTGCCCCTGTGCAGAATTGGAATACTGAACTCAATATTCAATCCTCACAATGGTCCTAGCATACAGGCCATCAAACACCATTGCCCCTGTGCAGAATTGGAATACTGAACACAATACTCACAATGGTCCTAGCATACAGGCCATCAAACACCATTGCCCCTGTGCAGAATTGGAATACTGAACACAATGGTCCTAGCATACAGGCCATCAAACACCATTGCCCCTGTGCAGAATTGGAATACAGAACACAATGGTCCTAGCATACAGGCCATCAAACACCATTGCCCCTGTGCAGAATTGGAATACTGAACACAATGGTCCTAGCATACAGGCCATCAAACACCATTGCCCCTGTGCAGAATTGGAATACTGAACACAATACTCAATCCTCACAATGGTCCTAGCATACAGGCCATCAAACACCATTGCCCCTGTGCAGAATTGGAATACTGAACACAATGGTCCTAGCATACAGGCCATCAAACACCATTGCCCCTGTGCAGAATTGGAATACTGAACTCAATACTCAATCCTCACAATGGTCCTAGCATACAGGCCATCAAACACCATTGCCCCTGTGCAGAATTGGAATACTGAACACAATGGTCCTAGCATACAGGCCATCAAACACCATTGCCCCTGTGCAGAATTGGAATACTGAACTCAATACTCAATCCTCACAATGGTCCTAGCATACAGGCCATCAAACACCATTGCCCCTGTGCAGAATTGGAATACTGAACACAATGGTCCTAGCATACAGGCCATCAAACACCATTGCTTGAAGTTAAGATTGTGCAGAATTAGAATGCTAGAGGGCGGGGCCATACTCTTTGAAGGGAGTTCACTACCACAGACATTATGTAAAAATTGTTTAAAATAACCACTTGTGACAATAAAATTGCCAGGCTTGCAGACAACACATCAGTGCCAAAACGTTGTATCTTCTTGATTTTGCAAAAACAAATCTTGCACAAAAATTCTCTATCTCAGCACATACTTATTTTGTGTGTACTTCTGGGCTATTTTAAGTGAGATACAAACTTTTTAAACTCACGCCTAGCGTACATGCTATTTTAGTAGATACAACATTTTTGCCTTGACACAAAACAATTTTGAACTTAAATCTGTGAGTCGGCTTTATTGCAGATCAGACTGTGCATCATGCATTTTCCAACATCCTTTCTTATGACAAGCTGGTAATTAAAATAAAACCCTCTAAATTAATAATCTTGATGACAGCAACGACGAACTAAGAAAGTAGAGCGCATAGCTGTGGTTTTGGACTTTCAGTCTTGAATGACCTTCACATGACGATGCAGATTGCAGACTGTACATTCTGTGGGTCTTTCTTTGTCACCATCTTGCCCTCATTTTGTACAATAACTGCCTCATTGCCATAGCGACTGTATTTGTATGTTGACGATGAAGCGGATGTGCCTGCCCCATCGGTGATCGGATTATCTTCCCATGCTGTACTGCATCTTGATGTTGAGGGTGATGTGACTTGCCGGCGAGCCTCTCTCTGCTGCTCTTTAAAGATCACCACAGCAGTGTCTTGGTATCGCAAATGAATAAACTGTCTCGATTCTGGGTCAGTCTTGTGTCTTTTCATTTACACTGTGTGAATAAGAAAAGAATTTATCTAAACAATTCTTGTGTATTGGGTACTTTTACTGTGGGAGTACTCTTGGTAAACTCTTGAATCATTCAGACCACACACAAAAACAGTACTTAATGAACAAAAATTGTAACTATGGTGATAAAATTAAAAACTGTAGGTTTTCTTTCCAAATGGGAGGAGTAAAATTCAGGTACAGTTAACCCAACTTTTTAAATATCATGAAGACATTTCTACTTTCAAAACTTCCGTCTCTAAAGTCTAAACTCGTCTAAAACTCTAAGTGCTTTTACTGTTTTGTTATTTTGATCAATAACCGTCTACAAACCTTTTGGAGAGGTCGAAACGGGAAAACAAAATATTGCCTTGAGAGAAGACAGCAAACACAATGTCAGACGGTCTCCCACCCACAGCCATGCATCGTTTGTGCATGGACAAAGTATGGTAACATTCTGTATTTGTAAAATGCACTTACTGAAGACAGGGCATCAAACCTGTGAGGGCGTACTAAACTTGCCCAAGTCTTCTACTGTGTTATGGGCCGCATTGGGGAGGGTCTAGTCTTGGCCCAAGACGTCAGTGATCGATAATGGATAGTGTACTGCGCTCCGTTACAACTCGTTACAGCGCGCCCTCTTGTGGCTTGAATTACCCAACTTGACTAGCTCTCACTAACGTCTTGGGAATCTCGTAGCGCTGGCTTAACTTTTTCATTTTCTCCCTAGCCTTTCCTAGGGAGCCAATCAGCGCGCGATCGTAGTAATAAATTTGCATAATTACTTATGTGACCCAGGGTCATGCTTCAGCTGCATAGTGCATGCACTAATGTCGACATGGCCGCCAGCTGTGAGCGATTCTCACTAGAATTTAGAAAAGAAACACGCTCGTGAAAAACTAAAAGTCAAACTAATTAAACCAAAGCAGTCATGAGCTATTGATGATGTTCTAGATGGCAACTACCCTTTCGTCTGCTTACAAACCGGCTTCGGTATAAGCTTAATTTTCCAGTCATTTACCTCTGTATGTCGATGTGATTTCTCTATGCTTTATACACAATGCCCAAACGAGATAGATTCAGTCGTCGCAGTTTGTGGATTCACAATCACAGATGAACATTATTAAGGAGAAGGCTGCCATGAGTGCCAGAGGCAAATTTTTTATTTTTTTTACCAGTCCCGAAGCCCTCATCAGCATAAAATGACGTGAATTTCTGCAGTTGTACTCGGTGTACAGGCTTGTCTGCGGTTTATCACAGGAGAGAGTCACATGACATTGGTCACAAAGTACGTGGTGAGTTATGAGAGAAATCCCATTTTGTTTTACTTTTTGTTCAATGTGGATAAAACTGAATTGAATAATAGAAAGCCACATAGTTGTCAGTCGTAGTCGTACTCTCCCAGAGTCCCGGCAGAGAGGGGCTAGTTTAGTTAATAACATATGCGGTTAGAATATAGCTGAGGTTTTTCTTTTTGAGGTCTAATAAATAATAATAATAAATCATTTTACCTAAGGCACTCCTGACAAAGCAAGTCATATTCCGAATGCACAAGTATGCATTATCCATTGATTTGTGTCTGATATCTACTTTCTGTGTATTGTTGAAGCACTCGTTTGTAATCAGTTATTTGCAATGATGATCGTATTATCCTCCATGTTCAAGGGTTGCGTATTGCGATCATTTCAACTAGCAATCAGTAAAACATCATTAACAACCCCCAACTGAAAAAAGTAAAAAAATAGATCAATTATAAATAAACAAACAAACATAAATAAATTATTAAATGTGTACAGTGTTCAAGCTTCATATGCATAATAGAGACCACAAAAGCGCTTGAAGTGATCCATCCAATATACATTATTGCATAATATTATTAGTTTCCATTTATTCTTCTCTAATAATACACACCAAGATCTGAGCTTATTGTATTTATTTATTTTTTATTTTTGCAGGGGCCAGTGATCATCAGGAAAGAAATCAGCTTTCAGAAAATTGTACGCCAAGCTTGGAGAACTTAGAAGTTTACTTAAACCGGGAAGTATCATTGCCAAGTCTTGCCACACGATTGGCAATTCTTATTCAACAGGGACCGGCCCGTGACAATATCAAGCAAAACTCAAAGTTGTGGAAGAAATCTTTGGATGGCTTGCAGATGATGTCTACAGAAAAAAAGGAAAAGATGGGGCGCATCGTTATATACTGTCAGTCAAGAAAGATGTGTGCAGAACTGTACTGTTTTCTGCTGCAAGCTTCCATCATCACATCACAAATTGTTCAATATGCATCATACTATTACAGAGAGTGATGTTTACGATAAGTTTCTACGTAGCTTTTTCGACCCTGAGGGAGCTGTGCGCATACTCTTCGCAACCGTTGCTTTTAGACTGGGGGTTAATGTAAAGGGGCCCACAACTTTTTTGGAACACCTGTCACCAAGTGAAATTGATGATTATGTACAACTAAGTGGAAGAGTTCGGCGTGATGAGAAACGGAGTCTATCAATTGTAATAAACTATCTTATAGAAACAAAAACACTTTAGGAACAGATGAAAAACTTCCTAGACACCCAACAATGTAGAAGAGCTATGATACATGCAGCATTCCATGTAGCACTAGCAGGCTCACAAGTACAAGAACTTGTGCCACAATAACTGCTGTGATAACTGTGCATTTTAAACTGCTGTTGTGGGGTATTTCTTGTTTTAGCCTGTTCAAACTTAAACATTTTCAGAATCACAATTCTGTGAAAGATTTGTCTTTGGCAATAGCAAAAAAATTAAATTAAAAATGTGTTTGGGCCATTTCTCACAGATCAGTCTAATCAATTCATCATATCCGCATAGTGTATGTTGCAGCTTACGGTGAATATGCTGAACCATGTGTTGTATTTACAGTTATTGAAGCATTTCAAAGTTGACGTGTTATTATTCACTTTGGGCAATAGACCAGTAACTTAGTTATAGGTTCACCACAAGTCAGTCAGTCATAATTCAAGTAGGCAGCTATTCAATTATTTAAAGAAAAGCATTCCTTTGTCATTCTTCTTCATCTTTAGTGTGACACACACACATTAATGACTAAATTCTGCATTTCAGTGCAGCACAAGTATTTCAACAAACGTTTTGTTTTTGTGAGGCTTTTTTTATTGAATTTTTTTAATTTATTTAAGCCAACAACATTTTTTCCTATGTGATTTTTTGATCAAACATACTTGATGTTAGCAACTCACTGAAATGAGTGCTGCTTCCTCATTTTCAGAGCATCTCCAATATTTGTCCCTTTGCCCTCATAACAAAACAAGTTTAAACTAATTATGGTTTATATTCAAAATCACATTTTTGCCACCTATAGTAATACTAATAGTCATGATGGTGCATTCCAGTAGAAAGAGGCATTTATAAATGTTATGATGTTAGAAATACATTGCGCTTTTTGCCCGTATTGTTTGTAGGCTCTTTGGAAATAATTTTAATTGAACTGTATCAGATGTTTTTATAGATGTATTAAAGTTTAAATAACATATTGACTATAATTATAAATATACAATGTGACAGAGAACTCACAAGAGAAATAAACTGACGTTCATGTATTTAAAAATATATAAACTTGTATGGATACATATATGTCAGGTCATGTACAGTATGTGTACTTCAGGCATCCACTGATATATGGACTGTTTTATCATGGAGGAATAGGAACACACCTCCATGGTTTTATGAATTTGTAAAGAATTACTAGCTCTAAAATTTGACAGCAGTGAATTGTTCCAATTCGAATCCAAAAAAGTGGCTACACAATAACACTAGTAGTAGTACTAGTACTACTAGTATAGTATAGCAATAGCAGGTCGTCTGTGATCGTTTCGTCGCAACAAATCCATAACATTTACAAACCTTTATAAACAGAAATTTAAAACCGACGACATTCTCTAGATAAGCAGCAATTTCACATTATTTACTGGGGAAAATAGCTGGACGAGCGAAACCCTGCATAGTTATTTCTTTGAGCAAACTTATTTTAATATCGTGGGTCCGTCGTCGTCCTACTGCCTTATGCACGCTATTGCATGGGGAGCTGCCATCTTGTTCGCGGATTTGATTGTTTGAATATTCATTAAGCAACCTTGACAACGGTCTTAATTTACATAAAAAGGCGACGCCCCAATGCTGCCAGCGCTACGAGATTCCCAAGACGTTAGTGAGAGCTAGTCAAGTTGGGTAATTCAAGCCACAAGAGGGCGCGCTGTAACGAGTTGTAACGGAGCGCAGTACACTATCCATTATCGATCACTGACGTCTTGGGCCAAGACTAGGGAAGGTCAAGTTCGGCGCCTCATGTGAATCGAGGCAACGCCTAATGATTGACTTTTGGCCGCGGCCCCACCCAATGGCGTAACTGAGGGGGCCGGGTGGGCAGGCCTTCCAATGAACTTCCGTGTTCCGGCACCCCCGGTGCCCCCCCCCCCCCCCCCCATTTGTAAACTTGACTTTTGAGATTCAATTACCCGAATAAAAAGTTATATTTTGTAAGCGTTTATTTGTACATTATTTGTTAGTGTTTCTTTTTACGCAGATAGTGTATTTGTTTTGCCTCCACGGCAGATTATCTAACAAAAATAGTAAATTACATAAAGATGGCGCTTAAAGGGGGGGGGCTTGTTATTGTATAGGAGAAATGCAAACAGCAGAAACTACAGTTTTAATTGACCAGAAGTGCCCTCTAGAAAATTGGTGCACCCCCTTGTGCCCAAGTTTCGACGCTGTGCGGCCCGCGGGCAATTTACGCCAGGGCTTGGTCACAAAGAGCTGAGATTGATCCAATGTCACCATTAATTGCTAAGCAATCGGCCAGGTTGACACTCATCATTGGTCCGCCCCGCGAGCGGTGTGTGCAGACTGAGGGGCAGGTTTGGGGAGGGGATGTAGTGGGGGGAGAAGGAGGGGTGCGAAGGTATTGGTTGGATCTACAGGTGACTGCGAGTTAAAATTGAGCTAAACAAATCTTAGATTATTTCCTCCTTTTTCTGTCTTCTTATTCGATCTGGTTCTCAGTGGGTTTTTTGCTCTCTCTTTGGCTTACTTGACCCACCCCTTTCAATTTTACAAGAAAATGTCTGTACTTGACCATGGAGGTGACTTGACTCTCTCACGAGTGCCGTTTTTCGTTTATCATAAAGTTATAATTTGTTTGTTATTATTTACGAATGAAAGCGGACTGTATTGACGATAATGATCCTTGCATACAGTGTGGGGTTGAGTGATCAATCTACCTCAACTCGATACGTGACATCCACCCCCGGCGCGCTCTGCTGGGCCTGCACACTGACCGGCCGACTGATGGAACTTGACTTAGGCACCGTGTACACGTTTGGTAATTACTCAAAATATATATTAGCATGAAAACTTACTTTGGTAACGAGCAACGGAGAGCTGTTGATAGTATAAAACATTGTGAGAAACGACTCCCTCTGAAGTAACGTAGTTTTTGAGAAAGAGGTAATTTCTCACTAAAATAATTAATGGCCAGCAGAAGCCCTTTATTCCTATCTGAAAGCACACTTATTTGTACAACAAGGGTGTTTTTTCTTTCATCATTTTCTTGCAACTTCAATGACCAATTGAGTCCAAATTTTCACAGGCTTGTTATTTTATGTTGGGACTACAGACCAACTTGTGAGAATACTGGCCACGGTCTTTGACAATTACCAAACGGATTAACTGATTTCTTTGAAAATCACATTGGGAAAAGTGAAGGCTCAAACAGAGCAATTTTTTTCTGCGATCATTTTACCCCGTGCGTCTTTTTGTAAACAGTGTTCAGTTTTGTTTGCATTTCATGTAACCTATTCTGTTAACTGTGCATACGTTAAATATAATTTTAGGACAATCCGTGTGAGAGTTTCACACCTGACTCGGATGTCGGTAGAGGGCGGAAACGAAGTAGCACTGTCGTCCATACACGCTATATAACTTGACGTTTTATCATTGCATTAGGATACAGGATACAGATATATACATGCATATCATGGGGCCTTACGCACTTTTACCTGGTACTCCGCGCTACTATTCCGCATACGAAGCATACATGCGCATAATATACGTGTTCGTAGGCGTGTGTACCAGTCAAAACAGGAAATACTGCTCTAAAATACGACGGACACTGCGAGAAAAGTTGTGGAAAAATTAATTTTAGCGGAATCAAAATGGACGAGGCGTGGAAAATGTGTGCCGCGTGGTTGATACAATGTGGGGCTTTGCCCCCAACTCATAAAACTACTTGGGCAGGCTCTCAAGTCTTTGATCTTGCCCAAACCTTGCGTGATGGTGTTGTCCTGTGTCAACTTCTTAACCACCTCAGCCCGGGTGCCGTGGATCTTACCAGAGAAATCTGCTTACGGCCACAGATGTCACAGGTAATACAATCTCGACTCATGTCCTCTGTTGAGTGCTGGTGGTGGGACGGGCAAATGAAACTTCCGCAATCTTGACTGATTGTCTTCTTCTGAATTTTTTTTTTCTCTCTCTTTTTTTTGGGGGGGGGGGGGGTAGTGTTCATTATAGTCCGGTGGCTTAGTGAAAAAATCGTGACCCGCCGGATTAAAGCACCAAACTTGGCACAATTGTTCTATAGGACCCACTGAACAATTCTAGAGGGGGGTGCCCGGCTTAGGTGACCTAGGTCAAGGTCAGCCTGAGGTCAAAGGTCACGTGGCATGTAATTATGTTTAAATGCGGATATTGATGGCAAATCAAGGATGAGAAGCAATATTTTAGACACTAACATGTGTAGAGTTGTTCTATAGGACCAACAGAACCATTTTAGAAGGGATATCCGGCTTAGGTGAAGGTCAGCATGAGGTCAAAGGTCACGTGGCATATAATAGTACTGTTTAAATGCAGATTATGGTTGCAAATCAAGGTTGACAAGCAATATTTTAGACACTTAATTGTGTAGAGCTGCTCTATAGGGCCAATAGAACCATTGTAGGAGTGTCTGGTTTCGATGACCTTTATCAAGGTCAGGCTGAGGTCAAAGTTCACTAGGCATAATACTGCATAATTGCAGATCTATGATTGCAAATCAAGGTTGACAAGTAAGATTTAGGCTTAAAATCTTATACTTGTTTTCAAAGACCTTGACTATTCTTGATGGGGTCCCGGTTTGGGTCACGTCGAGGTCAAAGGTCACATGGCATATAAAACTGTAAATATAAATGCAGATATGATTGGTTAAGTGAAAAAAATCAAAGGAGGTTCCACAAACATGGAGATTCTTACAAATAAAGCTACTTAACAATTTAAATCAAAATTTCAAATGTTTATTTAAATAAATCCAAGATGGCGGCCATATATGCTGTAGAGTTTTTTAGATTGAAATGTTCAAACAGAAAAAGTGATGTTGTTTAAGTGATGGCTTAAAGGCACTGGACAACTTTGATAATTGTCAAAGACCAGAATTCTCACTTGGTGTATCCCAACATTTGCATAAAAAGCAGATCTGTGAACATTTTGACTCAATTGGTCATCGAATTTGCAAGAAAATAATGAAAGAAATGACGCCCTTGTTGCATTTGTGCCTTCATATGCATAATAAAAGGCTTCAGCTGAAATATTTTACTATTTGAGTGAGAAATTACCTCTTTCTCAAAATCTACGTTACTTCAAAGCGAGCCGTTTCTCACAATGTTTTGTACTATCAACAGCTGTCCATTGCTCATTTAACCGAGTAAGTTTTTATGTTCACAATTGTTTTGAGTAATTACCAATGGTGGACACTATTCGTAATTACTCGAGCCTTTAGCTTAAGCGATGTTTGCAGCCAGATACCTGCTGATACAAGTCGAGTTCTGTTCATATTGTTACACTCCACATTTAGCGAGCGCAGTTTCCCCTGCATTCACAGAGGGCGGTACACTCTAGGCCTGTGCTTTTGCATGTACATCTCCTTGAGCATAGGGGTTCAGCCTTACAACTGCACTTGATAAGCTGCCTACAGAACTTTGCAGCGTCTGGTAATGTTGTCCACAGCGGTTCCCACGTGTTGTCTTTCTTACTCCAACCGAAAGCATCAGGACTAGGGACATTCATTTCCGTTTTCAGGCTCATCAACCATATGCTAGCTTGGTATACACTTCGGTTTGTATGCTGGATCAGAGCTGCCTGGGTTGGTGGAAGGTTTGGCATCATGTGAACCTTACGAGGAAAGAGGTCCTTTCTCAAGTCATTTACACTTCCCAAAAGGGTTGTGTTGCCATACAGATTGCAGACGAACTGTTCTATGACTTGGAAGAGAGGTGAGTCAACGGACATTGGCTTGAAAGGATGATGAACTGGGAAGAGGAAGGCTTCATTAGATGTAGGAAATGCACTCCATGCATTCCAAGATAACTTCTTTCCCTTTCCGTTGAACTGTGATGTGGTGTCTGACCCAGTGAAGGCGTGGAAGAAAGGAAGTGCTCTTGACTTCTCTTCACCAAGTTCACCACAGAGAGAGTTGATGTGGTAGAACCTGAAGTGCTTTCCTTTCCCAAATGCTACCCAAAGCTGAACATCGGGATGTTTCTCCACAAGGTCAAGGAATATGCCAGCCAGGATGACCACAACATCTGTATCCACTGTGCTGACCATCACTGACCTTGCACCCTTTTGCAAGGCATCTGCAACGTGAAGACACATTCTTGAGTCGGCCTCCACATGATCGGTTGGTGACATAGGTTCAGTGCTACCTTTGGATACAACTGACAGTCTCCAGAAGTGATGTAAACTTCTTTGTCTAATGGATACTCGTATGTACCAACTTCTTCTGTTAACAGGGCGAAGAGCTCTTCCTTGTTCGTGGAGTCTTGGAGGAAGGTAGCAAAGTTTGCTGGCAGCTTTGTCTGTCTGGAAACCTTCTTTCTTACTCCCTTCCCTCGTTTCTCACGAGTGGACTCTTTTAGGCTGCCCTCCTTGTATGTGTCCCATACAATGTCCACCTGCTTACAGCTTTGAAGTTGCCGATTTACCCAGCGGATGAAGTTTCCAGCACTGTAATCACCAAATGATGTAGCATCACCTATGGGAAGAGCGTGCACTACTGCTGGACCATCAAAAACTTTGACATCGAAATGTGCGGGGGCGTCTGGCTGCGTGCTGGGTTTCAGGAGATCCAGTAGTTTTGATTTGGAGCTTGGTAGTCTAAGTTTGCCTTGCTGACTCAAAGATGGAGGCCACGGATGGTTCTCATGAAAGAAAAACTGGTCCATATCAGCATCACGAACTTGACTTGTAATGAATAACCTGCTGAAGAGACTGCAGTCGCTCTTGATGTTGTCCATCTGCTGCTTGGCCTTTGACTTCGACTTCACTTGTAGCTGCTTGAAAAGATGTAGGTTATTCCGTTTGATTGGCTTATGAATCGACACTGTCCTCTCCACAAGAACATCCTTTACATATGCTGTGTACTGTTCCTTTCCTAGAGCTTCAATTGTATACAGGGTCGTGGCCACTTCTTTACCAACACAGTTATGAGAGTCCAGGGTCATGAGTTCTTGGGAATCTCCCATAAAAGGGTTATCCATAGATGTAATTGTTGCGCAGAGTTGGTTGACCTTTGTCTTGACCAATTGTTGAGTAGAAGCCCCTTGTTCGTGGTTTTGGGAATCTCCAGTCTCATGTGAAGTGTACTGATCTTCAAACTCTGAGAGTAGTCTGGCCTGTTCAGGACCTGATACCATCCATCTCTTGAGTGCTGCAGGGTTCTCTGTCAAACCGATTGCTCCACCGGAATCTTTCACCAATCCATTGTTTTGCTCATGTGCCTGGTCGATTGGCATTGCTGAGAACTTCCTTTGTGTCTTTGGGAAGACCCAGAACTTATGTAGGTCATCTCTGATACCATCAGGGAGGGTCTTCATGTCCCTGATATGCACAGGAATCCAGCGAGCGTAGTTTTGATGGTCCAAGGCAAAGAACCAGGGTGTCAACGTCTCCAATACAGCAACGAAGAGTGAGAAGTTACGCTCACGATGAGAACGAACAAGGATGAGGACCAGGATTTCTAAGTTCATAATCATGTCCCAATACTTAAAGGTGGGATTCTTTCTGCACTGTTCTTTTTTCCAGTCATCGAAGGCTTCTTCATCATGAGGGCCTAGCATCTCTTGGCAAGCATCTTGCTGCAGTTTGGCAAGGGAGAGTGCAGTGATCTGATGGGCTCGTCTCGTTCTTGTCAAGTGAGACACATTTAGGAATGAGTCTGCAGTTCCTGCTGAAGCAATTTCCCCATCACTCAAAGCTGTTGTCCAGTCACTTCCTTTTAACAGGTGACCAACCATTCTCCACAAAGCAATTTCTATGTGAAGGCCGCCGAACATTACAACAAAGGATGATTCACCAAATGTCTGTGGCCATGTCCATTGCACGTACTTAGCAAGGGCAAAGAGTGGTTGATCTAGAGCTATCACGGGTAATTGTCCTGGGTTAACTTTTGCCGTTTCACGTTGTACAATTGTCATTCCGTGTCTGATCATTGAAATCGTTGCAGTAATATATGTCATATGAACTTTGACCTGACCTTGACCTAGGTCACTAAAACTGTACACCCCTCTAGAGTGATTATGTTGGTCTTATAGAACACGTGCAAACAATTTAGTGCCTTCAAATCTAGCTTGGCAGCCTTTATTTGCAATCTTATCTGAATTTAGAAAATATTATATAACACGTGACCTTTGACCTCGTCCTGACCTTGACCTAAGTCTCCTAAGCGGGGCATCCTCTCTAGAATTGTTCAGTTGGACCTATAGAACAAGTAAACAAGATTTAGTGCCTAAATTTTACTTGTCAACCTTGATTTGCAATCATTATCTGCATTAATACAGTTTTATATGCCACGTGACCTTTGACCTCGGCCTGACCTTGACCTAGGTCACCTAAGCCGGGCACCCCTATCTAGAATTGTTCAGTGGGTCCTATAGAACAAGTGTGCCAAGTTTGGTGCTTTAATCCGGCGGGTCACGATTTTGCCAAAAATTGGCCCTAAGCCACTGGACTATTAATCATTGTAGTTTTTCATGATTAAACTTCTCTGTCAGTCAGTTTTTAATTGACTGTTCTGCAGGTTGTTTTCCGAGTTGTAGGACTAGACTATGACTTTATGAGAATGATTACTCTAGAACTATACTATGAGGTTCAATCCGCTATCGTCTCAGCGGATTGAACCTCATATTCTAGGACTAGGAGTAATGAATGATGTAGCCCTGGTAGTGGTAGGATGTCAGCTTGTCTGTTGCACTGCACTGACGTCCTGGGTAAAAAGCTTCGCTACAAGTTGCAACAATGCTAACAAACTTTTACTACTATTACTTAGAACCTAATACTATTTAAATTTTTTCATATTTTTACCTGATTTGGAAAGCTAAAATTCTGTTCATATATTCTTTGTGTCCTGAACTACACTTTTGATGAGTTCACAAATAACAAATATATCCAATAAAATTATTTTCCGAAAATAAGGTGGAGTTCTGCCCTGCCGTTGTGACCATGTACTGATTGACTGTTTAAGTTCATGTGCGCATGCGCGACGTGCACAGAAACCCGACCATCGTTTTCGCCTGGAAGTGGCCAGCCAGAAGAAATTGTGCTGCACGAACGAGTTAGACCGCGGAAAAGTTTCCGGAGCCTGCCACCGCCTTCTGGACGTTTTTTTAAATATTTTTTTTTACCAATATACACCTGAGGATGTATTCTATCGATAGGGTTAGAACCCCAAAATGTAAAATAAATAGTTTTCATAGGGGACCGATTTAAAATATTTTTTTTGTGTGAAAAATCCTAAAATTTGAAAAATAAAAAACACGCTTCTTTCCCCCTCTCCCCAGTCTTCAGTCTTCTTTCCTCCTCCCCCACTACCTCTCCCCATCATTCACTCACTTTCTGTGGAAGGAATTGAACATTTGCAAGCAATTAAATAATGCAATGTACTTACCGGGAATTGAACCTGTATCAAGAGAGAACAAATTATATGCACAAGAGCATAGCCTATTTACCGCTAGGCTATGAGGGATTGATACCAAAATTGGTTTGTTAGTTCTACAAATTTCTCCCATTACCTGTTTAGTAAAGGTCATAATGAATATTTAATTTTCTATGAATATTAAAATCAGCAGTTATTGTCGAATAGTTTGCATAAACTGAATATTCAGGAGTTTATGAACTAAAACCTGCAGGCCTGGAATTTCATCTCTGAAAGGGCAAGGCCATTTTGATTTTGCAAAGGGCACTTGTATTGGAAAATCATAAAGTCTATGGGAAACTTTTGAAAGGGCACTAAGGCCAAGACCAGGGGCAACGAAGGCCATGGCCTCCGTGGCCTCCGTGTAATTCCAGGCCTGAACCTGCTTTACATATTAGTCACGTGAAAGGTTCTTTCGGATTATTTCATTAGTACAAGTCATGGGTAAGTTCATGTTCATAAGGGCAATATCGGGCTATTATTTCCCTTTTTTGAATCATCCTTCAATGGGGGTACATGTTTGTAGCGGCAATAGTTAAATGATTATGTGGAATTGGGGCTATTTTTCCCTTTTTTGAATCATCCTTCAATGGGGGTATGTTCATCACATCAGAGGCCACTGTAGCTGGCTTACCCATTTCATAAATCAACAAGTCCTGGTGAATTTTCCAATGCGCATGAACCGATGACCGACTCATTGGAGTATTGCACATTTACCCGGACACACACACAGCAGGAAAACGAAAACAAAATGGTGTTTATTTTCGACGAAGCTTTTGCGATTTTCTGACGCCTTTTTAAGGCCTTTAGAATTGTTCAATTTTCCTGTTTTTTTGCTGTATGTATTCAGTTAACCCATCTTGACAATTAAGACTAAAATTTAGTGTAATCGGCCAGATATTAAGGGAGCTAGAGTGGTGGCACCCTGCGGAATTTTAGCCTAGACCGCGCCCTCTATCGTGGTTGCTATGCATCTACAATTTAAGTACGAACATGCGTGTGAGTCTTCACAAGCAAGTCTGAAAGGATGTCCCAATGGAGGCGTCAATTTCCATTTTTCCATTTTCTCAAGCGTTTTTTACCTTAAACTCACCTCAGGTACACAGGAGATGTTGCTGGTTTAAAATAATATGGTGGTAGTGTCATTTACGCTTCTCAAAAAAAGGAGAAATCTTTGGCAATTTTTTTTTATCATGCTTGACTTTATGTTGTGCGTTGATGCTTGTGGAGCTCATTTTTTTAATTTGCACATTGCACGATTTGCACAATCTGCAGATTGAGCTGCCTAGTCTGTACATAGATGTAGCACAATCTGAAGATTGTTGGTTAACAAAAACGTGTTCGCTTAGACCCTGCACACTATATATGTCCAAATGTTAAAAAGGGATAGTTTGGTCAAGTAACTCGGACTACGACAGATATAACTCGTTACAAAGTTTGTCCACTACAGCATGCTTTCTTAAATGCTAGTACATGTACATGTAGTTATTTACACACCTGAGGACCAGTCAAAATTTCAAGTGCTCCGGCTGGCGAGTTCAGTGTTGGAAAGCATCTAAAAGAATATAGACTAGTGACAAAACTGGGAGACTAGTGCAACTGTGTAGGCCTGTAAGCAAGCTTAATTTAACTGGTACTGGTGCCTGGTGGCTAGCAAATGCCAACCAACCTTGTCCACCCAGCCTGCTCTTCCTACACATGTGGTTGTGATGACCGCAGGCTCCATTTAAAACTTTGATTTAATTGATATTTTAAAAACAATATGTAAGTTTTTCTGTTGGTTTAGATATATTTTAAAGGGTTTTTGTTAGTTTGACATAAAGATGACACATGGTTAAAGGCACAGTACACGTTTGGTAAAGACTCTAAAAATTAATGGCAATAAAAACTTACTTGCTAAGAAGTACTCAGCAGCTTTGGGTAGTATTATGAATTTTGAGAAACTTTTAACTTCAAAGTACTACGGTTATGGAAAAATATATCACTTTTTATTCCCCAAAATTTGAATCTGAGACTCAGACTGTGTATTCCTATGGGGAATATTCTTCCTGTGTGGAAATATTCGCTCCGGTTTTTCGGTGATATCTCAAAAACGCGACCACCTTTTGAAGTGAAATTTTCACAGGTTAGTTTTATTCAATTACCAAACGTATGCAGCACCTTTAAGAAATGTGTGATCAAATTTTAAAATTATTGATGGAAGCCAGGGATAGAGTTTGGCACAGGAGGGCCTGTACCAGCAAATTAACAAAGTCAGTTTTAAAAATACGAAGACGAATACAAATTTCATCTTCTAGTTGTTTACTTTTTGTTTTTTGGAAGAGTAATCAACATTGACACTAAGTATCTCGGAGGATGTGGAGTTTTCAGCCAAAGTATGGATAAAATATTAATTGTAGGCCTACTCACTAAAAACTCATGAATTGGACTAAAGTGCAGCCATTGTAGGTCTTGTGATTTAACTTGGACTTGGTTTAATGAAATTAATAGACCCTTTCAAGAGACTTGGTTTCAAAAAGGATTCAAAACTATACTTGATGCTTAAAGGTACACGTTGCCTTCGGATTGGGCACTTCGGGCTATAAAAAGCGTTTGATATGAAATGAACACGGTCGGAAAGATGTTTTAAAAGTAGAATATAATGATCCACACAACTACATGTATGCCTTAGAAATGTTTGGCTTTTGTTATATTTTGTGACACAAAAATGCTCCGCCATTTTGTGGAGTCAAATTTTTGACTCCACTAAATGGCCGACGTGTTCCGCTAGTCTTATTTCCAGTCGTAGTACATACTCGCAATCACATGCTATTATTTGCTAATCAGAATGCTGCTGTGATGTTTTTTGTCCTCACCTCCTGTCCATAGTAAACATTGGGTATAAACAACACCGGTCGTTTCTCTCGGTTAGTCCCATGACAATTTTCTTACCCTGATTGACGAGGTTTCTTCTTTTTGGACGCGTCTTCATCTGTTTTTTTGTGGCGATCCATTTTGACATGTGAACGGTGTGGGTGTTTACATACATGTACAATACATGTCGCGAGAGGTAAAGAATGGTATATTACCCGATGTTCATCTGATAGGTTTACCAGGCCACTGGCTATGGCTCCAGCCTAGTTCATCGCGCATTTTGCCCATTACATGGGGACGATGGTATTTATGGCTGGAAATACATACATGTAGGTTTCGTGGGACAGATGTCGGGAGGTCAGAGGGCAATGTTGTTTTTTTAATCACCATTCACTAATTATAACACATTAAAGGTGTTTTATTGCATGAACAACTATTAATAAGGATAAGGAACACCTACAAACAGTAAAATGTCATGAGATTTGAAGGCAACGTGTCCCTTTAACTTGACTCATTCTCGTCAATGAACATTATCTGTTGAACAGAAAAAGTGTTCTTGTGGCATTTGTTCTGTGTTCTTACAAATCAACTGATGTATTTAAATATATTTTTGTTAGTTTTCCATAATAGGCAGAAATTCACAGACATCATCTATTGACCAATTTCATAGAGCAGCTGAAACAGACATAATTCTGCTGAGCAAATTATTATTTACTAAGTAAGAGTCGCACTCAATATTCAGTGTGCACAGAACATATTCTGTTTAAATATTTTGCTGTGCAAAATTTGCTGGATGAAATCGTTCCTTGCTTCCCAACCCATCAAATTGTTCATTTAAGAAAAACGTCTACAGTCAGCCAGACCAAATTCCCCGGGTACAAATTCTATTCACTGATAATTCAAACCACTGCAAGCTTACAGTATAAATGCATACACTGTACACTGTACACTGTACACTGTACACTGTACACTGTACACTGTACACTGTACACTGTACACTGTACACTGTACACTGTACACTGTACATGTAGCCCTACATGTGCCTGGACATAGTGAATAGTTTTGGCAGATTTTGTGCAGACAAGCATGCTCTTAAAATAGACTTAGATAATTTACCAAGTCCTTGGTATTAATTGAGACACTATTTGGCTACGCCTTGACCTTCTACTGGTCATTCATCTAAAGAAAGCGGAATTCCTTGAAAACATTGTTGGAATACTTACTCATCATGAGTCCATAGGGACAGCCTTGTGTACTTGTTTAATCACAGACTCTCTGCCTCTTGTCTCCCGCCTTCCATATTAAAGGGATTGTTTAATTTCATATTGCACACATCTGTACAGCAGCGCAAGGGCCAATAACTTGTGAGATTTAAGAAGAAAAAAACATTCAATTTTAGATGTGGGAGGAAAACCCCAAGAGGGAAAAATCCATGCAATTAGAAGAGGAACTGAAAACCCAATTTACATGGAAGGCTCCGGCCTGAGGTGGGATTCGAGCCAGGGTCCACAGAGGAGAAAGGCAGGGAAAGAAATCACTATGCCAACCTGATCCCTATTCTTGGTTTGTAATGGTCCAAAAGTATTGAATGAGTATCAGTCTGAAAGTTTACTGTCTGTAAATGATAACTTACAAATTGCCTCAAGAATCATTTTTGTCTGGAACACTTAACTGCTGAAATTGTCCATGAGATATCCAGATCTTACTTTGATGTCTCAAACCAAAGAATGAAACCATGTGGTTACATTTTGCGCAAATATCCACAAAATATGAACTATTTAGTTTGAAAGTGGTTGTTTTCCTCAAAATGAAGACCACATCACCATTTTTCAGTTGTTTGATGAAATGTTGACAGTTTGGTTGAGTTTTGAATGCAGAAAATATGCTCAATGTACAGTACATATACAGTATTTATGTGAAGAAGTGGATATGTCTTTTTTGCACCCAGTTTGCAGATTCTTGTGAAAAAAACCTTGACATGTATGTACATGTACACATGTTTGTACTGCACAAAAACCTCATGTTGAAAAATGTTCAGCTACTTGTACATTGCCTACAATGTACGTTGATGCAGTGCAATACATTCATGTAGGCCTAATGTACATGTATTAAATGCAAACAACCTGCAAGTTACAATTATGTATTACATAAGTGTTCATACTGGTTGTGTTCTCTATATTGTCACTCCAGCCATAATTGTCCATTGACCTCGTCATATCCAGTGCTCAACAACTTTCCAAAGTCTGGCACTCTGCCTCTGATGTCACGTAGGCTATTGCATTGTACAGTACATGTAGGTACATGGTGTAGACACAGTTTCAATTGTCCAGCCAATCAACTGCATGAATATCTCTCGCTCAATGCTACAAAACATTCCTCAAGCACTAGGCTTGTATTTTAAGAAAAAGTTCTCTTAGCCAAGCAATTCTTATACTTGTAACTCTGGACCAGAAATATTTTACAATGCCTAAATATTTATTTATTTGTGTACACATAAATACTAATGGATGAGGTTTTGAATTGAAATGTTGCCCAATGCTGAAATGACAGGACTATGGCCAGTGGTCCAGTGGGTATTTCAAGCACTAAGTAGTATGTTACCATGTTAGTACAACAATGAAGCCTGATACTTCAACAATTGGGCAACAGATGCAGTTGCCTTTATGTCCCTTGTTATTGCCTTGGTGTTGGTGTCCCTTGACATGTTCAAGTTTGATTCATGTGAGGTTTGCAGGCCAGCCCAACTGGACTCCGCCAGGGTTGGTCAATTTAAGCTGATTGCCTGACACTAACTGAGGCAAATTGCTTCCAATGTCCTTGGTTATTGCCTTGTTGCTACAAGTAGCCCTCTGGCATGATCAAGTTTGGTTGCTGTGAGCCAGTAGGCTAGTCAGCAGTCAGTGGGTCTTTCATCATCAGGACCTTGCTGCCCCATCTCCAGTTTGATCTGAACACAATCAAACAAGACTAGTTTGCATTGTGGCCAGATTCTGATTAAGGCATCAGGTTGTTAGGGTCAATGTAATCCAAGCTCGCTACCAAGCTGTCTACATTCTGATGTGTAACTGTTGAGGTATCCTTCTTGTTTATCATGTTGACAATGTACTTTTCAGACTGTTAACAAATGACACAGTGTGTTGGCCAGTAGTTGCCACATGAGTACATTGTAAATGTTAAGTACACAAAACATACATTATGTGCATTGTGCAAACCTGGACAAAATCAGCACACTTTTTTTCCTGTATAATTCTGTCCATGGCTTTTGAGTTCTTTACCTTGTCCATGGTTGAACTGAATTTAAAGCAGTTTTAGGTCCAATTTCTACAGCTCTACCAAGCTCTCTTGAACATTTCACCAGCCAAAGGTTTGTTAAATTGTATTTGAATAGCTCCATGCTATCAGCAAATTTCTAGTTTCCAATTGACGCCATCTTTACACTTTGGCAATTTAACACACGTACACGTACAAAGTGCCATGCTGCCCGAACGTTTTTCTGAATGTAGTTGTGGCAAGTTTCATCACAAGTGTGGTGTCACTAACCAAAGTGTTACACACATGTACTTATGCCTGGAAAATAGGATCAATAATTATTCCTGAACCATAATTTTAGAAGTTGTGATTTTTTAACATTGATGTCAACTTAAAAATACTATGTAAAAGGGGGAAATGGCTGCTCGTTTCGACCCTAGCAGAGTTTTTCTGAAAGGCTGAAAATGTTGTATGAAAATAAGAACTACTTTTCTTCGAATCACAAATTATGAAAAACTTGTCCATTCAGGCACTTCCTGGTCCCCTCCAGTTTTCTCTCTTCATTCAATAGCTTTGGTGTCAACCACAAATGCCCACTGTGTAATCTTTACAAGCAGATGATGAGCTTGAAGACACTCATCACCCTATAGGCCTACATGTGTAGCTCAACCTCCTGCTATGCTGTCTTCAAATTAAACAGGTTACCCAGGCTGGTTAGGGATGCCTTCAAGATCCAACCATTCAAGCACACAGCAGTTGTTCCGCATGCTTGTATGTAATACTGCCCCAATGTGTATTGTCTACCCCTCGCAGATTTTGTTTTCTGAGGGCAATGCACAATTTTTGTTTTTAAAGGGCGACTGTCAATTATTTTTTCAATAAGGAAGTCTGAAAATGCATTGTTTTTATTATGATCAGAATTAAATTTTATTTTAATGAGTTTTTTATATTATTAATTTGTTTATTGGGGGGGGTGGGGGGCGGTGGATAAAGTGCACAAGTGAGCTACCCCTACGTATGTACATGTATGACTGATTCTGTGACCCACATTTGTGACACAATAATTCTTGAAATAATATGACTCATAATTTAATCAGATCAGCCTTATATCTTCACAAATCGCAGTGACCCTTAAAAGTCAGGCTGCTGCCTCAGGCATGATATCATTCTCACACTTGCTATAATGAAAAAATATTATCGTTTGACCCTGCAGTCGTGTCTACAAAATGTATGTGTACGTGTATGGGTTTAATTCAGGAATGACTTGGGAATCTTTGAAACTTTTTAGCGGAAAATTTTGCTTGATACAGTACATGTAAACTGATAACATTATTTGTCAAGGAAAACCTGTGGGGAACCAGTTACGAGTGATGTATTAGGGGCGTATATATGTTTCACAGAAGTTTGACTGGTTACTTTTTTGGTACTAACCAGATTTTTCTCTGCTTAACAACTTTGTTCACTTTAAAAATGGAGTTGGGCTGAGCTTTTTGAATGGATGGAGTTTATCAGGGCCATATAGAATGTGGTTTTCCTTTGTATGTACAGTTTACTTAAATCTTTCACCCACCATTTTTGTCTACAATGTATGTAGTTTCCTGTGTACATGTACATGTTGTTGTAACAGTGTGAATGATTTTCATTATAATACAAAATGGGTTCAAACTTGTATACATGTACATTGAATGTTGACCTTTCAACCTTGCTTTGGTTGAGTTGAATTGATTTGTTTTTCAGGAGAAAAAAGATGTTGTTTCCACAAAGTACACGTAGATCTTGTTTCTAAGGGAATGGGATTATACATAGGGTAGCCATCCTGACACTCTCGCAATCAGCCAATATAATATAATACAGGTTGTAGTACATTGTGTTCTCAAACCAAGTCTGGAGCTCCAAATTGGAGCTTTGTATTGTATGCATATAATTGGTGTTTTTATACAATGGAGCTACTGTACCGTGTTGACATTTTTGTTGAAAGCAGGGGACACGAAAAGATTGGTGGCAGCATACATGACATGTACATTACATACCTGTCTCAGAATGTTGGTTCACGTACAGTCTTCAGGCATGTGATATGGCAGGATTGTTTCCTGATTTCAGTTTTTTCATTGATCTTCCCGCAACTTCAAATTTTCTTGAAAAAATTGCTACACAGAGATTTTTTGAAATGACCAAACCCTCAGTTTTCTGTTTGTAATGATGTACAATGATGTAGAGTGTCTGTGAACCTCTAAAACGTACATGTAACATGCTGTTTTTAATCAGTGAGCGACATCATTACACCAAGAGAAACTGTTTTCCAATTGTCAGGAATTTACATTTTTTTACAATCTAATAATAATAATAATTTATTCTTCATATAGCGCCTTACATAAAATCTCAAAGCGCTGTACAGAAAATCAGAACAAAATATACAGTAAACCAGAAAATCAGTAAACAAATAGTTAATGAATTATATACCATAAAGAGTAAAAGCACACAATGGAGAAGTAAAATCCCACAATCACTAAACAATCCTTGTTATACAATTAAAATTGCATAAACACCATAAAAGTATAAAGACAACAGTTTAAAAACATTATTTTAAAATCTAATTATTTATTTATTTATTAAATAAATTAAATTAAATTAATTTAAATTCAGGAGTAGAACCTTTTAAAAAGAGATGTCTTTAGTTGCTTTTTAAACACTCCTAACTCGCTAATGGCCCTCAAGTAAACAGGAAGTTTGTTCCACAGAGTGGGAGAGTATTGAAAATGCATGATCACCATATGCCTTGCTGGGAATTGGACACATTTTAGGATGTCTGAGCCTGACTCCATCACAACTTCTTGTACGAATGTTGGAGTCGTAAACTGATATTAACTCTTTAAGGTATTGTGGGGCTGACTCACCATGGTGAATTAGTTTGAAAATAATACAAAGGATCTTAAATTCAACCCTCACTACGACCAGGAGCCAATGTAATTCATGAAGAATGAGTGTCATATCTGCACAGGGATCCATCCTTCTCCTGATAACCAGACGGGCTGAAGAAAAGTATCGGTACAAATTGTACATACATGTGCAATGTGTTTACATTGGTTTAGGACCCAATTTTATTTGCTTTGTGCACTTGAAAAAAAATTCTGCTGAGGTTATAAAATAAAGCAGGGAGCCAGTCACAAATAGTATGATGTAGTATTTTGGCTGGTTACCTTATTGGCGGATGCAAAATTAGCTTGTGTTTATCAATATTGTTTGTACTTTACAGTATGTGCTGTTGACACTGATGTTGGGTATGGTTTGTAATAACGTAATACCAGGCTTAAGCCGTGTTCGCATTGGATTAATGTTTTACCGAGACAGTGGTTAACATTCCAAAAGTGGAAACTTACCAGCGTCCGCACTTGGATTAATGACGTGGGTAAACTAACCGACGCGATCGGTAAAGCTATACCGACTAACTTAAGACAAACACAAGAGGGCGCTATCGCAGTGACCTTTGACCGGGGTTCATGACAGTGAGAATGCTTTTTGGTTTGCTTTTGGTATATTGTTGATACACCTACATTTGTTCGTCTGTCCTTGTAGTCCCTTGTCTTTGTGAGTCTTATTGTTTTGTTAGTCTGTCAATAGGTTAGGGTACAAAAGCCAAGGCTTCACCCAATCCTAAGTTTTGCCCTTCTGACTTGTTTATAATTTTGGCCACAGTTTATAACTGCCACTGTTAATATTTATGAAAAACCAATGATGTATTATATCATGTGAGGGCAATACCGAAATAAATGTTTATTGAATTGAAAAAAAAAAAATAAAAAAATGCAATGAGTGGATGGCGCGGCGGGTAGATCGGGGGACCGGATGTGGCTTTTTACCGGGACGGCTTTTACCCTGATCGCGTTCGCACTGGACTTTTCGGCTCGGTTAAACTGACCTGGTCAATTTAACCAGGCAGACGTGGCTCGGTTAAACTACCCATTCGGGTCGGGTAAGTTACCTGGGAGGGAAACTTCCTGGGCTGTTCGCATTGGACTTAAAATGGTTAAGTTGCCCATTTGCTCGGTTAGTTTACCCAAATTAAGTCCAATGCGAACAGGGCTTTAGTGTATGTGTGGATGCACTTTCAAAGTTCCATACATTGTGCACTTTTAAAAGTGTCAGATTTTTCTCACAAATCGATGACCGTGTATCCAAGGTGAATGACCATGTGGCTCATTATCCTGAGGCATTGATTTGATGGAAGAATGGTGCAATATCAAAAGAATCTCTTTAATTAATTAGATTAGACGACTGATCGGGCAAATGCAATGTGTCAAACACGCACGCTGTTCATTCTGACACGTGCATTCAGGCCACCATCACACAATTAATTAGTTTTTAGAATGCCTGTAGTAGTGATCAAGTAGCTACATCTATGTATGCTGAAAATAGAGGAAAGTTAATAAGTTTAACACTGATGGCGTGACTCTCTTTAATCGGGCGATGAATAATCTCGATGTTGGCATGAACACCTTTATGAGGGGATGTTTCTTGTATAAATTTTCAAACAAAATGTTTCTCCAGAGATTGTGTCAGAATCCAAGAACATCCTTATGCTCCCCCTCAAAATAAATAAATAAATAAAATGATAAAAAAATAAAATGATAAAAAAACAAAAGGAGTAGGACGCCCGGTTTTGTCTTCTTTCTTTACAAAATGGCAGCCATAACAATTTTTCCAAGATGGCCGTCGACTCATCTTACCCTCCAAGGTGCAGGGAACCATTATTTTGCTTCATGTACTATGTACTCATGTACTATGTACTCATGTACTATGTACTCATGTACTATGTACTCATGTACTATGTACTCATGTACTATGTACTCATGTACTATGTACTCATGTACTATGTACTCATGTACTATGTACTCATGTACTATGTACTCATGTACTATGTACTCATGTACTATGTACAATGTAGTTTTGACAATTTCAGTCAATTTTTCAACAACAAAAGTGATAATTGGGGGAGCAAACTTGTTAGTTTTTTTCCCCCAGAAATTAAGATTGGGGGGGGGGGGGTGGAAAGGAGACAAAAAAGCAAAGCGGGCTCAAAAAAGGAAGTAACAAAATTTATATATTAAAAAAAAGTTATTTGAAAACAGTTTTGGTTAGCTATATATTTATAAACACACATTTTAATGGTTATGATCATTAAAAAAAGAAATTGTGTGCGGAAAATTTCATTTTCTTTTCCTGCTCCATTTAATTTTTAAAATTAGAGTTTTATGGTTAATCAGTCGTGTTACGCCCCTAGTTTCTTGACGCCTAATAAAAAACAAATTTTCCACTGTCGGTTCTCTATGTGAATTTTATGATTTTAACAAGCCAAAAATACTTATTTTTTACTTGGGATACAATATAGTTTTGTATCTAGGCCTACATGTACATGTACTACATCTTGTAATACTGTACATGTGTTTGTTTGTGAAAAGATTACACAATTCACATCTACATGTTTTTAAATTCATGCTAATTTTATTCATTAATTTGTTAAATTTTACCAGCAGACGGCAGAGGTGTAATGATTTATTACTGACTGCTGACTTTGGTTTCTACCCAAGCTGTGTAGGACAAACCGATTCCTGCCAAAGTGGTCAGAGTCTATAGTCATGCATAAAATATGACATCAAATTCACTTTGCAGTCACTGACGATGTTGAATACAATCGAGCACTTAAAAGTGTGTAGCTTGATAAATTCATGTTTTCTATAATTTAATCAAACTTAAAGTTTAAAATTTAAAGGGGCTGTGTGTCATCCCTCTGACCATATGGAGGGTATGCATGTACAGCCACAGGCCTGCGCTGATCATGACGACACAGCCCCTTCAACTTGCAGGTGTGTATTCAGGCCTAGAAATCCGACGCGAATCGATTCGCGCCAAGATTCGCGCCCGCCGTTAACGCCGCGAATCCGAGTAGATTCAGAAGGGGAAAACCACTTTTTCAGCTTTATATTTGGGTCAACAAGAATATGTTTTTACTTTTCCATAAAAAAACATAAACAATTTTCCGTTAATCCGACACAAAGTTAAGTTTTTTCACCCATCATTTTCTTTGTGTTTTATTTACAAACTTAAAAGGTATCATTCACGATCAACCACTCACGTCTATTGTCGTCGAGTCGATCGATACCGCCGAGTCGTCGTCCTAAATACACCGGCGCACTCCGTTTACGTGTGTTGCCATCAAGGGGTAATTTTCGCGGTCCAATAACTGTTTCGGTTGAATTTTGGCCATCCGATAACACTGGCCAATGACCGAAACAGTTATTAGTTCCAGCCGCGAAAACATACCCCTGGTCAATCTGTTTTAATCTGTCCGCGGATTGGTTGATAGCGTGAAAGGTCCCGTTTTTGAGCCAATAGTCTTCCTGGATAGTAAGCTCACGGCATCAATCTGCTTTATACACGTGGTTACCATGTACCGAGATAGTCGATTTCCCAAGATTATCACAATATTTCTTTTCTTTTCGTTTCCTTTTCTGGACTCCAGTTTATTCTATAAAAATCTGGAAACATTGTAATGATAATGTATAACCAAATAGTGAACTTTTATGACAAATATATGATTCTCAAAACATTTTGTGGAAAATCCAAGCAAGCGTACATCGCTGTACTTGGTAACAACGCTAACAGTCAAGGAAGACTATTGGCTCCAAAACGGGAACTTTCGCGCTATCAACCAATCTGCGGACAGAATAAAAACAGATTGACCTAAAACTTAGCATGACATGTGATGATTTCATGAATTACATGCCGCCGGTTGTTGTTGATGATCGAGAGCTGAGGTTCAATTCTGCTGTCAAATTCTTTGGCACGCGACGCAAGATGGCAAAAAAAACGTAAGCTTAAACAGCTTTAACAAATAGAGGATGAATTGAAACATAACTTTGCTTTAATTTCCAACATTACATTTAGCAAATAATACTTATACAATTTGCAAAAAAAAAAAAGATTCTCCCCCAAAAACTGCGAGAATCCATTCCCCGAAAATTGCGAGAATCCTGGATTCTCGCGAAATTCTTCAGCGAGAATCCATTTTGATTCTCGCGGTGTCTTGCGAACTTCTAGGCCTGGTATTATTTACTGTACTATTAATGATAGTGTTATGTAGATAGTCGTATGTAAACACATAGTGTAATTTATAAACAATTGACAATTATCTAAGAATTAGCAGAGAATATTGTAAATTTCTATATTTACCTTGTAAGTTGTTTTTAGTTCAAAGATATTTTCTTGATCATGATCTAAGGGTTCGTACATTTTATGTCGGGCAATACAGTCTGTCCAACTATGCATGTGTCACTTTTCTCCCGGAAATCCTTGGTGGGCATGAGAGGTCAACTCTAGAATGTTATTCTGTTGTTTAGGTGAAGGACAGTGAGTGGGTACTGCATTTGTACATTTGTGTATTGTAACAGTTGCTTTACACATCAAGCATTGTTCTCTTTTGTCTGGTATGCATGAGGAAAATAATTCTGAAATGTGACCACAGTACCATGTGCATGTACTTAAAGGAACTATACATGTATGACATAATAGAGGTTTCGCAAGGCTACGGATACAGATACGGATACGGATACGTCGACACTTTGTGTGTTCACGGGAGCTCATACACGTACAAAAATGTACGTTAAAAACGGATACCGTTTTGCTGATTTTAGTTGTATTTTTGCCCTAAATTAAACACATTTTTCACGGTATTGCTTTTAAAGATGTCATTCATGACATAGATAGAAATGTCTTCATCATTTCTAAGCAAAATATTGGGAAAATGCAGTATAAACAGTCCGCTCTATTTTGACATGCTTGCCGGAAACTTTCTTTACACGCGTTTAACGTGGGGGTCCGAAAACGATCAGTTAAACAAAAATACTATTCAATCAAATTCTCCAATGAAACAAGAACATACACAAAATGTTTTATGTTTGGCTCGCAAAACATATGCCAATGTGTGTCTATACTTTGGTATAGGCCTGACACATAACTCTATGATTGCGAAACAAAATCTGACGCGCATCTAACGCGAACGGATACCGATATCGTATCTGTATCTGTATCCGTATCCGTACGCTTGCGAAACCTCTCTAATGTACCAATATTCCATGCATAGACAAATCAATGTAAACATTTAATTTGAAAGGCAAAGTCTTAGCTGGCTGCTTAGGCCACTCTAGAGGTCACTTTCTGTAATTGATGTGAAGTTTGTTTGCTTGCATTCTACTGAAATCCGCAAAATCGTTTTTTTATTGCAAAGTTAATGCACAATTTTGACAAGCACAATTTTCACCTGAAATTGAAAGTCATTGTCCGAATTATTATTCTCTGCTCAGTCAACAATTTCCTGTGCATTGCATAGCAAAAGGCTATAAAATACATAACATTTATCAGGTGCTTTTTTAAACTAAAAAATCACCATAAATTTGCTAATTAGCGTTCTCTGGCCAAATGCAAGTTAAAACACCTGAGGACCAGTCAAAATCCTCAACAAGTTGTCTGACTGTCTAGTTACAAGGCATCAATATTAGTATGAAATATTAAGTGAAAAAGCTGTGGTGGACCAGTGAAATGATGAGCAAACTGGTTTCGATGGCATATTTACTGAAAAAGTTGAGGGCAATCCCTGCTACTACTATGTACATTGTATGTAATGCTAACCAATATTGCAGGCTTGCAACTTCAGTTCAGCTGATTTCCTCTGGGGTTTTTCCCCTTGAGTTCAATGTCATAGAAAACTGATAAACCAGTACAAAATTGTGTATTCCATTCCAAGCAGTTTCCTCTTTTTTGCAATCCAAGTTGCTTGTCTAATATTAGCATTGAGTGTGCACAAAACATGTTCAGTCTAAATATTTGGCAAAAGTGTGCAGAAGTTCTAGATGAAGTTGTTCCCTGGTAGGTCAGCTTGAAGTGTAATTTCATGTACCTCTTGTAGATTGTCAAAAAAATAAAACAGTCCTGAATTTCCACCCTGAAGGGCCAAAGTTACTCCTTTGGAAGAGGGCACATCCATGTGGAAATTTTTCAAATTTCAAAGAAGGGCACTACATGTAAGGCCAAGACTTTGGCAGCACTGTCTCCCCTGGTCTCTCTGTCTCTCTCTCTCTTTGGAAGAAACTAACCTGTGAATGTTTTGTATCAATGCACTATTGAGAAAAGCAGAATAAACAAGGTAGTCACGGTATTGTTGTCTGACAAAACAAGAATTTAGTTAGTGCAGAATGAGAAATGAAAGCACTTTCATGCAGAAATGTTTCCCAGGCTTTTTATTTGTTATAGTTCGTGTGTTAACGTGAAACCAAGTGAGTGATATGAAGCACACGGACAGTATTGGAGCAAGAAGATTGTTTTTTTCAAAATTTACCTGATTTTCAAAACCTAGATTGGCAAAGGTCGTGGGTTCGAATTCCACCTTATGCCTGTAGATTTTTTTCATGTTTATGTATTTATATTTTTTCGTACAGAACTCGGGGAAAGTACTGAGTGTACAGTGCTTAATACCAAGTAAGGGTAAAAACCAGATAAAAAACAGATTATGTTTCATTCTCTTTAATTTTTAACTCATCAAATCCACGTTCTATAAAAACATTCGAGTGTGAATACACTGCTGTGAGGTTGGCCTGTACTTCACTTCACTGGAATCTTCCTGCCGATTGACGTAACGAAACATACTTTAAACTACGATGTAGAATTAATTACTTGAAAGGTCTTAGTGCCACACCATCAAGCGTAGTTTGTGTGACTGATGATTGTTGGACAGTGTATTGAATGAGTAATCATGCAAACCTGGACTCCAAAGGAGCTGTAATTTTACACTGCGTTTATTGATTGGAATGACCATAATCATTCGGTGCTTGGTCTGTGTGGCGGGTTGTTGTCAGCAAAAGCAATGAAGAGAGACTAAACCTTGCCCTTGTAAAGTGTCTATGCTAGTATACATGTAGATGGTTCAAGTTACAGTAGGCTCATGTGTCAAGAAACACTTTACCCTGTAAAAGGTTTGATTTTTTTTTTCTTCTATTCTTCAATTTATTTTCGTAACTGGCAAGCTGCCAGAACCCTAAACTTTGACCCTATTACAAAAGTGAGATTGTGATACGTGTACCGTAATTTCTTGCGTACAAGACGCGTCTTATCTGACGTTTTTGACCACAAAATCATCACTGCGCCTTGTATTCCGGTGCGCCTTGTATGATGTCGCTTGAGATCAAAATGACCGCGGCCGACGTGCAAATAATCTAGGCCCTATTTAATGTAGCTGCGGTCAGGTTAATAATGCGGTCGCCAACCATCAACTCACCACGCATTGTTGACGTAGTACATTATCAGCGCTCAACTCTCCAGACAATGTCGCCAGATTTTCATTCCGACAATGACGCGATGTATTGAGCCGCCTTTGTGGCCACGTGTCCCTATACATAACGACCGTGAATTCATACCAACAATGCAGCAACGTGTTCATCACTTCTTTTGTGGCCGCGATTTCGTACCAAAAATACTGCATTCAGATTAATCAGAACGATTGCGGAAGCATTCACCCAACCTCTATTGTGTGAACGGTGATTCACGCATTCACCCAACCTGTGTGAAAGGTGCGACCATGTCCATGGTTTACTTTAATCAACTTTATAAAAATAAACTGTAATCGTTACTTTTTAATTGATTGTATTTTATAAACGAAAAAACAATTATAAATCACGGGAAGTGACCCTTTTTCGAAACTAATTCTATGGTAGACCTTCAGCTTAGTTAATTGTTTCGTTTATTTTAGCTCAAAAGTTAGACATAAAATAACTGTGGAGAAAACAAACCAGAAAAACGACGTCTTTGAATAAATGTTTGTGGTATAAAATAAAGAAAAGAACTTCTCATTAATTATAAATGTCACGTCCCCATCGATATCGGAATGGCAGGAGATTTTTCCTGTATGGTAGCGCCCTCTGTTGAACAAACAGATCTCTTCAGCCCTGCGGTAGCGCCCTCTGTTGGTCACCTGTAAACTCCCTTCAACCCCTTGTGACACACGGGAGAAGAATCTCCTGAAAAAGTCGCTGAACGGTAGGTTGTTTCAGTTTAAAATGAACTTTTCTACATGTCTCTACATGTTTCAAGCACATGTGATTTCTATTTATTCACATGTTGATTAGCGTGGTACTTTTAGGGTAACAAAATGACCCCTTTTTGGCGATGTACCGATACGGTCTGCTGTTTGCAGTCACAGTGCATGTAAGATCATGCGCCTTGTACGGCGGTGCGCCTTGTCTGTTGACGCTTGAATTTTTTTTGGTAATTTCACGGCCCTGCGCCTTGTACGCCCCGCGTCTTGTACGCAAGAAATTACGGTATATCCCAAAAACATTTCAGAATTTTCTTTTTCCATCTTAGTCTATAGAGAAAATGCTCATACATGTACTAACATGGTAACATTCATAAATCTCAAATTGATCCCGGTTTGCTGGGGTCACTTTTCACCTTTTTCATGGCTGTTACGAACTATGTATGCAGACTGAGAATTTCATCTTTGAGAGGGCAAGGCCTGAAAGTCTGTGGACAACTTTTGAAGGGGCACCAAGGCCAAGACCAGGGAAGCAGAGGTCAATGCCCTTTGTATTATTTAATTATGTGTTCGGGCCTTACGCCCGAACAACTCTTTGTTAGGTGTTCGGGCAATCTGCCCGGAACACCTCCTGTTTTTGTACGTTTTTTTATTTTTAGGTGTTCGGAGCGGAGCGTAGCTCCGAACACCTCTTGTTATTGTTCGTTTTTTTTTTTTTTTTTTACTTCTTCTTCTTCTTCTCTCCGTCCCTTGTCCGCTAACAAAAGCACCCTTCCCAAGCTCATATAAACTTGAAATTTTTACCATAGTTAGATAACCATTAGGAGACGAAACCGTTTCATTTACGTCATGATGACGTCATCAGGTGTCAAATTACAAGGTTTTTAGAAAAAAATAAATTAATCTTTGAAATTCTGTAACAAATCACACTTAAGAGACCGGCGGTTGTTTTATGCGGGATCATACTTAGGTCATATAGGTCTTTATTTTTTGTCGTGTGCGTGACCTCACATGACCTCTACTTCCGGTCGAAACAGGAAGAAATAGGAAGTGCCTTGTAATTTAAAAGTGGCACACTTTTTGAAGTTTTTTTTAACGGTGTTATAGTCGAGCAAGAGTCTGGTTTAAAAAAATAAGACAAGTGACGTCATAAAAGTCAAGAGCGCCCTCTAGCGGCAGGTTAAAAACAATTAAAAATACACTTTAACTAGATGTCTGTGGTGAAGTTTATGATAATCGTTTCAAAATTGGTATACATAATAACCTTCATACAGACAACATATGTGTGAATTTTGAGATTGATGACGTCATCATGTGTCACGTGGTATCGCATTAAAGGTTTACTTTTTGAAGCTGTGTATCTACAAAACCACAAGTTTGACTGAGTTGAAACTTGGCATGTTGATAGACAGTGATATTGACTACTTAAAGTTAGAGTGACGACTTGATGACGTCATCAATTTTTTTTTTACAAATTTTTGAAATTTTGACCAATAGTTACATATCTTCAGTTCAAAGCAAGCTATAATCGAATTTCATTTTGCATGAGACTTCGAAGGTCCTACAAGGATATAATGTTGAGTGACGTTTTCACGACGTAATCGATTTTCATGTTATGTCACCACCAAGGTAGTGTTTTACAAGATCTATATGTACAGAACAACTTTGGTGATCAAATGGAAACTTTGCATGTACTCAAGCTGGGATGTGTTACATCCAAAAAGTTTGGTCAAATCTTTAGAACCACCATTCTAAAGACTCTATAGAAGTATACAATATTTAATACACAGACATGTTTATAACATTTCTTTGAAACACGAGGTCACACCGAACACCTTTTTTGTTTCCAACAAAAAATTATGTCTAGTTATACTTCTTCTGCTTATCCCCCGCGATTGTCCGCAAAAAAATGCATACTTCCGAAGCTCACACAAACTTCAAACTTCACATATAGTTAGATCGTTACTTGTAGAAGACACCGCTGGAGTGACGTCATGATGACGTCATCAGGTGTCGAAATACAGTAAATAAAAGTTTAATATTTCAAAAAATCATAACTCGAAAACTGCTGAATGGATTTGTACATTCTATACATCATCGGACAATGTGAACAGCAAAACAAATTCAACATAAATTGCACATCGTGTACAGGGCTCGAAATTTACGCTGGACCGCAGGCCCGAGGCCAGTGATTTTAGCTTCGGTCCAGTAAACTTTATGTCGAACAAGTCCGCCGGTCTTGTGTATTTCTTTTAACAAACTAATATTATTATTAATAATAATGTAAAATATATTATCTTTCATTAAATAAATGTATTTCAATCTCAGTTTTAAAAGTTTCCGTTTTTACTTGTTGTCGTCAAATCAATTCCGAGCGCGGAACGTCAAACCCAGCCGACCGTAACGCGTTCTTCGTCGTGATGCTGCTGCGTGCAAGTTTACCATCCAGCAGTTTACTCATGCCCACCACCTTGTAAAACTGCTGGGCTCAAACCATGTTTAGGCACCCGGGGGCGAGCGAACAGCACCCTCCGTTTCCACAGTGCATGCATGATGTATTGGTGCCCGGCGGCACAACACAGTAAACAGCGCATCGTTCGTATACCACTGACCGTGTACATACACATTGGATGTAGTCACTTTGAAGTCTGATACCTTACAAACGAATTACATAGTGTTGAAATCGTATCGATGACGTCTTGGTTGTATGCTTTCAACACCACACATCCCTGTGTTGCATGGATTAAAAGCAACGTCTTGTTTCCACACGTCTTGCATTGACAACCGTGTTGTTGTTCTGTCAAAACGATCGTCAAAACTGATTTCATTTTTTCTATGGAAGCAAACGTCGTGTAAAAAGAAGGTATGTGGAAATTTCTCGAAGGGGTTTCAAAGCCCAAACTGCCTGTTAAGCAAGTGAAAAACTTGCACAGGCGCAGAAGTATGAAAAAACAAGTTAACTTTTGGTGTGTTTTTGTTCCGTTTTGGATTTTTTCTTCTCATATGACTTCGGTCTTGTAAAAAATTTTCCGGTCCAGTAAAAATTCTGAGCAACAAGCCCTGCGGTCTTGTGGATTTTTTCCCCAAATTCGAGCCCTGGACTGTAAACTGTAGGTTATTACATGGATGCCCTTATCATAATCATGACAAATGATGTTGCTTCAGTTATCGGCACCACAAAAAGGTAGCAAGCAGGCGTAGTTTGATAAAATTTATTTTTGAATTGTTAGTGATAGTCTTTTAAACTATCAGTTCAGTTAGTGACTATTTAAAAAAAAAAAATATACATGTGTATCTAGTACACATTCTGGAGTTTCAATGCATAGGCCTATCCATCGAAAAATAAATAAACTTCATTGAATGGAAAACATAATACTTAATAATTGTACTTGTGAGTCATTCAAAGGCTCGTTTCAAGATCTGTAGTCAAGATGAAGGGGAAGTGGGGAGAATGTTTCTTCTGTATGACTATGAAATGACAATGGACCCTTGGCCCTTTCAAATAATCTAAATAATGTACTCATTTGCTAAATTATTTTTGTAAGTTCACCTTTGTTTTTCACTTGGCACATATTTAAATACCTATGTCTCGATAAATAAATTCTAACTTCATAATGATGCCATCGGTTTTCAATTCTGGCTAAACAAAAGTTTATTATTTAGAAAATGTTATATTCCGAGTAGCCTTTATTTCCTGTGTATAAACTAACATTTAAACGTAGAAGATTTACACATTACTTTCTTTGAAATTTCAAAAGCTATCAACATTGTTTTCAGCGATTCAAATAACTAACGCTAACGCATCATACCATGCCGCATAGGAGATGGCGATCAACATGGGATAGCGGTTTGGATAGAAAGGGAAAGACAATACTACCAATATCCCATCATTTGTCTGTCAATTGGTAGATTAACCAAGTTATAAAAACTAATTAATTATGCAAACAAATCTGATTAATTTACTCAGGCAATAGATATGTAAACAACACACTTAGATAAAGAAAACGTTGAAAAAATGCAAAACAGACCATTTTAACCAACTGAAGGTGCTGACAACGTACCAACTTAAGCTTGTCCAATTAAGGTGCCGTGTTCGAGGGTCAAAACAAAAAATAATTAAACTTGCCAAACTCGCCTTCTGGTTCAATCTTCAATTTCAAGTCAAAAAACTTTTCACAAACCCTAGTTTGCAAAGTATTAGAAAGGCCAACCTTCTTCCGCCATCCTTCTCACTATCGGAATGGGATATAAAAACAAACTTTCATGGCACCATACGGTCATAAGCCTTACCACTAACTTTCATTGAAAACCCGAACACCTAGTGTTTGTAATCCTACAAACACTACATTTCTAGTTTTTGTTCGTTTTTTTAATTTTATTTTTTAGTTTTGCTTATTCTTCTCCCCGAGCTTTATAAACTGCACTGAGAACACACACAATACGCGATCTAAACGGTGACTGCGGCTGCTGCATTGAATCAACTGCAAGGTTCAAAGTCCATCAAACACACTTGTAGTCTAGTCTCCGTTCAAGGTTCGCGCAACCTGATTTTGGCGTTATGCTTTGTTAGTCTCTAAAACAGTCGTCCATGCAAACCTCGTTAACAATCAATGTTAGGATCTTGATAGTGTCTGCTTTCTTAGACCATATTAGGACCTTGATTAAACCTAAGTACATGTAGTTATGACGTCATGATGACGTCATCAGGTGTCAAATTACAAGGTTTTTAAACATTACAAATTTTAATCTTTGAAAATCTATATCAAATCAAGCAAAGAGACCGTCGGTTGCTTTTTGCGGGATTATATAGTTATTATAGGTCTTCATTTTTCAAAGTGTGCGTGACATGACATGAACTCTACTTCCGGTCGAAACCGGAAGTGCCTTGTAGCTTAAAAGTGGCAAATTTTTTCAAGTTGTTTTCATTGATGTTATAATCCAGCAAGGGTCTGGTTTACAAAAAATTGACCGGTGACGTCAAAACATCTCAAAGCGCCCTCTAGCGGCAGGTTATAAACATACCAAAATACACTTTTACTAGATTTATGCGGTGAAGTTTATGACAATCGTTTCAAAATTGGTAAACATAATGAACTTTATGCAGACAACATATGTGTGGAGTTTCAGATTGATGACGTCATCATGTGTCACGTGGTATTGCCTTTAAGTTTTACTTTTTGAAGCCTTGCATCTCAAAAACCACGAGTTTGACTGAGTTGAAACTTGGCATAGAGATAGACAATGATAATGACTACGTAAATCTAAAATTACAACATGATGACGTCATTACATTATTATTATTTTTTTTTAATTGAAATTTTGACCATTTATTACGGGTATTTATTGACCCGCTGTCAAACCATGGGATACACACACAATCTAAACCAGTTACCAGTTAAACGGTGAGCGAATCAACCGCAAGGTTCAAAGTCCATCAAACATGCTTGTGGTCTAGTCTCTGTTCAAGGTTCGCGCAACCTGCTTTTGACAATACGCTTTGCTAGTCTCTAAAACAGCCGTCCATGCAAACCTCGTTAACAATCAAATTAATGCTAGGCTTTTGATCGTGTGTATTTTAAACCTTTGCTAAAGTGTGTAGTTTGTTACGCACCTCAAAACAGTAATAACACCAAAGTTCAACTTAATGAAATAGCTCACGCATTGACACAGCACTGACCCCAGCGATACCTGAACACCTAGTGTTTGTTGTCACAAACACGTTGTTAAGTCTAGTTTCTTGTTGAATTCCAGCAGGCCTGTTATATTTAAATGCCACAGAAATTTGGGTTTTGCCATCTGGAGGGAAACTCGGATGTAATCAAACTTAGACTGGCAGGAAAAACCTTGTGAATTGGAAAGTGGATTTTTAAAGTTTGCTGGAAATTACTTGGTTAAAACAGTGTCAAAACAGAACAAGTGTCAAGCAAAAGCTCTTCTACCTTAAACACCATGGTCCTCAAGGGTTCTCAAAACTATGGGGCATTATGGACCAAGTATTGGAAGTTTGGCCTATGAAGCACACTGAATTGAAACAGTCTTCAAGTTTTAATAAATAATGTGAGCACGTTATTGTCAAAAATCAGGTATTTTTTTCTTTTGGAGATCAAATTTATGGTGGCTACACTGTATGAAATTCGTGTATCAATATGCAAGCTTTAATGTCCATAGTACATTGTACTTTGTAAACTTTAATTATTATAAGTTCTTTCAAAGTATACAGACTGGTAATCTATTTTCAGTGGAATGGGGAATACCCCCAAGAGTACCCAGTGGTAGCCCATTCTGTTTGTGTTTGTAGAACCATAGTCATAGAGACAAAGGACCACATTCATAGTGACATGGGGACAGGGGTGCACCACTGTGGTTTATTGTATTGATCAGTGAATTTCCATGCCCTGTCAATAGTCATTCATGGTTGTGGTGTATTGTATGTGAACCTTGCATGGGTTGACTAATCCAAGCCATGATCACATGCTGCCATTATTATTGGGTATGCACAACGCCATGTACACGTGTACAATGCACCAAGCAAATTTTTTTCTTTTTTCTTTACCAAATGCGTATTTTTTAAATGTAACTGTCAAAGCAGCAGCGACAGAGCAAACCTTTGCCCAATGTACATGTATGTTAGCGTTTTGATTCAAGGGGGGGTGGGGGGCAGTGCAGGACAGGACAAATGTATTGCTCTATAGCAAGGCTAATATGAATTTTTGTGCAGAACATATTTTTGATTTGTCATTTTGTTTGCCAAGCGAGCTTCTGAGTACATATCGCACCAATGTGAGTGATGTTATTTTGGCTGGCACTCTGTATTTTTCTGCTGACTTCTGTATTATGTAGGTTAGTATCAGTAGCTTTATGAGGGTGGGCCTGGGTGTTCTTCTGTGTAGAGCAAGGATTAGTATGGGTCCAGACTTTATTATGGGTTGTTCTAAAAAAAAACACGACCCCTCGAGCCCTGGACGTCCGCCCCATATTCGAAACGTGTCCCAAATCCGAATTAATAAAACATCACTTTACGGCCGAGTAAGAATTAATTCCCTGATTTAGAGTTCACAGCGTACGTGCGATCCAAAGCTAGCCATGCGACTTCCAACGACCTGACCGATGAAGTATCAGATAAGTTTCCTAACAGCATGCAGCAGACCTGGAATTTCACGGCGGCCGTAGTGATGCCCCTTGCAAATTAGCCAAAATCACGGCCACTTTTGCCGTGCCTTTTATTCCCCATGGCCGCCATGGCTTTTTTGCGCATTAAAAGGACTGCACATCGAAGAACAAAACGCCCCACAATTGCCGCTACTCAGTATTTTTTTAGCACCTGGGAAACATCGCTGCATCATGTATTACATGGGTACTGTATGGTACATGTAGGATCATCACGTAATGAGTTGGCTGTAATCGTACTCGGGCGGTAAACACAAGTTCCCAGTTGGGATATAATCTTGTTCAGGCTCGGGTCGGCCAAGAGATATGCGTGGCCATGCCGCAATTTACATCAAAATTGCCACAGGACCCGATCTCGGCCAATCACGCGCAGTATGCTTCGTGCATGTACATGTACGTGTTGCAACACCACGTGTATGGGCCTGTCTACAGTACAGTGTTCACTGTGTGTTGTTATGTGACGGCTGAGATTGTGTGCTGTGGCAATTTTGATGTACAGAAGAAAAAAAAATGGCGTAAACTGCGAGCAAGTCGAGGGGGTCGTGGGTCGAGGGGTTTTAGAACAACCCCTTTATTACATTCACACTATTTGATAGAGGGCACATAAAGCAGAGATGGCCTATAGCCCTAATATAAAGTAGGCTTCAAATGATAGGCTAGTGTTTCATTTGCACATCAGTCAGCGCTTTATGTGACTGACCAAAATTCAGTGTTCTCTTGCAGGGGATCCTTGCTTGGATGTTACATGGCTGTGTACTGATGGCCGCCCCCTACATGGGATCACTTCATTTTGGTCAGTACTGTAGTAACAAATGTCATTCGGAATACAGTATTTGCCAAGATACATGTTGTAGGTAATGAAATTGTGCACAGTATGGTATGTACATGTAGCTGCTGTTTTGAAAACCAACTGGGACAGACAGGTGATGTTAAACATCCATCAACATGTCTAGTGCATGATTGTCCATGTCAGATAGCATGCTTGGATACCCTTAGTTGTTATCAGTTGACATGGAGCCTTCTGATCACTGACAGTAACTTAACACTCTCTGACGCTTCTCAATTAGTAAACATGGTCTTTAAATGTTAAACCAGAGAGTATTGAAGGTATTTTTACAAATTATTTTGCAATTGTATACTGATGGAACTGTTTGAAAGCCAATGATGGGTTTTGTGATCACTGTGTACCTTTTCATTTTGTCCAACCTCTGTTAGGAGTTTCCCAGGAACAACGTTATCATTAACCGGGGTAAACTCCTGGTAGTGTATTCCTGCCTGTAGTAGTAGTCATGGTAGTACTAGTAGAGTTAAGAGAAATATCTTTGGGATTGGCCAATGTGTGTTTATTTTTTTTATGAGAAAGGGTGAGGGTGGGGATACATTCCATAGGTATTTCCTGGGGTTTTTATTTTCTGGGAATTGGTTCTATAGTTCAAAGAGGATTATTTCAGACCAGGATACTTGCGTTGGGACCATTTAGAAAAATCAATGTTTAAAAAAATCCAAAAACCTGTCTTTGAATGTTTCTGTCTGTTCTAGACTTGTAGACAAGTCTATGTCTGTTCAAGCATGTTGAGTACATGTATCTTATCGGCATAGTATGTGCGCTTATAATATAAGACTATAATATTATTAATTTGATTATTACTTAACAACACTGTACCCGTATCCCTATTGTTAAAGTTATCTGTTTCAATGGGTAGACATTAGACACATCCTACACACATAGCTCTGTGTTGCATACATGTTTACACTCTTTGGACATTTCTTTATTTTGTGCACTTAGAGGTTGGTCATTGATTGGTTTTTGTCAACGTAGGGTCATAAAGTTATTTGCAAAAGTATCAAGAAAGACACAATAAAAGTCACAAGAAATTGTCAGCTGAATACAGTGTCTACTTGTTGAGAAAACCGCAAAACACAGTCACGCTATTTTTACAAAAAGATGAATCTATAAGCGAGGTGACAGCAGGTACAGTACCAACAGCAGTATTCGTGAACGGATGTCAATCCTCAGAAATCTGATAAACGATTTATGCATTTATGGTTTCTCAGATTCAACAGGGTCAATTCCAATGAAATGATTTCACAGGATGCTTACTACATGTGTACCATTACCATCTTATAACAAGTAGGCTTTCGATAAAACTTATGGGGTCATTACTATAGTAAATGACCATACATACATCCATGTACCTTTAAAAAACGATCAATAAATATCAACTCTGTCCAAGACACTGTGTACTTTGATGATGTTTGTTAGTCCTACATGTAGCATAGAGCTGTTTCAAGTCCCTACATTGTGTGAAATCATTTTGTTCTCGGGTTCACACTTCGAATGTAACGCTTAAACACACTTAATGACATGCTTAAAATGTGTGTCTCATATTTTACATGTAACTCCTTCAGTCATACAGTGTGCGTATACGGACATAAAACAGTGTGATGATATACCCTGTGGTAATTTCCGTATGATCCAGGGCCCTGTAAATGATTATAGATCAGCTAAATTACATGGTCTGTTGTGAACATGAAGGATTAATTACAAACACTTTGCTTTAAGTAAGGCTGCTTTTGTTGCATGGTTTCAACATGAAGCTTCATGTTATACATGACCAGGGATAGGAGAAATGTCAGGCTTTTATCTGAATTAAGACTTTGTTTATACAGCGTACTCCCTTCATTCAGTAACATTTATTTCAATGCTGTCATTGATTACAATAATGCACATTTATGTTGAAATTACACAAGTAATACATTAGCATGAGATATGATTTATATTTAGTACACAATGATTCAATAATAATCAGCAAATTAATGACAACATTTAGGTGTAAGGTTAAGCAAAATGCTTTTGTCCCCTAACCTATGGACAGACAAACATACAACCAAGGAACCGTACCAGGACAATGGACAAATGAAGCAGACAAGACAGTGTGAGACAAGACCAACACAACTACAAGTTACACCTTATTAGTTTATGAATAAGAGTCAAGGAACTGAGCTCTTAGGTTATTAACAAACACAGATAGGGAGGTTGAAGATTTAAGAGAATCATCTAAACTATTCCAGTATAACAATGGTCTGCTGGCCAAGTGCTTGTTAAAACACTCCAGGACCAGTCAAATTTCCCATCAAGTGGACAGGTCCAGCTTGCTAGTTCAGTGTTGAAAAGCATTGACTATTTATTGCAAATATGAAAAAGCCTACGAACTCGAGAGACAACAAGTTAATGGTTTCATTGAAATTTGACATGCAAAAGACATACCAAATTATTTAGGTGTACTGTACAATACAATGCTTTTGAAAAAACGCCCATATTGTAGGTTGGTCATGGTGTGACAGGTTTTGATGGATACTGTAGGTCTGTTGGACTTTTCTTGCAGTTTTAAAATGCTCAAGTTTATCTGATGATTTACAGACTTGGTGTATTAAAAAATTTATGTATTTTTATTACATTTATACATGTTGTTATATTGATACAATTTTACACTTTAACTTTTTAATCTTTTCATAATTTTGTTTTTACATGAAAAAAATGTTGGCCTTCTTGCCAGTTGTTTCAGTTTATCTTTTAATTAATGAATGAACCAGAATAAAAATAATAACTGTTTTATTTGTTGGAGGAACCAACTTCTTTCCAAATTCATATCAATTACAGTTTTTGTACAACTAGACTTTATAACACAAAGAGCAGTCTAGATCATTTGATGGTTTGACTTAATTCCTGCTTATCTGATCCAAGCAGGAACAGGAAGCTATTTAAAGTTCAAGTGCCAAGTTCATGTGAACAAAAATTAAAACCCTTAGACTGTTGGGTGATCTACATGTACATGTACATGTACATGTACATGTACATATGTACATATGTACGAACATGTACATGTACATAAGTACGAACATGTACATGTACATATGTACGAACATGTACATGTACATATGTATGTACATGTACATGTACATATGTATGTACATGTACTATTAGGATCCAACCTTTCTCACTATCTAACAAAATCCACCACCAACTCAACACCCAAAGTGTTGGACTCCGATTATGGTCGTATGCCTGATCCCATGTAAAACTTCAATATAACTACATGTACCCGGTATGTAGTGCAGTCCTCAGTCCAACCAAACACGCGCTGGGTTGGGATTTTGAAGTGTTGAGGGTCAGGGATTTTCAAGGAAGTAAAGTTTTCTTAAAATACCAGTGGAGAACTACATACCATTACGTGCATTGTACATTTCAATACAATTACAAATATGTCGTTTCCGATTTGGCAGCTAAGGCTGTGGCTGTCATTAAGGATGTTGCTATGGGCATTCCATGCTTCAAGGTATGTTTATCTGCCAATTAAGCCGCAGCCACTACGTGTACATGTCCTAATCCACAGTTCTTACAATGTACGTTCATCAATCTTTTATTAGCTCATTCTACTGGAGCTGTAAAGAAGGTCAAAGGTTATGAAAGTTTTAAGAAATCGGTGTGCTGAATTTCTTGGTGCAATGAATTAATGCATCTTAAAGACATTACATTGTAAGAAACCTATTTAAATCGTTTCCCACCCATTTTTCTGTTTTGCAGTTTCTTTGCTTAAAGAACATCCGCACATTCCTGCAAGCCTGTTCTGATGTCTTCAACCTCAGAAGTCAAGATCTGTTTGATCCTAGTGGGTTATTTGATGTCTCTGATTTTGGGAAGGTGAGAAGAAAGCATTATCTGTTTTTTCCCCCTGTGTTTCCAAGTTCCATGAACACAGAAACAAGTAACACAGAAACAAGATGGCTATTATTAAAAGCATCTAAAAGAATAAAAACTTTTCCTAAAATTGATTGAAAAGTGCTTGTAAAATGCAAATTAGATGAAATCATTTTATTCAAAGCACCTTCTCTCTTTCGTTTCTCAGTCTCTTTTCGAATCAATGGAACCGAAGAGAGGTTCAGAGAGAAAATGGGCTGGTGTTCTTTTTTGTGTTAAGAAAATCCATATATATGTGATTGCTGTTTGATGCGTTGATGTTTAATTGCATACATCAGGCCCTTTAGTGTCCCACAGGGAGTGCTAATGTCAAGTTGTCATCCCAACCTTGACACCTTCTCATTAACGTCCGCCTAACCTTTCCATCCATTCCCATCTTGCTTCTAACTCATTCAAAGAAAATAAAAGTCAGACGTCATCCAAACAAAGCTGTTCGTTTTGGCTCTGAAGATGTGAGCTCTTATGTAGTTGGTGATCACCTTGAAGGCCTTCTACATGTATACTAGTCACGTCCTACTGTACATGTAGCTTAGCGTTTAGAGGAACAGTAAATTGTGCAATCGAGCATACATGTAGGCATCAAAATTATTAATGGCATTTTTTTTTCTTTTACACAACGGAAGTTCATTTAATGGATTTTTTTTCCTTTTTTTTAAATGATCAAGATAGTGAAAGGTATAGTGTTTGGTTGGTTGGTTACTGTTTGATCGCAGAGTATAGTCTGTTTGACAAATTGCTTGGTTTATTTGTACGCAATAATGAGAAATGAACTTTGTCATTTATCACCGAGGACCCAATTCTATTTGTGTCCTTGTGCTGTGCTGTGTGTAATGGACAGTTTACATCACTCCCAATACTTACATGTAATACCTTACAGTACATGTATTATGTAATCATCATTTAAAGATTGGGTCGTCAGTCCATTTTCTTTTCAATGTAATGCAGATTTAGGCAAAATTATTAATTACCCCCGAACAAAGATATTGATAAAATAGGGAGACCGTCAAAGCGCCAACATTAGGGCTACATGTAGATATATGTAGAGCTGTTGGTAGAGTGACAGTACATTAATCCAGAGGTTGCAGGTTCAAATCCTGCTCTAGTCAATCGTTATTTGTTCTACCCCAAATTAATTATCATTTACACAGTCAGTTTCCCTTATGGTTTTTTACTTGATATTTGAAATTAATTGACGTACTTTTGATCTGATTTGTTACAGGTAATCTACACATTGTCCAAGCTTTCACAGTCACCCCTGGCAATCCGTAGAGGAGTACAGTAAGTGGAGCTTTATTGAACCCATAGAACGCTGAGCGAGTCAATATCTGTGGGCTCTGTTGTGAGACTATTAAATAGAAGCATGTGACTGTTTAATTACACCGCGTTGTTTACGTGTATGGCAAACTGATATCATGTGACACGCATGTATGGCAATAACCGTTACGACTAATCAGGAAAATTAATAAATTTTTAAATGCTCAAGATATTTTTGTTGTACCTGTGTATTATTTTGCCATATATGGGTGTGTTGCATGGTATTGATACACCATGTCTACAGCATGACACAAAGTGCAGTCTACCTCAGCAATCTCCAGGTTCTATGATGGCTTTATCTCAAACCATAGTCAAATTCCCTGAATACCCAGTGCCACTAGCAGCTTGAAGACTTATTACATAAGATAGGACCTGACAACTTGGGATTAGCAGCCATTTCAGTCAAAAACACACACAGGGTGACAGACTAGACCGATATTGGCTTTTGCTACATTTTGACTGAAAACTATGTCCATCAACCATGTGACCAAAGAAAACTGGTCCCTCAATGTTGCAATTCTCTCAATACACAGCTCTGACTTAATGTTAACAATAGCACTCACCTGTGCTCAAGCTACATGTACATGTAAAGGTCTGGGCCCTATTTCATAGAGCTGCTTAACGGTAAGCAAATTTTCGTGCTAACTGTAGCAGAAAAATTTGCTTAAGCCTTAGCGTATTTCACAGGTTAGCAAAAAAATACGGCGGCCATCTTGCACGTTCACAATGGTTTTGCATTGTTACGTCATTCATTTTCGTGCAGTAAGCACCGGAAGGGTTAGCATGCCTTTTCGTGTGCTTACGCTAGCAGCGCTATGAAATAGAAACTTGTACGTAAGCACAGAATCGGCCGTTAAGCAGCTCTATGAAATTGGGCCCTGGTCTTAAACCCTTTCAAAAAGTGTTGTACAGATACATGAAACATGAACATGTACATGTGTATGCAAGGCTGGCGGCTCATTTACAATGTGAATACATGTAGATGCATGTACAGTACATTAATCATCTAAAGCCAATGAATTATCACCAACTTAGTCTTTGTTAAAACTAGCAAGAACTCTGGGTCTTGTCCTTGTGGGTTCACAATGCAATGCTACCCATTTGTATGATTTGCTAACAAATGATCCTTTGGCAACTTGGCACAATAAAAGCTTGCACGACTACATGTATATCCTCCTAAAAAAAAAAAAATAATAATCCGTTTTGTGTGCTTAATTTTTTGAATAAAATAAATAAGGAAATGTTTTCTTTTTGGGGGTGCTGAATGTAAGTGATTATGTTTTCTTTTTGGTGGTGCTGAATGTAAGTGATTATATTTCCTTTTTGGGGGTGCTGAATGTAAGTGATTATGTTTTCTTTTTGGGGGTGCTGAATGTAAGTGATTATGTTTCCCACAAATGTTTTTACACAAGGGTCAGACACAAAAAATACTTTTTGTGTTGTTTTATGTACGTGTACATTCCCACTCCCTCTACCTCCACACTCACTCCTACCCACTTTCTACTTATTACTATTAGTTAATTCAAATTTTGCTGAAATATCTGTTCTCTTTTCCTGGACAGCATAGGGAACATGTAAAATGTATTTTTGTGGAGTTTATTTTTTTTCCAAGAGTTTGTTATTTCTTCCTTGAGTACAAGGAAACTATAATTATCTGTCACGGATTTCAACACAGTGCACTTTGTAGATATCTTATGTTCTGTTGTTGTTTGTGTACATACCGTAATTTCCTGCGGATAAGACGCGGGGCGTACAAGGCGCAGGGCCGTGAAATTACACACACAAAATCAAGCGTCAACAGACAAGGCGCACCGCCGCACAAGGCGCATGATCTTACATGCGCCTTTGACTGCAAACAGCAGACCGTATCGGTACATCGCCAAAAAGGGGTCATTTTGTTACCCCTAAAAGTATCACGCTAATCAACACGTGAATAAATAGAAATCACATGCGCTTGAAACACGTAGAGAAATGTAGAAAAGTTCATTGTAAACTGAAACCAACCTACCATTCAGCGGCGTTTTCAGGAGATTCTTTCTCCCGTGTGTCACATGGAATTGAAGGAGTTTAACCAACAGAGGGCGCTACCACAGGGCTGAAGGGAGTTTATTCAACAGAGGGCGCTACCATACGGCTCTGAAAATAATCTCCTGCCATTCCGATGGTAAACTTGATTTCAAGTCTGAGACTGCGGTTATTTCTCTGCATCGGCCACGCAAAATTCCCCCGTAGATTGGCTAACTCGGTTCAAGACGGAGGTTTATCCACAAGAGGGCGCTGTTTCAGCCAATAATATATCGGCTATTCCGATGGGGACGTGACATTATTGGGGTTGCTGTTCAATTCACTGTTCACACAATAGAGGTTGGGTGAATGCGTTCGGCAAACGTTTAGATAAATCTGAATGCAGTATTTTCGGTACGAAATCGCGGCCATAAAGGAAGAGATGAACACGTTGCTGCATTGTTGGAATGAATTCACGGTCGTTATGTATAGGGACATGTGGCCACAAAGGCGGCTCAACACATTGCGTCATTGTCGGAATGAAAATCTGGCGACATTGTCTGGAGAGTTGAGCGCTGATAATGTACTACGTCAACAATGCGTGGTGAGTTGATGGTTGGCGACCGCATTATTAACCTGACCGCAGCTATATTAAATAGGGCCTAGATTATTTGCACGTCGGCCGCGGGCATTTTGATCTTAAGCGACATCAGACAAGGCGCACTGGAATACAAGGCGCAGTGATGATTTTGTGGTCTAAAAAGTCAGATAAGACGCGTCTTATCCGCAGGAAATTACGGTACATGTAGACTCAATGTTTCACACTTTCAAACGAAATTGAATAACTCTTTATTTTAAAAACTCCCTCCCAAGTCAAATACCCTAGCCCTGCAACAAGGAAGAACAATGTAAATTAACAATCAGTTCATGAATGTACTTCAAATGGAAGGGGAAAAAACTAAAGTGTGTACAGTTCATGTACATGTGTAGGCCTACCCAAAGAGTCTTAAAATAGACACAGTCCGAACACAGTTTTCTATGTTTTCAATGGATTATTAATTTGGGTAACAACTTTTTGCTAAGAATCTTTCAGAAAAGAGAGAAACATAGCTGCAATCAAAAAGGAGGAAGAATTGTGAAATATTTCAAGGAAGTACATAGTGCATTCAGACAAGCATTTTAATGGGAGGAAAGCAAGGAAAGCTAGGAAAGCTAAAGAGTTCAAGTGATTGCGCAATACTGTGTTGCCATAATTAGGCAGTTCAGTGAATAGACCATGTGACCTGTGACATCACAGAGCCTGGACTTCCTGCAGCTCAATGGAAGAACACATCACATCTTAAGTTATAATGTACTTGTACAGTGTAGTTCATGGAGATTGCACCCTCTGATTTGTATCAACTTTTGATATGAAGAAAGGGGGCACACCTCATAACTTTTATAACTCTTGACTTTTTTGTGGAAATTATGAGCAGTGTAGTATTTTGTCCTTTTGTCCTTCATGGAAGACAAACTTCACAGCCAGACCAGTTTCAATGATACATGTACACAGGACATTTATTTGGATCAGTTTAACCTAAAGAAAATATGCCCAAAGGGGCATTTCAGAAATAGTGGGAATATATCTAATTTTGAATGGCACATTCCACGGATGAAGCACTTTGTAGGGTAAGAGGGCACTGTGGTGCAAATAATGGATTATAATGTAGTGTTTGCTGGAAGAACCAGAGCAAGACAAGTCTAGATTTTAGAGCAAAAGAACATGGCTTGATGTCCCATCCAATGGTTAATAAATGTGCATGTCAGTGTTTTGCTGAAGGACTCAGCTGTTGCAAACAGGATTCGAACCCTAAGAACTATAGAAGTTGAGAATGGTGTACTAGACTGCATGACCACATTTATTCATGGTATAAAGTTTTAACCAATATATTCACTCAATAACAAAAAAGGGAGAATTGAAGAATTTTTTTTAAATAAATGTTATGTAAATATTTGTATTTACAGTTTTTATTTTGCTATTAATATAAATTGATTTTATCTGCAGAGGTTTTGCTGTTCGATTTGAAGAAGAAACAGCTGAAGATGAAGATATTTATAAGAATCTTGAAGATCTTGCCGAGTGAGTCTATTCTGTTTCATCCCCTAGAAACATAATGTCTTATATCCAACCTTGAGATTAGAAGTACTACATGTATGAGTGTGTTGCCTTGATCTTCCACCATGTTCATTGATTTTGCACTAGGTTTGCTCAACCCACATGTACATGTAGATGACTGCTCGGGGTGTATGTTTGGTAAAAAGCCACTTTCTAAAAATGCATTGTACAGTAGTTTCTTATTTACTCGGATAAGATTGTTGGGTGCCTTTGCAAGAAGGCTCTGCACCTTTCTTCCAAGTACTTTATGTCCCAGCAACAGAAGGTCGTAAGCAATAACATGGCTCCTTAAAAAACCAAATGGCATTATTGTTAGGTTTTGTTGCTAGAATTTTCCAAAAGATATGTTTTCCCATTCCCATGCAGAATTTACCTTCCTGTAATTATTTGGAATGGCAGAAAATCAATCAAACATTCATACTCAATTTTCTTGAAACACAGTTTTTCATGAATATCACTCACAGCCTTTTTCCAGTGCCCCTTTTGTACATCCTTCTACTGGGCACAGGACGAGATGAAAGATGCATACAGGAAAAAGTTGCAGTTGGATCTCTATCTTCTAGAATACCACTTTTACAATGTAACACACCTTAATGAGGTATTATTTTCTCGTTTACAGTGAACATGATTTGGCTAATGAGGGCGACATTTATGACACCGTGGAAGGCGAAGAAGATAGCATATATGATGACTTGGTGTCGCTTCGAAATAAAGCCAAAAGAACAATGTCACTGCAGCCAGAACCTGAGGTACTGTAATATGACTTCTCCTTCATTGAACTTCTAAGTTAATGTAAAGCTGCGTCATCATGCATTGAAGTATACAACATCCTTAGCAACACCCTTAACAACAGTTGAAGCCGTAGCTGTAGCCACTAATTCCTAACTATGGACCTCATCAAAACTACAGTTTTGGCTTCAGTTCTGGCTTAGGCTCCGCAATTTATTTTGAAAATGGGCACTTTCTGTTTGGAGCTTCAAAACCGCGAGATCAGGGTGGGGACCAGCCATCAACTGGCTGACTCACTTTATTAATAGCATACCAGTATGACATCATTATCATCAATCCTGACATTGTTAGATTGAGGGCTGGCGGATCATTGCCATCACAAACAAGCTAACGAGTTTTGAAAATCAGAGGATTATCTTTGAATTTCTTGTAATTAATTTATTGCTTTCTCATTTCTTCTCATTCCAAATACTGCAGAAGAAAGGCAAGAGACAATACTGCATTGAAGAGATTGTGGAAACGGAAAAGAAATATGTAGATGCACTCTATATGTTAGTCAATGTAAGTAGTGAACATGTAATTGAACCTGTGTCATCCTGTACTTACAAACAAGCTAAAGAGCATGGACTTCCTGCTGGCACAATTTGTACACAGCTTCAAAAGGATGAACATATGTGACCTGCTCCCACGAAATGAGAGTAAAGTCGGAATTTTGAAAATTAGCTATTTAGTCCTATTGTATTCTCTAGAACAAGAGCTTTCCATTGGTATATGACACATGGTGGTAGTCTAAATACTTTTTACTATACAGCCCGAGAAAGCTGTCAGGTTTCAATTATTGATTATGGAGAAAACGGCCTTCAAAGATAAAACAACAAGCAGGAAGTCGACTCACTATCAACGTCGCCGAGACCTAAAATGTTGGCACCATTTAGAGCTTTTTTGACACGATCCTCCACCGCCATAACTCTGTATCTAGTCAATAACTATAATACTGTTCTATTTAATGTATTTTTACTATAAAAAGCCTTTAAAAACTTGTAAAATGTAAACCTGAACGTGCGATTGTGACTGGCCTTCAGCGAACGTTGACAAGAGCAGCGATTCTCACGAAATAGGTGATGCTTTAGTGAATGGACACGATCGAATTGCGCATGCGTATGCCCAACGTGGCAACAAGCACGCATTGTTTACGTGATAATGCACGTCGATAGTTGCAAAAAACGTGAATAATACATGAGGGGTCAGGGTTTATAGTACCAAATATAGACAGGGGGGGGGCTGTACGCTTTCGGATGATACCAAAGTGGATAGGGTTATGGGTAATAAGAGGGTGAAAAAAGACGGTTGAAAAAGGCAACAATTTCTGTTCTTTTACGCTTTTGTTTTCGATCCAGCAGTAATTCGCAGTGACAATGCATGTCAAAAAAAGTACTACAGCATGTTTTTATAAGTTTCTGATTGAAACAAAGCTCTAGGAATAAGAAGAAGATAATTTGTCACACACAATCACAAATAAATCTCAAAATGAAAGACCCCTTCAAATTTTGACTTTCTCTGGCCCTATTGCCGAATCTCATTGTGCGACTTTACGCTCATTTCGTCGGGGCAGGTCACATATAAGAACTTACTTTACACAAGACATAAATGTTATCAACTTGAGATACAGATACAGGATCTTTTATCTCCACACCTGTTCAACTCTTGATTTTTCAGTTTTATATTTGTTGTTGTAGTTATGATGCAAAATGGAAAAATGTTCATATGGCCAGCGGAGTTACATGTATCCTGCCTGCCATGAAATGCCTGGGAATGGGCAAAGCGACATCAGATTACAGGGTATAATTTGCAGGTTTTTGTTGTGGCAGGGAATTAATATTACAGTCATCCCATGTACCTGGCACCAAAATCTATCACGCATGGCATGTTGTTCATTGGCTGTATATATATTTTTAGTTGTGTGGGACTTTTAAGTGTTTTCTCCACATTAGCTTTGAATCACTTTAGCCCCTTTCACACTACACTTTAATCCGGAGAATCTCGGTGTTAAGGACAAATTTAACACAGAGATTCTCCGGATTAAGTGGAGCGTTCACACTACACTTTTTAGAGCTAAAAATTCTCCGGATTAACGGACCCAAAACTGGCTTAATCCGGGTAAAACTTAACCCTGCCCAGGACTAGGGTTAACCCACCAATCTCGGTGTTAAAAGACGACTCACCGCAAATTCTCCGGATTAAATTTCAAGTATGAACGCGGCTGGGTTATTTGTTGTGACGGCGACTGGTTGAGACTTGTCAACACCTTCTTATTACGTAAGACCAAGACAGACTCCCTTGTTTTACAGGTTTCTGGTTGTATGATATACAGGCATGAGAATCTTCCGGTTTTTTCCCTTTCAAATTTGTGGTCTTCGAGTTCAATGTGAATTTGATATAAAATTTGGGGGGTGAGTCGTTGGGGTATACATTTGGATCTCGCTAATCCCTCTTCTTGGTTTTATGAGAAATAAGTTTACACGCGGCTTCCGTTCGTAATAAATTGCCGCCCGGCAGCGGCCAGCCCAATATACGTTGATTTGTTTATTCCATGTGCATGCAGCGCATTCAATTGATATCTGTAGACTTCTTTCAGTCTTTCCCCGCTTCATTCACGGTACGGTTTGACCGTAATACATGTATGTTTACTGTTGCAGCAAAGGAACATTCGTGGAGACATTGAAAAGTCTACTGACAACAACGCACAGTGTTTTGGATGCGCGCGCATCGTTATACCTTTTTTTTACCAGTCGTCGGTACGAACCTTCATAGGCTTAAGTGCCGTTTCTTCGATACGTTTAATGTGCTTTACGGCTGGAGATATTTTTACGCATTGAACTATGACCTGGAAGAAACTTTGAGACAATGCATGAGTGTGCGACACAAGTGTGGGGAGATTCGTTGACGTTTGACGTCTCACATTATTTTTCCAAAATGCTATGGTTTATAAACTGTCGGGATCTTGGAGATACGAAAAGGTGTTTGAAGAACAAGTTTCAATGGCCAAAGGGGGCAACACTTAACACAATTATTCACTATCACAGGTAAAAAGACCCCCAAAAAATCAATATTTGTAACAAAAGCATGACATTGACTGCTCCGTTCATAATCATTTATTTTCGTGGAAGTAAGTTACGAATATCATTTAATTTTTAGCTTTTTAAGACAATATACGTCTAGTACTGTTATGATTTCATCTTTTAAAAAATTATTTTCCTCCTATTAACATGTCCTCGATCCCACAAATGGTCCCCAAAACGCCAGAGGGATTCACTGAGTAGTGCGACGCTGACGCATGGGGCATAGGTAAACTTGCCCAAATTCCGGACAGGCAAAAATTTGGACTTTGCCCAAAATCCGGACATGCAATTTTTAGCTTTAAAATCTTTCCGGTTTTTTATCATCGCATATTCTCATGCCTGGATATAGCAAGAGTTATATTATCGCTGCAGTAATATTCCAATCACTCCAGTTTATTCGCTTTCAATTTTGCTATTACGATGTCGACCGCTGCAAAACGCACCAAAAACTGGTGTTTCAAACAAACTCCACATCCGAACGATGTGCGCTTGCATTGCTGGCAGATAAAAGTTATCACAGTGACTGTTCGCCACTGCATCACACACACATGAAGCGTTAGCAAAGCTGCAACCAGTCTCTACAAAAGCAACTGTAGAATGTATGCTGTACAAGGTGCCTTAAGGTGCCTTGTCTCTCTGTGCTACACGTGTCAGTGTAGGCAAATCCTGAGTGCGATAGATTATGGGATTGGTTCCTAAATGTAAGGACAAATTCGCGTGCGAATTTGTTGCCATCATCACTTTTAACCACGCGGCAGTCAACATTTAAAGTTTTTATTTTATCATGAAACATTTATTTGTAACTACATTTACACTGGGCGGCGCTTGTTTATCGTATTTAATTGAAGTAGTATCGTAGCAGCGTATTCACGGCTCAAATTCGTACGTCGAGCGCCATGTTTCGCGACGATGTAAACACAACAGCAAAGAGCGCGCTATGCAGTGGGTATTTTCATTCACGGGTCAAAAATTCTCCGTATTAAAAATGTGTTGTGTGAACACGTGCTACGCTGCTCCGTGTTAGTGTGGAACTGGGTTAACTTATTCTCTGGGTTAAATACTGTAGTGTGAAAGGAAACTCCGGATCAGTTTTAATCCGTGTAGCAAACTTTGACACGGGTCGCCACTTACACGGATCAAAGGTAGGTAGTGTGAAAAGGGCTATGGTGTACTTGTAAGCACAATTTGTTGATAATTTACTTTTTCAACCTACCCAGGGTTTCAAGAAGCCCCTCAGTCACTGCATCCCATCCAAGGAAATGAAGAAAATCTTCCTGAACATGGAGGAGCTCCACCATGACCACTGTCAGTTCAATGCAGACCTTACCACTGCCCACAATCCCAAGCCCTCACCCAACAAGATGACCATCAGCCAGGTCTTCCTCAAACACAAGGAGATATTTCTACAGTACGGTTTCTACTGCTCCAATCTCATGCCGGCACAAGAAGTCATTGATGATGTCATGAAGGACCCGACGGCCAAACAGAAAATTGAGGCAAGTCTGAAGAAATTTGTTAACGTGTATCCCAAATGTGTCCACTGGTCTTATGTACAATGTATGTATTTTTGATGGAGTAGTTTACCGACCAATCATGCATCTATATTTCTTTCCCTAAGCAGTTACACCAAACTTGTGACTTCTGGTTAACCGTTTCTACGGAATCCAATCAGCCAACATGTAAAAGGAGCAGATGTCAACACACTCTCCAGAATTGATCGGGTTAAAAAAATGGAGCACTGTACTCAGTCTTCACTGTCACAAAACCACAGTGTGGCAGCATACAAAGCAAAACGTATAACAAATAGTAGGGAAATAATCAAATGTAGGGGATGAAGATAAGACAGCTCCACCAACAAAATAAAAGGTTGTTTTTTTTGTTTTTAATGATCCACACTCTGTGAGTGACGTAACATGAATACGGTGCAGTAGACTCTTTGGCCGTGACACTCAACTACAATCTACTTATAAAATTAATCATAGCAGAAACCCATTAATAATAGTCATCCCTTGATTTCTTTTTGTGCTCAGGAATGTCAGTTTAGAGCCAACAAAAACAAGTTTAGATTGCGGGACCTTCTCAGCATTCCTATGCAGAGATGTATGAAGTACCACTTACTACTAAGGGTGAGTCTACATTCTTTGTTCCTAAATACTTGGAATAATTATCTTAAAGTCATATTTGTTTCACATTTTGCATTTTGTTTTATGTATTGATTAATTTAATCTGTAACTTGGTAGTAGAGGTTTTTATTGGGTCTGACACATCTATGATGACAGTTTTTTTACCGTTTGTCTCGACCCAGACAATTTAGAATATTTACTTTTGTCCGAAGATTTAAAATAAATAAAATAAAAAATAAAAGGAATTTCTTCTTAAAGGCCTCAGTCGTGTTGGAATTAATAGCTCTGGCAGGAGCTATGAGTGTATCGCTGCAGACAACGGCCAAAGTCAGATTCGCTTAATTCAGACACATAAGCTTTGAGAGCGCCCTCAACGTGGTAAAAAGAAGCCGCGTTATAGAATCGTATCTAAGGACAATAATAAGAAAGTTGCCTCATTAATCATTTTATTCATTTATGATTTCAGGAACTCAATAAGATGCTAATAAGAACTTGTTACTCATTTTATTCATTTATGATTTCAGGAACTCAATAAGATGCTAATAAGAACTTGTTACTCATTTTGCTCATGTATGATGTCAGGACTCATTATGATGCTAATAAGAACTTGTTACTCATTTTGCTCATTTGTCATTTCAGGAACTCATCAAACACACAGAGAAGACTCATCCCGAGAAACCTGAACTTGAAACAGCACTGGACATCATGCAGGTGAGAAAAATATTGTGTATAGTGATTACAGCTAAAGGTGCAAGAAATGCTGATGAAATATGATGTATTGTGTAAAGGATCTCCCAACCTGCCCAGCCCTAACCCAAAAGTTGTTCTTCACTAGTGTAATAAAGAAAACAATCTGCAGGTGAGGAATTCCAAAGTCAGGCAGTATACTCAGGGCTTTCCAAGTTCTGTTGAAAAAAAAGCACAGGCACTGCAGGCGCAACCAAAACACTACAAGCGTCTCTGCAAGCGTCTATGGATAAGGACCTTCAAAGCTGGGCAGTATACTTGGGGCTTTCCAAGTCATGGAGAAAACATTCCAAGCCACCTTGGATATACAGGAGCTGTCTTAATAACTGCTTAATACTACTTCAAGTGGACACTACTCAAGTATGACTCTGTGGTGACTTGTGACTATGTATGTCCTTTGACATAATATGCAACCTGGTACATGTAGTTAGGGTTCCAAACAGCCACTGACAATTTCCAAAAAATAAGCAGGGACAGAAAAAAAAAAATAAAAAATTAACAAATCTTAGGTCATCAGTTACTTTTTTCATGTCATGGGACCTTGCACTAATGATGGACTTAATTGTACTTTTCTTTCTTTTAATTTTTAGGATATATGCCTCTACGTGAATGAGGTAAAGAGAGATAATGAAGTTATGCAAAACAACAAAGACATCCAGAAGAGGTAGGTAGATATGCTGTGGACCACTTGCCACAATCACAAAAGCAAAAAACACAGGTGTGGTTGTTTATAAAGCAAAATGTATAATCAAACTGTAGGGGATTGAAAATAATGTATTACATTTTGAAGGGAATTAAGATGAGACAGTTCCACCTACAAAAGGGATGTCAATCTTTCTTCCTGGATAGCTTCTAGATATAGTCAAGGCGAGGGGTGAAAAAATTGCTCAGATTGTGATAAAAGCATGAAACTTTGCACAAATGTTCAACACAACATTCTTAACATTTTCAGGGGTGGAGCCAATGTGTAATGTATATAGCATAGCAACGGTTGCTAGGTTACATATTTTCCTTAGCAACAAGCACAAAAGATGCCTGCAGATTGTGCTAAAAGCATGAAACTGCAAAAATGTTCAACACAATATTCTCGACAAGTTCAGGGGTGGAGCCAATGTGAAATGTATATAGCATAGCAACGGTTGCTAGGTTACATATTTTCCTTAGCAACTAGAACAAAATATGTCTGCAAACCAATTTTCCTTATCAATTGCAACATATTTTATTATTTTTAACTTTACCCGTCTTATTAGCATCATTCTGGAGCAATTGTCAACTGCAAGAGGCTTACAATAGTTGGCTAGGCAACATTTTTCCTTAGCAACCATCATTATTAGGATGTCTGCATACACATTTTTTATAACAATCTTAATGGATTTTAATATCAAAAAATTCATTCCTTATTATGTACACATAACTCTGGAGCATATGTTCACTGCAGATTGCCACAGTCTGTCCTCCCCAGTTCCAGAACAGTCAGTTTATCACTGCAGCGGCAGACAATATAGGCCACAATCCAAGCTCAGACCTCCACCGGTTCATTTCACGGAACAAGGGTTTGTCCTTCTTCCAGAATGTTACCAACGAGAGTAACACGAGTGATGACACCGATCGCGGTTTCACCCATTCAATAGCAACTTTGTGAAGGGGCAAAGAATGGTGACTTGCACATCGCTTAAGACTACAGGTCTGCCATCAAATGATGTCTATGGTCCACTCATTGCTGGTAAACCTGATATCTTCCCTCGACACTCTATAGGTAAATAAATGGAGAAAGAATATGACTGGCTGAGTCATGTTGAGAATCTGCATGCAGATGAAATATCCCCTGATTCTAACATTTCTTGGGCAGCATGCTACGCCAGTCTAATAGCAGAATCTGACGTCTTACCATCCATCATTGCCATGCTGCCCCTTTTGCTGAGGAGGCCAGCACCCCATCGATGTTGCGTCACTCCTTTGAAGTTAATATTCAGGCAGCTGTGCAACATCCCTGGCCAGATTCCTGTGATAACTACAATGGTCTATGGATAGGATGTATGGTGAGGGTAAGTTTGTCATACTTCTTGGGGGACTTCACATAGAGATGACCTGCAACAAAGTCTTGGGTCACTGGTTGGAAGGTAGTGGTTGGGTGGAAGTTCACCAAGAGGCAGAACTTGCCACATTGTGGAATCGTTCCTGAAGGCATCCCATGTCACCCGTACCAGACATGCCCACCAAGTTACTGCATAATGTGCATTATACATTCTCCTGAAAAGGGCACATGATGTGTGTCTAACCAACCCACAAGATCCTCCAGACAGTTTCAGCCTTTGGTGCACCTGGCAGAAATGAAGCACCACAGTTCATGTACAGGTACAGATATCTTGGACTACAACTGCTTGGTATTTGTGCGTTCATTGCGTGCAGGTCACTTTGAATTGTTTGTAGATAGTCTAAACCACACCCATTACACCTGTTGGATGTCAGTTCATGTGAGGGATAATGTGTAGCCTTGATAGAACATATCCTGATGTTGCCCGGGAATTCCAAAGTGGCAAGTTCGTTATGAGCAAACTGCCGCCCCCAGAAGCTATTTGCTAAACAGGTGACAGCACTACCTGCAAATGTAATCGAGGGCATGGGGAGCCCATTTGAGGAAGAAGCCAGAACTTTCTAGGGCTGCAGTCAAAGGACATAATGGACCTGTCGACCAGTAGTCAAACAGTGTGCCTCACCACTATACATTAATGCTCATCAGATGCAACGCTTGTGGACGAGCGCCTCAGGGCAAACATAAAGCCAATAACAGCCACCATAACCAGGAACAAGAAAGCAATCTGTTCAACGAACAAGCAAATGGGTCATCAAATAAAGCAGGGGCACACTTCAGGTCAATCTTCTCAAAAGTGAATCTTCTCTCTTCGCAAGGCTGTATGTTGCATGTCAGACAAGAGACGATGACTTTGACATTTTTTTCAGCCACGAAAATCATCCATTTCCACCATCTCTCTCTTCATATGGGCAGTTACGCTTGCCAGGAAAGAAGTCCGATCTCATAGATTGTCTCGAAAGACATGTAGAGTCTTCAAGTGATGTAAGGCCAGACACAGATGTGAGCATCAATGATGGTGCTGTACTCGTGAACATTCTTCGACCTGGAGGATGTAAGACATTTGGCGAGTACGCAGCAAAGGTGTTTGTTCCATATATCAAAAGAGAGCAAAATCAGGCTCTATGGGTAGATATTGTCTGGGATCAATACTTCGACGACAGTCTAAAGGCACTGACCAGAGAAAAGCGTGCTACTGGTCTTAGACAACGGAGACGTGTGGGGATTAGGGAACACATGATGAGTTCATTAGAGCCTTCTCTGAGCTGCACGATCAGAGCAAGGTAGAGACAGAAGCTTCTCTATAATATTTCACTATCCTTCTCTAAGTAAGGAAGCTTCTATATCACACGCAAAGGGCGTCAGATGTCAATCCTTCCTCCCACCAAGGCCGCCCTACAACAACATATCAGGAGGGCAGTATTGCAAGGTGGCCACTACTGGGGGTGTACTACTATGGCATATCACGAATTACCCTCTCCTGTTCAGTGGGGATGGACTTGCCTTGAACAGTGGAAGCCCCTGTGGACATAATCTGCAAGAAGCCAGTGCATCCTGCCCAGAGCTGCTGAAGTGTGCATGCAGGAGCAGGTGTAGAGACTGCAAATGTGTACGGGCGCATAATGCAATGCCCTTTTTACTGCACATGCAGAAGAGATTGTGACAACGTTTGAAGCTATGGAAATAAAGTTGATAACAAAGTTGGTACCCTGGATGTAAAGCGTAACAACACTGTTTTGATTTAATGCATGGTACCATTGCTTTCAATATATTTCCATGAATGGGGTCTTATATTGATAATTGTACATGTTTAAGCTGAGTTAATGAGTTCAGTGAATCCTGTGTTCACAGGTAGTCTTCTGTGTGTACTCAGACGGTTGCTATGGTTGATAGGTTACTAAGCAACTAAATATTTAATGTGTTGTTACTTTTTTATAACAATAACGATAACCTGTATTATTTACCCAAAACATTCCTCTTCAGTAGGCCATAAGGCAATGCGAAGTAGAATCATAATTTTTACAAATAGAGGATAAATATATAAATAGGCAGCTGGTACTGTTTATCCGATACCTAGCAACAAAACAAATGCTATATTGTTTTGTGGTGACACTAATTGTGTTATTTTGTTTTCTGATGACACTGATTGTCTTTAAAACATGTCTACTGATAGTTCTGATGTTCTGTAACATAGCACCAACCTTTCCGAATGTAGTAGATAGGTATAAACAACCGGTTTCTAGGGTAAATTTGTTACTTAGCAACCGTTGCTAAGGAACATGCTGTTTTCAATGGCTCCATCCTTAAAAATATTCAGTATGGGTTGAAGAATAATTGTGCCAAGTCTCATGCTTTTATCACTTACTGAGCAATTCTAGCTGTATTTTTCACCCCTCGCCTACACTAATAGAACATTTTCAAGAAAAGGAATGTCCCAATGTTGTTGTTTTTTTTACTCTACGTATCCTTTTAATTTTTCTATGCAGCCAAAGGTTTCACAGACAAATCCTGCAATTAGTGTAATAAAACTCTGCGTTGCCGAGCGCATTATTTTTACAAAACGCATTATTGTATGTCCTCATTACATATAAAGATGGCTGAGTTTACACTGTGAGACGTCAAGTTAGAACTAGCAATTGAAAACTAGAGGATGTGAATCTAGACTGAATGTATTATCCTTTAAAATACATTGGTGTTTTTTTCTTTTTTCTCTCAACTAGCATGGTTGGCTACAAAGGGCCTCATGTCAACGAGTACGGTCGTCTACAGAAAGACGGAGAACTCAAACTAAAAAACCCTGCTGGAACAAAAAAGATGTAAGTGTTTTTAAATTCCATGTAATTTATCAAGTTAAAGTTAACATTGTCTCTTCTAATATAATCTGGATTTGGTGTATCATTGTAGAGAATCATGAGTCTGTTTCTGATCTTCTTTTAAAGTGACCGAATTTTGGGGGTACAAAAAGGTTTTGTTTGATGAAATTCATTATTAGGAAAAGTCAAAAACTTTCAATCTCTGGCTGTTCCATGATGGCTGGCTGCCTTGGGCCCCCTTGCATGCCTGCGGCTCGCATACGTTGTGTCCGCGTCATTGGCAATTTAACTTCAAGTAATAATGATAAGACTCCCAAATTACAATTATTGTAAGATTAGTCATTGAAGTTTTGTTGTATTTTTTCTTTTTCCAGGCTCTTGGCCGGGGGCTCTCTGAGGTACTGTTTCCTCTTTGATAAGGTCATCATAGTCTGCAACAAGAGTGGAAAGGTAAACTTCAGTCCTTCTTGGTTATGGATCACTTAAGATTGATGTAGGGCAGCATTGTCTGTCCATCCTGTTATAATTATCACCACTTTTTAGAAACAAACTATCTGAGGAAATTCTCAATTTAGTAATAAAATCATAATAATACTACTTTTATTCATAAAATTTTCCTGAGTATTGAGGCCCAATTTTAAATCCTAGTAGACATGAAACTGTTAAACAAAATCACTTACTAGATAGACGGTAGCAGGGAACCATTGTCAAATGATATATGCATCATCACATGCCCACAAAGCTGATTACCGCTTTGCAAATTTGCCTATGTGTGTTCACAGTGAAGTTTACATTGTTGCGTCTCTGACCTGCTTAAAAGAACTGCCGGCGAGCTAGCACGCCTTTTGCTTTGCATACCGCCATGTTGGTGTGCAGTTTTGCATACCGCCATGTTGGTGTGCAGTTTTGCATACCGCCATGTTGGTGTGCAGTTTTGCATACCGCCATGTTGGTGAGCAGTTTTGCATACCGCCATGTTGGTGAGCAGTTTTGCATACCGTCATGTTGGTGAGCAGTTTTGCATACCGCTATGTTGGTGAGCAGTTTTGCATACCGCCATGTTGGTGAGCAGTTTTGCATACCGTCATGTTGGTGAGCAGTTTTCAAGGAATAAACATTCTGCTAATGGCTGCTTCATAAGCAGAAAGCGTTTGCTGGGTCCTGATAGCAAACATTCTGTTATGTGCTGCTCTATAAGCAGAAAGCGTTTGCTGGGCCCTGATAGCAAACATTCTGTTATGTGCTGCTCTATAAGCAGAAAGCGTTTGCTGGGCCCTGATAGCAAACATTCTGTTATGTGCTGCTCTATAAGCAGAAAGCGTTTGCTGGGCCCTGATAGCAAACATTCTGTTATGTGCTGCTCTATAAGCAGAAAGCGTTTGCTGGGCCCTGATAGCAAACATTCTGTTATGTGCTGCTTCATAAGCAGAAAGCGTTTGCTGGGCCCTGATAGCAAACATTCTGTTATGTGCTGCTCTATAAGCAGAAAGCGTTTGCTGGGCCCTGATAGCAAACATTCTGTTATATGCTGCTCTATAAGCAGAAAGCGTTTGCTGGGCCCTGATAGCAAACATTCTGTTATGTGCTGCTCTATAAGCAGAAAGCGTTTGCTGGGCCCTGATAGCAAACATTCTGTTATGTGCTGCTCTATAAGCAGAAAGCGTTTGCTGGGCCCTGATAGCAAACATTCTGTTATGTGCTGCTCTATAAGCAGAAAGCGTTTGCTGGGCCCTGATAGCAAACATTCTCTTATGTGCTGCTTCATAAGCAGAAAGCATTTGCTGGGCCCTGATAGCAAACATTCTGTTGTGTGCTGCTTCATAAGCAGAAAGCGTTTGCTGGGCCCTGATAGCAAACATTCTGTTATGTGCTGCTCTATAAGCAGAAAGCGTTTGCTGGGCCCTGATAGCAAACATTCTGTTATGTGCTGCTCTATAAGCAGAAAGCGTTTGCTGGGCCCTGATAGCAAACATTCTGTTATGTGCTGCTCTATAAGCAGAAAGCGTTTGCTGGGCCCTGATAGCAAACATTCTGTTATGTGCTGCTCTATAAGCAGAAAGCGTTTGCTGGGCCCTGATAGCAAACATTCTGTTATGTGCTGCTCTATAAGCAGAAAGCGTTTGCTGGGCCCTGATAGCAAACATTCTGTTATGTGCTGCTCTATAAGCAGAAAGCGTTTGCTGGGCCCTGATAGCAAACATTCTCTTATGTGCTGCTCTATAAGCAGAAAGCGTTTGCTGGGCCCTGATAGCAAACATTCTGTTATGTGCTGCTTCATAAGCAGAAAGCGTTTGCTGGGCCCTGATAGCAAACATTCTGTTATGTGCTGCTCTATAAGCAGAAAGCGTTTGCTGGGCCCTGATAGCAAACATTCTGTTATGTGCTGCTCTATAAGCAGAAAGCGTTTGCTGGGCCCTGATAGCAAACATTCTGTTATATGCTGCTCTATAAGCAGAAAGCGTTTGCTGGGCCCTGATAGCAAACATTCTGTTATGTGCTGCTCTATAAGCAGAAAGCGTTTGCTGGGCCCTGATAGCAAACATTCTCTTATGTGCTGCTCTATAAGCAGAAAGCATTTGCTGGGCCCTGATAGCAAACATTCTGTTATGTGCTGCTCTATAAGCAGAAAGCGTTTGCTGGGCCCTGATAGCAAATATTCTGTTATGTGCTTTATGTAAACTAATGGTTAAATCAGTGATGATCTGTCAAGTCAGGGTGACATTTTGGGACCAGACTATCTCAGCATGGTGGCTTCACTGATATTTAATAGTTGCTCCCTTTTGTGTTCCTACTGTTGCAAAAGTGCATAGGGAGCAACAATGTGGTTAACATTATCCCACATTTGTCCCCCAATTTCAGTATTTTAACACTTGGAGGAGCATGCTTTTGAATTCGCTGTGAGAAAGCTCTGGAATTGGCTTTTGAACTATATCAGACAATCTCCTTCATTATCTGTTTCGAAATGTTGATCTTAAAAATGTACTTTTTTCGTCCTGAAGACCTTGCCTTATGGACCTTTCTATTGCAATGTCACAGCCCGAGTTTTGCCAACCCAGGTTGGAAAAGTATGAAAAGCCATAACTGCAAATCAAAAACAGATTGCCACAGTTTGTAGCAGTGTTACACAAATATTCAAAAATAGTGTTGAATTTGTTGGAAACAAATCAACCAATCATGGAAGGTATTTCCGTTCATGAATCTTTGCAGAAAATGTTGAATTTGGTCACAACATTTTTTAACACGATTGAATGTTTTGCTAACATTCGGCCGTCCATGCCAACCGGCGCACTTTCTTTATCAACAAAAGAAAGCATGGTGCCGTGAGCATGAATAATAGAGTGGCACCAAATCACTTAAATTTTTTATTTATTTATTTGTTTGTTTATTTATTTATTTATTTATTTATTTATTTATTTATTTATTTATTTATTTATTTATTTATTTATTTACTTTTTTTTTACTTTTTATTTTTTTTTTTATATTTATTCATTTCATACAACATCCACAGTGAAAGCGCCAGAAAAGGATTTTTTTTGTTTTTGTAATAAACAAAAAATTACATAAAATTATTAAATAAGGGACACAATTTACATACAACAAATGGATGATAAGAAGCAGGTTCACTCTGGGCCTGGCTGCTCCATTCATGGCAGTAGATCCACATCAGCTTGTAAGATTGATTGACATAAGTGTTACTCCCAGTGCTGGGGTGAACATTGGGTGTCATTGATAATTTTAAGATTATTTTCTTGATGATTGTTTTCAGTAATGCACAATTTGTGCACTTTATGTGTGGTACGTATATTATTTAGTACAATTTGCTTTTATAGCACATTTTCACATAAGTTTATACCTTTGGTAAGTGACCCTGACCTGACCTTTGATAAATGACCTGAATGTGCTGACCTTTGGTGTATCAATATTTAATTTATTTTTGAACTTTGACATTGCACCAAATGGAGAAAATTTGTGTTTCTATTTTTACAATAAGTCCTTACACTTCTAGGTTCTTTTTCAAACTTTTCCTTTTGTGTTGACCTCTTAAATATGACCTTTTCAATTTGACCTTTTCTAATTTGACCTACCTATGACCCTTGACCTCTCCTCTTCTGTTCCTTCACCTGCACTTTGTAGCTCGGTATGGAAAAGTTCTGGGTATGTACTACAAATGTCTTCAGCACGTTGCATCTGTCCCCAAATTGTGTTGTATCCATTGCAGTTCACAAAGGCATGAACTCACTTTTTTGTATTAAAAAAACCCATATTTTGAAGACTGTCAAGCATAATTTATCTGTTAATTCTCTTTTCAGCTTTGTAGTAAGTTCATCATTACAGTCTATTTACACAAACAGTTCACGGCAGTGAAACATACACGTGTTTTACCTGTTGATCCTAAACATAGCCCTTTTATATCCTGTTTTATTGAAACTCTGTTTTGTACCTGTTAACTTCAAGTTGCTGTAACAAAACAAAAATTTTTAAATGTAACAGTAAGCAAAACTTCAAGCCCCTTTTTGAAGCCCTCTTGGACTGATTGATATTGCTGCGGCAACAAGCATGTGTCGCTTACTGACTGTGTAAATAGACCTTAAAACCTGCTTTCTTCTATATTGATTGTTATCAGTATATGTATGCCTTGTGTATGACATCACTGCATGAACTGACATATTAAAAGTTCAACCCCCACTCTAACTGGATTGGTTTTCATTTTGATTTTATGATTTCTTCATTTTGTGTGTACCTTTTTAGTCAACGTTAACATTGACGCTTGTTATTTACAGGTAATTTTGGTCCAAATAACGCCTTAGGGAATCAGGTTTTCTTTTCAGGTTGTGACAAAATAATGATTTGAAAGACTTAAACAATCACATGATCACTACAAGACTAGATTAAAATGAGTGTTCTTCAAACAGTGCTCCCTTACAAAATGATCTGGTAAACGTGTTGTACCGTTCTTTGTACATACAAACATGTATTTTGACATTATTGTGAAATTTGTGGATTGTTGCGAACTCTTGCCTAAAACCAAAAGGTATCATTGCATAATGATAACAAGTCTGGAATTTCACCTTCGAGAAGGCAAGGCCTTTTTCATTTTTCAAAGGGTACGTCCATGGGAAAATCTAAAAGTCTCTGGGAACCTGAAGGGGCACTAAGGCTTAGACTAGGGCCCAACTTCACTAGGCTCGGCTTACCCAAATCAGAAACATACAAATCTAAGCTGAACATCAGCATACTTCACAGGTTAGCAAGGATTTTTGTTTTTTGTACACTGGGCCAAGTTTCAAAACATGCCTCACTGCAACGAATTATGTCACTTCGGAGCAGCCCAATCATATCATACATGTAGATATGGAAAGCTTGCATCACTGCACATTTATCCAATGAAATCATTGTATCCAATGAAATCATTGGGCCTGTAAGACCAGTGCCTGTCTTTATCCTTGCGGATAAAGACAGGGGACCAGTTTAACACAGCTATGATAATTGACCTCGGTATTCAGTAAGTGTTTTACTTCTATATTAATACTCTATGTCCACAGCTGACATAGAGGGCGTGCACAGCAGACACAGATGACAGTTGTCCTCAGTATTCTGTGTTCTATTTCTATATTGATACTCTAGTCCACAGCTGACCTAGAGGGTGCCCACAACAGACACAGCTATGATAATTGACCTCAGTGTTCATAACTTAAGTACATTGTGAATTTGGACAGAGTTTTGTTCTGAGTTTGATACATGTACTGATAGCATGACGTCATCCATCCATTGAAAGCAAGAGGTAACCATGTCTACATAACAGCTGGCACACTGCATGTTGAATGGACCAACACCCAAACGCCATCATTTTGTTTGTTTCATTTCGTAGTAGCTGGTCTCCAGGGCTGTCAATAGTACAATCTAAAACCAAGATGGAAATCTTTAGTTTACTGCAATGATGAAGCTAGTTCAATATTCACATTTGTAAAAAAAAATTATAAAATTAATCATAATGACAATGTTTTTGTTAGTAGAACAAGTTTGATTTCAAAGTTTAAAAATACTTTTTAGGGAAAATAAGTAATATTTTGGTTTTCCCCATACACCAGTGTTTATTCCGGATGCAAACTGAACACTTATTTTTTACGAAAGTTGTTTTCTTTTTATGAAAGAATAGGTGGTATGATTTCCAGTATTTTCGACTCAGAAGTGATGTTCTGACCTTTGGTACAATCACAATGGGTCAGTGTCTATGGCCATTGATCTTATTGCAGCCATCTTTGTCAAATTCCCTGTACAGACAATGACACTGATAGTTTGAATTCTCAATTTATAAAAAGGGACCAGACTATTTTCCCTTCCAGCCTCAGTTTGGTTACGATGGTTTAAATGGAAGAGAAAAAAAATGGCTGCACCTTGATAAGTCCTTCAATCCTGTTTAGCACAGCTAAAATTAAGCTATTGTACCTCTTTATTTATTTTGTATATTTTTTCCCTCTCCTTTGTTGTAACTACCAGGGGCAAGAAAATCATGAGTTCAACTGCATCATTGATCTTGAAAAGTACAAGATTGAAGACAATCTTCCTAAGGGTAAGAGTGGAAAGGTGAGGGCAAACTTGATCTGTTTAAAAAACACAAAATACTAACTTTAGAGAGGGGCTCCAAGGTCAAATTGAAGTTTGTACCAATAGATAGTCCTCATGAAAGTGGTCTCTAACAGCAATAGATAGTCCTCATGAAAGTGGTCTCTAACAGCAATAGATAGTCCTCATGAAAGTGGTCTCTAACAGCAATAGATAGTCCTCATGAAAGTGGTCTCTAACAGCAATAGATAGTCCTCATGAAAGTGGTCTCTAACAGCAATAGATAGTCCTCATGAAAGTGGTCTCTAACAGCAATAGATAGTCCTCATGAAAGTGGTCTCTAACAGCAATAGATAGTCCTCATGAAAGTGGTCTCTAACAGCAATAGATAGTCCTCATGAAAGTGGTCTCTAACAGCAATAGATAGTCCTCATGAAAGTGGTCTCTAACAGCAATAGATAGTCCTCATGAAAGTGGTCTCTAACAGCAATAGATAGTCCTCATGAAAGTGGTCTCTAACAGCAATAGATAGTCCTCATGAAAGTGGTCTCTAACAGCAATAGATAGTCCTCATGAAAGTGGTCTCTAACAGCAATAGATAGTCCTCATGAAAGTGGTCTCTAACAGCAATAGATAGTCCTCATGAAAGTGGTCTCTAACAGCAATAGATAGTCCTCATGAAAGTGGTCTCTAACAGCAATAGATAGTCCTCATGAAAGTGGTCTCTAACAGCAATAGATAGTCCTCATGAAAGTGGTCTCTAACAGCAATAGATAGTCCTCATGAAAGTGGTCTCTAACAGCAATAGATAGTCCTCATGAAAGTGGTCTCTAACAGCAATAGATAGTCCTCATGAAAGTGGTCTCTAACAGCAATAGATAGTCCTCATGAAAGTGGTCTCTAACAGCAATAGATAGTCCTCATGAAAGTGGTCTCTAACAGCAATAGATAGTCCTCATGAAAGTGGTCTCTAACAGCAATAGATAGTCCTCATGAAAGTGGTCTCTAACAGCAATAGATAGTCCTCATGAAAGTGGTCTCTAACAGCAATAGATAGTCCTCATGAAAGTGGTCTCTTACAGCAATAGATAGTCCTCATGAAAGTGGTCTCTAACAGCAAAAACATTGAAGTTTGTACCAATAGATAGTCCTCATGAAAGTGGTCTCTAACAGCAATAGATAGTCCTCATGAAAGTGGTCTCTAACAGCAAAAACATTGAAGTTTGTACCAATAGATAGTCCTCATGAAAGTGGTCTCTAACAGCAATAGATAGTCCTCATGAAAGTGGTCTCTAACAGCAATAGATAGTCCTCATGAAAGTGGTCTCTAACAGCAAAAACATTGGGTCTGTACATTCTAAAGAAGAATTTCTGCGCCAGTCATCAGCTCAAATTCAATGCCGTTTTGATTGAGCATCATTGGAATTCAGGAGTTAACTGAAGTTCTCTGTAGAAAAAATGTACAGACCTTATATATTGTACCTGTTCCTCATCTTGCCTTCAAGTAAGAAGCAAAAGGGTAGATACATGCACTGTTAGTTCTATTGAGATTACCAAATCCTATAGACCATGTAACCCTTGTGTACCAAAAGAGTAACCTTGTACATTCCAGGTCATTTCCTGGCAGGCGAGATTCTACACTAGTCATTTGGGAAATTTACGTTTGTGACCATAATTCACACATTAATTCAAGAGTTATAAAAATAACGGCTAAACAAGTTTTGAGATGTGTCACCTTTCTTCATATCAAAAGCTGATAAAAAACAGACAGTGCAATCTCCATGCAATAAGGATTTATGTGTTATTCCATTGAGCTGTGTACAAATGTTGCTTGCAGGAAGTCCAGGTCCAGGCTCTGTGGTTCTTTTGTAAACATGTGAAGTCACAGGTTACATGGCCTATAGTATAATGACCTAAATCAAATCTTTAGTAAGCCACATAATACTTTTATCATCCAACAATCCCTGTCTAATCCCTTGATCCTCATACACCATGACCCTCACAAGTTGACTCTTAACTGACCCCCACCCCCCCCCCCCCCCCCCAGTCTGTGGATGTGAAGAAGCCTTGACCAAAATGTGCTCCTTGTGACTCACATCCTGTCCCCAATTTCATTATGCTGTTTAGCTGAAAACTTCTTCAAAACTTTGCTTAGCAGAAATGGCTTACCAGCCAAATTAATTCCTGCAGTTCATGCTGCTGTTGACTGGTTTCCCGTCAATATTTACTTAGCAAGTATTTGTTTTAAGCCATATTTTCTACTAAAGAGCTTTGAAAAATGACAGTGGAAATGATATTACCAAACAGTAAACATCTTTTTGAATTGAGTTGGAGTTGGCATTGATTATTGTGTAACAACTTTGTTTGTTTGTGTTTTTACAGTGGAATTGGTGCTTCTGGCTTACACCAGTCAACAACAACAACGATGATGTGTCCCCAGTTGAAGTGTACTGTAAAACTGAAGATATGATGCTGAGATGGGTGGAGAACATCAGGCTAGCACAGTGAGTTTATTAACCTTTTCCTTACCATAGGCGATATCAGTTGATTGCACTCACACCCCCATCTTCTTTACCATTCTTCTGTAGTTTACTCAGGCCTTGATTCCTCCTACTTTGAAGAGTCATATTTCTTGTTGTTTCATTCTTTAGGGATAACATTAATCCTCTGCCAAACAGTCAACACAAGTACGTCTACACAAGCTTCTCTGATCCTGCGTACTGTAAAGTCTGTCAAAAACTTCTAAGGTAAAGTCCTATCTTGAGCTTTTTTCTCGCCATCTTTACCTGGTTCCCAGTATACACATAAGGATTTGTAGTTGTAGTTATCATTTATATTAAGGGATCAGAGTTGGTCTGAATTGGCGGCTGTGGCTACAGGATGTTGCTATTGACGTTATATGCTCTAACACTTATTCACTTGAGTACCAAGTCGTAGCCGCCAATTCAGATTCAGCCTCAGTTTTTTTTCATTAGACTGGATTAAAGAAAATGAAATATACTTCTGTTTCATCAAGCTTTAAACAGAAGTATTCAAAAGTATTCTGTCTAATGCAGAAATTTTTTAAAGTGTCTGAAGTTTTGTTAACTTTCTGTTGAAAATGTCCTAAATTTGTTTTGCATTGCAGAGGGCTTTTCTTCCAGGGGTACAAATGCAGCGAATGCAAGATCTGTGTACACAAAGAGTGCCTAAAATCTGACAGCATCCAATACTGTGATGCAAGGAGAACCTCAAGACCAAGCAGCTCAGGTAAAACCAAATAATGGGTTATGGATAGTGATTGGAGGGGAGGGGGGGGGGGGGGGGGGTCAAAATGTATGACATTTGTACCTAAACAATAAGCCATTTGCAAATTAGATATGAATAATGTCTGGTAAATTGACTTGCTTTGTCCTGAGTCATGGCTTCAATTTGAATTCCTCAGTCTAAAAAGCCAGTTGCAAGCTCTCGTGTTATTGGGCAAGCCTTTTGGGTAGTTATATAAGAGATGTCTGCACAATTCTGAACGAATGATGTTTCTGTTGGTAACCTTATTCTGGTAGGAATCATTTTGTTGTGCTTTATCAAGCAGCTCAATGAAAAGTTTGATCCATTTTTGAAGGAGTTGAAATGGTCTATAAAAGTAATAGTGCATAAGCCGCTTCATGAATGTGTAATCTGTTTTCAATTTCTCTTTACAGGTTCGCAGATTGTGAAAGGGAGCAAATCCTACAGAGGTCAACCCGCCCCACCAAGTGGCTTAAAAGCTCTTACATTTGATCGGAATGACGTCATTGAGGTATTAGACAAAGATGCTGTCACATGGTGGAAAGGAAGATCCATAAGGACCTGTGCATCAGGTTACTTTCCCTCAGAGTTTGTGGTAGGTACCCAAATTCAAACCTTCATACCCTTTCCCTGTTTCAAATTTGGGGCAAGACAATTTATGTTGCCCCTTGTGTAAGACTTCACAAATGTATCTCATGAAGAATACGCAGCGCTCTTATGCGTCTAGGATAGTAAGGCTGACATGAGTTAGCACAGCGCTACTAATAGATACCATCAAACTGTTGCAAATTATCGGGTAACACAGATGTCTGTCTGGACCCAGATTCTGGAGCCAGAAAACAAGAATTGTTAACAAGGAAGTTTTACCAAAGATTCCTTACAGTTGATCTTTCATTGTGAATGGTTAATCTTTTATTGGGAATGGGTAATTTGTATGCATTTGAATAGGGATAGTCCAGACATTCCAGTCCGTAACAGTAACATTAACCCATAACTGCCTAACTATAGGATTTCACAAAGAACACAAAAGCACTGTAACTGCTTACCCACAGGCAAACCCATAGATGAACAAGAACTTAGGGTCTTTCTTTATACTCTCATTACTAGTATCAGATGGAAACATGGCCAAATATGTATCACAATAAAGACAATTATTTGCTCTCTCCAACAGTACGCAGATTGATGGGATATGTTTATTTGCAAGGCAGTAAATATTGAATGTTTGTTGTAATGCTGCAATGAGCAGGAACAGTGTTTAGGTACTGTGACCAGGCAGTAAATATTGAATGTTTGTTGTAATGCTGCAATGAGCAGGAACAGTGTTTAGGTACTGTGACCAGGCAGTAAATATTGAATGTTTGTTGTAATGCTGCAATGAGCAGGAACAGTGTTTAGGTACTGTGACCAGGCAGTAAATATTGAATGTTTGTTGTAATGCTGCAATGAGCAGGAACAGTGTTTAGGTACTGTGACCAGGCAGTAAATATTGAATGTTTGTTGTAATGCTGCAATGAGCAGGAACAGTGTTTAGGTACTGTGACCAGGCAGTAAATATTGAATGTTTGTTGTAATGCTGCAATGAGCAGGAACAGTGTTTAGGTACTGTGACCAGGCAGTAAATATTGAATGTTTGTTGTAATGCTGCAATGAGCAGGAACAGTGTTTAGGTACTGTGACCAGGCAGTAAATATTGAATGTTTGTTGTAATGCTGCAATGAGCAGGAACAGTGTTTAGGTACTGTGACCAGGCAGTAAATATTGAATGTTTGTTGTAATGCTGCAATTAGCAGGAACAGTGTTTAGGTACTGTGACCAGGCAGACGAATATGGTTTAAACTTATGGTGCTGCTTTGTACTTGAGATCCTATGTGTATGTAGATTCATTGTATGCTGTAGTTAACTAATGTATCAATAGCATTAACCACTGTCCATCATTTCCCTGGTGCTCTGTTATTGCCCAGTATTCATACATCAACGTTTGGTTTCTCCCAGGTTCCAAAGAGACAGAGTACAGCCAGTCAGGGAGCGGTAAGCTTCAATCTACTCCTCCTCCTGCTCCCACCTCCTCCTGCTCCCACCTCCTCCTGCTCCCACCTCCTGCTTCCACCTCCTGCTTCCTTGCATCTCCCACCTGCTCAAAAATCTTGTTAACAGATCCTGTGCAGCTACATTACAAATCACAAGGCCTCAATTTCACAGAGCTGTTCAAGCACAAAGTAAAGCTAAGCACAACAAAATTAAGTTTACCAGAATAAGGCTACCAGCCAAAACACAAGGGCCCAATTTCATGGCTCTGCTTACCGAATAGCAAAGAATCAGCACTTATGGAAGCAGGGAATTCCGCGCTTTTGTCATGCATATTTCACGGGTTAGCAGGGAATTTCTGCTTGGGCACTTGCGTAGTCCACGTTACTAGGCATTCTACGCTTACACAGCTAGCGCACAAATTCTGCGCTTGCTCAGTAAGCAGAGAATGGTGATCACAAGCGCAGAATTCGGCGGTAAGCAGAGCCATGAAATTGGGCCAATGTTACATCGGTGACTGGTGTCTTGCTTGTTTTTGCTTGTTCCTGTTTAACAAGCAGCTCTATGAAATTGGACTGAGAATGACTAAAACAAACTGCATAAAAATCATGCAACGAAGTGTGAAGTGAAAATTGGAATTCCACCAAAATAAAGTTACATGGATTTGAAATCAGGAATTATGATTTCGGAGTCATTTCAGTTACTTTGAAACTGTTGTTGTGACAATAGCGCCATCTAGTGACTACGTCATCAGAGTAAGTGCTGTTGATTTAAGCTGCTAGCCATGAGTTCATTCTGTTGAAAGGAAAAGCACTTTTGGAGGTTGGGATCTACTAATTTACAATCTTGGGCCATATTCTTTAAGTTTAAGCAGACATTTTCTGCATATGGAGCGACCGCTTTGTGGATTTTTTATTTTAATTTTATGGTTGTCATTTCAATACAAATAATCTTGTATTAAGAAAATGCATGACGCAACAATGCAAAACCTTTATGAGTACACAGTAAAGTGGGGTAGATAGGGGAAATAGTTGGAGGAATTGTGCATTTGCTGATACAAGTATGGAATTTGGCATGCTGTCAGAGATGTCATCAGAAAGACATTTTGGCCGTAGGGCCATCACAAATTTGTCCTTTGAAACAATATAGGTAGAATAACAAGCAATTTTCTGTATTTTTTTCAGAATGGCTGCAATTGCTTGTTATTGTACCTGTATATTTTTTTCATAGGACAAAACTGCAATGCCCTGTAGCCAAATATCTTTTTGGGCTATGTTGCATTGTTTTGTATACCCTCTGGTTCTTTCAATGCTTTGCCCTGTGCACGCTTGTGCCACTACAACCTGTTCAGTTGGGCTATGTTGCATTGTTTTGTATACCCTCTGGTTCTTTCAATGCTTTGCCCTGTGCACGCTTGTGCCACTACAACCTGTTCAGTTGGATGATTTCAGTTGGTAGTGGCCAATTCTCTAAACAAAAATGTAGTGGAGAGTAGGAGGGTTGAAGGAATATTGACGTATTTGTGCATGAGTTACACAAGAAGCAGGGCAATAATAAAGACAGAGACGTATTTGTGCATGAGTTACACAAGAAGCAGGGCAATAATAAAGACAGAGACGTATTTGTGCATGAGTTACACAAGAAACAGTAAAATAATAAAGACAGAGATCATGTCTTTGAATTACCAAGCTTTCAGGGTTATAGATTGATGATACATCTACACATGTGATGCATCATCATTTTAAACTAAGTTGTTGGGTGCCATGAAGTTTGGTTTTTTTAAAGTAAGGCCAGGGGCCAGTTTCATTGAGCTGCTTAAACAGAAAATATTGCTTAACAGTTTTCTGCTAAGCAAAAAAAAAGCAGGATACCAGTCACAGATTGTACATGTGAAAATGTATTTTGGCCAGTAACCTTATTCTGGTAAGCATAATTTGTTTGTGCTTAACTGCTTTTTGCTCTATGAAATTGGGCTCTGATTCTAACTGGTTAAACCTAACCATCCCAAACCCATCAAAATCCAATGGCCTGGTTTGTTGGGCTCTGATTCTAACTGGTTAAACCTAACCCTCCCAAACCCATCAAAATCCAATGGCCTGGTTTGTTGGGCTCTGATTCTAACTGGTTAAACCTAACCCTCCCAAACCCATCAAAATCCAATGGCCTGGTTTGTTGGGTTCTGATTCTAACTGGTTAAACCTAACCATCCCAAACCCATCAAAATCCAATGGCCTGGTTTGTTGGGCTCTGATTCTAACTGGTTAAACCTAACCCTCCCAAACCCATCAAAATCCAATGGCCTGGTTTGTTGGGTTCTGATTCTAACTGGTTAAACCTAACCATCCCAAACCCATCAAAATCCAATGGCCTGGTTTGTTGGGCTCTGATTCTAACTGGTTAAACCTAACCCTCCCAAACCCATCAAAATCCAATGGCCTGGTTTGTTGGGTTCTGATTCTAACTGGTTAAACCTAACCATCCCAAACCCATCAAAATCCAATGGCCTGGTTTGTTGGGTTCTGATTCTAACTGGTTAAACCTAACCATCCCAAACCCATCAAAATCCAATGGCCTGGTTTGTTGGGCTCTGATTCTAACTGGTTAAACCTAACCCTCCCAAACCCATCAAAATCCAATGGCCTGGTTTGTTGGGTTCTGATTCTAACTGGTTAAACCTAACCATCCCAAACCCATCAAAATCCAATGGCCTGGTTTGTTGGGCTCTGATTCTAACTGGTTAAACCTAACCCTCCCAAACCCATCAAAATCCAATGGCCTGGTTTGTTGGGTTCTGATTCTAACTGGTTAAACCTAACCCTCCCAAACCCATCAAAATCCAATGGCCTGGTTTGTTGGGTTCTGATTCTAACTGGTTAAACCTAACCATCCCAAACCCATCAAAATCCAATGGCCTGTTTTGTTGGGCTCTGATTCTAACTGGTTAAACCTAACCCTCCCAAACCCATCAAAATCCAATGGCCTGGTTTGTTGGGTTCTGATTCTAACTGGTTAAACCTAACCCTCCCAAACCCATCAAAATCCAATGGCCTGGTTTGTTGGGCTCTGATTCTAACTGGTTAAACCTAACCCTCCCAAACCCATCAAAATCCAATGGCCTGGTTTGTTGGGCTCTGATTCTAACTGGTTAAACCTAACCCTCCCAAACCCATCAAAATCCAATGGCCTGGTTTGTTGGGCTCTGATTCTAACTGGTTAAACCTAACCCTCCCAAACCCATCAAAATCCAATGGCCTGGTTTGTTGGGCTCTGATTCTAACTGGTTAAACCTAACCCTCCCAAACCCATCAAAATCCAATGGCCTGGTTTGTTGGGCTCTGATTCTAACTGGTTAAACCTAACCCTCCCAAACCCATCAAAATCCAATGGCCTGGTTTGTTGGGCTCTGATTCTAACTGGTTAAACCTAACCCTCCCAAACCCATCAAAATCCAATGGCCTGGTTTGTTGGGCTCTGATTCTAACTGGTTAAACCTAACCCTCCCAAACCCATCAAAATCCAATGGCCTGGTTTGTTGGGCTCTGATTCTAACTGGTTAAACCTAACCCTCCCAAACCCATCAAAATCCAATGGCCTGGTTTGTTGGGCTCTGATTCTAACTGGTTAAACCTAACCCTCCCAAACCCATCAAAATCCAATGGCCTGGTTTGTTGGGCTCTGATTCTAACTGGTTAAACCTAACCCTCCCAAACCCATCAAAATCCAATGGCCTGGTTTGTTGGGCTCTGATTCTAACTGGTTAAACCTAACCCTCCCAAACCCATCAAAATCCAATGGCCTGGTTTGTTGGGCTCTGATTCTAACTGGTTAAACCTAACCATCCCAAACCCATCAAAATCCAATGGCCTGGTTTGTTGGGCTCTGATTCTAACTGGTTAAACCTAACCCTCCCAAACCCATCAAAATCCAATGGCCTGGTTTGTTGGGCTCTGATTCTAACTGGTTAAACCTAACCATCCCAAACCCATCAAAATCCAATGGCCTGGTTTGTTGGGTTCTGATTCTAACTGGTTAAACCTAACCCTCCCAAACCCATCAAAATCCAATGGCCTGGTTTGTTGGGTTCTGATTCTAACTGGTTAAACCTAACCATCCCAAACCCATCAAAATCCAATGGCCTGTTTTGTTGGGCTCTGATTCTAACTGGTTAAACCTAACCCTCCCAAACCCATCAAAATCCAATGGCCTGTTTTGTTGGGCTCTGATTCTAACTGGTTAAACCTAACCCTCCCAAACCCATCAAAATCCAATGGCCTGGTTTGTTGGGTTCTGATTCTAACTGGTTAAACCTAACCCTCCCAAACCCATCAAAATCCAATGGCCTGGTTTGTTGGGTTCTGATTCTAACTGGTTAAACCTAACCATCCCAAACCCATCAAAATCCAATGGCCTGGTTTGTTGGGTTCTGATTCTAACTGGTTAAACCTAACCCTCCCAAACCCATCAAAATCCAATGGCCTGGTTTGTTGGGCTCTGATTCTAACTGGTTAAACCTAACCATCCCAAACCCATCAAAATCCAATGGCCTGTTTTGTTGGGCTCTGATTCTAACTGGTTAAACCTAACCATCCCAAACCCATCAAAATCCAATGGCCTGTTTTGTTGGGCTCTGATTCTAACTGGTTAAACCTAACCCTCCCAAACCCATCAAAATCCAATGGCCTGTTTTGTTGGGCTCTGATTCTAACTGGTTAAACCTAACCCTCCCAAACCCATCAAAATCCAATGGCCTGTTTTGTTGGGCTCTGATTCTAACTGGTTAAACCTAACCATCCCAAACCCATCAAAATCCAATGGCCTGTTTTGTTGGGCTCTGATTCTAACTGGTTAAACCTAACCATCCCAAACCCATCAAAATCCAATGGCCTGGTTTGTTGGGTTCTGATTCTAACTGGTTAAACCTAACCATCCCAAACCCATCAAAATCCAATGGCCTGTTTTGTTGGGCTCTGATTCTAACTGGTTAAACCTAACCATCCCAAACCCATCAAAATCCAATGGCCTGTTTTGTTGGGCTCTGATTCTAACTGGTTAAACCTAACCATCCCAAACCCATCAAAATCCAATGGCCTGTTTTGTTGGGCTCTGATTCTAACTGGTTAAACCTAACCCTCCCAAACCCATCAAAATCCAATGGCCTGTTTTGTTGGGCTCTGATTCTAACTGGTTAAACCTAACCATCCCAAACCCATCAAAATCCAATGGCCTGTTTTGTTGGGCTCTGATTCTAACTGGTTAAACCTAACCCTCCCAAACCCATCAAAATCCAATGGCCTGTTTTGTTGGGCTCTGATTCTAACTGGTTAAACCTAACCATCCCAAACCCATCAAAATCCAATGGCCTGTTTTGTTGGGCTCTGATTCTAACTGGTTAAACCTAACCCTCCCAAACCCATCAAAATCCAATGGCCTGGTTTGTTGGGTTCTGATTCTAACTGGTTAAACCTAACCATCCCAAACCCATCAAAATCCAATGGCCTGGTTTGTTGGGTTCTGATTCTAACTGGTTAAACCTAACCATCCCAAACCCATCAAAATCCAATGGCCTGTTTTGTTGGGTTCTGATTCTAACTGGTTAAACCTAACCATCCCAAACCCATCAAAATCCAATGGCCTGTTTTGTTGGGTTCTGATTCTAACTGGTTAAACCTAACCATCCCAAACCCATCAAAATCCAATGGCCTGGTTTGTTGGGTTCTGATTCTAACTGGTTAAACCTAACCATCCCAAACCCATCAAAATCCAATGGCCTGGTTTGTTGGGTTCTGATTCTAACTGGTTAAACCTAACCATCCCAAACCCATCAAAATCCAATGGCCTGGTTTGTTGGGTTCTGATTCTAACTGGTTAAACCTAACCATCCCAAACCCATCAAAATCCAATGGCCTGGTTTGTTGGGTTCTGATTCTAACTGGTTAAACCTAACCATCCCAAACCCATCAAAATCCAATGGCCTGGTTTGTTGGGTTCTGATTCTAACTGGTTAAACCTAACCATCCCAAACCCATCAAAATCCAATGGCCTGGTTTGTTGGGTTCTGATTCTAACTGGTTAAACCTAACCATCCCAAACCCATCAAAATCCAATGGCCTGTTTTGTTGGGTTCTGATTCTAACTGGTTAAACCTAACCATCCCAAACCCATCAAAATCCAATGGCCTGGTTTGTTGGGTTCTGATTCTAACTGGTTAAACCTAACCATCCCAAACCCATCAAAATCCAATGGCCTGTTTTGTTGGGTTCTGATTCTAACTGGTTAAACCTAACCCTCCCAAACCCATCAAAATCCAATGGCCTGTTTTGTTGGGTTCTGATTCTAACTGGTTAAACCTAACCATCCCAAACCCATCAAAATCCAATGGCCTGTTTTGTTGGGTTCTGATTCTAACTGGTTAAACCTAACCATCCCAAACCCATCAAAATCCAATGGCCTGGTTTGTTGGGTTCTGATTCTAACTGGTTAAACCTAACCATCCCAAACCCATCAAAATCCAATGGCCTGTTTTGTTGGGTTCTGATTCTAACTGGTTAAACCTAACCATCCCAAACCCATCAAAATCCAATGGCCTGGTTTGTTGGGTTCTGATTCTAACTGGTTAAACCTAACCATCCCAAACCCATCAAAATCCAATGGCCTGTTTTGTTGGGTTCTGATTCTAACTGGTTAAACCTAACCATCCCAAACCCATCAAAATCCAATGGCCTGTTTTGTTGGGTTCTGATTCTAACTGGTTAAACCTAACCATCCCAAACCCATCAAAATCCAATGGCCTGGTTTGTTGGGTTCTGATTCTAACTGGTTAAACCTAACCATCCCAAACCCATCAAAATCCAATGGCCTGTTTTGTTGGGTTCTGATTCTAACTGGTTAAACCTAACCATCCCAAACCCATCAAAATCCAATGGCCTGTTTTGTTGGGTTCTGATTCTAACTGGTTAAACCTAACCATCCCAAACCCATCAAAATCCAATGGCCTGGTTTGTTGGGTTCTGATTCTAACTGGTTAAACCTAACCATCCCAAACCCATCAAAATCCAATGGCCTGTTTTGTTGGGTTCTGATTCTAACTGGTTAAACCTAACCATCCCAAACCCATCAAAATCCAATGGCCTGTTTTGTTGGGTTCTGATTCTAACTGGTTAAACCTAACCATCCCAAACCCATCAAAATCCAATGGCCTGTTTTGTTGGGTTCTGATTCTAACTGGTTAAACCTAACCATCCCAAACCCATCAAAATCCAATGGCCTGTTTTGTTGGGTTCTGATTCTAACTGGTTAAACCTAACCATCCCAAACCCATCAAAATCCAATGGCCTGTTTTGTTGGGCTCTGATTCTAACTGGTTAAACCTAACCATCCCAAACCCATCAAAATCCAATGGCCTGTTTTGTTGGGTTCTGATTCTAACTGGTTAAACCTAACCATCCCAAACCCATCAAAATCCAATGGCCTGTTTTGTTGGGTTCTGTCGGACTGAAGGCTTACATACATTGTAATAGACTCAGGTTTACTGATATGGTAGTTAGAGTTTGGGTGTTGAGTTTAATAACCTGTTGTGTTGGTTGTTGTTAGAGTGAGGACAGATCCTAAACAAATTACTGACAGGAGTTGGGTTAGTGTTTTGTTCTACTAAAACCCTCAAAACTATCTTCCACACATACCCCATTCTGGCCCCTGTGGTCAGTTATTCCCCTCACATGGAGCCATTCAAAGCTTTAACTTTGGTCGAAGAACTCTTCCCAATTTTTCTTCTGTATGTAAAGCACTTTGTCCAAATGGTAATGTTTGTATTTGTGTTGAAATGTATCACACATGTTGTTATGTGGGGGCCTCAGATTGATTGAAGCTGCATATTTCAAAACATTTCATCTGTAATAGTTTGTCATCTTGGACCTCCCCCCCCCCCCCCCCCCCCCCCCCTCTCCCCATTAAAATCAGTGTAACCAGATAGTGGCTAGAAAGATAAATGGTCTAGTTAATTTTCTTGTGTAATGAAAATATGCATTTATGATACAGGCAACAAGACATGGATAATGGCGACATGGTAGAGGGGGGCTACACTCAGTTTCATCAAATCATTAAACTGTATTTTTAATCTCGTTTCATTTTGTTGAAATACTTCTTGGTTTGCAGAGGTCAAATTACGAGCCCACAACTCTCACAGGCAACAGTCACCCACATCAATATGAGAATCAAAGCGCCTCCAAGTCCAAACTACTGGAACAGCAATGGTAGGTGCAAGAACTAGACCTTGTGACCTCTGACATCACATGTTCACAAAAGTGCCACAGATCCTTGAGTGCCTGCGGCCACAAATTGTACACACTGCAATGGAATAAACAAACCGTTACATTTTAGAGCAAATTGTTTAAAAGTTGTCTAGTTTTATGTTTGTAGCTCTTGATTTTATTTGGTAGTTACGGGGGGAAAAAAGCTACATTTCTCATTATGATCAGTGAATTATCTTGCCTGACACTCTGTGTAACCAAAGGGACATGGTTCCATTTCATGCCACTGCTTACCTCAGAACTCTACATTTGAGGCCCACACAATTATATGCTTTACAAAGCTTTACCAATCTATGGCTCTACCTTTAACAACAACCTAATATCCTCCCTAATTCAAGGTTGTTTGGTTTGTATGCATTCTTGTAGGTATGTCGGTAAGATGGATCGTTTATCAGCCATTGAGCAGCTAAGGGACAAACCAGACAGCTGCTACCTAGTACGAGATAGCGTCAAAGATGAATTCCAAACACATGCCATCACTATCAAGTAAGTTTTGACACGGACTTGTTTTCAACTCCATCCTGTTTATGAAACAATAAGCGTATAATGATGATGTATATTTGTTATTTCCTGGGCCTATTTTCGTGTTGTTGCTTACTGTGAAGTTCTGCTCTTTTGGTCACCAGCATTCAATGCTTTATAGGTAGTGCAGAACGGGAACGACTGGTTGAACAGTCTACTCATTTGAGTTCTGGTGTTGTCAGAATTCAAAGCATTCAATGTTTTATAGGTAGCCCAGAAGTGCAGAATGGAAACGACAGGCTGAACAGTCTACTCATTTAAGCAGGCATGCAACTCTTCCGCAGATCGGCGGATTTCCACTTTTCATAAAATAGAATACCGCCGTTTCACGCTGCATGAAAAAAAAAAAAAAACGCTGAAGGAAACATTGCTTATTGAAAAGAAATAAAGATTCAGGATTCTTAAAGTCTGGCTCCGCGGAAGTTTACACATACAAAAGCATTACACAGTCCAGACACAGACACAAGTTCTCCTCGTACAGCATACCTTCTACACTATTTTTTGCACAGTCTGGCTCCGTAGTGTTTTTATTGCTATTTGTGTAAGGGGATGCGGCGGAAACCAGACGCTGTAAGAGTGCAAGTGAACCGCGCGATCGAAAAATAACGATGGCGTCCACTAGGAAAGACATCGTTGATCGGTAATTTTCCGCTTTTTTTTTCGGCTGAAGAGTTGCATGCCTGTTTAAGTTCTGGTGTTGTCAGAGTTCACAGCATTCAATGCTTTATAGGTAGCCCAGAAGTGCAGAATGGGAATGACAGGCTGAACAGTCTACTCATTTAAGTTCTTGTGTTGTCAGAGTTCACAGCATTCAATGCTTTATAGGTAGCCCAGAAGTGCAGAATGGGAATGACAGGCTGAACAGTCTACTCATTTAAGTTCTGGTGTTGTCAGAGTTCACAGCATTCAATGCTTTATAGGTAGCCCAGAAGTGCAGAATGGGAATGACAGGCTGAACAGTCTACTCATATAAGTTCTTGTGTTGTCAGAGTTCACAGCATTCAATGCTTTATAGGTAGCCCAGAAGTGCAGAATGGGAATGACAGGCTGAACAGTCTACTCATTTAAGTTCTGGTGTTGTCAGAGTTCACAGCATTCAATGCTTTATAGGTAGCCCAGAAGTGCAGAATGGGAATGACAGGCTGAACAGTCTACTCATTTAAGTTCTGGTGTTGTCAGAGTTCACAGCATTCAATGCTTTATAGGTAGCCCAGAAGTGCAGAATGGGAATGACAGGCTGAACAGTCTACTCATTTAAGTTCTGGTGTTGTCAGAGTTCACAGCATTCAATGCTTTATAGGTAGCCCAGAAGTGCAGAATGGGAATGACAGGCTGAACAGTCTACTCATTTAAGTTCTGGTGTTGTCAGAGTTCACAGCATTCAATGCTTTATAGGTAGCCCAGAAGTGCAGAATGGGAATGACAGGCTGAACAGTCTACTCATTTAAGTTCTGGTGTTGTCAGAGTTCACAGCATTCAATGCTTTATAGGTAGCCCAGAAGTGCAGAATGGGAATGACAGGCTGAACAGTCTACTCATTTAAGTTCTTGTGTTGTCAGAGTTCACAGCATTCAATGCTTTATAGGTAGCCCAGAAGTGCAGAATGGGAATGACAGGCTGAACAGTCTACTCATTTAAGTTCTGGTGTTTTCAGAGTCTGGGTTTGGGTCACAGTCATGGAACTTGTGTCCTTGAGCAACCACCACTGCTTTGACATTATAATAATAATATTAATAATATACAAATATCAGATGCATATGAGTACAATATAGCAAAATATAATCACAAGGTGATATCTGGACTGTTCCATTTCACCAGGCAAAGCTGAGTGAAGGTCCTTATATAAAATTTGTCCTAATTCCCTTCCTTTTTGTTCTATTTGTTCTTGAAGGCATGACAACCAGGTCAAGCATATCAAAGTTCTGTTCTACATGGGCAAGTATGGACTTGTAGATAAAGACTCCTGCGACTTTCAAACTTTACCAGAACTTGTCAAGTTTTATACTGAAAACAGCCTGAGCGAAGTCTTCAATGGTCTTCATTCAACGCTCAAGATCCCACTACGAGCACAGCCCCCAAATGGTATGACACTCATTGCTATATAAAACCCTCGGAGACCACAGCGGACAAAAGTGGCTTGTACCAAATATGACCATAGCGGCCGCAAATTGCAGTAAAATCTGACCCACTTCCACCCAATTGAAAAGGTCAAAGTAAAGGTCATGTCCTGAATTGACATTTTCTAATGTTTTCCATGGTAACATGGTGTTTTAGTTTCTGAAACAACACCAACTTTCTGTTTAAAATAAATTTTCAGACCTTTTTATGGGAAAATTTGTCTGAATAAAGTCAATAAAATTAGCCATGTTTGGGCGTATGGTTATGACTTAAACAGAAACGATTGGTCTCTCAAGGAGTGAAAGAGCTTTATTTTCTTGCATTTCTCCCATTGAGCCCATCAAAAACCAAAATGAGGCTGAAAGGAAATAATAGTCAGGTGCCTTTTCCTGAAATGAAAATTTGGAATATCAATGTTAGTCTGTATACAGGGTACCAGACTAAAATAACCACAGAATGCAATGTATCTTTTGTTGCTTCCAGTGTGCAGTCATTTGGCTGCGTTACATACTTTTTGGTCGTTAATACTTGATAAAAAGCAATGTTTTTGTTGTTGTTTTTTTTCCAAATTTCAGGACCCAGTGCAGCTGCAACTCCAGCATTCAACCATGCAGACTCCAACCATGTGGAACCCTTCAAAGCAAAACAGGCTGCTCCTTCGCCTGATATGCACCGACAGGGCCCCAACAAGCGATTTACCATCATTGGTCAAGCGAGGGCCATCTTCAGCTTCACAGCACGTGAATCATGTGAGCTAGCCCTGCAAAAAGATGACATTGTTGATATTGTCAGCAAGGCAGGAGGAACCAGAGGATGGTGGAAGGGATGTGTTCGAGGGAAAGTAAGATATATTATAATGTGGCGTATCTGTGGGCATGTTGACTTGTTTGTTGGTAATTGCTTTATTTTCCATTCCTCTGCACAGTCTCTCATTGCTTTTCTCTTCTTGTTCATTGCAGATTGGGTACTTCCCATCAACGTACGTTGAGGAGGAAGAGGGGCCCCCGTCTTTCTAGTGGAGAATTGCATTTCAGAACAGGAATGCGTATAAACACTCTATTTGTCAATGCGCAGATGTAACAGCAGAATCGTCACAGCAAATAACTATCCAGGAATCTTGCTGTTGTTTGTGATGTATCTCATGTGTGGGAACGTTTTATCAAGTTCTTTTTCCATTGGATGTCTATTTAAACACAAAGTATAGTACCTGTGTGTAATTCGAGTAACACTTCTCATGTGGACATCAAAGGCTATGTGGTGGATGAAGGAAGGCTAAATCCTGATATGAAAGAGACATCTCAGTGATGAGAGAGAGTTTCCAAGATGGTGACAAACTTGTGAACAGTTCAACAATTGCTCGTTATTGTGTTAAACTTCTCTCATTGTTTTCAATGTTCTCTCGGTATAATGAGTAAGCATCTACAGCAGTGTAGAAATATTGTCTTTTCAGGGTCTTCTTATAGAAAGCCTTTTAAACAGTGTGGGAGACTACTCGCAACATAGTGGCAGTGTCTTTCCGCAGAGTCTGTTCAGCACTGTTAGAGGGTCTTATCAGAGGAGCAACACTATTGAAGAGTCTTCTCAACACGCATGGTCTTCTCACAGAGCTCAGCTTAGGGGAGCCTTTTCAACATAGTTATAGTTGCAGGGTCTTCTCAAAGAGCTTTTCTCAATAGTTTTCCACAAAGCCTTCTACTCAGTAGTATGGAGAAGTCTACATGTGTGACTGTTATTCCGCAAAAACATCCTCCCAAGACTTTCTATTTTACTATTTTTTGGGCTGTTAAATGCTGCTCTTTGAATGGGAGAATAATTGCAGTGGTGATGATTATAGTCTTAAATGTTTTTCTAGCATGGGATTTTTGTTCCTTCTTTTATATCACCGGGTGCCTTGAGCCATAACCATAATGTTCTGTCCAACAACTACTTTATAATAATGCATAACCTCTAGAGGCGAGTACTCTTAGATTTTGTTTGTTAGAGCCAAGTGTTGCAATGTAGGCTATTGACAGGTGCTGGGTTCAGAAAGCTGGTTTCTGAAGTGTGTGAAGAAATGAAAGCCTGTTAACAAGCTTTCAATTTAAAAATACACAATTTCTTGTTTAGTTTTATCAGCAAGATAGACTGTGATAATGTTTTCATTCCTTAAAATGGCAAGTTTAATTGGTCATTTCTGTTATATGGTTCCAGTTATCCTGTTGTCCACATAACTCCAAGACGAGGACAGTTGACTTCTTCCATTGTTGATCAACTTTTAAATAGCCAAGCACCACAATCGGTCAATGAGTGTGGAGGCTGTTTAGATGCACTTATGACCCATTGACATGTGCAAGTGGTCTCTTTGCAGTTCCAGCTCACAAGTTCAAATTAGAAAACCATGGGGTATGTTTCCATAAGCCCTACCCTGAGTTGATATCACCCTTTTTGGGGAAATAACTTGCAGAAGTAACTGCATGGCCATAGACTGTCCTTCATGTTGACCCTGCTGATCAAAATGTTGCTTAAGTACATGATATCTGTAGAGACACAGCAAAGGAGATATTTATATGGTGCTACCCCATACCTCTCCAGAATGCATTTCCACCATACACAACTTGTTTTAATTCCACTGGAAGAAACACAATTATGATGATGCCTTTTTGTGATATAAAACAACTGTGAAACATTTTAGTTTTTGTGTGAAATTCAAAGAAAAGGCAAGGAAAGTAATTTTGCAAAGAATGTGTGGTGCTCCTCCCACACAGGCCTTTAGAAAAGACTTAAAATAGCTTTGCTTTTAATGAGGAAAGTGACTGTAGATTCTGCTCATTGAGAAAGGACTTGAAACAAAACTGCAAATACCAGCTTGGGTAAAGGGGGGTGCATTTCCTGTTGGGGTCTAAGCCAATCAGAAAGCAGTGACCATGGTAACTTGGTCGACACCTTGCCAATCACTTTTACAGGTTGAACATAGAAAACAAAGCCATTTTGTGATGATATATTCTTGAAAAGTTAACTTCTATTTTTCAAGTGGGGTGCTAAAGGGGTGGGTTGCCATGGGAGGGACACTACATATCAAAATAAAATACTATCGATTTAAGTCACACATATATTTATATGACAAAGGTGCAAGAAGGCTATAAAGAATCATCTGCCAGCAAAATTTTTCCCAACAACTTTCCTCTCGGTACAGAACCCACCTACAACGAGATACGAGAAGCACGGCTTCATTGTAATGTAAACCACCCAGCTGTGATGAGTTACTATTTTGTTTAATTATAATGCATCTCAAAATGGTAACTAATTTATATATCTTATTTTTGGTGAAGATGAAATCATGTAGAGTAACTGAATAAATACACATTGTTTTGTTTTAATCCAACAATCTTTAATCATGTCTAATATGTAAATCAATTAAGCAGAGATTGCAACAAAATATAAATCAAATAAAAGCATATTTTGTTTTTGTACAAAGAAAAATGGTGTATAATAATTAAACTCCATCTTCCCCGTTTAACACTTTCTGTCCATATTACTTTAACTCTCCTGTTCTTTTGTATTTAAACAACTCATGGATGACATGTACTCAATAACTTTGGTAAAGATAAGCCCAAAACTGGCTTGAAAATGTTCAAGCAAAGGCAGGCTTCGTTGCAAATGTCAACGGGGAAACGAACTGTAATGGACTGTTCATATATAATGTGTTATTTCAATATGGCATTAATTATCGAGGTTTGAGAACACAAGGGACAGAAAATTGCTCTGGCATTGGGAGACTTTGGGACAAAGGTGACAGCTTCATACCTGGGCACAATTTGCTGGCACTGCTAACCACAGAATTGTTCACCTATACAGCGCCCTCTAGTGTGTGTATTTCAATGTAAAGCACAGATTTCCGCAGTAAGCAGTGCCATGAAATTGGGCCAAGAACCCAATTTCATAAAGCTTGTAAACACAAAAACCTGCTCAAAAAACTCTTGCTTAGCAAGAATACATTACCAGCCAAATTACTGTACAATTACCATTGCTGTGACTGGTACCCACCCATTTATTGCTTAGCAAAGAAATTGACAAGCAGAATTTTCTGCTTAATAGCTTTATGAAATCCGGCCATGGTGTGGTATAGCCTTGGTGCTAATGTGTGAGTCGGGAGACACAGGTCAAGTGTTATAAAAGCAGGCTCTGACTGTCTCCCATTGGTACCGGTAAACACTTCGTAAAAAGTAGCCTTTCAATTTAGAAATCATCAGTTTATTTTTGTTCAAACTTAATCAAAACTGTATACATGTATACCATTAAAATTGGAAGGAATTTTTTAGCTTGCATTTTTTCGCGCAAGAGGTTTCGATGGTCTGTTATCCAGACCCATTTTGTAATACACCAATCAAAATGGCGTAGTGTTGCCTTGGTACCAGAGTTAAAAAATAACAAAAACAGGGTAAGGTTGTGTCTGAGAAGCGTCTTTGGCTTTGGCTTCATCAATGAATCCATCTGGTACTACAGCCACAGCCACAGCCAAGCATGCTAACTCTAATACAGCTAAACTGATATATTTTATTACACTTAAATTTGCCATGTGTGATGGCAACTTTATTTTTGCATATGGTTTGTTTTGTAAAGTCTGCTTTTGATAATGTGGTATCACTTGTAAGGATACTGGGGATCAGCAAAAGGAATTGGTCCTGGAAAGAAGAAATTGTTTACCCATCCTGGGTACAATTAGTTTCAACAAGAAACAAAGCAACTTTCTTGTTGATTTTATTATTCTTATTGCTGTAACACTAGTAATCCTGCTAAGGAGAAACGGCCTACCAGCCAAAAGGTGATGTAATTTCCATTCTTGTGACTCCTGCCCCTCAAGTATTGTCCATAGCAAATGCTTTCAGCTTGACCGCTTTGTGAGTTAATGTCTGATACAGTGATTAATCAAATGATTTGGTCACTTTACACACTGTGCAAGTCTAAGAGCCAAACTGGTAAATTTTAACCAAGCACATGTTATGCAGTTTATTTTGGTTTCTTTGTAAACCATGTTTGTTAGTACAAAATATATGACTTTTTTATTTTATTTTATTTCAAAAAACCGGCTCAATTTTTGTGTCACATTTAAGTACAACACGGTGGCCATCTTGGAACTTATGTATAAGCAAATCAAAGAGTTTCAGAGTGAGGCAATAAGGTGATGTAAAGAGTTGTAAGAACTTGACCAAGATGGCAACCATGTGAAATCCAAAACAAATTGTAAATGTAACTTAATCCATAATCTTTCTGTACGTTTGTTGTTTTTGTTTGTTAATTTGTACTGGAAGCAACCTTAAGTGTAAATTATGTATAAGAATTTATTTATACATGTAGTTACATAGAATGAACTAAATATATAAAACTGATTCTTAAAAAGCATCTTTATTGTACAGTCTCAATTTGGAAGGTATATTAATATGAGCAGCAGGATAACATCATGACCCAATGTACAGGAAATTTGGGGTCACATTTTTTGTATAAAAAGAAACAAAAACATGCCGGCAGTATTTCGATAATAATTAAGGACATTTGTTTTTAAATGAAAACAAGAAGTGGCTTTTTTTTTGTGCAGTATACTGGTAAAGAGTGATTCTTGGAAGGTTATTTTGAAGATTATTCTCTTCTTCTTTGTTTTCCCTTTTCCTTTTTTTCTTTCTTTTCTTCTCTTTTCCTTTGTGAAAAGGTCAGATAAAGTAAATGAATTATACTCAAGTTTTTCCTATTGGGTTTTGTTTTGTTTTGTTTTTTTGCTCAAAATAATGTTGGGACTTGAACATTCCATAGTCATACTTAATTGAAGTATTGCATGACCACAATAGGCCTCAGTGTGGTCATCATTTAAAGGTGCAGTAAATAAAATAGATTGCAAGAAAGCATTATGTGAACAACAAATTGTAATAAATGTTTAAAAGAGGTATAAATATGCGGTCATCATGTACTTTAGAAATTTTTCGCTGGAAATGTCTAAAAATAGGAGCACATTTAAAATATGCTTTATTCACACTTACGATTGATTTCCGCTAAAATATTATATTAAACGGTGCTATCACACTGCCCAGTTTGTCTTCATCATTTCTATCTCCCTCCCCCCCCCCCTCTCTCTCTCTTTTGTTTTATTTCAAAGTCAAGTTTGCAAACTATATTTACTCATTTTTTACAATGAAAACAAATAAATTGGGTAAAGAACAGTCACTGTTTACCAGAATACTTGTGATTTAGTTTGGACGAGTTGTTCCTAAAGCTGTGAATAAATGAAGGACTTCCAGATTTTACTCAGAGTAATGTCATGATTGTGTATAAACACGTAGGGTGAGAATCCAATAATTATGCATAGTTGTGTACTGATCTGATTACATTATGATGGTTTTGTATGAAGTGAGCCTTTTTCTGATTAAAAGTTTTGTTTTTTCCATTAAGATGAACAGATTAACATTTTAAATAATTGTTTTCTTTCTTGATGAAATGATAATTTACAATAAAACATGAAAAGGTCAATACTTTTACGAAGTGTGAAGTTATTCTTGGTAGTGAAATAATGACTAAGAGACCTTGACATTTTAAAGATTACAAACTTTGTTGGGAACGATTGGTGGCGAGTCTACTGCAATGATGACGACACTATTATTGGTAAAGGGCGCCATCAATAGGCAGTTAGGGGAAACACGTGTGGCAAAATTGTGTGCTACTACTTTGGCTGACGTCTAGTTACTACTGTGCTCTACTGTGCTCTCACTGTACTATACTCTACTATACTCTACTATACTCTTGGGCTACTTTACTGTACATTGAAACATGGCTGATTCCATTTCGTCCCCAAAGTCGAAGAAACAGAAGAAAGGTGCAGCTTTACGACCTTTGGATTCATCCAAGGTATGTGGTCGTTATCTTTATCTGACATATATAATTGTGGAATATAATGTGTCATTTTTAGAAGTAAAAGACGAAAAGTGGCTCACAAACTTCAACGTTTTCACGTCTATTCCTAGCCCCATTATTAATACGGGGCCATTATTATAGTGCCATCCTTATCGGAGGAAGTCCAGAGTATTGGCACTATTTAATGGGGCTAGTCTATTCCTACTCCTAGAACTATGAGGTTCGATCCGCTATCGTCTCCTCGTGGAGACGATAGCGGATCGAACCTCCTAGGTAGAAATAGACCTCCATGGATCATGGTCTAACACTCGCACTGGAATCTGGAATTGTTTGGGAATATTCGATTGTGAAGTTGTTTGTATACTACGTAGCATGGAGGTAGGAAGTACCACCAGACCATGGTACGGGAGTGGTTAGTATTAAACTTAGTGGTTAATTTCCGTATCCTGCCACCACCTTTTCACTAATTTTTACAAAAAGGTAGACCCAGTAACTGGGGCGCTGTACTCCTTTTTTCGAAATTTTGACATAATCGGTCGTACTAGCGCCCCAGGTTATTAGTACGTTCCACTTCTGGATTCCCTGATATGGCATCATTTTGAATAGGGTAGACACAAAAAATGCCTCAGAACGACCAAAATACCCAACAAAATTGCTTTAAAAACGCCTACTGGCTTCTTGATATGTCTAAGGTGCAACATCAGGTATTTAAATGTACTCACGATTTTGTTTTGTGCTTGAATTTTACGTTTTTGTCGAGCAGATCGATGAAAATGGTGGGCAGAGTCTCGTTCTGCCCAAATCAATGGCCGCCACTGCCGTCGCGATGCATTCTGGGTAGCATATTTAGTCAACGACTGTTTGCAGCGAGTGCACAAAGTGTGTGCAATGTATTCGTGTCGACGGGACGTGTTGTGGGAAAGAATGGTCACAACAACGAGGGTGCAAGATTATGGAAAGCCCTAAATGCAAAGGAAAAACAGCTTAGCAAAAGTGTTTAACAATGTAAAACAAATATTCTAAAATAGTGTTTAATTGTTGAAAAACATATCAACCACTAATTGTAGGTCTTTTATTTCTTTAAAAGTTTGCTGAAAATGGCACAACATTTGGGCACAATTTAATGGCTCTGCTTACCGTAAGCAAAGAATCGACGCTTACGGGAGCAGGGAGTTCCGCGCTTGTCGAATTGCGTATTTCACGGGTTACAAGGGAATTTTTGCTTTTGCGCATGCGTAGTCCACGTTACTAGGCATTCTACGCTTACACAGCTAGCGCAGAAATTTGGCGCTTGCTCGGTAAGCGAATGGTGATCGCAAGCGCAGAATTCGGCGGTAAGCAGAGCCATGAAATTGGGCTCCGTTGTAAACACGATTGAATGTTTGCTAACAATCTGCCGTAGCCTATGTCAACCAGCGTGGTTTGCTTATCAACAATAGAAAGGTTTATAGGAATCAATTACACACTTTTCGATGCAACCATTTTATAAGACAATTGGTATAGGCCACAATAGGGCGAGATGAGCCGACACTTAATACTGCAAAGGCGACAGTGTAATATAGGGCGACACCTAACTGTAGCCGTAGTATTAATTAGGCCGATCCATCAGAATTAGTTGTTCAGTGGGCTCAAATGACTTATTAACAGATCGAGGGCCATATTATCTTCTTTCTGGAAAATAAACTTTGTTTCGGATTTTTACGGTCAAGTAGGCCTAGATAGCTGTAGGAAAGCAAGTGCCGCCTTGTTATTATTTGATGGGATAAAAAATTCTGGAATATGGCGACACATTGTTTTATTTGGTTTTAAACATAAAAACCATTTTGGAAATACATGGACTTATTTTTATCCATTTTTATAGGCCTTATAATAAATGTAGGCCTACTTCAATTAAATGGATGCTTAAGAAACGACAAAACGGAGTGGATGAAACTGAATGGGTCATCAGCATAATAATAATCTTTCACTATCACTAATCAGGAGATGGTCGGTCTTAAGTATATGTTAGAAACTTGTACACTTTCCACACAATGACAGCATAAAAATTGAGCAACGTTTGTGAAATATTTTCGACAAGATACCTTCAACAGTACAAAACTGTTGTACTAACACTATCACACTTCGGTGCATTTTGTAAAAAGTTACAACCAAGGTCAAATTTAGCGATGGATCCTTGATGAATAATACTCTCGTACACATTGAAATCATACCAGTGTAGACAAGCCTGAAATGCCGTATTCGAATATCCGGAACCATTGTGGTACCAATCATTTTGAGTTTTAGGTGTGGGCGATTTTTGGTTTCGTAAATTATCTTACTTTAACAAACTAGGCCTATATGACAAGGAAAATGAAATAGGTCGGGTTTTTAATACTTATTGATAACCAAAATTATTAAGTACAAACCATCAGTTTACAAATTACCTAAAGAAGAAAACCCGGGAATTAAACTTGAACAAAGCTTCCGGTTTTAGAAATTGTGCCCAACACCTCCGATCCCCAAAGTTGTACACACTCGTTTTGGACGCTGTAATTGCCAAACTCTTATTAGCCTTTTCATTGCAGTTTATGTTCGTCCTCTATAAACTCCTTCACGATTTTTTGTTGTCATGGTTGCATATTATTTGGGGGGTGATTTACCAAAGAAGTTTCTAATAAGTTCACGTGAGATCAAATAAGCATCCTCCTCTCAGAGTTTTAATTATTAGGCCTATTTGTGTATTTAGTATACTGAAAAGATCAAACCCTGTGAGCCCAATTTTTGTGTACATCAGTTCACTCAATTTTGGGGTAAAAAGAAATGTATGATTTTTATTTTATTAATTAATTTATTAATTTATCTTTAATAACTTACATATTAATTACTAATACGCCTATTTATCTTATCTCAGCTTACATGCACAACAACAAGATCGCATTTTTGCTAGAGCCGGTAACTCATCGAGTCGGGCTGTAGCCTACTATTATTATTGTTCTTTAATAATATTTAGTTATTTATTTGTTGGTTTATTATCATTATTATTTATATTATTAGTTAATTTGTATTATTATTATCATTTCTTTATTTTGGGGGTACTTCCCCAACCCCCGGTTAACATTTTGATGTGCTTAGGTACTTGTGCTTATGCAGCTCTAAGCAAGGTCTTGCTCTATGGTTTAACGTTGTGACCATTCTTTCCCACAACACGTCCCGTCGACGAATACATTGCACACACTTTGTGCACTCGCTGCAAACAGTCGTTGACTAAATATGCTACCCAGAATGCATCGCGACGGCAGTGGCGGCCATTGATTTGGGCAGAACGAGACTCTGCCCACCATTTTCATCGATCTGCTCGACAAAAACGTAAAATTCAAGCACAAAACAAAATCGTGAGTACATTTAAATACCTGATGTTGCACCTTAGACATATCAAGAAGCCAGTAGGCGTTTTTAAAGCAATTTTGTTGGGTATTTTGGTCGTTCTGAGGCATTTTTTGTGTCTACCCTATTCAAAATGATGCCATATCAGGGAATCCAGAAGTGGAACGTACTAATAACCTGGGGCGCTAGTACGACCGATGATGTCAAAATTTTGAAAAAAGGAGTACAGCGCCCCAGTTACTGGGTCTAACAAAAAGGAATATCTCATTTGAGTAAATTAGATACTGCTTTATTTCATAACGAATGAAAAAGTGGTGGCAGGATACGGAAATTTTTCCACAATAGATCCTCTCGACCTGGCGACGGTCAATTGAGGGTTAAGATTATCGCAAGGAGCTCACACTTAACTTAAGCCTGAAGAGAATGTCTCAGTAGTGAAAACAATCAAGACAATTATTTTATTCTAAATATTGAAAATGAGTTGTTTTTTAATTAAAAATAAAACAATTTATTATTTGGCACAATCGTTATAATATTTTTTGTTTTGTTATTTTATTATTATCCAGCCGAAAGAATGGAAGAAATGGAGGGATGAGAGTAAGTATAAATGTAGCCCTAGTTGCGATAATCTGTCCCTCCATCCTCCTGACAGTCACAGACCGTTGGCGACCATCGAGAGGATGGAGGGTTCTGATTATCGCAACTAATGTAGCCCACTTGTGTGGCAAAGCTATCTGAATTCTAAAGAGCTTGGCCACAGTAGTGGGGCTAGAATGAATGCAGAGAATTTATGAAATTTTGATGTATTTTATAGCTTTCTGCTACTCCTAGAACTATGACATGCTGAGGTGCGTTTCTCTATTATCAATTGTCAGATTGTTTCCTTGAACGATAGCCGAACGAACCTCGTAGTCATAGTTCTAGGAGTAGCTTTCTGCTATTTTGCCATTCAATTTCAATATCATCCACGGTGTGTGATTCACTATAATTGCGGTTTTCAATGATAAACTATGCCAAACTGGAATCATATGCATATTCATATCACTTATCAGTGAATGCAATCTACACACACAGCACTGTACACCTTGTATTTCAATGCACAGTTTACTGTTGTTCCACTATGGTACCCAGTTCAATAGGCCTACAGTGCATAATTTATATAAAAGAACAATAGTGATAAATTATTCAACAATGCCTCATAGACATCATAACAATTGCTAATTTCAGAATTCCTTTTCTTATACTTGGCCATTTCTAATGCTCATTTCAAGGTGATTTTTGACCAATTCATATTTTGCTAACTTCAGACAACACGTTTTCATTCGTTCTTTTCACTTTATAATATATTACCAGACAAAGGGAAGAAGAAAATGATGAAAGATGACAAATTAGACAGACTGCGAGAAAAAGAAGAAGCAGAGAGACTGGAGAGAGAAGACGCTGAAGCAAAGGAGGCAGAAAGGAGGATCTTGGGTTGGTACATTAACTCCTCTCCCTCCCCCCCGCCAAACCTAGTGGCACACGTTTTGACAATCTGGCCGAAACTTTAGCCACACAACCATGTTATGTTTTGTGGTTGAACAAGTTTTACACTCTCAAATTATTTGTTACCTCCACATTGTCAGATCTTCTTATAACAAATATCTAATTTGGCATCTTAATTGGGAGGTCGCAGTTAAAAATCCCGCTCTTATCATCATTTCTTTGTTGAACCAAAAATTATAAAAAATATTAAACAGCATATTAGAGCACAGAAAAGTGACCTCTCGAAGCAAAATGCAAACCAAAACTAATAGCTGTTTTATTTGGCCAGAAGTGCCCCCTACAATAAAAATGGTGCGCCATGTAAAGTTTTAACCTACTTTTGCCGCTGCATATTGCACATGAAGTATGGTATAATTTATGCCTAGCAGTCTGTTCTTGACAGGCCGATTGATTGTGGTCTCTTACTTCTTGTCTTCCATTTTGTGGAATGACAATTTTTAAAAGTTTTTGTAACAAATTCTTTTTCAACCTCCCCTTAAAAACAGTTCAAGTAACAGCGCCTATTTTTCAAATCAAAGAAAGTTGGGCCATTATATGATGTAGATAGTCAATAAGTGTTTCTCATCAGCTGCTAATGCCTGCACTCTTTGAGATGTCAAGTTTAAAATTAAAATCATATTTGAAGTTGTAATGAGAAGTCATGGTTTCACGATAAGTTCATGAAGTGCATTTTTTAGTCATCAGTTTACAATCTTCCCATAGGGCGTTCTTGGACTGTGAGTGTAGCTCTCCCTGGCTCTATCTTAGACAATGCACAGTCACCTCAGCTGAGGACCTACCTAGCAGGACAGGTAGGAATGGCCCCCTCCACACCCCCATGGATTGGCTGCTGCATCTGCTAACTGATCTATTCGTTCAAATAAATACATTATTATATTTCTGTTAATGAATTCAAGGGTGCTTCATAAGCGAACTGAATCGCAATCCTAAGGAAACCTGTAAACAAGGTGCTTGATATGTGAACCAGAAACATCAGTGTTAACCCCTACTCTTCCATGGTACGTGTTCTGGGTTCTGTTACATGCACTACCAAACCCTAGTACACGAGCATTATGGTAAAGTTTCTTGCTCAGGGAAACAAGTGCCACGACCGGGACACAAATCCACATTATGCTTATCAGAAACACTAAAGCTCGGACATGACACGCCACAACCAAGTAAGCATCAAAACTTAGTGTAAACAGCCTTTTTACGTTAAAAATTGCTTAAGAATTATTTTATTTGTCATTTTGTATGTGTTCAGATTGCAAGAGCTCTAGTTGTGTTTTCTGTTGATGAAGTCATCATCTTTGATGAATCAGGCATGCCTGCGTCGTAAGTTTCAAATGTTTGTTCCTCAAGTCAAGTAACTTGCTCAAAGATGCTTGTGATTTTGATTTTAAAGGGAAAGTACCTCATTGTTTTCCATCAAATGTCCTTTAAATTCTGCAGTCACGTTTGAGAGAAAACAATTAAAAATATATTTCGTTTTGTCAAATATTTCGTGCACAGTATGCATATTAAGCTGATTTCAAATGGGGCAATCAAAAACTAACTTTTGATCCTATCTTTAAACATAAATTGAAGTTTGTTTCAACAAACCAACCCTGACCTGTTAACTCTCATCATACAAGCAAGTATCATGTGACACTTATTTCTTTTCCCCAAATTAAGTAGAATTTATGTTTGACCCTCAGGAATACTGATGGAAACTTTGATGGCATCGGGAAGAAAGGAAACCCAAATGTACAACTTGCAAGAATTCTTCAATATCTGGAATGTCCTCAGTAAGAAGTCACAACTTTGCAAACTTCATTTTAATTTCTCTTGATCTAACAACTTATTTAGACTCTAAAAAGTATGGTCTAATCGGTTTCTCTACTCAATGGGAGATCGGAGGTTCAGGTGAGAATGTCTTAGAACATTGAAAATAAACTAATTTAAAATGTTTTCAAAAAGAGCCAAGTAAAGAGAAAAACACAAATTTAAAATTATATCAGCATAGTTTTGATTTTGTTTTGCAGGTATCTCAGAAAAAACTTCTTCCCCAAGCATGCCGATTTACAATTTGCAGGTGAGTGCAGTAGTTATTGCTTGCTTTTTTCATATATTGACTAGTATTCAACATCATTCACTGTGGTTTTGAATAATAATGTGGTTTTTAAATAAGGATGGCAAAGAGGTCTGAAACAGCCATTTAAAACTGGCAGGGTCATGGCCATGCAATAAAGGACTGAGCCGAAGACGACGTCTTGTTTCGCACGGCCACGTCCCTGCAAGGTTTTAAAGGGCCATTTGAGACTGAGTCACCACTCTTTTATTCCCATTCATAAATACCATTCTGTTAAAAACATCCAAAACCTTTAAAAATTGAGAACAAATCTGACAGCTTAGCCTCAGCTGCTCACCTATCCTTGAAATTCTTTCCATGTTGAGGGCAAAGTAGCTCCTCCTTAAAGTTCTGAACTTGCACACCACGTAAGTTTCAAACTATTGCAAGCAAGCTTTCAAACTTGTGCATGCCAAATATGTGACCTACCAACTTAAATTGGGCTGTTAAATTTGATGCGCTCTCTGTGTTTCTGGCAGTGGCTGCTGAGAGCGCTGTATAACCTTGTAAACTTTTTGCGCTCTCTGTGTTTGTGGCAGTGGCTGCTGAGAGCGCTGTATAACCTTGTAAACTTTTATAAAGGTGCTACATACATGGGTAGTGGGTCTCATAACTCAAAAACTTCTATAAAGGTGCTACATACATGGGTAGTGGGTCTCATAACTCAAAAACTTCTATAAAGGTGCTACATACATGGGTAGTGGGTCTCATAACTCAAAAACTTCTATAAAGGTGCTACATACATGGGTAGTGGGTCTCATAACTCAAAAACTTCTATAAAGGTGCTACATACATGGGTAGTGGGTCTCATAACTCAAAAACTTCTATAAAGGTGCTACATACATGGGTAGTGGGTCTCATAACTCAAAAACTTCTATAAAGGTGCTACATACATGGGTAGTGGGTCTCATAACTCAAAAACTTCTATAAAGGTGCTACATACATGGGTAGTGGGTCTCATAACTCAAAAACTTCTATAAAGGTGCTACATACATGGGTAGTGGGTCTCATAACTCAAAAACTTCTATAAAGGTGCTACATACATGGGTAGTGGGTCTCATAACTCAAAAACTTCTATAAAGGTGCTACATACATGGGTAGTGGGTCTCATAACTCAAAAACTTCTATAAAGGTGCTACATACATGGGTAGTGGGTCTCATAACTCAAAAACTTCTATAAAGGTGCTACATACATGGGTAGTGGGTCTCATAACTCAAAAACTTCTATAAAGGTGCTACATACATGGGTAGTGGGTCTCATAACTCAAAAACTTCTATAAAGGTGCTACATACATGGGTAGTGGGTCTCATAACTCAAAAACTTCTATAAAGGTGCTACATACATGGGTAGTGGGTCTCATAACTCAAAAACTTCTAGCGCCTTGAGTATCTTATTGTTATTAATATGTTGAATTGTCATGGATAGTAAAATCAGATGTTGTTTTCTTTCAGGACTTCTTAACCCTTTAGACTGTCCACACCATTTACGTGTTGATGAAGTTTGCCCATACAGGGAAGGTTTGGTGCTAGACCGCACCATAAGGCATGGAAAGGGATCCTTTGTCAGTGTTGGACTCCTGAAGGTAATAATAAATAACTGTTTATAAAGCGCTTTTCGTCAAGGCCTCGGCAGAGAAATGGCTGAGAGCAAAAGAAAGAGGCAAACAGCAGGGCTCGACATTTACACTGGACCACAGGCTTGAGGCCAGTGCCTGGCCAGTAAACTCACGACCGGACAAGTCAAGTAGTTTTGTGTTTTTCAACTAAATGATAATACATTACTGTGTATAATATCTGTAAAAAATAGACAAATGATGTTCAATTGTTGACTTTGAGTCTGATAAATATCTCTCAATTCTGTTGAGTATTGAAGTATACTTACCCAAAAGACAAATGAGGTCAATCTTCTCTATAGTGCTTGTTGAAATATAAACAACTGCAAACTGTGTCAAAATAAATTTTCATTTTTATTCTGTTTTTGTATAAACAAAATCTGGTCCAGTAAAAGTTACAAGCCCTGTGGTCTGTTGGATTTTCCCACAAAATTTGAGCCCTGGAAAAGTTTCATTAAAAGTATATTTGCAAGCAAAAAGAACTGAACAACTTAATGGCTGTTGAAGTATTGGTAAACATGTATTGGTAAACATGTATTGGTAAACATGTATTGGTAAACATGTATTGGTAAACATGTATTGGTAAACATGTATTGGTAAACATGTATTGGTAAACATGTATTGGTAAACATGTATTGGTAAACATGTATTGGTAAACATGTATTGGTAAACATGTATTGGTAAACATGTATTGGTAAACATGTATTGGTAAACATGTATTGGTAAACATGTATTGGTAAACATGTATTGGTAAACATGTACGTTTGTAGAAAAGCTTTGAAATGGTATCTTTTTTCATCATGGGTGAAATTCTTGTGTATCTCAAATCCACTTTGTTTTCTTGTTTGATTTGTCTACTTTAGGAGGTACAGATAGACAGGAATCTTAAGCCAGGACTGAGGGTAACAGTCAAGATGGATGGAGATGATTATATTAATTCAGGTGAGAGCATTTTGTGGTCATTTCTAGCTAATCTGCTGCTGTCCCATCAGCACATCACTATGAGAAAGTTCGATCAAGGATCAAAGTTAATCACAGTTTGACTAAATAAACTGTGATCGAATTCACGCTAGTCAACAATAGTTGGACTAGTTTAGTCATCGATTTGTAACCAGCTAATCGAGACTGAAATAACCCTTGATTTGACTAACAACAATCACGCAAACAGGATTTTACTAACTTTTGCAACAACTTCTCAACAATAGATTCGCTTGGATGGCTCAGTAGTCCAGCCATTAACACTGCCTTTTTGTTTATGAAAGTTTCATGAGCCATGTGTTTTTTTGTTGGATATTGATACAGAGAAGAAGATGTTAACGGGTACAGTGGTGTCACCATCAGCACCACGGACTGAGGCTGGACTCTACTGGGGCTATTCGGTTAGGTTAGCCTCTGGGCTCAGTTCTGTCTTTTCTGAAGGGCCTTACCAAGAAGGTTATGATGTTACGTTAGGTACGTCAGAGAGAGGCATGGATGTGGATAAACTAGAGCTCTCTAAGTTCAGGTAATTTGAAGGAACAAATACAGATTTCTGTGGAAGAGTAAATTAATTCCCATCCTTAGTTTTTCAATAAACAAATCATACCACCAACCTGTTAGAATATAGAGAATAAGGTATAAAACGCTGCCAGCACTGCAGTAATGATGGCACGTCATTTGGGTATAAAACCTAACGCTGCCAGCACCGCAGCAATGATGGCAGGGCGTGCAGCACTTGCGCATAGGGATTGGTCTATAGAATATAGAGAATAGGGTATAAAATCTAGCGCTGCCAGCACCGCAGCAATGATGGCACGACATGCAGCACTTGCGCATAGGGATTGGTCTATAGAATAGAATAGGGTATAAAACCTAACGCTGCCAGCACCGCAGCAATGATGGCACGGCGTGCAGCACTTGAGCATAGGGATTGGTCTATAAAGAGCTACTCCAATGCTTTCAGAATGATTACGTTTTACCTTTCTGTAACAGCTTCATTACAATAAGCTCTGCAGAGGAGGGGGAAAGGAGCAAAGTGAATTCAACACCTGCTTATTTCATGGTATACTGGATAAGACAGTGTTTGAATTAGCAACTGTGGCTGCGACTACCGCTACAGGCATCTGTTGATAGCCGTAGCCACAGCTGCTAATTCAGCCACAGCCTAAGCCCCATCCCCTTTAAATCCGCCTCCAATGTATTTATCTAAACTGTTGTTTCTACTACAGGCATCTGTTGATAGTGTTTGGTGGGTTGAAAGGCTTGGAGTACAGTCTGGATGCCGATCAGCACCTCATGGTATCAGAAGCAGAACTACTCTTTGATCACTATGTCAATACATGCCCCACTCAAGGGAGTCGAACCATCAGGACTGAGGTAAGAAAAATTCAAATAATGGACCTGAACTAAATGCCAGGGAAAATCAAATCTAGTTTCTCAGTGTCTGATGATTCTGTGTATAATATCTACGTTTTAATCACTTAAGAAGTTTTTACACTATTATTCATTTCTTATAAATGTTTGCATGAACCCTGCTTGAGACAGGTGCCTTTGGGAAAGCTATACATCCATTATTCTTGTGATGTCTACCTGTACTTTATGAGATAGATGACAAAGTGTGTAGTGGTCTGGGCCCAATTTCAAGACACTGCTTACCATTATGGTGCCCTGTATAGCATGTGAATCGTTGAGTCCCAAGTGTACAATTCCACTGTAAGCAGAAGCATGAAAATGGGCCCAATTTGACAGGCTCAAAGCAAATTATCTCAAGGCATGAAAATGGGCCCAATTTGACAGGCTCAAAGCAAATTATCTCAAGGCTTGCAGTTGTCCAACAGAGTTTGATACATTGTTTTATGTCAGAAAGTAGACTGAAGTACTGAGAGTACAGTGATTTTGTATTTTAAGTAATATCTGTTCAATTGCTACTGTAAAGTCGTTTGTTATGTTCTGAGACTCGGTACTGAGATTTGCTATTTTTTTGCAGACGTAGTTTCTGTTAAATTTGCGCATAATTAATTAGACTTGGATTTTATTCAAGTCTAGAAGATGAAACTATTGAGCAGGTTTCCTAGTCCTACACTAATATGTTGTAACTTGTTACGATTAGCCCTCGCAATCTGTAACACTTTCCAGCGAGTTAAAAGGTTTAGTAGATCATGATAGAAGTCTGTGAATTACATAGTCTTGCCCCCCTGAGTTTTAGAAACCTGTAAAAGTTTGTAACATAATTCGCCATGTTGTTAGTCATGTTCATGCAAGACAGGGATGCAAATCTCAATATGTTGTGTTGTTGTGAGGAATTAATGTTGTTAGGTTAACAGCTTTGATTGGTTCAGAATAATCTGCTTAATTATCTTTCCTTCAAAATTACATTCTTTCCCCACCATAGGAGTAAACAGCGTCTTTTGATTTTGATTTTGATTATTTTTGTTTTGTTTTGTTTTATTTTTTCCCATTGTTCCCCAGGAGGCAATTCTGATCTCTTTATCGTCACTCAGACCCCAGATCCAACGAGCTGTAGACCATAGTTGATGAAAACGTGTAACGTGTAATATAATGACTTTACGTCAGTCGTCAAGAAACAAGTTTCAATTCCCCCCCCAAAAAACCACAATGTGAAATCTTGTTAATGTTGCTCTTTATTTGGATTTATTTGTAACTGAGGAAAAAGTAAAATTTTTTTGCTCTTCTTGGTGGTGTAGTCATCTTGAAGCTGGAAGTCAAGTAACATTGGAAAGCGCCCTCATTTGACATTTGTTTTCATAGCGCTTCACACAAGCTGTGATTGATTTTGGTCCCTTGTTTGAGGGGTCCAGAGATTGCAAAGCAACAAAGGCATCTTCAAACTGCTCTTTGGGTTCCTGATTTTTGTGACTTATAAAGATGAAGGAGACATTTTAACCTGCTAAGAATTCCTGCTTAAAGTAAGCTAACACTGACAGACCATGAATTCCTGCTTAAAGTAAGCTAACACTGACAGACCATGAGTTCCTGCTTAAAGTAAGCTAACACTGACAGACCATGAATTCCTGCTTAAAGTAAGCTAACACTGACAGACCATGAATTCATGTTTTTAAACAACTACAAGGGAAACTGAGTGGGAAGATTTCAAATAATTTAGGGATGAACAAGGAAAACTTTCCCTCTAGTGCCATTTTCTAGGCTGTATCGTAAACTTGGGAGTGATTTCTAGCTAATACGGAAGTTACAGATTAAATGACTTCTGACTGGCACCCCGAACAAAGATATTGACAAAATAGGGAGACTGCCAACATTAGCGCTAGGTAGCTCAGTTGGTAGAGTGCCAGCAGGTTAATCTGGAGGTTGCAGGTCCTAGTGCCAGTCTAGTCAGTTTGTCTTTGTTCAACCCTAAATTGTTTTAGAAGAAGAGTAGTAAAAGACATAGCTTATCTTGTGTGGACTGAAAACCGCACTCCACGGTATGAGTTTGGATTCGAACCACAGACCCCAAAGTTGTAAGCACTACTTCTCAACTCGATCTCTCAAAGTTAGAATATTGATCCGTGGGATCGAAAAAAGAGTATGATCATTCATTTTGCAACATGTAATGATTAATGTGTCCATTGAGCATTATTTGCCCAAAGTTGTCACCAAATTAATTTATGATTGAGAAGGTTCTACAGGTGCCATGATCAAGTAAAGGTTTGCTGTTAAGTGACTGTCAGTATCCTCATGTGGGAGAAGATGACCAATCAGTGTGTCAATTGTTTTTAAGATCTGGATGGTTTAATGGGGTCATCACCTGATAGAGGACTATCAATATCCCCAATGGAGAGATCATAGATCCAATTAGTGTAAAATATTATCCACACTGGGGTAGTATAATGGGTGTCATCATCTAAAGGTATCCTGATAAGGGACTATCAATGTCCTCATTGGGGGGGACTAATTAGTGTAAAGTGTTATCTGAGAGTTTCCTGATCAGGGACAGTGATATCCTTATTGAGTGAAGAAGATTTTATTATGAGTTGGGGGCTATGTGGGCGATAAGAACCATAACTGCCTTGGATATGAGGATATTTAACCTCCCCTGCATTGATAAAGGTGGACAATACGTCTGGCGAGGCAAGACAGTTCATAATGGTAATGAAATGTATCTGTTTTGTAGTGCCACTCAGCACTAAGTAGTCCTATTTATTGTCTTGGTAGGAGACAGACTTTGTAGGTCGCATCCGATCCCTAGAGAGTTAAGCATGAAGTTGTCGTTCCTGTTGTGTTTTGTTGCAAGGACATTTCAGTCTTTCTCTTCACCTTATCTCTGTGGCCCTCCTGACCTATAGAAAACGACATTTGGAACAATTGCACAATATCATAATTTTGACGATGTATTCCCGAACATGAAAGAGCATTCAAAGATACAGTTGTCTAGCTCCCAAGTCGTGTCTGATGTAATTTCTGGGGCCCGGGAATCAAACAAAGCAAGTTGACCGGCTGAACATTGTTCCTGTTTCCCCCTTGGTGACAACAGGAAGTCTGGGATGGGTCACAGGTATCGTTGTTGTTATCTCCCCTTGCGCTCCGGCACAGGATGTTGATCGCATCTTACGACTAGACTATCGGTTCCATTCAACTCATTATTCTTGCATCCAAACGTGTGGGCGATGTATTGTGGTTGTGAATCAACTGCTGTTTCATGTTTTCATACTGATTTGTAGAACTACAATATTGTTACTTCTCATGCTCTCATTCACGTATATGATAAAATTAAACAACTTTGCCAAAACTTAAAAACCCGTCAAAGTATAACACTTCAAGCGATTTAGAAAACTAAAAGCCATATATTATAAATAATAAAATATACAAAAATTAGTCGAGAAAGTAACAATGAAGTCATTTTGTTTAGGCCTATTTTGAGTTTGTTTGGTTATCAGATTAGACGTCTTGACTGCATAGCTTCTGCTGATACAATCGAACTAGGTTATTGCCCAGGCTCGCTTTTTCTTGTTTGCCCTTTTTGTTGAGCGATTTCTGAACTGAAAATGGACGCAACGTTCCCTGCCCGTGCATGATAAATAATAATTTAGGGGGCATTTTCATTTATGATGCCATCCTGTCCATATACCAATAATATGATTGTGTAGCACTTGAGGACTTCGTGAAGCCCACAGGAAATTGCCGCCAGTAAGTAGAGCCAAATCGGAAGCCGATGCGATGGGATCCCTCGTCTAAGAAAAATACCGTGGTGAATTCTTCGATATTGATTTCTAGGTGGGCCTTAAAAGTCTGACATTTTGCATATTATCAAAAAAGAGATTATGTTACGGGGCTCTCATGCTAGCTGATTTAAGATTGTGTCTGCAGGGAGCCGGGTTTTCCTTTATATCCAACATAACACAAATGTTGGAATAATACTTTTGCCATCATGGATTTTTGTTTGCTGTTTGTTTTTCTTCTATTGAGACTAGTGATTTTTGCGGACCTCAAAATTGTTGTAACAGTGACAACATTTTAATAATTTTTGCAAAACTTGATGTTCAAGGGTTGTTTCACGAAGTTTGATTTTAGGTGTGCTAACATGTGACCTGTGCAGACCGTCCGAGAGTATGATAAAAATTCAGAAAAATGTTTCGCAAAAATCATTAATATGCTGCTATTTGATATAAGAACGAATAGACCGCGATACAGGTCATTATACAGAGTCCCTATTTATGTGGCATTTATGAGTTCACTAATTACCAGCATCAGTTCCTTCCTTTCACTTCCGTTTATTTCATTCACGTGTGCCCTTTGCTCAAGGTCGGCTTGGTCATACTTGATGAACTTGGCCTAGGTGACCGATAACGGTGGGTCAACCGTTTTGGATCGTTCACCTATAGGGAAAATTACTCTTGAAATGTTTGATCTCGGCAGTTGAACAGCTCACGAACTGCAACCCTTGTCCTTCCATTGTCCTTCCAAAACCATAAACAAGTTGTGCCCGAAGCCTGTATAGTTCCCACTATACGACACAAAATAAAAAGGCCTTCACTGGACGGTGTGACTTTGGTTTTTGAATAAGACAGTCATTCAAGTCTGAGTGTTTATAACAACATAATCCTAAAAGGAATTTAACAAAACGTAACTTTAGCTGCGCATACTTAATGTCTTTATTTTCTTGTTTTCATTTGACAAGAACTTTGTCAAAACAACTGGTCAGAAAGAGATAACATTGCCCAAAATGGTATTAGTACAAAGAATAATTTAATCGTACAAAATTAAGGAAGGGGAAAATAGAATCAGCTGTTGCAAACTGGTTTCCAACCAAAAGTACCTTTGGTATAAATGCAAAAAATAGTTAGTGGCCCGACATTTCGACCCTTAGCAGAGTCTTTCTCGCAGGCTACAATGGGCCTTCGAGAAGGATTCTGCTATAGTCCGGCAGCCAAAGGGGTGAACCATGTTTTGTTGGATATATAATGTTTTTTTGCAGATTCCACACAAGAAGGTCATACTGTTTAAGAATCTGAGTGATGACCCCTCCTCAGGGTTGGGCAATTTTTTATATCGATTATTTAATGTTTTTATTGATATTTATCAATACCTATGGTGTAAACACAACCAATACAAGCGTGTAACCCCCAAAATGGCACTAAAAACATACAATTAGCTTACCAAGAAGTAGTATGTAAAAAAAAAACTTAAAAAAAATGGGCGAAAGAGGGTGTAGGGTACTGAAGGGGGCGTGGCTAGTGGGAGGAGGCGGTAACTGTATTCAAACACACATGATATTAGAAAACTAAGTACATTTATTTATGATAGAGTTTTTTGTAATAAATCTTTGAAAGAGATTTGTACTTTATTGTATTTAAGGATGATAGATGATGGATGGGGTACGATCCATCAAGGGGCGTGGCCAAGGTATAGTATTCTTCAAATCCAACCTGCGTATTTGTACGACTAAAGAAACCCTGAAGTACAAATATGTACATGTACCCTCTTCTACATTGATTTCTGTGGAGATAGAGTTGCATTTTGGGAGAAAGTGGACGGAGGGGGAGTCCAGCCCCAAGAGATGAAAAGCCTCTTCATTCTCGACAAATCCTATAATGTTGAACCTATCTAATAATGACCTACATTTTGGTGCTATTCCATCCAGTGACGCTGTATCTGTTGACCTGTTATTTGAAAATTGTATTTGTGAAATTTCAAATCCTTATGAGTTTTGTAAAATTCATATGAATTATTTGAGGGAGAATGATGATCAATGTTGTTTGAAAGCAATGAACACGCAGATCGTAAAAGTATCACATCGTATGAAACCAGAAGTAAAACAAAACTCCAAAACACCCCTCGTGTTCACAACAACCTATATCACGGGTAATCAACAAATTTTTACCTACAATTCAGAGCGACCACAGACTTTCAGAAATATTTTGGGATCCACCTTTCTTTGAAGACAACAAAGGATAAACGCCTTGTGACTCCTAAACACAAACATACCCGGACACCCACGTTTCTTTTATTTCCCATACACTTGTTGCAACCCCACATCTTTTAAAATTGTACAGAGATTTACCCGAATCTTTTAATCGACCCACATGCAACAGATGAGGAAGCGTACAAAGGATCTGAAAATCCCCCACCCCATCACTACCCCATCACTACTGACCCGCACAGTCAAAAGGGTCACGGAATTTCTGTTTAACTACATGTATTTCCCCACCACTTCCCTGTTATAAAATAACACAAGTGGAGATAGCCCAGCACACAGTTAACATAAATTGGATTTGTTTTGTCACAAAAACAATTTTCAAATTACAAGTAAACAGGTACAGTGTCAATGGATGGGACAGTATCAACATTATTTTATTATCTTTAGCATCTCCGTTGCTTCTTTGGCTGACTGGGTTCCTGTAGCTCCGTTTGTTTTGCTTGCCGTTTAAGTTGTTGCGAAAACTAAAACCCTACATCCTCTCCGGTCTGGTGGAGGATGGAGGTTTCAGATTATCAGGTTATGTATGGCCTATTCTTTGAGGCTCTGCATCAGACAAGTTGCTTGAATCATGGGGGTAGTTATATTAACATCTGAGAAGACATTCTTCTGTTCATGTCCGTCGCTTTGATTCAGACAAGAAAAAATCAAAATCATACAAAACCAGGTGCAGTTAATCAGACAAAAACTGAAGAATCTGCTCTGCTTGATGTACTTTATCATCATCGATGCAAATTTCAATGCCCACAGTAAGGATACAATTGTGTCTTGATTCATGTGATGGAAATGTTATTTACTAAAACTCCTTTCTAAGTCCTATAATAATACACGGCAGGTATCAATGTGATAGCATGATTTATAATAATACAATTATTTCATTTGTCACCTTAGACCAGGTTTCTGATAATTTATGTAAGCGGTCTTTATAAATCCAAACTTATTGCAAATAATGCTGACATTGACAATCTGGCTATGTAAATAAGTCACAATATTTGTTAATTATATGAATGTAATGCTACATCTTTGGAAGTTCGTGTTAAAATGTAGCTGCTAAACAATATTCACCCGTATGCCCTATTAAACAATCGAATGTTCAGCGAGACAGCTATTATCATGTGGCTAATAATTCTCTCCACGTGTCCTGTTGTTTACATCAGCGTGTACCCAGACTTATCAAATATTTCACACATTGCACCAGAATGGTACCAGTCTGATAACAGTTAAGCTACTGCAGGCTCTTTCTACAACTTTAAATTATTTGGAAATATTTTCTTCTTTAAAAATATGTTTTTAAACATATTTGGAAAGTATAAACAATGTTGTATTACACATGTTTTTGTGTACTATTTAATGTGATGTAAATAATATGTTTTGTACTTGCAATATTTCAATTAACTTTAAAGTTACATAAAAAGCAAACAGCGCCACCAATAGTTAGCCTGATATCATGACTATTCTGGATTATAAAATTGGAGGAATATTCCGCCTATATCTCGAATTGCCCAAACTTCACAGGGTGTCATCATGCAGATTCTGTTTGTACAAGGTCTACTGAACATAAATCAGTCAAAACCTGTTATATATCCTCCGCTGCAAGGTTCAGGTAAAAAGTGCCTTTTGGCTGCCGGACTACTAGGGTCGAAACGTCAGGCCACTAACTATTATTTGCAAACTAATAAAGGAACATAACAAGTAAAAGCAAGATCAAACACTTGTTTGTATAATATTGAGACACTCTCTCAAAGAAGAAAATGCTTCAAGCAGACGGGTGTCTCTCACGAAAGCCATTATTAAAGCAAGTACAGTGTTCATGCACAACACCCCCAAACCATTGGACTCTGATTATGGTAGTACTCCTGGGTCGATTTCACAAAGCACTAAGATTCATCTTAAGATGAGTTGTCAGTATTACCATAGTGATTTGTATTGTGACATCACTCTTTGCTAAGCAACTACGATGGATTTGCAGTTACGATCAATCTTAACTCTTTGTGAAATCGAGCCCCTGCAGGGCTCGATTGATCGTAACTGCAAATCCATCGCAGTTGCTTAGCAAAGAGTGATGTCACAATACAAATCACTATGGTAATACTCACAACTCATCTTAAGATGAATCTTAGTGCTTTGTGAAATCGACCCCTGGCATAACCAGTTTACTAGAGCAGTCCTTAAGTCCAACAGACTCAAACAAAACATGCAGTTTGATTTTGAAGGGTTGGAGATGGTTAGGGTTATCAGAGACGCATATAGAGAGACAATCCCGATAGTCTTTAAACTGTTCTTTTATAAATGACAATGAAATAAGCTACCTATGTATTGATTATGAGGTAAACAGTGTTCAAATTAATCAATGATGTGGCCTATCACAGTCTGTATGGAAATAATGACATAATTGATTTTGATTAACTATTACAGTAGCCTTAAACCCTCTGTGATTTGGGTGTAATTGTGGATTTTCCACAAATTAGGTAAATATATCAATCACTTTGATATGTCAGATTGACAGGACTATCTGCTTGTATATGAATTGAGATGTTGAAGTAAACCTACGACTGTTTTAGGTATGTAATGGTGGACAACGTGAACATTTTTAATTCGGGGCTCGTTTCAGTCTTCTGGTAATTAGTCCAATTGCCCATTTCAAATTTTGTCACTTTTTTCGACTTGTTCGTCAGCCAGTGTCCGTACAGGTCTCCCTTCGTTCATTGGATTTAGTGGTGCACAGTCTCCCAATGACGTCATAATATATACAACTGTCGATACAAGTACAACATTATAAACCATGATGTATTTGAATTTTCAGCTATTTTTAGCGCATCGTGGTTTGCTAAATTTCCTTTAGATCACGACGTCGAAGTAATGTTCGTTGTCACTTTGCTTACTGTGTTGTTTGTTACCGGTATTAGCAAAAATTATTTCAAAATGTTTCCGTATTTAGTCACCACATTTTGTTGATTTGCCTGTTGCCATAAACAAGATGACTAAATTATTAAATACAATGTCTACACAACTAAAGGAAAATCTGATGGCTTGACAACACGTACACGACTAGGGTCGGCCTTCCCTTCATATTATACGTGGCACATTATAATACCATGGGTATTGTTCGGTTTTTCTATAGGGTGATTTATCCATGACATTTTCTATTGTGAAATGGTGCACACTTCATTACGCTTGAAAATTATAAGCCAGGGTATGCGACACTGTACTGCAGGTCGTGCCATGGTCGACTGTGCTGTGTTATGTGGGTTTTCCCAGTAGTCTATAAAACGTGCTTAATACATTATTGGGAAGCAATAACATAAACTAAACCAGTATTCCGGAGACCTATTGACCTCTGATTCTGTAGCATGGGAAGTTTGTCTGATTTGTTTGGAATTCTGTTTTCGTTTTATTCAGTGTATAACATCAGAGAAAATACTTGAATTTGCATTTTAGCGCGTGTTTATATTAATTAAACGAATAAGTGGCGTTTAATTTAAGACTTATGAGTGAAAGTCGTTGTGATAGGTGCAAGACATTTTTTTCATTTAGATGGAAATAATTTAATTGTGAAATTGAATAAATAAAATGACATAACAAGCTAATATCTATTCTGCATTTATTTATTTTTAACTGGGTACGTGATTGACTTAAATATGAAATCATAGGGGGCCTATTTCATTAAATTACCCTTCATTCAACTGTTTTCAAAGCGCAAAACTATCGTGCCGTTTGGGCAGACAGTGATGGGACCTTTGTACCCCGTTCTCCTCTGCCTACTCGTTGTCTGCAACATCCCTCCCCTTCCCCCGCATATTGATATGGGGGTAGGCCTAGTCTTGTTTTTATTAACCTTTGCGATTGATTTACCCCCCCCCCCCCCCCCCCACAAAAAACCCCACAACAAACTAAAAAAGCATTGAACACAGAAATAATCTATGGAAAAACGTAAACATGGCCCGTGGGAATGATATTTACGCCTTGAACTAAGATTATCAATGTGTGGCCATCCATCTTGGTATTTTTTCCTTTCTCGTCTAAGCAATGCATGAAGTAATGTAACCGCAAAGAGGCTTGGTGGAAACAGTCTGTGCTCTTTTTAGTTTGACGAGAATCAGTATTCAATATTGCTTTTACACTGAGGGAACACGACAAAGATGAGGGCATTCAAATGACAATGGTTCGATGACTCAAGATATGTTGTGGCTCGCCTCATTGACTCTAGACGTGGTGTGGCTCGCCTAAGCATTCTTCATTCACCTCATTTGCTGACTCAGCTTAGATGAGCTGTCTGATGCAAATTAATTAAGTAAATCCCCTCACACATTGTGTTTTTCTTTGTTCTTCTTTGTCATACTTTGTTGGCTAATCACATAATTTTCATGTTACGTCACTTTTCGAGATGACTAAATTTGTAGGAAATACTGGTTGTTCAATTTCTCTCCCATCATTTAAAACAAATGGTGTCTGAATTGGTGACAGTCCTTAAGTCCAACAGACTCAAACAAAACATGCAGCTTAATTTTGAAGGGTTGGAGATGGTTAGGGTTATCAGAGACGCATATAGAGAGACAATCCCGATAGTCTTTAAACTGTTCTTTTATAAATGACAATGAAATAAGCTACCTATGTATTGATTATGAGGTAAACAGTGTTCAAATTAATCAATGATGTGGCCTATCACAGTCTGTATGGAAATAATGACATAATTGATTTTGATTAACTATTACAGTATAGCCTTAAACCCTCTGTGATTTGGGTGTAATTGTGGATTTTCCACAAATTAGGTAAATATATCAATCACTTTGATATGTCAGATTGACAGTCTGTTTTCTTTTTAGTTTGACGAGAATCAGTATTCAATATTGCTTTTACACTGAGGGAACACGACAAAGATGAGGGCATTCAAATGACAATGGTTCGATGATTCAAGATATGTTGTGGCTCGCCTCATTGACTCTAGACGTGTTGTGGCTCGCCTAAGCATTCTTCATTCACCTCATTTGCTGACTCAGCTTAGAGCTGTCTGATGCAAATTAATTAAGTAAATCCCCTCACACATTGTGTTTTTCTTTGTTCTTCTTTGTCATACTTTGTTGGCTAATCACATAATTTTCATGTTACGTCACTTTTCGAGATGACTAAATTTGTAGGAAATACTGGTTGTTCAATTTCTCTCCCAACATTTAAAACAAATGGTGTCTGAATTGGGGACACAAATGGCTTTCTGAACGCAATATAGGTTACAAAAGAAATACACCCACGTTTATCGTCGATTTGTAAACTGTGTTTATACACATTTCCTGAGGTAGAGGGTCAAGCGAAGAATTTATTATTTGATTGAACATTTTGTTGATTGAGTGAACATTTTTTAAAGACGTAAAAATTGTTTTTCACATGGGACTTTCTAGTTTATTTCATTTTGTTTTATTTTTTAAGGGCTTTCCAAATTGTATTGTACTAAACAGAACACACAAGCAACTAACAATTACAAACAACAAATAAATCATGCAATGTCTGGCTTTGTATTTTATAAAGAATTTGGTCCGTAATTGTTTTCAATTGTCCTAAATCATATTTATATATTATCAATACCACACAAAGTACACTATGACGTATGCACGCAATGTCGGTGGAAACGACCAGGCCAAATTACTACGCGTCAAGGCTTGTTTGGGTTTTTTCTTTCCACACGGCCCGCTCCTGAGTCTAAATTTGGCGGTCTTGTCACATCGCGTAGAAACGTGGAAACGTGTGTTTACAAGCATTGAAATCAGAGCGCGCCATATCATAACCTTGACTACTTTCCTTATTTGGCAGGGTGTACTCGGAACTCCATACAGTGGCATTCCACAAAATTCCCTTTGTTGCCAACACGTTGCATTGTGTAATTCGGGACAGCCCCCTCTAACATACATTTCGTGTTAAGAATAAAATTAGTCACTTACCAATCTGTTCTTGGAAAGAAACCTGAAATGTTCTATAATTTTAGGATACCATATTATTTTGTTTTGTTGTAATTTGAAGAAGGAACATTATTTTGTATCCGTATGATGTGAGAGAGTGATTGTTTTAGAGAATCGATTCAACACCAACTACTCGTATTTTATTCATAGTCGCAACCTTCCCTGGCAACGTTGTTTTGGCGCTACGGGCAAGGTGTTGACGTGACATGTGGAAATTCCTTTCATGAAGGACAGATGACGTACTTATTTATCACGGTCGATGATTGGGCCGAGTCCCATTCATTGTATGGTCACGTGGGATACCTCATATCTATTTTTAGTGCGCCGGCCTGTGATTGGATGCGCGATTGATTTAGTGACGTCAGCGGACGTGACGCCTTTGGCCCGGATAAAGACTTGCTAGTGAGTAACCGTCATTCTTCCATTCATTCATCTGGAGCGTTTGGGTACACATCCACGTCGCCCAAATACTACCATTATTTATTTCAACTTGACGATTTGTAAACGTTCACAGCGGACCAAGGTGTTAACCAGTGTAGTCTGGCAACTTCGTGGATCATAACAAGACGTAGTTGCTGAATTTGAGGAGTGTTTGAAAGCAGAAAACATGGAAGCTCAACAACTAATCACCATGTCTATCAATAAGATCACCGGGTCGCGTGGCCAACGTGGCGGTGTAAACCTCAGGAAAAATCTGCTCGTCGCTTCGGTGCTTCACACCGCACGGGCGATGTACTACGAGGAAATGTGCAATAGAATGTCCAGAACTGCCGATTTGCATTCCATAGAAAAGGAATCCATTGAGGACGAGGAGGATTGTACTGAAGCTCCGGACTGGGGTGACGATGAGTGTGATTCGACACCTATCACCCCGGAACCTTCGTCTTGTGAACGCACGGACAGTTGTGCGGAGGAGAATGCTACCCAACGACCAACGGAGGACAAAGAAAACTGCCAGCCCGCTGCAGCCGAGATCTCACCGATGCAGGCTAGACTGGAGGAGAAACCTGAACCGGCTAGTAGTACTGTGGAGCAGAGCCCCGACTCCGTCTGCTCCCCATCACCAGACAAAGAACGAATGGTGCTGGGACAAAAGAACACAAATTCCCCACCTTCCAAGTCTGGCTGTAATGCCTGCAAACGAAAGAGATCGGACTCGAGTGAAGAACTACGAGAGGCTTGCGAGTCAATCCTGCCGAAACGACCCAAAACAGACTCAGATAGCCAGGCTGAGAAACCGAACTCCGAACAGGGATCAATCACGAGTCTAGTCACCATTTTCAAGTCGGGTTTTCATGGACTATCAGGAGAATCGAGCCCCCAATCGAACATTGTTTCCTCGTCGTCCAGTGGAAATAATCACCTCCAACAGTCGTCGTATGCATCTTCAATGCCAAGACCATTTGAGCAACTTCAGATGCCCATTGCTGCCTGTTAACCCGTGGATTGGACTACGAACATTATGTGAACTATGTTGTTGTATTGTCACCTATAACATGTTGATTTGATTGATTTATGATGAAATTGTTGTTTTCGATTTTGTGCCTTTGGATGCGAGCAATTATTACCTATTAGGGCCTATTGGTCAAAAGAAATGTTGATTTTATTATTTGTAACACAGTGGCTAATTTGTTTTCTTGTAAAATGTGGGAATTTTTCTGATTTTGCTTTTTACTAGTCACGTAAATTTTCCCAAAGGAAACATTACACGTGCAAAACTGGGTAATGTGTTCGTCCCAGTTTGTGGATTTTTCACTTTCAAACAAAATTCTGTATCACTATCAAATTCAAATGTGCGTTGCTAGTTTGAACTTTATGAATTAGTGTTATCCTTTGGGGTCTTTCCATTCATCCGTCAACGTGGCAAAAAAGCCTTGCTAATCACAAAAGACCCAGTATTTGCTTTGGGAACCACACATCCTTTGTTGCACACGGGAAGCGAATTCACAACGCCCAGGCGTGTCCTGACCAAAACACAATGCCCCAGCACGCTCACACAAAAGAACGGCTGGCGTGCACATTGAATGGCTGAATGCTTGGAATTTATTTTCGCGGGGAAATCGAGGTCATGTGGTGACATAACGCTTACCGTGTGAAAAAGAAAAGCATGTTCATGAACCATTTGTTCTACAGTGTGGTTTACCAATCTTATGGGGTCAAAGCTAACTTCCAGTGGTTTCCGGTATCTTAAGTTTCCTGCTGTTACAATTTCCGGTCATGAGATATATACATTTCACCGTTTTACTAATGTAACGCAGGTTGTGTTTGTTTAAACCATACTAATTATAAAGCTGAGCAGGTTCAATCTAAAGAAAAAAAATCACCTGATGCCAAGTTTTATTTGTGACTGAGAACAACAATTATCTGTCGAAAGCCCTTCCCGCTAGACAGGACATAGCTATTTTGTGTCAACTTCCTTTAGCATGTGTCAGTGCTTCCCTTGGGGAGCTCACTATGCATGCAGTCAAGTACAGCCACAATGTGGATATTCGAATTAACCAGTGACATTCCGCGTAATCCTGACGGATGTTCAGTTTATGATGAGGCTATGCCTCATGTCCGGTGAATCTACGGACAGTAAAACTTGAAACACAAAAAACTACAAAATGAAAGCCATAAACTTATAAAATATCCACGTACGTGTTGTAATTTTGTGATAACTTTTGAGAAAAGTGTGTAGTTTGTGCTGATTGTAATGCCATACGTGACTCGTACTTGCCCTACATTTTGTATCCTACCACCAAGCTATGATTAATCGGGCAGTAATTTTCCATACGCCGCCCTGACTGATTGTGTACTCGCCGGTGAAAAGTTCACCGATATTCCAAAGGTTGCCTGTGTGTGTGGTACGATCCATTACGTGGCATCATCTCTGGCTGTTTGCCATCAATAATATCTATAATGAATTGCATCATTCTGGTTGCCAGACGAGTTCACACATGAATGTCCTGTTTAAAAATGGCATTACTTGTGTTGTGGACGTAAGCTGAAGTGAAATGGACCAATTCATGTTTAATAGCACGGGCAGGGGGATTTATTTACAGTATGGAAGTATCGTATCAAAGTATTTGATCCTTAAAGCTGAATTTGTCTTAATTGGTAAATTAATTAGTTTAATTAATATTGCTCGCCGTCCACTTGTGTCTTGTCAAGCAACATCAATATGCTCTAGTGGACATATAACATTAAATATCCATTTGAGATTGTATATATTTTTGAATCCAAATACATTGACTACTTTTTGTGGTCGAAAACAAAAAATGTACCTGCTTTTCAGTGTGTTTGTTTATTCTCGGTTTTTCTTTTGTCTGTGTGTTCTGTGACGGTCTGTTTACCATCTCCATCTTGTTTTTCTTCTGTTGAAACAAATGTCAAACCAAATAGAGGCCTGATGGTCATAATAGTCAGACCCTTTTTAGTATGGTGAGAATCGAGAATGTATACATTCATTAATGAGACAGTATAGGACTATAGGAAACATGTCGAAACTTGCACTTGCAGCATGATTTAAAGTCAGTGGTAGAACATCCAAAGTGAAATGAAATGTCAAGAAGTCGCCAAGCAATCTCCTGTTCAGATTTTCATTTCATTGTGTGATTTTAAACGCCAACGCGAAGCAGCAGATCTATTAGTAATAGAATATCGTCTACTAATTTTGGTGTGTAGTTTTATCAATGAGTAATCATTATTCATATTGATAAAATCGCCCATCACAACAGTGTACACGATACTCGTATATCACGTCATTGAGACATATCGACGACTCCACGTTTCAATTCTGTAATCTGCAATGTTACTTTTAATTTCACACCCTTAAAATAAACAATTTCCTCGAAAGAAAACATCTCCAAGGAAGTTCCCTTTTACAGAAAATCAGATGTTATCTTTTGAAAGGAAGTATTGCAGCCATGACAGACTTGTGAGAGCTGATCTTGTCTCGTGTTAGTCATGATGTTAATAGATTGAACTTCTTTCAACCTCAACTAGATGCACAGACCCAATTATTGCATAAGTGCATTCGTCAACCTGATGCAATGCTGTAGTCTGTCTGTACAATGAAATGTTGGCATGAAAGCAGAAAGCTATTTTAAACAGATGTCCAGTGTAATGTGAATCACAGACGGTACAATTTTGCCAACGATTCTCAGAAGAAGACAAACAGAGAAAAATTAATGTAAGGCTAACACTAACAGGCTTTTCCTGAAAAATGGAAAAAGAATGACTATCCGTTTAAGTTATATTTATCACAAATTAAAGGGAGCATTTGGTATTTTTATTCAAACCAAAGGATATGTTCGGCTAGTAGAAAGAAAAGGTGTACCTTTTCTACAACACTTTGGACTCGTTTTTATGGCGAAATTAAAGTGGGATTTTGGGTACACCACATTGGGCAGCAATTAACTCTGATGATTGGTGTAAGGGCCCTAGCTACATTCAATTTACTGTCCGTCAATCAAAGCAATGAAACCATCCCTACCTCCATGATGAAACCAAATATATACTGGATGGAATTTTACTTCTCTGTGTAGTACATGAAAATACATGTTATGCATGTGAGGAAGAATAATAAATGCCCGGATGGTGAATGTTTTCAACCGTCTTGATACGGTGAATTATTGTTTTCCTTCCTCCTTAATTCTCCAATGTTTGATATTGGATTAATAACATTAAAACCCACCGTTCCATGCAGGAACAAGCTTCATGCTTCGGCCGCCCACGTAGGAATCACGGGAGTGTCCTGTTTGCCGGCTTACGAGCACAAATTCCAATCTAGTTACTGTTCACTATTCAGTGTGTGGGGATCAATAAACATCAGTTTGCTCTGAGGGTTTTTGTAAAATTTGAATTCTTCAAAAAATTTATTTTGCTATATATTTGGAGGGAAATTGAAATGGTCAAAATACATGAACATTTTCGAATAAAATGTGTCAGAATAACTTATTTTTTGCGGAAGCGTTTTAGAGGGGGACATTGGGAGTGAAATAAAATTAAAGTCATAATTGTGACTTACAACTCAAAATTGTGAATTAACACCAGTCATAATTATGACTTTACTTATGTAATGACTTGGGCTTCAGGCACCGGTCATAATATAATATGACTTAAGCTAAATCACAATTACGAGATATCATTATGACTTGTGCTAAGTCGAAGTTATGTGATACGACAGTATGACTTATGCTTACCAATAAGTCATAATTATGACGTGTACTAAGTCCTAATTGTGAGATATAAGTCATAATATAATGTATTTATATTGTTGTCAATGTCCCTTTAACGCTTCCGTAACTTTCAACACTTGTAGCATGCCCCAAAACGAACAAAACAATTTTATCCAAATATTTAATTAATTAAGTAAAGTCTAAAGACTTGACTGTTCATATTGAAAATACCCGGCTGCTTTTTGTGTCCGACACGGTTCAAGACTGCCATGTTCAGTTATAAAATAATGGTTAGCTTTTTAATTGGAAAGACGTACAATCCATCCAACACCAGCTTTCCTCATTAAATTGACATCCAATTACCCACAGGCTAATGGTTAATATCATCGATTAATTAGTCAGAGGAATTACGTAACGTTACAGGATATATCGCTAATAATGGTCGTTGTGGCTTCCCTTATTGTTATAGATATAGATTGACGCTGTTGATATTAGTAGAATTGTTGAGGGACTGACTTAAAACCCTACCCCCCCCCCCCAAGCTTGCCCCCCCAAGCTTGCCCCCCCCCCCCCCCATACCCTCATGACTCGTTAACAATGACAATATTTATTGGTGAAAGTTTCATTTTCCCACGATATTTTTAAATAGCTGCACTTGAACAAGTTTTGGACAACAACAAAGCAATTTGAAAACTGTATTTCTATGTTACTGGCAAAATGCTCCGCAGTGATTGGAAATACCCCCGTAAGATTCTTTCAACTGGCTGTTTTGCTGTGTTCTTGTTCCTGTGGAAATGTATCGTTGTTAAATCCCCAAACTAACGAACCACCTTGTCAGTTTTGATAATGAATTGTCGAGTGGATATTTTAATGCAACTAAACTGGAATCTCTGTAAAATTTCCTTTTGAGTTAAGAATGGTAAAAGTCTATAGAGCAAAGGGAGCAACAATATATTTTGGTGGACACGTTGGCCAGAGGTGCTATATACGTCATAGAGCAAGGAACAATACTTATGAAATGAGTCATGTTTTTGGTTTCTCCATTGTATGCATGTACATGTACAGTGTGTGTAGGTGTGTACACATTAAACCCAAGTATGGTTTCCCCATTGTATGCATGTACATGTACAGTGTGTGTAGGTGTGTACACATTAAACCCAAGTATGGTTTCTCCATTGTATGCATGTACAGTGTGTGTAGGTGTGTACACATTAAACCCAAGTATGGTTTCCCCATTGTATGCATGTACATGTACAGTGTGTGTAGGTGTGTACACATTAAACCCAAGTATGGTTTACACATGGGTTGTAAACATACTGTGGTTCCTTTGCATCAACCAAAGGTTACATAATTGTTTCAAAATGTTTCCATTTTAACGTGGACGTCGATGCTTTGTTCATAATTCAGGAGCCATGTTGGAAAGGCCAACCGATTATCATTCCTTTTCACACCCACATGATGTCACACCCATCGATCTTGCTCAAGAAATTCCTGAATTGTGCAGTAGTTTGTGCGCATTGATCAGGTTTTGAAAATGATCAACCAAAGAACATATTCACTCAAAGCACACACAAAAACACAACGTCTTCCACGGAATCCACAGTGTCAGTTTTCCCCGAAAACCACATGATTGTTCTAAGATGAATATTATTTTATGGTGACAGAAGTAATATTATTATGAAAATGGAGTTTTCGGTTTGTAGCTTTGAACTGTAGTTTAATTTTAATTTTATTAAATTCCTTGGTCAGAGTTGGATTCTTGATCATCTTGTCGCTTTGTTCTAATATTTTAAACAGAAGATTGAACAATGTGGAGGCGTCTAATTAGACTTCTCGGAAAGTGGTTGTTAGACAAGGAAGTATATCTACGCTGCGTTACCAATAATGTTCATACTTTGTATTTCAATAATCCTGAATCGGAAAGAGTCATCTTAAATTCTCGGAAATTATTTAGTCATATTGGATATTAAAATAAAACGACCGTGTCTACATTGCTTTTATCATGCTTGTTTAATGTTAGGGTTTTAATGCACGCAACAGTAAAACTCAATACTGATTCACAACCTACTAAAAACGGCACCAGAACTATTTTCTTTCAAGCCTTGGTTTAGGATGATATATTGGTTGAACGGAAGAAATTGTGATATAATAATAGTTGTGATTGGGTGGTACTTGGTACAGGGCCTGAGTGGTTATCAAGGAACTTACGCGCAAGCTTTCCTCAGGGGATGATGTTTGGTCCACAGCACTTACTTCAGAGAAATCACTGTGTATGTCGTGTAAGTTAATCTACATGTAAATTGAACCGTTGAACCCTGCGGTCTGACATCTCGAGATACCCCGATTCTTTACTTGGGATCATACACTCCAGTCTCTAGCGAGGTTAGATTTGTAAGAGGATTTCAATGTTCCAAGAAACAAACACCGTCAAGGAATGTTGTCAACAATTCAGGAGGGTATACTGTGGCAGGCAAGGTTTCTCTACTAAATATCCCTAATTCATGATCATACTTTATTCTGACTAATTGTCAGTTGAATACTCGGGGTTTAATCGTCCCATAGCCTAGATATTGTTTGTATCAAAGCAAAAACCTATATTGGCATTTCGTATGCTTATTACCCCACCTATAGTTTATACTGCTGGTTTGGAAACAATGTGTTCAAGTTTTGTCTAAACTTAACAAGGAAATTGACAAAGTCCGTGTATTGATCGTGTACTGATCAGTTGAATTACCTTCAGTTTCGGGATGGGGTATTTGTCTGCATCAACATCACTTCGTAATAGCTTCAATATTAAACTATTATTCATTTACCATTCCTCAAAATACAATAATTCACTCTGTGTGACTTTAACAGCTCTTTTTCCGGTGATCCTTTTACAAGCTGTTTTCCAGCCCAAGATTTCCGTAGCTTGTTCTGCACCCCACAGGGCTTTTACCTCAAATGATCCTCGTTGTCGGGCCTTAAAACCATAGAATTTGGTTCAAACAAACTCCTCCGCAAACTACTAGCCGACAACGTCCTCCCAAAGCCACTTCCCACATCCTGCATTATTGATATTATTAGGAGGCAATGAAAAAAAATCTGTTGTTTACTGACATTACTATTAAAGGACCACATATTTCATTAGAATATCACCACATGTATTTCGCTTTAGGTGTGATATCCACGCGGTAAATAAAGAAATCTGTAAATCTTGTCCCTGTTGTTTTGTGGGTTTTTTTTTTTGGGGGGGGGGTGGAATCGGGATGGAGTCGGGATGGAGGGGTTGATTTTTTAAATTAACTTCTGGCTGCAGGATTTAGGCCTACGAACAAATTATTGTAATGGTCTAATTGTGGCAATTTTTATTACGACGAAATTTGATATTTGCGTGCCTCGTTTGAATATTGGAATATGCTTTATGGTCAATGTGGGGGTGGTTGGTTGCGATGGACTGTCGATGTCGCAATGTTCCTTCATGGTTTACTTTATGTTGAGTCACGAAGTTACAAAGTTTGCCAATGTCCAGCGGTTGACTGTATAGCTTTTGTAAACGCAGTTGTTGTTTGACAAAGAGATCATCGTCGGGTCTATGTGCAGGTTCTAGGTGTGGCGGTTGGCAAAGTGAGCTTTCAGGACGGATCAGCCTGTTTGATGAAGGTTTATTTCGTAAGATGAGTGGATGATGGGGGTGTTAAGTTCATGTAAGTATGTCAATGTATAGAGTGAAGCTGAATGGTCAGAGCATGGAGGAAGACATTGTCAGAGGCTATTCTCTCAAGGAGGGAGTAGGACAATCTTCATCCATGATGCACTGTCACAGGTGTCTATAAGATGGAAAAGATGCCTTCCTGTTCAGCACAGTAATATAAATAGAGTTTGCAGACAAAGTACAGGGGCCGAAGAATGCGCACGATACACCCGGGCATCGAGACGATAGATTGCCCTAAAGGCGTAATTGCAGCATCCAAATGTTAAATGCCCGCGACAACAATTTGGTAAACAGGTGACGTCCACAGGCCCCCTCACACACACAAATCCACCATTTCGTGAAATAGAAAACAAGATGAACTTTATAGAGGTATGCTTTAATATGTATTTACCAATATGATTTTGTTTGATGCATTACCAGTTTGAAGTCAAGCAAGGTCTTCAATTGCATAATGGAATTGCAGGAAATGAATTGGCATAAAATGCCACAAGAACGCTATTGATTCAGAGCACGGTTTCTGCTCGTGTTTGACCACTAAACAGCCGCAAAAGGACTACTCCTCCGCTTATGGTCATAAGCTTGCCGTCTGAATAACAAAGAAGATTATTCATAAAATAAAAATGTGGTCTTTGCATGGGGCATGTGAGGGAGGGGGAGAATCAGATGACCAATATTGCAGCAACGCGGAAGTACGCAAGGGGCAGGTTCTTCCGGGTCCACTATGACCACACGGAGCGCAAGGCTTTATTGATGGATATTTATCGGGGTCTAGTCTACCAACATGGGATAATAAAGGTGATTTATTTTAACAGATTACAAGGTTGTTTTCAGTTGGGGTTTTCCCTATGGCCCCTTATTAGTTTATTGTGGATTTATCAGTGTTTGGGGGTCATAGCTTGTAATGATTAAACAAAGTAGGGGTCTTCCCTGTGACGTCTTGTTTTTCTACTTCAGTATGACATGATCTGTTACAGGTTGTCCCTTTATTTTAATTGATGGTTTTATTTAATTAATTGATTGTTAAAAAATATCATAGCTCGGATGCAGCTTTTGCACGTGTACCAAAAAAGAGAAAGATTAATTTGTATTAAAAAAAGAAAAATAGTCAAATTTTTGTGCAGAATTGAAATTGAAACAATACACTCAGTGAACTTATTTTGTTTTGGGTGAATTGAATCTAGTTGTATCGATATAATGAATGGTCTCCAGTGAAATCTGGTGAGCTTGTATTGAAATTGTACTGAGTTTGAAATCTGGTGAGCTTGTATTGAAATTGTACTGAGTTTGAAATCTGGTGAGCTTGTATTGAAATTGTACTGAGTTAGGATGGATTTTAGTTTGACTGCAATGGTTATAGGTACGTGGTAAATATGGTAAATCATCAATTTCCATCAGTCTGCGCTTTCTCCCATACAGGATTTTCAAATATTTCTCCGCCTTTTCAGCCTCTAAATGTAATTATGTCTGATCCTGTGGTAATAATTAACTTGAATTTTCGTCAAGGTTGACCTTGCGCACTGGCAATGGGTATCAAGCAAGACGTCCGTTGCTATAGGTTACCTGTACTGCATCCGACCGCAAAATACAGAGAGGGGGTGGAGAATAGTTCAAACATGAATTCCTCTTGTAATATTTGAGTAAAAGAGCCATTCATCTGCTGTTTACATCGGCGATTTCATAACATGGGAAAAGAGCCGACAGAGGAGAATCATTTTGTTGTTGTTGATTTTGTTTTTTCCCCTCCGAATTCTCTCAACATAATAATATAAAACCTTTAGTAAAGTGAAGACTCGGATAAACCGAATATACGAATGTTCAAACAGTGTTCATGTTTTAGTGGGGAAAAACATGCACAATTTTCAGCATGTAAACACGTCACTTTAAGTTTTTTTTGTTATCCTTGTCAATCCAATATATCCATTTGTATTTGTTAAGCTAAGTAGGTACGTTTTGTTCTGATCGGACCAGTGTCTTTTCCCACCATTCACACTGATTATATGCAATATTCTTATAGGTTGATAACATGACAAAAAACTTCTGATAATCATGCATGAATTAATATTCACGTAATTCAATATGTAGAATCTTTTCTCCAAGGCATGACCTTATACCGAGAGATTAGTTTGACCAGAAGGCAGATTCAGAGTACCATTCACAAGAAATACTGTATAATAATACTATAATGTGTTATTAATGTTGTTGTGTTGTTTTGTTTCCCTTCTTGCTGCCAAGTGAACCCTTGCCAAATCAAACACAGCCTTATCTAGAACAGGATGCGTTTTTGGCCTTTGCTATATTTAATATTTGTCCATAAACTGCATTTTCAGAACCCACGACGACACACACTACCAATCTTGCATCATCAACCTTGACAAAAATGCAACGTCTTGGGGTTTTGAAAAGAAATGTTTCAGTTTTCTTTATTCTGCAAACCGGGTCATGGGTGGATACGTGTTTTGCATTCAATTAAATAATAGTCAGTAGTGTGACAGGCTGGACCGCGAACGATGTAGCCAACCCATGGGGGGCACCGGATTTTAGTTCCATTATGACCTATGGTCATCGTTTTAAGGAATGTTGTAATAATGATGCAAACTCCCGCAGGGTTTTAGTGAGTCGAGTGACTACGTGATCCCAAGAACTTAGAAGAAAAACAATCCATTGTTTTTTGTTTTTTTATCATACGAAAAACTCTTCACTGGTCACCACTGACTGACCTCGACCAATACTTGTCCACTGAAATTTAAAACCACCTTTTCCGAGTAAACAATTATTCAAGTATTCAGCCTCCCTTCCGTCATCATTTCGTTCATGACGGTCACTAATTAGCATAATGACCTACAAAATATTAGCCCAACAACCTTCCGGGGTGTTTTATTCACGGACCGTGTTTAACCGTCTTTTATACGAGGGCGATTTTCAATCATAATGACCCTGGTGTGTCCTTCGTGCTCCCACGGCCTCTCTCGTAACAGCGGCTTCTTCGTCTATGCCATTACATGTGTTGTAAAGAAATATTAAATATAATAACGAATAAAGAAAAACATCACATTATTATTCTCGTTTTTACACCGTAAGGCAAAGTTTGATTGCTTGTTTGTCTTGCCTGGTTTAAATTTGATCCATGACGTCACATGTTTGCAATGCAGCCTAATGCAGCTTAATGTAGACATAGTTACTAATACTAGATTGATCGTAATACATCACTTGCTTCAGCCATCTTTTAAACAACTGTTATATCTCAATAGCGTTTTGTAGATGACGTGTGAATCTTTGTAAAGTCACAAACGTCTCGTTCGGGAGGGGTTGGAACCCGAGAAACTTATTCACTTTACGAAGCCATCAACTGACTTGCTTCGTTCACAGTTATCGCCAATCTCATACTACTTCATTCATCTCACTCTCGCAACTTACAGTCTTCAATAAACTTATTCTCCATCCACTTTCCTTAATGGAAATATGACCGACGGCACCAATGTTTTGGAACGATCTTCCTATAGACGCATCAAAACTTCCCCAAATGTGAACATTTACGAAGAGAGACTCAAAACTCATTTGTACTCTTAAAGCATTTTCTATGTTATTTGTATATGGATTGTTTTGCCAACAGAAAATGTCTTCGTACTTTTTTTCTTAATGGATACTGGGTTGATTGATTGATTGATCAACAAACTTCTTTATATTCACATTTCAGGATACACCTAAGTACCAAGTAAGTTTCTCGTGAAGACAAGTAAAACACACTGTTAAAAACGTCGAGACTCTTTTGAAAATGTATGTTTAGGCTAGAGTAAACAAAAAGTGTGAACACTCCTCTCATCCACGGACATTCGTGCCTAGAATAAATGCAAAAGTTCACTTCAATACGGTGACATTCTGTTGACTGTATGTATTGGATAGTATCTAATTGTTCTGTTGTAACCCCAAACTGAACATATTGTGTGTTGTAGAATGGCACCAGGTCTGGTGTTATCCTCATTTGAATGAACCATTCCAGGAATCACCCACTCGTATCGAACAAACAGTTACGTAACTAAACGCATCAACTATTGTAAATATTCAATAAAATACAAGCCGATCAATACCCATGAAGTCTGCCCTGCACTATGCTGTAGCGTGGGTGATGTCAATTCACACTGGATTATACAACAGTATTGCAACAAGGCACTTGTTTACAAGTCTAAATTAGTGTTAGACCGTTCCCGGCAAAAACAGGTTTCCAATCTAAATGTCATAATGTATGTTTCATTTGACCGGTCTTTCACCGAGTGTCACTGAATGAACTTAACAAACACAATTATTGTAATCAGTTTTATGCAACTGGACAGTTACCTTGTTCAGAAATCACTCCGTTGTAGTTGTCCATACGAACGAGCAGCTCTACTTTAAATATTTGATCGCTGACATAATGATTTTCAATTTCAAATTAACTGATTCAACAAAAGTAAAATATTGTTATACATTTAATTAAGGAATCTTGGATACAGACTTTCATCATATTACTCAATATTAAGGAAAAGCTCAATTTTCTTTAGTTTGCCCTTACCTCCGAATGTATTAATTTAAATTTATTGTTATAGCACCCGAATTTAGTTTGAGGCACAAGCCTGCGTGAACAGCTGCTCTTGAGGAGCTTCTTAAATAAGAAATGTAATGAATAAACTCGAATTGACTGGAATAAACTCGAATTGACTGGAATAAACTCAAATTGATGATATTATGAATTTAGAAAGGAAGTATGTAGCTAATGATATAGATTTGGCTTCATTCGACAATGCAAATCTAGACACATTTTAAGGAAACGGTAAAACTCCGTAACGTGTGATTTTGCAAGTCACCTTGCGTTCTAGACGTACAGCCAGCCACAAGCCCCTTTCTTAGTTTATTATCGACAAGACCAAGATTAATGCGCAATTGGCGTTTCATCAACGCGATGATGACAAGCAAAATACAGGTCAATATTTCCGAAGGAATACATTCATTATAAGACTAATGAGCAGAAGGCAGGAAAAATAAAACCTGCATTTTAAAAACATTATTAGAAACAAAGTAATAATAATTCGGACGTGGGTGTTTTTAGAGTGTTTGTCTGTCTGAAATACTGTCAAAGTCGAGGAATTGAAATCTAAAAAGTCCAAATCACAATTGCTTTTTTCGTTTGTTACAATCAAACCAATCCCAATATGAACGTCGTGGTACAGTATGCGTTGTTGTTTGCAAAAAAATGCGACTAGCGATAATTATTGGTAGCTTTGTTTGATGTTTTCTTGAAAACAAATGGATTGATGGATTTACTCTTCAGAAAAGATAAATACATTTCCAATACAAAACACAAATACTAATACAATGTGTGTGCAATATGAGAAATGGAAACAAACACCTGGGACGGATTTTGCATTTTGTCACGATGCAGAAATGCTCCATCATAACGATATTTAGATTCAAACTGAATCTGATTTAACAGTAAATGAGGGTTAAATAATCAATACCAATGCATTTCCATATGGCTTTATTTTGCTGCGTTGAGTTGTTAAAAAAATTAGTTCCTGGAAGACTTAAGAAAACAATGTCATCTCTTCCCAGCAAGGTCATGTAATTATTAAAGGATTAATTTGTTGCCAGGCAAAATAGTTATTGGCGGCAAACCCGCTTTGCATCATGCTCTCTATATAAAAAACGGGTCAGCGTGACTTCTGTAATCACAAAAGTTACTTGTATGCATGTTGAGATGACGTCATCGCCACCACTAACCACATCACCACATCACCTTATTGAATATACGTGACGCTTAACCATTACAACATCACTATAATGATATCACCACAATTATCATCACCACACACACCTCGTATATTACTACAGTCGTCATCACCACTCGCCACGTATCCCAAAACACGTCACATTCACAAATCGCAGCGTGATTAATCCATTGTCACTTAAATCATTTCAACCAAAAATGATTCGAAATCTTTAAAACATTAGGCCTTATGTAAAGGCACTTTTATAATATGCATTTATAATCAAAATGTTTTAAATTCTTTCTTTTATATTTTCATATAGAATCGAGCAAAGTAAGGTTACGTCACATTTGCTTTGTTTCCTAAACCTCAAATCTCTATCCGTTTCACTTAAACAAAATGTATAAGGAAGTGCAATTCCACACTTTGTTGAAAAAAAATAAAATAAAAATGGACATGTCATCACTGTTGTGATTAACAAACGCATATGCATGAAGTTTATTTAAACATCCCGTGAAATGAAATGTACCACGGTCAAAAATGTTTCAGGCCGCATTTAAAAATTTCAAATACTCCGTGATTATTGGTTTTAGGATATAACAACAGACGGTCATTTTTACTGTGACTAATTCTGCCGGCTATTAAATGAGAAAGTCTTAATTCAATCTCATTGGGGCTGATGGGGTTGGTATCTAGTACGATTTCAAGTCATATATGGTGGTCAAGTTATCGTGCACACATAATGTAAATTCCATTCTTGCGAATATTTTAATAATAATATCACTACCCGAGATGACTCAACATAACACAGTGAATCCATTTATGAACAAAGAGGTGAAAGGTCGTCTCTATGACTAATCGGTCCAGCTGTTTGCGAGAGCATTGTGAGAGTACTATACGACGGTCAGTGTATTCATGGTGTATTCAGTCAGATACGTGTTATTATTGGGACGCTAGAATTAAATTGAAAATTTAGTAATGTGATTAGAATTTTTACTGGAATGACGTTGGTGGAGGGGGGGGGGGTGGTCATGAACGTTTATTGCTCCATGGTTTAAAGCAACCAATGTTTACAAACATTCTGTAAGGGTGTGTCATTTTACTGGAAGGCAAGAGCTGTTTCAAAATTGGGTAACGACTGATTATGTCGACTGTTAAAAACCATGTAAATAAAATCTGTTTCTGAGAAGAACCGGGGTTGAGATGTAGTAAAGTCTCGACGTTTCAGACAGTGCTCTGCCGGTCTTCAGATTAACCGCAGAGTAAGAATTTATATTATGCCGTGCCGCTAAATATTAAAATCTGGCTAAAATCTTCACAGACGAGTGTACACTTTGTGCCTACTAACATTTGACCCAGTGTGTGCTATGGTAAACGTGTAGTGCAATTTTAAAAAAACATCATTAACGTTTATTAATGAAAGTCAATAACTACCACAGAAAATCTAAAGGGAAACCAAGCTTTCAATAAAAAACAAAAAGCTGACGACAGCATAAATATTAAATGACGTATTCGTTTTGTCAATTAATGGTTAGGTTAGGATGCCATTCGGACAAATGACGTCTGGGAAAACATATAAAACTCATTTGGCGGGCAACACAGCATTGGTACCAGCCAGCATCAAGCTTAATTAAAGCTTACGTGTAGAGGTAAACTTCCAATTTGGGAGTGATTCTGGTAATTTTGTGTTGAACAATGTTGTTGTTTTTTATGGGTTGAGAATTCCGTAAATGTTCTTATGACGGCTGTAGAGCCAACATCGGCGGCGTCCATTTTGAGTCTCTTAGTTGTTGGTAGACTTAATGTTACACGCAGGGGGACTTGACAAAGATGGTATCATAATTGATATGTATGGGGGAGTAAACTATAACTAGCTCTTTTCAGAGCCACCGTGTTGCTCTTTTCAGTGTTTCCACCGTGTTGCTCTTTTCAGAGCACCGTGTTGCTCTTTTCAGTGTTTCCACCGTGTTGCTTACTATAGAGTAGACCAATGTTAATACGTCCATATACATAATCAATTTAAGATAGATTTTAGATGAATCATCTACGTAGTATTGCTATCTTGGGTTTTCCTTTATATGCGACTCAGCTGGTGCTGGGGGCAGCCTTCAGAGCAGTGTCTATCAAGAAATTATTAAGATCCGGTTGCATTCTAAAAAATAAAAATAAAACCTTCGGGTCAGCATTGACTTGGTTCCGGGTCCCATGGGCATGACCCGGAATCTGTGTCAACATTACACAGAAATGGCTCAATATGACGCAGAGTGCGAGTTAAACCCCATTTTTGACGACTATCCTGAGCCTGATCCGGAAATGAATCCGGCCCCTTGGACACGGAATTTAGTTCAATCCTGACCCAGGAGATTTTTAAGAAGGAAAATAGAACAGATAAAGAAAACGCTGGGGGATTCGTTAACTCTTTTTCTCAAATATTCCCCTCAGTGAAATGTCAATCATTGTTCTTTGTCTGACTTCTTGATGATTTTATTGATGATCAACATCTCGTGATCCTGCGAGTACAATTGCGTGATCTCGTGACTATAGTACATGTACATGGATGCGGGTTGACTTACAAACCGCAGTAGTATTGCTTATTAATTTTATACTCACTCTCTATTCAAGGGACGAAAATGAAAGATACCAATTGCATGTGTGTGTATAGGAGAGTTCACCTTTTAATTATGCTACTATTTTCAATTCAAGCCTAGTCAATGGACAGCCCCGGAACGTTCCGACTCGGTGAATCACATGAATCATGTGAGATCTAATAAACAAGGTCTACGGTGTGTCAATGTCTGGAATTCGAACAAGTTCTATTAATAGGTGCAAACTACAAGCACACGCCCGTAAATTTGGTTCAACTTGGGGTGTATTTATGTACAAGAATCTGAAATGTTAATCTAATGCGAAAAAGTTATCAATTCAAAGAAACCAACATTACAAACATATGTTTGTGTTTTTAATGATTATGTTATATCCTTTTTCCTAAATCGTAATCCGTGATATCACATGATTAGGAAAGAGCTACAGACCCTGGACTTCCTCCAGGCACGATTTGTACACGATTTGGAAGAACGCATTACATCTTAAATTGTATGGAGATAGCATCGTGTAATATTTATCAACTTTGGACATGAAGAAAGGGAGCACATCTTAAAACTTGTTCAGCCTTTACTTGTGTTTAAAGTTGAATTTATGAGGAAATTATGACACACAATGTAAATTTCCCTTATGACCAGTTTAGTATTTCGCCTGCCGGGGAATGACCTGGAATGTACAAGGTAACTCTTTTGTAAAGTTTACATGTCTATGTATATCTTAGAGAAAGGAATAGTAAACACAATTTATTTCAAGAATACCCACCTTGAATACATTTACTGTACTGGGAATTGATAAGCATGACCACGATATTATTTCGCCTTCAGATATGCTCTTAAACTTTCCTCGTGTCTGCCGGCAAAATCACTTTAAAAATTAGTCGAAGGTGGGCGTTTGTGGAGAGCTACACAAGACATTCAGACAACCTCCTCGTCGACATGTTCAATGTGATCAACGGAGTAGCAGTGACGCATTTACCTCGTCTACGTCACCACCTGACCGGTCATATTTTGGTCGTGTCATTTTCCCGCGCTTCTTCTCTTCCACTCGGTGATCGTCTGCTAATAGCGTAGTCATCGAAGAGGTTCTCTGTATTACCATGGTGATGATGCTTTGTGAGGCATCTTCGCCTCCGTGTCTTCGGTGTGTATAACGCGTTGTATATTTAAAGAGCTTTTCTGACGTCATTTCTGGCCGGATATGAAGTTTGTTGTGAGCGGAAATTGGATGCTCAAACGATGTTATTTGTGAATTAACCGACGATTGTGAATGAACGGATGGAGCAGGGCTGAGTTATATTGTATAATCGAGGGGGCTGCCCTAAGGAAATAATGCGTTGATATATTTTTTCTGTGATTGTATATACCGAGGCGTTGTCCATCCACTGCAGGCTGTCAGAATTGTCCATGTTTTTCTTTGCTTAACCGTTTTGGTCAAAGTCTTCCCTGCAAGCTTCACTATTAACCCTCCATCTTTTCTTTGGTCCTGCCTCTAGGTTTTTTTCCTATTATTCTCAGATTCTTATTGTCCACCTGTTGTCTGTCATCCTCGCCACGTGTCCAGCCCACCTCCATTTCATTGTGGTGATGATATTTTGTATCTGTAATTGTTGATGTTTTCTCTGATTGTTTGGTTTGATATCTGGTCCCGTCGTGAGGGCGCTTAGAATGCAAAATAAATTCATACAATTGACAGACTAGACTCTCATATGTATCCAAAAACACTCATCATATAAACCGCATTGTATTTTTTTAATGGTTTTCGTCGATCCGGGGACCGGAAATACAAAACGGAAATGGGATCTCAACGTTATGACCGGAAACCAATTGGCGGGTATATCTGCAGTCATAATTGCAATCTAATGACACATGCAGCTGATTGGTTTTGCAAATGCAAAATGATAATTGCCTCTAAAAAGGCGACACTGCTCGTTCGTTTTTTGTACGTCTACAAGGCATAAAATATTGTAACTTGAATACAGATTTTCTTTGGTTTACAGCATCCGTTAGTTTATCCATTCCTTTGAATCCATTTGTTTGTTGGTCTTTGGTCATCCGATCTTTGGATGCTGTTCATGTCCTTGCCGTGATGCGAGATTTGGGCACTGGCTTTAGTTCGTCCCTTTCTTGATTGGCTGTAAATTGTGGATTGTTTGCTTGTTCTTTCGAATGCATTTATTTAGTTGTCTGACTTTTGCAGTGACTTGTTGGTCTATTTACTTTAATAATTTTGTTGGTACTACATTGGAGGATTGTTTTCGTACAATACCTTAAATGAAAGCTTATGACTTTCCCAAATCTATACCCAAAAAGTTATTTAAAATATTATTATAAATTTTCGGGTCAAACTTGCCAAACATCGGACTGGAATTTTTAAGTCTTTGCATGCTTTCCCAGATCCCTCATAGAACTGCTATATAAGCACAAAAAGTAGCTAAGCACATGAACATTATCAGAATAGGGTTACCAGCCACCATATGTACCAGCTGTCACTGAAACCTGCATATTTTGCTTGGCAAGAAACTGTTCAGCAATATTTTCTGCTGAAGCCTCGCTATGAAATTGGACCCAGGTCTTGTATATAAAAGCTAAAGATTGTGGTTGCGTCATTTGGATGCTGGTGGATTTTCCCTCTTTTGATTATTCGCAGTACTCATTGTTTACTCGTAATTATTGTTTACTTGTAAAAGACTTGGAAATGACAAATTGTTTTCCTATTTTTAGTTTTCCTGTTACGAGTCATAATATTTGAAGGTTTCTCAACAATGTTTATTTGTTTGATTTGTATCTGATGTTTTCACAATATCATTAGAATTACATGAGGTAAAGTGTGCGATTCAAGCATTTACATATTATAGCCTACCCCGATTGCCATCAATATGTAAACTAACCTTGAGAGTAGGCACAAAATGGTTTACACAAAATTAAATTTGATATGAAAACATTGATCGTGGGTGTTACCACTTCGCTTCATTACGCCCGAAATAAACATGGCTTCGTTTCCTGAAACAAAATGTGGCTTAACGAGTTCCTGAACTACGTCAGCAAGGTTTTTCCCTGTGATATAATCTGTTTTATGGCTGTTTATTTTGTTCACCTCGAAGGCATGTGAACTCCAATTCAATGAATGTACATGTATATCAAATGTTGATGTAGAGTTGGATTTCTGCCTGTTGTGTAGTTAAACGCGAGGGATGATGTGGATAGTGTTGATCGTGTATTCTATTCTTGTGTGGGAGATTTCCTTCGGCTGAACCAGGGGTTGTGAAGCACACAATATAGAGGATAACGAATCACGCCTCACTCCGTTGTTGTAAAACTGAGATTTTGTCAACTACTCCTTGCCACACATTCGGTAACAGCGATTTCAAGTGTTCAATACAGAAGTGCAGTAACAATCAATTATGATTACTGTCATTCAAATAAGGATAGTTTCTGTTCAATCCCGGTTTGTTTTAATGAGAAAAAAACTGCTATATTGCTATGGTTAAGGTCAGCTCTGAAAGTCCCAAAACCAGCAGTTAAAACAAGAAGCATGCTTTATGCTGTATCCACCCATGCTGTTGCATAACCGTATCCAAATAAATAAACAGCCGTCCTCATTTAAAACAGAACAAATGCACCAGACTCTTTCCATATCCAAGCCTCAGTTTCGTTTGCATTGAAAGGTCAACAAAATGTCTGCATCATGATATGGTTTGATTCTTTAAACCCGGATAGATTAGATAAACCGACGATGCGCGTTTAGTGTTTGATCCTTGTCTATTTGTGTCCTCCAAGGCGAGACAGTAGAATCTCTCTCGTAACATCTAAGACCCTGGACTCATGACTTGCAAATTTTAATTATTGTAAAGTCCTTGATGATGCTACTCGTTATTCAAACGAAGCAGGGTCTTATTATTGTGTGGACATCTTCAGCATGCCAGTGGCTTGGAAAGAGCATTGAGCAAGGGAAGTAGCTGCTACAGAATAGTGTCATAAGACCGTGAGTCTTGTTTCGGTGGTGTAAATATAGAACAGAAAGACTAAGTAAGCTTCAAACATGATTTTGGCAAAACGTTATGGGTTCATTAAAACAAATAATGGGAAACAAAGGTGACAAAATTTGTATATTTTGTAACTGCCTATAGTTAAAGTCGCCATGTGGTATTTTTAGGGTTATTTAATATCTTTCTGAAAAGAATGAAAATGACATCGCTATATCTTCAGTATTTCGGCGCATATATCCATAGGCCTATTGTACAATCGTTACATATTGATATAGAAAATCCCCTCTCAATTTACCATTTTGATCTTGCGGGCATTTGTTTTTCTTCTTTTTCCAATTTAAATCAATGGAACCAAGACAGTCAGATACCTTCTCAGTAGTGTGGGAATCAGCACTAGTTGTCGATATTTAACACAGGGTGCATACTGATGGTGAAAACTTGATAGAGATATATTTAGTCATTCTTGCATAATGAGTTAACAATGTTATGACATTGTTCTGAGAAGAAAAAACAAATTAAATTTCAAAATGTTCAATTAAACATTGTGACAACAGGGAAAGTACAAATATATAGACATCCACCTAACTCAGTATTAGACCTTGGTGGTCCCGCCATTTTGATTAATTTTCTCCCCTTCAAGTCAGTGTTACCAAATCGAGGCTGTACGAGCAAAATGGTGGGACAGGGGACACGACAAAGAGTGTAGACGACAAAGGTAGATTGTGTCGACAGATAATCATTAATTCGAATGATCAACGTTTACAATGAGTCATGCCGTGACTCACGCTGCTCTGCCTGTTCATATTGTGTTTTTAGTTTTTATCAACAAATCTATATATAATATTTCATCTTTGATATGTTGGGGTGGAGCACGTGGTGTGGTGGGGGCATTATTCACGCTTTGGGGTTCTTGTCGTCAAATTAAGAGTGTACACAACATTGGTAAGATTGACTCAAAAATATAAATTGTTCACAGATTTGCACAAACCTTATATGGTTTATTAACTTACTTTTACTTAAAATGCTTTAATTTTTGAGACTTGATTTATAGAATTTGTTTGATCTCACGAGCCCAGAACCTGATCTCTGAAACAGTTAAAACATTAGGTTTGTTATTATTTCATGTACATGTTTCACCTTAAGTGTGATGCTGGTCGACTTTGACTGTTACCTTCGTCCGCGAACTTAACACAAATAAGAGCGTGAACCTCGATTCATTGCGTCAAATAATTGATTTCCAAACCATCAGAGAGGGTTTAACATGTACAACAAAGCAATTTATACCCTTAAACAAATTACAGTGAAACAGACAATACAGACTGAGGAGATCTCAATATGGGGTTTGCACGAGACTGACATGTATTATTTTAATTCATTATATTTATGCATAAAGAAAACTATTCGTTTGCTCTTATGACATTCCACTAGCAACGTGTGAAATTTGATTGGCTCACGAAAATTACAAAGTATCGCCACCTGCGCCAACTTTATGGTCAAGAAAAAAAATATTTTAAAAAGTGACTGTCGTCATATGCCTTTTTGCGTCCTCCGTTTTTCTGGCTTTTTAAAAACCAGAATTAATTTTGAGTTTTGTTTACCTCCTGTGATTTGTTGCGATGGCGTAAAATTAATGTTTTTTGTTTTTTTGACGTCCTCTGTTCGTTATGGTTCATGATTTACGCTGTTATAATGTTGTCATTTTGTGATGGCTGAAATAATAATGGTTAATATTATGCTTTATTTACGTAATTTCTTTTGTTGTGATATCTTTGTAAGATATCTCGGTCACGCTGTGTATTACCTCCATGGTTTTAGTTGGGTCCTTTGTTCTGACGTGGGTTTTTTCCCCCAACAAATTATGGTAGATATGCTTTATTACTGTGTGGCTTTCTTTGTGTCGTTGTGGTGGCTTCAAAACGTCATGCTTTATTGACGTTCTTTGTTTTGATGTGAGGGTCCGTCAAAATGAAAACATAACCAGACTTAATTTGCTCTCCTGTGGGTAGTAATGAAACCAATCGTCTGGAAGGGAACCAGCGACTGAACGCATCCTATAATTGGGGGTATTCCACGTGGCATGAGTCATGCTGCCTTAGGAAATCACTTATATGTCCCACTAGATGCTTGATGCGTCATAGTCGACATGACACTGTCTTATTCCCTCCCCACTCGGCCGACTTTTGTTGCCCTTTTCGAAACTATCTTCGTCTTTGGCTCCAACTTATCTGGAATTTCGAAAATGTACGCTTTCCATGCGGGGGTGCAGTTGGCTTAGGCTTATGGGAGCGTATAGCGGCCAGTGCTTTCGAAAGGGCATCTTGTTTAAGTATTTTTATTTGAAATGAAGTCATGTTTATTTTTGGCGCAGTGTGATGCGCATTGCGTTTGGTGTTGACATGGTTGATGTTATGTAGACTGTGAAAGTCTCGCGCGTATTCGAACATTGGGGAGAGGTCTCCTTCACGCGTTAAAGCAAGGTACGTGGGACCAAAGTGGTCCCATTGAATAGTCGAATACGCGCGAGACTTATGCAGCCTTTTGTGTATATCTCGACCTGCGCAAAACATATTAAAGGAAGGTACTCCATTTTTGTCCTCACAGAACCTTTTTACGAAATCCGCCCTCGACGCCGAGTTTGCTGTGTAGGCCTTATGCGTTCTATTTTGTCCATTTCTTCAAATCTTTCAAGTCTCACCTTGAGACAGTTTCCATTTTTGTAATCATGGCTCAATTTGCATCAACTTCAAATTGGTCCATTATGGCACTATTTCCTGTAACCCTCAGAAACTATTGAAGTTTCCTATACCACAATTACAATATTACTTTCATTTGTGGGGCAGTTTTCGTCAATACCAAGCGTCACCACCGATCTCAACTCGACTTCCTAACTTGGCGGAAACACTACCTAAATATAAACAATTTCCTTGAATTCAAACACAAATAACAGCACAAGTTAAACATTCAATTGAATGTGTGAATTCGTGTACCCCGGTTTATGAAATCCTCAGGTAGGCCCAACTAATCATTGAAAAACACGTTCCATTTTCAAATTCTCACAACAACCTTTACTAAAACGGTAATTTAAAAATTATTCCTCGGGTTGGACACCATGGAGCTATGGAAACATGTAGAACTTGCCCACCCCATCCCAAAGCCCCACCCCTCGCCCTACTTTCTTCTTCGAGAATCAAACCAGAGAGTCTTGTTGACTAATTATGTCGTTAAAGGCATACTTGTTTTGTCACCATAATTTTCTATTCAAGTCAAGCAGGCATGCACAGCAGTTAACGCAGTGCAAAATCCCATAATTGTGTTGAACAATAACCTTCACGCACTAAGGCTACTGACAGAAAAGGGACAAAAAAGAGGGCTGGTTAAATTAGGGTCCTTGTTTATTTCTCTATGGTTATTCAGTGTCAAATCAAAAATTCACGATACCCCTTGGGCCAGACGCGTGACCCTCAGAATCAAACTGAGTATCCCGCCGGTCCATATGTTACATTTCCCCGTGAACACGTTCCATTGACCTCGGCGTATAAGCTACAGTCACGTGCGTTGCGATGCGTCGTCAAACGAGACGCACGTGGCGTGGGAAACGCGTGAGGACAGGCGGCCAGGGAAACAACGCAACGACGACACACCACTCCTCGCATCAACAAAAAGACATTCCCGTTCTCTCCTGTAAACTAATTACTCCAGATCATTGTTCAGAATCCTATGATTCTTGCTTTGTACTTGGATTAATTTTGTTTTATGACAGCTGCGACGCGGTGGTCACTCCTTAAGTATTTTAACACGATGGACTGTTAACTGTGGGCAAGTTTTGGTTTTACTAGCCACATGGAACAAAGAAACTGTGGGTTTGTGATTCACATTTAGGTCAGACGGTTGTGGTGTCGCGGTGTGATCAGTTTGAATCATCATTAACACGATGATTTACGACCACCAAGTGAAATAAATCATGTACTTTCATTTCTTTCCTAATAATGACACTGGATGAGTCTCACATCACGAGTATTATTGGATGACATCACTAGTTGTCACACGACCTTATTGTAAACCTTTCACAACCCAACTTGTGGTTTCGTAGTTCCCAACTTCCAGTGACGTACCAGAGGGGCAGGATCCCCCTTCGCTCAGAACCCTTGTCCCCCACAGGCTCTTTACAGCAATGCACACATGAATGGTTCGATACATTAAAGTATAGCTCTAAAAGTTAGGTCTTTTCCCCCCGCTCGCCCCCACTGCCCCCCCCCCCCCCCCCCCCCCCCCTCAATTGAACATGTCTGGTTACGCCATTGCTAACTTCGGTTAAAACAAATGACAAATTAACAAATTAGTTTTCAAAATGTTTTTTTAAAACAAAACATTAGTAGTCCTAGACAATCAAACACTTGAATGAATCATTTGCATGTGACGAAAATGTATGATTCAATATCACATGAATATCGGGTAGCACTTCCTGTTCCTTATTAGAACAGGTGGAGTGATGCCAGATAGAAGACCTCCCCAAGCTTTGTATTGAGTTAATTCAGCGTAGGAATTGTGTTGCGTGCCTTAAAGGGACACACCGGCTTCGTTTTGGGCTATTTTGGCTACAAAATAGACTAAAACATGACTTCAAAGGTCTTCCAGGAATGGAGAAGAACGTTTCCTAAAAGAAACCACCAATTTTGGTCGTTTTTTTAGCATTTTTCAAAAAACGAAGGTCACATGGGTTATCCGAACCACTTTTTTGGTTCGGATAACCCTCGTGATCTTCGGAGTTAGTTTTACTTCCAGCCGTATAAAAATTAATTACTGCACCGAATTCAACCCTGTTTTTTTAACAAGAATTCATGAGTATTTGAGAGTATTTGACACACAAAAATACGTAGGCCTATTCAAATTATGGATACAAGTTGTAAATAATACAAAAAAGTCGAACGTAAGATTTTATTTCAGAGAGTCCGAGCAACGGCGGAAGCGTGTCTTACAGTGCACAGCGTGGGGACTACTACACGTAACACAGGGGCAGTCGTGTCGCTTGCAAGCAGAGTATCTCTGCAGTGCTACAGCGCGACGGAAACCCACTAGCCAAGAGATAGCTGTACCTGGAAGCTCATGAACATGTGGGAGGAGTAGGGAGCCAGACCACCAACTACGTTGTCGTTTTTGCGGGTTTGCTAGTCGGTACACCTCGCTGATCGAATCCGTGGTTTCAAAATCGCAACATTCCAATGCTCTGTGTACGTTCCTTGACCCGATTTGTACCGAATTTTTTGGTAATTAAATAAGATTTATGTCAATACATAGGAATACCACTTTTATATTGACGGTACGATTAGTTTAAACAAATTTTGTGACAAACAATTCCCAAAAAACTAGCCCCCGAGAAAAAAAAAAGGGAAAAAAAAGGGAGCCCCTGAAGGGACAGGTGAAAAAGAAATTAAAAATTAAAAGGTGAAGAAAAAAAACTCACTCGAAATTTCTATTGCATTCTCGACACACAAAATTCCAGCAAAATCATTTCGTTTCCTCAAAATATTATTTAATTCGATGAAAATATAATTTGTCTCACAAAATATTATTTTTCATTTTGTGAACGCAGTGTGTTTTTCTAGGTAACGAAATAGATTATTTCTAGAAAATAGGTTCTCGTTCCCTTGAACATGCTTTCTTTCCCCCGAACTACAGTTAAGTTCCCCAGAAATACGCTTTCGTTCCCTGAAGATACGCATTCGTTTCCTCGAAATATGATTTTGTTAGCAAGAAATAATACTTTCTTTCGCTCGAAATATGCTTTCCTTCTCTAAAATACGCTTTCCTTCTCTAAAATACGCTTTCTTTCCCTCGAAAGCAGATTTCATACCCTAAAAAAAAGCTTTCGATTCCTCGAAATACGAATTTGAATTGTTTGCCCGAAATATACTTTCATTCACCCGAAATATGCTTACGCTCCCTTAAAATAGTAGTTAGTACGCTTTCGTTCTCTCGCAATGAGATTTTGTTCCCCAGAATTTCTCTTTCGTTCCCTCAAGATAGCTTTTGTTCCCTCAAGATAGCTTTCGTTCCCTCAAGATAGCTTTCGTTCCCCTGAAGTCCAATCAAACCAATTTATTTGTTACATTATATTCCTTTGTGAGGGGCGACTTTGAGAGGGGGAGACTTTGAATGTGAGGGGGAGACTTTGATAGGTGGCGACTTTGTAGTTGGGGACTTTGTAATTGGCGATTTTGCTGGGGGGCGAGTTGACTGGTTTCCGTGTCCGTTGTTATACACACTTCCAGATGGATAACGCGGACTGGATCCTAATGCCTTGTCGTGGTAAAACACTTACATAAACAGAGCACCAGTCTACTTGCAACATTGCACAGCATGTGTCCCGTAAATTTGACACTTGCAACGGCTGGTAAAGCGTATACGGTGGCCTTTGACCGCTTTTGGGTTTTTTCGGTCATTTCTCGTTAATTACGTGATATTTTTGTATAATTTTTTTTTTAAAACCATCTATAAATAATTGTCTTTGATTCTACATGACTAAATTACGTGAACAGGTAACCGGTGTGTCCCTTTAAGTATACCAGAACGATCGTACTTATCTTCACCAAATCAAACAGGGGCCAGACTGTATTTTCCTCAACCTCGGTTTGGTAGCATTGGTTTGAAACGGGAGGAAATAAGCATGTACTGTGATCAAAATAATGTCCGTTTCTATTGACAGTGATAGTTGGGATGATGAGATCATGGTTGGGCGAAAATAATTTGTAGAGGTGTTACACAATGGTAAACATTGAAAAAATAAATTGAACAGGTTAGTATAGGAAACTTGTCTGAGTGCTCCAGAGACTTCAATACAATTATGCAAGAGGTTAGGCATGCCATAAATTAAGTGCAGCAGCAAGCCGACTGAAATTCCTGACAGATTTCCCGTCACTTTTGGGTGAATGTATTTCCCGTTGCCTGCGGTTCATTCAGAGTTCATGAGTTTGGTTTCTCTCCCCCCACACGATCAACCGGGCCTTGGGTGGCCGTGCCGCAAACAAGAAAAAACAGAAGAGAAATGTCTTTTGCATGAGACATGGACGTGAAGTTGTGTTTCAGTCACTTTTTTCTCCTCAACGTGACCCCGATTGGGTCACACATCCGCGCCCTCAGGGGTCAAACTATGCCAACAATGTACCCCCTAAGTGTAAGCGTTGGGTCTGAGCCAGGTCACTTTGAGGTCACGTCAGTTTCACCAGACTCATCATAGACTTGTAAAAGTCCCTGTGTGGTGCAGTGTGTTTATACATGGACGCTCGACAGACTTTACTATAATCATATATGGAACAAGGCCATTTGCGCATAGTCCTTTGATTTGGTTTGGTTGTTTGTCACAAGACACCTAATATCTTGGGTTTTTTTACTTGTTAAAAGTGTATCATCAGAATTTAAAGAGATTTCTTTCCCGACCTTGTAAGCTTTACTTGTCTGTTTACGGGAATTGACAGCAACAAAAACCCATTCTCACTTTGTGTATTGTTTAAGCTCACTACATTGAGTGCCTCAGGGTTTGACTTTTGGTCCTTTTATATAGGTGTATACCGAGAAGCAGCCTGTTGCACTTTCTGTCTCATGCACTCCAATATGGAGAGCTCTGAAAGAGCTTGCACAAGTCAATACGGGCAGATTGCCATAATTACATCAACACACAACCAGCTATTTATATGAAGTGTCAATGCCACTCAGAAATTAAAGTAAAATGCTGGTAGAATAAAACATCAACCTGCCCCGAAGGCCTCTTTTGATTCGTCTGCACCGTACCCGGCTAACTTCTGTCATCCATTGGGCTCAGTCCATGCACGTTCCAACATGCAGACCTGATTTGTTTACTAGGGCGGGTACCTGTTTTTGCTAGTTCTTGACCGATTATTGAAATCTCACGACGCGTGACAGTCGTGGGAACTTTTTGGAACTCGGTAAAACAAATTATTTGTTACTTTATACCGTGAACCATGTAGTGGACAATCAGAAGCGAAAATAGCCCGTATGTCCAAATCAAACATAAAAGTACAAACATTCAGGATGTCTGGTTCCTTAAAAGTGCTGTGTATAACCAACAAGCACACTGTGCTCATATTCGCTACCTTATGGAGACCGAGGACAAAAAATGGGTAAAACAAAAGGTCTCCAAATGGAAGACCGGGATGCTCACTCCACAAGAAATGTTGTGTACATACAAAGTCTATGTGAAGATATTAAGTACAACATCAAGGACAAAGGAAAGAGCACAGTAGAAGTCTCCACGGGGATGCATTATTTTTGAGAATGTGTGAACGTATCTGGAAGTTTACGCAAAATGCTTTCAGATTTCTTCTTTCCTTTGAATGATTTTTCTTCCATTTGTGAATTAAGATTATGCCAATTATTGGCCATATGTTCCGACCCTAGCAGAATCTTTCTCAAAAGCTAAAAATGTTTAGCCTTTGAGAAAATCTCTATTAGGTCCATTCAAACGAGGCCATTAAAAACATGTTTTTGAAGAGTATTATTGTAACATCATACATTCTATAATACATGTATACATAATACCTCTCTTATGGTGCCGCCATGTTATTTCTTCATTTAAATTAATGTAATGGCCAGATTGGGGCTGGGAAAATAATAGTCTGGTATAAGGAAAACCACTGCATTTTTACGTAATTGAATCAGGGTATTTAACAAGGAATGGGATCAAGAGTATATAGGCCTATACATTGTTCTGATTTTCAAAGAAGAAGACCCTTTTTTAACCATCTCAGATACTTACACTGGACACTGTCGTAGCTACAACCACTTTATTGTTGGAACGTCTTATAATTATAAGCCCCAATCTTACAATTAAGGCTTACACCACTGATGTTTTTGATGACCGTATCTGATCATCTGTTAGTCTTCAAACTCAGCCGTTAATTGATTTCATCCTCCTCGGCAGATTCACCACTATGTAATTAAAATGCGCCCGGACTGTTGCTAAATTTACTTTGGTGTTTGTATTTACTAATTGTTATATCCTCTGTTGGTTATTGTATTATAGAGCAACATTATTGCACCATGTATGACCCCCCCCCCCCCCCCCAGTTAATTGGCACCGTTACCCATTAATGACTATCGTCAATCGCCCCGCCCAAACCCACTCAGCACATTTTTATTACGAAAGAAAATCGGCCATCGTGAATGAAAAATTAGGATAATCTCTAGTCTTTTCGTTCAGGATTTAAACCCGCAAGTTAGTTCACCATATTGTTAGTTTTGGGAAAATGACAGTAAAGCGACTGAAGAGTGCCTTGGGGCTCTCTCACGTGTAACAAAGCAACCCGGGTCATACGGTCACAGTCTAGTGGCACTTTTAAATACCAGTTGAATTTAATAATAATATTAATCATAAAGAATGTGGCCTTGTTCAGTGGCTTTAATGCTTGCCACTCATTCAGTCAATGAGACTTTGAATAAAGGTCAGATGTTTTTGAGAGTTGGTTGGTCGTGACCGCAATGTGGAACGTGGGTGAAGGGTACAGGTCTCAGAACTTTCATTTTACTTTTTTCCCCACCCATTGGATCAATAAAGACTTGCAAGAGTCGGTCGTTTTCGATCTTCCGGCCCCATTAAAGTTAACAGAATATTAACAAATGCACTTTAAAGACATGGACGTGAGATCCAAAGGTTCTTAGAAAGTGTTCAAATACGAGCGAGCGAGTCTATGGTCTTTTGTAATGAGTTCTCAATCATTGTTTTGAGGTGGACTCTATTGCGAGCGAGTCTATGGTCTTTTGTAATGAGTTCTCAATCATTGTTTTGAGGTGGACTCTATTGCGAGCGAGTCTATGGTCTTTTGTAATGAGTTCTCAATCATTGTTTTGAGGTAGACTCTATTGCGAGCGAGTCTATGGTCTTTTGTAATGAGTTCTCAATCATTGTTTTGAGGTGGACTCTATTGCGAGCGAATCTATGGTCTTTTGTAATGAGTTCTCAATCATTGTTTTGAGGTGGACTCTATTCAAGACTTCCACATCGCCCTATAGTTTGCATCTTGCAGTATTCTGATGTGGTCACTTCTCAATAGTCAGATACAAACATCCTAAATTACAGAGTGTATATTAAACTTCACCAACAGGTGACACTTTACCAATCACCATTAGGCCGGCATTGAATATTAAAGACACTACCCATATTAGAGTTTTAATCAAAATGGATATGTCACGTAAACATTGACTTCCCTCAATATTTGACCAGGCTAGCGACCCTGACTTTAAGCTTTTTAATCAATAACAATTTAACCAGGAAAAAAACCCTTAAAGAAAATTCATTTAGACTTATGTCGACGGATGTCTTCAAAAGCCCCGATTTGTTATTTTTCAGGCGATGTGAGAGTAAACAGCCGCTACCGGTCGGTTTGACAGTTGGTCTAATTGATGTCACTTTAGCTTGGTGGCGCCCTTTAATTTGTTAGGTCTTTGAAATGATTTCGTCGATTGAACAAAACTAAACTGATGAAAACTTCTTGTAAGAGCAAGTGTGGAAAAGGTTATTGGATGTTGTTCATGTGATTAGACAACATGTTTCAGTTACATGTTTTGAACATTACTGAATGTGCGTTGAAACAGGAAGGTGCCACCTGCTACTCGTCGTTGGAAGGTGTTGCATGCATCTGATTCCTAATTTTTGACCGTACGACTATAGTGATAGACAGTGATATGGCAGAAATGGGACCAGCCTATTTGCCTTGAAACCTCGATTTCGCTGACGTGCATTTTAATACAAGGGAACATGTATTTTTGCACTTTATAAAACTTTTGTGAGAATACACCCAATTTGGCATGAGGGCTTCGATTTGTGTTTGTTTCAATAAAATATAAAATAAGTAAATGAAAAAAGATTTCCAAATTCTATGTAGTTTTAAATGAGGATTATCCGCCCCCCCCCCCTTTTTCTGCGACTCCATTCTACATCTGTACTCCTTCACACTTAATGTCAAAACAAAACTTGATCAATTTCCCATTTGTTCTAATTATAAAGTGTCAATGTCATGTCGAGTTCAAATGAACCGTTTTGTAGTTGGAGAGATAGCGGTCAAAAACCGTCTCTACGGACTCGAAAACAGATCGGGGTTACCGCGGTTTCGTTTACCCCGCGCCTGTTATCAGTGAGGGGATTACACCCCCCGCCCCCCCCCCCCCCCCCCCGCACGCCGTGGCCATCCTCTCCAGCATCAGGAAACTCGTCATGATCCCCATGCCAAGGTTAATGGGGATCAGTAGCAGGAAGTATACCCTCTTGGTCACGTTCCCTGCATGGGAGTTGTAAAAGGTCATCGAAGTTTAGGACGGGTCATCTTGTTTTATAAAAAGTACCAGCCTATTTTTGTAAATTTTGCGATCGAGGACAAGACCGTGTCTGAATCTAGTAATAGATGCAGTCATATCCGTATAGCCATGGAGGTTGCCAAATACCATTAATTCACAATTGGGCCTTTATCAGCATGCAGAGACTTCAATCAGTCACAGTTTAACTAATTAAGTTCCTTGTGTGCATATAATAATAGAGGGATCGGACTTCGTTTACCTTCTAGCCTATGTTTGGTTTGAAACAAGATGCCTGTCACACTCGCCGTCACGCCTGGTGACATGTAAGTTACATGAAACAATTAGAATTAAACTTCACCCGAAAGATAAAACAATCATCCATTATAGTGACAGCACATCTTACCAAAAACCTCTCGGTCATCCATTTTGACAACCGGGTAATGTTGATCGGAACTTTTGCCCAATTATAGACTGCAGTAATTTACGGGAAGTAATTGGTTAAAGAGAATCTTTATTTTCGCTCATTTTTGTTGTTCTATTTCAATGGAAATGCAACTGAAGTGTACAGCAATTGCATAGACGTTTTTGGCCTTGGATTTGCCAAGTGCTGTTCAGGAAAGAGTTCGGTGATAGAATGTGACAACAACTGGAGCCGTTTTCTTTACGCAATTTTTTCCTGTGTAAAATACTCCAAATAAAGAAATCGAAAGTGTAACTCGATTATTAAAATTTGAGAATCGGGTGATTCTATCACAGGTTTCTTTCATTTTCGATCCAGGTAGAACAAACGTTATTAATCAGAAAAGTTACTTATGACGTTTTCATTTCATTATTTATTTTGGATGTTACACTAATAATCTATACGTCTTTCTGATTTTTTCGAAAACTTGTATGTTTCGGTTTTTCCTTTTTATTTTCAGTTTGAGTTGTCTGTCAGAATAAAAGCTTAGCTGATTGCATTTCAGGTGACTGCATAGAACAGCCTTCTTAGGAATTAAACGGAACTTTCTGTTTTATTTTTTATATGAGCCTTTGTTTCTATCAAAACCTTGCACAAGCCAGACCTTTTAGTCCTGTCGGATTTGAATGAATGCACTGTTTAAGTAAAGAAATTTGATGTAATTTCGAGAAATGTAAGGGTTGTATTGTTAGCTACTAAAGTTCCTGAACCCAAAGTTGTGCCACAGCGTCTTGTACCAAGACTATACAAAAATTGGTGATGATTAAAAGGTATATAATTGCAGGTTTTTGTAATCAGAAAATTTACTTAAAACTTGGTATTCTTGTTAAAAAAATACTATGTAAACGGCTGCCGTCAAGTTCGGAAGAGTGGTAAGCAAAATGCATTTCAACGTACGTTGAGAATTTCAACTGTCTTTAGTCAGAGCCAACACCTCTTCCAAGTTCCAAGATTACATTCGCGGTATGCAGGGGAAGATACAACTCACGGTTCCCGTCGTTTTCTGGAAATATTGACCACTTCCTATTTCCAAAGAATTGTTTTTGAGGGAATATTTTATGCCTCAAAAGACATTCGAAGCATCTTACCTTACCTCCTTAAAATAAATCTGAGCAATTTGCCGTCGCCCAATATAATAATACGTCTGAATTCCTAGAGAAGGACCGCATGCATCCAATCACACATGGAGTTGCCACACTGCGGTTGTGGGAGCGCTTGCTACCCATCGATTTAATGAACAACTCGAGGCCGCTCTTCCTAGAAAATAAAATAATTCCGTGAACGAGACATTGTCCTATGTGACCTTTCCGTTAATACGTTCTGGGAATTGATCGTCACGACTCACAGTCGAAGTTTTGTTGCAGAGTTTATGAGTGAATGGATTACCCTCTCATATTCAACCGATACAGTCTCTTTCTGTTTTTAAGATTAAGCTAAAGAACTTTCTTTTAAACAAGCTTTTGGCAAAGGTTTTGGGGTGAAAATAATATCCTAACCATTACTTCAAAGGAATCTTTTATCAAAATAGTTTATACTATCAAGAGCTGCAGTGCTTCTCACTAAGTAAGTGTTATGGTCATTAAATGTTGGGAGTATTCATCAATCTATGACTCATACCTTTACTCATTTACCTGAAGGAGAGGAACATCTCAGCATATGATGTACCCCTCACACCCCACCCCCTTTACAACCCTTGGGATCGAGGTCAGTCCTTTCACTCATACCCTCAATGAGTCTCTGAATGATCCTTTTATCCCATTTTCATTCAGACGTCTCCCCATTCCCAAGCCCTTTAATTAGGTCCCAAGTCTAGTTCTAGAGTGTCTTCTACAGGTCTGATGCCCAACAGTTGTACGTAAAAATGTGACGGTATATTTTTCAATATCGCGAGGGAATTGTTGTTTCTTCTTTAAATTAAATGTTGGTGTTAGGCCTAATTGTTGTTTCTAGGTTGATTCATAGAGCGTGTGTAACTGATTCCCACTGTTATAGTCAAATACTTTATTCTTTCATAACAGTGAACTAGTGAGCATAGACTGAGGTTGTTCCATTTTTAGGAGTAGCCCCATATTCCCACGGGAGTACTATACAGTCTGCCGGTCCATTGGTACACCCACCTTACAAGTCGGATGGTCGGACTATGCCCCCATCCCCACCATATACTAAAGTTGGCCTATAGTATCATCGCGAATCCCTCATCAGGAAATGAGTTAAGTCCAAGGGTCACGACCGACCAGATGCGGCGAATTAGAATAAATTATAACATCCATCGTATCAGACATGACGTCATGTTCCCTTTTTGGTAATGCTGCCACTCTGTTTGACCCGCACCCCCCCCCCCCTTCCCGCCAGTCAATGAGTCACGCTTACCTCTTTGCTTTACCTGCTGATTTGCAAGTCAAGATAACATTATTGGGACATAATCATTTCACAACATCTTTTCTCTAGCTCTATTTAACTAAAACCATGCTCGCTCCGTATTACAGATAATGATCCTAATTATACAACATAGTCTGACTCAGCCGTTTTTCTCCTTTTCGAAGTGTTTTTGTGCAATAAAAATAAAAAACTTAAATACACTGTTTAAATAATATATGTCCCGGCAGGAAGTCTTCCCCCTATTTTGTAAAGTATACACGTCTGGTGTTACAGGTTGATAACCACCGCCCCGTGGTGGATGACTCTGCAAGCCCTAAAGAAGGGTTTCACAAACGACCGAACATTCTCATGTCATGTCTGAGCTTGTTTTACCGTAGGTTTTACCATCTCTGTCCTTGCTCTATGATTGTACACAGTCGATGTCAGATTAAATGTTCTTTCTAATCAGCTGTTTTATTATAAATTCTGCTTTTGTTGCCGTGGTCAAAGTTTCACTCACTCCCATGAAGATTAAGTTAATGGATGATATTTTATAGCAAAAAGGGGATGGTACAGCATTGGTTTTCGGAAATGCACATTCATTTCCTTGGTATAAGCTAATACCATAGAACAATGTTGTAACAGGTTTCCTAATTTCCTCGTTGTAATTAATGATAGCATTTCGTGTGTGAGATCTTAATATTTGTATTTATATTTCCTGGACATGCACTTTAACTCGGAAAACTAGTTCTAACATCGAGAATTACAACTGTTTTTACACCCGGACGGTCTGTCAACTAGTCTACTTGCCAGGAATGATTGATGCCTTCGTGGTTTTACCCAAACTTTGTCTGGTCATTTCTGATCAACATTTCTCAACGGGTTTTGGAACTTGTCACCCATTCCCACCACCCTCTCGTTGAAAACATGCCCAAATAGTGTCAACTTAACCATGGAGGAAGGACTCAACTGTCCAATACAAGGAAATCGTCGATTTAGAATTCTCTTTTAGATGCCTTCGGTTGTTATTAGGATACAAGCCGCATATTTATAATTTCATTATCTACAAGTCCCTGTAGTTCGGATCTTAATTACTTTGTCTGTGCTGCTATGGATTATTACGGCAGGTGACATGGAGTCTTGATTGATATGGATGGACCTAATTTTCAGAGAACTGCTGAGCTCAGAAAATGTTTGCTTAGCAGAACAGGTTACCAGCCAATGCCATGAGTCCTATTGCCGGTGAGTGGTCCCCGCTAGTTTGCGCTTCAGAAACATTTGGATTCATGTTAGCATTTCATAAATCTGCTGAAAACGTCAGAAATTCACAGAGAAATGTTGCTTAGAAGAACAGGTTTACAGCCACAGGTATTTAATGCACACTATTTAATTGGTTCCTTGTGAAGTTTCAATGCTTAAAACAAATTAGTGCTAAGCATTCGACGCTAGTTTCAACAGGTATTTTATTATGATATTTCTTAAATTAGATTGAACAACAACTATCCTCTATTTATTCCCTATATCTTAACAAGATCACCAGAAGTCAAATGATTATGGTAGTTCACAGATTTCAGTGATTAACAAATCAAACATTTGTTGAAGAGTATGTTTGTTATTTTGATTATAAATATAACCACTTGATATGAGGTAATCCCCTCAGGCATTCCACCGAACGATTTTTACCACATGATCTAATCACATCGAAAATTCATTAATTTAACGGGAAATAAACGAAACATAAAAACAACTCCTTATTTGGGCATAGGCATCTGTAAAGACAAAAATAAATCGAGTGCAACGGAAGAGAGACAGTCAAAGCAAATTTTAGATTAAAAAAACGCTGTAAGTTGATACGACCCTAAACCTGTATTACCGAGCAGGAAATGTTGAAGAACACAGAAAGTGAAAATTGATGTGTATTTTTGTTGCAGCAAAAACCTAAAACTAGAAAATGAAAGTATGTCATCGATGGTTTAGTAATACATGTAGTGAGTAAATCATGTGACTTTATACTGTGTAATTCTGATACTGCTATTCACTTTTAGCTTTTCACTTTGAACTGGAATTTGAAGGAGACTGGTTTGTAGTAGTGGTAGACAAAGGTATAAAATAATCCACAATCATTTTAGTTAAATGTAGGTTCATAGATTTGTAAATATTCAAACAATTAATGACCATAAAAACTTACTTGAGAAGCACTGCAGATGTTTACAGTAAAACCAATTTTGAGAAAAGATTCCCCTTCGAAGTAATGGTTTGGATTTCACCTGAAAAACCGTGACTGCTTTTGTTGAAGTTTTCTCAGCCAATAGATACTATATCCAGCTGAAACTTTTACATGTGACTTTTATTGTATCTTTCTTTATAATGTTGCCTATAAATTAGCATTACGTTGACAGCTACCAATCTATGACACTGCCTTATAAAGGTTGAAGTTCTATTTATCATTATTATTTGTTTGCCTTAACGAAATAATTGATATAGTTGTAGTGATATAGGCCCTAATGGTAGTTAGATTTACTTTTACTGCAATTGTCATAGATACACCCTGTTTGTATTCTCTTTCCAATACAACTATTTAACCTCCATCATGCCCAACGCCTATCCGCGTGGCTGGAAGTAGGACATAACCAAAGTTTTACAAGAGAAAGTGCGTGAGCAATATGTGTACAATTGTGTTTCGAGAAAACTAAACGTGAAAAGTTGATCTGTTTTCAAGTCGTTATTATAGAGATGTCAAATAAGAACGATAATGTGAAAACATGTGTCGCTGGGGTAATTCTAGCAACAAAAAATGAAACATAATGCAATAGTTTTCCGTTGTTGTCAGCAATGCATTTAATTGCTGACAGCGTACCTTCTTTTAAAGATGCAAAGTATTTTGTGGGGTCAATTTTTCAATTGTGTAAAATACACCACAAGGGCCAATGCGTAAGCGCACACGTACCCACACATAGTGAAGTATAATAAGGTACGTAACCCAGTAAAACAGAGATGTCTAGATGAAGTTCAACAAGTAGGTACGCCACACAAGGTCAGGGGGAAAATGGGGAATTCCCGTCGAATCACCCACACCATCCCATGCCCGACCTGATATCTCAATACAAGTCCAATTGTATAATATTAATGCATGTAATGCTTACTGTGAAACACACATCCCGGACACCTCCCTGATAAAGGTTACCGGGCTGAACTACTGGTTTACATATACAAAAGGACAAGTTTGCAAACAAGGAAACGATGTACAGTGATAAAAATAGTCTACTCCTATCCGGGTGACTGACAATCAATTAACAATAACAAGTATTTAGAGAGCCCTGGGAGAAACTGGATACGTTTTATGATACCTGGAAGATTAAGTTTTGTTTCCTTGTTCAACTGGTAAGGGTAAATCCCATCACTTGAATACCCCCCCCCCCCCCCGAACAAAAGAAGGAAATATGAAAATTTGCAGAGGGCCTAAACCCCTATTTTAGACAAATAAATGGTAGGCCCCTATACCTAATAATTGTCGTGTGCCCTTCATGCAGTCTGTTTTGTGAGTATACTTATTGTAGTTATAACAAACTGGGATTTGATTAATGAGTGGAAGGCCAATGAGCCCAATCGTTTCGGCTCAGCGTAGCCTAGACCTAAAGTTGTTTTTGGATTGGATATACAAGTGCCATTTACAAACCACTGCTTCGGCTTCGGCTTCGGTTTGTTGGGCTCCGGCTTGGACTCGACCTTTTGTCAAATTTCAAAATTACATACTGAGCTGGTTTAGAAACGGCCCAAGGTTTTGTATCATTGTTGAGATTGAGGAGCCGAGATTTATTCCAAGCTTACTCTGGCGCATCAATTTCAGAGCAGTGTGCCTTTTACACGTTGCTTCAATACCAAAGGGATGTTGCCTGAGTCTGAGCCAATGTCTGGAAAAAGCCCCTGGTAACCTTATAGCCTACCACTTGTTTTAGTAATCTGAGAAATTGTAAAAATTCAACAAAGACGAAAATGCATCCTTTGCAGTTAAAGGCCCTGTACACTATTGGTAAGATCGAAAAACACAAATGTTCAAAGATTCACACATAACTTACATGATTTAAAGTAAGTAGGGTGTCATGGGTGTCATGGGTGTCATGGCCGAGTGGTTAAGAGCATCGGATTCAAGTTCTGGTGGTTTAGTCATCGGGGTGTGGGTTCGAGTCCCGGTCATGACGCTTGTGTCCGAGTCCCGGTCATGACGCTTGTGTCCTTGAGCAAGACACTTTGCTATAATTGCTTCTCTTCACCCAGGGGTATAAATGGGTACCTGCAAGGGTAGAGGTTGATATTGTGTTTGAAAAAGCCTTCGGAGCGCCATCACGGCAGCCCGGGCTGTATACTCCCCAGGGAGCTGAGAAAGATTAAAGGAATGTTATTGGCCCAATGACCAGGGCACTAATGTAAAGCGCATTGAGACGTTATTGTGAAATGCGCTATATAAGAACTAGTTATTATTATTATTATTATTATTATTATTATTATTATTATTATTAAGTAATGGTAGAAAGGGTTCCTTAAAATATTTCTGCCTAAAATGCTATCGTTTCTGAGAAATGAGTAAAACAATAGTTTTTATCACGCGTGATAATAAACTCGATGTTAACACATAAACACATCAGGTCTCTTTTCACTATTTTCTCGTGACCTCGATGACCAATTGAGCTCAAACTTTCACAGGTTTGTTTGTTCATGCATATGTTGAATCACACAAAATGTGGACACTGATTTTGCTGTTACCAAAAGTATACAATGCCTTTAAACTACTCTCTGGAACTTGCGGAAATAAATGATAAATCCTCTCTTAATCAATTATATTTCCACATTACGTCGGGAAATCCTGTTTTTCTTTGTTTTATTAAACTTCCTGTCACTTTCAGTTTTATATCAGTTAAGTGTCAAACAATACAGTTACTCATCATACTTGTCCTTCCCAAACATTGACTGATGCCAAGTGTTTTTGCCGACGCCCTCTGACAAGGTTGGGCGCTAGCGGGCGCTACATCGTGGACGTGGACCACTGAGAAGAATACTAGCCGCTTTGAGAAATTCTTGTCAGTAAACACCTCAAAATAGTTTTGTCTTTTTATGTCTTCATAAGACGTGAAAAGATGCAGGGTTGATAGAGTTCCTTTTATTATATACAATTTGTGACAGAGCAAGAGATTGGCGCATGTTTTATGAAACTGTAAAAAGAAAACTCTTGCAAAATAAATAAGTAGAGAGAGAGGGGATTAATTCTTCCTCTAACTTGTGCTTTATAGTACATCCCCGATGACCTGACTTTCTTTTCTTGATCCCCCTTCATACCACAGAGATGAAAGACTTCACCATATTTATGACAGATTTCTATTCAAAGTTATTTAAAAAGTGAAAACCTATAAAATGTTACATCAATTGGGGGGGGGGGGGGGGGGGGGGGATTTTTGGTGCATTACACACAAAATGAGGAAAAACTCTTATCAAGTTTTTAATACTTTTCCATTTTCCAATCTTATCCCTGCATTACAAGATGCCTATGCAGAACAAAATCTCAAACGAAAAACCATTAGACATTTAACTTTGAAATATTTAATTGTATCAAATCCAAACCATGTTTGAACAAAATCTCATTTTCTGAGAACTAAAATAAAATAAAGGACAGTTACATGTTGTCTCGCCAACATCATTAAACATTTTTTCAGTACACTTTCTAAAAAACACACACCAAAAATAAAAAAATATTGACAAAGGGTGTCATTCAAAAGGCCATAATGCTCAAACAATCCCAGGGGAAGAAACAGTAATTCAGACCCCCTGTCTCGCATCAGATCTTAAAAATCTGTTTTCTGCTAACTTATATATATATTTTTCTTTGGAAGGGTAGGGGGCCTGCACACCCCCAAATAACTATGCCTTTGTAACACTTAATTGCACAACTCCAACCTAAACTTTCACAATTTGAAGTTTATTACAGGCTGATTCTGGTAGAGTTCACATATGCACTAAATTTGGCGTTCTTTTCTATTTGAACTATAGATCCTTTAGACTGGATTCCAGTGAGTTGCTATCTTGGAGGAAAGAAATACAAGAGTATCCATTGTTCTGGGAGCATCTTTGTCTTCATGTGGCCGGGTCAAGGGTCAAGATGGTACCAAAGAGAAAGTGCTGTACAATGGGAAATTTTATCAATACCTGTAAAAGGAAAAGAAAAAGGGGCAACAGTTGATGAGTACCTCATTTATGTCATCATAAACCCAGCTTGAATTTTTTCATTTAAAAATCATTAGGAACAACGTAGGAACAATCCGCCAGTAACGGCCTCATTGCAGGGGACAGCCATTGTTGTTCCACATCCTAAATAAAATAACTCCAAGGCCTAGTGAATGAATACCATAAATGTAAACAATAGTTACCTCTGCTTTGTACATCTTCACTAAACCTGTGTTGATTTTCTGCCAGTGTTGAACGCTGGTCATTCCCCACAGAGTTGGCGAGTGCTCAAAGAACGGCCCATTCTTACACTGTTGGTTGGACAAGGTGAACAAACTTAGGATCTGGTTACTCACTTTGAGCCATGGACCTACGGCTTTTGAACCTACGGCTTTTGAACCAGGAATTTTACAGAATGTATCAATAATATAACTGATAGTATAAAAACATGTGAAGTCTTTTATACCAGTGGTATGTCACAGCCGAGCGGTCTAGTACATCAGATGCAAGTTCCGATGGCTGAATCATCAGAGTATGGGTTTGATTCCCAGTCATGACACTAGTGTCTGTGAGCAAGGAACTTAACCCATGTGTACAAATGAGAACCTGAGTTGATCACTAATAATAAGCAAGAGTTTGAATAAGCTTCTCCAAACTAGAAAGAAGAAACCAACACAAAAAAACAAAATGTCTACCTGGTGAATATACTCTATACATCTCATGTACATGTATTCCTTGGCATTAGATTGTGCTACTCCACAGTCATGGAAGTCCTTTGGTTGAATACTGGGATGATCTGTCAAGAGAGAAAGTAAACTCATTAAGTTGTACAATCTAGCTTAGAAGAAATAGGTTACCAGCCAAGATGCTATGTGATGTACACAGATTGCAACCGGTTCTGCACTCATTCGTTGAGGTAAGCTGCATTCTCTGGTTAACAGCTTTAGGGCATGGGGAACTTTGGACACTAGGTGCAGCAGACATCAGGTAAGTTTCCATTGTTTGCGTAAATTCTGAGCTTGCGTAAATCTCAGAGAACAATGGATTACCTGGTAGTTATTCTGCCACCAGTTGCGTCCCAAAAATCTCCCATCAGCCCTGATGGAAAACTATGCTAATCAGATAGGAACTCCAACCCTGTCAGGCTTTTCTTTGTCTGTGGTGGGATTCAAACTGAGGTTCAGCAGTGTGAAACTCTAGGGTTGACCACTAATCCAGCGAGCTGTCCAAGTCTTACCAATCAGCTGTGCACTGCCCCAGATGTATGGTATAAACTGGAAGTCATCCAGACCCCATACCCCATGGCTTCCTGCTGGCTCCATACGATATGTAGTCTGCAATCGTCTGGCCAGTTCTAAATACCTGGATCCAAAACAAATGAATCATCAGCGAACTCCAGAAAGATAATAATCAAGTTCTTCTGATCAGCACAAATTTAGTTTTACCCCCATTCAAAATAGCATCTTGACAACAATTGTATCTAAGACACTTGCATTTCCTGTTCAAAAGACTATAATAAAACTGGTGCAGTAAATAGGTTAGACTAGAATCTCTCTCTGAACCTCCAGGCCTGATACTACAGTGAAGGTCACCTCTATTGAGAGGATGGAAATATCAATTCTACTGCAACATTTCATGGAGATCCAAGGCAATGGGCAGAAGTATGGGGCAGTCATCTCCACTGCTATCAAACCTGAGCCTTGGCTGACTGTCTAGTGGGTTCGTATAAGAAAACAAATACTAACAATGGTTGTACCTGTTAAAAATGTTCAATGCCACGACCTTGGAGTCAGTCTCTGTTAAGACCCTCAGCTTGTAGAGACAACATAGGAAGGCTGCAAAGTTCATCTCATGTCCAGACCCGTAGTCGATCCTGACTGAGTTGCCAAAGGAGTCTTCCAAGTAGGCCTTGAGTTCTACGACTGCCTTGTGGTGCTCTACAGGTAACACTGTTAAGATTATGGACTCTGAATTCTGTCAACAGGAACCAAACGGATGGATTTAGAAATGGCTGAAACTTATCAAAATGTTAACTTAATTGTAATGTTCTTGCAAAACAATATGATTTAGTTAACCACTATATACTCTGTGATTTCTGAATCCTGCTGAAGACAATCAACAGGCGCATTAGGTGGGACTTGAACCCACGACCTCCCTTCCACATTCCAAACTGCTAGACCACTTTTAGATCTCTTGGAGATTTTCTTTTCCATCAGATGGAACTAGACAGGGTACACTCTCAAAGAGTTGTAATTTTGGATTGGATTTTGTTCAACTAACTAGTTACTGAAATAAACACGCAGTTCTCCCTTAACCACTATCATCTTCAAGGCGGTACTTACATCTGCAAGTCGTTTATGCCAGTCTCTGTAGGCTTTATTACCGAATCGTTGAGGTTGATCTGTCGGTGGTATCTCATCAACCCAATGGTTTAATGTCTCCAACAATGACAGCAATTTTTCACAAGTCTGGGGGAAGAAGACGGTATTTCCTTATTATTCACCATGGTAGTTTTTCTTCAATAAATCTATCTTTTTTTGATGTTCTGTGTGCTGAGGAAGTACTGTTTAAGATGATGAATTGAATGATTCAGAACAAAACTCAAACTCAAAAAAAAGCAGCAGCAAGACAAAGCATGGAACTATTTTACAAGAAAATATTGCTTAACATTTTGACACTAATAAACACTGTTGGATCATGTGACATGGTATTTTGGCTGGTAACCTTAGTCTGGTAAGCATAATTTGTTATGCTTAGCTAGTTTTTGTAAGCAGCTCTATTAAAAGATCTACCAACCTGAGATGATTCACCAGCATCACTGATCTTGATTCCTTTGACCGAATCACTCAATGTTTGAATGAAGCCCAAGTAGTCGCTGTATGCCTGCAGTTGTGGTTACAAAACATTAGACCATCAAGACAAATATTGGGAAGACTTGAATACAAATTCTTTAATCCTCAAACTGTGGGTAACATTGAATGGTCAGACAGTAGGAGGGTTGACTGTATACTGTGTAGATGCATTCACCACATGACATCATATTGCAGGCTGCCAAAGTTTATCTATCTGACCAAACCACAGTGGATGCCATTGAATGGTCAGACAGTAGGAGGGTTGACCGTGTACTGTGTAGCTGCATTCACCACATGATATCATATTGCAGGCTGGCATAGTTCATTTATTATTCAAATCCAGTGGATAATATTAAATGGTCAGACAGTAGGAAGGTTGAAGAATCTTATGACTTCTTACAAGTCATAATTGATGAACCTATTGTGCTCCCACAAAAGCACCACATCAAGTAATAGTTGCTGATAAAAAAAATATATATATGAACGTATCGAGCCACAAAAGAGACACATTAAAAAAACAAGATTATGTGCTCAAATTGAGGAGCTATGTAACTGCCCCCAAACACCTATACTTCATCACAATGCTGCGAGGTCCTGAATACATGAGCCAAAATTACCTGAGACTTCTCCCATGCACCCAATGTCATGGGATTTTTAATCTTCTTACATGGGATGACATATCCATGTTCGTCATGCCCTGCTTGTGCTGTTGGGGTTGCAGCCTCTGGTTCACTCGATGACATGGTTTAGGAACTAAGACTAAGAAAGAAACAAAAAACCAAGCAAACAAGATGAATACAATGGAATGGAAATTATGAATGCAATTTTATTTGAGTGAATTGATGTTTCTTTGTTCATAATAGTTAACCACAGTGTACCAAGTGGAGTCACTCATAGAATTAAAACAGAGAACAGGGAGCTCAATGCCAAAACAAAAACAGCACAAAATAGTGAACCCTCGGCCATGCCCTGACTGTGCCGAAACGAGTTCAGTTACCATCACTGTGAATGCGTGTAACAAGCAAATACACTGTCAGTGTCAGTACATGCAGCCCAAGGACATGGGTGATTCATTGAAAAAAAAAACCATATTTCTGACGCGCTATATCCCCTCTCACACACCTGTACCAATTACAGAGCAATACCTCCACCTGCCACACAAAAACGGGGGACAAATTACTAATTAGGACCCGTTTGCAGGTGTTTATACACAATTGATTGTGTCATTGGTGGATTGTGTGTGAGTTTATTATTCATCATCACATGTTTATTGTTTATGGAAATTATGGATGGATTATTGTGTGATGATGAGTTGTGTATTGACTATTGGTCTCTATCTTGTCAGTGTCTTGGTGTCTTTAAGCTTTATTATTGCCTTCTTCCATGAAATGGATTCATCTCAGGATGATGTGTCTGTGGTCAGTCTGTCCACAGTCAGTCACGCCTTCCTCTCCATGGTCAACCCATCATCAATCATCAATCAATTCATATACATTACAATTACATCATGTACGTCAAAAATGAATCACACAGACTGGACACTGCCCGTATTTCCAAACTACAATCCCCTCCAGTTTACTCAAGTTTACTACAATAAATATGCTATTACTTACATGTATGTGACCAGCTTTGAATTAATTCACATAAATGGAACTTGATATTGTCTCAAAAGACAACAACACGGATCATAAAGCAAAGGTGAACTGAACTGAACTTACTACTGTAGTACAGTCTATAGTCAGTACTTAGAACAGAAGATCACCGTGTTGACCTCACATGTGATGGTGTAGCGCCCTCTTCCGGTGGTCCTGTCAGTTCATGAGTTCATAGACTTGACTCAAGTCCCAATCCCGTGCAAGGCCCTTCCTTGCCTCATCGTCAGAAAACTATTATTTTGCGCTCTGCATTCCCCAACCTGTTCCGCGCGCATAAATAACTACATTTTGTCGGTGAGGGCGCACTGGTATTCTGTGGCTGCATGCGCATGCTGGCGCGTTACGTTAGGAACCTCGCACGAGAAAGGGACTTGAATCAAGTCTAATGAGTTCATTGCCTCTTGTTACATGTTGTTTTTGGTCATACAACTAGTTATTGACTTATTATTGTGTTGAACTTTGGTCTGGGGGCCCTGCTTTAAGAACACTGCCCTGTCGCTGTATTTACTTTCCCGATTTTATGGCAGTTGTGTACCGAGAATACAGTCTACAATGTTGTCAGTTGTAACAAGACACTTTGTGAGTATTGTTGGCTTCGTATTGTTATCTGTACATGTTGAATTCTGTTCCTTTTTCTGCAATCTCATTCTGTTCGTTATAAAAATAAAATGATAGCTATAATTTATTTATAATTATATCTATGGCATGCGTATTGTAATTTGTATGGGATGGGGCAAGTTTTTAGTTTCAGTTACTGCTTCTCAGATGACAATAAATTGCAAATTTTCACCTAGCCAAAGTGCAAAAGTGTTTGTTTTTGTTTTTCTATTATACATAGGCATATTATAGTTTACGTTTTTGTAGTGTAATGCCTGTGGTTGTAAATAATAATACATTACAATGGTGGAGGTATTTTACCTCCAGTCCATGTGTGTTCAATTTGTTGGCTTGAGTTGGTTGAGGTAGTTTTTGTAACCAACCTTGATGTCCATGAAATCATGAACCTCTTTTACTAACTTTACTTCTTTACTTTGGCTTCATCAACCGTTGTCACAACCACTGAGGTATAAATCTAAACAGTTGGGACTTGTTTCCGCATACAAGAGTTGAGGTTGGATCAGCTTTTGGTCATGTTGTTGATGATGGGAAAATGGATATTGGACTATATTGAAGTTGTTGTTGACTTCTCTACCATAATTTGCAATATTGGCCTAGCATTCATGACAAGTGTGTGGGAGGGTTATGGCCAGTCTTTGTTCAAATGGAGGAGGGGTGCAGATTTGTTTACTTTGAACACTAGTTGCCATCTGCAACTAGACTTGACGCTCAAACTTTAAGGCACCTTCCAAGGAGCATGTGAAGTTTGAGCCCTGAGTCGCAGATTGCAACGAGTGTTTGAAATACATAGACCTAACTTTTGAACAAGATGGTGCATGTTACCTGAAGGTGCATACTTAAATGTATTATTTCCCTTCTGTCTTCATAAATACAGATGCGACATTCGGCCAACATCAGCCCCATCATGAAGGCTGCTGAGAAGACTGCCGCAATGCTCGGCAGGCGGCAAGCCCAACCAGGAAGAATGTTTGCTCATCAGAACTCCCTAGCCAATCTTCCTGTACCTCCTCTACAACAAACCCTGTACAAGTATCTGCTCGCCCTCAAACCGATCCTTAGTGCTGAAGATTACGAGGCGACACAAGCGGTAGTCATGCCACACTCTTATTTTTCTCCTCTGACCAGCGCTTGATTTCAGCAAGTGATGTTAATGATCTAAAATGAGTTAGAGCACATTGTATGATACATCTGAAGCAAAATGCAAAACAAATTTTGAGCCACAAGAAACCATAATGCATTTTGTCCATTGTTGAGTTGTTAAAACATTGTTTCTCATCAGATCTACCACAACTCACAGAGAGATATTCCATGTACATGTACATGGTGTCTCTGCAAACCTCACTAGATTGTATGCCCACCATGAAAAGTTTCAAATCCTACCTGAGTTAACAGATCGTATAAACCCCATTTTTAACTCCTAACCAAAACTGCTTTTAGTCAAATCGATTTCCATTATAATTCAGTGGACTTGGTGTTTTAAAGATTTGTTCTACCCAATAGTGATGAATTGATTAATTTCTTTGACGTTTCATTTCTCAGGTTGTATCGGAATTTGGAAAACCGGGCGGCTACGGAGAAAAGCTGCAGATGGGACTCATTCGAAGATCACAGAAGATGGAGAACTGGGTAAGAAGTTCCTTGAATTGAAAGGAGGAAAAATAGTTTGAGGAGTAAGAACAAATTATGTTTTCCCAACTGAAAGGTTTGAGATCTTAACTATTCCCTCCTTAATCTAAGTTGCAAAGGACATAACCACCCTTTGTCTTCTGTTTCAGTTGTCAGATTGGTGGTTGGATAAAGCATACTTGGAGTTCCGGTCTCCAGTGGTTGCTCACGTTAGTCCTGGTGTTGTTTTCCCTCGTGAGAATTACAGGGGTGTAGAGGGGCAGCTGGACTTTGCTTCAAGGCTCATTGCGGGCGTGGTTGATTTCAAACAGCTCATTGACAGGTAATGAAGATTCTACTTCTTTTATTAAATTCAATGAAGTCATTGAAGGTTCATCAGGGATTGAAATTTGCACTGGACCACTGGTCTGAGGCCAGTGATTTTAGCATCTGGCCAGTAAACTTATGACCGGTGAAGTCTGGTGGTCTTGTGTTTTTGAATTGAGTAATACTACATCACTGTGAAGTTCAAATTTATAAAATTATATTAAAATGCTGACCTCAAGTTTGACAACAATCTTTCAATTCTGTTGAAGTATACTTGCCCTATCTTCTCTCAGTGCTTGTTGAAATAAATACAGTTTAAATGTTAAACTGTGTAGATACATGTAGTATATGATACTTCAGCTTGACTGTTCATTACATAACAAAAACAGAATTTACAACTGTTTATTTATACAAATTAATAATCCTTACAAAGTTGTCAAATGTCAACAGTCAATTTATAGCAAAGTCATCCCCCCATTAACCCTTGCATACGGACAAAAAACAATCAAAAATAAACAAGAGACAACAAATTTTTAAATCAAAGTATGCAATATGAAAGAGCCCAAAGTATCTGCCTTATGTTTGCCAACTCCCCCCCCCCCCCCAGCAACCTTAATCAATGAAACTGATAGGAGACATAACAAAGTGTATTGATCACTTATCTACCGTCACGCTAGCAGCTTTTTTCAAATGGATGTAATTTTGTTCAAGTACCTGAAACCACCTAAAAGTGTTTCAATCTGTGAATGGACATGCAGACTTACTTATTATTTATTTATTTATTTATCACTAGAAATGGATGGAAAAAGTTACCTGCCAAATGTTTATCAAAAATGGGTGGAAACAAATTACCTGCCTTTCCTGTCCATTTTTTAAATGAAATTGAAGGGTAATTAAAATCAATAATACTGATCAGTGATCAATTCTATTTTTTGTTCAGTGTAAGCCTGCATGTCCATTTAAATGTTGAAACACTTTTGGGTTGTTTCAGGAACTTGAACAAAAATTTCAACCATTGGAGAACCTGCTAATGTGGCAGTAGATAATCGGTATACTTGATTAAGTTTTCTGTCAACTACATTTAGCCCACCCTGCAATTTGTCCGATACGTCATCCCTAGCATGTCCTTGGATGTTATCACAAATTGTACCTAGCCACATTAGAAGTAGTAGGTATCCATGTTAGCTTATCAAAACAACGTCCCTGATGCAAATCCCTGCTGCTTGCTGAAATATGCAACCTAGTCAGCCCTTTTACACACCCCCAATCTTCCAAAATCCAACAGCAAGTTTTCTCTGATTCTGTTGAACCACTTTGAACAGTGGACTTCACTAGTAAACTGATCAATGCTTTTTGAATGGGGCATACCACCATAATCAAGAGTCCAACAGTTTGGGTGTTGAGTTACTGTGTGGTGCTGGACTGAGGACTTCACTAGTAAACTGATCAATGCTTTTTGAATCGGGCATACCACTGTAATCAAAGTCAAACAGTTTGATGTTGATGATAGCGGTTAATGCACAGTCATGAATGTGTCTGCTTACCATGGAATTATGCGCTTACCGCGTCCTGTAAAGCTTGGCTGTAAGCAGAGCCATGAAATTATGCACTTACTGCGTCCTGTAAAGCTTGGCTGTAAGCAGAGCCATGAAATTATGCGCTTACTGCGTCCTGTAAAGCTTGGCTGTAAGCAGAGCCATGAAATTATGCGCTTACTGCGTCCTGTAAAGCTTGGCTGTAAGCAGAGCCATGGAATTATGCGCTAACTGCGTCCTGTAAAGCTTGGCTGATAAGCAGAGCCATGAAAGGAATTATGCGCTTACTGCATCCTGTAAAGCTTGGCTGATAAGCAGAGCCATGAATTATGCGCTTACTGCGTCCTGTAAAGCTTGGCTGTAAGCAGAGCCATGGAATTATGCGCTTACTGCGTCCTGTAAAGCTTGGCTGTAAGCAGAGCCATGAAATTATGCGCTAACTGCGTCCTGTAAAGCTTGGCTGATAAGCAGAGCCATGAAAGGAATTATGCGCTTACTGCGTCCTGTAAAGCTTGGCTGATAAGCAGAGCCATGAATTATGCGCTTACTGCGTCCTGTAAAGCTTGGCTGTAAGCAGAGCCATGGAATTATGCGCTTACTGCGTCCTGTAAAGCTTGGCTGTAAGCAGAGCCATGAAATTATGCGCTTACTGCGTCCTGTAAAGCTTGGCTGTAAGCAGAGCCATGGAATTATGCGCTTACTGCGTCCTGTAAAGCTTGGCTGTAAGCAGAGCCATGGAATTATGCGCTTACTGCGTCCTGTAAAGCTTGGCTGTAAGCAGAGCCATGGAATTATGCGCTTACCGCGTCCTGTAAAGCTTGGCTGTAAGCAGAGCCATGGAATTATGCGCTTACTGCGTCCTGTAAAGCTTGGCTGTAAGCAGAGCCATGGAATTATGCGCTTACTGCGTCCTGTAAAGCTTGGCTGTAAGCAGAGCCATGAAAGGAATTATGCGCTTACTGCGTCCTGTAAAGCTTGGCTGTAAGCAGAGCCATGGAATTATGCGCTTACTGCGTCCTGTAAAGCTTGGCTGTAAGCAGAGCCATGGAATTATGCGCTTACTGCGTCCTGTAAAGCTTGGCTGATAAGCAGAGCCATGGAATTATGCGCTTACTGCGTCCTGTAAAGCTTGGCTGTAAGCAGAGCCATGAATTATGCGCTTACCGCGTCCTGTAAAGCTTGGCTGATAAGCAGAGCCATGGAATTATGCGCTTACTGCGTCCTGTAAAGCTTGGCTGTAAGCAGAGCCATGAATTATGCGCTTACCGCGTCCTGTAAAGCTTGGCTGTAAGCAGAGCCATGAATTATGCGCTTACCGCGTCCTGTAAAGCTTGGCTGTAAGCAGAGCCATGGAATTATGCGCTTACTGCGTCCTGTAAAGCTTGGCTGATAAGCAGAGCCATGGAATTATGCGCTTACTGCGTCCTGTAAAGCTTGGCTGTAAGCAGAGCCATGAATTATGCGCTTACCGCGTCCTGTAAAGCTTGGCTGATAAGCAGAGCCATGGAATTATGCGCTTACTGCGTCCTGTAAAGCTTGGCTGTAAGCAGAGCCATGAATTATGCGCTTACCGCGTCCTGTAAAGCTTGGCTGTAAGCAGAGCCATGGAATTATGCGCTTACTGCGTCCTGTAAAGCTTGGCTGTAAGCAGAGCCATGGAATTATGCGCTCACTGCGTCCTGTAAAGCTTGGCTGTAAGCAGAGCCATGAATTATGCGCTTACTGCGTCCTGTAAAGCTTGGCTGTAAGCAGAGCCATGGAATTATGCGCTTACTGCGTCCTGTAAAGCTTGGCTGTAAGCAGAGCCATGGAATTATGCGCTTACTGCGTCCTGTAAAGCTTGGCTGTAAGCAGAGCCATGAATTATGCGCTTACCGCGTCCTGTAAAGCTTGGCTGTAAGCAGAGCCATGAATTATGCGCTTACTGCGTCCTGTAAAGCTTGGCTGTAAGCAGAGCCATGAATTATGCGCTTACCGCGTCCTGTAAAGCTTGGCTGATAAGCAGATCCATGGAATTATGCGCTTACTGCGTCCTGTAAAGCTTGGCTGATAAGCAGAGCCATGAAAGGAATTATGCGCTTACTGCGTCCTGTAAAGCTTGGCTGTAAGCAGAGCCATGAATTATGCGCTTACCGCGTCCTGTAAAGCTTGGCTGTAAGCAGAGCCATGGAATTATGCGCTTACTGCGTCCTGTAAAGCTTGGCTGTAAGCAGAGCCATGAATTATGCGCTTACTGCGTCCTGTAAAGCTTGGCTGTAAGCAGAGCCATGGAATTATGCGCTTACTGCGTCCTGTAAAGCTTGGCTGATAAGCAGAGCCATGAATTATGCGCTTACTGCGTCCTGTAAAGCTTGGCTGTAAGCAGAGCCATGAATTATGCACTTACTGCGTCCTGTAAAGCTTGGCTGTAAGCAGAGCCATGGAATTATGCGCTTACTGCGTCCTGTAAAGCTTGGCTGTAAGCAGAGCCATGAATTATGCGCTTACTGCGTCCTGTAAAGCTTGGCTGTAAGCAGAGCCATGAATTATGTGCTTACTGCGTCCTGTAAAGCTTGGCTGATAAGCAGAGCCATGAATTATGTGCTTACTGCGTCCTGTAAAGCTTGGCTGATAAGTAGAGCCATGGAATTATGCGCTTACTGCGTCCTGTATAAAGCTTGGCTGATAAGCAGAGCCATGAAAGGAATTATGCGCTTACTGCGTCCTGTAAAGCTTGGCTGTAAGCAGAGCCATGGAATTATGCGCTTACTGCGTCCTGTAAAGCTTGGCTGATAAGCAGAGCCATGAAATTATGCGCTTACTGCGTCCTGTAAAGCTTGGCTGTAAGCAGAGCCATGAATTATGCACTTACTGCGTCCTGTAAAGCTTGGCTGATAAGCAGAGCCATGAAATTATGCGCTTACCGCGTCCTGTAAAGCTTGGCTGTAAGCAGAGCCATGGAATTATGCGCTTACTGCGTCCTGTAAAGCTTGGCTGATAAGCAGAGCCATGAAAGGAATTATGCGCTTACTGCGTCCTGTAAAGCTTGGCTGTAAGCAGAGCCATAGAATTATGCGCTTACTGCGTCCTGTAAAGCTTGGCTGATAAGTAGAGCCATGAATTATGCGCTTACTGCGTCCTGTAAAGCTTGGCTGTAAGCAGAGCCATGGAATTATGCGCTTACTGCGTCCTGTAAAGCTTGGCTGATAAGCAGAGCCATGAAAGGAATTATGCGCTTACTGCGTCCTGTAAAGCTTGGCTGATAAGCAGAGCCATGAAATTATGCGCTTACTGCGTCCTGTAAAGCTTGGCTGTAAGCAGAGCCATGGAATTATGCGCTTACTGCGTCCTGTAAAGCTTGGCTGTAAGCAGAGCCATGAATTATGCGCTTACCGCGTCCTGTAAAGCTTGGCTGATAAGCAGATCCATGGAATTATGCGCTTACTGCGTCCTGTAAAGCTTGGCTGTAAGCAGAGCCATGAATTATGCGCTTACTGCGTCCTGTAAAGCTTGGCTGATAAGCAGAGCCATGGAATTATGCGCTTACTGCGTCCTGTAAAGCTTGGCTGATAAGCAGAGCCATGAAAGGAATTATGCGCTTACTGCGTCCTGTAAAGCTTGGCTGTAAGCAGAGCCATGGAATTATGCGCTTACTGCGTCCTGTAAAGCTTGGCTGTAAGCAGAGCCATGAATTATGCGCTTACTGCGTCCTGTAAAGCTTGGCTGATAAGCAGAGCCATGAAATTGGTCCCTGATTAGGGAGCTTGTCCTCTAAAGTGCAATGTATGTATATCCTTTGCAAATTTAGATAAGCTCTTTTTAGTCAAAACAATTGACATCCGAACGAAGAACCAACCTACCGGGACCAGACTGTGTGAAAAATGCATAGTCATGATTTGTTTACCTTGCACATGGTCCCATGTCACCTCCAGCAAGATAGGCCTCCATTGCCATTGGTGGAGTAACATATATTAGGTTTGGACTAGGATCGGAAAGTTTGTACACCTTTATTTGAACTTGGAGGGTTTGATACGCACTGATACTACATATGGAGATTGTGCCTTTGTTGATGTGCTGGGTGTCATGGGACAAATGACTATAGTGCGACAATAATCATGTAGGGTCACCCTTTGATTTGCTCTGCCCTTGGTGTATCAGATACCGGTATATGGGGAACAATACTGGAGCATAATTGGGGGCTAATTACCCTAATTATATCTTTGGAGGTTCCTCCACACACATACTTTAGTGTATTGAAAATGTTCACAGGCCTTATACTTCATAGAGGCAATGGCGTCATTGCCTTGATGCCCCTGGAAATTTTCCAATTTAAGACATGGAATTTCCTCATAGAGGTGACCTTTACAAAGGGGGGAAAACGCCTCGGTGCCCTTGCCCTTTCTAATATGAAGCATCAGACCTGCATTCAAGCCCCACAGGGTTTTAATGGAGGTTCTTAAATTGTTTGCGGATAAAGTCTTTAAGGAAGATCAAAGGAGTGAATGACATCTCATGCGCCTCGGAATAAGTTTAGTCTTAGATAGATGGCGCTTTACAAGTTTTAATTATTATTATTATTATTATTATTATGATCATAGGATGTTATAATGATATTATGTAACGACCGATTGGAAAATAGGGCTTTCTATTTTTAAAGGGTATGCACATCATTGGTAATATAACTCAAAATATAAATGTTCCCAAATTTGTACATAACTTACATTGCATAAAAGGGTCATACTCATAGTGGAAAACTTCCCTTCAAGCTATTTTATTTTTTTAAATGAGCAAAACAATTAATTTTGATCTCTGCAGTCCAAATCTGATGTTTCAATACCATTGTTAGTTCCACTATTTTGTTGTGACTGTGATGACAATTTGAGCGTAAACTTTCACAGGTTTGTTATTTCATAAATATGTTGGGTCACATAAACAGTTGTCCACTTGGCAAATACGTTCAATCTTGTTTCAACATTGTTTTGACCCACCCACCCACCCAAAATTTTGATTTGAATATTGAATTACCATTTAATGTGCCCTTTACCCCTGGGAAAGAAATTAATGCTTCAAATGAAGCAGATATTTTAGCAAATGCTCTCCAAGCTCATGAGTTTTCAATGGCTTTTCCTGGCTTCCTGCAATGGCTTTTCCTGGCTTCCTGCAATGGCTTTTCCTGGCTTCCTGCAATGGCTTTTCCTGGCTTCCTGCAATGGCTTTTCCTGGCTTCCTGCAATGGCTTTTCCTGGCTTCCTGCATGCAGCTTTTTAAAAAATAAAAAATAAATCCCTGCCATCTCTCCATCATGCAGAGGTCGGCCATCAAAACAAGGTTGACCAATATTAATTGAACTGCACAAACACAACAAACAATCTGGAGGAGGCATCTATATTTTTCTTTTTTCCCTTGATTGGTTTTCTTTTTTAATTTGTTTTCCTCCATTATTCAAATTGAAAGGTTAATTTTGATTTTCAGTTCTTTCTTTTGAAACAGCACACCCACATTTTCAAAACAAAAAAATTTCAAAAATTGATTTTTCTGAATTGCCCCTTATCCTATAATTTGTTGATTGATGTTAAGTGCTTTGTCATTGCAGTAACTCCTTACCAGTTGACTACATGGGTGGCCAACCCTTATGCATGGACCAATACTATAAGATCTTGTCATCTTGTCGTGTCCCTGGTGTGAAGAAAGACTATGTGGTGTTGTATCCGCCCAATAAACCAGATGCACCTCGTCATATCATAGTTGCTTACAACAATCATGTGAGTTGAACTCTGAATCTAGGCTTTGTTTGATAATTCCCACCAAATTTGTATGAAAACATTGTTAACGAGTTTTTAAATTTGCATCAGGGATAAAGAACACTATTTGGTGTACCCATACACCGATGTGTGTAAAGCACTGTATACTCAGTACTTTCTAGAGTCCTGTGACAAAAGGTCCACTAGGCATATTACCTGGGTTGGATTCAAACCCACAACCGTTGCTCTTCTAAAGCAGATATTTTACCACTAGACCACCAACATTGCCTGATAGCTAGAGGCAGTTTGAACCAATATTTTAGCAGCGGGTTCTGCAACAACTTAACAGATGTTAAATTTGCATTGGGGAAAAAGACTGTTGAGGTGTACCCATACAAGGATTGTGTGTACAGCACTGTCTACTCAGTACTTTCAAACATTGTAATAAAATAACTTGATAAATGTCTTACAGGAATTTAGAATCTAAATAATGCAGTATTTAATGCGGGAACTCCCTGTTGTTGTTTTCATTAACAGCTGTTCTCATTGGATGTTTATGACTCACAACAAAAGCCTCTACCACTCGGTGAGATCCACTCACATCTTAAGAGGATTGTGGCTGAGTCTCCATTCCCAGCTGTACCTCTCAATATTCTAACTTCTGAACATCGTAACGTGTGGGGGAAAATCTACAAGAAGATGTCTAAAGGTAACTGGTGCATGTTTTCCTCCATCCTACAACCTAGTAGACTATTTTAAGAGGAATATATCAATTACTACCTTCAGCTCCCCTGAGTTATTTTCATCTTAAATATTTTCTTCTGTAGCCCCTTACCAAGATTTGCTTTTAGCCTTGCAAGCAAAAAAGAAATAAACAACCCTAAAAAACCACGGTTTGTCCAGATACAAAAACTCCATCTGCTAATGACTGTTCAGCATTCATTGTTTGTGTCAACCTTCACATCCAGGGTTTTGCCAAGATTGAAAAACAAATGTCTGAGTTTGATGTATGGACTTAGTTTGAATGATTGATATTTTCTGACAGACAAGATCAACCGTGCTTCCTTTGAAGAGATCAAACGCAGCATCTTTATGGTGTGCTTGGATAAGTCAGTTTACTCCGAAGAGACTGATCACATTGAGAACTTTGCCCATCACAGCGCCAAGCAGGCTCTGTATGGAGGTGGCAGTACAGCCAATAGCTGCAATAGGTGGTTTGACAAGACACTACAGGTAACTTGTTTGTTGATTCTGTTGATTGCTTTAGTTTCTTATGTTGTATTTCTATAATAATAACTGGATCAATATCAAACTAGATTGCCATGGATAAAACTAGCTGTTTTTCACAAGTAGGGCCCAATATAAAGGGAGGGTCATTCTGTGGTTTTTGTCAAAGTAATGCTTATTTATTTGCAAATTTATAAAGAAAGATACAATAAAATTTACATGTGAAAGTTTCAGCTAATTACAGTGTGTACTTGCTGAGAAAACAGCAAACAACTATTGTGGTGTTTTCACCAGAGTGTCAAATCCATGCACGTTTAGCTTGGTGACAGTGGGTACCAACCACATCTCTGGCCATAGCATTTGCGAACAGATACCAGCCCACAGAAATCGGAGAAACGATTTATGCAGGAATTCTTTCTTAGATTCAAATGTATCTGTGTGAAAAATATCCAAACCATATTACCTCATAGAGAATCCTTTCCCAAAATAGTGCTTCTCACCAAGTAAGTATTTATGGTCATTAATTTTGTGAGTGCCTACCTTTAAGCAGCTCTATTAGTTTTGGTCCTCCCTGGGCTACAGCACAAAAAGTAGTTCAGCACAACAAAGTAATGCTTACTAGAATAAGGTTACTAGGCAAAGTACTATGTCACATGTACCTTCTGTAACTGGTATTCTGCTCATTGTTGCTAAGCAAAACAATTTTTGAGCAATACCTTCAGCTAAAAGCACAAGAAGTAGCTAAGCACTAGATTAAGGTAACCTGCCAAAGTACCATGTAACACAACCTTGGTTTGCTAACCAGCTACACTCATGATGAATCAGTTTAGTACTTTGGGGGCAGGGGATTTGAGCCTACACCTTTCTGAATAGAAGTAATGCAATCTGACCATTAACCAGCTGGGTTGTTTCTTTATTTTCTTGGTAGTTTATCGTCGGTGCTGATGGTGACATAGGTCTTCAATATGAACACTGTACAGCTGAAGGACCACCCATAACAGCCCTGATTGATCATAGTCTACACTATGCGTAAGGATGATTGAAATAGAACCCGTAGAGCGCTGAGGTCATCAGTGCTCTGTACCATGGGCTCAACTTAATAGAGCTGTTTAACCGCTTTGTGCTTACTGTGCGGTTTCCATTTCATAGCGCTGCTTACCTTAAGCACAGGAAAAGGCATGCTAACTTTCAAATGCTTAGCAAATGAACGATGTAACAATTCAACTACATGGTGAACGCACAAGTTTGCTGCTTTATATGTTGCTATCCTGTGAACCATGCATGACCTTAAAGCAATTTGGTTTGCTAAAGTAAGCACAAAACTTTGCTTACCATTATGCAGTGCTTTGAAAAAGCCTGTAGTCAGATGTTTTCTGAACTGTTTTAAACACTGCTAGCCAAGTGAGGCAAAAGGCTGCTAGTTTGGCGACGATTCTTGTAAACAAACGAGTGACGCAACAATGTAAACTCAACTGTGAACACACACAGGCTCTGTCAAATCTGTAAAAATTTGATTTTTATTATTTTAGCCACAATACCCCACTGGAGTCGAGGCAAACATTGTCAGTTGACAGAGAGGCACCCAAGAGGCTGGAATTCAACCTAGATAGGGCTACGTTAGAAGTCATTGAAGATGCTAAATGCAACATAGACAGGTACAGTACCACATCCCTATGTAAAGAAGCAAACAATGACACAAGGCCATAATTTGCTTCTCTTCACCTAGGTGTATAAATGGGTACCTGTATTAGGGTAGTGTGTTTGATAACTCCTGAGCAGCTTCCCAGGAGGTTCAGAAAGTTTGTGGAATAAAATTAATAAGTATTTCAAGTCATTTCTGATGATAACAATCTATCGGAACCTGTATTTTAAAAAAACAGCAATTTGTCAGAATCAGCCTAGTCTTGGGGCTCATGGCTATATATAGAAAGCCACAATCTCTAAAGGATTCACCATCACTATTGAGATGTTTCACAAATATGTTTTCCACAGCCTTGGTAACGATGTCCAGATTTCCTGTTTCTCCTTCGAGCCATTCGGTAAGGACCTTCCCAAGTCTCAGAAGATCAGCCCTGATGCCTTCATACAGCTGGCCATTCAACTGGCTTTCTTCAAGTAAGTTATTTTATTATGTGTGTGCCATATTCCTATGTGTCATTAATCCTGATCGATCATTCCATGATGACTGTTTCTGTTATTCCTCTGTACTCATGAATTGTCCCACAACTCACTCTGCATCTCTGTATTGATCATTCCACACACTGACAGCCCTTCAGAGAATCTTGAAGCTCCAATTAATGGGCACCTACAATGGTAGTGTTTTATGATTGTGATGGATGCCCCACTTTGGCTTCCGGTGCTGCATACTCTTAAGGAGTTGAAATGTTTTCAATGAATTCTTTTTTTATCAACAGGCAAAGTAACAGCGTTTCCTTGATGCTCCACATGTCATGGTGCTGTTTATTGATGGCAGAGTTATTTGCTTATAGGCCATTATAATTAACCGCTTTACAGCCCGCCATAAGCGTAGAATTCTGCGGTAAGCAATGTCATTTGGTCACTAATGATGAGTGCTTTTTTTTTTTTGTAGAATTTATGGTCATTCTACGGCAACATATGAAAGTGCATCTTTAAGGAAATTCAAGTTTGGTCGGACGGACACCATCAGGTCTGCCTCCATTGAATCTGATACCTTTGTCAGGACCATGATGGATCACACAAGAAAGGTGAGGCGTTGAATTCCTGATGAATCATTAATCACTTCACATCAGTATTCTGAAAAAAATTCCGTGCCCAGCCCATGCATGGTATTAACTTTTTGGAGCTTCAGGAGTAGCAATTGTTACGACCCAAGTTCCTAAATGCCAGAGATTTCTAAAAATAACTCCGCCATGGAATATAAGGGTAACAAAAGTAGTCAAACAGACAAGCACAATAATAAAACAACAAGTATATTCAATTACATTTAATATAAACCATTTGAGAACAACAAAAACTCTAATACAACAAGTCGGTTAACCAGGTATGATACGAGATGAATTTAAATGGGGCGAGCAGCCCAGGCAAACTATAGGGGTCGAAGACCCCACAGCCTTAAAATAATACCTCGGCTCTCTCGTAGAGCTGAAGAACAATGTTCTCCTACTTTGATGTGGTTTTTCCCGTAGATTTTCAAACGAAAATAGTCGGCCCCTTCGGTGCTATCTCTTGTATACCGTCGTTGCACCCTGCACCCGGCACAAGTCCGACGACCGCCGCTCGGAGAGAAAACAAAACTCACACAGTGCCCAGATCACGAGCCCGTGTGTCGCTCTCGGAAGTCATAATTCTCCCTCGTCGACGTGGGCACTAGAGGAAATCCTCTGCCCACTCTGCTACTGCAGACCTCCGCACCGAACTCAGACATCAAAAGAAAAAATGTGTGTCCCCTAGGATGGCCGCACTCCTTATATAGTGAATCTTGAATTCTTGACATTCTCTGTTCATGTGGTAAATCAGGTGTTTGTGTGGCGTACGAAGAAAAGGTTAAAACACGCATGACTGCTCACCCCTCTATAGAAATACTCGAATAAAGAAAACAATACTTTACTACTTTTAATCATAATGCCTGGACCATGACACTTCCCTCCCTAAGAGAAAAATATATAGATATATATATTTTTTTTATACTCCCTCTTTCCTTTTTAATAATACATTTTTATGCTCTGGAAAGGGCATCGGCAGTTATATTTTCTTTGCCGGCCAAATGAACAATTTTGATTGCATAGGGCTGCAAAAGCAAACTCCATCTAAACAGTCTTTGGTTCTTGGTCTTGAACTTCCCAAGGAAAGTGAGAGGGTTATGGTCCGTATATACAGTTACTTCTCCAGTCCCATTCGTAACGTAAATCTCAAAGTGTTGCAAAGCTAACACAAGACTCAAAGTTTCTTTTTCTACCGTAGAATATGCTTTCTGGTGTTTATTTAATTTACGGGAAAAATAACTGACTGGTTTTTCGATCCCCGAGTCATCATCTTGTAACAGTACAGCCCCTACTCCAATGTCACTTGCATCCACAGCCATTTTGAATGGCCTGGTAAAATTTGGAGCAACCAGGACTGGTTCGTTTGCAAGCACTGCTTTCAACTTATCGAACGCTGTTTGGCAAAGATCTGACCATTCAAATTTCACATTCTTTTTGAGCAAAGTAGTTAAAGGGGCTACCACATCACTAAAATTGTGTACAAATTTTCTGTAGAAACCGGCCATACCAAGTGTTCTACGCAGTTCCCTTATATTTTGTGGTACAGGTAACTCTATGATAGCTTTTATCTTTGCTTCTCTAGGCAATACATGTCCCTGACCAACTACATGCCCTAGATACGTGACCTGAGCCTTCGCAAAATCACTCTTCTCAAGATTGATCACAAGATTTGCGTCAATAAGTTTAACAAACAGATCTTTTAAATGTTTGATATGATCATCCCATGTATCACTATACACCAAAACATCATCTATGTAAACAACACAATTGTCCAACCCTGCTATCACATGATTCATGAGCCGCTGAAAAGTCGCTGGAGCATTCTTCATGCCAAAAGGCATGACTTTACTTTGAAATAACCCATCTGGTGTAACGAAAGCTGAAATTTCCTTCGCCCTATCAGATAACGGTACCTGCCAGTAGCCTTTTAACAAGTCAATTTTACTGACAAAGGCTGCCTTACCAACTCTATCAATGCAATCTTCAATTCTAGGTATCGGAAAAGAGTCAGATCTAGTCACTGCATTAACTTTCCTGTAATCTATACAGAACCTGGTGGTTCCATCTGGCTTTGGAACCATTACAATTGGAGAGCTCCAATTACTTTGACTTGGCTCAATGATATCATGCTCTAGCATATACTGGACTTCTTTCCTAACTTCTGCCAACTTATGCGGATTTAAGCGGTAAGGGTGTTGTTTAATTGGCTTAACATCGTTTACATCAACATCATGAATTGCTTTGGTAGTACAGCCTAGCTCGTTCGTAAAGAGACGTTTGAATTCCTCAATCACCTGAGTAATGTCACTTTGTTTGTCTTTGGGCAGATGGTCCAACTTACTGCCAAGATTTTCTAGTACTTCAGAGTTGGCTAACTTTAGAGATGAAGGTTCCATTTTATTATACCTTTCTGCCTCATTACCGAACTCTACATCTTCATTACTTGGATCATTATTGTCACTCACTAGACTAACTACCGCTACAAGTTCTCGTGGATAATATGGCTTGAGCATATTAATATGGCACAAACGCTGGCGTTTTCTCCTATCTGGAGTGCTCACAATAAAGTTGACACTATTTAGCCTCTTAATCACACGGTAAGGTCCACTGAACTTAGCTTTCAATGGCTCACCTTGTATGGGTAGCAAAACTAGAACTTGATCATCTGGCTTGAGGTTACGAGCTTTTGCATTCTTATCAAAGTGGGACTTCATAACTTGCTGGGAGGCACGAAGATGGGTTTTCGCCACCTCGCAAGCTTTCCAAAGTCTTTCTTTGAAAGTGCAAACATAGTCTAACAGGTTAGTCTCAGACTTCTCATCAAGAAATTTCTCTTTGACAAGTTTCAGAGGGCCTCTAACCTCGTGCCCATATACTAATTCAAACGGGGTAAACCCTGTGGACTCATTCGGGGCATCTCGAGTAGCAAAAACAACAAACGAAACCCCTTTGTCCCAATCTTCTGGATACTCCAGACAGTAAGCCCTTAGCATTGTTTTTAATGTCTGGTGGTAACGCTCTAATGCACCCTGAGATTGGGGATGATAGGCAGAGGACGTCAACTGCTTAATGCCCAGCTCCTTCATAACCTCTTTGAATATACCAGACATAAAATTTGACCCTTGGTCAGACTGTATTTCCTTTGGCAACCCATACCTAGTAAAAAATTGTACCAAGGCCTCTACGACAGTTCGTGCTGTGATCTTTTTCAGCGGAATTGCCTCTGGGAATCTAGTACTCATGTCCATAATAGTCAAAAGAAATCTGTAACCTGACTTCGTGGTTGGGAGGGGGCCCACACAGTCTACCAGAACTCTAGTGAAGGGCTCCTCAAATGCTGGAATAGGTATCAATGGGGCTGGCTTAACAGTATGCTGTGCTTTACCTATCATCTGGCATGTGTGACAAGTCCTACAAAAATTAACAACATCTTTATGTAATTTCAGCCAATAAAAATGTTGCATTATTCTAGCCTGTGTTTTTCTTATTCCTAAGTGACCGGCTAAAGGAATGTCATGAGCCATAGCTAAAATGTCATTACGATAACAAGGAGGCACCACAATCTGATGGATAACCCGCCACTCTTCATCAGCTGGGCTCTCTGGTGGCCTCCATTTCCTCATAAGGATACCCGACTTTACATAGTAACATTCTGGTACTTTCTCTGCCTCCGTTTCAGAATAAGCTTTTTGTGACAAATCTTTTATTACAGAATCTGCCTGCTGTTCCCTGATCAAAGAACTACGAGTAAACATTACATCGTCTCCTTCCACATCTTTATCTAAGTTACCGAAGAAAGTGTCAGCTAGCCAAACATTTGAGTTTTCCCCAAGTTCCTGAGACTCACATTTGTCTATCTCAACTTGTCGTGACTGTGATCTAGTTACGACACAAGAAGGGAAAATTCCTGGATACTCCTTTTGGAGATTCTCTGTTTCCTCCCTAACTACAGGTTCGTTACTAACATGAGGAGAGGCACAAACTTTGTCGCCTGCTAGATCGTTCCCTAACAGAAATGTAACCCCTTCTATGGGGAGATGTGAAACAACCCCAACCGTCACTGGACCGTTTACTAACTCCGACTTTATGTTTACTGTATGTAACGGCACAGGTACATAGTTTCCCTCAATGCCCTGAATTAAAACATGTGCATTTTCTGAACTACTTATCGGCCATGTCAACAAACTAGCTACCATAAGAGACTGGGATGCCCCAGTGTCTCTAAGAATAAGCACTGGCTTGGACTCATCTGTGGACTTCAGTGAAACTTCCCCTTTTGACAAAAAACTCTGATAACACTCTGGAACTTTATAAGTCTCGTCGAGCCTAACATTATCTTTATGAGCTAATCCTACGGTCGGTGGTTCCCTGCCATGTGCTTTTTGTGAGTCATCTGTGTTTACAAAAGCCACTGTCTTGGACGACTTCTCATTTTTCTTCAGTTGCCAACAATGTGATCTAAGGTGGCCGTTCTGGTGACAATAGTCACACTTAAGAGGAGTTGAATTTGAGGACCTAGTCTTGCTACTATCTACCGAAACCTCCGCTGTGGAACCCTGATTACTATTGTTCTTATTGAAACTACCTCTCTGCTCATAAGGTCTCCTATCGTACCAGCTTCGACCTTGACTGGATTTGTTATCATAACCAAACTTATGAGTCAATTCGTAATCATCTGCCATTACTGCGGCCTCTTTAACCGTTTTCACCTTGTGCTCATCAAGATGAGACTTAACGTCAGGATGGATGCTGTTCTTAAACTCCTCTAAGAGTAATACCTGTCTCAGGTTTTCGTAGTTCTTCTCAATTTTCAGAGATCTATACCACCTGTCTAGTACCATTTCTTTCTCTCGAGCAAACTCAACAAAAGTACGACCTGGTTGCCTCGTCAGCTTTCTAAATTTTTGCCGATAGGCCTCTGGCACCAGAGCATATGCATTTAAAATGGCAGCCTTAACTGTGGCATAATCGGATGACTGATCTTCTGAGAGAACTGCGAAAACCTCTTGAGCTTTACCAATAAAAATACTCTGTAACAAAACAGTCCAAAACTTCTCAGGCCACTCCAGACGTTTGGCAATCTTCTCAAAGGATAAGAAATATGTCTCTACTTCTTTCTCATTGAATTTTGGTACCAATCTAACATTCTTAGAAAAATCAAAGTTCGGTTTATATTTCTGAGGTTCTTTCTCTACCTTGGCCTTAATCGCAAGTTCCTGCATTTTCTCTTCATGTTCGAACTCTAACTTCTTCAACTCCAACTCACTTTTCATCTGTCTTTCCTTTTCCTCATAGTCTAGCCTAAGGCGTTCTTTCTCTAAACTTATCCTTGCTAACTCAATTTGATCTTCACCACTCAAACCGCCATTACCACCTTCTATGAGGCCCATGTGAATACCAATAGCCTGAACTATCTCAGCTTTCCGCATGGCTGTTGTAATGTTAGCACCTACACGATCTGCTACGGCCCTTAAATCTACTTTCTTCAACTGTTCTAAATGGTGAAAGGAAAAATCTTTACGACTAATGAATTCTTCAGCATCAAAAGGACTAGCCATACTGAACTAGTGTTGCTTAGAGTTAGACCCTATGATGGTATGAGAAAAAAACTTCATAAACCATCCACACCTACGAGTACCATAGAATTAATCTCACATGAATAAATGGCACGGCAATCAAATTACAATCATGTAACAATCTGTTTGACTTTTGTTCAACCTTAAATTTCTACAACACAACAAGAAATGGCTTTGCTTTTTGGTTAGCATTTCCCGGACAAGCCCCCAATTTGTTACGACCCAAGTTCCTAAATGCCAGAGATTTCTAAAAATAACTCCGCCATGGAATATAAGGGTAACAAAAGTAGTCAAACAGACAAGCACAATAATAAAACAACAAGTATATTCAATTACATTTAATATAAACCATTTGAGAACAACAAAAACTCTAATACAACAAGTCGGTTAACCAGGTATGATACGAGATGAATTTAAATGGGGCGAGCAGCCCAGGCAAACTATAGGGGTCGAAGACCCCACAGCCTTAAAATAATACCTCGGCTCTCTCGTAGAGCTGAAGAACAATGTTCTCCTACTTTGATGTGGTTTTTCCCGTAGATTTTCAAACGAAAATAGTCGGCCCCTTCGGTGCTATCTCTTGTATACCGTCGTTGCACCCTGCACCCGGCACAAGTCCGACGACCGCCGCTCGGAGAGAAAACAAAACTCACACAGTGCCCAGATCACGAGCCCGTGTGTCGCTCTCGGAAGTCATAATTCTCCCTCGTCGACGTGGGCACTAGAGGAAATCCTCTGCCCACTCTGCTACTGCAGACCTCCGCACCGAACTCAGACATCAAAAGAAAAAATGTGTGTCCCCTAGGATGGCCGCACTCCTTATATAGTGAATCTTGAATTCTTGACATTCTCTGTTCATGTGGTAAATCAGGTGTTTGTGTGGCGTACGAAGAAAAGGTTAAAACACGCATGACTGCTCACCCCTCTATAGAAATACTCGAATAAAGAAAACAATACTTTACTACTTTTAATCATAATGCCTGGACCATGACACAATTTTCTGTAGAAAATATCAATGCCACAATGAAACCCAGACTTGACAAAGGACAGAAAACAAAGTTTCTCATAATAAGCACCAAGATTTTTGTTTGTCTATGCTCAGACTTACGTTGAATACAATGATAAACAATGAAAGCAGCCTGCCCATTCTTGTATACCACAAAATAATCTCAAAAAGGGATATTACAAGCATGATTTCCAATACCTTCTGTCCCCCTATCTATGGGTGAAATAGCAGGGTGGGTGCATTTCTGTGCACGGTACACAATGGAATGTCCTGATGGATATTCACGTTAGCCATCCGACTGACAGCAACAAATTGAAGGGCGCTACAAAGCTGTTCCAGGAAGTTAAAAACATCCGCTGAGGCCATTCCAGAAATATTTGGTGTATTAACATGTCATCCGACATGAAGTTGTTAAGGATTAATTGACTGATGTTTCTTAGTCTGCATGGCTTAACCCTTACTGTCCCTATTTCTTCTATACCCAGTTGCCAAAGTGAAGGATTCAGAAGGACTTGGGGCAGTAGGGGCTTAGGGTCAGGCATTCAAATCTTATCCAAGTCCAAACCATTTGCTGTGGAGTGACATTGGAGGGGAGGATATTGGAGGATTTAAGCCACGTGTGCAAAAAAGCCAATTTAGCAAGAGTTAGTAACATTTTGCTATGAAGACATTCGCTTTGTTGAAGTCTTCATGAGAAAAAAACGTAAAAATATGTTGTCTTCTTTTTTATGTAGCCAAGTGAAAAAGCACACCAGATGCGGAAAGCCATTCAAGTACACAGGGAAAACACCAATGCTGTGAGTACAGTCATTTTATCAAGAGTAAAATTCAGACAAATCACTCATCGTTCAGCCTTTTTGTGGGTTAAAATAACTGTTTATCTGATCTCGTTCTTGGACTGAACGCCGTCAAATCTGTCATGGACTGTTAAGGTCTCAAATATACACTGGTCTTAGAATCAACTCCTTTAAGCTGCTAAGATAGATTTGTTTAGTGCATTAGAATCTAGCTTAACAGAACTAGTTGACCGGCTCAAATAATATAACATTTAATATTTACATGGTGAACTGGATTCAAGTTCTGGTGTTGACAGACGGTGGGTTCAGATCCTGGTCATGGCACTTGTTTCCTTGAGCAAGACACTTAACCATAATTACTTCTCATCACCCAGGAGTAAACAGGTACTTGGGAAGGTAGCTATTGTCGATGTGAATGATTAGTAACCTGTGTGCCAACTTGGTTGCCGGAGCTGCATACTACTAAGGAGTTGAGATGATTTAAGGAATGCTTAAGGCTTGATGAATGGGGTTATCAAAATGTAAGGCACTTTGAGAACCCTACTTGGCTTGAACATTCTTACAATAATGGTTATTGTTTATTGTAACATTTGACAAGTTTGGATGGTTGTCTCCTAGGCGATTAATGGAGATGCTATCGATAGACATCTGTTGGGGTTGAAGCTGATTGCCATTGAGCAGGGTACCAACGTGCCAGACATTTTCATGGACACGTCTTACCAGACGAGTACGCACTTCCGTCTTTCAACAAGTCAGGTATGCCAAAGTCAGTCCTGTGGTTCGATACGGTTTTCTTGACTCAGTTTTCTGTGTAATAAGGGTTAAGGAAGATGTTAAAATGACCCCTTGCACCAAGGTCATACACGGCTACTGTTTGCCACGCTTCATCTGAGGAGTCAAATTGCATGTAGAAATTGTGGTAAGCGTGTGTTTACGCCATGTCGCTTAGCATTTTTAGTGATGTGGAGAATAGTTTAAATCCTCTGCAATATAGTATCCAGGTGGTTTATTGAGACCAGGGCAGAGCATGGCCAGACTCACTTTCCATTATTCAGGATTTGTCTTGCCTCTGTTCAAACATTCAATCACAAACCAACAAAAACATGTGACACTCTTGTATCTGAAATACTGATGTTTCAAACAATGTTTTACTTTCCCTCCTTACTTTAGGTACCTGCTAAGCATGATGTGACCATGCTCTTTGGCCCGGTCGTCCCAGATGGCTACGGCATCTGCTATAACCCTCAAGAGGATCATATTAACTTTGGTGTGACGGCATTTAACACGGCCCGGGAGACGGACTCGCAGAAATTTGCACAAAAGCTGGCAGAGAGTCTCCTGGACATGCAGTATGTCTTGAGCAGAGTGCCACCTCAGGCTAAACTATAAGTAGAGATGGATTAGTATTTTATCCTATTTTAACCCTAACCCTTTCTCAAGAACACTTGTGTCGTGACCTTGAGTCCCGTGCACCAGACTACTTGACTGCACTGTTGAATGGCCCTAGATGTTTGCAGCATAAGCGGATTGAATGTTTTGTGCATGATTGTAGGAGGAAATGGGATTTTTATCCTAAATTTTAAGCACAGCAAACTTTCAATTATTTGAAATACATCCAGGTCACAGGCTCGAGCGTTTCATGTATTGCAAATGATAAATGGGTTTTGAATTCTAGAAATGAATTGGCCAAATGTAGTATTTGAATTGATGGAAACCTCTTTGTACAAATGTGTATATTATCCTAAAGGGAATTATTAATATTTGAACAGTGTAAAATAACATATCAGATTTGTTTTTAAAATTCTACACTACTCACAAAACGTATACATGTACAGTGTGAATACCATGTTCCATAGTGACATAGGTGAAGGAAAGAGCAATTTCAGAGCTCTTAATTCCAAATGCAGTAATTACAAATATTGCTTTTGGGAACTGAACCAACCTCCTCACAACAACATAAGAGGTTAATAAATCTGCTGTACATTGCCAAAGGTCTTGGGTTCGAGTCCAGCCCAAGGTGCTTGTTATATTTTATTTTTGCTTAGAACGGGGAAAGCTTTGACCTTAAAAGTGTTTATGAGTTTATTAGTATCAAAGTGATGTGATGTGATGTATGTTGAGAAATACTTATCTTATAGGCCCTTCATTAAGTGTTTTTTAAATCTGACAAAAAGTAGTTTGGTTTTTGCATTGGGTATGACAAATGCTTCTGTTCTGCTCTTCCTCAATGGCTAAAAAGAAGCACATGCTTTCCAGTGTTTTGGTAACGGAAGAAGGAGAGGTGTTGGGTTAGGGAGACGGACATCTCAAACCCACACCCTGCCGCATTTTTTGAGAAAATGTCAGTTCAACGTTGTATAGTAGGGTAGATAGGTGATGGGATTGTGCCTTCAATGATATACGCAGGGAATTTGTGATCAGTCAGAGTATGTCAAGAGAAAGAAAATGGTATCAAATTATAGGGCCATAAGGTTTATCGTGATTCAGAATCGCAATGGATCATGGGAGGGCAGAGGGGGCAAATGCTACAGTCGGTCGTCGTGCGCGAGTTCCCGGGTTGCCCCTTTCACTACACTATCATGCGCGGCAAAACAGCGCCCTCTCTTGGTATTTTGCTATTCGCGATAAACCTTATTGTAGATTTGTCATTTGATGTGCATGAACTTGTTCTAAACCCAATACTGTGACACTCTTTCTAACAAGTAAAATGCAATTAATCATGAGGTAAATTAGCACTTGACAATGCAACTGTAATTACTGTGGTAATAAAAAGAATCATTTGAAATTTGTAACTCAAGGTTTTTGTTACTGTTTGTTTTTCTGTATATTTCGGCAGAGAGGAGGGCCTCAAAACTTGTTGAAAAAATTGAAAAAATCACCAAGGGGTAAGTCCAGCATTTTTATCTAATTTGGGTCAAAAATTGAAAAAATCACAAGGGGTAAGTCCAGCATTTTTATCTAATTTGGGTCCAAAATTGAAAAAATCACAAGGGGTTAGTCCAGCATTTTTATCTAATTTGGGTCCAAAATTGGAAAAATCACAAGGGGTAAGTCCAGCATTTTTATCAAATTTGGGTCAAAAATTGAAAAAATCACCGAGGGGCAAGTCCAGCATTTTTATCTAATTTGGGTCCAAAATTGAAAAAATCACAAGGGGTTAGTCCAGCATTTTTATCTAATTTGGCTCCAAAATTGAAATAAATCACAAGGGGTAAGTCCAGCATTTTTATCTAATTTGGGTCCAAAATTAAAAAAAATCACAAGGGGTAAGTCCAGCATTTTTATCTAATTTGGGTCCAAAATTAAAAAAAATCACAAGGGGTAAGTCCAGCATTTTTATCTAATTTGGCTCCAAAATTGAAAAAATCACAAGGGGTAAGTCCAGCATTTTTATCTAATTTGGGTCCAAAATTGAAAAAATCACAAGGGGTAAGTCCAGCATTTTTATCTAATTTGGGTCAAAAATTGAAAAAATCACGAAGGGGTAGTCCAGCATTTTTATCTAATTTGGGTCAAAAATTGGAAAAATCACAAGGGGTTAGTCCAGCATTTTTATCTAATTTGGGTCCAAAATTGAAAAAATCACAAGGGGTAAGTCCAGCATTTTTATCTAATTTGGGTCCAAAATTGAAAAAATCACGAAGGGGTAAGTCCAGCATTTTTATCTAATTTGGGTCCAAAATTGAAAAAAATCACAAGGGGTAAGTCCAGCATTTTTATCTAATTTGGCTCCAAAATTGAAATAAATCACAAGGGGTTAGTCCAGCATTTTTATCTAATTTGGGTCCAAAATTGAAAAAATCACAAGGGGTAAGTCCAGCATTTTTATCTAATTTGGCTCCAAAATTGAAATAAATCACAAGGGGTTAGTCCAGCATTTTTATCTAATTTGGGTCCAAAATTGAAAAAATCACAAGGGGTAAGTCCAGCATTTTTATCTAATTTGGGTCCAAAATTGGAAAAATCACAAGGGGTAAGTCCAGCATTTTTATCTAATTTGGGTCAAAAATTGAAAAAATCACCAAGGGGTAAGTCCAGCATTTTTATCTAATTTGGCTCCAAAATTGAAAAAATCACAAGGGGTAAGTCCAGCATTTTTATCTAATTTGGGTCCAAAATTGGAAAAATCACAAGGGGTAAGTCCAGCATTTTTATCTAATTTGGGTCCAAAATTGAAAAAATCACAAGGGGTAAGTCTAGCATTTTTATCTAATTTGGTCCAAAATTGAAAAAATCACAAGGGGTTAGTCCAGCATTTTTATCTAATTTGGGTCCAAAATTGAAAAAATCACAAGGGGTAAGTCCAGCATTTTTATCTAATTTGGCTCCAAAATTGAAATAAATCACAAGGGGTAAGTCCAGCATTTTTATCTAATTTGGGTCCAAAATTGAAAAAATCACGAAGGGGTAAGTCCAGCATTTTTATCTAATTTGGGTCCAAAATTGAAAAAAATCACAAGGGGTAAGTCCAGCATTTTTATCTAATTTGGCTCCAAAATTGAAATAAATCACAAGGGGTTAGTCCAGCATTTTTATCTAATTTGGGTCCAAAATTGAAAAAATCACAAGGGGTAAGTCCAGCATTTTTATCTAATTTGGCTCCAAAATTGAAATAAATCACAAGGGGTTAGTCCAGCATTTTTATCTAATTTGGGTCCAAAATTGAAAAAATCACAAGGGGTAAGTCCAGCATTTTTATCTAATTTGGGTCCAAAATTGGAAAAATCACAAGGGGTAAGTCCAGCATTTTTATCTAATTTGGGTCAAAAATTGAAAAAATCACCAAGGGGTAAGTCCAGCATTTTTATCTAATTTGGCTCCAAAATTGAAAAAATCACAAGGGGTAAGTCCAGCATTTTTATCTAATTTGGGTCCAAAATTGGAAAAATCACAAGGGGTAAGTCCAGCATTTTTATCTAATTTGGGTCCAAAATTGAAAAAATCACAAGGGGTAAGTCTAGCATTTTTATCTAATTTGGTCCAAAATTGAAAAAATCACAAGGGGTTAGTCCAGCATTTTTATCTAATTTGGGTCCAAAATTGAAAAAATCACAAGGGGTAAGTCCAGCATTTTTATCTAATTTGGCTCCAAAATTGAAATAAATCACAAGGGGTTAGTCCAGCATTTTTATCTAATTTGGGTCCAAAATTGAAAAAATCACAAGGGGTAAGTCCAGCATTTTTATCTAATTTGGGTCCAAAATTGGAAAAATCACAAGGGGTAAGTCCAGCATTTTTATCTAATTTGGGTCAAAAATTGAAAAAATCACCAAGGGGTAAGTCCAGCATTTTTATCTAATTTGGCTCCAAAATTGAAAAAATCACAAGGGGTAAGTCCAGCATTTTTATCTAATTTGGGTCCAAAATTGGAAAAATCACAAGGGGTAAGTCCAGCATTTTTATCTAATTTGGGTCCAAAATTGAAAAAATCACAAGGGGTAAGTCTAGCATTTTTATCTAATTTGGTCCAAAATTGAAAAAATCACAAGGGGTTAGTCCAGCATTTTTATCTAATTTGGGTCCAAAATTGAAAAAATCACAAGGGGTAAGTCCAGCATTTTTATCTAATTTGGCTCCAAAATTGAAATAAATCACAAGGGGTTAGTCCAGCATTTTTATCTAATTTGGGTCCAAAATTGAAAAAATCACAAGGGGTTAGTCCAGCATTTTTATCTAATTTGGGTCCAAAATTGAAAAAATCACAAGGGGTAAGTCCAGCATTTTTATCTAATATGGGTCAAAAATTGAAAAAATCACGAAGGGGTAAGTCCAGCATTTTTATCTAATTTGGGTCAAAAATTGAAAAAATCACCAAGGGGTAAGTCCAGCATTTTTATCTAATTTGGCTCCAAAATTGGAAAAATCACAAGGGGTAAGTCCAGCATTTTTATCTAATTTGGTCCAAAATTGAAAAAATCACAAGGGGTAAGTCCAGCATTTTTATCTAATTTGGTCCAAAATTGAAAAAATCACAAGGGGTTAGTCCAGCATTTTTATCTAATTTGGGTCCAAAATTGAAAAAATCACAAGGGGTAAGTCCAGCATTTTTATCTAATTTGGGTCAAAAATTGAAAAAATCACCAAGGGGTAAGTCCAGCATTTTTATCTAATTTGGCTCCAAAATTGAAAAAATCACAAGGGGTAAGTCCAGCATTTTTATCTAATTTGGTCCAAAATTGAAAAAATCACAAGGGGTTAGTCCAGCATTTTTATCTAATTTGGCTCCAAAATTGGAAAAATCACAAGGGGTAAGTCCAGCATTTTTATCTAATTTGGGTCCAAAATTGAAATAAATCACAAGGGGTTAGTCCAGCATTTTTATCTAATTTGGGTCCAAAATTGAAAAAATCACAAGGGGTTAGTCCAGCATTTTTATCTAATTTGGGTCCAAAATTGAAAAAATCACAAGGGGTAAGTCCAGCATTTTTATCTAATTTGGACCAAAATTGAAAAAATCACAAGGGGTAAGTCCAGCATTTTTATCTAATTTGGGTCCAAAATTGGAAAAATCACAAGGGGTAAGTCCAGCATTTTTATCTAATTTGGGTCCAAAATTGAAAAAATCACAAGGGGTAAGTCCAGCATTTTTATCTAATTTGGTCCAAAATTGAAAAAATCACAAGGGGTTAGTCCAGCATTTTTATCTAATTTGGGTCAAAAATTGGAAAAATCACAAGGGGTAAGTCCAGCATTTTTATCTAATTTGGGTCCAAAATTGAAAAAATCACAAGGGGTAAGTCCAGCATTTTTATCTAATTTGGCTCCAAAATTGAAATAAATCACAAGGGGTTAGTCCAGCATTTTTATCTAATTTGGGTCCAAAATTGAAAAAATCACAAGGGGTTAGTCCAGCATTTTTATCTAATTTGGGTCCAAAATTGAAAAAATCACAAGGGGTAAGTCCAGCATTTTTATCTAATATGGGTCAAAAATTGAAAAAATCACGAAGGGGTAAGTCCAGCATTTTTATCTAATTTGGGTCAAAAATTGAAAAAAATCACCAAGGGGTAAGTCCAGCATTTTTATCTAATTTGGCTCCAAAATTGAAAAAATCACAAGGGGTAAGTCCAGCATTTTTATCTAATTTGGCTCCAAAATTGAAATAAATCACAAGGGGTTAGTCCAGCATTTTTATCTAATTTGGGTCCAAAATTGAAAAAATCACAAGGGGTTAGTCCAGCATTTTTATCTAATTTGGGTCCAAAATTGAAAAAATCACAAGGGGTAAGTCCAGCATTTTTATCTAATATGGGTCAAAAATTGAAAAAATCACGAAGGGGTAAGTCCAGCATTTTTATCTAATTTGGGTCAAAAATTGAAAAAAATCACCAAGGGGTAAGTCCAGCATTTTTATCTAATTTGGCTCCAAAATTGAAAAAATCACAAGGGGTAAGTCCAGCATTTTTATCTAATTTGGCTCCAAAATTGGAAAAATCACAAGGGGTAAGTCCAGCATTTTTATCTAATTTGGCTCCAAAATTGGAAAAATCACAAGGGGTAAGTCCAGCATTTTTATCTAATTTGGGTCCAAAATTGAAAAAATCACCAAGGGGTAAGTCCAGCATTTTTATCTAATTTGGGTCCAAAATTGAAAAAATCACAAGGGGTAAGTCCAGCATTTTTATCTAATTTGGCTCCAAAATTGGAAAAATCACAAGGGGTTAGTCCAGCATTTTTATCTAATTTGGGTCCAAAATTGAAAAAATCACAAGGGGTAAGTCCAGCATTTTTATCTAATATGGGTCAAAAATTGAAAAAATCACGAAGGGGTAAGTCCAGCATTTTTATCTAATTTGGGTCAAAAATTGAAAAAAATCACCAAGGGGTAAGTCCAGCATTTTTATCTAATTTGGCTCCAAAATTGAAAAAATCACAAGGGGTAAGTCCAGCATTTTTATCTAATTTGGCTCCAAAATTGAAATAAATCACAAGGGGTTAGTCCAGCATTTTTATCTAATTTGGGTCCAAAATTGAAAAAATCACAAGGGGTTAGTCCAGCATTTTTATCTAATTTGGGTCCAAAATTGAAAAAATCACAAGGGGTAAGTCCAGCATTTTTATCTAATATGGGTCAAAAATTGAAAAAATCACGAAGGGGTAAGTCCAGCATTTTTATCTAATTTGGGTCAAAAATTGAAAAAAATCACCAAGGGGTAAGTCCAGCATTTTTATCTAATTTGGCTCCAAAATTGAAAAAATCACAAGGGGTAAGTCCAGCATTTTTATCTAATTTGGCTCCAAAATTGGAAAAATCACAAGGGGTAAGTCCAGCATTTTTATCTAATTTGGCTCCAAAATTGGAAAAATCACAAGGGGTAAGTCCAGCATTTTTATCTAATTTGGGTCCAAAATTGAAAAAATCACCAAGGGGTAAGTCCAGCATTTATATAGAATAAACGTAACTCATAAAATGCATGATTAAAAACTGTGATACTTTTATTCTTTCATAATTCAAGGAATACCAATTTAAGGTGATTCAAGAGGGCTCGGCCTAGACACAATATTTCTCCCTTTTAATTCCATGTCATTGTCATCAAGCGCTTCAGATAAAATAACTTCTCCAGCCGTTAGACTTTGCTTAATTGTCTGAGCTGGTAAGTTTGCACATGACACTTTTATATCAGAAGTTTCTAATTACATGTCACATGAACAGAGTTTGGATGTGCCATCCCCAAATGATCATCCAATGACGATGACATCCAATGACGATGACATACTATGAACACGATTTCAAGGATGACAATTGATAATGTTATGATGATATTCCAAGAAAACATCATTATCTGTAACGCACCATTTTGAGGATCAAACCATGTAACGCTGTTCCCCACTATTTACTCTTCAAGATTAAAGAAAGGCTTTGGTATGGCGATTGGATGGAGAGTTCACATAGCAAGTTCACTTGATAACACGAGGTAGCTGGTACTGATGTATTTTGACAGCCATGTACAAGTTTTGTATCCATGTACATGTATACAGTGGCGAAGCAGTCAACACACAGCAACGGCTGTGCACAAGTGAATGGCTGTTGTATGTGAAGGAGTTCCGTGTGTGAATGAGAAGATACCAACAACTTTATTTTTGACCATGTAAAACCCCTCTTTACTTCTGAAGCCCATGCAATCTTGACCTAGCCCTTAGTTTCACGATCTTAACATTGAAAAGAAATCAACAAAGAAAAAAATACCTTTATAATACAAAATATGCATAAATGTATGTACAACTCAAATATCTCGTCCAATAAGTAAAAGGGTTTCTCCAAACTGAAGGAAGTCGGGGTTCAGTTCTGTAAATTTGTTGAACAGGAAATATTGCAATGCAAATTGATTTGCCAAGAAGGCCAACAAAAAACGGCTACCAGTCATGACAGTATGAAGTACATGGTATTTTGCCTGGTGAACCAATAAAGTAAGGTCGTGTCCAAATGAATGATTTCAAAAATGGTCACCACTGGAATGGCAAATGCTTCAGCATTGCTGCTACAACCTGAGCTGCAGTTGCTTGGTACGGACGCTGCCTATTTTCCCGTATTGAGCAAACGCTTGTGCTTACCATGTCTTCAAGAAACTAGGCCTTGATCTTCACATCTTTAAGTCCTTATCCAAGTATTGATTTTACCTTGTCAATATTTAATTATATCTTCTCTGGGAAACTGTAATCGAGATATAAACGAGAGACCCCCCAAAAAAAGAAGTCAAACAGAAGGGGGAAAACAATTAAAAAGAACAAAAATGTACACATACTTCTTTCCTATCGGAAAACTTTTAGTGGCCAGAATCCGTTGTATAAAATATTTCTTGGACTGTCAAGGACTTCTTGGAGGAAAGACTCATAAATACATGTTTATTGTAATTCATGTAACGATTGCATCTCAGATAATGTTTAAGTTTTTTTACACATCAGTGAATGGGTAAAAAATCTAAAATAATATCCATGTATTTTGGGATACTTCAGAGCAATAGTGTGGCAATGTCATTATCAGTAGAATACAAAGAGACATCCTGGTTCTAAGGAGACGCGCTCAGCGATCTGGTGGACGCTCATACGGTTTGGCTTTCTTGCGTTCTCGGCAGCGTTTCTTGTGTAGGGACCAGTCCCTCTGTTGGCAGGTCGTACCACAATATCGTACCTCTTGACATCGGCCACAGATGCTGAATTCTCGCAACTATTGAATGAGTAAACAATTTAAATAAAGAACAATGTGACAAACATTCAGATTTCACTTTGCCCTGTTTTTACTGTGTAATATCATGAACAGAAACAAATTATGTTCAAATGTTGACTTTGAGTCTGAAAATATCTTTTAGTTCTATTGAGTAACGGAAGTATACTAAATACCCAAAGAGACAAATGAGATAAATCTTCTGCATGTACAAATGTCTACCGGATCATTTCATGGGGCACCAAGGCAATGGCCAGTGGGCATGGAGGCAATTGCCTCTTTTAGTTCTGTAAAGTGACAGGCCTACACATGCACAAAAAAGTGAGTCAAGCATTCTTCTGGGCCGTATCCAAATTGAGGGATACAGCTATGACTACGACTGTTGCTACGACTGTTGCCAAGGATATCCTATACTTCAAAGCATGATGACGCAATGATTTAGCCATAGCCGTAGCCACTAATTTGGACACAGTCTATGATAAAGATCCGTTGTGAACTCACCTCTGTTTCAATTTTTGTGCATGGTGGATAGTGGCATTCATAATACGACGAGCTGTCATCTTCACCTTCAATAATCTCCCCATTGGCATTGAAATAATGATGGACTGTTGCAGGCACCTGATGCAACAAGAAATAATAATAATTAAGTAAAGTAAAGTCTGTCCTGAGCCAGTCCATCGCAGGTTACTCCCCAACTCTCTCCAGCACCCATTTGTACTTATGGGTGGAGAGAAGCAATTATGATAAAATGCGTTGCTCATGGACATAAGTGTCGCTACTGACCAGACCAGGATTCGAACTCAAATTTGATAAATTGCAGACCTTGAGTCCACTGTCCTAGACCGCTTGGCCAAGACACCCCAATAATAATGCTTGATTCTTTTATAGAAACACGGAGGCAAACCAATTCTTTTAACAATAAGTGTATTTTTTACAAGCATTAGACAACAAACTGGACCTACCGCTTCACGACCCATATGAGGGACAAAGCAATTATGGTGAATCAATTAAGTGTCTTGAATCAATTAAGGACACAATTGCTCATGACCAATCTGAACCAAAACTCTGACGACACCAGAACTTAAGTCCGGTGCACAAGACCAGCAGCCACGACACTCCATAAATGAATCAATTTCTCATGTTACAATCAACAACTTCAGAACAAAACATAATTATGGTTTTTTTTATCAAGTAGAAGAAAGACAAAATTTACTAGAGCGGGACTTGAACCTGGGGAAATTCCAAAGGGGCACCAAGGCAAAGACCAGGGGCAAAAGAGGTCATGGCCCCCGTGGCCCACTGTTTCAAACGCTAAGACTCGTCTCACCTCTGGTTCTTCTCAGAACCACCTCTTTTTTTAAGAAGAGATTATTGTATGGTTGTCTCTGTAAACTATTTTAATTGCACTTTCGACACCATCCAAAGATCAGTGGTCTGAAACTAGGATCCAAAGGATGAGATTTCAGGAACATTATCTTCAAGTAAATCAAAGAGCATGACTTCCTTGCAAATCTTAAAGAATAAGCCTCTTTTTTTTCTCCAGGCAGACATGAACAAATCTATATTCAAATAAACAATTCTAAACATTTCTCATCCCTGAAAGTTTGAAATTGTACTCCAGAAACTTGTTGTTTTTCACCTACCTCTTCAAATGAATCTGTTGGTAGTTGTTGTATTGCAATCCAGTATAGACTATGTTCTTGGAGTTCAGCTCCTCTTAGGACCCTGTTTGGCTCTACAGTGGGTGATGCCGACGAAGGACTGATAGCAGCGAGTTGGAGATTGTCTAAACGATTATCTGGAACAGTGAGAAAGGAAACAAAGGTTGAGTATAAATAAAGAAAGGGGTGGCTGACGGGTGCAGAGAGTGACAGCACAGGGTAATTCAAAATACAGTGCACCACAATTTACCACAGAGAGGCCGTTTTCCCCAAAAGCAATCGACTAATAACAATCACACACGCAACTCAGCACCGCACAGGCAGTTTGGAACCTTTAAATGACTGACATAAATGTGAAAAACATTCACCAGCCTGAGAAATATCACCATTTTATGCCATAAACACAGAATAACACAAAACTACAACCATGCTGCTTTGCAAACAGCGAACAATCTGAAACAATCAGTATGTAACAGACAATGCGACCTGCATACAAACTTGCTGATCTTTTCCAATAATGCACTGTGATAAAAGCCTCTCATGGGCAAACTGCAGAGGGCACACTCTATTGCCAGTCACCCATATTGATGATGTAGCTTTGAACCAGTGAGTGCTGTTTCGATCCCATCATAACCAAAAGTGTCCACTCTCAGTGTAAAGTCTTGTTTATTTTTCAAAAGATCACCACCTTCCAGCCGAATGTCACACACAAATACTGGTTTCCAAACAGTCAGTGTTCGCCCTGAAAAATCCTCAGCTTGGAGGACTGGTTTTGGCTAGGGACCCTCCCATATACTCCACAAATCTCCACTCAACGCCAAATTGTTTGGACTTGGATAAGATTGTTGCATGGCCCAGTAATAAGCAACTGTTAGTTGTGCTTACAGTCCCAAATCCCACTAAGTCAGACAACTTCCTGCAGAGGAATTTGGAGGATTTCAAAGGGTTAGGGTTTTCTGGCCAAATGCCAAACACCTGATGACAAGTGTAAAATCTCAGCAAGTGGTTCTGCTTGCAAGCTCATTGCTTCCCATTGCAACATGTTAACAACTGCCTGCACAGATTGTTCACATGGCTTCAAATCCAAGCCCCATTCAAATGATAATTAAACAAACAAAAAACTGTACACTTTACAACTAAACACTCCAGTGGATCAATAAAAAGGCAACCTTAATACTCTCTGGGCACAATTTCGTGGAGTTGCTAAAGCAGATTGCTTAACAATTTTCTGCTTAGCAAAAATTAGCAGAATACCAGGCACAGATGGTACATTAGAAACATTTGGTCAGTAACCTTATTCTGGTAAGCAACATTTTTTTGTGCTTTGTTACTTTTGTGCTTTTTATGAAGCAGCTCAATAAAACTGGACCCAGCTGGATGGCTAGAGACTGACAACATTCAGAGCAAACCCTGCAACAACTCACCTACAGTTACCCCATTCTTGTGTTTGACTCTACACCCTGCTGGTACTGTCCCATGATGCCTCTCCCATAGTAGATCTTGGAGGTAGCATCCAGAATTGCGTCCTTTCTGTACGTCGTAAGTGTAAGCGAAAACATTGGCTCCATTGCCATCTTTGCAAACATCCACACGGGCCTAGAATAATTAGAAAAGTAATTTGTAAACCACTGCATTAATTGCCTTAAACTACTTAACTAGTTCCTTTTTTTCTTGGAATGGAGATTCACCTGACAAATTAAACCCAGCAAATTTCATCAGCTCATACCATCTTTAACTTGGCCCATAATGGTACAAACAAGCCTGGTATATCTGCTGCCACCTAGTATCTGGAAGTTGCCCATTATCTGGGGTTGAATCTTGAAGGATGATCCTTCCTTAGACTTAGAGTAGAGGGGCCCTCTTATCTCATAGTTTGTGAATTGACCCCCAGCACCACCATCACACAGTGCCTATTGTCTGAAAAGTTGGCCATTTTGGGAGTAATACTGCAATGGACAATGACTCCCATAAAGGCACAACAAAGATTATTGTGATGGTGCCATCAGGTGATTGGGTCAACTGGAGCATGCTTTCATTTTGGCTTACCTCAAATGCATAACGTTCAACTAGTGAGATATCTTGCTCATCCAACAATGAGTATTTCATCTGAAAAACAAAAAGTGAAAAATACAAACAATGATAGGTGACATCAATAATCAATGGAGTATATAGACCAACAAACAACAAGGCACCTGGCTGAATATCACAAAATATGAATGAGCTGTAATGAAGATTGCTATTGGCTACCAAAGTCTACCACGGTCTACCAAATTCTACCATAGTCTACTATAGTCTACTAAGTCTAACAAAGTGTACCTAAGGTCTACCACGGTCTACCAAGTTCTACCAAAATGTACCAAGGTCTACCAAAATGTACCAAGGTCTACCAAAATGTACCAAGGTCTACCAAAAACCTACCACAGTCTACCACGGTCTACCATAGTCTAATTAAGTCCAACAAAGTCTACCAAAGGTCTACCCATGTCTACCACGGTCCACCAAAGTCTACCACAGTCTACAAAAGTCTACCAAGGTCTAACCAAGTCTACCAAAGTTTACCAAAACAATCAAGCAATATGTAACCAGCAGTTGAAGTCAATGACAGTATGACGACAACAATTAGCATTCCGCAGTAATGCTAAAAATAGTAAGCTCAACACCAGATTGCAGACAACGCGTCACATTAATTAGTCCAAGCTTTATGTTAACTCAGGCGGAGATCACTTGATTGCATTTTGAAATCACAGAGATTTTGTTACCAATCAGAGAGATATTTCGAAATAAATTCAACATAATACTATTATAGGGACAAAATTCCCACAATCAGGGAGTTTTTCAATTTGTTTCATCAGAAGATGGAAGGATTTGTTTAATTTCACGGAACTTTCTGCAGAATCAGGGAGAGTTTGCAGCTCTGGTGTGGTGGAATGTTTGTCTTACATCCGGGTGTTTTTAGCCAAAGTGACGGCCTATTATTAATGTTTGCACAATTTTGCTTAATTTGCAGATTGGGCAAAATTGTTTCTAATCTGTAGATTGTGCAAATCCCTAGAATGCGCACAACATCCAGATCCCATAATAATGCATCAGACAGAGAAATAATAACTGTTCTATATCACTGCCAGGAGATAGTCCTAAAATACATTGATTTGGATTGGAGCACACACATGACACAAGATGATCATGAGGATGAGTACAATTAAATAAATGCCTTGTTACTTGTATTTCTTTCACCAATAGACCGGGCAGACTTGACATCGTTTCTCCGATGACCGCGATGTAGACTAAAAATCTTAAATTTGGAGCACCCGAAAATTATCATGAGTACGTACAAATAACACAAAAAACACATTAAAAACACAAAATATACTGAATTTCCCTCAATTAAAAATCAACAAATTTACAACCAAACAACAAAATGGACAAAATGACAGGGCATGCCCTTTAAAGGTAATTGCCGACACATTGTGACAAGTCGACAGTCGAGTCGAGTCGAGTCAACAAGGCCAGGACGAGCTGGGCGTAGGTCCCAAAATCTTACCTTTCCTGCTGCCCGTCCAAGCCGGACAATGCCTAGCTTGAAAGCCGACATCTGACTGATAAAACTTCCACTGTTTTTACAATGTTTGGGTTCGTTAAAATTTATTTTTTGGGTGAAAATCATTGATTGCTAGTCGGATGTTCTCGTAAATCCACCGGACGGCATGGTCGATGGCTGAAGTCTGGTCCCCGCCCTTAACAAAGACAGCTGTTTTGTTAATAACTGTGCGAATTAAGTCTGGTTGCGCATTGCGGGTGTCTCGTCCAGGGACAGCACGTGTCACAACGAGGCATATGCGTTACTAGTCTTGGTCCAAGACGTTGTTGTTATTGTCACTCGACCATCGCGATTCCCCGCTATCCGCGCCGCGCACACTATGTGTGTGTATTGTTTTACTAACAACGGCGTAAAAACGTCTTGCACCAAGACTAACGCAACACACAACGTATATGAAGCGCATGTGCAAAGCTCTATTTAGCCTCTTGGCAGTCATTTAATGTCGAGTCTATTTTCGAAACTAAAACCATTATTTTGTGAATAGGGTCGGTTTTAGTCTATTGTTTAATTTATTATCTTTCAACCTAGTCACATTCTGTCACGTAATTGCTTTTGGGGGATTGGTAAATTGTTTATTAAACTGTCCACTGGCACTATATATAGGACGCCCTGTATTCAGGGCGTCCCTGAAATCGAGGCAAATCTTTTAGTACCTCTCTGCGCGCGATGTAAAACAGTCATCCCTAGATACAATTTTTGTGGTTTGACTTGCCCAGCAAAGAGTCTCCTCATTTGACAAAAACTTGGAAACATGTAAGGCTCCACTGATTAGTTGCACTTGTAAATGCAAAAAGTTGTGGTATTTTAGGCATTTCTACAAGGTACAAAAATATGTCATACTGTCGGGGCCATAAACAAAATTTTCCCCGCCGAAAAAGTTTCATCAAACCCTTTTTCAATTCATAATTCACGATGATCAAATCATGTGACTGAACATTCTGCTGAGCATTCTGGGGGAAAAAATACAGAGGCTTAAAAAAGAAGCCATGTGCCTTATATCATTTTCTAATAGTCTGGAGAATTTTCTTTTGTAACACTCATATCATTTTGGTTAAAAATTTAAACATCGGCTTGGTGATTCAATTATCACTGTTTATTTATATGCTTTATTATAAATGTTAAGAAACTTAAAAAGACACAAAACTAAATAAAAATAAGATTTGAAAGCCAATAATTATTTACTTTTTTTTAGTTTTTGCAAATTACCATGGTAATTTTTAAAATTAAATAAAAAATATGTTGAATAAAATGAAGACAACTGCTGGCTATAGAGTCATACACAAAGTCTCACAGAACACTTGTAGTCACTGCAGATGTTTCTTCCACATATGGCTTCACCCGGACACCATATACTTTCTTGTTTGCATCGAAAACAGGTCAAACTCTCAAAACAAATGGGACGCTATTGAAGTCATCGAAGATCGGTGCGTGGTGTGAAAGTTTCAATGTCCATTACGTTTTAATACATGTTTGCATACTTCTTATAAACAAAGGAAGGTAATTAGGGCATCAGTTGATTATGGAAAATTTTTATTTTTTTTCAATTAAAAAAAAAGGCATAGTACATCGAAAACCGGACAGGGGAGGATATAATATAGATCATGCAGAGTTTCTCAGTGCCTCCATGTTGTGTCAGTTCACAGAGCGATCTTGATCGGGCTTGGTTCACATTAATGAATGTAACTTGTTTATTTGGACATTAATAAAACAACATCATATTTTTAATTTTATAACAGGGGTCACCGTGTGGGGCGCTATAAATGTGGAATTATCCCATTTTCGGGACACCACTAGGGGCCTACGGTTTTCCCACGTATAACACCCCGCCAACCTCTGGGGGCCAGTGTACAATGCTGAGGCCTAGTTGACGATTCTGTAGTATTTCTTGTCCCGAAAAGTTAGTATAACCATGGACTGGGTAAGGAATGACATATTCTCAATTGCAACAACAACAACATTGGATGACTGGGAAGATGGTCGCCGAATGGAAAAACAGCGCGTTCGAGCACCTATTTAGTGAGTCTCCTCACACACCCCAAACCAATTCATTTCCGTTGATCCCCGGCCACCCCCCCCCCGCAGCTGTTATTTCGTTATTATGATTTATGGCTTCGATTTCCACCATGCTTCCAGGCCTTTTGCCGATTGTAGGCCCTATATCTGCCTACATTGCATTTAACTTTTATTTTCCCTCTGAGTTTTACCCCCCTTAACAACCTCCGTTTTCATTATACCCCCATGACAAAACTTTCTTTAAAGTTGACCTATAAAACATTTGTTTCACACTCCACACAGGTTTTTAAACCGACAAACCTTGAAGTAACTTCTTTTCATGACAAATGTGAGACGCTACATGACAAACAAACTTTTAAGTTACTTAAAAGTCCATGCATGGCCGATTTAATTTAAAAACTTATGGTAGCATTAGCAATATCCTACTGGTAAAAGCCAGGCCTATTGAAAAAGTCCCGTCCGACGCACGGTTAGGTTGTAGAACCATGGAGGACTCTTCCTTCCTCCATGGTAGAACCATCAAGTTACTTACAACGGTATCGATGAGCGAACAGACTAAAATAATGATCTCCCCCATTGTTTCATTGCATAAGACCCATGTTGTAATAGACTGTGCAAGTCTCGCGCGCATTCGAACTTCCGGGACCATATAGTGGTCCCAACCATATGGAGTTTTACGTGGGCGAGATTTTGTTTCGTCAATTATTTTAGTTTAACGTAGTTTATGACCTAGAAAATTATACATGTTGTTGGTAATGTAATACTAAGTGATAACAAAATATGAAAGTAAAACCAATTCAACAATATAACGAAGAAAACCCGAGAATTAAACTTGACCTCAGCTTCCGGTTATTGCAAAAAATTTAGAATTTTGTGCTCGCCTCCAATCATAAAACTTATGTAAACGCTTGTTTTGGATGCGCGATTATAATCGCCAGATGCAGTAATTGCAAAGCAAACCCTTTTCATTGCAGTCTATGGTTGTTGAGGCGTCAGCATCTTCTCTAAACTACGATACGGGTCAACTTAAAACCCGTTAGACCACCACGAATCCGCGTAAGGGGTTTCTTAAAAGTTAACATCAAATAAGCATCCTTGTCCCAGAGTTTTAATTTTTTTTCCAATAATAATCAACACACTATTGTGTAATTTTTTCAAAAGCTAAAACTTTTCATAAAATTGTAATGATTTATTTTTGTTCAGATTTTGTCATGAGAAATAATTTAAAACAAAGATTTGATTTCAGAAATAAAAATATTCTTCGTTTGACGTGTTTTCTCGTTCGGATAAGTGCGAGACTTGCACAGTCTATAGGCCCTACAAGCAGAAACAATGTTGGCCCTAAAAATAGAATACAAAAACGAATGGTCTGATTACACTCTTGTTGGTTGTGGCTCGGTGTATTTTGAAGTACAAACAAACATATGGACCTAAATAAAAGTTGTAATATTCTTTCCACTTTCATGAAGAATATATCTATTGGAAACTGAGTTTTAGTATATCACAAAACTTGAATTTGTACTTGAAGACCACCAAGAAAATCATAGCAGCACAGTTAGTTGCTGATACGCTGATTAATCGAAACAAGCCCGATCTGGACGTGCACGACAAACGGGTAGAAAAACCGACAACATAAACCGTTTTTGTTACTCTTATTAGTTAAGAACTTGTGATGAATTTGTCACGTGTTAGTTGAAAAGTAGAGGATATGTATGTAATTATTTACTCCTCCGAAAAACAATAACGTCTCACCTTCAGATCTTTACGCAAGTAAAAATGTGTGCGCGTTCACTGTTGGTTTGCAATGCCGAGTTACTCATATCCTTATACCGCCGGCAAACTATGAAATTGTGCTAAAGATTATGCCCCGTAAGCAGAAAACGTCTGCTTATAGGCTTTAAGAAAATTGGCACTGGTGTGACTTGGCCCTAACGCTACTTGTTTTCCCGTGATGCAATTTTTGAACTTTTAGTGCAAATACTTGGTGGGCGCACTGTATTGTAAATGGCCCGTATGGATAGCAACAGAGCTTGTCAAGAAACAAATGCATAGGCCTAAAGTAATATTATATGCAGACAGAAAACAGGAAAATACTCTAAAGCAAATATAAAAACCAAACACCTGACAAAACAAACAAACATGAAACTTATAAGTTTTGAGTGTCAAACATAAAGTAACAAAAAGCTTTTGAACACAATAAAATCTAAATAAACAATTAAACTAATGAATATTTTATGACATGTAAAATGTACAGAAAGAAAAGAAAATCCAATAAAAAAAAAATCACTCGGGAAAAAAGATTCTCAAAAGAAAGAAAATCTCAAAAGAAATAGTTATAACTTTTATTTCACGATAATTCGAGATGCTTATTAGGTTTATGTAGTTACAGCAATAACTAGCACCTGTGACATGCGCACTTAACAAAATATATCAATTAATGAATAAATTAAAACCTTGGGCAACATCCTGATATGGATCGATAAAAAAAACTAAACAATTCTAAACGTTTTTTTATTGCCCTGAGATACACTGATACAATGCAGTGTAATCATATTCCTTGTAAATGTTAACGGCTATAGACTCCTATTCTAGTACATCAATTATTTAGCAACCATAGGGCTGCAAACTCACTTCCTCTTAGTTTGCAGCCATGTCTGAATAGACTGTGCAAGTCTCGCGCGCATTCGAACTTCCGGGACCATAGTGGTCCCAACCATATGGAGTTTTACATGGGCGAGATTTTGTTTCGTCAATTATTTTTATTTAAAGTAATTTATGACCTAGAAAATTATACATGTTGTTGGGAATGTAATACTAAGTGATAACAAAATATGAAAGTAAAACCAATTCAACAATATAACGAAGAAAACCCGAGAATTAAACTTGACCTCAGCTTCCGGTTATTGCAAAAAATTAAGAATTTTGTGCTCGCCTCCGATCATAAAACTTATGTAAACGCTTGTTTTGGATGCACGATTATAATCACCAGACGCTGTAATTGCAAACGAACCCTTTTCATTGCAGTATATGGTTGTTGAGGCGTCAGAATCCTCTAAACTGCGATACGGGTCAATTTTAAACCCGTTTGATCATCACGAATCCGCGTGAGGGGTTTCTAAAAAGTTTACATCAAAAAAGCATCCTTGTCCCAGAGTTTAATTTTTTTTTCAATAATAATTATTTGTGTATTTTGTTTTCAAAAGCTAAAACTAACTTCATAAAATTGTAATGATTTATTTTTGTTCAGATTTTGTCATGAGATATAATTAAAAACAAAGATTTGATGTCAGAAATAATAATGTTCTTCGTTTGAGGTGTTTTCTCGTTTGGATACGCGCGAGACTTGCACAGTCTATTGGCAGATATGGCTATGGCTATGGCTACGGCTACAGCTACAGCTGGAATGCCGCGTCATCATGCATTAGAATACAGTATGTCCTTAGAAACAACCTTAGCAACAGCCACAGCCGTAGCTACTAATTCGAATCCGGCCTTATTCTCATCTCACTCTCCCCCTTTTTGATTGGGGTGGGTGGGGCTCAGCTAGCAGCCATATCTATTAATAGTACTGATGCAGCGTGCATGTCAAGGAAACACACAGCAATGTTCAGTTGTTGATAATACTCAACTGTTTCTATCCAATACAAAACCCATTTGAAGATCAATATTAACATTAACAATTGAAACGCTTACTTCTTTTAAAATGATTTTAGCTACTTGTACGTTTAGGGTTTAGCTCATAATTCTTTTAAACTGGTGTTGATCTACTATTAGCAATACAAGTAAAACTGCATGGTATTGAAATTTTGCTTAAAGAAAAACAAATTATCAAATTAAAATTAATAAATTAAAATAAATACTTCACTCAGCATCAATCATAAATAGCTCTAATTAAACTAAACAAACACACAGATAGAACTGACCTCTCTTGTAACAATTTTGATTTTGGTTGGAGCTGAAGTACATCTGCAGCATACAGACTTGCTGAGTAATTAACAGGCCGTGTTTGAATTGGAAGCTATGGCTCACCATCTCATCATGTGTTGAAGCATAGGATGTCCATAGCAACACCCTTAGCAACAGCCATAGCCGTAGCTGCCAATTCAAATATGGCTACTGGCCCACTAGACCACAGTAAGGTAAATTGAGCACAGATGTCTTGCTAAGGATATCACCAGCTCAAATAGCGCCCTCACTGGGGTCAAAGGAAGGCCCATCATTGGCCGAAAGTTGTGCACATTTTTTACCTCAGTGTGAGGGCAGGCGCTTATGCAAGAGGCCCAGCCATTGGGTCAGTGTTAAAACATCACGACCCACGTCCAGCAGTCTAGTACTTTTCCCACAAACATACTTTCTAAACGATCAGCAAATATTAAAAAGAGAAACACATTATTTGGTCTTGTAAAAATGTATATTGTCCAGTAAAATGTTTTGAGTTACAAAAGAGACCCCAGTGGAGATTGAACTCCATCCCCTACCACTACAGTATGCTAGGTTGCAATGAAAGGTCAAGGTGGGGGCAACTGCAAAGTTAGGTTTTTGGCAGGGAAACATTTTCTTAACTTTTGAAAAATAATCTAATCTAAACCAGACTTACAATTTTTCAAATCTAGAATTAACAACTGTAGACCAGGACACTGTATGACGGGGAGGTTTGCTGAGGTAAATTTGAGTTTTTAGTCATGGTTCTGAAAAATACAACTCTTTTAAGATAGGTCCAGGGTGTTTCCGCAAACCCCTCTATTATTGTATTTCAACTGTAAAATATAAACAACTATACTTTTTCATCAGTAAGAGTACAATCTCATTTTTTACATGACTAATTTTTTACTTGACTACGTTACATATTTTCTTTAAAAAAGTCAAGGTGCATTGTTTTAGTACATGCATTAAATCACTCTTCTTAACCAAACACGTCATACATATTCATGAGCATATAAACTTGTTTCATTGGTCAATACTGTTTCTTGTTTAGGTAAGGTGCATCTCGTGCATATCCATTGGCAACTTTTACTTCATTGGTCAATACATTCCTAATTAGTGAAAGTTATGACTACCGCATATTCATGAGGAAAATATAACTCAACTGGTCAATATACTTCCTGTTTTGTATTATGTAATTTTTGGTTATGGGTGCAACCACTACAAACACACAGGTGAGATTATCTTACAAAATCTAGTGATGAAATTTAAGCTCAATAAGTCACCTACCAGAAGAAAATACATTCTCACTGTTTTCAAACATCAGATTTCAGACTCGCCAGATCAAAACTAATTGTTTTACTCATTTCTCAAAAACGACAGCATTTCATGCAAAAATATTTCAAGGGAAATTTTCCACCATGTCCATCATTGTACCATATAAGTTATGTGAAAATCTGTGAGCATTTATATTTGAAATCTTACCAATGTGGTGCACAACCTACAAGTTTACAACTCAACCTGTATAGTGGTTTATCTTCATTTCTATTGAATTGACTAATAATCTACTGTGCACATTGTATGCCATGGGAGCATTATTGGTCAAACTTTGAACACTAGACGGCACACTACTGTGCCCCTATCTCAAAGACATGATGCTTGAGGACCACTATAGCCCTTTCCGCACTACTAAGCCAATAGATTGCCACATCTCATTGAAAAAATAGCTCTAAAAATACTGGTTATACTTCTACATCAACGCAGGTAGCAGCTGATGGTGCTTGTGGTTGATGTGATATTATCTACCGATGGCAGCCTACATCTAATTCAATAGAGGCTGATTTGGCATAGAACACATCCCTTAAGCTTCATCATACCTCAATGTCCATCAAGGATAGCCTAACCTGTAAACACAAATAATAATAACAATAACAAAGTTTGATCATAAAGAAATAAAATGATTAACTGTTAACAAATGCATTCTGAAATTGTTCCTTTCTGTTTTTCGTCCCAAGGACTTACTTTAAATGCCAAATTGATAAATTACAAATTGTTGTCCCAGCGCAACAACTTAAGGTCGTAACTCAATTCTGAAATTAAGTTGTATCTCATGCAAAGGCATTCTGCAACACATTGTATCTTGGTGTCCACTTATTTTCTTGTTCATCCGGGTTATTTAAGCTAGGTATGACCTTTTGACATTTTAAAACTTGCATTTCAAGTAAGCGCTATTTCAGGAGATATGATCTTGTTGCATAGACATAAAGAAAACATGTATCATGTTGGCGTGTTGCGGCCGAGTGGTCTAGAGCATTGAACTCAAGTTTTAATGGCCTAGTGATTCCAATCCCAGTCATGACACTTGTTTACTTGCTTCTCTTAACCCAGGTGTATAAATGGAAACTTGCGAGGGATGAGACAGTACTATGTTTCATTAACCCCTTGGTGCTAAAATAAGCAACTTGGTGTTGTATGCTCCCCAGGGAGTTGAGAAAATTTTATAAATGACTTCTGGCTCGCACCTTCATGGCAGGATAGGGAGACTATGGCTCAGTTGGTAGAGCACCAGCATGTTAAACCGGAGGTTGCAGTTTTAAGTCCCGCTGCGATCAGTTCTTCTTAGTTCAACCCAAAGTTACCCATTCAGTTTACCTTGTGGTTTATTACTTGATAACAAAAAACCAAGGACTTACTGTTGATTCATTTAATGGCAGCATAGGATCATCATCGTCATGGTCTGTCAGTAAGTGCTCTCTATCTACATCTACATCAGATTGTGAACAGGCATTATCTGCAGAACGTCCCATTCTATTTGTACTGACTCTCGGTTGTTTAGAACTCATCAGGTACTTTTCCTCAGGAATCGAATGAGAATCATCAAGTTGTAGTATTTCTTCATCGTCATCGTCGTTATTGCTCCCCGCTCTTAGTCCACCATTGCCTCCTCGGCAGCTGCTTATATCTAGTAAGAGATCATCGTCTGATTCTTGCTCGTTGAACTCTTCATCCTCGTAGGAGACCTGTTCTTGCGTGGTGTTACAGTTGTTCCTCAGCATCCTCCATGGTCGACAGAATTTCTTCTTCAGCCGTCTTGACAACGACCCTCTTGAGTTTTTGGACGGCGCATTTTCACTGTCATCTTGGAGTAGAAACTCATCGTCTAGTAGAAGAGGTTCCATCTCGGTTCTGTTTGTCTTCTTCATCTGGCGCTGTTTTCGTCTTCGACAGTGGTTGTTGGAGTCAATCATGTCCTGCTTTTCTAGTTGCTGCTTGGCAAAGTTAACGAACACCTACCACAATAAAAAAGTGAACAAATAAAATTAGCTGTTGCAAAATGCTTACCAACCAAAAGGACCTGTGGTATAAATGCAAAAATAGTTAAGGGCCTGATATTTTGACCCTAGCAGAGTCTTTCTTGAAGGCTAAATGACATGACAACACAATAAACAAAGTAAATAAATGTTGTAGTTTGAGAACATTTCTTGAAGAACAGTCCTTATGTACTTGAAGGCAGGCAATAAAATAGAATACAAAATAAATGGAGAAAAAACCCACAATTTCAGTGATAAAGTAACATAATTTGATGGACAGTTATACTTGCTTTAAAATACTGAATGTCCTATAACTATCATTCAAACACTTGAGATTGAGAATACATCCAGATTCAAAACACTTCTCCATTCATGCCCCAATTACTTCAGACAAACAGTTACTTTGTATAAAGCCAACTCTATATTCTATCCTCCAAAATGCTAAAATGATGCTGTGGATGTTTCTTAACAGAACACTCCAAAATAAATGAACGATCATTTTAAAAGCCTTTCATTGTAATTTGTTAATGTATAAGACAAACAATTTTGTAACAGTATAATTTGAAATAGTTGTCCCAGGCGTTAGCTCAATGAAAGAGCTAAGCACATTGACTGTAGTCAGTCATTGGATGGGAGACCATTCCGTGTATTGTCATGGTTGGTGGCTCCTTAACATTAAGCCTACGTCTTTTGGATGGGACGAATATTATAACTACAGTTCCTGTGCATTGTGTAATGTGCATTGTGTAATGTGCATGAAACATCCAGAACATCTGGATCGGCTGCATAATGTGCCCTCTATGAGCATGGAGTTTATTTTTCGTGTTACGGATATGAACATATTGGATAAGGAATTCACAAAATATAAATGAATCAGTTGATTGATTTATTAGTTGGAAACTACTTGCATTATCTAGTGTCGTTTGGCTGATGGAGTAATCCTCAATCTGTAGCATGTCCTTCACCTCTTGAAGTTGATGAAACAACTCTGGCAGTGAGACATTCTCCAGTGGTATCTCGTACTGTAAGATGCTGTGATGCTCTTCCTACAGCAACAAAAGAAGAAAGAAGTTCTTTGAGACGTCTTTTAGGCAACATCGATTAAGATACAGGTTATGATAAGTTCACAGGTTATGCAAACAACAGGCATAAATTTTCTCTTCAATCTCATTTGGGGGACTCAACGGGGAAGCCAAGGTTTCTGAGCAAGGGGGGGGGGGGGGGGGGGGGGCTCAAACTCCCCTCTAGTCATGATGTCACCGACCCTCACTGTGCCACCAAGGTCACATACTTTCAGAATTTGCTAAAACCTTAACTTACTTTCAGAACTGCATACGGGAAAGTCCGACCAATAAATCTTGTCACATGTCGGAGGTCAGGTTTTTGACCTTTGACTCTGATGGTTATGGAATACCCATCTCCGAACTTGTTCCTGAGGTGCTGGGCGCTGCCGAGGCATCGAAGCTCGCCGTTTACCATGATGGCCAGACGGGTACAGAGAACCTCACATTCCTCCATACTGCAGAAGGAGTTGGAGGAACAAAAGTCTAAATAATTATTTTTGGTTCACTTTAGACCCCTTGCATAACGCGAAACGCTACATTGGCGCTGAGGCCACGCGCCATTTTTATGCACAAAGAACAGCTGTAAGCCAATGATTTGCCTCCTTTGGCCTCAGTGAGGGTGCTTTTTGGCCTCAGTGCGGATGTTTTTTGACGTCATATGCAAGGGGGTCTATAGGCACTTATTTGGAGCAATTATACCACAGTATCTTACACTATTAATACTACCCCCTAATCATTGGGAGTGAAGCATTCCTGAAACCATCTCAACTCCTTGATGAAGTTTCCTTTTACCTGTGTGATGTGAGTATGACAGATCTTCCTTCCCTGACAATGGAGTGAATTAAATCCCAGAGGAATCTCCGGGAATGTGGATCCATTCCTGTGGTTGGTTCATCCTAAACAATGAGAAGGAAAATATTAACAACTAATCAAAACATCCACAGAACAAAATCAAATACATACGGTACCTATGATACAAACAGTTTACATATCACCCCCCCCCCCCCTCGGCAAACTTTGAACAAAGCTTTGAATCACAAAACCTTTTTTTCAATAGAGAGATTCCTCTTGAAAGTCGAGAAAAATTACAAGTCTCTAACCTCACATTAAACTGATGTAAATTGTTGTTTTATCTAAAACTCTCTCTCAGTGAAATTTGAAACGTGCCGTCACCGAACATGGGTCTGTAAAAAATGGGCCCTAAATGTGCATTGTGCACTTACCATGTAAATTACTGGAGGGTGACCAAGCAGTGCAATAGCCGTTGATAGTTTGCGTTTATTTCCTCCACTGTAAGTACCCGTTGGCTTATTTGCGTACTGAGTAAGAGCTACTCGTTGTATCGCCCAATCAACAACCTAGTACAAATAAATACATGTAATAAAGTAATAATAATCATTAGTGTACAGAGTTGGAATAGTAGAGAGGAAATTTGTTGTCTTGGATGCACCCCATAGGTCTATAAATATTTGAAACAATGGCTGTGGTTGAAAGTGTCTATGGCTGACATGCCATGCTGAAGTTTCCTGTTCATGAGTGTGATATCATTTCAATGTAAGCCACGGCCACTTTACACAAACTGGCTCCACCCATTACCAGCAGCCGAAGCCGAGGCCGAATACAGCAATATAGGGAAATGTCTGACACAACAGCTTTGGCTGTGTCTGTTGGCTTGAGCGGCTAGGCTAGCCATAGCCATGACTGAATACAGCAATAGGGAAATGTCTGACACAACAGATTTGGCTGTGTCTGTTGGCTTGAGCGGCTAGGCTAGCCATAGCTTTCTGTACCTGCTTCTGTTGCCGAGCTGGGATGCCTTTGAGTCTGGCGTAGAGTCTCAGGTGCTCCCTCGCAGTCAACTCATCAAACAGTGCATCAAACTGAGGGCAGTAACCGATCAAACGTTGCACCTTCAACATGTCCTTGTATACACTGAAAGGAGAGCACCAGTGAAATCAGTCAAAAGATGTCAAACTACAGGGTTTGAAGTAAATCCCCCAACCCCCCACCAAGCTAAATCAATCACAAGAAACATCTCTGCCCTCACAGGTAACCCTTGGTGAAGACAAGCAATTATAGTTAAGTGTTATTATAGATTCTATTGGTGAGGAAACTAAGCTTAATAAGTCAGTCAATCATCTGATTTGATTTGATTTGAATTTATTCGGATAAAACAAAGCAAGAACATGCCAAAAACATACACAGTTAGAGGAGAATAACAATGGAAATAAAAATATCCAAGTAAGGGACAAAGTTTCTTCTAGTTACCTGTGACTGCTTAGAAAGGCATCCCCTTCAGAGATGGACACATCTCCGGTAAGCATCTTAAATGTTGTGGTCTTCCCTGCTCCATTCACACCCAGTAATCCAAAGCACTGTAGGACAGAAATAAGATCTTTTAATAGTTAGGCCATGGAGGCAAGGGTTGGCATTTGTTACCCTTGTTCAAATCCTTCCTCATATGAGGTTTTCATTTTCAAAGAGTTCATTTCTGGGGTATCTGTTCCTGCCTTAGAACATGTCTTAGAATGAGCCTTGCATGTAGATTTGGTTTTCAGTCCCTAGATCCCCCCCCCCCCCAGGTTAAAGCCCTGAACACATTTACCTCGCCTTGTGGAACTCCCAGACAGAGTTTGTCTACAGCTAGGTGAGAACCAAACCGTTTTGTCTTGTACATCTGTTTGGTGAGACAAATTAACTAGTTAAAATTAAGTCAGTAAATAAATAACAAATCTTTCTAATGATTTTTTGGGGCGGTTGGACAATCAAGATGAAAATCCTTTGTTTAAAGCCCAAAGCATTCACTACTTTCTGGCTCCAAACCTGGCATAGGTTTGTTAGATATTTACTGAAAATCACCCATTTCATCGATCCTTCACAAGCATTTCTCAATTCTGAGCAGACCTTTGTCTTTGAAGAGCTTATGTAAAAGCCAAGTCCAATTATTAAACTGTCATGCAAAAATAATCACAGAAATACTACATGTAGCTCAATGCAACTCCTATAGGCTTCTGGTAATCAGTGGAGCCAGTTTGTGGAAAGTGGGCGTGGCTAACAGTGGAATTACGTCACTCTTACAAACAGAGTATAACAAAACCATAACTCAGTATTTTTACACTTCTCGATGAAGAAGATTTAAAGGCCCTGTACACTATTGGTAAGATCGAAAAACACAAATGTTCACAGATTCACACATAACTTACATGATTTAAAGTAAGTAATGGTAGAAAGGGTTCCTTAAAATATTTCTGCCTAAAATGCTATCGATGTTTGAAAAACAGAAAACACATAAGGTCTCTTTTCACTATTTTCTCGTGACCTCGATGACCAATTGAGCTCAAATTTTCACAGGTTTGTTATTTCATGTATGTGGTTGATTACACAAAACATGAACACTGTCTGTGATTATTTTGTCAGCTCTGCCAATCCTGTATAATACCTTTAAAGTTGGATGTCAGATCTTCTTGCCCGTGTTTGCTTACCTTGGAGAGATTTTTGATGCATAATACATCATTCCTTGCCTGCCCACTAAGGACTCTTTGCTTCTCCTCTAAGACGTCTTCATCCACTTCAGTATCATCGTCATTACATTTCTTGACTGATTTCCTGCGCCTTGACGTCAAAGAAAAGAAGCGTTTATTCCAACATTAACAGTGAAAAATGAAACCTGGAAAGTCTTTGGACTAACTATGGTCACCAAGTTATCAGGGGGTCCAATGCTAATCATAGGTAAGGTCTTGCTAAGAAACTGGTTTACCAGCAAACACCATGCAAGGTATATTATATGTGACTGGTTCCCCGCTTACTTTTGCTTAGCAAATCAATTAAGGTAAGCATCAAATTCTAACTTTCAGGATCAAATTTTTTTAGGATACAGCACAAAATACTGCTTAGAAAAGTTCTTCTTAGTGCTTGGAAATTGTTTTAGAGCTTATAGGCTTTACAAAATGGGGCTTAGGTCTCTGAAACTGGGACCTTGGCCCAATTTCAAAAAGCTGCTTAACACACAAAAACACGCTTTACCAGAATAAGGTTACCAGCCCAAACACATTGTTTTATGTGGTATCTGTGACTGGTATCCTTATTTGTTTTGCTTCAAAGAAAACATTTTAAACATTTTTTTCTACTTAAGCAGCTCTCTGAAATTGGGCTAGATCACCTACCTTGGTTTGATGAAGAAACGGTATTCACACAGCAGGGTGAAGATGAAAGCCAGGACGCCCTCTGTGGCCATGATGACAAAGGTACGATACAACAGCTCCCATCTGTAGGGACTTTTCATTTCCGTGTTCATGCCTTCAAGTGGACAAACATGGCGCATGAATTACAAACTTGATAGCCTTCAAATTTTAAATGTTGCATATACCATAAGTACCAGTAAGTATTAAGCCAGTGTTTTGAAGGAGATGAGTGTTTCAGTGGGGTTGCATGCTCCCATAGATACAAATGTGTTGGCATGACTGAGGGTTTCAAAGGTGACTCACCAATCATGTAGTAATACTCATTCAAGTACTCATTGAATGACAGATCCATGAGAGCTTTACCGAGGCAGTAGTTTGGAAACATCAGGAATAGCTCATCCAACCGGGAGTAAATATTCTCTAGATTCTGAACACCAAGAAAACAACCAAGAAATAAGATGACACATCAATTCCATCCACTCTAGCTTTCTTATCATTGATCTTATATCCATAAATACCTGGGATAGTTTATCCATTCTGATTAACCCAGTCAGTTTCCCTTGTGGTTTATTACTTGATAAAGGAAACAAATCATATTGCATGTCAGACAAAGTATGTTCCCAGATAACTCAGAACCCATAAGAACTTACAGAGTCATTGTTGAAGATCTCCAGGATAAAGGTGGTGATGAGTGTTGTGACACCAGTGAAGAGATTTAAGACAATGAGGGTGACAAAGGCTGAGCTGGACTCTGTGAATAAGAAGGATGCTGGATACATGATGGGCGTCATGGAAAACCTGCCAAGACAACACAAAAGTCATAAGACACTTCTCAGAAATAGTCAAATGACATTAAAAGTGCAGACAACTGAAACATCAGCCTTCATGTACATGTGATGTGACGTCTTCAACATTCTACATGTTGAGACATACTTACCTTGTAATGTCAGCCTGAATTAGGTCTTACTTAAAAGCTCTTCTTATCTACCTGATAACTGAATAAACACAGTTTGGAGTTTTGGCAAGAAGTACCGGATTTTGGCAAGGAGAATCACATTTTCTTAAAATCTCTGACTGATGTGCCTGTAGTATTGATTGGTGTGGTTTAAGGGGGGCAGTTGTCTGGAAAAGGGAGATTGGACAGGGGGCAGGACGGGGGCAGGACGGGGGTAGGGCGGGGGCAGAACGGGGGCAGGATGGGGGCAGGACGAGGGCAGGACAGGGGCAGGACGGGGGCAGGACAGGGGTAGGACAGGGGCAGGACAGGGGCAGGATGGGGGCAGGACAGGGGCAGGATGGGGGCAGGACAGGGGCAGGACGAGGGAAGGACGGGACAGGACAGGCGCAGGATGGGGGCAGGACGGGGGCAAGACGGGGGCAGGACAGGGGCAGGATGAGGAAACATCAAGACTTCACAGCTTACCCATAAAGAAGAAAGAGTATAATGACCCCAGGCAGGTTGGTTGAGGATGAGTAGGCAGGCAAGTCAAACAAAATCAATATGAGGATACAACACGTGGCTGGCAGGAGATACGTCATCTGTAGAAAAAACCAATTCCACACACAAAAAAACATATCACAAAAATAGCTTCATAACAGTGAACATCAAATTGTAGAAAGGTGCTACGTGGCCTAAATTTCATAGAGCTGCTTAAGCAGAAAATATTGCTTGACAATCCTCCCTGGTCCTGATAGGGTTAAGGACACAAGTGTAAAAGACTAGGATCTCCTGATTAGAAACACCAGAGCATGAGACAAGTGCACTGCTTGGCCACAACAGGCCAAACAGAGAAATAAAAACATCAACAACAAAATATCAGGAGCAAAGATCCCTCACCATGTCCCATGTGAAGTTGGAGACCCAATAAACCAGGGGTCTTGTACCACTGACATACTGTAGATGTTTAGCCTTGGTGGAGCGCTCAATCACTAAGAAGACGACAAAGCCAGCAGGTACGAATGACATAGCAACGATGATGAAGATGGCAATCAGTACATTGGTGGACTCTTGGGTACTGTCAGAAAAACAAAATAATGTTCAGTTAATTCTAAGCCAAGAAATAGGAAATTTGGCCTAAGATCTTAGCCGTTTTAGTAATGGCCACTAAACATACATTAACAGGAAATTATATGATTTGTAAATTTGTCGTCGGCTAATCGGTAATGTCAAGAGAGCCAGCGATACAAAATATACTTGTGGTAATTTGAATAGTTCTGGAATTTGTAAGCACTGTAGTCATGGTAGTAGCTCAAAGAAATTTGGCCTTTTGTCAACCAACACCAACTACACAGGAAATGCACCAAACAAAACTGCACAGGCGATACCGGCCATTACTACAAAGGAAAATACACCAGCCCCATCTACACTACAACAGACACCACTTACACTACACAGCAGAATGGCCCAAGCTACACAACAAAATAGCACCAACTACACAGAGAAATACAACAGCTTCAGCTACACTACATAAACCACAACTACACAGAAGATACGACCGCCCCAACTACACAAGAAAATATAACTGCCCCAACTAGACTAGAACAGCCCAACTACACCGGGAAGGTCAAAGCAGGGGGAAAAATAACTACAAAATCAAGCAGTACATAAATGAACAACTTTCACATGACACTCACACAAATTCCTTCTCTAGCTGCCATCCTGTCTTATTCACAGGATGGTTAATGACTGTGATGCCATATGCAGATGGGTTACCGTGGATACTAGGGTCAAGGTTCGCTCGCAAGATGGCATTGTTGAGGACGTTGAGGTAGATCGGTAGGGAATGGTACCCTTTGTGACTGTACCAAGCCTAATAAAGGAAAGCAGAGAAAGACAATTGATTGGTTTTTACCAAAGCGCAGCCTTAGACACTCCAGTAACATCTAGTAACACAAAAAAAGATCTGAAATTAGGATCCAGGTTTAAGAAAGCAGGTTGCAATGGTTCCATTTCCACCTTTAAGGTAACCATTTCAAGAAGCTTCAGGGTACAGTACCCTCTGCAATAGACAGGTAAAAGCAAAGAGAATGATTTCTTTATATGTGAAGAAAATAACATTGTTTTTTCACAACAGGCATTGGTGCTTCCGCTGTTGGGTGTGTAATGAAATAAAAAAATTAATGAATAAATAAATCAATAAGTACATGAATAAAAGAAACATTTCTCCTACTTACAATGGCTGCATTTCGCACTGCAATACTGCGATATGTATCAGGAACGATGTTTCCATACTTTGATGGGACAAACGTACGTACATTACCAAATGAAATACCTCCGTATCTATAAGTAACAATCAAAACCATAGTTAGTTCCCCAAAAAGGGTGCAAAACTTCTCAAAGAGTAATCAATGAACAAGTCACTTCAAGATTCTACGTTCCATTTTGGCTGATTTGACCCCAAAATTAGATATAGATTTTAAATAGCTATTTTGATAGATTCAAGAAAGTTGTAAGCTTTCATTTAAAGTTTTTCACAAAAAGACATCCATCATTCATCATTAAACTTAGATTGAATTATTGTCAGGATCTTGAAATTTTTCACACATCCATCAGCCATTTACAATCAATTTTGCATGTTAAATGATTATTGTGAATTTTCCAAGGCATATGAGAAGGTTTTTTATGTTTTTAACTTTGAAACTGCATCATCTGTCAAAATGAGTTCAGATAAATAAACAAATCCCCAAAGAATTTCTTTAGGTGAAAAAAGGAGCTATGCAACTGAAACAGTGTGCTCACCTCCTGAGTCTGAATTTATTGGTGGTGTAGATGATATACTCAGACATGTTTCTACCGGTAACATCCAGTAGAATGTCACTCGTTATGACCTTCTTCTTGTCTGGTGATGGCTTGCCAACATTCGGTGGACAGACAAACCCATTGCCGTCCTTAGCGCACTGACACGTTTTCTCCTTGATGTATGACATGCTTTCAGGCTCTGAGACAATAAAAGGCAATAACTTCATCATTAATCTACTTATGCAATTTATGGGGATTTTTAGGGAAATTTCTCTGAAGTGATGATTCGGGGAAAAAAAATCTTCTGAGAGGAAATTTTGTGCAATCCTCAAAAATTACATGTTGTGAAGTCAGGGAATCAGACAAGATGGCCGTCATCAAGGTAAGTTTTTTACATTTATTTGCTTGTGGGAAGGGCTCCAGTTATTCAGCGAAATTTCAACCCCAGTGTACCTTTGACAAATCAAAACTCTACACTACTATGGCACGGTTGGTTTTTGTAGGGAAAAAATTGCCATCATGCTTTTCTGTGGACAAGAGTCTTTAAAAAAGCTCCAGCACAAATGTCACGACAGCCATTTTGAAGCCCATGTGCAAACAACTTCCAATTGTGTAGCTTGTAGACCCCTCTCAGATGACGTCATTATTTTATTGCTCACAATGCTAGATTTCTTACAAGCGCACAACAAGCACACATATTACCAGAACTGTGCGAACATATGCTTTGAGATGCAATACTGGATGGCACAACGCATAGAGAGTTGCCTACATATATAGGTACACCAGCATGGCATCCCTTCCACATTGTAATAAAAATGTAACGCTAGTGAGAAGTCTCTATTGGGAAACCAGAGTCAAGCAGATAGTACCCGGCTGAACTTTTCAAGCTAAGAAATCTCGACAGCATTTCAACCAATGAAATTTTGGCATTTGAATTCTTTTAGCTAGTGATCTTAAAAGCTTTTTTTGGATACAGAATAAGAGTCTTGAGAAGACAAAAGAGTAATCAAATCATGAAGGCTATTGCAGAATGAGTGCATTTTGATAGGAGGGTTTAGGAAGGCTTTTGGTGGAGCTGCAGCAGAGTAGGGGAGGGAGAGAAAAAGGGACAAAAGAAAAAGTTTATGCTAAAAAAATATATGTATTTTAAAAGCTTAACCACTTATCATCAACATTTTAAAAAGATTCCATGCCCACCCGCAGTGTTATTTTTCTGAACTGTTTGGAGCTTCTTGAATAATCGTTTTCCTTTGAACATTTTTGTTGCTACAATGAAACCCTAACTTGACAAAGGAAAGACAACAAAGGCTCTTGTATAGATTGATGATGGGATTTGATGATGTCTCGTGAGAAAACTGAGTAGGCACTCACAATGATTCGCAGAACCTCGGCAATAAGCCATGGCCGAAAATCTGCCATGGTATACTGGAATCTCGGAACTCTCAGACTTACCGCTAACTGAATATAATGATAAACATGACCATGACAGCCTGTCCATTCTTGTTTGCCACTTAGGACAGAGGTCTGGGATCGAGAGATACACATAATCCCCAGAAAGGGATTTTACAAGGCATGTATTCCAGCCTGTTGTTACTCTTTGAATGAGTGCAACACACGGCATCACAGTAGGTGCCTGCCTGAGCACACTACACAATCGAAAGTTTGGCTGTATAAAAATGTCAGTTGCCTGCATGTCAGCTAAAAAATAAGGAAAATCTGAAGTTGTTCCGGGCGGTAAAAACCATCCGCAATAAGTCTGTCCACAAAATTTCTTCTGTGGTTAAAGACAGCATCTGACGTGAAGTGGTTAAACTTGGTTGGTTCCTAGCCACTTGGCAGGACTTCCATGCAATCATTTCACCTCATCAGGGATGAGATTGGACAAATGTGAACATTTCTGTAAAATGGCATGTGGGTTCCCCCTTATTCTAGACCTGGAACCTCCCACATGTTACAATTCAGGAGGTTGTGCAACACCAGAAATACAAAACTACAGGTTTGGACACAATATAGACTATTTCTTTCTCCCTTTGATGATTGCTTTACTTTTTCAAAAAAGAAATAAGGGCTCAAGGAGGTTTTGAGAAAATCCTGAAATCAGGAAAATCTTGAGAAATCACCTGCCTGACTACATGTACATCCCCTGTTTGGTCTGAAGGTAGAGTCATAGATTGAGAAATCACCTGCCTGACTACATGTACATCCCCTGTTTGGTCTGAAGGTAGAGTCATAGATTGAGAAATCACCTGCCTGACTACATGTACATCCCCTGTTTGGTCTGAAGGTAGAGTCATAGATTGAGAAATCACCTGCCTGACTACATGTACATCCCCTGTTTGGTCTGAAGGTAGAGTCATAGATTGAGAAATCACCTGCCTGACTACATGTACATCCCCTGTTTGGTCTGAAGGTAGAGTCATAGATTGAGAAATCACCTGCCTGACTACATGTACATCCCCTGTTTGGTCTGAAGGTAGAGTCATAGATTGAGAAATCACCTGCCTGATTACATGTACATGTACATCCCCTGTTTAGGTCTGAAGGTAGAGTCATAGATTGAGAAATCACCTGCCTGACTACATGTACATCCCCTGTTTGGTCTGAAGGTAGAGTCATAGATTGAGAAATCACCTGCCTGACTACATGTACATCCCCTGTTTGGTCTGAAGGTAGAGTCATAGATTGAGAAATCACCTGCCTGACTACATGTACATCCCCTGTTTGGTCTGAAGGTAGAGTCATAGATTGAGAAATCACCTGCCTGACTACATGTACATCCCCTGTTTGGTCTGAAGGTAGAGTCATAGATTGAGAAATCACCTGCCTGACTACATGTACATCCCCTGTTTGGTCTGAAGGTAGAGTCATAGATTGAGAAATCACCTGCCTGACTACATGTACATCCCCTGTTTGGTCTGAAGGTAGAGTCATAGATTGAGAAATCACCTGCCTGACTACATGTACATCCCCTGTTTGGTCTGAAGGTAGAGTCATAGATTGAGAAATCACCTGCCTGACTACATGTACATCCCCTGTTTGGTCTGAAGGTAGAGTCATAGATTGAGAAATCACCTGCCTGACTACATGTACATCCCCTGTTTGGTCTGAAGGTAGAGTCATAGATTGAGAAATCACCTGCCTGACTACATGTACATCCCCTGTTTGGTCTGAAGGTAGAGTCATAGATTGAGAAATCACCTGCCTGACTACATGTACATCCCCTGTTTGGTCTGAAGGTAGAGTCATAGATTGAGAAATCACCTGCCTGACTACATGTACATCCCCTGTTTGGTCTGAAGGTAGAGTCATAGATTGAGAAATCACCTGCCTGATTACATGTACATGTACATCCCCTGTTTGGGTCTGAAGGTAGAGTCATAGATTGAGAAATCACCTGCCTGATTACATGTACATGTACATCCCCTGTTTAGGTCTGAAGGTAGAGTCATAGATTGAGAAATCACCTGCCTGACTACATGTACATCCCCTGTTTGGTCTGAAGGTAGAGTCATAGATTGAGAAATCACCTGCCTGACTACATGTACATCCCCTGTTTGGTCTGAAGGTAGAGTCATAGATTGAGAAATCACCTGCCTGACTACATGTACATCCCCTGTTTGGTCTGAAGGTAGAGTCATAGATTGAGAAATCACCTGCCTGACTACATGTACATCCCCTGTTTGGTCTGAAGGTAGAGTCATAGATTGAGAAATCACCTGCCTGACTACATGTACATCCCCTGTTTGGTCTGAAGGTAGAGTCATAGATTGAGAAATCACCTGCCTGACTACATGTACATCCCCTGTTTGGTCTGAAGGTAGAGTCATAGATTGAGAAATCACCTGCCTGACTACATGTACATCCCCTGTTTGGTCTGAAGGTAGAGTCATAGATTGAGAAATCACCTGCCTGACTACATGTACATCCCCTGTTTGGTCTGAAGGTAGAGTCATAGATTGAGAAATCACCTGCCTGACTACATGTACATCCCCTGTTTGGTCTGAAGGTAGAGTCATAGATTGAGAAATCACCTGCCTGACTACATGTACATCCCCTGTTTGGTCTGAAGGTAGAGTCATAGATTGAGAAATCACCTGCCTGACTACATGTACATCCCCTGTTTGGTCTGAAGGTAGAGTCATAGATTGAGAAATCACCTGCCTGACTACATGTACATCCCCTGTTTGGTCTGAAGGTAGAGTCATAGATTGAGAAATCACCTGCCTGACTACATGTACATCCCCTGCCTGACTACATGTACATCCCCTGCCTGACTACATGTACATCCCCTGCCTGACTACATGTACATCCCCTGCCTGACTACATGTACATCCCCTGCCTGACTACATGTACATCCCCTGCCTGACTACATGTACATCACCTGCCTGACTACATGTACATCCCCTGTTTGGTCTGAAGGTAGAGTCATAGATTGGTAGCTGTCAATGTAATGCTGATTTATAGGCAACATTATAAAGAAAGATACAAGAAATCAGCAACAAAATGTCACGGTATTATTGTAACCAGCTGACCTTTGTTTCGGTCATTGATTACGTACTATAGAAAGTATTTTAAGCTATTAGTAAATGCCACTCCCGTAAATTAAATACTGAGTTGTTTTGAGTGTATAAATGGAATGTGTTGGATAATGAATCAACTGGGAGAGTATTCATCTATGTAAATTCCTGAGCACTCAAACTCAATAGATACAAACATTTGAATATGACGTCATAGCTGGAATACCTACAGTCGATTAAACATTCATGTACTCCCTTTTCTGGATTTTGAGATTTCATTCCTGCATTTGCCGTCAAGACGAGAGGTCGACTGTAGGGAACAGTTATGTTTCCGTTTCCTTAGTTTGTTAAGTTCAGCCGATTTATAGTTTTTATGCGTTGTGACTTCTGGGGACTAAGTTTAATTTAATGCTACTACCTGCAACAGTATGGCGTTCAAGCGATGAATTGTTAAATGCCGACCACCGTGATGTGAAGTACCAATGGACAACCACCAACGTTAGGACACCGTTATTTATTGAAGGTACGGAATATTTAACTATCAGCTGTATGTGGAGAGTTTTATTTAAACTAGAGGGTATTATGAGGCAGTTTGCGATTATAGAAATCCTCGTACATTACAAAAATTATGTTTGAAACTACAGTTAATACATCGAGTATCTAAATTAATTACTTGGTTGTAATGCAGTCCTTTCCATGCATGCACGTATTGATTGCTACGAAACATTTGAACTTGCATTTAAATTATATCGTATGGACAATAACTGTTTAAGTGTAATTCAGTGATCTTCGTAGCTAAATGATAGTTAACTAGACGGGTTGTGTAATATTTGTTATTTTGCTAAACCGGTTGTAGTTAAGGTTTTTATTAATTAGTAATCATGTTTTCTCTATATTTATTATGTTTTACAGACTGCCCCTATTATCTGGTAGCCTTAAGGATAGGGTTTAAATTACATAACTCAAAATAGTGTAAAGATTGTTTATCATTTTTGTTCATATAGAATAAAGCACTTTTGATCAGACCTGCATAAACTTGTTCCAAGGCCTTTCCTTAAACTCTCCCTGGTTACATTATCACAAGAACATCAAATCCATCCACGTTTAACAATGTGACATCTCTGGCTGCAGCATTCACAAATCCATCCACGTTTAACAATGTGACATCTCTGGCTGCAGCATTCACAAATGGACACAAACTCTCAGAGATCTGAGAAACAATTCATGCATGAATCGTTTCTCAGATTTTAAACGTTTTGGGGTGAAAATTTTTCCAAACCATAGTACTTCAAAGGGAATCCTTCTCAAAATAAGTAGATTATGAATAATATCAACAGCTGCAGTGCTTCTCACCACCAGGAAAGTTTGGATGGTCAGTAATTACCCAAGTATGACCCTACCTTTGACCTACGAGTGGGCGTGTAACCAACACAAAATAATACTTTGAAAAAACAAAAAATACAACTTATTGCCACTAGATTTGTGGCACAAAAAAGGAAAAGGAACAACTGAATAACCAAAGATGATAGCTGGATGTTTGCACTCAATATGTAGAATTTTCTACAGGTTTTTTTTAGCTATCAGAGATTTGATTTACGCTTGCTGCTAGATTAAATAGAGTTTCTTTAATGTATAAATGGATGCCACCACAATTCTGACTGTTGTGGGGAGATTTTCTGTGCATTACACATCACTGCAAAACAACATGGAGTGATACCAGAGTTTACCACCTCTCTGGTAATTAAAACTAAATGAATACAGAGTTATTGTCATGATCAATGCTATAGACGTGTATCACTCCCACTTGCAAGGGACATTACAAAACCTGCATGTAATAAATGTTGTTAAAATTAGTACAATGCACATCTTTATCGCAAGCAAAATCACACAAAGCACAGGCCAGAACATAAAACTCAAACAACATCAGGTGGCACTCCAGTCTGCAAATCATGAAAAAGTTTTAAAATCAGACAAAACTGAAAAACCCACAATGCTTTAAATACCATTCCAGTCCCCTTTAAAGTTGCAGTGGTTGCAGCTGCGAATACATGACAAAATCATGGTCTCTGTACCGTTTCAAATGCAGGTAAAAGAATTTTGCTGTCTTTTGACCAGAATGTAAACAAGTACTTACGCTTATCTGTTTCATCACCATCTACAACATTGTCCATACATACACACAGGGAGAGAAAGCAATAGCAAAAAACAAATAAAAAGACAATTAAGGAAGTTGGATTAAATAACACATCACTGATCAAGCAGATGGTGTCTTGGATGCCATGCATTAGAATAGTAGTGGTGTTAACAGAAGAACATGCTCTGACTATTACAGCTATTTAAAAAAAATTGAGTTATCCAAACGAGTTAGACTTTAAAAACACTAAAGCTCTTTCACACTAGACAAAGTTTCAGGAAATTCCCTACAAATATCTGGTAGACCTTCTCACACTCCAGTTGTAGGCCCCTGTAAACGTCCAATAAATGGCTACCCCTGCTTTGTGAGTAGGGTGTTATCAGGATAAAACCAAAGGGTTAGCATACTGAGTTCATTTCTCCCCCTAAGATATTAAAAGGGTCATCAAGTGTGAAATGAAAATCCCTGGGAATTCCCTAGGGTTTTATTCCAAGGGCCTGAGGACTTGGCTCAGTAATGTGAAAAGAGCTTAAAATGGTTACTGATACAATTAATGTTATTTATGGTTTTTTAAACAACTGAGTCTCTGTGAGTCTGAGATGTCAAATCAACCTCTGTGGTAAAATTTTAAAAAAATTCCCCATTCCCTATCAACTTTGTTAGAATTTGAAACTTGCAGTATCAATATGTGAATTAAGAAATGAACCTATTTATCCTACCACCAATACACCAGAATATCCAACCTGAAGCTCAGAGCAATCCGGCAATATCAGGTTTCTTTTACACACAAGATAGAGAGACTCATAATGAGGCTGTGTGTAAAGAATACTCAGGTACCCACAAATATAACCCACTTATCATTACCAAGGAGTCCAGGAACTAGTCCCCCACACTTACCATCAAACTCAGACTCCTCCGGTGGGGGCAGCGGATGCGGTGGCTTGGGGACGTAGTTGGACAGAGGCTCCCCTTTCTTAAAGGATTCCTCACACATCCTGTCAAAGTACTTCGCACGCAGGTTGACGCTGGAGGAGTAGTTGTTGGACTGGACAAGTCTATCTAACGTGCCATTCCAAGGAGTCTTCAGGACACAGCTCGCTCCAATCCCAGCTGGAAAACTGAAATGGAGATTTTTAAAAATCCTTATCAAGTTCACCTTTATATGCAAAACTCTCATAATATGAGGAGCCAGAGTTTTTCCTTTCTGCAATTTGGTTATGTTGCATTTATTTGAAAAATACAAAAAAAGGCTAAGTTTGATAAGCCCTTATATGGACCCCTTGCAGCTACTGTCTACCCATGGTCTGCCATGTTAGGAGACAGATTACACTTAAAAATATGGTGTGCATTTAACCATCTGCTTGTTGCCCCAAATACACACTACACAGTAACACGCAGGGAATCTGACTACCACAATGGCATGAAGAAGATTTATCCTGGGTGATGGCGTCAGGTAAATTGGGTCAATATCATCTACTATAAATAACTTGACCACATACATAAACGGTATGTTGTCACCAAACTCCGGTGTTTCTGACCAGAAGAGTGTGGGTTTGTGTCCGGGTCATGGCACATGAGTTCTTTAGCAAGAAACTTTACCATAATTGCTTTGACCTTTGGATGGGAAATTAAGCCATAGGTCCCGTGTACTAGGATTGGTAGTGCATGTAAAAGAACCCAGAACACTCATGTTGGAAGAGTAAGGGTTAACCCTAGTGTTTCCGGTGCACATAGCAAGCACCCTTGTTTACAGGTTTCCTCAGGCTTGCAAGCTACAGTTATTAAGTTCACTTATGAGGCATCCTTGCTTTCATTACCATCAATATAAAATAAAATAATATACTGATAACTTTTTAACAAAAAAGTAAACACAATCTTGCCGTTACCTGAAGGTTGCTGTCAGCTGTGTCGGATCTGCATCCCCGTCAACCGAGCGATAAATGTGATAGGTCCGCCTCTTATTCAAAGCTTCATTTGCGTATAATGAGTATGCATCATCGGGATAGGTCAAAGGGTGGTACTGCGATGGTGTCAACACAAGAGGAGGGAAGTTGCCCACTTGCGGGGCGGAGAGCGCCACGCTCATAGCGATGCTTACGAAGAATGCCGGCAGGATGAGCTGGGTAAACAGACTCTTGCAGTTGCGTCTTGTGTAGTGAAAGCGTTTAACCATGAGGGCTCGGAACTGGCTGCACTGGAGGAAGAGTCCCGTCAGGAGGTAGGAACTGGTGTCCTCAAGGTCTCCAAGAGTTGCTGTGTAGTCAAATGAAAAATGACCAGGGCTGTAACTCACAATGCTGTTGAGCACAAACGTTTACTTACCACAGAAAATAAGTGTTAGCAGAAATGGGATACCAGCCAAAATGCCATCCAACCTACACTTTTCTAACTGGTTCTCTGTCAATTTTTGCGTAGCACATAATTTTGTTGAGCACTACTTTCTGTTGAGCAACTTTATGAAAATGGAACAAGGTAGTCCATGAGGCCAGTAAGTAACAAATTTTAGCTTTGCACTGAATTATTTTTTAGCAGAAATTGGTTACCAGCCAAAATGCCCTAAACCCAACATAGGTGCAACTGGTGCCTTGCTATCCAGCTTGATTAAATTAGCAAATACATGCCCAAAGCAACACTTCATGCTTGAAAATGGTTATATAACTGGGAAACCTAAACAACAAATTGTTTAAAGCATCTCTGGAAAAAAAATATATACCAGCCAAAATGCCATCCAACCTACACTTTTCTAACTGGTTCTCTGTCAATTTTTGCGTAGCACATAATTTTGTTGAGCACTACTTTCTGTTGAGCAACTTTATGAAAATGGAACAAGGTAGTCCATGAGGCCAGTAAGTAACAAATTTTAGCTTTGCACTGAATTATTTTTTAGCAGAAATTGGTTACCAGCCAAAATGCCCTAAACCCAACATAGGTGCAACTGGTGCCTTGCTATCCAGCTTGATTAAATTAGCAAATACATGCCCAAAGCAACACTTCATGCTTGAAAATGGTTATATAACTGGGAAACCTAAACAACAAATTGTTTAAAGCATCTCTGGAAAAAAAATATATATATGAAAAAAAAATAAAAAATGGTCAAGCATTCTTCACTTTAGTTTCTTCCAGGAATATGTGATACCATTGGGAGTTTTTTGTACCTTGGGTTGTCTTGCAATTGTTGTTTTGCCCGCCATTCACAATTTTAATTAAATGTGAAAGAGCATTTATAAAGAAAAAAAATGCTCAGTCATAAAATCGCAACCTCTGATTGGGACTCACCAGTTTGTGTTTCCTCCTGTGGCAAGTGACTGTAACCATCCCTTGTCTGTGAATGGTATTCCCCAGCGGAGAGGTTCTCTGATGTACTGTCACTATAATGCATTCCGCCAACACTGGACATTTCCACTTCTCCACTGAGTGGGGCTGCAGCATTTGATGACTGTGCTAGGAGGGGATGGTCTGTTGTTGAGTAATCCGACGATAAGGAAGTCTGGCCATCGGAATCTCCATCTGTTGACCAAAACAATCACAATATTGCTTACTGAATAAATTTAGTAAGCGAAAATCAGCGTGGGACCTATCACTAAACTAGAAATATCAAATGGCATGTGGCTGGTAACCTGCAAATATCAAATGGCATGTGGCTGGTAACCTGCAAATATCAAATATCTTGCTAAACATGATTTCTTTTGCTTGTCTTGTCAAATTCTTTTTGAAATCTTCAATGCTAAATTTGAACTTACAATCTCCCAACTAAAGAACAAGTGAATCTTGCCGAAGGACAGAGAGTAACAATGGCAGCAAAAACATTGATAAATGCCAAAGACATGTAGCCACACTTTAGGTGGCCCAAAATGTACAACAAATATCAAAACCCAATTGATCTTTGGAGTCACAAGAAAACAGTAAAATAAAAACCTTATATGTTTTCACCGTTTCCAAACATCAGGTTTCAGACTTGCGAGATCAAATAGAATTGTTTTACTCATTTCTCAAACTCTTTTAAAGCATTTCATAGTTCCAGGGAAGTTCAAGTCTCAACCCTTCAAAACCCAACTGCAGTTTGATTCTGTTGAACTGCACTAAAATTGTTCTGCTTTATCATCTATACCAAAATAGAAATCATTGAAAAAATGCAAAACAAACCCTCTTAACATGTGGGTGGTGACAACGTAACCAAACAGGCCCCTCGCTGCAGGATTTTATACTTCTCACCTGATCTATTTACTCCGTATTTGTCTGCCACCTTCAAGAACACCTTCTCCAGTGAAGAATCACTCAACCCATACCCAGAGAGATTAAGAACATCCAGTTTCTCATTGGAGAGCTCCTCCAGCAATGATGGCAGAGTCCCCTCCTCTTCTGCCTCCGAAGGAAGCGTGTATGTCAGCTCTCGAAGTGATTCCGCGGACAGCGTTGCCCCAGCGACATGCAATCGGATGAACCTTCCCACCTCGTCTTCAGAGCAGTTGGAAATAAAAGAATCGTTTCTCTGCTGTTGTGTGTCTGTCGTAGTTGACCGGTTAATATTCTCGTTGAGTCCAAGCGGCTTCTTGATCAGGGTCAACTGATACCCGTCCCCGAAGGTTGTCTTAAGGAACATCGAGGAGCCGACGCACTTCAGTTGTCCGTGAGACAAGATGGCGATGCGATCTCCGAGTATGTCTGCCTCGTCCATGTGATGAGTGGAAAGGATAATAGTACGACCTGGAATCAATCAGAATTTAATAATCAGACTCAAGCTCTCAAAACCCAACTCATTTCAACAGGCTGCAAAGATGAAAAGCTGATTGTATTTAGTAGTATCAAAGCACCCTTACACTATCACTATCCCTGTTCATTAAGCACAGAGCCTGAGACCATCTCAACTTCATAGGAGTATGCAGCATTGGGCAAACTAAATAGGTGTACAGGTTGCTAATCAATATTTCTACCCTAATAGATAACTCAATTAACTATGAGGGATGAGAGCCAATCAAATCGAAGTGTCTTGCCAAAGTGTCTTGACCGGGATTCAAACCTACAACCTGTGCTAGACCGATTGGCCACTACATTCTACAAGTCAGAGTTATTTAATGATAACAACACTAATATGGCCTTCTTTTATGCGGCCAAATCTGTCACTAAGTGATGGTTATGATGCTCCAACATTATTACCCCTGGTCACTGGTCCGCTTATTTGATTCCTTCAACCATCACAGCTCCCTTGGCATACAGCCTGTGCTCCCAAACAGGGATTTGAACCCACACCCTGATAACTTAGCCACCAGAGCTTGAGTCCAGTGCACTAGACTACTCGGCCAGGACACGCCACATTTCTGTCTATTCAAACTGTGAAGTACCTTGCTTGTATTTCATTAGAAGATCCCATATAGAGCGGCGGGCACAGGGGTCAATGCCTGCTGTGGGCTCATCTAGTATCACAGTACGGGAACCTCCTACAAATGCTATGGCGACCGAGAGTTTGCGCTGCATACCACCGGAGAGATTGTTGACCACCTGATGACGTTTCTTCAACAGTCCGATGTCAGTGATAATCCTATTTTGTAAAAGGAGATACAAAATAATGATAGTAAAACAACTAAAATCTAAGGTTTTTTTTACTGGAAGTTTTGTGAACCAAAAAAAAAAAAAACGTAGTGACATGTGTATCTTATTGGCAGTGCAGACTTGGGGAAAGATGGTGGAAGTTACCAAAAGACCCCCCCCCCCTGTCTACACTGTCACTGCCTAGGTCTAACAATCCAGGCAATTTGCAATACACTGCACCCTCTACAGTTTGCCCAGGGGAGGCCAGTTTCAAAGCGCATCCTTGGAAAAGGTTGGGAAGTTTTTGTTGTCGTTTAGTGCCCACCACATAACCCCATTTGTTGAAGTTCGTTCATGGTTTCTCAAGCAGCAGGGATGTGTTTTTCTGTGTTTATGGCATAAGATCATATATTTTGAGAGGCTTGTGAATATTGGCTGTTTGGAGGTTCCATTACTGCCCATGGGTGCTAGTCGACCGCTTTAAGGTATAATGGCCTGTCTGGGGTAGACTGTAGAGAATGTACCGTATTGAAATATGCCCTGAACATACACCAAGCGAAACTCTTATACACTGTCAAGTCTTCATTGGACTTCAGTGAGGGCGCTATTTGAGCTTGTAATATTATATGCGAGGGGTCTGCTGTGTTAGGTTCCATGATTTCAAGCTTACCTTGTAATCTCAGCCTTGATGCTGGAGTTTGCCATGCCTTTCAGCAGGCAGTAAAACCAGATGTGTTCCTCTACTGTAAGTCTGAAAGAAAATGTTGGAATTGTAATAAAATAAAATAAAATAAAAATTGATATAAAGTAATAAACCGGGTAATAAACCGGGTAAATTTTGATTCATTTTGGATTGAACAAAGACAAATTTACTGGAGCGGGATTTGAACCTGTAACTACCTGAAACATGTTTAATATTTTTGTTTTACCCATAATTAATTAAAATCTACCCTGTCAGTTTCCCTTGTGGTTTAATACTTGATATTTTACACAAAAAAGTTGTGTCCCCTTAATTAAGGTGATCCCCTGGCTGTAGTTTCCCGAGTTATATCATCAAATTGGTGTGATCCTTGGCTACACGGCAGTTACAGGTTGAATGGCTTCTGACTGGCACCCCGGAACAAAGATATTGACAAAATAGGGAGACCGCCAAGGGTTAGATAGCTCAGTTGAAAGAGCATTTGTACATTAATTTGGAGGTCGCAGGTTTAGGTCCCGCTCTAGCTAATTTTTCTTTGTTTAACCCAATATAAAATTTACAAAAAAGGATTGAATCTGAGCCAAACGTTCAACTAAATTCTGAATTTAAAATAGATATCATAGGTCATTTTTGAAACCATGAGTTAGGCTTGGGCTCTGGCTTAAGGTCTGTCTTTCTGTTTGAAACCTAGTCCCCAAAATGCGCATTTTCCAAGTAACTGACACAGCTAAAGCCGGAGCCAAACACGATGGGGAAAATTTTAAATGGCACTTACTTATCAAAGAGTGCGTTGTGTTGAGGGCACATGCCAAGGCTTTTGCGGATCGTGGTCATATCGGTGCGAATGTCAGATCCGTAGATGTGTGCCGTGCCAGAGGTGGGTGGGAACAGTCCAGTTAAAATGGAACTGCAAGATGAGATATCAAGATGTGAAAAAACCTTTAGAACACTTTGATGTCCGACAAAATAAATTTAATTTCAAGCAAACTTTCCTCTGAAAATGTTTTCTTTATATATACAAACATTTTTTTAGAAATGCCCAACAATAGTCCACTGATGGCAAGTTAAGGTGAGGACATGAACCAGGAGTGGGAGTCATCGCTGACAAAAAGGTATGAACCAGGAGTGGGAGTCATCGCTGACAAAAAGGTCTGAAACTAGGAGTGGGAGTCATCGCTGACAAAAAGGTCTGAAACTAGGATCCAAATCTTAGGAGGTATGTTGAAATGATGGCATTTCCACCTTTTGGTGACCCCTAGAGTTATAAATTTCAAGGAGATTTTGAGTATCCACAGTACTAGAGTAGATCAAGGAGCAGGCTTTCTCCACAGCACTAGAGTAGATCAAGGAGCAGGCTTTCTCCACAGCACTAGAGTAGATCAAGGAGCAGGCTTTCTCCACAGCACTAGAGTAGATCAAGGAGCAGGCTTTCTCCACAGCACTAGAGTAGATCAAGGAGCAGGCTTTCTCCACAGTACTAGAGTAGATCAAGGAGCAGGCTTTCTCCACAGCACTAGAGTAGATCAAGGAGCAGGCTTTCTCCACAGCACTAGAGTAGATCAAGGAGCAGGCTTTCTCCACAGCACTAGAGTAGATCAAGGAGCAGGCTTTCTCCACAGCACTAGAGTAGATCAAGGAGCAGGCTTTCTCAGCAGCACTAGAGTAGATCAAGGAGCAGGCTTTCTCCACAGCACTAGAGTAGATCAAGGAGCAGGCTTTCTCCACAGCACTAGAGTAGATCAAGGAGCAGGCTTTCTCCACAGCACTAGAGTAGATCAAGGAGCAGGGTTTCTCCACAGCACTAGAGTAGATCAAGGAGCAGGCTTTCTCCACAGCACTAGAGTAGATCAAGGAGCAGGCTTTCTCAGCAGCACTAGAGTAGATCAAGGAGCAGGCTTTCTCCACAGCACTAGAGTAGATCAAGGAGCAGGCTTTCTCCACAGCACTAGAGTAGATCAAGGAGCAGGCTTTCTCCACAGCACTAGAGTAGATCAAGGAGCAGGCTTTCTCAGCAGTACTAGAGTAGATCAAGGAGCAGGCTTTCTATGTATCTGAACAAAATAACAGCTTCTCTTTTTCATCAGGCTGGCATACAAAAGTCTGAATTCAGATCAAATTCAGAAAGTTCTCATCCCTGAAAAACCGGGCAAATTTCATAGAGCTGCTGCAAAAGAAACTATTGCTAACCAAGTTTCTGCTAAGCACAAACTAGTAGGAAACCAGTTGCAAATGGTGCATTTGACATGAACTTTTGGCTGGTCACCTTTTTTTCCAGTAAGCACAATTGTTTTGTGCTTAAGCAGCTTTATGAAAGTGTGCCCAATATGAGTTGACTTACATTGTAGTGGTCTTCCCAGCTCCATTGTGACCAAGGAAGGATGTAATCTGTCCCTCGTAGAAATTCAAACTCAGTTTATTGACCGCTTTTTTGCCTCCCTTCTTGTAAACCTGCAACGGAAATTACCCAAGATAATCATAATGAAAATTCTTCAACCGTTACAATTCCCGAAACGATTTGAAAGTTGACCTTTTAGTCTTACCTTGCTAAGGTGTTCAATTTTGACGCCGAGGGGTAGATGTGTAGGATCTGCCTCCATGTAGGAACCTAAAACAAACAAACAAACAAACCACATATAAGCCGATATAGCCATGCCTGGGTGTTTGGTGATGATTCTCAAGGAAAGAATGGTCTGCTAAAGGGCTACTGTAGCTTAGGAGCCTGAAGAAACCTGAGAACCACAAATGATTCAATTGCTCTTATTCTTTACCATTTGGCGTGTTCTCCATGGCGCTTGCCTGCTCCTCTTCAATCACAGACAGCGGTGCTTGTCTACTATTCCTGCAGTTGATCACACAGTCCAAACAGCAGGTGTGATCCTGGTCACCATGGCGATGGCCGAACCAATAGGAATGCTGAAAAGGGAAGTACCACGGCCTAGGTAGACCGTATGATCCTGCAGGGGAAAAAAAAAGTAATGGGCAATTCATTAATTATTCATGAGATTTTCTCTTCCGAGTTTTGAGCCTTGAACACCAATTGAAAACTAAATTGTCCAGGCTACATGTAGAGCAGTTTGGTAAATTGGTTTTCTAACTACAAATAACTGCTTAAAAAGTTAACGAAGCACAAAATAATTTTGCTTGCCAGAAAAAGATTACCAGCCAAAACAGCATGCCCTGTGTCAAATTCATGACTGGTTTCTTGTTCATTTTTCCATATCCTGGGCAGGAATTTGTGTAGCAATGTATGTGTTTTTTCGACATGCTCTTCAAAATTGTGTTTGACATGGGGTTCGGGATCAGGCACCAGACTGTTCTCCCTCCAGCCTCGTTTGATTACACTCTATTGAATGAGGGGGGGGGGAAGGTGGCTATACCGTCTAGCTCCCTGTCTCCCTACCTGGATGTACACCCTCAATGTACCATGCCAGCAAGCAGTAAATCACTATATCCAGCAGCATCATGATGATGACTTGTAGCAGGTTGAATGAGTCATGCTCCACAGGGCTCCTGTTGATGTTATTCCATTGGACGCCTTCTCCATTCTCCTCATACAGGGCAAAGTAACGAGCACCAAGACCAAAGGCAGTAGTAGACAGGAGAGACTGTGATTGGGAAATTAGGCCCCAAAAATGTTATTACAATCAGGGATTAATTTCATAGAGCTGCATAAGCACAAAAAGCTACCAACAACAAAATTATGCTTACCAGAATAAGGTTACCGGCCAAATTACCATATCACAAGTACTATCGGTGACAGGCATCCTGCTCATTTTTGCTTAGGAGAAATTATTTGAGCAATATTTTCTGTTTAAGCAGCTCTATGTGGAATAGGACCCTGTAGGAAAAGTTCTGTGAGACTAGAATTTAAACAAAGTTGAAGCCACACCCTTAGCCTTGGATGTAAGTTGGAGTGACCTCACAAGAAGGTAATTAATACTCATAAATTTAAAGGCACTGGACACTATTGGTAATTACTCAAAATAATTGTTAGCATAAAAACTTACTTGGTAACGAGCAATGGAGAGCTGTTGATAGTATAAAACATTGTGAGAAACGACTCCCTCTGAAGTAACGTAGTTTTTGAGAAAAAGGTAATTTCTCACTCAAATAATAAAAGACTTCAGCGAAGCCTTTTATTATTGGCATCTGAAAGCACACAAATTTGTGCAACAAGGGTGTTTTTTCTTTCATTATTTTCTTGCAACTTCGATGACCAATTCAGCCCAAATTTTCACAGGTTTGTTATTTTATGCATATGTTGGGATACACCAAGTGAGAACACTGGTCTTTGACAATTACCAAAGGTGTCCAGTTCCTTTAAGATGATCTTAGAATGAATTTCACATTGGTTCTGTGTGTGTGCGGTTTTTTGTGGTGGGGGGGAGGGGAACTGCTATCAAAATGATATCAGTAAAAATGAACACTAATTTAAGAAAATGCAGCGCATTAAAAAAAAAAAAATTCTCGCAAACTGTGAACAGCAACATATAACTTATCCAATACTTTTCCAAACTCACCACACAGGTCTTCAAGGTGCTGGATATGTCCACGTACGCCAAGTTTTCCTCTCTGATGGCAATATACAGACAGGGTACGTAGCTAGTGAAGTAGATGATACCCGCACAGGCTGCAGCCAGCTTGGCCTTGGAGAAGAGCACACTCACAAGAAAACTGGAAAAAGTAGAGAACAAGAGGACAATCTTGAGGTTTACATCTCGTAAATAATCTAAAGCCTGGAGGACATGGCCACAGAAGCCATATGATGCTGATGGATTCAATTTCTATAAGGTAGATTCTGATCAAAATTATACATACCAGAGGCAAATTGTTGCCATGGCAAAGACGGTCATTGTTAGCCAGATGATGAAAGGGTTGCTATGAACGAGGATATTACTGAGATGTAAGATGCAGACCAAACCCCCGATGGTGACAGACATCTGAGTGAAGCCTACGATGAACCAAGCGACCCAGTGGACGGCATTACTGAGACCCATCATCTTCATCACCTAATAAGAATCAAGACAATCCCAAGCCATTCAAGTCATGTTCCCTACATTAACAATGTCTATGATAGTGATTAGTATAACTCATACCAAGGGGTTCAGACTATTTTCTACTGCCTCAATTTGGTTCCATTGGGTTGAATTTAAGACTAAGAAAGATGGCAAACCAATATAAAAGTTAAGGTCGTGCTGCTGTGGCTGTTGATAACAGCAGTATATGCTTCAACACACAATGAAGCGGTAATCTAGCCATAGCATTAGCCAGCAATTTAGATAAATGACCTAATATAACACCTTCTTCTTTCAACCTCATCGGGGCCCATAGCATTAGCCAGCAATTTAGATAAATGACCTAATATAACACCTTCTTCTTTCAACCTCATCGGGGCCCATAGCATTAGCCAGCAATTTAGATAAATGACCTAATATAACACCTTCTTCTTTCAACCTCATCGGGGCCCATAGCATTAGCCAGCAATTTAGATAAATGACCTAATATAACACCTTCTTCTTTCAACCTCATCGGGGCCCATAGCATTAGCCAGCAATTTAGATAAATGACCTAATATAACACCTTCTTCTTTCAACCTCATCGGGGCCCATAGCATTAGCCAGCAATTTAGATAAATGACCTAATATAACACCTTCTTCTTTCAACCTCATCGGGGCCCATAGCATTAGCCAGCAATTTAGATAAATGACCTAATATAACACCTTCTTCTTTCAACCTCATCGGGGCCCATAGCATTAGCCAGCAATTTAGATAAATGACCTAATATAACACCTTCTTCTTTCAACCTCATCGGGGCCCATAGCATTAGCCAGCAATTTAGATAAATGACCTAATATAACACCTTCTTCTTTCAACCTCATCGGGGCCCATAGCATTAGCCAGCAATTTAGATAAATGACCTAATATAACACCTTCTTCTTTCAACCTCATCGGGGCCCATAGCATTAGCCAGCAATTTAGATAAATGACCTAATATAACACCTTCTTCTTTCAACCTCATCGGGGCCCATAGCATTAGCCAGCAATTTAGATAAATGACCTAATATAACACCTTCTTCTTTCAACCTCATCGGGGCCCATAGCATTAGCCAGCAATTTAGATAAATGACCTAATATAACACCTTCTTCTTTCAACCTCATCGGGGCCCATAGCATTAGCCAGCAATTTAGATAAATGACCTAATATAACACCTTCTTCTTTCAACCTCATCGGGGCCCATAGCATTAGCCAGCAATTTAGATAAATGACCTAATATAACACCTTCTTCTTTCAACCTCATCGGGGCCCATAGCATTAGCCAGCAATTTAGATAAATGACCTAATATAACACCTTCTTCTTTCAACCTCATCGGGGCCCATAGCATTAGCCAGCAATTTAGATAAATGACCTAATATAACACCTTCTTCTTTCAACCTCATCGGGGCCCATAGCATTAGCCAGCAATTTAGATAAATGACCTAATATAACACCTTCTTCTTTCAACCTCATCGGGGCCCATAGCATTAGCCAGCAATTTAGATAAATGACCTAATATAACACCTTCTTCTTTCAACCTCATCGGGGCCCATAGCATTAGCCAGCAATTTAGATAAATGACCTAATATAACACCTTCTTCTTTCAACCTCATCGGGGCCCATAGCATTAGCCAGCAATTTAGATAAATGACCTAATATAACACCTTCTTCTTTCAACCTCATCGGGGCCCATAGCATTAGCCAGCAATTTAGATAAATGACCTAATATAACACCTTCTTCTTTCAACCTCATCGGGGCCCATAGCATTAGCCAGCAATTTAGATAAATGACCTAATATAACACCTTCTTCTTTCAACCTCATCGGGGCCCATAGCATTAGCCAGCAATTTAGATAAATGACCTAATATAACACCTTCTTCTTTCAACCTCATCGGGGCCCATAGCATTAGCCAGCAATTTAGATAAATGACCTAATATAACACCTTCTTCTTTCAACCTCATCGGGGCCCATAGCATTAGCCAGCAATTTAGATAAATGACCTAATATAACACCTTCTTCTTTCAACCTCATCGGGGCCCATAGCATTAGCCAGCAATTTAGATAAATGACCTAATATAACACCTTCTTCTTTCAACCTCATCGGGGCCCATAGCATTAGCCAGCAATTTAGATAAATGACCTAATATAACACCTTCTTCTTTCAACCTCATCGGGGCCCATAGCATTAGCCAGCAATTTAGATAAATGACCTAATATAACACCTTCTTCTTTCAACCTCATCGGGGCCCATAGCATTAGCCAGCAATTTAGATAAATGACCTAATATAACACCTTCTTCTTTCAACCTCATCGGGGCCCATAGCATTAGCCAGCAATTTAGATAAATGACCTAATATAACACCTTCTTCTTTCAACCTCATCGGGGCCCATAGCATTAGCCAGCAATTTAGATAAATGACCTAATATAACACCTTCTTCTTTCAACCTCATCGGGGCCCATAGCATTAGCCAGCAATTTAGATAAATGACCTAATATAACACCTTCTTCTTTCAACCTCATCGGGGCCCATAGCATTAGCCAGCAATTTAGATAAATGACCTAATATAACACCTTCTTCTTTCAACCTCATCGGGGCCCATAGCATTAGCCAGCAATTTAGATAAATGACCTAATATAACACCTTCTTCTTTCAACCTCATCGGGGCCCATAGCATTAGCCAGCAATTTAGATAAATGACCTAATATAACACCTTCTTCTTTCAACCTCATCGGGGCCCATAGCATTAGCCAGCAATTTAGATAAATGACCTAATATAACACCTTCTTCTTTCAACCTCATCGGGGCCCATAGCATTAGCCAGCAATTTAGATAAATGACCTAATATAACACCTTCTTCTTTCAACCTCATCGGGGCCCATAGCATTAGCCAGCAATTTAGATAAATGACCTAATATAACACCTTCTTCTTTCAACCTCATCGGGGCCCATAGCATTAGCCAGCAATTTAGATAAATGACCTAATATAACACCTTCTTCTTTCAACCTCATCGGGGCCCATAGCATTAGCCAGCAATTTAGATAAATGACCTAATATAACACCTTCTTCTTTCAACCTCATCGGGGCCCATAGCATTAGCCAGCAATTTAGATAAATGACCTAATATAACACCTTCTTCTTTCAACCTCATCGGGGCCCATAGCATTAGCCAGCAATTTAGATAAATGACCTAATATAACACCTTCTTCTTTCAACCTCATCGGGGCCCATAGCATCATTAGCCAGCAATTTAGATAAATGACCTAATATAACACCTTCTTCTTTCAACCTCATCGGGGCCCATAGCATTAGCCAGCAATTTAGATAAATGACCTAATATAACACCTTCTTCTTTCAACCTCATCGGGGCCCATAGCATTAGCCAGCAATTTAGATAAATGACCTAATATAACACCTTCTTCTTTCAACCTCATCGGGGCCCATAGCATTAGCCAGCAATTTAGATAAATGACCTAATATAACACCTTCTTCTTTCAACCTCATCGGGGCCCATAGCATTAGCCAGCAATTTAGATAAATGACCTAATATAACACCTTCTTCTTTCAACCTCATCGGGGCCCATAGCATTAGCCAGCAATTTAGATAAATGACCTAATATAACACCTTCTTCTTTCAACCTCATCGGGGCCCATAGCATTAGCCAGCAATTTAGATAAATGACCTAATATAACACCTTCTTCTTTCAACCTCATCGGGGCCCATAGCATTAGCCAGCAATTTAGATAAATGACCTAATATAACACCTTCTTCTTTCAACCTCATCGGGGCCCATAGCATTAGCCAGCAATTTAGATAAATGACCTAATATAACACCTTCTTCTTTCAACCTCATCGGGGCCCATAGCATTAGCCAGCAATTTAGATAAATGACCTAATATAACACCTTCTTCTTTCAACCTCATCGGGGCCCATAGCATTAGCCAGCAATTTAGATAAATGACCTAATATAACACCTTCTTCTTTCAACCTCATCGGGGCCCATAGCATTAGCCAGCAATTTAGATAAATGACCTAATATAACACCTTCTTCTTTCAACCTCATCGGGGCCCATAGCATTAGCCAGCAATTTAGATAAATGACCTAATATAACACCTTCTTCTTTCAACCTCATCGGGGCCCATAGCATTAGCCAGCAATTTAGATAAATGACCTAATATAACACCTTCTTCTTTCAACCTCATCGGGGCCCATAGCATTAGCCAGCAATTTAGATAAATGACCTAATATAACACCTTCTTCTTTCAACCTCATCGGGGCCCATAGCATTAGCCAGCAATTTAGATAAATGACCTAATATAACACCTTCTTCTTTCAACCTCATCGGGGCCCATAGCATTAGCCAGCAATTTAGATAAATGACCTAATATAACACCTTCTTCTTTCAACCTCATCGGGGCCCATAGCATTAGCCAGCAATTTAGATAAATGACCTAATATAACACCTTCTTCTTTCAACCTCATCGGGGCCCATAGCATTAGCCAGCAATTTAGATAAATGACCTAATATAACACCTTCTTCTTTCAACCTCATCGGGGCCCATAGCATTAGCCAGCAATTTAGATAAATGACCTAATATAACACCTTCTTCTTTCAACCTCATCGGGGCCCATAGCATTAGCCAGCAATTTAGATAAATGACCTAATATAACACCTTCTTCTTTCAACCTCATCGGGGCCCATAGCATTAGCCAGCAATTTAGATAAATGACCTAATATAACACCTTCTTCTTTCAACCTCATCGGGGCCCATAGCATTAGCCAGCAATTTAGATAAATGACCTAATATAACACCTTCTTCTTTCAACCTCATCGGGGCCCATAGCATTAGCCAGCAATTTAGATAAATGACCTAATATAACACCTTCTTCTTTCAACCTCATCGGGGCCCATAGCATTAGCCAGCAATTTAGATAAATGACCTAATATAACACCTTCTTCTTTCAACCTCATCGGGGCCCATAGCATTAGCCAGCAATTTAGATAAATGACCTAATATAACACCTTCTTCTTTCAACCTCATCGGGGCCCATAGCATTAGCCAGCAATTTAGATAAATGACCTAATATAACACCTTCTTCTTTCAACCTCATCGGGGCCCATAGCATTAGCCAGCAATTTAGATAAATGACCTAATATAACACCTTCTTTCAACCTCATCGGGGCCCATAGCATTAGCCAGCAATTTAGATAAATGACCTAATATAACACCTTCTTCTTTCAACCTCATCGGGGCCCATAGCATTAGCCAGCAATTTAGATAAATGACCTAATATAACACCTTCTTCTTTCAACCTCATCGGGGCCCATAGCATTAGCCAGCAATTTAGATAAATGACCTAATATAACACCTTCTTCTTTCAACCTCATCGGGGCCCATAGCATTAGCCAGCAATTTAGATAAATGACCTAATATAACACCTTCTTCTTTCAACCTCATCGGGGCCCATAGCATTAGCCAGCAATTTAGATAAATGACCTAATATAACACCTTCTTCTTTCAACCTCATCGGGGCCCATAGCATTAGCCAGCAATTTAGATAAATGACCTAATATAACACCTTCTTCTTTCAACCTCATCGGGGCCCATAGCATTAGCCAGCAATTTAGATAAATGACCTAATATAACACCTTCTTCTTTCAACCTCATCGGGGCCCATAGCATTAGCCAGCAATTTAGATAAATGACCTAATATAACACCTTCTTCTTTCAACCTCATCGGGGCCCATAGCATTAGCCAGCAATTTAGATAAATGACCTAATATAACACCTTCTTCTTTCAACCTCATCGGGGCCCATAGCATTAGCCAGCAATTTAGATAAATGACCTAATATAACACCTTCTTCTTTCAACCTCATCGGGGCCCATAGCATTAGCCAGCAATTTAGATAAATGACCTAATATAACACCTTCTTCTTTCAACCTCATCGGGGCCCATAGCATTAGCCAGCAATTTAGATAAATGACCTAATATAACACCTTCTTCTTTCAACCTCATCGGGGCCCATAGCATTAGCCAGCAATTTAGATAAATGACCTAATATAACACCTTCTTCTTTCAACCTCATCGGGGCCCATAGCATTAGCCAGCAATTTAGATAAATGACCTAATATAACACCTTCTTCTTTCAACCTCATCGGGGCCCATAGCATTAGCCAGCAATTTAGATAAATGACCTAATATAACACCTTCTTCTTTCAACCTCATCGGGGCCCATAGCATTAGCCAGCAATTTAGATAAATGACCTAATATAACACCTTCTTCTTTCAACCTCATCGGGGCCCATAGCATTAGCCAGCAATTTAGATAAATGACCTAATATAACACCTTCTTCTTTCAACCTCATCGGGGCCCATAGCATTAGCCAGCAATTTAGATAAATGACCTAATATAACACCTTCTTCTTTCAACCTCATCGGGGCCCATAGCATTAGCCAGCAATTTAGATAAATGACCTAATATAACACCTTCTTCTTTCAACCTCATCGGGGCCCATAGCATTAGCCAGCAATTTAGATAAATGACCTAATATAACACCTTCTTCTTTCAACCTCATCGGGGCCCATAGCATTAGCCAGCAATTTAGATAAATGACCTAATATAACACCTTCTTCTTTCAACCTCATCGGGGCCCATAGCATTAGCCAGCAATTTAGATAAATGACCTAATATAACACCTTCTTCTTTCAACCTCATCGGGGCCCATAGCATTAGCCAGCAATTTAGATAAATGACCTAATATAACACCTTCTTCTTTCAACCTCATCGGGGCCCATAGCATTAGCCAGCAATTTAGATAAATGACCTAATATAACACCTTCTTCTTTCAACCTCATCGGGGCCCATAGCATTAGCCAGCAATTTAGATAAATGACCTAATATAACACCTTCTTCTTTCAACCTCATCGGGGCCCATAGCATTAGCCAGCAATTTAGATAAATGACCTAATATAACACCTTCTTCTTTCAACCTCATCGGGGCCCATAGCATTAGCCAGCAATTTAGATAAATGACCTAATATAACACCTTCTTCTTTCAACCTCATCGGGGCCCATAGCATTAGCCAGCAATTTAGATAAATGACCTAATATAACACCTTCTTCTTTCAACCTCATCGGGGCCCATAGCATTAGCCAGCAATTTAGATAAATGACCTAATATAACACCTTCTTCTTTCAACCTCATCGGGGCCCATAGCATTAGCCAGCAATTTAGATAAATGACCTAATATAACACCTTCTTCTTTCAACCTCATCGGGGCCCATAGCATTAGCCAGCAATTTAGATAAATGACCTAATATAACACCTTCTTCTTTCAACCTCATCGGGGCCCATAGCATTAGCCAGCAATTTAGATAAATGACCTAATATAACACCTTCTTCTTTCAACCTCATCGGGGCCCATAGCATTAGCCAGCAATTTAGATAAATGACCTAATATAACACCTTCTTCTTTCAACCTCATCGGGGCCCATAGCATTAGCCAGCAATTTAGATAAATGACCTAATATAACACCTTCTTCTTTCAACCTCATCGGGGCCCATAGCATTAGCCAGCAATTTAGATAAATGACCTAATATAACACCTTCTTCTTTCAACCTCATCGGGGCCCATAGCATTAGCCAGCAATTTAGATAAATGACCTAATATAACACCTTCTTCTTTCAACCTCATCGGGGCCCATAGCATTAGCCAGCAATTTAGATAAATGACCTAATATAACACCTTCTTCTTTCAACCTCATCGGGGCCCATAGCATTAGCCAGCAATTTAGATAAATGACCTAATATAACACCTTCTTCTTTCAACCTCATCGGGGCCCATAGCATTAGCCAGCAATTTAGATAAATGACCTAATATAACACCTTCTTCTTTCAACCTCATCGGGGCCCATAGCATTAGCCAGCAATTTAGATAAATGACCTAATATAACACCTTCTTCTTTCAACCTCATCGGGGCCCATAGCATTAGCCAGCAATTTAGATAAATGACCTAATATAACACCTTCTTCTTTCAACCTCATCGGGGCCCATAGCATTAGCCAGCAATTTAGATAAATGACCTAATATAACACCTTCTTCTTTCAACCTCATCGGGGCCCATAGCATTAGCCAGCAATTTAGATAAATGACCTAATATAACACCTTCTTCTTTCAACCTCATCGGGGCCCATAGCATTAGCCAGCAATTTAGATAAATGACCTAATATAACACCTTCTTCTTTCAACCTCATCGGGGCCCATAGCATTAGCCAGCAATTTAGATAAATGACCTAATATAACACCTTCTTCTTTCAACCTCATCGGGGCCCATAGCATTAGCCAGCAATTTAGATAAATGACCTAATATAACACCTTCTTCTTTCAACCTCATCGGGGCCCATAGCATTAGCCAGCAATTTAGATAAATGACCTAATATAACACCTTCTTCTTTCAACCTCATCGGGGCCCATAGCATTAGCCAGCAATTTAGATAAATGACCTAATATAACACCTTCTTCTTTCAACCTCATCGGGGCCCATAGCATTAGCCAGCAATTTAGATAAATGACCTAATATAACACCTTCTTCTTTCAACCTCATCGGGGCCCATAGCATTAGCCAGCAATTTAGATAAATGACCTAATATAACACCTTCTTCTTTCAACCTCATCGGGGCCCATAGCATTAGCCAGCAATTTAGATAAATGACCTAATATAACACCTTCTTCTTTCAACCTCATCGGGGCCCATAGCATTAGCCAGCAATTTAGATAAATGACCTAATATAACACCTTCTTCTTTCAACCTCATCGGGGCCCATAGCATTAGCCAGCAATTTAGATAAATGACCTAATATAACACCTTCTTCTTTCAACCTCATCGGGGCCCATAGCATTAGCCAGCAATTTAGATAAATGACCTAATATAACACCTTCTTCTTTCAACCTCATCGGGGCCCATAGCATTAGCCAGCAATTTAGATAAATGACCTAATATAACACCTTCTTCTTTCAACCTCATCGGGGCCCATAGCATTAGCCAGCAATTTAGATAAATGACCTAATATAACACCTTCTTCTTTCAACCTCATCGGGGCCCATAGCATTAGCCAGCAATTTAGATAAATGACCTAATATAACACCTTCTTCTTTCAACCTCATCGGGGCCCATAGCATTAGCCAGCAATTTAGATAAATGACCTAATATAACACCTTCTTCTTTCAACCTCATCGGGGCCCATAGCATTAGCCAGCAATTTAGATAAATGACCTAATATAACACCTTCTTCTTTCAACCTCATCGGGGCCCATAGCATTAGCCAGCAATTTAGATAAATGACCTAATATAACACCTTCTTCTTTCAACCTCATCGGGGCCCATAGCATTAGCCAGCAATTTAGATAAATGACCTAATATAACACCTTCTTCTTTCAACCTCATCGGGGCCCATAGCATTAGCCAGCAATTTAGATAAATGACCTAATATAACACCTTCTTCTTTCAACCTCATCGGGGCCCATAGCATTAGCCAGCAATTTAGATAAATGACCTAATATAACACCTTCTTCTTTCAACCTCATCGGGGCCCATAGCATTAGCCAGCAATTTAGATAAATGACCTAATATAACACCTTCTTCTTTCAACCTCATCGGGGCCCATAGCATTAGCCAGCAATTTAGATAAATGACCTAATATAACACCTTCTTCTTTCAACCTCATCGGGGCCCATAGCATTAGCCAGCAATTTAGATAAATGACCTAATATAACACCTTCTTCTTTCAACCTCATCGGGGCCCATAGCATTAGCCAGCAATTTAGATAAATGACCTAATATAACACCTTCTTCTTTCAACCTCATCGGGGCCCATAGCATTAGCCAGCAATTTAGATAAATGACCTAATATAACACCTTCTTCTTTCAACCTCATCGGGGCCCATAGCATTAGCCAGCAATTTAGATAAATGACCTAATATAACACCTTCTTTCAACCTCATCGGGGCCCATAGCATTAGCCAGCAATTTAGATAAATGACCTAATATAACACCTTCTTCTTTCAACCTCATCGGGGCCCATAGCATTAGCCAGCAATTTAGATAAATGACCTAATATAACACCTTCTTTCAACCTCATCGGGGCCCATAGCATTAGCCAGCAATTTAGATAAATGACCTAATATAACACCTTCTTCTTTCAACCTCATCGGGGCCCATAGCATTAGCCAGCAATTTAGATAAATGACCTAATATAACACTTCTTCTTTCAACCTCATCGGGGCCCATAGCATTAGCCAGCAATTTAGATAAATGACCTAATATAACACCTTCTTCTTTCAACCTCATCGGGGCCCATAGCATTAGCCAGCAATTTAGATAAATGACCTAATATAACACCTTCTTCTTTCAACCTCATCGGGGCCCATAGCATTAGCCAGCAATTTAGATAAATGACCTAATATAACACCTTCTTCTTTCAACCTCATCGGGGCCCATAGCATTAGCCAGCAATTTAGATAAATGACCTAATATAACACCTTCTTCTTTCAACCTCATCGGGGCCCATAGCATTAGCCAGCAATTTAGATAAATGACCTAATATAACACCTTCTTCTTTCAACCTCATCGGGGCCCATAGCATTAGCCAGCAATTTAGATAAATGACCTAATATAACACCTTCTTCTTTCAACCTCATCGGGGCCCATAGCATTAGCCAGCAATTTAGATAAATGACCTAATATAACACCTTCTTCTTTCAACCTCATCGGGGCCCATAGCATTAGCCAGCAATTTAGATAAATGACCTAATATAACACCTTCTTCTTTCAACCTCATCGGGGCCCATAGCATTAGCCAGCAATTTAGATAAATGACCTAATATAACACCTTCTTCTTTCAACCTCATCGGGGCCCATAGCATTAGCCAGCAATTTAGATAAATGACCTAATATAACACCTTCTTCTTTCAACCTCATCGGGGCCCATAGCATTAGCCAGCAATTTAGATAAATGACCTAATATAACACCTTCTTCTTTCAACCTCATCGGGGCCCATAGCATTAGCCAGCAATTTAGATAAATGACCTAATATAACACCTTCTTCTTTCAACCTCATCGGGGCCCATAGCATTAGCCAGCAATTTAGATAAATGACCTAATATAACACCTTCTTCTTTCAACCTCATCGGGGCCCATAGCATTAGCCAGCAATTTAGATAAATGACCTAATATAACACCTTCTTCTTTCAACCTCATCGGGGCCCATAGCATTAGCCAGCAATTTAGATAAATGACCTAATATAACACCTTCTTCTTTCAACCTCATCGGGGCCCATAGCATTAGCCAGCAATTTAGATAAATGACCTAATATAACACCTTCTTCTTTCAACCTCATCGGGGCCCATAGCATTAGCCAGCAATTTAGATAAATGACCTAATATAACACCTTCTTCTTTCAACCTCATCGGGGCCCATAGCATTAGCCAGCAATTTAGATAAATGACCTAATATAACACCTTCTTCTTTCAACCTCATCGGGGCCCATAGCATTAGCCAGCAATTTAGATAAATGACCTAATATAACACCTTCTTCTTTCAACCTCATCGGGGCCCATAGCATTAGCCAGCAATTTAGATAAATGACCTAATATAACACCTTCTTCTTTCAACCTCATCGGGGCCCATAGCATTAGCCAGCAATTTAGATAAATGACCTAATATAACACCTTCTTCTTTCAACCTCATCGGGGCCCATAGCATTAGCCAGCAATTTAGATAAATGACCTAATATAACACCTTCTTCTTTCAACCTCATCGGGGCCCATAGCATTAGCCAGCAATTTAGATAAATGACCTAATATAACACCTTCTTCTTTCAACCTCATCGGGGCCCATAGCATTAGCCAGCAATTTAGATAAATGACCTAATATAACACCTTCTTCTTTCAACCTCATCGGGGCCCATAGCATTAGCCAGCAATTTAGATAAATGACCTAATATAACACCTTCTTCTTTCAACCTCATCGGGGCCCATAGCATTAGCCAGCAATTTAGATAAATGACCTAATATAACACCTTCTTCTTTCAACCTCATCGGGGCCCATAGCATTAGCCAGCAATTTAGATAAATGACCTAATATAACACCTTCTTCTTTCAACCTCATCGGGGCCCATAGCATTAGCCAGCAATTTAGATAAATGACCTAATATAACACCTTCTTCTTTCAACCTCATCGGGGCCCAATTTCAGAAAGCTGTTAAACAGAAAATCTTGCTCAACAACTTAATCTGCTAAGCAAAAATATGTAGGTGATAAGTAACACACATTACATGACATTTTGGCTCTTAACCTGAATTTGATCAGCAGAAATTTTCTGTGCTAGGCAAATTTGTGTGCTTAACAGCTTCATGAAATTTGGCACTGTGCTCGGGCAAAAGACGGTCCCAAATCAAAAATCTCACTTACTTTAAGTCTGCTTAGAATCGAGCGCTAAGGCATGGGCGCTTTCAAACATTTTGTTGAAGAAAAAAATATAATAACAATAATAAAGAAAACAAGATTAATGTCATCACTTTGGCGCAGTGACTTCTTTCCCTGCCTTGCACCTCAGTGGACTCAAGTTTGAATCCTACCTTATACCAGGGCCTTGCGTGTGGATTGGGTTTTCAGTCTCTACCTGACTGCGTTGGTTTTCCCCATTTGGGGTTTTCAGTCTCTACCTGACTGCGTTGGTTTTCCCCATTTGGGGTTTCCCCCATTTGGGGTTTTCCTCCCACATCTAAAACTTACATTTCTTCTTGTTTCCTATTCACCATCCTGTTATTGGCCCTTGCGCTGTTGGATGTGTAATGAAATAAATAAAATAAATAAATATATAAAATAAATAAATAAATAAATACACGTACCTCTTTGAGTCTGGCCTCTTTCTCATAGACGATACTCTGAGTGAACATAGCTACATAGTACACCCAGGAGACGATTAACATCATCGGCATTATGTGCTCAATAATGAACATGAAACTGTAACAAAAAAATCAATCAACATCAACAACAAATAGTAAAATATCAAAGGCAAACAAATAAACACAACTGTGGCATGTTGTGGCCAAGCGGTTAAGAGCTCCGGACACAAACTTTGGTGTTTCTCATCAACAGAGTGTGGGTTCAAGTCCTCCTTGTGGCACTGTTCTTGAGCAAGATACTTTACCATAATATACCATGTACCGTGCAGTGACCTAGCAATATGAGTTATACTCACTTGTCTCGAATATAACAAGGGTATGGAAACTCCTGGACGTAATTCCCTGGCTCAACCACTCTGCGGCCGACCCACTTGTTAATAATGGCCCTCTCGATGATGTCCTGTATCCACACAAAGCCGAATGTGTAGTACCCCAGTGTAGATTTGTGATTTGAGCCGGGGGCCCAGAATCGTCGACGGATCAGATCGCTGCGATCAGTAAAGGAGGCGTTCTGACGGATCTTGTAGACAATGTGGGGTGGTAGCTTGCCCTCGTCATCCACTTCAAACACAAGACCTTCAATGAGAGGAAACAATTTAATTTCTCATAATGATGACAGAGTTTCACAATTATCCCTATACTTTACTGTAAACTTGACAATGATATTTTCAGCAAAATAGAACCCTTGCATAGTTAAGGTCAGACAATGGAAATGTGAGCATTTAAGTGCCTCATATGATTGTCAATCAATGCGGCACTTTCTTTCGACCTCGGTGAGGGCGCTGTATGAGCCTCAAGGGTCTATGAAGTCAAAACAACCAGGAGACAACTGCCAAATGAGGAACAATATGAAGGGACAACTCAAATAAACATAAGCTTAACCCTTTGAATGCCATTGTCGAGTTTACTCGACCACGCGCAGTGTAATGCTTTCTTACCATTGTCGAGTTTACTCGACGTTAAAAGCCGCGGTATTTGGGGGGAAAAACCGCGGTGTTTGGGAGCCTGTATTTATTTTATTTAGCGCCCTCTGTTGTTGAACCTTATATGGACTGGTAGCTTGTTTACCATGCTTTACAATGGTGTGTGTTGTATAGGGGGTCGCCATTACGATTTTCCGAGAATAACAACATTGCATGCAACAGTACGTCCAGATTTCACGCTTCCGTTTTCCCGGCAAATAATCACCAGCATAGCTGTTCGTTACCCAGAGGTTTTGGTTGAAATATTTGTCAGTAGAAACTCTGAATTGGAATCAGAAATATCTGAAGAAGAACCTAGTGAATATTCGGATGAAACTCGTGATGTTTCGTTGCAAGGCACGTCCGATGTTGACAGCAATCCTTACGATATACCGGTAGCTGGACCGAGCACTTCAACGCCGTGGTCTTGGGCGTGGGCTCGGCGGGTCTCGACCCATTCGTGCCGACTGAGGTGGCAAAGGACATGAAGATAATATAAATTGGACATCATATGAAAGGTCATTTCATAAGCTACAAATTGTATGTACAAAGTTTTTCCACTAAAGTATGTCTTCACAAAGAAAATAAAGATTGGAAAAAGTGAACACCACTGATGAACATTGCACGTTGCTTTTTGTGTGAAAAAATGCGGTACACAGCAGCGTGACCCCTATAAAAAATGCGGTATTGAAAGGGTTAAACAGAAAAGAGCTAACAAATGTAAATAACAAAACAAAGGATAAGCAGAAATAAGAGATATAAGTACACCATATAATGGAAATTTTTTGAAATAACAAAAAATAAAAATTCACATTTATATAGCACTACTATCTGCCAATGTTGACACTTGAGTGCACTCATGGCACATGAACATTATTACCCCAGTCACTGGGTCATTACTTTAATTCCTTAATCCATCTCAGCTCCCTAGGCAGTATGAAAGAGATGGTAGCTCTACAAAGAGCCAGTTGATGTATTCTCAATGTTTTACAACTAGACTCTTACTGTTGTCACATAAGATATGAAATGAAACTTAGTTAAAAGCAATGTCAAACGTTTACAATCAAAGACAAGGAGTGCTTACTGGCAAAGACAGTAATGTTTTCCTCCAGCGCATCATTCAAGATGTAGTCTATCAACGACTCTTCATCAGTGAACGGCCGATAGATGTTGAAGTCAACTGAGCCGGCTAGATTAAGCCACCCGCATGCAGCGTTGTCTATGACGTCAAGACGCTTCTCTATGCTTGTCACATTGATGTAAGAGTCGTTGACCAGGAGTTCAGCAAGGTCAGATGAGGTCATCATGGTGATGTTCTGAAGGATCATGGGATGACTGGAGAAATCTTGCTCCATCTGGGGATCATAAAACCAATATCCATTGTATCACATTTTTTCATCACAGGAAACTGCATTTTACTTAAAACAGTTACTTGAGCAAAAACATTGTTGACTGGAATGCTATTTAAACTTGTTTATAATGTGTTTGTTTATCATTTCATTGTAATGTTGATACTTTTACTCTTCAGAATTGTTTGTAATTATCGATAACAAAATCAGGCCTCAACCTGAAGGTTTTGTAAATCTAGCTACACTTCTGTTGTTGATGGTGCGCGTCAAAATAACAATACTATGAGCTGATTGGTTGACGTTGGTGTCTCACAGGTTACGAGGTGTTACAGCGGAAGGCAAAGTTGTGCGCTCATGTGATGAGACTGGGAAGTCTACCCTACTCAGTTATAGACGGTCTGCCTTTGAGTACAAATCAGGGCAGAGATGGCCCTTAGTAATGTGACAAAGTGGAGTGGTAGAAGTGTGCGATCGCTGAGAATAGCTGCCATTGAAAGAGAACAGGTGATGGCGGCGACTCCAAGAATGCACCCCTTATACAATCTGAGGACGAGGCGGCCCAAACGAAGTCTATGCCAAATGATGATGATGTGGACATCAATTTTGGAATGTTGCTTTGCTATTGCAACAAACTGGAGCTCCTACATATGTACAGCGTAACATGAGTTATGACGTCACTTGGCTTTATTCTGAAAAGCACCGGAGAAGGGTTTTCCAAATGATTATTTCTTTCACAATTAAAATCTGTTTACTCTCATGAGAACTCAACTTCCTTATTGATTTAACAAATTTTAAGTAAATTTCAGCAAAGTTCACTTTGGTATTTAAGACAATGGAATTTGCTCCACCTGAGGTATGTAACACAAGATGTTTGCTTCCACTTTCTACACTTTTAACAATAAAAGAAACAGAACAATATTTAGACGACAGCTAAAAGGCATTATTGTGTTTACAAACTATAACAGCAATGACGACAAAACATACCAGGTTATCTGTGTGCGGCACAGAGAGAAAAAAAAAACTTGTACCACTTTCTAGGTTTTTAACAAAATAAGGACATAATCCCTTTGGACTTTAGTTACAATATCCTAAAGTGTTATTGTACAAGATGTAATAATCTTAATTACACAAGCAAACTATATTAATTAAAAGGGTTATTTACTATGATATCCTAACAAGTTCTAAACGGTTTTTAAACTAAACTCATCATATGATGTTTATAGATTGTAATAATTAGCACCAGGATAGGGAATAGTTATTTTGGTTTGGGTAATTACAGGATTCCAACAGGCCTATTGTCATTGGGCATGCTCGTTGATCTAGTGGTGAAGGTATCTGCTCTAGAATGCTGGGTTCATGGGTTCATGGGTTCATGGGTTCATGGGTTCATGGGTTCATGGGTTCGAATCCCACATGAGTAGTATATATGCCTGTGGGTTGTTGTTGTTTTGAAGGACTTGGGAAAGCCAGTGTACAGTGCCCATCACACATCAGTGTATGGTATGTGGCGTGTCATGGCAGATAGTGGTCAAGCGCACTGGACTCAAGCTATGGTGTTTCTGCCCACCAGAGTGTGGGTTCAAGTCCTGGTCTCGACACTTGTGTCCTTAAGCAAGACAATTTCCATTATTGCTTCATCCTTTAGATGGGATGTAAAGCTGTAGGCCCCATGTGTTGTAGAGTGCAGATCAAAGAACCCAGTACACTTATCATTAAGAGGAGAAGTTCACCCCAGTGTGTTTCTGTATGAATGGCTGCAGATAGTGCAACAGCACCTTGTAAACCGCTATGTGGTGTTATGTAAATAAATGGGTCTTATATCACAAACATTGCTCCAGATACTTTGTAGAAAAGATAATGAGCCCTTGGAGATGCCTTTGGGTGTCAGAAAGTGCTATATAAGAACTGCACATTATTAATATTATTATTATTATTAATATATTATTTTACCCAAATCATTATCATCATAAGGATTGTTAGTAAAAAATGATCAGCCGAGCCCAATGAATGGTTTGTTAAAGACAACTCCACTCCCCATGAATGGAACCTGAATAATCTCAACCTCAAAATATTATTTCCCAAACATGGTCAATAGTTGTTACCAATCATTACCTGCTCTCTTTCTTGTCTGAAAATAAACTGCTACCCAAACCAGCTGGCCCTAACCAATTTATTAGTCACAGTCTTTCATCCAGTTGATCGGTTAGTTTTCCTTGTCTTAGAAAATGCATCCTCTATCTGAGTTTTGTTAAAACCAATTTGCTATAATCAATTTGCTATAATCAATATGCCATACTCAATCTGCAATAATCACTTGGCTTCACTCAATCTGCTATATTTACCTTGTAATAATCAATTTACTATAATCAATTTGCTGTAACCAATTTGATATTATAATCAATTTCTATCAACAATTTGCTAAGATTGACCAAGTTCGAACAGAGACTGCATTATTGGAAATCAATCTGAATATATGAATATTTAAATACTCCATTTAACTTTCTGCCAGCTCAACTATTAATGAACATTATCTGCATTTATTCCAAAGAAAATAAAAAATTAGTGCAACACTATATCCTAAATAACTTTGAAACAAATGAAAATGATAGTAGTTGTTAGATAGACAAAGTGAACACATATTCAACAGTAACTTGTTTTGGGGTCATTTCTCCTGAGTCTAAGGCAAGTGACATCCATTCTTTATGCTTGATGCTTAAAATAAAACATGCTGAGTCCGCAAGAGTATGACATGCGTTGGTTAATTCAGACATAGGTGAATGACAATTCGAAGACACGTTATTAGGCAGAGAATATGCAATTGGCATTCCAGTTAATTAAGTTGCACTGACATGCTTTCCACATAACATTGCCATAAAGTTGAAATACCACGGAGGAAATGCACGGCTGGTCTTGAACTTCATGGCAGGTCTAGGGTTGTGCATCTGTGTTTATTTTCCTAAATGGTGAAATGAAACTTGTGACTTCGGTCTAGTGTTTAACTGTTTATACTGAATCCAATCCAAATTGAGAATTTGAACTATGAGCTAACCTGGAATAAGGAGCAATCAACACACTTCCCAGGTGGTGTTTGAAGTTTTGCATTGTGTGGAAAATAAGAAATAACTATAATAAATAGTAAACTTGCTGGTACAACCATGTGTAAATCTCTATTACTATAGTACTTGCTGGTACAACCATGTGTAAATCTCTAATACTATAGTACTTGCTGGTACAACCATGTGTAAATCTCTATTACTATAGTACTTGCTGGTACAACCATGTGTAAATCTCTATTACTATAGTACTTGCTGGTACAACCATGTGTAAATCTCTATTACTATAGTACTTGCTGGTACAACCATGTGTAAATCTCTATTACTATAGTACTTGCTGGTACAACCATGTGTAAATCTCTATTACTATAGTACTTGCTGGTACAACCATGTGTAAATCTCTATTACTATAGTACTTGCTGGTACAACCATGTGTAAATCTCTATTACTATAGTACTTGCTGGTACAACCATGTGTAAATCTCTATTACTATAGTACTTGCTGGTACAACCATGTGTAAATCTCTATTACTATAGTACTTGCTGGTACAACCATGTGTAAATCCCTATTACTATAGTACTTGCTGGTACAACCATGTGTAAATCCCTATTACTATAGTACTTGCTGGTACAACCATGTGTAAATCTCTATTACTATAGTACTTGCTGGTACAACCATGTGTAAATCTCTATTACTATAGTACTTGCTGGTACAACCATGTGTAAATCTCTATTACTATAGTACTTGCTGGTACAACCATGTGTAAATCTCTATTACTATAGTACTTGCTGGTACAACCATGTGTAAATCTCTATTACTATAGTACTTGCTGGTACAACCATGTGTAAATCCCTATTACTATAGTACTTGCTGGTACAACCATGTGTAAATCTCTATTACTATAGTACTTGCTGGTACAACCATGTGTAAATCTCTATTACTATAGTACTTGCTGGTACAACCATGTGTAAATCTCTATTACTATAGTACTTGCTGGTACAACCATGTGTAAATCTCTTATGAGAGGAGTGTTGTTTCCTGAAGACGAGCAGAGAATACTTTTCAGAGCCAACACTCCTCCCAAAAGGGATTTACACATGGTTGTACCCGCAAGTTTACTATTTATAGTTATTTCTCACACCTCCCAGGATTAAAATGTACAGGAAAATGTAGGGGTTGAAAATTATATTACAAATTTTAGGGGACTAAGAGAGTACAGATTCCCACCAACAAAAGGTACGTCAATAATTCTTTCTGGATAGTGTCTGGAGCTAAAGAAAGAAAGGTCTCAATAAAAAAAAAATATTTTGTTTTACTGTCGGCTTCAAAAATTGGGAAATGCATTTCAGCACTTTTTAAGGTTAAACAGATAAAAGGTTAAACGTCCGAACCCTAGGCAGGTCTTGTAGCTAAAACAATTTTACAACAAATACTTTTAACACAACCAAATAATGTTTTTCTCTTTTTAATATTTTGCTGAGCTTGTATGATGAGGTTTTTACTTGAAAAGCTTAAGTACAGATTTGTATATCTTCAAAGTATGAAGATGGAAAAACACTAGACTGCAGGACATGTTCGGTTGTGATATTACTGACCAAATGATTAAATTACTAGACTCTGGCCAGTGGTCCAAAGAGTATTTGGAGCTCTGGTATGGGTTCTGTGCTGAAGCAACTTTGTTACTAGCTTCTTCCGTCTTTTCTGTGTCATGTCATTTAGCCTTCTGAGAGAGACTCTGCTAGTGTCGTCAGGCCATTAACTATTTTTTGCATCTTTTGTGTACCTAAAAGATTTGACATGTTTGAGGTTGATTTCTCTTATTTGCATAAACTTCGCCACTAAAGCGAAAACAATGGTTTGTCAGAGAAAAATCAGGTAAAAGCGAAAAACCATGATTAGATGCTGAACTGCAAATGATGAATACATTACACTGCTTGACTCTGAAAGCCAATGTTGAATTGTAGGTTCCAATCCATACAGATCAGCAATCACTAAAAATCTCTATTCCTGTTAAATTCAGAACCTCAGCTGATGTCTACTGATTTTGACTGGTTCTCTGTTAACTTTCGCTTAGTACATACAAACAAGCAAGTTCACTCAATTTCAAAAAAGCTGTTCAGCAAAAAAATAGCGAAGCACCGATAGGTACTATACAGGATTGGTCTGAATAAAAAACAATATTGTTTAATTTTAGTTTGAAAGCTTATTTATTATGAAGTTCATACCAGAATCATTTTGTGTGTAAAATATTCCCCTCTGAAATAAAGTCCTATTTGAGAAAACTGTATCTGAAAACCTAACAAAACACCACAACAGTTCCTGATTTTGGTTGTCACAACCAACATTAAGGACAATGTGTTTACATACTGAAAATTATGCATTGTTTTTCACAATATTCTCCTGACTCACACAACAGATTAAGCCAACATTTTTACAGGTTTGTTATTTCATGTGTACAGTTGATCACACAAAACATGAACACTGTCTGCAACTATTTTTGATTATCCTGTTTAATACATTTAACTGGGCTCAGAGCTTTATGCTCAGTGGTAATTGACTTACTTGTCCAAGCCAGTTGAGGGCAAGCTTGGTGGAGTCCATGTCCAGGTAGGTACGGATTTCCTTGGAGATATTCCTCCATAGCTGAGCATACTTGGTGATGTTCTGCATCATGTGGATCATGTCACTTGCCTGTTACAATAATAAGATCCTGTCAGCTGCTGTTTTCTATTGAGACGCAATTAAACATTCATTTCCATAGACCCCTTCCATATGATGTCACAATCTCCAACAGCGCCCTCACTGAGGTCAAAGGAAGACCTATCATTGGCCGAGAGTTGTGTGTGTCCTGTACAAACACAAATGTTTCCATTGTCTGTAGCGATGGCGGCCATTAGAGTTATCCCCAGGATTTTTCTAAACTGTGGGGCATTCTGGACCCACATTTTGTAAGTTTAAAAAAGCACACTGAATTTGAAACCAGGTCATCATTTTTTGTTTGTACATTAAGGTTTATGTTTGGTTTTAAAAGATCTACTGTGCAATCTGGAGCGATTGAAATGGTTTTATTTTATGTGTTTTGTTAATTTGATCTGAAATAAAAAAAATTAAAAAAATAAGAAAAACAACAGATTTCAGACTTCTGTTTTGTAGGCGTATCAGCCCTCAATTTGCGTGCATCACCTCATTATGCTAGTTTGTATCGATTAGTCAAAATGCAAAGTAAGTTAAAAACACTAGAGAATCCACGCATGATTCTTATGGCAAGTTTACGTCTCTTCAAATGTTTGGAGACACAAATATTTATTTTTTATAACCCTGACATATCCCAAGCCTGAATGAAATTCTTAGGCCCACCTTATCAATCAGATCATTGACGTCGGTTGTGTTAGGCGCATAGAAGATCTTGGGATGGCTGAAGAGCACATGCAGAAGAAGCCCAAGACTCTTCTTCTGATGGTTGTTGAGATGCATAGCCTTGAAGTCTCCCTTAGCGAGTGCCTCATCATTGACCTTTAACCTCTCCCCACACAGGCCGTACTGCATCTTGGCCCACAGCTTGTACAGCTGGCCAAGTTTCCGCGATTTCTCATCTATGGGTTTTTCTGTAAACCGTTGAATAACAAAATTAATTCTTTCTTAACACATTGACTGGCTTAAATGTTGAGATAATTCCATATATTGTTTGCTTACTCTCTTTGAATCAATAAAAGGTACAAATAAATGTTTGAACTGGTTAAATACACTCTTTTAAACCACAAAGTATAGCATATTTGCAAAGCTTCTGCTACTAGCGGCTCACTCACTCTCTTCAAATCAAGAAAAAGTACAGCATTTTTGCAAAAGAATTAGTGTCGTGGCCGAGCGGATAAGAGCACGGACTCAAGCTCTGGTGTTTCTGTTCAGCAGAGTGTGGGTTCGAGTCCCGGTCGTGACACTTGTGTCCTTATTAAGCAAGACACTTAACCATTATTGCTTCGTCCTTCGGATGGGACGTAAAGCCGTTGGTCCCGTGTGTTGTGTAATGCACGTAAAGAACCCAGTGCACTTATCGAAAAGAGAAGGGGTTCGCCCCGGTGTTCCTGGTTTGATTGGCTGCATATTGCGCCACAGCACCTTGTAAACCATTACATGGTGCTATGTAAAGAAATAGGCCTCAAAATTCAAGAAGTAGCTCCAGATATACCTTGCAGGAAAATATTGACTGTTGAAGCGCCTTGAGCGTCACTGAGGTGACGGATATGAGCGCTATATAAGAAGCCATTATTATTATTATTATTATTAAAAAACTTCACGGCTACAATTACTATCTTTGGAACAAGATAAGGTACAGTGAAGTGCTTTGAAAACTTCTATTACTGGTATGCTTTCTATCTTTGAATCAGTATAAGGTACTGCCAAGTCAATGTCAATACCTAAAATGCAACTTCTATTACTGGTATGCTTTCTATCTTTGAATCAGTATAAGGTACTGCCAAGTCAATGTCAATACCTAAAATGCAACTTCTATTACTGGTATGCTTTCTATCTTTGAATCAGTATAAGGTACTGCCAAGTCAATGTCAATACCTAAAATGCAACTTCTATTACTGGTATGCTTTCTATCTTTGAATCAGTATAAGGTACTGCCAAGTCAATGTCAATACCTAAAATGCAACTTCTATTACTGGTATGCTTTCTATCTTTGAATCAGTATAAGGTACTGCCAAGTCAATGTCAATACCTAAAATGCAACTGATATGCTCACTGGCTTGGCTACAGTTTTTCAATACACTGTCTCCAGATAATCCAGACATCTTAACAACTTGAACTGTTACTAACCAGGTTTTATCTTCTCTGAATCTCCAAGGTCAATCCATTGTTCAGTTTTGAGTGTTGATGTCATCATTCTAGGTGTTGTTGAATTGTACATATCATCGTCGAACAAGCCAGAAGAATTTGTGTTCCCTTTAAAGTCGTCAGCAACCTGGATTGGAAAATACATGGTGTTTTATTTCAGTATTAGCTTCAATCTGAAAGCCGACTCATTCTAAAGTTCATACCAGTACCAATCCAGCACAAAAATCCTCCTGCGTAGGATAAAGCAAAACCCTTGTGTCTCTTTTCGATTGTCAGAATCAAAATAATGAACGAAAAACCTGACAAAACCAAAAATGTCCTCTCGTTGAATTTACAAAAACAAAGGTGGATTTTCCCTTTCAGATGATCAATTGTCTTGGCTGTGAAGTTTGGCTGTCTAAAGAAACTCAACCAATCACTTTTCAGTGTGGTCATGAATATTTATGAGTTGACTCATCCAATCACTTTTCAGTGGGGTCATGAATATTTATGATTTAACTCACCCGATCACTATTCAGTGAGGTCATGAATATTTATGAGTTAACCCAGCCTATCATTATTCAGTGGGGTAATAAATACTAATGAGTTTATTATTCAGTAGGACTATGAATATTAATGAGTTAACTCACCCAATCGTTGTCATGCGCTGACTGAGTGGAGGTGGATGCTTTCGTGGCTGAAGTGTAATGTGTTGATGATGAGGGAGTGGAATCCGTTGGGAGGGGATCCTCAGGGCAGCTATCCCCAGGGAGGTCCAGCGCAAAGTTATAAAGATCCTTCAATGTTTCTTGGAATTTTGCAAACTTATGAAGCTACAAGGAGACAAAATGTGTACAGCATTGGTAATGTTGGCAGCCCCTTTCATACTATCAAATCAATTGGAGACTTTTGAACACTAGGTGGCAGCAGATTCACTAAGTAAATTTCCATAATGTAGTTCTGATGAGCACGCACACATTTCCAAGAAAATTGTATAGTCACCTGGTAAGTATGCCGCCACCTAGTGTCTCTAAAAGTCTCCCATTCCTAGGAAATAAAACCTCAGGCAATGTTTGTTTCACACTTCATGCAAATTGTCTTGGGAAAAATGAGCACTCATGATTTGCTAATCATTCCCTGGGGTTATCTCACTTGACCCTACTCCCAACCATGGGGCAGTAATTTCCTGGAGTCAAAACTATAGGCCTATACCACTTTTGGCATTTATACCAAAAGTCCTTTTGGACGAGTAGGCAGTTTGCTTTTTTTTTCATGAGTACCTAGTTGTAAAGTTTGGACAGATTGAACAAAATACAAATATTAGATGCATTTTGTTTCTGCATTGTCACAGAATATAATCATGAGGTGAAATCTGGACTATTCCATTTTACAACAAGAAACCGAGTGAAATGGAAAAGCCAGATTTCACCCGAGTCGTGATTAAATTCTGTCACAATGCAGAAACGAAATGCATTTAATATTTGTTTTGCATAACTCACACATAGATCCTTTTTCACAATAAACACATACAAACTTGCTCATCCTACACTCTGACAATTCTTAAAAACCCTTCTAAACAACGTGGACAACTCCATGTAGACACATGCCTCATTTGAACAAAGGGGCAGGGACTGATTAATTTGAAACAATGCTGTAAAGCATCCAATAACAATCCATATTGTACTCCAATATCAAACTCCAGAGAGTTAAAGCAGTAGTACATGTACATGGCAAAATAATGGATGATGCGTGACACAAGTTCCATCATTCAAATGACCAGGATCTGGATACTGCCCCTTTAACTTTCAGCAACAAGATCCTTACCTCTGTTATGACAGCCAGTGCTTTCACTCTAGTCTCCACAAGGTCCTCACTTGTTATATTTAGCTGTAATTAAATGAAGCGACAAACGTTGATTTAATTAACATATGGACTGTTGCGTCCAACTGCATCTCACATCTCCCACTCACTTTAAAGGGGAATGTTGCCTTCAGATTGGGCACTTTTGGCTATAAAAAGGATTTGCTTTTAAATCAATATGGTTGGAAATATATTTTAAAAGTAGAATATAATGATCCACATCCCTTGAACTTGTGTGGTTTTTGTTGTGTAATCTCATAACAGAACACGGTCCGCTATTTTGTAGAACCAAATTTTTGACTCCACAAAATGGCAGAACATATGTTATATGCTGATTGTATTTCAAGAAACAAATTTATAATTGTTTAATCACTACTCACTAATTACAAAACACTGTAGTTGTTTTTGTAAATGAACAACTCTTGGAGATATTTGAAAGCAATACCCCTTTAAAGAAGCTATTCCAAACAGAAGAGGAGCACTGTAGTAAACTGCTTAATGTCAGAAACCGGTTACCAGCCAATGCGCTCTACAGCGTATTCCCATGTTCTGTTCGCTTAACACGCTCGTTTCTAAAACACTATGGCTTTACTGGGAACCAACCACAAACATTAAGATTGACATGCTATTTTGGCTGGTAACCTGCTTCTGTGCGCAGCAAAAATGTTTATCTCAGCTTGGTAAAGAAAATGGCTCTGGTCACATGTTAATTGCCACGGCTGATGTACCTTTTCAAGCAAAGCATCAGAGTCTAACTGCTCCTTTAAAACCTCTGATAACTCCTCAAACACAATGGGAGCATCTTGCCTGTTACACAGATCATTCATGACATGGCCCTGTGAGAGAAATTAACAATTAAAGGGGCACTCCAGACACAAATTAATTTATCAAACACACTATTTAATATATATATTTTTTTTTCCAAACACAATTATTTTTCGACAAGGGCAATTTGATGTAACAAATTATTATTGAAAGTATTACACAGACCACAAGGGAAACAGGCTGGGTTAATTTAAAAAAAATTTTTGGATTGAACAAAACAAAATTTAATACAGCTCTAGTCAATTTTTTTTGGATCAACCCAACATAAAATTATTAAGTGATCATGTAACAATTTTTTTTAAATAGCATTTATTGAGTTTCGATGTTTTCACTTGTAAGACTGATTGATTGTAGCAAAAAATATTTAATACCCTGACGTTTGGACCCTAGCAGAGTATTTCTTGGAGGCTAAATGACAACGCAACAAACATAAGTAGGTATACTCTCTCCCCATCTCTCTCTATTCATCTATTTCCACTTGACTACTTCTGTTACACTTGTACACCTGTTTATGTGTGTTGTGTTGTGTTGTCATTTAGCCTTTGAGAAAGACTCTGCTAGGGTCAAAACGTCAGGCCATTACCTATTTTTTGCATTCATAGCATAGGTCCTTTTGGTTGTTAAGCAGTTTGCAACAGCTAATTCTATTTTCTCACTGATTGTAGCAACAAGGCAATCTCGGCAACAAAACTGCTGTGAACATCTCAAGCGCGTGTGCAGAAATGTTTATTCGTAAATCAAGGAAACAGGGCATCAAAACATATGGAAAATCAATGGTAAACTTCTCTTCACTACAAGCACGCACTGTTATTGTTTTTGGCAGCGAATTTATAAGCATTAATTCTTGGAGGCTGGATCATCTCTCTCATGCTTGTAGATAATTATTGTAGCATCAAGGAAATTGTGGTATAAAAACAATGAAAGTTTTCTGTTTGATACAGATAACAAAAAAATATACCAATTGTTTGAACTTACAGAGTTGTTTATGTGTCCAGTATCGGTGTCGTAGAGTGCTGCGATAATGTCTTTATTGCACATGACATCCTGTAGTTCTGCAGGACCAAGGAGCACCCTCTGCAATAGAGAAGTCAAGGTAACAGAACTTCATGTGTCTGTCATGAGCTGTGCGTAATGCATAGAGCGCAATGCGTAAAAATGTAAATATATAAAGGTAAATAGTAATGGTAAAAACCAAATTAAACAATGACTTTACCTTGTACTGTTTTGCAAGCTTCATGGCTTCATCATGGTTTGTGTCGTTAAGTGATGGACCAGAACCTGAATCCTGCTGCAGCCTAGTGAGGAGCGCCACTGGCTGCAGCGTCAGCAAACCCAGCAACCCACTGTAGCTATACAGCTGGTCATTCGGCAGCCGTTTGAAGACTGCCCCACAACACTGACTTCTGAGTCGATGGTTGAGGAATGTCTTGAAGTCAGTGATGTTGTAAGACATCAAGGTTGCATTAAGAGGAGTTGGGGTACTCTCAGGGTGGTAGCCATACAGCAAGTTGAAGAGCTATGGAAAATGATTTAGTTTTCAAAAAAGTCTACTGTTTCTCAGGGGCTACAATACAAATTCATATCCAGATTTTTTAAATTTTTTTTTGGGGGGGGGGGGAAGTTGTCAGTCAGAAGGCTGTAAACAACAAGCCACTAAGCTAAACAGTGGGAAAGGGTTTAACAGAACAGGAAACCAAAAAGTAGAAAGATGAACATTGATATTGAGTTTGAATTGTGACAGGTTGTAAGAGGCAGGGAAGCAGGATACAGGTAGTGAATTCCAAAGTGAGGAAGTACTCGGGAAGAAGCTTGATGAGTACCACTGAGTATTAGCTTTGAGGACAGCTACAGTATAAGGATGGGACAGGTTGTAAGAGGCAAGGAGCAGGATACAGGTAGTGAATTCCAAAGTAAGGAAGTACTGGGGAAGAAGCTTGATGAGTACCACTGAGTATTAGCTTTGAGGACAGCTACAGTATAAGGATGGGACAGGTTGTAAGAGGCAGGGAAGCAGGATACAGGTAGTGAATTCCAAAGTAAGGAAGTACTCGGGAAGAAGCTTGATGAGTACCACTGAGTATTAGCTTTGAGGACAGCTACAGTATAAGGATGGGACAGGTTGTAAGAGGCAAGGAGCAGGATACAGGTAGTGAATTCCAAAGTAAGGAAGTACTCGGGAAGAAGCTTGATGAGTACCACTGAGTATTAGCTTTGAGGACAGCTACAGTATAAGGATGGGACAGGTTGTAAGAGGCAAGGAGCAGGATACAGGTAGTGAATTCCAAAGTAAGGAAGTACTCGTGAAGAAGCTTGATGAGTACCACTGAGTATTAGCTTTGAGGACAGCTACAGTATAAGGATGGGACAGGTTGTAAGAGGCAAGGAGCAGGATACAGGTAGTGAATTCCAAAGTAAGGAAGTACTCGGAAAGAAGCTTGATGAGTACCACTGAGTATTAGCTTTGAGGACAGCTACAGTATAAGGATGGGACAGGTTGTAAGAGGCAAGGAGCAGGATACAGGTAGTGAATTCCAAAGTAAGGAAGTACTCGGGAAGAAGCTTGATGAGTACCACTGAGTATTAGCTTTGAGGACAGCTACAGTATAAGGATGGGACAGGTTGTAAGAGGCAAGGAGCAGGATACAGGTAGTGAATTCCAAAGTAAGGAAGTACTCGGGAAGAAGCTTGATGAGTACCACTGAGTATTAGCTTTGAGGACAGCTACAGTATAAGGATGGGACAGGTTGTAAGAGGCAAGGAGCAGGATACAGGTAGTGAATTCCAAAGTAAGGAAGTACTCGGGAAGAAGCTTGATGAGTACCACTGAGTATTAGCTTTGAGGACAGCTACAGTATAAGGATGGGACAGGTTGTAAGAGGCAAGGAGCAGGATACAGGTAGTGAATTCCAAAGTAAGGAAGTACTCGGGAAGAAGCTTGATGAGTACCACTGAGTATTAGCTTTGAGGACAGCTACAGTATAAGGATGGGACAGGTTGTAAGAGGCAAGGAGCAGGATACAGGTAGTGAATTCCAAAGTAAGGAAGTACTCGGGAAGAAGCTTGATGAGTACCACTGAGTATTAGCTTTGAGGACAGCTACAGTATAAGGATGGGACAGGTTGTAAGAGGCAAGGAGCAGGATACAGGTAGTGAATTCCAAAGTAAGGAAGTACTCGGGAAGAAGCTTGATGAGTACCACTGAGTATTAGCTTTGGGGAGAGCTACAGTACAAGAATGTGAATGAGCAGAGAAACGTGTGGACAGCCAAAGGTACGGTTAGGTGGAACAACCAGTGAGATGCCATTGGAGCACCTGCCATTATAACTACCCTTGAAGAGGTTCCAGGGATGAAGCCAAGTCCTGCCTGACTAACTTTCCAAAATGTTGCTGAATACCATCAGGCAGTGACAAATGACAAGCTGGAGCACCAGCCTAAATATGGCAGCTCAGTATTCTATAACAGGACGATATTTTTTGTTAGGTGAACAAAATCAAATTGAGTGGAGACGGAATTGAAACTGGGATCTCAGGATTTACCTCGCTGACATTCAGCTTTTTATCTAGAATTTGATGAGCGTCTGATCTTGGTATACTGAGGTTGCGAACAAAATAGGACTCCAGATCGCTGGCATTCTTCAGAATGTCCCCCAAACTGAAGTCTGCAAAACAACAAATAAATAAACAAAAATATGAATTTGTCAAATTTAAATATGAAAATCTAAAGTTGGGAACAACTTGTTTTCACACACGGCAGTTTTTTTGAAAGATTTTTCTCAGGATATTATAATATTTATTATTTTTATTTATTTATTGGTATTCACATATAAAATGACCAGCAGCAATAGCTGAAAGGGTCACTTAACAATCATAAACAAATATAAGCACAGGTAAAAATACAAACAAAAACATACTAAAGGGCCAAATAGTAAAAAGTAAAATATTTACAAAATCATTAAAACAAACTATTACAACATTTGGGCAAGTTGTGGAATGGTAGATTTCCTGTATCTCTCTGTTTTGCTTTTAATTAGGTTTAAACCAGACATGTTACGTAAGACCCTAGAATTAGTGTTAGATTTGGAAGGTGGAAGCAACTGTCTGTGACGGTCCGATTTCAAAAGTTTTACTGTATTTAGGCATTTATGATATATACACAATGCTAGAAAATTATAAGAGTGGCCTTCTGCAGTCTAAACTACAACGATTGCTCTATTACTTCAACTCAACTGTGCAGTGATGACTGTCTCCATCCTCGCTTACAACGAGATGGGCCATGATGATGAATAATTTATAAATCTAAAAATATAAATACTAACATCTTCCCCACCCATTATTTAGCAAAAAATGCAAATAAACGGAAAAAAGCCACACACAAAAAATTACACGATAAAGAACAGTCTCACTAAAAAAATGGAATACAACAAAAACATCCCTTGAAATTGTGTGTTTTTTGTGTAATTTCATGACAGAATACGTTCTATTTTGTATGTTCCTGCTGGTTGTATTTCCAGAGGCAAATTTTTGTTTTTTAATCACTACTCACTAATAACAACACGATGTAGGTGTTTTTTATCTTTAACAATGATAATAAAAAATAAGACACAGTTCATATTTTTTATTTTTTATTTTTTTAAATACTCCTTATTATGAAGAAAAGTTTGAGTTCAATGCAGAAAATAATAAATTATTACAATTAAATAATGAAGATTTATTTTTACCCAGCGGCGTAATGTGTTCTACTTGTTTTAGCATAAAATGAAACAAATTGAACAAACCTTGGGCGTCTACAAAGCGTTGCTCTAGGGACCCGTCATCACCGATTAGTTGATGAAAGGCGTCCAGTTCTACAGCTATATGCTCCAATGAGAAGTCATCGTTGAAGAGTTTATTTTCTCTGACCACTTTGTCAAGTTGGTTCAGGAAATCTTCAACCCTGAACATGAATAAAAATATGAAACCATTATTGAGCAGTTTTCATTAACGAATTCGCACCCATTTAAAGGTTGGTTAGAGCTGGATCTTCCTAGGTCTTTCCAGTTTATGAACATTTTCTTTTGAGAGATTCCCAAAATTACTGATGAAACTAAAACTAAGAATGCTTTGAATCAAAGATCGATAAAAAAGAACCAAGATACGGTTATCTACCTTAAACTCTTTTAATTTTCTGAGGAAATAGAGCTGTTGGTTTGCTTTACCTTACAGCATTTGAGTGTGATCAACCAACCAATACATTAAACAACAAACCTCTAAAATTTGGGCGAAACAAAGCAAAATTCAGGCACAGCAAGATGAAGAAAAAAGTGGACAGATAAAGCATTACAAATATTTGTTTACTTGGTATTATAAACTGGTACTTAATGTTTAATGTAAAATTAGGGGCAAATAAACCCCTCTGTCCCCCCCCCCCCCCACCGGCTTACCCAAAGAGTCCTTATACACCATAAATTCCACTTACAAAATGTTGGTTGTGGGAACTGTAGCGTGACCTGTGTTATATAATGAGTCAGCACCATTTCCTTTTAAAGGACAAAAATGCTTCTTGTCAGGCCTTGTCATATTGCTTTGTACCCATTTAGTTCTTTTAAATATAAATTTATCAAAGCAACATTTACACATTAAGGTACATGAAATAATTATGTACAGTTGTACATGTAAGAAATAATGGATTTTATGATATAACTAGTGTAGGTGGCCTTAGCTTCTGATCAAAACAGGACCCTCATTAGAGGCATGAATTTTATGACAATATGTAAATGATGCGTTATGAAAACTAGTGAATTGGAACGAATGCACTCTTCCAAAAACCATCCAGAAAATTTTACGATCCATTTTATGATACATGAAGAGATAGAGTTTTGAAAAACGAAGGTTTAGAATATTTATTGTCTCTAAAGTATCTTTGTATTATAACTTTATTCAAATTGTTGCGCAACGAGGGAATCTGTGATCCATAATGCTTTATAAATGCGTTTTTATTGTTATTATCAGGCATGATATTTGGTCCTTTGGGAAAAAAGTTTGAACATTTGATTGAGAACATGTGGTACATTTGATTGAGAACATGTGGTACAGGCTGACATTTCAGGCTATTTTAATCACAGTTTTTCTGTTTTTTCTAAGGGCAAACAAATCGGAAATCAGAATAAAGTAAGAAGAATATCACACCAGTCCTCCAAAATACAACAATCCCTTTAAATTATCAGGGACAGCTGTAGTCATGGAAACAGAAATATACAAACTCAGGGACACCTTCCATGAACAAATCCATTTCACAAAACTCCCAAAATGAAAACTACAACAAAACAACTTTAAAAAACCCAAACCAAATCACTCTCTGTCAAGCTTAAATGCGTCTGTAATCACAAATACACTAAAAAGCCCATGGATTTCTACATGGCGTGACATTTTTCAGTGGTATTTGTTTTTCTATTATGAAAGAGCAAAACAAAAACAAGTCGACCTGTGTTTGTGTAAAGCTGACAGGTCAAAGTCAGTTTTGTGATCCACTCAAAAAAAAATGACAAGTCTCTCACCTAACGTTTAAATGTATAAAATGCCAGTGTTTAATCCTTTTAAGTGCAACTTTTGTCAAAATCCAAAAACGTTTGATGGCGTCACATTTCAATTATATGAAGAACATTCAGAGAATTTTCAGTTCATTCTAACTCTGAAAGAGTATCAGACAATGTGATGCTGAACAATTTTAACGTGAGGTTAGAGACCTAAAACACGAGAGACTTTGTTCACACAGAACAAGGAGAATAGTTATCTCATTTATCATGGGAGAGTTTTCTTCCGTACTCAACAGAAAGATATTTATCAGACTGTCAACATGTGAACATGATTTTGTTATTAAAGATATTGCACAGTAAGGTGATATTATTAGATTGAAAAATATAAGACCGCTGGACACTTCCAGTCTTGACTTTACTGGCCTGATGCTGAAATCACTGGCCTCAGGCCTGCAGTCAAGTGTCAAATTCAAACTGTGATAGAAAACTACAGGATGGGAGTAAATTTACTCAAGCTAAAAAAAATGATGTTAGTTTCCCTTATACAGTTGTTAAATACATTCTGTGCATGAACGCAATCATGGTGTACCGTTACAACTTACAGTCACTAACAGTAACAGGAGCATCTGGTGTCATTTGGACGCCATTTTTAATTTGTACGACATTTTTAATTTGTACGATAAACTGTTGTTTCACTGTAAATCTTTAACCAAAATGTAATACAGAACATTTTATCAAACGCCCAGCCATGATTAATTTTGTTGAAATTCTGACACAATTTTTTCAGTGACAATAACTGGAGAAATAATACGCAACAGAAATTATGGGCTGGTTTTTGTTTCAGACAATACATGTAGATAGAATGTCTGAATGAAAAAAATATTCCTTCTAAAATTTACTTTCCAAATCAAAGTCTCTTGTTATTTCCACCACATTACAAATTCTGACAAAGCTTGCTCAATAACCGATTGCTCAATCCAAGTAGCTGCAGCTGAAATTATGTGGACTAAGCATCTGAGGTTGCCAAGGAGGCAGTCACGATCACGGTTGACAGATTCAAAAATCGTCTAGAACTTATCTGTCCACCGTTGATGTGTGCATTTTATTTTTGTTGGTACATATTTAAACTTGTTTTCCTTTCTTGTCATCAGATGTTTACTACCTTTACCAATCTTTAGGCCAACTAGGCTTTCGGATAAAAATTACTCAATTTCTTTTAGGGGTCATTACCAAAGTATCATACCTTTAAATAACTGTAACAACATACAATATTGATAGTAAATTTATCCAGATAAATTACAAACAAATACACTAATAACAGCGAAAAAGAGCCACATTAAGGTTATTTTTATCATTTCAATACATGATTGTGTTTATCTATTCAAAGAGTTCAGTCAGCCATTATACTTGATTTCTTCTTGGACATGTTGGTGGCTTCATTGCATAATATGTCCAAGGCTTCTCCAATGAAGCTACACAGTCAGACAGTTCTGATTGCCAGCAATATTCAGACCTTACAAGGTTGTTGAAAATTTGCAGACTTTTTTAAACAGGGCTTGAAATTGACACTGCAAGTCGGGAGGTCAGTGATTTTAGCATCTAGCCTGAGTAAACTCACAGCCAGACATGCCTGGCAATCTTGTCTTCTTCTATTTATTAATTGTGTTAACTAAAAACATGGCAACAGAATATGATGAATTATTCATAGGTTGGTGTTGATTGAAAACTAGAGGATGGAAGAGAATTTACTCGTCCAAATAAACAAAAAGTTTCCCTTTTAACGAACAGTTTAAGGAACGAAGAAATATTGACAATTAGCACGATTTGAAGCTGCGACCACAACAGTCTTCGAGAACGAAAGTATAATTTGAATCATATTAAATATAAGTGTACTGGAATTGGAATGTACTGGACTGGAATTTTTTTCACGCGACCAGAATTGAAATGAAAAGGGGAAAAAATCCTACATGTACACAGTTTAACATTTTCTAATTTGAACTTAGCACTAGGAGAAGACTGATCTCATTTGTATAGATAGTTCCCAGTAGACGCCATCTTTACGGGCAAATCGCAATTTGGCTTGCAGGCGCGTCAAGAGCTCAAATTATTAACGCAGCCGCGTTGTTTACTAACCAATCACGCAATGAGTTAAAGCTTTTTTCCCTAATAATATCTTATTTACTATTTACAAAGCCTTAGTTTTACCTTATATTAGTTATGGCATCTTGGCGTGGGGTAAATGTGGAATAGGTAAAATTAATAGAATTATTATCCTTCAAAAAAGGGCACTTAGAATTATCAACCATGCTGATTACCGGGCTCACAGCAATCCTTTATTTTATAAACACAAAACACTTAAAGTCGATGACATTTATTTTTTACAGCTTGGGATCTTCATGCATCAGCTTCACAATAAAAAACTGCCTAATACTATATGTTCAATGTTCAGCAAAAATCTAGATATCCACTCTCACTTCACTAGGCAGTCTACTGATTTTCATCAACCATATGTTCGTACCACACTAACTCAAAAAAGTGTCAAGCATGAAGGGCCTAAGCTGTGGAATTCCTTGGATACTTCTTTGAAAAAAATACAGAGTTTATTCTTGTTTAAGCGGAAACTAAAAACTCAATTAATCAGCAAATACTTATAAGCAGACTTCCTTTATTCCAACCTCGAGTTTACTTTATATACTGGCCATGCCAATATCTAAGTTGTAATTTAGTTGTAATAGTGTTTTCATATTGTTGTATTGTTCTTTGTTTTGTTATTGTTTGAGTGGGGTCTCTACTCGACAAGCTGATGCTTCTTGGAGACCTCCATCCTCACACAAATCATATTGTACTTATGTTTTCCCTAATCATTATAATATAATGTAAATTATATCACTTTTTTTTGTGTGTGGTAAAAATAAAAGAAAAAATGAATGAATGAAAATGTGCGCGTGCTGCACGCTGTTCTCACGCGTAACGCATGACTGTGTGTTCCAAATTGCCCGTAAAGATGTCCGATTTACGTCATATTGCAACCTATCTATTATGGGTAAGTATTCTTCAATACTCAACAGTATTGACAGATTTTTAATATCAGACTAAAAGTAAACATTTGAAAACACCAGACTGCCGCACTTGTGTAGTCATGAGTTTACTGGCTCCATGCTAAATTCACTGGCCTCAGTCCAGTGTAAATGTTAAGCCCTGGCCTCAGCACACATGTAGTACATATGAATGGCAAATGTAATGCTGTATGAGGAGTACAACATACATTATAGGGGAGTACATGTACCTTGTACATGTACATGGTGTGTAAGCTCAGGACTACAGATTGTTTGCACTGTGTATGGTACATGTGTCATAGGTTCATAGGTTCAGTTTATTTACCACAGTATCAACAACTAAAAAATACATTATCACTCAAGAGCGATCAGTTTAAAGAATACAATACAGTAAAGATATATCAAGATGAAAATAAATATGATACCGCAGAGGGATCCATTTTAGAAGCAGAGCTTGTAGGCAATGGTCCCTAAAGACATGCATTTGCATTGAGACACATATTAATTACACTTCGGCGAACCAAAAGGTCCGAGGGCGAGGCGAGTTCAAAAAATAGTAAAAATATATCTCAATGCACATGCATGTAAACTCAATGATAAATTTAACTAAACACTAACAACAAATAGAACGAAGGACGTAAACAAAACACTGGACAAAAACTAAACACAACAGCCTTGCAGGTCTGCTAGTTAAGTACCGACCGAAACAGAGTGATCACACCCAGGGGATACCACCAAGGGAAAAACAAGCTTGGAAATGGGCAATGTGGGCGAGGATCCCCGCTGAGGGGACCACCCATTCCTGGTCAGCACTGTACATGTTTAGATAATGAGTACATGGTAAATTCATACATATCTGTTCACTCATCTACAAATAAGATTCCAACGTGTCAGATTTAAAGACACGGTTAAAGATAGATTAAACTTTTGGAAACTCTAAGGTGTTCATTAAGCACGTTCCACAGCATGGGTCCCTCATGTTTAATCGTTTTACGAGCAAGGGAAGTACGAGTGTAAGGAATATGAAAATTAGAAGCTTGGCGGGTAAAATGAGATTGAACATCTGAATTTAAAGAAAAAATTGATTTAATTGCAGGAGGTAAATTTTTGCAGGACAGCCGATACATCAGGGACCCAAGCTGTAGGCGATAAATATCCTTCACTTTTAAAGTATTATATTTGATGAAAAGGGGGTCTGAATGTGCGTTAAAATCTGCAAAATTAATAATACGAAGAGCTCGTTTCTGCAAGATAAGAAGTCGATTGAGATTAGTAGCAGAACTAGCTCCCCAAGCAAGTATCTCATAATGAAGATAAGATCCAATCAATGTGTTATATAGGGAGTGCAATACCATTTCAGGGAGGAAGTGTTTGATCCTATTAATCACACCAATATTTCTAGAAATGACTTTACAAATAGAATCCACATGACTATTCCATGTAAGGCCACGGTCAACAAAAAGTCCCAAAAATTTACAACAATCAGTTTTAGTGATGATAAAGTCATTAATCTTTACAGGACATGGAAGGTCACTGGCAGTGTTGCTGAACAGCATGTAATTAGTTTTAGTAATATTAAGGGATAATTTGTTGACCGTAAACCAATCAGCAACAAGTTTAAGCTCTTCATTGACAGTATTTACCAGGTAATTAAGGTTGCTATGGGAAAAAAATAAATTTGAGTCATATAATATAAAAGAAAGCACACTGGAGGAATTAGTAAAGTCATTAATGTATAGGATAAAGAACAAGGGCCCAAGGATGGATCCTTGTGGTACACCATAAGTAAGGACATCAGACTCAGAATTTATGCCATCAACGGAAACATATTGTGGCCGGTCTGTAAGATAACCTCTAAACCACTCCTCGAATGCCATAGTAGGAAAGTTTATGTAATAGTATTTGATGGTCTATCATATCAAAAGCTTTTGAAAGGTCAAGGAACATCCCCAGGGTATGTTTGGAGTCATCAATTGCATTAGAGACTTTATCAATAAAATCAAGGAGTGCATGAATGGTTGAATGTTTACTATGGAAACCAAATTGCTGGTTTGTCAAAATGTCAAACTTATTCAGAAACTTAATAGTTCGGGAATAGACACATTTTTCAAAAACCTTAGAGAAACATGAAAGAACAGAAATGGGTCTGTAATTATTAATACAGCTACGATCACCCTTTTTAAAAACTGGGATGACTTTGGCAATTTTCATTTTAGAGGGAACAGTGCCAGTCCTAAAGGAAGTGTTGACAATATGAGCAAGAGGCGTGCATATGGCAGAGATAGACTTTTTAACAATGGAAATATTTATCAAGTCATGACCGGAGCTCTTTTTGTTTTGCAATTTGTTGACAATGTCAATAATCTCATACTCGTTAACAGGGGTGAAAAACAAGGTATTAGGATTAGGGTTTGATAAGTAATCAGAGAAACTAAGGGGTGGGAGAGTAGGTGGGATGTTATTGGCAAGGTTAGGACCAATGTTGATGAAATAATCATTGAAGTGATTGGCAATTTGGTCAGGCTTATCAACTAATTCCCCATTCACAATAATGCTATTAATACAATGAATAGAAGTCTTTTTATTCAAAACAGAATTAATGACTTTCCAAGTGTTACGGATATTATTTTTTTCCTTTTCAAACTGAAGGGAATAGTAATTTTTCTTAGAAAGACGTAAAAGGCTAGTCAAAGTATTTTTATACTTGGTGTACTTGCACTTAAGATAATTCGTAGGATTGGACAAATACTGACGATACAATTTATTCTTTTTCTTAATAGATTTGAGAAGAGAATGTGTGACCCAAGGGCTAGTTGAAATATGACTAGCTTTGCTTGTTAGATCTAATTGAAGGAGTATTTTGATCGTACAAGTTAATAAAACTATCCAGGAATGTATTATAAGCAGTATCCGGATTATTACAACTGAGGACACCACCCCAGTCGAAAGAGCGCAAGTCGCCAATGAACTTATCAAGGTTAACATTTGAAAGATTACGAGTAAAAGACAATTTGTGATTATGAGGTGCACTTGAACTTGAAGCTTGTATAAACATAAAAATTGGCAGGTGATCTGAAATGTCGGAAATTAAAATGCCGGATTTGGAAGAGGGAAGAATATTTGATAAGAAGTTATCGATAAGTGTAGCAGAAGTATCAGTGATACGTGTGGGCTTATGAATTTGGGGAAGGAAGGAGTGAGATGTAAACAAATCGATAAAGGACAGGGAGTTAAGATTGGTTTGATTTAGTAAATTAATATTGAAATCACCTGAAATAATGCAAGATTTGTTATTACAGTCAGCACGTGAGCATATAATCTGAAAGGTGGTCATGAACTCATCGTGAACAGCTGACGGTGCTTTATACACAACACCCGCAATAATGTTTCTAGCATTAGGAATACAAATCTCCACAAATAAAGACTCAAGAGAGTCATCAGAAAAATTCAGGTCTTCCCGAACAGTAACATTAAGCTCACTAGAGATATAGAGGGCAACTCCACCGCCAGTTTTTGCGCCTTGTCTGTTATTCACGACGAGCTCATACCCAGGCAAATAAAAGTAACTGTGGGGAACTGATTTGAGCCAAGTTTCAGAGAGTGCGATAAAAGAAAATTTATAGTTGATTGAGTTTAGAAGAAATTTGAGTTTGTCAATGTTTTGATGGAGACTTCTAATATTAACGTGAAGTATGGAAATGGAGCTATCACCAGTCGGCCTAGGAAATTGATCTATCGAATAATAATGAGTGTTATCAGATAAATTAAATGAAATATCATCATCAATATTTATATCAAAAGTCATAAGAACTTGTTGTTGGTTGTACGCAAGAATCAAGGCATGCACACAAAAAGTAATTACAAATAAGTTGACCAGCAAGGAGAACACAAAACAAACAACTACGAAATACTAAACAATTCACAAGGACTGACACAAAAACACAAATACAATAATTCAACAACACAGATAGAGAGCACTTCATGATTGTGAAGTAAAAAAGACCTCTTGTCTATCAGACAGCACCGGAAATCCATAGTAAGTTTGGTAATGAATTTAAATGCGCGTGTAAAAACACTTACAAAATAAAACAAATAAAGAAACATACCAAGGAAATGTTAGGAGGGAGGAGTACGATACTCCTTGCCATCAATGTAAAGTTTACCGTTACGGAAGGCAACCTTCTGACCCTTATCAAAGGAAAGTTTCATAATGTTATGAAGTGATCTTTTCTTCATGGCATCAGCGTGGGGAAGATCTTGTATAACAAAGATGCCAGTCCCTTGTAGTGCAGCTTTAGATTGATGCAGGATTTATTGTCTTTCGGGTCTATATATAAATTTGGCGATGACGTGGCGAGGTTTGTCGGATGGAGATTTGGGTTTGATGTGGCCGGAGCGATGGGCATTTTCGATGGTGATGTCGGGTTGTTCAAACTTATCTGCCAGGAGCTTCTTTACAGCTTGCAGAACATTTTGGGGGGTTTCGGCAGGCTCTTCTGGGATCCCACCAAAGCGCAGATTGAAGCTCCGAGAGTGTCTCTCTAGCTGAAGGACCTCATCCCGGAGAACATTTAGAGCGCTGGCAGACTCTTGCAGCTGCTTGTCATATTTCGAAATGTTAGTGGTTGAGATGTTGGCTTGATCTTGTAGCGCTTAAATGGAGTCAGAAGCGAAACTGATAGCCGTTTCAAGATCAGCCTGCTTTTCCTCCATGATTGACACTCTGTTGAGAATGCTCTGCTGGTTTGAGATCACCGTATCCAATTTAGAGTGAACGACGCTTATCATGGAGCGAAGATCCTCACGCAGAATGTTAAAATCGGTACCAGGAGACCCCCCAGTAGAACTGGTTTCACTCTCAGCAGCCGTGGTTGAGCCACTAGCCCATGCACCGATGTTAGCAGGCGACCTTACGTTGGACACCACCGAGGTTGCAGTACCGGTAGTGCTGCCAGAGTTAGACCGGTCATTTTTCTTTTCACGTCGTGGTGGCATTTTCGGATCTAATCTGACTATAAAGCTTATTCCGGTGAAACTTGAATATATATTACTGAAGATAGTGTAACTTATAACTTTTGGACGATCATGGAAATTGAAGAAAATGTGGAAATTCTGGCCTGTCGGATAGCAAGGTCTCAAAACACGTCTACCTCATACTGTGTCCACAGACCATGGAGGTAGGAAGAAAGACTGAATGTGTACAAGTCAATAAGCACTGTACAGCTCTCACTCAGAGTCAATATGCACAATAAATTGTCCAGGATTGATGCATGACATTTAAAAGGAGCATAAGAGACATGTTTTGCGGTGTGGGAGGTGGGGGGGTCCCAACTGCCCAACAAATATTGATACAATACATGAAGAAAAAAATAATAATTGCAGTGTGGAATGTATTGATTAATTCAACAACATTGTCATGACTGGAATTCAATATGGCTGTTGGAATAGTGAAACCATTCAAATGTTGTGCTGTTTGCTATACCAAAGCTGCCAACATTTGCATCTTGCAATCAGGGGAGACTGTGTACAAAATACAGGGGGATATTTAGAAAATACATTCATCATAATAGGGAAAAGGTTTCCATAATCAGGGAGATTTTCAAATTAGCTCAAATCAGATTCAGAACATGGAAAGATTGTTTATTTTCAGGAAACATTCTGTAGAATCAGGGAGAGTTGACAGACATCTTATTATGAACTGCTGATCAAGGAGGAAGGAATGACCATGAAGAAGGGAAGCGGATGAACTTGGCATAATGACGTCAATAAAATACTGCACTACAACGGCTACACATTCATTATTCTCACAACTTGTTACACACACAATGCATCAATGATCATATCCATCATTTTGTTTCAAGTGACTCCAATAATTGAGCAGCGGTGAAATTAAGGTTAAATCTTAGATGGGCAGTGGGAGGGGTTCATCATTTTTTTCTGGGGAGCACTATTGACAAATTCAAACTGTAGTTTTCTTTGCATTATTCTTTAAAAAGTCCTTTTTTAGCACTCTCATTTAGCTGTTTACTAGGGCCTATATAAATTTATTATGTAGATAATTTGACAAGGAGGCAAATAACAATTATATTGTCTGCATGTAAATTATATAAAAAATGGTTTTAAACATTGAAAATACTACATATTAGAAGCTCTAAATTTTTTAATTCTGGTAATTTTTAATTTCAAGTTCCAGATTTTAAACATGGGGGAGCACATGGCCGGAGGGCTCGAAATTCAATTGGGTTCTCCGCATACCCCCCCCCCCCCCCCCAGTTATGCCTCTGCAACTGAGAAATAAATATGGCTACACTGTATCTCCTTTTGAGTTTTAGCTGAGCACAAAATCGTAAAAGTAACATTTCCTGCTTGAGCGGCTCTATGAAATTGGGCCCAGGGTATATTTGTTTTGGTCATAAACTTTTAAACCTAAACAGGTTCTTCAAGGAGTGTTCTCCAAATTGGCGGCTATGGCTACGGCTACAGCTACAGCAATGGCTGCGGCTGTTGCTACACTGGGTTGCTATGGGCCTCCTATGCTTCAATGCTTGCACCATGACAATCACAGCGCAGTTGCTGATTCTGATGAAGGCCTAGTTACCAGTCAACATAACCACTGCTTTGTAAGCTAAAAGGCATACTTGTATCTCTATTCAGAAAATTGTTTGATATATTTACTTTCTCTTAATACAACCTCTTTTCTCAATTTTATTATGGCACTCACCTTGAGAGACCATTTAGGGCATTGTGAAGGAAGACCCCCCCCAAAAAAAAATAAAAAATAAAAAATAATACAACATGAGTCAATCCCGCCAGTTTTACTGATACGGTTCATTGTTACTATGATGGCGTTTCTTGACTACTGGAGAAATAGAATGGATACACTCCTCATCTAAATCACGTGTCTACTGTCTGAACATGGCATGCACTACAAATACAAATCATTGCCTTCAGTGGAATTAACTCTCCTACTTTTTGTAACATTTTCTAGAGATTTGACCAACCATTTGAAACAATTCCATGGCAGAGTTGTTTATGTTGGCACAGTTATGCACAGAATTACATGTACATGTGTGTATGCATTCACCATATTATGTAAGGCTTATTTCCTACTAGATTTACTATTCCCCAAACCCTCAACTATTTCCTGTTTTACAATATACAGGCTGGCCTAGTTTGATACCATTTAAGACCACAGTGGGTGATATTGAAGGGTCAGACAGTGCCAGTGTAGTGTTATGGCGCATTCACCACATGCCATCATATTACAGGCTGGCATAGTTTTATATCATTGAAAACTACATGTACATATGTGTGTATGCATTCACCATATTATGTAAGGTTTATTTCCTACTAGATTTACTATTCCCCAAACCCTCAATTATTTCCTGTTTTACAATATACAGGCTAGCCTAGTTTGATACCATTTAAGACCACAGTGGGTGATATTGAAGGGTCAGACAGTGCCAGTGTAGTGTTATGGCGCATTCACCACATGCCATCATATTACAGGCTGGCATAGTTTTATATCATTGAAAACCACAGTGGGTGACATTGAATGGTAAGACAGTAAGTAGGAAGGTTGACTGTGTACCAACACAAATTATGAAAGTTATTTCTAAGATTCCCCCTTTAAACACTTCATGACAGTTTCAGCGCATACTGCTCCATTATGCGATGTTTTTCCGATCCCCTTTAAACATGTTAAAGTTCTACAAAACATGAAACCTTAAGAAGGTCTTGAGGGTGGAGTTTCATTGTTGCATATTGTTTTGCTTTCAAGACTTGAACTACATGTAAGCTGGGAAATTTTTTAGACAGAAATGAAACTAGACTTCTGAATATGAAAGCTACAAGGTCAAGGTGCAAGATTAGACACAGCAAGAGATCCTTACTATGGGGTTCTGGCTTGCCAGCCATCTTTCTTGATTATAGCCCCAGTAAGTCATAATTTGCAGGTTAAGGTTTTGCAAGTCCCTGATTTGTTTTGTAAAAGACAAATTTGAGGGGGGATTACTTGCAGAGATTGTTTATTTGATGGAAACTGAAGGCTCTTACCCTGAGTTTGGATGGTTAGGAAATCCAAAAGGGTCCCTTTCATACTTCGGACAGAACGTCTGTAGAACGGGAATGATTCCAGAAGATGGTAGTGGCATCGCTGTGAAGTAGGCTGGGGGGAGGGGGGTGGAAAGAGAATTGAAGATCAAATTGAAAAAATACATAGACTAAAACTCCCTGGGGGAAAGTAAAATGCACAGTTGACTATTTTCATGGCTACTTTACAAAAAGCTTAAGGGCAAGGCCTGCGGGAATACATAAAAAACAAGGATGGCTCATATCAAGTTGGCCAGGATTTTTAACAAATGTACTCAAGCACTAAGAAAGTCTTGTTTTGGAACATTAAAAATAACTGAAGAAATCAGTAAACCATTCACTGTGGTTTTTAATGATGGAGTTCTAACCCTCTATGGATACAGACAGACATCCAAAGAGGGTTAGAATGTTGTGAATGCATCGACACAGTACACACACACACACACAATAAGAAATTTACAAACACTTTTTTAGTTCTGTGCACAGTTGTGCCACCACCCACATCCTGTTCATTTCCTGGACATTGTTACCACGGAGTAAGAGAGTTAACTTCACATTTTCCATTCATGATGTGGGGGTGGGGATTTGGTGTCAAGGGTCAAGAAACTTACTTTGACCCATGGGTTTAGATGGCTGCTGCTTCCGAATGAAGAGGAGTATAACAAAGAGCACCAATGGGATGAGTGTTTCAAATATGGTAGTCACCTGAAATAAAGTGTACATGTTATGGGCGTTATTGTGGTGAAATTCAGGTCATCATGGTTGCAAAGACTAAGAGTGAGTAAATGGCTAGAGCTATGGAAATGACTGTTGCTAAGGGTGTTGCTAAGGACATCTTATCTGACAACGCATGATGAGGTGGCAATCAAGACGTAGTCGTCAATTCGGACACAGCCTTAGAAAGTTAGAATGCCTTTTCTCGTTACATTTAGCAGCGCTATGAAAAGGACATTGCATAGAAAGCAAAAAAAACAGCCACTAATTGGGTCCAGGCCTGGGCTGATTTCACTAAGAGCTAAGATTGATCTTAAGTGCGAACTGCGAATCAATCTTAACTGCTAAGCAAAGTGTGATGGCACAACACAAATCACTGAGGTAATACTGACAATTAAGATGAATCTTAGTGTTTTGCCCAGGTCCTTGGTTTAAAATCTGACAGTGACTATGTAATACAAAGGTAGGCCTAGTGGGTGTTTGGCCTTTGCTGGAGAAGGCATGGCCAGCCAAATAGCCACAATACATGTACTTCTGAAATAAACAAGAGCGTATGAAAATAACTTACAGGGCTTCTCTTCTTCAAAACAAAGTTTTTCCACAGAAGGACTTGAAGCTGATGAAAAAACTTCATGATGGTGATCTGCGTCAGACAGCGCTGCCGGAATCCAGCTCTCTACTATCTGCGTATCCTAAAACTACTCAACATAACTGATAATGTTGTCCCAAGCTGGGCGTTGCATTATTCACTCACACATGTAAACACTTTCACTGATGACAACCTACAAACAAAAATGACAAAAAATTGACTAAGCACTGATAGCTGGCTATTAGGTTGTAGGTGGAATAATTTTAGTCTTGGACATGTCCCTTAGATTTATGTAAAGAGCTATGTACGACAGATCAAAGGTTTAGGTAAATATTTGTGTTTTCTTTTTAAATGATGGACTGATCAAAACCTAAGCCAAAGGGCCAGGTGATGATGCACAGTGGCTGCATCGTTGGGAGGATGGTGGGTTACAATTATCGCAACTACCCCTGAGGTACTCCTGCTGGATCTACGAACGAGGTTCGTTCCACTATCGCCATGAATGAAAGCCATAAAAACCTTGTATAGTTCTTGGCATGGAGTAGCCGTGGAAACTCTGCTGCTGCTGTGTACATCAGTGTACCGTCACCGTCAGTGTCAGTGTGGTACAAGCCTTGACACTGGTTCATACTTCCTGACACTGGTTCATAATAGTATAGTACAGTCGTTTGACCAGTTCCGGATCACTTTTTGAATTCATAATGTTTTTGTTGCATTCTATTTAACATTTTAAACAAACAAAAGTCGATCAGTTTACCTTTACATGTCCTAACACTCACCAAGTATCCATTGGCAAAAAAAGGTAATACTTTTGAAGTGGCTTCGAGAAAAGTATCGTCACCCGTTTGACCAGTTCCGGATCGGTTGATTCTATTCCGAATCAGTAGCGCGCCCTCTATTGCAAACCTATTGCATACTCCCATTTAGCCCCATTTATAGTGCCAATGAGTGACAACTGGGGAAAAAATCTCGGCATAAAAACGTGAGTTGATATTCGAAAAATTATCCCACCTCCTGGAGGTACATGGGCGTAGGGCCAAGGATCGGAGGAAGTCCAGAGTATTGGCACTATAAATGGGGCTAACTCCCATTCATAAAACTGAAAATACATGCAATGTTATCGACGGCTGTTGGATGAAGTACATGTAGTTTTACATGCTTTGAAGTATACAAATGCATGCTTCCAGTGCAACTTAAATGACTAAACTTTCTACAACAGCCGTATGATTTTAACTAACTGAGTGCGCCACCATTTGACGCACCAACATATTGAGTAATCCGGAACTGGGCAAGGGTACGATGCCTCCCACAAACGATTTCGGTAATTTTCTCTTATAAAAAAAACAAGACGCCTGCTCAGTATTTACTTGAAATATTTTTACACATTCTTTACCATTTTACATAATTGTTATTCGCCCTGGCGTTCAAATTTGAAAGGTGAGAAGTTTTAACAGCGTTTTTCAACCAACATTTAAAAAAAAATTATTGATCATTATCGCCGACAAACTTCAGAAAAATTGCCATAATTTATTTGTTGATGATGTTTGGCACCTTATTTTGGGTTTGTTGGTTTATTGGATGTTGTTCTTCAAATAATATCAACAGAAATTGGTAATGTGAGAAGTAATTTAATTTTGTGGCTGTTGCAAAGTTTAAGTGATCCGGAACTGGTCAATGATCCGGAACTGGTCAAACGACTGACTGTACTTCCTGTGAATGTGACAGCTCTGTTTTCGCTGTGAATGTTTCGTAGGGGTTGAGCACATCTCAACTTTTCTGAATTGTTTGTTGCAAATTTGTGACGTCAAAATTTGTAACACAATCGTATATCGTAGGACGCCCTGTATTCAGGGCGTCCCTGAAATCGAGGCAAATCTTTTACCTCTCTGCGCACGATGTAAACAGTCCCTAGATACAATTTTTGTGGTTTGACTTGCCAAGCAAAGAGTCTCCTCTCATTTGACCAAAACTTAGAAACATGTAAGGCTCCACTGGTTAGTTGCACTTGTAAATGCAAAAAGTTGTGGTATTTTAGGCATTTCTGCAAGGTACAAAAATATGTCATACTGTCGGGGCCATAAAAAAAAAATTCCCCACCGAAAAAGTTTCATCAAACACTTTTTCAATTCACAAATCACGATGATCAAATCATGTGACTGAACATTCTGCTGAGCATTCTGGGGGAAAAAATACAGAGGCTTAAAGAAGCCACGTGCCTTATATCATTTTCTAATAGTCTGGATAATTTTTTTTGTAACACTCTTATCATTTTTGTTATTAATATTAAAATTTAAACATCAGCTTTGTGATTCGATTATCACTGTTTATTTATATGCTTTATTATAAATGTTAAGAAACATAAAATAACACAAAACTAAATAAAAATAAGATTTCAAAGCCAAGAATTATTTACATTTTTATTTTTATTTTTTTTTAGTTTTTGAAAAATACCATGGTTATTTTTAAAACTAAATAAAAAATATGTTGAATAAAATGAAGAAAACTGCTGGCTATAGAGTCATACACTAAGTCTCACAGAACACTTGTAGTCACTGCAGATGTTTCTTCCACGTATGGCTTCACCCGGACACCATACTTTCTTGTTTGCATCGAAAACAGGTAAAACTCAAAACAAATGGGACGCTATTGAAGTCATCGAAGATCGGTGCGTGGTGTGAAAGTTTCAATGTCCATCACGTTTTAATATATGTTTGCATATTTCTTACAAACAAAGGAAGGTAATTAGGGCATCAGTTGATTATGGAATATTTTTATTTTTTTTCAATTCAAAGAAAAAGGCATACTACATCGAAAACCGGACAGGGGAGGATATTGCAAGCTGTGTGCTTGTTGCGAATGGTCGTTGGTTCTGTCTCTCAGTGTCAGCCTCATCGAGTTGACCATGCACTGACTGTTTTTCTTTAAAGTTTTGGTTTGGTTTTTTTATAAATAAGATTGAGAAAAAACACAATTAAATTTGGACCTTTTGCAAATGTATTTACCTGCATTTATTATATCGTAGGACGCCCTGTATTCAGGGCGTCCCTGAAATCGAGGCAAATCTTTTACCTCTCTGTGCGCGATGTAAACAGTCCCTAGATACAATTTTTGTGCTTTGACTTGCCAAGCAAAGAGTCTCCTCTCCTTTGACCAAAACTTAGAAACATGTAAGGCTCCACTGGTTAGTTGCACTTGTAAATGCAAAAAGTTGTGGTATTTAGGCATTTCTGCAAGGTACAAAAATATGTCATACTGTCGGGGCCATAAAAAAAAATTCCCCACCGAAAAAGTTTCATCAAACACTTTTTCAATTCACAATTCACGATGATCAAATCATGTGACTGAACATTCTGCTGAGCATTCTGGGGAAAAAAATACAGAGGCTTAAAGAAGCCACGTGCCTTATATATCATTTTCTAATAGTCTGGATAATTTTTTTTTTGTAACACTCTATCATTTTTGTTATTAATATTAAAATTTTAACATCAGCTTTGTGATTCGATTATCACTGTTTATTTATATGCTTTATTATAAATGTTAAAAAACATAAAAAGACACAAAACTAAATAAAAATAAGATTTCAAAGCCAAGAATTATTTACATTTTAATTTTAATTATTTTTTTTTTTTAGTTTTTGAAAAATACCATGGTTATTTTTAAAACTAAATAAAAAATATGTTGAATAAAATGAAGAAAACTGCTGGCTATAGAGTCATACACAAAGTCTCACAGAACACTTGTAGTCACTGCAGATGTTTCTTCCACGTATGGCTTCACCCGGACACCATACTTTCTTGTTTGCATCGAAAACAGGTCAAACTCAAAACAAATGGGACGCTATTGAAGTCATCGAAGATCGGTGCGTGGTGTGAAAGTTTCAATGTCCATCACGTTTTAATATATGTTTGCATATTTCTTATAAACAAAGGAAGGTAATTAGGGCATCAGTTGATTATGGAATATTTTTATTTTTTTTCAATTCAAAGAAAAAGGCATACTAGGCCTACATCGAAAACCGGACAGGGGAGGATACATGATTGTCATATAACCTACCTTGGTTGCATAGCATCCAGTGTCCTATGCAATCGATAATACCTTTGACTATTTAAAGTAAAAGCTTTGATATAATTCTCTCTTGTTGACAACCCACGTACTGCAGCTGCTGCTGCTCGAGTCGCACTGACGTTTGTCTCGTCCGTGTCCAATTCGTCAGTCGTATTGTTGTGTGTGTGGTCGACCGGGGTGTCTAAAAAGTGTGCGTTTAATGTTAAGCGCATTTTAGGAATTTGCTCAATCTGAAGATTGTGCCAAATTTTCATCATTGTGTAGATTGAGCGCTCAATTCTGCAAATTGGGCATCATAATTGATGAGTTTGCGAAAATAACAATTCGGAAATTAAATTCAAATAAATTTTAATTTGTACGACTGGAAAATTCTAAAAGCTCAACCATTGACTCGTCGTGGACACTATCATGATATCTTAGGATGAAGAAAGTTCTGACATTGAGAATTACATCGTTCCCAAACTTTTAATAAGTCCCATAGAAATAGAACCCGGAGAACGCCGAGTGCGTCATTGTGCGTGCGGTTTCGTTGTGAGACCATGTTTATGGACGCGCGCGCGTACGCCATTTTTTACGCGTGTATGGCAAAATTAGCATAGGTCTATGATATGTGCGTTGCCATTTTTGCCATACACGCGTGTCACGTGATGATCATTTTGCCATACACGAGTGTCGCGTGGTGCATGGTATCGATACGCCGCGTCCACAGACGACACAGACTCGGACTATGAGGACGGTCGAGCTCAGCGTTCTCCGGGTTCTATTTCTATGATAAGTCCCCAAACTTTAGCTCCCCCGACATAGGCTTCCAACCTTTCCCTCACCCCCATCCCCACTTTGATTTTAAGCAAGTGTCTACTGATCTCCAGAGAGGAAAAAAAAAGGGTTCAAAAGTTTTCAGCCCTCCCCTCCACCCCGCAGCGGAAATTCACCGCCACCTTCTCCAGTCGCATTGACCTTCTTATTTGATTTCACAGCTTCTGCAATTCAATTAATTCATATTCTTTATTCTTAATATTAATAATTATATAAATTATGTTGTGCTTACATCGTTTTCGGTTTCCTATCATTTTGCACAGCCACATGATTATTTTACCCTGGTAAACTTTTAAACTTAGAGGACAGTTCTTCTGCCAAAGCGTTACCTGTAAAGTCAGTTCCACATAGAATGGATTGTTTTGTTCCCTTGCCAAGACTGGTCTTCTTCTTGTAGATGGATTGAAGGTTCCCCTCCCCGAGTGCTTCCTTGCCAGGCGCGGTTCTAGAGCCACAATTTTCGGGGGCTAGACCTTTTACACGTGACGTCACCCTCTAACTTTCGCTACTGCTATTTCATTTTGGGAGTCGAAAAGCAACATAGACCCCTATAAATACAGCGCATTTTTCATGTATTTGGCGCGTAAGAAGTAGTTGAAAGATACAATAATCATGCAACACATGATGCAGTTGCGTGCAAATTATTTTGACTCCAAAACGCTGGACAGAACAAAAACTTGCAGTGGTGCAACGACTTTGATTGAGAATATTATGGGATAGGCATATAATTACATTGTTTGAAAAAGCTCATGTCTACTTGATTGGTGAAATGCGGCGTCCTTTTCGGGCAAACTCATCGAAAACTTTGTCGGGATGTTGGAGTAGTTCACTGTGTCATGTCACGTTCGATTGCGAGGCCACATCAAGATGGGTCGGTCGGCTTTACTCTTTTCATCGTTGAAAAACTTCTCTCTGCGCCGCAGAGAGAAGTTCTCTCTGATGTAACAGGGATGGTACAGACCAGTTGGAAGAAGCGGAGGAGGTCAGGGAATGCTGATAAATTTCAATTTAAACAACCGTTCCATGGTTTCCTCCGTTGAACCCGGTGCATCTGTTAAAAACATTTGATGTGCCACAGCTTCCTGATGCTCCAGGTTATTGGGGGTAAACTTTGCAATCATAGGTGCCATGTCAGAAAGTCGGAGAAAGGGATCTGATTCTGGATTAACCACTTATTAATTGTCTGGTGTGAAGTACTGACTTTATCATGTAAATACACGCCCGCATCCTCTTCATTTCCAAACTGAGATTGGTTTTTATGTTCATGTAAGTAAATACAAAACAAAACGAGGCGGAAGCGCGCGCCGTCGGATACCGCAAATTCTAAGCACCGCGCTTGTCCAACGTGAAACATTTAATCGTACATGTAGTCTGGGCCAATACTATAGTACATGTACATATGTGAAAAGACCGTGCAAATCTATTCATTTTAATTTTTAATGAAGATCCAGTATTTTCCAGCGTGTATTAAGGTTTTTTTTCCCCTTGCATTTGGGGGGGGGGGGGGGGGGGGGGCTAGACAAAAGTTTGAGGGGGGCTAAAGGCCCCCCCCCCCTACCTACCTACCTACCTGCCCTAACCCCCATCTTTTTGTGACCTTGCTCATTGCACCAGTTTTGTCAGTTCTCTATGATTTTGTGCCCACTTTGTATGTTCTATAAAAGTTCTTTGACTGAGCGCGCAATCTGCAAATAACGACGGCAAGGCTTAAATCCTCCAAATGAGCAGCGCAATCTAAAGATTGGGAAAATCTCTGTATTACCTGACCACCAACTGATGCTTAATTATATGGGTCATGAATATTCAAGACAAATAATGTGACGTACGTGTGTATTAAAAAAGTTGTTATAAATTTAATAAAGATGAGAAGGAGGGAAGTCAACTAGTTTTAATTGATAATCATTGTTGAATGTGCATAATTTAAAATCAAGGACAAATTTGAGGTTGTAGACAATACAATGTTTTGACTATTACTAGTTTTTGGAGAAAACAGATCGGGACTGGCACAGTTTCTGAAAGTTTTCTTAGCATTTTATTTATAATAAATGGAATTAAAATTTTTATAATTAGTTTCGGTTTTTATAATTAATTTTACATGATCTTTAACCATGTAGGGGAAATAACATGTTTTAATTACATATTATATTTGTGCTGATTGAAGGAAACTGAATAAAGGGGCTGTGTCAACATGATCAAAGCAGGCCTAGTGTCTGTACATGGTACTATGAACTCAATGAGTTACAGCAGTAGTTGTAGACATTTATTCCAATATTGGTAACAACAAACAAATGTATCAAATATAGTTTAAGCATTACATACCAACAAACGGCGATTGAAACATCATTATTACAAATTTAAGATACTTAGACTGTCAACGTTATTACCAATATGCAGGGGAAAATGTGAAGCATAGTGCTTTTAAGATTTTCCCTGTGATAGACAAAGACTCGGACTGGACAAGGACATGAAACACTTGACAGTTAGACAAACTGACAGATGAGAACAGCACGCCCTCCCTCCGTATCATATCTCTGGACAGTTTACCGTGCATGCAGTGGGTGAGAGTTTATAATTCCATGCACAGCCACATACCTGCCTTGATTATGACGATACAGCCCCTTTAAAGTTGCATGGCCTGATTTTCGCCAAAAGAAGTTTTCTTTAAATATTTTTTGCTGGAAACGAATTTGACAATGTTCAAAAACAAAATAATTACAAAAACTTTTCCTTAGCAAATTGTACGACGTGGCTGATGGATGGGAGATAATGTAGGGATCCTGACAAGAATTCATTTTTAGTTTTTAGTTAACTACCACACACTGATTGGCAGATTTGTTTGTACATTTCCTATAAAAATAAAAGCTTACAACTTTCTTCAATCTATACAAATAGCTATTTGAAATAAAAATCTAAAACTTTTGAGTCAAATCTGACAAAAACTAGACCTTCTAGAACTTTAACTTTTCAGAAGGCCTACACTGGTGGTGCATTGTTCTCATTACTATCTAGCACAGTTGTATAACTCAGACTCAAACTAGAGTTTCAAATCATGTCACATTTCTGTAATGAAATGCAAAGATTCATGACAAGTAAAAGACCAAGTCAAAGAAAGAAAATACAAATTTAAAAACTAGGAACAATCAAGGAATACATCCAGAGCAGAGAAAACCCTCTGACTGCTGGTAAATACTGTAGTATGTTTAAATAAAATGTTAGTGTTAGTGATAACAAAACCATCTATTGAACCAATGTACATGACGTCGGCAAGCGTGGCAGTCAGTAGCCACATTTGGCATTGGTGCACAGGGTCAGTAGTATAGCAATAAAGATTAAATATATGTACATCACGAATAAAAGAAGAAACTATGTACATAAGTTCAGGGCCCAAATTCATAAAGCTCTTTTAGCAGAAAATACTGCTTAACCAATTTCTTTGGTTAGCAGAAAATGAGTGGGGCACCAGTCGAAACAATGTAAACCTTTTGCATGTTGGCTGGTAACCTGTCTACACTAAGCAAGATTTTCCTGTGCTTAGCAATGTTTTTGTGCTCACATGCTTTATGAAATGGGGCTCAGCCCTGCTGCTTTAAGACAGTTCAAGTTAGAACATTATAGACAATTATTTAACAGAACTCCAAAAATGCAATTTTTTAGCTTTACACTTTTACAGCCAATCTTGTTTGCGACTTATTGAATTACCTTAAGATATTTAAGGTCAACTCAATTTTCCCCTCATTGAAGAAATGCTTACTAAACATTGTTGGTCTTGTTCAAATGATTCTGGTCTGCCAGCCCTGCCATCTTTTTTTTCTTTTCTTGAAGCAAAAATACACACAAAAAGAAATACAAAAAAAAAAGGAATAAAAAAGAGTACCTATGTATATGTAGGTCCAGTCCCGAAGGAGTGGGTTAACTCTGATTATAAAAAGAGCAAAATGAAGAACACATCAGTATACATGTAACAGTATGTGTTGGTTGAAGAATTGAACTTGGTGTTTAATCACTCACTGCTCTCATAAGAATTTTGACAATGATGCAATCACTCATTGATTGCATTAACACAATTAACAATATTAATCTCAAAAATAATTCAATAGACTTTACAATAAATCAAGAAGATAACTTTAAACAAAATAACAAATCAACTTAACCTCTACTTTTGTGGTTTAAACTTGCTTGAGGGACTTAACAAATACATGTACTGAATAATCATACACTTGACCAGTACAAGTCTAATCTAGTGGAATAGTCATAGTTTATCTCAGGACCACTCTCTGGTCAAGCCATATACTAATCCCAACAGGACTCTTCCTGTGCCATGTACTGTAGGATAGGTATCCATAACCACCTGGCCGCATATCATTATAGAATGGTCAAACTGTACCAAGTTTTATAAGAACTTGGCTTTAGTGCAGTGGCTATGGGGAACAATGAATTTACAATACCTCAAAGTACAGAATGTTGGGAAATCCACTAAATTACACCTTAATAACTTCAGATAGATTAAATGTTTGAGTGACTACTCACAACATTAATTATCTATATCTTCTAGAATTTGGAAATCTCTAAAATTCTTTCTTAACAGTTCAAAAACTCATAAAGAAACAAATGATTTCCTTCTCAAAACTCAATCTGTAAAACTATATCTTAAAATTTTAACTTCTCCTCTGAACAAAGCTCTTCTCCTCTGAACGAAGGCTAAAAAGTTTGAAGAACTAACAATCAAAACTGTGCTCTGTTTAACTTGCTTAGTGTTCTGATTCTAAGTTGAAAGCACGTATTTTAAAGTACAAAGAAAACTTGTCTCTTTTAAATACAATCAAAAAGTAACAATAATCCTTAAAAACACAAAGTAAATCAAATACAATGGAGTCTGAAATGTAAGATAATAAATGAACATACCTGATTATAAAAAGAGCAAAATTAAGAACACATCAGTATACATGTAACAGTATGTGTTGGTTGAAGAATTGAACTTGGTGTTTAATCACTCACTGCTCTCATAAGAATGGCAGCAAGGAGAACCACCAGGCTGGAGTTGCATTTCCTACTGGGTGCCTTAACCAATCAGAAGGCGGTGACCATGGTCTTATCACTCCCAGCCAATCAGCTATGTAGGCTACTAGATGCCACATGGACAGTTGCCACATGTCCATGTCCACTCTTTCTGGGAAATGGGAACCTGTATTTTTTTGTGGGGGTGGTATTTACTTACTCCTTTTGTAATCTCTGGGAGGGGCACTACACCTAGTCTGACAAATTGTATCTATAATTAAAAAATAACAAATACAAAGGACGGACAAATATTTGTACAGAAAAGAAATTAAAACAATTATTTTGGAAAGCCAGCATGAGCAGGGCTGGTCGTTACCCAGTGAGTCTGCAATACAGACCGCAATATGTCCACATCTGAACTCAGTCCTCGGACGTCACGTCGGAGGTTGTTGAAATGGGCATGTACAGACTCCCCACCGTGCTCCCCATGGAAACCTAAGCCAAATCGCCACTGCCGCAGCCATGGGATGACGTGTTCCTCAAGGAGATGCATCTTTGGAGTTACCGTCTCACTTGGAAAAGAAGAGCGGAAGAATGCCAGGTAGTTGCGGATGTCTTGGCTTAATGCATCTATAGCTTGGTCATTGAGGACAAATGCAGCATTGTACTTCCTATGACAAGTACCAAACAGGTTGAATAGTTGGGCATACTTTGTAGCGATTACTGTAGCTTCCCCCTCAAGTGAAGGACAAAGTTCTCGTGTTTTACTGACCACTGCATCAGTCAGACGCTTGATATTTTCTTCCTGCAGTAAAAGAAGATGTTTTTATATATTTACATGAATTTGTTGTTAAGTTTGAAGTTTTGGAAGAATGAATGCTTTCATTTTGACACTGCGTACCTTGCAGCATTTGTGAACATGGTTGCCAACAAAACCGAAGGGTTGTCTCTGCACCCGGAACTCCTGGAGTACGGTGTCGAGAAAACCAGCTAGGGGACCTTGACCCGGTTTGAGTGCTGCTTTTTCATGAAGGGCCTTTGCTTCCGCCAACTGAAATAAATAAATCACAATGATAAATTAGTCATTAGAGAAACCCCTGACTGGAAATTACTAGTGAGGTTTGTGGAGATACAAGTAAATAAAACCCCTCATGAGTTGTGATAGTTCTGAGAAAAACTTGTGGTTTAACAACTCAACACTTCGATCAGTATGCTCTGATCGTCGTCAAGAGAATGCTGGACTCTATTACTGTAAGCAGCATTCAGCAACAGAGTCCCAGCATTTTCCTGAAGATAATCAGAGCATACTGATTGAAACGTCAGGTTGGTAAATCATCAGTTCTCTTCAAAACCACTACAACTCATGGAGAGAGTTTTTCAGTACATGGTGTCTCCACAAATCTCACCAGATTGTATTCCCTTACTGCAAAGTTTCAAATCCTACTTAAACACGCACATCTTTTATTTCAGTGTAAAGATGCCTTACCAGGCGCTCTTTTTGCTCTCGCAATGTAGTTGTTTCAACGATGTAATTCTCGATGTCAGAACTTTCTTCCTCCTCAGATGTCATGATGGTGTCCACAAGTTCCTCCTCTTTGAGCTTGAACTCTTCATCCAAGATTTCTGCCTGCAGCTCTAACTGCCTAGCCTTCTTTAACACCAAGACAGCGTTCTTGAATGTAGAGCCAAGAGCTGGATTGTCTGTCTGTGATTGATGTTCTTCTTGCACGGCTAACACAGCTGCCACTTCCATATCAAGATCGTGACATGCTCTCTCGAAGCTGTTGAAGTGCTTAAGGTATAACCCCAGACTTATGTGAAGTCCGGGCGGGCAAACCTTATGATTATAGAACGGGAAAAATTGACTTAGTGGTTTATTTGGTTTGTTTCCAAACTTTCCAATAGACTTCATGCCTTCATTTATTGACAGATCACAAGGAATAGCAGTGAAGGATTGATGAGGTTACAATGGGGCAGCTTGCTTGTTATGTTTGATAGCACACTAGATGAGTGGGGCAGCTTGCTTGTTATGTTTGATAGCACACTAGATGAGTGGGGCAGCTTGCTTGTTATGTTTGATAGCACACTGGATGAGTGGCTGCCCCGCCCTCTTGGCAAGTGAACCCAGCTCTTCTTGGATCCTCTCCTGCCCAAACTTCTGACAATTACAAAGTCCCTTTTCAAACCATAAACAAGCGGCTGTTAATTAGCTAATTGCTACAAGCATGTGGCGTGTTGTGGCTGAGCGGTTTAGTGCATTGGACTTAAGTTCTGGTGGCTGAGTCATCAGGGTGACGGTTCGAATCACGGTCACGACACTTGCGCCTTTAAGCAAGATACTTAACTGTAATTGTTTATCTTGACCCACTGGTAAATTGGTACCTGTAAGGGCAGAGATGGTTCTTGTGATTGATTTAGCTCAGTGCGCTACATATTTGGCAGCACAGGCTGTATACTACCAAGGGAGCTAGCCGAGATGGTTTCAAGAATGAAATAAATGACCCAGTGACCAAGGGGTAATAATGTTGGAGAACCATGAGTGCCACTGAGTGACAGATTTGAGCGCTACTTAACAAGCCACTATTATTATTATCAAGCATTGTGCATTGATGCATAGGGCTAATTGATCTAGAGACAGGTGCCTCAACCTTTTAGCTAGGCATGGTGGGCAGGGCTTATCACACCGTTCTGTTGAAACCTTCATGTGAAATAAATTGCTCACCTGTGTGAGTGGAATCCTGAACATTGGTGGACTAATCACATTGTTGAAGAGTTTTGCATTGGTAAGTTTACTGCCATCAGCCATGAATCTGGCCAGGTCGTTGTTTAGGGAGTCCAGAGTTCTCTGCCTGGATGGTGATCTTTCCTCCTGGGCCAATTTCATGTTATCTTTAGAAATCTCACAGTAGAGACAGCAGTGTCGTCCTGTGTACAAAATTGGGTTTGTCACTCGTCAGTGGCTTGGCAGAAGATGTGATGCTCCACTACTGGGCATTCTCACCCTAACCCTAAAAAACTCCCAAAATCGTTTTCAGTATTGCAGATTTGCAGCTTCAAGCGAAGTACTGTGTCAAATGTAAATCTCAATCACACCTTCTGACAGATATAGCTCTTAGTGAAAACGGTGACAATTTGTCCACAGTTTGTGAATCATTTTTAAAGACTGAAACATGACTTACCTGATGCCCCTGAGAGTCCGTACACTCGGCAGAGATACTCGTAATCCCCAAACATAAAGAGTCTGATTTTATGCATCTTCAAAGTGCAGGACTGCAGATCAACGACTTGTTGACGGAAGCGAAGCAAGCCAGTCTTGAGGTTGTCGTATTTATCCCCTGCTGCAAACGCACAAGCAACAATGGTGTGCCGAAGGCAGTTGGGGCAATCCACATTGGCAATTTGGAACATCTGTTTAAAGGTCCCCCCTCCTTTGTCCCCTCCAATTTTAACCCAGACCTCGTCGGCTGGAATGTTGCCCTCGTGCCATGTGAGCTGTCCAGACCTGAAGTAAAGAACATGACAAATGAGTAGATTATCCCTTTGAAGATTTCAATGCTGTTTAAAACACAATATAAATTAAGCTTTTCTTACTTATGGTATTCCTCAAACTGTTGGGTAACTTTAGCAACGAGGGACTTCACACCTATGCAGGCAGCCAGCTTGATAGTGACTCCTCCATTGACTTCATCCGGGAATGAAAAAGGAAGGTTCTCGGCGACGATGTTTTCTGCAACGATGTCTTTCTGTTGTCGACGCATTGCATTCTCACCTTCTGTGAGTATGTTGTAACTCTTCAGCCATTTTTTCATTTCCCTGATGCGTTTCCAGGAGATTCCGAAACGCGCCTTCGCTGCAAGGAGGTGCATGTTGGGTAGCCTGATGGAGTTTAACTTCAGTTCCTTCAACGTCTCCTGAAGATTGTCTCGCAAGCTGCTCAACTTGAGCTCATCGCATTGCTGCCGCCTGGAAGTACCCATGCTAAGAAGGTTACGTGTCTTGTTTAAAATCTCTGAGCGTCGTCGCAGAGTATGATGAGAGACAACCTCACTGCTTTTTCGAGGGCTGGGAATGCATATTGTTGTCAGAGGCTTTGTAGAAGGGATATGGGGGAAATGAAAAAATTATCAATCTTTCAACTAGGCCTACTTTTTTTCAAACTTTTTTTCATGCCTGGGCTATTTTGAACATAAAAGAATCTTGAGTGAAGTGAATTTGAAAATCAGAACTATATTTAAGCTCACCAAGCCACCGGTCTTGTACTGAGTGCTAATCCCGTCTGAAGATTGTGCCAGCTTGGATTTGAGGATATGTGAGCCAAGTTCTTCCATCTGAGGGGTTAACTGCGCAGTCAATGGACGTTGCATCATCTCCACGACTTCACCACCTTTTTGCTGGTGTGGTTTGACCACGAAAAACAGTAAATTGGGATTAACAGCAGGACCACTGACTTTTGGATCACAAACATGAGATGAGATATCACCCAAGGGGACACCCAATTTGCATGCCTTACATTTCATTACCGTACTTAAAAATAACGAGGCAAAATATTCACGGGGGGCCACTATGCGCTTGAAGTATACTGGTTCTTGACAGGTTGGGCATGGGAGAATGGATTTTCCGGAAGTTTCATAGCGAACTGTCAAGCACTCGCAACAGAATAAATGCATGCAACATGTCTCTAAGGCATTGTTAAGTGACCTGTTGCAAATTTTACATAGTATAGGAGAAGTATAGGACAGTGGTTCAAAGTTAAGCATCTTCTCCCTTGAGACTGTCGGAGACTGGGGTAGACTGTTAAAGAACTCTGTGGGGGTTATCTTAGGTCGGCCAGTCCCTGGATGCTTCTGCTTCTTTTTACGACCAGCTCTTAGATGTTGAGTGGAATATGTGCACACAGGGCAGACACCTGTTCTCTTATGAGATCCCCAGGTTGGGGCCGTTTTCTTTGCAGAAACATAAAGGAAAGTATAACATGTATGGCACATGTGAGGGGGGTGTGTGTTAGCATCATCATGAGAGATGTCAACTTGAAATGTGTCAGCGATTTTCTCGATGTAGTTAGAGCAGAGCTTCGCAACTTTTCCCTTTTTTGAGTCGACTGATGAGATGCAGCGCTCTCCACAGAGTCTACATAAACGTTGAAGAGTTTCTAGGTGCTTTTCCATCTTGAATCTAGAAGACTAAGAGATCAAAAGAAAATGTGATTTTAAAAAGTATTACTGTCTTTCTGAAAGTGAAACAAATGAAAAGAAATGAGTTGGGAAAAGATGAACCAGGGCTTGAAATTGGTTGAAAAATCAACAAGACAACAGGTCTTGTAGCTTTAAACTTAGAATACATTATTTTGACAAGACCAGAATCAAAATTAAAAGAATAATTTTCACAAAGTTTTACATAAATTGTTATTTGAACAAGCACTAAGACCAAGAGAAGATTGATAGAGCAGTAATCTTGGGATAAGTTTACTTAGACATTCAAAAGAATTGAATTTTTTAAATTAAAACTGGACTCAAAGCCAATATTTTAACATAGTCACATATGAATAATATTATGGAAACCTACATGTATGCAGAAAATTCAAAAACTTGTCCCTTTTTTCATTAAAAATCTAAACAAAAACAGGCGGCCTCTAAATAAAAAGGAAGCGGGTGTGAATGCTGAAAATGATTTGTTTATATTTTGCCTAAATTGTACACATCTTTTCAACTCACTTTACAAAAAGTGTTTATTCTCATTTTAATTGCCTGCTGTGACATTACACTTACAGGCGACATGGATATGTGCACATTACTGTATTGCTTACAGTTTCCTTCATATTTTATAATGTGTGACCTTTAATGACCAAAAGTGCCCAACTCTGGGGTGCCGAGTCTAAAATAAATCCAAACGCCATTTTTCAGATAAGATTACTGATTAGGCTTAACACTACAGACTACAGTACAGTAACACACTTTTGCTTGGTCATAACATTTGAAAAAGTGATGGGCTGATTCAGCATCAATGTTCCGCCCCAACTTGACAATCGCACCAACTATAGTTGGGACTGGTCCCAACTTGAGTGTTCAAGTTGGGGCGTCCCAACTGTAGTTGGGACAGTACAGAGTACAAGCGGAGCAAGCAGGGGAGCTATCTGCATTTGCAGGTTGTTTGTGTGTGATAGTAGAATCCCAGAAAAATTAAATTTTTATATTATGCATCAATTATTGGTCTTAAAAAAATAAGTAAAAATTAAAGAAAAGGCGATTTTATTTTAGTGTTTGGCAATATAGACTTAGATTTTTAGAGGAAAAAATTACCATCACCACAAAAAAGATTAAGGTCAGGACTGATTTAAATTGTTTTGAGGTCGATTTAAAAAGTATACTTTTTCAGGGTAAATAAAAAGGTGGAATATGTTATTCCCACCTCCTTTTTAGTTTATTTTTTATTTTTTATGAAATGGTTGGCACCAAACCACATAATGACAATTTTCACACTCATCTAGTCTACAAATCTAAAGCCAAAACTGGGCTCAAAACCCACATAATTAATGAACAAGTTGAGGAGAGGAGCTCCACGCCCGCATGTCACAGTACCAACGGATCGATCACGGTTCCTTTTGCGGAGGCTATCCATCCTGCAGCCTGTACTGTAGAGTTCTATGGGCGATCCCAACTACAGTTGGGACGCCCCAACTTGAACACTCAAGTTGGGACCAGTCCCAACTATAGTTGGGACGATTGTCAAGTTGGGACGGAACATCAACTCCATGACTATCACTATGGGGGTCCTAAACTATGCATTCCTGCAGTCAGCTTTCCTTTGTGAATTGTAGTAGCATTCGATTCTTAAATCTTAAAAATGAAGTAAATTGTCACACTCACAAACTTTATCATATGGCGAGTTTGAAATCAGCTTCAGGTGCCGAGTTTGCCAGATTTAACTTTAAGATTTTAAAGGTGTTAAATAACAAAAGTGCAATAGGCCTACACGAACTTAAGAACTTGCCAAAGCAAAGAAGCAACAGAACAAGAAAATGAAAAGGTGTGACCATACCATGGAGGAAGGAACCCTCCATGGTGTGACATGGACTCGGAGGTACAGCTTGTGTGGATGAAGGTGTGACATGGACTCTATTTTGTGTACTCCTAGATTTTTAGAACTATGTGTGAGGTTCGATCCATCCTCGTCCATAATACTAATAAAAGTAATACTAATTAAAGTAATAGAGTTCTTCTACATGTAGAGCGGTGTGAAGTTACTTAGATATGTTATATCTTCTGACATAGTGGTGCCCGGTCCAAGGCGTCAAACACAATTTAAAGGGGCAGTACATTATTGGGTTTAATAAAGCGCATTTCGAGGCGCACATAGGTTAATTAAATGAAATTGATAAAAAAATACTGGAACCCCCATGACCGGGCTAAGCATACTAATTTTGTAAATTCTGGGCCCCCTCAACATCTTCTGACGTAGTGGTGCCCGGTCCAAGGCGTCAAACACAATTTAAAGGGGCAGTACATTATTGGGTTTAATAAAGCGCATATCAATGCGCACGTTTAGGTTAATAAAATAAAAATTGATAAACAAATACTGGAACCCCCATGACCGGGCTAAGCATACTAAGTTTGTAAATTCTGGATCCCCCTTAACATCTTCTGACCTAGTGGTGCCCGGTCCAAGGCGTCAAACACAATTTAAAGGGGCAGTACATTATTGGGTTTAATAAAGCGCATATCAATGCGCACGTATGATATTAAAATAAAATTTGTTTAAAAATACTGGAACCCCCATGACCGGGCTAAGCATACTAAGTTTGTAAATTCTGGATCCCCCTTAACATCTTCTGACCTAGTGGTGCCCGGTCCAAGGCGTCAAACACAATTTAAAGGGGCAGTACATCATTGTTTTTAATAAAGCGCATTTCAAGGCGCACATAGGTTAATTAAATAAAATTGATAAAAAAATACTGGAACCCCCATGACCGGGCTAAGCATACTAATTTTGTAAATTATGGAGCCCCCTTAACATCTTCTGACCTAGTGGTGCCCGGTCCAAGGCGTCAAACACAATTTAAAGGGGCAGTACATCATTGTTTTTAATAAAGCGCATTTCAAGGCGCACATAGGTTAATTAAATAAAATTGATAAAAAAATACTGGAACCCCCATGACCGGGCTAAGCATACTAATTTTGTAAATTATGGAGCCCCCTCAATATCTTCTGACATAGTGGTGCCCGGTCCAAGGCGTCAAACAACATTTAAAGGGGCAGTACATTATTGGGTTTAATAAAGCGCATATCAATGCGCACGTATGATATTAAAATAAAATTTGTTTAAAAATACTGGAACCCCCATGACCGGGCTAAGCATACTAAGTTTGTAAATTCTGGATCCCCCTTAACATCTTCTGACCTAGTGGTGCCCGGTCCAAGGCGTCAAACACAATTTAAAGGGGCAGTACATCATTGTTTTTAATAAAGCGCATTTCAAGGCGCACATAGGTTAATTAAATAAAATTGATAAAAAAATACTGGAACCCCCATGACCGGGCTAAGCATACTAATTTTGTAAATTATGGAGCCCCCTTAACATCTTCTGACCTAGTGGTGCCCGGTCCAAGGCGTCAAACACAATTTAAAGGGGCAGTACATCATTGTTTTTAATAAAGCGCATTTCAAGGCGCACATAGGTTAATTAAATAAAATTGATAACAAAATACTGGAACCCCCATGACCGGGCTAAGCATACTAATTTTGTAAATTATGGAGCCCCCTCAATATCTTCTGACATAGTGGTGCCCGGTCCAAGGCGTCAAACAACATTTAAAGGGGCAGTACATTATTGGGTTTAATAAAGCGCATATAAATGCGCACGTTTAGGTTAATTAAATAAAAATTGATAAACAAATACTGGAACCCCCATGACCGGGCTAAGCATTATAATTTTTTCAATTTTGAAGCCCCCTCAACATCTTCTGATGAAATGCTGCCTGGTCCAAGGCATCAAACATCATTTACTATCTAATTTATAGTATAATTTATATATTTTATTTATTAATAGCGCATTGTACGTGTAGTATCACGTAATGTTAATCAAATAAAATCAATTTAAAAATACTGGAACCCCATGACCGGCCTAAGCATAATACTTTTTTTGAATTTTGGAGCCCTCTGTACATCTTTTGACCTTATGGAGCCTCCGGTCCGAGGTAGACTTGGCCGAAGACGTCAGTGATCGATAGTGGATACTGTGCATACTACGCTCGGTTACAACTCGTTACAGCGCACCCTCTTTCGACTTGATTTACCCAACTTGACTAGCTGTACGTGAGAGCATAGACTGGTCCGCTAAGGATAAGGACAGGCTCCGGTCTAGGAATCCGGTGCTTCTAAAGTTCTATTGGACAGACATGCAGTGACCTAAGCTTTCCATATCAGATATCAAGTGTTATGATTGGTCCGAAGAAATGTGGTTGTCGGCTGAATTGGATGCGAGGTCAAAGGTGCGTTTGTCCGGTTCAAATTTCCTCGAAACGCTCGAAGCCGGTGTCACGTCCTCGACGTTCCGGCGTACTGAGCGTTTCAGGTGAGGTACGCATGCGCAGCCGTACTGTTGTCTCCTTCTCGTGCTCTTAAATTGTCAGACAATCCGCGTCGTAAGAATATTTCTTAGATTGGGCACGTACACCCCCTCTTTTCCCCCTCTGTCAGGCATTCCACATACCTCCCGCTGGTAAGGTAATGAGTTATTATTGATGTCTTCACACCTAGAGTTACGAAACGACTTGACATGCTTGTGCTTCATACTAGTAGTAGTACTACAGCTCATGAGCGACGCCATGACATCTAGAGACTAGAGGAACACTCAGTGCGACACAAAAATTGACTACTTTCGCTTGCTGTGCGCAGGCATGACATGACGTAATGTATTATATTTAGTCATCTGGAACGTTTAGTACGCCGGAATGCTCAGTGCGCGACACCGGTCTCTGGCGTAAAACACGAGCCTCGAAGTGTGACGTCATATGTAATGTTCGGGCTAGTGATCGGAGCTAGTCAAGTTGGGTAATTCAAGCCACAAGAGGGCGCGCTATAACGAGTTGTAAATGAGCGCAGTACAGTATATCCACTATCGATTACTGACGTCTTGGGCCAAGACTAGTTCCGAGGCGTCAAATACCATACTTGGCAGTAAATTAATGTATTTAGGCTAATTATGGCACATTATTAGGCAATTTTTGTATTTCATTTTTAATTCAAATAAAAAATGGACCCCTATCGAGCAGGAGAAATTTGAGAAAAAGGTGGAGAAAAGACCATTCAATGCATGGTCTAAAATGGCGGTGCCTTGCCAGGAGGTAAAAGCATTATTATTGTTCTATAGGGAATATCGCAAGGACTAGCAAACAAGTCTAATGTTTGTCCGGACGCACACTGTGCACGTAGAGGTGTGGATAGCTTGCGTGTGTACATGTTTTGTATACACACACGTTATGCTCGAATATCCAATAGGGAATAAGTAAGTAACTTCACACCGCTTATGCTCTACATGTAGGACTATGGAGGTGTGGACATTCCAACTGTCTGTTTGTTTTTAAAATGGCATTTAAAATAATGTAGTTTTAGGTTAATAAAGAATAAGTCGTCAAAAAAATTATTCTTTTTATGTTTTTCGCGATATTTTGGGGTCATTTATGGTTATATTTTAAAACTTACCATACAAAATTCAGGACTGCCGCAGCCTGCAAAATTTCGCGGGTACTTAAGCTTCTTTCCAGTCCTCCGCGCGCGGGAAAAACCCAGGGAGTGGATGGACGCCCATTTGCTGATGTGCCTTCTCTGCGCCGAGCATGCAAGAAATAAGAAAAGAGCTAGGTAAAGTTGATTTAATTATCCGGCCCCCTTTTTTGGATAGCGCCCTCTAGCGTTGTCATCTTCATTTGACTGACGGTGACAACATGGAAGAGAAAAATCTGTCCCGATTATTTCGTTATTTAATCGTAATTCTGACGATCGCGAGTATTTGTGAGACCCGAAAACACAAGTTGAAACTGAAGGTAGGTGTGCTATTTCTCTGTGTTGTATATCTGTTCTCATTAGCGGCAGAAACTAATGAGATCGAAGATAATATGATCGTTGGTCATTTTTTAATCCATTTTTCCATTCCTTTTGACCATTGTCAAAACATTTTGTTCACTTTTCACGAGATATACACTGTACATGTATAACGAACCGACGTATGAAGCCCAATTCTCCGCCACAACCATGCACATTACAATGGCGTGGTTGTGTGGCTTCATATGTATGATCATATGTGGTATGAAGCCACAACAACCACGAGACGGTGAGGGTGACTGGATTCGGGGGGGAGGGGGTGAGGGTGAGGGTTTGGGGTAGGGATAGGGTTGGGATATAGGGTTAGGGGTAGGGTAGGGGTAGGGGTAGGGGTAGGGGTAGGGGTAGGGGTAGGGTTAGGGGGGTAGGGTTAGGAGTAGGGTTAGGAGTAGGGTTAGGGGTAGGGGTAGGGTTAGGGTTAGGATTGACAATTGTGGGTGAGGGAAGGGTGGGGTAGGGTGAGGGTGATGACCACTTCCCCTCCCTTTCACCTTGGAGGAACCCAACCATGAAAGCGAGGAATTGGGCTTCATACGTCGTGAAGCATAATCATATATGCCTCCTTTTCACGACAGTGGCTACATGATGTAATGTATACAGTTCATAATGCGGCATTAATCATTAATGAATGGATCCTTAATGAATTGTACTACGTACTGTATTTACCGCGGTACGTTTCTCGATCAGAACAAACATATTCACCAACTTTGTGAAAAGTGTCATGTTATTAAATTATTGTTGTTGACTTTCCACTTTGACATTAGAATTATTGAAAAAAACTAAAACTTGTCTGAATAAATTTATGGAAACCAGTCAACTCGCCCCCCAGCAAAGTCGCCCACTACAAAGTCGCCCACTACAAAGTCGCCCACTACACACACGCCCTAGCAAAGTCGCCCCCCTCACCTATCAAATTCGCCCCTCACAAAGTTGCACCCTGACAGAGTCGCCCCCTGAGTCCTGACAAAGTCGCCCCCGACACAGTCGCCCCCTGACAAAGTCGCCCCCGACAGAGTCGCCCCCTGACAAAGTCGCCCCCGACAAAGTCGCCCCCTTACAAAGTCGCCCAGTTTATAAAGGTTGAGTGCAGATGAAAGCTTTTTCACAAAGTCGCTATTGAGAATTTGATTGCAGTGATAGATTACTTTAATTCTTTTTTATTTACTTGTTTTTAAATTAAGTAATTTTTTTCATTTTTCATAAATTGTTTTATCCTTTATTGTTTTTTACATTCCACTTGAAGAGTATCATTTCAAATGTGTTAAACTTAAAATCGTTTGTTAATTACCTTATTTAATTGTATTTTTATTTACTTGTTTTAAATTGAAGTAATTTTTTGTGGTAATTACTTAAATGTTCATTATTTTTTTTACTTATAAATCTGTGTTCGTACAATATCTGTTCAGTTATTTTACTTTATTGTTGTGATAATTTTTACTTGTTTTGTATTTACTTGTTTTTAAATGTACTAGTTATATTTTTTGCCAAGTTATTTATTTAAATATGATGTTTACTTAAAATAAAAAAAATTTAACTCGATCGCTGATGTGTTTTGATATGTTTTAATTTATTCAATTTTTTTAAATTATCTATGTTACTATTCAGATTTACATATAGGAATTCAAAAGTTACGTGAGTCTCAAATAGAGAAAAAGACTGGCTAACTGCCAGCTGTTGCAAACTGCTTATCAACCAAAGGGACATATGGAAATAAGTGCATCCTAAATTTATCTACGAATTAACTTGAAGACAGTCTTTAAAATAAAGTGGTATGCGCCTGTCTGGAAATGGAATGATCCTGGAGGTGAGTCAACCTTGCTGGAAATGTTACCAAGACAAGAGTAGGACCTAGTTAATGTTCCAACACAACCTCTCATCTTTTACAGGACGATGCAAGAAATCTGGTAGATGTCAGCACGTTTGGTTTCTTCAAGCATGGCCAGCTCTCCATCAACATATCAACGCTAGTCATTGGGAATGCAAAGCTTGAACAGAAAAGCGTTGGATTCACTCTTGATAAATCCATCAGTGATGGGAGTGCCTCGTACCTGGTATGAATGGGTTGGAAATTCAGACAGAAATCCCTCAGACCTCTAGGGTCCTTAGACCAGGGGTCCAATTTTATAAAGCTATTAACCACAACAAATTGCTTAGCACCGAAAAACATTGCTTAGCATAAATAGGTTACCGGCCAATATACCATAAATGTATTGTTTGTGATTGGTTCCCTGCTAATTTTTGCTGAGCAGAAAAATTTGCTAAGCACAATTTTCCGCGTTGAACAGCTTTAGTAAGTCGGGCCCTGTAGGGTTGTTGCTCATCAATCTGTTTTCAATTAAAGGAAGAAAATTATCCTTTTGTGTGATCGTACAGGAGGACCATGCAGCTCCACATTGCATCTTGGAGCACAACAACGGAGTCGGTGAGAACGATTCCGTCTCTGTAGTTTTCTTCACATTTAACTTCACAAATCTCACGTAAGTCACTGATCAATTCCAGGTTGATTTGTTATTGGTGGTCATAACTTTACAAGCCACTGCATATGTTTGCAACAAAACACTACAAAAATGGTTTGTGTATAGTAAGTATAAGCAACGATGCTGTTCTCTCCACTTTGGCTGTATTCCAGACTAAAGTATTTATCCAGAGGTTTGGTACTGGTGTGAAACTTGTATTCTGTGAACTTTCAGATTGAAATTAATCATGTATTTGTGGAATGTCAATGGCCCGACAATGACATTTTCTTACCTTCTATAACTTTTTTTTTTTGGCAAGTAGATTGAACATCAACAGGAGAGGACACAGCGTGCGTCATCTCCACATCTTCCCAATGTCCAAGGAGCTTCCAGACTGCCTCCTTCAGTCAGTATTGAGAGAGAAGGGTAAAACAGTGAAAAAGATCAGGCGAGATGCTGGAGATGGTAAGAGATATCTGTTAGTGATCATCGGAGGCCTGTGACTGTGCATTATAATTTCTATCACATCACAAAGGGCGCCCTCATTATTATATTGTGATGTGACAACCAGCGTGCGCTTGGCACGCTCAGTAACTGGGTCAGAGTTCATAATTCCGTGTACAGCCACAGGCCTGCTATGATCATGACGACAGTCCTCCTTTAATTTTGAGGCTGGGGATAATGTCTTGTAAAGTGACTCAACCTTGAAGTTATTTTATGACAACACTGAAGTGAATAATTTTGAGTTGTGTTTATTCAAACAGACTCTAGTTCCACTGCCGTACCAGTCGTTAAGACTCATCAGCAACCGGATACCACGAATTCCAACCTACCATCTGGTGGAAACTCTACCAAGGCGTCTCTTGTGAGCCCTCAACCTGTAGAGTGCCCGTTGCTCAACCATGTCCCTGTCTACCGGAGCAAGAACTACTACTACACCAGTGTGAGTCAATAATATTGTAACCCTCAATAATAACAATAAAAACAAAAATATTTACGCGCCTTTTCAAACTTTACGAAGCACACCAAGTCCGAAATATAGTCTCTGATAGTCCAAAAAAAAAGAATGAAAAAACCAATAATGACCATGTGCATGAATTAAGTAAACAAGTAGGTCTGAAGAGAGGACTTCAAATTATGTATTGAGGTGGAGCATCAGACTGATTGTGGGATGGAGTTTCAGATTTTGTCATACGAGTGATGATGCGTAGATGATTATTGGCCAATCTTCAGACTGCTGTGATGTGTTCACTCATGGACATGGTGCTGTCAAAGATAACTCGTTGCAAAGTGATGTTTATCTGTTTGGTTAATCCCCCAATCTGAAGAGTGCCCCTTGCTCTGTCTACCTGAGCTAGGATTAGTACTCTGGCAAAGTTAGAGCTTGAGCCCTGTGCACAATTCCACTCAACCACAATGCTAAACGAATAGTTGCATTAACATTTGTTTAAAAATTTGTTTCTTACATTTCTCAGTTTCGTGTGTATGCTCTACACGATTCCGAAGAAGGACTTTACAATCTGTTTTTCCATCACTGCAAAAACTCTCCAATCAATCTGACTGTAAGTATTTATTTAATCGACGTGGCTTTTATGGATCAATTTGTTTTATGGCTATCAAAATTTGAAGTCAAATTATGGAATTGGTCATTGTAGAAAAACAATTTGAAAGCTTAATGATGAGAAAGTGAAGGCTCCTCAAACCAGTATTGCACGTTATTTCAGCTGTTACAATCAAAACAACCCCAATCTGACTTTTGCAAAATCCATGACAAAGCTCTTGCAAGTTTCTTGTTCAAGGAAACAAATGTCCCAACTGGGGACTCAAACCCACACTCTGACAACACCAGGGGCCAGTTGCTTAAAGCCCATAAGGAGACCTTTTCATTTTCATAAACATGGCTTAACCGTAAAGCAAAGCAAAAGGTGCGCAAACTTGGAAGCAGATGAGTGACATAACAATAGCAAATGGGCACACATGCTCTAAAAACACCTTGATAATTTGTGAATTACACATTTGCCTAATCACATTTTTCTACTAATGTAAGCACAATCAATTTCTTAATGTAATGTACTTGTAGCTCTGGTATATAACTACAAAACTTGCCTACGTGTTAATCACTCAGCCACGACACTCCAGCATTTCAATTCCAAGTCGTTTTTCTATTTTTCCTCACACCAGGTTGAAATCGTGGAGGAAAACAACGGACCCAATTATCTATCAGCGGGGGACATTCCCCTCCCTACCCTCTTTCTATCAATGTCCTTTGTCTACTTCATCTCAGCTTGTTACTGGTTCATCTACCTCCGTCAGCACAAAGAGGATGTGTTTAAGATACATTATCTGATGTTCCTACTGGTAGTGCTGAAGACGTTGTCTCTCATGTTCCATGCGGTAAGAATAGACCCTTCCCATGTAACATGTAAAGTGCACAGCGTGCAGGCGCACTCACTCTACTGGTTGGCACAATAAGGGAACGTTGCAGCTTTTTGTATGGGGGCTGATGGTGGTGGACACTTACTCAACTGTGCGTCTGGCTAGTGCATAACCCTAAAGTGTTTGCCAACTGTGCGTCTGGCTAGTGCATAACCCTAAAGTGTTTGCCAACTGTGCGTCTGGCTAGTGCATAACCCTAAAGTGTTTGCCAACTGTGCGTCTGGCTAGTGCATAACCCTAAAGTGTTTGCCAACTGTGCGTCTGGCTAGTGCATAACCCTAAAGTGTTTGCCAACTGTGCGTCTGGCTAGTGCATAACCCTAAAGTGTTTGCCAACTAATAGTTTCTGTATGCATGTGTGATTGTAATGTAATTAGCATATATTTCATGGGAAATGCTAATTTTGTGTGAGTTTTTTTTTTCTCAGAAAAAATCACACTTGAGCCTTATTTCATAAAACCGCTAAGCTCTCAAATTTGTTCAGCACAAACGAAGTACCAGCCAAAATAGCATAGATTGTTGACTAGTTCCTTTCAAATTATTGCTTACCACTTAAATTTGCGTAGCTTTATTTGGGCAAGGCTTGGACAGTAATCAAGAACTGAAGGTCAAAGACCAAAGCTGCATCTGAATCGAGTGTCTTAGGCTACGTCTATGTGAATGGCTCCTGCAGCAATGTTAATGAATAGGCCATTTCAGAGAGTTGGCCACAGCCACTGCTGAAGATGTTAATTCAGACATGGCCCAAAACTATGAAAACCAAAACCACAAAGTTGGAAACTGAGACCAAAAGTGACTTAATAAGGTTTGAGACTGAGACAGAAACTTCAAGAAGCCAAGCCCAAGAACAAAATCTCTAGGTTCAAGAAGTGACATGAAGGTTCAATGATGAGCAAAGTCAACAATGTCTGATTACATAATACTAATGTCATACATTATAACATTGCAGATGGACTATCACTTCATTGCAGTGGATGGTTCCCCCATGGAAGCATTTGCCATACTCTTCTACATCACCTACTTGTAAGTCATACATTCTCATCAGACCTAAGCCCCTCCCCCCACCCCTCCCCTAAATTGGTCCCAGGGGTTATTCCAACTAATTCAATCAAATTTGCTGATGTAAATTTTGCACAATGTCAACTTGTATTATTCTGTTACATTTGCCTTGAATGTTGTTATAGTGATCAATTCTTTTGACTCAGGACTAAGGGAGCCTTGTTGTTTCTCAACATTGCTTTGATCGGTTCGGGCTGGGCCTTCGTCAAGCCGATACTCTCAGAGAAAGACAAAAAGCTGTTCATCACTGTCATCCCACTGCAGGTAATTCTTATAAGAACTATTTCTAACAGATGTTAATTTTACATCGGGATAACGAATAATTATTTTTTTTTTAACCCTTAATAAGGGTAAGGGTAAAAAAAATAAAAATAACTATTTATAATTAAGAAATCTCTTAACGAACTATTCTAATAAATCAAACTCTTAGATTGTGAGATGTTATACCAAATCTTAGGGACCTGTTTCAGAAACATTTAGGCAGAAAACATTGCTTGACACTTTCATTTGCTAAAGTTAGCAAGGAACCAGTCTTAAGCAATGTACATTAGACAGTGTTCTAGCTGGTAACCCATTTCCGCTAAGCAAGACTTTTCTATGCTTACCAGATTAATGAAATGACATTGTTTGAAATACTCCACATCTCTAGATATTAGCCAACGTTGCTTACATTATCACCGACACCTCTGAAGAGGGTGAGTCGCAGTACTCTACATGGAAGGCAGTCTTCGTCTTGGTAGACATCTTGTGCTGTGGCGCCATCTTGTATCCTGTCATCTGGTCTATAAGGCATCTTCAAGAAGCTGCGACCACAGACGGCAAAGGTACCCATTAAAGTTTGTATCTCATAATTTGTTCATCTAATGGCCGATCACGTTGTCCGCCATAACGAGCTGGCTAATCAGGTCCTTCTTTGGAAGCCTGGAGCCCCTCGTCGTAGAGGTCATTCCAACATGACCTTGAAATCATCCATCGAGGCTGACTCTGGTTTAAGCAGCCCATCTCTCTCTAACACTATGCTGGATCATAGTACAACAGCTTGGGTGCTGAGTTATTGTATGGTGTTGGACTGAGGACTGCAGTAGTAAACTGATCATGCTTTACATGGGATCAGGCATACCACCATAATCAGAGTCCAACAGTTTGGGTGTTGAGTTACTGTAGGGCGTTGGACTGAGGACTGCACTAGTAAACTGATTATGCTTCACATGGGATCAGGCATACCACCATAATCAGAGTCCAACAGTTTGGGTGTTGAGTTACTGTAGGGCGTTGGACTGAGGACTGCACTAGTAAACTGATTATGCTTCACATGGGATCAGGCATACCACCATAATCAGAGTCGAGTAACCATAGTGTGTTGGGGTTTTTAGATTGAGAAAGGATCCTCAAAATCCATTGAGGGAGTTTGGGTGAAGATAATGTCTAGAAATAAACTTGATATTGGTTTCATTAGATATTAACATTTATCTTCCATTTGTTTTCTCTTTTTGTTCTACAGCTGCCATAAGTCTATCCAAGTTAAAACTCTTCCGACATTTTTATATTTTGGTAAGAATTTATAAAAACATTCTATCTTTAAGTGACAATTTTGTATGTAAATTACAATGCACACAGTTTTGTTTTCATTATATTTTGTTTAAACCTCTTCTATGGAGTTCACCACCAGTCCGCTTAACCTAAGAAGACAGAATAATCCATCAATCTTCAAACGATAGCTCAAGACTCATCTCTTCAAATGAGCATTTTAAAACTTGGACTTTGTCTTTATGAACCAGTGTCCTTGAATGGCATTTTTTTCTGATAGTATGCGCTTTATAAGTGCCGTATATTGTTATTATTATTATCATTATTATTAATATTCTTAACCAAGCGTTTATATTGTTATGCTCTTGTAAAATTATTAGGCATGTGATTTCTCAGGATTTTCTGAAAACCTCCTTGAGCCTTCAAATTTTCTTGAAAGAAGTGAAGTCACCAAAGGGAGAAATAAATAGTCCACACTGTCCCAAATATTTCTGGTGATGCACAGAGTCTGTAAACCTCCTGAACTGTAACATCTTAGAGGTTCTGGGTCTAGATGAAGATAGACCCAGATCTGATATGGTAAATGAGTCTACACAATACATACAGTACACATTTAGTTCTGTGCAGTTGTGCCACCATACACAACCTGTGCAATTGAATGGTTTTAAAACGGTTGGTCGACTCGCTGGAAAATGTTCCCAAGAACAGGAGATGCTGACATTTGTTATTTTGGATTTGAAATTGTTGTCTCTTTTGATTACAGGTTGTGTGCTACATATACTTCACCCGCATCATCGTCTATCTCTTGAAGGTAACATTTCAGATAGATACAAAATGTATTTTTGGCCAACTGGTCTAGTTTTTATCAAGCTCAAGTTCCTGTGGCTGCATTGGGATAAATCAAAGCCATTCTGGTGACAGTGCTTGTGTCAGAAAATCAAGAAACTTAACCATAATTTGCTTCTCTTCACCTGGGTGTTTAAATTGGAAGATTGTATGCAAGTATCCCCTCTGGTGCTCATTTAAAAGTATAGTCTATTCTAAAAGGAGAAAAAAGTTTGGTAAGAAAAGAGTTTTTGCTAGAAATTCTTGAAGTAAACTTTTATGGCGTATCAAGGATATCAAGGACACTGTAGGACTGACTTAAACTTATTATTTTGGAACGGCGCTGATTTGGACGAGGCATTGCAGGAATATTATAATGGAGGGAGATCCCGCTGTCATGAACGCAGTGCAGTATTTGCTGAAAGTTTCAGGATTGGTTTGAGTATAGTGACCTCGTCATTCTTATGATTATGTTTTGGCAGGTTACAGTGCCGTTTCGCTACATGTGGCTGGATGAATTCTTCTTTGAGTTGGCTACCTACATCTTCTTCTTCATCACGGCCTACAAGTTCCGCCCGGGGTCGGACAATCCTTATTTGCGGCTCCCTAGCGACGATGAAGATGAAACAGAAATGGATGAAGTGTAAGTATCAGTTGAATACTCTGCGGCCATCTTTGTCTTGTTCCCTTATGTAATGAGTATGACACTATTAAGGATGCAAAGCACCAGACTGAAGGCATTCCCCTAGTAACTTGCATCTGGTAAGGAAGAAGCCTCTTTGCCTTGCAAATTCATGAGCTTCAGTAGGGAACCAGTCACAAACAGTGTATATTCCAAGGAATTTTGGCTTGTAACCCATTTCTGCTAAGCAGAATTATTTTGTGCTTAGCAGTCTTTGTGCACAGGATCTTTAAGGTGACAAAAAGCAATTGGCTGATAAGTTTTATTGTCTCTTTCCGCAGTTTGACGGAGACAGGGTTCACTGAAGGTCTAACCAAGTTACACAATTCCAACAAGTCGACCACCAATGCAGTACAAAGAGAGCCGAGTCAGTCTGCATCAGCATGAGAGCAAACACAAAGAGCAAGTTCAACAGCTGAACCACGAACCCTGAAAGACTGGAATTTTAGCTATAACAATATCCAAAGGCATTCCAACTTTCCAGTCGACACTGGCGCAAAAAGCTCTATTTGTATGCTAAACTGTGACTACAATGTACCATGGAAAAAATTGTGAAGACTTTGTAGTGGACATTTGTAATTGGCTCAGCGATCCCTCTAGTGGCAAAAAATATCCAGAGGGGTCATATGCCAATTAGACTCGGGTCAATGCATTTCATTGGTAGAGATGGCAGCTAAACGCTTGCATGATAAATGCAACATGTAACACTTTGTCAAGGTACCCTGACAATGGTTGGCGACCCTCAGCAGAAACAAGTTTCACTGATTGAAACAACTTCAGTGAGCAAACTAGCTGTAACCCTGGAACAATTTGTTACTTTTGCATTTCTCTTGGAATTTAACCACCTCAAAACAAAATATACAGTCATTAATATTATTGGTTATTGAAGAACTTGCTTCTTAAAAATTAAAAAATTATACAAATTTTGTAGAATCTTTTGTATATCTCGTCATTGTGGCACAACTGTAGTTACAAAAATGCATGGCAACCAATGACTGAGGCCCAAATGAATATCTGGTCAGGTTCATCACGGTAATGTTAAACAGTGCCCTCAAACGTTATAGGTACTGCCTGGAAATGTCAAGAGCTACGGTTGATTTAGACATAGAGTAAAACATACAGAGGAGTTTGCAATACAAGTGTGCTATTGTAATAATGATAATAATTATATGCAGTTCTTGGCACTTTTCACACCTGAAGGCGTCACAAAGCGCCAATTATTTTGTCTACAGGTTTTATAGCAGTGTACTTTATAGCGAGGGTGGACTGTATCTATGTAAATGGCTATGCTACAGCAGCAGTTGAGATGTATTTATTTGTAAATTTGTCGTGTCAAACCAAAATGTTGTCTTTTGTGTCATGAACAACTCCATTGTGGGTACATTAATTGTACATAAATGTTCATAAAAGTATTAAATGTATTTAATTAGTGCGATATCTTATCACCCATATACATGTATATAAATTTCAATCTCTTAATTTTATTGGACGTTTCCACATATTTTGCCCAAAGTGTAATCTGCTACATTTCTGTCTGGAATTTTCATGTTTTTCCCTTTTTTCTTCTTTTTTTTTCATTGCAATTTTTAATTTGAGTAAACTAGTATGGTTTCAGTCAGTGGTTTTAGTCAGAATGCTGAAAAGACCTATTCACCAACGTTGTCTTTGCACCTCCTTATAGCCAAAGTCTTTTGATTGGAACAAGGCCAAACATTCATCATGATATTTTCTCTCTGGCCAGCTCTAGAACCAGCTGCATACATAATTAGTAGAGGTCAAGGGTCACCTTTTTAGGCAAGCAAACCCTTTGCCAATTTTGAAAAAGGATTCCCTTTGAAGTATTTTATATGGCTTGGATAACTTGTCATCCAAAAACATTTGAATTTAAGAAACAATTCACCCACTGTCACTTGCTAAACATGGATGGATTTTGACATTCATGTGTAAATACTGACAGTTTTTTGTGTTTTCTCAGCAAGTAGACACTGCATTCAGCTAAACTTTCACATTTTTCTTGTAGCTCTTTATAATTTTGCCTTTAAATGCCGACAAAAACCAATCTATGACCCTAACTTTAAGCCACAATCGGGTCAAAGTTCTAAACATGACTCAACAAATGTTTCAGACAATTTGTATTGAAGTCTTGTGATATCTAGGAGCAATTAAAAGCAGTCATGTATTGGATGACCAGCGTGCATGCATGTGTTATTTAACCCAACTTTGTTCCCAGCGGTAATAGGCCTGTGGCTGATCAAATATGGTACCCGAGTAAGAGGCATCAAGTCAAAAGAGCAACAGGTCCCCTCTCATTCTTCTTTGATCTTGTGATATGTCTAATTGTATGCAGTTTAGAGTGACTGTGTAAAAACATGATTCATTTGAAATGGAATCGCATCAAAATGCTTACATTTTGACGTGCGTGCTACAAGCGCTCACAAGTTTTTAACGAGCTTGTGCGCAAAGCAGTCACTTTTGATTAGCCAATAAGCATTGTTTTTCAGTGCTTCCCTTCTAGGAGTATCGATACAGTGGCTGCCCATGGTAGTGAGGCTGCTACCAATACAGCCAAAGGTAGAAAATCTTCATCTCTGATACTCTGTACCATTTTCCAGTGATTCAACAAACAATGTACAGACAAAAATAACAAAACTTTTATCTCAATGGCTGTTAATATTTATTACTCTTAACTGAATTATTTCATTTGTAAATACATCAGTAACCAACATATAAAAAAATTAACAAAATTAATATGTGCTTCGAAAAAATGTCTTCATACATAGACAGGAATGAGTGAATTTGTTAATAATATTCTCATTTATGTCAAAGTCAAAAAATGTGAAACTAATTTTGAAGCCAAGCCATGCAGCACCCATCTTTGTAGTGTTCCCTTTGTGTTATAGCAATTATTAATACTGCTTGTCATTATACCATTGGGGCCTGACTATTTTACTCTCCCAACCTCTGTCTGGATACAATGGAAACACAAGATAAGCAAGTTAGAGTGCGCACATTTAGTAGAACCGTGATTGACCACTATCTAGCAACGTACAAGCACAGTGACGAACTCAATTGACTTGTTTGGAAGTCTAGTCCCACAGTATTCAACATTTCAATTGCCTTCTTCCGCCTTTTTGCTATAGTGTCACTGGTTCCCTTCTGTGCTTTACACATGTTACCATGAAAAGAGGTTATCGGTACCACGGAAGAAACCATGGTGCCGAGGCTGGTTCCAAAGGGTCCACCACAGAAGTCAACCAATGGTCGACCAGCCTGGGTTTGAGTCAAAATAGTCAACCTTTAGTTAACCATGGTGCTCATGGCTGCACAATGGCTAAACCAACATGGAGAATGCTCAATCGCCATCTGAGTCTGCTGTAAACGCCCTCTATGTCAGCTGTGGACATAGAGTATCAATACCATGTGACTTGCCCGTATGGCAAAACTTTACCAAGATCAACCAATGGAAGTTCTGCCATACAGCTATTAAATGGCAGCACACAAATTGCCTCGCACAGATAACTACACATGGCATTCTCCCTGGAGGGGATTGACGTAGGGTTTGGGGTAGGGTGTGGGATTTAGGAGTTGGGTTTGGTGTAGGGGTGCAGTTTGAGGTACAGGTTTTGTGTAGGAGTAGGGGTTTGGGTAGGAGTTGAGTTGGAAGTTTTGGCTAGGGGTTTGGGTATTAATTAGGTAGTAGAAGTAGGCGTATCAGAGGGGCATATTAGTAGGTTAAGGGTATAATTATTAACAACATCAGGGCTTGAATTTTACACTGGACCACAGGCCGGAGGCCAGTAATTTTAGTGTTGGGCCAGTAAACTTATGACCTAACAAGTCCGATGGTCTTGTGTTTTTCAATTGAATAACAGAAACACATTATGTTCAAGTGTTGACTTTGGGTCTAATAAATTATCTTTCAATTCTATGAGTAATCAAGTATACTCTTCCCTTACTTGTCTCAGTTCGGGTTCATATAAAAGCAGTTAAATGCATGTTAAACTGTGGCAGCAAGTTTTTGGGTTTTTTCACATTTTGAATCTGGTCTTGTAAAAAAATGTCTGGTCCAGTAAAGATTTTGAGCTACAAGCCCTGTAGTCTTGTGGATTTTCTCCCCAAATTCGAGCCCTGATTACATAAATATGAAACAACACCTTTGGACTGCTTTGCATGATTGCAGTGCAATATCCTGTCAACAAAAGTCAAGTGAAATCATCTGTTCATTTTTTAATGGATTTGAGATGGTAAGGGTAACAGTCATAAGAAAGCTTAATAAAGTAAATAAGAGGTTAAATACATACAATATATATTTATTAACAAGGAAGAAAAGAGATACTCTTTTATCTGACTTTTTCAAAATTGAGAATTTGTTAAAGTGACTATAAAAAACTTGATAAAAAATGTTGTACATGAAAAGATGAAATTTCAGGAAAATTTGAAAATGACTTTTGTAGGAAGGATGTGGAGATAATGGCCAAGTTATGGCGCTTACACCGTTCAGAATTCTGCAGTAAGCAGAGCCATGAAACTGGTCTACCATCCCACCCATTTCCCCAATGCCCGAAAACAAATGGTCTTCTCTCCCAGTGACTAGGGTTGGACCTTTGGGTTCCTGTTACTGCAGAACCTTCTGGTAGAGATCGATCTTCTACTTCAGGCCCAAAGTAGGGGCTTCAGACGATGGCGATTTGTCTCAGCTCTTGATATGTACAATCTTACACTTCTATCATAACATCTTCTTCTACCAAGCAATGATAAAAATCCATAAACTTTATATCGTATTTCCAAACACCAAAACCTTTGCTAAAATAAATAAATACGAGTTTGAACTTTGACACAGGTTTATATTCAAATAACACCAGTAAAGATACAATTTTTAAGAGAGATTTATTGGATTGTTGGCACATGTACTGGATTGGCAAAAACCAAATCTTATTTGACATTTCGTTGGAAATGCAAGTTTTAAGTCCCCACCTGAGTATGCCATCAAGTACTGAAAAGTCCTCGGAGTATTTCTTCTCCCTCTATTTTTTTTCTCCCTCTATTTTAAAGTTTGGTTTTTGGCATAAAGGGGGTAAAAATGTCATGAAGTGTTAGAATTGGTTTGGGGTTCTATCTACATCTGTGTGTAACCCTCCTTGTGGGGTCAAATGTGAAAGGTGAAAATCCTCTCTGGAGATTGATTCAGGGACGATTGTTCTGCGAGCTAACAGAGACAATTTTGTATTTTAATACTCGACAGCAATTTTATAATTTATAACTTATCATTACTTATACAAGATATCTTGTAAGAATTCAACAAGCTTGTCCAATTGAATAAAATATAATTAACAGCTATCAATTTTTTTGCAACGTTTTCCATGAAAACGTCCCTTAACTATGAATACGTCTCGTCGGAATCGTCTTCAGTATTTTGTGACATATTGACCTTTCAACCTGGTTAAGCCATACGTAATGGTGTTGGTAATCAACCTATTTGAGTTTTGCGCAAATGGCGGGTACCAATAAGTTAACACGCAGTACAAGACGCAACATTATTACAGCCATAGAGAACAGATACGGTTTGCATTCCGCTCAAGTGTATGTGTATTGACCCAATTGACCTGACGTCAACGTCAAATCTTTGTTGCGCCATTTTGAGAGTCACTGTCGCACAGTGTCATACAGTGTGGTGCACATTTTAGGCAATGCAGCATTTACACCATAGTTTGGATGTGCAAGTCGACTCCAAAAATTGCACTTTGAATCACCGTGTAAAATATTCAAACGGGTTCTTCTATCTTTTGAACCTAAATCATAAAATCTTTAAGTAAACCCGACTTGAGAATTAAATACTTAGTGATAAATGCGTTGTAGCACGTTTTGGAACAGATCAAGAATTGGCGAGCATAAAAGAGGATTAATTAACATGACTTATGAACCAGGTCAGAAACAGACAGGGTCAGTAAAAAGGGCAGGTTCAGTGTAAAGGGTGAGGTTAGTGTAAAGGGTGAGGTTAGTGTAAAGGGCGTGGATATTGGTAGAGTAAACAATAACGATGAGCCAACTATCCTTAGCTCAGACACCTCTTTATTAAATTATACATAAGGCAAACAAGCTCACATTCAGCTCAACAACTTTTGAATCTTGAGTACAAAAAGAAACAGATCGAAGGCACGAAAAAAGTTCTGAAAATGAAAGAAAAAACAAGTAGTAAGAAACTTTACAGATAGACATCTTAAAGATATAAGCATATCAAAGCTCTCTACATATTAACCACAGAGGGCGCTTGTTATACAGGCATTGCTGATGGAAATGGTTATATGCCCTGCATAGTTTTATTTGCACTCATAACAGTAATTTAACGCAAAGTCTTTCACAGATACTAAGTTATGAAGAGCTCTTGCAAATAATGTCGTCTACTGATGCACCATCTCGCAGGCAAATCATAGCGCTCTACATCCTCGTGCACATTTCAAGTATTGTATTAAGTCTATTGACCCAAATCACCTAACCTAATCTTCACAATTATCTTGGTTGTGCTATTTTGGGAGTCAATGTGCCTGTCTGTTATACAGTGTAGTGTAAATTCAAGGCGACGGGGCGTTTACACACTTGCTTGTTGACTCCCAAAATAGTGAGAGTGACACAGTCTCTGCAGGTAAATTGCTTGCAAAGAGTCAATACCTTTACAGCTCAGCAAAACAATTCTGAACAGTTTCACAGGAACTGAAAACCAAAGGCAACTTTGTGCTGTCCACTTTAATACTGTCATAACATACCAAACATTTTGCATGCAGGAATCTGATCATATGCTTAAAGAATTATCTTGATTGCCTTTTTAAAGTTGTATTGCTAGACTTATTATGCCTTGAAACAAGGGTAAATAGCCGACAAGTGTCATCGTGTAATCATGTTTTTTAACAATTTAAACTAATCTCACCAAATTGAGACAGAAAGAGGGAAATAGTCTGGTGCCTGTTCATCCGTATGCATTACTGTTATTGCATACAAGGAACGTGACAAACATGGTGACAGTACATTATTCATTTCAGTTCAGCTTATTTAACAAATAAAATAATTTAAGAACAAAAACATTTTGACCCCCAAATCAGCGTGGTGCAAAATGAGATTAATCAAAAACGTGTTTAATATACAGTGTTTGTAGACAGCACTGACCCCTGACCCCTGCAGAATTGTATTCCCTCCAAGTCAGTTGAAGTGCCGAACAAACTAAGAGTACCAAAATATACAGCAAAATACAGACGGGAGACTGTACAACCTGAAAGATATCGTGGTTACATTCTTACGCCCAGGACCTGTCGGACGTTCTCGTACACCACGTAGCCGATGCTGACCGCAGGAGCGACCTTCATGAAGTTAGGCGCAATGCCACGGTACAAGCCTCGTACGCCTTCCTGGGTGTAGATGGCACGGAACAGTCCTACCATAGAACTCTTTTGTGAAGCTGTGACCAAAGGACAAGAAAGGAGACATGTTCGTTAAGATTCTAAAAAGGCAAACTTGTTTAACATTCACTCCATCTAACCTCAATGGGAGAGATTTGGGGAAAACTACATCAACAATGGATATATTCCTGGTTTGTCTTCTGCTATCTAGCGTCCCAAAGTCCCTCACTCTCTAATATGCATGTTCTTGCTTGAATGTGAGGAATTCAACAGTCGTTAATAGTATGGGAACAGTATTGTATTTCACTAAGCACTAATACTGCACTTAAGATTAATTAACCCTCCTACACTACATCTGATAATATCCATAAATGGTTTTGAATGATAGTTTAACTATGCCAGTCTGCAATAAGATATCATGTGGTGATTGCATAAAAATACACAGTACAAAGTCAACCCTCCTACTGTCTGACCATTCAATATCATCCACTGGGGTTTGGAATGATAAGCTATGCTAAACCTGTGACAAGATCACAAGATGAATGCATATGTACACAGTACACAGTTAGTTCTGTGCAGTTAAATAAAATGGTTGGTCAACTATTCAGAAAATGTTACAAGGATTAACATTAAAAAATAACAATGAACAATCTACAAGCAACTGAGGCAAGGCCTCACATCACTTGATTATAAATAAGTAAAACATTTGATCCAAGTTAAGCAGAAAGGTTCAATATATCACAAGATAAATAACCACACAATTAAAAAGCAATTGGGGAAAAATTTAAAGATAATACACAAAAATACATCACAAAGGCACAGAAAAGAATAGAGTAGCTTGAGCATAATAGAGTAGCTAAGCAAAACGAACTTGGACCATTTTGGGGAACTCAGCAGTCATACTCACTTTGTGCTTGCAACCTCGTCCTAACCAAGGCTAGTGGATAGCTCGCTAATTGTCCACAGGTACTGGAGAATGTGCCACAGGCCAGCAGTACTAACGTGGGTGGGGCACCAGACTCATGGTGGTTCTTTAACCATCGGTTTTTCACTGTCTGATAGAAACACAATTCAAATGGAGAGAGTGATTTCAACTCAATGGAGAGTGTTTCTTTGTTTCTTTGTTTTCTTTCCATTTTCCATTTGTACAACAACAAAAGAAGAAGAATATTGATTACAAGTAAATAAATAAAGTTATAAACTAAATAAAGTACAAATGGGGTTTGTAAACCCTCCTGTAGTGGAGCACCCAAACTACTGTGAAATGCTGCACTGGTTTAAATAAATAACGACAACATGTAGTATGTAAGCAGTTAGAGTAACCCTAAATAAAGCCCAATGTTATGAAGATTGATGTTGAAGAAAACTAAAGATGTCACCTTCAGAAATTGTACACATTTGTCTAAAGACCAGTGTTGTATTACTGTGGGCAGAGAGTTTCCTTGGTTAACAAGTTCAATCTGATGATATTAGACAAAGATAATTCCCAAATACTTGAATGGACATTGAGGGCAGGATTTTCATAGGTGAGGCGTTACAGGGTATGTAAGGTTTTATCTTGGTTAGGTATAGTGGCAGTGCTGAAAGCTGCCACTACCATCATGCTCGAGTCTTAATAATTGATTTACTACAATGTATAATGCTACTTGACTATGTTCTTATTCTTCAAAAATAGGTCACAAATTTGCCCCAGGAACCAACATGTCATTGGTTAGAGCATCTAATGAAAAAAAACAAAAAACTCTGAAACTTTGTTGAGAATGTTGTTCATATTTAACAATAAATATAAAAAACTCATTGTTGAAAATTGAGTCCAAATTTAGGGTTTGAGAGACCCAGTCAAATTGAATGCTGCCCTCATTGTCTTCATGTATACTCACCTCATAGACAGCTAGATCAATACCAGCGTATGGTATGATGCCTAGTGCATTTGGTATGTAACCCTTGTAGAAACACTTCAGTCCTTCAGTTCTGTATACCTTCATTGCACAGTCTAAGATGCCCTTGTACTGACCAGTCTTCCTTATTGCTAACCTCGTCTTCAGTACCTATAAACACAAAATATCATCATTTAGTAATAATATAATGATATACTTGTATGTGCTTTTACAAACTAGGTAGGCCCTGAAAGCGCCTTGAGCGGCCCTCAGGTCTACCGTGTGATGACACAAAAACAATCAGCGACTGACTTTTCAGGATGATGCTGCACCTGAGCAAATATCAGTCTCCGATTGTTTACGACCCGAGAATAACAACAGCGCTGTTATGACGTTCAGCATCAGTCGCCATCAGAAAAAATCAACAGTCCCAAGAGTAGAAAAACTTCCTACTTCTGCGACATGCTCCCAACAGGCGGGAACCAACCAACAGACTTTGAGGGCGACATAACTAACTGTTCATCTGCTCCTATGCATTCCTGAAACCATCTCAACTACTAGGAGTATGCAGCACCAGTAGCCAAATAGAGCGCACACCATCAATCTCAACTCAAGCAGGTACCCAAATACTCCTGGGTGATGAGGAGCATTTACACGTGTCTTGCTCAAGGACTCAAACGTCACAAACAATCTGCATGATCACAGCTGACGTCACAAACAATCTGCATGATCACAGCTGACGTCACAAACAATCTGCATGATCACAGCTGACGTCACAAACAATCTGCATGATCACAGCTGACGTAAAGGGTGTGACAACTGAGCTAAGCCTCCTCAATGCTCTATTTTTAATGGTCAATACAAACATGTGACACATGTACTTGGCATTCCTTGTGACTAGCAGCACCCTGCCATCATTGCAAACATGACCCAACTCCATAAAAGTGGCTAAGCACTAACTATTGCCTTGCCAATTTCTTTATTCAGCAAAAAACAAAACAGCTAAGTGAAAAAAAGAATGTTACTAGTTAAACTACCATTATATATTAAAACACATGACATTTTGGCTGGTCACCCAGTTTTGCTGAGCAAAATTGTACTGTGCTTAGCAAATTTTTCTGCTTCACAGCTTGATGAAATTTGGCCCAGATAAATCTTGTTGAACTTTTCTGCTTAGCAGGAACTCAGACTAAGGTCTTCAGGACTGATACAAACCTCCATTGGATAGATGATAGACTGTGATATGACCCCAGCCATTGAACCAGCAGCGAATCGGTGATGTATCCTCAACTCTTTTCCTTCAATCCTTAAGAGCTTCTTGATCTAAAACAACAAAACTATTGTTTCAGTGAATGATTTCCCTCGAGTACCAGAGCAAAATGCTACACAAAATGTATCAGTTGCTACTCAAAAATCAGCAACTGCAAAGCTACTCAATATTAGCATTCATAGTGCACAAAACATGTTCAGTCTTACTATATTTCTATGCAAAATTGCGGGATGAAACTCAGTACTGTACCCTGACAATCAATCAATAAAATATTTTAATAATTTCTAGGCCCACTACTTAAATGTCTTTAAACCAAAACCATTAGTTCTACACAGTAGCGTAGAATCCTCACACACAAAGAGTCTACACCCAACTTCCTCAAATACGACATTTTACAAATTGATTATATCTGGTCTGAAGAATCCTTGGGGGGGGGGGGGGGGGGGGGGTCCTCTCTGACTCATTTTCTTGAGGTAAGATCACAATGTCTTGGCAGACTTCCATTGCAGTCACGCGGCACTGCTCAAGGTATCAAACCTGAGTATGTGTCATGGATACAACCATGCTGCTTGCTCTCACTCTGATACAGATGGTTTGTAGTGTCCAGTATTATTAAAGGTATTAAGCTAAATGGACTATTCCACAACCACAATAGACAAAATACAGAGATGAGATTGGATTTTCCCAGTGGTAGTCATTTTTGTGCGTACCTGAAACCACCCACAAGGTATTCCAACATTGGAATGGACTTAATGAAATAATTTAAGTTGATTTATTTGTTGGGTTTTTAAAGTTTCTTTACAAATCGTCCTCAAATCATCAAAAATGGGCATAAAAGTTACATGCCTTTTACCATCCAATCTTGTTATTGAAATTTGAGATTGATTAAGAAATGAATAATTTTTATGTTGAAACGCTTTTGGTTGGTTTCAGGTACTTAAAAGAAGATACAACTATCAAAAAAACTAAACGTGACAGTAGATAAAAGGTAGACTTTGTTTTTGTGTCATTTCTTTATCATCTTCCCTACACACTGTACACAAGTATCTTCAGGCCTAGAAGTCAATGTGAAAGGCAATACTGTGGGTTCCTTTGTTTTGTTACAAGAAAAATATAACAATTTTTATTATTATTGGAATATAATCAGTACAATACAATGGACCACTCACATGTTCATATGCGTAGAACTTGAGTGCTGTCTCGGGCGCAATCTTCAATACATTAATACCATTTCCTCTCCACATTGACAGGAGACCCCCTTCTCTGTACATGTGCTGAAACCCAGTGATTATGCTAAGATTGTTCTTTTTAGACCCGATCACCTGTCGAAAGAAATCAAAAAGAAAAAGTTTTAAACAATGTTCAAACAATTGTATTTGTTCATTCATGAATTACAAAATCTACTTTCAATTACAGAAATCTCCTCATGCACAATAGCGATTTGCAAGTTGATATGTGCCAATTGCACATGATCTGAATTTTTTTCTTTCTTCTTTTTACTTTCAGATTGAAAAATCATGGGGAGAACCCGGGAATAAAGGTAGGCCAGCTGACTCTAGTTTCAAAAAGCTTAACAACTTCCTAAGCAGGAAAAAATAGTGAGTACCAGCTGTAACGATGTGATTTAAATGTCTTTTTGGCTGGTAACCCCTTTCCTCCTAAGCAAGATATTTCTAAGCTGAGCAAACTTGTTTGAGCTTCTCAGCTTTATTAAAATGAAAACGAGCAAGGTTGGTGGTTCAGCAGTCAAGATAACTAGCTGAGAGTTTGATAGATTCAGGATCTATTCCCACCTGAGTTGCCTGAGGATTTTGTCCCCAACTAAATGTGAATTTTTTGTATTTAAATAAGTTAAAATATACAATATGAAAATTTGTTTTGTGGGTTGGATGAACTGACCTGGAATATAACTTTAAGTCTGTCCAGGGGTGCAGTGACTGTCCTAGACACGGCTCCAGCTGCTCCTCCAGCCAGCAGAATACGCCACCATCGTCCAGTCTGCTTCTCATCTTCTGTGAACTCATCCGGAACAGACAACGTCTCACCGATATCTATAAACTAAAATAAGTTAAAGTCAGATGAATGTCAATAATACATAAACCCATGCACTGTTAGTCCTCTAGTCAGAAATCATCACTCTCCATTGTCAGGGCAGGACTGTGTATTATTATAATAAATGACCTTGAAAGGGATACAATGTAAGGTGGTGCCAGACCATGCCAAAAACACCACAGCAAGCCCCTTTTATTTACACCAATTTACCAACACACTTTGCTGACAGCTTCATGTCTCATTCAAAGGGGGTGAGTAATTCACTAAATTTGAGAGTAATCAAACTGGAAACTGATAAGAGTGTCTTCTTACTGTTGCATGTTTCCAGTAGGTATAAATATCTCTAAGATCTGCACTAGGATGTAACAAAAGGTAATTCCTCCATTCATTCCAGTCTACTTTAAGTGATCCATCTTTATCCATACTGAAAATAAAATGGAAAAAAAATAAAAATTGATTAGTCTTAAAGGTAGGTTCATAGTTTGGTAATTACTGTACAATCATTTAAACTTATTTGGTAAGAAGTACAGCAGCTGTTGATAGTATTAACTATTTTGAGAAAGAATTCCCATCGGAGTAATATGGTTTGTATAATTTTTCACCCCAAAACATTCGAGCCTGTGAATCGTTTCTCAGATTACCCTTATATTTCACCACAATTGAAAAGTTCGTTCAAGTTAAATTGCTTCCTTAATGATGTAAAGTATCCCACGAGAACCAATTCAATAGACCTGCCCAACTTTCATGCTTCTGGAAACACAAAGTATTTGGCCAAGTAAACAAAATACACAATTTAATTATCCTTTGGAGGTTTTTTTAGAAAGAGGAGGATGAGGGCCTTTTTATTTTTGATTAAAAAAAAAAGGTTTTCCAAGAAGGGGAAGAGCCAGACCAAAAATGTTCTTTCTTTGTAGAAATTGAAAGTCTAAAATGTGAGTAAATTAAACCAATCATCAAAAGAATGGTGCAAAGATGAAGCAAAAATACACGAACAATTTAAACTTAGTCTTGGGGGGGGGGGGGGAGAAGAAAAAACAGAATGCTGCTTCAAAAAATGAGGGCAAGGACGATCTTATTACGTTTTTTGTTTTTTAGCCTGGCCTTACATGTATACATGAGTGGGCACAATGATCAGCACCTTGCTCATTGGATACTAAAGCAATTCTGTTTCAGTGAGTGTTGTGTGTTGTACTATTGGCTCTGTCACACAGTACAAGGATACCATTTAAATACCCATGACATGTTATTACCAACACAGTGGGATAGCAGAGCAATGGAACACAAAAGGAACAATGAGTGTCCCCATATTGCAAGTCTTTGTTATTACCAACACAGTGGGATAGCAGAGCAATGGAACACAAAAGGAACAATGAGTGTCCCCATATTGCAAGTCTTTGTTATTTGTACATGTATGTCCTCACAGATTTCTACATCTGCCAAATAGTACGATGGTTGAAACAGAATTCTTGTATCCATGGTAAAGGCAATCATGGGTGACCAGCCCCACACAGACCTACATGTAGGCTTTTGTGTGATGCTAAACTCTTATCCTGTGCTGAACAGTCAATAAATAACAACATGCCAAACTATCCAGGGATAGTCCCTGTGAAATTTCATTCCAGGAAAGTGTACTTTCTGTTTTTTTGTAAATCCCCAGATTTACTTCAGATGAAAACAAAATACTCTCAAAATCAAAAGCTGTGTGGTTTATTACTTGATATTTGAATTTAAAAAGTCGCATCCCCTTAAGGTGATCCCTCTGCTGCCACTTCCCGGCTCGTTAGGAAAACGTTCATTTGTAACTCTAGATCTATGATGATGTCTCACTGGCTAGTTAGGAAGGAAATTAGGGAGGATGTCACTTGATAACTTTAACCAACACACAAACAAAAAAAGAACGGGTAAGCCCCTCCAAATACCTATAAAAGAGCAACAACTTTCACTTTTAAAGATTTACAGTGGGTCAAATTTCCTTTCTATATCACAAACAACGACTACAGGTGTAGTACAGCAATATTTGTAAAAAGAAATGCCTTAGAATTTGTTCTAGTGTGCGATGTTTTGTTGTATTTTTTAATTTGTTTTCTTCCTTCAAAATGCTCAAATCCCTTTGCACATGAGAGAAAAAAGATCAAATTCCTAAATAGTTTTTCTCAAAGTTGACAGCCTTTCGAGCTTAGTTTTTCTCCTGAAGATGTGCAGAGCACACCGTGCAAAATGAGACTCAAGTATATCTTGACCTTGGTTCTTCCCAGAATCGACACTTTTCGCAAAAGAGTGTTTTATCACATGGTTTGTTACTTGTCAACCTACTAAGCGTTTATTGTTTACAAGCCTGCAATTTCATCTTTGTTTAGGCAAAGGCCATTTTATTTGCAATTAAGGCCACTTCCATTGGATAAATCTTTTAGTCTTCAAAATTTTGCAGGGGTACTTGGGCCAAGTCCAGGGCAACAGGGGTCATGACCTCCTTGACCTCCATACAATTATAGTCCTGTGTGTACTGATACATGGTAACACTAGCAAAGAAACTCTCAACATAAAATATGTCTTTCTTTTATAAGGCCAAGTAAAATAAATAACATGTTGCTCGTCCGGACTTTTTAAAAAGTTGGTGAGGGAGGTCCTTGTTATTTGTTATTTTCAAACTTTTTGTTATTTTTTTCCAAGATGGCCACCATGTCTAAGATGGCCACCATATCGTATTTGAAGATGGTTTTATGGTTTTATGAGCATGTTCTGTATGTCCTCAAATCCTGTTTAAAGTTGCCATGTGTGTTTCTGTGTCCATTTCAATACATATTGTTATTCTTTCCAAGAGTTCTTCTTGCTTTTGCTCCAAAATTATTCTGTGTGTGTGGCATCACGTCCTGGTGCAAAGATCTCGTTCAAAAATGAACTGTGGCATGCACTGCAAACGTGAAGGGCAAAACGTTCCGAAGAAAATTAGGATTTTCTGAAGATTGCGTTGAAGAAATAGCATTTTTGTAGGCCTACATGAAAGAAAGATGATGAAATTGCTCAATAAAAATGAAGGATACATTTGAAATAGCTCTCAATATGTAAATTGATTTCAAAGATTTTTTTATTTTTATTTGTTTTGATTTTTTATTTATTATTATTTTTTTTTTAAATAACAAATAACAACAAATTCAGTGCAGCCTCCAAAATCGGAGCGGGCGGGGACGAGCAACATGTTATTTATTTTACTTGGCCTAATGACACCAAACTATTTCTTTAAGTTTCAAATTAGGAATGCTTCTCATAATACCAAACAGATATAATTACAATCAGAGAGTCCAAGGGGTTGGCAGGATGCAAGACGCTGACAAATGTGCACCATCTGTAAAAATACAGCATCCCCAGCCTACTGTACATTCTGAGTGTCTAGCGTTAGGGACCAACCATGTCATATGTTCATGTAATACTACATGATGAAGTGGGACCAACATACTCAGAGAGCTCATCAACATTCTCTATTATTATCATCATTCTTATTATTATATATTTCTGGTAATGAAATCAAGGATGCCTCATAAGTGAACTTAATAACTGTAGCTTGCAAGCTTGAGCAAACCTGTAAACAAGGATGCTTGCTATGTGAACCAGAAACACCGGAGTACTTTTGCCATTTATCCTGGCAAATTAATGGGGAGAGTTAAAACAGCTATAAACAGCCACAAATTATGCAGCCTTTATCAATACTCCTGATACATGTACAAAGTCTACACCAAATGTAGATCCAGGCAGTTAATTTTAATGTACAGTGTACATGTACAGTCAATGATTTTGGTTTGTACATGTACATGTACATGTACATGTACATGTACATGTACAGGCAATGATTTGGGTTTGTACATGCTCGCTGACACACATAAAAGTGTAACTAAAAACAATTAAACTTTTTCCTGACAAACTTAAAAAGATTTTTCTTAAAGCGTTCATTAAAAAAAAAAAATGATTATCCTGGTTTATTAAAAAAACACTGCACTTGTAGCCAAAGACTCAATTGAGACAATGTAACTCAGTGTTTCCCCTGGCTGAAAATGAACTGAGCGGGATGGTAAAAAGTCAAGTTGTATTAATTTAAAGCAAAGGTTGCGAGAAGAATGCAGCGCACAGGTTTGAATGGGCAGGGAAAACAGCGGGGCAAAATTTGCATTTTTTTAATTGAACAGAGGTCCCCAGAAAATGTTTATTTTTGGTCTTAATGGTTTTTGTGAATATGATCTTAAATCAAAACAAAAATAATAATAGGCCAAGTATTTAATATTTACGTACGGCCGGAATTTTGCACGTGTCAGGGAGCAATTCACGCTTATCAGGCAGATACATTACCTCGAGCATAGGGAGAACCCTGGTAAAATGAAAGTTGAACCAATGTCTTAAAGTTACTTACAGTTAAACATTGCTTTATAGTGCTCACTAGTATAAACAAAGGGTGCTAAACATGCACACAGAAACAAGCTTACAGAAGTAAAGCATCAAAATGTCATTTAGCATTTGATTCTCTGTGAATGGTTCCCAAATTAATTTGTGTACCTACTTAAAGGGATTTGATACTTTGGGCTATAAATACTTTGTTATGAAATGAATTAAGCTGGAAAGATTTTTGTAGAACATAATTATTCACATGAATATCACTTGAAGTAGTCTTGTTTTTGTGTATCTTATGCTATTTTGAAGAACCAGATTTTGGACTCCAGAGGCAAATTTGAAAATAGTTACTCACTGTACATGTATGTGTTTTAGTGCCTGAACAACTCTTTAAAAGGATAAGGAGTAATTCCAACCAGAAAATGAATAAGAGATTTGAAGGCAATGTGCCCCTTTAAGCATCTCTATAAAGATTGGGCCAGACAGTGACAGTTTCAGTATCAACAATGTGTGCGCACCCAGGACACTACACGTTAATACTGCTATAGCCCACCAACAAGGACAAAATTGCCAACAAACAAAACAGTGCAAACAAACAAACAAAATCAAGAGCTCATCTAGCCACATGCTGTACGCAAAACAACCAAAACATCATGGTGAGGTTGAACAACAACAAAACAGAACCTAAAAACAAATTACATGCATTTATAACAAAACAGAAACTAACCATAAAGGTAAACAATATTCCAACAAAAACAAAAAAATTATGGAGTGGGGGATTAACAACTAAGCAACAAAGGTCATTAAAATTAATGTCATGCAATGGTTTAAATGCTTTCTTATCAGAAAAAAACCCAAACATAAAATCAACAAAAACATGAACTAAAACAAACTAATGGTGCAAAATAATACAGATCATGCAAACTGATCATGCCCCCAACTTTCATTTAAACCAGGGAGAGGACTCGGGGGAGGGTGCCTGATGAACAATGTATAACAAGTTTTTTTTGTAACAAACAAACGGAACGCAAAATCTTGAAACTCCCACTTACTAGCATACACACTCCACATCGTCATCCATATGGGTTGGCACGGAACACCCTTTACAGCCCTTTAATCTGAAAGGTTGATTTCATGGGGGTTTTCTTTTAAAAAAACATTGGGCTCAAGAGCTGACATTTTTGTTGGTATGGAAACAGTGGCGGCGCCAGACTCTACAGTTTTTTGGACAAGTGTGTGGCAAAGAAGAAGTTTGAGGGCAGACAAATATATTCTGATTGCCAAATGGATCAAAACAGAAATAATAATAATATCAAAGCGTGGTGGAGAACATTTTGTCTAGCAGAGTTTGTAATAAAATATGATATGATGATGATGTAATTGGGACTTAACAGCTGCAAGCACCAAACCAAAATTGACTCTCCTTAGAAACCCTTTTTGGGTATGAATGTGTCGGAAGAGGAAGGGGGGCAATCTGTGGGGGGGGGGGAGAGAAGCGCCGCCACTGAATGTAAACATTGTTGTCCATACTTTGTGCTGAATGGTACAAATTTCATTCTTTGTATGTTTTGAGCACAAGTATGTGTTTTTGATGGTTGAATGCAAGACAATTCAACAACATATGGTGAACAGTTGTCAACTTCAGCAGAGAACAAAATTAACTTTTGTACTTGCTGAACTGAAGATACTGATCTATGGACAAGGCATGCCCCGGAAAGGAACGTTTAAAGAAAAACCTTTTGCGAGTGTAATGAGCAAATGGTGAAGCCAACCTAACCCAATGCTTGAGAGCTGAAAGCAGGGTGGGGCAGGGCATGTGAAATTAAAGGGGTGTAAAAAATAACTGCCATTAAAAGGTGAAAGAGTGTATTATAAATTTGTTTATCAAAATCGGCCACTGCAACGAAAAGGAGAACACAATTTTTAAAGTGTACTCTGGACTAATAAAGCTTTATAAAATTAAGTTAGCAGGTAATTTACCTCTTCATCAGCCTGTCTGCTTCTTCTTCGCTGACGGACACCCCTAGTTTTCTTAACGATGCCAAGATTTCATGGACGTCTAGGTGACCATCTTGATTGTGGTCAATGTGCTTGAATACTAATTTCAGTTGTTTCTCGTGCTCTGTCACGTACTGCACAAACTCCACAAAGTCCAGATGACCATCTTTGTTTCGGTCACTCTTGGTCATAAATTTCTTCAGAGCAAAAAAAAATTAAAAAACATCAATCAGAACTGGAAGTGGTACAGTTTTGACAAAATGTAAATTAAAAATGTTTAATATGAAAGCTTACACAAGAATAAAAATTTACACTAGACCGGAAGAGTGATTTTAGCATTGGCCCAGTAAACTCATCACTTGACAAATCTGGCATTTTTGTGTTTTTGTTAAAATGTTGACTTTCAGTGTGATAAATCTCTTTCAATTCTGTTGAGCATTAAAAATACTTACCCATAAAACAAAATAAGATAAATCTTCTCTTAGCGCTTGTTCAAATTAAAACAGTCCAAATGTTACTTGCTGTGTAGGCACTAGGTGTCTAGTCTACGCATTCCCCCTCCCCCCACCCACTTTTTCTTTATCTCCTTCTCAATTCAATTCTGGTCTTGTAAAAACAATTCTGGTTCAGTCAACATTTTGAGCTACAACACAAGCCCTACTGCTGTCTTGAGGATTTCCCCCCACCCCACCCCCGAGTTTAAGCCCTGTTACAATGAACTTTTGTAGTTGCTACGATTGAAACCCATCCATACTTTTTGTAGAATGTTAAAATATGCTACATGCTTTGATTATAACCCCCCTACCAAACAGTTCCCGTAGTGTTTAGAAACCCTCCAGCCGGGGGACCATCGCCAAACCATGAAGGGAGAAAATAATAGAAATCGTATAGTCTGCCGACACGAAAGCGATATATTCATTTCATGTAAGTCGTGCATTTTGAGTCATTTAATATCTTGGCTCAGTTGCTTTCTGTGACAAACACAGCATGTAATTTAAATTTGTGCACGCAAACTTAAACTTAAGAACTGCACAGTTTATTTTTAAAGACTGTGCCAAACATTTTCTAAAATGATTGATATTTCAATTACATTTTCTCATCAATCTCATTTTTAATCTCCACGTGAGTTAGCTTGAATTTTAAATTGAAACTCAAGAAGAGGTATTTACCCCCCCCCCCCCCCCTTCCCCCATCGCATAAACATATGCTGGGAGAGGGGTGGGGGCTAGGCTAACAGTAACAATACATAAAAACAAAAATCACTAAGTAGGTAGGGCCTAAATGTTTCTTTTTTTTTTATTCGCCGATTTGTTGGTGGTCGTCATAAAAAATAAACAATTCTTGTAACTTCAGTAAATAACATTTGCCAAGCCACTTGATGTACGACAGGCAAACAGAGACATCAAACACATGGCACAGCCTTCGTAATACCGGTATATATAAAGCAATCCTTTTTTAGTCAATTATATTGAGTGGTCTGGAATTACCTGAGCATGACCGGGTACAACATGAACTCCGAGTCGCTCAAAACCTTCCTGCAAATCGTCTACATCGATTCGCCCATCGCCATTCACGTCCAGCTGATCGAACAACTTGGAGTAGTGGGCTTCATCTTCGGGTGAAAGATGCGGATGGCTTAACAACGTCCCAGAAGTAGGCTTAATATCTTCTCCAGGCATCGTACAAAGTAAATGTTTGTGTCACACTGTCATATTATGAGGAGAATTTCCCGAAAATAATGAGTTTTGTAGCAAATAAATATCGCCCTCGTTTGCCGGTTAGTTGTCGTGCTCAGCGCGAACGTGATGCAATGACCTCTCAGTAGGTCACCGCGCATTCGCACTTTAGATAAAATAAAAAAAGGTGTGGCCATAAGTAGCGTAAAGTCCCGCCCACTTAATTAGCATTTTAATATTCAAAATAGTTTTCAGACCAATTCTTTGTGAACATTTTCGCTTTGGCTGGTAATTCTTTTTTAATTAAAGTTTGAGCATAATAATCATAAATAATCGTTTTATGTTCTAACTTGACGCGAACACCATTAACTTGGAAATGATTGGCAATAAGTTAGGCAGCCGGTAAACACATGTACATGTACATGTACACATGTACATGTACTGTATGTGTGAGTTCATTGCATGCACTATGCACTTATTGCATCTGTTTGATACAATGGACCCTTCCCATGAAATATGTTAATTACATTCACGCATGCGTACAGACCCTGCTGGTTGGCAAACGCCATAGAGTTGTGCACTAAGTAGACGCACAAGCGCGTCTGCGTCACGCCACCATCAGCCCCACACAAAAAGGGGCAATGTTCCATCATTTTGCCAACCAGCAGTGTAAGTGCGCACGCGTGATGTGCAATTTAAATATTTCATGGGAAGGGTCTATTATGGGGTTTTATTTTATGACAAAATGGTCAAATAGCTGCTGGTGGCTTTAGTGTCAGGCTACTCGAATTTGAAATGTTTTAAAATGTAACCAGAGTTTAGGTTTTAAAAATAACTGTACAACAAGATGAAGAGAGGACTAAAAATTACTTTCTCATAAAAATTAATCTTTTTAATCATAATTTTGCCAACACACATGGCATATTTCATTAATTTCACAATCTAAATAAATGTAGTAATATACAGGAGTTTTAAATACACTCATAATAATGGGTGAAAAAAGTAACAACTGAAATTTGAAAAATTGTAATAATAATAATAACCCAAGGAAAATAAATTGTTAAAACAAATAAAAAATGTACATACAATAAATACAAGGAATTTTTATTGTAAATGACGTAACCAAATCTTTTGTTTCCAAAGTAAGACATTGTACTTTTTCTTATTGATATGGTAGTATTGGTGTCTCTAAACTCGATATGAAAGCACATTCCAACAGTATCTATCGCTAATGGGTGCAAATATCATTCACACAACCCCAAGCCAAGGAATATTCCACATTCCAATTCACCTAGTATCAGTGAAAAATAATTATTAATAAATATCAAGTGGATTTACAAGGTGCAGCAAATTGAACAACATCAAAGTAAATTTAACCACCAGAACTTGAAATTATGGCATATTGAAAGGATTGGCCTGAGATTGTTGAAAACCCTATTTTTATGGTGTTGATGATTCTGTGTCAAAATAATGTATCTACTTAGTCCATAATAAGTACAAAGGCACAAGGCTTTGGCCAATGGCAACAAATAATGTATTTACATAAGATACATGCATATTATTTACATTGGAGTTTATAAACACACAGCTAGGAATATACAAAATGAGAAAAACTTGCTGGGTTTTTTGAGTGGCGGCTCAATAACACCAAACAAGATTGACTTATGTTTAAGAAATTATAATTTTGTTTAGCATGCTACATTAAACTGTGTACACTTTGCTGAACCAAAAATAGCAGGGAACCACTCAAAAACAATGCAAATTAAAGGGTATTTAGACTGGTAACCAGCTGTTTTTGCGTTTAACAGCCTTTTAATTTGGTCACCTGATTCCTCCAATTTCTATGCATAAATTGAACAATTCAACATCTAGGCATGAGTTTTGATTGAGCACAAGTCACCCAACCAGTCTCCCCAAGGCTCCATGTTTGGTCTTCATGATTTGTATGATTAATAATATTCTAATAACACATCGCTTATTGCTTAACTTCTATCATTCCAAACTGTGTTTAGACAATACTTTACACTCTATAACAACTTACAGTATCACAATTAATTATATTCTACAATTACTAGACCACTTAGCATCCCTCATAATTAAATGACTTCATATAGCTAACACAAATAACATCTGAATATTTAAACACTAGTACATCATGATTTTCTTACACTTAGATTGTTAGCATGATTGTTTGAATACTTAACTTTTTTCGGACGGAAATGAACAAATTATTAAAATTTGAAATAAATAAGATTTGAACTCCAGTTTACCTGTATCCCATCATTGCACTGTGTATTTGGACGGGTTTTTTAATAATTGTTGACTGTTCTTTTTAATAAATTATTATCAAGAAATTGCGGCAATCTTTTTCAGGCATTTCTTTAAATTTGTTACTTTAAACTGCTCCATAGGTCCTATTATTTGTAGGTTCTTAGTTTTGGGGAGTTACAGTATCAAATTAGTATTTCAGACACACCTTTCACAGTTGTTAGGCAAGCTTTGTGTGTGTGTGTGTGTCATTACACACGTCAATTTTCGGGGTACTTTTAACGTCAGAACAATGCTACCTCACAAGATTTTTTTGTTCTAGCGGTACACCACAGAGAATTTCATCAGAAAAGGGAATAATAGAACAATAGGAAGTCCCCACAACGGTGTGTGCAAAAGTGTGCGTGGGTAGGTATACACAATCAAACCGGGGACCTATAACAAAAGAGGACAACACGGTCCCCGGTTGGGTAAAGGTCCCCTGTTGGCCAATGAGAACTGTTGCCAAAAATATGAAAAAAGTAACCCCCCCCAAAAAAAAAAAACAACAATTAATAAAAAAGGAAAAATATGAGGGCCCAATTGCAGGTGTTTACACACTTGTATGTAGATGTGTAAACGTGAAGATTCATTTGTCAGCATTTAGTTAATTGTAATAAACATAACTTCATAGATTCAATTAAATGATTTAATTTCGGTCTCACACATAATGTTATATCGTATTGCTGTAAATATATTTTTGAATAGAACATTACTGGAAACATATGTTGTATGCATAGCTCTAATCTCATGCATACTATTTAGGGGTTTTCCCCCAGTGGTTGTCACAATCTGACAATAAATAATACACACATAGTATGCACATTGACTTTCATGAAACTAAACCCACTGTACATTGCTATAATGTATGAGAATTCATACCCAAAATATTGCTAGAATCTCTTGATACATAATCAAGAGGTGTGCTCAAATTCATGGCACTGTTTACCACAGAATTATGCGCTTAGGTGCCCTCTTAACGCATGATTCTTAGGGCCACCAGGGTGTCATAAGTACAGAAATTAATGTGAAACAGCGCCTTAAAATTTGCCCTTAAAAACACAATCGCATCTACAATAATAAATACAGTTTTACTTCAAGTGTTTCTACACAACTTTGCTGAGCACAATGGGTTACCAGCTCATACGGCATGCAATTCCAACTGTTTGGTGACTGGTTATGCTGGTACCCAGAAAAACTTTGGCTTAGTTGTTAATCAATGTCCATTATAATTAAATCAAGCATGCAAAGTTAATACGCAGACTTTTCAATGTGTGTTTTAATAAAGTTTTGAAGTGTACCTTAACACTGTAAGTCAATGAACTTTGGAATTATAAACCAGATGAAAGCTCTCATGAATATGAATAGAAACACAGCATTGCATAACATGAATATTAATTAATACATGTTTTTATGCATTGTCAAATCTTATGAATATTCATAATAAAAAGGGGTTGGAAAATAAGTTGCCACTTGCTCAAAATTAGGCCACTTAAAAAAATAAAATGGTTTGTGTCATGACTGCAACTTAAAAAGATTTTTATATTGTTGTACCTTGGGACGCTTCAGGTGATAATATTGGGGTATCATGATTATTATTAAATCAGTCAAAAGAAAGGGGGATGAAAATCATAAAGAATACAAAAGAAAAAGGAAAATGGCGCTCGCCAATTCATCTTTCTGTTTGGCCTAAACAGATAAGCAAAATTACCAATTGAAGTCACATGCAAATTGGACTTATGCCCTCGTCTACTGATAAAAACCTCTCATATCTCAACGGCTAACAACAGTAGGTTCAAATAATTGCCATGGACCCACATTAGTGACCACTACATATTGATTCATTGTCTCACTAGCAGGACATGGTAATAATCAGAATTAGGGTCGTATCTCTGAAGAGTGCATTAACTAGTCAAGGTAAAGGTAAATATTCACATTGCACTCTGTATGAGACTGTGTTACCTCTGACTCCTGAAATCAACTCAGCAGCAGTAGATTAACAGCAAGACAAGGTCTTACACAGCAAAGTAGATACAATCACATGGTGTTACGCAAACTAAATCTAGCGATACATGTCATGCAATGACTCAAAACCTACAACCATGTTACCTTGTGACCTTGTGACCTAGCTAGAACCATAGAGCTGTGAGCTAGAACATAATGGGGTCCTTCTTGGCAGCCTAGTGCTGTTCTGTATCATATTATTTAATTTTACACCATATTTCTCCCCCCCCCCCCCCAGAAAAAAGGGGAAAAACAAAAAATTATCAAAGTATTTATACTGAGTATTTTATGTCAAACAGTTTTATAAAACTTGAACTAAATGTAAATGTGTACATTAGGTATTTACTATAGAATGAAAACAGAGAACAGCAAGCTCCCTACCAATGTTGTTCCTCAAATAGTATACCCCCTGCATGCCTCGGCTGTGCCAAAATGCGTTTGGTTACCATCACTGTGAATGCGTATAACAATGAGCACGTAGGGCATGAACACACCATGGAACACACACGTGATTGCGTTACTCAGGCTAAAGCCGTAAAGAAGAACATGGTCAATGGTGAATTATCTTTTTAAAATACCAAAAGTTTGTAACGTACAAAAACATCAAGTACGTATTTTATGATTATAATAATAATTTTTTATATTTATTTATGCAGTACACTGTATGCACTGGACTTTGGCACCAAAGAAAAAAACCAAAAACAACATTTTAGGCGCACTATTTTGATGCACTGTCTATCATTCGAATTCGGCGTACTTAGGGTTTTCCGAGGATATACTATTAAAGACGTCGTAAGGAACAACTGGGTTACTTACATTGGCAGTACAGGAACTCACTGTTCTCTGGGTTTTGTTTTATTCTATGGTATTTCCATAAATGTTGGGCTACATAAGCTGAACTGCATACCATGAACTAAAATAAATGCATAGTCATGAACTACATGATATCAACTAAATCCTCTACCTGAATACCTGTGTGTTATTCTTAACACAACAATCTTTTTTATAAAAACATTATTTTACAAACTGATACATTCTTTTCGATATCTGCCAATTAACAGAGAAATATACAAGTTATGTCAGCCTCTATATTAATAATAAATGTAATATCTGATATTAAATCTAACGTTATTGCTATTTTAACAAATCTCAAAGTTATGTACATATGTGAGGCAATATAAATTTTGTAGGCCACAAATCTGGTAAAAACACTTTCGTTTAAAAAACGTTAACAAATTTCTATTTCCGATCGACAAAAATCATCAAACTTCAATTTATAAGTTCGAAGACACGCTTACCTGATTATAATGTTTTTGATATTTTACAATTTCTTCCTAAAGTATCATTTGTAAAAAATGTTAGAAATCTCTCGCCATAGAAAAGTTCTGTTGAAGCACAACAAGGCAAAACTAGTGGAATGTCAGCGCAGTGAGCTATAAAAATAAAACTACTATAGTAGGCACAAAGTACTTTGTTTTGAATGGAATACTGCAGCAGTAAGCAAGGCACACAATGATTCAACTGCATGACAATTTTTTGGTTGATTAAGTCTGGGCTGGACCAGCAAACTTCATCCGATTTGGCCAATTGATTGGTGAAAGACAATTGTAGTTGTGGGGCCGATTTCACAAAGAGCTAAGATGGATCTTAACTGTGTATCAATCTTAAGTTCTAAGCAAAGTGTGATGTCAAAATACAAATCACTATGGCGATCTTGACAACTCATCTTCAGCGAACTGTAGTGCTTTGTGATATCGATCATCGAGACTTATACATTGACTTGAATTTTAAAAAAATGCTGATTGATAATTGATAATCTACCCTTTATGATTTCAATACTCAATGCTGTTTACAAAAACAAATCAAAAACATACATTATCCTAAGCATCCATATTACAAAAGCAATATTTATAAAGTTGGAGAAACCCCCAGATAACTTAGTTTCACCAACCTGCAGGTATGTACAAGGTTTAAAAATAATCTGACTACATTTATGCAAAAGAGGCACAAATCATTTGTACAAAAACATTGAAAGCGTTGTTTTGAGCCCAAATACCATTCACACATTGCCACCATATTGGACATGTTCCCTGTATCTATTAGCAATGATTAGTCATAATTCTCAAGGTATCAAAAAAGGGATCCCACTACTGTCCTTCCAGCCTCAGTTTAGTTTGGAATTGATTCGAATGGGAGAAAAACAAAATAGCTGTTCCATGATAAAATTTATTGCAAAACTTAAACAGCACAATCATCACACCTGTCTTCATGATTTATAATACCCTTGTCAAAAGGTCATGACCTGAGAGGTCAAAGTTTTGTGACCTTCAACCTCACCTGTTCCTCCATGTGCTGTGGGCAAGACTTGTTTTACAACCATAGCACTAAAACTGGTGAGTATTTGGCGTTGTGTGATAAAAACAGATCCAAACAGATCTTTCATTTTCCCATACCTTTCCATAGGTCTTCTTGCTTGAAAGCAGAGGTCAAAGTTGAAAGGTCACACATCCACTCTATAAGATCTATCCGTCCATGTGCCACGGGAAGAGATGGGTACCAGCCTTAAGGTAAGCTTGTTGTTGTCCATCATCATGTCATATACGTCGTCTAGAGGCCGGTTACGGACGTCCACTCCGTTGATTTCAAGAATTTCATCACCCACTGCAAGGAGACCTACCAGGATCTTTGCTGGGTGGCCATCTCCCAATCGGGTAACAAAGACACCTATATGGGTGGATAGGTCAGGGACAAGGGGGTAGAATGTGAATTGATGTTGTAATGCAGCTCAACAATTTGGACAAAAATCATGAAAGGATTCCAACACACTCTTTTAACAAAATATTTTTACAGTTTACAAAAAACAGAACTTTGTGAATGCTTACCTGAGCCAAAATTTGACGTGCCACGAGCGATGTAGAAACCAAATGGTCCACTCGGGGGTTTGACCAACTCAACAACTTGTGACCCATCAGAGTTCAGGTGGAGTAGCTTCCCAACTTTCCTCATGTGACTCGGTGATGTCACGTCTGTCTCTTCAGAGGAGCGCTGGAGTCGTATCGGCAGACCACTCAGACTAGCAGAGCGCCTACAATTAGAAACACAAGTTGTACATTCTTCCTTAGACAATCCCTCAAACAGAAACTTGGGAGTTTAACAAACGATCAATTTTAAAGACTTTTTGTTTTACTATTTCTTACCTTTTATTCAATTTTCCAGGTTTATCCGAATTGTCTTGCTTTTTGTCCTTTTTGCTGAAAAGCCCAGTGAGGGACCTCAACGATGGAGAACGTTTCAACTAAAAGTAAAAAATGAGAGCGACAAAAGGTTCAAGAATATTCAAAAGGGAGGCTTTTGCTTTATAATAAAAAATATGCATGCTCAAGATTTATTATAACTTTGAAAGAATGGACCAGTATGCTGGTGAATCCCTCAGGGTAGGATTCAGAGGAGGTGAAGGGGCAGGTTCGGGAAAGGATAAAGACTGACACCAGAAATATCAACCATGAAACTCTAAACAGTCTTATTGAAAATGAAATGAACATGAAAACAAAAAGCTACCTTTGGCTGCTCATCCTCTGTGTTTTCGTTCCCGGCAGTGTTGATGCGATCTAGACTAAGCGCACGCCTCATGGAGCTTAGCTTCTTCTTGGTTGCCTTGCCGATACTCTGCATCTTGTCTGAGATAGAGGCGCGAGACGAGATGGAGAGGCGAGACCCGCTCAACTCTGCATAATCCTCCAGGTTGCTATATACACAAGCAATGATATTAAAGAGTGAGGGATAATTACAGGAAATAATCACTATTTTTCTTTCCTGAAAGTTTTGAGCTGAATGAGTTGCAATAAACTGACTCATAAAGTTTTTCCCCCCTTAATGCATCGACCAATCACAAACCATGAAAATGCACAAAAGCAAAAAAAATGAAAACTACAAAATGGAAATTGTCTTATCTGCTCCTTACATGAGCATCATTGATAGACAGGTTCTATGGTGATTGGTGTATACAAACAAGGTACCAGACTATATGTCTGATCTGCTACTTACATGAGCATCATTGACAGGTTGCTATGGTACCAGACTATCCTCCCTCCCAACCTCAGCTTGGCTAATGCTTTCAATTGAATAAAGTAAACAAAATATCTCAACTGTTTTTGAAAAGTTTTTGCAAACACATACCTCTTGAATTGTCTGTCATTATTGGCCTCATTACCCATCTGCGATATACTGTCATCAAACTCCTTCGCGATGCAGGGATTTTCCTTACTGGGTCTGTCTGAGTGAGACCGTTGCCTTGAACTGGGCCTGTGGGCTGCACCTGATGGTGGTCTCTTACTCGTCTTGTCTACCTTGGCATAAATCGGCTCACCATTTTCTAAGATTCACACAAAGAAAAATGTTTAGTTCCCCCATAGGAAGCACAACCATCTACTTACACAGCTGTTTGAAATTTGGTCCAACTCTGATTAGAAATACTCTTCAGACAAACGTACCTCTTGATTCGTTGATAACTTCCTTTACTCCCCTTTTTTCATTTTTTCTGCTTTGGCGTTTCTTCTCGACTTTTGCGTAGAGTCCGTCGATGGAGTCCTCCCATTCAGAGCTCCTGTCTTGATTCCCAGCATTCCTAGACGGGGTAGTGATGTGATTCCTGTTGATGTCATGGCGATCTGGGATCTGTATCTCCTCATATAGATTATCGATGTCGCCAACGACCCTGGAATGATGATCAGGTATGGTGGCGTATGGATCTTCAATGTCCGAGCAGCTGTTATGTTTGTTACTTTTGTCTGGTTTAGCGTAACTATAACCATCATCTCCCTGGATTGAGTGGTTTCTAGTACTGGCAGAGCCACTCTCAGGTGGAGACACTTTAGTCCTTGACTGTGATCTTGAATGAGGTTTCCTTCTCTCCTCTTGTTTGTCTCTGGGTGAGTCACTGTCTTCGAAATGCACTGAACGAGCTGGCGACGCTGGCCTAGGGCCACGGCTTGTGGGCCTTCCGTCATCTTGGTCAGTCCTTGTTAGCGAAGACGCCCTAGGTTTTCGTTGCTGTTTCTCTGATCTGGATTTGTGAGATGGTTGTGAGCACATCCCGATCTGACTGTCTGGAAATATTTCATGCTTCACTTCCTCTGTCTCCAAAGACTCCACTGAACTGGAACGTTTGGGTCGAGCTCCTTGTTCGATCCACATACCCGATTTGTCCATCGGCGACCTGTTTTTTTTGAGAAAAGAAAAAAAATATATATATAAAATCTCAATTTCCAAGAGCACCAGCTGATTTGGTACACAAAAACCCCAAATTGTCACTTTATTGGTGTAAAATCACAGGATACAAGGTTGTGATTATGGGCACTAGACCATTTTTAATCTGAGCCTCATTCTGGAACTAATTTTAAAAAGTGATACATGTATACTTATGTGTGGGAAAAACCACAATGGCCACTATGGTATAGGTCTTGTACCTTTTTTTAGTATCTTACTACACAGTATGATAACACAATAGATTAAAAATTTGAAAATTGACACCAAACTATTTTCCAACTCATTCTCATTCTGGCACTGATACCATGTAGGCCAATGTGGAAATCCAATATGGTGGGATATGAAAAAGGGTCTGGTATCTTACCACTCATCCGCTGTGCGTACTGGCTGGATACTATGATCAGCCTTCAGGGGTCCACTCACGGACTTGTTCATGTGTCTGCTAGAAGGACCCGACGCGTCACGCTTTTTCTGTATAAGACGCAGGGTGTCTCGCGTTGATGGCATACCTTTGTGCCCATCAGTTCTGCAGGAGAATACATATCAATGTGTAAAGTAAATGAATTGAATTGGAAACTTTTGTAAACACTAGGTGGCAGCAGAGTAACCAGGTAAATCCCTTGTTCTCGGAAATGTGAGCATTTTCAGAACACAAACTATGGAAATGTTTATTTTCTTTTATTAACTGTAATAAATCCTTTACAAACAAATTAACATTGGGGAGTTTTGTTGTTTATTTGGCCAGTTATACTCCTAAATTTACCAACGGCCAAAGCAATACTATTCAATACTATTCATTTGTACACAAACTAAACTATGTCTCCACGAAATGAAAGTGCAGTGATTGTGTCAGAAAATGTAATAAAGCATAATAACGTCTTACAGTTGCACTAAGAGTAAGACAGGCTATACTTAAACAGTAGCAAGAGTACAACCATACCTGGGATGCGTTTGTGCACTGTAGCCATTCACCCTGCCAACTCCCGAGTCAGTGTCACTGTCTGCAGTGTGGTAACCTACAAATCAAAATAAGAAAAATAAACAATATTACCGCAGTCTTATAAAGCGCACATTTCTACCAATGAAGGTACTTTGGGAGCTTGAACAGAGAGAAACATTTCAAACAGGTTTTTGACTTCATTTTTGGGGGGAAGTTATGAAACTGATTTATGTAGCACCTTTAGAGGGTTTAAAAGGTGTTGCGTTGCATTCAGCACCCACCAACAGAAACACCGGGGCAAACCCCTTCTCTTAGCAATGTGTAACTGGGTTCTTTTACATGCATTACACAACACATTGGACCTACGGCTTTACGTACAAGTACAACCGGAAGGATGAAGCAATAATGGTGACCAATAAGTATGTTTGAAACTTTGCATGATGTGGATCATAAAAATAACTAGTAAGTAGTAAAACTTGTGGGACTGTGGGTACAACCGTTGTATAAAAATGGTTAATTATGGTTGATTTTAAGGGATACAAGTGTCAAGACCGGGACTCAAACCCACAACCTACAGATCAGAAACATCAGAGCTTGAGACCAGTGCGCTTTGACAACTCGGCCCTGACGCGCATCAGAAATTTAAAACTAAAAATAAATGCTGTTTTCAAAAGCACTTGAGCAAGTTCATCAACGAAAAAATTTGTTAAGATATACTATGAATATCTCATACTGCTTTAAAAAAACTATGGCAGGCGTGATAGACCACAGAGGCCTCTGTCTCTGCTGGTCTTGGCCTTGGTGCCCCTACAAAAAGTGCCTTTTTGCAAAAAGAAAATGGCTTTGCCCTCTCAAAGATGAAATTCTAGGCTTGCTATGGTATACAAAATACAATACAAGCACATTTTTGTACACATTTTTGTTCCATCCTGTCAAAATGATCACATTAACATCGAAAGTGTATGTTTATCTACAGGTTATTGCTGTGGGTGTATTTTGAACAGAATACTCAACTGTTTTATTGATTTGTTTGACTGTTTGTTTGTCGTTGTAGAGGTCGTTTTAGTTTAAATTTTTTTGTTTTTATTTTAGATCAGGTTAAGTTTGTTGTGTTAGGTTTGTTATTTCATAAATTTAACATGTAAATTTTTCAAAATACTTATTACAAGTACACAAAGTGAGTTTGAACAACTATGTGAACCACATTGTACTACCTCTATGATAGCTGTTGGCCTGCATCTTATCCGACTCTTGATACACAGGACCACTGGCATGCCTCCTTAATTTATATCCTGGTGATGGAACCCTGGAGTGAACGACGTCGTGATCATTATCCTCTGACCTACTGGAATTTCCTTCGTACATCCGAACTGAGTTCCTATCAGATTCACTCTGAGGACCCTGTCTGCTGCTAAGGTTCTCTACACTTCTATGATACCCATTCACCTGAAGATTCTCTGCACTTGCATATTTTCTGCTGCTGGATTTACTTTGAGACATATCTGTAGGGGAGAGAGAGCTATCCGTGCTAATGTTCCCCTGACTCGACCGACGCATGCGAGATAAATTCGGTGAACGCAGCAGTTCACCCATCCTGTTTTTGTTTTTCTGGAGTCGCTCTCGGATTGTTTGCGTTTTTGCCTCTTTGCGCTGTTCCATTTCATTCCTTGTAGTGGGCGGAGGCGTGGGTTTACGAGTCGTTTCACCGTCGGAAAGACTCTGGCGACTGCGGTTAAGGAGGAGGTTTGCTGCCCGGCGTAAACTGCTCCGGGTTCTTGACCCACGACGTGGTTCCTGAGGGGGTTTTGGAAGCATACGAGGACTAATATCCGGTTCAAAATCCACTGCTCCATTACTTGTGGGCACCATGGATATTCCCTGGTACTCTGGTGACTGATGGTAATGTTCACCACTTGGAGACATTGCTACCTGGTGTTCTTCACTTTGCTGGGAAGGGCCCCAACTCATCCGCAACTGCTGGTAAAATTGGGAAGCTAGCTGAGGCTGTGGTTGACCGTGTCTGACAGTTCCATTCGGAACATAATTCTGTTGTGGGGGATTACCCGGTTGAATGCTTACACTTGCAACGTGGCTTGGCTGGATGTGCAAACCATGGTAACCATTTCCAGAATATGATTGGTCTTCAATCTGTTAAGTGTTGAGAAGAAAAAAGCAATTAAATTGACATAACTCAACTTTTTTAATTAATCACATATTAACCCTTTTACTGTTTGAATATTCAATATCCTCCACTGTATAGACCCTCCCACTGCCCGCAGTATGAAATGTGGTAAATGCATAGTACACACATTACACAGGTGGTTCTGTGTATGCCACCACACACAACCAGTGTATTCAAATGCTTTCAAATGGTTGGTCAACATGCTGAACATTTTTACCAAGAGTAGAGGCTTGTTAAAAATCGATCTGCAACTGTAACATTTTTTTTTTTTATTGTAGACCTTTTTGCAATGAGGTGTGAAGATGACAGACATATTATAAACATTAACGGATATATGGGGGCTGCCTGCTGGCTGCCATTTTCCACTCAATTTGAATTGAAATGTAGTAATACAATAGTAGTTTTTATAATTTTAGTACCTTTAAATTCAAATAAAAACTTGAATATTTATGTAGATAGAGCACTGTTTTGTCAGTTTGTATTAAATGTTATCTACTTTTAATAGAACAATAAGTCCAAATCATTTATTTACAAATTTAACATAAATTATTAACTTAAGAAAGTTCAGTTTCATAAATTCATTGGGGAAAAAAGCTTGTCACCAATTTAACAACATTCTGATACAGACTGTACGAGTAGTGTAAACATGGTAAACAATTTAGTAAACGCAAAAAAGTTACACAATTGTTGTTTACCATTTCTTGAGAACTCTGCCTGAAATGAACAACCTGTTGATCATGTTGATAAAACTGCTCAACTTCGTTGCTTCTTTGATCACCAAAATGTGTGATTCTTTGAGGGTCGGCCAAATTTCCTACACCGTTTACCCGCACAGAAACCGCACCGGGGTGAACGTGAACGCCAGTGGCTGCACTGACCGGGTTGACGCCGTATTCCGCAGCCGAACTAACTGATTTAGGGATGGCGGACGAGTCGTCTACGAAAAAATCTTGTCTCATCGCAAACGCCAGATCTTTCACGCTCATCCCCCCATTATCGTCATTCTGTCCGACGGCTGAACTTCCCTGAAAGCTTGTCCCCATTCTATACTGCATGAATTCCATACCGGGCTGACGTTTTGAAGTGTATTTACCATATTCCAGAGTCCAAATTATATTTTTAAAACATTGTGTCAATCATTTTGTCGCTACTCGGTTAAAATGGCGTCCTTTGTTGCTACTCGACACTGATGTGTCACTTCTAGCGATTGAGGGCGCTAGAGTAAATTGCCGTTTAGTAGAGTAGAGAGGGGGCGGGGCGGGGGCGGGGCGGGGGGGGGATTAAAAACTCACATTTATTTACATCCTTCATGAAATATTTTAAACAATGCATAACAAAAGAAAACGATTGAAGAAGTATTCATGAATCCAGTTGTACAAGACAGAATATCTCAATATTCACCTATAACACGTCCCTGTCTATAGACATACACCAAGATGCAACTCAATCAGAGTTGTACTTCCAGAGATATAAAAGACTCTGAAAATACACCTTTAATCTGACGTCACAGGACACGTGATAAGTACATTTATATTCAGGCTAAAATGAGAGGGGGACAAATTCCCCTGGCGGACAGAAAACCCTAGCCGGGGGACACTCCCCTAGGGGATTCTGTCCCCCCGGACCGTTGTGCGGGGGGACAGAATTCCCTCTGTGACACCGGATCTACGCTTGTGACTGAAATAGATCATAATTCACAATAAAGCAGTGCTTGGTTGGCTGATCAACCTTAATTGTGCGATACTATATTTCATAATTGCTTTCTTTGGAAGAGGCAGTGACTACCAGATGCATAGTATGGCATGATACTTGATCCAAACTTCCCTCAAAGGCCTTTCTCTATGGTCTTACTAATTAGCGCTCATTGAAATAGGACGATATCGATATTGTATCTTCTCAATTTTAGGTAGTTTGGAAACTACGAGCCGATGTCATAGGGAAATCTGTCCCCCGGAGATTCTGTCCCCCATGGGAAATTAACGTGGTCTGGAGGAGGATGATTCAAAAGAGGGCGCTATCAAAAGCAGTTTGTACACAGTTCTCCATATTTATGGGGGGACAGAATCTCCGGGGGGACAGAATCTCCGTCCACACCGGCCCAGGTTTTTGCGCTCTGCTCATCAATTTCGTCCATAGATGGCGCTGTTGAACTCCTCTGTTAAAAGATCGGTGCAATGTCATGAGGACTTAAACAATCATTGAAACAATTCACAAAACCTTCGAGCTAAAAAGAAGCTGAATGAAAGAAAAAAGAGTTGTTGTATCCAGACTGAAAGGAATTACCACTGAAAGAAGGTCTCTTTTGCTCAAGAATCTATAAGCGATTTGTATGGCATATCATTATCAAGGACACTGTAGAACCGACTTTCACTTGGGTTTTTTTACGCGCGCTCACTGATAAATTTTGATCTAAATTTGAGGCAGCGCGGGAATATTATTATTATTATTATTATTATTATTATTTATTCGGCCAAATAATATGCAACAATCAAACAGACATACATGAGAGTGAACGGATAATTCATTATTGCGGGAGATACCTACGGTGTGACGACCGCGGGGTACTACTTAGGGGCGCTATCGCGACGTTCTATCCCAGGAGAACGTTTGACCTATGTGCTTCCACACTGTTGTACTGTGCACGTGAAATCGTCATAAATTATCATTGGTAATACAAGTGTGGTGTTTTTTTCACCCAGGCATCGCGAGATAGAAAGAGCAGCTCTGTAGTAGTGAGTGCTTCAGCGCGTGAGTTGTTGACGATCGGGGAAAGCTGTTTCCCATGTCAAATCGTGTCACGCCGGAACCCACAGAGAACGTGGAACTCATGGATTCTAATAACAGGAAAGCTGTAACGGGGCATACAACTGGGTACACGTCAGTCCCAGACCATCGGGCAGAGGTGATCGGAGGTGAGTGTGGAGCAGAAAGCTAAGGGCGGGCCATTGGGAGTTTCATTTGGTGTTTGGGGGGGGACACCTAAATTGCCAACGTGTTGGGCCTACTGTCATTCCAGTTGGCGAGGTGCCCGCATAAGAAATGGTAGGCCTACCCCGGTAGGCTAGTAAGGTAGTAACTAAATAGTACTCGTTTAAGTTGACAAGTCTGTTAAATCTTTTTTAAACTTTGGATTCTTGCTTTTTAGTTTTTTTGGGTTGTGGTGCCTTGTTTGTTACCCCCCCCCCCCCCCCCGCCCCCGGGCGTCCTAAACACTTAAATAATAGGTTGATTTTACATCACTAAGTAATAATATATGTTCAAGCGTTCGGCAAGTGACCAGCTTGCTCCTGAGAGTCGTTTGGTTTTATGAGTTTGGGCTCGGTATACCTCCATGGTTTCACAAAGAGTTAAGAATTGATCATATCAGTCATACTTGCTCATAATTTTTTTTAAATGTTCTTAAAATGTGTTTCTGTTAGTGTTAAGCCAGCAGGAATAAGCAGTGAACCAGCCACAAACAGCATATTATGGGTATTGGCTGGTAACCTGCTCTTTTTGTGAGTTTGTGTGTGTGCTCATAGCACTAGCAGCTTTATGAAACTGGACCCAACAATTAGCAATATACTGCTCACCCTCCTACTCAGCTGACCATTCAAGATCATCCAGATTGTCTCACTGTACCAGTCTGCAATGTAGTGAATACATAAATGCAGCACACAGTCAACCCTCCTACTATCTGACAGTTGAGATAATCCAGATTGTTTTGATTGATAGATAATCTATACCAGCCTGCAATGTCTAGTGAATACATCGATCAATGCAGCACACAGTCAACCCTCCTACTATCTGACCATTCAATATCACCCTCTGTGGTTTTGATTGGTAAGCTGTGCCAGGCTGCAATTTCATGACGTGAATGCATTCTCAGCCAACCCTCCTACTGTCTGACCATTAATACCATGCACAATGCCATTTTACAATAGTTTGGTATCATGTTGTAAATGTATTTACCCATAGATAATTTTTTACACATTAGTTTCACAACTGGCAGATAATAATGAGAGTGTGTAGATAAATTTGTAAGTAATTTCGCTAAAATTTGATCTTGTTGTCTTCTTACTCACTCAGCTGGTGAACCGGAAGGGGGCATCGGCATCTGTGGCTGGATACTCACCGCTCTTTCAATGGTTATCGTCTTGTTTACTTTTCCCTTCTCCTTATGTGTTTGCATCAAGGTCAGTAAATGTTCCTTGAGTTCGAAATTTGAAAAAAACTCTTCAGGGGTCCTTGACTTGCAATTTACTCACAAGTAAAATGTTGTTCTGTGGGGTTGTTTAAATTTCTGATTTAACCCTCCTACTGTCTGACCATTCAATATCATACTGTATTTTTATTATTGTTATTGTTATTTTATATTTGCCATAAAAAGTTAAAACAGTACATAACAAAATACAAGACACTATACCCTGAGATGGGCGAGGAACAGCAAAAGCAAATACATACTATGATCCGTAGATCTGTTGCCCCACATCTGGGGTACACTCAGATATATAAATAAATAAAAAATTGTTTGTACACAAAGCAATAATAAAAGTTGGTAAATACACAATGGCAAAAATAAATAACTAAAAATAAATACAATATTGCACAAGTGAATGGGCTGAAGCAACAATTAAGAGGGTGGGTTCCAAAAATAAACACCCCTAGCGGCCAGCCATACACACAGCAAGAAAAGAGTGCACCATCCAAAACTGCTGACAGTGGGGGTTAAAAACCCCAAACCCTGACACCAGCCACACTCCCCTCCCCGGAGAAAAAAAGGGAATACATTTAAATAGAAATTTAGGAAATAGTAAACAAAATACGTATATATGTATGAGAAAGAAAAATATTAAAATTCGAACAGTAAGCCCTTCCCACCCTTATAAAAATGTAGAAACTATTCAAGTAAATAAAGTATGGAGGTGGGCCATCCAGCAATATGCCATCTTGACATGAATACATGTACATGGTGAGTCAACCCTCCCACTGTCTGAACATTCGCTATCATCCGTTATGGTTGTGACTGATAAAAAACTATGTCAGCCTGCAATATATTAATGCATTTACACAGTAAGTACACAGACAACCCATCAATGCTATCCACTGTGGTTTAACTGATAGAAAAACTATGCCAGCCTACAATATTCACAATGGGCTACATACACAGTACACAGACAACCCTTCAATGTTATCCAATCTGGTTTTGACTGATAGAAAAACTATGCCAGCCTGCAATAATGCATCTGTACAAAGTAAGTACACAGACAACCCTTCAATGTTATCCAACTTTGGGTTTCTATTCTTGACTTAGAACAGGGCTCCAATGCAATATTATGTATTTATGACAAAAACATTTGAGGACAATTGATAAGAAGCCATACAATATGCAAGCTTGGTATAATTATAATGTCACATTTTTGGAAGCATTTTGGATAAGGTCGGCTCTGTGTCCTCAGTATTCCTTATACAAACAACTCTCCTCTATTTATTCTTCTCCCACTTAGTATCTAATGCTGCAATTAGCTGCACTTTCCATCACTCACATCACCATGGTAACATTATTGGTCTGTTAAATTGAATCTTACTTGCCTTTCATCTCAAGTCAAGGGAAACACATCTTCCTTTAAGATGTTTTTCTTCCTCTTCACCCGACCCTTTTCAAGATTAAACTTTAATTTTTAAAGGGAGTTACTTAGGGAAATGTAAAAAATCACTTTGTTTGAATAATATACGTTGCAAGACACCAACCTTTAGAAATCTGAGAAACGATTCATGCATAAATTGTTTCTCAGATTCCAATGTTTTGGGGTGAAAAATTATCCAAACCATAGGGGCCTATTACTTCAAAGGGAATCCTTTCTAAAAACAGTTTACACTATTAACAGCTGCAGTGCTTCTCACCAAGTAAAGTTTTTGTGTTCATTAATTTTTGAAATATTTACCAATCTTTGACCCTACCTTTAAAAGAGAAGTCACAAGTTCCGTTTAATCATTTTGGAAAATAAACATAGATGCACCTAAAATATGCAGGGGATATTGAAGAAGTAGATCACACAAAAATCTAATTGATATAATTATTGAGGATCTAGCATAACTTGTCAAATCTTTCACCGTAAGGATCTCAAATCCTCCAAAATCATACTCAAGAGGTTGTTTGACTGTAAACCCAAATAACAATTGTTTAAGATTGGAACTGGCAAAGTACCTGTCTTTGTCTCATTCATGCGATTTCTTAGGATTTTTCCTGATTGTGGGAATTTCCTCAAAATCTCTTTTTGCCTTGAAATGTTATTGTAAGAAGTGAAACAATCACCAAAGGGAGAAAGAAATAGTCCGCTTTGGTCTGTTCTGTAGTTGCGTATTTCTGAATTTTAACATCCTGGTCGCTCCAGGTCTAGACTAAGGGGGAACCCAGGCAGGAAGCTATTTTCAGGAATGTTGACATTCGTCAAACCTCATCCCTGAGGTCCCAAATATTGGGGTTTTGATTTACCATAGGATTAAGGATTCTGGAGATGGGTATAGGTCTCTAGCCAAAGATGCTACACGCTAGAGGGTTAGGGTTAAATATAGAATGGGGACTGTTGTCTGTATCAGCTCAGCTCTTTGGCGTAGCTGCATGCGCGCTGGTCACCATATCGCAGATGATGGTGTCCTCTGTGATGTGACGGCCAGCGCGTGCATGCCATAACTGGGTAGTAGAGTTCATAATTATATGTACACCTATGGCCTGCTATGATCATGACCACAGTCCCCCTTAAAACTCAAAACTGTTCTTTAAAGTTCTTAAATTCACAAATGTCTTTCTCTTTTTTTAAACACCAAAGTTAATACAAGAGGAACTAAAGGTCTTTTAACCCTAAGCTTGCATGAATTACAAACTGATAACTATTAAGTCCGCACATTTTAACCCATAGCATTTTTCTTTTGTGAATTATACATTATTGTAATCCCCCCAAAATTGTATTTTCCATTTACCTCTAAGTTGAGAAAATGTGAAATTGTCACTGTTCAGGCTTCATTCTCCAATCCATTTCTTTTTTAATCTAGGGAGGAAATAAAAACCCCAATACTGACCGATGAATTTTAATACGCTTTAGTTATATCTCAAAGCCATGCTGATAAATCACCCATCAATCTACCCCCCCCCCCCCCGACAGAGCCAAGTCCAAACCCTCAGGCTATTTTCCCATTTTTTTCTTTTGCTGTTTCTAATTTTTTTCTACGCTGCCGTTATAATTTGATGGGATCGTCGACCAGGTTTAATCAGAAATCCCTCTGATGTTCAATTCTGTTCGCTGAAATGAAATAAAAATTGAGAATTTGAATCTGATTTTAATAATTGTGAAGCAGCTTGCTGACTGCTATGCATAAACTAAATTATGTGGCATGGCTTCCCACGTTTGGATCCACATTATTAAGAATTGAATGATTTTTAATCTAATTAAATTAACCAGAAGAATGTTTTGACAGTGCGCACAGAAATGTATATTTAAACGAGAGCAGCCAATGCCAATAAATGTCAACCAGGCAGGTATTTAGTGGAGAATTTGCAGGAAACGACATATCAATAAAATGTTACCCTATACTGCCAGCGTGTAAAGGTATGGTACAAAATTGGTTTTTGGATTTATTTTTTTTTTTCTACATTCAACCTGTGAAAATCAATTTCTCTTTCAAGAAAGTACCAGTTTTTATTCAGAGATTTTGTCCAGACTGTTTTGATGTCAATTTTAGCAACAAGTTTGGATGACAATTTTCTCTGTCCCTGTGCATATTCAGGTTGTTATTTCAAAATGCTGTTTTAAGTTCTTTATACTGTGAAAAAGGAGACACACAATTCCGTCATCAACTTTGGCTTGTCTGATTACACTTAAACTAAAAGGGAAAGTATTTTTATTAATTTAGAGGGAGTGAGTTAATTCTCATTCTATGGTTTTTATTAAACTATACCCAGACGAAAAACAACCTTGGATGTAACTTTTTGGAGAAATGAATAAAAACGGTTTGTGTTCAGGCAGGAATTTTGTGCATTTGGGTTGGTTTGGATTGCGGAAAATTGAAAGAAGCAATGGTGTTTAGGGGGGTGGGAGGGATCTTCAAATGCTACTGTTTAGATCATTCACCATTCTAAGTGATGTATTTTACATTTGTTTACCTAGTTAACCTTTATCCATACGTTTCTGTTTGTGATTAATCGCTTTTCTTATTGCTCTGTATTCTACTATTATACTTTGTCCTGGTTGTTTTCGGGGGCCCTCAGGCATACAGTTGTAATAAGGTGACCCTGTATTAATAAACCGCCAAATCAATCAATATTTTTCTAGACTTTGAAAGCATTTCAGGTGAAAATATCTCTCTGGAGGATTATCTTTATATGATAAAACGTGAGCTCTGGGATTTAAATTGAAAATTCAATTATTTTGTGATACAGATTCTGCTCATTTACAGCACTTTCCAAATTAACCCACAATTGCCCCCCCCCCCCATCCCACACTGTTAGTTCCACTCAATTTCACAAAAACACCTCACATTTTCCTTGGAAGGGCAGAGTCTTTCAAGTTAGCTTGGGGCACATCTGACATTTCTAGGTTACCGCCACAACACTCTGTGGTTCACATTCCCTTGTCAATAATTTATGCGGTTGGTTCAAATTTCATTTATTTATCCCCCAACCGAGTAAACTCCATGGAGGTGAAACACGCACACTCCGCAGTCAGTGTTCCAAATCGGAATGATCTTCGATTCTAACCTCTGGTGGGGGGGGGGGGGGGGGGGGGGGGATTGGCACAGCTGCTTTGTTATTGTTCAGAGTGGTTCTCATTTCTCATTGTTTTAATCTCAAAATTACTAGAAACAAATTTTTGGAGAATTCAGGGCTAGAATTTGGCTAAAATCACTGGCCTCGGGCCAGTGGTCCAGTGTAAAATTCGAGCCCTGGAATTTTGTTTAGAAATTAGACTTTTGGAGGAGACTGCATTCAGTCAAATTTTAGGTTGAAAGATCTGCCAAGAAAATTGAGGAATTTTTTGAAGAAAGTTCCTTCATTTTTATGAATGCTGACAATTTGTTTAAACTTGTTTCTTTGATTTAATATGCATATTGTCAAAATTACATATAAATACTGTCTTGAAGTGACAGCATTTCAGAGCATTTTGTAAGGAATGGATTAAAATTTTGCAAAATAAACCTATTAGGTGCAAAGCTGATTACATCTTGAAAATTGAACATCCACCGCCTTTTTAAAAAGTTCAGTTGCTTTTTTATACTTTACTGCTTTTGAATTTAGAAGAAGAAATAAAACTAGGAATTCATGTCGCTCCAAGATAAAAACAACATCAAACCAATCTATTTTAACAGCTGTGTATAAATGATTTAAGAATGGGATAGTTTAGTCTATCTATGTTAGAAAAAAATACATGAAAAGCGGTATTGATTGAATAAGATGATGGAAGGTGGAAGACATGGAAAGGGCAGATTAAGTTTTATTTTTTTCTACTTAGCTGGAGGGTTGGGGGGGTGGGGGGGTTGAGGCAACGTAATTGAGCAAAGTTCAATGGAGCAGAAAATCAGGTTGTGTTAAAAGATGCGGAACTGGTATGAGTAAACGATGCAATTGGATCAGATAAAAATAAATTGGAGGGGAGGATGGATGGAGTTATGTGTTGAGAAAGTTGATGATGGGTTGATGAAGAACGAGGTTTATAATAATTATTTAAAGTTCAGTTTTGGTGATCTAAAATTCACTCCAAAAGAATTGATGCTTTAAAGATTCAGCCCAAGGCCCAGGTGTTTCTGGAGAGGGGAAATGGGATTTGAAATAAAAAGAAAATGAGAAATTTGTTCTCTCAGTTAATAACATTTTGAGGGAAACAGCATTTTAACAAAATAATATTTCGAATGATATATACATTTGTACACGTAGGCTTACCTGTAGCATTTCGAAGGAACAAAATAATAATTTGCTTGAATGAAATTATATTTTGAGTGAACGAATTGACAAATAAAATAAAATAGAAATACAAAATTGAGATGGAACTAAATTTATACCAGAACTAGAGGTTCCTACATGTAGTTTGTCTGCCCCCTTAAACAGTTAGATCAATAACCTGAAGATGACGCTCTCACCGCTCGCCGGAGGGAGTTGGATGAAGGGTTAATTTAAATTTACGTTTAATCTTGGAGGGCCGGAGATGACACACTGTTGTTTGATTGAAGATAGCGGTCAGGAGGTTTTTTATCCCAACCACATTTTTGTGGCTCGTTAGTTAAATCATTAGCAATTATCTTTAGGGAAATCTAAAGCTTAATGAACTGTTAAATACGAAAGTAAGCTGTTGAAAAATAAAGATGATATTTTGGTGTGATATAACTCATGTATTGAGGATAAAATTATTAGAATGATTATTATTCAGACAGCAATGGCTAACCCTGGATTTCACAGGGAAATAGTACACTCGACTGGAAGTTGGTTTTAAAAAGCAAGACCCTGGGGATTAGTGTTTCAATGATTAATTGCATTGTGAAACAAACAGGGTGGTGTCATTGAGGTTAAAATTCACCAGAAATTTCTTGGGAATTAGACCTGTAGTGTCTAGAAAGGCTTTAGACAACGAGACTAATTGCCAAATGTCAGAGCAATATTGTTCTCGCCAATGGGGCATTCAGTTTGGATCAGTGGTTTCTTTGCCTTCCAACTTTGTGGTCCCTGGTTCGAATCCTGCCCCAGACCCTAGCCTTGTATGTGGATTGGGTTTTCAGCCCCTTGAATGGGTTTTCCTTATTTGGGGTTTTCCCTCCCACATCTAAAACTTAACATCATCATCTCTGCACGAGTACCTTTAGGCCTACGGGTCACAGTGCTAGTTTGAGGGGTCCCTTGGTCTCACACAGGTATCTTCAGGCCTACGGGTCACAGTGCTAGTCCCTTTTGAGGCTCCCTTGGTCTGATTACCTACACAAGTACCTTCAGGCCTACGGGTCACAGTGCTAGTTCCTTTTGAGGCTCCCTTGGTCTGATTACCTACACAGGTATCTTCAGGCCTACAGGTCACAGTGCTAGTCCCTTTTGAGGCTCTCTTGGTCTTATTACCTACACAGGTATTTTCAGGCCTACGGGTCACAGTGCTAGTCCCTTTTGAGGCTCTCTTGGTCTTATTACCTACACAGGTATTTTCAGGCCTATGGGTCACAGTGCTAGTCCCTTTTGAGGCTCTCTTGGTCTTATTACCTACAGAGGTATTTTCAGGCCTATGGGTCACAGTGCCAGGCGATTTTGAGGCTCTCTTGGTCTTATTACCTACACAGGTATTTTCAGGCCTATGGGTCACAGTGCCAGGCGATTTTGAGGCTCTCTTGGTCTTATTACCTACAGAGGTATTTTCAGGCCTATGGGTCACAGTGCTAGTCCCTTTTGAGGCTCTCTTGGTCTTATTACCTACAGAGGTATTTTCAGGCCTACGGGTCACAGTGCTAGTCCCTTTTGAGGCTCTCTTGGTCTTATTACCTACAGAGGTATTTTCAGGCCTACGGGTCACAGTACTAGTCCCTTTTGAGGCTCTCTTGGTCTTATTACCTACAGAGGTATTTTCAGGCCTACGGGTCACAGTGCTAGTCCCTTTTGAGGCTCTCTTGGTCTTATTACCTACAGAGGTATTTTCAGGCCTATGGGTCACAGTGCTAGTCCCTTTTGAGGCTCTCTTGGTCTTATTACCTACACAGGTATTTTCAGGCCTATGGGTCACAGTGCTAGTCCCTTTTGAGGCTCTCTTGGTCTTATTACCTACAGAGGTATTTTCAGGCCTATGGGTCACAGTGCTAGTCCCTTTTGAGGCTCTCTTGGTCTTATTACCTACAGAGGTATTTTCAGGCCTACGGGTCACAGTGCTAGTCCCTTTTGAGGCTCTCTTGGTCTTATTACCTACACAGGTATTTTCAGGCCTATGGGTCACAGTGCTAGTCCCTTTTGAGGCTCTCTTGGTCTTATTACCTACAGAGGTATTTTCAGGCTTATGGGTCACAGTGCTAGTCCCTTTTGAGGCTCTCTTGGTCTTATTACCTACAGAGGTATTTTCAGGCCTATGGGTCACAGTGCCAGGCGATTTTGAGGGGTCTGTGGGTTTCATTACTAGAAAGAATATACCAATAATAATAATAACTAATTGGTCGTCTAATTATTCTTGGTTGTAGGTAGTCCAGGAGTATGAACGTGCTGTTATCTTTCGCCTTGGTCGTCTCCTTCCTGGGGGAGCAAAAGGTCCAGGTAAGTCATCCCAAATACTCAAAAATCTATTCCATTCATTTATTTAATAACCTGTGATAATCTTCAAGGGGAAATATTTCATCAAATATCTGCTTTAAATTATCAATGAAATGAGCATCCCTAGGGATATTAAGGATGAAGAAAAAGTAAGGTGTCAAATGCCGTCGTCTTGTCGAAATTTGTGTTGGTTATTTTCCATTACATTACACATTATTTTAGCACCCAATTTCCATCTGGCAAACAGCGTATCTCAAACTGAGTATCATTTCCCCTTCCCTACACACATTATAGCCCCTTGTGCATAGAACTTGTATTATTTGTGTGCGGATAAGCAAGGTACCGAGTTGTATACCCCATGGCGATGGTTTCAACGCGGCATGATAAAATTGCGTTTTAACATACCCGTTAGTAGGCCTATGTACAGTGCTCTTCTGTCCAATTCCTGCCGATACTACACAATCTCTGTCTTTATTTACAAGGCAGCATATAGTGTTAGCCGGGAAGGGGGGGGGTGACTGTCTTGGTGCCCTTTTAGACAGTTTTTTCATCTTTACTTTAAACCTGCTGTAGGGTCTGTGAAGCGTTTGGACATCATTGGGATTGTTTTTTTATAGACATGCTGCCTAGCACACGCGGCAAAATGTTGAGCCATAACCCCCTGTTGTCTTGTGGATTTATCCTCCAAATTTGTGCCCATTCTTACTTATAACCATCCTATAATTTTTAACAAACGTCAGACCATTAACTTTTCAAAAAATGTTGTTTGCCAACATCACCATACAGCACATCCCAGTTTACTGATTTGTAGCAAGTCAAATATTCCAGAAATTAATCCTGAAATAAAAGAAATCCCTCACATAATTTGTAATGGACACCTCCAGCTCTGTACTTGTAGTTACTGGGAAAGTGATCCATGTAGTGCGTCAAAATAAGTCATGACAGTGAAAACAAATGCAACAAGATGAGTGCATTTGTAATACAAACCTCATCACTATTTAAGATGGATCCAACAGGGACTAATGTAACAACATGATGTCTGTGTAGATGTATTTAAAGGTAGTGTCATAGATTGATAGTTTGTCAACGCATTGCTGATTTATAGGCCAAATTATCAATAAAGATACAATATAAGTCACCTGTAAGGGTATCAGCTGAATACAGTGTCTATACTTGTTGGGAAAACAGCAAAAAACTGTCACAGTATTTTCATAAATAACGCTGAATCCTTCCACTTTTAGTGAGGTGACAGCGGGTACCAACTGCTAGTGAGGTGACAGTGGGTACCAACTGCATCTCTGGCCGCAGCATTCAGGAACAGACAACACAAAAATTTGAATCTCCAAAAGTTGCCCTCAGGTAATCTTTAGAGATTCAGATTTCTTTGACATACTTTTATTGTTTTCTAATCAACGGAGGTATTTCAGATGAAATAACTTTTTCAGGATGCTTACTACCATTATAACAAGGAGGCTTTCAGGTAAAAATTACACAGTTTCATTTTGAGGTCTTTACCAAAGCATGACCCTACCTTTAAATCTAATGAGGTTGACTCTAAAGTGAAGCTAAAATTTGATCCAACTTTAGAAGGTAACTGATTCTTCTGCCTGTTAGTTGTTTGTCAATTTCACAGCAAAGTTTGCCCTTTTCAGTGGCAGCATTGGGACCAATTAGTTTGCCATGTCATTGACCTGCCAGCCTTTTTATTCACTGGCCCGTATTTCTGAGTTTTTGTTATTTACGTGAGACCTGAATTTATATGAATAATATTGATACATGTCCCTCTCATCACTAACCCTGGTAGCAGCCTCGCTACCAGGCAGCGCGCTGGATCGATACCTTTCATCACTTCATCATCATTTTTCCGTTATATATAGCAATATAGCAAATTTGAATATTCATTTCTAAAATTCAGCCCAAAAAAATACACAGGTCGCATGACATTTGAAAGTGCGAGTTCAATGATGCTCTTGACAATTATGGATTAGAATCAAGAGAAGTCAACATCATACGCTAGTAATAAACAATCGTCTACATTAGAACCGGCGGTGCCTGCAGTCAGTTCATGTCTACAACACTCCGTGCAAGATTTATTGCATGAGATTGCTCAATCAAGCAACTTCTGTCTCTGAAAGAAGAATGAGGTCATTAAAGGAACAGCAAATGATAACTGACTGTCTTTACAAACTTCTTGTTTTTTTTACCGCCTCTCCTATTTCTAAACCAATGTTACCTAATTGAGGTTGGAAGGGTAAGAATAGTCAGAGCCCTTTATGGAGTATTGAGAACCAGTATGCGTGAGTGCTTGTGGCACTCGAGGAACTTGACAAAAATGGCGGCTCTGGAGAGTTTTACAATTGACAGTTTTGCCATTTTTTTGTCCACTACACAAATGTTTCAAGACATTAACACGCAAACTTCAAGAACAAAATTTTCAGATGGTTTTATTAATGGATTGTGGAAAGGACTTTGTGGATGATGAACTTTGCCCTTAGTGGATGACCTATCAAGTATTTTTCGATTTCAGAGTAAGATTTTATTGAGTACGAGTACAATATGGAAAGATGCGGAACATGATGTATTAGGGATGAGAAATGTTGTACTTTTATGTGAATTCAGACTTTTGTGTCTGCCCAGTGTACCATCGAGTGACTGCCTCTTTATAAATACAAAGAAGTAGAGTCTCTAATTAACACTGAGGGTGCAATTCTTAAAAGCTTTTTGGAACTCTGTAACTCTGTAACTCCAGGGTCTACTAAAGGTGGAAATGACATTATTTCAACATACCTCATAAAAATAGGATCTTACATGTAGTTTCTGACCTTTTTGTCAGGAGTGACTCTCACCTTTGTGTAGGAAAAAGTGAAGCAAAGTTGCTTTTATACCTTCCCTAGGACAGACGGAGACCTTAACATGACAAGGACATAAATAACACTAACAAAGTAACAAGACAGTGAGGCTTGAAAACTCTTATTGAAAAAGTACATGTTGGTAAGTGTAAGGTTCACTGGTTGTTGAGAAAGAGGATCAAAAAAGGATGGGAGTGAATTCAGATTGCTGTAGCCTTAAGAAGGCTCCAAGGTCAAATTCAGTTTTGTGATCCACTCATTTTCTTTAAACAGATAGCCTAGAGAGTATTTATGAAAATGGGAAAAAAACTTACAAGTCTCTAACCTCACATTAAACAGTGTAAAATGCCACTGTGTTTGATACCCTTCAAGAGTAAATTTTTTGTAACTTTTCAATTATATGGTCTGTACATTTTTGTACGGAGAGCTTTAAGTTCATACCTGAATTTAGATGATATTCATTCAAAACAGCATTGAATTTAACCTTTAGACTGGCACAAAAAATTTGTTGTTTTTTATGTTCGATGCTGTCACGTTTGAAATTTTGCTAAGAGAGAGTTTCAGATAAAATTACATTTTACACCATTTTAATGTGAGGTTAGAGACTTGTAATTCTCAACTTTCATGAAGACTCTTTCTATTGAAAAATTAGTGCAGCTTGAAACTGAATTTAACATTGAAGCCTCTTTAAAGATAGCCCTCAAAGGAGTTGCAGTTATTTTATAGAACTGTGGATGTGTTTGAAACAGTCTCTTAATTAAGATCATAGTCTGCTTCATCGCAGGAGGCCAAATTATGGTTCTTCTGGATACAAGTCTAATAGCAATCGTATAGTGTAATGAGTTTACAAGGAAAACCAACTATAACAGGCCCCATTTAAAGGAAGCTTCATAACGGAAAATAATACCTAGCAAAAAAGTGGTGGTTACAATAAGTAATACCTAAGATATATTACATAGCATTTTAGCTGGTAATCTTTATCTCCTAAGCAATTTTTTTTGCTTCGCATATTTGTTAAACAGTTCTTTGTCATTGTTACAAATACTGTATACAGTCACTTACAGGTTAATGTCTGGTTTAGGAAGAGTGCGCTAACTTAATATAAGCTTCATGATTATTTAAGAAAATAAAGAAATTTTAAAAATAACTATAATAAAATAAAATTCAATCAAAAATAGTTCCTACCTATGTGAAAGTAATGGTTCATTGCTTATTGGGCAAAAAGTGCGTGTTCATGTGTGTTATTCACACAAACCCTCCTCTACAGTTTTCACAACAAATTCATAAATGTTGTTGATATGTGTGCTCCTTCTGAGAAAAAAGGAGTTTGAACAAAAATAGTTTAGTGAAATGTTCTTTACCAATACAAGGAAATAAAAAAGACTGGTTGCATCAAATAAATCATGGTGTTTTGATAAATTTACTTCTTATCATAATTGAAACCAGCTCATACTTGCTCTATGCTCATATTAAGGAAGCTTTTGGATAAAGAGTGTTCAATGTCCCCTCAATTAAGGAATAGTCCTGAAATAACACCATTTACTGTCTTTAACATTTAGATGAGTCCACAGTGTCCAACCAGTCTAACATGTCACCCATTCAAACAGTCACTTCAAGATGCTTGTCACAAGCAATTTATCTCTAATGGGACACATATATATGCAATTATGTGTGATATGTCAGACAGGGAGACAGGAGACACAAAGAGGGAGGGGCTGACAAGATATTCCAAACAGGTGTTGAGGTTTTATTATATGTTTTTATTTATGAATAAAAATAATACTAGAACTGTGGAAACTTCAGATAGATGTAGTATGTAGAATTTGTTATGTTTCAATAATTGGTTAAAAGCTTTCTATACTGTCATTACATCAATCTTCAAGGCAAGTAAGTCTGGGAATGACTGATCCCATGCATAAGAACTGCATGAGGAGTTGATGTGTTGTTATTCTTGTATGTTAAGATGTTGGCTCATGCTGCACTGGATTGGAAAATGGGGGCAGTAAGTTCTGGGTCTCGACTCCATCCTCCTATTCTAGGCAGAAAAAGTGAAAATGGATATTTTTTGTACAAGAATAGATATTGAGATATGTTTCTGTGTGGGCATATCTATCCATAAACCATGATATTTCTTATTTTGTTTGTTTGTGAAAATTTGAAGAACTTGGTTGGCTAGGTAGTCCTCTGTTTTAAAGCTTAATTTTTGTGCAAATCTAAGTTTGAAGGCCAGCTACAAGAGGTGAACAATGGATGGTTATCAACACAAAATATATATAGGGGAGGGGGAGTGGGGAGAGGTCAGGTAGGGGGAAGACCCCTTTAAATCAGCCCCTTTTATACTCTTTAAATTAGCCTTAATTCCCCAATTTCCTTGAGTTGGAAAGAGATTAAAGTAAGTGAAGGATTGAGAGCATGGGGGTTTATCATTTTTAGTAGATATGCAAGCATATTAGTGTGTTTGTTGTGGGGGGGTTTTGAGTTAAAGTTTCATGAAGCATCTTGCGCTTATTATGTTTTAAATGCCTTACATTTTGAAAAGCCTCAATCTTTCACAATTCTCCAATGGAAATTGGAAGGGTTCAGGTTTTACTTTCAACATTGTGGTATTTTGTATTTGCAGGTATATTCTTCATTCTCCCATGTATTGAAAGCTACACCAAGGTTGATTTAAGAACGGTTTCCTTCGATGTTCCTCCACAGGAGGTAGGGCTCTTCATCTCTATGATTTGTTATCCATTTATTATCTCTAAAAGGAGTTCAGTTTTAACAAATTATTAGGCTAAGATTCTGCCTGTTAGTGTTATTGCCAAAAATGTACACGTTCAATACCAATAAGCCATTTGCTACAATGTAGTTTGATTTGAATAATGTCTGGTACAATGACTTGCTTAGTCACAAGTTACTGCTTAAATTTGAATTCCCCAGACTATAGAGACAGTTGGTGTGTCAAATTGTTTGAGGCAAGCTTTTGTATAGCAACCTCCAGATGAGCAAACCCTGGTACCATTGTGCCATACACATTCATTCAGAATTGTTTGGGTGTTCGCTGTTTCTTAATGTAATTATGCAAAAGCTTGCCCGAATCAGGTGACGCAGCACCTGTCTGGGTAGTATGAGGATTACAAATCTAAGTGGTAACTCACTTCATCGGAGTTACAAGACAATAGTGGAGGAAAACAACTTTTGTTTTCACTTATTGCAAACATCTGGTTTTGGACTCGTGAGATCAAAACTAATTGAATTATTCATTTCTGAAAAAACTATATAGCATTTCAAAGAGCAAACGTTTTCCACCATGACCATCTTTAAACCATGTAAGTTACGTGTAAATCTGTGAGTATTTGTATGTTCACGTTAACCAATGTTGTGCACACCCTTTTTAAAGCATCTTTATCAATGACTGTAGTTGACAGTTTTTGACTGTTATTGTTTACTCATAAGGTTTTGACGAGAGACAGTGTAACGGTATCGGTGGATGCAGTGGTCTACTACCGTGTCCAGAATGCAACCGTTTCTATTGCCAACGTTGAAAACGCCAACGCATCCACACGCCTCCTGGCCCAGACCACACTGCGCAACGTACTGGGTACCAAAAACCTGGCAGAGATTCTATCCGACCGAGAAGGCATCAGCCACTTTATGCAGGTGAGGTTACCAGCTAAAACTGTCTCCTGTCATTTACCCCCCCCCCCTCCCCCAATCATCCTCAATCACCAGCAACATAGCCATGTGGGGGGGAGGGTGCTGGCTGCCAAGTTTCTTGCTGACCTGTAAAATACGCTTGTGCTTAATAAACAAATGTTTCTGCTAAAGAAAGCAGAAAAATTTGCTGACCATTAATCACCTTCATGAAATTGGCCACAGTCCATTGCCACTTTTTGCAGAAAATAAAAATAAAATGAATAGTCTAGACAAAAGTTTGACAGACTTAATTACAATACAGATGACATGGACATGCTTTGATGGGAAATGGTAAATGAGGTTAGGGGAAAATGAATATGGAAAAAAAACATGTGGATAGTTGAAACACAAGCAACGTCAATTTCTAAATTAATGAACTATTACTTTACATAGCTCATTAACCAACAACGAATTTCCGCCATTCCGGATAAAAAATAAATACCGTTTAACAATTAATTCCTTTAAAGAAACAGACCCCCCCCAAAAAAAAAAACCCCACAAAAAAACCTGAAGCTTTGTAAAGACATGTACTCCCCTGTTTTATTTAATCAGATAATTCATCCGGCATCCCGTTTGCGTAACTTGACAACTCATATTATGTAAGACATTTAATAAATACAAAAGCCTTTTGATCAAATAATTCCGTAAAGGGCACTCGTCACGTCACAATATTTACATATATGAATTTGATTGAGAACTAATGCAATAATAATATGTACACGTCTCGCAGAACATCGCCACACTGTGTGGTTATGTTATTATATAATCACATCAGTATATGTAATTCCGTATACGACGTATTGATTTGTGTATATAAGCTTAGGAACTGACATTTTCGCTGATAAAATGCTATTTGCTCTTTGCATGGATCCACTACATGTGTAGCAACCTGCTCTGTGCCCACGTGTGTGTAGAACATGTTCATGCTTCATTTGTATTGTATTTATGTATCTGTTTGGATGAAAGTGTCATTTAATGTGACAATACAGAGTTATTATAATTCTATTCACTGCTGTCCCCAATTTAAGGCTCTATACACGCAAATGGCTGACCACGAGCAAAGGGAAAATGGCAAGGTTGCTACTATACTTCATTTAGTGGAAAAATCAGATTTTTTTAAAGGCCAGTCAATTTCTCTGCAAACTAGGTGGTAAAGTATGTGGAGCATACCAATGCAAAACAAAATTATGTAATTCTGATTGACATTTGATCTACATGTAGTAGTGGGTTTAAAAAAAATAGGCTTCTGGGGGATCCCAAGACCAATCCACACACCAACTTTGGAGTTGATATGCCAAGTCCTCCATTTTAGGGTTTATTTTGAATTATCATTGTCTTTAAATGAAATATAAACAAATATTTTCCCCCAATGTTTCATTTAAATTTTTTTATTCTGTGTTCCTTTCTTTATTCATTTATTTATTTTTAATTGAAAAACAACTATCATTTTCAATTATTTTCCTTAGGGGGTACCCATAGTTTCGGGAGAATTTAATTTTTTAAATAATTCTAAATACCGCAATGAAGTAAAGTATGCTTTATATTTTTGTTGGTATCCATGAAAACGCGTTGATTCCCTCCCAAGCAGTGTAGTGGAATAATTAGAATTACTGAAAACACAATGCACCAAGTGTTCTCCCCCCCACCACCTATAATCTATGTGATATTTCCGTTTATCTGTGTTATATTGATGCAATCTTCGTCAACGTGTTATTCTCCCTGACCTACACAATTTCTTCAATATGAAACACTTTGGCATGAAGGACTGTGTGGAGGTTACAAACAAGGGCATTCAGGGTAGAAGACCATCGCAAATACAGAAGTGATAAAGTCCTTCAATATAAATATATACTTGCTTCTTACTCAGACCCTTGCCCTCGGCAGCCTTTACCCCCATAGCTGGGATGAGATTAAACACCTCTGGATTAATAAAGTCCAGCCAAAGTGTCTTCTGTCCAACCTTCGGAACAAACCTGCTATGTCTTAAATACTTTATTTCACCAAACTTAAAGGAATGATTTGGATGGGTTTTTTCTGGAATACTGGAGTGTTCAACCAGAGGCAAATTTGTCCCATTAGATATTTGCTCAAACTTGAAAAAAGAAAAAGATAATATTTTTTTAGTGGTAATCTTTTCATTACTGACTGTTCAATATTCCTTCAGCCATTTGTTTTCCTCTTTTTCAAAACAGTGTTATCCAAAATGAGGCTGAAACAGACTGGTCCCCATTGTGTACAATGAAGAGTCAGTTCATGAATGCTTTATGTGTACAGCAAACATAGTGAAGATGGTTACATAGCATGATTGAGGGTTTTTTGTAACATACTCTCAAAATCTCTGATGAATGAAATGATCTTTATGAATTTGAAAAATCACTTACCCAAGGGCCTTATCTTTTCATGTGAAAACTAAAAAATCATCTAATCAAAAAAAGATCTTTACTTGTGAAGAAATGAAAACTAGTGTTAGTGAGATTTGCCAACCCCCCCCCAAAAAAAAAATTAAAAAAATAATTTTTTTACAGATTATGCTGTTTAAAAATGAACAACTTTCTCATAGCCTATGACAAATTGCCAAAATACATGTAACATGCAAAAAAAATTATACATGTGAGATAATTAGTTAGAATCCTGACAATAATTAATTTTTAGTTTTTAATTAACTTCCACTTATCATTGGTGGATTTTTGTGTACAATACCTTAATTGGAAGCTTATTACATGATCCTGACAATAATGAATTTTCAGTTTTGTTGATTTTTGTGTGCAATATCTTAAATGAAAGCTTTTATAACTTTTCTTGATTCTATGAAAATAGGTATTTAAAATCTAAATCTAACTGTTTGGGTCAAATCGGCCCCAAATTTTACCTAGCATCTAAAACAATAAAAATTTCTTTAAAACTAGAGGAGCCAGTATAGAGGAGAAGATTTCAAATGCAAAGTGAAATAATTTGTCTTAAAAAAATGGGGGGGGGGGTCCTCTGCCAGTGCACACATTGGGCATGGATACCACAAATCACTGATGCTTATTTTGTATTACTAACAGAATTAAACCCATTTTAGGGGTGTGATCCTTGGTTATACGACAGTTTAAGGTTGAATGGCTTCCGACTGGCACCCCCAAACAAAGATACCGACAGAATGGGGAGACCAGAACATTGGGACTAAATAGCTCAATTTGTAGAGCACTGGCAAGTTAATCCGGAGGTTGAATTTTCAAATCCTGTGCTTGTAAAATTGTCTTTGTTATCCCAAAAATTGAATTATAATTCACCCAGTCATTCTCCCTAATAGTTTGATGCAGAATTAAACTGAGAAGTGTTTGTTGTTTTCACTGCAACATGACTGACCAATTTTCACAGGTTGGTTGCCTGTCCTCAGACAGACGTACCATGATGTGTACTCTCCCTTTAAGATGTGCGTGCGAGATGTGATTAAATAACCCTGCAAGATAATTTAGATTGTGTCTTGCAAGTTGCACACAAACGCCAGATAAGCCGCATCACAGCTCAAGCAATTTAAACCAAGCATTTTGCATTCTCCAAATCGATCCTAAATTGTACGCTATTTGAATTGTACGTAAAGCAACCATCCTGTGACATTGTCTGCTGTCAGGGCAAGCCCGGTGGCAGCTTAGGCAGGTAATGATGGGGAAGGGTGCTGATGGGGAAGAGGGGCAGCTGGACTACCTTCGAACTTCAGCCTGATGATTAAAAGCCTGGCTTTGTAATTACGTATACTTTGTTTTAAAACACAATCATCCTTTGACATTGTCTGCTGTAAGGGCATGCCAAATGGCAGCTCAGGATGCAGTGGGGAGGGGAGGCTGATGATGGGGAAGAATTGCAGCTAGCCTACCTTGGAACTTCAGCCTGATGACCAAAAGCCTGGCCTTGGTAATTACGTGGGAATCAGGCTGGCTAAGTGGTTGCTTTCCCTGCCTTTCACTTCTGTAGACCCTGGTTTGAATCCCACCACAGACCGAAGCCTTGCATTTGGATTGGGTTTTCAGTCCCTACCTGATTGTCTGGGTTTTCCCTTGTTGGGGTTTTTCTCCCACATCTAAAACTGAACATTTCTTCTGGTTTCCTTTTTAAACACCATCGTGCTTGGGCTGGTACTAAAATGAATATATGTTAATACCTTTCTTCAAGTCTTTATTCCCTAAATGAGGAAATCCTAGTATCTTGGATTCTTCATAGACCAACAACAAATCCAACCTCCCTTAATTCTCCAGAGGAAATCCTAGAGGTGTTATTCCCAGAGCCAGTGAGCCGTTACTGGTCTTCATCACTCAAAGCTGTTTTCCTCATTCTAATGAATGGCTTCATTAAACGCAATGAATACATTATTTAGAATGCATCATAATGTCATATCCACTGCTGTGTCACATAAATAAAAACATGCCATCTGTATTTGGAAATTACTTTCTCATTAAATCTCCTGGATGTGAATGTGCAACCTTCTGATAACAGAACATAACCTCTTGGATGATCTCTTTATTTAAAAAATAAGAGAAGTTGATAGGAGGAATTCTTTAGATGTTTTACAGTGGTTTTAAGTGACTAAATGGACTGACTAGTGATAAATCATCAGATAGTGAGACTATTACTTGAATATTTGATGGATAAACTTCATGCCTGGAATGCATATTATTTTTTGTACTGCACTGAGTTGTCTCGGCGTGCGTGTCGCAAGCTCAAACAGCACCCTCTCACTGAGTTCAAAACCAGGCTGATGATTGTAAATTGGTCCCCAGTCTTTATCCTTCAACAGGGCCTGAAAATTCCCGCTGGACTACTGACCAGAGTCTTAAGCATTTGGCTAGAAAACCTAAAACTAAACAAGTCTCGCCATCAAGTGTTTTTTTTCTTCATAATTTTGAGTTGAACAAAGAAATATTGACTAGAGTGAGACTTGAACCTGTGACCTCTGGATTAACGTGCTGGTGCTCTACCAACTGAGCTCTCTATTCTACTATAGCCCTAATGTTGGTGGTCTCCCTATTTTGTCAATATCTCGTTTCGGGAGTGCCAGTCAGACGCCAGTCAACCTGTAACCGCTATCTAGCCCTATGTTGGTGGTGGTCGTGTAGTTTCCACTTTAGTCAATTTGTAATTTTTTTTTCTTTTCCCAAACACTATTTTAAGATTGTTAATTCCAAGCACCTCCTTACAGTGAAACAATTATGAAAAAGGATAGAAATGTTGTAGGTTTTGTAAACAATATTTAGGTTTTGTAAAAAATATTGTATAGTAAAAATTCTGAAATGGTAGACAAGTGGCAAGTGGTTAATGTATTTGAAATTCAAGCACTGCTTGAAAGGTAAGGAGTTTTTAAAGGGGAATGATATAACCAACTCAATGGTGACTGCTCTATGTACCGACACCCCTGTGCAACAGCCCTATGTTCCGATCACCCTTTGTGATACAGGTTAGGGATAGGGTTAGGATGAGGAAAATACATAAGGGGTGTGGGAACATATAGGGTGTAACCAATACAATAATTTTACCAATTGTTTTAGCACCTGAGTTGCTTAATCCATGTTTGAAGCTTTGCATGGTCATGATGTGGATAATTGGAAGTAGGGAATTTAGGGGGTAATCTTTGGAGGAGTGTTGGCTCTGTTGAAAGGGCTGTTTTGCTCTTGACGTTTCTAACCGTATCGTCTTCAGGAGAAAGACAAGCAGAGTATATTGTTTGAAATATGGAAACCACAACATTGCCTCCTTAGCAAGCTAACATTCCTCCCAAAAGAGATTTACACATGGTTGTACCAGTAAGTACTAGTAATAGTTTATTACTATCAGAGTAACTTGCTTGAAAAATTCAGTAATCTCCTTTTGATGAACGTTTCACTCATTATTTTATAGTTTTATCATACATTTCTTAAACAGTGTAGGAATTGAATATATTTGCTCTTCCTGAGGCCAATATTGGTGTCCCTTTTTTCCACACCCAGTCCTCTCCTTTGCATATATTTTGATCTACCGAGGCTCTGTTTATTATCAAACATGGCTACCCATAACCAAACCCATCAGCTGTCTCTAACCCCTCTCAGAATTTGCATGCTTTGTTGCCTTCCTGAAATGATATTGAGATTTGAGAATGTACCAACTCCTCTCAATTCCACAGTGTTAAGTCAAGCAGATGCGAGACTCGGCGAAGAAACACTCTGGTGCAAACATTTCCGATAAAATCAAAACCATATCCCATCAAATCAGTGATTGCCAGAGTTAAGGGAAGAAACATACACATTGTAGTGTAGCAGAAACAGTGTAGGCTTGTGTGTCAGCATCAAGCTGTAAGAGAACTCCATCCCTGAAAATAAAGGTGTAGAAATTTGCACTTAAGACCATATCAATATAGGGAGGCCGTTGTCAGGTGGAATCAGGCATGATCTCTTGACTTTTACTCTAGCCTGGTCTTGTGTCATCATCAATGCTTGATATCTGATGAAGATGCTTTGTGTATGCTCTCTCAGGCTACCTATCCCTCTGCGCAATCTGTCAGCAAATTGTACGAAGCGTGGCTTTGGGTGATCTCTTCAGGATCGCAGGCCAGGGCCCCTGCTTGGCTCATGACCCAAATTTGACCAGTCTGATAAGTGACATACATGTGTACCACATCCCGTGTTGATTGACTCTTGTTTAATCAGTGAACCAACACCTTCCAGATGGTATTTTAAAAAATCCACTTATATCTACAAATAAGACAACTTATACTGAACAATTCGTTGTGTAAATTTTATAGTACTATTTTGTAAAAAATTTGCAAACCCTTAAAATGACTTTTATTTTAAAGTTTCTGCTAGAGAGATCTTTATTGTAATCAGACAATATGGTCAGACTCCTTGTATACTCAATGAAATCACATAGTCATTCCTCTCAATAAAGCAGGGCTCAAATTTGGGGAACAAGGGCTCAAGATACTCACTGGACCAGAAAATTTGTTACAAGGCCTGAAGAAAATAAGAAAAATCTACACAGTATCCTGATTAAACTAATTTTATTTAAACAAGCACTGAGAGAAGATTGCTCTTATTTTGTCTTATGGATAGTTCTTTCATATTCAACAGAAATGAAATACATTTATCGGAGTCTAAGTCAACATTTGAACATAATTTTTTCAATTACTGATAAGGTGAGGTATTATTCATAAATACTAGACCGCCGCACTTGTTTGGTTGTAAGGTTACTGGCCCTAAGCTAAAAAACACTGGCCTCAAGCCCTGGTGTCAATTTCTAGCCCTGTAAAGAGAACATACTTTTTCCCCGCCAGCCTTAATTTGATGATAGCATTGGTATGAACGAGGGAACATGCTAGATGGTCACACCAGTGAAAGATGTTCCTTGTATAGAAAAATTCTAAAGATCATCATTTTCTTTTTGATATTAGCTTTTAGTGTGCACAAAAGATGTTCCGTCTCAAGTTTTGGGGATGCAAAAATGCCGGATGAAATAATTACTTGCACACTATGACGAAGATCTGATCTAGTCACCCCAAAAACAATAACAAGAAAATCATGTATATATCAGATATAGAAGAAGTAAACACTTGGGTAGAATAATACATTTTATATTTCTGTTTATTTCCAGTCAAGTTTAGACGAAGCTACAGATCCATGGGGTATTAAAGTGGAACGTGTGGAAATGTAAGTACACTGATCTAATAAATGTTAAATTTGTATCAGGGATAAATAAGATTATTTGTATTTTACCCATCACCGTTGTGTGTTAAGCTTTGTTCACTCATCACTAAGTTTCCCTTATCCTGTGGATTTGGGAAAGAACTGAGTATACTCCAAAAAGTAATGACCCTAAAAACCTACTTGGCAAAGAGCACTGGAGCTGTTGATATTATAAAGCATTGTTAGAAACAACACCCTTTGAAATAATGTTTTATGGAACGAGGTATTTTTCACTCAAAAATTTGAATCTGAGAAAGGCCTCGGGCATCTGAAAACACACAGTTCAATGCACAAGGGTGTTTTTTCTGTCATTATTTTTTGCTACTTCAATGACCAAAAGAGCCCAAATTTTCAGAGGTTTGTTATGCATATGTTGAAATACACCAAGTTAAGGATACTAGTCTTTGAAAATTATCAAAAGTATACCCTGCCTTTTAACACACATTGATGCATGGGTAAAACACAAAAATACACACATACAAACTGTAATAGTTCAAAGTTGTCGAGTTTTAACCACAGAAAAATCCACCATAATGTTAAAGTTTATTTGAACTGCTTTTTCATAAAAATGGTTTCTTAGGACCTTCAAAAAGCATGGGATAATCTGCAATGGCTGCTATTGGTCTTTGCTTTAATGCCACTGAAAATGTTCAGACAAGGAGTGCCCTCATTCAGAAAATTAGCCAGTGCCTTATTATGACCGAGTGTCTGTACAAATCTACTCCATAATTCTCTTTTCCTTAATTTATCAGTGCGGCTTTTACAGCTCTTCTGAGACTAATTAACGTAACGTCGTCTGTGATAAAAGTTTTCAATCAAATTTGACCATCATGTAAATAAAACTACAACCCCCAATTCTCCTTTGAAGAATCATTATTGCACAGCAGAGCAAATAATTCATGCTCTATATCAAGTTTGACAATTATTCACAGTTTATTGGATGTTTCTCTCCCATGCTACAGCATTGGTGCTATATTTGGTCTGCTCCTGGCAGGCCATCTACGGGACACAACTATATAATCCAGTTTATCCTTAGGGGATGGCAAGCACTTGGGGTTTTCGGGAGAGTAAATTAAATTTTAAGTGACAAGATTTAAAGAAGAATTTATGAGAAATAACCTGTCAAAAATGTCGTGAAAAGAGATGCCTCTCATGTAGGTTTAATAATTACTTTGAAAATTTAAGTGTTGGATTTAAATTGGGAAGCTTTCTTAATTGAAAGTTGGCATTGATTCTTTTTGAGAAAACAAAGCATTGTTATATAGGTCTCTGGTTTGAATTTGTCTACCTACCTACCTTCACAAACGCAAGACAAATTGTGTAAAGTTCTGACAGTATCTCTTTGGGAGAGCTCCAGTAATAGATTGTAACAGCCCTTGAAACCTCTATGTTGGCACTGGATGCTAGGGCCTACGGATTACTGGTGCCTAGGGCCTATGGAATACTGGTGCAGGGCCTACAGATCACTGGTGCCTAGGGCCTATGGAATACTGGTGCAGGGCCTACAGATCACTGGTGCCTAGGGCCTACAGATCACTGGTGCTTAGGGCCTACAGATCACTGGTGCCTAGGGCCTGTGGAATACTGGTGCAGGGCCTACAGATCACTGGTGCCTAGGGCCTACAGATCAATGGTGCCTAGGGCCTACAGATCAATGGTACCTAGGGCCTACAGATCACTGGTGCCTAGGGCCTACAGATCAATGGTGCCTAGGGCCTACGGATGACTGGTGCCTAGGGCCTATGGAATACTGGTGCAGGGCCTACAGATCACTGGTGCCTAGGGCCTACAGATCAATGGTGCCTAGGGCCTACGGATCACTGGTGCCTAGGGCCTACAGATCAATGGTGCCTTGGGCCTACAGATCACTGGTGCCTAGGGCCTATGGAATACTGGTGCAGGGCCTACAGATCACTGGTGCCTAGGGCCTACAGATCACTGGTGCCTAGGGCCTATGGAACAGTAGGGGCTACGAAACACTGGTGCCTATGGCCTATGGAACACTTTATCTGGCCTAATGTGATAATACACACCACTTTATATATGAGTGACTCACAACACTCATTATTTTATGACACAGCTGTTCTGAATTATGTAGTGACTTGTTTAGCCTACAGGGTGCTTTTACACAATCTGTGTGCCATGGGTTCCTGGTAACCAGAGGATTACAAGGAATGTTCTCTTCCAAAACTATGATGGCATTAATATGGGTACTGTCTTAAACACACCTACATGAAAGCCCTTGGTGAAAGTTACTTTATTTGAGTCATCATTCTCCATTCTGGTTTCTGCCATTCTTCAGGCCGGGGGTGTGATGTGTGAGCCATGTTTGACGTGCCTACATTAGAGGCCGTCAGAGCAGATCAATTTTTGGCCTCAGAAAAGCATCGATTGGGTGGCTAGAAGGTTGAGAGATTGTACCGTAAGATGAAGACATTAAGCAAAAAAAGAAAACACAAATAAATCAAATGAGACGTATGATGTTTGGGAAGAGATTTAGAATGTTGAAATTTTTTTTCATTTTCTTTTGCTTTGAAACTTATTTCAATGCAGTGTAATTGAAAGTATCCAAGAATTACAGAAGGACACAAGCAGGAATGGTTTTTCCCCGCAATTGCAAATGAATAATCTAAATAATTTATTCCACAAGGTCAAATTCATTTTTTTTATTCAATTTTTTCCCCAATAGATAGAGTCTTTATGAAATAGGGAAAAAAGTTGCAAGTCTTGAACCTCAAGTTAAAATGGTGTAAAATGCCAAAGTGTTTAATGACCTTCAAGTGCAATGTTTGTCAAAATCCAAAAATGTTGATGTCACATTTCAAATAGTTGGTCTGTATATTTTTCTCAGAAGAATATTCAGTTCATTCCTGAATGTTGATGATATTCAACCAAAATAGCATCGAATTTGAACTTCTGACTTTTTGGAATGTACAAAAACATTTGTTTTTGCTGTCAGATGATGTCATGTTTCAAATTCTGCTCTGAAAGAGTATCACTATCAGATAAAATAATACTTTACACCATAATTTTAACAGGAGGTTAGATAACTTATTTCCCCACTTTCATGAGGACTCTTTTTATTAGAACGATTATGTCCACGAAAATCTGGAATGATTATGTCCATGCATAAAGAATAAGCCATAATTGGAATACACAATCTGAGAAACATTTCATGCAGAAACATTTCTCAGATTGAAATGTTTTTGAATCCCTCTCTCTAAAACCACACTCTATTGAAGGGAATGTTAAGCATTATCAACAGCTGTAGTGCTTCTATCAAGTAAGTTTTTATGGTCATGAATTTTTGGAGTAATAACCAAATGTATAGCCTCCCTTTAAGTGTACATCCACAACCTCTATTCTTCTTTTTGTTCCCTAAACACGTAAATTGGGGTAGAGGGACATACTATGCTCTATCTTTATGTAAAAGTATTAAGGTGAGCTCCTCCTGTGTTTTAATTGCCAAGGACTGGCGTACCTAATTCTTTGAGTGGAATTTGGTAAAGGCTAATTCATTCCTTACCAGACCTCATGTTGTTGTTTCCTAGACCATCTCACTACACTGTCTCATCTTCAATTGAAGTATCTCCTTGCCTGCTGCTGAAGCTCTCTCCTTCTCCCCGAGTCCTTAATGCGCCTAATCATATTGACCCTCAGCGGCTGCTCTATTTAAGATTGATCATTTCCAGGGTGGGTTTTTTCTTCCTTTCCTGGGAACCCTGTTTTGTGGCTGAGGCACTGTGAAAAGCTAATACCATTATATGGTCTCTGTATACCGTTACACACCTATAATATGTGACCACGCATCATCAAGTACTATCGCTGAATAATACAGAGGGGCAATTCCATGGAATTAATCACGATGCATGGGTATCAGAAAGATATCATAAAAGAATTTACATGTTGAAATGTTTTCTATAGAGTAACAACAAATTTAAAGTCATGCTTGCCCCCCCCCCCCTCAAAATTTCTAGTTGCATCAGTGCCATGCAAAACACTGGGAGCCTAGGGAACACCTGGGAGGTCGGCCTACAGAATACTAGTGCCAGGGCCTATAAAACACTGATGCCTAGGGCCAAGGGAATATTTGATCCAGCCCTGTGCACCTTCGTAGTGGCTGTTTTAGTTTATTCTCACAAAAACATTTCTGCAAATTTTTGAAATGCTCATTAGAAGGATTCCTATCGAAGGTGAATTGAAGCATATGAGAACATCATGCATGTTCAAACATCAAATGCATTCAATCAATAATTTATGTATAAATTATGATATTGGATTGATAATTATTAGGGATGTGCAAAATAATATTGCGTATTTACAAACAATAATAATATTGCCGTATTTACAAAAAATATTAGCTCACCCAACCCCTCTTCACTTTCACCCCAATCATGACAGATTGGATAGCTGAGCCTCCTTGAACTAAATCTTGTTGCCATTTCAGTACATACACTTAATAAAGAGGCAGTAACAATGTTTGTTGACATTAACAGCCCTTCCAGGCAATGAACCACAGGAAGTTATTGTTGGCCGACAAAACATTGGAGTTGTTCTGGAACGGTCGGTCGGAGAATTTCAAGTCTGAGGAGAGTTCTCTGGAGTCCGTTGTGAAAACTCTATTTATACATTGAAAAGTCTTCAACAATTTTTTTTTTTTTTTTTTTTTTTTTTTCACAAAATAAATAAATAAATACTTTGATTTCAAGGGCCAAAAAAAATCATACAATTTTTTTTGGGGGGAAGGATGCATAATTGTTATCTAATTATACTGAATTTTAGTCAAAGTTTACATACATGCATCAATAGAGTTTGCTTAACAGCTCTTAACTTTGCAAATAAAGAACAAATAAGCAGGATGGGGAAAAACTGCAGAGATAGTGCATTAAATCTGTGAAATCATTTCCAAACTTTTCTTCAATTTTCAATATTGTAAGGAATTGAAGCAACACTTTATTCTTTTTCTGGCTCCAAAAGCCAAATTAGACGTATTGCACTGTGCACTAATGACTTCACTTTTGCTCAAAATACCTCTATGACAGACAAATATTCCAGCTCTCACACCATCACCGCATCAACATGCCAGACCACAGTAGTACAGTCAGTACACTTCAGTAGACATAAAGCTTGGACAAGTACGCGCGCATACGACGCACCCGTACGCGCGAGTACCCATAATCGCGAGTTGAGAACTGAGCTTCTGTTTTTAACAATAAGTGCTATTAAACAGATTGGGTGCATAGAATTTAAATTACATACTACATTTTAAGAATGAGTAATTCAGTTGTTTCCAAATCTGCTTCACTATGATATTTTGTTGAATAGTCTGATGGTCCAATTAAAAAACAACAGGGTCTGCTATTCATTTCACTGAAGCTAATTTGTTAGTGCGAGCATTGGCTCAATTTCCTCATCTTGAAATTGAATCCTCAAAATGCCCTCAATCCTGCAAAAACAGTGGAGAAAATACCCCCACTCCCCTGTTATAATGAATCACTCTCTGGACAGTTTTTTCCTGAGGTATCTCCCTAAAGGTTGTTTGAGATGGTGATAACCAAACCTGATCCTACCCCAAATTCTCAAAGTTAAGAAATGTTCAACCCTGAACATTTGCATGAATATGACTATCATTATACAAACGAAATCTTCAGAGAAACAAACCTCTTCAACTTGGTATCATGCCCTTTCATGTGCCAATTGTTCAATATTTGATAAAGCCTTTAACACCCCGCCCTACAAAAACAAAAACAACATTCACCAGTAATCTCAGTGTGTTCTAACACGTAAATTAAGCTACATAATGAACCACAACACCCTCAGTCCTGCATATAGTTTCATCAATTACCAATAAATTTACGGTATCCCTTCAGAAAAAAACGACAGCTTAACCCTCTATCGCTTTTTACGCCTAGCCACCCACTGGAGGGTGCTATCATCACCCTGTATCCCAGTGGGTTACCCAGCTTTAATTAAGCCATTATGAACTGCAGAGCGGAGTGTGGGCATCAATGTAGCATGTATCGATCAGCATGTCTGAACATCAAGAAAGCTCTTGATATATCACATTGCAATATCAGCGTGCACGGCGGAGTGCCTCGCAGGCATATTCGAGGGCTTTCTGGGTTTTTTCTTCTACTTTATTCTAACTTGGCATCTCTCTGTGAGCGCGGTAATAATGACATTGTAGGTGTACGTGGTGATAATAACATTGTAGATGTAATGTCAGCTGGCTCTGATACACAAGGTAGATGGCTGAAAATGTATGTGTTTAAAAATGTCCATATAATGCATGAAGCGCTACTACGGAAGTTTAGCGAGAAAGAATGAATAGTGTCACTCATTTTTGTTTTGTGGGAGGGGACAGAGAGAAAAATTAGGTTTTTTTAATTTGCATTTGAAATTAGGTCTAGCTTCGGCCTCCCCTCACTCCATCATTTTTAGTCATAATACTAGACTAGCAGTTAAATAAGGGTGCACATTTTCAAAGAAATCATAAAATTGCAACAATTATTCTTTATTAATTCAGTTAGAAATCAGGCCAGGAAAGTACAATCGATGTCAATTGGGGCTCTCATTTTCCAAAATTGTGCTTCACTGCTGAGGATACAATGCAGACTGATACACAGAAATACCTTATGATACTACTCTAAAGATGCAGTCTAGTCGCACTGTAACTTGACTTTTTAGTGCATAATTATGAATCTTGCGCCATCAGCAATTTTATATCACTAGGTCCCTATCATGCATCTGAGGCACATAAATTTGACGCTCTGTAAAATTAATAGACTGTCGTATTCTATACCTACAGGTATCAGGTGAAGTTTTGATTGAATTATATTGCCATTAAACCATATAGATTCTGAAGATTGGCTTTTTCAAGAGTGCCCCCCTCCCAACATGCATGCATTGTTTGTAAATGCCTTAAATCAAGCTCTTCTTTGTTCTGCCATTGTGGGTACTTTTTCTTAGTGTGACAGCTCATTTACATATTTCTCCTGCGCAGCGCCCTCGCTTGACCCTAAGGTAAAGCTCACACTTATTCTTTGTCTTGAGTGAGTCATTCCACCACTAGCACTGGTACTGTTAACACCACACACAGTGTCCTGCTTCCTTCTACACATGTTCTTAGTTAATGTCTCAAGATTTTGTGGATCAAGAATGGAGGGAATGGAGCAACTGCGGGCCGAGCTTGAGGCGATGAAGGTAGCACTTCAGGCAGAGAAGGAGGAGCGCGAGAAGGCCACAGCTGGCGTCAGCTCTACTACCCCACCAGCGAAGCAGATATACGTAGCAGCAGGGAGACGGCTGGAACGCTTCAGGGGAAAGCCGGAGAAACTGAGTGATCCATTTGTCCAAGAGTGGGTCAGTGACGTCAAAGGTCAGTTGGCTGCTCGACAGATCGGAGTGGAGGACGGTGCTGCGTTTATCATCGACCATCTTGCCGGCAGAGCTAGGCAAGAAATTCTTGGCAGAGGTGATGCTGTGAAGGGTCCAGACGACATCTTCCGTGTACTGCTGAAAGTCTTTGGTGATGGTGAGACGCTCCCCCAGATCCAGCAGAAGTTTTTCTCCTTCCACCAAGGCCAAGGAGAAGATCTACTGAGTTTCTCCCTCGAGCTCATGGAATTATTTAATTCCATGGCTCGCCTGGATGTCTCCTTCAATGCTACGAGAGATAAAACGCTGAAGGGAAGGCTAGCCGAGGCAGTTAATGATGAGGGTCTACGGAGAGAACTGCGTCGCATGAATATTGATTCACCAGAGCTGAGTTTCTTCGATGCTAGAGACCGTGCCATCGAGTGGCTTGGCACCAGCCGTGTCAAAACCCAGAAGGCAGTAGCAGTACACGAGGTCAAGGCTGAAGACGGGGCACATGGCATGAAGGCACTTCTTGAAAGGCAGGGCGAACAACTGCAGCGGCAACAACAGCAGATTGAGGCACTCTTACAGGCCATGCAGCGACCTGCTCGCCGTTGGAGTCAGGATCCTAGACGTTGCTACAATTGCCAGTCCACGGGTCATCTCAAGCGAGACTGTCCCCATGCCTCGTCATCCCCGTCGTCAGGAGGAACGAGTCAGGGTACCAGGGATCTCCAGCAGTTTGTCCCCCAGCAGTCCATGGCACAGCACTTTGTCCCCCAGCAGTCCATGGCACAGCACTTTGTCCCCAATCAGTCCCCAGCACAGCAGTTTGTCCCCAAGAAGCCTGGCCCTCAGTTAAACTAGAACGGCCTGTCATTGAGAGCCACACGGCAGGCCCACAAGAATCAACTAATAGCGGCTCAATCTACAGAAAAGCGGTAGGGCAGTGTCCAGAATCTGTCGTCCAGCTTGGTGCATCAAGGGTGCGTTGTCTACTTGACACAGGAGCGCAAGTTTCAACGATTACTGAATCTTCCTTCAGAGAACACTTTCCTGAGACAGAATTAGTAGATGTGACTGCGTTCATCAGCATCTCCGGTGCTCAAGGTCTGGCCATTCCCTACCTCGGCTATGTTGAATTGCCACTAACAGTGCTGGGCCACTCTTTCATCAACATGGGTTTTCTGGTGGTCAAGGACCCTACAGGCACATCGATTGCAGAGAGGAAGAAGACAGTACCAGGAGTGATTGGGTCAAACATCTTCAGGGACATCCGAGAGAAGTTACGGCAAGATGCGAGCGGCCAAAACTACCTGGAGGTGTTGAACAGACGAAGTGACGCACCTGAATGGGCTCATGTACTCGCTCTCTACGAGGAAGTGCGAAGTTGCACTGTACAACAGCCAGATTTTGCAGGTAAAGTCCGAACAGTGGGGTCCAAGCCCATCCTAGTCCCCGCCAACTCTCTCCTTCTGATGGAATGTTCAGTGAAACCTGCTGCAACTGATGTGACTTACGAGGCCATAATAGAACAGCTGGATGTAGATGTGACCCACATACCAAATGGGTTAGCTGTAGCTCCTACACTAGTCTCCGTCGACAGCAGTGGTAGAATACCGGTTCAAGTTGCTAATTTCACGAATGATGACCTCTATTTACCCCCGAGAACCCCAGTAGCCACAGTGAGCAGTGCGGTCGCTGAACACCACAGCAGAGCTTTTGAAGCAACTTTGCAGGAAATGCAGGCAGGTGAAGTAAAAAACGACTGCGCTGATGAAGCCAGGAGCCTGATGTCACAGATGAAAGTCGGTACTGGGATAAGTGACGATCAGCAACATCAACTCCACCGACTAATTTCTAGCCATGCCAGCACATTTAGCAGAGATGAAGACGACATCGGACTCTGTGACAAAATATCTCATGCTATCAACACTACTGACGATGTTCCAGTTCGAGTACCTCACCGGCGCATACCACCTCACCAATGGGCTGAAGTTCGAGAACACCTGCAGAAATCTCTCGAAATGGGCGTGATCAGGGAGTCCTCCAGTCCGTATGCCTCACCGATCGTACTCGTGAGGAAGCGAGATGGAAAGCTGAGACTTTGTGTTGATTACAGGGCCCTGAATGCCAAGACTCACAGAGATGCCTATCCACTTCCCCGCATTGACGAAGCCCTCGATGCACTTGGTGGAGCGAAGTTCTTTTGCAGCCTGGATCTCGCCCATGGGTTCCATCAAATTCCCGTTGCTGCAAAAGATGTTGAGAAGACAGCCTTCCGAGTAGGAACTGGAGGTCTGTACGAGTTCACCCGTATGCCCTTCGGCCTCTGCAATGCGCCAGCCACATTCATGCGCTTGATGGACAAAGCATTCGGTGACAAAAACTTCCAGTCTCTCATCGTCTACTTAGATGACATCTTAGTCTTTGGTCGTACCTTCGAGGAGACGCTTGAACGACTACGGTTAGTGCTGGACCGCCTCACTGAATTTGGCTTGAAGGTTAAACCAGAGAAGTGCAACCTGTTCACGGAACAACTGAAGTACTTGGGCCATTCCATATCTGATGGCGGGATATCTCCAGATCCTGAGAAGATAAGCGCGGTGAGAGAATGGAAGAAGCCAGCCACAGAACGTGAACTCCGCGGGTTTCTTGGTCTAGCTGGGTACTACCGCCGTTTTGTACCAGGGTTTGCTAAAGTCGCGGCTCCACTCCATGCACTCTTAGGAGGTACAGGGAAGAAGAAGAAGCACAGAAAGGTCAGTTCCATCAAACCCACATCAGATGCATGGGATGAGTCTTGTGACAAGTCGTTCACTGACTTGAAACAACTTCTGACGACTGCTCCTCTCCTAGGCTACCCCGATTTCTCTCGTCAATTCATCCTGGAGGTTGATGCTAGCTACCAAGGTCTGGGCGCAGTTTTGTCCCAACAACAAGAGCAAGGTTTGGTAGTCCTGGGTTACGCCAGTAGAGGCTTGAGAGTGAATGAAAGGAACATGCAGAACTACAGCAGCATGAAGTTGGAACTGTTGGCATTGCGTTGGGCGATCACTGTGAAGTACAGGGACATCCTTCTCGGTGCAAACTTTGTCGTTTACACTGATAATAACCCCCTCAGCTATCTGCAGACGAACACGAAGTTGGGAGCGACAGAGACCAGATGGGCTGGAGAGTTGGAACAGTTCCAGTTCACAATCAAATATAGGTCAGGAAGGAGTAACCGTAATGCCGATGCCCTCAGCAGGAAGACCACTCACAGTGAAGACCTGCAAACTGCCCACTCTGAAGAGATGTCCACTGAAGAGACCATTTCTTCATCTTATGCTTCCACTCCCATCCCCTCCACAGTTGTTTTGCAAGTTCGAGACACCCTGGTTGAAGCTGGACTAAATGAACTCCGCATCAGACCAGATGTGACAGCACCTGCTGCGATGTCAACCCTTCCCTCCATCTCTACTGAAGACATGGCTACACTCCAACAGAATGACAAACACCTAGGCAGATTGTGGACTTACTGGGAGAGTGGACGACAACCACACATCAGTGAGCTCATGAAGGAGGACAAGCCAACGCGGAAGTTGCTGAAGTTCTGGAACCACCTGGAGGCGAGAGACAACATTCTCTACAAGAAAAGAAAAGAAGCGAGTGGCGAGATCAGTCAACTTCTACTTCCTCAAGTTCTACGAGAGCAGTTGTTAACCGCAGTCCATGATCAGGTTGGACATCAAGGAGTAGAAAGGACCCTTGCACTCGCCCGTAACAGATGTTTCTGGCCAGGGATGATACACGACATCGAAGAGTACTGCCGGAATTGTCAAAGGTGTATGTTAGCCAAAGCTGGGAAGAAGCTCCATCCTACCATGGGTTCCTTAATCGCCAAAAGACCCCTCGAAGTTCTCGCCATGGACTTCACCGTCCTGGAGCCTGGCACAAACAATGTGGAAAACGTGCTGGTTCTCACCGATGTCTTTACAAAGTTTACACAAGCCATACCATGTAAGGACCAAAAGGCAAGAACGGTGGCTCGATGCTTGGTGAGAGACTGGTTCGTCCGTTTTGGTGTGCCTCGCAGACTTCACAGCGACCAAGGCAGGAACTTCGAAAGCAAAGTCATCCGGGAACTCTGTGAGATGTACGGTGTCACCAAGAGCCGAACGACGCCTTACCACCCCGAAGGGAATGGGCAGTGCGAGCGTTTTAATCGTACCATGCACGATCGCTTACGCACGCTGCCCCCGGACCAGAAGCGCAGATGGCCAGAACATCTCCCAGAGCTGATCTACGCATACAACGCGACACCCCACTCCTCAACAGGTTACTCCCCCTACTATCTCTTCTTCGGACGGGAACCAAGATTACCCGTAGACCACCTTCTTGGGTTCGGGAGAGAGGAAGGCGACGATCCTGAGCTTGACCAATGGGTAGCAGACCATCATGTGCGAATGCAGCACGCATTTCAGAAAGCTGCAGGCACAACAGAGAAGGAGGCTCTCCGAAGACAGCAACGCTACAATGAGGCAGCGAGAGATGAGGATCTCCATGTTGGAGCAAGGGTCTTTCTGCGAAACCGTTCCGTCAAGGGGAGAAACAAGATCCAAGATGTGTGGGACAACCGACCCCACAAAGTTGTAGGGAGGCCGAACCCAACCGGCCACGTCTACATAGTTGCTCCACTTGACGAAGAGGGGATGGAGAAGACCCTGAATCGAAAGGACCTCCTAGACAGCAGAGCCTTGGTACTGGATGAGGATGAACCTCCAGCTACTGGGTGTCGTCATCAAGATGACCCAGTTTTGCCAGTGCACATTGACGAAGATGAGGAGGCAGAAGAGGAGATCATCATACTGGAGACAGAAGGTGAGACTCCGGCGATGACAACGGGTCAACCAGAGCCAGAGAGTGCACCTGCTGCTATTCACAAAGCAGGGGAGCACCACCCTGAGGACCAAGCCCCTCAATCATCAGATGTGCAAGATCCAGAGAGAGCACCCGCTGCTTTACACAAAGCAGGGGAGCATTACCCTGACGATCCAGCCCCTCAACCCCCATCAGAAGTGGAAGATACCCCACCGGAGCCCACTACAGAGGAGGAGGTCCCACTTGCCAAAGCGGAGCAGTTGCGCCACACCAGCCGTGCTGGAGCGGGACAACACTCCAATCCCCACCACTTCCCGAAGTCTGTCATCCAGTCGGAGACTCCAGCAATGCCTGTCCCTGCACCTGCGATAGACCCACGCGTACTGGCAGACATCAGCCGAACGCAGCTGCTGTTGGCGCAGATGTTGGCCGGAGTCCAGCCAAGATGATTTTTTTTGTAAATAGTAAATTGCATTTGTTTTGTTTGTATTAATCTTTTATCAGTTTAGGTTGTCGGGACGCCAACCTTAGAGCAGGGGAGTATGTGACAGCTCATTTACATATTTCTCCTGCGCAGCGCCCTCGCTTGACCCTAAGGTAAAGCTCACACTTATTCTTTGTCTTGAGTGAGTCATTCCACCACTAGCACTGGTACTGTTAACACCACACACAGTGTCCTGCTTCCTTCTACACATGTTCTTAGTTAATGTCTCAAGATTTTGTGGATGACTCGACTGGGGTAAGAATTCATTTATATTGTTTAATAATTGTTCTTATTGTTAAAGTTCCTAAGTTTCTTTTTATTGAGACTTTGTGAACACTTTTTGATTAATTCCGAAGTTAGCTTGAGTATTCTTAAACTTTACTCTGATTACTGAATTTAAAGTGGATTCATTCATTGATGGTCTTTAGGAAGCCCGGATTCACTGTGTTGTATCTATTATTGCATATTTAGGAAAGATCATCCTTTTGATGACTTTCTGTGTTTAGAGATATAATCTATTTCCATGGATTTGAAGGATTTAGATTTCCCTTACTTTGATTACATGTACATGTATAAACCACTTTATTTCTTGTTCACATTTAGTTAACTTCTTGAGTACACAAAGTTCAAGAATAGATTTCCTTATTTTACAATACATATATTCCTCATCTATTTTCCACTTGTGTATGTACATATTCTTAGATTTATACTTTGAGTGTATAAATTCATAGTTCCTTTGTCCTGTGTAGATGCCCATAGTGCAGTGTAGTGATACCCTAATCCCCTAAGTTGCTGCATATATAATGAGGTGCACACAGTTTCTTGGAAGGCACCATACCTTAGTACAGGGAGGCAGAGTGTTTATTACCCTGCAGAGATTTCTTTTGTCCAGTGTTTATTGGAGCGTGTGACCTAAGATATACCAGTAATGTCTTATTAGACTGGCACACTAGTCCTTAGGTTTATGTGATGCAGCATATATTACTCATATTTCTCTTTTAATACTTAATTAAATATGCCATCTGCATACTTGTTTATCATTTATTTAGTTATGTTATTTCTTTATAATCCTGTTCTTATGATATTAATTCATTTTTCCTAAGTTAGTTTCTTTATGGATCCTTAGGTTATAATGATGAGCAGACTGATTTAAGTCTATGGTTTGCTGAGTCCATAGTCATATATTTAGAGATGCATTGCACATTTGCTTTAGTTATTTCCTATTTTGTCTTTGCAAGTTAAAGCATTTACATGCCTTGTATTAATTCATTTTTGGAATTTAACTTGACTTTATAGTTAGAGGCAAATTGTGTTATCAAGTTCGATTTATCTCTTTTGATTGCATTGGATTTTCTGAGGATTATCATTGTTCTTTTTATAATTTACTTTGCTGGATTGGTATTTCCTAAAGCATTGTATTTATATGGAAATTCTATTTTGTATCTTTTCAGGGCTTGTTTTGGTTTTGCTAATTACTTAAAAGATGCAGCTCACCATTAAATGAACCAGACACAGTAATGTACACCATCCTTGTCGTGTCACATTTTCTCAGTGTCACATTAGTAACACCCTATTGGTTTTGTACAGGAAAGCAAAGCAAGTATTGCTTCCTTGTCATTTTACTGGATCCCTTTAATGAAAGACCTCAGTTTAAATGTATTGTTAAGTTGTCAAACTGGTATTCAACAACTTGTCTTTGGTCGGCAATCTTTTGTACGTTTTTTTAGAGACGTCCCTATAAGTTATTTATATGGAAGCTCTTTCAAAACACCTGGATCCCTTTTGTTAAAGTTTTCAGAGTGAAACCTGTTAGACACGCCCTTCCAATCTGCTCCACAAACCTTGATCTTTTTCCTTGTCCACCTCCCCCAATAATAAATAAATAAATAAAAAGAGAAAGAATTTGTGCCCCCCCCCCAAAAAAAAAACAAAAAAAACCCCAAAACACCCTAAAACAAAACAAAAACCACCCAAAACAAATTACCAAAGTATAAAATAAAGAGTAAAATAAAATTTTGCAAATTGAAAAATAAGAAATAAAATGAATTTAAACAGTGAGAGAAACAAACCCAGAAATTAACTTAAAAAAAATTGAAAAACCCCACATTTTTGCCTGCGTGTCAAGTCTGTCATAAGAAAATAAAAAAACAATACAATTTAACAAATAGCCTAATTTAAAAAAAGTTGCCGTTCTAATAAAATTACTAAGGAGGTTCTATGCACTTGAGAAACCCTTTGAACCAAATGTAACAAGCTAATTGCAGTATGTTTGCTGAGGATATATTCCAAGGTAACAAAATACATGTTGTGATGATCAATAAATAGTGGTTTGCAGAATGGCGTGTTACATCCAATGATATTACTGTTTGCATTTGTTCAGCACAGACAACATTTGCTTTAAAGGAAATAGACCTCATTGTTTTCTGGAAGAGTAGATTCAATTGATAACCTAGTTTTCAATATTTATTTATTTATTTATTTGTTAATTTTGGTTGTGAAGCCAAGGATTCTCTGAAAAGCGAACTTGATAACTATACTATCCAAGAAGACAAGGAAGGAAGTTTCAGTCTTTAGATGTGGAAGGGAAAACCCCAGAGAATTATTCCAGTGCAAACCCACGCAGTCAGGTAGGGACTGAAAACCCAATCCATATAGTGCCCCCGGTGAGATTCAAACCGTGGTCCTAGCGGTGGAAGGTGTCATTGATTTACATGGGTTTCATATGTGATATGTGTTTCCTTGACCGCTCCATATTTCAGAAGTAATTGTTTCTCTGGAGTGTTGGCTCTAGTATGACCATTATGATTACTGAGCTTTTATAGATATAAACTAATCATAGTTGTCTTTGATAGTTCTGTTACCCTGTACTCTTTCTTTGAAGGTTGGGTCATATATTGGTTTTTGTCAACGTAATGCTGAATTTTAGGCAAAATTCTCAAGAAAGATACAATAAAAGTCTCTGTGAAAGTTTCAACTAAATACAGCTTATCCATATCTCTGTGAAAGTTTCAACTAAATACAGCTTATCCACATCTCTGTGAAAGTTTCAACTAAATACAGCTTATCCACATCTCTGTGAAAGTTTCAACTAAATACAGCTTATCCACATCTCTGTGAAAGTTTCAACTAAATACAGCTTATCCACATCTCTGGTCGCAGCATTCACAAACGGACACCAGGAAAATTTGAATCTCCAATAGGTTCAAATTTGTTGACATACTTTTATTTATTTCTTATCAAGGCAGGTGGTTTTAGGTAAATAATTTTGCAGGATGCTTACCACCCGATCTTTAAAACAAAGAGGCTTTCATACAGAAATTACAACAACAAAAATCTGCGACCATGACCATACAGTACCTTTAAAGATCTATCGTTTCATCCAAAATATGCTTAATGGAAGTATACGTAAGCCCCGTCCATAATTAAGTGGATCATTATGCATTCAAGAAGGGAACCATTTACAAAGGCAGACTCCTAATGGTTTAATTGATTTTTTTATTAGCCAATTTGTGTCTATTGCTAGGAACTTAATTACAAATGGACGATAGAATTTCCTCCAAATTCTTATCTTTGATTTGATAGTTACAGCTTGTGTAGGATACCACTATATTGCTTTTTGTCTAAATCTTTCAAACAAAATATAAATAATTGGTTGGTAATAAAAAGAATGTAATGAAATAAAATGCACAATCATGATTTATTTTAATTTTATTTGTATAATAGTTTGTTTTTTGTTTTTTTTTGGGGGGGGGATTGACATTTTGAACAATCTTTTGCTTGCAATTTTGGGGGGGGAAATTATGATATGAGTTTTAAAAAAATAGGTTTTTGATTCTGGAAGTCTAAATGGTGTGTTGGAGGTGGATCCAGATGGTCATTTGCCAATGAGGAGTGTGGTGACCACCCCCCATGTGAACTTTCCTCCCCACTGAGTGCATAATAGTAATCATGATTATTATAATTGCTATTATAATAAATAACGTAATCTGATATAGATGGCCAAAGCGCTTCACAAAGAGACACATTTTAAAAAAATTTAAAGCTTAGGCAAAACACAAGATATAAAAATACTAAATTTAATGTCCAGAATATTGCTCTTAGAGTGAATTGACGTCACCCAAGAGGGAAAATTTCTAAGTAATCCAACACAAATCTGACATTGACAATTGTGAGATTTTTTTTCTGAAAAGTAATAGTCCATTATGATGAACTTTGCTGCAATAATTGGCTGTCCTTGCTCTATGGCTGTATCAAGTCCCCGAGATGCCAAGCGTGTCTAGAGGGATTGTTTGTTCTTCATGTATATATGTGTCAGTTACATGTAGTCATTGAAGCCTGGTATTGATCCATTCATATGAGGCATTGTACCATACTGATGACTACACAAGAAATTATCATATAAATGCACATGCAAATGCAATCTTGTAAAGAAAACGATTATTGTTTTCATTGTAATAATGTAAAGGTTAAGGGATTTTTGTATGAGCCCCTTTCACATTAGATGAGTTTCCCAGGAAATTCTCATGAAAATTTGGTTGACCTTTTCACACTGGAATATTGCTAACCCGGCCCTGGTAAACTCCTGGGAAACTCCTGGGAAATGGCAATTTTTCTACCCTTCTTGGGAGTAGGGTTAAGCGAGATAACCCCAGGGTTAGCATGGCTCATTCTTCCAAGGAAAACTGCATGAGGTGTGAAATGAACATTGGGTGGCAGTGGGGTTTAAAATCACCAATGAATTGCCTGGGGTTTTATTTCCTGGAATTGGCTCTGTAATATGAAAAGGGTTATTGATCTCATGCACGTCGCAGAATGTACCTCTGAAAAATGCGCGTCTAACCAACGGGCACCCAGGATTATGTTTTGGGGGGGCTCAAACCAATGTATTGGGTGGGGTCCAGGGGCCGGCCTTACGGCCCCTGGTGGGGTCCAGGGGCGAAGCCCCGGTGGGGGTCCAGGGGGCAAAGCCCCCTGAGCCCTGAGCTTTTGGCGTTTTAGGGGTGAAAAATCAAGCCTCTTTATGCATAAAATTAGAAAAAACATACTTTTTAAGCACTTCTGATCCATATAAATCTTTTAAGTTTATTTTAAAAAAATCCTACCTACTTTTCATCACTGTGCGGCAAATTCCATGAATAAGTGGGCGGCAAACCCAGATCCTACAGATAAACCTTTGTTTTGCGAAAGTGGTGTCACATAATAATAATTTATATCAGATTTCTGTTAAAAAATGAAATTATAAGTTTAACCAGAGCATAAAATAATGTGATGTGTAATTTGGAAAGGGTAGGATTGCAGACCTTTTTAATCCCTGAACATAGCCGACTAAAATGAAAAATGTGGAAAAGAAGCAACGCGTGATGATATTCATTTTGGATCTGGTCGGTATCTGGTTCCATGCATATTCATTAAAAACATCGCGGGTAAAAAAACATTACTATCCGGCGTTTCTCAAATTCAAGTGTAGTACTATACAGGCAATCCATAAGGGGGAAAAACCATTGAATGCCGGAACGACGTGAGATATATTTTATCCTGGACAAATTAGCCCGTTGGTTTCAAATGCTTAATATGTTATTGTTGCAAGTTTAAACAATTACATGGGAGTTGTCATAAAATGGTGTTCAAAATCTTTCACCTCGCACCTCGTACCTCGCGTTATCGAATCTCCTGTATAAAAGAGTAATTTGGCAGGGAAAAAAATGTGAATGGCAAAAGAATAAAATAAAATACTGTCACCGGAAATAAAAACCAAAAGCTACACACACATTTGCGACTTTTCTCCCTCGGCTCTTTTTTCCTTCCCCCTCCCTCCCCTCCCCCATTTTTTTCTTTTTCTTTCTTTCCTTCCCTCTTCCTCCCCTGTTTTTTATTTTTTTGGGGACCCTCTTGGGGGGGGGGCTCAAGCCCCCCGAGCCCCCCCTTTGGGTGCACTGTTGCGTCCAACATTTCCAGCATTTTTGGAGTTCAATTCTTATGTGTACATTTTGACTCCCAACGTGGCGGACAGGATTGGCCCGCATAAGTGCGTTGTGCCTTGTGCAATGGGTCTATAGAATGCATGACCACTTCAGTTAGTGGGGCTATATTTCCCCCTTGTTAAGGAAGCCTCAACACCCACACTAATCTTCTTATAGGGCTATGAAGTGCATTCTAGAATGCTTTAAAAAAATCAGTCACCTTTTATTAAAGTAAATTCTAGCTTGATCAACATTCAAGGAATACATTCATAAATAAATCAAATGAAGATAAATGAGCAAAACATATTTAATTGTTCATTCTTAAAATTTAGAAAAGGAAGTGATCGTGAGTAGCTAACTGGAATGATTCAGTACACTTTCAAATACTAATGGCATGCCATTGCTTTAAGTAACATATTCTATAACAGAATGGCACAATGAATACTACACGTGCACAACAAAATTTCTTTTCAATATTAACAGCGTCTTTCTGGACTTTGGGGAATATGCTTCATACTTCATACATTGTACAAATGCTATGAAATTGTCCTTGGAAGAAGCCCTAGGGCCTCTGAAACGCTGGTGCCATGGACCTACAGAATTGATCCAGCTCATGCTGCCATCCCTTTATGACTGGAAACTAATTGAAATGAACTGAGTATAAAACAGGGAGGAAGGGTATAACACAAATCAAATGGGTATTCAAAAGGTACCATCTTTAAAAAAAATCCTAAAAAACCAGTAAGCGGACTGACTTGATTACAGTGACGTACGCCATCTTGAAATTTTAACTATTGTGATGCCTTGAAAGCGAAAGTAAGGCCTTACTTTCGCTTTCAAGGCATCACAATAGTTAAAATTTCAAGATGGCGTACGTCACTGTAATCAAGTCAGTCCATCATGGTGTATATATATCAGCGACTGATTTGGATCAATGAACTGGTTGAACTGGCTTGTCTGTCTTGTCAGTTTACTAGAAATGCTCTGAAGACGGGTCCTATATCTGTCCAGCTGCAATGCATTGGTTCAGTCGCTGGTCCACCTGTCATGTAACTGCAGCTTTAGTTTCAGTATTGAGCGTTAGTCACCCCAATACGATGTTAAAATTAGCTCCTCAAAATTATAACCTGATATAATTCAGTTAAAGGCAGGGTATATTTTTGGTAATTGTCATAGACCATTATTCCAACTTGGTGAATCAAAACATATGCATAAAATAACAAATCTGTGGAAATTTGAGCTCAATTGCCCTGATCAAAACATTAAATGTAACTTGAAGGATCTCCAAAAAACCTGCTAATCTAAAGTTGGGTTTATAAGGTTCTCCCCATGCACAAGCTAGCAGATCGGGCAATATTAGAGTTTTTAAAACCAACACCAAGAAGATATAATTCATTCCGAAGACGTCGTTTCAAGTCAGCGTGCTTTAATTAGCCCAACTTCCAAAATTTGAGTCCTGAACTTTCCAGAGTTTTGAATAATCCTGGGGGGAACCCTAGGATTATTTTTTCCTTTACCTTTTCTAAATGCCACAGTGCACAAATTAGAAAATTATCTTTATTTATTTTAATTTATGACAATTCACTTGAATTTGATGCGTATAATTTGCTTCAATTGAGTCCCCGGTGTACATGCATCTAGACCTTAATTAATAGACCGGCTCCCTACCCACATAATAAAAAGTCTCCTTTATGCTAATCCTTTGTGATGCCCATGACAATATTGATTTATGGATCTTTTTGCGTTTTTTCTTTCTTTACTCCAGTAAGGACGTGCGTCTGCCTGTTCAGCTTCAGCGAGCCATGGCAGCAGAGGCTGAAGCTGCCAGAGAAGCCAGGGCAAAGGTAAGTTTGGGTCAAAGGTTAACCCCGACTCTTTGTAGCATTTATGAAATTTTAGAACCAAATTCAGTTGAAGGCCATGTCAGAATCACACGATTTGGCTGCAACCACAGCGCTGAATAATTGAATAATAGGCTTTTTCAGCAATCTTGTCGTGCAAAAGCTGTTCAGACACCGCCTAAGATGGAATAATTTGGAGATCCCTGCCTTATCTGTCAGATGTAACGGAAAAAATCTCCAAATGCTTTATCATGTCATTAAGATGCCTGTCAGGATCGCGCATCCTTGGATAGTGACAAGGGAAGATGGTAATGTGATACGAGACTGACACCTTGCTCGCACCTTCATAAATGCTACTAAAGTGTCTCTGACTGGTGTTAGTTTCACAAGGTGTGCATTGAGGGGGTTAGACTAGTCAGTCTCTAAGGTTTAATCTCCTCGTTCAGTAGATTGTAGTATTAAATGCAGAGATTAACGTCTTATAAGTTTCTGGAGACAAGAAACACAATCCTTTGAAGTGTTGACCTTACCTTGATTCAAACCATATCAATCCAACACATCAATAAATGATGCTAGAACTTATGCAAATACCACAGTTTATGAACACTGCTGGTAAGTTGGAGGAGCTTGAACTATAAGGCTAGTTTGTTTCAGGCTGGTGCAGATAGTTAATATTAGAGATTATTGAAACAATTAAGACAAGAATGTGGAGTTGAGCACCTGTACAAATTATCCTGGCAATGGTTTTATCTGAAATGTTATTAGTATGCCAGTTCTCTCAATAACAACAAAAAGCCTTTTATCTCACTGCTGATAGCAAGAGAAAGTCAGGTTTTATTGTGTTTTTATTTTTAGGAAAAAAATGTAAGCACTTATTTTGTGATATATTTGTCTGGTTCATTTAAAGATGTATTTTCTGAAAACTTGTCTGTGAATTTAGGAATATATTCCATTAAAAGGGCACTGTACGAATGCTTCCTGACAGCAATGAGGCGTCTGTGTCAGGGCTCAGGGGTAAATATTGGGATTCTGTGAATTAAAACAATTTTGTCTTGACACAAATCTACACAAGAGTAATATAAGAATTACCCTGCTTAATGTGCCATCGAGGACTGATTTTTGCTTAAATTTGTTTTCTTATTTGTGAAAAATGATACCCGGATTAAAAGTTTTACTGATTGAAGTTGAGCCTCAAATATTGTCAGTCTTACAGGTTTAAAGAACAGAGACAGACAGAATGATTATCTCGTTCTCTGTATGACAGGTCATTGCAGCCGAGGGGGAGCGAAACGCCTCAAGAGCTCTGAAGGAGGCTGCCGACGTCATCGCGGAATCACCCAGTGCTCTCCAGCTCCGCTATCTACAGACACTCAACACCATCTCCGCTGAGAAGAACTCTACCATAATCTTCCCTCTGCCCATCGATTTGCTAAGGTAAGCGACAGTGGGTATAGAAACAAACTGTTTTCCCCCCTTCTTTTTTCTCTCTTGATGACAGGAATCTGTCTTCACTCATTCCTCACTTTGTCGTAGGGAAAAACACCCATTACGTTTTATCTTTTAAACACTGAGGACTGGTCTAAAATTGATCTGAACCCCTTGGACTCCACCTGGATTCCCGCCTAAATTACCACATCATCACTAGAGCCTTGACCAACCCCCCCCCCCCCAAAAAAGTTAATAGTTGTCCCCCCACAAAAAAAAAACCCACAAAAAAAACCCAAAAGTTTGACTGTTGTTGAAACCTGTCCAGAGGATTGGAATTATTGTTTTTTTCTTTAATTCGGTAATCTGTTATATCTTGAAAAGAAAGACACATCCTGTAAATCAAAATGTTTCACTAATTATTGTGGCAACCAATATGCCTTGATACCCCCCTGGCCATTGCCTTGGTGCCCCCTGGCCATTGCCTTGATACCCCCTGGCCATTGCCTTGATACCCCTGGCCATTGCCTTGGTGCCCCTTTGAAATATTTCATTAGACACAGATGCTTTAGTTACTCTTTGTGCTTAAGCAGCTCTATAAAATTAGGCCCTCAGGTCTTAAACACTTCACCAAGGCATGGCAACATATGTATTTAGACTACCAATAATGTATTCCTTCAGTAACACTATCCTTTGTATTTTTCTCCAAATCCAGTGCTATGGTAGCCAAGTGAGGACATTCGTAATGTCAGGTAAAGTGAAAAACAAAAAGCAGGGTAGTATTCATGTTATTTATTTGTTTCATAAACTCAGTATTGGTCAAGATATTTACCGTACTTTTCAGACCATAAGCCACGGCTTAGGAAGTGATCTTCAGGCCTTCAACATGCTCCACAGCTTATATTCTGGGCAGCTCATACACTGAAAGTAAGCTTCGGCAATGTTGACTTAAATAAAATGGCAAAGCCCTCTGGGCACCTTCTGATGCGGCTTATATTCCGGACAGCTTATACACTGACCTCTCAACAATTGTTCACAGATTTTGCGGTGCTGCGGATTATAGTCTGGGCAGCATATAGTCCAAAAATTACGCTACACAACATTATTTTGTAAATCTGTTACCTTTTTGCAATACTAGTTTTTTTAGAAATTTTGCTTTATTGTTAGAAATGTTATTTGAGTTTTGTTTCAATGATCTGTTTTACTTCCTTCTCAGTGAATGTTCAATACCAATCATAAAATGGTTTTGCATGGGATCTTCTCTAATTATAACAAGATCACCAACTTATAATACAATAATGTTTTCTTTAATGTAATTTTATTTGTCATTTTTATATGAAAAGGACAGGTGTGGGCAATAGTATTTTCCCATGTTACGATTGTTACACTAAATATTGACAATAACAATGCATATTTAATGTATAGGCTAATTAATACTGCTTTGTGTAAGAATAATCTTTACTTTACCATGGCTGTGGAGGAAATCTTTTAATAGAGCTTGCGCAGTGTTCCGAACTTTCAATCTTTTAAAGATCTTTTACAATACTGAGGGCAAGTTTCCCCCGTTTGCCCTCATTTAGTTTTTTCCTTTTTTGAAAACTGCTTCATTTTTCAATGTGTATTGTGTGGTTTATTAGATAATATCAATAGTTGTATATATATAAAATAAGTTATAATATCATAGATGGTATCTTATAATGTGAGCTTTTAGAAATATTTACAGAAAGTTTTATGTCTGATATTTGTGCAATTTTACGTGCTTTTAGTGCAATATGTCTTTTGGAATTTAATTTAATTGGTTATTACTGACAGTTATGAAACTGGATGATGCATGTTAAAATGATGTTTATATCATCTGTTCGGAACAAATTATAACGAAAAAACCTGTTATTTAAATAATTTTTTAGAAAGGAAACAGGCATGGGAAGATTATGATAATAAATTCATATCAATTTTCAATACACTTTACTACTGCAGTGCATCAGGCACTGAAACCATCTTAACTCCTTAGGAGTATGCAGCAACGGAAATAAATCTTTACACATGTAGCTGTATGCAATCAGGCATTTCCCTTTGCAATTATATGTAGTTGTTTAATTTTGGGCACTTAAACAACTAGCCAGGCGGGATTCGAACCCCAACCCTACAAGACTGCTCGGTCTTGCCACTCTGTTTAAACTAGGATAATAATCACACACACAAATTAAACCCAACGGGACAATTTGTTATGTATTAAAGATCGAGTATTATTTGTTATAAACTAACATAGTCAGGAAGTGTTGCAATTATTATCTTACTTAACATATTATATTCTTTTTAGAAATACAGATGCTATTATATGTGATAGAGCTATTTATACCTTGCTGTTCTTTCATTATAAAGTTATAGAAAACAAAACTCAGCTGCCACTATAACTTTTGAAACTTCTTTGTTTACAGACCGCTCCAAGGTCGATTTTGGTTTTTCAAGCAATCATTTTCAAAAAGATAAAGTCCTTTTGAAAGTGGAAAAAAAACAATTTGCAAGTCCCTAACATCACGTTAAAATGGTGTAAAATGCCATTGTATTTGATACCCTTCCCTTCCAGTGCCAATTTTTCAACATCCAATCGATGCCACATTTCAAATAATTATATGGGTACGTGCATTTTTGTACCTGAAGTTTTTATTTCATTCCTGAATTGTTATGCATTGACTCTGACCTTTTGGTTGCCACACAAATTCCTCTTTGGATTGTACAGATCTATTTGTTGTTGGTATCCAATGAAGTCAAAATTCTGCTCTAAAAGAGTTTAATAAAACTACATTTTAACATGAGGTTAGAGACTAGCAACTTTTTCCCACTTTCATTAGGACTCTATCTATTGAAAAATGAGTGCATGACAAAACTGAACTTTGACCTTGGAGGCCCTGTTCAACCTTGATCCCATTTGGCAATAGATTCCCCAATATCCTTCAAAACCGTCCACTCTATTGTAGCATCAGCCAAATGTTTGATACACCTCTTAAAATGCTCAGCTATTGTTCAGGCATCAACTACTCAGCTGTGATACTGAAAAACACGGTATAAAGCCTTGCAGTGCCCAAAGGTTTCCAATAAGGTACCCCGAAGTTGGATTACACCTTGGACTTGCACAGTCTGTGGTCTACTGGTGCTTTATTAGGCATTGAGAATTAACTTTAATCATCTTTGAAACCTGAATATTTTACACTTAAATGCCTTGTTCATGGAAACTTTAAGTTGATAAATTAATTGTCATTTTGTTTAGAGGTCAACAAAAATATATCACTTACGGGAATGTTTAAAATACTATTTGGTTTTTTCTTAATGTCTGTGTTACATAACAATCATGATAAACCTTGACACCTGTGTTTCTTGATGTGATTAAATGAAGAAAAGAAAAGATACAGTTGGCATGTCAATCTTGCTTGTATGTTGTTGTAAGTCTCCAGCAATTCTAATCATTTTCCATAAACATCGGGCCAGTGGTTTTTTCCTGAACCTCATAAAGTTTGACAAGTCTATGTAATTTGTATTTACTGAGATTGGTGGGTTAACCCTAGTCCTGTTGCTACATCCTTGCTACCATGGGCAGCGTGCCTTATGGATAACCCCTGGAAGGTAAGCACTGACAAAAGTTATCAATCGGCTCCTGAAAGTGAATGTAGGGTAATACATGCATTTCAAAATGCAAGTATTTTGATTAATGTTTTATACGTTCATCGTAAACTGCATACAGTTTAACATGTCACAAAGTCAAAGAGGAATGAATGGGGACCAGTAGCCCCATGACTTGATGCTTTTGCAGGCTACTATGCTTGAACGTGTGCCTAATTGATTAGACAATTCCAGTGGCAATGAGCGAGCAAAGCAAATAATTGACAAGCCCATCAGGCTACCTAAGAAGAATGGTTGACTCAGCTTCCAGCACAGGCTACCTAAGAAGAATGGTTGACTCAGCTTCCAGCACAGGCTACCTAAGAAGAATGGTTGACTCAGCTTCCAGCACAGGCTACCTAAGAAGAATGGTTGACTCAGCTTCCAGCACAGGCTACCTAAGAAGAATGGTTGAATCAGCTTCCAGCACTCTTGACTTCTTGTGTATTGGTTCACAATGACATGAGTTTTTTAAAGTTCAAACCATTTTGAATAAAAAAGCTGCATGGTAAATACACCACACAGTGTATCCAAACCTTGGCTGATAAACTACTTATTCTTACAAATGTCAAATCCTCCACAGTAGCAAGTTATAAAAAGTAAAATAGCACATTGTTTAAAAAATAGAAGTCACTGTCAATTTTGGAAAAGAGTTCTTCATGCATCCAGGTATTCATTCATCTGTGCATGTTTTAACTACTCTCTTTGTTTGACGAGTGCAGGCAGATGTTCAGTGCATGCATTCTCTTGGAAGCACCTTCTGTAAACCATTGATATTTGCTGTTGTTAACAACTCGAAACAAAGTTGAATCTCAGTTTTTCAGAGGATTACCTATCGGTGTTTTTAACTTTCCCATTTCATGACTTCACAATCATTGTTAGTTCTGAAAGATCTCGAATGAAGTGTCCAGAATCAACATGAGGATGCGAGGTCGCCATCGAACCATCCCTATCCACAATCACGGCCGACATTCCAACAGCCCTCGCCCCTTCATAATCTTGACTCACATTATCACCGACATGCAGGCACTCCTCTGGTTTGACCTTTAACCTCTCCATCGCCATTCTGAATATCTCAGCATTGGGTTTCTCATGCCCGGTGTAGACAGAGAGCAAAATGATAGCAAAATGTGAGGCAAGATTAACGGATTTTAGGACGTCCATCAAACGCTCATCACAGTTGGAGATCACGCCTAGACAAACCCCCTTTTTGTTTAGAGAGGTGAGTGTCGACTTGACTTCCGGAAAGACATCCCACATTAAGGGTGTCTTGAAGTTTTCAAACAGCGTGGAAGCGATTTTGCTTATTGTCTGGTTATCAACCTGTCCACTAGTCATGAAGGTTCTCCTAATCACTTCACTCCACCATGCACTTGACGTCATACCTGAAATAAAGAAAAAATGCAAAACCCATGACAACATGGCAATTTGTCTTTGGTTTGATTCCAAAGTGCATCAATTCTGGTGTAAATAGGGCCGGCTGACTTTTAAAGAAGGGATAAGTTCACAGGGATTAAATAAAAACAATTCCTTCAAGATACCATGTGGTATCCGTCAGTTTTATGCAAGAATAGATCTCGAGGTGTGCACAGCCAACTTTTTATGGGTAAATCAAACCAATAAATCAAAAATAGATTAGCCCCTGATATAATAAGATTCAGGATTCTTCATTGTAACACAACAAAGATGGCATTGACAACTGAGTGCCATAAAACACTACTGTCTGACCATTCAATATAGTACACTGTGGTTTTGAATGCTAGTTAAACTTTGCCAGCCTGCAGTATGATATCATGTAGTGAATACATCTACACAGTACACAGTCAACCCTCCTACTGTCAGACCGTTCAATATCATCCACTGTGGTTTTGATAAACTATGCAAGCCTGCAATATCACATAATGTGGTGAATACATCTACACAGTACACAGTCAACCCTCCTACTGTCTGACCATTCAATATCATCCACTGTGGTTTTGAATGATACAATATGATATCATGTGGTAAATGCATGCACAGTACACACAGTTGGCTCAGTGCACAGTCGTGCCACCATAAATAACCAATGCAGATGATTGCTTTCAAATGGTTGGTCAACTCTCTGGACAATGGTACAAAGTTTGGGATGATTTTAGTGTGTGTAATACCTGTGTGTACTCCATAATTGGGATGTTTTGCTCTTTGCTCTCTGAGGGCTGTATAGAAAGCCTTGTCTAGAACCTGTGGATCTAGCTTGATGCCGTACTGACGTGCTGCTCGACTGTACTGCTGCCCGATTGACTTGTTAACACGCATCAACGTGTTGTGGATGTCCAATGTAACCACCTTGTAGCGGAACATTTTGTCATCTCATATGATCATCTACAAATACAATGTAGGAGACAATGCAAGCTGTGAGAGTTGGAAACTAAGAGGAACTAGGCCGGACCCACTGGTGGCACATTTACCATGAAAATATCTGTAGAAAAGAGGTTGTAGTTGCATTGATCGCAACTCTTAATAATAAACCAACAACATCTTTTTTAAGGCAAAGGATGTTAGTCTGGCTTTAAACCTACTTCTAGACATAAGACTATGAGTTTGTTAGGCTATCGTCTAAATATCAACCGACTACAGTAAGGACGTGTACAAATTGGCGGCTACAGCTATGGCTCCCAATAGATTTCCGCATCATCATGCGTTGAAGTACAGTACGTCCTCAGCAACACGCTTAGCAACAGTCTCAGCCCCAGCTGTAGCCACTAATTTAAAACTAGGGACAGTTTTATTTTCCACTTAGTGTTGCAGGCCTAGGCTGATACTTGACAATCACAGACAGAGCACAGAGACTCTGACTGCAAATTGCCTCCATGCCTCTGGGCTCTGGTCATTGCCTTGCCCTTCTTGGTGCCCTTTGAAATTTTCCAGTACAAGTTTAAATTTCCCTCATAAAGTAGTTGCGATAATCGTAACCCTCCCGACGTTCTCAGGCCATCGATATTGGGAGGATTGAGGGTTAAGATTATCGCAACTAACTAACTACTCATACAAATGATAAAGAAAGGGGCTACTCATTATATTTATTAAGATGCCCTTTTAAAACAAAGTAAAAACTGCATTGGATTGTCCCTACCCGACGCCACGCACGGATAAAGTCATGACAAGAACAAAGCACTGTCACTTGACTGGTCCTCATGACTTGCCACACACCATGGAGGTAGAATTAGACTCTACCTCCATCCATGCACACACACAGTACACTAATAACAGTCACCTCCATGATAGTACACAATTACTGCTGCGTACCGTACGTTTCTGCAGAATGTCTGTGTATGCCATTAATGATTTATGCTGATTGCTGATGTTGCTGTGTGTAACCATGTGTGACCGGCCAGACTTGTTTCTCTTCGCTGCCAGGCCCTTGTAAATACTAATTGATTGTATAATTCTCCTTGTATAAGCACGCGATGCACTTGCGATCGCGGCGCACCAGGCGATGTGTTTACATTTTACGGCACCGCCAGCGTCTAACATTGTACATACACTAGCGCCCTCTTTAGTTTGTTTACACTTGTAATTAATTTGCGTAATTTATTCAACTTGTGTATTCAGGGATGATCGCATTCCTAGAATACCCAAAATTGTACCTGGGAATAAGTAAGTGGAGGTAGCTGCAGCGACACTCACATATTTGGCACGATCGAGGCCACACCTTTCCTGAGAAGTAAAAGGAATAATTTGTCGCCGGGCTGCGAAATCATAAGTTATTGAGCCCTTGGGTACAACCCCGACTTTGAGGCAAGGAGTGAGGTGGAGCAAGATCCCCGTAAGTACTTTAACTTTAAAATTATTATTGTCATACCAAGTTTTACTTGCACAACCCTTACACTTTTAAGACCGAAAATGCATTTTGTATATCTCAACGGGGTCGGCAAGATTTTAAATGGATTTAGTGCCGAACATCGATTATACTCCATCCATTAGGATATGTCTTTATGTACTAAGCGTACAAAAGTGTTTGAATAGATTTATATTTATTCATAATTATCAGAAAAGATTGCATTTTAAGGCAACTTAAACTTAACTATCTCTTTCTTTTAAAATTTCAGAGAACCATGGCTGTCGTTTTATTTTTTCGTATAACATGATACTCACAAGCCTGTAAATACCCGGAATAAACTAACTTTATAAATCAAAAGAACTATCTCGTTGTCATTCCCTGAGTAACCTTCCACCAACTCGGTTACACATGGAATATGGATGGAGGATTCCTTCGATCCTCCATGGTGTAACTCAGTGTTGTGAGTGTGACGACTGACGGTGTACTCAATCAATGTTTGTTGTCGTCTGCTTTTTACAAACGCACATCTTGTTCACAATCATAAAATAACACGTACGTGTATTTCATTCATCCATTATGAAATCTGATCATACTTGCCATCAACTTCTATAAACGGACGTGCGGAAATGCTGAAGATAATGGCAGCTCTACCCATCCAGGCACAACCACCTTTTACACTTTGACATTTTCTTTATCTGTGTTGATTACATACTCGCGCGCCAAAAGAGGGCGCTGTTGATATCTTTTTCGGCCTTTATTCTAACATTATTTTTTACATTGTCGTTTATGCTAAAGCTTTATGCATTTCCCCTGTATTTTTGTGTTTTTAAAGTCTTAAATCTTTACGTGTATTCAATACCAAGTTTTTATAGAGATAACACCACATCTTTATGAAGTCATGATTATATCTCTCGTTCACTCGAAGCAGACGCGTAGCCTACGACGAGCAACAAAAACAAAATAACAATAATAAATAACCCGCTATTTTTGCACGCCGCCCTCGTGCGTTGAATATTCTCCATGAATTGGTATGGTACCAAAAACAACCAACACTTCACAAGTTGTTCAAGAACTCTAGCTACCTGACGATCAAATTTTGCAACATAACAAAAAGTCTGCATGCACCCTCCTCTCGGAAGAAGAAGCGGGACAGTTGAAATATCAGTCAACAGGTGTTCAAACCAAACAACGAGAGGTTTGGTATGACTTAATAGTGGAGTTTCTAGTCTTATTTTACCCAAATTTAATGACTTGCACTTTACTTACAATAACTTACTAACTAATGGAAGATGAAGTGCTCAGTTCCGATGCCTGTCCTGCTGATGGCAAGTCATGAAGTCCCGGGTTACTCGGAAACCTTGGTGGGCCAACAAAAGTGTGCCCTCCTGTTCTATTTCTGCCGTTGAGCTCCAGACACAATTACATGGCTGTTTACGTGGATTTCTTGGAAAGGAATACCAGGTAAGCAATTTTAGTTGATGGGCAAGCCATAAAACCACATCAAACTGTTTTCACTGAAAGATGTTGAAAATTGTGGCAAGTATAACTGGGCCCATCATACGGTACTGTGTGGTAATTGTTTTCACTCTAACTTGCCCTAGCTATGTCTCTATGCTCTAACTATGGAGGAAGGAAACCATGCTCTAAGTTCTAACCAAACAAAACTACGACTATTTTAAAATCATCTAGGGTCTCCAGTTACAATACATTAGTCCTATTCATAAGTAATGCTCATGTAAGAGTTAAATCAATCTCACTAGCTGTGCCATAATGTTATTAAGGAAATCCCAAGAGAAATCTAAAACTAAAAGGAAAGACAAACTTCCGCCATCATTGATCGAGAGAGGGCGCCGTTTGTCGTTTGCAGTTGCCATTTATATCGGTGGTATCAGCAAGTTTCTACCATTAATTATAAAAACATGTAGAGCCTAAAGGTAAGACGAGGTGGTTAGCACAGCCTTGACCAAGATGCGTGATTAACAATCTTGTATTAGGAAATCTTGCACATCAATAAGCACGTGTATCAATCTAATTATTATATCCGCTTTACACATTGGTGGCTGGCTGGCCAGACAGAAAATAAGCCCCTGTATGTAGTCAATATCTCCTCTCTCTGTTTTTTATTATTATTATTTTTTTTTTGAGGGGGGGGGGGGGGGGGTTGGTAAACTCAATATTATTTCCTTTTATCTGGGTTTTCTTTGTAGATGTTGAGTAAGGAAACTTTGGAGGGGGTTTTAGAGGAACAAGGGCCTTTTTTGTTAGGTCAAGCTCAGGAGTCGGTACGTTCAAGGTAGGCCTATTGGCCAATTGTATTCATTTCTTGTCTGCAAGATCGTTCGGCATTGTTGGTTAAAGTATGGTCAAGCAATACAGGGATGTTCTCTCTTGTGAATAGAAATACTTTCTTATAAGGATACACCATGTTTTGGGTGCACAATGTTGAGGGGAAACACTGACCAAAAAGCTTGGAGAGATATTGGAAACCCACACGATACCCCTGTGTCCAGGTTTGGAAACCCACACGATACCCCTGTGTCCAGGTTTGGAAACCCACACGATACCCCTGTGTCCAGGTTTGGAAACCCACACGATACCCCTGTGTCCAGGTTTGTTCCAAATTTGTGTCACAGTGCTTGACAAACTGTCGGTGTGCTTTTATCAGAGCATTTTCCTTTTTTCTCGTAGCTTTGTAGTTCAATCATGACGTCCTTGACTACAGAGTCCGAAATGTCAAAAAAAAAAGAGGAAAAATCCCCAACAAAAGTAATACATTCTAGACTGTGGAAAAAAAGGTAGAAAAAAGGCAACACATTATTGGAATGATAATCAATACGATAGTTTCCCAAGTTCCGCATGTTACGTCATAGCCTACCCCCAAATCAAACCTGCAGGGTGTTTTCTAAAACAATTTCTCCCGTTGCTAAAATTATGTAAAAAGTTCATGGTCACAGGAAGTCCCCGTTGGGTACGAGACAAGGTAGTTAATGTGGTATTAGTTAAATCACCACCTGAAAGTCAGCATTATAGTTAATTTATACCACGGCTCAGGGATATTCAAGTGTTCGCTGTCCCTGCAAACGACAACTTAGCCGTCGTTCATGTCAAAGTTGATGTTTTCAATTAATTTGTATTTTAAAAACCAGATTGAGCTGCTCCTGAAAAAAGGGAATTATATGCCCCTTGGTGAGCAATGTAATCAAATAACGGGATCCCGTACATTCTTTACTTTGAGAGTGGTGAAGTTAAATTGATTGTTTCCTTCTCGATGTTCGAAAGAACACTTGCACTTACAGGCCAGTTAGGACCTAAAGTGGTTTATTTTATTCAATTTATGGCCCACAGGTCGAGAATGCTACAATAAATGAAACATCAAAAACACACTACAATATAGAGTCAAAACAAAATTATTCAAAGGTTAGAGTTGGTCAAGTTATAACTTTACAGAGAGACAAAAAACAAAACAAAACAATCATTATTAAAAAGTTTTTTTTTTTTTCCCGATAACCATCTTTTCTTTCCATCTCTTCGTACAAAATTATGTCATTTTTGGTTCAAATGATTATAAAATTTAATATTTAAAGATATTGTACCGGATTGGTAAGGATAAAACATCATTGTTTAAAATTAGTCTGAAAGCTTACTGATTTTAAAGTTCATACCAGAACAATTTCTTTTTCTGTAATTGTGCATTGTTTTTCACAATTTTCTCCTGATTGACACAACGGATTAAGCCCAATTTTTCACAAGTTTATTATTTCACGCTTATGGTTGAAAAACATAAACACTGTCTGCAACTGTTTTGTCAGCTCTATCAATCCTGTATAATACCGTTATACAAAATAATATTTACACACTGTATAGCATCGGCACATTCGAGGAAAAAATTAATTACAACTAATTATTATCACCTAGTTGAAACGAAAACCAAGTAGGATTTTTGAACACAAGGTCTTTGCACTTTTAATAAAGAAGTTCATTTATAATATACCTCTTGTGTAATGTCAACCTCGTACCGATAACCTCGATGTGACCCTCTGGAATGTCTAGTCGCCCCGGGAATAAGCACCGAAAACCACAGATATTGCGGCCATGCACTAATATCAAACCATTCAACTACAATAAATGAAACCAGTTGCATAATACAGTTGAGATTGTAATTACACCTGCTGGTTATTATTAAATGGTAGGGTCTAGAATCCAAGAGTTCGTCTGGGTGATTGTAACGACCGCTAGAGGCGTCTCCCAGTTCGATCCTTGTCCTCGATTCGAACTATTCAGTGCCAGTTGGTTGTAATTGTTTCAGTTGGTTAGCTGTTCCTTGCTCTTGGAATAGCAGAATCACCGGCAAATTGTATGCCACTAGTTTTACACATGTAAAGTAATAATTCCGTTTTGCAGCTGTGTCAAACTAGTGGCCCCTGTCTGAGCTTGTCATCAAACATGTGTACTTTGAGTATGCGTCGTTTATGACAAACTGTGTTGTGTAATGATCGCTATAATAAGCATGTTAGGCTTAATTGAAGGCTGAACGGGGTGGTGCTCATTGCAAAGTGTGTTATGTGACCATCTTATTAGACTGTGCAAGTCTTGCGCGTTTGGAAAACGAAAAAACAGCTCGAATGAAGACTACTATTTTTCTATGAAATCAAATGTTCGTTGGAAGATCAACTAATACGCAATATTCATTATCGTTATACCTACATAGGTTGATAACATGAAAGTCAGCGGGGCACTGACAAGTAAACTGCAAACGGAGGACAAGTTTTATTCTTTGGTTGTCTTTGTTGATTTGATAAATGTATGTTGCAAGCTTTCATAGAATTTCATGGCTAAATTTTACTTTCCCAACACTATAATACAATTTGTATAGCCATAAATAATCCATAAAACTAGACTACATGTATATTTGAAGAAACAGAACCGCACACACGTGAAACTCAATGTGGTTGGGCCCAACTTAGTCCTGGAAGTTCGAGTATGCGCGTGACTTGCATGATCTATTGTTGAAATAGAATGGTTATACCGTTCTAAACACAAACAAGTCAAGTCATAGAATACATTTTAAATTACTTAGATTTTGTTTTCACTCGTTCTTATAAAAACTAAGGCCTTGTATTATTCGGTGTTACTTGTAATGTTTGTTAATTTGTAAGGCTTTACCTCCTAAGTCAGTGATAAAATCATTGATCACTTGATTGTGGCAGGTGAGCAATTGAGCACATAGAATAAATTAGTGTTGTAAAACACTCGTTGGTTTATCCTGTAAAGGAAGGCTGGAGGATAATGCCTTCCCCCGTCTACTGAAATTAGTCATAACGTCAATGAAGACTAACTTTAAAAATCACTAACACCAATTACTATTTAATTGTCCCGAACAGCTGGTACCAATTTGTCGTCACTACTATCATAATGTGCATCAGTATATCTATTAGAAAAAAAGTATAGACCTCCGAAACGAAAATATTGAAAGAAGTCAGAAAGTTTGTATGGTCAGTTTGATCGTGGTTGCCTTCTTGATATCACAGTGGTTCTTGTATGAACTTGTATTATAAGAACAAGCGTGGAGCGCACCATGGGGGCGGGGTTAAAGGTGAAGACTCATGCAAGTTGTGAGAATGTAGGGGTTGTCTCGGAAGTCCTTTAATGGGATGATCTGTTTGCGTTTGTCACAGATGATTCATTTGATGTTCGAAACTTATCTCGAAGGGAGAAAAGCAATCTGTTAATAAACTATTTTTCATTTGGGGTAGGATGCTGAAAATTAAGCCTTTATAGCAAAGGAACATTTCTTCAGGATAGTGTTTTTGTTTCTTTTGTGTTCCCTCCGACGGGTTCCTTCCTCACCCCCGTGCGAAATGAGATTTCCTTGGTCGCTCCACTTCTCTGGGCTATGATTCGCTGGGTAAAGTTATAGTTCAGCCGTCTGGGTGGGTACCTCGAATCTTTCACAAGTCCGTAAGGTGTATACTGGTCCTCTTGACAAGGTGTTTGACTGGCCAGGGCGCGGGACAGGACTCGGTTATCCGAAGGCGAATTGTTGCAACCCGAAAGGAAAACCGGGCGACGGCACTGTATACTGTTGTGGGGTACGGTGAAAATCGTCTGGCTGCCTCTGTTGCGACAAGTTCTTCTCGGCTGGACTTTGTCAACTTTTTTTGTCGATCAGAGAAAGCTGGCAGACAAACCCTTATTAACATCTTAAAGAAAAACAAATTAGAAGAACTACTTCGAAGTCTCAGGCTTGGCTGTCTGCACACCCATGTCGTAGTTGGAGCTTGTATCAGATTCGGCGATTTTCTATTTTTTTGTAAGGGATGGATCGGACTTTTGTGCGATGCCCGCTAGGGATGGGCAGCATATTGCGCCTGGTAATCGGCGTTTATCTAGTTCTCTTATCAGTAAATTCAGCTTCGTCTCAAGGAGTCTTTGCACTACCACAAGGTATGTTGAATCTTCACATTCATTCCATGCATGTTTCTTTAACCGATCCCTCTCCCCAGCAAAACCTTATTGTAGTCATGGCTATATTGTTTTGTACACTAAATCCACTGGAGTTCGTATTTGTTTACGTTGCAAAAAGTTAACCTGGTTGGGTTGGTCTAGTGCGTGGGTGCCGCCATGATGACTTTCAGCCAAATTTGGCCAAAACTGTGTCATGTCATGTGTGAAATTAATACAGTTTGTGTGAAGCGTTTTTATTACAGCGGAAGTGCAGATGTCATTTTGGGAGCTCGGCCAAGTTCACTGTTTGCGCTTTGGGCTTTTTATTTTGATGATCATAATTATCACTATATGGTGGCCTTTCCATTTTAGTTTGATATGCGTCAAAGTCAGTTGTCAGCAGTTAATAACCAATAACCGGTGGTGGAATGGTAATCAGAAATTGTTCTAGATAAATCTTTGATATGTCTTCTAGGACTCATCCACTGTCACTCCTTTAGCAGTAAATGGTGGATATTTAAAGCTTAAGCCTTAACCACCCGTTATCAATCGTATGAAGGATTACTTGACTTTATGAAATTTGTAAAAAGCAAAAGAAAAAATGTCCACATTCCAGAAGGTTCCACAAATGTACCTAAGAAGAAAGTGGGACATTTAGTTTCAAAAGTATGTAAGATGTGTTTTTGTTTTATTATGGTGTCGATTGTTGTACCTGCCAACAATTTTTGAAAGAATGCATAAATCTTACCTGTTTATTTTTCAAGAGTAGGCTATCCTTATTAGAAATAACCTGGTAAAATCGTAGATAAATAACACTTTCGTTGTTATTTTGTTTTTCATGTTTATACGTTATAATAACACAAACTGTGATCCAATCCTTCGAGTTCCAGCCAATGGACCTTATTATGGGTGGATTTCAACATAGTTTCGATATAACATTCACACTAACATATTTCTCTATTGTCTTTGTCTTGAAGCCTATTTGAGCACACAGAGGGCGTGGCACACTCCCATTTATAATGCACAGCTTTTTGTTGAGTGGATACTCAAATATTAGTTGCTTTCAAAAATGCATCTCCACTTGGTGCTCGATATGTGGCATGGTGTATCCCATCCTATTGTGGCTTCATTGTGTTCTGGGAATCTCAGGAATTCTTTAGAGGATTTTAGGGGGGGGGGGGGTCATGCAGGTATGGGGGACACCCATAGTGACCTCGTCTCGTGGCTTGTCGCCCATAGACACGCCGTACTTAACGATGAACTCTTGTGTTTATTGATCAATGTTTGCCTCTATATAAATCTTCGTGGTTGGGCGTCGACATCATAATGATATCGTCGGTGGTTTGGTTGTGTTGATCCCATGATCCCAATAAATCCATGTATAACCCTAAAGCTGAAAATGGTGGCAACACCGTTAAAAAGAGGATGATGAGAAATACTCAAAAATATGAAAGCAAAACTAAAGATGGGAAATTACGTTATGAAAACTGGAAAGAAAAATTTATTGTACAGTTTGAGTTTGGTTTCTAATCTGTGTCTACGAAGGTGAAAGGCATCAAACACCATTCGCTATTTAGATTCCTAATAAACTAACTAACTTGGGATACCATTCTCGATTGGGATCAAGTGTGGGGGTTTAGCTAACAGGAGCTTTCCCTGATGAGACCATGGATGAGACTAAACCGCATTCAATAACCTCATGAGGACGTGTATTGTTTACGTAACAAGTGTGGCTTGTGGCCTGTCACCAATTTCGTGATTTATTCCAGTCATTAAACCGAGCGTACTGTCTGGGTATTTTCTAATAAGTTAGGTAGTCTGGCAAGTGGTTCCTTTTTCTCAGTGGAATCCCCTTATGATAGGATGTCCACTAGAGATATCAGTGGGGGGACCCAGAGCCATCTGTACGGGGGGGGGGGGGTAGACCCACAGCCCCCGTGTTTGGGGAACCTCTGTTGGTCAATCCATGGACAATCTCAACTTCTTGTTCATGTTACATGGACCATTATGGTTTTGAATAATGCATTGATTTAACCCTCACTAGCATTGTGCTGTGGCCAACCCCAATAATAACGGAGAAGTATAAGTTATGATTTATTAGGCATTTTTCCTTCCATGTGTGCCAAACAGCGATAACAAAACTCATTTTTGAAGTAGACAAACTAGTCCTTGAGCCGTGGATGGAAGAATTCATCCCTGCCCTTGTGCTCTTTTGATATCACACAAACAAAAAGATTACCATGAAGATAACCCCACCAACGAAACTAGCTTACTCCACCAGCAGTAAAATTGGTGCCGGCATAATTTATCAAACTTGATGCTACTTTAACTATCGATGCCTCATGCGAGTAGGATAAGGGTCCCAGCAGCTGGAGTCTTGTCTGTGACCGAAGGCGACATATCATGCCGGGCTGGACAGAGACCTCACTGCCACGTTGACGCCATGTAGAACATGCTTAGTGTTAATCATTTCTTGATATACATGTAATGTTCAAAAAATAATATTTTACATGTCATTATTTATGTTTTTAAATATTGTGCCTCTATTAAAGCAGCAAATTTTTCAACCAGAGACTTTACAGGTCTGAACTGGAGAACAAAGTGTTTCTTCACCACTTCCATTTTGTTCCACATGAGTTTAGATACCATTACAGAATCTCGATTTCCAAATGGTATGAGTTAAGATGGAGAAAGCAGATAACCTGTCATTTTCTATTAATAATCTCACCGGTCTAAAAAGCCATGTCAAGCCACTATACACAGTTGCTTTGTCCAAGACTTCGAGTTACTGCACGTAATGTAGTAACCACGTGTAGAACTCAGTGTCAATGAAAGATTGTGCAGGAAACCAACTATTTCAAACCTATTAGTATTAGTGGTAATTTTTTGACCATGGCGTGTTCTGTCCGGTCTCCATAGCAATCTCCATAGCTATCCAAAGTCCTTTTATTGCACCCTGCATCATCTATTATACCAAAATGACACAAGATCAAATCGTGTGACACTCTGCTGATTTGTGCTGAGTCATCATTTAAAATAGTATCAACCCACCAAGTTTCCTTGAGGCAACATTATGTAACATTTGTGTAACTGTTGGTAACCCTATCAAACAAGCTCATGCAAGACCTCGGGTCTACGTGTCCTGCTGGGTCACATTTTAGCTGACTTTTATTAAGTATGAAAGATTTTGTATATAAACCCCAAAAGACCAACAGGACTTTAATTTCAGTTTTTCAGTAAAACTTGAAGCATTCTGGAAGAATTACCGGCCTACACACACTCACGATCCTATGGTTCAATATAACCTTACCAATCAAATAGCTATTATTATGTTGAAGGCTTTTTTATATACTTAGTTTAAAGATGGAGAGACGTATTAATTCGATTCATCAGTGTTTTAGCATGTTGTAAAGTTTTCTACATTAATGCATGACAGCTGTCTGAAAGCTCTACCTGTGTGTTGAATAATCGACCATGTAAGCTACCCTGTGGTCGTTCATTTGTCTCCTATTACAATCCAGTCAGGCAGTTTTAAGACAGCTTTATGCAACCTCGTCCCCATGGTGTAGCTCATTTCCGCCGACAAGACCCCAGTGAAATACAAAAATGTACGGCACTGTGATTGGTTGCTGATGCGCCGTTTAATTCCCCGACTACAATTTCTATGAATATGTATTCATTTCGCCCGGAATCGCCGTACAACAATTTTAATTGTGAGTATCGTAGATACGGGGTCGATAACCATTGAGTATGAGGTTGAAGCCCAAGGCCCTCCCGCCCAGATGGTCTGGCATGGTTCTCGTACGATCCCCGCGCACGTAATTATTTTGAACATTTCGTTCTCAAGCCCTGCTAGTCTTGTAATTCAGACGCACAGGAGGTCATGCTAAGGTCGCATACTTTCCTTATTATGTAGTTATGAGTCCTATTGAGATTAGCAATTACCCCCACTTCAAAATGTAATATTGTCCTAACCATGTCCTAACGTACATAACTGGAACACTTTCGAGTCCACATAATAATTATGTCTGTGTGTGGTAAAACAAAACCGAATCATCTTTTAATATGATTTAACCCTTTTCTTTTGCAACTGTTAATTCCCATGAAACTGAAAGTTTTCGAATTAACAAGAAAATACATGTAGTCTCTGTAAATAAACGTGCAGTTCGTTTAGTTTACCCTTCTCACCCCAAGAAAGAACGATACAACTTTCCATATTTAGGTGCTCAGGCAGTCACTCGAGTGCAAGCAAGCAACACAATATACACACCAAAAGGGCACACTGTAAACCCAATCCAATTTAAAAGTGGCAACATTTGTTATAATGCTTTAATAGTAACCCACGTATCCTCAGTTTAACTCGGACAAGGTTATACGTAATTTGGCCTTCCGCAGATGTTGTTCAACAACAAAATAAATACACAAAAGAGAGAAGTCGTGATCTATTTCTTTTTCTACGGCGACTGAGTAGAAGTTTATGTTTCCAAGCCCGGCGCCTGTAACCGTTGCTGATGATAGCTTCAGGTCGTAACTCTCTCCGAGCATATTAGTTTACGTGCATAATTACGGCATATATCATTGGTGACCTTGTCGGCTGTAGAGCCAAGAAGCCAAGGCATCGGGGCTTAGGGTTGCCCTCCACAATAGAGTGGCTGAATCAGCATCATCTCTCCCCCACTATGTCCTCGAGAAGCGCTGTTTATGGGCCATGCCAATGTATTGGTACTGTACCCCCTAAGCTTTTTTTTCTGAGACTGAACCCTAATTCGAAAACATTTGGCTGGAAAAGAACAATCTGAACAGTTTATGTAAGCACTGACTTTGTACGGTATACCTGTATATTTACAGTATGTACCATTCAGTGGTTGATTTTGACGTGAGATGTATCAACGTCGTGGCCGACTTGTCTTTGGAATGAGGATGTTGTTAATAACCGTTTGGAAAGCGTGATGTTGGTTGGGCATAACGGCAATTATTACATGCGAAAATCTTGTTGTGTGGTAACACGTGAGAAACTGTTTACAGGTGGTGTTCTGAGGGTTTGTTTTTGTGAGGGCCAGATGCCAAGTGTTGGGAGTCGTTTTGTGTGTGGTCACAGGCGGTATCTGCAGATGGTCAGCATAGTTCTGATACAATGTTGTTTTCAAAAATATTGACACATTTCTCTGTAACTAATCAAGGTCATTTTAAAACGAGATTAAATGTGGCTGGAAAAATGCTTTCTGATGCAGGGTTTGAATCTTGGACTCGATGGTACAGCTATGCAGTTTTGGGTTGTGCCGGCAATGTCCTGACATTGAATATATAGCTTCACACAATCCCATGGTATCGCTTAATGTATCACGCTGTTGGTGTTAAAGGTTATAGGCCTACAGGATTTTAAAGATAAAAAACAACTTTGTTTAATTTTAGTCTGAAAGCTTGCTGATTATAAAGTTCATAGGCCCCTACTAGAATCATTTTTTCTGTGAAAATATTTCCCTCTGAAATTAAGTCATATTCGAGAAAACTGTATCTGAAAGCCTAAAAAACCCAGTAACAGCTGATTTCGGTTGATGTTTTTTTCACTATTTATTCCTGACTCACACAAGGGAATAAGCACAAATTTTCACAGGGTTATTTCATGTGTATATGGTTGATCACAGAAAATATAAACACTGTCTGCGACTAATTTTTCAGCTCTACCAATCCTGACAATACCGATAAGTCGGAAGTGATTGTCATCGGGAAGAGAAGCTTCCCAACCAGACTTTCAAGAATGAAAAGAACATAATTGTGTTGTCAAATAAAAGTGTACAGTTCAAATACTTCTTGAATTATCAGAATACTTTATATAATACGTAGGCCTAATTATTGTGTACCAACGGGTTTTTACAAGATCGTACGCCATTGAAAGAACATAAACATGAACACATGCATCAATGCGTTGTTGAACATTCATTGAGAACATTTTACAAAGTTTGTTGTTTTAATGTTACCACGGAAATGTCGACCTCGTTGGCATATATAAAGAAGCGATCACCAAACAGGTTTAGCCAACTGGATTATGTAGTGTCAACTGGAACCACAGGCTGCCATTATTTTTTTTTCTGTAGAAGTCCTTAATTTACTACGTAGGGGGGCCCACCCGTACTTGAAATGTACTCGGAACATTTTACGGGGGAAAAGGTTGTAGCTATAAAGTACATTCTTTTATTTATGATAAGTTGTAGCATGGAGGTAGGTTTTACCCACCAACACACTTTTCAGGAAAGGAACAAATGGCAAGTTGACATTTTGTTTTGGTGTTGGCTTTGTTTCTCCCAGATGATTTGTTCATTGTTTTTTTCTTTTTTGCAACGTGGGCACCTATTTTTACTTGTGCGACACGTCCATAGACGACCTTCGCAATCGCGACAGCGGTAAATTGTCCTCAACAGCTGGCAGCCAGATTATAGGGGGGTTGAAACAACGGTGCCGGTACCCGCGACAGCAGCTCGTAATTATGAGTGTAAAATTTCATGAACAGTTCAACGATTCAATCAGAGTTTTTTCTCACTCTCTCTCTTTCTTTGCGGTGTTTTTTTTCTTTCTTTTTTTCCGGCAATTCTGTTCATTGACTTGGAGAAATTCCCAGAAGAGTTTCTCCTCTGAATGCATCGAAATAAAAGCAGCATTTCAGGGGAGTTTAGCTTGTTGTCCTCTCAGTCTTTCCAATTTAACTCAATTTTGTCAGTAAATTGATTTGGCATTCTCCTCACATCTGTTACTTCGGGGTCTGTTATTGCGAATAATACCCCAATACAATTTACAAAACAACCTGTCAAGAGCCTATACATGTCAATAACATGTAGTTTAACCAAAGCGATATCAATGAACCTTGGGAAGTTTATAAAGAACTAAAATTAAAAAGAATCTCCATTTCCAAATCTGGTGGTCCTGATAATTTATCTGCCAGAATCCTTAAGGAATTTGCTTATGAGCTGAGTATTCCTGTCACTGAGTGATATCATTAATACTTCATTATCACAGGGCATTGTTCCAGTTCAGTGGAAACAAGCAAACATTGTTCCCATTCCTAAGCAATATCCGCCCTCATTGGATAAACTTAGGCCTATCTCGTTAACCCCATTATTATCCAAAATAGCAGAAGGATTTATTTGTAAATGGGTTATGAAGACAATTCAACCCAAGATTGATAAAAGACAATTTGGTAACCAGAAAGGATTATCCACCACCCATTGCCTTGTAGATGTTTACCATCACTTAGTTACTGGTGCTAGTACTTCAAATAACATTGGTTCACTCGTTTTGACAGATTTCACTAAAGCCTTTGACATGGTTAATCATGTAATAGCTATCAAAAACCTTTTGGATCTGGATGTGTCTCCAGCTATTGTACATTGGATTGCAAATTTGTTAACTGGTCGCCAACAAAGGGTCAAGTATAAACAGACCTTTTCTGACTGGCAAACCCTCTCAGATGGCGTTCCACAGGGTACCAAATTAGGTCCGGTGATTTTTCTTTTTGTATTAATAGTTCTGCAGATCGTGTTCACAGTAAATGCTGGAAGTATGTGGACGATCTTACACTTAGTGAAACTAGGCACATAAATGCTGTTAGCAAGATTCAGGATGATTTAAACAATCTGACAGAGTGGTCTGTAAAAAGTAAACCTTCATTGAACCCCTCGAAATGTCAAATCATGCAAATCTACTTAGGCAGGAGGGTACCCCCGGTTGCTCATCTTTCTATACAAGATGTCCAACTTCAACAGGTTCATAGTGCTAAATTATTAGGTGTCACCTAATTCCAACATAATTTGAAATGGGATATGCACATTGTAGACATAGTTAATAAAGCCAATAGGAAACTTTTCATGTTGAGGAAACTAAAAAAGAATGGTCTTTAATACTAACGACGAACTAGTGACTGTGTATATAGAGGTTTATCAGACCCATTGTAGAATATGCAGCTCCCCTTTGGCATTCAGGTATTTCTCTAACACTTTCTAACCAATTAGAATCCATCCAAAAAAGAACGTCTCGCATCATTTTAGGCAATAAATATACACATTATGACCAAGCATTGACAACTTTGGGTCTGGAACCATTACATATTAGAAGAATCACGCTTTGTACTACTTTTGCATTAAAATCATACAACTCAAATAAATTTAATGAATGGTTTGTCAAATCCAAAAGCTCTCATTCTATGAATCTTAGATCTAAAAGAACTCTTCATGAAGTTTCATGTAAAACTACTCTACTTAGTAACAGTCCGGTCCCCTACTTCAACTGACTTCTCAATAACTCTCTCAGTTCACTCCCTCCATCCTTGTAACTTTGTGTGCATTTTAGAATTTGTATGTTAATTTTAACGTGGTTTTTCATGTCCTCCTGGTTGAATGTGCTTCTTACTGTGCAATTACGTGCTTTGTGTGTTTCTTGATTTCCTTAATGCCTCTTTGTTTGATCCATTCTTCATTTTAAACTGTTTACTTTAAATAAACTATTTGTATTCATTTTATTTTTAATGTAATATTGTATACTGTTTTGTAATTCAGCCGGTAGGCTGCAATGAGCAGTTTTTTCAGTAAACCATAATAATAATAATAATAATAATAATAATAATGGGAACTGAATTTTGTAATAACACTTTTAGCTCTTTTTGTTGTTTCAACAATTTTCTTTCAATTAGCAATAACTTATGTAACTGGTCTACTGGTATACCTGTTGAGATGGGATGGTTGCTAATGGCTGTGTCTCGTGTAAAAAGCCTACATGACAGATTGTCATTTGACGCCTAGTAATTTAGAGTCAAGACACAGCTGACCCTTTTCCATTTTCTTGTATAAAAATATGAGTTCCTTTTTTATTCAAACCAATGTAAACCAGACCGAGGCTGGAAGTGGAAACAGTCTCGTTCCTTTTCGTACCGTAATGAATGTTAATATACATTGCTGGTATTGGATGAAAGGAACATGACCGTGATTGTGGTAGCGTGATAAAGGTCTGTTCAAAGTTCCCCTCATGTAGCCTACGTATGCTAACCATGAACCTTTATACACATTTGTATTTTGATTCAAAACAAAATTCTCATAAAATGTACTCTTCAAACTAAAATTCTTGTTGTGTTACTGTGCTAAAATTATACAGCATCGAAGTGATTCCGAAAGATTACTTAACTTAGGCCGTGTCCGAATTGGCGGCTACAGCTAGCTACGGCTACGGCTAGATTTCCGCGTCATCGTGCATTGAAGTATAGGACGTCCTTAGCAACACCCTTAGCAACAGCCGTAGCCGTAGCTGTAGCCGCCAATTCGGATACGGCATTAGACCACTCAGTCCTCTCAGTACGTCCTCACTTATCATTCCTCTCTGTAAATTGTCACAGTGACGTCACAAAAACTGTAATTGACCTTCCTTGATGCGCAGGAGTACAGGCGAAGTGCAGTGCGGTGCGGTTTCAAAGTTTGCACTTTCTCGGTCTTGGCGATATATTTTTCTTCACAGGGTAATTTAGTCGACCTTCAAGGGGCCCCTTTGATGGCCTTGGATGTCCCCAAACTTTTCAAAATGTGTACAACAAATGCAGTATTTACGACCACTGTTTTTCCCAGGAGTATTTCAACATCTGAAGTTTAGTTTAAGATTCATGAAACGAACGAAGTTGCTTGCCAAAACATATAGGTAGAAGATTGTATTTAGGATGGTACCGGATCTGTTGCTGTCTTGGTTCATATTGTAAACTTTGACACAACGTTCACATAGCTTGTTGACAGAACAGTTCAGAAAAGTTCAAATTATTATTGCTGTTTATGTTTTCAAACCAAGGTTGAAGGGGTACAATATTTCTAAGGAGTATTATAAACATCGTCTGGAAGGCGTTGCTACTGCATGCCATGATTCTGAACAAGATTGTCAGAGCACTAGAATATTATATGTTAACCACAGCTTTGATGCTTTCTTCATTGGTTTTGTTACGTTATCGGTTTTAATAGAGATGACAAGAAAGCTGCACGATGATCTAAGGTTACACTCTTGAAATAAGTTTATTTTCTTCCGTGATATTATTAGACACACACAAATCAGTTGATTCATTAATCATGTTATAATACACTGGTTATGGCCCAAGGTCAATCATTAAAATGAAAACCAAGATATCGAAAAAGTCTCTCGTTAGTCGTGAAGTTAACCTGCACAATAAGAACCCCTGGAGATTTTGTTCAGTTCTTCACTGGGAACTTGCGGTATGTCAAGGGCGTAAGAATAATGCGCTCTATAAATTGTTTGAGGTTGAACCGTTCACGCCCTTGGAGATTCTGTTGTTTGTCTATGGGAAGGATGTTATCACAGGGTATCGTTTCAAGGGATACCCTTTTGGAGATACCATAAAGGGCTATATAATTAAGATACCACTATCTGAAGTTGTTTCGGTGATCGTGCGTACGATATATATACAATATGGTTTGTTTTATACTGTTGATTTTTGGCATGCAGGGAACATGCATGAGGGAAAAAATCATTTTGCAGAAGCCACGTGAGCCTTGATAATATATGTCACATATCATTACAACCCTCCCACAAGAGTGTCAAAGTGTTGGCAGAGTGACAGCTATTAAGACAAAGTGTGTGAGTCATCAACCCGGTCACCTTGCCTTACTCACTTTGCTCGTGAGGACAAGATTTCATTCTAAAAAAATTTGAGGATGTTTGGCTAGATTCCAATCCATTGGTACATGATAAATCATTTCAAGCATCCCATCAACCCCAGGCAAATAGGGGGCATGCTGTGATTGTGAATGAATCTGTTCCGGCCGGAATGAAGGGTGGTGTCCTTTGCTAAACGTTGACGGGTTACATTATAATTTGTCCTGAATACGCGCCATTGAAAACACTTCCTGCTGGTGGAATGAAGTTACAGGGGGAGGTACTGTATTTAGTCTTGGATATTTCCATGGTTTGTCTTTGGAAAATGAGGACAAGTACCTGCTCCAACATCACTTTGAGGATCGGATGAAGGAAAGAAAGCTTGTTGTGGGTACTTGCAAAAATCTCTTTTATGCGGAAGTTTGGTTGTTATAGCAACCAGTAATGAATAGTAGGTGAAACAACATTCCCCCGTAGAGAAAACAGTGTTGACATTGAACTTTCTGCTAGTACTTGCTCACCAAATGCAGTGTCTTTGAAGGACCAGATTGGCAAAAATGTGCGTCCCCCAATGATGTGCGTCCCCCAATGAAAGTTATGTCGATCTTGCTAAAATGTTCCCGTTTCTAAAAGAATACACATTTGAAAGGTTGTGAGTCTCTTCCTTCCGTTTCATTCAAGCGCAGGTAAATTTTGTTCATGAGGGTGAGTCATATGACTTAAATCCAAATATGACCTTTTGTTTGAGTCTCCCTTGGCGAACAGAGAGCAAGCCCGTATTGGTTTGCGACTCACGCGTCCTCACCAAACAAAGAAGCACAATCACAACTGACATCGGAAAATGAAGAGCGTGAGGGTGATGGGTTTCCAGTGAAGAACCAATTTAACGGTGTGTTATACTCATCTACATGTCTGGTTGAAAGCTTATAGCTGAGTTCAAGGTTTCCCTATATTTAACTAGTGTATCTTCGAAAGGACTGGAACCAATCTCGTGGGCCAATGAACCGACTAAACCTCTCCAATAGCCTATTATCACTTGCATGCATCACTTGACGTGTCCATTGTATTTCAACGTCAAAAACAAAAATTTATTTTTACAAATCCAAAATGGGCAGACCATTTTACCCCCTCGGCCCTTTTGACTCGTTTGGAACAGAAGGAAACTGGATTGTCCTTACCGAGGTTCAAGGAGGCGTGTTGTGCGTGCGATGAGTGGCTAAAACTTTTGAAAATAAATTTGATATCTCGGAATTCATCACTTTGAAATCTTTGTTGACAGGGGGGAGAGATTGTTTGAAATGATTATGTAATTCATCAAACTGAAAATATTGACTTTAAGGATGAAAGAAGTTATAAACTATCAATATGTCGGCGTGTTTCTGGTTTCTAATCAGCAGAGTGCGGGTTCGAGTCCCAGTCGTGGCACTTTGAGCAAGATACTTTACCATTGTCCTTTGGATGGGACAAGCCGTGGGTCTCGTGTACTAGGATTGTGGTGCACGTAAAAGAACCCAGAACACTTATCGTGGAAGAGTAGGGGTTAACCCCAGTGTTTCTGGTTCCGGTACAGCAAGCACCCTTACAGGTTTCTTCTGGCTTGTGAGCTACAGTGATTAAGTTCACTTATGAAGCAACCATATTACATTAGACCTACAATGATTCAAGCAAATAAAAAAGCCATACACATACAACTATTGTCACCCAAGCTTATACCCTGTGCCTTTTTGATGGGCACCTCTTCTTCGATTGCGACTTGGTGACAAAGAGACCCAGAGTTATTTGAAGGATTTATACTTTTGTCAATCTCTTCTCCCAATGACTTTCTATATCAGTAGTGCACTAAGGAGTTAAGTCATCCTCAATATTCCTCCCACACTAAACTAAATGTTTATTCTTTCTCAGCTGTTCCTTGTAGAGCTTGAAACCGCCTCTAAGGGATCTCAGGGACTTACTGTCTGACTTTGGAGCTACTCACGTTTTTTGTTGTTAGTTTTTTCCTGTCACGTAGCATTTGTGTCACGGGTTAACCATGAACCAAGTGACTTCGATTCAACTCGTGTTCCAAATATGATAGGTGAAGAAACCTGTCTTCATTTAAAGTAACAACAACTTATTTGGGGCTTTTTTCATGTTGCTCTCTCCGAGTCCTATAAAAAACTTGAACTACAATCAGACTTAATAATCGTTTTGTTTTTATCAATCCACAGGCACAGTAGACGTGTTAGAAAAGCTTAACTTTGCCGATTCACGAGGAGTAGTAGAAGGGGCGGAGGGCTTCTGTGACCGCCGTCCAGGTGTGGGTGATGCCATCCCCCAGGCCGATGAGGCGTACAGCGTTAACACCGACGCCAGTCCAAGCTTGGAGGTTGCCAAGATGTTTTCAGGTTTGTACTTCCCCTTTGTGTGACTCTTCTTGTAAAATTGTTATCAGAGTAAAAGTAGGTATAGGAGGAGAGGATGGGCTACTATTTTGTTCACAGTTTCCTTAGGAAGGGAATGATAAGGGGACAGTAGTGTACCTTTCCCTTTCTCCCAGACTGACATCGCCAGCCAAACCTGCCATTTCCTTTTCCGTCTAAGACACCAAAATTAATCGCCGGGTAAAGGTCGTAACCAGGAGCCTCAGCTCAGAACCCATAACCCCTCCCCACCCCCATGAGATCGAACAAATGCACAAATGATGGTTTAAGACATTAAATAGCCCCAAATTGTGTCTTTACTTCCGCTTGCGCCCCCCCCCCCCCCAATGAAAATGCCTTGTTACGCCACAGCGCTGTGACATCTCTCTAATGCTGTTTCGTTAAACATTGTGAATGATGTACTGAGCAAGGTACACCGAGCATTTCATAAATGGCGGTAAATTTTGTCACGATTCTTGTATATGAGACAAATGAATAGTCAGCGGACTTTTGTTTGAGAACCTTTTGGTTATAAGAATCTCAGAATACCTACAGCTAACTATATTAGTTTTGTTATTATAAAACCAATGGACCTTCTAACACTGTGAGTCTGTGACCCGTAGTCATGTGTAGGGAAGATTAGAAAGAAATGTCAGTTTAAGAAAAGAAAAAACACCGAGCCAACCTGAATGCCCATACATTATGATATAGCTTTATAAGTCTCCCTCCTGAACACGCTAGTTGTATATTAAAACACGGAGAGTGTGTGATGCAATAGATGTCTGATTAAGCCCACATTCTAAAACCTACTGGGTCAGAATGGACGCAGATTCCGGGTGCCAGTTCCGGTTCAGGCTGACCTAGAAAGTGGTTTTAAAAGGGAATTTTAACTCGGATTTTGCTTGATTTTTACTATTTTCTGGGTCATTGTGACACAGATTCCGGGTCCTTTTAACACAGATTCCGTGTCATTGTGAGACAGATTCCGTGTCATTGTGACACAGATTCCGGGTCATTGTGAGACAGATTCCGTGTCATTGTGAGACAGATTCCGGGTCATTGTAACACAGAATCCGGGTCATTGTAACACAGAATCCGGGTCCTTTTAACACAGATTCCGTGTCATTGTGAACGATTCCGTTCATACTGACCCAGAAATGGGCCTTGCCACACGGGATCCTAATCTGGTCATTTCTGATCTGGAAGTTTTTAGAGTTGCATGAATTAACAAGGTAACAACATACACAGAATCTATCTTTGTTTACAACAGGGGAAACCTTTCCAGAGGATTTTTCGATACTTTTGACCGTAAGAATACGCGGTCCAGAACGGTCGAAAATGATTCTACTTTCGCTTTACGACGTCAACAGCGAACCCAAAATCATCTTGGATATCGGCAACCCAGCGGTTTTACAATATGCTGACGACGCCAACGGGCCTGGGAAGAAGGAATGGCCCCGGTTCAGACTCAACATTGCCGATGGCGAGTAAGAACATGTTTTTTTCTTGTTTCTAACGTACTCAATCTTTTTGATTGTCGGTGAAATTTGAGGAATTTTTTTCTCGTTTGTGTTGAAATGTTAAGATGCACTTTTGCCCGAGGACATCGGTGTATTTCTTTCGTGATGTCATTTGTGGGTCACGTTTTGGAAGATAAATGGAGGCATTGCGTTCAGGGTCATTTGTGGGTTTGTTCCAAATTGAGAATTTGCTCATAGCCTCTCAAGATATCCAACGATGTAGCTTATCCAATGTTGGGGGTGTATATAGGAAGTTTCACGTCGTACAAACCTTATAAAGAAATCGTCTTATGTCGTGCTGAAATCCTAAAATTAGTTTAGACTTATTTACAGCGAAAGACAAGGGGCCGATTTCACAAAGAGCTAAGATTAATCTCAACTGCAAATCAATTGTAATTTCTAAGCAAAGTGTAACGATGGCAATATTGGCAGCTCATTTTAAGATGGATCTTTGTGAAATCGAGCTATGCTCCAATGTTTTACTGTGTGGGTAATAATTTAATTGAAATATCATCAAATTACTGAAATTACCTCTTTAACTTGTGACTGGACCTCAGGGACATATTGCAATAGACTTACAACCCTCACTCTAACATGCTCTAACCACAAACCCACTTCAACTGTCGTCAGTGCGCATGTTTTACACCAAAGAGGTTCAATATTGATACCACTTGCTACGTTTCCATTCCGCTGACAGGAAAGTGGGAGCTTATAAAGTACCATCGCTCCGTAATGTGAAAAGTCCCTCTAGTAAAACAATGCGAATTATGCTATCATGGCAACATACCACAAAGTGTTTCATTGTAAAATCAGCATTTGTTTCTCCATGGGTATCTTGTCCTAGAAACAAGCCAATAGAAACGTACTACGTACTTTCTACACAGGCTTCTCAACAAAATAATACAACGACGTTTTAGCCAAAACCGTACTTTTATCATTGTTTTCCGAGCCAAATTTTGCCAAGAGTTATTTTAAAGTCAAATATTCTGAGGAACCAATCACAAAGCTAAGTATCGTGGGGTGGTGGTGTTTCAGTTCAGAGAGATCTGTCATTGCTTAGCGTAATAATTCGCATACAAAGCAGCTTTTAGAAGTCCCACGCATCGATGCGATACCCCCCCCCCCCCCCCTAAATTACAGCTCTCTTATTTTGGGGCAGGGCGAACCCCTATCAATCAAACCCGTTGGCTGGTTAGAGACCTCCTGAATCACAGGGGGCACATCAGTTTATATTCTCTTTACTCCTTCCTCCCAGCTGAAAAGGGGGCACATGCATCACAATTCCCCTGGATCTGCCATTAACTTTCTGAAGTTTTATGGCCGCGTATAGCAACAAGGAAAAAAAGTATTGAATTAAAACAGAGAATAATACCTGAGCCCGTCGGAGATTTTCCCGATGCCTAGCGACTCGGCATGTGGGGGTCATGCAAGGCGACCTTGTATCACCAAACTTCAAAATAATACCATGCCGATATGAACAGCTGCAACCATTGTGACGAATGGATTCTCTTCAGCTATTTTGTCTTTTAAGCAATAGAGCATGTGGACTCAGCAACGTTGCCTTCGGTACTGAAATGATACAAAATACCTGAAGTAATAACCACCCATCTGTTTGATCACTGATGTGGGTTTTTAACAAACCAAGATGAAAAGACAGGGGCCGATTTGAACTCAAATGAATCAATCTTAAGTGCTAAACAAATCACTAATGGTAATACTGACAACTCATCATAAGATGAATCTCCGTGCTTTGTGAAATTGGCCTTGGGTCTACTTCTATCACCAGCTAGTGAAAGTTCATGCTTTAACTTTGGTTTTTTGTTTTTGTAAAAAAGAAAAACTCGCAGCGAAAACTGTATTGAATTTAATAAAAAATAAAGATTCTGCTGATTCTCCAAATACGTTGTCTCGAGTCTTGAAAGCAGCTCCTGCCAAGAAACAGATGAGGAATTTAAATACGGCTCCTAAATCTGTCAGGAAACATCATAAAACTATTTACATGCGAAGTTTATTTCGAAATTATGCCCCGACGATCACACAATTTGCTTTAATGGGCGATTACAAAACCTTAGTACGATTGTAATGGCTAATGAAATCTGCCCGAAGGGACCCGTTCGAGTGCTCGAAAAATAATCCCAATCAAATGAACACCCTGTTCTGGTTAATACTCCAATAGCCCCCTGAAAGTTCGTTTTCAGCTCTAGGAAAAGTAAAAATAGGAATAGTGAATCGTGTCCCCTTTTTGAAAATGTTTTCAGTCTTCCTAACAGGAGGAATACAAGTTCATCAAACAGGTGCTTATTAAATTGATATCTATCATTAACACTTTGCTCCAGGATTTCTCTTACTTTGGGCCATCTTCTCGGTTTGAAGGAAGTCTTCGTTTTCACTGCTTCCTTTTACTTTGAGCTGTGCCTTTCTCAGGCCTAACCAAAAGCTCTGCTGTCTTCACCTGATCGCTTAGAATGGTTTTCTGGATGTTGAGAGCTTTTAACTATTAAAGCCTCTCTGTGCGCCTCCAGCTCTGTCATGCATCCTTTTCACCGTCATCTCAGTTTCGTTGGAACCATAGTTTGAGCAGAGAAAGAGGCCACATAGGGAATGGAATTTACTCAATTCGTTGCGGCCCTACCGGGACCTGACTTGCCCTTTGCCACATTTCTTCTAACACAGTAGCAACGCAACCCAAAATACAAACACAGTATATCGTTCAGCATGCAAGATCAACATCAGAATTCCTGGAGTCTTCTTATTAACCCCATCGACTCCCAACCTTGTTTATGTCGTCGGCACAGTGGAGCCTAGGTGGCCGGCAGCTCCATTTGCACAGCACATGTAGCCCCAAAGCGAGTAGAGGAAAACGCTACAGACCGGCTCCTCACTTTCGGGAACATTCAACTTTGACATCGTTCACTGGTTACACGTTTGAGTAGGACTTTGTATATTGTATTGTGCGCACCAGCTACACCAAGCCCTAGAACTCCCCTAATGGTATCCATAATGGTTCACCCGGAGCCTGTCTATACCCTAGACAGGATATAGACAGGGGACCAGTCTACGTCGCATGGAGCTTACTTGCCGAAATTCGGCCACACCGTAACCCCAGCGAGAGGTACTGAGCCCCCAATCAGACGCTAATTATCTGCACTTTGTGCTCTTAAGCTTTGGCATATTTTTTTTTTGCGAGTTCAGCGGGGATCCAATGGCGTAGTACGCTGAAACCATCAGAGAACATTATGACCCGGTCTTTAGACGATGACTCTTTAAACTTGACTGTCGCCTGCCTGGACCATGTCAAACTTCTCTGTGACGAAAAGAGGCACGATTTGGCTCCCAGTCATGTACCGTATTATAACAAGGCACAACTGCTAATATCATTTAGGCACTCTCGCATTATTGAACCTACACTAGGGAGATTTTCAGCATAGTCTACCCAAGATCAACTTACCTGAAATGTCACCTTTCCAGACTATGGCTTAACTTCCTCACGATAATAAAGTACATACTTTCTTACAACCTTGTCACTTCTATTATACCATTCAATGCGTCTTGTCTCTATGGCAACTTAGAAATTAACATAAAATAAGACTTGAAGTTCAGGATAAGTCTGCTTTATTTTCGAGTTCAGTGGAGAGTGTAATGACACGATTTGCTCAGTGGTTCCTTCGAGTTCGAACCTGTCAACAATCTCACTGGGCATCATGGCATGTTTTACACTTATTTCAGCGCCATCCTGAAAACACGATACATCGTCAGAATTCTCTACAACTTTCTCGATCCAAATTTCTCGATTTTGAGTGGTGCTCATTGGCTGTGATACTGTTGCATGATTTGTAATGACTGCTCTCTTTTACTTTCAGTGGAGAGTGAAATGGTAATAGCGGTGTCAACTTCATACAACAGTTTTTAAACAATTTTAAGATGAACAGTATAGTTTTGTTGCCATTCAGATGTTTTTACAAGGTGTTGCACACCAATATTACCTGAATGGGTTGTTACGGTATGAAGTAACGTCTTTTGGCTGGTTTTTATGAAGTTTTCGTTTAGGCACGGGGGAATTATGGTTTGTGCAAACATTTGATTTGTAAGTTTGAAGATGCCGTACCAGACTATTGGGCACAAAGTCAGGCAATGAAGTATTGTGCACAATACATGTATATTCCACGTATGTTCACATACACATCACAACCTATAACATGGCAGTGTTAACACTATGTGAATTCACATTGGGAACATTATACCATGTACTCAATGTGTGCGCTGGGAGCTACCCGGTGGGAACCCACGATCAGCCAGTGTGCTCCGTGACCTTCTTCTAAGGTCATCTCCTGGTTAGCATGTGACAGAAACAGTCTGAACTATCATGTTCCTACTACATCTCCAATGGATTGCTCCATGCTCCAACCTTTCCCTGTGCTCAAACAACGACGGCAACCGTGACCTGCGATTATTTCTCCGGGGGATTATGGTGGCTTGCGGTAGTCAACTTGAGCTAGGGAAACAGTTGCGCAGACGCTCCCTATAAATTCTCCAAGAGTTTCAGCTTTGTATGCATTCATTTATTGATAGTGTATACATTGAACTTACAGCACGCCGCATGGATGGGTGGGTGTGGGTACAATTCCATCTTGATTGCTCAATTGTGCTTCCTTCAGCAACTTTCAGTGAATGGAGCATTTCATTAGCGTTGACGGGGGTGTGGAAAACGAGATGCAGTTAATAATAATAATAATAATATAGAACATTTATAACGCGCACAAATCCGCAAAAAACGCTCATGGCGCAAACAGAGCAACATGGTCATAAAAACAAAAGCAACGTACACAAGTACATAATAGTAACAGGATGCAATCATGATTTACAAATGGAAAAACTGAAATAAGCATTTACATATGATCCCGACCATAAGTGCTTTGCATGAGATGTGTTTTTAACCTGTTTTTGAATGTCTCAAGTGATGGAGAAGTACGAATATTGTAGGGAATTGCGTTCCATAACCGGGGAGCTGCGACAGAGAAAGCTCTGTCGCCCCAGGACCTAGATGATTTAGGCACAACCAAGAGTAATTTAGCAGCTGATCGCAAACCAGACCGGGGTGGATTATATAATTCTAACGAAACACTTCCTGAAACTTTCATGAGTCGTCTGTCAGTTTTTTGTAATGTTCTGAACTGTATGGTTTACAATACCGCTTCTGACCCTAGAGTGATTACAGACGGAGTTGAAGAAATGCGTGGTTTGATCTCTTGACACCCAACTTAAATACTACAAATTGAAGCATACCACCCCTCGAATTCATATTCGTTAACCACGTGTTTGGGAATGGCCCTGAAAATGGCGGCGTCAAGCTGGGGGTCCTTATAATGTCTCCTTGATAATTGGGAAACATGCCTTACAATTCAGACTATTCAGAAACATGTCCAGTTCCATTTCGCTCCTAGAGACGTGGTTTGACTTTCTTTCGTTGATAAAAGACCCTTCCCGGCCTTTAACTGTTCTTCCACCGGAAAATCTTCACTGGGGAATTTGACTTCCGTCCTTCGCGCCATAAGCCCCCAAAAGTCATCATCGAAACACCACACTTCCTAAACTTTCCCAAAGACAGTGAGACTTCAATCTGGTCCACACTTCCTAAACTTAATCAAAGACAGTGAGACTTCAATCTGGTCAGCTTAGATAGTTTGTAAAAGACTTAACAATTTCGGTAAATTAAGTTTTGATTATCATGATCTCTTAAATATTTATGTAAAATTAGATAATTTAAAATATTTAGATTCTATAACAAAAATGAAATTGTGTATGAATGGATCCATCTGATAACTGAGCCTTTCTTTGTATCTAATCTATGCTGTTTATCAATCTTGAGAGATGTTTGTAACATTTGTTTGAACTTGTTTGTAGCGAATCTACAAAGTATATACAACAACCAAAATCTATGTTGACTACGATTGATGTTGTCTTCGGCTTAACCAAAATTTTCAAATCCTACGGTCTACTAGTACTACTCTACGGTAAATATTGCAGGAAGAGTTACGCAACAAAATAACTGCTACCACATTGAACAATTGTTTTGATACACAATCGTCGTGCATACATCCAAGGAAATCAAGTCAATCCAGTTGTTCCTTCAATTGTTGTGATAGTGCAACAGCTTTTATTCCTAGCTGTCAACGTGTATAAATGAACACTGCATCATCATCTATTCTGATTGTACTATTAGGGAAACTGAGAACTGCGAAAAGGATGACACCCCAACGAGCAAAATGGAAACTGTCGCTCTTCAGTATTGCGAACAGTTTGCCATAGGCTGGGAAATTAGCCAGCTCTTTTCTGACAAGGTAGAGTGGCCCATTTCCCCTGAACGGAAGTACACTTTATGTTGTCATTTTCCGTAGAAGCTACAATGAAAACTGAAATCTCTCGTAAGATTGATAATTCTTGAATCATTCTGAAGAGATGTTTACAGTTCATTATGTCTATTTACAAACATGTTTTAGCAGAGGTTTTATGTACAGCCTCAACCTTGTGTTTGTTTATAATTTTATCCTCAGTCACGTTTTCTGCTAAAGCGTCAAATGAAAACAAAGTAGCGCTAATTATAAACTATAATAGTTTGATAACAGACATTGAGACGTCAGTCCAACTTTTACGATGACAAGCCACATCGCTCTCTATTTATTAGGCTATTTCTTAAAACAACAAAATAACGTTCGATCGTTTCCGTCGGTACTCTTTGCTTTCAAGTATTCTTTGTCCCCAAGATCGATGGTTCACTTGATTGCCTTCGCATCAACCTGTTTCGAGCCATCCGAGAAATCTTGAAAATCTTGACAAGGGCTGTCGTTTTGTTAAATCTAATTTCCTTACAGAATAAAGCATTTACTTCGACAAGACAGCGTATAGTGCAGATAACGTTTGTGTTCGGAGCGCAGCCGAAAGTTCGAGGCGAACCCGAAGGTCCGAGGCGAACCAGAAGGACGCATCGTAATGGTCACACATTAGTATAGTCTGCACATAACCCTTGTCCAGAATCGGCACCGCTATAAACCAACACAAATAACTGGAAAGTATATGTGATTCATATAAGTCAAAATGGTAGATTTCAAGCTGGTCGAAGTTCAAAAAGTTCCTGATCCCAGGGTACAAGAGCCTTGTGTGCAATGTCTGTGACTAGCCTATAGGGACACCATACATGAACGATCACTTGAGATCTACTTATAGTAAATACACAGGCCCGGTGGCTTTCTTGTCGTCACTTTTGAAACCGACGCACGCTGTGTGCTCGTTTCGACCTCCCTGGGGCCCCGTCAGGTAGCGCCGACTGCTCCCGGGTTATTTGCCCTGTTTATTTTAGAGCTTGTTGCTTTTGCCTAAATCATAGATTTAGATCTACGGAAATAATGACAATACTGAATATGCTGTTTCGCAAAACCATACAGAGAGAAAAGGGACCTAAAAACATTATAGTTTTGTGTTAACGGTGGAGATAGGGCGACCTACCAGAGAGTGCCTCGCCACCATCCGTAAAAGAAAGACAAAACTGAGTTAAAAAAGTTGACACGATTGTTTACCATCTATTCCAAGAAATATTTCAGTCGTTTATGTTTTCAATTGTAAGAAACTGTGTTATAAATTATGCCATAACGGTTATGTGTTAATTCTGATCTTAAATTTATTCTATAAACCCTTTTCCCCTTTTCATTGAAAAACTACAGGTAAATTGCCTCCCTATTGATATTAATCCCCTTTGTGCTCGAAACGAAATTGGAACGAATGATTTCATCTGAAAGCCAATCATATCTCAATTCTCATTGCAAAAAGATAACAAATGTGCGGAAGTCGTTTTTTATTTCGTCATAAATTGGTACAAAATACAAAAAACTGCCTCATAAATATTGTGTTTATTCCTAAACAGAACAGACCATCCTCACGGGACATAACATATGGAAACGTATACAATTTATATCCCCCGATCTAAAATTGGACGTGACCAACTCCTTTTCGAACCCATACTGTACATTTAGGTCACCACCTTGTCATTTGCACTCTGTCTCAGTGAGAGTCAACAACTTGGGGATTGCAGTTATGTAAATATTTTCCAGTGTGTGGTTCTTCGTTGGTGTCTCGACCAGCCTGGGGGTATACTTGTTGTACGGTCCAAAACCATACAATCTAAATAAACTGGGGCAGAGGGTGTCCTTGTCGCCCAATAATATTCCTCACATTCGGGAGTATGAAAACTCGCCACACTTTGAGAATAGAGTTACAACAGCTACATCCCAAGTGGAAAGTTTGAAGATCTCACACTCTGCAGGCTAAAAGTAAAACCATATAGAGACCCTCTTTGCTAAAACCAAGGCTTCCCCGATCGGGGAACAATTCTATTGTTTGCTGTTGAGAAGAAAGGTCCAATCCACAAGCTTATAACCCACTTGGGATATAGCTTGGATGACAATGACCCTCTGGGCCAAACTATGGCGACAGGTGTCGTTGTCATTAAAGGATTTCCGACTAGTGATGTCCTCATTGGGAGAAAAGTATTCCGGTCAGGGAGACAATTATATTTCCATGTTAAGGTAGCGGCCTTGTCAGCTTCACTGAGGCAGAACGTGTCGATACCCAAGGGTTTTGGACCACATTATTGTTAATATAGTTTGAGTTTGTCCCTGGCTCTTTGAACTAAGTTATCGCTGTCTCACAATAAAAAAAATGGTACCACCAGAAAAGATCACTTTCTCCTTCAAAAAGTTGATATCTCTTGTGAAATAATATTACTACTTTAATGTTTCTGAAAATTTTGTAGATAATATTAAGTAATAACTAAATTGCTCACGTTAATAATTTTCAACAAAACGTCATGTCACACGAGGCAACTCATAGGTTACCACTTCATGGCAAATTTCAACATTTGAGTTTTCTCATTATTTTCCTGGGGTTAAGTTAGAGCTAAATTAATATATCTTGTGCGGCCGAAGTGTACATAATATGCATGCCATGCAGTTGGTTGCCTTCAACTTGCCTGAAAAATGGCACAGTGTTGCTTGATCATAAAGCATTTAATTCCCCTCTATTTGCAGATGGCATCGGATAGCTTTGAGTGTCAATGGACAAACTGCAAATCTTATAACCGATTGTGGAGTGACAGAAACGGATAACTTACTGAGGAAAACGCCGGCGAATATAAGGACGGATGGAATATTTGTTTTTGGCCGAGATTTACTCAAGCCTTCACGAGAAACCTATTTTGAGGTGAGTTGGGGTGGAATTTCATGAGGAAATTGACTTTTAGCATACCACCACTAGGCCTATCTTGTTTGTTTCTTGAGTGTAATGAGTAATGTACAATACTTATATAAAAAGAAAAAACTCAATCAGAATTTTAATGAAAACATTTTTCAAAATCCATAAGTTTTTATTATTACAGTAAACAAATCTGGATGACTCAAAAATATGGAATTTCAGTGAACTATTTTGTTTCTCTGGTTGCTTCATTATTTCGGTTATCTTACCGTTAGAACTAGTAACAATTAGTAGTGCTTGGGCCTGGCCCTTTAGACAACACAATCCAACTCACTCCAGCATGGGTATGTTATTCAAGAAACTTCCCCACAGCAGGTGGACGTTTTCAAAGTGGAAAGATGATTGTCACACCAAGGTGTGTATTATTTAAAGGTATCATACAGGATTAGAGCTGACAAAACAGTCGCAGTGTTCATGTTTGGTATGATCAACATATACATCAATAGCAAATCTGTGAAAATGTGGGCTTAATCCGCTGTGTGAGTCAGGAGAAAATAGTGGAAAACCGTGCACAATTTTTGGCGTGTAAACTCATTGGGTGGTAACATATTAGCTTTTTAATTTGTTAAGGTTTTCAGATCCAGTTTTCTCGAATGACTTAATTTCATTGGGAAATATTCCACAGAAAAATTGTTGTGGTATGAACTTCACAATTAATAAGCTTTCACTTCAGACTAAAAATAAACGAAGATGTGTTACTTATGTGGTAACTTCCAATCATTTCTTTTCCATGGAACTGTCGTTTTGTTTTTCATTGTTTGACATCGATGTAGCCAAACTGAGACTTGGTGGTAATGAGAGTGGCCATTAAACACAGATATTAATGTTGAGAATGTAACAATTGTATCGTTGATAAAGGCGATTCTTTAAACGATGGCAAGAAGTCCTCATCACGTTTATTTAAATTTAACATCATTACTCTATATGTCATGTTTACATACTTACCTTTCGAATGAATTTAACCAAAAAATACAAACCAAATTCTAGCAAGCTATCTTTAAGTATAAGGTAGTATTGTACTGCTATTATATTGCAAACTTTGTCTGTTGACTCTTTTTGGGGAGAGTATTAACAACCTCAATCTATGCTCTGTCTAATCTACTTTACACCCAGATTGACTGTCTTGCATCTTGTTGTTCCTTTCCTACTAGGGTGATATTCAACAACTTCTTATTGTACCAGATTCCACTGCAGCTTATGATCAATGCCGGACCTACATGCCAAACTGTGATGAACCTATGCCAATTTTTAAAAAGGCCCTCGAGCCGGTGAGTATCCTCAATGTCACTTCTTACAAGTTACAAATGTGTTTTCTCAGAATGATTAGTTGATAAAAGGGTAGTTTTTACATTGTTACCAATGATGGGGTGATGAAGAGTCTATGGAGGAAGAAGATTGTTGAAAGTTATTGAACCAAGGAGTGGATGAGACCATTATTATTCTGCGGGTATTGATATCAAATTTCACTACACATCAAAAGGGGTGTTGTAGCTGACAGCAGCAAGGAAAACACGCTATTTACACTTATCAAAACATATGTTTACATCTAAGTTTTATTCTCTTCTAAGGGTCTGCAGATATCATTCCTTTAAAAAATAAAATAAAAATCATCATTCCAATCCATCTTGGAAGGCTAGCTGTTGTTTGTTTTGTTGTTGTTGTGTTTTGGTTTTTTCTTTTTACAGTATATACAGTATATATACATTGTATATGTCCCCATGAATTTGCAAAGCATCGGGTCGAAGCATGAAAGTGAAGACAGCTGCTTTTTCGCGAAAAATTACCAGGAAAACCTATAGTAGTGTATAATATAAGTACAAAACTTGCTTGGGATCAAAGTCTATGTCAAGTATATTATTTTCACCCATGGTTAAACCATCTTTGTGCGTTTCCAATTCATAATTGCTATTACTAATATTTGTCAATCGTACATTTTGGCCCAAGGTTTATGGGCAGCAACAATTAAACCATAGCAACAATAACAACAATATTTGTCATTTTGTTTTTTAATTAGACCCCATCACCGGATACAAACGGAGGGCAAGCTGGACCAACACCCGGTGTTATTTATGAAAGTGTAGGGTCTGTTGGATCATCGGACTCGTATAACTACAATGTCCCTGGACTGCTCAGTTCCTATGAGAGTCAGGGGGATCCAAACTCTAACGTTGGCGGCGGAGACGGTGGTGGAACCCCACAGTACCTGGTATTGTGTTCAATTCAAATCAATAACTCTATTGTTCTGTGAATAATTTGAAGTATCCACTCAGACACTCCCTTCTTAAAAATTACTTGTTAGATTGTGCCTCTTGCTGTTATGAACAGATTATGATTATAAATCTTTTTAAAGGTCCCCCCCCCCCTGCAACCCATAACAAATAAAGTTATAAACTAGCAACTCCTCTTTGTTAATTGTTTGTTTTTTTGACACTTCTGTTACATTTGTTACTTATTTTATAAAAGGAATAATTTGTTTATCATTTTTTGCCTTTTGAATGAATGATTGCTAAAAGATCCATTTGTTAATGTTTACACTATTAACCATAAATTGATTTTTATTCAATCTTTTTTGTTGTTGAATTTTAAAGGTGTTTTCTGCTAAAGTCGTTTAACTTTTTATAACATTAAAACTTTCTCTTACAGCGAGGTTCACCTGGTGAGAAAGGAGCGCAAGGTGAAACAAGAATTGTAAGTCCGGAGTTTGAACTTCAAATTCACATCTTTATTTTAAAGTAAATACAACTCAAACAACTAAAGCAGTTCAAATCTTTCTCTTATTACTTTTTTGTTGTTTATAAATTATTCTAAAATAAGCAATAGTAATAAAATTAAACAACTGTACAAAATTTTGCATTTTTTTTACATTTTGTTGTTTGGTTTTTTGTCTTTGTTTTTCAGGAATATTTCCCAGGACCAGTTGGACCAGCAGGACCCAGGGTGTGTATTGTTTCTCTTAAGACATTGGTTATTTCAAAACTGTCCTTTTCCCTTTTTTTGCATACAGCACCATTCCCTCAGAGGAGATGATGGGAAAAGACCAGTAAATGTAGGATAAATTCACTTATCAAACTTGTTGTAATTAATTTATTTTTGGATGAAGTTTTAAAAAAAACCAATAAGACTGATTCACTCACTGTCAGCCGTATGACTGTTGAATTTATCAAGATTCAAAAATGAACAAAGTTTACCATTTTATTTTTTATTTATTTCATTACACATTAACAGCACAAGTGCCAAAAACAAGATGAATATATAGGAAATAATAATAATACACAGTTCTTACATCAGGCTTTTTCTCAAATTGCTCATTTTTTTTTTCTACAAGGTATGTGGAGCTATGTTTGAAGTATAAGACCTATTTATATACATAGCACCATGCATTGGTTCAAAAGGTGCTGTAAAGTCACTCTGCAGCCAATCAAACCAACAAAACACCAGGGCAAACCCCTTCTCTTAACACGTGTACCTGGTTCTGTTACGTGCATCACACAATGGCTTTACGTCCAATCCAAAGGGACGAAGCAATAATGGTCAAGTGTCTTGCTTAGAGACAAGTGTCAACAATGGGACTCGAACCCACACTGTACTGATCAGAAACGCCAGAGCTTGAGTCCAGCCACTTGTGGACATGGGAGGAAAACCCCAAATGTGGAAAACCCACGCACTTAAATGGGGACTGAAACCCAATCCGAACACGAGGCTCTGGTCTGAGACTAGATTCGAATCCAGGTCCTCAGAAGTGAAACGCAGGGCAAGATACCATTGATCTAACTTGATCTCCCACCATGGAGGCTTCTTAGGCTCCACATCTGCCTGTAATATGAGGATAATTTAACTGTTAATTTAATTTTTATTTTTTTTCCAGGGAAACTCAGGACCTCCAGGGTATGAAGGACCAAGAGGGGATGCAGGACCCCAAGGAGAAAAGGTAAAGATCCAGTACAACTGGTCACCTTGGTCCAGTGGTTAGCTGCGTGAACTGCAATCACAAGGTTGTGGGTTCGAATCCGGCCAAGCTAACCACTGATTTCACAATGACTAAAATATTGTCGTCTAGTTTCTGAATCACAAGTTCTGTGCAATTTATAATCATAGACGTTAGACCAATGTTTGTATAAGAGAGATTGGCTGTTGCAAACAAAGCTTACCTCAAAAATCTTTAAGGGAATGGACAAGCTTTTGAAAAATAATTATGTTCACAATGAAAACATTAGTTCGGAATTCTAAGAATGAAACTAAAACGAAAATGAAGAATGTGAGGTTTTTTTTATGGGCCATATTTCACAGAAATCTAAGAGCCACTGTTGCTGTGTATAAATGTTTGGAGCTGGTTCTTACTAGAACCTGATCCGCTTCTTATCAGAACTGACATGATTGTGGTATTAAAAAAAAACTTCTTTAGTTCTGCCATAGCAAATTGCTTTTCTTCTTTTCTTTGTCTGTATCTTCTGTGATTATAATAACAACAGAAAAAAAAAAAAAGCCAGAATAGAGTCTGAAAAAATGTCTTTTTCTGATGGTGAACAATGGAATAGTATAATCTAACTTTCCTTGTCTTCAGCGGTTTGGGAAATAATTAACTCTAGTAATATGCAAATTAAGGTATGCAACTATAGTTATTGAGAAATTAGAATTAGCTGTTGGAAACTACTTACCAACCAAAATGACCTGTGATATAAATGCAAGACATAGTTAAGGGCCTGAAGTTTCGACCCGAGCAGAGTCTTGAAGGCCTTGGAGAAAGACTCTGCTAGGGTATAGAAACATCAGGTCCTTAACTTTTTGGGGGGCAATTATAATTAAATGTCTATTTTGCTCTTCTCATTGTCAGGGTGATCAAGGAAGGGATGGAGCAAAAGGACAAAATGGAGCCCGTGGCCCACCAGGAGTTAGCGCTTTAATACCTGTAAGTTAGGGTTGTTGAAGGAAAACTTTCAAAACAGTTCTATTTTGAAACTTCTCATAGTCTGTTCAGTGAAGTATAAGGTGAATATCGTTTGCCAGACTTTGCCAGTAATAAACACTAGAACGAGCCCATCTGTAAAATGTTCTTGGTTCAGTGCATTTCATACACACTGGTCAAACTGAATTTATGTCCCATATGAAGGACAAAGCATTTGTGTCGTACTTAAGGACAAAAGTGTCATCAGGACGTGAACCCATATTCTGACAACACACCAACACTTGAACCAGGTTTGTAGAGTAGTGCAAAGGCACAGGGAAGAGAACCACCCCATATAGGCTATGCCTAAACATCACCCAAGTGTAAGCCTAAATATCACAAGTGTGAGCCTAAACATCACCACAAGTGTAAGACTAAACATCACCACAAGTGTAAGCCTAAACATCACTACAAGTGTAAGCCTAAATATCACCACAAGTGTAAGCCTAAACATCACCCAAGTGTAAGCCTAAATATCACAAGTGTGAGCCTAAACATCACCACAAGTGTAAGCCTAAACATAACCACAAGTGTAAGCCTAAACATCACCCCAAGTGTAAGCCTAAACATCACCACAGGTTTAAGCCTAAACATCACCACAAGTGTAAGCCTAAACATCACCACGTGTAAGCCTGAACATCACCACAAGTGTAAGCCTGAACATCACCACAAGTGTAAGCCTGAACATCACGACAAGTGTAAGCCTAAACATCACCACAAGTGTAAGCCTGAACATCACCACAAGTGTAAGCCTAAACATCACCCCAAGTGTAAGCCTAAACATCACCACAGGTTTAAGCCTAAACATCACCACAAGTGTAAGCCTAAACATCACCACGTGTAAGCCTGAACATCACCACAAGTGTAAGCCTGAACATCACCACAAGTGTAAGCCTAAACATCACCACAAGTGTAAGCCTAAACATCACCACAGGTTTAAGCCTAAACATCACCACAAGTGTAAGCCCGAACATCACCACAAGTGTAAGCCTAAACATCACCACAGGTTTAAGCCTAAACATCACCACAAGTGTAAGCCTAAACATCACCACAAGTGTAAGCCTGAACATCACCACGTGTAAGCCTGAACATCACCCCAAGTGTAAGCCTAAACATCACCACAAGTGTAAGCCTAAACATCACCACAAGTGTAAGCCTAAACATCACCACAGGTTTAAGCCTAAACATCACCCAAGTGTAAGCCTAAATATCACAAGTGTAAGCCTAAACATCACCCCAAGTGTAAGCCTAAACATCACCCCAAGTGTAAGCCTAAACATCACCACAAGTGTAAGCCTAAACATCACCCCAAGTGTAAGCCTAAACATCACCACAAGTGTAAGCCTAAACATCACCCCAAGTGTAAGCCTAAACATCACCACAAGTGTAAGCCTAAACATCACCACATAAGTGTAAGCCTAAACAGCACCGGGGCTCCACACAAACATGTACTTTCTCTGCAACAGCAGTTTAAAAAATATTCTGGTTGAACTTTTTTTTTTTTTGCAGCAACAACTAATGGCAATGATAGCGGAATCTGCTTCTGACGGCATGAAGGGACCGGCGGCTGCTGCTAACATGGCATCCATCAGGGCAGTCCTAGAAGAACAAAGGGTGGGTTTAATACTAAACAATGACCCTATCCTGAAGATAAAGGCACACTCAGGGTCAGGGTTTTGTACTTTTGCATTTAAGAAGATGTGGTCTTTTTGGTAATAGCTTAACAACTTAATTGGTGTTCAATACATCATTGATAGTGGGAATGTGTTAAAGTGAAATTGATCAGAGAAAATCTTGTATGAAACTAGATCTTTGGTGGTCCAACTCTGTTGTAAATAAAGTAAAATCTAATTTGAAATGGTCGGGTGTAGATTACAGGTGTAGCTGCACATCTGCAGCCTTGTAGTTTGGGTTGAAATACATTTTGTTATTTGTTTCATTTTATAACTTGGTATAGACCATGTAACCTGTGACATCACATGATTAGGAAAGAGCCACAGAGCCTGGACTTCCTGGAGGCGACGATTTGTACACAGCTCAATGAAAGAAAACATTAAGTGTGATACTCTATGGGGATTACTATGAAGAAAAGGGGCACATCCCAACTTGTTCAGCTTTTTTTTTGTAACACTTGAACTTATGTAGAATTATGACACCAAATGTAAAATTTCCCATGTGACCAGTGTTGCTTCTTGCCTGCCAGGAAAAACCCTGGATTGTACAGCATGCAAGGTGCACATAATCTGAAGTTTCTTAGCTTATCAACAAAAGCAGTGAATGAAACAACCGTGTTCTTGGCTGCTCTTTAAATGTTTAGATAATGAAATGTAAGACTTGTCTGATTGCAGTTTGCCATGAGAGGGGAAAGGGGTCAAGAAGGACCTGAAGGTAGATCAGGACCATTGGTAAGTATTGTTAATCAATAAAACGGCCTACTCACCAAGAAGAAAATAAATCAGTCCAAAATTGATCCCTTTGCAAAAGAGCAGTACCATTGTCAATATTTGTATGGAGGATAAAAAGCAATATAATTTTTAATTTGTCCACTAGTTTGATGTTTGATTGAGATATTGTGTGCTAAGTGCCCACTTGTTACTTTCCGGCCCTTAATTTGTATACTCTGACTCTACATATCTCTTTGCTTTAATTTCTCTTTACAATTACTAATATACCTTAATAATTTTGTGCAATAAGTGATTTTATCGTTGATCTGAAATAAAAATTTAATTGGAAGGTATCAATCAGTAAATCTACAAGCACCTCAGATGGGATTTCAACCCCAAATCTACCGCAATAGTCATAAAGTATTTTCAGGTCTTGCGCTGAAGCTGTTTGTACAGTGGTCCACCAGGCTAGTAAACTGTGCATTTTTCTTGCTCCTAGGAGTTTTAGTAGTCCAGGTTTTAAACATGTATTGTCAAAAATGTAGTTAATTTTTTTACTTGTACTAGTATTTTTTTTCATATTTTGATCTTGCCTTTGTTTGATATGAAATATCACCTATTTGTTCATTGTCCTTTAGTTTCTAGTAACCTCTATGTACTTGTGTATTGATCTATCAGTACTTGCTTTTATGTTCCATAGAAGATGTATGTACTTGTAATTACTTGAGTTAAATAAACGGAGTCTAAGAGCTCCACTCAAAAGAAAAAAAAAATGAAAAAATGATGTGTCAATGGCAGTGATCACAACCAGTGTTATGGAAGGAAGTTACATTCACACACTCAAAAAACATATGAACACATTTAAAAAATTTGTTACGCACATTTGAAAAGGAAGAATTACATGAATGAGCATTTTAAACAAGTAGGTTGTGCTGTTTTTATTAGCACACATGACAAGTTGAGAAATGGCATTTACTAGCTTGTAGAGGTTTCTATACTAGACAATGTTTGACAGGCTAGTGCTAAGAATGAATCTTGGTTTTATACATGCTAAGCGCATTCTGAAGTAAATATTTGTAGGAAGTGAGACTCCTTTCAGCTCTAGAAAGTAGACTTGTTTCAACTGAGCTTATCTGAGTCCACTTTGGGTGCTTTGAATCTGTTGGCTCTAGCTGCAGGGGCTGAAGCTATCAAATGGAAGTTGCTAATTTATTAATTGTTTCTTCTTTTGACATCAGGGTCCGCCAGGCCGGGAGGGTCCTAAAGGAGATTCTGGATCCTTGGGTGATGTAGGTCCTCGTGGATTGCCTGGTATCACTGGAGAGCGTGGTAGAGATGGTAAAAGGGTATGGTCAACCAAATGATTGTCGATCTTAACTGCACTTTTCCCTGGAAACCAAAAGAAAATCTGTACTTGGGAATACTTGGAATAGTCTCAAAGTTTTTATGTCAATTTAACACAGACTTCTTTAACAAAAAAGCTAACAAGCAGCAATGGTTAATCGTTGATTAGGATTAAGACAAAAGTTATTTGCAATGACTCTGATTTCTGATTATCCAACATCACTTTCATTGTTGTCTTCTAAAACTCTCACTTCCTTTTTGACAGGGACGCTTTGGAAAAGATGGACCACGTGGAATTAATGGAGCCCCAGGTACCAAGGTAGGCCATTGGTGGGTCTCTTTTTGATGATGACGTGGGGGTAGAGGGACAGATACCTCATCCCTCCTGCTCAACACAGTCTCCCCAATCCCTCAGCATGGAGTACAGCTATCCACCTATAGTAGTCACCTAAGCTTTGAATCTTCAGAATTAGTATATTAAGATCATGTAACATAATAATACTAGCAATATACAGTTCTTATATATTGCTTTATCACATCCCGGGACGTCTCGAAGCACTCATTACTTTTTTCTACAAGCTATCTGGAGCTATGTTTGAAGTATAGACCCATTTATTAACATAGCGCAATGTAAATGATTTACAAGGTGCTGTGGCACAATCTGCAGTCATACTAGAAAACACATGGACGAACCCCTTCTCTTAACCCTAAGTCTAAAAACAGGGATTTTTAACACTCATTGCTCAACACATCCACAGAACAAAGCTATGATAGAGCACCTTGCTTAAGGACACAAGTGTCAAGATTGGGACCTGAACCCACACTCTGCTGATCAGAAACACAAGAGCTTGAGTCTAGTGCGCTTGACCGTTCGGCCACGACACACAAACAGTTCATTTCTCTGAATGTAAATATTATCATTATTTTCTTTTCAGGGTGATCGAGGATATGATGGTTTACCAGGACTGCCAGGTGTCAAAGGATCTTTTGTAAGGAATAAGTACAGAACATTTTTCTCTCTAAGTTTGTGCAGACCCATTTTGTAAACCCTAGGTCTCTTACCATGTTCTTCTTCTTACCATGTCCATTGTCCACACACACTATATGTTGTGTTCCAGCCGGAGCTGAACACAGTATTTGGCACTTTTGTTGAATTCAGCTAGGTCTCCAGCCTCGCATTTCTGCTCCAGTAGGAGACATCTGAATAAGTGATCCATGGTTTGTGTTTCAGAACCACATATTCAGGTCACATACTGGTTGTTCAGATCAGGATCGAAATAATGAAACATTGAGTAGTGGTTATTTGCTGTGGTTATTAGGCATGTAACCGTACAGTGCCATAAAATAACAAGTTTCACTATGTATTGTCTAGACAACCATCACCACCACCCTGGCATACTAATGATTGTACAAGAATTCTCCATTTTGAAAAGATTTAAAGAAGTTTCTTATTGTCTTATTTTCCAGGGAAGAATTGGATCAAAAGGCGTGAGAGGACCTGAGGGAGAGAAGGGAGAATTGGTAAGTGGCTAGAAGAAAAATGAGATCAGGCCCAGATTGTTTGTGACGGATGGTTTCCTGCAAGTTTTTGCCTGAATTGCAAGTTGCTAAGCACAACAGTTTATGAAAGTGGGAATGAGCAAAGTGTTTTTCCTGATTAAATTGGAAGATGTTTTTTTGGTCTTGTTTTTTCTTTCGTTGCCAAGTTGACTCTATTTCTAGGTCAATATTGATTGTACTCTTTTGTTATGACCCCCCCCCCCAAAATATATATATATGTTTCAATGATGTTATTATGGTGATATTTGTATTTTGTGATGTTTGTCTTGATACTTGCTCTTAAAGTGATCATTATCTTTTTCTACAAACACTTCTTTGTAGGGCAATGATGGAGATCAAGGAGAGTATGGTCTGCCTGGACCACCAGGCACTAGTGGCCAGACTGGACCTAGAGGAATGCCTGGCCCCATGGGTATGCCTGTAAGTTACACTGTCTCTTCTTAATTCAGACTTCATCAAGTTTGGCTCTGCATAATGACACCTGTAGCTGACGGCAAACAATCACTAATCAGTTAATAACTAATGAACTTTTAAATCAAAGATTTTCATTTTTTTGTCTAGTCTATCCTCATATCATCACAAACAAACAGGAAACATTTCAGTTGTCTGAGAAACTTCATTCAGCCTGTTCAGCTGTTTGATACTTCATCCCATAGCCCTTGATTACAAATCCCTGGGGGCAACATGTAGCCTCTCAAGATAGACTCAAAATTTTGTTATTTTATTTATATATTGTTAAGGGTTGATGTAGTGAAATTTGATATCAATATACTGGCAGGGTTTAACATTCATTACTTGATCTACATAAACTGTTGTCCTTTACAGTCAGAATGAATCTGTACATTACAGTCTGTTTTGTAGACTCTCTACCCTTCAGGAATATGATGATTGTTTGTGATCCTAGTGTGATGGGATTCAGGTAGCTCATAGCATTACCAAGATTTATTAGAAGTGGATCCTTGGAATCATTTGGAGATTAGGGGCAAGGTTACCACTGATCCAATAAGCTTTCAGCAACAAGTGAGGGGGGCAACGGGGAAGGGGGTCACATCCGTTACATATTGATTGTAAACTATTAACACAATGCAATTAGCAAATGTTTCTGCCATCACAATTGAAACTGCTTTGATATATTTATTTATTTGATTACAGGGTGGTATTGGTGATCCAGGTCCGATGGGACCCAAAGGTGCAATGGGTATTGCAGGTATGCCAGGTAACCCTGGCATGCCTGGCAAGTCTGGTCCACCTGTAAGTATAGTTCATTATAGCCCTGGAGTAGAAGTTAACAATCCGTTTGGTTCTTTTTGGTAACTTGTTCTCATGGATAGATGGAATTTAACAAACTCTCATACTGGATCAGAATTGACCCACAGTAAGGGTCAGCTTGGAGTAGTGGGGAGTGTCAACTTGACCTACAATCCTAGTCAAAACCAGCTTACAGTTATCTTAGAGTCTATGGCTTGCTATAAGCCAAGTTGAAACAAATAATCATTTGTTAAAATTCAAATCAAAAAAGTAGATTCAGTAAAAGCTGATGTGAATTGTAGGAAATTTGTATTTGTCATGAAAAGTGGGATTAATTTTTTTTAACAAGCTTTCAGTTGATTTAAATCTGTAATTGTTTATTTTTAATATATTTGGTATTTCTTTGTGTCCTAGGGCTCAATGGGACCCCAAGGCAGTATGGGGGGCCCTGGTGTCCAAGGACCAGTGGGTAAGCCTGGTGTTCCAGGAGTACCAGGTACTGATGGCCCTCCGGTGAGTATTACAGCAAGTTAACCTAGTCCCCAAACCTGTCATCAAATTGCCATTTGCCCAGAAGTCCGGCCTAAGGCTGTACGCCCTTTTCCAGGCACACAAAGTATTTTTTGTCCAAGTAACGGAAGGTCGTAAGCAATAAAATGGTTCCATGACAAATAATACAGCTTCACTGTTACATCCCATTCCCATGCAGAGTTTGAAATTCTATAATGACTACCGATCAAACTTATAGTCAGTTTTCTTGAAACTTAATTTTGCAAATAAGTTCCTTGTGTCCTTTCTCCAGTAACGTTCGTTTCATACTTCTTCCGGGCACACTACAAAACTATGTATGTTTGTTTCATTGTACCTTTTTTGCTAACTATTGTCAATTTGATTCTTTGTAGGGTTTCCCGGGTCAAGAAGGACCAACTGGATCTAAAGGAAGTGATGTAAGAAGACTATAGAATTTACACCTAAGCATTTCTCTGTATTTAACCTTTGACATTTTTGTGGGTCAGGCATGGCGTGAAATTAAGTAAAGTCAAGTTCAGGTTGACATTAGAGAAAGATAGAACTTTCTTTTTTTTTCACTCACAATTGGAGAAGCTGAAAATAAATATTTTTGAAAGTGTCCAAACTTGCCATGCTGCTTGCTGAAACTAGGATCTATACAGACTATACAATTCAGTTTAGACACAAATTTCCTTCTTTAAAATTTTAAGTGGTGGTCAATATATAACACAATTTTCAGCAGAAAATCTGATCGCAGCATCCTGCTGTTAAAATAGTTGGATCCCCAGGCAGTGCTGATTATCAGTAGGGGTCATGGGTCAAATCTCCACCTGTGATGCCGATGGGGGTTTCCCTTCTAAAGGTCACTCAGTCATTCCTGTCCCTCGTCCACACTTGACTTTGAAACACTTGTTTGTTATCTGTAATTGAAACTGCAACACTACTATAAGTTTGTCCTCTATTATGAGAAATTGATTTACATTTTGTGTGTGTGGAATGTTTTATTTGTAGGGACCTCCTGGACCACAAGGGCTACAAGGTTATTCCGGACCTAGGGGAGTCAAGGGTGTGACTGGTATCAGAGGGCTTCCTGGGTCAAAGGGATCTTCGGTGAGGCTCCCTAGTTCTTACTGAGGATTCATTTTATGAGAAATGCATAATAAACATTCATTTGAAATGATCAATTTATTTGAAATGGTTTATTGATGTAGAAAGAAAGACAGACTTGAGACAGTTTTTATAGATAATTATTTGCACAGAAATATTTGTCAATTTCTTTTTAACAAAATGGAAAAAAGGTTGATACCCTTTTGTCAGGATTGGTATTGTGGAAGTATTCAAGATGAACAATCTGATTTCATGCAGAAAAAACAGAATTTTAATAATAAACTGCATCAAATACACTGTTGTATTTAGCTAAAACAAGTTTAGCTAATATTGAAATGGAGAAAAATATATGACAGGAGGAACATATTTTGGTTAACAATTTTATGGTAGAAGAATGGAAGCAATTTAGCAATGCTTTTGTAAAGGTATATTTTCTATTTGATTCAGGGTGAGGATGGCATACCTGGTTTGAAAGGAGATATGGGACTTAGAGGAGATCGGGTAAGTTGAAAATAACTCAATGAAAGTTAAAAAGAAAAGGAAATAATTCATTGAGTCAGTGCAAAAACATTTCTCCTACAATAGCACTTAAGTTTCAAGCAAGTTTGAAATTGTCAAAATGTTATATCTCGCTCTGAATAGCCCGGATATATGCACATAACTAGTGCGTGCCGAGATATGACATTACTGCAAGGAGAATTTGTTTGCGAGATACAATGAAGAGTGTGGTTTATTGCTTGAAGATTAAAGAACCAACAAAATACAAGCTATGATTGAACTTTGTTTGTTTTGCTTGATTTATTTTCAGGGCAATCAAGGGCCATCAGGTCCAAGAGGGCCAGAGGGTATCATGGGACCTAAGGTGAGTGATTCTCCAGACAGTATTAGGAAAGACCCCAGCTCCTAACTTCAACAAAGCACAGAACAATTGTGCTTACCAGAAAAAGGTTACCAGCCAAAATATCTTATCATAATGTACCATTTGTGACTGGTTTCTTGCAATGTTTTGCTAAGCAGTAATTTGTTCACTGCATAAAGAAACTCTATGAAATAAAAAAATTAAAAATCCTGATGCAGATCAGTGGCCACTATTCATATTCATGTTGCCTTATTAATTTGTGATTTGAATAAGACTTTTCAAAATTAGCAGCCCATCTAAAAAAAAATAATAATAGTTATTTGTAATGCGCCAAATCAATCTTAAATAGATGTTCAAGGTGAAATCAAGAGACAAAGCATAAATGCAAAGTAACCTGATAACAACAGGTGGGAACTGCACTGTAAGAGCAAACAATAAGCAAACAAGCAAAGAAACATCAACAACAAAATCTGTGATTTAGAAACTACAAAAAGCTTGAAAAAAGTTGAGTTAAGAGAGCAACTTGAAAAGTGTGGACTGAAGGATTTTTAGGAATATCTTGAGAAAGATGATTCCAAAGAGAAGACACAGCTTGTGCAAATGGCAGGATTCCTACAAAACACCTCTATTTATTTGCTTGATTTTACAGCAAAATTCCTCTGTTTGATATACTAGAAGGTTTACTCATGGAGTAAGTATCTGTCTTATTATTATCTTATTAATTTCTTGTTGATATTTCTCCACAGGGTGAGATGGGTATAATCGGTGATCCGGGACCAATTGGTATTGGTGGTGAAAAGGTTAGTTTGTTCCCAAAGTCGTTCTTTCTTCAAGTAAAAATTTTGTCTGAGAATCATCAATAAAATCATTTTCTTTATAATAATTTGGCTTCAAAATTAGGTACACTTTGTTACAGTGTCCTGTTATGAACAAGTGTTTGAGAACCAATGGAGTACATGATATTTATATATTTGATTATTTATATATAGGTTTTCCCGGCCAATTTCAACAAAAATCCATTCATTTTAACTCCTGGCTCATTCAATTTCGTTTGAAAACGAATGCTCCGTTGAAACAGCATTCAACAGTTTAAAGGAGTCATTCAATTTCACCAGTTTAGCATTCACTGGTCAAATAAGATCATTCAATTTCATCAGACCGCAAGACTCATTCAATTTCGTAAAAGCCAGCGGCAAGAGGTGGTCAACCATTCAATTTCATTAATGGGCAATCTTTTTCAAAATGTTTGCATTCAAATTCATATTCTATGCTATATGCCTTCTGATTCGTAGCTGCCTGTAATAAAGGCAAATGTTTTTAGGGAAAACTCATTTCTACACTAGTTTCGCGTTATCTCCAAATATAGGCCTAAGCGATTTTGAATGAAAAGGTGGCTGCCCGTGGTCGGTACAGAGTAGTGAATAATGTTAACAGGGAGACACTGATTGAAGCATTCGAGAATAACCAGGCATGACTAGGCCCACCTACAACTAGCATGGTGACTCTTGGCATAATCATAACCAAACTTACATGCCGAGATGTCTGGCACGTCAGATCATTGAAGGTTAAAGAAACCAACATCAGATAAAAATAAACGAATAGAAGAAATGTATATCAAACACACGAAGAAAGAGACTTGTGAACAAAATCCACAAGAAAACAAAAAGATTAATTTATCTTTAGATTTTATAACGACCCCTTATCATTTTAAGCTTTTGTTTCCTTTAAAACATTTGTTAACTTCAAATTTGACATGGTCCGGGCATTAGCAGAAAACAAAGACAAGAACATAAATACCAGGGCAAAAAATCTCAAGACTTTCGCAAAAGAGTTAGTTTTCATTTTAAAGTTATTGGGTGCAGGTTTTAACTTCGAAGTGTATAACAAAGCAAAAGGAACAGCGGACTGTTTCAATAACAAAAAACAAACGATACAATAAAACAAGTAAAATACATGGAAACACCTCTTACAAAGGACATCTTATGTGCCAGAAAGGGGCTATAATTTCCAGCTTACTCGTAAAGCCATAACTCATGTTTAATTTGAATGCAAAGAAGTTGAAATTCGTTGCCCATAAACGAAAAAGAAAACGCAAACTAGCAACAAAACCATGTTCGCTTCAATGAGTCTTAATTTGAATGCATCAACTGTGAATACGTAGTAGAAATTTAACTTAAGAATGGTCAAAGTGTAGTCTTGAATGCCTATAAACGAAATAGAATGACCGAAGCGAATCTGAACGAGAAAAACGAAATCATGTGTGCACAAAAACGAAATTGAATGCATTTAGAGCTAAAAAGAAACCCTAGTTTGAGAGGATTAGGGGAAAATGCGTGAATTTGAATGCATGTTAATGAAATTGAATGAATTTTTGCTGAAATTGGCCGGGAAAACCTATATTATAAATTTATTTGTTAAACAGTCATCAAGCTCTATGCACACACAAAAATTGCTCAAGCTTGCTCACCCCATGACCCACACCGTTCTAGTGCAGATGACTTACCACTAGACTAATACTCCGGTTGGATTCAAACCCACGACCCACACCGTTCTAGTGCAGATGTCTTACCATTAGACTAATACTCCGGTTGGATTCAAACCCACGACCCACACCGTTCTAGTGCAGATGTCTTACCATTAGACTAATACTCCGGTTGGATTCAAACCCACGACCCACACCGTTCTAGTGCAGATGACTTACCACTAGACTAATACTCCGGTTGGATTCAAACCCACGACCCACACCGTTCTAGTGCAGATGTCTTACCATTAGACTAATACTCCGGTTGGATTCAAACCCACGACCCACACCGTTCTAGTGCAGATGTCTTACCATTAGACTAATACTCCGGTTGGATTCAAACCCACGACCCACACCGTTCTAGTGCAGATGTCTTACCATTAGACTAATACTCCGGTTGGACCCACACCGTTCTAGTGCAGATGTCTTACCATTAGACAGCAGAGCATGGCCTGGTGACAAGAGTCCAGTTCAAATCCTGTAACTGACTTATTGTTATTCTGCATTCTCTTTCTGTTCTGACCAGGGTCAAGTTGGAGCACCCGGAATGCCTGGTTATCCTGGAAGAACAGGTGACAAGGTAATGTCAACTCTTAAATGATAAGCTTCTTCAAACCCCTTTTTTAACTCGTAATGTTTGTTTGTTTTTTGTTTGTTTGCTTGTTAAAATGATTTTTCCATCAAGGGAACTCGACAAACTCCCACAAGGGGATCTAAACACCAAGCTGGCAATTGTTTATCGCCTATGATTATGAATTGCACAAATCAAGAAATTGTGTTTCAGCAACTAGGGGACAATACTTTTTCTAGTCTTTGTGGTTAGCTGGTAGGATTCGAACCAACAACCTTGTGATTGCAAGTCCTGCAGTCTAACCACATGACTAATGTGAACTGTTTAAAGATATCCTTTCCTGAACCCCCTTATTTTGTGCACCCCTTTCAAAATTACCTTTTAAAATAATCCAAAATGTATATGATTTCAACTAGCTTCAGAATGGTGGGAAGCTTTTGTAGTTGGTGTTTAACAAGTTGAGAGGGATACTGAGCTCTGTCTGAAATAAATCGAAGGAGGAATGTCCCCAAATGGGATCATCTGCAATTCTCTTTCTTGTCTTAATAAACTCACTTCTTGAGAGTTCCATGTTTGTTAAAATGTTGAAGTAAATGACGTTACTTTCTACCTTTTGGAATTTAAAGTGCCTTTATTTAGACTAACACAATTTGTTTACATTTGTTTACATTCAGGGAGACTTAGGTAAAGAAGGAAATTCAGGGAAAATCGGAGACAAAGGTTCAAGGGTAAGTACACTTCCCATTCCTTAAATACAGTTTTCAATGTGTCAATTATACTTGGTTATTTGGTTTAAGGGTCAAATTTTCTTGTGTTACTGCGCGGTGCATTTTAGGCGATGTGCGCATGGTAAGACATGCACTATGGTCTTTTTGCACAATTTAACTCCCTAACTGGCAGACCATGGGTAGACTGCAGCCACATGAAACGTAGTACAATGGGGGTCTTTGACCATGTGCTATGCGTGAAATTCTTGTTTTGATATATAAGGTCCTATCTTCGAGATGCCACCCCAAAAGCCAAATTTGTGCAAACACATGCTGCATTTGCACATGACAGCCACTCAGAAACTTAATGTTTACCAGTCTTTCATATCAGAGGTCACGTCGTCTGTATAACTTGTAAACTGCAACTTTCATTGTGAAGAATGACTTTGTATATTGTCTGTTATAATCAAATGGTTTTGTTTGGTTAAATACAGGGACTCTCGGGCGTACCGGGGAATGTAGGGGACCGTGGACCTAGAGGGCAAAGAGGTGAACGAGGTGTATCTGGAAGCGAGGGACCACTTGGACAAAAGGTAATACATAAACAATATCAACAACAATTCCTATACACAACTAAAGTACCCTTCCATATGAGGCCAATTTTTCTGTGAAGTTCCCAAGAAATTTTGGTTGACCTTTTCACAATTGATAATGCTAGGAAATTAGTTCGGCTAAAAACACACATGTAAAACAGTGTACACTAAATGTCAAACATGTGTACTCAGTGCTAATGGTAAAGAAGAGCACTCAATAAACACAAAGCTGAGACTTGTAGGAACAATTTTTATTTCATTTATCATTTTATGGATAAATAAAAATCAAATATTTGACATGAAGTAAACAGAAAGAGGTTCCATACACTTTGAAAATTGTATAAAAAGTACTCTTCAAATTTACGTTTATTGTAAACAATTCTTTTTCTTTAACAGGGTGAAGAAGGACCCCTAGGACCCAACGGAATTCAAGGAGACAGGGTGAGTAAAAAATCACAACAAACTCTTTACATCTTCTAATAATCCCTGAGTTGAATTAGAGATCAGAAAATTTCTGTTTCACATAAGTGAAAGAGTGAGTGAAAAACCAAAATCAAGCTGTGTGCTTCTCCTAACTCCTGTGTTTAATTAGAGATCAGAAAATTTCTTTTCTCATAAGTGAAAGAGTGAGTGAACAAATCACAACAAACTCTTTGCATCTTCTAATAATCCCTTAGTTGAATTAGAGATCAGATAATTGCTGTTTCACATAAGTGAAAGAGTGAGTGAAAAAAAATCACTACAAACTCTTTACATCTTCTAATAATCCCTTAGTTGAATTGGAGATCAGATAATTGCTGTTTCACATAAGTGTTGATTGTAGATAACTTTTGCTTATCAAATGACCACAATATTAAACTTCTCTCCTCTATGTTCTCCTTAATGAAAATTAGAGAACCAAAGATAAATCCATGAATGACTCATATTTTCCAATGTTACTGTAGGGTCCATCTGGAGTCCCTGGTGGCCGTGGGTTCCCAGGAGCTAAAGGGCCCTCAGGGCCTATAGGCCAGGATGGTATACCAGGCTTCCCTGGTCCACGTGGAGAGGCAGTAAGTACAATCTCTTAATTCACATATTATATAATTACCTCATAATAAATCTGGATATGCTAAAAATAAAACACCTCTGAAAATTCATGTTATTCATTAATATACAAAGTTTGTTCAAATTCCCCCCAAAAACCTTTCATTCTTAAAACTTAAATTAGGGGAAGATTTAATGAAAACATATCACATTACAAACTAACTGTCACATAGGCATACAACCCAGGGGAGGGGGACATTCCTCAAAAATTCAAGCAAAACCAGTGGGGAACATTTGGGGCACAGCAAGAAGAAAATAAATTGGCCAGAGTAAGCAAAAAGGACTTTGTGTTAAATATTTGAAAGAAAAATTGACTAGAGTGGGATTTAAAGTGGGGGCATTCAACTAACTGAGCTATCTAGCCCCTGCAGTCTCCCTATTTAGTCAGTATCTTGTTTGGAATATTCGAAATTGGTATTTATGTTTTTATTTGTGTAACATGTACGCTCATGGACTGTAAGGCTTAAGCCGTGTTCCCATTGGACTTTTTCTTCCGCGGCCACGCGGAAACTTACCGTGACTGGATTAGATGTAATTCTACCGTGCGTTCCCACCTGGACTTAAATTCCGCGATGGAACAGTTAACTCGCTGTTCGAAACTGGCAGAATGTACACATTGCGGGCGCTGTGCACAGTCACCTTTGACCTATGCAGGATATGACGTGACTGTGACGTAGTTTTCTCGCACTGAATTCATCCACATTTTCACGTTTATCTAGCCCAATTAAACTCCTCACAAAATTGATCAAATCTGCCATGTTTCTAACCACAGTAAAGCAAAAACTTGCTGCCGCTGGACGAGATAGAAAAGGCGTTATTTTTGTATTGCATGTACACACGCTACATACCACACGGCCATCAGTGCAAATGAAACAGGGAACCATACCATTTTCGCGCGCCCTCTGTGTATAGTTGTGTCGTAAACAGGAAGTGGTGTTGTTTGTATAGCGTTTTACACCGTGGTCGCGGTAGGTTTACAGCGTGGAGCGTTCCCATTGGACTTTTTAGCGGCCCTGTTAAGTTACCGTGGATGAGCGGAAGTCTTCCGCGACCTCCTTCGGCCTGTTAGTTTTACATCACGGCCGCGGTAAGTTGACAGGGAGGTCAGTTTACCATGCGTTCCCATTGGATTTAATTTTGTCATTCTACAGAAAAGTCGCGGTACTTTAGCAAAAATAAGTCCAATGGGAACACGGCTTAAGTCTGTCAACAGTTAATTCACTATTGCCAACTCTGATGGTCGCACAATACATGTACTTTGAAGATAAAATCCAATTTACTTTTGTTTTAAAGAACCCCATCTTCAGTTGGTTTTCTCTGAAACTTTAATTTATCATTAATCCCTTTGATTGTTCCTTCTTTCCAGGGATTTGAGGGCAAACCAGGAACACCAGGACCTGCAGGTGTAATCGGTCCACAGGTGAGTTTAGTTTTCTGTTTTTCATACTGAGACGAGTGCATGGTGGATCCACAGAGACTGTAGAATCTTCTAGATTGTTGTTGATGTGGCATGGTCAAATTACACATAATTTTGTATGACAGCTTTGTAGCCAATTAGTGAAGACTTTGGGCGCGCAGCAGATCCGCACTCGTGTGACACAATGACTTACCAACAAGATTTGTCACCTTCAAACTCCTTAGATTGTGAATATACCCCGGTATTGAATTGAATTATTATTTTTTTCTTTCAATGAAACAGGGTCCACCAGGAGAGAAGGGTCCTGAAGGACAGAGTGGGTTCCCAGGAGGGCCAGGCCTACCTGGTGATTCTGGTCTACCTGGAGAATCTGGAAGTACAGGTATTCAGGTAAGCAAATCACAAACCAAATTAGTTTGACCTTTCTTATCTCTCCGCAATTCTTGAATGTTTTTCGAACAAATGGCTAACTTCTACCGATAACTCCCTAAAAAAACGCTCATTTAGGAAAAGTGACTGGCTAAAACTAAATAAATTATGCTTTTGGATTGGCATGGTCCAGCTTAGGATATCATGGTATATGAGCTGACCAGTATGTACGATGTGGTTAAGACAATGGAAATATTAGTATATGTCATCACATGCTGACAACATCCATCACTGCAGGGTTTAAAAAAGTTAACTAGGGAGGTAAAAACTTTAACTTTTCTGATCTATGCTTTATACTTTCTCTGCCCCAATCAGTTCAATCTCTTCCATGCAAATACTCTGTTTCTTTGTGGTATTTAGAAGCTGATTTTGTAATCACAGTAATTTTTGTTCTCCTGACAGGGCACCCCGGGCCAGCCTGGAATAGCTGGAGGTGAAGGACCTCCTGGCGTACAAGGCTTCCCAGGAGAAAGAGGTCTTCCTGGTGTTCAGGTAATTAAACTCACTTTCAAGGTTCATACCAACTTTACTTATTTTCTGATCTGTAGCTGAAACTTCAGTGAAAAAAAACATTGAAATTGTTTTAAGTGAGTTCAGGGCAGTCAGGTTGGTGTAGTGGTATCTTTCCTCGCCTTCCACTGCTAGGACCACAGTTTGAATCTCACTGGGGGCACTGTGTGGATTGGGTTTTCAGTCCCTACCTGACTGCGTGGGTTTGCACTGGAATAATTCTCTGGCATTTTCCTCACACATCTAAAACTTAAACTTCCTTCTTTGTCTTCTCTCTATTCGGGTTCTTGGCTAGGATAGTGATTAAGTTAACTTTTCTGAGAATCAATGGCTTCACAACCAGAATTAATAAATATAAATACAAATAAGTCGGCAGATTTTGCATAACCTACTAACTGATATTAATTTGTTATGAGTTTTAGATCTCTTGATTCATCTCGATTAATTTATCTGTGTTCGGAGTGTGTACAATTTAAACACATCATTTGTGGCGAATTCTCTGCTACTACTGGAGACCTGCAAGAAGAAGAATCGTTGAGCTATAAAATTGTAAAGAGAAGTTGTGTTATCTCAAAGTAAACCTTGGAGAAAGAGTCGGGTGGGGTTGAAACGTGAAACCATTTAAAATGTTGTGCATAAGATTTTTAAAGTTGTAATGTTACAATTGTTCATTTCCACAGGGACCAGAAGGAGACAACGGTGAGGATGGTGCAACAGGCCAACAAGGACCACCAGTAAGTGTATTGGTCTCTAATTACCTCATAATCCCTCATGATGGCTAGTCATGGTTGAGCGGTTAAGAACACCGGACTAAAGCTCTGGTGTTTCTGATGTTCAGCAGAGTGTGGGTTCGAGTCCCAGTCTTGACAATTGTGTCCTTAAGCAAGAAACTTAACCATTATTGCTGCATTCTTCAGATTGGACATAAAGCCGTAGGTCCCTTGTGTTGTGTAATGCACATAAAAGAGAATGTATTAATTCCCTTAGCTAGTGCTGTTTATTTGTTTTATAGAAAGTAGTTAAAGGTAGTGTCTTAGATTAGTGTTTGTCAACATTATGCTGATTTATAGGCAAAATTATTAAGAAAGATACAATAAAAGTTACATGTTAAAAACCATATTACTTTGAAGGGAATCCTTTCTGCGGTACTTCTCACTATAAGATCAGATTTTAAGATTTTAAGGTCATTCATTTTTTACCAATCTAGGACCCTACATTGAAAGAATCAGTGTGGTAGAGAAAGTAGTGAAGAGCGATATTTTAGCACCCATGGACTTTATTTAAGATGTGAACTGTGACTTATTTGATGTGATGTTGTTGTTGTTTTTCAGGGTGCCCCTGGCATTCAAGGCCCTTCAGGGGTTGCAGGACCACCAGGGCTACAGGTAAGCACCATACGTTACCTTGCATCACTTGCATCCAATTTAAGATGCTCCCTCTCACTTACATGGCTCGTAATGGACTAGCTCCATCAGACATCAAAGAACTCATCACACCCAAACTATAAATTCCTCCATACATCTCCCTTTATCATCCTCAGCACACCTGCACCTAAACCCTGGTTCCCGTATACCCAGTACGATGAACAAATCCTCTCTGTTTGTGCCCCCAAACTGTGGAACAATCCCCCAACAACATAAGTGATTCCCGACTCTGAACACTTTCAAAAAATAGATTGGGTAACATTCCTATTTATTTCAACAACATGATTGCTCTTTCTCTAGATAGTTATGAAGCTATTTTTATTTTGTAAATATTTGTAAAGCACTTAGAAACACTGCATATGAAGTGCTTTATGAACGTTGGGTCCTATTTTTATTATTATGATTCTAGTTATTAACTTCTTCAACACAATGAACTTGATCGCTGATGATTCTAATTTATTCTATTCTCATAGTAATCTTAATTACCTCATTTATAAGGTCAACAATGAACTGATATCTGTTGCAAATTGGTTCAGGGTCAATGGCTTGTCTCTTAATATTGAAAAGACCAATTTCATGTTATTTAGCAACTCTGCCACTGAAGTTCCTTGTAATGTGAAAATTGTTAACACTGTTATTAAAAAAACTGAGTGCTGTAAATTTTTGGGATTGTATATTGACTCGGGATTAAAGTGGGATTTTCATATTGAACAGTTATGTAAAATAATTTCTAGAAATATTGGGGTGATTAATAAGATAAAATTGTTTGTCCCAGCATCAGTCCTAGACTCCCTTTATAACACATTAATCGGATCATATATTAACTATGGTATACTAGCATGGGGAGGTAGTTCAACTAACAAACTGAACAGAATTTTCCTTCTACAGAAACGGGCTCTACGTACCATTAATTTTGCCGATTTTCATTCACATACAAATCCTTTTTTTTCTAAACATAGGACTCTTAAAGTCAATGACATTTATTATCACCAACTTGGATCCCTCATGTACCAGTCTACCCGTAATACTTTACCATCCTCAATTAATAGTATATTTACACACAATCGCGAGATTCACTCTCACTTTACTCGTCAAGCTTCCGACCTTCATATACCATATACTCGTACTTCTCTCGCTCATAAAACAGTCAAACTTGAGGGACCCAAGCTTTGGAACTCATTAAACTCTCAACTTAAAGCCTCTAAAAATCTCTCAGTATTTAAGCATAAATTTAAGGCCATTTTGTTGCATTCCTATTGTTGATAGGTGATTTCTTTCTTTCTTATATTGCTGACCTGTCTCTGTTCGTTCTTGTCCATTGTTCGTTTGTCTAGGTAATTACCTTTGTTGTTGGCAGCTTGTGCATTGAGCCTACTTGGTAATACAACTGTCCTTACAGGAACGTGTTTTTCTACCTGGAGTGGTGCATTCCACAATATATCAACAATAATTGTATTATCGGCTCAATGCACAAGCTTGCTCAGGGACCCATAACCTTACAAGCCTTGCTTCTTTATGGGTCCCTCCACAGTTTCATTAACTCCCATGCTTACTCTCTATTTAATTAAATCTTACCAAATAATTAATTTAACTCTTAATTTCCCATTTATATTGTCTTTGATTTGATTTTGATACTGTGGAAAATAAACTGAACTGAACTGATAAAATTGAATGTATTTATATTTTGTCTACAGGGTCGCCCTGGAGAGAGAGGTCCCGAGGGATCCCGCGGAGTCAAGGGTGAAGGGGTAAGTTCAGAGCCTGTGTGCTCCCACAAGATTTTTTCCTGGTGTGCAGATTTCCATTCAAACAGATTTTCGTTTGCAGAATATTTGTATTGTATACAAAAGTTCCTTCTCAGAAGAAGTTGCCTAGAAGTGGTGGAGAAGAAAAGTTTATTTGGTTCAAGTTGATCTTCAAAGAACTTCATAACACTACCAACATCTTTGTCACGTTGTCTGTGCACAAATTGTGATTATATACACCAATTTCATTTACTAGAAAAGGATCAGACTCTTCTTCCATTCAGCTTAAGTTTCATGACTTAGGTCCTTTTTCAATTCAACGGCTTCATATTAGACTCCAGCTTGGGCTCTGTCAGCCGATTAGAAAATACAAACCTTCAGTACAGGAATTCAAACATTAGAGTGCCTTAAGCTAGAGCTAAATCATATGCAGTGGTTTCGAGAATGACCAACAAAATTGCTTTACAGTGATAACAAATCTTCTCTCCTGGATTTTTCTTCCAACGATGACTTGAGATTGAAGTGCTATAGTTTTCTCTCTACTTGTATGTAGCTGCTTAGATTTAAAAAGAGTGTCTTCATTTATTTCAGGGAGACACTGGACCCACAGGACCAGTTGGCCGAGATGGTATGCCAGGACCAAGGGTAAGTCCCAACTTCAGAAGGCTGTTAAGACATTTTTGATTAAACTGGTCATTTTTAAGAGAACACAGACCAACTAACACAGGTTTAAACTAACTTTAACTATGGAAGAATGTCCTGGTTAAATGTATTTGACCTATTTACACTTGAATTGCTAACACTGCAAGCAAATGCAAACTTGGAAATAGCTACCTCTGCTTGGGTGTAGTAAGTGAGAAAACTCAGGGTAAGCATACCAAGTGATCAATTGTTCCAGGGAAATCACATCAAGTGTGTAGTGAACATGGTTGTCATGCGTGGCTTGTTTGTAAAGCACTCCCCTCTCTCACCATTGTGGCCCTGGTTAGATCTCAGCTTCTTAGCTGGGAGTACGGATAATAAGCCTCCCAAATTAGTAGTTATTATAACATGGGGTGGCACTGGGGTGACAATTCCCAAGGACCAATTCACTGGGATTTTATTTCCTTGAGTTTGGCCTAGTAGTGTAAAAAGGGCTTAATATCAACCAAACCATCGACCCATTGGAGATTTCTACAAAGGAATGAAGTCAAAAGATGAAGAAACACCTTGGCTGTTTTCATGACATAAATTTCCATTTCCCATTTCTATAATTTGGTTATGCTTGCAAATAAAAGCATGAGGATATCTGGGTGTCAGAAGCTTTAAAAAAAAGTTTCCATAACAGGGCTCGAAATTTACACTAGACCACTGGCCGGAGGCTAGGGGTTTTAGCATTGGGCCAGTAGACTTATGACTGGACAAGTCTAGCAGTCTTGTGTTTTGAATAATACTACCTTACTATGTATTTATGTTTGTAAAACTGATGTTCGAATATTGACTCTGAGACATATAAATGTCTTTCAATTATGTTGAGTATTGAAGTTATACCCACAAGACAAATGATGTCAACCTTTACCTTAGTACGTGTTCAAATAAAAACAGTTTAAATGTAAGCTACAAGTTTGATTCTTGCCTTGTAAGAAATGTTTTGGTCCAGTGAATATTTTGAGCTACAAGCCCTGCTGCAGTCTTGTGGGTTCCCCCTCCCCCAATTCAATCCTTGCATAATCTCTGATTGTACCCTATTTCTTCCACCTGTTAATCTTCTTTGTGAATTGTGTTCCTCTTTTTCTGAAGGGTCTACCAGGCCCAGTGGGATTGACCGGTGCACCTGGTGAGGATGGAGACAGGGGAGATTCTGGATTGCATGGAACGAAGGGATCCAAGGGAGAACGGGGCATGGAGGTAAGACCTACATCCAACAAGATTGTATATCTCTTGCTTACTCTATTCTTGCCATGTATTTCAGGGAATTCAGACTTTTTATGTCAGCCTGGTGAATAAAAAAGCCTTTCATTTTTCCGCATAAAAGAAAGACTGCCCTTTGATCTACTTCACTAGTGCTTAGGACACTGTTCCTAAAAGCCCTTTGAATTCCAAACCCTCCCTAGGGGTTACCATAAGGTAGAAACGCCATCATTTCAACATACATGTAGGCCCTACGTCCTAAAATTTGGATCCAACATGTAGTTTCAGACTTTTTTGCAAGCAATGACTCTCATCCCTGGTATTTATAAATAATAATAATAACATTTATAGCATGACTTTTCAAAAGGTTACAAATCGCACCAAGACTTCACTCTAACAGTCAGAAAAAAACAAAAAAAAGAATGAACATGTGCATGAATTAAGCAGGTCTGAAGAGAGGATTTCAACATGTGTATTGAGGTGGAGCATCGGACTGATAGTGGGATTTAGTTTTATAGATTGTTGGACCTGCTACAGAGAGCATCTTATCTCCTGCTTTCTTTACAGTGTGGGGGATACAATTAAGATGTTTGGGTGTGTCTAGGGAGGAAGAAGATGTCAGAGAAACACTCACAAGTTGACCATCAGACCAATATGAAAATCTTGCTGAGTTCACTTGCTAAGCAAACAATGTGCAAGGGACCAGTCACAGTAATAAACATTCCAAATTTAGTTTTGGCTGGTGACTGTTTCAGCTAAGCAAACATTGTCAGTGCTAAGCAAATAGTGTGCCTGAGCATCTCATTGAAATTGGTCAAGTATGTTACAACAGATAAACAAAATAGTATTAATGTTATACCGCGCATTTTCAATGTTCAAAACGATCAAATGACCTTAGAATTAAAACAAACTAAAATAATTATGAAGAGTTGACATAAATAGGAAGAAAAGAATAATAACAATAGCAAAACAAATGTAGGCAATAAATTAAAATATATTTTTAAAATTACACCCTAAAAACCAATTACATCTGGGCCAGCCAGTGATGTAAATTATTGAGCAAATTTCCAGTTTTATACAATTTTTATCTCTTACCTTCTCTATAGCTTACCACATTCCCAAAAGACACTGCATTAATTCACGTTGATTTTTCATGTATTTTTTTGATGTGATTTTTCTCCTTTCAGGGCCCAATGGGATTGCTTGGGGAGAGAGGACCTCGTGGGGACCCAGGCCTACCAGTGAGTTATCAATCACAGCTTTGTTTGTTTGTTTGTTTGTTTGTTTGTTTCTCTAGTGCAGCATATCCGTTTTAAAGTGTTCTTATTTGTGGGATCTATAATGAGAGCAGAGGAAAATTCCCTGCTAGGATGTTGTTTGTTTCAAGGTTAAAAGTAAGCATAAAAGACGACATTGTTTAATCTGTACTGATTATAAAGTTCATATTAGAACCACTTTTTTAGTTTCAAGGTGATGGGTTAATGCCATGTGTTGATTTAATTTTTATTTTATTTTTTCTCTTTCAGATACTAATGTATTTTGATTTATAAAACCAAACAAATCAAAATGGAAATGAACAGAATTGTATTTACCGGCTGAAGCAGTTTACTGGCTAAAGTTTAAAAGTTTACCGGCTGAAGTTTAAAAGTTTACCGGCTGAAGTTTAAAAGTTTACTGGCTGAAGTTTAACAGTTTACCAGCTGAAGTTTAAAAGTTTACCATCTGAAGTTTAAAAGTTTACTGGCTGAAGTTTAACAGTTTTTGTGTGAAGTTTTTAGTTTGAAAAGTGTTTGTAATTTCCTTTGGTGATTCTTATTTCTCAGGGAGAGGATGGTGATACGGGCGTGCCAGGCGAGATGGGTCAGCGAGGTCCCAAGGTGAGTCAGTGCAATTCTCCAGGTCTTAAAGACAGTGTTTCAGGAGTGAACACAATCACAAACAAACAGTTCAATAGGGCTGAGTATCAATCCGAATGCTCACTGATTGCACATTCCACACCAGTACCAGTCATCCAGAGAAATACACATTGCTCAAACACTGTCAAGTCGAAAAAGACCACTGATCAATGACGTCTAGGTCTACCCTTTTTGTAATGTCATGGGAGGAAAGTCTGAGCCTTGAATCCCTAATGGAATGACTGATACTGTTGATGTAGCCAGTTCTAGTGCAGACTGTTTAAATAACATTCAGAACTAATTAAGAACATCCTTACATGCCAACAACTGTTTTCAAACATACTGGGGGAGGGGGGGGGGGGTGTCAGGGGAATTAATTAATTAATGATATTTGTAGTATTATAATAAGAGAGTTATTATCGTACTTTGTTTGCAACTAGAGATTAGAACTATCTTCTTTTGTTTGCAACAAAAGATTAAACTTTCTTATTTTGCTCACAACCATAGATTAAATGTTCTCGTTAATATTTGCAACCAGAAATTAAACATTTTCATTATGTTTGTGAGCTTACTGTTTATTAATGGTTCTCATTTGATGTTTGATTTGTCTCATCAGGGAGAAGAAGGCCCATCAGGAGCTCCAGGGAGTGCAGGACCAATTGGCTTACAGGGTCTACCTGGCCCCAGTGGCCTCAAGGGAGACACTGGTGATCCTGGTCCAACTGTAAGGATACAAATCTTTGTTGACTATTGACAGTAACTGGTGTCACAACCTCCAATGATATGTTTTTTTGATTGGGTCTAATGTAGAATACATCTTCCCCAGATCAATGGTGACAATGGAGTCGCCTTTCAAATAATTTTATCTGGGGTAGAGTCCACACTATTACACCAGCATAGGTCAGATCTTTGCCTGATGCCGTAATCGGTGTATAGGTACAAATAGTATTCTTTGAATCACCCCTTACAAGGATTCTGATTCTTTTGATTGGTTTAGAGTGCATCACATTATTTTTACTATGTACAAATAAAAGATGAAAGAATTACTGGTGACAGAATTACTAATCTATTCTTTGTTTTTATCAAAGGGTGTTCCTGGTCGATCGGGACTGCCTGGAAAACGAGGTTCTCCAGGAGGAGAGGTGAGTATGGAAAGAACCCCACATTTTGGCCTCATGTATTTGTAAGACTAAATATTCCTTCCAATTGTGTCAATCAGGGTTGCCTGTCTGCCCATATACCTGAACAATGTACAACTATTTTCTAAAGCCTCGGTCTGTAATGTTCCATTCCTACACCCCTAATACATTTTTTTCTACAATTGTTCTACTTTTCTTTAAATTTTGAATGTAAACATGTTAGTTTCTTGTAATGCTCTATGTTAGATGAAATCTTGGCCAAATAATAGCAGTAAAATAAATGTTCTATTGAATTGAATTGAATTGAAAATAAATAATGTAATTCATTTATTGCCCCTGAAAGCAAAGCTCTTTTAGTGCTTTACTCGGCATATGGGTGGAAACCTCACATAGCATGTTGAACCCAGTCTTGTTACAAGAATTTATTGATTTGAGTGGTTTTTTAAAACTTTATTTTCTTGAAGGGTGGACAAGGCTTGCCAGGACCAAGAGGGGACAACGGATCTCCTGGACAAAAGGTAAGACACTAATTGTATGATCGATTCAAAGTCAATTTTAAAAAGAGTCTATTTGCTTTTAGAATGTAGCTTCAGTTAATTTTGAGTAGCAACAAAATAAGTTCCTAAATTCCAATGAAGCAGTTGTAATATTATGATCAATGTAAAGTTGGCAGATTTGTTGTTGTTGTTTGTAGAAAACGCCTTTTCAACACAAAACTTGATAGGAGTGGAGATCTGAAGAGAAACAAATCACAGCACTAATGTTGTTTTTCTGTTTTTTGTCGTTTGCAGGGTGAGAAGGGATCTGTTGGAATACCAGGCAGATCAGGAAGAGATGGACCACAGGTTTGTGTATTCAATTATCTTTAATTTAAGTTAATCCCAGAGTTTGTTTGCAACAGGTGTCTATTCAGGTTGTTTGCCTGGGTGGGGTACTTGCATATATATTGATCACAGATAACGTGCCTGTGTTTGCAACAGGTGTCTATTCAGGTTGTTTGCCTGGGTGGGGTACTTGCATATATATTGATCACAGATAACATGCCTGTGTTTGCAACAGGTGTCTATTCAGGTTGTTTGCCTGGGTGGGGTACTTGCATATATATTGATCACAGATAACGTGCCTGTGTTTGCAACAGGTGTCTATTCAGGTTGTTTGCCTGGGTGGGGTACTTGCATATATATTGATCACAGATAACGTGCCTGTGTTTGCAACAGGTGTCTATTCAGGTTGTTTGCCTGGGTGGGGTACTTGCATATATATTGATCACAGATAACGTGCCTGTGTTTGCAACAGGTGTCTATTCAGGTTGTTTGCCTGGGTGGGGTACTTGCATATATATTGATCACAGATAACGTGCCTGTGTTTGCAACAGGTGTCTATTCAGGTTGTTTGCCTGGGTGGGGTACTTGCATATATATTGATCACAGATAACGTGCCTGTGTTTGCAACAGGTGTCTATTCAGGTTGTTTGCCTGGGTGGGGTACTTGCATATATATTGATCACAGATAACGTGCCTGTGTTTGCAACAGGTGTCTATTCAGGTTGTTTGCCTGGGTGGGGTACTTGCATATATATTGATCACAGATAACGTGCCTGTGTTTGCAACAGGTGTCTATTCAGGTTGTTTGCCTGGGTGGGGTACTTGCATATATATTGATCACAGATAACGTGCCTGTGTTTGCAACAGGTGTCTATTCAGGTTGTTTGCCTGGGTGGGGTACTTGCATATATATTGATCACAGATAACGTGCCTGTGTTGCAAAAGTATTTATTTTTCCATTGAGCACCTTGAGTAAATTAATTTCCATCATGTCTTAGTGAAAGCAACAAAAATGGTCGGTGTGTTGTTAGGGATTATGTACACAGCACTATCAGAGTTGTTTTAATAACAGAAATTTTGAATCAAGAAATTTAAATTCGAACATTGATTTGAGGTAGGGTCTCATAGATTGGTAAATACTCAAAAAAATTAATGACTATAAAAACTTACTTGGTGAGAAGCATTGCTGTTGATAAAAAAACACACACAAAAAGCACTGAGTATGACGCAAGCAGGCAACAGAGGATCGCACTGAGTATGACACAAGCAGGCAACAGGAATTTAGGCCTGTAGTGAGATTAGGAATATTACTATGTGATGGCACAAGTTTAAAGTGTACAGAAGGAAAAAAATAGGAGAAGATAAGAAGAACAGCGGGAATGTCCTCGATAGCAGGGCCAGGGGTTTGTAACCCCTGGACCCGGCCCTGGGAATCCTGGGAATCTGGGCCTGGTGTAAACTCACTCCTCATCGTCACAGAAGACCTGTCCAGCTGATTTTTATGGAAATATCGATAATGATTATTAGTTCAGTATGTGACAAAAAGTGCAAGTTCTTTTTGACCGATGGGAAAAGATTGAATGGTGTAGACATTGGTGGTCACTTGAGGGCTTAGTGTATTCTCTTGGTGCCTTTGTGGTCACAGAGTTGTAAATCCCTGACAGTTAAAACATTTAAGAATGAAGAGGTTCTACACATATTTACTCAATGTTGCAAAGCCCAATATACAGTAAGTAGATAAAAAAAAATTTAAGTTGCTGTATAAATGAAATGATATAATAATGTTTGTGTGTTTGTTTGTTGCAGGGAGCTAAGGGAGATGCAGGAAACAAGGGAGAGCCAGGATCTCCAGGGTTCCCAGGTCCTAATGGTCCACCAGGGCCTGAAGGGCCTCAGGGACCCAAGGGTAACCCGGTAAGTCACCAATCATCACATCAGGCTCAATCAGCAATCAGTAGCTCATGGGGCTAGTAGACTCTACATTTTGAAGGTTTTAGTAGCCCAGATTTTAAATATGTATTGTCATAAATGTATCTTTCTGATGTATTAATGGCAGCGATCACAACCCGTTTAAAGGTCAAATGAAGTTACATTCTCACACTCAAAAATAAATTAAAACATATAAAAAATGTATTAGTCACATCTGAAAAGGAAGACATCAGAGCAAGTAGGATACAAAGTATTTAGCAGCCCACAAGACAAGTTGAGAATTAGTGGGGATATGTACTAGCCTGTAGCAGGTTTTACTGGACAATGTACGCAAGGGTGAGCCCTGCCCTAGTTGGATGATAATTTTCCTTCATTATTTCTCCGTTGATGAGGTCAACTCTAATCATTAGAAGCTTATTAAAACTTCTGTTTCTTTTTAATAATAAGGGCTTAACTTGAACAAACAACAAGTAAATTAATTATAAATGTAGAAGTAGTAAAGTGAGAAGAATAGCTCAGAATAGCTTAGATATGAACATCAGAAAAACTTCCCTCTGTATTATCGCATTTATAAAGAAAATAACGATTGTTTTGTACTCTATCAACAGGGGCCCATTGGATTCCCAGGTGAGCCCGGAGACCCAGGCACACCAGGACAACCTGTAAGTCTGATCTCTGTAACTCTTTAACTTTCATTTTTAAATTGCTACACTCAATGCGAGAATGGAAGATCAAATAGGAGATGTTTAGTCTTTCAGTGTCTGGTTATAAGGAATATGAAGCCAAAACCCAAACTAGGGTAACAATTTAGAGGGGCAAAAGGGAGTGCACCAATTTGTCTTGGGGCACTTCTAACCAATTAAGACTTTAGTTTCTGTGTGCGGCCCCTTTTCAGAGCTCTTGCTATGCCATTAAGGAAATCTGCTGTTGAGGTAAAAACAAATACATTGTCTGCGTGTAAATAGGAAAAAGTTTTAAATACACTGAAATTACTCTATGAAAACTCAATTTAAAAAAATTGTTTTCGTCATTTTTGATTTTTAAAGTGCAGATTTTAAATAGGGGGCAGCTGGGGGTGGGGGTTGGCAAGGGGGAGGGTACAGTCCTCACTTTTGGAAGCGTGTGCCTGATGAATCTACAAAAACAAAATAATCATTTACTTCAATCATCAAATAAAATATGGTTTTACAGCAGAGAAATAAGCTTACACTAAAGAGCTTTTACTCTCAGTAGCTGAATTTTCCCTGATGATTGGTACCTTCTAGGGGATGTCTTATTGATAAGTTGTGTGATTTATTTCCTTGTAGGGTATACCAGGAGACTCAGGGGAAGATGGAGAAGACGGCGACCCAGGACGCCCTGTAAGTTCAACAAACCTAGATCTGATTTTACTCTTTTTTCTAGTATGTTAATCATTTTTTTGTAAAAATTAGTTAGTGGCCTGACATTTCGACCCTAGCAGAGTCGACTGCTAGACTCGAAACGTCAGGCCACTAACTAACTTTTGCATTTATACCACAGGTCCTTTTGGTTGGTAAGCAGTTTGCAACAGCTAATTCTATTTTCTCAATCTTTTGTAATTACAAATGTCTAACTGTGCAAAGTGTGCCAATGTTTTTTGGGACATCTGGTGAAGCTAGTGCAGTAGCTGGTGTTCTTGCTCTATGACCAAGTCAATCAAACACAGCTTAGCACTTTCCACATTGAACTTCTCAACGTAATATTTTTAAAGAAGAGTGCCGATATGTTTTACCTCATTTAGTTGCTTTTCAAATGGTTCTCCCACTAGATCAGAAGTTACTACTTTTTGTATTTATTTAGTTATAAACCACGAGGGAAACTGACTAGGAACATTAAACAAATTATTTTGAGTTGAATAAAGAAAAATGGACTGGAGCGGGGTTCGAACTGATCTAGTCAAACTTTCTTTGTTCAACCCCAAATTACTCTTTGTATTCATAAAAGAAAGGAGTCATATTGGTAAATTATATTGTGACCTCATTATTGTATTTGTGTTTTCTGATTTAGGGACCTCAAGGTCCACCTGGAGATATTGGACATACTGGCCCTCGAGGTAAACCGGTAAGTTTGGGAAGAAAATTATCCTTTTGTTTTAGGTAAACCTCAGAAGAACATAGACAAGAGTTTTTTAAGTCTGCGTATTTGTAAAATTGCTGTGCATTTTTAGGTAAGTGTTTGATTGTCACAAACCAGCTGTTGTAAAGTGAAGTTGTGTCCCTGATGTGATTCGGAAGTTTATTCCAGAGATTGGGTCCGAAGACTGAGAAGGCTCTATTAGCAAAAGTGATGTGACTGTTTCTTGGCACAACAAAGTATGGTGAACAGGAGCTTTATCAAAATTGTCTCTGTCCACCTCCAACTTGCAGCATGACAATGATGTAATCAGGGGCCAGTTGCGTTAAATGGATTCTTTCTTGATCCTATGAAGATTTTTTTGTAGCGTTAACTCCATCTTTGGTTTATTGTGATTGATTCTTCTTTGTTGACAGGGTAAACCTGGTCTAAACGGGGCTCCTGGTGAGCAAGGTCCCAAGGGTGACTTGGGAGACATGGGTTCCCCAGGTATCAGAGGAGATCCAGGACCACCTGGAATGCCGGTGAGTTCAATTTCAAAAACTCTGTTTTATTTTTATTAAACTACTTGTCAATGATCTTTAACTTAGGTTTTTTCCAAACTTGGTCTGAGTCTCCATCTCTGGCTCCAGGCTCCAATTGATGTTGTAAACACCATGCAGAATGTACACAGCTCCAAAATTGATGATGGAGATGAAGCTGGAGCTGCAACCCAAGCCAAGGTTTGGAAAATGCCCATGACATCATTACAACAGCTAATATTTGAATCTGTCTAATTTATTGATATCAGGGTGAGCCAGGACCTCAGGGACCCCAGGGTATTAGAGGACTCTCAGGACCTGAGGTAAGTTGATAACTCACTCCTAGCATACCCCTTTCTTCCCTCAGAAAAATCCATGCTTAGGTGAATCAAAAGGCTGTGAAGAGAACAAACTTCAGTATTCTGTGGTCATACAGATTTCTGCCGACTATTGTTTTAATCTAAGAGGATTACAAGTGGGTGTGTGGTAGTCTCCACACAAGCCTTCCAACTCGATTTCACAAAGAAATATGATTAATCTTCACATGACAAACATGGGAAAACCACTATCCTGCTGCATGCTCAAAGTTTGTGCTACTTCCAGTAAGCTGGCATACGTTTCATCGTCCAAAGCATTTCTTACGACATAAACTTTTAGTTCTGGGAAGACCTTATTGTATCTGAAGAACGAATATAAAAATCAAATCCTTGTCTTGCATAAATCATCAAAAGATAAACTAAGTTTAAGTTTATGTAAAGTGAGCGTGGCTGACAGTGGAATTAGGTCCCACTTACAAACAGGGCTCAATTTCATGAAGCCTATAAGCACAAAATCTTGCTTAGCAAAAACAGATTACCAGCCAAAGTTTCACAGAGTTTACAATACATTGTTAAGCAAATTACCAGCCAAAGTTTCACAGAGTTTACAATACATTGTTAAGCAAATTACCAGCCAAAGTTTCACAGAGTTTACAATACATTGTTGCCACTGGTTCAAAACTCAAGTTTTGCATAGCAAAGAAATTTGCTTGCACTAGTCTTCTTCTGATTCAGCCTTCGAGAAAGACTCTGCTAAGGTTAAAACATCAGGCCATTAACTATTTTTTGCACTATTCTTCTGCTCAACATCTTTATGAAATTGGACGATTGATAGTGCTTTGCAGTGTGATGTTGATTAAGATTGAATGACAGGCTAACTTATCTATGATGTGTGGAAGTATTTATACTGACTGTGATTCTGTGTCTGATTCCATAGGGTGACCCAGGAGAGCAAGGACCACAAGGTCAAGGAGGTCCACAAGGGCCAATGGTAAGTATAAATGAAAATGATGACAGACTTTCAAGTCAGTGTTTGAGTACACTTTTGTTAATTCTGGCCTACTTGATATGGGTAATCCCCTACCCCAACCTTTCTAAACTTTTGTCCATGCAAGCAGACCATTTCTATATTGTATGTTTGTATTTTGAGAAAAATCAAGTGGTTTGCAAAATGTGACCATAGAAAAGGTTACAGGAGACGAGCTGGTGTTCAAATTGCATAAGGGCATATCTAATGTGGTAGTTTTTATATTTTGTCCGGAAGGCCAAACAAACATTTTGACCAAATGACAATTGAATAAATTAACCAGTAATTAATGACTGACTAGTTTTTGTTTGTTTGTTATTCTTTACGATTCACAGGGTCCAGAGGGTCCACGTGGTTTCACAGGTGATCCAGGGCCAGTTGGACCAAAGGTAAGTCTTCTCTTTTTGTCAACAGGGAAAAAAACTTATTGCTAGGGAGTGCTTTGTGTTGGGTTTCATCAATGCCGTCCTGTGCCAATGTCATGAATGTCAATTTAATATTTTACAGAAATAGTGGGGTTTTGACATTCATTTAAAAAAAAATTTATTTTATATGTTCACATTTTTTTAGGCATATCTTTTGATTACCCAAGAATTGTTCTTATGTGCATTTATATGTTTGAAAAGTTGTGGTACTGCAGCACGCACTGTTCCCGTAAAATGAGCATGGCCTAGTTATAGAGCTGCTTAATATTACAAATTTCTGCTAAGCAACTAAGAGCAGGTTACCAGTCACAAGTCGTACATGAGTCATGCTGTTTTGGCTGGTAAGCATAATTGTCTTTGTGCTTAAGCAGCTCTATGAAATAGGGCCCTGGTTGTAAAACATTTCAAATCTTAGACCAGCTTGCCCTCCATACCTGATGAATTAAATTGCTTCATATCCAGAGTTTGGGGAATACTTTTGTTTTCTAGGGTGATCTTGGTTTGATGGGATTGACCGGAGAAATTGGAGACCCTGGGGAGAAGGGTGATAAGGGAGAACAAGGTGAATCTGGACCAAGAGGACCTCGAGGAGAACAGGTTTGTTTTCTGATGCAATGGTTGATATTAGGCTGTACCTGAATTAACAGCTATGGCTACGGCTATAGACGCAGCTGCCAATTCAATACAGCCCTAATTTCAGTAGCATGTTTCTCAACATACAAAAATACAGTTTATCTTTGACTAAGTATTGCCACAGTATGTTAAGTCGAGTTCCATGGACCGAGTCAGGTCTAGTTTTTTATAATTCGCAATTTCTTTTTCTTAAAATGACATTGGAAGTCAGGTCATTATTATTATATAAGTTATTTTGTTTCCCATTTCATATTTTCTCTGATCTCTAAAAAGACCCAAGTTTAAGCTTAACGTAAAACTGTCTTCTCTTTCATGCCAAGTGCATACAATGTTGAGATCTTTTATAACTAGTCGTTGCACTCACTTGCTACTCTACTGTGGTATTTTTGTACATCATGAGGTGTGTTTGCAGGGCTGTTAGACTTAAGGTATACCTTTACAATACACTGTTTTCTACAAATAAGTCAAGATATTTGGTTGTTGCCTTCTTAGGGTGTTGAAGGACCACAAGGACCAATGGGACCTGAAGGACCACCAGGTGTTCGGGTAAGCTCTTCTTAAATCTTAGCTCTCGTTATTAACTCTGCTTTTCTCTCAATAATACAACCACAAAAATCTAAGTGATGACTGAAGTATAATGAGTGTTCTGAATGCCTTATATGATTGGATATTTTTGTTTGATTTCTCTGACAGGGTGTCCCTGGTCCTCCTGGCTCATCTGGTATCCGAGGTGACTACGGACCAAAGGGAGACCTAGGACCGCCGGTAAGTTCAGACCTCATTTGAATATTTATTCTGTATTTAATTGTGTGGTTTTTTGTACACAAATTGATCTGTACTTCTCTTGCAATTTTCGGCAAATTTAAGTCTCCTCTTTAGGTAGATGTCCAGACAAAACTGTTTTGGGGAAGTGGTTTTTCCAAATTACATCAAGGGCTCTGACCTTAGCAACCTGGTGTGGCAACCTGGTCAAGGGACTCTTGGGGTCATGTTGTTGTGATACACTAAGTATAAAGCCCAAAATACATCAAATTAAAGTACCAAATGAATCCCATCCTGGTGTAACAACCATCTAGGGGCTTTTGAGTTCTCTGTTGTCTTGGTGCACTAAGTATAAAACCACTAATACACCAAGTTAAAGTACCAAATGAATCTCTTTCATTATAATTATTATTGCAATCAAATTAATGACTTGTCTTCCCTTTTATTAACCTGCAGGGACCTCCAGGAGCTCCAGTGAGTATATCATTACGCTTTCATTAAAGGGAGAATTAATAATGTTATAACCGGGATGTATTACATATTACCACAAAGAAATAACCAAACAATTGTATTGCCTGCTTTTCAAACTAAATGTTAACTTCCAAAATTAAACAACTTTTTCCTCTTTTTACTTTTAGGGACCAGAAGCAAGTGCTGAGGTGAGTGTTCAAAGTTTTACTTCAACCAAATACCCTTTTCAAATATGAAACAAATGAGGGTCAACAAAAACACGTCCAGGGGTTACTGGCAAGATCTCTAACCACAAATTCAACCGGTTCCATTTCAGTACCTCCAAGCTCTGCTCGACCAGGGTATCTTAAACATCCGTCCAGACCTCTATCCCGGTTTCTACCCAGATGAATTCCCAGGTGGCACCTATGCACCATTCACAGCTGCACCTAACGAGGGTGGAGGTGGAGGTGGGGGAGGTGGAGGACCAGATAGTAGCAGCAGCTACACAGGGTCCGTCAAGAGAAGAAGACGAGAAGCTGGTGATGATCCCAATGCTGCTGGTATCGATTTTGAGGACAACCAAATTCCTGAAAACGCTGAGGACTACTTTTATTTTGATTACGGAGAATTACCAGAAGTGAGTCAATCTAAAATATATTGTTGAGAAAAAAGGTAAAGGAATATTTTTTATATCTGAGAAGAAACTTGAGTTCCTTAAAGGATTTCCACTGGCTTCTTGTCACCAGATTTTTTGTGATGGTTTTATTGTAAGACATCTGCTCTAGAATGGCGGGGTGTCATGCAGGGTTTGAATCCCAACTGAGTAGCATGCATGTGGATTTTGTCCTGCCAGACTCGGGAAAGCATTGAGTATTTTCAGTCCAGAAACACATATTTCCATAATTCTATGAACAATTATGACAAGTACATGTATTAATGGAGTAAAGCAAGAAGAACAATAAGTAGCAAAAAGCAGTATAAATAAAATAAATAGAGCTGGGGCTGTTTTGATAAGCAAAGGCTTGTAAAAAACAGCCAAACAAACAAACTAACAAACAAAATAACAAACAGACAGACACCAAACAAAAGGACAGACAAACATTGGACATGACAAATAGCTACACTGGCATAAGACACAGTATGAAGTGATTATCACACATCGGTGTTGGGTAAAAAACTAAATTTTGTAAAATATTGTAAACTTGAGTTCTTTTGTTTTATTCTCCAATAGGCCTACATGGAAGCGTTGGTTCAACTTTTCACCTCCCTTCGTGCTTTGAAGGAGGAGATGGAACAGATGAAGAACCCGATCGGAACCATCAAAAATCCGGCCAGGACATGCAAGGATCTTTACCTAAGCCACAAAGACTTCAAAGATGGTATGGTTTATTAAAAAGACACAAATATTAGAAACAAATTTAGGCTTAATTGTTTTGCTCTATAGTATGAGAATGCCATTTGGTCGTTGATATGGGGCATGGTGTACCCCCTCTATTGTGTCTTTATTGTGTGCTTGGAATCTCAGCAATTCTTTAGAGGATTTCAGGGAGGGGTGTACTTCTTGTACATTGGGGGATACTCTCTGCCCATGCATATAAATAGCCTGGTATAGAGAATGCACCATCTAGGTGGCCAAATGTGTGGAATAAAACTGTCAACTGATGAAAAAGTTTTCTTATGACGTCAATGAGGGCACTATCTATACTTTCAATGTGAGGTATGCAAGGGTTCTGTTCATAAGTTCCTATACACAAAAGATGTGGGACTGGAAAATAAAGACTTTCCCTGTACTTCCTTATAAGGTAGGAGCCAAGACTGCATCAGATGATCTCTGAGTCTAAATGAAGTGATTAGTTCAGACATCTCTCGTTTCAAATTATTTGATTTTGGTTTCAGGTCATTACTGGATTGATCCTAACCAGGGTTGTACTAAGGACGCTCTGGAGGTATTCTGTAATATGACGGCTGAAGGAGAGACGTGTATCTACCCTGACCAGGATGAGAGTGAGGTAAGAATGCTCTGGCATGCTTTGCTTCTACCCCATAATGCAACCCTAATTCTAAAAACGACAGCTAATGTTTATCTTCCTTCTTATCATAAATTATGTAAAAGAAAAGTAAAGTAAAGTTCCGAAAATGTCATATAACACATGGTTTGTATCCGAACAAAAATTATCATGGATGTATCAGATGTACATCATCTCAAAGTATGACCTTTTAATATGATATTTAAATAATATTTGCATATCAAAGTAGTGGCTTGGTACCACTGGGGGCTCTTTGTAGAATGCATTTAAAAAAAAACTTTATCTATACTTATCTGGTTTGTTGTGGCAATGTCTCCTCACCTGGGCACTCAGCAATCATTATAATGGATCAGTAGTCCGCCGATCAAAATAAGTAGCAAAGCCAAAAGGGGAATTCCCCCTCCACCAAACTCTCCTCCTATAGACCCCTTGCACATCGCTGAGCGCACCATGCCAATGATAGGTCTTCATTGACCTCAGTGAGGGCGCTGTTTGGACTTTTGTCAGCCATGCTGAGGTATGACACTCTTGATACTGAAATGGAACCGTATAAGATCACATTTAAAACATTTTCGCTTGCCCTGTTGGAACAGCCACAGCAACACAGCCGCACAATCCATTTTCTCACAAAGTTAAAAACTAAATAAAAGGAGAAGACCTCCGAAAGGGAGATACAAAATGTCCAAAGCAACTCTGGGGAAGTTAAAGTTTGGATTGATTTGTTATTGCAAGTGGCTGATGAATGCATGTATTAACTCCTGTTTGAGTGATTTTACTTTTCTGGACTGAATTGTTTTTGGGTTTTAATGTTCAATAAAGATGTGTTATTATTTTCCTTTCCATTTGCCCGTTTTACCCCTCAGTGCATTGTCTGAATGTCCTGTTCTCCCAAGACCCATCCTTGTTTTTGTAATTTCTTTCAGTCATTTCTTTCATGGGTTTTCCCTGTCAATTTCAGCCATGAGTATTTCAATTTAATTAAAACACTTTCAAATTTACGCCTTTTTCCTTATTCGATCAAATTAGGGTTTCTTTTTAAGCTAATATTTCATCCAATATTTCATACACGTCTTCTGTTGGATAACAAACTAATCGAACGCACCTATATTGGCCCCCAAAATGCCAAGCCAGTGCCTGCCAAAAACATTGTCAAAGAAAATGTACAACCATATTCCCCCCTTTTTCCGGCATGCTGTTAAAGTTATTTGAAAAGGTTTTTGATGAAATTAAGAGCCTGGAAGGTAAAATCCTTTACATAAAAACTTTCCACACAATGAACCTTGGTATATCAGTTTAAGAAAAATAGTAATGGCAATGTTAAGACGTACCAGAGAAACTTAAAATGGTTTGTTGAAAGAAATGGGCGTGGTTTATTTAGGGATTATGGCATACTTTTTTTCCAAGGAGTTAACCCTTCGCTTACCCTCTCACCTCACCCACAAATGTCTTAATAAGCATCTCGGCTTTTTAATATTATTCTAAGAATGTTAATATTAACCTGTTTTCTTGGAATCTTGTTTCTTTCCCTCTTTTTCTCTCCTATGTGCATTGTATTACATCTGTGCCCCCAAGTCTGAGGATTTCATCGCGGCGTTTGATGACGTGGTACACAAATTTAAGACTTCTCTTGTATTTTGTTGTTGTTGTTTTGTTTTTTCCTTCCACCATAGTCAACAAGATTTGTTTCCTTGTCATGATCGTTTAAGAGACGATCAAGAGACGATCCATTGCATTGCATCGTGTTTGAATGATGAATGTATTAATATAATTATGCACCTGTCAATTGCGCACCCCCTGTCCTCCCAGCCCCAAATACCTTAGATCTGAACTTGGGATTCTACTTTCAAATTGATATTTCCCCCACAACATGTGGACTGCAGTCTAAGGGACAACCCCAATCATTTAGACCATGTAAACCTTTGTCATTACATGTTTATAAAAGAGCCACCGAGCCTGAACTTCCTTTAGGCACAATTTCAGGGCAGTCAGGTTCGAATCCCACCAGGGGCACTATGTGGATTGGGTTTTCAGTCCCTGCCTGACTGCGTGGGTTTTCCCTGGAATAATTCTCTGGGGTTTTCCTCCCATATCTAAAACGGAAACTTGTCTTCTCTCCACGGGGTTCTTGACTAGTATAGTAACTAAGTTCGATTTTCTGAGAGTCCTTGTCTTCATAACCAGAATTAATAAATGAAATACAAATGAAATGAAATTTGTACACACCCAATTGGAGAAAGCATATACAATCTTACATTGCATTAGCGATTTTATCAACTTTAGATATGAGAAAGGCGGTAAATCTGAAAACTTGCACAGTCGTTATTTTTATAGCTCTTGAATTTATGTGGAAATTGTGACACTAAATGTAATATTTCTCATACGACTAGTGTAGTATCTTGCCTGCCAGAAAGGCCCTGGAATGCACAATGCCACTCTTTTTGTAAACAAAGGTTACATGGTCCATAGTTCAGTACTCCCTCTACATTGATATATCCTTTACTCATGAGGGGATAATCCTCCACAACCACAGGGGGGTTGTCCTGCAGGTTGCCCAGGTGGGCCTGACAGGGGTGCTGCCACCAATTGATAGGTTCATTGTTACTTTTTACTGAAGACTACTAACAATTACCATGCATGATCAGGGTTCGCCCCAATCGACTGTTTTCTCCAACAATGTCCAAATTAATTGAGGAGTAATGATGTGTCCCTTTTCAATATAAGGATAAATCTAGTCTTACTGCTGGATGGACCAGGGCAAAATTTCATAGAGCTGCTTAATGTTAAACAATTTTGTTCTACTTACCGTAGCACATAATTACTCTTGAGTGCAAGCGTATTACACAGGCTATGAAATGGAAATCGCACTATAAGCATCAATCGCTCGTTAAGCAGCTCTATGAAACTTGCCCTTGTTTTGTACTTAAACTATTTTAATTTTTGTGTCCATGAATAAGCTTCACTCTAAAAACTCCCGGGTCAAAATTGACTCGTTTTGTCGAGTCAGAATTGACCTGGTTTGGTTGGGCCATAATTGACCCGGTTTGGTTGGGCCATAATTGACCCGGTTTGGTTGGGCCATAATTTACCCGGTTTGGTTGGGCCATAATTGACCCGGTTTGGTCGGGCCATAATTGACCCGGTTTGGTCGGGCCATAATTGACCCGGTTTGGTCGGGCCATAATTGACCCGGTTTCGCCAGAATCAGTGTCAAAATGACCCATAAATGGGTCAAACTGACCCGAGTCTGAGCTAAATCCCACTATTTAAAACTCGTTTATGGATCAGCCTGACCCAGAAATGGGTCAGGACCCTGGGACCAATGATCAGCGTCAATCAGGGTCAATTCTGACTCAGAAGTTTTAAGAGTGCAGCCTTATTATGGTTCCAAACGTTGTTTGCAATCGAATAAACGATAGTAGTAGGCTTATTAATCAGTCGAGTATGAAAATGAACTACAAAGGGAATGCTCTCTGCAGACTTAATTTGCTTCCATTTGAAAAATACAAATGTTATGCCGTCTGTAGCTTTTGAGATACGGAATAATCATATCTTTACATTTGCATCAGATCTGAAACTTTTGCTGTTCGGCCACCATCTTTGTAGTGTCTCCCATGTTCAATATAACAAAACAAAACAGAGCTTTAGATTTCAATACACAAAAAGGGGACCGACCATTTTAAAAGAATGTGTTGGAATAATAGATGATTGCTGTTTCGATATGGTCAACTCATGGTGGTAGTTCTTCTTTTTTTCCTTTCTTTTTTTCATTTATTTATATTTATTAATTTTGTACTTCCAACAGACACGTCCTTTCAGTAATCATGTTAACTGTTGACACCAATTAGGCCTAATGGTCCCATTAATCAAAATGTGCAATTATTATCAAGTAATTATGTATCGAGCAATTCGTAGACCCTATAGGTTTGGCCATCTGGTGAAGTCATTGTTTACCCAAAACTGCTTTCAAGAAGTGTGGTGATTGTTTATGTTATGATCACAACCACAGTTGGAACAAATATCCTAGCGTACATTTTGTTCGCGCCACTGATTCAGTTACGATATGAGGAAAATGAGCAAACTAACGCCACTGTGAAGTTGAGTTCATACAACTATAGCCCTCAAAAGAATAAATTTAATACGTTAATGCAGTACTAGATAATCAAACGTGTTCAAAAAGCGACAGTTGAATCAACTTTTGCGGTTTTAGATTGATAGACCATTAGTAGCGTTTCGCTAAAGTAATCATTGACAGACTAAGCAGGCAGGAATTACGTTAACAATAAACCAATGTTATTGTTTAAGTATTATTAAAATAACATATCTGGTCTACGTCAACATTCTCTCACTGATGTCAACATTCTCTCACTGATGTCAACATTCTCTCACTGATGTCAAAATGATGGATGATGGCTTTATATTTAACTGGTAACTTCTCTTTATAGATGCGGGGATACCGTAAAGCTCAGCCTGGTGCGTGGTTCAGTGAGACTAAAGTGGACCCGGTAGGTACCGATTAATAGACAAAGATAACTCCGTACTAAATCATTTTCTTGAGTGAATTTAAGAACCGATAGATGACAGTAGTATACACTAATTTACATTATGTAAAGGGAATCGGCGTAGCTATGTGGGCCGGCGCACGTGCACCCAACAATGTTACACTGCCCTATAGTTGTCCTCACGAAGAAAAAAACCCAATTGAGATACATAGTACCCCCAAAAGGGAGCTCCTGCCTCCCCCACTTGCAAGCAATATAGGACTCCTATATTTAATTATGGACGTGGCGGCAGTATATACATGGTAAAATAAAGGATGACATGTGACGGGTGTTCCACCAATTAAATGACAAGTGGCGGTAGACCCTATTATTATAACAAACAATATATCAGTATACGGTACTTTACCCATGTAAATTAAATAGGCCTATCTTTGTTGTTGTTGTTGTTGTTGTTGTTGTTGTTGGTTTCTGTTTTATATATATATTATATTACCTTTGTTGATTGCGGGAACTTCTGTAGGCTGCATCAAACTCTTTATTGCAAATTTTGTCACAGTTCATTAGCCCCATAATATGCTTTTAGCACTCCTATACTCTGGTACCACAGACTGCCAAAAAGTAACACTCCTATACTCTGGTACCACAGACTGCCAAAAAGTAGCACTCCTATACTCTGGTACCACAGACTGCCAAAAAGTAACACTCCTATACTCTGGTACCACAGACTGCCAAAAAGTAGCACTCCTATACTCTGGTACCACAGACTGCCAAAAAGTAACACTCCTATACTCTGGTACCACAGACTGCCAAAAAGTAACACTCCTATACTCTGGTACCACAGACTGCCAAAAAGTAGCACTCCTATACTCTGGTACCACAGACTGCCAAAAAGTAACACTCCTATACTCTGGTACCACAGACTGCCAAAAAGTAGCACTCCTATACTCTAGTACCACAGACTGCCAACAAGTAGCACTCCTATACTCTGGTACCACAGACTGCCAACAAGTAGCACTCCTATACTCTGGTACCACAGACTGCCAAAAAGTAGCACTCCTATACTCTGGTACCACAGACTGCCAAAAAGTAGCACTCCTATACTCTGGTACCACAGACTGCCAAAAAGTAACACTCCTATACTCTGGTACCACAGACTGCCAAAAAGTAGCACTCCTATACTCTAGTACCACAGACTGCCAACAAGTAGCACTCCTATACTCTGGTACCACAGACTGCCAAAAAGTAGCACTCCTATACTCTGGTACCACAGACTGCCAAAAAGTAACACTCCTATACTCTAGTACCACAGACTGCCAAAAAGTAACACTCCTATACTCTGGTACCACAGACTGCCAAAAAGTAGCACTCCTATACTCTGGTACCACAGACTGCCAAAAAGTAACACTCCTATACTCTGGTACCACAGACTGCCAAAAAGTAACACTCCTATACTCTGGTACCACAGACTGCCAAAAAGTAGCACTCCTATACTCTGGTACCACAGACTGCCAAAAAGTAACACTCCTATACTCTGGTACCACAGACTGCCAAAAAGTAGCACTCCTATACTCTAGTACCACAGACTGCCAACAAGTAGCACTCCTATACTCTGGTACCACAGACTGCCAACAAGTAGCACTCCTATACTCTGGTACCACAGACTGCCAACAAGTAGCACTCCTATACTCTGGTACCACAGACTGCCAACAAGTAGCACTCCTATACTCTGGTACCACAGACTGCCAAAAAGTAGCACTCCTATACTCTAGTACCACAGACTGCCAACAAGTAGCACTCCTATACTCTGGTACCACAGACTGCCAACAAGTAACACTCCTATACTCTGGTACCACAGACTGCCAACAAGTAGCACTCCTATACTCTGGTACCACAGACTGCCAAAAAGTAGCACTCCTATACTCTGGTACCACAGACTGCCAAAAAGTAGCACTCCTATACTCTGGTACCACAGACTGCCAAAAAGTAGCACTCCTATACTCTGGTACCACAGACTGCCAAAAAGTAGCGTATACCTTCCATGTCGTCTGTACTGTGAACTAAAGCTCTTTTCACATGACAATGTTTGGAAGGGACCTTTGCTAAGTTGCTTTCATGTGTAAAGGCCTAAAGAGAAGGGCATCTTAGTGCGAAAGACCGGTTTATTGAGCAATAATGGTGAACTGTTCATTAGGCAAATGAGCCTGTCCCAAACGCCCTTTTCCACACTGAAAATGTATCAAGGGACCTTTGTTATATTGCTCTCATCTGAAAAGGACTGATTGCCTTTCACGCGTGCACGTTCAATTCAATTCAATTTAATTCAATTCAACTCAACATGTATGTCCATATTGCAAAATGTTAAACAAGTATTTATAAAGAAGGTTTAATGAACAAAGATGTATAAAGAACTTCTAGAAGTATAATTATATGAGACCCAATGAAACAAAGGCAAATATGGAGGCATATTCTAAAGACAGTCTCGTATATAAATGCCTTATAAAACAAAAAACGAACAGAACTTAAGTTTCAACAGAACGTACAGACGAAACAGTGCAAACAACCAAAGCAAACGCTACTTAATAATGAGCTAGGACGGAACAAGAAGTGTAAATCATAACTAGAACCATACCATACACATTTCTTCAACGATGGCGACCAACGCAATGAGTCTACTAGGCCTTTATATCAGTCAGAGCTAAGTGAATGCTCTAAAACCATCGGTATTTACTCTTTTCTGGTGTTTGTTTTGTCTCTAGTTGACCTACAAGAGCATCAGCACAGTACAACTTACTTTCCTACGCCTTCTGAGCACCCAAGCCACACAGAATTTCACCTACATGTGCAGCCGCAGTGCCGGTTGGTTTGACAAGGCACTGGGAACTTTTGATAACGCTATCAAACTGCAGGGAGCTAACGAAGAGGAGTTTGCCTACGGATCGCCCATGGAGCCTGAAGTCCTTCTAGATAATTGCAAGGTAGGGTCTCTGTTGGTGACTGTGTTTTAAGTATCATCAGGTTCAAATTAAAAATTCTGCTCGATAATGTTCCTTGTGCACAAGGTAGAAGGATCAACTTTTGAACAATCTACCCCTGAGTTCCGCCAAGCAGAATCCTTGGATATCGAATTGGGAATTGTCCTTACATTTATCACCCCCCCCCCCCCTAATTTGCATGAGTTCTTAACCTGTGGCCATTCTCTTTCAAACTAGGACAAGCCGGGTAAAGGAGAGACAGTCCTACAGATCACCACGACCAAGCTTCAGCAGCTTCCAATTGTCGACTTTGCAGCACGTGACTTCGGAACAAAGGCTCAAAGATTTGGCTACAAGGCGGGTCCCGTGTGCTTTAACTAAGGGCGCGGTCAGCAGCTGTATTCCCGAAGCGTTCCCCTGCCTGTTGTCCGTCTTGGACAACCTAGGGGGCGCTGTCTCAACATTGGTGCTATTCGTGTTTGTGATTTTTTTATAAGTTTACTAATGAAAATAATACAAAGGGGTACCTTGTAGGTGATGCATTTTGGTGTTACCGTAGTTACTCCTTACCTACAAAAATATACACACAATAGGTATACAGTAGATGGGCATCGTCTAGAAATATTTTTTTATTTTTTTTAGTAGAGAATCTGCTTAATTTTAACTTAGTATAAACTAGACACAGATGTTTATTAACTAAATGCATCCGGTAGCACTTCTGCGTAAAAATATTAAAATGCTGCTGCATGTGTACATTTGTTCAAATAATAATAGAGAACTTAACATAGCAGTCGTAAGAAGTTGTGAATACAATTTGTAGTCCACCATTCTTGCCATTTTCTTTTGGTTTAAAAAAATATCTTTACCCACTTGCCTTGTCATTTTTTTCCAGTTTTATGTAAAATTATTTTGAAGTTGGGTATTTTTATCTTGATTTCATTTTTTTTTGTAAGTAATAACAACGTTTACTAGAAGGCAGAGTAAGTAGGTTGTAGACATAAGGAATTTTGTATTGTGTGTTAAATCAAGAAGAAGAAGAAAAATAACTGCTTTTTATAAAAGAGAACATTAAATTTAAGTACCACATTAACAAATTTCGAGATTTTTGAAGAAATTCAGGAGTTACTTTCCCTCGATCATGCTGCCTTTAATTAACACTAATATGCTAAATAAGCTAGTATAAGAACTGGTTAACAATGCACCACTCCCTGGGAAAGCAAACAACAATGTAAACATGGCATAATTTTCTATGCATCAGTATTATTTCAGATGTTATTTCCGTACAACACCCATCCCCGGTCTTTTTATGGCTCTGGCTTGGGCTCTGGCTTAGGCTACGGCTTAAGCTCCATTCGCCAGTTTGAAGCACCATAATGACGGCACACGGTTTCTATATATAGGCCTAAACTGACGAAGCCTAAACTCAAGACCAAGCTGTGGTTTCGAAAACGCCCGTTCCATACACTCCTTCATCTATCCCGATCTCATTCAAGATGTTTACATGACGTAAATGAATTTTCAGACCCCCAAAATACCCAGTTATAATCTTTATAGTTATTTGAGTTTTGATTTTTATATAAAATACCCACCTTTATTTGTCCCTGTATGTAACTCATAATCCATCCATTACACAGTGTCGATTTGTCTTTCTACACATGTTTTAAAGGCAATAATTTAAGTATTGCCTTAAAAATACACCGTAAGTAAAAACACCTATTTCTTCACGATAAAGATAATTTTTGTCATCAAGACATATTTTGGTTTCAATTCACATGTAGGCCTTTTATTCTTATTTCCACAGAAAACCAAAACATAATGATTTGCAGTCTTTATCAAAACGTAGTCTTCGTGTCCTTCTTCCCGCCACCCCCCCCCCCCCCCAAAAATAACTCCGCCCCAAACCAAAGCGGGATTGAAAAAGAATGAATCCAATCTGGATAATTTCAGCGCACAAATCATCAATTTTACTGATATCCTTCCTTCTATAATTACCGACGATGTGAAAACACGATATTCCATCCTGCCGAGTCCCTCATAATACTAATAGCTGGTCTGTTTTCTGTTTTCGGGTGTGGTGTCTACAGATTTGAATTGTATATTATTTTTTAACGAATTACTTAATGCTTCATTTACTGGGCTTTGTGTAGAGTAGATTCTCCCCAGCAGTTGCCTATAGTTGCTCCAGTAAACCCAAATTACAAATAGGGCTGGTTTTTATTTTTTATTGCATGTATACCTTTTTATGTTTTTATTTCTTTTAAGTATTTTGTTAAGAACGAACCATAAGTTTATTTTTCGGATTGTTTTGTGTATAGTTGTACGCCATACTGTAGCTTTGTTTTTGATCTCGCCGATTTACTCTTCACCCGAGATAACTTCGGCTCTACATCCGGTTTTACACCTAGAATCTACTTTTTAAAAAGAGAAAAGTTGTGCAAATTATATTCACCTGTTTATGTAAATCGGTTATTATGAATTGCGCCTGCCAGATTATGTGCATGTGCAGCAATTGAATGAACGACACGCTCAGATACCAGTCAAGGCAAATGTGCAGCAATTGAATGAACGACACGCTCAGATACCAGTCAAGGCAAATGTGCAGCAATTGAATGAACGACACGCTCAGATACCAGTCAAGGCAAAGGACTTATGGTGGCCGAGAACTACAAATATGTTTACATAAATTTTCAATTTACAGATGTCGCTTTATAATGCTACCCATTGTCAAAGTTCATGCTCATGTGGTACAAACAGCCGATCTCTCACTCACTCGATTAGAAACAATGGACTGTGCAAATCTCGCCCGCGGTGACCTGGCATGATCCTGGTATATGGGTTTTGTGCATTGTGTGTGGAAGAAAGCAGAATCGTGCACTATAAGGGTCATAATGTTTGAGTGCATGCGAGAATTGCAAAATCTACTTCCAGCTGATCATTTTAACAAGGACTGCCATAAAGCAGTCAGGGCCATACAACCAAAAGCACCACTAAACGTAAAAGGAATGAAACCTTGACCGTTTTATAAAGCTGCATAACATTTACTGAAATAATATTTCAGAAACTGGCATTAAGAACTGAGGTACCCCAGAGATATTTTCCCAAAGTAATATTGGACAGAAAACTTGTCATATAGTCGACTACTTCATACTGTACATATTACATGCAACTCAAGTAAATAATTATAAGAAATCGTCTCCACTTAACTTATATGTTGCGTAGATTGCAGTACTATCCACTGGCATTATTGCGCACAGTTGTTCAGTGTTACTATTCTACATTTCCCTAAAAATCTACCAGTAAATCTTGCTTTTTCCGGGGTAATCTTTCCTTTCAAAACTGACTTTTGGAACATTATGTATAGGCCTACGACTGAAAAATTGTCCATATAAATAGAGTAAAGATGTTTATTTCATGATAGAGACATCCATATGATTTCATCATTAAAAAATGGCGAACGATCCCGAAAGAGAAAATGGCGAACTATCTCAAAAGAAAAAATTGGCGAACGATCCCAAAAGAAACTGTTTGGGCATATCTTTGTTATTTCTACCTCTCCGTTTGTTTAGAGTCTTTAAAACTCTTGCTATTAAAAGTGAATGGTCGCCAGATCCATGTTGATGTGTAGTGTGTATTCAACAGACAAAAACAATTATTTAAACAATCTCACAAAGTTGATTAGCGTCATTTTTTGAGGAAGAATAAGAAGGAAGAAGAAGAAAAAACAAGAGCAACTGTGTTAGGACTTGTTAACAACTTGGTTCTAAACGGATCCCTACTCGGGCCTTGTCAGTCTATGTATATAAACTATGGAGCTGTATTTCCCGTTTGACACTGTGACGTGTTATTTTTTCCCGCCCGTCCAGTATTTCAGGGTTAATAAAATCAAAAGGTCTGTATTTTGCTCTTTATTCCAACTGTGTAAGCTGTGACTTAACCTATGTATTTACCTTGCTGTTGTTAGTATTATTTTATACGCCGCTTCGTATTTTAGCTTGCAAGAAATAGAAAATTGCTCAGATTTATCTGCACTGAAGTGTCGGCCTGATTCTCCTAATCATTCTTTGTTCCCACTTTGGCTGTTGGCGATAAGCAGGAGTTTGTATATGTTTGATAAACCCTCTTTTTACGATTACAATAACAGTTATAATCAACCTGATGGACTGTGTCGTTCTACATACATAGTGGAATATTATGTTAAAATTGTGGAAGAGGGTGGAGTTCTGGTTTTGTTTTGTTTTAACACTGGCATTTACTTTGGCGGGTAGTGTTTAAAATGTTGACCTGTCACACTTACACACCCATACTTGACTGACGACCCGAGGACGTTTCTTTGATCTCCCAATTTTTGAACGTTGGTTTTTTTTGTACACGAAATCGAAGTGAGGACTTCCTCTCTTCGTCAAAACAACCGGATCCTTTTCTTTAAAGCCCTCGGTGTTAAAGGGTAAACACAGAGCACAAATCCGTGCTTGCTGAATCTCATATTGACCTTCGTTTTGCAACGTCACAGCTGTGAGTTTTGCCATCCAGTGGTTGACAAAGGTACAGGTGATTTTTACTGCAATATATTATAATAGACCTTTCTTTTGCAACGTCACAGCCCGAGTTTTTGCCAACCGAGGTTTGAAAACTATGGAAAGCCATAACTGCAAATCAAAAACAGACGGACATAGTTTGTAGCAATGTTACACAAATATTCAAAAACACTGTTGAATTTGTTGAAAACACATCAACCAATCATAGAAGGTATTTCAGTTCATGAATCTCTAGAGAAAATTTTAAATTTGGTCACAACATTTTTTAACACGATTGAATATTTTGCTAACATTCGGCCGTCCATGCCAACCGGCGCACTTTATTTATCAACAATGGAAAGGTCTACGTTATTGAACGCCATCTTTAATGACAACCAATGGAAAAGTGCACGCGTGTACGCGCTGCGCACAACTCTCAACCAATGATGGTCTTTCACACGAGCACGTTTAATCAACGATGGCGGCAAATGCAAGGGGTCTATCCGTATCACACTCCAATTGGTTAATTATAGACATGCTCTTTTCAAAACCACTGCTTTAGTTTGAGCTTATGGCCCAATTTCATAGAGCTGTTTTAGCAGAAAATTGTGCCCAATAATTTTCTGCTAGGCAAACTAATTTATAGCAGGAAATCGGTCACAGATACCACATGTGGAATGGCAGTTTGGCTGGTAATCTTATTCTGGTCAGCAAAATTGTTTTGTGCAGAGCAACTTTTTGTGCTTGTCTGTTTGAAGCCCGTGACGAAAGTGCATGTTTTCAAAATAATTGTCGGGGCCGAAACCGGAGCAAAAGCCAAGGGCAGTGGTTTCATTGGCCCTTTTCGAACCACGGTTTTGGGTTCAGGCTTCAGCACCGTCCGCCTGTTTGAAGTGTACATTTTCACAATGACTGATGGAGCCTGGGCCTGAAAGTCCAAGCCGTGGTTTCGTAAAAAGAAAATGGCGGCTATCACGGCCCTATTTCATAGATGTGGTAAGCACACAACTAAGCAAATGAAAATGTTGCTGAGCAGAAATAGGATACCAGCTAAAATGCCACATGTTATTATAGCGACGGGTGCCCAACTAATTTATTGCTGAGCAATATCTGCCATTATGGTGCATCAAGGGTATCCACAAAACTTCATCGGTCACACACATTAATAATCCGTTTTGCTAAAGGGGGTCGCAAAAATCCAATGTTTGTTTTTTTAATTGCCAATATTTATCAATAATTTTTTATTAGCAGAATTTTTCATATCGTATTATACCGAGGCAAAATGACAATTTTAGGCTGGCTCTTTCTGCAAGCTTTATATAGCAGTGCCTTTATAATACTGTCGTCAGAGAACCCGACAAGGATGTCGTAAGTTAGGTAAAATGGCCTTAAGAAATGCTAAACAATATATTGCAACAAACTCAGTCAATTGAATCAAATTCACAGAACGGTAGTTTGAAGTCTTTCCCCCTCCTTTTTATTTTATTTAACAGCCAGTCCAAGTCCTTGATCTACCAACAAACATTGTTAATGTTAAAAAATCGATCGGTATCAGAGGAGACTGAGTTGTAGAAAGAAAAATTCAACCCATGAGTTTCAAGCAACTCGACGAAGAAACTTAATTCTCCGTAACACCTCTTATATATTTATTAAAAAAGATCTTCTCTCAGACGAAATTGAATCCAGGTGAAAGTTAGAAGACGAATAGAAAAAACGCGGCAAATGAAGTTTTGGCCATTAGTCGGGGACTCTGTCTTCGCGCACGGGATTTGAATGCAGAAGTTCACACTTAACCAGCCGGAGTGAAGATCATGTTGAAAATGCAGTTTCGTCTCGCAAGAACGAACCTCACCTGGCCCGAAGTCTGCACAAGTTATCTACTTTTTATGTACTTTCCCTCCTATCGGTGGGCTCCAAAAGCGTGCCAACCTTCCAAGGATAGACTCTGGTTAAAACACGAGAGGTAAGTTCCACTATATTTTGATATGTACATGTTACTTTCTGCAAGCACAGAGTGATAACAAGACGGGAATGGACAACGGACAACGAAGGTATTCTTCAAAATACTTAATGCACACGGGCGTGTAACAATGCACACGCCCTCGTGAATTCAGGAAGACATTGCTCTTACGAACGTGCAAATGCTTCAAATACTTTAATCAACCCATTACAATGTATACCTATTGCAGAACCCCAGTTCACCCCTATTCTTATCGCAAATGACTCTATTTTTAGCATGTAAGAACGGAAGAAAAGGGATAGCACTTTGGAAACAAGGCCAAAATGTTGGGCATTTTGGAGGTGTCACTCCCTTGCTCTTCCGGCCGCCATTTTGTCATGTATAGTGTTGAACGACTGTTGTTCGTGGAGTGTGGACTCCACGAAGGTCGAGAACTCTTCACGAATTGAAAACGCAAAACAAGTCTTTTGTCGCTAGATTTGCGTTGGGATGTAGCCCCTCCATTGATTGAGCAGCTTGCGTAATGATAGGTCCAGTAATGAATTTTAACTTAAAAGTACATCTGGCACAAACTCGGGGTGAAATTCTACATTCACACAAAAAAGTGCAAGGTGATGAGCAGTGGCGCCGGTAATTATGATTATTTGATACTGATAGATCGTGGACAAATTAACAGAGCATGCCTTTTGATACCATTGTTTGACAAATTATTCGAATAAACATGGAACCATAGCTTTGGCCTCAGCAGACCTTACACGCTGCAAACTCTTGGGTCAGAATTGATAGTTATTTATTTACTTATTTATTTATTTATTACAACATCTTAATACAGGAACAAAAATCAGCAAAAGCTGTTTTGCATCAATGTCCTGGTGCCAGGGGACATGGTCAATTTTGACCCAGGAGTTTTAACTCATAGGATGATATATACTGCTCTCGTGGCTGGACCACATCACATGCCAGCCATAGATCTATCTACAGTGAACGATAATCCTTGTTTCAAATAGCAAACTGCTACACAAATATCAGCTGCATGCTATTCAGAAATCACAATTTGCTACCGACAATTAGCAATTTGATCAGTGTGTGCAAAACAAGTCTAATTTAATTATTGCTATGTAAAATTGATTGACGAAATCATTCACACAAGAAATGGGCCTGCATCTGTTATTCCACGCTGTACATTTTCATTAATTTGTTATAACATTAAATTAGTTATATAGTAAAAGTTGCTATTTGTTCGTGCAATTTACGGGATGAACTTGATCAAGTGCGTTGTTTTGGCAAAAAATTGCATGTTCCTTCTTACAACTAATAACCCCATCACTCAGTAGTAACATGTTCACTATTTGTAGTGCATTGTGTTTATCCTTTTCACGAACAGAGAATTTGATTCCCCGTGTATTCCTATATCTGGGAGTCAAATCGTCCACCTTCCCAGAGAAATTACAGGTGCGCTAGCTCCAAATTCGAGAGGAGGAATTTACACCTTTGTTGGGAATTCTTTTTGTAAATAATCCGAGTACAAACACTAAGCTATGTCACGTGCAGAACAAAGCTGTGGAATGTATTGCTTTATTAGTGTTCCATTTTGGAAACACTGCAAAAGTGTAAAAAGACATGTTTGCATTCGGCCTGATGTTTGGAGACATTATTGTATCAATACTCTCAGCCGTCTGCCAGATCGAAAATTTATCAACAAGTAGAGAAAACAAATCTTGGGATATTAAGTCATGAATGAGAGATTTTGGACTTGATTGTATATCGAAAGAAGGATTTACGTCTGCACTCTAAAAAGTTGCCAGTTCAGAATTGACCGGATCCTGGGTCACAGGGGGCCGGAACCTATTCTGGGTCAGACTGACCTGGAACCTGGTTTAAAAATAGAATTTGAGCTCTGATTCTGCGTCAGTTTTTCGGACCACACTCACCATACGAGTCAAGCCACCCTCAGACCCGGAGGTCAATTCTGACCGAGTGTTTAGAGTGTGGGGACCGGTTGATTCGTCCGTATTGATACCTTGTAACTTCATAACAATCGGACCAGGTTCACATAGGCCCTATCAATTTTCTTAAAGAAGGAAATTTTGTTAATTTTATTTATATTTTGTGTACATGTATGAGCATAGTACCCAGATTATATCAACATTTTACATGAATTGTGTTAACGTGTTAGTTTTTAACCAACCAACGTCATCTGCTTGGATTCATTGAAACGTTTTAGGATTTCTCAAAAACTGCCTGTCGATTTTGTCGATGATAGAGAATAGTAGCTCCGGTGAAGCTACATGATGATTTTTCACATTAATTGTATTCATCAAACATCAGAAATCGTTGCGTTCACACCAGCTAGACGTCACTGCTGTTAATTACCCATGATATACATTTCAGCTTGAATATCATACATTGATTACTCACACCTTTCTGACCTTTGGGTACAGACCTATGGCATGCACCGATCAAAATAGTTCAGACTGTTTTGTTTTAATGTGATAATGAAGACACGTGTTTTGTAAGATAGCAGCGAGTAATCCTTGCCCATTGTCCCAAAATAACACATTTCCATAACTGTGAATGTGACCTTTGGAATATACGACCTACTTTACAGTCGCGCCATTTTGTTTCGTTGCTGTCGAATTCGAAGCAAATAATTATGTGTACAATTCAAAGACATTTATAACAAGCTGAGATGTTTTGTTTAATTTTTTCAAAATTAAAAACTACAGATTGTTGTTTTATATCCAGAAGACAACGTGACATTATTCATTCAGGCAAGCTTAGAGCCGTTGGAATGTTTGAGATTCTGATTTCGTCGATGCCCAATTACGGCTTTCCATGTCGTCAAAGAATGTCACCGTTTTGGTAGATTAATAATTGTTGTTGCCGACGTGATGCACAACGTCAACAGATTTCACATCATTCTTAGAAAAAGGGGCTCTATACGCTTGTGAGCAAACAAGGGTTAACTTTCAGGGCCTAGCCGAAACGCCAGGTTGAGTCAACCGCAGGACACAATATTGGAACATTTTTTAACAGTCCGTAAATTGCATGAACTTAAAATAATCTACAAATTAAACAAACTGCTGTGATTTGCAAATCATTCATGAGGATGGCGGATGATTTCCTCACTATTTTAGTCTTGTATAGACACCGAATCTGCAAGAGACACGTACACGATGAGGGCGTTTTTGAGATGACAATAGGCTGACGGAAAAATGACCTGTTGCATGATACAGCGTTGGCCCATATTGACTTTTCATTGTCAAGAGGTATATACTCAATTAAACTGCACGTCACAAGGATTGCCGGGGGCTGATAAAGTCTTTCTTACCCGGGGGGACGTGTCATTAATTGTCACACCCATTACAAAATTCAACACACAAGGAATAAACAAAAACGCTACATTAATTGGGTCTGTTTCTAGTTTCTAGTTCAGGATCATTATGCAATAAATTGTGTCAAACATTTAATTTTGTTTGGACTGACAAACAAAATGTCAGTCGTTTACTTGCAACATTTTTTAAATAATAGATAAATAGCCTGATTCCATTTTAAGACCAATAGGTTCCCCAGTGTTTGGGAGCCTAGTTAACTGAAGTAGGCTGGTTCTCGTGAACATCTGTAACACAATATTGAAAGACTAAGCCTTGTGCGCTTTTCCTAACATAGCCTCCTGAAAAGTCAACAAGCCCAGGCGATTGCGAAAGTTGAACTAGCAACCTTTGTATAATTATTCGATAACGTGCAATTCACGATCATACTGATAATTAAACACTAAAAGACAATGGGCAGCAATTTGTTTCTAATGACGGATACTATCAGAATGCCCTTTGAGTGTAATCGGGTACCGTGGTACAGTCCGTGTGTAGGTCGAGCAGTCTTAACATGGATCGTGGTGAGCGTTTTGTCAAACACCGAAGTCACATCTGGGGACATTCTCACAGATTCCACACCAATATCATCCTTGTTTTTCTGGCTCCGTAACATTTCAGGCGACTGTTGTATGTGTCTAAAAAAAAAAACATTTCTTGCGAGTGTAGGCCCTAATGTCTTCGTAAGTACTTATTCACTTACCTTTAACTTACGTTTGGTGAGAAAAGGCTTTTAGGATCTCGCACTCTTCAAAATAGGTTTCAGTAGGCATATTGATGTAACATGACGCAATACAAAAAATTGACATTCGATAACAATTGTATTATTTAGCAGAATAAAAGATACACAAATCTTCAACTGTCATTCAAAAATATGTAATGCTTTTCGTTTTCGTATATTTCACCCTCATTCGATAAAAAGAAATCTACCAAGCATTCCGTAATATCGCATCAAGTAAGGTGGTGAAACTTCTTTAGGTAAATTTACTCATGAAATAGTCTTTGTATTTTTTTAATGACTAGATTCGGCCGGCCCTGCCAGGATCACGCACGCATTGCCCCTTTGTTTTATGATAATAACTAGATTAATATTGGTAATAAAAAAAAAGAAAACAGATACGTGTAGACTCAGATGTTCAAATGATCAGCCGATATCGGAGTTTGCGAGTCGTTGAAGCAAGAGCCACCGGTCGGAAATCAGCAGGGATCGCCCACTAGTGCTTGATTTCCTGCTCGCCAACAAAAGTTGCTGGTATTCCTACTTGTTCGTATAGAATCAACTTTATTCGGATAGATCGTCAAGGGAGGATCACTTTAAATACTGGATCCAATGGAAGACTTAAATTGTGGTAAGTTGTGATTCCAGTGTTTGTATAGGCCTATACTATTTTTCCTATTAAGTTTGTGTTCATTACTTTTCTCAGCTATCGCCCCAGCACACATTCCTTCATTGATATTCCTTGATATCAGGTTTTATTTCAGGTATAATTAATAATTTCCTTCGACTTATCCGGGATACGTTAGTTATAGTTAGTTACCTAGTTGTTTGTTAGTTAGTTGTTAGTCAGTGAGTTTTTAGCCAGTTATAAGTTTAGTTATGTTTAGATAGTTAGTTAGTTAGTTATATAGTTAGCAAGTTATTAAGTCTTAGTTAGCTATAGTTGGTTGTTATAGTTAGTTAGCTAGTAGTCAGTCAGTCAGTCATGGGTTAATTGGTTAGTCAGTTGTTAATTGACTACCACTTAAGCTAAATACATATTATGTACATCGCCAAACTTTTTCTTATAAGAGGGCTTTGATATTTGAATGTCATTGATACCGACACCTTCCACCGGATCAATGAAACATGCACATTAACCCACTGTTAGAGTATTATTATGAAACTTTTTCAAGACTATAGCTAAGTTTGTCCACATGATAGGTCAATAGGTGCAATTTTTATGTTTTTTTATTTTTGTTTCGCACTATTAAAAAAAAATACTTTAGGCCAGGTTTGAACCCCTCATTAATCCTCTCGGTAATGCGATTAAACTATTCATCGCTTAAACTATTCATCGCTTAATCTGTTAACACTGTGCTTTTACTAAATATATAATTAGGCCTACTGAACTAGTTGCAATAAAGGGACAAGGTTTATCAGTTTTATCATCTGCAGCGAAAGACCAAGCATTATTTCGTTCAGTTTAAACATGTCTAATTTCACTCGTTTAAATCAGACGCTAAGTTTGTTTGCTCCCAAATTCCAGTTTGTATAAGATCAAAAGTTAATTTGTGTTTATCTTTTTGTTATGAAGCACCCCATGACCCGTGCATGGCGCTCGGTTCTCCTCCACCAGCGGGAAAGAAACCCGACATTCTGTGCCAAGTGTGCGGGGACCGGAGCTCCGGCAAGCACTACGGGGTGTTCAGCTGCGATGGATGTCGCGGGTTCTTCAAGCGCAGTGTACGGCGCAACCTCGCCTACGTGTGCAAGGAGAACGAGAAGTGCGTTGTGGATCTGACGAGGAGAAACCAGTGTCAGGCATGCAGATTCAAAAAGTGCCTTGAAGTCCGAATGAATAAAAATGGTGAGTCATTTTTATATTATTAGTTTGGGGGTCAAGTTTGCAAATTTGTGTCTTTGACTGCCTTATCGTGGAACCCTGCATGTTTAGGCCTAAATCCCACTTGAGATCAAAAACCGGAACATTTCTGCGTCGTTTACAGAGCTACACAAAGCCTATTGGTTACCTTGACTAGTAGTATGCTTATGAGGATACTAACAATTTGTTGGAAATTTAAATAAAATGTATTTCTGAATATGGAAGCAAAAGATTCTCACAGAAAAGGCGCCCTAAAGAAACCTGTGAAGGAAAAGGTGAAATTAAAGATTGACGAAAAGGTACCGATGGCGGCTATAATCGTTTCGGAACTGGAATACGCAGCTCTGGTCCGAGAAGTGATTCATACCAGGTTGCACGGAATTTAAAGCCCTGAAAATGTACTGAAGGTTCCCAGTCCTTTGCGGCAACTAAGCGGTCGATCTAAACGTCGTGTTACTCTATTTGGCGAGATTGAAAGCTCCTAAAAAATGTCATTCAATTTCACTTAATGACGGTTTAGGCAAATGTTCTTTTGTGTGTCATGCATTAAAAAAGATATCTATATTCAATGAAACAAAACACTTGGCACTCAGCATTTAACGTCGCAGCAGCTTTTTGCAGAAATCTCTGGTTGCGCCTATCTCTGCTAAATTGAAAGCCGATTTCGCATGGCTAAAAAAAACGCCTCGGTGTAATTGAATTTAATGTCATAAAGTGAAGATGGATGTCCTTTGCAAAATCACTTTAATACGAATTTATTCAAGTGAAAGAATGAGCTGTTTTTTGCAAAAAGTTATCAGGATTTTTTGTTATTTTTTATTTGTTTGTCTTTACATTGTGATCGATACCTTCCGGACCACCCCTCACATCCGATCAAATAACCTCATTTTGAGTAATCCCACCTGGAAGTACACAAGATCAATGAGGGGCCTGATTCCTGTTTCTGCTCTCAGCTAATGTTAGTACCATGTCAACAATATGGCCCTTTTTTACTCAAAATAAGACGCTTTGTGCCATTAGTAGGACAAATTACATAGTTTGTCAATTAGTAATTATTAAAAGAACTTTGGCGGGTTTTGTTTCACGGAAGTTTGCCCCAAACACGGCAAAAGGCCATACTTGCTAGAAACGGCTACAAAAATAGAAAACTTAAGACGTAAAAACTCAGGGATTAGCTGACAGTAATTAATATTCCTCTCAAAACAATCTGTTCCTTTTTAGGACTTTGCTTAATACGATATATGGTGACATCTATTACACAATGACAAAGTTGTCCTAAATCAAATGGTTTATATTATATTATTTTTTTCAGAGTCGTCCCCTGACCCAGTAGACATTAGTCAATTTCTAACACTTAAAAGCCCCCAGTGAAATATTTGAGCGATAGTTATTGACACCTCCTCCGACCAACTGATGAATAGCTGCTATAAAAAGAGTTAAGGATTTTGTTGTTTTGTAATCTCAATACAATTTGATGTCAGATGGAGGAACCTTAACACCTTTCACAATGTACACGCTGCAGTGGTCGATAAACACGGTGAAATAAAAATAGCAGTTGGAGTTTGGTCTGAAGTTGGTTCGGTGGGAGGGAGCAAGCGTAGCTGTTTCAACAGCCATGGCACGCAAGAGGCACGCGCCAAATTGTGAACTGAAACCAAAAGTTCATAACTGCCACCAGTAAAAGCAAATGATTGGCATGGTAAAGGGGTTTATATGAAAAGGAGGGCAGGTTTACCCAAACAGAGGTTGTCCCAAAACGGAGTTATCCGATAAGCCATGACTCATCTTGGTCAGTGTGACCCGAAATCTGTCTCAGAATAACCCAGATATGGTTCAGACTGACGCAGAACTGATCTCAAATCCCCCTCTTTAATCAGTCTCCGGGTCAGGCTCCTAGAGACTCGGGATTCAGGTCAATTCTGGCTCGGGAGTGTTTTGAGTGGTCGCTCAGCAGCACTATGCAATTGACCTTTTAGGTGACGTCACCAACAGCGGTTACAGCAACTTTAAGTTTGAGGTCATAATGTACTGGAACGTCTCTCATTCATGATATTGTTTTACTAAACAACATGATATTGGAAGAGGTTTGATGTTTTCCCCGCCATTTTCAACAAAATTTATTCAATTTAACACCGGGCCCATTTGATTTCGTTTAAAAATAAACTTTGCATTAGCATTCAACACTCAAAGGAACAATTTCACTAGTTTAAGATTCTTTTTATAGCAGCTATTCATCAGTTGGTCGGAGGAGGTGTCAATAACTATCGCTCAAATATTTCACTGGGGGCTTTTAAGTGTTAGAAATTGACTAATGTCTACTGGGTCAGGGGACGACTCTGAAAAAAATAATATAATATAAACCATTTGATTTAGGACAACTTTGTCATTGTGTAATAGATGTCACCATATATCGTATTAAGCAAAGTCCTAAAAAGGAACAGATTGTTTTGAGAGGAATATTAATTACTGTCAGCTAATCCCTGAGTTTTTACGTCTTAAGTTTTCTATTTTTGTAGCCGTTTCTAGCAAGTATGGCCTTTTGCCGTGTTTGGGGCAAACTTCCGTGAAACAAAACCCGCCAAAGTTCTTTTAATAATTACTAATTGACAAACTATGTAATTTGTCCTACTAATGGCACAAAGCGTCTTATTTATTCAATTTAACACCGGGCCCATTTGATTTCGTTTAAAAATAAACTTTGCATTAGCATTCAACACTCAAAGGAACAATTTCACTAGTTTAAGATTCACTGGTCAAAAAAGATTAATCAAATTTATCGGGTTGCAAAGATCATTCAATTTCTTAAAAGCCAACAGCAAGAGGCTAGTAAGTCTACATTCATCAATTGTAAATATTATAGGTATAGTAGAAATTCAACCAGAAAAGTTGGAAAATAAGTCTTAAATGTCTATAAATGAAACAGAATGACTGAAAGGAACCCGAGTGCGAAGAACAAAGTAATGTGTGCACGAAAACAAAATTGAATGAAGTTGCTAAAAAAGACCTCAGTGTGGTTGATTGATTTAGGAGGAAATGCACGAGTTTGAACGCGTTGTAATTAAATTCAATTAAGTTTTGAAAATATTCTGATTGGTTTTTAAACTTTTCAAAGTTTTATATAAATATTTAATTACCACTCTTATTTCGATTTTGGTTATTGCCCAACATCACTGGAATGTTTGCATTCTTTATCTCCGGTAATGATTTGCAACTCATGTTGAAATATTTTTACACCAATCGTCGCGGATAATACTTTTATCCTTGGTTTTTGTCGAGAGAACTACCGGCTGGGGATGATACAAATACAATAAATAATTAGTGTTACGACCATTGGGTTTTTATCACAATAGATCCAGGCATGATCGAACGGTGACTTCGCTGCCCAATGTTAGGGGGAACGCCGTTGTGCGAAAAATTGATCGTAAAATAATAATAACTCGTGCGCGCATACGCCTATGATCAGCCGTTTGAACCTGTGTATAGAGATTGTCAAGGCAAGCGTGAAATATGTCTGTCGCTCTTTTGTTACGGACCTTGAACGAATGTCGATAGTAACAAAAATAGATGAAGTTGGATTATTTTTGCCGGATGATGTTAGTCAACACAAGAGATTATTGGGTAAAGTGGTGTTTACTGACCCGATTTTGTAGATCTAGGTGTCTGTGGCACGTGGGTATATGGGGTTGGAGGGTAGAGTTTTGGACAACATTGCTTTAAAGTTGTTCCCGTATAGTCAGACTATCAGATATCGTCCTGGGCCTTAAGAATCACCACCAGCATTATAATCACCCTTGTTTCTAATTCTATGAGACAGTTTGTTGAGGAATCTCAAAGAAAGGCTCCAATGTCAAATTCGGTTTAGTGATGCCTCCATTTTTTCTAGAGCCCTCATGAAAGTCAGGACTTTGAAGTCTCTAACCTCAGTTTAAAATGGTGTGAAATTTCATTTTATTTGATACTCTTTCAGAGTGAAGTTAGAAACAACAGAACACGTCATCGGATGTCAAATATACATGGGTTTGTACAATTTTCTGCGCCAGTCAGAAGGACAAACTCAATGCCATGTTGATTGATTATCACACAAATTCAGGAATAAGCTAAACATTTACGGAACAAATATTGAAATGTGACGTCATCGCCTCATCGGACGTGTTTGGATTTTGACAAAAGTGCACTTGAAGGGCATCAAACACAGTAACATTTTAGACAAATTTTAACGTGAGGTTAGAGAACTCTACCTAGGCCTATAGTGGTAAATGAGTGGGTCACGAAACTGAATTTAAACTCGGAGCTCCCCTTTAACCAGATAGGCAGCACAAAATATTCCGATATTTTTTTTTACCATGGATCCTCTTTTCATCTAAGCCGACTCTCAAACACTTGTTGCTGTAAAATGCTGGTTATGTAAATAAGTATGGACTCTGTATTTATAATAGATGTAATTTGACGGTCGTTTATGGTAATGTACTGTCACACGAATGAGCGATGGACGTGTGGTTAGTTGATCCTTTTGGGACCTCAAACAGTTTTCAATTCCTCTATATTCAATATTTCATATAAAGTAGAATACTCAGTAACTTTCATGAATACTATAGATTGGAGTAATAGAATAAAACACATAATTATACATTTTGTGTTTGATTGACCAAATTTGTTTTACATAACAAATACCTCTCTGGCTGTCATGCTCACTGCATACCGCTATCAGTTTACAATACGGATTGTCATTATAGCAACTAGTGACCAGACTGTTTCCCCTTCCATCCTCGTTATGATCCAGTTTATTTGAATATAGGAAACAACATGATTGCTCCCAATGGCAAATTCATTATAAAAACAACTACAATTTGGACATTCAAGCCCCAGAAGAGTGCGAGAGCACCGATTGCTAAAGAATAGTTTCGATCGGATGCTATACTTGACTTGTCTTCAGGAAAACCCGATTGAAACGCCTGTTGCCGATTTGACCTTTGAAGTGTCCCTTTTTGGTACTCGTTTACGTATCAGCTGCAGCTTATAACACAAGGGCAATGATAGTGTTCATGAACCATACCATCTTCCTTCAGACATTGTCAGAATTTACTCAAAAGAATGCTCATGCATAGCGAACAGTTCACGATGGGAATTCAATGACTGATATATGACGAAAATACAAAACGACGCAGATGTAATGTTTGATGAATAATGCGTATTATAACTTATAAGACAATTCAATAGATTACAATCAGTGTCATCAAAATGAGCGTTTTCTATCGCATTCTTTCTACTTTTGCCTGTTAATAATTCAACACTAAAACCCAATCGTATATAACAGACAGGACAGATTGACCTCAAAGTGTTGGAAACTTTTGTTCAAGGTTCTTTGTTAATTCTATCTGAAACAAGTGAAATAATGATTCCCACTCTACCAACTGCATCTCTCTCTCTTCAGTCAACCCTCAGAAATCTGAGAAATGGTTCATGCATGAATAGTTTCTCACATTTGAATGATTTTGTGTAACAAATTGTCAAAAACAATATTATTGCGAAGTGAATCCTTCCTCAAAATAGTTTCTACTTCAGCTGCAGTGCTTGTTACAAAGAAGTTTCTTTGGTCATTTATCCTTGGAGTATCAATCTATATGACTTTACTTTTAGTCTTCATGATGCTAATTAAATGGAAAATATATATCTTTGGTTGTGACACCAAATATTAATTACCGTAACAACTTACTTGGTAAGAAGCACTGCAGCTGTTGATAATGTATAACATTTTTAAAAACGATTCCGTCTAGGAACGTGGTTTTAGAAAAAGGTATTCAAAATATTTCCATTTGGGAAACGTTTCTTGCATTTTGTCAAATTGTGTATTCCTAATACGAATTATTGTTCCTATATACGTGGACATAACCGCTCGTTTTTGGCGATATCTAAAAAAACGCTACCACTTTTTGGAAATGAAATTTTCACCGGTTAGTCTTATGTATATAATTACATTTAGTTAGGATTAAAAGAATCGAACGGTTCCAAAAACCAAAGGTATATACTTTGCCTTTAAGTTCATTACTGAAGGTTTCTTCTGAGCCTAATTACTCTAAGTGTATTTTGAATAGAACAAAAAACGAGTATTTTGTTTTAAAATCAAACAACCGTGAATCAATTTTATAAACACAGAAATGTATACAAACAAGTTCGGTTTCTCCCAAGTTTTTAAATTTCCCTCATAATCATCATACGATTTTTAAAATGCAAAACCTTTGTTAAAATGAACGTATCACCGTGAAAACTCTATCCCACCAAATCGCCAAACAGTCATAAAACAATGTTTACGATGTCGTTATTAATTATGAACTGCAACAATAAGTTCAATACGAGATAGGAAATAACATTTCTTTAGTATTGTGATGACTCGTGTGTATGGTGCGAATCTATTGTGGTTGTTGGTGTCCTTCAGTTGTACGTGTGGGCGCAAGACCAATAAAGGCACAACTCTGTAGTTTGACGCACGCGTGGCAGTTCCACCCTCCGAGGTCGGTTGGTCGGTTGGGTTGACGCCATCAAATAAAGACAGCCTTTGTTTTTCCCCTGCCGTCAGCTTTTCATTGAAATTAATTACAGTTGAGTTCAAGATCATCTGTCTTAACGGATAAATAGGTCAGGACGATCGACAGATCAATTTGGTTCTCCCCGACTGGTGTTTATCACATCGGGATGAGCTGGGTTTTAATTGGCATGGGTTTATGAGCTACAACAACACCCCGTTCGTTATCTGAACGCTCTACATTCTACAGTGAATAGCCTCATTGTTCTGGAAGTACTTTAGAATAGGGTTTGTACAGTTGTTGTTTTTTGACCTTTGTTTGTTGAACTTGAAAGTAAAAGCTACCTTCTCTTGGGTCTGGGCTATGCGGCCAATTCTGCCTTTTGTATTGTTAAACTAAGCTTCTTCATGGATTGCAGCCTTTCGTTTGGGCTGCCGTTTGTCACCAGGTGTTTATTGCTTTTCTACGGATGAACTGGGACCAACTGTATTTAACTGGATTTAACCGGATTTAATCGGACATTGATAGATTCAAACTGGATTTAACTGAATACATTGACATCCATTCTGCCTTGCAGTTTTGAGCATGACCTAGAGGTTGTGTTTCGATTTCACTAGACTTAAGTAGAGTGCAAATTGTCCTATTGAACCAATTCACATGACGTCATCACCACAGTAAAAATTGGTTGCACCATCGCAGTCAGTTTCCCCGTGTGTTAGGCCGTGTCTGAATCAAGCGGCTTTAGCTATGGCTATGGATATGGATAAGGCTATTGGCTGCAGCGATCAAATGCTGAAGAATAGTCCTTTTCGGCGATCTAGGCGTTGACACAGCCGCAACTTTGTAGTGCTCCCTTTAGGCGACGTGTGCGCATTTTACACGCTAACCAACACGAATCAGCCTAGAATTAGGCTAAATACATTCACGCATTCGTACAGACTCAATTGGTTGCAAACGCCAAACGCGTATGCGTCACACCACCAACATGCAGCTCCATACAAAAAGGCGCGATGTTCTCTCATTGCCCTCCAATAGTGTTAGAAGTGCAATTGTCGTCTTTCATGGGAAAGGTCTATTGACTTACAACATGAACTTGGGCACACAGTACTGAATCTCTTTTTATCAAAACGAGATCAGACTATTCCGATCCACCCTTCTTGTCTCAGTTTTTGGTCACATTCTGGTTGGAGAAAAGCAAGATGAGTGCGTCCTAATGGAAGACTTTGCAACACAAGTTGGCAGCAGACTTATCAGCAAAACTATTAAGTAGTTCTGAGCATGCGCACATTTCCGAGAACAATGGGTACTTCTGCTGCCTCTGCTGCCTCTGCTGCCACACAGTGTCCCCAAAAGTCCCCATATTATTAGATAGCTCAAGGGGGCGGTATGTTTGCCAATAAAAAGTTGAGGTCAAATGCCACGTGTTCATCCATCGATTGCTAGTAAAGATTATAGGGCGCCGAAGGTGCAAGATGTGGGAACTGGAGCCAATACGCATGAGCGCCATTTCAGCAAGCAATTGTTTTGGTATATCATTTAAAGCAATGGTCATTGTCTGGACTGATCTCTTAGCCCGGTGAACATTTCATATTTCAGCCCGAGTTCCCCATGTTGCGCCATCGGCGCTCTATAATATTCGATTGCAAGCCAACAGCCACGCCTGTCTGCGTCTAGTCTCGGTCGGTCAGGCAATCAGACAGCTGCTGGTGGTAGCGGAGGATTATCGGTTGGTCGTAAAAATTAAAACATCATAAAAGAAAATTAAAAAGGGATTTTTGTCCTGGTATTGATGTGTTGTACTTGTTTTCTATTCTTCTGGGGTATTGTTGTGTGTGGTAGCTCCCTATGGACGGCGTAGATTGGTAGATCCAGTCAATAGAAGGGAGTTGTCTCTTTTAAAAAAAATCATCATCGAATTAGTTTTTGTGTCGTCGATAATAATCATTCATTCTTTGTGCACATGACCATTTCCCATAGACGGTGTTGTGCACTCGAATGTAATCTAAGCATTGTGGGGTACAGATCTGCGCACCCAATAGTCAAGCCTGCGTCACCCTGCCGCCACCCCTGCCCCTCCCCCCTCCCCAAACCGCTAGAACACACCATTTGGCAATCCCACTTGAAATGTATTCTTGTATGCTTGTGTATGGGGTGTTTGTTGGTTTGTTTTTGCGTGTATATCATCCATCAGAGTCGAGTCGATTGTTGCGAAGAATGAACAATATTTTGAACAATTCGTCAATGAAGACGTAACTGTGAATCCAATCGAGTGAGTGAACTCGGAACTACTTTTTTTGAAGTAAATTTTTATGAATTTGACATTAAATCTGTTCTTACATTTACAGCTGTACAGCACGAACGTGCGCCAAGGTGCTACCAGTACAGCCGACACAGCAGCCCAGAAAAGCCCGGGGCCTCACCACCCCTGAAGGAAGACCATATCCCATTCCCACCGGGGATTTCGTTCAACCACGACCCACGACTTTCCAACTTCACTCCGGTCACGCCCGACTATGTCAGCAGAATGCATCCACAACCGATGCCAGTCTGCCCGGACCTGCTGGTCAACCCATTCCTGAACAGTCTGCTGGTCGCCGACCGCGCCTTTGACCCCCGCCAGCTGATCTCTGCCAGCACGTTTGAGCAAGGTGGATTTGGGAGTCATGTCGAGACAGGTGGGTCACAAATCTCTGTTTCGTTACATTCGGGGACGAAGGTCAATATTAATCAAAATGAAACTCCTATACCACATTGTACTTCTAAGGGCCTCTGATGTATTGGATCCTATAAACAAAATCTTTTAAACAAATATGTTGAACTTTGCACCACTCTCTTGATAACTGTATATCTACTTATGTTTTCATCACATACTTCACTTGTTTTTACACATTCTTACACCTAATTTTAGTGTTTTCTATTTTCTTAAAACAGAATCCCATCCACTGCGTTCATCTAGCTTTGCTGATATCCATCACAACTGTAAAACCGATCTATGTCAAAGTAACATCGCAGAGAACGTGTACGAATGCGCAGCACGCCTTCTCTTCATGACCGTCAAATGGGCGCGGGGTATCCCAGCATTCCTGGCACTTCCGTTTCGGGATCAGGCGATCTTATTGGAGGAGGCGTGGAGCGATCTCTTCGTACTGAGCGCGTGCCAGTGGTCAGTGCCCATCGAAATAGGTGAGTAGTGGTTGTAGTGACATGCACTTCGGCCGGTTCCCGTCATTTTAGCATCATGCTATGACTGAAAGTACGATATTAAAATAATTAAAAGACGAACCGAGGGTCGGAATTATGGCTATACAAATTTGAAGAAATACAATCACACTGAATCAAAGCCAGACTTTCTGGAGGCTGATTTTCATGTTTGTTGTTGTTCTTTCAGAAACCATGCTAAGCTCGGACTGTTTGCTTAATGTAGCAGATTCCAACAGCCGACTACCAGCACTCAAAGCAACCGTCAGGCAGCTACAAGATGTCGTGAGCCGTCTAAGGGCGCTACAGACGGACACATTGGAGTACGCTTGCCTCAAGGCGTTAGTTCTCTTTAAACCAGGTACAATAGTTCTCTTTAAACCAGGTACAATATGAACACGGACATTGTGTAATAAATATACCTCATGCTGTGTGCGGCCGTTGTCATCGTTATAGTATACGCGTTAACTAACTGTCTGTAAACCTATTCCGTTTTATCTTTCATCAAATTGTGACAACTTTTTCTTTATAGTGAGGTTTTTTAATGCGATACCTTTAAATGAAGTTAAATGTAACGGTTTAATTAATAATGCGCACATTCATCAGTGTTCGGCTACCTTCTTTCCGCCTTTCCCGGATCATGATTTTATTCAGTGGCAAAATTCGCATATGATAACCGAAATGATGTTCTCATTATGCATGGGGCCCCTGAAAAGAGGCACGTTGTAAGGACATGCTGACAAATAATTATTTCCATTGTCTTAACCGGAAAACATAATTTGCGCTCAGTTATGATTGATCGCATTATAATTGTAAATTAATGACTACGAAGTAAATTAGACAGCAGAAATTAATGTGTCAATTTTTGAATTTGTATTATTCTTGAAAACACCACATGGTATCAAGTGACACCTGGTGAGGTCTAATGCATGGGTTATGCGTACTTTATCACTTTATCATGAGTCCTTTTTATGGAAATAAAAGGCACTTTATTTGACAAAGGATCTTGTTTTGCATGAGAGTATTTATAACATCCCGATTAAATTACAGAAACTAGAGGGCTCAGAGAATGCCAGAAGGTAGAGGCTCTACAGGATGAGTCCCAGTTGGTCCTTAATGACGTCACACGCGCACGGCAGCCAATCCAGAGGGTCCGCTTTGGGAAGCTACTTCTGGCCCTGCCATGCATCCGGAACATCAACTCCAAGTACGTGGAGGAACTCTTCTTCAGGCGGACAATAGGAAGCGTGCCAATCGAGCGACTGCTGTGCGACATGTTCAAGTCTAGCTGAGGAAGGGGCCGTATTAGAGGTCATGAGTTGCTTACAAAGAAAATTTTACATGAATGTTTCTGCTCAGCAAAAAACTCCACCCCAAAACAGGATACCAGTCTGTACATGTGACATGGTAGTCTGACTGGTAACCTTATTCTGGTAGGCATAATTTTGTTGTGCTTAGCTCTATGTAATTGGACCCAGATTGAAGGCTCAGCCGTGCTGCAGTAATTAAATGTTATTTATTTATTCAAGTTTTTGTTTTATTTATTCGTTTATTAATTAATTTATTCATTTACGAGGGTTGCCTGTGACAAGGACAAACTGCCATCCAAGGTAAAGGTTAATTAGTAAAATCCGCTTACTACACGTCATAAGGAGAAAGAAGTACAATGCAACACAATGTAACACTGATCGATGCACTTTCGATTTATTGTAAATAAATATTTAAAACATCATTAATTTATAATCAGTGATTTAAATATCGGCTTTAATACTCTCTGTAGTGTGTACCTGTTTGATAGCCGTTGGCAACAATAATGACGGGCAGATTATGATTTGTCGCGTGATCAGAGTTTACGCCCTCTAGTGGTCCCGGACATAGTAATAAAGTTTTTAAATTGTTCTAAGAGGGCGCGGTGTATTTATTTTCTCATTAAACTGCATTGAACGGTTATTTTTTTTTCAAATACTGATGTGTCTTATGTTAAATAATTAAAACCACAACATACTTATGTAAATGATGTTTTCGGCACTAACATTACTAAAGTTTGTCATTTATAATTTCATAGTGTACCTGATGAAAAATCATGCTTACACACCGAGCGTGCCATGTTTGTTCAATCTTGTAAAAAGTGGATTAAATGTATTGCCTACTGGCCTGAATTGGTTCAACTTATTTTCTTCTTATCCATTGTTTCTATTCTTCCCGAGAAATGTCGTTTTAAAAACATGTGTTAGTCTCCGTTCGAGAAGTTTACATCGATATTGATGACAATATAAAGGCGGACGACACAGTTCTACAATGACTCGGTTAATAATTGGAAGCAAAACAAATTAAGGCTATGGCCCTAGTACGGCATTTCATGCATTAGCATAAATTGCCACATATTTGTCATATTTTGTTACAAGATATTTTGGACGACAGTTCAAAAATACAATACATCAAAACATAAACAAGTCTCAGTCCTCTTCACTCTTTAATATCAGCAAACTATGGTTTTCAAGTCCACAAGTTGTATATACATGACACAAGGGAAATAATAAACACTCAAATATATTTGTATGTACACAAAAACACACTACTTTTATCAATACACTTTCATGCAAACTAAACTGAATTTAGTATGGCGTAATATTGAATTAAAAAACAAAACATTCATTAAATAAGATAAATTAATTATAATTAGGAATTTACATAACTGACTCATAGTAGGTTCAAAGTAATGGATGGAATAAAAGTCATTGCCACGAGGTATCATCAACAGATATGACGAATTCGAGGACGGAACAAACAATAAGTTTTCAAATAATTTCTGAGACGTTAATCAATATTATTAGGTACTGGTCAACAAACACATTCATAAGCGTTTTGTTTCAAAGGACCAAGCGATTAAATTGTATAAACAGAAACTTTAAGGCCCCTAATATTGTTTATTTTCTTGTTTTACTTAATTCACCAACAGAAGAAGTCTAAAACGGGAAAGTCTTGCTGTTTTCTTTTACCCTAAAGCATTAGAGTAGTTTCTTCAATTATTCCATTACGCATCAAAAACAATTTTTAGCAAGTTCGATACGAAATTGAATTGAGTATCAACAACCGTTTTGGTATAACTTTGTATTATTTTGCTTCACATTCGCTTCGGTCCCAACACCTGAACCAAAGACGCTGGGAGAGGCTGACGTATACACATGCCCCCTGACATATTGAACCTTATAACCCCTGGTCACATCTTCCTGTTTATAAAAGGTTCAACCTCTATCAACAATAAGGTAGCTCTATAGTGTGAATTCATTGACCCCAAACCCACCCCAATTATCGGTTTTCAAATATAGATTTACTTTTCAATGGATCCTATATACTGAAGGATTTCAATGGCTTTTTTCTGGCTTCCAGATATTCAACTTTGTATTTGAAACATAAAAGAATTGCCAAACAAACAAAAGCTGTAATTAGTTTGTTTCTACTATATTAATTGACATTAACTACGTTTCTATTTTCAGTTATTTCTTTTTACCTCAACCCGCAATTTAGATAGGGGAAATATTGAATTTTGTAAACATTGATTATTCTGAATAAGTTGTACAAGTATAGACCCACAAACTACGGACGATTTGAAAGCAAAAACCGTCCACAAAAACAAAAGCTGGTAAAGTGGGGGTACACTTTTTAGACTAGGTTTCTTTTTAACACCACAAAAAGAAAGTTTTGTCAGCAAGGGGTTGGCAAACAATAGGCAGCCTTTAGAGCATAACAAATAAATAAGTATTTATAGTTAATTGTTTTTTGGTTTGTGATTTTTACAAACACAGTTTTTTAATCCTCATAATTCAAAAAGCACAACGCTACAGAAGGGTTATGCGGTCATTGAAAAAGAAGTAATAGGCCTAATTATGATATATATTTTATAATTTAGACTTAGAAAACGTCATAATTATGATTTGTGTCTCGTAATTTTGAGTCATTTTTATGAGATATAAAGTGATAATGACTTGTACTAAGTCTTAATTATGAGATATAAGTCATAATTAAGACCCTAATTTTGTTTCTCTTTCAATGTCCTATTACCAGTAACACTTCCATAATGCTGGTATTTCATGCAAAAAAGGTGTGTGATTTTCAGTTTGGGCAACAGTTGTTAAATATATTTGAAATTGGTTGTCACCTCAAGGTAGTTCAAATAAATGGCATTTACTAACAAACAAAATGCCCACATTAACCCATAAATTTCATATAACTTTCTTCTCAATAGAAAAATACATTTTAAAGATATTTTAAAGATAATGTAAATAATGCCTTTTGGAATTCCTTTTGTAATGTATGTATACCAGCCTCTTTAACATGGTTGTAACGATGTTTGGTACACGCCTAAACATTGCTAGAGAATTTATTAATGAAACCAATAAGGTATTCCAGAGAGGGCACCTTACGCCAAACCTTCAGGTACAGCAAAAACTATGCTAAGAAAATACAATCAGTCTAAAACAAACCCACAGCTCTGATGAAGACAAATGCTGAAGACAAATATCAAAGTATGGTTCATGAAAGTGTTAAAAATTAACACACACAAAAAAGACATTCTAAACATTAATCTACATTGTTAATGGAATGTTCTGTATGTACAAAGGTAATGCAAAGGCAATTCACTATCTTCACAAATATAAAAATACGTAGTCTTCTGGAAAAGTCAAAGAGGTAAAAAAAGTACTGAAACTATCAATTGCTCTATTTTCAGTTGAATACTGTACCAGATTTTCAAGGCAAGGGTTTAAATTACAGTTTACAAAACTGATCATTTTTAAAGGTTTTACCTTCAGAAAAAATAATGTTGTCAATTGCTTTGCCAATTATCCAAAACATACACAAATAACTCCACTTCCTTCAAATGAAATACTAAAACACTAGCAATTTTGTGGCAGCACAATTCCAGCTGCAGCAAATTTTGAGTAAGATTGGTCAAAACCAGTTAACTGGATCTAGAGCGTCATCTGCAACAGAGGCTGACAGACATCTGGGCTATAGATGGGCTCTGATTCGAGGTGCTAACACAGGTACCATTTTTATAATATGATGGCCACATGAGAGCGTTTTTCAGCTTGGGTAAAACTTTTTGTGTTGACCCTCATGCAAGGGCGTCGATCGCTACTGAAAAGTAGGGGGGACGGGCGAGCAAGTCTTGACAAAATACATCTTACATTATTTGCACCCCACACCATTACTTTTTGTTCCCTATTTTTTGTTGACCAGGAGGCGAGTTACAGGGGGTGATATTTAACAATAACATCATCCGAAATGGTGATTGGGCCTGGGTTTCCCTTATGTAAAATGGTGTATATTTTTATATGTTGTTGCATATTTCTAATGAACAGTCAATCAAAAAGTGGGGGGACATCTGATATGCTGTCCCCCCCAGTCTAAAAAGTGGGGGGGACATGTCCCCCCCGTCCCCCACCCATCGACGCCCTTGCCCTCATGCACCAACTTGCCATGCGGCTACTGTTTGTCTCGCTCCCCATTTTGGGAGTCAAATTGCATGTAAAAATCCTGTTAAGCATGCGAGACATACACTGTATAACACATGAGGATACTGAACCCCAAATGGCACAACTACAACAACTAATAAGGTGACGTCAGGTGACTTTGGTCACTACACCCCGAAAGACAGCCCACTGCTGTTTGACACCATATCTCAAAAAGAATTCATTTTGCCACACAACCACACCCGCAGCAAGTGCCCCCATCATTTGCTCAGATTAATATTTTTGTAGGCACAGTTCACAAAGGCAAAGGATTTCAGTACAAAAGATAACTACTGCTTAAAAACTACAATTATTGCTATTAAAGCTTCGGATCATAGTCACAAAAAGGCACATCATTTTAAATATTTAAGTAGAAAAAGATGCTGAGGTTTTAAGTAGAAAAGAAAGAACAGTATTCGCTGCAGTTCTAACAGCTAACATTGTTAACATTTTTAACGTTGGCAACATTTCAAATTATGCACTTTTAAAGAAAATAGTTCACCACCTAACTTATACCCTGTGTAGATTTCATCAAAATTTAGAACTATGTGGCTTATAAATTGAAATAATAACAAATGTTAATGTCCACGCCATGTTTTTTTAAAAGAAGTTAAGGAAATTGTAACGAGACAATTTTGTTGTATTGTATAATCTGTTGTTTCCATGTTGCGCCGTGCCATGAAAAACAATTTTCTGGCGGAAAATTGTTATTTATTAGTTTACCATGCCCTAAATAACATTCACCAGGAATGCTAAAAAAAAAAAAAAAAAAAAAAAAAAGAGGGAATTAAATGTATATGCATGCAAGAAACAATAATTCAAAAAGGCTTCTGAATAGAGGGTGGTGTTCAAGGCGATGAAATAAGCCACTGTTGGTAAAATGCTAATTCCTTATAGGAATTTCAAGAGTAAAATAATGATGTTAAAAGAATAATGCTATTATTTGTATCAAAAAGACTGTTAAACACCCTGTTTTGCAAGTTGGTGTTAAACTAGAACACTCTGAACTTCACCTTCATCTTCAATGCCTTTATACTCCTGGTAACATTTTACAGTGAGCTGACCCACCATTTGAAACCATTTAACTGAAAGGGTTGTGCATGGCAGCACAACTGTGCACAGAATTATATACTGCCAGCCTAATACTTCATTCTTGGAAGGGAGTTTCTCCTGGGAAAGGGTACTTCAAGGAACAAAATGCACATTTGTACCGGAATATTTCAAGTGGGAACAAGCATGGCGGCAACTGCATCCATTAAGTGTCCGGCCTTCATTGTGCATTAATGCATCCACCACATCATATTACAGTAAAACCATAGTGGATTGTAATGAATGGTCGGACAGGCTGAGAGTTTAAAAAGTATATTGAACTATACAAAGTTAAATTGACCATTTAATGTACCTTATGTTCATGCTAGTACTGTATTGTGTACTTCATGGAGTCAATCACCAGAAAGTTGATGCTGTCGTTGGCTTTGTTTTTGAATGCCACTGCAATGCAACGCGTCGCTTGCTGATGCGAAAGACCCCGTAATGACCTCCCGTTGACCTTTAGGATCACATGACCAACTTTGAGGTTGCTGTTGTGGTAGGCTGATCCTTCGTACTATGGCAACAAGAAAGAAAACAGATCAGTCAAATAGAAACAATGAAGTGGTGTCAGCCTCAATCTGGAATAGGGTGTCTTAATTTGCTGACATTTTTAAAAGGTGTCAACTTGGTCACACTTTCAATTTTACACGTTCATGAAGAGAGTGAGTTATGGTTAAAATGGTACAATAATGTAACACTAAACTTCTCCCCCCAAAACAAAAAACACACAAAAAAACACACAATGATAATTATTTTTTTAATTTAAAAATAGGAATTCCCCACAGGAATTCCCCTCAACTCACCTGAATCTTAATAATCTTAGGAACAGGTTGTCTGGTTCCAGCTCCTCCCTCTACAGCTATACCCAGATTAGGTCTGGTCTTCCTAACGCTGATCAGTTCCATCCCTTCAGGGAATTCATCATTCAAATTGACTAATGGGAACTGGACTCTCTTCAGTGTGTCTGTTGACTCTCTCTCTGATACCTGTCAAAAGAATGACTTGTTTTATTTGACATGAAGAACTACCCAAATTGCAATTCTAAGAATGACATGGGATCTAGGCCCGTAGCAAGGTGTTTAAAAGTGGGGTGGCCATTTAGTTACAATCCCTGACACAGTATCGATCAACCGCGGCAGTGGACGGGGAGAGGGTATGTCACCCCTTCCCAAGGAAAAGAAAAACATATTTTTGACAATATTCGTTCTATACTCACTGGTATAAATATTGTGTTCTGTGCAGGTGTGTCTACATGTGCAGGTGCGTCTACATGTGCAGGTGCGTCTACATGTACATGTATAAGGCTTACAAAACCAATGAAATTTTCCATCTTTACCTACGTCTCTTGGGAGATCTCATTTAAAGAAGACTTTAAGAAGATCCAGACTCGCCACTGCCACACGATTTGAGCCAATTTATTTTAAAATTTCCTATTTCTGAATTCTTGAACCTGCCACACCCAAGCAAAAAGTGGGGCGGCCTGCCAGCCCTGCTACTATGTGCCTGATAGGGTCAGAATATGAGGTCCAAAAAAGTGATACTAAATTGCAGGGGGGTGTAACTAGAAGATTACTGACTGAAAATTTTCAAATTGAAAGAATTGATAAGTCAACGTTTTATTTGACCGATAACGAGAGTATGAGTTGTACCTGACTTGATTCTAATTTCAAAAAGTTGAAGAATTACTTACGTGTGTGTTCATCCCATTAGAGTTTGTATAAATGCTGCTTCGTGATGCTCGTTTGCTGCCCCCATGCGTCTGAGATGTCGCAGATTGTTCTGGTGTCTCATAACTGGCCCTGCTGTACTGCTGTGAATGTGTTGACTTGGTTGTGATTACTGAGCCTTGCCGAGGAGGGGGAGGGGGTCGTGTTGATCCCCTACCATGAGATTGCTCAGGGGCACTCCTTGGTGGAGGTGGTGCAGGAACAGGAGGAGGCGGGGGAGGAGTGCTAGAGCGTGACACTGATGATGGAGGGAGTGGGGGAGGGTTGGATGGCTTGACCAGGTAGATTTTACTCCGAGGTTGCTTCTTGAGGGCTAGTAAGGCTTCACTCGCCTTTTTGTTCTGTTCAATATTTCTCCTCTGCTCCCGAGGAACATGCTGAAATGATAACAAATGGCCACAAACCAAAAATGTTCACCATCAATAAGAAAGGTAATATAAACAAGTGGAAATATCAGAATTTCGACCAGATAGCAGAAGTGGATTGGGCAGTAGTTGATAGAAGTGACAGGCATCCCAGCAAAACTAGAATGAACCCATTTAGATGACACACTAATCTAGCAGCTGCCTGGCCTCCTTTGGTGAGTCTCTTTGCTCAGACTCTCTCGACCAGTGGACCTTCCAACAGGTGTTGCTTTCAAAATTACTGGTACCAGCTCTAAACACCGTATAGTTAACTGCCATGTCTAATGGGTTTTTGATCACTTAAAAAAAATTAAACTAAACTAAAATGTTAGTTTTAAAGATAAGAAAACAAAACACAAGAATAAGCATCTTACATGTGTAGGGTCACTGATCCTGCGGGGAATGCTATGCTCACTACTGCTAAAACTTGTCTTACTTGGTGATTCAGCCAACTGAGAGAGAAAAGATCATTTCAACATTTCAGAGTGTATATAGTCAACAGTTTCCAAGAAATATAATCATTAAACAGTGAAAGTCTGTTATCTTTAAGGGTGTTGAAATGTTTGAGAAGACAGCATAAACAATTAATTAGTCGGTTACGATTTGGTCCATATTGACAACCCTGTTCTTCTACTGAACAAGCGATTAAATCAACCCAAAATGGATAAGAGGTTTACAGACAACAGTTAATTTCATTTGTATTTCTCGGTTTTTTGCTAAAAATTAATTTTCAATAAATGGATTTCATTTTTTAAAAACTTACAGCAGCCACTGATGATCCCTCCGTTGAGAGACTGTCAAGACTCAAACTCCTTGGCAGCCGATGAGACGAACCATGCCTGGTTGAGGCTGGCTCAGGGCTACTCACTGACTGAGGGCTCCCTAGGGATGATGTTGGACTCTCCATGTCACTCAGACTACAGGGACTATGGATGGTGACTGGAGGGATCGGGGATATTGTAACGCTGCCAGGATGGAAACAAAAATCGTTAGTAATGTTCTATTATTACAACTGTGAAAGTTTTAAACAGCACACAGAATGTTGTACTTTCCTGTGCGAAATTTCAAAGAGCTGTAAACCAAAATAATATTGCTTGACAACTTTACTTGCTATTAAGCAAAAATGATCAGGGAACCAGTCTCAAGCAAAGAGCGTACATTAACACATTAGTTTGGATGGTAACCCATTTCTGCTAAGACAGGCCATTTTCCCAAACCACGGCTTAGCTAAGCTCTGGCCTGTGCACCATCCGCCTGTTTGAAATTTGTACCAAAAGTAAACATTTTCAAAATTACAGACAGATCCCAAGCAGGAGCCTAAAGTCCAAGCCATGGTTTGGTAGAGGGCCTTAGTCTGTGAGTATAAACTTTGTATATGTGGTGATTACCAGGTAATCTTACTACTAGGTTCTCCAATGAGAATATCGTCGCGCATACCACAAAGTGACCTATCTTGTTCATAGCTCCCAAAAAAATGTGTTTGGAGAAAATCGCAATTGAAGGTGCACTGCTGTTTCAGAGTCTGCTTACAAATTTTACTTAATTTTTAAAGACAAAAACAAGATAAATACTTTATTCGTACAGAACTGTCAATGTGTTTTCATTCCTGCAAACTATTTTAACTAGTAAATCATTCCTAAACACATACGTCACTTTGTGAAAAGAAAAAATCTAGTTTTGCCCGCAGAGCGCTGTTTACAAACACAATGCATATTGAAACCTATCGCGATAGGTCACTTCATGAAAATGCTACGCTTCCAGATGGGTTACTTCATGAAAATGTCAATGTCAATGTCAATGTCACACACACGCGCACCTGAACTGTGCCGTAGCGCTTTGTATAGCATTGGCAAAGTGGCGTATCGAGATGGGTCACTTAAGACCCGATTTGCAAAAGAATTATTATTTTTGAAAGATAGGTCACTTTGTGGTACGCGCAACAATATCCTCCTATCAAAACACCCCTTATTAAAGCATTAGCATCTACACATTCCCTGTTAGTAAATACCTTTTCTTGTAGCTAAAGGAATGCACCATTATTAAAGTAGGTTGATTCAACGTGGATCATGCAGTGAAAGCAGCCATGGGGGTGGAGATATAAACAGGGGAGAGGAATACAAAATTGGGGTTAGTGCAACCATATACAGCCAAGCAAGGGGTAAGGTGGGGGTTGTTGATTACTACAGTGAAAACCAATGGATCATGTTTCTAGCAGTGGGTACCAATGGGTAGCAGTGGGTAGCCCTGGTGGGGGATGGAAACATCACAGGAAAAAACCAATGGGTCATGTTTCCAGCAGTGGGTAGCCCTGGTCGGGGATGGAAACATCGCAGGGAAAACCAATGGGTCATGTTTCCAGCAGTGGGTTGTATGGGTAGCAGTAGGTATCCCAGGTAGAGGATGAAAAAAAAAACTTCACCTAGTCAGGTGGTGGCTCCACTTGTTCACACAGAGTCTAAATTTAAGTGAAGCAGAATTTTGTCCGATTATGAAATAAAAATGTTCAGGTCATTCTTCCTTTTGTGGTTTTCCCTTCTTTGATTAACTTCTAACAAAACTGATTTGAGAAGGCATTTTAAAAATAAACTTTCGTTTTAGTCGAAAAGTGTGTCATGCGTTAAATACTGCTCAAGGGCCTTTTATAGCTCTTTAAGCTTTGTTTGCTTTCATACACATACTTTACTTTGGTTTTTTTAAATGGTTTGTTGTATTTTATTTTATTAATTTGTTTGGGGAGGGGGTAATTAAGGGCAAAATATAAAAATATGGAATAACTTTTACCGATTGCCGTTTCTACTGCTGACTCTACTTCCATTAACATCAACCCCACTGTCTTCACTTGGGCTTTTCATCGAGCCACTGTACATCCCCTCGTGGCCATTTTTCCCTCCTCGACTAGTGGTAGGCTCCTCATGGTGATGGACATCAACAGTGATGGTGTGCTGGTTGGACTGTTGCAATGATTTTGTAGGGGTGATTCTTGTGGGCTTTGGGTTACTTATTGGTCTGATGAGTGATGGAGGGGATGAATCTATTGCAAAGTCCTGAAAATGGAACAAAAACAATTTTCAAAAATGTATATTCCCTTGAAAATACGTAGGCTTAAAATTTTATCACAATTGTTGTCAAACTTTTTCCAGTGCATACGACTTTATCATTACCAAATTGATACAAGTTAAAATTATTGCTTAAAAACGTATGCAAGTAGCAAGTTTATTTTGTGCTAGATAACTTTGGTGCTTAGATAAATTTGTTGGTTAGATTAGATGACTTTTGTGCCAAAATAAATCTTGTGCTTAGATACATTTGTGCTTAGATAACTCTTGTGTTTAGATAGTTTGTGCTTAGATAACTTTTGTGTTTAGATTGTTTGTGCTTAGATAACTTTTGTCCTTAGATAACTTTTGTGTTCTAAAAAGATTTAAGCGACCTCTATGAAATTTGACCCTGGAGAAGGTTAGGGCCAAACACCTTTATGTTAATGAAACAAACTCACAGGTAAGGAGAAATCTGGAAGCCCATTTGTATCATCATTGATCTGCCTGGGGTCAAATCCATTATACCACTCATCCTGGTCAGAGGTCATCTGCAAAGGTCAACCATGGGTCATGAATTTAAATACAAATGTGTCAGTTGACATTTGGAATTCCAACTATGACTTTTGAAATTTGTTTTTTTAAGTCTCTAGCATAAATATTCAGTAATCTTGAAATAACATAAAATAATAGAAGAATGCTGGAAATTAATGGAATAATAAAAAGTATTTGTGAGGTACAGGGTGATTAAAACAAAATTGAGCTTAAATTATAAATTAAAAACTAAATGACATAATGGTGAGCAATTTACCTTGACGAAGGATGGCAACTGGGCAGGAACATGTGGTGGTGTGATTGGCCGCGAGTCAATAGAACTTGATGAATAATGGCTGCCACTTGAGAACGTATCAAATGAACTTTCCCTTTCATTCATGAAGTGGCCTCTCTGTCTGGCCTAGAAACAAAATGAAGGAATGACATTTAAAAACACTACAATATCAATTTATATCAAACTGAGAAAATGAAAAAATAACTCGAAAGAAGACTATATTTTTCCATGAAAAAAAATCTTCTTTTTAAATTCTATTTATACAAAATTCTTGACAAAAACACATAGGAATCTTTTATAAACATAGACTAAATTTTTACATACTACAAATAATTTTTTTAAAGTAACATTGAAACAAATTCTAATTGGGACAAGGATTCTTAAAAAAAAAAAAAAAAAAAAAAAAAAACGCCAACTGAATCACACCTGAATTTGTGTGACAATTACATGAGTTTAATGACAACACATCAGTTGGGCAGAATTTGTAATTGTTGATCAGGTTTTCTTTGTTGTTAAATTTATTTTGCTTTCATGTAATTCCAAACATATTATTTTTCTAGTGATAAACTACATTTAAAACTAGTTGGCCCAATATTCTTAGTATGAATATAATATGAATACAATTTGTATTCACAAAGAGTGGAACAAGTGAAACAAAACACAGCAGCTTAAACCAAAATAGATCATTTAGGATTCTCAAAATCACATCCACAAAAGATTTGCATTTACAATAAATGATAGAACAACTTGTACCTAGATGTTCTGGAGATGTGACAAGACTAAGATGGACTGATATGGAAAGGTCATGTCAGTTCATTGCTCTAGTCAAATCCAATAACAATGAAATATGAGATGTATGGCACTTAAACATTATTATTATTATTATTATTTATTCGGCCAAGAATTGTAACAATCAAACAACAATACATGTTAAATTGAGCAAATCTAAGGTGAAGGGTCAGACTAACTTTAAAGGTCTGTAGTGCTTAATTAAAGAAATAATAGACGGAACAGCTTTGTGTTTGTTGACAAACACTTAGTTTTAACTGGTTCTCTTACTCTTTAAAGTTTTAACTGGTTCTCTTACTCTTTAACACAATTTAAAGAGTGATACTTTCTAAAAAGTCCTTCATAGGTAAATTACTTCCAAGGTCAAAAATAATCATCAGCTTAATAGCAATTAAACTATTTACATTATCCCCTCTAATTAAAGTAACTCTGGTCTAACCAGTCCATGCTGAGCAAGCACAAACTGTCCAGTAATCGAGATGACATTGGGCTGTCACGTCCTCAACAGAATTAGCAACAGCTGGCATCAACATATGATTTGCCCTCTGGCTCACACTGATTACTTGTCTGATTTTTTCCCTATTCTATGTATATATTTTGAAGTTGGGAGTATTTACTCTGTATGATCCACAGGTGTTGTGTTAAATGGCAGAGGTAGCTGTGATTGAAATACAATGAAGCAGATTATGTGTGGCTATGGGTTAGATTCTAAGTTTAGCTTCTGATTAAGTGGTACAGGTTTACTCCCCCAAAAAGAGAAGTGGTCAAATTTTGTATAATTTACTTCGACTATACTAGATAATTGAATTAATATTTCCATCCCCTCCCTGAAAAAGAACAACAACATCAAACAAACAGACAAATAAAACAAATAAATCTACAAAGTGCACAAAAATAATGAGATAAACAAGTAATAAACTTAGAAAATAGTATCAGCCGTTGCAAACTGCTTACCAACCAAAAGGACGTATGGTATATTAAACACAAGGCCTGGAAACCAAGAGCATTTTTGTTTGCTTACCTTCATTGACTCCACCTCTCTTTTTAGCACCAGTGAATCAAACTGATCAATATCCCTCGGAAACACAAAACTGCGAATCTCCGAGAATAAAGAAAACTGTAAAACAAAACAAAACAAAAACAAACAAATACAATTTCGTACAGGTATATTACATAAAACATCATTTGTTTGAACTAGTAAATTAATTTTCAATTCTCTAGTTGATATTCTGTCAAGGAATTTGTGCGCATTCATGTTCAAGCTTATTTTTATTGCGACAATCAAAACAAGCATTAAGCATGATGGTTTTGGGGTCTTCAACAAATATTCCCTTGACTCTAAAATATTTAAGATTATTTCTCACAAGGATTGGTACTGATATGAACTATATAATTAGTGAGCTTTTTAATTGAAAGTTATCCTTTTGTTTTGCTCATACCAGTTCTGTACTTTTAAATAAAGTTTGTATTAAGTCGTTTCAAATACCGTCCAGGAAACCTGCAAATGGCGCTGAGGATTAATTGAGACGTATTAGGAAACTACAACTTATTCCCGGCACAAACACATTGATGATGAATAAGACCAATCATACCCCCATCAGACTTTTTCCATAAGGCACTTTTAGGACACGTGTTACCCCAATCACCGACATGCTTTCAAGGCTTAACCTACCTTAGCATGTGTGTTCAGAAGCTCAAACAGCGCCATGACCAGAGCATCAATGTTGATGGTCCCATTTTGGTACTCTCCGAGGTAGTACATCATTGTCCCTCGCTCGTTCTCATTCAACAGGTGCTTCGCCTGGTCCTCGATCATACCCCAGGCTTGGGTACCAGTGCCAAGGGTAGAGTTGTACATGACCTGGGTGCCTGCTATGCCCCTTTTGAAATTTGACTGTTAACAAAAAGAGAAGACAAAATGATGTTCAGGCATTGTTGTGCGAGCACTGGGTGTTCCAATTTGCCTGGTTACCAGTCAATAACAAAACTAATGATTGCTGGAAACATTTCTGTCATATGTCTGGACCTTTCATTTTGTTCCTTTAAAAAAAAAAAAAATCAAAAAATCAATCACAAATTTAAAATTATGATTTAAGGCTGTAAATGAGTGGATGCAAAGCTGCAAAAACAAAGCAGGTTTACAACCTGGAGCCAAGGAGGAAGGCTTTTCTTTCCTCCATGCTGGAACTTGGAAGGCCACAAGGGCGCTATTCCTTGGCTTGGCTTTGATGATGCCCTTATAAAATCCCACAGATCTTTTAATTTTCTACTAGAACTGCCATCAGGGTTTGCCTTCAACTTTGTCAATGACTATAGTCAGCAGGACAGTGTGGCTTGTCTTTGCACAAGGCTGCCAGCATTTTCACTCGTCCATGTTTCATAATAAATGGAGATGCTTTTTAACTTTGAACTAATGTAGCCAGCCGAACCACTTGGGAAGCATTTTTACTGGTCCGCACGTGTATTATCCATCAATTGGACAGTAGATCACAGATAAGGGAAACACTTAATTTTCTAAGAACTCTTGTGATTTATTACTTGATATTTGAAATAAAAAAGTTGCTGATATTTGAAATAAAAAAGTTGCATCCCATTAAGGTGATCCGTCTCCTAACACTTCCCTGGTTGTATCGTAAACTTGGGATTGATCCCTGGCTATACGGCAGTTACAGGTTAAATGACTGAAAACCCCCAACCAAAGATATTGACATAATAGGACTAGATGGCTCAGTTGGTAGAGCACCGGCACATTCATTCGGAGGTCACAGGTTCAAATCCGAATTTAGTCAATTTTTCTTGTTTAAGAAAAAATGTATATTTTAAAAGGAAAATGGCCCACTCATTAATGATTGAAATTCTACGCCTGTCACTTCCAGTATTGGAAGACTTTGGTGAGGCGCAAGCATAAGGCCCTTATCTTCAATTTTTTTCAATAGTAAGGATCATTTAGAGTAACTCTAAATTCGCACTTCTTTTCCAAACTTACAGGAAAGCCATTGTGTTGATCACCGTTCACCACATTTCCATTGGTGCCATTGTGTACCGTCTCACCATTCACCACACTCCCTGGTCTGGACACCTGACTGGGTAAGTCTGACACCCCGTCCCCCGTGATCCACTGCGTCCTGTCGATGGTCGTCCGCGCGTAAGGGAGCTTGCCAACATCTTTGATCATCATCATCATCAGTTTGGAAGACTTGAGGATGTTGACGGCCTCCTGGTGGTTGATGTCCAGGAAGTTTTCTCCATTGACGTCCAAGATTTGATCTCCGACCTGTTGATCCCAAAGGTAAGTGTAAAACATTTCAAACTTGTACCACATGATAAAGCTCCAGGAATAGGGACCCTAAGAGGCAGCAGACCTACCATGTAAATATCAAGCCATGTTTAAGTTGATGGTTTTGACAGTGGCTATTCTCATTGTAGCCAACAGCCGTAGCTGCAGCCAAAGTCACTTAACTCGGACGTGGCCTAATGTCCCTTGGAATTGTGAATACTTTGGATTACTGGGTAAAGGCTCTTGAAAAAGTAATTAAATTAAATATAAGTTTTGAGGAATTGTATGGTGAGGTATCAATGTAGAATGGTTTGCAGTAACACCATGTGATTGTATTTATTATGCTGTGTGGGTTGTTCTTGTCAGAAATTGTCTTTTTATTCTACTGACTGCAGAGTTGAATTTGGAGTTTGGGGGAATTCTTTATCCTAAAAACTTGCTTATTAGGTACTACCCATGGAGTTGGGAGTAGGAAATTGGGTTAGAAAATTGGACCTCACTAGGTACTACTTAGCTCAGTGTATCGAGGTGACTTCTCATAATTTACTTCACTGTCTCAGAGTGAGTAACTATCACTGCTATAGTCATCGTCAGGAAACAAAATTGAACAAAAGTATTTTTACCTCAAGAGTTTTAAGAACTAGACTTCTTTTGCTTTTGGAGTAAAATTTCTATCACTCATTCTACATAGTGCACTTTTAAAACCCTACCTTGAGCTCGGCTTGTTCTGCTACAGAGAAGGCATCGATACCAGTGATGTAAATACCCAGACTGAACTCACGACCACCTCGTATCATCAGCCCTAGGCTCTCACCATCATCCACTACAAGGTTCACCTACACAAATAAAATAAAACAAAGATATTATAAACAATATTAATGATCAACTTTCGCATTCTATCTTTTCCCTTAAAGGTAGGATCATAGATTGTTTTTTGTCAACGTAATGCTGATTTATAGGCCAAAGTGTCAATAACGATAAAGTATAAGTCGCCTGTGAAAGTTTCAGCTAAATAAGGTGTCTACTTGTAAAAAAAACCAGTAAAACATTTTCACGGTATTTTCATCAAGAATGTCATACCCATCCATGTTTAGCAAAGTGACAGCCGCGCAGCGGGTACCAACCTTATCTCTGGTTGCAGCATTCACAAACTAACACCACGGAAATTTGAATCTCCAAAACTCGCCTTAAGGTGAGTTTTGGAGATTCAAATCTTTTGACAAATTTTTATTGATTTCCAATCACAAGGAAACTTCAAACGAAATGATTTCGCAGGATGTTTACCACCATTACCATCTTTGTTACGAGAAGGCTTTCCAATAGAAATTACAAAAATGTTGTGGAGGGGGGTCATTACTATTAGTATGACCCTACTTTAAGTCATTTTATTGCCTACTGAGGAAATGTTTCAGATTTTTGGTATTAACAATTCCAATTTATCATCCAAGAAAATGTATCTTTGCATCGCATTTTAACTGGTCTTGTAAAACAATTTCTGGTCCAGTAAAACTGTATGAGTCTGAGGACTTGTGGATGCGCCTGTGTTCATCTGATTTGTGTTGTGTTCATAGACTACAGACAGTTGGACTTTTAAACAGATCAGTGGGAAAAAAGGAAACAATTTGAAGCCCTCCTACTCATGATAATATTTTGCAGTTAGCTGATGACCACCAATTTCAAACCAACCAAGTGCTCTGGGTGTATGGTGGCACAACTGAGCACAGAACTATTGTGTAGATGCATTCACCGCACGATATCATATTGCAGGCTAAAGGCCATGTCAGACAGGGCAAAGTTTTCAGGCAACTACATTTAAGAGGCAACCACTTAAACTGTATGCGTACTTCGGCAGCAAAAAGGCATTCCTGTAGCTGTAATTCCCCAAAGAAAATAATGCAAAAACTGAAATGTAAATGAAATGTCTTATTGGAGAATGGAGATTGTCTAAAGCTTATTGTTGATAAATTGCCCGGTGTGACATGAAACATGTAATATTTCATTGGACAGTTAAGCAAGAACAAACAATACCTTGTCTTTATCAATATTTCAATACTCACTGAGAGAAAATGAAAGAGCAGCGAAGCGGAACAAATATCATTATTGAACACACCACCTGGAGTAATTAAATATGTACATCAAAGTCACCTATGACCTTGGAGGATTCCTATGGGAGCTAATTGTAGAAGTGCAGCTTATCATTCTTGGTGATTGCACTTTGCCCAATAGATGTGTTTTTTCCAAAAGGTATTATTATCAATCACTTTGTCTGGTACCAAAAACCAAAGACAGGGTTGGAGTTACACAGGAGCTACTTACATTTAGGACATGGAATCTGTTGCCCTGCTCTTGGCCTTGGTGGTGCCCCTATGAATATTTCCTATAGACTTCAAGATTCTCATATACATGTTGAAGTGCCCTTTGCAAAATGACAATGGAATATGGCCCCCTCAATTCCAAAGATGAAATTCCAAGACTGCAAAGGCAAAGTTTTTTCTCGCATTTTTAAGAGAACATTTCTAAAGATCAACTTTGAACACTTCGCCAAAGTTGTTTACCAGCTCCACAAAAATGAACATTGTGGTTTAATGTACATCTTTTTATTTCGTATTCAGGCCCAATACTCCGGCAGGACAGCGTTTCCCTTGGTAAAGGGAACCTCAATTAGAGAAATTGCCAAATAAATAATAATAATAATAATAAAAAATAATAAATGTAAACTTGTATTGGACAATTTCAAGGGACACTGGAGAAAATTGCCTGTTGCCTCCATTAATTTTCAGGACTGCCAATTACAAGATGTCATCAACATTGTAATGACTTTCCTGTAGAAGGTAATTATTATTGTTTAAAATAAATAGCAAATTCATATTAAGGAGTCACTTCTGTTTCTCTCGGGGAGGACCTACATGTAGATTTCTTGACTGTGGGTGGGGGTGCTATTCTTGGTGGGGGAAGAGTGGACCTCTCTGCAACCCCAAAGTTCATTTTCACTTCTCAGTCTTTTGAGGATTCAATATGGATTTTGTTATTGATCTATACTGACCTTCTTTTCATCACCATCTTTGAGGAGGTTCAGCCCGCTTTTCCTCCCTAGTGATTCCGTCATTCTCCGCCCCATCAGGTCTACATCAGGAGGGGGCGAGACACTGCGCCCCTGGGGGTCAACCCAAGTGTAGGTCTGGTGGGAGACAAAAGAGCCTGGTACCCGGCCAACTGACTTGACATACAGCACAAGCTTCTTGACTGATTTAAGCACCTGTGAATAATGTTACCGAGAAAAAAACAGCATTCATTAATGATTTTATGAAAATGAGCTTTATTGTAGTAGGCTTTAATTTGATACCCTTTGATAAGATCTTCCTAAAAGACCGGCAATATTAGGTCTAGATGGCTCAGTTGATAAATTGCCAGCACATTAATCCAGAGGTCGCAGATTCAAATCTCGATCTAGTAAATTTTTCCTTGTTCATACCAAAATTCAAATATTGCTGTTATGATATACCTGCAGTTGTATTTACGCAATTCACATAAAAGCTTCCATTATTGACCAGGACTGTTTACGACTGTGGATGACAATAACTGTACCAATTAGTACATATTACATATGGTCATAAATGCATGACGCTGTTCAGTAACAAAGTAAAATGTCACTGAACACTCACTATTGGGTACAAGATCTTCACAGATATAATTATTGGCTGCCGCTTCCCAGTTTGTATCGTAAACTTGGGTGTGATCCCTGGCTACACGGTAGTTAACAGTTGAATGGCTTCTGACTCGCGCCCCCCCCCCCCCCCCGAAAAAAGATATTGACAAAATAGTTGGCCAACATTGGGCTAGATGTGTAGCTCAGTTGGTAGAGCGCCAGCACGTTAATCCAGAGGTCGTTGGTTCAAATCCTACTCTTAGTAAATTTTTCTGTGTACAACCCCAAAATCTATGGAACGCCAAAGACGCAAATAATCCGACCAACACATCGATCGGACTTTTCCATCGATCGATCGGTCTTTTCTATCGATCGATCGGACTTTCCATCGATCGATCGGACTTTTCCATCGATCGACCGGTCTTTTCCATCGATCGATCGATGCTGTCAACCGATCGATCGGTGCTTTCAACCGATCGATCGATGAAAAAAGAGCGGTCAAAAAAGAGCGGTCGAAAAAGAGCGATTTAAAAAGAGCGATCGGTTGAAAAAGAGCGATCGGTTGAAAGCACCGGTCGATCGGTTGAAAACACCGATCGGTTGAAAAGTGCGATCGGTCGGTTGAAAAGAGCGATTGAAAGACCGATGTGCCTACATCGATGCGTACACCTCACACACGGGGTGCGTAGACCTGTGTGTGCGCCTCACGTAGACCTGTGTGTGTGCGGCGGGCTGACAGCATTCCTTTCACTCCCACATAGGACACAACTCAACCGATCAGACGTAAGATAAATATTCATGAGGTAAAATATTTTATTCGCCACGTGGCATCGTGCATAGGTTGTACAATGTACATGTACACGAGGCAGCATTACATGTAGTTCATTTAAAGGTGCTGTATACGTTTGGAGTGGAGCCTACTGATTGTGTTAATCCTATATAAATGTATATACAATTAAACTAACATGTGTTTTTTTCCCCAGATTTTCTGAGATATCACCGAAAACCGGAGCGAATATATTTCCATGCAAGATTCTCTATAGGAATACAAAGTCTGAGGAGAACGTAACGTTTCTCAGATTCAAATTTTGGGGGCTAAAATGGATATATTTTTCCAGAACCGTAGTACTTCCATGGAGGTAGAAATAGTACTTCCATTATTGAAAAAAGAAAATTTAAGTTCCGCGGATTTTCAAAACTACCGTCCTATTAGTAATCTACAGTACATTTCCAAACTGACAGAAAGAGTAGTGTTTAATCAGATCCATAGTCACATGACCACCCATTCATTGTATCCATTGCTCCAATCGGCATATAGAAAGAATCATAGTACTGAGACAGCATTATTGAAGGTACATAATGACATTTTAATGAAAATGAATTCACAATGTATCACATTACTTGTACTTTTAGATCTTAGTGCTGCTTTCGACACGGTCGATCATACAATTCTTTTAGACCGTCTTTATTCCAGGATCGGGATAACCGGTATAGCATTGGACTGGTTTAAGTCGTATTTGACAGGCAGGGGTCAGCGGGTTTTGTTTCAAGGAGCAGTCTCTGACCGGTTTGATGTGGATTGTGGTGTCCCACAGGGGTCCTGTCTAGGACCATTACTGTTCACCATATATGCTTCTGAGTTGTTTGACATTATTGAAAAACATTTACCTAGTGTCCATTGTTATGCTGACGATACTCAATTGTATATGTCATTCAAACCAGGTAATATTACTGACCAGCAGCAAGCTGTTAGTAGTATGGAGAGTTGTATACACGCCATTCGCCAATGGATGTCACAGAACAGGCTAATAATAAATGATTCGAAAACTGAATTTATTGTTATTGGGACTAGGCAACAACTATCCAAAGTGAATATTTCTAATGTCAAAGTGGGCGATGTCAACATCTCGCCGGTACTGACGGCTTGTAATCTTGGTCTTTGGTTTGATTCAAAGTTTAGTATGGCTAAACAAATTAGCAGTGTTTGTTCAGTAAGCTTTTTTCATATTCACAATATTAGACATATCCGTAAATTTTTATCTAGAGACACCCTTAACATTTTGGTCCATGCTTTAATAACTTCCCGACTTGATTACTGCAACAGTCTTTATTCTGGCTTACCAAAATTATACTTGGATAAACTACAACGTGTGCAAAATACAGCGGCAAGACTTGTATATGGTGCTTCTAGAAGCGCTCACGTCACCCCCATGTTACAGAAACTACACTGGCTTCCTATTCCGGCTCGTATTCAATTTAAAGTGTTGTTACTGACATTTAAAGCATTTCATAACCAGGCTCCCAAATATCTTTGTGATCTATTAACAAAAAGGGTGAATTCCAGTTATTCCTTACGATCTCAAACTTCTAATCTGCTAAGTCTACCTAGTGGAAAGATGTTAAAAACACTCGGTGACAGAGCATTTGTTGTATCTGCACCCACTTTATGGAACCGATTGCCCCAAAATGTCCGCTCAGCTCCGACTCTTGTAGATTTTAAGCGTAAGTTAAAAACACACTTGTTCCTCAGCGCATATGTATAAATGATTGATTTACAGGGTAATCGATTGATTTATGTTATCGTACTGTGTATGTGTTTATCATTAATTAGTATCTTTTTATTTTTACCAATTCTTTAGTTGTAGTTTAATTACATTGCCTTGTTATGCGCATTTGAACATAATTTCTTTTATGGAATTTGCGCAATATAAATTATTATTATTATTATTATTATTACTTCGAAGTGTTAAGTTTATTGAATGGCCTAATTTTGTTTTATCTTTGGCGAACTCGATGGATGGAACCGGCTGAAACCCAATAGCCGGTTCGTTCTGGAGGCCAGTTGCAAAAATCAAAATATCGGCAATGGCTAGGTCCGTTTCTTCTTTTGAAGATGAAATAAATTGTATACCTTCAAAACTGTACATCGCTTGAACAATATTTTACCACGTGCCTGTTTCTAGATACATTTTTATTTGGGAGTTCATCCATTAGTTCATTGAACAGACTGACAAAATATATTATTATCATTGTCTACTCTTCCCTCTACTAGTTATGTTCGAGATGAATAAAATCATGATGGCATTTTGAAATTTTTGCGATTATTTTGTTATAAAATCAAAACTGTAAATCACTCCAACAAAATTTCTCCCCTCTCTATGAGGTTAAAGAGTCTGTATGGCTCTGAAAAATAATGGCAATAACAAAATACTTGGTAAGAAGTGCAGCAGCTTTGAATTGTATAATGCATTTTGAGAATAAACTTAACACTTCGAAGTACTATTTCTACCTCCATGGAAGTACTACGGTTCTGGAAAAATATATCCATTTTAGCCCCCAAAATTTGAATCTGAGAAACGTTACGTTCTCCTCAGACTTTGTATTCCTATAGAGAATCCTGCATGGAAATATATTCGCTCCGAAAATCTGGAAAAAAAACCACATGTTAGTTTAATTGCATATACATTTATATAGGATTAACACAATCAGTAGGCTCCAATTACCAAACGTATACAGCACCTTTAAATGAACTACATGTAATGCTGCCTCGTGTACATGTACATTGTACAACCTATGCACGATGCCACGTGGCGAATAAAATATTTTACCTCATGAATATTTATCTTACGTCTGATCGGTTGAGTTGTGTCCTATGTGGGAGTGAAAGGAATGCTGTCAGCCCGCCGCACACACACAGGTCTACGTGAGGCGCACACACAGGTATACGTACCCCGTGTGTGAGGTGTACGCATCGATGTAGGCACATCGGTCTTTCAATCGCTCTTTTCAACCGACCGATCGCACTTTTCAACCGATCGGTGTTTTCAACCGATCGACCGGTGCTTTCAACCGATCGCTCTTTTTCAACCGATCGCTCTTTTTAAATCGCTCTTTTTCGACCGCTCTTTTTTGACCGCTCTTTTTTCATCGATCGATCGGTTGAAAGCACCGATCGATCGGTTGGCAGCATCGATCGATCGATGGAAAAGACCGGTCGATCGATGGAAAGTCCGATCGATCGATGGAAAAGACCGATCGATCGATGGAAAAGTCCGATCGATGTGTTGGTCGGATTATTTGCGTCTTTGGCGTTCCATAAAAATCAGATCAAGCTGTACGAATGCATCTACAGACCACAAGTTCACCTCTGACATTCTGACAATTGATTTATCGTTGAGGGCATATTTTCATCAAATTGATAACTAGGCTAAACTCAACATTGCTTCACAGAGGGAACAAGTGACAGAAAATATACTGCATATGGACAATAACCTTGCCCCAATTTCATAGAACTGCCTAAGCATAAAAAGTAGATTAGCAAAACAAAATTTATGATAAATTACCAAAATAAGGATACCAGCCAAAGGACCATGTCTTATGTCCCATTTGTGACTGGTATCCTGCTTATTCTTGCTAAGCAGAACAGTTTTAAAGAATAATTTCTGCTTTTTGCCTTCAGGGTTAACAACTTGTTTATGTTTTCCCATAGAGCCACACATGTTAAAATGACAAATTATCGATTAATGCAGTAGGGTGCATATCTCAATAATTGCATTTTGCATTTTCACAAAGAGCCACACATACATTTACCCAAATATGCATTGCAACAGAAGAACGTAGATGTAGGTCAAATTATTTTTACGGTTTCATGATTTGAATTGAATTTCAGAATTGAAAAGCCACATTATGTCAATGTTTGTGCGATCACATTATAATGTGCGTCCCTTTCCTATGTTTAAACTCGTTACTCAGATGGAAGTACATGTATAAGTAGGTCATCTCACTTTTGAGGTTTCACAAAGACACACTCCTTGTATAATTACTAATGGATATTAGCCAATATTTAAAAATAAATACTAAAGTTAGTCAATGGAGGGGTTAGAGTTTTACAGAATCAAATGAGAGGTTTTACACTCAAGACTGTGGCTTTTGCAGATTTTCCATTTTAAGTGAAACATGCAGTGTAAAATGTGAATCTCAATCACACATATGTCATTATGACATATGTATGTGGCTCTTTATGAATTGTCAATCGGCATAGATTTAAAGAGCTGCTTTCATAAGCAGCAAATGTTGCTTTTAAAACAAATATCTTCTCTAGAAAAATTGGGGGAACCAGTCACAGATACATGGTATTTTGACTGTAGGGCACCGTTTTCAAGTAAGCAAAATTGTTTCAAGCTTAGCAGTGGTTTAGTGTTGTTCTTGCTGGCTGCTCTAAGTTCTAGTACAGACTAGTTCATAAAAGTGATATTGAATGTACATTTTGCATTCATAGTCTGGAATGGAATTACTCAACAGGCCGTGGAGCCCAGCTGACCCCTCACAGATGATCCATGTTCCAATTTAGAAAATTTGAACTTCTAATGGATGTAGTAAAGCTTAGTACTAGTAGTTCCTTCACCCCTTTATGAGTGAGTTTCCATGCCAGCATTTGACCCCATAAATTGTTAGCCAATTCTTCACCTAATAATAATATTGAATTTTTTTTGGCAAATGTTCTTTTTTCGGACTGAGAATGACATCTAAAAATGATTTTGATTTCTGCTTAAAATTGTACAATTTCTCATCAAAATGAAGACCCACAGCATCTCCACAAATTCCACAAGTTCAAAGTACATTTGTGTGTATATTTGATTAATATTTGGCCGCATTGCATACTAAATTCAGTCCAGTGATATACATGTACATGTACCTTAGATAAGAACGGAGTGCTGTGGCTTGTACTGAACTGCAGTGGAAATTTGACTCATTGAGTTGCTGTTGGGTCACCATGGTAACGCCACCACTGTATACATAGTGGCAGTTCCCTAGAGGGACATACACAAGCATGGATTATTAGCAACCAGTAGACGTCCATTACCTCAACAATAACCCTGCATTGCCACAGATAGTATCAATCATTAAAATGCATCCCTTATTCATTCCGTTGATGATTGAAGAATATCAAAGATAAATCTTGTTTCTCAAGGAATCAACTTTCCTGTCATGATATCCAACCAATACTTTATCTATTTTTCTTGTTCTAATTCTACAAAAATTCTTTATTGCTGTGTTGTTTTGGTTTATTATTACCATTTTCACAACTGTCTTCAAATAATTAACATTGTTGATAGTTCATCAAACATAGATAACATCGTCAATTATGTAGGCCTGTATATACCAAATTTAGATTAGAAAATGACCCCAAACATGTGCAAATAAATCATTCCTAACTTGCACTATCATCAAAGGGCAATTTGTCTCTGTTTCAATAAACATTATTAGGAATGCAAATTATACACTGAAGATGAATGATTTACAGATGATTTTTTAGTAATCTTTATTGTTCAAAAGGTTCAAAAAGACATGTGCCCCCTTTACTGATGTCGGTGCTCCATTTCCCATTTTGAAAACTCAACTTTTGAGATTAAAAATTACCACAGTAAAAATGTTACATTTTATAAGCTTAAATGTGATAATTTCAATATTTTGAAAACTATTCTTTCCATTCTCACGCAGAAAATGTGTTTGTTTTAAAACTCACGTCAGATTCTTATATATAGAAAACTATATAAAAAATAGTAAATGGTATAACAAGACCACTGAAAAGGGGTTTGCTTAACATGTTTAAGAAAAAGGCAAACAGAAACTTGGCCAGAAATGCCACCTAGAAAAAATAGTGCATTCACTGTGCCCCACCCCCCCCCCCCCCAAAAAAAAATGTTACCCTAGTTTCAGTGCTGGTTCAAAATCAAAAGGTAGGGCTAAAAGGTTAAGGTAATAAAAGGTGAGGCCTACATGTACATGTAGGTGATTTTGTTTTGTTTTCTCCGAGACATTTGACTAGTTTTAGAATACTGAACTTGAATTATAATGAGAAGTACTGTATGTCATGTACACTCCAAAAATCCAAAAGAGCCCCCAGGGTTTTTTGTGATAAACAAAGAGTATTTTTGATAAGTCACCTTGAAACTCTGACTTACTGCTGACCAAAGGTAAGAATAGTCTCAGGGCATTCTACATCTACTTTATGAAATATTTACATAACCTTTCCTTGACTCATCTTCGGCTAAGGTGTTGAGGTGAACAAAGTAAAATTGACAAGAATGGGATTTGAACCTGCGACCCTCAGGTTGAAGTGCTGGTGCTCTACCAACAAAATTATGTTTGCCGCAAATTTGGACAGATATACATAATGCACCAGCAAGCTATGTATGCATTGGGAAGGTCCATGTATTGGCTCAAAATAACTAAGAAATTAACAATTAAGAATTAGGAAATCATCGATATGGAAGGGGTAGAATGAAGGTTTTCAGCTTGTAATTTGTTATTGGGGTTTTTCAGTGATAGATTTTACATTATTAATAAATTAGTTTGCTCTTGGAATAAAATTGTCATCACCTTCAAAGAATGTCAAGTGAATTTAATAGTAAGCTATAATTTAGTTTAAACTGCTTCAAAGATGTCAAAGCCGGGAAAATAATCCATCCAACCCTTTCAATGACACAAAACCCTAATATTTATTTGCATTATGATTTATGAGTAAAAACAAAATTACTTTGGAAGCAATGTTGTCAATCATTTTGAACAAGGAAGATGTAGAAAAACACAAAAACATTTTATCATTGACCATTCATCTTGAGACCTTTTTGCCAACAGGTGATCTCAATCATCCAACAATCCCCCTCTCAACAAATTGATTACATTGGAATGCCTGACCCAGTGATAAGCAATTGTTATTTGGGCTTACAACTCTCAGTCCTTCACATTGGAAAGAGGATTTGGGATATTAAAAAAATTAGTAAAAATAAATAATACTTTTTTTAAACACTAGAAAACAATCCATTTAAAGTATTTTTTTAAAATGCGCTCTCCAATTTCTCCATGGATTTAGAAAGTAAAAACAACAAAATCAATCCCCAAATGTAAACGGAGGATAATCATGTACATAAAGTAGCATGTAAACACACAACATGAACTGTACACTCAAAAAGACTGACATCCACCCCCCCCCCTGTTTCCTAATGTTCACAGTACACAACAAAAGAACAACACAGTGATGTAACCAAAATCCAATCAATAATCAAACGGCATGAGCCTACAGGACTTGCACCATCACTAATCGATGTTACTCCTCACTAAAATACTCTTTGTAATACTGAATCAACAAGAAAAACACTGCATTTCCCAACCTTGGGTGACATACAAACAGAAGAGGATTAGATTGCAAAATAAACTGGCCTTGTTTCATTCCAAAGTCTGCACAATTATTGTTTTTGTACTAAATTTGAGTTTGACACATTGGGATTAAGTAGGGGCTGGTATTCATTTACGTCATTCAAATTTGTGACAATAAAAAGTAGGTTGTGTTTTTGTTTCATGGAAAACAGCTTCTAATGTTGTTGATTACAAAATAAAATTATTAACAGTTTTGTTAGTCAGTGATCTAAAATTTAATTCTGATCTATCCAAAACATGAATACTTGGGGGCGGGGGGACAAAGTGTATCGTGAATATGATCCTTTTTGTTCATTAATAAGTTTATCAAATAATAAACCACAAGGGAAACTGACTGGGTAAATGTTTAAATGATTTTGGGTTGAACAAAGAAAAATTGACTAGAGCGGGATTTGAACCAACGACCTCCGGTTTAACGTGCCGGCGCTCTACCAACTGAGCTATCTAGCCCTATGTTGGCGGTCTCCCTATTTTGTCAATATTTTTGTTCGGTTTAGCTAAATAATTCCTAAGCAGTTTTGAAATTATTTCTTTTTCTAAATGACATTTTAAGACTGACATCATTAATACGTAATGTCATAAATCGTTAGGCCAATGGCGAATTAAAAACAGTTTTTAGAAACAGTTGTTGTGGCAGACATGCCCTGGGGACAACAAATCACAATGTACAATCATGTACATGGTATGCTATTTAAAAAAAAGATTTGGCATAAAGCCAGAACAATAAATAAGTATAGAACATTTCTTCTTTTCAAACCAAAAAATCTTTTTCTCAAACATTAAGACTAGTTTATAATACGACTGAAAGCTTTTAAAGCTGATACTGGTGGAAATCGTTCTGAAACAAATAAATAAATCCACTTAATATTGACAGTCATTGTTTAAAAACTCAATGAATCCAGTATTATTAATTGCCTTGCAATATTGCAATTCAATACCAAGTAAATTGAAAGAAATTCCCAACAAAACCATTTCACCATTTTATGTTGTTTTCTCTTTTAAATTAACCTCCACCTGTGACGTCATGCTATTGTTCCATCGCTCCATTATTTTGCACAAATGGCGCTCTGGCTACATTTAAATAATATTGCGCGATTTTAGCGTAATAATGGAGCGCTGGAACAATATAGCATGACGTTACATGTGGAGGTTAAGTTGCCCCCTTGGTGTGCGCGCCATTCGTGGGATACCCACGACTGAGCGCACCTCTGGCATTATCCTATGTAGAACACATTGCAATTTATGTATTTCTTTTAGAAGTTTTTGTGAAATTGAGGTCTTTGAAAATATTTGCCAATGAAAGAAATGTTGGTTTTTTGTTCATCCAAAGTAGTTTTTTATTTTTTAAGAATTGCTGCATGTTTCAGTGTGCTTTTATTTTCTCAATTCAAGTAAGATTTTTCCTTAAACCTCAATACCATCTATGATCTATGATGATTGACAAAGGCAAGAATACCTTACATAAAATCATTTCACAAAAGTGTTGTGTGAGAAGGTTTAATATTTTATGTGTGGACTGTTGACCCTACTCTGTCAGGTACAAAGCACACTACCCTGTGACTACTGAATTGTCCAAACCACTTAACAACGAATTAGAAATCAATTAATTACACGTGTGCCATGAGTGTTTTCAAAAGTGAAGAAGCAACAGGATATTATTTGAATAACAAAAGGCACAGGACCATGCACAGTTGTGCTTGTCATTAGGCTACTTTAATTAAATGATAGCACAATTAGGCCTAAGACAGTGTGATAATTTGTGAGTACCAAGCCATACTGTGTATCAGACTAGACCCTTGGGTAAACATACTGCCCAAATCCTTCTATATCCTTCAGATTAAAGTTGTCATAAACCTAAAGTGCCCAAATCCTTCTATATCCTTCTCCCAGGAACCCTAACAGCACTGACCCAAGCAAACAGAAACACTTTATTTGCCAATAATCAAACAAACAAAATATGTCAGCTTTATTACAATCTCCACCCCAAAACCTTCAGAATCCTATTTTGGCTAAGCTGCATAAGACCTAAAACCCTCTAAATCCTCCTATGTAAAAACAGCCTGATAGCCCGAGTCCTGCTAAATCCTACCCTAACAAAAACTCATTGTAGCCCAAACCCTTCTAAATCCTCCTGTGTTGCAGATCCCTAAAAGCCCAAATCCTTCTCAATCCTGCACTTTGGCAATGAGGATATTGAAGGACTTGGGCCCTTTAGGGTTAAGAATTTAACAGTTATTGCTGTGGAGCGGTCAGAGGAACTGGTGAAGATGGGAACTGGTGAAGATGGGAACTGGTGAAGATGGGAACTGGTGAAGATGGGAAGGGAAAGTTAAAGTTGATGAGTACTGGGCACTGGAGATTAAACTAACCTCCCCATCCCCTTGATGTGTTCATATAATATGTCAGATTTCATATAATATGTCAGATTTCATATAATATGTCAGATTTCAGTGCTGAAGAATAATATACTGAGTCCAGTCTGTATATCCCTTGACTTGACTTAGCACAGCTTAGAGGCTCTATCATTCCTACTGCTAGCCAGAGGGGGGTGTCTTGGTGTCTTGTGGACACCCTGTTTTAAATTTGCCCAACAAACTTAAAAATAGGATCATCTGTTTGTTTTTGTTAATGTACTGATTTATAGACAAAATTATCTAGAAAGATCTAATATTATTTAAAGTATGTGATATTTTCAGTTTCGGTGTCTACTTTAATGTTGACAAAACAGCAACAACTTTTTTTTTTTTTCAAGAATGTCAAATCGATTCAAGTTTAGTGAGGTGACAGCGGGAATCTACTGCATCTCAAGCCCTAGGCCTACACGTATTGAGGGTAACATTCAAACAAACACAACAACAATATCCAAACGTCACCTGCAGGCGATCTTGGAAGATTCAAATTTGACTTCTAATCAACGGGGAAATTCAAACTATCAGATGAAATAATTTTGCAGGATGCTTACTTCCATTACCATCTTCTTTTGGGGGTCAAATATGACCCAACCTTTAAAAAATTTTCCTGGGTTTTCTTGCTAAAAATACTTCTTGAGTAATTTGGTTGCACTTTATTCTATGATTAAGGAAATTCTTGTGTATTTATTAAAAAGCCAGCTAAGAGCATTCTTGAATAATTTATATTGACCCGTTTGTAAACCAACAGGTCAGGAGTGGCAAGAGCGTTCATGGTCAATTGGTCAGGCTTTAATTACGCATTATAGTTATCACTTTATACATTGTATAAAAGACCCTGCATACAAAAATGTCCTCGCAAGTTGACCGCTCGTTTCTGCAAACTTTAAGATTTATATGATAAATGATTTGTTTTCATTATTGACTGTGCTAATTTCATAAAGCTGTTAAGCAAAAAAAAAACTGCTAAACAAATTTCTATGCAGTCGAGTAGGGCATTTTCGTCAAATTTTATTTGTGTTGGTCAGGGACCGTAGTGTTACGATACCCACAACTTAACTTGATAAGAAACAATCGGCCAACAAATTAAAATACACAACATTCTCCAAACCATCTCCTTTAGAAATGGCTCCTGTTTCCATGACAACTGCATCCTGTATCCATCTCACCTTCACAGCTTCTCCATGTGTTATCTTTTCCAACGGGATCTCATTCACCTGAATGATTTGATCGCCAGGCTGCAGTCCCTTTTTCTCGGCCATGGTATTCGGCTCTACCATCGACACAAATATTCCCACAGAGTGTTCGGAACCACCACGGATGCTGAACCCAAGTTCTCCATCCGGAGTATCGGATTTCTTAAGAACAATCCTTCGGATGTCTTTATTTGCATCCGCTTCCCAACTGCTCCCTGCAGTTTTCCGATGAGTTTTACCATGGGGTTCATCATTCTGGTATAACTCTGGCGGTTTTGTCCTCGAGGGCATTGTATCAAAATGATGTTTCTGTACACTTTGGACTGTTTTCGTTCTCCCAATGCTCCCCGACCGTGCTCTCTGGTTGTAAAAGGGTTCAGCATGTTGCCAGAAGAGGGGCTGGTCGGGTGCAGGAATAACCTTACCAAGGAGAAGGTAAAGTACTTTCTTCTCAGGCGTGTCTAAGATCGACTTTAAATTGGCCACAAGGGTATAAACGTTCCTGCGTGAGTTGTACTCATTCAAGGCATGTACAAAGTAAGCCCGATCGTGGTCCGGGAGAGTTGTACTCAGTGCTTCGTGGAGGTGACGAACATTAGCCGACATTGTTCGCGATCCCCCGGACATCAGATCACCACCACCACCACCACCTGTACTGTGTGCTGACCGCGACCGCGGACGGTGTGCGGGTTCGCTAACAACAGACCTATGCAGAGACATTTTTTAACGATTTATAAAATCCAACCAGTTTCACCATCTATTAGGATCCATAATCCATCGAAGAACTAGTATATCCTGGAGTCATGAGGAGTCCATTTCTGATAAGAAATCATCCCTTTTCCTTGAACTTCGTGTTGAGAACCGATGGCGTCGCGTCGTTGGCTACGGCAGCCAGGCAGCCATTTCTTAGGAATTTACTCACGCTCACACATGCACAACAGGTGCAGTGACTGTGAGCGTAATGCTTTGTAAATAGGTACTTCATGAATATTCAAATCAGGCAGTCTGGTAACGAGTATTAATATTATAGACTTGTATGGGGATAGTAGGTGCACTAGACCACTTTCATACGCTCCAAAAAGATCCAGACAGTGTTTACGTGCAGATTTTGATTGGGACTTGGGCCTAAATGATAATTAGAGCACATAAACAACAAAACGAAAACATTTGGATATAAAGCAAAAACAAACAAAAAACCAGTAAACTGTAACAAAATGTAGAATTTGTATTCGCCTACGTATAAATCAATTACCACTTTCACTTTCCCTTGCAACTCTAATCCAATCAAATGTTTGTTTTTGCATTATCCGTCAACTCATGAATAATTCATGTTGCATGCAGCAGGTGCAGCGTCACGCGTACAATACATTTTTTTAACAACAGAGGGCGTAAAATCTTTCACTTTACAAAATTGTTGTTTTGTTGTGTGTGTGTGTCCGGCCGCCAGGCAGTGTTCGTGTGCGCGGAAACCGGGGTTCGAAAAGTTGGAAGTTGTTACAAACATGGTTGTAACTTCAACCATGATTCCTTCCTTCCTCCATGCTTCAACTATAAAAACAACATTGATACCTGTTGTAACCTAACCCACATGAGCCGATTCGAGTTGCCAAGACGATGATGAGGACGTAACTAGTCTCTTGGAAAAGGTTTGTTTTTTCACGTCATATTTATTGTTTGAAATATAGTGAAAACATGAAATGCAATTGCAAGCAGCTACTGTACTGAGCTGAGCTAAGCTAGCCCACCTTGTTGGGCTGTTGTTGTTTATATGGCCCTCTTTTAACAAAACATCAGTCTTAATACTCGCCATTACATTGTAATGTATGGCGAGTAATTATATGACCGATGTTAAAAATTATAAAAGAGAGCCATAACTAACACTAACAAACAGCCCAACAAGGTGGGCTACGTACAGTACAGTTACACACTAGCTAAGCTACATGTAGCTCACACCATGGAGGAATAAGAACACAAGGAGTTACAACGAACAGGAGATCAAACGTTCAAGGTCTGGTACTGCCACAGATAAACGCGCAGTGTAACGCACTTCCTAACCGCACGCGACACGCCGTCTCTCTGTGTGCGCTTGCGCAGTATGGAGCCAAGATTAAAAGACTTGGAAGGGTGGCACGATCATTCATATCAAAATAGTACAATGTTTTTGAAAAAGTCAGATTTTTCATTCGTCCCCCCTAAAAATGCTCCACGACGCTCCACGTAAATGTCTGCACGAATGCGTAGACAGAGGGTTCACTGAGCAAACACCGTAATTTTTAACCAGCCAAACTCGACCCAAAGTTATCAAAATCTCAGAAATATTCAAGTATATTTTCATTCATATATCAATTATTGTATAACCGGAATATCAACGTAACTACCTTCTGAAAGTCGGATTTTAATGAAGGAAACGTCGGCAGAATAAGAATTTCAAAGCGCATCGAACGGACAATTAGGATGACCTATACGTGCGGCATAGAGCTACTGCGCATACGAATACTGTTTCGTTCGTTTGTTTGGAATTATGTACTATTAAAAAGCACGAACGAGTCATTTCTCCACTGTGCAGTCCGAAGCGGTACCAGACGCTGTGCACAAAGAGATATTATCGCGCGCGTAAATCTGACGCGCAGCGCTCGCGCCCGGGAGGCCTCCATGCCTTTTCCACTGAACAGCTAGGATCAATAATTGGGCGTTAATTACGCTGTGGGGGGTTGGCGGGCCGTTCAAACTCCTTGCGTTCTTATTCCTCCATGCTCGCACACACACACACACACCCAGAGTCACACTCACAGTCGAGTCAGTCACGGATTCCAAGTTCATCGTTTTGTGAACGAACCGAGTTTCGAACACGTACGACAAACAAACCTGGGCTGAGGATTTGCAAATTCAACATGGTGTTGGTCATTCATTGTGAACTGATTGTGTTTATTATTGACGATCTTGTAGTTGTAGTTGACATTTACTCATATAAAGTACTAAACTAGAACTAGAATAGAACAATAGAAGTATTCAATGTCATGATGTAATACATTGATACTTCATTGTTCTATTCTAGTTCTACATGTACTTCTAGTACTTTATAACATTTTACATAAATAATGTTGCCATGTCTGTTGTGTACATTTCTCATTTTTAAGTATAATTTTTATAAGATTTTTTTTTTTAATACCCAACTTGTGTGGTCAAGTCAATGATTCGGCCACACAAGTGGGGGTGGTAGCAGTATCTTACCAAATTCCTTTCTAATGATTTGTTGACGAACCACTTGGCTGTGCAGAAAAGTTAGCATGTTGCTGTGGTACGGGTAGAGCGCTCAATGATGACACAGCTTACAAAACCAAATGTTTGCCTGTGTAAAGATGGCTTCTCTTCTATTGGGAATTATGGTGTCATGTAGTCGTACGTAGGGGTGGAGCACTATATAATATAAAATACCTCCACCATACACTGTAATAGTTGTAAGTCAGATAGCCTGTTGTATGTAGACTATCCTCTCAACCTGGTCTTACATTACATGTATACACAGACTAGGGCCTAGGCAGTTTGGCTAGCAATTTAGCATGTGGCCTTTTTCTTCCAATATCCTCGTACTCTCCTATGTCACTCCACACCAAATTGTTTGGACTTGGATAAGACTACATGTAGTATGCCCGACCCTGTGATTGCTGTTTGGGACTACTGACCCCAGTCCCTCTTTTATTTCTTCACTTTGGCAATTGGATGGATTTGGGACTGATGTACAATGTATGTTGTAATCAGACTTTGGGCTAGCCCCATAAATTGTGCCAATATGCTGGAATCCCTCTGCTTCTTGGCCCTATGCCTACATAGCATTAGCAGGTGAATTAATTTCCAAATAGAAACCCACATTTTTTCGCCAAGATTTTCCCCCCAGTTGTCACCTAGTACCTACCGTAGTGGAGAGCACATTAAAACAAAATAGGCAAGCTCGTATTGGTGTAATTTTATAAAAAATCTCTGAGCTGACAACCACTCGAATAAACACAAAAAATTACCCCAAAATGTGTTTGCACAAATTTGTTCTTAATGTGCTCTCCACAATTACGCAATGGTAAGTGAAAACTGGGGGGAAATCTCAGTTTAAAAAAAACGCAGGTTTCTATTCGGAAATCACCTCGCCTCCTGATGATATGTTGATGTAGGACCAAGTTAAGAAGCAGATGGAGTCCAGCATATTGGCACTTATGGGGCTAACTTTAGGCATGACAATTGGGAAGCAGAACTTGTAAAGGAACGTTCATGTTGTGACTAGTAGTAGAAGGCCAGCTCTTGGCTGATTATAGTACCAAGTAATCAGAATGACTACCTTTCATCATAGGACTCCCTTTTTCACTTAGGGTGGTACCAAGAAAACAATTGTTTTTTCGAAAAGGATAATAAAAAATAAATGAAAACAATTTGCAAATAAATCCCCCTTTAATCCCCCTTTTTTTTAAAACCATTTTATAACTTGACCTTTGGATGGGACCAAAAGCTGTATGTCCCATTTTTACAGTGATGCATACAGTACTTTCCCAAGTCATGTGAACAAATCAAAAATCAACCAGCATATATGTACTTGGGTGGGATTTGAACCCACGACCTTTGCCATTCTAGAGCAGGGCCCAATTTCATAGAGCTGCTTAAGCAGAAAAAATTGCTTAACAATTTGTTGCTTAGCAGAAATGAGCAGGATACCAGTTACAAATTCTACATGTGACATTGTAGTTTGGCTGGTAACCTTATTCTGGTAAGCATAGTTTTGTTGTGCTAAGCTACTTTTTGTGCTTAAGCAGCTCTATGAAATTGAGCCCAGATGTCTTACCATTACCAACAAGACCACATCATGTTGTAAGGGTAAAACCAAAAAATATTCTTGTCCCTGATGCAAATTTAACATACATCGATTAAAGGTAAATACAGGATTGGCAGAGCTGACAAAATAATCACAGACAGTGTTCATGTTTTGTGTAATCAACCACATACATGAAATAACAAACCTGTGAAAATTTGAGCTCAATTGGTCATCGAGATCACGAGAAAATAGTGAAAAAAGACCTTACATGTATGTGTTTTCTGTTTTTCAAACATGGAGTTTATTATCGCGCGCGATAAAAACTATTGTTTTACTCATTTCTCAGAAACGATAGCATTTCAGGCAGAAATATTTTAAGGAACCCTTTCTACCATTACTTACTTTAAATCATGTAAGTTATGTGTGAATCTGTGAACATTTGTGTTTTTCGATCTTACCAATCGTGTACAGGGCCTTTAAGTGATACCTCCAGTCACCCACCAGTCTGTTTTTTGTTATTATGTAACCCAATAATGATGTACTCACTGACTGACTGTGTTAATGTTTAGCTTGGTCAATAAGCCAATTAGAGTAAATGTTAATCAAGGATGAGTAACCCAGTGTTTTCATTTGTGCTGTAAAGGGTTTAATGAGTTAATTAGTGCTGGTTAATTACATGTACATGTAGATCATGGAGGTAGAAAAACTTACCTATTTGTTTTTACCACACACTTTTTTTAATGGCCACAAATTTGAAATGTTAAGTTTCTTCAACCTCACATGTATGAAAGGGAAATGGCACCAAGGCGTTTTCTTCTTGGTAAAGGGTACCTCTATGAGGAAATTGTTCATTTCTATCGAAGCATTTCAAGGGGCACCAAGGCAATGATCAAGAGCATGAAAGCAATTGCCTTTGTTGCCTCCGTGAAGCATCAGGCCCGGTCATACATTAAACAAAAATGCCCTAGATTTCATATTTTTCTAAAGCAAATTGCCCATGTGAAGAAAATTGTGTACACATGAAAAGATTTTCATCTAGGCCTATTGTAATGTGATAAACCCCCTGTAAACTAAACGACAGCAGCCCATGTTATTATTTGTTAAAAAATGACCAAACAAATGTATTTAAGGTTTAACCTTACAAAGTTACAAATGAGCAACTGATGTTGTGCAAAGAAAGGGGAAAATAGGGAACGGAATTTTAAAAAGCAAATATAAAAAAAAGGAAATTTCTGTAAATTGTTTTCATTTATTTAATTTTTAATATTCTTTGCCATGTACAATACATGGCCTGTTTCACTTACATGCACTGGTTGACTACACGCAATCAAAATTTGAATTAGTCTTTACAATAAAGGGCTATTCACCAGCCCAGTGCAGTGAGATTTAGTTTTATTGATCAAACACACTGTTTAAGTCATTATAACTACTCAAGTGTAATTAGCTGCCTCTCTGTGGGGTCTCCAGCCTTTTATCACCAAACATTTACCATTGATACTTCAAGGATATTGATGTAAGGTAGGTCAACTAAATTAGGAATAAAATAACAAAATTTACATGATAGGTTCAATTTAATTTTGGCTGGTTGATCCTTTTCAAATTAAATTCAATTTAATTTCAGACAGCCCTCTTTACTAACCAGTTGGAGCATGTTTAAATTCCAGAATCAATGGTTTTTATGATTCGTATTGCAATACAAATGGAGTTCTTGGCCCAATTTCATGGCTCTTCTTACTGTAAGCATGGAGGGGGATATTTCTTCCTCCATGCTGTAAGCAAAGAATCAGTGGCTCTGCGCTTATGAATGAAAACAGGCGGGAAATTCGAACTTACGTCAAGCATATTTCACAAGGAATTTGGCTTATACACCTATCAATTGTATGACGCACTATCAGACCCCCGGGGATGGTGCGTCAAGTTTGCGTCTTTACTCTCGGAAAAAGTGACTGTGGGTACGTCAAGTCCAATAGTGGTCAGTCAAAAAAATCTTCGAGCGGTGCGTCGAGGTACGTCGAGGTACGTCATGGTCCGTCGAGGTACGTCATGGTCCGTCGATGTCCATTTCAACATTTATTTTGTTTATTTAGTGGAGAATAAAAATGCACCTACCCTCCCCGCCTGTGTAAAATGATGTTGGTATTATTTTGTTAACATTTATGTTGCCCGAGGGTCGGGAATTTACCGCCAGAAAGTCAGCGATCACCACATGCCAGCTCAGACGGCCGTTTATTTTCCACACTGCACATAGCAAGCCTTTTGCCCAAGCCCAATACACACGTGCATCATGGCGTGGTGGTTTTGTCATCCTCGGCCCCGTGGTATATTATATCTCTCACACGCACGATAGTGGGGGTCGATTGTCGAGTCATAGATGGATACGAGGTAAGCCTGTGACCATACGTTTAATTTACTATCCGTTTCAAACTTTTCTAAACGGTTAACCGTTTGTCGGCGGCAAGTGAATTTGTTCTAAAATACACGAACAAAAAAGATGATGTACATGTATAAGGAAGCCCAAATGTTTTGACAATTAACATCGAGACTGTACATGTACCTGTGTCAGTGTATTTTGTAAATCCTTGTTGTTTCATGTTGTTTCCAAAAATTTACCGACCGAGAGATAATCCTTCACGATCTTTATAAGCACAACATCCCGCAGAGTCGAAGTCGTGTGAATATCCCCCATCACTTCCGTGTGTATTTGAGTTTGACAAACGAAAACTGCAGTATTGCTCACGCACGTGTAAAAACATCTCTGACCACGCAGTTATTTCACACCAAGGGAATTTCCCTTCCCTTATCGCTCCCGTGGTATATTATATCTCTCACATGCACGATACTGGGGGTCGATCGTCGAGTCATGGATGGATACGAAGATGCATTATTTAGTAGACTGGTTCCCTCTCTATTATTTCGTGTGTTTGATAGCTAGTGCGTTGGGAACCGCACGTCTCGAAGATCAAGTAGTACATTCTCGCCTCGTGCATACACTTGCCATGTATTTTCAGCATGTGTGCCGGGAAACTCGTACATACAAGGTTGAAATACTTGGTATTCACTGCGCGTGCATCGTTTGCAGCATAGCAAGCGATTATGTGCGTCGATTTGTCCGTCGGTGGTGCGTTGCTATCCGCGAAAGGCGAGTCAAAAAAACGTTCGGAAGACCGTCCAAATCTGCAACAAGTGTGTCAATTTTTTGACTCATGGTGGGTCTTTGGACACGCAAATCCGTCCCCACATATGGACAGTGACGCACCATCCCCGGGGGTCTGATAGTGCGTCATACAATTGATAGACATGCACGCACGACTCCAGATTACCAGGCATTCATCTCTTATACAGCTAGATTTGGGCAAGAACTCAGTATACAGTGCTTAACACACATCAGTGTAAGAGTTAAAAAACAAAATTATATTCATTCTCCCCGATGCAAAATTAACATCTACATGTTTCAAAGAATTGTGATCGCAGGCACAGAATTCAGTGGTATATATAAACAGCCATGAAACTGGGCCCTGGCTATAATGACATGTGTGATTCATTCAGTGCATACATGTACAGCTATTGAAAGACCAGTTGTGGTGTACATGTACATGTACATGTACTATTGTGCATGTACATGTACTATTGTGCATGCAAACCAACCCATGTGTGGGGTCATAAAAAGATTGTCTGTGGAATCTGGTTGCCATGGCAGGGAGATAAACTGTTCCACAGCCCAGAGCTGGTTTGTGGTTTTTATAGCTAGATGTGGTCTAGACAAGGACATGTTGTTAGTTTGGGGTTCGAAATTTAGTCCTTCCTGGAAATTATTCTAAAGGTTCTGAGGAATGAAAGGATTCCCAATTTGAAAGTTTTGAGGCTTTTAAAGTTCCTGTAAGAACTTGATTATTTGTTCCTGTGAAGAAACATTCTGAACAGGTTCCAGTTTGATACAAACAAAATAGGCCCTTTTATTACAATACATGTACATGGTACTTGTTGAGGAAACAGCTACAACATTTTGTGACAATTTGGCACATGAAGTTTTTTTTAATTTCTTTATTTTGTTTGCCTAGTACATGTAGTTTGTCAACACCATGGCACAGACAGGTGGTAAAACACAATAGGTTCATAGGTTCATAGGTTCATTTTATTTACCACAGTATCAACAACTAAAAAAATACATTATCACTCAAGAGCGATCAGTTTAAAGAATACAATACAGTAAAGATATATCAAGATGAAAATAAATATGATACCGCAGAGGGATCCATTTTAGAAGCAGAGCTTGTAGGCAATGGTCCCTAAAGACATGCATTTGCATTTAGACACATAGGCCCTATTAATTACACTTCGGCGAACCAAAAGGTCCGAGGGCGAGGCGAGTTCAAAAAATAGTAAAAATATATCTCAATGCACATGCATGTAAACTCAATGATAAATTTAACTAAACACTAACAACAAATAGAACGAAGGACGTAAACAAAACACTGGACAAAAACTAAACACAACGGCCTTGCAGGTCTGCTAGTTAAGTACCGACCGAAACAGAGTGATCACACCCAGGGGATACCACCAAGGGAAAAACAAGCTTGGAAATGGGCAATGTGGGCGAGGATCCCCGGCGGAGGGGACCACCCATTCCCGGTCAGCACTGTACATGTTTAGATAATGAGTACATGGTAAATTCATACATATTCTGTTCACTCATCTACAAATAAGATTCCAACGTGTCAGATTTAAAGACATGGTTAAAGATAGATAAACTTTTGGAAACTCTAAGGTGTTCATTAAGCACGTTCCACAGCATGGGTCCCTCATGTTTAATCGTTTTACGAGCAAGGGAAGTACGAGTGTAAGGAATATGAAAATTAGAAGCTTGGCGGGTAAAATGAGAATGAACATCTGAATTTAAAGAAAAAATTGATTTAATTGCAGGAGGTAAATTTTTGCAGGACAGCCGATACATCAGGGACCCAAGCTGTAGGCGATAAATATCCTTCACTTTTAAAGTATTATATTTGATGAAAAGGGGGTCTGAATGTGCGTTAAAATCTGCAAAATTAATAATACGAAGAGCTCGTTTCTGCAAGATAAGAAGTCGATTGAGATTAGTAGCAGAACTAGCTCCCCAAGCAAGTATCCCATAATGAAGATAAGATCCAATCAATGTGTTATATAGGGAGTGCAATACCATTTCAGGGAGGAAGTGTTTGATCCTATTAATCACACCAATATTTCTAGAAATGACTTTACAAATAGAATCCACATGACTATTCCATGTAAGGCCACGGTCAACAAAAAGTCCCAAAAATTTACAACAATCAGTTTTAGTGATGATAAAGTCATTAATCTTTACAGGACATGGAAGGTCACTGGCAGTGTTGCTGAACAGCATGTAATTAGTTTTAGTAATATTAAGGGATAATTTGTTGACCGTAAACCAATCAGCAACAAGTTTAAGCTCTTCATTGACAGTATTTACCAGGTAATTAAGGTTGCTATGGGAAAAAAATAAATTTGAGTCATCTGCAAATAATATAAAAGAAAGCACACTGGAGGAATTAGTAAAGTCATTAATGTATAGGATAAATAACAAGGGCCCAAGGATGGATCCTTGTGGTACACCATAAGTAAGGACATCGGACTCAGAATTTATGCCATCGACGGAAACATATTGTGGCCGGTCTGTAAGATAACCTCTAAACCACTCTAGGGGAATTCCTCGAATGCCATAGTAGGAAAGTTTATGTAATAGTATTTGATGGTCTATCGTATCAAAAGCTTTTGAAAGGTCAAGGAACATCCCCAGGGTATGTTTGGAGTCATCAATTGCATTAGAGACTTTATCAATAAAATCAAGTAGTGCATGAATGGTTGAATGTTTACTACGGAAACCAAATTGCTGGTTTGTCAAAATGTCAAACTTATTCAGAAACTTAATAGTTCGGGAATAGACACATTTTTCAAAAACCTTAGAGAAACATGAAAGAACAGAAATAGGTCTGTAATTATTAATACAGCTACGATCACCCTTTTTAAAAACTGGGATGACTTTGGCAATTTTTATTTTAGAGGGAACAGTGCCAGTCCTAAAGGAAGTGTTGACAATATGAGCAAGAGGCGTGCATATGGCAGAGATAGACTTTTTAACAATGGAAATATTTATCAAGTCATGACCGGAGCTCTTTTTGTTTTGCAATTTGTTGACAATGTCAATAATCTCATACTCGTTAACAGGGGTGAAAAACAAGGTATTAGGATTAGGGTTTGATAAGTAATCAGAGAAACTAAGGGGTGGGAGAGTAGGTGGGATGTTATTGGCAAGGTTAGGACCAATGTTGATGAAATAATCATTGAAGTGATTGGCAATTTGGTCAGGCTTATCAACTAATTCCCCATTCACAAGAATGCTATTAATACAATGAATAGAAGTCTTTTTATTCAAAACAGAATTAATGACTTTCCAAGTGTTATGGATATTATTTTTTTCCTTTTCAAACTGAAGGGAATAGTAATTTTTCTTAGAAAGACGTAAAAGGCTAGTCAAAGTATTTTTATACTTGGTGTACTTGCACTTAAGATAATTCGTAGGATTGGACAAATACTGACGATACAATTTATTCTTTTTCTTAATAGATTTGAGAAGAGAATGTGTGACCCAAGGGCTAGTTGAAATATGACTAGCTTTGCTAGTGTTGTTAGATCTAATTGAAGGAGTATTTTGATCGTACAAGTTAATAAAACTATCCAGGAATGTATTATAAGCAGTATCCGGATTATTACAACTGAGGACACCACCCCAGTCGAAAGAGCGCAAGTCGCCAATGAACTTATCAAGGTTAACATTTGAAAGATTACGAGTAAAAGACAATTTGTGATTATGAGGTGCACTTGAACTTGAAGCTTGTATAAACATAAAAATTGGCAGGTGATCTGAAATGTCGGAAATTAAAATGCCGGATTTGGAAGAGGGAAGAATATTTGATAAGAAGTTATCGATAAGTGTAGCAGAAGTATCAGTGATACGTGTGGGCTTATGAATTTGGGGAAGGAAGGAGTGAGATGTAAACAAATCGATAAAGGACAGGGAGTTAAGATTGGTTTGATTTAGTAAATTAATATTGAAATCACCTGAAATAATGCAAGATTTGTTATTACAGTCAGCACGTGAGCATATAATCTGAAAGGTGGTCATGAACTCATCGTGAACAGCTGACGGTGCTTTATACACAACACCCGCAATAATGTTTCTAGAATTAGGAATACAAATCTCCACAAATAAAGACTCAAGAGAGTCATCAGAAAAATTCAGGTCTTCCCGAACAGTAACATTAAGCTCACTAGAGATATAGAGGGCAACTCCACCGCCAGTTTTTGCGCCTTGTCTGTTATTCACGACGAGCTCATACCCAGGCAAATAAAAGTAACTGTGGGGAACTGATTTGAGCCAAGTTTCAGAGAGTGCGATAAAAGAAAATTTATAGTTGATTGAGTTTAGAAGAAATTTGAGTTTGTCAATGTTTTGATGGAGACTTCTAATATTAACGTGAAGTATGGAAATGGAGCTATCACCAGTCGGCCTAGGAAATTGATCTATCGAATAATAATTAGTGTTATCAGATAAATTAAATGAAATATCATCATCAATATCTATATCAAAAGTCATAAGAACTTGTTGTTGGTTGTACGCAAGAATCAAGGCATGCACACAAAAAGTAATTACAAGTAAGTTGACCAGCAAGGAGAACACAAAACAAACAACTACGAAATACTAAACAATTCACAAGGACTGACACAAAAACACAAATACAATAATTCAACAACACAGATAGAGAGCACTTCATGATTGTGAAGTAAAAAAGACCTCTTGTCTATCAGACAGCACCGGAAATCCATAGTAAGTTTGGTAATGAATTTAAATGCGCATGTAAAAACACTTACAAAATAAAACAAATAAAGAAACATACCAAGGAAATGTTAGGAGGGAGGAGTACGATACTCCTTGCCATCAATGTAAAGTTTACCGTTACGGAAGGCAACCTTCTGACCCTTATCAAAGGAAAGTTTCATAATGTTATGAAGTGATCTTTTCTTCATGGCATCAGCGTGGGGAAGATCTTGTATAACAAAGATGCCAGTCCCTTGTAGTGCAGCTTTAGATTGATGCAGGATTTGTTGTCTTTCGGGTCTATATATAAATTTGGCGATGACGTGGCGAGGTTTGTCGGATGGAGATTTGGGTTTGATGTGGCCGGAGCGATGGGCATTTTCGATAAAGAATCATTAATGGCCTAACATTTACCCTAGCAGAGTCTTCCTTGAAGGTCTAAGGTCATTTAGCATTCGAGAAAGCCTCTACTAGGATCGAAACGTCAGGCCATTAACTATTTTGTGCATTTATATTATAGGTATTTTGGTTGGTAATCAGTTTGAAAGAGCAATCTATTTTCTCAAAACATAAGAAATTCTGTGAACTATTTACTGGTCAATTGTTAACATGTTCAAAAACATATGTGTGTTGAACGGCTGTACTTAGTTTAGTTTGCTTTAAAGTGTATTACTATTACCTTACCTACTGCACAAATATGAAAACACAAAGTGGTACAAAAGGGAACCCACCAACAGGCCAGCACACAGGTCCACTGAATGGGGACCCTTGATCATACATCCGAATAAAACAAAGAAACAAACACAACAACAGAATGCCCCAAAAAACAAAAAAACAAAACGGTAGAAAACATGGTGTTAGGGTCATGTAAATGTACATCGTGTACGTGTAGACCCTATCACATGTATAAAGCATGTGTGCAGTAAAAAAAAAAATAAAAAATCTTTAAAAAAAGTTAGCTATATTAGATTATAATAGACAATTTACAACTCAATTAGGGCTACTTCTTGACACCCGACAGACTCGGACAAGTTTATGAAAGTGTTGTCAGGCACAGCAACCCTTAACCTTGGCAACTTCTTTCAGCTTGATCAAATTGTCAAAGAACCAATTACCCAATTCAAACCCACTGCTTTCCCAGGGACACAATGGCAGTTACAAAGTGTGAATGAAAGGTAAGTCAGGAGTCAACCTTTGAGTAACTTTGGGCTGATCTGTTGACATCTTGGCTATTTCTTACCTCCATGGTTGACATTGTGCACTAAATAACAACTTGTAGTATAAAAGTAAAACTTGTGGAGCGTCCTGTTTTATACTATTTTAGTGTTAGTTTATTCAGGAAGAAAGAAAATAGGTTTTCTGCCTTCCTTGAGCCCATGCTTTACTTGTAGAACTGTAATTTATAGATCTTTCTTTACTTTGTAATCATCATGAGCGCATGGTCTATATAATACACAATATACACTGTCTGTGTAAACAGTTGCTCTATTGATCCACAAAATCGTCATGCCCCATCATTCCAAAATTGGGCACTTAGACCAGTAGGCATTAAAAGTGAAGATAACCGATACATCTTTGAATTGATTGTCAAAGTGATGATGTCTTTAAAAACATTTGCAATGGTACATTACAATGTACATGTACATGTAATATGACCTCGTTACGTGTAATTTGAAAGCTTTTATACTAATTAATTTGATCAGAAAGTTTAGTAAACCATGTTGACAGTTTTGGCAGGAAGTGCCTTGTTTTTAGCAAGGACCAAGGAGCATGACAATTATTGAAGGATGGTTCTTTTAATATGCTTAATGTACATACATGTACACTGTATCTATAAACGTAAACCAGGAACTTCCTGTATGAGTAGTGGCCAAGAAGAAGAAAAACAATTTCTTCTCAAACATTTTTAAGGGCATTAAGGTAAAGAAAAGTGTTACGCACAAAATCTGTCAACAAGGGACCATCTTTGTCATGTACCCTGTCTGCTACAGTAAAAATTACTACAGGTTCTCATTGAATGCCAAAAAGGAGCAAACTATTACCACCTTCTCTACTTATGATTTATTTTGAGTCCAAGAAAACAATTAAGGCTGGAATATGAATATGATGATGGATTTTTCATTTGAGTTTGGCTACTCTTAAAGCCGGGTTCATACCTTGCAGGTGAATTGCAAAAGCAAAGCAATTTTCCCTGTGCATGACAATTGGAAAACAGCGAGTACATGAATGTTTGCATCAAGCAGTTCTCTCATGCGTGAAGTGTGATTTGGGAATGATACAACATGTACCCCAATGCCTGCAGAATCATGGGTGAATATTTTCTTTTTCTATGTTGTAGATTGACTTGATTTTATTCTGAATAAGCCATCCCTTGCAAATAAGACCAATGGACCCTAGCAACTGTCAACTTCATGACAGCTGTGTAGATAATCATTGCAGATAAGGGGACTGTTCAAATATAATCCATTCTTAGTTAGAATTCCAAACCTGTACTTGAGTTAATCAATGTGCTCAATAGGAATACATAGTCCGCCATCTGATTATATATTATGAACTGTTTATGATTGAATCCAAGATTTAAACTGTCTTGGTGTATTTGTAACATTTAATAGTTTTGGGACTGGGGAGCATGGACCAGATGGTGTGAGGGTGGTGGACTCGGCAACTGTACTTACAAATTGAACCATCTATAGAGAAGTTGAACATTGGCAGTATTTTATGAGGGCAGATGTCAAACCGGTTACAGCGTGACGCTTGAATTGCTACAATGTAGACTTGTAATAATTATAGGCCTAGATATAATAAGGTGTTTGTTATGGTCTACTCTGCACACATGTGTACATACATACTAAAGGTTGAAGACAATCTGAGTTCATGCTTATAAATTATTGAATGTCACACCATTCTATAAAGCTTTAACATTTTTAAAGGGGCAGTCCAACATTGGTTTGTGGAAGTAACTCCACTTCATTTCTTCATTTAGCCCTCCTATGTGTGTGTTCCGCAAAATTTCACAAAACTGCCTACACCTTACAATCAGCCCTAATTTCTCCACTCTGCTTACTTCTGAGTGCTGAGTTTCTGCTCTACATATAGCTCTGTGTAAGCAAAGAATGCCTTTAATTTTATACATGTAGTAAGTAAGGTGGAGTACGCAAACGCACAAGGTAAAATTTTTAAATTCCCTGCTAACCTGTGAAATACGCTTGACGTAAGCGTAGAATTCCCTGCTTCCATAAGCAAAATCATCAATTCTTTGTTTATGGTATTACTAATAAGCAGAGCATTGAAATTGGGGCCAGGGTGGACTGTGCACCCTAGTGACACACATGACACACAGGTTGTCTTCTGAGAAACTTTTTTACCCTAAAACTTAACACCAAGTGAGTTTTAAACTTAACACCAAGTGAGTTTTAAACTAAGGATGTGACAAGGTTTCCAGTTAACTTTGACGTTCCCTTTAGGCCTGAATTTTCATCTTTGTGAGGGCAAGGCCATTTTCATTTTGCAAATGACAATTCAATTGTGAACTCTTTGAGTCTATGGGAAACTTTTGAAGGGGGCACCATGGCACAGACCAGGGCAACAGAGGCCTCGGATGTTATTCCAGGCCTGTCCCTTTAATTTTGGTTTTGAGTTGGTGTTTTGCTGGTGGAATATATAATGAGAGTTGGTGCCTGTGAAATCAATCTGGAGGAACCATTGGATTTCAGTGCTGTCCATATGGTGTGGAAACCAAAGTCCATGTTGACATCTTGCTGATCATTCAAAATTACATTAGATTCCTCAGACAGATGGTTGGAGAATGGGTCAGATGAGTAAGAGGTCAAGTGGTTCAAGTGTGGAGACTAGAAATACACTGTACATGGGATATGGATACTTGGAGTAGCACTGGTTATTTAAAGGATGTGTCCCCTAAAAATAGAAATGGCTGTGTCTAATATCCCAGTCTTTACTTATTAGGATGGAGGAAGTCTGTGAGTTTGGTTATCAATTGCAACCTGGTGTGGCCTTGACTGTAATGTTACATGTATGTTTGGACAAAAATGTTGATGAGTATGTGCCTAGTTTTGAACTCACACATTATTTGCCTTCAATCTCTTTAAACTTGCAGTATAGTTAGTTTGGTTTTTGTTTCATTTTCTTGGGAATAGTTGGAAAGTTGTTTACTGTCTTGCTGGTACATGTACACAGGGGAAAACAGCTAGGTTGTTAACAAGTTGTGTACTCTTGCAGTGTTAATTCTCCATTTTGAAAAAGCCCACAAAAATTCTTTGGGTGAAAATATGTTATTTGCAGTTCTTTCTCTTTTGCAGGAATGAAGTTCTTTAAAGTTACAATGTCAAGTTTTATCGCCACAAGGACACAGAGTTTCTCTCCGGACAATTTCAAGAGCAGTTCCTAAGCAGTCGTTAACCCAAGAACGTTCAGTGCGGTATGTTCCTATACCCAGTTGTATGTAGTGACTAGGCTGTGCTGGTTTCATGGGGATCATCTCATGACTGACATTTACTCCAGTCATGCAATCAGGAAGGAAGTGAATAAGGGGTCATGGATCTGTGTGGGGCAAGCTGAACTGACAGGACCAGAGGATGCGAGCAGCAAGTGAGAGACAATGAAGGGGGGAGCCACAGGAACAACAAGGAATAACAAGATAAGAGGAATGTAGACAAAGATGGAGACTAGAAAGAAATTGGTAAATATACAGTTTAGCCATTTTGAAACCTTTGTGCATTTTGTGACCAGAGATTCCATTGGTCTCCAGTCTCATAATTCATGAACAAACTCCTTTGCTGTTAACTTCCCTTTTCCTTCCCAACTCTGTTTGTTAGCCCTCACCTTGTAGTGTCTTTTGGTTCTTGTGAGGGGTGACTTTCTCTTTAAAAACCGCCAACATTTTACAAAAGAACTGTTCACCCTTTAATATGGGAATCCCCAATTTTTGGCCAACTGCATGCAAAGAACCACCATTTAGTGTAGTGTACTTGTTATGGATTTTATCATTATTATTTTTTGTCTTGGGCATGTTGGGGTGGGGGTGGGGTTCCCCCTCCCCAATCCATATATAGCACCGCAACTGTTTTGAGCAGTGTGAAGGGGAACTTCAAATGCAATTTTCAGACTGTTTAGGATCACTCAGTAACATGCAGGTTTTTTCCTAGCTCTTAAGGTATTTGTTTTCTCCTCAACAATTGCAGTTGTGTCTCTTGCTAATATTTCCGGCCGTGTACAAGTTTCAAAATTGTGCACTTCGTTTCAAGCTAGTTGCTCCAATTAAAACAAATTCTGCCTGGTCATGCATTGATACCGTTGTACATTAGTCCTGTAGATGAGTCTGTTGTCAGCCTGTGACTTGTGACTTACTTTAAAAAGGGGTTACTCTTAATCAGTGAACAAAATCAACAAACGTCTCATTTGCAGGTCAAATTATTAGGCCTACTGTTTCCAATCACTTCATGTTGCATTTTAAATCATTCAGCTGTCAATGATTGTATAGAAACAAACAAACTATTAATACTAGTGTTGAGTCACCCTTTATCTAAATTCATGTACATACATGTACACAGGCTAACAACTTCTAATTTTACATCTTTGTAAGGTACATGTAAGGTCATACTTTGGTAATGACCCCAAAAAGAAATGTATTTCTATCCGAAAGCCTACTTGCTATAAACAAAAATACTAGTATTAAGCATCCTGTGAAATTATTTTGTCTGAAATGCCCTTGTTTAGAAATCAATAAAAACATTTGAATCTGAGGGTTGGTGTCTGTTTGTGAATGCATGGCCAGAAATGCAGTTGGTACCCACTGTCACCTTACTAAAATGTGGAAGAATTCAACCTTCTTGTGAACATACCATGAAATTTTTTTTTTCTCAACATATAGACACTGTATTCAGCTGAAACTTTCACATGTGACTTTTATTGTGACTTTCTTGATACCTTTATGACCCTACCTTTAATTAAGCATAGACATGTACTATGTGAAGTGTTAAAGAATTTGCCCTGAGCTGTCTTTTGATGGTTGAAGGAAATTCTTTTTGACAGGTTTGTGTGGACAGGATTAGAGTCAGGGCAGCCCTTGATGACATCTGATGTTGCATACAAAGTTGCTTCACGTTAAAGATGCACGGTCTCACCAATATTTTCTCCCCATTGCATTCTAATCGTTGACCTGCTTGTTGTTTTTTAGTCATATCTTCCTTAGTCATATTTATGGTTGTGAAACAGGGATTCTCATAAAAGCAAGCTTATTACATTGTATACTAGTCTCCTGTGGAGTATGTGTTCACACTTTATTACCAATAAAACTAAAACTTTATAAATGGATTTCAGATGTTTTTCAAGGAGGATGACTTCTTTGTTCATCCAAGCTAATCTAAATGTCATGCATCATGCAATGATAACCCCAGAATCGTAAAACTCTGTTCTGGCAACGCCATCTGTTCAGAAATTCGATGACGGCGGTCACTACTTGAATTATTTACCAGTGGGTGCAGCAGCATGACTTAATGTAATTAAGCAAAGCACATTTTGCTTACGCATTGAGATGGCCGCATACATTGTACAATTGCTCTAATATTTCAGTTTAAAAATAATATAATTAGCGAAATTTTAAGATCTAATTTAATCCAAAAGCTTTATTATTTTCTGAAAGTGTGATGTAATTTTTGAAAGTTGCCATTTTCTTTTTTTCCTTTTTCAGTTTATAAAAAGATGAGCCTGACTACCTAAACTTAAAGCAAGTGCAAGAACAAAACTACCTTACGAACAACAAAGTTTTATGGAGCAGCTGAACAAAAATCACCACCGAACCTATTAGAATGTCATTTAGAAATGAACGTTAAGAAAGCTTACGAACAAATGTATCTGAAATGCAGCAGAATTCTTTTATACATGTCAAAACTTGTTTTATATTTTATTGAAATGTAATGGACGATCAGTGTTGGTATTATGAACGGTCTCGGCCACGATGATGATGCTGGGAGCCATGTTGGCAACACGGCCTCCTTTGAGGATCTGGAAGGCATGATGAACAGCCAGTCCATTGAGGAAGATCATCCCGATCTTCCCCTGGATGCCTTCTCAGGGCTCCAACCGCCCAATCTGAGTGTGCTCTCCCAAGAGGAGAACCATGGAATCCTCCAGGAGGAATATCTCACCAATGAATCTCTTGGGGAAATCCTACAGCTTGACGGAGAGCATGAAACAAGTGGCCTTCTGAACGACAGCGAATTACTGAACCATAGAGGGCAGTATGACTCTGGTAGCAACTTACCAAGTGAGGATGATTTTTATGAAGATGATTTATATGAAGATGGGCAGCATCTTGGGAACGGGTCATCCACCGACCTTTTACAGATGTACATGCAGGCGACCCCAAGGGCTGATACCTCTCTTCCGGACCTTAACTATGCATCAGACGGACTTAACGACGGATCTTTCGGGTACTCAGATGATGTTTTCAATCATCCTGAGCATTTTTACAAAAATAATAACGACGAGAACTACTTAGAGGGTTCCCCTCTAGAGCAATCAGATCAACATGAAAAAGCAGCTGACATTTTTACTAAGTTCGAGGATGTTGACCACAGGAGGTTCGCAAGTGAAATTGAAAATGAAAGGGGCTCCTCAGTAGAATCAGCTGTACTCTCGGAGGGTACATCCATGGAGCTTAACGGCACAGTAGTTACTGCCAATGGCTTTCATGAAAGTATTCAAGCAGGAGCAGCTGAAGAGAGTTACGGTGTTGATCCGACCGATGGTAAAGACAGTGATTCTACAAGCATGAGCATTGGTCAGTTTGTCCCAAATGCAGTCAATAGGAACTGCCTACCGAGACCAGCCGGGAAACCACTGAAACGATCCACCCCGAAAACCAACGGGGGCAAGGTGGCAGAGCACATGGGGACTCCTAAGGGGTCTTTGAGCGCGAGTATTACTAGATCAGCTCGCTCATCTGCGAGGAGCTCTCCACGAGTCTCCGGAACCAGTTCTCAAAGGAGTCACAGGTCTCCAAGGTACTCACAAAGATCGGAGGACCTTACTGACCGCTCAAGCCACCGACACTCAAATGGCACTGATACCAAAAATCTCAAAAATTCTAATAGTGGTAAGAGACCCAACGGTGTTCCTAGACTAAATCTTCGCAGAGACTCCGATGTCAGCAGTGTAAACATTAGTTTATCTTCTGATCCGTCCAAGTTTGACCTCTCCCTGAGGTTGCAAGAGGAGTCAAGAACTCGGCGACAGGCAGATGAGCTTGTCAGCCAGCTTCAGAAGAATTACGACGATTTACTTGGTAAACATGCTCAAGCAGAGAACACAATAGACCAGTTAAAGCTAGGAGCAAGAGTCAGTCTGTACTCGGATGGTCCAGCACCAGGACAAAGCTTACAAGGATCATTCTCACCAGCTCAGAAGCCGGGTGTGGTCAATTTCAGCCAACCCCAGCAGGCTACTCTCCACCACATCATGTCCTCCAGGTTAGTGCGTGTACTTGAAATGCCAGATTTATCTTCATAACGTCTCTCTAGGGATAGGAAGTACATGTAGGCTGGATATTGACTGTGCAAGTCTCGCGCGTACCCAACATTTTGATCCATTAAAGTGAGCAAGTCCATTTCCTTGACACGTTAAACCAATGCACATTGGACCAAAAAGGTCCCCAAAATGTTTGAGTATGTGCAAGACTTGCACGGTCTATACCACAACTATTATCTAATTAGCAAACTTAAGTTTCATGTAAGTCACTTTGAATACTTGAATAAATTGGTTTTGTTTCGTGGTTTGAATTTACCATTTCAGCCACCATAGATACTACCAATCAATCAATGGTGCTGCAAACCTTGGTAAGGCCACACAAAGGGTTGTGCCATAAATGCACCATCTGTTTCTGTGACTTATCTCCCTTTCATAAGTCTTTCCTCTTCCAGTTCTCACACCTCAGGAGGCCCATCAGGAGGGCACCCAACCAGCCAGACTGGTCACTCTACCATGGGTATCCAGACCAACAATAACAACATAGGACCTTCAGGGACCAGACCATTGGAGAAAGCAGAAAGAGGCGAGAATGGGTTTCTAGAGGGTGTACTCATGGCACTGACCTTCCAAGCAAAAGGCCTACAAGAACAGGTACAACAATTATAGGTGTGATGAGGTGATTCAGTCAGTTAGAATGGTCACAGAGAGACCTATGCTTTAGAGGAGTAGCCAGGTCTCGTTGGCAGGATATTAAAGGGGGATAAAACCATTTAATAAAGAAAGCAAGACAAGGAAAATATGAATCATCTCAGCAAAGTATTGCCCCTGGTACAGTAATACTAATAATGCGCAGTTCTTATATAGGCCTAGCGCTTTATCACACCTGGGGTTATCACAAAGCACTCATTATTTTTTCTACAAGGTACATGTATGCTGAGCTATGTTTGAAATATAAGACCTATTTATTTGCTTGGCACCAGACATGTAACAGTTTACAAGGTGCTGTGGTGCATTCTGCAGCCGACCATACAAGAAAACACAGGGTCCAACCCCTCCTCTTAACGATAACTGTACGGGACCTATGGCTTTACCATCAGCTGTACGAAGCAATAATGGTTAAATGTCTTGCTCAAGGACACAAGTATCAAGACCGGGACTTGAACCCCACTCTGCTGATCAGAAATACCAGAGGCCAGTGTACTTGACTGCTCGACCAAGACATGTCACAACCAGCGAGTGTATTCAAAGGAGGCTCTAGATCAAGATTTGTTGTTTAATCCAAACTTGTCTTTTCACAAACACATTGTCTGGATTTGTTTAAATGCATCATCACAGGTTGACTCCTTTGGGATGTTACTCCAGGGCAATCAGATCGCACCTTCTGAACAGAAAACGGTCTTAGACCGCCTTAAGTCTGACCAGGGGAAGCTAGAAGCTGAATACATGAGAGCTAAAGAGGAACACAATGCCCTCCGGCGAAGGAACAGCCTGCTGAGTGGAGGAGAGGACATGACCTTTGACCCAGACAGAGCCCTAGAGGGTGAAATCTTTCAACTTAGTATGAAACTGGAGGATGTTGCAGAAATAGTTCAGGTGAGTTTAAGTATAAAGTAGCAAAGACAAACAAAATGGGTATAATATTTTTCTAGCATTTTATGGAAGCAATATTTATTTGACAACATTTTTCACATTTGAAAGCCTCATTCATTTTCCACTGGTGTCACTTGGATTATGAGCAAAAGCCTTGCAAAAGCTGAGTATTTTATTGCGAGATTTTATTTAGAATCCACCTCAAAGTGCCTTATCGTGTTCTTACTGAAAAAAACTCTTCATCATCAAGCCAAAGGATTCCTGAAAAAACATCTCTAGGGCAGATTCATGTTTTTCAGAAGTGGGGGGGGGGGCAAACTTTATTGAAATAAATCAAAACATACCTCCGGAAATGACCAATACAGATAACAACTAGACCAAGGTTTTTCTTACAACAAAAACAGGGTGTTCGGCATTACGTTAGTTCAAAAAGTTATTCGTTCAATTCAAAAGTTGATTAGCTACAATATTTAACCCACTATGGTATGTAATTGTGTAGATATAGAGCCTTAAAGGTGACGTCATGTAAAACTTAATGACGTCATCGTGAAATGATCTCCTTTTTTAGATGACACATCCCAGCTTGAATAGATGTAAGGTTTCACCTTGATTGCCCTTGTTTTTCTTTACCGTAATTTCTTGCGGATAAGACGCGGGGCGCACAAGGCGCAGGGCTGTGAAATTACCCCAAAAAAATTCAAGCATCAACAGACACTGCCGCACAAGGCGCATGGTCTCACATGCACCTTTGACTGAAAAACAGCAGACCATATCGGTACATTGCCAAAAAGGGGTCATTTTGTTACCCTAAAAGTATCACGCTAATCAACACGTGAATAAATAGAAATCACATGTGCTTGAAACCTGTAGAGACATGTAGAAAAGTTCATTATAAACTGAAACCAACCTACCGTTCAGCGGCGTTTTCAGGAGATTCTTTCTCCCGTGTGTCACATGGGGTTGAAGGAAGTTTAACCAACAGAGGGCACTACCACAGGGCTGAAGGGAGTTTATTCAACAGAGGGCGCTACCATATGGAAACAGAGGTTGGGTGAATGCGTTCGGCAAACGTTTAGATAAATCTGAATGCAGTATTTTCGGTATGAAATCACGGCCACAAAGGGAGGGATGAACACGTTGCTGCATTGTTGGAATGAATTCATGGTCGTTATGTATAGGGACATGTGGCCACAAAGGCGGCTCAACACATTGCGTCATTGTCGGAATGAAAATCTGGCGACATTGTCTGGAGAGTTGAGCGCTGATATGTACTACGTCAACAATGCGTGGTGAGTTGATGGTTGGCGACCGCATTATTAACCTGACCGCAGCTACATTAAATAGGGCCTAGATTATTTGCACGTCTGCCGCGGTCATTTTGATCTCAAGGGACATCATATAAGGCGCACTGGAATACAAGGCGCAGTGATGATTTTGTGGTCTAAAAAGTCAGATAAGACGTGTCTTATCCGCAGGAAATTAAGGTAAATAAAAGTCTTGTAAAACGGTACCTTTGTGGTAATATAACATGACAACTGATGACCTCATGAAGACGCCACTCCATATTTCATGCATTGCATACAAAACTTCCAAAGCCTGGTGCAAGAAGAATTTTTATTGTACCTTGTTTTGTTCTCAAGATATTTATTAAGTGGTCGAAATTTTAAAAAAATTGTTAAAAATCATATTATGGTGTCATAATGACGTCACAACCAATTTGTTCAGAAAACATTGATGTCTAACAACATACAAAGTTTCAACTTAACCAAACATTTAGTTCGGTGGAAACACAACTTTTAAAAGTGCACCTTTAATGTAATCCACGTGACCCATGATGACATCATCATTCTACGTAGTCTATATAAAAGTTATAAAGCATACCAAATTTGAAACGATTACCAAAAACTTCACTACCGACATCAAGTAAAAGTGTATTTTGAACTTTTATAAGCCTGCCGCTAGAGGGCGCTCTTGAATTGTATTATGTTATTGGTAATGTTTTTATACTGGACCCTTTTCAGACACTAACATCATTTAAAAGCTACTCCATAAAATTAACCAATTTAAAATTAAAAAGCACTTCTGGTTTCGACCAGAATTAAAGGTGAAATGGGGTCACAATCTTCGTGAGATCTAAACAGTACCTCCCAGAGATTTCATATCATGTACAGATAATGTTTGTAGCTTTTATGGTTCTCAATTTGGTTTTTTTAAACATACAAAAATGTAACATAAATAACAAGAAATGATCGAAAAACTAAGCATATCTTGAGGGAACAAAAGTGGATGAGAGAACGAAATTGTAGTTCTTGGAAACGAAATTGTATTTCGGGCGAAGGAAAGTGTATTTTGAGGAGACAATTTTACCTCAAAAACATTATATTTTGAGGGATTGAAAAGTTAATAAAAAGTTTTGGTTCGGATTTTGCATGACTCGAGAGAAACAACATTTTTTTAAAGGAACAAAATATTAATTTGTGGGAATGATATATTATTTTGAGGGAGGGTTTTGTTTAATTTTTATTTTTCACCTTTTATTATTTTTGCCCCTTTCAGGGCTCCATATTTTGGCTTTTGTTCCCCACAATTGTTTCAACTGAACACCTTTACACCGTCAATATAAAAAAGTGGTATTCTTTTGTATTGACAAAATAAATCGCATTCAATCATCAGAAAGTGCCTTAAAAATCAGGGTGAGGGAATTTACACAGAGCCTTTTGAAACGTTGTGATTTAGTTGAAACAGCAGTTTCAATCAGCTTGGTGTACCGACTAACAACCCGCAATGACAAAAATGTACTTGGGGGTCTGGCTCCCTACCCCTCCTGCACGATGATGAGCTCCCAGGTATAGCTATTTCTTGGCTCGGGGGTTTCTCTCTCGCCAGCTCCACCGAGCCACTCCGCTAGCTACTCATCATATTGCCTGTGGTTTCATATCGCCAGCCCCCAAGCTGTGAACTGTAGAACACACTTCCGTTGCTCGGACTCTCTGAAATAAAATCTTACGTTCCATAATTTGAATGCATAGTCTTTTTTGTCAAATACCCACTAAATAACTGTTAAAATACAACTTTGTTGCTGTAATTTACCTGGCTAGAAGTAAAACTAACTCCGGAAATCACGAGGGTTATCTGAACCAAAAAAAAACGTTCGGATTACCCACGTGACCTTTTAAAAATGTTCAAAAACGGCAAAGTTTGATGGTTTCTTTTAGGAACCGTTCGTGTCCATTTCTGGAAGACCTTTGGAGTCATGTTTGGTTTATTTTGTAGCCCAATTAGCCCAAAGAAGCTGGTGTGTCCCTTTAAGGGATAATAAGAAGACTGTGGGAAATGAAAACCCCAAAACTAGATCAGGGTGCTACATCCAGGCAACCACAGTAAGTGAATATAACAAATTAAATTTGAGCGAAAGGTAGATTGGAATGGAACAGTTTTCAAGTTCTTCTTGGGACTTCTTGTACATAAAACTTGTACATAAAACAATAAGGGAATGGGCTGGAAAAGTTGTCTATTTTTGACAAATAATGTTATATTTCTCGATATTATATTATGTAATAATTTACTGGATACTTGTTTATTTGATTTATTGTATTATTTTACAAAAGGAACATCCCCCATCACTCTAGGGACAGGTTCAACCCGTTATACATCATGACAGCAGTTTATTTGAAATTCTCCTCATACCAGCATATCAAAAGCTGAATAATTCTGTTTTTCCACAATGTGGGTGTGTTGGTAACAACACAAGATTCAAATATCAATGTGGTTTTTAATCATTAGATTACAGAGAGCATGAATGTCGGTAATTCGCGTTACGGTAACTCGTGTTACACTTTGTCCGATGAATAAAAGTGAAACACTACACAGTGATAATATTTTTTAGTTCAAGTAATCTTGCACACAATTTCAACAGAACAAGCCACAAAGCATGCAGAATTTGTGCCATTAGTGTGACACCCTTGTACGTAGTCAGTACTTAACATATGTACATACAGCCTCCAATATCAATTGAGTCTCCAATCCCAATCTGAATGGCGTATCATGGCCGAGCAAATACATGTAGGAACACCGGACTCAAGCTCTGGTATTTTTGATCAACAGAGTGTGGGTTCGATTCCAGGTCTCGACACAATTGCACCTTAAAACAGATGTCGAGTTCAGTTTCTGGTTTCATTTCTCTATACTCGGCTTCAGATATTTTGCACAGGAAGACATAAATGTACGTTGGTGCAGCAATCTTTTGTTGTGCTACAATGCATTGACCTTGACACTTAAGGCTGCCCCCTTTGTTTTAGGTCAACAGAGGATGCAGCAACCCTGTAAAACACTTTCACCTATTGCAGCCCATTCAAAACAGAAGAAATGGCTAAATATTATGGTAACTTGCATTACATGTGAGTAACTGGCGCTACATGGTAACTCGCCTTACAAATTTTGTGAGGGTATTACCTAATATTGTAAAGGGTGTTATGTATTTTTCTTTTACTGGCAGTTCAGGAGTGAATGAAATTTAGAAAATATCTTACTCTACTTGATTAATTTAAAGGAGAAAAAAAGCATTGTTTTGGTAACTCGCGTTACATCGTTTAATACTCACTTCTCTTCTAATTAACAGATGAATCAATCAAAAAACTTTTTTTTTCTTTAAAATGTAAGGTTATTTCACAATTAACCTATTTCCCTTAACTTTGGAGCACAACATGTATCGGTTACAATTTCAAGCATATTTTAAAAAGCACTTGACCAATTTCAATAATTGTTTCTTCCCAATGAACAAGAGTTTGTACTTGACGATGGTAGCCTAGAACATTAAATTTGTCTTATCATAAAAATGAATTTTTAAGGTAATGTCCACTCTCCTGTGGATTTCCTCTTATAGATTAATGGTAGAGCTTTAGCTCCATAGTTAAAAATTTCAGGAACAATATGAAGGTTCTTCATCTTCTTGAAGTGATGATTCCATAATGCAGCAGAACCACACAAGTTCACATTTTCTTTAAGATTCAACTTAACCAAGTTGGGCAGATCACGTATTGCAAGAGCAATATGTGTCATATCTTTGGGTGTTAATAAGCAGTTTCTCAAGTTTAGTTTCTGAAGGTTCTTTATCTTGAAGTGATGGGCCCATAATTTAGCAGAACCACTCAAGCCCCAATTTCCCTTCAAATTCAACTCAACCAAGTTGGGCAGATCACACAGTATAGGAACAATATATTTTAAATCTTTGTGTGTTACTGAGCATTTACTAAAGTTAAGTGTCTGAAGGTTCTTCATCTTCTTGAAGCTATGGGCCAATAATGCCACAGAACCATGCAAGCTTCCATTTCCCTCAAGATTCAACTCAACCAAGTTTGGCAGATCACACAAAGCAGGAGCAATATGTTTCATATCTTGCTGTATTAATGAGCACCAACTCAAGTCTAGTTTCTGAAGGTTCTTCATCTTCTTGAAGTGATGGGCCAATGATGCAACAGAACCAACTGGATATGAGGTTGCTCCTGATAATGCAGCATATTCTTCACTACTCTCATTCAATGTGCATTTTTTTAATGTCACGGATGAAAGATTGACCATTGAACTAATAAAGTATGCCAAATCTGACATAACCCCACCCAAGTGACACTGTTGTATCTCTACTGACTGTACCTTGTCAAGATAATCAATTTGTTTGTTTTTCTGAACACTTCGAAGAAAGTATGTGAATGAGTAAAGACTGTCACTGTCCCACTTATCAATGACTACACTTTCTGTTAGAACATACTGTATGAGTTCCACCGGAGGTAAATCTGTTGACTGACCCTCAAAGTAGCAGCTCAGGCCTAAACGTGTAATCCGGTCTGATCTATGACCTAATTTGAACTTGTAGGTTTCAGCCAGTGTTTGGAAAATGCTACTTGTACACGCCATATTGTCACCAGAACAAAACCGCAAAACATATTCAAAATCATTACATTCAGATTTGATCATTCGCGTCAGGTTCTTCTCGAATTTCGCTTTGTCTGTTTCTAATAATCTTTGTAAGTATTTACCAGCACAAAACTCTTGAAAAGTCTTGTGCAGGAACCGAATGCTGTTGTAACTTTTCATTCCCTTCACCTTTTGTCTTGTAAGAATACCTGCTTTTATGGCAGATTCAAGCACACTTCGTTCAAACTGTTCCTCAGTAAAAGTGAGCTGTTGGTCTGGAGCAAGAAGACCATGCAAGCCAACCTTTCCAAGTTCATTTGTTACTTTTGATATCTCATCTTGTGTCATACCAGCTTTTCTGCAAAGTATGTACTTCAGTGCCTCACTGTAGATACAGGACATTGTTTCTGGGAGTGTAGAATTGTCTCTATACAGAATACACATGAACAGAAGTAGCATTGGACTCTTTGCCAAATCAGATAAAACATTTGAGGATTTGATCCTCTGATTAAGACTTTTAGCTTTGTCATGATCTTCTGAGTAAAATCTCTCCACATACTTCTTAATATCTTCCTTATCAAAACCTTCAACCCTGACCTGTGTGAAAGGTTCTTGAATCAATGACTTTGTCACCAATTTATGATAGTGAGAGGTGCGAGTTGTAACAATTACATAACAATCTCTGCCTATCTTACGGTTAAGGGTCTTTAGAATTGAACCAAATAAGGCCTTTTCAAGGGCAGGTGTGTGGGTCATAAACTCATCAAAGCCATCCAACAAGATCAGTACTTTCTCTTGATTGTCCCTGATAAAAGAATCTAAAGCACCTTTATCTATCTTAGTGTCTTCGGCTAAAAGTTGTTTAAAAATTGAGTCAATTAGGTTTGTGCTTTGTTTAACTGCATTCATTCTTAAAACAAATACAAGCTCAAACTGCTGCAGTGCTTCATCACATGCCCAATCATATGTCATCTTATCTGTGATGGTGGACTTCCCTCTACCGGGTAAACCATTCAAAATGACTCGTTTTACAGGATTACCGTATATTTTCTGCAGGAAAATGTCCTTATATGATGTCAGTTTCTTTCCGGATTTCTCCAATGTTAAGTCTGTAAAGATATCTTTGATGTGTTTTGTGTCATCATCCTCCCATGGTATTAGTTGCACATAGCTACCTGTGGTCCTATAATGAGTTCTTAATGCCTCTCTACAGCTCTCTGCAGCGACCTGGGATGAATCTTTAGTTGGATCTGCTCCTTGCTTACTTCCATCACCTGATTGAAAACAAAAAGTATAATATGGAACTTTTAATCATGTTTCAACAACAATATATTTAAATTCAGAACAAACTTTAAGGAGAAGATTGTAGCCTTAGTATTTCTGGAATGGAATACCATGGCTTAAAATAGCATTGATTAAAATTATCCATGAGCCTGACCTCTCAATATCAACCACAGTGGTTTTTTATGCTAGCTCGGCATGACATCATGCAGTGAATGGAATGCTTAGAACACCTGTTGGCTTTTTAGCTACCTGTAAGATCAGAACTCACAAACTCAAACATGTACAAGTACAAACAAATAAGAACTGGGCCAACATGGTTTTTGAAAATCATCACTGGTACAAGGTTTTTACTTTAAAAACTCATAGCAGTGAATACAGCCATTCCTTTTTCGGAATTTGTTTTCCTAATTCTGATCTTTGGTGGTAATTAAAATCGGCCATATTTGTTTCAACCATCGCCAAAGATAATGAAATTCCACAATTGTAAGGATAAACTATTCCATATTAGCTGGTAATTTTTCGCAACAGTATTATAATCTTTGTGGGGAAAAATGGTCCTTGACTGCCATAAACTTGGAAAACAAATTGTAATAACCAGCATTAACAAAATGGCATCAAAAAGATACATAGTCCATGTATGGATATTTTGTTGATGCATTTTAAAAATCTAAAATTTCTTTTTTTATGAGAAATGTTAATGAAATATCGACAAGTTTTTGCAAACTCAACTGTACATAGTTCTAAAAAACCTCAATAAAGGAATGTCAAAGTACAATCCAACAACATTTTACGTATCTTTTAGAATCTACTAATAACTCAAATTTCACCCCTACCCAAATATCTGGTTTCACACGAACATTTCACTTGGTTTTGCTTGAGTTGAGTATGAGATAATTCCTTGTGTACTTTTGGGAAGTTAATTTCATTGACACTTGTTATTTAAATCTTTACTTTTGACGAGAAAAATAAATTGTACTTAGGAAGAAATTTTATCTCATTCAAACAGGTTGGAGTTGAGAAAATATGCAAAATTGATAGGCCTACCACTACCAGGCTCTAAATCGTTGTCCTTTTTACTGAGTTGCAGTATATAGTTACATATAGTTGCATGAATCATCATGCCTAACTACAAAGTGTGTTTGTGGCATTGCTTTGACAGTGTTTGGAGTCAATAACTGAAGCCAGATTTTTGTCATAGGCAAAATAATAATTGGATGAAAGGAATAAATTGTGAATTGATATCCTAATGGGAGAGCACCTTCAAAGAGGTGGTAAAGTTTTTCGAAGGTGTTATTATTTCTATTTAGTTGTTAAACAAAAAAATAGCAAACAAACTTTTTTATCAAGTGGCAATGTTTCTCATGGAATGAATGTCTAAAATGGGAATTTGTTAAAGAGAGCAGACATTTCCTAAACCCACTCTCTGTCTCCTTTTTTATTGTTCATCTCTTGATTCTTCTGACTGCATTTCACTTGACTGCTTCTGTTACGCTAGTACTTGTTCTATGTGTTGTCATTATTTTAGCCTTTTGAGCAAGACTGTTATGGTCGAAACGTGAGGCCATTAAACATTTATTCCATTGGTCATTTTGGTTTGGTAAGCAGTATTCAAAAGGTATGACAAATTAAACTGTAGAAGCAAAACTGTATTCTTGGTAGTTTTGTGCACATCCTGGTAGTAGAAAGTATTTATTTTAAAAGTCTGAAATTTTCTCTATAATGACATGATGTCAGTTAGAACAACTTCTAAGGACTTCTTTAACACCATTATCTCTCATTCAATGGTTTGTGATGAAAGTGTACAACTCCTTTTTACAAACCTTTTGATGTGAACTCATCCAGCTGTTCCACCAAGTCGTTCCTGTTTTCATGACGGAGAGCTTCACGTAATTTTCTCGGCCACCCGGTCAGTTTTGGAAATCTTTGCCTCAGGCCAACCAGAAATTGAAATGAACTTTCCTCCAGTTTGGAATTATTACGTTTGATGGTCTCAATTTCACCAGACAAAAGTCCACACTGCGTTGCTACTTTTTCCCAGTCAGTAGATAGATTCTCAGTGAGACGTCTAAAGAATTTCTCACACTCACTTTGTGAGGTTGCCATTTTCATGAAACTCTCTTTATCTGTGGATTGACAAAATATGTAAATGAATAATAAAAAACACTTCTTCAAACAAATCTATTAAGGAGCAATTCAGAACAATCAACGTTTAAAATATAAAATGTTCTTTTTTCCCTTTGATTGTTTTCATTGTTTTGACCCTACCACCCACGATTTTTAAATGTTGGCTTGGTTTTTACCGTTACACCGTGTACACTGATGTGTGTAAAGCACTGTATACTCCGTACTTTCCCAAGTTCTGTGAAAAAAATCCACAGGCAAATTACTGCAGTGGGATTCGAACCCACGACCTTTGCATTGCTAGAGCAGATGTCTTACCACTAGACCACCAAGCTACCAATGACTGGTGTAATTTAAATTTAATTGTTCCAAACTAAATATAATCTTAAACGCATCTTTGACTTGACTTAGAATGGAAGTAAAGTGAAAATAATCACTGAAAATCCCTTTTCAAGAAAATAAGTCCTAACTATACCTGTGCTGTGGTCCTAGGAGTAGGAGTTTTTCATGCCTCTCTGCAGCTATTTACTGGGCTGGATCGTTTGTTGGGTGGGCTCTTTGCACACTTCATTTATCACCTGATTGGAAACAAAAAGTGAAAAAATTAATATGGAACAATGAATCATGAATCAACAATACGTTGAGTATGTTGGTCACTGCAATTGCAGGTATTTTTGGAGTATGTAGGAACACGATTGTATCATTATTCAACTGAATTCTTAAAACAAATACAAACACAAACCTAGTCCTGGATAATCAGCCCTCACTCTCTCTCTCTCTCTCTCTCTCTCTCTACCTCTACCTCTCTAGACTGGCTAGAAGTAAATGCTGACCAAGTTGAATCTCTTGGCACCAGTTGCAACTGAAAATCTACATGTTTCCCTTTCCTTTTATCCCTTTTATTTGCAAATCAACCTCTGTTGTTGTAAATTATAACAACAGATACAGGAAGTTGACTGAAACTAGGTCAAGGTATAAGGTCCCTGGGCGTTCTGCAAACCACATCCATTTTCATAGGGAACTTCTTTCTCTTTTGAATTTGATGAATTATATTCTTTCATTTCACTACATCAGTTTTCGAGGAGTTTAAAGCCAAATTATGCATCAAAATTTTTTTTTGTGTTCTTTGATTGATATTCACACATGTAATTATTTGAATAATATGTAGGTCTATAATGCAAGGCCAGAATCAAAGAAAAAAAAACTTATTTAATATGTACATTCATACACTTCTCAGGTTTCCCCCCAAAAATGTGAACCAGTGATCTTATTGGGAGTTACTTTACCAAACAAAACCATTTTTAGGAAATGCAAAACACAATTTGGCCCCGTTGTTGTAGGCCTACTGAACTCTACATATTTATGTATTTTCCAAACACTGTTAATCAGTTTACATGCTATACACAAAGATGTTTGAATTGTTGAAACCAAACAATTTGTTGAATTTATATGTTTTCTTCGATCTCATTTGGGGCGGGGCGGGGCTTAGAGGGGACAAAGATCTGACCGGGGGTGCATGTTAATGCCACTCATTTTACCCCCTCTCTTTCATACAACATCTGATTATTACTTTGCCATTCTGGGAATTATTGTGGTCAACAAGTTGAAGACCAGGGTAACTTTGCGGACAAGTTGTAAACGTTCTATAACGTATATTGATAACATTGTGTTATTTATTTCTCTGGATGTTCTGGGAGTCAACAAATTTACGTTCTCATAACAGGGATGTAATGCTTTAATTCTCCTTTTTGATTTGTTTGTTTGTTTGTGATCGCATTTTTGGTTATAAGAAAATAAACTTTGACTTGAAATTTCATGCAAATAACCGAGTTTCTGATATTTTCACCCGCACACTCAGCAAACCAAGTGCACATGTGTCGAACCACTATATATCAAAGAAGGCTGTTTCTCCACCATTGTTGAGAAGCCCCCATATGGTGTCGCACACAAAATCAAACCGAGTACGTCCTCCGTTTCAGTGAAACCATCTTGATCCATTTTGTAAAAACCATGGGATGTCAACGAATACGCATTCACGCTTATGACTGGTGTAAGTAACATGACACCTTTCATTTAATTATCTATGTTATACACCAACATTTTTGAGAGCAACATTTTAATTGATTTTTTTATTTATTTTGTTATTAATTTATTTTTATTTTGGGGGGGGGGGGGTTTCGGCTATCCTTGGAGAATTTTGTATGTTTTTTTCTCTTGTTTTTGTCTTTGTGGACAAGTTTTTACTGTTCTAATAATGTGTATTTATAATGTTCTCTGGATGTTCTGGGGAGTCGACAAATTTACGTTCTCATAACAGGGATGTAATGCTTTAATTTCTCCTGTTTGATTTGTTTGTTTGTGTCGCATTTTTGGTAATAAGAAAATAAATTTTGATTGAAATATCATGCAAATTACAGAGTTTCTGATATTTTCACCCGCACACTCAGCAAACCAAGTGCACATGTGTCGAGCCACTATATATCAAAGAAGGCTGTTTCTCCACCATTGTTGAGAAGCCCCCATATGGTGTCGCACACAAATCAAACCGAGTACGTCCTCCGTTTCAGTGAAACCATCTTGAACCATTTTGTAAAAACCATGAGATGTCAGCGGATACGCATTCACGCTTATGACTGGTGTAAGTAACATGACACTTTTCATTTAACTATCTATGTTGTCATACATCAACATTTGAGAGCAACATTTTAATTGATTTTTTGATTTTATTTTGTTATTTTGTTATTTTTTGGGGGGGGCTTTGGGGCTTTTCTTGGATATTTTTGTACGGTTTTTCTTTCTTGTTTTCTGTATTGGTTTATTTTATTTTATTGTTTTAACCTCCTGATATTGTGTATGTATTTTTGCCATGTTCTTGCTGTATTTTATCCTTATAAATTCAATCAATCAATCAATCAATTATGGATTTGTACACATATCCAGACCATGCACTTTTTCTCTGATGACGACTTTAAATTAACATTTGATACAATTATTCAGATCGAAATCACATCCCAACCATATAGCCCCTTCCATTGTGCAAACTTCTCCAACCTACATGTAGGACATTCCCTACTGTTCCCTCTGTGGATAGGAATCGTAGGTTGTCAGTTTTGTTTATAGTCAGTTTGAAACTTTATACTTATGACAAGCTCCTTCAAGTACAAAACCAGAATTGTTTTTCATCAAAGTCATTTTTTTTTGGTCAAACATGTTCTAAATGAGGCACACACATGGGTCTTTTTGTTTCATTCAGACATTAAACTTTAGAGTTTTTTTGTGTTAAAAGCAAACAATGATTGTGATAAGGATAATTCAAATTGAAGTCTACTCCTGGATGACAAGAGTAAACAGCTACTCTAAATTCAGCCTATATTTGGTCAGATTTTTCTCATTTACATCTAGTCCTAGATATTCACTCACTCGCTTACTCTAGAAGTAAATGCTGAACTATTTTCAGTTCTTGGCACCAGTTGCCACTGAAATTCTACACGTTTCCCTTTCCTGTTTATTTGCAAATCGACCAGCTTTGTTGTAAACTATAACAACAGATACAGGAACTTGACTAAAGCTAGGTCAGCAAAGCTAGGTCCTGGGCGTTCAGCAAACTTCATCCATTTTCCAAGGGAACTTCTTTCTCTTTTGAGTTAGGAGAATTATATTCTTTCATTTCACTACGGTTATCGAGGAGTTTAAAGCCAAATTATGCATCAAAAACATATTTTTGTTCTTTGATTGATTTTCATACAAGTGATTATTTGAATAATATGTAGGCCTATGCAATGCCAGAATCAAAGACAAAAATAATCTCATTAGATTTGTATATTTATACAATTTTTAGGTTTCCCTAAAAAATGTGAACCAGTGATCTTATTGGGAGTTACTTTACCAAAGGAAACCATTTTCAAGAAATGCAAAACACAATTTGGCCCCGTTGTTGTTGGCCTACTGAACTCTACATATTTATGTATTTTCCAAACACTGTTAATCAGTTTACATGCTATACACAAAGATGTTTGAATTGTGGAAACCAAACAATTCGTAGAATTTATATGTTTTCTTCTATCTCATTTGGGGCGGGGTTTGGCTTAGAGGGGACACTTTTTGTAACCCCTTTCTTTCATACATCTGCTTATTTGGAAACTTTTTCATTATGTGGTTAATAAGTTATACCTCAGCCATTCCATACCAACATGTAATCAACGGCATACAACTAACACAACCTTCCAATGCGTCTGCCTTTCCAAAACAACGTTTAGCATCAAACTTAAATTCCATTCCCTCACATTAATAAAGGTCAATTGTACAATAAGAACTAGGTTTTAGTAACACCTAAAGCCAGTACAATAACAATAGGTTTTCTGCTCTTAGCCTACTTTCAATAGTGTGTTAAAATCAACCAGAAAGGTTGCTGTCGCTGTATACGTACATTATTGAGCCTAAAATGCATTGTACATAGTACTTACAATACGGTCTGTACTACACAGAGAAATTTGATTTCCGACCATTGAGCCTTTTGAACTAGAATACTCAATTTGTTTGATGGTGATCACATGATATTTTGTTTACAATCAAAGTTTTTAGATGATGCTTTTTTGATGTCTGTTTAGACCCGCTAGCATGTGTAAAACTTAAAGACTTAAAGCATTTTGTAGTTCTGTGTAATCTAGTTACATGTAGTAAAAGGCAGGATGGTTTTGGGTGAAACAGTGACTAAAGGGCTAAATACAAGTTACATGTAGTAAAAGGCAGGATGGTTTTGGTTGAAACAGTGACTAAAGGGCTAAATACAAGTTACATGTAGTAAAAGGCAGGATGGTTTTGGGTGAAACAGTGACTAAAGGGCTAAATACAAGTTATTTTTTACCTTGTTTAAAATCAGGAGTTTGATTCATTTTCACTTCAATTAATTTTTTTTTATTCAGTCGGCGAAAATAAGGGGGAATACCCACTGCGCCCACCACTAAATCTGCCTCGGATCTCATTCTCTTAGGATTATGCATTCCTGGCATCCTACTAAGTGCAATTGTACTGTATCAATAAAGGAGTGATCTCTACCCTAACACTAACAGGTACCTATGTACCTCTGGTAATGGCATACAAAAGAGTGACTACCTCGTTAAAGAAAAAACTAAATGCGCCAATATAATTTGACCTTAAAAATTATTTCTTGACCTTTTGCTGTTGATAGAATAACTTACGTACTAACCCGCCGCCAACAATCTCCACGCCCCACCGACAACAATCTCAGGAATCTAGCAATGAAAGCAGAGAATTAGAGGAACGACTTCGCCAAGAACTGGAGCGGCAGTTCCAAAAGAACTTGAGGTAAGTTCTTTTTATGGTGAATTTGCTTTAATGTATTATATGCGATACAAAATACTTGGCCAATTTTTAGGAGAAAGCAAAATTGAATGATAATGAAAAATTGTGATCGCTTGAGATCTATAATGAGGGTGACAGTTTTTCTAATTTTGATTTAATTTGTTGCAGACTTTCACAGTCATGCAACTGCTATTAGTTGATCGGCTGATTTCTTATTTGTCCATTTTTTCATGACCAAGATGAACATCTTTTTTGCAGAGCATTAGTTTTCATTGTTAATTTTTTTAATAAAAAAAAAAATTGTATGTTGTAATTATTATTTTTGGGGATTGGGATGGGGGCTGGGGATTTTGAGAAGGGGGTGTTCCTCATTTTGTTCAATATGGTTGGGTTGGCATGGTACATATATTCATTCTGATCCCAGAGTTGGGAGACAGGGTCAACAGAAGTTATTAGGAATGAGGTTTCTACAGTGTATGTTGCTTTAATTTGTCCTCTCCAGACACAGTGAGGAGACGAGCAGTCATGGGGATGAAGATGAAAAAGATGGTGAGTAGATTTGTTCGGAGGTCACTTTACAGTAAAGCAAAGAGAGAAGAATTACCGGCTGCTGTAACACAAGAAGCGCCCCTGGCCGATTACATCAGCTCAATTTTGACCTGTAAATTTTGCCCTTTTTAATTTAATTTTTTTTTAAATTAATTATGCAAGTTCACTCCAAACAAGGCTGAAAGCAACTCTTGGTAAGAGGTACAAGAAGAAAATGTTTAAGATGAAAATAACTCGGGGGAGCTGAAGGTAGGAATGGATATTCCTCTCAAAACAGTCTAGATTGTAGGATGGAGGGAAACATGCACCAGGGTTCCATAGAGATTCAGTATGTGGAGTAAAGCTGTTGGAATGGCTCTTTGTTCTACATCAAAGCAAGAGTGTATCCATGTGAACTAGCACAGAGCCTGGTTTCACGCTCAAACACCCTGATAGGAGGAACTAGGTTGGACACACTGGTGGCATGTACCATGGAAATCGACTGCACCACACCACCTGACCTTAAAATGACCTTTGTGGAAACTCAAGTTGTGACCGAAATTTATGTTTGGAAAGTTAGCTTTGATTGAAGTCATTGTTTCCAGGAATTTTATTTGCACTTACAGTTCAATTACAGCTTAAAATGTATGGCATCACACATCACACATCACACATCACACAGGGCACTGCTAAGGTCCAATTAATGTGTTCAACATTCACTGACCATTCAGCCTAGTATTGAATTAATAATAATAAATAGTATGCAGGTCTTATCGAGTATAGTGCTTTATCACACTAGAGGGCGGTCTCAATGCACTCATTATATTTTCATTTTTCTACAAGGTATGTGTGGCTATGTTTGAAATGTAAGACCCATTTACATGTATATACATTGTACGTACAACCATGTAACGTTTTGCAAGAAGTTTTGCTTGAAGATCTTGGATAAGAACCAACAATTTATTAATTTTCTTTTGGGGGGGGGGGGTGATAATGAGAGGTCAGTTTGCGTTAGTCACTAACAGTATTCACTTCATTGGTTTGAGGGTACTGGGTTTCCACTTCCAAATTAGAAATATCCTGTTTTCATAACGGTGGAGTTCAAATCTATATTTGGAATGAAAAGACTGATACTGTGTTTCTTGGAGGCACTGGCACTTGATTTTTTTATTTATTTTTGGGGGGGAAGTTGCCAAACAAAAACACCCTAAAAAAGAGGCACTCAAGGTGAAGGCTAAACAGGGGGAAAGGGAATTTTTTAAAAGGGGGAAATCAAAAAGTAGAAAGATGACCATTGATGTTGTGTTTGAATTGGGACAAGTTGTAAGAGGTAGGGAAGCAGGATACAGGAAGTGAATTCTAAAGTAAGGAAGTAAAAGTGCAGATGGAGACCTATTAGATCGTTAATCCAACCCGAGTACATTGAAAAGAACCATTCTAAATGTTCTATTTTTCCCTACCTTGGCCCCCCTGCCCATTGCAATCAGAATGTAAATTGGTGGTTTTTACTTGCAAGCTTGCCTTTTTGTGGCCCACTTCAAATGTATCAACTTTGTCATGATATCCAATGTCATAGTACCAACATTTATATAGCGCCCTCATCGTGCAGGTATGCTCCAGGGCACTGAAGACAGGTATTCAAAGAAAATGCTCTGAATGGTAACCACTTGTACTTTCTACTTGTAATAGGAAGGGGTGCCAAGGTATGTAGGACAAATTTATATTTTGATTGTGAATACAATTCTGAAGTAATCGGTTAAGATTCGTACATTTTCTTTCATTGTTTGCCTTTTTGTGTACCCAGGTATTGAACCTGATGAGACCCGACAATCTCAGCACAGTGGTTATTCTATCAACTCACCACAAGCATCACAGGATAGTCAACATGGTGCCTCTTCACTGTTTTCACCACCGCAACCCACCAGACAACCCCGCATCACAGGTTGGTCAATTTAGGATACTTCATGGCCAAGTCTTTTTCATTGGTTCTTTGGCTAACATTTGAATTGTAACAAAAGAAGTCCCTTCTTTTTTATTAAAAGTTTGTAAAATTTGTCTTTTCAAGGAGATGACAGAAATTCCAGAAGAAATACGACAGAAGATGTTACAGGTGGAAAGAGGCAATTAAGACAGGTAAGCAGATTGTTTGATTTTTCAGTAGAGGTTTAATTTCCATTTCGCTTCAGGATTCAAATTTATTTTCCTGTTACCCGTGCAGGATTATTCAAAAACTTCTTTTTTTTCTTGCCATAATAATTTCTTTTGTCATTGAACTCCGTTTGGACACATATAGAGGCGTTATTCCATTGAAATTTTCAGGTTTTAATGAGCCGTAAGTTATTCACAATCATGTTTCTGCAATCAGACGGTTTTAGAGCCATTATGTAACGGCCAAAAACCCAGGCCAAGTTGAACAGACTGCACCAAGGAGAGAGATGCAAGGCCTCATGACAATGGCTCTTGGCTGGTGTATGAAAGGAACAGGTCTTGGACAACAGCATAGGCACAATCCATTCAAAGAGTTAATCTGTTGATTGTTTACAGTGCCTTCTGACAGTGGCCATTAAACCATGACCACAGGGACTCTGTGAAACAGTTGCTTGTGTATGGGCAACTTCCACAGTGCCTCAACACACGTGTTGTGTTGATATGATTTCCCCCAAACACACACACAAACTTGAATGCCAGAATATATGACTTCTACTGCATGTTGCGTAAGAATTTTGCTTGTTATTGTGTCTTCTGAAGAGAGAACCGGTTGAAAAACTTACTCAGGCTGTAAAGCGAGGAATATTGGCTGTTGTCACTGAAGATGATGCAAAGGAAGGATTGTCACTGAAGATGATGCAAAGGAAGGATTAGAAGTATGTAATCAACTTCATTTTGTCTATTACTTCCATAGAGTCAACTCACAAGACCAAAGTCCCTCACCAACAGTTCCAACAAGAACATTGGTAAAGACCCCAACAGAAAACCCAGCCTGAGGAATGACCAGCATGGACCGTCGGACTACAAACATGACCGCCTCGGCCAGTCTGAGAACACCACTAGAGGAGATAGATCCAGGCACAAGCTGCCTGAGAATGGGTTCATGTCCCCAGAGGCTGACAGTGGATTTATGGGATCGGAGAGCAGTCGACAGTCCAATCAGAATGGAGGTGCTGGGTACGACAGCAGGAACCAGCTCAGAAAGCCTAGGGAAAGGTGAGAGAAAAATGCCAAATATTTCTTCATTCATGGTGCTCTGAATGGATGCGACTTTATTATGTTGTAATGTCATTTCTCAAACTACTCATAATATCAAACAAAGTTTTTTGAGGCCATTTTGTGCAGGTGCAACTTTAAAAATTTACACCACGATTTCAACTTTAAAAAGTAATCTTTCAAATTAGAAAAAAGGTCATAGTATAATATGTAAACACCAAACCCAGGAATGATGTTACCGTGTTTTCATTTATATGTCAGGCAAAGTCTGAGGTCAAGCAAGTTACCTCTTGGTCAGAGGTCACCACCACAGGTCATCAGGAGGTTACCAGGTAGAGATTGGGAGAGTCCGCAATTCTCGGACTATGACATCAGTGAAAGGGATGAAGAGATAGAAGAGGAAAGTCTTCGTTCCAGTCGAGCTGGGAAGAAATCCAGGGACAAAACTCCTACTTTAAGAAGTTAGTTTTGTTTTCTGATAAAACATTTGCTTAGGATTATTCATCTGATTTTTGTTCTGTTCCAGAAGTAGTGGTTCTTAAAGATATGAAGCATGCATTACCTTGTTTTGTTGCAGTTTCTAGATGTGGAAATCAAATCTGGGCCTACAATTTAACATGTGGGAAGAGAATCTCAGTGGGATTTTTTCCTTGTTAAGACAAATATTGACTTGTTTGGAAAATTATGAGTGAAGAAATTTACAAATATGTAACTGATTGCTTACAGCTACATCCCAGGCAAATAGAAGGTCATCAGCTGAGAAACAAAAGCCTCGTCCAGCAGCCAAACCAACACCAATTCACTCATCAAGTATCGAACATCGCAAACAGCAACTAGGCCATCAGAACTCCAGAGACAGGCAGCCACTTCTGGAAAGACACTCACATAGGCGAGAAACCCCAAATAAAACCCTCAGGAATCCACGCTCTGCTTGGACCGACTATCAGGATGGCTTGCACCAAGAACCGTCTTCAAACTCATCACCTAAAAAGAGTCAAAGCACCTCACACTTGGGACTTGAGAATCCTGTTCCTAATCCGGTCAGGAGCAGACCAGTTTCAAGGCAGGGCTATATTCCATTTGTTCCTCCTCCACCGCGCAGGGTTTACGACTCGGTGTCTGATGTTACTAGAAGCAGTAGTAAGAGTGAAGTCATCAAGGACCTTCAAGAGGAGATTGAGAGAATGAAGCACCAGATGGAAAAGATGAACTCCCCTGAGAAGACCAGAAGACATCTTGAGAAAGAACTATTCTCACATCCTAGGCCTAGCCACAGAAACGATAGGTTAGACTCTGTCGGCTCTGATGTCGGCAGCAGACGGTCAGAAATTCTCGCTGCATTGCAAAATGAAATTGCCGACCTGCGTAATCAGATTCATAAACAGAATAAGTTTCCCCTTGGGGTCCATGATTCTCCTTTGTCAAGGGAATCTTTGAGAAGGACTCATAGGGAACCTCGTCGGGAACCTCAACAAGATGATTTTGGAGACCGAATAGTTACTGACTCTTTACCACCTCCAAGGAGTTTACTAAGAGAGACCCTTAGGCAGCAATATATTCCAAGAAGCTTTCCTGACCAACAGTCCTTTGCCAGGACACCAACGCAATCTGCCTTACCAACAGGGTCCCCCAACCGATCTCGCTTACGGAATCCAGCACCGCAGTTTGAGAGCACACCGTATCAGAGCAGTCCGTCCTTCATTCCTGAAACTTCTTCCTACCCGGAGTCCCCATCATGGACTCGTCCATCTCTTCACCCATCTCATTTTGCTTCCCCATCAATTCGAGTCTCCCCAGGGTCACACGCTACACCCTCACCTGCTTATGCTTCGAGGTCAGAGCCATGCCCTATGTGCAGTGGGACCGGCGTACACACCCACGGGGAGTATTCTTATCCAGCTGATTTTGTTGGACTCTCAGACCCACAAACTTCAGGACTAGTTCAATATGAACAAAAGAATCATAGTGGGCCAAACCAGTTCAAAGCCCAACCTGTTGTTAATTCAGTTCCAGCCCAGTCATTCCAGAATGTCAATATCCCTCCGCAGATGTCAGCTAGTACAAACATTCCTCATCATCAGGCCCACTTAGGGCAGTCGTCTGTTAATCACCAGCCAGTTCACAGTCAGCAATTTGTACCAAATCCACAGCCAGTATTCATTCCTCAGCCAATGTCAAAACCCACCCAACCAAGCCAACTGCAACAAGCAGCTGGCCAGCAGCATTTAGTGGATACCCAGCAACAGCCATTGACTTACCAGCAACCATTGGCTTACCAGCAACAATCACTGAGTCAGCCACAGCAACAGTTAAACCAAGCACAGTCGCAGCCAGTCGTAGTACCTCAAACGTCAGCTCAGTCTTATCAAGCTCCATCAGCACAAACTCCATCCACACCCGTCCCTGCTCAAGTCCACACTGTCTACACGCCAGTGGGCAATGTGCCACTGGTAACCATTCCTGTTTATGCTGGTATGCCAGGTAGTACAATATCACAAAGCACCAGTGAAAAGAAGAGAACAAAAAAGTCTGCCAAGAAACCCCCCAGGTATGCTTAATTATTTTTATTGTTTCATAAACAGTTCTAGCATCAGTTACTTTTTTATAAGTAAAAGCCATCCCCTTAAGGTGGTCCCTCTGCTGCCACTTCTCAGGTTGTAAATTAAACTTTGGTGTGAACCCTGGCTATAGGGCAGTTACAGCTTAAATGGCTTCTGACTGGCACCCCTGAACAAGGATATTGACAAAATAGGGAAACCGCCAACTTAGGGCTAGATAGCTCAGTTGGTAGAACACCAGCACATTTATACGGAGGTCACAGGTTCAAGTCCCGTTCTCATCAATTTGTCTTTGTTCAACCCAAAATTATTAAACAATTTATCCAGTCAGTTTCCCTCGTGGTTTGTTACTTGAAAAAATCCATGAGTAAAAAGTTGGCCATTCACTGCCATGTCAAAGAAAAAACAGTTGGAAGTCCCTGTTAAGATCTTGACAGCCCCAATGGAACTAAAATGTTTGTACTTCTGAAATACTTGAGAAAGTATACTTAATTCCATCCCACATCCTACTTTATAAAAAATAATGCTCAATTTATAACTTAGTGGAAAATTGGATGCAGAAATCCAATACAATTGAAAGGGTAAACAAATCAAACGTCTGTAAACGAGCTTGGACGGTGGGAGATGTCTGCCCCAAAAACTAACCCAGAATGAAAAATGAAAACAACAACTAGAAAACTGCAAGACTCTCATTCAAGTAAATTGTCATCAAAATAATTTTTCCCAGAGAGCCCCAAGATACTGGAGGAACCACCATATACATCACACCCACCAAGAGACGAGGCAGATACTATGTCTTAGATGATGAAGAGCTAGACAGTACTGGTATGGAGGAAGAGTACTACTTCAGAAGGTAGCTTCCATGATTATAGTTCCTGAGACAAAGACAACCCCTCAGAAAATATTACAGAGCTGCCAATGTTCCCTGATTTTGCAGAAAGTTCCTTGAAAATAAAGCAATTTTTCCTCGTTCTGATGAATAAATTTGAAAATCTCCCTGATTGTAGAAACATTTTTCCTATTATGTTGAATGTAATTCTAAATATCTCCCTGATTGTTGTAGAAAATGTCCCGGATTGCAAGATGCAAATGTTGGCTACTCTGATATTATCAGTAAAAAACATTGATTGAAAATGTCCATGAACTTTCAATGAGGGATTCATTTATTAAGCAGATGTCGCAAAAGAAAAGCAGTTCCAAAGGGTTGTGGAAAAACTGAACCAAGTCTCTTGAGCTGTGATTTATAACCCCTTGAGAATTTGTTACTTAATGTATACTAGTATTTCATCAGTATTTAATTACTCTATTTATCCTAAGTTTGTATCGATATGGACTCAAAAAATCATGAATCTGGGGGTATGTTTTTTCTAAACAGGACTCCAAGGGGAAGTAGCTCCAAAGGTCCGTCATTTATGAGGAAATCAAGAGAGTCCAAGGTAAGAAATATGTCTTCTTCTTTTTCTTTTCTTTTTTTACCATCTTTTTGCGCATATATGTGATGATTAAAAATAAATCCCCCTAAAATGACAACAGACTTCTATGATGAAGATAGATGGATAGATAAATCTTCATTGTCCATCCAGGGACAATTTGTGGGGACTTTTCAAAAGCAAGACAAGAAGAAATGATGTTTTTCCTCTTTTTCAGCAGCATGCCTTTAATTCCAGCTTAAAAGAAGCCATAGATCTTGAAGATGCTTTGAAGATGGCAGACAAGCTAAACCGGTCGACTCATAGAATGCTGTCTACTGTACGAGCTGATGTTTCAAACTCGGACTTTCTCTAGAATCTCTCAAGAGCAGAATGGTTTACGTAAAAAGGGAATGTATCCGAGTGGCCTTGATATGAATTTATCCTCAAATTTTATGATGCAATAAATATGTAATTAAAATCAATGTATATTGTTAAAATAAATATCAAAATATTTGTATCCATCAAAATGTGTAAAATATAAGCTTGGTGTGCTGATTTGAGAAATGGTTTTGAAATTTGGTTACCACCTTTTTGTGTTTTTGCATTTAGCAAGGCTTTGGCCCTAAGGGGGAGGCTATGTGACACTAGGTGGCTGTAGATATACCAGGTCAGCTTCCATTGTTTAGGTCATTCTGAGCATGCCCACACTTCCAATTAATTACATATAATCTGCTGCCACCTAGCGTCCCCGAAAGTTGGCCAATCCGTGGCTGTGCGCTTATGGTTCATAGATTCATGCAGTTAACAGGGCTCAGTTAGCGCAGAATTCTGTGCTGAGCAGGGCAAAGATTGTTCTTCCTGGACAGTACTTTGGTTTATAACTATACATCACACAATGAACTTTGCAGTGTTTTTTGTGTATCTGTATAAAGCAACGCATTATGGGTAACCTGTACACGTAACTTCATTTTCATCTGTATTCTGTGCCTTTTTTAAGAACAAAGTAATATTTGAAGTAGTTAGTTCTCTTCTTTCCGTAATGCATTTAATTTTCATCATCAACCTGGCAGCAAGGGTATCTTAGAGTATTATATTTTAGTCATCAGGACAAAAGAAGAGTATATTTTTCACTATCTCACTGTTTGCTTACGGCTTAGAGTCATATTTGAACAACCTTTAAAGTTCATGGTTACTTTAGTAAGTAGTTTAATTAAATATCTTGTAAATATCTGCTGTGTTTAGCATGAATACATCTTTAAAAGAACAAAATATGAACAAGCCTTATATGTTTTCCTTACTAGACCAGTGAGAGTCTAGACCTTGAAAATAATATGACAATTTTCTGCACTTAATTTTGTCAGTCGCTCGTAGACTGTAGCATTATCCAAATTGGCAGCTACGGCTACGGCTGTTTCTAAGGGTGTTGTTGAGGATGTCATAGCCATAGCCGCCAATTTAGACATGTATGTGTCTACAATAGAACTGAATCATTGTGTGGCCATCTTTGTTGGGTTCCCTGTTCACACAGTGATAGTCACAGTTCTTCTCGTTCCATTTAACGGGACCAGACTACTTTGTTCCTTCCAGCCTCAGTTTGGTGTACATTGGGATGAATGGCAGAAAAGCAAAATGGCCGCACCATGATAAGGTCTATTATCAATCGTCCATAAAAAATACCACCGTTACATTTACACAGGGAAGCTTGGTTGCTAAGGCTTACTTTATTGTCCTTTGTAAATTATTTTGCAATGTCCTAAAGTATTTGCAAGGGTTTTCTGATATTTTGGGTATTATAATTCATTTAAAAATCTCTATAAAAGTATTTGAGTTTCAGCATTTAAAGTGAAGCCACAGAACACCGTTTCAACGAAATATTTTGTATTTGTTGAAATTCAATTGACGAATTTAATATTAAGTTTTTATTTACATTCCAAATGTGTAAGTGGTTTTATTTGATGATTTGTATTTTAATAACTAACGATACCTTTCAGTTGTTAATGTTGACAGTAACGAAGAATAAATTTCTTACATTTTTCTCAAAAAGCTGAGAGACTATTGTCTTTGATTGTTTCTAAAATGAAGACTTTTGAAAGAGTTTAACTAAGGCACAGACATCCAATAGAACTTAACAAACACTGACTTTGAAGGAAAACGCTTGAACAAAACACATTTCTTATCCTTAGAAAAGACAACATTTTAATTGCGGGTTGATTTTTTATTATTCTATCGTTTCAGACTCGATGAAATTTGTGAAAGTATTGAAGCAATGATACATTTTTAGAACAGACTCCGTTTTGTAACCGATACAGAAATAACAGCTGAAAGAAATGCTGTATCCGAACTGGCGGCTATGGCTACGACCGTTGCTAAGGACGTACTTCAACGAAGATGACGCGTCGATCCAACCGTAGCCGTAATTTAACCGCCGATTTGGAAACGGCCGAGTCATCCAAAACGGCAGTTCATTATACAACTCTCAATGTTCGCTTACATTTTTATTTTTAGAAACCCCAAATAGTTCTGGATTCACGAAGAGCTAAACAAAAATATTTCATTGTCTTTTGTTAATATTAAAGAATACTAGGGCCTAGGTCCTATTGCCTTTTTATAAAACTTAATTTCAGACCTAACAGTTTTTGGGCGAGGCTGAACAACGTTTAAAATGGCGCTCTTTTTAAAAGCACACATTTTACAGAATTTGTGCGTGCAATCTTGTATAAAACATACGAAAGGAACATCATGAAGTCTGCATTGTTTGTACCGTGACTGTCCGATAGTATATCCATCATTCTGTTAATTGAGGATTGCTGAAAGTTTATCAACACAACGGATGGCAGTGGATTTAAACTTGCTTGAAATTAGGCCTACCCACTTGTCAATCTAGAGCAATTGGGCCACCGCATTTGTGTCCAAAACTTTTTGGGTCATTGTCTAAATGTGCCTTGTTCCAACTTCATCCCCTTCTTGTGTGTTACATTTGACCAATTTTGAGGACGCTTATGGCCATTGAGGCCGTGGTGCACCACCCGACGAAGAAGCCGAGTGCCCGGGACGGCTGAGGTAGAGGGATGAGGTAGGCCACGGTGTGGAAGAACCGAGACCCAACGAAGACACGGAAGTACCAAGTTGCGTTGTAGACTGTCGGGCCCGTAAGGACGTACAGAAGACCCACGATCAAGAACGGTGGGATGTTCTCCATGTCATTGCGGTGACACCTACAGGTAAGAAATTCATTGATTACAAAAAATGAAACAAATTACCCAGTCGGTTTTTACTTGTAGTTTTTTATTGGGTTACTTTAAAAATGAATTGAATTTGAACAACAATTTCTACATGCACATCATACGACATGTACGATGTCATTTGGACTGCATACTGCAGCCTGTGTATGTAGGACATACCATAGGCGAAGCAAAGCTCAGAAAGTACAATAACAGCGAATCTCACATTAAGCAGAAAATATCTTTTGAAGGGACATGGAATTGGGCCGGGGAATAAAATAATGCAAAAGGGAACATTAACACACAACGGTAGTTTGGGGGATATGCCGCCCTCCAAAGTCTTATGCTCCCAAAGCAGCCCCGCCCTCCAGGGAACACACAGTTTTGATAAATTTGGTCTAGCAGACCGATTGATCTGCCTAATACATGCATCCGTGTCTAGTTGAATAAGTGTACTTGTTTCGTTACCTTCTGCCACGTTCAATATCCTCATCTCTCCTGAAGGCTTTTACTTTGTCGCCAAGAACATCCTCCGGGTTTTCAACAACCTAAACAGAGACGTGATTAGGGGTGTAAAAGTACAGTCTCTAAAGAATAATCCGAGACCCATGCACGGTCGTGATTGAGGACTCGACACAAACCTCCTTTCCTAAACATTTGAACAGGTGGTAAGGGTCGTTGGTTCGACTCCTACCCGAGTATGCCTGTGGGTTTTTTTCCACATGACTCGTTTGTACAGTTTATGTACAGTGCTTTATAGTATTGGTAAACCAAATAATATTCTTTACCCCCGATGATGCAAATTAAAACATCTATTAAAGTATTAGAACAGTTTTAGTATGAACTAGTACTTTGACCAGTCACTAGCCTTTTGCGAAGATCTTTTTTCGTTATGCAAACAAACTGTATTTGTATAATGTTTGTATTTTGAGAGAATGGTTGAATAAATAGAAATCATATTAACAATACTTTGAACAAAAATGGTCTAATGCCCATGCATAAAACACCACTATGGTGTATTGGAATAATTATCGAAAGAGTTAGAAACTTGGCATTAGCAGGCCACTGTTATTGGTTTTTGTCCAAAGAAAATCACACCTTTACCTGTTTTAAATGGCCCTATTCACTGGAAACAATCAACATTGAAACCCTATTGATTATTTTCCACCCCTTCACAAGATGCACTTGATCCCGTTTGAGTCGAGTGAAAAACGTTCAGCTCTAGATATTCAAATGGCATTGAATAGAATAATATAATCATTCGACAGACAGTGGTGGGAGTGGTGAGTCCAATGCTTCTACTCCTAAAATTTTCTTATTTTAAGGAAATTTTAATTTTCAAAGGAAATTCTATTTACTATTTTTTTGAAATGAAAAATTCTAAGGAAATTGTAAGGACATCCTCAAAACTATAGGCCCAAGGTAATTCTGAGCAAATTATTTTATTCTATTAGTCTGATTGAATATGTCTATTCAGAATGACTCGAAACAAGACTAGTGGGTTGAACTTGCTACTTGTTGTGAGCAAAAGTTGTTGTTATGCTGTATGTTCTTCAAAAGAGACCGGTTATAGTGAACTCTTCACTGAACCTTTGTTATCGTCTGGCAAACTAGATGTAGGTGTGGCTTTTGGGTGATTTAAACAAAATAAGGAAATTTATGCAATTTTAAAAAAATGCCTCTTAGGATAAGGAAGTTCCTTTTTTTTACTGTGGAAACACGGGGTGTAAAGAGATCGACATCAATGGAATCGGGAGAATATTACGGGCTGCAATGTGGCACGTGATTACAAGTTATAAGCTTTCCGAGTGCATTATTAAGTGTTCTACAACAATGGACTAGCTTAGGCTAGCTATGCCAGGACCAAATAGACGTATACATACCTTTCTTCTGAGTCGATATTGAGAAACATAAAGAGACATGAGCATCATTTTGACAATCACTGATGTGGCATACCAGGCATACAGACGAAACACCTCATTCTCGAATGATATCAAAGGGAGAGCGTCGGGCGACATTTTGTAAAAACTTCGAAAAAACAAATGTAAGGCGTCTACACACAACCAAAACGTTTGAACTGTGTGAGGATCTACCTGACCCTATAGTGCTGAGATCAAAGTCAACCCCTTATCTTGTTTGATGTACTTTTGTACCCTTTGAAATCTGTTTTAATTTTCTATTTTGATATAGACCTTATCAGACAATAATCATCCAATACAAAGTACATTTCAATATGGCCCAAGGACGGGATGACATTGCTTAAACATTAGTGGTCGAAAAATATCATATTCTGCTATCGTAATGTTTGTTTTGTTTTCATCACAAGAAACACATCAAAGTCATGCCAAAGTCAGTATTTCCAAAAATAATTTTATTTATTGGAGCTGTGTACCATAAACAGTAGAGGGCGCTCCATACACAGCAAATTCAACATCGTCCTCATTATGTACTCTTTTTATTATCATCTCGTTCTCTTCATATACACGGCGATACGCGATACACGGCGATACACGGCGATACACGGCGTATACAGAGGAGACTGTAATACGAGGATGACTTTAGGAGGATCGAGGAGTAAAAAGTGAATATCAGATGAAATTGAAAATGCCTTTCATTTTCAAGAAAGTGGAAATTTAATTTAAAGAACCATTAATTTTAGCTGCAAAAACATAGCGTAAATTCGTTGTTTTTGTTGATGTGGTAATCCTGACCGTCTAAATGCAGTCTTTATCGTCGCAGATGTCACAACAGGACCAACAATTGACGAAATTGGCAGGTAAGATTTTTTAAGAACAAGGTTGTTTACTAAATTAAAAACCACGGAGGAAGGTCTCCTTTCCTCCCTTGCTAAATAAATATTCTGAACATTATTTTTTCGGTAAACCAAATAATATTGTGGTTAATATAATAAGCGGGGATTCGAACTTGCAGCCGTAATTGATAAAGCAGTGGGAGAATTCCAATTGAGCTACGTACATGTATAATAGCAGGCCACAACCAAGATGAACTAGTAATGGTCAAATTGAAGACCCCTGCCTGAAATTTATACGTACGATATCATGCCAGCTACATGTACGTACAAGTTCAATACTTTTGCGTATGCATCAAGGGGGTGGGGTAGCAATGATTTGCCTGCTTCATGAGCATATATTAAAACTTGTCTGGCACTGGCACTATATCCACTTGCTTTTAAAAACACATTTATTTAGCAGGTTTAGGGCTAAAAATAATGAATTAAATTAGGAATTTGTTATTTTTCAGGCCTAAAAAATACTTATTAATTTTGACTTTTATTAATAGTCACTGTGTTTTTCGTTTGCCATTTTGGTTGTCATGACTAAGCAGTCAAAGTAAAAAGAAGAGGGTTGATTTGCTAGTAAATAATAAAGCAATAGCATATAAAATATGTTGGTAGATTATGACAAACTTGCACATGAACCCAGGTGTTCATTTGATTCAGCTTGGCATCAATGATGAGCTGCCCTGCAGGTTAGGTCAGGATTCTGGATCTTCGTATTAAATAATCAAAGATTTAGTTTGTCCACAAGACATGGATTGTTCGAGTTACTAAATATTATAGTTATTTGCTTATCATTTTGCCCTCCCACCGATGAGTATGAGTCACTCATCAGGGATGTGATTTCTCCGCTTTTAACCGGAAATCCATTTTTTTTTTTTTGCCCCCCAAAATTTTTTTTTTATAGTTCCCCCCCCCCTTCAAAGACTTAAGAACAAATTCATAAAAAAATGAATTTAAAACCATATATAACGCCTCAGATTGCAGAGTAGGTCTTTTAAAACCAAAGATGAATGTTATTAGTAAGCTTTGGAGCTTTAATTGCGCTCAGAGTTCAGGTTTTTTTTCAACAGCCTATCACATCCCTGATCACTCTATACTCTGTACTTTCCTGAGTCCTGTCCTGAGTCCTGTGGGAAAAAATCCATAGGCATATCACTCAGGTGGGATTTGAGGTTGGATTCTAACCACCTGGCTAGCTTGGTGATCTAGTGGTGAGACATCTGCTTTAGCATGGCAAAGGTTGTGGGTTTGAATCCCACCTAAGTGATAATGCCTACAGTGAACTTTTTTCACAGGACTCAGGAAAGTTCTGAGTAGGCCTACTGTATACAGTGCTTAATACACATCAGTGTCAAAGGGTACAACCAAATGATAATTGAGTTGTTAAATATTGTAAACAAAAACAATTTAACAAGATGTTAAATAAAATATAATCTTCCAGGAATTGAAAAGGATTAAGTTTTTTTACTTTGCCTCATCAGATACTTTTATTTTAAAACTATATCTGGATGTATTCTTGATAATGAATTTGTTATTTTGTTGATAGAATGGTGGCAGTCCTACAGTCAAGCAATCGCTGCTTACACTAACCAGAACCAACAGCCCACTTCCCAGTCTAGTACCCAACCACCTAATGCAGCATCATCCACCAGCAGCAACTCAGCAGCAGCAGCAGCTGCAGCAGCTCAGTATTATGGCACTGGTGGTGTGTCATCCTCCATGCTTGCTACATCAGGGAATAACCCGCCGGCTCCTCCGGCAAACCAGTACGCAGACTTTTACACCCAAATAGAAAAGTACTACGCCGCCTGCGGCAATTACTCGCAGGGGCAGAGTTCAGGGTCTTTCAACAGTGGGAGTTATTGTCAGCAGTCTGGGAGCAGTGGAGGTACACACTATTCATCTGGCTCCTCTAGTCAGCAACAGAGTAGCGGATCTTATGCTGCAAGTTGGCGGGGACGAAGCAATGAACGTGGAAGAGGATGGGGCCGTGGAAGAGGTAGCTTTAGCCGGGGAGGGAGACAGTGGATAGATCACTGGACTCCGAGTGGACAGGGTCAGGACACACTAAAAGCAAACCCAGAAGATGTCTTTGACTGGTGGGTGGGGCCAAGCACAAATGAGTCAACTGTTAGCTCTGTTGGTGGACATTTCAGTAGTAGGGATGATCGGGGTAGCCATTCCCGTCAGCACGACGTTCACCGTGACGATCATCGCCAGCATGATATACGCAAAGATGACCATCACAGTGATAGGTACAGAAATATCAGGGATAGTGAGCGATCAAGATGGAGCCCCCACAGTGGTAAGTCACCCAAACCCAGATGGGAAGACGACCGAAATATACGTGGTGGTCCGAACACTAACAAGACTCGCTCCTCACTCCCAGAACACCCGAGCCACACTCCTCCAAAGCGTATCCCCGAATCCATAAGCTTTAGGAATACCAGCGCACACATGCCCACCAATGTAGAAAGTCTTGTACAACAACAAATACAGCTCATGATGTCACCCCTCCTCGCTAAATCGGCTCCCACCGTTCCCCCAAGACAGTTCACTGTTCCTCCAACAATCAGGGATAAGCAAACAGAACAGACTCAAACTGATTCGCACCCTGCTGGCAATAGGGAACACTTCAATTCTAGGGGAGTTAAAGGCGAGCAGAAAAGAGACAGTACTGAGGCAGGTTTGAAAGCTACAACAGAAAGGTCATCCAGGTCACGGTCAAGGTCACCAGTGAGGCCCAAGTTTGAGGTGAGTTTGATTTACCAAAATAAGTGCTGGTTCCAGTTATTGCATCATAAGATTTTTTTTCTATGGCCAACAATTGATGTGCCCAAATGGCTCTTTAAGGTACACAGGTACAACAACGTCTGCACTAAAGTGTTATACCCTCCAGGCTACCATTGGGTACATGGGTTATGTCTGTTGTTACAGCATAAATATGTTTTATTTGGAAACCCCATGACTTGTGTACTGTGGATTGTGGGCTCCACAGTCTTCTGTGGAAACTTGTTGAAATAACCAGTAGGGCAGGGGAGTGCACCAAAGTGCAATAGATCATGGTCACACTTTCAGTCCAATGAACTTAACAAACAAACGAACATAAAAAGTTCCTTCAAATAATTAAAGTGAATCTTATCTCAGGATGAAGAGGAAGAGGAGGCAAGTAACGATGGAGAGAAGAAAATCAAGAAAGATTCAAGTAGTGAGCCGGAAGCGGTGGCTGAGCGTAGCAGAGAGCAAAAGGAGTCTGTTGAAGATACAATGGACACAGCTATTAATGGTAAGCTAAAGGCTTGGAAAATGGCTGACCAAAGTTGCTGTCATTAACCATTAGCTGTGCAAGTCTCATACGTACTCAGACTTCCGGAACCAAGCTGGTCCAGTGTTTGTCCCAATCATATTGAGTTTTACGAGTCCGCAATTCTGTTTCTTCAAATACTTTTGCACCAAATGTTGCAAATGGCACTTCCATTGATAAATGTTTAACTATCTGGGAATGTTTTCAAGGAGCACCATGGCCATGACTAGTAGCACCAGAGGCCATGGTATTTCCAGAGGCCATGGTATTTCCAGGCCAGGGCCCAATTTCATAGCTCTGCGCTGAAAATATTGATTCATAGTTCGGTGCTAAGCAAAAACAAGCGAGATACCTGTCGCAGATGGTATATTGTGACATGGTGTTTTAGCTGGTGACCTTATTCTGGTTACCTACTTTTTGTGATTGCGCAGCTCTATGAAATCAGGCTCTACTCTAACTGGTTCACATATACAAAGCTTTTTCATGCAATACTCTTTATTTCTTATTCCTCACAAAGCCAAGCCAAATAGACCGACGACTCTCGCTGAAGATCTTTCATGTCAGTCACCTGACAGTAGTAACAAGGAACACCCGACTAATACTGGGCTAGAAGGATATGATTCCTCCAAAAAATATGGTAAGTCAATTCTATTTTACTACCATAATCCTTCCCTGATTTATTACTGTATAGTACGACAGGTGATAGGATTGTGCCTTTGATGATACAAGTATGGAATTCGGAACACAGTCACAGTATGTCATGAGAAAGATATAGGGCCATCAAAGCTTTGTCCTTTGAAAAAATATAGGTAGAGTAACTAGGAATGACAGCCATTTTTTGAATATTTTGAAATTTGCTTGTTAATCGATCAATATTTTTGTCTAAATTCAAATCTGTGCTTTCTCATGACATACTTTGATTGGGTGCCAAATTTCATGCTTGTATCAATTAGAGGCACCATTCCCCCAATTAACGTCCCTATCCACCCCACGAGTATACTCAGTGTTTTCCCAAGTCCAACAGAAAACTTGACACGCATACCACTTGGATGGGATTTGTAGGCACAATCCCCCATCATTCTAGAGCAGATACCTTCATCACTAGACCATCGAGCGTGCTCGGTGCGAGAGGCCAGTTAAAGAATGGGTAGGGGATCCTACATCAGGGAAAAAGAACAATGTTTAGTTTTACCATACACTGATGTGCAATAAGCATTGTGTATTTAGTGCCTTCCGAAGTCCTGCAGAAAAAATATGCAGACATTGTACTCGCTCGGGTGGGATTCGAACTCGCATCATTCATAATGGGATGGTTGATAATTATTACTACTTGGCTTGAACAAAGATAAATTGACTAGAGCAGGATTGTGACTCTCCTTGATTTGTCAGTATCTTTGTTCTGGGGTGCCAGTCAGAAGCCTAAGCCTGGCTTCTGACTGGAACCCCCAAACAGAGATATTGACAAAGTAGGGAGATAGGCCTCTGACTGGTACCCCGAACAGAGATATTGACAAAATAGGGAGATAGGCCTCTGACTGGTACCCCGAACAGAGATATTGACAAAATAGGGAGATAGGCCTCTGACTGGTACCCCGAACAAAGAGATTGACAAAATAGGGAGATAGGCCTCTGACTGGTACCCCGAACAGAGATATTGACAAAATAGGGAGATAGCCTTTGACTGGTACCCTGAACAGAGATATTGACAAAATAGGGAGATAGGCCTTTGACTGGTACCCTGAACAGAGATATGATATTGACAAAATAGGGAGATAGGCCTTTGACTGGTACCCCGAACAGAGATATTGACAAAATAGGGAGATAGGCCTTTGACTGGTACCCCGAACAGAGATATTGACAAAATAGGGAGATAGGCCTTTGACTGGTACCCCGAACAGAGATATTGACAAAATAGGGAGATAGGCCTCTGACTGGTACCCCCAACAGAGATATTGACAAAATAGGGAGTGCCAACTCTAGGGCTAAATAGCTCAGTTGTTAGAAAACCGGTACGTTAATCCGAAGGTCGCAGGTTCAAATCATGCTCTTGTCAAATTTTCTTTGTTCAACCCAATATTAATTACAATTTACTTACTTGGTTTCCTTTGTGGTTATCACTAAATATTTATTACTTCTTGTATTTTTTTTTTGCTCTCAGGAGAGGAGTATATTCGTGAAGTCACTGCTTTTCAATGTTTCTTGTGTGGACGTCGTTTCTGGCAGCAAGATGAAGTAGAGCATCACTGCCGGAGCCAGGGCCATTTCACCAACTATCAGGTACAAAGACATATTGATAACACTAGGCTCATACACAGTGCTTTATCACACCCCTTGGGGCATATCAAAGTGCTCGATGTTTGTTTTTCAACCGGATAAGCAGAGCTTAGTTTTGAATTATGAGACTTTTTGTAGTTTACATGGTGCTACGGTGCATTCTGCAGCCACTGTCAGAAACATCAAGGGAAAACCCTTTTCCTTGCGATAAATGTAACTGGGTTTTAACATGTGCATTAATGATAAAGTATCTTGCTCAAGGACACAATAGACACAACCAGGACTCAAACCCACACTCCGCTGATCAGAAGCACCAGAACTCTTGTCCGATGCTCTTAATCGCTTGGCCAAGACACACCAAAGACGTGACAATACTCAGTTCACAAACCCTTGACCTAACCAACTAAGCTTCTCCTTTTTTATGAATATTGAAAGAATTTTGATGGCCCTTCCCCCAGTTGATTAACCAAATTTTAAGTTAAGCATGGCCATTTTGTCTGGAACGAATTTTGACAGTTGATGCTGTTTGAAACGAAAAACATGCAAAATTATTTGCATATGCTACGGACAATACACAAAATACATGTAACATGCAAAGTTGTTTGTGCATGGTTGACGGACAAGAGATAATGTCAGGAGCTCAACAATAAAAACATTTTAGTTTTTAATAACTACCGCTTATCATTGGCAGATTTTTTTAATGAAATGCCTTAAGATAAAGCTTATAACTTTCTTGAATCTACAAAAATATCCGTTTACAATTTAAATAGAAATTTTTGTTCAAATCAGTCACAAATTGGACACAGCATCTTAAAAAAATGTTTTCAGTGAAAGTGTTCTCTTGTAAAATGAAACCGGTTTTACTCTTAAAGATAAAATTTCAGGCTTAGAGATCTTGGTTGTGTTTCAATTATTTAATGCATTGTGAATTGGACTGATTTTGTTTGTCTTTTTATCTTTTAACTTTATCCAACAGAAGTGCAAATTGAATCTTGATGATGATGACGACGAAGACGACAAGTAAGGAGTTTATCACCTTGAACAGTGCCGCTCCCTTCCCCTCTTATAATTATTTAGATAACTAAAGACTGTTCTGTTGCTGTTTTCACTATTTCTAAACGCCAGCAAAGTGAACAGGTTCTAATGAGACACATTGCAACACAAGTGGGCAGCAGACTTATCAGGTTAACTTTAATGGATTATGTAGTTCTTTGCAGGTACGGAACCCTTAAAGGGACTTGAGAGAGAGCAAAAGAGAGTCATAATTAGGACTTAGTAAAAGTCATAGTTTTGGACTTGTAAACTAATGAATACGAGATATATCTCATAAGTATGACTTGTATATGTCATAAATTAATGACCTAATTGGCACAAGTCATAGTTATGACTTACTCTAATTCATAATTTTGAGCCATAGTTATGACTTATTGTCATGACTTTCTTTTCTGAATGAACCATTGCGCTTCCATAGAGCGGGCATATTTTACCTGGTAAGTCTGCTGCCAAACTAGTGTCCCCAAAAGTCCCCCATTTGAAAAGTTGTTAAAAACAAAAAATATTGCTAAGCGCCTCATTAGCAGAAATAGGCACCAGCCAAAATACTGTGTAATTCACATTGCTCATGCCTGGTCTCCTGCTAGTTTTTGCATAGCCATAAAATTTGTTGGGTGTTATTTTCAGCTTTAAAACATTTTGCCAATGTCGGTGTTTAGGGCGGTAAGCATTTTTGGTCCATGTTTTATTGTGAGTGTTTGCATATTTCACACATGAACAATCCAGCAAAGTAGTTTCAAATATGGTGCAGCCATCCTTTTTCTCTCCCATTCATATCAACAGCCAAGATGAGGCTGGAAGGGACAAGTAGTCTGATACCCTTTTGGTACGATTACAAACGGTATCCAATTACTGCTGTTGGTTACAGGGAGTATGTCCAAGATGGGGCAGCGTGGTAAAGCTCTATGGCATTGTGAATGCACTTTTAAAATATTATTTATTTATTTTTTTCATAATTTATTTGCTGACAAAAACTGCAAGAAACTTGCAAGCCTTTTGCCGAGCTTATTAAAGGAGTACATGTACAGTGATTGAATGGACAGTTTTAGGAGATTAGCAGAAAATGTCTGCTACAACTTCTAAGAAACGTAAGGAAAGCTTAAATTTCTACCAGAAATTTTGAGAGCGTTCATCGACCAACAGGTAAGAGCTTTAAAAAGAAAGATTTTGTTTCTCTTTCTCTTAGAAGAGAGATATTCGTCTAAGGTTGTATATTATTAAAGTTGATGTGCATTATTGTTTTAGGAAGTGAGCTCTCAGCAATGTGTATTAGAAACTTTGGCAGTCCACGGTAAAGTGCGCCACCATGAGTAATTTACATACTTAAAAATTTAAATCACCTTTCAAAAAAAAGTTATGTATGCATGCATTATTTGGTCGGTAACGTAACGACGGTGGTTATAAGAATGCCTTTTTATTAATTTCAACCCTGCGGTCAATTCTTGTTGACTGCCGTCTTCGAAAATGACCTCTCCAAGGCAAACGCTTGGCGGCGTATTTTATTTTGAAAACCCTAAATTTCGCAAAGTTTATTTTTGTAGTTGAATTACACTGTACCACATCCTGAAATTTTATTGGCAAAACAATGATACAAAATATAGTATGATTATATGTGTTTATGTGTATGAAATTGAATAGAGGTCAAGTTTTAGATAAATTTTCGTTATTTATTAAAGTATTGTCCCCTAAACCTTCTGTGTATTGTTATTTATTGCAAGTTGATAGTTAAAGCAAAACTGAGTGACTACAACCCATAACTTATTATAATTAATCACTGAACCGACCGTGCAGGGAATGGTGGACTGTTCACCACATGCCGGATAGTAATTACAATAAAATCCATTGGAGGGAAATTGGATGCTTTGTCAATCGGGCCGCGGAGGGCTAGATGCATTCGCTACACTTTGTCATCAACAAAGATAGCATGCAGGCAGCAGCGTCCTTTGGGCCTACTTTCAACTAGAATTTCATGTATATTGTAACAGAGAGTACAGTCTTTGTTTTGTTTAGATTTTTTTTAATCCAAGTAGTTAAGGTCCTGTCGTTTAAAGCTGCTAGTTCCTTTTCAGGGGGAGACCATAACCTCGTTCCCCCTAGGCACCATGACCAATCGTCTCCTCTTGATCTTGTCACAAATTTCCCGCGCCCGGATGATGGTATCGTCAGTCTAAGACTAGAGTTACTTTGTGTTGTTTCTGTTGGCTGTGGTGGGAGTTTTAAAACCTGACCATTATTTTTGAAGTAATGTATCAGTACTTTCGATTTCGTTATTAACAAATTTTACTCCTCGGTCAAACTGCAACATCATAACAATAACAACTATGATGGTATCTTTTAAAACATTCACCGACTATATGGTGACACAATAGCACCTCATGTCAAGTTGGATCTGTTTGGCAGTGCAAAGGTCATTTGGTTTTCTTTGTTTAGGGTTGAAATAAAAAGGCAATAGTTAATATGATATCTTCTGTTTATGGTCCGTATTGAGGAAGGTTGTATTTTTATTGAAAAGGGATGCCTGTTAAAAATTCCATGATAGTTGCGAAACAACAAATGAATAGGCCTATAGACCATTATAATTATTTACACAATATAAATGTGAGAATCTGATACATACACATTTTGCCCCGATGAACATGTACAAAATAGTAACACCTTGTATTATGACGTAGGCTGTGACATGTCACACTCCAAAACTTTGATGTGTGCATGGTTTCAGTTAAGTTTGATTCTTCCATTGGGTTGTCCTTCCTCCGTTGGTTTATGCACATTAAAGCACATGGGCTACCTGTTAAAACAGGGTACATTTTTGGTAATTGTCAAAGACAAGTATCCTCACTTGTGTATATCCCAACATATCCATAAGAAAATCAATAATCTGTAAAAATTTTGGCTCAAATGGTCATCGAAGTTGCAAAAAAAACTTGAAAGAATAACACCATCTTAGCGTAGAATTGTGTGCTTTCAGATACCTTCTCAGATTCGAATATTGGGGCGAAAATTACCTCTTTCTCTTTCTCTTTCTCTTTCTCTTTCTCTTTCTCTTTCTCACGATGTTTGATAATAACATACATACATACATACATACATAAATATATGCATTTTTATAGCGCCCCACAAAGATCGCTGACAAAAAAATTAAAGATCAAACAAACAATGCATTAATAGTGTGTTGGCTTCCCGGATGTTGACGGGAAGGGAATTCCACAGCCGGGGAGCAGCGGCTTGAAAGTCACGATCTCCAGTACGCGACTTAGTTTGGGGGTTATGGAGACGTGAGCGGGTGGCATTTGAGGGATATTATGATGAAGGTGCCATAGAGTTGATACATTTGTATACAACGGCAGCTCTTCATTGCTCCTTCAAGTAAGTTTTGATGGCCATGAACCTGTGGTACCATACACCTCCAACCAACGCATTTACTCATTACTCGTTCTTATTATACCAGAGTGTTAACAACTGGCCCCTCAATCGTTGTTTTATACAATAACCGAAATGTTCACGATCATGCCTTTAGATCCCATACTGATTACACCAGGCTACATGTTCCCCAAAACTAGCTGCTCTTTTGGTGACAATTCCTTCTCTGTTGCAAGGCCACGTTTGTGGAACTCCCTTCCCACAACAATAAGGGAAGCACCATCTCTCACCATATTCAAGAAATTGTTAAAAACTTAACCTTTTTCGCCTTACCGAATATTTTGCTATTTTGTTTTGGTTCATTTGTCTTTGTACATGTTTCGTAAAGAGCTTAGATCTGTGAATAAGCGCGACGGATGCATAATATAATGTCATGCATTGGCCAATAGTGCTTCTCATTTTTTTTTAAACCAACCCCCAAATTCATGCTTCATTGTGGTTCTTATAATGTCACTTTGCATTCATTAGGTCATCTGAGTGTCTGGCTTATTATAGACCTAGCCTAACTCACATGTTTGGGGGCTTTTGTTACACTATCTTCAAGACCATGTCAGAATTATTATGGATTCTGCAGTGGCTGAGGCCGGAACGTGCGTCACCTCCAGCTGACGGCAGCCGTTGCTGCAGCTGGAGTTTGATTCGCACGCGCCATATTTTCTACACTAAATTTCTGTTACATTAACAGAGCTCGATTGTAAAAAATATGCCTTATTTATTTATTTTCATTATTACTATAATTTTTGTTTTGTTAATACAATTATCTGAATTAAGATTGAATGTAATAATTCAAATTCTCTTAAAGAGACACGTCATTCGAGATGTTTATGCTTACAGGTAATTTTTAAGTTTCTTCAATGTACTTATTGTCTCATATAATTATAACTTGGGTGGGTTTTTTGTACACGGTGATTGATAAATCTTATTAGTACAAACCAATTAGCATACATAACTATTAATAGCAAAACATGTAGAAAGTTTAACAAAGGTGAACAAAGTTGCATCTCATACAAGGAAATTGAAAAAACCAACTGCAGTCAGAAAAGTATAAGAATAGTATCGCTACGATGCAGAACTTTCAGAGTATGTTTTTCGAAATTCAAACTTGTTCAGATTCTCCATCGAATTATATCAGCACCTATAAACATCAAAATTTACAAAAAAACTCACACCTCCTGTTCAAAACAGGATTTGAAAAGGTGCTTGGTAATGAGTAATCATTTTGGTCAAGATTTTATGTTAAAGAGTTTCTCCAAGGTCATTATTCACTTTTTGGATGCACCATTTTTCAATAGACAAAGTCCTCAAGTAAGTACAACTCTCTAACCTCACATTAAATTGATACTCTTTCAGAGTGAAATTTGAAACATGGCGTTGTTATTGTTAGATACCAACAACAAATGGGTTTTTACATTCTAAAGAGTCAGTCAAAAGGTTCAATTCAATGCCTTTTTGATTGAATAGTTCCATCAACATCATGATAACTAAAACATTAACTGTACACAAAAATACACAGACCCGTGCATATATTCGAAATGTGACGTCATTGGATGGTTCAGGATGTTTAAAAAAATCGCACTGGAAAGGTATTAATCATATACAATGCCATTTTATAGTTTTCACTTGAGGTAAGAGAATTGCAATTTTTCCCCTTTCATATTAAGGACTCTATCTATTGGAAAATGAATGCATCACAAATCTGAATTTGAGCTTGGAGCCAGTCTTTAACCAAAGTGGTTGTTAACCTTTATTGTTATTATTTGTAAATGTATTTATACATAGTAAATTTATATACAACCATTTGTATATATATATATTTTTTTAATGCATAATCTCAGAGTAAATTCTTAAACTATTTGATACTATTAAAAACAGAAAATATTCCTGTCCGATGATATTCTCAATATTGCGACAAAAGTGTTCACCAAAAAGCTCCCGTTTCAATTTTCTAAATCAAACAAGTACCACAAGCTGTACTTGAGCTCTCACAACATTATAGGCTACACATTGTGTTTTTCTCGAAACATGGCCGACCTTTGATATGTGTTGCATTTACATGTTGATTATGATGTTGTGAAGATTGTGATGAATTGGCTTTACCCAAACCATGTTGGCCTAGCTGCCATTAATGTTATACTATTCCATACCTGTGAATTTGAACTGTACAAAATAATAATCCAATGTTTTGTGTTTGTGATAGCAGGACCCCACAAACCGGATCCGTAAGGTTGTGTGTGTGGGTGTGTGTGTGTGTCCATAGTGACACCTTTGTGGTCATCTCGGCTCACGTCACAATGCCGTTCATGTTTATATAACAAAATGCATGGAATCACTAATGTATCAAACCGCACTTGTTAGCACTTTATCGTCCACTTTATCTTCAACCGCTACAGGTTTCTTTCTTCCACAAGCCAGCTCCTTCAGTCGCATCGCCGCAATATTTTTCGCTTCCATTAACTTCTGGTCGAATCCCTCCATCCTGACAAAGGTGTTATAGTCATTGTCACATTGCTGCTCCTCACTCTGCTTCTTGATGTATTTCACCATGAAGAGGGTGATGCTGGTAGCGTAGAATAGCAGAACCACTAAGATGTATAGCATTGGGTCCCCCGTATAACCTGAGGTATTTGGTGTTGATGTTGAATTGCTCAGTATCACATCAATCATGGATTCATTTATTGATGATCCATTTTGGTTGATGTTTCCTCCACTACCACACAACCATGTTACTAAGTCACCGGCCATGGTACTGATGACTCCCTGATTATCCCACCAGCATGCGATAAAATTGAAAGCTATTAACTATGCTGTCAGTGTGTTATTGCAAGCACTCCAGTTTTATTCCCTTGCAATGTTATTAAGACAAGCAATGTAATATGCTGTATGTGCCTTGCACTTTTGTCCGATTCTCTGGGCACAGCATCTCCCACGATGGATCGACATCCTCGGTGTTATGTCTTCTTCCCATTGGAAAATAATTACCATCTTCTCAAAGTGACTTGATCGATATGTGTTGACAGCCAGGAGAGGGCGATTAGTGAGTACAATTACACATAGACTATAAAAGAAAGTATTAACACCACGCAGCGGCTGCCTCCTCATTTTCTCCCAACGGGAAACCTTCCACTAATGCATCCAACGCATAATCCAACATTAGAGATGCTGAGCACATACAGAGAGAAACAACACTTGTGACGTCCGTAAATATATTGTTTCTCACAGTCCTCCAACGCCACATACGGCGTATGTCAACATGAATACTAGGCAGTAATTATAATAATAGGTGGGTGGCTTCGCTGTAGAGGGCTGTTTCATTACTCCTGTCCATCTGACAGTGCTTGAGGTATGCAGCTCATTCCGCATCGTTTTGTTTCACTCCTACGCACGCCTGATGAGGTTAAGCGCGGGAAACCAGTTTCGACACTTGGTCCCTTCTCTATGCCTGGACTAAAGTCACTGATGTACGTGTACATTTCTTGTCCGTTACACTGCTATTCTAAACCATAAAGACCGTGGTCCTTTCTCTATGGCTAAACCATGTATACATCATACACTCAGATACATTTATGATAATAAATTCCTCTGCTTGTGAGAGCCACAAGCATCTTTGAAATACCAGCTTATTATGTTAACATGCTGAATTTCATGCCGTGATAGCTTCGATCTGCCCGGCTTGCAGCACTGCAAGATATAGTTACCACGTAATTCCGGATGTCTTTATAATACAAGAAGAGTAAAATATCATAATGTGGCATACGCCTACGGTTTCAATCAATTCTAAACAACAGATATAATGTTGCTTGCCATCCATATGGCCACATAAGAATTAAAGGCCCTGTACACTATTGGTAAGATCGAGAAACACAAATGTTCACAGATTCACACATAACTTACATGATTTAAAGTAAGTAATGGTAGAAAGGGTTCCTTAAAATATTTCTGCCTAAAATGCTATCGTTTCTGAGAAATGAGTAAAACAATAGTTTTTATCACGCGCGATAATAAACTCGATGTTTGAAAAACAGAAAACACATAAGGTCTATTTCACTATTTTCTCGTAACCTCGATGACCAATTGAGCTCAAATTTTCACAGGTTTGTTATTTCATGTATGTGGTTGATTACACAAAACATGAACACTGTCTGTGATTATTTTGTCAGCTCTGCCAATCCTGTATATAATACCTTTAATATACTTGACCGCTGTGCACACTCTTCATTAAGACATTAGTCCAAAATGACAGCCATCCTTGTGATATATGAATGCATTTTTTAACATGCCTTTTAGTATTCTATTATTGCTAGAAATAGTAGATGATTATAATACGGTGCAGCCAATATCAAGGCGATGATATCAAGTTCACCCACCTATAATATTCTCAAAAAGGTTGCATGCAGTTGTGCTCGACGTGAACACGAGGGCCTCCAGTCTCAAGTACCTTTCACCCAGACTGGAACATTTATTGTTATGTCATGAGGTTCTGAATCTAACCGATGGAAACATAACTTCATGCTCTTTAAGACGTGGGAGGAAGACCCCAAATGGGGGTAAACCCACGCAGTCAGGAAGGGACTGACAACCTACGCTTTTTGTGAAGTAGGCCTACCGGAGTACCCACCGGGCCACTAAACTATGCGTTTTACTTGCCCCCAGGAAGTGTTAGTAGCCTAGATTCAAACAAGTTAGTTTTGTCATCAATGTATCTGACTTTCTGATCTGTAAAATGGTATCGATCACACCCAGTTTAATGGTCAAATGAAGTTATACTAACACTCAAAAACAAATTAACACATTTTATTATTCACATCTGCGGGAAGACTTATGAGCATTCGAAACAAGTAGCTTGGAAAGTTTTTAATTGCCCACAGGGCAAATTGAGAAGTGGTGTTTACCAGCCCGTAGTAGTTTTTACCAGACAATTTACGCAGCGCTAGAGTTAAGCGAGATCCCCTGCTCCAGTAAGGAATCGAACCGGGGTCCACAGAGCTGAAAGGCAGGGAATGAAATCCGCTGATCCCACACGAGGACGGCTGTTACAACCCTCGTAGTACACTATAGATCAGGTATATTTATTTAGTCTCGCACACAATAATGACACATGACATTTAACTCTGAGATGTACTATACAAGATATCCAGAATCCTCTGCAGTGCGTTATCTTCATCAGTATTTACATCAAGTTACTGCAAGCGCCCGGCCATTTATCTCGCCCACATTATGTCTACAGTACATAGTCAAATAAACAGTGCATGCATCAACGTATGGTTGTGTACAAAGCTCCGTATTCACAGGCAATCAGCCCTGCCTAATGAATTATTTCGCCTGACATCACCAGTCAACAGTCAAGTCAGTGCGTGATTATCGCAGTGAAATAATTGATGCAGAGTGATGCATCATTGGCGATGGCCAAGACCTCCATGCTTATAATCTCGCTCTCTAAAGACCTTGTTTGACTTCCAAGTCATCGGTTCTATTTTTAACTGTTATCTTTCTTCTTATTATTAATTTTATGCCCTGTTTTATTGACCAATTAATAATAGCCTTGTATGCTTTTCTAGTTGGCTGTTTTTGGTTGATGGCTCTAATTCTATTTGTCTTTAAATTTCCATTTTGTCAACAAAGCTTTCCTCGTTTGTTTGGTTGATTTGGGCATAGAGCAATCCCAGAAGTCATTCAGAATTATCAATGTTTCTAAATTTTGTGGATTTCTAAAAAATCATTTTTTACTTTACTACCATCCCCATTTTTCAATTTCAAAACTTTGTTTTTGCTTTCATTTTTTCTTAGGGACACTCCAGTTCCAGTTGTGTATATTTCTGGTTTCAATGGTTGTTAGTTTACAATGTAAAACTACCAGTAGTCATATATATTTTTGTATGCTAATATTTTTTTGGATTAAGTAATAAACCACAAGGGGACCGAAACTGACTGGGTATTAACATTTTTGTAAACAATTTGGGGTTAAACAAAGAAAAATTGAATAGAGAAGGACTTCACCTGTGTTCTCCGACACGCTAAAATTTGGAGGTTGCAGATTCAAAGTCCAGCTCTAGTCAATTTTTCTTGGTTCAAACCAAAATTATTTTAAAATGTTAAATAAATAAATTAATTAAAGGTCCTGTACACTATTGGTAAGATCGAAAAACACAAATGTTCACAGATTCACACATAACTTACATGATTTAAAGTAAGTAATGGTAGAAAGGGTTCCTTAAAATATTTCTGCCTAAAATGCTATCGTTTCTGAGAAATTAGTAAAAAATAGTTTTTATCACGCGTGATAATAAACTCGATGTTTGAAAAACAGAAAACACATAAGAGCTCAAATTTTCACAGGTTTGTTATTTCATGTATGTGGTTGATTACACAAAACATGAACACTGTCTGTGATTATTTTGTCAGCTCTACCTTCCTGTATAATACCTTTAATATTGGAGCATTGTTGCTTCACTCTTTTACCTGAAGAAGCCCCGGCAAGTTTGCCCTGCGCATTTCGCCTTCTTTACAGTAGATCATAAAACGATCCATAAACACAAGACGTCTTCTTAATTGATTTAATTGATGTAACATAAAACGTCTGTGTACATGCTCTCTGGAATTTGGTCTTGGGTTAATTTGTGTTCATCTCTGGCTCTGGCTCTGCCTCTTCCATTTTAAGAGTGGGGATAGTATAAGGAGATGGGAGTACAATAGAGACGCTAGATCCACTTAAGTCAAGAAACAAAGCAATTCAATTAATACTGATAGTGTTAATGGTGCATTTATTGCACAACAATCGCCGAACAATTCTGACAGGCTCTATATCCTCAATTATAATACACTTACAGCATCCTCTTCGACTGAAAATGTCTGCACAAATTCGTCTACAAATATTTTACTTTAAAATTTTGAAACATACATACTTCATCCCTGTAAATTTTTCTCTGATAACAATTTACTAAAGAAGGAATATTTCTTGATGTATAACTAATGTCCGTCTGATGGCAAGGAAGCCTTTCTTACTCACTACTGACTTTAACCATGGAGGTAGAATACCTCCATGCTTTATTTTAACTGATAGTCTACTTTGTTCTGACTCAGTGGCCATCAAGGCCCTGAATACAGTTTTTGTGTCTTCTATCTTGTAGGAGCAGGACATTATGTTTGGTACCTACCTTGTGCATAATTGGAAGAAGACCCTACATTTAATTCAAAAAGCGCCATCTTGGGAAACTGAGTAAAGCTAAAAAATCAAACAAGCTGCCAAGATGGACGCCATGCTGTAACTTATATGTAACTATACCTTATTGTTTTTATAAATGTGTACCGCATTGTTTCAAAATCAGCGCCCAACGACGGTTGCCGAGTTTGCTTGGACTCAGATTTCACCCAAAATCCTTTGCATGCTGATCATGTGCATTGGGGACAATGGAATCAAGCTGGCCTTGTAATATTATGCTTTTCACGACACTAGGTCGTAGCAGACTTACTATTGTTCTCTGAGACAAGTGAATGCTGAGAACTACAAAACCATGATCAGTCTGCTGGCACCTAGCATTCAAAAGCCTCCCATTGCCTTTGAAACTCAGTAGTCTAGTAGTTAAGACACTGGCTCAAGAATGTGGAGAGTAGTGGGCTTCATTCCTTGTGTTAAGTTTTGTTCACAGGACTATTCAGTGCATCACAAAAGGTACAGCAAAGATTAATCAGAAATTTTAAACGTTTAATCCATTTCCTTATTCCATCAAAGCTACTGTAAAAAGACACTTCCATTACAGAGCTTGTGGCTTAAGGCTTACAGCTTCTGGCTTTACTGCTTATAGTTTCTAAGATAATAACCAATTCTGGGTTATGCAATTACATGCAAAGATATAAAATAGCCTACAGAGGCTAAGCAATCTTTCTGACATTCAGACTTGCAATGGAAAATCCTTACACTATTAAGACCCTTTGTACAGTATTCAGGTTACTATCTGACATGTTGAAGGTTTACATTGGGTACATCGCCTACAAAGTACATGCACATTTAAGGTACAAACTGGGTACACGTATGAGGTAAACTGGGTACATATTTCAGGTTATCTTTAACTCTGAGTTTCTATCACTGGTCATACTTGAAACCCCTTGTCTGCACAAAAGGCAATTTTTGATAACTTTGAAGTGAGGTTGTTACTGAGATACCTTTGTCATGGTGCAACCATCTTGTAATTTTCTCATTTAACTCTCTGTAACCAAACCATGGGCGGTACAAAAATAGTACAGGTCCAGTTTTTTGAAAGATAAGTGCCATTGCTCCCATTACCGGTAAATGAGACAGGGCACTAGACAAAGATTGTGTTTAAGATTGTATCCCCTCACATTAGCCCTCTGCTTTACCATTAACTTCTTCACCAGTTTCTCCAGATTAAGTCGTTGTGCTTTGTTCTTGCTTGATATCATACCTCTTAGCTTTAACACGGTAGAACTTGGTTCCTATAGCAACCTTGAAGCGATTATTTGCCTAGAAGTTCAAAGGAGAGAAGCAGTAGTCGGTAATCATGTAAAGAACTGATCCAAATTAATTCAATTATAATTCCAAGTTCTTTATTATTCATTTTGCAGTAAACACCATGTGATAGTATCTACTTTGTTGTGTAGACTGATCTTAGAAAAGCTTCTCCTTCTGTTTATTTACTGCCCCATAATAGTCATGGAATCGAGGCAACTACAGAGTTCAACAAGAACTTGTCCTGCTGTTTATCTACTTGCTCAGGGATGTAATCATATCCCACTCTTGTCAATTTCTCTTTATTCAACCCTAAATTTTCTTCACCGGTACAGAGATAAACTTAGTTACATTTATGCTTAAATAAATCTCCTGTATTGATATGTATCTGCTATTTTTTTAGTAACGCCAGGTTTAAAACAGCTTTAAAAATTAGGCTCACCTTTTTGGCTTGGCAGTACTCTTTGTCTGTAACCCTGCCAATAATCCACTGCCTGTAAATAAATAAGCATTTTAAAAACAAAAGAATAATACAGAAACAGAAATCAATTTCAAGATTAACCTTAAATGTTCAAAATCAAAAAGAAGCAAAACGACTTTTTTTGAATAGTGTATTAGGTTATTAAATCAGATTGGTAAATAGAGTGTGGTTTTTATATTTCAGTTGTTGTGTACTCATTGAACAATGGAAGAGAGTTTACCGTTTTGGACCAGCGGATCCATGGTGCTTCAGATCAAGCCCTGACAGTGACTCTGAGTGGACGAAGTATAGAGTCGGCTCAATGCTGAACACTACATAGTTATCTCTTGGCTCCTCAAAGAAGATTAGAACTAAGTCTCCAACGCTGATGCTAAGAGGTGAGAGAATTAAAAAGAATTTTGAACAAAGAAAACTTGACTAGAGTGAGACTTGAACCTGGGACCTCTGGTTTAATCTGCCGGTGCTCTACCAACTGAGCGATCTAGCCCTACGTTGGCAGTCTCCCTATTTTATTAAATATCTTTGTTGGCAGGTTCAAGTCCCACTCTATACAATTTTTCTTTGTTCATCCAAAAATTATTTAAAATTTACCCGAACAGTTTCCCTTGTGATTTCACAATTGTAAAGTAAGTTTTTGCACTGATACTTCATGGAGGCAATGGACGCAAATGGCCATTTGTGAGTTAGATTTGAATAAGGTCTTACTCAATGATGGATATTTTCTCTGTCCTGGTTGAAGAATTTGATGAAACTCGCAACTGCATCTAATGAACAAAAACAAAACACTTCATTAAAAATGCATTCTTCACTTCTGTAAATTAAACCACCGGTTGGAACACATGCATCTTAAAAACAAGAGGGGAGTATTAATTGAGACCAATGTACATTCAGAAGAGCAGTCAGGCATTTACTATCACATACCATTCTGTACACCAATAGTTAACCCTCCTACTCTTCTTAATATACTCCAATGACTTAAATACATGCTTGTCATGTGTAGGTGCATTCACCAGGGATGATATTGAATGTCAGACAGTAGGAGGATTGACTGTGTACTGTGTAGATGCACTCACCACATGATATCATAGTTTATCTAATATTAAAAACCCTCCTACTGGATGACATTGAAAGGTCAGACAGTAGGAGGGTTGACTCTGTATTGTGTAGATGCCTTTACCACATGAAATCAGACTGCAGACTGGAATATAAATCACAAAGGTATCAATTGGTAAGAGAATCAATATCAAGACTGTATTTACCACTTGATGTTTGAGAGCACTGCACTCCTGTTCCTTTGACCTCAGTAAGGCTTGTAGCCTGCCCTCTGTAGCCGATTTTGTCACCATTGTATCACTGGAAAACAGACACAAAACATTGTCAAATAACGAATGGGTGGTATAACATCAGTTAATTTGTGGCGTGTCATAGTCGAGCAGTTAAGAGCACCAAACTCAAGCTCGGGGTTTTTTGATCAGCAGAGTGTGAGTTCGAGTCCCAGTCCTGGCACTTGTGTCCTTCAGCAAGATACTTAAACTCTGTCCTTCGGATGGGAAATTCACCAAGAACACTTATCGTGGAAGAGTAGGGGTTAACCCTGGTGTTTCTAGTTCACACAGCAAGCACCCTTGTTTACAGGTTTTCTCAGGCTTGCAAGCTACAGTGAAGTTCACGCATCCCATGAGGCATCCTTGGTTTCATTACCAGAAATATAAAACTTTTTTAATAAGTTAAAAGTTGATCAATCAGACTCCCATTGTATATTCAGTTTGCGGAACAACATGTGTATATATCTACTTTGCTTTAAGAACTTGTCTTGCTGTTTATTCTACTGCTTAAACTATTTGTAAATAACCCACCACACTAACAAACTGTGCCCCAGTTTGCTAACGCAGTGGGTATTTCACAAAAAGGTCTTAGCTCAAGGGCTGCCACATATCTCACCATTCACTGGAGACAAGTAACTGGGCAGGGCCTGCATCAGCAGCAGCCTCCATCCTCTGCTGAAGCTCAGTGAGTTGTGCTTCTTTCCTGATAACATCAACCTTAAGATCCTTCTCAGATTGCCTCGCTTGGTGCAGGGCCTTGGTCAGCTCCGATTCAATGTCCCCTTTGTCTGTCAGAAGCTTCTCTATAGTATCTGTCATTTGGTTACAAGAAAAAGCAGTAAAAGTTTGAAGTGATGGATCTGCATGGCAAGATGCTGACAGCAAAATAATGTTTAGTAAAACCTTGTTGGCATTGGATTAATATTTCACCAAGACCAAGGGTAACATTCCAATTGGCAAATCTTACCGGTGTCTGCACTTGGGATTGTTTGATGTAGAAAAACTAACCAAGACGATGGTGAAACAAATTAACTGACTAAAAATAACAGGAACCAGTGACTTTTAACCAGATGTGACAAAACATATGACCTAGCTTGTAAATAGTGGTTGAAGAGAAGCACAACAAATCAAAGAAAGAAAAACAACACAAGCAAAAGGACACAATATCTGAGCTCTGTATACCACCGCGACATCAACACGAGTGTGAAAATCACCAGTACATGCATGTCGTAGTTCACTTCAGTGTATCATGTGATCAGGGCTGTGTAGCGAACCAGACATGGTATTTTACTGGCTAGTTTTACTGGGACGATGCCTCCACACTGGACTAAGCTCAGTTAGTTTGACCAGTTTAGTTACCTGAGCAGAAGGTGGCCGGTTAAGCTACCCATTCGACTCGGTTAAGTTACCTGGGTGAAATTTTCGTGTTTGAACTCGGCTTAAACTGGTCAAGTTACCACTATTTTTATTATTAGAACTGATTTAGCAACTGTGTCTCAACAAAAAGATTTCTATGTGTGATATTTTTAAAAAAACATTGAGTGTCTCATTTTTTCTGAAACTGGGGGGACAAGATCTTCCGAGACAACTTCTTGATCTGTTGACTGTTCGAAGCACCCTCACCACGCAAGATGAGACTGATTTAATCACTAGGTATTTACGTCCCTTCCCATCCGCTCACAGAGTCGCTGTATCTGTTTATCAAAACATACCTTGGTTTCGATTTTGTTGCTCCGATATTTTGGCTAATTTCCTCCTGAGTTCTTCAATGGTCTTATCCTTCTGGACTGCCACTCTGGACACCGCTTCGTTAAACGCCTGCTGCCGCTCTGCCACCATGCCTACCTGCTCCCGGTCTAAAGTTCTTATAACAGAGCTACTCATTTGTGCAACATCTCCAAGTTGCTCATCGCTTTCTTGTTTCCCTTCAGATGTTTCGGAGGCACTCTGAGTACACGTGGTGAAAGATTCTTCCATTTCAGTCATTCTAAGATGACTTGACTCAATCAACTGTTCATGGAGAATGCGGACTGAGCGTAACTCTTGTTTAATGTCCTCCGAAGTTTCATCATGGATCTCCTTGACCTCTAAAAGCTTATTTTTGAGTTTCCTGCACAGCAGTTGGACTTCACCCCGATGATTTGATTCCATAGTCATCTTGAGATCATACAGTTCTTCTTCCTTGGCCTTGTTTAAGGACTGCGTTATCTCCTCGCATGCGGCATCCATTTTAAGTTCTGTGGTGTTTCTGAATTTGGCCAACTCGTCCAGCTGGGTGTCTTGGAGATGACGCTGCTTGGCATCCATTTCTTGGTTGTGTTTCTCCATCAGCTCTGTTCTCAATGCATTCAGAGCTTCCTCTTTCTCTGCTGCCAACCGATCCTGAAGCATCTCAACTTCCTCCTCCGCAGTTTCTCTCATCATCCGTATGGCATCTTCATGTTCTTTTACAGTGTTCTGAAGATGCTGGATATCCTTTTCTGATTTACTCGTGACGATGGTTAACTTTTCACTCTGTTGCTCTTCTAGTTGGGATCTTAACTCCAGCAACTCCTGACAATTTCTTTCTTTCAGAGTCATAAGCTCCGCTTCTTTATCTTGTAATCCTTTCCTTGCATAATGAAGCTCTTGTCTGCATGATTCAACCTCATTCTGGGCTCTCTCAAGGTCTTTTGTTAAGTCATTACACTTAGCATCTGACTGCACTTGTAAAAGTTCCACTGCTTCATTTACTGCAGTTGCTTCCCTTTCTTTTACAAGGGATTGTACCTTGCCGCAAAAACCTTCAATGGAAGAAACACTGGTGAGAATTATTTCATGAAATGAACGTTTATCAAGCTGTACAGCAGTTCTCATTTCAGTGAGATCTGATTTGAGTTTGTGCACAGAGGTCTCTATTTTGGGGATAACGGACTTCATTCCCGTCTGAGAAATCCTCAACTGATCTGCGTACAAGCTCCTCTCATCTCTCATTGATGCCAACTTTAACTCTGCTTTCTCCAACTGATCCTGGATTTCTTTAATTTGCTGTTTACTCTCCTCTAAGGATACTTCTCTTTCCTGAATAGTTTCCTGGAGTAATGTGACCTTCTCAACAAATTCTAAAACTGAGTTGTCTTTAATAGGATGCTTGGATAGCGAATCCGTGTCATCTAAGGGACTCGTCACAGCCGAGTAGAAATTCCCTTCTGGCGCCGTCAGCAGCGACGCAAACGGTGTCTCCCCTTGGGTGGACATGTCTAAAGGACTCAGTTCCAAGTCTGGAGTGGTAGCTGCTGAAACAAAACTGTCCACATGCCTAAATGACAAGGACTGAAGAGTTTCTGGAACAGTGATTCTATTACTACTTGAATCTAAGGAGGCCAGTTCCACTCCTGCTGGAAGAGAGTTTGGTCTTAGCATGGTGCGGTCTGGAGTTATACGATCAGTGGACGGGATCTCTGCGTCATTACCAGGTTGTGTTTCTTCAGATTCAATGGATCTCAGTTCTTCTATTTCATGTATGTTTAAAGTTGTCTGGGTTTGTTCATCGGAGAGAGCTGGTAATAACCCCTTGGATAGGGCACATTCAGAACCCAACTCTGTCTGCTCAGATGGCAGCCTGTAAGAATGAAACAATAATAAAATCAGAAAACCAACTGGCAAGACTTCCACACATGTTACTGCCCTTCATCATCATCTGAAAAGAATCTTGTACGACTTTATCACTTGCTGTTCTTTGTCTTTCTAATTACAATGTAATCGATAAAGTCTAACTCAACCCAAACAGTGCTTCATTTATTTAGTTAATCCTACTCGATCACAATTTCTAGAGAGTTGACCAACCATTTGAAACAATTCAACTACCCGAGTTTTATATGGTGGCACAACTATGTACAAAACTAACTGTGTACATGTTTGTAATGTGTATAATGTATTCATCACATAATATCATATTGCAGGCTAGCATAGTTGATATATCATTCAAAACCACACTGGATGATATTAAATGGTTAGACAGTAGGAGGGTTGACTGTGTACTGTGTAGATGTATTGACCACATGATATCATATTGCAGGCTTGCATTGTATATCTATCATTTAAAATCACAGTGAAAAACACTGAATGGTCAGACACTAAAAGATTTAAGGAACATTGCTGCACTAATTGTAGTTAGAACCTACTTAAGAATGTGTGCTAATTCTGGAAGCTTCTCCCTCAGGCTGTTGATGTCGGCATCGTTGATCTCAGGAAGCTTGGTGTCAAATTCATCTGGTTGTGTAGTCTGAAAAAGAACACCTTAATATAAATATGATGTCATTGGACTTGGGAAGGTTCCTGCGTTATAGAGGTTGAAAGATGAGTTGTCATCTGCCCTCACTAAAGCTCAAGCGTACATACATGTAGCTGTGCATCGTGACTGTTTCATCACTGTTACACCTCAGCTGACAGATGACATCATTGCATAAGGCCAAGACACACACTGTTGTCTCAAGTGGATAAACACTACAATTGCATCAACATGATTAGATTATTGGAGTCTTATAGATAGTTCCCAGTAGACGCCATCTTTACGGGCAAATCGCATTTTGGCTTGCAGGCGCGTCAAGCGCTCAAATTATTAACGCAGCCGCGTCATTCACTAACCAATCATGCAATGAGTTTTGTGAAATGTGCGCGTGCTGCACGCCGTTCTCACGCGTAACGCATGACTGTGTGTTCCAAATTGCCCGTAAAGATGGCCGATTTACGTCATACTGCAACCTATCTATACAGCAAAGGTATCCACCAATAAGGTGCTCAAGGCTCTTCAACAAAGAGCGACACTTTTTAAGAAGTTTTGAAGTTTCTATGAATTATGAAACTGACTTATGTAGCACCTTACAAGGTGCTGTGGTGCATTCAGCAGCCACTACCAGAAAAAACTCAGCACAACCCTTCTCATAACAACAAGTATACTGGGTTCTTTTACGTGGGATACACAACACACAGCACAAAGGGCTTTACATCCCATCTGAAGGATGAAGCAATAATGGTCAAGTGTCTTGCTTTAGGACAAAAGTGTCACAACCGGGTCTCGAAACCCACACTCTGCTGCTGCTGATCAGAAACACCAGAGCTTGAACCCAGTGCGCTTGACTGCATGGCTATAACACGGCTCAAATATGGGATAACAGGGATGTAAAACAGGTGCACAGGGAGTTTTAGATGAAGGGGTACGAGTAAGAATCAATGGAAGGGGTGTGATGAACACAAACTAAAAATTCTACTTACAGCAAAAGTTGGTGGGACTTCCCCAATCAGGCCTGGGAAGAGCACATTGAGAAAGTGACGTTCCATACTAGAAGCAAAATTTCTCCTTTTGGCCATCTCTGACTGGTGGCTTGCTAAGGACGAATCGCAAACATGTCCTGCCCACTGATAGAAAATAGACTCAATAATGGCACTGTGTTTAAAGGAGGGTAAATCATGGGAGTGCCGTGTCAGAGCAGCTTACTGCATCAGACCTGAGACCTAGAGGCAACTGGGCGAGGGTCTTGACTCTTGAACCAAAGTCATGCAACTTGGGGCATTCAGAAAGATGTTTGAGCACATTTTCTTTTAGTCCGCTGGGAATTGTGACGTTGGAAAATGTAAAAGACACAATTGGACATCTATCAAACAAGATACATTAAAAGCTTTGAAAACATATTAATTTAGCTTTTACTTCTTGGCAAGGTATATTCCATAAAAATGGATCATCTTGTTTATTTTTTTATAAGGTTGAACAAAAAACAGGCAGCAGTTGTAAATAAAAATACCAAGAAACTTACAGCAGAGAAGTGACTAGAATACAGTCTCCTTCGATACACCTCTACGATGGCAGAAGCGTACAGCTTAGGGGCAGCATACACTTGGCGGACAATCTCAAGACGTTTTCTAAGACGTTTGAGGTTCTCATGATAGACTAACATCTTACTGTGGACAGCACTTATCTGCTGTTCTACATACATGATCCATCTGAAGAGGAAGTTTTGCACACAAGAATTTGGTATGAACAGACAGCTCAAGTACTTCAAATATCAGAACTTATGCTTTAATTTTGCAACAAGACACTGTTTTAGATACAGCAAGGAAACTACTTTGAGGCAATTCATGCATGCTGTCATTTCCTGTTCTATTTCTACGACCCTTTACCTTAGTCTGACATGAAGGTTGTGACAGAGCTCCTCCTTAGCTGCCTGACAGCGTCTGCTGATCTCCACAAGTTGGCAGTGTTTCTTGTACATCACAGTCAGCTGCTGCTGGTGACTCTTGCAGAGATCCGGCAGAACAGACGTGTCATTCAGGTTGCTGGCTCTAGTCTGATTCTGTACCATCCCCTGATCAGAAGGCATACAAACTCAAACATTACACAGTTTTGTTGATTTGCAGAATTTGAAATTACCGGATTTAGTTTGGTCCATCCATGCTAACCCTAAACAACCAACTTTTCTCAAATCCACCTCATGCTTTTGTTATGGGTTTGATACTGTACCCCCAACATAAACTACTCTTAGCATGAGGAAGGGTTTAAGGTTGATTGATTGATTGATTTGCAACACCTGTGCTAAACTGGTCCTGTCCTAAAGGTTTCATGGATAGACATGCAATGATGCTTAGCTACTGGACTGATACTATACACATGAGCAAGTGTGGGTGAGTAGGTAACCACATTTAAACTGGGGACCTATAACAAAAGAGGACAATAGGTCCAAGCATTGTGGTCCATCACAAAGAGTTGAACAAAGGAGGGTCCACGATTGCAGGCTGTTACACACTTGTGTGTGTGTGTAACTAAACAGTATTATGGCATGCAAGGTCAAAGGTACATCTGGTAGGAAACTGCCAGGTTCTAAAGGCCGGTATCTGGAAGTGCCTCAAAGAGTAATGTCAGATGGTCGGGCTATACCTGTGCCATTTCAGCTTGTTCTTGTAAGACCTTCTGTGCGTTTGTGAGGAGCTGCTCCAAGCCAAACAACCTCTCTCCCAGACCCTTAACCTCCTTCATGCTCCCATTGTTTACATCACCTGTTGACAGTAGCAACAAAGACATTTTAATGTTTACAATGAAAGCAAATTTCCATGACTTGCATGATTGGTCGGTAAACCACTTGGCTACAAGAAAACATTCAAACGCATGACACAGCCCAAAGCCAAAACCCATAGTTGCTCGTAAAGATGGCATATATCGGGAACAGATCATACAAATTTGTCTAAACTTACCGAGAGTTTTGTTGATTTCTGTAGACATCGCATCTAGAACCTGTTGATTGAACTGTTCAAGGCTCTTTGAACACTGTTGAGCCATTTGCTCTAGTGTGCTTCGCTGGTCCTGCAGCAAGGAGGGAAGAAATTGGTTTGTCTTGTAAGTGTAACAAGGTCATAACTCAGTTTGGGAATAAGATTGTAACTCAGTTCGTGAACAGGGTCTTCAATCAGTTTGGGAACAATGTTGTGGGGGGGGGGGGGGGGGGGTAAGGTTAGGGTACTCTGTTAATCTTGCTTGTACTATGTCACCATACCTGACTGCTAATCCAATGCATTAACGAGACAGTGCTACCATCTTCTAATAACTCCTTGTTAATTATACAGCTCTCTTCTACCAGGCACGGCAGTAGTGGCGTCTTCTCTAGAAGAAGAAGTATTTCTTCAAACTCTGTCAGTTGGAGCAATAGTTGAGGGCGATCTTCAAGGAACTCTTTCATGCTCTGCTTGAATGCGAAAGCACGCTGCTCAAAAGCACTGCAAGAAACAAGCGACATCAAATAAAAAGTCTTTCTTACTACATGTACAACAACAACAAAAACAGTATATTTTTGCAACATTGTCACCTTAACTCTCCCACTGTTTGACCATTCAATTTCATCCAGGCTGTGGTTTTGATTGATAGATAAACTTTGCTTTGCTGAGATGTAGAACAAAGAGCCATTCCAACAGCTTTATTCCATGTACTACATCTCTTTGAAAATCCTTGCCTGGTGAATGTTTCCCTCCATCCTACACTCTAGACTGTTTTAAGAGGAATATCAGTTCCTACCTTAGCTCCCTTGAGCTATTTTAATTTTATAAATTGTCTTCTTGTAGCCCCCTACCAAGGGTGGCTTTTGCCTCATTTGGGACAAACTTGCATAAAAAAAGGAAAAAAATAATAATAATCTGAAACATGCGGACAAACAAAAAAGTAAAGAAATTAAATGCATGTTTGACTTGTACCTTGTAATATCTTCAAGATTAGCCACAACCGCCATCCATCCCTGCTGCTGCAGATGCTGATCATGTACAAGACACTCACACAAGCGTAGATTCTCCTTGGCAACATCGTGGAATTGCTGTCAAAAGCAAAAAGTAAGAAGCAAAAAGTGGTATCAAAGTTTTGAGGTTCACTCAAATAATATTTGTATGCGGCTGTGGTTTTAAGAAGGCTCAATATTTGTTCTCTGGTAAGATTGGGATGTCTAGAACCCCATGCAAAAAAAAAAAAAAGTTTGGAGTGTAGTACAATCAGAACCAACCCATCAAAATCAAGTTTTGTTCGATTCTGTTAGAATGAGGACTACACTAGGAAATGCTTTACATGAGATCAGGCATACCACCACAATCAGAGTCCAACAGTTTGGGTGTTGAGTTACTGAATGGTGTTAGATTTTGTTAGAGTGATGAAGATCCTAGTAAATCATTTGAAAGAGTTTTAATCAATCTAATTCAATCTTGTGAGATGTTAGCAATTTGTGATTTTGGGAGGGGAGGGGGGAATCTGGGTTGTTCAGGGTTAGCCAGACTGTACGTATTTACCAGGGCTAGTTGAGTCCGTGCCACCACAGCACTGTAGCTATGTGGCAGGTTCTTTAAGCCTTCCACCTGTAGTCTGAGTTTCTCCTCACTGCTCTGTAGAGTGCTGGATGATACAGGTGGAATTGCTGCTTCAATGGTTCCCTTACTGAACAAAAAGATGGGATTGGTATCCTGCATTGGATTTAAAGATATGAAACATGATTGGTAATAATCAATAACATAATCAATAACAACAAATGAACAATTTTTCTTAACCACTTCACATCAGATACAATGTGACGCAATTATTTTTTGGGATAGACTTATGGTGGTAGTTGTTTAACACCCGAAACAACTATGGATTTTCCTCCATTTTTCGTTGACTGCCAGATGGCCGACGATTTATCTACCCGGCCTTTCCAGTTTATAGTGTGTTGAGGCAGGCACCTACCGTGTTACGCTTTGTTTCACCCGTACAAAAGGTGACAACAGGTTCTGGAAAACATGCCTTGAAAAATCCCTTTCCGGGGGTCATTGTGTAACCCCTGATTCCAGATGTTTGTCCTGTTATTATACAAACGTGGCATATAAAAATGGACAGGCTGCCACCTTTGTTCATCATTATATTTGGCTCAATGAGAGGTCAAGCGTTTTGAGCTTCCAGCATACAATCATTTTTAGCCCTGCCTCTGTCCGAGGAGCGTGCCTACTACTTAATTTTCTCAGATGGGACAACTTCCTGATGAGCATTTTAGAGAATTTAGGCCTGCTTAGGATTAAGGAACACTCCTAGTTCAAATTCATTTACCGTTCCAGCACTGTAGCTGCAGACCCTGATGTGAGGGTCAAGACTCTGACCACCACTAATAAGAAGGACTTGTTTGTCCACAGGGAGCTGGTACTCCAACGCCAAGGTCTCTTGCAACCTCTGAACACTGTCACATCAAGAAAGAATCAGGTTGTTAAATAAACTCATTGAACTTCCTACCATCCGAACATTCAACATCATCAACTGCAGTTCAGGGATACTATGAAGGACCAAAAGTGGACAACTCATTTATTTTTCCCCAAAATCTGGTAGAATAAAAACAGAATTCATGTTCAAATAAAGTCCCTTTTAAAAAAATTAATTTTCTGCTATCAGAAACTCAGATTTTTAATTTCTCCATAAGGGATACACGTATGCCAACCTGCAATATTTAATGTGGTAAAAAAACATTCACGCAGTGAATAGATAGTACACACACACACAGCTCTGTCTTAATAAATACACTCTGTTGACATTCCTTTGTTCTGTGCACCCAAGAAAAACATATTCTTCAACACTGGTGAACACACTGTAAGCATCAGTATTGTTAAACGTTACATGCAAAGTGGTTTAGGGTTGAACAAAGAAAAAGGGATGTGAACCAATGACCTCAGGATTAGCTATCTAGCCCTATGTCGTTGGTCTCCCTACATGCAAAGTGTGTACTCGAGAATAACGGCAGTCATTACTAAACTTGTCGAGGAAACCCTGTTGTGCAATATTTATGATCCACTTCTGCAGTTTAAATGGTTGTACCTTTCCATGGTTAATGCCATGTCTAGAGTCAGCATGGACCCAGTGTTTACCATAAACACGTACAGCATGTTGTCCCTTCAATATAGAGCAGTGTTTAGAGAACCTGCAAAAACAAAGTATAACAAACTCTGGTTAGATATTAGTCAAATTCCCGGAAATTGTATCAACACCAAATCTTATTTTGTTCATTAAGGAAGGTGGGGAAATCGACAGTCAATGACAGTACACTGCAGGCCTGGCATGATACAGTGGTACAATGTATTAAGTGCAGTACAGATATCCGTGGTCCTTTCTCTATGTACAGACTAAGTACAGTCAGTGACAGACAATGACATTCGGTCTCTGGTTAATCTATGGATCGATGGTCTTCTCTGTCCTTTCTCTACAGGTCTTACTTAGTCTAATATCAATATATCGATTAGACAACATTTTTCCCGAGTTTGACCGTATACAGCATGGTATCTAGTTTATTACTCCGTAGTCCCTCCACAGTGACAGACGACATGACATGTCAACTATTTAGGCATAACAATATTTATTTAAATATTATCATTTTTAAATATTTTTTTAAAGATTTTTATCAGTCATGGAGGAACATTTAAAGTTGACTGTACCGACCACCACCATGGGCAAAATTTAAACTTACACTACAGGCCTAACAGTAACTAACAACACTAAATCTGATGATTCTGGATCTGAAATTCTGATGAATGTAATGAATGTCTACCGCTGCCATGCCGTCAATGATATTCTGATAAAATAAACCAAATCGTAACTTACCGGTAAATCAATCATCATGTCGACAAAAACGGTGAATATGACGTGGGACTCAAATCGTAACTTACCGGTAAATCAATCATCATGTCGACAAAAACGGTGAATATGACGTGGGACAATCTGACGAAATACAGATCATGTCATGACTACTCAGATAAGATCAAATGACTCATTTTGTAAGCAACTTTTACGTTAAAGGGGTCCATAGTTTATAGGGCAATATTGCAGTAAAGACATGAAAGAACAGTCACCGAGCACTGCAGGATGGGATTACTGTGCAATTTGTTATGAACTGTCAGATACTCTGGTTCCGATTCGGCCTGTCGTTAAAATTTGTTTAACAACACAAGGTACCAGTCTGGAGATTTTCCAGTCATCTCGCCAAGCGCCCTCTGTTGGAAATTACTTGTTCCCCTGCGCTGCGAGGAGGGCTTTCCCCCTTTTGTTGTAATTTGTGTTTTTGGCAAGAGCGGGTTTTGAACCTGCGACCGCCATACTCATGTGAATGCATTCTACCAACTGAGCTATCCAGCCCTATGTTGGTGGTCTCCCTATTTCGTCAATGTCTTTGTTCGGGGTGCCAGTCAGAAATCAATCTACTAGCACCTGTAACTGCTAACCGCCGCAGGGGGTCGGTCCCACAACGTTTACAAGATACAGCCTGGTATATACACGAAGGGTAAAGGGGTGCAGTACAACTTTTTATTTCAAACTATGAAGTAATAAACCACATGAAATAAACTGGCTGGATAAATATAATGTTCATTTTGGGTTGTTCACCACTCCCCCCACCCCCCAAAAGGGAAAAAACTAAAACAGGTTATCATTAAATGGAGGAATACTGAGCTTACGGTGGATGACGATCATTCAAACGGAATCATTCAAACTACCTCCATCATCCATGTTCAAAGCATACTGATCGATCGCGAATAACGTCAAGTTGTAATCATGCACGTCCTTTAGAACACATTGGAGATCGTATGTTTTCGTACTAAATAAGAAGTAATCAAGGCTAAAAGAGGTGTTTCAGAAATTCGGTTGGTCTTGGCAAAATCATGGAGGAAAAATAGATTCTTCCTCCATGGCAAAATTAACGCTTTGTGAGGCTGTTTCGAAATAATTTCTAGAAAAAGAAATCCTTCAAACTATAGTCAAAGGAACATTTTACACATTGCCAAACATGAGAACAAACGTGTTTTCAGTGATTTCTTTCAAAATTGGTATGGCCATCTATGAGAGCGTATTTGTCTCAGGATTTTATCTTGAGATAAGAAGGAAGCATTAATTGATCGTAACTTTTTCTGTAAAAACGATGACGCAACGTATAAATATTGTGACACGGACACTAGGTGGCGCACTTCAAAAATGGCGACTTACACAACCACCCGTGTGATGTTTCGAAACCTAAAATATCAACGGAATACTCTTCTCAAGTTCAACCAAAATGCTCTATTGAGACCGCAGATAGGCGCCAACAATGTCAGGCAAGTATCCGGTTCGTTTTGGCAAGAATTGAAGCCCGGTAAATCTATGAAAAATCTATGCGCAGGAGTCGGGATAGCGACCGGTCTGTTGTTTTCGTCCGTCCTGGTGAAGCAAAGCCCCCGGAGACATTTGCTTTGCTCGGCGAGCGCCCAGACCCTGGTGCGGTCGACAACAAACGAGACGGGTCAGCGTTTTCTCTCTGAAGGAGATGCTTCTCGTCTGAAGCTGACTCTATATCAGTACCAGGTGTGTCCATTTTGCTGCAAACTGAGGGCTTTCCTGGATTTCTATGGATTTCCTTACCAGATTGTCGAAGTGGATCCCATCCGGAGGAAGGAAGTGAAGTTCTCTGAATATCGTAAAGTACCAATCCTTGTGCAAGAAGGACAAGATGGCCAAAAATCAGTGAGTTGCTCCAACTTTATTCAGAATAAAAATATTGTTTTATTTCTTTAAGTTAACCCTACACTACAGTTCCAATTCCTCCTGTCCTATCAATTACCAATGTGAAAGATTTAGAATTAAGAAGGTTTACTTGCCTTCACTACAGTGCTAAAATCACTGGCATCGAATCAAGCCTCGATGTAAATTTTGAGCCCAGTGACTATTGAAACTAGTCAGAAGGCAAAAGTTTGTAGAATTGTTCTAGCCTAAAACTCGTGAATAACAAGTCAGTGAAAGTTGTGTTTTGTAAGGGACTGCAACGTGCAAGGTTGCAGTGGAACCAGGATAAGATTAAAAAGGATTCTGTTATTTATAAAGTGTTTGATGCAGGAGTTGTAATAATCTAGTGACAATAGTGGCTTCTTGTATATTGTACAACATGCAGTAACCCTCATGGGGCTCAACAATGTACAAAACTCTAAGCTGAACAAAATAAACTATTTTTGGATTAGAGTGTGAAAAAAGTAGGTTTTAAGTGAATGTTTGAAAGAACTGACTGACGAGGCTTGACGAAGGGCAAGTGGTTCCTTTACTAACAAAATGTTATGGAGTTGGTATAGTGAATTATTTATTTTATTTTATTTACTTCCTATTAATCCTAACTGTAAAGCCAAGGGTTCTTAGAAACGCAAACTTATTCACTAGGCCCTATACAAGCCTTTGTATTCCAAAATTGAATTAATCATTGGTTTTGCTTGTTTTTGATTTTGTTTGCAGCAAATAAATGATTCATCAGTCATCATTAGTGCCTTGACGACCTTCATGACTACCGAGGAGAAAGACTTCCAGCGGATTATCAGCTTCTTCCCTCAGATCAATTCTCAAGACAAGAAAGCCTCAACTGAGTTTGCCAATAAGTATGAGATTATGACAGGCACTCCTGGACGGTCTGAGAGTGAGAAGTAAGTACCTTGGGGTCAAAGGTCATAAGGTGTAAGATGTCTTGTGTCAGAGGCTGATTTTGAAACCACTGCGTGAGCTTCGGCGTGACTAGAAAACGTGTTCTGCCTTTATGGGGCTTCAATCAGGCGGGCGGAGCACAAGTCCGAGTCGCGGTTTCAAAATTGGCCTGACTCAACAGTGTATGGGTTTGAAGGTCATAAGTTGCGAGGTTAAATATGATGCTTGTGGCATTAACCATTATTTGCTTCTCTTCACCTGGGTGTATTAATAGGGTCCAGTGAGAGCTTAGATGGTATACTAAGTCACTAGAAGTCATGATTCTGAATCCAGTTGTATTTAACTACGCAGTATACATCCAAACACAAAGGATACCTAGCTGCAGGCTTTGCGAAGTCTCTTACTGTCTTAGTCTTTAAAGTTTTGCTCCAAGCTTGCAACTTTCCAGCTGATCAGCTGGGCCCAATTTCATAAAGCTGCTTAGCAAAAAATGAGCAGGATACCAGTCAGAGATGGTGCATGTGAAATGGTAATGTGGCCGGTAACCTTATTCTGGTAAGCATATTTAGCTACTTTTTGTGCTTAAGCAGCAGTTAGCAGCTCAGTAAAATTGGGCCCTGTTTTCCTCTTTTTCTCAGATAAAAATGCAAGAGAAACTAAAACACATTGTTGGAAAAATGTTAGTGTACTTTGTTAATTTTTTCCCCTATTAAAAAGTTGTGTACTGTTACTTGTGGGTTGTGACGTACATACATACATTTTGTACATACATACCGAATATTCAGGCATGTGATTTCCCAGGTTTTTTTCTGATTTCAGGACTTTCTCAAAACCTTCTTGAGCCTTCAAATTGTCTTAAAAGATGTAAAAGCAATCATGAAAAGCAAGTCCGCATTGAGTCCAAACCTGTAGTTTTGTATTTTCGTGTGATGCACAGAGTCTGTAAACCTGCATTGTAACATCTGGGAGGTTCTGGGTCTGGAACAAGGTTATGTAGGGTGGACCCAGACCAGCAAGCCATTTCAAAGGAATTTTCACATTGTTCTATCTCATCCCTAATATTACGAATATATTACGAATATATTACGAATATATTACGAATATTCAATTCTTAAATGACTGGAATTGATGTGAATTGTTTGTATGTTTCAGGGAAGAGAAACAGTGGCGGGAATGGGTGGATCATGTCTTAGTTCATTACATTCCACCCAATATCTACCGCAGTCCTGCTGAATCCATTCAGGCTTTCTCCTACATATCCAGCCACGGGAAATACAACTTCATGGAGAAGTTTGTCATCAAGTATGCCGGTGCTATGGGGATGTTCTTTGTTGCTAAGAAACTAAAGAAGAAGTGAGTGATTCATCCAGCAGTGAAATCTTTGAGGGATTTTCAGGGGAAATGCATCCTTAAAAGACGGTCTCAAAATCCCTTACAGGAATTGTTTTGTTTTTGTGGGATATAGCATTGCAGGGCTAAAAAACAAATGCTTATTGCAAATCTTATCAGAGTCCAAATTACAGAGCGGAGTATTTTGGAGGACTTGGGAAGGTTTCTAGCCAAAGAAACTTTAAGTTAGGTTGACACTTATTGAAGAATGTTAAATCCCCCCCGCCCCTGCATCGAAAGTGTTTGACTTTAATACTAAATGCTTAAACTTCATTGGAAAGTATTTTTATTTCCATCTGAAAAACAGCTGCCTTAAAAAAAAAAAATCTGATAATATTGGAAAACAACTGTTAACCCTCCTACTCTCTGACCATTCACTGTGGTTTTGATTGATAGATAAACTATGCCATCTGATAAATTGCATTGAATACATCTATTACACAGTTTAAAAGTTCTGTGAACAGTAATAAAACCAAACACAAGCTGTAAAGTTGCATGGTTTTAAGAATTTAACATTTTTGAAGTGCACATAAATGATTTTCTTGTTCATTTTTTTATTTTCATAGTCAGAGATGATTTTTCTTGTGAGTCATTATTTGTTGTTGCCATTTTTGTGTCCTATTTTAGATACAATCTGGAGGATGATGTAAGGTCCTGTCTGTACGGTGCAGCCAGAGAGTGGACTGTCGCCATCGGAGATCGTAAATTCATGGGAGGAGAAAAACCCAACCTTGCTGATCTGGTAAGATATCTTTTTCAGAATCTTGACACTGAAGATTGTTTTTATTATAAAGTTTGTGTCTTCTCAACATAGACATTGCGGCTAAGAAAAGCAGGTCTAATAGATGTTGATTTTGCATCGGGCATAAAGAATTTTGATTGCTTTTTGCCCTTACTCTGATTTGTATTTAGCACTGCATACTCAGTACTTTCTCAATTCCTGTGAAAAGAAATCCACATGTATATCACTCAGGTGGGATTCGAACCCATGACCTTTGCCATGTTAGAGCAGATGTCTTACCACTAGACCAGCTAGCTAGCCCGTTGGTTAGAGGCAATTCAAACGTACATTTTCAGCGGCGGGAACTGCATAGATTTAATAGATAAAGAATAGATAAAGAATAGTATTTGGCTTTTGCCCTAACACGATGTGTAAAGCAGGCTTGTGGTTCAAAAGAAGTTGATCCGATTACTGGATTACCCATTGATTACCTTTTGCCGTCTGATTTTCTTTCGTAAAGACATCTATCCTCGTCATGTTCTAAATTTCTATTCCTGGTGATGGAGAGTCTTTAAATCCTCTATTGACCAAAAATCACATGACATCCTCATCACAATAATCTTGGCTGTGCCATTTTGAGAGTCAATGTCCCAGTTTGTTATACAGTGAAGTGTGAATTTTAGGGGATGGGGCTGTTGCAAACTTGCAGGTTGACTCCCAAAATGGTGAACGTTGCACAATCTCTGCATGTGACATGGGTGCAAGGGGTCAAGGAACAGACGGACACTTGTTTTCTAAAATATGTAATTTTTCCCAACTCCCCATTTGTCATTCCTTAAAGTTCATCAAATTAAAAGAATTGTGTAGGACATTTTTTATTCATGTCAAAACTATTTCTGGTCCATAGAACATTCTGAGCTTTGAGGCCTGTGGTAAATTGGCAACAGATTTTGATGTCAGGTATTAATTTCTGTTGGTTGTTTCTCCAGGCTGTTTACGGTGTGCTAAGTTCAATTGAGGGTTTGGATGCCTTCAATGACATGCTACATCAGACAGATATTGGGTCTTGGTATAAACGCACAAAGACAGCAGTCAAGAGCCACGCTGGATCCAGATGAGTTCCTCGTTTTCTTTTCTTTTAAATATTTACTGTAAATATAAACACAATGGAGTATAGATGAGTTGTTGTTTTTTGGGGTAAAAGACAAGAACTGCCTAAAAGAAACATGGAGTGTTAATCAAAAGTAAGCTTGCCGTGGAACAGCTTGGATGTTGTGGTCTTGCAATGGCCTTGGTGACTAATGGAATTAATCTTGTAGACAGCACCTTGTAAACCATTACATGGTGCTATGTAAAAGGAATAGGTCTCAAACTTTAAAACAGTTCCACATATATATACCTTGCAGGAAAAATAGTGACTGTTGAAGCGCCTTGAGCGTCACTGAGTGACGGATATGAGCGCTATATAAGAAGCCACTATTATTATTATTATTATTATTACCATTCTTGATTTCAAATCTGGTAGGAGTCGCTGGGTTGCATATGGCTTTCCTTCTGTTTCCTTGCCTGATGGTGTTCTATGAGTGCTACATTTAGATAACGATTCTGGTCCATTCTGAGTACATGCCCGAATCGTTTGTGTTTGATCTGGCAAACACCACACAAACTTGTTTCTGAATCAAGAGGCACACTGTTTTAACACTGCTTTTTAATGAAGTTTGTTTAAGAAATGGAGCGAACTTACTAAATAAAATAGGCAAATATTCAATTATATGGGCTAATTCTTACTGAATATTATCATTCCTAACCACAGTGGGTGATATTAAATGATCAGGCAGTAGGATGGTTGGCTGTGGACTGTGTAATTCTCCACATTATATCATATTGCAGGCTGGCATAGTTTATCTATTATTCAAAACCACTGTGGATGATAATGAATGGTCAGACAGTAAGAGGAGTTATCTGTGACGTATGCCCTTTTGCATGATTTATACACTATAAAAACAATTATGCAACTAATTAACATATTGTTAGTCTACAACCACAAAATGTAAGCACTTGTAAAGTAGTTTTCAAAACAAAACAAAATTAAACCAGAATTATAGAGACAAGAAGTTGTGTAATTTAAACAGTTTCAAATTTAACAAAATCAATTTTCTCTATTAAGTAGCAATGCAAGAAACATTCAATTTTTGTGTACTTTAAAATTATTATTTTCAATGTGATTTTTTCACGGTCAAAATGTGTGGAGTCCCCCTTCTTCATAATTCAAGCAGGGATGCTTTCAGGGATGAGATTGTTCAGACTTTTGTCTGAATTCAGACTTTTTATGTCAGCCTGGTGAATAAAAAAAGCCTGTCATTTTTCCACATAAGAAAGATTGCCCTTTGATCTACTTTACTAGTACTTAGGACACAGTTCCTAAAAGCCATTTGAATTCCAAACCCTCCCTAGGGGATACCAAAAAGGTAGAAACGCCATCATTTCAACATACATGTAGGCCCTACGTCCTAACATTTGGATCCAATATGTAGTTTCAACCTTTTTGCCAGCAATGACTTTCATCCCTGTAGTATTGGCAAAATAAGGGAGGAACGCTAGCTAGTTAGCTAAGTTGGTAGAGCACCTGCTGTTAACCCTGAGGTCACAGGTTGAAATCCAGCAACGGCCAGTTTCTTTGTTCACCCAATACTGAACAAGTAATTAGTTTATGGAGAATAATAAAATATTTAAGACGGTGCAACTACTCAGAAAAAAAGTAATTTGTGTAAAGAAATATAGCCATGTTGTTCTAAATGATGTATCTGTTTGAAATGATGTACTTTTTATCTGTGTTCCACTGTTCCTGAATTCATTTGAAGCAGTCTGTTTAATACTCGGTTTGAAGAACTGAATGAGGCTGTAGAACTGCGCAAATTGGCACATAATTATATAGTTCGCCGTGACCTCTGATGAACTCAATGTTATTGGGGTTAAAGGAATGCACTTCTGGTTGATAAATTGATCAATAGTTCAGGCTAAAAAAACCTGTAAGCGTGGTAACTCCGGTGCGCCGTTTCGAAACGATCCATGTGTTTCCTGATGGGAAAAATAGGATCTTTGCAAAACATCGATTTTCAGACTCGGGAAAAAAGAGGGAAGCTCGGTAATTCCGGCCGGGGAGACGTTTCGAACAGACATTATTTTGAATAAAAAAATATGTTTTTTGTGAAACACTGGTAATCAGGCCCGGGAACATTGACAACATTGGTTGAAGCGTCTATATTATTCCTCAATGATTGCAGCCTTATTGCCTAAATTTGTGTAGTTTTATTCTCTAGTCAAATGACAAAGATCTACTTGGATGTTATATAAAACAAATTGTGAATATTTTTGCATTCATGCAATAGAGAGACAATCGTTGAAAGATGGAGTATGGTTCCATTGAAGCCCGGTTCATTCTTCACGCAAAAGTGAATTCGCTTTCGCAATTCGCGTGAATTATAGATACAAATCATTTAACCCATCCAGTATAAATGGGCCAGATATTGGGTGGCATAAGCCGAACTACAACTTTATTTCTTTCGCGTCTTCAAGCAGTTCGTCAATCGGTTCATTTTGGCTGACAGGCTAGTGTTCGTAGTGTCCCCTCTTCATGTACTTGTCCGGGTTGAAGAGTATTGCTTCGATTCGTTCGTATAAATATCTTATGAATTGAGCGAAGTATTGTCTTTACTACGAATATTGACACCGGGTTTGGTGTGCAGGTACGTACACGTTGTGATTCGTGTTCGTGGTCACTGGAATTGAGATTAGGGTGATCGGAAGTTTCCTCTGATAATGATTAAAGATAATTTTGCGTAGGTACCCAGCGTAGGTTGCTTTTAATTTACTGATACTAAGACTTATCGAGCGTCCAGTTTTGGCAGCCATAGACCAGTAAGATCGTACATGCCCGTCAAGAAACCGCTTTCTCGTGTGAAGATGGATCTTCCTGTTTTGTAGCTGGTTGCTTAGTGCGTAGAACTTTGCAGTGACATTTTGGACGCGGGCGTTGATTTTAGAGATCCCTGTACCAAGGGGCGGTCAAAGAACAACATGGCTGAAAAGAATAAATGAAGACCTGAAAGCCACGGACCTAAACATCAAGAACTGAAATACCTGGCACTTGGCAGCTGATAGAGTACAGTGGTGGAAACTTACAGAGTGCGCAATGTCAGATGCACTTGACGAAAGCGCTTAGATGAGATGTAACTGTTAGTATCCGTATAGATGGATTGCAATACGCGTCATTGACCGCCATCTTTGATGAATTGTGCACGCGTGAAGAGCTATCATTGGCTGAGAGTCGTGCGTAGCGCGTACACGCGTGCACTTTTCCATTGTTTTACATCAAAGATGGCGGTCAATGACGCGTATTGCAATCCATCTATTGGATGATCGCTCCAAGGTATTTGAAGTTGAGACCAGTGAGCTGAGATTACCGTGGATGTGAACCGGGCATAACATTTCATATTTTCAACTCATGAATATAATTATTTCCAACACTGCTTTCCATTGTTAAGTGACCCTTTCAGCTACTGCTGCTGGTCATTTTGTTTGTATATACCAATAAATAAATAATAATAAAATAAATAAATTGTTCATATAGACGTCCTCTGACATGACATCACAAACAAGAAACGGTCAATAAAGACCTACCATTGGCTGAGCATTGTGCGCGTGTACACGCATGCACGTTTCCATTGTTTGACCTCAGCGATGGCGGTTAATGAAAGGGGTCACTCTTTGTATCTCACGCGTATTTCACGGACGCACACATTTGTACACGCGCTCCTCCTCCTCCAGAATAAAAAATATGTAGACCTAGTTTTGTTTTGTTTTATTTATTTATTTATCATTATAGGCCTACGCCATGTAAAGTTTAGATGTCCAGTTATACGACTGTTTGTTGCTTGTTGTATTTTTAAGTTCTGTTCTATTTAAGCCCTCTTTTAGGCAATTTATCTTAGTGCGATATAGCGCGTCACACGCAGCAATGCGTCCAGCGCGGAGGCTTCACGCATAACTATTTTCTATCGAACTTTTTTCGGCAACAAAAAGGGGTTGTGTGAATATGCAGCGTTCACATTTAAAAAAAGGTTTGGTGTTCACAGTTTCCAATAAAGACAATGGGGCATCTCCCGGTTGCTGCGAGTGAGACTGTTCTCCTTTTCGTCCTGGTATACTGTATTGCACTTGCGTCGTGCAAACCGTCAGACAGAAATAGTAAGTTGAGGTTTGTACGTTCAGATAAGGCCCAATTCAAAAAGTGCTAAGCACAAAAGGTAGATATTAAGCACAATTAGATTATGCTTATCAAAATAAGGTTATATGAAATTTGAGGCATTGCATAGTGAGGTATCAATGTAGGTTATCAGTTGAAACACTTTGTCATGTGTGACGATTGTGACAGTTATCCTGCTTTGTTTTGCTTAGCAGAAAATTGTTAAGCAGTATTGTCTAATAAATTAAGCAGCTTGAGGAAATACTTCAAATAAGGCCCGAGAGTTGAGGGGGTTTTCGACAAGGGAAAACTATAAAACGTGGAAAATAAATAATAATGAGTATTTAATATAATTAATATAGCGCCTTAACAAGATCAAAGTGCGTCACAGTGAACTTAGAAAATATAAACGGAAGCTAAACAAAACTACAAGAGGTTTTGAAAAGTTGTTTGAATGTCTGAATTGAAAGAGAGTCTCTGATGTGAACAGTCAAAAGTTAGCTGTTAAACCAAACTTCTTCGTAATAAATATGCGCCAAGAATCTGCCCCATGTGCCATGGTGCGTGTTTGGTTTCTGTGGTGTTTTTTTGAACGGGCATTTGCACGATTCAACTCATGCAAGCTTTAATAAGACGGCTATCGTAGAAAGTGTTTCTTTAAAAAAAATCGAGGTATAAAATCCCAATTATTGACCTTATTATTTGTGTTGCTGTTGTAGAAAGGGCAACGCAAGATTCCGAACTGCATCAAGATCAACGCGTGCCAGTCGATGCGTTCGTCAAGGACCAAGCAGTCATCAGAGGAAACCCGGTAGACCCAGAGGTTTTAGACCCCAAGAAACTACTCAATCTGACGGCAAGACTTGCTCTCGTCGAGAGCGCCGCCAAACGTGAAGGAAATGGAATCGAGAACAAGCGGCCGACCGTCAATAGGAAACCGAGAGCGAAACGAAACGCAATGATGGAGGATGCAGGTGTTAACCAGGAACTCGGGGGAGACTTGGATTCGCCATTTGGTGATGATTACGAACTAGTCGATTCCGTTTTATTCGCGGATTGGAGTGAATGCAATGTGTCGTGCGGTATTGGATACCAGACGCTTGCTAAGCCGTGTGACGACCCATCATCAGCTTGTGAGGAGGAGAAGACACATGAGTGGCGACGATGCCTTGGAATCGACTGCAAGAGCCCTGAGTATCTGGAGGCTAAACTTGCATGCAGAGGCGGTAAGTTGTGTCACTATTTATAAGAAGACAGTTTTATAATAATGGGGATCTCACTTTACTTACTTACTTTACACAATGGAACATTGCGATGCACAGGATTGGCCAAACTATCTTCTTGTTTTACCTCTAGCTGAGGGCGCCCTACTCAAATTGACGTCTTATGTACACAAATTTTATTAATATTATGGTGTTTTTTTCTCTTGACACTAACAGTCGACTCTAAGACTAAGTCATCAATTTTCATTGGAATCGTAGTTGGTACAATTTCGACCCTTGTAACGGGTGGTGGAGCATTTTTTTTCATGAAGAAGTTTAACTCCGGGTAAGTAAACTATGTTAATATCACGTTCCCTTTCCACCAACTCTCGTTGTACCAAAATAACTATCAGATTACCTATTCGTTAATATTGCCTTGAGTGAAAAATTACGGTAAAGGTTTTTGTAATTCTTCAGCATAATTTTTCAATTTTGATATAGTTTTAATGTTATGAGCGTGCTCGACAAAGCAAATTTCAATTTTTGGGGGCAGCAAAATTGAATTGAATTGAATTGAATTGAATTGAGCCGATTAGTGGTATCGTTCCCGTGCCCCTTTCCCGTGCCCCTTTTGTATCAATTTCTGCCTTCAAACTGAGATAGAATGACGCATGTCTGAAAACATACCGATACATCATCGTTTGTTCCCTTAAAAAAACCACCACTTTCATTTCGTTCTTGTTAATTAAGCATTGTAGTTTTTTCGTTCATATCTGGGCGTCCTATGTTTGTCCGTTTGTCTTGTGTCTGTCTGTCCACAGGTTGGTTGCTACCAGCCTCGGCATATCAAATCGGCCTCCATACTGTTTCCATTATTTGCTTGTTCAAGCCCAATATTTAGTAGACTATCCGTTCATTATTACCTCGTAGATACTTTTTGTTTATGAAAGTATTACGGAACTAAATGTAAATTTAAATTGTGAATTGAAATAAATGGAAATTCTTGGACGCTAGGTGGCAGCAGACATATCAGGTAAACAGACCTTTGCGTTTGACGTCATTTGACCTTGACGTTAAAAATAAAAGGCTGCTTATTGACCCATTCTGTGCGCCGCGTTCACATTGCTGCACTATCTATACCCATTGATCTCTTAGAGATCGATATGGCTGTACATTGTTTGATCATCGTTACTTGTACTAAAGGCGTGATGACGTAAATGTATAAGGTATATTTCCAATGTTAACGACGCTCAGAGTTGGTGCTCATTACCAAAGAACAATTGATTAACTTGTTAAGTCTACTGCCATTTTTTCGTCCAATAAAATATCTTATTCCGTGGTAAAGTTGCTCATTTTAAGTTTTCTTATTTGCCGACTTTGTCACAGAAGTTTTGTCCATAGTGTATTGTTTTTCTACAACACTTTTCTTGTTAACAAATCATCCGGGTCTCAAACTTATTGTAGAATTAATTTCCTTTTATGTTTTCTCAGGGAAGGTCCAAAAACCTCTTCATCGAAGCCTAAGAGAAAGTATAGTTCACGTCCACCTATGCCTGCGTAAGTAGTCAAAATAATTAAGATTGCATTGTAAAAGTTTTTCGTTATAAGCCATTTTTGGACTAAATTGAATAGTCGGAATTGAAATAATACACTCCGCCCTCTATTGTTAGTTGGAGTTTTATGGCTAAAATAATTAAGATAATGCTAAGCATAAATTTAACCACTGAGCTAAGCTTACGTAACCTTGGGATTCAGCCATCATTTACTTCTCATGATGACTCACCTCAAATTTGTCTTCTTCTTTCCAAGTGACAAAATAGGAGTTAAGTTACTCAATATGATACATTCATTTTGTTTACGATTTAGTCCAAGGCGTGGCAAAGAGAAAGATGATGACGCCGAGCATATTTATGAAGAGGTCGACGGCCAGTCCAATAAAAAAGCCAAGGCCAGCAATATCTACGTCAGCATGAGGTAATAAAGGGACAATAGATCGTCAACAATTATAGAGTAACAAAACCTCGACAAACCTGACCCTCCTGTGTCTTAGTCCGTGTCAGAACTGACGGTCCCCCTTTGCACGGTCAGCCATTTGCGTGTAGAGCCTCGGAATGGGGACATAGGTATAATGAAAAGAAGATTTTATTGTATTGTTACGGTAATGTAATTACACTTTCATTTTTAATAAAAAAACAGATGCATATGCAGCATGAAGTCGATCGCTCTAAAATACACGCACGTGGCGGATCCGTGCAAAGGTCGAAGACTGGTCGCTGGAAATTCATATTTAATGTTGCCCTGCACTCTAAGAAACTCCCAAGTCAAACATGACCCGCAGTCCTGGTCCGTCCCAGGTGGCCAGACCCGGACCCGCAGTCCGGGTCCGTCCCAGGGGGCCGGACCCGGACCCGCAGTCCGGGTCCGTCCCAACTTTGATTCTGTGTCAGTTCGACCCATTTCTGGGTAATTTGGAATCCGTCTCAATTCTGATACGGGGGAGTTTTTTCAGAGTGTGCAGCCAACGGCCGTGGCCGAAGTTGGACACGGCCGATACGTTAACCTTCGACTTACCCATCGCAATCATTCGTTTTCTTTCTAGGGAAAAAGACAAGTCGAAGAAGAACAAAGGACAGAAGGAAAAACCAAAGAAGGAAAAAGGACAGATGGAAAAACCAAAGAAGGAAAAAGGACAGAAGGAAAAACCAAAGAAGGAAAAATCGAAGAAGGAAAAATCGAAGAAGAAAAAACCTGAGAGCGATACTTACGTTGATCCAAATGAGCTCAATCAACCGGGGTAAGTTTCTAAAACGAATACTCTAGCTGAAAATCTTAACAACTATAGTACAAGTAGACTCGAATCCAAGCCGTAATTTCAACAATGTCCTTCTGAACTGCGCCGTCTATTGATCATAACACGTATAGAGTTGATAATGGTCGAAGGTTCTTAATCTTAACACAACAGGAAGGGTTTTCGACCTTATTACTGCCTTGATTCAAGTCAACACGCAATTAACTGGAATGAATGCACCGTTCCTAAAAAGCATTTTATGGAACCACCTAGATGAATAAAACTAGGTTTTTATGAACTTATTATTTGGCCTCTTAGGTCAGAAGATCTTGAAATTCAAAGACTTCGGGATCCGCCTCCTCCCCCAGGAAGAAAAAGCAGCAAGTCTTCGAAAGGAACAAAGTGAGGGCATTTTCATTTGTCAGTTATTGAGTGTAAAAGAAATATATAATTAAATTAAATAATAATAATAATAATAACAGGCATTTATACTGCGCTTTTCCAAAACATGATCAAAGCGCATAACAAAAGAAAAGGATAAATTAAAACAAGCAAGAACAAAACTTAAATCTACTATTTAGGAAAGAGATAAGTTTTAAGTTTACTCTTAAATGTAACAACACAAGAAGAATCACGGACACTAATTGGGAGACTGTTCCAAAGTTCAGCAGCAGAGTGTGAGAAGGCGTGTTTGCCATAAGATAATCTGGACTTGTGAGTGTTAAGCCGAGTTCTATCGGAAGAAGAGCGGAGTCCTTGACGGTTGCTTTGGCACAGATGAAACATATCAGAGAGATAAGGTGGAGCAATGTCCTTCAAACATTTAAAAACATATAGAAGAGTTTTGAACTGGATGCGTTTCTCCATGGGTAGCCAGTTGTAGTTTAGCGAGTAAGGGGGATCCATGAGCTCTCCAACAGTTAACAGTGAGAACAAGTTTGGCAGCTCTGTATTGAATACTGGTGAGGCGTTTAAGATGTGCTTTGGTGATTCCAGATAACAGGGAGTTACAATAGTCTAGACGAGAAGTGACAAGACAAATAAGAATACTTATACATGTAACTAAAAGTTCACGCAGCCATAGTGCCAACTTTACAGTTCAGTAGCAGTACAAGGCATCATTTTAGAGATAACACAATTCCTAAGAAATGTTTAGGATTTTGATTTCTTTTCTTCTTTTTCATCTTTATTTATTTCTATTTTAAAGGGAGAACGACTACGAAATTCCGATGGAAAATGACTACGAAATTCCGATGGAAAATGACTACATGGAAATTGACGAATGAGATTTCAATCCCGCCCTCTATAGTCGTCCCATCATTCATTACAATGGTTGATTACAATGCAACGTCCACGGAACTATTGCCTTTTTGTTTTACGGGAACACTTGTCCCGGATTTATAACTTGGGTATTTAAATTTTCCTACAAGCATATTTTGATACAAAACATTTTCTCTGGGTTTGTTGGGTGAAGTATTAAACGCGTGTATGGGGAAAATAGTAACATTGCATCACTTGGAAATAATGTTAGCGGGACTTGACCCCAAGCTAATAGTTCAAGTTCAAAGCACTTTACTATCATCACAAGTATAGAGACTTAAAGGCAAGTCCCGCTCTTATTCAAACTTAACCTCGGATTCTTTTTCTTAAATACTTAGGTTTGACGTGGTTTATGGCTATACAAATTAGGGCCTAATGTTGGAAAAGTAAGATTTACCGGTGAAATGTATTAAAGTAAAATAAATTTAACACACTACAAAGGAAACCCGAGAATAATACCTGACCGCCGTTTCCGGTTACCTGTAAACAATTATAAATATATTTTATCCCAAGCACTGGGTCTAATTAACTTTTGGACTTGAAAACTTTATGAATTTGGGGCTTTACTTTATAATTTCTTTTCACTTGAACCAAGAGGCTAGGAACAACTTCAAACAATATGGATTAAAACCATATTTAAACATGTCCAATTTTTCCTGGATTCAGACATGCAACTTTATCATTGCAAGAAAAACTATAGAAGTAAACTTGCGGGTACAACCATGTTTAAGACTCTTTTTGGAGAAGTGACATTTTTTTCTAAGAACCAACACTTCAGTTTAGAACCAACAATTTCAGTTCCAACCATAATTGAGTTATACATTTTATCAGGGCAATGAGTCCTTCTTTCGAGTTGTTCTCTTGTTTTCGAAACCAGGAAGATTAGTTGGGTTTGCTGTAGCTCGTGGGAATAATATCTCTATGCAGTGTTTCTAAATTCTAACAGGAACCAGCGTATACAACACTGATGTAACTCCGGTGTAACTTCGGTATTACACCATCGGTTTAGTCAGAACTACCACAACTCACAAACTGATGTAACTCCAGTGTAACTCCGGTGTTACACCATCGGTTCAGTCTGAACTACCACAACTCATTAGTTCCATGGTGTTTCCGCAAAACCCGACTATTGGGGGAAGAAACATCCGGAGTTCTTGTAACGGAAACAGGACTCGACGGGTTCAGGCTGTTTTCGGACTGTTTTTCCGAATCGAAAAGGGGGGATTTTACTGGGCACACTTTTTGTAAGATTTGAAACTGACACACATTTTCACTTACTATTTTTTATTATTTTTTTAATGTAACACTCGCTGCAAACACCATGGGTGAAAGATTCCACCGGCGTTTTTAATAATTTGTTCATAATAAATTTATACCAATAAACAGAAGCCTGTATTATTTTTTGCGTGGGACACTTCTCATAAAGTGTGGACTAAACTTTATTTGTTCTATAGAGCCCTAAACGACGATTAAACTACGCGTCGTGGAGTGTTTCCCAATGTGGGTTGCGATAGTGGATTATCCCCTTTGATCTGTTCTCCCTCTTGTTGACCAGATTGTTGGAGACTCTTCCCTTCAATTGTCAAGGATCCAGCACTTATCCCGGTCTTTGACCCTTTGGGGCTGAATTGAAAGGGTACGGGACGTCCACTCTTGAGTGGGTTCGATCCCTCGAGGGCTGATGACCAGCGCAGGTGGTGGCTTTGGTGAACGGTTGAAGCCCTGTCATTTGTTCCAAATAAATTGAAAACTCGTGAAGACTAAATTCTTTGAATTGAATATGAGTAAGTAGGAAATTGTCAATGGCTGAATTAACCACACTGGAACAACCAACCCGCATATACGCGTCTTATTTGGGTCTTCATTTCACACCGTCCCTCTTGATCCAAATTCCCCGCGACCATGACGGCAATGTCAGCTGCTGCCACATTAAACAACCAAAAGCGAGCTATGTTTGGGTATCAGATTGTACAGTTATTTAACTTACCCCTTAGTGCGTAAGTTAAGACGATAAGCCAAGTGGCACAGTGATAAATGAAAACCCCAAACGGCACAATACAATAATATTTTGAAAACCACTTATCAGGAATACGTGCGTTGACCCATTTTTGTAAAGTTAAAGAAGGTTGGACTGATTCCGAATGGAAGGAGCTGAATGTTCGGGGTCACTTTGCGGTGGTCACTTTTGGTCACTAAGTTTAAGTAACTTTAGTCCTTGTTTCGCATAAAGCAATTTCAAAATACTAATTTTGCTATACAACGGATATCCCTGGAAGATATATATTGGTCAGCTTTATAAATACGTCATCGCTGGTTCACGCCCCATTACTGGTTAAGATTCACACGCAACCGGCCTATGTTTCTTGTGGTATCAACGAAATGAACACACATTCAGACTAAGTGTTTATGCACTTCGTAAAATAATGATTGAAATAAATTTAAAAAAATTTAAATGCAGGTCATATTTCACCGTTTCTTATTTTAATGTTTACAAAATAAATGTTAATAATAATAGTTTAGAAAACTATTGGAAAGGTTGGCATAACTCAGCCGTTCAGATGCCGCTTTATTTTCTATTTAATTTTTTACCCGGCCTCATTATTTTATGAAAAATTGCCAAAAACAAAAAAGTCGTAGCACGCAATTTAAATTTAGCAATGACGGACCTATCAGACGTAAGAACCACACAATTATGAATTATCACAATCCAAATTGGTTTCCCTATTTAATGTCAACTCATTAAGAGATATTTTCTAAAGTCACGTGCCTTCCTGGCCACCTATTGGCCGAGTAATTGGATTATGCAAATTAAAATTGTGTACATTGAAGAGCGATGATTATAAAAACCTAGTCACTGTTTTGATTTACACACTTCGTTTTCGGCGCCTGAAAATGAGCGGTGGTTACACCTTTGAAGTTTATCAAGAATAATTTTTAAGATGGTGACCTTTTTGAAAACGGCCTTCCCTGCAACGTGTCTTCTGTGGGTTGTTCTTGTTTTTACGATAGCAAGGCAAACACATGGGGTTAGACTTTCTAAACGGGGAGGAAGTTTAACTTACGAAGATGTAAAGTATGAGGCGATTGATCGAGGCCATCACCGTGAAAGCACTGCGAAAGACGGACGCAAATTCTGTGGGACGTCCACTCGACGGGTCAAGAGTAATCACTTTTTGCGGGATGTGGACAGTGCGGTGTCCGGGACACCGGACAGTCACCGTACGCAGAGGGACGTCTCCACCGGCACGGCCGTGTATTTTACTGCTCGCTCCGATGCCCTGCGGTACAACCCGTCTGCAGACGGAGTTGCTGAGATCAGCCACCCAAGGGAAGAATTTTCGGTAGCCCTCTGGGTAAAACCCGCCGGAGGTCAGAACAGTCCTGCAGTTATAATCGGTGAGTTGTTAACCTTGTTCTATATTATTGATACTTATTTTATTTTAAGGAAAAAGGCAACAAAAAGACGTAACGTAACGATAAATAAAATTAAGACTGTCGTATTATTTTCGTCGTTACGTGTGTCGAAAGGACTAAATGTTCAGAAACGTGACGTTGTGATCAGTGTCAATGAGATCGTCTTATTTCAAACTCAAAGCTTTGAAGAAAAGGCTACTCTGAATTGAATTGATTAGGGAAAAGGGAATGCCTTGGGTGTTATATACTATCATGGATGGCGTTTCGGTCCTGCATTGCCGAAAATTCGCCTAGTTTCATTGGTGGTCAGCCTGTCATTTCTCTCCGATCAAACCAATGCACCGGGAACGCTAAAGCTTGAAGTGGAAAGACATAACAGTCCCGCACTCCACTCTAAAAACACACGGGTTGACCCGAGTACCGTGGGGCCTGACCCGTTATTTTTATTGGTCTGTATGACCCGAAATCTATGTCAGATTGACCCAGACAAAAAGGTCAAAGTGACGCAGAATCCAGGTCATAATCCCGATTTTGTTTAACCAGTTCCCGGAAACCTGGGCCCAATTTCATAAGCTGTTTAGCGTAAAATACCGCTTGACAAATTTATGCTAAGCAAAAATTGAGGGGGGCACCAGTCACATCAATGCAAAGTTTATGTAATTTTGGCTAGTAAACTGTTTCTGCTAAGCAATACTTTTCTGTGCTTAGCAAGTTTTTTGTGCTTACAGGCTTTATGAAATTGGGCCCTGACCCACAAATAGGTGAATTCGGGAGTTTTTAGAGTGTAATAATTTGATAAACGATACTCAAATTGCCTTTAGTGGTATCTTCCCAACCTTCAACTCTACTAGGTTCCGGTTCGAAAGTTGCCTTCCGAGCCTACATGTGGATTGAGTGTTATCTAGTCCTACCCAGTTGTGTGTGCGTTTTCATTGTAATACTAATAATGTCATAAATGATACACACGGAGAAGATGAGACAACAATTCTTCATATTATTTTGTTTGTTTAAAGGCCTATGCTTCTTTGTTTGTTTGTTCGTTTGGGAGTTTGTTTGTTGGTTTTTTGTTTGTTGGTTTTTTGTTTTGTTTTTTTTTGTTTTGTTTTGTTTGTTTTGTTTGTTGGGTTGTTTGTTGGGTTGTTTGTTTGTTTGTTTGTTTGTTTGTTTGTTTGTTGGATTTTTTCACTCAGTAATGCTAAGATATAAAAATGAACAATTTTAGGTTGGTTATCACACACTCATTGTATGTATTATAATGTACATCATAACTCAATGTAGCCCGTACATCCGCTGAGAAACATCTGCTCGGGACAATCTGGTGTTGAACGGTACCAAAACCATGTCGGCTTTCTGGCAGTGTGCCAATTAGCTTTAATTCCTTGATAATTCGTAGTAAAGGGGGGAAAGTCTCATGGCCAGCCTATTAGCCTTGACTGTAAGACGTGATGTCATGTAGAATTTCCGCTTTACGTATTCAATTGGAAATTGTTCAGTTCCAAGTTGATTATTAGTTACGCACGACCGGCTCCATACACTGCTCACACGGTGTGAAGAAAACTGATTTTTTTCTTCTAACTTGTTTTCGAGACTGAACTTTCTAAAATTTGAGATTGACGATTGAATCAATGTGAATGGTTGTTTTCCATCTTGATGACGTAATTATTATGATACGAGAAAAAAGAGTCATCGATCGAGTCATGCACTTTTCTTGAACTTGGATTTCAGGGCCTAATTTCATACAGGTGTTTAAGCACAAAACGGTAGCTAAGCGCAACAAAATCATGCTGACCAGAATAGAGTTATCAGCCAAACAACCATGTGACAATGTTCAATGTGTGACTGGTATCCTGCTCATTTCTGCCTAGCAGAAAATTGTTAGACAATGTTTTCTGCTTAAGCACCTCAGTGAAATTAGTCTGATCGGTATATTGTTCAATGGGAAAATTACATTCAAAGTGCGCATGGCAAAATAATGTAATGATCCGGTAACTGAGCCAGTGCAACTTGTGGTTCTTCAAAAAAGTGGAGGATTTTACATTGAAATGAACCGTGTTTTTATCAATAAATTATGATCAATGAATAAACTAAATTTACTTAATCCAACGTTGGTGTCGCCTGCTTTGATGTAACAAAAATAAATAAATAAACAATATCTTCACCAGGTTTTATGAATGACCTTTTCTTGGTTCGATATCTCCATTATAAACATTTCCAGGAACATTACTTGTGAGTGCGTGTGTGTGGCTGAGTGGGGCTCGCCACGCTGTCGTCCCCGCGAACTGGCGCGGCTCTGACAAGGACCGGGCCTCGGGTCAAGACTGTCTCGATGTACCAAGGACATTTCTTGTGTATTTTTCTTAAGTGAAGGGAACAGTGTAATGATTAAGTCATTCAGCAGTCTTTGCAAGGTCAATGTTATTTAACTGTCTGCGGACGTTGACCCTACTCAGCCCGTACGTACTTTCTACAAGCCGGAATAAAGAAGTTATGCGGTGAATTATGACATATATTTTCCATAAAATGTGAAGGATTTTAGAGCCTGAGTCACCACAATGTTGTTGGCAACATTATAGATAACGTAAACGAGCCATAGCAAATAGCACATAGGAGTCACTGGTTCCGCAGACGGTTTCCAAGTTTTTCCACCATGCTCTCTGTTTTCCAATACCCCATGACACATCCTCGTACGTCTCAAAGTTTATCTTTGTGGGAATTTGTTCGTTCAAAAATAATGAACAAAAAGAAAAACACACACAGTGCCCCACATTCCGGCAGTTTCAAATAGACCGTATGCATATGACGTCATTTGAGTCGGGCGCCCTCTGGTAGAGGTCACAAGAAGATAGCTCATTGGACCATCCTGCGCGTTGCGCGTACATCTGCGTTTTTCCATAGACTAGTTCACAACTGTTTCATTATTGTTTATCTCGAAGAAAGATGGCGGCATGGTGACATCAGCGCACAAGATCCACCAAGAAACCTGTTTTCACTGGCGTGTTGTAGTGTGTTACGAGTTAAATAAATAAACAACAACCTCAGCAGCTAAGGTATACACACAAACAAACCCCAAAAAGAAGGGAACTTAGCAAGAAAGCACCCGAATGCAGCAAAGTTAACTTACAAAAGTATTTAGTATGTTCCTGTTTTTCCGATCGATTAAGCAATAATCCAAAGAAGGGATTATCCTTCATAGGATAATCCAAGAGCTATTTTCACCACATGGGGCCTACACCAAAGCGTAATCTTTTGCATTACTTGTAACAACCCAATAAATTAATGTAGTCAAAGTACGGCAAGGTTGTTGTTTTTTACTCTCAGCTTTGTGTGGATATTATTTGAATTTATGAAGCTGTTCTGGAAGGCCCTTCAAGTCCGAATCCGTCATAGATAAAAAAGAACTAACTAGCAAAAATTAAACAGAGAACAATAGAGATCGCTACTATGGGCAGCGCGCCGTATCGATATACCTCTCGAGAGCAAGGTATGCTGGCCAAAAATGACGCAGCTGGAACGATCACCCATGGGAACGAGGTTGAAGAAAACTACTAGTTTGTTCAATTGTGTTTACTTTTATCAAATAATAAACCACAAAGGAATGTACAGGGTAAGAATATTTGGTAAACAATTACGTGGTCCATACTCTTGTACACCTGCGCTATTCATATTAACAGACAGAGCCCATTTCCGAAACCTTCCAGCGGACATTCCACCCTCTCCCTTTCAAAGAGGAGACAATACTCAAATGAGGCAGGATGTACCAATCTTTAAAAGTAATAAAAGGTCCTTTGGTTCAAATTACTAGTAAAAGGGGATACTTGCTTTCAAGTAGCTATAGTCTCTAGTGCGGCTTTCTGAATCATTGAAACAAAGTTAACCGGATCATTCATGTTTCTTTTTGTTATGGTTTTTTATCCATCAGCGAGGTTTCTCAAAGAAATTGTTGTCATCCTCTTTTCACACAAAGGGATAATCTTTCTCAAGATCAAACTGCATTCAATGGATTTGGGATTTTCGCGTCTGTGGATAATCGCTGGATTTATTTCTCAAGAACGGGGGGGGGGATCTTAACAAGCCATGAGATTCCGCATAAAGCGTGGTAAACTCTTGGGAAGTGGCACCGTTTTGTGAATACAAAAGAACTTTGATCGAATTTGCTTTGATGTGTGATACAGCGACTGTTAACTTATAACAAGGCTTCACTGAAAATGTAAACCATTTGGCCGGGTCCGTGGGTGGACTAATAATAATAATAATATATTCGATTTAGCGCCTATATATATAAAGCATCTCTATAGGCGCTTAACAAAGTATATTAAATAAACTTACATGTTAAATTATTTGCAATTGACTTAATGATCTTATTCTAAGATTAACACAAAAGTAGGTACAAAATAAATTCAAGTTGTCAACTTGAGTTTACTTTAAAACTATGAACCGATTTACCTATTAAAGAGGTGGGTTTTCAGGGCACTTTTGTATGATTTAAAGGAGGTGATAGATCGAATGTGATGGGGGAGATTGTTCCAGAGAGTGGGTGCAGTAGCGCTGAATGACCAGTAAAAAGGCTTGGTTTAAAAAGACTAGTTCTGTGACTTCAGTAACAGGTTCTATTCTTACTTGTAAAAAAAGGACCCGACATTTTTCGTACCAACCGCCGGGTTCGGCTATTTTTGAGGTGTTAGGAATAGCTAAATATGGTGGACGGGGCTTTATAACAAATCACTGCAATTTATTTTGTACCTAGCTTTTATGGGGTGTCGTGGCCGAGCGGTTAAGAACACCGAACTCAAGCTCTGGTGTTTCTGTTCAGCAGAGTGTGCACTGTGGGTTCGAGTCCCGGTCGTGACACTTGTGTCCCTGAGCAAGACACTTAAAAACTATAATTGCTTCTCTCCACCCAGGGGTAAAATGGGTACATGTGAGGTCAGAGATGGTTCTTGTGATTGATTTAGCTTAGTAGCGCATATTTGTTGCACAGGCTGTATACTCCCCAGGGAGCTGAGATGGGTTAAGGAATGAAACAAAATGGCCCAGTGACCTGCAGGGGTAATAATGTGTGAAGCGCTTTGAGACGCCCTTCGGGTGTGTAAAGCGCTATATAAAAACCGAATAGTATTCTCCCACCGACCCTCAGTACAGTCACTACCGGGTAGTCAGGTTGGCTCAGTGGTTTCGTTTTCGGCCTTTCAGCTCTCAGAAACCCAGTTCGAATCCCAAATTGGAGCCTTGCATGTGGATTGGGTTTTCAGCACCCTATACCTCATTGCATGGGTTTTCTATATTTTGGGGTTTTCCCCACATCCGAGATGTATCTTCAACTTCCTCTTTACAGGTTTCTTGTAGTTGCTTTTTGAGTGTCCCCTGGTTCCATTATCAGCAAGATAAATAAATAAACTATCAATAACAACTTCTTGAGACAAAATCAAGGTCCATTGTCTATTGTATACTCCACAAAAGAGTTATTTGCATGGTGTTAATCTTTCCGTTCTTAAACCTCGTTGAAGGAGATTCGATATGTCCCAGTTTAAGTTCTTTGTTGTTGGGATTAATGTTTGAAGGTGAGACATATAGTTGTGTTGTTTTTGTTGTTGTTGTTTTGGTCACTGGAACAGAAACATCGCAAGGGCATTGTGAGCTATATCGGGAAGTGCGTTTTGTCCCTCTAAATAGTTTGCACGAATTCGTTCGTGTAATTTTTGCTTGTTGGTGTTGTTGTCGTGTCGTTACAATAACAACAACATCGCAAGAGCAATGCGATCATTGCGAGGTAGGCCTGTCTATGGGTTTCTGTTGTGTTTCTATAAGTTGCATTTGTTTGTGTATAAATTTTTGATTGTAAAGTTTGCAAACGCTGTTGTTTTTGTGTTTTTGTGTCACTTTGGTGTGTAGTGGGTAATTGGTTTTTATTAGTTTATGTTTTTGATAGTAATTGTTTGATCCGTAATTTTAATGATATGGTATAAATTGTTATGATCAATATAAATTGTTAATGCATTGTCTGTCTGCGTCACCACTGTTTCCTTCTCTTTTTCTAGGCTTACATGATACTTGTAGAGGCAGCAGGAATCATTGGACGTGGTCCCTGGGTGTGGACACCGACCGGGACAAGCCAGACCATGATGCCCGCTTTTTCTTCTCCGTGACCAGCGACCGATCCCGGGCCTCGAGTAAGGTGCGAGCCACCGGCAGGTACGAAGCGGAGACATGGACCCACCTGGCAGCGACTTTCGACGGCAGCCGGTTGACTCTGTTCGTCAACGGTGCCAAGGTAAAAAAAAAAAAAACGACCTCGTCATCTGCATCAATCACAAGTCTACTGACCAGGATTGGGCAGCAGACGAGAAAGCTGTTGTGAGATGTGCCCAATCCTGGCCAAACATTAAAATTGAAGAGTGGATGCTAGTCTCGAAGAAGCACAAGTCTTCGGTTTTTGACAATAACGACACCAGGTTGCTTGAGTTTCCCTCCATGCTTTCTTGCTCGTCTGCTCACTTATTACTCGTTTGTTTGCTCGAATGTCTTTTTCTTTTCGGGCCATACCTCTTTCCCTTTCTTGCAATTTGTTGTAACTTGGTTGCCGCTTCCTTCATGGGGTTTTCTCTTTTTTTTCGTTGGCTTGCTTTCGTCTGGGCTTGCCTCTTTCATTGCTGAGTGTTCACTTGTTTCCTTGCTTTCTTGCTTGCTTTATTGGTTTGTTTGTTTGTTTGTTTAATTGGATCATGTTGGCTGAAATGTTTCTTTCCCTGCCTTTAATCTCTGTGGACCCTGTTTGAATCCAAAGTGAATAGGGTTTCCAGTCCCTACCTGACTCCCACATCTAAAACTGAACATTTCTTCTCGTGTCCTATTTATCCTGTTGGGGCATTAATTTTTTCTGTTGGGTATGTAATAAATTGATTGGTTGACATGATGATTTGATTAACAACAGTGAACGATTAATTATTTATAGGTGGCTTTCGGGAAAGGAACTGCAGGTCCGATGTTCGGCGAAGTCCTCATGCAGTGCAAGCAACTGATCATCGGAGGTAGCATTAACGATGAAAACGGTTTTCGAGGCGCCATCGATCAGATTGCCATCTGGTCTGGAACCTTGAACCACCGAGAGCTCCGAGAAAGCTACTCCAACCCGAATGACCCTTGGACGATTGCGGAGAGCAGGTTGGTCGTACGGGAGGGCTTCGAGGCAGATTGGGTAAACTGGAAGATCTCTGCGGAGAACGAACCGATACCGATCCCGTCTGACATTCCCGGCGAGCTGCAACGCTTAACAGCAAGGATACCATCCTGCGGGGTGACTGTCTGCGATAGCCCGGTCATCGCAAGGAGCTACGTCGACCAGCCGGAACTCCGGGCCCGTAAAGTTATCCGGTATCGAGCGATCACGATGGCCGAGGACGACGGGTCCAATCACAGTGTAGATCGGGCGACCATACTGCGGAAGCACGCCACAATCAACGAGGCATTTAGACCTCACAATATCTCCTGGGAACTGACGGAGTTCGTAGTCAGGAATAGCTCCCTGAGAAATCGAGTTGTGCTCGCCCTTTGTAGCCTCAACCAAATCGGTGATAACTCATGTGACTCCGAGTGTCGATATGACGTCACTGGTGACGATGCAGGGGACTGTTTGTATTATTCTTCTTGTTTCGACAGGCAGATAGGTACGTCTTTCTCTCTTAAAAAGGCAGGGTACACCTTTGGTAATTGTCAAGAAATATTTTTTTAAACCACCCTCGTTGCATAGAATTGTGTGCTTTCAGATGCCTGAGAAAGGCTTCCTGCATGAAGCCTTTCTCAGATTCATGAAGCCTTTCTCAATTCAAGTTATTTTGTGAAAAATTACCTCTTTCTCTAAAACTACATTACTTCAAAGGGTGTATGATTTCTAAGAGTGTTTTATAATATCAACAGCTCTCCAGTGCTCTTAAGTTAGTTTGTATGGTCATTAGTTTTTGGAGTAACTACAAAAGGTGTACCATCCCTTTAAAATTTAACCAGTTTTTAATTAAATGTGGATAAAGCATTTAAAACAGAACTAAAGCCTTATTTGGGGGAATTGCTGGAAAATATTTAACCCTAAAAAATCAGAGAGATCATGGTATGCATCAACATTAGCGAAAACAGCATCAACTGCAACAGCTGCAGGAGCAGATGACAAAACAAGATACAGTTAAACATAAACTATACTGTTTCTCTTGTTTGATTCTTTAGGAAACGGTGTTTGCGAGAACGAGTGTAACAAAGCATACACCGATTATGATGGCGGTGATTGCTGCGACCCCACTATCACTGACGTCACCAAGACGTGCTTCGACCCAAGATCAATCAACAGGTAAAAGTTCCTACAATTCAGGTACTTGAAAAAGAACATGTACATCCTTTGGAAACATTTATCAGAAAACAATTATGATGGTTGTTTCTTGTTCCACTGGCTTTATCAACTCGTAGTTGTAATGAACATAGTACTTTAGTGGGGCAGTAGATATAGGGAAATGGGGGGGGGGAATATGCCTTGATGATCGAGCTTGGAATTTGGCACACAGTCAGAGATGTAATGAGAAAGATATTTGGCTATAGGGCCATCACAGATTTGTCCTTTGAAAAAAAATATAGGCAAGCAATTTTTTGACCAAAAATGATTCAACTGCTTGTTCTTGTACCTAAATCTTTTTAAATGACAAATCTGCACTGGCTCTATAGCCAAATATCTTTCTCAAAACATGCTTGTATCATCTAAGGCGAAATCCCATCACCTACCTGCCGTTAGCAAACAAGAAAGACGTTCATTTCTCATTTTGTCGCACGTTAACAATAATAGTGAAACTTTGTGTGAAATGTTGACAGGAACTATCTGACTTTGGGTGAGCTAAAGGGTACAGTGGCAATGGAATCCGACTCCCATCTCAATGTCTACTTCGTCAATTTTGCTGATCCAGACATCGAGGGTATCGCTACCATGCCGTGGGAGATGGACGTCCATGGACTCTTCGGTGAGTCGGTGAATTCTTTGAATGCTGTGACTGGGAGATCTGGGCTGCGTAAGCAGCACTTATAGCAATTTCTGCACACACACAAAATAAGAGGGAAATATGCAATCAAAAACTATTACACTAAACTCAAAATAACATGGTATGTGGGTCGGTACGGTATCCTTTTTGTGGAGTTCATGAATAGTTTCCTACTTGGATAAAGTATGTGCTTAATTGCTTAATTGGGAATCCTAAGAAAACCAGATCTGATTTTCAAGCTGAGCATCCGATGCTATCTATTATCATGGAGCTTTTTATAGCTCCATGCTATTATAAGACAATACTCCTTGTCAATATTTGTGCTATAGGAATGTGAGGTAGCGCGCCATTTGTAGCTTAGGATGAAATACTATGAACACGAATGCGCTTGCTAGTCAATCACACGCTGCATCATATCAGGAACTATAAAATTAATGTTCATTTCTGTTTTGAAACTGAACTCTGGCCAGCAGTTGTCCAGGCCAATTTAAACTTCACATACCAGCTTTATACCGAGGGAGCTTTCAGATAAATAAAAAGAGAGAGAGAGAGAGGAAATTTGAAATTGATTATGTCCCAAAATGTGTTCATTCTGTCCAGGGGGAACTGTTCTTCAAGCAGACGCCTGCAGTTTCACCGAGACTTCGGCGGAAACGATCGTGCATGAACTCGGCCACAACCTCGGACTATGGCACGTCCACCAGGGCATGGAGTGCGTCGATGACTGCAGGGAACGTCGGGCCTCCGGGGTATTAGGTGATCTGGTGGCTGACACCAACCCCACGCCTGAAAATGCGTTCTGTAGGTCAGTAGTAATACTTTAATAGTCCAAGAAGAAATCTGCCATCAAACTTTATAAAATTAATGATAGACACGTATAATATTACACACCGTTCCAATGATAATGCATTCTGTTGGTATCCTTAATTATTTCAGAGACCCAACATCATGTGAGCTTCCAGCCTGTTTCGGTCAGGCCGAATTTACCGACACTCCGTACAGGAACTTCATGAGCTACACGGGTAAAGTAGCATTATCAGTTACTTCTATTTAGACAGTACCTTTACCATGGTGTTGCCATTTTGATTTCCCCCACTCAAATTGACGTAACCAAACCGAGGCTGGAAAGACAAATAGTCTGGTTCTTTTTTTTACAATGAATATTAGCACCCATTACTTTTATTGGATGCAGGTAACAGGACCAAGATGGTGGCAGCATGATAAAGAACGAGTTTCACTGATGATTAACTTACAGCGGCGTAGCCACCTGGGAAGGTCTGGGGAAACGTGACCTCAAAGTTTCCAGTGTCCCCACATGCCCCTAAGAAACAAATCCAGATACAAAAGTGCCCTATAATACTAATAGGCCCTAGGAAAAACATTGCCCCTGGGCCCCAACTGGAAAGCAATTCCCCCAGTTTTTACTTCCATCAGTGAACGAATCCTGGTTACGCTGCCACTGTGGTTGGTATCCGGTATTGGTAACTGGTGTAATCGAGAGGCGTCTTTAAACCATCATGAAGCAGGTGTTGGTGCAGAGATATCTAACTAAACTTATTGAATTTGACAATAGACATTGGGTCATATAGGGATATGGACCCACCGTTATGTGGTGAAGGGAGTAAGTTGTTAGAAGACCGTAATGTTTTAAAATGTTTGGTTTTTTTGCCCTGTTTGCAAAAATTCTGAATGAAATCGTAAATCTCCTATAGGTCAGTTGGGACTGTCAGTCGATTATTCACCACAGCAAGTCACCAAGTTCATTCCCAACAGGCAACCTGTGTGTAGTTTATCACAACACATGAAGTCAAATCAAAAGACGCATCTGTTACCGAACATGAAGAGTGACGCCTCCATTATAGATCCCCAACCCCTGTCACTCTGACGCCGTCGTTTAGTGACTAGCTGTCGCATCGATGAAGCCCTAGACTCATTCGACTGTGATTTAGACCTTTACCATGACTAAACAAAGTATTTATATGTCTTATAATGATAGACAAGGTGGCCGCTGTTCCTTGGCCTGACACGAAGCAAGTGTCTGGCCTTCTCGCCAATTAGTAACGGGAAATGCCAATCATGAAAACTTGAGAGAGAATATCAATTATTGTATGCAACCTATTTGTATTTATTTATTTATTTATTTATTTATTTACTTATTTATTGATCGTTGGAAGTTTAATTTAACTGATTTACATGTAGGTTTTTAGGATTGTAAAATTGTTGTGACTGTTTTTCTCACTGCGATACCAAACAAGATGCTGAATGTACGGACCACTTCACCGCCCTGCAAGGTACCCGTATGCACTGTTACATTGACCTGGTCTACCAATCCTGGCTCCATCAGGATCCATCCGTTCCGACCCAACCCACGATCGGAATACCACTTGGCCCGCGAGTGGTGTCGGAGCGTGGGCGAGCTGTCACACTCTCCTGGCTGCCTCCGATGTCGAGGTTCGGAGACGGTGACCAGGAGGATGTGACGTGTCTTCAATGTACCGAGATGGGTCAGTTAACGCAGTATGCAAGCACTGTTCAATTCTACCCTGAGTCTGTCAAGATGCTACCGAGTCACCCGTCCCTAGACGAAGCAACAGGTTAGCTTCACCAAGACATTCATTTCATACTTTTCTTAAACAAAAAGTGTTTTAAGTTTTCATATGATGACGGCTAGATCATCATTCCATTCAAAACGTTGAAGATAATCGGTGTGCCCGTAGGATTTTTCTCAAGTATTTTCTTCAAACAATTTCCTTCATTTTTTCGGCATAGATTTGTTTGGTTGCAAGCTTGCTCTAAGCTAGCCCAACTAGTGTGGTTACAGTATTGGGATGGTGTCCCCCCCCCCCCCCCCCCCCCCCCGATGTGTGTGTCCTCCGTGCGGTGAATACACCGATCCATTGAGCCACGCCCATTTCTCATTGACCAATCACAACCGCGAAATCTGATCACCATTTGAGCCGTTTGGTGATCTTTGCACTAATGGTGATCGGGTTTCGCGGCTGTGATTGGTCAACTCGTAAGGAGGCGGGGCTTAATGGATCGATCTATTAACAACGGGGCTGAAGGAAGTCGAGTCCAAAGAGGGCGCTCGGACGCCATTTCTACACAACTCGCCGGCCGTATGGGGGACAAATAACCGGGGTACAGAAACCCCGTATGTCAAATTTTGGCGTCCAATCTGCCACTACACACTAGTCGGGCCAGCTCTACTCATTAGGACACCATCAATCTTTTGAAGCAAATCACAAATCAAAGACTGTTCGTGGTCCTTCCTCCCTTGGGAGAATTACACGTTTGCTTCCTCGTGTGGTTTAGAGAAAATAATCATCCCAAATCTCTAGTGAACTTGTGCAAATAACTTTTAATAAACACTTACACAGGTCCACCAGATGCTGGAATTAAATGCGAGCCCAGTCGCAAGTCTTGGATAGGTGGAACGAACACTGTCTGCGATGAATGTTACCTTCGTCTCGAATTCAAAACAGCTGTCGCTCCCGCCAAACTTATCATCTGGGCCAACTATTACACCGCTGGGGGCGTGCGCAACCTGGAACTTGAGTACCGGGATGGTAGCTTGGAATCCATGGGTCCAATCGAGATGTTCTGCGATATGCCGTACACGATGCGCCTGACTCATATCGGGAGGAAAGTCCAGGCTATCCGCGTTTACCATGGGGAGTATTTTAATTTAGATGCCGTGCAGTTGGTGTCGATGGCTGACTGGTCTGCCTGTGTTAACTGTAAACCCCTCAACTACAAGGTGGTTAGAGATCCACCGTTTTCTGGAGGTGAAAGCAGTCGAGTTTCTCGGACTACAACTTTTACAGATGATGAGTAAGTGACTGGAACTGAAAGACTTTCTTCAACAGGCTTGTTTCTTTAAGGTCAGAGGTATTACTGATATTGAGGGAAATTTCATTATACACAAGCATCTATTTCTTAGAAATGTAATCATGGATGTTGGTCATCAACCATGATGGGGGATTCGGAAGGAAACGAACTTGAGAAGCTGTGTAGAGAGTGGGACAATGGGATGGGCGGGGCTGAGAACATAACGGTGGGGACATTGAAAGTCATTTGCTGATGGAGCTAGATCATGCAGGGTGGCCTGTGTGTATCGTACTAATTATAAGCAGGTGTTGGATTCATTTTTATTTATTTATTTATTCATTAGCAGTTTTATTTGATTTTGTTCTATCTTTTAAAGGCACTGTACACGTTTGGTAATTACTCAAAATATATATTAAAAAATTAGCATAAAAACTTACTTGGTAACGAGCAACGGAGAGCTGTTGATAGTATAAAACATTGTGAGAAACGACTCCCTCTGAAGTAACGTAGTTTTTGAGAAAGAGGTAATTTCTCACTCAAATAATAAAAGACTTCTGGCCAGAAGTCTTTTATTCCTATCTGAAAGCACACTAATTTGTACAACAAGGGTGTTTTTTCTTTCATCATTTTCTTGCAACTTCAATGACCAATTGAGCCCAAATTTTCACAGGCTTGTTATTTTATGCATAATTGGGATACACCAAGTGAGAATACTGGTCTTTGACAATTACCAAACGTGTTCAGTGCCTTTAAGTTCATTAATAAATCTCTCTATCTATATATTTTGTTTAATGTATTTTCTTGGGGGGTGCAGGGAGGCTACATCTTCAGGCCTGGAATCTTTGAGAGGGCAAGGCTAATGGCACACATCCATTGGAAAAAAATAAATTCTATAGGACATTTTGGAAGGGACACTAAAGCCATGATCAGGGTCCTTTGTGTAATTACAGGCCTACATTTTGTCGTTCTTTTTTCACTACCCCACCCCCTCCCACCTACCCCTAAGTCACCTGCATAAAATGAAATGTAAAAATTGCATAAATTAAATTGTGTAATCTGTTGTTGTTTTTTTCACACCCCTACCCCTGTTCCTGCCACCTCACCCGCCCCTGCCCCTGTCCCCATTCTTCCCCCATATCGCCTTCTAAAAAATGAAAATGGAAATTGCAATTACAATTTGTTTATCTTTGTCTTTTAAGTGTCATCAGCGATGATGCCACATACTCCTACAAAGTGCAAGCTTTCCGGGGTGATGATTATGGGGACTTATCGTCACCATTACGTCGTCGTTTCGGTCAGGAATTCTGTGGCAATGGTCTCAAAGAAAGGTACAAATGAGACAAAACTTTCTTTTGATTTTCAATTAATTTTGTTATGCTTTATATTTTCCCAACATCTCATAATGAACGTAATTGTAACCAAAATGTTGACTGATTTAATGTTTTCTTAACAGCACCAATAACGAGGAATGCGATGATGGTAATATCTTAGATGGTGACGGATGCAGCCAAGAATGTCAGACCGAAAACTCCTTCACATGCAAGGGTAAGATATCTTGGGACATCTCAGATATAAGGAATAAACCCATAATTACGAAAACAAGGAATATAATGATAACAAATTGACAATAGCAAAAGTGAAAGTTATCACAGAGAAAGAGAAAAAAAGATACACAAGACAGAACATACATTGTTACAGACAAGGTGAACCGATAAACATGTCTTTTTTCCCCAGGATTATCAAGTCTTTGTAGTCATATTTTATCTAATGGCAATGCCAGCTCGACCGGTAGTACCAGTGATCAGTACCCAGTGCCTGACGACTTCATCGATCAATGGGTAGAGAGTGCTGTTGCCGACCCCGACTTCCAGACCAAGGAGAATCCAGTCTCGGCACTCGTTGGACCCCCAAGCACCTCAACATGTGGGAAGGAGGTGGAGACTGGGCATGGGTGGTACCCAATTGACATGGACATCCATTTGAATTACTGGATTAAGGTAAGAAAAGTCTCAACGTCTTGCCGTCTTGCCACAGGATCAGCCAATGAGCTACCTTCTTTTGACCTCAAGTCGAGGGCACCTTCTCAAATGAGGCCATGTGCATTTAAGTTCTATTGATTGTTCAAATGAGCTGTATGTTGAAAACAAGGTGTCAAAAATTGCTCTACAAAGTAGATATTCCAAATTTTATAACAGGGTGTCCAAAAAGTTGCCAAGATGGGACGGATGTCCGAGACGTCATCTTTGAAGGAGCAAGGCCATTGTCGTCATGCAAGGAGGCAACTACTTGAATTTTTTGGACTTGAGGAAGGATGAAGCATTCGTGGGTGTTTGGCATCCTTTTGGACACCCCCGTTATAAATTTGGAAACACTTGTTGAACATTCTATAAGAGAAGATTTGTCAGACTGAAAGTAAACATTTGAACAAAAAGACCGCTGGAGAACTTGTTCAGTCATGAGTTTACTGGTGCGATGTTAAGATCTAGGGCCTGCTGTCCAGTGTGAATTTCAAGCCCTATAGTCCGGTGCAATCCTTGGCCATGAGCTCCAATACTGTTGAAATCTAATCTGGCATCTTTCTTTTATGACAATTGTTTTAATTTATAATTTCCAGGCGAGGTTTTCAAAAGCTGTCGTGGCTACCTCGGTTTTTGTTCACCTTTCGTCTGATGGCGACCCCTACCCTGGCTATGCCCCAACCATGATATCCCTAAAGCTCATTGGACCAGCTGGAGAGATCCACGACCAGCCTCTCGTCAGTCGTGCGGCACTTTGCAACGAGAACCCAGTGCAGTTTGTCATGACCCATGATTTAAACCAGCCTTTCTTTCACACAAAAGAGGTAAAACACTTCAAAAATATAATGATGTTGATTCATTTCTGAATCTTTGTACATTTTTAAAATGATAATAGAATGTAGAATGTTCAATATAAACCCCCTGAATGGTCTAAACATAGCCCCAAAGATTTTGTAAATATTATTTCTGGTCACTGAATAGGTGTTGATAAGCGTGACTGACGTCATTGCTATTTCCGCCGTCCGATTACGGTCTCGGAAGACTCTTGATCCTGTAGTCGTGTCATCCTGTCGTTCCGGTGAGCTGTTCAATCCGGCCACAGGTCAATGTGTGTCCTACATGTGTACCTGGACAGAATGTGAGACGCTGACCGTGCCTCATGCTGTGGTCAACTGCACTGGCCTTCGAGATGGGGATACGTGTAGGGTGAGATGTAAAGAAGGATATCGGACTGGCGGAGTCCTGACAGATGCAGAGGTGAGGACGAATTTAGGTTTTTAGTTTGAACAGTCTTAAAGGTAGGGTCATACTTTGGCTAAGACCCTCCCCCCCAAAAAACCAAAAAAAACAAAAAACTTTAATTTCGATCCGAAAGGGTACTGATTTATAGTGATGCAATCAAGTGAGGTTTGTGGAGACACCATGTGATAAATCTCTGTTGTGAGCTGTGGTGGTTCTGAGAAGAACCAGCTGTTCAGTAGTTTGAAAATGGTTGTAATTTTTTTGCAGGGTTCTTGATTTGTGTTCAGCAAAATAAACTTGTTCGAAAAATAAACTTATCAAATAATAAACAGCAAGCTTCCATCACTGTAAAATTCTCTCCAAATCTTACCAACTGATTTGAGTAATTTTGAATAGCCGTAAAAATTTACCTGAAGACTTAAATTTTTTAAAAGAGGACAATTTATCCAACTCCTATTACCCAAACCATGTTCACTTTTCTTGTCTAATTCTGAAGATGATTTGCATCGATGGTGATTGGTCGGGACCTGACATGATATGTAAGGCAGTAGACTGTGGTGAGCCATCGCTGCCATATGCTGAGATCGTTTGTCCTCTTGGTAAAACCTACGGCAAGCAGTGTAAACTCAAGTGTGTACCACCGGCAAAGATGCAAGGTAATTTGTTTTTTAACAGGGTGGAAAAGCCCGAAACAACCAAGATGGAGCCAAATCAAATCTCGTCTTAGTGTCAAACTTGTGTGGAGGTTGTTTGGTACTCCACCTCAAACAGCTTTTAAAAGTCATTGCCTGACTATGAGAGACTTCTGAGTTTTTCTTTAAAATTTGTTTTCTTTTTCAAGAGCCTCTTGGGGTCTACATGCTACAACATTTGTACTTGTCAGTTATATTACTCTCTTGTGTCCTTGAGCAAGGCATTTAGCCATAATTGCTCTTCTTTACCCAGGGGTGTATAGGAACCTGCAAATGCTGAGACAGTATTAGCCTTTTCGAGCTATGGTGGACACTATATAAGAGTGCACTGTTTGATTTGGGTGTATACAGCAATCCTTCACCGATCTTGAACTCTTGGTGGCAGCAAACATTCCTCCATTACTGCGGTGGTACCTGGGTGGTACTGCGCTGCCTAGCGACTGGTATAAGGTTTGGGCTACACGGCGATCATTTGATCAGTCACGGGTTATTGGACTTTTACTTTGCAAATCGCTTAAACCCGTCGCTAGGCAGCGCAGTACCACCCAGGTACCACCGCAATAATGGCGGTATCTGCTGCCACCAAGAGTTCAAGATCGGTGAAGCCCCTGTATACATACAAATTTACCCAACTTTAATAGTGTCATATTGTGTCCACTATATCTTGAAATGGCTAATTGTGTTGGATTAAACCCATTTGTGCTAATTAAAGCAGCTTAGGGTTGTATAGTCCTCAGGGAGATAAGAAAGTTGGAGGAATGGTCTAAGTATGTCTGAAGTACAATATAATAATGTTTTAAAGCGCCTTGTAGGATTTGTGCGTTATGTAAGAATCGCATACTGTTATTATTTAGAGAGTCTGATTAGCAGAGTCTTTCTCGAAAGCTAAGGACAACACAACAAGGGAAACATCTGTGGAAAAAGGAGAAGGCAAAGACAACAATTATTTAATCATTTTCTTAGATGTTTAGACCATTGGTTGAATAGTCTGTCCAGAGGCGCCTTATCCATGGTTTCTCCCTACTCGGACAAACAGTCTCTCTGTGGTTACCTAGTACCTCAATGCCCTGTAAAATCATGTCAGAAATGGAGTGATCAGGAAGATTGACATGATGTCAAACAGGTGTATTCTTATTGTTAATTCAAGTTCAATCACATTCATTATTTTGTTTATTCTTTACCTAGGCACCATCCAAACAATTACCTGCAAGGCCGACGGGCTCTATTCATTACCAGAAGCTTTTTGTCAGCTCTTGTGTGATGCGCCCCCAATCATCCCCAACGCTATGCTCGCCAGTCAACAATGCCAAACAGGTAGCCACACCATCGACACAATCTGCAAATATCGATGTGATGCTGGATACCACGTGTCTACACAGTCCAGTAAAGGGTAAAGAACAATCAAGATATTCGTAGCATTTAAGTCTCCTGGTTACATTGTTGTGTTCAGTTTAAAAACGTTGTATCTCCTAAAAAAGCAATTACGTTGCGCACAAATTTGAAATAATTGTCAAATTATTTTATCTCGCTGGTCACCTCTCACTGGTTTGGTATTTCATGCAATGAATGACTTGTAGTTGTTTTGCCAGTTGTAAGTGTAATAAAATAAATCAATGAAAATAAGTTTTATATTCACAACCGACAGAATATAATCTCTAAACCTTTTCCGTACTTTCTTTTTCCTACGGAAGTCGACGGAGACCCCAGCGCATGAAGTACAGATGCACGGAGGATGCTACATGGTCTGGGCCAACGTGTGACCCTGTGACATGCCCGCGTCCACCGATCATCTTCAATAATATGTACACGTGCACGGATGGCCTCAACTTCAACAGTGAGTGCAGGCTGAGATGTGATGAATCCAATAGTGGCGTGGAATTAGAGGTGAATTTGACAGTCAAGTATTGCCCTAAAGACAATAGACCCATTGCATTGGCCGCCATATTTCCTCTTGCCCTCACCTCCCGCCCCTTCTGTGAAATTGCATTACAGAATACTCTCATTTTACTGGAAAGGTGCGATACTATTTTATCCCTTGGTTTAGGCTGAAAGACACACAGGCTTGATGTTAAGGAGCCGAATCATGTCCCAGACTCAAGCCACCAACCATGACAATACATGGAATGGTCTTCCATCCAATGACTGACTACAGTCAATGTGCTTAGCTTGGCAGCTGATACCACTTGCTAAATAAATTTGCGAAGCAAACATAAGCAGGATACCATTCACAACGATGTACATTCTGTGATTACATTTTGGCTGGTAACCTGTTGTTGCAAACAAGATTTTTACTGCGCTTAGGAAATACTTATCTTGAACAGCTTAATGAGAATAGGCCATGGTTTAGGTAAGTAATACATAGTTCCATCTCCTTGCAGGTGGTGAATACCATTCGATGCATCCAAGACGCCCGTGACCCAAGCAGGGGTGTGTGGGACGGCAACTTCACCATTTGCAGGTCCTTACAAGGGTCATGTGATCCACCCCAACCAGAGAGTAACAAGAACGTTGAACTGAGATGTGCCAACGGCTTCGCTGTGGGTGAGTGACAGAACATTAATGGACCTTTTCTGTGTCGTCTATTCAATCCATTGTGGCCAAACCGAGGCTGGAATGAAAAACAAATAGTTTGGCAGAGCTGCCATCTCTCACTGATTCTCCAGAAAGTTCCCTGAAATCAAACCAATCGTTTCATGTTCCGATGAACAAATTAGAAAATCTCCCTGATTATGGAAACTTTCCCTTGTATGTTGAACGTCATTCTAAATATATCTCTGGTTTTTGTGCAAAATACGCTTGATTGCAAGATGCAAATGTTAGGAGCTCTGGTCTGGTCCCTTGAAAATTGAGAATTAGAACTGTTCCTTTCACTGTGTGTACAGGGAGCCTGACAACATTAGACTCAACCGACAAAGATCAATACACCTCTAAAGTGTAGTCAGTTTATTTTTCTTACATTTAATAAATGCAGAGACCATTGGTTTTTGACCATCTTTTCATCAGCTATGGAATGTTTTACTCTATCGAAAGTTTCATGGCATTTCTTTTTACAAATATCCAATTTACGTTCATCAGGTTCACACTGTACAGCTGTTTGCCCCGACCTGTACGGCCTGTCAGACAACGAACCGGCTCTACTGGCCACAAACTCCTCGACCATGTTTGCGAGAAACAGTGATTGGCAGAGGGATCATGTGATCATATGCACCGCTCAGCGTCAGTGGTTCCCAGATCCAAGAAGGATCACGTGTGTAGAAGGATGCATTGAGGTGAGAGGGGATACCAGGGAACTGTCTGTTGCATGCTATTTGAAATAAACAAGAAGACTGATTTTTACCATTGTCCGGGTTCTTTTGGCAATTCAGATGACAACTCTTTCATCTTAAAAGTTCTTGTCCAATTCAGATCTCTTACATTGAAGCATGACAAACGTCTACACTTTTTTAACTACAGAAGTTTTATTTGAGTTTCATTGATATTTACTTGTTGTTGCTTCTGTAGACGCACATTGCCAACGGAATATGTCAGCGTGTCAACAATCGAGCTTACTGCAACTGGGACGGCGGGGACTGCTGTGCCTCCACCACGGAGACAGGAGAAGTCTTCACCACCAAAGACGACAGAGACATCGATGTCAACTCCCTGTGTTTTGATCCCAATGCTGAAGAAAATCAACCGACGAATGGATCAAACAGAAAGAATCGATCCTAGAATAGTTGTTTAAACTCTAAAAATTCATCCTTAAAACACTCAAGACCCCTGAAGTGAAATTTGCAGGCCCTTCATGATTTTCCACAAGAAAATGTTGTCATAGATCTCTCTCTGTCTTCAATCTTTCTTGACTTACTTGAAAGTATACCACCAAGGAAAGAAAAATACATGTTATCCCTTAGTATGTCTAACACTTTTTGTTTTTTCATTTATTGTGATGAAAAATGTCTATACATTTTGTAGATAGCTTAATCCTTTTTCAGGTTTTTTAATTTTGTAAAATCACATCCCATGACTTCATCATTCACGGGGTGTTTTTTTAACCCTTGTGTCAAGGGTAGTTTTACAATAAATCATATTTTTGTTTTTAGTGTTAACACAGTTTAATGAGCTCTCTGGTGTGTGTGTATAAAGACGAATTGTTTAAGAAGTGTGATGGCTGAGTAGAATATACCCCTAGTATTTTGGTGGATGAGTGATGGCTTTTGTGGGTTCACATCCCTTCCCTAGCCAGTCCTCACACTTGTTTCATTGAGTTATTCACTTTGCCATAATTGCTTCTCCTCAACTAGAGTGCACTAGAGGTATCTAGAGTATGTGCTGAGTGTTCATTGAGGGGGGGATGCCAAGCTGGGGCAAAGACATAATGCATTGAACCATTCATTTGTGCATTTTTGTTATCAGTTGGGGGAGGGGTTCTGAGGGGTGATGGCTGACACTCCCCACCTGACACTCCCCACCTCCCACTCCCCACCTCCCCCACTCCTTCTGAGTATGTGAATATTATTTACAGCAGTCCCCAAATAATTTGAGATGGTGTTAGGAATGCTCTGATTAGTAAAGGTTTATATTATGAAATGTTAATGCACCATGCTTTTCTCCTCGATGGTTTGAAGCGAGACCAACCTACCCTCCTACCTCTCATTACCAGTTTTCTTTATATTATCAGATTTATTTTAGCCTTCGAGAAAGACTCTGCTTGTATCAAAACGTCAGGCCACTAACTTTTGCAGTATTAAATTTACCAACAATTTATAACCATACTGTGTATGGTATAACAATTGTGCAACAGAAATGCCGTACCATGTAGATTCATTTATTCATTCACCACATGACATAAGGCAGGATGTCATATGCATCAATCAATCCGATTGGATGAAAATTGAATGATCAGAAAGTAGGAGGGTTTTTTAGCTAATATTATGTCATTTATTTTGGTTGTGGGTGAGTTTGTTTTTAGTTTACACAAAACTGCAGTTTTCCCCCTGGATAAAAAGCTTAACTTGATTGCCTTCTAATCGGCTTTAGACCCGTTGTATAGACGTCACAATCTCAAACAGCGCCCTCACTGAGGTCTAAGGAAGACCTATCATTGGCTGAGAGTTTTGTGCGTACACGGGTGCACGTACGTTGCTTGCCCCATATAGGACTCTTCCTCTGTGCTGTACACAGATACAGTAGTGTATTACGAAAGTGTGAGGCCGCCAGGGCTAGTACGTTGCGTGACTTCAGCAGCTTTGGTGGCGTGGGGTTTATTCTGTAATACAGATTTAGTGTGTAGAATACCTTTTGTGTAGTGGAAAGAAGCAAATATGGACATGGAATAAAAAGTAGTATAACTAACAACATTATGATGTGTAATGTGTGTACGTCGTGTGTAAAGGTTGCGTTTTTATGGGCGTCTTTCAGAGTCAATACGTTGGTAATAAGGGAAGTTGTTGGGTGTTGATGTCACCTAGCTAATTGCGAAACTAAAGGTTTTATACCAGTCTGCAATAAACCGGGGCCCAATTTCATGGAGCTGCTATAAGCACAAACGATTTTGCTTTATACCTGAAAAAGGTTGCCAGCCAAATTACCATTCAACATCGTATAACTGACTTCCTGTCAATATCGGCTCTGCAGAAAATTGTCTGAGGAAACTTTTCTGCTGAAGCAGAAAGTTGGGCTCAAAGAAGGATGGTGAGTTTATAGCCGATGAGAACAAACTATTAAATTGCTATGTGTGATGTCACAATAAAAAAATCATAGAAATGGTGCAAACTCAGTCATATCTTACGGTCAAACATTATTAAATTTTTGCAATCATGGATGAGAGTGAGATGGCATTGTGAATAGCCCATAGGCCTACTTCGATTCTGCATCCCCTGGATTGTACCACCGTAGTTTTAGATGACCCGAATGATTATCTTCATGATTGATGAGCGCACCCGCCCCACGTGCATCCCAAAGGTACAGGTAGGTGCCCGCATTCAAAGGGCGCGAGCAAAAGGAATATTTAAAAACAGCGCCCTCATGCGGGCATAATACTCAGTTCTTCGGATATGTTGGTTGTTGAGAAACGTTTTTCGTAAAGCTAGTATAGCTAGCCCACTTAAGCCCCACTCATACACACATAATCGCCTCTGAGCTCAGCAGTGTCTGTAAAGAAGAACCGATTAGAGAATCCACATTAAATGTAAGATATACTTGTCGTGCTCATTAACCTATTGACACACGTTATGTGCCATTTCTTTTACTCTATTATTGTTGTAAATCGTTGCGATAATCGTAACCCTCCATCCTCTGCTCTGCGACCGTCGGAAGGGGGGGAAGGATGGAGAGTTACGATATCGCAACTACTAACTTAACTAGGTAGTTTTGTCGAGATATATAGTAATAGTATACGAACCGACGTATGAAGCCCAATTCTCCGCCACAACCATGCACATTACAATGGCGTGGTTGTGTGGCTTCATACGACGTATGAACACAACCACGGACGTTTTGAGCGTGGTTGTGGCTTCACAACCATGCACAACCATGCACATTACAATGCTGTGGTTGTGTGGCTTCATATGTATGAAGCCACAACCACGAGACGGTGAGGGTGACTGGATTCGGGGGGAAGGGAGGGGTGAGGGAGGGAGGGTGAGGGTTTGGGGTAGGGTTAGGGTTAGGATTGACAATTGTGGGTGAGGGAAGGGTGGGGTAGGGCGAGGGTGATGAACACTCCCCCCCCCCCCCCTTTCACCTTGGAGGAACCCAACCATGAAAGCGGAGAATTGGGCTTCATACGTCGCGTGAAGCATATATGCCTCGTTTTGTCTGCCTGAGACTCCTGAGACTGAGCTGAGAGTGAAGAGACTAATTACTGGTGGAGTCAATGGTGGAGTCTGTGTTCACTGTTTACACTTTAAGATAAACGCACTGCCAAACACACAGTAGCTAGTAAGTAGTGAGGGCGAACCTATTCCCATGAATAGGGCCAATCCACTCCGTTATTCTTGGCCCTAGCACCATTGCAGTATTAATATTGACAATGTTGTGCCCTCTGAGATTTTTAATCTGTAAAGATCTGGATCATGAAACTTACCGATCCAATGCCAATGTACTTGTAGATAGCCGGACTGCTGGAATTTGTTTTAAAAAAACACCACACGTTTTTGGTGAAAATCAAATGATTTTCGAGAGTGAACTTTTAAAATTATCTCAACGATTTTGACAACTTGCTCATTGAGAAGTCGTACACTCGTTCTCATAATTACGCCAAAAAAGTGCTTTTCAGCGTTACTGTACAACGGGATCGAGCACCAATACAAACGTTTGGGTTCGAAAACTTGGTTTTGTCGGGAGCCGAGTATTAAAATCAGTCTGGTACCAACTCAAACGTAGCAATTGATTGTATAGTTGTCCTAATATTGTTGAGGGAGCCCAACAAAACCTAGTTTTCGAACCCAAACGTTTGTATTGGTGCTCGATCCCGTTGTACAGTAACGCTGAAAAGCACTTTTTTGGCGTAATTATGAGAACGAGTGTACGACTTCTCAATGAGCAAGTTGTCAAAATCGTTGAGATAATTTTAAAAGTTCACTCTCGAAAATCATTTGATTTTCACCAAAAACGTGTGGTGTTTTTTTAAAACAAATTCCAGCAGTCCGGCTATCTACAAGTACATTGGCATTGGATCGGTAAGTTTCATGATCCAGATCTTTACAGATTAAAAATCTCAGAGGGCACAACATTGTCAATATTAATACTGCAATGGTGCTAGGGCCAAGAATACGGAGTGGATTTGCCCTATTCATGGGGCTAGGGCGAACCCCTTCTCTTCTTAGCAACAAGTTACTCCTAGAACTATGAGGTTCGATAGCGGATCGAACCTCATAGTTCTAGGAGTAGCAACAAGTGTACTGACTACTGAGGTCTTTTACGTGCATGGATAGTACACATGGGACCTACGGCTTTACGCCCTCTCCGAAGGACGAAGCAATAATGATTTAATGGTTAAGTGTCTTGCTTAAAGAACATAAGTGTCATGACCTGGTCTCGAACCAACACTCTGCTGATCAGAAACACCAGAGCTAAGAGTTCGGTGTTCTTAACCACTCGGCCAAGACACGCCAAATTTAGTTGATGACCAAAAACATAATCACATCATGGTATTATTATAGAATACTAATTTTGGTAAAATTAGCAATGAGTATAAACATGGTATTGGTGGTCGGATATGACATTTTCGAGATGGTAATGCAGTAAATATAAATCCATTTTAATTCTTTTATTACAGAGAATTAAACAGATCAAGACAAGATGTCTGAGAGAAAAGTCCTTAACGTAAGTTCTTGATGTCGTCATTTTCCTTCTAAGATGCTCCATATACCACCAAAAAGATTTCGGAATTTTTATGGGATGGATAGGTTTCTTTCTCTTTTCCTTGACCTTATGGGGAAAAAATGGCTCCCCACTTAGGCGTTGGCTTCATCAAAATTCAAGGGGGAAACCAAGGTCAACTCAATGGGCACTGAGGCCAAAATGTGAACATCATTTGTTGTCCAAGTTGGCTGTGATGTGAAATGTTTGAAGGGACATCTGGGCCAACTCAGCTCTGTTGTCAACCGTGTAGGTGAAGAGTTGGGATCAACGTACCCACTGTAGGTCTGTAGCCAACCTCTGTCTTACCTACATATATTTTCGTGTTAAATGTCCCACCGGTGTGTCTGACCTGGTTTCTCCTATCAGGATGTTTGAGTGTGAAACTGAAACCAAGTTTTCTCTGCCTCTTCTCACCCATACACTCTTGCTTTGCTGAGATGCAGAACAACGAGCCATTCCAACAGCTTTATTCCACGTACTGCATCTCTTTGGAACTCCTTGCCTGGTGCATGTTTCCCTCCATCATACACTCTAGACTGTTTTAAGGGAAATATCAATTCCTACCTTCAGCTCCACAGAGTTATTTTCATCAATGTTTTCTTCTTGTAGCCCCTTAACCAAGAGTGGCTTTGAGCCTTGTTTGGGGCGATCTTACATAACTAGAAATAAATAACAACAATTATAACCAATTTGGCAGAGCATCATAGCCAATGGATTTGGTTGAGATTGATTAAGACAAGAAATGAGATCGACAGACCATGGGACTGTTTATAATTGTCTTGGTCAAGTCTAGTTCATTTGTCACACCTAATTCCTTGGTCAAGCCTTGTTCTAAGGTCATCTACCCTTGGTCTCAGAGCAGAAAAATGGTGCGGATTCTGACGGCCATTATTCAAGAATTATAAGAATTATTATTATTCACTTTACATTTGCTTTTATTCTACTCCCCACAGAAATACTACCCGCCGGATTTTGATCCAGCGAAGATCCCCAAACTTCGTCTGCAGAGAGAGAGACAGTACACCGTCCGCATCATGGCACCTTTTAATATGAGGTATACATGTACATCTTTTATCAGTGATGCGTTCACAACTTGGGCAGTTGGGTTGGCGTAGTGGTATCTTTCCTCGCCTTCCACCGCTAGGACCACAGTTTGAATCTCACTGGGGGCACTGAGTGGATTGGGTTTTCAGTCCCTACCTGACTGTGTGGGTTTGCACTGGAATAATTTTATGGGGTTTTCCTCCCACATCTAAAACTAAAAATTTCTTCATTGTCTTCTGCCCATGGGTTCTTGGCTAGTATAGATCAAGTTCGCTTTTCTGAGAATCTCTGGCTTCACAACCAGAATAAATAAAGACCTTGAAAATGCTTTCCTTGAAATGAAGATGCACATGACGTGAGTGTGGTATAACCGTCGTATTAGTGTAAAAGGCATGGTCATTTCTGTTGTGTTCATCAGGGAGGGGGTGATATGAAAGAGAATATAGCTCTAGTACCTTGCATTGTCTTTATTAGATTTGTTTTTATTAAGCCTTAGTGATTTTTCTTGTTTATTTTCCCAAGATGTGAAACCTGTGGGGATTACATCTACCAGGGTAAGAAGTTCAACGCAAAGACGGAGAATGTTCAAGATGAGAAGTACCTAGGGCTACGAATCTACCGCTTCTACATCAAGTGCCCAAAGTGCATTTCAGAAATCAGCTTCAAGGTTAGCTCAAATATCTTAACCCTCCTGGGCCCAATTTCATGGCTCTGCTTACCGTAAGCAAAGAATCGGCGCTTACAGAAGCAGGGAATTCCGCGCTTACGTCAAGCGTATTTCACAGGTAAGCAGAGAATTTTTGCTCGTGCGCTTGCGTAGTCCATGTTACTAGGCATTCTACGCTTACACAACTAGCGCAGAAATTTGGCGCTGGCTCGGTAAGCGGAGAGTGGTGATTGCAAGCGCAGAATTTGGTGGTAAGCAGAGCCATGAAATTAGGCCCTGTTCTTAGGTAACATTTCCCAGGATTGGTTTAATGTATGTTGGTGCAGCTGTGTATAGAACTGTGTACAATTGTGTTCTTTGTAGATACGTTCACCCAACAATACAACCATCCAGGGCACAAATTCATAGAGCTGCTTAACAGCCAATTCTGTGCTTACTGTACTCATAAGCACGCGAAAAGGCATGTTAACCTTCCGGTGCTTACTGCATGAAAATGAATGGCGTAACAATTGAGCCTTAGTAACAATGCATACCCATGGTGAACGCGCAAGGTGGCCACCTTATTTTCTTGCTAACCTGCGAAGTTGTTCTGCTGCAGTTAGCACGAAAATTTGCTTACCATTATGCAGCTCTATGAAATTGGGCCCTTCACTTACAACCGATAGAATGATAGGCTTTATAGGGTGGCGTCAGCGCATAATGCTGTGGTAAGCAGTGCTATGATATGGGGCCCTGTTCTTGGTAACATTTTCCAGCGAGTTGACCAACCGTTTGAAACGTTTCAACTGCACGGGCTGTGTATGGTGGGACAAGAGTGCACTGAGCCAACTGTAAATGTGTGTTCTCTGTAGATATCATATTACAGGTGGTAGTTTATCTAGAATTCATAAATACATGGAACAGTTTATCCATTCTGATTGGTCGAGAGGAGGTCACATGGCCATGTTTAAACTTACCCGTGGTGGCGCAAGCTTACGTGTGGCGCTAATTTATGCGTAATGCATTCAATACATACTGGTACTCAATGTAAAATCTATTGCCACAATTGTTAAGCGACAATGCAATTTTGACCCATCTCGAAAAACGGAGCCGGGGGACTTGACAGGAATTGAGAATTTACAGAAAAGTTTTACAGACAAAAAGGGCATTTATGAATGGAAATAAAGAGTAGGTTTTTAACGGCCGTTTAAAACCTTGGAGGGTCGTGGCCGTGTGATAAAAGACCTTGCCTTCAGTTTGGTCCTTTATCACGTGGCCACGACCCTGCCGGTAGACCTCGTTGCCACATCTTTATTCCCTTATTCCGAACCACAGTGATTGATATTAAATGGAGATATAGAAGGAGGGTGAAGCAGCTTTTTAATTATTTTTCTTTCTGCCTAGACTGATCCTGAGAATGAAGACTATGCCTTAGAGCATGGAGCCACCAGACTGTTTGAAGCTGCAAAGATGCTACGGAAAGCTACGGAGAAAGAGAAGCTGGACCGCGAAGAGGAGGAGGCCAACAACCCGATGAAGGTCTTGGAAAATAGAACAAAGGTAGAGCGAGTCGTTCCAATGAAATCCAGTGACCTTTAAAAGTGACTGGCACTATAACATGTAAGGGTGGTTGAGCTGGCATTGTGGTATCCTTCCTCACCTTCCACCTGTGGGACCCCAGTTCAGGGGCACTATGAGGATTGGGTTTTCAGTAATTCTTACAGGGAGTTCCGCGCCTACATCAAGCATATGTCACAGGTTAGCAGGGACTTTTTGGCTTGTGCTGGTTATTATCGGCACATTTTTATTCCAAGAATATCTGTTTATGGGCACCCCAGGTTGGATCCACTCTGATCGCGTTTATGTTTCCGCGTTATTTATTCAGGATTCCAAGCATGAAATGGAGATTCTGGAAAACCTGGAAGAGCTGAAGGAGATTAACACTAGGAAAGTTGACATCGATTACGCCGAGATCCTACGGAGGAAGGCAGAGGCTTTGGAGGTAGGACTGAGGAGGCAGGAGGAAGAAGACGAGGCAGAAGTGCAGTAAGTCAAAACAGAGCCAGATGATTGTAACGACCGAGCATCTTAGGTGTTCTGGCCAGGTTTCCAATATAGTAAACAAAAATCACATGCATGTGATTTGTCGTAAGATTTCACTCCCGAAATCAATAGTGGATCCAGGGATGAAGAAACCTTGTGCTTTCCCCTTGATCCATCACTTGCTTTGATGTGTGTCCAGTGGTTACCCAGCCCCCATTGTAAATAAATCTCTTAATCCAACATAGCTAAATGTTTGGACTCTTACTGATCTGATAGCGTTGGTATAATCGGCACTCGCAAATACATGTATTGTTTTTTTGCGAAACAATGCAATGGATGACTGAGGATTTTACAAGACTAAGTACACCCTGTGTTTTTGGCACCTTGTAAACCATTACATGGTGCAATGTTAAGGAATAAGTCTCGTACTCAAAAACATAGCTTCACATACCTTGCAGGAAAATACTGAATGTTGAAGGGTCTTGAGTGTGATGGATGTGAGCACTATAATCATAAGAAGCCACTATTATTTGATTATTTTGAGCAGCAGCTTGCATCGCATCACCCTAGTAAACCCTTACAAGGTGCTATTGAGATGGGTCTCATAATTCAGAAACTTGGCGTACCTGTTCATATGCGCTTTGAGATGCTTGTAGATAAAGTGCTCTACTATTATTGTAATTATTATTAAAAAGACATTGACTGTACATGTGTGTTAGTGATTAGGGTTGACAATAGCGATGTGTAACATATCTACAGTGACACCCTCATCTGTCTCTGACAATGCTGTTCCCAAACTCTAACCATTGTTGTTGGTCAGTGTGGAGACTGACTTCCTTGTTTTACTTTTCTTCTGTCAACAGACGGATATTTGGCAAGCCAGATGGAGGTGTGATGAAAAGGCTGCAAGATGACTCAGATGATGACGATGAAACGACAACGGCGACGCCTCAAACGCCACTTGCTCTCAAAAGGCCAACAGATATCCTCACAAATGTAAGTTTGGCTCTTTGGTTGTGAGATCTTTTCTATAACATGAACTAGCTTAGCATTGTTTGCTTACAAACTCAAACTTAAACTTACTGTGTTTTTCTTTATCACAGGACGGTGAACCACAGTCTAAGAAAACCAAATCATTTGAATCACAATTTGCAAAGATCAGTTCAAGATCAGCATTAGCGGGACTAGTGAAGCTGAAGAATCCTGTGGCCAGGCCAACAAACTCAGTGACAGAAACTTCAGCTGGTCCCAGCACCCAAACAGACCAAACAAAGACACTGAAGAATGCTTCCACTGAACCCTCAATAGGTAGGGAACCAGTTACACCCTTGAGTCAACCAGTGGGTACCGGCCAAGCTGGAACGTCAGAGAGAAAAGAACAGGAAGGTGAAAGTTCAGAAATAAGAGACAGTGAACACCAAGATGATGACGTCGTAGTTTCTGAAGAACTCATCTTGAGTAGCATTCAAGAGGGACTAGGAAGGAGGCAGAATGCTGGGGGAAGCAAAGGAGCACCGCTCAAGGTCAAAGCCAAGTCTGTTGCACTCAGTCTTCTTGGAGGTTATGTTGATAGTGACGAGAGCGACGAGGCAAGCGACTAGAAACTGTGGTTGGTGTCAATACTCAATTTTGTAAAAAAACAAGTTGTATCATAGGGTCATGTCAGTGCAAAAAAGTTGCATCTCCCAAGAAAATGTTCAGTGCAAAAATATTGTATCATTCTCGGCGCATTCATGTTTCGTTTTGTACATCCTGGCCGTTTTTTAAGAAAGATACAACATTTTGACAATTTCAAACTGGCGCGTAGCATAAGTGATGTTGGGAGAAACGTTTTTGCAGAGACAATACATTGTTTTACCCTAAACCCATTTTCTTGTTTCGATCTGCCCAGTATTGACCCATGCACTAATGTCACATGCGGCTACTGTCCGACACACTCGCCATATTGGGATTCAAATTGCACATAACTATGGTGATAAACCTGTAAACACCGCTTTACCTACAATCATCTAGTCGTAGCTTAATCTGAGACATACGCATATATATATATACCTACAATGCAGACTACACTGTATAACACACAGGGACATTGACTCTCAAAATGGCACAGACAAGATTATTGTCTGCAATAACTTAGCACTGATTTAAGTTGGGGCAGTGTTGTAGTCGAGTCACCTGTGTCGAGTCCGAGTCACGAGTCACTTATTTAAATATTGATTGCAAACCAAATGTCATAAAATAAGAATTGGAAATGACAAAATAAAACACAGTTCTGTTAAAGTTTTTTGTTAAAGTTGGTATAACCAAAATAAAACAATACGGGGCGGAACGGCAGATATGCCATGATTAAAAAAATGTTTTTCTACTTTTTACTAGTATAATCACGATACTTGCGACAGTACTTATTTATTGTGCTAGACGTTAACTCTATGACATGTGCACTCCGGGAATGACGATCGGATCGTCGGAATTGTTTTTAATATTTAAAAAAGGTATTGTTTGTAAAAAATACGTTACTCGAGGACAAGTCCGAGTCCGAGTCTTTTGCAGACGTGACTCGAGTAAAGTCCGAGTCACCGAAATTGTGACTCGAGTCATACAACACTGGGTTGGGGTAGAGTAGTTAATCATGGGCAACGTGCATGTTGGAATAAACATGTAAACCACGCCCTCATCCAGGGCTTCTGTAAAAGTTTTACATTAAATATTAGTTAAAAACAACACATTGACACTCGCAGGTTCTTTTTTCTTTGAGTATTTATTGAATTCTTGTTTACAGACTCAAAAACTTTCTGTCTTCCTTGTAAGCCATCAATAATCTATTAACAAAACAGGTTTGTGAAGATTAAGCAACTAGGCATGCAGCCAGAAGAAATATCATTTAAGTGTGAACTTATGACAATTTTATTATTGATCATTACCAATTTCATAAACTGTTTCACAGTTAATGAATTCTTTGTGCTTCACACTCCGACAGAAGGATTGTGGTGTACAAAACAGTATTTTATTTCTAATCAGACAATTTTGCGCTGCATATTCACATAAACACATTGCTCACTTGTTGACGATGCCTGCTGGTAAAATTAGCGCACCTTTTGCCTTGCTTATAGTGTGACATTATGAAATTTGCTGAGGGGAACTTTTTTAACAAGTATAGCAATAAGATATATCTGTAGGTTTTACTGTCTGATGATGGCTAAAACCTCAATGAAGATAAATTGAGGCAATACACCGAAATGGGAAACAAAATCCATATTTAAACTAATCTAAATGTGTATTAACGTTGCTATTAAGGAATGCAAAAGTAAACACGATCATGACACTTCCATCGCCTCCACTTTGGTGTCGACTACATCAAATATCAAGGGTGTTACTGTCTTGGTAAGTACACCAGTTGTTCCACGCTTGTAGCGGTAGTCCCCTTGCCTGAAAGCAAGACGAAAAAAAAAAGGTATTAAGAAATAATTTATTGGCCGCATTGTCTGGATTTCAACTTGAGAAAATGTACTCTTATCAGTTGTGATAATCAGTTATTTCTTACAAGATACTTTTGTTAGAAAAATTTCTCTGCGTAAAGATGAAGCTTTATAAAATAACACAGCGCCCTCACCTGACTCCCTTCTGGTTGGCTACGTCATAGGGTCGAAGGTAATCCACTTTGCCCTTTCTGATGACACACAGGTCCACGTTGGTACCGGAGCCGAGATCGTTGAAGATACCAGCCGCAATGGCATCACGTACCAATGTCTTAGCCTCCTCTTCCTATGTAATAATCGGAGAGTCTTAATCTTACTAAAGATAAGGTACTGGATTGTAGCGTCTGCAACTAGTTTGCTTAGCCTCTTTGAATCAAGATAAGGTACACTCAGTAATACATGCCGGTAGACTCTGGCTACTGATTTGCAAGATAAGATACGATAAGATACTTCTGGAATAATCACACTCTCTGATTGGTAATGTCAGCAAAACTGCTGGTGATTTTCCTACTGTTGGAATCAAGATAAAGTACATCGTTGCTCATGCTGGCAAACCTGCATACTCCCTTTGAATTAGAATCAAGACAAGATACAGCATTTGGTATGATCTGTCTCTTTCAATCAAGACATGATCTGACTAAACCTCCATTGTTTGAATACGACAAGAAAACATTTCATTGTCTCCCCACACTTACCTCCATATCGGGTTTATATCTGTCTTCAAACATTGCCATGGCTGCTAGAGATCCAGAGCCCATGGTAGCGAAGGGGAGTTTATTGGATGAGCCATGAGGGTAGATGTTGTAGAGATGTGGGCCGTTGACATCCACACCGCCAAGGACTAAAGCAGCTCCAATGTGACCCTGGTATCTGAGATATAATCACAAATTTTTGGATCAAAGTCTGGGGTTTGGAAAAAACAAAACAAAACTAACATCGATCGGGGCACATTTCACAGCACTGCTTATTGTGAAATTCTGCGCTTATAGTCAACATTCTCTGACTACAGGGTAAGTATCGAATGTCTGCCTTAGCTGTGTAACAGTCAACAATCCTTAGTATTCTGAAGTGAACAAAACTAAAACTTCCTTGCTTGCCTATGAAATACGTATCAATTAAGCAAGGATTGTTAGATACTACAAGTACAAGTGCACATTTTTTTGCATGTTAATAAGCTGAGCCATGAACTTGAGCCATGAACTTAAGCCTGGTCTGAATTTCATAGAGCTGATTAAGCAAAAATGAGGAGGACACCACATGCACATTGTGCATGTGATGTGGTATTGTGGCTGGTAACCTTATTCTGGTAAACATAATTTTGTTGTACTTGGCTACTTTTTCTGCTTAACCCTCTAGTCACTGCACCGCCCGAGTTTGCTGAAACGATGTTTAGTTTTTTAAGTTACTCTTGCAGTAAGTTACTAGAATCGTGGTTAAATTTTTAAAAAGACACCCGCGGATAATTATTTAGGCTCTATACTGTACAATTCTCGTCTTTTCGTAAATATTGTCATTGAATAACTTAATTATTTCCAGTTCGACTTAATTATTTCCAGGTGACAAGTCCCTAGGGAACAATAACTGCCGCTCATTAACGGCTACCGGTAATTTTCATGGCGATTATTTTCTATAACGTTAAAATGACACAATAGTTTTGAAGCATTTGAATTTGATCTGGCATCAAATGCTCATAGTGATTAATTGCTAAGTCATTAGTTTTTGATAGTATCATCAAGATGAAAGAAAATAAATTGTTGTTTGGTTACAAATGAGCGTGTTGGTGAAAGCTACAAAATGTCATCATTAGCGTTTAACCATTTTTACAAGTCATCTGTGAAGGCGAGGGAATTCAAAATTATTATCTAAACTATTGCCATTGACTTGGCCAACTGGCTATGTATTTTTATTTTTATGTTTTGGGGTGTTTTTCTTTTCTTTTCTTGTTTTCTCGCAATACACAAGCTTGTGAGTTTTTCCTTCTTCTGCATGTTACGGTTTATCACTTTGGGTGGCTAAAAGGTTAAATAGCTCTAGATATGGTCTGGCAATAGTTCACATACATTGCATCGCATTACCGGGTTTATAGACTGTCACATTTTTTACACAGAGTGAAGTGTTCTGGAGGGTCTCTACCCAAGGACACTTAGGGGACTAGCGTCAATCAAAACTTAGCCAAATGCGGGGTATGTAACTGAGGGAAGGTTGGGTTGGAAAATACAAATGTACACGCAGGGTTAGTACCTGAACAGCTTCTGTTTGAGCATTCGGTTGGCCGTGATGACGCGTGCCTCCCGGCCTGTTGACAGACTGTGAAGCTCTAGATTAGATGAGATGACCTGAGTCGTGACCTCAGTGTCTGCTGCTGTACCAGCTCCGCAACAACTAAAGAATCCAAGGAAGAAATATTTCCATTCAAATTGGGGCAATACTAAACCCAATCTTACCGATCAATTACAGTTGCAAACGGTTAATTATTATTATTTAGTTACGAGTGGCTGCAAAAGTATTTGTAGAAGATTTTTCTGTTTTGAAAACTCACTAGATATTTGGAGCCAGGTAGTGAATCTTGGAGCAGTTCTTGTCGGCAACGATTGTGTCTTCAGTAGCCCTTGTGTCAGCACCGAGAATAACTCCATCCTGGCAAACAAAACAATCAATAAAGCCAATCAATCACAACGCTCTGCTTTTTATTTTATTTTGGAGGGGGGGGGGGGGGGGGGGGGGGGAGTGTTACCAGAGCCTACATTAAGATTATTCTTTGTACCTTGAAGATGAGGCCAGCAATCGTGGTTCCAGTTTTTACCCCCTTAGGTAGTTTCATTCCACTTCTTTCAAGTAAGGCATTTCTGCAAGAGAGAGAGAAAAAAGTGTTTACGGAAATAATTTGAGGTTTCTCAGGGTAGCTATTCCGACTCTGTACTACTAGCCTGGAGTGAAGGAAGATAGGGTTAGTGTTTTCAAATTGACCTCAAGTCGACAACTTGATTATCTTAGGCTGGTCTGCAATTGGCGGCTACGGCTGGATCACAGGGTCATCTTGAAGCATAGGACATCCTATCATTCAACAGTACACCCTTAGCAACAGTCATAGCCGTAGCTGCTACATGTACTGGGCGAAAATGCCATATCTGACTGCCACTTTAAATCCCTTAAACAGGTCATATTCTTACATAGGTCAAAAATTAGCACCCCCCCCCCCCCCCCCCCCGAGAATGAGAGGAATATTTTTTTAAAGGGAAATAAAGTTCAACATCCATTAACAAATCTTAAACAAAAACCTTTTAATACTTCATGCTTTTTTTAATAATCTGTCATGTGGCAGTTATAATGGTAAATTTCCCTAAAGTAAAACAAAAGAATACATGAGAGTACACTTTCTACATTCAATTCAATTCAATTCAAAGCAACGTTTATTTCCACATATCATCATCAAAAAGTACAGTCAATTATATATGAATTTGGAGGCACGTCAAGGAACAGCCTACAAAACGAAACAAAACAGCTTTACAATAGACGAATAAACAAAATAACACCTACAACAAGTACAACAAGTAACAGTAACAGTGTGTGTTTACGTGTACGTCGACGACTAGCAACAATAGTAAGATGAGATATAATTCAGTGGGGGGGGGGGGGGTTCCAGTAACAGTAAAAAATAGTTAAAGAGTTTACTGAAACGGCTGGTGGATTAAAGCATATTTCAGTTTTTGTTTGAAAAGAGCGAGTGTTTTACATTTACAAAGTGATACAGGGAGACTGTTCCAGTTAACAGGGCCTGAGAACGTAATAAAATGTTGAGAGAGAGTGGTTTTAACGAGCGGAATGTGAATTTTAGAACAAGAACGTGTATTAACCGTGAACTGATCTGTTTAACTGAAAAAGATTATGCAGAGTGGGAGGGAGTGAATTATTGAAGAATTTGAACATGAACAAATTTTGTTGGAGGCTGTTGAACATGACTATAAAACCATGGAGCTATCCTTTTTATAGCTCCATGATAAACTAAACTGAGTGAGTGTAAGCCTACTGTAACTTGTTGTAAAATGTAAAGGGAAAGGAGCAAGTTGGCAAGTGAAGTATAATAAATATATAGAATACAGGGCTTCTTTGGTTTACAGTTGCGATAATCGTAACCATCCATCCTCCGGAAGGTTGCAGGAGGAGGATGGAGGGTTACGGTTATCGCAGCTAAACTAGTTCATTAACTGATTATAAAGTGTCATGAATTGAATGATGATTGATTGATTGCTGCTGAAAAAAATAACAAACGAGACTCGACAGTACAACTTACATTTTACAACAAGCACAGAGCCAAATTATTACGAAATTAAAATTACCCAAACCAAAATTGTACATCGTATACATGTTACGCACCATACTCAATCAACTCAATTTTAAAAACACAAAATAGCAACAAACCTTCTGGTGTTTTCAAAAACAAATCCGCCTTGATGATCTTCGGACAACAGTGGAGCCGCCATGCTGAATTTGCAGAAATGAAATCTTACTGGCAGTACTTGTTCAACAGAGGGCGCTATAATAAATCCAAACATTTTGACAGCAATTGGTTCTGTCAATTGGGGGCGCTTTAGTCAACGTCCAGAAAATAATGCAGTCGTCAAGGAATGCACGTGTTCCAATGTTAGATCACTGTGACAACTAAAGACAAACGTTCAATGAACGCGATGTGGTGAGTTATTTGTTTCAGCAGAATGTGTGTCTTTGTGAAGTTACTGTTTATAACTAATTGTCCATGTACTTAATTCGATATTTAATATTCGAGAACCTTAATGTTTTGTTATTTACTAAATTAGCTAAGCTATAGCATAGGGGGAGTATAGATAGATAGCTACCCCACAAAAAATGCAGTGACTGGCCACTGACTAACTCGTCGCGAACACTGAGCAACACTGGCTCTTTGGTTAATTTACACCGTAGTCATTCTTCAACATGTTCAACAGTCCGAATTTGAGCTGCTGCCACCTGGCCTGGAATTACACTAATGTCATCACGAATGCCATGGCCTATGTCTGTCTGTGGCCCTAGAGTTTTGGCCTTGGTGCCCCTTCAAAAGTTTCTGAAATACTTAATTAGAAGTGCTGCCAAATAAAAATGGCCTTGCCTTGTCCTTAAAATTGGAGTTCTGGGCCTGTGCCACTGTGACTGTGACTGTGACCCATGATGAGTGACGACGAACCTAATCTAAGTTTACGAATAACCAATTTTATTTGACTTTCTATTGGTAAACTCGGGCCTCAAATTTCATCTTTTAGGATGAGAGGGCGAGGCCCTTTTTCATTTTGCAAAAGGGTACATCGTTGGAAGTGAAGAGGCACAAAGGCTAAAAGTTAACCAGGGCAACAGAGGCTATGGCCTCCGTAGCACATTTTGTGGTGCAACCACTTTACTTAGGTCAGTTTCAATCAAACAAGATTTATATCTGCATCCAAAAGATGCTTGGGGCCATTGAAACTGCCTAGTAAATGGTATCTAGCGCCCTCGTTTGATGAAATTGCTTGCTAAAATAATATGTTGATGAGAAATAGATTTGCCCAAAGGTTACAGACTGCCATAGGTTTTACATAGCTCCATGGTGTCAACACTGTCAGTGGTTTATTGGGCAAGTTCCCGAGCTGGTTAATAACATGTAGCTTGATGACATTAGTTACCAGACGTGCATGTTTTTATTAGGGTGATAGTGGTGGGGCACAATTAACTATAAAACAGATCTTGATGTCACAGGGTGCTTTTCCTCCTGGTGATTCCAGCCCCCATTCAGCAATCTGCAAAGTAATTCTGACAGCAACCTCTTCTGACTCCATTCATGCATGTCCTTTAATTCACAGTACTGGGGACCCTTGCACCAGTCCCCTGTGTACACCTAAATTCAGAAATCAAGATGACCAAAGCACTGAGCCTACTAAGTAAACACAAAAAGGTGCAAAAATGATCAGGACTGAACAAAAATCCAAGGTTGATTTGGAGCAGCTGTTTCTTTTTCTATAAACTGATTTTAATTTGATTGTTGACTGTGATATTAAACAAGAAATTAACATCTCATGGATTTATCATTTTATTGTGAGCTCAACTCAAAATAAGTTATGAATACTTTTTTTTAAACCTAGCCGCTACATTGTCAACTTCACACCTGGACTCAATTTCATAGAACTGTTTAACCAGTAACCACAAGAAGGAGCTATAAATACAACAAAATAAATGCTTACTAGACTAAAGTTATCAGCTAAAATACCATGTTACATGTTCAATTTGTGACTGGTATCCTGCTCAATTCTGCTTAGCAGCAAATTATTAAGCAATATTTGCTGCTTAAGCAGCTTTATGAAATTGGGCACTGATTGTTTTAAGTAACTAGTTTTTCATGTTCATTCATAGTAAACCGTGATTAAAGAGAAAAGTGAAATTGTGTTTGATTTTGGAAATAAATAGTTGAATACAGATGGTTTGCAGTATGAAATTCCACTTCACAGTTTTGTAGGGCTCCCTCACTTGTCTCATGTTTCAGCTGCTGTTCTTAATAAACTATTTTAATTGACTTCACCGGTGGCAATGTCAAACCATAATTATTATTACCGCCTACAGACATCATCGGATGTGTAACTTCTTAATTGGAACAGTATGGAGGTTTACAAGTGACTAAAGTCTCGCACACAAAAACAGCTTTTGTCCTGTTCTGGGGGTTGTTCTTGAAACTTTGAAATTCCCAATCGTCTTTTCTAGTTTGCTCCACTTGTTAAGCTTTTTGGTGAAAAAAAATAATGCAAGTTGTGTTCTCACAGTCACCATTTCGAAACACAGTGTTTGTATAATCATTTTTAAACATGTAGTATGATTAACATTCCTGCCATGCCAGTAAGTTTGTTTTTACGGAAGCGTACTTAACCTCAGTAAGTGAGCGAAGTGTTTGTGCAAAGCTGGAGTTGCAAACTCTGGTTGCCCATGAGAATTGTCAACAGCTGTAGGATAAATCCAGTGGAAAAAAAAATGTATTCCCTTTTCGACCATTGTACTTATTGTAATATTGTTTGCGTTTTTAGTGTGATGTTTTGTGTGGCGTGTGGGGTAAACTTATGGCGAAGCAATTACACTTAATCATCAGGGAGGAACACTGATTCGCGGTATATTGTTGAATTAAATTGGATTAAAATAAACAGCTATTTAGATCAGTGTTCTCAAAGTATTATGTGGGTTTTTTCTTTGGATGTAGACGTTATGTTTCGACCAACATTGTTTTCTTTTCATGGAAGTAGTTGGAAAATTTAATAATAGTCGGTGACCCTCTCTCAATATAATGAGAATCAGTATAATTCTTATCTGTTATGGGAACGTGACAAACATGGCAGCAACACGGAAAAGGTCTATAATTGTCATTTTTGAAACAACGGCTTTGGGCCTGGGCTCGGGCTTAGGCTTTGGCTTAGGCTCCGTCAGTTATTTTGAAAACGTGTGCTTTCTGTACCGGGCTTCAACCAGGCGGACGGAGCCCAAGCCAAAGCCCGAACACAAATCTGATTCAAAAGAGGGCGCTATCAGACGAAATTTCCGCTCATTTCGCCATACGAATCTCCGGGGGACAGAATCTCCTGCCATTCTCGGCGTTATTCATTGTTTTACTCAAGTTGGCGTCACCATTTTGTTTTGCAAAAAGAGCTACTTCTTGTTTTTGTTGAAATAATACAGTCTTGGTAATTGAAAAAAATAGTTTGATGTTTAGCCACTGACTTTTTGGAATAAATTTAAGCCAGTCCTGGCACTTATCGTCTGGAGAATTAGGACCGTCTGAAATTACCGCCAACTGGGAGAAAAAGAAAAAGGGCATGAGTTATGAGTGTGTCAAAATAGCTAACTGTACTATGCGTTCTTTGAGGTCAGTCTTAGCCCTGGGAATCTAAATGTCACATAAACCCATGTACAGTGACTACAGTGACAAACAGACGGAGAATATGAGTCAGTCAAAGAAAATCTGTTCCTACAGATTTATCGTTTGCTAAGGACCAACAGACACATTGGCATTATTTTCGCTATAGGTTAAATCTAAAGGGTATAGTTAATGTATTATAACAATACTTTTATTAGTGCATTTCTGCCAAATTATCGCCAGTGCAACGGACAAACATACACAAGCCTAATTTTGTTTCTTGACAATTGGGAGAATCGGTGTGGGGGGGGGGGGGGGGTTGCAGTCTACTCGTCAGGCTAAAACATCAGGTACACTGTCTCTTGAATTTTATAGGTCTTTGCTTTCGTGCTTTATTAAAATAACAAGGCTCGTGTTTCATTTAAAGCCCTACTTGAACAACAATTACAGCAGGTGATCTTTGCTGAAATTCTTTTAAAATGTGTTCATTCAATATGGAAATTGAGTTCATATGAGATTAAACAGATTTTAAATGTGTGAAAAACAATCATTTGGAATACCCTTCTCCGGTGCTTTTCAGAATAATTCACGAACAGCCCTGTTATGTCATTACTCATGTTATTGTTACGTCATATTATGTTGGAGCTCCATGGTTGCAGCATTGAGGTAAAACAAAGCAAACTCCCACACCATGACGTCAAAGTATTGTCATTTTGACGCACGCCGTCAACGGCATAAGGTTTTTTCAAAACCTTGCGATTGGGGCCAAATTTTTATTGATCGATAATTACGAAAACATTCAGAAGTGTACAAATATCTAATGTACATTTAAATGATAAACAAACATGAATTCCATTGAGAATCTTTGCAGGTTTCTGTGGAATGAAAGTGCAGCGTCCCCTTCTAAGTTCTACCGTTGTATTACAGTTTTCTGAACTACCGTCTTCGCCAATTAATCACCAGTCGTTGCCCGTGCCGTTTGAAAAATAATTCAAACTTGCATTATAATAGCTTGTCAGCTCGTTTAGAAATCACTGACTTGCTAAAGCGAAATTTCAAAACAACCACAGAAAATTTGACGTCCACTGCGTTTCGCACCTTCTTCAAAACCCGAAATCGCAAGGAAGTCACGTAAGTAACTGTTTTAACCACAGTGACATTTCGCGGTCGAACGTGCTTGGTTTGTTTATAGCTTTTTTCTGAGGGAAGTGTCTCTGTAAAAGCGACCAAAACCGTTGTTGCTCTCTTGTCCCGATTGTTGCAATCAAAATAGCACAGTGTATATCACCAATTCCCTGCTCTGTTAAAACATCCCAAAAAACCGTATTGATTCGTAGTTGTCGCAAAACGGAATCACCCAATTCGATGGAATCAGGCGTGTTTGAAAGGTGGGATGCAAAATAATGTACTTCAAAAACTCTCTGGTCAGAATTGATCTGGATTCCGTGTCCCGGGGGCCTGACCAATTTGCAGATCAGGCTGACCCGGAACATTGTTAACAAGTGGGATTTTAACTCGGATCTGCGTAATTCTTACCCTTTTGTAGGTCAAATTGACACATCCGTGTCATATTGACCCAGAAATAGAGTGTAACTCTTTTAAAAAAAACTTCAAATTAAAGTGAGACGGGACTTTAAACACAGTTCAGCAACACTACTGCAATTGCTTGAAATCGGCCCATGTTTCCACTACAAACGTGGATACCAATGTTACCTAAGCACAACACTATGGGATCACTGTGCATGGAATTATGAAGCCCTGTACCGCAATGGAACAACATTAATAATAACAGGCATTTATACTGCGCTTTTCCAAAACATGATCAAAGCGCATAACAAAAGAAAAGGATAAATTAAAACAAGCTAGAACAAAACTTAAATCTACTATTTAGGAAAGAGATAAGTTTTAAGTTTACTCTTAAATGTAACAACACAAGAAGAATCACGGACACTAATTGGGAGACTGTTCCAAAGTTCAGCAGCAGAGTGTGAGAAGGCGTGTTTGCCATAAGATAATCTGGACTTGTGAGTGTTAAGCCGAGTTCTATCAGAAGAAGAGCGGAGTCCTTGACGGTTGCTTTGGCAAAGATGAAACATATCAGAGAGATAAGGTGGAGCAATGTCCTTCAAACATTTAAAAACATATAGAAGAGTTTTGAACTGGATGCGTTTCTCCATGGGTAGCCAGTGTAGTTTAGCGAGTAAGGGGGATCCATGAGCTCTCCAACAGTTAACAGTGAGAACAAGTTTGGCAGCTCTGTATTGAATACTGGTGAGGCGTTTAAGATGTGCTTTGGTGATTCCAGATAACAGGGAGTTACAATAGTCTAGACGAGAAGTGACAAGACAGCGAACCACATGGTGGCAAGTATCATGATCAATGTATTTTCGAATCCTTGCAATGTTGCGCAGATGGAAGTTAGTAGAGCTACATACTGAATTAACTTGAGATGACATTGACATGACAGGGTCAAACATGACACCCAAATTCCGAATATTAGTTGAGGGGGTTACCGTAGAATTTCCAATGTTAAGAGAAACATCCTTAACATGTGACAAGTTGTTCTTAGAGGCAGCGACAAAGAACTCTGTTTTCTCAGCATTCAGTTTCAATTTGTTTGTGTGCATCCAGACTATGATGTCATCTATGCATGACGTTAGTATAGCCAAGGCTTTCTCTTTTTCACCTGGCACGGTTGGATTGAAGTCAACATATAATTGTGTATCATCGGCATACATGTGGTAATTGACATGGTGCCGACGAATAACTTTGCCAAGAGGTTGAGTGTAAAGAGAAAACCCCAAAGGTCCAATGACCGAACCTTGGGGTAGTCCGTAGTCCACAGTATGTTCACAAGAATACGATCCAGAGACTACGACACGATTTCGTCGACCTTGGAGATATGAGGAGAACCAATTGAGGGCCATATCCTTGATGCAAAAAGTGTCCGAAAGACGATTTAAGAAAATCTGATAATCAACAGTGTCAAAAGCTGCACTAAGGTCAAGGAGTACAACGAACACAGCTCTCCTTTGATCCAAAGCACACATAATGTCGTTCTTAACTTTAAGCAAAGCTGTCTCCGTACTATGATGGGCGCGATAAGCAGACTGGAAAGTCTCATTTAGATGATTGTCAGCAAGGTGATCATTTAGACGTGAAGCGATGGCTTTTTCAATGACTTTAGACCACATTGCGACCTTGTGATCGTAACCTCGATGGCTCAACAGTTGTTTTTTAGACGAGTTTTATTGCTCGCAGCAGTGTAACCCAATAATATAATTTGTTACCCCCAAAGCCAGGTCGACATCCCAACGGCACCCCTTTAATATTATTAAAAGTAGGTTGGGTTGAGACCGTTGCTGCTGAGTCATTGACCTTTGACCTGTACGGGCTTTTTGTCAAATAATTATCTTGTTAAACTGGAGACAATAGTTCACAGAGTTAGGGTTAAATGAAAGCCTTGTTTATTTTTAGTAGTTTCAAACTCTAAAATTCCCCTGGTCAGAATTGACCTAGATTTGAGATCCTGTGGAGGCTGACCCATTTCTTGGTCAGTATCTCGGAATCTGTGTCAAAATGACCCAGAAAAGGGTCAAATTGACGCAGATTTTGAGTTACAAAAATCTGTTTTTACCAGTTTACGGGTCAGCGTGACCCATCCAGGAATAGATCAGAATTTGGGTTAATTCTGACTCAAGGAGGGTTTTTTAAAAAGAGGACGATGTTCTACCTTTAGTGCACCCATCAATCGCTGGTTAGGACGACTTACACATTGGAAACTTGTTTCATGACAAAATGTAACACTGATATGTTTTTACGGCTTGAAAGAACAGCCGATAAAAATGTTGGCAGACAGATTTGGTTAACAAGACTCGAGGGGTATGTTAATAACCGCCATGTTCACAGATGAACTCCACGCCGATGATATTGTCACAAAGGCACCCTGGCTTTGATGACGAGTTGAGATGTCGACAGACATAGCTCAGCGTGCGTCTTTTTTGATACATGTACTTCACCACATTGCTATAATTATTGTTCTACAGTGAACTCTCCTACCTAAAAACACAACATAACCTAGAGATAATAGAGTTCACACTTTGTATTTAAAGAAAACATCCTCAGTAAACATTGGGACATCTTATAATTATCGTTTTTATTTCGGCAATCAAAATAAAGAAAATGAACTCCGTATTTTCAATGCATCCTTGGGCTTTTCCAAATGAACAGCCGTCATGTATTTTAAACATTATGACGGTTTTTTTACGGATTCACTTATGTAACGGCTTTTTACTGTCATGCAGCTGGGATTTTAAAATTGTATCATTTCCAAGTGCCACGTTCAAGCCTTATGTAAAAAACAAATAATCTTGAAGACAGACGCCGTATGCCCTTGGGTATATTTTGTATAAAAATATTGACATTGTATACCGTATTAGGCGTAATGCTTCATTTTGAGTGCACTTTGCAACGCGTTTCAAAACTTGAGTCTCCGAAACCAGTATACAACAAATTAATGTTGTCAAAATTCGTTATAAGTTTTGTCACAATAAATCAACATAGAACGGAACATTCTCCGACCAAAGATCAGCACACCATGTTTGATTTATTCAATTCGGCGTGTCGTAAATGTGTTTATGTCATAAATACACGTCTTGTATAACGTGAACTTGTTTAACTTCATTCTCTTTTACCGTCACATGCACACCGCATTGTATAGTATACTTATGCATGGGAACAGAAGACTAACCCACCAGCCTGTATTTTTCTTTGGCGTTCCATAGGTGTGCACTCTACGAGTCATAGTTGACCCAGATTGACCCGGGGGCCTGACTCATTAATTGTGGGTCAGGCTGACCCGGAAACTGGTTAACAAATAGGCCTAGGATTTTAGCTGGGCATCTGCGTCAATTTGATCTATTTCTTTGTCATATATGACCCAGATTTTGGTCAGGATCCACGGGACCTCGAATCCAGGTTAAACCAGACAGGTTGTTTTTAGTAGCAATCCACGGAGTCCCAATATCTATTTACATTTATTTGATAAAACATCCTTAGAAGATTCAACAAACGAATACACAAAAATGGGAGAAATGTCTGAAATGTTCCCCTTGTCTTTCTCGAAATTGTTGCGGTGAAAAGCTTACAAATTCTTGCCACAGCTTCATCACATTTTGTTTTCACCACATGCCGAAGACCGGCTTGGTTAGCAAAGTTTCCAACATGAGGATGGACTTGCTGTATAGTGTGGCCAGTGAACTCTCGATGGCAGTCACCAAATAAAGGAGACAAGCGATGGCTACAAACCAGTGAAATGACAAATATAAACCCTTACAAATAGCTGAATCGGAATGACTTATTTATCGTATTTACTTTATTGTTTTTATTTACCCAACGGCAGCCAAAAGAGCCAAATTGTCTTGTCTTTGTCTGTTTATTTTATTGTATGCGCGCGAAGTAACATAACGGCTCGTTTGCTTGAATTACTGCACTGACGTATTCATTCGGAGTTTTAACCGCCGGGCCGCCGGGTAAGCCACGCTATTGAACATTTCCGCTGTGCCCGTTGGGTAATAGAGAATGATGATGACGCAAAGTGTCCGTCGTCGCTTCTGATTGGTTGATTGTGTCTGCCGTTGCATATTGTATGAGACACTCGTCTCGATGCCCTTTGAACCCCACGTCGCGACTGCTGACTTCGCTGGTGACGGGACGCTACAGGAAGGGACTCGGAGAAAGAGAAAAAACAGGGAAAGTAAAAAGGAGAAAAAACACCGGCTGCTGTGCCATGTGTCTGCAACGTGTGGCCCGAACGTAAGACTGACTTGAGGTGGTGGAAAATGTTCTCTTGCATCGCGGTTGCTACTCCGGCGTGTTCCGTCTTCTACAAAAAAGAGACAGCTTTTTAGTAACTGTGATAACTCAACGAGCATTTTCATATTCCGAAGCTCACACCTCTTCGGAGTTGGTCACAAGTTAGTTACAAGCAAAGCTTCACCTATTGTCGTCATACGATTAAGGTTTAGCGTCGATCGAGATGGGTGAAATGCTCGCCAGACTCGGCTAGGAAGAAACCAATCTAGTAACTGTTTCAAAATTCACGGCACTCATTCCACAGCCACGTTGACCACCGTGCAGAGAGGGACCTTCAATGTATGTTCTCTCTTCACTGTTGTGCCGTTAGTAGTTGTTGTAGGTGACTGCTCGTGTTACACCCACGGAGTGCGTGACAACGTAGCCGTGTGTCCACACAGAGCTCTCCCCTAGTTTTACTTGCCTCGGTCTCTCCCTAAATGAATTGCATAACATGGAATTATGATGATGCGCAGTGGAGGTTGAGTCTGGTGCCGTGGGTTTACTTCAACGGCAAGGGAGGAATTTAATCGAAGCTGCCGCCAGAACTGGGGAACGGGATTTTACGTACATTGTGTATGAAGTTGGCGCCAATAGCCCCTGACTGGATGTAAACCCCCACGTACAGGACACAATATTTGTTATTAAAAAAAAAATCGAGAAGTAAGGTGTCATCCGTGAAGGGAAAAAATAGTATGCGGCCCAGCTTTGGACAGGATGAGAGCTGCGACTACGGGAGGACGTTGGTAATGTGTATTACATTTTCTTATTTCTTAATCTCACACGTGTAGATAGTTAGTTGAGGGTTTAGTTTGACTTCTCTGTCCTCCCATAGAGAGGGGTCCTTTCTCTATGGTCCTCCATGGTTGCCTCTCGGTTGTTGCGGTTGATAGGTTGAAGGAGTTGACAGCGGCTAATTTACGAGTTACTGTCGCATCGTTTAAACCCGGCTCGTACCACAGAGCAGACGTTCGAAGTCTACCCATGGTCTGCCCAATGCTTTGCCTTTGAGTGGAATTCTGGTTTTAAATTTACAAAAAGGGAAAATTTGACTATATTCTTTTTTGCTTTTAATATCATCTATTGATAGTGATTAGTGGTGTTTTATATATATAATAAAGTTTGAATAGGTGCAAATTAGATCACGAATCAATAACAGGCCAGGGTGTGAACTGTTGAATTGAAAGTAAGTCACTGCACATCATTTAATATGAGGATGCTTTTCATGCCGTGGAGATTTGCTTCATTATCTAGCGTTAAAACACTATTGTCTAGAGCCATTGACACTAATAAAGGGCTTCCTTCGGCCCAACTCCCATACAGTCACCCTACGCGTATTGCAGCTATTTTTAGCCACCGTAAAGTATAACATGTATATATAATGTAATTGCTTCTGTTTTTCCTTCTTCGTTATTCTTCTAAAGTGCAGGCATATGGCAGGGGCTTTAGTGGGGAAATTTAGGCTCGCATCAGCAAAAAATTCTCGAAACAAAGCCCCTGGGAAAGGCTTGCGACTCGGCTGTACATAGAGTCGACATCATCGTGTGCCGGTAGCATAGACAGTCCATGCAATGATGTAGTGCATTACGATTTACGGCATCACTGACAACACCCCTCGTAAAACACCGTTTTGGGGGCTTGTTTTTGTTGCTCCTGTTTTTTCTGTTGACGTGGTCCATCTAGTCAAAAAAAAGAAAAAGTACAGGCCTACTGGCGAAAAGCTTCGCTGACTTTTGTTCTGGAGATCTCAGAGACACCAAGGCGCATATGTCATCGGACTCGCTGAGACCTGGCCCCTGGGCGACATAGCGGCAAGCTGTGCTTGGCTGGATAACGCTCCAATTCTTCCCCTATCGTAGTTCGCTCCCGTTCGTATCGACACTAGAGTCCACACCGAAAAAGACAAAACAGACATCGGTGAAACTTGTACATTTTCGGATTAACAGAGCTGACAGGGCAACATTGGTGGCTTCAGTTTGCGCCAATAAACCCTAATTAGGGAGATGTCGATGGGCTAAATGGCTGGTCTCGATTGGTAGAATTCGTCTGAGATTCTAAACATGGGGGATAAGAGCAAGACAGGACCAGCGTCCTCATAAGGTCATCGTAACAGCTGGTAGTCTGGTACCGGTCTATAGTCCTATCATCAGTGCACAGGTGTTTACGTTCGGTGCTGCATTAATCACTTTAATGAGATATTTCATTATGGCCTGCGGGGAAAGTCCAATAACTGTCTTCAGTCTCGTAATGATAGTTCAGTGCTCAATTAATGGCACTGCTTGCCACAAACTCTCGAGCACTGTAAAATATTTTATGGGCCGCATGCACAGAATTCTGCAGTGAGCAGTGCCATGAAATTGGGCCATGGGCCCTGGGCCTAATTTCATAGAACTGCTTATAATATAAACAGACAATTTTGCTAAACCACTTTGTGCTTAACACAAACTAAGAAGATACCAGTCAAAGTTCCTTTCTCTATTGGTGCATGTGACATGGTATTTTGGTGGTAACTTTATTCTGGCTAGCATATTTGCGTTTAGTATTTGTGCTGAAGCAGCTCTATGCAATAGGGCCATGATCATTAATTCACAGAGCTAGCACACTCAAAATTGCTAAGCATTGGCAGATCTTGCTTTAAAGCAGGGATTGATAACCAGCTAAATTGCTAAGTAAACGAAAGCTGTTAAGCAGAAATTTTACTTCAGCAAACTGATTTCTTAAAACAAACTGATAGTGGATCAAAAGAAGCAGCAATTTGAACTTCGATTTGGCTGGTGACCTCATTTTGCTGAGCAGGGTTATCCTGTGCTAAGTGGAAATGGTGCACAGCATAAACGCAATTTAAAGCACACAATTTGCTATCAATCTTGCTTAGCAAAAGTAGGCTACCAACCAAAAATACCAAATAAAATACATTATTTGACTACTTCCAGTTAGTTTTTTTCTTAGAGTAATTTTTTGTTTCGTGTTCGTCACGTTCCCCTACCGTAACGAAATATCACTGTTCAAAACGGTGCCAGTCTTTGTCCTTTAGCTTTGTGACCTTTCTTGGAAAGGAAGAACAAAATGGCGGCATGAACTGCGACGAGAGACTTTTAAAAACCCTCGCGTTAGAAACAAACCCAATTGAACTGTGGATTTTTGTGCGTTCCTCTTCAAAATGAAGGGACATTTTGCAGTTGTGAAGATATTTTCATTTTGTATACTAAATATGAGGTCATGTAAAATAAAACCACTCCAGCCTCACTTCCTGTTTTCCCCGTTCGTCTGGGAAGCGAAGAGTAAAAAACTGACGTCGGCAAACATTTTTAGACCTATTAAAAGTACATTAGGCCTACATCTTGCTCGTTCGGAAGACCTCGTGTTTTATAGGTGAGTTCACATGTCTACGAGCATGTGGCTATAGGTGCCAACGCAGCACCCCCCCCCCCCCCCCCTCTTGTCCCTTAAAACATTGCATATTGTGCAATCCCTTGCATCTTGTAAATCATAATCATAAACAGCCGAAATGACCTATGTATAGAGACAATGATACTGTTGACACATACTGTTGGTATTTGGTTCGGGCCGGGCGTTCTCTGGGTTTTCACCACCTCGGATAACGTTTTTGGGTTGTCGGAAGATTGTTGAACGATGATACGTGTAGTTTGTTGGGTGTTTCGCACTTCAGTGGCCTGAACTCAGCGTGACTGCACAACTTTACTTGGATCGTATCTCCTTGTAAAAACACTGTGAAAAAACTGGAGAGGAAATAATCTGTGGGGGAGTCAAGTCTAGTTTATTATAATGGATTGTTGGAAAGAGAAGTTAGAAATAATTTATGCAGATGTGAGGGGAATACGCCATTGACTGTGTCTTATATAGCGTGAAATAAGAGAAATACATTGTTGTTATTGCTGTTGCTGCTGCTGATGTTGTTGTTATTGCTGTTGCTGCTGCTGATGTTGTTGTTGTTGCTGTTGTTGTTGCTGCTGTTGTTGTTGCTGTTGTTGTTGTTGCTGCTGCTGCTGCTGCTGCTGTTGCTGTTGCTGTTGCTGCTGCTGCTGTTGCTGTTGCTGTTGCTGTTGCTGTTGCTGTTTCTTTACTATAAAAGCACTCAGTACTACTATTATTAATTAATTATTATTATTATCAACACTAATAGTTTTAACCTGAAAAGTGAATCATTACACTAAAGCAATAACTACACCCGTCAACTCGCATCGGAAAGTCATTTGTGCGCCTATACATTTTACAACAGTTTTAGCAAGATGCAGTGGAGGTCGGTACAATTGTTTCAACTTCACCAGAATACCTTGGGGATCATCCCACCATACCGCAGATGTTAAGGATATCAGTCGATGTATGTTACATAATATGCGATAATTCAATATATTACTGTGACGACGTCTCGCAGCCGCAGCAGTTAATCATAATTATCTTGTTCCTACGCCACGTGGCTTGTATAAGGTCTGTAAAGAGTTGGCGCGATCTTTCAGCATACATTGCATTGGCTTATAATATTGGGTGTAGGTGGCTACAACTAACTGTTGCTAAGGGTGTTGCTCAGGACTCAAAACTCGCCTATTTCCCAGTTTATGATCTGTTTGTTTGAATGTATTGTCCTCATTTATTTTCTTTTAATTCTTTTGTTGATTGTGGGGCGCTGTGTGCTTTGTAGAGCACCATAAACGCTCTGGTATCCGCCAACACGGACATGGCCACCTGTTGGTTTACACAGGTCCCGAATTAGAGCGTAGGTGAGGTACCTCTTTGATTTGGTAAGTCTTGGTACAAGATTTTTTATTTTTTTTAACAAGATTTAATCAAGCTCAATTTTATGAACAACCGAAAGGACGAATCGTTTTTTAAGTGGTTCTATAGGTAATAGTTTTGGAGGTGCTGTACCGCATAAAATGAGTAAACGTATAGCTTTATAAATATACACTAACAGCTTCGGAATGCTATGGGTGCACACCGGTGCATGCGGCTCGAGCCCTGGACTGGACAAGCAAGGCCATGATTCCATGACTTGGAGAACCACAGAATGAATCTCTATAGGAAACTTATAGTCCACAATATTAATTCATTAATGTTGCTCTTATTTTCTAGTTTTTTTTTCTTCAAGTGTGTGTTAAAAAGGTTATTTGCCCTCCCTTCAAACTTCGGATGCTGTCTGTTGAATTTTTGATTTGCTGCACCGGACAAGGGTACACATTTTAAAAGGCCAAAAGTTCCAGCCCGGTACATAGAGGTATTAAACAGAGGTGTAGATGGAGGCGGTTAAAGGTCAGCGGCTTTCTGGTTTCCACGTCTACTTTGTTTTGACTGTTTGAGCTTTGTTTACCTTTGCGGAATACAGGTGCTTGTCATCGGGTTTGATTCAAATCGGCTTCCTGTAATAAAACCGTTTTGTATCCCTACCCCCCCCCCCCCCCTCCACCACCTCCCGTGTGTAGTTTATTCATCGGCCCCAAGGTGTCCTCCCCAAGGTGTCCTCCTTGCCCGTAATTCCCTCAAGATTCTAGTCTGGGATTCTGTCTTGGTATCTGCATGCATCGGTATCTGTTTCTATATTCTATGTCCACCTGTCCCTTCATGGCGTGCTTACTGTAGCTACGACGCTTTTGCATGGCAAATTTATTTGCTATAATTTTAAAGTACTCTGAACCATTTGAAACCTTTCAGAACACAGTGTGGTGCCGCGAAACTGTGCAAATCAAGGCACATAATTACATTGTCTCCTTCTCATCAGATGTGTAACTTTTCAGCTGATCGGCTGATTTCTTATTTTAGTAGCAAAGGAAGACAATGTATTAAGCTGTTTGTGATTGGTCAATTCGCTCCTTCATTTGAAATTACAAAGTTAAGATCGTGGCAGCCACAAGACAATGCCAGCTTGCTCCCAATGAACGTTTTCCCCACTGACTCAAATTCATTCAAGTTCACATTAAAGGTATCGTAATCAATGCACTGAAGCCACATTGCAAAGATCGGCGGTATAAAAGCGGCGCCCCATGGGGTTTGGCCTGCTCGCCCTCCGTGTAACCTTCGGCGAATGTTTGCTAGAGTCAACCCCGGGGCGCGGGTGCTATAATAGTCATACTGCACTGTGCAGGCGATCCCCATTGCAACGCTCAAGTTTACGTCTCGGTTTCGACTTGTGAGGAAAAAATTCCACTGGGACCGAGAAGATTATGTTATTATATAAACCACAAAAACCATATTAAACAGGGTTCGTGTTTCTCCGTCTGTTGCTTTCTGTGGTATAATGTCTTGAGTGCCAAGTGCCTGGTGTAAGACTGGAAGTGGAATACAAGTGTAAGTGCAGGTACTTCTAATGGAAGTGACGGCTACATAATAATGTAATTTTACACTACAGGCGGACTGCACTCCTCCTTAAAAAAAAAATTGTGGTTATCGAAACCGACCCGAACTTGAACTTGGCTGATAACCCTCGGAAAAATCAACCGCAAACATTGAAAGAACGTGGAATGATTCCTATAACATTTTCCTCAAATAATAATAACAACAGTTACGTTTTATTCCCTTTAAAATTTAGCGGACAAATTAAACGTTCTTGGTGGATTGCGGTAAACTTTGAGCAACTTTAAAAAATGGACTTTCAAATACAAAAGTGACTGCATCACTCCTTGAAGGCATTGTCGGGAAAACGTCAATGCTTTTGACTAAAGTTGTTTTCTTGCGTATCATAATGTAGGAGGAAAATGGGCGTTCCGAATGACGTCATCACACCCATTCATAGCTATGCAATTGCGATTAATATTGTGTTAGAGGAACGTCTTGTGCGTGTCTGAGACAGCGGAGGTTTTACAAAACGGGATATGGTTAGTGTTATCATTATTCCTTAGTTAACATTGACATGACATGGTGTGTGCCAGATAATAGTTGTGTTTCTCTCTTTTGAGATGAACGTGACATTTCTTATTATTATAATTTTTGGGGTCAGGTCGATGAAATTAGCATGGCGTTGAGGTCACGGATGCAATTTCCCAGGTCGTGGCGTTAAATACCACTTACAAATTATTAGTTTCCTCTAAACAATTTAGTTCTCAATTTGAATTAAGTTTACATGGAAGTGGAGAGAAGTACTATAGACCTTATGCATTGACGTCACCAAGCCGCCATCTAATAGAGGTAAACTGATGATGAAACAATGGAAACGCGCTGATTTGTACGCGCGGCGCACAGGATTGGCCAATGAACATCTTCCTTTTGACCTCTAGGTGAGGGCGCCCTACTCAAAGACGTCATATGCATAAGGTCTATTGCTCCCTTGTGATTCCATAGCTTAGGAATACATTTGAAGTTCACTTTAATTGATAAAACAAGATTGGTTTTGAAAGAGTTTATCTCAGGCTGGATTTTATAATAAATACAATTTATAGAGCTACAAACCCATACACAACTACCATCAACCTGTAAAAAAATCTTATCAGATGGTAATGCTTTAGTAATAATTTTTAAAAAAACGGCGATTTTGTGTATACTTTCATACCGGGCTTCTTTCTGGCTGTAAACAAAATAAGCATCGGTAGGCCTAATTGGTGACTGTTTTCTATAATAATTCTCCACGTTGAAAGCAATCAGTATTTCAGACGGAACTGTTCCTTTGTAGGATTGTCACCGTCCTGTAATAAACTTTACAACCATAGCCATCCCGATTTAAACCATTTGATTTTGTACAGTGTTTTAGAATTTAATAATGATGCAATCACAACATTTGGTCTACCGTAGACCCACTCTTTGACACAAATTGCGGCAAAACAACTTCATTTCAGAATAGTGTTGTGCGTATCTCGTGATATCCATACACGCGAGAGCTGTGTACATCTCACATCTGGACAGCAGTATAAATGCTATCAAGAATAATGGTTTGTGTTTAGGGAATCTGTATTGGAAGGAATGGGTAGACCTCCTCAGAGGAGGTATGCATGTGCATACCATATTTAAGCAAAGAGTGATGACGCTGCAAACGAACGCCGAGGTCTATTGTGTTCCTAACACTATACTGCTGCCTGGTTTACAATCCGTTTTGGAAGGTACCTATGGAAGAGCTCCAGCCTTATGCCAACATTTTTTTAAAATATTGCTATAGGCCTACTTTTTGCTTTTAATAGATCGATTCGTCGAAATAAGTTGAGCGAATACGGAAACCTTCGAAAGAATGTGCAACATTTTGTTTTTATGCACATATTAAGTCATTGATAAAACCATCTTGTTATAGGGCGCCTGTTTTCGCGCCCAGATCCAGTACACCAGCCAATAGACGATGTGACCTGTGACATCACATGTTTACAAAAGAGCCACAGAGCCTGGACTTCCTGCAGGCACATTTGTACACAGCTCAATGGAAGAATACACAAAATCTTATGTTTTTTGGAGATTGCACTGTCTGATTTTTCTCAACTTTTGATATGAAGAAAGGGAGGTTATCTCAAAAGCTGTACAGCTATTGCTTTTGTAACTCTTGAATTTATGTGAAAATTATGACACAAAATGTAAATTTTCCCATATAGCCTGTGTAGTATCTTGCCCGTCAGGAAATGCATTAGAATGTACAAGGTCACCACTCTGTAAACAAAGGTAACATGGTCTATAGGCAAGTGTGATAGTAAAACAAAATGGCAGCGCGATATACGTCATCGTGCGTCTGATTGTGCATTTGGGGTTCATGTTTTTGACATACAATGTGTTCGTCTCTAGTCGGAGGGGGGGGGGGGGCTGGTTTTGGATATAGGAGGGTTCATTCGTAAAGAGGCCAACAAAAGTGTTTTCATGATAAAAATGATACCCCTTGGTCACGTGACAATGCTCAGAGCTGTGTATTAAACTTTCGATTAGAGAAGCCATTTTCGGTCAATAGGTTGCTATGGGTGCGTTCGATTAGCTTCCCCGTGTGTACCTGGGATTTACACTCGTGTTAGCCACGCAACGAGGCTAATCGAACCATAGAGCAAGGACTATGATCGAACGCACCCACTCAGGACCGAAAATGGCGTAGGGGCTATAGCAATCACGTGACCAAAGAAAACTTGTCCCTCTATGTCGCAACTCTTCCACGCAAATACCGTGTTGGGAATACAATTTTAACAGATAGTTGTGTTGACGCACCATTTTTCGCAGGCCCTTAACAAAATGTTTGAACATTAAAACTAAAGAATTCGGAAGACGAATTGGCGTCGATCAAAGCTGCCACACACGGTATAACCCGACAGGATAAAACACTTCATTCATGTTAGAGATGATGAACCGTAAGCATGCCAAACAGGTATACCTTATGTTATCCAAGGTTCTCATCGTGCGTATAAACACACGGGGATGTAATAATGCTTATTAGTTACAAATTCCTACCTCCGTCCATGGTTACAAACAATGGTATTCTTTTCACAATACGTCTGCGTGTCCTTGGCGGGAACAGTTTTGGGTATCAAGTTTTGTGTAAACTAAGAGGGCAAACGCCACAGTTTTAAGACACCCGTTACTGTCATTCAAAAGTTGCAAGGGTTGCAGAAAAATCACGTTGTTCTTTAATTACCTTGCTGAAGTGTCTGTGAACGAGTCGCTTCTCTGCAGCGCGCCATAACGTGGCCGCGCCAAAACGAAATTGTGTCGTCTGCGACTCGTGGTTAAGTACCGCGGAGGAGGGGGGCTAATTGTATCATAAAGACATGGGCCGGGGTTGTAAATCACGAGTGATATAATGGGACAAGCAGGGCCCATTCCCCCGCTGCTATATCCACTTCCATATTTGATTTGATTGTCTGCTATAGAGGGGTCAAGTTTCCAGGGCTGTGAACCGAAACATTTGATTTTGGGAGCCCTACATTTTGTAGGGCCTCTCGATCGGTAATTGTGAGAAAAACAACGAATTGCAGTTTTTAAATGTTTATCAATTAAAATCGAGTTATTAATAAATGATGAATCCAAAGTGAATGACAACATTTCAAATTCCTGAAGTCAATGTGACCTGTATGGATTTCTATACAGAAGGGAATCTTAATGGAACTTATAAGTTCCCGAAAAGGGGAAATTATTGAAATGTTTGTCAAAATAGGCCTATATAGAACCCTGAAGAATATATACTTTACAATAAAAATAAAAACAACAACGACGACGACGACGACGACGACAACAACAACAACAACAACAACTAATTATGTGTAGGCCTACCACATTTTATAAAAATCTAAACCCGCAAATTGTCTTCGTCCGTTATTTCCTTTCGGAAAACTTTCCTCTGGGTTTGGATTAAACTGCCTCCGACCAGCCCCACCCCCCCCCCCCCCCCCCGCAAAAAGAAAGGATAGTAAATTAGGACCCCCCCCCCCCCCCCCCCCCCATGCAAGACTGAAGCTGTTTGCGTAAAAAAAAGTAACAAGTTATCATAAAACGAGTCACATTGCATTACTACAAGATTTTGTTTTCTTCCGACAAACCTACCCGCCCACCAAAAGCCTTTTCACAACGAACACGAGTAGGTCATTTGTTCACTTTGGTGATATTCATTCATCAAGTTTGTTCGACCACTCGGTCAGCAGTAGTAATAACATGATTTGTAATGACTAAAAGAAAATGTATAAATATCCCTCCGAAAAATAAGAGGATTTATAACTTAGGGGGTTTATTTGAGAATTTTCGTTATGGCCTGGATTACATTTCACTCGGGCGGAAGCCTACACAAATTTGTGTAGGTGCACGTTGTCCTTTTGGTGTGGAGTTAGATTCCCTGACGATTTTATCGCTTACCATTGATATTTTACAAAGGTAACCTGACTGTATGTTACGTCACTCTTGGACCAGTTAGTCAAAATCGTCTGCTCTTTTGTGCAACGGACTGTACATTGGTTGCGCACTCGAACTTGCTCTTAATTTCTTAGCAAGTGTACTAGACAGTGACAGAAACCGCGCTGAAAATTACGATAAAGTATTCATCATAAAAGAGAGTATACTGACACTATTTATGGAGATAAATGTAAAGACACTTCTGTTTAACTTCAGGGTTTTAGTGAACTGGAAAACCTGAACCAAGGTTAGTCTTTGACTGAGTTCGGTGAAAGTTTTCAAAAAGCATTGTAAAGTGACAAACGTTTTTCGTTGGGCACCTTTTTTTACATGTTTAGGCGCTGTCGACTTTTAATTATGATACAACTTAGAAATTTTAAGTTTGCTTTGTTTTGATTACCTATTTAGGCTTGGTTTGTAATATTTTGAATAATCATAATTACAAGTATACGATACAAAGATATTGACAAAATAGGGAGATCTGCCAACATAGGGCTAGATAGCTCAGTTGGTAGAGCGCCGGTACGTTAATCCGGAGGTCGTTGTTCAAATCCCGCTCTAGTCAATTTTTCCTTGTTCAACCCAAAATCATTTAAAATTTACCCAGTCAGTTTCCCTTGTGGTTTATTATTTGATAGTTATAATAACAAGCGCACATTGTCATCTATAAATTAATTTTTAAAAACAAATGCATTGATACCTCATTTTGCAGTATCTTTCTTCTTAAAGTAGTCATAGGCCTACTCCTAATCGCACTCGTACTTACTACTTTGAGATTCAAGTACTTGGTACTTGGTATACTCAGACATTCAAGTACTTGGTACTTGGTACTCAGACACACAACCATGGATCGGGTTTGTGAGATCCTGCAATTGCTGTTCTATTATTCCCCTTTTCTATAAAATTCCTCTGTGGGGTCCAAGTTGAACAAAGAAGAACTTGTTGGGGTTCATTTTGCAAGGACCCCTCAATGGCCCACGCATTAGCCCACTTGTACTCTTAGTCTTAGTCTTACTTGATGGACCAACTACTGGTACTAAAGTTGTACTTTGCCACCTAGGCCTACTTGGCAGTCCTTGATACTAGATTGAAAAGTACTTGATAACAGCACTTGAAATAATACACCTCTGCTAGAATGATTTTTAACAGCTCTCTAAACTTCTGCATTTTGTAATTTTTTTATACGCAGGTATATATGGCTTGTTGTATTTCTTGTTCTTCACTACATTTGTCTACTCTGTGCTGCAATACGAACAACTGTCGCTCCTCAGAACTCTTCATCGTTTTCAGGTAATTTCAGAAAAGGTCACCTAAGGAAGCTATCTGCTCAGCCTTTAAAATTGCATGGATCGATATTTTCACTTAAAGATTTGTGTTTTGTTTTTTTTGATATTTTTTTTTCTCTATCGAATTTTGACAGATGATGCTGTTTTAAAATGAAAAACATTCAAAAAGTCCACATAATGCCACGGACAATGCACAAAATACATGTGTCATGCAAAACTCTTTGTACATGGCTGAAGGATGTGTGATAATGTTTGGAGTCTGACAGTAAAATGTTTAGCTTATAATTAACTACCACTAATCAATGGCAATTTTTTTTTTTTATGAAACACCTTTAACCAAAGCTCGTATCTTTCTGGAATCTATATAAATAGCTATTTAGAATTTAAATCAAACTTTTTGGGGTCAAAATGACAAAAAATCAGACTAGATCTGCAGGGTTGGATGAAGTAAGCAGGAAACCGGTATCAAGCAATGTTAATTACATGTTAATTTTGGCTGTTTACACTGATTTCTACACTCCCCTTTCAACACTAATGAAGCTAGAAGAAATTCAGCTAAAGCAAGTTTGCCAATTTGACTGATCTTACACCTTTGCCAAGAAAACTTGTACGTTGGAAATAATCGTAAATGATTGTCTTTGTTTTCAGTTCCACCTTAACTTGTTCTTCTTTAATTTTCCTTTTTTTAAAACAGATTTGGTTACGGGTAATCTACAACTTCTACAAGACAAACAAATTGCATCATTGCGAACAAACTCTTCTTTCCTCTCCAACTCCTCAGCTCCCAAAGATGTTGATTCAGTCAGCACTTTCTCGAACAGAACTTCAAAACACTCTCTTCCTGAGAGAACTAATTCCAGCTCCAAAAAATCGCAAGACAAAAGCCAAAATAGTACATCGGTGACATTACCACCGGACCCCAAAGAAGATATCAAAGCAAGGACAGAAGCCTCAAATGCTCCTTCACCAAGTCTACAAAGTTCAGACAGCAGTACAGATGATGGGGAATTATTTAAAGAAAACTGGCTCCACAGAGAAACGGTGTCAGAAGAGGACACCAGTACCTATGCGAGACATAGAGTTTCTACAGAAAGTACTGAGCACTTGATTTTCCGAACGGCAACAAGTTCTCCACACCCAAAGCCCATTCCAGCACCAGATTTTAAAAATGCCACACTAAGAGCGAGGAACACGTCGACTGCAAGTCTGGCACCGGTTAAATCTCAGGATGTAAATAATACAGATAAGCTTTTAAAAATCATTGGCACCCTTTCATCAAGCGGGGATGATTCTGACTTTTTACCTTCAGGAGAGGGACCTGAATTTATATTCCACCGTTCTCCTCCACCCCTTACAACAGAAATCACACAACTCACTGTGACTGAAGAATTTACAGAATTGCTGGCCGTTGCTCAACAGGCTTGGGCCCAACTTCCTGCAGAAGTAATGAATACAGAGTTAGGAGAATTTTTAAAAATGTACAGTGCCTTTCCTTATATAGAGCTGGAGTCGGGACCAGTGAGAATATGGGTAAGTCGTCTTAGTATACTTTCTGATTTTTCTCAACAATGCAGATTTATTTTCAGATGAAAAATTGATAGTTTTGAGATCCGTTCCCAAGAGCTTCTTCAGCACAAATTTGCTAAGCATGTTGCTTCACTGAATGACATCTAGTGTACTTTGGTTGAGGATGGTTTCCAGCACAACTAGCAAAAATTGATTGGTATATTCTTCTTAGCCCCAAGTCTAGGTAGGAATAGAAAAGAAAGGAATTGTTGACCCTTGGAGTTATTGTTGATAAACTTCTTAATCTCTATGATACACAAGATGTAACCATCCTAAAATGTTACTTTCCAAGACTTTTTCTGCCTCTGCTGTAGTACCAAACAGAAGATGATTTTCAGAAGCAGACAAAAATAATACAATTTTTGAAATTCTGTTAAAAGTGACAGCAAAGGTGACTGAAGGCAGATTTTGTCACACTTTGTGTGAATGACCAGCTACATTTAACTATGTGCAGGTGGGCTTTCTCATTTCTGAAGTGCTCATAATCAAGACTGCATGTTACATTTTTTTTTTTATTGAATGTTTTTCATCTAAGATCCAGAACACAGGCCTCACTTCAGTTTTAAATTTGAAACATTTGGCATGATCTGGAGGTAACATAATACCCAGGAAATGAATTTTGTCCCCACCTGGGTGGACCTCTCTACCCATTTCAAAACAGCTGTCCATTTTACATTAATTCTTCAACCCCTGTACCTTTTCCATGGGTTAATTCTACACAGATTTATATCCCACAGTTCATGAACCCCTACTTTGCCCCCAGGAAAACTAAACATAGGATTTGCTGGAAATCAAAACCTTCTTGCTGCTACAAGCAACTTGTTAAAGCTGACAGAGAGAACAAAAATCTGACTGCGTTTTAAAACAAATATCCTGTGTCATTACACTATCAGGCTTATTCCCAAATGGCGTACTTGGCCACAGGCATGTGTTTCGCTGTGAACTTTGATCAGCTACAAAATGTTAACTCTTTTTTTTGTTTTCAAGATAAGTATTGTGTTACAATATTAAATGCCCACAACTTTCAGGCAGGTCCAAGCCTTGAATTGTGCATATCTCTTTCAGTAGAGTGTTGATACTGAATAAATCCCTCTAGAGTTGGTTTTAGGCTCACAGCAACCAATTGATCCAAGACCCACACTGACCTGAAGAGACTTGACTAGATTGGGGTGTCTTTGGACAAAATTGCTCAAGAACACTGGGAGGGACAACAGTTCAATTTGGTACTCTTGGTTCAATTTTACGGGTAGTGGCGCCACAATCAACTCTTTTGGGAAAACAAAGGTTCAATGATATAAATTTTAGAACTTAAGGACTTCCCCCCCCCCCCCCCCAGTTTTTTGTCTGTAAAGGAGCTGTTTGTTGTGTTTACATGTAGTTATGAAAGAAAAGGGTCATTTATTGTTATGAACTGATAACAGTTTGTAAACATAATTGTTAGAAAGGTCAAATAGCACTACAAGAAATTCTTGTTGATTGTCAAGACTTTAGAAGCATTTTAATTTACATCATTAAAACAAGTGTGACTGAAAATGAACGAAAATGACTCAACAGAGAAGGCTGTCAATGCCTTAACGAGCCAATTCTTCATTTACTTTGACTCATTAATCAAACTAAGCAATCATCAACCACTTTTTGAAAAGCATTCATTAAAAGCTCTCTTTTTCAACAACCAACTTTTCATAGTCACTGCCTCAACCACTATGTGACTTCAGACGTTTTTGTTTCAGTTCATTGACATTTGAGATAGTGCATCGATGAGTGACTAGATTTTAAGAAAAAACTTTGCTGTCATTCCCAGCAAGTAACAAAATATGAATAAGTTACTTTTGACCTGCAGAAGTTCAAAGCCTTTACAGAATGGAGGAAAGTGACCGTTGCTTGCAGTGTTCCTAAGAGGCATTTACTACTAACCGGGCAGTTTCTCTCTGTGAGGTCTGTTGTTACCCACACCAGACCAAAGGTCCATGCTGCTTACCATCAATAATTGAAGTGAAACCTCATAATTTAATATTTGATCACCGTCTTTCTCAACCCCCTCTCCCCTCTCCATAAAGAAAAAATAGAAAAGAAAATTTAAATTGTTTTGATTGAAATTGTTTGATACTTCTGGAGACTTTTAGAGAAAACCTTTATTGAAATTTGGATCTTAATTGTGATTGATGTTTATGTTCTTGTATGATGTAAAAACTAAAATTCCTTCTCTCTCTTGTAATTTGTATCAGACAAAAAGGTCTGTAAAAACTCACTGCAAACAGTACCATGTTGACAAAATAACCCTCTTATTTTCTTTCTAAGCTACGTAATTTGTAATCTTTTTTGTTACTCTCTCTGTTTTTTGTTTTGTTTGGTTTTTATGCGCCTCGGAATAAGTTTAGTCTTAGATAGATGGCGCTTTACAAGTTTTAATTATTATTATTATTAGTTCATCCTACATTTCAAAAGTGTCTAAATCAAGTAAATGTAGAAACCATTGACACATTTGTGGCTATACACAAACTGACAACACACGTTTTAAATTTCAAATGTGTCACCCACAAGTGCTATGTGATATATTCAATCCGATGAGTGTCTGTGTTTTGCAGATCATGAGTTGGTAATTTAGACATCCACTGACAAATCCGTGACCTCTTTTTTAAATTGGCCTGCTTGAAGAAAAGCACTTGCGTTTTGCAGAGGATAGTCTTTGGCTTGTTAGCTCTTTTTAAAGAGCATTTACTGATCATGACCCAAGATTTAACCCTCTCCCAGCTGCACTATGCTTCCAGTTTTGCAATGATACTGCCTTGCCTAACAACTCTCAAATTGCTCTTGTTTCAGCGTTTGAAGGGGCCCCCAGGCCCTCCAGGACCCCCTGGCAGACCAGGTTTGAGGGTGAGTGACAGGTGACTGACTCAGAGGTTATGACCTCTCCCCCTTGCACATTTATCCTAGTCCCAGGTGGGGTACAGGTTTAGCAGTTCTGATCTGGGGTTCCTGCCCCCAGGGAAATTCCTTGGACTAAGCTGAACTTAAGAGGGAGTGGTAAATGTCCTTGGTTAAACTGGAGATTGACTTTATGTATTGAGTGAGCTGGTTATGATTGGTCTATTTCAGAACATAATCAGTTAAAGATGCTACCCCATTATCCTGATGCAACAAAGTAAGTCATCACTAAAATAAATCTTCAAGCAGAAAGTAGTTTTCAGTATTTAAGAAAACCTCCCAACAGACGTCTTTCTTTTTACTACAGTGTTTGTGTTTGCATTGACACTTTTGAAATGTTATGATTCTAATTTATATCAATTGTTCAATTTAAAAAGGGTAAACCAGGACTGAGGGGTCTGAGGGGACGAACAGGGGAACAAGGGGAGCAGGTAAGATCAACTTTCCAACTGCCTTGATTTTCTAAATTATGCAATTTATTAATTAAATTTTGTTCTAACTTGTTAACACTTTTACTCAAATCACTGCTGTATAAATAGAAACAATAAGTAATATTCCTATTATTGAACATAGGATCCATATTACCTCATACGAGAAAGTTGGCAATTTATTTTAAAATTGTAACACCAAGCATAACTATTTTCCTTGCAGCATCTGGGTGTCTTTTGGAGGCTTTGGCTTAAATTTTAACACCCACACAAATGTTTATTCTGTTTTTTGCTTGTAAACAATAGGTGGGCAAATTCGCAGCGAACAGTGATAAAACTATTGACAAATTCTAATTTGAACTCCACACAGCTAGCAGTGTCATTCAAAAACATGAACAAAATTACTTTATCTGAGGATCTTGTTTAACAGAAAATAAGAATCTTTGCTGTAATGAAAATGTATGAAGCAAAGGAGTTCAATTATTTCAATGAATTGAAATACATATAAACTCCCTAATTTACAGGGTCCACCAGGTGTGCAAGGAATACAGGGTCATCGAGGACCACGCGGACTTCAGGTAAGCGATCCCCACCAATGCATATTAGCCTACATGGAACTTTGGCTGGTAGTCTGTTTTCCAAGTGTGTATGGTCATCAGCTTTGTGCTTTTATAAGCTTATGAGATTGATGGGCCCTACAAAGTACAGAGCAGTGAGTTCTGCAAGGCAATGGATTTTTTAAAAAGCATGTGGCCTTCCTAAAAACACTGTTAGAAAAGAGTTTGTATCTATTGTTTCTTCCACTGTTATGGTTTTCTTTTTGGGTAAAGGGGTGATACAAAAACCCAAATCAGTATCTAGTTTGACCATGGAGGGAGCAGAAGTGTGAACAGGTGATTTGTAGCAGATTTGTAACTGATTTCCACTTAGGGAATGAATAATCTGCTTCAGGGCTTGCTTTAGTTGTAGTCCCAGCTGAGAGTCTGTAATTATCAACTCTGTATGAATGGACAGTCATGTTATAAGTGAATTGTAATGCAATCAGAATAACTAATCTCCAGTGTTAGCAATTGAAGTTAGTGGTTGGGGGTCTATGTCTGTAGGCCTTGACCACTGTGCATCAACCATCACATCTGTGTATAGTCATGTAACCTCGATTGGAAATGTTGGGCTTAGTATGTGTGCCTTTTGGTATGCAGAATGTGATGACCTCATTAAATTTGGGTCTGTATATGTTGAAGATTATGTTTGTTGTCGTTTGGGGGTTTTCGGTCACATTGCTTATACCCTTTTGACCCTTTCAAAGTTTTCTTTGCTGGTCTCAATTTTGTTTAGGGAAATAAATCCCTTTTTAATTTTGTTTTAATGGCTGGTTTAAGTTTGGAATGGATTATTTTCTTGCAGGGGGAGCCAGGATCACAAGGCAAATTGGGGACTATTGGAACAATCGGAATAAAGGTGAGGTTTTAAGTTAAAGGGGCTATCACACACCCCCAAAAATCTTCAAGGGCTGCTTTAGTGAAGACGATGAAAAGGGGTACATGCTTTAATGGATTTTGTGTATTGTTACTTTTTGTTGTTGTGACAATCAAAATGAGCAATATTGATTTGGGAGGGTATTTAAATGTTGTTTTCTTGACTTTGACAATATGATATACAGAAACATTTGGATCGGTAATTGTATGAACTTTATAATCAGTGAGCTTTAAGACTGAAATGAAGGCTGTGTTCGAAATGGCGGTTTGGGCTGGATTGCCACCTCATGGTGTGTTGAAGTACAGGACGTCCTAATAGCAACACCCTTAGCAACAGTCATAGCCATAGCTGTAGCCCCCAATTCTAATACGGCCTAATCAAATGGTTGTTTCCCAACAACTCAATCCTATAAGTTGTCTTTTAGCGGTAGTGTACATAAAACAAACAAAATGTGACAGGTTGCTCAAAGGACAATGACTGTCTACTCCCAAGTAATGGTCATGTGAAAATCTGTTCCATGTTCATAAATTGTCGATGACAGCTGTGTATGTTTCATGTATCTATGATAGATATTTACAACTGTTGCTCAACCTCAAGTTCATTCTGATCAAAAAGAAAACATGATCCCAAACTTTACCTCAATAAAGTATGAGCATGTCACCTGAACTTTATGTAAAGAAAACAAGAAAAATCACCTTGGTTTGATGTAGAGACATGTCTAAACTTCTAAGACGCAAGTCCCCTGTGTCTCATGATATGCCAAAATGGAAACAAGTCTGGGTGAATTTATAGATGGCCACTTTTATCTCAAGCATGTGAAGTGAAGTTTCCCAGTGTCGTCACTTTCACAACTTGAAATTATTTTCCTCTTACCACTTCTAATGACTCGAGGCTTCAAACATTTTGAGTTCCCACATAAATATTGCTATCCTCCACAAGTTTTTGTAACAGGATTTCAAGTGAAGAAAAACATGTTAAATGCACAGAGTTTAACATTTTCAAGACAGGATCCATTTGTCTCATGTTATTATTTGGTTTTGTTTCAGGGGTTACGGGGTGAATCTGGCAGACACGGCTTCAATCCAGGACAAGGACCCAAGGTAAAAGCGAAACTAGCACTTCGTTAATTTTGCCTCCCGACCCCAGAAAGCACTCCCCGTTTGCTTATTAAATTGTAATCCTTACTCCATGTAAGGGGATATTTGTGCAGCTTGGGCCACCAGCTTAGTGTACTACTAGTCAGACCAAGCAGGTATATTGCAGTTTATTTGCTTCCCATTGGGCTGCAAATCGTAGCTGTTCAGATGCACTCCAGGATTTGATACTCCTTGTACAACGTCCTGCCTCTTTCCCTTCACCCTCTGACCCTACCTAGTGGGCCACAGCTGCGCCATACCTTTCTCTGGCTCCAAAATTTACTGAGAAGTAAAACATGAGTGGAATGAGAGTTCTACATGGTTATCGAAGACTTTAAAACTTGTATGGTCAATGTCCTATTGCACTTTTATGACTTTTCACGCCAGTTTACAAATACACACAGACTCTCTTACTGTCTGACAGTTCATCCACTGTGGTTTGGAATAAAAGATAAAGTATGCCAGCCCCTTGATAAGATGTCACCTACACAGTAAATGCACCTGTCATGTCTGGTGATTTATTAGCTTTATTTTAATCAAATAAAAAACACTGAAAGTGGGAATAATACTAATAGTGCTGTTCCCCAAGACAGTTGGGATAGTCAAAAGACCAGTTTGTCTTTTCTTAGTTATATAAAGCAAAACTGTACGAATGGTACAGACAAGCTGTCCTTACAGTCAGTGTGTGTTGCAGAGGGTTAGGGTGTACTTTTCCTGTTGGTGAGTCACTGGCTAAGGTCTCTAAATTGGATTTGTATACACATGTTCATTTAGTTAGTAAATGATTAATTGTTTCCCCATGAAGTGTGATTTTTCTATTAGGTCAAAATGGATCAAATGTTGGTCGGGAAGAAAAAGAAAGAAAAGGGGGACTAACAAGTTTCCAAACCAAATGAACATAAATGGTTTGGAAACTCAACCAAATGAACATAAATGTTTGATTTGTTTTCATTGCTGTTGTTGCACAAGAGATTATTGTACAAAGATTTACATGTGTATGCAGATCTCTGCTTAAATCAATCTGCTCTGCTTGGGAGCAATCTTGACACTCTACCTTTGAGTTTGAGGTAGTTTCAAGTCCTCATAAATGTAGCAACTTTGTGTTCCTGCAAGTTGATCTTTAAAAATGCAGTGCTACCAATTATAGCATAATGAAGTCTTCATTGTAGAGTTATTGCACTTTCACTGCCAGCGACCCTAAGGTTTGTGGGATTTTCTTAGAACACTCAAAAATAGAACTAAAGTTTAAAAAGGTCCAGAGAAAAGTAAAACCATTCATGAATGAAAATTGATATGCTGAGCTAAACCTTTTATAGATGCCGCAAATTGGACCTCCCATTTTCCTCTTTCTAATACACATATGGTCCACCTCCTGCCTGTTCTTTGAAATCCTTCATTGAACAAACACGGTTCATCACCCTTCCTTATGCTCCCCTCTAGTCTAGGCTGCCGGAATTCCAAACTGTGCATCGTCGTTATTTTGACGAGCTGAAAAAGTTCTAGGGCATCACAACTTTTGTGTTTGCAGTTCAATAAACCCGCAGCAGAAACCTTGACTTTTGTGTAACGTCCCTGCTGTGGCCGAGCTCTGATCCAGTCGACACCCCATGGCCTGGAAATGAGGTATTCACCAACGTCTGTAATTGGTTGCATGGTTACAGTGTATGGCCCGAGCAAATAATTTGGTTAACTGTTTGAGACATCTGGTTTATGTTTTTGTGTTTTCATATTGGTACTTTTTTTTATGATAGGGGGACACAGGGTTGCCTGGGGAAATGGGAGATGCAGGACAGCGAGGTGCGAAGGTACGTAAGTGTACTTTATGTTTTGTGGTTTGGGTTGAGCCTGGTTTCTTCTCTTTTTGTTTTCATTGTTTTGTAAAGCACCGAATACCGCATTGATATTGTTTTGATTGTTTTGACGCTTGTTTGTAAAGCACCAAATAAACGCCTTGTTATTATTTATGATCCATTCATTGTAAACATTTGTTTACTTCACAGGGGGATACAGGGGGAGTAGGCAATTCTGGGCCTGAAGGAAACATGGTAAGTTTCATCAGGTTCATTCAAACCCATCAAAATCCAACTGTATGTTTTTTTAAAATTCCATTGGACTGAGGACAAAACTTTATTGTGCATGTTCTTGACATATACATGGGATCAGGCAGACTACCATAATCAGAGTCCAACAGTTTGGATGTTAAGTTACCCAATGGTGTTGGACTGAGGACGGCACTAGTGAAATGATTATGCTTTACATGGGATCAGACAAACAACCACAATCAGAGTCCAACAGTTAAGGTGTTGTGTTACCATAAATAGTGTTGGATTTTGTTAGAGTGAGGAAGGACCCTGGTAAATCACTTAAGTGATATAGGTTTAACACAGTTACTTTCAGTGTAAATTAAACAACACTCTTCATTAGTGTTTAATTCAAAGAAATAACTGTCAAACCCAAAGAATAATGTTTATCCGCAAACTTATGGAAGAAATTGAAAAGTTTTTGAAAGCATGCGGACCAGTTTTTGCACTTTTTGTGACCCACCATACTTGAAATAACAAACCTGTGAAAGTTTCAGCTCAATCTGTCATTGGAGTCGCAAGAAAATAGTGAAAAGCCTGTGTATTTTTTCACTGTTTTCAAACATCAGCTTCCATACTTGCAAGATCCAAACTAATTGTTTTAGTCATTTCTCAGAAACTATATCAGTTGAAGCAAATATATTTTAAGGGAAGTTTTCCACCATGAACATCTTCATGTAAGTTTTATGCAAATCTGTGAACAGCATTTAATCTTACCAGTGTTATGCACTTGCCCTGTAAACCACACATGAGATTTGTTTTATAGCAGTTTTGTTTGAAAGCTGCTTTTCCAGGATTTTAATAAAAGTGATTTCTCTCTTTCAGGGTAAAGCTGGAATCGAAGGACCACAGGGGCAGAGAGGGTTTGAAGGATCAAGAGTAAGTAAACAGTTTTGAATTGTCAAAGCCTGTTGTTTTTGATTAATTAATGAAATGTGTGATTTTGATTCATTTAGACCTGTTGATTGTGACATGGAGCAACATAAATTTGTATCAATATTTGCCTTGCTGGAAATTTATGTCCTTTTTTTCTCTAGGGGTAGCTCCATAGTGACTCACTTAAAAAATTAAAAATGAGTATCAAAAAGATGTTTATTTAGTGGTTTTATTGATTTGTGGTATTGAAATTTGTTACTGTCAGCAACAGGGATAAAATCATTGAGAAAAACCAGTGTCAAATACCAGTGGTCTCTGTTTATTGTAACCCGAGTCTCTGTGGATTTGCTGTCTAGTTTAATGTTTTTATTATCTTACCATGTTATGTTTATGCTCATTAGTACAATATTTCATGTGGAAGTTGCACAGTAATAATTCATTTTAGCCAGTAAACAATCAGCTTTATACTTGACACATTACTTGTCACTTTGTCACAACTTGCATTTGCTTTTGATATGTTGTCAATAATGTGTCTGAGTATAAAGGTTACTACATATTTATACTTCAATTGTTTATTTTGTGAATTTTGTTGTCAATAAAGGGAGCACCTGGCAGGCCTGGGGGTTCTGGTGATTCGGGACATCAGGTGAGGTTGTTTTTCATTGCAAACGGAAGGGTAACAAATATTGTTATAAATATTGTTAAATAAGATTTAAAAATACAAGTTCTCTTGTTTTCCAGACAGTCCAGGATCTTATCTCTGAATAATTTTGCGGTAACAGAATTGATTTAGGTTTACCCATACTCAACGAAAAACTGGTGGAGTCGATTGCCCCAAAACAGTTTCCTACCTGGCCATCGTGCATAACGCTCAATGTTGCTTTTAAAAAAGGCCCCAAATTGTGACTTGGAATTTGTCATTTTTAAAATCTATATATTTTTATTTTTTACAGGGAGACAAGGGAAGACCAGGACCGATGGGTTTACCGGGTGAGGAAGGCTCTATGGTAAGATCAATTTCATTTTCTTCAGAGGGACGGACCATTTTTAAAGTTGGCAGATTTTTGTACTTCATAAAAAAAACTCTAATTAATATGAGAAAGGTTATTGGTTTTGTGCTGTGCTTTCAAATTCTCATTACCAAGTAATGATTCTCCAAAAGGGTAGAAATTATTCTATAAATGTTTGTCTTTCTCCCTTTTGTTTAAACCAAACTCAACTGTAGTACATTGAGACTTTTGATACTTTTGTCCAGCGAAGCTAAATTAAATATTTGATCTGTCCATAAAAGGGTCCTGATGGAGAACAAGGTAGACAAGGCAGGCGCGGTTTTCCGGTAAGTTATCAATTTCATAAAAGTTTCTAAACAAAAATTCAGTTTAGTAATTAAAGTCCACAAAAAGCTGTCTTCCACTTTTGTGTGTGAAGTAAAACAATGCTCTTCATTTCAAAGTCTCAGTTGCACACACTGTGAGTCATAGATCATATCTAGGACAAAGGATTTCCCCTGGGATTCCTTGATCATGAATCAACCTCTCAAACGAAATTACTGACTGATAGAATAAACAAGTTAATCAATCACATGAGCTTTGTGTCATACTTTACAACAACATCTAAGAGCTTAACACACATCGGTGTAAGGGTAAAAGCAAATTATATTCTTTATCCCCAATGCAAAAAAAAATCAACATCTGTTAAATTGTTGGGGTACCCACTGCTAATGATTCGAACTGCCTCTAGCCATCAGGCTAGCTCGGTGGTGTAGTGGTAGGACATTTGCTCTAGAAATGCAAAGGTCGTGAGTTTGAATCCCACCCGAATGATTTGCCTTTGGGTTTTTTTTCACAGAACTCGGGTAAGTACTGAGTATACAGTGCTTAACACACATCGGTGTAAGGGTAAAAAACAAGTTATATTCTTTATCCCCGATACAAAAAGTCAACATCAAAGAGTTATTAATACACTCTTATATATTGGTGTACTCTTCGTAGATTCTACCTTCACAGTTAAACATTTTGATATTAAAGGTAGGGTCATAGATTGGTCATGACCCTCAAACAAATGTTGTAATTTATATTCAAAAGCTTACTTGTTATAAAGATGAAAATGGTAGTTAGCGTCCTCTAAATTATTTTGTATGAAATTCCCCCTTGATTACTGATTAGCTGTTCCCAAGAGTGCAATATTATTATTGTTATTATTATTATTGTTATTATTATTATTATTATTTATGTTCACAGGGTTATCAAGGGACACGTGGTAACCCAGGCCAACCAGGCTCTGATGGAGCATCGGTGAGTTGAGCTCCTTGGCAGTGGTGTAACCAGAGGAGGAGCAGGGTGGCTGGGGCCCTCTCACTCAGAACCCTTGCCTCCCCCCTTGCCCCTCCAAAAAATGCACAAATGAATGGTTCAATACATTAAATAGCCCCCCTTCCCCCCCAGAAAATTTTTTTAATAATAAATTAATTAATTAATTAATTTATGTCTTTTCCCCCACTTGCCAACTTTCTCCCTCCAAAATAAAATAAGATAAAAAATTAAAATAAATAAATAAATAAATAAATAAATTTTGAAAAAAATACGTCTGTGCTCCTTAGAGACCTTATTGGTTGCAATCAGCACTATTACTAATAGCAAGTGCCTGTAGTGGCCAAAAAGGACAGCATTTTTACGTAGTCCAAGTTCATGTCATTTTATAATTTTATATCCCTGTGTGTTTTTTATGTTTAAAAAATACTCCATCATTTTGAGATAAAAACAATACAAATTATGTTTTTAGTTAATTTTTATATTTTACTCTTGATTTCAGGGGACGAATGGAAGACCGGGCAGGCAGGGTGTTGCTGGAGAAATGGCAAGTCAATTTTGTTCCCGTTATAATTAGGTTTTTGCATATCTTTAGAAAGTCTTTGCCTGTTGTATGTTTCCCACCATCCTGTTATTTAGCTTGTTTCAAGATAAACACAAGCACCGGCCCTTTAGTCTTCTTGATTGATGTAGCCTTGTACCTTAACTCTGGTCATGGCAAATTTTCATAATTACAAAAAAATTGCTATTTCAATTAGAGATTGCTCAAATGGGAAAGTGCCGGTGCTATAATCCAGAGGTCACAGGTTCAGATCCCATTCTAGTCAAGTTATCTTTGTATAATCTAAAATTTAATTAACTGCAACTTTTTTCCTTTTTTTGTTATAGGGAGGTATCGGTCCTCCTGGAACCAAAGGTGCACAAGGCCCACAGGGACAAGTGGTAAAGCTTGCTTGATTTTTTTTTTTTTTCTCCTTTGCAAAATTAATAGCATTATTATTAAAATTAAAACATAACCTTAAGAAGCTTATGGTTGCCAAAACATAGACACATACTTGTATTTAGGAAAGAACAATTTCTAAATAACCTTTCTAAAAGAACTTTCTGAAAGAACAATTTCCCACTTTTTTCAAGAGTCAAATATCATTCTGGTAAGTACAAACAACAGAAAATTGTAATTCCTATGGAAAATCACATCTCCACAATCAAGAGATGCCTTCAATAATCATTTTAAAATTCAAATTGAAATGTACTCCCTTCATTATAATCCATTTTTTGCCTCCCGTCTGCGTTTTGACTTTAAGTAGGTTAGGGTACAAAAACCATGGTTGCCTTTTCCTTAACCTAAATAATGTGGTCTAAATAACTTTTAACTGAAACTAACCTCTTTGGAATTTGTCCGCAGGGTCTGCCTGGAGACATTGGATCTATTGGGCCAAAAGGTGAAAAGGTGACACATGCTTTCATCAATTATCTTACTTTATGTTTCTTTATTTTCATGGCTTTGTAGCAGCTTGAAGATATATCATGCTCTACTTTGTCTGAGTTTGTCTTTTCCAGCAAATTAATCTCAGACCACCCCACTTACAAAAAGTCTCACCAGTCAATTGATAGATTTTCCAGGTTGGAGACAGTTTGCTGACTTGATTCTTGGTGTTCCTTTCTTGAATATGGGCGTGTTTGTTTGTTTGTCTGTTTGTTTGTTTGTTGGGTTGTTTGTTTGTTTGTTTGTTTCTATACTACATCCTGCTGAGCATTCTTATTTCAAATTAATTTGTAAATGAGGCGGAGTTGGAGTGAGGGTAAACAGCACTTTTAATTTACCAGCGCATCTATGCAACAAGGGCTTCATTTCATAATGCTATGATAAGCACATCAATAGCTAATCACAGAAAATTCTTGCTTAGTAAACATTTTTACCAGAAAAAAAAAAAGTTTTGTACACTGCATGTGACTTTTTATACTCGGCAAATAAATCGTTAAGAAATGCATTCTGCTTAAAGAGAAATCGGCCCATTTTCATAGAGCTGTACTATAGTTGTTAGCCAAAAACTGTACAATTTTCAACTGATTTCTTGCTTATTTTGGCAGAAAATTGTCTAGCAATGTTTTATAGAGCTGCTTAGGCACAAAAAGTAGCGAAGCACAAACAAATTATAGTTACCAGAACATAAGTACCAGCAAAAATTCCATGTATTATATACATTCTCTGACTGGTATCCTGCCTTTTTTTGCTTAGCAGAAAACTTCCAAGCAATATTTTCTGCTTAAGCAGCTCTATGAAATTGGTCCTTGGTTGTAATATTGTTCTCTTGAAAACAAGCAGAACACACAAAGGTTAATTTCTTATATGATTCATTTGATGCTTGTATAAATAAAATGATTTTTTTTTATGTGGATGAATTGGAAAAAGGAGAAGGATGCACTTTGTGTTGTTTTTTCTTGTTCTTCTACTTCTGTTGAAGTCAAGAAGAAAACAAGTAACTTTCTTTTCTCTTATCGGTTGTAAATGCATAATGGCAGGTAGGTATGTCATAATTTCTTGCCATTGTTGCCTAATAAAAGTCAAGTTTTTCTGATCACATCTGTCAGGGTAGTCGTGGCAGCAGAGGCATCCAGGGTGACCAAGGCAACCCTGGAGAAAAGGTACAATAATGATATTTACAAAATAATGTGGGGATGAGTAAATTTGTGCCAATCTTTTGTCTTTCATGGTTTTTGCAATTGGGTTTCCAGGGAATGGCCACTCCTGATTAGGAGTAGGATCAAGCAAGTTGGTGAATTTCAAGAAGGCTTGAATTTCAAGAAACTTCCTTAGACTACCAGGCATGTTCCTCAGAACTTTAACCAGAACCATAATTTTTTTGTTTCATTATTCTTTAACAGTTCTTTGTTTTGTTTTATTGAAAAGCCTAAGTATACCCAAACTTTAGTAAATCTTCAAAGTGTGCATTTGGAAAAACACCAGACTGCAGGACTTGTTTTGTTATTGGGTTACTGGCCAAGAGCTAAAATTCCTGTACTCTGACCAGTGGTCCAGTGGGTGTTTTTTTTTAGCCTACCTGTGTGTAAGTGTTAATGTTCTAGGAAATTGCAGTAGGTGAGAAACAAACTTTGGAAGGCATTGGGGTTAATATTACCTGGGAATTGGTTCTGTATAGTGAAAGCGGAAGACATCTCACGGTTTATCTCTTTACTGACAGGAATCATATAATTAAAATGTTAATTTTAGTTTTTGTCTACAATTAACAGGGCAGTCATGGAGAATCAGGACCGAAAGGAGAATCTGGTGAAAATGGACCAAAGGTGAGGTGTTCTACTTGTACATCAATGTCTTCACACTGTCTTAGAATAAGGATTTCATCTTCTTTTCTTAATAATGATCAAAGACCATGCAAGTCTTGCGCTCATTTCTTGTTTTATTTATTTTTTCTTCTTTTTGTAACCCCAAGGTTCCCATCTAACATTGCTTTTAGGTGTGAAGGGAACAAAATTATACATTTGTAAACCCTATCTTACTATCAGTATACTCTCCTGCCCAATTGGCTCTTGCCACAAAATTCCATAGGAGACTGTGGATACTATGCTAAGTCCATGGTACACAAGCCCTGGGGTTTACTGATACTGTCAGCTATACAAACAGAAGAAACCCATACACACAATGCTAGCCTGGAAGGTGTGGTACTTTGTGGCAGTCTGTGGTACCAGTGTATTGTACCGATGCTAGCCTGGAAGGTGTGGTACTTTGTGGCAGTCTGTGTGGTACCAGTGTATTGTGCCGATGCTAGCCTGGAAGGTGTGGCACTTTGTGGCAGTGTGTTGTGCTCAACAGGGGAGACTTGCACAGTCTAATACAGATCATTCCTTCTCATTTTACTTTCGGTAGCAATTTAAAACAGAAGTTTCATAGCTTACTGTGTTGTACTTTGTGTTCTTGCCAAGAGCTTGGATCTGACTTTAACAATATCCTATTTTTGAAGTATCATCATTTTTTTTTTTTTCAGGGTTTGATCGGCAATAAAGGATTTGCCGGAAGTTTAGGCGATATTGGACCTAGGGTGAGGAATTTAGCCTGCTCAATGATGAAGATTTATTACCATCAATCAAAACTAAAACCAGTTAATTAATAAAAAAATGTGTTTTCATTCTTTCAGGGTGCAGTAGGGGACCAGGGGATTATTGGTCGCCAGGGTGCTCATGGACTCAAGGTAGTTCCACTTTTAACTGTCAAATAACTCAAATTATTCCTGCCTGACTTAATGTCTTGATAAACTTGACTACAGTTGTTACTTTAACTATAACCAGCTGGGCCCATTTTCATGGCACTGTTTACAAGATTATGCGCTTCTGGTGCCCTGTAAAGTATGTGATTCTCTGGGCAGTAAGTGCAGAACTCCAGCACGGACAGACATTGTTCAATCCTTGGTTATCCACAGAAGGAAATGATAAAAGTTGTTCTGCAGTACTTGTACAGATCTTGATTTAGCGACAGTATAACTTATAAGCATAGACAGACATTGTTCAATCCTTGGTTATCCACAGAAGGAAATGACATCATTGTCATTTTCTCATAATCAAGATGGATGGTGATAATCAGAGTTTCCGGGCAGTCACTGCCATCATATTTTGCTTATCATAAACAAAGTCGGTTTAGTTTTGTCAACACGTATTAAAATCATAGCAGGCAAAAAATGAATCCAAAAATGGCATGGCAATGCCCCCCTACACCCAGGCTGAAAATGTTAAAGATATTAACCAAAGTGTAACTTATTTATCCCCATGAATGCTGAAGATATATTTAACATATGTTTTGATCATTAAGTTTATGATTAGGGTAACAGATACAACTAGTTTGGACTTGTTCTTTGCCCCTAATAATGACTGGCAATAAGGTGTTGAGTACTATTTATGAGTCATGACAATGTCAAGGTTTTCCGTCTGGCAATTAACCACAATAATGTTTGCTTTACTCAGAATAAAAACAGCTTCACACTCAACTTGAATCCAACTTGACGCCATAAACTTACGGCGGAGGATTCACCCCAGTTCACTGCCTTCAACTTTTTGTGAATATTATGTGAATCAGAGATGAGCAATATCAAACTTTTATCTGAATTCAGACCTTTTTTTCCTGCTTGGTAAAAAAAAAAACTGTTGTTTTCCTCAGATATCCCTAAAGCTCTTTGAAATGTACAATTCAAGGGATTATTAAAAGGTGGAAATGCAATTATTTCAAAAGCCATTAAATTTGGATCCTAGTTTCAGACCTCTGACTGTCACTGCTGTTGTATTTTTTATTTTAATGCCATAAACGTGAGTGTACAAAATATAAGCTCTGGTTAGCATGATGCACAGTGAGTGGTTTTGAAGCTTTGCATTGTATGATTATAAGAAGTAACTTCAACTGCTGAACTTGCAGGTACAACCATGTTAAATCTATTTTGGGAGATTTGTTGGCTCTGAAAAGAGTTGTTGTGATCTCGGCAATGGAGAAGATTAATCTCCTAAAAATGAGCAGAGAATCATACCTTTCAAATTGTCAAAACCAAAATGGCTCTTTTCAGATTTAACACTCCTCCCAAAAAGGAGTTGTACATGTCTGTACTAGCGAGTTCATCAGTTCTATACTTCCTATGATTCAAAGTGGTGAAACGAGCTGTCCATGTTTTGGGACAAGCCAGTTAATTTCTTCCATGCCATAGTTTAGGTGATATTAAGCTTGATATCTAACTTCAATTGATTCCATTTAATTGTGTAGACCGTGCAAGTCTGGGGCACATCAAAAACGAGAAAACAACTCGAACAATGACTTTATTTTTCTACAAAATCAAATCTTCTTTTAAAATTCTTTTCATACAAAATTCTTGAAAATGAGACTTGCACATTCTATTGCAAACCACACTTCATTTTACTTTTCAATTTCCATCATGTATTTTGTACCTGAAGATAAAGATATAAATTTACAAGAATCAGAGCAAACCCTTCTCCTCCACTTTTGAATCGTCAGCTTTTTGTCATCACCTCCACATTTAACATTTCAAAATAGTTTCATGGTCTGACTACAAACATTGTTTTTTTTTCCTGCAACGCCAAGCCTCAAATCCTTCAGGCAGAAAAACCTGTCCTGTATCTTACCCCGGCACGGTAAGCTGGTTTGGAAATCAACCTTAATGCCCCTGAAGTTGATGGATAACCTGACCCCGTTTTCTCAGTCCTCGTAATCAAGATCTTGTCAATGATGGATGAGAGGACTGAATGCACTCTAATTGAAATCATATTTTGTTCTCCATCTTCAAGGGATTACTAGGGGATACAGGATCTCATGGACAGCAAGGCCTGAAGGGTGCAATGGTAAGCAAGTGTCTCTCTCAGTACTCTCTCCTTCAAATCACAAGACCTGATTTAAGACATTAGCGTCTTCAACTCTCTCCATCATTTCACAAGACCTGACTTGAGACACAAGCGCCTTGTCTTTGGTTTCCTGGATTTAAACATCAAGGAAATGTTTTATCCTCAAGGAACAAGCTTTATCTTTTAAGGAAATGTTTGATCCCAAAAGACAACTAATTTTTCGTCCAAAGTTGTCACAATTTTCAAGGTGGTATAAAGAGACTGTCTTTTTAAAGGCCCCCCCATCAAAAGTAGTACTGATAAACATTTTCCTTGCATAGTTGTCAGTATCGATGTGTATTTATATCATATTAAAAGTAAGCCACTTTCACCTCCCCCAAAAAAATATATAAAAATAAAAATGCATAAAATAATCTGAATTCCTGATAGATTTTATTTTTTCCCCTCAACTTTCGTGTTGAGTCTTCTGTGATTTTATATTTTTTTATTTTTTAAAACCTGTTACAGTCTACTGAGTAGGTTTACAAGTTTTAACAACCAAATGTAAGTTCTGAGAAGACTGCACTTCACCCGAGAGAGATTTAATTCTCTTGGTTGTTGCCCATTATATGAATCTACTTAGTTGTTACACCATACAAAGCTTCACTCTTATTTATTTCATCAACGAACATATTTGTAAAACAACCTATTTTCAGATGTGTTGATTTATCAAAACAACTTACTTCTAAATGTTTTTTAAAATGTAGTTGAAAATAAATTTGGAGTTGATATCTTTCTTCCTTTGTTGCTTTCAGGGAAATCAAGGTATTCCAGGGCTAACTGGAAGACAGGGCAAACATGTAAGTTCTAATTATCCATCATGAACAAATTTCCAATCCTCAGTATCACTTTTCTTTGATTGAGTTCTGGTAACACAAGAACAAAACTTTGGTAATGAATTTTAACAAAACCTGGTAATATTTGTTTTTTAGGGTAGACCTGGTAAACCCGGCAATCCTGGAAAATCTGGAAAACATGGTCCTCAAGTAAGTACCATCTTGAAACCCTCTTGAATAACTAACTATGAAACCCGTACTTTTAATATCAGTTGATGAAATTACACCCAATTATCAGATTATTTTATCCTTCCTTTATAACCAGGCATGCAACTTTTCACCTGAAAATATGGTTTCCTCTTTTTCTTTTTTAACAGATAGTGCCATAAAAAACTGAAAAACACTACAAAGTGGAGCATGCTTTGTCATTTCCCAATTTGTTGTTTTTACAAAGTTGCATGTCAGTTTGACCTGATCTTTATAAGTCATTGCTGCCGTCTTTGTTCAGTTCCCTGTATACACTATACACATGGGCATTATTGATTCTCATTTTATCTTAATTAAGGTACCAGACTGTTTGCCTATCAGCCTCAGTTTGGTAATATACATTCCAAATGGAAGAAAAAACAAGTTTACTGCTTTTAGTCCATAAAATCACAAATATTATTTTAGTTGTGAACCAGCTATTTAATATTTACGATTGTTTTCTTGACAGGGTCCTGTCGGTAACATGGGACTTCCTGGCCTCCCAGGTGAGAGGGTATGTTGACATAGATTTTCCTTTGATTTATTTTTTAGGACGGTCATTGCTAACTTGTTCCCAAAGTAGTTAATGCCTGAATGATAAAGGAGGCTGTTATTAATAGATTGATCATAAGAGTGTGGAACCTTGTTTTTGTTTTTTAAACTATGTTTTGAAAAACTGAGTTTTGGTTTGGCGAGGCCAACATTTCTCAAAAACCAAACTATTTCAAGCAAAAAGACTTCAAATTATGTTTTTCACCATGTCCATCTTTAAACCATATAAGTTAAGTGCAAATCTGTGAATGTATTTTTTCAACCTTTTACCAATGTTGAGCACACCATCCAAGCTGTGCAAACCAGAGTAACTGTCTTCCAATGGCACTTATGGTGGTAATCCATACAACATTTGAATTTCAGGGCTTATCTCTGTAAATTTTATTTCTTGTGAAAGAATTTTAGTTTGCCTAAAAGGAGAAAAGTTTCTGAAATAACAATTATTATGTACACCTTGCTTATGACAAACAACACCCCCTTTTCAGTCAGCAGCTTGTTTACTTTTCAGTCGTAGAGTTGGTTTGACAAAACTTGCTCTTGAAGAGTATCAAACAAAGTGACCGCATTTTGCGCTAGTTTAACGTGAGGTTAGATTCTTGAAGTTGTTTTTCCACTTTCATAAGGACTTTTATCTATTGGAAAATGAGTGGATCACAAAACTGAATTTGAACTTTAAAGCCCCTCGTTAAATTTCATGCTTTGTTTTTAGTCCCATCATTGCATTGTTTTTCTCATAGGGTTCACCAGGAGGATCTGGTTTGAGGGGCGATTTGGGTACACGGGGAGTAATGGTAAGATTTATCCAACAGTATGTATGTTATATATATTTTCATCTTTATTCTGTGATTTGTTTAGTCTAAAAAATTATGCAAAAAAATAACAATACAAAAAAATAAAATAAAAAATTGTTACTTCAATTGATTTTAATTACAATACTTGTGTATATTATTGAGAAACAATTGCATCTATTTGCAGTAATTTTTTAATTTTTAACCAACCTAAACACACCTTGTTTCCTTCGTTCAGGGGGAAGCTGGCAGTGCAGGGAATCCAGGCCTCTCAGGTGTGAAAGGAGCTGCTGTAAGTGTTGAACATTTTCAAAATGATATACAAATATTTTAAATCCAGGATATGAAACCTTCCTTCCTTTCTTCCTTTGTCCAATAGTGTTACCCCCTCTAACACCCCCCCCCCTGATTACTTCTAAACACCCCCCCACCCCCCCCCCCCCCCCCCCCCCCCCCCCCCCCCCCTGGGAAAAGGGAGGAGGGTAGATCAGAGTGAATGAAAACGTTAAGAATTTACACTCTAACTGTTTTTGTGAATGCTAAATTGGTGTTTTTGTATTGACTTACTTGTCTTGGTGATACAGGGTTTTGCAGGCTTGCAGGGCCCACGTGGACCTCCTGGACCCCCAGGAGTAGAGGTAGGGTGTAGTTATACTATTTTTCATGGCATGTTGAAAGTCACTGATGAGAGCTTTTTTTAGTCAAAGCTTTCCAGTTTTGCTTCAGAAATTAAAAGAGATTTTGAATTGAAGTGTAAACTACATCAGACGTGCATGACTTATTTGTTACAAATGATACAAATAACTAAATGATTATATCTTTGATTTGTAGGCTTGATTGATTTAATAATTTCAATGTTACATTCTTTCCACAGGGTCCCGAGGGTCCATTCGGAAGGCAAGGTGATCCTGGACCTCCTGGATCCTCTGTAAGTTCCAAACAAACTCCACTTTTACTTTGTTTTGTCGTCATCTGTTCATGGTTAATGTTGTTTACATGTTTAAAGATCTCTGGTGCCAATTTTTGTATTGACTTGTTATTTTCTGTTTTCATCTGACAGGGTCAGCCTGGAGCACCAGGACCTATAGGGCCTACTGGTAACCCAGGGCCAGACGTGAGTACACCCTCACTCATTTCATTCCAATTCATGCCAATTTATTGTAGAGTAGCGTTTTTAAAGTACCCCCAGCCCATCTCCACACCCAGACATAAGTATTATCTATCGCATTCATTTCAAATTTGTGAGGTTTTCCGAGATTTGTTTTTCTCAAGCTTTGTGTAAACATTTCCAAAAAGCTAAATGTAAGCCCCATCCCCATAAATAAATCACAGCTTCAGCCATAGTTCTCCTTGTCTTTCTTTTTATTGTCGTATTTTATTCTTTGAATTGCAGGGTCGTCAAGGGCCACCGGGACCAACTGGGGCCGAAGGCAGTCCAGTAGGTACCCTGTCATTATGTTTCATAACAAATGGTTTTCAAATATTAATTTGCTTAAACTTAATTTTGATTATATTTTAATTTATTATCATCTAGATAATAGCATTTCTTTTTCTTTCTCTTTTTGTCTTTGTGCCATCTTAAACTTTTCCCTATGGATTTTGTGTTATTATATGAAGGTGCCTTTCACAAAATGAAGAAAATCTTTGTTAACATTTAGCCTGTCGTTTTATGAAAGCGCTCTTTTCAAAACGAAATTTGACTTGCGTAATAAACGTAAAGTGATAAATGTTGTGATTTTTATTATTATTATCACGAGTTCTATTGAAGTTTTCTTGTAATTATTTTACTGGTGGAATCACTCAGGGTCAGAGTGGAGACAAGGGACCTCCTGGAGAGCAAGGCCAGCCTGTAAGTAACTTTCTAATTCCTTGCAATTCACACTCTCTGTTCCAATAATACTTTAATTTTTTCAATTGCAGTGGTTTTTCACTTATGCTGTAAGGACTCCAATGGAAACAAGCCTCTTGTTTTCTTGGGATCTTTGGATGAACTGAGACAATGTCAATTCGTTTGATTCTTGTCTGTTGTTTTGTAACTTTGTTTTTATCCAAATGAACTCTCAGTCAATCAATCACTCAACATTTTGGAGATTCAAGAAAATTCCTCCAGAAAACTCAAATTCTGGATAAGGAAGGAAATTTGTTTCTACAACTCGATAAAAGAAAGTAATTTGATGTCGTGATGATAATGAAGTTTTTTCTTTCTCTGTAATTCAGGGTTTCCAAGGTATACCAGGAGTATCAGGGGAACCTGGTCCGATGGGCACACTGGTAAGAGCACAAAGTAATACGCTTGGCAATTTTATTGTCAGCTTAGCAGCTATTAGATTCTTGAATAAATTAATAGACCAACAAGTGAAAGCTTACAAGAATGGTCTGTATAGGAGATATAACTGGACTTTTATCCTGTGCATATGTTTTCTTTTAAAGGGACCCAAAGGACCAACTGGCCCAGCTGGAACAAGCGGCCCACAAGGATCCACCGTAAGTGTTCCATCTTCCTTAATCAATTTTGTTTTTATTTTATCTCAATTCCTTACTCCTTTCTTCAACAAATACGTTTCATATTTAATTTATTGAGTTGACATTTTGAAGCTTCATTCGGGTTTCACTGGAATTGTATTAACAGGGACCCCAGGGACTTTTAGGACAGGTTGGACCTCTCGGACAGAAGGGTTTGAAGGTAAGATTTTTGACAATTCTGTGAAAAAAAAGATAGTTTCTACAATTTCAGGAATATTATATGACACCCAAGTAGATCCTTATCATTTGATTGGAGGATTGTTGGTCATGCTGCATTTATTATTCAAGCCATTACGTGGCCTACGTTATTAAGCATTCATTTTGGTGATAATCACTGTGCACTTTCGTCCCATCCTTTTTTAATATTGCTCATCAGACCACACCACTCATGCACGTGCATGCATTATACACAGCAGTACAACAAAATGCCCTCATAGTGGATGCAAGAACACAGTCTTGTACATTTTTTTATAGTTTTTTCTTCCAAATGACAAACTGGGATACTTGGATGTATTGTTATATAAAACCGATAAGGAGTGTTTGCACTAATGCAATAGAGAGAATATTTTCATTGGATGAATTATTGATCATTCAACTTGGCTTCCTCTTATTGAATGGAATATTCAATCTTTCAACTCATGAAAATATTCTCACCATTTCACTCATAACAATCAGAATTAGTTTTAGTCAAGATTAATAAAATGATTGTTTTGATTGACAATTTTCTAGGGGGACCTTGGCTTGGCAGGCAATGAAGGACCAACTGGACGAGATGGAAGTGAGGTATTACAATAAAGATCCAATTCCTTGCAATAATCATGGACTCAGGTTTGAGCCGGGCTTCAGTAATTTGTCCCTCATTTCTACCTGTTTATAGTTATAATTATATAATTTTCCTGTTTAGTCGATGGGCAGGGATCCCAGAATCTCCTTAAACTTTGTCAGGGTTGGAGCAGAGACTAGCTTCTCAGGAAGATCATTCCAAGGCAAGACAATATGATGAAGAAAAAGTTCTTATTCCAATATCATGTCTGGAATGCTGATATTGTAGCTTTTGGGCATGACCCCTTATAACCCGAGTAGAGTGAAGAGAGATGACCATTATGTTTTGTATATATTCAATGAAGATATTTTTATGTGTCAGTTCTCTTTGGTCTTAATTCCAGTGATTGTAGTTGAATGGGTTCAGAGCATAAGTTAAGGCATTTCTTCTGGACTTTCTCATACATACCTTGGTTTGATTCAAGCAGTGAACTGCCAAGTCTTTTAAGCTTGTTAGAGACCCCTTACATTGGTCGCCACTGTTTTTGTATTGATTGTTGTTACTATATGCTGTTTTGGAATGTTGCTATTTTATTATTTCATTTATGTGTTTGTTCCGCGCCATGAGCGTCAAAACTTGACGGATACCGGCGCGTTATAAGTGTTCTTATTATTATTATTATTATTATTATTATTATTATTATTATTATTATTATTATTGCTGAAGTCTGTACTCCAAGCAGAATTCTCAGCCAGTGATTAGTTCAGTGAGGGCGCTGTTTGGGTCTTATGACATCAAATGCAAGGGGTCTATACTTGATGGACAATATTTTAAGTTAATATAGGATGGGTATAGTAATGTATGTTGTTTTTCTTTCAATAGGGTCAACCTGGACATCGAGGACTGGAAGGTAGCAGCGGTCACAAAGGATTGAAGGTGGGGCTATTACCTGCATGCAGCAATGTTTATCAACAAATTGGCCTTTTCAATGATTTGGCCGCTGCTGAAGCCACCAATTCGGCCTCCGCTGTAGACTTTTTGTTAGTGTTAGTGTAGTTTATATTGTATTGCTGTAAATGTCACTCATGGGGCTTTATGGAGCCAATATATTTAGCAAGCCAATATATTGATTTGAAAGAATTCACTGTAGGCCCTACTGCAAACTGATGTTATTAGTCTGACATATTGTTGTGTACATAGAGTGATGTTGAAACCATCCCCTTTATATGACAGAACTTTTTGATTTCATCCCCTGAATGTGACAGAACTGTTCAATTTCATTCACTTAATGTGACTGAACTTTTAAATTATATGCCCTTAATGTGACAGTCCAATTTAGCTGTACTTAGGCCATACCAAATAGAGTTTGTTGTGCGGGAACTTTTTAAGTCTTATTCTTTTTGTTGTGTAGAAACTTTTAAGTTTTCTTCCTTTTTGTTGTGTAGAAACTTTTAAGTCTTCTTCTTTTTGTTGTGTAGAAACTTTTAAATCTTCTTCTTATGTTCTCAGGGTGAACCTGGACAGCAGGGTCTATCGGGGGAAAGGGGAGATGCAGGTGTTCAGGTAGGTTTAATATGGGAATAAAAGAGTGGCGACGAGTTCTTAATTGGCTGTTTAAAACTGGCAGGGTCGTGGCCATGCGATAAAGGCCCTCACCTTCAGCCCGGGCCTTTATTGCACGGCCACGACCCTGCAAGGTTTTAAACGACCGTTTAAGAACGAGTCCTTACTCTTTTATTCCCATTCATAAATGCCCTTTTGTTAAAAAGCGAAACAAATTTACTAGTAGGCCTATAGACAATCTGTGACAATCTGTTTTCTTTAGCGAATTTTCGAAGTTTGTACATTTTCAAAAACTTTTGTAAAATTATGTTTTGTGCGCGTTGGGTTGTTTGTACGCGCGTGTACAAAAAGATTACGAGCGGGTACTAATAGCTATATATTGCGTTCCGCGTAAGTAAATTGGCGTAAATGAGTTTGCGCGCCCAACACGCGAAGCCAGCCGGTCTTAAACAGCTCCAGCTATGTCTTTATCAGCCGTTTAAACACCCCCACGTGACGTGCTCTCCACCAATAGGAATAGCGAAACTGTCTGGGGTATTTATGAATGAGAGTTAAGTACCTGTGTATAATGTTACACACTGTGCAAGTCTCGCATGTTAGCCCCGTAAAAGAGGCATTTACTTCTATTATGCGTAAAAACAACATGTGTTGTAAACCAAGGTACTCCCAATTCTGCACAAGCGGTCTTGTGTTTTAAAATTGAATGATAATACATCACTGTGTAATATGGTCAAATGTTGACTAAATTAATTTCAATTCTGTCTATTGAGTTTTGAAGTATACTTTTTATTCATGGGATCATCTTCTTTTATTGCTTGTTCAAATAAAAACAGTTTATATATTAAACCGTGTATACTTTTTTTCTTCTCATTTTGACTCTTGTCTTAAAAAAATTATGATCCAGTAAACATGTTGAGCTACAAGCTCTGTAGTCTTGTGGAGTTTCTCCCAAGACTGTTGGGCTGCAGTATGTTACTGTTGCAGGATGGGGCTGTAAAAAAGACTATTAACATATAAGTACGGTTTTTAATATTTAATATGAAAAGAAACATTTGAAACTGTTTTGCAACTTTTTATACTTTGAGTATGAATTTCTCCCATTAGGGCGGCCAAGGAGCAACTGGTAAACAGGGTCCTAAGGGTTCAGTGGGTACTCCAGGCAGTCCAGGAAAGAGAGGTGCACAGGGGACTAAGGGTGCGAATGGAATCAAGGTAAGAGATTAAGAGTGGAAATTGGAGGAGCAAAATGAAAATTGTGCTCCCATGGGTGTCAAAAGTTTTTAATATACATAATATTTTTACTTTTAAAGTGTTGATCTTGTTTGTATTTTTCAGATTCGTAATATTTGTTCATGTTGTTTATACACAGATTCAAATGAGACACAGAAACAAAATGTTTGATTGAATGTCACAGCCTTGAAAACTAATTTTAATGCCAAAAAATCAAGTTCTGCTGAAAAAATTGATATCCTGTCGCACTTTAAAAACTGTACTTGAGGTATGACTGACCCTCACCATTATGGGCATATACTACTCCCAAATACCATGGGTACACCTGACCCGAACCATGTCAGTATAAACTACACAAACGTGTGCCTTAAAACACACCTAAGTTGCTGACATTTTATCTGCAACAGTACAACACAAATGGGTGACGGCATAATATGAAATACTCATTCCTCTGCATGTAAAGTATTAAAGCAATAAAATTTGTTAAATCAATATGACCAAAAATAAATGAATGAATAAATGAGGTCAGAATACATACAGAACTAAATACTTTCTAGTGACAAATTTTTACATTTATAAACTGATCAATTCAGCTCATGGTTTAGAAAGCATGCAGGTTTAAAAACATGGTCTGTTATGTTGCACTTCTTCCACAACGTCATCATATAGGGTGAAGATGGTGTAAGAGGGTTTACTGGAACCAGAGGGCCAAGAGGACCACAAGGTCTGCAAGGTATCATGGGATCTCAAGGAGAGAGAGGTCTGAAGGGCCCTCAGGTAAGACGGCGTCATTCATAAAAGTTATTGTTGGTTTTCCACTTTTCAATCTGACAGCGTTTGCTCTTGGGTTTCTAACCGTCATTGTGCTAGCTGTTGGTATTAAGAGTCCTTCCTTTTGTCCCTTTCTTTCTATCAGTTTTGGTGTGAGATGTAAAAAGTTACTTCCTGTGTTTATTTTATTTTATTATTTTCAGGGACCAAGTGGAATTCCAGGTCGAGACGGACCAGAAGGCCCAACAGGTCCAACGGTAAATCATGAATCAGTCATTACCCTCTCATTTTATCCAATAGATTTGGATTCATGTTTGAGAAAATTCTCAAATGTAACAAAATAGTTAACTCACTCTGTGATTTGTGATCATTAAGAAAACAGATAAATATTTTCCTTATAAAGCAACATGTGATTTGTGATCGTTTTCTTAACGCAAAACGAATTTTCTGAAATTCAAATGGTAATGAGAAACCTTACACTACTTTTATTTATATCTCAATTTTTTTTTTTTTTTAACTATTATTTTCGGGTTTTTTATCTTTTATTTTTCTTTTCTTTTATTTTTCTTTTGTTTTCCCTAATTCGGTCTCGGCCAAAATGGAAAATGTATTTTTTAATGATTTCAATAAACCAATAATAAATAGTAATGAGTTGATTTCTGATGCAACAATAACATCATTCAATTGATTCGTGATGGTAATTGTTTTCATTTGATTGTTTCAGGGCATTCAAGGATCAAGAGGGACGTATGGCCCCAGAGGCTTAGCAGGAAATCAGGTTTAATTTCTCTTTCTATCAATTCTTAGGCAGTGACTGAATTGGCAGCTATGGCTATGACTACAGCTTGATCACAATGTCAACATGGGTTAAAGCATAGGCTGCCATTAGCAATCCTCCCTAGCAACAGCCATAGCGCTCAATTATACGGCCCTAATTATATAAAGACATTAGAGTCCGTAGAAACATTTCAAAAGAGTGGGATTTGAACTTGACTGACATAGATCATTGGTTCAAATCCCAATCTTGTTTTTTTCCGGTTTTTTCACACAAATTATTTGTACCCAACATTTCTCTTTTAATGTAGAACTTTGTGTGGAACTTCTTTGTAGTAATATTTGGCTGTTATTTGAAACAGGGTTTTTCTGGAGGTAAAGGAACTGAAGGTCGAGGTGGAGACCCTGGATTAGTTGTAAGTAATTTTCTGTAAAGTTTTTATAATTAACCCAGATTTAGATTTTTATTCTTTGAGTGTTAAGACTGTATTTTAGTTCATCAAAGCGGTTGATTTTATCAATTCAACTTTATCAACCCTGCAGGTACCAACAGGGCCAACTGTAGAAATTATCTTAGGATGTTTTTGTTGATTTTGTTTAACCTTCTGACTGATTAATTTACCCTTCAGAGACCATATTTTATTTTAAAACTAATCAACAAATCACCCAGACAGGGCTCAGCTTTCAAACCCTTAGGTTTCCTCAGGCTTCCAAGCGTGCAGAAGGTCTTTTGTAAAGCATCACATGTTTATTACCAGATGTTTGATTAAAATTTCATTTCAAAAAACTTAAAATGATTCTTATACTTTGGTAGTAAAGGCGTCACAAAGTAAGCCAATTCAAATTTTCCAACTTGATCTCTACAGGGACCGACAGGGCCACCTGGAGACCGAGGAGAGCCAGGCGATACCGGGCAAGAAGTAAGTCCTCAACTAGAAATCTTCTAACAGAAACAAACTGTTAATTCTGCTTTTTGTCATTGAGGAAGTACCGAATCAGAATACATTGTTAGTATAATAAAATGTAAAATGAGTCCATGATCTGAAAAAGTTGATTTCATATTTTTAAACTGATACACTGACTGTAAATTATTTGTTGGAGTAATATTAACTTTGGTCGGCCCCTATGAGCTCACTCATGTTGTAAGCAAACTTAAATCCTTGATTCTGATTGGTCGACCCATAGCAACAAGAGGTGTGATATAAACCTAGATTGCATGCCCCATATCACACCCTGCGTATTGCGCTGATCGAACTCCACCTATTGCTCTATTATAAGCTATATGCTATATACAGCTTTTCCCAACACTGCGTATTGTGTTAAGCTGCTCGTCAAGTTTGTTTGAAGATAATTTTCAAATGGGCACTCATAGAATATGGAAAAACATAGTGTGTCTGCGTCCAATTTCTAACTCCGTCTTCGGCCTCGTTGGGTATGGTTTGCAGAAAGCGCTATATTTTTCCATATTCCACTTAGGCTTGTGTGATAACTAACAGGATGTATTTCTCTATTCCTAGGGTGGCCATGGTAACCAAGGTCTAATGGGACCATATGGAGAACAAGGCGATCTGGTAAGTGGGATAAGTTCCAAGAAATTATCTTGGGTATTATTTGTATTTGGTTTTAACTTGCTTTCTGACTGAGAAATCAGTATAAGCTGTTGCAAACTGCTTACCAACCAAAAGGACCTGTGGTGTAAATGCAAAAATTAGTTAGTGGCATGACGTTTCGACCCTAGCAGAGTCTTTCACGAAGGCTTTTTACTCTGTGGAGACCCTACTTTCCTGTATAATCACCAGTTGTATAATCACTGTTGTCACCCAGTCAAGACTTGGCTTACAATTAGCCTTTTAAGAGATGTAGGAGCTACTGGAGTGCACTCTTTGGTCCTGTGTACTAGGATTGGTTGTGCACCTAAATAAAAAACTAGAACACTTATTGTGGAAGAGTAAGGGTTCACCCTGGTGTTTCTAGTTCACACAGCAAGCACCCTGGTGTTTCTAGTTCACACAGCAAGCACCCTGGTGTTTCTAGTTCACACAGCAAGCACCCTGGTGTTTCTAGTTCACACAGCAAGCACCCTGGTGTTTCTAGTTCACACAGCAAGCACCCTGGTGTTTCTAGTTCACACAGCAAGCACCCTGGTGTTTCTAGTTCACACAGCAAGCACCCTGGTGTTTCTAGTTCACACAGCAAGCACCCTGGTGTTTCTAGTTCACACAGCAAGCACCCTGGTGTTTCTAGTTCACACAGCAAGCACCCTGGTGTTTCTAGTTCACACAGCAAGCACCCTTGTTTACAAGTTTCTTCATGCTTGAGAGCTACTGCGAGTAAGTGAGGTATCCTTGGTTTCATTACCAGAAATTTATAACAATGATAATTATATTAATACTAATAGTGTATTTTGAAATAAATTTATTATAAATACACTTTTTTATTTTAAAGGGTCATGCAGGGGGAACTGGTTTTCCTGGATCCGTGGGGTTACCAGGGGTTGAGGGATCACGAGGAACTGCAGGAGAAAAAGGAACGAATGGAGAAAATGGCCCGATGGTAAAATACTAATCAGTCTTGTACTAATCTGTAGACTTTCAAAACTGTGGATCTCAAACTTATTGAAACTATACAGCGGAAGGAAAACAAAATAGTTAATTGGAATGAAATTGTTAATCACCTCAAACTCGACACATTCACCTGCTTTTGTTTTTGCCTGAAAATTTGTTCTTTTAAGGGTAGTTTTTTCCTTTGTAAATGGCACCTCAATGAGGACAATTTCTACTGCAACATTTCTAGGGGCACCAGGGCAATGACTAGGGGCATGGAGGCAATTGCCTCCATTGCCTCTTTGAAGTGCCAAGCCTACATCATATTCTTCCCTGTAGAACTTGAAAATTTGCATCTTGGTGTTTATGCAAAACAAGGAAAATAAATATCATAAGGTAAGAATTGAAACATCACATGGTGGGAGGAAACTACTGTTTTGCAACTTTTATTGGAACTCCAAAATTGTCCTTTTCTCCTGCTCTTGACTTCTGTTTTTTCTGTCATCACGAGTTAGTCCTTCGAGACAAAGATCTGTTATTTAGGATTATAGGTTGTTATTTATTTCTTAGGGCGCGTCGGGACCGCAGGGGCTACAGGGGAAAACAGGACGGGAGGGACCAGAGGTAAGATCATTTCATCAATTCATTTCTTGTTAGCGCTGTGATAATTTTGTTTGTTAATTGCAAAGTAGATCGTGTTGAAATACTTGGTAACTCTATCTAATTTTTAAAATAATACCACCCTGTTTTCTGTTATATAAATCTTTGATATGTCTTCATGTTCTTGCAAAGGTCCTCTGTTGACAAACATTGCATGAGTTATATTTGCAAATGTTGATTTGTACTTTTTTTAAAGTTCAGATTTTTTGCGGAACATTTTTATTTACTTCACAGGGGCCAGGTGGTTTACCTGGACTAAATGGGAGCCCTGCACCACCAGGTGAAAAGGTTGGTTTATCAATAGTGATATTTTATTGATACTCTCTATTACTCAGTAATGCAAAAATGCTTTCAATCATAAAAAATACCCCAGTTTTGCTGAATTGGGCCCAATCATAGAGATGCATAAAGCAGAAGGTGTTGCTTACTAATTTTCTTCAAGGCAAAAATGGAGTAGGATACCAGTCAAAAATGTTACTTGTGATGTGATGTTTTGGCTGGTACATGTAGCTTTATTCTGGCAAGCACAAATTTGCAACTTGTGCTTAGCTACTTTTTCGTGCTTAAGCAGCTCTATTAAAATGGGCCCAGAGGTTTTGTGTACGCTGACTCAATCAAGCAATATGTATCCCATATATGTTTGTTTTCCTTCCAGTGCTATTATGGAATGTGCAAGTGTCTATTCTCACATTGATGAAAATCACTTTTGTACATACAGGAGTTTTTGTTCAATAATCCACCATTTGTTTGCTTTCCATTTTGATTTGTGTTTCCAGGGAGATGAAGGTGTTGCAGGGTCGCCAGGACAAAATGGACCAAGGGGAATTCAGGTGAGCTTATATTTTTAAAAGGCTGTCTAGAAACTCTATTAAAAACTTGATCTGATGGGTTTGGTTTTTTTAGAATTTGTGCACAGAAATGTTTTTGTTACTTGTAGATGCTTATTTATTCATTATTTATGTTTTCTAAATTGCAGGGTCCTATTGGCCCAGAGGGAACACAAGGGAACAGAGGTTTATTTGGTGATAAGGTAACTCTTTTTTTGTCTTGTGTTTTGTCATCAAACTAAACTGGTTTATGGTGATCCTAGGTTGTATTGTAAACTTAGGTGTTATCCCCAGCTATACAGGTTACAGGTTGTATGGCTTCTGACTGGCAATCCCGAACAAAGATACTAACAAAACAGGGAGACCTCCAACAATATAGGGCTAGATAGCTCAGGAGGTCGCAAGTTCAAGAACCACTCTAGTCAAACTTTTGTTTGTTCTACCCAAAAATATTTAAAAGTTACTTTGTCAGTCAGTTTCCCATGTGGTTTATTCCTTCAAACTAAGCTGAAGACACATTTGGCGATTCCAACCTTAGGAAGGTTTTCCTGAATGCGCACAATATGAAAACTTTCTATCTATTCTTGAAGGGTCCAAGTGGGATTCTTGGACAGGGTGGAGTTTCTGGAAAGCCAGGGGAGCGAGGAATGTCAGGACCACAGGGGCCTCCAGGAATGCCTGGCTTCTCTGGAGAAAGGGTAAGTAAAAATCATACTTCTACTTCATCACTCGTCAAGATCCATAAGTTAGGACATAAATGCCAAGGAGCAATTATAGTTAATTGTCTTGCTCAAGGACACAAGTGCCAGGACCAAGATTCAAACTCACATTGTGTTGACTCGGCCACCACAACTTGAATTTCGTTGCAATACAGACAGTGAAATGATACAGATACAAAGCCTCTGTTTTAAATGGTAGGCACAACTCCCCACTACTGGAAGTTGAAAATTAATGGATACCAGGAAATCTAATAATGGCAGTCATAACTTTGTGTAAAAAATGAAAGTGTTTGTGAAAAATGTTGATATTTTAAACAGTAATTCTTTGTCCCTTTCACTCTTTAGGGACAAAAGGGAATCACTGGAGTGCCTGGTTTAACAGGATTCAAAGGAAATAAGGTAATTAATTTGTTTACAAAAATGTCTCTTGACATTAAACAGTATTTGTTTATGAAAACTACATTTTATTTATACTGTTTGGTTTTACCCTTACACCGATGTGTGTAATAAGCACTGTATACTCGGTTCTTTCCTGAGTCCTGTGAAAAAATCCACAGACAAATCACTCGGGTGGTATTCTAACCCATGACCTTTGCCATTCTAGACCAGAAGTCTTACCAACTTAGACCACCGAGATTGCCCAGTAGCTAGAGGCAGCTCAAATCCTATATTTTAGCAGCGGGTTCTGCAACAATTTATGGGATTCAAACTCTGCCTCTAGCAACCAGGCAATCTCGGTGGTTTTGTTGGTAAGACATGTGCTTTAGAGTTGCAAAGGTCGTGGGTTTGAATACCATCTGAGTAATATGCTTGGGTTTGGGGTTTTTTTCTTCACAGTTGTGTAAGAGTAAAACTGAATAATATTCTATATAAACAAATAAGCTTTAATGTATTTTGTTTCTTACCTAGGGACCTCATGGAAATCGTGGTGAAGAGGGTCCAGTAGGTCCTACCGGGTTCCAAGGAGATGAGGTAAGGAAGGATTTCAGAATTAACGAGGGGCTCCAAGATCAAATTTAGTTATACATAGCGTCTTTATGAAAATGGGGAAAACATTACAAGTTTCTAACCTCACGGTAAAACAGTGTAAAAAGACGCTGCATTTGATACCCTTAAGTGCAACTTTTGTCCAAAACCAAAAATGCTCGATGATGTCACATTTGTTATATGGTCTGTATATTTTTGTTTGGAGAATGTTTGGTATCTTAATTTTGATGATATTCAATCAAAACGGCATTAAATTTAACCATTTGACTGGCACAAAAAATTCTTCTTCGAAAAGTTCAGATCCATTTGGTTTTTTATGTTCAATGACATTTTACATCATTTAAACTTGAGGCTAGATTTAGAGACTTTTTATCGGCTTCATGAGGACTCCATCTATTGAAAAATATAAAAGTCGTTGCTGATACTTTTTAGCTTGCCCTGAATTTCAGATTCTTTATGGGGGTCAGTGAAAAATTGATGAGTGACATTCTGACATTTATTTTGATTTGTTTAGGGTATTTCTGGAAGCATAGGTCCTGGTGGCTGGGCAGGTCTAGCTGGGCTTGTAGGAGATCTTGGAGACAGGGTAAGTATGAGTGGAGACAGATCTTGTCTGAAGATTAATTGATTGTGAAGATTCTTGGTACTGGATCAGAATTGTATTTCTTCTGTGTCTTCAGAGAAGTGTGTCAGTCACTCACTCATTTGGATTCTCTTTCTGACTTTCAGGGTACTAAGGGAGAGTCTGGGCCAAAAGGGCCACAGGTAAGAAACTATAGGGATCTGAATAAGGTGTAGCTAAGGGTGGGTTGGTCAGTACTTGGTTTAGACGTGAGGGTTGGGTGTTGGTTTGGAGGCAGGGTTGGGGGTTGATTTTAAATTAAAAAACAGGTTGCCTCAGCACCCTCCCACAAATACATTTCTCCAGGATGCAATCAATTTGTGTCTTCCTAGTATTTTTTTACTTTTTACTAAAAAAATTAAAGGGGTTCAATCTCTGGTTTAATTCACCTGATCCTTTCATTTCTGAAACTTCATGAAACTACAACATGCCTTAATCAATAGTTATCTCATCTTTTTCTTCTTAATCATCTTTTTGACAGGGAGAGTCAGGGCCACCGGTAAGTTAGTATTCATATTTTTATAGGAAACAAAATTTGGATGTCAAGCAGGTATACTCGGCACCCTCAAGTCTAAAAAGTCTTGACAATAAAAGAATGATAGATATTGGAACACCAGGGACCACTTTCATAGAGCTGCTTAAGCAGTAAATATTGCTTAACAATTTTCTGCTTAGCAAAAATAAACAGGACACCAGTGACAGATGGTACATGTGGAATGTTTTTTGACTGGTAACCTCATTCTGGTAAGCACAAATTTGTTGTGCTTGGCTACTTTTTATGGCTAATTTTTGTGTCTATGAAATTGGGCCCTGGGTAGCAGACGTACCTGGTAAATTGCTGTTGTTGATGTAGTTCTAAGCATGCGCACATTGCCGATAACAATGGATTTACCTGGTAAGTCTGCTGCCACCTAGTATCCCCTTGCGTATTCTATTACGTTAACCAGTGCTCTGAAAGTTCTGAAATGATCAGATACTTTTAGAAGAATGAGCAATATCAATAATCATCAAACCGAAAAACAAAAGTCTTCAATTCAACATTTGACTTGAAAATTTTATTTATATTATTATATATTTATATATTATTATATATTTATATATTATTATATATTTATATATTATTATATATTTATATATTATTATATATTTATATATTATTATATATTTATATATCATTATCATCCTGGGAAAACCTTTCAGTGAAACAATGTTTTCCAAAGTTGCCAAGCAAGAACAAAGCATTAATTTCGAAACATAAGAAAAATAAGAATATAATTGTTAATTTATCATTTGGTCATTGATTCATTCTTCTCTTTTTGTTTCCTTTCCTTTCAGGGGATGCCAGGTATTCAAGTAAGTATCATTTAATTTTTCTTAAGAAAATGCTCTGAATTTTCTCATGACTTTCTTACTAAAAGTTCAAGATAATTTGAAATTCATTTCTACTTTCAAACTATTCTTGAAAGTAGTCAATTGCTTGGAAGTTGAGAAAAAGTATCCATGTTGCATTTAAACACTTGGTCTTTAAATTTTGTGGTGATGTAGTGAGTTTCATTTCTTTTAATAAGTTATATACATAGTGGTTCTGGGGACTCATTCTGTGTGTTGTTGTTATTTAATAAGTATTTCTTTCTTTAAGATCATTTAGTTGTCCAAGAAACAAAAATCAAGCTCTCTGTTCAACCAAACTATAATTTTAATGCAAGAATATTTTCTCATTTCAAACTTCTTCAGAAAATGTTTCCGTTGAATGATGCAGAGAGCATCCACACCTTAATTCATCACTTCTTTAGCATTCCAAGACCAAAAGAAGTCGGGGTAAGTTCTCAAAACATTTTCTCCAAATTTTACTCAATGGAATGTTGAATCATGGTATGGATTGTAACAAATTTCAACAAATCAAGTAAACAAAATATTGAGAGAAACAGATTACTAACACCTGTGGTCAAGGTAAGTGGAATACTCTTGTACAGTTTATCCCAGAGATTTCCCCCCCCCCCCAAAAGCGGTCGACTGAAAACAATCACACTCACAACTCAGCACCGCAACTTGGAACCTTTGAAGAGCTGACTTAAATGTAAAAAACATTCACCAGCCTCAAACCCCCAAAAACCCATCTTATGCCATAAACACAGACAAGTACAACCTTGCTACTTTGCAAGCCATAACAAAACTTCAATAATTGGGGTCTTGCAGCAGAGCTGCAAAACAACAAAATTTTGTCAGGCCTTTTCTCGTGGTCACTTTGCCTCTTCCCGGCAAACTGTAGAGGGTGCACTCTATTGGAATCAATATATTTATTATTCTATTATTATATATTGCTGGTAATGAAACAAGGATACCTCATAAGTGAACTTAATCACTGTAGCTGGCAAGCCTGAGGAAACCTGTAAACAAGGGTGCTTGATGTGAGTCAGAAACACTTGGGTTATAACTCCTTTTCCTTCACGTTAAGTGTTTTGGGTTCTTTTACGTGCACTAACTCTCCTAATACACAAGATTGCATGTCCCATCTGAAGGACAAAGCAATTATGGTAAAGTATCTTGTCAAGGACACACGTGACTGGGACCCAAATCCACACTCTGCTGATCAGACCAGAGCTTGAGACAGTGCTCTTAACCACTCGTCGGCCATTTCATCTCCAGTATGGCAAACAATTTTTTGAAAGCGAGATGTTCTCTTGCATCATCCGATATTGTACCTTCCTTTCTAACAAGTAGTGTTCCTCAATACTTACAGGACATTGACGTCTTCTACATGATGAAATATCTTGTAAAGTACATTGATGGTATTAAACATCCACTGGGTACTAAAGACATGCCGTGTCGGACATGTCGAGATCTTATAGGCTGTCATAAAGACATCAGTGAAGGTAAGCACTTTATAAAATACCAAAATATACATATTTTATAGACTGACCTCATCATTTGTTTGTACTAATTCTGTAGGGATGAAAGTATTGCAAACTATTTTATTTATTTTTTATGAATGGATAGTGACTTTTTATCTTTAAAGAGGGGCTTCAGGGTCAAACTCAGTTTTGTGATATTTTCCAATAGATAGATTCCTTATGAAATGGGGAGGAAACTTAGAAGTCTCACGTTAAAATGGTGTAAAATGGTGTAAAATGCCACTGTGTTTGATACCCTTCAAGTGCAATTTTCGTCAAAATCCAAAAACGTTCTATTGGGGTCACATTTCAAATAGTCTGTACATTTTTGTATGGAGAGTTTTTAGTTCATTTCTGAATTTTGATATTTAATCAGAACAGCATTGGTTGACCTTATGACTGGCACAATAACAAAAAGTGTCTTTGTATTCTGCAGACCCATTTAAGTACATCTGTTTTTGTTCTTGTAGATAAAAGTACCTCAACTGGCCAGGTTGGGCTTTGAACCCCCACTTCATTTCAGTGCATTAAAGATCTTTCATTTAACATGTTTCCCTTATTGGGATTTCGAGCCCTACTGCAGTCCTGTCACACCTGTTCACCCAAAGACCTTTCATTTAACATATTTTCCTTGCTGGGATTCGAACCCTTACTCCAGTCCTGTGCACTAGACCTTTCATTTATCATGCTTTCCTTGTTGTAGGTCTATTCTGGATTGATCCAGACATGGGATGCTCATCAGATGCCTTAGAAGTCCACTGTGAATACACACAATTAGGAGCCAAATCATGCATTATTCCACCAGACTCATCTATGGTAAGTATGGGTGTCATGGCTGAGTGGTTAAGAGCATCGGATTCATCGGATTCAAGTTCTGGTGGTTTAGTCATCGGGGTGTGGGTTCGAGTCCCGGTCATGACGCTTGTGTCCTTGAGCAAGACACTTTGCTATAATTGCTTCTCTTCACCCAGGGGTATAAATGGGTACCTGCAAGGGTAGAGGTTGATATTGTGTTTGAAAAAGCCTTCGGAGCGCCATCACGGCAGCCCGGGCTGTATACTCCACAGGGAGCTGAGAAAGATTAAAGGAATGTTATTGGCCCAATGACCAGGGCACTAATGTAAAGCGCATTGATACGTTATTGTGAAATGCGCTATATAAGAACTAGTTATTATTATTATTAGAGGACAACATCATCAATATTTGGACAAAGACATTTTTGTCGAAAGTTTCCAGATGGCAACAAGTGGATCTAACCTGGGCTCAATTTCACAAAGCACCAAGATTCATCTTAAGATGAATTGTCAGTAAAGTGATTTGTATCGTGGCATCACACTTAGCTAGCAATTTAGATTGATACACAGTTAAGATCAATCTCTTTGTGAAGTCGATCCCAGGGCGTTTTAGAGTCCTCAGAGAGGCACAAAATCAAATTTTCAAGATGATTGGTGCACCAAATGTAATATATAAACAGTAATAAACAAGATTTGCAAATAATTAATGTACAATACCTTTATTAAGTTGGGGTGGGGGCACCACAAGGGTCTTCTCCTGCTCCCACGGGATCCCTCACTGTTTGTCCACATTACTTCTGTCTCTTTTTGACCTCTTTTTTAGACTCTACCCAAACTCGGGTTAATAATTCATACTTGATATTTCTCTTTGGCAGCTGCTGTTTGGTCTAACTCTACCCCAGATCAAATTCCTCCACCTACTCAGTACGGAGGCGAGTCAAGAAATCACCATTTACTGTTTTAATATGTCAGTGTGGGAGACACCAAGCGGGGATCCTTCTCATAGCTTCAGCTTCTTAGGATGGAATGGAGTCGTCTACCAACGCAGTAGCGAACTAGAGCCAAATATCATTAAGGATGGATGCAAGGTGGGGACTATCCCATGTTTTTCCCATTTATCAATGATCGTTTTTTTGGAAATTATGTATTCTTTTTATAATGATACACTTGAAGAGCCAAAATAAATTTCACCCAAATATTATTTTGGCGGTTACACATCTATGTTTTGACACCCCTAGTGTGTATAACCTGAACCTTAACCCTAGCATGTAAAACATGAGGGTTTTTTCGGCACAGGGTTGTTGGAACATCAAATTTTATTTTCACACCAAATATTTTGATCCTGTCCACTTCTCAATTACCAAAATATACTCCGGATTTTTCTGGTTTGCTCACTGTACAATATTTGTCTCTTCTTCATTTTCTTTCACAGAATCCAGAGATGAGGTGGAAGAAAACCATCCTTGCCTTCCAGACGCTGGATGTACACCAGCTGCCAATCGTTGAGATCATCATCAACCCAGACGTTCATAGGTCAGAGGTCGGGGTGACGGATTTCAAGGTCGATGCTGGGAACCTCTGCTTTGATTGAGTTATCAGTTTCAGGCATTACGTCCATACAACCACCAGAGCCTTGTGAGGGAAGTACGCAAGTGGTAACAATCCCGGATAACTCATATCAAAATCTGGTGTACAGATAAGAAATTGCAATGAATGACCTCATAGTACTGAGCCGACGATTGCGGTCATCTGGTAAGGCTGCTTCCAGCCAGCATCTTCAAAGTTTCTTACATGAAAACAAATGAGAAAAATCTCTGCTGATCCTGGATTTAGTTTACATTTTTGTATTTTCTTGCAAGGTTTGCAGTCACACCATGAATGATAACAATCTCTCAATGACTTGAGGTCTGATGGTTCTAAAAAGAACCAATGGTGTAACAACTCACCACAAATCATACACAGATTATTTGCATGTTCATGATGTTACTACAAACCTTTACTAGATTGTATCTCCACCATGCAAAGTTTCCAATCCTACTTATTTGTTATACCTTGTTAAAAAGAAATTCTTCTTTTTCTCTGGCCTTTATTTCTGGTGACTTTCGCTTGCTTTTTAAAATATACAATGTACTTCCCTTTTCTTTATCACCTGTTTATTATGATGTACTACGGTTTTTTTTTACATGCCAACATTTGCTTGCTTGTTAGTGTTTCATTATGCTGAAATCTTGCCTAATGTTAGAAATTATATGTTATTGTGTAAATTGGTATTTTCTAGCACATCTTTAGAATGTTATCATAATTTCCCCCTCCCATTCAAACTCATGCAACAAAAACCTGAGGCAGGACAGGAAAGTAGTCTGGTCTCCATTTGATTGGATTAAAAACAGTATTCACAATTGCACAAGTGTGCACAGAGATTTTGACAAAGATGGTGGGATCATGATCAAGGTTAGTCAAAGAGCGTCTGAAAACTTGGGAACTCTTGGAGCCAGTGTCTGAGGGAAACGTGGGTGGTTCGGGTGAGTACTGTCTACATTTGAATTGATTCTAATTGATTGTAAACCAGTAAGTACTCTACAAGGAAGCCCAGATGTTGTTTGGGTTAGCATTCAAGAAGTTGTGCTTATTCAACAACTCCTGATAAATAGAAGTGCCTCTTTGCAAATTTGTAGGATCAGATACTCATTCAAAATAACTTAATCGGCTTCATTGTATAGAGCAGATATGCATCTTTGTTGGGACGTAGAGAGGAAACCGTTTGGGCCGTGTTTTCAAAAAAAAAATCCTGAAATTAAGGGGGAAAGGAGGAAATTGGCTAAAAAGTTTCATATCTGGTAGAACACAAAGACACACCAGCCATTCCACGGCAGACCATCAGGAATTCCTGTTTTACTGTTACCATGTTTTCCCCTCAACAGGAATGTTTCAAATGAATCGGGACCATTTTGGGTTTTGAGATACTTTCTTAGTGGTTGGTTTGAATCAAGTGTTTACATCACAAGTATTTTATTTTTTAGTGGTAAGATTATTAAGTGACATTTGTATTTTTAAAACTGTAACTGATATTCCTGTACAAAACAGTAGTTTTGCACTTTAAAAGTTTATTTGAAAAAAATAGCCATTTAGTTTGCAGAGATTATTAAAAAAAATTAATTTAAAGGTATTTTGACCAAAGCCGTGTGAATATAGCTAGGTGAAGAAGAGTAGTGGTGGTAGAGAGAAGGCACTTTTCATGATGGAATATGCGTGGGTTGCAGTATTATCTACCTCAAGTCAGAACATGCTGCATATAAAGGCTTTATACAAACAACTGGGCCCAATTTCATAGAGCTGCTTAAAAAGACAAATCTGCTAACTAGAAAAAGGTTGCCAGCCATGTTTGGTGGACTGGTTTTGTCCTTGATACTTGTTAAGCAATTTCTTCGGCTGGAGCAGCTCTTAGATTTGGGTTGAGTTTAGGATCAAGTAGAGTTACTTTGTAGAGTAATAATTTGGTACTAGATGCTAGAGAGACAATGTGCATCATGATAGTCAAATTCTGTCCTCTTGAAAGTCAATTCCGTTTTCTGTTTTTTGCTTTATGCATTTTCCCAACAAGCAACTTTAAGTAATGGGTAATGGTGATGAAAAAAGGTCTGTTTAATTTGTGAACAAATTCACAATAGGGGGGGGGGGGAGTAAAGAGTGAATGTTGAAGTAGTGTCGTAGGAGAGATAATGATGGGTTGAAGGACTTTATCAAACAGTGTGTGCACTAGGCACAACTCTCAGCCAATGATAGGTGTTCACTAACCTCAGTGAGGACGCTGTTTTAGGCTTGTGATGTCCGAAGACTCTAACCCCCTAGAATCGTCGTCCACTGGTTGGTTAAAAGTTATTTCATGGAGAGCTAAAAACATTATTTGACGGCAAAGTTCCACAAGAATACACTCATGTTGCATTGCATAATCTCTCGGCTTTAAATATATATTGATGGTGCTTTTTATTTTATTTTATTTGGTTTGATTACTAGAATTTGATACTTGGCTGTAAATTAAGGCATTCTTGTTTGTAGTTAGAGTTTTAAAAAATTATCTTGTAGAACAATTTTTGTTCAAAACACTTTTTGTATAAAAAAAAGTAGGTGAAAATGTAATGTTCTGGCTTTTATGAAAGGATTATTATATTGGATATTCCTTCCTGTTAAACAAATTTAGGATCCTGTAATAATTTGATCAGGTCCTTGTATTAACTGCTCATTGGTGCTATTCTGTTCTTGACCCACTTTCATGGCTCTGCTTACCGTAGATTTCTGCGCTTACAGCAAATAGAATCACATGCTTTACATGGCACTGTAAACGCAAAATTATGTGGTAAGCAGTGCCATGAAACTGGGCCCTTGAAAGACTTTATTTTTTAAATGAATTCTCTTGTTTTATAGAGATCAGATATTAATGTATTGTTAAGTGGTGGTTTTGTTTTGTTTTCTGTTTGCGTATGAAAGATTAGGGGGGACGACTTTGAGATGTATAGTGGCAGACTGGCATCAGACATACCAGGGTATTGTCCACTATTTACGCCATCTTGAGCTCGCGCATACTTTTAAGAACTTGTTGAGTCCGCTACCACCAAGGGTCTCCAGAAGGTGTTGTATGTTTTGAGTGATTTAGACTGTAGTTGTGACAGTATTGTATACAGTGATCTTGCCATAAAAGCCACAACCATCCATTCAATCACTACAGTGGGCTCTGCCTGACTTACACTGCAGCCAAACAAGTCTCGACTCACAAAGGGGACCAAAAGATGCTGTTGACCTATGACCTCACAGCCATTTTGTTTTTTCTATTCCCGAACAAATCCAAGGGCCTTTTCCAAACCCTGGCTCCAGCTCCAGCTCCAGCTTTGTCTCCAGTATCAATTTTGAAGCTGTGTACATTCGGCACTGTGTTTGGAGCCTGGTGCCAGAGCCAAATAGATTAGGAGCGACTCTAGGTCAACCCAATTCAATTTTGGTTTCAGACAGGCGAACTTAACACAACATTAACATCAGGTTCGGCTCATGACAAGATCGATGTCTGAAACCAAGGTGCTCCAGAGTCGTTCCGAACGACTGATTCTAGCGCATCCAGTCGCTCCTAACTGTTTCAGACGTCAAACTTTTCATGTACTTTTGGTTTGGCGCGACTCTAGAGCGCCTGTCTGAAACGGGTGTTAGAAGAGGTTCGGAAAAAGCCCCAACGTTGGTAACCACATAAAGCGTGTCAGAATCAAGCAGCTACGGCTTTGGCTGTTTGTTCCATTAACAACGTTGAAGAATTCCAGCTGTAGCCACTTTGGAAGCCGTTATTTTGGGCACTGCTTGGGCTGGAAGCAATGATTATAGTCTTGTTGTTTTTACGCAGGACAGGGAGAAAGGAAGCTAAAAATGATGGCAGTGTCTTTAGGCGAGTTCAAAATGATGTACCATCTAAATTAAGTTAAGAAGTGAAAGCGGGGTATTAAACAGTTTGACTAAAAGAGTAGAGATCTGGGGGAGATTTCTCCAGCAGCTGATGATTCTGTAGTATTGAGCTAGACATGTCGTCAACACGATACGATGTCCAAGTTTTGTTTCTGTGATAAGTTATAGTATTAACATAGTTCTTATAACCTAGCTTTAGTAGTAATCGCAGTATTAATTTTAACGTTTTGGTAGTGTGAAAAGAAAGCCATCTACCAATGATTTGTTAAGTTCTGTGGAAGTTGTTCGCAGGTAAGACTGGAATTATTCCTGACTGTTTGGGGGTTCAAATTTATAGAGTTTAAAAAGACGGTGCTTATCAAATTTTGCTCAGCAGAACGTTTCTGTGCTTAGCAAATTTGTGTTTACCTTTACAAAAATGGTCCCTAGACTGAGAACAACAAACCAGTTCAAGCTTCTAATGAAATGTTTAATGAGACCAAGAAAATGTAGCTTTAAATAACTTGATTCAAATAATTATTAAAGACATAGTTTGTTTCTTTTATGTTTTGCAAATCTTTCTTTTACAGTGGGTGGGACAGTTTCATTTGTTGACTTAATGTAAACAAAGCTGAGGGAAAAAACTCCTAACACTTAAAATACTGAGAATGTTTATCAAGCATTTAAATTTTATTTCCCAGTTCCTGAAATGACTGTCACCCTTTTCACTGGGTAAAGGACGCCAATCCTAAGATCATTTGTTTGTATTAACTCATACATGTATTTTCTGTCGTCTTGAATCACTAGGCTAATAGAATGTAGCTTTGTAATTAATTAGTTCTAATTTGATACTGAATAAAATCAAAATCATATCCGACTTGGATGAGTTTGAATCCTTTACAGATCAGCACTGATCCTCAAAATGGATTTAGATGGTGATTAAGACAAGAGCACCAACCCTTAATCCCAGGTTGACTAAGACCTGGTTAACCCAATTCCCCCAATTCCCAGTGAACATCAAACAAAAGTACTGTAGAAGTAAAGTCAGCATTAGTCCCTACACCACTTTAAAACCAATTTTGAGTCTGTATTTGGTCTGCAAGTTGGAATGTTTCACTACTTATGTTGTTTTTGTTAAAGACATTTTGTCGAGTGTTTTTCAGGCTTTCCATTGACTATTGTTCAATCACACATTTGTTTTTTCTTCTCAATTTTAAGAATTGCTGCCATGATTTTGACAAATTCGTATTTGGTGAAAAGAAATTCACTGGAAAAGGCTGAGCAATAACACGTTTTGAAAGGCTTTGCAGCCAGGTCCATAGTGATAAATAAATGCCCCATCATGGTTAATACGTGACATTAGTGCCCCCATTGGCAGTCAATATAACCATGTAAACCTTCAAATATACTATGATTATCAATTATTATGTACAGATATGTCTATTATGTCAACTATGGGGGTATTCCCCACATTAAATTAAATAAATACATGATCTACTCTTCACAGGATTACCCCTATAAAGTTTTGGTTGCCCTGTGCAACTTGATTTTGCGCTCTGATCAATTACCAACTAAATCACTTGATCCACGCTGTTTTACCGTTACTGAGCGCGGATGGTTTTTTAAAATCATGAACAGTGTTGGTTATTATCTGTTGGTCAGGTTATTATCTGTTGGTCATTTTTAAAGGCCTTTATCACACGAGGCAACTTGCACTAGAGGCAACCAGCCCCAGACAATCTCCACGAAGAAAATTCATTGACATTTTAGCTTTCAAATTATTTGCTTAGAGATAGTGAGGTACACCTAGACTGTCCCTTTGCATGCAGTGCACTTGGTTTCTGCCAAGTTACCTGAAAAAATGTCCCTACGTGGCACGGCCTTTACAGCAACTAAAACGCCCTCCTTTTAACAACAGTTGCTGTAAATGAGTCATGCCTCAGACAACAATTTTCTGCATGCCTGATGCCTTGTTACCAAAAGGCATCAAGGCATCTTCTCCAAGGTTGGTAAAAGGCACCTCTATGAGGAAATCGTATATTTCTATTTCCAATAGAAATTTACAATTTCCGATAGTAATGGAACATTTCAAGGGGCACCAAGGCAATGATGACCAGAGGCAATTTCCTGTGTTGCCTCCATGATTATGAAGTATCAGGCCTATTTCTGGGTATATTATCCATGTTTCACCAAGGCATTATGAGTTGGTAGTGTCTGTGTCCTGATCTTCCTTCAACCTCTCTGCGGACATCTCTTGATGGATCTGCTGAGTTGATTCAAGAAGCTCCTTGACCTTGTTACTCAGGGAGTCGTTCTTCTGCTCCAGGTTATCCAGGCAGGAGTCAAGCTGATCAAGCGTCTCCGCCAAGACAGTGTACTCTGAAGAAAGAAAAGTTCAACCATCAAAATTGAGATATAATTTGGAAAACCTTATTCTAACAACGCAACTGGAATGAAAGAAGCCGGCCGAATAGCACTTGGTTTTGTTCTGGCTGTCTAGAACATGGATAAACAGTAGGGGTTGCAGATCCCTACTGTGTAGTGTACTGTTGTTAGTATTTTACAGAGTACAGCGCCCCAGTTAATGGCTCAGAACTCATGAACTAAGTACGCACCAGTAGTAGCTAGCTAGCTAGAGTAAAGACCTTGTTGGTTAATAATATTATATAAAAATAAAATAAGGCAAAATTTGCATTCCGTTTTTAATTCGGGAAATTTTCTTTACCTTCTGTTGCCTCCATATCTTCCACAGTTGCTACGGATGTCAATAAGCTATTTACTGTTGAGTTGTCCTTCGGGGATTTCTTGGGTCCCTCTCCGTATTCACCCATCTTCCTTCAAATCAAGTAGTTTAAAAGTCAAACTACTGACACAGTACAGTTCCAGTTCAGTGATCAGTCACTGTGTGACTGTGTAGTGTAGGTAGCGCTATGTATGGTAATATGGTCGTTCTGGTGTTGAATGTGACTCGTGAGAACGCAGTGTTTTGAAACAGTTAAATGTGTGTCTTTGGAAACAAGAACTCCATAACTCTTCAGATGGTAGAGGAAAACAGACCAGATGAAATATTGGTGATGGAGTGCTGTACGTACGTGTGAAACTTTGGATGACTCAAATTAAAACAACTCCTAAACTGGACCGACTTCTGTCCGGAAGAAGAATACGTAATGTATGAATGAAGGATAAGCAGCAATGTGACTGCAGTATAGCGCCCTCCTTAGCTCATTACTGGCCAAGTTGAGCCAAAAGAAGGATGACAACAAACATCGCAGAAGTGGCTAGGATTTCTTCTTGTTTTTGTAATGTCTTACACCAAAGTGACTTCATTATGTAAGTACAGCAAATGTTCTTCATATTCTTATTATTTATTATGGCATTTCATTTTGAATTAGTAAGTATTTTGTAAGTTATAAAGCCTTAACTAGGGCAATTGGATTGGGGATGGGAGTCGAGTCGTTTTGAAGGGCGGCACCAAGACCCAAACTCAGCTCAGTGCAGCCGCTCTGTTGCCTCTTCCTGGTTGGTTTCTTCCCTGCCTTTGACCTCATTTGACGATCATTGCTGGACTCTGGAACATTGCATGTGGATTGTTTTTTCTTTCACTACTGGCTCCTGACTGCCTGGATTTCCATATTGGGGTTTTCCTTCGCATAATTTTGATTTTGAACTAAAAACCTTGAAAAATTTCCCAAATTTGAAAACAAATGCTGGACTAAAACCCCCTCCCAAACTTTGCCTATTTTGCAAGTATCAATATTTGCCAATAATTATTTAGCTTATATCCTAAGTTACATAAAAAAGCATTAGTAGAGCATACTTCATAATTTTAGAGCCTAAAATCACAAGTAAAAAATTTTCAAAAATTTGATAAAACCAAGGGAAAGTCCAGTATTTTTATCAATTTGGGGTCCAAATTAAAAAAATTACAAAAGGTAGGTCCAGCATTTTTATCAAATTTTGGTGGGAAATTGAAATATCACAAGGGGTAAGTTCAGCATTTTAATAGAATTTTTGTCCCAAATTGAAAATATCACAAGGGGTAAGTCCAGCATTTTTATCTAATTTGGGTCCAAAATTGAAATAAATCACAATGGGTAAGTCCAGCATTTTAATCTAATTTGGGTCCAAAATTGGAAATATCACAAGTCCAGCATATTAATAGCATTTTTGTCCCAAATTGAAAATATCACAAGGGGTATACGTAAGTCCAGCATTTTTATCTAATTTGGGTCTAAAATTGAAAATATCACAAGGGGTAAGTCAAGCATTTTAATAGAATTTGGGTCTAAAATTGAAAATATCACAAGGGTTAGTCCAGCATTTTTATCTAATTTGGGTCTAAAATTGAAAATATCCCAAGGGGTAAGTCGAGCATTTTAATAGAATTTGGGTCTAAAATTGAAAATATCACAAGGGTTAAGTCCAGCATTTTAATCTAATTTGGGTCTAAAATTGAAAATATCACAAGGGGTAAGTCCAGCATTTTTATCTAATTTGGGTCTGAAATTGAAAATATCACAAGGGGTAAGTCCAGCATTGTTATCTAATTTGGGTCTAAAATTGAAAATATCACAAGGGGAAAGTCCAGCATTTTTATCTAATTTGGGTCTAAAATTGAAAATATCACAAGGGGTAAGTCCAGCATTTTTATCTAATTTGGGTCTGAAATTGAAAATATCACAAGGGGTAAGTCCAGCATTGTTATCTAATTTGGGTCCAAAATTGAAAATATCACAAGGGGAAAGTCCAGCATTTTTATCTAATTTGGGTCTAAAATTGAAAATATCACAAGGGGTAAGTCCAGCATTTTAATAGCATTTTTGTCCCAAATTGAAAATATCACAAGGGTTAAGTCCAGCATTTTAATCTAATTTGGGTCTAAAATTGAAAATATCACAAGGGGTAAGTCCAGCATAAGTCCATCAGCATTTTTATCTAATTTGGGTCTAAAATTGAAAATATCACAAGGGGTAAGTCCAGCATTTTAATAGCATTTTTGTCCCAAATTGAAAATATCACAAGGGGTAAGTCCAGCATTTTAATCTAATTTGGGTCTAAAATTGAAAATATCACAAGGGGTAAGTCCAGCATTTTTATCTAATTTGGGTCTAAAATTGAAAATATCACAAGGGGTAAGTCAAGCATTTTAATATAATTTGGGTCTAAAATTGAAAATATCACAAGGGTTAAGTCCAGCATTTTAATCTAATTTGGGTCTAAAATTGAAAATATCACAAGGGGTAAGTCCAGCATTTTTATCTAATTTGGGTCTAAAATTGAAAATATGACAAGGGGTTAGTCCAGCATTTTTATCTAATTTGGGTCTAAAATTGAAAATATCACAAGGGTTAAGTCCAGCATTTTAATCTAATTTGGGTCTAAAATTGAAAATATCACAAGGGGTAAGTCAAGCATTTTAATAGAATTTGGGTCTAAAATTGAAAATATCACAAGGGGTAAGTCCAGCATTTTTATCTAATTTGGGTCTAAAATTGAAAATATGACAAGGGGTTAGTCCAGCATTTTTATCTAATTTGGGTCTAAAATTGAAAATATCACAAGGGTTAAGTCCAGCATTTTAATCTAATTTGGGTCTAAAATTGAAAATATCACAAGGGGTAAGTCAAGCATTTTAATAGAATTTGGGTCTAAAATTGAAAATATCACAAGGGGTAAGTCCAGCATTTTTATCTAATTTGGGTCTAAAATTGAAAATATGACAAGGGGTTAGTCCAGCATTTTTATCTAATTTGGGTCTAAAATTGAAAATATCACAAGGGTTAAGTCCAGCATTTTAATCTAATTTGGGTCTAAAATTGAAAATATCACAAGGGGTAAGTCCAGCATTTTTATCTAATTTGGGTCTAAAATTGAAAATATCACAAGGGGTAAGTCAAGCATTTTAATAGAATTTGGGTCTAAAATTGAAAATATCACAAGGGTTAAGTCCAGCATTTTAATCTAATTTGGGTCTAAAATTGAAAATATCACAAGGGGTTAGTCCAGCATTTTTATCTAATTTGGGTCTAAAATTGAAAATATCACAAGGGGTTAGTCCAGCATTTTTATCTAATTTGGGTCTAAAATTGAAAATATCACAAGGGGTAAGTCCAGCATTTTAATAGCATTTTTGTCCCAAATTGAAAATATCACAAGGGGTAAGTCCAGCATTTTAATCTAATTTGGGTCTAAAATTGAAAATATGACAAGGGGTTTTTATCTAATTTGGGTCTAAAATTGAAAATATCAGAAGGGGTAAGTCCAGCATTTTAATAGCATTTTTGTCCCAAATTGAAAATATCACAAGGGGTAAGTCCAGCATTTTAATAGCATTTTTGTCCCAAATTGAAAATATCACAAGGGGTAAGTCCAGCATTTTAATCTAATTTGGGTCCAAAATTGAAAATATCACAAGGGGTAAGTTCAGCATTTTAATCTAATTTGGGTCCAAAATTGAAAATATCACAAGGGGTAAGTCCAGCATTTTTATCTAATTTGGGTCTAAAATTGAAAATATCACAAGGGGCAAGTCCAGCATTTTAATAGCATTTTTGTCCCAAATTGAAAATATCACAAGGGGTAAGTCCAGCATTTTAATCTAATTTGGGTCCAAAATTGAAAATATCACAAGGGGTAAGTCCAGCATTTTTATCTAATTTGGGTCCAAAATTGAAAATATCACAAGGGGTTAGTCCAGCATTTTAATCTAATTTGGGTCTAAAATTGAAAAAATCACCAAGGGGTAAGTCCAGCATTTTAATCTAATTTGGGTCCAAAATTGAAAATATCACAAGGGGTAAGTCCAGCATTTTTATCTAATTTGGGTCCAAAATTGAAAATATCACAAGGGGTTAGTCCAGCATTTTTATCTAATTTGGGTCTAAAATTGAAAATATCACGAAGGGGTAAGTCCAGCATTTTTATCTAATTTGGGTCCAAAATTGAAAATATCACAAGGGGTAAGTCCAGCATTTTTATCTAATTTGGGTCTAAAATTGAAAATATCACAAGGGGTTAGTCCAGCATTTTAATAGCATTTTTGTCCCAAATTGAAAATATCACAAGGGGTAAGTCCAGCATTTTAATAGCATTTTTGTCCCAAATTGAAAATATCACAAGGGGTAAGTCCAGCATTTTTATCTAATTTGGGTCTAAAATTGAAAATATCAGAAGGGGTAAGTCCAGCATTTTAATAGCATTTTTGTCCCAAATTGAAAATATCACAAGGGGTAAGTCCAGCATTTTAATAGCATTTTTGTCCCAAATTGAAAATATCACAAGGGGTAAGTCCAGCATTTTTATCTAATTTGGGTCTAAAATTGAAAATATCACAAGGGGTAAGTCCAGCATTTTTATCTAATTTGGGTCTAAAATTGAAAATATCACAAGGGGTAAGTCCAGCATTTTAATAGCATTTTTGTTCCAAATTGAAAATATCACAAGGGGTAAGTCCAGCATTTTAATAGCATTTTTGTCCCAAATTGAAAATATCACAAGGGGTAAGTCCAGCATTTTAATAGCATTTTTGTCCCAAATTGAAAATATCACAAGGGGTAAGTCCAGCATTTTTATCTAATTTGGGTCTAAAATTGAAAATATCACAAGGGGTTAGTCCAGCATTTTTATCTAATTTGGGTCTAAAATTGAAAATATCACAAGGGGTAAGTCCAGCATTTTTATCTAATTTGGGTCTAAAATTGAAAATATCACAAGGGGTAAGTCCAGCATTTTAATAGCATTTTTGTTCCAAATTGAAAATATCACAAGGGGTAAGTCCAGCATTTTAATCTAATTTGGGTCAAAAATTGAAAATATCACAAGGGGTAAGTCCAGCATTTTAATAGCATTTTTGTCCCAAATTGAAAATATCACAAGGGGTAAGTCCAGCATTTTAATCTAATTTGGGTCCAAAATTGAAAATATCACAAGGGGTTAGTCCAGCATTTTTATCTAATTTGGGTCCAAAATTGAAAATATCACAAGGGGTAAGTCCAGCATTTTTATCTAATTTGGGTCCAAAATTGAAAATATCACAAGGGGTAAGTCCAGCATTTTTATCTAATTTGGGTCTAAAATTGAAAATATCACAAGGGGTTAGTCCAGCATTTTAATAGCATTTTTGTCCCAAATTGAAAATATCACAAGGGGTAAGTCCAGCATTTTAATAGCATTTTTGTCCCAAATTGAAAATATCACAAGGGGTAAGTCCAGCATTTTAATCTAATTTGGGTCTAAAATTGAAAATATGACAAGGGGTTAGTCCAGCATTTTTATCTAATTTGGGTCTAAAATTGAAAATATCAGAAGGGGTAAGTCCAGCATTTTAATAGCATTTTTGTCCCAAATTGAAAATATCACAAGGGGTAAGTCCAGCATTTTAATAGCATTTTTGTCCCAAATTGAAAATATCACAAGGGGTAAGTCCAGCATTTTAATCTAATTTGGGTCCAAAATTGAAAATATCACAAGGGGTAAGTCCAGCATTTTTATCTAATTTGGGTCTAAAATTGAAAATATCACAAGGGGTTAGTCCAGCATTTTTATCTAATTTGGGTCTAAAATTGAAAATATCACAAGGGGTAAGTCCAGCATTTTTATCTAATTTGGGTCTAAAATTGAAAATATCACAAGGGGTAAGTCCAGCATTTTAATCTAATTTGGGTCTAAAATTGAAAATATCACAAGGGGTAAGTCCAGCATTTTTATCTAATTTGGGTCTAAAATTGAAAATATCACAAGGGGTAAGTCCAGCATTTTAATAGCATTTTTGTTCCAAATTGAAAATATCACAAGGGGTAAGTCCAGCATTTTAATCTAATTTGGGTCAAAAATTGAAAATATCACAAGGGTTAGGGTTAGGGTTAGGGTTAGCATTTTTGTCCCAAATTGAAAATATCCCAAGGGGTAAGTCCAGCATTTTAATCTAATTTGGGTCCAAAATTGAAAATATCACAAGGGGTAAGTCCAGCATTTTAATAGCATTTTTGTTCCAAATTGAAAATATCACAAGGGGTAAAAGTCCAGCATTTTTATCTAATTTGGGTCTAAAATTGAAAATATCACAAGGGGTTAGTCCAGCATTTTTATCTAATTTGGGTCTAAAATTGAAAATATCACAAGGGGTAAGTCCAGCATTTTTATCTAATTTGGGTCTAAAATTGAAAATATCACAAGGGGTAAGTCCAGCATTTTAATAGCATTTTTGTTCCAAATTGAAAATATCACAAGGGGTAAGTCCAGCATTTTAATCTAATTTGGGTCAAAAATTGAAAATATCACAAGGGGTAAGTCCAGCATTTTAATAGCATTTTTGTCCCAAATTGAAAATGTCACAAGGGGTAAGTCCAGCATTTTAATCTAATTTGGGTCCAAAATTGAAAATATCACAAGGGGTAAGTCCAGCATTTTAATAGCATTTTTGTCCCAAATTGAAAATATCACAAGGGGTAAGTCCAGCATTTTAATCTAATTTGGGTCCAAAATTGAAAATATCACAAGGGGTAAGTCCAGCATTTTAATAGCATTTTTGTTCCAAATTGAAAATATCACAAGGGGTAAGTCCAGCATTTTAATCTAATTTGGGTCCAAAATTGAAAATATCACAAGGGGTAAGTCCAGCATTTTAATAGCATTTTTGTCCCAAATTGAAAATATCACATGGGGTAAGTCCAGCATTTTTATCTAATTTGGGTCTAAAATTGAAAATATCACAAGGGGTCATGTAAGTCCAGCATTTTAATAGCATTTTTGTCTCAAATTGAAAATATGACAAGGGGTAAGTCCAGCATTTTTGTCCAGTTTGGCCCCAAAATTGGGTCAGCTTTACTTTTCTTCATAAGTTTACCTTTGTTTAATTTTTGACATTTTGTGTCAAACCGAAAGGCTTTTCTGTTAAAGTGATGTTTGTGTAATTCTAGAAATAAAACATGACCACTTAAAACAAAAGACTCCATTTGTTCTTATCATTATACAATTTATTAGTAACCAAAGTTTGATTCTGTTATCATGTACATCCACAGAAATTTGTACATCCATTATTGATAAATAATTAGAAAATATGATATTACACGGTTGTACAACAAGAGGAAGCTATGCACAAGCACATCCAAGTTTATTTTATAAAGGCAAAAAGTTTGATAAATACTAATAAACGGAAGGAGCTGATGGTAAAAATAATTAGGTATGTTTTACAAATAAGCAACGAACCAAGCCAATGGACCTTGAGCAACTACTTATACGCCACAATTAACCAACATGTTTCCTAAGTAAATAATTTGTAAAATCACTTAACATGCCTGTGGCTGTACATGGAATTATGAACTCTCACCAAGTAACAGCACACGGGCACATGCCTTAACGTGTGAAAGATACAAAACCAAATGTGCAAACCTGTCCGGTAAACCATGAAATCAATGTTGATTTGTAAGGTTTATTGGGGTGATATTAAAAGAGCTGATGTGTTAATTTTACACATTAACACATGTAAATGTGAGACAGAAATACCAAACCTGTATTGGAATGACACAACAATAGTCTTTCAATAACTGCCGTGCCATACACTGCACACAGGCTAACAGCAACATAGCGTTTCACAGCTCAAAACATGTATAACACACAGGTTAATATCTGAAATGGTTGTCTTTTATCGCTGGCATTACATACAACAATCGTCGGTATTAAATACACTCCATTGGCCTACATCATTGCTTACGATTCGTAGTGTCAGTGCAAAAACATTGAATCTCCTAAAATAGCACTTTTATGCGTTACGCTCGAGTTTGATGTCAAAACTTTGTATCTCGCTTAGAATAGCCCGGATGTACACACAACGCAAGTATGCGCTGAGATACGTTTTTTGTAAGGACCAATTTCCTGCAAGAAACAACGTTTTAGCAAAATCAAGATACAACGTTTTTGCACTGATGCGATTAATTGCTTATCAAATAGAACATACAGTACAATCTCTAGGAAGTTCAGGAATTTTATCCGAAACATAACTCATAAAAGATGACATAAGTACATAACTAATCATCCTTTTTGTTTTTGCCCTTCACCAGTGCGTTGATTCGAAGCACCTGTTGCCTTCAAAGTCCAACAGAAAATCTACAGACACCTCGGATGGGAATCATACCTGCGTCCTTCCAAGATGCCCAGGGAAATGTTTAACAGGACATAGGAGCATAGACAACTTGCACTGAGTCACTGACGACTACTCTGTCCGACCACGGTCTGCCATTTTGGGGGTCGCATAATTGCATGTAAAGATATGGTGTTCGTCTAACGGTGTGTACTCATTGTCTTAAAAGCACACTGCTCAATAGAGCTGTTTCTGAATAGATAGGTTGCAATATGACGTAAGTCGGCCATCTTTACGGGCAATTTGGAACACACAGTCATGCGTTACGCGTGAGAACGGCGTGCAACACGCGCACATTTCACAAAACTCATTGCATGATTGGTTAGTGAATGACGCGGCTGCGTTAATAATTTGAGCGCTTGGCGCGCCTGAAAGCCAAATGCGATTTGCCCGTAAAGATGGCTTCTACTGGGAACTACCTATTGAAATTCAATTCTCATCTAGCATCTTCATGTTCGCGTCTGGAAGGTGTGTGGAAGTTCAAGCGCTTAGTTGCAGACGTCAACACGTGTTTGAAATGAACAAGATAGCACATCCATGAAGATGCTTATTGGTGTTGCTATGGGCATGCTATCTTCAATGCATGAGGATCTAGGAACAGCTGCTTAGTTTGAAACGGCCCAACACGGGAAATCTAACTCCAAAAATAGTGAACCAAGATTGTTCTGTGGGCGATGACGTCAGTTGAGTTACTTTAAAATCATATGGAAGTGAAGGGCTATTCAATTTCTAAATTCATTTTCAAAATAGAACAAACATCCATCATTATGTTTTAATAGAAGTACTTTACTTTCTGATACTTGTCTCTTTTTGTAAAGTATAAACCAATCCTCAATTGTTGGTGCTGTCTACAGACCAAATACCAGGTGCAGTGTATCAAAATCTTTAAAACAAATAACCAAAAACCTGTACAAAAACACTACACTGCAAACAGGCACAATAAAAAAAACCATAAAAACAATATCAATGGGGAAATCTCAGCCAAAACAAACTTACAGTTCTATTTTTGAGACATGAACACAATATAATTACTACTAAAACCAACTTGTACCATAGTGATTTGCAATTAATCAATACCTTATTGACTTTTCAGGAATTGAATTAAGATTTTTATACAACATGATTCTCCAAATGCTGGACTGATTTATTGATTAAACAATTGACCAATGAAGACTTTGATCAACTAATGAAGCAATCACATGACATATTGGAGCAAGAAAATAAAGTATTAAAATGAATTGTATAATGGCAGTGTGTTATTAGGGAATCATCTGGTGAATTGAATTTATTATTGGTGAATGGAAAAACAGCTCAGAATAAATTATTGGGAACTTAAATTGATTTAGTAATCAAATATATTTAATCAATGAATTGATTGATTCATGTATCTGGTTGATTTACAAGATGTTTAATCATTGGTTCAATAAATTGCTCACAAATGGTTTGAAACTCATTAACAAAATCTACCAGTAATTTACATAACCATCTAATAATATCCAATGATCAAATAATTGGTAATTGATTGAATGCAGACTGGCTTTACTTTAACCCTCCTTCTGTCTGACCATTCAATCTCATTCTCTTTTGGTTTTGAATGATAAATAAGCTATTCCAGCCTGCAATATAATATCATGTGGTGATTACATGCACAGGATACAGTCACACTTCACACATGTACTGTCTGACCATCCAATATCATTCTCTTTTGGTTTTGGATGATGGGTAAGCTATGTCAGCCTGCAATATGATATCATGTGGTGAATGCATCAACTCGGTACACAGTCAACCCTCCTACTGTCTGAACATTCAATACCATTCACTTTTGGTTTTGAATGTAGACAAACTATGCAAGCCTGCAATAATGATATCATACAATGAATGCATTAACTCGGTACACAGTCAACCCTCCTACAGTCTGACCAACAACCACCATTGTTTTTGAAAGATAGATAAGCTATGCCAGTCTGCAATATGATGTCATGTGGTGAATACATACACATCGATTACAAAAGCACACAGTTATTTCCGTGCAGTTGTGCCACCATACACAACCATAGCAGTTGACTGGTTTCAAATGGTTGGTCAGGTGGAATATAGGTACCAATGTTAGGAAGGTTAAACACAACTAATCACTAGATTATACAAATGAGGAACAAGATAATTGAAACTTGCAAGTGAACTGGAAAATGAAGGTTGTAAAAGGTTGAATATATCTAAGTCAAATATGGTCTTCAGTTTTCTTTCAGAAAGTACATGTTACTATACACAAAAGTTCCTTCTCAAAAAAGCAGAGCACTTTATGAATACTGTTATATCTTAAACAATGCATTGATCAGGAATCAAACAGTTATAAAAATCATAAATGTCTTCCTTCACTTAAAAATACTTTGTCATGGTTGCTGGTACATAATTGCTGTTCAGCTCGTCATCACTAAATCAAGTACAGTTAGAATAATTATCATGTCCAGCAATAATACAAGACTGTTGACGGTACAGCCAAAGGAGGCGCACAAAACTTGACAACTGTTTTAAAAGCAAAACCCCCAAAACACATGAACAATTCTACAAGCGTAATTACAAGGTTATACAGCCAGTGGATCAGTATGCTGATAAATGTTAACAAATTGCACATAAGCTGTAAGAATTACTATCCCTACAATATGCAGGCAAACACAGATTTACAACTCAATGAATACTGCGGCTTCAGAAAAACTGATTAAATTTAACGACATCTCGGCCAAGTTGACACCAGGACTGTTTGTCGATGCTCAGCGGTCTAGTGGTTAAGCCATCTGCTCTAGAATGTGGGGTCCATTGGTTTGAATCCCACCGGAGTAGTATAGCAAGTGAATTTATTCACCACAGGACTCGGCAAGTATCGAGTATACGATGCTTATCAAAACCGAAACGATATTCTTAGTATCCTAGCATCAATTAAATAAATTTAGACGCATCATTTTTTAATATACAGCAACTTTGTGGATTGAGTTTTCAGTCCCTACCTGACTGCGTTTTCTCTGGAATATTTGTCTGAGCTTCCCCCCCCCCCCACCCCCATCTAAAACTGAAACTTCCTTCCTTGTCTTCTCTCCATGGGGTTCTTGGGTTGTACAGTGATTAAGTTCACTTTTCTCAGAGTCCTTGGCTTCACAACCAGAATAAATGAAATTCAGACATGGCCATTGTTAACACTGGTGCCGTTATCATTCTGCTTAGCAAGAGCAGTTTTTCTGCTTACCAGCTTTATCAAATTGAGCCCAGCTCCTGGATAACTTTTCTTACAATGATCCACGACATCTGAGGAGAAACTGTAATGAATTGAACACCCTTTGACTGAATCCGTTGCATTCTTACAAAAAAACAAAAACAATAGAAGAGTATACATGTTCAGTAGAAAATGCTCAATGAATACATTTTTCTTTCACAAAGTGATCTAACGGAGTTCTGCAATGCTTTAGAACTAAATCAGCATAATTTGTTATGGTTAAGAAAAACAACAATTTATTAAGCAAAAAAGTAACTCACAATTTGGAAAAAACAGCCATTGGAGTTTGGTGTTTTGAGGGGTACATTTTCTGTTGACAGAATGACTACTTAATGGCAATGGAAAACGCTGGTAAAGGACGGGAAATGAAATTTGCCACAAAGAAACTACGGTTTACAAAACAGCATAGAGGAGATCAAAGGTCAAATTCAGTTTTGTGATCCAATTGTTTTCTAATAGAGTCCTTAGATAAGTCTCTAACCTCACGTTAAAACGGTGTAAAATGCCATTGTATTTTATAACCATCCAGTACGAATTTTGTCGACATCCCCCCAAAAAATTCTTTCTTGATACTAAATCAAAAAAAGCGCTGAATTTCACCTTTCGACTGATGCAAACATTAGTCTTTAGAATGTACAGACCCATTTGTTGTTAAAAACCAATGGTGTAAAGTTTCAAATTTCGCTCTGGGACAGAGACGTGATTTTCCCCCACTTTCATAAGGTCTCTACTAGGAAAATGAGGTCATCACAAAACTGAATTTGAACTTGGATACCTCCTTAAGGACTTGTCAAATAAGGTCGTATTTACAGACAACTTGGGGGCAACCAACTGAAAAAGAAACAGACCACTTAAGGTAGGACAAGAGACAATATTCCAACAGTGTCCTTAACCATCCAAATGATGTAAAAGTTATGTCTTATTCTTCTTGGAGATAACCTGGAACTAATATCCTGTAGATTACATTGAGTGGCATGGTTCTACAGACTGAACATCTGAAGCAAGGGCTTCAGCTAGGCTGCTGCAATCTGCCTATAACTCAACATTGCTACCGTAGCCAATGTAGCCAATAACAATTTAGACATAGCCAAACACGGACAAACAACTACCTTCATTTTGGTCAGAATCCCTTTTGCTCAACTACAATCACAATACTGATTCAAAACACCAAAACAGGGACCAGTCTAGACCAGTCTATATTCCTCCAAGCCTTTTAATTGCTCACGTTTTTTGAAAACCATGGCTTTGGCTTCAGGTCTGGCTTTGGCTCTGGCTTAGGCTACGTCTGCCTGATGTCTGAAGCCCTGTACCAAAGCATTCATTTTCAGAATTACTGACATTGCCCAAGTCAGATCCTAAGCCGTGGTTTTAAAAATGTGACAAAGAACTAAACACCAAGATGGCCGCTCTGTAGTCTTCTTTAAACAAACTTTGGCTGACAACTGCTGTTATTTTAAATCGCTAGAATTATACAACTATTTACAGTAATTAACGTTCTCATTTTTTCTATTTTTTCCATGAAGTGTAAGATTTTAAAAGATTTTTCTTCCATTGATCTGTGTACAAATCATGCCTGCAGGAAGTCCAGGCTCTGTGGCCCATTTGTAAACATGTGATGTCATAGGTCTATACTCTACTTTTCCTGCATGGCCATTAAACAAAAACAAGTTTCAAAATCAATCAAAAATCTTTAAAATATATCTGGCCACTTCAAATTTCATCATGCTGCAACCATCTTTGTCAAGTTTCCTACATACAACTGAAACTGATTTTCATAATTTTAAAATGGGACATGTCTTTTTCTTTTCTCCCAGCCTCTATTTGGTTACACTGGTTTGAATGAGAGAAAAAAACCAAGATGGTTGCAGCAAAATAATGGCCGGTGTATACCGATACATCCAATAATGTAGAATTAAGTCAACATAAAAATCCAGAATTGCTCAATAAGAATCTTTAGCACGGCTACAAAGAGAACTGTAAACCGCCTTTTTTCTTTTAATTTACTTTTTATCAATGAATTTTTACAACTTTTTACTGTACAGGTGAAAAAAGTTTGTCCTTTTGCTAAATATACATCTTGTCTTTACTGCAAATCACCATACGAGGGCGCTAGACAGGAACGGCATCCTCCTAAAAAGACAATGAGCGATTTGAAGATTTGAAGAAAAAAGACTACCCCTTTTCCAAATGCATTCAACTCTTGTTCTGCTGGACACAAGAATTGTTTGAACTTCTTAACTGCTGTAGAGAACAATAATACCTTTGTACAGGCAGAGACATCTTGATGGCTCACTGGTGTGCGCATTTTTCTGTCGTCGGGCTATGTTTCCTTTAGATGCTGCAGAGTAACCAGTGAAACGCTCGTTGGAGATTCATGAAGAGAACTCGTCCACCCTTTCCCAGAAGAGAAGAAATGCTCCTTGCGACCAATGAGTGATTGCAAGGCTTGTTGTCATGGTAACACTACTGGTACCCACTGATTGATACCCTTATAAAAACTGTCTAGATGCAAATGTACATGAAATACCTCCAGCATCTGAAGGGCTCCCTCTTGTGACCTGATCTTTCATATGAATAGTCACATGGTATGTATTACATGACATGGTTGTCATTCAACCTAAAGGGGAGGGGGGGGGGGAGAGAGGAAGGACTACCTCTGGTCAACCACAACTTGTTCAAAGACACCAGCTGACATTCTGTGTCAAAAAGAGAAGAAGAAAAACAATTCCATAAATAACAATTTCAAAAGATCTCACATGGAGCATGAAGGGTGAAGGGTTTAAAGAACCGGACTTTAAGTTCTGGTGTTATCAGGGTCTGGGTTCAGGTCCTGGTCTTGACTCTTGTGTCTTTGACCATAATTGCTGCATCCTTCGGATGGGATGTTAAGCTGTAGGTCAAGTGTGTTTGTGAAATACACTTAAAAGAACCAAGTAACTAACGTTAAGCAAGGGGTTTGTCCCGGTGTTTCTGGCATGGGTGGGTGCAGATTTCGCCACATCACTTTGTAAACCCTTACAAGTTACTATGTAAAAGAGTTTCATAAATCATACATAGCTCTGCATACCTCTCCAAAAAAATGAGCACTTTGAGATGCCCGTGGGATGAAATAAAGCACTTTATAAGAACTGTGTATTAATAACACCTTGTAGAAAGTATCAACCTGGTAGACTAACAGACATACACAAGTTCTTTCTCACCTGTTTTTTAGTTGATTACTCCCTAGTGCCGTAGAGCCGTCTTTTGCAATGAATAATTGAAGACCTTCATCTGGAAGGAAAGAAGAAAAACATTAAAGAGAATTATCATCATGATAAACAATTTTACAGAAATTATTGTTGACTTGTACCACAAATCTGCTGCTGACATCTGACAGAGGGTGGGGAAGTCGGCCAACTTTGTAGACCTTCATGAGGATTGCGTTCTTCATCACAATGCTCCGCTGTGTGGGTACCGAGTCCAAAACAGTCTTTGATATCGTCTTCCCATTAAACTGTTTTGAAATGCCACCAGAATTTGAAGGGAAAAAAACCAACCAGTGTTTTAAATCTCATGTAGATTTTAAAAGCAGGGTGGTCTAAATTAAAACTAGGACACACAAAGGATGCCCAGACATTTCTCTGTAATAAAAGAAAAATGGCCAAATAAGTTGTGACACCACCATTTCTTTTCTAAAGCACCACAATATACATTATTTCCAAGGTGTTGCTGCAAACCCTACAAGATGGTTTTATGATAAATTGAGTAATAACTAATTACCTCCAGCGCTCTCGTCTGCTCGGAAGTCTTGTTTACTGATGATGTCATCGATGATCTCATCAGCGTCGACCCTCGTGTCGTCAACTCTTCTCTGTTGTTGGGACTCCTCTGCGTGTTTCTACAGAAATATTTAAAAAAAATATATATATATTATGGTACTTTCCAGGGACAACTGCTCAAAGGTAGGGCTAACAACCTTAGGGCTTGAAATACCGTATCGTTTTGTAAGAGTAACATCTGTCAAAATTTATTAAAAGACAAATTTCAAAAAAATGTCCTTTTCTGAGAAAATCGGGCCATGCAACTTTAATGTTAGTTTTTTATATTATTCATCATGCCATTCACAGCTGAATTTTGATCAGATACAGGTGTTTAAAAATAGATTTATATCACTTTAAAGATCTTGATTAAAAGTGACAGCATTGGTTTAAAAATAACAGTTGATCAATTTGCTGATAATATTAATGGTGTGACATTATCATTCACATATATAGACCCATCTGAGGTGATGTCACTTTTGGGAAAAAAATAAAAATAAAATGTTGACTTTATTATATTTCCTAATTTTTGTTCCTCTCAAAAGACAAAGTAACAAGTTTTTACCCAGAGCTGTCTAAGATTCAATGTATTGTTATTCAGGTTTGAAATTTCATCTTTGAGAGGGCAAGGCCATTTTCATTTTTCACTTGAAAAAACTTAAAGTCTAATAAGGGAAACTTTTGAAGTGGCACCAAGGCCAAGACCAGGGCAACAGAGGCCATGGCCCCCATGATCTCTGTGCAATTAGGTTAGCTCAGTGGTTTCATTCCATGCCCTTCACTTCTGTGAACCCTAGTTCGAATCCAACCCTTCACTTCTGTGAACCCTAGTTCGAATCCAAGCTGTGTATTGGGTTTTCAGTCCCTACCTGATTGCATGGGTTTGCTCCATTGGGGTTTCCTCCCACATCTAATATTGCTTTTCTTATCTTTTCCTATTCATCCTGTTATTTGCGCTAATCGTGTGGTTGGATATGTAATAAAATAAATATAAAATAAATAAACTCCGGTATTGGTAATTTTCCCCAACTGTTTTCCCATAATTAAACTTCCTAATTTGTTAACACAACTCACATAAAAAACATTACACTACCATGGTGTATATTTCATCTTTAAAAACCAAAAAAGAGATTCACTGTTTGCATATAAGGAAAATTAAGAGAATTTCCGGTTTATTTATCTACTTTTACAGTTTTTAATAAATATCAAATAATAAACCACAAGGGAAACTGACTGGGTAAATTTTTAAATGATTTTGGGTTGAACAAAGAAAAATTGACTAGAGCGGGATTTGAACCAACGACCTCCGGTTTAACGTGCCGGCGCTCTACCAACTGAGCTATCCAGCCCTATGTTGGCGGTCTCCCTATTTTGTCAATATCTTTGTTCGGGGGGGTGCCAGTCAGAAGCCATTCGACCGTAAACTGCCGTGTAGCCAGGGATCACACCCAAGTATAAAATAAAGTCTACACATTGCTTATCACACATCGGTGATAGGGTAAAACCAAAAATAAAAATGCAAAATTGTCGGTTTTTCCCATCAGAGATGACAATAAAATGCACTGCATACTTTACGATATTAAAATCCCATAGGAAACCCCCCCCCCCCCCACCCTAACCCCATCCTCCTATATCTTCCAAAACAGACCAGCTCACTGGTGTAAAAAACCCTCAGCCTCCCCAAAGAGAGAACTCCACCCTACTAACTGTCTCCTCCTTACCCTTCTTCTTTCGTTGGTTCCTTTCCATGACTCTTTGGGCTCTTCCTTCTCCGGTAGATCTGTCAGACTCTGCGCGCTGGAGAAGTGCTCGGTGGCACTAGAGGAACGGGAGTGAGTACTGCTGTAGCCGCTGGCTCTTGAATGCTGGCTGTTGTAGCTTGAGCTGCGTGAATGACCAAGCTCAAAGATTTCATCCTCGGGGCCGGTCGGTTCAACTTGTGATACGAGACCTGTATAGTAAACAATATATATATTCCTTGTCATTAATAAAAACGATAATGGAGCCCAATGAGGACATAGAAGCAATTCATTATTAAAAGTGACCAAGTTGTTTAACCAACACAACTACTCTGAGAAATGTCCATTGTATGCAACCCACCCTAAGGTGTTCCTTAAAACAATTGAAGTGAAGATATGAAGTGCAAAGAGGGTACGAAGTTATTACATTGAATATTTTAATGAGGGCTTTAATTTGGTTTGTCTGGGTTCAAAAAGGGTCTCAAAAGGTTTATAGTACATGTTCGCGTACAAAGAGAGAGGTTAAATTGGGTACATTTGGGTTCAGAAGGAGGTAAAAAAGGTTATAAAAAGGGTTTTAAAAAGGGATAGCAAATGGAGAACAGATCAGCGAGCATCTCTGGGTTTAGAATTTAAAAGGAGGTAAAGAGGGTTTCAAAAAGAAAAAGCAAATTAGATAACAGATCTGAAGGCATAAATAAGCGTAGGCCAGACCTGTGGGTTCCAAAGGAGAGGAATTAAACCAAGTAAAATGAGTATTAAAGAGAACTGTCTCCGAACTCACTGGAGAGCTTGAGTTGACTTATCCTTGCTCAAGTGAACCTTCCTTCAGGGGGCAACAAACTATGAATGCACCGACTTGACCCCAGACATTGCCAATACTATGGTCTAGACTAAGAAATACAACAATATACCACCATCTACCACCAAGGAATATCCAGAGAATATAAATCCTGAAGGGTAGAGATCCATTTCTGGTCCCCATTGTAGCGATTTGTATGTGTATGGTAGACCCATACAGCACTATAATAATAATAACTTGGGAGGCTAATCATCCTTACTTGCAGCTGAGAAGCTGAATTGCGAAGAACGCGCACGCTATAATGTGTTTGAGCTGCTGGCATGCAAGGACGCCTATGGCAGCCAGACATATCTAACCATATTATGATCACGAAGCACGGCCAGTGTATGTTTTTTACGGAGGGATGAAAACTAGAGGGCCTAAAGAGAAAAAACCTTGTCAAAGGAGAGAATCAACGCACAACTCTACTCACACTATGGCCATAGCAAGAAATCAAACCTATGGGGTCAACAGCGCTTTGAGGGTCCCTTGGTTTCATTGCCAAAAAGATAAAATTATAATATATCAAGCCATATAAATCAATGAGACAACTAGATCCTCAATACTGTGGTCAATGTCAGTGAGTAACCATGGAATAACAAAAACAAATAAAGGTGGCTTGCCACCCAACCCCCTTATTTATAGCATTCAAGTTTACCTTAGTCGACCTCACTGATAAACTTGATACATCCCTGGAATTACACGGAGGCCATAGCCTCTGTTGCCCCACTCATGGCCTCATTGCCCTTTTAAAAGTTTCCCATAGACTTTAAGATTTTCCAATAAAAGTGCCCCTTGCAAAAATAAAATAGCCTTGCCCTCTCAATGATGAAATTCAAGGACTGTTGATACTTTCACGCTTCAGACACCCAAAAGTGTTGATTAAGCAGTTTATCAAACAGAAATGCCCTTTCTTTGACATTTCAAATTTGTCGGTTGTTTGTCAACCTCTAGCAGTGAACTTTTACACACACCTGTGTAGATCAGGTTTCTTGACAATAATTTACTGCCACACACCACTATTTTGAGCAAAGTACATGTTGTAGAACTAGACAGCTGGGAACCACGTGAATGATTTGTTGGTAACCCGTAAAGCCCCTTCTGCTGTAATCCCCCCCCCCCCAACACACACACACACACACACACCTTTTATTCACAAAAAGGTCTAGTCAAAAAGGTAAATCTGTAACTTTCCAATAAGCTACAACAGATGTCTTCCTGCAACTTCTTTATACAACAACCAGGAATTTGAGCATTGTAGAGGCAATGCCTCCATTTGGGTTGAAACTTTCATTTTGAAAAGGGAATTCCTCTCTAAAATCATACAGTCTATATGGAAGTTTTTACAGAAAAAGTCCATGGCTGGTAATTTAAGATACTAAGTCTATTTCTATGATCTGAACTTGAACCATACCTGATGTGAGAACGTTAGGTCTTGGTTTGCCTTGTCGACTCCTTGCGCTGTTGTCTCCGACCAGACTCCCACCTGACATTATCTCATTGCCTCTCAGACTCGACTTCAACATGTCGTCTTTCTTGACTTCCCCGGGGAGAAAGTGATGTGTCATGTCCGGCCTAAACAAGGGGGAGGGAGAGGGGGACAAAAAAACAAAAAGAACTTTGAATATTTATTGTTACAAATGTCTGTAAAGGATAAGAGTCCAGATTGTGAGAGACGGTTAAAAGCGGATATGTAATCTTCATCTAAGACGTTACTTTTCTGTAGTCAATGATCCACCCTTATTATGAATTGCTGCCGGCAGAGGGCGCTATATGTAAATGAACCACTCTCACCCCGACTGGTAATGGGAGGGGTTCTCGGGGACCTCGAGAACCCCTCCCATTTAATACCTGTCTATGAGAGCGGTTCGTGGTGTGACAGCTGTTCATGTAGATAAAGAATAGAAACGTCTTGAACCAAGACTACAAAAAATGTTGCCCTAGCTCAATAAATACCAAACTAGATAGGTAGGAAGTTTAGTAAAACAAATATATTATGGTTTATTTTGGTTGGACAGTCAATATCAGCTCCCCTCGGTATTGGCGGTATTGGAAGCTGGCAAACTAGTTCCCTCGGCATCTCCTCGGAAACTAGTTTGTCAACTTCCAATACCTCAGGGAGCTAATATATTGACAGTCTACTCTAAAACCATGTTTTATTTATATAATGTGGCGTTACTAGTGGCATCGCAACGATGCAGTGCATTGGATATTTGTCAGCACCATTAGATCAACAGTTATGTGTCATGTACTGACATTTGAAGCTTGTACCTGGAGTCTCAAATGCTAAAGTATGTGGTATTTACTCAACTCTTGACACCTGCCTGCCTATTTAACTCAGCTGACATGATGAAGATAAAGAACTCCTACACAAGGGACCAACCACGTCATCATTCATTGGATACCAGTGCTGTATAGCCTGCTGTTCAACCTCTTGGACCACTTAGGAAAGTGATGGAACAAAACGTACGAAGGAACTGTGCCAGTCTATTTCTCTACTTCATCTGTTCTTTCATTACCTCTGCCACAGTAATAAAGAATAATTCAAACAGAGTTGTGCCAATTTTATCATTCAATCTCTATGACTGCTTTTGTACCTTATCTTGGTTCAAAGAGGGTAAGCATTGTCCTCCATATACAATACGTCCCAAGCTTGAATCCTGGAACAGCTGAGGTCAAAGGAAGACCTATCATTGGCTGAGAGTTGTGAATGGCGCATAATTTGTTCATTGTGTGACCTCAGCAATGGCTGGCTACACAAGGGGTCTATACTTGAGAGTAGCTGTAAATTTTACAGACATTACAAATGCTAAGTATATCCTTTGAAAGGATTTGAAACTTGTCTATTGTCCTAATCCATCATTCATTGGACAGTAGAGTTAATTGGACTTGGAACCAGTCTATCCATCATGCATCAACAGCTAATCAACCTCTCCCTATGGTTCAACCTTCATCCCATGGATTTCCAATGTCAACCTTGTGGCCACATGTGGTGATTACAGTTTAGGCATACATCTTGACAAATGATTGGCCTCAGCGATTCCCAGAGTAATCAAAGGAATGACTGAAGCCAGTCTATAATACCCAAAGCCACCTGTGATATCACAATGTATGCATCACTTTTAAAAAGTGCTAAGAAAATTCATCCACTAAACAAATAAGAGGGTAACCAGTCAAAACAAATACGTTTATATCATAGTTTAGATGTTTTTGATTGGTAACCTATGTCTGCTTCATGAAACTGCCAAAGTGTTTCTTTTTGTTTACATTTTTCTTTATATGTTGTTGTTGTTGACATACAACAGAACGCAGACCTGTGTTTGCAAACCCCCCTCCCCCACCCCAACCCCTTCAGTTTCCAAGCCTGATGTGTACATTGACCAAAACGGCGCAATGGAAGACACGGCCCCCTACATCCAAGCGATCGAACGATCTGCAGACTACTCAACTGGAAGTAATTAATAACTAGGATTTACAGTTAAGGCGGACCTCGCTAAGAATAAATACAACACTTCCCAAACAACCCCAGTGGGAAGGGGGGGTAAGAAGAGGTATCATGGCAGTGATGGCTCAGCTGTAAGGAGAGGAGGGATTGGCCAAATATAGATCATGAGGGATTAGATTGCTTAATCCGGTTTCCTGATGTCATGTGTTCATCAAAATAAATAAATCTAATTGCATTTTAAAGAGGATGTTTCTTCTTCAGCAATGGGGGAGTCGAGTGTTTTACTCTTATTTGAATCAACTGAACCAACATGAGGCTGGAGGGAATAAAACAGTCAGGCACCATTTTGGTAAGACTGAGAACCAATACTTGTTAATGCCATTGAGCATGGGGAACATGACAAAGACAGCAGCCAGGTGACAGTCTACTAAAGCGAGCAGAACAAGTTGGAGGTTTATTTTAGTTCCAGTCAAACCACAATTTTTCCGACTTCTCCTTTTATCAAGTTAAAACTTCCTGTTATTCCCTGAATGTGCTGTGTATTACATACATGTAGTATGTAGAGAACACAGTGGATCATTTGGGAGTTTTTCAAGGAAAGAAATCCACACACCACAATAACCAGAAGGCAGACAACTTTCAAAGATGACATCAAATATAAAACTTTCTGTGTTTTGTTAAATACTTCCCAAGAATGTACCGTACACACTTAATAGAAGCTAATGTCTACAGAACAAACTAATGTCTACTCTGGGACTTTTCCAACAACTTTCACAACACACATACGTATACATTAAATGTCTTTTGCACTTGTAGTTGTGGGACTTGCTATTGTTGTTCTATAGATAGGTTGCAGTATGACGTAAATCGGCCATCTTTACGGGCAATTTGGAACACACAGTCATGCGTTACGCGTGAGAACGGCGTGCAGCACGCGCACATTTCACAAAACTCATTGCATGATTGGTTAGTGAACGACGCGGCTGCGTTAATAATTTGAGCGCTTGACACGCCTGCAAGCCAAATGCAATTTGCCCGTAAAGATGGCGTCTACTGGGAACTATCTATTGTTCCCTTTTCTAAAGAATTCCCCTGTGGGGACTAAGAAACCAACAACAAAAAAGTTGTAGGGACCTTTGTTCCATTGTGTAAAAGTTCCCAAAGCTATGTGTATGCCTGACAACCCAGATTTTTGTCAACCGAATAAATCAAGGACTTCTCTTTGTTCTCCCATTGTTTGGCTTTCTTTTTTAGCAGCGTCCACATTGGTTTGTACACAAGAACAAAGCGAGGACGTTCTCGGTCTGTCAAACCACCCAGAACTCTCTTGTTAAAGTCTTCTGTTATATTGGGTTGACAGTGTCCACTTGACACACTTGCTCACACACAGCTCTGCATTGCCCACACTCTGTGGACATTTCTCTGTGCTGAGCACTTAACAAAAATCATACTCTTCAACACTGTCAAAAACACTCTGGGGACATGGGTAAGTCCACATAGTGTTTCAAGTCCCTTCATTGTGTGGACCTTTTTTTTCTCAGGTCATGACCATACTTTATATGTAAAGCTTAAAACAAGTTTGTAAATACCGTAAATCAAGGGTTTCCCTTTGTCCTCCAATTGTTTAAACATATTTTTGTGTGTGAAGTTCACAGTTGTTTTGTGCACGAAAGCAAATCAAGGACTGCCCTCACTATGTCATTATACTGGATATCTTGGTACATCCCTCAGTTAAAGCGAGCAGACACTCTCATCAACAAACAAAAGGCAAATATTACTTTCAAATGCATTCAAGATCAAACTTTCTGTTTTGTCGAAACTTTCTCTGCAATGATCTTGCATTTCACACACAAGTATGCGAGACTGAAAATGATTTCATTCGAGAATCAACACTTCTTGTTTTTCCCCCAAAACAACCTGGAAAGTTTCACTGGAACTTCCTTGTAGAAATTTCTCAGTCAGAGACACAAAGCATTGCTCGCTAAATGCTGAGCATTTGTATAAATACACACCAAAACTGCACATCATATAATTATTATTTTTGTGTTAGCCGCTCTACTTTTTGTTTTTCATTCCATAACAAGTTCTCCCACCTGACTACTTCTAACAAAAACCCAAACCATGTTTAGCACCATGCCTTTATGGAAAAAAGAGGCTTTTTGTTTCCACTGAGTATTCAGCATTTTACACAAATTCATGTATGTGTAAAACTATTGTTACAGCTTTAGTGGTTCACTTCTCACAACCCACAGTGTGTGTAGCAGGAGTCAGTTGTGCACTCTGCACATGTCTCTTGGTTGGTCCGCAGAAAGACAGAGACTGAGTTGGAATGTAAACCCTGGTCTCGGTTCAAGGCAATGGGGTCCCAAGGTTAAATTGATAACTGGCTCAACCAGAGCTAGTGTCACGTCTCACTTTGCATCCCAACAATTCCACAGATTGCACTTGAAACCTCGTTTCAAAGAGGGAGGTCTGTGAACTATTCATGATTGTATGTTATATCTGCTGCCAACTTCTCACCTTTTTCGTTTTATGTTTTTATGTGCAAGTATCACGAGTAAGAAATGACAGAGGTAACAAAATCCAAAGAATGGTCTTTTGTCATTTGGGGAATCGTACGAGGAGAAAACAAAACATCTTGGAGAGCCCGACAATCCAATCCCAAGCTTTCAACGACCACAATTATATTACATGGAATATCTCCTGGCAACATAAAACCGTATTTGTTATGAGGTCATGTACAGTGTGCACATTGACAGATTGTACATGTACATGTACATGGCAGATCATACATCATTGGTTTGGGAAGTTCATTCCAATCCTCCCGTTTCATTTCCAAGTAACATATCATTAAGCAGAGTTTGCCCTTGATGTTTAAGTGACTGGCCAGCAGGACCATTTAGCTTGCTCATTTCACTAGTCAGCAACTATTTCACTAGCCCATATATTTCATACTAAATATTTCATAAATGTGACCCTTTGTACTTCATGTAATCGGTAATCGAATGGTTATTGGTAGTAGGTAGTAGTATGTATGTGCATGTCACGCCTTTTTAACATTTGGCTTTAACCTTCCTTTTGTGACCTTTGTACTTTACTTAATCGGGAAATCCCCAATCTATTGCGCAATGACATACAATGGGAAAGGTATATAAAGGCTCCCTCTCTCAATCTTTTATGCCAGAAACTGGCTGGTTAGTTGCCTCCGCTATGGACTGAATGGGCCAGTGCGGGACAATTAGGTACCAGGGCGGGGGCGGAGGCCCCCGCCCTGGTACCTTGGCCCGCACTGGCCCATTCAGTCCATAGCGGAGGCAAAACCCTTCCCCCCAAACAAAAAAAAGAAGAAGAAAAAAAGATTTAAAAAACAACTAAAAAAACACTGGAAATTGTAATCTTCAAAAAAAGTATCTCCTTGGAGAGAATTCTGACTGGTCCTCAGGTGTTTTAACTGGCATTTGAACAGCGGACCACTGTTAAGGGAGAACACTGTTAAGGAAAAATTGTTTTTTTGAAGAGTACATTCATTCCAATCCACTTGTTTACAAAAACACATCAAAAGGGATGGCAGGACACACCACTAGTTTTGGGAATAGACATTCATTCCAAACATCTAGTTTTGGGAATAGACATTCATTCCAAACATCTAGTTTTGGGAATAGACATTCATTCCAAACATCTAGTTTTGGGAATAGACATTCATTCCAAACATCTAGTTTTGGGAATAGACATTCATTCCAAACATCTAGTTTTGGGAATAGACATTCATTCCAAACATCTAGTTTTGGGAATAGACATTCATTCCAAACATCTAGTTTTGGGAATAGACATTCATTCCAAACATCTAGTTTTGGGAATAGACATTCATTCCAAACATCTAGTTTTGGGAATAGACATTCATTCCAAACATCTAGTTTTGGGAATAGACATTCATTCCAAACATCTAGTTTTGGGAATAGACATTCATTCCAAACATCTAGTTTTGGGAATAGACATTCATTCCAAACATCTAGTTTTGGGAATAGACATACATTCCAAACATCGAGTTTTCAAAAAAAGCACATCTTAAAGGGATGGTACATCATTGATTTTTGGAAGAGTACACTCAATCCAATCCTTTAGTTGTTAAAAACCATATCATGACAGGATGGTACATCATTGGTTTTGGATTTAGTCCAATCCTCTAGCCAGAACCCCCCCCCCCCCCCCCAAACCACAACAACATGGTACAGAAAAGCACAATAACATCATCTATAGACCCATTGCACAACGTGCAGCGCACATACACGCGTGTCTCCTGTCTGCCATTTTGGGTGTCAAACGTGCACAAAAGGTTAGTACACGTTTTTACATGAGCACAAAAGGATGGTACACACGTTTACACGCGCATTGGTGCGTAAACACGTGTACCATCAATTTGTGCACGTTTTGACAACCAAAATGGCGGACAGGAGACGCGCATGTATGCGCGCTGTGTGTTGTGCAATGGATCTATACAGCTGTTAAATTACTTACGCTTTAAAGCAGGGATCTCCTGACATCAACATCATTTCTATGTTGACCTGCCAAAAGATAAACCAACCAGACATTAATATAAGTTAGTTTAAAGGTATTATACAGGATTGGCAGAGCTGACAAAATAATCACAGACAGTGTTCATGTTTTGTGTAATCAACCACATACATGAAATAACAAACCTGTGAAAATTTGAGCTCAATTGGTCATCGAGGTCACGAGAAAATAGTGAAAAGAGACCTTATGTGTTTTCTGTTTTTCAAACATCGAGTTTATTATCGCGCGTGATAAAAACTATTGTTTTACTCATTTCTCAGAAACGATAGCATTTTAGGCAGAAATATTTTAAGGAACCCTTTCTACCATTACTTACTTTAAATCATGTAAGTTATGTGTGAATCTGTGAACATTTGTGTTTTTCGATCTTACCAATAGTGTACAGGGCATTTAAAGGGGGAAGGAATACTTTTGGTAATCACTTTTTAAACGAATGGCAGTAAAAACTTATTGGTTAGAAGTACAGCAGCTTTCAATAGCATTTTGAGAAACATTTCACTTAAAAGAAATGTGCTTATGTATTATGTGGTTTATTATTTGATATGTAAAAAGCTAACAGTTTTTTATGCCCAAAAATTTGAATCTGAGAAACTTTGCTGTCAGATTTATTTCTCAAATTGTTGTTCCTATTAGGGGTTATTATTCCTGCCTGGAAGCATTAACTCCGGATTTTTGGCGATATCTCAAAAACGCGACCACCTTTTGAAATGAAATTTTCACAGGTTAGTTTTATTGTAGGCCTATATATCTTCATTAATATAGAATTTTTAAAATTTTACAAAAAACCAAAGGTATACCTTGCCTTTAACAACATCTCCACTCATTTCTAAACAAGGTGCCAAGTTTTACAAGTATTCAAACAGTTTAGGGATCCTTGGGTTTCCAATTACACTGCTTTCATAAAACTGTTGAGCAGGAAACAGCGCAATTTTACTTGCTAAGGGCAAAACTTTTGCAGGGAACCAGTCATGAGCAGTTTACATTATATATTTTGGCTGGTAACCCATTTTGTTATTATTTGGGGCTGAACAAAGAAAAATTGACAAAAGTGGGACTTGAACCAACGACCTCCGGATTAACTTGCTGGCGGCCCTACTTTGGCGGCCTCCCTATTTTGTCAATATCTTTGTAATTTGTATTTTCCGCGCTTGACAGCTTTGTATAAATTAAGACTGTGGTTTTCTTACCTTTAGAATGCTGTTGTCCAATCGGTTCTTTGTGTCATATCCCTCCAAGAGGTAACGTCTTGTCATTTTGCCAGACCCGGCATACTCCGCTAAATTTACATCGGCAAAGCCATATTTGACGAACGTTTTACCACCCTTGACTTCCTGTATTGGTTAAAAAAACAGTGAATAGTCTATTTTAATTATGATGAGCTGTCAATGTTTAAATACTTTGAAATTCGTTCAGAGTTATTATTTCACTTCCATCAGCCATGTACAAACAATTTTGCACATGTATGTATTTTTTGCATAATCGTCTTTGAAACAGGGGGCATCATATGCCAAAATTCATTCACAGAAAAAAATTCTTTGACAAATTATCTTTCTGCGAAAAGCAGGCCATGCACTTTAAATGCATACATTGGCTGCCCTTAACTTTGAATCCGTTTAGGGACATGGGATTAACACTCTGAAGGCATCCAAAAACCCAAGTTGGTTTAGATGCAGTAGGCAGTCCATTAACAGTCTGGCAAAGACAATTATTTTGAAGGATTTTTGTGGTTAGGGCTAATGAGTAATTACGGGGATAAATGAACCAAGGAAAGGGTAGTCTAACAGGAACTGTACTTTTGAAATGGTTTTGATCCATGAACAAATATGAACAGGTTTGCAGCTCTTGTAACTTTCAAATATTTATATTTCGCACACAGAGATCCTTGTCATTTGATTGTCGGAACACATGTTATCAAAGATTTTGCCATGTAATTACAGCCACGATGCTCATAAAATTTAATATTGGAATCCAATATTGATCATTATTGGATGCTTCGCGAACCACAATCAAACTGAAACAGCAGGGTTGGAACAGGACAACTAAAAACTTGTTGACCATTTTCAAATGATACAATGTAAAAATGCCCTCTTCTGGGTAAACGGTAGCAAGTGCACTGTACTGCAAAATTACCCGTAGTGAATGTTCAAGTAGGTATTGTTTATAATAATAATAATAATAATATTTAAAATTTATATTGCGCCCCTTACATACAAAATGATCAAAGGCGCAGAACACATGTTAAAAAGCACAGAATGGAAGAAAACGACAAAGAAAAGGACTGATCACCAGGCCAGTGCCAAAACAAAAGTATGGGGATACGTCTGTCCCGCCAACAGTGAACTAATAGTTACTTATTACATAGGCCTATCCCTGCTGGCATCGGTAATGTTTTGACCCTTTCAGGAGACAGACGCCTCTAACCCTATCTATGCTGAAAATCTAAACTAACTGGCAAGGTGACCATAGAAGAAAGACACACTAAAAAGCGGCTTTAAAAAGATAGGTTTTTATATTACATTTAAAAGAGGTAAGTTTCTGTTCGCTACGTATATGAAACGGTAGCGCATTCCAAAGCTTAGGGGCTGCCACAGAAAAAGCCCTATCACCAAATGTAGTCAACATTTTACCAGAAGGATAATCCAAGAAAATACCATTATTCCCTGACCTAAGTTGATATGAAGATACTTTCCCTCATAAAAGTGCCCTTTGCCAGTGAAACACAGCATTGCCTGAAAAATGAACAATTGTAACACTCAAGCAGATGACAAATGACAGATAGATCATCTTTTAGTCTACATGTTATTTTATACACATTTTTAATTTCATAATCAGCTTTGCCCAGCCAACCCCGCTCTGTTCTCTTTGAATGATGTTGTGGTCGTCATTATTGGTAACAAGATATACATGTATTTATTTTTAAAGATATATTTTTAAAAAGACATATTCTTTATTTTTATTTTTTAAAGATATATTTATACGATCTATTCATATCTAACAATTGATGGAATTCCTCCAAATAAACAGCTGATCAAACTAAACCACATGTTTCCTACTACCACAAGTTCCTTAAAAGTTCCGGGCAATCACATCCGATTCAACTCTAACAATAGAGCCAACCATCAAGTCAGAGAAAACATTTTAAACAAATTGTTTAAAAAGACCTGAGGTATTACCCCAGTATAACAAGACTGTCTAGACCTTTGAATGCTAACTCAGACTACAGGGTTGAGGACATGACCCCAACGCTGTCACTTTGTAAGTTAATCTAATCCATAATTCTTCTTTAGCAATCTACATAGCATTATATAAGAAAGGGCCCTGCCATGGGCATGATGCATTATTCATAGTTGAAACTTTATATATAGGTCATTTGCCTGCCTTTACCAATCTTGCTTCTGTATTGAGGAATTGTTACAGGTTGAATGGTACAGTTGTGTTAAGGAATGCTTGACGTGGCCAAATAGTGCCGTCCTTGAATGTGACTGAGGGTTGCTACAGAGGCACATTGCTAGAAAATGAACTTGTACCATGACCTCTGGTTTACCATGATGGTATGGATACCAAGATACCAGCCTTCACAGGTGCTTCTAATAACGTTTGTCCCCACATATAAATGAACCAAAACCCATTCCTTCAAAAATCTGTTTACTTAGGGGCCATTCAGAATAATCAGAATTTTACCTCTTTTCAAAATTGTGAGTGGGTGGGTCAAAATAAGTAGAAAGAAAAACAAACTTTTTTAAGGAGAAAATACAGTGGCCCTTTCCCAATTGTCTGTCATGTCTGCACTGTCCATTGTTATTGGTCACCCTTGTTTCAATAGCCAACCTCCGAGCTTTATGGGGAGATAGCAAACATGTCCTCAAACATTTCAACTACGAAGTTGAATGTTGAAAGCCAATAAAAGCCCTTGAAAAATCCTGAGCTGGAAGAACACTGCATTTACCTAAAATTTGAGATGGTTGAGTGGGTCAAAACAGTTTCGAAAAAAGTGTTATTGTTCTGATTCAGATTGGTCCCCTATACCATTCTCTTATCATGATTCATGTTTGTTTCTTAACTCCACACTTTGTCTAGAAAGTGCAATATAAAAAATTAAAAAAAAACAACAATTCATCAAAGCTCTGTCCTCCAAAACTCGAAATACAGATTTAAAAACAAATAACAAATAGAAACCCTAGAACTCGAAGAAAACAATCCTTGCTCTAGTTTGCCAATTTACAATTGATTTTAAAGCACCTTATTACCATGCTACGCTATTTTCAGTGAAAAATTTCACTTCCTCCACAGTCACTTTCAGGCAACCTTGGTTTCATTACCAAAGAGGTAATCAATCCAGTTTCCCTTCATAAGCACGGGGCGAGGTAGGCAAATAAATATTTTCTAAAAAGGAAAAATAAATCACTGTTGGAACAGTAGTTTCATTTCCACTATTTGAGCTTTCAATAAAACATCAATCAATCAGCCTGTGAGAATTTCATCCAATTCAGTGATCAGGTTCCAATGAAAAAAATGTTTTACTTTATAATTCAGGGGTGAAACTTTATGAACAAGAACAATCCTGAAAATTTGATAAAAGCTCCCCTTTTGTGTGAAGATAAAGCCAATAGAATTGCAAGCTGTTAAATTGTAGAGATTGGCAGACTCTCTACATCACAGATATCTGAAGGTCTGGTCACAAGGGCCAAGTCTTTTCATCTCTGTGATGGCAAGGTTGCCTCTTTCAAGAAAAATCTGAAGGAGCAGGGAGATCAGTAAAAAAATCCCGAAATCAGGAAAACTCACTGACAAATCACCTGCCTGCAGATTAAGCAATGGTACTTTTTTGGAAAGATTTCTCAGGAGGAGCTGTACTGAGCTCAATTTTACAGAGCTGCTTTTAAGTATGCCAAGCACAACAAAATTATGCTTACCACAATAAGGTTACCAGCCAAAATACCAGTCACATGTACTTTTTGTGACTGGTATCCTGCTCATTTCTGCTGAGCAGGAAATTGTTAATCAATAATTTCTGCTGAAGCTTCCCTGGCTTGAACTTCATAATGAATCAGTCAGCTTTCAAATCTAAGCGATCCGTTTCTTTTGGATAATTACCAAAGCTGTACTGTACTTTGTCGGCAACCAACCTTTTTGCCATTCTAGTGCAACATGGCATTAGAATTTATAATCCCGATACCTTGAGATCAAAAGCAGAACCGGGTGTCAATTATTAATACACCTGCCATGGAGCACTAACACTAAATCATACCAAGGTGTGATAAATATTTACACCCCAATACCTTCTTATAAATCATTTCTGCATTCAGGTTTGTTCCCCCCACCACCCTTCCCCCAAGGAATGTATGTTTGAGTTAACACTTTTGGTTGCTATTTTTGTTGATCTTGAAATTATTAACAGAGTAAAATTATCGGGGCTTGAATTGGTGGGAAAATTCACAAGACCACAGGGATTGTAGCACAACAATTTCACTTGACCAGAAATATTTTTACAAAACCAACAGCAAAATGAGCACACACAACAACTATTACACAGTTTAATAGGCCTAAACTGATTAGATTTGGACAAGCACTAAGACAATATTTATCTAATTTCTCTCATATCGGTCAGTTACTTCAATGCTCAACAGAATTGAAAGATATTTATCAGATTTGAAGTCAACATGAGAACATCAACTTTTTGTTAAAGATACTACACAGTAAGGTATTATTATTCAATTAAAAAAAGAAGATGACCGCCGGCCTTGCTAAAATCATTGGCCTTGGGTCTGCAGTTTAGTGTTAATTTCAAGCACTAAAACATATGGGGGGGGGGGGGGGAGACCTGACATGTATCTACAGATACATGTTCACATATTTTACATTTCAATTGACTTGATTAAAGACATTCTTAGGGTATCATGATCATGAAAAACACTCATTAACATATTGCAACATTTTCAACAACATTTTCTGTTCCCTTTACACTGAAATGAGAAGGGGTTAAGTTTTTGCCCTGAAGTGATTTTTATTTTGACATGGTTTGTCTATGAGTTATGACGCAGTGCCTTTTACGATAACCCTTGGGCAACTACAATAATAGTGACTCGTTCCATTGACAACTTTCTTTTACAGAAATCTGGGTTAATTCATGTGATAATCATGATTGATAATGAATATTCTTATGAATCCGAGAAAACTTAATTTATTCCTGCAGGAATTGCAAAGCAGCAAGTAAACAGTGCTCGTCAAATGTCCATGCTTAGGATAAAAACCAAGAAATACGGTTGTTCCTAAATTATTTTAGACTTTATTTTTTATGATTTCAATGTCAACATATATTCGATCCACAAAAGTCGTTGAAAAACTGATCTGAAAATACGTCGGTCATTAAATGAGTGAGTGACTGCCAAATTGTCCATAACAAAATGCTACACATGCTACCATTAAAAATCCAACTGCACTTTCTGTTTGATTCGTTTGCGCTGAGAGGACTGCTGTGGTAAAGTGATTATGCTCGGGATCAGGCATACATGTGCATGTACATGTGCCACCATAATCAGAGTCAAACAGTTTAGGTGTTGAGTTGACCATTGACTTTGTGTAAGATTTTGTTAGAGTCAGGAAAGGATCCTAGTGAATCACTCAAGAGAATTGGGATTAAACATTCCAAAGTTTGACATGACCGACAAATACAACCTTGTTTGACTTTTATTGTAACTGGATCAGTATGAGAAGAGTTTGGAAACCAATTTCATGACAAAGAAAGGAAGTATTTAAAGATCTGTATTTGTCATAATGCAAGAGGAAATAAGAGACAGTTCAATGTGTGAAGGACGTTGTTTTCCATTATTTGTCATTCCCATTTAATCAACAACAAAATAAAGCATTATTGTTAGTTTATGTTCTAGTTATTCAGTTTTCAAAATCTCCCAAAAGCAGAAATGTTATATTTTTTTTTACCACTGTTGGATATCCAAGTTCAATCACTCGCCATACTTTTGAATACTGTAGAAAGCTTCACTTCACAGTACCTGAAGGGTGTCAACAATCAAATTGGGGCGCCCTTCAAATGCCGTAAATTATTATTATTATCCAAATTGAGCCTAGATTATATGCTAGCCAGCCCTTTAACGCAGGTTGAAATGATTGCTGCAACAAGAATCTCAATTCTATTATTATTAAATGGACTGCAGGCTGGAGATCCACAGGGAAATCGTGTCTGTAATGGGGCAGCACGAGAAATATATCTGTTTATAATCAGTGTACATGTACATTCTACCATGATCAGGGTAGTATCTCAAAAGAGGTAATGGTGTTGGGGGGGGGGGGGGGGGTGTTGGATGGGGGGAAGGGTCATTAGTTCAAGTGGACAGCCAAGTAGGGGGGATGTGGCACTGATGAGTGGTATGTTGCAGATAGCGCCAGGCAAGGCGATGACCTCGGGGAGACCTCAACCAACGTTAATTTGCTGAGCATGTGTCAGGATTTTTAATAATAAAAAAGGGTCCTTATGCACACACAGAAGTCCTTAGGTTCACTGCACTGCACAGACCATACAGTATGATAGGCCCCCCCTATTTCCTTTATTTATTTTTATTTCATTTTAATTGTTAATTTTTGTTTGGGGGGGGGGGGGCGGTGGTTGAAATTCGAAATCTGATTTTATTATTTTTTGGGGGGGGGGGGGGGGGAGTTGGGGGAAATGGAGTTGAAATCAAGCAGAGGTATGACTTCACAAACAACACAAGTCTTGAATTGAAAACCGGCTTGGTGTCTTCTCTATAGAGATGAAACCTCCTGAATTTACAGGGTGTTACTGTTATGGATTTACAGACTGAAGTCACAGGAATATTTCTTTAAAAAACAAAAATCAGAGAAAATCTTGTCAAATCCCACGCCTGAACTACAGCTTTACAGGTAAGTGAATTCTCCCAGATTGTGACCCATGGATTGACAGGGCAGAGTTGCTGTTATAGAATGATCTCTGTTAAACAACATGCCAACTTTGATCAATCATATTTGATCAAAGCAGACCTTAAGTTGGGTATAGATTATTTTTAACCAAAGGTGTTTGGAGATGGTCTGGGTATACATGGATGTGGTCGTGAGGAGGCACTAGCTGTGAGCTTAAAGTGAAATCAGAAATTCTAAGTAACTCCATTCAACCTTTTCTCTATGATATAGAGGTCAGAGTCAAACTGTCTAAAACTTGAAGCCAGTATTTTCAAACGATGGCATTTCCACCTTCTGATAACCCCTGGAGTTTGATTCAAAAGAGATTTGGAAACGGTCTCATCTAAAGATAGAGAAGTATACATCAAAGAGCATGGTGTTTTTATTATCTAGCGAAAATTCTTTCACCAGGAAGACAAAAAGAAGAAGTCAGAATTCAGATATAGGCCCTACATGTAAGAGCCTGAAATTTTACATCCCTGATTCCCAACGTACATGTAACCCTCATTTTGATTGAGTGAGTCCTGTATGTTTTATGCACAGTGAATCTCTATGTGTACACTGCACATAGTCCTATGGGACACACACAGTATGTACATGTACCTGTACCTAATGTATTTACGACATTGCAAGAGAACAAGCGTGTTCATCAGAAGCCAGCCCAGATAAACAGATCTGACTTAAAGTGACATCCGGTTCATTTTTGTCTCTCGTCTCTCAGCGCTTGAAGTGCAACCACCATCGGCATGGTTTTCTCTAACCAATGGGACAGTTGGTATCAAGCATCACTGCGTAGTGTCGACGGCGACATCATTCCGAGAGCTGCGGAAAATGCCCGGAGAGAGCGGGAGAGTGCTTGGCATTTGAACGACCGACCGTGGCCTGTAAAATGCCAAACCTCTTAAAGGTGCAGTTGCCATTTGGATAAAATAGATGCTCAAGAATGAAGGATGTTGACTTATTATGTTGAGATCCATGCACTCTTAGGCACAACATCATAATAATAATAATAATTAAAACTTGTAAAGCGGCATCTATCTAAGACTAAACTTATTCCGAGGCGCATAAAAACCAAACAAAACAAAAAACAGAGAGAATAACAAAAAAGATTACAAATTACGTAGCTTAGAAAGAAAATAAGAGCACATTGAATAAAACAATTACATAAACGTTTCAGCAAAACAAGTGGAAAAAATAACAAACAGTCAATCATAAGAAATATTGAACAGGTGAGTTTTTAGCAATGTTTTGAAAATGTCCAGAGACTTTGTAGCTCGGATATGTAAAGGAAGAGAGTTCCAGAGAGTGGGTGCAGATACAGAAAATGCGCGAACGCCGTTGGAAGTGGTTGTTTTAGGGACAGTTAAAAGAAGTTGGTTTGTAGAGCGAAGATTGCGAGTTGGCGTATATGGTGAGAGAATTTCTTTGAGATAGGGAGGAGCCCTATCATTCATAGCTTTCCAGGCAAGCAAAATGATTTTGAATTTAATTCTTTGACAGACTGGGAGCCAGTGAAGCTGTTTCAACACAGGTGTGATGTGATCATATTTACGTGTTTTAGATAATACCCGAGCAGCAGCGTTCTGGACATTTTGCAGTTTTTTGATAAGATGCTTTACAATGAGTTTCCATTATCAAGCCTGGATGTAATAAAAGCATGTATAAGGATAGAGGCAGACTTTTTATTGAGGACTTTACAAATGCTGCTAATGTTTCTAATATGGTAAAAAGCAGATTGAAAAAATTTCTTATTGCCTGGTATTGTATTTTTTGTTCTAGTATTGTGGAGGTCGCAAAAAAACAAAAAATTATATTAATAATAATAAAAAACAAGACTACATGTAGTCAGAAGATAGTCTAATTTCTAAGGGTGTACTGCATATACTTGAATAAACATTTTTCTACCCCACATCAACAGATTATTTAGTACTTTATTTTTTTCTCTGCACAATTTTTTGCTCATTTATTACTTGTGGAACTCAGAGAGCTGTAAGCTTCCTCACAGGTATTATCCATACCGGATGATTAAAGACTGGCCTACAGGGCAGAAAGGATCAGAGAAAAATATATAGATGCACAGTGATAACGCTGGCACATGTTGCTACATATTAATCAGTTTAGATATCACAGGAAATGACATTTCCCAGCCCATGCAAGAATTAATTGCAATTCTGTATTGTATCTGGATGTGGCTGGACCAGGTCGGGTGTTTATGTTTGCTGGTCAGGTGTCCATGCAATAGTGCAGACACTTCTTGTTGCTTTTATTTTTAAGTTAGATATTAACAGGGTTTGCCCTTTACTTTGTTAATGAGATGGGGATGTTTTTCAACACTGAACTACATGTAGAAAGCTGGATCACTTGGAGAGAATTTTGACTGGTCTCATGTGTTTTAACTGGTATTTGATCAGCTGACCACTGTTAAGGGAGAACGCTGTATAACATTTTAAACTTGTATCAAGCTTTGAGATGTCTTGTGGTATTGGGTGCTTTATATTATAAACAAACATTTATTATTATCATTTTAATATTGTTTTACTATTACTTTATCTTTTTGAGTCAATGTACAAGGCAAAGACATTGTGTCATTGTACGTACATCTTCGAAATAAACAGAATGGGACATAACACTGCATAAATGAACTCTAGCAACTCAAACTAGTGGCTGACTGTCATCTGAGTGTGGGTTATTTGGCTACCGGTGCTGCATACTCCTAAGGAGTTGAGATGGTTATAGGAATGCTTAGGACTCAATGAACAGGAGTAATACAAATGTAAGGATTGATGGGGCCTACTTGGCTTGAGGAAAACAAAACCCATAATAAACCTGAACTTATTATTAAATGCTAGAGTATAGCTCCTTTAAATAATTGAGTAAATTTTTATGTGAGGAGAGCTGAGTACCTAGGCGCATGTGAAGCACAAGGGGAGTACCAGTGACCTGGAACTGGGCATTATTTTGTTACAGATACTGGGGAAATATTATCAGTCAATTGGAACAACGGCCATGTGGCCAAGTGGAGCATGAAATGATAATGTGCGTGGCTGATCTCAGAGGTAGAAATAACATGTGTTGTGTTATTGCATTACAGGTAAATGTTTGATCTGTCCCTCATGTGCTTCTCACTGAGAATGAGTCCCATGGCATGCTAAGCCAGTACAGTACATACGGACACTGTGACCCCCATCCTGTGTACTTGCGGCATCGTTCACAGCTCTGCTTACTGCGGAATTCAGCTACCTTTCTCCACTTACAAGTTACCAGCACCAAATTCCTGAACTGGTTGCGTGAGCCAAGTATGCTTTATCAACATGAAAAATACAAGCCCACAAGCAGAAATTCCTTGCTAACCAGTGAATGTGCTTACATTAAGAGTAAATTTTGTGTGTGGCTATGATGAGAATGACACTCCTGGCCTGCTTTAGGAACATGTTGAGTGTATTTTACAATAACATATAATGCGCTTTACATTAGTGCCCTGTTCATTGGGCCAATAACATTCCTGTAATCTTTCTCAGCTCCCTGGGGAGTATACAGCCCCGAGCTGCCATGGCGTTCGGAAGGCTTTTTTCAAACACAATATTAACCTCTATCCTCGCAGGTATCCATTTATACCTCTAGGTGAAGAGAAGCAATTATAGTGAAGTTTCTTGTTCAAGGCCACAAGCGTCATGACCAGGACTCAAACCCACAATGCCTAAACCACCAGAACTTGAATCCGATGCTCTAGGCCGCTCGGCAATGATGCCTCAAGTTCCGATTCAACTTTTCAACAAACTCATTATACTGTACCTTTCGGACGGAGACCCGGCAGTGACAAGGCTCTAGGATTCCTGTGGATGCGTTGGCAGTCATCCGGCAGGAGAATTTCATCGTCGCTCCCCATTTCACTGAATGATCAGACACCTCCTCTCTGAGTGCAGAAAAGACAACAACCAAAAAGAGTTTGTTAAAAATACCCTGATAATGCTAAAAATAATGGCATAGCAAAAGATTTTGTTTTATTTATTCAAAGTGCAAGGGACAGGAGGGGGGGATAAAAGCAATACCCCAAGTTCACTGCTTTGTGCAAAAATTGTAAAATTCCTATAATAACAGGATATTGCCCTTTGTTTTAACCTTTTTCATTTGTTAGTCTAGGATCAGTGGTTAGTACCCATGAAGGGGTGTACCCAAACTTCTTCTTTATTTTCAAATTCATAGAGAACCCATATCCATGAAGGAAGGAAAGGTGATAACCCTTCCTCACCCCCAATCGCCGAACATCAAACCATCACCCCACCATGACCACCCCACCCCCAACCGGCACCCATCAACAGACAACTCCACCCCAACCATCACCCCAACCATTACCCCAACAACAAACCACCCCACCCCAAACATTACCCCACCAACAGACCACATACCAAGACAGCAGACTCTTAACACCCTTGGCAACCCCAGTATTTGTAAACTTGTACCTTGTACCTAAACATCCATACTACCCCCTCAGGTAGGTCTTGGATAAAGGCTGTGCTCAATCACACAGTCCTTGAACAACTTCACTATTGTGACACATTTGACAGCTACCTACAAACTTACAAGCAGTAATACACATCCCAAATGTATACATTGTGGTCAGGAAACAATAACACTGGTCAGGCCTGGAATTTGAGACAATCTGATGGAAATTTGTTTTTGAGTGGATTGAAGGTCAAGCCCAAGGGTCTTTTTCTGTATGCTGTTACACAAATTTGAAAAGTTTTGAAAAGTCTACTTGCTTAGCAGAGTGATTCTTGACAAGAAATAAGGGTCATGGTGAGACATCAGGGCCCAGTTTCATGGCTCTGCTTACCGCCGAATTCTGCGCTTGTGATCACTTTTCTTCCCATTTTACAATAATAATACAAGATATTTATAAAACGCATAAAGCAGGAGCCTCTATGCGCAACACAAAACATAAAACATTGAAATGAATATAAAAAGCAAATATAGATTCAAACAAATGAGTCTTTAAAAGTCTTGGTTGAAAATCTGAAGAGAGCCAGCTTGGCAGGGCAAGTGCCGAATTTCTGTGCTAGCTGGGTAAGCGAAAAATGCCTAGTAATGTGGAGTACGCACACATACAAGAAAATCCCTGCTTTCCTGTGAAATACGCTTGATGTAAGTGGGGGGGGGGGGGGGTTCGGCTAGAGTATAACAGAGCAAGGACCAGAAGAGAGTGCCACAAGGCAGGGTGTGTTGGGCTGTTGAAATTAAATTTTGGGGATCTCAAAGAATTTAAAAAGGCTTGACATGGGGTGACTGTCAATGACAAGACATGCCACCACTTCAGAGTGTTCAGGAAATGGAAAATGTACCAGCTGTTTGATATAAACACTTGTTTTCATTTTTTGTTTTGTTAAATTGTTTTATTCGAAAGTATGTAGAGTGTGGGCACTCTCATAAATAAACTTGTAGGGTACTACAACTGAGCTACCTGTACCATAGAGAAAGATCATGTACAAACCAGCTCAATGGTACTACCTACACAAGGGGCCTTGTACATGTGTGATATTGTATACAAATGAAGAAGAAGAAAAAAGACCCAGTACACAAATTTGAGATTTTAATAGGTGGGGCATTTGGTGCTTTCCCTGGTTGGCCTAGATTTTTAACCTTAAATTAGTCTTTATTGTAGATGTACTTGTGTAGAAAACTGGAGATCAGTCTAAACAAGTTTATCGTAGAAGAATGAAACAATTCAACAACCTGCTAAGGTCTCTGACTTATACCCACAAACAATAAAACATTATCATTTAAAACAAGATCTACATTCAAATCAAATTCCAATCCATCACCCTGCAATTCCCACGCCCCAAACTCTGACAACAACATTTCAGGTGGACAACAACAACACCGAAAAAACAAAAGCGAAAAGCGATATCTGTTATCTGTCTCCAACACTTCCCCATGAATGCTGGAAATATTGATCGGTGGGAGTCTGTGATTCTGGATGAGGGAACAACAAGTATCAACAACTGCAGGTATTAACGTACTACAAGTATTACATGTACACTGGGAATACATGGACATGATGGGCCAGAGTTCATTGATCGGATGGGACATCTTCTTCTTGAAAGAGATTTCAAATGGCAAAGCAGTGCGAGGCGTTATTTATCGTCTGCTGACGATTTCAAATGCACAGCTTTTAATGATGGGAAATCTAAGAGGTGTCGTGTATTTACACTACTCAAGTGTGACCTTTCAGGAACGAGGATTTAAATTATTTACAATGGCCAACACTAATCCTTTAGAGAAATGCTGGGCTGTACACAGACAGTAATAAGAGTATAAGATTGGCTTAAATACTAGTCGCAGTGCTCTCAGGCCCGATGCTACATTCCTAGAAGGGCAAGGCAAGTTTTCCAACGGTTAAGGGCCACTCCATGAAGAACATTTTAAACTTCTACTTGGGCAAATTTGATTTATTTCTCTCAAGAAAATTAGAAGGCTCAAGGAGTGTGGGAGAAAATCCTGACATCTGAACAAATCCTGTGAATTCACACGCCTTCTGATGACATTTTCACAGGTTGTATTTTGGTTGTTTGTTGTAACTCTTCCAAAAAACAATGGTTCAGTACTTTCCCATAACAAAAATACAAAGACCATGTGACCTGTGACATCACATGTTTACTAAAGAGCCACAGAGCCTGGACTAACTGCAAGCAAAATTTGTACACAGCCCAGTGGAAAACCACATTAAATGAAGAACGGAGGCACATCTCAAAACATGTCTAGCTGTTATTTAACTTTTCAATCTATGTGGAAAATATGACACAAAATGTAAAACTTCCCATATGACAAGTGTAGTATCTTGCCTGCCAGAAAGGCCTTGGAATGTGCAAGGTCACTCCTCAGGGCTCAAAATTGGGAGGAAAATCCACCAGACAGCAGGGCGTGTAGCTCAACATTTTCACTGGACCAGCAAGACCAGAGAAAAAGCTACACAGTTTCACATTTAAACTATTTTTATTTGAACAAACACTAGAGAAGATATGTCTCATTCTTATGGTAAGTTTACTTTGATACAAAATTGAAAGATTTTTATCAGACTTAAATTCAACATTTGAACATAATTTTTGTTTTTGTTTGTTTATTTTATTTTTTTCCATAACTTCCAAATGAACACAAAGTAAGTTATAAAGTATAAATGAACAGCAAGGCTTAAAGTAAATAACAAGGAAACAAAGAAATCAAAAAAGTTATGAGGAAGATGTTAGAAGTCCAAGGACTTATGAAACACTCCCTTTACCCCCCCCCCCAAGAAAAAAACAAAGAATACCCCTTAATCCCGACCCCCCCCCCCCCCATAAAAAAAACCCCAAAACCCGAGATGTTCCAATAATTTAGTAGACACGGAACAATGATGTATGTATATAACAAGATATTTATTCAATAAAAAAAAAACAAGACTGCTGGCCTCTTCTGGTCATAAGTTTCCTCTGCCTGTCATCTAGTGTAAATTTCAAGCCATGTTCTTGTTGTAAACAAAGGTTACATATGTACTACACTTGTAATACATTTATTCTTGTCAATTGACAACTCTCTTTCAACAATTGAACCCTGATTGTGCATATGAAATTGTTATTGACTCAGACACCAAACAACCTTCAAACCTAAAACCTGTTACAGCACAAAATGCAATCAATGCAAATGAATGTTTTCACACACACACACTGTGTCTGTTTACAAAGACTCCTTTCTCCCTCTGGCAAATAAACTGCACAAACAATACGACCCCCCCCCCCCCCCCTTTTTTTTACAGATCTAAATTTAGGTATTGCATACAATGGAGCATGAATTCTATGCATGGGGCGGCGCATAATTGGTTTTGGAACGAGTAAATTCATTCCCATGGGGAAGTTTTCAAATCAACCTCTGAAAATTTCATTACAATAGATGTTCACATCTTATTTTGCTATTTAAATTTCCAGCTGGGACAAGTTTTTATCGAGTTGCTTCAACAAAACGCAAAGCATAGAATCACTCAATACCCAGTTGCTAGCTCAACCATGTTCCCCGATTTCCCCAGAAATTTGAAACAAAATTGTGTGTGTGTTGAGTTACCATAATGTTGAAGGAATTTGCTGGTTTGGGAAAGGCTCTTTGAATAATAAATGCCTCAGGAGTTTGTGTAAATCCCACCCCTCATTATCAACACCTCGTCAAGTTGATCCGGCCATGAATTCCTCCCTTTCATGGTTTTACCTCAAATCTTGAGGCTATTTTTCCAACAAATCAAAAAACTTAGATATTTCTCTTTTCCTTTCCCAGGAAATGAAAATGGCTTTCCCCGTCTCGGTCTATAATCCTATAGCTAGACGCTATTTTAGTTTTCCTCAATTCTATCTCTTATTCAACCCTGATCAATAAACGGACCTTAACAATCCAATTCAGCAATTCCTAAAAAATACTCCTGGAGTTCATATTTCGTCACCTGGTAAAATCCCCATGACAACCGGGGGTGTTATTTTACAATGTGACAAAAGTGGGGAGTGTTGGATTTTGTTGCTGTATGGGACATTTCTATGGTCTCTTTGGCAACAGGATTACTGTAATTGTTCGATCCTGTAACTGAATGCATCATGTACATGTACGTACCTGGCCTGCTGCCACAAGCAAAATGCAAGCGAGTTACCACCACAAAAGTTGAAGAATTGCACTATTTAATATCTCACTTTTTAAAAAAAGGTGTGCACAACTTTGGTAAGATTGAAAACCTAAATGTTCACGGATTTGCACTAAACTTACATGGACTATAAAGATGGTCATAGTGGGAAAAATTCTCTTGAAATATGTTTACCTGAAATGCTATAGATTTGAGAAACGACCATTAATTTTGGTCTAGCGAGTCCAACACTCAATGTTTGAAATCAGTGAAAACGTATACAGTTAACACACATCTATAAGCTAGTTTTTCACTATTTTTGAATAACTCCAATGACTGATTGAGTTGTACATATGTACACTACATAAAAAGTCTTTAGGGTGTCATGTGACTATTTCATGTAGGGTCACCCTTTGATTTACTCTGCCCTTGGTGTACATGTATCAGACATGGGGAACAATATTGGAACATAATTGGGGGCTAACTACCCTAATTATATGTGTGGAGATTCTTACACACACATGGGCCTTTGCGTATATTTGAAAACATTAGTGCCACCCAGGCTATTAATGGAGTGATCGCCGTCTCAGGTCAACCTGTGTTTAGCTTGCACTGCAACAGAACCGTCCGTCCGGATCAAGCAGAAATGAACGCTCAGGTCACTATAAATGAGGAATAGTGTGAATACAAAGCCATGCTCAACCATGATCGATGACCAGTTGCTAAAGTGCATTATTAATAACCATACGCATCTTGGTGTGAAAGCTTCTGTTTTTTGTTGTTTTCTCAACAAGCAGAAACTGCATCCAGCTGAAACTTTCACAGGAGACTTTTATTGTATCTTTCTTTATAATATTGCCTTTAAATCAGCTTGACGAAAACCACTCTACAACCCTACCTTTAAAAGGGCTAGAGAGAGCATCTTCAGGTGGTGCCCTGGCTCTCCGGATCTACAGCCAATTCAGTCACCCTGGGAACTTATGTCAACCGAGTGATTAAGATTGATCGTACTCATCCCTCAAATTGGAAACAAACAAAAGCAGGGCCCTGGCCTGCTGACCAAGGTTAATGGACACAGTTGTTATCAGTGGTCGGTTTTGACATTGTATTTAGTGCATTTCTCCAGCTGTGAAGCTCTCTCTAGATTGTACCAGGGTAAAATTAAAAGCGTAGGTAATGACATTTGTTTGGGGAAATATCTACAACTAAACTGATTGATTATCAGAGTGATGTTAGACTAATTTAACCAGGATGAGATGTGTTTATTTGTAAAGTCATCTTGTTTATCTCTGATCCAAATCACTGTCAAATCAAACAGACTTTTCAGCAAATTTCTGGCATGATGCATTGCTCTTCTGAGGGCAAGGCAGTTTTTCCTTAATAGTGGCACCTCCATTAAGGGAAATTGTAAATCTGATTGGAACAATTAAAGGGGCAGCAAGGCCATGACCAGGAGGCAATTGTCTTGGGAAGTATAAAGCATGCTCTTCATTTTTTAACAGATCCTGGATTTAGACCTTCGCCATAGTACAACAAGAGGTTGGATATGAATTGATATTCAAGCGTAAGGTTTGCTCGGGAAGTTTATGAAGTTAGGGTAAATTTCTGATATTTAATATTAATAATCACTAGCGGGATGCCGCGCTTCGCGCGGCACCCGCTAGGTGGGCGCGATTCTTGCACATAAAATGCGACCACGGTGCATGGGGTGGGGGGGGGGGGGGTAATAAACCCTTCCCATGAAATATTTAAATTGCACTTCACGCGTGCGCACTTACACTGCTGGTTGGCAAAATGATGGAACATTGCCCCTTTTTGTGTGGGGCTGATGGTGGCGTGACGCAGACGCGCTTGTGCGTCTACTTAGTGCACAACTCTATGGCGTTTGCCAACCAGCAGGGTCTGTACGCATGCGTGAATGTAATTAGCATATTTCATGGGAAGGGTCTATTGGAGAGGATATCAGAGTTTATAACTTTCAGAATTGGTTTGATAAAGATATTTAAAATCTGTACGCAATGTAGTAATGTCCTAATGATAAAATGTTGAGCATGCAAAAGGTGTTGAGTGCGGTCGAAGGCGAAGCGTCGCCATCCCTCACCCTTTTCGCCCCCTTTTCTCGACTACGAAGCATAAGTTGGGGTGTGTTTTAATATTTGGGAAGGATATAAAAATGCAATGATGCATGCTTGGCATGATACAATGTATGTAGGTTTTTAGATAATCAAGACTTTTTGAATATCCAACAAAGGCCTGAGTAATCCATGAAATATTTGCTTCTGTGCTCCTAAAATTTGTCAAATGTTTGAATTCATGTATAATACTTGATTTCCTTTTTTCTTTATTTCTGGATTTCTTTGTGTCTCTATCTCTTTATTTCTTAAATGTGTCTTTGTTTCTATATTTTCTCTTTCTGAATATCCGTGTTTGCCGGTGGTGAACTATGTATTTTCTCAGTATTCTATTTCATTGTTTCTGTAATTAGGCCTATTATGTGTTTTTCTGACTCAGTGGTCTGTTTGTCTTTGTATTTGTTTATTTTGTTTATGTCTTAGTTTCGTTATTTCCTTAGTTGCAGGGGGCCTATTATTTATCTCTGATATGTTTCTTGATATCTATTGACGTTTATTTTGTAATGTTTTTATGTCACTATGTTACAGTAGATTTCGATGTTTCTATGTCACTATTTCTGGGTTTTTTTTATTATTTCGGCATGCGTTTGTTTCCGTATTTCGTTCTTCTAGATTTTGTAAATGGTTGATAATACAATAATAATGTTAAGTGTTACAGGGGTGTGATTTTGCACATTTTGTTGATGACAGTTTTGTAAACTTGTTTTTGTCTTGACAGATCCTGTTGTTCAAATTTTATTCATCGTACGTCTAAAGATTTAAATAGGAAACGAAAATAAAATAAAAATGATTTGTGTGTTTTCGTTTTCCTTTATTCGTTCCTTTCTGTCTCTCTTTGATTTCTTGATTTATATGCTTGTTTGGAGGAGGCTTTATTTTGGTCCATTTTCCCTTTCATTGTGTCGTTATTTCTTGCTTTCTTTATGCCTTGTTTCTTTATTTCTTTATTGCTCGGAAATTATTGGTTGTATTTAGGCCTACCCACTAAATGCAGGTAACGACTAATATTCGACAATGCTTGTCTTTGTGAATATTATGTTGTTATTCAGTCAATGAGTAGGCCTAACGTAAGCAGTCAATTTATGAAAGAAGTAGGGCCTATAAGGAAAATTTATAAAGGGGACATAGGAGGTCACATCTGCCCAATAAAATGAAATGAGATGGAAGAAGACAAAGCATCATTAACAGAAAATATGCAGTATCTGTAGAAATTAGGACAAACAACATTAAAACAATCTTTTCGAGAGAGCTGGGAAATTGTGGCGAACACCCAAGACCGAGGTAATAACGGACCAATCAAATGTGAGAAATAATCACACGTGAGAAAATCGTCGCTGGTACACACTCTCTTTCTAAAGCGTTGTTCGATGGAAAATGAGGGCACCAGTTATCCCAACATGCAAACTGTTTATTGCGTGCATCCTTGAGAAAAAATTACCTTAGTCATGCAGCCCTACTTCTGATTGTTCACTGAAAAGACTCACGGGTCGTTAAAGAAGTGTCTTGGTATGGTTTCGACATACGTCCGGGCCGTACAGTACACGCTTGATGCTAGGGCGCCGCGGCGGCTGGCGAATTTTTAGCGTGTGGGCAATAAAAGTTTCTTCGCTGGTACACACTCTCTTTAATATTATAGCGTTGATCAATGGAAAAAAGGGCACCGGTTAACACAACTACAGCGCCGCGGCGGCTGCCGAATTGTTAGCGTGGGCAATAAAAGTTTCTTCGCTGGTACACACTCTCTTTCATATTATAGCGTTGATCAATTGAAAAAAAGGGCACCAGTTAACACAACATGCAAATTGTTTATTGCGTGTGTTCATGTGATATATTACCGTAGTCATGCAACGCTAGTTCTGACTGCTCAATGAAAAGACTCATGTGTTGTTAAAACTGTGGACTTTTGGTGACACAAAATGCAGTAGATATTTAGTGAAAAATTATTTAATAGGCCCTACCATTTATAAACCCACAAAACGTGCTACAAATATCTTCTGAAGACAAACAACATTAACACAATCTCGTCGAGAGAGCTGGGAAATTACGGCGAACACCCAAGACCGAGGAAATAACGGACCAATCACTCGTGAGAAGTCATCACACGTGAGAAAAAAAAGATGGCGACCCAATAAAAAAGATGGCGACCCAATAAAAAAGATGGCGAAAGATGGCAGCCCCCAGCCCAACCTCGTCCTCGAGGGGGCGAGGTGACCGCGCGCAAGCGGACGGTCGGATCTCGCAGCGCCGCGGGGTGGAACTTGGTACCGATTTTAATTATATAGATAATTAGCAGAACTTATAAAGTGCAATACATAACTGAAGGACAGCTCAGTGTACTGCACAAAAAGTAACATCAAATTAAACTACCCCAAAATATGGGGAAAAACAGAAGAAAGAGGGAGTCTAGATTTACAAACTGCAATGAACAGTAATGAAAATCAAGCTAAACCTAAATGCCAGTTAAGTTTAGCAATCCAGAGAGTCAAGTGATAGGTGCGAGGGCGCTGCATACATATTATTGTGGCAGTGCAAGAAAATGCTTTAAGCGCCATCAGATTCAAAGATTACTCAATACACAAAGCCCTTATAATTTGTACCGACACATAATAGAAAGGAACTCAACAATACAACAGACAACTGAATAACAATGTGTTCGCTTTTTACAAAATTTACAAATTAACGGGAGAGACTACACCTCTTTAAGCGAATCTAACATTGATTTGGAAATATAATGAAGTAAATGCATTCATTACGTTCACAACGTTTCCATTAGATATACACTACATGGCGATGGCACTCTGTACTGTAAGCTTCATGTACACAGATCCACTCAGCTGCATAATTGAAGGTTGGCTTCATATTAATTCAGACAAATCAATAATTTATTTTAGCGGCCAGGCCGCCAGACGAGGAACATCGCCGCGATAACACTTTTCTAATCTTTATGTTGGATTAAGTACTGAAATGTAATATGCGATTTTAGCGGTAGTTACAACTGATCAATCTTCAATAAATCGTTCACAAATTGTAAAATTTCAAGTTGGTCGTTTCAAGCCACCTTCAAATTCAAAATGGAGGTACATGTACATCAGCACAGTGTAATCAGTCAACTAGAAAACGATTGTGTTTCAGAATATACACTTTTGCATTTAAACATCACAGCTTGTCATCATATTCATTTGGGTCATGTATTTGGTATGCCTTTTTTATTTTGGGATTTAATCTTTCAGATACATCATTAAAAGCAGCAATCCTATGAATCTTCTAAAATCTCATTCAGGAAATTGTCAGACTTTTTCAAATTTAGGAGAGACACACACCTCCAGGACCCCAATTCAAATCCCACAGGGGTGCTATGTTCATTGGGTTTCAGTTCCTACCTGATTGCATGGGTTTTCCCTGGAATATTTCTATGGGGTTTTCCTCTCACATCTAAAACTGAAACTTCCTTCTTTGTCTTTTGTCTTGGCTAGTACAGTGACTCAGTTCCCTTTTCTGAGAATCCTTGCCTTTACAACCAGAAGTAACTAAATGTAATATGATCCAATCTTATCCAAACATTTGAGGAGGAGGATGTTGAAGCATAGAAAAGGGACCAAGGACTCTATGGTTGAAGGATATGTAAGGGTCTCTCCCCAAAGGTAGGGCGGCTCAGGGCTCCATTTTGGGGGGGAAATCTTTGTAGCTCAAAATTTGCACAGGACCAGAAATTATTTTTACAAGACCAGAATCAAAATGAGAAAACACTTTCTACACAGTTTTAAAATATGAATTTTGTTTTCAGTTTAGAGAGAAGATTTATTATTGTTTTTTAGGTGCTTCCATACTCAAGAAGATTGTTTAACAGACTCAAAGTCTGAAAAACACAAGACTGTCGGACTTCTCCGTGTCGTGGCCGAGCGGATAACAGCACCGGACTCAAGCTCTGGTGTTTCTGTTCAGCAGAGTGTGGGTTCGAGTCCCGGTTGTGACACCGTTGTGTCCTTAAGCAAGACACTTAGGCCTAACCAAAATATTGCTTCATCCTTCGGATGGGACGTAAAGCCGTTGGTCCCGTGTGTTGTGTAATGCACGTAAAAGAACACAGTGCACTTATCAAAAAGAGAAGGGGTTCGCCCCGGTGTTCCTGGTTTGATTGGCTGCATATTGCGCCACAGCACCTTGTAAACCATTACATGGTGCTATGTAAAGGCATGTAGGTCTCAAACTTCAAAAAGTAGCTCCACATACATACATTGTACCTTGCAGGAAAATACTGACTGTTGAAGCTCCTTGAGCGTCACTGAGTGACGGATATGAGCACTATATAAGAAGCCACTATTATTATTATACGTTTTCTGGCCTAATGCAAAATCACTGGCCTCGTGCCTGTGGTCCAGTGTCAATTTTGAGCCCTACGGTAAGGGGTAAAGACAAAGCTACATGTATTTTGGTGCTTTTTTGTTTCCAGTTTAATAATATCTGATAAATACGATCCTGAAAGAAATCAATTCTTTTATTACCTTGCTCTATGAAGCCCTTTACACATGTACATACCTGTACATTTATTTGGTGGTGCATCATAAAACAACTAAACCAACCTCATAAAATACCTCATAATAAAATAGCAAACATTGTAAATGTCCAATGTCCCTACTACATGTTGAGATATGAAGATGTGCACAATGTCCCTACTACATGTTGAGATATGAAGATGTGCACAATGTCCCTACTACATGTTGAGATATGAAGATGTGCACAATGTCCCTACTACATGTTGAGATATGAAGATGTGCACAATCGCTTTCTCTCTTCTCAAAACTTATCTTATGTCACAGGTTTTCAAGGAATAATTTAGTTGTATCTGTTTTCTTTTGTTTGTTTTTTGGTTTACTGCGCCTTGAACACCCAGCAGGGTGGATATGTGCGCATAACAAGTCTTTATTATTATTATTATTATTATTATTATATATGCCAATATAATTACGCATGGTATTTGGTCCTTGGAAAAATTGTAGGACAATTTAATTGAGTACAACTTTACAAGAGCTAACCTACATGTACATTGGTGTAGGCTTCAATAGCCTTTTCAGTCTTCTTAATCACAGTTTTTCTAATTTTGTCCAAGGGCAAAAAAGTTGGAAATCAGACTAAAGTAGGAAGAATATCATGTCTGTATAATGTACACACACCCATCCACAGATGAGCCTATCTACTTACTGAAACACAGAGACTTTGAACATTGTACTGTGGTTTTTAATTTTCAATGGCACAGACCTGAGAAACCAGAAACAAGGATATCAATCAGCTGATCAGCTGAAAAGTTGCAGGCCTTAAGACAAAGAACCAGACCTACATCGAAAAGCAACAAACATTTTAAACAAAAGTGTTTCCTGCGGACATCATGAGTGACGACAGATAATTTGCTCATCAAACTAATTTTATTCTTTCCCTCTGGACACATTTACCCGTCATGCCTGATGATGATGCTCCAGTGGCATATAAACACACAGCCCTACAAACCAAAGGTCAACCATTCCAGAGAACGAGCCTAGTTGATCTCGTGCAGAGTCACGGAGAGCGAGAAAAACCTTTGATACGATTCATTAATTATGTGGATAAGGTACTTAGGATTTGTTTGCTGTTGCAGTAAACCTGTAGATAAAGAAAGGCCCATAACAATATGTCTATGCCCCAAAACAAGTTTACAAACATATAACATTTGTTGGAAGCTACCCGCCTCTCATCACAACAACATTCTCTCTTACGCACATTTATAAGTTATAGAGCTAATTGTATAGTGAACCACTGTTGTGTATCTCACACTAGTTGAAGAACCGACCGAGTGGTAGGTTTACTGCGGAAGAACCATGTCAATCACGTCAGAAATTTTATCTTTGAGAGGGCGAGGCCATTTTCATTTTGCAAAGGGGACTTCCATAAGAAAGTCGTATGTGGGAAACTTTTAAGGGGCACCAAGGCCAATGGGCAACAGAGGCCATGGCTGCCATGGCCTCTGCCCTCCGTGTTATTTCAGTAAAATCTCTTTTTTGAGAAGTGTTAATTCTTAGAAGAAAGAACCAGGGTTGAGATGTCTCAAAGTTTCAAGCAGGGCTCTGCTTGTCTTCAGAAGAAGACCTTAATATTACACTGAGGACATGGCATGAAAACAAATCCCATCTGCATCATTCAGGTTGGTCAACTTGTAAAAAGAATATGTGTGTGCAAACATCTTTCAAAGAAGTACACAGCTTATTTCCGATCAATAAATAAAATTGACGGATTTACCTGTACTTTGGTGTCAACAACATTAAACAATCATGCATGAGCACACCCACCACAATAGAGAATAATCTGGTATGTATCTGCATGTACCGGTATTGATTGGTTTACCAATCCTGCTGTTTAGTGGAGTGTGACAAGACAAAAAACCATGGACTAGGAGGGGTTTTTTCCTTAACAAAAAAAACCCAAAATCAATACTTAATGTAAAAGCTTTTGTACATAGCAGGCATGAGAATCTTCCGGTTTAAACCGGAATTCCGTTTTTTTCCCTTTCAAATTTGTGGTCTTCGAGTTCAATGTGAATTTGATATAAAATTTGGGGGGGGGGGGGGGGGTGAGTTGTTGGGGTATACATTTGGATCTCGCTAATCCCTCTTGTTGGTCTTATGAGAAATTGTAAGTTTACACGCTTCCGTTCGTAATAAATTGCCGCCCGGCAGCGGCCGGCCCAATATGCGTTGATTTGTTTCTTCCATGTGCATGCAGCGCGTTCAATTGATATCTGTAGACTTCTTTCAGTCTTTCCCCGCTTCATTCATGGTACGGTTTGACCGTAATACATGTATGTTTACTGTTGCAGCAAAGGAACATTCGTGGAGACATTGAAAAGTCTACTGACAACAACATACGGTGTTTTGGATGCGCGCGCATCGTTATACTTTTTTTACCAGTCGTCAGTATAACCTTCATAGGCTTAAGTGCCGTTTCTTCGATACGTTTAATGTGTTTTACGGCTGGAGATATTTTTACGCATTGAACTATGACCTGGAAGAAACTTATAGACAATGAGTGTGCGACACACGTGTGGGGAGGTTCGTTAACGTCTGACGTCTCACATTATTTTTCCAAAATGCTATGGTTTATAAACTGTTGGGATCTTGGAGATACGAAAAGGTGTTTGAAGAACAAGTTTCAATGGCCAAAGGGGGGGCAACACTTAACACAATTATTCACTATAACAGGTAAAAAGACCCCCCCAAAAATCAATTTTTGTAACAAAAGCATGACTGCTCCGTTCATAATCATTTATTTTCGTGGAAGTAAGTTCCGAATATCATTTTATTTTGAGCTTTTTAAGACAATATACGTCTAGCACTGTTATGATTTCATCTTGTTTATAAGTATTTTCCTCCTATTAACATGTCCTCGATCCCACAAATGGTCCCCAAAACGCCAGAGGGATTCACTGAGTGCGACGCTGACGCCTGGGTAAACTTGCCCAAATTCCGGACACGCAAAAATTTGGACTTTGCCCAAAATCCGGACATGCAATTTTTAGCGCAAAAATTTTTCTGGTTTTTTTATCATCGCATATTCTCATGCCTGACATAGACTCAGGAGTATTCATTGCCCACTATTGCCCAAACTTTTCTCCATAGACATTAGTGTATCCAGGTGACCAAAAGAGATTTTACACATGGTTGACCCGCAAGTTTACCGTTTACTTTATTTCTTATTTTCCACACCATGCAAAGCTTCAAACGCCACTTGAAAGTATCTATACATGTACTTCAAATATTAAAATTAATTTACTTAGCTGTGTAATTGTTTTCTTCTTGTAAGACCTGTCCAGCTTCTTGTAACTTGTTTTATGGGGTCGGTTTAATGGGAATATGATACAAAATGTTCTGACTTTTTGTGTTTTCTTCACAATGTGTATATTGTAATTTACGTGATATAACGTTCAAGTTGTAGTTTGCAAGTAGACATGTATTTAAATAACAGTAGTACTAGTAATAGTATAGACTTATTAAATGTTTCCACTTACAGACAATTGTTTACTTATTGCAAATGTGTGGTGTAAATAAATAATGATTTGAGTAGAAAGATTTCCAAATCATGAAGCTTACGCCAGAAATATGGCTTCATCAAGAGACATGAACATACTGTAGACTCAATAATCATGCACATTGTAAGGCGATGTTGACAGAACCTGAAAAGGTCCATGAGCTGAAAACTCTATAATGACATTTGAAAAGATATTTCAGGGTGTGCCTAAAGTTAGTTTCATTATTGAACCCCCCCCCCCCCCCCCCCCCTTCACACAGACACACAGAAAATCCGCAAGGACATGAGACCCATGTACAGAGAGGGATAAAGGAACCATTGGACTAGCACTTATGTAGGTGGTAATAGCATCATAATAGTTCAATACCCAATTGGGGAAAGTTTGTTGACCCTCCTGGAGGTGTTGGTAATGAATTGGGCTGGGTTCTCCTTGGTAACCAATGAGCCATTGTTGCTACACTGTGTTTGGTTTGAAACAACATTCCATTGGGTGATTAGGGGCCATCCTTTAATCTGCATGACTAGTTGCAGAACATTACATAAACACTGAGGTGGAAGTTAATGAAATATTTATTCTTTTTACACAGGGGACAAATGAAGGAAAAAAAGAATGGGGATTAAAAAAAAGGATGAGGGCAGGGAAGATCAATTGGTGTTTCATTTTCTTGACTGAACTAATTCCTACACTTTCCTTCTAATCATACAAAGCATAAGATCATGTATACAGTTTTACTGAGGGTGAGACAAATTCTTCAAGACAAGAGAACACCTTTAGGGAAATAGAACCTGAACTATATCTCATATGCCTCCAAGGCTGATTGTGTGGCATTTCTTTACACTCACAGCTTATCTAAGATCTGACCATCAACAGCTACAAGTTTGGGTATCGGATCATCTCAGGAAGAGGCAAAGTTTAATTCCTTGGTTTATTTTGAGGATTCACTGTTTCTTTGGAATTGCCCTCTGGCTTCAGATGGTCTAAAATAATTTGCTGCATGGCTCTTCGCACATTTGTGTTTACATGGTTCTATAAATTCTTCACAGATCTTGTAAATTTCTTCCTCCATCATTCAAAACTTTCACTGTATTGACCAGTAAGTATTTTTAGGAGAACAACAAATAAAAGTGTTTCCTATTATAGGATATTAACAGTAATTTTAGTTTAAAATTACCTTTTTATGAATGTACAGCGCCTTGATCTAGCTGCTAGGATATGTACACTCTTTGAGACCTTATAATTATTGTTATTGATTGCGTGCCATTTTTATAACTGCTGAGTTTGGAGAAGTAAGGTTTGGACTTTGCTAAATTAGGACGTTCTGAATAAGTATTGGAGAAACACTACTGCAGGACTTGTTCAGTTAGTGAGGTTACTGGCCCAATGCTAGAATACTGGACTCTGGCAGGTTGTCCAGTGGGTATTTGGAAGCCTGGTGCTCCTGAGCTCGATTTCACAACACTAAGACTCATCTTTAAAGATGAGTTGTCAATATCACCAATATGGTGATTTGTATTGTGACATCACACTTTGATTAGCAATTCAGACTAATATTAAGATCAATCTTATCTCTTTGTGAAATCAAGCCCAGGTATTCAATCTTTTTGCTGGTATAAAGGCCTACATTAATCATTTGTTGAACCAACTTTTGGCTGGAAAGAACACCAGAAATTTATGCTTTTAAAAGTTAAATATCTCAATGCATTTTTCCCTTTAAAAGAAGTCCACTTTTCAACAGTGAGTCAAGCGTTAGATGTTTTGCCAAAATACTCATTATGATGCAATTTTTTCAAATTGGCTAATTTGTTTCCTTAACAATTTTAAAGTTCCCAACGCATGACACTGCATGTCCGTTAAACTTACATACATGTGGATAAAGCATCAACTTGTAGACTGTTTATAACACAGCGGATGGTAAAGTAAACAGGCAGTTTGGTAATACATTCATGTACAACTACAAGTAACTTCCACTTTTTTGCATCACTTCACAATTCTATCAGACACAGTCAAACCTACACTTTCCAACTGACTGCATCCCATTGCACTTCCTTTCACCTTCTTCAACAAATTCATGAACGCCCACAAAATAGCACGAAAATCTGTTGTTTCAACAACTGTTTCAACAAGAAAATCAACTCAGTGACAATGTCAGACCTTTTAAGAGTAAATAAAGTTACTCCATTCAAAACAAACACATAAGACCACAAGGCCAGCCTTTCTCTGATGCAAGGCACCCCTAACCACCCCCACAAATTCCTCCTGGTAGTTGACAACGCCTCATGACACAATATCCTTTCAAAAAAAGGTGATCTTTATCGTCAGGCATGGACTAAAGGACAGACTGCAACTGCAAGTTGAAGAAACCCTAAATGGACACCGATGACTCCTCATGGCCACCCCTTTGTGTTTCACTGATTCACTGACAAATATTCCTATTAAAGAACTTTCTTATCTTCATTTTTAATAAAAGAAAATACGCTTAAAACATTTAAAGTCCTTAATCCTTTATTCCTCAAAAATATTTATTTGTAAAGTAGTGGGATTTGGGACAGCAGGATGTAACAAACTGCTTATCATTGAAACATTCCAATCTTATTCTTATCTAAGTTTATCTTTACATTTACATGTAGGTCCAAACACAAGGTGTTGAATTACCTTATGGTAGTACTTCTCTTGTCAAAGCCACTACCTGTAGTTGGGTTTATTTGCACTTTTCCCAACATTTTTGGCAAAGCTGACTCCACCAGAATGATACTCAAGGAAAAAAATAACCTGTTATTAAATCAATCAGACTCAACCTAAACTTAGTAGTGGAAAATTTTCTTTCAGGGAATTCAATACTTTTGGGTTGAACAAAATAAATTGATTAGAGCGGGATTTGCCAGTCAAAGACCATTCGACCTGTAACTGCCATACAGCCAGGGATCACACCGAAGTTTACCATACAACCTGAACCTGGGAAGGGGCATGAGAGGGATCACCTTAAAGGGGATGCAGCTTTTTATTTCAAATATCAAGTAATAAACCACAAGGGAAACTAACTAGGTAGTTTCTTTTTTAAATAGGGGTTAAAGGCACTGGACACGTTTGGTAATTGTCAAAGACCAGTATTCTCACTTTGGTGTATCCCAACATATGCATAAAGTAACAAACCTGTAATCAACAGCTCTCCGTTGCCCGTTATCAATTAACTTTTTATGCTCATATATATTTTGAGTAATTACCAAACGTGTCCAGTGCCTTTAAACAAAGAAAACTTGACACAAGCAGGATTTGAACCAGCAACCTCCACATTAATGTGCTGACGCTCCACCAACTGAGCCATCCAGCCCTAAATATAAGGTTTGTCGTCTTCCTATTTTGTCAATACCTTTGTTTGATTGCCAGTCAAAAGCTATTCAACCTATTCAAGCTATTATACATTGACTATGTATGAGTGAGTTTTTCTTTTCATTCGAGGTTAGATTTTGCATATTTTAACAAGTCACATGTCATAAAATAACGAAACACTCTATTTTACTGGCATCCAAATTTTTACCACCTGCATATTACTATAATAAGGCTTCAATGATTGAGATTATTAATGTGGAAATTTGATAACCATTATACCCAGTCTTAAGAGGACACTATTTCTTTGACTTTATTTCCCCTGGTCTTGCCCTTGATGTCCCTTCAAAATAATCCCATTGAAATTCTGGAGGAGGAGGGGGTTTAGAGGGCAATGCCTTTTCAAATAGCTACAGTTTTGTCCCTTTAAAAGATGAAGTTCGAGGCATGTCCGAAAAAGGAGGTCACAAACAGCTACGTTCAACAATGGTTGCTTGGTAAAAAACTAAAAAACAAAAAGGTCTTGCTTTACTGGTTGTATTATTTCTCATCCATCATTCATAAAAATGGAAAATGATTCAGCTAGGCTCAAAGTTGGTTGCTTGGTCAAAAAAAAAAAAAAAAGTATCGCTTCACTGGTTTTATTATCTCTCATCCATCATTCATAAAAATGGAAAATGATTGCCATGTCAAGGATTTCTTTGAAACAATTCATCAACTGTGAAACTGAATGATCGGCGAAACTAATTTTATAGGGAAGCATTCTGTAGCACAATTCTTTAAATCAATCAATCAATCATTTATTGTTTTAAGTGCACCACATACAATTATCTCAGCACACTGTACACTTGTTAAAAATAGTACCAGAAAAATACATGTTAAAAGGTTACAAAGAGACAGTAAAAATTAAAGTAAACAACGACTTCCATAACAAAATTGAAACAAATGCGTTTTCACTAATGACTTAAAAGATTCATAGCTAAAAAAAGAGAGTAACAAATTTAGGCCTATAGTTTTTCCTGAGATGAGATCTTTGAATGATGATGATTAGTTTGTGAAGCTGGTTTAACCATGGAGGTGGTTTAACTCCTAATGGTTACTGTAGTGTTAGAGTCTGGATATTCATTAGGATTATTACGTCATATTAAAACTCCAACACCCGCGTTTGCCCTGAACTTTTGAAGTGATTAGTCAGAGCAGAGGAGGCCAGTTAGCTTTTCATTTTACAAGTCCAAGTCTGGAATTTCATCTTGGAGAGGGCAAGGCTATTTAAATTGTTCAAAGGGCACTTCCATTGGGACATCTTAAAGTCTATGGGAAAATTTTGAAGGGGCACCAAGGCCAAGGCCAAGACCAGGGTCAACAGAGGCCATGGCCTCTGTGTAATTACAGGCCTGCAAGTCCACCATATTTTTCTCATGACCACAGGGTATGCCTTTAAAATGTTCAGTGACTAGCCACCACTGCAGAACCAGTTAACTTGTCTTTTCACTAGCCTGTCAGATTTTTCACTAGTCCATATTTCATATGGAATAGAAACACTTTTTCAGACCACATGGAAAGAATTGTGACTGATCCTTAGTTGTTTTAACTGGCATTTGGCCAACAGACCACTGTAAAGGGAGAACGCTGGACTACATGTATATAGGATTCCTTCCAACTTTTTCATTGGTGGCAATATGACTGTATTTTGAAGAATTATTACATAAAATACTCATTCGTACAAATTCAAATTTCAACTACTGCCACAGAAAGTACATGTATACTCTTTTTATCCATGTGATACAAGTTTTTGCAAAATAAATTTATCCATAAAAAAGTATGATACTGATAGAGAACCAAGAATAGACAAACAAAACATGGTAAGACAAGATTGTACTCACAATACACTATTTTTTTAGGAAAGTTTTCTAGATCATATGTTTGTTCTTTATTCAAATTAGTTGCTCAATTGGTTTTGAGGCATATTTGCAGGCAGGTATGGCACTGGGATTTAGGGGGGGGGGGGGGGGTTGAACTTGTCCAGGGCAAGAAGAGGCCTTGCCTGGAAACCCATATGTCCACCATGCATTGTGCAGTTTAATGCATTTTAAAGCATTGCACGCAATGTGTATTAAATGAAAGTACACACCAAGCAACGCATATAATTTCATGAATCCGTATTGAGTGTTGCGTTATACGCAAACAAATTATTGGTCAGCGTGTACATAACACTACAGACAAATGGATTTCCGACCTTAGGGTTTGTGCGCTGAAGAATCATTTTGGACACTATTTTGAAAAGATGCCGAATCTGACAGCAAATTTTTCACTCACAGTCACACTCATAAAGCTAAAAACAAAGTAACATACTATTTTTGTTTGTCATAATGAATCAAAAATGACGGTCAGATTCATCAACGACAACGGCAACTATTTCAGGTTGGAAAGGCCAGGGGAAAACTCTGTTTGGGAGCAAATGACACTTTTCATTGTGGATTACTAAAAGATTTTAAGAGTTGACCCTTAATTATATTTATACTTACCGTGTTGATAATTCCGAGAAAGAGCCGCCTCCATCAAGCAGTCGTATTTTACTGAAAAGTACCCCATTGACCAGTGGTATCGAGGACAGCTCCACCAACTCAAAAATTACTTGAAACTTGTATTTCTTCTTCTTCATAATGAACGTCATCCAGGGAAGTTTTCTTTTCTTTACACTCCTTTCTTGATTAATCAATTCAAACCTCAAAATATTATCCAAGGTAGTCCCTTAATGCTTCTTCTTTAGTAGGTTTGCTCGTGTAATTGTTACATGTTGTACACAGTTTGGCATGTGACGTGATTCTCTCCAAAGTGATACACTTCAAAATAAACACTGCATTGTTTGCTTACCGACAAAATATAATTTGCATTGCACCACCAGTGACCAGCATTCACAATCACTTTCGCACAACACTCATATTCATAAATGTTCGCTTATATGAGCTCGTCTGCATGTTAATGAGAATGTAGTCATACACTCAATGTAAATAAAACGAATTTTATCACCACGTATCCGGAATCCTTAAGGAAATCGTAAGAATGGACGGAAATGGCGATGACTTTCTACCACTGCACAGTCGGTGACGGGGGTTGTTGTTTGCGTGAATCCGCTAAATGACTATTTCATGTATAACATCTACCGTATTTACACATACCCACCGGAAGTAATCGGTTACTAGACAGGTTCCGTTGTATTTCTCAACGAAAATCGGTAACAATACAAGGTACCAGTCTGTCATTTTTTCAGTCTTCGTAGCGCCCTCTGTTGGAAATTAACTGGTTATCTTTTTCTCTCTCTTCTTTTTTTGGGGGGGGGGTAGGGTTAGCTTGAGCGTTATATTTTTCTTTCAAGAGTTTTATTTTGTGCATGGTTATTAGTTCTTATATTGTGTTTAGGGTTTTATTAAATTAGCAGTTAGTTACAGCTGCTACTAATATTTAACTGAGCAGAACAATAATATTGATTGGCCCTCTGAACTGAAGTCAAGTTCGTTTCCTTTCAGTTTCAGGACCAAAATTTCGCACAAGGACCGTTTGTTGACTAGAGGCCAATATTGCATGGCGCCCAACTTGTTTATGAGGATGAGTACCTGTTAATATTGACCAGTACTCGACAATGGTTCTTATGCGAACTTAGCCGAGTGAATTAATACTTAATAGTGCTAAAGTTAACACAGAATTTCTATGTCGATCAAAACGAAAAACAAAAACGCACACAATAACAATCCATTTATCTGTCTGATCATGGTCTGATCACGGAGGGTTCCTTCCTCCATGGTCTGATGATGGTAAGTTGATAGTTTCGCATGTTTTATGTCCCTTTATTATTGGAGCAAATACCCCCCCCCCCCCCCCAAATACTGGACGCAACACCCTGCTACACAAGATACAGAATTCTTGTTATTCTACCAATGGAGGGCGCTGTGCAAAACAACAAAGCAGAAAAAGCATTGGACCTTGCTTCGCTATTTTTCACAATACAGTCTGTGAAATAGTAACTATTAGTAATATTAGTTTTTCTAGAATAGCTTTGATGAAAATGGCAGAGGGAAGCCCTGATAACAAGCCATACCACATGGATGAGATCTGCACTGGTCTTTTCCTTGGTAGCCGAGATGCTGTCCTCACTCAAAAGGGGCAACGGGACTTGCTGAAACACGCCGTCACCCACGTCTTATCAATCGAGTGGTCTAAACCGGACATCTCTGCGTTGAATCTAAACCATAAGTTTGTGTATATTAATGATATGCCATCTGCAGATATTCTTAGCCACTTTGAGGAATGCATAGCGTACATTGATGAGGCTCTGGCATCTGGGACTGGGAGCGTCCTTGTTCATTGGTTAGTATAGCTGGTTAAAATAATACGTACAATTTGGTGATAATTAAAAGAACATAATTATTCTTTGTTCAACCCCTAATCATAAAAACAAATAGTGGATATGTACTCCGAGAACTACGAGAACAAACCTTATTATAGTTCAAGGAGTAGGAGTAGTGGATATGATGACTGCACAGGCTACGTTGACTAAACAATATTTATTAAAAGATGGCAAATCATTTTAGCACACTGTTTTGCCTGTACGCATTTAAGTAAAAGTAACCTACCCTTAGATTTAAGGGATTTTGTTACCATTCATTGTTGCATAGCTTAGTCAAATGCCTCCTGATTATCAACTGACATGCTCCACATTCGAATCCCACTTCGATTTGTGGCTCCCGATGTTTTTTAAGAGAAATTAAGTCTGAAATTCATAAAATGGTCTAATAAGTGACAAGTCCTTGCGCATGTTTAATGCTCGCACAATATACACTGCCATTAAAAACACAAGTCTGCTAGTGACTTGATTTCCAATAAATTTGTCTCCTCAAACATGTATCTCAAAATGTCTCATAAAAATGCTATCTATGTCCTTGAACCACACAGTATGATGGGGATTTCTAGGAGTTCCACAATAGTGATTGCATACTTGATGCATCGAGACAAGATAACATTTCAGAAGGCGTTTGATTTGGTGAAGGAGAAACACCCACGTGCAGAGTAAGTATGTGTCCGATCTGCACTCCACCAACAACCAAGCAACCTTGGCTTTACGTCCTCACTTAAGGATCCTGCCGAGTTATCTACGTAAACGTAAACGTATGTTCACACTGCTGTAGCCCATGAATAGGGCCAATCCACTTTCCTTGGCCCCAGCCCGTTTGAAGACGAGGTCAAGGAAAACTCGACGATGGAAATCTTCAATTTCTAATGCACGAGATTTCCCGCAATGTGGAATCTTTTTGAAAGGTTCTATAATTTATTGGAAAAACTTCATTGTTTTTATGTCATCTGTTTGTGAACAAATCTACTACCAAATGAGGGACGGATTACTTGCACCATCTCCTTGAAAATAATCCAACACAGTGATAAGCTTGAAGGGTAAATATTTAGGACAGATTTTATGCAAGAATATTATGATGTAAAGGAAGATGTTAAGTGTCATGTGAAACTATTAATATTTCTGATGATTATATAATTTCAGACCCAACGATGGCTTCGTTGATATGCTCTGTTTGTTTGAGGCAATGGGCTGTCAGTTTTCTTCATCGCACCCACTGTATAGACAACATAGATTAGGGCAGATAGCTCCGGATATTCAAGGTACTGAAAATAGTTTCTGGATAGTTGTTTTAAGAGTATTTTCATCTCCTTTACAGCAACAACAAAAAAGAGAAATGTTTTGGCAGTAAGGACCATTATTATAAACATTATTATAAACTGATGTTTTTGGTTTTGAACTGCGTTTTTCAAAGTTGTCTTTCTAAAAGAAAACTACAGCAGTGTATTTTTAAACTAAATGCAGGTTTACATTAGTGTACAAGATAACTATGACCTAATTATGACCTATGTTTCCAAACTGAATTATGATGTAGTGACATGACAAGATTCCTCTATTTCTACCAGCTGGTTCACAGGTACCTGAAGAATTCATTGCCGCTGACCCTGCCCAGGAATCTGCATCAACTGAAGCACAAACCGTCTACAAATGCAGGAAGTGTAGGTCAGTGTGAACCTTCATCTTAATCCCCTTCATCTATACCTTGACTATTGCAGTCATCTTGCTTTTGACTTGGTCCATTACCAGCAGCCAGACCATGACCTGGGCCCAATGTCATAGAGCTGCGTAAGCAGACAATTTTGATGAACGAAAATTTACAGGATCTGGTCAAAGATGGTGCATGTGGCATGGTATTTTGGCTGGTAATCTTATATTGGTAAGCATAACTTGTTGTGCTTAGCTATTTTTTGTACTAAAGTAGCTCTATGAAATAAGGCCCTGGGGGTTACCTTGCAGTGGGTCCTCACTCTGTTAATTCTGTAACCTTTATAATCAACCATCTTTTTTCATCGAACAGGCGAGCAGTTTTCTTTCAATCAATGGTTCTTGCTCATATCACTGGGAAAGGCCAGGCAAGCTTCAGCTGGCATAAACAAATGCATCCTCATGCTGTGACTACATCCCCTTTAAGCACAATGGATTCATGCACATCCCTGTTTGTGGAACCAGTGAAGTGGATGGAACCATTATTGGTGGGGTCATTAGAGGGAAAGGTAAGTGCAAAACTTAAGTCTTGATGTCAGATGTCGGAAGAATACTTTGAGTCGTCTGAAAACTTTTCAAAACACAAAATGACATTCCACATTGGATTTGTTTCTGATGACAGGCCCGATGGAGGTAACAGAGGCAATTACCTCCATGCCCAATGTCAAAGCCTTGATGCACTTTGAAATGCACAGGTGGCATTTAATCAACACTGCCCTTTTGAGAAAGCAGTGACCAGCCTGTGATGGTATTTTATCACGGGCTATACAGTGGAATTCTATGACAAATTATTTCCTCTAGAAACCATTATTGTTATTTGAAACAACTTTTGTGATTTCCCCCTTTTCAGCTCTCCTGTCCAAAGTGTTCTTCACGCCTGGGATCTTTCAACTGGTCAGGTAAGTTAAGCCGTCAATATGCTCTTTGCAATCAACAAAATATTCACTGCTGTAAGTTCCCAATTGAGCACCTTCAAAGCAAAAATCCCTCCAGCAAAAATATTTAGGTTTACTCTCTTGCCAGATAAACTCTGTACTTTCCAAGTTGTGCAGAAATCAAACCCACAACTGTGCAATCTACAGCAGAGACTACCACTAGACCACCAATTGAATCCAATGACCAGAGGCCAGTTCACATCCCACCCAAATAACAATGGGTTTTTTCGTCCCCGATACACTATCTGGCACAATAGATAATAAAGTTTTTGTGGATCGTTTCAGGTCTTCAGTGCTCTTGTGGTGCATGGGTTACCCCAGCCTTCCAAATTCATCAGAACAGAGTGGATAAATCAATGCAACGCAAAAAGGTAGTTCAAAGTGATCAAAAACATGAGGATGTATAGCATTCCAACGATAGCTAACTGCCAAAGCCATCAAATTGGACATGGCGACTAATTTTTTACTGGAATGCACGCCAATCAACGAAAATACGTCTTTTCAATGTAATGTTTTTTTTTACAAGTACAACAAAGCACTAAGGTTTATCTTCAGATGTTTTTTTATTGTTTCCATACTGGTTTGTATTGTGACATCACACTTTGCTACACAGTTAAGATTAATCTTAGCTCGTTGTGAAATTGGCCCCTGGACCTAGAAAGGCACAGGTATTTAAAAGGACAGAACTACAGTGAAGGCTACAACTATTAAGGATACAAGAGTCAAGAAAAGGGAAAGGTATATTTTTTATCTAAAGATATTTAAATATAACAAAAATAAATGCAATGTTTAAAATTATATCAGCTGAAAAAGTTCTTGGTTACAAATAATGACCTGGTTAAAAGTTGCCAATAGGGGGAGTACGTCATTTTACACCATTTTAATGTGATGTACAAGAGACTTATTGGGAAATGATTACACTACATTAACCTTGGAGACACTCTTTTAAGTTTCCTTCTTGATGGTATTTTTAATACATGTAGCTCCTCTACAATGTCTTAGCTATAAAGCTCTTTCTCTCTTGGGTTACTTTACATACACTTACAGGGCCAGAGATAGTTTACTTGGTACTTTGTAGTGAAATCCCATTACAGCCCAATTGGGGCTAAACTGGGAAAATTGTACGAAAGTGACGTCAACAGTCGGGTGGATAAGGTGCCGAAAGGAAAGAGCAAAAGTGCACTATTTACAGGTTCAGAACTAATGAAAAGGATTTAAAAAACAACATTGCCATGCAGAGGTTGTATCGCTCTGATGGCAGGGACGGATGCTGTTAAAAAGGCCTGTATGGATGGGGCTATGTGCAGAACAGCAGATGGTGGTAGCCTGTTCTAAACTTGACATAGTCCTTGGGAAGAAGGCACACTTCATTGCATTCATGCTAATTTGATATTATAAATAACGATAATAAAACAAGATCAAGTGTGGAAAGAATAAACTTGGTTGATTTTTTAAAATAAAAGTTTGGAGTCACTGAGTATCATTGAATTTTGGGAACAATATCTGAAAGGAAATCTGGTAGTACTACCCCGGTACTAAAACTATAAGAGTAATCTGGTTGTATTTGCTTGTGTAGCAGCCCCAAAGGAACACAATGGCTCCTCAAACAAAGAGAGATTTACACATGTACCCGCAAGTAGATTTGAAGTTACTTCCTGTAAGCTAACAGCCAGAACATTAGGTTGTTTTCTCTGTAATTTGAGTCTTATTTTTCCTCTTTCTTTCAATGTGTTGTTTCTTCGCACTTGCACCACCATTACACCATAGAGTTGGAGTACACATACAATGCCATGCTCAACTTTGAAATTAATAGTTTCAACTGCTCCAGCGCGCCAACTAAAATAGCGCCACCATGCGTTGTCACTGTGGCCTCTTTGCAACAAACTCAGCGGTGCGATTTCCTGTCTCCGCACACCCATTTTACACGACAATGTGGTTGTGAACCAATCTAATAAACAATTTATATGACAACCAGAAGTTTGACTTGGGTATGCTAGAAGTACGTAGAACTAGAGTAGAAGTGTAGACTGACGTTAACAGGTTGAAAAGACCTACATTTTAAAGAAAAACAACATGACAGAGTATGAAAATGAGTGCCAATATTCCTCAATATTCCTCTGTGTTTAAGTTAGATCCACTCGACAAGACGGATTCACGAGTGATTTTGAACATACCTGAAAATGATCGAGATAAACAATACGACGCTGGTCATCGAGCTGTGCCAAGCGGGCACAACGCGCTGCAGCAGGGGGCCCCCGCAGTCTCCAACGTTGACCCATCTCCGGAGTGGATCACAGCAAATCTACACACAACACCACCCCCTTCTCGACCCAAATCTACGGAGGATGTAAACAGCCCGTATCTGTCTTCACCTTCCATCAAAAAGGAGTCCAAGTCAAATAAGGCGAGAGTACGTCACCGGAGAGTGAGACCGTGCTTCACGGTGGAATTGTCCAAGGCCAAGTCGGGAGCTGAGGTTTTGAGGATTAGTTTGGAAGAGCTGGGATGGCGATGGAGAGAGGTGATTAAATAGCAGTATTGGAGAAAAAAACATGCCGAATCAGACTAACATTTTTATTTAAAATTGTGATTAAAACACTTATTTGCTGAGATTTGATTTAATTTTTTTTTAAATATTCCTTACCTTTATTTATTTGTAAGAATTAGAATGGTCAATGATTAATTAATGTACTACCAGTTGCTCACATTTTTTTTTAAATAAAACAAACATTCATCAGAGGTGAATCGCACAAGTGACCTTAAAAAGTGGAGGTTTTTCCATGTATGTAACCATGGTCATGGTGGTATTAGAAGGATGTTGGTGAAAGCGGTGAAACAGGGGCGGTTAGATGTGGCATGTTTTCCCCACTTTGTCTTTTGGTTCATTTATTTTTGTATCATAGAGTTAAACATTCTTTCGAGTTCCGGTCGTGACGCTTGTGTCCTTGAGCAAGACACTTAACTATAATTGCTTCTCATCACCCAGGAGTAAATGGGTACCTGTGAGGGCAGAGATGGTTCTTGTGATTGATTTAGCTTGATGCGCTACATATTTGGCAGCACAGGCTGTAAATACTCCCCAGGGAGCTGAGATGGTTAAAGGAATGACACAAAAATGGCCCAGTGACCAGGGGTAATAATGTTGAAGCGCCATGAGCGTCACTGAGTGACAGACCTGAGCGCTATATAAGAAGCCACTATTATTATTATTAAAACAAACTTTAAAAAAATAACAAACAGCAGTTGGAGAAGATATAAATTATTGACAGTACAACTACAATGTATTTTCTGATTAACAGGTCTGTGGTGCTCGTAAAAACTCCTGTGATCTTTACTGGCATGGATGTTCTTTCTTTGACAATTATGGAATCAAGTCGGGGATGGTCAATAAGTTTCCAGGTTTGTATATCAAAAGCATTTTGTCAAATTAATGAATAAATAAATAATTAGAAGTAGTTGATGTAGAACAAATAATTGTCTTTCTTGTTTTTGGCTTTAGTTGGGTTACAGCCCATCCTGACAGCTCAATATTCGATTGCCTTCCAAGTCTACCCAAACTGTTATTATTTAACATACGGTTAAAGTCAATGTCTGTATGACACCTAAAATTGTCACGGGACTGCACGTTTATTAAATGGACCTTGCAAAAACATCCTTCACTTATAAACAAAAAATTTGTATACCATATATCTGTCGGTCGTTGTAGTCTATAACATGATGCTAATTTTTCCAGGGGGGAGTCACTATCTTGTTATTGTTTATAGGCAATCATGTGTCATTTGTGACCGTTTATTTTATGTAGGTTTGTTGGAGTTAGTACGCAAAGCACAACTCAGTAAACTTCTCCATCAGATGCACGAACTCTTCCCTGAAGAGTTTGACTTCTACCCCAGGACGTGGCTTCTACCAGAGCAGTACCACCACTTCTGCGCAAACGTGGCTGAAATGCAGCAGAAACACCCGCACGATAAACCAGTGTTTATCGTGAAGCCCGATGAGGGATCTCAGGGGGACGGCATCTATCTCCTCACAAACCCCCACCACATGGGGTCAGTTGGTTTGGTCCGAAGGGCCGTCGTGCAGGAATACATTGCAAGGCCCCTGCTACTAGAACGCACCAAGTTCGACCTGAGGGTGTACGTTCTACTGGCTTCGATCGACCCGCTTCAAATCTATATCTGCAAGGAAGGAATGGCACGCTTTTGTACGGTGAAATATCAGTTACCGACCAATCGTAACATTCATCAGATATTCATGCACTTGACTAACTACTCACTCAACAAGAAGAGTGACACATTTATTCACACCAACTCTACAGACCGGGGAAGCAAGCGAACTTTGACAAGTACATTTACAGCTCTAGCCTCTAGGGGTCATGACACCATCGGGTTATGGTACGCCATTGAGGAGATAGTAGTCAAGACGATAACGGCCATGTTGCCGGACTTGACTGTTGGGCTCCAGGCAGAGTTACCAGCAAAGAAGCCCGCTCCGTCTTGTTTCCAGGTATGGAAGAAAATTTCTCTCCTTTGTTGTTTTTGGAAGTTGTTGTTCATGGTACAATACATTTACTGTATTAAATCAAAGAGCAAGAGTCAGTGCGTAACCATCCTGCTTGAAACATTCAAAAATTCATTCCACATAGTTGTCCTCTGTACACACACACCATTGGAACAAATTAAGCGTACACAACCTTACAAGCACAGGGGAGTGTGTAAATTGTAGGAGGTTTAAGGTAGCAGAAATCCCTTTTCACTTAAATCAAACTGCCTCAACACTTCTACTTCCACTGTTTAATATGCAGACGGCATTCCTGAAACCATCTTAATTTTAGGAGTATGCAGCACCGGCAACAGGTAGCTTATTAGTCAACAATCTTTACCTATGCAGGTACCATTTACTCCTGGGTGAATAGAAGCAGTTATGTTAAGAGGGACTTAGATTTATTCCTAATGTGAATTGCGTAGAAATTTGCCACAATTTAAACTAGTTTTAATATTTTCTTCTTTTTTTGTGGCAGATTTTGGGTTTTGATATTCTTGTGACGGATCAACTGAAACCGATTCTGTTAGAGGTCAATGCAAACCCCAGTCTACGGCTGGACTTTGAACATGAAGTATCGCCCGGAGTCGTTGAATCCAAACCAAGCCCTGTTGATGAGGAGATCAAAATCCCACTCATCAAAGACACACTGAAACTCATCAAACCAAGAAAAAGTGCCAAGGAGTTCAAACCAAGGTACGTCAGAAATTGTACAGAATAACAATAATAACTAGGATTACAGTTCAGAGCTAATAATATGGGTAACTGTGAACTCTGCCCACGACCCGGTGTACCTGTGGTTTATCCTTGTTGTATGGCATATCACAAAACCTCATCGATCCCCCATAATAGGATAGGCCTACAATAATATAACTCCCATGATATACAGTACAACACAAACAGTGTGTGATGCTAGCCTGGTTTGAGGTTGGACTGATATTCTAGCAGGTGTACCCTAGTAAAGACCCTCTGACAAGGCTAACCCTGCACATTATTTTCTTCAGCTGCAATCTAGAAGATACTGCAGAACAAAAAACGCCACAGCAAGACGGTCTTGCCCCTTGATTTAATGCATGGTGGCATCTATGACCACAGCCATTTTAAAAAATTATGTTTTTTTAGAGCTTGTTTTGAATGAAGTGTGGTTCAATTAATAAACAGGCAGTACAAGATAATTGTAGGTGTCATTCAGTGATTGACATCAACCGTCCGTTACATTGTTACTTTTGCAGCAATCAAATACTGATCTTCAAGACCACTCATATCCATTTGTTTATGTTCGGCCATGTGACTAACTACAATCCTTAACTCATAGGACCTTGTAATGTTGAATTTTGAACTGGTGCACCGTATTTAGCTCCACCAGTTCTTAAAGACTTTTGCATACATTAATGTTTTTTACATGTTTTTTTTTTTTTTGCAGACAGACATTGTCTAACTCAGATGGCTCTCACCAACCTCAGGCAGCTGTCCGATCATCCAAGGGGTCTGATGACGAGACTTGGAAGGAAGGAGAGGCATTGGATGAATCCTGCTTGGAGGAAATCTGGCCCAGGAAGTATGGAGAGCGTTACAGTCACTTGAGGGTGATGGAGCACGTGGCTGGATTGTTTAATCAGTTCCTTGGCGTGAAAGGGGCACATCGAATGGGGGCCACAGGATTTAGAATGTTCAGCAGGTAACGTCACGCTGGCAACAAAACCATTCTCTTTATGTACCACACACTTTCTGGCGGGAAAAATATTCTGCTTGGTTAATATCAGCATTGTTACAATTCCATACTGCCCAGAAAAGAACAAGATTTTAGATGTGTTATTTTTGCTTTTTTACTGTTTCTTAAAACTACTTTTAGAAACATTTAAACAGCTGTAAAATGTTTGTATTTTTATCAAAGCTGCAATTGCTGTAAAAAGTATTTATAAGCAAATTGAGCACAGTGAATGATTTCCTTTGTAAAATGCTACACAAAATGTATCAAGTGCTACTCGGCAATCACCATTTGCAACCTAATATTAGCATTCTGTGTGCACAACATAAATTAATTCAAAATAATTTGCTACGAAGTAGTTCCCAGGAGCACATTATTGAGGAACCTGTTTATGATGTGCTATATGAAAGCCACCTTATTAATATTTTTACCATTATTGATTCTTTATTATTACATTTTCTTGTAGGAAATGCAAGCTGTGCAGTAATGGCATAACAATGGCAGGAATCGATATCATGTATATCGATATCACACGACGCTGGACTTTAGACAGCCATGAAGGAATCGGAGCAGGCATGTGCTTCGGGGCGTTCCTTGAAGGGTTCTTCTCAATCGCCATGCGCAAATTCCGCGGCAACTCCCTCCTCGAGAAAGTCAGCGCCCTTGTTGAGGTGTGCGAGTGCAACCTCAAGAATGCTGGGGCGAGGCCGACGCCCAGGCCAGAGATGGTGAGACACAGGGTGGCAGGAAGATGGCCGACCTCGGAAGACTGAGGCAATGAAATGAAATGAAATGAAAATCAACTCCATCCAAATTATCTGGAGGTGTGTGGCAAAAGTCAAATCATGATCATTGGACACATGGAGGAGTATTTTCTGTGAGGAATTAAGGAAATATAGGCACATGATGGCAAGGAACAATTGAAGACAAAGCAGTTGGCCTTGGGTAGCCTTTGATAAGTCTCAATCATCCTCTTGTAGGAGGAGCCTTATTACTGACTTGGGTTAAACAAAGACAAATTTACTAGAGCAGGATTTGAACCAACTACCTCCAGAAACATGCGGCGGTCTACCAACTGAGCTATCTAGCACTATGATGGCGGTCTCCCTAATTATAAATCAAGTGACAAATGCTGCAATGCTCTAAATTTAACCTACCTATTCTTGGTAAAATCGTCCAGCGATATGACCAAACATTTAAATTACTCAACTGTACGGGTTGTGGATGGTGGCAGAACCGTTAAGAACTACCTTTGTACTTGGGTGTACTGTGTATGCATTCACCACATGATATCATGTTGTAGACCGACATTGGTGTAGTTTATCTGTTATTCTAAACCAAAGCGGATTACTTTTAATATTTGTCAAAGCGAATAACATAAATAAATGGTAATATTAATTGTGTTAATTTCAGTCAGGTATTATTTCCTTTCTTGAAATGGAACGAGCCAAACTTCTGTCCAATTTTTCGTCCTCAAAACACTTCCATCCTTTTTGAATTTTAAGAAATACTTTTTGAGCTGAATGCAATACTTCCAAATTATTTCTTTTTAACATATTTTTGCAAAGCACAATGTGTATGGTAAGCACATGTTTGTATATGGAAGTTAACACCTTTTAATTTATTTAAAAAACAAAATAATTATTTTAAAAGCACCATAACATTTCGGGTGAGGATGCACATTGTATGAAATTTTAATTATACATGTGCATGGTTTTGTGTAAATTATGTTAGTAACTACATAGAGGGCCACAGTTTGTTTTAATTTGAGAGAGATTTTGGAGGTCATAGGTACATGTATTGTTTACACTCTGCCAAAACTGGTGTTTTTAATTTCATATGTTCCATTGTAGAAGTTAACCTTAACAAATAACATATTCAAAAAGCCGTTTGTGATGTTCCCTTGTTATAAAGTTGGACAGGCCCAACTTAAGTACACCTTAGGTGGGCCAGTTAGTTGGACATGGCCCAACTGCAAATGGTAATATTTAAGTTGGGTGGCAATGTAATTTCACATGTAATGTGCTTCCTACTTATATGTATCAACCATTATTAACCCCAATCCTTCAAAATCCAATGCCATGTTTTGTTGGACTGTGCTTTAAAACATTTGATCAGGCAAATTAGAGTCCAACAGTTTGGGTGTTGAGTAACAGGTTACACATCTATGTTCCCACACCCCTAATATATTTTTCTAATCCTAACCCATGAGGGTTATCGGATCATAGGGCTGTCGAACTTTGTTAGAGTGAGGAAGGATCCTAGTAATTCAGGGAGTTTAGGTTGTAAATTTCCTTTTAACGTTTTAATGAATAATAATGCAGAAGAGTTTATAATCAACTAAACTAACTGAAATATTAATATTAAATCTATATCCATAGATTCTTTTATAATAAAGCAATGATAACTCATAAATGGTTTGTTCGTTTGTGTTTTAATTATTTCAGATTTACGAAAGCCAGTGATATAAGGTTACACTTCAAGCTTTCCCAAATATAAAACATTTTATACATTTAAGACTATGGGACAGCAACTACTACTGTAACCCGCAGGTCTGAAGATACCTGTGTACACAGGGTCAACCCAAAACTACCTCTCAATAACCCATGGCCTATTCTAATTCCAGAATGCGGATTTTTCATTTTCCTGAAATCCTCCCCAATGGTAACATGTCTTACTCTTAGTCGGTGAGACCACCACAGAAGTAGGAAAAAACCCCATAATGAAACCATGGCGTTATTTCAATAAAAAGAGTAAGTGGAAGGTTGCCTTGCATGAATCGACCAATGCTAACTCCAAAGGTCACTTCCTAATTTAAATAAATGATGTTGCACAAATACAGCGCGGTTGGAGATTGTTTGTTGGCAAATTTGCTTCTAAAGCGGCTTTGCCAAGCAAATAATAACAACAAAAGAGATTGGTTAAGTGCTTCTTCCCAGGGATACAAAGCACACACAAGAAGATGAAGTGGTTGTTTTTAACATTTTTCTGATTTGAAAAAATATGATGGAGTTTCTAAGAGGTTGTGGTAGATAAATCCAGAGCTTTGGAGCCGGGGTAGAAAAGGCCATCATCTCCCCAGGCTGCTTTTTGGTTTGTGGCTGGATAAATGAAGTACAAAGCTGTCAACATATGCAATTAGGGAGATTTTGTACAACAATCGAGGAGATATTTAGAATTACATTCAACAAAACTCTTATATCTCTAATATATACTTGCAGCCCTGGAATTACAGAGAGGCCATAGGGGCAATTGACCTATGTTGCCCCTGGTCTTGGCCTTGGTGCCACTTTCAAAGTTTCCCCTAGACTTTAAGATTTCCAAATGGAAAGTGTCCTCTGCAAAAATGAAAATGGCTTTGCTGTCTCAAAGATTAAACTCCAGGCCTAATGTTGGTTGTATTAGTGGTGCTGTGCTTTATGATTGTTAGTACTCTTAGCTTGCCATGCCTTGTACTACAGTCCTCCGTAGCGTTCTTGATGAGTGTCAGGTTGATGGTACAATGGTGTTCATAGGTTCTGGTGGCGGTGCTTGGCCTGCTGCTGCAGTCCCTGGTGCTGTCTCCTGAACCGTCTGCGTCAGACTCTGTACTGCTGGTGTCAAGCTTTGCCCCATGTTTGACAACATCGCTGGAAACAACTGACTGTATAGCTCACCAAACTGGCTGATGTTCTTGTGTACAACGGCATGTACCACTTCAGTGTACTTTTCTGTCATACCTAAAGAGAATTAGCACTTGTGTAAATTAATTAGTCTCACAAAACTATAATTTCTATCAAATCCCCGATTAAAAAAAAAAGAAAAAAAAAAAGTTATTAACCCTCTTACTCTTGGTATTATTTACCAGCGAGTTGACCAATCATGTGAAACCATTCAACCGCAAGGGTTTTGTATGATGGCACAACTGTACACAGAACTAACTGTGTACTGTACTGATGCATTCATCATATGATAACATAATGCAGGCTGGCATAGTTAATCTATCATTCAAATCCAAACAAGCAGTAAACCCCACGCACACTGCTTAGATCCATACATCATTACATTCATGTACTGTGTACATAAAATGTATGTGTGAACATAGAGTGTGCTTGTACATAGTACAGTGTGACAGTAAGAGGATAAAAGCTTGGTAAAAAAAAATCTACCTTCTGACAATAAATGAAGATAAAAAACCCTCTTGAAAGTGAAATGTATAAACTCTAGAGAAATAGGGGAATCAAACTACTCTAATTATCATCAATAAGTTTCCGCAAAGTATTTGAAATAATCTATTGGCAAATATTTGCCTAAACAGCTGAGATAAAGAATACTAACAACTTAGAAGACATCCTTTCATTTGTGTATTCATTTGAAAATCCAGGTAGAAAAGTCGCTGAGGAGTCCACCTGGCTGTGTTGTATCCGTGTGCCACGTAGTCATGTAGCCTTCGAGAAGACTCCAGGCCACTTCCACTTTTTGCATTTATACCGCTGGTATTTAACAAACTTTGTAAGCAGTTCCCAACAGCTGCTTCTTTTCTTTTTCTTTTATGCTTGAAGTTTTGGAGAGTGATTCCATTTGATTATTTTTTTCAGATATCTAACTCAGAAAAATACATAAATTTTCATTTAAGAAAACTGAAAATTCCCCTCTCTGTGAGAGCAAGTAAAATTAATTTATGAAGAGAAGTTTTAAACCAACCTGGTGGGAAGGACATGACATTTCTGCCATTGACGTCTGTCTTATTGACTGCACTCGGGCTTGGTGGGTTCTCCTGAAATAAACATTTACATTCAAAGTCAAACAACTAAAACGCCTCAAAAATTTGACAATTTATCATTAGTTTTAAAACTTAATATCAAAGACTAGAGAGTGCAAAGGTCAAACTGAACGAATACTTTTATCCCTGATGCAATAACTCCATCCGTTAATTTCTTTTGCTGTAAATTACAGGATGTGAGCTAGCCTCTCATCACTGAGCATGCTCAGTGGCTTAGCGGCTACAACATCTGCTCTAAAATGTTAGGGTGGTGAGTTTGAGCCCCCCCCCCCCCCTCCATTTCACTCATGAAATACCTTAAGACACGCCCAGACAGTTGTCAGAAGAAGGTAGATCTCACTCGGTGCCAGACTAGGAAAGAGCAGACTGCAGTAACACAGCGGGGGAGGCAGGAATCCAGACTGGGGAGAAGCAAGATTATTTATATTGGCGTTAATTTTTCAGTTGGCATTATAATAAGAATAACTTCAAATGACAACTGACCGATCCACTCAGTCCCGCCTGCCAAATCAACTACCTAACAACAGCACTCAGATGGAATGGAATGGATTAGGAAACGGGTTAGGGTTTTCATGCACTACCCATGTGGGTGTTGTTAATAGACAGTTGTTGAAGTGGGCGGGGCCTAATGGATTGGTCTATCTGTAGAAACAGACGTACAAAGCAAAGTACCTGATTTAAGCATTCCAAGAGTCTGCAAGATGCCTGGAGTTGACTTGGTGCATTCAGACCTTTCTCTTCACGGCTACTCATCCAGAATGATATCAAGGTTGCTTGAAGACTGTATAAAATCACTATGCACTGACACATTGCAGGGGGTACTAGAAACAGACAGATTTACATACTAACTTAATGATCTTATGATACGACTGGGGGTACTAGAAACAGACAGATTTACATACTAACTGAATTATCAAATGATATGACTGGGGTACTAGAAACAGCCAGATTTACATACCAACTTAATGATCTAATACCAAGGCTGAGCGATTCACGCTGAAAGAATCTCATAATTTCTCTCAAGAGAACAAATCCTGATGCTTTCTATGAAAACCTTGGTTGTCTTTGCATTGTTTTGTCACAACAATTCCAACAATTCCAGAAAGAGGAATTCTGCACAGAGGCACAGTAAAGATTTTGGAATATCGAAGGGAAAAATACACAAAATAAGGATTATTTAATAGTCTTTTGTTTCTCCAAATAGAACTAACCTCGGCTGACCATCTCTAAGATATCCCACAGTAATGGATTCTCATCAAACCGCCTCCTGACGGACAAATCTCTGTTAAAAAAAATAAACATAAAAAACATACAAATTTCCAGTTTGAACTAAATCCTTACCCGTGTCTTAACCCGTTTATTATTCGTGAAAAATAAAGTTCATTTAACAACTGCAAACACAAGTTTATAAATACAACAATGTGGCTTGGAAACAAAGAGTGGGAGCTTTTACAGTGGATGCAAGGGGGCACTTTAATAGAACTACACATGGTTGCGTCTCAAGTCGGGCACGTTCTAGGCCCTAAGGAAAGGCAATTTAATGTTATGAAAACAACATCCTGCAGATGAAACGGCACTAAATTGTCAAATTCATGAGAGACTTGTGCAGCCAAGACACAGGGGAAGTTTTAAGGAAAAAGTGCACCAGACGTTAACATACCTTTCAACAGTCACCTTCATGTGTTCTTCGTCCGGCCATGTGATACCCACATGGGTGATGTCAGGGCATGCTAACTCCACCAACATGGTGGATAGTATCTTCGCAGCTTTGTCTTCAACTTTCTTGGGAATGACTGATGACGGAGAAGGGGAATGTCTCAACGATGATTGATCTTGAAAGCCACAACAGGAATGGATGGTGTTCAGAAAATACTGGCAGTTCCAAAGAACCTCATCCTAAGACCAAAAACAATTGCAAGAAATGCATGGAGAGGTTGTTCAAATTTTATACCTGGATCCTGATTCTAGATACAACTTTACAAAATTGCAACGTTTTTCTCCTTGAACAGTGACATAAGGAACCAGTGAAAAGTCTCTCTGAAGAAGTCTGAAATTACCAACGGCAATTGCATTTTTTATATCCGCATAAACTTTTTGACATAGTTTGAATTCTGCAAACTAAACAAAATAACCACGGTGCCTTTTTATATCTACAGCATTGTTATGATGCCCTGCAAATTTGAGAAAAAGCAAGGCAATTATCGCCATGATCATCTGAACCTGAAGTTGGGATACTGTACCTTGGATGTTTGTGGTCCTTTGACCTGAGGTTTCAGACCTCTTCCAATCGTGCCAGCGTGGAAGACGGCTGAATTACTGGCCGGCAACGTGAAGGACGCATTGGCAAACTTCTGGTTGTCCCTCAGTAGGGATGTCGGTTTGTCTCGCAGGGGTATAACCTCACCATCAACGCAGGGTTTCCCTCCAAATAGGACACAGTTTTGCTGAAATATTCATTTGTGAAAAAATACACTAAATGAAAGTTTTCACCAGAGTTAACTTTTCTCCCTCTTCCCGCTTTTGATTTTGACCTTTTCTGTTTCCAACCTCTTGTGGTCAAACCAGCCACTTCCCTCCAACCCCCCTTTTTGTCTCCTTCTTCATTGTTCATCCATTTCTTTATCTGTGGGCTTTCTGCCTCTCCCAGTTTTCATTTCTTTCCACTTGACTGCTTCAGACTCTGCTTGGGTCGAAACGTCAGGCCATTAACTAGTTTTCACTTGGTTTTCCTACTTTATTCAGAAGGTTGTGGGTTCGAATCCCAACCAAGGAGTCTGTTGATTTCTTTCAGCAGGACTCAGAAAGCTCGGAGTATACAAACATTATCCCACATCAGTGTAGGGAGGTAAAGGGACTGCCATGTTTTCAAAGATACATTTTTTCCTCCATTTTCCAGATGGTCCTGGATTCAATCCTGACCCAGGTAACTGTGAATCTTTGTTTTTGTTTTCACAGGACACAGGAAACAAAAAGTTCTTTAACCCAAGATGCAATTGATTATCCTACTCTGTAGTGTTTCCAGTGTTTATACATACCCTGTTTGTCAGTCCCTCCATCAGTGTCCTCAGTACCAACTGCTGACCCATCGGGATGCGACACCACATAGACAGGTACTTTTGACAATTCTGCAGAATGCATCGTCTGTTCAATGTGTCTGTGAGAATAGTGAGAACAGTAAGAATTTCTTAATCAAATTTGAACAGTGGTTCACTGAATTGCCTGGTCATAACTGAACACTGGACTTGAAAAAATTAAATCCTCAGACTAAAATCTCCACATAGCATCAAGATTCATAAAGACTTTCAGCAGAAATCATCGCTTACAAAATTTATACTAGCTTTTGAAAACTAGCAGAGAACCTGTCACAAGGAAAGTACATTGCATGCAATTTTGGCTGGTAACTCAATTTCTGTCGGCCATTTTGGTTTTTCTCAGCAAATTCTTTTGCTCAACAGCTTTTCAGCGTATGACCCATTTTGGAAAAGCGTGGAACTTTGCCACCACATTTCATACTGAAATTTGTGTTTGAGCATTCAAGGTCTCTTGTGTAACCATGCAAAACCTTCCCCAAATCATAAAAGCAACAAACTCACTTGATTTGATGAGCATCGCAGTGAAGAAAAACTCAGCCGCCGACTGAGCAACTCTGACCATTGTTACCATGGTAACTGGCTCCGGCCGACCAATCAGATAAAGGAGTTCCATTGTCTGCGTGGCGATAAGTAAATCTGAATGATGGAGTTGAGTCGAAAGAGAATGCAGGTGAGGGGTCAATGCTTTGGTGAATTTTGACCTGGCAATGTTGCGTCCTTCACCGACCGTCTCCCATTTGACAAGCTGTGTGATGTTGACCAGAAGCTGGTAGGTCTGAGAGGGGGAGGAAGGAGAATGTTAATAAACAAGATTGGAATGTTGCTTTAAGAAGTGATTCCGAGATGGTAGGTATGATGGTGATGTGTAAAATTATTAAATGAAATAAAACTCTGTAGCAAAAAGTCTTCACATCAACCTTGGAGTGCTTTTCATTGGAATCACCAAATCCTATAAAAAGCAAAACCCCTTAATGGGCTTATTAAAACCATGTCACATTTGGGAGTCACACCCAAAATGTCAAGCTCTGTTCTGAGGAGGGGTTCAACTGGGATCCACAGAAGTAAAAGGCTGTTAAAATATTGTAGTCAGCGTAAGGCCGAACTGTATCCCGTAGGCCTTTTGAAACCAGTGGAAGAAAAAAAACCCAGATGAATCAAGGATTACGGAAATTAAAAGGATTACCCTGAGATATAATTAGAATAAAAACATGTAATCAAGAAGGCAAGTCACATACAAAAAATTGTAATCTGAAGTTGGGTTCAAACCGGGGTCAAAAAAAGTGTAAGGGAAGTAAAAAATAACTGTAGCCTCCAAGACTGAACTGTATCCCGTAGGCCTTTTGAAACCAGTGGAAGAAAAAAAACCCAGATGAATCAAGGATTACGGAAATTAAAAGGATTACCCTGAGATATAATTAGAATAAAAACATGTAATCAAGAAGGCAAGTCACATACACAAAATTGTAATCTGAAGTTGGGTTCAAACCGGGGTCAAAAAAAGTGTAAGGGAAGTAAAAAATAACTGTAGCCTCCAAGACTGAACTGTACCCAGTAGGCCTTATGAATCATGTGGAATGAAAACCTTTGAATCAAGTAGCAAAGTCACAACCAAAAAGAAAAACTGTAATTTGAGGTTGGGTTTGAACCAGGGTCCAAAGAAGTGAAAAGCAGTCAAAAATAACCGTAGCCTGTATAAAACTGCAAATGGGGAAACCTCTACATGGGGCTTAAAACCATGAAATCAAATAAGCAAGTGACAATTAGAATGAAAAAGTTCTAATTTGAGGTGAAGTTCCAACCAGGGTCCACCGAAGTGAGTTGGAAGGTTACCTCAAGTTCTTCGATACGTTGTAATTGGTTCATCGTCTTGTTGACTGTCTTTACAAGAACATTTGGGAAGGTCGCTTCAATCTCAGCCTGCAGCGATGTGAACAGGCTGACCTGAAAGAAAAGAAAGAAATTCAAGTTCCAGGGTTACTTTGGTGTTAGGTTCCTGTGGCCACCATCCCTTGGCCCTAGAGCACTGTCGGCTTCTTAGTGTGAGTAAGACAAGACAATTTGGCAAGATGAATCTTTATCTCACAAACACACACCACTGGAGAGTATCTGTGACCTTGGCACCCACCTTTTTTTTTTTTTTTTTTTATGAGATGTCGCCCAACTCACAAGGCCACGGACGGCCACTCAAGGTGAGGGCTACACATAACTGATTTGGGCCATCGACCCAAATCAATTGACACCAGGGGCACGTTGCCTCCTACTCCTGGGGCTGAAACAGGGTTACCCCCTTCACAGTCCTTAAGGATGACTGACGGATGAGTACATATGTCAAAATGTCTGTAGAGCAACTCTCTCCGCAGTGTACACCAATCAGACCGAGCAGTCTCTGTAACCATGGCAACCTATATTCGCAGAATAAAAAATAAAAAAATTAAAATAATTGTTTTGGTCGAAAAAATATTTTCTACCCCCTACGCTAAGTTACATTTTTCAGTGAGTTGATCAACCGATTCAAAACCATTTAACAGCACCGGCTGTGTACCGTGGAATGTACACTGTGCTTTCATCTTCATGTTGCAGACTGGTATAGTTTATCAACTATTCATAAACATCCTAGACAGTGTAGGCAGTTCTACCAAAGACGCACTGCAACATCCGGCTGAAGGGGATCAAGAGACTCCCATTGAGGGACCTTACAACACAATTGACATTGGGTGATGTACACCTCGTAATATAAATATTGGCTAAGGTCGCAGTAGCCACCAAGAACGTTGAACTTTTAAAACTTGATCATTACACCAAGCAATCCAGAATATTGCAACCTTAATTTAGTATTTTATTCCTATTTTCTTTATTAAATTTGTTGAGTGTAAATCGTGTAAATAAATAAGCTAGCGTAAACAGCATTCACTACGAAACCTACGTCTATTTGTAACTTTGTGGTGTCAAAGGAGGAACAATTATTCTCTAGATTTTATTTTTGACTTTGAGAGAACCCGGCTTTGTGACAGTAGGAGTAAAGATGATTTATACCGAAAACCCAGTCAATATACAAGGGTTTGGGTTTGTTGTTATAGCTACCTGTAGTCATTTGCCGTCAGGATGTCAGCGCACAGTGTATTGGTGTATTTCTGAAGCTCTGATAGGAATGGTATCTGGGTGGCCTCTTGCATCGTTGCACCTGTCTGTTGAGCTAAGGATAGATTACCTGTCTGACTGTACACAGATCGCTGTAAATCTAGCACAAGCAGATCCTACACAAAAACCACAAACAAATCAATAAAAATCATCCTAAAGGATCCATCATCAACAAATGTGATCAGGCAGAATTCAATCAAACGTTGGCACTTCTATTCTTGGTGTAAATATTTGCCAGAGAGTTGACCCACCATCTGAAACCATTCAACTGGGTCGTTTATGGTGGCACAACTTTGCACAGAACTCACTGTGTACATACTTGCACTGTGTATATGCCTTCACCACATGATATCATATTGCAGACTGACACACTCAGACAGTAGGAGGGTTGACTGTAAACTGTGTGGATGCATTCACCACATGATATTATATTGCAGGGCTGGTGCAGTTTATCTACCATTCAAAACCAAAGAGTATAATATAAAATGGTCTGACAGTAGGAGGGTTGACTGTGTACTGTGTAGATGCATTTATCACATATTATATGATAATGCAGGCTGACATAGTTTACCTATCATTCAAAACCACATTGGATGATATTGAATAGTCAAACAATGATTTTTACTAAATCTATATCAGAAACCTACCAGTATTAGTGCACAGGTCTTCTGCACATGCTCATTGACCTCTGTGCTCTCGCCGCCATTGCAAGCTCGGTCCAATAGGAAGCAGAGAAGCTTGAAGGCTCCACTTCCGGATCGACAGATGAGATGGATGACAAGAGTCAAGAGACTGTCTTTGTCTTGTAGGAGGACGGAGGACTTGAAGAATTGCTCGGACAAGCGGTTCAAGACTTCTGGTGTCACTGCCAGAAAAATGCACAACGTGATAATTGCAACTAACTTTCTCTTCAAGCCAGAGGAGTGAGTAGTGCATTAACCCAAACCCACTTCTCTACAATCTTCCAGCATCCTCCTCGCTGACCACTCCACACCAACATGTTTGGACTTGGACAAGATTGGAATGCCCGGCCCAGTGATTTAAAGCAGTTGTTAATTGGGCCTAAGGCCCTCCATCCTTCATTTCAGCAAAGAGGATATAGGATTTGTGAGGATAGGGGTTATAACAAAGCTGAAACACTGTATAGAAAAGAAGACCAAAGAAGCGGATTCCTACAGGTTCAAATGGGGGCAGAATTCTATCAATTTAAAGGAAAAAATCATGCACACAATAGACCAAATTAAAATGATTGACATGGTAAATTTTGGTTTGCTCTTATGGAACTCCTCAGAAAATAGCTTTTTATCTTGTTTCCTCAATTATTGGAAATGGCACTCATGGAACTCCGTACAAAATGGTAGGGTATTTTGTACACTCAATTACCTTAGTGGCATTCATAGACCTCCAAACAAAATGACACTTTATCTTGTTTAATAAATTATTGTAAATGCCATTCTAAAAATCCATACAATTACACTTAATCTTGTTTATTCAATTATTGTAAATGTCACTCCTGGAACGCCTTACAAACTGGAATGGGATGTTGGGGCTCAACGATTACAGTAAAGCTTGGACAATTTGATGTTTTTTTACTCACATGCCTGAACAAAGTCTGTAGTTATAACTCTGAGTAGCATTGGTGACATGGTGGCAAGCTGGAGAAGGAATGGCACAGTAAACAGGTGCTGCTCCTCATCGCTCTCTAAGCTCTCCTACAAAGGAAATCATACCATGAAGTCAGGGTTCCAGGCTAGATTCAAAAAGTTACATAATGGAACCTTCTTGGTTTGAAAACTGGAAGCCTGGTGATACAACTTTGTATCTCAATGACGCAACCTGGGCCCAATTTTATGGCTCTGCTTACTGGTAACCATTCTCTATTTAAAGGGTAAGCAGCAAATTTCTTTGCTAGCTGTGTAAGCCAAAAATACTTAGTAACAAGAAGTCTGCACAAGAAAAATTCCTTGCTAAGCTGTGAAATATGCTTTGCCAAGTGTGGGATTCTGTAAGCGCTGATTTTTCGCTTATGGTAAGCAGAGGACATTTGGCCTCAGCAGATAATTATTAGGACAGTAATAGGTTTTATGTGTATATCCAGGAATATTTTTTATAATAATAGTACCGCATTACAGTAAAGAGAAGAAATGTTCACAGGTTACAAAATGTAAGGGAATTTATAGGCACAAAATTAACAACTTTTTGGGACAAGAGTCTGATTCGCACATTGGTTTTGAATCTGTCAATGTCAATGCTTATGCATTTGATGTGTCATGGCTAGGTGGTCCAGCACATCGGAAACAATTTCTGATGGCAAAGTCATTTGAGTGTGGTTTTGTATTCCGATGATGACACTTGTGTTCTTAAGCAAGACAATTAACCATAAATTGCTTCTCTTCACCCAGGTTTATTAATGGGAGCCTTTTGAGGGTTGGCTACAGGTTTATGTTGGATTAACCCCTCAGCGCTATAAGCAGCTTGAGGTTTGATATATGCTCCCTAGGGAGTTGAGAAATGTGCGGAGTGCTGATGAACAGGCTGGGATGATGTTATACAGCGCCCTCATCTAGCGAATAGGATATGTGAGCAATATAAGAACCCGGTATTATTATTATTATCAATATTACTATACCTGAAATAATTCAAGTAAAGCTTTTCTGATGTCTTGTGAGTGTTGCGCCGCCAGGTGACCCAGAATCCCCACTACAGACGCCATCTTGGGAACCTTCTTGTCTGAGGCCACCAAGCCTTGTGATTGGCTGTTGCAAAAGTCCTTCAGGCCGCAGGAAAGGACACGTGTTATGATGGTGTTAGGGAAACATGACCTACATAGATAAACAAGGGATACTAACTCATTTTAAACAGGGTAAACAGCATTGTTCTTTAACTCTCCTACTCTTGGTCCTAAGTTTGGCTTGTTTTGTTTTGTAAAATTTTGTAGCTTTTTACCATTCGTTGTTTTGCTTATATATGATTAATGCTTAACTTGTTTATGTACAGCGCCTTTGAGTAATTTCTTGGATATATGGCGCTTTATAAATGCTGTTATTATTATCATTTTTACATATTTCCCCTGTGAGTTAAACAACCATTTGAAACTATTTTAACAACACAGGTTGTGTATGGTGGCAAAACTGTCCACAGAATACAGGCTGGCATAGTTAATCTATCATTCCAAAAAGCACAGTGTATGATATTGAATGGTCAGCCAGTAGGAGGGTTAACTTAATGTTGGAAGTTGGAACCATGACTAAATTTGAAAATCAACACAACACTTGTAAAGCACTGTCTGCAGGAACAAAATTCAACCTAGGGTTAGAATCTATTCCTTCACTAGATCAAGCAGACTCCTTGAAACACCTCAACTGACACCTTGAGGAGAGATAGATGAGTAAAGGATGGTTGTATCTCACCCGATGTGTGCCACGACCCAGTCAAAGTGTGGCGAGTGTTGTACAGAGGTATCTAACAATGCATCTACACAGAGGTCCGGACATGTCCCAACCATCGCTGCAAAGCACTGTGATGCCACGTCCATCAATGTCCTTGTTGCTGTCGCAGTAAATACAAATAAAGATGTTATTAAATATTAATTTGAGGGTGAACAAAGAAAATCTACTAAAACGGGATTTTAATCTGTGACTTCTAGTTCTAGATTAACATGCCGGCGCTTGACCAAGTGAGCAGCAGCCTGTGATTCCCCCTCATGTAAAATGAATAGTTCCTTTTACCTTTGCATGTCATCCACAACTGGAGTAGTTCATTGAGACTGGAGGGGTGTGGCACTCCTCTACGACCGGCATAGGTGCTACTGATCTGACCCAGAAGGTCAATTGACCACTATGAAAATAGAAAGCAAAATATTTAAAAAAATTCACTAACATTTAAAAACACTTTATGTGTAAATCTCAATTAAAGCAAGTAGCTTAAAACACTTCCTTCCTAAGACTAGCAGAGAACCAACCATCCAAAATGTTGGACTCTGATTTGTGTGGAAACATGTACCCTCTATAGTATGATTAATGAATACCTTGAAAGAGTCGAACTTGTACTTAATATTAACCCTCTTGCTGTCTGACCATTCAATACCATTCACTGTGGTTTTGAATGATAGATAAGCTATGCCAGCCTTGCAATATGATACCATGAGGGAATCCATGTACACAGTACACAGTTAGTTCTGTGCACAGTTGTGCCACCATACACAACTTTGGCAGTTGAATGGTTTCAAATGGTTGGTCAACTCACTTGAAAATGTTGCGAACAGTAGGAGGGTTAATATTATTATCATTATTTTTATGGTCATATCTTTTTGGAATTGTGTATGTGTGTTTGCCATTTATTACTTTTAAACTACGAAAAAACTTACCCCAAGCCTGGTGACATTGCAACTGTCTCTAGGAACTCAACTTTAAACGTTAGCTGGTGACTAAACTAGTCATTGTTCCAGACATTAATAAAATCTAACTTGCAAATGGCTAATTGAAATAAAGGGGCTAGGGATATACATGTACAAAGACAATTTACAAAACTAATAAATTGCTATGTTTTGCTTTGCGTCCTTTAAACATTTTATAACAATATTGTTAACCCATTGTAAACACGACTCTGGCAACTCTCCGGTCAAGAAAAAAAGGGAGAAAAAGTAAGAAACTTACTGCTGAAATAAACGGCGCCCAAGCATCTGCGTTTGTGTTGATAAAATTAGACAACACTTCATTGATGTCTTGAATGACACCATCCAAGTTGAGACCGGTGCTGGCTGCAAAGATGGACACATGTTCAACAGACCAAATGAAATAATGGAAATTCGGATTCAAAACTACTAATATATTGAAAAATTGCAGTAACTTTCTTTAGAGTGCCATTGAGAAAAGTTGGGTCTCCGGACAGAGGGCAAGCTTGATTGTTCTCTGAAAATGTCTACATTTCACCTAAAAACCGTCAAATATCCAGTCTGATGCTTCATTTTTGACAGGACTTGGCATCAAGGCATTTTCTCCTTGTAAATGGCAACGATGTAGATGAATTCACCACATGATATCACATTTATCTATCATTCAAAAACACAATGGGTGACGTTGAATGGTCAGACAGTAGGAGGGTTAATAGTGTGAAGAGTAATTTTTCACAACCTTTTTCTCAGTCTGTGGAAAGAAGTTCAATGACGACGCAATACCCACCTTCTCCTTCTAACTCAAACAGATATGAGTTAACGCTCTCGTCAAACACATGGCATAGATGCTCTAGTACAGCAGTCCGTGCGGCGGGTAACGTACGCAGTAAATGTAGAGCGCATCGAGCATGTTCCTCACTGGATAGTTTGTGTCCGGACCGGGCATGGGTTCCTTTGACGAAGCTACGGATGGATATTAACAGCTCCTGAAATTGTACAGAACAGTTACAAACGAATGTTACTTCAAGCCTAGCTGGCAAGCCATTAACATAATTGAATATCTAAAGTTATCACTCTATTTTGCACTGAATTCAACTTGTCCAAGTCTGTCCTTCCCTAAGCTACAATACAAACAATACAAGCCATTTTAACAAGCAACCAAGTTCTACCCATTCAATAAACATTCAACATGGTGGTTCTTCTCTTGTCAAAAGACATGAAAGAAATAGTGTCAACTCAAATTAATATTAATAATAATAATATTCGCAACTGAACTAAAATCTTGTGCCGTGGATAGGTTTTCGACCACAATCATATACCTCTGGTGATGCAGGTAGAGCACACATCTCCTCAACAATCGTTTTCATTTCATGTACAAAACTTGGTATTCCAGAAGTAAAATCAAGCCCTGTTGTTGTGTGTTCGCAAAACACGCACTTCGGCGGGTCCCTTCTTCACACATGCCCGTCCACACCTCTCAACCTCTTGAGGGCGCTATTTATCTTAACTGTGTAGAATATTGTGGAATCGCGCATAAACACCGCTCTGAATTCGCGATGTGACTCTGAACTTTGTGAACAAGAATGTTGATTTGCTTTTATTCTGCAAGACGCTTTCAGATATTGGCAACTATGGCATTTATCAGACGATTTTGCTCATCATCTGTAAGTACATTCTACGATTAAATTTGATGCTATGAACAATTAAATTAAGCTTTACAATCAAAGCTAAGTTGAATTCGTTGCCTTTTCATATCGGCGGATATTAAGTAAATAAACCAAGGCAAAAGAAGGCGGGTCGGAATGTATGAGCGGGTGGGTGTGATCTATTGGATTGCATTACACACATTATTTTTCAAGTGTAGCTAGCTTTCGAACATTAACATTGAGGCGGTTCAAAGTAAACTTTCTTTCTATGTAAAACTAAAAGAAAACTCAAAAGGGGAAAGGATCTGAGCCAGTTTAGCCAAAAAAGACTTAAAAATAAACAAACAAGGAATCCATTTAATTACAAAGCATACATAGTGGACAGCTATTTATATATGCATTGATAAACAAAACTGAGATCAAGGAGACTGCAAATGTCAAGATTTCTAGCTGACAGTTAACTAATGTTGGTATGTTTTATTTTTCAAGGAGTTTGGGTATCACAGCACTGGAAAGTGTATCACAAGAGGGTTGAACTTCGCATCCCAGCAGGGCAGTAGTCGAGCAAATGGAACGTCTTCAATCAATAGAGGGGGCAAACACTCCACATTACACATATACTTCTCAAAGCTGAGGCCTGCTTTGATCAGCAAAGACCCAATGGCTCAAGAGGCTTTGTATAACCAACATCGATCACACTCTTTGCACTGGGACAGGAGGGAGACATCTCTCATGTGCTTGCAAGAATCCTCTAAAGATTCGGCAATCTCCAACACGCCCCACAAGGAGGGATTGAAAGAGGACATTAAACAAGATGAGCCTCCTGTGTTAGTTCGGGTCGAAGGTAGCACCATTAATCATGTCCTGTCTATGTTGACGTCCACACTGCCAGTCCATGAAAGTTTGAGGGAGGTCACAGCGACGCTACGCAGACTCTCAGCATCCATGCACGTCCAGAGCGTCCTCGAGACGGCAGCCAAACCACGCGAAGAATGCAATGATGACATCATCATTCGAAACCAGCCAATCAAAAGTCACAGCTCTGATAATTTTGTCCACACTGCCCCAACTGATGCTCTTCACAAACTTAATCGATTTCATGTTGAACAAGACTTCTTAAACGTAAGGCTTGATAACCTGAGGTTTATCAAACCAGATGTCCCTTTTGTTGAGAAACTCAAACCTCAACGTTTACAGGAAGCCACAGGAAGTCAAGCAAGAGTGCATTTGTATTTCAAGTAAGCCATATCCCGCCCCCCCCCCCCCAAAGAATAGGCCTAAGGGTTAAAAACAAAACAAGTTGACAGAATGTTCAACATGTGTAGCCTGCAAACCCCACCTCCCCTCCCTGAAAATGAATAAATCAATCAAAAAAATGAAGAGAAAATACAGATTTTAAAACTAGAAAATGTTTGAACTTTGAATAATTTAATAGCAAATATTTGCCAGAGCAAAACGTTTTGTATGAAGGCCAGGCGTGGAAGTACACGGAGGCCATGGCCTTCGTTGCCCTGGTCTTGGCCTTGGTGCCACTTCAACAATTTTTCCCAAAGACTTTAAGATTTTCCAATGGAAGTCCCCTTTGCAAAAAAAAAAATGGCCTTGCCCTCTCAAAGATGAAAAACCAAGCCTAGAAGGCAATAATGTTTTATCTTTTTCAGTAAAGTGTACCATGTTCCAATGGTGGCTTCTTTACCCCAGCCGAACCATCTTCAATCCTCAGCGGATGATCATTCAGATTCCACTGCTGGTGTTCAACCCTCACAGCATGGGGACGTTCTCACCCCACCTGATCTGAATAATCACAGACCCAGCAAGGAACAGATTCTTGTCATGCATGAGAGACTCTTCACTGAAGTAAGTCGAGCCTAATTGTCTGGATTTTCTCTCCAACACATTCCCTCTTGCCCTTTGGACTGTCTTGAAAGGAATGAACGGCAAAATTCTTGTGTCCATACCTCTGGTATTCCAGGGCCCATTGGTGAATCCTCTTGACAATTTTAGGGGTTTTGATCTCTCGACTAAGAAGACGCCACGGCCCCTTGTCAGGATTTAAAAAAAGATGTGTACCTCTTTTAGTTTGATGGAATATTTCCTTTTGTTGATGTATCTATGCATTTACTTTGTTCATACACTTGTTACTTCCAGCTACCCAACTTCTTACTAGAACCTCATGACTTCAGTATGTACGCAGACACAGTAGAATTCGACAACAGAATTTTTAGAATCAAAACAAGGTAATTTCTTTTAAAGTAGAATCGATAATCATTGATGTTTGAGCGTGTTTTTATTGTTTGATGACGACACTAGCTGTGAATAATTTATAAAGCAATCCATTATCTTCATGACCATCATCTCTCACATCACCGAACCCCCCCCCCCCCCCCCCCCCTAAACAAAGGGAAAGCATATCCATGTGCATGTGTAGCCAGCCTGAGCTTTTCAACTTTACTTTGTTTTTTACCAACTCACAGAGGGCTGCCGGCCTACAAGGCTTGCATCCAGTCCATGAAGAGCCTTGGTAAGACTTACATGACGGGATCAAGCATGGAGGTTCTACGTATCACAGCTGATCTGGATCAGGATCTGATCCAGGCAAGGTGGAGGATTAAGGGAGTCCCACTTCACAGCTATATCATCAGACCGTGGCGTCGAAATCACCCTCACAGGTGAGTTGCTTGGAAGGGAGAAGTTTAATACTTTCCACTTGTAGACTCCTTGCATAACCTTCAACGTTGCTGGTCCGCTGATGTTACGCACATGTTTTTGAACACCAAGAACAGCTATCATCCAATGAGCTGCCTCCTTTTGCCTCAGTGAGGGCACTGTTTGAGAGTGTGACGTCATATGCAAGGGGTCTTTTACCACCAATGTCAAGGCTAGAGTCTACTCTTAAAGACCATTTCTCATCAATTGTTTTTCTTTTCTTAGATATTTTGATGCGTTTTCTACTTTTGATGTTGGTACCGACGGTCTCATTCATCGCCACAAACTTGATAAGGTACAGTTCCCTGTGATGTCTTTTTCACTGACATTTATCTGATTATCTTCCATTGTTAAATCAACAATTTATTGCATTTTATTTTCCTCTTTACGGTGTCGTCAGGTAATGCTCAACCCATCTGATAAGGTGAGGTCTCCATCCCTGGCTGCACGTATTGGCATCGCGTTGGGCGTAGTTCGCAACCCCGCCTTGTCGCCCGACTGTATGGTACCCAAGCCTCTCGCCTTCATTCAACACAAGACAAGCGCCGGCAAACTATAAAATACCCCTACCTGCTTAATACATCGTGTAGATTTTTCTCGCTGTACATGAAGTAGTTTCTCCATGTCTCAGGATCCTTATGGGATTTGGTCTCAGTTCTTGCTTGACTTCAGCTGCATTCAACATTGGAAAGTTTCAGTTTGAAATCTATGACAGAGGAAAACCATGTATGGAACCGTTTAACTCAGAGATGTAGATACAAACAAAGTCTGGTGTGTGTGTGTTTGCTACATTTGAATCTACATTGCTGTTTATTATTAAATAGACCTTATGCACATGATGTGTTTGGGTAGGGCGCCCTCAACTAGAGGTTAAAAGAAGGTAGCTCATTTGCTGATTCTGTGTGTGTTCCATTGTTTCATCATTGCTTTACCTCTTAGATCGCACTGTGATGACGTCAAATGCATAATGCATAATGCATAATGGATGCATAAGCTGAAAACCAGGGTACATCCAGAAGCCTGGTACCTTCTCCTGTGAGCAGAGTGTAAACTTATCTATGTTTACACTCTGCTCACAGGAGAAGGTACCAGGCTTCTGGATGTACCCTGGTTTTCAGCTTTGCTTTGTTTGGTTAAACAAAAGATCCCTTGCATTTGCCGCCATCGCTGATGAGGTCAATGGAAACATGTATGTATTTGTGCCATGCACAACTCTCAGCAACTGATAGGTCTTCAATTACCTTAGTGAGGGCGCTGTTTGGGCTTGTGATGTCATATGCAAGGGATCTATTAGAACACGGCGATTGCCGAGAAGTCAGTTGTCTGTGTCTGTTGTGCACATACAAATTTTTGCTACAAAAGGCAATAAACTTTCCATACAAAAATTCCAAAGATTTTCCATTGCAGAGAGGAAACCCTACATCATGAGTGAAGTAGTTAACATGGGTCGAGTTTAGTCAATTAAGCTTCAAATCTAGCTTCTACTAGTTAAAAGGAAACGAAACAAAAAGATCGCGATGCCACTTTCTACCAAAGCAGGCAAACCTTTGCAACATGAGCGTGTGATCAGTAGGCAAATTAGGTCTCCGATGTTTACCAAGTGCCGTCGTGTAGGCTGATTGTGAACAGGAACAATTTAAAAGTTAGAACTGTAGACCCTTGTGATCCTCTTGATTTATGTATCTTCCAGTACTGGTGCTAGAAACTGAAGAATCTTGCAAGATGTGCTTGTGGTGCTTTAGAGATGCACTGCTCGTTGCTGCAGTGCATGCTGTGTTGATGTATTGTACTTGACCACATGTAGTAAATCCTGTATCATAGTTATGTGAACAGTATGTGGAAATATTGCAGCTAAATCACAACGCTGAAAATAACTTTTTATTGTTGTCATCAAGCAAGCTTGAACTCTTGATCATCGATCCTCGATGGTCGATCCCTAACAAGAGTGTGATATAAAGGTGTATAAAACAACCCAAATCAAACCCTGTTCAATAGCACACTTTTTTAACCCTAAGCGTAAAGATTGTTATCACAAATGCGCTCGTGGAAAACGTTAAACTATAGACCGCTACTTTCCATACCGTTGGATATGGGACGCAGAAGCACTTTGTTTTTCCTTGTTCCACTCATGCTCATAGACCTCTCATTGTTGATAAACAAAGTGCGCTGGTTGGCATGGACGGCCGAATGTTAGCAAAATATTCGATCGTGTTAAAAAATGTTGTGGCCAAATTCAACATTTTCTGTAAAGATTCATGAACTGAAATACCTCCCACGATTGGTTGATTTGTCTCCAACAAATTCAACACTATTTTTGAATATTTGTGTAACATTGCTACAAACTATGGCTATCTGTTTTTGATTTGCAGTTATGTCTTTCCATAGTTTTCCAACCTCGGTTGGCACAAACTGGGGGTTTGACGTTGCAATAGAAAGGTCTATATCACAGATTCAAACCCTATTGTTAACCCACATGTAATGTATGCCCTTATGCCCTTATATGGTAAACTCTCAAAAGTGACTGCCAATGCGTGGCAGATAATAAATAACCTCTTTTAAAAAACATTCTTCACACTTCCATTTATCTTCAACGATTATGTTTTGTTTTTTATATATTATTTCCAAATATTACCTCAATTTGACTTGTTTCTTACTGGCCGGCATCTTTGATTCTGTTGTTTAATTTTTCTGCTGGATTAGGGTGATATTTAAAAACATGTACTGAAATAAACCAGCACTAGCGTAAATGTCTAGTTAATTGTTAAGTTATTCTTCTTCTTTTTGTTTTAAGCGTCAACTTCATTAACCCTCCTACTTGAGGTAAAATTTCCTAGTGAGTTGATTGGCCAATTGGAATGATCATTCAGCTGAAGAGGGTTCAGAACTAACTATGCACTGTGGTGATGCATTCAACACATGATATCATATCGCAGGTCTATCAATCAAAACTACAGTGAATGATATGACTGGTCCAATAGTAGGAGGGTTAATGTTAACTGTTAATGTTAACTGATAAGTTTGCAGTGCACTGTTACAGGATTCAAACTGACCTCTCGTCACTGGTCCACTCGGTGTTCTAGCTGGTAAACAACGGTGGATGTTATTGAACAGTCAAATAGTCAGGTGTGTAATGTTAACTGATAAGTTTGCAGTGCACTGTTACAGGATTCAAACTGACCTCTCGTCACTGGTCCACTCGGTGTTCTAGCTGGTAAACAACGGTGGATGTTATTGAACAGTCAAATAGTCAGGTGTGTAATGTTAACTGATAAGTTTGCAGTGCACTGTTACAGGATTCAAACTGACCTCTCGTCACTGGTCCACTCGGTATTCTAGCTGGTAAACAACGGTGGATGTTATTGAACAGTCAAATAGTCAGGTGTGTAATGTTAACTGATAAGTCTGCAGTGCACTGTTACAGGATTTAAACTGACCTCTCGTCACTGGTCCACTCGGTGTTCTAGCTGGTAAACAACGGTGGATGTTATTGAACAGTCAAATAGTCGGGTGTGTAATGATAACTGATAAGTCTGCAGTGCACTGTTACAGGATTCAAATTGGCCTCTCGTCCACTCGGTGTTCTAGCTGGTAAACAACGGTGGATGTTATTGAATGGTCAAATAGTCGGGTGTGTAATGATAACTGATATTAAAGTTTGCAGTGCACTGTTACAGGATTCAAATTGGCCACTCGGTGGTCTAGCTGGTAAACAACAGCGGATCATATTGAATAGTCAAATAGTAGGAGGGTTAATGTTAACTGATAAGTTTGCAGTACCCACTGTTTTAAGATTAAAACTGGCCCCTCGTCACTGGTCCACGAAGTGGTCTAGCTGGTAAGACGTCTCCTCCCCGAATTCTAAGGGACATTGATTTGAATCCCATCAGTGTAACCTGTGGACTTTTTACTGCAGGACTCCGGGACGAAGGGATAGGGGAGGGGAGCACAGTGCCTATCCCACAACAGTGTTAAGGTAAAAACCTAAATCATAATCAGCACCATATGCAAATTTCTTCTGTTAACTGCTTTTATAAGTAAATCAAACAAATACCAAAGCTGTTAGGAGCAATATGTGTATGAAATATACAGTTTTGTTTACTTTTTAAATCGTGAATATTTAAATGTAACAAAAAAAACATTGAAAACTTCCTATCAAGAAAATCCCCACAAACCGAATAATGTTATCACACAGTCTAAAAGCATTAAATCATACTGATCACTATACCTCAATTAGTTTTCCAAAACAAAATTTTCAAACAAAAAAGTCATGGAGCCAAATAATTTAAGAAATATTTTAGTGTTTAGGTTCAAATCGTGCAAACCTTTATTTACCACTCGCTTGCATTGCATATTTTCCTTCTTTAAATAGTAAATTTGAAAACATTCTTGAATCTGAATAATCTCAGCCTTGCTACCATGTGCAGCGCGCTGTATCGATACCTCACTAACCCCCGGTAGTCACTAACCCCCGGTAGTCACTAACCCCCGGTAGTCACTAACCCCTTGTAGGGATGTGCTGTAAATCAATGCTGATTCGCTCCCAAAATTGACTGCTTTGTGCGCACGCTTGTAAACTTTCAAGCATGTGTCAAAATGCAAGTAATTTGTTCCATTTAAAATGATAATTTATATTTTTTTAATTAGGGACCCTGTTGCTGTTTGACTCTTTTGCGGAATACCGTAGCTCGCAAAAGAGTCATTAAGTCAAAGAGCAACAAGAGTGTGTGTGTAAAGCCGATTTACCACAAGCCGTATTAAAATGTGCCATATATTAGCACAAAATAAGTTAGTGGCCTGACGTTTCGACCCTAGCAGAGTCTTTCTCGAAGGCTAAATGACAACACACAACACACAACACACATACAAGCAGGCAAGAGTTGCAAGAGTAGTCAAGTGGAAATACATGAATAGAGAGAGTGGAGGGAGAAAAGCAGAAAGCATTCAGAGAAGGCAGGGGGTAAGCAGGGATTATGAAGACAAAGGGGGGGGGGTTATGAAGGGAAGGGGATAGCTTGATATATTAGCACATTTAAATCAACCAATACCAGGGGTTATGAGCAAGCAAGACGTGCTGAAAAAAAATGACGTGTGAGATTATCATCCCCTGAGAACAAGGTTGGGATATTCTTAATAATAAATGAGGGAAAAATTAATTACAAAACCTTGAGTACATCTTAAAGATAAAGGCCCTGAGAGCCATTCATTGATATTGCTCATCACATTTAAAGACTTTTATCATAGTGCAGCCATCTGGTTTTTCTTCCATTCAAACCAATGTTACCAAACTGAGACTGGAAGGGAAAATAGTCTGGTTTCCCTTTTTATAAATTGAGAATGTCAGGGATGTGATAGGCTGTTGAAAAAAAACCCTGACCTCTAAGCGCAAAGCGCAAAGCGCAAAAGCATGCGAGCTTGAATACTTGCGAGCACAAAGCCCAATAATAACATTTATCTGGTTTTAAAAGCCCTACTCTGCAATCTGGGGCGTTATATATCGTTTTATCTTCATTTTCAAAATAATTTGATCTTAAGGTAAAAAAAAGAATTTGGGAGCGTTTAGAAAACGGTATTCCTGATGATGCCTTTGACTAAAGACCCTCCCATAACCCTCCATAATTCTGTCCTCTATGGTACATCAACACCTTGTGTTTTGGCTTGGATGAGGTTGGTATTCCTGTTCAAATGATAATTGTTAATGTGGCCTGCAGAACTAATTCCTACATAGTTGGACAACTTCCTTGATAGAAGTTTTTGAGGGTTTGGGACTGTTAGGATTAAACATTAAAAAACCTGATAATTGCCTTGATTCTGCATCTCTCTCTCACACTCATGGATGGTCATTTTGTCGTGTTAGTGGGCTGACCGCAGAGAATGTAGTATTGAGTGGGTCAGCTAACCGATCTATCCCATCGTCTGTTTAGCCTTGGTCAGCACCTCTCTGGAAATAATGACGCGCTGAATCTGGGCTGTACCCTCGTAGATCTGAATGCAAAGCAAAATCAAATGTCAATTTTGTCAAGACAAGGATAAGATTTGACAAAAGTGAAAATTCCTGAAATAGCTGGTGCTAGTGGGCTGGGGTTCCCCCTTATTCAAGACCTGGAACCTCCCAGATGTTACAATCCATGAGGTTTACAGACTCTGCGCATCCTCAGAAATAAAAAAACTAAAGGTTCAGACACAATCAAAGTGCGTTATTTCTTTCTTTCTTCCTTTGGCGTCTACTCTTAAAATTTGAATGCCCCAGGAAATGTTGAGAAAAAATCTGAAATCACAAGAAAAACGTAAGAAATTAAAATCCTCAAAACTGTTCTGCAGAAAATGTTGGATAAAATCTCGCAATAATTTGAACAAATTCTATAATTCTTGAAGACAAATTTTACACATCAAGCCAACTCAGAGTAAGGCGCTAAGCGCGTAAAGCCATCTGTAGTTTATGTTCAATAATCTGATTCAAGAGAACGGATTAAAGATTTGATTGCATCTCTCAGTCATTTATTGGGCAGTGAAGGAAATCAAAATTCAGCATAGCAATGGAACAAGCATCACCTTCAGAGCAGTCTTTAGACAATGTGTATTTAATGTATGCATCGTTTGTTTAATTTAGTAATTCTATTGCTTTTGACCCCCTGCTAGGGTGAATTTATACTCAGTGTGACTGGCAGAAGGATGTAAATTTGCCTTGCCTCTTGCCAAACACCCAATAAAATCAGTGAGTAAGAAAGATTTAAAGTCTGAATGGTAGGAACTAAAAACTAAAGAACTAAAAGTGTTCCAGCAGGCATACATCAACCGATCCATGAATCCAGGGAGTGTTTTATTGAAATGTTCAAAATATATTCTCTTTTGTAGGAACATTCAGACTGTAGTTTGGCACAGCGTGGTAGTCCAGCAGAGCATTCTGGCGGTCCATTGGATTGTGGACATATGCCTTTGGGAACATTCCTTCCAGACTAGAACATGACCGATAACATACCTGATAGATCTTAGCATCCCTCATCAGCTTCTCAACTGGATACTCTGTGTTGAAGCCGTTGCCACCGAACACCTGCACGGCATCTGTAGCGCACTTGTTAGCTACATCAGCAGCCAACGCCTTGGCAATGGATGCGTAGTACGTGTTTCGTCTTCCCTGGTCGGTCTCCCAGGCAGCTCGGTGAGTCATCAGACGAGCAGTCTCAATACCGATTGCCATGTCAGCTAGGATGAAGGCAACGGCTTGGTGCTAAGGGAAATTTAAGCATTTGATTTTTGGTTGAACAAAGAAAATTTGATTAGAGTAGGATTTGAACCAACGACCTCCGGATTAACGTGCCGCATGAATGCTTCATGCGAAGTGAATTTGACGTCACAGTTCTGTTTTCGCTGCAAATGTTTCGTAAGAGTTGCTCGCAGCTCCACTCATTGGAATTGTTTTTTGCAAATTTGTGACGCCAAATTTCGCATCGCATTCGCATTCAAGCAAGAAAGTATAAATCGGGCTTAAGAATGGTGTCATAGTACCTCACAGATGTATTTTCCAAAAGTCTTTCTTTCCATGGAGTACTTGGTGGCTTCGTCGAAGGCTCTCTGTGCGAGACCAATAGCTCCTGCAGCAACCTGAAAGAGGTTGGGGTGGGGAGGGGTAAACATAGACATTGTTGAAACTTATGTCCTATTTTTTTAAAGACCTACTCTACAATGCCTCGATCCGACATCTTTGAGTTTACAAATTAAATTTCAGGTCAAACAGAGAATAAGAGGTGTGGATGTACAAGAATTAAACAATCCTTAGAAATGGGTACTAGTTTTAGAATTTTACAGACTCTCTGCATCACAAAACAAAAATCAATAGGTTTATCTTTTAATAACTGCTATGTCTTTCTTCTGCGATGGCAACTTCACCTTCAAATTGAAGGCAAAATCAGATCAATGAAAAACCAAGAAATCAGAAACAAATGCTGAAACATCAAGGAGCTTGCCAGGAAAAACTATCACTAGTAAACTTGCGGGTACAGGCATGTGAAAAAATCCTTTGGCAGAAGTGTTGGCTTTAAAAAAGAGCCAAGACCACAACAGCTCTTTGCAAAGCCAGCACTACTCTCAAAATAGATTTACACATGGTTGTACCCACCTTGAACCTTGAACCTTGAACCTTGAACCTTGAACCTTGAACCTTGAAGTTTACTAGTACTGGTTCCAGGGCTTGTATGGAAAGTAGTAGGGGTATTAAAAGGAAACATCTTACCGGTGGCCTGGTCTTGTCAAATGCTCCCATTGCAATCTTGAAACCCATACCTTCTCCAATTAAGACATTCTCCTTGGGTACTCTCACATCTTCAAATGTGATGCCTCGTGTGTCGGACGCCCTCTGACCCATATTCCATTCCTAGGAGGAATCAAAGACAATGTCTTTATGGTTGATATCACTTAACAGTAATTTGCTCAAAAAGATATCTGTGTCAAAAGTCTGAAGAGAACATTCTAATATAATTTGTTTTTTTATAATTTGAACATTCTAACTTGATCTGTTAACCAAGAATGTCGGATGACATGTTTTTCTGAAACTTTTATGGACAGACTTTTGTCAGATGTTTTTAACGCCCATAACAAGTTTGGATTTTCCTAAACTTTTTGCTGACAGCCGACCTACTGGCTATTATATCCATCTTAACTTTCCAGTTTGTAGTGTGCACAAGCAGGGAGAGACTTATAACTTTTTCCCCACTTTCATGCGGACTCTATCTATTGGAAAATGAGTGCATCACGAAACTCAATTTAAACTTGGAGCCCTCTTTAATGTGTCGTACCTTCCTGCCAACTATCACACCAGGACTGTCTCTGTCCACGATGAATCCCGTGAAGGCCTTTGCCGTGGATGCTTTGGGATCGGGATCAGTACGTGCCAAGACAAAGTACCAGTTGGCGTGACCACCGTTGGTAATCCACATCTTACCACCATTCAGGATGTATTCATCACCTTTCTTCTCAGCACGAGTGCGTAGACCGGCAACGTCAGACCCTGCCCCAGGCTCTGTCACGCAGTAGGCCTTTAAAAAAAAAAATTAATATTAATACAAAATTAAGATCAACAAATTACATTTTCTTTGCACTCCTTCGTCAGAATAAATGCATTTCTGCAGGACAGTTTACAAGATCGCTGTGTCAGTGCAACAAGGGCGTAAATCAATTCTGCAACAAAGTCAAATCTCACGCGAACACACTCTGTGCAACAATGTCGAAACTCCATTCTGCAACAATGTCGTATCTCAGCGTTTATTGACTTTGTGTTTACATCCAAGATCTTTTAAGCGAAATACGATCTTTTGAAATTCTAAAAACTCGCATTTCACATAAACGCTATTTTAAGAGGTACAACCTAGGACTGGAATGAATGTACTCTTTTAGAAGCCATATTATAATGTACCATTCCTTTAGCCAGCCAAGTCTTATACTGTTGGTAAGTCATTGAATCTTGTGTGTGCGCATTTGTTGTGGGTAACTTCACACACAAACACACACACACAAAATTCATCTTTTAAACTTGTTTTTTTAAATCAAAGAAGACATTGAGATTTTGCAGATTTTGCAGTACTACTATACGGAGCTGAGACCTGGACCCTCACCACCAAGATGGAAAAGTCTCTGGATGGTTGCTACACCAGGATGCTGCGTATGGCCCTAAACATCTCCTGGCAGGTCCATATGAGAAACTCCAACCTGTATGCTGGCTGGCCAAAGGCTACAGAAAAGATCTGCAAACGCCGCCTCAAGCTTGCTGGGCACTGTGTCCGCCACTCGGAGCTTGTCGCTTGCCCAACCATCCTCTGGGAGCCCACACAAGGCAAGGCTTCTCGTGGGAGAAGATGTCTTTCCTTCGTAGATACCCTGAAACGAGACACCGGCTTGGCCAGCGCTGAGGAACTACGCTCCTGCATGCTGGATCGAAACATCTGGACAAAAATCACTGGGCAGGCTCGAGCTTCTACATGGCGCTCGACTTGATGAGATTTTGCAAAACACTTCTTAAGTCCTCAATACAATTTTGTTCATACAAAAATCTATGTTTGTTTTTTAACCCAGCTCATGCACTTCCTATGGGCTTCTGACAAACACTGGAACCAGTTTGTTTGACATGGGCGTTTGACATGGGCGTTTGACATGGCTTACAGTAGAACTCCCCCAAATTTACAAACAGGAACTAGCCCCTCAGTCCCCTCTCCTTTCTTCCCACCTGACTGCTTCTGTTACACTTCTGTTATACTTTTATATTTGTGTTAGCATTTGAGAACAACTCTTCCACAGCCCTTTATCATGCTGCCACCATCTTGGTCATGTTTCCTCTATCCAACAGCAGTAATGGATGCTAATATTCATTGTACAAAAAGAACCCAGACTATTTGCCCTTCCAGCCTCGGTTTGGCTACATTAATTTGAATGGGAGATAATCAAGATGACCGTGTTATGATAAAGATCTATTGTCAAAACGTGATGCCATTAACTACTTTTTGCATATACAACATCAGTAATTTTGGTAGGTAAGCAGTTTCCGACAGTTAATATATTTTTTATCATCAATTAAAGTACTTACACACATCAGGGGCTCCTCCACCATCCGGCCAAGATACTTCTTCTGTTGTTCTGCATTTCCGCTAATGATTACTGGCATTTGCTGAAACGTCAATCAAATCAACCTGATTAGTTATTCAAATCAACAATTTGCTTATGGGTTGTGAGACAGAGATTTATGGGGCACTGTCACAGACATCATGAGCGTGCTGTCAGCAGCCTGGTGCTTTGGACTCCCTCCCATGGCAGACAATCCAGAGGAAGACCAAATACCACCAATGTAGACAACAATTGTCATGCTACAGGCTTCTTGAAAGAACTACTGGCTGCTATGAAGGATAGGGAACAGTGGAGAGCCATTATCCGACTGATATTGCGGACTGAAGCAAACAAACACTTATTTTTCTGATCAGGTTTCCTGAGATCTGATACATATGCTGTTTCCACCCCCCCCCCCCCAATTTTTTTTTAAAGACGTTTTACAGGAAATCTGATGGCGGTCGAATTCTCAAAGCAGAACTTTAAGATGAGTTGTCAGTGTTACTGTAGTAATTTGTACTGTGCCATCACACTTTACTTTACAATTAAGACTGACTTGCACTAAAGATTAACCTTAGATGTTTGTGAACTTGAACCCTCTACTCACCCCTAGCGAGTTGGCTTCAATGGCCGTCTGGATGCCTGTACATCCATAGGCAAACTCTTCAGCAATGATACATGAGTCTAGAATACCCAAACCAAGTCCACCTGTGTGTTCAATCAAGGTTTAACACATCATTACATTTTTCAAATCTACTAGTTAAAAAAAACACCTCTAAAGATTTTTAACAAGCTAGGTGGACCTCTTTTAACTGAAGACAACAGATTTGTTCGTGTGGGTTTTAGTTCACGATCATATTAAGTCTTATTTAAATTGCGGCAATCAAAATAAAAGTGGTAACTCTAGGGATTTTCCAATGACTATTTTCTGGACTCTGATGTGTTTCAGACTTCAACATAAATCTCAACAGGATTTGAACCTGGGACCTCCGGTCTCTGGATCAATGTGCCAGCGCTCTACCAACTGAGCTATCTAGCCCTAATGCTGGCGGTCTCCCTATGTAGTCAATGTCATTTGTTATGCGTAACTCATGCACTGTTACAACATATAGATCGCTTGGTTACTGTATAATCAGAACTCACCAACAGAAGCGGGAATGTGTGAATTCATCAACCCAAGATCAAATGCCTTCTTGATGATGTCGACTGGGTACTGCTCAAAAAAAAAAAACAATCAAGTCGTCTATTCATTTGAAATTGATTTGATTAGATGTTATTGTGATTTCATTGACTGGTGATGTGACTAGATACAGACTTGATCAGATTAGATTAATTGACTTGATCCTATTTGTTTTAACCCTACCCTCCAAAATCACTCTATATCCTCTTTGTCGAAATGAAGGATTCAGAAGGCCTGAGGGCTGGAGGCCCAAATAACAATTTCCTCGTGCAAAAACGTTGTATCTCAGTGCATACTTGTTTGTACATCCGGGATATTATAAGCCAGATACGCCATTTTGACAAATCTGGCAAACGTAAGTGATATTTTAGGAGATTAAACATTTTTGCACGGACAGGACGGAATGATGGTCCATTACCTCTCCAGTCTTGTCATGTTCAGAAGCCTTGGGAATGATCTCTTCCTTGGTGAACTTACGAGCCAATTCTTGGTACTCTTTCTGCTCATCGCTTAATTCTAGTCAAAGGAAAACAAAGAAAGAAATAGTATTTATGGACTAACTAGATTATTTATCCAACTACCAACATGACACCAAAATTTATCTTAGAAAGAAGATGTAAAATGAGACAAAAGTCTGTTAAATGTTCATTTAGGCCGTATCGGAACTAACGGCTACAGCTCCAGCTGTGATTGTTGCTAAGGATATTATTATTGCTAAGGACGCCCTATTCTCTAAGGACGCCGTAGCAATAGCTGTAGCTGCCAATACACCGATCCATTAAGCCACGCCCATTTCTCATTGACCAATCACAACCGCGAAATCTGATCACCATTTGAGCCGTTTGGTGATCTTTGCACTAATGGTGATCGGGTTTCGCGCTTGTGATTGGTCAACTCGTAAGGAGGCGGGGCTTAATGGATCGATCTATTTGGTCATGACATCAATCCCAACTTCACATAAATGTAATTAAGGAAGCATCTCCATAGTCCAAAGGGTCAACACGTTCTGAATGGATTGTCTAAAAAGTATTCCAGCGATGGACAACCAGATGGACCTTTCAAAATGTAGGATTGTTCCTGTAGTTACGCACAATGCTGCAGTCCAGCAGAACGTCTGGTCGTCCACTCGATTGTTGGCGTACGCCTAAGGGAACATATCTTTGTGCCTAGAATGACCCAACCTTTGAGACGGTCCCTTTAGAGCATAGGAATCCAGGGCCTGATTTCATAGGGCCGTTTTTAAAAGCAAAAAAAGTAGCTAAGCACAATGAAAATATGCTGACCACAGTGACCAGAAAAAGGTTACCAGTGAGAATACCATTCCACATGTACCAATTGTGACTGGTATCCTGCTTATTTTTGCTAAGCAGAAAGTTGTTAAGCTGTATTTGCTGATTAAGCAGCTCTATGAAATTGGGCCTATTAAATTCAGCAGAATCCGGTAACCAGCCAAAACACAATGTAATTGTTTAAATGGCTGCTTCCCGGCTAATATTTGCTTTAATAGCACAACAATTTGCTGAGCATCATTTCGTTCTGAACAGCTTTATGATATTGGACCGTGGTCGTACCAAATGCTAGACCAGCTGATGGTGGTCTTGAGACACCAGATTCAGGATCTGCTTCAGTTGAACGACTTCGAGAAAACACCACTGCTGAACGAGGAACCTGGTTGGACAGGGCCTGTAAAGGTTAACATAAAAAATGTATATAGTTAATATCAGAGAAACATTTTGCCACTACAACTACCCTAAAACTTCCATGCTACTGCTATTTTCATTTAGTGCTAGAGACAAAATTTAAGGCCGTAAATACCAACATTTTTTTCCACAGGTAAATTTAGCTGGTACAAAAAGGGCTTAATTTCATCCTACGCAAACGTTTGTCTGTATTGCTTTTGTTGGTAAAATTACATTGTTGGGTAGATTGTAATTGTTGTCAATTTTAAATGATTAATTAAAATAACAAACATTACAACAAAAATTTAAAAATTAATTAAACTTAAAGTCGGAAGATAAAGTAAACGATGAGTGAAAAAATTGTGGCCGGAAACAATTTTTATTTCCTCCAATTTTCTTCAGAAATTGTTTTCAAAATTACAGGCATCGCTTAATTTACTTTAAATTCTCGTTAGGTCTGGATTTGTTTAAGATCATGGTCGATTCGTCCTACTTTACATACGCGTAAACGTAAGGTCGAGTTGACACACAGTTTGTACCTCAGCTCCCATGGATGACTATGATGAGTCATAACTTTCAATAACTTAGTTTAATACAGAATACAGGTTATTTTTATTTTCCATTCCTTTTTTAACTTTGTCATTCAAATTAGGCTCTTAAACTTACCTACCTTTAACGCATGATTTAGAGTCACCCGAAGAGCCATATTTTTGCAAACAATCTAACAAGAATCAACGATTATGAAACAAAACTATGGAGCTCTCGAAAGGGCTACCATCAAAATATGCTTATTAATATTATTCTCGCCAACCTCGTTTTCAAGAGTGATCGATCTCGTCGCGCCATTGTATTTTAACTTCAGGGTCTTTCAAGAATCTTCGTTCGAACAAAAGATTTTTTAAGTAAACCTGTTTGTTTATTTATTTTAAATTGTCCATCCCCCAAAAATATATATAAATTTACTTGGACCCGATTCCCCGAACAGCCCTTCCTTTCCTTCCCCCATGCAACTTTATACAGGATATTTTGTAGCTAAAGGAATCGCATTTCTACAAATACCTCATCACCGGAAGCGACAGAACTTCCTGTAAATGGCCTACGATGATGCAAGAAAAATCAATGTCGTCTGCATTTACTTTTTGTAAAAATAACGGAATATGTCAATTCTGAGACTCTTCTCGAAGACCCCTAAACCTGAATTTCTTCAGAAAATATCCCTGACATATTTTAGTTTATCTTTTCTGCTTGCACAAATCGGGGTAAGTAGACCAATCTTCAACAAATCATGATTCTTAATAAGTTTACGTTAACCAGTTGCGATATGGTTATTATTACAATGTTTTTATATTTATCCCCTGCCTTCTCTGAATGCTTTCTGCTTTTCTCCCTCCACTCTCTCTATTCATGTATTTCCACTTGACTACTCTTGCAACTCTTGTCTGCTTGTATGTGTGTTGTGTGTTGTCATTTGGCCTTCGAGAAAGACTCTGCTAGGGTCGAAACGTCAGGCCACTAACTTATTTTTTGTTTTTATATTTCAATATTCTGCAATATTGATTGACAATTTAGCATGTAAATATAGGTCCTGGCCATAAAATTAACTGAATGAATTATTAAAAGATACATCTCGCTTAATTTAAAGTTCAATCAAAGCGAATTAAGAACATCGATGTAAAACTAAACTTTAAGTTTAAAAAAAGTAAAACACAAGAGTAAGACAAGAGAAAAGCAGCCTTCACTAGTAGACCCAGTAACTGGGGTGGGCTGTACTCCCTTTTTCAGAATTTTGACATCATCGGTCGTAGTACGACCGATGAAGTCAAAATTTCGAAAAAGCAGTACAGCGCCCCAGTTACTGGGTCTACCTTTTCACACAGTTTCTCACAAAACGTTGTACAAAAGTAATGATCAGTATGATTAGTGGATCAACTGGGTGGTTGCGTCAGCTAAAATTTATGGAAGTTACATTTTGTCTATTTTGTCTGTAAGTCAAAAGATGAAAGTGTTCCATTCCAACTGTAGAGCCGTCCCAACTCGGTGGGACAGTTCCAACTTGAGTTGTGATGGCCCATTATTTTGATCCTCTTTTGATCCTACAAGACAAGTACAAGGCTCATCATTAGCATGGATGGAAGGAAGTATCCTCCATGATCATTGTATACATGATCATCTCCGCGGCATACCAGCTTTAGTTGGGCCATTCCAACTGCAACACTCAAGTTGGGATAAGTTGGGATGAAACTTTTGTACTTTGAAACATTTCCTTAGTTCATTGAATTTAATATTTTCTCTCATATCTAGCGCTTGTCCAGTGCCAATAACACAGGCTATCTTCCGACAAGTTTGAACGTGATGGCTGATGAGGCGGGAACCAGTGAGAAGGGAACCACCAGCATCCACGCTGGTCATATTGACAATATACATAATGTTCCTATAAAGCATCTAATACGTCCTCTCCCATCGGAGTTAGATGAACCAAAAGTGATTTCACTCATGGAAACGATAAAGGTATTGAGAAAAAAAAAGCGTCATACTCTTTAATTCATGCTGCCCATTTAATACGGATTCCTAATTGGTCAAGGAAACTCACCGTTATGACTTTAGGAATGCAATGTTTTTGTTGTGTGTAAATTCTACCCAAAATGGAATATGCCTTCATTAAAATTAGTTTTTCACTTGCACAATGTTCTTTCAGAGGGCAATTTGCAAAAATCATGTAATGTCATTCATAAAATGCCTGTCTGGCAGCTGGCAGCCGGCAGCCCTAGCCACTGGTAAGCATTAAAGAAGAGTTGTAACTACAAACATGCAGCTTTTTAGTCTTGGTCCAAGACGTTACTGTCTCATTCTCGTAACGTGATGACTGATAACCCAACAGAGGGCGTGCTTTTGGTTCTTGAATTCATCGCGGCTGCCAACTGTCTGAAGCTTGAAATCGAACTAATGATAATGACACCCTCTGTAATTGTTGGAATTGATCCATGTCATTCTTGTTGTTTTCATTTTAGTTTTATATTACTATTAGTGCCTTTGAAAACTGAAAAACACACCAAAAAGTTAAGGGAGAAATGCAGAATAAATCAAGTGGTAACTCAAGGGTTGAACCCCGGATAACCCCAGAAAACCTGGAAAAAACTTTCAGGCTAATCTGAAGTTCTTGCCTGGTTAATTTTGCTTTCCTCCACCTTAGCGATGTTGACCATTTTCATCCAAGCTGCAATGTTGCGATGATTGTAAACGGAAGGAAGGGTACGACTGTCCTAACAAAGTTCTTTCTGGATTGAGTTTTCCCCAAGCAAATTCCTTAAACCTGTTGATATTTGTTTTCTTCCGATTTAGGATCCCGACCAAAGAGATAAAGTCCCTCCTATTGACATTTTATGGATTAATGGTAGGCAAGGCGGAGATTACTTCTACTCATTTGGGGGATGTCATCGCTATGCGGCATACACAAGACTTCAACTGGAGACTATTCCATGTAAAATTGTGCGCTCCACTATCTCCGATTTAAGGACTTACCTCGGTTCATCTACTCCCGATTTACTTTGATAGATGTTTTGGGAGGGGGTCAGTCTTTTTGAAAGCAATTGCAAAAACGAAAATGGAATTGAAAATTTAAAAAAAATCATTACGAAGAAGGCTTAAGTAACACATCCTTTTCGTCTGGTAACTAACACCTGTTATCTCATTGTAATTCCATTTCCAAACAGTGGAGTTTATTGGATCATTCACAAAACCAGTGCTGGCTGCCCCAGGCAAATTAACTGCTCATCCATTAAGTTTAATGACCAAAGTAGTTCACTGTAAACACACCCACTCTGTGAAAAGTATGCATATTTTCCAAGTTTTTGTGGCCAAACTCAGAAATTCTTTAATGGAGCTTTCCCAGTAATACGAATTTGTAACCAATGTTGGCTTTTCATTAATTTTTCTTTCATTCACTCTTCACCTATATTAGGGAATGGCTGTAAACAAATTTAAACTCTGAACTGAATAATATCCTACCGACATGATCATTTATCGATTCTTGGAAAACTTTTCTGCCCATTTCATTGAAATTTTTACGAATTAGTAAACTTTTCTAGAAACTAAACAATTTAAGTTATCATTCACGAGGCCTGGGTGACTAGTGTCGAAGTCGCAGCTATTGATTGCTATGTCCAGTCGCGACTACCACTTTTCAACTACTTCATATTATTTCCTTCCTCCATGATTAAACACACCACCAAGACTACTGAAAAAAATAGTCGTGACTAGTGTGCTGAAGTGCGACTAGTCGGGGAGACTCGCTAGTCGCCCAGGCCTATTATTTACTGCCAATGATTGCATAATTTTAAAATAAAATTACCATAGACCAGCACTGATGTTTATTTAATTTTATTTAAAATGTCTGTAACACCAAAGACTGATTAAAAGTATTATCAGGTTACAAAATACACACATAAATATATTCCAGTTATAAAAAAATACCCCAAGTGAACAACTATTATATACTACACTTGAAATGAGGGTTACCATAGTACATGTACATGGAAATTCAGATGAAGAGAAATATCAGTTCTAATCAAATGTACATACACTTTGCCTTGCTATAAAAGTCACTAATTTAAAATCCTACTGGGAGACTATACTATCCCACGATTCCTCTAGGCAAAAATATACTGGCAGTTATTTACCAAGAAACACTCAAGATTAAACCAATCTACTATTTTTTCTTTGGAGGTAGGTCAATATCAGCTTTGTTTGTAACTAATTTCATATTATAACGAGCATGCTGGTAATTAATCAGTTGACAATGTAACACTTGAGGAATGTCTAGTTCAATAAATACTACAAAATTTACCAGTATTTTAGCTCCAGTGTAGGAAATCTTCCACACACATGTACAGCCACAGTAAAACAGATTTAATTTTGTTTAATTGTACAAATCACAAAATATATATATAGATGTTTACATCAAGAGGTGTTAAGATTCATAACTCAGAGAAGTAAAATAATACGGTTAAAATTAAAATAAGACATTTCTAAGAAGTTTATAAACCTGGTAATTGATGAATCTAAGCTACTCTTTAATTACATACTTTTAGAGAGCATTGGATTCAGGAGCCTTGAAAAGGGTTCCCACGACTACCAAGCGCTTTAATTAACAGACAATTGTACATCGCTGTGGATTAATTTGACATTTGGATAATAGTTTGCATCTATGTCTACATTAAACATCAGTTTGTTAGGAGACAAACGTGATCCTGATAACTCTAGTACAAAATATTTAATAACTTGACACATCGGTGCAACAGGGTCGTAAATTGGTCTGGACAAATGGTTGTATCTTGCTATTTACAAAAACACAATTTGCTCCATGAAGCAACGTCATATCTCAGTTTGTTGGTTTTGTGCTTACATCAAGGAGTTTTAAACAAAGTTACAAATTTGTTACACTACGAAAATATCATGTTTGAATGAAGAAAGGAACTCATCATGGAGGGGGGTTTTCTAAGACCTCGTATGTGCCGGTGAAACCGGTTGCAGAGTTGGTTGCGCTCGTTGTGAAAGTGATTGTTGCAGTCAGCTCGTTTGGGCTACTGAACCACTGTACAGGGGTACTCAGTGCTGAGCAAATAGACAAAACACTAGCGCCTGATGAAATCTGTTGAAAGAAAAACCAAAACAAAGATTGGGTTATATTTTGTGAGAAATTTGTTCATAATTGTAAGGTTTTAGGGTATCACTTTAAACTTGGTACTTCCCATCCTGCTGTAAACAACAAACGCATCTGGTGTGGGAGTTGAACCCCCTGTCCATCTGCACTTTTCGTACAAAGTTTTAGAAAAGCAACTCGCTGATTTGATGCATTTGAAATGGTCATAATTATTCGCAAAGTGAACAATGGCAGCTGAGCAACTTTCTATTGTCCAAGAAACGGCTTCGGCAGTGGTTATACCAGATTGTTTTTTGTAGCTTTGTCGTTTCTGTTTTGGGGTTTTTCCCCCCCTCCGTTATTGCCTTGTATTGTATTTTCTGTTCTTGTACTGTTGATGTCGAATAAATAATAATTACTGAAGAGCTCTATTCCTCAAGAGTGTCACAGCCATAGCCAGGGGCCAAATTCATAGCACTGCCCGACGGTAAACAAATTTTTGTGCTAACTTTAGCAGAAAAATTTGCTTTAAATGTAAGCAAATTTTCATAGGTTAGCTAGAAAATTAGGAAGCCAGGTTCTGCGTTCGCCATGGATTTACATCATTACTTCATTTTCATACAGTAAGCACCAGAAGGTTTGTATGCATTTTCGTGTGCTTACGGTTTTGTAGTGCTATGAAATGGAACTTTGCACAGTAAGCGCTATGAAATCGGGCTCTGGAGTGTTCTCTTTGTGTAGTAAAAAGTCTTGCTGGTATCGGTGGCATAACCCTCACCGTCCCCTTGCCCTAGATACAGCAAAGGCGTCCCCCGAAGCAAATTATTTCTTTGCCCGGCATGCTCCCTCAAATGAAAATCAAGTTGCGCCACTTCAGCATTTCTGATTAAAGTTTTCTGCCTGCGTAGCGTCGCCTAAAAAGTCTCGTGTGAAGGGGCTTTTTCTCAGACAATGTCCTGAACATGAAAGACTTACATTGATACTGTCGCCACTGTCGCATGGAACTTCAAAGACTAGGTCTAATGTGGTGATGGTGATCTTGAGGATAGTTCCCGTTGGAATGGTCAGCACCAGCTCCCCATTCAAGTTGTCAGGATAGTTGTTCGGATAGTTGGGACTCATAATGGTGCCAGTATCCCCCAATTGCAGTGTCCTTGAGGTTGATGGCTCATTCACGACTGTAAAGATGGAGAAATAGAACACAATTTCAAATGCTAATAATACTTGGTTCTTATATATCGCTTTATCACACTCCTAAAGCGTATTAAACCACCCAGTATATATTTCCTGCAAGGTTTGTAGAGCTGCGTTTTGAAGTATGAGACCTTTTCCTTTATAACACCATGTCATGTATTACAAGGTGCTGATCAGACCAGGAACACCGGGGCGAACCCCTTCTCTTAACGATAAGTGTGCTGGGTTCTTTTACGTGCATTACACAACACACAAGACCTACGGCTTTACGTCCCATCCGAAGGACGCAGCAATAATTGTTAAGTGTCTTGCCTAAGGACACAAGTGTCCAACAGAGTCATTACATTATTAACCCTCCCACTCTTGGTACAATGGTCCACCTAAATTCGCTATGGTCAACAATCTGCCTCTCAATATCGGTCAAGCTACCTCTACTGACTCATTGGAATCTCTATTAAAGGCTCATCTCTTTGTAATTTAAGATCAATGTGCTTATAAATGCCAGTATTAAGCGCTATATAAATGTTAATATTTCATTTTATCACAGCATACAAAAGAAAGATTGCCTTTTTTTTGTGCCGGTAACGTCCTGTAGCCTTTAGATCTCAAGGGTCTCTGAGGATTCTCGCTGTTCCCAAATGCGCTGCTTTTTCTACCCTCACTGTTGTCCCTATTTCATCTAGATGTTTCCCCAGTGCTCCAACCACCACAGGGACTACTGTTATTAATACTATTTTTACTGTAATTATTATAATTATCATTATTTTAGGAGATTTGGGATACATACCTAAGTCACTACAAAGTGGTAGTGAACATTCCATTGTGGCTTCTGGTTTCGTGTCAGAGCACATGTCGTCCGTCACTACTGAATCATCAGCCGTTGCACGACACTCAACAGTGCGGCTTTGCATTCCAGTACCGCATGTCACTGAACACTGAAACAACAAATTCAATCAGTGATTATTTCCGTGACTGGTAACTGGTAGATGTGACCTTGTTTGACCTCATCAATGCTTGTCCTCACATTGCTGAGACTGTTTACCCTTTAGAGCCAACATTTTGTTTAGAGACCCTGGTTTTGAAATGGTACCCTGTATACCACAGCAATTATAAATAGAGGTTCCATTTGATCATTAAGGGGGTCAGACTAGCTGCTCTTTGAGTCTAAGTTGGAATAAAAGGAGATAATTGATGTGAATGATCAGCAACCTGAGGGCCCATTCGGCTGCCTAAGTAGTGAAATGGTTTTTAGGAATGCTCGAAGGACCTGATAAACGGGTAAAATACGAATGCTTGGAATAAAAACAGTGAGAAAAAGCGAACACGATAAAACATTCAGTCACTACTTACAGCTGAATAATCTCCAGTGAAGTAATAGAATTCAGGGCACATCTCGGTACTGCAAGCCTCGCTGGATGCAGGTGGTAAGCCAGGGCAGTCAGAGACTGATCCTATGGAGTTATCGGGAAGCTTGCACTCGACCGTTCTCGTTCTTAGTCCACCTCCACATGATACTGAGCACTATTGGCAAAAGAGTAAAGCAATTATCACTTTTGAGTCAAAGATGTAATAGATGCATTGAGGACAAATAATGTTGGTTTTACCGAACAGCTACAGGTCTTGACCACTATTAAAGGCCCAGCAAGGAAACATTCTACAGGCAGCGCGAATAGGGAAATGCTGGATTAGACAAATCAGCATTCAATCGTTAAATAATAAAATATGTTGTACTAGGAATTAAAACAGTAATGAGAAAGTGGTGGAGGTCTCCGTAACGCAAGCTTGATGAGTTGATGAGTGGAGATCAGCCCCCCCTCCCCCCCTCACAGGTATATCTATATCTTAGTTACCTCTTAGTGGACTTAAGAGCGCCTGTCAAGGAAATGTGTTGTACAGAATAAAACTTTGTTAAAGAAGTACCATCTTTAAAAAGAGAATACAAAACGTAATCTTACCGGGTTCCAATCTGAAGTTTCGTATGATCCAGTTGGGCAAGAGCCAGTGAATGAATAGGTCAGGACAAACATGTTAGGCTGGTTGTCCATGCTGTCCGTGATGGAGACGATTTGGACAATACTTGACTGAGATCTCCATGCTCCAATAGGAGCCACTTGACCACACAGTTTCAAGTTAATCGCTGGAGAATTGGCGTCATTAATCTGATTTAAGAACGAATATTTAAATCAACTTCTAAATTTACAGAACATGTTTTTAATACACTGATTTTAAAACCTTTAAAAATTATGGAAAAAAACAAAAACTAAAAAAGAGTAACTACATCAGGATCTATGAATAAAATTATATGAACTACTCTACCTAATGAGAAAATACCTTCTGGAGTTGAAATTTGTGAGAATAAAATAATAGTTCTTATAATGTGCACTTCACTGTATATTAACACATGGGGACATTGACTCCCAAAATGGTGCAACCAAGATTATTGTGAAGATGATCTCAGGTGAATGGGATTGAAAATAAGTACTCACTGCCAGATAGTCACCATCGCATATACCTGGAGACGTCTCTTCGATGTCAATTGACAAAATGTTAACGATGACACAGGAGCCGAACTGGACGATGAGGTTATTGATGCAGGTCCCATTGACTTGGTACTCATCAGCAGTTGGGGCCGTCAGAGGGAGGATGGGATTGTTCTCGGTGAGAACTCGATCACACTCTGCAGAAACAAACAATGAAATAACCATTACATTCAACACAAGATATTATCAAAATTGGGGCGCTAATTATCCTTACTCGCAGCTGACAAGCTGTCGAAGGATGTGGCTACAACAGTGTGTAAGGGCGTCTCTTGGCAACCAGCCACTATGACCACGAAGCACAGCCAGAAATTGAAATTGTTTGACTTTTTAAAACAAAACTACAAAGTTCTGTGCACAGTCGTGTAACTTCACACAACCTGTGCAGATGTGGTTATGAAGGTTTTATCAACTTGCTGAAAACTGTGTTAGCCAAGAGTCAGACGATCTGAAATCCTGAAAGAATCCTTTACCTTGAGGACACACAAGTACATTGCAGTCTTCCGATTCAGAGGGACGAGGATCTGTGCAAAGACTCTCTGGTACTTCTTCATTCAAGTCGGTTCTCTCACAGGTCACATCTCGTGTCATTGTGCCGCCTCCACAAGACACTGAGCACTGAAGAAAAAGATAATAATTCAATTTCAAACTTTGAGAATTTCAAAGTTGGTACTGGTGAGGAAAGATGCAGTATAAAGACAACAGCAGGGTCCCAGTGCACAAGCTAATATATCGCACCAATAAAGATGAATTAATGGCTGATGCTTTTTTTTATTTTAAATTTAAGATCAGATTTACAACAACCTTAAAATAAAATCAATTAAAATGCGTTCAATTGCACAGTAGAGCTTTTAAAACCAAACAAACATCAAATAAAGAACATTCCTTGGACCTCATTTCAATTCAGCATGCTTCGGCAAAGCTTGCGACATTGGCATCCAGAATGACCACCAGTTTGGAAAAAACCCGAGGAGAACAAATGAGCAGCACTGAAGGAATTTCAATCTGATCAACAACTTTTTAATGACTTAATAAACCAGAATGTTTCAACACTTTTTTCTGGGCCTCATTGACCGAGTATATTTATTCTTACCACTGAAAATTCTCCTGCTCTATACATGAACGATGGACAATCATAAGTGCGGACAAACAATGCAAAGTTGTCTGTGGATGCTTCATAGTTTTCAGAAGAGAAGACGACCGTTGCGTTTGATGACAAGGAGAGGAAGAGGGGCGTCATGTCGGATCCACAGTACTCTTGTTTGTAGTCAGTGTATATTCCATCCCTTATCTGTAAAGAATCAAATATATTCAATTCAATTGAAACTTTACTTCATTTTCAAAAGTTACTTTTGTCTTAGTGCAACAAGGTCGTAACTCAATTCTGCAACAAGGACAAAACTCAATTCTGCAGAAAGGACAAAACTCAATTCTGCAGAAAGGACATAACTCAATTCTGCAGAAAGGACATAACTCAATTCTGCAGAAAGGACATAACTCAATTCTGCAGAAAGGACATAACTCAATTCTGCAGAAAGGACATAACTCAATTCTGCAGAAAGGACATAACTCAATTCTGCACAAAGGTCATAACTCAATTCTGCACAAAGGTCATAACTCAATTCTGCACAAAGGTCATAACTCAATTCTGCAGAAAGGACATAACTCAATTCTGCAGAAAGGACATAACTCAATTCTGCAGAAAGGACAAAACTCAATTCTGCAGAAAGGACATAACTCAATTCAGTACTCTGCCATAATGTCATAACTCAATTCTGCAACAAAGTCAATATCTCTTGCAAAATGCTGCGTGCAACAATATCCTATCTCAATGTCCACTGACTGAGTGTGTATCCGAGTTATTACAAGCGAGATACAGCCTTTGGACTTCCTAAAACTCTTTAACAGAAAAAAAGGAGCTATTTTAGAAGATACAACCATGTAAAGAATCGGAAACATAACATGAATATTAATTACAAGGAAATCATTAATTGACCCCAGATGGGAGTGGTTTGATAGATGTATCAATATTATTCCAGAGATGTGGACCATAGAAACGACAGGTGGACCATAGAAACGACAGGTTTTTAAGTAGGAAACTATTAAATTGAAATATTCTCCCTGAGACTATCATGGGGATTGAAAGGGCCAAGCCAAATGAGCAATCCGTGTTCAGGCATTTTTAAAGCTTGGCGTTAGATTCATACATACATCTACCTTCAACAATCTAGGAAATATTTACAAGTATTAACTTACAGAAATAACGCTAGATGAGCAAGTGTTGTTTTCATCTGGGTCGGACAGATCCAATGACAGAGCACTGACTTGCACACAAGAGGTTTGCTCTTCGATCGTGTATTCGCAATTCACATCAGCCGTCCATGTGCCGTCTCGTGGTGGTGCCATGATCACTGTTGAACCACTGCTTACGTCCACCAGAGCATCACAAGCTGCAATAAGATGCAAAGGATTAAGTTAACTTGGGTTTTCATTATAAATGGGTGGAATTGGGATCCCACCACCGCTGGATGGAAATGGGATCTTACCATTGCTGGGTGGATGTGATTAAGATCTCACCATATACTCAAGAAACTCTTGAGAAAACCAACCGTGCATGACTACAAACAGCTGAATAACTTACTTGGACAAGGTGGCTGTGGAGGACATGGTCTGGTTGCAGCTGGCTTGGGGTCCATGCACAATTCATCATTCACAACTTCCTCTGTAGCTAGGCGCATACACTCAACTGAACGTGTCAGGGCACCTTCACCACATGTCACACTACACTGTAAACCCAAAGTATAAACAAAATTCAAACCAATGAACCTTCAGTATTGAATTTGATGTCACTGCGATACAAATTTTGATTGATTTTTTTCCATCCATTTCAGTATGCTCGATCAGCATTATCTTGCTCATTTAGCAGATAAATAAATAACAAATACAAAAGCAGGGTCAAAAGACAGATTTTGACTTTATGTTTAAATACTTCAATGCTCACCTTCAAAACTAAATTTCACCCATTGCCAAAATATCCTCTTGAACAATAAATTACCAACTGAAATAATCACATCTATAAAAATTGTATGCAACTTTTTCTCTGAAAGTTTTAATGATGGAAAAATTGATAAACTTACTCAGCAGTAATTGCTAATAACCTGGAAAATGTCCACAGACAATTGTGCAATATTATACAAATATCGGATGCATACGAGTACAATAAAGAAGAATATAATCACAAGGTGAAATCTGGACTGAGTGAAATGGAACAGTCCAAATTTTAGTTTGTGTTTATACTCTGCTATAATGTATGAATAAAAAGCATCCTATATTTGTTTTATATAACTCACACATAGAATAGAACCTTGGCATTTGATATTTTTCACATAATTCATAATTAATACAAAGTTTTGAACAGTACATAATAAGTATCATTATCATTACAATATGTATTGTTATAAAGAATGATTTCCAATGACATTCATTACTTACCTCACCGAAATTACCCGAGATGAAGCCATATTCTGGGCAGTCTACTTCAGATAAGTAGAACTGGAACCTGCTAGGGTCTGGGATAATCTCACCACTGTTGAGTGTTATCATTACCTAGGCAATCAAAGGTCAATCAAAAATCAAAGGTCAGCGTAAGGGTCAGCATAAGGATGATCAGTCAAAGCTATGTGAGCGATCATGAAACTTATTATGTGCTCCGTCCAGAGGTATATTAATATGTTTTTGTTCTTTTATTTATTTTATCTTTTGGTGAGACAATATTGCTATATGCAGATATTAAAGAGAAGCAATTTTTCTAATAATAATTATAATAATATTAATATTAATATTAATAATACGAGATAACATTAAACATGTTATTGGATGAGAGGCCAATCCCATTCCTGCTGTAGGCATAGCTAGTGAAAATGCCACCCATTGATAAACAGTCATGCTGTAACAGGTGTTTTTAATGCAAGAAAAAACCTGATGTTTCTTCTGCATATAAATAGAAACAGCAGAGAGTGTCAAGACTTACCTGTCCAGAGCGGGAGTCCCAGAAATAAAGTGAGAAATCTCCAGGCTCTCTCATCGGTCCATCTCCGCAGAACCTTTGATTCAAGAACTCAGCTTCTAGATCCTCCATCTGAATTTTTTAAAATAATATAAATAATTAAACGATGAAGTTGTCAGAACATACCTTGATTTAATAGAAAAGTCATACATTGCACAATATGTACATAGACACGTTTTGACAGAGACGTCATGAAACTTTACCTGAACGTAGGTATCGCCACACCTGCCCTTTACTGGTGCCGGGAGGCTGAATTCCAAGAAGGAGATTCGCAGACATCTTGAAGAAGTGATATTGTATTTACAGGTACGCTGTGGATCAAAGCTCTCGGGATGGTTGGGGCTCAACAGCGACAATGGCAATGAGTCAATGACCTGATCACAAGCTGCAAAGGGTCAAATGTCAAGGGTTAAGTGGATTGTAGCTCAATGATGATAGATATAAAATAAGCAGTCCTGTGGCACAACTTTATAGAACTGCTTAACGGTTAGCAACTTTTGATGTTATACTGCAGCAGAAAAATCTGCTTAGCAAGAACATTAGGCAGCCAGCTTGCACGTCGATCAACATAGTTTTGCATTGTTACAACAATCATAAAGCCTTTCCTGTGCTTACAGGTAGCAGCTCTAAGAAATGGAAATTAAACAGTAAGCACAAATCGGTTGTTAAGTGGCTCTATGAAACTCGACCCCTGGGCTGAACCTCTAAGCACAGGAAACCAATCAAAATCAAATGACATCTTTTTCTGCAAACTGGTCATTGAACCAAACATAATTTACAGATTTCAGGTGTTTTATGCTGTGTGTAATAAACATGCGTTTCAGTCAGAGTGGGTACTCACATGGACACGGCTGGCTGTTGCAGAGTTCTATCTCAACTGGTTCACGATCGATACAGAGTTGCTCATCTACGACGATGCCGCTTAACAGGTCAACACAGTTAACATTACGCTGTCTGGTTCCACCTCCACATTCTCTATCACACTACATCAAATTAATACAAATGCAGAGTTAGTCAGGTACCATGTCCAAGATAGCTTACTCGTCAAGGGTGACCAGTAACCGTGACTTAACATTTGGACATTTTTGCCATCCCTAATATTACCTTGACTATGCGTATATTTTTTGATCGAGGAATTTATACAATAACTCCATGTATGCATGGTACCCTATATCGAGATCACTGCCCAATTCAAAAAAGCTGTGAAGACAAACAAATGTGATAAGCACATAAATCTTACTGATAGCAAAAACAGATAACCAGTCAAATCTAATTTCATGTATGTGACTGGTACTTTGCTGTTTTTTGCTATGCAAAGTTAAACTACTTACTTCCTGCCATGCCTCCGCAACATAACCAGTTGTTGGACAATTGGGAGAGAATAGGTTGTATAATTGGTAACCTTCACCAAATGTGCTTGAGAGACCGTCGGTGATCAGCGTGACATTCAGGGTAGGGCCGCGTGAGGTCACACTATTTGGGTTTGACCTTCCACAGACGCGGTAGGAAAATGGCTGGTCACTAATGTCCTCCACCTTCAAGCAAAATTCCAATTTTTTCAGTTAAATGACGAACAACAAAAGATCTTTACATTTTGTAGAAAGAGATAAATCTTTATTTGAATGTGGTTTGGTTTTCCATACCTCCATGTTTAGTTGAAGCATGTTTTCCATGAGCAAGATTTTAACGCCCCGGTATCTTGGGGTAAAAACCCACACCTGTCCTTCACTAAACTCCACTGTATGGTAATCCAATACCCAAATGTTAGGATATGGATATGGGTGGCTATGATTGTTATTTAAGCCAGGGCTTGATTTCACATCACTAAAATTCATCTTAAGATGAGTTGTCAATATTGCCATAGTGATTTTTGACATCACTCCTTGTTTAGCAATTAAGATTGATATGCTAAAGAGCAATCTTCACTCTTTGTGAAATTGATCCCTGCAGTTCCAAATCCTCTTGGTTGCACGGTAATCCCATTCAAACATTTGCACATCCATTCACAGAAAACCGAAAATTTGAAATTAAAAACAAATTATTTTGATGTTTTACCAGGAGGTAGTCCTTGTCGCAGATGCCATCAGCATTGGGTTCTGGAAGCTCAAACTGAATGAAAAGAATTTCCACGCAGCCTTCTGGGTTGTTGTACAAGTAGTTACAGCTGTACTCAAAGTACGGCTGAGGAAAGTTAAGACTGAAAATCTCTTGGCGTTCGGTAAGAATCACCTCATCACATTCTGAAAATAACAGAAGAAAGAAAAATGAGGTTCAACACCATTGTTCTAGAAAGTTACTTTCTGAATCAACCATTGAGATGGTCAGTTAAAGGGTAGGTATACATTTGGTAATCACTCTTCAAATGAATGGCAATAAAAACGTACTTGGCTAGAAGTACAGCAGCTTTTGATAGTATAAGGCATTTTAAGAACAATTTCACTTCATGGTTAAGGACAATGGAACAGTTTTATTAACCATTGTTTTACCCCGATGTTTAAAAATCAACGGTTAAAGTGTTTTGATAAATCATTTTAAGGAGAGCATTTCTATTAAGGGTCAGGTCCTCACCAGGGCATGGCTCCGCATTGCAGGGTCTGGTGTCCTCTGGCTTCAGCTCTGGACACATGCTATCTTCAACAGTCTCCATGGTTTCTAGGTCACGGCATGTGACTTCACGAACCTGCGTGCCGCCTCCACATGGTCGGGAACACTAAACAGGAAACAAACATTACCATAGTGTTGTTTACAAACAATGACCGATTTAGATGGTTAAAGGGAAGTACAATCCAGGGTGTCGACACATGATGACACAAGGTTCCTAGCGTGTCATGGCCGAGTGGTCTAGTTCACCGGACATAAGCTCTGATGTTGTCAGCAGCAGAGTGTGGGTTCGAATCCCGTTCATAACACTTGTGCCATTGAGCAAGACACCCGACCATAATTGCTTCAGGAAAAAAAGGGAAGGTAGTGCACTCTACCATCCAGGGTCCTAGTGATGACACATGCCTACATCCTTACAGACTGAAGGGGGTTACCCTGTTTCAGCCCCAGGTGGCAACATGCCCCTGGTGACAGTTGATTTTGGTCTTCAACCCAAATCGGTTAAGGGTAGCCTTTTTCTTGAAGTTGACTTCCACCCTTTTGATTTAAGATGATATCACATAAACAAAACTTTAAAAATAAAAATTTCAAGCTGTAGTACACTGTACCCAGATGAGATTATATTATACTAAAATATCTATAGTGCAAATGAATTGGCAAGTACAAATGCACCATGAAGTTTTCCGTCTGTAATTCTGATGTTAAGAATAGAAGAATCAAATCGATTTAAAATTCTTAATTCTAATATATTTGTGAATCATCTCACTAAAATAGCTTTCAGATCCTCAGTCCTTAAACTGTGGTTTAAACCTACCAGGCTAAATTCTCCAACAGAGTATCCAAAGGCAGGGCACGCAATGAAGCTGACGTAGGCACGGAATCCTGGGGCAGTGTTTTCCTCGTCGGATGAGAACAGCATATTGACGTCTTGGGAGCGAGACGACCAAAAGTAATCACTGCTGCTTCCACAGAACCTCATAGTCAGGGCAGAGGTTGAGAGATCCACCAACTGAAAATGAAAAAATATGTTTAATAATCAAATCTCAAATCTCATTTGCAGGCAGCGCAACTCCAAACATCAACAGAAATTCCGGGTGAATATACACGTCGGCCGTCTGGCTAACTGCAATATACAGAGGGTGCTCCAAAGTTGTCCCATGTCTAAGAAATCGCCAATGTAAGCCACAAATTTACATAAATTTGGCACATATACAGTCGATTCTTGTTATAACAAGACTGCTGGGACTGGCCAAATTACCTCTTAATAACAGGAATGTTGTTGTAAGAGGCGGTGAAACAAAGAAACACAAAGCAAAAATGAGGTTTGGGACTTCCGAATGAAAGAACCTTTTCATGACAGTGCTCTTTATAATGAGGTGTAAATGTAAACTTCATCCAATATAAAGGGTTAAAGGTCAAAGGCCATGTCAGAATTGACAGCTGTCGCTACATTGACTAAACGCGTCTTACCTCCACAAAGTCACCATCGCACACTGGCGGTTGGCCGGTACCTTCTTCCAGGTCAAATGTAACAAATCGAACGCTGACACACTCATCATCTGGGGCTGTGATTCGATAGTTGCAGTTGATGCTGATGGGATATTCAGCTGAAAATTCGGGACTCGTGACGAACTTGAAACTGGTCACTTCTTCATCGCAGACTGCATGGATCAAAAACAAAAAGAGATAAACAAGTTACACATAAAATCTTTTTTGACAAAAGCAAACTCGTGGGGTGGAGAATGCCTAGTAACGTGGACTACCCACGCTTGATGTAAGCAGAGCCATGAAGTTGTGAATGCCAGCGCTGGAGCAAAACTTAGCAGGTCTAGCAGACCGATAGGATTCACACCGTCCTTAAACACACAAGACTGTTTTTCAAAGTTTTCTGAAAAGTCTTAGGACTTGCTCATGCTTTGTATAAAGCACTTCTCTATTCACTTGACCAGAGCAAACAAATTGGCCAGACTTACATGGACATGCCTCCTCTCCACAAGGCTGCGTTGAGGGCGGTCTTACTCCAGAGCACATGTTGTCGACCTGTGCATCCATTGAGCGACTCTTACAGTAGACCTCTCTTGTCTGTACACCACCCCCACAGCTCACGTCACACTGCCAGGCAAATAAAAAACAAAAAACATCAGAATTCACATTTCACAAATTCACATTTTAAACTTTTCTTGGAGGTGAAATCGCTAATGAAACAATGAAAATGCATAGAGTTATTTACGCATGGTGCCAACAAGTAACCTGTCTGTGGTCATGTCAAAGGTCAATTACATTTTGCGTTGTCACAAACTTTCCCAGAGGGCGTTTTGTTTTCTTTCTTTTTTCTCGCATTCTTACCTCTGAGTATTCTCCAGTATAGTAGAAGGTATCAGGACATGGAGAGTAAGATATGAAAATGTTGAATCCACCAGCGGTCGTCACCTCATCACTGATGAAGCGAAGTTGAACATCACTGGTCGATGACTGATACGTCTCAAGCGGCTTTAATCCACACAGAGGCGGCAAAGCAGGGGCACCTTCCTCGATGATCTATTTACAAAATAAACATTTGTTTACATTTACCTCAATACTGTCAATAGATAACAGACAGTTTGTTGTAGGGATGCACAGTAAGTCCTCAAACTCTTACTCTTCGGAATTTCCCAACCGAGACATGTCACGCATCTTAGGCCAAACAAGAACAAGATCGTGTTTGTCTAATGAAAGTATAGGATGCAACTCTAACAAACTAAAAAGTACACTTTGAAATTTGGATTAGATTGCTTTTTTAACCTGACAATATTATTGACTTAATCATGCTGGATCAATGGGTCTCTGTCTCTGTTATTAAATATCTAGAACTTTAAGCCATTACACTAGACCACTCGGTCTTGGTCTATTCCCTATTCAAAACAACGGTCTCGGTCTATTCCCTATTCAAAACAACAGTCTCGGTCTATTCCCTATTCAAATCAACAGTCTCGGTCTATTCCCTATTCAAATCAACAGTCTGTCTATTCCCTATTCAAATCAACAGTCTGTCTATTCCCTATTCAAATCAATATCACCCCAACGAGGCTCCTTATCTCCAATGTATACAGAGAGTCAGATTAAGACACTTACTGTGAGGGAGTCGCATACACAATCAGCGCAGTCCTGAACATCAAAGTCCAAGAATGTTAGAAACAGGCAGCCCTCTGGGTTGGTGATGTTGTAAGTACAGTCAAGCGTGGTCAGATATGGGTCTCTGAATCCTGGGCTGGAAACTAAGGTATCTCCTGGACCGAAGCTGGCATCACAATCTAGTGTCAAGAACAACGCCCAGAAATGTTTTCAGATCCTTTTTTGTTCCAACTAATTACAGACTAGGCAGTTTGGCTATTCAATGTCATTTCACACCAAACTGCTGGAACTTTTTTGCCCCAAACAAGGCTAAAAGCCACTCTTCGTGAGGGGCTACAAGACAAAATAACTCAGGAGAGCTGAATTGGTATTCATTTTAAAAGTGGCATTATTTACCTTCACATGGTTGTGTGTTGCAAGGTCGAGTGGTTGGTGGCATAGCGTTGCGACAAAGAGCAGGATCGGCTTCTGAGTCATCAGCCACAGCAATGCACTGAACGTCTCGTTCTTGAATACCTCCACCACAACGTACATTACACTGTAGAGCCAAACAAAATACAACAAATGGAATGAGAATTGGGAGAAAAAAACAGCACAGCCGCACTTTGTAGTGCTTTCCATCTACATGTTGGGCATGGTTTGGCGACCTTGACCTTCCGTCTTTAGTTTAAAAGTTTTTGGTGCGTTCGGTTCAACCGCCATGTTGCAGCTGTTTTTCCCAAACCATAACCGAGTTGTTCCATTATAAAGACTAATATAAAGACTGCAAATTTTGAAAACATCTTTCAAGAGATGTATTTACACTTTGATCTGTTTCTAGTGAACGGCCCAAGTTCAGGTTGCTCTCGGAAATTGATAGTTATTAAAATTTATGTCAGAACCTTTTTTCTGTTCAGGACTGGTCAGGACTGCCAAAACACACTCTAGTTCACAGCACAAAGTAACAATTGACATCAACTTACCACACCAAAAGGACCGACTTCGAATTTGTACTCGGGACATCGGTCAAAGATGTTGTACATGTTAAATCCTTGTGCTGTGTCGGACTCGTCAGTGGTGAACCTTAACAACGCTGTGTTGCTGTGGGAGTTCCACATTACCGAACGAGCAGATTCTGGGCAGAAAACAAATGGAACTTGTGTGGCCTCACCCTCAACCTACAGAACGACAAAGATCAAGTATTGAATTAATAATAATTATATTCAGTTCTTATATAGCGCTTCATCACACCTGAGGGTCTCTCGAAGTGATCAAGACCTATTTAGTTTCATAACACCACACAACACCACACAACACCACACAACAGGTGCTGTAACTTTTGCATCTTGCAGTCAGGAAAATTTTGTACATCAATCAGAGATATTTAGAATTACATTCAACATAGTAGGAAATGAGTTTCCATAATCAAGGAGATTTTCAAATTTGTTCATCCGAGCATGGAAAGATTGGTTTATTTTCAGGAAACTTTCTGCAGAATCAGGGAGAGTAGCTAAGTATTGATACATCTTCACACAAGAAAAAACTTATCCATTTTCTATTTTGACTTACAGTAATAACATCACCATCACACTGTCCGTCATCATTAAGTCCATTCAGGTAGGTTTCCAGGAAGACGATTCGTACACACAGCGAGTCATCAGGAGACTCAAACTCGTAAACACAGTCCAGATTGTTGGCGTAATCAGCAGGGAAGCCTGGGCTTGTCAAAAACTGACCAGTTTCGTTGACATAGGTGTAGCATGCTGTTGGATGGGACGAAAATATTCTTATTGTAAGAGTTAGCCTTTAATATCAAACCGACCCAACCCCAACTAAAGGGAAAATGATGTGAGGAGGGAGAGATGACAGAAGAGTTACACTTACTGGGACACTCCATCTCTGTTTCGCAGGCCTCCTCAGAAGTTGGACGGATGTCATTACACAGAGAATCATCCGCTGGGACGTTATTCAGTAGATCCATGCATTCAACAACACGTGTCCTAATGCCTGATCCACAGGTCACTGAGCACTGTCACAAAGAAAATGGCGGGAAAAACAATCAGGGATCTATTCACCACATGATATACTGCAGGCTGGCATAGTTTAGCCATCATTAAGAAACCACAGTGGATGATATTGAATGGTCAGACACTCGGAAGGTCAAAACAGAAAACAAAAAGATCACACAGGTGTGAAAATAAAATAATTTCCTTCACAAATTTGTAACCAGTCCTAAATGTTACAACAATGCTCAAAATGGACTTATTCGTTAATAGTCCACAGAATTTTATCTTCCAAAAAGGCACCATAAGCTCAAATTCCGAGGTAAGCAGTGCCATGGAATTAAGCCCCGATCAAACAAAATACACATGATGTTAAATGTTGAGAGTTTGTGAACTCTACACCAATCTAGAGATTGGATGGCAACATCTCTTTCAAGACAATGTGACAAGGAGATAAGTAGACAGAGTCAGCAGATCCCCAAAGTGTTATCTGTTGATGGCTTTGGGAGATAGGTCTACATGGTGCCTCCCGCAACCTTCAATTTAAGACCACAGAACTGCTGGGGCTTACAAAATAAGAGTCATGGGACAATTCAGGGTACCTACCTCACTCCAATTTCCAGGAATGAAAGCGTTGATTGGGCATGGCACAAATGTCACGTAAGCCACGTATCCAGGCCCTACAATCGCATCGTCAGTTTTGAAGACAAGAGTGACGTCACCGGAGAGGGACAAGTAGTTGCCCGGACTGTTGAGTCCGCAGAACCTCATGGGCGTCTCTCTCCCAGAATCAATAATCTATGAAACAAACAACATTTTATTGATCAATGATTTTTACTGAAAAATGGGCAGAGAATAAAGATTAAACAATTAAGAAAAAAACCAAGACTATTTATCGATCCTAATTGCCAAGCAAAATGTGATGTCACAAGACAAATCACTACAGCGATATTGACAACTCATCTAAAGACGCTTCTTTGTGCTTTCTGGAATCCAGCCCAAGGCTGCTCCAGAGATCTGAATAACTGCAGGGAGGAAAGCACTCCCGCCCAGAATATCATCTTGAGAGGGCAAGGCTATTTTCATTTTCAAGTCTATGGGAAACTTTAGGTAGGGGCACCAAGTCCAAGTTCATACCTCTAGATAGTCAGCTTTGCACTCGTTATCAATTGGGTTCTGAAGTTCAAATGACAAGAACCCAATGGACACACAGCCCTCTGGGTTACTGATGGTGGTTGTGCAGAGTTGGTCGTTACTGTAAAGATTGTTCGTGTTCAAGGATTCAATGAGTTTACCAGATTGGTCAACTACAACATCGCAACCTATCAAGAAAGAAAGAAACTTAGCATGAAAATTCATCCGTGTTGGTTATTTGATACAATTAAATGTTTAACTTTTGATCACAACACTGGAGTCTATGACTCGGTGTTGGGATCATGTGTCCACAAGGTCACGGATGCTACATCCAGGTTATCCTGCTGATGAAGATCGTAGTATCGGTCGAAAATTACAGGTATGAAAATATTTCCAGTGTTGTGATCAAAAGTTGAACATTTAATTGTAAGAAAGATGTTTGTTCATACTAAATCTTTCTGCTAACTACCAAGAGATCATTCAAAGTGATTAGCAGTGTAAAGCCACAGGCCAGAAGACCCCTGTGTAGAGGTGATGAAGGAAAGTGCAGTTTTAGATGTGGGAGGAATTGCCCAAAAGATGCCCAGTATGGGACTCAAGAACAAGTTTTGTAAATGATGTAAGGAGTTCAAACATTCAATACAGATCTTCATTGCCTCTTTCAATGATTAAGACTTTTTGATGGAATCTATAAAATTACTCAAGCATTTATTCCTAGATGGGTGATATTCTTACTTGGGCACTCAGGCAAAATACATTCTCTGATAGCATCTGGTCTATCTGGTGGACAAAAGGCAGGATCCACTGGGCTATTGTCCGAGGGCTTCTGGCAGTTGACTTCACGGGTCTGGAATGCTTCACCACACGTTGCTGAACACTAAACGTTACAAAGACAATCAAACACACAAAAAGTTAATAAGAACAGAGTCTTTGTTATAAAGTGTAGATAAATCTACCGTGGCACCCATAGTGCTTTCTCAACATCTAACCTCATTCAACCGGTCAAATGTTACCATGTCATACGGTGTTTAGTATACTACATGATCTTACCTCTGTGAATTCGGATGTGAACCACAGACCTTCGGTGCACTCCACAAATCGGCTGACGGCATTATAGCCACTGTCGGCAATGGAGCCATTTGAGACAAAACGGACGGTAATCAGTCCAGAGGCCGAGTAAAATGGAAGAGGGAGCTCGTCTTTGCAGAGAGGAGGGGTGTTCAGGCTCACTTGGGTCAGATCAACCAACTGCAAACAGGTGAGGAACAAGAAACATTTGAATCAATATAATATTTGTTTTATAAGGATGTTCAATCAATTAACAAATCAACCTATTAATCAATCACGCACTTTGTATGTCTTCTGCCATAATGCGTTTGAATTGTCAGAATGAATATTCTTTAGTGAGGATTTGAGTTGACCAACAGAGCATTATGTCATCTTCATTATTGTCAAAGAATTTGATTCAATTATTTTAACGCCTCCAAAGTTCACTAGACGGAGAAAATGATGATACCTGCAAGAAGTCCTGGCAAGTTCCGTCAGGGTTGGCATGGATATTGAAATCCAAGAACTGCAGAGAGATGCAACCTCCGTCATTACGGATGACAGTGACGCAGTTCTCGTTGGGGCCGTACTCATTGGGGTAGTTTGGCGAAAACACAGCCTGGCCTGAGGTCATGATCTCACTACTGCATGGGCTTCCTAATGGTGGGAAAATTATAATGAAAACAGCAATTAATAATTAATCATAATTAATAATTAATAATTAGCGCCTTGAACATCTTTTAGATTGATTTGGCGCGTTACAAATGCCTATTATTTATTTATTTTTATTTAATTAGTAGTGGGGGGAGAGAAGGTAATTTACTAACTCTGATATTTTTTTTTTTTTTTTAACTCAACAGAACGTTAGAATTTGATTCAGCAGTAGATGCCTCAAGGTTGAGGGCAACAACAGAATTTTCTCTGAAAAAAAACCCCAAAAAACCTGGAAAAGTAGTGATTGTTAAGCTAGTCTGTTTCTTGAAATTTACCTGGATCAAGGATGAATGAGGCAACCAGACTGAATCCAAATCCAGTGTTAGGGAGAACACCAGTCTCATTAGAAGAGAATGCAACGATGACCTCGTTAGAGGTTGATGTAAAGACAGTGCCAGGTTCTTGATTGCCACAAAGAGTCAACGCCTCACCCTGCGCATTGAAATCGGAGATCTGCAAAGAGGTAAGAGTTTTCACTGGTTATAGACCATTATTAGGCTACCACAATCTTGGTCATGTTCTTTGTATCAAAGTAACAAAATGCTAATACATTGTACTAAAAGGAACCACACTAGTTCTCCTTCAAGCCTTGGTTTGGTTACATTGAATTGAATGGGAGAATATCATAATGGCTGCTGCATGATGAAGGTCTATACTTCCAAGATGGTTTAATTCCTCGCAAAGTTGGATTTTAAAGCTTAAACTGCAAATTTTTGTAATTCTCATATTGACTTTGAGCTTTGTACGGGTTAGGCACACTTGCATGAAAGTCTGTAGCATTAACACCATTATACAAGTTCTTGACTGAGAATATGTGGTACTGAACAGGACTTGACCTTTCATCTCTCGCAATAACAAACAGACTTACCACAAACCAACTGCTTATTGAAGGAAGCAAAAGAGTCCAAAATCTACCCTGATGCAATCAGGAACAACAGAGAAAAGTGACCCCCCCCCCCCCCCCCCACCAGATTTGGATTTCTTGAGTTAAACTAACCATGACTGAATCCACCTCACAATCGCTTGAGAAGCGCAAGTTGAAGAATGAAATGTCCAGTTGGACCACCATGCCTTCGGGGGCTTGGATGCGGTTGAAACACGACACATTGTTTGGGTAGGAGAGAGAGAACTCTGGTGACTGAAGAACGCTCCTATCTTCGGTACGAATCAGATCACCGCTGCATGCTAATATTGAAACAAGAAACAAATTTATAGTGACTTTAGAATGTTTTACAGGGTTAAATTAACAAACTTGCAGTTCTTGATAAGGTGCCATACAGCCATCCATTTCAACAATAAGTGCTCAATATGTGGCACGGTGGGCCCCCTCCTATTGTGTCTTCATTGTGTTCTGGGAATTTCAGGAATTCTTTAGAGAATTTTAGGGGGTGGGGATTTCTGTACAAGAGGAAAAGTGTGTGTTAAAGTATGGGAACATTTTGGGGGACACACTCTGCCACATGTCGGGCATGGCATACATTTCAAGTGTTTGTTATATATATTGACTCGCGCACACACTGCCAAGGTCAAACAATGGAAAAGCTCACGTTTGTAAGCTCCACAACAAATCTTTCAGCCAATTGGATGTCTCCGTTTGACCTCAGAGGGAGCTCTGTATCGAGGGGTCAACTGCATGGCTACTTACCATTTGGCTGAATACACATGTCCTCTTCACAAGGCTGCATCGACGTTGGTCGCTGAAGCTCACTGCATTCACTCTCATCGATTGTCTCGTTGCCACGATAACAGACAACAGAACGAGTCTCAACTCCTTCTCCGCAGGTGACGGAGCACTGCAAGACAACACAGGTTAAAAAGTTACAACTGTAGTCAGGTTTAAAAAAATTTATTCTAGTGGTGGATTTTTTCCTGCAGAACTTGGAGATATCACACATTGGTGCAAGGCTTTAACCAAAATCCAGGGGTGAGAGTCATTGCTGACAAAAAACCCCGAAACTGGGATCCAGATCTTAGTAGGTACGGTAAAATTATAGCATTTCCATCTTTTGGTAATGCCTGGAGTTGTAGATGTGAAGTGATTACAGTTTTCAATCCATTAAAGCATTGACCAATCACACCAATGCATGCACAAATGCCAGACAAAAGTTCTAAACACTAAAATCTAAAAAATGTCTGCCATTTGAATTGCTGCAATATTTCCTTTCTATAAAGTTACTTGGGGCATAGCAAGAGGAATGGATTGGTGTATATAGACCACCATGCTGCCACCATCTTGGTCACATTCCCCGTATCCATAAACAGCAATGGATGCCGTCATTCATTGTACAAAAAGGAACCAGACTTTTTCTCCATCCAGCCTCGATTTGGTTACATTAAATTGAATGGGAAAAAATCAAGATGGCTGCACCATGTTAATAAAGGGCTATTGGCTTTGGCATTCAAAGTCAGCTAGCCAAAGCCACAACTGCAGCTAATAGCTTAGACTTCCTCGCTACTCACCTCAGACCATTCAGAGGTCTCATAACGTGAAGGTGCCTCTTTCAATACAGCATTGTAAGTGACTGAGTATCCCTTGGCAGTGGTCGTTGCATCGGTGTGGAAGTATAGATCAATCAGGGGGCCATTCGAGTTCCATACCAATGGGAGGTCATAAGAGTTTCCACAAAGAAGCTCTGTGGTGTTTTCAAACACATCTCTCACCTTCCGGATTAACAGATTTTATTAGTAAAATGAAACCCAAGATTCATGGATGTCCCTGAAGAGGGTGACACATTGGTTGAAAATGGGATTCTGTCCGAGACTTGAAAATTTGAAAGCTGTAATAAAACTTGAATTCACTGACCTGTCATGAACCAAGTGGTCTAGCTAATAAAACTCAAAATATGATGTCATCAGAAGTATGGGTTCAAATCCCCTTATGACATTTGTGGCCTTTACCATAAATTGCTTCTCTTAACCCGGGTGTATAAAAGAGAGCTGAGACAGTATTATGTTGGATTAACCCTAACAAGTAGCCTGGGGTTGTATGCTCCCAGGGAAGTTTGTGGATTAGTTTAAAATATGCCTATATGAACGGAGATAATGTTGTAAAATGTCTTGATCTACTTAATAGGATATGTGTGCTATGAAACAACCAAGTATTATGAAATTCACCACATACCTCAAGAAAATCAAACCGGCAGTTCTCAGAGGCTTCAAGGTCAAAGGCTGTAAAGGTCAAACGGATGTAGTATTCTGCAGTTATAACGATGGGGGCAGCAAATGATTTGTCACAGTCAAAATCATTTGGGTAGTTTTCGTTGTTGCCGAAGCCCGGGGAGCTTTCAGAATACTGGAGGACTCCCTCGAGCCTGGTGGTCGTATCGCAGCCAAAGGGGGATGGGCAGATCTCCAAGAAGCAAGAACGTGTTTCTGATGGCCGGTCTTCAGAAATGCACTCTGTCTCATCGACAAGGTTGCTGGCAGGGTCCTTGGTGGCACGGCAGACGACAGAGCGAGTTTCTTCTCCAGAACCACAGGTTACCGAACACTACAAAGGGGAAAAGACATCAGCCCAAATAAATGAAAGTTCTTCATTTCACAAATTAAACAGTTACTTTCAGAGTTAAATCAAAACAAGAAATTGCTTAGGAAGCGACGATAAATTTTTGTTTTACCTCTGTCCAGGCTGATGTAGTCCAGGAAGCTGTGCATGGGTCAGGATTGCAGGTTCGGACTGTCACTGGTTTATCCGCAAGGACGCAAAGTGAGTCGCCCACCTGAGCAAAGTTCTGATTCAGATTGAAGCAGAAGACGTCACGCATTTCTAATCCACCCCCGCAAGTGACACTGCAGTCTCCCCATCCATACGCTAGCCAGAGGTATCTGAAAACAGATTTTAAAAAAATCAGGGATTATTATCATAAGCTCCCTTGAGTAGCAAACTGGACTTATTACATGGTGTTTTGGTTGGTAACAGATTTTGCTTACTCTGTTGGGCATTCCACTCCAGTATTGCATGGCTGAGTGGCAGATGGTTTGTCTTCTGGGACACAGAGAGAATCAGCAACCAATACAGACGAGCCTGGAAACTCCACACAGTAGACCAGCCGATTCTGAAAGCCGATGTCACAAGTAACAGAGCACTGAAAAAAATAAATTAAAAGATAAATTTACAAACTGTCCCATACTAATTGAGTAGTTACAGCATGGGTAATAATGCTGGCACAAACTGCATCCCTGGTATACCAAGATCATTTTCGAAGGTAGAATTTTAAGACCAACTGACTACAGAAATAAACAAAACGTCCTCCAGAATTTTGTGTTAACAAAGGATGTTGCGTTCTTACCCCATTGAAATCAGTCGTCTGCCAGACAGGATTTAAGCAGTTTGAGGGCGCTGCACACTCTCTGGTCAGAGCTGGTAACACGATTCCGTTATCCAGGCAAGTCTGGTCATCGACACGTACAAGATCATTCCCTGTGCGTGAGATGCAAATCACTAGACGTGTCTGAATACCACTGCAGTTACAAGCGCCGAACAGACCACTCACAAACTGATAGCTACAGAATAGAAACAAATTGCAAGTTAATATTAAGCTTGAGACGTTGGTGTTTGCCGTTCTTTAAGACACTATGTTATTAGTTAAGACAGCCTATCAGGCTTTCCAAAAACAACTTTATCATTGTTTTTAGATGGAAAATTATATTTTTTTGTTAAGGGTTGTTGGTATAGAGGAATATATTGTCACTTGTCGGAATGATCTTTATTTTTTGTAAATTTATTTTAATCCCGCTGATAAGAATCGGAGTTAATGCCATAAAGCTGTTAAGCAAAATTGAGCAGGGAGCCAGGCAAAAGTAATGTGACTAACAATGTATTTTGGTTGGTACCCCATTTTTGCATCGCAAAACTAGGTGGTGTACTCACATGACATCACAGGATTGGAGGTTGCAGGGTTCTGTTGAGGCTGGTTTCTCTCCAGGGCAGTTCCCATCAGCTACAATCTCACTGGTGTCGTTGTTGATACAGATAACCGTACGCATTCTCAGACCGTCACCGCACGTTTCACTACACTGTAATCAGAACACAGTCAATAATTAATTCTACTGCCTCCATCTTTGTCTTGTGTCCTGTCTTCAGTATCGCTAATGAGTATAGATTTATTGAACACCAAGGAGGGGCCCCGACTACTTTGCCCTTCAAGCCTCAGTCTAGGAGCATCAATTAGGATGAGAGATAAATAAGGAGCTGCGACAATAAAGGTCCATAACAATAGCCAGATAACAATAGCCATAGTTGTAGCCATAGCCCAAGTTGCTTGAGTTCGGCCGTATCCGAGTTAACCGCACAGCTACGGCTAGCTTTCTGTGCCATCATATAGAGCCTTCACTACTGCTGCTCCCAAACTGTGTAATAACCTACCGATATCTCTTCGCAACCAACAATATCTTCAAAATTGTTCTCAAAACTCACCTCTTCTGTTAACAATATAACTGTAAAGCGCATTTGAACATGTATATGGAAAATGCACTATATAAATTTATTATTATTATTATTATTATTATTATTATTATATTTATATAGGTCCTTAGCAACACCCTTAGCAACAGTCGTAGCCATAGCTGCAGCCACCAATTCGGCCAATATATGGCCGAAGACAGAGCCGAAACATTGGGGTAGGTTAAAGTGCTTGTCATCGGAACTGAAAATTCTCAAACACCATATCTTAGTTTAATATGAAGTGATCTCAAGTGATGAAGCTTCAAACACCCAGGATAAAAAACTTGTAAAACCAAGGTCCATTCTGGTTTTGTCAAAATGTGAAAAATTTTAGGGGCAAACAGCATCATATTTGACACGACATACCTGGTATTGGATCACCATTGATTCAAATGATTTGGGAAAGTCCCTTGCAAAAATATACCAGAAGTTAAAAGGCATTGTCTGTGAGTAAATGGAAATTTTACCTCTCCAAAATGTCCAAATTGATAGAAGTATGTGGGGCATACGTCCAATGTACAGACTATAGTAGAGACTGGTGGTATGAGGTTCAGATCAAGACAACCTTGTACATCAACTATCTCATCGTTTTGATTCACACACTGGACATCACGGGTTCTCACCCCAGCACCACAGGTCACTGAACACTGTTAAGAAAAAAGCAAATTTTGCTGGTTAGTTTCAAGGTTTGTTGGGGGTGGGGGAGAGGTACCTTTGGGGCTGTGCAGTTGCAGCGACCTTTTACTTAGTCACTCCATTGTTCTTGAAAAAAAATGTTCATGTTAATTATACATAGACAATGAAAATTCACCTTGGCGAAATTTCAAAAGGCTACTTAAGAATACAAATTAAGATTGACATAAAACAATTTTGCCCACTGCTAAAAGGATACCAACTTAAATATTATCTTATACACTATTGTGACTTGTTTCCTGCTAATTTTTGCTTCAGTTTCAGTTTTCTAGTTCATCTCTTGTTTCCCCACCTCAATCCTCCAAGGTTTTGTCCTAGTTTGAGGGATTTGGTACAGCCCCAAATAATTCAAATGACCACAGAGAAACTCCTTATTGTCTAGCTTCCTATGTGCAATAGCAATCTTGACTGCAGAATACAACTTAACAGCCCGAGTATTTGTCCTTCAAGCCTCAGTTTCATTACACCGATAGGAATGATGGTGTATGGTTCTTGATCACAGCGCAATTAAAATAAAAGATCAGTCGGGTTCCTTTCTAAAGGGATAAGAATCAGTATAACTTATTGCTAATGAACATGGGGAATGTAACAAGTCGTCATATCTTACGTCAGTGTATGCTCCAATTCTGTAGCTGAGCAAAGGCACACATGTTGGCAGAGTACACACACGCTCCGTATCCAAGTCACCAATGCCAAAGTTGATGCAGCTTTCCATGGCAACCTGCTGGCCATTTTGGTTCAAGCACACCACCACTCGGGTTTCCACCCCAGTCCCACAGCTCACTGAGCAGGCACCATAGTCCCCTCTGACAGCCGAGAAGGTACTGACAAGACACACCACCTGGCTACAGGTCACCTCAGTGGCCAAGGGGGCTAGATTAGCGGCTTCACATACTGAATTATCAACGACACGATTCTCCTGGTTGACACAGTAGATCTGGCGTGTTCGGACACCAGTTCCACAAGTCACAGAGCACTGAAAGAAAACAAATTACACACTTAATTAAAACAAAAACTTCCATCACATTTTACCCCATCACTTTAAGAACTTCATTGGCTACTGCTTAGAGAACGAATTCATTTAAAGATTGCTCTTGTTTTTAAAGGCTTGAACAAAATCTACTCCGCGATATATTTCCACTTTACTGTCACATTACACTCCACCACGATTTCTTCGGTTCACACTTGACATCACTCGCTTGAATGTTCCCCGAGCAAACAAAGTTCTAAGTCAAAAAGCTTTCAGTGTAGCTGGGTCAATGATTTGGAACAATCTTCCTACTGTCATTAGGGAATCTGTTACTTTATCTACATTTCATAAAGTTCTAAAGACTCACCTTTTTCCATGTTAAGTGCTTTTATGTGCGCTATGATCTTGATGGAATAGCGCCTTTCAAATTTTAATTGTTATGTTATCTTGCAAAAGAATGATTACCATCTTAAATAGATTGTGCATGAAGAGCAAATGACAAAAGCTCAAAACATCAGGAGCAAGGTGTTGGAGTCTTGGTTCAAAGATGTTAATGGTGTGTAGTCATGAAAACAATAAGTCACGAAAGTTAACCGCTATCTAAACCGTTATCACCCCACAAACTGCTAAAAAACATTTTGAGACCTTTTTTATTTCTTTGCCTATTTATGTTTGCCGACTGAATCTCTGTGACAAACCGTTTCATGAATTCTAGGAACTCCATCCGTGTTTGTAACTCACCCCGCTGAGCTGTCCAGCGATGTAGCGGATATTTTCAGTACAGGCAACGTTAACACTGCATGGCTGGGTGGCAGAGGGCTGGACTAGACCGGCATTGGTACAATCAATGTCATTAACGATGACTCCCAGGTTGTTATGGCAAGTCACACTTCTGGTTTGCAGTCCTGTGCCACAAGTAACTGAGCACTGTCAAAAAACAGAAACAAATTTCAGATTTATTTTTAATCCCAACCATTTACAATTGAAAAATCAATTATCTCAGACTAATATAGCCACACCTTGGTAGGCAGCAAAGGTCGAGGATGATCAAGCATTCTACCTACCTCTCCAAACTCTCCCAAGAAATAGCTGACAGTGGACGGGCACACCACACCAGTGTTACAGTTCTGAGTAGATGCAGGCCTCTCATTGATATTACAAAGTGATTCAGAGACAGAGGCTTGGTTGGTGGCATCTTGACAGATGATCGTTCTCACTTGGAAACCTACACCACATGTGACTGAGCAACCATTAACCGCTGTTACCACAAAGGAGTACCTGTAGACAAGGAAAACATACATTCCAGATATTAACTTGATCTTCATCAATGGTATCTTCAATAGTCATGCAGTGTCTTACTCGGCAAACAAAAATATATACTGAAAAATAGGTCGCCATTCTGACCAAAGGTCAAATTTTGCTAAATCAGTAGGGGTTTGGTCATTTCTTTCCTCACTAAGTAGCAATTTTACAACTTTCATTTGCTGACAGATCTATGAAATGGCCTCTCAATGGCTGAATGGTTAACAAATGCTTAAGGGTGAAAAATCATCAAACTATGGATAGGTGAGACCTTAACTGGTATATGTTATTTGGGTTTCTATGTTTTTGTTGAAGATTTTTCCCATTAGGAAAAATCCGACAAACCACAACCCTGTAGTGATGTTACATTATTTCTTTTATCAACAATTGAAACAAACTTAGCTCTACCTGCATGCATTGTCTTCACAAGGCTGAGTAGCTGCTGGAACATCAACGGGGCAGCGAGTAAGGTCCGTTACCCTAATAGTTGTGCCGTCATCGTGTTGCTCAACGCAGAGTACCGAGCGGGTCGCTATGCAGGTTGACGCATCACAGACAAAACCACTGGTCAACCAACTGTAATTAAATTAAATATATTTATGAATCTTTAACCTTGATTTAATCAAATGATAATGACAGCTGCAATTAAGTCTCGTCAAGTTAAAACTGAGGACTTCTAAAAAAAAAAAAAAAAAAAAAAAAAAAAATCCAGGTGTTTTGACAGAGCCAGGTATCCTGGCTTCACTTTCCAGGTACAAAACCACTAAGGACATCAAAAAGGTGACACTTGTACAAACTTCTGCAAAAGTATCAAATCAAATAAAACTAGATACTTACAATGGAATGCATTCTCCCCCATTGCAAACCAAGGTACTGTAGACTTTCAAGCATTCTCCTTGGATACAAATCTACAACAAATGAAGAGGGCAACAAAATTTTACCAATTGCCATATCCAGACCACAAGGAAAAGAATGTATGAATGAAACTATAGATTGAAGGCTTAGAATTTCATCGAGAGGGCAAGGCCATTTTTATTTCATAAAGGGCACTTCCCCTGGAAAATCTTAAAATCTTTAGAAGACTTTTCAAGGGGCACCAAGGCCATGGCCTCCGTGTTCTCAATGTAATTCTAAGCCTTGGATTGTTATTGACAGAGTCTTAATAATTTTGGTATCTAACATCTGAAGGTCTCTGTCCAGTTACTTTGGCATTGTGCCAGTACCCTCAAAACCAAAAAAGTCCTGTGTATTTCACAAAACTATTTTAAAAGATTTGTATATGTTCTTCAAACCTCCCCATGAATATGCAGCAAGGGATGACTACACAAATGAAAAGAAAATATATGTTGCGTTCTGAAAATATCTGTGTTCCAATAATAATTCCCAGGTGCAAGACATTTGACCATGTAGAGATTTGAGCTATCTTTAAGAATCTTACATCTCTCTTGGTTCCACAGCGTGTTCCATCCAGCGGTGGACTCTGGGTAGATTCTGGTGCTCCCTTGCCAGTTTTACACAAAAGAGCTTTGCAGACCTCCTGTAAGCAAAAAAAACAATTTGTTAAAAAATCATTTTAAAACTAGCAGTTCTGAATCTCCCAAACATGCAAACAGCTATCAGGTGTAGACAACTTTATTTTGTTAACTTACAGGTTTATTCAGTACTTCAGATGCAACCAGACTGTTCTTATTGAATGTCATGGCACACTGCTGGCTAGCGTTGTAGTGGAATCCAGGCATTGGGATGGAAGATGGTGTGTGTTGCAGAGCCTTGGGCTTATCCTTCAAGCACTTTGATTCAGGATGGCTGTGGAAGAACATCAACAAAGATCAGACTCAGTTCATATGTTTGTCAAAGTCAAGTCAGATTTCTGATTATTGGAGCAGAGCAAAACTTTCCATTCCTTACTTAAATTCATCTACTGTAACTATTTATAAAAAATTTAAACAGTCTATTGACACCTTTTAAAATAGCATTCAACATCAATCTAAAACAAGATACTTTTTTTAAAGATCCAAAATATCACATGGTTGCCACCCATAAACTGTCTTGCAAACCTTTTTTCAAACCATGCAAGGCTTCAAATCTTACGTTTGAAAAATATCTTTATAACTAGACCTTACCTTAGGAAGTCAAGGAGATCATTTCTGCTACACTCTGACCATTGGAAGGCCTCGGAGCCAGTGGAGTGGACGGTAGCCATGATGTTCTTCTTGTTGACGCAATCGCTCAGGCCACCATCGTGATACATACCAAGGCTGTTAAACAAAAGAATAAAAGGTCACTTATGTTATGCTTACTTCAAGAAGAATGGTATCTTAAAGATTTTAATAATATGTGAATTTTGTCCATAAGACCATAGAACAATAAAGTTTTCAGGTAATAATAATATGGATTTATATCGCGCTTTATCACACCCAAGGGCGTCTCAAAGCGCTCATTATTACCCCTGGTCACTGGGCCATTTATTTCATTCCTTAAACCATCTCAGCTCCCCGGGGAGTATACAGCCTGTGCTGCAATATATGCGCTACAAGGCTAAATCAATCACAAGAACCATCTCTGCCCTCACAGGTACCCATTTTACCCCTGGGTGGAGAGAAGCAATTATAGTTAAGTGTCTTGCTCAGGGACACAAGTGTCACGACCGGGACTCGAACCCACACTCTGCTGAACAGAAACACAAGAGCTTGAGTTCGGTGCTCTTAACCACTCGGCCACGACACTCTAGGTATGTTTAGAAAGAAAAATATGTATATTATAAATGCTGCATTTTGTCTGTAATATAAAATATAAACAAGTTACATATGATGTATATTGTCTTATTTAGCTAACATGGTAACAAAGATAGTTGAAAAGTATAATATGAAAAATTATTGTTGTGTAAACAAAACAAAATTGTTTTACGCGTCAACTTAAGGAATTGTTTAAATGTTTCTTGAGTTACCTGTGTCCAATCTCATGAGTAAGAGTAAAGATCAATCCACTTGGTCCATGATCTTGTCCAATCACACAACGTCTCTTAGGGTCACATGCTCCACCAACATCCTTAGCTTTACCCATGACCTGGTGGCTGCCTGCCGATACCAAGTCCCGTCTGTCAAACGATGAGAGAAGAGTGTTATTAAGGCAGTGGATCTTTAGCTGGGGCAGGCTTCACTTTAGTACATGATTTTAAAAATGAAAGCTTCCTGTTTAATAGTAAATGATGGAAAGACATAATGGCACTGAACATAGACTATTTGGTGCCTCAGAAATATTACTGTGGAAAATGTTAAGTCTAGTTCCACACCAAAACTGTTGTTGTGACCTTCATATTCAAGACATGGGAATCAGATTATTTACAATGTCAGACTTTATTCCCCTTAAAACAATTTTCGCTGGCATATTTGGTGCTTGATATGAGGCATTGCAATCTTAGGAAATTTTGAGGATTGTACAAAGACAAGAGGAAAGTAGTGAAAGTATAGAAACAGTGGGGGAGGGGTACCCTCTGCCTTCACACCAGGCATGATTTACAGTAACCACAGATCAGAAAAAGAAAACTTGGGAGTTAGTAAATCATTGATTAAAAAAGGGGAAATTCTTCTTTGGGATTAAATTTCTGTTATGCAGTTTTATTTCCTCTTATTTATTATAGGATGCAGACAATACCTTATTATGCCGCCATATTAGCATGATAAGTTTACACGTCAAACAGGACGCTATACATTTTGCCAGCTTGTTAAAGTTATATAAAATTTGGGCCATAAGAAAGCAGAAGCCAGCAAGATACCACTTACCTGACAATAATTTATAATTAAAATAAAGTTTGGTGCACACAGTCATGACACATTGACAGTGGAATTAAATACATTTGGTTCTTAAGCATGTTAAGGAAGAGTAAGTAAATTTACTACAATTTAACACACCAGGAAAGTAAAAGAACGGACTCCTTTTACACAAACAGCAAAAGTGGTTGAAATAACAATAAAATTAACCGGTCAACACTTGTTTAGCTACGCACAATATCCGAGTGATATATTATTATATGATTCTTTGTTGCCTCAGTTTATTATAGACATCTCTACTTAGTCTACGTCTCTCGAGTCTTAGTCTTTGTCTTACCTTGTAATTAGGATCGAAATGTCAGATTTGCTGTCCATTTGCCAAGAGCAGAAACTGTCCAGAGACTTATCAAGATTCTCAGATAGTTGCAGGTCATCCTAAATAATCAAAAGATCGAAGATATTATCAATCTAAATGTAAAAAAAAAATTGATTTTGAAAACCCCGGTAGGTTTTCGGTCACACTGGTACTAATTGTAACAGCGCCCTCAAGTGTTTCAAACTATCTAAGTCAAATAGAATGTACGGTGCATTGAAACTGCCATGTAAAAAAAGTTATATTAAAAGTTATATTAAATGTCTTTACCTGTGGTGACTGGATAATTTTGATGTCGGTGATGCGGAGATTGACTTGGACACCGAGACTAGGATCTTTCAGCATACCTGCCACCTAAACACAAACAAACATCAAAACATTTTAAAATAGCACCAACATTATTTTTAGACGGCTACATCTTTGCTCAGAATATTTCCACCATTATTGGCTTGAAGAGTGTTTAGAGTTGTATCCATTTTAATTAACCTACATACAAACAGACCAATGAAACTCATTGTTTCAAGCAAACAAACTTTCTGACCAATCACAGACATCGTTACATGTATACCTGGTTCAAGATGGTGAGAATGTACTCTTCGGTATTGGCTCCGTAAGTTGCGTACATCATGTCGTCTGCAACCACCGAAGCTTCGACGTAAATAGGCTCTTCGATTGTTGACCTTCTCTGCCTCTCGTTGGAAGTTGTTCTTTCGGCTACAAAAAGGTTAGTTATAAATTTTATTCATAAATGCAAATGAATCAATGCACCATTCGTCTTGTAATTGTCTGCTTTTTTCGTGGCTTTTGTACCGTTTTTTATTCTCCTTTAGTACACATTGAAATTTGCAGATAATAAATATTTGATATCATTTGTTATGCATTTTCCCCCGGAAGCTTCCATTTCCAGGTTTCATGTCAATTGATTTTTTCACTCGTTTTAACCGATAGACGAGAATCTGTGTTACAATTTGCTAAACTGTTTTGATCACCCAAATTACTTTTAACACAATTTTGGAAGACATTTTGTGCTTACCTTCCATGTCACATGCCTCAATATTGACGCTACGTCTCTGCACCATATGCATGTTTTTCGTGACCGGCTCATCCATTGTTGTTTTATCGAGCACATCTACCTCCGTATTGGCCATTAGCTCCTGGTGTTTTGGCAGGAGAGGTTGGATATGGAACACAGCTTCCTTCGTCTTAATTGTTGCCTCAATCTTAAGAAGTAAAATGAAAGTGAATGGATAACTTTATATGAAATTCAATTCTGAATTTTTATTTTGCTTCAACGATTCGACTGCTTCCCGGTGCACACAAATTGCAAGATTTATTATGTAGGGCCCATGGCTAAAGGTTTCACTAAAACTTACTCTACTACTTACTAGCACATAATTTTGTCCAGTCATTTTTAATTTGCACCAATCAAGCGTACTTCAGATTATGTCATTCATTCTAAATTAAAAGTAAACAATTGTTTGGCTTAAAACAAACATGAGTTTAAGCCCTACCTTATCCCCGCAAATACTGGCCGAGACTTGGGATTGGTCATGTTTCTTTGACGTTCCCTCGAACAGATCGCAATCATTTTTGATCTGGCTCAATTCAACTTTGCCGTCTTGTCCCACTTTATGTAGGACGGTTGCCGCGTCGATGAGACCTTTCTTGCCCTTGAGATGGAGGGTGAAATCCTCACCAAAGGCTTCGAAGGAGGCATGATGTTTGATGTCTTTGCCAGGGGCAGCTCGACTCCATCGGCTCGGTGAGACCAGCTCGAAATCTTGCACTGAAAGAAAAGACAAAATACAAATGAATCTAGTGGTCCGGAAGATGTTATTGTAAAGCGGTGAATCTTCTTACAACCACATCAAGGTAACCTGAGCAAAACACAAAATGGAGGACACTAGACATTCATGTTTAAGAAAAGGCGAGGTCACTGCATTGAATGCAATAGGACTAGGCCATAAACCCTTATGAACTTAGAGAAATCAACGCCATTCTGCTACATGTATGACATATTCAACACTGAATATTTAATTTTGTTTTATGTTTTGTATGAAAATAATTATATTATATATAATTGTGTTTTCTTTTTATTGTGGTAATAAAGTATCGCTGAAGCTGTAAATTTTGAACTGAATTTATTGTGAAGCTGTCAAATCATTTGAAAAAATATTGTCTAATTTTAGGATGAATAAAGTGGAGCGATGTTTTCCATAGTTGTCAATGAATCTTTTGATATTTTGACCTTACCTTCCGTTTGGCCGAAATAATAAAGTCGATCCTCCGAGCTCAGCTCGATGTTCTGGGGAAAGAAGACAAGAGAGAAACTTATCAAATACAATAGTATGTGTCAATCAATGGGGTTGAACGAAGAAAAATTGACCGAGCGGGATTTGAACCAACGACCTCCGGTTTAAAGTGCCTGCGCTCCACCAACAGCTATCTAGTTTTGGTGTCTCCCTACGTTGTCAATAGGGGCAATCTTTGTTCGGGGTGCCAGTCAGAATCCTTACAACCGTTTGCTGCCGTGTAGTCAGTGATCACACCCAAGTATATGATACAACCTGGGAAGCGGCAGCCAGGGGATCACCTTGGGGGATGCAACTTGTAGAGCCGAGGCCCATATAGCCTTATTTGTCGTGCATGGTGACACTTATTTGCATATTTAACACGTAAACGTTAACGTTGCAATGTTCTCTTTTTTTTAACGACTAAAATGTTGGGTGGAAAAAAACCCCAGTAATTTGTAAAGATTAAAGCAACATCAGGGAAAGTTGTTTGAATGTTGTTTATTTTCTTATAAAACCACAAGTTGATTGCGTTCTGATGCCAGTTTAGTAACTTAATAGTAAAGTCTATGGCGTTTTGTTTTGTGTTTTTGCAAAGAAACTTGATCAAGTTTAGAAAAATCGAGCCAGTTAATTGAATTTTCCGTGACGTGATATCACCTTAGAATTAACTTCAGTCACAAGTCGATTGCTTTCTTATTGTCCTGCCTAAGGAATTTCCGCTGGCGTGATTCGTTTACACAACAGGGATTAGCATTAGAGGGGTATTTGTAGTGGGCCAACAATAGAAACCGAAGTCTGTCACGGCGTGGTGGTAATGGGGTGTGGCCATAAAACTATCTCTCAATGACCCCCAGCATGCCAACAGTCAGGCTGACTACATGTTGATTGAACAGTTTGCTTTCTAAACCTGAAATGAAAACCTGCAGACCCTAGATTCAACCATGGAGGTAGAGTTGTATCTTCCTACCTCCATGGTTTGACTTTTTTATTAAAAGTTATCTTTCTTGTTGACCAATACATGATAAAATCTCTGCGGTGTTACTAAAGACAGGTGAACAAATTAGTATGGTTAATCGAGTTAATGGTTGACCGAGAGTAAACTAGATTATTTGCTAATTTGCATGTGAATAGCTGATATTTCTCCAAGTTGCACATTTTCCTCCTGGTTCAATGGAACTAGCATCTTGATCTAGACCTGTTGAAAACTTCTACATATAAAACTTTCTAAGATTTGCCTCGATGAAAAAACGGGGGATACCATACAGTTGTGAATCTCCACGTTTTCATTTCCTCCGTGATGATGTTCTAGTTCTTAATATACTGGGAAGATTGTATAAAGTCAATATGATTGTTTGCATATATCAAACTGTTGATAGCGACCACATTGAAAGTGGAGTTTGATATAACTCCTTATTTAGTTATAATCTTGGCAAAGTAAAACAAAAACCATATTTTGAACATGATGCTACCCTATATGATTCTAAAGATTTTAAAAGAAATGTCACTGTGGTTATCAACTGATAACGACAACACTTTACCTCGATAATCTAATTGAATTAGCAATAAGTTGCACGATTTTGACACTAACATGGCAGACTGGCAAAATGGGGCGCGCGCGGGCGATTAGTCATCGTACAATTTGTGGACGTGATTGAAGACGTTGGTAAAAATAACTGTCCATTGCAAAGGTACAACAATTATGTGTAAATAGAAAAATAGTTTGAAACATTGAGTTATACGCCACCAGTGCTCCATAAAAGTTTATAAAACTTAACATTTTATATTCTGGTAATTTTATAGTCTGAAAGGTTCAGATTTCAAATGGGGGGGCACCCGGGGGGGGGGGGCACTGACAACTGGGGGGCACTGACACCAACGTTTACCCGTTTACCTGTAGATTCGGGCTCTGTATAATGAAGGCTAAATGCAGCCTTATAAAACGCCCATCCATATTCACACAAAAAAACTTACTGCAAAAGTACTGAATGCAATGGGAGTAGCAAAGTCAATGTGCAAAGCAGAAATGAAGTACTTATATACTTCCATATATCCTGTGATGAGCATCTTGCAAAGCTATACATGTCGATGTTTTTGGCGAGGTACTCATCAATGCCATTTTTGAAGATATTTGTCGATTGAGAATGAACTGCTTTGCCTTGAGGGAATGCCTCATGGCAGCGTCGTAATGCAAACTAACAAACTAATTCAAAACAAACTAATTCTGAATTGTAAGTAATTGGTTCAAACAGCTCAAATTGTTGTATACTAAAATCCATACTAAACTGCTAGTGCTATTGCATTGTATTCTTTCCGTAACATTTATGTAACAAATTAACTATGAGAGCACCACCCCGCCCATTAACGACATGAATGCTGTCTCATAAAAAATATTCTTTAGAACTTTTAAAATCTGGCTGTTGATATGTGAGATATACCTGAGTTAGTGGTTTGGCGAAGTACGGTGAAGCTAAACATAAGAGGCAGACTGCCACAGAGGCAACGCCGAGTAACCTGGACTCCATGACGGCGGACAGACGGTGATGAACCAGCAAAAAAACCGTCTTAGCACCAAACTGAAGACTGTACTCACTTTGCAGATAAGTGATTCCCGATTCAAGGCACTCTCTCACTAAAGCCCCTCCCGAAACGGTTCATTCTCTTTTATTCCCCTCTGAGTCTGAAGTGAGTTACGTAAGCGCACCTCTAAAGTCTTTCATAGTTAAATTTGTGGCGTCTTATTATACTTCTCATTTGTGGAAAAGGGGTTCTCTGATTAGAAAGTGATTCGGAGGGGCAAATCGAATTAGTCAATTTAATTAAATTAAGTTATCAAGTTTAAACAAAAATGCTTATTTATCATTATTAAGGAAATGATTGGCGTAGAGTATTGCAAATTCATTTATAGACAAAAACCAAAGTACTTCAATACCGACGTACCGGTACAGGTTACTGTTAAAACAGGTGTTGGGCAAATAACTTCGTTTCTCCATCAGTAAAGGGACAAACAGATTTATATTGGAAATTATACGAAAAAGATTTGATACTTCAGTTTTATTTCAAAAACATTAAAGTACCAACATGGCTTTTTAAAACATTAATGAAAGTTCAAATAAATATTGTTTTAACTTCTGGTGGTAAAATAAAAAAGCAACTTATATTATTTCAAATCGATTGAGTTTACTGAATTTTGAGGAAAGAAACATGAACACGCAAACACATCTAACTATTTAACATGAGGTGCAAAACGAGTCTTCCCTCTCACCGAGTGGTCCTGTCTTTTCACCCCATTGTTACTAAGTGATGAAGCCAGGGCCAGGACCCGTGGAATGTCCCCGTTCTTTTGGCGTGATTGTCTGGTCGTTTACTCCGAACAGCACGCCCCATTCCGGACAAAATCACTCGCTATGACTTGAATAACCCGTTAATGTTTGACCCTTGTGTAAGGGTTACGAAAATGAGGATGCAGGTCTTAGAATAAAATACAATATAATTTGTCATCAAATGAAGACAAGCAAAGTTTAATCTGACCTTGGGAAGAGAGCTGAGACATGACATTTATAGAAACACTGTATGGAAACTTGGCACATCAGGGTGTATAGGGCAAGCAATCACAGCATGGATAAACAATAAATTCGGTTGAAAAATGAGTTCGAACTGATTATTGTTACACTCAAAGATTTTTATATATAATATGATGTTATAAATAATCACAAAATTGTAACTATTTCTTAACATAATGAACATTTTATTTTAATTGTACAGAGAAAATAGAATCAGCCGTTGCAAACTGCTTACCAACCAAAAGGACATAATGGTATAAGTGCAAAAGATAGTTAGTGGCCTGACGTTTTGACCATATCAGAGTTTTTCTTGAATGCTATTTTTTATCTAAGGATAAAATGTCTTAAATATATTTTTGCTTTTTGCTTTAAAAAATTAGCCGAACACCGACGCTAGATCACCGAGCGAACCCGGTCACAGAGGCCCATCCGAATTTGCATCGCTAATAATTTAGTGATATAAATGATTTTTCGCATGGATACAAACTATGGGCCATTTCGGTTATGTAACCTTTACACCGGTGTGAAGTGTCTTAGGTTCAAATCCCAACCGAGTTGCATGTAGATTTGTCCTCCACAGGACTCCGGAAACAGTGAGTGTACAGTGCTATATCACACATTTGTGTACACTCTAAACACTTCCGGGTCAGTATTGACGTGACCCGGATCAAGGTCTCGTGGGGCATGACCCATTTCTGGGTCAAAGTGACCTGGAATCTGTGTCAAAAATTACCCTAAAATTATTTGTCATTAATGACACAAAATCCGAGTTGAAATGTCATCTGTTGACCATTCTCCGGGTCAGCTTGACCCGGAAGTGGTTCAGTTGACCCGGAAGTGGTTTAGGCCCCCCTGGGACTGGCTGGATCAACTCTGACCCGGGTGGTTCTAGAGTGTAAACGTAAAACAAATATTAACATAATTATATTGAGTATAAACAATTACGTCAATTAAAAATGCCGTATGTAAAACAAATACTCTAACAACCGCACAAGTACAGGAATGTACACAGCCATAATTTTGGATGGACTCCACCAAAACGCCATTATCCCACAGTAGACTACCACCATCCACTCATCATAGAGTAAATCCACTTACATGTACTGAGAATTTCAAAAAGTATGCCACAATGCTCCATAGCTAACCCAAGGTTACACCGGCACTCCGTGGCGTCTCTCACAAACCACGTACTCGGTAAAGTGGATTTACAACAGGCACTATAATGCATTATCGATTACCGGTACAACACAGGAAATTATGAACTTTTGAGAACTTTACTCGCCAAACCCCGAAATACCTTTCCAACCACGAATATAAACTGTATCATTTTGCGAAAATCATAGCTGAAATATTGATGCTGTCTATAACTTTCCTGCATTGAGTTGTATAAGTTTACACGAAACTAAAACTCAAGTCAAAATGATTAGACGTGGCAAGTAATTTTCTTTTTCTTTAAATGCTGGAATGCAGAACTTACGAAAACGATACTATCCTTCTCTCTATTAATGTTGAAAAGAAATACACTCGTTCAATTCAAAGTTTGTCTCTATTTTTCAGAATAAATTTTTTTAAAGACAGCAAAGTTTTTTAATAATAAAGTGAAGCTCTCATTGAAGATCGCTCAGTGAATGCACGCAAAAGAGTCATAAGAGACTTGAAACTCACCGCTGTTTCATTTTTGCTAACGAAACTTTTAGGGCGGGTGTCGGTATTATTATTATTTGCTTGTAAGAAGACTAGATGCTCTCTTGCATTATTGACATGAAAAAGTGCAGATCTCAACAGTTTTTCAGCTGTTACTTTTATTACTCTTGGATTTATTTGGCAATGACACAAATGTAAAATTTCATCGTGACAAGGTGCATATTTTGCCTTTGAAAGGACTTGGAATGTACAAGGTCACTATTTCTGAAAACAAGGGCAACGTGGTCAATAGCGAAGAGTCCAACTGCACCTTCATAACATTGGATGATTAAGAAACCTTTCATGGGTTACAGTTAAATCTGAACTCACAAACTCGCCACGCCCTACAACCACTAGCGGAGGAATACTTTTAAATACAAGTTTTGGTTGAGGCAAAGTTATACAACCTTCTCGTATCATTTTGATACGGATTTTTTTTAAATAGCTTGGTAGACAGTGAGGGAGGGTAAATATGATGTACCTTTTCAACCGTCACCTGCCGCCCATCACCCTGGCCCACGGGAATAGGCGAGCCAACTGGCATACAAACAAATGCTGATTAATTCACAGCAAGAGAGGGCGCTATATAAAAATGAGCTGTTTGGTACGGCTCCCAGACGTATACAGGCAATTTTCTTATGTGAAAAAGTGGTGAGCCACACTCTTTTTAATGTCACAATGCCATTACACGTGAAGTTTGTGCAGCAACAAGACTCAGCATGAGGAAACTTAAGTTTCACGAACAAAAATTATTGAAGAAAGTCGACTTTATATCATGGGAAGTCGACAACAACTTACACGAGGTGAAAGTGCTGAGAAAATACCATATTCAGAAAAGAGAAGACTACACAAAGTAAGCAAACTTGTGATTTTGAATGACAACCAGTCAAGTCTGTTGTTGTGTTGTTGAATTGAGTGTTGAACCATAGAGAAAGGACGAACTAGCCATGCTAGCTAGAGACGACTAAGACACCGGCGTGAAGTTGGTTACTTATTTGACGTTTGACGTTCAATATCAAACGAGTAATAGTTACCGGTTTGACATTCGTCTTAATTGCATGTTCTATACGAAAATATAAATCGTTCATTTTCTAGTGGTCAGACACTTTTGGCCGGGCACTTTTTGGTACAGATGAATATATATAGGAGGGTTCAAGGTAGACCCAGTAACTGGGGCGCTGTACTCATTTTTTGAAATGTTGTCTTTTATCTTTCGTACTAAAGATAAAAGACAAAATGAGTACAGCGCCCCAGTTACTGGGTCTAGGTTCAAGGAACACTTCAATGGTCAGTTTGACCCGGCCATTGGGGTCCTTCTATTTTTTATTTATTTTATTATAATTAACAATTTTGTAATACGTTTAATACACGTTTTACTATAAAATAAATAAAAAATAGAAGGACCCCAATGGCCGGGTCAAAATTACTATGGAGGTGTTCCTTGGACCCTCCTCCATTCATCTGTACCAAATAGTGCCTGGCCAAAAGGGTCTGACCACTAGAAACTGATCGTTACATTTGGGATAGTAAAACGTGTATTAAACGTATTACAAAATTGTTAATTATAATAAAATAAATAAAAAATAGAAGGACCCCAATGGCCGGGTCAAAATTACTATGGAGGTGTTCCTTGGACTCTCCTCCATTCATCTGTACCAAATAGTGCCTGGCCAAAAGGGTCTGACCACTAGAAACTGACCGTTACGATTGGGATAGTAAAACGTGTATTAAACATAATTATGACAAAAATGTTAAATATAATAAAATAGATACAAAATAGAAGGACCCCAATGGCCGGGTCAAACTGACCATGGAGGTGTTCCTTGGACCCTCCTCTACACATTTGTACCCAGCAGTGCCCGGCCAAAAGGGTCTGACCACTAGAAACTGACCATGTATTTTCTCTTTAGGACTGTGTACAAAACTGAATGTCAAACTGGTTTCCCATAGGACTGTGTACAAAACTGAATATCAAACTGGTTTCTTGTTTGACGTTCGAATGTCCAACGTCAAACGTCAAATAAGTAACCAACTTCACGCCGGTGACTAAGACTGAGTGTTGAACTAGAGTGTTTGGAGGAAGGCCCATGAACTAACTACCACCCCATCCCAACGGGGGCCTTGAAGTTTGACTTTTAATACACAAATTGGACACATACACCACACATGTTTAAAAGTGAAACTGTTTAAGGTGTTTTGCATAGTGTTTACCTATTAATATTATCACGTGGGTTTTTAATTTAGTTATTTATTTATTGGAGTATTCGTAACTACAGAAATACACAGTTTTATAAAGTTTTTTGGGGGAGTACCTTTTTTAACAGGGTGGAGGCGTGGTGTTGTGTTGGTTAATTGCATGTTGTGAATTTGATACATGGAAATGTTGCATAATGGCATTATCATTATGATATATGGCATGGATTGCAGACGATCTTTCCCTTTCAAAAAATATCCTTCAATTTGAATTTATAACTTATAAGGGAGTGTTGGACTGAAGACTGGCAATGAAGTGTACCTATGTTATAATGTTCTATTGCATGTACCTATTTGGGTTTTTTATTCTTATCTTTTATCAGGGTAACCCTTTCACAAACAATGTGGTCTCCCACAGGGCCCTGAGAATAACAAAAAACTGAAAGACAAAATAAAATGAATAAACGTGCGGAATAGAAACATTAAATAAACGGGGGCAAAAAGACAATGAATTCAAAATAAAACTGTCAAAATCTCTAAGATGAATTAAAACTTTTAAAATATATGCATGTGTATATTTACATCATCACACATCTTTCTGTGACATTGAAACTGTATGTTGTCTATTGAAAGACAACTGACTTTTCCAAAATGTTTTTCCTTCTTAAACATGTAGGTATAACAAACTCAGTCGTCATGTACGGATGTTGGCAAACAAGATAAAGCAGCTGGACCCCAAGGACCCATATCGAACACAATGCACTTCACAGCTCATCGAAAAACTGTAAGTAATGTAATAATATTAGTGTATTAATATTATTGTAATATATGTATTTAATGTATCTCCAAAAACTTTGTAAAAGTAGTGTCAACACTAAAATATAAAAAAATAAATACTATTCCATAAACAACATGTGTAATTTTTGGTGGTTTTTGTCCCCCCCCTTCTTTTTTCATGTCAGCTTGATGCACCAATGAGGCATTGATCAAATTTAGGAAATACTTGAGGTTTTTGAAAGAGATAAATAGACTCCTGTTTAACAGTGAAGACCAGATGGAGGGGGAAATTAACAATGACGTTTTCCTTACATGCGCTTGAACATTTCATTCCAGCACTCAATATCTTATGCAAACTTTGATTTATGGTTCATTTTGCTTGCAGATACATGATGGGTCTGATCCCTACAAAACGTAGTCTAGAGCTTTGTTCAAAAGTAAATGCATCAGCGTTTTGTAGGAGGAGACTCCCTGTTGTTATGGTGAGACTAAACATGGCGGAGTCGGTGGAAAATGCTGTCAGATTCATAGAGCAAGGACGTATCCTTTTAGTTAAACGTATTTTAAGGCAAAGTATACCTTTGGATTTGGAACCATTCAATTGTTTAATGCTATATAAATGGAGATATTAACAATAAAACTAACCTGTGAAAATTTCATTTAAAAAGCTTCTAGCGTTTTTGAGATATTGCCAAAAATATGGAGTGGTAATGTCCACGCATTCCGTAATTGGAATACACGGATTTCTCGGATTGAAATGTTTTTGAATCCCTGTCTCTAAAACCACATTCCTTCGAAGGGAATTGTTTCTCAAAATGTTATTTATTATCGACAGCTGCAGTGCTTCTTGCCTTGTAAGTTTTTATGGCCATTATTTTTTTGAGTAATTACCAAAGGTATACCCTCCTTTAAACAATAAACTTTTCTTTAGAATTATTAGACTTTGTTTTAGGTTTCAAGGCAACACACACAACTTCAACTTGGGACTAAAAATATAGTATGTGTATAATAAACACAATGGGTTGAAGGTCAAAAGGCACAAACTGTACACTTCTTCCATGGACCTACATTTTCCAACCACCCTAACAGTCTACATTTTTGTCATTTTAATGTTTGTTGATTTTTTTATTACAAAGTAACACTCACTTCTCTTCTACTCTTTGAATGTAATCTGTGCAATTGAAGAATCTTTAACTACCTTATTCAGATGTGCGAGTTGGACCAGAGCTTGTCTTAGATCCTGCATTCTTAGTTACCAAGTAAGAGAATCAATTATCTTACTGTAATCTATAGCTAATATCCCTGAAAGAACTATGAAAAACACTTTCTTTAATAAAATAAATAAACGCAAAGTTAGTGGCCTGACGTTTCGACCCTAGCAGAGTCTTTCTCGACCCTAGCAGAGTCTTTCTGGAAGGCTAAATGACAACACACAACACACATACAAGCTTGCAAGAGTAGTCAAGTGGAAATACATGAATAGAGAGAGTGGAGGGAGAAAAGCAGAAAGCATTCAGAGAAGGCAGGGGGTAAGCAGGGATTATGAAGACAAAAGGGGGGGGGTTATGAAGGGAAGGGGATAGCTTGACCACAAGAAGTTGGGAACACAAAGGACAAAATGGAAGGTTAGAAGAGAGGTAAATAATTAGTTAATACAATGAAGGGCAGACTAATAAAGTGGATAACTGTGTGGGAAAAGGAGAAGGCAAAAACAAAAGGTTATTAGTCATAAATAAACACATCCGATTTGGCTGAATAGATTTTCACTAAATGTTCTTGTTTTTACTTGCCGTACAGGAACTTGGAGGACTTTGTAACGTGGACAGACACTTCCAAGATTCGTCAACATGTAACGACTTACAACGAGATGGTAAGAAATGTCTACTGAAGTATCAACCTGTGTCATAGTTGACAACTCTATTTAGCAATAGGAAGTAACTTTCCATTCACCATCACATGCTTAATGCTATGTTTGCTGTTTACCAAGCGTGTGTTTCAATATTCTAATTCACCGGACTCAAGTTATGGTGGTTAAATCATCAGGGTGTGGGTTCGATTGCCAGTTTTAACATTTGTGTCTTTGAGCAAGATGCATAACTGTAATTGCTACTCTTCACCCATGGGGTGTAATAGATACCATTGATGGTAATGGTTGATATCGTGATTTAAAAATCCTTCAGAGCACCAGGGTAGCCTAGGGCTGAATATGAGAAAGATTAGAGGAATTTTATTGCCACAATGACAAAGGGAATAATGTAAAGTGCATTGATTCGATATTGTAAAATGCGCAATATAAGAATTAGTATTACATGTATTATTATACTGAGCTTGACCAAACTGTTGCCAACTCTTCATAACATCTCCTAAAATTATGAAAGGTATCTGCTTTTTAATTTTTCCTTTACAGAGAGATGATTTTGGACCATTATAACAACCAAGTGAGAAGGCTGATCTGTGTAGATATCATCCACAGTTTGTTTCAAAACTTCTCAGCGAGTCTGTGGACAACTACCCCAACAGTATGGAAGTCTTCAATTGAACTGATTGTGTAGGCTTAATCAGGAATGGAAACCAACTTGTACTGAATGAAAACAAAACATGAAAATGTCTTGACAAATAGTATTGTAATGGGAATAACACTAAACTTTTGATAACCCCTTACCCTGCCAAATCCTCTATAGGAAGTTGTCTGATTGCGGAGGTATGACATTAGGCCCAACTAATAATTGCCTATCGCTGGGCCAGGGATACCAATCTTATCAAAGTCAACCATTTTGGTGTGGAGTAGCATTGGAGAATTGAGGTCACTTGTGGGCATTAGGGAGTAAGATTGGCTGCAATTTTAGAGGCCTTTTGTGACCAGCAAGGATTTGGTAAAGCTTAGTTAGGCCATCAATAATTGGTGCAGACTTCAGTTATCTTGGTTAAAAATAACGTCTGGGATATTGGCCCTTCACACAACGAAGCAAACAAAAAAGTTTGTACAGCTTTTTGTTGTCAGCATGCATTAGGTAAAAAATGTAAGCAATTCATACAGTAACTCACTGATGGTAAAAAGGGCTTTTATGTTGTTTAGTAGGTTTTGGACTCTATAATGCGTAGATAAACAACTGGCCAAATTTCATAGAGCTGCTTAAGCAGGAAATCCTACTTAGCATTTTTCTGCATAGCAAAAAGGACTAGGATACCAGTCACAAACTGTACATGTTACATGGTGTTTTGGCTGGTAACCTTATTCTGGTAAGCATAACTATATTGTGCCTAGCTACTTTTTGTGCTTATAAGCAGCTGTATAAAATTAAGCCACAATATCTTAATAAATCTCTGACACTGTGTACATAAAGTTAATATGAGTGAACAGGAAAACATTTTTCCATCTTAACATAATTTTACTTTCCTTTTGGTATTTATAACTGTATGTTCAGCTTTTAAGACGTTTTTGTGATGAAAGTAAGATGGTTATGGAATTATGCCAATAAAAAACACTATTAAAGGCACTGGACACCTTTGGTAATTGTCAAAGACCAGTATTCTTCGCCTCGGGTGCCATTTGCCCCTCGGGTGTACAAAACACCATGGATCCCTTCACAGCGTGCAACAATAATTGTATATAGTGTCTTATTTTTACTATAAAGCCTCGCGAACGCTACACGCTATACGCTATACACGCAGCAAACAGTGTGCTATAGCCTACCCGTATCAACCAATGTACTATCCCAAAGCAACCATGGTACTATTCTCATGAGCAACAGAAGCTTCTTGGTACCTAGACGTCTTGGCACAATATATATTTGGAGTATTATAAAATACATATTATTGACTGTTTTGGGGTGCTATGGTTAAAACAACGACGCCCTCAGTGATCATTGCGGAGCATTCCATTTTCCCTCGTAGTTTTAACCATAGCACTCGAAGCAGTCAATATTTGTATACGAGCTAGTGATATTGTTAAGTGTTTGGTTTTTCTACATTGCTATCAGTGCTATTATATTTCAATGGAACATGCCCAGCTAAATGAGTCAAAACTTTCAACAACCAACCACTAGGTTGCTTAGTATCAGCAGAGCCTATGCGATGCTTAATGCCGGGACACCGGTGGAGTAGCTTCCCTAAATAGACAACCAACCATGATGTCAAACTTCAATTTTTAATAAGTATTTAAATTGGGAAACAAAATAGATCATTACTCAATTCGTTGATTATTGTAGATTTACCAACTGACTGGAACTTTAACCATTGCCCTGTTTTCAAGTTCAGTCATGTGTATAATTAATACCGTGTGAAAAAAGTGTGAGCTATTGTATAGTAACGCTTTATTCATGCGATTGTTATCTTTCTATATTCTCAACGTAGAACTTATATACCTGTGGGATATAAGTAGGAACTTGGACCTATTCATGAGGCCTACTTCTATTATGCGCGAGTCATAAATGCCCGTGACCCGAATTGCTTTACCCTGGTCCACCTAGCAGACATGGATTTAATGCTCACATAGCGGTTCGTGTTTCGGTCGCTGTGTGACACACATTCTTTTCGTGATCATTCTAAATTTAGATACTTTTGGGAAATTGATCTGGTTGTTGATTTCGTCTCGAAGACGTGTTCTACTGCAGACAAAATGGATGGTGAAAATTCTGGTGCTGACCAAGAGATCCACGATGGTGACTCGCCATCGGTAGTAGATACCAGATGCGGGTACTGCTGGTGGAAGCCATCGTGCCTCCAACGTCTCGCAAGGCCATGTATGTTCCTCTTGGTTATGTGCTTCTTCGTTGCCAGTGACGGCCTTAATGTTGGTATCATCACCGGTACGTTAACTTCGATCGAAGCCCGCTTCCAGTTCACCCTTACAGAGCTCGGCAGCATGCAGACGAGTTACTGCATTGGCGGAATCGTTGGTCTGCTTTTTGCGATGTACTTCGGCAGCCGGTCCGGCAGCAACCGCCCTCGCCTTATGGGGATCTGTGGAATGGTTAGCGGTGTGGCAATGGCAGTTCAGGGTTTACCACAGTTCATCCAGGGTCCTTATACACCTCCAAGTCTCTCCGGGTTAAGGAACCAAACAGATGGCACCATTACCTCAGCGGTGCTGACTTGTCCAGTGCAAGCTCAGGATTGTGGTGATGACCTATCTCATGGGATATCCTCGAATAGTGCAGCTTATTACATCTTTGTTTTCGGGTCCGCCCTGCAAGGCATGTGTGTGATGCTGGTGTACCCTCTCGGGATTGCATATATCTCTGACTGCACTACACAAGGAACCACATCACTTTATATCGGTAAGCTGGATGTCGAGAAGCCCCAAAAGTTGGCCCAGGAAAAAAGTACATTTTGAAAAGAAGCCCACCCCACCCACCCCCCCCCCCCAAAAAAACACCCCAAACCACACACACAAAACTTAACACGCAACATTGAGAGGGGATAATTTATAGAATGAGGATTTCAGACCAGCATCGAGACATTTAGGGCATAAAGACCAACCATTTGGATCCGTCTTATGAGGTTTTATTACCTCTTTACCTACACTGATGACTAAGGGACAAGGTTTTTCTCTATATTTGTTTTAACTAAAATTTTACCAAAGTGTCGCAAAAAAGAAAGGGCCAGCCCCATGCTTATAATGCCCATCCAGCCAAAGGCCTGGAATTTCTATGCAATATTCACTTTGCAAAAGGGCACTATACTGGAAATATTAAAGTCTGTGAAACATTTGAAAAGGCACCAAGGCCAAGACCAGGGGCAACAGAGGCCATTACCTCCATGGCATCCGTATTCCAGGCCTGCAGCCCCAAAATACATATGTGTTAAATAAAGATATTCATAGCGAGGTCTAACTATTGCTGAAATTAAAGTGGTTTTTGATATATTTACTGTTTACTGTCTCAGGCATTGTCAATGCTGTGTTGGGCCTCGGGCCCGTAGCTGGGGTCATGCTCGCTGCTGCTGTGATCGGTGTCTGGGTGGATTTTTACGGCATGGAGCACGGGTCGGTACTCGCTCTCGCCCCGGAGGACTCGGAGTGGATTGGGGCGTGGTGGCTTGGTTACTTAGTAGTCGGGGTATTCTTCATTGTCTCCTCGGCGATGTTCCTATTCTTTCCACGGCAGATGCCATCATCAAATCATGGAGAGTACGACGTAGTGAGCAGCAAGGAAATAAATAACAAAATTTCGAGCGACCAAGGGTTCCTGACCGCAAAAGGTAGACCTATTATTAAATTTGACATTAACGTTAATTTAATACTTACAGGTGCCTCAAAACTCCATAATTATGACCGAAAAGAATCGGGTGTTTGGAGGTTATACTTAAAGTTGATGGTCCGGTTATTTTGTTGCTGTTTCAAAACAAACAACATACAATAACTTTCGCACATTCCGCGGGCAATGCACACAATGTAACATGCAAAATTGATTGTACTGTACCTGGCAAACTGACTTGAATTAATGTTAGGATCCCGACAATAATTAATTTTTAGTTTTTAAGTAACTAACACTTATCATTGGCGGATATTTTTTAGTGCAATACCTTAAATCAAAGTTTATAACTTTAACATTTAAATCTAAATTTTGGGGTTGCTTATAGGACAACTTCCGCATGCGTTCCCACGCATACAATTTCTCGAGTGGTTAGTTGTTCTTGTAAACAGCTTGCAAATTACTTTTGTTCGATCAACATTTCAATAACCTCACACGAGTTTTCGATTTAACTATAATTTGCTTTCAGGTAATAAGATTATCCTTTGTCAAAATTTCACAGAGTTTTTTCGAGCATTGTTGGAAACTTTGAAGAATCCGTACTGTTCGGTGACGTGTTTATCTCAGAGCAGTTTCTACTTCATTCTCTACGGGTACGGAGTCTTCATTCCGAAGTACCTTGAAGTTGAGTTTGGTTATAGCAGACAGGACGCAGACCTAATGACAGGTAAGCATTCTTGGTAATCCAGAATGTTCAAAAAATACACATTTTTCGTTTTTCGGTTGCTTAATGCTCTGTCTTGATTAAATACTCTGTCTTGATTAAATACTCTCTGTGTGTTCCTTTTTTGGTTCTTGTTCTGACAGTATCAATCCTTCCAAGGTATCTCTCCACAAGCCTAGACGCCTCCGTGCAAACATTATTTTCACTTCTTACATGTTGTTGTTCTTCCTCTCGTATTTCACGTTAGATTTACATTTTCATTTGATATTGAAATAATGCGAATTTGAATTTAAATGAATTAAACATAATATTAACCTATTTATTCACCTTCTAACCCAATCGCGAACAAAAGTGCGAGTTGGATGAGGATTGCTCATAGTGAGGTTTCCCCTATGTAACTGTTGAAAGTTACCTCTCAATTGACGTTTGCACCTGGGTCCAATTTCAAGGAGCTGCTCCCGGCACAAAAAGTAACTAAGCACAACAAAATTATGCTTACCAGAATGAGGTTACCAGCCAAAATACCATGTCACACGTACCATCTATGACTGGTATCTGCTTATTTTGTTACTATTAGAAAATTGTTCAGCAGTATTTTGCACTTATAAAATAATGAAATTGGGCCCCAGACTACTTCCTCTCTTCAACAATATTGATGGCTGTTCAATTAGGGACTTTTAGGACGCTATAGGTGGCAGCAGACTTACCAGGTAAATCCACTCGGTAATGTGCGCATGCTCAAAACTGCGTAACGATGAAAATTTACCTGGTAAGTCTGCTGCCACCTAGCGTTCCAAAGTCTTCCATTAAAAGGAAAAGGACTAGAGTAAACAACGATGAAGTACATCGGAATAAAACATGTACCAACCTTTACGTTTGTTTTGTTGAGGTATCTTACTGGCTCCCGCGTACGCTGTGGGTGAACTGCTTGCTGGTTTCTTAGTGAAGAAACTCAACTTGAAACTGAATGCCATAATCCGTCTTACATGCGGCGTGCTGACCGGGTGTGTGCTTGGTTTGTTCTTGCTCATGTTTGTTGGATGCGACAATAACAATATTGCCGGTGTATTCTCGGGCTACGATGGAGTAAGGTAAGAGAATGTTTAAAAGCTCATCAAAAATAATGGCAACAAATAAACAAAAAGATGCAGTCGAATTGAAAATGCTTAATTGCATTTCAACAGTTTTTACTTTACCTCAAAAAAGAGTGCATTTCTACTAGCATCCGCAGTATATCTACCACAACTTTTTACTATTAATTTGCTTTCTGTATTTGAATTGTTGTGTTTTATTTACAAAATCCACATTTTTATTTTAAACCTATAAATAATTACGGACATACACTCTATATTTGACCATTATTGCTACGTTCCTTTCTTTTTCACAGCAAACAGAGTTCAGTCGAGCTACAAGCACCATGTAATTTGAACTGTTCTTGTTCTCTTTCTACGTATGCTCCCGTTTGCAACGAAGTTGGAGTAACTTATTTCTCTGCCTGTCACGCTGGATGCTCTCATTTTGGTTTTAACGTAAGCTTGTGAATCTATAGACCTTTCTGCAATTCCCTTACCCCCAAAATATGCCATCTAATTTATTGCTAACTTCTTTCTTTACAGAAAACTTTCTCTGACTGTGCATGTGAGACTGCCTCTCTTAACAACTCTAGCGAACTTCACAGGTCTAGTTCAGTTGTTGAGGGCGCCTGTGTTTCTCCCTGTGGGAGTGGGGTCATATTCCTCATTGTGCTGATCTGCGTTTTTGTGTTGGCCACTTTCAGCGATCTCCTGCGACTGACAATAATTGTTCGGTAAGAAAAAACAAGGTCACTGACCGAGAACCTGCAGCCCAATTTCATAAAGCCATAAAGCTGTTTAGCCGACAAATTGGGCTTAGCAAATTTGTCTGCTTAGCAAATAAATAGCAGGGAACCAGTCACAAACATTACACATTTTGGCTGGTAACCTGTTTCTGCTAAGCAAGATTTTTGTGTGCTTTTAATGAAATTTTGCCCTGATCCTCCTTGTTACACTGCCAACTTAACAAAAATAAAATAATGACATCCCACAAACCAATACCGAAAAAAACACTATCTGTGTTCGAAATCGGTTGTCCCTTACAGATGCTTATAAATGAATAAAAAAAGATGTCAAAATGCGCTGTTGTCAAATCAAATAAATCAATTAAAATTTAAGCTCCGGAATAGTGGTTGATAAGTATATATGCCTGGTGTTAACTCAGAATATATTTTCCCATATACATTCTAGATCTACCTCTTCGGCCAATCGACTTGTGGCGCTGTGTTTGGCATACTTGACGCAGATAATAGGTATGTCAAACTAAAGTTTAACAAACACGTTTGACAAAGATTCACATCCACAGTGAAAAGTTCCAGTAAAAACTATAAAAAAGGGTGAACTATTCTTGAACTTGCAAAACTAAACGGAAGTTCTGACGCAATTTTTATAATGGGCATTAAAATGATTGTTTTGCCTCCATGACGCACAGTGAGAAACAGACTCTCAATGGCAAACTCTTGAAGGCGCACTTTATGACGAATTGTGAACCGTCGGAATAAGTGCATCATACAAATAAAACAAAAGGAAGGCCTTTAATGGGATTGTGACCGGTTCAAATAAAATTATAGCAGAAACAACCTTCTGTTTTTCTGAAGATTTATTCGAAGAAATCCCAGATCTGTTTGGATAAATTACGGCACATACGTCAGATCATACATTTCTCCCGCGACGCCATGAAACAGAATGATACAACAGGGTTGAAATTGAATGAGATTGCTGCCCGTATTTTTCCTGCCTGTCACAGGACAATGAGACTTTCAATGTTGTTTAAAGTGTTGAATATTGTTTTGTCACGTACAGGAATCGTACCGTCAGGGTTAATTTTCGGCTCGTTAATAGATTCAGCCTGTGTGGTCTGGCAGAAATCATGCGAAGGAGTGGGAGCCTGCTTGTTGTACGACAGAGACTACTATAGAATGTCGTACAACGGTCTGGCATTGGGTGTGGCCACTTTCAGTGCCCTTGTTATGTTCCTTGTGATGTTCTGGCCAGGTCGTAAATGGATTGCTTTGGCAGAGGAGGAACGCGACGAGAGGGAGTTACCCGAAGTGGAGGAACAGGTGGACGGTAAAGGGGAGGAAGAAACTGTGTCCTGAACTGTCTTGTTTATTCTTATATAGTTAAAAATCGCATTGCTTGCCTGGAAAGCTAATACCACCGTATATCTCAAGGAACTTCTCTCGCCTTATACTCCAATTTGCAGTCTTCGATCTAAACAAACTTTATCTATAGCTACTCCTATATGATCGTGCCTTTTCTGTATCCGCACCAAAAAATCTCGGGAACTCTTTACCACTAAATATCCAAGCTATAATCTATGGATATGTTAAAAAGCATCCTTTTTGTTCAGCATTGCTTTTGCCCGACTATTTTTTCTAACAGTCTTTATCCATATTTTTTCGTTAGTGCATGAAAATCTCCCTTAATTATGCTCTTAATTGCATATCTTGTATACAATACCGGGTACTCAGGTAGCAGTATTTGGGTCTGATTTTGCGTTTCTTTTTCCATCTGAATTTGTTGATTAGTGAAGTTCTTTTACAAATTTGTTATACTTACTTGGGGGCCTATTATTATTAATTCTAAACTGTCAGCTCTAGCTGAAGACTAAATGACGTATTCAGTTTATTTGATTATACAATGACAGAAGTTAAAGGAAGAGATAAAAATGGGCTTAGTTAACAATGTTTTTTATAAAGCAACATAATAACCACAGCCAACAATTTAGAATAATGTTAATATTATTGTGCATAAAGCCGTCACGCTCAAACACATAGGCCGCAACCCATTTTTATTGATGCACTATAGCTGAATAGACCTTTCTTTTGTTGATAAACAAAGTGCGCCGGTTGGCATGGACGGCCGAATGTTAGCAAAACATTCAATCGTGTTAAAAAATGTTGTGCCCAAATTCAACATTTTCTGTAAAGATTCATGAACGGAAATACCTTCCATGATTGGTTGATTTGTTTCCAACAAATTCCCCCACCACAGAAGTGTGGGATGAGTCTATGAATGATACTTACCCAAATAGTTACTACTTATGCATATTCCTAGCCGGCAGGCTACTTCGCTAGAAAGATTGACAACCAATAGGGCGCCCTCTCGTGCCCACCCAGCATGCTACGCAGTAGCTCCGCCATCTTACGTCCTTCTTTTTCTCATCTAAGAGGTAACCCTGACTACGAGCCAAGAGTGGGGAAGGAGGGCGGGGTGCTATTTGGGTAAGTATCATTCATAGACTCATCCCACACTTCTGTGGTGGGGGAGTCTATTTCATTCACTTACCCAAATAGTTACTACTTATGCATAGAATAGCACCGCAACATGGAGGTTGGGTAGGCGAGTCACCCTTTTTTTTTTTTTTTTTTTTTTTTTGGTCTCACCTCAAGTTTTGTCCTGGCGTCGCCTGGGGGGATCACTTGGCTGTGATTCCCTTCTGGGTTGAGATGCTGACAGCACTGCTCTCCCAAAGGCACCTTCGTTCTGAAGCACATCACGCAGATAGCAGGTGGTAAAGGTTGATGGGCCTTTCCAGCAAGCTGCTTGTGAGATCTCTGCAAAAGAAATCCCTCTGAAGAACGCCCAGGATGTGGACACGGCGCGAACGTCGTGTGCACGTATGGTTCCCTGACTGTCTTTGTCCTTATCGGACAGCCAGTCGGGGTTAGCCGACTTTATCGCCGATACAATCCATCGCTTGATTGTATCTTTGGAGGCCGGACCATGTGGGGGAGTAGTTGAGATAAATATTTGATCGCAATTCCCCCTAAGTGATTTGGTACGTTCCAGGTACCATTTGAGGCAACGTACGGGGCACCAGAGCCTGTCTGATCGCACCGACGATACCGACGCAATTTCGGGAATGAAGATGTCAGGCGGAGTAAAGATTGCCGTCTGATTCTTTGTCAGGAACGATGCCCTGGGCACAAGACGAACCCCGCCCGGTTCCCATCTGATGTGACCCGGGTGGATTGTTAGTGCCTGGATTTCACATCCCCGTCTAGCCGAAGCTGCGGCTATAAGGAAGGCCAACTTAGTGGAAAGTTGCAGCAGCGATGATAGGTTCGCTGGTTCATATGGAGGCACTGCTAAGTTCTCTAGCACGCGCCCCAAGTCCCAAGATGGGACAAGCCTCTGTCTTGGGGGTCTTTCATTAAACATGCCCCGAAATAATTGTGTTAGTACAGGGTTCGATGAGATTGTGGAATTATCAGGGAACCCCGCGTGGACCGCAGCAATGGCCGATCTGTAATTTTTTATCGTTGCCACCTTCAGTTGGGATTTGAAGAGGTGGACCAGAAAATCCGACACCATTGCTAGAGATGCTGTGACCGGATCCACCGATCGGTCGGCACACCATCGACTAAAATGTCGAAGTCGACTGTCGTAAACCTTTCGTGTGGAGAGGCGACGCCCCTTCGCTGCCAGGGCTGCAGCTTCCTTAGAAAGGCCTGCTGCAATGAGGGATCGCTGGACAGTGGCCAACACGCCAAGTGGAGGTCTCCCGGCGCTGGGTGCAGTAGACGGGAGTGTGGTTGGTATAAAAGATCGTGTCGATCCGGGAGGATTAAAGGATCCCCTATCAGGAGTCTCACTAGCCTCAGGAACCACGGCTGGCGTGGCCAGAAGGGAGCGATCAGGAGAATTCGGCACGGTTCCTGCTCTATCTTCCCTATGACTCTCTGGAGAAGGGATATCGGAGGGAACGCATATGCGAACATGTCTGTCCAGTCTATGGCCAGGGCGTCGGTGGCCCAAGCCATGGGGTGATGAAACCTTGCGCAGAATACCGGGAGTTTGGCATTTATTTCTGTCGCAAAGAGATCTATGTGTGGTCGACCCGCTGTCGCGAAGATCTGTTGGGCTACTCCGTTGTGCAGGGTCCACTCTGTAGGGATCACTGTACCCCTTGACAATGCATCCGCCACCGTGTTTTCCACTCCTGGAATGTGGCTTGCTCGCAGGACTACCTCGTTCTGGATGAGCCACCGAAATATATCCCAGGTGAGGAGGCATAGCTGCGGTGACCGCGTGCCCCCTTGCCTGTTTATATAGGACACGACTGTCGTGTTGTCCGTTCTGATGAGAACCGTCCGGTTTTTTACCTCGGTTCGAAAATGTCGCAGAGCATTGAAGACCGCCTGGAGCTCCAATATGTTGATGTGTTGGGATCTGAAAAATGTTCCCCACTCTCCGGCTGTCTGCCGCGGGCCCAGGGACGCACCCCAACCCTTGTTGGATGCGTCGGTTGAGATTGTCACCTGTGGGGCCCCCTGAGGGAACCCCAGGCCGCAATTGACATTTTCCTCTTGTTGCCACCACCGAAGATGCAGATGAATGTGATTGGTGATTGGCACAAGAATGGTTATGCAGTCCCTTCTCGGCCTGTAATGTGACAGGAGATGTAATTGAAGTGGTCGCATTCGAAGGCGACACCATGGAACCAGGTCTACCAGACTGGCCATGAGGCCCAGGAGTTTTAACCAAGCCCGTGCTGTGGCCGTCGTGCCGAACAGGAACAGGTCCACGCACTGAAGCAGGGCTGTGGTGCGTTCCTTTGTGGGAAAAACCACGCTTTTCTGAAGATCGACAACTGCGCCTAGGAATGTCGGAGACTGAGTTGGTATGAAACGGGATTTCTCCTCGTTTATGATGAAACCTACGGCCCTCGTCACCTCGCAGGTAGTCCGTATATTTCGGGACGTTTCTTCTTCCGATCTGCCGACAACCAGCCAGTCGTCTAAATACATATAAATCATGATATTCCGACGACGTAGATAGGCTGCGATTGTTCGCGTGACTCTTGTGAACACCCTTGGTGACGTTGAGAGTCCGAAAGGAAGAGCCTTGAACTCCAATGTGTGCCCTCGATACCTGAATCGTAGGTATTGGGAGTGTTCCGACAAGATGGGTATGTGGAGGTACGCATCTTTTAGGTCGATCGATGCTGCCCACACTGCCTTGGGTAGCGACTCCAGGATCACTTTGAGTGTTTCCATCCGGAAGCGCCTCGGTCTGATGAACCGATTGAGCGGTTTCAGATTTATGATTGGTCGCCATTCTGAGGTTCCCTTTTTGGGCGTTAGAAAAAACGTCGAAAGGAACCCTTGGAACTGTTCTGATTCCGTCACCGGACGCACCGCCTGTTTTTCTAGAAGGGAGGATATCTCCTTCTCTAGAGCCAGGCGTTTTCCTCTGTTTGCAGGAACTGGCGTTTCGCAAACTAGGGTGTCCGACGAAGGGGTGCTCGTGAACTCCAGACGGTAGCCATGTTTTACCGTTGCGAGCACCCATGCGTCGGACGTGATCGCGTCCCAAGACCCTGCGAAATCTCTGAGGCGGCCCCCGACGGGTCCCAGGTCGGGGGCCAGAGTCGGGAGTGGGACGTCACCTCCTCCACCCCCCCGAGTAGCGGGGAGGGGGAGGGGGCCTACCGGCGCCACGGCCCCTGCCGCCCATCTGGAAGTTCTGACGGACAGGCTGGGAGTAGCGAGGTGTTGCCGGAGCAGCGCTGGGAGATACCCTAGGGGCCTGCTGGTGAGAGGACTTGAGGGCCTTACGGAACGCCGGACGTGGCGTAAAGCTGACCTTGTTAGTCTTCTTCCCTCCAAACTTAGCCTTGGACGCCACTGGCTTCCGCAGGTTCAGTTTGTCCGCTGTCTTCAGACGCTTGGCCTCTGCCTCAAGGACCTCTTGAAATTGTCCTCCAAAGAGGTCATTCCCAAGGAGAGAAATGTCTTCCAACTTTTTCTTTGCTCCGTCATAGGGGATGTACAACGTCTCCAGGACGTTTGTCCTTCGGGATCGTGTAGCCTGGAGCGAGATCCGAGTGAACTGCTCTAGGGACATCCTTAGGCCCTCCTCCAGACAACGAAAAGCTACAGCAAGCATATCCGCTGGGGTGGAAGCGCCCTCCTCACAGGCGCAGACAATATACTCTGACAGCAGTAGAAGAAAGGCGTTAGTTTTGGCGCCAAACCGAGCAGCCTCATCAATCTTCTTCATCTGCTCTTCCAATCGAGCTTTACTCTTGTCAGCGAAGATCGCCTTAGCCGAGGCCTTACCTCCATCGCTCGAGAGCTTGTCTTTAGCGGTAGATGGTATAGTGGGAACTGTAAAAAAGTCCTCACAGTCTTTCTGTGGGTACTGAAAATAATTTTTCGATCTTCTCGTGTGCGGGATCCATTTCTTCAGAGAGGCTGTGCTCTTAATGCGATCCACACAAAGTCGATCTAGCGGAAGGGTCGGGAACGGTGTACTACGCGTTTCCTCCCCTCCCGTACGTGTCTTAAAGGAACGATGTCCAGATGACTCTTCTGGGGTATCATCGGCCGGTAGCTTAAGGACACGTACCATGTCTCGTTGTATCAACCTAAGCTGAGTTTCAAAAGATGAAAAACTGCTTGGGTCCGCGGCCTCATCTTCCTCAGAGCAAACACGTGACTCACGTGAGCTCAGTTCCCCCTCGGGTTCCTCACTGTCGGAGACCCCAAAAGTTGTCGAGGGATGTAGTGAGATGGCCGTTGGTGAACCTGGTGGGCGACGGGCACGCCCTGGAGTGAGAGGCACCTCTGGCTCACTACCGCCTACCTCAGATGGGCCTGGGAGGCTGGGATAGCGTGGAGCTGCCATGATCGGTCCCTGAATGATCAACCCCGGGTCTGGGTCCGGGAAGGTGGATGGCGGGGGAGCCCGTTGTGAATCGGGTGCCGCCCTCCACTGTTGTTGGGCGATCGCGGCCAATGAAGTACTGATGGAATCAAATGCCTTCATAAAAACCGCAGAGGATATGGTATCCTTTGTCTTTTTCTTCTTGATCTTCGGTGTTGCTGAAGAATCATCAGAAGAGGAAACTGGGCGTTTCTGCTTAGCCTTCTTGCCTGAAGGACTGCCAGTCGCACTACCCCGGGAGAACTCCGATGAAGGGTCAATCATCGGTACTCCTGAGCATCGATCAGTGAATGAAGTTGACTGGGATTCCCTCACCCTATGGGGCAGGGGAGGAGGATCCCTTGAAGCCTCTAACTCTGATCCCGCCAGTTCACTCCCTGGAGTAGCCTGGGCTAGCAATCCAGTGGTTGTTCGAGGCGTTGAGTTTCCTGAGGAAGCCCGCGCCTGAGGACCGGGTGAAGTCACGAGTCCAAGGACTGATGATGACTTCGAGTGTGTTGTACCTTTCATGGGTTTACCCTTGGTACCACTCGGACCCTTAGCTGTGCCCTTTTTCATTGCGAATTATATTTCGTGATAAATCGTGTTAAAAACGCGATAAATCGCGATAATCCCGATAAATCACTAAAACGCTAGGGCAGGTACGTACAGTGTGGACTTCGTTATGTTCGGTACTGTACTTCACTCCGAGCGTAAATTCGCGTGAAATCGGAGACGACAGAGTCGTTGATTCCCGCGAAAAGTTCGCTCTACGTGATGGCTAGTTATTTTTAATCTAGCCGTAACTGTAGGGGAAGGGAAGGACCGAACGGTCGATATTCCCCGTAGCAGCTTTCTCAAAAAAGGTCCCGCAACCCAAGCCAACCGCGGTGGCGAGGGAAGACAGACTGACCGGGGAAATTGAATGGCCTTACCGGCGCAAATCACCCACGGCAAGCCCGTAAATTCAGGGACCGGCTCAGTAACGATAGCAGACGGGGCAAGGGAGAGGCCAGAGGCCGGTATACCCCGTATAATAGCTTCGTTGGGCCCCCCGCTCTCCGCTGGAGCGAGGGGGGGAGCGAGCAGGGGAAGGGAACGGATTTAACCGGTATACCCAAGCTCTCTCTCTGCTAGCCTCCTGCACCGAACCGGGAGTACTTCTCCCGGGCAGGGAGTTCAACTGGTCGCGACCAGAAGAACACTAGCAAGAAAACGTAATGTACTGAGCCCTCGGAGTCAGTCTCCTACAACGGCCGGGAGTACTTCTCCCGGAGTAGGGAGTCCCACGAGTGTAGACAAGTGGAACACCGACTCTAACTAGCCTCCTACAACGGCCGGGAGTACTGCTCCCGGAGTAGGGAGTCTCACGGAAGTGAGACACTAGTTAATATATTTATAAATCAAAATAAGGAAGACACAGGAGACACAACAATTAAGTAAAATACACTTGTATTATATATCAAGAGGATACGTTCGATCCCCGAGACCAGCGAGTGCTACTTGCGCTCGTCTGGCCTCAACAGAAAACGTCTCAAAATCTTCCAAAAAACGCAAAATTATCACTCAAAAATAATTAAAGAACTCTACAAATCAAACTGGTTGAAAATCTTCTTAATCCTTTATAGGAAAAAAACGAAAGCACAATCTCAGGTTTTTCCAAACAAGAGCGTGAAAACTCACGTGTACACCGTACCGTCGCTAGAAAAAGAAGGACGTAAGATGGCGGAGTTACTGCGTAGCATGCTGGGTGGGCACGAGAGGGCGCCCTATTGGTTGTCAATCTTTCTAGCGAAGTAGCCTGCCGGCTAGGAATATGCATAAGTAGTAACTATTTGGGTAAGTGAATGAAATAGACTCAACACTATTTTTGAATATTTGTGTAACACTGCTACAAACTGTGGCAATCTGTTTTTGATTTGCAGTTATGGCTTTCCATACTTTTCCAACCTGGGTTGGCAAAAACTCGGGCTGTGACGTTGCAAAAGAAAGGTCTATACTCTATTTTCTTTATGCAGGTTAGTGTCACTTAGGCCTTTCAAATGTTTTTGTCTGAAATATTTATCTGAACTTGCCATGCATTAGATTTTGCTTGTCGATAGTTGGATTGGTTATAATATAATGGGCCTTTTGATCTCTTGCACACGCGGATGTCCATTTTGATGTCCGTTTTGATTCCCAAAATGGCGGACAGGATAGGCGCGTGTAAGTGCGCTGCGCCTCGTGCAAAGGGTAAATAATTTATGTGCCCCCTCCAACGATTGTTTTTCTACAGGCCATAATGTAATTTATTTTTATTTTTTAAGTGACCTTGTCCATTACTGGGCATTTCCTGACAGGCGAGATCCTGGTGTGTTTTTTTAACACGATTTTGTGTTATTTCCACATAAATTCAAGAGTGATAGCAAAATAACAACAATGAGATGTGCCCCTTGCCCTATATCAAAAGCTGATAAAAAAAATGTACATAATCTCCATAAAATGCAAGATTTTATGTTTTCTTTCATGGGCTGTGTACAAATTGCAATCCCTATGTGTTTTTGTAAACATTAATTGTGATGTCCCAGGTTAGACCTATTCCTACCGCCATGGTTAGACCATGGAGGAAGGTGGTCTTTACTCAACTCGCCTCCTAGGCCTATTTAGCAGTTTATGATCTGTGTGATATCGCTCAGGTATTGTTTTCCTATTTTTACGTTGGGAACAAACTGTATCTTTAGTCGAAAATGTATACAGACAGTGACAGTCAAAATGTTTTCTTTGTTTTTACGTTCAATTAAAACCGCTGTGGGTAAACTGCTTATCAATTGCAAGTCAATCATTCGCCGTTAGTATCTCTGTTCGACTCTGTTGCGGTCTCACTGCAATGCCGCCCCTCCCCATCTCAATAAAAGAAAAGTTGCATGATTATTTTACAATAGACCGCTTGAGTATGATCGTGCGTATATCTTTGGCTCATGGGTCCCCACGTACTTGTACATGTACATGTACACAAGGGCGTCGATCGCTACTGAAAAGTAGGGGGGACGGGCGAGAAGTCTTGAAAAAATACATCTTACATTATTTGCACCCCACACCATTACTTGTACATATCCATTTTAATATGCTTCGGGAGTCCGGCGTTTATCGTGTGTCAGCTTGAAACTCTTCGAAAAAACAAAATACTGGATTTTACTACATTTTGTGCGTTGTGCGATTGTAACAATGTAACACATTTGCACATGCGCGTACACACAGACTTCCTTTTATTGTGTGGAGGGATCGTGTACCGTACATTTATAGCATACACAAACGACGCATAACTTGAATGATAACAAGGTATGTAAGCGGGATTTTGGCGTTCATGTCTTGGACGAAAATTGTCGTCTATTTCTAGAACGGAAATAGGCCCAAAATACCATTCTGCGCGTGGTCCATGAGAAAAAAAGATGAAAATGAAGAAAACATTTCACCGTTTGTTCGTTATTCTTTTATTTGAGCACAAATTGTAATGAAATATTAAATCAAGAAAATGGTGTATATTTGTATATTTTGTTGCATACCCCCCAGTCTAAAAAGTGGGGGGGACATGTCCCCCCCGTCCCCCACCCATCGACGCCCTTGCATGTACATTGATTTAATTTGTGAATGAGAAAATTTCAATAACGGCTGCGCAAGAATTTGAAGTTTATTTTTAAGTACATGCTCCTTCCTGGACACCGTAGTTAACTTTCAGCAGTCTGACTTTTCGCTGGTTGTTTGAGTGCCACTTATGATACTTGAACGTGTGTAGCGATGCAGGGAACCAACGAGATAAGTCGGCCGTGCAACATGCAGCAGCGAGATGATTGATGTTTGCCTAGCTACGTACACATGACGACTGCACACAATAACAATAAAAAGTTACCGAGCCACCTGCTCCTAAAAACACAAATCACAACCTGAAAATCGGGCCAGAGTTCTGGCCTGAAAAACCATCAAAGTGAAAAATCGAAAAGGAAAAGAATCTCAACATGGCATCCAGAGATGATACCAAGACATATTTGTCAAAACGGGAAATTCCGCAGCTGTTTGAGGTAAGGATCCTGCCGAGTTATCAACGTCGTACTCGTATGATGTAAATGTAAAGGAGGCACAGCTAATGTAAATGAGTCCAGTTCCCGGACAACAATTTATTGTTTTTGTGTTCTACTTCTATTCTAATTTCTAATCATGCACTAAATGCAGGTTTTTGTCACTAAATCGTGCGGATTAAAATTGTACCGAGTCGTTATTCCCATCTTATCAATTTGTTTATCAGTGTAAATGTTTTACTACGATCCCAAAACGAGGCAATAATAGTCTTGAATTTGACGAAAGTAGAATTTTTCTGGTGATTATTTTATGATAAAAATTATATTAATTTAAAACGAGGCAATAATAAACAATAATCCACCACTTTTAGTGCTGATTTTACTTTGTATCGATTGATACTAATAATTAATACTATAAGTCTACCCTATTGACCTTTGACTTTGTTTTAATCACAATCACATACACTATAATGTGCTAACTGCTAAACTACAAAAAAAAATAAAAAAATAATCCAATTAATGAGAAGGTTTGTTATGTATGAAAATGGGGTAGTTTTACACCAAAAACCCCCCAAACAGTCTTGTTTTAGTGTTGCACTATTAAATTGAAATGTTGCTAGTGTAGTGTTACTAATAGTATACTATCATTTCATAGGCCCTATATTTTTGTTTTGCTTCAAACATATTTTCAGTGGGAAACAAATTATACTTAAAATTATACTATGAAGGATTCATACAAAGAAATGAATTGTACTTTTAAAAGGATTACAAGTTTTTTGTAATGCAATCCTCTCATTAGCGAGTCACTTCAAGACAGTCACTAGTTCCATTACACCGCTAAAATATAATGTTTGTTGTTTCAGAGTCTCATGACTGGTTTGATGTACCATAAGCCAGGCGATCATGTGGATTATATGCTGGAATGCCTGACCAAGATTAAAGGCACACAAAAAGAGGGAGTTCGCTGGAATACATTTGTTGATGAGGTCAAAGGTCAGGCTCCCTTGCCACCCATCAATACAGCCCAAGATGCTCCAGTCTTGGAACGTGAGCCGACATTCACTACAGGTATGTTGCAAGCCTTGATCTGATTCCCGCATTCACAAGAATCTATCAACATTAACATATAACGCTCTATGTCAAACTCAGGGCCCAATTTCAAACAGGGCACAAAAAGGAGCTAAGCACAACAACATTATGCTTACCAAAATAAGGTAACCAGCCATACTACCATCTCAAAAGTACAATTCGTGACTGGTATCCTGCTCATTTCTGCTTAGCAGAAAATTGTTAAGCAATATTTTTTGTTTTAGTAGCTCTATAAAACTTGATCCTTGCCTAAAGCTGAAAATTGGTTTTATTTGCTCATCAAATACATAAGAATTCATAAAAACTTTAAAATAACAAATAATTTTTGCCTAAAAGGTACGTAAATTCTCAAAAAAGAATGTTCTAACAATAACATCATATCGCATTAATATAATGACTGATGTTTTTGTTTTCACTTTTGATGTCATCCCACTCTTTTCTGTGAAGTGCTTGATTTTGGAATTGGGTTTCGAAAAACTATCTTTGTTTCCATTCAAGTAAATCTACAATGCATTTATAAAGCTACTTAGTTGTGTTCTCAACTATTAATGAAACAAAAGGGGGAATGCAGGAGTTTTCCAAAGAATTACAGTTGCCCTGTCTTGCTATATATATATATATATTTAATATTAGGTACAATGTAGTACAAACATAAACTTGAGAATAGTTTTTGTTCATTGTTTTTGTTTTTTACAAGTTCTATTTACAAGTTCTATTTGCCATACTTTTGTTCATTGAAACACCTTGTCATTATTATTTCAGAGGTACCATTGGGAATGAAGCGTTCCAGTCCACTGCCTCCAATTGCTACCTCACCGTCAGTAGCAGCCGTCAAACAATTCCCTTTCCCTAACATCAGGTTCATCTTTGTTCTCGGTAAGAGTATACAGGTTGAGAAAAAAAAGCAAATTTATGTTTTAAAAAAAATATAGTAATCATTTTGTAAAATAACAGGGCTCATCCTTAACACTCCACCGTACATTTTCTAGTAAAAACAAATATGGGCGAGTAAGCACATTTTCCCAACTTGCCCTGTGGGCTACTAGAAGCTCTTCAATACACTCTTTTATATATAATACACAAAAACAATACACACAAAGAAAACAGTTGATTTGATAGTTTCCTGCACAACAAGCACAATGCATACAGAATTTTTCATTCTGGTCTTTTTTCACATTTTTTACACACTCCCACTGGACCAATCTTTGACCAAAAAGAGTGCATACACTATCCGATCCGAGGTATTTATTAATTGTCAACAAGACTCATTTGGGATTTAATTGACTTGACAGGTGGGCCAGGTAGCAGTAAGACTGAGCACTGTCACAGACTAGCCGACAGGTATAAGGGATACCTTCACATTTCTGTTGGTCATTTACTGAGACGCAAGTTTAAGAAGTACCCCCAAGATGCCCAGTGGAAATCACTCGCTGATGTTGTGTTGAATGGCCAACTTATACCGCATGTAAGACAGTCATATTTCCTTATCTGAGCCAAATTTCATAGAGCTGCAAATAGTGCTTAACAATGCTCTCTGCTAAGCACATATGAGCAGGATACCAGTCACAGATAGTACATGTGAAATGGTGTTATGGCTGGTAACCTTATTCTGGTAAGCATAATTGTTTCGTGCTTTCTACTTTTTGTACTTAAGCAGCTGGACCCTGATTTCATAAAGTTCATTCAGAACATTATCATTATATTTTGGATGATTTCACGTTTCTGTTAAACAAGATGTTCTTGTGCTAAGCAAATTGTAGAGCTAAACAGTCTCATGACTTTGGGCCTACAACACAAAGAACAGATGACAATGCCTGATATTTTCCTGTTGATTGTAACAATAGAAGCTACATGTAACATTTAATAGCTAGTTAAAAAACCAACAAAACAAACACAAGTTAGATGATGTGGTAAGCTACAATTCTACTTTGCAATTGTAGGAAGCAGTGCTTGACTTGGTGCAGAAGAAGATAGAGAGTAAAGCAGCCAAGCAGCCAGACATCCTGGGATTTATCATAGAGGGGTTCCCCCGGAGTGTGGAACAAGTACAAGCGTTTGAAAAACTTGTAAGTATGACTTCATCCCAGCGTACTAAACAGGGCTTGAATTTTACACTGGACCACAGGCCTGAGGCTTGTGATGTTAGTTTCGGGCCAATTAACTTACAACCGGACAAGTCTGACGGTCTTGTGTTTTTCAATTGAATAGTAAAACCTTACTGTATAATATCTTTCTTTTTTAACCAGTTTATATGTTAAACAGTGTAGAAAGGTTTTGTTCTCATTTTAACTCCAGTCTTGTAAAAAAAAGTTCTAGACCATTGTGCGCAACAAGCCCTTGCAGTTATCTGAAATTATCCACTTTCTCAAATTTAATCATGTACCTTTCTCAAGCCGTACAAACCCTTCAATGTAAAGTAACTCAACAACCACAGAGTTGAACTTTGATAAAGTTGTATTTCTTCTCTTATGTCCAACATGCCTGGTTTGGTTTTGCATCAAATCAGGGTGTAGGAGGATTTGTTTGGGTCCACTTACTTTTACAACTTCCTTTGTGATTTACTAAGATCCTTTCTAACAAAATCCAACACCATGTTAACTCAACACCCAAACTGTTGGACTCTGATTAGGGTGGTATGCCTAATCCAGTGTAAAGCATGATCAGTTTACTACAGTCCTCAGTCCAGCAGAATCAAACCAAACATGCCATTGGTTATTTGGACGGGTTGGAGATGAATAAACTAAAATTGATGCTTAATTGATTTTCAGACTTTCAAATAATTAACGCAATTACAAGAATTTGAAAAAGGTTAAAACAAATAAGAAAAATTTAAAAGTGTTACCAGTCTTCACATTTTTTTGAGGTTAAGTATCAAGATTTATACACCAGTGATTAGTTACATGATAATTGATATTCAACCTTTAAAATATGAATGAAAAAAATAGTGTTTGTTTGTATTAATATATTTTTGTTTTACTAATTTTGTTGACAGTTTGGGTCAGCAGACGTTGCCTTGTACCTGATGTGTGATGAGGAGAGACTAAAGAACCGTCTTGAGAAACGGATGAAAATGAGTGATCGGGCTGATGATACAGACGTTGCTATTTCAAACAGGTTGTCTATCTTTAGGAAAGGTGCACCGTCAGTTGTTCAACACTTTGAGGACAAGGGATTGTTAGAAAAGGTGGGATGTAAAACTTTTAGTTTTTTAATAATTGTCATTGTAATTTATTTAAGTTTTTGGTTACGCTTTTATTTATTTATCATCCAATTGTGTTGGATTAAATTGTTGGTCTCTTTCTAAATTGACAATTGGATTGTTGATTCTTCACAAGGCTTGTTGTTACAAACTTCAACGGTATTTTTTACTCTTCTCAAGGTCAACTGTGATCGTGATGTTGATGAAGTTTTCTACGACATCTCTCAACTATTTGATTCGCGCTTCTTCACCCCACACCCTGAAGCTGCCAAAGATAGTAAGTTATTTATTACCCCTTAAAAAAACACTGAAGTTTTCAGAATTGTTTGTGTGGAGAGTATAGCTAAAACTTTCCTACATACCACAGACTCTTGGCTGTTTTGGGAATACAAATAGTGTTTAATTGATTTCATACTCTTGGTAGTTTTTTTAAAGGTCTAACTTATTAATATTTTTCTTCACCAGCTGTTGAACTTGGAATAATTGGTAAATCAGTAAGTCCACTCCCACCGATCCAGGCAGTAAATACTGAACCAAGCATTGTGGATAAGACAGAAGCAGAGGTAAGTCTTCTTAGTGAAATTGTCCTTGAATGTGAAGTGTCTTACAGTATTTTCTCATCTTGTTTTATCCATTTACTACAACCTAGTTATGTTGGCAAGTTTTATGTTCCTGAGTAAAATAAGAGGTTAAGTACAAAGAAATAATAGAAGTTAAACAATTGAAATAAATTTAGTAAAAGTATTCAACCTAGGTTGTTGACACATTATAATACTATCATTGGGTTCATTTTGTTAAAGTTTGAGTACATTTTGTACAAGTTTCGCACTGAGTACAAGAGAATTCTTGAGTGCTACAGCTCTTAAGAAACCTAACTTCTTCTTACCTTTGCTTTATATCCAAACTCTGTTCTTGTCTACAGAAAGAAGCTCTTGGTGCTGAGGCGTTGGCATTGATGGATGAACAAAACAAGGCTGAAGAAGGTAAAAATAATAAATAATTGTATCTCTGAAAGTCTCACCATGTCGGTACATTCATACAGAACCAGTATTGTTCCGATGAATTTAGCCCATACAAAACTTGGGAATAAAACATAAAAGGAAACACTCAATTACTTTCTTTGATGTTTTGTTTCAGAAGCCCCAAAAGAGGAACCACCAAAGGAAGAAGTAGATTCCCAAGATCAACCAGCTGCTAAGGAGGATGAAGACTCTGAAGCTAAACCAGAAGGTATAGAATAGAATACACACATCACCAAGGGGTCATGCAGCTACCTTACGTGCCCTTCTTTTGTAAGGGGGAGGGGGACATTCAATCACACAAGTGACATGGTTTAAGTTGCTTCAACTGGGTGCAGTGCTTGAAACTGTTGAAAACATTAAGTCAAAACTTGTCAATAATAATAATAATAAACAGGACATTTATAAAGAGCCTTTATCAGAGCATGTCAAAAGCTGGAAAAGGAAAGAAGAGAAAATCAGAAAAAGGAGGGGGGGGACAGACCGGAAAAACACAGAGTGAGACCAGTAGAATTTCTAACAGGAGTAGAAGTTTATAAATCAATTGTACATATTTTGTTTAGGTAATCAGGAAGAAAGTGCAACCAAGGATGAAGGAGATTCAGGCGCCCAAGCTGAAGGTGAGCTTAAATTAATAAGACTTTGGGTAAACAAGTCTTAACACTTTTTTGTTTTTGAACGAGGAGTGCTTTATAACTGCAGTGTCAAAACAAAAATTACAAACATTTCTAGTGTTCTGGCCAGGAGACATCCCAAATCCAAAACACCACAATCTGAGGTACCTCAACAACCAAATGTTTGGTATGACTGGCCTTGGGGGTGATTTGGGGTGCAGTTCCAAATCCATCAAATACATAACCATGCAATGGATTTTGGAGGATTTTTAGAAACTTACATTTGTACTTTTTAGGTAATTGTCTAATTAGTTTTCTAGTTTTGTTCATTAGAAAATGTCCCATTTGGTTGCAGTTGTTGAAGAACCTGTCCTCAAAGAGGAAGCAGAAGTGTGTGGAGACAAAGGAAGGGAGTTGGACGTGGACCAACCAGCTGGTATGTTAACAGTATTTCTATTGTCCTATTTGACCTCATTTCACTGTCAAAAAAAATTGTGACTCATCCCGAACCCCCCCCCCCCCCCACCCAAACACTTCTGTGGCGTGAGGTCCTCAAAGCATTTGTGGGGGATGGGGGAAAGATTCTTTAGCTGTTGTTTTTCGAGGGATGTATGAAACTTTGTCCATAGCTGAGGGGTTTGAAAATACATATTTCATTTCATTCCGGTTTTAATAAAAATATCATCAATAAGTTCAGAGACTTAAATTATTCAGTTCACAAATAAGTTAAGTAAATTAAAATAATTTTTTTAATTAAAATAAATTAGAGATATAAAATTAGGAACAAACACAATTTTCAAGAAAAAGCGGGAGACAATACAGATTTTGCAGTTTTTTTCGGCGGATGATAAAAATTGTGTGGCTTTTGACTTTCTTGTTGCAGTTGTTGAAGAACCAGTGACTAAAGAGGAGTCTGAAGTATTGGGTGACAAGGGAGTCCCAATAACTGAAGCAGCAGGTAACATTTCCAGCTTCTTGTCTAGAATCAGGGCCCAATTTCATTGAGCTGCTTAAGCAAAAAATATTGCTTAACAATTTTCTGCTAAGCAGAATTGAGCAGGATACCAGTCACAAATTGTACATGTGACATGGTAGTTTGGCCGGTAACCTTATTCTGGTAAGCATAATTTTGTTGTACTGAGCTACTTTTTGTGCTTAAGCAGCTCTATGAATTGGGCCCTGGAAAGAATATTCTTCCCACTTAATCTGATTTCCAGTTGTTTTGCCCTCAGAAAAACAGCACCAAATTAATAATCAGAGGTTTGAAAATACCCTTTAAAAGCCTGTCAGCTCTGTATTCAATAAACATTTTCCTAGTCAATAAATGTTTCCATTGGTCTCAGTATAACGCATATAAAACGTTTCCAAAGTGTGATTTCACCACAAAGTAAAAAGCCCACACAACAGTTTAGCAGAGGAACCCTCCACACCTACCAATAACACTGAACAGATTGCTTGTACTCGTAGCAAATAATAGTGTTGTTTATTTTGTTTAAGGACACTGTTCTGACCAGAAGTTAATTTTATTTCAGATGCTGCGGAACCAGAGAAAGAATCGACAGAAAATGTGCAACTCAACAACACGGCAGGTGAAAACAAATTATAACTTTTTAATTTTATTTTATTTTTTATGGCAACAAAGTTTAAGTTGGTGTCATTATTAATGTTTTCAAATGTCTTATAGTGATATAAATTTTTGTCAGAAAACAGGGTTCTGTAAGAGTATCCACTAACAATTATTTTCATTTAAGATTTACTTGTTTATTTTGAATTTGTAGCCGATAAGCTCAAACAGTGCAAGATAATTTTTTTTGTCGGCGGACCAGGCTCTGGTAAAGGTACACAGTGTGAAAAACTCGTCGCAACCTACGGCTTTACGCATTTGTCATCTGGTGACCTTTTGAGGGCAGAGGTCAAATCAGGGTCAGAGAGAGGTCAGAAGTTAACAGCCATCATGGAAAATGGGGACCTCGTACCACAGGTAACCCAAGTGTAAATTTTGAAGTAGCTTAATATTTATCTCCTTATATTGAAAGTTTCAAAATTATCAATACGTTATTCTTTAAGACAAAGTATTTTGCTGAAACATAGCTCAAGCGTTAGATTTTGTTCTGTATGTTAACAAATAATAGATAACTTGTGCATCTCCTGATCTTGCACAGGTCATTGTTCTTGATGCTAATAATCATTGATCCGTCCCTTTTTTCTCATTATTTGTTTGTCATCTCAGGAGACAGTTCTTGAGTTGCTGAAGGAGAAAATGTTAGCCAAAGCAGAGACTTCAACTGGATTCCTCATTGATGGCTACCCAAGGGAGGTCCAGCAGGGAGTAGAATTCGAAAAGCAGGTACAAAAATCTTCCTTTGTTAAAACATCAGACAAAAATGAGTAGACAAGCTTTATCATCTTCCTTTGCACCAGAAGTTACGAAAAGTTTATAGGATTTTAGGGAATAATCTTGATCTCAAACAAACAAGGGTTACTATCGAAGCAAATATCAATTACTGATTTTAGAAATGAAGTCTAGCTTGGTGCTAGGTGTTGGTACATGTAGATACCATTTGTCAAAAGTGGTAATTCTGGCAGATTCTTTCTTGGTATTGATGGTCTTGAAGGGTATATTTTCCTGCAGTGTTTACAGAGTTTGTCCCTGAACTGTTTCAGTGATTAGCCAGCAGGACCAGTTGGCTCATTGTTTCATAAGTCTGTCAGCTTTTTTCAATGGTTCATATTTCATATTAAATAGAGATGATGTTCAACTGTAAACTCGCCAGCCGGACCAATCAAAGAAATCTATGACTGTTCCTCAGGTGTTTTAACTATTATTTGACCAGTGGACCATTGTGAAGGAAGAAAGCTGTGTTGTCATCATTAAAATTATATGCAATTTGGTTTTTACCATTACCCCGATGTGTGTTAAGCACTGTATACTAAGTACTTTCCCGAGTTCTGTGAAAAATAAATCCACAGGCGAATCACCCGGATGGGATTCGAACCCATGACCTTTGCATTGCTAGAGCAGATGTCTTACCACTAGACCACCGAGCTAGCCCGATGGCTAGAGGCAGTTCAAATCCTTAGCAGCGGGTATCGCAAAATTTGATAGATGTTAATAATAGTTTACTTCTCTTGCCTTACAACACAGAGCCGAGCCACGATTTAACATGTAGTATGTAGTTGACATGTAGATTTTAAGTGACTTTGATTTTGTTTACAGATCGCCGAGTGCACTTGTGCCTTGTATTTTGAGTTGTCTGATGAGACAATGACACAGAGGTTACTGAAACGAGCCGAGACGAGTGGCCGAGTAGACGACAATGAAGAGACCATCAAGAAGAGGTTGACGACTTTCCATAATGCTACAAAGCCTGTTGTGGATTACTATGAAGAGAAGAACAAGATTATCAAGGTATGTGACAAGGACTGCTATCACAAAAATGGGATTTCAAACTTGTCAAATAGATAGTAGAGCCTGGTTTAAACTTTATAGTTCTTCTTCTTGTTGTGTCCACACACGCTAGATGTTGTGTTTCAGTCAGAAATGAACAGTCTTTCGTTGAATTCAGCAAGGTGTCCAGCATCACATTTCTGCTCCAGTTGGGAACATCTGAGTAGGTGATTTATGGTGTGTGGTTCAGAACTGAGTATGTTGGTCACATCCCAGTTGTTCAGGTAGCCCCATTTCGCGTTACTTCAATATAGGACATATAGGGCATAAAAAACATGGGTCCTTTATGGGTCCTATAATTATGTCAAAGATGCCCTTGCATGGCATCCTTTGCAATTTAGCTCAGCTGCATAATTAACCTCCCAAATTATTACTTGAGCAAAAGAGAAGGAGATTAGGAGCAACCCTTAAATCAGTTCCAGGAACATGGTAATTTTAAAAAAGCAATAAATAAAGATGAATGGTGTATGGGAAACAGACACATTCAATTCTCTTTAATTGAGGTAATAAATGCAACAAGGATAAACAGTATGATATTAGTTTTACCCTGACATCAATGTGTGACAAGCATTGTATACTCATTGCTTTCCTGAATCATGTGGACAAAACAAAATTTACAGGCTACTCCAGTGGGATTGCTTTATCTTTAAACATAAACCACAAATAACTTGTGAGGCGTTTTCTAACTACTTTGACAGATTTCAGCGGAGAGTGATGCAGACAGTATATTCGCAGCAGTGCAGAGTGCCCTAAAGGAGCGCGGTGTGGAGGCAGAAACCAAAGAGAAACAGCAACGATTCATTTTTGTTGTCGGTGAGTAGGAGGGATGATATTAAATGGACAGACAGTAGGAGGGTTGACTGTGTAGATTCGTCCCGTGGTATCATATTGCAGTGGATGGTATTGGATGTTCAGATAGTAGGAGGGTTGACTGTGTACTGTGTAGATGCATTCACCACATGGTATCATATTGCAGGATCTATCATATGAAACCACAGTGGATAGTATTAAATGGACAGACAGTAGGAGGGTTGACTGTGCAGTTGCATTCACAATGTGGTATCATGTTGCAGGCTGGCGTGGTTTGTCTATCATTCACCAAAGTCAATTATATTAAATAGTCAGTCACTGACTTCTGTTTGAATTTTTAGGATGTAGAATCGTAACCAACCCTAACAAACAACATGTATAGGTCATGGGGTGATTTTACTAATTGATATGTTTTTCATACAGGTGGCCCTGGCTCCGGAAAGAAAGAAGTAGCAAAGAAGATAGCTGCCCAATGCCAACTTGTACACCTCTCAGCTGGTGAGCTCTTGAGAGCCTTCTCTGAGCTTGAGGCCCAAGAGAGCAAAAATGTTGCTCAGCTCATTCAGGCAGGTAGTCTGGTGCCTCAAGAGGTTATATTGAAAGTAATGCAAGACGAGGTTAAGAAGAATTCGGAGGCTGATGGGTTTGTGATCGACGGGTTTCCGAGGACGGTTGAGCAAGCCGAGTCATTTGTTAGCCAGGTAGGTTGTTGTCTAGAAATTACTTAGTTTTGTTTGAATTTTGTTACTATAAATAAACATCAGTTGCTGGGCTTGATTTTACAAAATAATGAAACAAAACGCGCCGGAATAAACAAAACAATTTACTATTTACCTGGGATATTTGTATGGTCCCTTATTCCAGACCTTCCTTCCTGTGTATGACGTACCAGGATTTTGATGGACCATGTGGCCATCAATAATCAATAAAACTAACACCGAGAGTGGTACAGTAAAATTTGGGGAAACGGTGGCGTCAACTGGTTTAAGATGAATTGTCAATATTGTGATAATGATTTGTATTGTGATATCACATTTTGCTTAGCAATTAATTAATGCACATTTTACTAACATTCATAGCACTTTGTGAAATTGATCCCAGTTGATGTAAAGATGAAGAACTAGTCTTTAGAGAAAGTCAAAAATTGAAGACATCCATACACAAAATTACACAAGAGAAAATCAAGATGTCCCAATATAAAGGAGCCAAAGTCATTATTATTGTGGAAAGTATGTAAGTATTAAAATGTTCTTTCTATTTTGATTGTACAGTTTGGCTACATTGAGGGCGCTCTATTCCTTGAAGGAACACGTGATGAGCTTCTTACAAACGTCACATCGAGAGCAGAGACGAGTGGAAGATCTGACGACAGCTCGGAAGTCAGTAATGCCAAGTTAGACGCTTATGAGGCCAGCGCACCCTCTGTGCTCGAGCACTTTGAAAAACAGAAGAAAGCAGTCAAGAAAGAGGTAGGCAAAACATGCTGTCTTAGAGGAAATGGACTTGTTTTATTGTTTACTTCTTTTCATTATTGATGTTCTGTTTCAGTGAAGGAATTATATTTAAGTGTGTGTGTGTGTGGGTAGGTATCCACATTCAAACCGAGGACCTATAACAAAAGGGACAATAGGTCCACGGTTGCTATCACAAAGGAAAGCATTGTGGTCCACGGTTGCTATCACAAAGAGTTGAACAAAGGAGGGTCCACGATTGCCGGTATTTACACACGTGGGTGTGTGTGTGTTTCACATCATCAAGGATGGGCTGTTTGTTCTTGCCCCGTCAATACTGCTATTAAATGCCTCCCACACTAATCACCCGGTTTGGCCTGAGTTTGATTACTGAATAGCCAACTAAACTAAGGAAGTGCTTAATTTTACCAAGTCATGAAAGATTTTCTTAGTGATGAGATGGATCCTACTTGTTCGCAGAGAGGATCGAGAGGATGTGAAAGGGGAGTGTTGAAGTTAAAAAGGGGTTCCCATCATAGAGTGTGCTCCAATAGATGTTAAATTTGTATCAGAGATAAAGAATTTTATTTGTGTTAAGCACTGTATACATGTATTCAGTACTTTGCCAAGTGCTGAGGGGAAAAACCCACTAAGCTAACCACTCGGTGGGATTTGAACCCACAACCTTTGCCATGCTAGAGCAGATGTCTTATTACTACACCATCGAGCTTGCCGGTAGCTTGATAGAGTACAAATCCTATATTTTAGCATCGGATACCGTAACAACTTATGTTAATTTTGTATCGGAGATGAAGAATAGTATTTTTCTCAGCTGTATTTTAAGGATGAAGCACATGATGTAAATCTCCTCCCTGAAGTCATAGATGATTTCAAGATGTCAGGCAAGTAGTCAAGACGTAAGGTCTAAGACGTAAGATTTATTCTATTTGTTCCTCTTTGTGTTTCTTTTTACCCAGCTTTCCTTCAAGGATGTAGCAGATGATGTAAGCGTTCTCAATGAAGTCATGGATGCTTTCAAGATGTCAGACAAGTAGTCAAGACGTACCAGGGTTCCTCTTGAGGAGCCAATTTCAACTCTTGGCATAACTGGGTCACCTAAGATTTCTTTTTTGGATAGCTTTTGACACTTCATGATATCACTTGATCTCTTCTCTTTTGAATAAAAATTGATGTAAAATAGATGCAGCCCAGTGTTTCTTTGCTGATCATGATGAAAATAATTGCTATTATGTTTCATCTTTATTTTTCTTCGTGCTCCTTTGAAAGTCGAGTCTTCCATATCTTGAAATAAAGGCTGAATTTGAATTTGAAGGATTTATTTTGGCAGGGAGCAAAGATGCTCATTCTGTACAAGGTAACACTAGAAAGAATATTTCCGTCTGTGGACGTTGTTTCTTTGGAAACAAAGGGTCGTTATCGTTACGTTTTTGCAAAGTCACACTAATCAGTGACTGCTAAACAATGATCAGACATCAGTGCAAAACAATTAGTAATTTGAATTGTTTGTAAATACATCAATTATATAAATACCAGTAATTCAAAAGGCAATGAAAAAGCAAAATGAAATTTAGTGCCTAGTTTTCCACTTTGTGTTAATATAATATTGCCAGTACTCTATATCCGTCCGTACAAATCGACACTGAAGGTTTGATGCGAATTCAAACGCATTTAGGCCGCAGCAGAATTGAAGGCGTCGGCTGTGGCTATGGTTGGAAAACTGAAAAGGACCATTCTTCACCATTGTCACTAGCCATAGCCAAAGTCGCTTGATCGGACACGGCCTAAGGCTTATATATCCTGGAAACGCCTCAATCCAGATGAATTGCAAGTAAAAGTGTGTGTTTAATAAAAAGTAGTTTATTTCGCACAAATAAATCTATTTTATCAGTAGAACCTAGACTCCTTAAATCTAAAAAGAAGCAATTCATGGGTAAAAACCATGTAAGGTGGTTTCATGTGATGTGGTTTCAGACAGGTTTTAAAGACAACCTTGTATAAATGTGTACATTTATGTGTAATATGTGTGTGTGAGTTTTCAAAACTATTTTTTAAAACACCTTCATTAAGTTAACAGCAACAAAGTTTGTAAGGTCATTCTAGTTTCCTTTTACGAACAAACCCTCATGTAAGATTTTATTTTGTTAAATGGTTACCTCTATGCTTTGTTAAAAACATTCATTTAGTAGTAGTTTAGAGTAGGTTTCTTTTGTGTGAGAATGTTTCAGGATGTTTCTTTATCAGGTAGATTGTGGTTCCCCTGTACATTATTCAAATGCACCAGACCAAGGCTAGATGAAAATCATAGTTGTTCACTGCATGTAGGGAACATGACCAAGTCTTTAATATAATAGTTTAACAGCATGTTTAGACCTTTCTACAAATCACACAGGTTGGCATGGATGGCTGAATGTTGGCAAAACATTCAATCGTGTTAACAGACATTGTGACCAAAACATTTCAGTAAACTTTAATGTAAAAAATGCATCCCATGATTGATTGCTTTGTTTCCAACAAAGTCAACACCATTTTTTAAATATTTGTTTAACAATTACAAACTGTGGCTATCTATTTTTGCTTTGCATTTATGTCTTCACATAGTTTTCCAAATTTTGTTGGCAAAAACTTGGGCTGTAACATTGCAATAGAAAAGTCTATACCCTAGACTCCTTGCCAACAGGTCATGGAGGTGCTCTGTCCACTGCTAAGGGGTGGAATTGTACAGCACATCTAGCCTGGGCTGTCCAGGCATTGCTTGAAATTACACCTTTAACTGGTCAGTTTTAAGTGATTTCACCTTTAACAGTCAATAGAGAATGACATGGGTAGTGTCAGATGGGTAGTGTCAGATAGGTAAAGTTTGTGTACTAGTTAATTAGCATTTGAATTATGCACTTATCAGAGGTACTTCTCCAACACTTTGATTTGATGTTATTCATTAAGTCTAAACTCAGAAATGTAACATGAAACTGTACTAGGATTGTATTTGTATATAATAGTTAGATGTACCGTTCGTGTTTTTCTGATATATCTGATGTACACATGTACACTGTATTCCATTTGTATTTTATAAGTGAAAGGCAATCACATTATTATGTTAAATGTATTCATTGGGTTCATGCACTCAAACCTTTTCTTCCTCTGGCCCACCCCCAAAATTGTTTTATGTCTTCAGAGTTCTCTCTGTAGTGTAAACATTCAGCATTCCCAAAAATAATTAAATACATGTCAACAGGTACCCATATAGCTCTGTTATTTCAAGGTTCACTCAAAAAATAGACAACAAAATATCTGCATTACATTGTCTTAACTCTGTTGAGTGCAGAGCAGATTGAAGTCTGCAAAAGTTTCAGACTTGCCTGTGCAAGTTTTAGACTTGCCTTTGCAAATTTTAGACTTGTCTGCACAGACTTGCCCTGGCAAATTTTACTTTGCACTATACAGCACCATAAGTGTGTTTATTCGGGAACACTATACATTCAATTAGTAATTACCAATAAAAAAACTAGAATAGAAAAAAATTCAAGGTAATGAAACAGTTTATGGTCAATTTGTGCCCTAACAAAAGATATTTATAATATCTTGACTGCAGTTGTACATATCTTACTGTGTGATAGTTTATACACAATTTATAGAATATTTTTAAAATAAAACAGCTGAACATCTTCAGTATCCTGTACTCAGTCCTTAAAAAATTAAAAACTACAACAATGAATAAAATATATTTTGGTATTTGGAGTCAAATTCATACCCGACATCTGCCGTTAAAACGTTCGTTTGACCTTGCACATCAAACTTTTTGATTCCAATCAAACTTCCTTGTTCTTTGTAAGGGAAGGGATCCAGGAAGGTTGGGGGTAGGATGGGTGGATATAAAACCATGGAGGGTTGGAGGACGGACTCCGTGCTCAAACTACCACCACCACTTGAGTGTTGCACCCAGCCTCAATTTTCTTCTAATAACAAAATTTGCGAATACTGTTCAGTTGGATAATGTAATTTCAAAGTTATACTTACTTCTTATGTGTGCAGTACATGCTAGTCAAGTCTGGAAGCTTTAACAGAGGAGATTTGGCACAAAAACTAGGTCACTTTGTCGATGAGCAGACGACCGACCGTAGCTTTCTTATCCCCAATTTTGTTAATTATGGACTGGTACCCGTACCCTTCACTTACAATTTAAAGTCGCATTGAGTCTGGTCGCAGTCACTCTGGCAGTACCTCAAAATTCTGTAGTTCCCCACCGCCCCCCCCCCCCCCCCCCCCCCCCCACCGCATCTCGAATATCTCTAATTGTTGTTATCCAGTTCGATCAAGCAATAAGGTCGTGCAATTTCCAAATAATCGTTTCTTTAATTCAAAAAGAAGGAAAGATGCAAACGAGCTCAAGATATCCCTGAATATTTTCGGTGTGACCAATCAGCTATATAATAATAAAGTAAATGCACTTTAGTGTCGTAGATCATAAGTGACTGGAGAGTGGAGGGGCGGGGCAATTTCCTGTCAAACTTGTACCTATGTAAATAAGGTCTCATAACCGAATATTCAGTTCTATAATTTTTATATACATCTTTTAAGCGTGAATGAAACAAAAGTACGCATTGAAAACCATTTAAATCTTTTAGTTTTAAAAAGCACTTCCAATCTATTTAATTCTTTTTATTGTGTTATGTAACTGTCTCCCCAACAACTTCACGAAGTCATGACGATGAGGATTCGTCCTTCGCGATTCATCAATCTCAATCAATAATCAGTACCAAGAACCACCAAAGAAAATCAATTTCCTTTTCTTCTGCGGATTAGTGTAGGCCTACAACTCATTGCTTATCTTAAAAATAGGTGCAAGAAGTGTGTTCTGAGTTAGTCTAGTTGAGGTATAGTATAGTCTCGAGTTACAGTTGGCTCGTCGAAGTATCTTCAGAAGTCAAGATGCGGTCTGCCTTCTTCATGGTGGTGTTTGGGGCCATTCTGGCTATTTCTTGTGCAGCAGATTCAAGACAGATCAGGGTAATTTTCTATTTCACCATTTTGTTCTAACAAAGGAAAGGACAATGAGCTAGGCTACCGATGCTCACTGCAAGACACTAGCTTTTGTGCCAAGAAGTCCAGCAAGTCTTATTAACCTAATAGCTCAAAACAAGCAATTGTTGAACATTACTAGTTTTAAAGACAATTTGTCAACAATTATGTTTTTCGCGTGGTCTAATTATAAGCATCAACCTTTCCAAAAAAAATTGCTCAAAAATTGGTATAGAAATGTAATGACAGTCTTTGTACCGCAAAGTTGTCCAAGAATGGCATTTCTAAAAATCCGTTTTTGCCAGATAAACCACATTCTTGTTCCCCCCTCATTTCACTCAGGCAGTCCAATATGACAAAACCAACCCCCATATGATTGTCATGAAGAAGCGGCTGATGCATGATGTAGCAATGATCAAGGGCTCTCATGCACCTGAAGACGTCAAAAGCTCCCAGCTGAAGAAGCTCAAATCTTCCTTCAAAACAGCTGCCAAGACCGCAAGAATCATCTCGGTCGTAGCGGAGAAACGCAAGGAATCAACTGACGAAACTAACCACCGGGGGATCAAGAATCATGTTGAGCAGTACGGTAAAGATCTACAAGAAGGGGGGAAAGATCTGATAGGAATGATGGCTAACACTAAACAGCACACAAAGAAGAGGGTGATGATGCCCAAGGGAAATGATAAAGCTTTGCTGCTTCGTCTCTCTGAGGGAACCGCTGCCCAATCAGATGTGGTCCAACAGAGAAAACGTCGCTTCACCTCAGCCAAGAAGATGCCCCTGTCCATCGCTCGTCCCATGCCGTAAAATGTAACGAGTTCACCGGGAAGTCAAAACAGTTTCAACACTACTTTTGGACATCTCGTAGATTTCTAATTTATCGCGTTGTTGATTTTATTAGAGCTTGCAATTTTCACTTTCTTTTCGTTAAAACTAGTAAGATTAACTCGAGTTAGCATGGAGGCAATTCTGTTGTTAGACAATGTGGTTTGGTTTACTTTTATAAACATTCTATCTCCCATTGTGAACAAAGGTGTAGAACAGAAAACCCCAGATGTTTTGATCGATGATAAACATCCAACATTCAAATTTTACCAACTTGTTTGATTTCTTCAAAGTTATTATTCAGGAGTCTGTGTGAAATACAAATGTCATCACTAGTTTAGTTTTTATTTATAGCAAGATCAAATATATATCAGAAATATGAAATTGAGTCTTGAGTAATTTCATGTCTGTTCGTAAAAGGCCCTTCTAGAAATGAGGGTGTTTGAAATCTGAGGTTTCCCCTTATCAGCGAAAAGCATCTTTAAAAATATTAATGACATGTTATAAAATTGTTCCTCTAATTGATTTATATTAGTGTGGTCTTCAAGTTATGTGTTTAACAAGAAATATTTTTGGTTTACATGTCACCGCATGATGAATAAAAGCCATCGTTAATTCAGCAGTTGTATACACTGTCACCAATCGATAAGAATTGAAAGCAAAATCGATTAGGTTGAGGGCATACAATAATGACCAAGCCACCATGGTTTCCAATGACAGAGTTCTCAGGGTAAGTTGTACATACCCTGCAATTAATTATAGCTCAAAGAAAGTTCTTCTGCACATGTTTTGTCACTAGTTATGATTTCTTTATTTCATTTTTGCTGGGAACGGGGTTTTTCTTTGCACCGCATGGCAGAACCCCAGAATGTGGGGATACATTCTGTATCAGCTTCCGAGATGGGACTGACAATGAATTGGAGCTTCAAACGGGCTTGTTTTGACTTTCAAAATAAAATAGGTCATATGCAATTTTATTTTGGAATTATTGAAAATGTTCAACTGAGAAATCACCCCTTAAAAACTGGTTCCGCCCCTGGAAAGGTTTTAATTAAAGAAATTATTCCACAGAATTCTAAATTTTGTGAATTTGTAAAAAAAAGGGGGATCTTTGAGTTACAGGACCAAATATTAACAGTCAAGAAGCAGTAACTGATGTACAAAATACATTTTTATTGTCAACTTGCCCTCCTTTCTCTAGGGTTAATCTTCATAAAATGACAAATAAATAGAAAAAAAGAACATAACAATTTGCATACACAGATTAAATTTTTAAAAAGAACTTGTCAAGACACCTAACACAAATATTGGAATCAGCAATTTTCTTAAAGTAGTAAATTAATACCCTCAATTACCCACCTCCACTACTTAAATGAGACCTATCAAGAGAGCAGGGCCTCCTCTTTTCAACACTGAATGATCCTCCTCCAATTACCTCAGAGATGCGCCACTATATTAAGACCCGAGAGACAGTTATGACAGTTATCAAAGTCATTTAATTTTCAGATCAAACTTTCTATCATTTCCCAATAAATCTAACCGACCACTGCAGATTTGAATATAGGAGAACCTTGCTGTAGTAAACAAAATGATAAGTGCTACCTCAACCCAATGCCAAAAACAAAAGTAATCACTGGTACCAGTACTGATAGAAATTCAACCAATGACAACCAAATTACTCCATACTTAACTTTGTATTACACTGAGAATGTTTCTGTTCTGTCTCTTTTTCTGTGTAGTATGTTGTTATCAAGTGAAAACTGAATTGAGAGAGCTCCTTGTTTTATATTGTATACAGGAAATTCACTGGGAAGTGTATACAAACCGGTGCCATTGGACCACACCCCCCCCCCTCCTTAGGGAGTCAGGGCAAAATTTACAGGCAACCAACATCACTGCATGAAGGAAGTTTTGATGGTTCAAAATTAATTTTTTTTAAACAGTGTCTCACTATATAAGGTTAATATGAGAGTTAGCCTTTTTGAGATATGGTGGACATTAAAGGAGTGCACTGTTATGATGTATAAAGATACAAATTACCCACACCTAATAGTGTCATAGTATCATGTCCATCCTATTTCAAAATGGCTTATTTAAAGGTGAATGTGTTTCTTCTTGGAGATTCCATTAATTTCATTTAATTGATAAATTCTGGGTGTGACGCCAAGGACTCTCAGAAAAGCAAATTTAATCACTATACCAGCCAAGAACCCCGTTTAGAGAAAACAAGGAAGGAAGTTTAAGTTCTAGATGTGGGAGGAAAACCCCAGATAATTATTCCAGTGCAAACCCATGCAGTCAGGTAAGGACTGAAAACCCAATCCACATAGTGCCCCCAGCTATATTTGAACCATGGTCCTGGAGATGGAAGGAGAGGAAAGATACCTCAGCACCAACCTGACCACCAGATTGCCTGGAACTGGTTGCCTGTAAATTGCCTGGTGTGAAATTGCCCTAACACGGATGTGTGATCAAATAATACATCATAAAACATTCCCCATGACAAGTATTTGTGCAGTACATCTAGGCCTACTCATTTTGCTGATGCAGTGAATATCACATTAGGTTTACATGCCAACGAAGAATAACCCAACCTTACATGGCTACATGTTTTGAAAAACTTATTGTCATGTTAATCAAATTATTTAATAACAAAATATAAATACTACCTTTTAAAGTGTTGGACAACATCACAGTGTGTAGACATGTCCAATAATATTAAAATAAATTCATAACGCTTTGAATAACCGCTGACCAACTGGTCACAATAGTTGCCCAGGTTAAAAACATGGCCAGCATCTTCGTCTAGTTCCCTTGTTCACTGTGAACATAATAGCACTGATACATGGAAAGGAACAGATTAATTCCATAACCCCAAGTTTCAAGATATCTAACAAAGATCGAACGATGTCAGAAAAACGCATCAATTAATTGTGGGAAAAACTGGACAATGTTTAACATTATACAATGCAAAATGACAAAAAAGGCCAATCAGAAGAAGAAAAAGGCCTTAAAAATTTGATGATTTTTCAAAGGGAATTCTTAACAAACATCGACTTCCCTGAAATAGGCTGCATGCTCAACTGCAAAAGAGCAGAAGAATGTCTTTCTGTTGATGAACAAGTAACAACATTATCAAAGACAATCTTTCTCCTGCAGACAATAAGAGAATATTGATCAAAGTGTTGAGATGCTTCACCATTCACTCTTTTCAGAACAACCACAACTTATAAAAGAGATTGATGGACATCATGTTACTGCAACCCTTACTAGAAAGACAAACTTCTAATAAAGTGCTATTGAGAAGTCTAATTGATAAACGTTATTCCCCAAGAGCACCCATTTACAGTCAGATTTTAAGTCTAATACAGGCTTGATGACCTTTGAAGTTCAAAGTAAGTAACACCTGCTTTTCTTTGAAAAAAAAAGGGTTTAATTTTTGTAAACACTTAAAAAACCCATTCTATACTGGCTCCCCAAAACTGGACATAAGGAGACACAATGTACAAAGTAGTTGGAATATAATATAGAAAAAATAGGACAAAAATTACATATTCTTAAAAAATTCATTACAAGTTTTAATTTGATTTGTCACCTACACTCTCACTCTTTGTTTGTTTGTTTTTTGTCAATATGTTTATTTGTGTTTCTTCTTGTATAAGCGGAAGGAATTTATAATTCTTCTCCACAAAAAGGAAGTTATAAGCTATCACCATTACCACAACATCTGCTCACATTTAGCAAAGTAACATTGCCGCTCATTATTGTAAAACATTTTGCAGTTCCGATACATTTGTTATGACAAACGATCTACACTAACAGCCCAACTACTCTACAAAGATCAGTCATCCACAAAAAAAGATAAAGAAAAAAAGAGGTAAACTACGTCTACATTCTACAGTTTTGGTCACATGGTCACATGCACAATGATTAGAGAAATACTAAGCAACGATTCACTGTTTCATTGTTAAGGTCGGAGGAGGGCACCTACTATTCTTGATCACATCTGATATTGAATTATGTAATTTTATCAAAGTTTTTATTTATATTTATACACATATTGCCTGTCTAAAACAACATTTCCACACTGACGGAAAGAACAAAATAAAAATTAAAAACCCAATACTTGGCTGATTTGAACTGTATCCTTACGTCATATTCTACCAACATCCATTATCATACTCGTAATTATCATAAATTATGCAAATGCCTTACTCTTCGACCTGCACTATATACAAATATAGCAGATATTTTTTAAGTTGTCTGTTTATTAATGTCAGAGTATACGTCAGTGTTGATGATAGTGTGTCATAGAAGTCGAACTTGTTACAGCACTTTAAAATGCATAGAAAAAATGTATGTAATCCCATCATAGATTAAATACCCGCTTGTGAGAATTATTTGCCAAGTCTGGGTGAGCAGGGAACCAGTCACACATAATTTGCCACTCATGGCATTTTTGACTGGTAACCTTTTTCTGGGCCCAATTTCATAGAGCTGCTTAAGCAGAAAATATTGCTAAACAACTTTCTGCTTAGCAGATACGAGCAGGATACCAGTCACAAATTGTGCACGTGACATGGTAGTTTGGCTGGTAACCTTATTCTGGTAAGCATAATTTTGTTGTGCTGAGCTTCTTTTTGTGCTTAAGCGTCGCTATGAAATTGGGCCCTTGTTAGCAAGTTTTTTTTGTGCTCAGCAAACTTAGTGACTCTAGAAGGTGACAGATAAAGACTTTCATTATCTACATCAGCAAGAGATCTCTAAAGTTTATATTTAACACTTTGAGTTACAAATTATGAATAAAATATGCTGATGCTTCAGAAATTCACATATTATTCTAGTACCTTAAAGTGTTTAACTGGAACATTATAAGGCCATCACAAGATAAAATGCATCATGACCCATTTTATTTGAGCAGGGCACAATTGAGCTGTTGAAACAAAATTACCCAAGAAATTGGGAGTCTCAGTGAACTACCAAGGATTTTGTAAATAATACTTTGAGAGATGAACTTTTGGATGTACATTTTTGTCCGATGGACAATTCAGAAATCCTCAAGCTTTTACAGATTGAGACAAGACTGTTTTAAAATGAATCCCTTGTACAATAAGTAAAACATGAAGACATATCAATCACTTCTAGTTTTGTTGCTGTAAGGTCGCTATAAAACATTACATGGACAGTTTTCAATTAATATGCCGTCACCTGCTGCTGCCTGGCCTGCCCCATGTTGGAAGTTAGACTACTGGGGTTGCAATGTCTGCATGCATTATTTGGAAACACAAAAGCATACCAGATGTAATTTACTACTTAAATGAGACGCATGTCTTCAGCAGAGGTTTGTGTAATCAATGTGAGTGTATTATCCTTTGGCAGCAAATCATTATCATCAGTTGTCCCTGAAGGAAACTACTCAAACCGAAAAGTGACTTTTAAGAAGTTCAAACATGACGGAAGCAAACATGCATTTAATGGGTCTATTGACCCCATTTACACGCACCTATCATGTCCGCCATATTGGGAGTCAAAATGTACACAAAGGAATTGACTGCCAAAATGGTGGAATTGCATTGTGCAGAGGTACTTTACGCTTTGTGCATGGGGTCAACACCTGCCTGCAAACCAGTAGCTGCGAAAGGCCTATCCACAAATATGCTACTGTGCACTGCTGTTAAAGTATATCGTTAATTAAACCATGCAAAAATTAATGTAACACAGGCGTCTCCACATTTTCAATTTATCATGCAACTTCCTGAAATGGAAAGCAAGAAGCACCAACATGATCAAGCTTACAAAATTGTTTTTGCATGTGCAACCTCTACAGAAATTTTACTGAACTTGTTGTTTTCAAAAAGCCACAGTAAGAACAAGTCCCTGTCACATACTATGCCATACTGAGCGCCGCTTGCGGCGGATACCGGCGCTTTATAAGTTTCCATTATTATTATTATTATTATTATTACACTTCAGGCCTAGAATTTCATCTTTGAAAGGGCAAGGCCATTTTAGTTTGCAAAGAGCACTTTCATTGGAAAATCTTAAAGTCTGTGGGAAACTTTTGAAGCGGCACCAAGGCCAAGACTAGGGGCAACAGAAGCCATGACCTCTTCCAGGCCTGATACTTGGCTCTATTTCACGATGCAGTCTGCCGCAACATCCTGTGCTTGATTTCAACCATTTTCTTAGCGAATGAGGAAAGATACCAAATGTCTGCACAAGCTGATAAAACCAGAAATACACTTTAGTACGCATGCGCACTTGCAAAAGGTCATTACTTAGCCATAAAATAAAGCATGAAATTGTCCGAACCTGAAAGTACCACTTGAAAGCCCTAATAGTCTCGAGCAGATTTATAAAAAAAACTGAGGATATGGTATGAAAAAGCCTTAATTGATTGAGGATAATAAGCAAACAGGTGGATAAGAAGAAGCAACAGGTGAATAATTCAGAGAAAGCTGGAGACAGACGGAGTCTATACAACTTACATAAATAAGGCGACCTTTTACACTCATATAACATTTATAAATAAAGTGTTGGTTTACAAATGTACAATTAATTTTATGTAGTGCTCCCATTTCTCCCCAAAACAAATCTCTCTCACATTTTACAAACAACGCTCCACATCTCAGGGGTGCGTTTTCGCGGTCGTAACCAATAACTGTTTCGGTTGAACTTGCCATTGGTTAATCACTGGCCATTAACAGAAACGGTTATTGGTTACGACCGCGAAAACACACCCCTAATAGACTGACCCATAAAGCTACGCCCATAACAACAACTGCCTAGCAACACCAAACAAAGGAAAGTTTGTGTCCAAATGAATGGTTTCAGCAGTGGCTATAGCCGGAATGACAGAAAGTCTCGTTCTTCATTGTTGTCATTGCAGCCACTATTAATAATGTAGCTCTACATTGTATAAATCCAATCGAAAATAATTATTATCATTCTTTGTCTTGTACTTAAAATAGGGCTAGCTTAACATTAATAGTTAACCTGAATAGTTTTATTCTTCTTACACTTTGGTTTAAAAAGAAGAGTGCTAACTAATCATTTATTATAATACATCATGTGTGTACAGGTGATTGTGCGCACTGTGCCGGGCAGCAGTACAATCAGTCCCATCATGCATTACTACATCCTGAACAAGAACTTGTTCATCAACCCATCCCAGTGCTCTTGGTGATCAACCCATCCCAGTGCTCTTGTTCATCAACCCATCCCAGTGCTCTTGTTCATCAACCCATCCCAGTGCTCTTGTTCATCAACCCATCCCAGTGCTCTTGGTGGGGCCGAGCAAATGATACAATAATTCAAACTAGCTCTCATCAAACAACTGGTTTTCTTTAAACCTTGGCCCTTCGCCAAAATGTAACAAATCTCTCTAAGATTCAAAGATCTTATTGACGAGCAACAAATTCATTACAGATGACCTCTTCATCTTGTTATTTGGTTCATATGTCCCACAAATACAACAATAATAATTCAAAACACACTCCATTACCATCTTGTATGTATCACTAATGCTCCATCCATGAATCCAGTTTACACAAAACTCCATAGCTCCCCTTTACTCTACTTCCGAAACCTCACAGGTGTTTACAATTCATGAGGTTTACAGACTCTTTGCATCAGCAGAACCACAAAAGTGTGGACTCAACGTGGACTATTTCTTTCTACCTTGGGTGACTGCTTGCCCTCTTTCAAGAAAGGCTGAAGGCTCCAGGAGATTTGGACAAATCCTGAGAAATCACACTCCTGGGTAGTTTTTTCAGGTTATTCTAATCATAAATACTGTACCCCTATGATGAGTGTTTTAGGACATCAAAGCATTTCTTCAAACTGTGCCATGATATCACTCTGCTGATTCATGTCAATTGCACCGGCCATCTGCAATCAAGACAACAACATACAAAGATTAGTCAAAATGGAATTGAGTGGTCACACGGTCACATGTACTAGACTCAACTTCTACCAACGCCAAATAAATGTGGTGCTTGATATGGGGCATTGTGTACCCCCTTTTTGTGTCTTCATTGTGTGCTTGGAATCTCAAGATTTTTTTTGAGGATTTTATTGTTGTTGCTTTTTGGGGGGGAGGAGGGATACTTCTGTACATTAGGAAAATAGTGTGTTAAAGTATTGGAACATTAAGGTGATACCCTCTGTCCCATATCGGGCATGGTATCAAAAATATTGTAGGGCTGCTGAGACAAAAAAAAGGTTGCCTGAAGAATCTCTCCCAGAAAAACAATAATCAGGGAGCCAGTTACAAAACAGTATAGATATATGGTACTTTGGCTGATAACATTTTTCTGGCAAGTAATAATATAATTGTGCTTAGCTAAAACTTGGTGTTTAAAGGCATTGTATACTTTTGGTAACAGCTCAAAATCAGTGTCCACATTTTGTGTGATTCAACATATGCATGAACAAACAAACCTGTGAAAGTTTGAGCTCAATTGGTCATCGAGGTCACAGGAAAATAGTGAAAAGAGACCTTATGTGTTTTCTGTTTTTCAAACATCGAGTTTATTATCACGCGTGATAAAAACTATTGTTTTACTCATTTCTCAGAAACGATAGCATTTTAGGCAGAAATATTTAAGGAACCCTTTCTACCATTACTTACTTTAAATCATGTAAGTTATGTGTGAATCTGTGAACATTTGTGTTTTTCGATCTTACCAATAGTGTACAGGGCCTTTAAGTAGCTCTATGGAAACTGGACCAAACTCATCTATTTTGCACACCAGGGGTCGATTTCACAAAGCACTAAGATTCATCTTAAGATGAGATATCAGTATCACCATAGTGATTTGTATTGTGTCATCACTCTTTGCTAAGCAACTGCGATGGATATGCAGTTACGATCAATCTTAACTCTTTGTGAAATCGAGCCCAGATATACAGGATGTGAACTTCAAATTAATCTCCACCTAGTAACACTGCAGGGGTGTTCTGCACTTTGTTAAATAATGCGAACAATGGCCAACATCAATCCAGATCAAAAGACGCAAATACTCAGTACGCAAGTGTTTTCAAATCGCAACACAAGAAAATTCAACTCACTTTAGCAATTCGTGTGATGTTCACCACAGAGTGGAAAACATCCATGTTCACACTCAAACTCTGCTAGCCCAGCTTCAAGCTAAGAATTTTGAAATGCCCACAGATTTGACAAAAGACAATCCTACAAAATTGTAATAAGACTTGACTTACCGCCTCTCGTTTTCTCCGTTCTTGTTCTCGTAATCTTTCTCTCTCCTTCTGTGAATTCTGTTTACTCTGATCTTCCTTCTGAGCCATCCTTGCTCTCTCAAGAGCCTCATCTTCTTCTTTCTCTCTGTAAGAAAATCACAGAACAAAGTTACTGTATTGATATAATAGATGTTAATTTTGCATCGCGGATTAAGAATATTACTTTGTTTTTGCCAAAATGATATTATCTTATTATCAATTAAGATATTTGCCACCGATTGTAGATGAAAGTAAAACTTTAACAACATTTCACAACATGTCTCAAAGAAACAAATTTTATGGGATGGGTGCCAATAGTTTTGTTGCAGGTTTTTATTATATCTCCCAATAAGATTATAAAAGGAATTCGGTTGTGAAATGTTTTGTCATCAGGTCAGATAGAAGGTGAACCTTCTTCATACCTTAATCTTTCCCTCTCCTGTCTTAGTCTTTCTCTCTCAGCTTGCTCTCGTTGTGTCTTCCTCATCTCCTCCTGCTGCTTCTTGGCCTTTTCCTGAATGGCAACCAAAGAGAAATTGAAATACTTACCAATTACAATTAGTAGGTGATGGGATTGTGCCCTTGATGATACAAGCATGGAATTTGGCACACAGATTTGTCCTTGGCAATGCAACTACTTTGAAAATCTTGAAAGTTGCTCGTTAGTCTAGCAACATTTTTTTCAAAATTCAAATCTGCACTGACCCTAAAGCAAAAAAAATCTTTCTCATGACATACTCTGACTGTGCACCAAATTCCATGCTTGAATTTAAAAAGGGTCAATACCCATAAGTATTTCTCGTATCTACCCCACTAAACTACATTAATTGGTCTGATTTTCCTACAGGGGACAATGTTATCAACCAGCTTTGTAGAGCACACCATACATATGACAACAAACAAACTGTCCAACAAATTGCAACTTGGGGTAAGCAGGGTTCAGGAGTCAAAAGTTATCAATTACTTTTTCTTGCAATGAATGTGTACGCCGAGAAAGAGGTCAAAAGTCACTCACCCTTTCCTTCTTTTCCTGAGCTGCTTTCTTGAAGACCTCAAAGGTTGAGTGACTCACGATGGGTTGGGATTGCTTGGGCTTGGCCGTGTTGAGCGCTGTGGCTAGGTTGGACCAGGATCCAACGTTTTGGATCTTAACATCCTGAGCAGGTTTCTTCATTGGTCCTGGGGCAGCACGGTCAACCTTCTTGGCATTTTCCACATTCTTGTTCGACGGAGGACCACTGGGCTTGGCTGGCGGGGCTGCAGAGAGTTAAAAAAAGCTTTGATAAATACTGAGTGGTCGTTTGACTCTGTGAAAGACAACCTTCTGTGGCTTTGATAAAATATCTTGTTACAATTGTCTAGCAGCTCAAAGGTTGTGGGTTCGAATTTCACCAGAGTGATTTGCCTGTGGATTTTTTTCACAGAACTCAGGAAAGTGTAAAGATAAAACAAATTTGATTCTTTATCTCCGATGCAAAAAATAACATCTATTAAATACAAATGTCTACTCACGTTGTTTTAGGTTGGGCTCTTTGATAGCCGTCTGTAAGGTAGGCGGGAGCTGAGATGCAACTATGACATCCGTTCCATTGCTCCCATCTTCTCCCTCCTCCTCCTCTTCCTCTTCCTCCTCCTCCTCCTCTTCATTGTCTTCTTCATCCTCTTCATCATCACCCATCATGAACTTCATTGGAATCAAATCTGGTTTCTCTAACATTGGCATAGAAGGACTGTACACCGGAGACTCGTGCCTACCCCCAAGAGGCAGCGGAGGCGAGGGTTGGGATGTTGATTCTGGAAGATGATTTGGGTCGGTTTCAGGGTCTGTCTCTGGCCCCCTAACAGGGTGTGAGTCTATCTCTGTCTGAGGCTCTGTAGTGGAGTCCTGTCTAGTCGGTTGTATTGCTGAAATCGGAGCTGGCTGTGACGGCGGCAAGACTGGTGCATCGTTGATGGCTGTGGTGGTGTCTTTTGGTGCTGGTTTTGGTGCTGGTTTTGCTGTAACAGTTTGGGGTTTGAGTGGAGTGAGAGATGGGGGTGTAGGAAGGCTTGTTGGCTTGGTGTGCTGGATTGGTGATTTGCGTTTTTGATGTTGCGGCTGTGGTGTTACCTTGGCGATCTCATCTGCAAAGAAATATTTCATTTTAATAACTCAAATAAAATTCAAACAGAACTCATTTTTTTGGTACCAACCATTATTTCAAGATTTCAAACTATTGACAAAATAATGAAACATACTTTAAAACGTACTTGTAAAAGTTATGGAAATCTGCCAAATAAGTACAGAAGGCACTACTTCACTGACATTTATTAAACGGTTGATTTTGTGCATACTATGTCAGTTTCCATTTCATAGAGCTGCTGACCTAAAGCACAAGAAAAGGCATCCTTCCAGTGCTTTAAGTTTGAAAATGAGTAACCCTTGTGGTTTATTATTTGATGAATGAAAATGAATGACATAACAATGCAAATCCATGGCGAACTTGCAAGCTGGCCGCCTACATTTATTGCTAACCTGGGAAATTCTCTTATGCTTAAGCAAATTTTTTTCTGCTATAGTTAGCACGAAAACTTGCTAACCGTTTAGCAGCGCTATGAAATTGGTCCCTGATTCGTTCAAACTGAACTAAGTCCTTTTTTGTTGACACTCACCTTTATGTGCGTTTGTAGACACAGGTGCTGTTTGTAATGATGCTGTTACCGCTGCAGTTGTCTGCAGTAATGGTTGGAGTGGTGGAGGTGACTGCAAAGGAGGCTGTGTTGTTAACAATGGTTTGCTGTCCTGCTTGGCTAATGCTGGTGGTGAGGAGAGACTTAGTCGCTTCACTTTGGCTGGTAGAGGTGCAGCTTTACTACTTGGCCGACTAGGCTGGGCTGGGAGGGTGGTATGAGCACTGGGTAGTGGAGCTGATGATTTCGGGGGCTCATCAGGGGTTATCTCTGGCTGTGGTTCAGGCTTGATGGGCGGTGTTGCTGCTGCTGCGGCAGCGGCAGCGGCTGCTGCTTCTGCTGCCGCCGCCGCTGCAGCTGATGCTGCTGCTGCAGCTGCTGCTGCTGCAGCTTTACTTGCTGCTGACTTGCTGGCTGTTGTGGATTTCACTGTTATCTTGGGTGCTACTTGGGGGAAAACAGGGAAATTGGAGATTTATCACAACTGTTATGAAAACAATTTCTTCCTATAATCCAAATCAAATCTTGAATTAAGATTCAGCTCAGTGACCCAATAAATTGCTTGATAGAGAGGATTTTGAACTTATTTAAGTAGTTTGGTTCACCTGTCCTTGGTACAGTCAGAAATCAACAAGGTGAATAATTACCACACCAAAGTTTTTAAAGTTCATAATGGCGTAACTTGATATAAAGGACTGTGAGACATTTTTGTGTAGAGCCTCGAATTGGGGACAGCAGTGAATAGAAGCATTTTATAACTCTGTATTGTCACGGTAATGTTATTACACTTTCATCCAAACAGATGCATAAATACAATACAAATGAAGCATGAAGTCGAGGCTCTACACGCACATGGCAGATCCGTGCAAAGGGCGAATCCTCTCATTCATTTGGAACCGGTAAGAGGATCATACCAGTTTTGGACGTCTGTGGCACAGCCATTCCGTCGTCCTCATCGGCCGGGGCGACTGTCGTTGGTGACGTCAACTTAATTGTATTCATCGAAGCAGCTGCTTGTTGCTTAGCAGTTAGCTTCCTTGGACCTCTAGGTGTTGGCTGTATCAAGAATGGGACTATAATATAGAATTGTGCAAAGTCCACAAGGGTAGAGAGAACCAGCCACGGTTGGATCAATTAATTTCTTATTTGTGAGCAGTGGCGTAGGTGAGGGGGGGGGGGGGGGGGGAGGTGGTGGCGAGGGACATGTGTCCTGGGCGACACCATTTGGGGGGGGGGGGGGGGGGAGGTGGTGGCGAGGGACATGTGTCCTGGGCGACACCATTTGGGGGGGGGGGAATTGACTAAGGTTTAGGTTTGAACTCAGGTTTGTTTTGTTAAATTTAAGTAGTGGGCCATTGTTAATACTAATTTCTAAAACAATGCCAAGGTTTGAAGTGAAAGTCATTGAAGGGGCACTATCTTCTAACCAGGCCCCCTGGTAGCCAACAATGCTACTGTTCGAGAGGGATATGCAGAAAAGGCTATCCTCTGTACAATATGGACAGCCTGGCCTTCACTCAGAAAACAGGTACAGCATTGTACAAGTCAATCCTTATACTGTTGATGACATTTTCCAGCAAGCTGACCAAATAACTGAAACCATTCAATTCCACAGGTTGTGTATGGTGTCTTAACTGTGTACAGAACTAATTGCGTACATGTACTGTATATATGCATCCCCAACATGAATTCAATTCGCAGGCTGATATACTTTATCTATCATTCAAAACCAGCACATAATACTGAATGGTCAGACAGTAGGAGTGTTAAGAGGCTGCTCTGTGACATTTTGCCTAGGCAAATTTCACAAAGAGTCAAGATTGATCTTAACTGTGTATCAATTTCAATAATCGCTAAGTACCATTGGTGTGCCTGATACTGTGCTAAGAGGTAGGCAGTTTGGCTGTACAGCACTGTATCAATCAATCTTTATACATAACATGCTAAAACTAGGGTTCAATTTCACAAAGAGTCAAGATTGATCTTAACTGTGTATCAATTTCAATAATTGCTAAGTACCATTGGTGTGCCTGATACTGTGCTAAGAGGTAGGCAGTTTGGCTGTACAGCACTGTATCAATCAATCTTTATACATAACATGCTAAAACTAGGGTTCAATTTCACAAAGAGCCAAGATTGATCTTAACTGTGTATCAATTTCAATAATTGCTAAGTACCATTGGTGTGCCTGATACTGTGCTAAGAGGTAGGCAGTTTGGCTGTACAGCACTGTATCAATCAATCTTTATACATAACATGCTAAAACTAGGGTTCAATTTCACAAAGAGTCAAGATTGATCTTAACTGTGTATCAATTTCAATAATTGCTAAGTACCATTGGTGTGCCTGATACTGTGCTAAGAGGTAGGCAGTTTGGCTGTACAGCACTGTATCAATCAATCTTTATACATAACATGCTAAAACTAGGGTTCAATTTCACAAAGAGCCAAGATTGATCTTAACTGTGTATCAATTTCAATAATTGCTAAGTACCATTGGTGTGCCTGATACTGTGCTAAGAGGTAGGCAGTTTGGCTGTACAGCACTGTATCAATCAATCTTTATACATATACATGCTAAAACTAGGGTTCAATTTCACAAAGAGCCAAGATTGATCTTTATTGTGTATCAATCAATCTTAATTGCTCAGCAAAGAGTGATGTCACAATACAAATCACAATTGAATCCAAGTGCTTTGTGCATTTGAACCCAGGAGTGTTGTTTCAGATGTCAAAGCAGTCAGCAAGGCAGCTTGCAGAAACAAGATGAACTTTCTACAATATGGAATTCACTGCATGACATCCGATATACAATATGTCTTACCGGTTTTCTTGTGGCTGGTGTCTTCTTAGGTGGAGGTGAAATTGTACTTGGTCTCAGTCTCTTCTTGGGTGATGCTGCCGCAGCTACAGTATAATGTATTCAAGGATTCAATATTCACTGCTCAAAAACCCTTTCTGAGTTTCAAACCAACTAGATTCACTCTCTTCTCCTTCACTTGTTTCACCGGTGAAATGTCACATGACAGATCTTACCCATTCAAAACACTGTAACCAAACTGAGGCTGGGAGGCAAAATAGCCTGGGCACTTTCTTCTTATACAAAGGGATGCAGTATTTATGATTATTATGGTATACGGGGAACCAGACAGAACAATGGCAGCATATCTTGTTTCTTTCCCTTTCAAAACAATGTAATGAAAGTGAGGATATGGGAACAAATCCTGTGCACTTTCTTATACAAAGGGATAATATTTTTGTCATCCCATGACGGGAACAAGCCATACTAGGGGCAGCATAATTGAGAGTTGTACCTGAGGAAGGTCAGGAGTACAACGTCTTACCAGGACAGGTTCTCTCCCTGACCAAAGTGAATTTGTGTTATTAAAATCAGAAAGAGTATGGGAACCGAGGAAACAAGAACACAACATTTGCTTGTTACCCATTAGGTTTAAAGTGAATGTAAAACATTGATTTGAACTTGACTTTAAAAGCAGGGAATTCTTTTTTTATAATGGTTCAACTACCATCCAGTTCCAGAAATAATCTTTCAAAAAAACATTTTGAGTTGACATTTATGTCAAAAATGAAAAACTTTGCCATCCACAATTTGTATGTGGAATATTTAAAGGGACACGTTGCCTTGGATCGGGCGAGTTGGTCTAATAAAAAGCGTTTGTAACCGTTTGTTATGAAATGCATATGGTTAGAAAGATGTTTTAAAAGTAGAATACAATGATCCACACAAATATGCCTCGAAATTGCGTGGTTTTCCTTTGCGAACTAACTCGGTCGGCCATTTATGGGAGTCAACAATTTGACTCCCATAAATAGCCGACCTGTTAGTTCACGATGTAAAAGGAAAACCACGCAATTTCGAACCATATTTGTGTGGATCATTGTATTCTACTTTTAAAACATCTTTCTAACCATATGCATTTCATAACAAACGGTTACAAACGCTTTTTATAGACCAACTCGTCCAATCCAAGGCAACGTGTCCCTTTAATGGTTCCTTCAAAATGAGAATTTATTGGAATTTTGAAATAAACAGCTAGGAAATTGGACTGATGGCTAGTTTTAGGAGCCTTCCTCAAGTTTGTATAAAGTTTAAATGACGGCACAAAACCAATTGTTGGTACCCACTTGTTATAAAGGTTCTTAGCATAGACTATAAACAGTCTACAGCTTTTCAATTCCCTTGTTAATAATACAGATGTTTCACGCAGTGCAACGCAGATCAATTTGAAACTAAATATATGTAGAAAATAAGTAAACCTGGTTTTACTTTGTGTTAATTAACACCTACTCTACATACAATTTGCTTCGAAGATAAACGACTCGGGGCAAAGAGGAAAAGTGGGTGCCAACACTGGGTTTTCGACCGATTTCACTTGACAAATCGCTGACAAAAAATGAATACAATTTGAAAATATGACATCATGGAGATAAGTTTGACCTGTTTTTTATTTTAATTTTTATTGAAGAGATAATACATCAGCATACAGAGCCGACCATTGTAGTTATGTACAGGCACATGTACTCAGTTACTCTGTAGCTACGAATCTAGCCCACAAAATGACTCATCTACTACAGCATTGAGTGCACAAAACACAAATGCTTTTTTTTTTAAATACTTGATTAAAAGAGGACAATAGTATTAATTACAAACACAGCAACGATTAACATTACCTGAAACACAATCGGCTCTTTCGTTTTGTACAAAATAATCCCTTAAACTAAAAGGTGCTTTAAAGTACATTTTTTAAAAAGAACATGAAACAAATACTATGACAACAATTGCAAACAGTTCTGATTTGGTATCAAAAAAAAAGAAAAGAAGCAAAAACAAAAAACTTTCTGTGAGCACCAGACATAATGCAGATGATTTTGTGATTACTTGGGGACTTCTGTCTAGTAATTGGCCAACAATTCTTAAAGATGTCTTTCAGTAAAGGAATATTAAGTTTGCTTGTATTTACATGTGAAGATTACTTATTACTAGGGTTCTTAACGAATATAAAAATGTGGTCTAGCCACATAGTGAGAAACAGAGTCTCTCAACATCATAGGAACTAGCCTACAAAAATAAACATATTTCAGGGGCTCTATGGTCAGTAAAAAGTAGAATAATCACATTATAAATTGTTTAAAGTCCAGATTGGAACTCACAGACTGATCTCATTTAATAACCTCATGGGCAGACACTACTACGTTAAGTAACGATATGAACATGCTGCAGTAAATCTGATTGGTTGGTTGTCTTTAAAGAACGACAACAAATGCAGTACAACATTATTATGGTGTCAAAGCTAGTCTTCAGCAGAGTGCGTACATGTGTTCAGAATGGCACAGACTTTTCGACTCAGGCCAGCTTCGGCTTCGACTAATTGGCCAACCTGGCCAGACTACAGTTTACCTGTTGTTCATGATTCAAAGTCATAAGTAACAAATTTTTAACAAAAAAAACCTGGCGTCTTCACCAGCTGAGGTTGTCAAGTGAAAGCAAGAGCGAGGACCCAATGTTGGCATACCCTTTGGGACTGTTAGGGTGGGGGGCGGGGGGATTTTTACGAAGAGATGGTGCTCCATTGACAGGACAATACGTTTGCCCTACAGGAACGTCGATCAACTGCAAACCATCAGTTCACAGTTTCACTCATTACCTCAATCATACACACTCTCACGTTACCGACTTGACAGAACTCTATCAAGCTAGCAAGAACACAATCATTGTGGACTGAAAACTCCTTGCAGTTTAGCAACAATACCATGAAGAGAAATTTTTTCAAAAAAATGAACAAACGCAGGTGACTTTGGTAGTGTCTTGTAGGACCGAGTCTAGGTCTGTAAAGACCCCCTGTTAAGGGCCTAGTTGTCTGGCCGGTAAAGCTGGCACTGATCTCCATGCCATTCCTTAAGACACATGGCACTCTTAAGCTGATTGTAAGAAGTTCTCACAACATATACAAAATAATCAACATCACTTTGAAACAAAAACTACTAACCCCCCCTCCCACCCATCAATGAACACCACTCATTTCGATGGCATACAGTTAAGAAAATTGAGGCTCTTAAAAACATTCGTGCAAGTATCTGCAAAGCCCCTTTCGTTCGGCAACGTAATTGTCCACATATATTTAGTTGTCATTTAAGCATGCTACTGCACCATTTGGCAGGGTAGGTAATTTGTACACAAACTTGTTTTTAATAGATTATATACTATCAAAATGCAGCAAAAGCTTATCCAACTTGGATGGCGTTGCAGCATGTTGCATCATGAATCGAGTAGTTTTCAAATACAACAGAGAAAAAAGTATTTTCTTTAAATCGTACATATCTTCTGACGTTCCAATTCAACTTGAACATGCTGTTGCCAATGATTAATTCACGGTTTGTTTTCTTAAAGAACATCCCTCAAAAGTCTACACTGCTCCTTGTCAAGATTGATTACCCAGTGAAAGATACTTTGTAGTCACTAATAATAGTATTAATAAACATCTACACAGAGAAAACTTGCACATTACTATCAAATTGTTTCAAAATGCCGATATTGTTATATATATATAAAAAATCTTCCACAATTTACAGATCCACATGAAATCCTACACCAGTGAAACCACAGCTTTTTGCCATCAGTTTCCCCACAAACAGAGTATATGTCTAAATTGTGCTAAGCATATCGGACAAATTTTGCTTAGTGGAAACAGTGTTAAATTGTCAGTGACCCTCTCCCACTTATTTGAAGCTAGTTCAATACATCGTTGAGCAATATTTTACACTAACCATTTGTATAAAGTTGGGTACAGGGCCCAATTCCATAGAGCTGCTTAACAGCCAACTTTGTGCTTACTGTGCGATTTCTGTTTCTTGGTACTGCTAACCATAAACACAAGAAAAGGCATGCTAACCTTCTGGTGCTTACTGTATGCAAATGAATGATGTAAGTTAGAATGATGTAACTATGCAAATCCATGGTGAACGCGGAAGCTGGCTGTCTAATTTTCGTTCAAACCTGCGCTTAAGCAACTATTATGGCTAAAAACCAGCAGAAAAATTTGCTTACCACTAAACAGCTCTTTGAAATTGGACGCAGATTAAAATCCATCACTAAGGTCTAGACTGTGGTTTTATTTGTGAAGGTGCAAGTTTTCACTGTGTACATTTCTAGTATTCGAGTCTAACTACCTGACTCCGAGTCGCTGCTATCGGACGAGTTGGAGCTGGAACTGCTGCTGCTACTGCTGTCACTACCAGATGAACTGCTGCTGCTTGTTAGCCGGTTAGCACCAACTTCGGCAAGACAGTCCAATGCATCTTGCTGGGCTGAAATGGGGGGAAAAACTCAGACAATCAACATGAGTACCAACATGAGTACCAGACTCTGCCAGGTTGATTGTTCCAGGTTGATTGTTGTATTTATGTACATCCATTTTCCTCAACAAACCAATAAACACTTCATTAATGTTTGATTATTTGTTTTGTTAGGGTTTTCTTTTCTTTTCTTGAGGGGGGGGGGGGGGGGGGGGTGTTCGAGAGTGGACAAGGGGAGGGAGTACAATGAAAATCAGGTCATCAAACACCAAAAGGTTTGGGAACAATACCATTGGTATACCTGATACTGTGCTATGAGTAAGCAGTTTGGCTGTACAGTACTATATCAATCATATTTTATACTTGGCTAAAAACAGGATTAGATTTAGAGCCAAGCTTGATCTTAACAGCAAATTAGTCTTAACTGCTAAGCAAAGTGTGATGTCATAATACAAATCACAATGAGATACTGACAGCTCATCTTAAGATGAATCTTAGTGCTTTGTGAAATTGAGCGCAGGATCCGATTTGGGAAAATCGAGGTGGTAGCATGACAGCACTTTTAATTTTGAGGTTTTTGACCGAGGTTAGAGAGAATTTTTTTTATTTCATGTAAATTTACACTTTTTTCTATTATCAAGTACAAACCACAATGGTAACCGACTGGGTGATCTTAAAATAATTTTAGGTTGAACAAAGAAAAATTAACTAGAATGGATTCTGAACTTGCAACCTCTGGATTAAAAGCACCACCAACTGAGCTATCTAGCTCAATGTTGGCCGCCTCCCAATTTTGTCAAAATCTTTGTCAGAAGCCTGTTTTCTATTTTGAATCTTTTTTTAGATATGTAAATTTCTACTGTATTGCAAACTTCAATCAATTCAGCCCTCATGCTGCAGAATGAATATTACTAAACCATGAAGAATAATTTAAACCATATTATGAGCAGCATACCTTTCTTGGCTGCTTTCTTAGTAAACTGACCACCAAGCTGACCACTGACTGCTTGTAGTCTCTTCTCCAACTCTTGCTTCTTCTCCTTTACAGCTTCCTCCTTGGATTTACCCTGCGTCTTTTTTGATGCTGATAAATCAAACATACAGTGTGAATTCAACTTGTTGAACCTCTCCTAAAAAATTCATTAATTTGAACCGCTTCACGTCGGTTGATGCCTTTCCGGAAATCTATTTGGACAGACTTATAAGAACCTTTGTTGTCTTTCCTTTATCAAGGCAGGGTTTCATTGTGGCAAGGATATTTTCAAAGAAAAACCATTACTCAAAAAGCTCAAAAAATATCAGAAAAATAATACTGCAGGTGTTCAGGGCTTTTTTTTTTTCAACGACATGAAGTGGTTAAGTTCCCCTATTTCTATGATTTCTTTGGTGTTTCCAATAAAAGGCGATCCTTTACTGAAATCAAAAAAGTGAAGACAACATGAGCACACCAACCACTTCTAAGAAGATGTGACAATCTCTGAAGGAACAGCAAATATCTCAAAGAGAGCCTGGCCTGATTCTGGTAAGAACTAAGTGTTCTTTTTCTGTTAATCAGATCAGTATTCCCCCACCCCCCACTCAAAAAAAAAAGAGGAAAATATATATACAAAAGATCTGAAAACATTGGATGCTTCCCAAGTGCTCCTCTACTAGTATAGATCAGCAACAAAGAAACAGGGCCCAATTGACCCAATTGCATAGAGCTGCTGAAGCATAAAAAATTGCTAAGCACCACAAAATTATGCTTACCAGAATAAGATTACCGGTCAAACTACCACGTCACACGTACAATTTGTGACTGATATCCTGCTCATTTCTACTTAAAAATAAAAAATAAATAAAAATGTTAAGCAATAATTTCTGCTTAAGCAGCTCAATGTAATTGGGCTCTGGTCAAAGTTTGCATGTATTAGAGTAGTCGTACTCACCATATGGTTTACGCGGCTTTTTTCTGAGACATGACATGACGTATCTTTCCAGTTCCCGTAGCGTTGAAGGTTTGAGCGTCTCAAAGTCAATTTCAATCTCGTCGGGGTTAGAGTCCTTCAAGGAAGGTTCTCTTGATTGGATGATGTGAACAACTCTTCCGAGCTTGTCACCTAGAACATAAAACATTTTCAGTTGCTCAGAGGATATACCTTTGGTAATTACTCCAAACATTTAAGGAAATACAAACTTACTTGGTAAGAAGCACTGCAGCTGTTGATAATGTATAGCATTTTGAGAAACAATTCCCTTTAAAGGAATGAGGTTTTAGGGCATCTATTTCCATTAAATCAAAGTTTAATATTTGAAGAAAAAACACCCCAAAACACCACATTATTCATGAACCACATATTGTAACAGTTTATACATAAAGATCATATCGGAAAAAGGTCTTCAAAACTTTTGACTCAAATTTTACCTTGTCTTCCGGTTAAAACTGAAAGTTGAAAGAAAAAACGATTAAAATCCATAATTTCAGTCTCATAAGTAAAATAACACCACGATTTAGTGACATCATTTAATGACATAATTTACAACCACCTTGTTTGTGTGATGTCAAAAAAACTGAAATTCTAGTTCTTTTTCTTAAGTTTGTTCCCAGCATCCAACCAATGGAATTACCTCGCTAATGAGCTGTGGTGGTAACATTTTGATCATCTTCTTCAGAACACAAGAGTTCATTTACCTGGTAATTTATTGATGTCCAGGCTAAGCTGCCTCTTCTCATCATATGACATTGGCTTAGCCATGTCCTCATCCTCACTGTCAAATGTCGGCACGATGGCTTTGGACTTCTTCGACCTGTTGAATAAAAAACCCAAAGGTTGGCCTGCTAACTTTAAACTACCACTGAAAGATAAATTTTGAACCAGTTAACACTAGGGATCTTCCATTTGTTCACTTCCGCCCCGACGGGATCATTTTCTCGGAAGGGCTGAAATTGGGTTTTTTCTGGAGAGTACTGCTGGCACAAAGAAACCCTGACGAGAATTAGGAATTTTAAGAAAATAACATGTTCATGCAACGTGAATCCCAAATTGTGGCTGTAATGGCCGGAACTAAGGCTGGAATCTCAGTCCATTCAGACTAACCTCTATTGAACCGAAATATAACCATATACAATGGTGGAAGCCCTTCAATGCCACATAATCCTCTTCATACAACAATAATGCCACATAATCCTCTTCTTACAACAAAAGGACAAAGGCTGGAAACAAGGATTACACAATAACCCTGAACACATAGGGAGAATTTAGCATTATTTCCGAACCGTCACCTGTCCTCTTTGAGTGGTTGAAATGAAGTGGGAAGTAAGGGCAACCTTTGTTCTGGTCATCCATTGTGACACAAAAATGAAAAAGTCATGCCCCCTGTCATCCAGGGAAAAATTGGCATTAACTTGATGTCATAAGAAAGCCAACAATGATGGCCACAGGAAAATCCTGGCAAACAGGGAGAATACTCTTGTGGTTAGTTATTGGAAATGAATTTGATTCAGCTGGTCTGGGTTTGTTTTGACAGATTGATATGAATAACACGAACCTTCCTGAGCTCTTTTTCGTCTTGGCCGCCTTTGTTGCTTTATCTCCTCCTGCTTTCCCCTTGTTGGGCTTTGCCCTGGGCTTCTTGGTTTTGACTGTCTTAGTGTTCACCTCCTCCTTGACTTTGGGTTCCGGCTCATCCTTCACCTTTGGCTTCTCAACCTTCTCATCCACCTCCATCATATCTTTCTCTTTCTCCGAGGACGTGTGGTTCTCTGGATCTTTATCCTTTCTCCTTTTCTTCTTGTGATCTTTCTTCTTCTTTGAGCGGTTTTGGGATGCTTGGGAAAGTGCCGTCAGCTGTTCGTGTACTGATTTTAGCTGGAAAAGGTTCACATACAAAGTCCAATAATTCAAGTCATGGCACACATTGAGTTATACTTGGAAAACTTTAATGATAAACAAACTGCTTCTGTTACACTTGTATACCTGTTTATGTGTGTTGTGTTGTCATTTAGCCTTCGAGAAAGACTCTGCTAGGGTCAAATTGTCAGGCCATTAACTTTTTGTTTGCATTTATACCACAGGTCCTTTTGGTTGGTAAGCACTTTGCAACAGCTTATTCTATTTTATCGATAACAAGTTAGTACGAATCATTCTGGAAAAAAAATTTCCAACAAAAATGCTTAACTGGTTGAGGAGTAAACAACCTGTTTTGGAGTCGCATGAGATCAGATTGATTCATACGTCATTTGCTAGTATCTCTCCCCGGTCTTGTTCAGCAGTGTGAAATATAACATTCCACTCCACTCTCTGCAAAACTGGGTTGAAGTTACTGACTCAGTTGACACGCATGATATCATCATTTCAAACTTAACATTTCCACGAACAGATTGTATAATGAGAACTTTCGTAAGGTATGACATTATGGATGTGGAGTGGGGAGTTGTGGCTGAGCGTTCAAGGGTGGTGGACTTAAGTTCTGTAATTAACAAAACGTTGGTTTGAAATCCTGGGCTTGTCAGTCGCAACACTTGTGTCTTTGAGCAAAGCATTTTATCATAATTGCTTCTCTCTACCCATAAGTACAAATGGGTGCTGGAGAGAGCTGGGGAGTAACCTGCGATGGACTGGCATCCTGTCCGGAGAATAGAGATATTCTCAGTCGTTTAATGCCAATGAAACTGGATATAAACACAGGCCTGATGAGCCATATTGGCTCGGGACAGACTTTACTTTACTTTTTACCCATACATTGTGGATTGAGGACTACCACATAGTTGTTGACTATGCCGACTATTTCATGGATGAAACCATGAAAGGACTGATGATTTGAGCACTTACCTGTGCCTGCAGCTTGGTTAACTGTTCTTCTCGTTCTACTTCACTGTCGTCTGTGTCTGATCCAGATGGTGATGTTGGGTGACTGCTGGCATCACTGTCTTTAGTGTCATCATCATCATCGTCGTCGTCCTCTGCCGTCATCGGTTCATCTGGCATCTTGGCAAACCGAACTTCAAACACATCCTGAGACAAAGCAGAGTAAAGTTACATGAAAGCATTTGAAGATACAAGAACTTTGCTGGTATTAAGTATCTTTGAATTAGATATTGAGTCAGTACGATCCAAGATGTATCTCTGTCATGAAACAACCTTCACCATATAGAGGATAGGTTGGGATTAACGCAGAGACAGGGGTTCCTATTACCTCATGTGATTTAGAGCTACTCTTATTGTCCCAAGTGGGACTAGAGGCCCATGCCTTTGAGGTGTGTGATATTGTGGTTCCATCTGGTAGGATAAAAGCTTCTGGTGATAGAAGTTACTCAATTACCTAACGTATGAAACAGTTTGCCATTGACTCTTAGAGCACAACCTGACATTGCTTCTTTCAGATAAGACTGTCTTTTCAGCCAAGATCATCCATTTCCCTGGATTCCAGCACATTGAATAATCTTCTAGATACCAATGCTTCACATGTCTAATTACTATTATTCATAATTGTCACTATGTCAATACTAAAAAAAAGAAGTCCAAACAAACCAAAACTTTTAACCAAAAATGAAGTCAGAAATAATTTGAATCACCCAACCCCCCCGACTCTCTCAAGCGTTGTTGGTTTTGATCCCTCATAATCAGACTAGGCTAGAATGCACATTAAAGCTTTTATCTTTATCATTAATAAGCATTCTGTGAGTAATTTTATATCTTAAACTAATTTCCTTTAATGTCTTAATATTTGTCTTTCTTAAACTTTACTATTTATTGTACTATTGTATATAAATATATACTTGTATATAAATAGCAATAAACCAAATGAAAAAATCTTTAAAAAATAAAGGAGTTGAAAGGTTTCAGTTATCGAGGACAAGAAAAAAAAAATATATATATATATATTTGTCAGTTTTTGCTTGACTTACCTGAAGCTTTCTTGCCATGTTGACGACATCGTGGTCTGGTGGGTTATACTTGTAGCAATTCGTAAACATCATTCTCAAGTCAGCAGCAAATTCATTGGCATTTTTGTATGTTCTGTTTTCTAGTTTGTCCTGATGGAGAAAAATTGAAGAATTTATGTCATGCACTCAAACAATACTCCAGTATGGGCTGAACTATTCACGTACAGTTGACAAGATTGATTTTTCTATAGACCTTACAGTAAACGCTGCAAAATGCTACACAAAATGTACCAAATGCTACTCAGAAGTCATCATCTGCTACTCAATATAAGCAGTGTGCACAATACTTGTTCAGTCTAAAAATTTCCGGACGAAATCGTTCCCTGCCTTACGCATATAACATCATTTGAGTAGGGCTTCCTCGCCTTAAGGTCAAAAGGAGGCTGTTCATTGGCCCACCATTTGCGCGCGTGTACAAATCTGTGCATTTCCATTGTTCAGGGATGTGATAGGGTGTTTAAAAAAACTGAACTCGTAGCGCAAAGCACCAAAGCTTGCGAGTTTGAAAACTTCGAGCACAAAGCCCAATAATAACATCTATCTTTGGTTTTAAAAGCCCTACTCTGCAATCTGGGGCGTTGTAAATGGTTTTAGCTTCATTTATAAATTGTATCTTAAGTTTTAAAAAACCCAATACGGAATTCTTTTTTTTGTCGGGCAAAAAAAAAGGAATTCTGGTTAAAAACGGAGGAATCACATCCCTGATTGTTTCATCATCTAAGATGAAGGATGGATTACGTCAATGCATTAAGGTATTCACAACTTGGATACATTGATTATATAAATGAGAAATGATGTGTTTTATAAAGAAGTGTGAGAAACATCTATTTCCACTGTGACCATTCTTAAGTCGATCAACAAAACAAAAAGATGAGGTTAATAACACGTTGTGAATGATTGAACGATTCTATATTTCACCTCAGGAATAAAAGATCAGATAATAACAATAATAATAAAAGCATTTGTAAGGCACACTTTCCTATAAAACATTCAAAGGCGCCGGTCTAGTAGAAATTAAGTTAAAAGTATTTTCAAATTGATGGGTAAGCAAGCAGGAACAAGTGTGTTTTTAGTTTCTGCTTGAAGAGAGTGATGCTGTGCATTTGTCTGAGGTTTTCAGGAAGTAAATAGTGTTGGTGATACGTTGGAAAAAGGCCCCTTTCCCTGAAGCCCGTCAAGCAAAGTTGGTAATTGTAAGAGAGATTGACAGATAAATGGTAATTAAAATTATAATTAGTGATATGTAAACACCATTTTAATCAACCAACAGTACTGACGAAGAGATTGGTTGTGGTATAAAGGTGGACAATGAAATCTTAATTTTACCTCATGTGAAAAGGGTTTCTATCCTGGTCCCAGAAAGGACTAAGACCCATGCCCACGAGGTGAAAAATATTTGTAGGTTTCAACAACCAAAATAAGTGCACTCTTTACCTTTATTGTTCCAAGGTCCATTGGATTTTTAATGATGTCATGGTAATCATGTAGTCCAAGTACGTCAGCGTCAACTGGTTTGAAGAAGGGCCACGCATACATCTAAATCAAATAAGAAATTAGAGGATTTCATGGTTAAGTCTCTAAGGCGAGGGAAATTTCAAGTGGTCTAGAGCAAAGAATGTGAGGTAATGGTGCAAGAGTCCTAAAGTATGAGCCTTTGATACAATTGATTGTTCCTTTAGATGTTTATACTAGAATAGACAGTGCTTGCAAAAACAACTCATGACACGAGTTTAACATGGGTTCTGCTTCACATGGCAACGGTCCTTGGTGAAAGGTTTCCTCAATCCTCAGGCTTCCTAGCTATGGTGATTTAGTCTACTTTGAAGTAATTATTTATTAAAACAGTTTTAAAGGTGTGTATCTCTGTCATGAAACAACCTTCACCATATAGAGGATAGGTTGGGATTAACGCAGAGACAGGGGTTCCTATTACCTCATGTGATTTAGAGCCATTCTTATTGTCCCAAGTGGGACTAGAGGCCCATGCCTTTGAGGTGTGATTAAAAGCTTTTGCTTATGGTACAAAGTGTTTCAACATCATCTTAAATGAAGCATTCAAAGTTCTGATATCATCGAAAGGTAAGTTGAAATTTTCCAGTTAATGACAATGTTGTCAAGACCCTTTGCACCGCATGGAACATATCTGAGACATCAATTAAGTTCAAGAAAATATACTACTGTGAACATACTGCATGCTTTTTTGAGAACATTTCTTTCAAGATGCCATGGCAATGCCTGAGCTGGAGGGACAGTTTTGATTTCTTGCCCTTCTGGTGTTGCGCCTCCTCGTCGGGGAGTTCCCGTTTTGGAGGCTTGATTTGACGGCCGCTCTCTCGCCGCGTTGTTATTTTATTTGGCTTGGGAGAATCCAACATAGAAAAGGAATTATGAAGAGGAACTGCTGATGCAGGTGTGGTGCTTGGTGTTGTAGTGTCTGCTTTCCGCTTGACACCTTTCCTAACCTGGAGAAGACAGAGAGTTGTAAAAGTTAAGTGTGAATAACGTATGTGCACATTACCAGAGCTGCCAACATTTGCATCTTGCAATCAGCAAGATTTTGCACAACAATCAGGGAGATATTTAGAAATACATTCAACATAATAGGGGAAAAACAAAAAGTTTCATAATCAGGGAGACTTTCATATTTGTTCATCAGAACATGGAAAGATTAGGTTTTTACAGGGACTTTTTCAGAATCAGGGAGAGTTGGCAGCTCTGCATTACTACTTCACTTTGAAAGAATAAGTTCGGAGAGTGAAATTTACTGTTGAGATATCGGCCGGCCAACTGTCTACGGCTAATCAGATATCCTATGAATGTTGCCATTTTTTTTTTTTTTTTTTTTTTTTAAGAACTAAAAACATCTCTGCTAAATCGCCTTTAGTCAAGTCAGGCAAGGCACTCCCTACATTCAGCGCAAAGAGACCATCAGAGTGACGATGAAGAAAGGATGACAGACCATCTAAAAAAAGCCAAGATACTGCTGCTTGTAAATCTAATATTTTCAGAGAATCCAAACCTCGGTTTATCCAAACATTCATACTCAAGAAGTGAGTAAATTCTGCATAGGAATGTGTTTGAGGTTTCTTCAGAAGATTAACAGACTAGTTTACTGGTACTCAAGATTATTCTTAATGTAACCACCATTTGAATCAGTGACTAGCAAGGGGAACCAGTTAGCTTATCATTTCTCTAGTCTATCAGCTTTTTACTGGTCCATGCTGTTTTAAGTGGCATTTGGCCAGCAGACCACTGTTAAGGGAGAACACTGATTATTCTTACCGATATGTAACCACCATTTGAATCAACCAACAGCACATAAGATATTGGTTGAGGTATAAAGGTGGACAAATGAATTTTCCTGTTACCTCATGTGAAAAGGGTTACTATTATGGTTCCAAGGAGGAACTAAGACCCATGCCCACGAGGTACAAACGATTTGAAAACAAGTAATCCGCAGGGGAAGTGTGTTTACGGTTACAACTTTGGTGATAACTATTTGTTTATAATTTGGTTTTAACCCTTACACAGAAAAATAAATATCAACATACAAAAAAATTAAACACCTACAAAAATTATATTATAAATGATTCTTGCGACTTACTTTAGATACTCCTTGAGGAGGAGAAGACATCTGTCCCTTACCACCAGTAGGAACAGGGGGAGGTGATAAAATAGGCTCTACAGGAACTGCTGGCTGGGGATGAGCCGCAGGGGGAGTAGGCCTTGGCGCAGGTGCTACCCTCGCAGGAGGAACTATCCTTGACACTGCGGGTGCCCTCTGATTAGCTACCATCCTCGTTGTTGCCTGAACCCTGGTGGTGGGTGCGACCCTTGTATTTGGTGGCGTGGGTCTTGTTGTGGGAGGCGTGGGTCTTGTTGTGGGAGGCGTCGGCCTAGATGGGGGTGGAGTTCTTGTGGTGGGTGGTGATGTGTGGTTATTCTCGGCAAGATGGGCAGAGGGGCTGACTGAAGCTGTCGCGGCAGCAGAAGCTGCTCCTACAAAAATCAACAAAGAGGAGATAAATTTATTAAATAGAAAATATCGACGGAATCATATGATATTATGTTAGTATCTTTTTGAAAGCATCATTAATAACCAACACAGCCAGTCAACACTTACTCAAAATAGAAAAGGCAGATATAATCAGAAGACAAAAATATCCTGTATAAAAAGAAGCTGATGAAAAAAGAAAGCAAAAATGAAGAAAACAAAATGATAAAAAGAAGACTTACTTGGAGGTGCACCTCTTCCGCGCCCCCGTTTGCCTTTCCTTGCCCCAGCCAAGGGGTCATCCCCAGGTCCTTGTTTTGGTGGTGGTGGTAACTCAACCTCCTCTTGTGGCATCTGAGCAACTTTAGTAAGGAAGAGTTTCTCCAAGGCTTGACCCATCAGCACGACATCCTAAAGATGCAGTAAACAACAACACATTATTGGACTCTTACACTATAGAAAACCCTTAAAAACAAATTGCAAGTGCAGCAAAATAAAAAACCTACGTCATGGAAAAGGAAATTAATGTCTTCAGTATAACATTGGTAATTGTCAAAGACCAGTAGCCCCACTTGTTGTGATCCAACATTTACATGAATTAACAAACAGGTTTCACAGGTCTGTGAAAGTTTAAGCTCAATCTGTCAATGGAGTCAAGAGAGAGAATTTTTTTATATAGAAAAACCTTAAATTTTTTCACCGTTTTTAAACATTGAATTTTGGACTTGCAAGATCAAAACTGATTGTTTTCTTCATTTCTCAAAAACTATTGCATTTCAAGCAAACCTATTTCATAGGGAGTTTCCCACCATGACAGTCTTTATACCATGCAAAGTGTGTACAAATCTGTGATAAATTAGTTATTTTTTACTCTTACCAATGTTAAGCACACCCTTTAAAGGCCCTATACACTATTGGTAAGATCAATAAACACAAATGTTCACAGATTCACACATAACTTACATGGTTTAAAGTAAGTAATGGTAGAAAGGGTTCCTTAAAATATTTCTGCCTAAAATGCTATCGTTTCTGAGAAATGAGTAAAACAATAGTTTTTATCGCGCGCGATAATAAACTCGATGTTTGAAAAACAGAAAACACATAAGGTCTCTTTTCACTATTTTCTCGTGACCTCTATGACCAATTGAGCTCAAATTTTCACAGGTTTGTTATTTCATGTATGTGGTTGATTACACAAAACATGAACACTGTCTGTGATTATTTTTTCAGCTCTGCCAATCCTGTATAATACCTTTAACAAAGACGCATTCTAGGATCAAAGATTACTCTATGGATTTGAAAGTATTCATATTGACAATAGATAGGTTGCAGTATGACGTAAGTCGGCCATCTTTACGGGCAATTTGGAACACACAGTCCCGCGTTACGCGTGAGAACGGCGTGCAGCACGCGCACATTTCACAAAACTCATTGCATGATTGGTTAGTGAACGACGCGGCTGCGTTAATCATTTGAGCGCTTGACGCGCCTGCAAGCCAAAATGCGATTTGCCCGTAAAGATGGCGTCTACTGGGAACTATCTATACTTCTGCTTTTCTCAGATTTTCTGTAATTTTGTACATCAGCTGTAAATTTCAGAGTAGGTAAGGTTAATATCATCATTGAAAAGCACTAGTTTGGGTTTCAACCAAAAACTCAATTCAAGAACTTTGTAAAACTCGGGTAAAAAATCAAGACACTCTTAGATTTTAAGCATTCACTTACCTCCCCTGGTTTATTGTACAAGTAGCAGTTGGTAAACATAAGATTGAAGTCTGATATGCAGTCCTTTGCACTGAAGTAGTAGTTACTTTCCAGCCGCTTCTTGATTGTGCCCAGATCCATCGGATTTTTTATGATTGTAAAATAATCCTACATGAAAACATGAAGACAATAGCTTTACTAATTTAATCCTTCAGATTTCCAAACAAATACATTTCAATCACTGAGTAGATCAGGGTTCTTCCCAGGTTATTCCAAAACTGTGGGGCACTCTGGATCCAAATTGTTTGATGTTTGGCCTAAAGCATGCTGGATCGGAAACAAGGTATTTGGAATGTTTTCTACATGGTGTTGTTCATCTTGGTTTTAAAAGCCCTTGTGCAATCTGGAGCATTCTACATGGTTTTTCTTGATATTTTTTGTGACATTATAATATTTAAACAAATAAAATAAATAAAAATAAAATTCTTTGGGCAAATTTGTGAGTTTCGGCACGCAATTCGCGATTATGGGCCCGATACACTAGCTTATGCATGGGGAGAACCCTGTCGATTACTTGTTCATGTTTTATGATTCCCTTTCAACACAGTTAGCTTATCATTTCCCTAGTCTATCAGATTTTTACTGGTCCATGTTTTATGATTCCTTTCAACACTGTGAGAATTGTACTTTGAAGCAAGATGAAAAATCAGTGATTTGCGTGTTTTCACACCAGCTAGTCAGACTAGTTAGACTGGTCCATGCTGTTTTAAGTGGCATTTGGCCAGCAGACCACTGTTAAGGGAGAACACTGATTATTCTTACCGATATGTAACCACCATTTGAATCAACCAACAGCACATAAGATATTGGTTGAGGTATAAAGGTGGACAAATGAATTTTCCTGTTACCTCATGTGAAAAGGGTTACTATTATGGTTCCAAGGAGGAACTAAGACCCATGCCCACGAGGTACAAACGATTTGAAGTGTGTTCACGTTGACACTTTTGGTGATAATTTTTTGTTTACAATTTGGTTTTTACCCTTACCAGGAAACAAATTAAACATATTTTGTTTATATATATAAATGATTCTTGCGACTTACTTCTTTGGGAACACAATTTGAGTGAATCGACCCGATACACTAGCTTGGAGAACCCTGTCGATTATTTATATGAATAACCAGTACGGAGGACAACTTGAGGTATTACCACTTGGGAATAATCCAAAGAGAGGAAGGGGGCAAGTCTTACCGGTAGGGCAAGCTTTGATGGATCAACAGGCAAGTGGAAGGGCCAAGCAAACTGGTGCTTCCAGAGTGCTTTCATGACCACCTTCTGTAGGTACTGCAGCTGGTTGGTCATCCTTCCTGATGGTCGCTTTAGTTGTTGCGAAGCTGCTGCAGTTGGGTTGGCCTGAGGCTGGAAAAAAGAACGGATAATTTAATAAAGTGAAGATAAATTTAGTAGGTGATGGTGTAACTCTTTCTTTTCCTCAATTGGGTACACGAGGACGTTAAAATTTCACAATGAGATTTTTTTTTAATGAGAACTTGAACAAATTCAACGTTTAAAGAACATACCTAACCATTTTGTCCTTGCTACCTACCATGTCTGCTTTCATAGCAGTAACGTCTTTGTTATTTAGAGTTGGCTGTTGAGATATACTTGAAGTCTGTGTCACGTCTTCGTCGAGATCAAGGTGTTCAACATCCCCAGAAACATTCACTGTCGTTGGGTGAATTGCTGGCCTGTGTGGAAAGAGACAAGATCTGAAATATAAATACTCTGAAAACTGAATGGCATATAAAAGGCTCTTCGTTAATAACTATGACATGTAAATGGGTACAAACCACTTTGTATTTTTATGAAGACTAATTATTGTCAGGGCTTGAATTTTATACTGGACCACAGGCCAGTTATTTTTTTAGTCGCAAAATCAGGACCAGGTAAGCTTGTTGGTCTTTTTCAATTGAATAATACTCCCTCACTGAATAACAAAAATATGTTGATTTTAAATCTGGTAATTCTCTTTCTATTCTGCCGAATATCAAAGTATCCTTGTTCAAAAGAAACACATTTTCTCTTGGTGCTTGTTCAAACATAAACAGTTTACATGTTAAACTTTGTTGACAGTTTCTTTTTCATTTTGATTCTGGTCCTGTAAAATAAATTCTGTTCTGGTTAAAATGATGAGCTAAAAGCCCATGCAGTCTTGTGGAATTTTACCTTGAATTCGAGCCCTGAATGTTGTACTTCCAAACTGAAAAGCCATCCCTGTTTAATCTCAAATTATAAACATCTCCTCAAGTGGTTTTATCACCCAAACAAAAATCAAAATAATAAAAAAGTAAAAGATGTAATAAATAAAAACATTAATTATTATAAACTGAAACAGGAATTTAAAAAGCAAGTTTAAAAAAATGCATTTTAAGACTAAGGTTTAATTAGTAAATCCGTTTCGACGTCAGCAGGGCACATATTCTAAACAGCGAACCCACACAATACATGAAAACTGCAGCTCGTCAATTTCATGAACGTACAGTAGAACTAGACAACACATAATACCAGGCAGCCATTATTCATGACCCTCCGTCTGCACAAATACAGCAACATTTCACAATTAACTTGCCTGGGAAATTAAGGTATTAATCTCCGGCACTTTAAACGTAGCAAGGCAATCTGGACATTGAGATACAAAGGAAAGCAATTCTTTATCACGTCATTAATAATAGAATGTGAAAGGTCATGAGACAAAAGGAATGAAAATGCCGGACTTATTCCTCAACAAAGATTGAACACAATTTAAGAAAACAATTCACAGTAAATTCTGTTAACACACCCGTCTATTCTTAGCCTTCTGATAATTACTTTCCATCTCCATTGTATTGTCAATATATTGAGGTATTTTTCAGATTTTAACTTCAAACTGTAAACCAAATGCACAATATCTTAATGACTTATCAAGACAGTTACCCAAACAAAGGTCTCGCATAAGGTGCCCTGTGATTCATTAACAGTGGCGCATGGAGTCAAAAGATAGTAAGAATATTTTTTCAATGAAACATTTGTGGGTTGAACTTTGTCAAAAATACTAGCTTAAAAACCCAGCGAACATAATTAGGCCCCCTCAAAAAAGAGAGTTCAAAACAGAATTTGGGCAAACAATTGTAAGACAAATCTCATCTGGCGGTAGGTAAGGTTAGTGGCAAGAGCCAAAAGCAATAACTTATCCTCATAAATCTAGGGTAAGATGATGCAATTGATCCATTTAAAACACATGATGACCTTAAAGGTGTGTATCTCTGTCATGAAACAACCTTCACCATATAGAGGATAGGTTGGGATTAACGCAGAGACAGGGGTTCCTATTACCTCATGTGATTTAGAGCTATTCTTATTGCCCCAAGTGGGACTAGAGGCCCATGCCTTTGAGGTGTGATTCATAAGTATTTTTTAATATTATAGTACAAAGTGTTTTAATGTTAAATGATGCAGTCAACACATTAGGCCTATGTGAATTAATATTTTTCAAAATGCAGATAGGTTTATCAGTCACAAATGCAGGCATGATGCTTCTCTCTTGAAAGGGTAACAGCACCAAGGCGTTTTCTCCTTGGTAAAGGGTACCTCTATGAGGAAATTGTAAATTCCTATCGAAGCATTTTAGGGGGCACCGAGGCAACGACCAGGAGCATGGAGGCAATTACCAATGTTGCAAAAAGCATCAGGACAGACAATGTACTACTACCAGAATTAGAATAATCATCTACTAATGTTCAGTTACTGAACGAAGTTCTTCAGTAATCAATATACAAGGCCAACCAGTTCAATATGTCAACTGGTTATATTTCATTTGCAGAGCAAAAGAACCTGCTGTCTACGGCTGGAACATTTCCATCAAAATCTTGTTGGCTTTTCTTCAACTTGCTTATCAATTTCTGAAAACAAAATTTGTGCCTATACCTAAAATTAACAATAAACCTGAAAGAAATGCACAAGTTGGGTTATTTTTTTGTTGGGTTATATTTGTAGTGTACGACTGCATGCTACTGTTCCTTGCTATCCAAGTAAGAAAAACAGATTAAATTACAATATTTTCCACTAACAGCATTTCCTGTTCATTTTTATTTCCTTACTCTTAACCTAGAATTTCCAAGTCACAAAACTATTCAAAGAACACCATGGTCTCCAGTGCTAGCTGATTTGATCTGTTCCAAAATAGAGTTGTTATCGTTTCCATGTCGTGACCATCACACTACAGACCCAAGCCCAATAAATAGTGCTAATACACTGGACTCTCTCTGCTTCTTGACATACTCCCACATAGCATCAGGAGTTGAAAGGATTTTTCTTCCCAGTTGTCACCACTAGCTGTTGCTCAATTGTGGAGAGCACATATAAAACAAGTGACCAAGCTCGTTTTGGTGTAATTTTATGTTAACATCTGAGCTGCAATAACTCGATAAAACATCGTCCGCGCCATATTTACTGATGCGCATGTGCGATAACAAACTATTGTACGGCTTCACTTGTCTTAGTCTTTGGTCAAGGCTGTATTTATTACACACAGCGAACCAGCAGCAGGCAACGCGAAGTAAAACAGCATGCTACAGCGACATGAAACAGACTGGACTGATAATGCTGAGCACTGTTTCAGCGAATCGAATCAGCGCTCATGATCATACGCATCAGTTAACATCATGGTGCCAGGAACATGGAGCAGAGGGAGTCCAGCATATTTATTAAATGGCACTATTTATAATTATAGGGCAACACAGCTATAGTATTAAAGAATGACTCTCAACATTCATTTGACAACTTTAAATATTCCTCAAGTATCAAGTTCGTACACATTCATAAAAGGGAAAACATTTCAGTATGCTGCCACCACTTTTTCATGAGATACTCCTTTTTGTAAACATTATTGAAAAAGTGGTGGCAGGATACGGAAAATTTCCCATAAAAAAACAAATTTCCACACAGGCCACATCACAGATTACATCATCATGATCACAATAACAAACTCAAATGTTGTTCCTTGCCACTGAAAGTGGAAAAGAGGCAAATTGTCAAGAAATAACCATGAAACAGCATGGCATGGGTTTCTTCACCGCAACTAAAAACAAGATCCGATCAACTTTAAGTTGTTTTATCCAATTTAATAAAAAAATAAATCGATCTACACTGTAGGGACTAACGATTATACATGATTGTTAATAGTGATAGTAAAATCCTAAAGTACTGCTAGAGATTTGATCTGACTAGTTTAATCTGCATGATCATATGAAGTCACTGAATTTAAAATTACAAACGAATAGACTACATGTACTTAACTCAGTCAATGTTGTAAATGTAATGTTAGTTGTTAACCAAATTATAAATTCACTAATAATTAAAATAATATATCACTTGAAATCACTATTATCCTTACCAGAAAACAACATTTAAAAAAACCCATGTATTTTTGACCAAATGTGGTTTTACACGACTGTAACACACATGCCTACATGAGCTGCATACAATGAACGGAAAAACCCGAAAATCATTAGCATTGTGTGACACGTGCCCTTGCGTCAGAATTTTGCCGCGAATACCGGCGACCTTCCACAAAATTTCATCGTATGTTTTATAAACAAATTTCGAAATTTAGAGTCATAAAACAGCAACCAATTTGTGCTATAACATATATAGAATTGGATCAATTATTTTCCCCTCAAAAATACAAAGAGTAAAAAGATACATTTACCGCTCAAAAATGTACGGGCGTGTACATAATCAGTCTTTTCAGGAAAATGACGCTCGTTATACAATGTTTATAACCACACGAAATGAACGATCATTTTGGGGTCTTATATTTTGGTCAGAAATACATTTTTTATGGAAATTAATGTTCTGTACCCTTACACGGTGTTCAGTACTGACTGCTGATAACCCTGCATCGCCGGATGGCTCTTGGTGTCCATTCCGTCAGCAGGATTTCAGGCTACACCATCGAGCTTTCTGGAGTCGCAGTAATGGCGGACCAGCACATACTACAGTTTCTTTATACGAAAATGCGCAAATTCTATTGGCCGAGACATGTCACATGGTACATTCCTCACGGATTACAACAGAACTTGGTTGCGATTTTTGCACATTTTCTCCCAAAACCTCCACAAATATTATCCCAACACTTTAACCATGTTAATAATGGACTATTAATTTACAATGTCATATACAACACTTGGTGACATCTAAAGAGGGTCGTCCGAAAAAGGCTTGAATATCTACACTTTGACGGACAATTTTCAATGGCGTCACGTCAGCGTAAGACGGCGAAAATTTCATTGGTTAATAATGGTCAGGTGATCTCTTTCCTCGTAATGAAATCCCTTTTTTCGGGTTATTCCTAAAGATATCCTTTCGTTTATTTGTGTATGAGAACTATATTGTTTTGCTGAAACAGTTATGGGACCAACTGTGACAGATTCTGTCAAGAAATGTTAAAATGGGACTTTCCAGACGGTCGGCGTCTGTACTCCCACCCAAAGGCTTCACCCGCCCTATTAGCGAGTGATTGCGCATGCGCATCAGCCTGACTTTGTATACAGTACCAACATCCATGTCAATGTTTGCATTATAAAAACTTTGGATAAGGCGCATAAAGACCACTCAGCCCCATGGTTTGAATATCCAAGAAGGAAATGACTAATAACCTTTTGTTTTTGCCTTCTCCTTTTCCCACACAGTTATCCACTTTATTAGTCTGCCCTTCATTGTATTAACTAATTATTTACCTCTCTCCTAACCTTCCATTTTGTCCTTTGTGTTCCCAACTTCTTGTGGTCAAGCTATCCCCTTCCCTTCATAACCCCCCCTCCCCTTTGTCTTCATAATCCCTGCTTACCCCCTGCCTTCTCTGAATGCTTTCTGCTTTTCTCCCTCCACTCTCTCTATTCATGTATTTCCACTTGACTACTCTTGCAACTCTTGTCTGCTTGTATGTGTGTTGTGTGTTGTCATTTAGCCTTTGAGAAAGACTCTGCTAGGGTCGAAACGTCAGGCCACTAACTTATTTTTTGCATTATAAAAAGAAACAAGTTTTCCATATTCATGAATTGCAGTATCTTCACTAACTTTTGATATATCTTCCAGCTACCCTTTTACCCAAAACAAGTTTGTGTAAAAGTTTTGAAAGAATTAAACATTTTACAAAGTAAAAGGGAGTTTAAGTTTTCATAGCTAGACTTCAATAGCTATAAGTCTTCAGTCTTTTATCATGATGTATAAAACATATATATTCCCCAAGAATTAGCATATTTCTAGATTAAAAGATTCATAAATATTAAGACTGCCATCATCAAGATGATGTAGATTATTAAGATCTTAAAACAATTTCTCAAATTGTTCATTAGGTTTGAAACTTTTATTTTGTAACTAGGCCCTACTAGTGTACTATTTTTCGTCAGGTTCATAATTATTTTTAGAAACTCCCTTTTTTCAGTCAATGAAAGCAGCCTTTTGGTTTTCCGTTACCTGGTCACACCATCAAGATGTCAGGGGTAAACAAAAATATTACAAGGAAATCACAAGTTTTTAAATCTTAGCATTTTATTGAATACCAACCAAAACAAAGCGCAATAAAATAATTGTCCCATTTAAATCTACTTTTATAACGATATTCGATGTGCATTGCAGAATGTCTTGGTCAGAAAACTTCCGAAAGAAACAAACGGTGAAGTTAACGAAGACCTCAAACTTTGAAAAACTTGAGGTCCAAAAGTAAGAAACAGCCCCATGAATTTATTTACTTTCCAAAAACTGATAAGCCATGTCCAAATGAAGTGACTCTGACTTTGGCTGCAGCAGCAATGGAATAGGCTTTTTCATTCATCTAGCCATAGCCACTGCTGTAGCCATTACTTCGCACTCAGCCATAGCCATGTTCTCAGCCATTTCTAAGTCCATGGCCCAATTCAATGGACAATTTTGCAAAACTGATTTGAGCTAATAGCAAATTGCGCTTTAGCAGCTTTTTTGAAACTTGGCCCGAAACTCGGCTAACAAAAACAGCTAAATCAAGACATGAAAAACGTTTAACATCGGAAATAAGGTGAGTGGGACACGTATGGACAAATACAGGTGGCTCAGTCTTCCCCCTTCTCTCTCACCAAGAGAATTGGGTAAAGAAATCATAATAATAGAATTAATATAATAACAATACTAATATTAATTTATGTGACATCCAATGACATCTCCCAAAACTGGGCAGCAAAGAAATTTTTATTCTAAAATCTATAAAATGACATGAAAATACTTTCATCATTTTGATACTGTAGTGTATATAAACATGTGTACATAAAAACTATGTGTGTTATTCGAATAGACAACTTATATAATTTATACAGTGCCCCCTGAGAGCTATTTTATACAGTGTTTTATAGAGATTAATTAATTTGGCAATTGTTAATTGACTTAAGAGTGCATGATAGTCACATTTATATGCCATGGTATTTCATTAATGTAATCTGATTATTTAAATAATAATTCTTTAAGATCTCAGAGTACATTTATAATTAATAAAAAGACAAAACTTAAATACAACAAAATCACATCACAATACTTTTGATGTGATGTCATTTTTTTCAGATGGAGGTTAACATTAGCAGATTTTTTTTGGTGGTTAATACATCACATGTAGCCCAAACAAGAAAAGATAATATATATTTAATTAAATGTATGTTTCACATAACATAATAATGTAGTAATCGAGAACAGGAAGCTAATAGCAAAATTAAAGATGTGTACACAATGCAGTGCGCAAATTGTATACGTGACCAAGGAAGTCAAATTCAACCAAACTCCAACACTTGTGTTCCTAGAAAACCTTTCATTCAGGTTAAGTCTAAATTGGCGAATTTTTGGCTTGAGAATATTTGTCACTCATTCAAAACTCATGTAAACAAACTGAGGTAGGATGGGAATATAACAGTCTGACTCTGGCCCCATTTGTATATATTGTGGATGTGTACTTAAGACTGCAATCAGAACCTGGGAACTAGACTAAGATGGCCTCAGCATAGTGGAGATCACTTGAAAACATTTCTTTGTTCACTCATACAGGATATGGGGTTTGATTTGTGAACACATCTCTTGACTGTTAGATTAACAAAGAAAAGAAAAGAAAAAATAGCATACAAAGTACTACATTCTACACTGCATTTCCATAACATAAACAAAATGCTGTAAATATAAGCATTTATGATAGACCCAATTAGGACTGGACTGTTTTGTATCTTTAGTGCATAATGACAATGAGGCACCATATATGCATACGTAGCCATCAAATGGTTGTGTTGTAGTAAAAGTGTCTTTAAAAAATTACATATTTTTTTCTTTGGTAATTGCAACCGGGTCTATCTTTCTCAAACATACCCAAATGTAGGAAACAGAAGCAATGCTATGAGATATCACCTTGTTGCATTTGTGTGCGAATGTTCAAGAATCCACTCCGCTGCAGAAAAGGTTTCCACCTCACTGCACTGGCTGTGCGTTGATGTGACAAAATATTGTACTATCAAGTCACTGTAATGGTTTATATGCCTGTTCAGTCAGAGTTATGGCATGGATAAAGTCAGTCGTCGTAGTGGCAAGGGTAGTCTTTAATTGTAGTACAGTACTAGCAATGACGTCAGTAGTCACAGGGCCATGTCGTTTGAAGCAACTAACAGGCAACCAGGCAATCTCTAACTCCAAGAAAGATGGTTCACACAATTTTCTTGGGGATGCAGTCTTAGTGTCTCTTGTTCCACCAAAGTAACCCATAACATGCTGTGCAGTTGATTGCCTCCATGATGCCTGTATAAGTTGTCCAGTATGACAAAGCCCATAGTAGAATCATGGACATCCTTGAAACCTCAAAAGATTCTCTGCTAAAGATATTTGCACAACTCCGTGGCTTTCCTCAAGATGACATTGATGTCTACACTTGGATAGTTCTGAAGAAAGACATTAAAAAACTGATTAACTGCCGGTTGAAAGAGTTCGGTTTCACTCCCACTCTTAGCCAGTGCACACCAAAAATTTAATCCAGATTTGTTTTTAATTTTTTAAATGAGATATTACCTAGGCTGTCATCCCAAATTATTGACAAAATAGAGAGACCGCCAACATAGGGCTAGACAACTCAGTTGGTAGAGCGCTGGCAAGTTAAACCATAGATCGTTGGTTTAAGTCCTCCTCTGGTCATTTTTCTTTGTTCAACCCCAAATTAATTTATCTACATTTAAACAAAACCTTTGTGTTATTTCTGAGGACTAGTTTACAGATTAGTCTTATCAAATATTCCTATGAATAAGAGAAACATAAATAGTCTGGCATCCTGTATTCTCCAATTCATTTTTTTTACACAAAATGGCTTCTAATTGCAAGTTATCAACTCTCTCAATACACAGCTCTGGAGTGGACACTACCTAAGCCACATTTTGGCATAGTATAGAGTATAGTCACCTGGAGTAGCTTGATATTACAGGCAAAATCTCCACTCAAAATTGTACTTCTCTGTAGTCTGTTAAAAAAAAGGAAAACTTTATGTGAATCCTGTAAATGTTAATTGCTTGATGATTACTCTTATTAATTAATTAATTTGTTTATTAGTTATTCTAGTTGTGAAGCCAAGAATTCTCAAGCGAACTTAATCACTATACTAGCCAAGAACCCCTTGTAGAGAAGACAAGGAAGTTTAAGTTCTAGATGTGGGAGGAAAACCCCAGAGAGTTATTCCAGGGCAAACCCACGCTATCAGGTAGGGACTGTAAACCCAATCCACATAGTGCCGCCGGCAGGATTCAAATTGGGGTCTCCAGAGGTGGAAGGCAAGGAAAGATACCACTAGGCCAGCCTGACTGCAAACCCTGATGGAATTAAAACAGGCTTCAGCAAACCGGTTTTCTTCCTATTTAAAACAACATAACCAAATCAAGGTTGGAGGGGAAAAGGTCTGGTGCTTACTATGAGAATAGGTATTCATGACTGCTTCTAAATACAGGGAACATGACCAAAATGGTAGCAATACTTACACTATCATGGCACAGCACACACAAATAAGAAACTCAAGTCTCCTCTCATTGGCAAACAATGAATCCCATAACCTGATAACATCTGAAAGCAACAGTGGATATAAATCATACATAACCTTAATAATCAATGTATCTTTCTTAACAAGTTATGAGTTAACTAGTCCAGGCCTGGAATTTCATCTTGCAGGGACAAGGTCATTTTCATTTTGCAAAGGGCACTTCCATTGGAAAATCTTAAAGTCTATGGGAAACTTTTGAAGTGGCACCAAGGTCAAGACCAGGGGCAACAGAGGCCATTGCCTCCGTGGCCTCAGAATAATTCCAGGCCTGGAGTCTGTCACTGTTACAGCTAGTTTTGGAAACAAATTTTTGAGATGACAAAATCTTATCTTATTTGTACAACATTTATCAGAGCAAAAGGACAACTACAACATCAAGAAAGCTTTCAAATCATAAGGGTGAAATTTTGTAGAGCTGCTTAAGCACAATAAGTAGCTCAGCACAACAAAATTGTGCATACCAGAATAAGGTTACCAGCCAAAATACCATGTCACATGCACCATTTCTGACTGGTATCCTGCTATGTTTTGCTTAGCAGAAATTGTCTGTTGAAATTGGGTTCAGTTTATCTCTTTGCAGCTATCCAGACCGTGGCATTTCCTATAATAAAAACAAACAGCTGAACGATTGGCTTACAGATGAAAGAAAGTTAACCAACCTGGAAGGGGGAATTCTTGTGAAAGTAACAATGTCAGCCACCGAAAGCCAAAGAACTCTGGCTTGAGTTCCTGTGATGAGAAGATTTGATACACGGCGGGATCACTCTGCTTCAGCATGGCCATAAGATGCTGCATCTTGGCATTGATGCCATCTGGAGAGTTGTCCAGGGACTTGATGAAGTTATCTCTGACTTGAGACATGAGATTGGTGAAGCAGAAGAAGGTATCAGCTTCAGCGTTCTCTGTGGAGGAATTAAGATTGGAAGTGAAAAGATTCTGGAATCCCAGCAAAATAGAAAGTATTGTATATCTTCCAGATTTTAGTTTTTGTTTGTTTGTATTTTTAAAACCTGGTTGACAAACAAATCTATGCTGGTGCAAGTTCCTACCTCTGTTTTCGATTTTAGAGTCTGAGGCAAAGACATAGTAGACAGGCCCGATGATTTCATTCATTCCTTGAACATAGCTCTGGCCTGGATTGAGCTTGGCGTAGGTGAACAAGATTCTCTCCACAACTTCCCAGTGAGCTTCTTGACCTTCAGGAAGCGTCTCGTGACCAAAGTCATAACTCTTGGGCTTCTTCTTCTGCATTGTAGTCTGCAGGGATAATGGTTATAAAATGACCTAAAAACGGGGGCAAACTCTACAGTGTAGTAAGCGTACATTTACACTTATTAAAAGCAGAAACTTTGCTTAAGCCTAACCATGTATTATTCTTCAGCAAAAAAAATCAGCTGGCCCACATGTGAAGGAAGTTCACCATAGTGAGGTGACTTAGTTGCAAGCAATAACCACTGGTAGATTAGCTTGCCTTTTCCAATATTGACAGTAAGCAATGCTATAAAATTTGTCATATTCGCCATTAGTATAACCTTCCTAATCCTTAAGAAAATAGAATTAGCTGTTGCAAATTGCTTACCAAACAAAAGGACCTGTGGTATAATTGCAAACAATTAATCTTTGTAACATTTTCCGCAGCAGTGAAGTAAAAAACGAAAGGTTCCCTTGATCCATTAAAGCGAAGTTAGTTCCAACTGATGTCCTACCTTTCGCTAAGGTAGCAGTTAATAAGCAGGAAAGTTTTTGTCAGAACTAAGCAACCTCCCTAATTCCAAAATCTACTCCGCAGCAGTAGAATAAATAGCAAGACAAGTTCTCAAAGAGCAAAATCAAAGCAAAGTAGATATACACACATGGTGTTACCGCAAACTGAATATACATTGATACCTCACTATGCAATGCCACAAAACCCGTATATTTTCCAGTAAGTTGACCAACCATATGAAATCATTGAACTGTGCAGGTTGTGTATGGTGGTACAACTCACTGTGCACAGAGTTACTGTGGACTGTGTAGATGCATTCACTACATCATTACATCAGGTAGTTGGGCTCCAAAGTGCATCTACTGTTCAAAACAAAACTATGTGGCTTATACTAGTAGGTCAAACAGTAGGAGGGTTAAGCAGTGCAGAGGATAACGCTCAGATATTGAAACTATATGGTTTAAACTTACACTAATTCCAAGTGTATTTCTTGCCACATCTTCTGAGTTGAGTAAGGTGTGCTCCACTCTTTTCCGCAGGTTCTCAATATTACTTGATGCATCTACCAGTTCCTCACAGGGGAACTCTGTTGCTTGCTGGAAGAACCCTATGTCCGGCTGCAGCCGCCTGGAAAAAATAACAGGAAAATATATTCAACTTGATGAGTGGGGTCGAAGGGTATGCCAGTATTTAAAAATAATAAGAAAACGAACACAATTCTTGTATAGCGCATCACACAAAAGTCTCAATAAAAAAGGCAATTAAACAACATAACAGGCAATTATACAAACAGGTAATTTTTAATGATTTAAATACAGTTTCAGTTCAAGAAGTTTTGATGTGTTGTGGGAGAAAGTTCCAGAGAAAAAAAAACCCATTAAACCAACCTGATCTCCTTGTGTCACTATTTTTATTTTATTTTAAAATATTGTTGGAAATCTAACTCACTGCGTGGAATTTTCTTTTAACAACAGTCTAACAGGAGAATGTAACTGAAAGGAAACCTGAAGAAAGTGATGGGGAAATTAATGTACCTTGTGTCTTTGTCAATTTGAAGTAGTATATCATTGTCTTTGAAGAACTGCGACCATTCGCTGTTGGGGTTCGGATTCAGAGGCTGTGAAAAGCAATGAAATAATAAAAAGAAAAAGAAATAAAGCCAAAAAGGTATATGGAAAAGAATAAAACAAAATCACAGAAAACACCCAAGATATGACAATGCTGATACATGTAGATGACAGATTACAGAATCAAATGAGTTTACAACTAAATTTTGAAGCCAGGGTTCTGCCCACGGTGGTCGGTGCCGGAAAACCCGACCGGCACTCATGATTCCCCGACCGGCACTCGCAGAATTTTTTCTTTTTCCGACCACCACACATTTTCCCTTTTTTTTGCCCATTTCCTTCAAAATATTTTGTACAACGTGTAAAACAAATTATTTACCAGTAAACAGTTTTATCCAAAGTTTCGAGTAGCCTACTTCTTTGGTTTGAGTCTATTTTAATGATCCAGGATCGAGCATTCCTCCCGCCTGTACGATGTACAATATATCCAACGCACGAAACCCGCATTGATTTTGCAATGGTTTCCAGTCACACTGATTATAGCTTTACGCTTGGAATAACATGATACCAGTTTCATCATGTTGCGAACCCTATTCTACAGCGTTTAATACAACGGAAATGAACTGCAGAGTAAGCACCATGCTATAGATGCTGTAAATTGTTTTCCCATGGCGGTAAAGGCGTGCGCGCACTGAGGGCCTACACACAGCTGCAGGGCGCACGTGTGTAACCACTCCTTGCACGATCGAAAGGAAATTGACTTGACTGTACTAGGAAAAAAAAGATTTCCGGCACTAAACAAATCCTGGGCAGAACCCTGTGAAGCTGATAAATGCATAATCTTTCCTGCAATGAAGTGAAAGTTCATTCAATGTTGCAAAAGTGCGAGAAGCATCGTATTCCCCAGGTATGGTATATGTGTTGGATTATGAAGAAGGATTCATTATTGTCAGTTCGCTTTCTTTTCATTTGAATAATTCATTCATAGACTCATGGGTTTTTCAATCTAATTCTGAACCTATCTTGAGTCTCGAGTTTACTTGTTAACCGTATCAAAAGGGGTATCTTACATGATCTTCAAATGTCACATCTGCTCTGGTGACGCCTTGAAGCTGCTGTCCTGGTTTGATGATCATCTCTTGGAGAAACTGCTTGTACAATGATCTGAAAACAAACGGGACATTCAATACCCTTTATACTACACTATTGCCATTGCCTTCGAAGTGTATATCAAGCCAAGGTTTAACACATTCTTCGGCAAATATCTTGGGGCTTATTTTCAAAATGTTTTATAAAAGAAACAAATTTGGAACTCTGCTTACTCCCAGCATGCTTATGGTCCATGAACAAAGAGATTACCTTTGTGATTTGTAGACCTCTTGCCATTGGTCGACTTTGGTAGGTAAATAATTCAAAAGAAGCTGCAAAGAAAAACAATTTATTAAAAGACCTAAAGTGTATATGAGTACAGTTAAATCTTCAGTGCAATTTGTTGCAGAAAAAAATAATAAAGTACAAAATATTGACTTTATACATGATCATGAAATCTAAGGCTGTATCAGAATTGGTGGAATTTACTCTCATGGAAGAAAAGGAAGAAGAATTGGTGGCTACAGCAACAAGGCTACGGCTGGTTAGAAGCGTCATCATGCGTCAAAGTATTGGATGCCCTAGCAACACCCTTAGCAACAGTCATAGCCATAGCTGTAGCTGCCAATAAGGTTACGGCCAAAATCTTTCCTCAAGGAAAAGGCTATCAGGAATATCAAAGTTACTGTACAGCGCTTGCAATTTTGGATCTTCCCTCTCTTGAAAGTAGACGTGCTATGCTTTTTGTTAAATGGGGTGAAAAACTGTTGAAATCCACCAAATTTATAAATATGCTTCCCCCTCTTAGAACTGACTGTACACTTAAACATCTGAGAGAGAATACTTTGAAAGGTTAGTTCCACCACTCTGTAGTACAGACAGATATAGAAAATCCTCTATTCCAGCATTGTCCAGGATTCTATAAATTTGTACAAATATCTGTTTTTAAATATTTTATACCAGATTATGTATCTTGTATCTCTTTGATAGCTTTTAATCTTTATCTAATCCAGCATTCCATTTTTTTATTTTTATGTAACAATGTTTGTTTTGTCTTTTAAACCTTGTCATGTGTATCTTATTTTTCTACTTCTCTGTGATTACTTTTTCATTGCTAATTGTATTTTTATCATAGTTTTTGGGGGTTATTTATTTTATCTGGCTAGCCTAGGTTTTCGATAAAAATAAATAAATAAAGATGTATGGCTGTGATTTTGTATGTACATCTGAACTTGCCTTCCAACATGTTGCCCTAAAACCTGGACATTCTGGAATCCCTACAAAAAAAAGAAAAGAAAAAGTTAAGGATCTTAACAGGCCTCGTGCTTAAGCTTTTTGTCAAGTGGCCCACTGGGCCAGTAAACTGTGCATTTTTTTTTCACATATTTTAAGTATGTATTGTCATAAATGTATTTTTCGTTACTAATTCGTGGAAAAAAACCCAACCTTGTTTACAATTAAAAATACAACTTTTTCAACAGATTGAAAGTGATTTTGATACATATGACTCTGTTAGTCTTACATACATGTACATAGATTAATTTATTAGTTTAAACAGTTTATTTTTGTTCAAACATTTTTTAAATTTCTGGTTTGAAAGTTTCATTTAAAAAATTTCTACGTCAGTGGTCGTCAGGCCTTGTCAGTTGTGGGCTTTTATAAGTGCGGCCTGCAAGCAAGTGCAACAGCTAATCCTAAACTAATAATAAAATATTAAAGTCAACGCATTACAATACATCCATGTTTAATGTTAATATCATATGTCATGTGTGTTTAGATTTAGAAACACAAATACAAATTCTTAACAAATCAGTGTTAATAATGAGTAATGAAAAAGTGAGAGATAACTACTACAAATAAAACAAGTGCGGTCAAATCAAATTATTGCCGCATTGGCATTGCACATCATGGCATTGCATTTTACAATCAAACGTTTTTCACTTTCCACTCGAGTCCCAGTCACCAGGGGCATGCCAGGTCACTTATTTATGACTTACCACCATTCGAACACATTTGATTCAACTTTTTCAAATCAATTACTGGGCCTTTCAGAAGATCTTCGAACTCTGCAACCCTGCAGATTTAAAAGAACGATTAGTCAGGTGTTATAACTCAGTCGCAGAAGTAAGAAAAACAATTCATTAAACAGCCAGTATACATTTATTTCTTGAAAAAGAAGTACACAAACCTCGCTTTGTAGGCCGCCATGTTGTCACCTTTGACCCCAATTGTAAACTTTGGGGAGACTACACGTGACGTACGTACACGCCTCTCCGAAACGCTCTCAATAGATAGTTCCCAGTAGACGCCATCTTTACGGGCAAATTGCATTTTGGCATGCAGGCGCGTCAAGCGCTCTAATTATTAACGCAGCCGCGTTGTTCACTGACCAATCGTGCAGTGAGTTTTGTGAAATGTGCGCGTGCTGCACGCCGTTCTCACGCGAAACGCATGACTGTGTGTTCCAAACTGCCCGTAAAGATGGCCGATTTACGTCATACTGCAACCTATCTATAGCAACATATATACAGAAGCCCATTAAGGCCAGGTGATTTTGACAGTTTGTTTGTTTTTATTTGACAATCTCCACGAAAAGCTTACAAAAAACAACAAATAGACAAAAACAATAAATATACTACAAGAATAATAAAGTATACGTGAAAAAAATTATGGTTTTATATCCGTCTGAAGCCTGTTTATCTGGCTGGTGGCCGCTACATTTGCCCCTCCCCACGCACGCCCCACCCAGGCAGCAGGTACCATCATACATGCACAGATTGAAATATAGGGGAGAAACATTAACCTCTGAAAAATAATCTGAAGATTTTTAAGGGTAAAATTTCCGTATCCGAGTGTCACTGTTTTATTCATTCTAGGTATTGCTTTTGGTAACAATAAGTGAAATAGTGGCACCACTGGCAATACACCGATCCATTAAACCACGCCCATTTCTCATTGACCAATCACAACCGCGAAATCTGATCACCATTTGAGCCGTTTGGTGATCTTTGCACTAATGGTGATCGGGTTTCGCGGCTGTGATTGGTCAACTCGTAAGGAGGCGGGGCTTAATGGATCGATCTATTGGATACTACGAGAAGTTTCCCTTTTGAGATTGCGGGAACATTTTGAAATGATCATGTGAGTGATTTTTTCCTGAGTGAGGTATTTTCATTTTATACCCGTGTCAAAGAATGTTATTCACGAGGCCACTGACTGGCTTCTGACCCTAAAAAAAAAAATTATTGAAAAAAAGTGCAGAGGTTCGTTTTAAGTTTCCTTCCCCCCCCCCCCCCCCCCCTGGGATCCAATGACATATAGGCCTACTTCAAATTTTGGGGTTGAGTGTTTTTTCCCCCAGTTGACCAGTACTTTATGACACAAAATGTTGGCGCTCGAGCACGTTGGCGAGAGCTCTCATGGCTAGATCATAGAGAAAGGACAGTCTATGGCTAGATGGCATATGCCTAAGTCAACACGTACATACATGTATATTTAAAATATTAAAAGGATAAAAAGTCATAGAGTGATGTTGAGTTAGAGTTACTTTTCTGGATGGAACAAAAATGTTGTCACTCCAGCCTACAGTGTGGCAATTCTTTAATGAAGTTGAACATACATCATTGCTTTTACATAGAATTTTCTGCACTTCATTTCAATTCACTATCCGCACAGGTCGCACTCGCATTCAAGTCACGAGCAAACATGATAATCCCCACCCCTTGCCCCGCCCATTCCATGCACCTGCATTTTCTGATCGAACTTTCCTCCACTACTTTGGGAGAAGAGCGCCCGCTGTTGATTATGATGAAAACTCTTGAGAAACGAAATTTGCCAGGGGTAAGATGTTGCCCGTTTATTTATACACGAGGTTGATCGATTTGTCTCATGTACATGTACAAGGATCAGACTTGAGCAAATACGTCGAAACGCAGCAATACTCCGATCGAGCCCAGTAGACCCATCACAAAACGGCGCGCTCATTCATCACCACACACACCGCGGTGGTACTCTTATACTTTGGCCGCACAACCGTGCATTTGGTGGTGACCTAAGTGGGGTTTCCAAACTGCTTGTGGCAAAAACGACAACTTTATTCATCTGAAGTTGTGATATTTTTTCCCATCACAATGTTCCTCAGTTCGTAAATATTACACTTTTACATCGATCTCAAACGACAGGTGTGAGCAAGCCGCTGATGTACCGCCGATGTAAACGGTGACTATTGTCTCCACCATTTTAATTGATCGCTGATCTGCTGACGTCGACCGCCGTGAACCAGCAGTGAGCGCTGGGCCTTCAGACGGTGTGGAAACCACAGTATTATTTTGGGTCGAGCCGAGGCTAGCTGCCGGCCGGTGCGGTGATCAGAAGAGAAGCAGAAGGAAATGGATGACTGTATAATACCCGATTATGGTGATGATTTGTTTGTGGAAGATGGTAAGCATTTTGTGGGTTTCAAAACTGATGATCTGTTGCTCTGCACAGTGACAGGTTGTCTGACTGACTCAGTCAGTGACACTCAGTCAGTCTGTGACCATTTCTATGTCGTATTAATTTTTAATAATCAGTAAATAGTATAATCATGGACTCGGAGGAACAATTAATAACATTACAATACTAGTAGTAGTACTACAGTCGTTTGACCAGTTCCGGATCATTGACCAGTTCCGGATCACTTAAACTTTGCAACAACCACTTAATTAAATTACTTCTCACATTACCAATTCCTGTTGATACATGTGAAGAATAACATCCAATAAACCAACAAACCCAAGATAAGGTGACAAACATCATCGACAAATAAATTATGGTAATTTTTCTTAAGTTTGTCGGCGATAATGATCATTATTTACCCCCCAAAATGTTGGTTGAAAAACGCTGTTAAAACTTCTCACCTTTCAAATTTGAATGCCAGGGCGAATAGCATTTATGTAAAATGGTAAGAATGTGTAAAACATATTTCCCATAAATACTGAGCAAACGTTTTGGTTTTTTTATGAGATAAAATTACCGAAATCGTTTGTTGGGAGGCATCGTACCTTTGCCCAGTTCCGGATCACTCAATATGTTGGTATGTTAAATGGTGGCGCACTCAGTTAGTTAAAATCATACGGCTGTTGTAGAAAGTTTGTCATTTAAGTTGCACTGGAAACGTGCATTTTTATATTTCAAGGAATGTAAAACTACATGTACTTCATCCAACAGCCGTCGATAACGTTGCATGTATTTTCAGTTTTATGAATGGGATTTGGAGTATTGGTTTGCAATAGAGGGCGCGCTACTGATTCGGAATAGATTCAACCGATCCGGAACTGGTCAAACGGGTGACGATACTTTTCTCGAAGCCACTTCAAAAGTATTACTTGTTTTTGGCCAATGGATATTTGGTGAATGTTATGACATGTGTAGGTAAACTGATCGACTTTTGTTTGTTTAAAATGTTAAAGAGAATGCAACAAAAACATCGTGAATTCAAAAAGTGATCCGGAACTGGTCAAACGACTGTATTAATATTAACAACTTACTTTTCAGTTTTAGTTTGATGTAGTGTTTGAAATGAAACACATCAGATGTGTCTGTATTCATGGTATTTGGAAAAATTAAAACAAAAATAACTAATGAATAGAAGTGATTAGGACGACCCAGTAACTGGGGCGCTGTACTCTGTATTTTCTAAATTCTAACATATGCGCTCGTTTTAACACTTTCGACCGCAGATGTCAACATTTCTTTTAAAAAACATACTTCATACTACAGCGCCCCAGTTACTAGGTCTAGGACTACATGTACTTTCTTTAGGTAGTTCCGTTCCACAGTGCCTTCATGCAGCTGGACTCGCTTAGGAGGGAGGGAGGGAGCGAGAGGGAGTCCAGCGTATTGGCACTAGAGATGGGGCTCGGACTAGGGAAGTCGTGTTGATCATCATGTTAATTGTTATCATCAAATCTCATTATTTTTACTTTCATATTCATATAGATAGTAGGCTTGCCAATACTCTGGACTCCTTGCCAGATGAGATAGTTTGTTCTGTTATAAAACATAACCATAGGGTAGACACGATTATCACAAAAGTCAATTGACACTGACTACCCTCAGAGTGTTGACTCACTTTTTTGTTTATGGTGCTGTGCTAAATCAGTACATCATTCAAAAGTTTTGATTAATCTTTTAAGTAGAAATAGCTTACTTTATAATAGTTGCGATAATCGTGTTACGATTATCGCAACTAACTTTATAATACAATAGAAATAGCTCAATGTTGTACTAACTATTTGTATTGATTTTGTGTACAAAAATGACAAGAGGTAGATAGCCTACAGTACATCTCCGGGGACTAATTTACACATTAACTTTATGCTTACCAGATTAATGTTACCAGCCAAAATATCATGTAACATCAACATTTACGGTTTGTGACTGCTGATTTTTTTTAAAGTAAAAAATTGTTAAGCAACATTTCCCGTTAAAGCAGCTGTATAAAATGTTGCCAATTCTTCAACCTTCTTCATGTTCAAATCAATGAACAGGTAGATTTTTATTTCAAAATCATTTGCCAAGCCAAAGTTAGTAGAGAACCGGGGCCGAAATTCATAGAGCTGCTTAAGCACAACAAAATTACGCTTACCAGACTAAGGTTACCAGCCAAAATGCCATGTCACATGTACAATTTGTGCCTGGTATCCTGCTCATTTTCACTTAGCAGCAAATTATTAAGCAATATTTTTTGAGCTCTGTGAAATTGGCTCCTGGTTTTGAACATTGGATGTTCATAAAAACAATTTAAAAAAACATCTATAAAAACATTGGATATGTGACTTATTTCTTTTTAGTAAAATCTGTTTGGGCGCTTTTCCGCTTTAACTTTGTGAACAAAATGACCCATTTGGTATCATACTTTATAGCACGAATGCATCACATAAATCATGTGATCTTGATGACTTTCCCGAGTGTAAATTGGAAAAGTTCCATAATCTGCAGTCAAAGCAGCGTCAACTTGAACTTGTTGAAACCTTTCCCCAAGCTTGAGTTTGATAGCATACATTGCACCTATAATGTGAACTTTGCCATGTGTACGGTCTAGACAGACATACAGCAGTGTATCATATCATTGTAACAAGAGTCCTGCTGTGTTATGATCTAGTGACATGGCAATCTTTTGTCACATCTGTGAACCTGGACTTAAAGATTACTTGGTCCATGATCTTAAATCACTGATTGCTAGTATTAGCCTGTTGTATTTCCTGTAGAAAAGGGAATAGATTGAAGTAGAATTAATTTCGAACACAGCTGCTGGTTGTATACAGTTTCAGAAAATCGAGACATCGTTTGTATTTAGTGATGAAACCTGCTTGGGATTTTGACTCTTTGTGGTTTGTGTTTTTCTCTTTGAAAGTGGTATCGTTCGAAAATATAAATTTTAACTTTCAGAAAATATATAAAAAATTTAAACAAAAAGGCAATGGTATGGAAAGTTTTAAAATTACAAAAGGTATCCAGTGGTAAAATAAAAATGATGCTGTCTGCAACTGATTTGTTTAATTTATTGTTATAACATTATTATGTCAGATTACATACATGTAGCTTCAAGTATGAGTTATACAATATTGTTAAAACTTCCGGTTGTGCTGTCTCAATTTTACTTGGTCCCATTCATTGCTCACCTTTCCAGCATAATCACTAATTCAGGGGGGTTTCATTTAGTGTGTTCTTTTTATGGTCATAAAGAAGTCATAGATTGTTAACACAGAGACCCTTCACCCAATTGTAAATGCCGATGGAAACCAAACAAAACGTCTAGTTCCACGCTTGAACATTTTGAATGGATTTCTGTGGATGACTGAAGCTTAACTACCAGTACAAGTATCACAAAAGCATCGCGAGAGTAAAATATGAACTGGAAAATATGTAACCATTGAAAGTTTTAGTTGAGTGGGTATTACTTTCACATTCACTAAGGCCAAGTAAAAAATAATACCTGTTGATCGTCCCCGCCCGCATCCTTTTTTGAGGCCGCATCCTTTTTTAATTTTGTTTTAATTTTCGATTTTTCCTTTAAAAAAAAAATTGTTTGTATTTTTAATCATTGTTTGTATTTTTAATCCACCCTTGACATTATATATTTAAATTTTTGATGTAAACTTACCTCATGCAACAAATAGATATAAAGAAAGTTAGCGGTGATTTCAAACTGAAGAATTGGTGGCCTGTTTGAATTGAAATACTTGGCGGCCATCTTGGAAAAAAAAATTAAATAAAAATAAAAAGGCCCTCATCCTCCTCTTTTTGGAAAAATCAGGACGATCAACTGGTATTTTTTTAAATTTGGCCTAAGGGTTCAGTACCCTGCCCACTTATAACCCCACATTCCTAGAATTCTCTCCTAAGTATGAAATTTAAATGACAAAAGGTGGATAAGAGGCATGTCTGCTGTACCAGTCTCCATTCTTATTCCTGAGCTACTTGGGCTACCCAAGCATAGATCCTCCCCTGGAGGTTTAGTATGTTATAAAGGAAGGGTTTAACAAAGTTGGGCATCGTTAGTAATTATTTTATAATGCAACTTTGGGTTTTATAATAAGTTGTTTGTGAGCCATTGGAGGATGACATTCATTCCATTTTAAAACTTGGTATGAAATTTAGTCTCTACATGTTTTAATCCCGTTTGCAGAGTGCGCAAGAACTAAATACATTTGTTACATTTTGAATGTAGATGTTTATTTGCAAAAAACTACTGCCAATACTTTTTTTTAAAATATGAACTGGAAAATATTTAACCTTTGAAAGTTTTAGTTGAGTGGGTAACTTTCTCTGCATGTTTTAAACCCATTTGCAGAGTGCACAAAAACAGCACAAGAACTAAAAACATTTGTTACATTTTGAATGTAGATGTTTGTTTGCACAAACTACTGCCAATACTTTTTTGGAAGAGTTCATTCATGGGAATCTAGATCTAATTGTATGGCATTGCTTACTGCCAAATTCTGCACTTGCGATCACTATTCTTTGCTTACAGGGCAAGCACTAAATTTCTTGCTAGCTATGTAAGCCAAGAATGCCTAGTAACTTGGTGTACGCAAACACAAGCAAAATTAATTCCCTGCTAACCTGTGAACTACACTCGACGTAAGCCCGGTATTCCCTGCGTCTGTAAGCGCAAATTATTTGCTTGTGGTAAGCAGAGCCATGAAATTAGGCCCAGCTTGGCTGAGTGGTATTTTGCCCTCACTTTCACCTCTGTGGACCCCAGTTCAAATCCATCCTTCCTCAGAAAAGCTTGTGGATGGATCAGTGTTATTTCACATCCCTTATGATCTTGTGTACAAAAGCACCTGAAGTGGAGTGGCCATTGAATTTAGCTTTGATATTTGGTCCAAAATTTATTTCTTCCTACATGATTGGTTTAGAGGAAACAATTTTGGAAAAAATTCTTTTCTGGATTGTTGAAATCTTGTTGTTAGTTAGTTTTCTACCGTGGACTTTTAACACATTGAAGCATGATGGATAAACTTTAGATTATGAAAAATTCAAGGGGTAATTTTCTGTTTAAAGCAACATGCTAAATGAGGTTACTAAGAAATGGCATCATAAATATTTCAGTGGTTGACACATTATCAACGGCTGAGTAATTGTTACTTATGTTTAATGAACAACGTGTTGCAGATTACATCGCCGCGTCAGTGCAACAAGGTCGTTTGTCTCATTTTTTGTGAAATTGAGTAAAGATATAGAAATTATGGTATTTAAAGGTGCTGCTTCTGATTGGTAATTGGAGCCTACTGATTGTGTTAATCCTATATAAATGTAGGTACATACAATAAAACTAACCTGTGAAAATTTCACTTCAAAAGGTGGTCGTGTTTTTGAGATATCACCAAAAAAACGGAGCGAATATTTCCACGCAGGAAGAATATTCCCCATAGGAATACACAGTCTGAGATAGAAACGCTTCTCAGATTCAAATTTTGGGGAATAAAAAGTGATATACTTTTCCATAACTGTAGTACTTCGAAGTTAAAAGTTTCTCAAAATTCATTATACTAACCAAAGCTGCTGTACTTCTTACCAAGTAAGTTTTTATTGCCATTAATTTTCAGAGTCATTACCAATTACGTGTACTGTGCCTTTAAGGCATAAAAGTTGTTTTATGGATAATTAAGTGTAGATATCACTTTTAATGTTTTTATTATAAATGTCTTCATAATTCATATTTACAATTGGACTTGTCACAACCTGTGATGGTTTAAAATGTCCCCAAACCTTAAAAAGTGGTTTATACATAACAACTGATATTCAAGTTACGACCTTAATGCATCGATGAGATGTTATTTACAATATTCTTGTTGCAACGTCATGCTTTATCATAACTGCATGTAATATACCTGCACATGATTTCCATACAAGTTACACTAATTACAAATTATGAACAAGGTAAATAAAACCTAAACAAACTTGTCTAGATCCACAATACTTTCCTTGTCTAGTTTTAAACGTGTTCAACTATGAGACACAAATGAACATTTGTACAGGTAGCAGCCAGCAGTGCATTCATAGAGTTATAACAACAGTTTTCCTGACACAGTTCGTGGGAATTGTAAAGAAAAAGCCAAATGAAACATTTACAATGATTATTTACCATAGTTCACAAGGCATGTGGTGGTGGCATTGAACAAGTAGCCCACTATACAATAACCAGTGAATGAAGGTTGCTGATAGAACACACACATTTCAAGGCAATCGGTTTCCAGTTTGGAAATGTTACATACGTTGTTTTTTAATGGCCGACTCTAAATTTCATGGTCTGCAGTGACACTAGTTAAAAATCACCTTTTGACACTCTTGCAAAATTATGCAAAGAGGGTTTTCATTGCACAATGTACTTGTATCTGTCATGAATACTTGAAAAAATGGCTGACAATTCAAAAACAGGGTTTCCATTCTCTAAATGGTTCCATTTCCAGTACGTTTTACATGGAAATGGAACCCAATGTTGACACCCAGACATCAATAGATAGTTCCCAGTAGACGCCATCTTTACGGGCAAATCGCATTTTGGCTTGCAGGCGCGTCAACCGCTCAAATTATTAACGCAGCCGCGTCGTTCACTAACCAATCATGCAATGAGTTTTGTGAAATGTGCGCGTGCTGCACGCCGTTCTCACGCGTAACGCATGACTGTGTGTTCCAAATTGCCTGTAAAGATGGCCGATTTACGTCATATTGCAACCTATCTATATGACAAACACAAATTTCATAGAGCTGCTTAAAAGCACAAAAGCTCAACAAAATTATGCTTGCCAGAATAAGGTTACCAGCCCAAATACTATGTCACATGTACAATCTGTAACTGGTATCCTGCTTATTTTTGCTAAGCAGAAAGTTGTTCTGAATAATTATCTGCTTTTAAAAGCAGCTCTATGAAATTGAGTCAAGGGCTGAATTTCTGTGACATCACACTAATGCTAAGAAATTAAGATCAATCTGACTCTTTGTGAAATACTGTTTTCTACCGTGCAATACAGCCTTTGAAATAATACGACCAAATATTTGTGATGTCTCTTTAAATATACTAATCCTTATGCATTCACACCTGTTGGATAAATGCAGACATGTAAATAAAAGGCTGGTTCAAGTTGAGTGTAGGCCTACATATGGCACATCGCTGTAGTGCAAACTACAAATGCAGGCATGTATACAGTGTGTGGGCGGGGGATGATACTGCTAGCCGGTACTCGTACAATGACGATAGTCTGTTATTTGACTTGGTATATAGATGCAAGGAGGTGCCAAGTTGTAATTTTATCATCAGTTATAAGTTCAGTAACCTATCATTGAATGCCATTTGTATCAGGAGCTAGAAAAGCATTAAATGCTCATTTGTAACTCCGTGGACTTTGTATTGCTCGGAAAATGCCAGGGGCGTTTGATCAAGCGGGACATTTGTAGGACGGCGAGATCGCTGCTTGAAGCTTCTGCTGTCATGTATCGTAGGTTTATCTTTGCTCATTGATACTAAGTAGCTACGTCAGATTTAATTAAGTCAGGTGTAATGTTGAAAGCAAAGTGGAACTGTCACTATGCAGTCAAGTTGAACCGTTGGAAATAAATTTGATGAAGCATGAGCGTGAAGCTTGAAATGGTTTGTCAGGTCATAATAATAAAATTCATATTCAATTATTTATTTATTTTGTATGACAATTTTGAATTTGTTGCCTGTGGTTCTGAATTTGGATAGATTGCAGGTGACTGAATGCAGATGACTTAATAAACCAACCTTATTGGCAGTACTTAAGCAGCATCCAGCAACAGAGTCCAGCATCCTCCTGAAGACCATCAGAGCATACTGATTGAAACGTCGAGTTGTCAAACCACCAGTTCAGTCTTCTCAGAACCACCACTACTCAAAAGAGATTTATGCACATGGTGTCACCGCAAACCTCACCTGATTGGAATCCTACTTTCCAATATTTGACAAAATTAGCAAAACAAATTATTCATGCGTTCTTGATTGATCATTTTTCTATTTTTATTTATTATCAATTAACAAACCACAAGGTAAACTGACTGGGTAAATTTGTAAATGATTTTGGGTTGAACAAAGTCAGTCAGTTTCCCTTGTGGTTTATTATTTGATATCTGAAAAAAAAAGTCGCGTCCCCTTATAGTGATCCCCTGGCTGCGGCTTTCCAGGTTGTATCGTATACTTGGGTGTGATCCCTGGCAGTTTACGGTTGGATGGCTTCTGACTGGCGGCACCCCCCCCCCTCCCCCGAGCAAAGATATTGACAAAATAGGGAGACCGCCAACATAGGGCTAGATAGCACAGTTGGAAGATAGCACAAGTCCCGCTCTAGTCAATTTTTCTTTGTTCAACCCAAAATCATTTTTATTTGTTTTAACAGAGAGCCTGCTGTATACGGATGACCTCCCTCATAGCTCCAGCCCGCTAGAAGATTGGGTAGCTGAGGCAGACCAGGGAGATCACATCATCCGAGTCCGAGAGGAAGACGATGATGATGACTTCCCAGACAGCCGATCAGACAACTCCACACTCCAAGATGAAGCAACCCAAGCAGTCAAGGGTCACTCTGAGAGCGGGATCTCCCCTCCACTCGTCGGCGAGGAATCCTGCCACGCCTTCTTCTGCTACTCCAAAGATGATGAGGAGTGGGTTGTCAACGTCATGCAGACACTTGAGTTCCCAGCGTATGGCTTCAGCTGTTGCAATCATAAAAATGAATTTGACCCGGGGAATGTACGCATGGATAAAATTGTAAACTCACTCTGCACGGCACGGAAAATCGTCCTTGTTCTCTCTCCTGATTTTGTCCTGAGCCAGTGGTGTACCTATGAAAACTTAAAAGCTCTGAAGAATCATTTTAGAAATGTTAACAAGGTGATCCCAGTGCTGTTGACAGAGGTGGACTTACCAGACTTTCTGCAGGATATTCCCAATGTGGATGGAATGTCCAAGAACTTCTGGCTGAAATTCATCGCTGCTCTCCAGTTTGGTAAGTTGTGATGGGTTAGAGCTGATGAAGACTTGCATTACAGCCAACTAGTCAAAATCTTGAGAACAATCCACAACTTGATATTAGATCCATTTCTTCCACTCAGAATAGAATTGTTTATAGTGAATCATCAAGATTTACCTGTCATTTATTTACGTGGTCAGATTTTGAAAAAAAATTCCAAGTGGATTATACCAGGTTATACATTCTCCTTTTGTCCTTAACCCTTTGCGCGCTATCGGCAACGAGCTCGTCTATTCCCTGCACGCTATCGGCGACTCCAGTCGCCCAGCAGTACTGTGTGTAAATCGATGAGGAATTCTGGGAAACTATTGACCCCTGACCCTCATCCAGCTGCATACATCTAGCTACACATGTATGCAACATTATTTTATCTGAAAACAATCTTTTGCCACAAAGTTTCTCACAATTTGCGATCAAAAAGCTGTGCGCCAAAACAAAAGATGGACATAATGGACACCCAAGCAGCATTTCGAGACATTTTCCAGGACTCGGATTCCCGAGAATCAGACTTCAAAGATTTTTTTTGGAGTGATTCCAACGATGTTGAAAGTACTATAGATACACATGTGAGCGATAACGATGCACATGAACACGACACTGGGTCTCATGACAGCAGCGATGGGTCTGGATCGGACAATGGCCCTGATGAAAATCGACAGCAAACGACATGTAGTGTGTAGGTAAAAATGCAAACTTATCATTGCTCAACACAAATAAATACCTTTTCCTGCTTAGTTATAGACGATGAGTTGCCATGTTTTTCGTTTCATGTTTTCTACAGATCCTTACAGAGGAACATTAGAAACTTCAGCTCAGTACAACATTCCCGGTAAGCACTTGGGGACAAACTGTTTTTGTGTTTTTCTGCTGTTACGTTGCAGGTCTGGAATTTCATCTTTGAGAGGGCAAGGCTATTTTCATTATTGCAAAGAGCACTTCCATTGGAAAATATTTAAGTTTATGGGGAGCTTTTCAAGTGGCAAGACCAGGGACAACAGAGGCCATGGCCTCCATCATGTCCGTGGGCTCTTTGTAATTCCAGCCCTGCGTTGCCGTTCTTATAATTGCCTTGGTGCCCCTTGAAATGTTCATGCACAAATTTACTCTTTCCGCCAGGAAGTGGGAGCATGTTGACAATAGAGGCAACTGCCTTGGTGCCCCTTAAAATGTTCCATTAGAAATGTTCATGTCCTTTAAATAGATGTGCACTTTCTATTGCCCTGCCCTTGTGCGAATGCAATATCAGATTGTAAGTTCATGGTTGGATTGGATGTTTGTTTTTGTAGCTTTGTACAACGGTGTAGAGTTGGGTCAGGTTTACTCAATGACAGAATGCTGCTGTAGAGCAAGGTTCGATACGATCTACTGTCCGGATGAACTAGCGAGGAAGGGAGTTATGGTAAGTATAGAGAAAATACCTTAGTCAGTCTACCGTCTTCGTCTTGTTCCCTGTGTGCTATAGCAGTAGTGAGTATTGGTTCCCTTTAGACCAAATTTGGGCCAGGCTATATTGAAAGAAATTTAGTCTGGGTTTGGTTGCATCAGTTTGAATGGGAATAAATCAAAATGGTTGCAACATAAGAACATTTGATAAAATGTTGTTTCTTTGATTCAGTTTCTGTATTTAACTCCTTTCTACAATCTGGGCCCAAATTTCCTAAAAGCTGTTTACCGGTTAGCAAAATGTTGTGTTTACAGTTATCAGAAAAATATGTAAGCTTAAATGTATTTCACAAACCTTTGAGAAATATGCTTTCCAGGGCTCGAGTTCACAAGAGGCTAAGATTGATCTCAAGATGTGTATCACTCTTAATTGCTAAGCAAAGTGTGATGTCACAATACAAATCGCTATGGTTATATTTGCACCTAATAATATTAAGATGAATCTTAAGCCAGGTTCATACTTGTACTTCACGCCAATTACGAAAGCGAAGCGCTTTTCCCTACGTCTCAATTGGTAAAGAGTAGGTACTGGATTATTTGCGTCACTTGTGTGAAGTATGAACTGGGGTTTATTGTTTTGTGAAATCAAGCCCAGGTCTATTTCATAACATTCTCATATCATTCGTTTGACTTAAATTTCACTTTACCTGTGTAGGTTCCTCAGTCTGACTATACATCCTGCATCAACACCATCTTGGACAGTCCCAAGATGCGTTGGCACACCCTATGGTATAACCGCATCTTCAGCATAACGCTCTGCATCTTACTGTCAGTACTCATCATCGTTGGACTGATTGGGAACCTCAGTGCCTTCGGTAGTGAGAAGTCCACCATCCATGCTGGCTGGGCTTTCCTTATCGGTCTCATCTTGTCCATCATCGTCACTGTACTGGTCCATGTAATCACCCATCTTGAAACAGTTAAGGTAAGTACAAGTAATAATCAGGAATGTGATTCCTCCGTTTTTTTGCCCTCCATAAAAAAGAAATCCTTTTTTTTTTTCGCCCCCCCCCCCCAATTTTTTTATTTTATTTTATTTTTTTAAAGATCAAATTCAATAATAAATAAAAACAAAACCATATATAACGCCCCAGATTGCAGAGTAGGGCTTTAAAAACCAGAGATAAATGTTATTATTGGGCTTCATGCTCGCAAGTTTCCGAGCTCGCATGCTTTTCGCACAGAGTTTAGGGTTTTTTTTTCAACCACCTATCACATCCCTGAATAATAGTGGCTTCTTATAAAGCGCTCAAATTCGTCACTCAGGGACGCTCATGGCTCTTTGGCATTCAGTATTTTTCCTGCAACTACGTTTTGGAACTACGTTTTGAAGTATGAGACCTATTCCTTTACATAGCACCATGTAATGGTTTACAAAGTGCTGTGGCGCAATATGCAGCCAATTTAACCAGGAACACCGGGGTGGACCCCTTCTCTTTACGATAAGTGCACTGGGTTCTTTTACGTGCTCAAAGGACCTACAGCTTTACATCCCATCCGAAGGAAGCAGCAATAATGGTTAAGTGTCTTGCTTAAGGACACAAGTGTCACGACCGGGACTCTAACCCACACTCTGCTAATCAGAAACACCAGAGCTCGAGTCCGGTGCTCTTATCCGCTTAGCCATGTCACACCACAATACTGTGCAATTCTCTCGCACATTTGAGTGTTCAAACCCATTAAAGTGCAGGATTTTGTTAGTTTCACCCAAGCTTCCCACTAATTCGTGGATACATGTGAGGCTTGCAGGTGCTAGTGAGACACCAGATTTCAGTAGACTGATTGACTTTTATCAGTAATTGTGCTAATTACAATCGTGTTTCTAAATAACTAGTTAACTATTTAAAATTACCTTGGTAATCTGCAAATTTATCTTTGCATAGCTCTAAATTAGTAAATTTTGATTTAGTTAAGCCATTTTTCATATTACTTATTGACAACTTTATTTAATACTTAACTTATACAACGCTTTATCTAAGGGTGTCTCAAAGTTTTTCTGCAGTTTTTGTTCAGTGGATTAGTTTCATCTTAAATGAAAGCTACCAGGCATAATATCAGAGCTGCCAACTCTCCCTGGTTCTGCAGAAAGTTCCCTGAAAATAAATAAATCTGTCCATGTTCTGATGAACAAATTAAAAAAACTCCCTGATTATGGAAACTTTCTCCTCTATTATGTTGAATGTAATTCTAAACATCTTCCTGATTGTTGTACAAAATCTCCCTGATTGCAAGATGCAAATGTTGGCAGCTCTGTATAAGCCCAAGGAAGTCAGCATGTTTTTGCTTTTATTTCATTTTATTAACACATAAAGGAGAGGTTTCTGTTACCATTATCCTACCAACTGTTCCTTTGTTAATCCTTCACCGCTTTATTTATCTACATGATTCCCCTTGTTCTTTTCCTCTTCCTGTAGTAAACACTGAAGGTGGACATAATGAGTGTGTGTTTTATGTGGCATGTCGATGGTCCTGTGTGTTTTTCAATGCACTTTAGAGAGCGCAGTAAAATTATCATTTAGAGAGGGGGCTTGCCCAAGTGTTTTCTGGCATGGTTGGCTGTTATAAATGAGTCTCATAATTCAAAAACCTATCTTTAAAACATATTAATAAGCAATTTTAGATTTCCGTAGATAAAGTGTTATAATTATAAGAAAGGCAACAAATAGTTAATGGCCTGACGTTTTGACCCTAGCAGAGTCATTTTAGTCTTCGAGAAAGACTCTGCTAGGGTCGAAACGTCAGGCCATTAATTATTTTTTGCATTTATACTACAGGTCCTTTTGGTTGGTAAGCAGCTTGCAGCAGCTAATTCTATTTTCTCATAATTATAAGAACTGATTATTATTGTTATTATTATTAATGATTTGGTTTGCGGTAACACCATGTATGTGTATCTACTTGTTCTTTGAGAACTTGTCTTGCTATTTATTCTATTGCCGCGGAGTAGATTATTCGGAATTCGGGAGACTTCTTAGTTCTGAAAAGAACTGTCCTGCTTATTAACTACTACCTGGGCGGGAGGTAGGAAATCGACCGGGACTACTACTTTAGCGGATATCAAGGTCTACTACCGAACTCGCAACAAGTTGGAAACAAAGCTACACACCCACAAAGACAAGCATGACTCTAGCAGTGTTACCGCAAACCAAATATACATTGATACCTCACCATGCAATGCCTCAAATCCCATATATTATTAATGATGTTTATTTATTGATCTTCAGTTAAACACCCATATAGAGAACCACCTAGCCAAGGCTAATATTACCATGGCCAAACACAATACCCTCGTTGGAATGACGGATTGCTTCTCGGCATGCTGGAACAGAGCAACTGTATCCTTTTCAGACTTTGTTCTCTTTGTTTGCCATTTGTGATGTTCAATTCATATTTGTATTTGTATTTGTATTTATTGTCCAAACCAACAGCGGACGAGCCGCCAATTACAGGAAAGGGAAAATATAAAATAACTTAATCTTTAAATTTGAAAATAAAAATTAAATATACAAATGTTTAAAAAATATTACTAGAAAAGATTAATTAACAAAGAAACAAATAAATACATTTATAAGCACAAACTTTACGTTTATACAAAAACAAAACAAAACAAAAAACGGGCTAAGTAGCTATAATTTCAGGGTACATGAAATGGAAACATTTGGGTTATTTGTTGTGTGAAATGCATCCACTAAATTTACATTCATCTAAAAAAAGACATCCATGTTTCTTTGAATGTGAACTGATGGTTCTTCACCAGTGGGTACTCATCTGATCTAGAATGGGAGGGGGGGGTCGTGGGTTCAAATCTCACCCAAGTAGCGGATTTTTGATTTGTTTTTGTAAAAGTAAAACCTAAAATAGTAGAAACATATATCAACAATGAAAGCTTGTTTGAATAATTTGGCATATGATTAAAGTAACTTTATACTTCCTTGACTTCATGCACAGTTGCATTTCATTTATTACGACCTTCGGAAATGCAGGGTAAGTTTTGTTCACTCTAGTTTTCTTTCATTTCATAAATCAGTTTGTATTTGTAGGTAGTTCCTTATAGAATTTCCCCATTACTTCCTCCTTTATAATAGAGCAAGGGCTCCTACTTAGTCTTGCTTGAGGATAGTTTCATGGACTCAAATTACAGAGTCTACTTTTAGCATGCTTACTTACTACTGCTTTCAAATGCAAATTTGCTAAGCTGTTTTGTAAGGACATCATTTCAATTTACTTTAGCCCTTTTCACAGGAAAAATGAACACTAAGTATGCTAAGCAGGGATGCTCATGCTTACTTCCAAGCAGGGGTTAGTATGGGGGGGGGGGGGCCAGGATTAGCAAATTCTTCAGAAATTCTTCTGATGTGAAAGGGACTTTTGGGTATTGCAGTAACTGTTGGATCAGTTGTTAAAGAAATAGCAGTTTTTTTATCCAGTCGTAGTTTAGAAACCTTTATCATGCAGTTGAAATCTTTGGCATGTTCTCTGAGTACTGTAGCAGTAATGCACACTTGTTCTCTTTGAAGGGGTTAAGACTATTGCTGCCTTCCAGCCTTGATTTGATTACATTGAATTTACATCAGTTGCATCATGAAAAAGGTCTTAACAGGAGTATTACTGTTTCCTTTTGACTAATTTTGATGATTTTTTTGCTCTGTCTTTACAGATGAAGATGAGTAAATTTCTGACGGAGCAGAGAAACCTACAAAGAGGAGTGAACATGGTAAGACTTTTAATCCACCCGATCGACACTCAAGAAATGCAGTTTGCAGCGTCTTTCCACTGAGAGATTGAAGTACCCACTGGACTGCCGGCTCAAGGCCAGAGATTTTATCTTTTGTCCAGAGATCTATCAAGTGGTTTTATGTTTATTAGTTTTTTCATAGTGTATGGAAACACTGCATTTGTCGAGGTTCATTATTCTAGAATTGTGCTAATGAGTGTCGGAATTTTGTAAAAGGGTTTACCATAACTAATGTAAATTAGGATGAGAAATGTCATACTTTTATCTGAAGTCAGACTTGTTTATGTCTGTTTGGTGAAACAACTAGCTGTTGCTTTCTAGTTGCTTTCTTCAGATATACATAACAAAAATTCTACTCTTTGATCCACTTATTCAGCGCTGAGGATACTGTTCCTTGAAACCTATAACTCTAGGAATCACCAAAAGGTTGAAATGCCATAATTTTAATCATATTTTCTGGAGCCTAGTTTCAGGCCATTTTTAAAGAAATGGGTTGTCAAAATTCCTTTTTTTATTTTTTTATTTGATTAAAAGGTCAACAACAAATACTTATTTGAGAAAAGTATTGCTCTTATAAGGTGTTCAGGCTTCAGCCGAACACCTCGTTTTTGTTTTGGTGTAGTTTAGTTGTGGCCTGATAAGGTTCTGAGCTGAAATTCCAGAGGATTAATGGGTTATTAATCCCCCTTAATCTCCGGCACTAATTCCCTCCCTTGATGTTATTAATGTTCTCTTGATACACTCAGGATGTGACAGTCGCCTTTGATATGCAAGGAGATGTGGACGATACATCTCGTCTGACCATCGATACACGACATCGTGTGATGTCACCTGAGACATTGACTGCAGCTACGGAACCAACCTCGGTTCAAGTGAGTACAGAACAACAACTATAAACAGCAGGATATACTTACTATTTCAATCTGATTTCCAATTTCTACTCCTTCAGAATATCGGTAAGATTGTATTTCCCCCAATAAATCCATACATTCTCATACCGTAGGTCAGACCTTGTGCTCGATACAAAATTTCCTATTTGTTCCAAGAGTTAACATAATGCCTGTTAGTGTTATAATGAATACTCCAGTTTGTATTATAAAAAAACCCATTCAGGGAAACCAGTTTTCCTGTTTGTGAGTGTTGTGGTTTGGTATGGGAATGCTCAGGAAAGTAACATGTTCTACCCCAGACCATCAGTCTGTAATACATAAATATATGGTCCATTCCATCTACTTAAATACATTGCAATTAATCGTTAAAGCATTAATCCCCTCAAATTATTTCCTTGCCCCTGCCTGCCTTCCCCCCAAAGCAAGAAGAAGATGAAAATGTCAGTTCAGAAACTTGATGGGAAGTAACTTGTGTCAACGCAAAATAAAATAGCATTTACGATACATAAGAGATTATAAGCGCAAAAACACTGTAGAATCTCGCATCAAATATCATGGATGTTCACACTAATCCAATAGGCCCAGATATCTAATGCTTTTGGACGGAGCATTTACGTGAAAGGTTCTGACTATGTTGCACAAACAAGACCGAATGTTGTTGCACCAACTATATAAGTCTCACAATATTTTATCACCTTTGTTTCTCCAGGAGGAAGGCGACCTATATCTTCTTCAGTGTAGTCCTTCCTACGTGCATAAGCTCATCCGAGGCAAGCTACCCAGAGCGTTAAGAACACTACACTCCGATCACGACATGTGTCTCTGTCAGTACACACAACTCACCATATTCCACACTGAAGTCTGAATCTTAGTCGTCCAGTCATTTCTCCTTAAAGACGAGCCAAACTGTTTGAAACGTCCAGACCACACCAGCTCCTCTCAGAGCCAACACTTCTCCAAACAGAGTTTTATACATGGTTTTACTGGCAAGTTACTAACTTGAGTTTTTCTTTGATTTATCGTACTATCCATTATTAGTAAGCCCTTAAGACATCGAACTGTAACCACAAACCACCTTTGACACTTCACAGTCCCCTTTGCTGAACACGGCACAGTCTTACAGGCAAAAGGAGCCAAAAACATTACAAAATTGTATCAAGTCACAACAAAGAAATTGAGAAAATCTGACGCATGTCCATTGTGAATGATTATGGTTGTTATATCCATGGCTGTAACCTGAATCCGTAGACTTGCGACACCTCTCTGCTATCACAGCCTCTGTCTGCTATAGACCATTACATTCAGTGCTCAAACAACAGTAAATAAATGGCGTCATGATCTTCGTCATTTTTTCAAACTGGTAGAAGCCAGATTTTAAGCAAATTGGTTGACTTCAATCTGTATGAACTACGTCAGTCACAACGTTAGATCTCATCATAACAATTGATAACCTATTATCTATTTTCAAGGTTAATGGCATGGCTTTTGTAATTCTGTGAGGATACTTACCACAGTAGCTAATCGATTGCAGAGCTTTGTGATCATCCGTTCGATGATGCTTTGCCGAGAAATGGTCCATGTTATCAGTCCCAGTACTGTATGTTCATACTTCAGTACTCAATTTCACATTCGTAGTACTTTTTTTTAGGAGTGGTTGTTTGAATTTTGTTCTTTCCTTAAGGTCGATATTAAATATTTTGAATGTAAATGTGATGACAGAAATTTAAATAATCTTGTAAATGTCCCAATGAAATTGGACAACGGTATATATATACTAATCAATTACTTTGTTTTACTTTGTTTTCCTTTGTTTCAGATTCTGTACATTTATCCCAAATCCTCTAACCCAATCTTTAACACTGATTTTGGGTGACTCAAATTATAGTCATTCAGAATTATCAATGTTTTAAAAAAGGGGGAGGGTTTTCAAAGTATTACCCACTCAACCCCAATTTTTTGTTAAGGTTTTTAAAAGAATTGAAAACCAAATTAAGATTTCATTTATTATTTGTTTGACCCTCCCCCCCATTTTACTTGGAAATTTGGGTATATTTTGATAATATGAAATTGACATTTTGAAACATTGCTAATTCTGAATGATCCCATTACTGCAACTGTTTTTTTAAAGTCCAGAGATTTATACGTAATACAATCTTGTCTTCTCACTTCTAGGAAGCTGTTCTATTTTTATACAGTTCTCGTTGACATTTACAGAATGCCTTTTTCTTAGGTTCATGTAAATAATGTACACTCTAGATCTCACACAACGTTTTAAAATAATTGAAAATTTAAACAATAGTAGCAATTATAAATATTTAACACAAATTAGTGGGGCACCAGTTGCAATTAACAATTTACAAATTTTGTATGCTAAAAAAATGGTTAGATTTTGTGATTTTGTCAAATTTTTGTGAGGTTTTATTAAGGGTGTTGAGTTTTTTCGTCATATAATCCTTATTGTTTGTATAAAATTAGTTGTAAACCTTTTCAGCCATTCGCCCCCCCTTGCACGGTCAGCCATTTGCGTGTAGAGCCTTCGAATTGGGGACAGCAGTGAATAGAAGCATTATATAACTCTGTATTGTCACCGCAATGTAATTTACCAAACAGATACATACAAAGCATTAAGTCGAGGCTCTACAGTACACGCACATGGCAGATCCGTGCAACGCGCAAATAGTTACTTCAGAAGCTGTCAATTTGGACATGGCCTGAAAAGTTACTACTTGTATATCTAATGCTTGTATATCTAATGCTTCACCATTTGTATTGACTGGCATTAACTTTGTACACCCTGCTGAACAGTACAAAATGCACATAGATAGATATAAGGACCACTGAATTTTCACTGGTTTAGTTTTTTTGTTTTTTTAGGAGACGCCCTCGGGTGTGATAAAGTGCTTTATAAGAACTGCTTATTATTATTATTATAATTATAATCTGTTAATATTAATTTGATTGTATTATGCGGAGGTATTGTCTGTTGGCTTGAAGTCAGCAATATGTTTCGCATAATATGACTGTCAAATGGGGATCACTTCATTGTTATTTTAAAAAAAAAATCACAAATTTGTTGTCACAGATGTGAGATTGCATAATATTTGTATGACAGCTTTTCGGGAGTTTGTGTAACTTGTTCAAGGGAGGGTACACCTTTGGTAATTACTTCAACAATTAATGACCATAAAAACTTACTTGGTAAGAAGCACTGCAGCTGTTGATAATGTTTAACAGTTTGAGAAACAATTCCCTTCAAAGGAAGGGTTGCAAAAACATTTCTCAGATTGTCTGTTCCAATTACGGATTATTTTTCCTGTGCAGACATACTGCTCCAGGTTTTCGGCAGTATCTAAAAAACGCTACTACTTTTTGTAATAACATTTTCACAGGTTAGTTTTATTATATAAATCTACATTTATTTGGGATTAAAAGTATACTCTGCCTTTAAAATAAATGGCGCTTGTTGAAAGCAGCATGCATGTACAGGGGGAATTTTGGTTGATAGCAGAGCATATTATGTTAAATAAGAGATTTTATTTTAAGTGTTTACATGGTATTGATAATGAATTGGGAATTATTAATAATTTCAGATTAATTTTGAATCACCTGAATATTATTATCATTTTACTGTAATACTATTACTATTTAGTTTTTTTTTTTTTTTAACCAAGGGTGCCTCAGAAGCTCAGAAGCCTGCTGTGAAACTTGTCTTGAAATCCTGGTAATGTGTACTAAAAGTGTTCTTCTGGGTTATTGGGGACTAGTTATCTTTCCTAAAACATGCAACCCAATTTCATAAAGCTGTTTTAAAATCATAACATTTCACTTAGCGGAGAAAATTGTTGCTAAACAGGTAGCTTGAGTCTGATCCTGTAAATCTCTGGAAATTGTTCAACTAGAAATTAAATTGTGTCTTCCTACTCCATGCTCAATAATACAGCAGCCTTATTGGATAAAATATATTTACCTCATTTCATGTAAAAATATGAATGGACAGTTTTGGAATTTAAAATTATATGATCACTCAAATCATATGATGACGCAAAATGTGCATGACTTCTCATGTTTGTAAAAACATTTCATGATCTCACACAATTTAAAATTGTTTTTTCAAATGTTTCCATAAATTGTTTTAAAAACGCTGTCTGTCTCTTAGTCTCAGGTCTACGCAACTTTACCGGATTGTAAAAAGAAAATAGTTTATTTTATGACGTTGACATCATTTGCATTCTTAACAAAGTAATGATTACTGACAAGGTGTGAAGCCAAACATGGTCTTAAGATCTTCATGACAATTTCTAAAACCACGCCTTCGCCTCTGGAAGCTCCGTACCAAAAGTGCCCCTTATAAAAATGATTAACGGAGTCTAAGCAAAAGCCGTAGATTTGATTTGAAATGGGCAATTGTGTTTTTCTAGATGTTCATTTTGCATCAGGGATAAAAGAATATTGTTTATTTGTTACCATTACACGAATGTGTAATAGCACTGTGTACTCGGTACTCTCCCAAGTCATGTAATAAAAATCCACAGGCATATCACTCACAACAATTTTGTTGTCACCTTTGTCCGGTTTCCCGGTGTACACATGGACAAAGTCATGTCTTATTCCCATTTCATAAAAAGGGACCAGGCTATTTCTCCTCTTCCAGCCTCAGTTTTATACCATGCCCGATATGGGGCAGAGGGAGGCCCCCCCAAACTAACCCTAACCCTAACACACTCTTCCCTCTTGTATACAGAAGCACCCCCCCTAAAATTCTCAAAAGAATTCCTGAGATTCCCAGAACACAATGAAGACACAATAGAGGGGGGGCCTCCCTCTGCCCCATATCGAGCAGCAATTGCTCAGTTTGGTTATGGGAGAAAGTCAGATGGATGCACCATGATGAAAGGTCAATAACTGTACTAAAAGTTTACTCAAATGTCTAATTTTTTTACACATCTTCTTGAGCTGACATTTTCTGTGTTTTTGGACATCTATTAGACACACATTTGTAACTTTTTGTAAATAAACTTCAACTCCTCTAAAGGTGTCTTCCAGTTAAAACCTCACTTGTTCTTAACCTGAATAAAATTATGATGTTGTGTTCTTGACTGTAATTTTGTTTTGTGCTTTTTCAACAATTGAGTAGGACGATAGGCAGCGATTTTTTACAATCGGTCCATGCTTTATGCTTTGAAAGCTAGCGAAGCATACCTTGCCATTGGGCTCATTAATATGCAATTGTTTTCTAGAAAGGTCAAAGGTAATTATTTGAATATTATTTTTGTTTTTTTCACTCGGGTGACATTCGAACCCACGACTTTTGCATTGCTAGAGCAGATGTCTTACCAATAGACCACCTGGCTAAAGGCTGTTCGAATCCATGTCGGTGGGTACTGCAACGATTTAATAGATGTAATTTTTTTTGCAAAAATTAACATCTATTTAAACATTGTTTAGGAAAAGGGATGATCATCACTCTGAATACCGAATGATAAACAAGCAATTAGCATTATCCTGCATTATTCATGATTTTTAGACACAGGGTTTGTTCATGGTTATTTTCTAATTTCTTTCACAGAGCCTGAGCGTATCCGATCAAAATGTTTTGTCCCTCCAATTATCTTCAGAAGAAAATATGAATACTGCCCTCTGTTGGTTTGTTTACATGCAAAATAACAAATTACTGAGTGGTTGGGTTTTTTCTGTAAGATTTTAATATAAACTCAGTTTATTAAGTACGAGGAACAATGGTCAAGTCAGTACTGGCTGTGGTCTCATCTTGGATGATTCAATAATTTCATTGGTGTTTTTGTTGGATATTTGAGCGTCTGATTAAGTCGTACTCGTTGTGAATATGGGTGGCACTTCATTAAAATGGTCGATATCGGGACTCTTTTTTTTAGACGACCTTCAAAAGCCAGCTTAAGACTCATCTCTTCGAATCTGCTTACATAGAGTCCATTGCACTAACTTGTCATCTCCACATGAAATTCTGTAAACTCTTTTGTCTTAAACTTTTCCTTCACTTTGCTAAGCGCCTCGGAATAGGCAACTAGAATGATGGCGCTCTTCAAATGCCTGATGATTGATTGATTGATGCTACAGCTAGGATTTTTCATTGAAAAAGTCTCTGATTTTTTTGTAACAATTTGTTTTAATGAATTTGTTTGAGAATTTATACTTTACATTTGCTTATTTTATTGTATATGATTTGCTTTTATCTACCCCATCAATCAGCATCTTCCTCAGTTATATTATTTTTGTAAATTTTCTTATGTAATTTTTAATAACTTTGTGTACATTGATTTAGAGTGTTATTTCAAACATCGATAAGCACGATGAAAGATAGTAATTTGTTAAACACATTTTGAGAATTTTTTTTAATTCACCCCTTGAACCTAACAAAAATATAAATATAAATTAGGGGAGTGTGGCAATATCAGGAACTACTCAAAATGTCAATTGTTTTTGAAACGCCCGCCCACCCCGATTTTCGATTGAAAAAGTTGACTGCTCAGTTTCTTCCATTTTTGTCAATTTGAAAAGTACCAAACAGTATCGTCATTCATTTTTATTCAAAAAAAATATTGTAAAGAAATTACACTGTTAGGCTAATCAGTAAACAAAATTCAAATCGATAGCCACCACTGCCCCATTATTGAAATCCAAATGTATTAAAACATTTTCGGTGCCAAAGACAAACAATTTGGTCAGTCGGGTGTAGGTGTAAGACTTTCCCCCGAGAATCTGCAAAGTTCGAATCGAAACGTGGGGCCGTTATTAAGTTTTGCGATTATACCACAGATCATTTTGCTTAGTAGGCCCTAATTCAAATTTATTTTATTTTTATTTTGAAACTATTATTTTTATTTTTTATTTGTTATGACTATTTTTGTAAAGAGATTATATGCAGGGCCTACATTCACATTGAGCTCAAATACACAACCACCCAAGCATGGGGTATGAAAATATAATTAGGAATACAAGTGGTAAACGATTATGTAGGCCCCTAACCCTGAAATACTCTGGAAAGAAAAGTCGAATGTTTCATTTAGGCAAGTCGCCATTATTGTGCTGGCACAACGTTTTTACAATCATGGAGGCTTAATACAATGCACTATTGGCCCCAAAATACAGCAGTGTTTCCGGCTCGCTGTTGTAAACTTGTCGACCTAGTGTCGTTGTTTGTGCCTAATTATAATAAATGCAACAAATTTACCAGTTTTCCCGACTATTTTTCCCCCCATGGTATCCACGAGGCTTATTCGTATTCTACACTTTGAACTTGTATAAACTACACGATAAAGCTTACCTCTATCACATCAAATGTTCGTATTTCGTCCACGTTATAATATTAGTAATCAAGCATGACTGGAAGCCATTTTGAATACCCGCGTAACGGCATCAAAATCCGTCAAGTACCCCGACTCATACTTAGGTATCATTATCTGGTGTTAAGCGACAATCCGGTACCTGACTTTTTCTTTGGCTAGGCTCTTTGTCGTCAGTGGGATTCTTAAGAAAAGGAACAAATACCCATAAATTATTTAATGTTCAATACAAATCACTCAGAATCTTACCTTTAATATGCTCTATAACCTTTTATGATCAATCAAGAAGCACCATGGATGGTTTAGGGGGAGACAGTGACCCAACATCTGAAGATATGTAACAGTCATGGGTAGCGACATCAACGTCAAGTCTCCCGCTATGCTTGATAGATTTAACTGTTTTCAAATTGAACTAGAGAGGGCGCATCGCATTTTTTACTGCGCTTTTCAAACAAACGATCATCTACTTTAAAAAACCACCCAAAGCAAGAACAATACTTACACGTTTCCCAATCTAAAACCCTTTCTCCGATTTTATAGTTTGTCCTCCCAAGTTATATTTAAATAGAGCTCACTCCTACTTTTGGATGAAACTGCTTTGGAAGCAGATGAGTCATGGTACTAGACCTACACCGTTTTAGGAGTTATATCTTACTTATGCAAAAACAAAAAGTTCACGATCTTGACAAACTTAACAAGTAGTTTTATTGGAAGAATTCCTATATTACCATAGCTCACTTGGTTCAGGGAAAGTGGACATTATTTGACTTCATATATTATAAATTATCTTCAATTGTCGAAAGTTTCACCATAAATAAAATAATGAACAAAATGAATGCATTATAAAGTAGGCCTAGTTAAAATTAATGTCTTGAAATATAGTGCCCCTTTGGAATAAATAATTTACATAAAATTACAAACTTAAATCAACAAATCATTAATCTGTGGTCTAATTCAACTTAGTTTTAATTTAAACTTTCTTTGACGTTCTATAAGTTTTATCAACCTTTCGTTTTTGAGCAGGAATATTTTTCCTGCAGATCGTTTTATACAGATCAAAAAAAATTAAGGAAGAGTCAACAGTCTATCCAAAGATTATGATCTGTAAAACACACTCAATAAATAACAATTTTATAAACAAATCTAATGACTGAGAACACAAATACACAAGGAGTTTCCCACACTGGGACGTACTTATTATCCACTTCTGACTGGCTATTATTCTTATCCAGAAAGCTGCATGTGGTTATCAAAAAATGTATTCACTTAATAATATACACTACACAAAAAGAAACTAAAGAGCCCTCTACAGAATCAACTACCAGCATTGGGTGGAGACTGGAATAATCTGGCTGGAACCAGTTTCAACATAGAGAAAGGGTTTCAACAAATTGTTAATTTCTTGATTTTTTCAGCTGATTACCAAACTACAGCTTTGTACTGCACTCCTTAGTAAGATTGTCAACAGACCCTCTATGGAAACTACTAGTAGCATTTGGTGGCAACTGGCCTATTCTGCCCCGAGTCGGTTCTGACTGGTTACTGCTAGTTTCATCTAGAATGGGATACAGGTTCATCTGTGCAGTGACATCATATGAGGTTGGGTTGGGTGGCCTTCGAGCACTAACCCTCGCTTTGATCTCATCCATGAGTTCCTGTTTGATGGGAATACACACACAATTCTTTTTTAAATCTATCAAAAACAATGTTTTGAAAAATAGTCCGGTGTAAATCAATCAAAAAGTAAAACAATCAAAAGTACTATGAGATTGTGACAGAGCAGGTGTGTGGTGTTTGCATGGGGAGTATAAGAGGATCTACCTCCAAAATACAAACTCTTATCATTCCTTAATTCTTTTTATCACATCTCAAAAAGACTGAGAGATAAAGATAAAGATTGAGATAAAAATCTTGCAAATGTGACCGACAATCAATCATTTGTGACCCACCACGCCAAAACCAGGCGGAAGTCGGCAAATGCCATTACGAGATACGGCATTATACACAAAAAACGTGTTGCCGGTCGATTTTTTTTTTTTTTCATAAATCGGTAGGTAAAACTCTAATTTATCGGCTGTTCACGTTTAAACCTTTTTAAAAATCCCCGAAAGTGATAATATCGGCATTCTCCTAATTTTTGTTGTCGTTGCTATTACTCAAATTGAGCAAACTTGTTGCCGCGAACGGCAACAAAATGTCACTTTTTGAAGCGTCGTTACTTTTTATTCCATAGCGGTACTGGTGCATGTGATGTATCATTGTAAAGCTGAACTCGTCATCTTTCCAAATAAGGAGTTTTCAACTGGCGGGAGATTCCAGCTTAGCCATTCAGAAGTATTTTTGCCAGTGACGTAGACATAAACAACAATCTGATACGTTAGCAACACGTGTCACGTGACTGGAAATGAAGTCATCTTATTGGCTGATGTTGGTTCACGGCAAAAGCGTCGTTAAAATTCGCCCCCGGAACTGACACGTTGTAATCCAACTCGCCCCACACATTGACTATAGGTGTTGGGGCGATGGGAACAGTGTTGTGATTGTCCAAAACATTGGGGCGAATTGACTCCGCATCCACGCTATAGCAAGTCGCTATCGTGTCGTCGTGTTTTGAGTCTTAACCTTAGCTGAAAATTTGACAATTTTGTTGCGTGTTTGTGCAATTCATGAAAACATTTGTGTATTTGTGAGGTCTGTTGTCATTGTTGGATCATGAATTCAAACAATAATTGTCACGATCGTGATGTTAGGATCGCAAGGCTTGTTCCGATGCCGCATGGTGTGTGGGGTTGAATTGAAGACTCGGGTATGCTCTACTAAGTTTTGAAGACTACCTTCCAAGGTCTTGGTGAAAGAGACCCATCTGATTCTGACGATAGTGATGCCGATGAACTTGACTCAAACAGTGAATTATGACATAGCCATGGTAAGTTTATTTTGCTTATTGCAAAGTCACTTAGAATGTTTTAATAAAAAAAAAAAAGGGTAAACGTTGCGTTTGACATGGTCGACTCGTCGAGGCCCATTCAGTAAATCATGCATAGACTTAGACTTTGAGGATCGAGAAAGGGTTAGTTGAACATGTTTGAACTTCCATAAAGTAATGACTGGATATGGAGGGGGATGGAGCTATATCGTAATATAATTATTGTTAATTTATACATAACAAATGATGTACAAACCTGTTGAATGTGCAACATTTTATCCAAGTAATCAAATAAGGTACATAGTGTAAAATTTATGTTAGTAACGGTGTACAGAAGAAAAAGGGGAAAAAATAATTAAAAAAATAAATACAATTATTCTTTAACTTCCAATAATTTATGCTGATTTTTGTTTTACGTAGCCTAGCGAGGATAGTGATGATGATGACCACCCTGACAACGTTCCTCCTGCTGAACTTCCACTTGAACCTGAGCCTGCTGGAGATGCAGCACAGATATTCAACTTTATCGACATCGCCGAGAAACCATGTCATTGTAATTGCAAACTTTACAATGGCAGTCCATGTATACAGCAGTTCAATGAAGAAGAGATAGGCAGTATCAGGTAACACAGATCATCATTCATTCATTTGTAGCAATACAATTAAAATAAACATAGCCATAGTTCGCTAAAATAACAACGCTTTCTGATAATGCTTTCATGATGATTAAATTCCATGAATAAAGACCAAATCTTTGTACATCCTGCAAACAAAACCATGTCGTAGTAAAGTACGGCATGTGTTGGACTTCACGCAATTGTATTTCAAACAAACATCGTCTGGGATTGTCTTTTTACATGTACCCAAATTGATCAATAACATCAACTTGTATTACAGAAATTTGCATAATTATTGTGTGCAGTTTGGGATAGTTTGTTTTTTATACGTTTTATTTTTGTTGTAATTTCAGGTTAAATGTACGAGACATGACAAGTTTTGAAAAGACCTTTTCCTGTTGGGAATAATCTGCACCAGTATCAACACCTCTGAAGTCACACAGAAAATCAAACGGACCAACCATGAACTCATTGGCTGGTTCCACTATGAACACAAGAGGATATGCCGAGACACCGTTTTGTTCCTGATGGTGATTTCTAAGGACAAGTTAACCAATCTAAAGAAGTGGTACATTAACAATAGAATCTACCCTCGCAGGGGTGGGGATTTCATCTAGGATGGGGTCGTTATTTGGGTTCTGGGTTGCAACTTTCTTACTTACAACGAGTTGTAACGAGATGTATGAAATCAAGAGGCCAAATCACTTCATGTAAACTTTACAACAGTATCTGTTGGGGCGGGGCTGGGGCGGGGTACTGGGGGGGTACTAGAGGGGTTGGTGACCTTGCCACCTCATCTTATGGTACCCACTACTTGATATTATAAGTAAAGAACAATGTGCTAAGGGGACTGGGGCTTGGGGGCCGGGTTGTCTGGGTGGGGCTTGGGGCAGGTTGTCTGGGCGGGGCTTGGGGCAGGTTGTCTGGGCGGGGCTTGGGGCGGGTTGTCTGGACTGAGATAAGACTTGGGTTGGACCATTATTCAGGACCTTGGTCACAGCTGCCCATCTTCTTTACAACTTGCATTACAAGTGTGTGAAATGTAAAACAAATAAAGAAACAAAATAACTTCACAATTCATGTACTTTGTACCGATTTCTGTGTCTTTTGTTTAGATTCGTGTCATCATCAGCATGAAATTAAAATTTCAAATCTCAAATTATTGTTAATGCATGACTTCAATTTATAGTTTAAAACGTTGTTATAGACCCCCTTTACAGTTCAACATCGGTAAAAGAGTCTGCATGAAGTCAAATTAGGTGGTTGCTAAGATAAATTGGGGGACAATAAGTATAATAATGATAATCGACTTTAGTGCTCATTTTCTCAAAAGCATCCATTGACACTTCCTAACTTCAAAAAGGTGTAACTTCAAAAGTATACCACCTATTTGAGTCCACTATAGCTTATTTTAAAGCTTAAAACGATAGCAATCCAATAGTATAAAAATCTCTCATATGAAAAATTTCGACTTCAGCCTGGTTTTGGGGTGGTGGGTCACATTTTTATAAAAGACACAGTGCTAGAGCCCTTTCGAGGGAAACAGCTAGATTTTGTTTCAGGCTTACCTTGCTATCATTAGGTTCATCGATGTTAGTGTCAGCTTTGTCCTTCTGCTGTTCAGCAGCTCGGTCTTCATAAACCCAACTGACATGGTAGAGGTCCGACTCTCCAGCGCCCCAGGTTGCTGATGGGGTAGCAGTCTGTTGGATCTCTGGGGGTGGTGTCAGCTGTGGGCCAGAGAGGGAGATGCAGTAGTTTTGATTAATACTTGGGCAGCCATCTTGTTTTTAAAAATCATATTCTTGTTTGCATAATGTGACAAGACTGAGAGGGAAAACGTTTGAACCCTTTGTAAAATGAATGTTATTAAAACAAATTTTGTTTAGCCTCGAGAAAGACTCTGCTTGGGTTGAAACGTCAGGCCACTAACTAATTTTTGCATCAATATTATTCGTTATTTATTTCAGATGATGAAAAAGTAGCCAATACTGATTGATTTTTGATGACAATAACCCATATTAGGAGACACAGGAGGTCCAGAGGAGCACATGGTCATAATGGAAATGTGCAGGATTTCATTTTTGACCTGCTGAGGTCAATTTTTGCTATTGAAACAAACTTTAGCAGCCCTGCTAAGCAAATATTATTTTCTGAGCTCACAGTATCTCAATCTTTTTGCAGCATCTGATTTGCATCGTTTGTAAAATCATAATTTGCACTTTGCAGTACTTATAAAATATTCCAACAGAGTTTTAGGTATACCAGATAAAGGACAGGGTTCCGATGGTGGCTGTAAGAGAATTAAAAAACAAAAAAATTATACCTTGAAGTTGAATTTGCGTAGAGGTTGCTTTTTGTGTTTGATATAACACTGTTTCCTGATTTCCACTCGATATTGTGGCTTGCTTTGTCTTTCAGCTTTGAGAAGTGGTAAAGTTAAAGTAAAGTAGACATAAATTGTCCCGAAAAATGATGACACAAGACCAATAACACTTCCTAGAAGTCCAAGAAGGTAGCCTACAGAAAACAAATACAAGGAGAATTCATTTAAACAAATTAGATGGGAAAATTTCCATGGACTTGTTGTTTGTCATAGATATGCTGATATTTGTGTATGTGTTTTTCGTTTTACTATTAAGTTCAGTTTAAAAAGAGATGGTGGAAAATCAATTTAACTCGAAAATGTTTAAGATTAGCAGGCAGGTTCCATGATCCTTTTTTCTCATTTGATAATGGTTTTAATCAATAAAGTGAATATTACAATTAAACAAAATTTTAGAAAGAGATTAGGGAAAGCTTAAGAGCCATCTTGTGGCTGGACTCACTGAGGAAGATAAGACTGTTCTCAGCTTCACGCAAGTCATCGTCAGAAGCATCGGCAGCCATTTTGACTTCTAAATAATCCCATTCCACTATCTCCATCAGGATGATGTTGACGATGGTGAAGATGAGAACAAGAAGGCACAACAGAAACATCATGTAACTCTGGAAAAAATAAAATAGAATTGAAGACAAACATAAAGTCAGGGTTTGATTGAGGAAGGGCAAATAGGTGAAATTTAATTGTAGACTCTAATTTTAAATGTATTTAATTTTATAATTTCAAAAGCAAAACTGTAGGCCTGATACTTCGAGGAAGCAATGGAGGCAATTGCCTTTGTTGCCCCATGTTATTTTCCAGAGTGAGAGACAGCCTTAGTGACCATGCACTTGTAAAAAACAAAACATCAGGCCTAATCGTGTTTTGTTTATGCAGATTCACTTGTGGATCAAGGGGGAGCTGAAGGAGCAGGAGTCCTTCCCACTTCCCCCAACAACATCTCCGCTTTTATGAAGGCACACTTGATACCCAATCCCCCCCCCCCCCCCCCCCCCCCCCCCCGCCCCAGCAAACTACCCTCTGGATCTGCCTGAGGCTGATATAATATCTAATTCAAGCAGAATACCTTGAGATTTAATAACAGAATAGTTTCTTTAAAAAAAACCAATGTTTTATTCAGAACTTACCTGTATGAGAGACACATGCTGAGTACAGAGAGACAGCAAGAGGAGCACTACTCCGATGACAAACACCTACAGGTAAAGATAAGACATTCACTAAGACAGGGTAGAATCGAGAGATTGAAAAGAAGATGAGAAATTCACAGGTGAGGAAGGACAGTGAACATCACAGATAAAAGTGGTTGAAGAGGATGGGTGGTGGCTATTGGTAGATGGAGCTGATCAGGCTGGCCAAGGACACCGGGGGCAGCCTAACATTTACACAATAATTTAGAGAGAGAAACTGCCACACAACAATCTGAAAATCATTCAGTAGAACAATTACTCAGCAGCCAACAGACTGACCTCTGTTGAAATTGGTATCCCTGATTCAAGACAACTTGGCACTGAATCCATTGAAATCAGAAAATAGAATTATCTGTTGCAAACTGCCTTCTAACCAAAAAGGACCTATGGTATAAATGCAAAAAATAGTTAATGACCTCACTTTTCAACCTTAGCAGAGTCTTTCTCGAAGCCTTTCGAGATGAGAAAGACTCTGCTAGGTTTGAAACGTCAGGCCATTAAATATTTTTTTACATTGAAATCACTGAGGCAAGGCTAGAGGAAGAAGTTGAGAGGATATTAAGTGCTATAGGCAGGGCATGATTTCATCTCACAGTCTTGCTTAGAAAGATAGTTACACTGAGCATGTTTTGTGCACACTGAATGCTTATATTGAGTACCATGGCAAAGTTTATGATTTTTAAGTAACAAATGATACATTTTGTGTAATGCTAGAGAAATGATTCACTCATAGGTAAGCCAGAGTCCAGAGTCACTCCTGACAAAAAAGGTTTGAAAGTAGGACCAAAATTTAGGAGGTATGTTGAAATAATGGCATTTAGAATTGCTAGACCATGCAGTAATAGATTTCAATGAGCTTCTGTAGGGCCTATTCTCATTGCTAGAAATGTAGATCAAAGAGCATTATCTCTTTCAATCTGAAAAAAGGTTACATTTTTTATGCAGACGTAAAAAGTCTAAATTCAGATAAAAGTCTTGAATTTCATCCCTGGTAAGCATGTTCAATAGAAGAATCAATCTTTGTCCACCTTTATCACTTACCAAACCTCCAACCCAGATGACTGATCCTGTAGTAAACAGATGAGGAATCAAATGCATGGCAACAATCCCAACGACAGCCATCATAGACCCAGCCAGCAGATAGAGGGCAGCAAACAGACTCATACCCAAGACAACCATACGGTTGCCAAGTAAACAACCCATGGTTAGACAGGGGACGTAGACCTTACTGCTGCAATGAAGAAATTGTACAGTAGTCATAATAACTACTATTCTTTTAAGACAGGAATAACCCCAGGGCTCGATTTCACAAAGAGTTAAGATTGATCGTAACTGCAAATCCATCGCAGTTGCTTAGCAAAGAGTGATGTCACAATACAAATCACTATGGTAATACTGTCAACTCATCTTAAGATGAATCTTAGTGCTTTGTGAAATCGACCCCTGGTTCAATCCAAGAACTATAGACCTTAATTATTGCCTTCTCAGGGGTCACAAAGGCAGGGTCAGTTGTGTGCATGGAATAGACCGATCCATTAAGCCCCGCCTCCTTACGAGTTGACCAATCACAGCCGCGAAACCCGATCACCATTAGTGAAAAGATCACCAAACGGCTCAAATGGTGATGAGATTTCGCGGTTGTGATTGGTCAAAGAGAAATGGGCGTGGCTTAATGGATCGGTGTATTGCAAATCATGCCAGAAACACCAAGGCAAACTTTTTCCTCTTAACGATCGTGTACTGGGTTCTTTTACGTGCATTACACAACACACAGGACCTACGGCTTTACGTCCCATCCGAAGGACGCAGCAATAATGATAGGCGTCTTGCTTAAGGATACATGTGTGTCACTAAAACCCACAATATATGCTGTTCAGAATTCCAGAGCTCGAGTCCAGTGCACTTGACTGCTCGGCCACAACATGCTAGTAATTTATTGTGTCGGAGTTGGTATGAAAAATATATTTCATCCAAGTTGAAAAATAAAATTCAATTGTCAAAATAATTTTTATAAGCTTGACAATTGTATACAATTATAGTATGTTACCATGGTCAAGTGGTTAGACTAGTGCAGTGGAATTGCATCACAAGGTTGAGGGTTTGCAATTGCTGCTCGATATGGGGCAGAGGGAGGCCCCCCCTCTATTGTGTCTTCATTGTGTTCTGGGAATCTCAGGAATTCTTTTGAGAATTTTAGGGGGGGTGCTTCTGTATACAAGAGGGAAGAGTGTGTTAGGGTTAGGGTTAGTTTGGGGGGGCCTCCCTCTGCCCCATATCGGGCATGGTATAAGGGTTTGAATCCGTCCAAGCTAACGGCTGATTTCACGATGACAAGAATAAGTGTTGTTGTCTGAATCAAAAACTTTTGATTCATGTGCAATTCACAATCATAGCAAACCAACATTTGTATGATGAGAAAGATTGGCTGTTGCCATCTTGACATTTTATATTCATTTTGGGAGCTTTGCCAAATTCCCTTGTTGGGAAGATAATTTAATCAAACAAAGAAATGAGAACTAAAGTAAGTTATTGTACTTTAGATTTGTTACCTCAAGACCTCATTGTTTTGTTTATACAACCTCGACTACTTTTAAACATTTCCATAATAATAGTTCCATTAGTAATTACAAACACCCCCACCCTATGCACCTTGCACCCACCCCCACCCTTTGCTAAAGTCAACCAAGTCAAACTTCAAAACTCCTGGTCAGAATTTCCCACAAATTTGTTCGTTCTGAAATGAATTGATGATCACAAAAAGCATTCTACTCACCTCTAAATCGTTATAGATGTTAACTAGCCTAAACTTGATGGCTTTATGTCAGTCAAAAGTGAACTGTTTCCCACAGCAGAACATTGCTGGAGTGGAAACCATTTTGCTCTGGTGGCCAAACTCCCAGAAGGCACCAGCCAGGAAAATTTGAATAAGAAAGGAATACATTTCTAGAGACATTTGGATGAACAGTTTTGATTGGTCAACGAAGACAACTCTTGGCATTTGTGAGACTGTGAATGGTTAACTGTTTCCTGTCTAAATGAATAATGCAAAAGGGAGTAGACTATATATTTTTTTTAACGAAAATAATACCCCCCCAAAAGGGAAGCAAAACATAAGGAATTAAAAATCGATATATATTATTATAAAATACTAAAAAGTAAGAAAATTAGTGAAAAGGAATAACTGAAACCTAAAATAATGACTAGAAAAAGTTTATTATAATTGGTTGAATAAGAAAGTGCGCCAAGGACTTAAACAAATTATATGTATTTGATAAAATTTATTTTTGTAGATGTTAAATTTTTTGCATCAGGGATAAAATAATATAATTTCGTGTTTAACCCTACAACAATGTGTGTTAAGCACTATATACTCAGTACTTACCCGAGTTCTGTGAAAAAAATCCACAGGCAAATCACTCGGGTGGGATTTATTACCCACTCGGGTTGGGTAAATTATAATTATTTTTGTATTATAGATATACAAACTGTTCAATACTAACATTGATATTTTCAATGAATAAGATGATCCATAGAGGTTAATAATATTATACAAATAAAAAACAAGAACCACCAAACAAAAAGGTCAACTCAAACTGTTCATCATTTGTCGTTTGATTTTTTTTTATTGCATTGACATTTTATTACACAAATGTACAGAAACATAAATACAAGTAAGAGCTAACAATTACAATGATGACCTACATCATTCCACTAAGACATCACACACTACTAATACGCATTGTTCCTAGGGAACTCGCAATTCCCAATCTTTTTTGGGGAGACGCAGATATAACTGTAAACGTCTTAAGATTCGAGTCGGAAGTTTTATTTGAACAGCCCTACCCTCTTCCAAGTATACAAGGGATGATGAACGTAACCAAAACCCTCACAGAAAATTAACAGAATGATTGAAGAATCCATCTGTGAGCTCAAATAAAACGGTTTATCTCTGAAAAGAGTCCTCTGGAAATTCAATGCCCATTTTAAGTACGCCATGTTTTGCACAGCTACGAAGTACTGAGTTCAACAGGCTCTTCCCATTTCTTGGGAGGACAGTGGAAGATTTGATAGGAAAGAACTAAACCTAAATACATGTATAATACAATTGTCCACCAAGGTCCATGTATTAAATTTCTCTTTGCAATTTAAACTTGATTGGATCATGTTAAGTTTCACCAAGTGTCATATAGAGCTCATACAATTATACAAAGACAAAACAAATTGACAAAAATAAAGATAAAAATAAAAATAAAAATATATACTTATAAAGATAAATAATATTAAATAAATAACTTGAAAAAATAAATAAATAAAAATAAATAAATAAATAAATAAACAAATAAATAAAATCAAAATTTAGTAAAACACTGTTGTATTTTATTTTAAAATAATATCTTGTTTCTCTGATTCTGTACTGGTTTCACCTTCATCAAGAAAGCATACAAATATTATTGTATTAGGTTTTAAATAAACACATCCACAGGAACATACAATCGGTTTGAAACTCCTCTTTTGAATTGAGTGACTTTCAGTGATCACAAGCATGTCTTAGTCATCACTGTTGACCTAATTGGTGTTAGTTTCACAAGCTAGCCTGAAGTCCGAACCACAGCACTAATTCTACCTACTTTACACAACTGCCATGCATTTCTTGAGCAACATTTGGCTTTATCCCACTGAGTTACTATTCTGGAGTAGATTTAGTTGGGTAAATATCGACTCCGCAGGGTGGGTGCAGAGATTCCATTTTTTGCTGTATTTAACAATAGTTAGCCATCAAACACTATCTTTGACAAGTACTCAGGATGCTATGTTTCTGTTTATACAACAGCCAAATTACATTTTGTAGAAGTTTTGGGTAAGCATGAATTGGTTATCATATACCTTTGCCATATTTCATCAAGCTAGTAAGCAGAAAATATTGCTAATAACATTTTGGAACCAGTCACAAGTAATGTAACTTTACACAGTACTTTGGCTGGTAACCAATTTCTGAAAAGCGTTAGTTTTTGTTTTGCGTAACAATTATTTTGTGTTTAACAGCTTTATGAAGTTGGCCTACTCTGTGCTAAGATTATTTTAGTAGGGCGCCCTCGCCTACAGCCCAAAAGGAGGTTGTCCACTGGACAGTCCTGTGCGATACATGTACAAATCTGTTCATTTCCATTGTTTCATAATCAGTTTACTATGGCAACTTGATGACATTAATGCACACATTATATTCTTGGTCAAAGACCTTCCTAAAAGCCAACACTACCTTTATAAAAACATGTTACCAGGCAAGTTACAATGTGATATATATTGCTTGTGTCTGGTACCTACTTTTAAGCAACTCTATGAATCTTGGTCTGGTAGCCAGACTTAACATTTACATTTTAGCATCTCTAGCACGGTGTATTTACACAATATATACAAATCAGTCTCTGTAGACTCCCCTTTTAAATAAAATTAAGGAAAACTTATTTCCTCTCATTCAATGATGTGAAAGTTGATTAAATAGAGAACATATATGATTCTCCTATATAGGAGTAAACGTGGAAGCAGTGAGCAAACAGAAGCATTGGCAAAAGCAGTGAGCAAACAGAAGCATCGGCAAAAGCTGTTGGTTGGAGACAAATATTTAGGCTTGTCTAAATTGGATGACTTGGCTGCGGTTGAAGGGCTGAAACATAGCAGTGAGCTAGCCACATCCATAGCCAAAGCTTTTGTTTTGGCTGCAGCCATAAGCCATGTCTTTAACACCAATGTTGAAGTATGGGCAGAAAACTGGGGAAAAAGTTACCAGCCAAAATATCACATTAATGTGTAGTTTTTATGACTGGTTCACTGTTTATTTGTCCAAGAAGGACTTTGTTAAGCATGAGTCGCTATATGAAATTTTGTCTCATTCCGTTTTGATCATTGTCTTGATAAATAATTACCTACAGCATGATATAAAACTTTCTCAGCACATTCATTATTTCGTTCAAAAGCTTCCGGAAATGCACATGATATACCATCTCACATTTTTAATTTACAAAAGAATCTTTGAGGCTCATTAAATAAGACTAGGCCTACCTTTATACAGATTATAATCGAATCGTTGTAAATTAGCTTAATTACTGTGTATAATACAATGGATCAATGGCCAATTTCCTGATGCTGCTTACCCCAAAATTCTGCGCTTACGAACACTTATGGCCGTTAGAAACACGAGTTTTCAAGAGAGCCCAAAGCGCAGAACTCCTTAATAAGCAGCTTCATGTAATTTGGCCTTGCTGTGTAGAATACAGCTACTCTCACTAATTGCCTACACAATCTTTGGCCACCTGTCATACTTTTACATTATTCTGGGTAAATACAATAACTTAGGAAACAAAAGTCACTGAAGTGCTGACAATATCTAGTGGTTTGGGCAAAGACATTAAGAGAGAAGTCTAATTTGTGGAAACAGCATATTTCTCTCTCAAACTGATTTCATAATGAGCTTATGCCGTTTCCTTTTTTTTACAGTTCATTATCACCATTTATAAATATATCACATAGAACTGCTATACAAATGCCAGACCACAAGAGAATTGTGATTATCAAAAACAGCTTAACATCTCATTTTTGCTAAGGAAATAAACCATTTTCTGCTTAACAATGATATGAAATTAGGCATGAATCGCTTGGCCATTGACAAGATTCTCCACAAAAATTAATTCATTTATACAGAACGATAATTGGAATTTGTTTAGGAAATTTTGTAATCACCATGGCAATGCAAGTTTTTTTTCTAACTATTATGACAAATAGTTTGTTCAATTGCCAATTAAAACTTGTTTTGTTATTTATATGTGGCCAAAATGGTTTGTTTTAGTAGTCTTTTAAAGATTAATGGCCAGCAACCAGCAGCGACAAACTGTCTTCAAGGTGGTGCTGCTATTCTTTCTTGGTTACCGTGGCATCTTTCAATGAGGAGAACGTCTTCTGTAGCCAGCTGTTATTCTTAGAGGAATGGAGGTCAGTCACTGCTGAGTTGAGTTTGTGCTCAAGATCTTGAACTTGACACTGTGACTCAACGAGTTGTAGTTTGGTCTGAGCTAACTCTAGCTCAAGCTCACGAATCTGATGAAAGAGAAAAACATAAATTACCTCAGAATGGCTCAAGAATTGATCACTGAAAAGTCCATTGTTACAAGTGCTATGATCGACTTGTATAGCGCCCTCTTGTGACAGCTCCCTAAGCTAATCGAACTAGCACAAGGCATTACCACATTGCATTAACATACTCATATAGGGCTCTGGCTCTGGCTTCGTCATCAATTTTGGAGCCGTGTACATTTCACAAGGTGTTTCCAACATCAATCAGAGCCCAGAGCAGGAGCCTCAGCCAGGTTTGGAACAGCCCTAGAGAATGCTTACAATCCATAGACAAGGTCAAATTCCCTCCAGATCTTACCTGTTGTTCTGCAACAACTAATTCCGGTTCTGGTTCTTCTTCCTCAGTGGCTCTGATTACATCAGAGGACTGGTTAAGTTTACCATCCTCATTAATTAGATTGGCACACTGCTCACAAGACTGTAACCTCCGCTGATGAAATAAACACAATTAAGGGTGAAATTGGTCATACATCATGGACATCAAAGGACATGTGGACCTGTTTTCTAAAATTCATCTTGAGATAATACTTCAAATCATATTTCCTTTTAGAACTTAAGACACATCTCAAAATTAATCTCAGCTCTGCTGGGCCAAACCTTTTTTTAACAAGATTTTTGTCAAATCTGTGCTTCGAAGTGAACTACTTGAATTGAAATCGACGCCCTTGTTATATTTTCTCACCCTGAGTCTTGCCATTTCTTCCCGGGCTGCTGTCTGTTGTTTCTCAAGACGTTCACTGAGTTGTGAGCAGATTTGTTTATAATCCGCAATGATTGAAGAATTCCTTTTTGAATCCGTCTCTGATTTCTCCATCCCGGTCCGATACATTTCTTTGATCTGTAACCGATCAATCAAAAAAAGTATAAATAGTTTTGAAACTTTACAAGGTGATGTGTGGACGATGACATCGTTAATACCATTGAAATTCATTCCAAGTCTCTGCAGCACACCACTCACCTGTGTTGTCTCTGATTCAAGGTGTTTGTTTTCTTCTTCAGTATCTAAAAGTTGGAGTTTGATGGCTTTGAGATCTCTGTCCAGTTCATCAGCTCGATCTCTCTCCTGTTGGTTCATAAAAATAGAAAGTAAATCAATCTGACAAAACACTTTATCTGGGACTGATCATTTTAGTTTTTAAAATATTAAAAAGGTGAGGTAAGATCCCCATTTGCTACAAGTATTTGTCTTGACAATGATTTTCTTTAAAGGTGCTTATTGTTAACAACCCAACCTCCACCCCTCAAACATAAAAACAAAAACCATCGACAACACACCCATGTGCAGCTGACCATAATCTAAAGGCTATTTTTAAACCACGGCTATGGTTTGAGCTTCGCCACCTGCTTGGAAGCTCCAAACCGAAAACAAACATTTTCAAAATACCTGACAGAGCCCAAGCTGGAGCCCAAGCTGGAGCCCAAGCTGGAGCGATGGTTTCAAAAAACAGCCATAGACCAATCATGGCTTTATGTTTGTTGCCAAATTCCCTGTCTTCAACAATGATTAAAGAATTCAACCAATAAAAGGGCCCAGACTACTTGGTTTTGTAAAGTCTAGAATCCTACCTTATCTAATTGTTTCTCCATGGCTAATCTATGGACAATAAGTTCTCTGGCTAACTCATCATTCTCTTGTTCCAGGCGGATGTTAGCATGCATGAGTTGTTTATTCTCCCTCTGTGTGAAAGAAAGTCAGATAAATAATTCAATCAGAAAATCACTGCCTTTTAATGTTTAATTAAAAAAATATCATAGGAAATGACGTGAAGTGACTTCATCTTCGAAGAAAATACAGAAAGGAGATGATAAGCCAAAGTTGGAGTGTCATATGGGACTTTGTCCACCGGTGTGTGTCCCTCTTACCGTAATTTAACAAGGGCTGAAGGAAGTTGATTCAAAAGAGGGTGCTATCAAGCAAAATTTCCACACAATTTGCTGATAGGGGGGACAGAATCTCCAGGGGGACAGCATCTCCCGTGGGGACAGAATCTCCTGCCACAGGGGTAGTTATTAAAAGGAGACAGGAATGACTTTAACTGAAGGCTCGAAAGTAGGTTTAGGAACAGAGAGGATTAACTTAAGTCCTTTTCACACGAGAGCAATTTAGCAGGGGTCCTTTGCTTACTTTGAGCATGGTTGTAAAACTTTACAAATTGCACTTCGTGCGGAAGAAGAACAATGTATGAACTGTCAAAGGTCCCTAATGAAATCTTCTCAAATTTAACGTCCTTTATGGACAGTTTAAACATTGTTGTCCTTTCACTCAAGGTAATTTTGTAAAATTTTGCAACCATGCAAAAACTAAGCAAGGAACACTTGATAAATTGCTGTCATGTGAACGGGGCTGTAATTGCTAATTATACACAAAGGCGGTTGGGAGAGAGGTGACAAGGTGTGGCCTTCGTAAGTGTCGGTTTGGGGAGGCTCTGGGAAGAGGAATGGAGACAGACTTCCTTCAGTGTTCACAACGAAGGACCAACAATGAGGGAGTCAGAATCTTACTTCAATTCTCTCCAGAGGGTCTTCTCTGTCCTCGTCTTCCCTCATTGCATAAAACTCCTTCTCGTATTTCTTCAGTTTACGGTTACTGATCTGGAAAGGAGAGGAAATTAATTTAATGAAACAAAGATTCAAATACATGAAATAATGAATAAAAATGACTGACAATTTTTATTTAACTTAAACTAAAATCATCAAAATTCCTAACATTCGTGACCAAAAACCCAAACCAAATAAAAATAATTTAATGAATTTCAGAAACCCTTTTTATCACTGTCTAAGAAATTGGTAAAATTGCCAATGTTTGTATATCAGGAACTGTGCAGTTCGGTAATAAATAAGCTTTCAATCATTGTGTATGGCACAGAGCAAATATCCAATATTTGCTACTCTTTGTTGAGTGTATAAACATTAAGCAGTTGAAGAGAAAGACCCTCAGACTTTAGGTACACAATTATTGGAGACTTTAATATAAAAAGATAAGATCTGTCTTTGAGAAGGATGAAGAATGGGTTTCAATCCCGCCTAAAGATTTTAAGATTTTGTCAACAATAATTTTAAAATGCTAGGTCTAATTTTTGGCTGATTTGAATCGAAAATTTAAATAAAAATTTCTAAAAAAAGCTAATTTTATAGATTCAAGAAAGTTATAAGCTTTCATTAAATGTATTGCACACAAAAAACCCTGCCAATGATATGTGGTAGTTTATTAGAAACTAAAAATGAATTATTGTCAGGCTCCCGACATTATCTCACATTCACCAGCCATGTACAAACAATTTTGCATATTACCATAGAAATAGAACCAGGAGAACGCTGAGTGCGTCATTGTGCGTGCGGTTTCGTTGTGAAACCATTTTTATGGACGCGCGTACATGTACGCCATTTTTGTACGCGTGTATGGCAAAATTAGCATATTACGGTCTATGTGCGTTGCCATTTTTGCCATACACGCGTGTCACGTGATGATCATTTTGCCATACACGCGTGTCGCGTGGTATCGATACGCCGCGTCCACAGACGACACAGAGGACGGTCGAGCTCAGCGTTCTCCGGGTTCTATTTCTATGCATATTACAGATGTATTTAGTGCATTGTCCATGTCATATGCAAAAGTTTTTGTATGTTATTTGTTTTGAAACGGCATCATCTGTCAAAATTCATCCAAAATCCATCACTAACCTTTGTACTAAGTGCTGTTTGCATGAGCTCATGAGCGCTTTCTTCAGTTCGGTAGCGTTTGGGTAAAGTTACCCGGAAGTACTTCAACACACCTTCAAAATCTTGCCCAAGTAACTCCTTTTTGGCGGCCTGAAAAATCAAATACAATTATTTTTTAGAGGTTATTTTTTTGTGAACGGTTGAAGGATCTGAGCAGATTTGACCTCTACCTATAGTGGTTGACATAAAATAAGAATCGTACACTTTGAAGTAACGCAAACTGAGAGCGGAGAGGTTCCCAAAATGTTGAAAATAAACACAACACTTGCATGGTCCATGGAGACTTAAGTATGATTTCACCTTCAAAATTTTGTACAGCGAACAATGCAGTACCATGAACTACTTAAAACAGATTGTCTTGCAAACTTATGAAAACATTCAAAAAGGATATTTGAACGCAAACAATTTGTACTTTATCTTTCATTACACATAAAAGTAAATCCCCAGGGAAACTCAAGGTTCCTCGAAAAAGTTTGAATGTGCTCAAGACCCGAGTCCAGTTTCATGGCTCTGCTTACTGCGGAAGTCTGCTCTTATTGCACCCTTTAAGCACATAGGTCTATGGATGGTAAGCGCAGAATTCTGTGGTAAGCATATCCCTGACATTGGGCCCTGCTCAGTCTATTCCTATCATGACACTTACCATAAAGGATTGCAAATAATTCACAACAGCAACGTATTTGACTAGTTTAATACAGCAATCCTAAGAAGGTGCCTGCTAACTATTACATACAGGCCCCTACATAAACAAAGTGGTGCACTTCTTCAAGTCAGGACCAATGAGTCTCAGGAACTTAGATTCATTCTTTGAACCACTTGAGGCTTACTCACTGAGAACAGGAAGGGATACACTTCCTACACAATGGACCAGTAGAATACTGTGCTCAAGGGACCAAGGATGTCTTCATGATTGTCTTTAATAAACTAAGCTCAAGGTAAGGTGTCCATTAAAGGGCAAGTACACTATCAGTGGGAAAAATAATGTTTTGTTACAGAATACGCAAGTAGTTTTTTATTTTTAAATCTCAGTTTTGGGGAGGGGGGTACTTTAACTTTATGATCTTCTATAATAAACTAAGCTGTACATAAGTTGTCATTTAAAGGGAAAAATACAGAATCAGTTGTAAAAACCCTGTTTTGTTAAAGATTTACATAAATATGTTTTCTTTTTAAATCTCCGTTTTCGGGAGGGGGATCTTTAACCTTATCAACCCCAACACCTTCAAAATCCAACAGCATGTTTTGTTTGACTCTGTTGTGTTGAGGAATGCACTAGTAAAATCATCATGTTTTAAAGGGGGTCTGGCATACCCCCATAGTCAGAGTCTAATAGTTTGGGTGTTGAGTTGTTGTACAGTGTTGGACTGGGGACTGCACTAGTTAACTGATTGTTCTTTACATGGGATCTGGCATACCCCCATAATCAGAGTCCAACATTTGGCTCTTGAGTTTCCAGACGGTGTTGGATTTTGTTAGAGTGAGGAAGAATCCTAGTAAATCACTCATGGGAGGTAGGCTTAATGAATACCTAGATCTTACGAAGGCTAAAAAAAACAAATTTTCAAAGAAGTACAAATCAAAGCGACATAGCTGCAGACAAAACTTAACAAAATTATTTCTAATGTCTGTCATTATCAAAATAATCCAGAGCTTTAAAAAAAAAAAAAAAAAAAAAATAACAATCTTGATAACAAGAAAATTGTGTTTATTTTATTTTAAAGAAAACTTATTAACATATTATGTTTAAAGTATTCCTACTGGGCCCAATATCATGGTTCGGCTCAGCAGTTATGGCTAATAGAATCACAAGCTTTATCTAAATATGTAGTAAGCACTACCATGAATATGACCTGATGTGTTTACATTCAGTAACCTCATTGCAAGCACAACAGGAAATGTCACGACAAAATGTGAAATAAAGTGTGAAATGTAGGAGAGAGGAAATGAAAAAATAAACAGCGAGTAGACTGTAATAATTGAATAATGGGTTTGACTTACCTTGAGCAGAGCTACAGCTATGTTGAACACAATAGGCATACCCTGTAAGACATGATCAGAAATAAAACTTAATTAAATTTGAGTGTAGAAAGCAATGTTGTATAATGGATTAAATTCCCAATAGTATGGTGGTCTGACGTCATTGCTGAAATTTATCTGCCAGATTACCGAGAAGGCAGACAAACAAGCAGAAGGTTTGTTATATGTTGGCCTTAAATAGTTCATAGTGAGTAATTTCTAGTAGTTCAAAACTGGCATAAGATGAGTGCATGTACTACTCCAAGTACAAGAAAGAGTATTAGAAAAAGTACTAAACAGAGGACTAGAACAAGAACTAGAAAGAGTATTGGTACAAATACTAGAAAGAGGACTAATAAAAAAACCTAGAAAGAGTGCTAGTATTAAGTACTACACAGAGTACCAGTACAAGTACTAGAAAGAGGACTAATAAAAAAAACTAGAAAGAGTGCTAGTATTAAGTACTACACAGAGTACCAGTACAAGTGATTTGCCATTTTTTTAGTTAGAGTGTAATAATTTCAATTCCAATAATAATTACTTTAATGTATAGCCATGCATTTTGGTTTACAACGTGATGCCTTTTTCTCCACTTTGACATTTTTTCGGGCTCTTTTGATCTTGAGCAATGGGTGAATTTGAATTTAACCAAAACTTGTTGGCTTTTTGAGTATTGTGCTGTCACAAATTTGTTGTGTGTGTTTTTCTTAATAACTATTTGATATTTCAATCTTTTTATGTAATATTGCTGGTGCTTTTATGAGATTTTTAATGACTGTTTTTGTAAACTGTACATTTCGGCTCTTAGCCGCTGTATTGCAGTATTTTAATAAACCACAAATAATAATAAAAGAGGACTAATAAAAAAACCTAGAAAGAGTGCTAGTATTAAGTACTACACAGAGTACCAGTACAAGTACTAGAAAGAGGACTAATAAAAAAACCTAGAAAGAGTGCTAGTATTAAGTACTACACAGAGTACCAGTACAAGTACTAGAAAGAGGACTAATACTAATACTTTGGTATACATTTGCTGTCTGAAATATCTTCTTTATTCATCTTCTTTTAGGTGCTCCTTTGTAATGTTGTTTTGTTTGTTTTGGTCAAATAAAAAAATAATAATAATAGTAATCTCAAAATACAACCAAGAGCAATAAGTGCCAACTACTACTTAAGAAATGAACCTACGTTGGTTCCTATTTTCCACCAGTCAATCCAGTGTAACCAAACTGAGGCTGAAAGGAAGAATAGTCAGGTTCCTCTATATGAAATGATATTGTCACTGTGTATGTACAGGGAACCAGACAATAATGGCCACCCTATATAGAAGGTCTGTACTTAGATGTTGAAGTTGTTAGTCAGACTTTCACTTTCCAAGTACTTTTAAAGACATCGTTACAGATCCAAACAATTTCTTCATCTGATGGTTTCTACATAATTCATGCTCTGTGATATCATTACTCCATTTCATTCAGTCAACTTCATGCTCAATTAAACCGTTCCTTATCAGCTTCCACTCTCCGTAGCATCTAAGATATCCATAACATTCTCCAGTTCCTAATTCACTTAACAAATAATTCAAACGATGGTTTGCTTTCTTTAACTCAATTGTGTGAAACGATTTCTCATGTGCATAGTGACGCTATTCAATTATGCAGATTTGATTCAGGTTACCCTAGCGGACTTCAGACTGGCAAGCGTCTTCATTTCTAAGCAAAATACAACCTCACTTTCAAACGGACCGACTCTGACGAACCCTTAGAAATTCCAAAACAGTTATGAATATTAATTAAACAAACATTTATTAAACAAACAGTATCCAGTGTAACATTACCAAGTAATTTGATTACTCTATAAGTGCAATGGACCTTTGACGGTACTGAATTTGAGTCTCATTCTTCGAACTCCAGGCAAACAATAAACTTGACCCAATTGGGCAAGAAGAGTAAATACACGTACAGGGCAAATTGAACAGGAATCAAGGCATCCCGAGGGAGAGTATTAAGAGAAAGCAATATACTTGTACGTTACTGGAATGCTATCAAATTACGCAAATACTGCCCTCGTTGTTGAGGTAATTAAAGTCTTGATTTAGGGTAGCAACATGTTTTGATTATCAACCTTAGTACGGGGGACTGTTTTCTGATTCCAAATTCAACTGTTTTTTATCCAGAAAGCTACTTCAAATGAAAACCAAAACTTTTAATCACTAATATCGGCATAATTTGTTTTATTTGGGATACTGTCTTGTTGTTTCCATTAAAGGTATATTATACAGGATTGGTAAGGATAAAAAACATAAATATTTAATTTTAGTCTGAACGCTTACTGATTATGAAGCTCATAATACAACCATTTTTTCTGTGAAATACTTCCCTCTGAAATCAGGTCATATTCAAGAAAAACTGTATCTGAAAACCTTTAAAAAAAACCAACACAACAGCAAATTTGGGTTGTTACAACCCAAATTGAGGACACTGTGTTTACATACTGACCACTGTGCATGGTTTTTTCACAATTTATTCCAGACTCACACAACGGACTAAGCCAAAATGTTCACAGGTTTGTTATTCCGTGTAAATGGCCGATCACACAAAACATGAACACTGTCTGCTGCTATTTTGTCAGCTCTATCAATCCTGTATAACACCTTTAAGTTTTATAATTATTTGCTGTGTGTTTTTCTCGCCTTCTATTTCGAGTTGTGTCCTCGGTCAATGATGTTACGACAGAGTTGTTCCTAGATCTCACTGTCCCCCACGCATGTAGATATTTCATCTGCTGTCTTGGTGCCCCTTGAAATGTTCCAGAATAAATTTTAATTTCCCTCATAAAGATCGGGAAATAAATATCTTCTTCAAGAAGTCAAATCTCATCGTACCTGGGGGGACAGATCATTCTCCGTCGCGGCACCACATCTCTGGAATCAGCTTCCCCTTCACATTAAAACCTCCAATACTATTCACTCATTCAAAAAGTCTCTCAAAACTCACCTCATGTCAAATGCATTTAGTTCCTTCTAACTAAGTTTTCTGTTGGTCCCTTCCCCTTTTTGTTTTTTCGCTTCCTTTGTTACAGCGCCTTGAGCACCTTTGGTGGATATGTGCGCTTTAAAAGACTTCGTTATTATTATTATTATTATTATTAAAGGTGCCCTTTATGAAGAAAAAAAAGCCCTGCCGTTACAAGATTGAAGTTTAGTTGATCTTACCTCCATCAGAAAGAGATCCATGATGTGAAACACTGTGTAGAGAGGGAATTTGGCTGTGTATAGAGTCAGGAACCACTGCGAAGCGTACATGTGAGCCTCAATCCCAATATGCACAAAGTGGGAAAACAAATCTGGAATGTTGTCCTAAAAATAAAAATAAACACGAGATAAAAACAACTTTTAAAATGATTCATTGTCGGATCACCAGGGTTGCCCCTCTCCTAGGTTCAACCTTCGGTATTCACAGCCACAAAAACTAAGGTTGACACTTCTTTTTTATATTTACACATTTATTTTACACATTAGTTAATGCACCGCCCTACTCGTTTTACCCCTTCAGGCCAGATCCAGATCCAGATCCAGATCCAGATCCAGATGCAGATCCAGTATTCTTACATTATTTACATTCACTCTAGTCCTCATTAACTATTCATACCGGAGTTACTGTGCTTTATTATCTCAGCTCACTTTGCTTGTTCGAAATGTGACTGTCAGTCCCAGGGGCCCCGTCCTTTATATTTATCACGCAATAAAAAAACATGCAGGTGAAATAATGACAGGTTTTCAAACATAACCTTTGCCTTGTGGTGACACTGGAAAAGTTCACGATGTCAGTTCTACTTCTTTTGCAATGGATTTGAAAACCAGATGGTTTGCAGCAACACGGAAAATCAAGAACATGGATGAAGGTCAAATCCACTCAGGGCCCTTTTTCCACTCACCTCCATGAGTCGTTCAAGCTGATAAAACTTGACGTGTAATTCCACAAAGCTGTTCATGAAGAGATCTCGGAGGTGGTAATCATACATGATCTTGGTTAAGACAGCAAATGCCTGCTCTTCTGGCATCTGTCAAGTATAAAAGTAAAGATTGAAAATGTTATTTGAAATCCTGGATGATGGGAAACGGGGCTAAGCCTCCCCAAGGCCAAATAGTTCCCTGAACCTCCTGGTTCATCCCCCAACAAAAAGCTTTAAGAAATTATGTAGCATGTAAGAAGTTACAGAGAAAATCCTTAAGTAATTAATACTGGCTGATTACAGGGCTTTTTCTGTCTCAGTCCCTCATCTATGGAACAAACTTCTCACTCCTGTCAGAAATTCAACTGGTCTCATTGCATTTTAAAAAGGCTCTCAATACCCATCTCTGCTCGCATGCAATATGGTTTATTCCTGTCTGCCTCCCACTCTTTCTGGGTTTCTCTTCTTTTCTTCTCCTGCGCTTTGCATCCTCTGGTAAAAAGCGCTTTATAAATGTCCTGTTTATTATTGTACCACAATGAAGGGAAAACTCCTTTGAGTTACCCTTACCAAAATTTCCAATTCATTCCAATTGGATGTTCAATTGGATTGAGTTGGTATTGAGTTGGTATTGAGTTGGTGTTGAGTTGGTGTGAGTTGGTTTATATTGAAATAAAATCTCAGACCAACTCTTTCCAACTGGAAATCCAATTGGACTCAGTTGGCTTGAATTGATTGAATTGGAATTAGTTGGAATTAATTTCTACCAATTGTAAATTTTACCTCCTAATATATTTCCAATTGGAAATTTTATTTCCCAACAGGGTCTAGTTGGAAAAAATGCAAACTGAATCCAACTGAGTCCAATTGGGTCCAATTGGTTTTGTGCCAAATGACAACAATGGACAAATTCCAATTGGTTCCAATTGGAAAATTTAATTGGAAATTTGGGTAAGAGTACATGTAGTCCTCTACAATTCTGGAGCCATTTTTGCTGAAAGTGATAAGATAAGTTATGTTTGAAGCTTTGCATGGTGTGGGAAATAAGAAGTAACAATTAATATAGGGTGCGTTCGATTAGCTTCCCCGGGTCGACCCAGGTCTGACCCCAGTGCGTCGAATAGCTCTGACGTCATTGCTGTGGCTCACCCGGGTGAGACCCAAGTGCCCTGCTTGTGGAGCGGGTTACTTGGGGCTGACCCTAGTTCATGACGTCACGGCGAAAAACTTTCTCAATGGCCACCATTTTGTTTGTAATTCAGCGGGACATTTTAGGAAGTTTGACACAAATTTTCGCCATTAAAGCAGCGTTTTGGTGAGCAGTAAGTATTTGTTTATTTGAAACCGGGTACTTTTGTATCACTGTGGGCTTGTAAAGCAGCGTTTTGGTGAGCAGTAAGTATTTTTTTATTTGAAACCGGGTACTTTTGTATCACTGTGGGCTTGTAAAATTGTTTAACGTTGCAGCTTTACCTTGATAATAATTATTTTACGATCTTTTCGTGAATCCACGGAAAGTATCGGATGTACGGCGCAAAATGGAAGTAGTTCCGGTCGGCTGTCCCAAGATGCATCGGTGTGAATGCTGGGGGAAGTTGGCGTTCGATTAGCTCATGGTGAGGGGCTCACCCTGATGAGCACACCGGGGTCGACCCGGGGAAGCTAATCGAACGCACCCATAACTTGTGAGTACAACCATGTGTAAAATCTCTTTTGGGAGGGGTGTTGGCTTTGAAAAAAGCCTGTGTGGTCTCAACGTTTGGAACAGTATAATCTGCTTGTCTTCAGGAGAAGAGTTTACTTACATGTAACCAAAGAACAGCGGCAAGAAACGACAGTCCTTGACAGTATCCCACCTCTGAATCGTACACTGAATACGCCTGCAAAGAAAAAATGCAAAACCAACAAATACAACTTTAAGAGACATTTTTTCTCATTTTCTGTTTACTTGATGACGTGGAGTGGCTGAGCAGTCTTACACACAATACTCAAGTTCTAATATTCTGACCAGTAGAGTGTGGGTTGAAGTCCTGGTCTTGACACTTGTGTCCTTAAGCAAGACACTTAACCATTATTGCTTCGTCCTTCAGATTGGACATAAAGCTGTTGGTCCTGTGTGTTGTGTAATGCATGTAAAAGAACCCAGTACACTTTATATTTAAGAGAACGGGTTTGCCCCAGTTGTTGGCTGCAGATTGCATGGCAGCACCTTGTAAACCCTTACAAGGTGCTGTAAAAAGAGTTTCAGAATAATTAAAACCTACCATTAGCAAAGCTGTCATAGAAATAAAGAGAGCATTGCAAGGTTTGCCCTTAACCTTTTCAGTGACTGGCCAGCAGGACCAGTTAGCTTGGCATTTCACAACTAGTCCAGCAGCTTTTTAACAAGTCCATATGATATATTAAATAAAGATGTTTTTCACAATGAACTAGCCAGCAAGACCACTTGAAGAGAATTTTGACTGGTCCTCGGGTGTTTGAACTGGCATTTAGCCGGTGGACCAGTGTTAAGGGCATTGAGATGCCCATCATAAAGTGCTATGCAGAAAATTGTAATATTTATGACTACTATTATTACTGCTGTGTTTGTTTGAACCTGATTTCACTAAGAATCCAACATGAGTAATTTCAAATGAATCGAGACGGCTCTTTGAATCTCTGCACTTTCACTCTAATTTCACATGCTTGACTTTTCTTAAATTCCCCACCATGAAGTAGACACAAATCTGGAAACTGGACAGATTTTCCGACAGAGGTTCTCCATTATTTTGAAGTGACCAGAAAGTGATGACACTTCAATCTTTCCAAATGACGGATTCATCTGACCTATTATTGACCTGGTATTTCATCTACATATAAATATTTGGAGTTGGTCAGCCAGGGCCATGATGGAGACGACACTTGACATTGCAAGACCATTAAAACATTTCAGTTTTGCTTGAGAAGTTTTCTCCTCCAAATTACACGGCCACTCTCTGTTTATTTTCCTCCGACAGCTCTCTGAGCACTACAGGCACACGATTTTCATGATTGTTGACCAATAACTGTCAAGTCTGAAGCTAAATCAACTCATTATTGTGAAGAAATTCTCCTGGAAATTCACTGGGGAAGTTGGTACAGAAATTGAAGTTCTTTGAACTGTACGGCTCAGAGAGATGTCATAGGAAAATAAACAGAAAGTGGCTGTGAAATTCTCGATTTGAAAACTCGCATTCACAAATCAATCATAATTTCATCCAACAATTTTTTTTAAATTTCATTGAAACTGAACTTATGAATCTGTTTATTTCCACAACTGCTTCTAAAAACGATTTGACTCTGAAAAGTAGCATGTAAGAAATTTCTGTACCAACTTTAGTGTATTTTCAGAGGAATTTCTTTAAGAGACACGGCAATTACACAAAATGGACTTTTGAAAGGAAAGCAAAAGTTTCCTGCAAATTTTAAAGATTAATTTGAAACCTTTTTGATTAGTTTTAAACATCTCTCAAGGGACGATGTTTGATAACTCCTTTAAAGTGTGCAGTACTGTCTCAACTTGGGGTCATGGACGTTATTTATAAAATGATTGAGTGTCCATCTTTGAGTTAAATAATGATAAAAAGCTTTAGGCTAACTTTACAAAGCTTTTAACAAAAAAGCAATATGTAATTAGTTAGTCTTTAAATGCTACCACTACCTTCCTTTTTTATCCTAATACTCCAGTAAGCAACTATACAGCCAGGCTCAGGTGTCACCATTAATCAACTGCCAAGTCAAACAGGTGCAGACATTCTATACAATGTCACACAGTCAGTATTGAACGTAACTTGTTGATTTTGTCAAGTATTGAACGTACCTTGCTGATTTTGTACATTGCGTCTTGTCCTCCTTCGCTTTCATTCTGGAACTTCTCATGAGCTGTGAATGTTCTTGTTATATCGGCAAGAATTACCTGCTCGGCTGGTGAATTCTGAAGAATTAAAATGAGAAAAAATTGTTAGAGTTTGAAAACTTATATAAGAAGACTTCATGTTAACTTGACGGATATCTCCATCCTTTCTTAATACAATTCTTTGGAAACAATATTTGATTCGAAAAGGAATGTTTTGACAACATTAATGTTCAAAATAGCAGCTTCAATATGTAAATTACTTTGGTTTTGAAGCAGCTAATCCCAACAAGTATGAACTAAATCAATATTAATTTAATCGTCTGTGGAGAGGAGAAAAATCAATTTATACGTGGCCCAAAATAAACATCTCTCTGTCAACACAAACAATCGATACAGAGCTTAGGAGCCAGTGGTCCTAAGTCAGTTCCAATTCAAATCCGCTTACTAAAAAAATAGTCTTTAGCAAAATATGGAATTTTTTAGCTGATCACTCGGCTAAGCAAATTTTGCTTCTTGCTTAGAAAATCGGTCTGTAGCATTAGTGGGTAACTGATCATAAACGATTCAATGATATTTTGTTCTTACCAGATTTTAATTCTGTGCTAAGCAAAAATGTGTGCTTACCAGTCTAACAAAAGTTGGCCCCGCCTTCAATTACACTTGCCATTGATTTAGGGGGGAAAGGGCCTAGCTACGACAGTGGCTATGGCTATGGCTATGGCCAGAACGCTTGAAAGTCCTATCCTTCAGCATTGTTATTTCAGTCAATGGCCATAGCCAAAGCCAAAGTTGCTTAATTCGGACAGTAGGCCTTTATTCATCATTTTTTCCATCAACTCGGAATGAACCATGACTTGACAAAGGAGAACCGCCTTTAATCCACTCAAGAAACTTTCTCTCGTAAATATGCACAAGAAACTGAAAAGCGGTGTATAGATAGAAAGTACCAACCCTCTTCCAAGTGGGTATTTTTAATAAGGCATGAAATATTGCATATTTGCATTAAAATGCTAATGTGGCCTAATTGTAGACAGTAGAAATATTAACATTTACGTCACAGGTGAGGAAAAAAAAATGTAAACAACCTGATAGGTTTGCATCAAAACAAATACACATACTGTCCGAGTGGGACAAAACACGCTCCATGTGCAGTGTACTTGACGTAAAACTTCAATTTCAATTTAATTTTCAACAACTGCGTCAATATGTTTACTCATTTAAGACAGACAGTTTGATGGATTTAGCTGCTATTTTTAAATCATAGTCCTACAAAACAAAAAAGTTATAGATTAAACAGTTGGTAAACAGCGAGTACTAATTGTGTTTGTAAAAAAAATTGCTTAGCATTTGCTTTCATGGGAAGTATGAACTAGGCTTATGCACTTGTGGCATTACATATAATCCTCTAAATTCACCTCAGGGCAACACATCCCTATTTAGAAATGGAACAATCTGCTATAGGGCATTGTTCAACTGACAAGTTTCAGCCGGTTGTTCCATTTGCATTTAGAGGTTGGATATCTCCTATTGGGCTGTGGGGAGAGAGATATGTTGACATTTAGCAATCAGGCTTTGAGTCAAGAGACAGGTCTCTCCTGCATAGCTAGTCTATTTATTTCAACTGACAGTTTGGTGTAAACATAAATTGCTGTGAACCACTACACACCATTAACTGGAAGCTTATATTAACCAATGTGAAATTGCTGTGAACCACTACACACCATTAACTGGAAGCTTATATTAACCAATGTGAAATTGCTGTGAACCACTACACACCATTAACTGGAAGCTTATATTAACCAATGTGAAATTGACGACAAATTTGTTTAGTTATCTGGTTCAAACTGGTTTAGTTATCTGACAAGGCGGAGAACATTAACATGGTAAAGTATAAATTTCTTTTCAAAGATTTCTTCATTGACAATTTCTCGGGAAAAAAATTACTTTAGCAAAACGACTGCACTTATTTCCTCTGCATTGTTACAATCATGTTTGTACATTGCTGAAGAAAATTTTCTTTACAAAATCTGATTAAATATAATGTAATTTATTCTGAATCGTACCACAAAAAATACATGTATGTTTGTTTAAATCTTATAAAATAGGCCCTATTGTGTTATTTCATTAAATCAAAAGTTACTTTTTGTATAGATAGTTCCCAGTAGACGCCATCTTTACGGGCAAATCGCATTTTGGCTTGCAGGCGCGTCAAGCGCTCAAATTATTAACGCAGCCGCGTCATTCACTAACCAATCATGCAATGAGTTTGGTGAAATGTGTGCGTGCTGCACGCCGTTCTCACGCGTAACGCATGACCGTGTGTTCCAAATTGCCCGTAAAGATGGCCGACTTACGTCATACTGCAACCTATCTATAAGTTTTTCTTTGCAATACAAAATTGTACCATCCAAAGTCATATGCTATAGACTGTATGCTGTAGTTCTTATTTATCATACATGTACACAAATCCAATGTTTGCAGGGTTTCCCTGAACTTTTTCAGTGACTAGCCAGCAGGCCCAGTTAACTCGTTGTTCCACTAGTCCACCAGGTTTTTCACTAGTTCATATTTCACATTAAATAGGGATGCTTTTCAACACTGAACTAGCCAACCAGACCACTTGGAGAGAATTTTGACTGGTCTCGAGGTGTTTTTACTAGCATTTGGCCAGCGGACCACTGTTAAGGGGGGAACACTGCGCTTGACATCACAGCTTGGATGTAATGAATGACATGAACAAGTCCAAGAAGCCCAGTATTTGCTCTTCAGAGAGTGGTTGCCTGGTTGGAATAAAAATCTCCAAACAAAATAGCCTTAAATTCCTCCTAGATGTGAAACGTTGGTCTTCTGAACTCTGTACATGAATAAACATAAAAATGTGAACAATCTACGGCATGTTCATTGGAATGGTTCGATCATTCCAAGCTGTGATGTTGACTCCAATCCTTTGTTTTCTAAAGTGAAATTTCATACCAAAAGTAACATGTGAAAAATTAACTTACTGAAACAACAAGTATGAACTGACACGATTACATTGAGTAAAATTGATAACACTTCTGACTGATTCCCTGCTTTATGCATAAATGATTTTTCCTTAATTTTCTACAAGTGACAACTTCCCAAACAACTTATAAGTCTGTAGTTGAAAATCCTAGCATTAAGTTGCCTTCTCCTATCTCAAAGCAACACATCAAATTAAAGTGGAATACAGGCCGATCAATATGCTAAAATACATTGCCGTTGGGTACAAGTACAGTATGCACAACCTACATAAATAAACAACAAAATCAATATCAACAGTTGTTGGTTTCGGGGGAGCAAGCGTTTTCCAGCGCAATGGCTATTTTGAAGTTATTGTAATTCTACCGGTTGCTTTAAGGCTGGATGTTTCTAGTTGCATTTAAAGTGGTAGGCGCTCGGAGGTGTGGAATCAGCTACCAGTAAATGATGCAATAGATAAGCAGAGTCTCCTGACAACTTTAAGAACCTCTAAAATATACATCTATATTAAATTTAAAAAAATACTCTACAAAATCTCCAAACTCCTAAGAAAAGTTCACTTTGTAATTCTGTTTCATTGAACCGAAAGTCGTTCCTTACCCTGTATGTTTAACTTAAAGTCAGCCTAAGTTAATCAATATGTTAATGTTTTATAGATATATTATTGTACTTTCTTTTGTATATGTTTTTGTATTATTATGTTTGTACAGCGCCATGTATAAGAAGCCACCATTATTATTATAATAAAAGAAAAATAATGTTCAATCATAAGTAGAAATAGTTAAAACAGTTCAATGTTGTAACAATAATTGTTTAATAACCAATAGGAAATTATGTTACAAGATATTTAACAAAAAACTATGCGTATTGTTTGGGGACAAAATAAGTGTAGACTTTTTACCACTTGTGGCGTATGAATACATTCACACTCCACTCTCATTCAGGATTTCTTGATGGAATATATAGGATCTTTATAAGTTTCCTGAAATCATGACAAACTCATGTAAAATCATGACCTGGTCTAAGCCTCTGAAATAAGACCATTGGTTTAAATTGACCGATATTGGAATGAAGTTTGGAAATGCTGGCCCAAGGCACGAATTCATTTACGATACGCTTGTGTTTGTGGTACTGTTAATTTCCTGTACAGTACGGTACAGTTGCTCAAAATAATGAGTTTGATGGGTAAAAGTCAATGAGAGTTTGATTGGCATTTACACATGAATGTACACGGCATGCTGATATGAATAGTTCAGTTCATAAGTGGGACATGATAAACATGCCTGGTTGGTGTTCGAATCCACAGTTATTACCAATACTGTACTTTATCTTGATTCAAAGAGAGTAAACATACAAGGAGCAGCATATTGTGCAAACATTAGCAGTGCTGTACCTTCTCTAGTTCTGGCATGATATTTGGCCCTTGCAAAAGAGTAGGAACATTTATTGAGTACAAGGGTCAACCTACATGTACATCTCGTATAGGCTTTTGTAGACTTTTCAGGCACTGAACATGTTTGGTAATTATCAAAGACCAGTATTGTCACTCGGTGTATCCCAACATATGCATAAAATAACAAACCTGTGAAAATTTGGGCTGAATCGGTCATCGAAGTTGCAAACAAATAAAGAAAGTAAAAACACCCTTGTTGCACAATTTTGTGTGCTTTCAGATGCTAATAAAAGGCTTCATGCATGAAGTCTTTTATTATTTTAGTGAGAAGTTACCTCTTTCTCAAAAACTACGTTACTCCAGAGGGAGTGGTTTCTCACAATGTTTTATACTATCAACAGCTCTCCGTTGCTGGTTACCAAGTAAGTTTTTATGCTAATATATATTTTGAGTAATTACCAAACGTGTTCAGTGCCTTTAATAACAACGTTACTGATTTTTCTGAGGGCCCCCAAAAATCAGAAATCAGACTATACTAGGAAGAACATCATGCTTGCTTGTTTCAATAAGAGTAAACACACAGTTACTGATTTTTCTGAGGGCCCCAAAAATCAGAAATCAGACTATACTAGGAAGAACATCATGCTTGCTTGTTTCAATAAGAGTAAACACACAGTTACTGATTTTTCTGAGGGCCCCAAAAATCGGAAATCAGACTATACTAGGAAGAACATCATGCTTGCTTGTTTTAATAAGAGTAAACACACAGGAGCAGCACATCATGCATACATAAGCAGAGCTGTAACATATTTTGATTCAAAGAGGATATAATCTACACACCAGCAATAGCAGATTTAAAATGAAACCAATGCTGTACCTTATCTTGATTCAGGGAATCTAAGACCCTCGGTTGCAGCAGTTTTGTCATCTGTACCTTTTCATTAAGGGATGACGTGAAGCTATTTAATTAAAAGCAGTAAACAGATTGTCACTGAGCAGTTGTGGAATATTTGCACGCTGTGTAAGGTTGAAGTATTAGATTTAGTATTTCATGTATGTCGGTCACTAGGCCATTCCTACAGCCACCCTGACTGACTCGGCTATTATATCTTAGCCTGGGATCTTAAGGAACGAGTAATGCAAGCAAGCAAGCAATTTCTTCATTTGTAGAACACAAAACCTTACCCTACAGAGCTTTCCCGTGCTTCAAGTCACATTTCTCAAACTCTAGGAACGCAAAGAGAGATTGGTATCTCCAGCTCTTGATATCCTTTATTGACTACCATAATTAGCATGCTTGAGTAGACACTAGTGGCTATAACAGCATTTTGGTTGAAAATATATAAAATATCTGTGTTTTAACAGAGAAAAGAACCTCATATGAATCTAAGAAAGACTCTTACAGGGTCAAAATTTGAGGCCTTTATTAATTATTATTTGTTGCAAAGATAATCATAATAAGCATTTATTAGGTGCTTTTAAACTTTATCAAAGTGCTTTACACTACCCCTGTTCAATGGGCCTTCAGCTTTCCTGAAACCATCTCAACTCCTTTGGAGTGTGCACCACCGACAGCCAAATTGGAATAATTCGCATCATCAATTTCTACTATTGCAGGAACCCATTTACTCCTGGGTGATGAGAAGCAATTATGGTTAAGTGTCCTGCTAAAGAACATTAGTGTCAATGCTGGGATTTGAACTCACACTCTGATGACTAAACCGTCAGAACTTGAGTTTCATAACTGCTAGACCAAAAGATGCTACACACTCATAAGCCTTTGGTAGATGTTTTCTGGCTTTGTGCTCCCATTATTTTTGTGTTTAATTGTCTCTAAAATAAATTGGTGAGTTACAAACAAAGAATCTTAGACTTATTTACTTTCCCGACAAACTGTGTGTAGCATCAGAGGATGGCTTTACAACAAGCCAGGCATGGAGCGCCTTCCAATTATCTCACAGACTAAACATAAATCATTTCATACATCAGCATAACGTCCATACCACAACTTGATGACTGCTCGTTAAAATGTTAGCTGGAAGAAAAACACTTAAATGAAAGACTGCAACCGGATAATTAATGGGATGGTTAACTATAATAGTGGCTACAACTGTATCTTAACATTTGAAATATATGAGGTTGATAGAAGGACAGAGTGGCTAGGTTGTGTTATATTCACAGAGGTAGCAGTTAATATACAGAAATCAGATTTTAAAATTGTAAAAAAAAACAAGTTTATTTCATGACAAACCGACTGTAATGATTGGTTGATTTGAGCAGAGATTTGTTGGGGTTGAATTTGTACATGTCCCCAACGCACGGGGATATTCTGATTTTCTCTCTTTGGACATTTTGTTGTTGGAATATTTACGCAAAAATGTAATACAGAAATCAGCTTCAGCTTCATAACTACTCTTGTTTCTGTCTGTCATCGACAGCATTAAAAACACTCTGAGCAATCAACTAAAAAATACAACTTTTTCCAGCCTCATAAACCGCTGATCCAGGGACATTACAACGAAAGCCAAATCTCCCTATATGTTGTGATGGACTACCAATTACGAGACAGAAAGGGTCACATTTTTGTCATCATAAGACATCTCCTAGGCCAAACTCTGTTTCGAAAAGATATTAACAGTAACTCTTATCTCAATCAATCAATCAACAAACCAATTATGATCAATCAATCTATCAGTTAACAATTAATCATATATCTATCCATCTCCTATAAATATAAAGTTCCAGACCAACAAAGTTGTCTCAGCTCCAGGAAGGTGTTTCACTACAGGGCTGTTGACAATTTTTGTGACTTTCTTTATTCTGCTTCAAGAAAATAACTATTTATTCCTTTTATCTGATTTGTACAATTACTTGATCCTGCAAAGCATGCATTTTGTGAATAACCCAAATTGACAGTATCCACTTGAGAGTAGCTCAGGGGTGGGGGGGGGGGGGGGGGGTGGGGTGGGGACCCCTGATCATAATTCACCTTTCCAATCAACTAAGAGCTGTTTACCGAAACGCGTCAGAAATAGCACTAATAATACTCTGACATTCCGAGTTGACATTAGGCCGATGTTTGTCTCTAAGATGTGAACTATTTCCCAGATCAGCTTTAATCTAAAGATACCTCAAATTCCTCAAAGCGTGATCAATCCCTGGAGTAGTCTTGAACTCTACTTAAAATATCAACCAGACTTCTTAGTTTAAAAGATTTATTCTTTCATATTTTTTCCAAAGATGTCTGAATATGCTCATAACCCAAATTCCTTAATACTTTTTCAGTATCTAGTCTTAGGCTATTTCATCTGGAATCTCCGAGTATCTATCTTTGATATTTGTCTGTTTTGTTGTTATCGAGCCCTTTTAAAGGGAATCTCAAAACATCATGGGGTGAAAGATTGTTACTTCTGCTGCCCCCTCATTGTTTACCAGATCAATTTACCAGATCATATTAAGCTTCCTCCATCCCTGGCTTTGTTCAAAACTTCGCTCAAGACTCATCTGATGAAGACTGTATAAACATTCCCATCTACTGTGTCATGAGCATCTTAAGATGATACCAGCATATTATAAATGCTCATTATCATTATTCCGAAAAGAAGAAGAAAAAAGAAGAAGAAAAAAAAAAATGAAAAAAAAAACAATTTATGAAATCTAAAACTTAGATCTCTTCCAGAAACAGCGCCTCAAGTCTAGCAAGTCAAATCGTTGATTTGAGATGAGTAAAAATATCTTTCAACAATTGTGCATTAACAGATCACTATGGTTCAGAGAGCAATAATCCAAGTGAATTCCCATTATGGAGATAAATGACGACATCTGCAATGATGATTGCACTCATATGGCAACTAAACTAAGATGACATGTGTCGATGTGAGAGGTGTTTATTGCTCCCTTAAGTCGCATGAGACTTATTGATGACATCATGGGAATATACAAGTCTCTTTATATCCAACCAGACAACTCTATAAACTTCAATAATATCATCTTGAGAAAACATCTAAGATGTGACCATCAGGGGTTTGGACACAAAAGATAATTAGGCTAAGGTGCTTTGTGAAATCTGTCAAAAATGATTCAAACAGGTTTTGACAGCACCTCGAATAGGCACCTTGAATAGGCTGGTCCTGGAGAGAGCGCAATATAAATTCAAATCAAATATTTTTTGTTATTTAAACAAACAAAAACATTCATTATTGACTGAATGACTATAAGGCCTCTTACTGGTCCTGAGAGGGAATATATAAGCTATTCATTAAATATCCAGAACTCCAGAGGCTGGTATCGCATATTTTTAACACAATTATTTCTAAAATGTGAAGTTGCTCAGTTGGCAAAATGTTCTTACTCACTTGTATCAAATGACCTCAGAAGGAACTTGTTTCTTCAAGATCATCAATGGAAGCAGACAAGTCCACAATAAAGACGGACAGTTAAGATGAATTACTGACACAGCTCGGTCAATACATTTTCTGCTGTCCATTGTTGACCGTTGTTTCAAATCAATTTAGCATGACCATTAGACAAATTCTTACCAAAATTATAACAAACTAATACTAAATGACAAACCTCTACAGTTAAATTGAAACTTCATTCACTTTGAAATAAATTACTTGCCGAAACCATGGTGAAATAACAATACTGATTAAATTGACTATTCATTTATTGAATGAATGAATTTTGTGAACTTTTCAAGTTCTTCTTAATTACTTTAAAACTGTTATATATGTTATTTTCAGGTTACTGCAGTAATTTGATTATTGAAGTGTGTATGTTTAAAGTTACCATGGAAGAAAACACAATAAGTTTTTTTTTTTTATAACAATCTGATTTTAAAATAAAAAATAAAATACCTCCTTGGAGCTAACTTGATAAGAAGCAAGTTGGTACCTGAGACAAAAATGGTGATTGAAAGGCTCTCAAAAAACGTAAGTAAATATGCCCAAAAAGAAAACAAAAAAGAAGATACAAATATAAAATGTACAACATATGACAACTAGTTGTAATCATGGTACATATAAGCAATTCTCTTTAGCTAAACTTACAGCTCCCTTTCAGAAATTTTTTCAAAATGTAACCACAAGAATTTGATAAACATCCTCTCTTTTCTCCCTCTGAGTGTAATTACCTGCAGCATTCCCATAGATATTGGGACTCCACCCCATCCTGACGTTCTCAATTATATCTAGTTATCTTGTGTTTTTGGTCAGCCTACTGATTTGTTTTCACCACAAATAATAAGTGGTGTTTTTGGCTGAAGGACCACTCAAGAATTTCAGAGAAAGTCCTCAGATCTGGCAGTTACAATATTGAGTTAGGACTTCTCTTTAGCTGTTGTTACTCAACAGTCTCAAGTGTCTCTGCCATCCAGCCATTCTCAAGGGACCCACTTAAAAAAAGGGAGCTTCCATTTCCTTATTAAATTACCAATGACAAATTTATTGCATTGTAAACTGCCTGTTGTGAAACACAAACAAAGATGTTGCAATAACTTGGCAAAGTTCACCAAAAGAACATATGGGATCGTGACAGATGGAAATGTATGGTCAATAAATTATGGTAATAAAATTGCTAATTAATAAGGCTATCAGTGAACATATACTGGTAGCATTCGATTGTTTAGGGTTACTATTGATATCGATTCCATATAAAATTCAAGGAAAAAAAATAAAGGAAAAGTTCAAGGAAATAGTAAATATAAAAAAACATTGCTGTGATTGTGGCATTACTAACATGCTTTGGTGAAGGCATATTCAATGACCACAGATGAGTGGTATACAGGTGTTTCCTTTACTATAAACGTCAAAGTGTTGAGAGCATTAGAAACTCACTCCGTAGCGATGAAGTTAATAAACGAAAAGTTCTGGTCAAAACACATTTGCTCAACTGTAGTTTTCATTGATGGTTTTCTTTTCTCTAGTGTATAGGGCCTCTTGGTAATATATAAAGAACTGCCTTAAGTAATACTTTTTTCCATTCAATTATATAATCATTTGGAGTCAAACCCCAAATTATTTAAAACTGATCCGGTCAGTTTCCCTTGTGGTTCATTACTTGGTAAATTATATAACCAGTTGATACATGTAACTGGAGGATCTACTGTGCATCCCTGTCCCCACCTGAACAAAAAGTAGGAAAATAAACAACCTGCTTCAAAACCATTTACTAAAGGGGTTTGAGGAATTACTATCAATCAAAGATGACAGGTGAACATGAACTGAACGTCTTTAATTCACTGTACTAATACCAAAGCATGCATGCTTGATCCAAGCCACGTTCTTTTATTTGTTTTCCCATGAATTCATGTCGAGTCTTTTTGCTTCTGATTGATAGATGAGTGGAAAAGGAAATGTACAGAAACATACACAGGTGTAGAGTAGCATGGAACAAATCTAGGGCGAATACGTAATAAGGTGGACATTTGAAGTTCAGACTATCCTAAAGTGATGTTGTAGCAATATCAAAGACAACAACAAAAAAGGAAGAAGAAAAATCTTTCATGGTTAGCTAAGAACTTCATGTAAAATGTTTGTTTTAAAGCAAAAGCGTAAAATATCAGAATGTAATTCCAACAGCTGCAAAAAATCTCCAGCTAACCCTGCAAGCAGATACTTCATTGTGCTGGTCAAAGTATTAAATAGCTTGAAATAAATAAGGAAATAGCCTTTCTCGCAAGTCGACCCCAGAAATGAAACAAAAAAACAAAACTATGACCAGTAGAATTTTACGCGTTAACCTTGCTAAAAGATGACCATTAAAACTATTATTTGTTTAATGTAAAGAATAGTCAAGGACCTCCTGCATTATTATACATAAGCCTCATTTGGAACTTATGCTTGTCATTTTTAGAAAATGTAGCCAAGCTGTGGTTAAACTATCAACATGTCCGTAAGATTTTAACAACTTGTGATTTTGATCCCCAGTCACCTGAGTCATTGAAAATGTCATACTGATTAACTTGACATAAAATCACAATTTGTCTTTATCTCGGTTGATTTCTATCATATGCAGGAGTGATGACTGATCAGACTGGTGTCGATCTGTGTTGAGACTGAATATCACATGTACAGCACTGCGTCTATCATAACAACATGGGGGACTAGTCTCATCACACTTCAAATGGAGAAATCGCATTGTTACGTTGCCAAGAGCTCCCTGATGAGTTTCCATGGTTACACCACATTGACGAGTGATTGTTAAGTATTACAAGAGAGAGGCAGTACTAATTGTAGCAAACGTAAGGATCATCAGACAAACCAGCTCCTCTACGCCTTGACTTTCTAATGATTTATGCGCGACAGACGACTGCTTGTAAAGTAGCTCCGACACGGCAATAAAACAAACACTCATGTGGAACGTAGATTATTTTTCCATCTGAACGATCAGATTGCAGCCACATATGTGAGGTATAAGAATTGGGACAGATGTGAAAGGTTCAACTGCTAAAAGGACAAAGTGGAAAATTCTTGAAGGAACATCACTTCTTTTCCTGAACAATCTTTAGAACTGGATGTCAAAAGGATTACTCGTCTACTCTATCAGAAGACGACTTGTTCAATGATTCCCGAATATTTAATGACAACAACGAAGTGAAATAGGAGAAAGATTTAATGTTACATGAAAAACTGCTGTTAACAGGCCTGTGAGTGGACCCTAAAAAAAAGAGCTGAAACACTACATGTAAGAATGATCGTGGAACGTCAAGTGAGCGCGCATAACGCATTTACAACGCATTTACGCTGGTCTAATTGGGGCACCCCATTGATCCAGTAACTAGGCTTATTTCACATTATTGTAGTTGTACATTATTGTTGCCAAGCATATATACATGATATAAGGCCAAAAAGTAACCAAAAAAACCAAACAAAAAAACCGGATATCCGCTTTAAAGCGGAGATCTCACAGGCCTGTGTTAATCTGACAGATTTCTACTTTTGCAAGTCGCTGTTTTATCATAATGATCAGCTACAACTCTGAGAATGGGAATCCAAATTCCTCCTCATACAGAGCAGTTACAGAACATACACACTCAGCAAACATGACCTATAGATGCTACCTGAAAGAATAAACCTGAATAACAAGCTTGATTGAGGTAATGTTACCAGCAAAAAAGGAAATACGGTGATACTTCATTGTGAAATCCACACTGACTCTGCAGTAAGTACAAGATCTCACCGCTGGTTTGACTTCAGCAATGCCCATCGCGTGACAACTGAACTTTGATAAGGAGGTGTGACTATCTCTCCCTGAAGTTACAAACAATTAAGAGATCAAACATTGTTCCTACTTTTAGACTCAATCAGCGATTTCAACGGAAGTGGGTAAGATCACTGCAAACCAATAGAAAGAGCACTAATGGGACACTCTTTAACCATGCTCGACTAGAAATAACCGGAAATGGCAAACACTAAAGATATATGAGGAAGGGACAAACGGAACAAGTCCAAGCCAATAGTATGGGTAAGATGTACACGCTGTTTAAATACAACCATCTCCGTACGGAACATTTAGATTCTGTATCTAACAGTGTTTTTTACCCAAGGCTGACCAATGTGAAACTTTATCTTACAAGCATGGAGCATACGTCAAAGATGACAATCGGGTAGACGCAAAAATTCCACATTGCACAGTTCTTGTTAGAAAGTCACGTCCCGGAGAACAAACAGTTCGCATCTTATGTCAACAATAGTGCTTGTGTGGCTTTGGCTGGTCACTTGAAGTAGTACACAAGGAGTGTTGTCAACCACAAAAAGAAGGGGGAGTAGAGAATTTAATAAGATGACTCCTCATCTCTGGATGTTCAGTAATCAAATTATTAACAACAAAAACACTCAGAAAAGGATAGCAGCACGGAGTAAAGAAAACAGAGTATAAATACATAGGAGATAATAGGACAAATATTTGAAGAAACTTCCTTTCTGGATCCAATTACAGCTCTGTTGACGTAGTCTTGATTATATTGGATGAAATGCCATTATTAGGAGCATGGACTACCGCAGTGGAATATCGCTAAATAAGCAACACTTGAAATAGTATTTGAAGAGAGGCAGAAAGAATTATTTGATATCCTGAACCGCTCCCAGTCTCAGGAATCCTTGTGAGGATTTCTTGTAATCATTTGAACATCTAGAACTGAAAATCATCAAACGAATGTGATTATTGTTACATAAAAACACTGCTGAGCAGTTTAAATGGCAATTGAATCTCAGCTCTGAAGCACCTAATACACTGAATATCCTACATGTGTTACCATACGTTGAATGTTGAAATAATAACAAACTTTAGAAACTATAGTGGCTTGATGCTTTATACTGACCGATTCGTATAATGATTAATCGAGAATGAAGAGACACTTATAAATTATTTGTGATGGGAACAGATGGAAAGGAAAGCAATTTGTCAGAGCAAACAAGTCATCGATCACAAGATATTATCATCAGCGAAATGTGTTACGCCTTCATTCACACTTTACCCCCTCCCCCCTTTGCATCTTTCAGAAACTAATTTAATTTTTGTTTGATCTTGGGGAACTATATATCCTGGATGATTGTGGCTGGCCGAGTGTCACAGCAGCCTACTCTTCAGGGGGTAACCGTTCAAACAACTCCTGTCATTTATCAAGCCGATGAGATTTATCAAGCCGATGAGATGACAATTATATTGACTATGATGGAGCCACTCAGTTGACTTGATCCACATGACACAAATGAACGTTTATATCTCCCATGTTTTACGTCCCGCTAAAGATGAACAGTGCAATGAGTTACAGTTCATTTATGTGAAGGAGAACAGCCAGTGAGTAAAACAACTGGATGGATCTTATGAACTGCAATAGACTCTCAAAGCTGTACATTCCTTCATAATTGTAAATTGTTAAGATTTGTTGAAGCTGTGGACATAAAATTGGTGTAGACCCATCAGCTATTGGATAGCATCCGAGTTCATTTATGTACACTGTGTGATGAAGAAGACTGAAAACTACCAGTATTTGGACATGCTTTTAATAAGATAAAATGTATGAAAGTGATACCCCACAATAAATTGGTTAAGTCACTCCCATAACACCTTCAATAATTCTCAAATTGACATCAATGCATTCAACTTTAGTAAATGCAGTACAACATACTGCAGTACAGCTGAGAGCCTACATATCTCAGTGAGGAAAATAAAGTTCAGTTTTCTGTCACACTGGAACTGCCATAAGAATTGATGACAATGGCTGAGACAATGTACTACTACACTTACTATGATAATTTCACCAATGTAACGAGAGTCACAGACAGTGTTGGATTGAACCCTCAAGTGGCTCGGGTAACATTGCTTCTCACCTCTATCTTAATCATATCAGCAAACATCATTGTCTTGATAGTATTCCAATATATGAAGACGTTGGAGAACATGACAGGTGTGTTTATTCGCTCGTTAGCCGTGGCTGATCTAGGGGTTGGTGTTAGCGTCTTGATTGCAATCCAATCCCAATGGGCTGCTGAATGGCCACATGAGATGTGGTCATGTAAACTCATGGGGTACCTCCTAGCTGTTATGGTCGCTGTGTCTATATTGAGCTTAACATGTGTAAGCATTGATCGTTACATCGCCATCATTAAACCACTGAAATACAAATCAATTGTGACTAAACGCCGAGCGCGCATCTACGCTCTGATCGTATGGATTTTGGTTTTACTCATGTTTCTACCAGCAATGTTCAGTTGGGGAGGATATGCTCAAACCAATGACTGCAAAGTGCATTTTGACAAAAGTATTTCGGTGTCATTTTGCATGATTTGTATTCTAATTATTCCTTCTATCATCACATCTATTTTCTGCTACTACCACATACTCCATGCTTGCCTTGCACAGACTCGACACATTGAGCGATTGGAGACGCTGTTTCATGAACCGGACACTCAAGACACAAACGCAAGAATCTACGAGCGGATGTTGGCTAAGATGTTTCTTATTGTCATCAGCGCTTTCTACTTCTCCTGGATACCCTTTGTCATTCAGAAGATCCTCGAAGTCGCGACTCAAATCCAGGTGCATCCAGTGGTCAGCTTCTTGACCGCCTGGCTTGGATTCTTAAATAGCTTTCTTAACTGCATCATCTACATCATCGGTCATCAGTCATTCCGAGAGGGATTCTACTTGATGCTCAGGTCATATTGGCGAGGTATAACCTCAGTATGTAAAACATGTAAGGATCTGTGTTTCTCTAAGGGCCGTGAACGGTCTCAAAGCCAGGTGATTCAGTTACGGGAATTTTCTGTGACGGACTGTTAAACTTATAAATACTACCTCATGAAAGTGATCTATTGCTTTAGTATTTTTTGTTTGCAATTTAACAAATTTATGTAACTTGGTTATGAAACTTTAGGCCATGTTCAAGGCAACCAACTGCACTGCATGCACAAGGAACAGTTTGGTAGCACAATAGACATTCTTCTAGCTGTAACTCACTATCGCCAGGGAAATGACGAGAACACTTAAATGTGAATTCCTCTTCTTCTTGGAGATTGCCTGGAACTGGTTGCCTGTAAATTGCCTCATGTGACTAGTCATGAAACTGTACTAGAGATGGATTAGTAAGTACTGAGATCAAATCTATTACCAAGTACTACAGGCATTTTTATTGAAAGATGCTTTTTTTCACAAAATAAAATATATTTCTTTAAAAAGGCAAAATGGAATTTGAATGACTGCAAAGTGACATGATCAGGGAATTAGCAGGGAAATTTATTGACACTTTACATTTATTACAACTATTCTACAGTCGTTCAAATGACATTGACCATAAAAGAACAACAAATACAGTTTTCTGAATAAGTACTGTCACCTATTTTGTTGATATTTGCTGGTTACATGTAAATAACAACAAATCTTAAAACATGTGGATTGGCTCTTGTTTACATGTAAATCAACCAACAACGTTGTTAAAAAAAGGAGGAAAAAAAAAAAGTCAATAGTCTTGAAACAGGTGTCCCTTTAGTCTCATGGACTGAAGGGTAAAGATATAGAATCACTGTGGGGTTAGGTTGCCATGGTTTCTTGCACTCTCTGAATCTTCACAAAAATAATAAAAACAGAATATTGGGATTCATTATGAGATATTTCAAGAACTCCCAGCTTTCCCTAATGGATACTCAAGTCATGCGGGAATTTTAAGGCAAATGGAGATTTTTGAAGAACAAAATTAATTGTTACCAGGAAAATCCTCAGGTATTATTGACCTGAATATAATGTCATTATGAGGGTCTTGTCACGCAGGGCAAATTCTATCCAGCAACTTGAAGACAACAGGTTTGTACTTCATGAAAAAGAAACACTTGGGTGACACTTGAGCATTACCTGCAGGTGTCTTACTATCCCTAAGAAAATATTGTTGACTCTAAAATGGAATTTGTTTTTTACTTGGAGATGACCCAAAACTGGTTGCTTGTAAATTATCATTTGACACAACCTTTAAAGAAAAAGTGGAACATTCCGATAATTTGTTTAAAAAAAATGTTAACGATAATTTGTTTTAAAAAAAAGGTTAACGGTAAATAGTTTGAAATGGTTTACAGTCCCTCATCACAATTTTGTCTTTTGTAAAACCCCTACACAGCCCAATCCAGGGCCCAGTCTTAGAACCACTAGGCAGAAAAATATGCTTAACAACTTTTAACTTTTTTCTGCTAAGCAAAAATACGCAGAAAACCAGTCACAGACTGTACATAAGACATAGTACTTTCACTGGTAACCTTATTCTGGAGAGCATAATCTTTGTGTTTAAGCAGCTCTATAACTCGGGCAAGGCCTTCTGTTCTCCCCAAGTATTTACAAATTTGAAATCAAATGTTACAAAATGAAAACCTGACAAACAGATAAGATTTGGATGTTGTGCAACCCATAAAGTATGTAATATTATATTGATTATAACATACATGTAGTCAGTATCTTGTAAAAGAAGTAATTGTGGTTACCTTATTTGGGACACTTTAAATTTCATTATGTATACATGTACATGATTACTGTCTATTTGAAGATGTTTATAAGGGCAAATATGAAAATATATTTATAAATTGTCTGTGGATGTGATGGTCAAAACATCTGTCTTCAAGTTTGCTTCATTTTCTTTTGATCAGAATTTCATGCAATTGAGAATTTCATTCACAAAAAATAAAAGTATCTACTTTGCACTGAGGCTTTCAATGCAGTTTTGAGACTATAAAGTCCAACTTAAAAATCCAGAACCTCGGAGCAAATACAAACAGTGAGTGTTCGGTTCAGAATCGTTCATATCGTTAATCAAAATTTACTGTGTTACTTAACCCTTTCCTTACCGAATTGTTTGGACATAAACAACTGCTGATAACCGCATTGTTTGACCACTCAAGCGTGAAGCACACATTCTTACACAACAGAAAGCTTTCGTTCAAAGGTCATTTTTACAAACCACATTATCTACTTGAAGACATTGTTTTACAGCAAAATAAGTAATAAAAAAGTTCTCACTTATTGAATTCCCTTTCATATAATAAAAAAATCAATGAGATCGGTCAATAAATGTCAAAGTTCTTTGTCTTTCTTTCCTTGGTGTGATCTGTAATCTCAAACACTTTTTTGTACACAACCATATGGCGCTCCGTAGGTGTTTGGCATTTCGGATCTTTCAACTCCAGTTTGAAGAGATTGCAAAATAGCAACCTTATTTTATTTGACCATCATTGGAAAGATCCGATCTTTCCCTTTCCAATGATGGTAAGCTTGGGTATGGAGGGCGAACATGGACAAAACTACAACTTTATTACAAATGGCCTTTGTGCTCAGGCTTGAGTGTTTTTTTGTGTGTAAGCTTGGTCGACTAAAGTCGCCAATGGTAAGGAAGGTGGGTATTAGTGCAGTCGACTAAAGTCGCCTATGGTAAGGAAAGGGTTAAAGTAGAAAATTGGTTCCTCAAGATTCTCCTTCAACAGAGGGCGCCAAACTCAATTAACTGTCTCTTCTAATTAAATCTTGAATCAATGATCAACAGAGGGCTCTTTTCACTGGAGTTGTACTACACCCTGCTTTGTTCTACGGAAGCTAACCATGACATAATACAATATCTCACCAGGTCAAAAAGACACAAAGTCTTTGGAGTTCAATTTCAGAAATCATACAACTTGAGATGAAAATCATTACTATTTTGATAATTAATTTCTAAGATTTCAGGTTGTGATTATTCACTTCCTAGTTCTGTAAAATTGCTAAGAGTCGCAGTTTAGTGGCCTGCTGCATTGGTTTGTACTAACAGAATAGGGATGGAGTGAGGTATGAGGGGCAGAAGGATGGGGGTGGGATGGGTAAGAGGATGGAGGGGAACAGGAAGGACTGGGTGCAGGGAAGGGGTAAATTGTAACCAATATCACCTGCTGCGATGTGTCACTTACTGCCAAGATCACTTAGTATTGACAAACCATACAGCATCTTTATTTCAAAATTGATGTGGGGAAAAAAAATTACCAGAAATAAATTGAAAGTACTGACCTTAGTGATAAGCACACGGTATTCCTCCATCAGTCCCTCACACTCTTTAATCCCAGCCAGGAACTGCCAAACCTCACCACGCAGGGCTTCAGGAATACCCTTGCGTACCATAGAGCGGAGATGTTTTGGACGAACGCTAAGATTGGAACGCCATTTTGCCAGGAGGTCTCCCCAATTCAACAGGATACTTTCCTCACAGTCTTTGTCAACGCTGCCTGATCCACTCTGTAGAGGCTCATCATCATCTTGAGTAACACAAAATAAATACAAATAATTTATTGGACAAAAACGGTGATGTTTATTAGATATGGTTACATAACAAAGTCATTGGGTAATCTCAATTTTTCAACGAGCCTGCTCTTATTTTCATCGGGAGAAAGCTTTATGAAAAAACGACTAACGATGTTTTACCTTGATTGAATAAAGTTTATCAAAGCAAGGATGTGATTTGCTTCTGAGTGACCATTTGTCAGGATAGAATTAAAGAATAGTTTGGTGAGGGAAGAGTTTAGGAAAACTTTGGTAAGGAAAGAGAAAAGGTAAAATTTGGTAAGGAAAGAGTTAGGGCAACCTTTGGTGAAGGAAAAGTTAAGGGATACTTTGGTAAGAAAAAGATAAGGAATATTTTTGTGCCGGAAGTGTTTAGGATAAACTTTGGCTAACAAAGAGTAAAGGAATACTATGAAAAGAATAGAGATAAGAAAAACTTTGCCAATTTGAAAAATACGGAAAACTTTTGATAAGAGAAGAGTTAAGGAATATTTTGGTTAAGACATGTTTTGGTGAAGGAAGAGTATGGGAAATCTTTGGTAAAAAAGGGAAGAGTTAGGAAAACTTTGGTGGGAAGGATTTAAGATAACTCTGGTCAGGAAAAAGATTAAGAATACTTAAGGGAAGAGCAAGAAAAATCTTTGGTAACAGAAGAGTTAAGAAAAACCTTGGTTACAAAAGAGATGAGGACATTTTTTAAAGGGAAAAGTTGAGGATTACTTTTGTAAGGGAATATTTAAGGAGTAATTTAGTTACCACTTTCTTCCTCTGCGACTGATGTCATACTGTCAGGTGTCTGTACAAGGTTAGTGCTGGAGGAGCGTGTTGGTATCCTTCTTCTGTCTCGCTGGGACTCACTCTCTAGAGTCAGTACGGCATACGCTGGCTCATTCTCAACATCAGCTTCAATCTGGTCACAAGATAAACGCAAATTATTTAGAGTGAAATGTTTGTGATTTGTCAGTTTGGTGTTACTGTGACTTGAAGCTGGTTAAAAACAAAGTATTAATATTAGTAAGAAAACACAGAAATCATTAGGGTTAGGCTCATGAAAGTTTCACTTAATCCATTTTTATTTAAAAGCTTAAATGATTGTTTAAATGCCCAAAACAAAAAATATGGGAGAAATAAAACAGTTTCATCCTATCTGGCCTGGAATTACACAAAGGCAACGAAGGCAGTGGCCTACCTTACACCTGGTCTTGGCCTTGGTGCCCCTTTACAACATTCCTGTAGACTCAAAGATTTCGGTGTACACTTTGCAAAATGAAAATGGCCTCACACTATCAAATTCAGGCCCGTCTTACAATTTTTAAAACATTTCTGTCAATTTGTATTTCAACCTACCTCTTCCAGCATGAGATAGAAGAATTCCTGGAGAGGTTTCTTGTTGTAATACCAGAATTTCTCAGTGGAAGGGAAAATACGCACTTTGGTCTCAACAACAAAACGGACTGGCTCCTGGATACCAGTGATGACAAGATCTACAGCTATGGTCATAAACATGCCTTTATCTGTAAAGGGAACCAGATGAGAATTAATTAGTTGAGTATATACTGAAACATCATAATGGAAGGAGGTAGTTGAGAGATAATTCAGGGATTAGCAGATCTGCATACCTAATCCCAAAGGGATTTAAGATATTGAACATGCTTAAGAGAATGAGAAAAAGGTGAACAATGAACCAATGAAGGTGGGGGTGGGAGGATGGAGGATTGAGGATTGACAATGAAGGGTCCAAAACCATTCATAATGGAAGTGCCCTGGGAAGAAACGGAAAGGGTAAAGCTGGAGGGCAGAGGATGGATTGGGGGGGGGGGTGGGTGTGCACAGCTCCCGACATTCAGATTTCAGAAAACGTACTTTTCACCAAGTTAATCACAGTGCAGCGTATCACTTACCATGCACACTGGTACAGGTACTGCCAAATCCTGCTGGAACTGGATAGCCAATAGTGATCCAAAAAGAAAATTTCATGTTTTTTTTCGATATGTCAGATTCCGAAACAGTTCTAATCCCCGTCTTAGCAATTTTTTGAGAAATCTTTTGAACTTTCAAGCTCCATGAAAAGAAGCATCCTTCCAAGCAAAGGGCAGTGTTTGTACAGATGGCTTGAAGGCAGAGTGTTACAAATGAAATTCACTACACTATCAAGGGCTTGCACAGACTATCACTGCATGCTCGCACTTAGGTTAATAAACTGGCTGCCAGTCCCCCCATTGTCTTTCAGAATTTGCTTATATATTAGTGAATGCGATTGCGGACTGGGAACAACAGACTGCAGGGGAATAGACTATGTAAGACTAACACGTAATTGCTTGTGATAATGCAATTTTTTTTTTTCACACAAACAATTTCCACAGTAAAAAATCTTTTAAAATAATGGCATGGTCAAAAAAAATAAAAATGAAGAATGAAATCTTAGAATCGCAAATGGGTGAAAAATCATAAAGCGTAGGTCGTAATTTAAGTGTTGGGAGGTGTGCGTGCGGTTAACATACCTAATCCTGGAGGGGATTCAGTGTTGAGTACTTCAAGATCTGCCTTGTTAGGATCCCACATACTAGTGACGGTGTAATTCTTACAATCAGAGCTTGTCTCAAGATTCACCTGCAGACAAAAATCATAATCTTCTACTTTGAGGATATCCTTCTTAAAAACATAAAGCCAAGTTTTAAAACTAAAGGGCATTATCATTGTGTCAGAGCAAAAACGTTGCATATCCAAAAATATCACTTATGACACGCACAAGTTTACAATTGTCAAAATGTCATACAGCAACAACTTTGGGCATGCATCAGATACTCATGTCTCTGACGGAATGAGTTACCAACAGGTAATGGTAGAAAAAAACTTACCACATCTAAGAGGTGCATTTCTCTGTCTGGAACCTCCCTTCCTGGGCTGATCAGAAGACCAAAACACCTGAGAAAAAATAAATAAATAAAAAAATAAAAATGAGTGCTGTCCATGGAAACATAAAGGCAGTTATTTGGCTTTTTATGATCAAATCTGTTGTTTGAAAATAATGTAAACAATTATGAGGTTTTTCACTTTTTCTTGTGACTCCGATATGCGAATAAGCTAATTAAACTTTCACAGGTTTGTTTTTTATTTATATGTTGGGTCACACACAAAGTGTCCATACAATCTTTGACAATTAGCAACGTTGCCTGCATGTCTTAATAAAGTAGAAGGTTTATTAAGAGCATCTTTAAGACATCAAACCAACCTTTCAATATTGAGTACTTGATGATGAGTTTGCTGAACCGTCACCAGCACCTCTTTCTTCACCCCTTGTCTTAATTTGAAACATCGTTTATCTCTGGGCACAGCTCCATAGTTTCCTTTGCCATCCTCCTCTCTAATGTCCACCAAGACAGGGATGGTGAAGCTCATCAGAGTCTCCCTGGGTGCTGGCATGGCACCGGAGACGCTGTCCACCAGACCAGGGCTACGGGGCACACGGTGGAATGCCTGGCCAAAACACGTTAAGATTCGCTGCACCTGTAATGTGGTAAAATAGCACAGTGAATACTGACTACACAACTAACCTTTTTTTTCACTTGATAGGCTCAACCTAGAGGATTACGCATCAATAACTTTTAAAACAAAGTCTTACAGCCTTTCAGATTAAAAAACCATCAATTTACTTTTCCAATAATCAAGCGTATTTGAAAAAAAGCATCTAGACTTACTGCTTCAGGAACCTCACATCTGAAGATGTGACACTGGAACAGCTGACTGTCCCGGTTTCCATGGCCACAGGTGAATGCAAAGCAGTCACTGATACCTGTACCCTCACGGCCTCGGCAACAGAAGAGAATGGTAGTAATCCGATAGGCCGAAATCTCTGATTTCCCATCAGGCTCCAGTAATCTGGCGAGATGAGTGAAAGCAATAAGTGTAATTCAATTAAGTACAACACTGCATTGGATGGTACAGTCAAGCACTGCTGGTGTATAAGGCAGGGATTGAACGGAGCGAGACTTGAGGTTCACCCAAAGTGGAATAGATGCTGCAGGTGTATGGATAAGTGCTAATAATGAGCCAAGTGATTGAGTATACTAACAACGACTGCAGGAACTAGCTTAATAAAGCCCTCTACTCTCACAAGTTTCCTGAGCTAAGGGCTGAATGTCATGATCCTGATAATTAAGTCAACAAGTTCGACAAGCAGGAAAAAATGGGCTTAGAACAAACTAACATCCAGCACAAATGGCATTAATGCGTTATGGTTGTGTTTTGTTTCATGTTAATTAGTTGCTGAGGAGGTCAATTTGTTGACCAAGAATAAAGCAATTTACTGCCCACCCGGCCCCCACAAAAAATTTACTCTAAAAACCCACCCAAAACATATACCAGCCTAAACGCATCGTACCTGGGCCCAACTTTATGGCTCTGCTTGATGCGCTTACGGTAGCAGAAAATTCCACGCTTAATGTAAGCATATTTCACAGGTAAGCAAGGAACTTCTGCTTAGTGCATGTGCCTTCGGCGCCAACCCTGCAAGCAGAGCTTGCGCAGAATTCCAAAGGAAGCAGAGACTTAAAATTAGGCCCTGCTCGGCAAACAAGCTTTCAGTGCCGCAAGACTAACAAACAGTGGTTAGTACATGTACATGTACAAGTAGCACACTGTGTAATAACAGTGGTATGTTTGTAAAACAAACACTGTAGCTGAGACCAGGAAACGAGGTATGATTGGTTGCTTACTTCTACACATTTATAACTATTAATCGATCAAATCTTGACACAATGATTAGAAATTTATTTCCGCCAATTTTTGAGAAATTTAAAACATGTTTTTTTTTTTTAACTATGGATATAGACCTTTCTTTTGCAACGTCACAGCCCGAGTTTTTGCCAACCCAGGTTGGAAAAGTATGGAAAGCCATAACTGCATATCAAAAACAGATTGCCACAGTTTGTAGCAGTGTTACACAAATATTCAAAAATAGTGTTGAATTTGTTGGAAACAAATCAACCAATCATGGAAGGTATTTCCGTTCATGAATCTTTACAGAAAATGTTGAATTTGGTCACAACATTTTTTAACACGATTGAATGTTTTGCTAACATTCGGCCGTCCATGCCAACCGGCGCACTTTGTTTATCAACAAAAGAAAGGTCTATAGACCCCTTACATAGAGGCCGCCATTGCTGAGGTCAAACAATGAAACGTGGAAGGTGTGTTACACACCACGCACAACTCTCGGCCAATGATAGGACTTCATTGACCTCAGTGAAGGTGCAGTTTGAGCTTGTGACATCATCAGCAAGGAGTCCACGGGTGGATTTCACAAAGAGTTAGGACTGGTCTTATCTCGAGTTAGGACGAGTTTTGTGAAATCGATCTTAGGATCGATCTTAGCTGGGATCGAGGACTAGTCCTAACTCCTAGGACTAGTCCTATGTTAGGACTATCCTTTGTGAAATCCACCCCACATCCCATGTATACAAATGATTTCATATTCACTACCTTATGAAGATCGAAAACAAAACAGAAAAGGGAACACAAAAGATCTCCATAGGGGAATCCTAAAGACTGGGGTGCTCCACAAGGAATTTTGTGTACAAAGTCTGAGGGAGGTTTTTAACTACAGGGACAAAGGAAAGAACAAAAGATGTCTCCACAAAGATGTAAAAAGTAGAATGGGTGTTCATACCTATGTACAATATAATGTATACACACACTCACACAAGTGTGTAACAGCCTGTAATCGTGGACCCTCCTTTGTTCAACTCTTTGTGATAGCAACCGTGGACCACAATGCTTTCCTTTGTGATAGCAACCATGGACCTGTGGATTGTCCTCTTTTGTTATAGGTCCCGGGTTTGAATGTGGTTACCTACTCACACATACACTCGGATGAGCATGTCTATCCGAGGACTTTTTAGAAACCGAGGACTTAAAAAAAAAAGGGATCCAGGTGTTTTGACAGATCGAGGACGCCCTCGCTTCACTTTTGAGTACAAAAAAAAGTTTAATATCACACAATTTCAGTTCACACATATAGAGACCTTATATAGGTAAATAATGTACAATGCTGTAATAGTGGTTTTTAAAACTTTGCAAAATCCTCAAAGGAGAAGTTATTCTGAATCTCAGTTTGTTATTCTTTCAGTAAGGTAATACAGGAAGACTCAACTGGAACTTTAATTATACAAGTATCATCCAAGGAGGAAATGAATGAGCCCTTGGTATGAATAAATCCAAATTACCATCAAATGATCACTTCAGGCAAAGTAAGAAGAAGAAAAAAAAAAGTCTTGGGAAACATGGGATGCTTGACGGAGTGGAATTAGTAAACTGAAGTTCCATGCAATGAGTTTACGAACGTGACAGCTAGAGGGCTTTAACCTTCAATGTAGAGAGTCTTACAAATCTTGACATCAACAAAAAGATTCTTCTTATGAGTCCAATATACAGGCCTGATACTTCATGGAAGCCTCCACTGGTCATTGCCTCGGCGCACCTTGAAATGTTCCAATATAAATTTTGCAATTTCCTTATAAGTTATAGAGGTGCCCTTTACCAAGGAAAAAACACCTTGGTGCCCTGTCCTTTCAAAAACAAAGCATCAGGCTTGAATCTATCTTGAGGTTGCCCTCTTAAGACTTTGGTTGAAACTACGGGTTCCCCAACTCTAACCATTCCCAACCCTTCTGTATCCAGCTGAATGCTGTTGAAACTACGGGTTCCCCAACTCTAACCATTCCCAACCCTTCTGTATCCAGCTGAATGCTGTTGAAACTACGGGTTCCCCAACTCTAACCATTCCCAACCCTTCTGTATCCAGCTGAATGCTGTTGAAACTACGGGTTCCCCAACTCTAACCATTCCCAACCCTTCTGTATCCAGCTGAATGCTGTTGAAACTACGGGTTCCCCAACTCTAACCATTCCCATCCCTTCTGTATCCAGCTGAATGCTGTTGAAACTACGGGTTCCCCAACTCTAACCATTCCCAACCCTTCTGTATCCAGCTGAATGCTGTTGAAACTACGGGTTCCCCAACTCTAACCATTCCCAACCCTTCTGTATCCAGCTGAATGCTGTTGAAACTACGGGTTCCCCAACTCTAACCATTCCCAACCCTTCTGTATCCAGCTGAATGCTGTTGAAACTACGGGTTCCCCAACTCTAACCATTCCCAACCCTTCTGTATCCAGCTGAATGCTGTTGAAACTACGGGTTCCCCAACTCTAACCATTCCCAACCCTTCTGTATCCAGCTGAATGCTGTTGAAACTACGGGTTCCCCAACTCTAACCATTCCCAACCCTTCTGTATCCAGCTGAATGCTGTTGAAACTACGGGTTCCCCAACTCTAACCATTCCCAACCCTTCTGTATCCAGCTGAATGCTGTTGAAACTACGGGTTCCCCAACTCTAACCATTCCCAACCCTTCTGTATCCAGCTGAATGCTTTGCTTAATTCTGTTTGTGACTAAGGACTGCACTAGTAAACTGTAACTGGATCCAGCATATTGCCATAATCAGACTCCAACAGTTTGGGTGCAAAGTTATGTTGGATTTTGTTTCTGTATATATTCCATGCTTTCCTGAGTCCTCTGAAATAAAATCCATAGGCATAACACTCGGCTGGAATTCAAACCCATGACCTTTGCCATGCTTGAGCAGTTTGAATTTGCTAGAAGCAGTTTTAATTTGATACTTTTAGCAGCAACTATCTAACAGCTATTAATTTGGTATCAGGGATGTAGAATATTATTTGGTTTTGGCTCTCACATGCTGTGTAGTAAACAATGAAAAATATTGGATATAAACAAGTGGTGTCAGAGGTCACAAGTGATGTCAGAGGTCATAGTGAATAGTAGATATGTAGCATTAAGGTCCACTTCAACATGGAATGATCAGCATCAACACTGAAGAATCAATAATCTGCAGTAATTAAGCTTCATTGAGTCTGTGCATGAATTGTGTTCACCTTGGGCCAAAGTACCAAACAAGGTGCACTCAATTCAATTCAATAATTTGTTGACTAAAAATAAGTGGTGGGTAGCCCTGTTAGTCAGGTAATTGCAAAGAAGAAAATAAATTGTAATATTATTATTATAAAAATAATAATATTATTATTTTTAGTTCGTCATTAAAGTGCTACAATTTATTTTCTTCTTTGACTAAAAATGTAAGATATCAAATAATAATCCCTTGCTACACAGCAGTTTATGGTTGTGAATGGCTTCTGCGCTAGCTTCTGCGCTAGCTGTCTAAGCGTAGAATGCCTATAACGTGGACTATGCAAGCGCACAAGCAAAAATTCCCTGCTAACCTGTGAAATACGCTTGACGTAAGCACAGAATTCCCTGCTTCCGTAAGCGCCGATTCTTTGCTTACGGTAAGCAGAGCCATGAAATTGGGCCCAGTTCCCATGTAGTCCTGTATAATGCTGTTTACCATGTCGATATGGGGCAGAGGGTACCGGGCAAGTCTACAAATCTGGATCAGGTATTGATCCAGGTGTTTGTTTGATACAGAATCTCTTCTCCGGTACTTTGTGCTGCGACATCGGCGACGTTAACAAAACGAACATTGCCAATCAAGACTAAATTCCCCATGACCGATAGTCCATACAAAGTAACAAGACTCAAAAATTACCGTTATGTAATCCCAATTTCCTGGTTGAGTCAATCTAGAAGGGGCAGGACAGGGGCAGGACAGGTACAGCCAAGGAGGCTATGTCTTAGACTTACATGTAAGATTTCATTTTCTATGAGAAAACGTCTTAAAGTTTTTATACAATAAGTTTGTTTAATTTGTTGTTCTTGGATTCTACGCAATTTTACTTTTTATTTTGATGCTTTTGTTACTGTTTATTGCTTGATGTGTAAATCACATACAATGTCGGCCACGAAATGTGATAACAATAAAATGAAAGTTTTCAAGCATGAACAGTTTACAGAGAGGTATCAGAAATACATGTAACTGAATAATTGTTTTTGGAATACTTGTGAAATTGTTCACATCATTTGCTTTCAAACCATTAATCATAAGAATGAGGTGACACATTTTGTTACTGCAGCATCCATGGCATGAGGCAAAGTATGAAACCAACACAGTCAAACTGACAATTCTCCTTAAACATGTTAAAGAGAAAGTAGACATATACCTTTGGTTTTTTGAAACCGTTTGATTGTTTTAATCCTATATAAATGAAGATCTATATAGAATAAAACTAACCTGTGAAAATTTCATATCAAAAGTTGGTTGCGTTTTAGAGATATCGCCGAAAATCCAGAGCGGCTATGTCCACGCAGAAAGAATAACCCATAATAGGAATACACAATCTGAGAAACGTATCTGGCAGTAACATTTCTCGGGTTCAAATTTTGGGGGATAAAAACTGATATATTTTTCCATAACCACATAATTTCAAAGTTAAATGATTCTCAAAATGCTGTATACTTTCGAAAGCTGCTGTACTTGTAACCAATAAGTTTTTATTGTCATTAATTTTAAAAGTGATTACCAAACAGAAAGCTGGCAAATTGAAACATGTAGAAGAACAAAGGCTCACACTGGGATTCGTGAAAAATCAATTCTGATAACAGTTTCTGTATTGAGCCTGAGTGATAAATCACACTAAGTACCATGGCACACTTCCTGCAATTTTGCATGTACTTGAATCAGCGTATACTATAGACTGTCTAAAGCCCGGTTCATACTTCCTACAAATGCTTCGTGCAAAGCGAATTTGACGTCACAGCTGTTATTGCTGGGAAGGATTCACAAGAGTTGAAGCTCAACTCTTCAAAATTGTGACGTCAAAATTCACATCGCATTCAGATATTTTAACAACTTTGAGTTCCTACATTTTAAGGAAAAACAACTTCACACACTTAATACTAGACCCAACATCAGGCCTGAAACAGACCTTTTTTAGATTGTATATTCCAATTACTGATTATTCTTCCTGCGTGGACATCCGCTCCAGAATTTTGCGATATCTAAAGAAACGCTTCCACTTTTTGAAATGAAATTTCACAGGTTAGTTTGATTATACATTTAAAAAGGATTAAAACAATCGAATGGTTCCAAAAACCAAAGGTATACTTTGCCTTTAAACAAAAAGGTTATTTCATACATGCTTAGTATTAATAAAAGTAGTAAGCAGACGTTTGTCATTATGACCAACGATACATCGTACATTCAGTTGGTTTTGTGCAATAATTATTCATAGCATGCCTATATGAATTAATTAGACAGACAGCTTGGGCTACACATATTTCCCTGGATGCATATTACCTAACCAACCATGGTTTATCTTCATCCATTGGGATTGTATACATAATGAGTATTTTTGTTTGATAGAGAAAATTAAACGGGCAGTTATTATTTACCTTTCTGTACACTGAACAACATAATATATGTATGTGGGACATTTGCTTTAAAATTAATCAATATTTTCAGTACAGTTGATGCATATTGCAATTTTCATGTAAGGGGGGGGTCATAAAACCCCCTTCACGACTCAAATTTGGGGTTAAATTCCACAATACCGCACGGCAAGTTGTAACTTAACAATTTTGACCAGACCAGAATTTATTTTACAAAATCAGAATTGAAATGAGAAAGAACTTTCCACAAAGTTGAACATGTAAACTGTTTTCATTTGAACATTCACTGAGAAAAGAGTGATCTCATTTGTCTTTATGGGAAAGTGTACTTGGAAGCTCAGCACAGAATTAAAAGGTTTTACCAGACTCAAACTCAAGTCAACATTTCATCACAATTTCTTTATAAAGATATTACACATTGAGGTACTATTATTCAAATGAACAACACAAGACAGCCGGACTTGTTCGGTCCTGAGTTTACTGGACCGATACTAAAATCACTGGCCTCGGTCCCGCAGTCCTACGTCAAATTCGAGCCCTGCCCTTTTTAAAAATCAGACGCATCATGGCGACCCATATTGCCATGTTGGTCCATCCTCTTCAATCCATGCATTTTGGCTATGTCCCCGATGAGTCTGTTTATTGGATGAAAAGGTTAAGCCCCTTTCAAATTGTCTGCATAATGCATGTCATAAACATTCTGCACAGCAACATTTACACATACATTACATGGTGTAAATGAACACTGTTATCACTTGCTGACCATACAAGCTTTAAATTATTTGACCTTATAATAACCTTCATTGGGCTGAATTGAATTTTTTTCAAATTGATTTTTTCTCCCATCTTACATGTACATGTAAGTGTATGACTGTAATAAGGCAGACAGCAGTTGGAGATAACTCTTGGGGGAAAAACAATGTACAGGCACATGGTTTTACCTCGCTCTATGGTTGTATGAAGGAGGAACTCAGCCCCAGGGCTAGTTTAAAGGAAACCATCATGTCCACTCAAATGTTTCTTCTTTTAGTTTATCAAAATTGTTGGATGAAAACTAACCAGTTTTGAAGTTGATGTGGAATGAGTACAGTGATATCTTTTGACATGTTGTAGGTTTGTATAAAAGGTCGTCTTCTTTTTTAATATGATGAGAAAACTAAAAGGTCAAATTCAAGTTTGATAGTCAGGACAGAGCAGCTAAATTGTCTTGTTAAAGCCATCATGGGAACACCTCAGACAACATGTTGTAGAGCAGTATAGGAGCATGACACCAAACCTGAATTGACCCAATCTACCTGACGTCATCATCAAAATAAATCTAGGTTGCAAAATTTTTGGAGTCAGATTTCCCAAGTGTTCCTGCACGCATAATGAAATTTTGGCAATAAGAGCGTGTTTACCTGCTCACCATATCAGCCAAAATGGCAGACCACAGACACGTATGATGTCAGTGCAAAGGGTCAATACATCTTAGGTGTGTGACATTGAATGGATAGACTGATGATGTTATAATTAATTGATAATGCAGGTGTTTCTGTAAGCATCCCTCTCATTCCTTTAATGAAAAGATATCCATGTCCAGTGTTACATCCATGGTGATGCTATGAGGTCATGGTGTGGTCTAACCTCCACTCAGTGGTTATACAAAGCTACATGTACAAACAGGATTGATATCCACTAGGTCAGAGAGCAATGAAACCTGTAACTCCCTTTGTAATATACTATTACTATGGTAACTTACTACTTGCCAAGCTTTACATGATAATAGACAGTACAAGTCTTTGAACAATGGGACCTGTAATATATAGTGGACGATTTTGTTTCCATCACACATTAAAGCAATGCATGTGGGACCAAAGTGGTTTTTAAATAAATGTTAGAATATGCCCGTGAGACTTGCACAGTCTATGTTAAGCAAGACATTTAACCATATTGCTTAGCCCATTGGATGGGACCCAAAGCTGTTGGTTCCCTTATGTTGTGTAATGCACAATGCATTAAGGTCAGCACCTAGTTTCTGTGCTAGCTGTGTAAGCAAAAAAATGCTCAGACATGCAACTTTGTTTAATTGCAACAACAAAAAAGTGGAGACTACTCAGCACACACAACTTTGCACAGTGTTTTCCAGGTTTTCTGCGGCACTTTAAAACACGAAGAAAAAAAAAGGGAAAAAAGCTGATCAACTGAAAAGTTGCATGCCTGAATCCTTAGTAATCAGACCAGAAATACACAAGCAACAACTCCTTGTTAACCTGTCAAATACGCTTATGATAAGCATGGCATTTTCTGCTACTGTAAGTGCTGATTTTTCACATGTGGTTAAGCTGAGGCATGAAATTGGGCCGAGATCTGCTGATACAATCATGAATAAAACGATACGTATCAGTTATATTTACTCCCTTAGTACATAAACACAGCGGCCGGTACATTTCTGTAGTATTACTGCGTATTGTAAGCCCAGTGTATCTCAATATGCTTGAACATTGAACCTTGCAGGAACCTTTCAGTTTAAATTATCTAAATGCAATCTCTAGAGCAAAATATTAAAATTATGTACAATATCCGTCCATACAAACATGACAAAGTGCCAATGACACATACATTGTAGACTACAAACACTACAGACACATGGACAACAAAACTAATTTAGAAAAACTACTTCTTGCATCATATTTGATAAACTTCAGAATTTTTCCAGTTAGGTAGACAAATAGATGGATTATTTTAACCCTCCTACTGTTCGCAACATTTTCAAGTGAGTTGACCAACCATTTGAAACCATTCAACTGCCAAAGTTGTGCATGGTGGCACAACTGTGCACAGAACTAACTGTGTACTGTGTACATGTACATGTACATGCATTCCCTCATGGTATCATATTGCAAGGCTGGCATAGCTTATCTATCATTCAAAACCACAGTGAATGGTATTGAATGGTCAGACAGCAAGAGGGTTAACGACTTGGTTTTAAATATATTACCAAACATGCCAAAAGGAGAGTCTTGTAAGCCAACTATGTGCCTGAGCATGTTCTGGATGCCTCTTAATAACAAACAAATTGGATACACTACTGTCTTAGTTTTAGTGCGTATTAAAGTAAATTTGGGTCCAGAATGCCCAACAGTTTAGAAAAATCCATGGGAGAACCCTGTACTCTCATCTGAGATGCCACGATTTTATGCATCACTCAGAAAGCATCCAGTATACATTAATAGTTTTCAATATTCATAACAGTGTGGCGAAAAATTCAAGCAACTTTTTTTTTGCTAGGTGTACGTAGTGCAAACATGCAGTATCTGACATTATTTCTTTTTGTATAGACACAAGGGTTCACCAATTACACAGCTGATGCATTCTCCGCTTACACAGTTAACAACCCACAAATCTGAGGTACTTCTTACTCTGGAATATTCAATGAAGCTTTGGCTTATCACGTTAAATATCTCACACACAAAAAAAACATTCATTGCATGAATCTTCTCAGATTACAGTAAACTGCAAAAAGGTGACACATACATTGTACAAAAAGCATTTCTCTTAAAATAATGGAGAAGTTTCAATACCAAGCGATGAAATTACCATCCGAAGCCTCCAGAGGTCTGTAAAATTGTCAAAACATCTTGTCCTGTTTCAGATATTTAACATCAATCCAGACAATTTCACCTTCTGAGACAATTTTTCCCATCCAAGACGTCGTCCGTAGACACTTGAGACAAGAATCTACGAAGAAATGAACTCAGAGAGGCAGAAAAGAGAAGACGCCGCCGAAAGCTTTCAGCTGATATGAAATAAGACACCGAGGTCAGAGTTCAATTGTGATGTCGTCACAGAGACCCGATGACGTCACATCCAAACCCCTTTGGAGAAGCGGTGATTGTGAGGTAATTATTTGTACAGCGAGATTCACAGCTAGTCTGATTAGGTCAGGAATGGAAGGGGGGTAATGACGGGGGACTGAAGCATGTCTTGCAATCCAGAATTTGCTCGTAGTCGGACTGAGTGCGTGAAGTGCCCACAGCTATTTACAAATGTGACAATATTTACAGTGACAAAATATTGAGACAGGGAATAGTGGCTAATTAACCCTTACATTGTTTATAAAATGGAAAGTTAAATATTTGTTTTAATTATGTTGAGATCTTTTAACATTCAAGGGAGGAACTGTATGAATGTTTAATACTTTAAACTGGAAATTTGACAAGGTGAGGAAATGTGATAAAAAAGACATCATTCAGCATGATCGGGTTGGGTTCAGCATGAGGCACTCAATGAATATAATTATCCATGTTGTTGTTCTTCATACATCATTGAAACATCTAATCAGTTAAACATCTAGCTTTATAGTGTAAATGCAACATTAGAGAAGCATTCGGAAACTGACAGAAAGATGCAATAATCTATAATAATAAATTAAAAGGATTTAAATAGACAATAATTGCATAAATAATCATTGCATATATTTTAACTACAAGCCATTTTAACTGGGAACAAATAAAAAATAATTGCTAGAGATAATTCCACTTCAACTTTGTCCTTCAAACAATCCAAGAGGAAGAAAGCGTCATCAGAATGAAAGCAATGGTCAGAGGAACAACATGACAATAAAGCTGTATATAAATGACTCATCGAATGACGAGTTGGGCTGCATAATAAATCAATGCAGTACAGTGCCATCATTAACGTCAGGGTACACCACTGATCTTTAAAAAGATCAAAGTAATTAAACCTAACCAGGGACCTGCTACATGTATATGAGGATACAAGTGAGCTGCTTAAGCAGACAAAATTGCTTAACAATTTGTTGCTTAGCAGAAATGAGCAGGATACCAGTTACAAATTCTACATGTGACATTGTAGTTTGGCTGGTAACCTTATTCTGGTAAGCATAGTTTTGTTGTGCTAAGCTACTTTTTGTGCTTAAGCAGCTCTATGAAATTGGGCCCAGGTGTGAAATTGTATTTTGGCTGGTAACCTTAGTCTGGTAAACACAATTTTAGTGCTTGGCTACAGCAGCATACCAATTCTGAATACCATTATCACCATAGAGATTTATTGTGTCATCACATTTTGCTTTGTAATTTAAAATCGATTTATTGACAACTCTGCTTTAAAAAAATTACTTTTTTAAATGCAGCATCTCAACATTGCATTGCAACATCTTTGTATTTATGTGATGATTGCTTTTCATGCCTTGCTTTTGTTTGGTAATGCGTACTGTGAATTGCAATACAGAGCCCTCTCCACAGTGCACCCAAGCGAGGTACAATGTACATGTACTTTCCCCAAATAAGCAGTCAAATAGTTTTTAAAAGCACACTCGTTAACTCAGCAGTGTGGCCTCACACAAAATACGATATTATGCCAAAACACAGAAAATACGTCGCGACCTCACTTTAGGAATCATGCGAGGCCTAAGAGGCCCAGAGATCAAAGACCAAAGACTTGTCTACCTTATCCCCATGATACACTGCAAAAATGGCCTCTCTAGGCAAAACGTTAACAATGCAAACATGAAAATGCGCACATATTCCCAAACAATTTCATGACATCGCATACAAATGCGCACATATTCACAATAATCATATGCGATGTCCCTTCAGGGACACCATAGTATACACTCTACATGTTACATGTATGTTTATCCTTGTACAAAATTATGTATTCTTCTGCATCTAATGAAAACTCACATTGCTTTAATTTATCAATATATTGCTAATTTCCAGTAAATTAAAATTACAGGAGTTCAGGAAACATCAGCGTTCCCAATCTACTGCATGTGATAGATGAGATTATGAGATGTATACATACTGATAGAGTAACCTTGGTATATGTACAATGTACACAATACATGTGTGTACATGTAAAATGTAAGAATGTGGATCATGTACCACTGCTAACCAGTTTACACTGCATTTAAAAAAATTTAAACCTGGCAATGCTAAAATGTACTTAATAATCTTATTAATATTTCTCTCCACAAAATTTCAATTTCAATCACACTAAAATGTACATGAAATAAAAAATAATTTGTAAAAGAAAGAAAAAAATCACTAAAAACGTAACTGTATGCGCAGAAGGCTAGACTGAGGAGGAAAAAGTAATTTTGAATGTAGGAAATCTCTACTTTGATTTATTTGAAACAAAGAGTTGTCAATACCCGTAAAGCTCATAATTTGTGGGCTGTAAGCCCACGGTAAGCAGGGTGTCATGGCCGAGTGGCTTAGAGCATCGGATTCAAGTTCTGGTGGTTTAGTCATCGGGTGTGGGTTCGAGTCCCGGTCATGACGCTTGTGTCCTTGAGCAAGACACTTTGCAATAATGGGGTATAAATGGGTCCCTGCGAGGGTAGAGTTTGATATTGTGTTTGAAAAAGCCATCGGAGCGCCATGGCAGCCCAGGGCTGTATACTCCCCAGGGAGCTGAGAAAGATTAAAGGAATGTTATTGGCCCAATGACCAGGGCACTAATGTAAAGCGCATTGATGCGTTATTGTGAAATGCGCTATATAAGAACTAGTTATTATTATTATTATTATTAAGCAGAGCCATAAAATTATCCTTGATTGAGGTTTCACAGATGCAACATGAACTTTTGAAAATTGATGGCACTCCATTAATACAAAACAATGCATAAATGTACGCAGTAAACCAAGTACACTATAAGTCTTAACAATCTTACTGATTGCAGTTTTAACAATTCGGTCTACAAGTAAGTGAGCTCAATATTTCGCCACATTTTGATTGCAAATATTACAACTTTTTCACAACTTATCACCTCAAACCCATAAAAATCCAACACCATTGTTTTGCCCGACTCTTTTGGACTGAGAACAGCACTAGTAAATGGCTTTACATACTATGAGATAAGGCATACTACCATATCAAAGTCCAACAGTTTGGGTGTTGAGTTACCAGATGGTGCTAGGTTTTGTTAGCCTAGTGCTAGAAAGTCATAATAAATAATCCAAGAGGGCTAACTTTACATGTAGGTAACTGTAACTAATGAACTTGCGGGTACAACCATGTGTAAATCTCTTTTGGGAAGAATGTTGGCTCTGAAAAGAGCCAGTGTGGTCTCAACGTTTTGGGAGAAATACATGTATTCTACTCTATTATCAACAAATGTTTCCTTGATCTTGTCCTTGACAGATCAGCTCCAATTCAAAGGGAGGAAATTACCAATACATGGATAATTACCGAGAAACATTTCCTGTGAATCCCTGAAATCATTTAACTGAGATAGTGTTGAACTAGTAAACTTCTCAGGATATCTCTGTACATTTAAGGAACATCACTGCAAACCAAACATGTACTCACTTAAGAACCCCCCCCCCCCCCCCCAAGAGAACGACACGAGGTCAAGGAGTAAACTCACCTCACAGATCCTTCAGATGTCCTCGGCACTGACAGAACAATCTCAATCGCATTCTGTGATTGTTGTTGCCTTAAGATGTTCATTTTGTTTGTGGCCTCCATCTCGCTCTTGGGTGCATTGACCGAAGCTGCTCCAAGATAAATGATGCGGGAGAACAGGGTGCAGATCTTATCTAAAGGGACCATGCCGACTCGAGATGGGCTCAGACGATCTACAAGTTATGAAGTCATTGTTAATGAGACATAGAATTGGTTGAATGAAGTCTTCCTTCAAATTCAAGACATCATCATGAACATTCATTACTCTAACAACTTATTTGGTACACAGTATAATTTACCAATAGACCTTATGCATATGACGTCATTTGAGTAGGGCGCCCTCACCTAGAGGTCAAAAGGAAGATGCTCATTGGCCAGTCTTGTGCGCCGCGCGTACAAATCAGCGCGTTTCCATTGTTTCATCATCAGTTTACCTCTAAGATGGCGGCTTGGTGACGTCAATGCATAAGGTCTATTGTCCTACATGTAAACCCATCTTCAAGAAAAGTTAGCATTTGAAACTCACATATACTGATCTTATAAAAGTTGCATATTAAGGAAACTTTAATAAGAATGTTGTTCAATGTAACTTTTAAGATAAAAAAAAACTTACACAATGTTTTCACAATAGTTTATTTCAAAAAAATGTTGAAATTGAGTTTGACACCTGCTGAACCTAGATGAGTTGATTGTAGTTACTCTTCCGCAAAAACCAATCTTGTAAAGTGACATGCATCTCCACAAATTTTAAAGGAGCATGTATGACATGTATCACTATATGACAGCAGACATCCAATCTAAACCAGTTTTCAAGAAATGTGCAAAATGTCAAAATTTTAGGCTGTCCAAAATGGCGGCTACGGCTACACCTATGGCTTGATCGCCATGCCATCCTGCGTTGTCCTTAGCAATACCCAACAGTGGTGGCCGTAGCCATAGCTGCTAATTTCCATACGGCTTAAACTTTTCAAACTGAATTATTTCTCTGAAACTCTGGAGGTTCACTTCCATATCTAACTGTCCACCAAGGGCGGTTGACTACACAGTGTTTATCTAACATATTATGAAACTGATTCTAAATTAGCAGAGTGTGACCAATAAAGCTCCGAACAGAATTCATTCATGTACAATTGTACAATGTAAAGGAAATGACTTGTAACAATAAACAGATTATTCACACTGATAAAGGCGGTATTGACTAATGCAATATTACACAATGATTTGAGAGTATCAACCTTTGATTGTATTGACCACTTAATTAAGTGTCACAGGGAACACCACTTGTACATGTTTGGATTTATAACATGGTGCAAACATTTTTTGTTTGTTTTCAAATCATGCATATGTACACAACCAAAGTGAGGCTAGGATTAAAAATAGTCAGGTCCCAATCTTTGCAGTTTGTAATTGCAATTTCAATACAGTCAGGCCTGATACCTCCCGGAGGCATGTGCAAAATTACCTCCATTGCCTCTGGTCTTTGCCTAGGTGCCTACTGAGTGAAATGCTCCAATAGAAATTTACAATTTCCTCACAGAGGTGCCCTTTACGAAGGAGAAAACTTACATGCTTTGGTGCCCTTGCCCTTTCAAAAACAAAGCACAGTGTATGGATGCTCATTGGAAGGAATCCTTCCCACACTCCAACACATCCAATAAATACACTTTTTAAGGGACACCAAGGTAAAGGCAAGGGAACGAAAGCAATTTGCTTAAGCGCTAACTTTACCCATTTTGATTCCGGAAGTTGTAAAATAAACACACACAGGCATGAAATTCCATGAATTCACTAGGGACAAGCCTGCACTGTTCAAGTACCTAGACATGTACTGTATCCTCAGTGCTCAGATTGTATCTTTGTAACTTTCTTATAAATGGAACTGCCCTTTATTCAAGGAATTTGGTCTTTCCCAGAGTCTGAAATACATGGCCTGAACATTCCCGAATGTACAGGCATTTGTGAACTATGGGACATTTTGGTAAATTACGCCAACATGACGTACCAGTGTACATGCATCACTACAGGACATGATACTAAACATCAGCAAAACAAACTGGTAAAAAATCACTCACAGTTTCTCTGATATTGTATAGACCTTATGCATTGACGTCACCAAGCCGCCATCTTAGAGGTAAACTGATGATGAAACAATGGAAACGCGCTGATTTGTACGCGCGGCGCACAAGACTGGCCAATGAGCATCTTCCTTTTGACCTCTAGGTGAGGGCGCCCTACTCAAATGACGTCATATGCATAAGGTCTATTGTCATTTCCTTCTCAAATGTAGTGAACATTTGCCCATCTTGCACTAATTGCTAAAATACGTGTCATGTAAACAAGATTTGGATTAAGAAAATTAGAGTTTTGTTAAGTGCAAACCATTCTTAAATTCACAAAATTGATGTGTAGTGTTAGAAGTTAATTAAACCCATGTGAAGAGGGTGTTTGGTAAACCCATGTTTGGAACAATGTATGGATTAGTTATTTTTACTGTCGCTGAGTGGTGTAAATAATTCACTGACAAGCACTAATTTCTTTTTACACAGAAAGACAACATGCAACACTGTTACAGACACATTACTGTACAATACTACAAAAATATATAATTTTCATTATGTTTTTGTGGACTACTATTACATGTAGCTAATTACATTAACAGTCAGTTTCCCATTAATTTTGAATGTGGACAAAAAATTCTTAAAATTGTAAAATATCTGGCTCGAATCTCTACAGGCTGCAGAGGTCACAATTCAAGAAACGAGTAAAAAAATTCTTCTCAGTAAAGTTTTTTCACATATCTTTAAAAAAAATAGTTTCTTTGAAATTTGTAAAACCAGGCCTGGAATTACACAGAGGCCACAAAGGCCATGGCCTTTGTGGCCTCATGTCTTGGCCTTGTTGCCCCTTCAGAGGTTTCCCAAAGCCTTTAAGATTTTCCAGCGGAAGTGCCCTTTGCAAAATGAAAATGGCATTGCCTTCTCAAAGATAATTACAGGCCAGTAAAACATTATAAAAAAACAATTCAGTGTTTTCTTCTTACATGTTGATGAAAATAGAATTTGGGATACATAGTCAGATGTCTCTATCTCTATCTCTACATGAAAGTAGTAATAACATGTTTAAAACCTTTGGGTATGAATTAAGAATTACAATGATTACCATACATGTACCATGACCATGGTGCGGGAGTGAATGGTAGTAGTGGAACCTCTCCTTCATGCCGTGCCCAAGAAATTTAATCTACTTACTTTCTGAGTCATTTGGGCTTGACCTTGGCTCCCATGGGTCAAGGCCACCCTTATCCAAATGCACATCCCTAGATGACCCTTGATCCCTAACCTTCCAACTTTCCACATGACCCGAGAGAATTCGCTCACCGAGATCTTGTGATGAAATCTGCTGGAATGAAGTTGGACTACCACTGCCAACCTGGTGAGATGGGTTATTAGCAGAGTAGACTGGCTCACTAACACTCCGATAGCGTGACTGATCATTATTAGTCGGTGTCTCCCAACCACTCACTCCTTCATCATCCCCATCCGAGGGCACTTTACCATCATGTTGATCACCTCCTAAGACTTCATCCAGATGTTGTTTAAGATCTTCCATGTTTCCATTGCCAACAATCTTCAGACCAGTACTCTCTGCTGAGGTTGTTGATACATTGTCCTGATTAGGCTCGGGTGCTTTCTCTGAGTTGGGCGTGACGACTACAAACTCTTCTGTGACAGACAAGGAGTCAGCAGAACTGCGACTGACCTTGTCTTCCATTGATGTTCTTTGAGTAGTGATATTGTTAAAATAAAGTTACCCCTCTTTTCACAGGGTGCAGAATTGATGTGCTGAGTCCTTTGGAGGTTATTGGCAACTTCAAACCAATCCCGCAGAAGCAACAGTTACATCCTGTAAAGAAAAACAAATTGAGACATTTGAAATTATTTTCCCTCCAATTTACCATGCCCGATTCCAAAAGCAAGAATTTTACATTCCACAACATCTATCATAAGTGGAACCACTAACAAAATAGTAAGCCACGATACACCATGCAAGTCCCGCGTATATTCAAACAGTTTGGGGAACTTTTGGTTCCTTTTTCCTACATACAAGTATGGGTATCATAAAAATGATGTAAACCTAATTGCACGCTTTACAGTCGACCAACATTCTATTTCTAGTACACCAAAGACTTGTACGTATTCAGATTAACAATGAAAAGTAATGCATCCATCCTGGGAGACTGGGATGAGATGCAAGCTGGCAGCACACATATTTCCCATTATTAGTTTTGAACATGCGGGCAACATTGAGCAATACGTTTATCTGGTAATACTACTGCCTGGCCAACCGTTGTTCCTGGATGTCTCCTGAATGCAGGAATGAAACTAATTATAATTATTACAGCGTAGCTGAAAACAAGTAGAAATGCGTATACGTTTCGCCACCATCAGCCCCATACAAAAAGGCAAGATGTTTCCACACTTTGTCAACTACTGCCACTAGTGTTAAGTGCGCACGCCGACATGCAATTAATTTACATACATGTATTTCAAGGGAAGGGTCTAATAATTATTGGGCAATGACTGTTGGAACATGGGTTGGGTCAATATTGGTGGTGACTTTTTTCTGTTTTTCCAGTTATTTACTCAGTCTCACAATCAGGGCTTAATGCGGAATTCTGCGATTACGCAGCACGCGTTGGCCCATATTATTACACCCGGTTTATACAAAATCATCTGATCATGTGTTGTACATTGTAACTTGTAAGCTCAGAATTCTGTAGTCACGGTGATGGTGGTGTTCCGTCCCAACTTGACAATCGTCCCAACTATAGTTGGGACTGGTCCCAACTTGAGTGTTCAAGTTGGGGCGTCCCAACTGTAATTGGGATCGCCCATAGATGAGTGTGAAAATTGTCATTATGTGGTTTGGTGCCAACCATTTCATAAAAAATAAAAAATAAACTAAAAAGGAGGTGGGAATAACATATTCCACCTTTTTATTTACCCTGAGAAAGTATACTTTTTAATTTACTGGGTCTAATTCACAATCATATCTTCACACTCACAGCCATTGACACCCCCACTGACACTAAGTGACAGTGATACGGGAGTCGAGTGGGACTACGTTCATCAATGTCGTTATAATATAGTCAACGTTGATGATGGGACGACCGACCGTCATCACATTGAAAACATTGACCGACCGTCATCACATTGAAAACATTGACATCACAGCCACTCTGGATCTGGATCACTCATTGTAAATGTTCAAAATAACCCCATTGTTTGACCGTTATCTACACTGAAAATTGCTTAATGTTCATCTGACACACTGGCTAAATAAAGCTGTTATGTTGACTTCTTACCTTGTCTTATACGACACACCTTATTTTATCAAATTTGTGATTTTTTTTATTAGGCAGTGCTTCACAAGTTCCATCTTGTATCTTTCCATGCGTCAGTCACTGCAGTAGATTAGGAATATCACGTCGCCAGGTGGCGCTATTTCAATAAGTCCGCTACCACCATGACAGGTTCGTCTGCAACAATTTTTCAAAAAATCCCAGTTATTTCAATCATTGTCTTATAATAATATTGTGATCATGGAAATTAGATCATAGTGTTATTGCTATTGATCAAATTGTTTATCGTTAAAATAAACTTATGAAGGTTATAAAAGTATTAGAATACTGAACAGACTGATATTCGGCCTTTCCTTGGGATTTCTTCTGAATGGAAAAACTAATGCAATTATGGCTTTGTTTTCCTTGAGAGTCATTTATTAATAATAATAAAATAATATTATCAATCACATTCACAATCAGTATCAATTTTAAATTAGTAATAATAATTTGCAATGAAGAATATCAATCCAAAGAACTTCCATTCCGTTTTCTCAATTTTGGATAACAAGTTCCCAAATCTTGAATTCATTGAGCATTTATTCCTACCTGTTAATGTTAATTTTGTATTATATATTTTTGAATTTGATGATTCATGTTGCAGAATCAAGTGATACCTTCAAGTTCCGAGATGGCCATCTTAATGTCACTCCTGATAAATACCATAAGTATCCAGCAGCTGTAAGAGGGTGTGATACTCCACTCATAATTGATAATGGTAAGTTTGCGACAGTGCCAGTGGATGCTCTGACTGATGACTTGGTTGTTGAATCAAACGTATCGTGTTGTGGCCGAGCGGTCTAGCGCACCAAATTCAAGTTGTGGTGGCTGAGTCAAAACAATGTGGGTTCGAATCCCGGTCCCGGCACTTGTGTCCTTAAGCAAGACACGTAACTATAGTTGCTCCTTCGGCGTTTATGTCCTGGATTCTGTCGAGTAAAGGAGTAGAAGTAGAAATAACACAGCTTAGCCCAGGTTGAACTCCATGTGTTTATTTCAGTGCGATCGTGTCCAACCTGGGCAATCAGCAGCACACAAACTTGATAGCTGCTGTACAGTACATTGATACTTATAGGTCAAGTAAAACATTCTTTATAACACATAATTGTTAGTTGCAATAAGCATTATCCTTGATCCTCCTTATAGCTGTCGAGTAAATAATATTTAGGCCTTTCTTTTATAAGAGTAAAAGTTTTCCCTATACTGTTTATTAAATTACGGTCTTATTTGCATCTTTACCCCAAGGATCTTGTTACTGCAGAGTGGGCTGGGCCAGTGATCCTTCCCCCCGTCTTGTCTTCCGTAGCTTAATCGCCCGCCAACGAGGCAAGAAAGACTTTGAGTCTCAAATCGGAAACGACATTCCTAATGTGGAGACAGTACGCTGGTTGCTGAAGACACAGTTTGACCGTGATGTGGTCACAAATTATGACTCTCAGGAACTTGTGTTTGATCACATCTTTACTCATCTTGGTCTAGACACAGAGGGCGCTGTCAAGCATCCTCTAGTACTGACAGAGACAGTTTGTAACCCGAGTTACTGTAGGCAGTGTAAGTCAATTTAAGTGTTAAATAAAACTAGTGCTACCTCTTAGGATGTGGGGTTGAGTTGGGCAAGATATCAGGTAGACAAGGTAGAAGTTGGGAACTAAAAGAACATTCTGAAAAAATGTAAGAAATCTTATTAAGATGATAGTAAAACTTTTTATGAAGTCCTTGCCAAAAACGAATAACATTCCATATTCGGTCATTCTTACAGGTAAAATAGCAGGTGTCAAAGAGAATTGAAATGTGGGATCATTTTGCAACATAATTATGATATTTTCTTTTTCAGTGATGTCAGAGCTGTTGTTTGAGTGCTACCATGTTCCTAAAGTGGCTTTTGGTGTGGACAGTTTATTCAGCTTCTATCATAACTTTCCGGACTCAGGTAATGTCAAATGTATAATTATGTGCTGATTATTCTCATGCCTGGTCCCAATCAAGCAACTTTGGCTATGGCTATGGCTTAGGACTTTTTGGCAACCCAGCCATAGCCACTGCTGAAGCTGCTATTTCAGACACGGCCTTTGGTTTCCTTATAAAGGCTCTACTGAAAACATTCTTTTTTTGATTACAGGAACCTCTGATGGTCTGGTACTCTCCTCTGGTTACCAGACTACCCATATCCTTCCCATGATTCAAGGCAAAATAGACAGCACACACTGTCGGCGAGTCAACATCGGTGGTCTGCATTCATCGGCATTCATGCATAAGTTACTGCAACTCAAATACCCAGCACATTTTGCTGCTATTAATTTGAGTAGAGCGGAGGTAGGAACAGTTTGTAAATAATACATTATTTGGTTTTCGTTAATCCGCTTAAACACAGAATATTTTGCTCAGCAGAAACAGGTTAGCATATATTAACTTGGTATGCCAGTGAGTTGATTCTTACTGGTGTTCTGCTACTTAGGTCAGCACTTTTTCACTGTGTAGCTGCTTTTTGAAATTTACATCCTGGGTCTAATCTACAAAAACACACCTATCTTAGAATTGCTTATATTATTTGTGATTCATAGATAATACTTTGCTTAGCCGCCAATATCAATTAAACATCTGATATTTAGTTAGACTTTGAAGACTTACCAGTATCTGAGTTTAAAAAGTAGAATATAAATTCTTTAACAATTTCTAAGGCAAGGTCCAAGTCAAGTGACTTTGGCTATGGCTATTGTCATTGGTAACAGCCAGTTATTTTTGAAGATTAAGACTCTTCAGCAATCTGGCCATAACTAAAGCTGTCAATACGGACACAGCCTTAAACTTATTTATCTTTCAGGAGCTTGTGAATGAGCACACATATACATCAGTGGATTACACTGCAGAGGTGAAGGACTGGCAGTCTATACCCTACTGTGATAAACACATGCATAGAATACAACTACCGTTTACACCGGTAAGTTTAAATAAATAAATTGTCAAGACAAACTGTCAAGGGAGATGGCAACATAGGGCTAGATAGCTCAGTTGGTAGAGTGCCGGCATGTTAATCTGGAGGCCATTGATTCAAATCCCACTCCAGTCAATTTTTCTTTTTTTTCGAACCTAAAATCGACAAACTGTCTAGCTAAATTTAAACTTGATTAGTTGTAGTTCAGTTATTGCCAATGATTTGTTGTCATTTTATTTAATTTGTTTGGTTGTGAAGCCAAGGACTCCCAGAAAGGCAAACTTAATCAATGTACTAGCCAATAACCCAATTGGTGAGGAAGACGAGGAAGGATTCCACAAGGGTCGGTCATTGGCCCTAGTGTTTTCACTAAGTATTTTCAACATGTTGCTTGTGTAATTCGACGTCATGGGTTAAACTTTCACATTTATGCAGATGATGTGCAGATTTACATCTTTTTTAATCCTAAGGCTCCAGGTGACGCAGTATGTGCCACCTTTAGGCTGGCATGTTGTGTGGAGGAGCTTCATTTATGGCTTGCGAACAACATGCTTAAACTTAACGACTCAAAGACTGAGTTCTTTATTGCTGCATCCCCATACAACATGAAAAGGCTATCTAACATCACAATACAGATCGGGTCTACTGAAATTATTCAATCTTCAACTATCAAGAACCTTGGCGTCACTTTTGATACATCCATGACCATGTCAGATCATGTTACATCTCTGTGCAAATCTGTTAACTTTCTTCTGTGGAACTTAGCAAGAATTCGCAAGTTTTTGGACCGTGACGCTTGTTCTAATGCAATGCGGGCTCTTGTGCTGTCAAAGTTAGACTATGCTAACGCACTCCTTTCGGGATGCAAACACAGAGATGTAGCTCGTCTGCAGCGCCTACAAAACCGGGCGGCCCGCATTGTATTTCAAGTTTCACGTCGTCATTCCATATCTCCTCTGTTAGACTCCCTACACTGGCTGCCAATTGACAAAAGAATCAAGTTCAAAACACTGCTCTATATATACAAAGCTCTGAATGATCTGTCGCCAGTCTATCTTACAGATTGCATTGCCACCCATTTACCATCAAGGGAAGGTCTACGTTCGAACCGGGACGTTACTCGTCTTGTCATCTCTAAGAGTAAAAAACGGATAGGCGATGGATCATTCAGTGTGTTCGGGCCAACTCTCTGGAACAAATTACCACAGACCTTAAGATCCTCACCAACGGTTGATGCTTTCAAGCGCAATCTCAAAACCCATTTATTTTAGTGTGTTCACATTGCTGATGTTTTTGTTTGTTTGTAAAGCGCAATGATCATTTTTGGAATTGCGCTATATAAGAACTGATATTATTAAGGAAGTCTCTTATAAGTGTTTTTCCAAATGGTCTTAAAGAGCAACCAATGAACGTATCTGTACTCGGAGAGGAAATGAGTATCATGAACAACTTGAAGGAGAAGATTTCATGTGAACTTTACTTCTCTTTCTTAGTTGCCGGGATGGTCCTCTGAGGATAAGAAACAAGACAAGAAACAACAGCAGATAAAACGCCTTCAGGAGATCAACGCTAAGAGGAGAGAAGAAAGAGTAAGAAAAGAGTCTAATTCGTTATGAATTGTTTACTTTTACAAAGAATAAACAAAGTACAGAGCAATGATGACTCCAAGAGTTAAAACTTTTCAAATGCACCGACAGAAAAGTGGAAAAAATTGCTACTCATAACTACGCAGGATGAAGGGCGACTAAGATTGGTAAATGAGTATTTGGATTTGAGAGCTTGTCATTAAATCAGATTTAGAAGAAAATTGTACAAAACTTTCAGAAGAGCTTTATTGTTTTTGTTTATGCAGCTTGCTGCTGAAGAAGATAGAAAGCAGCAATTGAAGAGTGTTCAGGAACTCCTTGAAGATGAAGATGAAGAAGGTTATCAGGTGAGTGTGTATCTTGCATGAATATTCAGAGATCGAGATCCACATATGAGGTTGGCTTTTTTCTTTATGTACTTAAAAAAAAAAAAAAATATTTCAAGAAATCATTTTGAAAATGTTATTCAAACACAAATTTCTTAAAGCTTACTTTGTTTTCAGATCAAATGGTATGAGCGCCATGTTGAGCATAAAATACTTCCTTACGACAAATGACTTCCATCATTCTTGTACATGTACTTATTCGATGTCTTGACATTAGAGAGCTCTACAGGAGCTTGGATACTCCTCAGGGGCGGAGCTACAGTCTATGATTGACAAGCTTACAGGAACCATTCAGAAGATCAAAGATAAGATATCAGGGGTGGAGTCGGCACATACCAGCCAATCACAGCAAGAGCTTTCCCAGATAGACCAATCACAGGAGAATCAATCAAAGGTGGGTGCTGAGTGAAACAGAAGTATCTGGGTATTAATAAGTACAATCTTTCTTGAGAAATTACTGAAATTGAATGTTATTATTGATATGAAGGTTATTTACATTTACATATTACCATGGTAACTTCAAACAGATGCCAGACGGTGATGGAAGCGATAATGAATCTGAAAAAGGGAAGTTATGTGATCTTGACCTGCTACTGAGAGATGTTGATCAAGACTATGACAGGTAAAAAACAATCAAATGGTGTCTTACTTTTTGCCAGCTAAACAAAAGTAATGTTTGCTTCGTGTCACTTCCACAGTCTCTTGGTCTTCTAATTCTTGTTTGAGTCCCAATGGGCAGGTGGATTATTACATTTGTAATCTGCACCTACTGGTGGAGGTTTTCAACCAAACTTTCATTGATCATCTATACTTAAAGGGGTCCTCTCTACTGGACAATCAGTAAATTTGAACTAATCGATCTTCCTATTCTCCACAGCAAAGAAACTAGTCCGCAACCTACTCCCAGGATGACCTTTGACCTTGCTGAGTACTACCAGCTTCAACTCGGAGTAGAGAGAATACGCATCCCAGAGATCGTGTTCCAACTGTCCATCATTGGTCATGATCAGGCCGGACTGGCTGAAACCTTGGATCATGTGTTAAGAAGTTATGACAGTAAGACGCAAGATAGACTGGCACAGGTGAGCATTTGGTGCTTGATATAGGGCATGGGGTACCCCCCATTGTGTCTTCATTGTATGGTTGGAATCTCAAGAACGCTTTAGAGGATTGTAGGGGGGTAAAGCTGTACAAGAGGAAAACAGTGTTTTGAAGTATGGAAACATTTTGGGGATACCCTCTGCCCAGTATCGGGCATGGTATACAGGTGAGGTATAAAGGGTAACCAGCAGCTGCGACCTTGGATGACCTCATATTGATCCCATAGTTATCCATGCTATGATTGATGAGGTTGATTCTAACAGTTACCCTCTAAAGTGTACCAGTGTAATAGTGTACCAGTGTAATAGTGTACCAGTGTAATAGTGTACCAGTGTAATAGTGTACCAGTGTAATAGTGTACCAGTGTAATAGTGTACCAGTGTAATAGTGTACCAGTGTAATGAGTATTATGCTTTGTTTGTTCCAGAGAGTTTTTCTGACTGGAGGTAACATGATGTATCCTAACATGAAGGAGAGGATAGAGACAGAACTGATGGCAATGCGACCATTCCAATCAACATTTCAAGTCATCCGAGCGGGTAAGATCTGTATGCCTCATCACTACAAGTGCACCTCATGATGTCATGAGGTGCATCAGAACAGGTGTGCCAGGGCTAGATTTCACAAAACAACAAGATTCATCTTAAGATGAGTTGTCAATATTGCCATAGTGATTTGTGTTGTGACATCATATTTTGCTTAGCAATTAAGATTGATAAATATCTTAAGATCAATCTTAGTTCTTTCTGAAATCGACCTCTAATGTCATCAGGATCAGGTCCAGTATGGTCTATCATCAATGATCTATTAAACACAACCTGGAACTGATGAAAAACACTTTTTAACAAAAAGTATCTACCAAAGATTAAAGAGCACTGAAGGTGAAGATGGGGAACTCTGGCTGAAATGTGAAATGTGCACTGGAGGTTATTTCAGAAAGTAACTCTTTTGATGCAGCAGTAGATCAGCGCAGTCATTGACCATTGCTATCAATGAATAACAAACACGTCCTTGCTGAAATGGCGCCCAAATGTATTTCACGTTCCAACAATAGATAGAGCTCCAGTAACTCATCTTGTGCCTTCTTTGTAGATTCAACGTTGAGATGATTCTGTCTATAAAGCGTTGGTTACATGAATATAAAGTTAAATATTGAATATTTTCCCATTATTTATAGGAGATCCTGTTCTGGATGCCTGGCACGGAGCTAAGAAATGGTCCACCAATGTTTCCTTAGCTAATGATGGGTTCGTGACCAAGGAGGAATATCTTGAGAAAGGAGGAGACTACCTTAAGGAACACATCGCATCCAACAGATGCAAAACAATTCCTGGTGTGGTGCGATCATGATAACTCCCATGGGTATTCAGGCTTTTGGTGCTACATTCAGATGTAACTTGTGGGCTGAAAAAACCATGTAATACGGCCCAACAAAAAATTGACATCTGCATGTAATTTACTCATAGGGATTTGAACCCATGGTGGGACAGCACAGTTTGTGTGTGTAATAATGAGTGCTTCCTCTAGTTCTGTTGTATAACTCTATGGTTGCCAGAACCGCCATCTTGCGTTTCTCATGACATTTCGTCGGTTCTGCCATCTTGCACTTCTTAGGCCCTTCTTGAAACCAGGGCTATGGCTTTGGCTTTTGCCTGATAAAGTTCCAAACTGAAAGTGTATGGTTTCAAAACTACTGATAAAAGCCGGAGCGGTTGCCGGAGTTGAGGCTGTGGTGTTGGAAACAGCCAAGGCACAAATGAACAAAACAGGAGTGAGGCTGGAAGAAATAGTTTGGTACCTTTGAACAGTCAGTAATTGTAGTCTTTAATTTATGGACAGGGAATCAGACAAGGATGATCATGGCGTGACAGGGATGAAGAAAAAAACTGGTATGGCATGACAATCAGAGTAACCCAAGGATTTGCAAAGTTAGATGACCAAGCCAGGAGTCTAATATAGGGCGTGTTCGATTAGCTTCCCCAGGTTGACCCAAGTAACCCGCTTGTGGAGCGGGTTACTTGGTGCTCACCCAGGGGCAAAAAAACTTTCTCAGTGGCCACCATTTTGTAATTCAGTGGGACATTTTCAGAAAGTCTGACGCACATTTTCGCCCTTAAAACGGTGACTTTGTGAGCATCAAGTATTTTTTATTTGTAGATGCCTACTTTTGTATCACCATCGGCTTGTAAATTAATTTAACATTGCAGTTTAACCTTGAGAATAATTAGTTTACAATCTTTTTGTGAATCCATTAAAGTTTTGGACGCAATGCACATTGGTGTGAATGCTGGGGGGAGTTGGTGTTTGATTAGCTAATGTCATGGGCTCACCTGGATGAGCACATCGGGGTCGACCCAGGGAAGCTAATCGAACGCACCCACAGCACCAGCCCAGTCATTCTAACAGTAAGAAGAGGAATTTTACAATAAAAATAACACAATATTTCATAACTACATTAAAGGCTATTTTGAACACTGTTTTATTAAGTATTTACACGACAACAATGCATGTTATGATTTTATTTAAATTCAGAAATACATTTTTTTAATTTTTTTTTATACAAAATCTGAAATAATTCAGTGAGTACACAAATTACAAGTAGAATTTAAAAGGTAAATTTGACTGCCTATTCAAAGCGTCTTTCCTAGACACATAACATAAACAGCAATGAGGTAAACTAATGATTTAAAATGAGATAGTTTTACAAATGAAATTCAGAGATCTGGAGTGCCTATACAGGGTCAAATTTTCAAGTAACTTTTGTTTTGCAGAAAAAGTTAACCAGCAAATGCAAGGATAGAGCAAAAAGCTTCTTTTTTAAAAGAGATTTTGAATCCTTGACAAAAAATAGCTTTGAAAATATAGTATAGTCGTTACATCAATTGACTATGCATCATTCAGATTTGAGCAAGGGCTCATTATTGTGGACGGTTTAGCTACTCACAAGATCTTGACATCATCCACATTTTCAATAAATCCTTTTTAAATTATCTGCCTGCATCAGCGCAAATTTTATTAAAATAAGTGCTTTTAGATTTCTATGGCGCAAAACAGGAAACCTGTATGTGCCATACCCTGTGAATTACTGCCAAGGATGCAAGATTGTCAAGCAATATTTCTAGCAAGGATTTTTACCTTTTAAAATCAGGGATGAGAAATTTCAATCTTTTATTTGAATTCAGCCTGGTAAAGGAAATCAGCCATTATTTTGTCCACATATAAAGAAAGCCTGCTCTTTGATCTAGTTCTCTAGAGCTGAGTACACTATTCCTAAAAGTTTTATAAAATTTAAACCCTAAGGCGGAAATGGCATCATTTCAAAATTTGGATCCTAGTTTCAGATTTTTTGACTCTAACACCTGATATGTTCATTATTATACTTTATGAAGTACAGGGTGCAGCCATCTTGTTTTTCTTCCATCCAACTCAATGTAACCAAACTGAGGCAATAAGGGTAAAATAGTCTGGTCATTTGGGGGGAAATAGGAACTCCCACTTGTGTATCAGGAGAACCTGGACTCGATTTCACACCAAGATTCTCTCATCTTAAGATGTGTTGTCAGTATTACCATAGTGACATCAAACTTTGCTTATTGCTATTAGCTCTTGAGATTAATCTTAGCACTTTGTGAAAACCCGCCCTGCTCATCCACAATATGATACACATCCTCAGACAGGTTTTTGGACATTGATTAACATAACCCTTAAACACAATAAATCTTATATACGCAACTTTCTTTACAGTACTACTGTGCTAAGAAAAGAAAGGCAATTTATTTTTTCCTTAAACAAAAAAATCCAACAGTTTTTTTTATCTGTAAATATTTGAATACTTGTACAAAAGTTGTAAATAAAAGAAACATTGAAAAGAGATAAATGAAACAACATAACGCAAGCATGCTTAGACTGATAAAATAAAGTTTTTACTAAATGCTTTAAAAACTCTAGCTTTCCTGAACTTTGTTCTTTTAGTTCTTAAGAATTTTACTGATACTAGACGAAAGCAAAATAAAGTATATTTTACAAAATGTTGTGAATGAACACCAAATCATCACATTCTGACATAACTTCTCGAACATCTTCTTGAGCTTAAATCACAATAAATAAAAACTAGAAGCTTTTGGCAACTAACAATATAGTTTACTATACACAAGAGTACCTCTAGCATACTCAGGTAGTATACAGATTGACATTTAAATTCAGAACATCTTTGATAACAATGCCAGATTTTCTGAAGGTTTCTACCTAAACAATTTGAACAAATTACCGAGCCAACATTGTGAGTTTTCTTTAGGCCATACGACAAACACGACTTGCTTCAAATACTTTGTGTTTATACAAAGAAAATAATTGAGAATTGGTATTGGATAGTTGTTAACAAAATTAAATCAAATAATTTCGAGTAAACAAAAACAAATTAAGCATTTAACTTTATTTGATTTTACTCTAATATCATTAGAGTACATATGACGCTTGTGGCAAGGTAAAACCTATCAGAGATTTTGCTAGGCCTCTTAGGAACCAAACAAACATGGCGTGATAAACTAAGTAAATCAATCTGACAAACAATCTACAAAACAGGAAATGGTTTGCCTTGTTGACAGTTTTACCGAGCTTACAGATAAAACTCAACACTCATATCCATACAAATGGTTTGGCACATTCAACAAAATTAAATAAAGATTGGCATCTTGAAAATAAGATCAAATTATCCTACAAAAGAAAAAGGAAAAAGCAGCTCCTAGCAAAATAAAGTTGTAATGTTTTTAATTATGATCAATAAATCTCACCCAACAAAGTTTAATGTTTTTGATATACCACAGGCACAAGACACATTCTTGATTAATATTTTTTATATTTTGGGTCGAACAAATTTTTTAATTTGAACCTGCGACCTCGCACGTTAGTACAGAGGTCGCAGGTTTAAATCACGCCCTGGTCAATTATTTCAAAATTACCATGTCAGCGTCCCTTTGTTTTTTTTGTTTACCTAAACATGGCACAACTTTGTTCAACTGTCACTTTTTCGAAAAACGCAATTACACTTACTTGCCTCTTCACCATCAAAACTTCACAAGTGAATTGGACAGTCATACCATTGTTCTCTTGTTTAAACCACTGCGACCCTTAGCTTATCTCGAACTCACAACGGGTCAGCTGGTTTCATATCAAGCAGAGATGACTCAAGTAGGAATTGAACCTACAAGTTTCAACTATATGGAAGTGGTGATCAAACAAAGCTTGTCATTCAAAGTACATTGAAGTCAAGTTACAATAATAAGTGTTAAATCTTACAAAACAATTTCACAATACAATTAGCACTACCCAAAGTTGATAAAATCTTCCCATACAAAAAGAATTGTTTCCCCTTCGAGTACATTGCCTTCACCATTGTAAAATTTATTTTTAATACACTGTATGGATTTAGGTTCACCCATACCTGGAAGCCCCAATTTAAAGTGAGTTTATATTACAAACACATTTATTTTGTTTCTACGCTATTTCACTACACTACCTGCTAGCCAAACCTTAGCACCAATGTTTGTACAAAAAGATCTCTTCAATCTATGTTTCACATTTGGGAATGATCAGCTACACTAAATAGAATGAAATTTATTTAGTGGCCCTTCGTTTAACACAGGAGCCACAAAATAATTAAATTGTCCGCTAGCGGCATATTCACAAGACACCGCTACAAGTCCCTGAGCTGCAATTATAAAACACGCTTTCAAATGTCAAAGGCCACCAATGATGGGGCTTCATTGTTCACCGAAGCCACTGAATAGTCAAGTTACAGAAACAACAAATAAACATTGAGAAAAGTAAACTCTAATAATTACACAATACGTCAACATGTTGTTTGACACCTACCCACACCACGTTTGATTTCTATCAAAAAGCAATAAATGAAAGGAAAAAAATTGGATTATCCACTCCGACTGGGCAAAATCTCACACAAGAAACTTCTTTAAAAAAGAGGTGGGGGGGTGGGGGGGAACAGAGGATTTTTTTTAATATTTTTTTTTTGCCAAGATACCTGAATTTTCTTCTTTAAACATGTTTTATCAAAACCTAGTCTTCGACTCACTGGACACTTATAAGCTATCATAAATGTGTTTCCATTGGTTCATTCAATAAATCTGTTATGTACCAACTATTAAATTAACCAATATTTGAAAAATCTTAAGATTGTACAGCAATGCCATCCATAACTGAATGCATTTTCAATCCTTCATGGATTTTTGTTTAAATACCGATGAACACACTATCCAATGAGGTCCCCCTAAGATTGAATCTCTGATGCCTCATCTCCAATCATTGGTCAGTCAATCATGAAAACCTATGGATCTTTATGACAACGGATATGATTGGTCATCATTTTCATTAAAGCTAACCTTTCTTACAAGATTAGCATGACACCAGTCATGTAATATTAGATGAAGTCTTAACAGAGGCAACATCTTTTGTAGCCTGACATTTGCTTCTTGTACAGACTTGACAATTTTCCTGACCAATGGATACTTTCACTTAAGAATCATAAAGTCAGGAGTGTGATTGCTCAAAAATTATATTGACGTCTTGAAATGGTAAGCAGTATCCTCTAGTCTGTTGGGATGGAATCCCTGAACTTCCAGGGTATCACATTTGAGACAGTAACAGACTCTCTACCACCACAAATGGACAACCTAAAGGTCTTACACATTAGGGCTACATCTTTCTTCCCTTTATTTGTTATCTTTCTTCCCTTAATTGATTGAGTTCTTGTCTTACAATGCAGAGGGAGATCGCGAAAAATCTTCAATCAGGAACAATTGTGACAAATCACCTGCTTGTAAAATGCACCTTGTACAACATGGTATCTTTAGGCTAGGGAACAAGACCAAGACCAAGACCAAGACCAAGACCTAGGCAATGGAACCAATACATCTGATGCATTTCACGCATGGTGTGGAATAGACCATCTGCTGTGCATTTTAATGGATTCAGAAAGTCCAGAGTTAAAGTAAAAACCGCAACTAAAAAGCACCTATTTCTGAATCATTAAAATAAATCCAAATTAACATCAATCTTGAATCAGTCTGGAACTGCCTGATAAGCTAATAAAGTCCTAATTGACGAGCCATTTATTTCAATGAGGTCTCCCTCCTGCACCTGTCTCTGATGGGTTTCGTTGTCTGGTTGGTTTCTCAACCCCAAGACCCTCATCTGGAAATGTATTTCCGTTGGTGATGTGTTTCTTAAGACCTCCGTTGAGAATATCCTTGATGTGTTGGACGATGAGCCCGATTGCAACTATGGAAACGAAGACATACACAAGTTTACAAAAAACTTGCACCACAGTTAAATAAATTAGGAACACAAAGATTGATTTTACACATTGCCTTGTATCAGTTATTGTACTTGTTAAGTACATTATTCACTATAAATGGACACAATAACTGTCATATTGAATATCTTCCAAAAATGTAAATTTAATAACCACAAGACAAGTCACGGTTCCAGCGCCACCTTGTGGCTGCTGATAACCAGTTTAACAGTAGTTTACATAAGACAGGAAGACAGGGGTGAGTAAAATCTGAAACCACGCTCCAAATTTTAGAAGGTAGGTTGAAAATGATGACATTTCCACCTTTTGATAATCCCTAGAATTATAGATTCCAAGGAGCTTTGGGAAAAAGTATCCTTTCCTCACCACAAAGGAAGCAGATAAAAGAGCAGGACTTGTTTTTATACATGGATGGAGAAAATAACAGCTACTTTTTTTCTTGAGAAAGACATAAAAAGTCTGAATTCAGATAAAAATCCGAAATTTCTCATCCCTGGTTAAAAACGAATGAAAGGCTGGTCCGAATTGACAGCTTTGGCTGTGCCTACAGCCAGATTTGGCTACAGCCAGATTGCTGAAGGCTTATCCTTCAAAGTTGCCTCTGCAACTACTGGCCACAACTGTAGCCAAAGTCAATTCAATCGAATGCGGCTGTAGATTTCTCCCAACTACAGTTGACAATTTATTCTTGTAGAAAACATCATTTTCTCCTCTCTTCCTGTGAGGCAAAGTTGAACCCACATCCTTTCTCCCAACTAACCTGTGTTTTCAGAACCTCTTGGAATTATGATATCAGCATATTTCTTGGTTGGTAGACAGAACTCTTCGAAGGCAGGCTTGACAAACTTGACATATTGAACCAAGACCTGTTCTAACTCACGTCCTCTATCTTTTGTGTCTCGCACAACTGAAGAAAGTAAACCAAGTTCATTCAATGCAATGAAGACAAACAATCTGGATTTTAGAATCATCTCTTCAGTCTCCAGAAACACATTTTGTAAAAGTTAAGCCGTGGAATGTTTTAACAGTAGTTCTCAGTCACAAGTGCAGTTTATAACATTGGATCTTGACTGGTGCTCAAAACCTGCTAAGAACTTATAAACTTTTTGCACTGTGCAATTTTTACATGGTAAGTTGTGATATAACAATGAGCCTGAAACAGGCAACATGGTGTTGTAGCCTATATAAGCTATTCCATCTAAGCAAACTATTTCTGTCTTTAGCAAATTGACAACTAATCCTGATTAAGACTTCACCTACCTCTTCTGGATAGTCTGGTATCAGCATCAGTGTCAACAAATAACTTCATGTGAAACATATCCCGGACTTCTTTCATATAAAACACCAGGATTCCCTCGAAGAGCACCACATCGGCTGGATAGACCTCCGTGTACTCGTCCACTTTCCTGAAAGCAGAAAATGTCAAGATGGACGGATTGAAATTCTCTGAATGATTAACTAGAATCCTTCCTTACTCGAGCCTGAAACTTGATGGAGGCAACGTAGGACATCGCCTCCATGCCCCTTATCATTGTCGCAGTGCCCTTTGAAATGTTCCAGTAGCAGTTTACACTTCCCTCATACAGGTGCCCTTTAGTGAGGATAACATTCCTTGCCCTTTCCAGAATTAGTTATCAGGGTCCAATTTCATAGAGCTGCTAAGCAGAAATGAGCAGGAAACCAGTCACAAACTGTACATTTGACATGGTAGTTTGATTGGTAACCTTAAACTGCTAAGCAAATGTTTGTTTTAGCTGCTTTTTGTGCTTAAGCAGCTCTATGAAATTGGGCCCAGGCCTGCTTACTCAGACAAAATCCAATACCAGTCATAACTCAACATAAAAACTGTTGGACTTTATGGTGGTATGCCTGATCCCATGTAAAGCATAATCAATTAACAAGTGCAGTCTTCAGTCCGACTTTTGAATAAAAGGAAACAAACAGGTGTAGGCTTATTGAATGAATACTGCTCAACCAAACCGGGGAGTGGTTGCTTTTTAAAATTCAGATTAAATACATCACCCTTCAAACGTTAACAGAATCATACATGAGCACTTAATAATATAGCACAAAATAAATATAGCACAAAGTAAAAAACAGGTTCGCTAATAAGTAGCTCAGCTCTAATTGGACAGGGGTTTACATTAAGATCACTTTACCTTGAATTAGTTGTGAAATCATACATGGGTATCTTGACTACCTTCCCTGCCATGATGTCCTCAAGTGTCTGCTTGATCAGATCAAAATCAAATGAGTCTGAAGAGAAAGATGAATTTATTTATTCATTCAGGCTTTATTTAAAAAACAAAACAAGACAATAAACAGAAGCTTGAGAAAAAACAATCTGACCAAGAATTACGAAAAACAGGGGGATATTTAGAAATACAAAAACAAACAGCAGCCTAGGGATTGCCCCGAAGCAAACTAAATCACTATCTAAAAAGAGCAATACATTAGAACAAACAGACAGATAACAAAAATACAAGAAAAGAATATATTCACTCTTATAAAAACATTAATTAAAAAAGAAGAAAATACAAGAATTATTAATAGGCTAAAGACTCAACTGGGTAATGGTCACGTCAATATGTGATTGAACATTTATGTTATAAGAGTTTTACACCGAGGTGAATCAATAGCTTGTCAGAATCAGAATCAAATTGGACAAAAATAAAGTTGGGGAAGAATTTTGGAATATTTAATGATGACAGAGTTAAATCTGTACCTGGGTGGTCAAAGTTGAACTGTCCCTTAAATGCTCGAGCCTGTTCGCCATTACTTAAGTCTCGATAGAAACTGTCCTGACCAATGACCGTCACCTGTCGTTTCTTGCAGTCCAGGTTTCGCTGACCAAGCCGCTCCACTATCTTGCTACATACTGATGACTAAACAAATAAAAAACAAATTTTGTTTAAACAAATAAAAAACAGAAATTTGTTTAAACAAATAAAAAACAGAAATTTGTTAAAAGGTTTTAACCAGGATCTTGTAAATGGGTGGTCAAATTTGCAGGAAATTTAAAAACTGCAGTAGGTGTCTAAAAATTCTCACTTACAATACATTTAAACATGAATGACAGGGTGTCCAAATTTAAAACAGGGTGTCTAAAAGACCCCCAGACACCACTCTGGCTAACATTATGAAGTACACGGATAAAGAGTAAGACAAATTGCTCTTTAATTTCAATCTTAAAAGAGAACCACCGAGGTTTTCAAATCCTTCATCAGGCTGCTTCATTACTGTCCTTGTCTTGTACCCTGTATGCATTAAAAACGGCCAGACTACTTTCTTACAGCCTGGGGCTGTGTCAGAATTGGTAGCTGCTTCTGCGGCTTGATCACCATGTTTACAGCCATTGAAGCACAGGCTGCCCTTGGCAACACCCTTAGAAACAGCCGCAGCCATAGCCGCCAAGTCGAACATGGCCTCAGTTTTATTTCAATATTTGAATGAGAGAAAAACAAGATGGCTGGATCGGCTGCCAATGATAAAGTACCGGTAACATAAATTGTAAAGCAGCCATTGTGGTCTTCTGTACAGATGATGTGAAACTATCATTTTGAAAAGATATTGTACTTTGATGCTCAATGGTTGTAAAAGGTATTTTCTTACATCTAAAATGTAACCAAATTTGTATTAATATAAGGGGACATGATGTCACAAACTAGAATTTTGTTTTGATCAAATGGGTCATGTAGCCTCATCTTTAAGGAGTCTTGTGAGTTGTATCCCCATGGCTGTCTGATTCAGAGGGATTTACAGACCCTCCCTTCATAGCAAATAAAATTCCTTTGAGAATGTTGAAGTTGCAGACAAAATGAGCCAGTTCTTCATCCCTTTTTTGGCTACTTCATTTTCAAGACAACTTGATGCAAAATATAACTTTTTGCAAGAAAAATTATATTAACATCTGGCATAACCTGACACATCACCAGCCGGAAATTAGCAATTACAGTCAATTAACTAACAAAATATACCTGATAACACACAGATCATGCGCTACAAAAAGTCTTTGCACAAACAATGTACATAGATTTCTTTAATTCTCAAAGTCGCAACTGGATACTTTTCAAATTTTATTTCAGTAAACAGCTTTCAGAAAATGGATTGAGTATCCCGTAAAGTCTCCGAGGTATACACACTCGACAAGAAACCCTTAAAGCGCCATGTCTATTGTGCCAATAAAAGGTTGACGGTTCCTTGGAGATATTGTGCCCGATAGTGTGCCGAGCCGCACATCAGAGTCTATTGAATTCCTATTTTTGGCGCCTAAATTTCCTCAATGAAAAGATAAAGGGCACAAGGTACAATTGAGAATAAATGCTCTACACAAACATATTTCTTAAATAAAAGAACATTAGACAATGATACTGATGAGACTGCATTTCCCCCCCCCCCCCATATATATATATTCAGAGAATTGCACTTTTTAATATTTGAAAAATGTTTTTCCCTAAAAAATTCTCATCAGATAAAACATAAACAAGACCAAGATTTATCTGTAAATATTTAAACAAGAAATGACAGGACAAAGACACTCATAGGGCCATGGGACAAAATTAATTGTTAAACAATCAAAAAAATGTGTTTTCGTCTGACATTTTACAAAACATGTTTATCCATAACTTATCATTAGACAAAAATGTAAACAAGGCCAAAGTTTCACATTAAACAAACATAAACAAGAAAGGAGACAAAGTTTATAAAGGGGGGGGACCTTGACCGTTTTTTCCCCAAAAGGGTCATGCATGTGAGTAAATATGAGCAAACAAGTTTGAAACACACACAAATTCTGATCAGTAGTTCAATTTTCAAAAATGTTTTCTGACCAGAAAGGTTTCTACTCATTAGCAAGGCCTTGAATTTGATCAATGAAAGGGCAAGTCCATTTTTATTTTGCAAAGGGCACTTCAATTGCAAAGTCTATGGGAAACTACTATAGGTGCACCAAGGCCAAGACCAGGGCAACAGAGGTCATGGCCTCAGTGGCCTCTGTGTAATTCCAGGCCTGGACAACTAATCAATTGTTTAATGTCAAGATTTTTTACTGACAATATAAATCAGGACAATCCGTTATTTCAATGAACAGGTTTGTACACTAAACTATACAAGACGTTCATACAAAACTGGAACAAGGGGGTACTAGGGACTGTCACATTGTAAATTAAACTAAACATAAACTATATTTATTTAAGCTGTCTGATCTACTCTTATTACAAACACAGGAAACAGGTTTATTTTAACTCAGCAACAGATTTTGCAAAGGAAGGAAGACATTCCCATCAAGCGACAAAAGGGCATGAAGCGTCCCTACTGAGTGCAAAACAAATTTCACCTTTGCAGTGTCCGGTCGCTTTAATTCAACATAAACATGATTTAAAGTGCACATTTTGAGCAACTGTTGAATAATTCCTGTTTTTATTTAACCCTTTAGAGAGAGACCATTCATTTCAATTCAATTAAATCACAAAACGCCCAGACATTGCTAGTATTGATGGTTTCTTTATTGAAATTTTGTCAGTAAAAATCTCAACATATTAAAATGAAAGAGAAAATTTAGTTTCTTGTTTTAGAAACTGTGATACTATGACAACAAACTACATCTGAAAATTTCATATGTGGCCGTGACCTTTACTTTGACCTCTTTATGTGAATAGAATTAGGTTAAACTTTGCGGCCATTTTGGTACAAGCCGCTTGCGGCCGCTATGGTCTCTAAAGGGTTAACCACTTATAAAAGACATGGTATAGAAAAATGAAGTGTTTGTTACAAGGAAATCAAAACAAATAAAAAGTTAAACTGAACAGTTATATGCCTATACTTTGGCTTAAACCTTTACATGCTGAATCTCATTATTTTGTTAAAAAATTACATCATCTTTGCTAAAATGTTTATGGTAAATGCACGTATTTTCTCTGGGTTGTTTTAAAATGTATTTTTAGTAGCCTATTAATTATGTTGAACATTCACAATTGCTTACCATCACTAACAGTCAGTGTTATAGCTAGAGAATTTTTAGTGGTGGGTGTGACTTCACTGACTTGGACCTGTTTGCGGAATGAGCGAAGCGATTCCAGCAAACAGAGCCTCGCGATTAGCGGCCGGAGTCAACATAACGAACAACAAAACTTGAAGTACAGTGTATTGAACATAATGAACAAGTCAAGTGAACAACAAAACTTGAAGTACAGTGTACATGTATGTAAAAGTGACCTGAAATAAAACCAATTTAGGCACTCACATTAATAATTCTGAACTAAATGATTAAACAAAATATTATATTACCTTTTAAAATTGTTAAGCAAGTTTAAGCCTGTATCTCCTCTCCTGACTGCTACACTAGCGCTAGCTCACATGTAACACCCACATGTAACACGTGCGTATCATGCATGAGTAAGGCCAACCAAAACAAGGCTCCAACTCAATCAATAAAAAATGAATATTTTTATAGTAACATTATCAAATAAATTTTACAGTGGACAAAGTTAAATATATATATTTTATTGTACTCGAATTTATTTATTCTGGAAAATACATTTTTTTAAATTTACGCTAGTGAAATAAACATTTTCTAGAATAGTGATCGAACGAGCCTGTGCCGCTACCTCTATGTGTATAACGTATACATCGGTAAATTCAATATGGCAGCTTCCATGAAACGTAACATTAGACAACAACACGCGGCAAAACGGATTTTTTTTTTTTTTTTTCTCAAATTGAAAACATGTTCCCTGTACAATTGCAATTTAAACAAGAATTAAAAAGGAAATATGAATGTAAGTACTACTTTTCTTCACAAATAGTTACGTTTACAGCAGTTTTTTATGTGAAATTAGTGCCTGTCGGAAGCAGTGTTTTTCATCAGAAGTGGTGGGCGGAAATCCTCGGTGCCGGTCGGGCCCGCCCGGCGCCGACCACTGTAGCTAGAAGTACGCTGCTAACAGTCAGTATGTCTTAATACAGGCAGAAGGACTACGCACAATTTAAATTTCACGAAGCATGCTGCAAACATATGGCAACTTGGCAAAACAAACACAACTTTGCATGATCCACATTTAAATCAATCAATATTGGGTTGAATTAATTTATTAAAATTTAAGTTTGCTTATAGTTCTTAGGCCTGCTGTTATTGCCCATTGACCGAAAGTATGGAATTAAAGATTAACAGGCATTCGAATGTGAATTGAAAGCTGATACCAGACAAAAGGGGTTAAAACTCAGGGATTTTATTCTTGGTTGCGTAATAATTGGAAAAGGTGAAATTTATTGACTTTAAAATGGTGTTCGTTGGCATTAAAGATAAATTACAGGAATGGTCAATTATTAAACAAAAATTTATTAGTTTCAATCTGAAATCTCACATACAATGTAGTGGTACCTAAAGCAGTACCACTATATGATATATCACTGGCACAACCAGACATTCTCAAAAGGGGGGGGGGGGGAGTCAAGCGGGGGAAAATACACAATTTGGGGGGATATTCAATGTTTCAAACCCTTCATTCTTACTTTTATTTGGAGGGCAAGTGGGGCAAGAGTTTGAGGGGTGTTCCAGCCCCCTCTGCCCCCTGGTTAGATCAAGTTGAAATAATCCTGAATCAATGAATGAAATAGTTCCGTCGGATGAAATTCTGTCAAAGTTGGCGAAAGAAACATTGGAACTGGAAGCTATTGAGTGCTGCATTCAAACTACAGGCACAAATGTGTCCATGACTGAGCATGCATATAAAATTTCTTAAAATAACTACCATTTTGATGACATTTTCAAGGGACTGGTTGGATAGTTTGTCAATTGAAAATAAAAGAATGGAAAAAATTAATATGTCTGATATACATTTTTAAAAGGGTGGAGTACAATATTAAAAGCCAAATTTAATAGCTAAAATGACAAAATTTTACAAAAGTTGTATTAAATGTTGTCATTGTTCTTATTCCTCCATGCTTTGTAAATAAAGTTAAACATTGTGAAATCCATGCATGATTCTTCATGCATGTTCACTTAAAGGCCCTGTACACTATTTGGTAAGATCGAAAAACACAAATGTTCACAGATTCACACATAACTTACATGATTTAAAGTAACTAATGGTAGAAAGGGTTCCTTAAAATATTTCTGCCTAAAATGGTATCGTTTCTGAGAAATGAGTAAAACAATAGTTTTTATCCCGCGCGATAATAAACTCGATGTTTGAAAAACAGAAAACACATAAGGTCTCTTTTCACTATTTTCTCGTGACCTCGAGGACCAATTGAGCTCAAATTTTCACAGGTTCGTTATTTCATGTATCGTAGGACGCCCTATATTCAGGGCGTCCCTGAAATCGAGGCAAATCTTTTACCTCTCTGCACGCGATGTAAACAGTCCCTAGATACAATTTTTGTGGTTTGACTTGCCAAGCAAAGAGTCTCCTCTCATTTGACCAAAACTTAGAAATATGTAAGGCTCCACTGGTTAGTTGCACTTGTAATGCAAAAAGTTGTGGTATTTTAGGCATTTCTGCAAGGTACAAAAATATGTCATACTGTCGGGGCCATAAAAAAAAAAATTCCCACCGAAAAAGTTTCATCAAACACTTTTTCAATTCACAATTCACGATGATCAAATCATGTGACTGAACATTCTGCTGAGCATTCTGGGGGAAAAAAATACAGAGGCTTAAAGAAACCACGTGCCTTATATCATTTTCTAATAGTCTGGATAATTTTTTTGTGTAACATTCTATCATTTTTGTTATTAATATTAAAATTTTAACATCAGCTTTGTGATTCGATTATCACTGTTTATTTATATGCTTTATTATAAATGTTAAGAAACATAAAAAGACACAAAACTAAATAAAAATAAGATTTCAAAGCCAAGAATTATTTACATTTTTTATTTATTATTTATTTTTTTAAGTTTTTGAAAAATACCATGGTTATTTTTAAAACTAAATAAAAAATATGTTGAATAAAATGAAGAAAACTGCTGGCTATAGAGTCATACACTAAGTCTCACAGAACACTTGTAGTCACTGCAGATGTTTCTTCCACGTATGGCTTCACCCGGACACCATACTTTCTTGTTTGCATCGAAAACAGGTCAAACTCAAAACAAATGGGACGCTATTGAAGTCATCGAAGATCGGTGCGTGGTGTGAAAGTTTCAATGTCCATCACGTTTTAATATATGTTTGCATATTTCTTATAAACAAAGGAAGGTAATTAGGGCATCAGTTGATTATGGAATATTTTTATTTTTTTTCAATTCAAAGAAAAAGGCATACTACATCGAAAACCGGACAGGGGAGGATATGTGGTTGATTATACAAAACATGAACACTGTCTGTGATTATTTTGTCAGCTCTGCCAATCCTGTATAATACCTTTAAAAAATATCAAACTAATTGTTATAATATAATTATAAAATTTACAGCAATTCTGTGAGCGAGAAGCCATGAGAGTGATCAAACTTTGTTTTGCTTAGTTTTACAAGGAAATCCCCAAAACCGTGTTTCGAAAGCGACACATTTCTCTTGTTTGAAAACTTGCTCAAATTTATGGCCACGAGGCACATTTTTGTTTTGTAAACAACTTGTTTGGGTCGTTCTCCAGTCAATTCTATTGAAAAAACCAATGTACGTGGTGTGCGAGGCAGAAACCAGACACATAGCTAAAACACGTGTTGCTATCACGTTGCATCATGCACATGCATGTGGTGCGCATGTGTGTTAATTGCAAAGTGCAATTCTTTGTTCGCGACGTCATGACCGCGAAAAATACTATTGTAAGAAATCCTTTTTTTCTCGAAATAAAAGCAGAGCTATTTGATGAAAATCCACAAGCTCTTTCTTTATATTCTTACCTTTCCGGATGCCGTCCCTCCTGCTACGCCAATCAGAAAGGGACGTCTGTGCTGACCGTTGGTTGAAGAGCCTTTCGTAGAGACATTCGAACCATTGCCCGCCATCTTGCTGTATGGACTCCATTGCAGAAGAAATTGCGCTACTTATTTCCAATTGGCTCCAAAAGCACATCACTGTGCGCTTTATCAAAAGGGACTGACAGCTGCAATCGTTAATAGCCCATTTGGGCGTTATATAGATGAATAAAAATCGACCAGCCACGTCGTACGTACGTACGCGGGCGATGTCGTCATCCTTATTATTGTAATATTATATTAAAAAAATACAAAAAAAAATACGTGGGTGTGATGATTGAGTGATATTTTTTGTGTCTTTTTTGTCTCCTGCCGGAAACTTAAATGTCAGTTTATTTTAGTATGGGGATGAACAGGGAACCTGACTAATTAGTTGAATGTCGACTTGTCGATCGAACGAACGTCTGTGTGCATGATCGTTTGTTGTTGTGATCATTCATTTATGATTAAAATTATTAATAATGATCTTGCGTCTTATGATATGTGAAGTGATTTACGACTTACTTTACAATACAATATAACGAAAACAAAATAATACACTCGATAACGATCGCTAAAAAGTGTCACAACGCGTCACCCCTGTCAACACCCCCATACATATATGGTGGGTCTATGTAACTTTACTTTTTCCTTGCATTTGAGAGAGACAGGAGAAAATAGCAATTGGGGGGTGGCAGTCCGGGCGGTGTATTTTTTTTTTTACACCGCAGCGACGGGTTTTGTACTGTAACACTGTCAATTCCGTCTTGAGATAGGAGACTACGGTTTACCCCCTAAACCCTAACCCTAACCCTAACCCTAACCCAACCCTAACCCTAACCCTGACCCTGACCCTAACCCTTACCCTGACCCTAACCCTAACCCTAACCCTAACCCTAACCCTAACCCTAACCCTAACCCTTACCCCAACTCTGACCCTAACCCTAATCCCCTATAGGCATAAATGATTGTAGTCTCATCTCAAGACAGGAATTGGCAGTATTACAGTACAAAACCCCTCGCTAAGGTGTAAAAAGAAAAAATGCGTCCAGCCGGGCGGAATGATCACAACAAACGATCATGCACACACAGACGTTCGTTCGATCGACAAGTCGACATTCAACTAATTAGTCAGGTTCCCTGTTCATAAGTCATTGGCCTGATGTAGTAAGAGTCTGGAACTTTGCAACTACATGGTGTATGCATGGTGGGTAGAGGGAAACAAACGAAACAGCGCGAATTTTTGATGTGTGATCAAACTCAACAGCAAGTTGAAATTTAGATTTTCCCGATGAATTTGGCTCATGTTGGCTCAGGGAAAGAATGGGTCACACCTCATAAAGTGTCCCTTGCTGTCCTAGTTACTGTGTTTGCTGAAAAGGAATTTAACGAAAAATGTTCTGTTGCAATGTCACCGGTCTTGGACTTGGTGACGGGATCGGGCATGTCGTCGGGAGGTCCAGCCGAGGAGTCGTTTGCACCGACAGCTTGGCCGGCGTCAACCGGGGCGGAAGCGAAGGAGTTCGGTGCAAGTACAAGTAGCGTAAGACGAGGTGCAACAGGTTGGAGTGTTATGGTCAGCCGAAATTTTGCACTCTCAATGTTAAAATGGATCCAGGTAAGCTTCCACATTGACCACAATACAATGTCATTGTATTTTTTTATAACTATAGAGTAAACTTCTGAATTTATTTTAAAATTATGATATGAAAATAATACTATAGAAGTATTTTTTAATTTTTAACTAGTTCAAACTGTAATCTTCTTAATTAATGAAAATTAATATTATTTAGGCCCTACTAATACTATACTAGTAGTGAACTAGTACGTACTAGTACTGACCTAATAATATTCTAACAAAACTAGTCTTGCAGTATTGAAAATAAATTTTAAAATAAAATAAAGTTTTTAAAATGTTTGAACTTGGTTGAAGCATGATTAGAACTTTTTGATTACAAATTTTGGTCCACAGTATTGACCATGTTGACCAACACATTGGGTTAATTATCATTTTATTTAATTGATTTTGCTTCAGAGCTCTGATATGGAATTTCAAAATCTGCTGATGGGAGTGAAGGAAATTGACGAAGAACTGAGCAAAGATTTGGTGGAAATGTAAGTTTGCATTTTGTTCAACGAGAAAATAAATCGTTCAGATCCTCAGATCCTAATAAATACTAAATAGTCTTATCAGATAATTTAATGTTGATCATTTATCGTTTTAGGTCAAAGTTTGCATATTTTCCTTTGTTTTTGGTCGAATTTGATGGATTTGGTACTGCAGGACTAAACCAATAGTTCTTTGGATGGGGTTTAGCCCATCTTGTTGGGCTGTAATGGCTCTCTTTTAACATCGGTTTTATAACACCATAACAGCCCAACAAGGTGGGCTAGGGTCAGTAATACATTTTACGTTATGCTGCGTTATGTTATTATATCAAGTAATAAACCACAAGGGAAACTTACCCGGTAAATGTCAAATAGTTTGGGGTTGAACAAAGAAAAATTTACTAAAGTAGGATTTAATCCGGAGGACATTGGTTAAAATCCCCCTCTGGTAAATTTTTCTTTGTTCAACCCCAAGTTATATTATTTTATAGGAAAAAACATTTTGAAACTTGTTCTTACATTGTTCACTTTACCAGGTTGAGTTCCATCAATACATCAGGACTGTCTGCTTTGGCTGATTTTATCCAATCTCTGGATAAACTACTTGATAGTAATAACGGTCAGTCTCCTGTCCATAGACACAGTGTACTCGGTAAGGGTTATGAGATCAATTACATAATTAGAGTTGTGCATTTATGTTTATTTTCCTAAACAGTTAAATGGAACTTGTGACTTCCTTTTAACCTTTTATTAACCATTTCCACCAACTCCAGTCAGAGCTGGTATATGAGCCCATCTGTAAAAGAAGCAGACATCCTTACTAACTGTGAAGGGGGTAATCCTGTTTTAGCCCCAGGAGTAGGTGGCAACATGCCCCTTGTGACAGTTGATTTGGGTTGGCAGCCCACACCTTAAAGTGGCCAACTGGCCTGGTGATGTTAGGCGATATCTCATTTTAAAAACATTTTAAAAGATGTCAACACACTTTCAAGGATTCAAAATAGAACAATGTAACCCAGTCCGTACAAACACAAAACCACAAACCACAGTGGGGCGGTGAACAGAGCAAAATGTATAACAAGTTAAAGGGGTTTGAAAATAATGTAATAAATTGTGTTGTTCACTGGACAGGTATTTTCATTCGGCGTATGGTCCTCTCGTATGACAAACTCTCCTTTGACCAGGTGTCCAGTCTGTTTAAAAGTCTCAAGGTATACCTTAGTGGTCTGGATGGACACCTGACTGAAGATGAGAGGAGCAAAGCCATGATGGATATCAGCGTAGTGGACGATGGAGGAACAATGACCACAGATGAATTAGAAAGGACCAAACCTACAAATCGACAAACGCAAAGGTATGCAGCCACATTTTCCCTTCATCGCCCTTCTGTTGTGTACAGACTGTGCAAGACTTGACTTGCACTTGATTGAACATCTGGGAACCTGAAGGAAACAAAATCACAAACTTTAGGCTGTCCTTGGAAGATAAATATGATAGATCTGGCTGTGCAGTATGAACCCATCAGTCCTGGGGAACAATTTTGGAGTCCTGAGGGTAGAAGTGCGCTCAATGTTTCTAGGATCTTGAGATCTCAAATTGAAGCAAAAGTTGATCGTAATCAAGCTTTAGAATTTACAATGATCAGGACTAGTGATTCTTAATTAACAGAGGCAACTCTTATTTTACTATCTCTCTTCCAGGGAGGGTACATTGCACCTTCCATCAGAACAAACATTTACCCACCAGCAGGCAGAGGTTTTCATCGCCCAGCAGGCTCGTCTCCTTCAAAATGAAGAGCCAGGAGCTCTTAGTCCAAGCAGGCTACAGCATGAGATAGCGGCTTTAAAAGAGACTAACCCTGATCTGCCAGAAACAGTTAGTTCTTACATTATTTATTATGAAAGCATCAATGTTTTACTCGAACTTGTTGTTTTGTTTCTTCAGATCATCATCAAAATGACACATTCTGTTACATTGTTGCACTATTCACATCTATTCTGTACACATTTTCTGTAGAACCTGGGCCCAACTTCATAGAGCTGCTTAAGCAGAAAACTATTGCTAACAAATTTCTGCTTAGTGCAATTTCACAGGAAACCATTTACAAGTTGTGCATGCGAAATGGTATTTTGGCGGGTAACCTATTTCTGGAAACTATTTGCTAAGCTTCTTTCTATGCTTAAGCAGCTGTATGAATTTGAGCACAGAACTCTAAGACTAAGTTACTGCTTAATTTTTTTTAATCCACAGCATTTTCTCTCCTATTTAAACTCACTGCGGCTGAGTGAGTTCTGTGGTGCTACTCGCAGTCTCCATAGCTACTTTGATCATCTGTTACCGAAAACCAGCGATGCAAGCAGCAATAAAGATGAAGGGACAAGTAGAAGCTTCCGCTACGCTGCCCTCAATCTGGCAGGTCTACATTGTACTTTTGGTCACAGGTAAGAGTGGATTTTACTTTCAAGATTGTCCAATTTTTTGAATGGTTCAGCTTTTGTTAAAGTTAAGGGCCGCTAATTCCAGTTTTGGTAGTAAATGTTGAGTTTGTTTTCCTATTTACAGAGAGGAAGCCCTGTTAGCGCTGAAAGAAGCAATCCGGATTGCACATGAGAGTAATGACAACATCTGTCTACAACATGCACTGGTAGGTTCCTACATCTAAGCATGGGTTTAAAATAGGGGCTTATTCAATTCGGGCATCCAATTTTATCCATAAATTAAATGTAAGAAATATTGTAGGTCGGCAATCTGGCCATTTTAGCCATTCATAACTAGAGACCATCTTTTAGTTATTTTGAACTTTGTTGAAGATATGAACTTGTGTCTTCTGCCTAAGCCTTGTTTTTCACTTAAGGTGATGTAAAGAGCTGTGATCTCAAGATCAGGAGAAGACTTGTTGCGGTCGGGTCTGCATAGTTATATCATTCCTCACTTTCCGCCTCTGGAACCCTGGTTTGAATCCCGCAGGGGCACAACGTGGATCGTGTTTTCAGTCCCTACCTGATTGCAAGGGATTTCCTCAGAATAATTTTCCTGGGGTGTTCCTCTCACATCTAAAACTGAAACTTCCTTCCTTGTCTTCTCTCCATTGGGTTCTTGGCTAGTATAGTGATTAAGTTCGCTTTTCTGAGCGTCCTTGGCTTCACAACAAGAACTGATAAATGAAATGAAACTGCTCATCATTTCTCCTGATTTGTTTTTTCTATACAATCACACTACTGTCTAAGTTAGCAATTTTGTATTCCGTCTCATACCCTGCAAAGAAACATCATTTCCTGTATATGTTCCAAGCACCTGTTTTCAATTAGCAAGCACCTGTTTTCAAAAACACAGTTCTTAGGTCAAACATCTCCCGAAGTTAATGAGTAAATATAAATGATTAAAGCATTATCTTTGCAGAGTTGGTTATACAGACTTCAAAAGATGAAAGGAGAAGATGTTTCTCATCTTCTAGATCGCTCCATCACACGTTCAGATGCTTTAAATCTGCCGGTAAGTAGAGGCAAATGTACAGGAGGGAAGATATCGGTTGCTCGGTTCCTTTTTTATATATTTGTAGGGCCTGAAAAATTACACTGGACTGCAGGCCCAAGGCCTGTGTCTTTAGCATTGGGCCAGTAAATTCACGACCTAACAAGTCTGGCGGTCTTGTTTTTTTCATTTGAGTAATATTACCTCGCTGTGTAAAACAAAACGATGTTCTAATTGTGAATTTCAGTCTGTTAAGTTTGTTTCAATTCTGTTGAGATTGTGTATACAAGTATACTCCTAGGAAAAAATCAACTTGATGTTCTCTTGGTGCTTTTTCAAATAAATACACTAAACTCATCAACATAAAAAACAGTTTGTCATAAAAACCTTGTTTAATTAAACTGAAGGCTTTAGGTTTTTTTCTTATTTTGATTCTAGTCTTGTAAAAGAAATTCCTGTCCAGTAAATAGTTTGAGCTCTAGCTTCCCCAGTCTTCTGGATTTTCCCCTCCAAAATTGAATCCTGATTTTGTTTACCCAAACTTAACATGCGTATTGTGGATGTTGTAGAAGTACTCAACATGTAAATTGGAGGAGTTAGGGATAGAGCTCACTCAAGACATGATTTGGTGTGAAGCTGTGGATTCAATGTGCGTTATCACAATTTGTTTGTATTTTCCCACAGTATCTGACATCTCTTGGTATTCAGAATTTTTCTCAACATAAAGGTCTCAGCTCTGTGGATCCTGCCAGGTAAATTACATAAAACTAAAGTAGTCAGGGGCCAATTTATTTGCAATCATCAGAAAGTAAAGATAAATCTTTTCATAATCCGAATTTGTCTTCCTCCCACTCTCCTCTTAGTGTATTTGAATACCTGACTAAAAGTGATGTCCTCAACTGCAAACACAACCAGCCACAACTTGTTCAAACCAGTTTGTCCCAACAAAGTGCCCTCTGGCAGATGTACGGACACAGGTGAGTGATCACTCATGTTATCATTACCCAGGAGCCCGACCACATGACTAGAAGGTCCAAGCTTTTTTCCTGCTGAAAATGTTGTTTTCTCTCTCTTAGTTTGCTGCCCTTGTAATTGCAAGCTTTGCATTTGAAACAAATCAGGGTCGAAATTAATAATAATAATAATAGTAATAATAGTGGCTTCTTATAATGTGCTCAAGGGCTTCAACAGTCAGTATTTCCTGCAAGGTAGGTGGAGCTACATTTTGAAGTCCGAGGCCAGTGATTTTAGCATTTGGCCGGTAAACTCGCGACCGGACAAGCCCAGTGGTCTTGTGTTTCTAATGAATAATAATAGGCTACCTCATTGTGTAATAAATTTGTGAACAAAAAATCTGATAGAATTACGAAATTGGGACCTGTTACTAAACATTCCTCATCTGTCATTTTTTGTCAAGGACAATGTCCTCCCACTGTGACCAGCTCCTTCTTCATCTCAGTCATCAAGACCTGCCTGGTGGAGCGTCTAATAACTGCTTGATCACCAAAGAAAGTGAGGTTATATGTCTTGCTATGTATAACCAGGCTCGTCTCCATGCCGACCAAGGAATGTATGCTGCTGCTCAAGACATCCTGAAGCTGGCTAAAGACAGATTTCCATTACTGTCAAGACATGCAAAGGTAAGCAAAACAAACATGTGAGAAAGGAATTATGTATTTATCTTTTTTCAGATAAAATGTTTTATTTCATTTGTCATGTTTTGTTTCTTTCATTTTATATATGATTCTAAGAATTGTTTTCTTTTTTAATGATCCTTTTTTGTTTGTTTGTTTTTTCTGCCCAGTTGTGGATGGAATGTGAACAGAAGTTGTTGTTTGACAAAGCCATACTACAAGGGAAATGGCCACAGGCTGAACAAGCCATCTTAAATTTGTCACCATTGAATGAGACTGACGCCCTCTTTAGGTGAGTTGTGGAGATTTTTTTGTTTGCATTATTTCATTAAAGACAGGGTATACTTTTAGTAATTGTCAAAGACCAGTATCCTCACTTGGTGTATCCCAACATATGCATAAAATATAAACCTGTATAAATTTGGGCGCAATTGGTCATCAAAGTTGCAAGAAAATAATGAAAGAAAGAAACAAAAAAACACTTGTTACATAGAATTTGTGGTTTCAGATGCCTGAGAAAGGCTTCATGCCTGAAGCTTTTCTCAGATTCAAGTTTGTTGGTGAAATTACCTCTTTCTCTAAAACTACATTACTTCAAAGGAGGTCCTTTCTAACAGTTTAATAATACCAACACTCAACAGCTCTTCAGTGTTTTTTATGAAGTAGGTTTTTATGGTAAATAATTTTGGAGTAATTAGCAAAGGTATTATTTATACCCTCCCTTGAAGTGGCGCCCTCTAGTGGTGGCAAAAATTAACTGTTAGAGGTTTGCTAATGACAGCTTTTCTCCCATAAAAAAATGCTTTCATGTTCTTGGTGTTCAATCAAAAAGACCAAACATGGGCAAAACATTTTCCTTTAAAAAAAGCTTCAAACTTGAATTTCATCGCCATTGTTATTAACAAACTTATGAATGTTTTTGTTATGGGGATGTAAGATGTGTGTTGCATTGGGAATGGCTTATGTAATGAGTATGATATATTCATAATGTCTTAAGTTGCAATCAGTTATTTCTTGTCATAACGTCCACCAGAGAGTGCAGGTGTGCCTGTAACACTATATCCTTCCTTGTTCCTTTTCAGACGAGCAATTCTGTTAAAGAAACAAGGGCAAATATCTGCCGCATTTGACATCATCAATGACATCCTCGGTAAATGCAGAGACAAAAGAGACGGGTACACCACAGAGCTTCATGTATGGTACAGTCATCTCAGATATTTAATCTCTGTACAAGCTGAAGTATCTACTTCATCCGAGTTGTGTGGGCTGGACCCAATTTCAAAAATATTGTTAAGCAGAAGAAATTCTTCAACAAATTACTCCGCTTAGAAAAAATATGCGGGTGACCAGTCACAAGAAACGCACATTTCATGGCATTTTGGCTGGTAACCTAATTTTGCTAAGCAAGATTTTTTTCTTTGCTAAGCAAATTTGTGTACTTTTTAAATTTATGAAATCATGCCCAGATCATAAACTGCTCATGATTAGTGTACAAATTTGGTGTAGTGAGACATTTTTAGAGGTAACAGATTAAGTTTTGTCTTCTGTTCTCTGTAGGACTCTAATTGAGTTATCTGAGCTCCACTCCTCATCCTCCAATCACACCCAAGCAATCCCACACCTGTTGCAGGCATTGGCGCTTTGTAAGACTCACCATCTGTCATCGCTGTTTACCAAGGCAATGGCCTGTCTTGCACAAGTCCAGGTAAAGTTGCATTCTTTGACTCCCATATGCAAGCAGACCTAGCCAGCACCCCCCTTTTTGTAATTCTTTATTTAATTTCAGTGCCATATAGATTTCAGAAAAACACTGTTCGGTTCAGTAAGTTTCCTCTTTTTGTTATATCAGAGTTACATGTCTGCAAGGTATTATAAATATGATTTGTTGAATGTTGGAGGTTCGAATCCCACCAAGTTCCCTTGGAATGTTAATATGATTTGTTGAATGTTGGAGGTTCGAATCCCACCAAGTTCCCTTGGAATGTTAATATGATTTGTTGAATGTTGGAGGTTCGAATCCCACCAAGTTCCCTTGGAATGTAAATATGATTTGTTGAATGTTGGAAGTTCGAATCCCACCAAGTTCCCTTGGAATGTTAATTGATTTGTTGAATGTTGGAGGTTCGAATCCCACCAAGTTCCCTTGGAATGTTAATATGATTTGTTGAATGTTGGAGGTTCGAATCCCACCAAGTTCCCTTGGAATGTTAATATGATTTGTTGAATGTTGGAGGTTCGAATCCCACCAAGTTCCCTTGGAATGTTAATATGATTTGTTGAATGTTGGAGGTTCGAATCCCACCAAGTTCCCTTGGAATGTTAATATGATTTGTTGAATGTTGGAGGTTCGAATCCCACCAAGTTCCCTTGGAATGTTAATATGATTTGTTGAATGTTGGAGGTTCGAATCCCACCAAGTTCCCTTGGAATGTAAATATGATTTGTTGAATGTTGGAGGTTCGAATCCCACCAAGTTCCCTTGGAATGTTAATTGATTTGTTGAATGTTGGAGGTTCGAATCCCACCAAGTTCCCTTGGAATGTTAATTGATTGCGTTAAAAAGAAACATCCTCTTTTGTCAACAGTCTGTCCTGAACTATCAATGGGTAAATTAGTTGATATGCCTTGAAACAATGTAAGACAAACAACAATTTGGAGAGAAGGCAAGGTTGTTTTGGGTTTTTTAAACATTAATGTATAATATTTGTACATAGGTCAACTCTGGGAAGAATGGCCTCTATCTCTTTTTCAATTGTACTTTGCTTTAAATGTAAAGTTGCTTTTTAAAAGAATGCATGGATTTTAGTTTGTAAAAATTATTCTGTTCATTGCATTCTGAAATGAAGAATTTAGTTCTTTACTCCTGTGTTTTGTTTTGTTGAAGTTGATGATGAAGATGCACAAACACGCTCTAAGCCTAGTGGATGGAATCATGCCCCAGGTCCTGGCAAATGGTAAGTCAAAATCCGGAACATTTACAACCTTGCTATATTTTGCTTGTTTTACATCATTAACCCTCCTACTGTGTGACCATTCAATGTAAAGCACACATTTTTGAGTGATATATGTACACAGCTCTGTGTTACATACCCTCTGTGGACAATGTTCTGTGCACTTGAGAGAAAACCCCCCAATATTCTTCAACATTGGTGAAAACAGTGTGTGGACGTGTGCAAGTACACATAGTGTTTCAAAACCCTGCCTGGTGTGGACCTCTTTTGTTCTCAAGTCCACACTTTGTATGTAATGCTTGCCCAAAGCAGCCTGCAGTGTGATATCTTGTGTTGAGTGCATCTGCACCATTGATAGAAAATGATGTGCCCAGTTGTGCCACCACACCCAAATGGTTTCAAATGGTTGTCAAACTCACTGACGGCAAACGCTAACAAGGATAGTTGGGGGTAATTCTTATTCTTAGGATCCAATATTGATACTTTATGAAAGAATTCTATGTGAATGAATTGATATGAATTTACGTCACTGTAGAGTTGTCAACTACCAGGCTGGCATGCAGCCAAGCTCACACACTGTATTGATGTTAGATATGCCTACGTGTTCTGCATGGGTGTGGCTGACTGATGCCATGACCCAAGCATCATTGATTGACTGTTACTTAATTATGTAGTCATAAGGAATTCTACATATACAGTTTAATCAATCTTAATGTAATTTAATCAATCTTAGTTAATTTGTATACGTTTTGTTTATATGACTAAATAGCTTAAATCTTTATATCGTAACAAAAAAAGAATTTCATCTACAGGTATGTGGTCTCCACAAAAAACTGAAAAAATGTCATTTAAATAGCCTTAAAAGTCTATTGAAGCCCCCACCATCCCCCATGTAGGCCAGCCCTTGCACCCGATGAAATATTTTTAGTCTTATTTTTTCTAAGGGCCAAATATTATGCCTGCATACTGAAGAATCCCTAAAATGGGAACAAAAGCAGATATTTATTCCCAATATATACGCCCACATTATCAAGCAGTAGTAATAAAATCATTGTCTGTGGGTTTTGAGGCATTGCATGGTGAGGTAATAAATATCAAGATTAGTTCTCAAATACAAACCTACACAGCAAAGTAGATATAATACACTCATAGTGTTACTGCAAACTAAATATCAAAAGCATTGTCCCTTACTCCAAACTAATTTCCTATGTCAGCTGCACTAGAGGTAGCACTGTTTACATTGCCAAGTTACTTTTCCCTAATCAGTATTTAAAATGTTGACACACTTCCCTAATTTCCTTGGGGATGACCCTAATGGATTAAAGGATTAACTAGATGGCAGGGATTGTCTGCAAAGTGTTTGCAAATAATGTGAATTTCAACTAACGAAGTTAACGTTTTGGAAATTTTTAAATTGACGAGTGAAAAGTTCATCCATGTTTATAAGTTTTCTATTATAAAGAAATTTTTTCAAGAGTTATGAAAAATTTACCATTGAATGAACTTACTTTTCCAAACACAAATGTACATGTACATTACATCCCAACAAATTAACATTAATTTGTTTGTATATTTGATCATACTGTGTACAAGTAGGCACTGTTATAATAAGTAGGCACTGTTATAATTTACAAATACTAAGTACACAGTAAGGGAAAAAATGTACCTAAAAGAGTTCAGACTACTGCCGCAAAAGTTCATAAAAGTTCATCTACCTCCATAGTGTGACCTAATTGTATATGGAGTAATGCAAAGGTCATGATCAATGACCGAGGTCTGACTATGGTGGCCCTGAAGGGACATCGCATATCGCAAACGTGTGCGCATACGTATGCAATGTCGTGAAACAATTCGCGAATATATGCGCACACGTATGCAATGTCGTGAAACAATTCGCGAATATGTGCGCACACGTATGCAATGTCGTGAAACAAATCGTGAATGTGTGCGCACACGTATGCAATGTCGTGAAACAATTCGCGAATATGTGCGCACATGGTATGCAATGTCGTGAAACAATGTCATATGCAGCATCTTTGACTGGTATTCTGCTAAGCACAACAAAAGTGTGCTTACCATTATAAGGTTACCAGCCAATTTACCATGTCATATGCATCATCTTTGACTGGTATCCTGCTAATTATTGTTAACAGAAAATTGTTAAGCAAAATTGTCTGCTCACACAGCTGGACCTGGTTGTTGACCCCTAATGATATCAAAACCTGATCTTGATATATGCTGAGTGTTTACCAGACTAGCCTGGGTAAACACAGATCAGCTGATTCCATTGTTATCATTTCAACATCTATTCACTCTACAATCTTTAACTCTTTACTGCCCCTGAAGTGGAGAGAGTCAACAAAATGGAATGCCATAAAAGGTTACCTTAATCATCGTTTGATTAGTGTCCAGTGGTTGAATGTGGATGGAAAAGCCATAAGAATGCAGGCCTTGTAGCTCAAAAATTGTCTTGGACCAAAATTGTTTTCACCAGACCAGAAACAAAATGAGAAAAAAACGTTCTACTTATTACATAATCTGTTTTTGTATGAACAAGCACTAAACTGAAGATTTACGCCCATCTCATTTGTCGGACTAAAAGATATTTATCAGATTCAAAGTCAACATTTTATCACAACTTTTTTTTCATTCAAGATACAGAGTGATCAATTGAAAAACAAAAGACCACAGGACTTTTCTGGTCCTGTGTTTACTGGCCCGACTCTAAAACCACTGGCCTTAGGCCTGTAGTTTAGTGTAAATTTTGAACCCTGAAGTCCTGGCACATTGCTGTTATAGACTGAGAAGTCTTGCCCAGTGTGCGTTTTTGTTTCCTTTACGAAAAAAACATACAAGGTTTCTAATATGTTAGGAAGTTTGAACATGCAAGACTTGGACAGTCTAATACCCAGGTTCTACTTTTACAGCTTTTCTATTCCTTGAACAATAACAAGGCTGAATAAATTTGAAAGGTTGAATTTTCTAATATAACATTTTCACTTAAAGTTGGTCCCAGGGCTCAAATTGCAAAAAGCTGCTAAGCAGGGAATATTTAGTGACCAATTTTTGTAAAGTATAATCCAGCAGATCACAGAAATCGAACACAGCCGTTTTGATGGCAACCTTTTTCTGCTTAGCGAGAGCTTCCAAAGGTCTTTGATGGCAACCTTTTTCTGCTTAGCGAGAGCTTCCAAAGGTCAGAAAAATTCTGAGCTTTGTTGTACTATGAAATAAAATTAGACCTTGGTTTTATTGAACAATGGATGTATTGACTAACCAGGGTGACCCAATGGTCATTGCACACATACTTATTTATACAGGATGATGATTGTCCATTGTTTGAAATCTTGATGACAACCATATGATTCATTGGCTTCTCTTTAGGTTGCTTGTTTATAACTAGAGAAGTTACCTAACCCCATAGTTAAACAGAAAACTTGTCAGATTTCATCACAATGAAATGTTGCTTCATTTTGAAGTTAGTAATAATGCTGTTCTTTTATTTCATTTACTTCTTATGGATAAAGAAAACTGAAAGTAGTTGAAGTAATTGGTAAGGTTAAAACATTCAAAGGTTTCGACATAGTTTTCGAGGAAAAAAGCTTTCCCATATAGCAATAGAAAGGAAATACATTCAGAAAAAAAGAAAATGGTTTCCAGGGGGATATTCCCCATAAAGCAGCTCAGACAAACTTAAATTTTTTTCTTAAAGATCAGAAAAAAATGAATCATGCCTCAAGACAACTCTTGTTATTTTTGGTTGCATAGTTATGGGTTTGGTCACAAAAACTGCATGATGGTGGTTGGTTGTAAATGATCTAGATACCTTAAGGTGACTGTCTCTCAGTAGTCATTTGAGCACCTGTAACCACCCACAGAGAATAGTATAACTAGAAGGGATTTGTCTGGGCGAAGTTTTTCTTTTTACTTTTTTCTAAAGCAAGAAAAGAGTTGACATAGCTGTCCAGGCTTTCCGTCACAATAAAGGAACACAATAGCACTTCCTCAGTTGACACCCAATACAGACAGAAAGCCCTTGCATACTGTGTGAACATGTATACAATATGGTCTACAATATGGCGTGTCGTGGCCGAGTGGATAAGAGCACCGAACTCGAGCTTTGGTGTTTCTGATCAGCAGAGTGTGGGTTCGAATCCCAGTCGTGACATGTGTGTCCTTAAGCAAGACACTTAACCACATGCTTCGTCCTTCGGATGGGACGTAAAGCCGTAGGTCCCGTGTGTTGTGTAATGCACGTAAAAGAACCCAGTGCACTTATCGTAAAGAGAAGGGGTTCGCCCCGGTGTTCCTGGTTTGATTGGCTGCATATTGCGCCACAGCACCTTGTGAACCATTACATGGTGCTATGCAAAGGAATAGGTCTCATACTTCAACACGTAACTCCACATACCTTGTAGGAAAAATACTGAGCGCTTTGAGACACCCATCGGGAGTATAAAGCGCTATATAAGAACTGCGTATTATTATTATTATTATTACTACAATATGGTACTACTGTGTGTTCTGTTAACTCCAAAGGAATAAAAGCGTACATTTGATGTTTAATACATTTTACCCTTTCTCTACCAGAAAAAAACACTGAACAGGCTCAAAATCATTACAACAGTAACCCTTCTGTAAACCCATTGCCATCCCATCAGCAGGGACTGTAACCGTTAACCTCTGTACTTTCTAGCACAGATGACTTAACCATCGAGTCAATGAGATACAGAACGATTTAGTTAAGACTGAGTTCAGTTTAATCACAGGGCCCAATTTCATAGAGCTGCTTAAGCTGAAAATATTGCTTACGTTTTTTCGCTTAGTAGTAGAAATGAGCAAGATACCAGTCACAAATTGTACATGTGACATGGTAGTTTTTGCTGGTAACCTTATTCTGGTAAGTATAATTTTGTTGTGCTTAGCAACTTTTTATGCTTAAGCAGCTCTATGAAATTGGGCCCTGGACTGTCTACTCAATATGAAACCAACAAACACATCGCTTAATGTTTAACTTTTTTGTAAACCAACATTACCATATAATAGTCTCTATAAGTGGGATTGTATCTTTCAGATAATTCAGGAGTTGTTGACACTCTTTGTACCTAACTATGTGTACCCGCCCCTTTATACAACCATTCACAATGCTTGTCTGGATGTTGGGTTGAATTGCATTGATTGTCTATTACCGTAATGTAAACACTTATGACCTCTACAGAAGGCTCGACTTTGACACTTAGCATAGACCTAGTTCTTGATCCAACTGGAGCCCTGGAAATGACCTTTTTGACAACTATTTTGCAACTTTGCATTTCTTAGGATTCGGTGTTTAAAACCCAGCATTATTGACACACTCCCTTATGTGCTGTTTCCAGACAGTTGCAAAGTTGCAAAGTCTAATCTGTGTTCAGTTTTTAAATTGTGTATGTTTTAATGATCAACTTTCGAGTCACATCTGAAAGAATGCATTCTTTCAAAAACTTCCTTAAAAAACAAACACGGAGCCAACATAAGTCCGTTCAGGTCATTATAATGATAAAAACCAAAGCAAATAGAAAAGCTGATTAATTAAAACCTGCTAGATTATGGAGCCCACTGTTTCACCATTCAAAACCATTTACATGCTTCACTGATCATGTATGGTTGTGTATACTTTAAAGGCACTGTACACGTTTGGTAATTACTCAAAATATATATTAGCATAAAAACTTACTTGGTAAAGAGCAACGGAGAGCTGTTGATAGTATAAAACATTGTGAGAAACGACTCCCTCTGAAGTAACATAGTTTTTGAGAAAGAGGTAATTTCTCACTAAAATAATAAAAGACTTCTGGCCAGAAGCCTTTTATTCCTATCTGAAAGCACACTAATTTGTACAACAAGGGTGTTTTTTCTTTCATCATTTTCTTGCAACTTCAATGACCAATTGAGCCCAAATTTTCAAAGGCTTGTTATTTTATGCATATATTGGGATACACCAAGTGAGAATACTGGTCTTTGACAATTACAAAACGTGTTCAGTGCCTTTAATACAATGGTAAAGCTATTGAGTGTGTGCGCAAAACTATAGGCAAGTGTAAGGAATATTTTATTAGGTGTTCGGCTATCAGCCAAAAACTCATTGTTACTGTTCTGTTTATTTTTGACTAGTTTTGAATAAGGGATAAAAGCTTAATGTCCCATTCAAGGGACAAAGTAATTATGGTAAAGTATCTTGCTCAAGGACACAACAGGACTTGAACCCACACTCTGCTGATCAGAAACACCAGAGCCTGAGTCCGGTGCTCTTAACCGCTCGGCCACGGCACACCACAAATGTGGCATGAAGCTAACCATACCATTCCAACTTACTCAGTATTCATAGGCCCAGCCCAGGCATATAGCTGCAAGATTTGGATGGATTCATACAGTATTGTGTTCAGGTTTTCCTATGAAATAAGAAGTTATGGATTGTCTTTAATTCTTCAAAAGGTACTTTATACGACCAATGCTGTGTCAAGTTTCTGTATGCAAAATGCCAAGTCGCCTGCTCTTCATCTTCCACAGATTCTGGCAATAGAAAAACAGGTATTAATTTACAGCTGTACGTTTTAGAAAGAATATTACAAGAGAACTGTTTGCACTCTTTGGTTGTGTATTTCGGGATCGAGAAAAACAATCAACCTGGGATATTTACCAATTATTGAATTAATTTTAATTAACTTTTATTAACTCTTGAAAACTTAATTTGATTCAATGCATTTATTTTTACCCAGTGGATGGGTCTATGGGTAAAAGTGACCTTGTCTCATGTTTTCATTTGCCCTTTCAGAGTACGATTCTTTGTCAAAAATAGTTATAGATAGACAATCTGTGAATTGAATTTGTTATTGTACTAGAATATTGGCATTGATATGGCCTTGGGATAGCATGCTTCGTTGATATGCTGGCAAGTCACAACCTTGACTCAATTATGCCCTCAACTTTGTGAACCGGAACAATTTTCTAAAAAACTCAACAACCCGCAGTAGCTGTGCTTTTAATACAAGAAATAAATCTGAATTTTGAGTTTTATTCTATAACCACTCCATATGATTAAGTTTTCAATATATAAAATTTCTTCTGCTCGAAGAAGAGTCCAGTCTTTACTTGCATCTACTTCAAATCTTTAAATGTCAAATTTTACCAGAGCAAGAAAAGGAATAAACAACCGATGATTTCAGAATCTGTGTATTGAGAACACTTCTATTCATTTTCTAAACAACGATGTATATATGCTGCATTAGAATGTAGTATTGGTAAAAAAAAATCGAGGAAATGAACTTTTATGTGTATTTGTATGCAGTCTTGCTGTCAGTGGTGCAACTCCTTCAAGACACTGCAGACGGTTACCACTCCATGGAGGCAGAGTACCGAGTCAAAGATGTCATCTATCTTCAAGTAAAGTATTCTCACATTATAGTCTTATTGTCCCCTAACTTTTCTCATGGGTCGGGGAAAGGGCAGGGGTAGTAGACTTTGTCCCCCAAAAGTTTTGACATGATTGAACGAAAACAATGCAAATTTCTGTCAAGTTTTTCAGTCAATAACGTAGGGGTGTACATTATTAGTTGATACTGATGGAGTCTTCACAACAATTCTGTGGCTGATGACTTAGATACCCCTGTTTTTCTGTCTCAAGGATACAGCTTTGTGTTAATCATTGTTTTCCGCATAATCAATCAAGGTAATTGGGGAGACAGGTTGTTAAATGTGCATACAAATTAATATTTACCCTACTATATATTTCACGATTTGTGTTTGCTGTGAAACGCATTGTTTGCATTATACATTTTTAAGGGTTGAACCTATTTTGCACCTTATTTTCTATGTAGTTTGCCGCCCAAAAATGTTGGGTAGTATTGACACTTCTTACAGAGGTCTACATTATTATTATCAATGCATTTATATTGTTATTATCACAACAAAATAAGTTTTCTTTGTTTCTTGCCTTTCTTCCAGGCTCACCTGTACAATGAGTTGGGTTATACATCTGAACGCAACAAGTGTGCCCTTAAATTCCGCCAGCTTGATCAGCAGTATCCAACATCTGTATTCCCACCAACACCAACACTATAACCTATCCCATGAACCCAGTTATTGATCTGATTTGAACAAGTATAGCATTTCAGGTGCCAATTTCAAGTTTGTTAAGGACAGTAAAATATTGCTTAGCAGAAATAGGTTACCAACTAAAATATCATGTTATGTATCATGTTTTTGCTTGGCTCCCTGCAAATTGCTGATTAAGAGATATCTTTTGTTTTGAAAAAAAAATCTGAGCAGCTGAAATTAGGCCTAGGTAGAAAAAACACCTTAAGTTTATTTGGACAAAACGTTTAGACAGCCTAAGCCTAACCATGGAGGAATTCTACCTCCATGGCCTAACTCATACTGAAGTTAAGTATTTATGTAAACAATGTTGCACTGTGTAGTACAGGTAGCCCTGACATTTCATAGAGTTCCAAAACCTTATTGCCTGGGGCAAAATTTCAAAGAGCCACTTTTAAACACAAAAAGTAGCTCAGCACAAAAACAATTATGTGTACCAGATTGCGGTTACCAGACAAAACACTTCGTCACGTGTACCATTGGTGATTGTTATCCTCATTTCTGCTTAGCAGAAATTTGTTAGCAATACAATTGGGCCCTTGTATTGGCATTACTTATTATGTTCACAAACAAAAGTGGGATTTAGAGACAAAAAGGAGGATATTTATGTCCAATTACATAATTTTGTATATTTCATTTGTGTCCTTTCAATGTATGGATTTCTCCAAAGAAGTTCAAATTTGTACACAATTTTTTAAATGGTTTAGTAATACACTGACATCTGGTAAGGTATTAATCAATATTAATATTTACATTTTCTCCTCGGATCTGGAAATCAGTTGTTATTGTGAACAGCTGTTTCAATTCTGCATAGTCCCTGCATGACCCTAAATGCATAGCCTGTTAGACAAGCTTTATATCTGTTACAATTACACTGAAGCTTTTACCAAAGTTCCCACGCTTCATGAAACAAATGAAAACCAGAAAATAAAATATAAGCAATAGTTTGAAATAGCGAAAAAATTACAGAATAAATTCAATACCTGGCAACCATTTTGCAAACTTGTTATCTACAGTACTGATAAATCATAATCACAAAATCACAAAATATTATATCTTGTTATTTCCATAACTATTATTATACTTTTTAGGCCAGGAGGGGGAGTTAGGTATGTAATTTTTTTCCCCGCACAGAACACGGTTTTGTTTGTTTTGTTTTGGTTTTAAAAATAAATAATTAACAACATTCCATACTGAAATTAGACTTCAATAGTGAAGGCTCAATTATATGATAGCTGATTAACACAAAGAAAAATGTTTATCAAATTCAAATACCTAACGAAAACGAGAATGGAGCATTCACAATCAACAAAAATAAAATTGCATTTTGTAAGCTTTTGCTTGGCAATGTACTTGGCAAATTCCTGAAATCTGACCCATGGAGTAAAACAAATTGACCCTATTTAAATATAAGTTGATTGTTCCCCCAAAAGGTTATGCAGGAGGAGTTGTATATTCATATTATTGTATCAAATCAAATTTCCTGTCCCCATTGTCTCTGAAGATCGAGTGATATCACATGACTGTGTTGAAACCTCGTATATCCTTTGGCAATAGCCTTTATATTCATGTGGAGTTTGGAAGGATTTCCTTAGGTAAACTTCAATTTGTTATTCACGAGGTTGGCGGTTGATCCGTGAAGAATCCCCGCTGCATGTATGGTGGGGAGACGCCATCTGGCGTGATCGTGATGTCTGACGTGATCGTGATGTCTGACGTTAAAGTGATTGCGTCAATGCTAATTTGTTGTAAAAATGTGATTTGTTTACTAATTATTAATTGTTGGTGTCATTAAACTTTTAATGCATAAACACAACAATATTATCGGTATTAGATTTTGATATCGGTTTCTGTTTTTAATAATTTAGTTGTTAAGGTCACAAAAAGATTATACGAAACTTTGAACAATGCAACAATGCTATCAGTATCAATAAGTAAAAGCGTGGAGATTCCTACCTCCATGGTAAAAGTAAGTTAAAATCCCCGGGGGGAAAACTCTTCACTAATTAGGCTAATATAATAAGTTCGGGATTTTCAGAGAGGATGGGCCTCACAGGAGCAATGTGAGACTCATACAATGTGAAAGAAAACACACGGGATATGAGCAAAATTATTTCATTGTTTACTGCTTTCCGAAGGTAAACACGGCCTATAATTATAAGGTTGACTATTTTTCGCGAGTAAAACACTTTTTCTGCAGCCGCTTTCTATCGATAGCCAATCCTCGATATACTGAACGTAGCTTGCTCTATGGTCTGAGGCGACTTGGCTCAATATTTCGTAGTTCTTTGTTTTCATTTCGTTATCTTGTCTGGTGATTTTATCTGATTTCACATGATCCCTGGAGGGATCCTGTACTCTTTGGGGGGGTTCATGATGATAATCATAAACCCATTGTGTTCTGTCCCGTGACAGCCACTGGCGCGACGCATGTTGCAAGTGCACTCAAAAGGTTCAATTTCACCACAACAACATAATGAGGCCTATGTATAAAAACATTGTTTTTTCCCCCACATATTTTGAGAATGTGCTTCACTAGTGTTGGAAGCGTTTGTAGTTTTTGAGGCTTCTTGTGAAAAGTTATTGTGTAATGAACTGTTATAAAATCACTGGCAAACAATTCAATCATTGTTACGTATAGTGCTTGGTTCGTTCACGGATGCTTCGAATAGGCGTACATTTACATTTTGGGGGCATTTCGAAATAACTTCAAAAAACCATGGCCGGATCAAACTATGGAGGAAGAAAATCAAACCATGGATGAAATGAGGGGAAACGAAGCCGAGTCGACCGCCGTGCATTATTCGGACTAGGGGCAGTCACCCCTGCAGCTATATTCCCGGAAAATAATAAGAACGAGGCGTTCAATAATCCACCTTTCCGCCATTTATTAGTGTTGTGTGGAAACTATCGATCCACGCGCTCCTTTACTTGATGAGCTAGCCAGAGGCTCTCAAGCTTCTCTGGCTCATGTACACCGTGTGACAATGTCGTCAATTCATTATTACAGTCACAGGGCCTAGGCCTATACTTTGATAACCTTGTTGCATTTTGTATTAAGTTCTTTTAACTTACCGAGATAAGTAATATTTTGTAGGTCCTATTCCCCACGCATGATTATCACCATAAGAGCAATGATTTCATTTTAATGACCGCACGAGCATGAATGAAAACTGATGATCGTAGCCTAGATACCGTTCAGAACGGTGAACAACCTCGGAAGAGTCAGTTTGAGCATGACTGTGACCCCAATAGTTTTAGCCTGGTTTTAGCGTTTTTATAAATATTCACTAGGCTAAGTTACTTTATTAGGCCTATTACTTCTTTAAAAAATATAGACCCCCATCCCTGTCCCGAACTTCCTGACCGTCCGATCGATCTTTGATTTGTAAATCCAATGTTATTATTAGTCAACACAATGTCATGGGAATGATTCCCATGGCAACTAGACAGCGATTACAGTTTAATCCCTATTAAAGTAAGGGCCTGTTTTCTTAGACGGGGACGGTTTTGTGACGTCACTCGATATTGATAAACACCTACTACCACGAACTCCCTAAGGGTGGAAGTGCACTTTACGCTGTCATCACATGACGTCATTGTTTCCTTAATTATTTTTGAGGAATATTGAGCACCGCCTCTGCGCTGTGTTTGATTTTGTTATTAAAGGACCGAATCATAATGGATAAACCTGGAAATAGGCCTTAAGAAGCTTAAAGCATTCTGCAGAACTAAGATGATAAAAGCGGTGTGTGCATATAGGTAGATCCTTATAAGTCTGTACTTCATGTGATTTTCCACATGACACAATGTGAAACCATGGAGGAAGGAAACTCCATGGTGAATCTCCTTCCTCCGTGGTGAAACCAACCTGGCTACAGCGTATAGTACGCCTACTTGCTAGTGGGGGCCAACAAGGCGCCGGCCAGGCGGGCAAAACTAAAATTAATATGAAACCCCCTATAATATTTCTGGTAAAGGAACCCATCGGCCTATTGCCTCTCGCCTGTAGATTGGGCTATGTGGAGAAAAAGTGGGAAATCAATCATTTTTTAGATGGATGGGGAGAAAAAGCCACACGTTTTAGGGGCCTACGGAGATCAAGGGGGTCTGAAAACCCGGCATGACTAGGCCACTGACCTGAAGTTGGTATCTTGCTCTATGGTGGTATCATTCAAGTCACTGTAAGGCCTAATTCAATAGCCTAAACATTATCTCAATATGCCTATTGGGTCCAAAAAGGAAGGGACTAAACACACTTAACGGGGGAACCAACAATTACGTCTACCTCCATGGTTTATCATATGCCTATAGAGGTCTCCTAGGAATATTCATGATATTAGGTAGAGTCTGGCCAGCATAAAACAAGAAGACGAAGTAGCTAGTTTTCGGGTTGCAGCGAACAAGAAATGTTGAATATTTTGTTCTCCCCTACCAGCACACCAACCCACCCCCACGATCACCATGTGGTGGTGGTGCAGCATGGCGCGAAATCTCACTCATACACACGCTGAAAATAAATGAAGAAAGATTTTCTCTTTTGTTATTTTCCGGAAATAGTTGGATATACAGACGCTCGTGGAGGGAAAATAGAAAGAAAGGATGGTTGAATATGCCATTAGTAATGCATGTAATGGTGCATTATGGCAAGCATTCGCGGTGTGCGTGTCCTGAAAGCCCCGTCATCTTTACAGCACATGTTCAACCATAATAACAACATTCACAGCCCACTATTCATTAGTGAGAATAGCCAATCAGAATGAGATACTCGCGTGCTACTTTCACGATCAACCAATCACGACGAGCTCTTTGAGCAGCATGTCTGGTATAGTCTCGCGGCAAGGATTCGCGGTATTCAGAACGTGTTTTGACACTGCTAGTGCTGACTACACGGTGTGTGAACTGCTAAATATTGCTTTTTTTTCCCTGTGTATTAGCCAACTTCAACTCATAAGGTAAGGGAAAACTGGTTGTTGAATTTCATCATCGATATTTGTATGTTTTATAAAAGGCAGTTTCTATAGACACGGTAATTTAAAACGTTTTAATTTAGATTTAGAAGTTGCTGTCCACATTCTGGCATTTTGGAAGTGAACTTATCATGCTTATTAACTCAACAATTTAACAAACGGAACAAACAAACCACACATAAAAAGCGGACACGAAATATATTTTCAATAATTCAGAAGTAATATCTTTGTCGTAGGTTGTTTGAAACGGTGAGAACCATGTATTAATCTTGATATGAAATTGTGACAATCTAAAGCGATTGGTGTAATTTGAAGAGAGAGAGCAAGGCCGTTCCAATTCCATGGACATGGGCCATGTATGATGATGTGTGGCATGTGGCCATTTCTTTGGCATTATGCCACTCTAAAGCAAGTCACATTGTTATTTACACAATTAAGCGTTGACGTCATCAACACGCGGTCAAAAGGTTTGGAAGGTTGACTGAGTCAAAATGATGCGTGCATGAACAAGTAAAAGCTTTTTCAGAATAGTGTTTGTATGAATTTTATACGGTTTCATTCAGCTGTTCGGGGCGAGTAATTTCCTTGAATAATGGGTGTGGGAACAACCATTGAGGTAGATGGAACAACCACCATATAAATGATATATGTACAGAACAGTCGCAGTGTTTGTTGACTCGAAGAAACAAAAAGAGAATGAAATTTAAAATATGGCCATGATGGCTTGCTAAGGATAGCGAGCACCACAACCGCTAGAGGGCGCTGTTTGTCCGTTAACGTTTTTTGTGAATGAGATCTCGTGACCCATCGACTCGTGCATTGTAAAATCGCATGACGTATGGGCGGATTGATATTAGTTTCAGACACTGTCAATCGGTTCATTCATAAAACTTACCGGATCTAATTTAAAGATGGCGATGTGCTCTCTCTATTGATATCGTGATTGACTTAACATTTAGAAGTAAAACTGTCGAAATCTTTCATCAGAAAACCTTGAAAAGTCCATTGTTTTAGCAGATACCGGAGGTGAGCATAGTTAATTACTGATTTTGTGCAGTTTAATGCTGTCTTAATAGAATTTTCTTAAGGATTCAACCAACAAGTCATTTTTAAAATAAACTGTTCAGACTGTTTCGCATTCCTGCGCGAACTTGTTCAGTATGGGCTACCGGGGACCGAAGCAATCCGAAGAGTCGGTTTGCCGCGACGTATCAGTGGTTATAAACGTTGACGCACAACTGGTTGCGCTGGTTCCCGACAGCACTCACCAATGGCGTTACTCTTGTGTTATGGGTATGGCTTTTAGAATTGTGCAGGAATTAACTGGTAGCCGGTATTATTATAACGGACTAGGATAATAATTAATAATAAACTTAAAGTAATAAAAGTAAACATTGAGTTGGCTAATAATTAATTTTCTAAGTTTAAAAGCCCCCAAAAGGTATCCTTATAATTAAAATATAATCGATAGTTTTCAGGATTTTGTCATTATAACTTTGAATATGGTTAATCAAAGCAAACAAAAGAAGAGACAACATGATTTAAATAGCATTTTTATTTTTTATTTTTTTTTCCCATATTAAATTAAACATTTGGATACACACCTGTTTAAAATGTATTCAGTTTTTAAGCTTGGTTTATACTACAACATATGCAAATTATTTAAAAGTATAAAGTTATGAACATATCACATCTGAATGCAAAGAAGCCTACGTACACTAAAGAGAAAAAATAATGTTTGGCCTCATTTCTTTTCCGCTCATTCCAGACTCTTTGACCTTTAATTAGTTGACCTTTGGACATATAAAGGTCAAGTGTTTGACCTTATATCATTGACCTTGAGTCTGAGAAAGGTCAAGTTTTTGCTCTTGTTCTTATCATAGGTTGAACTTTTCTCATTGTATTATTTACTTTAGGTTCCAATTTGATTTCCTGTAAACATACCCAAAATACACCTGACCTGTACACATTGTATAGTGCATTTTAATACACTGGGGGTCACACTTTATTTGTATGGAAATATTAACCCCCCAAAATGACCTTTGACCTGACGTAACTCGGCATCCCATCGACCAATCCCTACAAACTTGGTGTCAAAATGAACGATTCGAAGAGACCTTTCCAACTAGACTGGTCACAGGTCCATCACATGTAATCTAAAATTTTGTGGTTTTACCTACTAAGGACAAATATTAGTTGTGTTTTGTTAAATTGAAATTCATGGAAAGTGTAATGTTGTGTAATATAGTGATTGGAATATGTAAATATTAATATTTGGGAAAAAGCAGTACTGTTCCTTTAAATTTCTTAACATCACATTTCGTGGCCCACAGGCCAAATTGGATGTGATTTACAATAAGTAATTATCAATAAATAGTAACAAACGGTAAGAAAATTACAAATATCATCAGTAGTAATAAAACAAAATGATCAGACAGTGCAAATGACAAGCTCAAGGTCATCTTGAGGGAAAAATACTTGCCAATGTTCTGATTCCTGTCCCGATCCCTGTGTTCCAATACAGTACAAATATTAATGTGTGAATGTACTATTTAGTATTAGGTGCTAGCTGTACTGCCTCTGGTTATTGCCTTAGTGTTGGTGCGCTTAAAAATGTAACTATTAATTTTTGGCAAGGGACCCTTTAACTTAAACAAAATACTACTTACTCTAGTCGATGTTGGATCCCGATTCCAGTGTTTTAAAATAGGTAACTTAAAAGCTCTAAAATATATAACAAATGTGCCATGAAAATATTTGATTTTAGTAAAATCTTTGATTTGTTTTCTAAGCAAAATGTTCTCATACTCCACAGAACAAAATGGCTGACTATTCAGCAGTTCTCGACAGAGCAGTCCTTGATAGTTACATGGACTTGCCATCAGATGGAAGGGTACAATGCATGTATGTATGGATTGATGGGTCTGGAGAAAATGTCAGGTGTAAAACAAGAACAGTCCAGAAATTGCCAGAGAGACCAGAAGGTTGGTTTTAAAAAAAAAATATTTGTGGTTATTTGGTTATTAAATACAGGTTTCTTGTATCAAGGATGAGAACTTTCTTAGTTTTACCCATTAAGTTCTGACATGTTGATGTTTGCAGGGTAAAGCAAAAAATGTGAATTTTCTTGTGATTCAAAGAAAGGTGCACTGCAAATTCTGTTTCCAAGGGCTTATTGAAATCCTAAACTCAAAGGGTGATCCTATGTGGAAATCATATCGTTTCAACATACCTTCTAAAATTTGGATCATTGTGTCGGACGTTTGTATGAGCAAGGACTCTCAACCCTGTTATATTTACTTGTGGTATTTGTATGTTGTCTTCTCTACAACTACAACATGTTGACCACATCAAAGGATTTGTTAACTGTCACTTTCATTGGCTGTATACTTTGCAATATACAAACAAGGCTTTAATTGTAATAATATGTTGAAGATGGTCAGATTTGAGCCTTTTTCCTAACTAAAATGCCACTACAGGAGAAAAAGGGACAATATCTTTCTAGAGAAGCAAGGTCATCAGGTCTAAACTAAAAATTCATTTTCTTAAAAAAATATCTTCAGACTTGCCCATTTGGAACTATGACGGTTCCAGCACAGCTCAAGCGGAAGGCTCCAACAGTGACATGTACATAGTCCCGAGGGCGCTGTTCAAAGATCCCTTCCGTAGAGGAGACAACAGACTTGTAATGTGCGAGGTGTTGAAGTACGACAAAAGACCAGCAGGTGAGTTCTGCCAATTGTTGATAGAATTCCCCGAAACAAACCACCCCAGAAAGTGAAACCCTGTTTTACAGGAAGTAGAAGCAAGAACTAACAAGTAGTGAAATTCAAGATGGCTGTAAATTTACATTGATGGAAGTTGTCTGGTGCTGTGTGTTACATCTGTGCAGCCCATTTTTACTTCACTTGAAGGGAGATGTGAGAGAAAAAAGTTGCTTGAATTTGTTTGGTGTTTAAAAACCAACATTTCTTCCTTTATTTACAGAGACCAACTACAGGTATTCATGTAACAAGGTGATGGAGAAGGCCAAAGCATCTGTACCATGGTTTGGCATTGAGCAAGAGTACACACTTCTTGCCCAAGATGGTCATCCATTTGGCTGGCCCAAGCTGGGATTCCCCGGACCACAAGGTAAATTTGGTTACCCTTCTTTGCTAACATTCTTGAGTTCATTCCCTAATTGCCATTATTAAACTAAAATTCCCATACTTAAAAGACTCGATAGTAGTGTAGGTCGTGTTAACGAGGCTGTATTTATGAGAAAATAGAATTGGCTGTTGCACTCTGCTTGCCAACCAATTGGACCTGTGGTATAAATGCAAAAAATATTAGTGGCCCGACGTTTCGGCTGTATTTATATGACATGCATCAAGCAACATATGCCATCCTTCTGTTGATAACCTTGACAAACAAATCATTGTTTGGAACCACTTTACAATTTCCCACTCCAATTTTTACTCTCGTCATTCTGCATAAAAAAAATGTTATGAAAAATCTTTCTATGCAGGACCTTACTACTGTGGCGTTGGTGCCAACAAAGTCTTTGGTCGTGCCATTGTTGAGGCTCACTACAAAGCATGTATCTATGCTGGAGTAGAAATTGCTGGAACAAACGCAGAAGTGATGCCCGCTCAGTGGGAGTTCCAAGTTGGGCCCTGTGAAGGAATCAATATGGGAGATCATTTATGGATTGCACGCTTCATCCTTCACCGTGTCTGTGAGGACTTTGGCGTAGTATGCTCCCTGGACCCTAAGCCGATGGAAGGAGATTGGAACGGAGCTGGTGCCCACTGTAACTACAGTACAAAGGAGATGAGAGAACCAGGTGGCATTGTGTAAGTATTCTTCATTCAATTTTGAAAATGCAAGAAAAAAATAGTAAAGTTGCATTTTACCTGCTTGAAGATGTCAATCAAATCTCTTGATGATCAATCCTGCTTTTAAGATGTCCAAGTATGACTTGAATTGTCGAATTTGTATCTGGAATTTAATTTTGATTTTATTTCCTCTCAGCCCAATCCAGAAAGCCATTGAGTTGCTCGCCAAGCATCATGACGAGCACATCAGAGCTTACGACCCTAAAGACGGCAGTGACAACGCTCGCCGGTTAACAGGGAAACATGAAACATCTAGTATCCATGATTTCTCATCTGGTGTGGCCAACCGTGGCTGCAGCATCAGAATACCCCGCCAGGTATGTCAGCTTGCCTTGTAAATAATGAAAGGGGTTATGGACACGTAGTCTCAATATACCATGGTACCAGACTATTTTATATGTGATATTTTGAGGTGGAAATGTCCTAGTTTGTTTGACTTGAACTTATGATAAACTTTAGGTCAATGACTTAAACGATGTTCAACTTTGACATCGACTTCAAACAACAAAGGAAGCATGTTGTTGCATGCTTTTGATGCGTGACACTGTCATGAATAGTTATGTGGTTGAAAGAACAATGGACTCAAAGCGTGTAGACATTCAACAAATGAAACATGCACATTGATAAAAAAAGACAAAGGTCAAAATTGACTGTTTTTCCAAAGGTTGATTTGTTTCAAAAGTTTTAGATACTGCAGAAGTATCTGCGTTATTTTCATGCGCCGGGTGCATGCTGTTACTTTTTTTAGCCATGAACTTGTGACAAGGTGTTTATTGACATTACACGTAAATATGTTGAGCAATAAGGTGCCACAACCTACATGATTAACTCTTTCAGTGCCTGTTTTTTTTTGTCACGTGAATATAAAATAGTCTTTTTCACCAAAGTATCTTGCTGATTTGTTTTGCCGTGGTACATCCCATGGTCATTCTTGATTGAAAATGCCTCTCCTAATAACACGTTTACTAAGGGTTGTACATGTACGATTGACGTTTGTTGAGCACATGAAAAGATTGTATGTTTACTGACAGAGTTAAAAGATCTGATATTGATAGTTGTTGATTTAGAATGAGATTTTAATTATTTATTTTTTTAAATTTAGGTTGGTGAAGATCAGATGGGATACTTGGAAGATCGTCGCCCATCTTCCAACTGTGATCCATACAGAGTGACGGAAGCAATTGTGAGATCGACAGTACTTGACGATTGGGAATCCACCTTCTAATTCCACTTCATCAATGAATACCACAATCTCCTCCTAATACATGTACATTTCCAGATTGTCATGTTTCTGACTAGTAACAAATATTTGCTCATAATGAGTGCAAAATAATGGTTTGCAATGAAAAGATCGAGAGACTTTTATCCAAATTCAAACTTTTTGGGTCCAAGTCTACCTAGTGAAAAAAAAAGCTTTTAATTGCTTGTTGAGGGTTATTAGAAAGTTGCAATTTCATCATTTCAACTTTACCAAAGATTGAGACACTTTCATCTGAGTTAAGATTTTTTTTATTGTCCAAGTATGCTAGGTGATAAAAAAAGGTTTTATTTTTACTTGTTTGATCTCTCATCCCTTGTTTTAACACTCTATAGTAAGTTTTACATGAATTCAACATTTAAAGACAAGTCCCGACAACGTTCATGACACAACTCCTTTATCATCTTTTTATTATGGAAATTCTTGTTGGAATGAAATAGGGTAAGAAATTTCTGACTGGGCGACAATCAAAATTAAATTCAAATTGAATATTTCCTTTGAGGTTTTTTGTGATCTTACGCCATTAAAAAGTCAGTTATGTTTTGTTTGTTTAATCACTGTTGAGTATTTTGTTGTCCATTTGAATGTGGTGGGGTTAGACGTCACATATTTATTTTTAAAACCGGACCTCGACATTAAATTGACTTTTAGATCGAAAGCTAAGTCATGTACTTTATGAAAAGAATATTGTGAATAAATTAACCGAAAATTTGCAAAATGATTGGTCTTGAGTTGCCCAACCTTCGGCAAAATTCTAAAATGTGGGAGTGTGTAAAAATGTATAACACCTTTTGCAGGGTATTGTTTAAAATTGAATAATTTAAGTAATGAGTTTAGGTTTTTGGTTGTCATCAATGTATTTTAACAAACAAGGACGTTAATTTGTATATTACATGTATTTTTTCATTCATGGTCACGTGTTCATTCAAGACAAAAAATGTGTGGGTTTTTTGTCTTGAATAAACGTACATTCTCAAGTAACATTTTAATGTGTTTTAAAATAAATAAGTTCATTAATAAGTATAAAATAGTCTTTTTGTGTCTCGATTATTGACAAATACAATGTCTTGTCTTGTGTGTTGAGTTTGCAAAGAGGCAGTTATATTATAAGTATGAATGAACATTGTCAGCGTCAGTCTTTTTTAAGTCGGACTGGTAAAAAAGTGGGGATTTCTTTTTCAAAGATAATATGCTTTTTGTCATTGTCCAGCTCATGGGGTTGCAAAATAGTTGAAATGTGATATTGTTCAGGTCAAAAGCAAAAATCTAAATTAACTTCTGTGCTTCCGTGAATCCTGATGTACATGTACGCAACGCTTATTGACATCTCATGTACTTCCGCATCGACAAAGATGGCGCTATTTCGGAAACTCGTCAATTGACCAAAAAAGAATGTAACATTTCTTCACGTCTCCAGAGGGAGGTATTTTTTATTAACGGTGAACGGTGATTACTTTCCCGCCGCGACACTGCCCCCCCAAGCAATGAACCGTTAAGGTTACATAGCGCCACCAATAGGCGCTGCAACTTCTAGCCAACGCGCTGCAACTTCTAGCCAACCGCTATCTCAACAAGGTACCATCAGCACTATTTAACAGTTGTACTGAAATTATAAACAAATTAATACCATAAACTAAGAAAAACATAATTCTGAATTACCCAGATATTTCCCCCAAAATCGTGTTTTACCAATTGTAAATCGGCAGCTTGCATACTATCGCAACCCAAGTAAAAACAATTTCACCTCTTTATTATAGAAAACGGTGACCGCTCATTCCGTGCAGACATTCCTATGTCCAGATAGCCGTTTCTTCCGCCAACCCTCGTGAATCTAAACAGACACACTAGGCGTGTATCGCAATCCAAGTGCTAAACATATCACCCCTTTAGGCCTATATGGAAAACAGTGACTGTAGATTCTATCGTAGTCTCGTGGGGGAAAAATCAACACGAGAAGGTCTTCCACCAAGACTAACCCATACGGGGAACTGTGTATACAAACTCCTTCTGATAGCGCCCTCTTTTGAATCAACCTCCTTCAGCCTATGTTAATCCCACTTTGATGAGGGATAGAGACTAGTTTACTATTAGGAGTCTTACACAACGTTGATCAAATGGTTATAATTCGTTCCCTGCATGTAAAGCCTTATGGCTGCAGTAAAATCAGCAAATGACAGCAAACTTGATACGATATAAGAATTGCAGTAAATGATGGGTTTATTTGTGACGTGATCACCAAAAGGGTCAATCTGGGCCGAACCTCATCAAAGATGCATATGCCCATTAGCAGAAATGGTGCATACACTGTACAAGTTTTTGGGTATGGGACACGGCCCGACAAGAAGTATTCTTGGCCATTGAGAAAATGGTGCTGACCTATCGTGAGACACAGGTCACACACCAGTTCCTCCAACATTTTGCAAGGGGAATTTTTTATGTAACACATAGGGATTCGAACCCATGGTGTGGGACAGTGTTTTAACACTACATACTAGGTGTGGACCTGAGAACAAAAGAGGTTCACAGGGACTCCACATAGTGTTATTTACAGTGTATAAAACAAAGGAATGTCCACACAGTGACTGCTGCCCAGAGCTGCGTGCTGTATAAACGTGTGTGTAGGCCTGGTTGGGTACTCCTCCTACTTCTGTAACTAGGCCTATATAAAATATGAGCGGGTACCAGTCTTAACAACGTAAACTTTACGGTTGTTGATCGCAGGGTACTTGTTTATATAGTACGATTATATTGCTATGCTTATCAAATCTGTGTGTTATTGTGAAATAGGGCCATGTGGCTTTCTTATAATGGGAATATCTTATATTGCAAAATTGCAAAATGGACGCCGTTTATCGTGCACTCAAGGTCGACAGATTTTGGCCCTATTACAGTTTCACAGCCTTGTGGAGATCGAAGGCGTACATTTCACACATTTTTAGTGCTAAAAGGTTTCACAGCTCTTGATATTAATGCTTTCTGATGATGCATTCCTGACATTACGATTTAGGGGGGAGGGGTCGCGGAATACATGTAACAAAACTTGCATAAGTAAAGCCATGCATTACTGAAATAGTAAACCCACCAGCGTGGCTGCATTTTATTTGAGTTAACACAAACATTTCCAGCAATTCTGTGATCTACTATTTTTACAGCACTACAGCGTTCCCCTCCCCCCTGTCCGTTCACTGAGTGTTATTTCAAATAAATATAACAGACTTCATCTAAATAGCCGACCCCAAGATGTCTGCCATTGAGAAAACACAAGCTGTAGCTTCGAGGAAGAAAGTGCTGTCTCGGGAGCGAAACACACGAAATCTTGGCCAGTGTCTCGGCAGCCTGAAACTTGAAAAGTGGCCAACTTAATTTTTTCTTTCATTACATAAAATAGAATTAAAAGATGCAATAACCGGAAGCTTTTCCAAGTCACATTTCAAAAGTTTATAAGTAGTTTTACATAGTTTAATTCATATCTAGTTGTGAGTCAATTATTAAACAATTTCTCAAGCAGTGGTGGAAAATGGAATGGGAACCAAACCAATATAATATTTTCTACTTTGCCTCTCTGGATTTGTTCAAAGTCTAGAAGCCCTTCACACTCGGTACATTCCCTATGGAAAATTATGAAGTATTTACACTAAAGTGCTTGTGTACACACAACATTTCGCTCAGCATTGATTGAATAGAATTGCAGAGAGGATGCTGATTTTGCTTTTCAGGGAAAGGCGTTTTATGAACCGTGTCTCGGTCGTCCATCAACATACACTTCCTTGCTGAGGAAGCTTTTGTATAATATCAAAAAGGTTCATGATTAAAAACAGAAATATTTCTCAGAATTTTAGTTTTAATGGTAGGCCTATTATGAAAGCATCAATTAAATTGTAATTATTTCCTTTACGGAGGTATAGCCTTAGTTTGTAACATTTATGATTAAACATGAGTGTTCTCAGAATTTAGTTTCAATGGTTTTACAAACAATAAGTCATGCGTTAATAATCGACAGACAATATTTGTTTTTCTTGCTAAATGATTGCCAATTATTTTCCTTCTGTAAATACGAATTGTGTGTTTAACATAAAATAAAAACCCATCTAAGTTGCAGAAGTTAAAGAGAACAAGAGTGCTTATATTGAGTTATTTGCCCAGTTTGACGATCATTTGGGCGGGGTGGCTTGGCGGTTAACCGCCCATAACAGAACGCACCTTTATAACATTTTATATCCTCGTCTCTAGTCTAGAATTAGTAAGATATTTCCCCCACTCTTCACACCTGTCAGTGTTCCTCTATAGATCTAAATTAGTTTACCCTAGTAGTAGTATGGCGACTGTTGTGTTTAGTAACCTTGCGGGGTGGCAAAAAATGAGATAAGCGTTTTGTCCGAGGGAAGGGCTGTCAATTCGTGTAACTCTGTTAAAAAAGAGAATTGTTTGAAGACTGATGAAAGGTAATCTGCAAAACTGGGAATGACTGATTTGAATTGAAAAAAGGAAACATACACATTCTTTATTTCCCCCCCAATTTCAAGTTTTTGTCTGATACTTAGTTTAAAAAGCAACAACAAATCTTATTTTATAAAGGCCTATAGAACTATATATATATATTTTCAAATTTCAAACACTTCTTATACTTTATTGCTTTACGCTCTATGGTCAGATTTGCGTCGAATAAATTGTCTTCAAGAATATTTCTTTGATCGAATTTTGACAAATGACGCTGTTTCAAAACGAACATACAAACATTGCCATGGACAATGCACCCACAACATACATTCAAAATTGTTTGTTCACGTCCCATGCACGTGAGACGTCAATTTTTTTGATACACTACCATTTATCATTGGCGTTTTAAAGTGCATTACCTTAAATGAAAGCTTTAACTTTCTCAAACAATTTTTTAATTTATGCCTAAACTTTCGGGTCAAATCGGCCAGAAATCGGACCTAGCATCTTATTCATGTATACCGTTAGTTTCCTCGCACGATTTCGAATGAACACTTTAGAGAAAGTTAATTGAAAACGTTAATATAATTTTACAAAGGTTGTGATAAAAATGCGGTCCGACAATTTGCTTAAATGTTTGTATCTTTTAGGGGATCCTGCAAAACTGCCTAAATCAAACGATATAAATGGAAGCTATTAGAAGTATTCGTCATTCGACTTGAAGAATGTCATCATTCTGTGTGCTATCTTCCGTTGAAAAATTGGAAAGAGTTGGTTTTAGTCCGAACCTATGGCTCATTATTATTCAAAAAGAGTGTTTCTGTAAGCAAACAACCCTTTCAGTTTCACAAAATCACATGGTAAATATTTACCTGTTAACCAAGTTCCTTATACAGCCCCCAATGATACTTCAGTGGATGTTTTTTCTAATCTCTTTGATGCTCAGTATTAAAGTCATGAATCTCATCCTCAGAATCTAAATTTGTCATTTTGCCAAGACGCTCCCTCTGAGCTTTATCCCTGGATGCTAGTTTGATGTCAAGATGCTTGATATAAGGAGCTCGGTTTGGGATCTTTGTTTGTTTTCCACCTTATTAATCTTCATCACCTCAAAAGAAAGCCTGGCATTAGGGAGGTGAAAATAAGTTATTTCCGTTAATTTCATTCCAAATATAGAAACATTTTATCGAGGACAAACATACCCTTCGGCGTTTCGATGTTTGTTTAGGTTGCATCAAAACAACCGACCTCAGATCAGAACAGAGTCTTGGCTAATTGGTTTATCAACAATGGAATGACTACCCGATATTGCCATGGCAATGATGATGTCATCGATGTGTTTAAAACGCATCCGACTTGTAATGCATGCAAATAATTGTGGTCTGTGGCATTGGAGTTATTGTTGTTTGTTTTTCAATTTTCTGATCTGGTAACTCCTAGACGGAATAATATTGTTTAATTTTAGCCGGGAGTGTCAATTGCAGCGTTTACGGTGCAGCGGAGCATGCCTTGTTGTAGATATTAAGCGGAGATAGTCGGGCACAAGGTTTCCTTTCGGTTTTCGATCAGTAACTCGTGACATCACTGTCTCCATAGAGACAGGCTTTCTGCCGTTGAAGTTTACGTTACTAAAATACTGGAGGGTGTTTTTTTTTATAGATACACGGGGTATGTTTTTTAATATTGGCTTTGAGGAACATGTCCTCTCCTACAAAGCTTTCAATTCATGATCAGGCCATAGATCCCTGACAATCTTGATCTGCCTGCCCCAATAGTCTGCAAGAAAAACATGTCTTTTTAATTTACACCTTACACAATTGGATTGTTTTCTCAGGATTATGAAGACTTCACAAATATTTTGTTGATGAAAACAGGGATAGAATCATCAGAAGGTGATGGTTCGACAGGTGCACAAATTAATAGGCATACTGAGGCTTAGGTATTTTTGATCTACGCACAAAGCCTATCATAAAGTGGGATCAATCAAGCACAAAAAGTTGCTTAAGCACAAAACAATAATGCTAACCAGAATGAGGTAACCAGCCAAACTACCATATCACACGCACCGTTTGGGACAGGTATACCCTGCTAATTTAAAAGGGTTAGAATTAATACGGAGAAAGCCTCAAAATAATCTGTCGGTTTAGACGGGCGTAGCAATGTTTGAAATACTGACGATTTGTTGCGTCATGGGCGTGAGTATAACATTGACTCATCATAGGGGCCTACACTGCAAAACTGGGCTGCTAAAATTGACAATATGGGTGTTGTTACAGAATCAAAATTTAGCATAGGATGTCAAAATCACACTCATTTTGTGCCCACACATTTACATTGGTGCTATTTTAACACCCAGGTCATGTTGAATCAAAAACGGGTTACACTGACCTGACTCCAGGTCATGTTGAATCAAAAACGGGTTACACTGACCTGACTCCAGGTCATGTTGAATCGAAAACGGGTTACACTGACCTGATTCCAGGTCATGTTGAATCGAAAACGGGTTACGCTGACCTGACTCCAGGTCATGTTGAATCGAAAACGGGTTACACTGACCTGATTCCAGGTCATGTTGAATCGAAAACGGGTTACACTGACCTGATTCCAGGTCATGTTGAATCGAAAACGGGTTACGCTGACCTGACTCCAGGTCATGTTGAATCGAAAACGGGTTACACTGACCTGACTCCAGGTCATGTTGAATCAAAAACGGGTTACGCTGAGTGACCTGCCCTCTTCGGCCCCTTCTCTGTGTGAATTTACAACCCGGGTCTTTATGAATCAATCTAGGCCTAACTCTAATTTCACACATTATCGCGACGTCATAAATCGACACTGACAGCTTCCATCTAAAAACAAATGGACGGCGCCAGCCAAGATAATTTAGGGCCTATTAGTCTCACTAGTAATGTGGATTAATGCTATTTTGTCCTAATAGGTCGCATAGGTGAAAATGAATGCGTATTCACAATGGTTAGTCCACCCAGGTGTAAGATATGAACCCGAATTTCCACTTCACCCCTTCTTCTTTAAATTTCAATGACACAATGAAATTTACCTAGCATCGTAAACATTTTCTGTCGTTTAGGCCTATGTTTAAAAAGGTCTCTCTTAAAACCCTTTTTTCCCTCTCGCAGTGGTTGTTAATCAGTTATAGGCCTACTTCAATTAAAAACCCTTGAAGTACATGTATTTAGTAAGAGTTTTTTTTATTAATATTTTATTTTCATTTACATAAATTTAAGCAGATTTGTATTTACTCTATTTGTTTGAATATAAGATGTAGAGCGGCAGGTCTAAGGATTCCAGTAATTGCTTTGCTTTTCTTGCTCCCAGTTCAAGACATATATTCTTTTGTACAGTTGCAAAATGACAAGAAAAATAATAAAAAATCCATCCGTGCTGTTCTAAGATACCCGGGCAAGTTACGCCACTACAGCATGAGACAAGACTGCATTGACAAAGAAAGGGGAAGCACTTTCGAACGTTTTCATCATTTTGTAACCTCGGTGAAAAATTTCCCAGAATTACAACGGAGAAAAACGGTCAAGACTTGTACGCGTTCTTTTTTGAAATGTCAACTGCCTCAGTGCGTCAAACCATGAATCAAGAGTAGAGAGAAATAGAGAGATTGTGCAACGACCGAACAGTCATTCTGTGTCTCTCTAGTCAATAACTATTTACCTCTGACAAGATTCAAGTACAATGGGTGCGCTCCACTTCACAAACAAACTTAACATCTACTTCACCACTCTTTCGACTTAAATATTCTGTTTTATACAGATTGTGTTTTTGTTGTTGTGAAATACGTGTACATTAAGTTGTTTTGACTCAAAAACTGAGTCATTTGTTCATTACTAAAACTTCAACCCAAACTATTTGGGTTAAGATATGCTATGATTAAGTATTTCTCAAGATACAGAATGTTCAAGACATCACATCACATTAGGCCACAAAAAACCCAATTGTTGATCGTCCCCGCCCGACCGTTCATAACCCCCCGACCGTTCATAACCCCCCGACCCCATTTTTTTTTTATCATAAAAAACGGCATTTTCAATGATATTTTCAGTCAAATTTGGCTCTGACATTGTGTTGATCTATTTTTCCCATGTCTGGATATCTCTTTATACTTTTACTGCCCAGATTTTTCAGCTGATATTTTTTCAAAATCTATAGGTTTGAAAAGATGTTTGAAGAAGGTTTTTATTCATGTTGGCAAAGCAAGAACAATTCTTCAAATATTTACTGCGTTTTAGTTTTTTGAAATTGTTTTATAGAAAATGTCATCTAGGAGTTAAATGGGTTTAACAAAACAATCAAAAACACACAAACCCTCTGTTTTATAGTGATTGTGATGATTTCTTTATTCTTTATTTCATATTTGGCCATGTCAACAAAAATAAAAAAAATAAAAAATAAAAACCGCCCTCCCTCCCCCACCCCCCGAAAAAAAGGACGATCAACAATTTTTTTAATTTTTATGTGATCAAAGCTGGTGTTTTGGTTGCCTTTTCTTTAAATACTATTCCATTTTCCCATGTGCACGCGATTTTGGTGGAACATCATACTCTTTTCTTTATTCTAATTTATTCAATAATTAATTAATTATTATTCAACCGATTATCATATTAAATTTGTAATTGTAATCACATTAATGCGGACACTTGAGCATAATTAATTAACATACTGCTTTTTGTCAGTCAGTGGATGTTCGACAACATGATGACAATCTATCAAAAATACTCTTAATTACAGGAGTATTCCTGTGTACATTATATACCTGTATTCTCCCTCCCCCAAAAAGAAAAAAAGAATGAAAGAAACAAACCCGTTTTACCATATTATGCGTCGTTTTTTGTTTCTTGAAGATGGCCCATGATTGTTTCCACTTGAAGTCACTCCGTGTGTAAAGTCAACCATCTTTAAAGGGAAAATTCAAACTGGTGCGCTAAGCTTACAATAGTATGGTACCTTGCATGATTGGTCAGTGCACCCCCTGGCTGCGTATAAAAGTTAAAACGTTTGGCGCAGCTCAAAGCCAAAACCCCAAACCCAGATGGCGTCTACCGGCGGGAACTATAGGCCTATCTATAGGGGGAATGTTGAAGAGTACACAGGAACAAATAAACTTGCCAAACAAAGCCTCAAAAAAAATTATGTGAGAAATGGTTTATTACAACTTCTTGAGAAATGGTTTCCAATTCTAACTTCTGTCCTTGCATGTATGTTTTAACAATGCATGGACCTTATGTATAACTGTACATAATGTTATGAACAAACCTGAATTGAACAGGGAAATTAATATGCACATACAAATATACAAAAATTATTACATAATCTACAATGACAAAGTTGCAGAAATCAGGTGTTTTGACTTAGAATGCAGCTTCTTGAATAATTTTATGAGTTTGCTTTAAGCAAATAGCGTTTACGTTGGTTGAGATATCTTGAAAATTAAACAGTTAAATTAAATGAATAAATGAAATATACAAAACGAGTTGTTGTTTTATCGTCTTTTTGTCACTTAGGTATTCAAACAAAAGGCAATTACCATAAATTTGTTTTTGTGTGGGGAAACATGTTTAAAAAGCGTGTTTATTAAAAACAAAATAAGGAAAACAAATGTTTGCTTACAGATCAATTATTTCACCAATCTAATTAATTGAATTTACACCTGTTCTTTGTATGTATATTATTTATACTAATACTTATCAGTTACAATGTGAGCATAAAACAATGTTTATTTAAGAATTTTAAATAGTTTCGAATACTTTACTGAGTTGATTTGAACATCTATTGTCTTAACTGATCACACCAAATAAACACACTACAATGTAAATAGATGGTACAGCATTGGAAGAAAACCTTTACTTTAAACTGTCTATAGTTGTCAGGTAACATCTCAAGTTAACCATGGTATGTTTCTAATGGTTGTAATTTTTATTGCAAAACCGAAACCACCCGAAAAATGTAACATGTGAATGGACATGAATGCCTTTACTGAAAATCAAACAAAGTTGAATTATTCGTTGTTTTGTATTTGTTTTTGAATCCTCCCATCAACATCTGACGGACAAAGTTAACTCTAGCTTTCTCATCCAAAACTTGAGAGTATTGAAAATTAACCATTCAAATTATGTTCAGTACCGGCCCGCATTTTCATTCACATGCTGGAAGACTTTTGGTTGGTCTCAGGTACTTTAAAAAGTTACAACCATTAGAAAAACTGCCAACATGGCGGTAGAAAGTGGTACACTTTATTTGCAGTAACATGTTTGGTAGCTTTTAATCATCTTGTCTTGGACAGGATTCATGCACAAGGTCTCAATAGCAGAAAGAACTTATTCTCCCGGCATTCACCAAAGCTGTACCACAACTTTGACTGTGGGTAATGACAATTCTCTCTTCATACGAATATAATGTTTATTCATGTCAATGTTCTACCTCAAAGTTTTAGCTGATTGAGATTTATATCGGTTTTCCTGATATTTTTGGATAACTTTTGTTTAAAGCAGGAACATTTAAAATGTAACACAAAATATTCCTTACAAAGGATCTTTAACATGCTGCCAAAATCGTTGTCGTGTCCCCTGTCTCCATTAGCAGTATTGACTGCTGATTCTTTTATCGAAAAGGGGTAAAACTTTTTTGCCCTCAGTTCGGTGTCATTTTGACCTGAACTGAAAAACAAAATGGCAGCATCAGTAGGCTAAAGATGAATACTCTCTTCCATTGTGCAGTATTTAAGAAAATATATGTAAGTCTAAATTAAGCTGCATAGTATAATATTAACTGAAGTTGCGCAATGGTGACATTAATTTGCAACATTTAACTTGTAGAGGAGAAATGGCTAATAACTTTGGAAAACAAAATCAAAAACTATCTACACAAGTATCAAAAACCCCAGCAGACCCAGCTCCATGTGTCTGTCGGTGGGGGCGGGGTGGGAGCACACAAGATAAAGAACATGTTGATGGTTCCTCCACAAATTTTTCATACATGCACAGTTTGTCTTATTCAAAATGGTGGATATGACGTAATTTGTGTGGGGTCAACAATAAAAACACATTTCTGAAACACTGCGCTGTGACACCAGATTTTGAAGAGAGAGTGATAGAGAGAGAGAAAAAATAAGAAAACAGCTGAAAGCTATCAGGAACAACATCGTTGGTGTTTGAAATTACATCATATCTCTTAAAGATACTTGGATTTACCACTAAAACCATCAATCAACAAACACGGTGCAATGGGTGTACTCTGCAAACATGAAATATAAAATGTGAAAACATTCACGTCAATATCATCTCTGTACACTAGACCCTTTCATATAATTTTTATCTATTCGCATTATATACAGGTACAAGGAAATCTAAAAATACTTTTAGGTTAAAATTGTCTCAACAGTCTGGAATTATTATACAACTTTCTAACTGCAAAAGAAAAATGACAAGACGTATAACGGCGAGTTGATAAATGAAGCGGCTGTTGTTTATAGCAGTAGTTGCTAGAGGAAGGCTGTCTGAACTAAATAAGGAGTTCAGCAATAAATGTTATCTGTATGCAGTCTTTATAAAGGTAGACGGGTACCATGCATTGATGCTCACAAACCATAACAACAACGCAGTCTTGTATCCAAGCTCAATCGTGGACTAGATTAATTTGTACTATAGGTCTGGGCTAAACTGAGCCTAATTAGCTGTTGCTATTGGCCCCTTTAATTAATTAAAGTAACAGAAAGCCACAATGAGCTAACAATAGCTGCATGCCAAATATGGACATGAGCTAAAGCTTGACCTTTTTAACCTGTCTGCATCTAGGGCAGAGACTTTCCATTCTGCATGACACTCTGGCCTGCATTTGACCATGCAGAATACACAGGTGCAAAAGCAAATTTAAAAATATTGTTAAAAATAATTGAATAATTTAGAAGGAGCCTTATTTACTCCCTCTCTTAGATGTGTCACTAATTATTCATAAGTTATCAACTACTGCAACAATCACCCACTCATGGTTCATTACATAAGAATACTATATATAATTACTGAGTTCGAAGCTCTTCAAATTGATCTCTATTAATTCCCTCATAATTAGATGTCACTTACAAAACCAAAATGCAATTGAAATGTTGAATTTTCGCAAATAATTTTTCTTTTCACGTGGAGAAAAAATTACCCCCTTCTTTGTGGATACTGCTTTTCAGGCTACTGTCGCAAAATGGCATCAAATATTATGAATCCGGGCTTTCCAAATTGTATAAATAAATAAAATCAAGAATTAAGACAATAATGATAACGTAATACTGGCAATCATGTAGGCTGAAATATGTTAAATAAAAACCATCCAAAACAAAACAAGTATATTGCGAGACAGAAATAAACAATATGAATTTGAAATTACCTCTCGAAATTCCAGGAATAAAATCCTTCACTAAAACCCCCCCAAATATGTTTTAAATAATCACCTTTGTTCGTTACGAACGCATATTCATGGTAATCAACTGCAATGATCACATAGCTGCAGGAAGAGCCATTTAGCAAAAGTGTCGGTACGTGATGGTGGATTTTGTTAATTAGAGCAAAACAGTTTGTATTAATCTTTTTTTTTGGGGGGGGGGGGGGGAAACATAAAGTGGTGGTACATAATTTGTTCATTGCATAATTTGATCATTTGAATTTAAAGAGATTCCAAGAAACACGGAACGGTAGATCATGAAACTAACCCATGAAACGGTATAGAAGCTATTTCGTTTTTAAGAAAAACAGTGAATATATCTTGCCTGAAATGTATTTGAAGGTATCATTGAAGTGCTCTTTTCAAAATGACAATGGCCTAGGTTTCAATGGATACAACCATTCAAACGATTCCGCACAAATCTTAACATTAAAAACGGAACAAATTAAAAACTGTACTATAAAAGACAGAGAGAGAGAATGTTTCAGATTCCCTGGACTAAAAAAACCCCCAGCTGTATTTCAATGAGGGATTCTGATGATGAGTTTAAATAAATATTTCATTGAATTCCCCAAGAGACAATCATTAACTCACTTGTGCTGAAATCAAATTGGCAGGTATAACAGTGTAACCAGCAATAGTTGTGTAAAGTTAAGCGCACACCACTTTAAAATGCAACGGTGATTTGAAAAAATAACGCAGCAGAATGTCACACAAGCACAGCTTGTACCCTTGAAAAATTAACACAATAATCAGGCTTGTATACATCTATTAATATTCATACTCCAATAAAAATGGGTAACACCGCGATGCCAAGCAATTTTTTGTGCACCTGAAGACGTTTTCCTCACCTTATCCTCAAAAAAAATTGACAGACTTCTAAAACGGTGTGTAGGGCATAAAGATCATAGGGAATATACAACACCATTGATTGAAATATAAACAAGTAATTCTCTCGGAGGTGACGCAGGCCTTCTAATTAGCATATCACCATGGTAACCAAGTTGATTTATTCGGAGCTTTTGCAGTGGGGGGAACTTTCCCAAACAACTTGCCTGGATCCTAGCAATGGTGAAGGACCATGCAAAAGGTCATAAGTTCCTGATGTGGTTAACAATATTGATGGTGCAGAAACTCTATAAATACAGAGCAGTTGGATTTCTCCTTGTCTGTTAAAATGGATACACTGAAAACGAAAACGGTTTAACTGATTCAATTTCTGCTAAGCATAACCCTGTTAAGCTTGGCAACTTAATTTGAGCTGAGCAGGACTTCAGGCCCTGCACTGTCATTCAAATACCCTCCCCTATGGAATTAGTTACCTTAATTTTTCACACATTATAACAAATTTATAGCTTGCAAAATTCACATATTCCACACCCTAAAACAACCAGGTATCTTATTTTACCAAGACTTTAAATATTTCAGACCGAGAAGGCCTATTTTAATATTTTTTCCCCAGGAGGTATGACAGGTATATGGCATGCAAAACAAGTTTTAACTTCTGTTTTAAAAAACCCTTAAGATTGTTTTCATTTAAAGCTTACAAGTGCTCATCAAGACTTGGCTATAGATAGCTTTTACATTACGGAGACAAATCCGCTCTAGGACAAGGATGAGGTCAGATTTAGCTGAAATCAGTAGTTTTAAGTCCTTAAATTGAATGTAAATAGGGGAGGGGGTCTTTAAAAAAGTCTCCTGACGGCTAGAGTGTCTTAAGATTAGTTTTTGTCTAAGAAAGATTCCTCCCAGTCCAGTCTGAGTGTTGAGTGAATTTGTTTGATTATCAAGACGTGTTTGTACGTCGACTTAGTCAGCAAGACTTGCTTTACCTTAAAGGGATGTCAGCACATTCATACTCATGTTTGTCAGAAACACAGCATGGAAACTGTGTACGACGGTTGTCACTGTGCTGTACATGCTTATTTCTCTCACAATGCTGTGCAGGAGAAATGAAATAAAGATTTTTTATATTTCTTGAAGGTGATAGTATTTCCATGCATGTAACCTTTCAGCTGATCAGCTGGTTTCCTCGTTGTTGGTTTCTCAGTTATGTTATTATATATATATATATATTTCATTATATATATTTTAAAACACAGTATGAAGTCTTGCTGTGCCAAACTTTCCTTTTTTGTCCCCCTTTTTTTGACAAACTACAGTTATTGGTTTCAGTCTAAGCCAAATAATCTTGCAGTTTAACATTCGCTCTTTCAACTAAACTGTACTTTCGGATTTTTACTAATGCAATTCCTTTGACTGAACATCAAAGATAAAATTACAAAGAAACTAAAGCCATCCTGGAATTTATCAATTGATTTGGAGTGGTTCCTGTCTTCAGAGAATCTCGTTTTCCTAATTAATTACCGTTTTAATTTAAGTAGAATGGTTGGAATAAACCTGATCTTGATGACAGCTGGAGACAACCTTGCCTGACATCTACAAGGTCAATAGCTCTCAACAACGAGGTTCTTGTTGTCAACAGGTAGTCCAAGTTAAGTTTTGTATTCAGGCCTGGAACTACACAGAGGCCATTGCCTCTGTTGCCCTCGTGCTGGCCTTGGTGCCCGTTTAAAAGTTCCCCATAGATTTTAAGATTTTCCAATGAATGTTCCCTTTGCAAAAAAACCCAAACCAAAACGGCATTTCCCTCTTAAAGATGAAATTTCAGGCCTGTGTATTACATGTCAACCAAGCTGATGATAACTGCCACTGTGTTTTATCTTATCAATCTCCTGGCTGCGATTATCTAGTTATCTTGAATTTCTGGGGAAACATGTTTAAAAATGCCAAAGCGGACAATTCTGGATGTTAAACCATACAGATGAAGATGGGTAGAGGTTTTGTCTTCGCTGACTCAATATTGTGTCTTGTTTTCTTCAGCGACAGTGCTGTCTTAAAGAGGTAAGTGATATCACCTTCCTTATTCTATTCAGATCACAATCCTCAGTTGTCATGGCTTTGAATGTATAGTCATTACCATGGCAACTGCTGACGATCTGCTGATGCTATGGGTAGCTCATATCACTTCCTATCCAGGGTTGCATTAATGACAAGGAGATTTCAGTCGAACCTTTGCACAGCAAGTACTGTCCCCTTCATCGTCTACAATTACTTGGAGATGTCAGCCTTAAGACTGAAGATGCAGTCCTTGGATTGCAATGATTCTCATGTAGTGCATTCTTGATCCACAAAACTTTCTGACAATTTGCTTGTGACATCAAAAGGTTGCAAAATCACCCCATCTAATAAAGCAATAGTTGAATGCAGTTGCACATAATTCCAGTTGCACCATTTAACATTTTAAAGTCTACGAAGAGTAAGACGAGTAAGCTTCATTTGGATTTCTTGAGGAATTCCTTTAGAAGTTTTTGGTAGATTTCCGAGCGCAAGAATCGTGGGTACGAGTCCTTTTCCATAAGAGCTTCAATCCGTTTCTGGGCATGATCAAAGGTGTTCTCATCCGGATGATTCACATTGGCTGTTGTCTCAAGCCTCGTTCTAGAATCCAGGTTTACCTGTCAATATCAAAGATGTAATTCATTACTTAAGATTGTATGGTGCTGTTATGTGGCCATCTCGGTCAAGTTCCTTGTATGCGCGTGATATGTTTAAGCACTGATTTTAAGAAGAGAGTATACTTTTTCAGCTTCAAGTCTCAATTTCATTTGGTGCTTGATATGTGGTATGGTGTACCCCCACCTCCTATTGTGATTTCAATGTGGTACTTCTGTACAAGAGTAAAAGAGTGTATTAAATATGGGAACATTTTATTATTTTTGTTGGCATGGTATAGGGGGCCTACTAACTTTAGTATTTTTATTGAGCCCCCCCACCCTAAAAAAAAGAAGAAAAAAAGGGGGATGTATTCCTTTTGGAGTCCCCTCTTTTCAGTGGGGGATACTGATTATTTTTGGAAATTTGATCGAAATAGAATATGTTTGTTTTCCGGTATCCTAAAAAAAAAAAACTTGTTTGTGCATCCAAACTTTTGGCTGTGTGCCTCATTCCATTTGGCTGTCCCCATTTCACATTAACTTGACATTGAGTGTGAAGCACTGGGCCCATTATCACGGTGCTGCTTACCACCAAATTCTGCGCTTACGCCCCATAGATACAAACGCTTCACAGTGCACCGTAAGCACAGAATTCTGTGCTAAGCAGTGTTATGAAATTGGGCTCTGGTCACTAAACAGTAAAAACTTTGACAAACAAACCCAGTAACCAGTAAGTTGGGGAAGGTAGTTCATTCTGCTCTACCGACCAGGCTCCTAGTGAATGATACCCATGCCTATATCCTTACGGACTGTGAAGGGGTAACCCTGTTTCAGCCCCAGGAGTAGGTGCCCCTGGTGACAGTTGATTTGGATCGACAGCCTAAGTCAGTTAAGTGTAGCCCTCACCTTGAAGTGGCCGTCCAGCCTTGTGATGTTAGGCGATTTCTCATAAAAAACCATAAAACAATTTTTTTTAAACATAGCAACATACCTCTCTTGGTGCCTGTATTGTCACATAATCTTCAAATATTTTCTGGGCTCTACTTGTCAGCACCTCCGAGTTCAATGTCTTGTATTCTTCACAAGCCAGCCAGAATTCTATGTTTTCATCGCTGAACTCTGTCTGTAGGAACTTCCTGAATGCCTCTAAGCCAGCTGTAGAAGGGGAGGGGGTGATAGGGGAAGGAGGGGGTAGGAGATAGGGTGGCAAACAGGCAGGGGCAAAGGGAGTAAGAGAAATAAACTGTTCATTAAAAAAAGAGCTATTTCTGTAAAGATTGCAAGCTGCAAACTCAAAATGGCTACATTGCTCAGTATCCACTTGAAGCATTGCTCAGTGGCAGGCCTGAAATTACAGGTCGGCGAGAAGCCATGACGTCTGTTGCCCCACGTCTTGGCCCTCCTTCAAAGTTCTCCATAGACTTGGAGATTTTCCAATAGAAGTGCCTTTGCAAAATGTTATGGAATTGCCCTTTCAAAGGTAGAATATCAGGCCTGTAAATGGTTTCCAAGTCTCAACAGATTGTCAAGATGTATTATTCCTGCCCAATAAAATACCAAAATAACAAAGTGTGATTTAATGGCTCAAGGAAAAACTCTTGAATGAATATTTCAGGTTTTCAGATTATGACTAATTTTAGCACTGTGACGTGCAGGCTTGCTGCGGATGTAATTGTGGTCTGAACGGAAGGTTTTCAAGTATTCATTAATATAGCATAATACAGTTCTACTTATAGTTAATAGCTTCACCAGTGCATTTTGTGTTTTGCAATGGAAATCAAACTTTCATGGCATTTGGTTAATGGAAGAAATCAAGATGACTTTCTGATTTCCCTCATCACACATTCATGAAAAAAGTAACAAGGATTTGGTGATGATGAGAACACCATAAAGATGACTTAGGTGGATTGGCATGGGAATATTGACTTGTTTGCATCTAAGATGAGAGAAGATACTTTGTCCTGACTCTCTCTCCCCTCTTCATTCATTTGAAAATTAGTGCAACTCTAAACCTTTCTTTTTTCCTCAATACGCTCCCTGTTCGACCCTCCCTTTTGTTAATTTGTTATTCATCCTTTCTTTTCTATTTGGAAGGCTTGAAGACTTCTTAAGATTACCTTCCAAGGATATGCCTAAAGTTCACAATCTGTCTGTGTGATAGTGACATCAGCTATTTCCCCCCCCCCCCCCGGTGTTTTCTATTATGTTGTTCATTTCCAATCATCGAGTTATTTGAGTTTTGAGTTATGCAAATAAATGCCAATTGAATTGGATAGAGATAAGGAAAGGATGATCGTTTTGGCTTGTTTTACACAATCCATTTGTAAGCCAGAGCCAAAAAGAACCTGACTTGATTTAAGACTTGGCATTGAGAAAAAAATGACATGAGGATACAACAGATTCCCTCCAATCTCTTAATTCTGCTCCCAAGAGAAATATTGGCAACATCACTCTCATATTCTTAAATCAATATTTTAATTTTGATAAAAAGGTCCGTCCAGGTGGATCGTGACATCTGGCTTGAAAAACCTTAGGAAGGTGAAGGACATTTTGAAAACAAAATGATAACCCCCCTCCTTCCCGTGGTCAGTCTAATATTACAGTACACTGTTCATAATTCCTATGAGAACGTGATTGCTGGACCTGACTTCATTTGCAGACCATCTCAGTGAAGGGAGAACTACCCCCTCCCCCTGAGGAACAACAAGAGGTGAATACGGAATAGGATATTGAGGAGAGTTTACGGGGTCTGAATGAATTAGGATCATATGGCTAGGGATAGATGCTTTGTAAGAAGTAGCGTGTCTGCCGGTAGGCACTGAAGACGTGACTTTACATTAGTGGCTTCATCAACGAATCGCCCAGGAGATATATGCATGTCATTATCAGCGACTGAGCTTGTGTCATATTGACGACTTTAACCTACTTGAAGTCTCCATCAGTTTCTTGTCATATGACACCTCATGCATAGACCCTGTCTCCTTATTGGTTGAGAGCAAGTCATGTGGTGTTGGGCGCCACATTTATGATGTCATGGCATACACATGCTCAAACTAGCAAGAACCAGGGGCTGATTTCACAAATCAATAAGATTCATCTTAAGATGAGTTGTCAGTATTACGATACTGATTTGTATTGTTACATCACACTTTGCTAAACAATTAAGATTGATTTGCTGCTAAGATCAATCTTAGCTTTTTGAGAAATCAAGCCCAGGTAAAGAAGACATTTTTCCTTCGGAAATGGTTTCCTCAACCTGGTCCCAATTTTCACAGAGCTAGAAAAAACAGGAACAAATTCTTGCAAAATGTCTGCTAAGTGAAGAATTACCAGGAAACCAGTCACAAATAGTACATACATGTATGACTGTTATTTTGGCTGGTAACCTATTTATGGTAAGCATAATAATTGTGACTACCAGAAATTCATTCGGAGCTTTGCTAATTTTTTTGCTTAACTCTATGAACTTGGGTCCATCAGGTCCATCTATCACAAAAATTTGTCTGAAATATCTGCTCATATCACTCGATCATTGAAAAGTCAGTCTATCATCTCTTGTTGATCCCTGAAGCTTTCTTTCCACTCCCACTTTCAGGGACAACCTTTTATAGTATGACACTCATTGTAGTAAGTATTGATCCAATTCATAGTTAACTCCCGAGTCTCTTTTCAAAATCATGGCGTTGGCTCCAATTTTAGGGTCCTTCGGTTATTTCAAAAACAAGTTCTTTTGGTACAGGGTTTCAAATAGGCAGACGGAGTGTAAACCTGAGCCCATGCTGAAGCCATGGTTTTGAAAAGGGCACCAGACAAAAATGAGGTTTATGGGAAAATAGATTGGTCTCTTTTAAGATTGTCAGTGCTATGTCTGTACTAGTATACAGGGTGTCCAACAAAGAAATCTTCACAAGACATCCCCATGAATGTTTAGGATCAATTAATCAAAAACCATGTGATAAATACACCTGTAAGTTATTGACCTATACTAATGATAACAGAAACCAATTAAGGTTAATTAATCATTGAGACGGATGGATGAATTGATAACAATATGCACATCATTGGTTTTGAATTTATTCCAATTGCCCAGCTTAAGGCCTCCCGTGTATTCTCACCTATTGAGATGGCGTCGTAGAACTCTCATTATCTTTTTAATAAGACGTTATCTATTAATCTCAAGTACACTTGGCTAATCATCATCAATGCCAATGACCATCTTAGATATCTAAGTCAACGTCCAGTATCCACGGGTGAGAGTCATTCTGATAGAAAGGTCTAAAACTACGCTCCAAATTTTAGTGAACACAAAATGACATTTTTACATTTTGGTAACCTCTGGAGATACAAATTTCAATGAGCTTTTGGGAACTTTCTTTGGTGCTAGGTAAGTAGATCGATGAAGAATGAGAAAAATATCTATGCCGAAAATAACAGCTACTTTCTTTTTACCAGGCAGACCTTTGAACAAATATGAATATAGAAAAACAATTCTCATGCCATTTAGGATTTCAGGCTTTGCAAGGTGGAGATAGACATTTCTTCAATTTAACAATAGGTCTTCTTAGTGTAATGATCTCTTTTTGGAAGGGTGGTGGGGCTGAAAAGAGCCGGAATGTTTGTTCTCAACAATTTGACAGTCTTCAATTGACTCTACACAATCTGACCTTTCTTTCTAATTCTTTTGATGAGCACAACTCAAATTCGGATCAGTATTTTATACAGGTTCAGAGCAGTGAATAGTTTTCTTAAAATAGATACTTTTGCTTAATGAGTTTTATAGCCATGGAACTGTGATTTGTGTTTAGAATAAATCATTAGTAAAGTGCCCCTTCTGATGAATGTTAAAAACCTTCCCATTTAATCTCTTCCCAAATATCTCTTCCCAAATTTGACCATGGTTGAAGATTGGCTAATCTTGCCACAAGGCTACATGGTGTTTCCCTCAGGGAAACTTTGAGACCCTAGGAAGAGCATGAAGTGTCCCCCCCCCTGCCTCCTTAAATCACATCAATAATACAAAATCCTGCTCTAGCTCAAATTCTGCTCTTGTCAAATTTTCTTTGTTCAACCCAAAATCATTTAAAAATTTACCCAGTCAGTTTCCCTTGTGGTTTATTATTTGATATCAATAATACAAAACACGGAAGTCTTTTATACAATTCAATTTGACCACATCTAAAAATTCCAACCAAAAGCAACCATGTCAACTGAACTTTTTGACCATTAATTCAAATCACCCTCTATTCCTAACCGTATGTTCTCAAGAAGAAGCACTTATCCGAGCCTCAAATCAATCTTTCAGAGACAAACAATGTCTGCATCTCTAGCTCCTTCACCGTAGCCTAAAAAACAAACAGTCCTTCACTCCGTAATCAACCTCTTCATATATCTCTCTCTCCCCGTCTCAAACTAAAACCTGGCAAGTAAAGGTTACAAAAACATCCCTAAGATGAATGCATGGATCATATTAGAAATAGCTATGTGTCTACTCTTCTCATTTAACCCAAGACGTATGCTCTTTAAAATATCTCAAGACCTGTGTAAATAATCCTAGGATCATCTACGGAAAGGTACCGCCAAAAATATTACGAAAATAGTGAAACGGTAGACATATATAAACACTTGTGATTTATAGTAATGCAGCAGATTTAGAAACTATGAACATAAATTTCAAATAAAGAGATTGTTTGAAGAAGATAGTGAAGGGGGACCCAAGCTTCTGTTCTTAACTAAGAACTAGTGGTACAAGGATCAAGCTTTTATATTATTTATTGGTTTATTATTTGAAGCTTCCCATGGCTAGATGGATAGAGCCGTTACCATAAAGGTTCTTTTTAGGATATGCCGATAGCTTGTAAGACATTAAAGATATCAATGATTCCCAATCAGAAAACCCTTGATTGACAAGATAATCTGCCAAACTATCCTAATTGGGGTATGCTAATGCCCGTATGGAAAATCTTTTCTCCCAATGAAGATATCAATGTCCCTAATCAGGAAACCCTGAAGTAACAACATAATCTGCTGAACTATCCCAATTGGGGTATGCTGATGCCTTATGGAAAATATTTTCTCCCAATGAAGATATCAATGGTCCCTAATCAGGGAAGCCTCATGAGACAGCAATATAGTACTGAGTGTTTGATATGTCAGCTACCTGCAATGTCCGTCAGGGACACCGCCAGGCAAGTAATCGGTTAAGACATGACAGGTAGACACTCATTGTAATTAACGCTTTTCGCTTAATTACCGTTGCTCAAGTCATTCTGTGCCCCTCTGCTTCATACAAGTGTTGTACTAGCATCGTGTCAGACCCAGCACCCCGTTGCATATTAATTATTCAGTACGTGGCGACACCTTAGCATTATCAAATGCTTCAGTGATTATTGTATTGAATCCGTCCACACATGGAGGCTCTACTAGGGCAACAGAAAAGCTTGACCTCCAACTATCCTTCCCATCATGAAAATGAGATAAACACAAAGCAAGGCTGTATCTGAATTGAAAGCTGTGGCTGTGGCTATTTTTTTCTGAATAGGGCCCAATTTCATAGAGCTGCTTCAACACAAAAAGTAGCTCAGCACAAAATAATTATGCTTTGATGGGGTAACCAGCAAAAAACCATGTCACATGTACAATTTATTACTGGTATCCTGCTCCTTTTAGCTTAGCAGAACATTTTAAAGCAATATTTTCTACTTAAGCAGCTCTATGAAATTGGGCCCTGACCGGGAGAATAAGCAAGTGTTCTCATTTTTTGCTTATTTTCCCTTTTTTTGGATTAACAAGCAATACTATAATATGAAATGTATAATTTGAAACATCACATAGTGGAAGTACAAACTAGTGGGTGAGGTTTTCTGTAACACCATGGAGATATTTCCTCATTGGCTCTGACAAGAGCCTTTTGCTAAAAACAACTACACTTTTTTATCAGTATGCTTTAGCTGTCTTCAGAATAAAGCCAAAATATTCTGTGGAGCTGCTAGCTTCTTCAAGACACAATTTCTACACTTGGCTCCATTGTACAAAAGGGACTTATTTGAGTTAATTAACTTTATTCTACAAGCAGATTAAATATTTCCGGCATAACCTTGGCTTTCTTTAATAATCAAACAGGACACCTTATACACTCTTAGGCCATGTTGTTTCTGGTTTACCTAAGCCGTCGGCAGGAAAATTTTGGTGAATATTCATTAAAATCTAGCTCAACCGATATATTGACTTTAAGCAAGGTCGACCTGAATTAAGACCTAGAGGTGGGGGGGGGGGGGGGTGTCTATCTTGAACAAAATCGACCCAGCAAGTGACATATGAATATCTTAAGATGCTTAGAATCACCTGGTGGAATCGGCAATGCCGCTAGTGGACAATCCAGCCATTCTGGGATCCCAGGAGGAAACTGCTGACCATCAGGTCAGTCTTTATTCTGACATCCTGGAAAGTTCTTTAAATTTTAATTGACGCGACAGGGAAATGTACAGGCCACCTTATTAGGACAGAAGGGGGGGGGGGGGGGAAGGAAAAGTCCCCTGTTAACTGTTCTCTAAAACTCAATGGTGGCCACTTCAAATGTGCAACCCAAAACATGTGTTTCTAATTTTTTATTTGTTTTTTGTTAAATATATATATACATAATTATTATAGACTATATGAATATTTGTGTACATTATCCTTTCCTGTAATTGGCGGCTCGTCTGCTGTTGGTTTGGTCAATAAATAAACAAAACTGTGCTACTCAAACAGTGAGCCATTTCATTCAAACAAAACCTTCCACTATCTAAGTTCAAGAAGTCCATGAAAAAAATGTGCACCTCAGCACAACTCTCAAAACTCAACAGTCAGACACAACGATGAACTCACAATCACTTGTGTGAATGTTTATGTCGAGAACCACTGAAATCCTGATCTGCAACTAAACTCCATGATGAGTGAAATAAAGAAGTATGTTTAGAATCCGTCTTGATTAACAATAAATCCTACTGGACTAAAAACCTTCGAAATGTAGACATTTACTCTGTAAGGAAAGCCAGAATAAGTGTTTTATATGTCCCAAGCTCAAAGGTAGGATCATCGTTAGGTTTTTGTCAACATAATGCTGATTTATAGGCAATTCATCAAGAAAGATACAATGAAAGTCACCTGTGAAATTTGCAGTTGAATAAAGTGTCTACTTGTTGAGAAAACAGCAAAATAATACAACAGTTTTTCACTAAGAAAGTCAAATCCATCCAGGTTTAGCCGGTACCAAGCGCATCTCTGGCAATATTAAGGGCAGCATATATAAACGTTCACCGTGCAAATTTTTAAAAGTCGCCTACACTGAGGCAATCTTTGGAGATTCAAATTTTTAAACATTCTTTTATTGATTTCTAATCAACGGGGGGGGGGGGGGGGGGGGGGGGCACTTCAGACAAAATAAATTTGCAGGATGCTTACTACCATTTCCATCTTTAAGTAGGCTTTCGGATAAAAATTATACAATTTCGTTTTCAGGGTCATCACCAAAGTAATGACCCAACCTTTGATGTCGAACTAAACCACAAATACAAAAACATTATTCCTCATCTTATTCAGAACCATCAAATGAAGAAGGAAGTACTCCAGACAGATCTAAAACTATGAATAAATGCATTTGAATTGGGTAGGTATTCCATCAAAATTATGGAACAGCTGACCTGATTCTTTCTTTCAGAACATGTTCCTCCTTGTGTGTAAAAATGTGGGTCCAATGTTGTCTAGATTCCTCCCCCCCCCCCAAAAAAAAAAACCCCAACTCTGAAAAGCATTTAACATGCCAACCTACATCAGTGATGGTGAAATGACAAAATTGTCAGAGAATTATTAACATGTAACCTTGCAGCCCCCACCCACCTCAATCCTACAGACACTCTGGCTAGGACAGGAGTAGTACCCATACCAGCAATGCAACTGCAAGCGGTACAGCAAGACTTTGTGTTGTGTTTTTTAAATAGCACAGCTGAGAAACTAAAAACAATGAAATCAGCTGTAAAGTTACCTGCCTGCATACAATTCTAAATCCTCCATATGCTAGCTCAACACCCAAATCTTTGGTCTTGGATAATATGAGGATACATTACCTCACCATCAGTTGTGAAGGCAGTACTGCATCCATTAAACTCAGACATTCAGGACTCAGGAGAAGTGTTTTAAGTGGTATGGGAAAGAACTGATTTTTGTAATTATTATATATTTCTGGCAATGAAACCAAGGATTTCTCACAAGTGAACTTGATCACTTCAGCTCGCAAGCCTGAGGAAACCTGTAAACAAGGGTGCTTACTAGTGAACCAGAAACACAGGGGTTAACCCCTACTCTTCCATGATAAGTGTTCAGGGTTCTTTTACATGCACTACCGATGTTAGTACTGGGATGTTAGTACTGGGACCTACATCTTCATGTCCCATTTGAAGGACAAAGCAATTATGGTAAAGTATCTTGCTCAAGGAACAAGTACCAAGACTGATGAGGATTGCGATTAACTCAAGTACAATGCATAAGTTTATCACAAAGTGGAGGTTTACGGTTTAATTGTTACTTGGTAATGGCGTGTATTAAATAATAATAATAATAAAAATGAGAGAGTCAAATCCACACTCTGCTGATCAGAAACACCAGAGCTTGAGTCCGGTTCTCTTAACCGCTCGGCCAAGACACAATTTCTAAAGAAGCTACCATTGATCTTGACAGTGTAACACTCTTAGTTGCTTAGTAAAGTGTGATGTCATGACACAAATCACTATGGTGACATTGACAACTCATCTTAAGATGAATCTTAGTGCTTTGTGAAATTGAGCCCTAGATGCATTTAGTACTTCAATGTTCAGAGTGTCAGAAATGATGCAGGGATTGCGAGATTTGGAAAGGGCAAAAACATAAATCCCAACTAGACCTTCAGGATTTGTTTTAACAATACATAGAGGGACAATAATTTGATACTCTACATAAATCCATCCACTCAACCCATCGATTGAAAAGCAAACAAAATATCATAAGATAGAAGCAGACGGTTTCTTTTTTCCTGTTAAAGTCCTTGGTTATGAACACAGCCCAATCAATTTGGTGGAAGGTCAGGTCATATCTAGCAAACTAAACTGAGCATCCATGGCTGCACCAGCAAAACGAACATCTTAATGAATGCTGTTAATTTAATTAGGAGTACTCAGGGCCTGTTCTAATGTTCTCTCTGCCTCATTAAGAAGAAAATTCATCTGTTTATAATCACATTAACATTGTCTGCCCATCAGCAATAATGAGCCCCTTTCATACTGGAATAACATCCTGGGAAATCCCCGGGAAACTACATTTGCATGTATTCACATTTGAATTGCTAAACCTGAAATATTAATTCCTGGGAAATAACAGTTACCCCTGCTTGGGAGTAAAATTGCATCAAGTCTGAAATGAAAATGGGGTACTTGGCAGTAGAGTCAACATTTCCTGGGGTTATATTTCCTGTAAATTTAGTGTGAAAAGGGCTACAGAAAGCTCATAAGTGGGGAACCAGTCTGGGGAAACAGATGAGGGAAGGAAGGGACTCAAGTCTTCAGTTTACATTCTAAAGATTGATTGGAAAAGAGATGGATTTCAAATTTTCTCGTTTACCTATTTTTTATTTATTCTTTTTAGACAGAATACTGATATCATTCAGAGAATTTTCTGTAAACGTAATCTGGCAAACATGACTGCACAAAAGCTAGCGAATTAGTGCGTGCAACTTATTAATTAGGCAGTGATAAACCACTGGAGGTTACGGACACTTCAGTATTTCATTAAGTTATCCAACCTAAGATATTCTGGACACCAGCAGAAATTTATGTGCCCTTCGAATTCCTTTTGTCCTCTCGTTTTAAGGGAAAACAAACCTAAATGCGTTAAAAACAGACGGAACAGCCTTCCTAAATAGAATTAGGATTATTGATTTATACCTAACTCAATTCAGCTTGGTCATGTGACTATCTATACATCCCCAGCAACAGCGATAGCATGAGGGATGGGCTCAGGTCTTCTCTGGCTGAGAATTCTGAAGATATAAAGTATCGGCTCATTAAACTCTGTTCCAGCGTCTGGCTAGTTTGGTCTAGAACTATCAATCGATCTTCTCCACATTTTCATATCATAACTGCATTTTATCAAGTCCAATTCCCTTTTTTTTTTTTTTAAGTGAGCCAAGCCTTAATAATGAGTGATCAGTTAAACTTAATTGTTCATTTCCTCAGAACCACAGGGCACAATAACCGATCGCAGAAAACATTTCTCAGAATACTCTTTCCTGTAAATCGTCATAAATCTATCTTATGTAATTTTAAAGCAATTATCAATCTACTTAATTATGATTAATTTACCAAAAAACATTTACAGTTATCTGCAAATGTCAAACTTCATGTACATTGCACTTTGCAGAGATACTTAATTTACCTCTCCTTGCACTTTTCAAGTAGATTTAAAACAATTTTTCAGCAGAAACACAATCGTATGTAATTCAGCAATAAAACTTTCCTGATGAGTCAACAATACCTGATCAAGAGTCTTTCCTCGTCAGGTAAAACTCTTTTCATGCCAAAGTCTGACTGAAATTTCATCCATCCAAGGCACTTGAAGATTAAAATTCACTACTTCAGTTTTTACTTGCTAAAAAAATACCGTTCCCCCACAATTTTTGTTTTCCATGGATGATTACTGAAGATGGTGTGGGCTGAAATTATGCACACAAATATTTTTCGTAAACGTTGCCATCTCCTTCTGAATCAGAGTGAGAGTTTTTCGTTTTTTACAGAAGAGGCTTAAACGCTGACGATGCACTTCACTTATGACGTCAAATTGATATGTAAAAAAAAAATTCTTTATAAATTTACTTTGAATTCTGAATGTCTTTGAGATGTTTATTTTTAGGACAAACATGTTTTTTCCCCCTAGTTGACACAAACATTATTTCAGGGGGAAAGGCGTTTTCATAGTTTGAAAGATGTTGTCGTCGAGACTTTTCTTAAATCAATTTTATCTAATGCATAAACCTGGTCATGAGACCAAGGTTCAGATATATTATTTTTCTCTATCAAAACAGCTTTTAACCCACAAAAGAGACAGTCTTTGTCAGTTCCTGCATGCAATAACAATGATAAATACTTTTTTTTTATGAAGCTCAAAAGAGACCAAACCAGATTACTCAGAGTGGTTAAATGATGTTTGTCAACGATGTTGTCTATATGGTAGTATCATTATTTGTTTTTCCCCCTTAATACTACTACTTACTACATTTCCCGAGAAGCATAGTTGCAACTCCCAAATTTTGGGCAAAACAGTGAGGAAAATTTGGGCACAGTAAGAAGACTTGCTGCCCAGTATTAGGAATTGGTACTTATGCTTTTATCAGAGTGTACAATTTTGGGCAAATCAACACCTCTGTCCCCCCCCCCCCCCCCCCCTTTAACCAACGATTTCTGTTCTGGGCAAGAATTTTTCTGAGAAACCAGTTTGGAATGATCAACACTTATTTATTTCACTTATTTTCAAAGTCTTATAATACTTTTGCATGCCTTTATAGCTACAGATAAAAGAACTCAGAACGTGAAGTCAGTGCACTGTACTTTTCACCAAGAAAAATTGTGATTTTATGTATGGGAAAGAGAAGTTTTAGCAAGGCTGTATTTTAATATTAAAACCAGCTTTGTGAGCACAAGATTATCCAATCAGCTGAATGTCACTCAAGCTCACAGTGCCTACAGATAAGTGGCTTATGTTTACATCACTCATGAATGCTGTATGCAACAGAAATAATAAATATCAGTTTCGATTTTACAAACCCCTGGGACTAGTCTTTCTTAAACCCATCGCATTTTGGTAACTTTGGAGAAAATGGGAAAAACATGGGGTTTTTTTTCAACTGGTAATGTATCATTTGCTGGAAGAAAGAAGAAAGGGGCGTGGCTGTCACTTAAGACATTTTGATGAATAAGAAAACATCTTTTAATCTTGAAGTTTTCTTAGTATCAAGCTTGTACTGGTACCAAAAGTCCTTTGAATGAAAAAAACCCAAACCCCCCAAAATGTGTTGTAATTGTTTTCAGAAAGTTATGGTTAAGTTTTATAGCTGTTTCAGTCACGATAAGAGATATAAGCATGAGCAAAAAATGACAAAACAAAAAACTGCTGGTTCCTATGAAAAGACATAATTTTGGAAAAGAGCAGTAATTTCCATCGAACTTGTTTAAAGAATAACTGTTACAATAAATTGTATGTCCCTCGAGAACTGGATTGTCCATTGTAATCAGAAAATGTATTTACACAGGTGTTTTTGTTGCTTTTGTTTACAGTTTTTTGGTTTTGTTTTTAAAAAGAAAGAAAACAGATTGCGAAGATGAATTCTATTTTTAAAAGCTTCTCATAGAGGTCCAGACAGATGAATATTAGAGTAAAAATAAGATGAAAAGCATTGACAAGAAATATCTGATACTCACTTTTATCATGAAGAAGATTTTCAAAACAGTCTGACCATTTTCTGACGTCGGACTCTGTTGAATCTTGTACTAGGGATGATTTCTCGCAATCTAGTTTATCCGCTGTGTCTCGTAGCGAACTGTCTGTATGGCGTCTCCTCAAAAAACGCATCTTGTCCTTTAAATCCCGGGCACTGTCGGACAACAAAGCAGGAAAAATAATAAAGCACAACAAATTTTGGAAAAGAAAAAAAAACTGCAAGAATCTTTAAAAGTCTACAAGCAGGTTGATCAATAGCATCCTCTCTTGTCAGAAAGAAAAGAGTTTGGGAGTGACCCGAGGATTGCAGGCAGGTTTTGCGAAATCACAACTTTGCTAGGAGACACTACTGTACATGCCCACACATCCTGGCATGTTTGTTTCAAATGCTGCAACCCGAGACTCCAGGCCACCTTATAATCAATCCATGAGTAGACGTCACCGATGCTAGGAAGGGCACGTGCTATGCTACACCGTGGCGTGTGAATCCATTAGGTAAGACGACTCACAACTGAACCATACCCTGTATGTGATGGGCAAATCAATCGGCTTTGTACCGAGACTCTCAACATAAAAAACACTCATTATTTTCCCTTCTAAACCTTTTTTATGCCTTTCTTCAATTCACAAGAAGCTTCGCACCTTCCTCTTTCTTCGAAATGATTTCTCCGCCCTCCTCCCACATTCTTCTCACACTGAATAACAACACAATACACACGCTAATTTGTAACTGTGTCTGCAGACGTTATCATATATCACCTGATCATGATTCCGTTGTAATTCCAAAGGGGGGTACGGGTGAAGAAACAACCTCACCCTGGTCCCTCTCGTCTGATTTCAGAAAATGCTGTTTTTCCCACATCTAGGTCAGGGTTTTCACCGTGTCGTATCCCCCTTTCTAAGTTTGCTCAGAGTTTTTTTTTCCCAGGCACATCAGGTCTGGTCACGCTTTGCTTGGCAAAGCTTAGATTACGTCTCCTCTTAAATCAAGCCAGTACAGCATCTCTTGACCATCTTGAGGTCTCATTACAAGAGTCATGACTGTGAAGACCCAAACGGACCAATTTTCTCGCCCACACGAGATGCTCCTCTCTTTGGTATTCTGCTGAGTGGCCTCTTTGAGAGGAGAAATTCAGATCAGCAGAGACTGAGTGAGGTCCCTTTACAGAAAACCATATAAGGAGCCCATGTGACCCACGCCATAGGCCAATCCGTTTTCATTACCTTACATAATGAGATGGCACTTTGCTGGTACACTACCAAAATGTATTTGTGACCGGATGGACTCAATTTAGCAGCCCTACAGTAGAGGTATTGCGACGGTCTCTAACGAAGTCTTGAATTCATTTGAATCGTAATCATCTTCACTTGAGTTTAATGAGTTGTTAATTTTCCTGTTTTGTATCACAAATACATCTCTTCTCATTTGTGGGAATAAGAGCGATTGATCTTTTAATATAACATTTTGAGGAATATTCAAAAGTGTTTTGTATATATTATTATTATATAGACATTGTGCACCAAAAAAAAAAATATATATAACAAAATAAATAACAAATCTCATTATCTTGGGATTATTGTGTAATCTCTGATTTCAGACCTTTATTCAGTTGTTGTACAAATGTGGCATACAAGAATGGACAGGCTGCCACCATTATTTAGCATTGTATCCAGATCAATAGGAGGTGGTTCTGAGCATTCCGAGATTCCACCATACCACGGCAGATCATCCACCGTGGCAAACAGCAGAGGTTCTGCGATTGGCACGGTGAGTGCCTACTCATATTTCCTCACAAGACAACATCAAATCCCAGTGCTGATTATGAGAACCTTTTGTTGTCTTTCCTATTTTAAGTCAGGGTTTAATTGTGGTAATGGTATTTTCAAAGGAATATAACTACTCCAGAAGCTCCATAAAGTATGAATAGTAGTACCGTGGGTGGGCACAATACTTTTCTTCTGAAAATACCAATAGGTAGGTTTTGTTTTCGTCTCTCAGTAATAAAAGGTAACAAAATCAGAAAAACACCCAGAAAAATCTATCGACATTGCAATACAGATGCTGAAGATGAAAATTAAGTATTTAATTAAGGTGGTTTTAAAACAAACCAATTACAGAATGACCTGATTAAAAGTGACAGACCTTTTTCTACTTGATGGTGTTTGTCTGATTCCAACGGGACAATTACGTTATAAATAGACTTGACTTTCTGGAAAATACAAATTGGGAAATCTGAATGAGTCTGTTAAGGTAAAAACTTGTTCCAAACGGGTAAAAGTGAATCTTTCCCAATTGGGCTATTATAGGTAATGCATCCCCGTTAACTTTATAATGAAGCAGAAGGTTTCACCAGAAGCAATTCCCAATCGGGCACCTCTCATATCTTTGTTAAGAGAAGCAGGTTCCAATATGGGCCAAACTGAAGCCCAATTGAGGTGTAATGGGTAACACATCCCTGTGGGGGCACCAACACAGTAAAAAGGTATCATTGTTACACAGGGCTTCTAAGTTTAGTTTTCACCAAAATAAATTCCTAACTCGGCACCTTTCCTATCTTTATTAAAAGAAGCAGGTTCCAATCTGGGTCAAACTCAAGCCCAATTGAGGTACATGTATAATGGTTAACACATCCCTGTGGATACCAACACACAAAAAAGGTATCATTGTCACACACGGCTTGTAAATTTAGTTTCACCAAAAGAAACTCCTAACTGGGCACATTTCATATCTTTATTAAAAGAAGCAGGTTCCAATCTGGGTCAAACTCAAGCCCAATTGAGGTACATGTATAAAGGTTAAAACATCCCTGTGGATACCAACACAGTAAAAAGGTATCATTGTCACACACGGCTTGTAAAATTAGTTTCACCAAAAGAAACTTTTAACTGGGCACATTTCATATCTTTGTTAAAAGAAGCAGATTCCAATCTGGGTCAAACTGAAGCCCAATTGAGATGTAATGGGAAGCACATCCCTGTGGGCACCAACACAGTATAAAGGTATCATTTAATTTTTGTAAGTTATATCTTTTTATAATTGAAGAAAAAGATTTCTGCCTTTTGAGTAGAGCTGAGATTTTGATAAATTATCAGAATACAGGCAAATATCCAAAGCAATCTACAGTAACTCCTCTTAAGTACTGCTTTCAGAGTGCAAAAAGGATCTACACACACTGAACTATAAAAAAAAACAAAAAAACAATTTCATAAGCCACTCTTTCCGTTTATGAATTTACATCATAGGCCTATGCCTTATGCACTTTTTGCAATGACGTGGATGATTACCAAAATAGAGCCACAAGTATCTTTTCTCTTATTCTCTACTGCAAAGACATCTTTGTAATAAGAGTTCTGTAATTCTAATTCTAAAAAAGTAAATAATAGTTTGTTTTTCAATGCTGTATTAAATTGAATTGTTCAATTTCAGATTAGTGGTTTCTTTCACTTCTAGGATTCCGGTTTCAAACCCTCGATCAGAGTCTTGAATATGGATCGGGTTGCCCAACCTAATTGCGTGGGTTTTCCTCCCACATCTAAGACATTTCTTAATCATCTTCTCAACACATCTTCATGCACTTTTCAGGGTCCCTCGGCTTCATCACCAGAAAGATATAAAGATAATAACGACAAATATATCCATTGAACAAGCGTGTTTTGTTAAAATTATAGCTTTTGGCTCCAAATCCTCTGTTTGAAGCACTTAAGCAGATAAAATATTGCTTTAAAAATCTTGTTCCTTGAAACAATAAAGGGGGGAAAGACAAAAACAAATCAAAAATACCTTGATACTAAGTCATAATCAACAATTGGTAAGCAACAGTATATGCCTACTAGATTTACTAAAAGTTATATACAATGTATGTGACAAGTAATATTAGCGGGGGACCAGTCTTTAACCATAGATCTAAAGGTATTTAGGCTGGTGATCTTTTTCTGCGAACCAAAATTTCAAGCTGAATCGAGTGAATTTATACGTTCAGCAATTGAACCCCATCTTCTATGTTCTTCTCATTTCTCGTAGCTGCTCAATATTTGTTTGTTCCTTCATTGATGAATGTAGAACCTCGCCCTATAGCAAGCCAGCACCCACTGGCTAGAGGATCTACAGTAGTGGCTAGATTCCGCTGTTGCTATAGCAACAACCACATCAATTCATTTTTTTCTTGAAAGATAATGACAACCTCTTGGGCCATCTTTGTTTGCTTTTAAAGAAATTGCTCAGATTTGAGAATTTGCCCTCAAACTCAAATCCAGAGATAGTATTATTATTATTTTTAATTATTGCTTTTGTTTTTAATAACGAAAACAACTAAATGTTATACCAGATGAAGTGTTCTACATGTAGATGTCAAAGAATCAAGAATACTTAAACAATAAAAACCTTTCGTTCAATACTTCACATTCAACCTGCATCTTGTTTAGTGAAAACAAAAACAAAACAACTTTCTTTCCCAACCTTCCCCACAGAAAAACAAAACAAAACAACAATAATTTCCAAATGAATCAATTGTTTTCGATGTATAATTTTTTAGAAATAATTAATAAGGGGTAAATTTTATACTCTTTATTTTTCCTGCTTTATGTGAAGTTCCATTTTCTCATTAGTATTTTAATTGTAATATTGTAATTTTCATTGTTATTTGTTTTCGTACATTGTAATGTTGATTAATTTCTCTTTGAATTGTTAATTGCATATATTGTACTCTAAAAAATTTATTTGATAAATATCTTGAATAAATGAAGCTGTGTACATTCATTGCAATAGAAAGAAAAAAAATACAGGTGAGTTCATTGAATCAAAACCAAAATAAAAAGTCACATATTGCATTTTGAATTTCAAGATGCTTGTTGGCACTCTTGTCACACAGATACATGAAATGAAATTGAAATTCAGTGGGTCACAGAAATGCCAAATCAACTGTGAAAGTCAAATCAATGAATGGTTCATCAGATATTGTTGATTTCCTTCATGATTACAACTAGCCTCAACTCCATCTCATTCTAGATTTTCATCAAGACTGCCGCTAAACGACAATGATGTCATAATTGCTGCAGACTTACCAAGAAACCAGATTGACATCATCAGAAATTAAACTTGACCACAAGCCTGAAGCCAGTGTTTTGAGTGTCTGAACAGTAAACTTACGACTGGACAAGTACGGCGGTCTTGTGTTATTGAACAATAATACCTGACCTTGTCTGTAATTAAAACAATTATGTTCACATGTTGACTTTGAGTCTGATAAAATAACTTTGAATTCTGTTGAGTAAAAAAGTATTATCATGAAGACATATGACATCGATCTTCTCGTAGTGCTTGTTAAAATATAAACAGTTTGATTGTGACACTGTGTAGATAGTTTTTTCTCATTTTGATTCTGGTCTTGTAACAAATTTCCTGGTCCAGTAAAAATTTGAGCCGCAAGCCCTGCGATCTTGTGAATTTGCATAAAGAGTCAGATTCTCTGATGGAGATAGTGAGTGAATTCCAGGTTGGGGGAGAAAAATCTACATTTATATAGGATTAAAACAAGCGAATGGTTTCAAAAACCAAAGGTAAAATTTGCCTTTAATCTTCAATAACCAGTTAAATACCATAAAAACAAATTAAGGCGGTTGTGGACAGCATAATTTACATTTCACCTAAGACATCAGCATTTCCAATCCACTGATTGAACACAAATCGTAACAAATTAAAAACAACAGGATCAGCTACTGATGAGGACAATGTCTCATTGCAAATATCCCTCACAGGAAATGAACTCACAGGAAAACGAAAAACATGTCGCAAGGAAATGGGTCCTTGATTGAGTTTGCTGTAGAGGATAGACACACACCGGAATCAAGGAAGAAGTAGTTGAAGAGGCTGGTTACTATGCCTCCCTTAGTGACCGTTCACTGATTGGCTACTTTTACTACGTCACCGAGTGCTTGCTAATATTTACTTTCTCCATTTTATATAAACATGCTGGTTACATATGCCGTTTGTACTTCCTACAATCGTACGAATTAGGTCAAATTTTTTCCCCCGAAAGAAAATGTTAATAGACAATTTCATGCAAAGATAGCTTCTGAAAAATAATCGGTGACAGAAACATCATCAAAAGGTGTTTGGTACTCTACCATGTAGTTAGATCTCTTTTGAGTGATTTGTGGTTCTGAACAGAACCGAAGGACTCAACGTTTCGAACAGTATACTCTGTCCGTCGTCAGGAGACACCACCACGACAAACAGAGTAAACTGTCCAAATCGTTGAGTCTATCAGTTCTTCTCAGAACCACCAATCACTCAAAAGAGATCTAACAACATGTCTTTGCTATGGATGATTCTGACATTGTTGACGGAGGTGTCCGGAATTTGGACCAAACTGCTTGAACTATTTAGTGTAACGTTACGTTTTACTGGAGTCAAGAGAAAAACGACTTGACACTACGGCGCGCTGTAAAAAGAAGGGCGTATTTCGTGTGTACACTTGGGACGTGCAGTGCTAGTGGAGGTGCTTTGTTTTTGTTCAGCGAAGTTGCTTGCGCATGCGCATTGTAAATGCATTTGTAGGTATCGGAGGTGACGTATTTTCTGTAGTAGGACCACAAATCACTCAAAAGAGATCTAACTACATGGTGTCACTGTGAGTTTCTTATGTGATCGTCTTTCTACCATGCAAACCTTCAAGTCTTATTTTGTAATCTACCTTCCCATTTTAGGGATTGTACCTTTTAGTCGGGGTGATTATTTTAAAAAGCTCAAACAGGCAAAGTTCTATTAAGTACAAATGTCTTTTTGTGTACACATTATTATTTTTTCTTAAATTGATATTTGGTAAGTCTATACATAAACCCTGGTTTTGGGAAAAGTACAATATATATTGAAATGTATCAAATGACTGTCCGAATATCAGTCAAATTAGCGAGTTTCCTGACATGACAGATTATGTTGCAGTGGAACTGTACTTTTTGTTGACTTATCAAAAGTACTGAACAAAATATCTTGCTAGAGTGAATTTATTGGATCCTTTCTTACTCTAACATAACCAAAAACCCAACACCATATGGTAACTCAACACGCAAACTGTTTGACTCGGATTATGGTGATATGCCTTATCCCATGTAATGCATAATTAGTTATAGTGCACTCCTCAGTTCAGAAGAATCAAACAAAACATGGGTTTTGATGGATAGAGGATGGTTAATTAGGATTAAGGTACTAATGAATTACGTGTACAGTAATGTCATTGCGTCATGTGCTTTGCAGGTTTTTTTCTTTTCTCATAGCTTCTTTCATCTCAAGATGATAGCCGGGATCTGAAGAGACCCCTTGCGTATTTTATGTCACAATCTCGTACAGCGCACTCTTTGAAGTCAAAGGAAGATCTATCATTGGTTGAGAGTCGTGCGTGGCGCGTACATGCCTGCACGTTTCTATTGTTTGACCTCAGCGATGGCTGTGAAATACGCTTACACTTAAGCAAATTTGTCTGCTATACATGTAGTTAGCACGAAAATTTGCTTACCGTTAAGCAGCGCTATGAAATTGGCCCCCTAGCTTGTATGCTCCCTAACACTAATAGAATACTTCTAACATTGAGCAAGGCTTGAAATTTACACTAGACCACAGATCAGTGATTTTAGGACCTGGCCAGTAAACTCATTACTGTACAAGAAGTCCGGCGGTTTTGTGTTTTTGTTTAAATGTTGACTTTCAGTCTGATAAATCTCTTTCAATTTTGTTGATTATTGAACAATACTTTCCCAGGATACAAATGAGATAAATCATCTCTTATTGCTTATTTTAAAAAAACACTTGGGGGTGGGAATGGGATGGAGGTTTATTTTTTGCTCTTGTTTCAATTCTGGTCTTTAAAAAAAAATATATAAAAAAATGTTTCTGTAAATATTTTGAGCTGCAAGCCTTGTGGATTTTCCCGCCAAGTTCGAGCCCAGTTGAGTTCAGTCTCTAAGAAAATTTCCCAATGGCGGTGCTCAACTCAATTAGGATGTGATGTGTACACTCGGCTGCTAAGTGCAGGAGTGCTGACCCAAAGGCGTGACGCCGCAAAACGGCAAACACTTTTCCAAATTATGTTATCGGTCACTTCTTGTTAACGCTCTGCATTATGGAAAAAATTCAAGGACGATCTCTTACCTGTCATATTTTTTAGAGCAATGCATGATGGGATTGGAGGCATGACAACCACCCTAACAGAATTCGCTCAACTTACAAACTTAATATCATCAACTATCTCTGCTGATTTTTTTCACACCAAAGTATATAATTTAAAAAATTCTAAATTTAATTTCTGTATAGGAAATAAGATATGACTGAAATCAATTCAAAAGAGTATTTTTAAAACAATACTTTGTTTTCAACTATTCTTTAAAAAAACACAGGGAAAAAATTCAAGCAAGGTAAGAACAAATAAATGTGTTTTGATCCTTTTTGCATTGCCAAGGGGCGATTTCTCAGTTTGCGATTATTACGCATTGTAGCCAATATGCCAGCTGCATATTGTAGTGCAACAAGTGCTATACATAATTCCCTTCCAGCTAGTTGCACCCACCTGTACACAATGTTGTAAAGGTCAAAAACTGCGCACAGACCTGGTAGATGTAATGCTCAGTGTGGGATGAAGACCTGATACTTCACTGAGGCAACAGAGGCAACCACCTCCTCCATGCCTCTGGTCATAATTGCATTGATGCCCCTTGAAATGTTCCAGTGGAAATAAATTTCCCTCAAAGAGACACCATTTACAAAAGAAAAAAACAAAACACCTTGCCCTTACATGAATAAGGTATCTCAGGCCTGGGAATGGTTCACAGGGATGAGAGTCATTACTGCCAAAAAAGTCTGAAACTACATGTTGGATCCAAACTTTAGGACGTTGATGGCGTTTCTACCTTTTGGTTACCCCTAGGGGGGGTTTGGAATTCAAAGGGCTTTTAGGAACAGTGTCCTAAGCACTAGTGAAGTAGATCAAAGGGAAGTCTTTCTTTTATGTGGAAAAATGAAAGGCCTTTTTTTATTCACCAGGCTGACATAAAAAGTCTGAATTTTCAAAATTTCCGAGACATTCCTCAATTCGATAGCTCGGGTCACATATATGTACCATGTACACACGTTAATTTGGTTCACACACACCCCCACACAGTCAACAAATACTGCGGATTGTCATCCATACTATGCCAATCTGGGTACACTGCTGTCTTGGTCATCAAAGCCTAATCCTATCACAAACCATCATCAAGCTCTGCTGCTCTTGCAATGTTTGCAAAAACAGCCCAATTCTACGTCAATAGATAGTTCCCAGTAGACGCCATCTTTACGGGCAAATTGCATTTTGGCATGCAGGCGCGTCAAGCGCTCTAATTATTAACGCAGCCGCGTTGTTCACTGACCAATCGTGCAGTGAGTTTTGTGAAATGTGCGCGTGTTGCACGCCGTTCTCACGCGAAACGCATGACTGTGTGTTCCAAACTGCCCGTAAAGATGGCCGATTTACGTCATACTGCAACCTATCTATGGTTTCCAAGGAATCCTGCATTTACATCTCATAGAATCATATACTTTACATGGCAATGTAAGTGTAAAATCCTCTGGTATTAAGACATCCTGATATTGAGCCCTAATATACAACACTAAACTGAGGCTAGCAGTATAAATAGTCAGGCCCCTTCCTCAAAATCAGCATTTTCATCATCACCACGCACAGGAAACCAGACAAAAATTACTCTTATCGATCGGTCACGAATGCATAACACACGATTCTCACGGACACCTTGTACTATATATAAGTTTGTGACATCAGATAGCGTCAGTTTCTTGAGATGCCCTCTTTTTAAGGATCAAGGGTTTGCCTTTACATAAATTCAGTCAAGACAAAAGGTCCATTTCTACTTTTGTGGTTGTGATCAATGCAACGTAAAGGTCAACCTTCTGAATGATGAATATACAATTTCACCGCTGGTAATGAAGCGCCATCCTGTAAATAGCCCTCTAGTGGTTAGAATGAGCAAGTGTCTTCTTAAAAGGTCAGAACTGTGTCGGTGAGCTGAGAAGTCTGATGCACAGACAATGACGAGGGCCTACTCATTCTGGAATGTCTGGTGTTCTTGGTTCGACCATTTCAGAGCAATTTCTTCTCTGGAAATGTTCCTACTGTAAAAATCTGCCATGTTGCAAGAATTCTTTTTTTAATGCCAAAACAAGCAGCTTATATAACTAAGTGCAATATTATTACCTTTTTGTCAACAAAGGCTCAATAAGATTACAATGTAGGTGAGAGGGTTTGTCAAATGCAAAACTTACAAAACATCATTCTGTATTTCATGTTCATACTAATATCTTTGTAGCTAATGATATTATGTATCCATGATTGATGTTATCCAACTATTTATGAGTGAATCATCTTCAAATAACTAACAGTGTACTAAAGCTTCACTTCAATGTTACTTGCACTTTCACTGATTGATGTTAGCAAAATAATATTTTCCGCTGGGAAGACAAATGCACCCTCAATATTAAGTGATGATGATGATGCGCCCTCTATGCTCTTGCACAGAATGGATACGCCCCAAACGTGAACACGCATACTTCACACATAAACAGACAAAGATATTTACGACATCTGAAAGGGCTGTCCATCCAGAATAATTCCAATACAGGGCCTGAATGCAAAAAGGCAATCAAGATCTACACCCATCAATTTCAGAACTGCCAGCTCCAGAAAAGGATCATATTTCAGTTCAATTTGTGCAAATCAAATCAACATATTTTGCAATAAAAATGATCATGACTCCTTTACATGCTATGCTTTTGATAAGGTTGGACTCTCTCTAAAGAAAACAACATACAAAAGAATTGGAAGGAATTTGAGGCAGGTTTTAATGGGTGGGTATAATCACCACTTCATCATGTCAATTTTCTACAATCACTAATGGTATATTCCATCATCAAGCAGATAAATTCCTTTCCCTGGAGGGATTCAAACCCTGAAAGACTCAAATCTCTACTTACATATTCCTGGGTTTGCGGCCCCCCATTTGCCTGTTGTTGACAGAGTTGTTCTCCGAAGGCAAGTCACTTGGTTGCTCATCTTCTTCCTTCACTGCATCAATGGAATTGGGCTCCCCTGGTACACAGAGGAGGTGATCGTCTCCCATGGAAAGGGTCCGTCTTGCCTTCTGCAAGAAAGATGAAGTACAAGAAGACAAAATATTGGTTAAAGCAAAAACCGATACTATCGTCTGTCTTGCGTTCTGCAAGAACATTAAGAAGAAGATCAAGATTGGAGGGGAAAGAATAACTTTTATAGAAAGGTCTGCAAGAAGGAAGAAATAAAGGAGAAATAAATTATTAGATTATAAAAAGGCATCTTGTCTTTAGCAAGAGAGAAAAGGTATTTAATCAAGAGTCCATCTTGCCTTCTACGTGATAGAGGAAATGAAAGAGCGAAATTATCCTCAATTTCAGAGAGGGGTTGTCTTGTTCTCTGAAAGGAGGAAGAATTACAACAACAAAAAACAAAGAGGAAAAGGCATGTAGATACGAGGATCTTGATGATTGCATATTGAAAACAAGAATACATCAGGAAAAAGATTGAGTTAATTGCAATAAAGTATAAGATATTGGGTACCTACCTGTCTTAAGCAGGTAGGGCATGGAGTAATTGATTGAGTTGGTTCATCTTCTAATGTCTGAGTACCAATGTAACATGTACATAAGGACTCATATTTTGTCAAGTGGTACTATCAAATAACTAAGCACTTGTGGAGTAAGTGAACAAAGCATTTACTTATTTGTAAGTGAAAAAAGCATTTACTTATTTATTTAAATCTTTCTGGTTATAGTGAAACCAAGCGACAGGGCACTGTATCCTACAGTCCTTAAGATACAATTGCAGAGAAGACAACGAAGAACTGAAGCATTTAAGACGTATTATAAAACTGCAGATTTTCTTTAAAATGTGAGCACCTGTTATAATGGAATTTGTCAGGCAAGATCTAAGATATAGAATTAATGGTCTGCATGAACATCCTCAAAATAACCCATTGTCTTTAAAAGTACATTTCTCGTCTCTGAAGTGTCCCTCTCTAAAACTCTACAAAGTCTAATTTCTCTGGTTTGTTTTTGATCTCTTTCTCTTGCTCTCTACATCCGTTTGCTTCTCGTGTGTATTCCACCCACATGGATTTTCAGCTTGCGCAAGTCCAACTTATCGCAGACATGAGCTGAGACATGATGTAAGACATGAAGTAAGACATGATGGGACATGCAGGCAGTTGTAAAAACAATGACAGGAGACTTGATTCAGAAGAATAATGTAGTCAATCTCATCATCTCATTTCAAGTTAATGTACTTCAAAAGATAAAGAAGTAAACAAGACTCGGTCTAAAGCAAAGGTTAACACATTCATGTTTCCGGTAAATTTTGCATTTGGAAAGATGCTGAATTGTTGCCACTAGCTTCCTTAAAAATCGATCACAAAGACTTTATTAGCGTTATAAATATTACTTCATGAGCAGCTCACTAACGAGTCTGATAAAAAAAAAATGTGAGGTCTTTTTTGATAGCGCAGATTAAAAAACTGAACTAAATATACTGGATTGATGACCTACATTTGCTGACGATTGACTCATAATTTCATCCAAGATGTTTCGTAATTAAATATTTAAAAAAACTGTTCATGAATCTGAAATTCAAAATGGTGAGCATTTTGATAAACAATCCACTCCTGAGTTCTTATCACCAACCATTAATTTAAGCCACTTGTCCAAGAAAACTTGACGGCTTTTCAAGAATTTCCTGTTACCATGACAACACAAGCATCTACCCTTTCAAGTTAAGAGGATGACTAGAGCGCACTGGTTAAAGTGTCACGCTAAAACCACGATCAATGTTGCCACATCACAACAATCATCAAAGCGGAGAGTGCTTGTGTGTACAGTGTCAGAGTCAAACAACTCTTATAAGAATGTCATGTGTGTTATCTATTTTTTCTCTCTCAGTCAGTTTGTTACCCTTTTCTCCTCTCCTTTCTGTCAATCACAAACCAATAATCAATGAGTCTTTCTTCATCATAATCATCACAAACTGTTCATTAAACCGTTGCCTGATAAAATGCCTTGTTATGACTCTGTTCCTACTCTCAAGTCATGTGTCAAGCAAGCAGGCACCACTGATGTCACATTCTTTCCCACGCATAAACCAAATAAATCTCCTTCCCCGTCTCAACCCTCCATCTTATTCTCCTCTGCTTCTTCACTGGACATAAATTACGTGGGAGGATGCCCACCGCTTCAACGGCTGCTGCTTAGGCAAGCACCCTTCAAGTCCTTGGTCAACTTCTTAAAGGAATGATCACGTGTTGGAAATCCGATCTCAAGATGTCTTGCCAAGCAATCTACTGAAGGTTTATTCACAAAGGTGATGAACCCAGCTGATGTTTCTCACAAACAATTTTTTTCAAAAATGATTGCCTACCTTTCGTACCGTCAAATATACAGCCTTCGTCTTACGCAGACGATGAAAAATAAGTAGTACAGCCACAGGCAAGAATCAATATATTTCACGAAATCGCTCAAACTAGATTTTTTTAAGAATGGTTTTGCATCTTAGTATAGCTCACCATATGGCTGAAGTTACTATCCCAATAAATATATCCCTCTATCCCCATTGGAACCATATTCTCCCAATGAAGGTATTTACAGTTCCCAATCTGGATAAACCCAAAGATGAAAGCAGCACCTTCTGGCACAGTTCATCATTCAGCAACTCTGAAATAGCAAGTGGTTGTCTTTTCACTTAAATATATCATTCCTGACATGGTTGAACTGAATATATATGCCATGGATGTTTAATCGCACTGTTTGACCACACTACCAATCTACTAGACTTACTTGCCTACGGCTTTAACAAAAAAACAGTTTGAATTTAATCTTACCAATGCCTGGTTAAATAGACCAGATTGGATGACTGTGTACTCATAGGTTCACAGTGTGACCCACATTTGGTGAAGTCTTTATGCTGCAGACTGAGTACCCCTGATATCTTCATTAGAAGTGGGTACAATTCAGCATGAGAATATATCCTATTGACCCGCCAAATGTATAAAATGATTTTGTTTATTTTAAAGACAGACAAAATAATTTATTTTAAATCCCTGGGATAGACAGATGCCAGCACTCATCTCCCTTTAGCATTTCAATATCTAACATCTTCACATCTCCCCAAGCTCCCTCCTCTTTGTAAGATGACACCTCATGATCACGCAATCCTCCTCAAAAGAAAATCCCCCTCCTCCTTAGAAGAGAGGGCTTTCAATCTTAAAAACAACCACTAGTATCATCTTACCCCATTTCCTCTTCTACTCCTTGGCCCCATTTATTGGAACCAATAACTAAATGAACTGCTATTAGTACACATCACTCTTCCATGGTGTTCCCAAAAGTGTTAGGCACTTTTCCGATCAGCCATCATCGGCCTTCATCCAGGTCTCTATAGGGACAGGTGCTGTCAAAAACAGTGCTTTGTTCTACACTACAGCATGGCACACACATAATAAAATTCCTGGTAATTACATTTGCTGCTGAACATGTGACGAGATGGGGGAAGAAAATATGTGAAAAATATGTTTTAATCGCTTGATTATTAGATTGGGTTGAATTAAAAAATCAAATTTGATCCTGGGGTGAAAAGGAATGCAAAACTCTCTGTCTGGTACAGTGTAGAGATCTCATTACCTCCCTTAATACGTCAGCAGAGCGGCAAAAATTTGCATCTTACGATCAGGGAGATTTTGTACAACAATCAAGGAGGTATTTAGAATTACATTCAATATAATAGAGACAAAGTTTCCATAATCAGGGAGATTTTCAAATCTGTTTATAAAAATAATTCTGAAAAGATTGGTTTTAGGGAACTTTCTACAGATTCAAAGAGAGTTGGCAGCTCTGTGTCAGACAAACAAATTCTCAAAGAGCAGATTCTAGAGACATCACAATCTGAGACACACACAAAACTGATTCTAAAATTTCCAAGCATAGACAAGTTCTTCCTTTGCAGAAGCTAACTACCAGTCAAATCTTAACGAGAGGCATCTCAAACTCATTTTTGCTTCACGATACTGTTCCCACAGGTACCTCCAAACAAACAAAAACCCTTCTACAATCTTTCAGTTACATTAAGACTCCACCAAAATTATCACTACCCCTTTCTTCATCGCCATGACGTCATATGTAACCGTGACGACCAGTCGATGTTACAGATAAAGATGTTATTGTATGGAATCAGAAAGACAATATTTATACAGCTGCTTCTGGTGGGAACCACCTCAGGTCACCTTAACTTCTAGAAATAGCTGTGGTATCTTTGGTTTGATAAGTACTATATAACCTTACAAGCATTTATGTATTGATTGAACCCTTGGTTATTTAGCCAGGAGCACAAGAATATTTGCTTTACCACAAAAATATTTGCTTGGCAGAAACCTGGTTACCGATTAAAATACTGCTTGGCAAATTTCTCTGATCAGCAAAAAATGAGGAAATAATGATGGAATATTAGCTGGTAACCCGTTTCTGCTAAAAAGTTTGCTCTATGCTAAGCAAGTTTTTGTGCACGCAGGCTTTATGAAATTGGGCCTTGGTGCTCCGATACTTTTTTGCTTAGCAAATAATTTCACTAAGGCAGTGTCCGAATTAGCGTTTGTGGCTACCTCTTTGGCTGTTGCTAAGGGTGTTGCTAAGGACGACCTATACTTCAACGCATGATGACGGAGAGATCAAGCTGTAAATGTAGCCATATCCTAAGCAACATTTTGTGCTTAATGGCTTTGTGAAAATGACTGATTGGTTTGATTGATTTGGCTGTGGTTGTGGATAGTGCACAATATTCTTGGCGATATAGTGCATTAAATGAAATGAAAAATAAGTTGTATTTAAAAAGTCATAACAAACACTTAGTGAAATTTTCAGAAGAATAGTCTACGTACTTGCAGAGATGCCAACATTTCAAATTCAAAAAGAGTAATTTGCCCTCAGGCAATATTATTATATATAGGCCTATAGCATTTAACAGAGATCAGTGTCATACATGATCATGTTCTGTGCTTTTTGACGATGTCGTATGCTCCGACGCGCTGTGTGCAATGTTGATGTCGAGTCACAGCGACCGCGAGCAGATTTCAGTACGAAGTTGTAATCCTCTATACAATCATGTTGTAATGAATCCATCGTTGTACTCCAACAAGTGAAAAACTAATCAAACTATTGTATTATTATATTGGTTTTACCTGGCACGCGTAAACAACGAGCACCGTAATAAACATGATTTTATCAACAGTGTAGTACGACGAGCAAGACTACACGCGATTTTCTCAAACGCCCCAATATCAACATCAGTATACCTGGGGCGATTTGGTTAGCAACTGACCATGGCTGGTTGCCAGTCTTCTAACACACATTGTCTACGTGTAAATCGAGGACACCAGCCTAATACTTATTACGCCCAATTAGGCTCTTCTACCGTGGGCGCGTTGTTTTCACCGGTCGTTTCGAAAAGGGCCTACGTATGCGCTGTTTCATGCGCTACAATTCGCACAAAAAGTCAGATACCGAATACATTTTAGTGATACGCGCTATGAAAATAAATAGGATTCAAGACACAACACGTACATTAAATGTTTTATTACTAGATATTTATAAAATCGTAAAGAACGAGGCGATGATCGTATTGTCGTAATTTGATAAATAAATCGTACAAATTACGCCTAAATCGTAAATGTTGGCATCTCTGGTACTTGTTGCTAGGGACTTTCATAAGAACTTGGCAATAAAACACTTTAAAATACACTGTAAAGTTTAAAAGGCTGTTTCTCCATAACATAGTTTGACTTTGTATGAACTCTGGTTTGCAAAATGCTACAGACTTCTAACAAACTCCCAAATTTGTTGCGACATACGGGCCATTTTTGCAGAGCGGGTCAAAAAAACTTGATAAATTCCCATGAAAATATCTAGGATTGTGATTCTTCTTGATAAGGCTGAAATAAAAGATATAATATGAATTTCTACATGTGAAAGTCCACTGCATGCATAAAATCATATCTTGCTAAATAATACAAATGACACACAACTGGCATAATACACGTACAGATTGACCAAATGTGGCCAACAGCATCAAACTACTTGATTAATATCTTTTATAGAAGAAAATTTGTCCTTAAAAACAGCTGATGTAGTTACCATTTTGTCAACACACAAAGAAACTCACAGAAAAACAAAGTAATCTTAATAAATCAAGACAGCAAACAAACTGATGAAATCATCATAAGATGACAGAAAAACAAGACATTACTTGCTTAGATGTTCTGCTCAACCCAGCAAAGCAGCACATGACAACAGCATAGTCCTGATTGTGGTTCTCCAGTAAATTCACATCCAGTAGCATTCCTGTACCATTAGCCATGGCCTAGCATCTACACACAGCCCAGGACTACATCTCACACTATCATCCAAGCCGACGATGACCAAAATGAAAGAGCAGATTTTCTAGTTCCTTCAATGCCTACGTATCCCAGCCACTATGGCCTTTATGTAGCCACAAGCTACACGGCGGCAGAGTCCCCCAAGCACAATACAATCCTCACAGATATCATTCAATGGACTTGGTCAAAATTGGACAAGTATTTATTAGAAAGATTCACATGGTCGACGGTTTGAAGAATATTTCTCCAGTTATCTCTTTCAAGGTGGGGGAAAATGAGTTTCTTGAAGGAAGAAACCCTCATGAGGATACGATCCAAAGGCAAAATGAAAAACAGTCAAAGAAATTTTCCTTGAAAATTCTCAAATAAACAGTATTTGATTTGCGAGATCTCCGCATCCCAACAGAGCCATCTATGATGAACACTTTAATTTCACAGCATAAATTGGATGACATTTCTACGAAATTTGCATCAAACCAGATTTCTTTCCAACTTGCTGTAAAGCTGAGACATAAACATGTACCTTTAGAGATGTTACCACGGTAACCATTCTAAATACAGACATGGAAAGGCCATGAAAGCCAGTAATTTGAATGCATTTCTCTGGTTTTCCTTTAGGGCATGAATAGAATCCATGCACTGGAGCACGTTTTTAATGGAACTGCCACTTTCTACTTGCACTAAGCGCAGGTAGCTCGTTCCTTATGCTCCTGATGTGTTCAACAACAACAAAAACACCCCAAAACCCAAGGTTTTCCCAAGTGTTTTGGCTTCTGATGGTGTAAAGGAAGATATTTTGTTTTGATTCATCTCAAAATTTTGTCTGAGTTTTACTTAAAGTTATTACTAACAATGCATAATTGTATTTATTTTTTGTTTAATCAATGAATAATCTATTCTCATTTTTCTGTATGATGGGCAACAACAAGGTTTACTGGATATTTGGTATAGGCCCACTTTTCCTGCGAAGTCTCTGACATAGTTTAGCCATGCACACTCATAGACATTTCCCCTGAAATCTCTGACTGACCTTATGAACACTCATCAAGTCTCTGATTTGCTTGTAAATTCCTTGTAAATTCCTTGTAAATTCCTTGTAAATTCCTTGTAAATCAAAAGTTGAACTTACATGGAATTACTTCCACAAAACTAGTCTCATTTCATCAGATTGAGAACAAAAATTGTTGAAGATCAATCAGTTATAGCCTTCAAATATCTACATAAATAACTTTCTTTTATATAGAAGTTCACCTCCCCAAATCATACACATAACCAAAACAATGTTTTGTGAACACAATACTGAAAGATAAATGAAAGATTGTACTGAGAAATATTTTGGGAAAAAACCCCTCCTGAATAATCTGTATTCAACACCCTCTTAATCTGACTTTATTCAGCAATATCCTGTCCGATGTGCTTTATCATGGAAATAACTACATTTACATTATGCAGCATCTCTAGGGGCTATACTGATAAGAACCAATGCTAGAAACGAGTTTTCACAAACTTAAGATTCTGACACTGTGGGATTTTTGTGTCTGCATGCCTTCATCTTAAGATAAACAAAAGCCAAGCACTCTGGAGACAGCAAAGCATGATGATGATTATGGATGAGAAATCACAAATGCTGACAAACGTCCCATGGATGCTAAAAACCACTTGAAACAAATTATCAAAATATTGCAAAGTAAAATATAATAAAAAAACTCATTACATCTGCTTTTGAAAATTGTTGTACTATTTTTTTTTCCAAAGGCCTTTTGTTAATTCAGCTAAATACTCATTGCACTATTTTGTTTCAGAATATTGCCACAATGGTTTAGTTCTAGTGTGTTTGACTGGACCTTGAACAAACCTTATTATGGAGTAGATCCAAGAGAAAAACCTATCACTACTGCCCCCAAACTTTGCACTTTTCCTTTAAGTAAAGGACTGCAACCTATTACAAGGGGGGGGGGGGACTGCACTTCTTAAAGCATATCACTTCGCATTTCTTTGCCTTGCATAATTTTCATCACAAAGGTTCTGATCTTAATCTGACGATGATACTACTAAAGATGGACGTTTGACTTCTGATCAAGATAAAAAGATCTGGACGTCATTAATCAATATGAAAGTACATACTCGGGCATTCTGATCGTCTTGAAGACAATTAATGGGACTGTGATTTTTTAGATGAATTGATTGTGTTACACGAGCTCAATAATTCTTTGTGGTAATTCAACACCGAAGTATTTCTTAAAAAGACAAAGTACAGGTCTACAATTTATTTATTTATTTATTTATTTATTAAAAAGAATTTTTTTGGGGGGGGATTGGTTTTTCAATCTAAAATCTAGCTGACAATGAAGTTTATTCCAGGTATAACTAGGATCAAGTTTAAGATAAAAATATAATTATTCATTATTCTGACAACCAGACTTGTACGATATCTTTAAAATTTCATCTTACGATATCTTTAAAATTCCAGCTTTAAAAATCTCGCAGAATTCATGAAGTTTGTAATGGGTTTAACCTGGATCAGTACTCAAGAGACTCTAGATCTGAATATAGATCTGCGTATAAAACAAGTTTAAGAGAAAACCAAGATTATTAATTATTCTGATGCCCAGAAATGTACGATATCTTTAAAGTTCCAGCTTTAAAAAGCTTGCTGACGATGAAGTTTATACCAGTTATATCCAGGATCACTACTCGAGAGCATCTAGATCTACGTAGCGTAAAACTGATATAAAACAGGTTTAAGATAAAAAATATTATTATTTATTATTTTGATAACCAGAAGTATGATATCTTTAAAATTCTACCTGTAATGCATGCACATCCCAATGCATTCACATCCCCATTTAAGATCTAACATCTTCAGACTAATGTTAGAAACAGCACACCACCAGAAAAACAAGAAGTAGGTTAATTATGTGAGCAAACGCTTGTCCCTGCAGGTCCGTTAACGCTAGAAGATTTTGGACTCCTGAACTCAAGGCATGAAAGGTTCAGCTGCAAATGAGGTTTCCAGAATCAACAAAAGACAAAAATAAACGCAATTCTGCCGCAGTTAAAAAAAAAAAAAATATTGTAAAGGCATCTTTACTTCATAAAAAATATTTTAAAAACCCAATTCTACCACAGTTTGAAAAAAAATTGTATAGGCATCTATACTTCATCAAAATTTCCAGAAACAAAACATATTTAAATTTGAGCTTTGATGCACAACTTGTTTTTCATTCTCGAAATCACACCCACTCACATCTCAAAAGAGGAAAAACAATTTCCAATATCCCTTCTTCCATCAGTCCACATTCCTGTTTACTATTAAATGCATTTGGCTACTCCAGGTTAAACTGGTGCCACATCTATCCCTTCCTCAAAATTACAAGAAATCTGCATGTATAAGTGCTGTATGGCACTGGGATTCGACAGTGCATACGTGATGCACACAGAATCTATAAACATCTAACTCAATAATGCTCCAATTGGCTCATTTTAAAGATTACGTCGCAGGGGGAAAATACAGACATTGTCCACAATGTGGCCTTATCTCTGGGCAAATTTAATTAATTGGAGTTCCTTTTGTCGACATGACCGACAGTTGCTACGGCATGAGTATGCGTGTGTAGGAGTCATGAAAATGTGTGGATGTGTGGGTGGTGGCTGCGTACTTGGCCAAGCATCCATCGTTGCTCGTTTGACGTGAGTGTCTATGATGAGGTGGCTATTATGACATCTTATAAAACCATCAATAACACACAGTGGTTAAAATTTACAGACCACATTAACTGGCGATGCTTTGAATTGTTTGTATGTGGCAACTGGCAATGCAAAGAGAAGCTTAGATTTGTTGTGAAATACTCTCTTCTTGAAGTGATGTTACATCATTTCTCACGTTATGATTGCGTAAAACTGTCTTAATTCAGCCGACCATCATTCTTAAGGAGTGTGAGTGCCATTGATCTCTTCCGCACTCCATAACCTTGTCCGAAGAGTGCCACTCCCTAAAATTTAAAGGAAGTGAACTACATATTCGATGCAGCGTTTGTTCACTTCGATCATATAATAATTTTACAAAAATCCACTTCCCCAATCCTGCACATGCATTTGGATCGTCAGAGTATGTATTTTAATTTCACTTTTTAGACTAATTTGTTCAGTTCTGAGGAAAGTTGCGATAATCGTAACCCTCTATCCTCCCGATGGTCACAGGATGGATGGAGGGTAACGATTATCGCAACTATTCTGAGGAGTGCAAAGAACACTCAATAATTTAAGGAGAGCAGTTTATAGCTCTGCCTGTATTTCTTAAAATGAGTGACTGAATAGGATAAATTTATTGAAATCTAGTCAGTGACATTTTACCGAAGTGCATATTTTCAAGGAAGAAAAGTTTAATAGTTTTTTGTAATCCCTTTCTTTGTATCAAAATTTATTAAAAACTGTACAGTGCAATTTCATCATGCAGAAAATTTGTCCGTTTAGCAGAAATTTGAAGGAATGAGTCACGAACATTAGGCCTATACATTAGATGGCGTTTTGACTGATAACCTATTTCTGCTCAGCAATTTTTGTGTATGTGCTTAGTAGCTTTATGAAATTGAGCCTAGGAGGGAAAATTTTGCATGTTTCTCATGATTGTTTAATTTCAGATATGTCCAACAGCCTCCTGGTATCCCCATGAAAGCACGTCTTGACAAAATGTCAATATTTAAATAATGACCTTTACAGACGGCAATGCAGCTTTTGTTGAGCAGCTCGCTCTGTGTATTTAGACAATAACAGCCATCGGGAGTCTCTGTCCAGTTTGGTCATTACAGAACAGTCAGTGAACTGGAGCTAAGTGTTTCAGCAAAGACAGCCTCCTCAGCCAGCTTCAACACTGTGTCATGGCTGTTTTTAGTTAAGAATTCCTAACACATTTATATGAACAAGTAAACTTTGTTAGAGACATTTTTTGTACAGCAGCCCTCTGTTACCTGCAGGTGCAGCAACACATCACATGACATACTCTTTGAGACTACTTCTCCACTTTTTCTGATTCAGAAAAATAGTAAGCGCATAATTTTCTACTTAGGGCCCATGTCAAGTAACTATAGACATCACATCGTATTCATTATTAGTTATATTGTTGAATAATGTCATTGTGAAAAAAAGCCAGAAAGAATATTGTCAGCCTAGTTTATCCCATTGGGAACGTCAAGCGCTAATCATGCCTCCACGCCCTTGATCATTGTCTTTAGCGATGCTAGAAATGTTCCACTAGAATTTCAAATTTCCTTCATAGAAGTATTCTTTACTTTAACTAAAAATGCCAAGCCCTCACAACAACAAGGCACTAGGCCTGGGATATTGATATCTTTATTGGAAGAAAATCTGTCTGATCAGTATATCCCATTTGGGATAGGATTGGTGGTAGAAGGTTTTGCACACATAGAGCCAGGAGAAATGGTATCTGATCGGGGTGGTAGAAGGCATTGTTGCCCACAGGTTTTACAGAGTGTTTAGCAATGATATTTATTAGAGTAAAGTATACCCTCATTGGGTTAGTTTAGGTGGTAAAGGGCATTGTCACCCACAGGTTTACACTGTAAAGCATTGATAACGCTAAGAGCTGATTGGGGTAAAGTATACCCTCATTGGGTTAGTTTAGGTGGTAAAGGGCATTGTCACCCACAGGTTTGCACTGTAAAGCATTGATAACGCTAAGAGCTGATTGGGGTAAAGTATATCCCCATTGGGTTAGTTTGGTTGACAATGAATGAGCAGAAGTAACTGATGATGACATCCTGTTGTACATCCACCAGGATCTACTGGAAATCCAAGTATCATTAAATTTGCATTGTTTTAATAATAATAATAATAATAATAGCAGGATTTTATATAGCGCCATTCCATCTAGATCATGGCGCTAGCAGTATTTTTCCTACAAGGTATGTGGGGTTACGTGTTGAAGTATGAGACCTATTCCTTTGCATAGCACCATGTAATGGTTTTACAAGGTGCTGTTGCGCAATATGCAGCCAATCAAACCAGGAACACCGGGGCGAACCCCTTCTCTTTACGATAAGTGCACTGGGTTCTTTTACGTGCATTACACAACACACGGGACCTACGGCTTTACGTCCCATCCGAAGGACGAAGCATGTGGTTAAGTGTCTTGCTTAAGGACACACGTGTCACGACTGGGACCCGAACCCACACTCTCCTGATCAGAAACACCAAAGCTCGAGTTCGGTGCTCTTATCCACTCGGCCACGACATGGGAGTAATCTGATATGGGGGTATACTAATAAGCCATGGATTTTGCAATTACTACCTTTCAATTTGAATGACAGGTGAAGAAAAACACAGACAGGTGTCCCAAGAATTGAATTACAAAAATGACAAACCAATTGCACATACTGTAGACTACTTTCTTGGTACTGAGCACATTTAAATAGGAGTATGAATTTTCTGGATTTGAATGATCATGAGAAACAACTACAGTCTCTGAGATTCATTCTGTCAAACGAATAGTAATATTTCAAAAAAACTTTCGTTAGAGACTTGGCACTTCCTTTTTGTTCAGGGACATACAAAGTAAGGCCGGGCAACAAATGCTATGCCTTACATGAGAAACTCCGGTAAATGGAAACAAAACATGTTTACATTAAAAATAAAAATGTAATGCTGTAGTTACAATGACTGGACAGAATCTACTAAACACTGATTTGATTCATTCATGTAGAGCCAGATAGTATTCTCGGCAGTGAAGGATTCACTTTGCTCCGACTGTCACAAATGTATCCACTGTAGAGAGAAGTTGTTTCTGTAAACAAAACCAAGGCTGGAACCTGGTGCCGATATTTTCATGACATACACATGGTTGCATGAAGCAATAGTCTTCTGAAGGAGGAAGCCAATATGTAAGAGTCAGGTATCCCCTTCGGCTCCCCAGCAAAGGACGTCTATGCTAAGCTCTGATGAACACCTCCAAGGCAAATGCTTCTCTAGTTCTAATTGGTTAATCTGCAGCTGTCAATTAAAAACGACCAATTTTATTGGCTGCGCGCCCACTATGTGAGCATCCCCACAACTTGCATGCGCAAACAATATGACGATTTCAGATACATTTGCACGTTCATTCAGCGTGCAAAAACTTCCTTTCTGGCAATGTTGTTAGTTTTCAGCATGTGACGGGAAATATCACCTATTAGTTTACATGTAGGATATCTACATTTGAAGAGTTATGTTGAAATGATGGCATTTCCTCTTTCAATAAGCCCTTAATTTACAGATTTCTTAAAGGTTTTGAAAAGTATCCAGTTCTAGAGAAATCCATCAAAGAACATGAAGTCTTAATATCTGGGGGAGAAACATATTTTTTTTCACCAGGCAGACATAAAAAAAGAATGAATTCGGATAAAAATCCTTTTTTTTAATCAGGTCATAAGCCACAAAGGAAACTGACTGGGTAAATAAAATTTTAATTAGTTTTGGGTTGAACAAAGAAAAATTGACTAGAGCTGGATTTAAACCTGTGACCTTCTGTCTGCCTCAACATTCCAGCGCTCTACCAACTGAGCTATTGAGCCCTAATGTTTGAGCCCTATTTTGTCATTACCTTTGTTCAGGATGCCAGTAAAAAGCCATACAAATTGTAACTTTTTAAAATGACAACCCCAAAAAATCTACCCACTTGAATCCTGCATAAATCCTTTTCAGGAAACCTACACAACTTTCACATATTTTCTGTTGAATCCTATTCCCATACAATATATAGGATTCTTACATACTAACCATTTTAATCCTCTTCAGGATTTATCAGATGATGTTTATTACTTTGGTTCAAGTCAATTCAATTCCAGTTTATTATTACAAATACACAAAACAAAACGTCACAGACTAAGAATATGCAGTTTCCAAGAAGAATGACGAAACATGAAAACACCATAAGGAGCCAGCCTACAAATATTATGAAATTCATGATAAAAAGAAGAAGAAAGATACTTAATAGTTCTAAAAAATACAATAGTTTCCCAGTAATTTCACCTACATTATGATCAGCCTTACCCGGCCACTCCAGCCAATTCCTTACTTTTGGGGAAGTGCACGTTGTAAGAGAGGATTGGACAGTATGACTCATCCTAAATCTGAAATAGCACCATCACAATAAGGAGGGCAGGTGGTGGGTTTTAGGCAAAATTACAACATTAGAGGAGCTATTGACTGACTCAAACTGATCAGTACTAAGTTGTTTTCATATTCAAGATCGGAAGAAGTTGTCCCTTGGCATTACTGCCCAGCAAAACAGACCAACCCTGGAAAAAATAGGCTCACATAATCAATGTATAATTCTCATCTTAGATGTTTAGATAGACGCCACAACCTTTCTGCAATTGACGTCACAAGACGTTCAAAAGGATTGTTGGTTTTTCGTTTTTGAGGATTGTGTTTTTTTGAGCAGCTGTATTGAGTTCATTCCCAGCAGGCAAAGGCAGGCTGTGGATAATGGAAGTGGGAGAATGTAAGAAAACAAATCAAAAATGAGTTTGACCCAAATCGCAAACTGATGATGAAAGTGATGTGGCAGTATGTTTGTTAGGACGATGAGCCAAAAGCCGAGGATAGAGTTACTTGAAATCAAGAAACAAACTTGGTTACAAAAATTGCAGAGCCACTAAACATACAAAGAGGCAGACTTGAAGCAAATAGTTCAATATTATTATTTTTTAAATGCAAGGAAAGAGAATGATCTCTGCATTGTTTCAAGCTTATCATAATGGACTATTCAATAAAATTCTTATAAAATAAGTATCTTTAAACCTTCAGCATATTAAGATATGAATTTAGAACGAGCCGCTTCACTTGTTTCACATTACAGTGGTAATCGATTCCCAATTTTACAATCCGGCTCCAATTTGTCCATTATGACACCCCTTAGCGTCCGTCCGGCATGTTGAGTCAATAACCTAAACGCTTTCCTTCCAAGGAATATGGACTCATCGGAAGTGTCCCTTTCAAGCAATATCTAGAGAGTGTTAAGACAATTTAGACTCAACCAAACTGACCACAACCTGATCAGGTTTTAACATGGATGATGGTGTCTTTCCAGGAAACACTCCTTAAAGATGTCTGACTTCACTGCATCTTTGGAGATTTGATTTCACTACCCACTATCTATCAAACCCTGATCAAACCTAGCAGGCTTGTGGTTGGAATGTCCTCTCTATGAACCAAAACCAAAATAAGAACAGTGATGACATCTGCCACATGTGGCATTCATCCATCAAATACTGCTGTGAACAAGATGAGGGACCAATGAGAAATAATTATGGCCATAATTGCTGCATGTAACCCTCACTGATAACTGTCTTTACAGGGAGGTAATAACATACATCTATCTACCCTAACAAGAAAACAATTTCTCTGCAATGTCTACTCTAATTTTTATCTCAGTTTCGTATCTTTTTAATCTAAAGTATAATTTTGATTGATAAATGCTGCAATGAGAATTTTTGGATCCAATCTATAAATGTTCTATTGAATTGAATTGAATTGAATCTAAAAAATAAGCAGAAAAAAGAACGAAATGAAAGTCGCGCCTGAAAAACACTGTTAAAGAACTCTGCATTTTTCCCAAAACAAACACTTCATACGAGCTCTCTTACATCATGGCTACATAAGTTACGATGACAGCGTATGACATTTGCACAAATGATGGCAAAGAAGTTACTTGTCTAAAGCATATATACTTGGATGTAACAGGAAATTGTGGTCAACATTTGCCTTTGCATAAGTCTGCAGGGGACAGACACTACTGACGCCAGCTATTGACGGCAGACTTTGTACTCTGAATAAAACCATCTTAGGCAATTTAACAGAGACCCAACTTACATAATGAAAATTATTTTAGTAATTTTATTGAATCTGAAGAGAGAAACAGCAAGATGCTGAACAGATTTTAAAGGAGCGAAAAAATAAAAAATTGCTTTCCTAGAAGCTAAAGGGTGTGCACAACTTTGGTAAGAGTGAAAATATAAAAGTTCACAGAGTTACACATAATTTCCATGGTACAAAGATGCTCATGGTGGAAAACTTCCCTTGAAATATTTTGCCTGAAATGCTATACATGTAGTTTTTGAGAAATAAGTAGAACAATTCATTTTGATCTTGTAAGTCCGAAATCCAATATTTGAAAACATATAATGGTTTTTCCCACTATTTTTGTGTGACCCCAATTACCAATTGAGCTTAAAGTTTCACAGGCTTGTTATTTCATGTACATGTTGACATAAAGTGTGGATACTGGGTTTTACAATTACCAATCCTGGCCGCATGCTTTAACCAGTGAAACATTTCAATGATGGAATGCCAAATTTTCAAGAATAAAGGTGAAAGGTTATACAATTTAAAATTAAATGCTTAGTTCTTATGTTATTGCAAGGCAGCAAAACAAATGTATATCTGAGCAAATTTCTCAGAAGATGAAAGACATGTGTAGAAATACTCCCCACTGTGATACAAAGTTAACCTTGAGTTTTTCAGCTCATATTTCAGAAATGAATACGTAATTGTAAATCCTCCTAAATTGAAACGCAGTGCAATGTACTTGAATCGTTCAACTTATTCGCAATTTGACAATTAAATAATGGATAAATTCTCGCAAAGTAATCCCACTTTCCTTGACATTCAAAGACCCCTATGAAAATATTCTCCAGCCATGTCAATTATTATTTAGCCTGTGTTGTTTTTATCTCTCCACCGTACCTGCATGCTCCCCCCCCCCCCCCGCATTTTTGACAAGCGTTCAAGGAAACAGACCGTATCTAAATATTTAATTTTAATTATTCATTGGTTTGCGTTGTGTATCCCTTGTTGAGCATACCAACTGCAATTTCCTTGTGGAAAATAACAATCCTATTGATCAAGGCTCATTAATAAAACACTCTTGCTGTTCGGCATTGGTTCTAATGAATGTGACATTTGTGAAGTAATGCTTGTGACATTTACATCATCTTTATGAATGATATGCCCCGCTATGAATTCAATCTAATCCAAGTTCACATTTATTTTCATACATCAATGAAAAGCTTAAAGGGGATTGCAATTTCATTATTATAATTTTGTTTCCACTCGTTTAGATTTCATGTCTCAAACTAAACCGGTAGCAATTTCATTAGTTTGAGAGAGAGACATGCCCGCAGTGAAGAAAATAAGACAGTTGGTACTTATATTAATTTCAACTTCAGCACTTGCTTCTAAATCTTATATAGAGAATGTTGAAATTAAGATTTTTACAAATGCTTTGAAAATCGCCAAAAAGAAAACTGATATCAAACTAATAGATAGGTTGCAATATGACGTAAATCGGCCATCTTTACGAGCAATTTGGAACACACAGTCGTGCGTTACGCGTGAGAACGACGTGCAGGACGCGCACATTTCACCAAACTCATTGCATGATTGGTTAGTGAATGACGCGGCTGCGTTAATAATTTGAGCGCTTGGCGCGCCTGCAAGCCAAAATGCGATTTGCCCGTAAATATGGCGTCTACTGGGAACTACCTATTGAAATTCAATTCTCATCTAGCATCTGCATGACAACTAATAATACAAATAAAAAAATAAAAAAAAAGATTGTTGGAATTCTTTACAGTTTGCATATCAATAAATGTCTGACAATATAAAGAGACAATAATATCACATCAAAAAGTGACGATTTTTATAAAGCGTGGTTAATATCACATCAAAAAGTGACGATTTTTATAAAGCGTGGTAAACATTCTCAAAAAGATGAATCATGCTTTTAAAAATCGCCTGCATTAAAGTATGACAATGAGCAGAAACTTTCATTGAACAAACAACAAATATATGTTTTTGACACGAGATAGCACAGATGACAAGACTATTTACCCTGATAAAATAATGGATGATGCTAAACATGTTAAGGGCTTCAATTACATCCAGGAATTAACTTCATACTTGGTTATGTTATTTTTTATGTTTGATACTCAGTGCTTTCTGAGTCTTGCAGAAATAAATCCACAGGCATACTAAGGTTGGATTCGAACCCACAACCCTCGAATTCTAGAGCCCATGACTTACATATTTAATGCTTAAAGGCAAACCGATTGATTATTTTAATCCTACATAAATGTAGATATATACACCTGTGAAAATTTCATTTCAGAAGGTGGGTGCGTATTTGAGATATTGCTGAAAGTCTTGAGGGAAAATGTCCACGCATGATTGAAGAATAATCCCTAATAGGAATACACGATCTGAGAAACGTTTCCGACAGTAACATTTCTCAGATTCAATCTCATAAAAACTTATATATTTTTTACATAGGATTGAAATGTTTCTCAAAATGATGTACTTCTAACCAAGTAAATTTTTCTTGCCATTAATTTTAGAGTGATCACCAAATGTATACCTACCCTTTAACCATCATCAAGTGTGTCCAGTAATTAGAGAACAAATTTAATACTGTAATTCGTCGAATACACGGAAGAAGGACGTAACGAGTTACCGGAGAAAGGGTGTAAGCAATTAATGTGCAAAGTTGTGTTTCATTAGTCATCAATGGAAAGTTAAATTCTGCATGGGAATGGGAAAACATCTCTTTGGGGTAATTCTAGCAACAAAAATGTGACAATAATGTCACATTTAAAAAAAATTTTTTTTTTTGGGGGGAGCCATTTTATTACTCACAGCTTATACTGGAAATGTTTTGTGCCCTGAAGAAGGGCGAAGAGCCTTACGCCCTTATTCCGAGCACACAAGTATTTAGCCGTGGTTACTGCAAACGATTTAATGGATGTAATTGTTGCAGGGATACAGAATATAAATTTGTTTTTTCCCTTTCCCTGATGTGTGATAAGTACTGTCAGTATTACATCTATTAACTTGATGCTTAGCTGTAAAAATTATTTAACATTTTAACTTAAAGCTTACACAGTTAAACATTTGTACTGATCTATCTGATAAACATTTCACTCTGAAATACTGTAGTTTTAGAGATAATTGTCTTTAAATACAACATTAAAAAGGTACGAAAAACAGGCAAAAGAGTTTTATAAAAATTAAAAAAACTGACATGTGGCATTGAAGAAAAAGCCAAATTGCACTGTACATTTCCTGAAAATGTGAGTACATTATGGATTAAATTTCTTTTAAATTCAGACAGTTCCAACGAAAAAGTCAACTTCCCAATAAACCAAAGTCCAACCAAGCAATAATAACAAAGAAAGAAAAAAAATATAATTTTCCCGCACAAAACAATTTGTTGAGTACAACTCCCTTGAGGATGCAAGACTGATAGATAATGAAAAAATTGTCCCGCAACAATCAATTTATTTCTGCTGTGTACAATTTATTAACTCTTAATAGCTACAGGATTTACAAGGACTTTAATTACCAAGTTAAAATGGAAGCACTCAGCTTAGCAAATTGTTGTCAGAAAACCAATATTTTGCAGAACGGAAAAGATATATGAGTTTTTGTTTATGTTGTCTTAAGAGTTGTACAAGCCGGGAGTAAAAACATACATTTGGATCTATTATTACTAAGGTTTACCATCTTCGGCAAAATATATTACCTCAAAGCAAACCGACAAGAATTTCTTCACCAATATTTCAAAAGAAATATTTGCAACAACAGCGCAAAAAACTCATGGAAAATCCATCCAAGATGAATTGATGAAATGATTGTCAAAGGGAGATTGTACAAGATAATGATAAAAAAATCAACAGAAAATACTTACCTTTCCATAAACCAGTCCCTTTATACTGAACGTGAACCAAGAGGTGCTTATAAACAGCAATTACTAAATCCGTGTGAATGACGCTGTGTGCTTGTTTGCAGATGCTTTCTGCAAGGGCATAGTGATGGCAAATTCAAGATAAAGTCCCTTGGATGACGTGAAGGTGGATGGGGATGAAACCCACGATCTGTGTTCACCCAATCACACTGATTGCCACGATGAAGAACTAACTTCCTTGTTTCATCTCATCTCAGAATGTGTAAAAGGTGTACCGGTCAGACTCGAACATCAATCCATCGAGGCAGAGAGGAGGGTGTTACAATACCTTGACCATCACATCAATTTGTTGGGATGTCATTAACTGGGGGAATCCAGCAGACTAACATGGCTAGTCTAATCAATCATATTCAGGGGGTAACCGTACACCGGGAATTAATTCATGAGCTTGGGTATTATTGGCATATCAGAATATATATTAGAGGGCGTCCATACTAGTTCATGGTTGGTAAGCAACTGGAGTGTGAGTTGATGACGAGCTCTCGTCTGACACTACCCAACTCCCTTGTGGGATATAATAACCAGTTTTAGGCGAACCAGGTTAATCATTCGTTATAGCTACCGCTGATAATAAGTGGATGTCACCAAGGTGATCAGACAAAATTTGGGCTTTGCTTCACAATCAAACACTTCACGTCAAAAACACAGATGCTTCATTAAGTTCTACCCCATAGGACTAATGGAAGTATCCATACTAGTATGGAAACAATAGGACACCCTGAAAAATATAGGGGTGTTCTGATTTCAACTCATCCCCTCAGCGTAGAGCAACCATCAGCTAGCCACTCAGACTCTTCATTCAATCAAATTATCCTAAAAATTGCAAAGTAACCTCTAGCATTTTCCTTGCACTTTAATCTCCATATAAACCCTCGATATTAGCGACTGAATACAGAGATGGCATTATTGCCTTTTTTCCGCTCAATCCATTTTTGAATCATTTATTCTGAAAACATCCTCGCTGCCTCTAGTCAAGTGAAGCATTTTTCTCTGACAATTAAGATTATTTGCCCATCTGCATGATGAAATCACCGCCCCACTCCTTCCCCTGCAAAGTCTCAGCCTTTATTGGATACTGACGAACGTTTCTTTTCTTTTGTCAGACTAAGCAACCTCATGCTTGCCTTGGGTAACACACGTATGGGTTACTGCCTACGCAAGACAAATTGAAGAAGAAGGACTCTGGGCATTGGTAAATGGAAGACTTTTCCCAATGCGCTTGTAAAAACATTGGCACTATTATTTGTTTTTGTCAGCTTAGAAGCTTTTGTAATGTGTTCTGTCATTCATTTGGGACCACCATTTACACGAATAAGGAGTCAGTGTTTTTTACCCATAGATCAATTTTTTGTACAAGAATGTTCAAAGCCATGAAATATTATAATATTTTAAAAGCAATTTAGACATGTTTTTGTGTGTGAAATCATCTGATTTTTATTGTATGGTCGTTTAATTTCTCTTGAGGTGAGGCAGTTTGCTCTTTAGAACATTTACAAAATTGTGTTTGTGTCACTGGACAGTTTGAAATGAAAATAAATAATTATTGTAGTCGTTTTAAGAATAAATGTGCCACCAAAAGCAATTGTTATTTCAGACTTTTAAATTTGCTCTGTATTCATAATTTTTGTGTACTTTTGTTGTATATTTTGGTAAAGTTTTATACAGCCAAACCATTACAACCACAGCCTAAATCACACAGGCTGTGAAGTAGTAGCTAATCGCAGTCACATCAAATTCTACCCAAAATGACCAAACTAATTCATAATGGGGCGTCAAACCATTTGTGACTACGGGCAAACATTGCAGTTTGAATTCCACGAAAAGGGGAGGAATTTTTTTATATATATTTCTTGAAGTAACCACGCACATGTAAAGAGAGAGAAGAGAAAACTGGCTGTACATGTATGTGATTGAAGCCAGAGGAGGCTGATGATACATGGATGCAAGTGAGCCATAGAGGATGGTATGCATATGATGATAGATCTGCAGGAGATTCAATCAGAAATTGATCAGGTGGAAGCCCTATGGGAGGTTTGTTTGCATTGCTGTTTCATATATTAATACCGTCACCCTGGGGCACATGGTCACAGCAGTAGCAAGCTACAGCGGCGATGGCTCTCTGCATTGGATACATGTAGAGCTACACAGCGTTTGTTACTCGTCACGGCATGTGGAGGATATTTTAGATTGAGTCGACGTGTTGTTACATGTCTTGATGGACGTAGGAAAGCAGTCGCTCAGATAAAATTCGCATGTTTGTTATCTTGCTCTAATTAATATCTTGTGTTTAGTACATGTACGCTAAATAGAAGACTAAATCACTCCAATTGTAACGATTGTACATTGTTACAACAAGAGAAACTAGCTAAAATATGAAATATTTAAATTTTCACTTTTATCTTAATTTATGATATCTACGAAGGCACTGTATACATGTACAAACTGCAAGAATGCCGACATCATGTTCACACCCTAAATGAACATTTACGTTATGTCTTTGATTACAATTATTTATTTATTTCAATTTAAAAAAAAACATCAATAAAATTTGTAGTCAGTCCATGGTTTAATTTAATGTTTGACTTGCCTCAGTGTACTTTTTACAATATTCTATTTTTACGAGGAAAATTGGCAGCATTGACATTTCATATTCAGTCCAGCTGTTAAAAGCTGTCGATCAGTTTCCTTTCCAGTGTAAATGGCGGAAAGATTTGTTAAGATCCCTCCATAAGGATGGACTGAGGGAAACAACTTAAAATGAGTAGGATGTAGGAAGTGAGGAGGTGGTGGATAAATGAATTTGATGTGAATTTACTTTTTTTCTTCAAAGACAGTATTTCTGGGAAAGCTTTGAGATGTGAAAACACCTTTTCTTTTATACTGACTTTTCTTTGAATAAATGATAAACCAGAGTGAGTGCTTTTAAAAGCATCTGTTGTTACTTTGTTACCATTGTAAATAGTTTGACAATCGTGAGCAATTAAAGTGATGACATTTCTCAAATGTTAATTTCATAAAGCGTTTGCTGTGATGTATATTTCCTGAAAATTTGATTATTAAAATGAGTATAACTGTATATTATGTATACAGTGGCGCTGATGGTCATCAAGAGTGCAGTTCAAATGAAGTAGTTTAAAGGGCAGATAAGCTATTAGTGACAACAGTAAATGACATACTTTCTCTGGATAAGATCTTAAATGCATTCCAAAATAATGTTATCTTCCTCATCAAACAATCCACCCAAACTCAATTACAATCAATAGTCCGCACATCCCTATTTGGCAAAATGGTTTAGACTATTATTCTGTAAACACAATAATAATCAAGGAACAATCCACAGCTACAGAGGGTAACGTTATCATATTTACCAAGTACAATCTAAAGTCCACCGTGTACTTTGAAGTGATTGATGAGATGATGGCAGAGACTCAAATTAGAGGGGCTGTACTAAATAAACGTAAAATATTTATCTTTCACACCTTTGCACTTGAGTTCTTGTTTAGACCCAGGTATCTTATTACAGCTTGATTGCCCATCCACTAAATGGACCGATAAGACACCCGAATTGGGAGAACCATGTTTTGTGGGTGAAGGCATTTTTATCTCAACAATTTGACTTCAGTCAAAATTCCTGACAATTTTTCACAGAACTGGGTCTCCCCTTGGTTTAGAGGATCTAGCAGTGTTTACAGCCTCTTTGGTCAGACATGCAATAAAAGGAATGTTGCTCTCATAATATAAAATAATTTGGTGTTGAGCAAAGACAAATTGACTAGAGCGGGATTTGAACCCACGATCTCCTGTTTAACATGCCGGCACAATCTGTTACAAACTGACCGCTACCCCACATCATTTCATACTAGCAGAAGAAATGAACACTACGTATTTTAACCCCACTGCAGTGTCACCATGCTTAACGCTGCTCCCAAGCAGGGGTAGTTATTTTGAGGTATTTTAGCAATAGCAATTCAAGTGTGAAAAGGTCAGCTTAATTTTCCCAGGAAATGTTTCTAGTGTGAAAGGAACTTTAGTCACTTTGTCTTTGAATTTTCTGCACAATTGGAAACATTATCGAGATGATGGCTTATCTATTCTTAACCTTTGTGGAAAGAACAATTCTTGGTCCTCTGCATGAATGAGGCTTCTCTCAAGAAGGTAGCAGCCATTTTAAATCATCAAAGTTTACAAATGAAGATACAAGCCACCTTTAAAATCGCATCCTCAGAAAATCTAGCATGAAAGTATTGACTCTGACATTTTGGACATCACGTCTACGTGTGATTAACCTGCATGAGTTCCCTATTGGCTCAAATACCCTCCCTGTGAAATAACCTGTCTAACCGTCTCATGCTAGACACGGGTATTCACTCCCTTTTTTAATATTGTCAGGTAGAAGAATGAAAACAAAATGATGGGTAAGAACAGACAGGGGTTGAAGTCCCAGACAGAAGTAGGTCATCCTCTAGAGGTTAAAAAAACCAAAAAAACAAAAACGGGTATGTAACAAACAAATTAATCAAATATTCAAGGAAAGATATTAATCCCTTTTCATACCAACATCTTTTTCTGCAGCATTAATTTGCAGGACTAAAATGCATTTTCTCAAAGAAGAGAGACTCTCAGTCATCTCAGAGCTAAAAATCACAGTACCAACTTGTTGTTTACAGAATCATATGAAAATGTATTCAAAAAATATACATAATAATCACAAAAAATATAACAATGATCATAAACAAAAACTTCCAAACAAAATCCATCCCCAGCATCATAATGTTACATGAGTAAAAAAAAAAAAAAAAGCATTAACATCTGATCATTGTCTTAAATCCAAGTCCCTGAAGGGAATTTACCTTTCCCTGAAACACGGATTCTTCGTTTCTTGTGTATATTGTCAACAGAGCCTATTTGAGGTCATTTAAGATCAACCATGATTAAACCATTACCAAATATATAAAGCAATTCCAGAGATGGTCAAATATAATCCATTTTCTTCTGGAATGGAATGTCAGCGTTGTAAAGGAAAGAAGCGTTAAGTAATTGATGTAAGACATAATCATAAGAACAAACATTCATTCTCAATATTTTGTAATAACAGGTGCGAGTTCTGCTATTTTTTCATTATTCAATCTCTCTTGGGTGAAGGCGATTCTGAGAATCAATGCTTCCGACCTCAACCAATCAATAAAAAATAAAAAAATAAAATTAATAAAATATTCTTATTCTTTACAAAAGTCTTGAATTAAAGAACCCACTATTCAAATATTAAATTTAATTATTCATTTATTCCCAGATGACATGGTGGTAAAGTCTGTCGCCTGTACACTTTCTTGCTAAAATGTGAAGAGTGTTTAATTTTCGTCAGGCTTGCAGATGCCTTTTGTGCATCGACTTGCCTTTGGCTTCCTCCAAGTGCAATCACATGACGTATACAGATGCCTTTACTACCTCGGAACTACCAAGATGTTGACAGAAATTATCTCAATCAAGTCAACAGAGGGCAGTCTACACAAACAGGTTCATTACATTCTTAACTTCATTTTTATAATATTTCACTTAGGAGGATATGATTGTGAATGTTCAAACAAACTATCTCTTACACCCCCAAACAAACGAACAAAAACAGCAGTACAGTTGACTTGCCCACTACATATAATCATTATTTTATTGCTGCTAACCAATTATACTAATTTGTCGCTTATTTGATATAGAGTACCTTGATGCCAGATATAAGATAAGAAAATCTGCGGGACAACACTACTGAAGTCGATGAGCTGTAAATATGGATATCATGGACTCAAGCATCTGCAGAGCTGCCAACAGTTGCATCTTGCAATCAGGGATATTTTTAGAATTACATTCAACATTTAAGGGCAAAAGTATCCATAATCAGGGAGATTTTCAAATGTTTCCATCAGAACATGTAAAGATTGATTTATTCAGGAAACTTTCTGCAGAATCAGGGAGAGTTGCCAGCACTGCATCTGACATGGGTTTCTACTTAGGGTACATTGATTAGACAAAATGATGCAGATGTCATTTCAAAATGTAGTTATGATTTAACGAGGTGCTTCTCCCACATAATGTGCGATTATTTAAGCATCACTGATCCAGGGCTCGAATTTGGAGGGAAAATTCACAAGAACGCAGGGCTTGAAGCTGAAATGTGTACAGGACCAGAATTTTTGTTGTTACAAGACCAGAATCAAAATGAGAGAAAACTTCCTGCCAGAGTTTAACATGCATTAACTGTTTTTGTTTGAACATGCACCAAGACATGTGCAAGACAAGATTTATCTCATTTATCTTAATGGGTATTTAGTATACTTCATTTCTCAACAGAATTGAAAGGGGGTTATCAGACTTGAAGTCAACATTTGAACATAATTTGTTTCTGTTCAAGATATTCCAGTGAGGCACTGTTATTCAATTGAAAGACTGCCGGACTTGTCCAGTCAAGAGTTTACTGGCCCAACACTAAAATCACTGGCCTCAGGCCGGTGGTCCAGTGTTAAATTCAAGCCCTTGTGATTCATCATAGTCCCATGCTTTGCTTTCACAGACCGCCTTCAAATCTTCACCAACTGTGAGCTCATTCAACTCAAATTGAACGTCTTCTTACATTTTTGTCCATGTTTCGTCTGCCGCGTCAGGTGGTCTCATAAAATGATTTAAGTGCTATCAGTCAACTACATTAGATTGAATCAGCTCTGAAGATTATTTTTCACCCAGGACAATTCCAGGAAGTGTGGGGGGTTCGTAAACATGTGATATTGTATGGCATTCTCTTCTTACTAAGTGACTGGCATGCACTGCATCCTGCACTGCATCCTGCACTGCATCCTACACTGTATCCAGGATGATCCATCAGTTCTTAACAGTTCATCCACAAGCTACGTCTACGTTAAATCATATTTAGAGAAGGGGGTGGGGGCGACTCAGGATAGAATGTCATCGAAAAAACAAGAGTTGAAAATTATTAGTATACTATATTGGGAAACTTACATGTACTTTTGGGAGGTTCATGGACAAAAGTGGATCACGGTTAGGAATGGATCAAACTTGTGAAAACTTGACTAGAAAATTAGGAAACCTGGATGCTGCTATGCTCCATACAAATAGTTCAAACTGGGTAAGAAAATTACCAAAACTTGTTCATGTATTCAAGAAACATGTCTGCAGAGCTGTAAGTATTTGCATCTTGTAATCAGGGAGATTTTGTCTAACAATTAGGGAGATATTTAGAATTACATTCTAAATAACAGGGAAAGTATTTCGATAATTAGGATTTTTTCATCAGAACACGAGTAGATTGATTTTTTTTCAGGGTACTTTCTGTAGAATCAGGAAGAGTTGCCAGCTGTAAGTCTGATCACATACATTCATAACAAGGACAAACTCTTGTGACTTTCATTACAATTCCAGACAAAATTCTTCACACAGAATCAACAAAGGAATATAACCAGAAGAGGGCGCTATTCATCCAACAGAAACAGCATGACAAGCTGTGAACATATCACCATCTGTGTGAACATAGAGCCATGCTCCGTGGTGTGAATATAACATCCACGCCAATTAATCACCCCATTTTCCCTAAACTTAAAACTCCATGATAAGAAAAAGTAGGGATAGCTGTTTGGCATTCCAGTTCACTGTCTACATTACTTAAAGTAACAGTTAAAGTAACAGTTAAAGTAACAGTCAAACTCTTCAAGAGATTCCTCTTGGCCAATTTCATAGCGCTGCTTAATAATAATAGTGAGCAAATCTTCTTGCTAACTTTAGCAGAAAAATTTGCTTAACCGTAAGCAGGTTTCACAGGTTAGCAAGAAAATTAAGGCAGCCAGCCCGCTAGCAGGTTCACCATGGATTTGCATTGTTATGTCGTTCATTTTCATTCAGTAAGCACCGGAAGGTAAGCACAGTCAGCATGCAATATCATGTGCTTACGGAAATGGAAACTCATGCATTCAGCACAAAATCAGCCGTTAGGCAGCTATATTAAATTGGAATCAGTTCCAGGTAATCTCCAAGAAGAAAGTTCTCTAACATTTAATTTTTTATCTTCCTGGGGATAGTGATTGACAGCTAGAGGAATGTCTCTTGTGCTGCCGAAGTATACATTTTGCAATTGGTTACCTCAAAGTTGCCTGAAAAAAATTGCCCTGCGTGACATGACCTTTACACTGCATCAGGCCCAGGCCCAATAGACCGTGCAAGTCTCGCGCAATTCAAACATTTTGGACCACTTTGGTCTCATGTACTTTGCTTCAACACACGAAGGAGACAAACTTGCAAACTCGATGGCCTAGTGGTAAGACATCTGCTCTAGCAATGCAAAGGTCATGGGTTCGAATCCCACCCGAGCGATTTGCCTGTAAATTTATTTTTAAACTGAACACGGGAAAGTACTGAGTATATAGTGCTTAATACACATACAGTAGTTGTATGGGAAAAACAAATTATTCTTTATCCCTGATGCAAAAATGAACATACGAATTCATACGGATACGCGTAAAACATTTTCGTGCTTACCATGTACATGCAGCACTGAAATGTTAGAAGTCTATGCACTCAAAAAATGTTTTGTATTGTTGCATCACTTATCTTCTTACCAGAACCACCAACAAGCTTCAAGCAGTATTTATGCAAATGGGAAATTCTGCACACTGGCACGCCATAAGCAGAAAACATCTGCTTACATGGTTTATGAAACTGACCCAAGTCACCAACAATTAACGTCACAGGAGGTGTATGGCTGGTACCACATTCATCACCAGGAGGATATTTCTAGGCAGAGCAGATTTGCGTGCACAGCCCAGTGTCCTACCACCTTGAACGTTTGACATTTTGCAGTGAAGATGTGATATGTAAGTGCCAAGTGTTAATTTCAAAGTTGATGGGGCTAGGCTGAAGATAAGCTGTCAGTGTGTGGGAGCGATGAAAACCAGGGAAATGGTTCAGTGGAAGTAAGATAATCACCGAACACCACGAAGGAATGGTCGCTGCTCAATGAACACGTACAGATCCCATACGTCACACAGATACCCAATACTTCATTTTCTAAGGGGTCTAATTACACTGACGATGTGACGTGGTTTAATGCCTTTTGGTTGATGCAGACGTCAAATACCATGGCAATTTGATCCCACAAATTGCACAACAACTTTTGTTAATGTCATTTGTAAAGAGACATTACTGAGAAAAGTAAAACAAATTATTTCAAACCTACATCACTTAAATAACGACATTTAAGGAACAGTTAAATTTAACAAGAGAAACAGATTCTCAAACATATGCAATGTGAAAGACACTAATTCCTCTCTTGTTGTGATCCACCTAGCCATAAACCACTCACTGTATTTCACCAACAGAGGGCAGCATTCACATGCATGATACAAGAACCTACATTCAGCAAAAGAAATCCCTACAGATTTTTTCTCAGTGGTGTTTTTAGTGAAAGTGCACTTAGGTGTGATTCATTAAAAACACATGTCAAAGTGAATAGAGAAATTAATTTATGGACTGCAAGGTACACTTTACCATGGTTAACTAAATAATTGCTACAAAAGCAATAGGCCACTATCTTTGTGATTTGCCAAGCAATAGACCCCTTGAAAATGATGTCACAAGCTCAAACAGCGCCCTCACTGAGATCAAAGGAAGATCTATCATTGGCTGAGAGTTGTGCGTGGCTCATACGATCGTGCCTGTTTCCATTGTTTGACCTCAACGATGGCAGACTGTTTAAGGGGATCTATAACAAATGCTAATCAAGACTATTGTTTGTCATTCAAGCCTCATCAGTTTGGTTATGTCCACTGAGTTTTGGGAAAACAAGATGACAGCACAATGTACAATGACAACAATCTATTGACCTTTCAATTGCAACGTCACATCCTGAGTTTTAGCCAACCAAGGTTGGTTAATGGGAAGCCATAAATGCAAAGCAAAAAAAGAAAGCCACAGTTTTTAACAGCGTTACACAAATATTCAAAAGTAGTGTTGAACTTGTTGGGACAAAGCAACCAATCATGGGACATATTTAAATTGGAAGTTTGCAGAAATATTGAATTTGGTCACAGCATCTGTTAACTGGAGTAAATGTTTTGCAAACATTTGGTCGTCCATGCCAACCAGCCCAGTTTGTTGATCAACAATGGAAAGGTCTGTTGACCCAATTCACCGTAGCCCAATATCATGGTTCTGCTTACCGCTGAATTTTGCGTTTGCGATCACCATTTTACGCCTACAAGACAAGCGCCAAATTTCTGTGCTAGCTGTGTAAGCAAAAAGAGTCCAGTAACGTGGAGTATGCAAGCACACCTGTGGAATTGACTCCCGAAAAAGGCAGACCGTGGACAGAGAGTAGCCAGGTTTGACACTGGTTTAATGGGGTCAACAAGTCTACAACAACTTGAAGAAATAAACAAGAAATTCGAAAACATGGTTTATGTTTAAAGAATAATGTGAGACCTTACCTTTTTGGATTCCACGACTTTCTTGGTATTCTTCTTCTCCCTCATTGACCCCGCCCGGGACTCTACTGAGAGGTCATCCTTGTTGTTTCCTGAGAATCTCTTAAAAAGGCTTTTGCGTAACCGCCCCTGACCCTTACCTCCTGGTGAGTTCACTAAGTCAGGGGACGAGTGCTCTGCCCTGTGGAGCAGTTTCTTCTCAGACATACGTTGGGGGTACTTAGAGGCCGGTGAACTTGGGGCGGAGAAGGCGGTTGACGACTTGAGATGGTCGTAGCTGTAATGATGTCTTAAAAAGCCAGGGGAGGAGTTACAGGAACTCGTTGAGAAATCCAAATGACTCTGGCTGTGATTAGTGTTAGAAGAGTTGTTCTTCATATGTGTCTGACCCCGTACAGTGTCATCTTGCTCATAGGCAGAGCGGATAAGACCTTGATAAGGAGCATCCTCTAAGTAATACCCGCCTCTCGCCCGATCACAAGTTAAGACAACATCTTCAGCCTCTTTGCTCTTTTCCCTGGTGCACCTTGGTTCCCTCTCCTCTTTCTCTTTATGACTCGTTCTACCTTCATTCTCCTTTTCCTTTTTGATAAGACAGTCCTTTGCACCATCGGACTCGCTTCCATCTTGGGATTCCTGAGAATTGTCCTCCTCATCAAATGTCTTAGCATCTTCCCAGTTCTGCCCTTCTTGATCACCTGTTTCATCTGGACAATAACTGTTTGCGCCTTGACAATCGTTTGAATCCTTAGTCATGTCTGGCATATGAAGGCTCTTGGGTCGATCTGCAGTCGTCATATGATTTACTGTTTTTATCCGACCATCATTGTTATTTTCCATAGTGCATGATGACGATGTTGTCACTGCTCTTGAGTTTTCACCAACCCCTAGAGTCTGCAAAAAGACAGAAAGAAACAAACAACTTTAATAGACAATGTTGTGATAGTACTGAACATGTCGATGGGGAGCAATTACTGCTAAATCAAGGTTAATTGGACAATATGAGCCTCAACGATTGAATGACAGGCCAGCCACAGGGATTTTCCTGATCAGTCTTCAGATTTGTTTCCCCCTAGATTCTAAAATTATCCTGACATTAACATGTCAATCAAAAAGTTGAACGAGATATGCAAGTTGCAATTTTTCAAATCAAGGAAACTGCTTTTAACAAAAATACCTGTGCTATGTTTTTTTATTTGTTTTCGATAGTACAAAAACAAAAGAATAGCGAGGAAACAAGGGCCCATTTTCATGGCACTGCTTATTGCGTACGCACTTGAACAGGGCACCATAAGAGCAGAATTCTTTGGTAAGCAGCGCCATGAAATTGGGCCCTTGTTAACTGCTGAGAAGTCGCACCTGTTGAACAACACAAATCAATTAGCTACAAGCAACAACATTATTTTGTGTACCTGTCTACTAATAGTGCCTTTACATAAAAGCTGAGAGCACTTTTATATTAATAGGAACCAATAACATTCCATGAAAGGTTAGTACCATGATTCTATTTCTTAAAAATAGAGGATTTATACCCATTTAGGTAAACTCAATCAACAGTTTCTCAAAGATAAACTTACACAAGCAAATTTTCTCAATATAATTGTTGCTTTCCTAAAGATGCTATCTTGTTGCACTTACTCTAACCTTGTTCTTCAAACATTCCCATATGCCCATTCTGATACATAAGCGAGTTGTTCCCAGACTTGTCTCGTCATTACAAGAAGCTCATAGTACATGTAGATGTCTATTATTTACAAATCAAGCACGAGACCCAACCTGAGCCGCCTTGAGCCAAGACTAGTCATCCTAAAACTTTGGCTTTGCATCTTAAGCCACAAACAGGACCCAATTTCATAGAGCTTTTATGCGGACACAAGTGCTTAAATGTTTTCTGCTTAGCAAAAATAAGCATGATACCAGTCACTAATAGTACATGTGACATGGTATTTTGGCTGGTAACCAATAATTGCTTAGCTACATTTTGTGTTCAAGCAGCTCTGTCCAGGTCAAGGTTAGAGGCACCAATTTGTTCTCAATAGCAAGTGAACCTCTAAATTTTCATTTCATCTCTTTGATATGCTATCCCTTTACCGTGGGTGTCAGGCTGAAGCCATGCTATGCATTAACAACATTATAGGTTTCAAGTTTAATAAATAGCAACGTCAGAAAAAGAAAAAGTTGATGAATTTAACAGAGAAGCTCAGGAGGGATTTTCATTAGAGATGACCTTGTGTAGCAATTACAAGGAAGGCTGGCATACAAGGGGTTCTGTAATAAGAAAAGTTCACCATTGACAAGGCTTCAATATACTTCAAGTAAAAGACAGATGGCTTGTGTTACAAAGATGTGATGTTAGGAGGAAGTAGGGCGTGGTGAATCCATGGGGTACATTAATGTTGTAACTGTTTCCTGTAGCTGATTGGGAAGTTGTTGATGTGCTATCAACTCAAGTGGAGGACACGGTTATGGTGAGCAGGCTGTCCTTTTGGATTCCTCGAACAAATACCATAACACATTTTGTACATACTTTTGGTGTTCCTACTACATCAACTCGATTCTTAAAACATGTGGCCATCATTGGTACTGTCAAAGACCAGTATCCGCACTTAAAGTGACCCAACATTTTACTAATTTTCACTTGTTTTACTCATTTCTCAAAGCTATAGCATTTTAGCTAAATATATTTGAAAGGAATTTAACCATGACCATCTTTATACAAACAATGTAAGTTATCTGCAAACAGTTATGTTTTCAATCTTACCAATGTTATTAACACCAAAAGGGGGGCCAGATTAGCATCCATTCAAGTCCCAATTTGGTTTAATGAACTTGAATAAGAGACAACAGATTGGATTCAAATAAACTTATTGCAATTTTATTTTATAAAAACAGTTAATCACACTTGTAATATCAATACTTTTTGTTGATGTTTTTTCAGAGCCAACACTCCTCCCCAAAGAGATTTACACATGGTTGTACCCGCAAGTTTACTAGTTATAGTTACTTCTTGTTTACCACACCATGCAAAGCTTCAAACATATACTTTTGTTTTAAAAAAACCCCAAACAAACCCAGACACCCAAATTATCAATTTATGCAAAACAACTGCCCATGGACATTTTCAGTTTCTTGTTAACTACGAAGCAATGAGCTGCTGAAATGTTTTTAAAAAGGTCAGTGTATTTTATGGGTGTATTAATTTCACTGAAGCAAAGTCACAACAGAATGGCAATTCAACATCCATAAAAACCATCATATGGTCTGTGCAAACCATGGTTAAGTCTGGCATTGTTAATGACAGAGTGTAGTAGGTTTGAGGAAAATCCAGCAGAAAGTCATTTTCTCTTCTCTAGAATTATGAGCAAGCAAAACAGGGCTTGAATTTGAGAGAAAAATCCCGCAAAAGACCACAGCGCTTGTAGCTCAAAAATGTTTACTGGACCAGAAATTTGTGTACAAGACAAGAATCAAAATGATAATTTTTTTCCCCAGATTTCTGCAACATGCATTTTAAATGTTTTATTTGAACAGTAATTACACTAAGACATGTAACAGAAGATAAATCTCATCTGTCTTTTGGGGTACTAAGTATACTTCATTAGTACTCAATAGAAATGAAAGAAAATTTTCAGACTCTAAGTCAACATTTTAACAAAATTTGTTTCTGAGCGAGATATTACACATTGAGGTACACTTCTTGAATTGAAAACAAAAGCAAGATCGCTGCATAATACTGAGAATACTTTCCAACTGTTTTATAAAGAGTGGGTTAAATGGTTTGCCACCGTAAAGTAGCGGTGGATCACCCAGACAAAAGCAACATCGAGTGGCAGAGGTGTGAACATATCATGTGAAGGGGTGGCAAGTTAAGGTTCAGGGACCGCCCACAACCCACCAACAACCCACCAAAAGCTGCGGCTTATGGATACTTCTTTGTGTGGTTAAATAATTTCCTGACTACTGTTAATGTTGCATGACCTGTTTTTCGCAAAAATAAAAATAAAAGTACAAAATACACTTCTGACTGTATTTTAACAGATGATGCTATTTTTTTTTTTACAAAAACATACACAAAATTTAGCAAAATTGTTTGTACATGGGTGATCGAAGTGGGATAATGTCAGGATTCTGACTATAAATAATTCATTTTTAGTTGTTAATTAAGACCACTTATCTTTAGCTATTTAAAATTCATACATAAATATTTGGGTCAAATCGGCCAAAAATTGGACCTAGCATCTTTAAATGTTTTCTATCATAATTTTTTCTCTTGTCATTGTTTATGTTATCATAAACTATTAAGAATATTATGACTTGATCGGGAATGGGTATTTGATATTTTAAACACGAACAGTCATAAAAAAGACATCTAAGATCTGTTCCCCCCCAAAATTACTTGAAAATTAAAAAGTCGTATGTTCTAACACCGAAAAAAGGTATTCATAAAAAGTACATTGGTTTCTCCCTTCTCCCAACACATTCAAAGATGTGTGCACCTGCCAGAAACACCTGCTGTTTGACACTTTCACAGACTGGTTTAAGAGGTTTCTGAAATGCTTTTAATGAAATGCAATCCTCTAATCAAAAGAGATCAGGGCGATGTATTAGGAATATAATTTGCCAATTTCCTGAGTGTGAATACTGAGAAAGGAGAACAAAATATCTTAATTTAAACCTTGGTTTTTAAAATGTCATGTTAAGGAATTGGTATCCCGAGCTCTGAACGTTACCATGGCAATTAAAATGGATGACCATAAGTCTAAGAAAACCCAGGGTCAGTACAATTAGTGGTAGCTAGGAGCCCTCAGTTAACAACCTCAGGTTGGTGAGTACAATAGCTGGCATTCTGGGCTGGAAAATTTTGTTTCATAATCATGATAATGAGGGGTGAATGCCATGCTGGTACATTGTACCTGGCTAACGATGAATAGATCAACAAAAATTAAAGATGCTAGGTCCGCTTTTTGACAGAGTATGACACACAAATTTAGAATTTTAAACTTAAATAGCTAGTTTATAGATTTGAGAAAGTCATAAGCTTTCAGTTAAGGTAATGCACGAAAAAATCTGCCAGTGATAAGTTGTAGTTAATTAAAACCCCAAAATGAATTATTGTCAGGATCAAAACATTAAAATCACCCCCATTAGTCATGTACAAACAATTTTGCATACGTTACATTTCTTGTGTGTATTGTTTGTGGCATATGCAGTGGTTTTGGGTGTTTATTGTATTGAGAAAATAACCTTAAAATTTCTTTCTGCAAAAATTGCGCATTGCAATTTGCCAAAAATTGTGGGTGATAGATTTTTTACATTTAGTAACTAATATTTTTATACAAATAAATGATTTTGGTCTCTCTGCCATCTGAAAATATTTCAGAATGTGTTTTGGAAAAAAATAAAAAATAAAAAAATGTTTTGTTGGCATTCTAAATACAAACTGTGATGTATATGTACTGGTAAACGTCAGGATCATACTTTAATAAACCCTTTTATAATTTTGTGAATAAAAAAAAAAAGTTTGTTCCTCTAAAATTAATAAAAGTAATTAGGGTTGATAGCATTTTAAGTGTTGGTCAGGTTGGACCAAACAAACATTGTGGGTTTTTTAAAGTTCTAAGAGATTTTAGGTGCTTGTGTTTCTTGCGTTCACTTGATAATTATTAAGCACAGTCGTTTCCCTTAAAGTCCTCTCGACTCTCCATATATTGGAAAATCTGTCGTTAGTTCTGGCAAGTCTGGTACAAATGTTAAGGTCTTTTCATCTTTACTGGAATATACATTCACAAAGGGCATGGAGGCCTTCAACAAATGTTTTGTCATGTAAAAAGGGTATTCTGTGAGCAAATACAAGAACTCCTTGGATTTGGAACTAAGGAGCATGTCTTGAGATGATTTGAAGTATTTAGACGCTGGGCGTCATACAGGTATGGGGATATGTAGAACACTTGGTGCTTCTCGTCTTTATCACCGTAGGGAATAGATTCGAGGGACTTGAGTCTGACTTCTGGATCCCCATGGCCGTTGCCTTCATGATTTAAGTGGATATAGAAAAGCGTTTGAATGCTGATTATGGATTGGGTTTACTAATGAGGCACCATTTCCTGATATCGCTCCCAGGTAGATGATATTCCACTTTGAGCATTGGAGTGACATGTTAATTTTTTAGACAATTGTAGGGAACTGCTGCATTTGTCCATGCAAGACGAATACTAAGGCAAGTGTATGGCCCCTTTTTAAAACCAAGTCTCGCTGCACGTCTCGACTCCATTTCTATTGAAATCAAATCAAACTTATCAAGACCCAACACCTCATTCCAACCACACCTTTGAATAAAAAGACTCAAGCCTTGTTGCATTCAGAGGCTGTGCAGCACTGAATCCATCAAAGTAAGCTGAAACCAAGGAATTTTGTTTTAGGGTATCTTGTTTTTCAAAATTCCCACTAAAACCCTGGCTGATATTACAGAGCTAGAGGCCATGGTCTTGAGTAAACTGGTTTGACCTTAGAGTAAATGATACCCAAGTCTGATATTCTAAAAGGTTGCTTCAACCCATGAGGCGTGGTTGTAATAATTACAATACAAGTCATATCATATTGATTTGAGGAGTAGATCTTAATGAGTATTATTTACTTAATTGTTGACACTTTTTTTTCTTGGGTTACCTTTTCTCTCATCTTCATGTACTTGTTCCTTTGTAATTTTTCTATGGTTTGTCAAGGTCAAATAAATAATAATAATAGCAATGATAATAACGTGTTTTGTAAAAGAAAGAAAAAGAAAGAAAAAAACCTCATAACCCGATCTGACAGATAAAAGTAAGAATTACATACATGTACATGTAGCTGGAAACAGAATGCAAGTATGTCTTCAAGAAAGTCTTACAAGTTTGAAATGTTCCAGGGAGATTCATGTAACAGAGCAGATCTTTTCTTATGACTTGAAGCAGTAGTTGAGTGAAGTCTACCGCTAAGTAGCATTCAAAGTCCAAACCCCTTCAGGAGTGAAATTTCAGACCCAGACAAACCAGGGTTGGAATACATTCCTCCATGGTCTGACTACATACATCCTTAATTACCTGACAAGTTTGAGTGGTGAATACTGTTGGTAACCTTGTTAGAAGTGTTAAGTACCAATGCTTCAAAAGCTCAATTTGATGACATTACAGTGTTGACACAACATAATGCAGTTTAAGAGGTGTTAACTTACAATGCCCTCCAGCTTCAATGTCACATTATGAACTGAATCAATCCCAAACTCTTATCCCAATGACATTTAGACAAGCCTTCAATCATTGTTATATATTTTAGTTTTAGACCAATCCATTTTAGGTCAATCTCATATGCCCTGTATCAGTGTATTCACAACTGCTTGGATGCATTTAGTTTAGCATACAGGTATGCTCATGCCCTCATGCCTTGCCTTACTTGTTAAAATAACGCAACATTATTATTATTTTGTATACGAGATATTGTCTAACATCATAAGGCTGGAGGGCCACTTCAAGGTGAGGGCTACACTTAACTAATTTGGGCTGTCGACCCAAATCAACTGTCACAAGGGGGCACATTGCCACCTACTCCTGGGGTTGAAACAAGGTTACCCCCTTCACAGTCCATTGATGTAGGCATGGGTATCATCCAAAGCAGAATGCACTACCTTCCCAACTTTTAACAAAGCAACTATGATTTTAAGTGCTTTGCTCAAGGGCACAAGTGCCATGACCGGGATTCAAACCCTCTTCTGCTGACAAAACTATCGCTTGGGTTCAGTGAACTAGACCACCCAGCCACAACCGGCCAGAGATGCCTGTGATGCATAAAAAACTCACACTTGACGCAAAGTTCATGTATGGTATAGTGTTGCTTAGATTCGTCCATAAGGAAAAGCGATACCAGTAAATGACAGTTTTCTAATAAATCCACTTCCCCGTCCAAAATACATGATTGCTCGATGGTAATTTTAATAAAATGAATTAAATCAATTGTTGACTTTCCTTGATTACATCCCAACAGTCGATTTTATCTTACCTATTTGGGCTTAAAGGGTAGAGTCATCTTAAAGGGTAGAGTCATTGTTTGGTTTTTATAAACGTAATGCTGACAAAAGCCCTGTTCGCATTGGACTTAAATTGGGTAAACTAACCAAGCAAATGGGTAACTTAACCATTTTAAGTCCAATGCGAACAGCCCAGGAAGTTTCCCTCCCAGGTAACTTACCCGACCCGAATGGGTAGTTTAACCGACCCACGTCTGCCCGGTTAAATTGACCAGGTCAGTTTAATCGAGCCGAAAAGTCCAGTCCAGTGCGGATGCGATCAGGGTAAAAGCCGTCCCGGTAAAAAGCCACATCCGGTCCCCCAATCTACCCACCGCGCCACGTGATCGTGTGGTGACACGTCGTACACACGCAATTGTTTACACGGACGGAAGCTCGGTTGCACTCATTGCATTCTCGCTGTCATGCACCCCGGTCAAAGGTCACTGCGATAGCGCCCTCTTGTGTTTGTCTTAAGTTAGTCGGTATGTGTTTTACCGATCGCATCGGTTAGTTTACCCACGTCATTAATCCAAGTGCGGACGCTGGTAAGTTTCCCCTTTTGGAATGTTAACCACTGTCTTGGTAAAACATTAATCCAATGCGAACACGGCTTTATAGGTACAATTATCAAGAAAGACACAGTAAAAGGCACACGTAAAAGTTTCAGTTTGATACAATGCCTACTTGAGAAAACAGCAAAAGTCTGTCACAGTATTTTCATCAAAAACATCAAATCTACCCACGTTTAGCAAGGTTACAGCACCAACTGCTGGCTGTGTTGAGTTTTGAGGACAGCATTCAAACAGATACCATGGACATTTCAAAAAGTCATCTTCAGGCGATCTTTGAAGATTCAAATTGTCAGTTTTCAAATTTCAATTTCCTTCCTAATCCTAGACGTATCCTTTATCAAGGTAAAACTGTGTTGGCCTTACTACAACAAAATCTTCCCTGACAAGCAATCAGTGTCAACTGATCAACAAAAGTAAAACATAACCACCTTTATCCCGTTTGTAAAACATACATCGCTCATACGTACAAGCTATACTGTTTCATCCAAGCCTTTGCTTTATTTATAAAAGGTTTCATGAAAACAACTTTACCAGATCTACACAGATGCAAAAAGTCCAATGGCCCTGGACACTGATGAGTGTTGCCTCTCAGGTTTATGAGCTATATCTACAGTGTAAACATTTTACTACAAAAGCATTGAAGCAATATTACAAAACAAACAATGGAAAAAATGACGAGCTAACACCACTAGTTTACATATAAGATTTTGTAATACTCAATGTACCCTGGGTGTGAATGGCACAATTGACATAATCCTCAACATCCACACGGTCAAGATTCGGTCAAGATTCAGTCACACTCCATCTCCTGAAGGACCCTAAAGCGACTTACCATGAAAATAGCATCAACGCCATGCATTGCAACAATTCACAAACGCTTCCACTAGCCGCCTTAAGAGCATCAGATCCCACCGCCAGAATCCAGTAAAGCTAATCACTTATTAACCCACAAAGTGTCCATCTGGGGACTTATCACAGACAAAGCTCCAGTGAAGGTGCTCACCCGGCTGACACTCTTCCACAGACTGACTGTCTTCGTCACTATACAACCCTGCAAGCTCCTTGGCACGTATACCTCCATGTGGCAAATAAAACATTAAGTCGGACGATCACTTCCTCTTGTTATGTTCTTCATGGCAATAAATGATGATAGATGATGCGCTCACCACCAGACAACACATGCTCCGTCAAATCGTCCTCATCTTGCCTGAGTGATTTCCCAAGTCTCGCCTTCCTCTTTCCCTTTGTGCCTCTCTGTTATCTTTCTATCTTACAAAGACAAGGTTTAAAAACCTGCAAGCATTTTTCCCTTTCATTTCAAAAAACAAGGTTAAAAAATTCCATTTCACATCCGAGTGCAGTGCAGGTAAACATTTCAATCAAGTGTTAAAAAGAAAATGTCCCATCAGTACGCCGGTACCGAATTTTGTTAAGCACTTTTTTCAGAACTCCCTTTCTTGAGTGGTTTTTAACATTGTTTGGGCAGATTTCACAACTTAAGAAAAACAAAATCTTACATCTTATTTGCAACAACATTAAGATAGTTGGAAATCACATCAGTATTTGCATAGTGCAGCCTTTTTCCTGATCAGAATTTCTGGATTGTATGACTGAGTAGCTTGATCCAATTGTTAAATAATTTCAAACCCTGAAAGCGGCAAAAGCCATCCATCTAGATGAAATGGATGACTTGACATCCCTAGCTAGGAAAGTGATTGCGGTCTGCAACGATAGATAGCTTTTCCATATGGACGGCTGAACTTGATCGGAATAACTCAATTCTCCGATAATGACCTTTGATCTTGCAACGATCCCAAACTCAAAAAACCATCCGTAAAAAATAGACTGAATATTAAATGTTTTCTGACAAAAATATGACTGTCAAGATAATTCCTCTTTATGGTAATATTTTTTTCAATAAAATTCAAAGCATTCATAATTCCTGGTTTGAAAACATCTTTTAAGATCAATATAGTGAAAACAAAAATGAAAACAAGAGATTTTAAACCCAAGAGTTTTAACAGAATTTTTATTTATATAATTTTTTAAAAATCTACATGTAAAAGGATTTTTACAAAAACATGATGGTAGATCTCTCGACAAGGGTATGTTAGATTTCTATGTCATTCCAATTGCCACTGGCTGGTACCAATATAAATGATACCCAAGCCAATAATATAATTATATATTCGTCACCCTAGACTAATTAAAAAACAACAACAGGTGTACCCTGCAATTAATTATAAACTCATGTATCCAAATTAGCATTGAATTTCTAAACCCTGTCACGGCAGACAATTTGTATCTTTGTGCAAACAAAAGTCAGTTCCACAGTTAGGGCTGGACATAAAAAAACACTCACGTTGCAATGACGTCAGTAGAGATTCTGTCTGAAGAACACTCAATAAATGACGGCAAGAGTGAACAATTATTGGTAAACAATCTGTCAGTGGATGAATCAAAGTGTAGTTGTTGTTTTTTTACAAATGCAGTCAAAATCATGCACCGTTGGATTTCAATTTGTTTTTTTAGAGACTTTGTTTTAGTCAAGGGATTTGTTGGAATGCCTTGGGATAGAATTTTAATGAGAAAAATCAAATTAGCCAGAATTAAAGGAAAAGTGAAGAAGTCAGAATGAGCTCATGGATGACATCATCACTTGGTAAGACTTGTACCACAACAGGAGATGTGATTAGGTTAAAGAGTTTTTTTAGTGAAAACATGTGGTTGTGGTTTTGTACTTTCGATGACAAGCAGTCTGTATTAAATACCAGATGTTACAGTCTCACTACATCTCCAAATATGGTTATACCTGGACTTCACCAATGGACAAAGATGTGTATTGTATTTAATTCTTGCCAAAAGAATCTGATTTTGGTAATATTTTAACTAAATTTGGAGCATGTTGCCATTGCACAAATGGATGTCTACAAAAACACGATGTACATTGTAGGTCTCTTGACTAGGGAATGTTAGATTTCTTTCTCATTCCTTACACAGCTTTTGTTTGTGAAAGAGAAAACCCAAAGGAACAGTTCCACAGATTAAAAAAATAAATACAAGAGCTTCTTGAGAAATTGTTGGTTTTTAAAATTTATTTTACTTTAATATATTTCATGGAAATTTTTTACTTTCCTAACAATATGATACAATTTTTAGAGCCATAAATTATGTTAAACTGAAGTGTTTGAAGAAACAGAATCAGGCACATGTAAAACCAACATGGTTGGGACCAACTTGGTCCCGGATGTTCAAAACCGTGTGAGACTTGCACAGTCTGTTGGAAATTTTACATTTGCTTTTTAACTACTTTTTAAGTAGAAGATAAAAACAGAAACAGGTTTTTAAGTTCTGTCTGCTATTTATGGCCCCATTGAGCAAGTAAACATAAAACGCTCAATGAAGCAAAAAACAGTCATCTGTCTTTGCTTTCAAGGATGGTCGAAATGTCAAAATAACCTCTCTCTGGTAGTCTATTTATTTCTTTAAAAACGCATCTCTCAAATACAATGACCCTATTTCTATTTGAGCAACTCTTGCCCCCCAAACAATCATGTCCAGCAGTGTCCATGCTACAGTGTCTCATCTAGCCCTAGACTTACGGGCAAGTCGTTTAATGTTTTTCGTGGTGATAGTCAAGTCTGGTGATAACGTAATAACACTAATTTCTCCGCGATCGAAGACTGCTCTCGCGAGACCACTGCTCTCACGCGAGGCTGCTGGCTTCAGACTTCTCCCCATACTGTAGTTGCGAGATCAGTAGTCTTGCAGGAGGACAGCAGTCTTGCAAGAACATCGCCAGTGTCTTGAGTTTCGCGGAGACAGTCGGAATGCTATCATCACAACAAACCTTTAACGACTTGTCTACAAGTCTAATCAAGCCAACATGTGGGATTGAAAAAGTGGCAATGCAAATTTTTGCCACTTAGAAAAAGAAAAGTTTGAAGGTTATACAGTCATCTAAAACTTCCCACCCTACCCTCGAAAAAAAGCTTATTGCGTACACCGTTTCTTTCAATTTATTCTAATTAAATGTAAAATTGGCAAGCTCTTTATGTAAGAATATGCGGCCAGATTTAGCTGGGCAGGTGACATTTGGCTGGCATTTGGCCATCCTGCTGAATTGACCAGACCAGAGGCTGTCCAAAGCTGTCTAAAATCCTTCTCATGTCACCCAATGGATGGCTGGACAGCTTGCAAGATGAGAAACTGCTACTTAAGTCATTTCTTAAAAATCGCCTCCCAATAAAATACCCTTATTACTTCTGTCTTGGCTAAGCTAAGTAGAAGTAAAACTGTCTCCAGAAAAAACTGATCCTTTCCCTATTTCAGACCGACTCAGGTCATTTCTTTAAAAATCACCCCGAAAGAAAGTACGGTACTATCTCTGCCAGGGCTGCTCTTGAAATTTCAAAACATACAGACGGTAATTCAACATGGGATCTAATTCCGTTCTCATTGTAGGGGAGCACTCTGCTGAAATTACAAAACGACCACAGTGGAGGGTGCGCGAGACGGGAGGTTATGATGTGGATGATAGGAGAGAGATGAACTATCAGGAGTTAAGAGAGAGATGAACTATCAGGAGTTAAGAAAGTTCTGTGCAACCAAGTAGCTGCTGTGGCTGTGGCTGTGGCTGTGGCTTGATCGTCAATTAAAAATGCGTTGAATAGGAGGCTCCATAGCAACAGCCGCAGCTGCCAATTCTGACACAGCCTTAATGTTTCTCAACATGTGAGAATATTATTTTTAATATTTTGCAGGTAACTCTTAAAACTGGATCCCAAATTTTGTTGATTCTTAATGAAAATTGTAATGCAAAGCCCACAGAAAAATTCTGAATGCCTTAAAATGTCAACACTCATAAAAGAAATAACTAATTAAAACAAGGTTTTAGCCAGGATTTGGTAAAAAGGTGTCCAAATCTGCTGGAAATTTAAAAACTGGGTGTCCAAATTGTTCACTTACAATACATTTACATGTAAATGACAGATGAAACAGGGTGTCCAAATTTAAAACAGGCGGAACAGGGTGTCCAAAAGACACCCAGACACCCCTCTGGCTAACACTATGAATTAAGATGGGCATGGCTTAGTTGTGAAATTGATTGCCTTAAATAAAAATGAGGGTTAGTCAATGTAGCCTATTGAATTTACTTCTCAAGTAAACAATCATCTTAAACCATATCCTTTGGGCTATGGAAAAAAAACAAGGTCCCTTTTCTTATTAAATCCACAAAGGAGGTCAATGTGCAGTGTACAATTCTCTTTAGTTCTAAGCCTCAAAGGAATAATAATTCTTGACTTGGCTGAATGCAAGGATTACTGAATCAATGTAAACAGAACTGATGGGGGGGGGGGGGGGTAAAACCACTGCTGAGTTTGTTTCTACACATTGGTACACATGTACACACAATTTCTGATTTTGATTGGAATATGGTCTGACTAAATAATAATACTAATAAAGAAAATGCTATCTTTCTTTTGTATGATGTGATAAAATGAAATAATAATAATAATGGAGACTTGAAATTAAATACCCCCAAAAAGAAGAAGATAGAAATAATTAAATCAAACAGGTTACAAAAATGATAAAATCAGCAGATAGTGATAAAACTGTAAAATAAACTTAACTTAATCTTAAGTTAATTTCATTTCACTTATTCATTTTCAGAAGAAGACAAAAAACCAACACTAACTTTGAACATTTCTTCAAATGCAAAAAAACAAGGGTGAAATGGATGTAAACCAAAATAGGTCATTAAAATGGCAAAGTGTGTATGACCTAGTCTTTTTTTGCACCCCCCTGCCTACATTGCGTCAAGATCAGAAATGAAGGCTCTCTGCCCCATTGATCTCTAATGTTCAAAAGAACAATCCATGGAAGTTTTCTAACACCTAGAAGACTCTGTTAATGAACAGCATGACAGATGCCTTAATTCATTCCCTCATTTGATATGAAGAGGGACAGGAACATTATTACACGACTGATGAATCCTCCCATCCACCTTGATGATGTTCCTTCCTTCCTCCTTCTGAGACAGTCGGAAGACCACCTGCTATTGACGGGTGATTGCACGACCGTGATTTTTTCAATTAGAGAAGAATATGTCAAGACATGCTCTAACTATTTCTGGCCAGTTCTTTTTTTCTTTCTTCATTCTTAATTCTTTCTTGAAGATAAAGAGGTTATCAAAACATCTGGAGGATTGTGAGATCATGATACAACTCCTGAATCCCCCAGACGATTGAGAATGCTCTTGTGGGTTTGTTAACCACTTTCAAAGGGCAAGACAAGAGCAAGACATACTGTTTTGTGTTAGTCTGTAGGCATTTAATATAGACTGCAAGACTCGCGAGTATTTGAATATTGGGACCTGTTAAGGTGTGCAAGTTTTCACGCGTTAAAGCAATGTACGTGAGAACAGTCCTATACATGCGAGGCACGGTCTATTTGAAACCATAAGAAATAATACTAAAAAAAAAAAAACTTAATATTATTATAGCATAACTGAACAAAATCTTTATGCATTGTTAAAAAGGGTAATAAATAAATAAATAAACAACCAAGAAGTAAGAGGTAAAACAACACAGAGGAGGAGCCTACTTACAGTCATGAACGAGGTGAAACAAATGTGATTTATGGACGAATTCCAAGTTATTGGGAGGGAGGACCAATTTTGGAAACGCAAGATCAGCGAAGCCATTGAGATACGCACCCAGAAACCAACTCTCAACAGGGATTCAGGCAATACCCCCTCCCCTTTATCTACGATGGTCTGCTGTTACATGACACGTGGCTACTCCCGAGCGGGAGGTCACATGACTAGGATAGATTAATCAGACCGCTTAATGAAGAGGTCATGATGACGAAAACAAACCTTAAGTGTACAGAACAAAGGAATGTCCACAGAGTGACTGCAACAGAGAGTCCAGTGTTTCAAAACCTTGCCTTGTGTGGACCTCTTATTCTCAAGTCCACTCTTCACTTGTAACGCTTACTCAGTCATATATGTAAAATGAAACATTAAAAGCAATCCACGGAGTCAACTATTCCGCAACAAGAATGCCACTTGCCAGATGCTGTGCTTTACTGGACAATTTTGTCAAGGCAATCCCATTAAAGAAAATTATTCAGAGTCAGTTGACTCCTTCAAATCCCTCCTCAGCTGCAGTCCTCTCTCCCACTAAACACCCAGCATGAACACCCTCTCCCTCTCTCCCATTGTGTTTATGCCAGTTTTGGTTTCTGCAACGTACTACTACAGATACTGGTTCAATATCCAAACTAGGATTGAGTATCCAAAGTCTTCAAAAACAACTCCTTGTCAACAAATCACATTGAACTGGCCATTAAAACCAAGCAGGCATTGATGACCAAGCCTCCTTGAGATCATGGCTGAGTCCTTTCAGACCAATGGCCACATAATGCAATCAATCGTTATCCTACAGATAACACTAAAGAACTCAAAGGATCTCTCTGATAATTGGGAAATAATCTGACAATTAGGTACAAATTTAATGAATATTCTGCAATAAATTGAATTATTATTGTAGATCCTGTACTGTAAGATATTCATTGTAAAATTACTTACTCTCCCTACATATACTCATGTCCCTACAAAACACATCTTGAAGTTTGTGAATGACTCCTTGACATACTAAAAAAACTCTTCACATTTTGCTTGTATTTTGATAAATTTTGCAAGTTTCTTCAAACAACTATCTCCACATTAAGTTTTACTATAAACTCATACAAAAGTACAAGTCTATGAAGTTGACAATAAGCCTTAGAAAAATAGACGTCATTTGGCAGTGCTTGAGAAAGAAGCCCACTCCATGACGTCTTCGCCAAAAATCTCTGATGGAGGCTCAAGGAGCAATCAATCAATGTAGGTGGTTTGTAGGAGGATTACATCACATCAGACCTCTTTAAGCAATCTAATAAGACACCTTTAAAGTATCTAGGAGGAGGAAGAGATGGTTCTCCATCATTTCATCCTCTTGAAGATACTTCTGATAAGTGAGACGAATCGGGGAGGGAGGGGGGGGGGGGTGGACCCACTGCAAAAAGTCGGGATTAATGTGTAGGATTTCTGTAAGGGCAATCAGCCCTTTTGACACCAATTTGGACTAATATTTACTCAAGATATCGGATGAATAAAACCAACAAGGCAGGTATGAGGAGCAGGTATGTCAAAAATAATTTTCAAAAAAATTGTTCATGGTCTGACGCTTCGGCACTAAAATATAGTTTTTGAATACAAATTGGAATAAAAGTTGGCTCATTAAGAAAATTGATAAGTCCTTTAAAACAAGTGCATACACCATTCACAAGAACCCCCCTGCTCATTAACCATGAGAAAATTTATATATATACACGAAAAGTTCTATACTGTACATGTACATGTACCAGGTTCTCCACCCTGTTTTATATTTTTAAAACTGGGGGGCATTCTGGACCATTCTGAGGCATTCTAAAACTACTGAATTGCGTATCGGCCGAAATTTGCGGGTATCCGCCCGATACGCTAGCTTGTGCATGGGGAGAACCCTAATGTATAATTGTATATCTCGTGAGTTCATCTACCTTACAAGTTTTCATTGACAGTAAACATAACATTTATATACTCCAAATTTATGAATTTCTTTCCAACTGTTTAACAAGAAGTAGACACATGTGTATAAAACAACCTAAAACCTTTACAGGGTTTTTTTCCTTCAAGATGTAACCTGTAAAGCTGGTTCATTTCCAGGGATTTTTCTAAGGATTTGAAACTCTTTAAGATAATTATTTACTAAGCGACAGTTTCGTTACACAGCAGCTGTATACGAAACTAGATACCCATCATGATTGTGTAATCTTTCCGCAATTGCTCTTTCATCAGTCTCATGGGTTGGACGAAAAGAGAATCGGAAGCGGAGAGATGGATACGGGAGATGAAAAGGTTGATGGGTTCATCGGAAGACACCTATTGAAGATGAGTCGATCTCAAAGAGGATGCCCAACGGCCTGGGATGACAGGGGTTGGAATGACATTTCCACCAAATGTCAAGTCAGTGAAATGCTTAGTGCACCGTGGTAAAACGGGAAGGGGGGGGGGGCTGTTTCAATCTCTAACAAATGAAGGTTTTTAAGGGGTATGATCCCCAGGGGCAGGTTTTAACAACAAATAACAGGTGATTTTGAAGGCTTCAGAGTAGCATGAGATACTTTTGGTTGGAGAGAGGGATAAATCCAAGTCGGAAGTCAGATGAGGAGACCAGTGGATGGAAGGAAATTGGACTCTCAGCTGCGTTAAGACTGAGAATGGCGACAAGAGGAAGGCCAAATAAAAGACTTTGTAAAACCTTGGTAAAATAATCCGTTATAAAAGTATTTGCAAATTTATATTTTCTTAATAAAAAAAAAATATATAGACAGGACTAGAGAACAAAGTTAAATATCATCATTATGTACCACTCCAAGACCGCAAATCCTCCACTGCAATTGTCAAAGACCTAAAGACAATACTAATAGTTCAATTTCAAGATGCACATAAATATTTAAGTCTGGTTGTGGGGTGAGATTGCGAGACCACCTATGAATAAATCAATCCATTAAGCCCCGCCCACCTAAACACCTGTCCATCCACGGCACCCACGTGGGTAGCAGTAAGACACTGCATTTCAATCTGCTCCATGCCACACTGAAAGAAACCACACAGCAATCAAAATGGCAGAAACTATTTTTCACAGGATTCAAGAAAGAACCGAGTATACAGTGCTTGCCACTTATCGGTGAAGGGTCAAAACAAAAATATCCCGGCAGAAATTAAATTATATTTTTAATGCAAAAAAACAACCTTGATACCAAAAAGGCTGGGACAGTCACTGGGTGATTTTTTTTAACAAGATCAAATTTCCATACAGATCATTTGTTAAGACGTCCCTCCTGCCAAGACACAAATAAAGTTTTCTTTTTTTCTCATCTTAATTGTAATTATGAGGGTTAAATCCTACTTTAGTCAATTTTTCTTTGATCAACCCCCAAATTATTAGAACTTTACCCAGTCAGTTTCCCTAGTGTAGTAGTGGTTCATTACTCGATATTTGAAACAAAAGGTTGCAACCCTTTAAGGTGACCCCTCTCCCGCTGCTTCCCAGGTTGTATCTAACCATGGAGGAAGGTTCCCTCCTCCATGATCTAACTTGGGTGTAATCCCTGGCTACATGTATATACATATACAGCAGTTAACAGGTTGAATGGCTTCTGACTGGCTACCCCAAACAAAGATATTCACAAAATAGGGAGACCCCCCCAACAGATTCTTCAAATCTTGCCCTAGTGAATTTTTCTTTGTTCAACCCAAACTAATTTTGTTTTTCTTACAACTTTAAAGATCAACCGGCTGCATGTATCAAATAAAGACAAACAAGGTTAGGTGTGGTCATCCCCATCCAGTGTATATATACTATAAATTAAAAAAACATCCATCATTGTGTACAAATAAAAGACCGTCCTTTGCTTTATTGTCAAATCATCACAATTATAACAGTTTTTTGGCACATTTTGTATTTCAAGCACATGTACTTTTCAATGGAAAACACCATCAAAAGGGTTTTGCTAGAATGTACCGATTAGCTTAAAGGAGTAATTTAAATGGAAACTTTATTTGTATTCAGCTGAGTGCATTATCAGAAATAAAACATGCCTACACAGAATTAAGTATGTCAGAAGATTTTTAAATGGTTCAACAACTTAGTTTACACAATAATCCTGCAGGTTGTGAACAATCAGTAGTTGTACTTGACATTCCTGTCCCACATTGACATCTGATTCCTGGCACATACTTGACCACCACCCAGCTCTTATCTACCCACAAACATCCACCCTTTAACTGGACACAGCTATTAGACTCTAAACCCCAGTGACAATTGTCTTACCTCAGAATCATCAAAGTCATCTCTCCTCCAAATTAATCTTTGGATAAGGCGACAAACAAACATGCTTCCCCCTCCACTACTCCGACACTTGAATGGTCCCCTCACATCAACCCAAGCAGGATTGAAACTTGCCTAAACTCACACCATGCGTCCTCACTGCTGCATGGAGCTGTACATGCTCCATGCTCTCACACATGTGAACCCTATAAAATCATTAGCCATCTGGCATTTGTGCAGACACAAAGTAACAACTCTGTGTAAGTTTTAAAGGCACAGTATAGTGCCTTTATTCATTCCAATCAAATGCTTTCAATAAAGTCACCATAAAACTAACCAGTGGTCATTTCATTCATTGGAATAGATTGCTCACAGATTTGAGAGATTAGATTTAAATTTTAATAGATGTTAATTTTGCATTGGGATAAAGAATACTGTTTGCTTTTTGGCCTGACACCAATGTGTATTAAGTACTGTATACTCAGTACTTTCCCGAGTCCTGTAACATAAAGTCCACGGCCATATGGGATGGGGGTGGGGGGGGGGGGGGGGGGGGGGGAATACAAACCACTAGACCACTGAGCTAGCCAGGTGGTTAGTGGAAGTTCAAATCATTTTCTGTTTATAGCAGCAGGTAGGTACCACATTGATTTAATAGATGTAAATTTTGTATCTTTAAGTTTAATTTTGCTCTTTTGAACTTTTCAGGGCCAAACTACATAATGGGATGTCCCTGTAACCATTAAGCCTGCTCCTCCAGTGGAGACATGGGCATGACAAATTTAATAAGGTACTGTGATTGTAGTGTTTTGACGCTGTAGTGTGCTATTTATGGCCAAGGCACTCATAGTGTTTCTGGGATACATTTTGAATCTACTGTTTTTGAGCATGAGTACCAGGAGATATCGACTGCTCATTGAGAAATGGTCCTTGTGCAAACTTGGCCTTAGTATTGGTACTAATTGTTCCAAGAAATACTACTTCCAAAAAGAAAAAGAAAATCATTTTAAAATGTCATCTTAAATTGAGGGAAGCCTTTGAGGCTGTAAAGACCTTTCACAAAACTGAGCCAATTTACTGGAATACAAAACCTCAAGTGTCTCTTACATATTGCCAAGACACCAATCAAGAATACTCAGATCTTAGAATTCAAAATTTTCACAATATTAATGCACCTACAATTGCTTATACTGAAAAAGATTTCAAGCAAATTTTAAAATTATTCAAATAATTTATTGACAAACACTGCCCAAAGGTAGTTTTAACATAACTTTGATGAGACGCGTCTGGAAAATTGCACTCTAGTAGCGTTAAACGGCTTTAAAATTGTCTTGACCCGAAAAAAACCCCCTATCTTGAAATAGTAATGATGCTAATGATCAATGGATCAACGACATGATAAATAGAGGAACTTTACAAGGAGCTTTCATTTGACTTTGAAAAAAAAAAAAAGGGTTTGATTGTAATTACTTTGAGTGCATCAGTCTTCCTGTGTAAAGAATTCTCATGAAATTAAAAACAATAAGTTACTTTTAGCCCTATGTAACATTAACCCATGAAGTACATCTACCGTTGATTACAAAAAGAGCACTCAAGAGTGACGCCAAAGCTTCTTGGTAAGCACACATCCATTCCATTTAACATGTCTTAATTTCAACCTGTCAATATAATGAAGATAAGTTCACAATCCTTCGTTTTATTAAAGGCACAGTTTGGTAATGACTCTGAAAATTAATGGCAATAAAAACTTACTTGGTATTAGAAGTACAGCACCTTAGGGTAGTATAATGAATTTTGGGAAACTTTTATTTTCGAAGTACTACGATTATGGAAAAATATATCATTTTTTATTCCCCAAAATTTGAATCTGAGAAGCGTTTCTGTCAGAAACGCTTCTCAGACTGTGTATTCCTATAGGGAATATTCTTCCTGCGTGGAAATATTTGCTCCGGTTTTTCGGTGATATCTCAAAAACGCGACCACCTTTTGAAGTGAACTTTTCACAGGTTAGTTTTATTGTATGTACCTACATTTATATAGGATTAACACAATCAGTAGGCTCCAATTACCAAACGTATGCAGCACCTTTAAGGCTTTGATTAAAAAGTCAAACTACTCAGCTATGGCGATAAACCTTCTGGAGCAAAATATCACCATAACTTTATTTTAAAACAATAAGAAGTTATAGGCAAAGTACCTTTGGTTTTTGGAACCGTTCGATAATTTTAATCCTATATAAATGTAGATATATAGAATAAAACTAACCTGTGAAAATTCAATTTCAAAAGGTGGTACAATTTTTGAGATATTCCCGAAAAATTTGGAGCGATTATGTCCACGCAGAAAGAACAACCATATTTGGATTACACAATCTGAGAAACGTTTCTCAGATTCAAATGATTTTGAATCCTTCTCTCTTAAACCACATTCCTTTGAAGGGAATTGTTTCTCAAAATGTTACACATTATCAACAGCTGCAGTGCTTCTTACCTAGTAAGTTTTTAGAGTCATTAATTCTAGGAGTAATTACCAAAGGCATACCATCCCTTTTAGCCTCTTAATAAATCTCTTGGTGTTTTCTTCAGTGATAAAGATTCAAACTAATAAGGAGAGCAGAATAAATGATAAAATCTGAAACTATCTTTCATTGAATCCAATATGAAGACCCTGTAGAAAAGATTTCTCAGACATACCGTTATCTTAAGCTGGTCCTTAGCCTTGTTTGGGATCAATTTACATTTGAAAAAATCCCTCATATTTGAATATGGGATACTTTTACTGTGTCACTTTATGCGTAGCTGTAGATTAAATCCGCTGCAACAGCACACAATGATGAACACAGTGAGTTGTGTCCCACTAGCCCACTACATATCCTACCTCAAAGCTGCCGTGCTGCATAGTTTACTAGAGACATTATCGATGCCCGTGTTGCCAGTAATTTGAGATTGTTTGAGGGAGAGATGCTTAAATAGTCGGCGCCCCGCAGCCACGATGTCAAATCGATCGCTGTCCTGTATCTGCATTTGGATGAGGGTTACGACACCCATGATGGTCAATGCGGAGTACAGCAATCTCGTTAAGAATAATCTACAATCGTCCTTGCCCGGTTTGAGAAAACAATTTTCTGCCATAAGACAGAAATCATCTTGATTCCTTGGAGAATTGGATTGTTTAGTTACCATAGCAATAAGTAGTTCATTCCAATGAACTCTGTGACAGGTTCATCATGCTTTTGATTCTGCACAATGCACAAATAAAATCAATTACATTATAAAACCAAATGAAAAACATATTAAAAAAGTATGTAAAAGAAAACAATAAGTACATTTCCTTGCAAATCAGACTGTGTTTTCTGCATCACACTAATCATCCACGTTCCTAAATTCTATATTATAAGGGGTCATTCAACCCTAAGATCTTGCCACTGATGATGAAGCACTGCTGAAGCATCTAAGAAAGCAAACTGAAACGCTCTAGCATAATGTCACGAGGCAGAACGCCACCCTCTCTTATATCATATGAAAAGTCAATAGGTCCTTAAAGATCTGTGAACAGTAAAGGAGAAGTGTCCCTACTTATTTTTGTTCATATTTTTAGAAAGATGATAAAGGGTTTTGAAGTGTGCTTGGCGGAGCAGGTAAAGTAAATGATGGGGACAAAAAGCATTCAACAAACTAATTGGACAAAGAGACAGTGGGAGAAAGAGAAACATATAGACAAACAGAAAACTCTGAATAAAACCTGCTGAAATGGTGAACTCAAAAGACAACAAATGGAAGAGAGGAGTCATTGATTTGAACAGGTGTGCTCATTTTTGGTACCTTATGAAGACCATGGACAAAACAAAAAAGGGAAAACAAAAGGACTCCCTAAGGGAATTCTAAAGACTTGGGTGCTCCCCAAGACATTTTGGACTGTACACAGTCTAAAGGAAAGAATGCTCCACAGGAATGCATTTTTGAAAATGTGTGTAGACTGAAAAACTGTCCCAGCCCTCAGAATTGTTTGAAAGAGTCTCATCTTTTAGGAGAATATACCTTCACAACCATGAGTTTGATAAGCATACATGTATACCATTTGTAAGACACCATGCCTAAACCAGACACTTCCTTTAGCAAAGCTCAAAATTAGATTTACTTGCTTGTCAAATAGATAAGAAGAGCTTTCAGATAACACCCAATCTGGGCATATAAGGTCAGTATTTCTCAACATAGAACTTTGATATCATGGCGGATGTTTTGGTTGTCTACAAGATTTCACTATTTGCAAGAAGTGCCTTATTTTGGTGTTGGGTGTTTGGGTTTTTCATATTTATTAAGACAAATCTGCAGCTCCCATGACTTTCTCTCTGAAAAACTTGAACACCTTCTGGGGTGAAACAATCCCAGGTCAGTTTTCATCATAATTCTTCAAATATGATTGACTGGAATGAATGTACTCTTCCAAAACTCACGTCAAGTTTACAAAATAAAAATCCAATAACTGGGAGAAAATCAAAAACAGATTTGATGGGAACTCGACATCCAAGCAATCTTGCGCTTCTCCTATAAATAGATAGAGATCACAACATGTTGTATACAGGCAAACACAGCAAAGATGCGTTGTGAATAAAAGTCTATTTACGGAGTCTCTATTCGAAACCATAGAGCCCAGGTCAATGTTGACATCATAGAGGCCCACCAGCTATCTCCCTCTTGCCAGCGTCTAAGACACAGCAGGAGCCATAACAAGCAGTAATCAGACTCCAGCTATGACGCATTTCCATTTCACTCACATTAACAGACAGTTGGTGTAGTACACATCGACGATACCCCTAAGGGTCCAATCTGGATAGTTTGCGAACCATTACAGAAGACAAATTCGAAGTGCTGAGAATTCATGTTTAATCCTAAGTATACATAAAGGGATTTTCTAGCTAAGCTAAGTTTAAACACTCATCGTACTCCCAAATTAAATTGATCCAGCTCAAGCACAAGATGCTGTTTGAAGGTACCAGTAAATCTTCAGAATATTCAGGTAATACGGTTGGGATTTGCTACCCGCACTGTCAGAATATGAAAATTCCATACCACGTAGATGTGTCACTAGAAATCTTTTCTGCATATCATGCACATGATCATACAGATGGTATGAACTACAAATTTAATTAAAAGCAATTTTCTATTCGATTTCCTGTGTTTTGTTAATGTTATTGCTTACAAACCTGAAAGTGCATTCACAATTTTCAATACTTGTTACCCCCCAAAAAACCCAAACAAACAAAGAACAAAACCAAGAGGTAAATTTAAGTTATAAAAAATACAAGAATGTGCTATACTTTTACAAAAACATTCTAACTTGGGGTTGGGAATAGCATAGTGTTTATCAGAGTGTGACAATGTTCGACATATTCCCTGTCTCCCTTGTGGTTTAATCACATGTTCAGATCCACTGTCGAGGAGCCGGCCTATATTCTTACGTGCCTCAGTTTCATAGGGTGCGTTCGATTAGCTTACACGTGCAACTAAAACTTACACAAGGGCGTTCGATTAGCCATCACGTGATACATGTACTCGTGTCTGCCCCAGGTGTAAGCCACCACCCCAGCTCGCGAGCGGGTCTCTGGTGGATGCCCAGGTGTAATGACGTATCATACCAAGATGGCGGGGAAAAGTTGAATTTGACGTGAGAACAAAATTACAAAATACACAGATTTATCGTCATGAAACAATTATGGGAAATGGAAAGGAAACGTACTTCCAGAAAAACAAACAGATGGTGTCTGTGTGCAAGTTTTTTTATATATTATAATTAAATTGTGTCGTTACGGACATCGTCATTTTTTAAGTGAGCAGACGACGGAGCTTAACATTTGTAAGTCCTGCCGCTACGCAAAAACGTTTGACCTTAATTTTCCCAGAGTGCCAAGTGAAAACACCACAGCGTTCGATTAGCCTCGTTGCGTGGCTAACACGAGTCTAAATCCCCGGTACACACGGGGAAGCTAATCGAACGCACCCATAGGCAGTGACTGATTTAGCTTTCTTTGGCTATGACCTGGGCCCACTGCATAAAGCTGTTTTGCAGAAAATATTGCAAATTTCTTTGCTGAGCAAAAAAAGAGAGTAGGGAACCAGTCACAACAATAAACCTTTGGGGTCTTGGCTGGTACCCTGTTTCTGCTAAGCAAGATTTGTCTGTGCTTAGCAGAGCTTCTGTTCTCAAAGGATTTATGAAATTGGGCCCTGGCTTTTGGCTGAAGCATTCTAGCCAAAGCCAGAGCCATTGTTTTAGGCCTTTGGTTGGCTTTGAATGGAACAAAGAAACAAACCAAAACCCAAGATGGCTACACTCAGAATGATCATGGAGGAAGGAAGAGTGATTCAGGCCTACAGCTGTGAATACTCTTCAATCAGTCAAGATTGCAAACACTACAGAAACAACAATTGTTCTGACAAACAAGATGGGCTCGGGGCGCCTTGGACTGGTTTCATTAGGGGGCGTCTGTCTACGGATAAACATTTATCATCTCTGCTGATGATAACTTCTCTTTATTGACACGTGAATGTGTTTGTGCCTGTTCCTCCACTGCTGCTTGCTGGATCCAATTTCACTACCTTGATGAAATTATTCTTCATACATTACAAGAACCAGGGATGAGCTCTGGAAGACCGAGTCTAGCCATGAGAAGAAGAGTATGCCAGTACGCCTACTGTACATGTAGCATCATGCTGAGTAAATCATCGGAGTATGAAACCTCCTCCATTGTGAACAATATTTAATATTTTTGTTTCGCAAAGAAAACTTTCGCTATATTTGGAGAGGAAGTTTGCCAGACAAAATGCCACATTCAGATAGCAATTGTTACAGTTCCCAATAATATCAACCAATATATGCAAAGCAGATATCAGGTAGCTCTACAAAATTTTGCCCTGGTCTGAATATATTGAATACATCAGCTGGTGGCGTAAGGGTAAGAGTAGGAGGGGTGAGACAGTTGGGGAGGGAGGGGGTGGGTGGGTAGGTACAAAGATAACTAATGGTGAAAAGTGAGCGGCTAAACTGCAGGGTCTACATACAGCAAGGTAATAATTGACAAGGTTGGGGTCCGAATACAAATCTGATTTTTGCTTATTTTTTTGTTTACCTCGTTTCTGGACACTTATTCATTCATTATGCTAACTTGGTGTTTATATCATGTGACAAAGGCACCAAAGGGGAACAGACAATAGAGACTTTGAATAGGCCACCATTACTGAGGTCAAACAATATAAACGTCTTCGGTATGGCCATGCCAAGGCTCATTATTAACACTCTATTGCATTTTAAACCTTTTAAGCCAGTAAAGTCATGACTGGACAAGTCCTGCAGTCTTGTGCTTTTCATTTGAAAAAAGCCAAGTTCATACTTCCCGATACGAAGTGAGTTTGACATCACAACTCTGTTTTTGCAGTGCTCAACTCTTGCCATTTGTTCATTGCGATTTTGTGAAGTCAAATTCGTTTACAATTGCAAATGAAAGGAAAAACAAGATGGGTTTCAAGAAAGGCGGTTTTTATCTAGTGATGATATTCATCTGTACAAGGCATTTATTAATAACAGCTTAATCATTAATAAGAGTCTGAGTGACAGGTGTAATCATTATTGATGTTGCATATTCTAAACAGCAGGTGTTCTGAGATTATAAGTGCACAACAAAAATTATTACTCTGTCAAAGTAGAGGCAACGAGGCTAGTGATGTATTACATGTACATAAGACTTCCAGACTGAATAATAACTTCTCTAAACTCACCCTTGATATGTCAACGCACACCTTGTTTTTTTGTTTTTTTAAATCAGTAAAAAGATGAAAAACAAGTTGAGGGCATTTGAGGCAGGAGATTAACTATATCTTTGATGTAATGTTAAAACAGAAAAACACTTACCAGGGTTCTCCCCAGGATTTTTAAAACTATGGGGCATTCTGGCCTCAAATTTTTGCACGTTTGGCCACAGCAGCTGAATTGAAACAAGGTCTTTGGAATATTTTCTACTTGGTGTTTATCTTTGCTTAAAAAGTCCTACCAATTTCGAGCATTCTAAAAAACAAAACGGTTTTCTCGATACGCTAGCTAGTGCATGGGGAAAACCCTACCATTTATAGGGATATATATTACAGGCCTTCATTTAAAAAATACCAGGAAAGCTATAAACTACTCTCCCTCAATTATTGAGGAGAGCTATTTGCACTCCTCAGAACCAAACTTCACACATTAGTCTGAAAAAAGAAAACATGGTTTTATCAAAGCTGACTGTTCATATGATGCTTAGTCAAAGCAAATTTAAGAAGAATTAAGAACATTTGCATGTGAAGGCTTGTTTCTTACTGAATTTATAAATACTTAAATTAAAGTTTCGAAAAATATAAACTTTCCTCACAGTTTGTGAAAGTATACACAAATATTCCTACCTTAGAAACCCAAGTAAAAATGACTGAAGGTATTGATGAATACTGCTTCTCCATCGCAATAACAGGCTCTCTGCAAGGAACATTTCCAAATGCCAAACTCACTTTTCCAATCTTGCACAAATTATTGTAGGAGAGTGTGTCCACCCGACACTCCGTCTGATTCAATATTCAAGCAGAAATAACAATTCTTCTTCCGGAAAGATGGGTAATTTCTCAAGAGGGTTGGGCTACAAAAGCAGGAGATCTTCTTAGTGGGATAATCCGGAAGCTGGAGAAGTGAAGGATTGAGCTGCTGCTCTCAAATGCAAATGACTAAGTATAACATACACTGAGTACTAGACGGAGAACAGAGTTGTTGAGCAATTCAAATATTGATCTGACCAAAACCAATCATGACTTTTGAAAACTGAAGAGGGAACATGAAAGATATTAAGGTAAGCTTAAGTAATCTCTTAGACTCACTTGTAAGAAACTCGTAAGAATCTCAGATGAGCTAAAGCGGCAAATCAAAAGAAACTCAGAAAAAAAGTTTCTCAAACACCCGGTAATTTGAAGATGGAATTTGCAGAAAACTATAGTAGTATGTCAGAGAGACAGTGACCTGACCAGAAATCTCTAACACTAATTTTACCAAACCCCAGAATCTGAAATGAAACTTGAGCAAGGCTCCCCCCAAAAACCCAAACACTCAAGGATGCGTATAAAAGGGAACTGACCTATTGAGAATTTGCCATCCACTGCAGCTACAACGTTTCCACTTCTGAAACACAATAACATCCTTACAAATTGAACATATGAACCCTGAAGCACAGTATCCCCCAGAAAAGATTACTCTTCATGAAATACGACACCTATCTCTGTTTCCCTCCATGGTCTCTCATCACAGATTCAAAATATCTAATCGAAGCCTGTTGACCAGTTACTTGATGTCAGCCTCTGCAGGCCGGAGTATCACATTGTCTGGGCAGTAAGACCAGTGCGGTCATCCCTGCACCATTATACTGTGATTTAGTTTCATTGAGACTTCAAATGTCACAGGTGATGGACAGATTTTATAATATACATTTTCCAGCAATCATTAGAGGAGAGGGTACCAGCAAGTGTTGTCATGGTGATGTTTTGACAGTGTTTAACTGGTAACTGGGCTGAGATGAAAGGAGTTATGACTTACATAAGCACCAGAATTTGGACTCGCATGGTGATGCAATGAAAGTATAGTGGGGTGGGCATTTCTTATAAGAGCATCAGTTCCTGTGACACAATGGTTCAATGCCCAGCAACTGGTCAGTCTGGATTGCCTTGTTGGTACTTAGCCTGGTCACCAAGGCTACATAAGTTGATACTGATGTAAACCTGTTGTGGTAGGAAGTTGGTCAAATGGGATGTGGACTGTGACTTGGTTTGTTTTAATCTTTGAACGTGCTCTAGGTTTGACAACACCAAGATACAGATTTTAAGTGTTTTTGTCACTTCATTAAACAAATCTTGTCAGTAATATTGCTTGGACCTCTTCATTTTCATTTAGAAATGAATCTAACTAAAAATGTTATACGGATATATTTCATAATAAACCACAACGATATATTTCAACGAGAAAACAGGTATCTTCAGAAGAAAAAAATATGTAAACTACCTCACAGTCTTAAAATAACGTGGGCGTACATCACAGCAAACACTGACTCACCTTCCTCCAAACAAACTCTGAAATTGTTACAACAACCCACACATAAAATAAACCTTCCCCACTGGTATCAGCCCAAGCAATGATGCCATCAGCTGATCCAATAAACCAAGGAGTCAGTTGTAAATTTCAATCAGGTGCACTGCCCACCATCCAACAGCAGAAAAATAACAAGAAGTACACACAAGTGTCGAGCTAATGGAGTAGGGGAATTTTTTCAAGGAAATTTACTGAAAATTAAAATCAAACCTTACTAAAATCTAAGAAAATTAAAGTACTGACGATCTTGATAAATTTGTTTATTTTACAGGTATCAAGTGAATGAATAATTTTCAGACACATTGTTTTTGAGTTTTCAACAATTTAGGACATCCAGTAGATAACGAAATCACACAACGTTTATTTTAGCATGGAGGTAGACATCTATTTCTTCCTCCATGATTTTAGGAACATCAGGTTCCAAGCTTTAAAGGTAAAGTATACCTTTGTTTTTTTAACTGTTACATCACCCGACTGCCAACCCAATCTTGGCTCATACCTTGGTTTTAAGGATCTAAGCCGGAATTCATGATATGGGAACTTCTCATGAAAATCAATGTGTCATGTACATGTACTGCATTTAATTACCCTGTACTGTGCGTATTGTTATGGATTTTTAGAGCTTACACAACATCAATCATAACTTAAAGTGCTATAGGCAAGGTTTTATGATTAAATCTACAGATTTGTGTTGTTGGGTCTTGTAATGAGTTTTTTCAGATCCTTCTATTTCAGAAAGATTTTGAAATGCAACTGAAGCCTAAAATGTCAAATGATCCATGTACTAAAAAAATATATATATATATATAAAGTCTTCGATTTTCTCCTCAGCAAACAAAAAGAACAAAATACTCCTCCTTTAAGCAGAGATTACTGTGTTTTGTCAACCGTGTCTTTTCCATAATTGAATATGCAATGCCTTCATTAAGTATGCAAGACAAATTCGCAGAAGTGTCATACAAATTTTCACGGCGAGGGGGAAGTGAGAAAAAGCCTCGAGTAACACACCCTTCCAAGGAAGATAAGATGGAGCATGGAGCTATGGATGGACTGAATCGCACCTAAACTAATCCTCCTATCACATCAAAAGATATCCTGATTCCGAGGATTGGTGCAATATACATCACCAGTAAAGAAAATATTGTGATTCCCGAGTCAATGATCAGAATTCTGAGGATCCATCCAGGGAAACCTCCCTCGGCTGTTTTCAAATCTCCAGAGTAGCTACAATAAAGCCTAATGCTGCTGTGGGTAGAAGTGAACGCACTTTCCTCTCCCATCACACGTGGTTTAGATTTAGCTACATCACGATGACGAAGAGACGTTATAGTGGCGAATAAAACACACGGAGCTTATGCTGACCAACGATACACGCCCAAGAATTTCCTCTACACGCTATGGGGGGAAAGGCACAGCCAATATGCACAATAATTAAATTGAGCTTACTGTAGGTAACAGAAACTGCGTTGTGAATTACACATTGACTTATCACATCCACTTTGGATTTGAGTGAGGAACTCATGAACTGCGTGACAGAGAATATGCACTTTTCAGTTCAAATGAAACTAAAGTGGATTAGGTTCTGTATTAATTCATAAGCCGATTGACATCCTTATAAGCATGAATATATGATAGGTCTAATGGGGGTACCTTCAAAGGAGACCTATGAACATTATAAATTTATTAGCGTTTGTATTATAAATGCAAGTAGATCAAGGCTGTACAGTGAGTGATTGCATGCGAAGACACTGGATTAATGGGTCTAAGAATTCCGATTCGGTTTTTTCTCAATTCTCAATCAATATAATAATAATAATAATAATGGCTTCTTATATAGCGCTCATATCCGTCACTCAGTGACGCTCAAGGCGCTTTAACAAGAGGGTAAAGAACTAGGTTTTAAGTGTGCACCAAGACAACCTTTTATCTTCCAACCACTAAATCAAAAGGTTTATTGAAACAATAAAAGACAAACGGCCCACACGCTTCTTCTCCAAACAAATTAAATGGACTAAATAAAACACAGCCCACACAAAAATTAAATGAATCAAACAAGAAAGAGCACCTGAACAAATGTTATACATTCGTTCTTTATAAATTCTAGAAGAAAAATTGTTAACACCGCCTTATAGTTTACTGACATTGCTCTGGAATTGTCCCTTCAAATCTTCGTTCTAAAAATACTATTTGTTTAATTTTCAAATATAGTGTTTGTCCCCCAAAATGCATAAATAAATTAATTAATTAAAAATAAATAAATAAACAAATAAATATCAAATAAAAATATGCATGCACGGCCTCAGAACACATCTGTTAAAACCGCAAACAAATAAATATAACAATGTTCATGTGTCACGCTCCAAAACTATGTCTCGAGACAATTAAAGCCTGCGCTAAGTAACAATCACAGATCCTCACTTAACAATAATGTAATAATTGGGAGTCTGACAACCAACAGCTATCCTTTTACGGAAGGCTCATTTAGTGAAAATTATATTGGACAACATCCAGACAGTGTTACAAGAACAGTCAAGGATAACAATGTACCACTTTGTATAATAAAAAACAAAAACACTCTTGACATTTCCAGCAAGGATGCTTAAAAAAATAACCCAATTTCTGAGCTGAACCTCTGAATGCTTCAACTGTTCTATAAATATACAACAACAACATCAGCACAATGTCCCTCACCCAAATTCTTTTCTTATACCACATGTTGAACAGCGTCACTGCACAATGGAAATAAATAGAAAACCTGATTATACAGGGCAGTTGAAAATGATCTATGAGTGCAAGGATTTATTGCGTGGTTACCTCTACTCTTCTGTAAGTGCAGGGATGGCACATCAGTGAACGATTTCCCTTGTATAGCAGAGCAAAATGCTACACAAAATGTATCAGTTGCTACTCATTTAAAAAAAATTGCTACTCAATAATTAGCATTCAGTTTCACAAAACTTGTTCAGTCTAAATATTTCGCTATGCGAAACTGCTGGTTGACAGCATTCCCTGCACATCACTGCACAATACCAACATTCTATTTTTTTCACAAAGATCATAACAAACTTTTAGAATTTGTTGAAAAAAGGGTTAATAAACCAACTGAAATTTTCTAACTCATTCTTTGTTTACTGGGCATGTTTTCTACTGAATAATAACACAGGATAGTACATACATTCTGTAAAGATTCATACAAAATTATAACAGCAGCAACCTGCAAATAGGCTAGACACTCATCATAGGAGCTAAAAGAAATTTCCGATTGATACTTTGTAGATATAAATGTAGCCTAATTGATTTGATTTGATTCAATGACCTCTGGTTTAATTAAATTAATATTGGCCTGAATTTGATTCAAGACTGATGGCCTTGCTGTTATCCAATAACATATTATTGAAGATGTAAGGTCGGTCCCAGTCACACAGTCTCAGGGCAAGATGTCTGTCAGAATGTGGTTTCGACCCGAGATGGTATCAGGTATCTTAAAAATGGTTAATGTTCATTTGTAATGGTCTCTTTACAATGGTCTCTTTACGAGAGAACAAAAAATTAGTTTCAAAAATAAAAGTCATACAAATAATTTAGAGCCCTAATGGCAAAAACCTGAATAACCCTGAAAAATTTGCCAGCTGTCTTCAATCATGAATTCAGTAAAATCACTCAGCGTATTACCATGGCAACTTTACCAGGATAAAATTGCAAATGTATTCCTTGCAGAATACCAAGAATGGTTGATTTTGCTGAGCTGTATGGATGGTTTTTGGTAGACTTTATTAACACAAAGAGCTAAACTCTAAATAAAGCTGCCTTTAACTTAAACATGAGGGTAGTGGCTGATCAACAATGATCAACAGTCTTTAAAAACATAAACTCTACAGTTTTATTCCCCAAAAAGACACTTTAATTCAACTTATATTTAAAAATAAGAAGCATTTTGAGAAATAAAAATCTTTGGTATGAACCTATTTAAACAGAGAGCACAAAACACTAAGCATAATAATTGCACAACGCTGGGGAAATAAACCGCATCTGGCTCTCTTTAAATCGAAACTTAAAAGCGTTATAAATCCACAGTGAAATAATGTCAAGCAATCAAAACAATCACAAACAGACATCTGACAAGGATTAGGACACGAGTCCATTAGAGATGTATAACTGCTTATAGAAAGCTTCCACATAATTTAGCATTACACTTGTTCACTCTGGTGACGCATGACTTGTGAGCAAATGCACTCGGCTAATTAACAAACTAATGGGTCCTTTGCATTGTCTACAGCCATAAAAGACTGAAGCTAATGCAGTGCATGAGAATGGATTGACGAAACATGGTGAATTCTCTCAATTGATAAATGGATCAAGTTCAATCAGGATCCATGCTAAATGGGGTGTGAATAGACGCAACTGGAATGACTTGAATAGTGTAGCAAATCTGGGTTACTCGTTGACCTTGAGTGTGATGCCACCCACCCAAACCAACTAGATGTTTTTGTAGTACAAGATGTGATTAAACTAATAAAACACCTTGAAAATGGTAGCAAAACAGAGATTCCCCCAACAAGAAAGTGATGCCTATCATGTTTTATCAGTTTATGATTTTGTCTGTAAAAATTGTAACCTTGTGGATAGAACACAAGAAGGCAATATGATATTTCCTCTCTTCAGGCATGCAACTGCAGTTTGTCAAAAAGATAAAACGTTAGGCTTTGCTTATTAGCAAGACTTTGCTCTGTGATTTCCAACTTTCAAAGGCACAGATGGGAAACCAAATATGAGGAAACCAGGTGATCAGCTGATAACCTCTTCCAAGACAATTTGAAACCCGAATCTCCATATTTTTGAAAGTGGATTAATTTTTATTGCTTACACAAACATTGTTACTTTTTGTGACCTTTTGAAAAAAGTAATCAAATATTTTATGATTTTCTCCTGAATAACCCCCACTTCAAATTTAAGTTTCAAGTTCTTAAACAAAAAATCATATGACTTGTTTGGTTGTTAGTAAGTAAATAGGGGGCAAACCCGATACTTCATGAAGGCAACAGAAGCACTTGCCTTCGTTACCCCTGGTCATTGCCTTGGTGCCCCTTGAAATGTTCCAATAGAAACTTACAATTTCCTCATACCACAGGAGAAAACACCTTGGTGCCATTGCCCTTAAAGAAAAAGAAGCACCAGGGCCGAAGGAGGTGTTTATTGAAATGTTTGTTGTCTGTCCATCAGTTTGAGCAAATTTCTTGCCCCTTGGTCCCCTGTTCTGGTCATTAAACTTTTAAACATACACATTTTGCAATTCAGCCTTAGTGCTGTAATGACAGCTTTTTAGGGACCATTTAAAAAATCAATATTTAAAAATTACAATTTTGACTGAGGTGTCAGTTACACAAAAAGTGTCAACAAACAAATCTCCAGTGAATAATCAACGCTGCACAATATGTCAACCTGTTAAACACTCTACAGATCAAGCTACGTCAGCGCACGGGTGTTTGTTTGCATGGGAGGAAGTACCTGTAGAAGTGAATGTTATTTACCTGCATGCATGTACAATGACAACCAAACATCTTTGAAATCTCGTTCAAAACATATCAAATTTCATTGTACAATGTAACTATAAAATATGTTTAGGTAGGTTTTTAATATATGCATGGTCGGAGTACAATCAGGTCAATTAAGATGAATTAATTCCCTGAATGCTGTAAGAGAGATTTAGCATCAACCAGTCGCAAACGGTACCTCTTTGTAGGGTGACCCGTTTCTGCCAAGCTAGCGCTTTTGTGCTCATCAGATTGGTGTGCCTTGAAGGTAAATTTTAAAGTACACAAATGCAGTATTTTCAATCTCAAATGCTAGTAATGGGCCATTGATTGAAGGGAATTATTTTAGCAGTTGAATAATTAGTTAAGAACTTTTTTTTCTAAACATATTTTAAGGTGAGGTTTGCGGTGAAATCTATTTTGAGTAGTGGTGGTTCTGAGAAGAATCAGTGGTTTGTCAACTCTGCGTTCCGATCAGTATGCTCCGATAGATTTGAGATTGAAAATACTGCATTTGTGTACTTTAAAATTTACCTTCAAGGCACACCAATCTGACGAGCACAAAAGCGCTAGCTTGGCAGAAACGGGTCACCCTACAAAGAGGTACCGTTTGCGACTGGTTGATGCTAAATCTCTCTTACAGCATTCAGGGAATTAATTCATCCAGTAATTTTGCATAGCACAATACCTTGAGTAAAACATGTTTTGAACACACTAATTGCTAATATTGAGGAGCAATCAATGACTTTTGAGTAGCAACAGAGACATTTTGTGTAGCATTTTGCTTTGCTATACAAGGGAAATTGTTCACTGGCATTCGGAAGAAGGACATAATGAAAAGCTACCGGAGAAAGGGCGCAAGCAATTAACTGGCAAAATTGTATTTCCAGAAAACTAAGCATGAAAGTTTTGTCGTTTTTTGCCCTTCACAAGCCACAGTAGGAAGGTTAAATTCTGCATGGGAATGGGTAAACATGTCTTCTGGGTAATTCTAACTACACTAATGGAACAGTAATGCCATATTTGTTGTCAGTGAGCCATTTTATTGCTTACAGCATTTTTTTTCTAGGAAAAAAAGTACTATTTGCACCTGGAAAAAAGGAGGATACACAACAATTTATACTAATGGGTGTCAGACAGAAATATAAATGTTTTAAAATTGAGTGTTTCTTTCCCCTAATGTGACTGGGAGGTTAACAACAATAACTGAAAGAAAAAAAATCAATTTCAAAATAAAAAAACAAGAAAAAAAACCCCATAAATCATTATTCTAATTGGAAATTGAGGTGGGTCATACTACAATTTTTGGGGAAACAAATAAAATAAATTTAAAAGCAAATTGATATATGAAAATGTATGGGGTACTGAACATGGTCAGTTTGTAGTTCTAAGCAAAATTGGTCTGTGCTGCCCAAGGGCACTGTCAAACAAGACAATTGTTCAGGCAAATTGGAAGCAACAAATAACTGCAAAAAATGAAAAGGAACACTTGGGTTCCACCAGGGAAAATTTAAATTACTTTTTAAAGGTGAAAGGTTTTTTGGGGGTGGAGATTGCCTGGAACTGGTAGCCAGTAAATTGTCTGTAAATTGCCGAGGTGTCATGGTTGTAGCAGATCTGAAAATTGTTTGAGCAAGTAAGTACACAAAAAGTTGTGCCTGGCAATAAATGGTGTAACCAGTTAAAAACTTAACATAAACAAAACAAAACATGTAGGCCTAGTATTGCTTGTAATGGGTTTTTCTCCATCAAGTTATAACCAGGGAAACTGGCTGGGTAAATTTTAAATAATTTGGGGTTCAACCCAAATATAGGTTTTTCTCTAATCTCTGCACAGCAAAAAGAGCATTGCAAAATTTTCTTGTAGTCTTTGAGATGTTCTGTAAACATTTTAATGTACGAAATTTGTGCCATAAAAGAGTTTGAATAATTATTAACACACTTCTCACCGAACTCAATAAGATTTTCTTGCTTGACGCACTGAAATGTTACTGATTGAATTACAATACAGCAATTCCATCATATCATACATACTCCATAGCGTGATTTCGGCACTATCTATCCCATTAAAAACTATACATTGGTGCTACGTGGCTATGGTCATGTTTGAAATGGTGGACCGCGTCTAAATCCCTAGTCTTAGGTGTGAGAATTGATCCTTTCTCACAAAGCCCCCAGGGACTTGCGGGTTATTAACATTGTAGGGTGTGGAGACCGACTAAACGCTGACAAAGATGGAATATTAATAGTGGTGTACATACTCCCCCGGGCATCGTAAGACCAAATAAGAGTCCAATCTTGAAGATCATTCTCAGAAATACCGGCTATTCTTACGGGACTGAAATTCCGACAACGGATAAAGTCAGACAGACATTATGGCGTCATATCTCTAATGATGGCAGGATGTTGGGAATTTTTTTTTCCTTCAATAAAAAACAAACTTGTACACTTAGTTGTAGCACATTTTTCTGAGGAAAACATTGATCATTTTCAATTGACGTCTGTTTTCCTTGTGAGATGGCAAGGACAGCATGGAGGATGACTTTCATCTTGGGAGAATAATGAGAATATTTTCTTTTTAAAGTTCTCTTATAGCAAAGTTGCCCTGAACAAGGCTAAGAACCACTTAAGGTACTTGGCAATTACAAAAGAAGTGAAAGACTCTGAAAGCTGAAGATAGGAATTCCCATTCCTCTAAAGACAGACTAAATCATGGGACGAAGGGCTATAAGGAGCACCAACATCAAGACAAAGTATACGAAGACAGCGGCCTTAGAAATAACATAGTTGTTTCTTTGTTGAGAGTAATAGGGATCAGGTTGGCTCTGTGTTTTTTTCCAGCTGCTTTTCACCTCTGTTTACCCCGGTTCGAATCCCATCTCAGACAGGAGCCATGCATGTGGATTGGATTTTCAGTCCCTACCTGACTGTGTGGGTTTCCCCTTTGGGATTTTTCTCCCACATCTAAAACTGAATATTTCTTCTCATTTCCTATTCATCCTGTTATTAGCCTAATTGTGCTGTTGAATGTTTAATAAAATAATAAAATAAATAAAACAGAAAGTAAAATAAAATGTTGTACCGCCCCTTAAGGCATATGTTTGTTGTGTATTATTTCCCATGCAACGATCTAGCCAAACAGGACAGAAATACATTAAGCTGTAAACATGATTTACAAATATTTCAATTTACATTGCAGATGTGATCAATGTTTACAGGTGCGTGTTAAATGGAAAAGGCTTACCCATTGCTGCATACGTTAAGTTTGAAATCTAATAAAAAGCCTTGATTGCAGGCAAACACATTTTCCTCTGCAATACATCCATGTAGATCTAATCGAATCAAGTAATACTTCAGTAGGAAACTACTCAACTTTCGATAAGAGATGCCACACAGACAACTTTGTTACTTTAAACTCATCCGATTTCAGGATACGTAACTCAAACCACTCAAACCATGGATGCTCTTGGGTTTTGTGGTTGTTTTTGTCTCTTTTATTTTGTGGGTTTGTTCAAATGAACACGATAAGCAGCTTAACCATTTATAATAAATGGAATACTTTGTCAGTAGTTTTAAGTCTGGGCTGCAGACCCAACCTTTGGAAAAGGGTTTGTGCAAATGATATTGTATTGTATTTAACTGTATTTAATGTTGCTCCAAAGGGGTGGAATATTATTCGTTCGAAGCTTCCTACTCCTAGTACTAGTAGGTCGAGGTTTTATGCTTGTGTATTTTTCGTTCCTTTTAAAAAACTTCTATTATCCTATAACATTGACTACATTCTACTTACAGTAGAATTTATTATATCTATTGGGGTATAAGTTCAAATTGATCTTTCATGTACAGTACGTCTTTTAATGATAATTTCTTGTTTTAACACATGTAAACATCACCACGGTGATCCAGTAGCAGCCGCAGCCGCAGTCACAGCCGCAGCCGCAGTCACAGCCGCAGCCACAGCCACAGCCGCAGTTGCAGCCACTAATGCAGAATGGCCATTCTAAGTTTTTGCAGCTAGCTACAAGGCCTTAATCTGTCTCCACTAGTGCGCAGGCCACATTGCTATATTTACATATATAAGGACCAGACCATTTATAATTGGCCATGCATTCTGAACATAGTCATGCCATTAAAAACAATCTCTATGACAAAAATATATCCGGCAGACAAGGATCTTGTTAATAGCTTTACCAATCTGGACTGACCTAATTTGACAACATTTCACCTCCTTCCTCACACAGGCTTAAGAATGGTGTACTATAAATACAAGATCTCATTGTGTTCTCTTCAAGTGTTCTACTGTTGTTGTTTCAACTTCAAGTCCCTAAAAAGTAACAAATACAAACTACATTTTGTACTTTGTGGTCCAAGATCAACTATTTCCTTGGTATCCAAGTCTCGGGTTTACATTACATGAAGAAAAAAAAGGCAACAAATGAGATAACAAAATATACAGAGAAAATAATTGTTTATTTTATTTGCAAAAAAATAACCAGGCCTTTCATAAAATAAAATAAAGTTTTGTGTATGCATAATTTTTGACTGGATAAACAAACAATTAAATTTTTTTTTTTTTAAATACCTTCACACTTCAAGTTAAACAAGACCAAGTTAGTGACACATAGTTTTTTGTTCTCCCATTGTTAGCAATGCCCCAATGGCTTTATACACAAAATTGAAACATGGATGACCATGGTATGTCTAACTATTGTTGTGAAAAACCTCCAGATGGATAATCATTCCTCATTTATTTTCTAAGACAATTACTTTCCTCCATCAACTGTAGGAGTACCAAGGGTGTGGGATGCTTTTCCATTAACTTTGAGGCCTACTTGTAAGCCCTTCAACCAGAACCTGCCTTAAACTAACACCCAGGAACAACTGTATTCAGCAATAATGAATGTAACTCTATCAGTCTATTGACTTTCTCTTTTGGGGTGGGTAAAACCTGATCAGGAGAAACAATGTGAGAATTGAGATGAAAATATCCCTGGTACATGAAATAAATCTAAAAAGCTTCCGCAGTGAAAACCTAACCAAGTCTCTCACAGACACCATAGGACCTAAATGTCCGTTATACACATTATACACAGGGCGTAAACACCTACAAGTTGAAAGGATATTTTTTACAATATTTTCAGAATGGACTTACCTCTTCAATAGGCTGCCATATATCGCTAATAGTAGACAACATTATTACCAGCAGACCAATCATACCATAACACAATTAATAAAGTCCTCACTCCGTTTACAGCTACTTCTCAGAATAAACCATTGCCTCATCCCTTCTCTCCCGGAATTGCAACTGCAGCACACACCACAAAGCCTCGATTCATAACGGCAGCATTTTGAGGAGAAAAAAAAAAACGTCACCGCTGCTGGCGTGGTGGCAGCAACCCGATCTATCATCTGTGTGCTCGTTCATAACAAGCGAACCACACAACCATTGGCCAATGATCATGAAGTGTAATTTATTGATTGTCACTGCTTGATTATACAACCAGGACACATCAGTTGTGGAGCTGGCTGCTGGAGTAGGTCCGGTAATCACTATGTTTGTAACAGGTCATAGTAATGAGCGCTGGTGGTAGGGCTCGTTACAATCCACCATGGTCTAAAGCTGTGGAAAGCCATGGATTCTATGACTGTGGAAACAGAGATGAGGGGGGTAGAGAAGGCAGGAATCTGGCTTGACTCCACAGAGAGATGGATTTCAACTGAGAGTGGGTGTACCCCTATGAAAGATCACTTTCTGGATTTCTTCAAGACTTAGTCGGTTCTACTTCTTGCTAAGGTTGAGTATATTTACAAGACACAATTCACAAGAGACACTTAAGGAGGAAATGGGGTTGATAACAAGTGTTCAACAAGAAAGCAAATTACAGGAGGGCAGCAACCAACAAATAAACAGTTGGACAAAGGGAGCAGAATAGCCCACTAGATTAAAAACATTAACTTAAAAGTAAATAATAAAAAATGTAAAAAAATTAACACCTGCTGATTTTATTAAGTTTAAATTTCAATGTTTTATTGATGGTAGGCCTAAATGTGGCACAGACGGTTTATAGTAATGGAAATGTAATTTTACCCTTGGGTCACCAATTGTGCTTTTTTTTTGAACATTTTAATTAAAAACGAAATAAACTGATGATTATTGAATGAATAAACTTTTAACAGAAAAATGATCAGTTAATAACATATAAATATAAAAAGAAAACTATATATATATGTAAATATTTGTGTTGTTGCTGGAATGCACTTCCTTCTGCTCCACTCTCTATAGGCGAGCATTTCCAAGTACTCTTTTATGGTCATTAACTTGTGGAGTAATTACCAAATGTACAGCCTGCCTTTAAGTGTGCCAATTGTAGGCATAAGGACAAGTTGGTCTCCTCATATATGTACATCCTCAAAATTGTGTTCATGTTCATGCTATTTAATATGCAGGGAAGGCAGCCCTACTGTGGGTGTATACCCAGACAATTATGCATAACCTGGGCATGGCTGGGCTACAGCATTTGTGCGAGGGAGGATATCAGCTGACACGATTCTGGGCATCCATAGGGTAAAGCAGAGTATCCATACGCCCACTCCGGGCTACAACAGGACAAGGCACACCTAGGCATATCTAGGCTAAGGCAATCAGAGCAGAGAGGGTATCAACCAGCCAATCCAGACATCTAGGCTACAGTGTACTGTAGGGAGATCTGCACACACATCCTGTACATGTTTAGGCCTACAATATGTATATAGGCAAAAGCAATCCAACTAGAAAGGGTATCCCATACCCACTCTTGACATAATTGGGCTACAGTGTAATGTAAAGTAGACAGGAGACACATTCTATGCCTACAAGTATCTGGAATAAAGCGATCCATGTAGAGAGGGTATCGATGGCTGGGTTTCATTACTTTGTTGTGATGGGTAAACATGCACATTCTGAGGAAAGATTACCAGGGATGACAGAATACCAGGAACGACTGATAGCTTTGTCTAACAGTACAGTCAGGGAGACTTTCAATACACAATGATAGCAGCTACTGTAAATAATGCCATGATATAGAAACGGGAGCAGAAACACTCTCGGGAACTGGCTACTTTTTGCAGACATCAAAATTAATTTTGCATCATTTTTACATTTGGAAATATCTACATCAGACTTCTACAAGCAGGACTTCTTAGATCCATGTCTAAGATTAAATTTCAGATGCTTCAGATAAGGGCCCAATTTCATGGCTCTGCTTAAGCACAAAATTTGCTTAAGCACAAAATTTGCTTAAGCACCAAAAAACCTTGCTTAGTAAAACCAGATTACCGGCCAATACTCCACTCGATTGTTATGCTAACTAAACAACAGCTAAATACAAGTCACGAGCAATGTACATCGCATGGAGTTTTGGCCAATAACACGAGTATAATAAGCAAGCTTTTTTCGTGCTTAAGCAAATTTTGTGCTTAAGCAGCTCTATGAAATTGGCCCAAGGTTTGATAACATTTTATTTAAGTCATGAAGCATAACTTAAACATCACAGTTTCTTCATCCATGAACAAAATAATTGAACATTTTACAAGTTCATTAACAACTTTAAAAAGATAATAGTGTTTTTAAAAGTGTTACATAAAAAGTGTGGACTGAGAACAAAAGAGGTGCACATAGTGTAGGAATTTAAAACACTATGTGGGCTTACACTCGTCTACACAGTGTTTTTTTACAGTGTTGAAGAATATGATTTTTCTTAAGTTTACAGAACACAGGAATGTCCACAGAAGGTATGCAACACATGTGTGTATTGTTATGTGTATTTCAAGCACTTGTTAAATCATGAAAGAAGCTTCAACTGATATGATTTTTCGACAAAGACAAATTTTCAACAGTAATAAACTATCCATCAAACTCAAACATATTGATATTGAAATTCACTCAATTGTAATGTTCTACTCGTGAACCACAAACAGCTTTTCTTTATCTTCAGGATGTTTAAAACTAAATATTCATTTGGTATTTGTCTAAATAGAAGTATTCCAACAGATTGGAGATGGAATCTGGGAACAGTAATGGGACTGACGAGATAAAGTGCCCTGAACCAAAAGAAGAACATGAATTAGGAGGAAGCTCAGCAGGGTTTATTGAAGATAACAATGAACTTTCCCGCTGATTGAAGAGTATGTGGGTGGCATCAAGGGACAGATATCACCGAGTTATCGTGATATGTGTATGGGCTTCATTCCCATGTTTTAGTCAGGATTCGGTAAAAGGGTGTCAAAATTTGCTGGAAATTTAAAAACCGGGTGTCTAAATTTTTCATTTACAATACATTTACATATAAATGACAGATAAAACAGGGTGTCCAAATTTAGAACAGGGTGTCCAAAAGACACCCAGATACCCCTCTGGCTAACACTATGCTTCATTCACAGGAAAGATTATCCAGATTACAAATCATTTATCCCAAGAGTGTGAAACCCTTCAACTGTGTCCCTATAAACATTTTTTCAAACCATTTTGTACGTTATGGCTGGCTTGAAACTATTGTTTGGCTCTGGCTAACCAGCCATGTGAAGTCTCACACCAACATACGTCTGGGATTTAGCCTGAGCCATATCTTCAATCATCCCAACAAACAACAATTTGAGTAAGTAGGCCTATGGCTTTAATTCCATCTGTTGAAAGATGCAATAAATAGCAGCAATTGAACCCAAAATACCTAATTTTTATAAAGGCCTTGTCTTATTTATTTCATATTTTTTATTTCCATTGTTAATTAAACAGAGGCTGAAGGGAAAATGGCTTTACAACTATTAAAACAGGGAACCTGGCAAGATGGTAGTAGGATAGTACTCTTGAATTTGAGACCCGCTTCGTAATGCAGCAATTACAGGCTTGAACAGATTCAAAGGCTATTATTGTACTGAATAAAGTGGGAAAGCACCCTGGGACTGGTGCGTCCTTGCCTCCACAGATTAAAGACACCTCAGAGAGTACAGCCTTTGATGTTGCCTGTGACTATTTCTTCAGGGGTGAAATCATGGCAGCAGGAAGTGATACGATTTTGAATAATTAATGACGTCAGAGGAACGGAGAAGTATCATATTGATAGATTGTGAATGCCTTCGGGTAAACTTGCGAAAGGAAAAAAACAATATTCCTCCCAGAGTACACCATGTCAAAAACACCTCTAATCTTTTAATTACAACAACAGCATAAACAACGAATTAGGAATGAAGTGTTGCCATGGCAATAGTGACTTATTTTTATACAAGTTTAAAAACATACAGTGCAGTCCTATCCAGTGGGTGAAGCTCTCAGGATTGGAAAAAATTGGGTTAATGTCGTTGATGAAATCGCCACTTAATTCACTCAGTTTCAACCCACGCTGGATAAAATTACAAGATCTTTTGTCTGAAATTACAGCAACTTTCATCTGTGGTGTATCTTCACCTCCCGAATCACGAATATGATAACGACCGCCAATAGAAGCTGTGGGGGAATTCTACACCCATACCAGTACACTGGGACTGGAATAATCTTGTGATATGAACTGTTGGGACAGCTGGTGGTGATAGTATGTCTATAAGGTGATAAACTACTGTGATGAGTAGAGTACAGCAACCTGAACTGGTCTGGCTAAGAGCACCCGACATTAATACAAATAATTTATATAATATTATAGAGTATTTATTATAGAGTATTTATTATAGAGTATTTATTATATAGTATTTATTATAGAGTATTTATTATAGAGTATTTATTATAGAGTATTTATTATAGAGTATTTATTATAGAGTATTTATTATAGAGTATTTATACCGCGCTATACAAAGAACAGTGCACCTTACAAGAAAAAGAGCCCAAAACCATGGTGCATCTTGGAACAAGAATATCTTGAGGAGTTGTTAAACACAGACACACAGAACCTCTCTCAGACAAGTAGGTAGCTCATACCAAAGATGCAGGGTAGCCATGGCAATAGAGCTTTTAAAGACATTCCTCTAACTTCAAGGAACGATAACTAGGGTCACATCTGACAATGAACGGAGTCTGGTGCTATGTGCATCAGGAATAATAACGTTAAATGATGCCTTAAATTATTTGTTGATAACACCTACCACAAGAGGGTGTTTGAGGTCCATCCACCAGTTATGACATACATACACCTATAAACCTCACTTTTTGTTTATCATCAATTATGGTCCTCTCACAATTTTACTAGTGCATACAAAACCTGACATTACATTTATTTACATGTATTTCCAATAACAGCGTTCTCCCTTAACAGTGGTCAGCTGGCCAAATGCCAGTAAAAACACAGGCCTGAGAACCAGTCAAACTTAACTCTAAGTAGTCCAGCTGGCTAGTTCAGTGTTGAAAAGCATCCCTATTTAATATACATGTAAAGTATGGACTTGTGAAAAAGCTGACAGCCTTGTGAAATGACAAGCTAACTGGTCCTGCTGGCCAGTCACTGTAAAACTTAGGGCAAACCCTATACAAGTGATCAGTTTGAAGAAGACAGCCACAAAACAGTCACATTGTTAAACAAAAACACCAAACCAAACCCCATCCATTCAAAATAATCACCAAATGTTGGTGCTGTAAGCGCATTGAGAAAGTAGCTCTTTCCACCCCGTCTAACAACTTGTGTCACAAATTTAACCCAACAGATCTCCTAATGCTACTTTCAACCCCCAGAGGCAGCCTACTCTTTGGATGACTGTGAAAATGTTGACAATTTGAGATGGCCTGTAGGTAGGCCAGACGATCAATGCTTTCTGCTATCCACACTGACTAGACCAGGATAGGACAGCTGTATCCCCATGATTCCAATGCGAAGTCATGAAGTCAACACATTGCCAATGTAAAGGCAAGAGAATCTAAGTGCTTGTAATTGATTTCTACTATAGATCTCCTCAGAAGAGGCAAACAAACTGTGAATGAGCCAGATCTTCCTTCAAAGAAACCACTTTTTGCAGAGATTTGAAAGAAATATGCAGGCTTTCACTTCAGTGAGAAAAAAAGGAGCCAATTATATAGAGTAGGGGCAGCCACTGAGTCTACCTCTTCAGCTGTAAGCTTTATGTTGATTCAAAAATATTCCAATTTGCACAAAGGGATACCTCTAACACATGCACAATTTGATGTACAAGCCAGCCAATTTTTTGTCACCATTATATTTTGACATTTAAGATAAAATTTACACAATTCATTAAAAAACATTTAAAATGCCCCAGATTGCACAATAGAGCTTTTTTAAATAAAAAATATACATCAAGTAAAACATTCAAGGACATTGCTTACAATTCAGCGTGCTTTGGGCAAACTGGCAAAATTAGGGTTCAGAATTTCAGTTTTTAAAAAAACCTTTGGAGAATCCTGCATCTTCTATCAGCATAATTTACATGTATCAGTTGCTCGCCATGTACATGTACCAGTTCCAGACAAAGTACAGAATTGGTAATAGACCTTATGCATTGACGTCATCCAGCCGCCATCTTAAAGGTAAACTGATGATGAAACAATGGAAAACGCACAGATCTGTACGCGCGGCGCACAGGACTGGCCAATGAACAATGTCCTTTGGACCTCTAGGTGAGGGCGCCCTCCTCAATTGACGTCATATGCATAAGGTCTATTATAAAACCTATGATTTGTTGATTGGTTTCAATTTGAAGGTCATGCAGTACAAAACCTCTGTAATGAGAGAATACATTGTAGCATTTGAAAACCTCAACTTACCCCTGCTAATTCCAATTGATTACCACAATGGAATTAAAGTCTGATGAAAGCTTACAAAATCCCTGAAAATTCATAAGCCGTTTCTTGTCGCTTGTATTAAAATCGTGACCACTAAAGTAAATGAAATTTGCGCAGACTGGCTTTGTGGTAAATTTATTATTAAAAATATACCACAGGAAATGAGACCTTTGTGTTAAGATTTTTCTTGGAATTGTACAATATTAGGATATTCATGAGGAGATTGTGTAGAAAGAAATTGATTGCTTTGGTAATTTCCTTAAGAAAGTTCTTGATGCAGTTACAGGGTTCTGCCCACGGTGGTCGGTGCCGGAAAACCTGACCGGCACTCATGATTCCCCGACCGGCACTCGCAGAATTTTTTCTTTTTCTGACCACCACACATTTTCCCTTTTTTTTTTCCCCATTTCCTTCAAAATATTTTGAACAACGTGTAAAACAAATTATTTACCAGTAAACAGTTTTATCCAAAGTTTCGAGTAGCCTACTTCTTTGGTTTGAGTCTATTTTAATGATCCAGGATCGAGCATTCCTCCCGCCTGTACGATGTACAATCCAACGCACGAAACCCGCATTGATTTTGCAATGGTTTCCAGTCACGCTGATTATAGCTTTACGCTTGGAATAACATGATACCAGTTTCATCATGTTGCGAACCCTATTCTACAGCGTTTAATACAACGGAAATGAACTGCAGAGTAAGCACCATGCTATAGATGCTGTAAATTGTTTTCCCATGGCGGTAAAGGCGTGCGCGCACTGAGGGCCTACATTCAAGGCACAGCTAGCTGCAGGGCGCACGTGTGTAACCACTCCGTGCACGATCGAAAGGAAATTGACTTGACTGTACTAGGAAAAAAAAAATTTCCGGCACTAAACAAATCCTGGGCAGAACCCTGCAGTTACTTGAGAGCTTCTGAAGACTCACTTGTATAACTGTACATATTTTAGCATGTGATATTATACATGTACCTTAGTTTGTATTGATTCGTTCACTGTATGATTTTGATAGATCCTCATTTATATACTTTTCTTTTGTTGCTTGTTATGTTTTTTTGAGCTGCACCTTAGAAGTTGGATATGCTAGATAGAGTGCAGTGAACGATTCCCCATGTATAGCATAGCAAAATGCTACACAAAATGTATCAGTTGCTACTCAAAAATCATCATTTGCTACTCAATATAAGCATTCAGTGTGCACAAAACTTGTTCAGTCTAACTATTTTGCTATGCAAAATTTCCGAACGAAATCGGTCCCTGGAATGCACACTATATTATGATTATATACTATATATTGTATATGTGATATATAAAAGAATGAATAGGAAGGTATGGGACAACGGCCTTGATGTTCATCTCTGAAAGGACAACATCAAATATCATTGGAAAATCACACTTTGGAAAGAAAGGTGATGGCGACGATGAAATTCATGGTCTAGGGCATGGATGCAACTAGTTTTTCCACAAATAAGAGGAAAATGCCAGTGAGACAAAGCAAGACTTTGTACGTTTTTAAAGGCACAGCTGAGAAACCAAAAACGAGGAAACCAACCAATCAGCTGAAAAGACCCAACTTAATGGCTCTACTTACCGCAAAATTATGCACTTACGGTCTATAGAATCACACGCTTTACATGGTAACATAACCACAGAATTTCATGGTCAGCAGAGCCATGCAAATTTGGACCCGTTCTGTTACTATATTGGCTTTTTGATGAGTAATTCATTAAAACCATCTGTTTTCAAGAGAACATCCTGTCTCAGACTTTATTTTATTTTGGTTTTGTAATTATCATTTATATCTCTACTGTTTAAATGGCAAGAGAAAAAGAAAGTACCGAGGAAGATTTCAGTGCAAGTACCAACAGTGCATGAACTGAGTTAGCATTTAAATTGAAGCGTTAATTATATTTTTATAAATTATAACGGTCAACCAAATTTGAGAAGATAATAATACGTCAATGAATATAAATTGACAATTAAGTTGAGATGAATATCCTGAGCCTTGGATTAACGATTTTATTCCATCCGTCTGGACTTCTTAAAGACAAAGTTTCAAAGACGATTGGAGAAATGACTTGATCATCATCAATCTTAAGAGTATATAACAATTATTTTTGTTATGTCTTCAAAATTGTAAATGCGAAACAGTTAAAGAAGATGTAAACTGCCAGATTTTGTAAAACAACAGAGTATTCAAAGAGCTGGATTGTTTTAAAGGAAAGTGTTAGCGAGACAAAGAACCCTTTGTGCAATAGAGCAGTCCAATAGAATGTAAAGTCCTAGTCCAGAGGGCAGTCTGTTTTAGGTTTAGATTTCATAATAAAAGCAAAACACCCTGTGGCTTTACAAACTGAGTGTTTACAATTTACAACAAACACTTAGTATACTTATATTTCCAAATTTTTGCTTTAACCTTTGTGCGGAATCTGTGGGAACAAACTCATCATAGAAACCTAGTCAGATCTAATTGTCTTCCTCCCTTGTCAAACCATAGAGCAAGGACAGTCAGCCAACTATGGAGGAAGAAACACTCAACAACTTTAAAACAAAGGCCATAATAGTGTCCTGGTCCTTTGGATCAGGGTCAAGGAACTGGAGGGGGTATCCCCCAGATCCTGCACAGGAAGTGTTTGATTTCAAGCAAGGTGTGTGCCATGGTAACTATGCTTATCACACAATCAACCCCTCCAGGGTTAAATGTCTGGCCTTCAATGATAATTGTGTTTGCTGAGAGTGGCTCTTGGCTTGACTCTTGTTGTTTCTAGCCATAGAGCTAGCCACAAGCTAGCTGTAATCGGCTGCAAGTAGTTTTAAAATGGCCACCATTTTCAGGTGCCGTAGCCATGGACAGGGCCAAATTTCATAGAGCTGCTTAAGAAGTCGCTCAACAAACTCCTGCTGTGCATAAATAAGCAGGATACCAGTTACAAATCATACTATGTCGAATGTTATTTTGACTGGTAACCTTATTCTGGTAAGCATAATTTTTGTGTGCTTAGATACTTTTTGTGCTTAAGCATTATAATAAGCAGCTCTATGAAAACGGGCACTGGTCATAATAATATATTCCAGAATAGCAATCACTGCATGCTCTGCATAAATAAGACTTCGATATTATTATTATTATTATATTTAGTATTCTACTTAAATTCTTGCTTTCTTAAATTCTTTCTCATTTTGCAAAGTACATGCAATGCTTTCCTATTCCAATGTAAATATGCAGCCAGAGATATGACACATAAACGAGAAAGAACATTACAACCCATAAATAAGGATTTGAGATGGCTAAAATAGTCTCTGCACTTTCTCATAATGCTGTAACATCAAAAAACATAAATAATTATTCTTTTTTAAATCCATTATTTAAAGTGAAAAAAAAATAAAAATCTGCCAACTCTCTAATCATAATTAAAGATAATCCAGTCAGCTCCTTAAGAGGTTGTGTACTTACTTGAAGATGAGAACGAGATTCAATGACACACAGTCAGTCTACACATCATCAATTAGAGGAATGAAAGAGACCATTCTTTGCTCCATGGATGAGCCCAGATGCACTCCCTACATTCATGCCAAGACACAAACAGCTGTTTCTAGCCATCTCAACCATCTCCTAAGACTCCTAAAGAGGATCAATTTACCTCTGATTTACAGTCTTAAAGACGATGGGATTCTGTCTCAGGCTCACACAGTGAAACCAGGATGCTGTGTCACTAGTGGACAGTGTTTGATCCCATTAACTACAAAAGTAACAACAGCTTCAGCTATGAAAGTGTTGTAGTTGTGGTCAGTTGGTTTCCCCCAGAGTGTAGTACAGTAATGACTAAATACGCGTACACAAACAATATTTAAATATCTCTTGTTGTCTGATGTTCTGAAAAATATCCAATCAATTGTCAACTAAGCCATCTTAATACAGGTTGAGGAAAACTTAATTAGAAGAAGACAAAGCACTAAGTGAGAGATAATGAGCAGTTCTAGCAAGAATCATTTGCCCAGCAACATCAACTCTTATTTATTCTGTGCACAGGAAAGGCTTGCACAGGGTTTCAGGCCAATATACATGTCCGTACCTCACTCTTGTAAAGGCAAAGCAATCTTTTTAAAGTAAAGGTCAACTCTATGATGGCTACTGCTCAAGGCAATGACCAGGGGCATAGAGAAGATTGCCTCCATCGCCTCTGTGGAGTACCCAGCCTGGGGTTTGTCCTTAACCTTTAGAGTGACTTGTGAGCAGAACTGGCATTGAGTGTTTAATGTGACTAGTTTGCCAGTTTGTTCACTGAACCATTTCTAAAGATCTTCTTCCATCAATATTGTGAATTGTATGGGACTTGAATTTGAAACCATATGAATGTTCTGTGAAGGCAGTGTTTCCCATGTTCCTTTGGGAAGCAATGGGGAAGACCACTTGAAAATAGTTTTACTGGTCCTCGTAAGTTTGGACAGGCATTTGGCAAGAAGATCACCATTAAGTGAGAAAACTGCCAAGATCTAACTGAAGATGCGACTCATTTTATCCACTGAGATCTTTAGGATGAGTTGTCAGTATTACCATTAGTGATTTGTATTGTGACATCACACTTTGCTTAGAAATTCAGATCGATTTGCACTTCAGATCAATCTTAGCTCTTTGTGAAATCCAGCCCTGGATATTCATCTTTGAGAGGGCAAGGCCATTTTGATTCTGCAAATAACATTTCCATTAAAAAATCTTATGGAAAACTTTTCTAGGGGCACCAAGGCCAAGACTGGGGGGGGGGGGGGGGGGGGGCAACAGAGGCCATGGCCTTCACGGTCTCTGTGTAATTCTAGGTCAAAGGTGAGCAGAAAGTAAGCATACACAACTTTATGACTGGTTTTCTCTTCTTTTCTTCTTCCTCAGATTTGTTTATACATCAATCTTAAAAAGTAAGTAAGAGAGTATGACTGAAATCCCAATTGCTTTTAATTTAGACAATAATCAACGCTATTTATTTACGTACAAATTCCATGTAAGATACACAGAACCTTTTCCTTCCAAGAAATGCACTGACATGAACAAGATCACGATGTATGTAATCAACCAAATTCAGAACACAGAATTGTGTATAGATAGTTCCCAGTAGACGCCATCTTTACGGGCAAATTGCATTTTGGCATGCAGGCGCGTCAAGCGCTCTAATTATTAACGCAGCCGCGTCATTCACTAACCAATCATGCAATGAGTTTTGTGAAATGTGCGCGTGCTGCACGCTGTTCTCACGCGTAACGCATGACTGTGTGTTCCAAACTGCCCGTAAAGATGGCCGATTTACGTCATACTGCAACCTATCTATTCTAAAATGAAGCTTTTTCTCATGCATGAAGTTAGTCTTTCTGCATGTAATATGCAGGCCCCCCCAAAAAAAATTGTTTTCAATCACACAGAAATTCATTTGAAATCTCCAAAATACGTTAATAAGCAACTCTTTTTCGACGCATCATGCCCGCAGATGAGTCTAGAGTCAATACTGGTCGGTTCTGAACACAACCGCCTCAGTCCATTTAGAACCGAATCTAGCCCCGCTAGTCAAGATCTGTTTATTTATGATCCCTCAAATGTGAGAAATATTGTTGTCAGATGCAATTTATCAAAGATATTTCAATATTGAATTGTTTACTTCCATTAATAAGAGCAACTTCGGGCCCTTGTCACTTTGAGGCCGTTATGGGCTCCAGCAAACACTGTATGATGATGAATTAAAGGCACGAACGCAGAGACTTTCAGAATAATAAACTGTTGACGATAAACTGAAGCTTACTCCATTTTTAAGGTTGTTATCCTTTGCATCAATCGTCGTGAGAATTATCATAGGCCTATGGATATCCTTTGAAATGATATTATCTTGGAAAGTTATCAATTCAAATGTGTTTTTTACTATAAAAAAAACAGGGCAAAATGCGATAAGGCACATTTAATTTTTTTCTAACCATAATAATCACAGCAAGAGTACACCATTTATAAAGTGCCCTAATATTATGAAAGGCATGCTCCACATGCACTGAATGATTAAATGCATAAAAATGCATAAACTGAACGACAGTTAAGCATTGATATTAATAATTCTAACAAATCACAGAGATAAATTCCAGGTCAATTTTTCAAGGTTAGTTTTATTTTGTTGAAAACAAGATTGTGTTTTTCCCTGAACAGATCTGTAACCCTGCATATGATTATCAGTATGCTTTCTTTATTCTTGCCTGTCATTAATCAAGTGAAATTATACATTTTTTATGTATTTTGCTTTCAGTTCAAATCTCAAAGGAACACAATGAATTTGTTATTTAAAGTCTGCATCAGAATTTGTATTTCAATTTATCCTTTTAAAACATTTCTCAACTTTTCACAAATCCTAATATCCGATAAAATGTTAATTTGTTATGTATGTTTTTTAAAATAACTTAACAAAATATTTGTATTCAAACACAAAAAATGCCAGGGATTCTTTTCTTTATTTTCCCATCATGGTCGTAGCTTGTGTGAAAAAAAAAAAAACACTTAAATTTTCATCCTGACATTATTATATCACGGTAAGAGATCGTGAATATTATACGTCAAGAACCAATCATGTGATGTGCTGAAAAGGCGCTTGTAAATGGTTTAGGGGAACATGAGTGATGTACCCCACAGGGTTTATTACCTTGATCATGCCCATGGTTGGTTGTTTTTGAGTGCCTTGTGCAATATTAGAAATAGTCCGGGTTCGAGGTTGTCATACGCCGGTACTTGGTAAATTACTAACGTTCCTATGCGATGTGCCATAGGAGTTTTCTTTCAATAGCTACTGATAAACAACAAAATTGTCAACCACATAGGGAATCAAACATCTGAATTGATCTTTAAGTAGAATCAGAGGTTGAAAACAGGAATGTGGTTATCTACACAAGTTGTCATTCTCATGTGTTTGTAGATAACAAAGCCTTAAGCATCCATACACCCCAGGACTCCCACCCACAGCTTGTAACCAATAGACAGCTGCCAATTATCACCTTCAACCAATCAGGTTAATAAATTATATTAAAATATGCGCATAATAGGATGCCATTATTTTATATATACCAACAAATTATTAAAATAAATGTAAAAAATATATGTATATTTTTTAAATAGACCTTTAAGTATCAGCACAGTCAAAAACTTTCTAATATTTTTCTTTTCCATATTACAAATGTTTAGAGTTAAAACTTGTTTCAATGACTGTCAAGACAAGTTTCTTGTATTTTAATCTCTAGAGCAGACCTAACTATTTCCGCCATGACTTCTCCTCCAACTTGCCTTGTTTCTTGGCAAGGTCCTAGGATGCTTTAAAAAAATATATAAGTCAGATTACTCAACTGTTACAGAGAAGTTTGAGTAGTCTTAGAGACTTATCCAAGGTAAAACACAGAATCTTAAAAAAACCTCACCTCAAGAAATTCGTCCCAATCATCCCATTGTGCTCTTGAATAAAGACAAGCCTCACTCTCCGGATTCATCTTGAACAATGTTCCTCCCTAAGAATGGAGATGATGATGAAAATCACCAAAGATGCATCTGAACTCAAGATGCTTCTTCGCAAGACAACTCCAGATAGTTTATTTGTCGACACTCAGACTCTGTGTACATGTACTTTGCTTGAAGAAGTTTAATGGCCACTGGAGATGCTTCTTGCTCATTAAAAATTCTCAATTCTTGCTCAGAAATCCTCAATTAGGAGAGCGATTTGTACACAGAGATAGCAAAAAGTTGGGCAAAATTAATTGAACGGCTGATTCAATTGTTGAGAAGTCATCAAGGTGTGGAGATAAAACATTCAAACTTGTTGTGATGGATGTGATTGAGAACAACTTGATGTTGCAACTTGAGTCATCACAACCGATGCATTGCCAAATTCAATCGACATACATGTCTCTCTTTCATAAAAAGAAAATTCTCATTCTGGGATTTGCTCACCGTTTCCAAAAGCAGCACAAAATATACATGACCATTTCATCTGATTCTAACGACATGCCACATTGATCTAAAATATGCCTCGTTTAATTTGGTTTTAATCCTTCAGAAGGTAATCTACAGTATGTAAGGCACAAAACAGCGAACCAATCATTAACAGTTTTGAAGTACAATTCCAAAATCTAATCAAATGAAAAGGATGATTTGATTTGTATTTTTCTCTCAAATTTTCTCCTACTTTGAATTGTTGTGATGAGGGGAGTGATTAAATTGAAGAGCCCACTAGCAATGACTTTGAAAAAATGCTGTCAACCTCACATCTCACATCACACATCAAGATAAGAGTCATCACGAAAATCATCAACGCAACGATGATCAAAGGACGGCTCCCTCTATAGTTGATCTTAAGATAGTCATTAAGGTGAGTGTCCCACTTAATAGCGAAAAAAAATAACTCTTCAAGTCCAGCGGTATCCACTCAGAAGATTTACTCCTTTCTCCCAACTTGAGAAAAAAGGAAAACACCAGACTTGTCTTAAATTCCACTTTCCCTCATCCATAAAAGACCCATTTCAATTGATGAGAGCTCCCCAAAGTATCTGGCAACGGAGACATCGTAGGCGGTACTGCTGTCAGCGTACTGAGTCAAGTATGTAATTGCCGTGATGTTGTCAAGCCATTAGGAAACTAAACGGCATTGGAGCATACATCGACCAGAGCAAGACAAGCCGTAGGGAGCAAAGACTTGGGGAGCCAGTGATAAATGCCGGTGTACTGCAGTGCCCATCAGGGAGTCATCATACAGTGAATCAAACAGAGCAACAGATTCTTTCTGCTGATTCTATGATGGACTAACTTATCAAATATTGCTCCAAGACTCGGTTGTGTGTGCCGCCCGTGTAGGTGGAAACGGAAGATTCTAATGGACTGAAGGGGGTTCCGCAATGATAAAATTAAAATTAAAACCGCTGTGCAAAAACGATTTTAAAGGTTTTCATTCAATCAGTTTTCATTCAATCTCAATAATTCAAGACACTGTTTCATAAATTAAATAATCATCAATAAATATACAGACTCCAGAAGAAAGAAGCTACGGAAATCCACAAAAAACAATGAATTAATAATAACAAGTCCTTGTCAATATCCATCCCATGTAATCGTACAGAAAAACAACTCAAAACATCACCAATTATAAAAAGCATTGACATTTATGCCTACCCATGTAACTTGTTCGTTGCATGTTTTTTTAAAATTAATATAATGTGTTGAAAATGTTGCTTTTTCCCCTTATTTTTTTGGCTGCCTGGTTTTCAAAATTTTAATGAGATTATGACAAATTAAACTTTTGTCCTTCCGTCCTTCCTGAATAACCACATTCAGGTACTATTTGTCCCCCATGTTCTTATTACTAATGAGGTCATCTTCATTCAGAAAATGATGATTTTTTCTGTCAACATATACATGTACTTGGTGCATGCATGGCACAAGGCTCCACAGTGCTTTTTTGCTTGTTTACAACATTTTAGAGGAGATTTTTAATTTGTTTATTTCTTTATTTATAAGACTTTCTGTCGTGATTATATCTGGCCCTTGGGAAGAAAGTAGGTGAGTTTATTGAGTAAAAGGTTGATCTGCAGGTACTGTTAATCCTGTATTGGCTTTTTATAGTCTTTACAGGCTATTGAATAACAATTTTGCTGTTTTTTTTTAGGGCAACAAAAAAAATAAAATAAAAATCAGAAATCAGATTAAAGTAGTAAAAATGTCACGCCTGTTCTTAGCCTTTTTAATTTTTATTGTGTGCTTAAAAAAATAATAGACTGTGATAATGCATTACCACAGGACTGCCAATTGCTGTAATGATGAGCCTTTTAAATGCAGCACCTACTAAATTCTGTGTTAGTTCATCCCTTTTTAATTCTTGTCTACAGCTTTTTCTTGATTTTGAATTTTCCAACCTTGATTGTTTCCCCGCTATTTTATTTTATTTTATGAGATATTGCCTAACTCACAAGGCCACGGACGGCCACTCAAGGTGAGGGCTACACATAACTGATTTGGGCTATCAACCCAAATCAATTGACACCAGGGGCACGTTGCCTCCTACTCCTGGGGCTGAAACAGGGTTACCCCCTTCACAGTCCTTATGGATGTAGGCATGGGTATCATCCACTAGGAGCCTGTCTGGTAGAGCAGAATGCACTACCTTCCCAACTTTTTCGAAGCAATTATGGTTAAGTGCCTTGCTCAAGGGCACAAGTGTCATGACCGGGTATCGAACCCACACTCTGCTGCTGAAAACACCAGAGCTTAGGTCCGGTGACCTAGACCGCTCGGCCACGACACGCCACAATTGCTATTGCTATTTTTTTCCTCTCTTCTCTTTTTGAAAGCTTTCTCTTTTTGACTTTTGAATTGTAATTGCCTACTGTTTTATCTCCATCTTATTTTAATCTTATTTTTGATGTCACTCTTTGTAAACTGAAAATTTTCAGTCTCCGGACTTGTTTGGTATTTTTAATAAAATTGAAATGAAAGGATGAACGAATAAAGCAAAGCCGTAAATATTTGGTTCTTTTATAACATACGTTTTACAAAACTCAAGAGAATTACTTGTTATCTCTTATTCGAAGGATGCTGTCCCTGACGATTATAGTAAGGAGTTCTCTCCCAGGGTTTTGAATAAACTAAAAGGTATGTGTGCATTGCAAAGACACCTTGAAGTGAGTTTAATAACATGTTTTGCACTGGATAAACAGTATCCATTGACGTCATCTTCTCGTCATCTTAAAGTTTAACCCTTGATGAAACAATGGAGACGTGCAGATTTGTAAACGAGGTGCATAGAATGAGAAAATGGGCAACCTCCTTTTGATCTCTTTGTGACCTCCTACTCCGGTGGCTTCATAAATTTACATGTTTATGTAACACATAGATTTTCTTGATTTGAGCAAATTTTAGCTTGTCAGGAAAACATAAAATACATTTGTACAAGCTAAAAATATCCAAGTTATAAAACATGGACAAAACTATCAAGAAAGATACAATAAAAGTCACTTGTGAAAGTTTCAGTTGTATATACAGTAGAGCCTACTGTATACTAACTTGTTGAGACAGCAAAACAGCAAAAAACTGTCCCGGGCTGTATTTTCATCAATAACGTCAAATCCATCTTTGTGTAAGGAGATGACAGCGGGTATCAACCGCATCTCTGGCCATGTTGAGGGCAGCATTCAAACGGAAACCATGGAAACTTCTAAAACATGCCTGCAGGTGATCTTTATAGTTAAAAATATTTTAAAATTTCTAATCCACAGGGGGCACAAAATAATTTCGCAGGATGCTTAGTACTAATTACCGTCTTTATAACAAGTAGGCTTTCGGATAAAAAAACAAAGTGCAGAACGATTATAATTTGGAAGGCTTATCATCCTTACTCAGCAGCTGAAAAGCTAAAGTGTGAAGGACGCGGCGCGGCTACAACTTACAAGTGGTCGAGCTGCAGGCATACAACAGCACCTTTGGCAGTCGGCAACATCGACCCATATTTGACAATGGAGCACAGCCAGAGATCGAAAGTGTTTGATTTTTCCAGATGGAGGAAAGCCGGAGATCCCAGAAAAAAACCTCCTCAGTGGCATCGGAAAGATACAACGCACAACTCTAATCACATATGGCCTTAGCTGGGAATCAAACCAGGGCCACAGTGGTAAGAGGCTGAGCGCTTTATGCACAAGCCTCCTCTGCCGGCCACAAAAATCAATTTATTAATTATTTGATACAGCAAGGTGAATCATAGACTAGTAAATGGAGCCATTATGGAACTGACTTCTGTAGTTAATTTGAAAGTAAGTTCATTGACCAGTATGTCATGAACTCTTTTGAGTATTTGTAGAGAAAGGATGGGGATACATGTACCAGGCTGGATGAGGGCACCACGCTGGATGGGCCTTCACCTTTGTACCATGCTTCTACTGAGTACATTGGTGTCATTGTTTATAATTGGAGGAATTTATTATAATTATGGCAGGTGCAGAGTAGTGACTATCTATAGAGAATCACACAAATTGGTCGTTCTTATTTTCAAATTCAATTGACAGCTCATAAATATTGGAGATTGGTACTGCACTGGTATGAACCTTATAATCAGTGAGCTTTCTGATGAAAACTAATCAAAACAATTTTCTTGTAACATCCATTCTATATTTTGTGTTTAAACTTAACCATAGCAATCCCATCCACATGTACTCCAAAATACAACCAAAATCATTCCTTAATAAATGCCACCATTGGCTGTTCCTAAACTTTCGTCTTACAGGCCAATGGTAATTTTCCTCCAACCATTACAATTAAAATGCGGAGACGTGTCATATTAATTGCTCTTTTCATATCAATATCCCTGGGCAGGTAAACGCGGCTCCAACCCACAAGTACATATACTCCCTTCATTTTTTGTGTACATAGAAAATATGCGCTCATTCAGTAGCCTACATAATGAGATGAGGGGAATGTATTGTGTATAATGTTGTTGGGAGAATTTTTGCATCGTCTCATCAGAGAGAGTGGCATGGGAGGGAGCATTGAAGGTTTTGATTGAAAATCTCAACGAACAATATTGTATGTTCAACAGGTCCTCTACAGGCAAAACGAGAATTTACTGCACTAAAAATGTTGATAGAAGTACTAAACACAGATTTGCTAAAGTGTCTTTGAAGGCTTAGCATTTCAGAATGTTGGTATAAGTATAACACTTGATAGAGTCTTTATTCATATTTTGCTTGTTACAAGATACATTGGTCATTTGAAAACACAGCGGTAACGTAGTTTAAACTCTTAAAATTAAAATGCAATAAAAAAAATGTAAATAAGGGTGAAGTTTCTGCATTTGTTTCAATTTATTTCAACTATTAATTCTGGTTGTATTTGTAAAGCAAGGGATTCTCAGAAAAGAGAACTCAATCACTATACAAGCCAAAACCCCATGGAGAGAAGACAAGGAAGGAAGTTTCAGATGTGGGAGGAAAACCTCTGAGATTTATTCCAGGGCAAACCATCACAATACTGTAGGGACACACTTAAAACCAAATCCATGAAGTGCCCCCTCAGCGGGATTCGAACCCGGGTCCCAGAGGTGGAAGGTGAGGAAAGAAACCACTACGCCAAACCAACTGTCCAAATAAGTTCTCAGCATAAAATCAATTCATTCAACTGAGCAATAGTTTTTGAAAGGGAGTTCTTTCACATGAACCCTTCTAAAATGTAAAAAAGGTTATACTTACATAAAACTAACATGACAAAAGCAAAGAAGATGATGTTCCTGACTGCATGGTAAACACAAAGCATTGAACCTCAAGCCTGAGGTAGTGTTTGTAAACTAGACACATAAATATTTGACAATTTGGCTTTGGTGAAAAAACCCTGGGTATATGGGCTCTATAACCCCACCAACGCAAAGATCCAGCCAGGAAAGTGTGAGACGTCCATATCAGTTTTAATTAACGGATCTGGCTTCAGAATCTGTTTGCCAGAAGCTAAGTCATTAATCCAGAGGCTGAATAAACAATAAGGGGAGACTCCACTAGGAATAACCGCCCCCTTCCCACTCCCCCATGGCAGGATAAGATCCCATAGCCGGGTAGAACATGGGTACCTAGAGTTGCAAGAGGTCATGCAATTCTGATTGCCTTTTATAAATGAGGACCATTCCATAATGTATGCCCACCTGTAATGCTTTATTTACTTGATTCCTGATGTATCAGGCAGGGGTGTGAATTGATGAGCGTGACAAAATCCAAGAAAGAGGAAAGTAGTCTTGGAGTGAAGCACCCCAAACCTTCAGGTTTTCCCATTTGCCCAGGAAATAAGGGCCCCGAGCATCTTGGGTTTCCTCTTGTCTCAAATAGTAGGCTGATCCTGGAACATATTGGGTTACTAAATAGTCTAAAAAGTCTCCCCCATCACAAAAACCTCAGAGTTATAAGCCCCCTTTCACACACAACATTTCCCAGGAAAATTTAGTTGACCTTTTCACATTTGGATTGCTAACCTTAGAAAACTCCTGGGAAATAGCTACCCTTCCTTTTGGGAGTAGGGTTAAGCAAGACAACCCTGGGGTTAGCTTATGAGTGTTAATTTTTCCAAGGAAAATTGCATCTAATATAGTAAAAACATGGGGTCGAATCGGAATAACAATTTCCCAGGAATTTTTTCTAGGAACTGGGCCTTGTAGTGTGGGAAGGTCATACATTATGCACTCTCTCTATGCTCTATATTACCACTATAAACAAAAGGCTACAGTTTCTGTAACAAAATGAATTATTCATACATGATGTTTGGCCCTTGGAATAAAAGTAGGAGAAGGGTTTTTTTTAGTACAAGGGCTGACCAATATACTAGGCTTTAATAGACTTTTCAGTCTATTTTGTAAAACAATTACTGTTTTTTCCCGAGTGCCAACAAATCAGAAATCAGACTGAAGTAGGAAAAATATTATGCCTACGTACAAGTACATGTAGACAACAAGACAGGTATATTAAAAGATGAACAATATTGGTATAGTTTTTCTGTTCATTTGGAAATGAACGCAGACTCTTCGTTGACAACTCAAAACAAACAAAACCGCAGCCACCAACAATAAACGGCAAAAAACAAAGCCCACGACGAGTTCGTAACAGCTCTCGCATCACTGCAGCGCCGTCTCCACAGTGGGGACAAGGAGTCTATTATGATAACATTAAAACAAACCATAACCAGAGGAAACATGCAATTGGAACAATTTCCTGTTTCATGGATAATGAAATTTAAGACTACACCTGAAGGTCTACCACAGGAGACTGTTCACAGAGACCAGGGACCAATTGATTTGCTAAGCGTAGAAAGATTGTGCTTAGCAAAACAGGTTACAAACCAACTTATCATGTCATACATTGTTTGAGACTGATTCCCTGATGTTTTTCCAAGCAGAACAATTAATTATGCAATATTTTCTCCCTGGAGGGAAACAAAGCTGCATCATTTATTAGAGAAGGATCTTCGTGGATGACAAGACAGGTCAATGCCCTCAGCTCTTTGAATTTTTCTCTAACAATTTATCAATTTATCAATATTTTGTATTTTGTTTGTTTTGGGCCATAACATCGATATGTATTAAGCACTGTATGTACTCAGTACTTTCCCTCTGAGTCCTGTGGGAAAAAACCCAAAGGCGTATCACTTGGGTTGGATTCAAACCCATCACCTTTGTCATGCTAGAGTAGAAGTCTTACCACTTGACCACTAAGATAGCCCGGTGGATAAAGGCAGTTTGAATCTTATATTTCAGCAGCGGGTAGTACCGCAACGATTTAAATCATTCTGCATTTATCTTCTGAAGTTCTTCTCAAAATAAATGTTAATGTATCATAGTTTTGTTTGAGACATAGTATCATAGTTTTGTCTTGAGGCTTGCAAAAGGTAATCTCCATTATTACATTAATTATAATTAGATTTTGCTGAAACTACTATAAATCTTGTTTATTGTTCATGTACATTTTTACATGTATATGTAATTTTTCTACGAATTTGGTGAAATTTATATGACATTTCAATTCTGTTCTTTTTTTAAATTTTCGATAACCAGTTATACAAAATAGTCTAGGTGGCGTGATGCCTCTGGTCAAAATTTAAAGACACTCAACAAAAATTTTCCTAAACACAATGCCTCAAACCTTTATCATGTCCAAGTGTGGAAACAAAATTAAAACAGCTTACCAAGCGCTACTGTAGTTTTTCTTCGAGAATTTCCAAGCTATTCAACGTACTTCTTAAGTTGTTTTCCAAGTTATTTGCGAAATATTTGTTCCAGAATCTTTAATGGGTTGTGGAATTTCAGGCTGACTGAGAACCTATGGCTTTGTGTTGCTAACGACATGGACCCAAGTATTAAAGTGGTCCTAGCAGGAAGTGTTATATTTGAGCACTTGTTTCAATCTGATGTACAGGTTAATGCACTTGTAATCATTTCAATCGACGGCTAATTAATTGCTTTGGCGGGAGATAACTAGCACAGGATATGAACTAATAATCTTCTTGTTCTGCTTGATGCTACAGGATACCTCACTTCAATGGATGTATTCCCTGAATTCAAACATGACCGCGTTCAAGATGGCACTCAGCGACTATACCAAATAGACATCAGTTCCTCCCCCCCCCCCCCCCCCAGTTTCACTTTTCATGCCAGTTAGAGTTGGACGACTTCTTCATTAAAGAATGGGAGAAATGCCTCAAATTACACAGGCTGAAAAAGACCTACATGTACAATTTCCTATACAAATGAACAAATATCTTTGTCCTTCAAAAAGTGAGTATTTCTCCTGAGAAAAGCCAAGAATCAAAATTTCCTGCTGAGACCCCTTTAAATAGAGAACATTAGTCTCTGATCGGCCTGCTTCATAAAGTGAGACAAGAGCGACAAAGCTTCAGGACTTATTTTGTTTTCCTGAGAAATGGATACCATTTTCAGAAACCTCTTTTTCTTAAGATTTAAAAAAGATTGATGATTCTTTGGTGCCAACATTAATCTCACTTAATGGGATTGAGTTATTTTCAGACAATTAACAAAACTAAGATTTTAAAAATCTGATGTGACTCACCCCGGTTCTTTCCAAGCCACACTTGACAGCCATTACCCTGTCTTGAAGAAGCTTACACCAAGTCGTCTTGAGTTTGAAGGTAGGAGCACGGAGGGAGACAGTATGACCATGGCTGGCTAGAGGATGTGGTTTTGCGCTGGAGACAGACGTAATAGAAAACTCTCGACCTAAAGATGTCAGATGAAGCAATAAATTTACACAGTCATGACACAGAGTAAAGTATTCCACACAGCTGTTCCTATCAGAATTTAACTTAGCCAGTCGGAGTCTATTTATTTTGAATTCAAGCTCACATGGAAACCGACACAATCTGCTAAGTATGCTTGTAAATCAAGCAGCTCTGAGCGAGTGGCATTTGATTGATTCCAATAGATTGATTCTAATAATATATAAAGAGGAATGTGAAAATTAAAACTCTTCAATGCTAGCCCATAGGGTCAATGTCAATATCCTGTTTGAGAGATACTTTATCCCGATTGGAAACCCTTTCTCCCAATTATAGTGTATTAATTAACCCCAATCGGGATCCATAAATGAGCAGGTGCACGAACATGTATCATGTTGGGGCTGTCTTGGACAGGTTCCTTCACTGCACTAATATCTGAAAGCACTTAGGCCCTATATTAAAAAGGGGGAAGAGAAATTTTTGTTTGTTTTAGTCTTATTTGGGTGGCATAAATAACAATCAAGTGGACTTGATTTTAAAATCATGGCGAAACTCTAAAATAGATTTAAGATTTACAAACCTTCATTAGAAACAAGGAATTTCAACCTAATTTTCACTTTCTTTTTTGGTTTTTCCCCATTATGACAAATCTGGAACTTGCGTTTTTATGAACAAAAAGTATTTTCCGGCTGCGATATAACGAAATATTCTTTAACCCTCTCGGGATTTACTTCCCAAATACAGTTATTTCTTCAAATCTCAACATCCAGCCTATGGGTTGACATTTAATCAGTCTACTATTTCACTGACTATGGATTCATTTTTTATGTAAACAGGCGAGGACAAATGAAAGATTTGTCAGAGTGAGTCAAACAAAATTCTATTATTACCTTAGAGAATAACTCAACACACTGTGACTACACCCAATATTGTTTCCACATTGAATTTTGTTTAAAAGGTAGAAAAAGTCCATTGGCTTTCTACATTTATAAAGAATATTATTCCCATGGTTTGACGACGAAAAATAAATAAATGTGTACGATGCAATTTCTCACTGCGACTGAGCAAATCCCCAAACTCAATATTATTGTAACAACGATGATTCTACTTTAGAGGTGAATAAACTACATACTTTTTCCACAAAAAAACATCTATTACTGGTATTTGTAAAGACAATGTCAAACAGTCATTTTTTAGGTTAAAAGCTGTTTGAGGTCTGTTTATTTAAACTTTGAAATCAGTTTCAGCTTGAATAAAAGACCAGGTTAACATTTACTGAAATCTTTGACATGTTTCCTGTATGCAATAGTAGCAATGATTACTGATTAAAATTATACTAATAAGGCGCCTGACTATTTTTCCTCACACATGTAGAACCTGCAAATTTTAATAAAATGATTTCTAATGTAAGAAAAAAAGGATAGCTTCAAAGTTTACTTAGAGACAGAGTATCAAAATGCATTATTCTAACATTGGTTGCAATTTAACTGTAACACTTCTGAAATAACTTGTTGACAGTTAATGATTTATCAACTTAACAAGTATGACTTACCATCGCAGTTAAAGTTTATGATGCTGATATCATTGATCACTAGAGGGAGGCAGACTACTTTCAGGTTGGATCTGTCAATCACCTTGGTGAATATTAACACATCATCGTACAGAAGTAACAGCATCTGAATTAAATAAATATCAAAAAGGTAAAATTTAAATGAAGTGCTATGTATCATGCAGACTCAAGTTTGTAGATAGCAAATAATATCATCAATCTCCGACTAACCAAGGTAAAAAATCACATTGTTGAGTTTCCGTCTCTTGCCGTGTCGTGGCTGAGCAGTCATGTGCATGAGACTCTGGGGCCAATTTCGTAGTGCTGATCAACGATAAGCAAATTTTCATGCTAAATAGGAGAAAAATTAGCTCAAGCGATAGCGTAAGCGGATTTCACAGGTTAGCAGATGTACACAACGTCAACTTACCTCCTTGAGTTTCTTCTTCTTACTCTGGACAGAGACAACCCCCGTGTAGATGAGCTTTCTCCAGGAATGATCCAAAGGAATAGGCTGAAAATTCAAACAAAGTGACTTTTTTTGTTACACACCAATGTTCCGACACCCCTATGTTCCGACACCCCTATGTTCCGACACCCCTATGTTCCGACACACCTATGTTCCGACACACCTATGTTCCGAAACCCCCATGTTCCGAAACCCCTACATGTATGTTCCGACACCCCTTTGTTCCAACACCCCTAATGTATTTTTCTAATCCTAACCTATACCTAAATCCCTAGCATGCAGTTCACGAGGGGTTATCCATACATAGGGTTGTCAGAACATAGAACAGTCACCCATATACATTCATACCTCTTCCAAAGAGCTACCCATCTTTGTCGTAAGCAGTACTCTCTCTACTATCTGGAAAATGTTGAAAGCTTCAGTGAGTTGACCCTCAAGATTAACTCTTGTTAAGGATGGTAATAGTTTGGGTATTAAGGGTGAACGGGGACAAAACTAAAGTTTTATTATAAATGGCCTTTGAGCTCAGGCTTGAGTCGATTAAAGTCGCTAATGGTAAGGCCTAAAAAAAAAATGTGTTATGTTGGCGTAACCCGACCGACCCTAAAAATAGGGCCGACCCTGGATATTTTTATTTTTTTCAAGGGAAGAAATTTAATAATTAAATTCGATATAAGTTAGTTATAAATACTTTTGAAAGCATTTCTGACCGTTTCTCATTGTTGTGTTGTCTGACGATCGCGCATGAAACTTTGGAGTGCACAATGTTTTGCACAACGAACACGCAGAACAGTTGCGTAGGCCGGCCGGCCCGACGCGATATCAATGAACGTGTCATACGGAGCTGAGATACATGTAGACGCACCACGATACATTGTACATGTATAGTCGCGTACCCGACTCCCAATATACTGCGTAGCGTTTCACAATGGTGAATACATGTGCTTCTTTCTTGGAAGTCTGGTTCAGCGAACACGAGGCTGCTCTACAATGAAAAACATGGTAACCTCGTCCTAGACTGTTGCACGGCGTGGACTGTTACATACAATATCAAAAATACTTGGCTATTTATTCCGTGTTAAAAAAATATATAGTTACAATATAAATTATTTTAATTAATGTTTTAGCATTTTTTACAAAACAAAAATGATATAATATACATTCTAAAAATGGTAAACTATTCTGTGACCTCGGCCGGCAGCAGCCCGGCCGCGAATTTTTTTTCCCAGCGCGGTAAAAGCCTTTCCCGTGGTTACGCTCCCCTCGCATCAACATAGCGCCCGGTTTCGAAGCGTAAAGTGTTTTCATTCAAGCATGGAGGTACAGAACAAGGGAAGTGTCGATCTGCGGTCATTAAATGTAATCAAGAGTTTAAAAGTATACTATTTGCTGTGTGTAGCCTTGTTTAATTTTGTTATCGTGTATTACTACCGGCTTAAACATTTAAAAAACATGTCGTTTTCGTAGACGGAAAAAAAAAATAAAAAATAAAAAATCCCGACCGACCTACCCTATTTTTTCTGGCCCGTTACGCCAACATAACCTTTTTTTGTTTTAGGCCTAATGGTACCCTAAGCTTCTTAAATACACATTCCTAATATAAAAAGCTCTATTTCAGAAATTAAGATTCATCCCAAAAATGCCTTCAGGAGACATCTATTCTGATTATTTACCTTTAAGCTCCGAGCCCAGACAACAGTTTGCTTTAAGTAAGTGAAGGGTGGTTCCATAGTGTCTGCAGTGTTTCCAGCCAGATCTAGGTCATGGGTTTCCGGTGACTGTCTTCTCCTTGGAACAGTTTTAGCTTTGTGTTTTTTTCCTTTCTTAGTTTTGATCTCCTTATTGGTTGGTCGAGAGTACTTCACACTTTGACTTGCAGTAGGTCCACTGAATAAATCATCCATGCTAGTGGCAGTATGATTTGTGGGTTGACTCGTAGACATGAGGTCAGATGTCACGAGGTCAAATGTCATGAGGTCAAATGTCATAAGGTCAGGTGCTTCCGGTGGAATCCCATGTGGAAGGACCTCCTGATCAGTACTGGGATTTGGATTGTCTTCATCTAAGACACTTTCCAAGACGTTAAGATCGTCAAGGGCGATGGTTGCCATCACATCCGACTCCCAGGAGGAGGTGCTGTTCCTATTGGCAACCGTTTCCTCTCCGACCCTAATCTCAGAGATCACCGAATCATCTGGATCAATAAACGATTCCCTCGGCACGCTCTCATAGATATGATTCATGTCTGATTGACGGTAACTCTGACCACCTCTGTCCTCTGTCAGGTCAGTGAGACTATTTCTCCAATCTAAAATGTTTCTACTAAACTCGCCACTTCTCCGTTTAGGATTCCCGTCTCTCTTCTTGCCAGAATTCCTAAAATACATACGAAAATTAATTTTACATAATTTTTTTTTTTATCTTACTTTTCTTTAATCATTTTCTTGCTGCATAGCTAACTCTCATGTACAACTGAAGCCTAAAATCTTCCTTTTTAGATATCAACAGTTTCAACAAGTCTGCAGTGTTCTCCCTGAACAAATAGTCTGCTGGCCAAATGCCAGTTAAAACACCCGAGGAACAGTCAAACATCTTTCCAACTGGTCCGGCTGGCTAGTTTAGTGTTGAAAAGCATCCCCATTTCATTTGAAGTATGAACCAGTGAAAAAGTTGGTGGACTAATGAAATGACAAGCTTTCTTGTCCTGCTGGCCAGTCACTAGAAATGTTAAGGGCAAGCCAGGGCTTAAAAATTTGACTCAATAATCTCACTCCTTCCCTTTGAGATGTAGACTTACCCTCTTAAATCCAAGGTCACGGTGGATGCATTCGAGTAGGTGGAACTACAATGTGCCCCGCCTTGTGCTTTGCCTTCACTCTGACGAGCTTTATTACGCATTGCGACTTTTGCTATGAGCTCCCTCTGAAGTCTCCTATCAACGATTGGTTTACTCCTAAAGAAAACAAAGACAAATCTTAAGGTGCCGTGTGTTTATGACATTATTTTTTTGAAGACGTCAACAAAATGAATTTAATACTTTTTAATGCTTATTAAGGCCTTAAATTTGGATGGTTCAATTTAGACTTTTCAAAACCTTTTATGGATCCACAGAAACCCTGTTGATAAATTCGGTATTTTATACCCAACAAGCTTTGCCATCATTGGTAATTAATATTTTCTTTTTCAGTGTTTGCTATTTTTTTGGGAGGGGTGTGTTTTTGGAGTAACTAACATACAAATTCAATGTATATTTGGTTTGCTGAAACATCATGTGTAGATTGTTTTAATCAAGAACTGTTTTGCTGTTGATCTACTGCCACACAGTAGATTAGGAATTGGGAGACTACCAATATCCGATTAGGCTCGCCAGCTTTTCATCAAAAATTCAAGTAAATTTAACAAGGTGAATAAAATAAATTAATTGTAGAATGAAAATGTTAGCTCTTAAAATACCTTAGAAAGGCAACAAATGTGTTTACTGCAACCAAGAATTTTGTTGCTGTTGTTTTTATTTCCAGGAGTATACGGAAACAAACCCAAACCATAAAGGTCTAATAATAATAATAATAATAATAATAACTAGTTCTTATATAGCGCATTTTACAATAACGTATCAATGCGCTTTACATTAGTGCCCTGGTCATTGGGCCAATAACATTCCTTTTAATCTTTCTCAGCGCCCTGGGGAGTATACAGCCCGGGCTGCCGTGATGGCGCTCCGAAGGCTTTTTCAAACACAATATCAACCTCTACCCTTGCAGGTACCCATTTATACCCCTGGGTGAAGAGAAGCAATTATAGCAAAGTGTCTTGCTCAAGGACACAAGCGTCATGACCGGGACTCGAACCCACACCCCGATGACTAACCTTCTAGATCAACTTGGACGACCCCATGTAGACTCCAACCTTGTCTGCCAGGACATGACCTTGCCTCATTTGGACAAATTGGTGGGGAACCATTAAATAACAATAAAATACTGACCTGTTCATTAAAGCTTCAATGCGAGGAGACAACCCTAAGGCAGCTTTCCTCTTCAGTTTTGGACTCTGCTTTGAAGGGAGAGGAGGCTTTCTATTCATAGACTTCTGCAGGAGAGGGTTGCGCTGTTGAGGTACGTTGTTCATACGTTGAAGCAGTACACGCACAGAGCCGGTCGCTTTCCTTAATTTCACACAAGAAAGGCGATCATTATGAAAGCGAGAAACTTTAGACTTTGGAAAAGGGATCCAAATTGTCAGTCAATTGAAAATATTGTACTTAAAGGCAAAGTATACTTTATGTTTTTCAAACCGTTCAATTGTTTTCATCCTATATAAATGTGGATATATAAAATAAAACAAACCTGTGAAAATTTAATTTTAAAATATGGTACCGTTTTTGAGATATTCACAGAAAATCTGGAATGGTTATGTTCATGCAGGAAGAATAATCATTATCTGAGAAGTTGTTATTAAATAACCTGAAAAGTCTATTAAAGCCTGCCCTAAGTGTTACGAGTTGTGGTGTTCCGAAAAAGAACATGTGGTGTGACATTACAAAAAGTCCAATTTAACTTTGTGTCTGAAACTTCACCCTCCAGAAACTTACTTGAGTAAATCAATTATGACCATACTCCGAACACCTGCCACACTATGACCTCCAACCTCAAGGAAAGCATCTCCCGATTTCAGCCCCAACATCTCAGCAACCCTTCCTGTCAATTCCCAAAACAAAAGATAAGGCAAAAATTAAATAGAGTTCTAGAAATGTTTTATTCATTTCTTTTTGACCATCCCACGAGCAAACAGAAGAAAAAACCTGATCATAGCATAATAATTGAGAACCTAAATAAGACTTGATGGTTTGCATGGTGGTAAGAGAGCACCTGAAAAGTCAGAACGGTAGGAACTTCTTAATTGGATCGGATAATTACTCCAGCACGTGCTCATCAGGTATGATATTTCGCCCTTGGAAAAAAGTAGGACAAAGTGGTACAAGAGATAATAATAATAATAATATCGGCTCTTATATAGCGCAATTCCAAAGAATGATCATTGCCCTTCACACTTTATTACCCCTGGTCACTGGGCTATTATTTCATACCTAAAACCATCTCAGCTCCCTGGGGAGTATACAGCCTGTGCTGCCAAAGTGCACTAAGCTAAATCATTCACAAAAACCATCTCTGCCCTCACAGGTACCCATTTTACCCCTGGGTGAAGAGAAGCAATTATGGTTAAGTGTCTTGCTCAAGGACACAAGTGTCATGACCGGGATTCGAACCCACACCCTGATGACTCAGCCACCAGAACTTGAGTCCGATGCTCTTAACCACTCAGCCACGATGGCCTGCATGTACATACGGCATAGGCTAAACTGTATTTTGTATGCTACAGTCGACTCTCGTTAATACGAGGTCCGCCGGACTAGCCCGTTTTCCTCGTTATATCCGAAGCTCGCAATATCCGATCTCGGTAATATCAATGCACTATGCACAAAGTGCATGACATATGGGCCGCACGTGTACACATGGCTGCATGCTGCATGCAATACAGTGGATAGTAGTGTGCATGTACAGCACAAACAAGCAAAAAATTGGGCGAATAAAACTGTTTTATTTTAGTTAGTTTAGCTTGAAAGTTAACTTATAAAATCAATTTACATTTTACATGCTTGAACAAATGTCTGAGATTTTAACTTACTGTTCTTGTTTAGCGAAGTTTCTGTGCAAAACTTCGGTCGCAGCAGTCAACAAATAGAATCTTGATTTTGATTGGTAACCACCATTGTAATGATAGATGGTTCATTGCTAACGCGGGATACCAGGGAAATATTTTAGTTTTCAGTTGCGGTGGGGCTTTTTCTGCTAGAAATGCACATCAAGCACTTGTAAAACTCAATGGATCAGTATGTTTTGTGAAGATTTCACATGAATTGATGAATGCTGACTTAGTATGGAATCTGCTCTGTTGTTTGAAACATGCAAGCCTCCTAAACCCACCATTGTCCGGAGTTTGGAATTAACAACCTGCTTGCTGACTCGCTACTGCAGTCATGAGTCATTGCATGCTAGCGATAGCGTCCAGTTAGCACCTCTATTGATTGTCTTACAAGCCATAAATAACGATTTTCAGGCTGTTAAAGGTATTTCCTTTGTTGGGTTTTTTATTATTCTCGTTTCAAAAGGGTTGAAAACAATGTTTTGCTCGTAACAGGCCGACAAAATTACCTCGTTGTAACCGTGTTCTCGTTACTGCCGTGCTCGTATAAGCCGTATTTAAATGCATTGAAAAACGCATGGGGCAGTTCGGGACCGGCAAAAAACTTCGTATTAACCGGAACCTTGTAACATGCGAGCTCGTAATAACGGGAGTCGACTGTATTTAATACCTATTTTGCTGAATTTTCTGAGGGCAAACAAAGTGGAAATCAGACTAAGTAGGAAGAATATCATGCCGGGCTCATGGCTCTTTCCATTGGTCAACCGGAACGTTCCATTAGAATATTTAAAATACTAATGCACGAATTTTTGAGATGCTATTGAGACAATAACATTAGAGTTTGCGTGGACATCATGTTAAACTCTCCTCTTGAGTATGTGTGGTTATGAAAGGAACCCCTGGACACGAGTTTCAGACAGTATACTCTATCGGTCCTCAGAACCTACCTTTATGGACTGTGCCTATCTTCACTGGTAAAGTGTCCAGAATTGTAAAGCCATATTTATCATCAGGATCCTTTTTAATTTCAAACTGTGGAAAGTAATAATCCCAAAGAAATTAAATACAAATTGACACTGTGGACTGCAGGACTTGCAAGCCACAAGAATCCTACCAAGCTAACCTCTGATTTCACAAATACTAAAATAAGTATTGTCGTCTAGTTACTAAATCACAATTTCTTGATTTGTGCAATTCATAATCATAGACGTTAAGAGTGATTGCCTGTTGCCAGCTTGGTGTTCATATCCCCTTGTGGGAGTTTGCCAAATTCCCTTGACAACAGAATAAGAATCTATTCAATATGACAAAGCAAAATTGAAAAGTTTACATATCTTTATGATATCTGAAATATTTATAAAATAAGAGCAGGTTATCGCACTTGCATAAATATTACAAAAATTGACACATAATAAAGAACAAGAAACAAATCCTAGATTCCCTTATGGTTTTCAAGTAGAAACTGAGATATGATCATGCAGCCAAACAGAAAAGTTAATAAGATTATGACTTTTCTGATTTCCAAAAGAATATGACTCACAGAATGCAGCGAAATCCAAGGGAGGATGCTATTTGGCCTGACCATACTGCTGTCTCCAGGATTGCCCTCCTTCCTGTTGACCTTGACCCCTACATGTAAGTGTTTCTCTTGTCCAATGTTTTCATCTAGGAGATAGTACCAACCGTTCACCTCCTGCCCAAACAAAAACACAACAAACGATTACTGTCGTCAGCTCAAGAGTCTGTCATAACTACCCACACAACTTGTTTTTGACAATCCGAAGGTGACACTTGTGATAACTCCGCCGTGTTTTGGACTAATTCATAATTTGATTCTCTAATATTCCATGAGTAGTTGATTGACAGTTAGCAACCTTAGTGTCTAGTGCATGGTGTAGCTTAGTACCAGGGCATAGTCAGGGTATGTGAGTCACACTTTTTTGCATGGTTTGTTCCTGTCATGTGACCGTTGGAATGAATCACAGCAAGGGGTGAATCAATGGCTAATCTATGTGACACAACTGACAGTCTTGTACTGTCAAATAGACCCCTTGCCTTTGCTGCAACAACAGAGGTCAAACAATGGAAACATGCACGCACGTACACGCCTCACACAACTCTCAACCAATGACAGCTCTTTATTGACCTCAATAAGGGTGCTATTTGGGTTAACAGGGAACCAGTAACAAACAATGTACTTCAAATGTATTTTAGCTGGTGACCAGGGCCCAATTTCATAGAGCTGCTTAAGCAGACAATTTTGCTTACAAATTTGCTTAGCAAATATTAGCAAGATACCAGTCAGAATTGTGCATGTGACATGGCAATTTAGCTGGTAACCATATTCTGGTAAGCATAATTTTCTGTGCTTAAGCAGCTCTATGAAATTGAGCCCTGTTCTGCTTATAGAATTGAGCTTTAATGCGACTAAACTTTGCCTATGTTGATCAAAATTTCATTTGCAGTGAAACTGTGGCATGGCGCCATATGACAAGCAGATAAACCTGGCTAAGCTTTTATTTTTAATGCGGTATCAGTTTTATTACATACATGTAGGCTGGCTGTATTAATCCATTTTGCTTAGAAAATAATTGATTTAAGTAATTTCTGCTTATAAACTTCCTTGATTCATGACACACTTCCAGTACTTCAGCATGACAGCCACTGCTCAATAGAGGGCGGTATTAGAAATAAAACATGCATAATAGCAATGTTTGAGATGAATTATGTATAGCTTTAAATGTAAGAATGTGATATTTTCCCTGGTTTTCCCTCCTACTCTTCGTAACATTTTCCAGAGATTTGACAATATCTGCATATGCTGTGTATGGTGACAGAACTGTGCACAGAACTAACTGTGTACATGTGGATGTATACTGTGTATGCATTCACCACATACATGTATCTATCATTTAAAACCTTTGTGGATGATATTAAATGGTCAGACAGTAGGAGGGTTGACTTTGTACTGTGCAGATGCATTCACTGCATGATATTGTATTGCAGGTTGGCATAGTTTATCTATCAATCAAAACCACAGTGGATGATATTAAATGGTCAGACAGTAGGAGGGTTGACTTTGTACTGTGCAGATGCATTCACTGCATGATATTGTATTGCAGGTTGGCATAGTTTACTTATCATTCAAAACCATAATAGATGATACCTTAGGAGGATTTTAAAAATAATACACAATGTTTAAATCTGAAACAAAAAGAAGAATTTTCTCAGGAATTTTAGACAAATAATACATTAGTTATGTTTGTCTTACCTTACTGCCATTGAGCAGGCTAACAGTCCCAAAAGACATGCTGCCAAGGATAAGCGTTCTGAAGAAAAAAATTATAGGAAAAGAATTGCACATTTAGTATTCTTCAAATTCATTAAAGATGAAAGGCATGAAGAGTTTAAAGGCAGGGTATACTTTTGGTTATTGTCAAATCTGACCAGTATCCTCACTTGATGTATCCCAAACCTGTGAAAATGTTGGCTCAATTGGTCATCAAAGTTGCTAGAAAATAATGAAAGAAAAAAAACCACCTTGTTGTATAGAATTGCCTGCTTTTAGATGCTTTCAGATGTATCCTAAGAAAGGCTTAAAAGCTTGTCTCATAATCAACATTTTGAGTGAGAAATTACCTCTAACTCTAAAACTACATTACTTCAAAACAGGTCGTTTCTAACAATATTTTAGAATATCAATAGCTCTCCACCAAGTAAGTTTTCATGGTCATTAATTTGTGGAGTAATTACAACAAGTTTTATACATGTACATTAAAAAAATTGTTAGCTGATGACTTTACAGCAGGGCTCGAAATGACCAGTGGAATCGACAGTCTTGTGTACAAGACAGCTTATCCTTGCATCTCTTTCATACATTGTGATATTAGTTGATAGTATAGATCATACACATGGAGTGACAGGTCCAACGGGTCAAGCCCACCAGACTCAAGCTCTGGTGTTTCTGATCAGCAGAGTGTGGGTTCGAATCCCGGTCTTGACACTTTAAGTGTCCTCAACCATTATTGCTTCAACCTTCAGATGAGAAGTAAAGCAGTGGGTCCCGTGTTGTGCAATGCACATAAAAGAACCCAGTACCCTTATCGTGTAAAGAGAAGGAGTTTGCCCCAGTGTTTCTGGCATGGTCAAGCAGAAATATGCGCCACCTCACCTTGTATACCTTTCAAGTTGTCGTTTTATGGTTGTTTTGTCTCATTAAATCACTTTCTTATCTCCACCAGATTTGATAAGTCGGTGCCAGGAATGTCATTTATGACAGACATATCATTATAAATGTACTGGGACTGGGATGCCCTCCCTCAAGTCATCATTGAGCTGCCCACAGTTGCGCAGTTCAAGGGAGCCATCAGTGCCTAAATCATGGAACTAATTTTTACTTGCACCATTTGTAAATTTGAGAGCACCACGCACATGTGTCCACCAACTGAGACACATCACACACAACCCTCGTTTAGTAGCTGAAAGGCGTTGACGAGTACCAGCATAGATAGATAGATAGATACTGATTACTGGGATGGGGCACCATCATGCACAGGTCAAAAGCAGGTTGCTCATAAGCCAGCCCATCAATGTACAATAGCTTTGCGTTTCTATTGTTTCATCATCGTTTTATCTCTAAGATGGCTGTGGGATGCATAAGGTCCATTGTCTTTCACAGGAATGATATTTAGCCCTTGGAAAAGGTAGGACAGCTATGTACTCATCCCTCGACACCTTTAAGTCAGCTCTGAGGGCTAATCAGCTGATGTAGCTCCACCCATCATTTACTTTTTTAAACTGCACTGTAAATTATTGCATTTGCCTTCATGTCTCGTCATTTTCGAGCCAACCCATGCGCACTTTACACAGTATGATTTTGCTCATGTAATTGAGTCTGTACTTATATGGAAGAAGAAGAAGACAAAGTAGTAAAAGGGCTGGGCTATATGCACATAATGTGAAAGGCTTTTATATACTTTTCATGCTCTTTAATAACCAATTTGCTGACCTTTCTTGCAAAAAAAATTAATCGAAAATCAGACTATAGTAGGAAGAATATCATGCCTGCTTTAACTTTTAACACATACCTTCCAGACTCCTGGATAACAGCAACAACAAAAAGGCGTGACTTGACAGACCTCATGACATCTTTGTGACTGCAATAAAAATAACAAAATTTAAGATCAAGATTGACAAATTAGTCTTCTTATTTCTGAACGAAATGCAAAAATGAAGCAGAGATTACTTGTTTTTTCCAAAATTTGGCTGCAGTTGCATGTAAAGGGATAGTTTAGTTACGCAACACATCAAATGACTAAAACATAAATTTAAATTAAAATGAACAACACTATTTTCGTTTTGAAAAAGATACTTTCACAAAAACTTATTCAGGGTGTCTGTACACTTCAAAAGGTAAAACTCAAGACTTTTATGACCCTTTAAAGTTTTAATGCAACCTTGAATACAATTTTAGGACCAAAAATAGGCGAATAAAGCAGGGGAGAAACAGCTATACCCACTCACACTTTGTTACATTTTTACACGCAGCGTAATTTAAGACCTCAAATAACTTACTTCTTAAAGCTTCCTAAGGGCTTAAATTTTGATAGTTCAATTTAAGACTTTTAATACTTTTAGGGATCCGAAGAAACCCTGTTTTTAATCTATGGGTGTAGGGATATTCTGAAGGGGAGACAAGAGGCAATAAATGTCATGGCCTTAGTGAATTTTCGCACCTGCATCAAAACCAAAGGCTTAAGTTTGATAGTGTTTTACGTCTGATCTGAAAACTTACAATGTCAAAGTGTCATTAAAGTCTGGCTTTGGGTCATTTGCAATCTTCCTTGTTCTTTGCTTGTTAGATTCTACGCCGTTGGAGGAAATGATTGAGACCTGAAACAAACAAAAATAATAACAACTGAGTTTATAAATATTTTGTAGTTGTTTTGTGAGGTGAGAGAACTGGCGAAGAAATAAAATGAGATTCTAACAAAAATTTCCTCAAGATGACAAATGTTTCACCCTGTAGACCTATTAATTCTTATAAGATAAACAATCCAAATACCAACTTTAGTTGAAATCCAAAGTTTCTAAAAAAAAAAGGCTCTACATTAATTCATTACACATTGAAGAGCAAAATTGTGTTCTTAGAATGTGTGTCATGATTTTTTGAAAGTGGTAAAAATTTTGCAAATCTGGTCACTAAGTCTGACATAAATGGTCAAAAGTGCACAGGTAGGATTACTACACGGACTGTGTCGTAACCCCAATCTGTAACCGCCGGGAGGATGGAGGGTTACAATTATGAGATACACTCATTATTTGAAAGAAACATAATTTGGGGGGGTCAAATACAAATTGTGAGCTCACCTGTATGTACAAGCTGTAATCTTGGCTCTTTCTTACAGACAAATTCCTTGCACCAAAAACTACAAATGAGAAGAATTTACACCAGTTAACATAAAAAATTCATACCTTCTAAAAAAAGAAACTGGCAAGTGTAAAAACAAACAAACATTACAAATGTGAACTAGACCACAAAAAAGGTTAGATTTATCATAATAGTTCAATATTCCTTTTCAAGAAGTATATTTGAGATAATTTTATGCGACGTAGAAAATGTCTCAGGAGCATTTCAAGGTAAATTTAGCATGAAAGGAATTAATGCATATGGTGTCAGAAAACAACAAGTTTTCTGGGCTTTTCTTTTGGCACACCCCCCTTTAGCCTTATGAGCATTATCGACCAAAAAGATAATAAAATGAGCTCACCATGAACTAAGAGATGTGTCCGACTCCAATATACAGCAAGTTTTAATAGACCTACAACAACAAAAATAGAACATTTTAAATGATGGACTTGAATTTTGGAGAAAAATTTGATTCAATGTGGAAAACCTTTGCTTTTATTATACTTATAGGCCCAAGTCAAGAAAGAATTTTTGGTTTGTTTTCAGAAATTCCATTCTTCGTTGATTATAGATGTCATCGAACGGCCGGGCTGTAGGGGAGAGCGAATTCGTAAAGCAACCATTGAAATATTTGCACCCTCGATCCGCCCACAGCCCGGCCAGCTGATGGCATTGTAATTTGAATGGCATGATTGGGATCATTCCAAAATGGGGGCGCCTAGTACACAAAGTAATGCGGAGTAAGTCGCACAATTATTGGTTAAAATATGTTTTGTAAACATCCAAAACACACAAGGCAAGCTATGAGCTAGGTGAACACAATTAGCTGGTTTAAAATGCCGACTGCCTGTAGGGAATGCGACTTGCATTGTTGATTGCTTTTTTAGCTTAAAAAGAAATGGGCGGGACGTGTGGCCAAGGATTCAGCTCGGCCACACAAGTGGGGCTATGGTAGTATGTACTGTACCTCTTGTAACTTTTCTTGTCCATTTCATCTCCTCCATCATCCTGGTATTACTAGTACTACTAGTGGTAGATCTTATCGATTCATCGTTTTGACCCCTATCATAACCTTTGACTTTTGGCCTTTTAATCCTTGGTTCAATGACCAGCTCAGACAAATCTGATTTGTGTGGTCTCTTTAGCGTAGAGGTGAACAGTGGTAGAGTTGAGATTGGCTGTGCCATGATTTATTTTGGGATGCTCCTTGAGCTATATTCATCGGCTGGGATATTAAATTTTCAAACCACTGGAAAAAAATGATAATAATAATCAATGTAGTAGTACCATACTAAAATGCTGGTCATTGGCAATGTATCATAAAATTAACTTTAAAATTAAAATAAGATAAATAAAGTATATTAATTATAAAATTAATTTTATAAACTATAAGTAACATGTAGTAAAGCAACCAGAACAGAAGATATCAAGTGAAGCATGGGGCCAAGAAATCTAAATTTCAGATGGTCCCGATATTATAACAATATTTTATACTAGTTGTTTAAAAAACTTTAGTAGACCTAGGCTTTACAGTTAAGTTCAGTTTAGTTTAGTTTAGTTTATGAATTAATTGAAAGTAGGAAATAACATAAATAATAGAATTACTAATTTTAATAATAAAATATTAAAAATGTCATCTTTCACTTTTTGTTCAGTTCACAAAATTCACTCATTTTTTGCAAAAAATAGTAAAAAAAGAAATACAAACATTCATCGTCTCTTGTGCTAGAATCGAGTAGAATAAGTATATCGACCACCAAATAGAAATACTTGATTGCGAGATTGGAACGGCGTCCATGTGCACGTATAATATTGTAATAAATTTAATTAGGCCTACAAATACAATACAACAATTAAATAAACCGCCAAATAGAAATACAACAAACAAGATAGATCGAGCTGAAGTGAATGACATCGAGTTGAACAGTTCCAAAAATTAGAACCCTATTTCAAAATTTAAATTTTACTGTTATTTGCCTTCATTATACAAAGGTCTAATACAGTTTATGATAAATACCTGTTTGAAAAGAATCTCCGATTACAGTTTGTTCGTTGTTGTCGACTATTCATTTGGCAGCCGCAACGATCGCAGATTTTGGAAATCCGAGAGTTGCAAACTACCGACCGAGAGTGTTGGACGTTTACGAACTTTGACATTGCCAATATAAATATAGAGTGGTGCATAACAACATTGCACATAGATTGCCTTAAATGATTTGGGTGCTATGCAAAGCATAATTAATTCGTTGTGGTGTTTAGTGCGCCCTCTAGCGCTAGCATTACGTCAATGACAATAATATTACGACGCAGGAGGTAGGCCTACAACTACAAGTCATACAGCATGGAGGGATGGTCGTAGATAAAGTAGGCCTACATTTAAAACGACAAACAAAAATCATCAGTTCTGATTGACAAGCTTTCAAAGTTTGTGAAAACACATTTTTGGATCAAATCAATTGTATAAAATAAAAATAAAATGTTATAGTATTTATGAAACGGCCTCCTCCATCCCCATAATAGCCGTCCGTTCCTCACCCGATAAATGTTGTGGTGACCTGACCGATTTTTCTTTTAAAAAGTGAATCATTCCTAACATTATCGATTATTAGGCCTTTGCTAATCACTATAAAATAATCCTTTAACTGTGATATCAAAGTACATAAAGTACATGTAGGCCTTCTGGAAATTATCTAGGCCTGGAAAGTCCAAAGACTTGAATCGTGGTACTTGCCGTCTTGTTTTTGCTCCAAATCAACTTATGCCTACTTTTAGTTTTCCCGGTCATTTTCGGCAAAAAAGCAGTCTATTTCACTTTCGAGCATTCGTATAAAACAGATTTTGCCCCTTCAGTTATACCACCATGCCCGATATATGGCAGAAGGTGTCTACAATCACACTCTTAAATTTACTCTTGTACCGAAAGTACACCCCTCCCTAAATCATCATTCAATTCAGCAGAGAATAGGCCTAAGCGCAACCATAGAGATTTCTGTGAAGAGCAGCTGTGAATTATATGCTGTGTGATTGGATTTTTTAATTGAATGGTAATGCGTTTCTTTTTAAATCAAATTACGAAAAGAACACTTGCTTGCACAGTAAATAAAACCGAATGACTGTTTTGAGGAGCTTTCAATTTCGCGCGAAAAAGAATAAATCGACGTTCAATTATTATTAGCCGACTATTTGCCGAAAATGACCGAGAACTTACTGATAGGCCTACACGCTAAGTCTACAGAATGACAAAGATGTTGGTAATATGTTAAATAAAAAAACTTACAATTTAATACCTTGAATTCGATGAGGTACACTGAGCCTTGATCACACTGCTGATTTGGGGGTTTTGTCCAAGTCCCGCAATAGATTCCGGTAGAGTAGGCCTATTGTACGCTATTAAGCGAATAACGATTTAGCCCTACATTCTCCTGTGGCAGATTTTGTTTCTTCTCCTAAAATGCAATATTTAGACACTTCGTCTCTTGGCTACTTTCTATGAATAATCAAATTCTACTATTTAGTATTAAGGAACTAAAAACCAACTAACAAAAAACTCACTTTATTTATGACTTTTACAATTATGACACTCAAAATACCAACTATAATGTGAACCACTCTACGATACAATTTTTTACAAACAACAACAATTTTCACAAAACAAAAAAATAAATAGCATAATTTGACTTAACAGAATAGCCTCCATAACAAGCTCTCCATCTTTGGAAGAAAATATTTTGTCTTTTACTTCTTTTATTCTCAACTTTTGCTGAGCTCACGGATAAATAAAAAACCAGTTCTTATTGGAGCCTCCGTCTACTCTACTCGATGGTATCTCTTTCACATAACGCCAATTACAAGCTTTCTCCCGCATTGGTGATCATTATCCTTGCATATACGCATACTATAACTTTCCAGTTAATCATCAGTCATTGCACTATGAGGCAATATACAACTTTACACAAAGTTCGTTTTTCAAACTTCCTGAAAATATAAATTCCAATCTATATAGAGTCATCAGTGCAAAGTTTCATTAAGTTCCAGAGCGGGTCTTCATGAGTTGACACTTAATCCTCTCTGTCGTGATCCTGATTGGGCCATGCCATCCATTAATTACGCGATGACGTAATGTTTTTGATCCCCGTCCTCGCTGCACAAACGCTTAGGGATGTCACGTGTAAACGTAAGACGTTGTTGTCTGATTGACTGAATGAGTAATGTTTGATGTTTGTAAACGTAGTGTTAATTTAATTGTTTTAGTTTAGTTTAATTAATTTAGCAAGTACCCCTCTCAATGTGTTAATTGACTATTTCGATTACACTTCCGCATTCAACCAATCACAATTCATTCATTTAACTGATTCAGCCATTTAGGCTTCATCACTCACTCAGTATTCTTGTCGTATCAAGTTGTTCTCCCAGATACATTTAAACTAAATAAAGTTGTACATTAAAAAAATCCAACACTTGTCTTCCACCTCAATGCCTATGCGCAGTGGTATCCCTAGGTGATGATGTCGAAAGTTCTTTGGACCGCGATGATGAATGTATCCAGATAGACTATGGGCCGTGGCTCTGAAATCCGTCCAGAAAACGATTCTTGTTCTCTCTGGAGGGGGTTTGAATAAAATATAGCCCAAGTTGTACATAATATGTGTCTAAGCAAGAATCAAATTGTTCCCACGCTCAAATGTTGCACATTAATGTGTAATTTACGGACAAAATGTCACATTTTTCAACATAAAGAAAAACATAAGAAAAACAGCGCCCTCAATTGACCAAAAAAAGAGAGGCTTTCTCCAGCTAGGCACAGTTTACCCCCCAAAAAATTCACATTATGATGTGGAAACCCTTATAATTTTAAGATCATGTATGCTAAAAGCATTTCTAAACCTTTGTAAGTTTATATCACTAATGGAACACTACTTTTCAACTGTACTTGGCGTTTATATTTGTGGTGGGGAGTAGGCTGAAATTGTTGAACACTATATACTTTTTTCCAGACAATCAACAATTCCGATATGGGTAGGCCCTACATCATGTGTAAATAATCTGACTGGGGAGGGAGGGGTGGGTGGGGGGGCTGTCTTCTGTCTTGGCAAATAAATAAGCATGCTATTTCATTCTGATTGGGGGAGGGAGGGAGGGTCTGTCTTCTGTCTTGGCAAATAATGCTATTTCATTCTAATTGGGGGAGGGAGGGGGGGGTCTGTCTTCTGTCTTGGCAAATAAATAAGCATGCTATTTCATTCTGATTGGGGGAGGGAGGGAGGGTCTGTCTTCTGTCTTGGCAAATAATGCTATTTCATTCTAATTGGGGGAGGGAGGGGGGGGTCTGTCTTCTGTCTTGGCAAATAAATAAGCATGCTATTTCATTCTGATTGGGGGAGGGAGGGGGTCTGTCTTCTGTCTTAGCAAATAAATAACATGTTATTTCATTCTGATTGTAAACTAACTAGAGTTTTTGATACACTTTCTAATCCAAAAAGTTTGTCAAAGAAAAACTGCCCTTAGAAAAACTGACAAACCTCAGATATTTCCTTCTTTGAATTTATTGAAGGTCAGTTCAACTTGCATAATCAAAAATACATGTAGAAATGACAAGTTAAATAAATTATGTGTTTTGTACTTGAATTTTCATGTCCTGAGAAATGATTTTCTGTACAAGTTATGTCATACAAATGTTGTTATCATCTGTTTAAAAAACATTCAATTAAATTACCACAGCTCTGTATGAGTTTAAAAACAGTCCACTTTATGAATAACAAATTAATAACTTACAAAAAGAACCACATACTATCATTTCATAATGGTCATGATTTGTGTGCATTAAGACAAAGGAATGCTCAACAAATGTTAACCTTTCATGTCAACAACAGTACAAACTGTGTGTATCCAATACTAATGAAGTGTGATAAAATAAAGATTTGAAATGTAAATGCAAAGTTCTTGTTCTTTTCAATATTTTTCTTTTCAAAATAATATATACATACTCTGTAGTGGATATTAAGTTTTTGCATGGAGGATATTGAATATAATTTTGTTTTTACCCACCCGAGTGATTTGCCTGAGGTTTATTTCACAAAACTCTGGAAAGGTCTGAGTATACGGTGCTTAACACACATTGTGTAGGGTAAAAACAAAATAATATCCATTATTCCCTTTGCAAAAAATAACTTCTATTAAATGCCAATGATTCGAACTGCCTCTAGCCATCGGGCTAGCTCAGTGTTCTAAGATGAGAGAGACATCAAGCAAAGCAAATGTTGAGAGGTCGAATCCAACCCGAGTGATTTGCATGTGAATTTTTTCACAGAACTCAGGAAAGTACTTAAGTGCAAGACACACATTGTGTAGCGTCAAAACAAAATTATATGCTCTAGTGGTTATGAAAAAGATAATGAAAAAAGTTAAAATAAGTATCTAAAAAAGTGTTTGAAAGCGTTCGTTATGAATAAGGTTATGAATAAGTGTTGTATAGTTCTTGTTCACCAAGCACGATGGTAGGGCATCCTTGCCTTTCTGGATTTCTTGCTGAGCCAAAGCTGTGTCGAGCTCAAGAACAGAGGAATGGGATACACAATGGCCAAAACCATTCAACAGCCCAATCAGTTGTGCTGAGCCTGTGAGATGGCGTACAGCCATCGCTAAGGAAATGTGCTTCGGCATTGCCCTCTTACCCTTTGTAGCCATGTATATAATATCCTGGGCAATTGCCAAAATACGTCGACTTTCTCCTTCACCTACTTCAACACACTCATCACTTGGGACATCTGAACAACCAACAACCCAGGCCAGAAAGTTGAATAATTTTGAGGGAACAATTTGTTGGGCAGAGTCAAGAGTCAAGTCCAAAGATGTTGGTGGCCATGGGATATGGTCCCCAGGAATATGCTCCATGTCTTTCTTTATATCGAGAGCAGTAGAAAAGCGGTCTCGCAAAGTGCTCACGTCAGTGCTGCCTATCGTCGTTGCAGGAGGGGGATTTTCAAGCTGTTCACTTTCGTCTGTTTCACTGTCCGTACTGCTTTCTGACTCCTTTGCAGCTGCACCCGGATACTTGAAGTTTGAATCTAACAACAAATTTGCAGTAGACAAGGTGTCAACATACACGAACTCACTTTCGTACAGCCGATTTGGCTTCATGAAACAAAGCTGTGGGTAAGCTTGCTTCAAGCGCTGCTTCAAGCTCCAGGTTTTATATGAGGATGAATCATCATTCTCCACTTCCTGTACGACTTTGTCAAAATTTCTTTTGATTTTAGACATTCTCAATACTTCTTTGTCATTAATGACACGGCCATCTATGAACTTCTTGCAGAAAACCTTGAAAGCTTGAGAGTACATTGCATCTGGTGTTGGTTGTGAAACTAGATGTTTAATCAGGCATCTTGTATAATCTTTGTAACAGACTGAATGATACCTCACCTCAATGGCCACACAATCTTTATTTTCAATGTGAAGGAGCAAATGTTCATCTTTTTTCATTTGAGCAGCCTTCAAGAGGTTTCCACCATCAGTAAGTTCACATTGAATAAGTGGTAGTCTGTTCCTTTTGCCATCACGACCTGTGGCATACCGAGTTCCACGACAAACTATGCAAACTCTCGGTAAAATATGCGCTAGTGATAGGGTTCCCTCTTTCTTTAAAGCAGAACTTGACCGCAGCATTCGAGTCCTTTTTTCAGCAGGCTCCGCGTCCTCCTCTCTGATGTCCTTCTCACTGAGATCTGGTAGGGAAAAGCAAGAAATATAAATATAAATTTATAGCAAAATGTTTTTCTAAAATGTAAATGATACAAATGTAGAAACCACCTCGACAGAAATGGCTCATTAGTCATTAGTCTGTAGTACTTAATACTACCTAAAGTAGTAGGAGAACAGAAAATGTACCCAATACGAGATACACCCTTTGTGCAAAGACCACTGCACTGGGGTAAACATATCTCTTGATCATGTCTCTTATACATCAGAGCTACAAACAGTGTCAGTAGTGTGTTAAAAAATGTGTCTGAATGCCTGTAATGTTTTTTGCTCTTTTGGTAATTTTACATTAAAAATAATAAAAGATAAAGCTAGGACCAAATTTGTTCCATCATGATGATAAGATTATGTATTCAAACAAGTACAGGTCAACTCGTAATGATGCAACCTCGTAACCAACTCAAACACACACAAACTCGAATGCACACCAACTCGTACACCCACTAACTCATACGCAAGAGTAATTCACTACGTGTTCACATAGGGAAAATGTTTCACCGCTTTGATGCCAGTATAAAATGAAATCTGATAGGAGGTAGAACCTATTTAACATTTATGTTTTTTCATATGGAAATTCTCCTCTGTTAAAAATGTAAATTTGTGTGAAAGGATGGCCGTTTCGATATTAAACAAATGTTGAAATCGGACGGCAGTTTGGTTAGATATTTTTGAAAGTAAATAAATTTAGAAGTCTGGAAGATTCTCGGGAGTTTTTACAATTTGGAAATGTTTAGCCTTCTCCGAGTTAAAAATTGAAAAGTGATTTTTAAGCTGCTCCGTTACAAATGAATGTTCAATATTAATAATAATATATAACTTGAAACAATTATCTAACCTTCAGCAGCAGGCACAGGTTCATTATCTCGCTTCTGCTTGGCAAGTACAGCCCGTCTTTGTTTGGAAGAATCTGTAAAATACTGGTAGCACTTCCGATGAAAACCACCATCGTTAGGTACATGTATGGGTGCATCACCGCCATTTTCTTGCAAGAAACACCTCGCTATTTCAGCCGATTTCCCATCAAGATCCTTCCAAATCTGTACACACTGTCTGAATTTTGTCCACGATGTTTCAGTTATAGGTGTCAATGATTCAAGAACACCAGACAAATGGGCATAACACCGTAAATTAGAGTGCTTCTCTCTGTCTTTTTCCGTCATGTTGCCAACATGACGATCAGCTGTGGGACAATATGTGTGAAGCTTTGTTTATGTACAGCGCATTTTATGGATTTGCACAATATCGAGATTGCGCAGAATTTTGCTCAATCTTCTGATTGACCGCCCACTCTGTGAATGCAGAATGAGCAGCACAATCTTCAAACTGTGCAAATAACTAAAATGCGCTACACTTCGACATGTCGCGTCGCAACGCGTCCCTTCGTACATCCGCACGTATCCATAAGACCAATTTTGATTGGTCAGCTGCCCGATGAGAACCCAAATTTCATTGGACAACCTACTCACGCCTGACTCAGTTACCGTATATCGTTACACAAATTAGGGCCATTTTTGTCGCCAAATTTAGAAATAATGTGCAACATTTGAGCGTGGGAACAAGCAAAAATTGCAAGTTGGTACTATTATCTTCGTTTTTGAGTGGTTTTTGAGTAAACCCCCTGTTGAAGAGAACAAGACTGCAAGATACGACTGGACGGCCCATGGTCTAAGAATGTATCCCTGCACGGTTTGTTCGTGTAGATCATCCTCTGGACTCTGTGCCACTATACCCATGATGGTCTTCCTTATGTAAAGTGGTTCCCTTTTGTTGTAGAAGCGTGTATCTGCAGCCTTGTCCACGTCGACATTTTCCCAAGCTGGGCAATGGTATCCAGAGTTCCCCAGTCATGCCAGTAAAATTTATCCCGCAATGTTTAAGCTCACATCCCTGTTCATCTTGAATATTTCCTTTCCCTCTATAAGGGTCGGAGGACAGTTCACGAAAGACAATACTGGCAAGTTTGAGTCTACTTGCAAACATCTTTTCGCTTAGCATAGGGATCTGAAGTATACCCCTTCCTCTTGAAGTCAAGTAACATTCTGGTGTAGCAACCTTTTTGTGATGTTTCTCAGATCTGTCTGGTAATTTGGCCTTTAGCACAGGCGGAAGTCTAATCATAAGCCATTATTTCAAAGATGAAGAATGCTTGATTTCACAGCAAGGAACGAAATAAGAAAGTTGTAATCTTTATTAGAGTATTTTGTAAAGAAAGAAAACGATAAAGCTATGACCGTTGTAGTCCCGGATTTGGCATGAAGAGTGCCCGTACTTAACACACTTACCTTTTCCGCAATCATTATGAAGGTGTCCCTTCAAAGTCAACAGACCGACTTTTGCTGAAGTATCTTCTCTTTCAAGATAAAGAAGTAATATTTTAAGATGAGAGAAGAAAGAAAAAAAATAGTTTCCTCTGATAGAACTTGCCTGGTGCATGTATTTACTTTGTAAGTGAAAAGTTTAATGTGTTTTCGAATCAAGACACCAATTTATTCCCATGGCAAAGGAAGAAGGAAGTAGAAAGAGCAATGAGAACTTTGACATAGAAAGAGGAACTTGTCTGCATGCCTTGTAAAGTCAGAACGTGTTACCCCGTGTCAAAGTAGAGATGATTGCAGATCCAGCAATCGTTTTAATAAACTAATGATGCAACTATGACGTAGACCCCATTAGGGTCATGGGAATATCTTACTGATGACAGTGACAGAAAACAGAAAGAGAGAAAATAATAGTTATATTGTGTCTTGGATGGGAGACATCAGCACATGACTAAGCTGTTTGAAGCTGTCTTGAAGAGCTCACCCAAGATGATGGCTCGAAGGTGATTGTGAGGAATGCATGAATTACAAACAGCCCTTTCAATTGAAAGTAGACATTCTTGTTGAACATAATCCTTGTCAATGGGAGAGATGTAGGTGTGATGTACAGAGACGATGATGACAGACGTTCTTCCATGAGTGAATTTCCACCAATGAAAACCTAATTTACTTTGACCAAATTCCTAAGTTAGCATTACAGTTATTTTACCTGCATGTATTTGTTTATTTAAATTTGTTTTACCCACTAACACCCGGAACCCATCTCTTTTTCATCCATCTGATGTCTTACACACATTTTTATTGAAATTTTATTAAAGTTATAAACCACAATTTACATTTTGTATTCGTTTTTCTCAGCGTTTGAATGACTGTTTCAATTTTAATAGTGTGTTTTTTGTTTGTTTTGTTTTTGTTTTTGCAATGCGCTTTGTCGTCTACCTTGCTCGGAGGGTGGACTCAATTAAAAAAGTATTGTCTTTGACATTTTCCTTGTCAACTGGCCTTTTTGCTGCTCTGCATACAGTTGAATGTCCATTGTTAGAAACTGTTCACTTGCAATAATGTCCTGATGTGTTTGACACTTCCAGCTTCTCGTTACAATATGTTCCGATTAGTTTTTTCACCTACTTCTTGTTGGGAAACAACTTTTCCAATAATTAATTTAAACTACTAAAAAGTACAATATAACATAAAAAGGATTTTAACTTTGTTTTAAATACATTTTGTTTTAATGTGATATTGTTTTACATTACATTTGTCGTGATTTGCTTCTCTTTCTCAACGAAGACTTGGTGGTTTCGTAGATTTTGGTGGCTGTAGTCCATCGCTGCTTGAGGTACGGCACTTGCAGTGAGGTAGGCACTTTATCCAGTGAGGTGTATCCATTGAGGTATACCCAAAGAGGTATATCCATTCCAGAGGTATATCCAGTGCAATTAGATTGAGTCAATGTCTTGAATCTAAAGCGAAGTACAAACTGTAACCCTTTGTGCATCCTGTTGTTTTTCTTGAAATTCCAATTAATCGAGTAATTCCTCATTGACAAATTGGTCCGTAAGATGTAAAGTTTTTCCTTTGTTCCTTCATCCTATAAATTTCAATTAGCAAGCGTGTTAACGATGAGTTGTGTTTTTATGAAGTTATGTTTGACTGAATGATCTCAGTATTGGTTTAAAATATTTATTTAAATTTATTAAAATTAAAGTTAGCAGAGTATTATTCATCAATCGAGTCATTCAAACATGCACACTCCTCGCACCCTGTTGTTATTTTGTATTGATACATTGAAAAAAGTTCTTAAAATTAATTATTATTTGAATTTGATAATTGCATTTACACTTGCAAGAAATGGCAATGATAAATACATTGACAAGACTCCATGTAAACAGTTGAGTGGACAAAAGTCACTAGAATCTCCATCAATTCATCAGACTGTCACCCATCTTCTCCTCAGACTGGAAGGTCGAAGAGCAGACGCTTTCGAAGATCTCTTACTTACCTCGTGTTTCGGCAGCAGGCGAAAATTTCTACATCACCACAAAGACCATTAAACACGGTGATAATCTTTTAGTTACCATTAGGTAAAAATCATGGTACTTTCCAAGAGTTATTTACAAACTTAAAGTATTTATTGTTTTATAAAGTAATAAATATTTTTACTGTTTTATTTATTATCGCACACTGCTTACACCGCCTTACTCACATTTTCACCCCGTTTTATTTATCAGTTTATTTAAGTGAACAATATATACAAATTTAGTGTTTTATCCTTGTAAATGGTTTTGGGTGTTGTATGACGTTGTGATTGGATATACTTTTAGCCGATATGATCTAAATCTTCGTAGCGGCCTAGTAGTATACTGCGGTTACAACATCAGCTGCCCTCGATGTTCAAATCGTTCCTTTTTACTTCCTTAGTCGTTTATTAGTTGTATCTTTGCAAATTCAGCTGTTTCCGCCATGGTGACTAGTCCGCCCATTACGTCACTTTTGTGGTTCCTGTTGTGATAAACGTTGCGATTGTGGTGGTTCATTGGGTCTGAAGAGTTGTAAACTTTATACCTAATATCCTATAGACCTATGGCAACATCAACAAAAATAAGTATTCACTACGTTGAAGTTGCGACCTGGACTTGGAATCTAACAGTATTGTAAAATTTGCTTACTAATTTATGTAAGAACATCAAATTAATACAAGAGTAAAAAGTGTACAACATGAACTGAATGTGTCTGCTCTAGTTTTGACATCATTTTTGTTAAGCCTGTTTTACTCCATTGAAAAGTAGGAAAAGCAGATGCTAAAGTCATATTTATGTTTTTTGATCATCCTTCTCTTCAGGGTGTGGTAAAAGATGCATTCACATTGATGACTTCTTGGTTATCTTTGGTTGGCGTGGTTAAATGACACAATCACATTGATGACTTATTGGGTGTCTTTAGTGGGCGTGGTTAAATGACACATTCACATTGATGACTTATTGGGTGTCTTTAGTGGGCGTGGTTAAATGACACATTCACATTGATGACTTCTTGGTTGTCTTTAGTGGGCGTGGTTAAATGACACATTCACATTGATGACTTCTTGGTTGTCTTTAGTGGGCGTGGTTAAATGACGCATTCACATTGATGACTTCTTGGCTGTCTCTGGCGGGCGTGATTAAATATCGTATGTTTTAGCATTAGCAATGCGATGCGTTTGTTGTTGTACTTGCATGAATGTTTGTTTTTGAGTTTTACGTTTGGTGGAAATATTTTCATTTACATAGATTTTATTTAAGTATTTAGTCCAATTAATTAACTCAAGTTCCACTTTACAATTTTCAATAACCTATGCATCCATCTCTCGATCATAAACTCATATGCTCTTCAATTTACTCCTTTATTTAATTAACTTTTGATCAATTAATTAATTACTTGCGAAACCTATTTAGTTAGACATAAATAAATATTTATGACTCTGTATATTTAACTTAAAAAACCAAACCAGTGCAATGCAGGGCTCTTCCAAAGTCTGACAGAGTTTATCACTGTCCTTTACCATTGTTGTTGCCATATTATCTCCCTGGCTCACATACAAGCATTGTTGACCTAACATTACCATACAATGTACTTAGATTCCTGTTCACAAGTTACTTGAAATCATCTGGTCTTTTTTTACCTGAGCATGTCTCAACATGTTTACTTTATCCTTACCTTCCTTTTCTAAAGTTAATCATCCAATGTGTACGGTATCCTTGTTCAATAATTGTGAGTTATTCTTATGGTTTATTCCTTATTCCCAAACACATACCTGATTCATGACAGGGCCAAGGATTCGGAAATAAATGTAAGAAATGGGGTATCGCAGAGAAAAGGAATCTAAATTAAGAAAGAAAATAGATTGTGCACCATCTATTATCTTTCTTAATTCTCATCCTTCAAGATGGGGTTTTCAGGCCCAGCAGAGGATCTGTGCTTTAAGACTTGACAACCCAATAGATACTCCTTGAAGTGACAGGGAGGTAACTGATACCTTGAGAGAAAGTAGAAAACAAATGCAGTCTACATGAAGTATATAAGACATATGTACTAAATTTCTTCAAATTACTAACTTTTACAATACATACACAGTTTTTTTACAACATTTTGTACCTTTACACAAAGTACCCATACAGTAGTATTATCAGAGCGAATAACACTTTTATCCCAGTTGCTATTAAACAGATGTGACAACTGACAGGTGCACACACTTACCTTTGTGAGATCCCCACAGCTAGGGAGTGAGTCAGGGGAAATAGGGAGTGTTGAAATCAAAGAGAGCAGAACCCTTTGTTGAAATTATGAAGAAGATGATGGATATTTAGCTGAGGATATTTAGCTGAGTGATGAGATGACAGCCCAAAGAAACTGTCATATATTGTATCTCACATCGAACGTTAGGGACAAGATGAAAAGGAAATGTGTTCAAAGTAAACAAATAAATAAATAAACAAATAATTTTCACCATAGACTACACTTACTCATTTATTATGCTTACTGATATACTTGTACCTTATTAACTACTTACAAAATCATCAACCACTAAACTTATACTGCATATTATACAATACACCTACAACATTTCCAGAGTGTGAGATAATCATGTATGTACAGAAACTTACCTGAGTTGTTTATCCCTGACAAAAACAATTTGTCATGGGAGTGCATCTAAGAAAAAGAGATTCAGTGTCATAGATAGAGAAGAGAAATTTTATAAGATAAGAAAAGAGTAAGGATTTCCAAGATGAGATGACAAGTGCAAAGAAACTGTCTTGTAACTATCTCACATCAATGGGTTTAGGACAAGAGTCATGTGGAATGAGACAGGAAAATGTCCAAAATATATAAATAAAAAATAAACAATAATTTGCACCAAAGACTACACTTACTCAATTACTTGCTTACTGATATGATTGTACCTTATTAACTACTTACAAAAATATTACCCACTAAAGACATAACAAGTTGTAAACATTTCTGACACTTTAAGTTTCCATACCCATGCTTTACATGTACAGACACTTACCTTGGGTTGGTTTTATCCCTAACAAAAACAAACTGTCATGGGACAGGGGAGAGCATCTTAGAAAAAGAGATTTAGTGTCATAGATAGAGAAGAGAAATTTTATAAGATAAGAAAAGAGTAAGGATTTCCAAGATGAGATGACAAGTGCAAAGAAACTGTCTTGTAACTATCTCACATCAATGGGTTTAGGACAAGAGTCATGTGGAATGAGACAGGAAAATGTCAAAAATATATAAATAAAAAATAAACAATAGTTTGCACCAAAGACTACACTTACTCAATTACTTGCTTACTGATATGCTTGTACCTCATTAACTACTTACAAAAATATTACCCACTAAAGACATAACAAGTTGTAAACATTTCTGACACTTTAAGTTTCCATACCCATGCTTTACATGTACAGACACTTACCTTGGGTTGGTTTTATCCCTGACAAAAACAAACTGTCATGGGACAGGGGAGAGCATCTTAGAAAAAGAGATTTAGTGTCATAGCCTAGAGAAGAGAAATTTTATAAGATAAGAAAAGAGTAAGGATTTCCAAGATGAGATGACAAGTCCAAAGAAAGTGTCTTGTAACTATCTCACATCAATGGGTTTAGGACAAGAGTCATGTGGAATGAGACAGGAAAATGTCCAAAATATATAAATAAAAAATAAACAATAATTTGCACCAAAGACTACACTTACTCAATTACTTGCTTACTGATATGATTGTACCTTATTAACTACTTACAAAAATATTACCCACTAAAGACATAACTAGTTGTAAACATTTCTGACACTTTAAGTTTCCATACCCATGCTTTACATGTACAGACACTTACCTTGGGTTGGTTTTATCCCTGACAAAAATAAACTGTCATGGGACAGAGGAGAGCATCTTAGAAAAAGAGATTTAGTGTCATAGATAGAGAAGAGAAATTTTATAAGATAAGAAAAGAGTAAGGATTTCCAAGATGAGATGACAAGTGCAAAGAAACTGTCTTGTAACTATCTCACATCAATGGGTTTAGGACAAGAGTCATGTGGAATGAGACAGGAAAATGTCAAAAATATATAAATAAAAAATAAACAATAGTTTGCACCAAAGACTACACTTACTCAATTACTTGCTTACTGATATGCTTGTACCTTATTAACTACTTACAAAAATATTACCCACTAAAGACATAACAAGTTGTAAACATTTCTGACACTTTAAGTTTCCATACCCATGCTTTACATGTACAGACACTTACCTTGGGTTGGTTTTATCCCTAACAAAAACAAACTGTCATGGGACAGGGGAGAGCATCTTAGAAAAAGAGATTTAGTGTCATAGATAGAGAAGAGAAATTTTATAAGATAAGAAAAGAGTAAGGATTTCCAAGATGAGATGACAAGTGCAAAGAAACTGTCTTGTAACTATCTCACATCAATGGGTTTAGGACAAGAGTCATGTGGAATGAGACAGGAAAATGTCAAAAATATATAAATAAAAAATAAACAATAGTTTGCACCAAAGACTACACTTACTCAATTACTTGCTTACTGATATGATTGTACCTTATTAACTACTTACAAAAATATTACCCACTAAAGACATAACAAGTTGTAAACATTTCTGACACTTTAAGTTTCCATACCCATGCTTTACATGTACAGACACTTACCTTGGGTTGGTTTTATCCCTGACAAAAATAAACTGTCATGGGACAGGGCAGAGCATCTTAGAAAAAGAGATTTAGTGTCATAGATAGAGAAGAGAAATTTTATAAGATAAGAAAAGAGTAAGGATTTCCAAGATGAGATGACAAGTGCAAAGAAACTGTCTTGTAACTATCTCACATCAATGGGTTTAGGACAAGAGTCATGTGGAATGAGACAGGAAAATGTCAAAATATATAGATAAAAAATAAACAATAATTTGCACCAAAGACTACACTTACTCAATTACTTGCTTACTGATATGATTGTACCTTATTAACTACTTACAAAAATATTACCCACTAAAGACATAACAAGTTGTAAACATTTCTGACACTTTAAGTTTCCATACCCATGCTTTACATGTACAGACACTTACCTTGGGTTGGTTTTATCCCTGACAAAAATAAACTGTCATGGGACAGGGGAGAGCATCTTAGAAAAAGAGATTTAGTGTCATAGATAGAGAAGAGAAATTTTATAAGATAAGAAAAGAGTAAGGATTTCCAAGTTGAGATGACACTCCAAAGAAACTGTCTTGTAACTATCTCACATCAATGAGTTAAGGACAAGCACATCTAAGATAACACATAAGTGTAAGACATAAGAAGTTGTAATTATTTCAGCCACTGTAAACATACCCATACATGTGCGTACACTTACCTTGAATTGATTTCATCCCTGACAACAATTTAAAATTTGTCATGGGATTAGGAGTGCATCTCAGAAAAAGAGATCCAGGGTCCAAGTCAAAGACAGAGAAGAGAAATTGTATGATATAAGAAAAAAGGTAAAGATTTCCAAAGTGAGATGACAAGTCCAAAGAAACTGTCTTGTAACTATCTCACATCAATGGGTTTTGGACAAGAGATGTATGAGGAATGAGACAGGAAAAGTGTTGAAGTAAACAACATAAACAAGAGAAAATAAACAATAACTTGCACCAGAGACTACACTTACTCAATATCATGCTTACTGATATACTTATTAACTCCTTACAAAAATATTAACCAATAAATAAGAGATGTAACTATTTCCGACACTGTAAACACACCCATACATGTACAGACACTTACCTTGAATGAGTTGGTTTCATCCCTGACAAAAAAAAATTGTCATGGGATGAGGATCATAGACAGAGAAATTCTCTGAGATGATGAGAGACTAAGAAATAGTATTTGAGGGGACTGTGGGTAAAGATTTCCCATGTGAGAAGGACAGCCCTACAAAGGTGTCTTGAAAGGCATTAAAATCGCTCATTAGATTACCCTTAATTACAATCTTAGAAAATGATTTCTTTACAATGATAACTCACTTAAACTTGTACCACAACTACTTACTTAAACATATAAACCTTGCAAAAAACTAAGCAGGAGATAGTAATAAGGGAGAAAATTACTTTTTATTTAAACCAGATTCAAGTATTTACTTACTATTTTAGAATCAACGACAACATAAACATGAGTATAAATAGGGACTTTAAAAGATATATTGGGGTCACTGAAATGGATGCTGCCACTCTCTTCAAAGAAGAGACTAGATGGTGGCATGAAGAAATTTTAAAGTAAGCATCAACACAAGAAGAATTTTATGTTGATTTATAAGACAAATTAGCAGAAAGAAGAAAATGCCAACTGAGTTTCTCACTTTAGGCCTAAAGAGTAGCTTTTTATATCCACTCTTTCAGCAAACATTCATTCCCTCACCAGAAGGCTACACGTTCATCCAATTGTTATTTCATTCATTCACTCTTTACTATTTGGAACTTGAGTTTAAAAAAAAGCTAATTTGGCTAAGCACCCATTAACTTGTTTCCTTCCTATTATTTTTAAAAAGGAGTACATTTTTCAAATTTTTAAACTTCCCTTTAATAGGAGCATCTATTTATATTTAATGTCTAGTGTACATAATTTAATGTTCGTTTGGTGGATTGTTTGGTTCAGTAATGTTTTGGTATTGAGTTTTTCCTTTGCACCGCATTGCATTAATTAAACAAACTGAAATGTTCAAGATTTAAAGTCAGCTTTCTCCCACAGTCTTTTAAAATTATGCATTTCACTAGGCCCTATAATCCTGTTTGGTGCGTTGAAGATCAATGAAGTTGTCTTCCTTTTCTCAACTTCTTTGCAGAATGTATCACTATTCCTTATTTGGAGATGCAATGAATGCATCAATTCGGAGAGAAGTAGCCTAGTTGCGTTTGCTGGAAGCTATTGTCAACATTCTTTGAAAGGTCACGACCTTTACTCCTCATTGTTCAGTACGTCAGTGAGCAGGTGTGTGCACTGCGCGTTCAACAAAAGCTGAACACATACCACATTTCTAAGCTATACGGCGTAGCAAGCCAACTTTTGCTTGAGTTAAAGTACAACGGACACGTCTAGTTTTTTAAAGTTCTAACATGACCGTAGATATTCTTAAGCATATAGCTACACGAATTTGTGTAAAATATACATCATAATTAATTGTAATAATGTTATTAAAATGTTAATAAAAAAAAAAATTTAAATGAGGTTTAAAATAATATACCTTAAAAAAAAATAAAAATCTTCCTTTATCAATAATCTTTTAAAAACACCTTCATAACCTGTCTCATTGCATTCCGTAGCACCTTCCTATTTTACCACAGGAAAGTTACAATTGGCAGGGCATGCACCATCTGTACCACGAAACCTTGCAAATGAGTACCATTCACCCTGACAAAAAAATTTCCATTGATGTTTTTATTTTTGAGAAAACAACAATTTGTTACAACTAAACAAGCGCATTTCCCAATGTTCATTTGATTCATTTGTTTATTTCACCCACAGAAACCAGTGAGCATGAAAAATACATTTTAAGAGGAATTTGATTGAATGTGTGTATCCATAAATATATATATATTGTTCCCTATCCTTCAAGTTCACTTTTGAGTGTTTTGACAAAATAAATTGGGGTTTTCAACACAGAGCTAAACATTTTTGGTCCCCTAAGATTTGCAGTAAAAACCACTGAAACAATCTCTCTAATAATATTAGAGTTGTACTTGTACTTGTAGGCCCTTCTGAGTACTTGTGGTTCTAAAAAGAACCGGTTTTTGTGTTGACTCACCACCTCCTGGTCAGGCTTGACCTTGTCTTGAACTCGACACAAGAATTCGACCAGAACGACAACTGGTAGTGAAACGGTCTCCCTCGTTGCACAAAAACCGTTGCAAGTTTCAGCTCAACATTCGCCGTCAAACAACAGCCAGAGTCTTCGCTCGCAGTTGAACGGTCTCGCCGTCTCGAAAAAGTGCAAGCCGCCGTGCTTTTGCACGGCGGTTGACGGACGGCACACGGGCGGAGGGCGAGATGATGCAGCGCCGGTTGATGTCATTTTCACTTCCAAAATTCAGCCTTTGTACTTGTCCAATTCCAGCTGCAGGCAATTTACATTTGGTCTATATAATTTAAGGCGTCCACTTTAGTCCATGGCTTGACCAAATTTGGCAAAATTTTAAAAAATTGCCGTAAATAAGGAAGACGAAATACACAGGAATCGCATAGTTGTTACATCCGTTCTACGTGTGCTAATTACACCATAATATTAAAAAAACAAACAAATTGGCTTGGCGCACCCTACTCAGGATTATATTTCTACGCGAGGCGTTTACTTTTTGAAAGATGTAAACAAAAGTACATTTAAAATAAAAGTTGAGATTTTTTCTTCAAAAGTAACCTAAATTAAAACAACTTAGGTAAACTTTACTATGTTTATCTTTCGTTTCCCGATGTTTACACAGCAAAGGCGCACTACTTTCACCGGTGCGCGGAAGGAGTTTAGTGTTCTACGGTCGAGGCAATGTTGTCCGTGAAACTTGGAGCATGTGAGAAGCCGCGTAGCGCATTGGTCGGAAGTGCAGCCTTACAGACCTTTCCATTGTTGATACACGGACCAGTAGTGGCGTAATCAAACATTTTATTTGGTGGTGGTAGGAGGGTGGGGGGGGGGGGGGGGGGGGGTACAAGCAGGGGGAGTCGACATAATTTAGGGGGTTATTATATCGAAGCAAATTCATTTGCGATTTCGTTCGATCACTTGGGGTGGCATGCCAACTTACGGGGTACTTTTAATAATGGGACAATGCTATCCCATGTAGTAGCCTTTGATATTTAAATCAGTGAGTTATTTCTTTGGAGCATCACCAAGTGTGTGATCAACCATGACCGTAGAGCCTACACTGTATATAAAGGCTGGCTGAATCTTTTATCACTCTCTCTCTCTCAGTTTACAGCCAGCAGCCAGCAGCCAGCAGCCAGCAGCCAGCAGCCAGCAGCCAGCAGCCAGCAGCCAGCAGCCAGCAGCCAGCAGCCAGCAGCCAGCAGCCAGCAGCCAGCAGCCAGCAGCCAGCAGCCAGCAGCCAGCAGCCAGCAGCCAGCAGCCAGCAGCCAGCAGCCAGCAGCCAGCAGCCAGCAGCCAGCAGCCAGCAGCCAGCAGCCAGCAGCCAGCAGCCAGCAGCCAGCAGCCAGCAGCCAGCAGCCAGCAGCCAGCAGCCAGCAGCCAGCAGCCAGCAGCCAGCAGCCAGCAGCCAGCAGCCAGCAGCCAGCAGCCAGCAGCCAGCAGCCAGCAGCCAGCAGCCAGCAGCCAGCAGCCAGCAGCCAGCAGCCAGCAGCCAGCAGCCAGCAGCCAGCAGCCAGCAGCCAGCAGCCAGCAGCCAGCAGCCAGCAGCCAGCAGCCAGCAGCCAGCAGCACCACTATTAAGCCGCACGGTAAATAATTTGATGAGTATTCCAGCACGTTAACTTTAGCTTTAGATTTGTCATTGTGTTGTTTCCATTTGGCAGATACAGCTAATAGGTACACCACAGTGGCCTAGTTTTATTACTTTAAAGGCACCTGGCAGTGGTATTTTTTCAAAATAAAGCTTTTGTCATTAATATATACATTTTTATGAGTGGAATGTGAATAAACAATTTACTAAGGTTAAAAAATTGTATTTTTCTTTTAATTACAAATTAAAAAATAGGCCCCCTTTACATGGCGCTGTTCGTGACGTCAATCGAGGCAGGAGAAAATGTGTAGTCTGGCCCCGTACATTACGTCTGGGTACCTGATCAGTATGATGCGTTTTCGTATTCGGACGTCACTATGCCACCCAATGCAATCCTAGGACAGTGTACAGTCGACTAATACGAGACGCCAGTTTATACGAGGTTTTTCACCGGTCCCGAACTGTCCCATGCGCGTTTCTATGTCTTAAAAACGGAAGATACGACCATGGTCATAAACGAGAACACGGATAATACGGGGTATTGTTTTTCCACCAGAAACATTTCGCTGGTAACCTAAGCTTCACTGCAATTTCCCTTGCACACTACTACCAACGAAAAAATCCCCGGGCTATCCAAGTGTTCGCTGCATAGCGCTGAAAACGACGTCGGACCGGACCACTTTGCCCTCGTTAGCCTAACTTTCGATGCCCGTAACTGCCTATATTTGGGATCTGCAGGAAAAAATGCTGGCTGACCCCATCTTTAGTCATTTTGCTGCATCCAGCAGCAATTTTCGCTGGAAAAATGCAAGAAAAAACCCACTTTTGGATAATCAAACGAAACGTACAATCTCACTACTTGCACGTGTATATACAACGTAAATGCAGGCAAGTTCGAGTGGGTCGATGTTCAATCGAGGCGAAGTCTTCCTCGATTGACGTCACAAAAAGGGATGGGCGGAGTCGCCCCCAAACAACTTTATCAATTTTTTTAACATATAAATACTGACAAACAATTACTCAAAAAATTGTTTTATTGTTAATATACATATACTCTTATATTTAAAAAAAAAAAAAATTTATTTCCAGGTGACTTTAAGAACACGCCCTCTAAAACTGGTGATCCCGACGTTTGTAATGAATTTATTCATCATATTCGGAACATTTGTAACTGCTCTTTGATTACTATTAGTATTACTAATGTCTACTCGAGTTCGTCAATTATTTGTTGCCGATTCGAGAGCATTTTCTTTTGATCAATATCCACGCCCAAAGTCTTGTAATTTGAATTTAGATTTCATTATCATTCGTGGAGCCAAAATTTACGATCTCATTTTACCAACTTTGGCCAAATTACGAATAGTGAATCTGAGTTTATCATTGTCAAATTAGCTGCTGGTATCAACGACCTAACGGTTTTTACCAATTCACCACATTCCCGTGCCAATGTTTTACAAAAATCTGAGCTCTAGCCTGTTTGGATGGACTGTTTGCCAAATTTAATCATTTTAATATTAGGGTGTAGAGCCACTGTCATTATTTCATTGGTTACCATTCCACCAGCGTCGTTTGCAAAATTCCAAGCTAGTGTTTGTCTACACCTATTTTGTCAGAAGCTGAACTCAAATTTAATCAACAGCAACTTGATGCTTTGTTGGATCAAGCTAATTCACGCATTCGAACGCTCAATAGTGAGTTGCAGTGGCTGTGGAGCGTATAATCTAGATGACCAAGTGATCCCAAGTTTGTGGAGTACATGTAATCTTTGGAATTGTGCGACGGAAAGAGCTGTTATTATTCAGATTTGGTTTCATAATATGAATTGTATATCCGGCCGTAAACTTAGATGCTTTCATTTCTATATACATTGCACGGTAAAATCTGAACTTTCAATTTAATTTTCCAGAAAACTGTAAACAGTTTAAGTTGCTCTACATACCTGGAGCGAAGTGTATACATATGACCTTACCCTCGTGACCCTTGGTATTCCTAGTGTTTGTTTTCACCTTGATAAATGAATTTGGCAATCATTTTGTTCAGACAAGTATCCGGGAAGATGTCCGAAATAGATAGCATCAGAACGTGACTAATGAAATTCGAGGAACTGAACCTAAAGAATCACCTGATCGGATGATTAAAAAATAATATGTATCTTTTTCTCAAAAGAAAACAACAATTTAAAAAGAAGTAAAACACATAAACCCCTGATTATTAGTATTGCACATAGCAATTTTTGGACGGAGTAGCCTATGGAGAGGCAAAATGGTGGATGCATATTTGGCCATGTGTACCATGCTATTTAAGAGGTTTGTGTCTAGTTTGTGATCAGGTTTGCCGAGTCCTGCTATTGTCGTTCTAGTACCCTCTTTTCTAAAGAATTCCTTTGCGGGGTCCACGGGTTGAACAATGAATTCCCTTGTGGGGTACATTGTTCCATTGTGTAAAAGACCCCCCCATCACGCAGCTCTGTGTTGCATGTCACTCTGTGGACATTCGTTTGTTTTGTACACTATCTTATGGAAAATCCTATTCTTCGACATTGTAAAAACCACTGTGTGGACGTGTGTATAAGTCCACATAGTGTTTCAAGTCCATACATTAGGAGGACTTCTTTTGTTCTCGGGTCTACACTTCGTATGTAGCGCTAAAACACCAAAAGTACACTGCAAAACCGGGGTGTTAAAATTTACACCATGGGTGTACATAAGAATCAAAATTAATATCTTAAGGTGTTAAAAGAAGTTAGTGTTATTTTAACACCCCATGGTATTAATGTTGATACTCTCTTTGGTATCTATGACAACACCCATGGTGTCAATTTTAAAAGTTACCAAATTTTTGCAGTGTATGGGCCTCAGATCAAAAGATGTCCACAATTTGCAGGATCCTAAAAAGTATACTGGTGTTTTTTGTGCTTCAAACAACTTCCAAATGAAACCGGTTTATGTGTATTTGTTTTTCTCTAAACTACATAATGTCTCAAGAGAGATAAATGGGGTCCAGCATTTGCCTAAAAGCTAAACGTTGCGCCTCAATGAGAAATATGGGTACTTGTGGGTACTTGAAAAAAAAAAATGTAATTCTTGTTTTATATAAGTGCCGTGTCACAGGTTCGGATTATTCTTGTTTTATATAAGTGCCGTGTCACAGGTTCGGATTTCCTTGTACTTCAGGTTAAGGATGTTTCAGCTGTTATCTTTACACAAACATTATATACCTCATCGTAAGTAGGTAAATGTATCGGGTGATTTGAACACATCCTTTAAGGGGGGTGCATGTAGCTTTTTATTCTAACTGTCTTGTAGTAAAGTAAAACATAAAAATAAAAATCAGTGCGCAAATTTCACAAGTGTGGACTTGAATAAATTATCATTTACAAGTACCATGGTAGTGTTTTGTGTAATTAGTACTAATAAACGGCTGTTTATTGGTTTCTGTTTAGTTTAGATTGTACCTTTTTAATGACCACCTGTTTTCTTTGCACGTAGAAACCTTTACCTGGGACCTAAATGCCCCCAAAAAGTTTTACATATTTATATTTATTAATATTTATTTGATAATCGCTGTCACTTTAAGTTCTTTCATTTTGTTTACCCGTTATAAGGACTTTGCATTTTGTTGACCTCAATATTCAGGAAACACCTTGAATTTATTGGAATTGGCCTTGTTGAAGCGCCATGAGCGTCACTGAGTGACGGACCTGAGCGCTATATAAGAAGCCACTATTATTATTATTATTATTGTCGTCACTGGTACCCGTGATTTTCCTTTAGTTTGACGTATGCTGAAAACAATAAGGGAACCAGTCAAGCTGAATCTACTTAAAACACCATCTCATACGGTTCTTTTCATTCACACCTTTTTGTGCTTCCAAGACAGCGATAACTTGCTGCTAGCCGTTCTTCTCTACATCTCGTACATCGTAAGTACTGTTAACATTCCTGATCATTATTGGTCAGAGCTGTTTTTCACACTCGCATGTACTCTGGAAAGCTCTGCCATATCACATGAAACTGAAAAACATTTATTGCAGTGGTCCACAGTTATTTGTGCAGTATTCTTAATTGTGAATATGCTTCCTTTCTGAAATTTTTGTAATTGATGTATTTTGTAGGATTTTCCTTGTTGCTTTTTGCATTATCTTTCCATTATTTGCAGCAAAAAATGAATACCAACATTGTACTTGATCTGATCTAATTTTGTTACAGAAGACAAACCCTACTGTATTCCATAATGAGTAATAAAATCGCTTCCAGATCGTTGGAAAATATCCTCTAAACTCCCTTAATCTTATTATTTTCCTCTCAGCTTAAAAACTTTGACGTCTTCAATATGACTGGAAAGGTAAGTTGTCTATCGGAATGTTTTTTGATCAGTCGTGGGACTCATGAAAACCATAAAACAATATTTTGTTGTGGTTTTACACATTCTCAGAGTGATCGCAAACAAAACATTTCAGTTCTCTCAGATTGCTCTGAGATTAATTCTGTACTAAGAAACAACGGTGTTCTGAAGGTACTGGTTCAATCTAAGCGTAATCGGAGTATAAAGCGCTATATAAGAACTGCGTATTATTATTATTATTATGAACAAAAATACAAACTCCTCAAAACGCTCTGACATTATGAGACAAAACACAACTGCAAATAGAAACGGAATAAATAATCCACACATTGTTTTTGTTTGAGAAATCCTAACTTTTGACTATCCGGATTTTAAACTTAAGATTATTGTATAGTTGAATCTTTGCTAGTCTTTAAGAGTGACTTGAAATAATAATAGTATGCTTTAAACAAGACTTTTAAAACTTTTAAAACTCGTTTAGTAAATATTTAACTGTATCAATAAATGTGTTGTGTATTATACTTTCTATAGAAACAATTTGTTCGTGTAATTGTCTTAGATAATCATCTACCAAGACTCCAACTTTGGAGGTGCTTCCCGAGAAGTGACTGAAAACGTGTCAAATCTCACTTCCATTGGATTCAATGATAGGATATCATCCCTAAAGGTTCTTGGAAGTGTGTAAGTAAAACTATTGCACTTAGTCGTTTACTGCTATTGATGATTTTATTATTGTGGTTCCCTTTTAATGTGAGTATTGGTTAGCCTGCAATTTGCCGTTTTTGACGGTTACTGGCTTCCGTTTTTCGCTTGTTTTAAAGTTCTCTTTACTTTATATACTTGCTTCTTTTTAATGAATAATTACTGCAATGCGATGGTGTAATCCTTTGTGATTGTATATGGACATTTTATATTGTTTGACTCCTGTTTTAATTTTCAAGTGTTTAACATCTTCGTGTCTTTTGTTTCGTTTAACCTTGTGTAAAAAAAATCCGTTTTACACTTTGATTTTTTCTTGATTCATGGATTTTCTTAATGCTCTGTATTTTACTATTTTCTTTATTTTACTTTTTACTGCTTGTACACAGGGCCCTTAAGGATAGCATTTGTAATACTGATAAGGCCACCCTGTCTAAATAAATAAATAAAACTTAGTCTGCTCCTAAAAATAATCACATTTTCAAACATAATTGGGTTTGAACTATAGGCTAATCATGTCCTCGGGTATCAACAATTGTTTTTAAACGCGGTCCATACTTACTTGTTTTGAAGATTACAGTAATTCTATATTAGTTTTCTCAAGTTTTCAGGAAATATGTCAAAAAGGGATGGTATGTATTGTTGGTCAGCATTGAAGACAAAACCCATTTAATTCCATTTCCAATTCTCAAGAAACACTGTCAATGATGCAGAGGCAGGATGCAGCTAACTCCTTTGTTGTTGTTTTCACTAGGTGGGTCGGGTACGAACACACAGGCTACCAAGGTAGACAGTACATCTTAGAAGAAGGTGACTATGCTAAGTGGGGTGAATGGCAAGGATCAAACGATCAGCTCTCTTCACTCAAGAAACTGAGCCCTGTAAGTTAGTTCTGTAAAATTCACTACAGTCTGCACGTATTTAATGCAGACAAATTTGTTAAATGTGCTAAGCTGTATATGTTAAGAAAAATAATTGGTGTCACTTCCATGAACATTCGAGCTGCTTGTCGGTGTTTTAATTATCAGTGGTTTGTCAGCCAGCCCGTTGAATAATGGCAGTTGAGTTCTTTCTTTCTCTTTTAAAACAGGATATAGGCGAGACCCCACAGATCACACTGTATCAACACGACAACTATGGTGGCAATGCTGTCAACTTCACCTATGGGATAGATAACCTTAGCTTCTACCACTTCAACGATGAAGCTTCTTCCCTGAGAGTCAAAAGTGGAATGTGAGTTCGAACTCTTTTTGTTAAATAACCATTGTCTTGGGTTTTTGTCATGGGATGGTTCTAACTCGTTAGCTGGTGAAATGATAGGTTAAAATGGAACGACCTAGCCAAACTTGCACTCTTACGTGGGCTAAAGAGCAAAAAGTGAATGACTAAATACAGTTTGTGCCAATAATATCTCACTATATACATGTATACTTGACATGTTTCTACAGATGGATTTTGTATGAACATACTGGATACCAAGGGATTCAGAACATCGTAACTGAAGGTTTCTACCCAAATGCAGGGAGCTGGAGGGGTGCAAACGACCAGGTCTCTTCACTGCGGCCAATCAAGGAAGTAAGAGACATTGACATTTATTTCACAAAAGAATATACTTGTGTATACATCCTGTCCGTTATATGTAGGGAAAGAAATAATTAAGCGGTGCTGTTGATTTTTTCCCTATTACTGGACAGACAGAACATTGAACAATGGACAGACAAAACTAGTCACAGACTACAAAATAAAAAAATACACTTACCGAAAATAAACAGAGTACAGGATGGCAGAAAAAACTAGATTATTTAACTATATGATGATTTTCGAGAAAATAACCCGTATCACACTGAGGGCGCTGCATGAAAGTATGTGAATCATAACAATATATACGATGAGGACGCTGTGATTTATTTGCAGCAATGAACATTCCCGAAAGTTTTATCCCATCCAAGGACAGCCTCATTCAGGGTCAAGTTATCATCATTACTAAGGTCGTAGCGTTTGAGAAGGTTGGGTTACGAGTCAGTGACTACTCCTCACATTGTCTGAGGACTCTGTCCAGGTGACCCTACTGGAGGTCATTGTGACCTTTCCCCTTACTAGAAAACAACTCCCATCTTTGACCCAAACAGTCATCGAATGACAATCATTAGCCCCCCCATTGATTTATGAGGTTGTCGTGCAGTTCTTTTACATGAAATGACTTCATCCTTTCTTTTTATCACACCTTCAGCCGTATTATCCGACTGAGATACTGAGCATGGAGTTTGACATCGCAGCTGGGTTAATAGCGGCAACCCCTTACTCTCTTGTCAACCTGTCTCAGCGTAATGACTCGAGTGTGGACCAACAAGCCTCTTGGGCAGCCAAGCGCACAGTTAGCACAACCAAGACTTACGAGTGGCACTGGCAGAACACAACTGCTGTCAGCGTCGAGACGACTTTCTCTACGGGCGTGCCGTTCATCGCCGAAGGGGAAATCAAGCTAAGTGTGAGTAACTCCTTCACAGTCGGTGAAAACAAGGGAAATTCCAACACCCAGTCCGATGAATGGAGCTTTAATCTGCCGGCAACGGTCAAGGCGCAAACCATGCTGAGAGTTCAGGTGAACATCCAGCAGGGGAAGATCGATGTCCCCTTCACTGCGACACTGAGGAAGGGGAACCGAACCTGGAAGGAGATCGGGACGTACAAGGGAACCCAGAGCTACAATCTGCAAGTAGACTACACAGAGACACCACTGTAAACCTTGACGGCCCAAGCGTGGATCCATGGGGTGGGTTCAGGGGTCCGGATCACTCTCTGCTCTCGGCGACTTTTGTTTCTTTTAATTTTCTCTATCACACATTATAGCTCGAACCTTAGCTCACATAAAATATGATGGGAAACGACTGAAGTCGAGTCTCCATCGACCCCTTGCATAACGGTGTCAAGTCACTTCGTACCTTGTCCACTTTGCAACCTGGACACTTCGTACCTTTGTCAAGGTACGAAGTGACTTTGGACAAATTTCGTAGTCACGCGCACGTTTTTTACGCACCAAAAACACCTGTCTAATGAGCTGCCTCATTTTTCCTCAGTGAGGGGGCTGTTTGAGAGTGACATCATAATTATGCAAGGGCTCTATTGGAAGACTCGTAAAACATAAAAAAAATCCCTACCATTTAATTGTCGGAACAGACATTATACATGTCATTCATATCGTGTCAAGCTAGTAATTGTTAGTGCTTCCGCGCTCCGAAATGTCACTGCAATTGAATCTGTAAACAAAAACGTTCTTCTTACCCGTTATTATCGCATCCCTCCAGTAACTTTTTCAGTTTTTTACAATTAGTTGTTTGGACCCCTTCCTGGTACAGTTCCTGGATCCGGGCCTGCAGCCATCCAAAGGGAGTTGTTGATTGGAGAAACATTGACCGTGAGTTATATCACGTTAATGAGGTACTAGAATTAGGTACAGATAAACGTCAATTACAACTAAAATGTACTAAAATAATGCTATCGACTTCAATAAGTATAAATTTAATTTCATAAAAATGTAAAATAATGTTGTCATCATGTTTGCATTTCATTGTTTTATGCAAATACACCCCAACAAAACTGTACTTGAAGTTGCATTGTTTAAGTAAAATTGAAGACTATATAATAAAGACCTAAAATACAGACCAAGGCGGCAGTTAAATAATATAAAAAAAAAAAAACAAAAAAAAACCCAGTTACATACAATTTTGTTTAAAATAAGGCAGACGGATACATCTTAAAATATGGATGACTTTATCTCAATTCTAGAAATTGATTCTGTTCTGTATTTTGGAGATCTTCCAACGTAGCCTAGTAATCTTTAATACTGAACATGAATAAAATAGTTAACGAAAAAAGAATGTACTAACGTTTTATATTGCGAAACGGTTCAAAGCATTAAATCAATCCAGTTTTTGAGTGCACCAAAAGCAATTATAATTGTACCTTGTAGATGATTTTCCCCGACTGCAATGGCGATTTGCGCCCTCATTCCACTGTTCTCCGCCAGGTACCCTCCCTCCTGAAGACCTTATGGCACAGCCATGGCGTAACCAGACATTTTCATGGGGTGAGGTGGGTGGGGGGGGGGTATCATGGGGGGGGGGGGGGGGGGGTATCGGGGGCTATTTCAGATATTGAACTTTATTTTGTGCATTTTTATTGCGTCATTATGGGGTGGGGGCAAGCGTTCGGAGGGGAGACATGCCCCCCCCCCCCTGGTCATGCTACTGTTATGAACTTTGGGGGTGATGGTGGGAATGGCGCGACGAGATATCGTACACCACCGGGATCGAGGATGGGTAGGGGTCTACATAGCCATGTGCTTGTATACATTGTTTGAGCTCGGCAGTATGGCGGCCTCACGCAAATGGTCGTGCTTGTTTGAACGTTAAAGTTCGCATTTTGGTAGCCATAACATATACCAAAGCATGGATTTTGTTTCAAACATGCCCAAGACTTGCACAGTTTAACGCCCGTCACTTGGTTTAAATCAAGCATATTTTCTACCTGACCCTGTACTGAGATTTAGTCGGTATATAATGAATTAGTTCAATTATTTCGAATATATTTTCACCAAATATGTACCTTAGAGTAATTCTTTTATTAGGCCCCTACTTTATTTCTAAGAAAGAACAAATTTGTCATACTATGTAAAACATAAACCAGTTATAATATTAATATTACATATTTACATGAATGCATTGAATCACACTGAGATATATCATTGTACACATCTATAAGAACGATCTCTATTTACATTTATTTGCCTTCAAAACAATGAAAAATGCATTAAAATTCAATTATTTTGATCTTCACTCTTACATCCTTTTCTAACTGAAGGTATTGACCCCATTCACTAGTGGCGACTGTGAATCACCATTTTGGGTAATGTGAGTAAGGGTAAACGCTGCGTTGCCTAATTCGCACTACACTTAAAACCATGGTAAAACACACGGGTCACTGACTTTCAAAATGGTGCAACCAAGATTAGTGTGATGATAGACATAAATAAAGATCAAGGTCAATTACACAGTTTTGTGTCAATGCTGCATGCGGCTCCTGTCTGCCACGGTCGCCATTTTGGAAGTCAAATTGCACGTAAAACATGTGACAGACCTTCAGACATTGACATTGACAAAATTGTGGTGATGATGACCTCATGTGAACAGGTGAATTGATACCATTACTAGTATGATCATGGTTTACGAGATACATCTTAATACCATGCCCGATTATGTGCCAGATGGTGTACCCCAAATGTTCCCACACCGCAAAAATAAATGAAAACAATGGCGCTTCTACTTAAAGTTCTTCTCAGACCTCCCTGTGTAAACCTTTCAGGGCCAAGGTTCTTCGGCTAAGGTAGATAAATACAGGTGAAATAAACAAACATACTTTGGTGGCTCAGTCAGAGGTTCTGAGATTTTATACTACAGTACTTAAAACAATAACTTGTACTTTTACAATATTTAATATTAAGGATACAGTCCAAAGTTTTCAGCGATGACGGTAAAACAGAGCGTTATTATTTGGAAATCGGAAAGTTAATTTTAAAGTACTACCGAGACTCCGTTAAATAAACATGTTTTGCTTTAATAGTGTTGCCACGACTATAGTGAGATTGAAAGAAAGAAACATGTTTTGCCTGTTTATTAATTTGTTGGTTGGTAAGATTGAACGAAATAAACATATTTTGCCTGATTAATTTGTTGGTTGCACTGAAAAACGAATCTGTTGGTTGGTGAGACTGAAGGAAATAAACATGTTTTGCTTAGTGTTGCCACGACTAGTACTGCCATTATTATTTCACGAGTGGACATTAACACGAATACGACGACATGATGCAGCGACAGCTGAACTGAGGCCGTGTCCGAATTAACGGCTACAGCTACGGCTACGGCTAGATGTCCACGTCATCATGTGTTGAAGTATAGGACATCCTTAGCAACACCCTTAGCAACAGCCGTAGCTGTAGCTGTAGTCGCCATTCGGATACGGCTTGTAAACTCCCAACTCCTATCGTCCGCTGGTTAGAAACCCGCGTGTCAGAATTGATCCGGACTCTCTGTCCCAGGGAGTTTGACCAATTCCGGGTTAGGCTGACCTGGAAATTGGTAACAAATGGGATTGTAACTAAGATTGTGCGGCATTTAGACACATTACTAATAATATTGTTTTAACATACATTTCTCTCAGCACACTGTACAGTTGTAAGAAACAGTACCAGTAAACATGTTGACATGGATTCCGATCCGAGTCATACTGACTCAGAAATGGGTCAGGCCCATAGAGTTATATATTAGAACTAGAGGGCGCACTAGCAATACTGCGTGCACAAACGCGCCGGGACGCAATTTTTTTCTTCTGCAGCACACTTCGGCTATGGAGTCAACAGTTAAGGGATAGCAAGAACAGCCTATCCCTTAACTGTTGACTGTATTGACGAAGTATGCTGCAGAAAAAAAATCGCCGCCGGGACCGCAAGGAGACACGCGCGCCATTTTGTCGAGGGCAACATTGAGTAGGACACACGATGTGTGTATGGTAAATGCACGCATCGTGCGCTCGGTGTTCATGTTGTTGTTTTGCGTAGCTAGTAAAGTAGTAGTAGTATGTGAAGCATGGGCGCACCACCCGCGCGACGAGTCACGTAGTTAGGCTAGAGTGCGCCCTTTAGTTCTTATATATAACTCTATGGTCAGGCCCCATGAGACCCTGATCCTGGTCAATCAGACCCGGAAGTGTTTAGAGTGATAGCAGCAGACTTGGCAGGTAAATTTCAATTGCTAATAGTTTTTCGCATGTGCAAGTTTCCCCTTGAGTGTTCATAAGAGGTGTAATTCATAAGAGGTGTAACTATTTCTGACACTGTAAATATACCCACACCCTTAATTACAATTTTCACAATACATTTTTTTTCATGAGGTTTAAAATAATATACCTTAAAAAAAATCCTTTATCAATAATCTTTTTAAAACACCTTCATAACCTGTCTCAGTGCATTCCGTAGCACCTTCCTATTTTACCACAGGAAAGTTACAATAGATAGGTTGCAATATGACGTAAATCGGCCATCTTTACGGGCAATTTGGAACACACAGTCATGCGTTACGCGTGAGAACGGCGTGCAGGACGCGCACATTTCACCAAACTCATTGCATGATTGGTTAGTGAACGACGCGGCTGCGTTAATAATTTGAGCGCTTGACGCGTCTGCAAGCCAAAATGCGATTTGCCCGTAAAGATGGCGTCTACTGGGAACTATCTATTGGCAGGTCATGCACCAAGGTACCACGAAACCTTGCAAATGAGTACCATTCACCCTGACAAAGAATTTTCCATTGATGTTTTTATTTTTGAGAAAACAACAATTTGTTACAACTAAACAAGCGCATTTCCCAAGCATTTATTGTTCATTTGATTCATTTGTTTATTTCACCCACAGAAACCAGTGAGCATGAAAAATACATTTTAAGAGGAGTTTGATTGAATGTGTGTATCCATAAATATATATATATATTGTTCCCTATCCTTCAAGTTCACTTTTGAGTGATTTGACAAAATAAATTGGGGTTTTCAACACAGAGCTAAACATTTTTGGTCCCCTAAGATTTGCAGTAAAAACCATTGAAACAATCTCTCTAATAATATGAGAGTTGTACTTGTAGGCCCGTCTGAGTACTTGTGGTTCTAAAAAGAACCGGTTTTTGTGTTGACTCACCACCTCCTGGTCAGGCTTGACACAATAATTCGACCAGAACGACAATGTTCCTCATTCTACTGGTAGTGAAACGGTCTCCCTCGTTGCACAAAAACGGTTGCAAGTTTCAGCTCAACATTCGCCGTCAAGCAACAGCCAGAGTCTTCGCTCGCAGTTGTACAATCTCGCCGTCTCGAAAAAGTGCAAGCCGCCGTGCTTTTGCACGGCGGTTGACGGACGGCACACGGGCGGAGGGCGAGATGATGCAGCGCCGGTTGATGTCATTTTCACTTCCAAAATTCAGCCTTTGTACTTGTCCAGTTCCAGCTGCAGGCAATTTACATTTGGTCTATATAATTTAAGGCGTCCACTTTAGTCCATGGCTTGACCAAATTTGGCAAAATAAATTTGCCGTAAATAAGGAAGACGAAATACACAGGAATCGCATAGTTGTTACATCCGTTCTGCGTGTGCTAATTACACCATAATATTAAAAAACAAACAAATTGGCTTGGCGCACCCTACTCAGGATTATATTTCTACGCGAGGCGTTTACTTTTTGAAAGATGTAAACAAAAGTACATTTAAGATAAAAGTTGAGATTTTTTCTTCAAAAGTAACCTAAATTAAAACAACTTAGGTAAACTTTACTATGTTTATCTTTCGTTTCCCGATGTTTACACAGCAAAGGTGCACTACTTTCACCGGTGCGCGGAAGGAGTTTAGTGTTCTACGGTCGAGGCAATGTTGTCCGTGAAACTTGGAGCATGTGAGAAGCCGCGTAGCGCATTGGTCGGAAGTGCAGCTGTAGTAGACCTTTCAGTATTTTTCTTTGTTCCATTAAATCGCCCAGGCGGTCCTCATGCATTCCTTTCGTTACGCAACGCCAGGTGCGTTTCTCTGACTTCACTCACGCACGTGTATATAAAAGTTGACTGCACACACATTCGCTCTCTCACTTATATCTTTTCGACTCATGGATGAGGCAGCAGTTTAACCAGCACCAGAGTGTATGTATAATATAATTGACACCTAGCGCTGTTATTTTTTAGAGAGGACAATTTAGCACTTACATTACTTTCTTAGGACTCTTGTTGCTGTGGTGTGCTGTTGGCAGTAGTACACAGCTAATAGGCACATCGCAGTTACAAGCTAACTAATTCAACCAAAACCAAGTGCATTATAATTTATTTGGCACAAGTTTTGCCCTCTTCTTATTTACTTACCAAAAGGCAAAGTAGCCAAATTTCCATTTAGTTCACATATCATTTAAATTAATTAATAGCAAAGAACACACTACTAAATTGGTGATCCCGACGTTTGAATAATTTTGCGAATTCATCTATCAATTAAACAAATGACAGTAAGAGTCCGTCAATTATTAGTTGCCGATTCCAGAGCTTTCTCTTTTGATCATTACCCTCGACCAGAGTCTTGATCATTAAATCTTGATTTTGTTATTATTCGAGGTGCCACCATTGAAGATCTTATTATACGTACGCTAGCAAAATTACGTAGTTATAGGTATCTAGCATGAAACGCTGCCTAAGCGAACGTATGACTTATAACATGACGTATAGCGTAAGTTGCACTGACGTTGCCGAGTAGTGACCGGCCATAAACTCCCTTTCAATGGCTATCGGATTAAGACGCTGGGTGACTGGCAATCTGCCCGGCGCACATTGTCCACTTGACAGTTATTACTGGCGATTGCGTAATACATTACTAAAGAGGCCTTAGACACATACCCCTCGCAAATTAGCTGGGATATGGCGCCTGACGTACGCCAACATTATCACATAATTGTTTCGATGTACATTGTACGCATCTCTAATGATAGCTTGTTCCTCTTCGGTCATGGCACGACGCCTACGATTTACTCTCTCAGCCATTTTCTCTGATTTCTTCCTACCGATTAGGTAAACCACATGCTTTTAAAAAGCCCGCGTTCCGGGGCCCAGCCCTTTAGTAGAACAATACCTTACCAATCGCCAGTGTAAAGCAGACAATGCATGCAATGTGTGCTGGGCAAATCGTCTGTTATTCATCGTCTTAATCCCAGAGCCACTGAATGGGAGTTTAGGGCCGGCCACTTATCAGGGCAACGTCAGTGCAACTTACGTTGTACGTCATATTATAAGTCATACGTTCGCTTAGGTAGCGTTTCATGCTAGATACCTTATAGTACCTCCTGATTTTATCATAATTAAATTAGCTGCTGGTATTAATGACCTAACGCATTTTGTCGGAGCACCCCACTCTAGTGCCAAAGTTTTGCAAAAGTCAGATATTTCTTTGGACAGTTTATTTGCTAAGTTCAATCGTTTCAAGCGACAGGTTTTAGCTAGCAGACCCACAACGGCAATTTCTATTGTAACCATTCCGCCTGTTTCATTTGCTAGGTTTCAAGCCACTAAGCATTTGTCTTCTCCAATCTTGACAGAAAGCGAACTGAAGCACAATCAAAACCAGCTTGATTCTTTGATAGACTATGCGAATGCACGCATCAGATCAGTTAACTGAATTGCAATTCGGTATTGGCACTCGTACACTTTCATGGCACACTTCAGTTAGAAAGCCAAGCAAGCGTAAAAATAGATCAAGTCATTATACCTCATTACGCAACGACTTTTCTCAATTGTTCGACGGCCTGCATGCTAAATCAACGCTGAAAAGAAAGTGGTACAATGAGCTATTGAAATGCTTTGAAATAGACACACGAGCCTTGCAACAGCAGTTAGATTGAATCCAGCGACATTGATTTTATTGTCTACTAATCAGTAAATTTACAGCATGGCTGAGGGTGAGGACAAACCTCCATATCCACAATTCGCGGTTAGTTTAAAGCTGCCTCCATTCTGGCCGAATGACCCGCGAATATGGTTCGCGCAAGTAGAAGCGCAGTTTATAACACGACACATAACACAGCAGCAAACTAAGTATGCTCTGCAGCCCGAAATTGCCCTTGAAGTACGTGACTTACTTCTATGCCCAGGCGAAGACCCTTATGATACATTAAAGGAGGAACTAATACGGCGCACATCGGCTTCAACGCAAAAGCGATTACATCAGCTACTCATAGCCGAAGAATTAGGCGATCGAAAACCCTCTCAACTTTTAAGGCGTATGCGTCAATTACTTGGCGACCACAAACTCGAGGAAAGCATTTTAAAACAATTGTTTTTACAACGTCTGCCAACAAACGCGCAGCTCATCCTTGCGCCTACCAATGAAACGGTTTCCATTGATCAATTAGCAATCGTGGCAGACAGAGTTCTCGAGGTAACACCAGCGCCAGTGGGGCAAATAGCGGCCATTTCAGTTCATAAACCTATTGCTAATCCAGTAGAACCGGCACACTCCGAAACCAGTGAGCTGCGCGAAATGATAGAACAATTGAGCAAAAAAGTTGAAGCATTGTCAAGCAAAATGCGCTGGCAATCTAGAAGTAGGTCTAGTAGCCGTCCCAGTCGGAAGCGCGATGGCGACGCACGTCGCAAGCAATCCCTAACGCCCAATGACCACCAAGGTGATCAATGCTGGTACCATTGGCGTTATGGAGATAGAGCACACAAAATGTACTCAACCCTGTACTTACAGTAAGAGCAAACAGGAAAACGACAACGCCAGCAATTAAGTACGGCGCAATTGTCTGGCCATTATAGACCAAGTCGTCGTGTTAGCGTCAAGGATAAATCGACTGGCATTAATTTTTTAATCGATACTGGGGCAGATTTAAGCGTTTTTTCCAGTTACGGCCAAAGAGAAAAATTGCCATTTTTCTAGGATTTTCCTTGTTAAGTGAGACGTCGTGTGAGGCGCTACATAAAAGATGTGTATTTCTTTCAAACGTTAATTATATTTTTTTGCCCACTATAATACAACAAAAAATAGATTAACGTTTCGCACCATTGAGATCGAAATTAAAGCTCTCCACAATTTAGTGACCAAAAGAATAACATTTTATATTATTTTTCATTGTTACAATTATGAAGGTGAGCTGTTCAAGTATTAAAGTAAGTGGTTATAATGGAAGTCCACAATTATCTTTCCATTATTTGCAGCAAAAAATGAATACCAACATTGTACTTGATATGATCTAATTTTGTTACAGAATACAAACCCTACTGTATTCCATAATATGTAATAAAATCGCTTCCAGATCGTTGGAAAATATCCTCTAAACTTCCTTAATCTTATTATTTTCCCTCTCAGCTTAAAAACTTTGACATCTTCAATATGACTGGAAAGGTAAGTTGTTGTCTATCGGAATGTTTTTTGAATTTTCATTGAGAATCAAACTTGGAATAAACAGTCGTGGGACTACTCATAAAAACCCTAAAACAATATTTTGTTGTGGTTTTACAACCATTGAGACAAAACACAACTGCAAATAGAAACGGAATAAATAATCCACACATTGTTTTTGTTTGAGAAATCCTAACTTTTGACTATCCGGATTTTAAACTAAAGATTATTGTATAGTTGAATCTTTGCTAGTCTTTAAGAGTGACTTGAAATAATAATAGTATGCTTTAAACAAGACTTTTAAAACTTGTCGTTTAGTAAATATTTAACTGTATCAATAAATGTGTGGTGTATTATACTTTCTATAGAAACAATTTGTTCGTGTAATTGTCTTAGATAATCATCTACCATGACTCCAACTTTGGAGGTGCTTCCCGAGAAGTGACTGAAAACGTGTCAAATCTCACTTCCATTGGATTCAATGATAGGATATCATCCCTTAAGGTTCTTGGAAGTGTGTAAGTAAAACTATTGCACTTTAGTCGTTTACTGCTATTGATGATTTTATTATTGTGGTTCCGTTTTAATGTGAGTATTGGTTAACCTGCAATTTGCCGTTTTTGACGGTTACTGGCTTCCGTTTTTCGCTTGTTTTAAAGTTCTCTTTACTTTATATACTTGCTTCTTTTTAATGAATAATTACTGCAATGCGATATGGTGTAATCCTTTGTGATTGTATAAGGACATTTTATATTGTTTGACTCGTGTATTAATTTTCATGCACCCTGCTTTGGACAAGTGTTTAACATCTTCGTGTCTTTTGTTTCGTTTAACCTTGTAAAATAAAAATCTGTTTTACACTTGATTTTAACTTGATTCATGGATTTTCTTGGTGCTCTGTATTTTACTATTTTCTATTATTTTACTTTTTACTGCTTGTACACAGGGCCCTTAAGGATAGCATTTGTAATACTGATAAGGCTACCCTGTCTAAATAAATAAATAAATAAATAAATAAATAAATAAAACTTAGTCTGCTCCTAAAAATAATCACATTTTCAAAAATAATTGGGTTTGAACTATAATCATGTCCTCGGGTATCAACAATTGTTTTTAAACGCGGTCCATACTTGTTTTGAAGATTACAGTAATTCTATATAGTTTTCTCAAGTTTTCAGGAAATATGCCAAAAAGAGATGGTATGTATTGTTGGTCAGCATTGAAGACAAAACCCATTTAATGCCATTTCCAATTCTCAAGAAACAATGTCAATGATGCAGAGGCAGGATGCAGTTAACTCCTTTGTTGTTGTTTTCACTAGGTGGGTCGGGTACGAACACACAGGCTACCAAGGTAGACAGTACATCTTAGAAGAAGGTGACTATGCTAACTCGAGCGAATGGCAGGGATCAAACGATCAGCTCTCTTCACTCAAGAAACTGAGCCCTGTAAGTTAGTTCTGTAAAATTCACTACAGTCTGCACGTATTTAATGCAGACAAATTTGTTAAATGTGCTAAGCTATATATGTTAAGAAAAATAATTGGGGTCACCTCCATGAACATTCGAGCTGCTTGTCGGTGTTTTAATTATCAGTGGTTTGTCAGCCAGCCCGTTGAATAATGGCAGTTGAGTTCTTTCTTTCTCTTTTAAAACAGGATATAGGCGAGACCCCACAGATCACACTGTATCAACACGGCAACTATGGTGGCAATGCTGTCAACTTCACCTATGGGATAGATAACCTTAGCTTCTACCACTTCAACGATGAAGCTTCTTCCCTGAAAGTCAAAAGTGGAATGTGAGTTCAGAACTCTTTTTGTTAAATAACCATTGTCTTGTTTTTTTTGGTCATGGGATGGTTCTAACTCGTTAGCTGGTGAAATGATATGTTAAAATGGAACGACCTAGCCAAATTTGCACTCTTACGTGGGCTAAATAAAGAGCAAAAAGTGAATGACTAAATACAGTTTGTGCCAATAATATCTCACTATATATACTCGACATGTTTCTACAGATGGATTTTGTATGAACATACTGGATACCGAGGGATTCAGAACATCGTAACTGAAGGTTTCTACCCAGATGCAGGGAGCTGGAGGGGAGCAAACGACAAGGTCTCATCACTGCGGCCAATCAAGGAAGTAAGAGACATTGGCATTTATTTCACAAAAGAATATACTTGTGTATACATCCTGTCCGTATATGTATAGGGAAGGGATTCAAAGGTTCTTGGAAGTGTGTAAGTTAAACTATTGCACTTAGTCGTTTACTGCTATTGATTTGTGCCAATAATATCTCACTATATAGGGAAAGAAAGAATTAAGCGGTGCTGTTGAATTTTTCCCTATTACTGGACAGACAGAACATTGAACAATGGACAGACAAAACTAGTCACAGACTACAATATAAAAAAATACACTTACCGAAAATAAACAGAGTACAGGATGGCAGAAAAAACTAGATTATTTAACTATATGATGATTTTCATTACAAACACAAATTAGACAGGTGAAGTTTTCTTTTAAATATACGCAGTTAGACAGTAGATTTAAGTTCATGTTGAGACTGTTCCAATATGCAATTCAACGTTGTCTAAATGACTGTTATAAAATGAGGTTCGGCCATAGTTTACATTATTATAAATTACCATTCAATACGATACGAGAAAATAACCAGTATCACACTGAGGGCGCCGCATGAAAGTATGTGAATCATTAATATATACGATGAGGACGCTGTGATTATTTGCAGCAATGAACATTCCCGAAAGTTTTATCCCATCCAAAGACAGCCTCATTCAGGGTCAAGTTATCATCATTACTAAGGTCGTAGCGTTTGAGAAGGTTGGGTTACGAGTCAGTGACTCTTGTCAATGACTACTCCTCACATTGTCTGAGGACTCTGTCCAGGTGACCCTACTGGAGGTCATTGTGACCTTTCCCCTTACTAGAAAACAACTCCCATCTTTGACCCAAACAGTCATCGAATGACAATCATTAGCCCCCCCATTGATTTATGAGGTTGTCGTGCAGTTCTTTTACATGAAATGACTTCATCCTTTCTTTTTATCACACCTTCAGCCGTATTATCCGACTGAGATACTGAGCATGGAGTTTGACATCGCAGCTGGGTTAATAGCGGCAACCCCTTACTCTCTTGTCAACCTGTCTCAGCGTAATGACTCGAGTGTGGACCAACAAGCCTCTTGGGCAGCCAAGCGCACAGTTAGCACAACCAAGACTTACGAGTGGCACTGGCAGAACACAACTGCTGTCAGCGTCGAGACGACTTTCTCTACGGGCGTGCCGTTCATCGCCGAAGGGGAAATCAAGCTAAGTGTGAGTAACTCCTTCACAGTCGGTGAAAACAAGGGAAATTCCAACACCCAGTCCGATGAATGGAGCTTTAATCTGCCGGCAACGGTCAAGGCGCAAACCATGCTGAGAGTTCAGGTGAACATCCAGCAGGGGAAGATCGATGTCCCCTTCACTGCGACACTGAGGAAGGGGAACCGAACCTGGAAGGAGATCGGGACGTACAAGGGAACCCAGAGCTACAATCTGCAAGTAGACTACACAGAGACACCACTGTAAACCTTGACGGCCCAAGCGTGGATCCATGGGGTGGGTTCAGGGGTCCGGATCACTCTCTGCTCTCGGCGACTTTTGTTTCTTTTAATTTTCTCTATCACACATTATAGCTCGAACCTTAGCTCACATAAAATATGATGGGAAACGACTGAAGTCGAGTCTCCATCGACCCCTTGCATAACGGTGTCAAGTCACTTCGTACCTTGTCCACTTTGCAACCTGGACACTTCGTACCTTTGTCAAGGTACGAAGTGACTTTGGACAAATTTCGTAGTCACGCGCACGTTTTTTACGCACCAAAAACACCTGTCTAATGAGCTGCCTCATTTTTCCTCAGTGAGGGGGCTGTTTGAGAGTGACATCATAATTATGCAAGGGCTCTATTGGAAGACTCGTAAAACATAAAAAAAAACACTACCATTTAATTGTCGGAACAGACATTATACATGTCATTCATATCGTGTCAAGCTAGTAATTGTTAGTGCTTCCGCGCTCCGAAATGGCACTGCAATTGAATCTGTAAACAAAAAACGTTCTTCTTACCCGTTATTATCGCATCCCTCCAGTAACTTTTTCAGTTTTTTACAATTAGTTGTTTGGACCCCTTCCTGGTACAGTTCCTGGATCCGGGCCTGCAGCCATCCAAAGGGAGTTGTTGATTGGAGAAACATTGACCGTGAGTTATATCACGTTAATGAGGTACTAGAATTAGGTACAGATAAACGTCAATTACAACTAAAATGTACTAAAATAATGCTATCGACTTCAATAAGTATAAATTTAATTTCATAAAAATGTAAAATAATGTTGTCATCATGTTTGCATTTCATTGTTTTATGCAAATACACCCCAACAAAACTGTACTTCAAGTTGCATTGTTTAAGTAAAATTGAAGACTATATAATAAAGACCTAAAATACAGACCAAGGCGGCAGTTAAATAATATAAAAAAAAAAAAACAAAAAAAAACCCAGTTACATACAATTTTGTTTAAAATAAGGCAGACGGATACATCTTAAAATATGGATGACTTTATCTCAATTCTAGAAATTGATTCTGTTCTGTATTTTGGAGATCTTCCAACGTAGCCTAGTAATCTTTAATACTGAACATGAATAAAATAGTTAACGAAAAAAGAATGTACTAACGTTTTATATTGCGAAACGGTTCAAAGCATTAAATCAATCCAGTTTTTGAGTGCACCAAAAGCAATTATAATTGTACCTTGTAGATGATTTTCCCCGACTGCAATGGCGATTTGCGCCCTCATTCCATTGTTCTCCGCCAGGTACCCTCCTGAAGACCTTATGGCACAGCCATGGCGTAACCAGACATTTTCATGGGGTGAGGGTGAGGGGGGGGGGGTAATCGGGGGGTAATCGGGGCTATTTCAGATATCGAACCATTCATTTGTGCATTTTTATTGCGTCATTATGGGGTGGGGGCAAGCGTTCGGAGGGGAGACATGCCCCCCCCCCCCCCTGGTCATGCTACTGTTATGAACTTTGGGGGTGATGGTGGGAATGGCGCGACGAGATATCGTACACCACCGGGATCGAGGATGGGTAGGGGTCTACATAGCCATGTGCTTGTATACATTGTTTGAGCTCGGCAGTATGGCGGCCTCACGCAAATGGTCGTGCTTGTTTGAACGTTAAAGTTCGCATTTTGGTAGCCATAACATATACCAAAGCATGGATTTTGTTTCAAACATGCCCAAGACTTGCACAGTTTAACGCCCGTCACTTGGTTTAAATCAAGCATATTTTCTACCTGACCCTGTACTGAGATTTAGTCGGTATATAATGAATTAGTTCAATTAGACATTTCGAATATATTTTCACCAAATATGTACCTTAGAGTAATTCTTTTATTAGGCCCCTACTTTATTTCTAAGAAAGAACAAATTTGTCATACTATGTAAAACATAAACCAGTTATAATATTAATATTACATATTTACATGAATGCATTGAATCACACTGAGATATATCATTGTACACATCTATAAGAACGATCTCTATTTACATTTATTTGCCTTCAAAACAATGAAAAATGCATTAAAATGCATTAAAATTCAATTATTTTGATCTTCACTCTTACATCCTTTTCTAACTGAAGGTATTGATCCCATTCACTAGTGGCGACTGTGAATCACCATTTTGGGTAATGTGAGTAAGGGTAAACGCTGCGTTGCCTAATTCGCACTACACTTAAAACCATGGTAAAACACACGGGTCACTGACTTTCAAAATGGTGCAACCAAGATTAGTGTGATGATAGACATAAATAAAGATCAAGGTCAATTACACAGTTTTGTGTCAATGCTGCATGCGGCTCCTGTCTGCCACGGTCGCCATTTTGGAAGTCAAATTGCACGTAAAACATGTGACAGACCTTCAGACATTGACATTGACAAAATTGTGGTGATGATGACCTCATGTGAACAGGTGAATTGATACCATTACTAGTATGATCATGGTGTACCCCAAATGTTCCCACACCGCAAAAATAAATGAAAACAATGGCGCTTCTACTTAAAGTTCTTCTCAGACCTCCCTGTGTAAACCTTTCAGGGCCAAGGTTCTTCGGCTAAGGTAGATAAATACAGGTGAAATAAACAAACATACTTTGGTGGCTCAGTCAGAGGTTCTGAGATTTTATACTACAGTACTTAAAACAATAACTTGTACTTTTACAATATTTAATATTAAGGATACAGTCCAAAGTTTTCAGCGATGACGGTAAAACAGAGCGTTATTATTTGGAAATCGGAAAGTTAATTTTAAAGTACTACCAAGACTCCGTTAAATAAACATGTTTTGCTTTAATAGTGTTGCCACGACTATAGTGAGATTGAAAGAAAGAAACATGTTTTGCCTGTTTATTAATTTGTTGGTTGGTAAGATTGAACGAAATAAACATATTTTGCCTGATTAATTTGTTGGTTGCACTGAAAAACGAATCTGTTGGTTGGTGAGACTGAAGGAAATAAACATGTTTTGCTTAGTGTTGCCACGACTAGTACTGCCATTATTATTTCACGAGTGGACATTAACACGAATACGACGACATGATGCAGCGACAGCTGAACTGAGGCCGTGTCCGAATTAACGGCTACAGCTACGGCTACGGCTAGATGTCCACGTCATCATGTGTTGAAGTATAGGACATCCTTAGCAACACCCTTAGCAACAGCCGTAGCTGTAGCTGTAGTCGCCATTCGGATACGGCTTGTAAACTCCCAACTCCTATCGTCCGCTGGTTAGAAACCCGCGTGTCAGAATTGATCCGGACTCTCTGTCCCAGGGAGTTTGACCAATTCCGGGTTAGGCTGACCTGGAAATTGGTAACAAATGGGATTGTAACTAAGATTGTGCGGCATTTAGACACATTACTAATAATATTGTTTTAACATACATTTCTCTCAGCACACTGTACAGTTTTAAGAAACAGTACCAGTAAACATGTTGACATGGATTCCGATCCGAGTCATACTGACTCAGAAATGGGTCAGGCCCATAGAGTTATATATTAGAACTAGAGGGCGCACTGGCAATACTGCGTGCACAAACGCGCCGGGACGCAATTTTTTTCTTCTGCAGCACACTTCGGCTATGGAGTCAACAGTTAAGGGATAGCAAGAACAGCCTATCCCTTAACTGTTGACTGTATTGACGAAGTATGCTGCAGAAAAAAAAATCGCCGCCGGGACCGCAAGGAGACACGCGCGCCATTTTGTCGAGGGCAACATTGAGTAGGACACACGATGTGTGTATGGTAAATGCACGCATCGTGCGCTCGGTGTTCATGTTGTTGTTTTGCGTAGCTAGTAAAGTAGTAGTAGGCCTAGTATGTGAAGCATGGGCGCACCACCCGCGCGACGAGTCACGTAGTTAGGCTAGAGTGCGCCCTCTAGTTCTAATATATAACTCTATGGGCCTGACCCATTTCTGAGTCAGTATGACACGGATCGGAATCCATGTCAACATGTTTACTGGTACTGTTTATTTCACGAGTGGACATTAACACGAATACGACGACATGATGCAGCGACAGCTGAACTGAGGCCGTGTCCGAATTAACGGCTACAGCTACGGCTACGGCTAGATGTCCACGTCATCATGTGTTGAAGTATAGGACATCCTTAGCAACACCCTTAGCAACAGCCGTAGCTGTAGCTGTAGTCGCCATTCGGATACGGCTTGTAAACGCCCAACTCCTATCGTCCGCTAGTTGGTCTGGTTCGAAGATGGTCATCGTAGTATCCTATGAGTGTGGGGAAAAAATCATATAAGTAACAAATGTATGACACCATCAAAGGTAGGTTTACATCTTTAAAACCCGCGGGTCAGAATTGATCCGGACTCTCTGTCCCAGGGAGTTTGACCAATTCCGGGTTAGGCTGACCTGGAAATTGGTAACAAATGGGATTGTAACTAAGATTGTGCGGCATTTAGACACATTTCTAATAATAATCTAACCAAATATTGTTTTAACATACATTTCTCTCAGCACACTGTACAGTTGTAAGAAACAGTACCAGTAAACATGTTGACATGGATTCCGATCCGTGTCATACTGACTCAGAAATGGGTCAGGCCCATAGAGTTATATATTAGAACTAGAGGGCGCACTGGCAATACTGCGTGCACAAACGCGCCGGGACGCAATTTTTTTCTTCTGCAGCACACTTCGGCTATGGAGTCAACAGTTAAGGGATAGCAAGAACAGCCTATCCCTTAACTGTTGACTGTATTGACGAAGCATGCTGCAGAAAAAAAAATCGCCGCCGGGACCGCAAGGAGACACGCGCGCCATTTTGTCGAGGGCAACATTGAGTAGGACACACGATGTGTGTATGGTAAATGCACGCATCGTGCGCTCGGTGTTCATGTTGTTGTTTTGCGTAGCTAGTAAAGTAGTAGTAGTATGTGAAGCATGGGCGCACCACCCGCGCGACGAGTCACGTAGTTAGGCTAGAGTGCGCCCTTTAGTTCTTATATATAACTCTATGGTCAGGCCCCATGAGACCCTGATCCTGGTCAATCAGACCCGGAAGTGTTTAGAGTGATAGCAGCAGACTTGGCAGGTAAATTTCAATTGCTAATAGTTCTTCGCATGTGCAAGTTTCCCCTTGAGTGTTCATAAGAGGTGTAATTCATAAGAGGTGTAACTATTTCTGACACTGTAAATATACCCACACCCTTAATTACAATTTTCACAATACATTTTTTTTCATGAGGTTTAAAATAATATACCTTAAAAAAAAAAAAAAAAAATCCTTTATCAATAATCTTTTAAAAACACCTTCATAACCTGTCTCAGTGCATTCCGTAGCACCTTCCTATTTTACCACAGGAAAGTTACAATAGATAGGTTGCAATATGACGTAAATCGGCCATCTTTACGGGCAATTTGGAACACACAGTCATGCGTTACGCGTGAGAACGGCGTGCAGGACGCGCACATTTCACCAAACTCATTGCATGATTGGTTAGTGAACGACGCGGCTGCGTTAATAATTTGAGCGCTTGACGCGTCTGCAAGCCAAAATGCGATTTGCCCGTAAAGATGGCGTCTACTGGGAACTATCTATTGGCAGGTCATGCACCAAGGTACCACGAAACCTTGCAAATGAGTACCATTCACCCTGACAAAGAATTTTCCATTGATGTTTTTATTTTTGAGAAAACAACAATTTGTTACAACTAAACAAGCGCATTTCCCAAGCATTTATTGTTCATTTGATTCATTTGTTTATTTCACCCACAGAAACCAGTGAGCATGAAAAATACATTTTAAGAGGAGTTTGATTGAATGTGTGTATCCATAAATATATATATATATTGTTCCCTATCCTTCAAGTTCACTTTTGAGTGATTTGACAAAATAAATTGGGGTTTTCAACACAGAGCTAAACATTTTTGGTCCCCTAAGATTTGCAGTAAAAACCATTGAAACAATCTCTCTAATAATATGAGAGTTGTACTTGTAGGCCCGTCTGAGTACTTGTGGTTCTAAAAAGAACCGGTTTTTGTGTTGACTCACCACCTCCTGGTCAGGCTTGACACAATAATTCGACCAGAACGACAATGTTCCTCATTCTACTGGTAGTGAAACGGTCTCCCTCGTTGCACAAAAACGGTTGCAAGTTTCAGCTCAACATTCGCCGTCAAGCAACAGCAGAGTCTTCGCTCGCAGTTGTACAATCTCGACGTCTCGAAAAAGTGCAAGCCGCCGTGCTTTTGCACGGCGGTTGACGGACGGCACACGGGCGGAGGGCGAGATGATGCAGCGCCGGTTGATGTCATTTTCACTTCCAAAATTCAGCCTTTGTACTTGTCCAGTTCCAGCTGCAGGCAATTTACATTTGGTCTATATAATTTAAGGCGTCCACTTTAGTCCATGGCTTGACCAAATTTGGCAAAATAAATTTGCCGTAAATAAGGAAGACGAAATACACAGGAATCGCATAGTTGTTACATCCGTTCTGCGTGTGCTAATTACACCATAATATTAAAAAACAAACAAATTGGCTTGGCGCACCCTACTCAGGATTATATTTCTACGCGAGGCGTTTACTTTTTGAAAGATGTAAACAAAAGTACATTTAAGATAAAAGTTGAGATTTTTTCTTCAAAAGTAACCTAAATTAAAACAACTTAGGTAAACTTTACTATGTTTATCTTTCGTTTCCCGATGTTTACACAGCAAAGGTGCACTACTTTCACCGGTGCGCGGAAGGAGTTTAGTGTTCTACGGTCGAGGCAATGTTGTCCGTGAAACTTGGAGCATGTGAGAAGCCGCGTAGCGCATTGGTCGGAAGTGCAGCTGTAGTAGACCTTTCAGTATTTTTCTTTGTTCCATTAAATCGCCCAGGCGGTCCTCATGCATTCCTTTCGTTACGCAACGCCAGGTGCGTTTCTCTGACTTCACTCACGCACGTGTATATAAAAGTTGACTGCACACACATTCGCTCTCTCACTTATATCTTTTCGACTCATGGATGAGGCAGCAGTTTAACCAGCACCAGAGTGTATGTATAATATAATTGACACCTAGCGCTGTTATTTTTTAGAGAGGACAATTTAGCACTTACATTACTTTCTTAGGACTCTTGTTGCTGTGGTGTGCTGTTGGCAGTAGTACACAGCTAAAATAGGCACATCGCAGTTACAAGCTAACTAATTCAACCAAAACCAAGTGCATTATAAATTATTTGGCACAAGTTTTGCCCTCTTCTTATTTACTTACCAAAAGGCAAAGTAGCCAAATTTCCATTTAGTTCATATCATTTAAATTAATTAATAGCAAAGAACACGCTACTAAATTGGTGATCCCGACGTTTGAATAATTTTGCGAATTCATCTATCAATTAAACAAATGACAGTAAGAGTCCGTCAATTATTAGTTGCCGATTCCAGAGCTTTCTCTTTTGATCATTACCCTCGACCAGAGTCTTGATCATTAAATCTTGATTTTGTTATTATTCGAGGTGCCACCATTGAAGATCTTATTATACGTACGCTAGCAAAATTACGTAGTTATAGGTATCTAGCATGAAACGCTGCCTAAGCGAACGTATGACTTATAACATGACGTATAGCGTAAGTTGCACTGACGTTGCCGAGTAGTGACCGGCCATTAACTCCCTTTCAATGGCTATCGGATTAAGACGCTGGGTGACTGGCAATCTGCCCGGCGCACATTGTCCACTTGACAGTTATTACTGGCGATTGCGTAATACATTACTAAAAAGGCCTTAGACACATACCCCTCGCAAATTAGCTGGGATATGGCGCCTGACGTACGCCAACATTATCACATAATTGTTTCGATGTACATTGTACGCATCTCTAATGATAGCTTGTTCCTCTTCGGTCATGGCCCGACGCCTACGATTTACTCTCTCAGCTATTTTCTCTGATTTCTTCCTACCGATTAGGTAAACCACATGCTTTTAAAAAGCCCGCGTTCCGGGGCCCAGCCCTTTAGTAGAACAATACCTTACCAATCGCCAGTGTAAAGCAGACAATGCATGCAATGTGTGCTGGGCAATTTCATCGTCTTAATCCCAGAGCCACTGAATGGGAGTTTAGGGCCGGCCACTTATCAGGGCAACGTCAGTGCAACTTACGTTGTACGTCATATTATAAGTCATACGTTCGCTTAGGTAGCGTTTCATGCTAGATACCTTATAGTACCTCCTGATTTTATCATAATTAAATTAGCTGCTGGTATTAACGACCTAACGCATTTTGTCGGAGCACCCCACTCTAGTGCCAAAGTTTTGCAAAAGTCAGATATTTCTTTGGACAGTTTATTTGCTAAGTTCAATCGTTTCAAGCGACAGATTTTAGCTAGCAGACCCACAACGGCAATTTCTATTGTAACCATTCCGCCTGTTTCATTTGCTAGGTTTCAAGCCACTAAGCATTTGTCTTCTCCAATCTTGACAGAAAGCGAACTGAAGCACAATCAAAACCAGCTTGATTCTTTGTTGGACTATGCGAATGCACGCATCAGATCAGTTAACTGAATTGCAATTCGGTATTGGCACTCGTACACTTTCATGGTACACTTCAGTTAGAAAGCCAAGCAAGCGTAACAATAGATCAAGTCATTATACCTCATTACGCAACGACTTTTCTCAATTGTTCGACGGCCTGCATGCTAAATCAACGCTGAAAAGAAAGTGGTACAATGAGCTATTGAAATGCTTTGAAATAGACACACGAGCCTTGCAACAGCAGTTAGATTGAATCCAGCGATATTGATTTTATTGTCTACTAATCAGTAAATTTACAGCATGGCTGAGGGTGAGGACAAACCTCCATATCCACAATTCGCGGTTAGTTTAAAGCTGCCTCCATTCTGGCCGAATGACCCGCGAATATGGTTCGCGCAAGTAGAAGCGCAGTTTATAACACGACACATAACACAGCAGCAAACTAAGTATGCATATGTAGTCTCTGCTCTGCAGCCCGAAATTGCCCTTGAAGTACGCGACTTACTTCTAGAATGCCCAGGCGAAGACCCTTATGATACATTAAAGGAGGAACTAATACGGCGCACATCGGCTTCAACGCAAAAGCGATTACATCAGCTACTCATAGCCGAAGAATTAGGCGATCGAAAACCCTCTCAACTTTTAAGGCGCAAGCGTCAATTACTTGGCGACCACAAACTCGAGGAAAGCATTTTAAAACAATTGTTTTTACAACGTCTGCCAACAAACGCGCAGCTCATCCTTGCGCCTACCAATGAAACGGTTTCCATTGATCAATTAGCAATCGTGGCAGAGTTCTCGAGGTAACACCAGCGCCAGTGGGGCAAATAGCGGCCACTTCAGTTCATAAACCTATTGCTAATCCAGTAGAACCGGTACACTCCGAAACCAGTGAGCTGCGCGAAATGATAGAACAATTGAGCAAAAAAGTTGAAGCATTGTCAAGCAAAATGCGCAGGCAATCTAGAAGTAGGTCTAGTAGCCGTCCCAGTCGGAAGCGCGATGGCGACGCACGTCGCAAGCAATCCCCAACGCCCAATGACCACCAAGGTGATCAATGCTGGTACCATTGGCGTTATGGAGATAGAGCACACAAAATGTACTCAACCCTGTACTTACAGTAAGAGCAAACGGGAAAACGACAGCGCCAGCAATTAAGTACGGCGCAATTGTCTGGCCATTATAGACCAAAAGAATAACATTTTATATTATTTTTCATTGTTACAATTATGAAGGTGAGCTGTTCAAGTATTAAAGTAAGTGGTTATAATGGAAGTCCACAATGATCTTTCCATTATTTGCAGCAAAAAATGAATACCAACATTGTACTAGATCTGATCTAATTTTGTTACAGAAGACAAACCCTACTGTATTCCATAATAAGTAATAAAATCGCTTCCAGATCGTTGGAAAATATCCTCTAAACTCCCTTAATCTTATTATTTTCCCTCTCAGCTTAAAAACTTTGACGTCTTCAATATGACTGGAAAGGTAAGTTGTCTATCGGAATGTTTTTTGATCAGTCGTGGGACTCATGAAAATCATAAAACAATATTTTGTTGTGGTTTTACACATTCTCAGTGATCGGAAACAAAACATTTCAGTTCTCTCCGATTGCTCCGAGATTAATTCTGTACTAAGAAACAACGGTGTTCTGAAGGTACTGGTTCAATCTAAGCGTAATCGGAGATGAACAAAAATACAAACTCCTCAAAACGCTCTGAGATTATGAGACAAAACACAACTGCAAATAGAAACGGAATAAATAATCCACACATTGTTTTTGTTTGAGAAATCCTAACTTTTGACTATCCGGATTTTAAACTTAAGATTATTGTATAGTTGAATCTTTGCTAGTCTTTAAGAGTGACTTGAAATAATAATAGTATGCTTTAAACAAGACTTTTAAAACTTGTCGTATAGTAAATATTTATTTAACTGTCAATAAATGTGTGGTGTATTATACTTTCTATAGAAACAATTTGTTCGTGTAATTGTCTTAGATAATCATCTACCAAGACTCCAACTTTGGAGGTGCTTCCCGAGAAGTGACTGAAAACGTGTCAAATCTCACTTCCATTGGATTCAATGATAGGATATCATCCCTTAAGGTTCTTGGAAGTGTGTAAGTAAAACTATTGCACTTAGTCGTTTACTGCTATTGGTGATTTTATTATTGTGGTTCCCTTTTAATGTGAGTATTGGTTAGCCTGCATTTGCCGTTTTTGACGGTTACTGGCTTCCGTTTTTCGCTTGTTTTAAAGTTCTCTTTACTTTATATACTTGCTTCTTTTTAATGAATAATTACTGCAATGCGATATGGTGTAATCCTTTGTGATTGTATAAGGACATTTTATATTGTTTGACTCGTGTATTAATTTTCATGCACCCTGCTTTGGACAAGTGTTTAACATCTTCGTGTCTTTTGTTTCGTTTAACCTTGTAAAAAAAAATCTGTTTTACACTTGATTTTTTCTTGATTCATGGATTTTCTTAATGCTCTGTATTTTACTATTTTCTTTATTTTAATTGGTACTGCTTGTAAACAGGGCCCTTAAGGATAGCATTTGTAATACTGATAAGGCTACCCTGTCTGAATAAATAAATAAATAAATAAATAAAAATAATCACATTTTCAAAAATAATTGGGTTTGAACTATAATCATGTCCTCGGGTATCAACAATTGTTTTTAAACGCGGTCCATACTTGTTTTGAAGATTACAGTAATTCTATATAGTTTTCAGGAAATATGTCAAAAAGGGATGGTATGTATTGTTGGTCAGCATTGAAGACAAAACCCATTTAATTCCATTTCCAATTCTCAAGAAACACTGTCAATGATGCAGAGGCAGGATGCAGTTAACTCCTTTGTTGTTGTTTTCACTAGGTGTGTCGGGTACGAACACACAGGCTACCAAGGTAGACAGTACATCTTAGAAGAAGGTGACTATGCTAACTCGAGCGAATGGCAAGGATCAAACGATCAGCTCTCTTCACTCAAGAAACTGAGCCCTGTAAGTTAGTTCTGTAAAATCCACTACAGTCTGCACGTATTTAATGCAGACAAATTTGTTAAATGTGCTAAGCTGTATATGTTAAGAAAAATAATTGGTGTCGCTTCCATGAACATTCGAGCTGCTTGTCGGTGTTTTAATTATCAGTGGTTTGTCAGCCAGCCCGTTGAATAATGGCAGTTGAGTTCTTTCTTTCTCTTTTAAAACAGGATATAGGCGAGACCCCACAGATCACACTGTATCAACACGGCAACTATGGTGGCAATGCTGTCAACTTCACCTATGGGATAGATAACCTTAGCTTCTACCACTTCAACGATGAAGCTTCTTCCCTGAAAGTCAAAAGTGGAATGTGAGTTCAGAACTCTTTTTGTTAAATAACCATTGTCTTGTTTTTTTTGTCATGGGATGGTTCTAACTCGTTAGCTGGTGAAATGATATGTTAGAATGGAACGACCTAGCCAAATTTGCACTCTTACGTGGGCTAAATAAAGAGCAAAAAGTGAATGACTAAATACAGTTTGTGCCAATAATATCTCGCTATATATACTCGACATGTTTCTACAGATGGATTTTGTATGAACATACTGGATACCGAGGGATTCAGAACATCGTAACTGAAGGTTTCTACCCAGATGCAGGGAGCTGGAGGGGAGCAAACGACAAGGTCTCATCACTGCGGCCAATCAAGGAAGTAAGAGACATTGGCATTTATTTCACAAAAGAATATACTTGTGTATACATCCTGTCCGTATATGTATAGGGAAGGGATTCAAAGGTTCTTGGAAGTGTGTAAGTTAAACTATTGCACTTAGTCGTTTACTGCTATTGATTTGTGCCAATAATATCTCACTATATAGGGAAAGAAAGAATTAAGCGGTGCTGTTGAATTTTTCCCTATTACTGGACAGACAGAACATTGAACAATGGACAGACAAAACTAGTCACAGACTACAAAATAAAAAAATACACTTACCGAAAATAAACAGAGTACAGGATGGCAGAAAAAACTAGATTATTTAACTATATGATGATTTTCATTACAAACACAAATTAGACAGGTGAAGTTTTCTTTTAAATATACGCAGTTAGACAGTAGATTTAAGTTCATGTTGAGACTGTTCCAATATGCAATTCAACGTTGTCTAAATGACTGTTATAAAATGAGGTTCGGCCATAGTTTACATTATTATAAATCGCCATTCAATACTATACGAGAAAATAACCCGTATCACACTGAGGGCGCGGCATGAAAGTATGTGAATCATTAATATATACGATGAGGACGCTGTGATTATTTGCAGCAATGAACATTCCCGAAAGTTTTATCCCATCCAAAGACAGCCTCATTCAGGGTCAAGTTATCATCATTACTAAGGTCGTAGCGTTTGAGAAGGTTGGGTTACGAGTCAGTGACTCTTGTCAATGACTACTCCTCACATTGTCTGAGGACTCTGTCCAGGTGACCCTACTGGAGGTCATTGTGACCTTTCCCCTTACTAGAAAACAACTCCCATCTTTGACCCAAACAGTCATCGAATGACAATCATTAGCCCCCCCATTGATTTATGAGGTTGTCGTGCAGTTCTTTTACATGAAATGACTTCATCCTTTCTTTTTATCACACCTTCAGCCGTATTATCCGACTGAGATACTGAGCATGGAGTTTGACATCGCAGCTGGGTTAATAGCGGCAACCCCTTACTCTCTTGTCAACCTGTCTCAGCGTAATGACTCGAGTGTGGACCAACAAGCCTCTTGGGCAGCCAAGCGCACAGTTAGCACAACCAAGACTTACGAGTGGCACTGGCAGAACACAACTGCTGTCAGCGTCGAGACGACTTTCTCTACGGGCGTGCCGTTCATCGCCGAAGGGGAAATCAAGCTAAGTGTGAGTAACTCCTTCTCAGTCGGTGAAAACAAGGGAAATTCCAACACCCAGTCCGATGAATGGAGCTTTAATCTGCCGGCAACGGTCAAGGCGCAAACCATGCTGAGAGTTCAGGTGAACATCCAGCAGGGGAAGATCGATGTCCCCTTCACTGCGACACTGAGGAAGGGGAACCGAACCTGGAAGGAGATCGGGACGTACAAGGGAACCCAGAGCTACAATCTGCAAGTAGACTACACAGAGACACCACTGTAAACCTTGACAGCCCAAGCGTGGATCCATGGGGTGGGTTCAGGGGTCCGGATCACTCTCTGCTCTCGGCGACTTTTGTTTCTTTTAATTTTCTCTATCACACATTATAGCTCGAACCTTGCTGCAGACCTTAGCTCACATAAAATATGATGGGAAACGACTGAAGTCGAGTCTCCATCGACCCCTTGCATAACGGTGTCAAGTCACTTCGTACCTTGTCCACTTTGCAACCTGGACACTTCGTACCTTTGTCAAGGTACGAAGTGACTTTGGACACAATTTCGTAGTCACGCGCACGTTTTTTACGCACCAAAAACAGCCATCGTCTAATGAGCTGCCTCAGTGAGGGGGCTGTTTGAGAGTGTGACATCATAATTATGCAAGGGCTCTATTGGAAGACTCATAAAACATAAAAAATCCCTACCATTTGATTTTCGGAACAGACATTATACATGTCATTCATATCGTGTCAAGCTAGTAGTTGTTAGTGCTACCGCGCTCCGAAATGTCACTGCAATTGAATCTGTAAACCAAAAACGTTCTTCTTACCCGTTATTATCGCATCCCTCCAGTAACTTTTTCAGTTTTTTACAAATAGTTGTTTGGACCCCTTCCTGGTACAGTTCCTGGATCCGGGCCTGCAGCCATCCAAAGAGAGTTGTTGTTCGGAGAAAACCCAACCTCGGGGATGTTAAAACATTGACCGTGAGTTATATCACGTTAATGAGGTACTAGAATTAGGTACAGATAAACGTCAATTACAACTTAAATGTACTAAAATAATGATATCGACTTGAATAAGTATAAATTTAATTTCATAAAAATGTGAAATATGTTGTAATCATGTTTGCATTTCATTGTTTTTATGAAAATACACCCCAACAAAACTGTACTTCAAGTTGCATTGTTTAAGTAAAATTGAAGACTATATAATAAAGACCTAAAATACAGACCACGGCGGCAGTTAAATAATATTAAAAAAACTATTAAAAAAAAAAAAAAAGTTGCATACAATTTTGTTTAAAATAAGGCAGACGGATACATCTTAAAATATGGATGACTTTATCTCAATTCTAGAAATTGATTCTGTTCTGTATTTTGGAGATCTTCCAACGTAGCCTAGTAATCTTTAATACTGAACATGAATAAAATAGTGAACGAAAAAAGAATGTACTAACGTTTTATATTGCGAAACGGTTCAAAGCATTAAATCAATCCAGTTTTGGAGTGCACCAAAAGCAATTATAATTGTACCTTGTAGATGATTTTTCCCCGACTGCAATGGCGATTTGCGCCCTCATTCCATTGTTCTCCGCCAGGTACCCTCCTGAAGACCTTATGGCACAGCCATGGCGTAACCAGACATTTTCATGGGGTGAGGGTGAGGGGGGGGGGGGGGTAATCGGGGGCTATTTCAGATATCGAACCATTCATTTGTGCATTTTTATTGCGTCATTATGGGGTGGGGGCAAGCGTTCGGAGGGGAGACATGCCCCCCCCCCCCCCCTGGTCATGCTACTGTTATGAACTTTGGGGGTGATGGTGGGAATGGCGCGACGAGATATCGTACACCACCGGGATCGAGGATGGGTAGGGGTCTACATAGCCATGTGCTTGTATACATTGTTTGAGCTCAGCAGTATGGCGGCCTCGCGCAAATGGTCGTGCTTGTTTGAACGTTAAAGTGCGCATTTTGGTAGCCATAACATACCAAAGCATGGATTTTGTTTCAAACATGCCCAAGACTTGCACAGTTTAACGCCCGTCACTTGGTTTAAATCAAGCATATTTTCTACCTGACCCTGTACTGAGATTTAGTCGGTAATCATATAATGAATTAGTTCAATTAGACATTTTAAATATATTTTCACCAAATATGTACCTATTAGAGTAATTCTTTTATTACTTTATTTCTAAGAAAGAACAAATTTGTCATACTATGTAAAACATAAACCAGTTATAATATTAATATTACATATTTACATGAATGCATTGAATCACACAGAGATATATATTTATATAACTTATCATTGTACACATCTATAAGAACGATCTCTATTTACATTTATTTGCCTTTAAAACAATGAAAAATGCATTAAAATTCAATTATTTTGATCTTCACTCTTACATCCTTTTCTAACTGAATGTATTGACCCCATTCACTAGTGGCGACTGAATCACCATTTTGGGTAATGTGAGTAAAAAGGTAAGAGTAAACGCTGCGTTGCCTAATTCGCACTACACTTAAAACCATGGTAAAACACACGGGTCACTGACTTTCAAAATGGTGCAACCAAGATTAGTGTGATGATAGACATAAATAAAGATCAAGGTCAATTACACAGTTTTGTGTCAATGCTGCATGCGGCTCCTGTCTGCCACGGTCGCCATTTTGGAAGTCAAATTGCACGTAAAACATGTGACAGACCCTCAGACATTGACTCCCAAAATATGAATAGTGCGACCAAAATTGTGGTGATGATGACCTCATGTGAACAGGTGAATTGATACCATTACTAGTATGATCATGGTTTACGAGATACATCTTAATACCATGCCCGATTATGTGCCAGATGGTGTACCCCAAATGTTCCCACACGCAAAAAATAGGGTGTCAAAATTGACACCATGGGTGTTGTTTCATACATAAATACTCAAGAGAGAGTCAAAAATAAACATCGCGGGGTGTTAAATCAACCACACTGTAATTGTTTTGGCAGAATAAGTTTTATTTAAACACCCAATATTTTGCGGTGCATACTCCGACAAACTCTTTTCTTCTTGTACCCCCCTCCTCCCCCAAAAACCCCTCAAACCACCAAAACAAAAACAAACCAACAACAACAGCAAACAAAACAAAACGAAACTATTCTAAAGAAATCATTAGAATCCCAGAACACCAAGACACAATATATATAGGAGGGGGGGGGGGGGGGGGGGTTGTACACCATGCCGCATATCGAGGACCAAATGGATACACCACAGATTTTTTTTGAAAAGCCTCATTGTCGTTCAATATAATTAATCAGAATAATACATTTTACAGAATTTGTCACTTTTTGAAAGGATAGCAACTTTATAAAATATTAATTGACAAGCGCTGTGTTATTTTAAGAAATAACATATTTTTTAATTTTGTGACTACGGGTCAAGTTAATCTTGTAGACTTTTTCGACTTCCTCAAACAAAAAACAACAAATACATTTTCAAAACAAAAGAGAGAGAAAAAACAGTAAAACGAAATCTAGTCTTGATTTTCAAACTGCAAATGGACCGTGCAAGTCTCGCGCGTAATCGACCACTCGGCGTACATTGCTTTAATGCGTGAATGAAACAAACTCGCGCACTTTAACGATGTTCGAATAAGAGCGAGACTTGCACAGTCTATGCAAGAAGTTCAGTAAATGTACCCTCCATCGCCAGCTTTGAAATGACGAGGGCTTGATGAACAGTTTGTGAAACTTTTTTATAAATGAAAACAATGGCGCCTTTTACTTAAAGTTCTTCTCAGTCCTCCCTGTGTAAACCTTTCAGGGCCAAGGTTCTTCGGCTAAGGTAGATAAATACAGGTGAAATAAACAAACATACTTTGGTGGCTCAGTCAGAGGTTCTGAGATTTTATACAACAGTACTTAAAACAATAACTTGTACTTTTACAATATTTAATATTAAGGATACAGTCCAAAGTTTTCAGCGATGACGGTAAAACAGAGCGTTATTATTTAGAAATCGGAAAGTTAATTTCAAAGTACTACCGAGATTCCGTTAAACTATATTTTAATTCGTTTTAACCAGACACTTAAACGATTATTAAATTGTTGTTTATAGTGAGATTGAAAAAAAAGAAACATGTTTTGCCTGTTTATTAATTTGTTGGTTGGTAAGATTGAACGAAATAAACATATTTTGCCTGATTAATTTGTTGGTTGCACTGAAAAACGAATCTGTTGGTTGGTGAGACTGAAGGAAATAAACATGTTTTGCTTAGTGTTGCCACGACTAGTACTGCCATTATTATTTCACGAGTGGACATTAACACGAATACGACGACATGATGCAGCGACAGCTGAACTGAGGCCGTGTCCGAATTAACGGCTACAGCTACGGCTACGGCTAGATGTCCACGTCATCATGTGTTGAAGTATAGGACATCCTTAGCAACACCCTTAGCAACAGCCGTAGCTGTAGCTGTAGTCGCCATTCGGATACGGCTTGTAAACTCCCATCTCCTATCGTCCGCTAGTTGGTCTGGTTCGAAGATGGTCATCGTAGTATCCTATGAGTGTGGGGAAAAAATCATATATTAAGTAACAAATGTATGACACCATCAAAGGTAGGTTTACATCTTTAAAACCCGCGGGTCAGAATTGATCCGGACTCTCTGTCCCAGGGAGTTTGACCAATTCCGGGTTAGGCTGACCTGGAAATTGGTAACAAATGGGATTGTAACTAAGATTTAAACACATTTCTAATAATAATCTAACCAAATATTGTTTTAACATACATTTATCTCAGCACACTGTACAGTTGTAAGAAACAGTACCAGTAAACATGTTGACATGGATTCCGATCCGGGTCATACTGACTCAGAAATGTGTCAGGCCCATAGAGTTATTATTATATTAGAACTAGAGGGCGCACTGGCAATACTGCGTGTACAAACGCGCCGGGACGCAATTTTTTTCTTCTGCAGCACACTTCGGCTATGGAGTCAACAGTTAAGGGATAGCAAGAACAGCCTATCCCTTAACTGTTGACTGTATTGACGAAGTATGCTGCAGAAAAAAAAAATCGCCGCCGGGACCGCAAGGAGACACGCGCGCCATTTTGTCGAGGGCAACATTGAGTAGGACACACGATGTGTGTATGGTAAATGCACGCATCGTGCGCTCGGTGTTCATGTTGTGGTTGTTTTGCGTAGCTAGTAATAAAGTAGTAGTAGTACGTGAAACATGGGCGCACCACCCGCGCGACGAGTCACGTAGTTAGGCTAGAGTGCGCCCTCTAGTTCTTATATATAACTCTATGGTCAGGCCCCATGAGACCCTGATCCTGGTCAATCAGACCCGGAAGTGTTTAGAGTGATAGCAGCAGACTTGGCAGGTAAATTTCAATTGCTAATAGTTCTTCGCATGTGCAAGTTTCCCCTTGAGTGTTCCATTCCTTTGATGCGAACAAGTGTACACCCAGTGGCTAGAAATTTCTCTTCTTGAGATAATTTCTTCTTGAACGCTGCCACATTATTTGTTTTATTTAAAATTTCTGGCCGGAGAAAAGAGCGAGAGAGACGATAACTAGCATACAAAAACGTGACATTCTCTTTGTCCGTATTTCATTTTCTCTGAATGTGACTTCATGGAGTCAAACATTAATTTATCGACATTAAAAGAAATCCTTGAAAAAAAAAATTACGTCCAGGTCTTCCGTCTTTACTAATGGCGTGTATTCTATACACCTCACGTAAATTACCAACTTAATTAATTATTAACTCTTGAGAGTTCAAGCCAGGTTTTATATTCAAGAGATGAAGCACAGACAGGTTGCAGTTTGTTATTTAATAAGCAAGATGACCGGAATGCTGTTGTTATAGCAACAGCGTGTTTAAGAAATGCTAATTGGTGAAAACGCTTTTCACTTATCTTAGCATTTGTTGTCAAACCCAAATCAGCGTAAACGATTGACATTATTTGTAACAAATAATAATTATAAAATAAAATGGCAAAACCCGGAAACCCCATCAATTCTCAGTACTATCTTAAAATAAAATCCAGGAGACGTGTGTTAGAATGAGAAGAAGGGAATACAAATGTTTGCATACAAATTAACGGTAAAATCAAATTACTGGAGTAGAGATAAACTTACATTCTAGACACGGTGTTAACTAGGTCACATGACTGATTGGAACCTGAAATGGAAAACCATTACAAAACACTTCAGCAATGTTTTTCTATAGGCCCTAATAGTTATTATGGTCTTCCCTTTTGTTTTTTACAAAAACAGTGACATTTTTGCCGAGTTGGTAACAACTTCTGACAGAATTTTGCCGAACACTGAACTGTACCTTATACTCTTCAATCCTTAAAATCTCCACATACTGACCTTTCTAACCTTTTAAACTGTTTTCTTTTGGAGGTAAGTTTAGCTCTCAGCTTGCACAAGCAAATCACTATCATTGTAACAGTGGGTGTTCCTACCGCTACACAAAATGTTGCTATGACAATGTCATGCTCCATACCAAGACCTGTGGTGATGATAGGCAATACAACAATGTGTTAATGGCAACCTTGCCTACAGTAATTGAACACAGCTAGTTGAAGTTATTCCATTATGGAGATAGGTTCTCGCTTGTATAATTTGCCATCATGATGAAAGCGAACAACCTCACTATTAGTATTTGTCCTCCGTCTTCACCACCCCAATAACCCACTGATTTTTATATCATTACCTATCCAGTGAAAAGAAAGCGAACAATGGAGAATCCCACCACCTACCGCAATGGCAACATCACGTACAGTAATTAGCCCTTCCAATTAAATATCTAATATTCACGCTTGTGTAAAATAATACACTATAGATAGATTGCGCATGACGTCATTGACCGCCATCTTTGATGACAAACATAGGGAACATGCACGCTTGTACGCGCTGCGCACAACAGTCAGCCAATGATAGCCTTTCTCATGCACATGCACGTTTTATCAACGATGGCGGCCAATGCAGGGGTATATTGGCATGGTTGGCAAGCCCCATCGAGTTTTGCACTAGGCAGCAGACGTACAAACGCATATTATGCGTTACGCCACCATCAGCCCCATATACAAAAAGCCGTGATGTTCCCTCATTTAGCCCATTAGTATAGGCCTAGTAGCGTTAGCGTGTAAGGCGATTTGCAATTCACATTATCTCAGAGAAAAGGGACGATTGCACACATTTTGGTTACAATATTCAATTTTTGAGCAGGGTTCGTTTTGTAAAATTGTCCATTATTATAAAAAACCTCCCAAAACTAAAGAAACGAAACAATGAATAGCCTACCCTCACCAACCTCCCTCAGTCATCACTACCCCCTATACTCAACACTATAATGTGAGGGGGAAATAACGGCAGAGTTAGAAAAAAACAAATTAAACATTGCCACTTGCTCGTTACAACTCACCCATTGGTTGATAATAACAGTAATAAAATCTTCGCCCTCTAACTGAGTAGGGATGCGAACCACTCCAACGCTGTTCATCAACCGGCCACTCAACAAATTGCAAATTAGACTCCATATTCAAGACTTTCTGGCACTGAGGTTGACCATACGGCATAAGGAAAAACGGCCCGACCATGCCCAGATCTATGGTCGTATTGACGTTACCATCCGTGGAGCAGCAGTATTGAAATAGAGTCATGTTGAGATACGTGAGAGATAAGGGGGAATATGGGTCCACCGGCCGCTCCCGAACGAAAGGCATGAACGGTAATGCTGTGACACCTGAAATGTTCAAGAATATTGAGAAATTGTGTGATGGTTGTTTTATCTTTGTTATAATAAAGTACAAAGCAATAAGCCATATTGAGATATGGTGGCCACATTGCTATAACACTATTTAATTTGGGTCTGTATACACCCAAACCAAACAGTGCACTCTAGGGCCCAATTTCAGCTAAGCACAACAAAATTTCGCTTACCAGAATAAGGTTACCAGCCAAACTACCATGTCTCATGTACAATTTGTGACTGGTATCCTGCTCATTTCTGCTTAGCAGACAGTTGTTAAGCACAATTTTCAGCTCTATGAAATTGGGCCCTGTAGTGTCCACCCTATCTCAAAAAGGCTAATGGAAGTGTAACTATGAAATTTAAACTGTGGGTCGGTTGATAAATAAATTATATACGAAGAATGTACACAACTGAGAAAATGAAAAACTTGTCAGTCCTATTGTTCTATTTTGGGAAATCATCAAGTTACTCTTTTAATCTGATTCTGAAATCAGTGACGTTCATGATTTCGCAGTTTCAAAGTCATTCAACCACAATCGAGATGGCTTTACGGAATGATTCTCCCAAGTAACTTTGGAAATTACCAATACAGACAAAAGAATCAAAATTAATATCTTAGGGTGTTAAAGGCCCCGTACACTATTGGTAAGATCGAAAAACACAAATGTTCACAGATTCACACATAACTTACATGATTTAAAGTAAGTAATGGTAGAAAGGGTTCCTTAAAATATTTCTGCCTAAAATGCTATCGTTTCTGAGAAATTAGTAAAACAATAGTTTTTATCGCGCGCGATAATAAACTCCATGTTTGAAAAACAGAAAACACATAAGGTCTCTTTCACTATTTTCTCGTGACCTCGATGACCAATTGAGCTCAAATTTTCACAGGTTTGTTATTTCATGTATGTGGTTGATTACACAAAACATGAACACTGTCTGTGATTATTTTTTTAGCTCTGCCAATCCTGTATAATACCTTTAAAGTAAAACCAATGTAATCATTTTTGCAGAAATTAGTGTTATTTTAACACCCCATGGTGTTAATGTTGATACTCTCTTTGGTATCTATATGTGACAACACCCATGGTGTCAATTTTCAAAGTTACCAAATTGTTGTAGTGTATGGGCCTGAAGTACAGGAAGTGGAAGAACAGATCTGAGTGCATTTTATCCGTAAATCAAAGCAGCACTCATTAACCACATTTACCACTCTGCTGAAGATAATGTCTCTCTACCAATTGCATGAAAGTATTAAAAGATATACTAATTTGGTAAAACAGGAAATTGATGTGTCTAAAAGGTGTTCAATTGAGGATGAGTACACAAGATCAAGGACCAATCATTCGATTTTGTTTTTAGAATACTCATCATTTTGATGTCTCCAATAGAACTCTTGCATTGGCCGCCATCGCTGAGGTCAAACAATGGAAACATGCATGCGTGGTACGCGCCGCGCACAACTCTCAGCCAATGAAAGGTCTTCATTTTACCTCAGTGAGGACGCTGTTTGGGTTTTATGACGTCATATTATGCAAGTGCTCTAGTCCAAACCATCCAAAGGATACTCACCAGATTTAAATCCGGGGGGACAATCACCATAAGACCATGCATATCTCCCTGTCTCCTGCTTCACTGCTCTCCCCACACTGTAAATACAGTACTGCCCCTTGGGCCAGTCCAACACGGGGTCTGAAATCGAGCCTCCTGAAATCGCGCTTTTATTTTGTACACAAAATTCAAACAGCACCTTGTCGTCACCGACCGTGTCAAGACCAAGTTTGAACTCTTCGGAGATCTCTGTATCATGGCTTAGGTTGGAGTACTTTAGACCCACTGTGAAGTCCATCCAATGTTCTGAAAATGTTGTGAAAAGAAAGACGGCAAATCGACATAGAATAAATGGGTTGTTTTGTTTGTTATGTTTTTTCTTTCTTCTTCTTCTCACTGTTATACTTTAATTCTAGACAGTTTCAGTTGATGGTTAAGCCGCAAATCGCGGCCATTCAAAAAGTATTTACCTAAAACTCTGAGATTAAAGTCTATCCCAATAACAAACAGTGGCTAACTAAAGAGATAAAAGGACTTGTTAAACAAAAACAAATGGCGCACGCAAACAGGAATTTTGATGAAAAACGTCAACTACAGAAGGAAATAAAAAAATGCATCCGACATTCGAAGCGTACGTTCGGCTTAAAAATCGAGAGTAAATTTAAAAACAGCAACCCTAAAGCTGCATGGGATGCCATGAAGGACATTACAGGGTACACTCAGCGGAACAAATTGAATGCACCAGCTGGTGATCCTAAGCAGCTCTGTGATGAGTTGAACAAGTTTTATGGGCGCTTTGATCAGGATGGATCACGTGACAACCCGACCCATGATAAGCTGTATATGGAACTGGTGTCAAGATTAAACGACGACAACAAATTGCAAATTTCAATTGCGCAGTTGAGAAATCTTTTAAGGCCATTAAACCAAACAAATCGGCTGGACCTGATGGGATCTCAGGAAGGATTTTGAAAACTTGCCACAAGGAGTTAGCGGGGATGTTTCTACAATTGTTTCAGTGGTCCCTGGACTGCCACATGGTTCCAAGTTTATGGAAATCCTCTACAATTGTTCCAGTTCCCAAGAAACCCAGCCCTACTGTTCTTAATGACTATAGACCAATAGCCCTAACTGCTATCGCGATGAAATGTTTTGAGAAAATAGTCAGAGACATCCTAACTGTGGAAACTGTAAACTTTATGGACCCTTTTCAGTTTGCATACAGGGAGAAACGTGGTGTAGCGGATGCCATGATTACATTTTTACATAACATTTATGACCACCTTGAAAAACCCAGAAGATATGTTCGCACCTTATTTTTTGATTTCTCCTCAGCCTTCAATACCATCAAACCTTATGTTCTCCTCAGAAAAGTGCAAAGTGTTAATCCCTACCTTGCACTGTGGATCAATGATTTTTTATTAGATAGATCACAGAAGGTCAGATTTGCCAATACAATGTCAGATGTCATTCACATAAGTACAGGGGTCCCTCAAGGGTGTGTTCTGTCTCCCTTGCTATTCTCTTTGTATACAAGTGATTTTTATCTTGATGGGGGATCATGCGTTATCACAAAATATGCTGATGATACCGCCTTGTCTGGATTGATTACCAATAACTGTGAGATTGAGTACAGGACTGCAATCAACAAATTTGTTGAATGGTGTGACCAAAATCACTTAATTTTAAATGTACAGAAAACTAAAGAAATGATATTTGATTTCCGAAAAACAACGACCATAACAGAACCTGTGGAAATCAGTGGTACACCTGTTGAAGTGGTTCAAGAATTTAAGTACTTGGGTACAATGATAGATGACAAATTAAACTGGAATGCTAACACAACCAGAATCTGTAAAAAATCCAACCAACGGATGTATTTTTTAAGGAAATTAAAATCTTTTAATGTTAGTCACCAGATTCTTAGACTTTTTTTTCAAAGCACCATTCAATCCATTGTTACCTTTTGTTGCATTAGTTGGTTTAATTCACTTACTTTGTGTAATCTTAAGAAACTTCAGCGTATAGACAAACAAGCTAGAAAGATCATTGGTGCTGATTTTCAGGGTATTAAAGAAATCTCACAGAATCGTGTCACAAACAAATTTAATGAAATATTGTCAGACTCAACCCATCCTCTCAACCCATTCATTATTCAGAACCGATCTGGTAGGGTACGCCAACTTGCTCTCAAAACAAACAGATTAAAATCTTCATTTTTACCATGGGCTATTCAAATTTTTAATCTTAGTTTCTCAAGGTAAATTTGGTTTGTATTTTCCCTCTCCTTCTCTACCCCTTCCTCTACCACCCCTGTCCACTATCCAACCCTTCTCCCCCTTCCCCGCTCCCCTTCCCTGCTCCAAACCTTGCCTCCATCCACACTGCCGTCCAACCCTTGTTTTGCCATTCCTTTCCCAAACTCTTGTTTTGCCATTCCCCTCCTTTTTAGTGATTTTTAAAGGGGTTTTCGTTTGTATATTATATACATATTATATATTCTATTTACATGTATATAGTTTATCTTTGTATTTTAATTCTTAGAGACCATGTTTTTGATTGTCTTAAGGCTTCTTTTTAATGTTATTTCATACACTGGGAAGATAATTTTCATGTTTTTATCAACGTGATTGAATAAATTTGAATTGAATTGAATGGTTAAGCCGCAAATCGCGGCCATTCAAAAAGTATTTACCTAAAACTCTGAGATAAGTCTTCAAATCGAATTAATATTAATACCTGCACATCCTGACATTGGGCGAGGTAGTGCAAAACCATCTAGAAGACCACCGTGTAAAACTGAAACGATACAAGTTTGAACATTCATGAGAACAAAAATACATTCCTTAATCTTGTAATCAGTCATTCCTGCTTGTTCACAATACATTGTTAGGACAAAATGACGCATAAAGATTTAAAAATGTTGAACACGGACATTTTGCCAAAAGGTTGCAAAAGAGAGGAACGGAGATATTCTTGAAAGGATATCCTTTCCCTGAAAATAGTGAACATCTCCCGAAAATGTTTTATCACAATCTATAATATCACCATCAGAGTAGGGCTGTTTGTTGAGACAATTCTGAAAACAGTACAAACAAATTTGCTAGATTTTCTTGAACCCTTATTTTATACAAAATTTGTAAAGATAAAAAACACCTTTGTTTAATTTTTTGAAAGTATACTGATTATGAAGTTCATGCTGGGAACTCTTTTTTCAGCCCCTCTTAAATGTAGTAATAATCAAGAAATATCGTATCTGAAAACCTAAAAATCGTAACAGCTGGTTTCGAACAATTATGGTAAACATGCTGGAATAAAATTGTGCATGGTAGGACTATTTTCCTATTTTCTCCTGACTCACAAGACCGACTAAGCCAAAATGTTCACAGGTTTGTTATTCCATGTAAATGGTTGATCACACAAAACATGAACACTGTCTGCTGCTATTTTGTCAGCTCTATCAATCCTGTATAGCAACTGTAAGATTTTCACACAAACTGGTGTAATAATTTTCATAAAGTTATCTGACAAAAGGTTCAGTCTCCAGTTTTCTTTTCCTTATTTATTTTTCAAGCAGCTTCTTCAGCAAACCCGATGCACCCCTTTGAAAACAACATTTCTCTTTACTCGCTGTTTAAATAATTATCAAACAAAAAGGCAGAAGTGTATGGAAAGGGTTCCCCGTAGCGACGCCATGTGCTATGCATCTTAAATACAACGTCTTCGCCGTCCCGTTATCGACCCACAGCGGACGTCAGGTACGTGCAGTCACAGTTGTCTCGTTTCCAAGAGGCGCTTCTTCTACTGCCGACCCGGAGGCAAGAGTCCTTCTTAAAGTACTCCATATGCAATCATTACGAGAATCTATTGGAAATCGGTTGGCACTACTGGCTATATTATGATCAAACTTGCATTAACTGGAATCCGAGGTTTCGATTATCTTTAAATTGGCGAATTGTATTATCATGCTCAGGTGAGAGCTCCGATTGCCCTGAAAAAACTAACACCACGGCAGACTACTGAAGCTCGACTAACACCAACAGCCGAAGATGATCAGGTTAACATTTCTATAGGGTGCTCTATCAAGTTGTTTTGCATGGCACAGTCAATAATAATATAGGCACAAAGCAAGTGCATTCATCCTATATACACCCCTCCGTCACGCGTCAGCCCCACCCCACCCCTTTCCACTGTGATTCTCAGACAAAACCAGAAATGAAATTCCGTTTGAAAGCGTATAGACCTTATGCATATGACGTCATTTGAGTAGGGCGCCCTCGCCTAGAGGTCAAAAGGAAGATGTTCATTGGCCAGTCATGTGCGCCGCGTGTACAAATCAGCGCGTTTCCATTGTTTCATCATCGGTTTACCTCTAAGATGGCGGCTGGATGACGTCATATGCATAAGGTCTATTGCAATTATGAAGTATCTCAAGTCCATATAGTAGTACTATCAGTTGTTTTATTGCCAAATTTAATTAGAACACAACTTGACAAAAGTCTGTACTCTTTCTGAAGGCACATACAGTGTTTTTGAGGTATCAAGAATTATTCTTCTATCGAATTTAGCTCACGTTTTGAGGCCTCAACTCCAAATTCTAATGGTAAATACTGATGGCAATTCATACGCGGACGCTTCCCCGTATTCGGGGTGAAAGTTTTTAGGGCGCTGTCGTGGACCCCTGTCTGTATAGATACATTACAGCCAGACCTGTTTATTTTGATGTCGACATTTAGATGGTTCTGATACATGCGTAAAAGGTTTTAGAAAGGATTTCCAGGTGCTGGATTTTGTGGAGAATTTCACGAACAACAGCAGCATGTCCATTATATTTCGCAGATGTAAATTACCGGTGAATAGTCGAACTCAGGTGCGAGTGAAATCTTGGTGAGGATCTGTTCTCGAGAGTGATGCGCGAAACCGTCCGATGTATTCCACCCCGAACAACGCTATTAGGTTTTGACTGTAGACCTAACAAAGGTGTCTGCCTCAGCTTCGTCTGTCTGTTTAAATCCCCGTATGGATGGATTGCACATGACGTCATTGACCGCCATCTTTGATGACAAACAATGGGAAAAGTGCATGCGTGTACGCGCTGCGCACGACTGTCAACCAATGATAGCCTTTCACGAGTGCACCTTTTTTTATATCAAAGATGGCGGCCAATGCAAGTGGTCTGTAAAGGGCACGTGTTGAAAATAGCATCCAGCACGTAGTGGTAACATGTCGGTTAACTGTTCGGCAAAATACTCTGAGAAATAAAAGTGGTGTGTGGTTCAAAATGTAAGGTTCACCACAAGTTAAACCAATTCATGCGAACATCGAAATGAGGCACATCGTAAAGGCGAACGACAAGTCACATGGTGGAACAGGTCGGTTTAACTTTTGCAAAACACATTGAATAAAATGTGTTTTGTGGTTCAACGTGGAAGCTCACCTCAATGTTAATCAATTCATGCGAAAATGGTGAAATGAGGTGCATTGTAAAGGCGAACTACAAGACACAATGATCTATTCCGAGACAAGTTTCACATTAGCTTCGGATGAAACTACTTTTCAATCAAGTAATGCAACCAATATTTTTCATGATAAATTGCAAAAATTGATTGAATGTCATGTGCTTCAAAAGTAATAAAACATACCAGAAACTCGTGTGAATCAATGGTGCATTATGCTGATGTGTGAAGCAATCAATGGTTTGGGGGTAAACAGCTCGTAAAAACAATGCCTATAATTGTTAACTCAGAAGGAATTTTTGTCAACACACTTAATGTTAGTATTTGGGAAAACATGTCGTCCAGGTATAGGCCTTCTGCACTTTCCCTGAAATAGATGGATTGCCATCTTTGATGAAAAACAATGGAAAAGTGCACGCGTGTACGCGCTACGCACGACTCTCAGCCAATGATAGCTCTTCACGCGTGCACAATTCATCAAAGATGGCGGCCAATGACGTCTACTGCAATCCATCTATATCAGAGTGGGTGTCACACTAGGTCTCAGGAGCCATTTTATAAAAGGCAAAACAAGATCAGTAAGCGCTGCACGTTTCATGTTTAGCATTTCTTGCTGAAGAGGAAAGGATACCAGCACAGCCCACACCAACAGGACAGGAAGGCAGGAATATCGAATTTCCAGATCAGAGTGGCGTCAGGCAAACAACAATGGTTTTGTTTTGTGAACAATTCTAAAAGCTGCAGTTGTGTTCGTTTCTAACACCCATGTTAATTGTCATCAAAAACAGTTTTGTTTTTTTAACCGTCTGAGAATATATTTGGGTTGACTTTCAGCACGAATTCATTAACAGCATCTTGAGAATATCTTATTTCACATTTTCAGTGCTCTTTGATCGAATTTCTGATAAAATGAGTACAAGTTTTTGTTAAATACGTCAATCTACTTAACTGCATGCAAAAAATATAACATAGATTATGATTTCAATATTTGCTGTAAAGAAAGTTCAACAATTACACTGTGTCTTCAGATTGTACACATTTTGTTTAAAGATAACGTTAACAAATCAATGTTTTGCCGCCCCTTTTTACCTTAAAAAAGTTCTAAGATTATTACCTGTAAGGACTGAATGCAGAAAGGACAGCTCCAAAAGACACATGAGTATGTACTTAATGCCAAACGACTTCGTCAGCCAACGATCCATCGTGCAAGATAATGTGTAGTCTTCTCTCAAGATGACGAATTATGAAGTCTGTTGGATTGAGAGTCTGGTCACGTGCCAGTCGGCAAATCGGAACTGCGCATCGTCTCTCTGGCAAAAGCTGCACAGGAAAACATCATCATTTTGAATTATAATATTGTTGTCAGACAGGTGCATGAAAGGCAAACTCACATTAAAACATTCTCTCAATTGGATTTCACGGGTATCCTTTTAATGCAAATTTGATCGTTCAAATACCTTTGAGTTAATGTGTATTTGTTATGTTAATTTGTTTATGCATGCACCTTCCTTTTGGAGCTACCGTATCCCTGCCAAACATGAGGCCTTATTCTCATAACCAAACGGCTTTTCATTAAACAAAGAGACACACACTGTCACTGTTGACTGAAACAATACTTATTTTCACAAAATTAATTTTGCAGTAGTAAATCGTTTACTTGAAAAACAACCGTTTCCCCCCAGACTAATGAATTGTTTTGATGCAAAGCCTTGTGTAATGGAATCTTGAAGTACCATCAGTTTGTTCTTCACGACGAAACTGATAAAAGTTAATGTTGCTGTGTACGGTGATTGATACCTTAGCATGTCATGTGTTCACATGTTGTATAATTATTGCGAATAAATTATATATCAGTATAAAATTGGGATTCTATAGAGGGGATGTCAATTTAGTTCGTTAAGTTGACGTACTCAAGTCGAAAAAATATGGTTTTGGTTCGAGAGTTGTTCAAGCTTGAAGGTTACTTCACTACTTATGAAGGTAAACCAACCTCTATAATCACGCGAAATAGTGGCATGGCTTTTTGTGATTTTGTGTTAACTCTTCTTATCCACAACAACCCCACATGATCCCGACGTGGCAAATAGTGATCATGTCTATTCCCACATCATGCTATTGTTTTTCTTCATAACATTGATTCTTGAGCATTGCGAGTCCCCGGTCAATTAGCCCTAACCATGAAATATGCTAATTACATTCACGCATGCGTACATACACTATTGTTAAGCAAACGCCATAGAGTTGTGCACTAAGGAAGACGCACACACGCATGTGTCACGCCACCATCAGAATCATTCAAAAAGGCGCGATGTTCAATCATTTTGCCCACCAGTAGTGCGCATGCGCGATGTGCAATGTACATGTTTCGTGGAAAGGGTTGGTTAGTCCGTTATAAAAACTTCCACAATTCCAGACTTAAGTGAATTGATACGGGAAAGGCATTATGTACACAAACACAGATCCTTGGCATTTGATTGGTGGAAACCGCGTCATGTGTCACCAAATATGTGGCATGTGTCACCAAATATGTGTCATGTGTCACCAAATATATTGTCATATATTTACTGCCGCAACGCTCCACAATTAATGGGACAGGCGGCCACAATTTATATCGGACAGGCGGGCCCGTCCAATGTGAATAATTATTATAGACGCTTCGCAGCATCGTTCTCAAACTAAGTCCTTTCCCCCTATTGCCCCTAACCCCCAAATGAGAATGTCTGGTTACGCACTGGCTCGGTGAAATCTGGCTGTTCCATTTCATTCGGCTTCGCTTCATAAAATTGTCAAAGCAAGGTAAGGTCTTGCAACCACGGACAAGGTTGGTGTCTGCAGAGTCGTCCACGTTGATTAGAAGGTTTTTTATAGAATTTTTAGCGTGAGGCGACGAGTTTCCGTTTACACGACCTTGCCTTGTTTGGAGTAGTCCAGATACCTCATGTTTATATTCAGCGACAATGCACTCATAATTTGTAGAGTTTGAGGGTTAACAATGATATTGGGGATAGTTGAGTCACCTGCGTCAAATAAGTTACATTGTGGTGAACTGATAATCGTTTTAATCATTAAAATGCGGTTAGAAACAGGTCAACGATGTAATTAAACATTAATCGCTTTGGTGAAACACAGTTTTATACGCTTCAGAACCTAGACCTGTCTAGACTTGATCAATTTTGCTTGTGGTGCCCACGTTCGTTCTAAAACAGTTTTCTTAAAGACGAGAAGAAAACATTGCATCACTTCAAGACGCAAAAGACCTAGCCCTGTGATCATTAACAGGAAACTTGATAAGTCAAGTAAAAATTAAAAGAAAACACATTACAAAAATTGGCGCCAAGTGTACTGGTGTTAGGCCTATAAGAGCTAAATTAGCACAAATTCGATAAACTGACGGCTGCAAGTCCATCATTATTTTCAAGCATACAAAGAAAATCGACGACTTGGAGGATGCAATAAATATTTACGGTTGTCCACAGGTTGGCCATAATGACCTGAGTAAGAGTTGAAACCCCAACGATTTTTCGGATTCTAGATAGGGAATAGGAACAATCTACCTTTAGAATAAGGACTTTTGGAGTCAAAATGCATTTTCTTGTAAATTATTCTCTCCCAGGGTTTTAAGTAAATACGGACAAAAGTTTGATGCAAGTTTTGGCCGAGACTGTTATTTTGGTTTCGTCAAGCTAACGTCATACACTTCTCAAGGTAAAGTAATCCACACTTCTATATTGAGCGATTGTATTCAGCTTCAACTTATAGCAGTTTCAGCCAAAGTCCATTCAGGTAAATAAAAACTCGGCCCTTGGCCTAGTTCATGGTTTTCACCATGACAGATAACTAATATGACTATTTTTGGTTATCCAAAGTGGGTTGTAACATAATCTCCGCGTTGCTATTGCTATAATATGGGATGTATCGTCTGTTAATAAACTCAAGGCAAGTGCGTGCATCGCAATCTTAAGGTAACCGGAACATTTTGTTTGAAATGCTTGTAGTCATATACGCTGTAAGAGACCAAAATATTTTATACCATGAGCAGCCTTTGCAGGTGTGTAAAGGTATTTTTCTATTTTCCACTTGACTTGGTAATTAGGTGAGATCCGTCAAGCACGACTAGGAGATGCATGATGCATCATGATGGGGAACCGAGAAGACATGAGGGAGGGTAGATGAAGCGACGCCTGGAGTGCAGACTCAAGAGAGATTGCTGAAGAGTCTGGAAATAGGTCAAGAAGGAAGTTAGGGATCACCAGAACGTCTTCACGTCTCCCACTCAGCAATTATCTTCATCTGTGCATGTTATGAGACAAGGTAATCTAGCAATGCGATTACTCATGTTACCTTATGACATTGTGCTTCAATCCAACCGATGATCCCACATGCCGAAACCCAGCCGGCGCCGGTCAAGATTTAATCTAATCACATTTCCCGACAAAGGCTCAGTTTTTCGTTAAACAAGACAATTTTAAAATGAATCCACAAAAATAAACGAAAAACAGATTTGTCTTTGTCGGTTTTTTTTCTCTCTATGAAAACAAATTACACCCAGTTAATTTCCTCTATAATGATATAAACCTTAGAGCAAAATATCGCAGCGATACCATTTTATCCAACTTTTATTGTGCGTACCGAATGCCTATAGTATAAGCACCAACAGTGCGGTGTCTGGCCGACATCAACATGGATCAGGTATCATTTGTGTATTTAGTTTCTCCAAATTGAGTTCATATAGAAAGATCGCAATTCCCAGATCAGAGGCAACGTAATCCTTAATTGCCCCATGGACCTGACCTAGATTAGGTTGCCCCGTAGTTCCCTTTGCTATCTTGCGTTCATTATTAGTTTTATACCCCGCAACATTGATAGTCCATACTACAATGAACTGTGAATACTTTACTTCTGAAGAATACAACATTATATAAATAACAGAGAAGAGTAACACAATGTGTCGATTTAAAGTGTCAATTAATTTCTTCATAAAACGACCCTCTGAAACACATGGATGAGACAAATAATGTGATGGATATATGAAAAACCTTGATAAGATAGACGTGTGCTCTTTAGACAACATTCCGTTCGTGTTCGCCCTATACGGATTTTAGATTCGGCCAACAGCGATTGGAAATCTGCAAGGGGTGTTTACTGAAACGCTCCACTAAGCCTTTGAGTTGGCGAGTCGACAATATTCCAGTTGCTTCCAGATAAGATGTGCTGAGACTGCTGGACTATAAAGACGTCTTAAGGCATTCCAACTCAACTGAATTGTAGTAAAGGCTTCGGATTGACTTGGGGTTGGCGATGAAGCAGCTAAACACTTCCGTTCATTCAATATGTGAGATGATTTAAGAGTCGAATGTGGTCATGATGCAGTCCAAACGTGAACTGGTTTATTATCATCTACTTATCGTGTACTAGGTGGTCATCAGGAATCAGTGGGCTCGGCATAAAACACGTTTGAGATGTCATGAAGGATTTCATGATAACTAAAACATACGTAAATAAAGTTGTTTTGATTTTCAATTATAAAGTCCTATTTAAAACCGATCCAATATGTTTCCCTCAAACAGCCATCGACTGGTGTAAAGGTCTCACCCTTGTACCACAAAATATCCTACGCATGTCAGCTTTAACTGTTTCATCACAACACACGTCAAAGGTAAATGTCCATTAAGTATAGCAACATGCAAGTATATCACAATGTCTGCTGCCCCTGACAAAACTACCGGTTCGACCTCAATCTTAACTGCAGCGAAATGCGGCGACAGAAATGATGTGTTGGTATCGATTGCATCCACATTGCGACGCCCCATTACCATCCACAATCAATATTGAATAGTCAAACCTAGACCGTGTCTTAATAATGGTGGTGGGGAATACAGCCTGTGGATCGGGAAGGGGTGGTGCTTTAACTGCGTCTCCGTCACGCGTTCACTGCACGTTTTGTGTCCGGATACAACCGGTGCACTTATCAAGGTTTGCTTTTTTGTTTTTGGAAGACTGGTTTGGAGTAGAAAGTTTGAGTTTCCTAAGAAGGCCTTGAAGAGGACTTGTTTGTAGCTGGTGGAATTTTAGTTGTGATGTCGCCAGTATATTTTGGCGTCGTGAATTTTAATTATTGCGACGCCGTATACCAGTTTCGGGTAACTAGTTTTGCAATGCTGCGGAGTTTTTCTAATACATATTTTACGTCGTGAACTTAAATACGACACGTCTTGGGTTTGCGTACGTGCTCAGTTGTGAAGATATTGTTTCATCAACATGTATAAGGGTAACCGGTGACTTTTATTTTGTTTTAGAGTTTGAAGTGTACAGACACCAGCTTGTTTATGATTGTGAAGAAAATGTTTACAACAAAATCCATGACTGATTGGCCCCCGAACAAGGTATTGACAAAATAGGAAGACAAACAATAAAAGGGCTACATAGCCCAGTTGATAGAGCACAGGTACGTTAATCCGGAGGTCGCAGGTTCAAATTCCACTTTTGTCAATTTGTCTTTTGTGAAGTCGCTTGATTCAGACGCTGCAGTAGATATGGTTTGAAGACTGTTTGATATTGGAACACACAAAATTAAAGAAATGATAATGCGAATAACTGTTAATAACCATTGACCATATTGAGTCTGAACGCAAAAGAAATTGTACAAAGAGTTCTGAAAGAACTGCTCGTCAAGGTCCAGCTTTCGGTAAATGCCATATCATTATTTTAGACGCAAGCCATTTTGGTAGGTTTTCCCGTCTGCAAGTTAACGCTCACTTTTAAACAATTTCTTGGGGCACCCTTTAGTTTCCTCTCATCACGCACGAGAAAAAAGCAGTGACAATGACGGTTGTTGTCTGTCTTCTCTTGAATAATGACTTCTTGCAGGCATTTTAATATATTCTGAGCGTTGACTCAGTGGCGACATGGTAGGACTACGACAACCTATTTCAATCGTGGTGCGGAGTTGAAGACGGTAGTAAACGAGGTGAGAGGAGACTAGACACGGATGCTACGCACAGGGATCCCAATTAAAACGCCAAAGTGATATATATTGTTTACAAAATTCCACAAATGAAACGAATCTTGTTTATATTAAAGATGTAACGACGTAAAATGCCTTAAGTCGTGCACTAATCAGCTATTGATGGTGAGTGATACGCACGCGTTACCATAGCAAGATGAGCTCCTGTGATGTGATGCGTAATCAATGTGATTGCCGCTCAGTTATTTATGCCGCTCTAGAATTAACAGGACGACTGTATAGGCAGCCCATGGTTTAAAGAGGCACTGTCGATGTCGTCGTGATCTAGTCTCCCTTGTGGTTGGACATGGAGGAAACATGAACTATCACCAAGTTACTACACGTGCGCGCGTTGACCGTCTCATCACAAACAAAAGCTTTAAAGGGCACCGTCATTATTATCGCACACGCGTGTGCATGCAGTAACTGGATGGGGAGTTCAGAAGTTATTGTCTGGCCACAGACTCGCCGGGATCACGACGTCAGTGCCCCTTTAAGTGTCGCTATACAACCTTAAAGGGGCACATTACTATCGGATTGGGTGCTTTGGGATATAAATAGCGTTTGTTATGAAATTATTATGATTGAAAAGCTTGTTTTAAAAGTAGAATATAATGATTCCCACAATATCCCTCGATTGTCTGATTTTCCTTTTACTTCGTGAACTAACACGGTCTGCCATTTTGTAATCCAAGTTGTTGACTCCACAGAGTGAGGGACCGTGTTAGCTTACGATGTAAAAGGAAAACCACGCAGTTTCAAGGGCTATTTGTGTGAATCATATTTCAAATCATAGTTTCATATAACAAACGTTTTTATAGTATAAAGCGCTCAGTCCGAAGGCAATGTGACCCTTTAAGTCGACTATAACTGACCCCAATAACGCGTAAGCATTTAATACTTAAGATGGCTCTTAACGTAATACGGGTTAAACTATGCCTCTAGTACCTATTTGAAATTCCAAAGTGGCTGTTTATGTAATACGAAGTTGAATAGATAGGTTGCAATATGACGTAAATCGGCAAACAAGAAGTCTTCAGGATACTTGAACTCTGTCTATCCTTTGAATTGATCTGGAGACTTAGCCAAACATTAAGCTAATCCATGTCTGGATTAACTGCATCCGATGATCTGCAGAGGACTTAATAAATGTCGTCGTTTGCAAAAAATGTAGGCCTATATATATTATGAAATAAACCTCAACTTACAACTGTAATGTTGGGGAATTTGTCAGGTGGTATTCCTCCCATGTGATTCACATTACACTTCTAGTATTATCTAATTCTCAAACCGTACACGCAGCCATGATATAAAAAACCCATACCGCTGGGCAATAAAGTCAGCCTAAACCATATGTTGGATGAATAATTGAGTTTATAACATGTAGTAGATGATAAAATAAAACCACGGAATATATATAACTGACTTATAACATCTGTCGTATTCTTTCCATTTTCGTATAACGAAAGCTACTTATGTCACCCATTGGTATACTATAAGAATAAACGGAAAATTTACTTTCTCATTGCGATTCCTAACAGCAAGAAGATATGCAATAATCACTTAGCAACCCGGGGCAATTTGAAGTTTTTTAAAGGGACACTGTCTTAAAGTAAAATGTTGAGTTATGAAATTCAGGGTTGCCCGTGGACTGCACTCGATTCGACTAGCCACCTTATTGGACGCCCATCATGTCATCATGATTATCCGCTCTTATAACCAAGGCAAATTTAGCATGGGTTTAGAAAGGTACCAAGAAAGGTTTACGAGATTCGTTTTCGTTTGATAGCCTTTGTCAGTGAAGGCGGCCAGTCGAATCGGGAGCTATATTTCCGAATGGAATTCCATACACTAATGAATGCATCAAGCTATACACAAACGGAGACAGGGACCCGACTTAGAGCTGCTTATACGCACAAAAAGTAGCTATAAGCTAGGTAGAAATTATGCTTACCAGAATAAAGTTAATGGTACATTACCACGTCAAATGTACCATCCGTAAATGGTATCCTCCTTATTTATTGCTTCGCTGGACATTTTTATGCGAACATCTTTCTTGTTACCCTGAAGCGAATAGGTTATCTGATTTCAATACGGAGCATTTCTTTCTAAATATATAAAACAATGTGTAGGCTTGACGAATATTTTAAATAAACCCACAAGAGAATGCAATCTTGTGGGAAGCATGGACGTAATTATTTCTAAGAGATAACTGCACTTCAAATGAACGTTAAAGCTAAACATGTTGCGAAATTACCGTTACCATTACCCGATACCAAGAGTGAATCCGTTATGAATTAGTTCAAACCAAAAGACAGAGTTATCGCGTGTTGCACTTTGTTGAAAATAAATACACAAAATTGGACCGACTATACGTTTCCATCTTATAATGATTCTTTGCTGTTTGAATGATCGTAAAAACACCTGTCTTAAAGTATTAGACAATCCATTCCCCTCTTTACAATTTAATTAGTTTCGGATCAGTCAATATGCCATATTATGCACAATACTTCAACCGGTGCAGCCTGGCTTCGGTCGACTTGGAATAACTTTGTTTCCGCAGACCCTTGAGTTAAAGAGGCCACAATCGAGCGGATCGATGCTGGCAGAATTCGGCCAAGGAGTGCTGGACCCTCCACCCTCCCCGTATCTGGGAGCGAGGCACATGTTTACCTCGACCAACAAAAGGCCGACTAGCCTATAATTAAAATCCCTGATGTAAAAATAAGATGAAGTTGTCCATTTTATTTGTGATACCTTGTGAAAGGCTCACCTATATCTTTATTGCTGATTAACACAATGAGTATCAGAATCAATAGTATTATGCTTAAGGTTGAGTAACGCAGTGCGTTTCCCTTAATTGCATCGATTCCTTTGCTAAGAAATTCATGACAATAAAACTGCTCTTGACAAAGAATAGACCCACTGGCGGTGTTAAAAACTCAAGATGCTATTGACTTATTGAACTCAGAGTCCTCCTTGACTGCTCTTTAATATACCGCCACACCCACCGCTGACAAGTTATAAGCGCAATTATTTTTTTCAAACTGGATACCGGTGGCCTACCAATAATTTCATCGGGATTATTTCCATTTGAAATACTTGCCATGTGCGAGAAAGGTGTTCCCTACGGAGCCCCTAAAGGGACTTATAATGTTTTTATTTTGTTTTACCTATAATGGTGTATAGAGATGTAAAGGAAAACAAAGCTTTTTTTAATACCTATAGCATTACTGTTCTATAAATATTACGTATAAAAGCCTTTCTATATAGATATGTGATGCTGCCGTTCTGCATTCTGGTATCTTGAAAGTCATCCTCCTGGCCCCCACCTTGAATTTTTTTCTCAGCCCCCTCCAAAGACAATTATGGTGCGACACTGGTACAACCTATACTTTATATCAGATTTGCTATTTATCATTGGGCTAATAAGGACTTTCGCTTTTCGCTTGGGTTCCCTCACTTGTCCTTGAAGTAGAATGCGAAAGGATCTCAGACATAAAAGTAATGATGGCAGGCTCATCTCAGACCAATCCAATATAAGGCAGAGAAGGAGGGTGCAGAATGCGAAAGGATCTCAGACATAAAAGTAATGATGGCAGGCTCATCTCAGACCAATCCAATATAAGGCAGAGAAGGAGGGTGCAGAATGCGAAAGGATCTCAGACATAAAAGTAATGATGGCAGGCTTATCTCAGACCAATCCAATATAAGGCAGAGAAGGAGGGTGCAGAATTCTGTTTTTATATCATTACACACCTCCAACCCTACTGTAATAAACGAAAAGACTCCTCTACGGGGCACATTTTCCCTATTTGCATCTGCTTTTATGCAGAGTTTGGTCTGTTTTTTGAAAAGAGCAAACAATTGTATAAGGATCTCGTTTTTCTGGTAGGGACAGTAGATTTTTAGATTTTATTTCATAGCACGCAGTAATTACACAAGTTGAAAATATATAAATGTTACTCATGTTGAGAATGTTCGTGACGGACGTACCCATCACTTACGCACGATATCTTAAATGTTATAGCCAAAATGCGTGAAAACATTGAGCCTCTTTCCTGAAGGCGACTGAAATATAGTAATCGAAACGTCGGCTTGAACAAGACCGAATCTGGACATGAAAAACGTGTTCCAACATCTTCTTCCTTTCGCTAATAGATTTCTACTTTCTACTTTAACTTGCAAATGGATGCCAAGCACACAAACTATGAATTACCGGGCATATTCCTTACCTGGAAAAATTATATTGGATGATTTAATTCTTGCTTAAGAATTTAAACATTAACGTTTTGGGCTTGTTTTCCATTTTGCCAATGCACTTTTCGTTCCGTTCAATTTATACCTTTCGCTTCAGGGGGATTTTGGGCAAGTAACTCGTCACCTTGCAAGCTGAGTGGCCTGATGGATCAGACATCTGCTCTACAGACAGCCGCTATATGCCAGTATTTTAGGAAGGTCGCATCCAATCTACATATCGGAAAACTTTTCCGGAGAACTTTCCCCGTGGGAAATGGAAAACGAGCATTAGGATAGCGCTTCGAAGAAGAGTATTAAAGTGTAAACTAAAAGGCTATTCCAACATGCTGATGGTTTTTTCGTGCAACAGAGAGACAAAAGCATTATCAAATTTTCATCGGATTAAGATCTGTTCAGATTTATTGCGCTAAGTATCCCTAAATAACTCAACTGACTAAGTGATAATCAAAGTTTAAGATGACGACTCTTTGGTTTGCTTTTTATATTCTCCCTTTAATTAATAATCTGCGCTGAAAAAAAAAGAGGATATCCTTTTATGAAAAATTAGTTTGGTCGATGCAGATTAGTTGTGATTATTTACAAGTAAACAATATTTATTTTCGGGATCCCGACATCCATCAGCAATCACAAACAATTTTGCATGTCACATTTATTTTGTGCATTTTTTCCCTGGCATATGCAAAAGGTTTAAGTTGTTTTGTATGTTTTTTAGTTCTGAAACAACGTCATCGGTCAAAATTCGTTCAGAGAAAAGTTCTAAGAAAACTACGAAAATAGTTGCCCTGCAATAATACCTCATGAAAAACAAATTGTCCACTTACCAATAAACGTTACTTCGCACCGCTGCAACAAACTTCTACAATGATCAATGTCGAACAGTAAAGTCGACTGATCTACTTCTTGCAATGTTATCAAAAATGTGTTCATGTGTATAAACCTGCACGCTGGAAGATCAGCCAACTCAGAGTTATTAGCAAAATCCAGGTTAACTTAGGAGTATGACTAGTTGTCATCCGATCCACTATTTCAACATCAGCATCTCTTATTCTTGAGTACCAGTCAAGCTCATCTGAACCTAAGAATTAGTTAAACTGCATTCTTCTTAATCCAAAAAGACAGTTACAGTAAAGGGAATCAAACATGGAACGGCATTAGTTATTCCCATTCGTCTGGGTTAGTGAGTCTAGAGTGGTATAGCATCCACAGTGTCTCATACATCCCATGATATGTTGTGCCCGTAGCACTGCTGCATTCCGAAGCTGAAGTGATCACTGATATGGGTGACTTCATTCCTATACTGCATAGCCAGGACTGTCCACCGCCTCTCTCTGATAAACCATTAACATTGTGCCGTTGTCATACCACGGGGAACGCAGTGGTCGTGTCTTCATTGAAGGATTTGTGCGCATGGAATAGTACTGAGACTAGTAGTACAAATGACGCAGGCCTGATGCGAATGTCACAAATTAAACCCATAGGCTTTTGCAAAAAATAAATCAACTTAAAGGTAGCGTCTTAGATTGTTTTTTACAGGCAAAATTTTAAAGAAAGATACAATTAAAGTCACCTGTAAAAGTTTCAGCTGAATACTGTGTCTACTTGCTGAGGCAACAGCCGCAACAAACTGTCACGGTATTTTCACAAGAACGGCAAATCCATCCACATTTAGCAAGGTGACAGCGGGTACCTACCGCATCTTTTGCCGCAGCATTTGCGAACGGACACCAACCTCCCAGAAATTCAAATGTTTTGGGGTGAACAATTATCCAAACCATATTGACTTTAATTGGAATCCTTTCTCAAAATAGTTTATACAATAAACAACTGCGGTGCTTTTTACCAAGTAAGTTGTTTTGGTCATTAATTTTGCGAGTATTTACCAATGTATGTATGTGTACATAACATTGGTAACTGTAAACGTATAAATCTTCACAGATTTGCACACAACGTAAATGGTATAAAGATTGTCATGGTGGGAAAGTTCCCTCAAAAATATGTTTGCTTGAAATGCAACCGTTTTTGAGAAATGAGGAAAACAAATAGTTTTGATCTTGCAAGTCAAAAATTCAATGTTTGAACATTTAAGATTTGCTACATTTTTTTCTTCTTGTGACTCCAATTACCGATTGAGCTTAAACTTTTACAGGTCTGTTATTATGTGTATGCTTGATACTGGTCTTTGAGATTACACATGTGCTTAATTAAAGTAAGTTCTTTTATTTCATTTAAAAAAAAGTTCCCTCTGGTTGCGCCACTGTTTCAAGTAGATTTTTTTCCAATTGCTTGACCACATTGTGTGGGTTTTCTCACACATCTGAAAATTCTCTTCGTCGTCTTCTCTTTACGACTAGGCCTACATTATCTTCAAGCCGGCGGGTAACAGTGCCATGCACTTTTGACTCACCATCGGTTTTTAAAGATATGAATAAATAAAGTTATAAATACATGTTCAGAATATTAATAAGACAGACCATTAAAGGCAAGAACCCTCCTTTTTTATTGCGTGCAAACCCCTCAGCATTGCATCACCGCGTAATCCAATAAGTCGAGAATTGTTTTTAGTTAATCAGATCATGGAGACATCCAAGTCAAGGGATGGTATTACGAATGCTTATTCTTCGACAGAAAGGTTTAAACTGTGGACATCGCAAAATAGAACAACATATACTTATAGTTGTCTCATTGTACATCGTTATTTTTTGTTTCAGAAACTATAGATAGGTTGCAATAAGTGACGTAAATCGGCCATCTTTACGGGCAATTTGGAACACACAGTCATGCGTTACGCGTGAGAACGGCGTGCAGCACGCGCACATTTCACAAAACTCATTGCGTGATTGGTTAGTAAACGACGCGGCTGCGTTAATAATTAGAGCGCTTGGCGCGCCTGCAAGCCAAAATGCGATTTGCCCGTAAAGATGGCGTCTACTGGGAACTATCTATAAGCTGCCTGATCACAAATTTACGTATACCATTAGTATTTGCATTTAATGGTAGGCATATCCCTCTCAATGTGAATGCCGGCTGTTGTATTATGATGTCTTTGTTATAAAACTGATGTGTATAACAAACACATTTATTACACTTCCTTAATATTTCACAACTTGCGACTTAGTTAAAAAATGTAAGAAGCTACACAGCAGATTTTCTTTCGAACCTAAATTGTTAACATGATAAAACAGGTAACCAGGTGACATGAACCAATCTGTTTGTTGTTGGGTGTCTTGGTCGCTTGTTCCATTTGTTTTATTCCATGTGCAATTTTCTTGTCAAATTTGTATACTTGTTTTTTACCATGTCTTTAGTGTTTTGTCTTCTTGAGTGTATTTTGAATGCATTTTTATATTTTTTATAAAGGACCACAATGGAAATAAGCTTTTTCTAGCTTTTTTGTGTTATTCTCGACAATTCCTCAGATTCCAATGTCTTTTATGCTTCTTGAATTTAATTTACTGTTTTTGTCCACTTGTTGTATTTTAAAGAACTCTGTGGAGATTGTCTAATAAACAAACAAACAAACAAAGTAGTACAGTGAGGGGGAAACCATTATAAAAGGACAGCAAACATTATACAAAGAAGTCAAGACAAAGACTTTTTATGAAAACACGAGTGATTCAAATCAGACCCACATAGAATAGAGACTATCTCCTTAGAAATAATGACGGTAAGAAGAAGATGTTTGGGAAATGTGTGTAGCATAATAATTGTAGGCGACGTAATTGAAAATGCCAAGTGCTGTACAGTGTGCGAACTTCACACTTCGCCTAATTCGCAAGGAAAACCGACAGGTGACAGAGTTAATTGCCGGCGCGGATCAAAGATATCGTTACAATAGGAACTTCTTGAACTCGGACCGCTATTTCACACCATAACTTGATAATTCTGGAGATGTTTAATGGACCCTAAAATCATAGCACGTAGTCGAACATTTTTTGGAAACCTTGGGTCCCCACATACATTGCTTTAACGTGTGAAGGAAACAAACTCACGCACTTTAACGCGGCACGACGTTCAACACACGCGAGACTTACACAGTCTACAGCGCTTTCCCCTTTCTTCTCACCTATTTAATTATACATCGATCGTTATAGCTCACGGTGCTATCCATGCTAGCCACAGCTAGCTTTAAGGGTGTGAAATCAATTTGAGCATTATGTGTTGATCCAACAAGAGAACTTGACTCTGCGGCTTATGTATAAGCGTACTGCGCAAGTTGCGTGAACGCATCTACGCCTTAACACCACAACGAGGCAAGCGCTTCAATACTGTTCCCATCACTACCATGTTTTTGGTATTAGGCATGACCAGACACTATCAATGTTGTAGGATCTGGACACAAGTAGCCCTTTAAAATCACTTAAATCTTAGCGCTAATTTGACCACTTGCACAACGCGGAACGCTTCTCTGCAAAGTGTGCGTCTACCATTTCCGCCATTTTGGGAGTCAATTCCTTTGTGCATTGACTGCCAAATGGCGGATAGGATAGGCGCGTGTAGTACGATGCGCATTGTGCATTTTGGTCAATAGATGACTTTGGGATACCGTTAGCAATCAACTTTCATAGCACGTTTTTCAATTGTTTTCGGAAATAATTATGCGCGTGCTCAGAGCTGCGTCAATAATTAAAATTACTTGGTAAGTAAGCCTGCTACAAACTAGCGTTCCAAAGTCTGCCAATTAACGTTTTTATACGTGCTAGGAAAAATATCTAGGTCGGGTTGTCCAAACCACAAGACGAGAAATAATGCCCCCTGCAATACTAATTATGTGCATAACTACAACCTAAGGTTTGCTCATCTGTTTTTAGCTTTTGGGGGAAATAGGCCTACCGTTAGCCTCACTGGCAAAAAATGCCCCCGGAATGCGTTCAGATCGCGTGATGAAGAGCTTAAGACAAATTTGGGTACGCTCAGAACCCATAGATATAAATCACTCGATCCCATTGCGGGTTGTAAAACAGTGAGAAACTAGAAATGAGCGGAACCGGTTGACTTGCGGCTACGGTTTAAATCGTTGGATGCTTACCCAGAGGTAAGTTTGGCCGAAACGGAGTGGTCTAGCCGTCAATGCCAACTTGGTTCCCTTGGCTCTCAATTTCATTTTGTTTTTATTTACCGGGGTATTAGTAGCTGCCCAAACTCAGCTAGATACAGAATGGCACCATTTCAGACGCTTTACATCTGCGTCTACGTCTCTGGTCATTCTTCAATTTAACTATATATTGAGTTAATAAATATAACAACGCTGTTTCGCGATACCAGGGCCCGATTTCATAGAGCTGCTTAGATAAACAGTCGCTAAGCACAACAAAATTATGCTTACCAGAATAAGGTTACCAGCTAAAATACAATTTTACTTGTACAAAATGAACATGATATCCTGCTTATAGTTTTGCTTATGTTCTCCTGAGCAGCTCTATGAAATTGGGCCCCAGAAGGTCTATGCTTTTCATTCCCTTTTAAAATCCTCATCTATCAGTTTCATAGCTTGCAATTACTAAAGTAGCTGTTTGTGCTGATGTCTTTTGGTCACTGCATTTGATAATTGGCCTCAAACACCTGTTCAGCGTGCAAGCCACATTAACACAATTGATTCCCATTAACATTATTCACTGATCCTAGTGACCAGCATGAAAGCTATCACTTGATGCAAATCAACTGAATTATTTCACAGTTCGTGTGGGTGTCTTTGTATAAACGAATTCTGTAACTGGAATAAAACACAAAGTCGGCACACTCTGATGGACTGAGGAAACTGTTTGTCAATAAAACTAAATGTAACATCATCCGTATATAATTATAAAGGCCTGTGTCTCGGTGTCCGAGAACACATTAGCAGGTGCAAAATGTCAAACTTATTTATCACATAAAACAAAAAAGACTTCCGTTGTAATGTTTCAGTGATAAAGGTTGTAAAAAAAATGTTTGGATTTATTTGCATTTCGTTTGAGATGGTGCGCATGGCAAACTTCAGTCTGAAAATTTATTCAACCATTTGAAATACGAATTTGCATACCAAGTATTAGTTATTGTGAGCAAGAACTACGAAAAACGGCTGAAATACGAATAAATAGTTCCCAGTATAGACGCCATCTTTACGGGCAAATCGCATTTTGGCTTGCAGGCGCGTCAAGCGCTCAAATTATTAACGCAGCCGCGTCGTTTACTAACCAATCACGCAATGAGTTTTGTGAAATGTGCGCGTGCTGCACGCCGTTCTCACGCGTAACGCATGACTGTGTGTTCCAAATTGCCCGTAAAGATGGCCGATTGACGTCATATTGCAACCTATATAGTGTATTCTGGTAGGACGCTGCTAGAGTAATCGCAAGATGACATGCAATTCTATGTTGGCCTAATGCAATAATTGAAATATGACGTAAACCCACGTTTCAGCTGCCATTCCATACTAATTCTCAATGACTGCGATTTCGATTGTACCTTTAAATATTGTTGTGCTTGTCCTACTTCAGTAGCTTAAACACACAAACTGCGGTCACAAAGGGGGAAGAAAGACGCGTGATGGTCTCCCAGCTATTGACTTTGTGCCGCATCTATTGTTTTAATAAGAGCAGGTTAGTATGGTACTCGACTAGAAGAAGGCCATTCAGATTGGAGAGGGGAATCAATGATTGGCGCAGATCGAATTATACACGCGCACCTGGGGATCTGCTAAAGCTCAAAGAGTAATCAGAGTATACCTGGTCAAGAAAAACACATAGGCACAATCGCAAACTTGAGTTATTTTGGTTGAAAAGAACCGGTTAAAGCAGTTTATACTAAAAGTGTTTCATCTTGTTTAGTTCATGATAGTTGCACTCAGCTTCGAGTAGTCCAAAACGCTACAAAGTCACTGGCTCCCTCAAATTATGTCATTCCATTACAGCACCTACATAAAAGTTAAGCTGCAAATGCTGAATAATATGCAAATTAAAACTCTTACGAGTCCAATGGGATTTACATGTCTTGTTCCTAGACGTTACGTGTCACACCAATGACAGATCGATTTCTACAGCATGGGAATATTATTCTCGTGTGGCTGACCCAGTCCACTCGATCATCTCGCAAGTGATAAGACAAATCAAAGGTGACTGACTGACCACACCGCGAAATGCCAAGGGGCCGCTACCCCGCGGTGGATCAACAACTGACAAGAAACTGAAAGCATTAAGTACGGGGTCCTTTCTCTATGGTACGACAGAACTATTTCCGTAGTTTTATGCCTCGATATTGATGACAGATATGGTTTTGTCGGTCGGTCATTGCCGTACTTTACACACTTCTCACGCAGCGGAATGAGTGACTGTATTTTATTAAGATAGGCAATTGAACAGAAAATATGAGGACGTTCCACGATACATCACTTTGTTTTCTTTTGTTTTGGAGTGCCGGCAGAAATGACAAAATATCATTCACCTGATTTGATTAGATTCGCAGGACAGGAAGTAAAAGCATTAGTGAAATGGTTTAACCGTACAAAATGTCCTTGTTGTTTGTCCGCTGAACGAGGCATGTCAGGGAAGTCTTCACATTTTTAGGCACTCATGTTTTTTAGACACGCAAAACCAAAATGCATTCTACTGTATATGTTTCACTGTAAATGTTTACATAATGTGTGTGTGTGTGACGATAATAAACGATACTACAAATGTGTATACTAAAGGAGAAAGTGATACCGATGAAACATAAGAACTATGGTCACAATTGTTACGGAAAACTCAGATGCTTCCAAAAGAACTCATCGTTTGCTCTATCGTCGCTCAGCCCAAGAAGCGAGATGATTACGGGGCAAGGTCACCCCATACTGCATCGGCAGACCTGTATGCCATAGAATGATGTAACGCAACAACTATAGTTAATTCAATAACGACGTTGAGTGGGACACCACGCGATAGCATTCATTGGAGTGTATATGTTCCCTGATTATGTTTATTTTCAGATATGTTGCTTGGGAATGTGAATCTATCTATATGGCAGAGGGACAACACTGTCCAAGGCTATGTGACGAACTGTAAACCATCTCTTCCCAGTAAAATGCCTTGGCTTACATATTCGTTTTGGTTCATCAAAGAATCACATTACTCAATTACTCATGACAAAGTACATGTATATTCGTTACAACAAAATAAATGGACCAAGTAAGTAAAAATGCACGCTTGTACGCGCTACGCACGACTCTCAGCCAATGATAGCTCTTCACGCGTGCACAATTCATCAAAGATGGCTGCCAATGAAGTCTATTGCAATCCATCTATTGACGTCATTACGCCGTCCTCTAGAGATAAACGGTAATAAAACAATGGAAATCGCACACATTCTATCTACGCGCGGCGCGCAGGATGGTGCAATGAGCAACCTTCGTGTGACTGACTATAGAAACAACACAAAAAATGCATTAAAGGCACTGAACACGTTTGGTAAATACTCAAAATATATATTAGCATAAAAACTTACTTGGTATCCAGCAACGGAGACCTGTTGATAGTATAAAACATTGTGAGAAACGAGTCCCTCTGAAGTAACGTAGTTTTTGAGAAAGAGGTAACTTCTCACTAAAATAATAAAAGACTTCATGCATGAAGCCTTTTATTAGCATCTGAAAGCACACAAAATTGTGCAACAAGGGTGTTTTTTCTTTCTTTATTTTCTTGCAACTTCGATGACCGATTCAGCCAAAGTTTTCACAGGTTTGTTATTTTATGCATATGTTGGGATACAATGTTGAGTGACAATACTGGTCTTTGATAATTACCAAACATGTTCAGTACCTTTAACAGCACCCAAAACTTGAGATAAATGCCAAACCCAAGCTACATTCTCTCACGTGAATACCAATTGACGTAGGATGCATCAGGTTGTGTGAACCTGGCTCAATTTCACAAAGCACTCAGATTCATCTTAAGATGAGTTGTCAGTATTACTATAGCGATTTGTATTGTATCACACTCTGCTCAGCAATTAATAATAATAATAATAATAAATCATTTGTAGAGCGCAGAAACTATGTTTATATATTCTACTGCGCTTCAATTAAGATTGATTTGCAGTTAAGATCAATCTTACCTATTTGTGAAATCGGCCCAGCCAGGGCAGATGTCTCAAACTGTAAACAAGAGGCCTTAATGTTGCTTTCCGTCTGGTCAAATTTTGGGAGATGATTCCCATTCATCAAACAGTTCCTCCGTGCGTTTTATTTGTCAGCAGGCGAGACGTTGTGCTATCAAATAGTTGTCCAATAATTGGTGTTTGACTTTTTTTTTTACAGCGATCATTATCAGGCTGATTGGGTTGTTGAGTGGCATTTATGGCAGGATTGTGATTTACATATACAGCCTGAGAAGCCGAGATGGGTTAAAGAAATTCCAATGTTACCGATACCAAGCTAATTGCCTTGCCATTTCAGTCACTACCCCTCAATTTATTACAATGAACAAAACATAAACGGGGAATCAGAACTGCAGTTGTCCCATCGTCAAGATCATTCGGTGACATCAGAGATGAGAAAAAATGCATGAAAACATCCACAAGCACTGACTTGAAATTGAAACGATTAATTATAGCGCAGCCGCCGTTGGAAGCCTGTGGGTCTTGATGAGGCGAGTTGGTCCAAGATAAATCAGACGGAAGTTCCGATCTTGTGTTGGTTTACGGTGAATCTTCCTCAGCAATATGACGGATTAATGAGTTGGTACAGAAGCCTATCATCTGAAACTGACGTTTTCAAAACATCATCTGAATGAGATGATCGCCCACCTATGGGCATTATATGTTTTCTATGTAAACCAATCAGACGTTGCTTTTGTGTCTTCTTCAAATAGAAGCCTCTGTCTGAAAAGGTTCATTTTAAAGATGTAATACATGATGGGGAAACAAATTTCACTTTCCCGAAAATATTTCCAACTCAAATATAGAGGCCAGGCATTCCGAAACAAATACTCTTTTTAAAACACATCATTATTTGACAGCCGTTGTTCTTGCAATGAGGCTCCACTAATGGAGCCCTGAATGGGAGGTCTTCCAAGCTAGACATAACTAACACACAATTTGTAATGCTAGCATTTTATTTCCCCTTCGGTGGTTTGAGGAAAGCCAACTGTCTTAAAGTTACGCTTATTGGAAAATTGTCTTTCCGGATATCTCCACCCTAAACCCTGTAATATAAAACACGTTCGGACGAAGTCAAGAGACAGAAGTAGACCGTTTTGATCGACTGATAACTTGAAGTACGAGGGGAAATTGTTCAATAAATGAAGCCCGACTACAACAAGTCGGCGTGCTCCAATTCTGACGAGACAGAAACTCGATCTGTATATATTTCAAAATTAGTTATAACGCACGACATTCCATATATTTTGATAATTGTAGAGTTAGATTCTGAAAAACAACATATTTGCAAATAGAAAACAACAACAACAAACAGCTATGGGATATCAGTTCGAAGAAAAGACGTTTTGGAATTATGGGCCTAACCCATCTTTCCTGACGGTTGTAATTGGCATTTTAAGACACTATTTTCAAGAAACAAATCTCACGATTCGTATTACCATCTCACACAACTTGATACATCAAACATTACATATAATCTCCATATGATTTGAAATCTAACGTTAACACTCCCATGTTATTCCGGTTAATACTTCTTTCGAAATCTGCTTTTATTAGTTAGGAACCTTGAATAAAGAAACATGTTCATAATTAAAAGAAAAACAATACAATAAAAACATAATCAAAACAACTGAAACACTGATATGCCACAGGTGTGCAACTTTCTCAAATGTCACAACTCTTATCTTTCAAATTATCTTAAAGATGTGAAACAAGGCTTAAGAAATACAGTAAAACCGAGGTTGCCCTCTGTTCATATTCGCATAGTTAGATTTCACTTCGTATTTTTTTTTCTTTCTAAAATTCAGAATGGTTCGAGGATTTTACGTCATTTCCAAAGCTGAAATTGTATTGTTAATTTATCATGGACCTTTCTCAAAACAATGATATTGCAGTCCTATAATATACTTTCGCAATCATGCAATATAATGTTACCATATTACCCAAAGTTCCAAGTTATATGACAGAAGTGTTATGTCATACAATATTATAATTCTCTTAAAGGAGCAGTGCTTTTCCCAAATATTTTGATATGTGTCAGTTTGGGCTGTTCTCAATTGTATCAACGCATGATTCATACATGCAATTTAATTTTATTTGCAGATTCCGCGAAGAAAATAATTTGTAATTACAATCTGTAATTCAAAAATAGTTTTCCATATTAATATTAATCCATTATTATGGATTTTCCGGTCATTTTCGGCAAAAAAGCAGCCTGTTTCACTTTCATTCATGTACTAAAGATAGTTTGCCTCTTCAGTTGAAACCGTCATCTAATTTATCTCGAGGCATGCGGGTTTATATAAACTTGAAAGGCGTTCTGTTAGCTATGCGAAATCGGCATTCAATTTAGAGTAGGCACAACAGGCGATTTCTGCGAAAAGCTGCAGCGACTTTAAACGATGTGAGTGGGTTGTTAACGGTTATCTTTTTAAATCGCATGACGCAAAACATTAATTTGCTGACGCGTTAATTACTGAATGACTGTTTCGAGGAGCTTTCAATTTTGTGCGAAATAGAATAACACGACGTTTAAAATGGACGCTTATTTGCCGAAAATGCGCGGGAAAACCTTATGGTGTTCTAACCCAACCATCTGTTCATTTTGTTTGTGACAATTTGAGGTGAAGCAATTTGGTTGTAATTGGTTACGCACATGTGTATTATATCAGCTGAACATTCACACGAGGATCTATGTTTTCAGCTCTTCTGTTCCTCATTCTAAATTAGATTTGTTAACACAGACACAGAGAAAGTCATCATAGCTAATCAAGTGACATTTTAACAGTTTCTCATTTTGTTTAATATCAACAAAAACTGTCATATATACCCGACAGGTAACCGACTTGTTGAACAAGTTGGGAAAGTATAACAAACTGATTTCATAGCGATTAGAACCAGTGAACAATAAGTTGGTGTCCCAGATTTATTTATTTCCCAGTGCAAGCGTCAATCAAGATGAATAGGAAACGAGTGGAAATGTTCAGTTTTAGAAAACCCCCAAATGGGGAAAACCCACGCAATCAGGTAGGGACTGAAAACCCAATCCACACGCATGGCTCAGGTATGAGGTGGGATTCGAACAGGGGTCCACAGAGGTGAAAGGCAGGAAAAACACTGAGCAAACCTGAACCCCAACTCAGGAGCCGACAAAGCCATCTTCCTAATTTGATTTCTATACGTGGAGCATCCCAATCAAAGGTCCAACAATCACACAGGCTGTACCGTCACAGAACACAGTGTCATGCAGGTTTTTCTTCTCACATTGCTTAATTAAAGTAGCATGGAAATGCTCCAACAAGTTTGACCTTGTTGTTGACAAACGCAATAAAACTGTTCAAAAATTCAGATATGAAATCAGTGACTCATTCTCAAAATTTTAAGCATAATTGTTTTGCCCCAAAAGTGTAACTTACTGCTCTTATATAATTCACAAGCAAACACTGCTTACAACCCTGTTCACGTTATATTCACATTTTAATTAAATCCTGTCGCAACACACCTTAATGTCAATAATAATGCACAATAATATTAACAGCAGAAACAGCTTGATAAATCGGCTCAATTTCCGTCTTGTGATTTTAAACACACTGTTTAAGTCTCGTCTACAAAATAATGTACACTGCGTCTACATGACAATGACACTAAACTAACTTTTTTTACAAATTCCCAGAAAATATAATTCAAAGATACTGGTACAACCTGCATCATTGCATTATAGGCCATTGTATTCTGCTAAAGGTATAACATTTACCACACCAATCTCGAGGAGCTATCCTTGAATCACAAATTACTTTAATTAAGCTGATATGTTTACTCTCTGACGAGTTTTTCCCCTATCTTCATCTCTGGAAAGAACCACACCCTTACCACGCCCATAGTAAATAATTTAAATTAATGACAAATACAACCAAGAGAAACAACCATGTGAAATAAATCTCTGTAGGGAGTAAGTGTTGGTTTTGGGATGTTGTGAGTCTCAGTGTTTGGAACAGTGTACTCTTTTCGGTTTCATGCTGTACAGGATGTTTGATCTAGAGTAGTAGCAGGGTACGATTTCGTCCATCATGTTTGCATAACAAAATATATAAGTGAGTGAGCATGTTTTGTGCACACACTAAATGCTGATTAATAGTAGCAACTACTGATTTCTTTAGTAGCAACCGAGACATTTTGTTTGGCATTTTGCTTTGGTGTACAATGGAAATCGTTCACTGGGTTGCATTCAGCAGATTACTTTATGAATAATCTGTGTATATTGCTTAAAGACAAATCATCCAATACATTGTAAAAAGTGTTTGTTCTTCCAGTAACATGTGGCGGGCCTGATATTTCACGGAGGGAACAGAAGCAATTGCCTTCCAGTCCCTTGGTCGTTGCTTTGATGTCCCTTTAAATGCTCAGTTGAAATGTAGACTTTCCTCATAAAGTAAAAACTACCTTGCCCTTGAAAGATCGAAGTGTCAGGTCTGGGCTTGGCCTTTTCAAAAATTGTTTGGCTATTAAAATAGATACCTTGGTTAATTATTTTAACAACAGTTTCAATTAATGTAATAAATGAATGAAGAACAATATTATTTTGGTTTTACAGTTACACCAGTTATAACAACTGTTATACTCAATTCTACATCACCCATATACAAACATAAATATATCACAGTTATGGCTATATCCCTTCATTTTGAATAATTTTTATAATATGTGATATGTAGATTTCATATTTAGCTGGAACAATATTTGTTAGCTCCCTATCACCGACAGTAATCTTTATAAGCATGCACATAATTATAAATTGCTTATGATTTTTAACCAATACATCTGTTACATACCCCTACCAGGTTTTATCTGATATCAACATAAGTATTAACCCGCCTCCTGTTTGACCATTTAATATTATGCACTGTGGGTTTTTAAATGATAGATCAATTATGTCAGACTACAATATGATATAATGTGGTGACTGCATCTGCACAGTGTCCATCCAACCCTCCTACTGTCTGACTATTCAATATCATTCACTGTGGTTTGAATTATACATAAACTATGTCAGCCTACAATATGATATCATGTGATGACTGCATCTATACACAGTACACAGTCAACCCTCCAATTGTCTGACCATTCAATATCATCCACTGTGGTTTTGAATGATTATAAACTATGTCAGCCTGTAGTATGATATCATATGGTGAATGCATCTACACAGTACACAGTCAACCCTCTTACTGTCTGACCATTCAATATCATCCACTGTGGTTTGAATTATATATAAACTATGTCAGCCTACAATATGATATCTTGCTGTGAATGCACCTACACACTGTGCACAGATACTCCTGTGCACAGTTGTGCCACCATACACAACCTTTGCAGTTGGACTGTGTTAAAGGGTTGGTCAGTGCCCAGACAATATTAGCAATAGTAAGAGCGTTATTGTTGAAGTATTGTGCAAGTATTTATGGTTTGGTACATTTGACAGTCACCCCTAACCCTATCCTTAGAGATTGTACTTTTCACTCAATCCAGTCCAGCATTGAAGGTGTCGTTCTCAACCGACCAGGGCATCATGAAAAGCATTGACGGTAGAGGAGTGCAGTGAGTTGCATCAAAGTCAATCATGTACTTGCCAGCCTGGATTGGAGTATACACAAAACAAGTATTGTGACATAGGAAAATGTGATCAGAGCTGATGAATTCGATTACATTTATGTAGCTGGGATTTTATCAAATTATGTTTTTTCAAGTAGGCCTATATCACATTTGAAAAACATCCAAAAGTGACATCCATCTGCACAGGCTTTCAGAAAGCAATTTATTGCAGCAATTTCAGTCAAATTGTATCCTGACTTTGTTAAGTTACCATGGTTACTTGCATCACACATTGTGAAACGAGCACACACAACACATCTTCACAACTCAAGGTCTGCTAACAGTTGTTGCTAATTTGATAATGGACAGCATCATTTTGTCTGCTTCAAGTCAAACTGTTCGATGAACAAAACAATATTATTATTTGATGCACTTCTTTCTAACCGTCACTATTACACATCATGGCAATATTCCCACTAGATGGATAGCACATGACGTCATTGACCGCCATCTTTGATGACAAACAATAGCAATGTGCACGCGTGCACGCGCTGCGCACGACTGTCAGCCATTGATGTTCTTTCACGTGAGCATGTTTTATCAACAATGGCGGCTAATGCAAGTATATAGGCTAAATACAGAATACCATTTCCCCTGAGTGATACAATGCAACATTACAATGCGCACAAAATAACACATCAGAACAGCAAAATGAAATAACCTATGCACTTCAATATCTGTATACATCTTTACTTTTATAAAGATTGCGTTTATTGCCCTACATTAAGACACCCACACCTCCTTATTCCGGGCTGGCCAGCCTCCAGGCTTACAACACAGGTACTTACAAAAAGCAGAGCATTGCTAAACAAATACATGAGCAATAAATCAAAAGTCGGTCAAATTGCATTTTCCTCTCCGGTCACAATACATAACAGGTTTATATTTCAGGCATACCGGTTACACATTATCTAACGAGATTATCCAACATAGAGATGCCCTGATATGAATGTATCTGAATGAGGACATAGTTCCATAGGAAGCTGTACAACATTGTAAGGTATCCAGGAATTAGGAATCCACGCTTAGAAACAAGACACATGTATAGCCAGAAATGATTCCTTCAAGAGCCCCGCATGATTCTAGATAAAAATTGAACAACGGAAATTTTTTCTAACTTTTCTTCACCAGAACAAATACGCCTAACCATCAGTGTACATTAACAGAGTTTGCGAAGAGGGGCAAGCTGTCACGAGACAAATTTTGACCCACAATGATGAGCACCCAGCCAATTACACTGTGAATTACACTGTACCAAAGCTATTAATAATAATATTGCCCGCCATTTCTCTTCCACTGCGGATAAGTGACTTTTCTCCGAAATAATCTTTTTTTTTTAAGCATGAGGAAGAATGTCAGACCTCACCCAAATGTATCACCTAAATTCATGCATCTACAAGTCCATGTTCATGTACCTGTATGTAAACTTCCAATTAAAAGTGTTATGTAAAAACTACAAATGTTCATCAATTTTATAAAATAGGGTATAGCCAGGCATAAGAGACAGCACTTCCAAAGTTGATGCACTGTAAATACAAAATAATCCAAAAAAAATCAAGTATCTAAATAAAGATAACAACAATAGCAATAATGCCAAAATTGCAGTCGTTCTGAAAAAACATTTGCCGGATAATGATATACCTTTTAAAAACTAGACGATTGGAAAGAACCTAATTCTGAAATCCAATCAGAGGCCTTCCAGTGCTAGCACAGACTATTTTACCTATAAGATGATTTCCCCGAGGGTGCGTAGAATATGAAGGAAGCAAGTTGGCTAAAATAAAATATTGCATTTTACATCTACTAATTTATTGAGGACAATACGGGTGCTTTCTATATATGGTAAAATTGTATTAAGGTTGACACTTAACTTTTGCACTTAGCAATCAATTCATTAACAGACAACGTTTAGGGCGCCCTTTCTAGAGACTTTGAAGCGCTTAAAACCCACTGACAATAAGTATTTATTGCTGGAGCAAACTTAGGTGACAACTAAATTGAAAAAGTTTAACAATCTAAACAATAAGGAGAGTTGACTGAGGGTATAGATGGAAATGGAAACAGGTAAATTCAGAAATGGTGCGTTGCAGTCCTTTGGGTATCGACCATGTTCACCACCCTTAGTGGCACCAATCCTCAATAAGTTGTGGTTTTTGGTGATATCAAAAGGATCGTGTTTTTCTTTGTAGTCTATTGTCTCGTCTTTTGTCCGTGTCTTGTAAGTCAATCGACCTTTACCACAAGCTAACTATCTTTGTTGGGTATCCTGTATGACAGTAATAGTTATAATATGCTTTTCATGACAAGGCACCAGACTATTTTGCCTTCTGGCGTAAGTTTGGTTACATTGGTTTAGAGTGGAATAAAAACAAGATGGCTGCTCCATGATACAGGTCGACTCTATGGGCTAGGATTCAAAAGCTATGCTTCAACCAAACCAAAATGCTGTCCAGGTATTGACTGAACCTTTCACACTCACAGTATCAGTATAACTATACTACAAAATTGAAACAATTATTAAACGGATGTCTGAACATTCTTCTTTTTTAAATCCCTGTAATCGAGTTGTTAACTTTAAGTATACATCCCAAGTGATTAAATAATGGAGAAATACATACATGTAAGAAGAGAAAACAATTAGGTCAGAAAACATGAAGCTTGTGATGTTTATAGGGAAAGCAGTAGGTTCATGTTATTCAAGCAGTAAGCATTCAGAAGTCAAGATTTCCTTTCCACCTTAAGGCATGGTTCACTTTTGATAAAAATGTCTGAGAATGTTGCAAAATATACGTGTCTATAGGCCTACTATTGTTGTTGATATGTTCTGTCAAATTCCTTGGCCTAAGGAATTTGTTAAGTGCTCAATGTTTGTAGTGATTTGAATGTTGTCTAGATCACGAACCTACATCAATTGTTAAACAACATATGCTGCTTTTACAGTTTTAATTGCTGAGCAAAAATAATAATAATAATTAATTGAGTACAAGTCGCAACAACACAAAACCTGAACAGAGTGGGATTGGAACCAACGACCTCCAGATAACGTGCCGGCGCTTTTTCTGAGCTTCATTTGTGAAATTGGGTCCTGTACTGTTCTAGAAAATTGCTTTTCAAAGTGTTAAAGAAACTTTTACAAAACTTTTACAAAAACCCTCAGTGAGACCTCAGCTAATAAATGAAAGATTATTTCAAAGATGATTATTTCTATAATGAGGAGTGCAATCATCTTCTTTTATAAAGGTAAAAACTGTGGACATATATATAAATACGAAACGAATAAACAATGATATCTACAAATTTAATATCCTGGCAGTCAGGTTTGCTGAGTGGCTTCTTCCCTGCCTTTCACCTCTGTGACCCCAGTTTGAGTCCCAGACCGGAGCCTTGCATGTGGAGTGGATGTTGCGGGTTTTCCTTAATTGGTGTTTTTCTCCCACATATAAGAATGACATTTCTACATCATCTTGACAATACGCAGGCATCTTCGGGCCTATGCGTTACAGTGCTGCTTACTTTTGATGGTCCTTTGCTTTATTACCATAGAAAGAAATAACATAGAACACAAATAAAATGTGCTAGTATAGATGGATAACTTATTTATGATAAAATCACTGAGAACAAAACCCTTATATCACACATACAAGGCATAACATCTACTGCATGACATTTCAACTATTCTTCTTGAATTCTCAACTAGTGACTGAATTAAAGCAGTGGAATATTGCATCTTCCGGGTGAACCAGAAGGCTGAGCTGTTTGTCGCAAGATTGACCAAGTACAAGATAAGAGAGTGAGACTGCTGGCGAAGAATAGACATCTGGCCCTCTATGCCTATGTGCAATATATTAACATACTGTAGACATCCATACCGTGAATCACTACTCAACAACACTTTCACTTGGACCATGTTGCTATTCTCACCACAAAAATCGCTTTTCCTGTCTGTCCTAATGTTTTCAACCAGTATTTGTTTTTATAAAGGGAGGGTATACCTTTGGTAATTACTCCAAAAATTAATGAGCATAAAAACTTACTTAGTAAAAAGCACTGGAGAGCTGTTGATTTTATAAAACATTATTAGAAACGACCCCCTTTGAAGTAATATAAATTTAGAGAGAGAGGTAATTTTTCACCAAAAAAGTTGAATCTGAGAAAGGCTTTTCAGGCATGAAGCCTTTCTCGGGCATCTGAAAGCACACAATGCAACAAGGGTGTTTATTCTTTCATTATTTTCTTGCAACTTCAATGACCAATTGAGCCCAAATTTTCCCAGGTTTGTTATTTGATGCATATGTTGGGATATACCAAGTGAGAATTCTAGTCTTTGACAATTACCAAAAGTATACCCTGCTTTTATTTGTAAAACCAATTTCAATATCTCTGTTTGCATTGGCCAATTCTTATTTGTCTACAAGTGTCGTACATTTTTGCAGGTCCTGTGTTTTAATAAAAAAACACAGAGATAATTACCAACTTTTTTAAAGTTTGCTTTTTTTTTTTACTCGATTCCTTTGGGGAGAAAAGAGTATATGAAAGGCTTTTGTTGTCATCTTATTATGTGTACGATACATGGATTCCCCATAGATACTGATTTAGGCCAAGGGCAATCCCCACTCTTTTCAGAATTTCATTAATTCTGTTCCGAGCTTGGTTGACACTTTATTGCCTGAAACAGTAAACAACTTTTCTTTAAGAACAATATCAGATATCCTAAATGACACAACAGACTGCATTGAGGTTTTACTTCAGTACAGTCTCATTGTGTGCAAAGCTCTGAGGCATGTTTGTTCAATGTGAACATAGAAAACACGTATTACTTCCCACACCATTAGATATTTAGACCAACACGTCACTAATAAGATTGTGTTGCTTAAACAGCCGCAAGACGGGTTACTTTAATAGATTGGCATCTCTGCATGTAGCTGGTGCTGATTGGCAGAAGGCAATGTGATGAGAACCCACTGTAGCTAACATGTGCATATCAATCGCTTGTGGATTGAGAATGGATGCATTTGTATGAAGGCAGTCACTATTGATGGAGGAGAGGGAACATAAGCACAAATGCAAACATCTTAGACACCAAATCCATGGGCGTCCATCAACTGTAAACAACGTAATAACTGACACAAATTTACCTGAAATTGTTTTAAGTAGTTTTCAATGATGTGATAAATGATTCAAACCCCCAAACACTGAGCATGGTTCCATGAAGCAGCGACCTTCCTACGCCGACAAGCTTTGTGTGGTTGAAGTTCTTTCTGACTTATATCTTATATTTGGGTTGAACAAAGAACAATAGACCTTATGCATATGACGTCATTTGAGTAGGGCGCCCTCGCGTAGAGGTCAAAAGGAAGATGTTCATTGGCCAGTCCTGTGCGCCGCGCGTACAAATCAGCGCGTTTCCATTGTTTCATCATCAGTTTACCTCTAAGATGGCGGCTTGGTGACGTCAATGCATAAGGTCTTGACCAGCACAGGACTTGAACCTGTGACCTCGAGATTAACGTGCCGACACTCTACCAACTGAGCTATTTTTATATATATTTTTTTTTTACAAACACTGTTGTATAAGTAGTTGGTTTTATAAATTGGTTATTTAGTTTTGTATATTAATTAAGAATGAATAAAATGCCTCCTCTAGGAGGAAAAAACCCAAAACGTATCAATCACACACACACAACAAAAAATGTTGGTCTCCTTATTTTGTCAGCACCTTTGTTCGGGGGTGCCAGTCAGAAGCCATTCAACCTGTAACTGCCGAACAACCAGGGATTTCATCCAAGGTTACGATACAAACGTTCTTAATTGACAGTTCAAGTACAACAGGCACATTATGTCTCCACTTACTTCATTTGTAAGTTCCACCTTTCAGCTTCAATTTGTCCAGTTAGTACGACCATGTGAAATCTATCACACTGAGGACATTACTCAAAAAGTCATTTAGAAACTGAAAGAAAAAAAATTGCTATCTAAATTTATTAATTTTTGTTCAATGCATGGCACAGAGCACTTTTCAACATCACCTAGCACTAAAATGATTGAAGTCAATGTATCTTCAAGAAATAAAACAACAAAATGCTGTGTGAATCAAACAGATTGTAGCAAAAGTTACAGCGTTGAGACGTTATATGACTCGAAGAAAAGAAAAAGCAGTCAGAGTCAGCTGAACCATGGCTAAATGATGGCAGAAAAATACCCCGGCTAATCTGATGATTCTCTTATCATTTCAGTCTGCTCCAACTGAAGACAGAAGAGGATTGCATCGACTTATAGAAGACTTAAAAGGTATATGAACTTGCACCATGTACTATCCTACTGGAGAAGTACTTATGATTGCATGAGTACTTGGCAAATCTGGAGATAAATTGCTTTATCCTCTATGCTCCAACGAGCATTCCTGTAATGTAGTGGTAGGGAATTTGCACTCCCTTGCTTTTTAGCACTTAAAGGGCGATCGGAAGGTGAAATGTGCTTTACAATCAAACTGAATATTGCTCAAAATGTTTCCATCTTGTTTCTTCCTAAAGTGGTTGTGATTACCAGGGGGAATGGAGGGGATGAGAAACATAAATGGGAACTAAGCAAGGATGCTGGAAGGACAAAAATGAGATGAAACACATGTAGGAAGAGTTGTGAGCAGAAGAGAGACGTGATGTTAAAGCACGGCAACCTGCAGAAATAGCCAATTTTAATCACGATGAAGAAATTGAAAAGTTACCAGCAAGAAAAGGACGAATAGGCTATGTGACACACTTGTACGAAAAGAAAACTAAGGTTCAAAAGCCTTTGTGATCTTAGGGGAAAACAATATGACAGATTGGATATGAGGAGACTAGAATCTCAGGTTTGAAGTGGCACGCCTGTTTTCCCAAAGAGTCTTTGAATCTCAAGTCTCTTTGTACTTACTCACGGAATGATCAAGCTTGCCTTGTAGTGAGGATTAACCTAAAGGCATCAAGGGTCAGGGCATTCAATTCTGTTTTAATAATAATTTAGTGGACATCAGAATGCTTATCCAGGTTACATTTTATATTTTCTTGATGAAAGAAATGATGAGAGTATTCAACATATCACAAAGGAAGCATTTGTGGTTGTTCCAACAGGCTCTCTCCACGCTTGGCAAAGAGAGACTACCAATCAATACGCTGCTTCTTCGGACATCAAGTTTGCTCACAGGCATAAATGAATGAACAATAATTTACACCTGTTGTCAAGAATTTCTAATAGTACCCGGAAGCCAACTGCATTGAAGTTGCCAATCAGGCTCGACAATCTGCACTTCAGATGAAGTAGCAACGGTTATTTTAAACAAAATGAAACAGATCGCTTGGCTTTACACAAGGAGTCTTCCAGGAAATCAGGTTCATATTATTAGGAGTTATCCTTTGTTACGAAACTTGAACAAAATTTACTGTGTGATTAATTTCTTGGAAATGACAAATTCCAAGGCCTCTTTTTCTTTTACCCTTAAAAAATGTTCAGAGTCTGTCACTTACAAATGTATATTTGAGTCAGCAATTTTTTGCTAGAATTTTTAAAGGATTAAATTACTGGCACAGAATTATCTCGTTTGTCTGCGGGGTATGAGAACAATTTCATGTAAATGTAGGCCAGATTAAACCTTGCAGCAATATAGACAAAGCAATTTCTGCTGTTTGTTGTCAGGCGGTGGCAAACTAACAAGAGCTGATCAGTATTTACTATACATGTTGATTGGATGTAACTCTACAAAATGCAGACCAACCAGTCTGCCGGACATTGCTTCCGGGTATATCTTGGGAATTTTCTACAGCCTAGTTTAAATTGTCCCATTGATTTTACTTCACCACAATGGATCTTCAATTTAGAAGGGTCCGTGCTTCAACACGGGATTGAAGGCTTTAACCTGCAGCGGTATTTTCTAATTTCTGTATTCTTGATTTGAAGTTGTCACATGTTATGTGCCGGGTATTGATGATGGATTCAATATGCAATGTGTACAGCCGTAGTCTGCTAAAAAAAAATTATAAAAATGGATATGCACAATGCCCGCGAGGGATGAAAATTACACGCATGTAATTTGAAGATTTTCATGATGTTATTTTTATCTGTGAGTAAATATCTCTGGCTTTCTGTCTTGAGTATGTTTGACAGACCCACCTTGCCGACTTGCCTCAGGATACTTTACGTGTTCCAGTTTTCTTTGCAAAGGGAAGTTCAACAACTCGAAACACGACAAAATGCTCCTTCATCTCAAGCTTCAACCAAACATCTTAACATTCAAATATTTGCACGTTGACATGACAAATTGATTGAGAATAACAAGTGCATAAACAGCATTCTAGTATGCAGGTGTTTCAAGATACAAGGTGTGCTGTTGGTATTTAGGTGAGGAAAAAAACGTAATGAGAAATAATATTTACGTGGATCTATGGAATCTCCCTCAAGAATCCTATACTTTTTTAAAGTGCTGTCATTCTTCAGACGGAAGGAATAGTTTCCTAATTTATTTGAAATACATACCTACAAATTGGCGGCAATAGACCTTATGCATATGACGTCATTTGAGTAGGGCGCCCTCACCTAGAGGTCAAAAGGAAGATGTTCATTGGCCAGTCCTGTGCGCCGCGCGTACAAATCAGCGCGTTTCCATTGTTTCATCATCAGTTTACCTCTAAGATGGCGGCTTGGTGACGTCAATGCATAAGGTCTATTACACTTTAAAAACTGCTGGGTCAACCGGGTTCCAGGGTCACATGATTTAAAATAAAATAACAATAAATAAATAAACACTAGGCCTATTTAGGGACCGATCATACAATGTGAAACTTCGAGTCACCTGTCTCATCTGGTATCTTTTGAAGAGCACCACAAAAACATGCCTCAAATGCAACAGCTTGCCCAATGAGAATACACATCTTGGATTACCACCTGCCACAAAACGCTACAAATAAACCTGTATATTTAAAAGCTCATCAAGGTTGCAGCCAGCACCAGATCCAAAATATCACATCGACAGAAATACCATTTCCCTTTCGGTTTCTACATGATGTCTAGCGGTCACGCGCACTGGACACAAGCTCTGTGTTTCTGAACACAGTGGGTTCGAGTCCCGTTCTTGGCATTTGTGTCATTAAACAAGACGCTTAACCATAATTGATTTGTATGCCATTGGTCCCGTGTGTTGTGTAATGCACATAACAGACCCCGGTGCACTTATCGCTAAGGGAAGGGCTTTGCCCTGGTAATTCGCCGCAGCATTTTCTAAACGCCTATAAGGTGCTACGTAAATCGGTCTCATAATCAAAAACTTCAAACCTGTCTTAAAATATTTCTCTTCGTTCAATCGCCTTGAGTACTTTATTGGTAGATAAGAGACTTTGGTATCATTGATACTAAACGGATTCCTCACTTGGCCTTAAGGCTGGATCTATGTACCACGAGTACGACATAGCAGTAGGTGTGCCGTTACTGAGCTTTTGCTGCCTAAACTTTCCTCATCTGATCGCACCAATTTAGAAATTTGAGATTGATGACATTTTTTCCACTTCATGTTGCAGATGTCAATCCTGCTCAAAAGAACTGTAATAATAAGCCATCGATGAAACACGAGACTTGGAATGGGTTTTGATTGTCCATGATGCACAGAGACAACTCGGCCAATCTAGGTTAAATAATTCATACAAAATTCCTTTTGGCCTCAGGATTTCTTGTGCTAGAACAAATTAATGACATAGCCGCATTGAACACCAGTTGATGTTGCAATTGGTTTGAGTTCAGCATGCAGAGTTAACTATGTCGTATTGCTTGACAGGACAAACAAGCATCTACTACATGAGAACACTGTGGAATTAATAACGGACATGGGTCTGTTGACTGAAGTACATCATTGCAATTTGAAGAAAACTAATTCCGGTTTCTATATTTGGAAACCGAGCTACGCCGTCACACTGATTACCGATTGAGAGCTTGGGGACTCCAATCTATGTCGTATACAATAGAACTGCAATTAGTATCTTGCATACATGTAGGCCTACAGTGACTACACTGAACATTAATTTGGGCTGGTAAGGTAAAAGTTGGAAAAAACTTCTTATATTTATGGAGCATTGTGAAGCTTTTCTGAGGATACTTTTTTTTTGTTATTAGAGAAAATAATCTCCACGTTAATCCATGCTCTGAATTCTGCTCTCGGATTGTGGCATAATTGAATAACAACTTTCGTCTTCCTGCTGCCAACCATGCAATACGTATTTGTGGACAAACTTCTTCCCTCTTTCCCCTTCTGTTTTCTTCTTTTCCAAATTGGCGGCTAAAGTTACGGCTTTGGCTAGATTTCCGCGTCATCATGCGTTGAAGTACCTAACACGCTTAGCTGTAGCTGTAGCTGTATAGCCGCTATTTGATTGGCCAATGAGCAATCTCCATTTTGAACTCTACACAAGGGCGCCTGACAAAGTTATGCCATGTGCAAAAGTCAATGCATATCTATCTGTATCTCTGAGACGAAAAACAAAGCGTTTCTTATCTGTTTAATCTGTGTTTTTTCCCTCACATCTGTTCAACATCCGCCTTCTCTGTTGATTGTAATAATCTTCACTTCTCAATTAACTCTTATTTTTTAGTAAAGCGTTCAAGTTTTGATTATAGAAATAGAAGAATTGCAACAACGGTCTTTACCATTGTCCTAACTTCAAATCTCAGGTGAACACTCTCTTTTATGCTTTTATAAATGCTCCTTTTTTACTTAAAAAAACGTAACAATAGGCCTATAGAAAATTCTTCGGACAGAACAAAAATTGTGTTGACAGTCAAAAGAATTTCTAGTGAAATACTGAAATCATTTATGTATGAATTTGATCAGAGTTTATCACTGAATACTAATCCCTGTTGGTATCTCCAAAAACATCTCCACAAAGTACATGACCCTCTATAATGTATCTACGGAGAAGTCAGATCTTCCTGCCAATAAATGCATATCTAAATGAACAAATTGAAGATATAATCACATTCCCAACATAAAGGTATTTCTAAAAAAAAAAAAAACTATATCCTTGAATAATGCAATTAATTCAATTTGATCCTTAAGCACAGTGTGCAACAGCCAATGAACCCCCTACACTACAAAAACCTGTCAGATGGATGTAGAATGACAAGGAACTCAGTATCAGTACTTCTCTATAACAACTTTATGAAAATGTCCGCAGGCATGCCATACATGCACATCCGGAGAGGTAGTGTAGTACTATGTGTATCGACGTATGTGTTATAATAAAGGGAAGCCCATTGACTCTAACAGCTAGGCAGGTTTTCTGCTTGAGTGGTTCATGAACTCTGATGCAGTCTGTCCGTGTTTCTGTCATCCGTCAGTTCCAGAAGGAGGTATTGACCGAGCATTGATTTCAGCACCAACGTCAAATGCCAGGGACATAACAAATACAAGAGACCCCACAAAAACAGTTTATTATTTCTAGAAGACAATTTGGCCCACATAACTCATCAAAATACTGTTTATTTTCAGTCAACTTGAGGAAATTAAAGACCTTTAAATTGAAATCTTAGTATTCTTTTTTTTGCAAAAATTAGTTAGTGGCCTGACGTTTCGACCGTAGCAGAGTCTTTCTCGAAGGCTATTCTTCTTCTTTTTAAATCAGTTTTCTCCTTTGAGAAAAAAAAACGTCTCGCTATTTAACAGTGGTTTAGTTTATTACTTGCAATGACTAAAACATCAATTAACGTAAGAAGTCAATCAGATAAGATCATTTCTTGATGTCTGAATAAAAAAAAACTTTTTACCCCAATCATCATTTCAATATTTATGAATAATAGGGCCTACCCCCAAAGCACACGACAAGAATTTCAAGCCCATTAATAATCAATCCACGGAAATTTTTTTTCTCCCGTTTCTTCGATTCCAGGTAAAACACTTGATAAGTACAAACACTAAACAATCACTCTTAAGATGAACGAGACAACATCACTCGGGACTATCTGCCCTCAAGACTCAAGCTACAAGTCCACTCTAACACCGACATCAACCATTATCATTTCCTTTCCCATTCAAACAGTCACATATCCCCAAGCATTTGACATCTCCATTCTCTTAAACTACTATTATCGGAATAAAAACAGCCAAAAAAGTCTCAGCAAAATGACCGGATGACATTTCCTGGCCGTATTGCTGTGGTCCCCCCCCCCCCCCCCCCCCCACCCCCAACCTAGAGGGCTTGCCGAGACTACGTAAACAGAGAACAGAGAAGTCATATTCAGGATTCGAATATACATCGCTTGGTACCCTATAGTTTAACCGTTCATTCATATCATTTTGAACTAAAGTGGCCTGGCAAATAGGCAGCGGATGGCACTGCATGCCCACAGCTAGCTATTTGTCGTTTGTTGAGCACTTAAATGCCCGCTTGGTTGTTTGTGGTTACCTCCGAGTCTCATTCTCTCTGGCTATATTTGTTCTGACGTTGAGTCCGACGGTAAGTCACCGCAGTGAGGATCGAAACCATCATCATTGGAGATGTGTGTTTCTACTCGGGTGAAATAATGCTCAACGGTACCATCTATAAAAGATGATTTGTTCCGACATTAGTTCAAGTACCAACAATCCTGCAAAATGATTTGCTGTTCTTTTATTGCTGGGAGAACAACAAATAAGATGCTGATTTTACAACAACAACAACAACACTACCAACAAACTTCCAAACTGGAGATACCAAGTTTCAATGCACGTTAGAACACTTTCACTGATAAGTTTCATATTATTTCACAAACTTTGATGTTGAAAGTTTAAAATCAAATCAAATCAAATCAAATCAAATCAAATCAAATCAAATCAAATCAAATCAAATCAAATCAAATCAAATCAAATCAAATCAAATCAAATCAAATCAAATCAAATCAAATCAAATCAAATCAAATCAAAATCAATCAAGTATACAGTCATGTAACAAACGAGGCTAGAATATTGCAAATATTGGAAATATTGCAAAAGTTTACGTTAAACTCAGGCCTATCCCATATTTTAAAGTTTGTGTGAAGCAATTTTAACTGACTTTCAATGCTTTATGGGAAAAACAAAAACAAAACATTACTCAATAAAACATTTAAATCTCAATCCCTTCCCCACTACCATGTAAGGAAAAAGAGGGGGAAAATAACTACCATACTGGATCATTGGGGAGAAAAGTCCAGAGATGAGACAAATCCTGGAAGTTCACATGAGCAGGTATCAGAGATTGCAATTTCAAGTCAAGCAGCCTGCAGCTTCAAACATCAGCCACTGGTTTCCTATTTTTATGGTAAATTTACAGTATTGATCCAACCGTCCAATACACAATGATGAGAGTTCAGAGTAATCCTGGATATAATAAAGTAGGAGCCTGCAGCCATAACAAGATAAAGCTTATTAGAGCAGTGATCAGAAGTGAATTCCTCATTGCAGTAAAACCACCTGCCTGCCTCTAAGCTATTAACAGCGTTTTTTAATACTTTAAAACCTTGTCAACTTCTTATATACTTTAACTTTCTGAACTTGGTGGATCAATTACAATGCTAGCCTATTAAGCTTAAGCGCTGTATCTCTGAACTTCCTTCTGTCCTGAGAAACATCTAATAACATCGTTGCGGTACCCGCTGCTAAAATCTGGATTTGAACTGTGTCTCGCTCCAGGGCAAACTCAGTGGTCTAGTGGTAAGACATCTACTGTGTCGTGGGTTCGAATCCCATCTGAGAAATATGCCTGTGAGTTTTTCATCACAGGACTCGCAGTGCTTACTTTACACACATTGGTGTAAGGGTAAAAACGCAAATAAAATAGAACTGGGAATTCTCGCTCGAATCCCAACATTTTTGGGAGAATCTTGGATTCACACTTATTTCTATAGTGAAGATAGAAAACTGGCCCATTTCAATTAGCCCCAACATGCAATATGCCTACTTGCACAATCCATTACCACAGAGGTCATTTGCACCTTTGAAATTTATCTAATGATGAAGAATCTTGTTGAAAAATACTTAATTTTAAATCAAGGAAGCAAACCATTTTACTAGGATTTGAGCCCTTGAACGGTCAGGAAAACAATCTAGACGGTAGGGTTTGCTTACAATATGTAACATAAATAATCTCTCTAACCTGAGTTGTGGCTTTCACATTCCACATCCGAATACATCCAACATGGAATAGTTACCCATTTGAAGCAAATGCAATCATTGTGTAAATATCTAAACGACCCTACAACTTTAATTTTACATTCCGATATGGGACGGTTACCCATTTGAATCAAAGTATAGCCTTTGCTTTAATTATCAGACACCCAACAACAGATCAATGCTATGTCCCATACAATCCACACTGGTGAGGAAGACGAGATGAGGGAAGATTATCGGGAATAGCTCCTAGGGGTGTACGTTACAGGGGACTTAGAGGCTGGGTATTAACAAGTCTGTCCCATTCTGATCTTCAAGAGCTTCGGTCTGCCGTTCTTACCAAAGAAACTAGCCTACGTTATAGAGGTAATCCAGGTTAGTTATAACCACCCCAGGGTGATTTGCGTGCATTTGTGGCTTACAACGTCTCCCCTATGCATGTTTCTCCGCAAGAAATTCAATCCCAACAAGATATAAGAGGTGAATAGTCGACCCGACTAGGGAAGGGACCCTTGGAGTAAAGGGTCTGCAAATTCAACTGCCTGCAACTAAAAAGACAAATACTGAATTCCTGGAGCTTGGCCTTTGCACCAGAGGGATTGAATAAATGTTTACTTCTCTATTGTGTACGTGCGTTGCGTTTTAAAGGCGCTAGATAGCTGGACCTATTGGGTAATAAAATGATGACACAGGTGTAAAAAGGTCGCAATGAACATAATCATCAAATGTCAAGGTATAGTGCCACATAGTTAAAGAGAAGGTAGGAATATATGTTCGCAGGATTCTCCACAGGGTTTTTAAAAACTGTGGGCTATTTTGAACCTACAATTTGCAAGTTTGGCCTAAGCACGCTGCTGAGTTGAAAATGAGGTCCCTTTTTATTTGATGTTTATGTCATTGGTTTGAAGAGCTCTGCTGTGCAATCTGGAACATTTTAAATTCTTTTATTTTATGATTTCTGTGAATTTGATCTTAAATAAGAAAAAGAATAGTTGTATTTATTTGTATTGGTAAGAAATCTGCTCTATATAGCATTGCAATGGTCGTGGGTTTGAATCCCACAGCACTCGGTAAAGCACTATCATCCATTGGTGTTCGGTAAAACAAAACATAATATAAAACTATCAATATTTAGACTAACTCAGTTTTTACAATCCATTTGCCGATAAAATTGGGCAATGCATCTCCAAATATATTTTACGATAACTACATTTAGGAAACCAACAATTGTGTGTGAGCTTCAAAGATTGAAGAATAGACCTTATGCATTGACGTCACCAAGCCGCCATCTTAGAGGTAAACTGATGATGAAACAATGGAAACGCGCTGATTTGTACGCGCGGCGCACAAGACTGGCCAATGAGCATCTTCTTTTTGACCTCTAGGTGAGGGCGCCCTACTCAAATGACGTCATATGCATAAGGTCTATTGTACAAATCCATGAGAACCTTTGTATTTATCAATCTTGCACTCGATTTTGAAGTGTTTTAAGGTTCATCTTGAGATGAATTTCCGACCATCATAGTGATTTGCATCATGACATCACATTTGGCTTTACAACATTAAGATTTATTTATTGGTTTACTCGTATTAAATTACAATTCTTAGTGGGTTTTTTTTTAAATCAAGGCCTTGCCAGATCGGTTCCAGTTTTTGTGTATATCAGAATGTCTAAAAATGAAACCTCAACACTCACTTCTGACATTTCAGAAGAAAAAAAAATAACCTGGACGGACATTGAGATACGCTGGATCCATTACTGTAACAAAGTTACCTAGTGCTAAGACGATTCATTGAATAGTCTCATGGCACCACAATGTCCAAAGGTGCGGAAGACCCCATACCACTTCAGCACTACTGGTACATTATATATCCCAGTGGAAAAAGGCCACCACTAATAATCCACCAGGGAAGTTAAGTGCAGCTTGACAATTGAACTCAATCTTGCATTTCCACTTCACTTTTAATTTACACTAAGCCAGAGCCAAATGTAATATGAAGGTTCTAGATTTTCTAGTTATTTGTAAGGTCAGTGCGTGGATAGTGTTGCATGAGTGAGGTATGTAATAATATGAAGTACCATATGGTTCAGAGTTTATTTGACTGTAAATCTGTGTTTATTATTTCCATCATGTGGCAGTTTACTTCGAGCTCAGTAATGTTATATCATTTTTACGGCGGCATAAAGATTAATGACAGTTCCACAAATCAAGTCATGTGAAATGCACATCATTGCTAGTTAAAACCATGTTAAAAAATGAAAGTGCATGGAAACTTTCAAACACCTCTAATGAGAGTGCAAGTTGAAAAAAAATGTTCATATATTCAGATTCGGGTTTCAGGTGTATTTATCCCACAGTATCAAACCAAAGAAAGTAAATCGCAAATAGTTACAAATGTTGAAAAAATGAAATTAAAGAGATGAGAATAAAGTAAATATGAGACTGCGGAGGGATCCAGTATCAAAGCAAAGCTTACAGACAATGGTCCCTATACTATTACATGAGACACGGACTGAATTTCACTAATGAATTACCACAAAGACATTTTTCAACAAAATGTAACCAATACCTCTCGATGACTTTATTTGAAGAAATTAAATCATAGCATATTCCACTAGAGTGCAGTTTTTCTACAGTTTTTTTTAACCAGCACTCCTTTGCAACAGCTGTTCAAGTTTGACTCTGTGAAGTCGCGACTGGCTCAAGCGTCTTCGGTTAGGCTGTTGGCTACTCACCAGTGGCTGTGTTTGTTGAAGTGTGGGCCTTTTTCGATATCCGGCATCAACCACAGCGGAAGCTGTCATTTCAAACACTGGCATAAAAACTGACTTATGTTGGCAATTCGCGGACTTAATAAAATTATTGCCAATTCAAAACACCACCATGACAAATTGCCAATCAATCTGAGTAGAGTACGTCAACTGAACAACCACTGGCAATTAATTGTCTCCAACAAAAATGTATATTTTGTTAAAGGAAATAATATAACAAAATGGACAGGTGCTAGGTTTTGAAAGGTTTGAAAATCAGCAAGAAGTTCAGATAACATTTTTTTTTTACAGCATTGAAGTCGTTTTCTTTCTGCACGTAGGCCCTAGAAGGGGCTTGTTTGAACTGTATATGGAGTGAGCCAAATGTCACCGTACATCGTATCTTTTCAAGAGCTGGATTTCTCATATGAGTTGTGCAGTATTTTACCTGCCAGAAAATGCCCTGGAATGTTGAAGGGCCTTCTTTCTGAAAACATGGTTGCATAATTTTGATATCACATTGGATTTATTGTAGCGATGCACTTGACAAGAACAGTTTATTATTACGATGAGACAGTGATTATTATTTTTTTTTTAATCCTTCTGGTGGGCTATTGTGCTGCTTCAAAAATATTCACGGTCTTTAAGTATGTAACAAAATGACAGCTAGCAAAGAATATCTTTAAAAACAACATTAACGTATATCAAAAAAATATTGTAAAGGTAACCCATTTTTTTCTTCAGCTACTCATTCTGACCCACATACAAACAATCTACTAAAACTCATTTATTAGGCCGTAGAGTAATACAACATCAAGGTTCACCCATGCATCAGTCCAGTTTGACAAGTCACCTTTTATAATAAATGCACCATTAGTCAAAGTACCAACTCAACTGGAAGACAGATGCTTAATACAGTGGAGGAAGGTCACAATGCAGTACAATTCAAGGCAATTAACATCATTCCCAGGAGCATTGTCAACAACAATTGCCTAATTTTTTATTGACTTTATTCACCAAGTTACCACATGCCTGACTGTGATTGTAGAGACAAGGGGTCACGGTTACACAAACAAAAACACACAGAACCGGTGAACACAAATATTGTCGAGTTTCTTTAGTTTACGGTATGAGGAGAACAACGCCATAATGCAGAGGGGGAAATATCAGGAGAATACTGATGATTTTTTTATTTTAGGGAAAAATATTACTAGAAAATGTAATTCCTTTTAAACAGTATAGTGCACACACTTTCTCAGAAATGCATCCCTGTGACGCATTATTTTGTTCTTTCCTTTGTCTCTGTACTTAACATTCTCCTCATACACTTTGTACACACGATTTCTCGTGGAGCACCCCGTCTTCAGAATTCCCCTACGGAGTCCTTTTATTTTCCTTTTTTTCGGTTTTTTCCCCCCTTGGTCTCAATAAGGTATTGAATATGAGCAGTACACTGCACACAATACTTGGCCAACCACACAATCCCCATTTAGTTTTTACATGAGATAACAGAGAGGTTTCGCAGAGTCACCGATACTGTTACGCGAACGGATACGTCATCACTTTTTGCGGTCCATGAGACGTATGTACACAAGTTAGAATAGTCGTTCGAAACGGGAATCTGCCGCCATTCATGTAAGTAAACAACGAGTATTGTTTTTTCATGTTTTTGTAGCGGATTGTTATTTTTTAAGGCACCAGGTTTTCACCATGTCTGTTAGAGGTATCATACATGGATGTAGTTTGGAATTTGTTAACCACCACGCTTGAGAAAAGGAGAGAAATGGACAAAAAATTAGGCGACGGATGAGCGTAGCCTGTGGCTGTATGTATGAGGGTATTCGTTAGAATTTTGCGAAACAAAACTACACAACACGCTTGACGCGAACGCGTATGGTTACGATATCTGTATGTGTATTCGTATCCGCGACTCTGCGAAACCTCTCTAAAAAAACACTGAAACTCTGCAACACTTACCAGATAGATGACAAGCTGTGCCGAGGTCACAAACTCCAGGTCCGCCTCACCTGTGTAAATAAATCAAACAAATTACATCCTAATTAAACATGCTGCTAATTGAAGAGCGGTCTCGGGAATGTAATTATGTCCATTATGGAGGTGTGAAGTGAAAGAGAAGTTGCTAATTGCGAGAAACAGACTTGATACCTTGGACCTATCCCCTAAGCCCTTTGTCAGGATATCACGCCAATAATGTGTGCCACTGATGAGCAACTAAGGGTTAATTAGTGAGGTGGGTTTAGAATTGGTTGAGTGGGACGGGACGGTAGTGGGACTTGATGGGTGTGTTTCAGAGATGTCTTTTTCCACTTTGGTTAAAGACTGTGTTTTTTATAGGGAACTTACATTGTCAGACAGGCAACTTTATAGTTGCATAAAAAGAGGAAATGGCCAACCTCACTTAAATTTCTAGTGTTTTCAGTTTTTCTATGGCCTTAATGTTAAAAAAGAAGGAAAACAAAGGAAAGTTTGTTCTATTGTATTTTTTTCTGAAGAGTCATTTGTAAGATACATTCAAAACAAAGAGCAAATGATGAAGTAGTAGTGTTCAAAATGTGTCATCTCCATTTAATAGTCCAGTTTAAAGATTTACATTCAATTTCTCACGGTCTAAATGCTTTCAATTATACTCCGAAACAGTCTGAAAGTATTGGTGATTTTTTATATTTTACTTTATTATTATTATATATTTTTGTTGGTTTTTTTTATCTGAGTTTTTGGTTTGTTTTAAAAAAATTACATTTGTTTAACTTTTACTGTATTTCAGACAGAAACATGTATCTTGTGGATTGATACTGATATGAAATTTATAATTAGTCAGCTTTCCGATTGAAACTAACAATTTTCTGTTTAGATCATTACCAATCCTGTACGTTATCTAAAATGGTACTTCAATAACTTTGACCGCTACTTATTATTCAAGTACATGTACATACTTTTACTAAAAATAGGAATGGGGGCATATATGACAATATTTCACCGTATACAGATGACACTTTCCTTATTGATCTTAGTAGAACTGCTGGAAGCCATCTGACACATTGTCACCCATATTAGAATAATCATTATCACAAAACCCTCCCATCCCCAGGGGGATGGACTTGGACAGACTAACCCCCCTGTGTCCTACTTACCCCTATCTGCTTCATGGGTACGAGGGAGAAAAAAGCCTGCTCCAGTTTCTAGCCTTGGGACGAAGAAGCCATAATTTCTGGGCTGATAATTTTAGGGGCTGTACTCCGGATGCGACGGTGAAGTAGGGAATAATTTGTAGATGAGAATGTGGCGTTGGTTACCGTTTATTTTCGCTGTGGGGTTTTTCTACTTAAGAAGCCGATAATGTTTACATACGCAGAGTAAGTAATTGATAATGGCACTGGAAAGACTTTGGAGGTTTTATCTGTTATATGAGCATCAGATTCTAAAGAGAGCATGGGGGCTTTGGGATATCAATTTTAAAATGTCTGGACAAAGACGGGCCGGGGAGGTTTGTTGTTGGATTTTAACGCTGTGTTTTGATTTAATTTCTAAGAATAAGCAATTTCTTTCTCTATTTATTAAATCGAACACTAAAAAACAATAAAACTACTTTTTCAATTTGCATTATAATTTTGTGTAGAGATTTTTTTAAATTGTGTAATTATATTTTTTAATATATCAGCATAACAGTTTTTGCTTCAGGCATGTTCGAAGAACCCTGGTAATATGCCAGGGTTAATTGGGCCTATTTCACAATTTTAACAAAAACCTACTTTGCTTTTGGCAGCTGCACTGATTGAAATGGCCAATGCCCTCAAGCCATTCCAGCATTAATAATCAGACTGAGCCACTGGGTTTATGTTCTATGTATGTTAATGAGGTATTCACCGCATGAAAGTTCATGACATTGACAGTGCAGCATAAAAACAAAATACATACAAAGGCCTGACACTTCGATCTTGTAAAGATATCTCTCAACCTCATTCCCAGTGGAGTACGATCTCGCCCGTGCCATTTTCCTTGAAAATGCTTTGCTCAGGTCAGGATTCAAACCCACATTCTGTAAAATCCAGAACTTGAGTCAACCGCCCTAGACCTCCCGGCCTCAACACCCCCACAAAATATTGGCTACTAAAATAAGGTTACCAGCCAAAATACCAGTCCAGATGTATAGTCTCTGTGTAGCATCTCTGTGAAATAGGGGCCTGTGGCATAGAAGAAAATGCAGGTCTAAATGCATGAGATTATAACCTTGCTGCTCAGAGTAAATTGTGTGCACGATAAACCTTTTGGCTAAACTGAGTTAAGACCTTCTTGTACAGATGCGATAATTTACTCACCTATTAACATGGGAAATTTAGCCGAGTTCTTCAGTACGTAGCTCTTTAAGACACTTTGGCATACAGTCTCATCCACCTCAAAGGTAGAATAAACTGACACTGAAAATATAAAAAGGGAAGAACAAATTGTTACAAAAAGTCGCATTTAGGGAATTGGGAGAGGGAGGGGCGAGAGTGTTGGCACTCCCCAAATTATATTTGCAGTAGAAAATTTTCATCAGCCTCTCCAATGAGATTTTCTTGATGAGGTCAATGCTATGATAATTTCTCATAAACTAAACAATGTTTGCCAACCGGTTTCGATGATCATGAATAGACCTAAGGGTGTCTGAACAATGATTCATTGGTCCATCCTTTGCACTGTGAGTACAAAGCTGTGCACCTGTTACTGTTTCATCAGAGTTTTCAAGGAACACATTGCCCTTCCGATCGGGTGCTTTGGGCTATAAAAGTGTTTGTCATGAAATTAATATGGTAAGTATCCCTCGAAATTGTGTGGTTTTCCTTTTACTTTGTGAACTAACACAGTCAGCCATTTTGTAAAACCAGATTTTTGACTCCACAAAATTACAGACCCAGTTCAAAAGTAAAAGAGAAACCGCATAATTTCGAGGGCCATTTGTGTGAATCATTATATTCTACTTTTGATACATCTTTCCAACCATATTCCTTTCGTAACAAATGCTTTTTATAGCCAAAAGCACCCAATGCGAAGGCAATGTGTTCCTCTAACTCTAAGATGGCGAGGGATGACATTAATGCATAATGTCTATTCACAAGGTAACAACAATGCTCAAGTGTTTCTTACTTTGACGCAGATACTGCTTCAGAGCCTTCACTGCTTCTTCATTCATCAGCTTGGGATACCTGATAAGAAACAGAGTGTCATCTATTTATTTATTTGTCAATATATTTATTTTATTATTTTATATCATTTATTATCATGATGAATTTTACAGAAGACCATGATGAATTGTTCGTTCAGTTTTAGATGCGAGAGAGGAAAACCCCAAATAATAATATTAAATTTGTTTATATTTATCAATGGAAGAAAAGCCACCTAGAAGACGATTTTCAATGGGACATCATAAAACACATTTAAAACAAATCCAAAACCATATAGATTTACAACAAAAATCACACATTATAAAAAAAAATACATACAAAATACAGATAAAGAAAAATTGACTAGAGTGGGATTTGAACCTTCCACCTCCAGATTAACATGTCGGTGTTCCACCAACTGAGCTATCTAGCCCTAATGTTGGCGATCTACCTAGTTTGTCAGTATCTTTGCTCAGGCATGCCAATCCGAAGCCAGTCAACCTACAACTGACAAGTAGCCAGAGATCACACCGTAGGTTGCGATACAACCTGGGAAGGGGCAAGTAGCCAGAGATCACACCGTAGGTTGCGATACAACCTGGGAAGGGGCAAGTAGCCAGAGATCACACCATAGGTTGCGATACAACCTGGGAAGGGGCAAGTAGCCAGAGATCACACCGTAGGTTGAGATACAACCTGGGAAGGGGCAAGTAGCCAGAGATCACACCGTAGGTTGCGATACAACCTGGGAAAGGGCAAGTAGCCAGAGATCACACCGTAGGTTGCGATACAACCTGGGAAGGGGCAAGTAGCCAGAGATCACACCGTAGGTTGCGATACAACCTGGGAAGGGGCAAGTAGCCAGAGATCACACCGTAGGTTGCGATACAACCTGGGAAGGGGCAAGTAGCCAGAGATCACACCGTAGGTTGCGATACAACCTGGGAAGGGGCAAGTAGCCAGAGATCACACCGTAGGTTGCGATACAACCTGGGAAGGGGCAAGTAGCCAGAGATCACACCGTAGGTTGCGATACAACCTGGGAAGGGGCAAGTATTTTTTGTAAACATTCTGACTAAATTTAACTCAACATTCCAAAATTGTTCTCGAGGAAACGAAGCACTGAAAACTCACCTATGCTTCAGTAAGATCTGTAACAGATCATTTGCTCTATTCGTGGCTATGTCAGGTATTAATCTGAAAAAAATAAACAGTAAAATAAATTAGTAAAATAGTAAAATTAGTTTCAAAATTATCAGAATTCTATTTGGATGATTTCATCTATATGTGCTTAATCCTGCAGTAAGGGCCGCTGTCAGCATGTCCTGACATATTTTAATATTTCCATTGTCTTAACTGCGCCGTACACACACTGGTCAGCCCATATGCCACGATATCCTAAGCTGTACCAAACATCATTCTAATCTAACTCACAAACGGCTCACTGATCTGGGAGAGAACAAGCTCCACTTTTAATCCATATAGGTTTATAAACAGGCATGACATTTGGTCCTTGGGAAAAATGTAGGAATATTTTATCAAGTAAAAGGGCTGACCTAAATGTACACATGGTGGCGTAGACTTGAATGGACTTTTCAGGTCATTTAACCACAATACATGTATGTTAATTTTTCCAAAGGCAAAAAAATTGGAAATCAGACTAAAGTAGGAGGAACATCATGTCTGTATAAACAACAATTCATTATTACTTACGATGTAGTGATCACCTCATCTCGAGACCGACGTATTAACCTAATAGGCCCAGGATATCTGGATTTCAAATAACAGAAAAGAAGTTTAGATCATGTATAATCCACAGAGCTCCAGTGTACAACATCAAAAACACATGCCTCGGATCAACCCACTGCACCCCGCAGTGATCGCCGTGGTGCCCTGTGGTTTTGCTGTGGTGCCCTTTGCACTTTCCTCATAGCAGTGCCCCTTACCAGAGGAAGAAGGCCTAGAGACACATTGCAAGTCTTACTGATAAAGTTTCAGATTTCAGTTACATTGCAAAATTGCAATAAACGCAACTTTAATTAAGCAATAATATTAAACAAATTCAAGGAAAAATTGGTTCTCTTTAAATCTAGACCCTGTTCAGCTGTTACTCATGGCATTCTGCTCATGAGCGTTAATGCACACTTGTTTAACATATTATTTATTTCTTCATAGGAAACACTTCAAAAACTGCGACCTACGGATTAACATGCCAGTACTCCACCAACTGAGCTATCTAGCCCTTATGTTGGCGGTCTCCCTAATTTGTCAATATCTTTGTTCGGGGGTGCCAGTAAGAAGCCATTCAACCTGTAACTGCCGTATAACCAGAGATCACACCCATGTTCATGGCATTCTCCCAATGAGCGTTAATGCAGATTTATTATATTATTCATTTCCTCATAAGAAACAAAGACTTCAAAGGTGACTTTCTACCTCATATTCAAGAATGAATTCAAAACCTCTCTCTTCCAATAAGATGCATCACATTCGATTAATTTGTACTTGTTTACTCAGATGTCAGTTTATCAGTTAGGGGAATACTTGTCCGCACCAGGAGTGTCACTTTGTGACAAACATTGCGCATTACAAGTCTCCATTATTATCATAAAGCACCTTAAGATAAGGATCCAGATTCATGAAGCTTCAAAGCAGGATTGAATTGGAAACTTTTTAATTCTAGCCTTTGCTGGAGGAATATGTCTACAGGGGTGAAGGAGAGAGTTGTTGGTTCAGGCTAGACTAAACCAACACTCAAAGGTTTGGAATGCAAGCTACAATGCGTTGTCAACTGCACAAGGACAACCGTCATATCGCTTGGTTTAGTTAGTATAGGGGTTGGAAGTGTAAAGAAGTCCTTCTTTTCCTTCTTGTCTTATTGGCTACATTTGTAGTCCTCGTGGCAACAAATTTAATTAACCATGCAGGCTCTATGTTCTCCATAGGGGAGTGGTGGCTATGCTTACAAATAATAGTTATTTCCATTGAACATTTTTGCTGGGCTCGATTTTACAAAGCACTTTGGATTTATCTTAAGATGAGTTGCCAATATAACCATAGTAAATTGTATTGTGACATCACACTTCGATTAGCAATTAAGATTGATACACAGTTAAGATCAATCTTAACTCTTTGTGAAATCGAGCCCAGGCATTCAACTGCAGTCCGCCAAAAAAAGGACAGTACTAGGAACAAGACATTGTACTGTTTCATTTTCCAACTGCACAACTGAGAAACCACAACGAGGAAATCAGCTTATCAGCTGAAAAGTTGCACACAATATCCTTCTGTTTTTAAACAATTCTTCCATAGTTATTAGATGAACTCATCTCCTGACATCATGCTTTGGTGACTGTTCTGATAAAACATATCTAAAAGCAAGCTTCAGAAATTCCATTTAAGACGATAAAAGTGTGTGATTAACTTACTTGCAAAGGTGCTCTGCTACATTCAGGTTCATGTATGTACGTATTGAGCGCTCAACTAAACCTCCTGAAACACAAGAGTAATATCGTTGTATTAATCCACTTCACCTGACGTCATCACCTACAATCAATCTTGATTGCACCTTTTTAGGTCTCTCCCCATGTGTTACTGTGAAGTGTACATTTTAGGAGATGCCCACTGTAAGACGCCCACCTTATCTTTCAAAGCAATTTCACCTCCTAAATGACAGTCCATGGGCAGAGAGAGCAGCTGTGTCTGAGGGTAATAGCAAGAAATCTAAAGCTCATTTTTAATGTCGAGGTAAATTTTGTACAAGCACAAACCATCCTGTTTTATGTGAAGAGATATTCACTTTTGTTAATTATGACATGGGCACTATCTGAGTTTGTGATATCGCCAGCTTAATGTCAAATAAAGAAACACTCTTGGCAAAGAAAGCGTCCACTCTGAGCAACACCTACCCTAGTCTTGATTCCAAGACGCTCCAGTTGTGTAGTCACGAACACATGCAGTCACGAAAACCTACCGCTATCTAAACTGCTATCGTCCCATGAACCGCTCCTCGCCACCAGAGTGTGCTACCATTCCTGTAACCGCTATCCAGCGGTTCGTGGGGTGATAGCAGTTAAAGGCATGATAGCGCCCTCTAGCGGTAACCATGTTTTTTGTGACTAGTCGTGATTACACAACTGAAGCGTCTTGGAACCAAGACTACACCTACCCATAAATTCAGGCATCTTGGTTATGCCTAGAGGAAGTAGATCATCAAATGTTGCATCTAATACCTGGGGGGAAAAGGACAGACTGTTAAAAGAAACTGTCAAAATATGCAAGTACAACAACATACAGATGTTCATTTTTGTTTCACCTTTCACAGATGTTTTTTGGTGTTTATTTTCTCAATGCTTTTGGACTCCAGAGTAAACAAATCCACGAAAACCTTGAGTGGGAATTGATTCTAACTTCCTTGACTTCCTTTAACATTCATTCACTGTATATTGTAGTGTGCTATGAATTCATCACACAATATATCATTCAAGACCACAGTGGATGATATTTAATGGTCAGACAGTAGGAGGGTTGACTGTGTACAGTGTAGATGCAGTCACCGCATGATATCATATTGCAGGCCGGCATAGTTTTATCTATCATTCAAAACCAAAATTGATGATATTGAATGGTCAGATAGTAGGAGGGTCGACTGTGTACTGTGTAGATGCAGTCACCGCATAATATCATTGTAAGCTGGAATAGTTTGTCTATCATTCAAAACCACAATGGATGATATTAAATGGTCAGACAGTAGGAGGGTTGACTGTAGTGTGCAGATGTAATCTCTCATCATATTGCAGTCTGGCATAGCTTATATATCATACAAGACCACAGTGGATGATATTAAACAGTCACATAGTAGGAGGGTTAATACTTACTACGGCTCCTATGTCTGGATATTCCTCAGCAGCCAGACTAGCTGTAAAGCCTCCTATAGACCAAGCAAACAGCACGATATCTTGAAGCTTAAATCCCAGACGATAGATTGCATACTGGATCACAACGTCTACAGCGTTAGCTTCATTCTCTGGATAGGGTTTACCCTGAAAGTACAAGAGTAAAACATTTGAATTGTTGCAGTAGCCACTGCTGATAATAAACCTCTTGCACTGGCCATCATCGTTGATGAAACCTAAACATGTGAAGGGCTATCATTGGCTGAGAGTCATATGCAATTAAAATATGCAATGGTGATTTTCGGGGTCTTCAAATGCTAACACTGGTATGAAGTCTGCTTGGATAATTACTAATCCTGTCTTAAATTAAGATAAATTACTTACAGTACTCCCTCCAAACCCAGGATGGTTCCAGCCCAACACAGAATAACTCGCTGAAAAGTAATCACAAAACAATTTTGAGAACGCCAATAATGAAACTTGTTATGAATCATTCACAAGTTTCCCAACCGAGTCTTGAACTCACACTTCGATAACTTTGTCAACAGAACTTTTTTCAAATAACTTATATAAGGAGCAAATGTGAACAATAGACCAAACAAGGTTAATGAACAGAAAGACAGTAAAATCAGACGAAAAGCTCCAAAAAGAAAAGCTCCGATGGGCTAATCAAATGAATCACTGCAACTCAGAGTTGCTAGACAAGTATAACAAGAAAACAAACTTGAGTTCAAAGCGCTAGACTGTTTGGCCACGACACATTATGATACAAAGAACACAGTGCCAATTATTGTAAAATGTGGTTTTTCATCACAACAGATTTGAGTAGAACTGATATCACAGGTGATCTAGACTTGTGAACAAGTCGTTAAATGTTTATCACAGTGATAGCGTAACAGCTCTCCCGTGACTCTTGCGATACTGCGGCTGTCTGGGGAGACTACTCTTGCGAGACAACAGGCTCCCGACTACTGCCCCAGAGCAGTGGTCTCCTTGGAGCAGCGAGAACACCACCAGTGTTGCATAATTTGCGGACAGAGTTGATACCTAATCACAGCAACAAACATTTAACGGCTTGTCCACAAGTCTTCAGGTGAACTAACCTTGTAATGGTGATACCAGACAGCCAACTTCATAAAATCCTGCGTTTCCTTCACAGCATATTACCTACAACAGCAAAGGTGCAACCCATTAATAGCCCGTATGCATTTCCCTGATCGTTGCGCAAAGGATTCCCGGGTGAAATCAAAGTCCAAGCAGCATCGACAACCATCATGGCGCGCTGATTTTGAAGCAATGCGTTAAGTAACTATAAAACCTGTCCTAGTTACATGTAAACTGCAGCATGGCACCATCTTGATGCTTGATTTAATTGTCACCTGTACCCAGTTCCCAAAGATGCATTGCAGTATATTTTGAGGATGGCGCTTGTGCGTATGGCCTATTACAAATATATATTCCAAATATGAAACAAATGCTACAGGGATTATTATTATTATAATTATTATGGTTTATTAAAAACACTGCTCATTGCAGCCTACCGGCTGAATTACAAAACAGTTTACATCAAAAATAAAAGTTATACAAACAGTTTTTTTAAGTAAAAAGAAGAAGAATGGATCAAACAAAGAAAGATGAGAATATTATTTGCTTAGCACAGAAGTCCACACTTATGCCGCCCTGGGAAGGGCATGATTGTAAGGACGGTAAGCAGTGCCATGAATTTAAGCCTGGTTTGCAGAAACTTTGATTCTTCAGCTGAACCTCAAACTGAGTTGATAAGAGTCACATACCAGTTTGTTGTTGCGCGATGTCTCCACCTTGTTCCTCTTATCGACGACAACTATATCGATCTCATTGCCATCCCTGGCTATAAGTTTGGAGCGAACAGCGCCGTTTTTCTCGAACAGTTTGGCTCTTCCTTCAATCAGGGCTGGCCCTTTGGGTAAAAAGAAATAGGAGATTTGTAAAAGCTCTTTATGTAACTAAACCAAAGTAACAAGTTCAATGCACCAACTTATTCCCATATTTCAGCTGAAGATTAATATTTAGTGTCCAATATTCACTTGAATCCTTGAAACCAAATACTTAAACAGAGATGCATCGTAATAGGACTGCAATAAGACTATAAAGACCCTTCATCCTGGATGAGTACAGGTTCACATTAGTGGTTCTAGTTCATGCCAATCACAAGTTATCTCGTACCAAGCTACAGTGGTTTAGTTTCGTTTTGATGCATCATTGTTTTTTTTATAAAAGAGAGACCTGTATTAATACTGGCTGAATTACAGCCGTGTATTGGAAGAGTTGCAACATAGAGCAACCAGTTTCCTTTGGCCACATTGTTACTGGACGCCACTCTCGGTCCAAATCTAGCACAACCCAATGTGCTGTCTAGTCTGGTACCCTGTGTTTGCACATGCATTTTGGGGGCCCGAAAATGTCTTCTAATCGCAAGTTGTTGCAACTTTCAATACACAGCTCTAGGCTGAATGATATGATAGCGCCCTCTGCTGGCCTTACCACCAAGGTTTTTTTTTACATAGATGAGTTTCCCTGTCTAGCCATAGCCTCAGCTCAAGCAGTCATTTCTACTCACATACTAATGTGTTGAATAACGGTGTATGTCCAGGGTAGATAATCATCCTTCCCACTGTGTGTACAACCATATAACTAAGGAACTGAAGAGGTATGTCTGTCAGCCTGGAGAGGAGACTAGTATATTCCACAGGGTGATTGATTTTTGATGACCTGAAGCTACCCAGCGATGAACTCACTTTACTTGAATCACTACAAATGTAATCAGGCAGTAGTTAAGGCACATTACATTGTGTCAGTGCAAAAACGTTGTATCAAGTTTTTACAAAAACGTTGTATCAAGTTTATGCAAAAACGTTGTATCAAGTTTATGCAAAAACGTTGTATCTCACACAAAATATTTGTGCAAAAACGTTGTATCAAGTTTATGCAAAAACATTGTATCAAGTTTATGCAAAAACGTTGTATCAAGTTTATGCAAAAACGTTGTATCAAGTTTATGCAAAAACGTTGTATCAAGTTTATGCAAAAACGTTGTATCAAATTTATGCAAAAACGTTGTATCTCACACAATTTGAAAACTTCAAACTTTCAATAAAAACACCATACAGCAAACCTGGGAAAAATTCATCAAATTAGATTATCCAGTTTTAGTGAAATACAAAGCAATACAGTTTATTTTGACAGGGATTTTTTTGTTTGTGTTCATATCGAGGTTATTTTGATTGTGGCAATCAAAATTAGCAACAGTGACTTTCAAGGTCTTCAAATGCTATTTTCTCATCTTTGACAACATTACATACACAAGTATATCCCTGGAGCATTGGTGCTGCTATGAATATTCTAATCATTGTGCTTTCAAACTGAAACAATTTTTTCTTGATAATTACCAATCCCAAACGTTTCATTAGTATTCATACACCTGCTCAAAGTAAAAATGATAAAACCCCAAACATAGATTTGTTTTGGTTGAGAGCGGGAAACGTGATATGCACTACTTTATAAACTACATTTTTGTGTGAACGCAAAGAAAAAAATGAACTAGAAACACATGAAATGAGCCAGTGGCCTCTAGATTAACACGCCACCTTTCTATCAACTGAGCTAGAAATCCCTGTGATGGTGGTCTCCCAACTTGTCAATATCTTTTTTCGGGGAGGACAAGTCAGAAGTATTGCAAGGTTAACATAAAGGCTTGGTTATATACCTGTTGACATCACTCCATCTGAAATCTGGTGGCCAGTGGCTGAACTCAAAGTCAAAGTACTGAAGCTGTTTCTACAATACAGTCGCCAAGATGAGAAAAAAAACCAGATGCACATTAGGGTGGATGCACATTAAATCACATTTAACAACAGGGGCAAAACAGGGGCATGTTGCAATCTGGCAAAGTTTATGTATTATTCAATACTGAGGTGGGTGACATTAAATAGTCAGACAGTAGGAGAATAAACATGAATATTTCAGAAATAGTTTCATTCTTAATCCTACCTTCAGTTCATCACTGTTATTTTCTTTAGCATCTTCAAGTAACGCTAAGAAGGAACAATACTCTTTATTTGTGTACCTGCCAATTCCTGTTAAAATATGAAACGTTACCAGAGTTAAATTTGATTGAAGCTGCCAGGCAAGCTCAGTGACTTAATGGTAAAACATCTTGGTCAAATTTCTGGCTCTGCACATCGTGGAGTTCTGCGCTTAAGGAGCCCATGATTCTATAGGACGTAAGAGCAGAATTACGCAGTACGCAGAGCCATGATAGTGGACCCTGCTCTAGAATGGCAACAGTCATGGGTTCGAATCCCACTATATTGAAATGCTTGTGAAATCTTTTCACAGGCCTTGGGGAAAGTACTGAGTATTATATACAGTGCTTCACAGTTCACACCCATCGGTGTATGGGTCAAAATATAAGTTAAAACAGTAATCCTATTGGACTCACCTCGAATGCACATAGCAAAAGCCAATGCAGGCAGCGCCACTCCTATCAGCTTGCCGATACCAGTTATTCCCTCATAGGTGAAATAATCTAAAAACAAATGTTGCAGATCAAACTGTTTATAACCCTTGATAAGAAATGATCATCCAGGCCTGAAATTATAGGGAGGCCATGGTCTCTGTTGCCCCTGGTCTTGGCCTTGGTGCCCCATCAAAATTTTCCCACATACTTAAAGTTTTTCCAATGGAAGTGCCCTTTGCAAAATGAAAATGGCCTTGCCCTTTCAAAGAAGAAATTCCAGGCCTGATGTTTAGTTCTAGGGCCTTTTATACTTTGTTCTTGTGAGTGCGAGGGTATCTAAATGAGGAAAATGTAAATTTCTACTGGAAGATTTCAAAGGGCATCAAGGCAATGACATGGGGCACGAAGGCAATTTATGCCTCAGTAAAGTATCAGGCCTCCATGAATTATATTCAACATTGGTAGATTTAGCTAAGAGCTATGCATAATACGTGAACATTCATCTTTATTGGGTCTGTAATTCCTTCTACTTCTTCCTTATGAGTGCAGCCTTCAAATGCTTGAAGATAACCACACTGCCAGACACACTGGGGCAGACCCCTTCTCTTAGCTACAAGTATGTACTGGGTCTTTTACGTGCATGGATGGTACACACAGGACCTACGGCTTTACGCCCCATCCGAAGGACGAAGCAATAATGGTTAAGTGTCTTGCTTAAGGACACAAGTGTCAAGACCGGGACTCGAACCCATACTCTGCTGATTATAAACACCAGAGCTTGAGTTCGGTGCTCTTAACCCCTCAGCCATGACGTACCACAATTTGTCACATGTCCAGCTACCAGGCAGTAAAATATGGTTGGTGGGGTTTTAATTGATTAGTCTAATGATTTGAGAACTTACTTCTACGGTACAGATATGCCAGTAATATCGGAGAGCTGTAGTATGAGAATGACCAGCAGAATGTTATCTGTTTTAAAAAAACACATGATGAAGAGTACCAAATTTATATCTTATAAAGTAATGATTAATAATAATCAATATGGCACTTGAAGCAAAGCCGAGGGGGCCATTTGCCCTCCCCCCTTTGAGGGTTTGAACCTGTGACCATCGGGTTAAAGAGCACATGCTCTAAATAAGTGTTGTCTGAACAATATTTTTTATTGTTACCAACCAGACTTTGTCTCATCACAAAACATAGGCTTACATGTACTTACAATCTTGACGACATTGTTGCTCTGTCGCTCCAAAATGTTGGGTTGGTATTCATGACCCTGCACAGGAGGAATAGAATTCAAAAGTTTACTACTAACTAAACTAGTAGGATCGGTTACCCTAATACCGCGGGGGTTATCGCTTTTTTGTATCCAAATAAACAAATATTACCAACCTGTGTAAAGTGTCCTGTTATTATCATTGCTGAAGTATTACTTTCCACTATGATCTAAAAGAAATACATCGTTTGTCTGATTTAATTCGTCAACGACGTCTCTGAAAGTGAGCATGCGCGTGGTGCGATTCTGGAGGAGAGCCTCATATCATCGCGGATGTGACATGTACGGTAAAGGATATTGAGGGTATTTTACAACAACAAAAACCTTGTTTTAACTCCGTACTTCTGTGTACAATTTCGAGAGTGTGACACGTCCAATGACAAAAATTCAAATTGCAAAAGTGAAAAGTGGGGCTAGCACTTTGAATTTGCGTCAACAAAATGAACTTGGCAATAAAGTGTGAAAAGATTAGGGATACGTTTTGACAAACATAGTCAACGGAAATTCACTAGGTCAGTAAAAAGTACATTTTTGTACAATTTTTTGTATAACTTTCCAGGAGACGCATTTTTTCTCGGAAGTCCACAAAATAGTTGTCAGGGCCTTAGTTACCGGTTCACTTATTGAAGGTCGTCGCTTGGGGGCATATTGACAACGAAAAAAACAGAATTTCTGGTACCGCGGTAATATGAGGTTTGACTATACTACACTGACAAAAAACTATTTTTTACCATTTACTGTTAGTTTTGTTTGATGCTTTTGCAATTTTATGTTATTAATAAATATTTTCTCATGTTTAACCAGGCATTAAAGACCTTCCTGTGGAGTAATTGCAAAATCATCAACACACATAATGAAGATACACAAGATTGCAGGTAAAACAAAGACAACATGACACTCAACACAACAGTCATGGCAGTGCAGCTATGGTGGGTGGGCTAAATACCACCAGACTTGAGTGAGACTGGGGCTAGGTCAGGTGTGACACTGAGTGACTCGGACCTGTTGCCATGAATGACATGATCGATGGACAGAGGGGGCGGGAGGAAATGTTCATGATTGATGATGAATGATTTGATAATAATATTACTTAAACAAATATTAATAGTAATCTAAATAATAATGTTGACATAATTAATTGGTAATTATAAATAATAATAACGTGATGACTGATGGTGATGATGTCGTGAAAAATCAAGTTGAACAGGAAGGATGACGAGTTTGCATCATACTGATCATCAGATTTTTAGGCCCGATTTTTAATACATACATACATACATACATACATATCAGCATTTATATGAGGCGCCTTTTTCCCAAGGTTACAAAGCGCCTACAGAAGATGCAACAAGGAAATCCAAACTCAAGATGTTCCAATGTAAAGTGAAGTAAACGAGTCAAGTATTTCTGTACAAGTGAGTCTTAAGTAGTTTCTTGAATTGTTTATGTGAAGTTGCATGGCGAAGATGCGATGGTAATGAGTTCCACAGGTTTGGAGCGCTAGCAGAAAAAGCACGCGAACCAGCTCTGGAGACGGTGCGATGTACAGCCAAGAGGTTCTCTGAGGAAGAGCGTAGGGAACGCGGTGGGACATACGGTTGTAGCATGTCGGATATGTATGATGGTGACTGGTGGGCAAGGGATTTGAAGACATGAAGACAAAGTTTGAAGTCAATTCTGTTTGAGATGGGCAGCCAGTGCAATTTCTGAAATAGTGGTGAAATGTTGTCATGACGACCGGTCTTAAAGATGAGTCTGGCTGCTTTATTCTGAACTTTCTGGAGACGATTTATGTTTTTCTTTGTGATTCCTTTCAAAAGCGAGTTGCAGTAATACAAGCGTAAAATCATTTTAGGTCTTATCCAAAGGTTGTAGATTCCTTGTTATTTCTTACCGGAGTTTCGCCGATGGAGTGCAATCTGTACAGCTGAGGACCAAAGATACAGCGTCGAAGGGAAGCCGCCATGATTCCCAATGGCAATGCTACACACACTGATCGCTTGGAGGCGCCCTTAGTCTAGTGCGATTTCGGGGGGGGGGGGCGGTTACTTAGACAACGTTTCTTTTTTAGGGGGGTTGGGGCTGGGCTATGCCAACACTTCTGGAGAAATTTCCTGATTGTCCCAAGACGTATTTTTCGCAAAGACCCCGTTCAGACGCCTGAATGTTTGATTATGTCGATGACTTCATTAGATAGATGGAATTCCATATCTGCCGTAGTGCGTCGCGGGTCGTCCGTCACACGTTGCCCCCGACGCGCGTCTTGCGACATCGCCTGAGATCAGCCGTCGACCGTCCTTCCTCTTTTCAAACACAGTGATTCCGCAATGCTTAGCCATTACCTTACTCCATCTGTACGTACGTTTTATGTGTACAGACATGCAATATAGAAACATAAAGTTTACAGTTTTCAGCGGCATGCTCAATATATTTTGAGAAAAACCCTGGTAGTCTAAATAGTAGGAACACAATGAGCAACGATTGTTAATTGTTATAACACTGCCAAACATCAAACGTGGTTTTCCGTTGGACTACTTGAAAGGGTGGCATGGCCATCATATGAGAGTGTTGTCTCAGGATTTAATCTTGAGATATAAGAAGGAAGCATTAGCTCAAATCACAAAACGAAACACATAATAATATTACAAACAAATCAAAATAATTTACATACAGGTCCGACTATGCGTCAAAAGCGATTTCCTTCATTCTCATAATCACTTGCTTGGTTTAATCGGGCCATCCCGATAGGTTTTTTTTCTCGAATTTTTCGATATTGTCCGGGTCCAAGACAATATTTACATATGACGTCACCAGCAAAAACAGTGCTCATACTGATGAGGTCAAAGGACAACATTTTTGGCTAAAGTAGCGTGGCGTTCACACGTGCACGTTTCTATCGTTTGACCTCAGTAATGGCGGGCCACAAGCAGCCCTTGCACCAAAAGCAGCAGTGTTGTTCAATGATCCTTTGCCTCAGTCTATACAAGGGGACTTTGTAATAATACAAAGATCAACTCTGCAAAAATTAAATCTTCAGTAAAAACACTGCACTAAAGTGAATGGTTGTGTTTGCTTAGTTTCAGCATACAAGGTCTTTTGAGGCACTTTCTTGGAGATAATTATCAAAAAGTGCGGTATCAAAGGTCAAGAGCTAACATCCATTAAAACAAGATAAAACAACAACAACAACAACAACAAAACTATAAACTTGCTGTATTCTTTGGCTCTTTATTGACATACCATGTTTTCGAGATCACGTCGAAAAGATAAAAACTAATCACAGGAACAAATATACTGTCAACCAGTGATAGCTTTATTGTTTGTTTTGTGACATCCAAATTAGCAGTTCAAGGTACGCTGACAGGTTAATTGGTGATCTTTGATCTCGTCTGGTGAAAATGGACATTATGTTACAAAAAATTGAAGACACTTTACTTTAATTTGCAAAAATAGTTCTGGATTTGTATAATACTATGGATTCAAAATGGGGGGAAATTACAGAAACATGATAAAGAGTATTAAGAGCCGGCTATGAGTCTTGATATTGATGCTTTGATAGAGCTCGCCTGCATCGGTGCACAACCAACAGCTACCATTGAATTTTGTACGGTATAGATGTTTCTTTTGTTTCCAAACCTGTCCACCAATTTGTATAGACCCCTTGCAAAACGCGCACCGCTGCTGGCACAATAAGGTCACGCGCACGTTTGTACGCACCAAGGAGCAGCTGTCGTCCAATGATTTGCCTCCTTTTGCCTCAATGAGGGCGTTGTTGAGAGTGTGATGTCATCCAAGAGGTCTAAGGTACATGATTCCCTTTAACACAAAGATCAAAAAATATATCCTCAGTAAAAAAACAATGCACTGAAGTGAATGCTTGTGCTTTTGCTTAGTTTCAGCGTTCAAGGTCTATTGCGGTAGCCGCTTTGGAGATACCATTTATAAAGTCCAGTATCAAAGGGCAAGAGCTTACCAAGATAAGACAACAGCAATAACAACAACTGATCGGGCGATATCTTTATCCATTTCGTGACATCCACATTTGCAGTAGGCTACGCTGTCAGGTAAGTTGATGCTCTTTGATCTCGTCTGGTGAAAATGGACATGATGTGGTAACAACATCTTGAAGAGACATTACTTTTATTGAAAAAATTTGTACTGAATTTGTTATACTTTTGATTCTTTAAAAATTCACTATAATTAATATGGATGTTTTCATTCCAATAGGGCACGTCAGTACCGTGTAGGCCTATAATTCAGCTGTGACCTTGCATCTGTTCGCACTGGACACCGGTGTCAAATCATTCCCGTATTATCAGATATTGCTTTTTCTTTATTTTTGTTTTCGTCCTTGATGTCAAATTATTGTATTGCCATCGTTTGTCTTTCTCAATATTATAAGTTTCAATAATGTCCATGATTTATAGCTTAATATCTTTACAGATTTTCTCAAACTTTCAAAGTGTGCGCATCACACAGTATGAAGTACGCATTGCTGGTACTGTTTGCATGTGTCGTCGGCCTCCGCGGCAACGGACATGAAAAGGGGTCTGGTGATTCCTCACACGAGGATCAATTACTGGAGAGTGAGATAACGCGGAGTGTCTTAAGTTTGATCGAAGATGCCGTGAAGGTCGCCCAGTACACCAAGACCGAGGAGAGAAAGAAGGCACTGATGCGTGTGCAAGGCAAATTGGAGGCTATAGAGGAGCTCCTGTTGGCGCCCGAACCTGAATCCGAACCCAAACCCGAGCCCAAAGAGACCGTTTACTACAAAAGTAAATCAATTTCATTTCCTTTATTAACTCTATTTACTATAATAAGTTGAGTGTCAAATTCGGTATAGTCTGTCAGTGGTTAATGTGCGTGTCTTCCCTAATAGGGATCAACCAGTCGTTATGAACTCCAAAATCACGTTATAGGCTAGAATTCCTTAAATGTTGACGAGCAGCGTGGCTCTTACGTGGTGTCCACTTTTTCCATTTCCATTGAGTATTTAAAAATAATTATTTAGGAATGATTAGTTTCTAGAAAACGATCTTGTCATCACATTGATTTGCATAATAGTACATTGTACATTGCTGCACCGTATTAGCGTGTGTACGCAAAAGGTACATCTGGCAGGAAGCTGCCAGCTTCTAAAGGCCGGTATCTGGTAGCCGGGGCGTGACGACAGATGTTTGGAATACACTACATTCGTTCTACATTATGGTCCGCACAGATTATTACAACAATTCCAATGAAATGTATTATTGTTCCTCTTAGATTGTCAATCACTATTGGACGAGGGATTCAGAGAGAGTGACGTGTACGACATCTACCCAGAATATCCTGAAGTGATGGAACCGATGAAGGTGTACTGCGACCAAGAAACAGATGGCGGAGGCTGGATCGTATGTATAGACAACTACCCCACCCCTCCCCCTCCCACCACTGCCCCAAAATGCTACCTCCCTATAAAAACTTCCTGGTCAGAATTAACCCGGTTCCGGCTCCCGTGGGGTCTGACCCATTTCTGGGTCATGATAACCCGGATTATGTGTCAAAATGACCTTGAAATCGGTCACACTGACGCAGAATCCAAGTTTTTGAACCACTTTTCTGGTCAACCGTACCTGGAAATGGGTCAAGGTCCCGTGAATCTGGGTCAATGTGACCCGGCAGTTGTATAGTGTTATGCAGGATATTCAGTTTTGTTTTAACCCTGCGAGAAGCGAGCTTTTCTGATTTGCTCCGAGGAACGAAGGTGCTCACTCGGTAGGCGCATTATGTAATTAGTGAAATTGACACATGAAACAGCCACAGGGTGAAAATAAGCAGTAACCAGGTCACCTAGATATACCCTGAGGGTATTTCTGGGTCATGATTGTAAACAAACAGCTCTGGTTTCCATTCACAGACATTATGACAGAGAGCGTGTATTGGTACTGTCGGGCCAATTTTGTACACAAGGGAATATTTTGTACACAAGGGAATTGGCGGACCCACTTTGTGACAGCTGGCCTACCCGGTAAACGACCTCTAGGGCAAAATCGGTTCTACCACTTTGTTCAGGGGTGTTCAGGGTTGGATGAAAATTAAGTTCAGCGAAAAAAAAATTAACATATTTTTTTAATTAACAAAAATAGAAAAGTGAGCCTATCGCTTGAGGCCATTCGCTTCTCGCAGGGACGAATTATAGAAGAGCCTTTTTAGGAAGGGGAAACATTGTTTTATGGGGAGAAAAATCACATAAAGAGTAGAGTATTATGGATCACCTCTGGGAAATTTGAGTCCTAAACAAATTTCAGATGGGAATAGAGATGGTTTTATAGAGTGAGACTATAGGCCACACTGATGAAAATTAAGTCTTCTGTAAAACCAATAGATAGTTCCCAGTAGACGCCATCTTTACGGGCAAATCGCGTTTTGGCTTGCAGGCGCGTCAAGCGCTCAAATTATTAACGCAGCCGCGTCACTCACTAACCAATCATGCAATGAGTTTGGTGAAATGTGCGCGTCCTGCACGCCGTTCTCACGCGTAACGCATGACTGTTTGTTCCAAATTGCCCGTAAAGATGGCCGACTTACGTCATACTGCAACCTATCTATACTGTAAGTTATTATAGATATGAATTTCTGTGTTATCCTTTGAAGGTTTTTCAGCGTCGCAGTGATGGGTCTCAAACATTCGAGAACACATGGGACGAGTACGCCGAGGGATTCGGCAATCTAAGCAATGAGTTTTGGCTTGGCAACAACAACCTGCGAATCCTTACCAAGGCAAAAGAGTCGATTGGCAGTATAGGTGGGAATGTTGTGCTACGTGTTGACATCGTCGACTGGGGGAATTTGAAAGCCTTCTCCAAGTATAACACTTTCGCTGTAACTGGAGATCTTTACCGGTTGACCGCAGAGGGCTACGACGAATCATCTACAGCAGGTAAGGGGTGTCAGAGAGTGCAAATATTGTCCGATTCTATGCGTGTTTTTAGACGACTATGGGTGTGGATGACGTCATTGTTTGGTTTTTGTCAACGTAATGCTGGCAGTTGAAAACAGTGTAGGCCTACTTGTTGTGAAAACGTGAAAAAACAGTCGTAGAATCCATCTTCTTTTTGTGAGTTGACAGCGGGGACTTCAACCACATCTCTTGCCGTAGCATTCACAAACGAACATTTGAATCTCCAGAGATACAAATTTGTCAACACACTTTAATTGATTTCTAAGATCAAGGGGGAAATTTAGAAGAAATAATTTCTTTTAAAACACGTAGGCTTGTAGGCTTTTTCTTCTTCTTTTTTCGGGGGTCTTTCCCAACCAACCGTTACTGTAAATTCCCACCTATCTTTTACACTGTGCAGGGGATGGTTTGGCATATCAAAACGGCATGGACTTCACGACTACGGACAGGGACAACGACGAGGCAAGTGGTGGTAACTGTGCGAATTGGATGAGGGGTGGCTTCTGGTTCAACTACTGCCACACGGCCAACCCTAACGGCCCATATCTCTTCCGAGGTGGACCGTACGGGGCCTTCACACCAGGGACTGACCAGGGCGTGAGCTGGACTACGTACACCGGGCATGGTAGGGATGGGCGGCAGTATTCTCTCAAGGGAACAGAGATGAAACTGCGCAGAGAGCCAGAAATTCTTCAATAAGAAGCAAGTCGTATTAAAATAATGGAATCATCTCAACGAAGCATCCACAAACTATATCAATTCTAGACTACGATTTAGATGAGCATTCATTTTTAACACTGTTTTTATGATTCTAACTTAATTATATCAACACACTTTACCCCTCACCTAAGAATTGACCGAGCGCAGCCGATTAGCAACATCCACGTGTCAATTGCCGGGTCAGAATTTACCCAAAATCCGGCTTTCTGGGTCCAGCTGACGCTCCGGAAACTAGTTTTCAAAAAAATTGATTTTGACTCAGATTTTGCGTCGGTCTGTTCTGGGTGAGTTTGACACAGAGACAGGGTCATAAAGACCCATAAATGGTAGACTTTTGGGACGATAGGTGGCAGCAGACTTACCAGGTAAATCCATTGTTCTCGGTAATGTACGCATGCTCAGAACCACGTAAACAATAGAAATTTACCTGGTAATTGTCTGCTGCCACCAGCGTTCCAAAGTATCTCATTGAAAAGGCCTCCTTATGATCAGGGCCCAATTTCATAAAGCCTGTAAGCACAAAAAATTGCTCAGCACAGAAAAGTATTGCTTAGCAGAAACAGGTTACCAGCCAAAACTACATAAAGGTTGCATTAATGTAACTGGTGCCCTACGCATTTTCTGCTTAGCAAAGAAATTTGTCAAACAGTATTTTCTGCTTACCAGCTTTATTAAATTGGGCCCAGATTCCTGGTCAATTCTGACCGGGGAGTTTTCTGAGTTTTCCGAAGCTCAAGATGTTAAGACAATGTGTGAAGGCTCAGCTTTAGAAATTAACATCTTCAAATCGAATCACTGTTGAATCATAAGATGTCATTTAAATTGCTTTAGGGACCGAACAAGGAGTTAAACCAAGATAAACAACAGGTTTCTCTTCAAATAATATCTGATCTTTGGGGGAAATGTATGTGTAAATCTATCATATCTCATACCCGTTACGATTTGAAATAAAGGCAAAGTTTACCTCTCATTTTTGGAACCGTTATTAGTTGTTCTAATCCTTTAATGTCGATATACACAATAAAACTAACATGTGAAAGTATTATTTCAAAGAGTGGATAGCTTTTTTGAGATATTACCGAAAATCTTAAGCGGTTATTGCCACGCAATTGGAATATACAATCTGAGAAACGTTTCACGCAGAAACGTTTCTAAGACTTAAATATTGTTGAATCCCTCTCTCTAAAACCACATTCCTTTGAAGGGAATTTGTTCTCAAAATGTTTTGCATTATCAATAGCTGCAGTGCTTCTTACCTAGTAGGATGTTAAGGTCATTAATTTTTGGAGTAATTACCAAAGGTATATTAGACTGCCCGTTGGGTTGTGCTACATTTGGACCAACAATGGCGTCTTTGAACCACGTGAACAAAGAAAACTGATCCCTCCATGCTGCACAGCTATATTGATTTAATAATAGAACGGGATGGAGTCTCAAGATCCGGCATTAATTCGGGGAATGGAGATCATCGGTCCGGCACAAAGAGAGTCATTTGTCTGTTTAATCACAGGATAATTGTACGAGTATACCCCCCTTCTATTGTTAACAAACCGTGCTGGTTGACATGGACGGCCGAATATTGGCAAATCATTCAATCGTGTTAACAGATGTTGTGACAAAATTAAACTTCTACAAACTTTCAATTAAAAGAAAATACATCCCATGATTGGTTGCTTAGTTTAAAAAAAAATCTACTTTTGAATATTTTGTGTAACATTGTTACAAACTTTGGCTATCTGTGTCTTGCATTTATGGCTACCTAAAGTGTTCCAACCTTGGTTTTTAAAAACTCGGGCTGTGACGTTGCAATAGAAAGGTCTGAGAAGTATCGGGCTCAACGTGCAAGCAACCACATCTGGCCTCTGTGTCATTCAACTTGGGATATCATCAAAGACTTCGCTGATCAAGTAAAGTGTGTAAGCACAAACATTTCTATTATCACAATGTGTCATTGGTTACCATGGAAGTCGGTACTCGGCAATGTTCCAGTGTACAGTGGACCTATACAGGGTTTTAAGAGTAAATAATTATGTAAGGTTGCATATCACACAAAGTATATGTATAGCAAACTTTACGTTCTGCTCTTTATTGTTCCAATGGGTCTTGACAAAATACAGTTCAAAACGTGATTGTACAAAAACATACCGTAATTAAACAAGTTCCAAGTCTAGTTGCCATTTTTATGATGGAACCGTCTTTTTCTCCTCTACATCCAATTAACACAATTAAAGCGAGGCTGGATGCAAGAGAGCGTGATGAGAATTGTTAATACACATGCCGAAAAAATGACGGCATGACAATTATTCCCAACGCAGTGTTCTTATTCTACGTGTGAGGAATCATGAGGTGTATGAAATCAGATCATTATATCAGAATTTCGTGCAATGGTTATATACAACAGAGGAAAGAAATTAAGTATTTGAACTCAATGCCCCTGATTATTGGTATACATTTATGTTGATGCAGAGAGTTTTAACCCTCAAGTACGCAAGAGTCCATTTGGGACATTATTATACAAAACCCTGCCAGTTGACAACTGGCAATGCTTATCTCAATATACTGGACATAACTGTTGGAAAAAATAAGTGATAGCAACCCCACAGTTCAATTACCCCAAGACTAAGGCTTGTTTGTGCATAGTCAATGGGGAAATCCCCTGAGTCCAGTCGACCAGCGGAAGTTCTAAACAACATAGCATACGAGCTTGCACTGGCCACTCAAACTTTCAAATATATTTCTAAGGCGTATTTAATCTTAATAGTCAAGAAAATGGGTTTACAACTAAATTCATGCGCAGAGTAATTTAAAAAACCGCTTAAGGTAGGGTTACGCACTTAATGGTAGGGCCGTACGTTTCGACCCCAGTAGATTCTTTCTCAAAGGATTCAAACTAGTAGGCTAATACAAAAGTAACTCAGGTGGGAATATCTTTTAAAGTAGGCTACGTGTCTTATGAGACCGAGTTCAAGTCATGTATTCCAGATGGGTGTTTTTATCTAGTAGTCATTGTAAAAAGGCTTGAACTTCATCTCTGTTTTCTTCAGTGAGTATTGGAAGCCATGCCAGGTAGTCCACTGGATACCTTGGTCCCGCTGTGCTTCAACAGCGTCTAACTGGTTCTTGTAGCGGCCGTTTAGGTTGGCCCGATGGCAGAAGTTGAACCACCACCCGCTGTACAGCCATACGGCACAGTTGCCATCATTAGTAGCCCCATCGATGTCGTGATCTTTTGTCGTAAAGCCCCAGCCTCTGTGAAAGTCCAAGGAGTCACCTATGAGGAAAACACAAGACAACCTTTTTAGTCATATTATTGTCGGTCATATTATTATTTTCTCGTTCCCCAAATGTGGAAGTCTTGTAAGTGTTCAATACTCGTTACGGTAACCAAACTACGGTAACCAAACTACACTGCAAAAAACTGGGTTGTTAAAATTGACGGGTGTTGTTACATTTAGATACCGAAAAGAGAATCAAAATTAACATCGTGACAGTGTTAAAATAACACAAATAATGCAAATGTTTTTCAGAAGTTAGTGCTATTGTAAAACCCTATGGTGTAAATTTTGATTCCTTTTATTGTTATAATATGTGACAACACCCATGGTGTAAATTTAACACCCAAGTTATTGCAGTGTTTGAAGAGGAATCATCACTTTTGAATGCCAGTGTCTATGGGTGATGCTATGACAATTTATATACCTGTCAGGAGTAAAAAGGGACCAGTAAGGTATAACACTAACTTTTCTTTTTTACTGATTCAATCAGCGGGAGCTGATGAGACTGTGAAAATTATAGCCTTATTTCATTTTCGACGTGAATAATGCAAATACCAAACATCCAAACATTTGCAAGTCTATACTACAATAATATTCCACTTATGAATGAGAGATCTCTTATTCTTACCAGCAGTTCCATTGTAGCTCCCTTCAGTGTACGACAACCGGTAAGAATCTCCCGTGATCGCAAATCCATCGTAAGTAGCGTACTTGTAAGTGTCCTCCCAGTCCCACATATCTATGCGGAGTTCGTAGTTGCCGTTGGCGGTCAAGTTGCGTAGAGCGTCGTTCCCGAGCCAGAACTCCCCGTTCTTGTCACCGAAACCCTGGTTGTAGTCTTCGGAGATGCGATCGAAGTTTTCGGATCCGTCTTGTCTTCGTTGGAAAACCTGTTAGAAAAAAAAGTAAGACACGTTTGTTACAATAAACATCCATCAACCTTTTACAAGGATGTTCATGTTTCCACAATCTCTGCCATAGGTGCCTGTTCTGAAAAATCCCTTTGGAAACGGCAAAAACTGGAATGTTGAAATACACCACAATAATCTTTCATGGTGAAACCGTTTCATTTCTTTCGTTTTGAATATTATGCAATGACATCATCTTATGGGTAAAACGTTTTTTTTTTAAATGAAACAATGGAAAGACAAGTCCGCCGTACGGTGCTCATCAGGATTGGACAATAAGCAACTTAGTCATTCTTGTTACCTCAATCAGAGGGCGCCCTACTCAACTAACGTCATAACACATGAACAAGGTGGGCTGGAACGAAAATATAGGCCTAGCTTGTTCATCATTATTCGTAATAGTTATGATATTCTTCTCAAGTTTGCAGAAGGAACAATATTAGGCAAACATGGTTGTGGTCAAGACAATATTGAGAAAACTCACTGTCCATCCTCCACCATCAGTGGTCATGTCACAATAGACCTGCACTGCAACTGAGGATCCTGTTGGGGTTATGGTGTACACTCCAGATTGGGTGGTTCCGGACTCCATCAGTTCAAGGCAGTCTAAAAATTAATATAATATGAAATGGAATAATATGCAGTTGTGGAAATTATAACAATGCAGTAACAACCTAATTTGACGCAGATGTGTTTTCTGTCTCCATAAATATTCTTACAGATAAAAAAAGGCAAACTGCAGCTTTACTATTTGATCGGTACAATCTTATTTTTCTTGGAACACCAAGTTTGTATTATAGTACTCTTGAATTTGTTTTATTTCTGTCCGAAAGCCTACTAAAGATGGTAATGGAAGTACTGGTTATAGGCATCTTGCGAAAAGTGTGTTGACAGTTTCAAATTGTTCGTGTTGTCCTTTGTGAATGCTGCAGCCCGTGGTCACCTCGTTAAACGTGGATGAAATCGACGTTTTTGAAGAAAATACCGTGTGAGTTCGTAAACCCAAAGCGTATACCCGTTTGATCGTTTCCGACTAATTGCCCTCTCGGTCTAATACCCGGTTTTTCTTTTGTTGAGGCTTGGATGAGTTAGATCTTCACTATATAGAAGGCCCCATGCAAAATTGCAATTCTCGGCAGAGTCGATCGAGCAATCAAAGGCAGGTTGCTATGGGTTGGTTGGGGCTTACCGGCAAATGTTCTCTCTTTCGGTTTCTTCTCAGCCATGACTATGGGTCTCATTTTAGCTACATGCTTCTCCAGTCTGTCCAGAGCTTTGATCTTCTCCGTCTGTCTGCCGTACTGTGAGACCTAAATCCAATTATAGAACTACCAAGTATTCAAATTTGCTCATTAAATTAAATATTGTTGGGTTGAACAAAGAAATTTGACTATAGCAGGACTTGAACCAACGACCTGCGGATTAACGTGCCGGCGCTCTACCAACTGAGCTATCTAGCCTTATGTTGGCGGTCTCCCCATTTTGTCAGTAATACATCTTTGTTCGGGGGGTGCCAAACTAAAGATTATGTGTATAGTTTCAATGTGTGGTATTCCTGAAAATGGTCTTTTCTCTCCTGCGTGCAAAACAGGTGTCTATACTGGGACTTGCAAGCCACACCTTTTTATTTTGGCACTCCATGATTGTATAACATTTTTAATTTGATGTTTTGAAGAGTACAGTGATTCCATGCAGGGTCTAATTTCATAGAGCTGCTTAAAGGGTGTTTGTAACATTGTGGTAAGAGTAAAAATATAAATGCTCTTTAAGTTTTGGGGTCATTAGTTATTGGAGTAATTACCACCACTCGATCGTTAAGGTATTTTCTTATAGTCTTCAATAACGTTCAGCACACCGTGAATGAAGGCCGTGAGCATGACAATGTGGAAGAAACATATTTTACCTTGATGGCGTTCTCAATTGCAGCGAATGTCTCAGTCGTCAAGGCATCGTTGTCTATGCACTGCCAAACCTCAGTTCGGATCTTCTTTTCACTTGTAGCTTGAACACTGCTGGTGGCTAGCACCAGCAAACACAAGCTCAACATGACCAACATCTTCGGTTCGTACACTGTCAAATTAATTATGCTCACTTTCTGATGTCGTCACAGGGTCTAGATTTGAAATGAAAAAGAAGGGGGGAACACGGTTTGCCCTTAACAGGTTTTCAGTGACTAGCCACACAGTTTACAAACTTATAATTTCGTTACTATCTTGTCCATCTCTACGATGCAAAAACTGGGGTGTTAAAATTGACACCAGGGTGTTGTCATTGATACCCCAAAAGAGTCAAAATTTATATCATAGGGTGTTGAAATAACAACAGAATATCAGTAATTTATGTCAATACATTGGTGTTATTTTAACACTTTTAAGGGGTATCATAATTATGACAACACACTGGTGTCAATTTTACCACCCTATAGTGTTTGCAGTGAATGAATGTCTATATCTGAAGGTTCATTTTAACATGTATAATAGCACTTTGATTTGAAACCGTCTGCAAGCAGTGGATTACATAAACCTTTGGTAAAGCAATGATCTAGCCAACCGGGCCACTCGAGAGAATTTTTTCGAGTCCTCATAAGTTTTAACTTGAATTTGGCCAGCAAAAAGGGTGACGCGGAACGCTGAATTAGTAATGCCCGCATTTAAGGTAGTTGGTACAAAGCCCGGGGTTGTTCTTCTAATTAATCTTGCATTAAAAAACAATTGTAACTCAATTTTCTCCAAAATACACTTCAACAATCACCTATTTCAGTTACATTTATTCTTCAGAAGACAATCGCAATATTGGAAAAATTTCACAAAGATGTGAACATTTATCATTCTGTATTCAACAAGCTCCGGAGTCTGGCATGGAGGCCAAGAACCCATTATCCGAACCATCTTTTTAAAAGATTCCGTTGAATTTTGGGGTAGGAAACATTTCGATGTAAAATTAGTACTCGTGCCACGCTGTTCAAGGTAAAACAGTGAGCAAGTCATAATAATTTAGGGTAATTTTATGGTGTCATTTCCCACTTCTAAATCAGACATTAATTTTGTCTTCAAAGTTTAGCGCATAATTCAGCAAAGTTTTTCAAGTCAAGGACTCCACTGCATCTACCGTACATAAACTTACCCCAAAGATGCTCCGTCGATCGGGTCCAGCGAAACAACCCCTGGGCAGCTTCTTGACGCTTTTATACATTCTAGATTTCCGAAGAGTGGGTGGATGCAGGATGTACGGTACTGGGTCTAAGTGCACGAGGTTGACATCCCTTGACGAGCAACCACCTTGCTTCAAATACCAGCTAAGTGGAAGTCAAAAAACGGCACGGCATTTGATCGGGGAAATCAGTTTCCACTTAGCGAATTATTTCTGTACTAAGCAATATTCTGTGCTAACAAGGTCTATTTATTTACTCAGAGAAATCTTGTCCAGGTATCTGTGTCCTTGCATGTGCCAAGGACAATGATTTTATCTTTTAGCGCAGTCCTACTTCCTTCTAAACAACCCGCGCCGGGAAGTTTGAGTTTGTCTTTCCGTTTGGCCCACTTAAAGCAATTTCACTTCAACCTCCCAGGTTCGGACCTGGAGATATCGCAAGCCAGCCAAAGTAACTTTTCAACCACTGTTTGTGCAGCTGTATACCGAAATAGGATTATTACAAGGGCCACGCCTTCCTCTCTTTTCAATCGATCCACATTTGGATAGTGCATGCAAAGTATAATGCAATCGTTCATAATACTAAATAGCACTTCTATTTTATGACAATATAAACAATCGGATATAACACTTATAGGCCTACCTTTCAACACGTGTGTCCCCCCCCCCCCCCAAGTCCCCCCCCCCCAAAAGGCCATGAGTTCAATAAGCCAGCCTACGAACCTTACCCCCTTCGAACAACCCAAGGGCGTCGATGGGTGGGGGACGGGGGGGACATGTCCCCCCCACTTTTTAGACTGGGGGGACAGCATACCAGATGTCCCCCCCCCACTTTTTGATTGACTGTTCATTAGAAATATGCAACAACATATAAAAATATACACCATTTTCTTGATTTAATATTTCATTAGTTCAAATAAAAAATTAAGGTAAGTTCAGTGTTATTATTTTTTTTTCTAAAAACAAAATATAAATTAAAATAAAAGAACAACGAAAGAAGAAACAAAAACATCAAAAACTCTCTCAATTTTACTGAAGAAATTGTCGCAATTTGGTTACAATTAAAAAGGATTGTGAATAATGCTTGTGTTTGGTAGAATCTCGGTTTTACATAAGGAAAACCCAGGCCCAAACCCCATTTCGGATGATGTTATTGTTAAATATCACCCCCTGTATAAACTCGCCTCCTGGTCAAACAAAAAATAGGGAACAAGTGTAACACAGTGCTCGCCCGTCCCCCCTACTTTTCAGTAGCGATCGACGCCCATGGAACAACCCAAAACTCTTTCCCGGCTGAACGATAATGTTTTGTTGTTTGTATTGAAGCCTATCAGAGTCTAAACCAATCACTATAGATAATTCCCAGTCGACGCCATCTTTACGGGCAAATCGCATTAATTTTGGCTTGCAGGCGCGTCGTTTACTACTAACCAATCACGCAATGAGTTTTGTGAAATGTGTGCGTGCTGTACGCTGTTCTCACGCGTAACGCATGACTGTGTGTTCCAAATAGACCCCTTGCATAACGCGGAACGCTAAATGGACCCTGAGGTCACGCACACTATTTTACGCACAGAACACCTATCGTCCAATCATCTGCCTCCTTTGACCTCAGTGAGGGCGCTTTTTGGCCTCAGTGAGTGCGCTTTTTTAGCGTGTGATGTCATATGCAAGGGGTCTATTGCCCGTAAAGATGGCAGATTTACGTCATATTGCAACCTATATATAGTTGGGGATTAAAGGTCTTAGGATGATCGGGGCGGTGAGGTGGAATTGAGCAACTCCTCATCCATGAAATGTCCAATATGATCAGCGTCTCCAAAAGCCTCTCCTAATTCAAACTCCTACTGCCCGGCTTCACGTGCCGATCCCTGTTTTGAACTGAGGGCAGAGGTGTGAAGGCGGGTTTCTGGCGCCTTAAATCCAGATTGCTCCGGGCAGGTGGAGCTCGTTAACCATGGAAGGTAGTTCACCTAGGAGACAGAAACTCTGATTTCAAACTCGGGTTGGTGGGGCTCGCAGCCTTGGTTGGCAGCCTACCTAGGAGAAGGAAAACTCTGATTTCAAACCCCCTACTGGGTCAAATGGAGCTGGGGTCCCACTAGGCATCTGAGCCCAGCACTGCTGACTCCTATGGCAGCCCCTGCATCCAGGATCTACCTCAGACGTATTGGCATCGCCCTTCCTCTGACTCAGGCAGTTTCTGGACGAGAGAAGCCCTTGATCAATGATAGGACCATCCAAGGTGATTTAACAGTCCTGGCTTAGACCATCCATCAGACCACCAGACAGTCTAAACCCATCAACCGCAGAGGTGCACTGCGGGCAGGTCTAACCTGCGAACCAAACCGGACTATGATAGTTACCGGTTATAAGCATAGGCCCATGGTGTTTACGGGGCTCAGCGCCAGGGATTGTAGTCGACAGTGGGAGATGTTATTTAACGTCATAGTAAGCTACCGCCCGCTTTAAGCCAGGCAGCCCCTGGTCAATAAGGTGCTACTCACACCAACACACTCCCAGTATAGGTGTACCTGGGAATCAAGTGTGCCTCAACAACCTGCAACTACAAAGTTTATCTTCGCGACTTGGAATGTACGGACTATGACCACAGGAATGTCCCCCGACCTTGATTTAGATAATGTTAATTTTGAACCAAGAAAAACTGCTACCATTGACATGGAACTTCTAAAGCGTAATGTTGACATCGCTGCCCTACAAGAGACAAGGCTCTCAGACACTGGAACCATCAAGGAAGAGAATTACACCTTTTTCTGGTTTGGGAAACCAGCTGGAGAGCCACGGACCCGTGGTACTGGTTTTGCTGTCAGAAACTGTCACATCGGCAGCATCCAGACCCCAACGGCTGCCAATGAGAGACTATCTTCACTCAGACTAAACTCCAGACTGGGCGAGTTCCTTGTTATCTCTGCTTACGCTCCGACTTTGAACTATGACGCGTCTGACAAGGACATTTTCTACAATCAACTTGAAGATCTACTCCGAACCTCAGCTGAGACCACCCGAACTGTTTTACTCGGTGACATGAATGCACGAGTGGGCTCCGACTATAATAGCTGGCCCAACTGCATAGGCAAGTTTGGAGTTGGTAATATGAATGAAAATGGTCAACGACTGCTCGAGCTCTGCTGTCGGCAAAACTTGTGTATTACTAACACAATGTTTCCTGGAAAACCCCACCGAAAACAGACCTGGTGTCACCCACGATCTAAATCATGGCATCAGCTTGATTTCGTCTTAGTGAAACAGAGTCACAAACAGGAAGTTCAAAACACCCGCACTTATCACAGCGCAGACTGTGACACGGATCATAGCCTTGTCTGCTCTAAAATGTCACTGCAGCCTAAGCCTTTCCATCGTCAAAAGAAACAATCAGCCAAAATCAACATACACAAAACCACACTGCCCCATCTCAATGCGACCTTCTGTGTTTCGCTGTTCTCTGCTGTGGATAGCCTACCCACTGCAACTGACCCTGATGTATACTGGGGCTCCCTCAGGAAGACCATTCATGAATCGGCACTCGCAACATATGGCAAAAAAGTTAAACAAAATCCTGACTGGTACAATGCCTCACTCCCTATCATCCAACCTGTACTGGAGGAAAAGAGGAAAGCTCTACTACGATTGAAAGCTCGACCAACCAGACAGGCTCGCACTGCCCATCGTATTGCAAGAGCCGATGCCCAGAGAGCCGTTCGCGCCTGTGCTCGTGAGTACTGGGATTCCATCTGCCTGGATATTCAAACTGCAAGGGACCGCGGTGACACCAGAGGGATGTACGCAGGAATTAAGAGGGCCACAGGACCAACTACTCAGTCCAGTGGAGTACTCAAACAGAAGGATGGTACCGTAATCAAAGACAAATCCAACAAATTGAATCGCTGGATTGAGCACTACAGTGAACTCTACTCAGGGCAGAGTCGGGTCTCATCCGATACAATCGCCTCTCTCCCTAATGCACCACCAAAGATTGAATTAGATTTAGAACCTGATCTAGAAGAGGTGACGGCTGCCATCAAACGAATGCCACTTGGTAAGGCTGCTGGTACAGATGCCATTTCTGCGGAACTTCTGAAAGCTGGCATTGAACCCTTAGCTGAGAAACTACACCACCTTGTTTCCCTTTGTTGGTCTGCCAAAAGTGTACCTCAGGAGTTCAAGAATGCAAAAATAACAACGTTGTACAAACGAAAAGGAGATCGAGGAGACTGTGATAATTACAGAGGTATCTCTCTCCTGAGTGTCACTGGGAAACTGCTAGCTCGGCTGATTCTTGCCCGCTTACAAGTTCTTGCGGAGGAGATCTACCCAGAAGCTCAATGCGGCTTCAGAGCAGGTCGATCAACAACAGACATGATATTCTCTGTGAGGCAACTGCAGGAAAAAGCTCGTGAACAGCAACAGCCACTGCACTTAGCTTTTGTGGATCTAACAAAGGCATTTGATCTTGTCGATCGCCAATCTCTATTTGTTGTCCTTCAGAAGGCAGGTTGCCCACCAACTCTACTATCTCTGATAAGATCCTTTCATGAGGGGATGCAGGGTTGTGTCCAGTATGATGGCGACCTATCTGACACATTTCCGATCAATAGAGGAGTCAAGCAGGGGTGCGTATTGGCTCCGACGCTGTTTGGTGTATACTTCTCCTTCATGTTTCGGAGGGCCTTCATCAATCTACCTGCCTCTACTGGAGTATCACTTCTTACAAGGGATGACGGTAATTTCTTCAATGTATCTCGCTTCAAAGCAAAAACCAGAGTGCAACATTTCGTCACTAGAGAACTACTTTATGCTGATGATGCAGCACTATGTGCAAACAGTCCCAGTCAACTTCAGGAGCTGCTTGATGGGTTCTCACGGTCCTGTGCCGACTTTGGGTTAACTATCAGCCTGAAGAAGACTGTGACCCTGTCCTCTGAGCTATTTGACAACCACCAGTTCACCGTCAATGACACTACACTGGACCGAGTAAACAAGTTCACATACCTCGGCTCTGCAATTACCTCCAACGCTACTCTTGACCCGGAAATCTCTGTTCGGCTTGGAAGGGCTGCTTCTACATTTGGGCGCCTTTCTAAGCGTGTATGGAATAACAAACAACTTTCCATCTGCACCAAAGTCCGCATCTATGATGCCTGTGTGCTTAGTGTACTGCTTTACGGTGCTGAAACCTGGCCGACATACAGAAGTCAAGAAAGCAGACTGAGTGCGTTCCACACAAGATGTCTCCGTTCCATTCTGGGAGTCACCTGGAAGGACAAACTACCCAATGAGGAACTGTTCAAGATAACCAAATCTCAGCCATTGTCATCAAGGCTCAAGTTCATCCGTCTCCGCTGGGCAGGTCATGTGACCCGTATGGAATCACACCGAATCCCCCGCTCCATACTCTATGGAGTCCTCGAAAATGGAGGCCGACCAGTTGGACGTCCCAAACTACGTTTCAAAGATGTCTTGAAGAGGGATTTGGTAGACTTTGAAATCCCCACCTGGTCATGGCCTCAGTTGGCCAGCAACCGTTCCAGCTGGAGGTCTACGCTGTATGATGGGATGAGACACGATCACAAACAAACAGACAACAAGATGAGGAGAGAAAGTTGTCCTTGATGGATACATCTAAACTTGACATTGTCGTCCGCGACAGACGTCTGCCAACTACTATATAGTCTCGAACAGAGTTTGCGCATTATACGTCCTTCAATTCCGTCAACAAGTTAAAATGTTTCTGAAAATTGAAGGATCCCTAAAAGTATTTCCATTCCATTCGTCACATGGGGCATGCACGAGCTATTATTCACAGCATTTCGGATAGTAACACGCTTCTAATTAGACCAAAATTACAAGACAAAAAGTTTATTTTGACAAGTTTAATTAGTTTGGCATTTCCTAGGCTCGATTTCACAAAGAGCTAAGATTGATCTTAACTGCCATGCGAATCAATCTTAATTGCTAAAAGCAAAGTGTGATGTCACAATACAAATCACTATAGTAATACTGACAATCTTCCGATGAATCTTTGTGCTTTGTAAAATCGAGCCCAGAAAATGATTATTCATGAAGCTCGTAGGGGGGGTAACGGCAGATAGGCTACACTTCCTTGATTTACAGAGCTACCGGATCAGTTCTACAGATCATAATCATTAAAATGAGTTCTAGGGCACCATAGATAAGAGCCAGCGGAAATGGCTTGGAAGGTTGCATGCAGTGAAACTTGAGATTGTTTCATTATGAGTGACCGTTATGCATAATAAACCATATGAAAAAGGTTAACACTGAATTGACGATTAGAGCGTCAGAAGCACGAAAATCTTACATCCAACAAATTAGTGGAGATCGAGAATAATTCAATTGTGAACCTAAAGAAAGACCCGAAGTGAGCTGGTAAGAAGAGAGCTGAAAGTCTTGAGGCGAAAGTCTGTAAGTGATGTTTGTAGCTGTGAACGACCGAAGTCAGGATTGACTAGGCCTAATCAGTTGCAATCCAGGATGGGGGAAGCCTAGCTTTCTAGGCTAAAAAGTATAAGCATAGAAAAATGAACCAAGTGGGTCCTTTCTCTGCGGTCTACGTGTCTTCTTCAGAACCTGAATATAATGTAATGATGTGTGCATGACATGTCAATTATTGTTTATAACTTTATTCTCTTTTAGTAGGCTATATGCTTGTAGTTTCAAATGATTTTGTTTTAAATGCCATTTATTCGAATAAAGAACTGCTGAACTAAAACTGAACCAGCTTCGAGAGAGTTTGCTTGCAACACTGTTATGAGCTAGCTCCGAACTATTGAACGCCGCCCGCATTTTTTCTTTTTACACCTTAGCGAGGGGTTTTGTACTGTAATACTGCCAATTCCTGTCTTGAGATGAGACTACAATCATTTATGCCTATAGGGGATTAGGGTTAGAGTTGGGGTAAGGGTTAGGGTTAGGGTTAGGGTTAGGGTAAGGGTTTGGGTTGGGTTAGGGTTTAGGGTAAACCGTAGTCTCCTATCTCAAGACGGAATTGACAGTGTTACAGTACAAAACCCCTCACTGCGGTGTGTAAAAAAAATACGTACCCCGCCCCCTTTCCCCCCCCCCCCCCCGGCCATGACTGTTACAGCGCCCTCTCTTGTTCTGCTCGTACATACTAATTTTTATGTGTTGTCAAGATGGCGGCCACCGTAGTAGTAGGAGGAGGAGAAAATGCCAAACATACGGCAATTACTCCGACTGAAAACCGTGATGCCATGGCCGCTGGAATCTTAGAACTCTTCAAACCAGCTGTGCAAGAAGTTGATGAAAGGGTGCGACTTGTGAGGTACTACTTGTGTAAATCAATGTTGATTAACGCTACATGCTGTTCGAAAATCTGTTTTGTGGTGGGGAAAGAAGACTAAATAATATTTAATAAATACAGCGTACTGCTGCTAATTGCTGGAGTACTGGCATGACTGCATACACAACAAGTTCTAAAAATGTTGTAGCTAAACAAATTAGTAACATTGAGGAAGCTTATTAGAAAGTGCAAAATTTCCGTATCGGTCGCCACTTTTTCATTTATTATGATGATTGATTGATGGCGGATGCAATGATGATGATGAAGTAAAACTAAAAACGGTATCTTATTTACTCAATGAGATTCAAGAAAAGAAACAGCGGCCGGATACGGACATTTTTCCATTTCTGGTTTTCCAGTGTTTTCAAGTATCTTTCTTTGTTTTTTGGTTACTTTTACGTAATTTGAAGTGGCCCAGCATGTTTATAATATTAGTTTGTATCATTAATTTCATCATCAACTAGACCCAGTAACTGGGGCGCTGTACTCCTTTTTGGCATCTTCGGTCATACTTTACTACTATTTAACTAACCAGTGTGTCGTTAAACAGTCGTTGATTTACATCCACCACTGATCAGCTGATAATGATATACACACTGACCAGGACAGCAGGGCACCAGTGATAGCCAATGAGAAGGGTAGACTTATTGACATCGTTTCTCCAATCATCGATTTGGAGCACAAACAATTATCGTGAGTCTAATTAAATGCCTGATGTTGCATCTTTGGCGTATTGAAAATCCATTAGGCAATTTTCAAGCTATTTGTTTGTTTTGTTGTTGTCATTTTGGGGATTTTTTTGTGGCTAGGTGTTCGGAAAATCAGAGCACTAAATTGACAATTTTGTAAAGTGAGAACTTTCCTGGGGCGCTACATCACAAGTGGTAGTACGACTGAAGATGTCAAAATGTTTTTAAAAGGAGAACAGTGGCCCAGTAACTGGGTCTAATCATCAACCATTTCTTTGGCATAGTTCTGACCACAGTGACAGGGACTGACAGTAAATTCAGAACTTTGATTTGGAATTGTATTGTACTTTGTCTGTACTCTTTATTGCAGAGAAAGCCAACTAGAACTTAGACATCAAATTGAAGAACTCGATGAAGGTACTTTTGATTTAATAATATGCTACCTTTGTACTACCTTTATTATTCCTCCTTTACCCCAGAGAGGTCTTTTTCCCCCAAATTGGTCAAAAACAATTCTCACATGTACTTGCAACTCAGCACCGCACAAGCAGTTTCAGTTTGGGTTTTGGAAACTTTTAAAAGGCCGACATGAAAGTGAACAATATTCACCAGCCTCATAACAAATAATTTATTTTGCTGTATACAACCTTGCTGTTTTGAAAACCACAACAAAACTTAAACACTTGTGGTCATGGGGTAGGTGCTGCAAGTAAATGCCAGAGGTCTTTTTCCTATGATTCACTGTGTACATTGTAAATGGCATCTCCTGAGCAAACTGTACAGGGCAGACTGTATTGCAAACTGCCTGGAGTAACAGCATATTTGCACCCCTGATTTCCAAATGCTGATTTTTAAAAAACCTGTGCACAATTTAACATTTTTGTCTGTAAACACAAGGTTGAACATCACACACATGCAATAGTTATACAGTATCAATACTTTCATGGACTCAATCGCAAGTTGTTTAAGTCTGTGAATGGTAAATTCAATGTTTAGGGCAAAACATGTTTTCTTATAATCAAAATGACGTCTAGTCAAATTTGTTTGTTAAAAATAATTCAATGTGCGACATTAGCTTTTATTTGTGAGCCTATGTTATAAAAATATCCATTGCCTTTGCTCTCTTATTTACACAAAGATTATACTTTTTATTCCACTTCAGTTTTGAAACAGTTAGGTCAGTCCAGAGAGCCACCCATAGAACTAGACCCCTACGTCAAAAAACTGATGAATTCCAAGCGAAAGATAGCTGTCATCAGTAACATCATTCAGAATGCACAGGTAGGTTCGCATTCCTTTTAGTCTGCCTCAAGTAATTCCTAACCCACCTCTGCTCAGGGCTAAACGATGCAGTAGAGGTAAAGAATTGTTAGATCTGTTGCCTAATAATGGGATCATGTTGCTCTAAGCAGGCTGCTCATGAAATACCTGAAATTTCCAAAACCTTAGCCCTACTCCTTTCTTGTAGTTGTAATGTGTTTTTAATTTACTCTTGTTTCCCTTTAATCCAAATGATGGCTTTTACTAAAGCATCAGCTATGATGCTCCACAGCCAGTGCTCGTTCATTTTCTTTTAACTCCAGAAGAAAATAAATGCGTAAACAAGATACTAACAACATTTTTAAAGGCACCTGGCAGTGGTATTTTTTCAAAATAAAGCTTTTGTTATTAATATAGACATTTTTATGAGTGGAATGTGAATAAACAATTTGCTAAGGTTAAAAAATTGTATTTTTCTTTTAATTACAAATTAAAAAATAGGCCCCCCTTTACATGGCGCTGTTCGTGACGTCAATCGAGGCAGGAGAAAATGTGTAGTCTGGCCCCGTACATTACGTCTGGGTACCTGATCAGTATGATGCGTTTTCGTATTCGGACGTCACCACCCAATGCAATCCTAGGACAGCGTACAGTCGACTAATATACGAGACGCCAGTTTATACGAGGTTTTTTACCGGTCCCGAACTGTCCCATGCGCGTTTCAATGTCTTAAAAACGGAAGATACGAGCATGGTCATAACGAGAACACAGATAATACGAGGTATTGTTTTTCCACCAGAAACATTTCGCTGGTAACCTAAGCTTCACTGCAACTTCCCTTGCACACTACTACCAACGAAAAAATCCCCGGGCTATCCAAGTGTTCGCTGCATAGCGCTGAAAACGACGTCGGACCGGACCACTTTGCCCTCGTTAGCCTAACTTTCGATGCCCGTAACTGCCTATATTTGGGATCTGCAGGAAAAAAATGCTGGCTGACCCCATCTTTAGTCGTTTTGCTGCATCCAGCAGCAATTTTCGCTGGAAAAATGCAAGAAAAACCACCCTTTTGGATAACCAAACGAAACGTACAATCTCACTACTTGCACGTGTATATACAACGTAAATGCAGGCAAGTTCGAGTGGGGTCGATGTTCAATCGAGGCGAAGTCTTCCTCGATTGACGTCACAAAAAGGGATGGGCGGAGTCGCCCCCAAACAACTTTATCTATTTTTTTAACATATAAATACTGACAAACAATTACTCAAAAAATTGTTTTATTGTTAATATACATATACTCTTATATTAAAAAAAAAAAATAATCTATTTCCAGGTGCCTTTAATCTTTGACTTTTTGGCCCGCCTTTCTAGTTTTACCTTTATTTGGCTGTCTTTTCCCCAATCTCACCGCCTTACTTGATAAAAAGAAAATAAGAACCTTAAAGTTTAATTTTAAATCAATCATGACTGTGAGGTTTTTTTCCTGAAGATCCCAATCCAGGATTTTTAATCTGAACTCCAAATTCTTGCCCACTTTGCCGCTTTAATTGACTGCCTCCATTACTTTCACCAACGTCTCTTCACTGCACTGATTCTTCATAATAGAGATGAAGCATTTTTTAGGTTTGTTCAGTGTCAGTTATCAGGCTTTTTTGCAACAACAATGTAACAAGACCTTAAGTTTGGATGTGAAGATGCAAATCAACAGAGCCGTACGTTTGTGTTCTGCCTCTGATGCTGTGATTCAATGCAACTGAATAATTCATTAACTAGGTACTCCACCCTATAACTGTAATCTCTCTGATTATTGCAGGATCGGCTAAGCCGACTTCATTTGCATATCTCCAAGACATCAGCCAAACGGAAGTCCCTGGTTGACTTCCCGGGGGGTTCCATTCTGTGAACCAATCTTTTTCTCAATCATTTCTATATTCACCCCATTGTGTAGGTACACTGTATGTTATTTGGGTGTTGCTGATTGCAAGTACAAAAAGCGAAGTTTTGTTTCTTATGTTTTGTTTCATTGAGTGAGCTCCTGCACATCTGCATGCATTTGACTGAACCTGTCTCTGAGTAATATGTGGACTTTTTAAGGACTGTGGGATGAAGTCTAAAGCAGCATCAGTGCATGTCCCATATTAAAATATTGAGCGCTGCATGGCTGTGGATGTTTCTACTTAAGCCTGGTTCATACTTTCTATGTATTTGAATGTGAAGCAAATTTGACGTCACAACTCTGTTCCCTGAGCACAGCCCAACTCTTGTAAATTGTTCGCTGCGAATTTGTGATGTCAAACTTGCATGGCAATCGCAGGAAGTATGAACCGGGCTTAAATCTTTATCTGAATTTTTTACTACAGAGTCTGCTTTCATGATGCTAAGAATTCTAAGCTAAAACAATATCTCATCACAGTGTGTGAATGGACCACTCATTGCTTTGTGAATGTGTTTGTGCATTGTTTTATGTGATATACAAACAGCATTAGGAAAAAGCCCAAACACCATACCCCCACTTAAACCCAGTACTGCTTATGTGTACAATGTACCTGTACAATGGGTGATGCTAGTTTCATCAAGAATAACTTAAACAAGTTTTTTATTAGATGTTCCCGTAAGCATTGAACATCATTGGTTAATCTCATGCTGAACAGTTTGTAGTTGGCAAACAGGCAACCAGTGCAAACTGAATGTGAAATGATACAGCTCATTGGCAGCACACAACTCATACAAGGTGGCAATAAACGCACCTGTTGCCCCTGGTCTTGGCCTTGGTGCCCCTTTGTATCTATGTAGACTTAAAGATTTTCAAGTGGAAGTGCCCTTGTAAAATACAAATGGCCTTACCCTTAAACAGATGACAATTTTACATAACACTAAGAGTAATTTGTATTGTTCGTTATTTTTTCATTCTGGTTTATTAAAACAAATTGCACTTGTGACCAAAGGCTAATTTGAGACACTGCGTACATCGAGATAGAGAAGTTACAGAGACTTACTGAACAGTGTAAAAATTTATAATTAAGGGTTTCAAAAATCACAAATCAATAAAACAATAAACAATGCTTGGAAAAAGTTATTGTGACATCACTCTTTGATTTCAGCAATTAAGATTGATACACATCTTAAGATAAATCTTAGCTCTTTCTTAAATCGAGGCGGGGCCTCTGTGTAGATAGGAGAAATATATACATGTACATATATATATTTAATAGTACGTTGTTGGAATGCGCTTTTAAGTTATCGGTAAACAGCAACGGGCCAGAAACTAAAAGAAAGCCTGAAGTCTCCCATGTTGACTCCTGTCCCATGTCATGCTTTGTTGTATTAGTTTGTTGCATGCTGTTTTGCAGTCTATGTCGAGTACAATTTGAAAGTATTTGCCTTAACAGTCTAGAGAGGTCTTCTCAATTTAAGCAGCATATAAAAAAGGGAAAAGAAGAGTTGCAACGAAGTCTTAAATGGCTGTTTGAATCCAGCGGGGTCCTGGCTGTGTGATAATGGACCGGGCAAAAAATGAGGTCCTAGGGCCATGACCTTGCAAGGTTTTAAAGGGCCATTTAAGACTTGGGAAAATCTGAAAAAATTCTGGTTCGTAAATTTTCAATTCTTGTCAAGTCATCAGGCTCCGTTTCCCAAAGGGTCAAATTGCATGCGAGGCTCAATGATTGTGCGAATGCCGTACGCATGTGTACTAGTAGATTATAAATTGACTACCAGTTTGTATTGATTGCATTATACGCGTAAATTAGTGAGCGCCTGCAACACGCATTTAGGCACTTTGTACTATGTCTCTACTACACCATCAAACATGGCCCCCGTGATCTCTGCTCGACCAATCAGAATAGGTAAACTGTCGGGGGGGGGGGGTTATGAATTCTCCTTAAAAGTTTTAATAATGTGTAAACACTGATCTTAAGTTGTGATGGCGCTCAAAACAGCTTATTCAGATTTGAAATCACTCTTCAAAAATGTAACTAAAACTGATAACTCTTTTTAGATATTGCAAACTTCTCTGGATTGGAATTCCTTGCTGACAATTTCTGTGTTAGTTAATTTGAGAGTGGATTTTGTGTATTTTCCATGCATGATTCTGTGTGTGTCAGTTTACCAACAAGAGTAGTGAGCAATTAAGTGACAAATAAATGTACTTTCTGATTTGCATAAAAAAAATTAAAAGGCATTTGTAAACTAAGAAATTATCTTGTTACACTAATTGTTACAAACTGAACTTAACTGTATAAGAATTGGCCAAAATAATTACTGTTTATAGTCCAGGGATGTAAAACTATTTATTACATGTTCTTTGATCTAAATTTATGAATAATTTAATTGCCATAACCTTTCCAGCTTTGTTGAGTTAACACATTTTTCATTATTACTATTTTAGAAAATATGTTTAACATTTAATTTTTTCATGAACAAAAACAGAATATGAATACATTTGCAAAAAAAAAGAAAAAAATGTGTGTAGTTTGTGCAAACCTTTTTTCTGATATGAACAATTATCTTTATATTCTAAATATTAATATGATGTGTTCTTTTGACCTGCAGGAAAGAGTGCGTAAACTCCAGCAGCGTGTAGGAAAAGAATCTGGGAAACTTCTCAGCCACCTGTACCCACCTAGTAAAGAAGCAGTACCTTCTCCTGCAACACCAACTTCACCACACTCGATGGCTGAACCAGCCTCAAGCTCCTCATAATAGTTGCAGTTGGGTTTTAATTTGTCAAACTAAGTAATGGCTGAAATCTCCCTCAAAGTCTCGAAGTACGTGGGTTCGGGGTTGATGGATTCATCAAACCCTCCTGTCTACAAGTGTAATAACTCAACACATGATATTTGGATTATGATTAGACACAAACACCCCAGGCTATTCATAGAGCTGGGCTTGATTTCGTGGAGCTGCTTAAGCACAAAAAGTAGCTAAGCACAGCAAAAGGGTCCCCGGCCAAAATACCATGTCACATGTGGCGTCTATGACTGGCACCCTGCTTATCCTGGCTTAGCTGAAAATTGTTAAGCAATGTTTTCTGTTTAAGCAGCTCTAGGAAAGTAGGCACTGGGGCCGGTTTCACAAAGAGCAAAGATTGATCTTTACTGCGAATCTATCTTAATTGCAAAGCAAATTTGTGATGTCACAATAAAAATCACTATGGTGATACTGACAACCCCTCTTAAGATAAATCTTAGTGCTTTGTGAAATCCAGCCCCAGGCCTCATACCATAAGATACTATGATGGTTACTGGTTAGTTTAGTTGTGCAGTGTATGAATCCATCTAACTTGGGGCACAGCCCAGAAAGAAAGCTGCAGACTGTTTAATATTCTTTGGTATTAAAATACCTCAGCCCAATTTCATAGAGCTGCTGAAAAGCTGCATTTGGCCGGAAACTGTAATCTGGTAAGCTAAATTGTTTTATTTAAAGGTATTATACAGGATTGGCAGAGCAGACAAAATAATCACAGACAGTGTTCATGTTTTGTGTAATCAACCACATACATGAAATAACAAACCTGTGAAAATTTGAGCTCAATTGGTCATCGAGATCACGAGAAAATAGTGAAAAAAGACCTTATGTGTTTTCTGTTTTTCAAACATCGAGTTTATTATCGCGCGCGATAAAAACTATTGTTTTACTCATTTCTCAAAAACGATAGCATTTTAGGCAGAAATATTTTAAGGAACCCTTTCTACCATTACTTACTTTAAATCATGTAAGTTATGTGTGAATCTGTTTAATTTGTGTTTTTTGATCTTACCAATCGTGTACAGGGCCTTTAACCACTTTTTGTGCTGAAGCAGCTCCATGAAATTGGGCCAAATGAGATCAAAGAGAATAATAATACTATAAGTTTGATTTACAGGTCAGCCTGTTATCCCTGCTTGCTTTAATACCACACTCAAGACAACAACAATGCCACAAAATAAACCTCAATATACAGATTGTATGGTGCAATATCTTTAATTAAATCTATATGACTTTGCTCAAGAAAATTACTTTTGATAACCTGGAATTTAACTTGTGTAGAATCTAAACCAATTTTTCAGAAAGTTTTAAAACTTTGTTAAGAATACTTGAAACACCTTTTATCTGGCTCCAAGACCAGGTTTAAATTTCATACAGCTGCTTAACAAGAAGTAGCAGGTTACCAGTCACAGATGGTACATATAACATGGTAATTTGGGTGGTAACCTTATTCTGGTCAGCACATTTGTAGTTGTGCTTAGCTACATGTTGTGCCTAAGCAGCACGATGGAATTGGACCAAGGACCAAATTTCATAAATATGTTGGCAAAATAAATGTGCTTAACAATTTTGATACTCCTAAACAAAGCACCTGTCCGAAGCTGTTTTGTTAAGCAAGATTTTTTCAGTGCTCATCAAGAGTGTGTCTATGAAACTGGGCCCTGCTTCAGCAGAAAATATCTGCAAAGCAAAAATTTGCAGAAAATCTGTCACAGATTGTATGTGATAAAATGTCATTTTGGCTGGTAATCTTTTCATGGTAAGCGCAATTGTTTGGTGCTTTGATAATATATGTGATACTTGGCTGTGCGCCCAGTTTCATAGTGCTGCTTAAGCAGCAAACAGTGCTTAACAATTGTGTTGCTAAGCAGAAATGAGCAGGATACCAGTCAGATTTCATGTGGAATGATATTTTGACTGAAACCTTATTCTGGTGAGCATAATTTTGTTGCACTGGGCTACTTTTTATTCTTAAGCAGCTTTATGAAATTGGGTTCTGGTCTATGCGGCCATGGTCTCCCTGTACTTCTCAGGCCAGAAATTCCTTGCCATGGCTTCAAGTGGGATATTTTCAGAATTTGTAAAATCTCACTATAATTATGCTTTCAGAATTGACCAAAACACAGGTGTGGCAAATGTTTTATTGAAGAAACAATTCATGAACACAAGTGATGAACATGTTTTGCAGTAAAGCTTACACGGTAGTTTAATATTTGTAAAAAGGGCAGGCATGATATTCCTCGTACGTTAATCTGATTTATGGTACATTTCCCTTTCAGAAAATCAGTCGATTATAGCCCGAAAATTCTATGAAAGCCTAAACAATAATGCAGTTAAGCCCTCCTACTTTTTCCCAAAGGTAATATACGATGCTTGAAAATGGAAACCTTTGTTTCAGAATGCTTTATCATTCGCGTATCATAAAAATTGTAAATAAATTACCGATTGATTATTGGTTAAAGATATGGTTCAGCATGTCAATATTTTACTGCATTTTCACATAGAGTGTACTACTCGTGGGGGACAGATACGTAAAGCTTGTAAAATGATGGTTTTATAACATTGATCATTTCATTATGAATACAGAGATTACTACATTGTATTTTTAAAAATAGTTCAAAGACTAATCAAATCAGTGACCCCCTCAGAACACTTGGGGTTACATACATTTTATTTAATTAAAGAAAACATTCTATAAAAGTGTTAATAAAACATAATTTTGAACTAAAATAAACTAGGAGTGTTTCCAAAGCAGAATTTAAAAGGCAATTTTATTTCCTAAGTAAAGTCATATCTCTCTAACGTTGGACTGAAAGATATCTTGTATGTATTAAAATGTAAGAGCTAATTTGAAGAATGTAAATGTACTAATGTGAAATAAATTAAGTTGACACTGTGGTTATTTGTATACCGTGCTTTTCTAAATTGCTTATTCTGGGGTCCTCAAAATAGACCCTTGAGGAACACATGAATATGTACAGTGGTACTATAGTTTGCATTACATGGTCCTTAATAATAGAAAGAAATTGGACCTGCCCACCACCTGAAGTAATATGTACACCGACAGCCCTCTGAAGACATAGGCCCTTTTCGAAACCACTTGGGTTTGGAGCTCCGTTGCCCGATTGATACCCCGTAAGGAAAGCGCACATTTTCAAATAACTGACCAAGCCAAAAGCCTGGGTTTCGAAAAGGCCCCTGTTTCAATATAGCTGTCTTGTATTGAAGGTAATTGTGCGTCCCATGCTGTGTAATGATTTGGTTAAATACCCATTGGGCTTTCAAAATGTTTTAGTTTTTATTCTAGTGTCATTGGCCAGATGGCATGTCAGCCAGAATGTCCCAACACTCCCACTCCATTATACCTCCAAACCAGAGCCGTACATTGAGAGAGTTGTGGGGGAAAAAAATTGGCGAATACAGGGTGCCAAAATTGTCTGCCCACTGGGTTGTGCTGCATCTGGACCAAAAATGGCGTCCAGTAAACACGTGACCTAAGAAAACTGGTCCCTCTATGTCGCAACTCTCTCTCAATACACAGCTCCAAACCATTGATACACTTAATGTCCATTTCCACCCCTTAAACACCTTTCTCACAAATTCCATAAACCATTTTGAGATATCATAGTGGACACAATAATGAAACTATAGGTTTGGATATGTCTGTACACACCCAAACCAAACAGTGCACTCCTAAAGTGTACACCATATACCTCACAAAGGCTAATGTATACAAAGCCACGTCGGGGTATCCTTTGGTGAGTGAGGCCCCATCGAGAACAGTACTCACACTTTGTCTCCAGTTGCTCGACGGACAGCCAATCGGATCATCCCATGTGGAGAACCTGTTGGCATCATTACCTACAAACAAAAACGAATAAGATTCAAAGATTCAAAATATTTATGGTAGAAAACATGAATTTTGTCTTCCCTGTGTACATATAGGGAGAATAAATACAATCATTGTAATGCTAATTTGGACCCATCAAATTTTCGCACACATGATTGGAAAATTTTAAATGTATATTTTTGTCCGAAGATTTAAAATAAATAAGTAATAAATAATAAATAAATCGTCAACTGACAACACATCTCGTCTTAACAATAAGAATATCTTATATACGATCCTCACACCGGGAAATGACAGTGATTTAAAATTCATTATAGACCTTATGCATATGACGTCATTTGAGTAGGGCGCCCTCACCTAGAGGTCAAACGGAAGAAGCTCATTGGCCAGTCTTGTGCGCCGCGCGTACAAATCAGCGCGTTTCCATTGTTTCATCATCAGTTTACCTCTAAGATGGCGGCTTGGTGACGTCAATGCATAAGGTCTATTCTTACACATTGACTAACAATTGTAGCACAAACATTAACATCTATTAGCACAAACATAGTTAGGGCATTAAATGCTCTTACCAGTGTTTTGCTGCTGTCGGTGGAGTGTATAAGTCAACACGAGCGATCAGACATTATGTTTTTCATTGAACTTAAAATAAAAACATAATGTCTGATCGCTCGTGTTGACTTTATTTTTCTCCTGCCAATGTATATTTAAATAAATCAGGTTTAAAATGTTGATGAACCCTCCCCGGGGTTAAGGGGTGTGTTCCAAGTTGGAATAAAAATAAAAAATGAAAAGAAAAAAAATGAATATATTATAGGCCTAGGCCTGCTTTCGTTTTTCTCGTTTGATTGTTGTATTTTTTATTCTTTTTTTATTCTTATTTTAGCTTAAACTTACCTCCCCGTCATTTTTCATTCCCAGTTTCATTATATCTGCTAAAAAGTAATGAACATTCGGCATCTCCAGTTCAATCTCATCAATCTGGATGTGAAAAAACAAAATGTGAAAACAGACATATTATTATAGGCAGAGAGACGGTTAAACCATCAACTTAAATATGTTTATGAATTTACTTAACTATGCCACAAAACAACTATGCGTGCACGGCATGTTAGACGGCAGGAATATACCATTTTAACCAAAGTCCGAAGAAGTACAAAATGTTAACGGCCTAACTTTGCAAATCGTAGGGACATTTTTTTTTTTTTAAGTCCACATCCAACCAAAGCATTCAAAGAACATGGCGTTTCAAAATAAGTGCAAATTTCAAAATAGTTCCGGGCTTCCTGTTATTATTCAAAATATCCATGCACCAAAAAGTGCTCCAATATAAATACAGTCACAACCCTGACCCAACTTGACATAGTTTCCAAATTTAATTTAAAAATCTAAGATAGGGTAGGCCTAAGTTTATGAGAAAAAAAATACGTCTAAACTCGCCGTCAACGACCATACCGTATAATGGTATCGAGGCAACAATATCATAACGCATTGACGATGTACCGTATGATGTGTAATGACACATAGGCCTACCTGTGACACCATCTCAAGCATTTTCTGCACTGCTAGATATAATGTTCGTTGGATCGAAGGAGAATAGTCGCCGGTATCTGGAGAGCCAGCAAAGACGTCCAAAATACTTTTCTTACATGTTTTCCTGAAAATCACAAAGCAAAGTTACTCTTCAACTTAGTATATACGGAGTCATAGTTCATTTACAAAAACTTAATTTATAACACTATTGCCCGATATACAATGATGCACCATTGTAGTTTTACTTTAAAGAGGTACGGGAATAGATCTTTTGCATAACGCGGAACGCTACAGGGACGCTGAGGTCACGTGCACGTTTTTACGCACAAAGAACAGCTATCGTCCAATTATTTGCCTCCTTTGGCCTCAGTGAGGGCGCTTTTTGCTTCAGTGAGGGCACTTTTTGAGCGTGTGACGTCAAATTTAAGGGATGGGCCTGCTTCTCACTACGGGAGAAACAAACTAGGGCAGGGGAACAAAAATAACTTTACCAAGTTTCGTCAAAGTCAATTCCAGAGCTGACTGAGTAACGCCACTTAGTCCAGACATCCGTGCAAAATATGCGATCAGTTGTGTCTGGTAGACTGGTAAACTCGTCTCGGACAAAACCAGCAAAGCCCGACTGTGTGGTTTTCATGATTTTCATGTTTTTCAAACCACCCCACACTGTTGGAAGTTCTGTGGAAGAATTTAAAAATGTGGAAAATAGTTTTTCAATCAAACAAAAAAGTGCCATACAACACAATGAAGTAATATGCTGCAATAATATTGTATATGAAAGGGTTTTGCTCAGCCAGAGACATGGAGGAAAGTCTCAACAGCAACGCCTATAATGTTGAAGTCGAACATAACGACCTTGCAGGACCAAGTCATGAATAATGACGTCACTAATTACTTCAAACTTGTTTACGTCAATGCCGATCATCGATCTCAATCCCCTTACCGTTTCTCTCCTGCCGAACCACACAGTAACGTGTAGCTTCCCGAGTCTGAATGAATGCATGGGAGTGCTCTTCACCAAACTGATCCATCCTTCTCCATGGAGCTTGTTCTACGTATATCTCTGCCTTGATGACTTGGCTGTACGTCTTCAAGAAGTGCTGGCAGAGAGCGATGGCAAACTGTTCCGGGGTTTTAATCTGCGAATTATCAAGAACATATAGGCTTAAAGGTTATGCAACGTGTATAACCAAATGTGAATTTGTTTCTCAATATTTCTTCAAGGAATATTAGGTCTACCTTTGGTTTTTAGAACATTTCGATTTTTTTGTTCCTATATATTATTATACAATAAAACTAACCCGTGAACATTTTACTTCAAAGGTGGTATCGTTTCTGAGTAGCGCCAAAATTCTGGAGCGGTTTATGTCCACGCAGGAAATATAATTCGTAATTGGAATACACAATCTGAGAAACATTTCATGATTGAACTTCGTTTCTTCGAATGAATTTTATTTTTTTGAATCCCTTTCTCTAAAACCACATTCCTTTGGAGGCAATCGTTTCTCAAAATGCTATAAATTATCAACATCTGCAATACTTCTTACCAAGTAAGTTTTCAGGGTCATTAACATTTGGAGTAATTACCGAAAACCTTTAAACCCACCCCTAAGATCTTGGCCTGTGCATAAACGGTATTTTTCTGTGAGTCCGTTGGGATGACGTCGGAATTATCGCTGTGTTCGAACTCTTTGTGTGTGTCCCAAGACAAGCTCGTGTTAACCAGTAGTTCTTGTATCTCGTGTCTGTGGGCATCAAGGTGGCGATGTTGAAGTAGGCGAACGTGCGTCTTGCCCACGTTAGTCCCTTCCATGACGTATTCCACGTCTGTAAAATTGTTTATCCCATCCAAGGCTGCATTATTAGTATCCATGTGACCGTTGGCCATTCTGGGCTGGTAGTATCAGGGTAGGCTTGACGCAAATTCTACAATTCTGAAAAAGTGTATAAATATTGTCAATGATCTTCGTTACGTAAAAACCCCTCGTATTATGACCTAAAAAGCCCAAACAGTTTCCTCTAGAGGTCAGTGAAGACCTATCATTGACCTCAGCAGGGGGACTGTTTTGAGCTTGCTATGATGATCAATGTATCCCATAGCACCAGCCCATCCACTAATCTCTGCAAAATTATCAACGGAGTCGGTTTGCTGATTCCAGACTCGGTGTGGGTATACTATGGTGGCCCTGAAGGGACATCGCATATCGCAAACGTGTGCGCATACGTATGCAATGTCGTGAAACAATTCGCGAATATATGCGCACACGTATGCAATGTCGTGAAACAATTCGCGAATATGTGCGCACACGTACGCAATGTCGTGAAACAAATCGCGAATGTGTGCGCACACGTATGCAATGTCGTGAAACAAATCGCGAATGTGTGCGCACACGGTATGCAATGTCGTGAAACAATTCGCGAATATGTGCGCACACGTCTGCGAATATATTTGCGATGTCGTGAACGTTTATTGCATACCAAGTTGCATACCTTTGAATAAAATGTCTAATGATCTGGGGGGGTTTCTTGCCTACAGTGAGATTAGCGGTAGTCATTGCAGCGGTAGTCATTGTTGTGAGGCAAGCGAGGCGGGTGGCGTATTTCTTTTTTTCCCAGGACGAACGTGGGCTATTAACATAAAATGGGCGTGTTTGACCGTAAAATACCCTCGCGCGTGCGTACTCTTCGACCTTGATTGTAATAGCACAAGTACTTATAGTAGGCTGTAGCTTATGCTGTAGTAAGTTGGCGAAACTTCGCCTGGTGCCAATGTAGCCCTGAAAAATGGATCACTTAAAAAAATATAATAAAGTTACGGGAATTGCAGTGAGGACCAAGGATCTAAATGATGAGTCGCAGATCTTCCTTAAATAACTGGGGCAAAAACACTAAATTTGTACCATAACAACAAAATGAACTTTAATTTAAAACCTTTGAAAACTGATGTAGAAACACCCAGACAAATCAACTAAAGTCATACTAAATATTAATCAAAGATAAAGTCAAGACTAAAAAAAAAAGGAAAAACCAACACAGCACTAATAGCGAATTACTCTGTAAAGCACATTCAAAACAGATACATGAATAGCCTGTAAATAAAGAGAAATGTAAAAAGAAAATGATTAAAGATACAAGTTACAAATAAATGTGAAGAAAATATGCATTTAGAAATATACTATGTACAACACATTTATCCTGTATAAAACTAGGCTGGGAACACTTCAGAGAAAATCATTCCTCCAAGGGTACGTTCAGACGTGGAGTTAAACTAACCCTTAATCCAAAAGTGTTAGAATAACCCTCCGTTGGAACGCAAAAATTTGGTTTAAACTAGTCCGCGAGGGTCAATTTGACCCACAGAAGTGGGCTATTCTAGACCGGGAAAAAAGGTGGACTAGCGCAGTTTAGCCCAGGTTTTACGACCTACCTCCCGCTGCGAGGCCCAATAAACTATCGTTGGAACGCAACTGACCTGCCACTTCCGGTCTATTTTACTCTGTGTGACCCCGACCGGCCGCGGCAAAAAGGTGACGTCATCCTAATGTTTATCAATCGCATGCATGCGCACGTGCGTGTGTGTGGTTCGATGGCTGTTACTGCTAACGCGTGACCGTCCTTCACCGGTCACCTAACTTCCGTAAGTATTGCCAAAATCGCCATCGACCACAGCGTTCCTCTGCACGGAGACGAACAAATTCTACTCCTCTTGCGTTTCTCCGCTGTAGCACCAATGATTTTCCGTTTAAGGAAAGTGCAATTTTGTTTTTAAAAACCCATGAATTCCGTTTCAGACACATCAAATTCCGTTATCAACGGCCGATTCATTTCCGGAGTTGGCAATTTCTAAAACAAATTACTGCACTGATATGATCGGTGCAACAAAAACAAGTTAGAAACACGTAACAGCCGTTGCCGTATCAAAAAATGCACATCACGCAGAAACATGTGGTCAGCTATGGGGCGCCGTTTGTCAATTAATTGTTTAGCGTATTTTTGACGTGTTTTTACCATGGTTTGTAATAATTAGATGTAAACCATAGAAAGTGCTGTCAATTTATTTTGTGGTTTACATACCATAAATTTACAATCAAAGCTTATAAATTATGGTTTATAAACCATGAAAATTGAAGCGTCATAAAACATGGTTTACAAACCATGAAAATTTAAGCACCTTCAAAACATGGTTTATAAACCATAAAAATTTAAGCATAATAAAACATGGTTTACAAATCATGGTTTATAAACCATGAAAATTTAAGCACCTTCAAAACATGGTTTATAAACCATGAAAATTTAAGCATCTTCAAAACATGGTTTATAAACCATAAAAATTTAAGCATCAAAACATGGTTTACAAATCATGGTTTATAAACCCTGAAAATTTAAGCATCTTCAAAACATGGTTTATAAACCATAAAAATGTAAACATGGTTTACAAATCATGATTCATGGTTTATAAACCATGAAAATTTAGGCATCCTCAAAACATGGTTTATAAATCATGGATGATGGTTTATAAACCATGAAAATCGTGTGTTCACAAATCATGGTTTATAAACCATAAAAAACGTGTGTCACAAATCATGGTTTATAAACCATGATTTGTGAACACACGATTTTCATGGTTTATAAACCATGATTTGTGACACACGATTTTCATGGTTTATAAACCATGATTTTGTGACACACGATTTTTATGGTTTATAAACCATGATTTGTGACACACGTTTTTTATGGTTTATAAACCATGATTTGTGACACACGATTTTCATGGTTTATAAACCATGATTTGTGAGCACACGATTTTCCTGGTTTATAAACCATGATTTGTGACACACGATTTTTATGGTTTATAAACCATGATTTGTGACACACGATTTTCATGGTTTATAAACCATGATTTTGTGACACGATTTTTATGGTTTATAAACCATGATTTGTGACACACGTTTTTATGGTTTATAAACCATGATTTGTGACACACGTTTTTATGGTTTATAAACCATGATTTGTGAACACACGATTTTCATGGTTTATAAACCATGATTTATAAACCATGTTTTGAGGATGCCTAAATTTTCATGGTTTATAAACCATGAATCATGATTTGTAAACCATGTTTACATTTTTATGGTTTATAAACCATGTTTTGAAGATGCTTAAATTTTCAGGGTTTATAAACCATGATTTGTAAACCATGTTTTGATGCTTAAATTTTTATGGTTTATAAACCATGTTTTGAAGGTGCTTAAATTTTCATGGTTTATAAACCATGATTTGTAAACCATGTTTTATTATGCTTAAATTTTTATGGTTTATAAACCATGTTTTGAAGGTGCTTAAATTTTCATGGTTTATAAACCATGTTTTATGACGCTTCAATTTTCATGGTTTATAAACCATGGTTTATAAACCATGTTTTATGATGATTCAATTTTCATGGTTTATAAACCATATTAATTTATAAGCTTTGATTGTAAATTTATGGTATGTAAACCACAAAATAAATTGACAGCACTTTCTATGGTTTACATCTAATTATTACAAACCATGGTAAAAACACGTCAAAAATACGCTAAACAATTAATTGACAAACGGCGCCCCATAGTCAGCCATCTTGTTTTCGCTTTGAGTTGACGACAAAATGTTGAAAGTTTACGGTTGATTTGAGACCTTTATGAGTGGACAATCAATGTGTGTGTACATATAGAGCAGGGGTAAGCTGGTTTGTGTATGGTTGTTGATTAAAGGGAGGGAGAAAATGTAATTTGGGTGAAAAAACGTGCTGTGAATGTGATGATTTTTGTCCGCTCCTTTTACTGAAGATTCTGCGAATTCCGTCCGTTTTCCGCGATCGCGGAAAATTATTTGCCCTACCGCTGCCTTCCCTTCACATCCCCGGTATTCTCCTTCGTTGGAAAAGCTCCGAACAGACGCCAGTAAAAAATGAAAAAACCAAAAGCCGTTCGACCGAGCAAGTTCTCATTAATTACAGGCGCCATTTGTTGTTGTCAGCATAGGGGGCCTAGCAACTAGCGTTGTAAAAAAAAAAAAAAAAGCAAAGTGCGCAATGTGTGAACCGGAACTAGCAGTCGGGAAGGGTCGACGATGCATGACCCAGTAATCAACCTCGTGGGTCAATTTAGTACGCTGGACAAGAATAAACTTATGTGTGAACGCAAGCCCAGTTTGGATTAAGTCAGGTTTATCTTGTGGACACCCACGGTGCTCGGTTTAAGGATTAATTTAACCCCACGTCTGAACGTACCCCAAGACACCTAAAAAATCTAAATAACAAAGGAACTGGCCAAGGTGGCAGGGGATTAAGTAATAAAAACCAGCCATAAACTTCAAGAAGCTGCACAACCCTATGGAGCTCATTATGTATGCAAATCTCTAAATAAACATCCTGAGAAAAGTGATGCACTAGCAAGGCATGGTCAGTATAGGCCCTACTGAAGAAATCAGGTTCTCACATACATAGCATTTAGACTAAATTTTAGAAAATACTATTAAGAACCTTAGAAAAGTTTATCAATGTAAGTAAGTTCAGACTATAAGGTTACAAAAACTCTTCTTCTTTCTCAAGTTAGTCAAAAAGCATTGACACTTAGTTAAAGACCAGTGACATACTGACAAAAGCTCACTCATGAGACAAAAGTTTGGTCAAGGTACAGATAAACGTGCCTCCAAACTAAACCTAGAAAATAGCATAGATAGCAACTCAAATACTTAGTGTCTCAGCAAATCTAGCCTTGACAAAATAACTTTACTAGGTCTATAACTCATAAATTTGGGGAGAGTTCTAGGTTAAATTACAAGTTTTCCAACGTTCTCTCAACTTTCAACAGTAACTTTTATAAAAATCAGAACAAGACTATTCTTTCAAAACTTTCTTTGGAAACCTACCAAAGGCAAATAAATAGTTTCCACACTCTGAAAGTTTGATACAACACTTACAACAGCTGGCTTGACAAAGGGAAGAGTCAAAACTACATGTATATCATTTCCAACCACTGCTGAAATACTTCAAACCACCATAGGCTAAGCAAATCAAAATGAATTTAAGATTCACCCATGACTTAACTAATCTCAACATCTCATGAAAAGATGCACAAAAAGTAAATACATATTTTATACAATGCAAATGAAAAGTAATTAAAAGAAAGACTCACCAGAATTATTGAGCAATACGGAAAAACAGCAACTTGATGTCCTAACTTTTGGAGTTTACTTTTGGAGTTTTGGAATATTACAAGACACAATTGAAGTAGGTCTTTACTCACTGCTGTTTCGCTGCTCACTGACCTGCTAAGCACATGTGGGCAGTGCAGCACAAAATAATAGACTGGTGCGCCTAGCAACATGAACTAAATAAATGTGGTAAAAGTGATAAACGAGTCTGGGAGCTACACAGGGGAGCCCACTCCTATAAAAAGCAGTCACTCAGGGGGAACCACTTTGCAAGATAAAATGGAAGGATATAAAAATCAAAGTGAAATTCCACTCCTCTACACCAAGTTCCTGGGTACACATTATTGTATAGCCATGCTTACAGGAGCCTGACTGTAGCGCCACGTACTCCCTAGGTCACTAACAAATTGTCTGCAACTATGACATCATCCCAAAGGTATGCAACTTGGTATGCAATAAACGTTCACGACATCGCAAATATATTCGCACTCGTGTGCGCACACATTCGCGATTTGTTTCACGACATTGCATACCGTGTGCGCACACATTCGCGAATTGTTTCACGACATTGCATACGTGTGCGCACATATTCGCGATTTGTTTCACAACATTGCATACGTGTGCGCACATATTCGCGAATTGTTTCACGACATTGCATATGTGTGCGCACACATTCGCGATTTGTTTCACGACATTGCATACGTGTGCGCACATATTCGCGAATTGTTTCACGACATTGCATACGTGTGCGCACACGTATGCGATATGCGATGTCCCTTCAGGGCCACCATAGTATACTTTGATGAATCGAGTGGGAAAGGACAGTCTATAGCGATAAAAGTCAATAGACCTTTCATATCGTGGTCATCTGTGTCAGGTACCCTGCATACCACAGTGACAAGCAATACTAATACTCAACATAATGAAAGGTACCAAACTATATATCTTCCATCCAGTTGGTTATAGACCTTTCTTTTGTTGATAAACCAGTGCGCCGGTTGGCATGGACGGCCGAATGTTAGCAAAACAATCACTCGTGTTAACAAAACATTGTGACAAAATTCAAAATTTTCTGTAAAGATTCATAAACTGAAATACCTCCCATGAGTGGTTGATTTGTTTCCTACAAATTCAACATTATTTTTGAATATTTGTGTAACATTGCTGCAAACTATGGCTATCTGTTTTTGATTTTTGGCTTTCCATAGTTTTCCAACCTCTTGGCAAACTCGGGCTGTGACGTTGAATAGAAAGGTCTACAAGGCCGTGTCCGAATGAATGGCTTTTTAGTAGCGTGTTCTTTAGCTATTGGTTAATGGTTACAATAGAAATTGCTGTTGTGGGTCTGCTAGCTAAAACCTGTCGTTTGAAACGATTGAACTTAGCAAATAAACCGTCCAAAGAAATATCTGACTTTTGCAAAACTTTGGCACTAGAGTGGGGTGCTCTCACTGCAAAAACGTTGGTCAAATCATTTGACACATTTTGTTGGGCAAAGTAACTTCCACAAATATTGGTCGATAATTGCCCAACGAAAGCAATAATTGGTGTTGTTGGGCAAACATGTTGTTTGCCCATTTTTTTATAAGAAGTGGAACAAAAGTTGGGCAAATGTTGGGCAAATATTTCGTAATCTGAATTCTACGGTGGCTCATACTCGCCAATTCCTAGAGAACCCCATGTTTTTTTACGGCGTTATATCGCCGTACTATTGCGTTATATCGCCGTACTATTGCGTTATATCGCCGTACTATAACGCAATAGTACGGCGATATCGCAATAGTACGGCGATATAACGCAATAAAGTACGGCGATATAACGCAATAGTACGGCGATATAACGCAATAGTACGGCGATATAACGCAATAAAGTACGGCGATATAACGCAATAGTACGGCGATATAACGCCGTAAAAAAACACGGGGTTCTCTAGGAATTGGCGAGTATGAGCCACCGTAGAATTCATCATAATTGTTGGTTACACTATTGCCCATGTATTGGGCAACTTTTTGGTAGTTTTAATAATCTTGAGTGTTGGTTAAAATGATGCATATTAGTTGGGCAAAATCGTCCAATCATGCGCACTTCGATCAAAGAGTTGCTCAACAACTGGGCACATTTTACCAAAAAGTTGGGCATTGTTCCCGCCAAACGCCATCGTGTGTGCATAAATGAAAGCATATAAAACGATCTTTTCCAACATGGCGAGTGGAGGAGTGGCTGCGACGGCACGTCTCTCGTAAACGAGCGGGGTTGCCCAGTGGTTATAGATCCAATTGGAAGGTTAGTTTTTAACTAAATATGAAGTTGTGTTTCCTATTCAGCCGTACATAGTCGTGACAGTTGCAGGGCGAGCAAAACAGTGACACTACCGTTGAATTATTTTCAGTTTTATCATGCCAATGTGCAACGCCGGCCCGTGGCATGTGTACGTGTATGTTGTGTTGTTCGCACGGATTGGCACTTGTGGGGTCCTGACAACAATGGAACAATGGACCCCACAAGGTCATTTCAATAGGAACAATTGGACCCCACATGGGAATTCTTCAGAAAAGGGAATAATAGAACAACAATAGCAGTACCCCACAAACCGGATCTGTAAGGGTGTGTGTGTGTAGTACATACATGTATATGCACTACAAAACATACATGGAACTATCACTGCATTGCTTGCGCTGAAACTGTCACGACTGTGTACAACAACTGAACAGGAAACATACTTTATTTAGTTAAAAACTAACCTTCCAAGGCATCTATAAACTACTGGGCAACCTCACGTTTGTGAGAGAGACGCCAAGAGCACAGTTCGCCACCGATTGCCATTGTGGGAAAGATCGTTTCTATGCCTGGTTGTACGACTTATCACAAAAATTTTAACAATCCCAATAATTGGATACAACATTTACCAACAATTGGTGAAAAAAATTACCAATGAATGGATATATACTTTAAACATAGAGCAACAAGCCCAATAATTCAATAAAATATTCACTATAACAGTTGGTTGAAAAGTGCCCAGTATATGAACAAATACTTTTAACCAATAAATGGTATCCAAAGCATATATCCAACAGCTGTGTAATTAGAATTAACCAACTATGTGTAGTTGGGTTTGCCCAATAATTTAGTAAATGGTTTACCCAACGGCTGTTGGGCAATAATTGCCCCAAAACTGGTGGGGCTGATATTTGAACCAGCGTTGGGTAAAAAGTTGGGTAATTTTTACCCTTTTTTTTACAGTGCTGACAAGATGTGTTAGATCGTTAATACCAGCAGCTAATTTAATTATGATAAAATCAGAGGTACTATAACTACGTAATTTTGCTAGCGTAGGTAGGCCTATAATTTGATCTTCAATGGTGGCACCTCGAATAATAACAAAATCAAGATTTAATGAACAAGACTCTGGTCGAGGGTAATGATCAAAAGAGAAAGCTCTGGAATCGGCAACTAATAATTGACGGACTGTCATTTGTTTAATCAATAGATGAAACTAAAATTCGCAAAATTATTCAAACGTCGGGATCACCAATTTAGTAGCGTTGTGTTCTTTGCTATTGATTAATTTAAATGAATGGACTAAATGGAAATTTGGCTACTTTGCCTTTTGGTAAGTAAATAAGAAGAGGGCAAAACTTGTGCCAAATAATTTATAATGCACTTGGTTTTGGTTGAATTAGTTAGCTTGCAACTGCGATGTGCCTATTAGCTGTGTACTACTGCCAAACAGCACACCACCGTAGCAACAGGAGCCCTAAGAAAGTAATGCAAGTGCTAAATGGTCCTCTCTAAAATAAAAGATAAGAGCGCTAGGTGTCAATTATAATACATACACTCTGGTGCTGGTTAAACTGCTGCTTCATCCATGAGTCGAAAAGAAATAAATGAGAGATCGAGTGTGTGTGCAGTCAACTTTTATATACACGTGCGGGATCGAGTGGACTGGTCGGAGAAACGCACCTGGCGTTGCGTAACGAAAGGAATGCATGAGGACCGCCTGAGCGATTTAATGGAACAAAGAAAAATACTGAAAGGTCTACTACAGCTTCAGCAATGGCTACGGCTGGAACGCTGAAAAGTCCTATTCTTCAACACTGCCGTTGCAGCCAACAGCCAAAGCCGTAGCCAAAGTCGTTCAATTCGGACATGGCCATCTGAAGGTCGACGACATTGGGCCGTGCAACAATGTTCATAGCCTTGACCAAGGCGTTGGAGTTTTACTTTCGTTTATTAATTGTCTTTTTAGATTAGTTGGTTTCCCTTTGCGCTATTGCGCCATTGCGCCATTGCGCCATTGCGATACCCATGCACCCCAGCTATAATATGTGCAGTCTCTGGATGTGTGTGCCAAGCATGTAACGCAGTGCTTGCGTGGTGTGAGATGTGTACACGTAGACTATCTGAATCAACGCCTTGATGGTTCTGTTTTGAGCTAGCCAGGGTCATTAATACTATAATGCGTGCATCAGACCATTGCTCTATGATCAGACAATACCCCATTGGTCAGTGGCGGAAGTCATGTTTACTAATAGGATGGGGGGGGGGGGGCGCATTGCGCAATCATTTGCAATCGCAGTTTGAGTACAGAGTCCATTTTTTTAAAGAGATGCTTACCGTTAACAAAGAAAAAGAAAATCGTATCGTTGAAATTCTTTCTCTATCAGCACTAACATCATAACAGTAGGGCCTGTAGTTTTTTATTCAAATTACTAAAGCAGTTAACAACGTGAAAATAATCATTTTCGAATGTTCTCGTAGTGTAAAGATTACGTGTTTACAACATTTGAATATTTCATCACCCTCAGATAAAATGGACTCGTCCAACCAGTCTCCCACGTCTCAACGGCCACGGTGTTCGAATCGTGTGCATGTGTGGAAGCATGGTACAAAGGTCATAATGAGGGAAGCTTGTGATTGGACCGTCGAAAATGAATATACCACAGTGACAAGCAATACTAATACTCAACATAATGAAAGGTACCAAACTATATAATCTTCCATCCAGTTGGTTATAGACCTTTCTTTTGTTGATAAACCAGTGCGCCGGTTGGCATGGACGGCCGAATGTTAGCAAAACAATCACTCGTGTTAACAAAACATTGTGACAAAATTCAAAATTTTCTGTAAAGATTCATAAACTGAAATACCTCCCATGAGTGGTTGATTTGTTTCCTACAAATTCAACATTATTTTTGAATATTTGTGTAACATTGCTGCAAACTATGGCTATCTGTTTTTGATTTTTGGCTTTCCATAGTTTTCCAACCTCTTGGCAAACTCGGGCTGTGACGTTGAATAGAAAGGTCTACAAGGAAGGCCGTGTCCGAATGAATGGCTTTTTAGTAGCGTGTTCTTTAGCTATTGGTTAATGGTTACAATAGAAATTGCTGTTGTGGGTCTGCTAGCTAAAACCTGTCGTTTGAAACGATTGAACTTAGCAAATAAACCGTCCAAAGAAATATCTGACTTTTGCAAAACTTTGGCACTAGAGTGGGGTGCTCTGACAAGATGTGTTAGATCGTTAATACCAGCAGCTAATTTAATTATGATAAAATCAGAGGTACTATAACTACGTAATTTTGCTAGCGTAGGTAGGCCTATAATTTGATCTTCAATGGTGGCACCTCGAATAATAACAAAATCAAGATTTAATGAACAAGACTCTGGTCGAGGGTAATGATCAAAAGAGAAAGCTCTGGAATCGGCAACTAATAATTGACGGACTGTCATTTGTTTAATCAATAGATGAAACTAAAATTCGCAAAATTATTCAAACGTCGGGATCACCAATTTAGTAGCGTGTTCTTTGCTATTGATTAATTTAAATGAATGGACTAAATGGAAATTTGGCTACTTTGCCTTTTGGTAAGTAAATAAGAAGAGGGCAGGCGTTGGAGTTTTACTTTCGTTTATTAATTGTCTTTTTAGATTAGTTGGTTTCCCTTTGCGCTATTGCGCCATTGCGCCATTGCGATACCCATGCACCCGAGCTATAATATGTGCAGTCTCTGGATGTGTGTGCCAAGCATGTAACGCAGTGCTTGCGTGGTGTGAGATGTGTACACGTAGACTATCTGAATCAACGCCTTGATGGTTCTGTTTTGAGCTAGCCAGGGTCATTAATACTATAATGCGTGCATCAGACAATACCCCATTGGTCAGTGGCGGAAGTCATGTTTACTAATAGGATGGGGGGGGGGGGGGGGCGCATTGCGCAATCATTTGCAATCGCAGTTTGAGTACAGAGTCCATCTTTTTAAAGAGATGCTTACCGTTAACAAAGAAAAAGAAAATCGTATCGTTGAAATTCTTTCTCTATCAGCACTAACATCATAACAGTAGGGCCTGTAGTTTTTTATTCAAATTACTAAAGCAGTTAACAACGTGAAAATAATCATTTTCGAATGTTCTCGTAGTGTAAAGATTACGTGTTTACAACATTTGAATATTTCATCACCCTCAGATAAAATGGACTCGTCCAACCAGTCTCCCACGTCTCAACGGCCACGGTGTTCGAATCGTGTGCATGTGTGGAAGCATGGTACAAAGGTCATAATGAGGGAAGCTTGTGATTGGACCGTCGAAAATGAATATACCACAGTGACAAGCAATACTAATACTCAACATAATGAAAGGTACCAAACTATATAATCTTCCATCCAGTTGGTTATAGACCTTTCTTTTGTTGATAAACCAGTGCGCCGGTTGGCATGGACGGCCGAATGTTAGCAAAACAATCACTCGTGTTAACAAAACATTGTGACAAAATTCAAAATTTTCTGTAAAGATTCATAAACTGAAATACCTCCCATGAGTGGTTGATTTGTTTCCTACAAATTCAACATTATTTTTGAATATTTGTGTAACATTGCTGCAAACTATGGCTATCTGTTTTTGATTTTTGGCTTTCCATAGTTTTCCAACCTCTTGGCAAACTCGGGCTGTGACGTTGAATAGAAAGGTCTACAAGGAAGGCCGTGTCCGAATGAATGGCTTTTTAGTAGCGTGTTCTTTAGCTATTGGTTAATGGTTACAATAGAAATTGCTGTTGTGGGTCTGCTAGCTAAAACCTGTCGTTTGAAACGATTGAACTTAGCAAATAAACCGTCCAAAGAAATATCTGACTTTTGCAAAACTTTGGCACTAGAGTGGGGTGCTCTGACAAGATGTGTTAGATCGTTAATACCAGCAGCTAATTTAATTATGATAAAATCAGAGGTACTATAACTACGTAATTTTGCTAGCGTAGGTAGGCCTATAATTTGATCTTCAATGGTGGCACCTCGAATAATAACAAAATCAAGATTTAATGAACAAGACTCTGGTCGAGGGTAATGATCAAAAGAGAAAGCTCTGGAATCGGCAACTAATAATTGACGGACTGTCATTTGTTTAATCAATAGATGAAACTAAAATTCGCAAAATTATTCAAACGTCGGGATCACCAATTTAGTAGCGTGTTCTTTGCTATTGATTAATTTAAATGAATGGACTAAATGGAAATTTGGCTACTTTGCCTTTTGGTAAGTAAATAAGAAGAGGGCAGGCGTTGGAGTTTTACTTTCGTTTATTAATTGTCTTTTTAGATTAGTTGGTTTCCCTTTGCGCTATTGCGCTATTGCGCCATTGCGCCATTGCGATACCCATGCACCCGAGCTATAATAATATGTGCAGTCTCTGGATGTGTGTGCCAAGCATGTAACGCAGTGCTTGCGTGGTGTGAGATGTGTACACGTAGACTATCTGAATCAACGCCTTGATGGTTCTGTTTTGAGCTAGCCAGGGTCATTACTATAATGCTGCATCAGACAATACCCCATTGGTCAGTGGCGGAAGTCATGTTTACTAATAGGATGGGGGGGGGGGGGCGCATTGCGCAATCATTTGCAATCGCAGTTTGAGTACAGAGTCCATTTTTTTAAAGAGATGCTTACCGTTAACAAAGAAAAAGAAAATCGTATCGTTGAAATTCTTTCTCTATCAGCACTAACATCATAACAGTAGGGCCTGTAGTTTTTTATTCAAATTACTAAAGCAGTTAACAACGTGAAAATAATCATTTTCGAATGTTCTCGTAGTGTAAAGATTACGTGTTTACAACATTTGAAGATTTCATCACCCTCAGATAAAATGGACTCGTCCAACCAGTCTCCCACGTCTCAACGGCCACAGTGTTCGAATCGTGTGCATGTGTGGAAGCATGGTACAAAGGTCATAATGAGGGAAGCTTGTGATTGGACCGTCGAAAATGAATCATTCATTTGCCTCCCATTCTGCGCTGTTTGCAGTCGGCCGTACGAAAGATTTAATTATTCATGATCTGCATATCCGCTAGCCCCCCCATTTTCGTCCAATAGTGGACGAAAATGGGGGGGCTAGCGGAAATAAAAACAGGAAACACATTAAACCCGGACGATACAGACGCATCAAGGCTGTCGGCCTTACGGCCTCCGCATGCGGATAGTAATACGAGTGCGGATGACCTGCGCACAGTAGTAGTACGGGCGTCGTGCGATGTGATACAAACATTACGCACAGTGCTTGTGTATAGGCTAGTGGTGGATTTTACGGCGTCTTTTCGGAGTGAAACTGCGACCGCCTTGAGCAAGGCTACAATGTTCATGGACTTCTTGATGAAACAGTCATCTAAATGTATATAAACATAAATTGTTGTTTCCCGTTCCATTCCTTCAGACTGGTGTCCAATGGGTGCACTGTGTGTGTTCAAGGGATTTTGCAGTAACTTTGGCATACATTCGGCTAAGATTAAATACGACCAGTGTGCTATATTTACACTCACCCAAACAACAACAACAGTACAGCTGTGGAAGTTATCAGGAAAATTAACTTTCCTTGTTCCTCATTTCACTGTCCATTTTTGTAAAAGAAATTACGTTTGGATCCAGTTTTATGTTTAATTTATCCCGCGGTGTACACAGTCATGCAAAAACTTAGGTGTTAAAAGCGACACCATGGGTGTTGTCACATTATAGATACCGCAAAGAGAGAATTAAAATTAACATCTTAGAGTGTTAAAATAACCCAAATGAATTTTTTTTTTCCAGAAACTAGGGTTATTTTAACACCCTTGGTGTAAATGTTATTCCTTTTAGGTACATATTATGTATGACAACACCAATAGCAGTCCGTGGTCTATTATGATGTTTCACAAAAAACACACAATTTCAAGGGATTTTGTATATGAATCATTATATTATACTAAAATAATTACCTTCCCAACCGTATGCATTTCATAACAATAGCCAAAGCCCCCAATCCGAAGACACGCACCTTTAACATTGCCACCCTTGTGGAATGCACAGTTGTATCCAAAACAACATCTTTATTTTTAGCACTGCTGAGAGGGATCAAAATATTCCTTAGCTTCATCGACCATAATGATTTAACTTGCCACAGCTTTTGATGCAACGTTCCTCAGGTTGTATATAGAACCATCTTATAGGCTATACAACATTAAACATGTACTTTTGTATTTTTAGTTATTATAAACCAAGCTATAACAATTCTAAATGATAGACCTTCACTTTATTGTTTACAAACAATAGTATAATTGTGGCAAGTACCAGGCTCCCTTCACACCATCTGTTGTTGATTGTATGATCGAGTGTGTCATCTGATGGTGCTTGCCACTGGTCTACATTATTATAATAATATTATAGGGATAATGAATAGATATAAAGGTATTTACACGTTATTGTTGACTGTCCATAATATTATCAAATTGTTGACAATGTGTGGCCGTTCAGTTTTCAAAGTTTGCCACGATCAAAACAACAAGAATTCGACAACCGTTCAAAACTTCGTATGCCAAACATCTCATCGTTAAAGGTATGTTTTTTTGAACCACTCTATTGTCTTAGTCCTTTATAATAATATGTAAACATAAAGGCCTACAATGAATAGGCCTGTGAAAATTTCGTGTCAAAGGTTGTCACGTTTTTGAGATATCGCCGAAAATCCGGAGCGAATATGTCCACGCAGGGGTGTCGGAACATCGGGATGTCGTATGGGTAAACGTTGTACACATTAGTCTGTGTGCCCATACCACCTTTCCGTGTAGTATCAGACAAACAGTATTCCATTAGTTTAATTTGATAATAACACATAAATGAGTCATTAGATTTCAATGAGGTTGGTCCCACGGTGATCTATAAGTTGACACAATTCTTCAGATGTAAAATTCATGTGGCTCAAGTCACCATCAGTATTCAAAACTGTGCATCAAAGCATAGCACTTTTAAGTCATGCTTCCACATGGGCCGCTCAACCTACAAACTATAAATTTTGGGCATCAAAACTGATATCTTTTTACAGCCACATTACTTCGAAGTGAAATATTTCTGTAAAATGCTTTTTACTATCAAAAACTGCTTTAGGCTTCTACCCAATGAGTTTTATTACTAAACGTGTCCCTTTAACTACCATATAGCGCTGATGATACCTCTTTCACCGTGCATTTGTATTATCTGAAGAGTTTATGGACTGCATCATTTTCTTGTAGTATGAAACGCATGCAAGCTTTGATTGCAGAGTTTCCACACGTATACAGAGTGAGAGTTATGGTCAGAAATGCTGCTGTGTCAAGTTAATAAAAGCAAGCTCTACCTATTTATCTCCCAATACGACTGGTATCATAAGATGGTTGATAACAAATTCCCACCGTGGAAGAAGAAAGAATCTAATATTAATAAGATTGAGAAATTTGTAGGGTTTTTGTTTGTCAAGTAAACATTCCAGAGGCGATGCTACCTTTATAGATCTTTTAAATGCTAAGCAGGTGGAATAAGTGGATATTCGTGAATCTAAAATGGAGGGGATTACCATTAGGTCATAAAGCTAGATGGCTTGAATGTGGTGAAAGGCCATAAACGCAACTTTGTCAATAATAGTCGGTACAGGTATTGTCAATTAAAGCTTATAGTTGTTACCAGCTCAAAAGACATTCTTACCGAAGCTTTTACAAATCATTGTTTTCCTTCAGGAATGTTCAAGATGAAGTCGATCTAAATTCCATCTTTGCTGGAGCTTCCAAGCCTATTCTTTTAGATTCAATAAGAGACGGCATTGAGGGACCTTTATCCTTTGATGAGTTATTGCTAGCCCTGAAGAAAAGTAAAAGTGGTAAATCACCTGGTTCGGATGGTTTTTAGCTTTGAGTTTTACAAAAATTTCTCCTCTGAGCTTGCCTTGTATTTACTGCGTTCGCTTAATTATGAATACTTTTCAGATAAACTTTCGGTAACACAAAAAAGTATGGGATCAATATAAAGGTGACAAACCTCGCCAGTACCTAAACAGTTGGCGCCCCATTTCACTGTTGGACACTTTGTATAAAATTGCTTCAGCTTGTATTGCTGAGAGGCTTAAGGGTTGCCTTCCCCATATCATTCATGAGAGACAGAAAGGTTTTATGGCTGGTCGTTTTATTTGCAAGAACATCCGCCTCATGTATGATTTACTTAATATTACTGATTTAGAAAGTATTCCAGGTATTTTCGTTTCTATTGACTTTAAAAAGGCCTTCGATTCTGTCTCACACGATTTCATTAAAAGTGCTGAAATGCTTCAATTTAGGACCCTCAATTCTAAACTGGGTTAAACTAGTTTATTATCAGGCATCCTCCTCAGTACTTTTTAAATGGGTTTCACGGTCCGATTCTTCTAACATCGAGAGAGGCTGTAGACAAGGAGACGATTTAGGTCCTTACCTTTTTCTCATTTGTGCAGGTTTAAGATTTACTACAAACAATGAGCTTTTACTTTTTGGTAAAACAGAAGCTCAGTGGAAGAACCTGAATCTCCTTCTATTGATTTGCCAGTTTCATATTTATAAAATGAAAATGAACGAACAACGTCCGTCTTTACCGCTCCTGAAGAATGATTTCAGAGAATACTTCATTGCGGAGAAAAAAATGTAGGTATGCCTCAAACGGTAACATCACTAATATAGTTAAACGCTCTCTCAGCACTAGCTGTACCACGACTGATGTCTTTTACTTAATTTGTGACATGGGTTTGCCTGATTAATTTGTTATAATACTATTGTTATTTTCTTCTTTCTGGTGTGAACCTACAGAAAAAAATGAAAAAAGGTTTGCGATAACACCATGTACATGAATCTTTCCTTCTCTTGATTTGTGATGGTTCTGAAAATAACAACTGTAACAAGAACTCAACGTTTCATTCAGTATTGCTCTGATTGTCTTCAGGAGAAGATCCAACTCACCTGTGATGAAATCGATCACGCAGGTATCGATTGGTCGGAGTGAAAGCAAGAGTTCCGCTTCTCTCGAACAGTTGAACAATAAATGACCATAGATCGTAATGTTTCCGTCCATCTGTTGGTCACCACACGTTGGTGTATACTCCCTTATATTGCAATGCCTCATCGTGACGACGTTCCATCTCTCTATAGCGGGGCAGTGACCGCTATCAAAAGGACCAGTCGACAGAGGCTCAAACACCAGATGGTTGGAGCTAGCTCTGGACACTGCTCAGAACCGGACTTCAACTATGACTGAACTAGAGAACACTAACCTTCGAAAGTGAACGCCAACGTGAATTAATCTATTTCTAAGAAAATGCACCTAATTAAAAAGGAGAGAAATTAGTCTAAAATTGATTGAAGGTATCACGCCTGATTAGTTTCCAGTCTACTTTCTGAATTTGGAACAATTATTAGATTTTAACCGTGGGATACTGGAAAAAATTGAAGTTCGTTTCGAGGCCAGTCGATCTATAAAATTAATTAACATCAGTTCAGGATATTTTTCTCGCCAGAACTTCTTGTCTTTCTTGGTGGATCACTGTGCAAAACATGGGCGGCACCACTGCTGAGTAGGCGTTTCTGAGTTGAATAATATTTAGAGATCATAACTGGGCCCGTGTTCCAATTTATTTAGCAATAATGTATAGCCATCTATTGTTTTTCAAATTCAAGTTTCCTAACGTGACCAAACCCAGTGTACTGTGGAAGAGAAAGTTTTGGCAGTATCCTGATTGTAAGTCTGACGTATGGAGCCTACTAACTGCAGTTTGAACTAATGTTGATGCACAATTGTAATATTTACACCGTTTGTTTACATTGTACTATCAACCCCAAAACGTCATCAAGTACGAGGATTGTTTGATATTCGGAATGGTTGAAAAAAATATATATATTCTACTATTGCGCGCATAATAATATGGAGTGTGTCCCGACCAACCTGGCTAACTAGACATTGTCCACAAATATTGTCCTACCTATGGTGTTCTAAAGGCGACAGATGTGCGTCGCGTCGTGCCGTCGCGTCGCCTATTCCGTCGTCCGTCGCGTCGTGCGTCGCGTCGTGCCGTCGCCCGTCGCGTCGCCTGTTTTTCAATTGATTTGAATGGTGTTTTGACTTATGTCGTCCGTCGCGTCTTGCCGTCGTCCGTCGTGTCGTGCCGTCGCGTCGTGCCGTCGCGTCGTCCGTCACGTCGCCCGTCGCGTCGTCCGTCGCGTCGCCCGTCGCGTCGTCCGTCGCGTCGTCCGTCGTGTCTTCCGTCGTCCGTCGCGTGGTGCCGTCGCGTCGCCCATTGTCCAATCAATTTTAAAACTTGTTTGAGTGATTATTTCAAAACAGAGAGTCGCAAATACTGAACGGCCATAACTCCTTATTGCAATGATGTAATGACTTGAAACTTGAAGTAAATTTTGCTAAATGACATGCAGATTCAGATGGAAAATTAAAACTGATGATGTCAACGGTTCTTGTTGAATGATCTAAAACAATGAAAACATTAAACGGCCTTAACTCCTTATTGCTATGATGTACTGACTTGCTTGAAGTAAATTTTGCTACTGACATGCAGATTCATATGAAAAGATAAAACTCAAAGAGTTTATCACGGTTCCAGTTGAATGAGCTAAAACAATGAAAACATTAAATGGTCATAACTCCTTATTGCAATGATGTACTGACTTGAAACTTGAATCAAATATTGCTACTGACACGAAGATTTAATGCAGTCTAATTCCCAATATTTTTCACCATGCTGTCATATTTGGTGTTCCTTGATATTTCTGTTTTTTAATTGTTTCCTCACCTGTCTGGATGCAACCCCAATTAAATACAGACGCTTACATTTTTTGTTTCCCCATCCTGAGCCTACCCCAATCAACAAAAAACAACACAACACATGGTCTATTTCTACTGTTTAGTTCTTGAGAATTGTGTAAGCCCATTATTTCACACATGCACATATAAATATACTTGTATACATGCATCTGTACATACCTGCACATGGATGAGTATTGTTATTGAAATACTTCCATCTAGTCAGGTCAATGGTTTTTTTGTAAAGGCTTTCTATTCTGAGCCTGATCTACTTAAGTACATGTAATTTACATTTTGTAGATGCATCTACTCTCTGGTAAATGTTTGTCTTTGATGACATACCAGAGCTGTGAATGAGAGAACTCATCTTAGAATTTGTTGTTACTATATGTGTGTCAGACATTGTTAGAACTAGGCCAGTATCTTTTGAATGACCATGCCAGATATGTTGCAGAGGGTGTCCCCCAATTGTTCCCATACTTTAACACACATTGAGTATACTTTGTGTTGGAAGTGTGTTTATTATTATTTTCATTAATTGTTCCTCACCTGTTTATAACTATCTTAACAAATAAGAAAGGAAAGTGCAAAGAAAGGAAAGCAAGTAGTTCATGTATGTGTAGTAGTAAAACATTTCTGCCTTGGTGAAAAAATTCCAAGTTTGGTGACACTTCTGTACATATACACACACCTCAAACACATTGCCTGTTGTATGCAATGTGTTGGCTGTGTCTATGAATCTTATTATTTGTTTCGTATCTATTTGTGTCTCTTTGTTGTCAGCCCTCGCCCATCCTTAGCCCCCACTGTCACTGCCACTTTAAAACAAGTACGCAATGGTCAAGTGCATACCTGTTAATGTCCCCACCCTAACATCAGTTGATCAAATGATTGACTTTTCTATTAGTTTTTGTTTTTCTATCGGGCGATCGGCAGCTCGCCATGGCAGCTTTGCTGTTCTAGTTAAATAATCTGTTTACAGTTGTGTTAAACAATTAAATGTGTCCCATTTTACCCCCACCTGTCATGATCTCGATAGGCCTCATTTAAGACTTAATATGTCTTCATGTACTAATGTTAATGTTAATGTTTATTTACGGAAAAGTGAAATCATACCTGTAGCCGTGTGCAGCAAGTCATGCGTGACCACGAAAACAATTTTGATTGTATTTGAAATGGCTTAAATATACCATAAAGAGGTTTTTATGCAGGACAAGCAAAGTAAAACATGACAAAACCGGAACGCATTAAGATGATCAAAAAGCTTTTTAAATATTGACAGTATCGAGTGAGAAACAAGTTTTAAAACTGAATGGACAATGGGCGACGCGACGGCACGACGCGACGGGCGACGGCACGACGCGACGGACGACGGAATACACGACGGACGACGCGACGGGCGACGCGACGGACGACGCGACGGCACGACGCGACGGACGACAGCAAGACGCGACGGACGACATAAGTCAAAACCACCATTCAAATCAATTGAAAAACAGGCGACGCGACGGGCGACGGCACGACGCGACGCACGACGCGACGCACGACGCGACGGCACGACGCGACGCATATCTGTCGCCTTTAGAACACCATACCTACCCACCAGAGGCTACAGAAAACGGTCCTGCGTGCACCAGTTGATCTTACTCCCGTTACCGTAGCTTGGCCCAGGGGAATGGCGTCTAAATGGCTTAGCCCATACAGTGATGATAATATGATGTGCCACAGATGTGTCGTAACTCAATATATTATTAAATAAACAATATTGATACCTCCATCGTGTGAAATTACAGATAATCGATATGCGATGCGATGCCCTTTGATGAACAGACATTTTGTATACAATATTCTGCTCGAAAGTTATTGATTTAAGTTACGACGTGGAAAAGATGAGACTAGTTAAGTTTGTTTTGATAATAATGTAGCCCCGAACTTTTATCGATTTGCCGACCATGATTTTTAGTCTGTCGATTGTTTTGAAGGTAGTGTGGAAATTTCTTCTATGGAAAACGGGCTGTAAAAGCTTACATTGTTTGATTAGTTTTAATCACAAACATGACCATATTAATAGGTATTTATCATAGAAAGTCTGATGGATGTTCCGTCCAAAATTACTGACAAGCCGATCGCGTTGTTTCCATCGTATTATACCAATCCCGCCCCCCCGGAATACCACGAACACTTTTAACGAAGTTTTTGACCTCTGTAAATGTAAGATGGAGTAGGGGATTAAGGCTGATGTTAAACATCATTCAACGGCCAAGTGCACTATTCTTCCAAACATGATCGTAATTATATAATAGTTATATGCAGTGTGCTCGCTACTCTAAAATTGTGGTAATCTGTTTAATTATTACCTGATGACTAGGATTTACAAACTAATTAGGCTTAAAGGCACTGAACACGTTTTGTAATTGTCAAAGACCAGTATTCTCACTTGGTGTATCCCAACATATGCATAAAATAACAAGCCTGTGAAAATTTGGGCTCAATTGGTCATTGAAGTTGCAAGAAAATGATGAAAGAAAAAACACCCTTGTTGTACAAATTAGTGTGCGTTCAGATAGGAATAAAAGGCTTCTGGCCAGAAGTCTTTTATTATTTTAGTGAGAAATTACCTCTTTCTCAAAAACTACGTTACTTCAGAGGGAGTCGTTTCTCACAATGTTTTATACTATCAACAGCTCTCCGTTGCTCGTTACCAAGTAAATTTGTATGCTAATATTTTGAGTAATTACCAAACGTGTACAGTGCCTTTAAAGTATTTTGACATTTCAATCAGTTTGTTTGGGGTCAAAGCACGTACTACATATCATTATTTCTTGTTGCATGTTTAAAGTCCTAGACCTCACTCATTCGTACCGTTTGTATACTAACCCTTATAAAATAACAAGCCTGTGAAAATTTGGGCTCAATTGGTCATTGAAGTTGCAAGAAAATGATGAAAGAAAAAACACCCTTGTTGTACAAATTAGTGTGCGTTCAGATAGGAATAAAAGGCTTCTGGCCAGAAGTCTTTTATTATTTTAGTGAGAAATTACCTCTTTCTCAAAAACTACGTTACTTCAGAGGGAGTCGTTTCTCACAATGTTTTATACTATCAACAGCTCTCCGTTGCTCGTTACCAAGTAAATTTGTATGCTAATATTTTGAGTAATTACCAAACGTGTACAGTGCCTTTAAAGTATTTTGACATTTCAATCAGTTTGTTTGGGGTCAAAGCACGTACTACATATCATTATTTCTTGTTGCATGTTTAAAGTCCTAGACCTCACTCATTCGTACCGTTTGTATACTAACCCTTGATGATGTCTGAGTGACCGTGTTTTCCTATAGGTTTCATTATTATGTTCAAACAGTTCAACGCGGTGTCTGAAACTATACATTTTCCAACCCTTGAGTAACTGAGTTCGGGCTGTCCAACATGACTGTATCAAGGAAATTTAAAATACTCGTGTCAATTCTAGTCTTCAGTTGTACAACAGGCGCGGATCCAGGATTTTTTTGTAAGCGGGGAACACCTTAAGCCAATTATTACACTTTGCACATTTGAACTCGAGCTGAGTCTATTTTAGCGGTTATTTACTGATTCTACAGGCCTGAACCCCAGGGGTGTTGGTGTGCAAGGAATTGTATTAAACACTGACTGTACAAATATTTGTTGTAAACATTACTCCAAGGTTTAAATTATTGTTGTATATTTAATTTTGTTTGCAAAAAAATGTGTTTTAAATACTTATCACACTAAAGACTGGCGGTTCTTGTAATGGTCATATAATTTCTGCCCCATCTTGCCTAAATTTGAAAAAAAATTAACCTATTAAATAATATTTAATATTCTTTGACCTGTCATTGATAAATGCATGCGTCCCATCATGCCCCAAATATTGGGGGTGATACTAAAATACATTTGTCAAATATAGACCATGTGACCTGTGACATCACATGTTTACAAAAGAGCCACAGAGCCTGGACTTCCTGCAGGCACATTTTGTACACAGCTCAATGGCTCAATGGAAGAATACAACAAATCTTATGTTTTATGGAGATTGCACTGTCTGATTTTTCTCAACTTTAGATATGAAGAAAGGGGGGACATCTCAAAAGCTGTACAGCTGTTGCTTTTGTAAATTTTGAATTTATGTGAAAATTATGACACAAAATGTAAATTTTCCCATATAGCCTGTGTAGTATCTTGCCTGTCAGGAAATGCATTAGAATGTACAAGGTCACTACTCTGTAAACAAAGGTAATATGGTCTATAAAGTAAATAAAACTGTCAAAACCCTTGAAATTTTGTTTAAATGTGAAAATATGATCCTTTAGTATAAGTGGTGTGTCGTGGCCGAGCGGTCTAGGTCACCGGACCTAAGCTCTGGTGTTTTCAGCAGCAGAGTGTGGGTTCGATACCCGGTCATGACACTTGTGCCCCTGAGCAAGGCACTTAACCATAATTGCTTCGAAAAAGTTGGGAAGGCAGTGCATTCTGCTCTACCAGACAGGCTCCTTAAGGACTGTGAAGGGGGTAACCCTGTTTCAGCACCAGGAGTAGGAGGCAACGTGCCCCTGGTGTCAATTGATTTGGGTCGATAGCCCAAATCAGTTATACGTGTAGCCCTCACCTTGAGTGGCCGTCCGTGGCCTTGTGAGTTGGGCGATATCTCATAAAAATAAAAATAAATAAAAAAAGTAAGCATACGGTAAATTTCAATTTCTATTATCCAAAATCTGTTTATCTGACCGGCCATTTTGCCCCAGTGTACCCTATTGTGGCTGTATCTGTAACCCGCCTCAAATGCATAGAATAGACCTTATGCATTGACGTCACCAAGCCGCCATCTTAGAGGTAAACTGATGATGAAACAATGGAAACGCGCTGATTTGTACGCGCGGCGCACAGGACTGACCAACTGACCAATGAACATCTTCCTTTTGACCTCTAGGTGAGGGCGCCCTACACAAATGACGTCATATGCATAAGGTCTATTCCTCCTTACTGGTCACGAAGAGAGAGGCCCCTGTTGGATTGAATCCTTTATCGTAATAGGAAAATAGGGTTGTCCTCTGTCATGCTATACTTATTGAACAACCATTTCAGCGCAATCACCTGACAAAATCATGTGACATTGCCGGTGCCCCATCCATCCCCATTCCATGGTATTTTTTATATTGATTGGTGTAGTACCACCACTACTAGTCACTACCAGAGTGCTACGGTCTAAATATGTTTCGCCTTTTTACAGTTTCTTTGCTGGCATTCTGGTGCAGTTCTTGTACAGCAGTTTATCCATATAAGACACTATACTTTGATCAGATAATCGATCATTTTAACTTTGCAAGCCATGGCAACAACACGTTTAAACAACGATATTTGGTTTCCGGTGAGTCTCTTTTTTCAAACCTTACTCCTGTCGCACGCACCACTTCATTCACTGTGACTGTGCAGTGTGTGTCCGGCAAACGTGAACCCTTACCGTAGCCACACTGCCAGCCCATTCAATTTTTCACTGTTCAGCTTTACATCGGGGTGCATTCCCTACGGTACGGGTAAGGCAGTGGTTTTAACTTGTAACAGTGTGTCACCCGGTTCAATTTAACTCATTATTTATAATTAATATATAATAATTTTATATTGCGAATTGTAATTACAAGTAATCATTGAAAAAGTCAATTGAACAAATATTTTTAAAGAATTACTAAGTGCTAGTACTGAATAGTAAATAATAATTTATAGAAATGGTTGTAGGCCCAGTAACTGGGGGGGCTTACTACTTTAAAAAAATGTCTTACATCTGCAGCCGTCGACTGCAGAGCCAGATGTCGAAAAGGAATACAGCACCCCAGTTATTAAGCCCTGTTCATACTTCCTGCGCATACTTAGTGCGAAGCGAATTTGACGTCACAACTCTGTTTTCACTGCGAAGTGCTCAACTCTTCCAAATTATTCGTTGCAAATTTCTGATGTCAGAATTTGCATCGCATTCAGTTCACATTCCCATGATGTAAGTTTAAACCATGCTTTACTGGGTCTAACACTGTACTACTTCATGTAATTAGCTTTCCTATCGTGTTTTGGCTGTTGTTTGGGTGTTGAAATAATATTTCTTAATTTGCTCATAATTTACTTCTATGATCATGATGGATCACTGTCACTTTGGAACGGACCTACAATGCCAACTCAAAATACGTCACCGGGTGTCGAGGGTGCGAACAAAATTTAAGGTGCAGTGAAAGTTTGATTGTTCATCCACTTGTTTTCTTTCTGTATTTCAGATAAACACTGGAGTGTTAGCAAAGGTCCAATTTTCTTTTACACTGGTAATGAAGGGCCAATCACAAGCTTCCTTAAAAACACAGGGTTGATGTTTGACATCGCTCCAGAGTTCAAGGCACTCCTTGTATTTGCTGAACATGTGAGTAAACCATTCTCCATTGGCCCTTGGAATTCATTTTGGATCACCCTTATCTTCCCTGAAATGTCAACTAGTCACAAGGAAAGAAAGAAAAAATCCCTGCTGGATTTGTTTAAGGTCAAACAAACTTTGTAATATTCCCAGTATAACTTTGTAAAGATACAGAACTGTTTTTTTATGATTTTTATTGAGCACCCTAGTAGCCATGTTCCCATGGACAGCATGCCTCATCAATACACCGATCCATTAAGCCACGCCCATTTCTCTTTGACCAATCACAACCGTGAAATCTGATCACCATTTGAGCCGTTTGGTGATCTTTGCACTAATGGTGATCGGGTTTCGCGGCTGTGATTGGTCAACTCGTAAGGAGGCGGGGCTTAATGGATCGATCTATTGATCTTACAGCCTCTATGTCATAACTAAATTGACACCAATTGGATTATTATTATTATTATTTATTCAACCAAAACAATGATACAAGACAATAGACCTTATGCATTGACGTCACCAAACCGCCATCTTAGAGGTAAACTGATGATGAAACAATGGAAACGTGCTGATTTGTACGCGCGGCGCACAGGATTGGCCAATGAACATTTTCCTTTTGACCTCTAGGTGAGGGCGCCCTACTCAAATGACGTCATATGCATAAGGTCTATACAAAAATACTTCCAGATGGGCCATATACCTGCTGCCCCACATCTGGTTGTAAAACAAGTATTGATAAAGTATAACAATTTATGTAAAATAAAAGATAGGAAAATGAACTATAAATAAAAACATGTATTTGTACATCAAAGGTTAAAAATTTAAGTAACCTGATGTTACTTCTTGTGTTCCTCTCTATTCAGCGCTTCTATGGAGAGACTCTTCCCTTTGGCAATGATTCATTCAACGTTAAGAATCTTGGTCTACTGACCATTGAGCAGGCACTGGCAGATTATGCTGAACTCATCTTAGTCTTGAAGCAAGAGCTCAAGTGTCCAGACTGCAAAGTAGTCACATTTGGAGGAAGGTAAACACAGTTGATTTTTTATTATTTTTGTTCACGTAAAGTTTTGTTACCAGCTAAAGTGCTAGCGACTTTTGAAGACTTCTTGGGTTTCAAAGTCAGAAATTCATGTATGTAGATTAAACTAATAATTAAAGAACAATGAAAATATTAATAGTTTGATAATTTGTTGTTTCCACTTTTCCTTGTGTCTGTTTCATCCTCAGATCAAAATTATACATGTAGCCAAAATGTTGTTGGCTCTAAATTTAAAACATGACTTCAAGATATTTTGTGTCTAAAACCTGACCAGAACAGAACATGTCCAAAAGACACACAAACACCCCTAGCTGCATCATGCAAAAGATCACCAACACACATACACATGTTATACCTTGCTGATATTTATTTTTAAAAAGTGCCCAGAAATGAAAGTTGTTCAGAATAAACCCTATACTTGTACATAGTGTATTGACGCACCCAGAAACATTTCGCTAAAGGTGTGTACACAGCCCTAAAATAAACCTCTCTCATAATGATTTGTTTTTATTTTGACTGCAGTTATGGTGGCATGCTTAGTGCATACATGCGTTTCAAGTATCCCAACACTGTAGATGGTGCTATAGCGTCCAGTGCACCCATTTATTCAGTTGCTGGACAGGGCTCTCAGAAGTACTTCTTTGAAGATGTCACAAAAGTGAGAGAAAACTTTATATACATTGTTATGTAGAAACAGAGTATAGTATGGGTAGTAGGGGCAAGCCCAACAGACCCCTTGCATTGGCCGCCTGTGAAGGGGCTCAACAATTTTCCACTGATATGGGAAACTTTTGCGAGAGTAATAAAACATTTGTATTAAATGTTAACAATGACAAAACCAATGGACATTCTTGGCAATGACTGTTACCAACTTGATTGAGTGTCTGCTGCTTAAATTTCTGTCTTTATTTCCCCGATTCAAGCTGGTGCTAGGTTTACCCATCTGACAGGTAGAAACGGTATTAAGAGAACTGTAATATGTCATTTTTCAGTCATTCGGAAGTGTCACATCGGGGAAAGCTTGTGTCGCTACCATCAGACAAGCATTCATCACAATGAATGAGCTCGCTGATCAAGGAGTAAAAGGTATAGGCCTTAGGGGAACGAGTTGTGGAAACATGGGCAATAATCTCTCCAAAGTTGTGTTGGTTCTGAAAAGAGTCGATGATGTAACAACTCATGAGTGATTCTGTCATGTTTCCGCAAACCTTTCAAAAGTTTCAAAGCTTCATGCAAAGTTTTCAACTCATAAGGCATGTCGTGTTTGAGCAGTCTAGTGCACCTGACTGAAGTTTTTGTGGCTAAGTGATCAGGGTGTGGGTTTGAATCCAGATTATGATATTTGTTTCCTTGAGCAAGACACTTAACTATAATTGCTTCTCTTCATTCAGGGGTAAATGGGAACCTGTCAGGACAAAGATGGATTTTGGGATAGATTTTTGCTCTTTGTGATGCATACTTGTCAGCTCAGGCCATACTGCCCAGGGTGCTGAGATTGTTTAAGGGATAAAAGCAAATGGCCCAGTGAATGGGGAAGTAAAGTTTGAGTGCCATGAGCATCACAGCGTGATAGATTTGAACCCTTTTCAAGAAGCAACTATTTTTATTATCATTATTAAATGCATGGCTAAAAGCTCAAGGACTTCACAAAGTGTTGACTCTTTCGTTACTCTAGGTCTAAATGAGATCTCATCAGCATTCAAACTTTGCAGACCTCTACAAGACAAGACAGAAATACATCATCTACAAGGCTGGGTTAGGAATGCCTTCACCAGTATGGCAATGGTGAACTACCCATACCCTGCATCCTTCCTGGGCCAACTACCAGCATGGCCTGTCGATGTAAGTTTCTATGCTTTCGTACGGATGAACTTTGGTTTAAAAACAAAATTGATGTGTAGGGGGGAGTGGAGAAATCAAGTTCAGTCTACATGTGTGTGCCGAAATCCAAGCTTTTCATTCTCCTGAAGATGAGCAGTGTATACTGTTTGAATCGTCAAGACCATACTTAGGGCACTTTTCGGAGCCAACACTCCTCCCAACCCACATGGTCGTACCCACAAATTTACCTGTAGTTGAAAGTTTAGAAAAGGAAAGGAAAACACAGATACATCAATGAGAGAAAAGTGCTACCAAAATAATTCTCTCTTACATTTTTGTTTTTGTGAAGATCTATCTAAACAATTTAAATGCAAGATGAAGCAAGAAGTTGATCTTTTTTATATATACTTTAATTTTCTCATCCAGGCTTCTTGTAACTTAATAACAAGTGCAAAAGATCCACTGGAAGGTTTAGCGGCAGGAGCAGGTAAGTAGAATGTGAGGCCTTCCCTAATCTGTTGGTTTCTAGATGTCTTTGTCTATGCCTTGCATCATGCTTTTTGAAGCAACTGGTCAGCCTGCCATTTGACAGGTCCATTCACTCAAGAAGTATTATGTGCTGAGTGAATCCAGCTTCTCCTGCTTTGCTCTACTTGGTTGTCTCAGACACTACATCCATACAGCACTGAGAGGAGACCGTAGGTTTCCTTTCAACCTGCAGGATGATGAGGTCATTTTCATCTGAAATAACAAACACAAAGTGATGAATGTTGAATATTTTGTGCTTTTTAATATTGAGGTTTAGAAAACAAAACTAGTGGCCCTCTTTCATTTAGGCTATATCATACTCTTTCTGCATTTACAAGATTGGATTTCACAGTGACATTGGATTTCACAGTGAAATCTTTCTTGTTCTAAATTCTTTGTATTTTGTTCAGTGAAATAAATATCTTCAAAAAAACTCATGTACAGGTCTATTCTACAATGGCACTGAGGGGTCCCTCAAGTGCATGGATGTGGACAGCCAGTATATTGAATGCACTGACCCTACTGGATGTGGACTTGGCAATAACGCTAAAGCTTGGGATTGGCAGGTATGGTACATTAATCAATGTCAAGTCCCCTGTATACACAAATGCTTTTTCTGGTGTAGTTTTCATTACATGAAAAAGGGATCAGACTGTTTCTCCATTCAACCTTGGATTGTTTACATGAAGTATGTCAAAAGTGAAATTTCAGACTCCTTACTACCTCAAACTGTCAACAATCCTAAGTTGCGGGGATAAAGAATGTAGTTTGTTTTTACCCTGAAGTACTGAGTATACAGTGCTTAATACACATCGGCGAATGGGTAAAAGCAAGTTATAATGCATTGCCTATTTCTTGAAATGGATACATTTGGTGCTGTACAGCAAGTCTTGTGCATTTTGGAAAGTTTCAGACCCTTAAAAGTCTGCAATTTTAGTTTGTTTTTAAACAGCAAGTCAATGTATTTGAGAACATTCAAATTCCCCAAAATATACTTGTGAGTGCTTCTAGGAAAAAGTGTTTGCTCTAAAAGAAGCCGATTGAATTTGTTCTTTATAGAACTTTCATTCAGGGTCGAAACGTTAGGCAATTAACTATTTTTTTTACTTTCACTTGATCATCTTAACTCTATCTATTATGTTGATTAGGGTTGCACTGAGGTTACCTTGCCAGGAGGAACCAACAATGTGTCGGATATGTTCCCTGTGTTACCATTCACACCAGAGATGAGAGAGGCATACTGCAAGATGAAGTGGAACGTAGTACCTAAACCCACATGGCTCAATGTCATCATGTGGGGTGAAGGTCAGTTAGTGTTGATCTTGATCAAGATAGAGCAAGTTCGAGTGCGCATATTTATTCGACTCGTGATTAACCACTGACTAGCAACATACATGCGCAGTGACGTACTCACTCGAATGACTCGTTTGGAAGTCTAGTCAACCATCAGTACGATATTCAACATTTCCATTGCCTTCCGCCTTTTCGCTGTCAGTGTCACTGGTTCCCTTCTGCGCTTTACACATGTTAGCATGAAACAAGGCTATTGGGGCCACGGAAGAAACCATGGTCCTGAGGCTGGTTCCAAATGGTCGACCATAGTAGTAAACCAATGTTCGACCAGCGTGGGTTCAAGTCATAATAGTCGACCTTTAGTTAACTATGGTGTGCACTCGAACTTGCTCATTGATGTGACGCCCCAAAACCAGGCACTTATCGTGAATAGTGAAATGACTTTAAAAATGGAGACAACTACCGGTAAAACATCAGTCTTGATATCAATGTGATGTGATGTCTTAGAAATTCTGTATCTTGAGAAATTAATACCTTGTAGGTCCCTAATTTGGCGTTATTTGAAAGCACTTATTCTCATCTGTTCAGCCAAGTGACAACACAACACACATATGCAGGTATATAAGTGTAACAAACGCTGTCAAGTGGAAATACTCTGTTACACCAGTATACCTGTTTGTGTGTGTGTTGTGTTGTCATTTGGCCTTGAAAAAGACTCTGCTAGGGTCGAAACGGCAGGCCATAAACTATTTTTTGCATTTATACCATAGGTCCTTTTGGTTGGTAAGCAGTTTGCAATAGCTAATACGTTTTTCTCATCTGTTCGATGAGCAAATAAACCCAGTTTAAGATTTGATGTTCTTGGTCATAGATATAAAGAGTGCTTCTAATATCGTTTTCTGCAATGGTGCCTTGGATCCATGGCGTGATGGAGGAGTGCTCCGAAGTCCAAAACCAGGATCCTTAGATGCTTTTTTGATTGCAGATGGTGCTCATCATTTAGATCTCAGGTACTTGTCAAAATTCACTCCTTAAAATGGTTTATTGGTAGTGTGCAAAATCTGGAAACATTAAATGGTGAAACTCAAATGTTATCAGATTTGAACTTTCTTTGGGGAAACTGCAGGAGACAAAATATTTCTAGCAAGGGTTGTGTTTCTCCATGTACTAGGAGTAGACTTTGTTGTGCAAACTTGTTGGGAGATTCTTCAGTATTCAGACGTCTAATTCTAATTTTTCTTCTGATTATTTTTCTTCCAAGGGGAGCAAACCCAGCTGATCCAGCGTCTGTGAAGCAAGCTCGACAGTTCGAAAAAGACAGAATTACAGCTTGGATAAAATAGTGTTTGTAACTGTGGCCCAATCACCTCTCTTTTTCCACAATGTCACAGCCATGCTTGTTTGCCAATCTGCAGGGAGGAGAATTTTCAGACATTAATCTGAATTCTTAATCCCTGAGTTCTGACTTTTTTTAGTCTGCATGGTGAATAAAATAGCTCTTATTTTGTTCATATTTAAAGTATTCATGTTTTGTTATCTACATCTCTGGTGCTCCTTAAAATCTATAACTCCAGGGGTTACTAGAAGATGAAAATGCCACCATTTCAAAAAAACAATTTTAAATTTGGATCCTAGTTTCAAACTTGTTTTTTATAGCAGTGACTCTCACCCCTTAATCTTTGTTGCTTTTGATTGCCAGGAAACATAAAAAACACAAAAAAATCACACTACACCATCTAATTAATTTGCAATATTTGTTAAAAGGAACATTTTAGCGAACTATTTGAATGAAGAAATAGAATATGGAAATATATTTTCTGCAGTATGAAATGTGGACAGCTTTTCTCCCTGTGACTATTTTTTTTCCTTTTTCTCCATTATTTTTGTCTGTTGCAGTCTTCTGGACTAATTATAAAAAATTTCAGTTCAAACTGGTATCAACTTAACATTACACATGTATTGATCCTATAGTCTTTAATAACTCATACAAATGTTGTAAATTACTACTAACTATGGTTCATTCAGGCAGCTCAACAGTGCCATAGCAAGGCCATTATTATCATGTTGTTTATATGATTATATAGAGCTGATGGTAAGGATCTGTGTCACTTGGGGCACTCAAACTTGAAACTGCAGTTTTGCTGGCTTTATGAGAACAACCCATGGAATGACCTTTGTGAAAGTTCAGCTTGCTGTGAAAATCATGTTTAGGAAGTCGCCTTTGAACTTCTGTATGCCTTGACTGCAGTCTTTGCTTCCAGAATTTGTATTTCTATTTTCTTAAAAAAAAAGTAGCCATACAGCTAAAAAGTAGGGCAATAATAGACCTTATGCATTGACGTCACCAAGCCGCCATCTAGTCAAGCCGCCATCTAGTACGGTGTAAACGAAAAGATGCCTGGAAAATGATTTTCGTTCCGACCCCCGTGGGTCTACTTTTTGAAGGTATATTTTGTGAGTTGTAGACATATTAAACACTATACTAAAAGTTCTCCAAAAAATATCCAGTCAAATTTGCAAAAACATGCAAAGTTTGCTGAAAACGTTGTTGGGCGCAATCTGTGAAAATGCGCGCGCGCAATGTGCGAACTGAAGTCTGCCTACACACACAATTTAAATTGCGCGGCTGAGACACGGAATTGACCATGGGCAGCGCGCCGTATCGATTCCTCTCGTTGGTGTGTGCGCCGTAAAAAATATAATAATTTTTTTTTAAATCAAAGATTGCGTCGCGTCCAACCATGGAGGAAGAAATGTGTTTCTTCCTCCATGGTCCAACAACGTCAATTGTGTGGTTTAGGCCATAATTATTTAAAACTGTAGGCCTACTTCTCAAAAACTAGAGTATATATCACACGATCGTGTCTTTTCAAAATCACTGAATGGTTAGCCATCAAAGTATTGTGCCAAGAATAAACAGCTTAGTTAAACAAAATGTATAGGCTAGTCATTGAACAACAAGGATGGAATGACGAGTCGCTCCAATTATTGTCAACAATTAAGGAACTGACAATTTTTTGTCATATTCTTTTGACCTTTGATTTCCTTAGTAGGATACTTTTCCCCTAAAACACTCTTATTGCAAAAAAAAAAAATAAGGCCCAAGGTGAAAAAATAAATAAAAAGGGGAAATGTTTGTTTTATTAAGTTACTAAAACAATCCCCTTTACCCCTTATAACCCCCTTTTCTGTGAGGATGCATGCAAACATCAAATAAAAAGTATGTCTATTCCTACCTCCATGACCATGGTTTAACCATCGCCTTTTGTCTTTTCGAGGGAGATAATTGTCTCCCACTGAAAACAACATCCATGGGATGGTTTTCAACGCTTTTCTGATCATTTTTCTTTCGATGTCTCTCGCCGGAACACTCGCTAATCAGTTAATTGGTAGAGCGCCGGTACGTTAATCCGGAGGTCGTTGGTTCAAATTCCGCTCTAGCGTGAGAGCTAGTCAAGTTGGGTAATTCAAGCCACAAGAGGGCGCGCTGTAACGAGTTGTAACGGAGCGCAGTACACTATCCATTATCGATCACTGATGTCTTGGGCCAAGACTACCATCTTGGATGAATAATGAACTGACAAATGATCAATAGAGGGCGCTATAACAACTCTACACACCCCCTCCCGCGTCATATGAGCGATGGGTGGCGCTAACGTGCCGATGTCCTTTTCTTTCATAATTCGCCCCCCCCCGAAAAAATATTAATAATAAATAAAGATAACAATAAAATAACATAGATTAATAAACAAAATAAAAAAATCGCCCCCCCCCCCAAAAAAGGGGGTTATAAGAATAATTCCTTTTACAGGCCTAAGTGCCCCTAACAATTGTTTTTGTCTCCCCCACCCCTCTTTAGTCTTAGAACTGTAGGTTTATGACGACGCCTCAAATTTCTTCAAGCTTGCCTTTCAATACTGGTTCTCACTCGACACGGGGAGAAGCTACTTATTTAATAATTTACAAACTTTAAGCCTTATGAACAAATTTTAAGTGCGTTACGGTCCTATTTTCTTTGCATGTCCTTGAAAAAATTTTCTCTAATAAAAATTAGTGCATGAGGTCCTTATGCACTGTATTGTAACGGCCACCGATTGACCAGTAGGGTGGCGTCGGCACGACTCCCGTTGGAGAACTGCTGGCCGCCCCCTGCAGGCCAATCGGTGAAACCCGCCCGCCCGAGAGGGCGTCATCTGGCTTCGGCCTTCTTCAGTCCTCGTGTAAAGTCAGGACTTGTTGAGTGTAAATAAAGCTCCGGAACAAGGGACAGAAAAGCCAGTTAATTAATTGTACATTCTTGTGTCATTAAGCTGTGTGCATCGCAACCCCCGGTCGACGCTACAGTATGCTGCATAGGCCTATTTCAGTAGGCGCCTAGTCTACTATCAAAAGATGCTGTGTTTTTCGTGATCTCACACACATGATCTCATCTCATGACGACGCGCTTGAACACGGCCTCATGCATGATTTTACTCTTCCCTAAAAATATTGTGCTTTCTCAGCTTTGACAAATTTTTGGTGAACAAAACACTTCGGATTTATCACGGAGTCTTTCTCACTCGACCGAGGCATGGGCGCCGCCATGTTTGTTTTGGGGTGTCACATGACCTAGTAGGATGTGATTGGCGAATTTGGATCACATGGTGTCTGTGCGCAGGTATTTCAAATAAAATGTAACGGCGAACCGACGTATCACAACCGTAAACACTAACAGTGTTTGATCGCTGTCGATTATCTAGTGCAATGTTTGGTCGGTAATTTCTCAAATTTGACTGGCGTTTTTGTGGAGAACTTTTCGGAATCGTAATCTCCAGCAATTACTCTGTTAAAAACTGCAGAGTTCTCTTAGACCCACAGGGGTCGGAACGGGACGACAAGATACAGTTTACCCCGTATGGCCTATATACGACCTACGTACATGCTTCCTTCCTTGCATCACTCTGCCTTTCATCACTGAAAGTTTCATTGCAATTGCTTATATCGGGAACTAGGCAAAACGGCGCTTAGAACGCGACGTGCGTTATTTGAATGACTTCCGGGTGTCTGAAACGGACGAATAAAAAAAAAAGGGAACAACTTTAACGAAAACTAGACCCCTTGGGGCGCTCGCTGTACTCCTTTTTTCGAAATTTTGCGCGCGCCCCAGGTTATTGTTGTATGTGACCAAACTCTCAGCATGGTCGACGGGTGCCCTGCCTCAAACCGCGTAATCGTCTAGGTCGAGGTACGGCACCCGTCTAAAATTTTAGACGGGTGCCCTGCCGCAACCAATACGATTACGCAATTTGAGGCAGGGCACCCGTCGATCATGCTGAGAGTCGGATCATTATGGAGATTCAATAATATACCAGCTGGGGCGCTAGATACGACCGATTATGGCAACATTTCGAAAAAAGGAGTACAGCGCCCCAGTTACTGGGTCTAAACGAAAACAATTAGAGCTGTTCCGCTGCGCTACGCTGCGCTACGCTGCGAAACAGCTAAAAATCCAATTTCACTTGCCTAAATCGTCATTAAAAATCAAGAAACTGTTTTAAAGTATAATCTCGGGGCACTATCGCCGTCAAAATCCAGCAATTTGGCAAATTAAAGAGAAGAAGAGAATGCAGAGAAACAACTTCATATTTATATTATGATTATTTTATTTATTCATACATATCAAGTTTTTGTAAGTTTATTTTTGTTTTGTATTATTCACCATATGAATGTATACTACTTTGAGAACATTAAAATGGTTGAAAACATAAAGTTGTGTGTATATCTATACTGTTTTTTCCTCCTCTGAAGTATTCTATGAAAAAAAAAAAAAAAACGACCGACGGACTCTCCCGATTATTTAGCCAAAAGGGCTATAATTTTTATTTTTTTTTATTTTTTTTTATGCCTTACGTTTATGGGGCGCCGTTTGTCAATTAATTGTTTAGCGTATTTTTGACGTGTTTAAAAATTAGATGTAAACCATAGAAAGTGCTGTCAATTTATTTTGTGGTTTACATACCATAAATTTACAATCAAAGCTTATAAATTATGGTTTATAAACCATGAAAATTGAATCATCATAAAACATGGTTTATAAACCATGAACATTTAAGCACCTTCAAAACATGGTTTATAAACCATAACAATTTAAGCATCATAAAACATGGTTTACAAATCATGGTTTATAAACCATGAAAATTTAAGCACCTTCAAAACATGGTTTATAAACCATAAAAAATTTAAGCACCTTCAAAACATGGTTTATAAACCATAAAAATTTAAGCATCAAAACATGGTTTACAAATCATGGTTTATAAACCATGAAAATTTAAGCATCTTCAAAACATGGTTTATAAATCATGGTTTATAAACCATGAAAATCGTGTGTTCACAAATCATGGTTTATAAACCATGAAAATCGTGTGTTCACAAATCATGGTTTATAAACCATGAAAATCGTGTGTTCACAAATCATGGTTTATAAACCATCAAATCGTGTGTCACAAATCATGGTTTATAAACCATAAAAATCGTGTGTCACAAATCATGGTTTATAAACCATAAAAATCGTGTGTCACAAATCATGGTTTATAAACCATGAAAATCGTGTGTTCACAAATCATGGTTTATAAACCATAAAAAACGTGTGCTCACAAATCATGGTTTATAAACCATAAAAAACGTGTGCTCATCTTCATCATGAAACCGGGGCCGGGGGCCAGTCCTCCTGTCCAGGCTGCCCGCTGCCGATGCAGGTGCGGCAGCCGATGCAGGTGCGGCAGCCGACAGCTACGGCTGGCGGAACCGCTGGCGAAACGAGAGGGCTTGCCGCAAGTATGGGATGTTTACGGAGGGCCTCTACCAAAGCCGTGGATATTGTGGCAGCTAGCCTTTCCACGTTTGTTGTTGTTTCGGCCAAATTGTCACATCACATTTAATTGTTCCCGGGCCCGCAATGCATGGGGGTAAACAAACTCCGACTAGTCTCTAAGTAAGATTGTTAACAATTAGAGTCGTCTAGGAACAGACTACTTCGTGATTGGTTTCCTCGAGCCTCTGCCGGCATGCCGCATGGCACGCGGTGCATTTTGCTAGCTCGCATGGGGAACCGATCAGAATAGGCTGTGCAAGTTTCGCGTGTAAGCGAACTTCCGGGACCATCGTGGTCCCAACCATATGGAGTTTTACGTTGGCAAGATTTTGTTTCGTCTATAATTTTAGTTTAACGTACTTTATGACCATGAAAATTAAATATGTTGTTGGGAATGTAGTACTATGTGATAAAAAATATGAAAGTCAAATCAATTGAACAATGCAACGAAGAAAACCCAAGAATTAAACTTGACCTCTGCTTCCGGTTACTTGCAAAAAATTAAGAATTTGTGCCCACCTCCGATCACCAAATTTGTTTTGGTCGCGCGATGATAATCACAAGACGCTGTAATTGCCAGACGCTAAGCCTTTTCATTGCAGTCTACGGTTGTCGAGGCGTCAGCGTCCTCTTTAAACTGCGTCACACGTTAATTCGTACGCCCGTGCGATCATCGCGCGTCTGCGTTTAAACCTGCTTTAGTGGTTGCACGTATTCAGGCATGGATTTACAAAAGGGTTTCCTAAAAAGTTCAGATCAAAATAAGCATCCTTGTCCCAGAGGGTTGTTTTTGTTTCAACAAAAACTAACAAATAAATTGTGTGTTTATTATGAAAGCTAAAACTCATTTTATGCAAATTGTAATGAGTATTTTTGTTGGTCAGATTGTTTCATAGATCTAATTTAAAAACAATGATTTGATTTCAGAAAAAATATGTTCTTCACTTGACGTGTTTTCTCGCTCCGATACGCGCGAGACTTGCACAGCCTATTGGGAAGGAGGTTTCAATGAGACGATGTGAGCCGTATCCGAATTGGCGGCTACAGCTACAGCTACGGCTGTTGCTAAGGATGTTGCTAAGGATGTCCTATACTTCAACGCATGATGACGCGGAAATCTAGCCGTAGCCGTAGCTGTAGCCGTTAATTCGGACACGGTTTTTTATGGTTTATAAACCATGATTTGTGAGCACACGTTTTTTATGGTTTATAAACCATGATTTGTGAGCACACGTTTTTTATGGTTTATAAACCATGATTTGTGAGCACACGATTTTCGTGGTTTGTAAACCATATGTTTTATGATGCTTCGCACTTTTCATGGTTTATAAACCATGATTTATAAACCATGTTTTCGGATGCTTAAATTTTTATGGTTTATAAACCATGTTTTGAAGATGCTTAAATTGTCATGGTTTATAAACCATGATTTGTAAACCATGTTTTCGGATGCTTAAATTTTTATGGTTTATAAACCATGTTTTGAAGATGCTTAAATTTTCATGGTTTATAAACCATGATTTGTAAACCATGTTTTCGGATGCTTAAATTTTTATGGTTTATAAACCATGTTTTGAAGATGCTTAAATTTTCATGGTTTATAAACTATGATTTGTAAACCATGTTTTGATGCTTAAAATTTGTATGGTTTATAAACCATGTTTTGAAGGTGCTTAAATTTTCATGGTTTATAAACCATGTTTTGAAGGTGCTTAAATTTTCATGGTTTATAAACCATGTTTTATGACGCTTCAATTTTCATGGTTTATAAACCATGTTTTATGATGATTCAATTTCATGGTTTATAAAAGGCCATGGTTTATAAACCATGTTTTATGATGATTCAATTTTCATGGTTTATAAACCATAATTTATAAGCTTTGATTATAAATTTCTATGGTATGTAAACCACAAAATAAATTGACAGCACTTTCTATGGTTTACATCTAATTATTACAAACCATGGTAAAAACACGTGAAAAATACGCTAAACAATTAATTGACAAACGGCGCCCCTATACTGTTTTTTTCCTCCTCTGAAGTATTCTATGAAAACAAGGGGAAAAAACGACCGACGGACTCTCCCGATTTTTTAGCCAAAAGGGCTATAATTTTTATATTTTTTTATTTTTTGTTATGCCTTACGTTTGCACATGTACAGTATGTTGTTTTGTTATTGACCGCGACTCTCCGTGTGATCATAGAGCAAGGTATGGTGTGACGGATGCGAGGTCAAAGGTAGACTTGACTCAAGTCCCAATCCCGTGCAAGGCCCTTCCTTGCCTCATCGTCAGAAAACTATTATTTTGCGCTCTGCATTCCCCAACCTCCCTGTTCCGCGCTTGATCGCCACCGCATAAATAACTACATTTTGTCGGTGAGGGCGCACTGGTATTCTGTGGCTGCATGCTGGCGCGTTACGTTAGGAACCTCGCACGAGAAAGGGACTTGAATCAAGTCTAGGTCAAAGGCTACTTTTTCCCATTGTTGTATGGTACCCAGAAGTGATCTCCATACACAGTACACCAGCACCACCGCGTTAACGCAGCTAGCCAAACCAGACTCTGTCAGAAGGTCGGTTACTTCATCGTCAACCACCACAACAAGCAGTGTCTTTTTATTATTGTATCCGCTGCGCTGCTGAAGGAGTTGGTCAAGTGATTTGAGACCGTAAGACAACTGATACAATCATACGAATAAATGTTAATATTATGTGAAAGTGGGTTGAGAATGACATTTATGAATCATGGAATGAGAAGTTAACATGTGTAAATACAAATACCTCCTCAGCTCCTGCCTAGTCCTAGCCCACCTTGTTGACCTTGTTGGTTGGGATGTAACGGCTCTCTTTTACTAGTTTTAACATCGGTCTCATAACACTCACCATTATTGTTAATGTTATGAGACCGAATAAAAGAGAGCCATTAAAGCCCAACAAGGTGGGCTAAATACCTCCGTGATCATGGTGTTAGTAATTTACTGTGTAACTAAACTTATTGGCTAGACCTCCATGAGTGAGTGGGACTGTAGGGAGGGTAGTGTTGGGCTGTGATACAAGTTTCCATGGGTGCGTTTGATTAGCTTCCCCGTGTGTAATGGGGATTTACACTCGTGTTAGCCACGCAACGAGGCTAATCGAACGCTGTGGTGTTTTCGCTTGGCACTCTGGGAAAATTAAGGTCAAACGTTTTTGCGTAGCGGCAGGACTTACAAGTTACAAAAGTGTAAGCTCCGTCGTCTGCTCACTTGGAAAATGTTGATGTCCGTAATGACACAATTTAATTATAAAATATAAAATAACTTGCACAGTCACCATCTGTTTGTTTTTCTTGAAGTACGTTTCCTTTATATTCCCCATAATTTGTTTCATGACGATAAATCTGTATCTTTGTGTACTTATGAACTCACGTCAAATTCAACTTGTCCCCGCCATCTTGGTATGATGCGTCATTACACCTGGGCATCCACCAGAGACCCGCTCGCGAGCTGGGGTTGTGGTGGCTACACCAGGGGCAGACACGAGTATCACGTGATGGCTAATCGAACGCTCTCGTGTAAGTTTCAGTTACACGTGTAAGCTAATCGAACGCACCCTATAGTTGCACGCTGTGGTGGGATCCAGACCACAGTGTTTCGTACGGCTCACTTTCAGTTTCACAAGAAAAAATGTAAATGTGTAAAGTTCTGACTTGCAAGTAATTTTTTTCTCTGATGTATCGGTTCACATTTTTTGTTTTTTAAACCTCATTTTGAATTGTTAAAAATACAAAGAAAATCCATGCAGCCCCAGAAAGGAATCAGGCAGGGCTATGATAAAACATGTATTTTGTTTTACTTCGCCTAATAATTAGTAATGTTTCTCTACGAACACAATTTTAGGTACACATTTTTCATATTTTTACCTGATTTGAGAAGCTGAAACTCCATTCATATATTCTTGGTGTCCATAACTACACTTTTTATGAATTCACAACTAACAAATACATCCATGGATGACATTATTTCCGAAAATAAGTCTGAGTTGTGCACTAGCGATATGACCATCGTGTACCAATTGACTTTTAAGGCTCATGTGCGCATGCGCGATATGCATAGCATCTACAAAGAACGCGCATGCGCGTAAGCATTCTCAAGTGGTTCACAAGCTGTCAGTTTAGGCTGTCGCAACAAATGCGTCAATTTCCATTTTATTTCCACAATAATGTCATCCAAGGATAAAATTTACAATTCTGAATAGAGCAGGCGTAAAGTTCAGGACACAAAGAATATGTGAGTTAAGTTTCAGCTTCCTCAAAAAGGTAAAAATATGAAAAAAATTTATCATAAATTTGTTCGCAATGACAGAGCACATTTATACCCTGGACTCCGTCGCGTTGTATGCAACGGAGGAGTCCAACCTGGGCTAGGGATACATCACTCATGTTACTGCATCCTAAACTACTAGGTAGTAGTAGTAGTAGCTAGATCAAGGTGCTTTACAACATTATTATCCCTGTGAATTAGGCATACTTAATCAATCAAAAAAACATACCACTTCACAAATATCTAACCTTAGCTGGGTTTCAAATTTGTGCTTTAGCAGCTGAGCTGAGGTTAGATTTTGACATAAGGTTAGATTTTGACCTGAAGTGGTAAACTTTTTTGTTTGATATTTTTTGTAAGTGTTGTCGTGGAAAGGTCCATGTAACGAACTTTGAGAAATTACATCAAACCAAAGGCTTGTTGCAAAAAAAAAAATACAAGGCTAAATAAGAAACAAGCAGTGATTTAACTTTTGCTAAATTTACTTTTGAGCTTTTAATTTTAAGTCATAATTCCTGTGTAAATATTTGTAATTACTAAATAAATTTTGTAGATTCAAGTTTAAGAAGAAAAGGAAATTATTCTGGGCTGGAAGCTTACTTTCTGTCAGCTGATTTAGTAAGATTTTATGACAAAATGACAAAACACACAACCAAGTGTTATTTCTGTGGTTCAGTCATCATGGTTGTATTCGTGATCAATTTTGTTATTCATACCACTTTTACTTCAGATTTAAAAAAAATATGGCCAGTGGAGGACCAAAAATGGAGTTTCTCTCTGAGGGAACTTACTATGGCAAGAACTGTGTTCGCCTGTTGCAGCACCGACGCCTTGGCGACACCCATGAGATTAAGGAACTCTCTGTGGACACACACTTGTCTTTAGCCACACACAAGGGCTTTATATACGGTGACAACAGTGACACAATCGCAACAGATTCACAGAAAAACACTGTCTATGCTATGGCTAAGATGAAAGGGGTAAGAAATCAAACAAAGTCTCAGACTTAAAGAATTTTCACTTTTTAAGGATATTTGGTAACATTTTATCAACACATGTAAACTCAATTTGTTTAAAAATAATGAATTTCATCAGTTAATTTGTGGTTTTACTCATTTTGATGAAATATGTTTGAATTGACCTCCCAAGATTACAACTCCGGAACAGTTTGCGATGGATCTTTGCCAGCACTTCTTGAAGACGTACAGCCAAGTCATCAAGGCAGAGATATACGTAGAACAAGCTCCATGGAGAAGGATGGTTCAGTCTGGCGAAGAGCATTGCCATGCATTCATTCAGACTCAGGAAGCTACACGTTACAGTGTGGTTCGGCAGGAGAGAAATGGTAAGAAAAATGCAATAATAGAACATGTGACTCATGATGTTGAAATATTTGCAAATGAGTTGACCACCCAGAATGTAAGCCGATCTTTGCAAAAAACAACCATTCACAAGGAACTTCTTATCAAGTTATAAACCACAATAGAAACTGACAAGGTAAATTTGATTCAAAGAAAAATTGACTAGAACAAGATTTGAACCTGCGACCTCCAAACTAACATGCCAGAGCTCTACCAACTGAGGTATCTATCTCTATGGTGGCCGTTTCCTTATTTCGTTGATATTTTTGTTCAGGGGGTTTCCAGTCAGTAGCCATGTTATGTACCAGGGATTACACCCCCAGTTTGCGGTACAACCTGTTAACTTTTCAAATATCAAGTTTTAAACCTCAAACGAAAAACTTACTGATTAACATTGATTACCCCCAAAAAGGAACTTTTTACATACAATTATAGCAAATTAATTTTAAGATATTTGTTCAGGGTTGCCAACTGTCTGGGCAGGTCTGAAGGGTATGAAGATCCTCAAAACCACCAAGTCCGGTTTTGCTGGATTTGTTAGAGACAAATTTACAAGTTTACCAGAGTTTCGGGATCGTATCTTTTCAACTATCGTCGCTGGCAAGTGGTGCTACTCAGACCATCATGGGATTAACTTTGACCAGGCCTGGTAAGAAAGTCAAAGTGTCAGTCCCTCCACACTCCTCGTGTAACCCCATCCCCACCATACACACACACTCACGCAGCTCTGTATTGCAGTCATCTTGTGGACACTTTTTTTTTTACACTGTAAAAAACACTGTGTCCACACTTTGTATGTAGCGTAAAAAACACACTCATACCCTGCAATCAGGAACCTCTTACTGTCCCTCTTTTGTTTGTACTTAAACCAAACCGTGGACCCTATACCCAACCGGGAACCCTTTACCCAACCGGGGACCCTATACCCAACCGAGGACCCTATACCCCACCTCCTTCGAAACTACCCTATATCTTACCCCACACAGCTGTGTCATTGAGATGCCTACTATCATTATTTTAATTTTTGTTAATCAAATTTAGTAAAATGACGTCAGTAATTTGATTTGATCTGGTTGTGTTGTGTTTTCAGGGAGAGATGTAAGAACACTATCCTAGATGTGTTCGCTGGTCCCCCGCGCACTGGTGTCTTCTCACCATCTGTGCAACAAACTCTATATCTGTCGGCTCAGAAGATGATGACCAAAGTTACTCAGGTAAAAGGAACATCCCTTACAATGGTTGTAAATTGCCAGTGTTATTTCGTTTCTTTGAAACTGACTTTAGAATAAGTGAACCTTCAAATAGCAATGATTTACCATAATTTAAACCATATTACTTTGAGGGGAATCCTTTCTCAAAATAGTTAATACTTTCAACTGCTGTAGTGCTTCTTACCAAGTAAGTTTTTATGAACATAAATATTTGGAGTATTTAACAATCTATGACCCTACCTGTAATAGACACTAGTAAAATGTCTGGATCAAATGTTTTTGGGTGCGAAACTATCCAAACTATATTACTTCATGGGGAGTCCTTTCTCAAAATAGTTAATACTTTCAACAGCTGTAGTGCTTCTTACCAAGTAAGTTTTTATGAACATCAATATTTGGAGTATTTAACAATCTACCTGTAATGTTGACACTAGTACAATGACTGGTTCAGATCAAGGGTTCTTGTAAACATTAGTTATAGATAGGAGGTCAAATTCATTGTCAAATCAAAGCTGTGTGTTTTCTGCTTTAAAAGGGCCATGTTTAGATCAAAGGCCAATTGACATGGTTTTTTGCACTGATTGTGCAGGCTTTCCAGTATTACCTCTTTCCCCAAATGTTTTTTAAATAGGCATGTTGCCTTTAGATTGAATCCGAAGGCAACACGCCCTTTTAAAAGACATTGTGCACTTTGGGCAATAAAAATGTTTGTTATGAAATGGATATGGTTGAAAGATAATTTAAAAGTAGAATATAATGATTCACATTTTAAATATCTCTTGAAATGATGTTTATTTTTTTAATTTCATGACAGAACACGGTCCGCCATGTTGTAGGACCAAATTTTCGACTCCTCAAAATGGCGGATCGTATGTTCTGCTGGTTGTATTTCCAGAGGCAATCTTTAAGGTGTTGCTAAGAAAGTCTTACACTTCAACGCATGATGACGTGGTGATCCACCTGAAGCCGCCAATTCGGACATGGCCATAATTGTCTCTGTAGATGGGGTTTGATCATCTTTACACTTATCCTCTTTATTCGGGGGCCGATTTCACAAAGAGTTAAGATTGATCTTAAGTGCAAACCATCGTAGTTGCTTAGCAAAGAGTGATGTCACAATACAAATCACTATGGTAATACTGATAACTCATCTTAAGATGAATCTTAGTGCTTTGTGAAATCGACCCCAGGTTTGCCTGTCTGTTTAAACACTGGGGGACCAGTAAAAATAGCATGCGAGCTGTTAACCTGGCTAGCTAGTTCATTGCTTTACACAAGTTACTCTGCAGGTGAACAACAGTCTGAAAAGATTGCTTACATTCAAGTTCAAGAAAAAATAACAATGTTGACTATCGACCACTTATCCTCTTTGTTCAGATTGATCAAGTAGAGCTGGAGATGCCAAATGTGCACTACTTCCTGGCTGACCTTAAGAAGATTGGAATGGAAAATGATGGCCAGGTAGGTTCCCAGAACAGCATTAAATCAATTGTCTCACATACTCAAAAACAACTGGCATTATTATTTTTTATTTTTTTGACAAGTTTTTTGATGTAGTATATTATCACTGAAACCACTTTTTTGTTTGTTTTTCAGATTTTTACATGTTTAAACAATATTCATCAAGGCCTACAACTTTAATGAAGTTTCAAAGCTTCAAGAGCTTCACTTTTTTTATTACGATAGTTATACATTGCAAACTTTGCACAAAAGTGAAAATTTTCATTTTCATTAATTGACTCACACAAGTTGCAGTAACCATTGAAATGCACGGCGGGCACCAAGCTCAACTGTCCAAAAATGTATCCTCACAAGCTGACACAAACCTTATGTGTAGCACACTCGCGCAAACCTCCGCTGTTGCGTAGTGATGCGCACATGTAGTGTTGTAGGTAATACATTAGAATGTGTCACCTCATGAAAACAGACATTGTCTGTTTTGCTTCTTTTTGGGGGTTTCACAAACTAACACAAACCTTTCTTACTTCATTGCTGATTAATTTAGGGCGTAAAACATTCATAACATTACATTTTAATCAAGTTTAAAACATCAAGTGTTTATTTAAAAGAAACAGTTGAAAACACTCCGAGCTTTCGAAAGATAGTGTTGTTTTAAAAAGTGTTCAGCTTTAGACACAATTTCTTTAATTGCTAGGTTTTACTAAAATGGTAGGTGTGTGTTATTAGTTCGTGGCGCCATTGACAATATGTTTATGATTTCTATAGATCATGATGCCAACAGACAACCCCCATGGGATTATTAGAGCTGCTCTCCGCCGAGTCCCAAATTCTCGTTTGTGAAGAGATCAAGATACTGTGAGTGCCTCTGAGAACTGAAGAACATCTGGAGAATGCAACTAATGATGAGATTATTCTGTATTTACGGTGCAAACAGTCAGTGTATATTTTTGGGTGGTGGTATTTAAGAAAAAGCAATACCATCAAGGTTTTCCCCTCAGCGTTTTGAAAACGTGCTAATTTAGGACACAAATCTGCAAGTTGAAACAAAGCAGACTCCCTGCATCAACATTTTGATGAAAGATGTTTCTAAGAGTTGTTTAAAACAGTTTTAGAAAAGTAGGAAAATGCACTTATTTTAAAGAAACTATTTAGAATGGGCCATTTTTGATAAACCGAATATTATGACAATATTTTTTAATTTTAATTGCCTTTGATGTTATAACTGTACATTTATCATCAAACATTTCATTTAAAAAAATCCACCATTTTGGTGAAGTTTAACTTGTACTAATCAACTGAGAATTCAGTATTTTATAAAATATCAAATTCTTAATACATTATTAAGAGGAATAGTTTAAATTTAATGAAGCTTTTAATTCTTGTTTGTGAAAATGTTACTCTCCGTTATTGGTTCTAAAAAGAAAAGAAATATATATTTGAGGTAGTGCCAACATTTAGTACAAAAATTGCAATGTTAAAGGCAAAGGATGTCTTTCGGATGGGACGTAAAGCCGTTGGTCCCGTGTGTTATGTAATGCACGTAAAAGAACCCAGTGCACTTATCGAAAAGAGAAGGGGTTTGCCCCGGTGTTCCTGGTTTGATTGGCTGCATATTGCGCCACAGCACCTTGTAAACCATTACATGGTGCTATGTAAAGAAATAGGTCTCAAAATTCAAAAAGTAGCTCCACATATATACCTTGCAGGAAAATACTGACTGTTGAAGCGCCTTGAGCGTCACTGAGTGACGGATATGAGCGCTATATAAGAAGCCACTATTATTATTATTATTATTATTATCGTTTGATTGTTTTTATCCTATATAAATGTAGATATATCATACAATAAAACTAACTGTCAAAATTTCATTTCAAAAGGTGGTCTCGTTTTTGAGATATCGCCGAAAATCCGGAGCGGATAATTATGTCCACACAGGAAGAACAATCCCTGATAGGAATACACAGTCAGACTCTGAGAAACGTTTCTGGCAGATTTCACACAATGGTCGAAAGGTACAGTGGGAAGGAAAAGAGAACAATGTTTGCACTTTTTCCCCCTACATGTGCATTTCGACCATAAGGTGAAATCTATTATAAAAATAGATTGTATACTTTGTAAACTGGAAATAAACATCAAAATTAGTAAATGAATGAATGAATCTAATTTGAATATTATTGTCATTTTTGTCAAACATATTTAGAGCCTGAAGTTTTTTTTTTATTCTGATTTTTCGTTGCTACTTAATATATAGTTGTTGCCTTTTTAACCCCCTTCATAAACAGGCCGGAAACACTGATAAAGCCAACTTTTTTGTATTCATTAATGTTTTCATCAGCCTTTGCACATAAGTATATTTTTCTACCAACTTAGGGAGTACCAAGTACAATACGTGACGAACTCAACTTGTCGTCTGCTCTCAAACGAGGAGTAATAGCGCCCTCTCACATGAATTTAAATCCAATCAGACGACTTCGCATGCGCGCAATATAAGCGCATAAGCTCAACTCAACAGATATGATTTGGATTTTGTGCAAACCACCAAACGTCAATTTTTTCAATTCAACATGGCAGTGATACCGTAGTACGGCATTATTTCGAATGACCGAAATGGCCGATGGATATGACATTGTTCCCCCACTTCCCCCAAGATATCGCTTCAGGGACCTTGTGCTTGGGGAACACTATGGCGACGATGACGGAAGGTAAGGTTTAGACAATATTTTGGTCGAGTTTGTGCGACCTTTGTGGTTTACATCTTGTGTCAGCCGTTTTGATATCGACTGAAACTGTGACTGAAAACATACATTGTATAACGTGTGATACCTGCGGCATGCAAGCTGTTGCTGCTTGCACGCACGAGTTAATAATAATAGCAAAAATAATGGTATACAAGGGGATGCCTGCTTCTAGTGGTAATTTTTTCGTTGGTAAAATATTGTTTGATAGATAATGCTGGCGATTAGGGCCTATAAGCCTAAAGTAAGTTATAATTAATAACTCGTCGTCATGGACATGGTCGTTGCTCCTCGTCTACGTCTGTGTTTTCTCCAAACATGGAACAAGTGTGTTACATGCTTAGTTTGCTTACAATAGCTTCAAGTCAACCACATCATTTGATAAAGTATAGTGCTATAATAGTCATAAAAGGGTCCCCTGGGTCCAGGAAATGTAATATTTTTGTAATGCAATCCCTTTAAGATGCATCTTTGTGTGAATTGTGTCCCATTTCAATTTTCGTTTTGCCATTTATTAAGGGTACTTTTTCGCTGCCTTTTTGTATTTTATGCTGATGCAAATTTCCAGCATGATCAAAGTTAAGGGATGTCATATCATCAGGCATCAAAAATACAGATTAGTTTATGCAAAAAAGTGGACAGAACTTGGGATATTTTGCTGTCATAATAATTTTTTTCTTTTTGTTAGTGTGTCAGTTTATAGCAGTGAGCCAAAGCGCACACATTTTTTTCACAAGTTCTTTTAACAAGCAAATTTGTGGTTCAAAATTTTCAACAGAATTAAAACACAAATGTCTCCCTGAAAAGACATCACTGCAACAGTGCCCTCAGATAAGTGAGGACAATTTTAATGTTTACAGAAATTCACTTTTCAATAAAATTAACCAAATATGGATGTCAATTAGTTTTCATACACATAAGGGGGATTAGGAAGTAGCTCAAAATATATTCCTAATAAAATTTTACTTAGGGACCCTTTAAAGTCACTGTATGGAAGGCTAGAGGCTTGAATATGTAACACTGTTGGAGTGGCTTACTAATTCTATGGTAGCATAATTGTTTATTTCAGCTCAACTTATTGTTTAAATTTGTTTATGGTGCACAATGCTTGGATGGTTTTAGAAGCACCTACATTTAATTTGTTGCTAAAGTTATTATTATTATTATTTTTTATATTTTTTATGTAGCATCATTGTACCACTTGCTTGTAAAACAAAATATTATGTTAATTTTGGATGCTTTATAATAATTAATATTGCAGTGGACACCGTGTAATTTTCAATTTTCTACAAGAACTCCGAGCATGCGTGTCTGGGAACTATGTATTTACCTCAGTGTAGTCTACTGCCACATAGCTAGCATCCCCCGAGTTCCTCATTTCACGGCTAATTGTACTCAGAGTCCACATCAACATTTTGTCTCTAATTAAGAGTGACTGAAAACAACTACTACAGATTCAGACCTCCATACATTCATGCTTTGACCAGCCTTCTTTCTTATTGTGTACCTTCGGTCTGCCTCTAAGAGACCCACAACAATTACAATCAACGATGTAGGTGAAATTTCAACCTGCAATGGAAGTAAAACATGGTTACTTTATGCAATTATCAACTGGCCAGAAGAAGAATGGCCATTGTATCTTAGGAAGCTGTGATTCTATCTAGGTTGACTAAGTGGTTAGCCTACAGCAGACCCGGCCTTCTTAACCCTCTTGCTGTCTGACCATTCAATACCATTCACTGTGGTTTTGAATGATAGATAAGCTATGCCATTCTGCAATATGATACCATGAGGGAATGCTACATAGTACACAGTTAGTTCTGTGCACAGTTGTTTTGAGTCTGTGCACAGTTGTGCCACCATACACAACCTTGGCAGTTGAATGGTTTCAAATGGTTGGTCAACTCACTTGAAAATGTTGCCAAAAGTAGGAGGGTTAATGTCTGAAATTGTCATGTGGGTTCAAGGAAGGGAATTAATCTGATCAATGGTAATGTTATTTCAAATGTAATTTCTTCTCTTACATGAAGATGAAAAACTAAAGACAAAACGTGTTGCTTTATATTACAGCCATTTTTAATTTATGCTGTTACACAATGATAGTTTTGCACTCATTTTAAGAAACAAAGACTAATAAAAAAATAAAAACAAAATATTGTCAAGCAGTTTGAGTATTTCTATGGAGAACCATTATTAAATACTATAATTGGCAGGCCAATTTGAGTAGACCTAAACTAAAGGACCATACCATAAACTAGCTACATGTAACTAAAAGTAACATAAACCCCCAAAAGTTCTTCAAAAGCAAAATCACATTTGTTTTTTTCCATAAAGACCATGTACCTGTGTGTTATTTCCTGCCCATAAATTATGATCTCATAATTCGATTTATTTTCCCACTTCCATCCTCCGTGGTTTCCCTAAGGAAACCACACTTCGGGTAGATAAATGTATAAATTTATTAAAATTTGTTCAAACCGATGTTCTTAAAAGACATCTTGATTTTATTGTGCACCATCAGGAATAGAATATGCCACAAACTAAGCAGTGATAACATTTAATTGTATTTTTCTTTGCATGTTTCTAGTGTTGCAAGTCACCTGTGATACCAGCAACTATTAGAGCTGGTGACCGCTGTATTCCGACAGCCCTACATGTTTGTTCTGAATCTGACAGCCCTATGATCTGAAAATTTCCTCATGATTTACACCTTAGGGTTTAGGGTTAGAGTGAGGGTTAGGAATAGGAAAATACAACAGAGGTGTTGGAACATAGGTGTGTCGAAATACAGGGCTGTCAGAACATATTGTGTTTATACCATTTGAGCCTATTGGCAAATGACCTCGTGTCTCAAAAGTAAAGGCTAAATATACACGAGTAAATTTATCCTGGAATCAATCACAAAAAATTCTCATCTCTGATGAGTAATGAATTTAAAACCAAAACAATCATTTTAAGGAAATGGATTTGATCAAGCGGTTACCCATCCTGACAGATGGTCCAAGGATACAATGTGTGTAATAACAAATGGTGCTCATACAAACATGTTCATCAGGCTCTTCCCTAAAAAAATTTTTCAACCCAGGTGCCAAGAATGACATTGCTGTTTGCTGTAAAATATTACCATGGCCTGTCAAACGACAGATGTGCAGCTGTGAATGATCCAGGCTCTGGTAATTATTGAGTCTGTTGCACTTACGGATTGTTCATTTGTTCCTGGTGACAAATAACAATATCTTCCCGGTCCTCTCTATAAATTGATGCATCATTTGTATTCAGTGCCAAGCCTGTTTGCTCTATTCTCATATTTACATTTTTACAGTCAGTCACCCCAGAACATGTAAGTTTTATTTTCATGCACCTATGAAATAGACTTACTAGCTTTGAAATGACTAATTCAACATGGAAGAGGAAAGAATAGATTATACGAATATTGGAAGCATAGAGTGTACGTCTTGTCACAGAATGTAATCACAAGGATGGAGTCTGGAATAGGCTTTGTGAAAATAGAAAAGCAAGACTCCACACAGAGTGATCATATTCTGTGGCAATCCACGACAGAATGCATTAAATATCTGTTTTATATAATTTACACATAGATCCTTAATTGTCATTGGAAATTTGTAATAAACACAAAATAGACACAAAAACTCATCTACATCACACTGTAAAAATTCAAAAAAACAATTCTACCTTGTCTGCCATTGCCTCATTTGGACACACGGGTGTGGAATGACTATTTTGGGATCGACGCTGTCGAAGGTCTAATATTTATCTATATTGGACATAATGTTGGAGCCTTGGAGCAGTATAATGGCAAAATAAAAGGATGACACAAGTTCCACCAATCAAATGTCAAGGATCTGTGTTTTGTATACAAATTATATCATAGATTAACTGGTAGAAATATTATTTTTGAAAATGCAGTTGTCAGAACTTATACAAATTGCACGTGATACTCACACATGACAACAATTTAATTACTCAACATGTTTAGAAGTATGTTTTGCTGGTATGATTGATGATGGTGACTGTCTGAAATCCTATTGAGCCATGTCTTGGTTTTAATGGTTGAACGCATCCATTCAATTCATACCATTATTTATGTAGCTGCTGTTTTATTTTGTGCTGTTATGAAAATAACCTATCCTGTTTGTAATTCAAAGATTTGAAAATATAGACCTTTGAATTTCTGATATATTCAGGGGATACATTGGTATCTTATTATTTGTAGTGTAACAAATATTCATTAAGTTTTGGAAAATCTGTTGATTATTTCACGCAAAAAGTGCACAGTAGGAAACTCAAAACAAAAAAATTGTAGTATGACCTTCTTCTTGACTCAATATACTGTGTGTTATGTTGATGCTCCATGTGAGTATACTGTAGTGTAAGTTATTGACTGCCATTATATTGCAAACCTACACAATCTAGGGATACTGAGTGTACTTGTACAGCTTAATTGTCCTTGCCATAAATGACATGGATCAGTGTTACCACCAGTACATATCTCAAGAGGTTGTTCTTGAGATGTGTGAACAGGTTCGTTATTCTTGGTTTTAATCCATCATCTTGACACTGCTCTATTTCTTTCCTATACTACTTGAATGATAAAAAGAAAAACAGAAATCAGAAGAAAAAAAAATTCAATTTTTCTGCCTCCTTTTATAAATGACAATTCTCAGAATTTATATGCACTGCACCCCGTTGTTTTTGGAAGAGCAACTTGATTTCCACCCTCTAGTTTTCAACCAACACATGACATAAAACTATAGCCAATGACAACTCTGTGACGTTTTCATCACACTTGGTGATCCCATTTTTGATTAGGCACCTATAATCAATGAAAAACTGTTTATGTTCTGTCAAGGAACATGTGCACCTTCTTATAGACCATGAAACCTGTGACATCACATGTTTATGATAGAGCCACTGAGCCTGGACTTTCTGCCGCAGGCATGATTTGTACAAAGCTAAATAAAGCATTTCAATATGCTCTACTTTGTCAACAAAATCACTGCACTACTAATAAGTGGATCAGAAAAAGGGGGAAAAAACAATCAAAAAACACACAAAAAACCCAGACAGAGTGATAACAATGATTAATTAAGGTAAAGTATGTTTTAAGTACCGTAGTTTTTTAAATTGTAAAATTGAGCTAGCAAACTTCTTGTGTGTGGGGTTATGTTCCACTACAATACAGCTCAATAGAAGAAGACATAAAATCGTATAGTTTATAGAAATTGCACCGTTCAACATTTCAAAACCTGTTCAGCTGTTATTTATATACATGTAACTCTTAAATTTATGTGGAAACTATGAGACAAAAGGTACAATTTCACATTAGACCAGTGTGGTACCTTGCCTGTCAAAAAATGGCCTGGAATGTACAAGGTTATTCTTTTTGTAAACATAGGTAACATGTTTGACTGGGCTTATTGCTCCATGAGTTAAGCAACAGAGATTTTGGGGTATTCTTTATTATTATTATTATTTGTTCGACCTCAACAATACTAGAACAAAAAATACAACACTAGGCAATAAAAGGAGCAATAAAACAAAAACAGAAACGACATAGCAAAAAAATAAAATAAAAAATAGGCCCAGCCTCACAACATACAGAATAGCTTTATAGCAATAGAGAGAACAATAAAAAATGAGTCTATGAACTTGAAGGGAGCATGCAAGTACAAGAAGTTAATCTGGGTACGGAAAACTACTCAACAAAAGGACCAAACAATACTGTGCTACTCATATGCTATTCATATGCTATTTAGCTCTGCCAATGTTCAATTTGGGAGTATTTTTTCAGGATTAATTCCGGAAATAAATGTTTGATTGAATTGAATATTAATAAGCGAGCTATCAGGTTAGAATCAGTTTATCCCCATGAGGAGTGCCACAGTACTGTAGCCCACATATAATTATCATACTCTGATCATTAGATATATTGTGCATAAATATCTCCATCAGATCAGACTGCTAAATCAGGCTAAATGCTGGATGTTCATTCCCTTGTGGTATAGGATCTCTCCGTGCCCACACACTCTCTTGAAAGTAGGTTCTCCAATCTGTGGCACTCTGTATATTTTATTACATGGGCCTTGAACATCAGTCTACTAATTGGCTTTCAACTCCAGCAATATGATATCAATGCAGTTATATTTGATGGGTTTGTAGTTATTGTGTATCAGCCACAGGTTTTCTCAATGTTTCAATATTTTCATGGAAGAGTTTAAGGCAGGGTATCCTTTTGGTTATTGTCAAAGACCAGTATCCTCACAAATTGATGTATCCCAACATATGCATAAAATAACAAACCTGTGAAAAAGTGGCTCAGTTTGTCATTGAAGTTGCTAGAAAATAACACCTAAAAATTTGTTGCATAGAATTATGTGCTTTCAAATGCCCAAGAAAGGCTTCACGCTTGAAGCCTTTCTCAGATTCAAATTCTTTGGTGAGAAATTACCTCCTATTCTTAAACTCCTTTACTTCAAAGGGTGTCGTTTCTAACAATATTTTATAGTATCAACAGCCAGCTCTCCAGTGTTTTTCATCAAGTAAGTTTTGATGGTCATTACTCTTTGGTGTAATTACCAAAGGTATACCCTGCCGTTAAGGAAAATATATAAGTCAGTTTGAGAAACACCGCAAGATTATTGATTCCAGCTAAATTTTAAAAAAGGGTCTGCACTTTATTCCCATGTAAATACCCACTAGATGTTGAGTGTCTTGAATTTCTGTATGCAGGTCGTCAGGTTTTATTTACAGAGTCATACAGATTACCTTCCCACAGTGTTTGTCCCACATTTTGTATAATATTTTTCTGGTAACATTTCTTTGAGTTCACAAGGGAATCTATTTTCTCAGAGGAAGTGAAGCAGTGGCTCTGACAATATCTGAGTGATATCTACAACTAGGTCATTTTCAATGTTTTGACTGTATGTCTAGCCATCGGTGGAAAAAGGGCACTCTTGGTTTATGTACATTATTAGGACAAATCTGCCAACCTGAACTAAATGTTCAATTATGATGGGGGACAAAAAATGATAAGCTAGTTTCTAAAGAGTACATTTTCGTCTGAGCTTCACCACAAACATGACAAAATGTTTCTTGTTGTGAGGACTAGCTTTTCAACAGTTTCCTAAAAATAAACTGGTTGGTCAATTTATCTCAGAAAAATGTTTCTAGTTGTGCAGTTCAGATGATCATTTTCTATAGACTGAGGATGGTTGAAACGAATTTCAATAATCAAAATTTTAAGTCCCAGCACTCTCAGTTTCGATCTCAAGCGGCAAGCGAAGATCCAAACGAGACAAAGTAAATAAAATAGGATGTAATCTACCAAGGATTTTCAAGAACTAGAGGCCTAGAACATGCAAATTAAACAGCTGGAGTAACACACATTGATCTGTAGCTGGTCATGATGCCTTACTCTAGGGATACCGTCTTGTAGCCCAGTGGTGACGTGATCAAACGATGTCCATGGTGGCAGAGATGGAAAAACCGCAGAGCAAAGGAAAAACTAGACCTCCTTCCCACAGGCTGGGGAGGGCGAGGGGATTGTGGTTCCTGTAAATCTGTTATTGAAATTGTGCTCTTAAAGTGATGTATACATACTTGCCTTAGGTGTTTGGTGATATTCAAAGTAATAAATCAATTTGGGCTATGCGGTTTGAGATTCAACTTAGCTTTTCTAATCTAAACCTGTGCATTCCTATAGAATGACCCAATAATGTCAGTGATGCACATCTCACCAACAATATTTTTCCAAAGGGATCAAATATATTTATTTAAAATTGTGTTTATTTCAAAAAGGTTTTAGAGATCAGCCACTTTTAAATAGGACATGTTTTTTGATATTTTTTCTTATGGTCTTTCTACGTTTTAACTCTCGGCTAATGATAATACATTTATGACTAATGTCTTCAGAAAAATAGGCCTGTGATTTGAGGCAATTCATATGTTGTTTAACATTTTCTAAGACTGTGGCTTATTTTATAAATGGCCTGATGTTTGTAAAAACTGTTGCCAAAGTGGCTTGTAAATTTCTCCTTTTTTTGCAGTTCAACAAAATGAGAAAAAAATCAGTTTTTGGAAATGCAAAATTATGTACATGTCAAGTACGAACTCAGAAAGTTTTGCGAAAGGTAGCTTCCAAATTATCATGTATGTATTTTCCAGACACATTTACACCACTGATTCTGAATGAAAATTGTCAGTACAGGTAAAATAATTGCTTTAAAATTATCATGCCATGTGCAATATGTACTTTAAAAGCTTTAGTTCAATCCCCTTATACATTAAAAAATGCACCATGCATGTGCGTTGCCTGTATTTAGAAACCATATTGAAGGACACACAAATCTATTGACCAGTGTCGTAACTAAGGGATGCGGGAAGACACCAGTGTTGTAACTAAGGGGAGGGGGCACATCCCCCCCAGTTGATGGTTCATCCTTTTGTTCCCCCTAAAACTTCACCCTATAGTTTTGTTGCTGCTATTAACCTAACCATATATACTTTACTTAGTTGCATCTTTTTTGGAGTCAGATTCTATGACTGAGTACTGTGCAAGTATGCAGTTCATATCGAACAAGCAACATGCATGCTGTTAGATGCACGCCATGTTTTTATAAGCAATTTACCTCTGAAAATGAAACAAACATAAACATGCAGTATCTGTGGGTGGTGTCAGGGAAAGGATTCAATATTATGCCTTCAAGATGGAAAACAACACGCTGTCAAGACAAAATTGAAAATGACAACTAAGTCAACTACAAACCATTGTAGCTTCACACAATATCTGTTTTTTTTTTATCAGGAACATTCAGACTTCATACTTGTTATGAATCCTGTCAGTATCAATTTTTCCCTGAGTAGAAAGGAGTTTGTGTGAATATTCTTGAGATGGTTTGAAGTGCTGGCAAGACGGTTGAATTGATAGGCTGTCTTGTTTGTCACAGAGCACTCAGTACTTATTGGACATGCGTACTTAATCTATATGGATAAATCTAGGCAATAGTCCTTGATATTTTATAATATGAAATTCTATTTAATTAAAGGTTAAAGGGATGGTCTGTTCATGGACATTTAAGAGCATCCCTCCCTCGCCCCCTCACTCAACACCTTTTCAATCTTGGAAAAAATTGAATGTGCCGGTGAAAAGTTGTTTCATCTTTGATTTCTTTAAAAAGACATTTTCTAAGTAATGGAATATATTCCTACTGTTGACGTTTCCCCATTAAGGGTGGATCCTGAGAATCATTTGCTGGTGGCATGGGGGGGGGGGGCATCAGGGGATTGAGGGGTACCTGGATTGTATGCTTGAGCACCCATCCTGAAGATTCAATTGGCATATTTTGTAGGTTCATAAGGCCCCTGAGGTTTGTTGTGAGGTGCCGTAAAAGCCATCTATTGCAACTTGAACATCTACCTCCCTTCGGCAGCCACATCCCTGTCTTATCCACCCACTTCCTCCTCCTTAGGAAAAGTAATAGGCATACTATTTAAAGCAGCTAAGAGTAATTAATAGATAAAACTAGTAATTAATGGCTGAAATTCAGAAAAGAATTGTTTCGTTTCCTTCTTTGATACATAATGACAGTGACTTAATTGATCTCTATACAACCTCCATTAAGCTAAGTAAGGAGGCATTTCATGAACTTTCAATTTGATTAATTATTTATTTTCTGAAGAGCATGGAGGATTTCCTAGGATATTACTTACCCCATGAAGCCTTGGACTAATGGAAAATATTATTAACATTGGAGATGAATACATAAAGTCCTCCTTTTTACCCTGCATTTATTGCAGCATCACTCTATGCAGTATAATTATTTCATATAATAAAGCAACCTTGGTTTCATGGTATACAATGAAAAGTCCATTTGCCAGTCAAAGAGAGCTATTGAGGTCATCATTTCAAGGCAAAGTATACCTTTGGTTTTTGGAACCATTCGATTGTTTTAATCCTATATAAATGTAGATACATACAATAAAATTAACCTGTGAAAACTGCATTTCAAAAGGTGATCACGTTTTTGAGATATTGCCAAAAATCCGGAGTGAATAAAAAAAAAATTCAAGTAGGATGAATAATCCCTAATAGGAATACACAATCTGAGAAACGTTCAAGTAGGAAGAATAATCCCTAATAGGAATACACAATCTGAGAAACGTTCACGTAGGAAGAATAATCCCTAATAGGAATACACAATCTGAGAAACGTTTCTGACAGCAACGTTTCTCAGATTCACATTTTGGGGCATAAAAACTGATATATTTTTACATAATCACATAACCGAAGTAAAATGTTTCTCAAAATTCTTTTTACTATTGAAAGCTGATGTTACTTCTAATCCAACAAGTTTTTATTGCCATTAATTTTAAGAGGGATTACCAAACGTATATACCTTCCCTTTAATGGGCAGTACTTTTCTTTTTATATCTCATCCATAGAGTTGTGTTTACAAAGAGGAAAAAGGCAAGAGCAGAAATTTCCTTCTTGGAAGATTGTGAGGCTTTTGTAAATAAGCTTGGCATGTCCATGTACTGATGCTGCGACTTTTTGCACACGTACTTTGTGCTTTCCTTCCATATTTGTAGGATCATCGATTCGTGACTGGCCAGGAAACTGAAGTGCACTGTGTAGTTCATTGGCTATTAATTCAATGAAACTGGCATTTGAATCAGCCCTGAAGAGCTGCATATATGCCAGGCAAGCTGCATATAAGGTCACAACACAACGGTGCGAATTTATGAGAAACGGTTTCCAGTTTAGAAAATAATTACATAGGAAATACAATTGAACAATTAATCATAATTTAATTGAGACACTCTTGGTCGAAGCTACACTGACAACAAACAGTTTGACAACTTGCATGATGACTCGTTAAAGAGAAACAAGACTTAATTTCATGGGTAGATTTCTTTGTGAAGTATGTGTGCATTTGCAACAGACATGACAGAGTCTTGTGTCATTCACTGATTGCAATGAGTGCCTTGTTCAGCCTCATCCATCACTAGTAGAGAGCTGGCAATCCCAACATTTGAGGCTAATTAACCACTGGCATCACCACTGGGAAGTGGGAGATGGGTTTTGTGAATGACTTAGTCTGCCATCACGTAGAGATTCATCTGTAATCCAGGGATGAGAAAATATCAGACTTTTATCAGAATTCAAACCTTTCGATGTCCGCCTTTTGAAAAAAGTGGCTATTATTTTCTTTAGATGCATAGAAATTGTGCTGTTTGATTTGTTGTCCCTGTAGCGCTTGGATCGAGGATGATGTTCCCAGGGTGTCATGAAGGTAACTTCAGGGGTTGCCAAAAGGTTTGAAATGTCATCATTTCAGACAAACCTCCTAAAATTGTATTCATATTTTCAGATCTTCTTGTTAGATGACTCTCATCTCTAGTTATCTCCTTGTACATCATTATTTTGAAGTAACCACTGTCACATCCTGGAAATCTTTGGAAGGGGGCTTGGAACTAAATTCTGCTTTCATGGTGGAAGGGGGTGGAGCAAGTAAACAAATTAAAAAATAATAAAAACAATTTGTTTTGGGGATGATTCCACTCTTCCCCAATGCCTTTAATTTGACGCTTCTTTAGAAAGTGAAATTAGCGTATATTAAAGGTGTATATAAATGTTCCAACAGTCCAATTAAGGGGTCAATTAGCAATTCATGGTGGCTTTTGACTCGGACAATATTAAATGTATATTCTGTTTGCAGTACCACCATGTGTATCTATCTACTTTTCTGTGTAGATTAATTTGTTTTTTGAGAACTTGTCTTTCTATTCTACTGTCACGTAGTAGATTTTGGAATTCGGGAGACTACTTAGTATTCGGGGACTACTGTCCTGCCACCTGGGCGGAAGGTAGAAATCGGCCGGGACTACTACTTTCGCTTAGTGGATCGAGGGGACTTCTCGTTATTAACTTCACTCTCAACGTTTGGACTAGCCTGCTCTAGTCATGACTACACCATGGAGCCTTGCACTAAGCATTTACTTAGCTACATATTGTGATTGCTTGGCAATAGCCATCATTACCTTTCTTGTCATAGTTAGTCTTCCAGATTGATATTCTACTGAGCCCTTTGGGAGGCAAGTACAATGCGTGTTTAGTTATAAATATCATATAATGTCTGGGAATAAATTATTGTAATGAAACCCTCCAGTGAGTAGTTTCACACTAGTTGGTGTTCAGATGGGCAGTTGTACTCTCCATACAATGTTATGGTTATGAATATTTGAAGACTATAGGTGCATTGGGGAATAATAAATGGGTTTCAATGTGTTGGAAAATGCATTGGTCTAACAAGTGTGAGTATGATCTTTGCCAGCTATCCTTCTGTAAGTGTGAGGTTTGACTTAACGGCACTGGACACCTTTGGTAATTGTCAAAGACCAGTATTCTCACTTGGTGTATCCCATCATATGCATAAAATAACAAATCTGTGAAAATTTGGACTCAATTGGTCATCGAAGTTGCAAGAGAATAATGAAAGAAAAAACACCCTTGTTGCACAAATTTGTGTGCTTTCAGATGCCTAAATAAAAGGCTTCACTGAAGTCTTTTATTATTTGAGTGAGAAATTACCTTTTTCTTAAAAACTATGTTACTTCAGAGGGAGTCGTTTCTCACAATGTTTTATACTATCAACAGCTCTCCATTGCTCGTTACTAAGTAAGTTTTTATGCTAACAATTATTTTGAGTAATTACCAATAGTGTCCAGTGCCTTTAAGGAGTTTTTCTGTGGTGTTTATCTTTGAAGACGCAGTAGATAGTTTCTGAAATCATCTCCTAATTGAGTTACATAATTTTTTATTGGTGGCACGTACAAAACATGGGTAAGAGTAAAAATATAAATATACGCTGTATTTTTGTTCATTTGATCTTAGATTTTTGTTTAAGAATAATAAATAATCGCCCTGCAATTCGCGCATATCCACCAGACATGCTAGCTTCTGTATGGGAAGAAACCCTGGGAAAAGAAGTACGGTAAGAGGTATTGGCAAAAACAAAGCGAGGGTTTAAATTTCCTCAATGTGCCACTTAACCGAAGAAAACAAATCCAGTCAAATACTTTGTTTATCCAATTCACATAATCATAAATCAGCATCGTATCAAATTTTCTTATCCACAGCAGAAGTGGTAAGAAGTGAAAGTTAATTGGTTTGCAGTGTCACAAGAACCACCACAGGAGAACTAAGTTGAAAATACAAAACGGAAATATTTGTGAGCCTGACTTGATTGTGAAGGATGCCCACCCCAGCGAGTGTATCAGATCAGGTTTCTGTCAGCAAAAGTCCTACAGTGTTTTATTTCTCCTATAATACACACAGCAGTTATGAACTAGGCCTTTTACCATCTGGGGCCGTAGGATCTTACAGTACTCAGATATATAACTCAGCCTCTTCTTGCCATGTCCTGGAAGTGACTGCCCGCCCCAAGATGCACTTAAGTAATACAGCCGCAGTTGTTATGGTTTAATATTACATGATGAATAATAGTTGTGTCTCCTCCCCTGTGCTTTATCATAGAATATTTTGTTTGAGATAAACAGGGAAGGAAACATTCATTCCTTTTTCACTCAGACTGTGAGAATGGAATAGAGAAATTAATACTAAATCAGCATTCATTGTTGACAATGCACACAGAAGCAGCCCACTTTGGTTTCTGTTAGCTTTTTAGTGGTCCAAACGATGATGACGTCTTCACAAATCTCCAACAGAAGAAAGTTATTGTCTAGATTAGGCAGTGTGAGGTATGGGCTTCTAAGACCAAAATGCAGAAGTACAATGCCTTCCACAAGATGGGCAAGGAATACCATCACCTGGGGGGGGGGGGGGGGGGTACTGCTGTTTGTGCCTTGGAAACCTCTGCACCTCCTCAGTCTGCCTGCACTTTGTCTCAAAATCTTCAACTGCTGGGTCTTAGCTTTAATTAAGCTTAATTTGGACACTGCAATATTTAGTTTTACTCGAGTTACTTTAAGACTCTGTTTTAGTTTCTTAATTAGCTGTACCATTAAAATTGAAGATCACACAGCACGAAATCTTACATGCAGAGTGGATTTGTCCTCTTTTTTTCAAAATCTACAGTTGGCTAAGCTTCTTAATTAAAGCCTTCATTAAGTCATTTGACAGTTATTTGAATGGCAGGTGTACAGAATTCTCACGGTCAGAGTCATTCAAATAAAAATGTTTGTTCCCTGTGTTAGCAAAAATCACAGAAAAAAATAATGAGTTAGTAGAACTAATGCCTGTAATGGTTACTTCAATGTAGATAAATTGTTTGGGGAGTGAAGATTTAATTTTTTTTAAACAACATTATTAGAGTCATTTAACATTAAAACTTTCAATTAAAGACTACTTTATTTATTTATATGAATTATGTCTCCCTATAGAAATACTTGGCTACCCCTTTAACCTCACTGTTGGTTTGTAAGGGGGTATGAGTTCTGACAAATTTTTATCTTATTATAAAAAATTATTTTATGCTCATCTTTTCACTTGTGTATACTGTACTTGTACATTTATAAACTTGTTAAAATGCCTGTGAAGATGTTATCCAATTTTGACCATGCTTCGGTTGCATCTTTGTTCTTCCTCCGCGCATCTTGGGGTGGATTTTTACCCTGAGGTGGTCTACGCACATAATATGATGCATGGAGGAAGTCTTGCATACTACGGGCTACGTGGATGGACGTATAGTGCAGCTGTCTTTGATCCTTGTCTTTATAGATTAAGAGCATCACCATCAAATTTGTTTTACTTAAAATACACTTGCTGCATGCGGCTATAATGCGTTATATCGTATGCGGACATATTGCAGACCTGTGAGAAATCGAGTATTCATAGTTTCTTTGAACTTGTTGGAAAGTGAAAGTAATGTTGCATACATTTGTAGATTGTGTACTTTTTAAAATATCTGTGGCTAGGACACTATTTCCAGATAGTGTTTTTTTATTATTTGACATTTAAAACAAAAAATCTTAAGGCATGCTTTTATGCTTTTAAAATACATCAAAACATCTTGAGGGATATACTTTTGGTAACTGTCAAAGACCAGTATCCTCACTTGGTGTATCCCAACATATTAACAAAATAACAAACCTGTGAAAATTCGAGCTCAATTGGTCATCGAGGTTGCAAGAAAATAATGAAAGAAAAAACCACCCTTGTTGTGTAGAATTGTGTGCATTCAGATGCATGAGAAAGGCTTCATGCCTGAAGCCTTTCTCAGATTCGAATTTTTTGGTGGAAAATTAACTCTTTCTCTGAAACTACATTTTTTCGAAGGGTGTCATTTCTAACAATGTTTCATAATATCAACAGTGCTCTTTTCCAAGTAATTTTTTATGGCCATTCATTTTTGGAGTAATTACCAAAGGTGTCGGTCTCTTAAGCACACATCTTAAATATTCCTGGTATGAATTAAGTTTTTGCAATTTAATTGAACATTTTGATTTTTGGATAAATTGGTCTTGAAATATTCTGTGTACTGTAGAAAAGAACAACCTGTAAATCACATAAGTCAATCAAAATTTGTTACACAAAAAATATATAGTATTTTCAGAAACCTGCACTGTTTCTTTTCTTTTACAAGTAATCAGATTTCTTTCTCTGAAATCCAGTGTTTGACTTAAAAATAATATAATGATATTGAATTGCCCTGTATAATAGTAGCAAGATATGAAATGCATTGATTTATAATGCACACCTGTGCCCTCAGTGCAATCTGAGGCAAATCAATGAGGTCAATCGTATGCAAATCAATGAGGTCAGTCGTTAGTAAAGTCTGCAGACATCCTGCTGGAACCCTCTGCAATTACTGCCAGCAAGAGTCTGTGATTACAGTTGGATCCACAATATTTACGTAAATGTTGGACATTTCATACATGAGTGATGCCTGTACAGATGGATGCCACCTGCAAACGTGGCTCTCCTTCATCTGATATTTGAGCAGGGGAAAGATACTTCCAGGGTGTCCTCCCAAGAAAACCTATTTTTAGAATAAGTACTTAGTGAGTCTTGCGAAAAATTGTTGTGTACAGAAATTAATAAAATAGCTATTTCAAACTGCTTACTGGTCAGAATTTCCTGTTATAAGTTTAATTGACGTCACATTTTTGACCCTCACTGGGCTTTTTTCAAAGGCTACAACTTAACAAACCAAAATTACTACAACATTTACAAATTATGTATTCTTCATGCAAAGGAAGCAAAGTATAAGAAAGTAAAATTTTACCTTATTAGATATATGATACTGATGGTATTGAAGGGTACATTCATTTAAACAATCGTAAATAAACATATTTAACACCTACTAGTTCAGTGAAAATTCTGTGGAAATAATATGTCAATGAAAGATCATCAGGTTGGCTGATTGGTTTCTTGCCCTGCCTTTCATCTCTGTGGACCCCGGTTCGAATCCCACCTCAGATCAGAGCCTGGTGTATAGGGAGCTAAATGTAAGCGGAAACTTGTGACTATAAAGCAAGTCATTGTCATGACATTATTTATTCAAATTTAACTCGGAAATGGCTTATTGACTATACATGTATCATAACAAATCTGTGTAAAAGCATTATGTAAATGTAGGGCCTATGGTGAATGTTAATGTTTAAAACTTATAAACAAAACTTTAACAAAGATATTGGCAAAATAGGGAGACTGGGCCAGATGGCTCAGTTGGTTGAGTACTGGCACATATTTAAACCCGGAGGCCGCAGGTTATAACTCTAAAATACTTTTCTTTGTTCTCTCCAAAGTTGGTTTAAAAAATAAACAAACAGTTTCAAATAGTAGTGTTTTTGGAACAGTACCAATATTCCTTACAAACAACATCTTTGTCGGGAGAAAATGACATGCAGCAAAAAGGCATTGATTTCACAAATTCATCGCACAAAATTCTGAACAAAATGTAAAGTGTCATTGTTAAAAGCTTGGATATCTTATTTATGGTAAAATTTTCTTAGGCTGTACATGTACAGTACATGATTTAAACAACATGATGACATGAATAAATGTACATGTAGGCCTACTCCACTGATCCCCACTCTCCGTTGCCCCCTTGAAAAAATATTATAAATGTTTATACAAATGAAAAATTACACAACACATGACATCTTAAATAACATTTAGCTTAATTTGATGCGCAATATGGTTTGTGTATAACGAGCATGAGTGCATCAATGACCTTCCTGTGATTGAAAAATGCACATGAAGATAAAATCATAGTTCAACCATTATTAATTATTTACTCATGGAGTGTATAGCAAAGTAATTGGATTTCATATGTACTTTCCATCTGTATGTCGTCAGGTGAACACTATACTCCGGTCAGATTCAAGAACATTCTTAATGAAGATCAAATATGTATAGATTCACACACTGCAATGTTTTCGTGTAAGAGTAACCATTGCAGAGATTCTTGCCTTATAGGCCTACATATATATATTTTTATAGGCCTAGATAGTAAAGATACTGTGTAGCACACTGCAGATAAATAGTTATTACTTGAAATGGAGGTGAAACTGTGCTACCAATAAAATCAGTGCAACATTTGTGGGCGTATTTACTTCATCTGGGCTGGGCTTTGTATAGTATATTCATTTGTGTATATTTTTTGCAACGCTCATCGAAAGACAATAAGAAGTACGTACAAATAACATCAAATAGTGAAAAAAAGGAACACACCAGGACATTCCGGTTTTCAATGCATCATATTACAAAATGACATTTTCAAGAACACTTTAATTTTGTCAATCTTGCATTTAAATGAGATTCAACCATGGTTAGAAAGATGGTTGTATTTGGCTTCTTCGATCTCCTTCTATCTTCTTCTTCAATCTAGTCAAAAATAGGTTTCTTGGCCAAAATAATACAATCCATACGAAAGCAGGACTCAAATTTAACACTGGACAGGAGGTTGAGGCCATTGATTTTAGCGACAGACCAGTTTGCTCATGACCGGATAGGTCCGACAGTCTTGTGTTTGTCAAATTTGAATTATAATGCCTCACTGTGTAATATCAAGGTGATGTTTAAATGTTGACCGAGTCTGATAAATATTTTTCAATTCAATTGGGTATCAAAATATACTTGCCCACAAGACAAATAAGATTAATCTTCCCTTAGTGCTTGTTCAAATACAAACAGTTTACTTGTTAAATTTTGTGACAAGTTCTTTCTCGGTTATTTAGATTCTGGTCTTGTAAAATAACCTCTGGTCCAGTTCAGGCCCTGCGATCTTGTGGAATTTTACCCCAATTTCTAGCCTTGGGAAGAGTCAAAATGCCTGTTACTCTTTTGCTGAATAAAGCATCAACACAAAGACTTAAAGAGACTCTTGCATCATGTTGTTAAGTCTGACAATTTGGGGCAGGAAGTACAGTAAAGGAATGTTAATGAATGTGTGTGTATACTGTTCGTACATCTCACTTGGCCCTAAAATGTCATCAACTTACCTACAGGATTGACCCATTTGCACTAATGACACACTGCTACTGCCTGTGTCTGCTTATACAATTTAATGTCATTTTGGGAGTCATAGATATGGTGCGAATCTAACTGCGCAGGGGTTGCCTAAGTTTGCCTCAACCAAAACAAGCAGTTTTAAAACTGTTATTGTCCAAAAGTGTTTGAATTTCAAAGTACCGTCATGTTGGCGGGAGAAGCATGTATAATCAGTATGCCTTTGAACCCCAGGGAGAATTGTATGGTAAATGCAAAGTGCATAAATGTATGACAGAAGTACCCTCCCAAAGGACTGAACATGGACATTTCAGGATTCTAGTGTCCCTGAGGGACTCCTTACTTGCATGTCCTTTTGACAAACAGTATGAGTATATGCAGTCATGCTGCACTATGAGGTGAAATAGGGCGTTATATATATATTTTTGCAAATATTTTGCAAAAATGAAATTCATGATGAGCTTTCATGAATGAAAAAGGTCGCTCCCACAATTTTGTTTTTACTAAATTGAGATATGAACCCACTGTTTGACTCAAAGATTTACAGTACTTATTAATTTTAGTTACTCTGTCAATGAATATTTAAAGGGCAAGGTATACGTTTGGTAATCACTCTTAAAACTAATGGCAATAAAAACTTACTTGGTTAAAAGCCTACAGCAGCTTTTGAGAACCAATAAAATGGGCACTGAATTTTGGAGTTAACATCTACCCCCAAGACATTGCATCTGAAAGAGACTAATGAATTCCCCTGTTCTGAATTGATAATATCCCACCACAATTCCTGTCATCTGCCACAAGACGTTGTTCATCTTCTTCCTTAAAGTCTCACCAAAGGACTCAATTCACAGTTTCCCTCCGAGACGTTGTACAGATTAAGTTTCGTATTCTCCCATACAACATTTTATGAAGACCTTCTTTTTCGTTTTTTAAAGACACTGCAGATACTTGAGTACCATCATGTGACTTCAGCACTAACCTTGCAGGTGTGCACATGTATGATTGTGTGTTGAAATTGTGTATTCCCCATCCGAATCTGAAACCTCAAGTATTAACAAAACTACTTTCATTTGCATTCTCTGTAAATGCACCTCCAGGGTTGGTTTGTTTGTGGGAGGTTGTAAAGGCTGACATTTAAAAAGAAGTGGTCCCCCCCCCCCAATGCGTGATGAAGTTAATTGCATAAAAAACACCATCACTTCTGTATCATCCACACAGACTAATTAAAGCCTACGCAATGTCCCTGATAATCAACAGTAATACGCAAGTCGCCAAAAACAAAAGATTTACTTAAAAAATTAGTTGGTTATTTTTCGAGGTGATAGCTAATAGTTTAATTCATTTAAAAAACCTTTCTGTTTATTTCCACGCGAAGCAGAAAATAGCGGATGATGGGTTTAAAGGAATGAGAATCAAGCTGCTCAAGTGCTCAGGAAGGAAGTTTCACACCACCCCTGTAGGGATGTGATTTCTCCATTTTTAACCAGAAATCCTGGGGTGTTTTTGGCCTTTTGTATTAATATCAAATTCATAAAAAAATGAAGATAAAACCATATAGAACGCCCCCAGACTGCAGAGTAGGGCTTTTAAAACCAAAGATAAATGTATATTAGTGGGCTTCACGAGCGCAAGCTTTAGAGCTCGCAAGCTTAGAGCTCGCAAGCTTTGCACTCGCAGTTCAGGTTTATTTTTAACAGCCTATCACATCCCTGAGCACTGTAAGCATCTATAGACCATGTGACCTGTGACATCACACAGGAGTCACTAAAGAGCAAAAGAGCATGGGACTTCTTGCAAAATAAAATGGTAGTTCATACTTGGATATAAATGAAAGTTGAATATTTTATGATGTACATGTATATTCTCTTTTCAAACCAAGGCCCAGTATATATGTTGAGCCGAATATGATTTTATTTACCAGCCAAAACACCATGTCACATTACCAGCTGTGACTGGTGTCCTGCTCTATAAAATTAGCCCATTTTTATCTACATGTTACATCATTTCCATTCTATGCTTTGTTTAGTGGAAAATAGTCAGTATATATGCAGGCTGTGGGTAGCATCTTTGTTGTTCTTCTCAGTTGTTTCTTTTTTTAACTATGAGGGGTTTATTCGTTTTCCCGAGGTGTAAGGTCTTGTCACCCACATGGCACTTTTATGTCACCTTCCCTTTTACAACGAAGATTCTACAAAATAAATATAGTCTGCCTGCTGTGTGTACCATGGTTTCCATGGTGCTTCAATCAGACACCCACTGTAGGCAGCACTGAAAGAGGCTCCATCAATGTAGGTGTTACTGCCTGCTGGACCTTACCATCTCTTCATCATAACCCATGCATAACATTTGCTCATTGGGGAACAATTGGCAGGTTGTTGCTAGGGCAACAGCGGGATGACTCAACTGCATATACGTAGGATACTTGAGAAGGGTCCACCATGGAAAAGACGACACTGAAAGTGGACTTTTCCAAAACAAGTCCAGTCCAGTCAGATTTTCCATTAAAACATAGGGTGTTGTCTAAATTTGTTTTTAACCTAAGATGTTCTGACTCATGACAACTTCGTAGGAATATTGGGTGAAAAAATTGAAAGGCCCAACAATTGTGCGTTTAGGTAGGCAAATACTTAAAAAGTTAAATGTAACTGATGGTATTGAACATTTGTTTTCTCTTAAAACCACTAACTATGTAATGATTACTACTTTAATTTAAAAGAGAGCTTAATCGACACTCATGCTTGAGAAGTACCTTTAAAAAAAATATGTGCATTAAAATTACTTTCACTGTAGGAAATCATAAGCAAATATGAACAATCATTGAAGAATGAACCTACCACTTGTAAAAGAATTATTGACACAACTTTTCTTTGTTCTATTCAATCCTGTTCTAATAAATTTATCTTTTTGACAATTCCAGTAGTTCTTAATATGACATTCAGTTTGGTTCAGTGGTTTCTTCCCTGCCTTTCTCCCCAATGACCCAGGTTCAAATCCTGATCCAAAGCCTTGCATGTGGATTGGGTTGTTAGTCCCTACCTGACTGACTATTATTATTTTTTTCTTTACATCTAAAATTTACATTTCTTCATTATGGTCCTTTAAAGGCCCTGTACACTATTGGTAAGATCGAAAAACACAAATGTTCACAGATTCACACATAACTTACATGATTTAAAGTAAGTAGGCCTAATGGTAGAAAGGGTTCCTTAAAATATTTCTGCCTAAAATGCTATCGTTTCTGAGAAATGAGTAAAACAATAGTTTTTATCGCGCGCGATAATAAACTCGATGTTTGAAAAACAGAAAACACATAAGGTCTCTTTTCACTATTTTCTCGTGACCTCGATGACCAATTGAGCTCAAATTTTCACAGGTTTGTTATTTCATGTATGTGGTTGATTACACAAAACATGAACACTGTCTGTGATTATTTTGTAAGCTCTGCCAATCCTGTATAATACCTTTAAGCTCTCTTTTAAATTAAAGTATTAATCGCTACATTGTTAGTGCTCTTTTAGATGGTGATTTAGTTCGCTTTTGGGCAATCCCTAGGCTCCTGTTTGTTTTTATATTTGTACATTATATCCCTCTGTTTTTCATAATTGGTCTGACTGGTTTTTTCCTCAGTCTTCTGTTTATTGTCATGTTTTGGTTTTTAAAGCCTGAATGAATAAATAAATGTTATCCTTAGTCCTTAACACAGGTATCCTCATCAGACCTATGGGTTACAGTGCCAGTCATTTTTGAAGGTCTCTTGGTTTATTCCCGGAAAGATATAAGAATAATAAGAGGGTTTTTTCGGCCGATTTCAACAAATCGTTTTAACACCTGGTTCATTAAATTGTTTGAAAATGAATGCTTCATTGCGTCAGCATTCAAGAGTCAAAACGAGTAACTCAGTTTCACCAGTTTAGCAGTCACTAGTCAAATAAGATCATTCAGTTTCATCAAGTCACAAAGATTATTCAAATTCGCAAAAGCCAGCTGCCAGAGGCTGGTCAACCATTCGTTTTCATCAGTGCATGAGCAAACATTTTTTTTCAAATTTGTGGGTTCAAATTTGTTTCTCTGTTATTTCCTTTCTGATTTGTAGTGTCTAGGACTGCAAACTTTATTTGACATACATGTATTAGATGAGAATGATCAGGTGGATGTGTGGGGTGTCTCTGGCTGACAGGCTGTCAAGTGAGGAGCTGAGGAGGAGAGTTGGAGTGGAGGGGATCGGCACCTTATTGAGGAGGCACAGGCTGACGTGGTTTGATCATGTGGAGAGAAAGGAGGATGCCAACTGGGTCAAGAGGTGTACCAACGTAATTGTGGGTGGGCCCACACCCGTTGGCCGACCGCGCAAGACGTGGCAGAGCTCCGTGAAAAATGACATTCAACTGCTTGGAGTCAATGCAAGGGACGCGACGGACAGGGCCAAGTGGAGGAGAGCCATAGGGAGAAAGCAGGCCAACCCAGAACAGCTAGACTGGACAACGGCCTTAAAACCGACATGATCATGACAGTCTTCTACACATACATGTAGATATTGGGTATAGGCTTTGACTTTACTAATGTGGTAACAAAGCAAAAGGAACACTTACTGCAATCAACACAAAACACAGCGTACATGAAATGTAAACAACACGGAGACACCTCTTACAAAAAACAACTCAAGTGCCAGTTAAGGAGCCAGCTCAATTTTATCGAACTCACCCTTTGCCCTTAAACGAAAAAGAAAACGCAGACTAGTAACAAATTCATGTGCGCTTCGATGAGTCTTAATTTGATTTCATCAATTATGAATAGGTAGAAATTCAACTTAAGAATAGTCAAAATGTAGTCTTGAATGCACGTAAATAAGATATAATGACTGAAACGAATCTGAATGAGAAGAATGAAATCATGCCTGCTCAACAACGGAACTGAGTGCATTACAGCTAAAAAGAAGCCCCAGTTCGAGTGGATTGGGGGACAGTATGTGAATTTGAATGGGTGGTAATGCAATTGAATGAATTTTTGCTGAAATTGGCTGGGGAAACCTTAATAAAAACAGGGTCAGCTTTGATTAGCTGCCATGGAGACTGTTTAGTGAAACCTTGTGATGCACAACCAGATTTTGATTGTGTCTGTCCTCTTTGTTTTAATTGCTAAATGGGTGTGCTTTGATTGTTCAGAGTTTGGCTGTAGGTGACCTGACATCAACAGTGAAGTAATTACAGACCATGTTATGTTAAGGAGGTTCTTTTGGGTTGAGATGAAGGGTGTGTGTGTGCATGAAGACAAGGCTTCCTTGTCATCAATCAGTCTAGGTACTTTGGGTAGCAAAATTAGTATGTACTTGTAAGTGCAATTTAGTATGTAAGTGCAATTGACTATGTTGTGTCACTCAAATAGTGTCAGTAGGGGCAGCACATGATACTTGAAACTGTAACAATGTTGGCTCTTGCTCAGTAAAGGTGGCCCAGATTTACCCTGGGTAACATGCAATTGATGTTGTGTCAGCCAAATTAGAGGTATCCTCCTTTTTTTCACCCCAAAATACTAAATTTCTTATTTGTTTTCACTTCATCTTAGCACCATTCATTTGACGATCATAAATTTACCATTATTTCAGACTTATTAAGGACAGCAAATTTTCATTCTGGCTCTTTCCTCCTGGAAAGAAAAAATAATAATATAAAGGCCCTTATCTTCATCCTTTTGAAAAAAAAGGATGGTCAACTGGTGTATTTTTATACTTTGCCTTACAAAAGCAGAAATTTCTTTGAAAAAGTGATCTTGTTTTTGGAGTTTTTAAACAGTTTTTACAATTGAACTCTTTGGCAATTTAATGCATTTCAGATTGAAATTTGTGACAATTTATTTTCTAAGTTGCAAAAAAAAATTGATCTAGTTTTTTGTCCTTCCTTTTTACAGTCGGAGTTATTACAGTGGAAGATATATTCACTGATTTACACAACTATTGCATGAGGAAGTAATGTGTCACATGCATAATTCATAAACTGGAGAAGTCCATTTGAAATGACAGATGGTAAATTATAAATCAGATGTTTCAAGTGAAGGAAACCGTATTCTAATTTTAGTTATAAGCAAGTAAAAGGTTAAAAACCTATATGCCCTCAATTTAGATGATATCAAATCGTATATTTTGCCTTTGGCCTAGATAGCAGCTGTTTCAAGCTTTGACCAAAATCCTGTTCCATTTGTAATGCAAAGCAGGGAAAAGGCATAATTTTTGTTTTTGTAATTTTTGAAGCATTCAGAAAGAAGAACAAAATTATGGATATATTTTTCTCACAATAAGTTTGGTTGCTCAGAGTTATGTAGACCAGTGCCCAACTTAATAGAGCTGCTTAGTGCCCAACTTAATAGAGCTGCTTAAGTAGCAACTATTGCTTATACAGTTTCTGCTAGACAAAAATAAGCATGATACCAGTCACAGACGATACACGTTGAATGGTATTTCTTTTGGCTGGTAAAACACCTTAATTATTCTAGTAAGAATAGTTTTGTTGTTCATAGCTTCTTTTTGTGCTTGAGCAGTTCTGTGAAATTGGGTCCTGTGTCATGCTGATGAAACCATTTGTGTCTTGTTTCCTACATGTGCAAGGGGAATATTGAATACAGATTCTTATTGTTCATTAGAGGAGATCTGACTATTTTACCTCCTACAGCCTCGGTTTGGCTACAAGTGATGTTAGCGGTTAAATGCGGAGACCAAGTAATCATAAAATGGTCCCATTAGTCTATCTTTGGCCGCTGTCTTTTGTGTTTTTACTGTCTGGCAGTTAAGCTCTACCATGATTATTTTGACATGAAATTAGTGAGTTGATGTCATGTTGGGTATGCACTTTGGACATCAGGATCATGGTGAAGCGTTATTAGCTGTGGTAAAGTTTAAAGGTGCATTGATGGTGCACTGTCAACAAACATCATGCAGACTGTTTGATGTTTTATACCATCATGGATAGAGAAGGCAGCTGTTGTGACATTTCATGAATAGGGACATATTTCACTAATGCACATGAATCATCCAAAGGTTACCCTTTTAACTGGGTGTACATGTATCGGGATTATCACCCAAAGGTCCTGAGAATGGGGCAGATCAAGAAAAATGCCTAGGGGTTCAATTTGGCCTCTACATAGACAGCCAGTATTGGAAACAGTTTTGTAAGTCAGCGATCATCGAAGGTACATCCACTTTTGTACAGTGAACTGGATCGTGTTTACAACCAACCACAGTGCAATCATGCAAATTTTAACGTGATTGAGTATGGTGGTCATGGTGATTGTTTTTCCTCACGTAAAACCCGTGCAAAAGCACCGCCTTATATTGACGCAGTTGTGCTGTTAGGAAAGAATTGAGTTGCTAAATTTGTCTGTCACTGACATACATTTTATTGATAAGGTGTGACATAGGTGGGGTTTTTTTCTTTAAAGACTACATTAATTTCAATAAACACAAACCAACTTGTAAAAGGGGTCATGCTTTTGATCGAGTTACTTTTTTTTTTTCAATTCATCTATACCCATCTAGGGATTTTGACTTTATATATATATGGTGTTTTTTTTATTGTTGAACTTAAACACTAATTTACCAAATACAGACTTACTCCTGGCTCCCATTTATATTTGCAAGCACCTCACACAGAGGGCGATATATCACTACAGTATAATCACCAATTAAGTCAACCTTGTTTTGTTTTATTTCAATGATGGAAGAGGAAAAAGTATTAGCAAGACCACCAGCAGTTACACACACATTGCCACTTGGCGATTAAGTGTCTACACGTACAAGACATTCGACGAAGTGTCTCTTGTGGTTTTTCTAGTGAGATTAGCAACGCAATTACAAATTGACCTGTGAATCGTACTTTCATTTTCTTCATTATTCTTAAGTTCGCCATGGCACCAGAAAGTCTTGCAGAGTTGTTGAAAATTTCCATTTATAGAAAGTTTCCATTTTGTGGTGATGCTTTGGGGAAGATTTATTTCATTAGATGTGGGACATCCAGAGAGATGGTAACAGTATACAAAAAACAGAGCTATAATTAAATTAGCCCTGTGAGACAAATTGAAGCACAAATCATGTTCTCTATTTCATACGATGCTCCATGCATTAATTTTTCGTAGACACATCACATGAATCTTCAACCAGTAATGTTGAGAAAACTGTACCAAGTGCCAGCGTAATGAAAGAACTGTTGATAAATCACTTTTCCAGCCCCTTGTCAATGAAATTTAATAAGTACTGGAAATTTTTAAAGTAGAAGATTTGCAAAGCATTACTCTCACTCTTAGGTTCTTTGTTGTCATGCACTTTTGCAAATGTTCACTATCATTCTTACTTGACATCATCACACAGTGTGAAGTCTGTCATCTTAACTGGCAATGATAAATCATTTTTTTGAATGCACAACTGTGCATTATGCGTAAATCCTGCAAGAGGCGCGTGGGAACTTTATCAAATTCCTTGAGGCATGATTGGTCAGTGAACCATTTGGCTGCTTAGAAAAATAAGAACACTTGATGATGCAGCTCAAAGCCAGAACCCAAGTTGCAACTATATCAGTAAGTTTAGCAAAGAAGTTTGCTCACCGTTACATTGGTTAACAACAGCTTTATGGAAATAGGCCATGTTGTCAGAGCTGATTATTCTGTCTTTAAAGGCAGGGCATACTTGTGGTAATTGTCAAAGACCAGTATCCTCACTTGGTGTCTCCCAACATGCATAAAATAACAAACCTGTGAAAATTGGGGCTCAATTGGTCATTGAAGGTGCAAGAAAATAATGAAATAAAAACACCCTTGTTGCATAGAATTGTGTGCTTTTAGATTCTCAGATTCTATTTTTCGGGTGAAAAATTACCTCTTTTCTCTAAAACTACATTGCTTAAAAGGGGTCGTTTCTAACAATGTTTTATAATATCAACAGCTCCCCACTGCTCTTTTCTAAGTGGAGTTTTTATGGTCGTTAATTTTTGGAGTAATTCCCAGAGAAATACCGGCCTCCCAACCTGTTCATAGGTATTTTTTTTAAATAACTCTAAAAGGTTTTGTTTTAGTAAGTTCTCCAATGTCTTATAATTCTAATAATAAACCACAAGGGTTTATAATTCTGTAACAGAACCTTCAGGGAAGTTTACATCAAAAACATGTAGGAAAGAAGTGATCACTGAGATATTTGGAAAAATCATTACACTCTGCTTTTAATGGGTTTAACTTCTTTATAATTTAATAATGCAAGAATTTAATAAAAGCAAAATTTAATAAACGTGAGTGTCACCCTCGAGGATGGGAAATACAGATTGTATAAGGCTTTTGCAAATTTCTTTTCATTAAACTATACATTCATGAGTAGGTGTTGGGCATTCGTGTACCGTAATGAAAGCATTATCAAGTTGTCTAGTGTAGCACAAAGAGTACTGGATTCAATTATCAAATACCTGACATTTCTCCAAAGACATTGTGACCGCATAAGAAATTGATTAAAGAACTTGCCTTCCAGGAAATGAAAAATAATTCTTAAATACAGTTATTAGGTCCCCCTATAATAATAATAATAATAATAATAACAATTATAATATTTCTTCAGGCAAAAACTACACAAGTACATGATCAAGCATTAAAATAAGACTTAAGTTAAACAACAGCGGGATGCCCAGGAGAGCATAATTAAATTTTTTAATTACTGTCGCCAAAAGGCGTATGTCGCACAAATCCCAGAAAAAGCAGGAAGATTTAAGGCAAGACAGGGCAGACTCATACCAAAAACAACACTAAAGATCATTAAAAAATCACACAAGAAAAAAGGCCCACAAAACAGAAAGAAGAACACAGTGAGACATAAAAGAGAGTCTTTATAAAAAAGCAACCTTAGTTGTGTATTTGAATAAAAAGTTTCAAGGTAGTTTGTCATTCATTTGCCCCATAGTGGCCAAAACCGGCTGCAAGATTTGACCTACTGAGTCCACTCAATCAAAAAGGTCAAAGTAAAGGTCATCACCTGAACTTACATTTTCCAATATTTTTAATGTTAATGAAGTATCTACATGTGTGTATTCTTCTCAAACAAAACTAAATTTCTGTTTTTATACTATTTTTTCCCCAGACACTTTTACAAGACAAAATTGTTTAAACAAATCAACAACAAAACCATTTCTAAATGTATTGTGATGATTATAGAGAAATGAATGGTCTCCAAGGGGTTAAAAAGCTTGATGCTACAAGTAACCACAAACTGGTAGGGTGTTGACCATACCTCATTATTAAAGGGACTCACTCGTTGCCTTGGATTGGGCGAGTTGGTCTAATAAAAAGCGTTTGAAACCATTTGTTATGAAAAGCATATGGTTAGAATGATGTTTTAAAAGTAGAATACAATGATCCACACAAATATGCCTCGAAATTGCGTGGTTTTCCTTTTACTTCGTGAACTAACACGGTCCGCCATTTTAAAGAGCCAAATTTTTGACTCCACAAAATGTACCGTGTTAGTTCACAAAGTAAAAGGAAAACCACATAATTTCAAGGCTTATTTGTGTGTATCATTATATTCTACTTTTAAAACGTCTTTCTAACCATATGCATTTCATAACAAACGGTTTTAAAACGCTTTTCATAGCCCAAATCCCCCAATCCAAGGCAACGTGTTCTTTTAAAAAAACTAGAACTGCCAGTCACTTCTAATTTTTGATTTAATCATAATTCTTCCCAGCCTTGGATATAGACAAGTCACAGACAGCTAGACACCTGCAAGCCTGTAGAGGGAAGGGAGAATGTTATGTGTATACTCAGCCTAGGGCTGGATATTCTTTTAACCCACATTATGGGCAGCTGGCAAAATAGATATGTCATATTTTTTATCGTAAAAGTTGTTTATTTGTAGGTTGAATTTCTGAGTTATATTTAGGTGTAAATCTATGGTCTACCCAACTGACAAAATTATTCTCTTGTGTCTCGTAAGCAAAAAATGAGGCCTTGATTTTAATTTAGGAATAACTTAAGTAATGGTTAGATGGCAAAGGACCTGATGGCAAAAGATCGTGCAAGTCTGGTGCATATTCAAATATTTTGGGACCACTTTGGTCCCATGTACATTGCTTTTATATTGCACGAAGGAAACAGACTTGTGCACTTTAAAGGGTCCCAATGTTTGAATACGTGTGAGACTTGCACAGTCTTATCTAATTCTAAGGCACACTGTAGATTTCACATTATACAAATCTTTATTTCAGCAGCTGTGATGAGTATAGACCATATTGGACCAATATCAAGATGTCAATATAAATAATTGTTTGGTTTTTGTTAAGATTGCTTTTGTTACAAAATATGCTTTATATATCAAGCAATAGAAACCCCCAAGGGAAATTGACTGGTAATCAAAACGATCCTCTCACAATGCTGCTTCCCAGGTCTCTATAACCTGGGTGTGATCCATGGCTATCAGGAAATTACTTCTGACTGGTGCATCCAAACAATGATATGGACAAAATAGAGAGACCGTCATCAAAGGGCTTGATGCTCCAGCATGTAAACCTGGAGGTCATGGGTTTGTTAGCCTGGAGGATAGGTTCAAATTCTGTTTTTAGTAAATTTGTCTTTGTCCAGCCTAGTAAAAATTAAAAATGCTTTAATTCAAACCTGTGAAAAGCTCAATGATGCATTGTGTTCTTATTGTTGCACCTTGAGCTTGTTTAATATTTGTGTGAACTATTCTTAATCTTGCTGTCCTTTTCCAAGAGAATCACATTGATTGGTTTGTTTGTTGGTTGGTTGGATGGTTGATTGGTTTGTTTGTTGGTTGGTTGGATGGTTAATTGCTTTGGTTTTTTGGTTGGTTGGATGGTTGATTGCTTTGGTTTTTTGGTTGGTTGGATGGTTGATTTGTTCAAGCAAGAGCAATGATGAGTGGAAGGCCATCTACAAACCCTTGGGATTATGTCAATGAATCTTTGTATGTGCGAAAGGTAGGATAGAACAACCTTGACTATTTTTAGAAAAACATTGCTTTATTTTCAGATAGAGACATTTATCCTTGTGCTAAAGAATTTCCAAAATATTAAGTCTTAAATGGAATGTTATTGTAGATCTGAGATCAGTGTTTAAAATTCTGTCTACCTCTGATTGAATGTTTCTCAAAATTAGATGTGAAAGTTTATCTCATCATAGCCATTTTGATGTATTGGTAATTGTCAGTATTTTTTACCACAAGAGGGTACATGTATGTGTGAACCGAGATGTAGAACAAGTAAACCAAACTGGGTTTTTCCATTGTTGTTATTATTATTTATTTGGTCGTTGATATAAGAATGGAAAACAATATACATGCAGTCAAAATAAGATAAAACTGCAATTGTGATGGAAATTAGTCATTGTAAGTGCCCTTAAGCAGTCAAGAATACTGATCAAGTGGACAAATATTACTCCCTTCACTCGTCAAGCCTATTGCACATGCAATATTATGGTGTACTTTTCCCGCTAGTCAATGACAAATGATCATGGTTTTATAAGGTAGACATAATTGCATACGGGGATGGCCTGTACAAATAACAAGTCTTCCATCCATTGATAATCAAAGACATTGGTTATGCATTCACTGCATCATCAGTGCATACAGCAATGCATCAAATCAATCCAACTGCATCACTCATCACCCGACCAATGATACAAGATCCTCAGATACAAAGGGCCCTTTAAGCTCATGGTAATTTGTGGACTGATGGTATTTTCCAACTAGAGGGCTCACTTTGAGTTCTTGTATGAGGCATGATTTTTCCGACGTGTGTCGCATCATTACTATAGAGGGGGTACAAGGTGTCACCTGATGATGTTTGCTAATGATAAGAGAATCTACATCTTCACACATTCCATCTAGCGCCCTCAAACAAAAGAAGTTGGCCAGCATGTCAACAATTGTAATGCATTTTACTTTTTGCACTGCTTCTTCAAAGGACAAATTAAATGTAACATTATTTATGTTGTTGCACTATCATTCATATCTACTTTTAGAAAGAAGATTGGGGGAAAGGCAAGAGAAAGATTTCTTATTTCACCTTGTTTTGTTTTTGTTTTTTGACTTATTCATGTATGCTTACTCCTTTTTACAAATATTTTGCATACTAAGAATTGTTAGTCTTTTTCAATTTGTTGTTATTCTTATTCTTCTGTATCTGGCTATTATCAAACAAACAGAACACAGACTAATTAGGTCAAGCAAACATTAACCTGATATGAAATGCATTCAGTCTAAAATGTTTCACAAAAAGTTTTTGTTTTGTTTTCCTGGCTCATCCAAGTAAAGAGGTTACATCCAAGTAATGTTGTTTGACCTGAGGCCTTAATCAACTTACTGAGTTTGTACATCATGTAGTGCTAAGATTGAGATTTCTATTGTACAGTTATATGCTAATCTTCGGGTGGTTGTCATAATCACTCTTAATCCAATCTAGATTGATTAACACTCGAAATATAGGATTAACCTATACTTTACAATAATACAGGGCTCGATTTCACAAAGTAAAGCACTGAAGATTCATCTTAAGATGAGTTGTCATACACTGTAGTAGTGATTTTGTGACATCACACTTTGCTTAGCAATGAAGATTGATACACAGCTATTCGATCACTCTTAAGCTCTTTGTGAAATCGAGCCCTATACTGGTTTGATGTTTGTTACACTTTTCAATAACGAAAAAAAGGTAATGAGAATTCACGACATGGCCAATATTGTACATGTACCTTACATTGTCTTTTAACAAAGAAAGATGGACGTCTTAATGTAGATGTCAAATCGTCTTGGTTAAACTTGGACATTTTAATGGATCTCGCCGAATGGATTGACCCTTGATGATAGGCCTATATATTCCCTAAACCTTCAAACGTCATACATTTTACTTTCTTGACAGGTGTACACCTGTAAGTAAAACACTTTTAATTAAATTGTCAAAATGCCTTTGATTCATAGCCTTACATCTGGTTCAGTCACTGACATAGAAATTCTTTGGGTTCATCGGGAAAGTTGACTTTGCCCAGAAATGACCCATTTGCGAGTTCTGACTATTTTTCCATGACCCATTTTCTTTTCATATATCATTTGCTATAAGTATATAGTCTGAAAGGTTGGGATTGAATTGCATAGAATGTTCTCTATCACACACAATATTTGTTGAATATTGATTTTGAAGAGTTCTAGAAAATCTTACTTAAGGGTCGACCAGGCCAGAGGAATACTGCCTTATCAGGGTCCTGTCACCCATTGAAGCTACATCTCTTTCCCTGGAGCTAGCACTATTCAGAGAACAGTAATCCCTACTATGTCACTGTAGTCATCGAGATTAACATAAAAAGCTATACACTTTATTCTGAATAATTGGATGTGTTCTCTCCACTTATATTGGCATCGGGGCCAGACTGAAAAGACAGCTGTCTTAACCATCTTGCGGGATCGGGTAATAATGTGGGGCCTTACAGTGTACCAGCAGAGAGCTTCAGTGAGATATTCACAAAGCACTTCTCTACGTTCACAAAGCAGTTCTCTACGTGCAGAAATACTACAACATTTTTGGACAGATTTATTTTGAAATATATGAAATGGGAATTTCTTGTTCTGAGCAAATTGAATATATAAAGATTGTAACTGACTATTGGTTTGAAGCACTGTTGCTTTTGATAAATATTAACTTTACCAGGGGTTTTTCTTTCCTTCGGCTGGTAAAATAATATTGTACCATTCTTGACTATATCTGTCCAAGTTGTTTATCATTAACATAACTGTTATAAATTCATGATAATCCATAATGCAACACCCGAATGTAATATATGAAAGGTTGATGAGCTATTTTTGCTTTTTTAAACAAGCTTTAAAATCAAACTGAATAATTTTCTGCCCCATAATGAACATTACCCACATCTGTGTCTTTGAAAACCTAATTATAGCATCATTAAATGTCTATATGGAGCATTGGGTACCATCTAAAACTGCATTAATGTCTTGACGTGTCATTAATTCTCTTTTCATTTGTTTCCGTTGCATACCTTGGCCTTCCTATTCAGTTACTGAATGAATTATTCAGTGTGTGTGTCTGATTGTAAATTATAAATGACTGGCATCTCAAGGACGCCTAGGGTGAAGAAGTTCATCTGAGGCAAGCAGATGCTGTGTCCCTGGCTGAAATTATATCTTACCAAGTTCACTCCCCTCCCGCCCAATTCTAAGTCCCTTAATTTGACCCTTTGCATGCACATCACACTGTCTGCCATGCTCACCATTTTGGAAGTCAATATAGGGCCCAATTTCATGGCTCGCTGCTTACCATCGAACTCTGCGCTTGCAAACACCATTCTTCACTCGCGGGGTAAGCGCCAAATTTCTGCACTCTGTGTATGCGAAGAATGACTAGTGACATGGAGTACGCCTGCGCACAACCAAATATTCCCTGCTCACCTGTGAAATAGGCTTGATGTAAAAGCATGGAATCATCTCTGCTTTAATTCCATACTAAGCGCTGATTCTTACTTTGCTCAATTGGTGAGCAGAGCCGTGAAGTTGGGCTAAGGTAAGCGTGTAAACGCTGCATCGCATAAATGCGCATTACACTGTATAACACACTGGGACAATGACTTCCAAAATGGCACAACCAATATTATTGTGATGATGGCGTCAGGTTAATTGGGTCAGTATTTTATAATTAGTAAGGTACCTCGCTTGCACAACCAAGGAGGAAAATCTGTAAAACTTTCCTGTTTTGTAAATTTTCAATTTCTGTCACATCCTCGAGCTCCATTTTGTAAAGAGTCAGTTTGCATGCAATGCTCAATTGTTGTCCATACGCATGCATATAACTAATAGATTTTGCATTAAGTACTGAAGTGATTGCGTTATGCGTAAATTAGCGCCCGTGTAAACTTGCGCATGTATGTTTTTAAACACCATGTTTATGCATTTGAAAATGGCCCCTTGATCTCCTCTCGACCAATCAGAATGGATAAACTGTCTAAGGTATTTGTGAATATCGGTAACTTCATGGTAAAAACTAAATATACAGTTGCGACATTCCTGTACATTTTGCCAATTCTCCCTATAGTCCGAGGGTTTGTCCAATAAAACACACCTTAAACAAGATAGAAGTAGATTGATAAGATGTCCTCAATCTCTAGCTCAATTTAATTGCTCAGTTTGTGGCATAAGTACACTCCTATACTCAGAGTGCTCCAGATACTTGACTAATATCTCCTTGGATACGCTCTTCTTGTTAAGTGTGTGAATTTGGCTATGGTGTGACCTGACTTTTGCGCTTAGTGTGGCACCTTATCTTCAAAAGCAATCATTATAGAAAACACTATAGCACATTTATTTTTAAATTTATTTTGAAAACCCTCCTATACTGTCCGACCATCCAATATCATCCACGGAGATTTGTATGATAGATAAACTATGCCAGCCTGCAATAAAATATCATGTGGTGAATGCATCTACACTGTACACAGTCAATTTTAAAGGATTGATACTTTGGAATGATATATCAGACTCCTTTTGTGGTTACTGATACACCAAGTCCTGCTTTAAGACTTTGAAGGAAATTGTTTTGAAGGAAATTTGTTTGAAGGAAATTGTTCACATAAAAATGTCTTCTGAACCAAATCATCCCTGCCTCAAAACAAGAATAGATAGATAAAACTTTGTCCCACAAGGGACATTCATGTGGCCTTTTGACATTAAAAAAGCAAAGACACACAGTACACTTTTAAAAAGAAAATAACAAGAGCTTGCAAACCGGACTGAATGTCCGTTTTGTCAATTGCTTTTACTCTTCAACATTTTTTTATTTCACGGTGAAAAGAAGATACTTTTTGTGTAGTTTTCCTTGGTTTACTGCTTGACTGCTCACACTGCATTTATGTGATCGGATGACTGCATCTTGTTACATGTATGAGACAACTCTAGCTTTCTTGTCCATACACACATGTTTTCTCAAATAAGGAGCGACCAAGCCAAAAATGGTATGTGCTTGGTTGCATAGACATTTGAATAGTCTAAATAATTCATTTATTGAACTTTGTTGGTTACATTAGCATGTTACCTTGTCGTTCTTGCAGCAGTTACTTGAAGTCACCAGCTTTATAGGTGAAGGAAAATGATGACCTTGTACTTCATAGTTTCATGTTTTGTTTAATTTGTTTGTCCAGCTGTTGATGCTGTGTAATTTCCCCAAATTGCCCTTTAAAAAAATTACAATTATAATTGTAAACTCCCTACTCTACAGAAAATTTGATCATATAACTGGCTCTTGTACTATTGGGGTTCTAGATAATTGGTCAAGGGAAATAAGTGTAAACTTTCAGGGATAGAAATTAACCAGAAAAAGACATAGCGCTTTAACTAATGAATAGAAAACAAGGGAATTAGCTGTTGCAAACATTTTACTGATTTATAGTATAAATGCAGTAAGTGATGTTGGTTTCACAATTTGACCCAAGCAAAGTTTTTCTCAAACGATGGGTTTGGTTTCGAGTCCTAGTCTTGACACTGGTGTCCTTAAGCAAAGACACCTTAGGATTATTGCTTCGTCCTTCGAATGGGACGTAAAGCCAGAGGTCCTGTGTGTTGTGTAGTGCACGTAAAAAAAAAAACTACACTTATTGTTTAGAGAAAGGGTTTGCCTCACTGTTTCTGGCATGGTTGGCAATTCGCAACTGACCCTGCTCGTGTGACCCCTGAGAAGAGGTGTTGGTGCAAAATCCATCAAGACAAGACAAGGCTTAAAGTCTCAAAAGAAATCCAACTCTATTTCTTTGACTGTATTTTTTACTGCTCCACACTCGCAAACAAATAGTTGCAAATATTACCAGCAAGATTGGTTTGACCTATGCCTTTCCTTAGAAATGCCTGGCAAATTTCTATCTATAAGGAATATTCTCTTGTTGTGAAAGTGCATCAACATGCGAGACGAGTCAACCGCCAATGTGTTATGTCCAAGTCACATTGTAAGACACTTGGCCCCTCAGGATCTCTCAGAAATTGGTTTCTCAACAGTGATTTTTGATCCAGCATGCGCCCACTCCTTGCCTCAGGGACAATAGTTATCGTATTATGAAATTTGTGATTGGATTTGAAAAACTTCAAAAATTGCTAATGTATAGGGCCTACTATAGATAAATAATATATGTGTGAGTGCAGGCTTTTTCAGAAAAGATATACATTTCAAGCATTTAGTACATGTATGTAAAAAATTGATCCATTTTAGCCATTATTTCAGACCCATAACACAAGTATTTTGAAAGATTCCAACTCTAGCCTATTGTTATCTAGCGTTGTAGGCGATTCATCAAATTTCACACCTATGAATAAATGAAAGAAAAAATAATGAAACTAATTAATAAAATGCCAGTTTATTATTAAGTACTGCATTTGAACAGTAATATAAAGAATCATCTTTGTTGTTCTGGAATGAGGTAATTATCTCTGTTTTCCATTAATTCATACTTTTAACCACAACGGTAGTTGACCAGTTCTATTCTCTCCAGGGAACTAACCTAAGACTTCCCTGTCTGTATTCATACATGTAAATCACTGTCAAATTATTAATTACTTATCTTGAACAAGCCTGATATCAGGCCCTGCTGTTTTTGTCAAGGGATAAAGTTACATTTCTTATCCGCTAATAGACCTTATGCATTGACGTCATCCAGCCGCCATCTTAGAGGTAAACTGATGATGAAACAATGGAAACGCGCTGATTTGTACGCGCGGCGCACATGACTGGCCAATGAACATCTTCCTTTTGACCTCTAGGCGAGGGCGCCCTACTCAAATGACGTCATATGCATAAGGTCTATTATGACAAACTTCAGAATCATCAATTCTCTAAGAAATTACCAAATACTACTTGAGTTTCTTTGTTATTTATATTTTCTGAGTGGGTACCACTGTCTTGGGATTGAATGTATTATTCATCTACATTTAATTATGTCTTTCTTTCATTTTCTCCAGCATGAGTTTTGAATAGGACTCTTATAGAATCATTTGTAATTTAGATAAGGATCTGTACTGTTTGAAAACAGGATGTACATGTAGGCAGAGTTATTCAACTGTCTGCCATTGCCTGGGCTGGATTATCTAGCTTGTAATTTCTAAATAATTTATGAAGAGCACAGTGTACTTTATTATTCTCCTAACCATGGTAACCGTCTTTGGCCTGGAATATTTATTTTTTAGTTTCCCTGAAGAATAATTCATATTACTTAAGTCGTCTTGGTTCGATCCTTTGCCTGTTATTTTTCTTGGTTTGTTCTTTGGCCTGGAATGTCTGTTATATTACTCGTGAAAATAATTCATGATGTCTTGTTCATTTCCTTCAGCTTCTCTAGCTTCAAATAGACCGATCCATTAAGCCCCGCCTCCTAACGAGTTGACCAATCACAGCCGCGAAACCCGATCACCATTAGTGCAAAGATCACCAAACGGCTCAAATGGTGATCAGATTTCGCGGTTGTGATTGGTCAAAGAGAAATGGGCGTGGCTTAATGGATCGGTGTATTGCTTTACAGATGAAGGCATACATATACATGTATGACTGCTACTGATCAGGAAAACAAATTAACAAGTTTAAATCTGAAACTTTACTTTTTCAAAAATTTATATCAGTACTGAATATCATGAAAAAGAATTTTGTCTTAATTACTACCTTAAAATATGAGAAAATCGCCCTAAATGCTTGGTTCTTATCTGGTACGTAACTTTAAATAGGAATTTGTGTAATGTGCCTGAAATCCGATGAAAATAAGGCCATTTTGAAACGACAACTTCTGCATAGGCTCTGGCTTGGGCTGTGTCTGTTATTTTGAAAAGGTGCGCTTTCGAACAGGACCCAATTTCATAGAGCTGCTTAAGCAACAAATATTGCTAAACAATTTTCTGCTAGGCAGAAATGAGCAGGATACCAGTCACAAATTGTACACGTGACATGGTGTTTTCCATTTCCACCCTGGTAAGCATAATTTTGTTGTGCTTAGCTACTTTTTGTGCTTAATCAGCTCTATAAAATTGGGCCAAGGTGGATGGTGCCTGAGCAGGAGCCAAAGCTAAGTCTTATCTTTCAGGATTCTGTCACATGGACAGCCCTGATGCATCATGTCTTTAAAACCACAATTTCTGTTTAGGTTTTATTTTACTCTAACAACAAAAAAAACTCTTAATGTAATTGTTTGACAAGATTGAGTTACATCTGTGTTTTCCATTTCCACCCTGCTGCTTAAGCAACAAATATTGCTAAACAATTTTCTGCTAGGCAGAAATGAGCAGGATACCAGTCACAAATTGTACACGTGACATGGTGTTTTCCATTTCCACCCTGGTAAGCATAATTTTGTTGTGCTTAGCTACTTTTTGTGCTTAATCAGCTCTATAAAATTGGGCCAAGGTGGATGGTGCCTGAGCAGGAGCCAAAGCTAAGTCTTATCTTTCAGGATTCTGTCACATGGACAGCCCTGATGCATCATGTCTTTAAAACCACAATTTCTGTTTAGGTTTTATTTTACTCTAACAACAACAAAAACTCTTAATGTAATTGTTTGACAAGATTGAGTTACATTTGTGTTTTCCATTTCCACCCTGCTGCCAAAAAACATGCCTTCAGGTAAATTTTAAAAATAAGAAAATTGTTCACATGCTGAGATGTGATTTGTACATGTATGCATCCCGAACTACTGCCTAAAGGTCTCAAGCTGAGAAAGTTTGTTTTAATCCACAGTCAAAACCGAAGAGCTACTGCAAACAAAATAAATTTAAGTTTGAAGGTTGCTCATGTGTCCTCCTTGCAACCTCCTGTCCCTAAACCTACAATGTAGTAACTAAATTAACTCACACAAATCAATAGCTTTGGGTGCATTTGTGGTTTTGAGTCTCGAACCTGCCCTTCCTTGAAGGATGGATGATGTAGAGAACCAGGTGTAAATTAAAACTATGCTGGATGGAGGGAAGATATCCTTCCTCTCCTTCTCTACTTAATGGATTGTCTTTGATTGTAATATCTTGGGAGATTACATCAGGCGAACCTGATATTCCTTGTTTTATCTTTACTTATTTTTTTCTCTCACACAACATGTGCCATATGTTTTCCTTATGTGAAGAGTTGTGTCTCTTTTTGAATTATTTGTAAATTTATGGAAAGCAGAATGTTCAAATGTAATATGAGTAATTATTAATCATTGTTTTTTCCTCTCTCATAAAATTGGCCACCAAATCACAAATGCACCCAAAGCTATTTAGTTACTACATTGTTCAATCTCATGCATAACACTGGAGTCTTTTAAAAACACACTACCTACCAATAAGGTTGTCCAGGCACTGGAACAAAGACACATTTTTAAGACAGCTTTTTGAAGTTCTTGAATTATGAGGTTGATTTTTGTAGCACCATAAGAGATTACAATGTGCTATGGGCTTTTTAATTTTTAGCTATTAATTTTGTTTTACATTGCATTGTGGTTATCCTCTCTACCCTGGGGTTTATGGCTGTATGTTTCTGAATTTGGATTTAAAAAGGTTAGTCATTATTGACTTCAAAACATGTGAGCAGTTAGTTGTTTTGGATTGACTTAGAAATTGTATGACCACTTCTTTCTTTCAGATGTGTCAAATCTATTGGAAGTAGACAAACAAATAGGCGGTGTATTTTTTAGGGAACTGCAATATCTGTTGCTATGTTTGTTCCTTGGGTCTTGCAAAATATATGTGGCTGGTTTGTTTCTAGCATACTGTGTAATCTGTGGCCAGTAGTTTAATTACGATAATATAATGAAGTTTTTCTTTAAGGACACAAGTGTCAAGACCGGGACTTGAACCCACAGTCTGCTGATCAGAAACACCATAGCTTGAGTCCATTGCCCTTAACCGCTCAGCAACGACACGCTGGATTCTAGGGGAGGCAAAAGTTGTTGTCAGTTTGTAAATTACTTATGGGAATTAAGAGGCTTCGAGGGAAAAAGTCTGAGCTAGTTTATTCTTTAAAAAAGTCTGAGCAATTTGACAATTTGTTATGAGTTGTAATCCATGTACAGGTCACCTTATCAATTTACCTTTTTTAGCTCCTTGTTGGCAAGTACATGTAGCTGATTGGTAGACCTTGTCACATCTCATGGTAACCTGCTGTAATTTCATTAAAGGAGACAGATTAAGACTTGGTCATCTCCAGCTTCAAAGGTTTTTTTTCATGGCTGAATTGAATACAAAAGGCTGAGGAATCCTATCTAAAAATACGTTGTTGAAAAGAGCTTTCAGTTTTACTCTTTAAATATCCTTCGAATTTCTTTCATTCATCTGCTCAGGGAGGACCCATGGTTAAATGAAAAAAAAATCTCTGAATATAATTTTTTTAAAGTCTTGTTAAGATTTTTCAAGAATTTTTCAAGTGAACGAAATATTGTGAATTACATTCAGTCAGATTTATGGTTAGTGTGTATGCATGAGTAGCCACAAGTATTTGAATTGGAAAGGTTAAATGTAACTGACGAATATGATTTCAGAACTACAAAAAGAAGTTGCTCAGTTTGTGTGGAGTTTTAGTTGAAGCGCAAAGTTTTCCTGAGCAAGTGAAGTAAGATTACTTTTAAGGCACTCTGGACTTACATGTATGTACCAAATACTTCTGAGTATGATAAGAATTATTATCTGTAAGAAAACTTAACTTGAATCCTTGATACTGATTGGTCTATCCATGGCAAAAACAGTGTGATTAACCCATATTGCCCGTTCCATACCACACTCTAGGTATTGCGCCATTCTAATGCTATGTATTGCAATATTTTAAGCTGCGCGTCAAGTTTGCTCAAACGTTAATTTGTTATCATATGCACGTCTGCATCCCAAATCCAACTCTGCCTTTGGATTCATTATTTTGGGGACGCAAAAAAGCAAAAAGAAAACCACATTCCACTCTGCTTGTGTGATAACTATTAATATTAATGTAATTTATGTATAATATTAAAGTTTGGGTTTTTGTAGATACTTTTTCTGCAACTATTTTTTAAGCATAAAAGCAAATAAAATCTTTAAAAAACATGAAACTAAGCCACAAATTTTGACCAACCACACTTACACTTATAAAAATTAAAGGGTGGAACAAATATGCTCTTTTAAAATAAAATAAAAAACTACTTATTATTTTACCCACTGAGCAAATTTTTACCCAACTAAATTATTTATCAGATTTTCCTTTACACTCACAATTATATTCAAGGGTAGAATCGTATTCGTCAAGTTATATAGGATTTAAGATACAAACGACATAAACACAAGGTACAGGATAGGTTATTATTTGCAAAAAAATATAAGTTTCAATCAGAAAGCTCATTGATTATGACATTCATATCAGTACCTTTCCTCCAGAGAATTATTCTCAACTGAAATACAGTATAAATTGAGGTAATGGCATTTAGAAACCCCACAAGTCACCATAGCTTGTTTTGATCGTCACAGTTGAAACAAGCCTGAGAGGATTGTGCACAATATCCTGGACAAAACATAAACTGGTTTTTGTTATTATTTTCCACGATATTTGATGACATTCTGAAATGGTGTGTGTTTCCAGAAAGCGACGAGATTTAATATACTATTCCAAAAATCAATAATGCTTTTTCTTTAATTAATATGTAAATATAGATGAGAGATTGTAATTTTCAGGAAACATGGCCTTAATTATCATAAATCAATAAAGAGATAGGCCTGGTGACAATAAAATAGTCACGCTCAGTCAAGGCTCCGCTGAACTGAAATAATTGACATCAAACAACGACAGTAGACGATTTGTTTTTGTCAACTGGGCAGGAATCGATATTACATCCTCAATAATTGTTGAGCACAAAGACCAGCTCAAGGCTGCCCACTTACTGCATCACCCGCTGTAGTTTTTTAAAGTAATTTTAAACAGTGTTTCCCGCCATTCAAACCTGAGGTAACACACCTTGCTACTATAGTATTACCACCTTACTGGGAAGATTTGCCACACAGGAAAAAGTAATTTAAAAATGATCAAACATCAGGCAACACATAGACCTTGCTACTTGTTGCCAATATCACCACTTCCATGTGAAGATTTGCCACAGGAAAAATAATAAATTATAAATAAGTGTAATTTAGTAATTTAGTAAATGTTAATTTAAAAAACATTTATGAGCCTTTTCCTTGATCGTTAATGTATCAAGAGCTAACAAGAGGTAACTATAAATAAATAAATAGTCAACTTGCAGGTACAACCGTGTATTAAATCTCTTTGTGGGAATGTCGGCTCTGAAAAGAGCCGGTGTGGTCTGGACGTTTCCAGCAGTATACTCTGCTCTTCTTCAGGAGAATGAGCTAACAATTGTTGAATGTGTAGATGGAAGCATTGTGCATTATTTTGTGTGAGCGTTGCAGTCTTGTCAGTTTGCAGACTGCAGAAATTGTGCTTCAATAATATCTATTTGAATTTTTACAAACTCACTCAGTACATCAGCCAGGGCAAACATTGCTATGAAAAGAAATTTATAACTTGAATGCTCAAATACTATCATGATTGTGATTTTTGTTTTCATCCTAAGTACCTTTCTTGCCTTGCAACATTTTGCATCTATAAAAACACATCATGCAAACAGTGTGTATTTCAACACTAATGGTCTTTGGTTTGTACTTTGATGTGTGAAGCACTGTATACTCGGCGCTTCTTAAGTCCGGAGGGAAAAAAACCCACATGCTATCTCAGCTGGGATCCAAACCAAAGACTCTCCGATTCTAGAACAACAAGTGTATCTGGTAACGAGGGGCAAGTTCAAATCTTGTAAGGTTATAAACTTAAGTCTGGTATTCTTTCCCCCAATGTAACCAGTACATTTATGTAAAGGTACATGCAGACTCGTATTTAATTTGTACTTTTGCAGGTATTATTGTACCTAATAATATAAACTAGCAGGTGGTGAACTGCATAAAATATGATGTATAGTGATAATAACTTGCTTTTCATAAACAAATGGTCAATAAGAAGCTTTTATGCACCAGCATAAAATAAAACAAATAAACTCAATACAATAGAAAAACAAAGTTTAAAGCCAGCCCTTTTAAATACTGAATACATAAATATTATAACTGTTAATAAAATAGAATAATGTTCTGTTAATAAATGTTAGATTAGCATTTGTCAATCAATATTGCAAACTGCAGGCACAGAATTACAGTTCTTTTGCCAGTGGGCCAGTAATGCTAGCCTATCTCTATGCTCATTGTCAAATTCATTTTTTAATGACATTTTCCCCCTTCACAGTAGCCCCCCACAGGGCCTGTCTGAGAAAAATTCTACAAGTGGCTCATGCTGTTTTTTGCTATCCCCTCACCTCTGGAAAATAAAATTTGCAGTGAGGTGCGCTCTGATTTCCTGCCAATTGCTCAGCCTGACAACGGCAGCCAACCACGGTGCTGCAGCGATGGTGCACAGAGCCTCACGGGCACTGACGGACACAATAGGAAGATGGGGCCTTCACATTGCATTCAACACCACTACTCACTTGTGGATGGTTGTGTGCGTGCTCTGCACATGTAAATGCAAGGATATAGACTATTCTACCTTGTAGGCAGGATGTCTTCGATAGGTGATTTGTCTCAACACACCTGAGACCCTCTTTTCCGCTGTGAGGCTTATCGTTGATTGTATGGAATTGTAAATTTGTTGAAAAACATGCAGTTGTCATTCTATGCACACTTTTTTGGATAACGCTTTCACAAATCAGTTTTCTGTGTAGTTTCTGTTGAATAGAACTTGGTTGTAAGCACAGCAGAAAGTTTCTTAGTGGATGCCAATGTGGTTTCAGCTGTGATGTGCCAATTTTGTCATCAAGAATATTTCTTGCCCGGTAGAGGTTTGAAGAGGGGAGAGGCGTGTCTTCATGTCTGTTGGAGCAGGAGGCATTTCATCTTAAAGCACGCTTGCGTTCACTCATCAAGGATCGATACAGGGGATGAGAGATGACGGGAAGGCACAGGTGATGCTGACAAGACCTTTCACAATGTCTACCTGGAGGATAAATTAATAGCAACCAATGAGCTTTTTTTTTTAAGCCAGTCCAAAAGACGGTGGTTTGTTTGCCTCCACCTGTACCTTCACAGATGGTTTTTCTCAATGATTCTCCCTGGTTGGTGAATTTAGGCTGAGCATTACATAGGAACAGGAAATCATCTTGATCTAAATATTATGTATTAACTTGGAGAGAGTTCTGAAACTAATTATGCGTTTGACTGTCCTTCTTCACAAATTCCGATTGATCAGATAGCTTTGGAAAATACTTCAACCTTTGGATCGTTGTCAAGTCGTGCCAGTCGGATACTATCTTCTTTTTTTACATCCAATGAAGGATTGTTTTAAAACCAATAAGGCAATCAATTCTTGTCTCAAATTGATTATTCGAGAGTCCTTGTTTGAAGGTGTCAGAAGATTGATAAAGTGAGTGGGAAAACAGTTATGGATGCAGACTTTAAAGTTACAAGTCATTATTAAACCATCGCACAGGAAATTAGCGTTTGAGTTTCATTGCTATTATAGAGGGAGTCTCCGCCATCGACCACAACATGTTCATCGGGAAATTTTCTGCTAGAATGGAAGGTCGAGCTAATTAAGTGTGCCTGGAGTGCTTTTTGAAAAAACGGCGACACTCAGCATATTATTGTCCATCACCAAGGATACAGAGTATAAACAGGTACATGTAGCTACAGCGGTAGCAATTACACAATGGCTACAGATTCTAGATACGCCAAGATGGTGAAGGAGGTTTCTCCGTTGCATAAGGGTCACCTGGATTATAACCGTCAGAAGTCGGAGCAGGAGTAAGTCAGAATGTTTAGTATTGTTCAGTAATTGCAGGTCATATACATGTACATGGTAATCACACATGGCTTTGTTTCTAGCTATTAACAGTGTTTTTATTGTCCCTTGTTGTCAGGCATGACTCTCCCAGGGACTATAGTCACTGCGGCTCATCTCAGCACACTATGCTATTAGTAAAGGTTTCTAGTTGTACACTATATATTCAGAGAAGCAACTTATGTGTTTTATATTCTTGGGCATAGAATTGTATTTGTAAAAATTGTGTCACCAAAATTTATGATGACTACCCTTAAAGGTATCCACTTTTTTTATAGCACAATTTTAAAAGAAAACCGTTTTTAAGGCTTTATTCAGGTTTGTTTTAAACAAATCACTTGTCAGCGTTGTGCTTTTAGCTTTTATGAATACCAAAAATCCATGTTGGAAAGGGGGCATAGATATTATTATTATGTCGTCAGCAGGCATGGATAGAAAAAAAATATCCTCTTGTAGCGAATGGTTTGAAGCTTTTTTTTATTTATTTTTATTTTGGTGCAAAATTAAATTTCAGGAAGCATGTGTAGCAAGCTAATAATAGTTTTAAAAAGCTTTTTTAAGTTGAGCCAAAGACGTTTGCTTTAAACAATGTTCAGCTTTTTGTGTGTGCTCAATAAGTCTTTACATGCATATGCCCAGAAATTGTTTTCACAGCAGACAAAATTTAAAGAAGGAGGAATGCACAAAATTGCCATCAAACAAACTGTCTCTCAGTGTTTTCACTAAAATGTGAGCATCAAATTTGTTGCATGAAATAACAATTAACCTGTGAAAGCTTTGAGCTCTGTTTTCAAAAATCCGGTTTTGGACTCATTTCTCAAAAGTGATAGCAGTCAGGCAAAACTATTTTAATGGAAAATTTCCACCATATAAGTTATGTGTAAACAAAATAAATTATAATTCAACTGCAATAAATATTGTATAAATATTGTATAAAGTGTAATAATCAAAGGACTTGGATGGCTGCTTTTGGGGTTCACCCTGATTTGTTCTGCTCTGGGAGCTGTGACAACCACCAGATGTGACCCAGGATCAAATGTGTAGAAAATGAGAAGAATTTGTTTAATGTATTCCGCTGGCAAGCTGCTGGCATTGCAAAGCACTTACATGTAAGTGTTCTTTGTCAATGTTTTCTTCAAATGTGTGACTAATGTGACTGTTCATGCAAGATTGGATGGGCTTGAGCAGATAAACTAGGTAACCTTCAAGAGTTATAAAAGTAACATTGAACAAATGTGCCTCCTTATTTATATGAGACGATGCAATCCTCATAAAGTCTTATACCCAATGTTTTCTTCCATTGATGAGATGTTTATAAAATGTGACTGCAGGAAGTCCAGGCTCTATTGCTGTTTATAATAATAATAGTGGCTTCTTACATAGTGCTCAAATCGGTCACTGCTCATGGCACTCCAACAGTATTATAATTTATCCTGTAAGGTATGTGGAGCTATGTTTTGAAGTATGAGACCCCTTTTTCCTTTACATAGCACCATGTAATGGTTTACCAGGTGCTGTTGAGTAAATGCACTGAGTTCTTTTCTGCATTACACAAAACATGGGCTACGACTTTAAGTCCCATCCGAAAAATGCTGTTTATAGTTTATACCATGACCATGATCAATAAAAATGCAATTGTAAATTATGTAGTTAGTTTTGCATTAGGTACATACATCATTGGTTTGGGGAAGATTGAACTTTGTTTCCCTCCTTAAGTTGTCATTTACACACCGACCTGTGAATCAACTAATAAGCCATTGCCAGTTAGATTTGAATAATGTCTGGTACAATGACTTGCTGGTGGAATGTCGTGGAATGTCGTGGCCGAGTGGTTAAGAGCACCGAACTCAAGCTCTGGTGTTTCTGATCAGCAGAGTGTGGGTTCGAATCCCAGTCGTGACATTTGTGTCCTTAAGCAAGACACTTAACCACATGCTTCGTCCTTCGGATGGGACGTAAAGCCGTTGGTCCCGTGCGTTGTGAATGCACGTAAAAGAACCCAGTGCACTTATCGAAAAGAGAAGGGGTTCGCCCCGGTGTTCCTGGTTGTGGCTGCTTAATGCGCCGTAGCACCTTGTAAACCCTTATAAGGTGCTAAATAATTGGGTCTCAGATTTTCATCACTGCAATAACCTATCTTTCTGAAAGTATGTATATACTCAGCGCCTTGAGTACCTTGTTTGGTAGATACGTGCGCTATATAAGACTTCGATATTATTATTATTATTATTAGTCACAAGTTAAAGGGACACACTAAAACATGACTCTAAAGGTCTTCCAGGAATGGAGAAGAATAGTTGCTAAAAGAAACCATCAAATTTGGCCGTTTTAACGCATTTTTCTAAAAACGAAGGTCACATGGGTTATCCGAACCACTTTTTGTGTTCGGATAACCCTCGTGATCTTCGGAGATAGTTTTACTTCCAGCCGTATAAAAGTAAATCACTAAACCAAATTTTCTATTTTTTTTTTACAATTATTAATGAATATTTGACAAAATATGTATTCAGATTGCGGGTACAAACTGTAAATAATTGATGAAAAAAGGAACGTAAGATTCTCATTCAGAGAGTCCGTGCAACGGAAGCGTGTTTTACAGCGCCTCGGCGTGGGAGCTAGAGAAACGTAAACCTTGAGGCATATCCCCTACAGCCGTTGCCGTGTCTCGTGGGGCCAGAGAGACAAACCCCGGGGGCAAGAACTCCCCGAGCTTGCTGGTCTTGCTGTGAGCTTCGGAGCTGGTCGGAGGGGTGGGGAGCCAGACCCCAAAATAGGTTTCGTTCCTATAGGTATTAATAGTCTGTACCCCCTAATAATTGTCACGTTACGTGGTGCCTGTGTGCAAAACATTCGGGACGACGGACGTCAGCACTGTTTATCTAACATGTATATGCACAGTTGATGTTTTGGAAGTTGCTGCATACGATGTCTTCTCCCATAAAAATGCCACGAAAAGACCCCGGTGGCAGCTACTTAAAACATTGCGCAACAATGTCGCATAAATTTGACAGTTGCAACTGCTGGAATAGCGTATCCTCCCCTGTCCGGTTTTCGATGTAGTATGCCTTTTTCTTTGAATTGAAAAAAAATAAAAACATTCCATAATCAACTGATGCCCTAATTACCTTCCTTTGTTTATAAGAAATATGCAAACATATATTAAAACGTGATGGACATTGAAACTTTCACACCACGCACCGATCTTCGATGACTTCAATAGCATCCCATTTGTTTTGAGTTTGACCTGTTTTCGATGCAAACAAGAAAGTATGGTGTCCGGGTGAAGCCATACGTGGAAGAAACATCTGCAGTGACTACAAGTGTTCTGTGAGACTTAGTGTATGACTCTATAGCCAGCAATTTTCTTCATTTTATTCAACATATTTTTTATTTAGTTTTAAAAATAACCCAAAAAAAAAAAAAAAAAAATTTAAATAATTCTTGGCTTTGAAATCTTATTTTTATTTAGTTTTGTGTCTTTTTATGTTTCTTAACATTTATAATAAAGCATATAAATAAACAGTGATAATCGAATCACAAAGCTGATGTTTAAATTTTAATATTAATAACAAAAATGATAGAGTGTTACAAAAATAAATTATCCAGACTATTAGAAAATGATATAAGGCACGTGGCTTCTTTAAGCCTCTGTATTTTTCCCCCCAGAATGCTCGGCAGAATGTTCAGTCACATGATTTGATCATCGTGAATTGTGAATTGAAAAAGTGTTTGATGAAACTTTTTCGGTGGGAATTTTTTTTTTATGGCCCCGACAGTATGACATATTTTTGTACCTTGCATAAATGCCTAAAATACCACAACTTTTTGCATTTACAAGTGCAACTAACCAGTGGAGCCTTACATGTTTCTAAGTTTTGGTCAAAGGAGAGGAGACTCTTTGCTTGGCAAGTCAAACCACAAAAATTGTATCTAGGGACTGTTTACATCGCGTGCAGAGAGGTAAAAGATTTGCCTCGATTTCAGGGACGCCCTGAATACAGGGCGTCCTACGATATACGCTGACCTTTGACCGCTTTTTGTTATTTTCAACATTTTTCACTAATTACGTGATATTTTGACGATTTCTTTTTAAAAACAGCAATCTAAAACTTATGGTTTCTGATTTTATATCACTAAATTACATAAACGGTAAGCCGGTGTGTCCCTTTAACATTTAGATTTGACCTCCACAGACAATAGAGACAGTTGCTATGTCACATGGTTCGGGCAAGATTTTATAATGATCTATATAGGACTGGGTAATGTCCTTCTGCCACACCAATTTTTAATTTTTTGTAGTTGGACTGACTGACTTCTTTCTAAGAACAACGGATGTTATTTCTATTCGTTCTTCGACCAGTGGAAAGTCTCCAATATCCTGCTTAAGTGGACGACATGATGTTATTGGTCTCTTGCACTGAGGTGTGACAACACCGATCCTCTGTTCGCTCAAGCATCTTCAGTCAAGTGTAAAAGTTCTGAGAAGAATGCTGACGAAGTTCAGGCTGACTGATGAGTGTGAATTGAAACCATGCTGGCATTTTTTAAACGGAAAATTGTGGGTGTTAGGAATTTACATTGATTGTCTCTGCTCATTGTACTGTTATCAAAATAAAGTGATAGATTAGCCCTTTCATATGCTCAGGTTGTTGACAAGTGCATTGTGCACCTTGCATGAGGCTAGGGATTGATGATTGGCTTGCACTTTGGTGTAGAAATAAAATGACAAGCCTATACTTACATGGTTTGTGTACTTTCCACTTGGACTTGTCAGGGAGGTTGAGGAGAATTTCCTTCCTACACCGTCTGCTGCTTTGTATTTTTAAAAGGTGGTAAAACATTTCATGCCATGTCAGCATGTACTTTTATGGATGTGGCTGGATCCAAGCTTCCCAAACAGTTACATGATAATGTGTACAGAGACTGACCTTGATGGTTGTCTCCTATAAGAACTATAAGAAAATAAGGTAAAAGAATAATTGACTAAATGGGCGAGCATTTTAATGCATTTAACCTTGGGATGAGGTTCAGAGGTGTGTGTTAGGAACATTGAGATAAAAGCTTTTTACTGTAATTGCAATGTAATTGCACATAAAAGCAATCTTTTAAAATTGTTCAGCTGGAATTGTTCTCTGATTCCTGATACTTCTTAAGAAGAATACAAAAACAGATATGATTATTCTTCGTTGGTGTTACAAGGATGCAATGTTAAGTTTCTTTCTTAGTGTCTTCAAACATTCTTCAAAGCAGATTTTTTTTTTTTTATTCTTCTTAAAAGCAAGGGTATACTTTTGGTAATTGTCAAAGACCAGTATCCTTTATTTGGTGTATTCCGTAATATGCATAAAATAAGAAACCTGTGGAAATTTTGGTCTCTATTGTTCAGCACAGTAAAAAACGCCCATGTTGCATCAAATTGTTTGCTTTCAGATGCCTGAGAAAGGCTTTATGCCTTAAGCCTATCTCAAATTCAATTTTGGTTTTTAGAGAGAACCTTTCAAAGGGTACAGCTCTGTTTATGGTCATTATTTTTTGGAGTAATTACTAAAGGTACAATGTACATTTGTTTTGGGGAAGGGAACATTTCTCATTTTTCTGATTGGATGATGTACAGGAGGTGACAGCATGTGAATTGTTTTCAGTGAGTCAGGTTTTAGCAATGGCTTAATTACTGATAGCAAAGATAGGTGCCTTATGTTGGCTAAGCCATGTTTCCTAGTTTCTTAGACCCTCTTCTTCAGGCGGCATGGCAGATCTTGATGCAAGATTGCACACAATGCAATCTTCTGTTGCATGCATCTTATTTTGTATCTATCATTCAAGGGAGTAATGTTATCATATTGAGGCCCGAGGGAAATTTGGTCTACCTTTTTCAATGTACTGAGATCTAGCACTATTAATATCAATGGAGATACAGGGAATACGACAAGCATGTATGCTGGGAGTATGAATTCTATGAAGCAGGAACCTGAAACCGTGCACGGCAACAACCTTTGTCGGATCTCTCCATCATCTTACGTAGTTTAATAATGAGGTTGATCGCACTTATCTCTTTCTTTAATTCCTGGTGTCGTCACGCCATTTCTTAGACAGTTATGGCTCATTAAAATTCGGAGAAGTCGTCTCATTTGAAAGTCAACCAACCCTGCAAGATAGCGAATGATTAAGCCTGAATTATGTGACATACTGTACACTGAAAATACAGTTCGGTAACAGAGAAAATTTGGACATCAAAACAGACGGATGTCCATTTCACCTCACGGACAGACGACACACACACTCGAATATTGATAGCCATGTGTTGATGCTGCCATGAATAGGTCTTCTTACATGGGAAAACATTATTGGAATAGTTCTTTACAGTCTGCGAACCTGCAGCTGCTTTTCAGTGTATACTGCATTGACTGAAACTTACAGCATTTTATAGCCAATTTATGTTGTCGTTGTTCTTGTAAATGGCAGCAAAATGAGCAGAGAACGTGCACCTTCAAGGTGAGTATGTATTATGAGCTTTTGTGGAAATTTTAAGGATCCTTGCATTACCAACATCCATAGATGAGTGGAGTTGATGTAGATGAAGGGATGCTCTGATTTCTTGGCTGTTAAATGGCTTGTAAAAGTTCGATTGATAACCAGTTTTAAATGATACCTAAAAGGCTTGGATGTCACCCTAGTGGCACACTAAATAGAGGGAGAATGAATGTTAATATCATTTGTCACACTTTAAATGGGTAACAAATCTATGTACTTCAACGCGCCCTCATTTTTAGAACCTTCATCCCGGTCAGACAATGGTAATGAGACAGCATGGCAAAGCCCCCCCCCCCCATTAAAATAATGGAATCTGCCCCATTGCTGTTTTAAACTTGATGGCCTTTGAGATGTACTTTTCGTCCAGATTTTGTTATTTTTCTTCCCCACAATGAATTCAAGACATGTTGACTGGAGCTGAACAAACAGTGTGTTTTTACAGCAAGTACATTATCCAGATAAACCCTTCGCTAACCTATCATTTTATGCTTCACCAACCCATGGGGGAGGAAATGGTAAACCTGTCTCGCTCAGTAGTACCTACTTATTTCTTAAGATTTGAAAGGAGTCTGTTGAATTCTTGTATCCACTCTGCCATGATTGAAATTGAAGAAACTGTCTGTCCCTGAGGTCTAGAACCGGAAATCTTTATTTCTATGACTGTATAGACAAGTCTTATGAAGCCGGCTGCCAGCCATATATGCCCCGTAGGTTGATGGCTCCATTGATGTCAATTTTTGCAAAAGAAAGCATAAATTACAATAGGTCTGAGTTTTGTTTTCCTGTTACAAATTATAAGAAGTTATTCTTATAGTTTTTCCATTAATTTTGTTTTGCATCAGGGTATGTAATGATGATTCCTTTTTGAGTTTTTTAATTTTATAAATGGAGTCGAAACTCCACTGAAAAAAAAAACATCAACAAAATGGCCTAGGGGTTTGTTTTATGTTACATATTAATTGTGTCGTTTGAATCGAATCAAAATGAAAAAAGTAAGTCGCAACAAAACTATAATGAATAATGAATAAAATGATTTAGTTATTGCCTTTTGTGATATGTAATGAGCAATGTATACTTTCTGATTCCTGTGGGGAACAATCCAGCTAGGCAAAGATCAGTGGGACTGGAATCAAGCTCATCTTTTGACATGAAACCAGTTGGTATCCTTTTGTGAAATGTTCCTTAAGATTCCAAGATTCATTGGCTTCAATGCAGCAGCTTCTTGTGACTTGTTTGATATGAGAGTATTTCTTAAATGACATTCCCAGATGTTGACCTACAAAAATTGAAACATCACATGAAGTTTATGAACTGTTAGGAATGTGTGATTTTCCACACGTCAACACTGTGCGATTTCAGTGACAGCAGTGACAATAAGTAGATCCAAAGCTCTACATAAAACATTGTATACAGTCATTCATTATGTTCGGCCATGAAACAGTAATAAACATCAAGTGATAACAAACAAGATGGTGCAAAGCAGCTCTATTTACAAACATTTTTTGTACCAAGTGATGGAACTGCATTGTTCCCTGCATAACTCACCTAAACCTTGGATACCATTGGAAAGTCAAGTGTTAGCATGAGGCTGCCATCACTGTTGTCAGGAACCCTGTGTGCTATAGCAATATTTAGATACTGATTCTTTTCATACAAAAAGGAGTCTGACTATTTTTGCATTTTCAACCTCAGTTTGATTGCAATGATTTTATAGACTTTTCTATTGTTGGTAAACAAACCGCACTGGTTGGCATGGATGGTTGAATGTTAGTAAAACATTCAATCCTGTTAACAGATGTTTTAACCAAATTTATTGTGCAATAAAATACCTCCCATGATTGGTTGCTTTGTTTCCAATAAATTCAACACTATTTTTGAATATTTTTGTAAAATTTATACAAACTGTGGCGTTCTTCCTTCACTCCCCGCCTCCTCTTCCTTCACTCCCCGCCTCCTCTTCCTTCACTCCCTGCCTCCTCTTCTGTCACTCCCCGCCTCCTCTTCTGTCACTCCCCGCCTCCTCCTCCTGCCAAAGAATGCAGTTCTATGGTGAACCAACAGATTCACAATTGCAGTTCCAAGCTGTGCCACTATAAAATACTTGCTACAGACAAATATTGAACGTTCTCATTAATGAAATAGAAACAAGGTGACTTTGTTTGTGTATGCAGACCGCTCATATAGGAAATGTTGATTTCTTAGGATGAAAATTGTCTTGTCTAAAAGAGCAAGCAAGTTTGATGCTTAAAGGCTGAAATTGGATGTCAGCATGTAATAGGGTGAATATAACCGTTACCACATGTAATTGAGTGATTATAACTGCTACATTGATGGCTAGATTTACATGCTTCACTGAGCACTGAGCAGTTAAGTTGTATTAATGCGCAAGTTTTCAGAGTAGCTGCTGTGTTCATCTCAGCAACTTTGATAGCTTCGGGGAAAAAATGGACATCATGCCAAAATATCAAGGCCATTCCGCTTACAGTTGATAATAATAATATAGAATGCCTCAAAAGTGAACTTAATCACTGTAGCTTGCAAGCCTGAGGACACCTGTAAACAAGGGTACCTCTAGAAAATACCGGGTTAACCCCTACTCTTCCATGAATAGTGTTCTGGTTCTTATACGCACACTGTCCTAGTCCACACTATCTTATTTTACACACAAATCCTATTACACAGAGCCTTATCATATCCAGTGCCACAACCGGGACTCAAACCCATACAGTGATCAGAAACAGATATTATTTCATTTATGAAACAAGGGGTTGTACAATTTGATTTCAGTCGGCAACTTGTAACACAGACACATCCTTTTAGCTGATCAGCTGATTTCCTTTATTTAAAGTTAATTGTCGTCGGCCATTTCCTCTTTTTTGCAATTACAAAGAAGCATGTCTGGTCAAATTCTAAGGAGTAATTCTGAGCCTAGTAAAGATGAACCCTAGCTTGAATGCAAGGTCAAGATCTCCATTGTATTATGACTCATTCCAATGACGGATCTTGAACACTGTGGGAGCAATTACATGCACGGAGTGTGTGTTTGATGTTCACAGAAAATTTATAATGCACAAAACAGCTTGAATAAACCTTTCTGCCTTGATAGTTTGTTCTATTCCAGCAAATATTGAACATCAAATATTGAAATTTGAAATAAATTCTCTACAGAGTTTATGATGAAGATAGCCTTCATGAATAATGTACAGCCTGGAACGTGACTTAATTTACATGTACTTGTTTAGCGTCTCTCGTGCACCAGGAGTGACATTCAGACTGATGTGGCACATTGCACAAATTGCTAATTTGTTATTTTAAGTTTTCCCGGCAAATTTTATTCAATTTAACACCCAGCTCATTCTATTTCGTTTTAAAATAAATGCTTCATTGCATAAGCATGAAACAATGCAATTTCATCAATTTTACATTCACAGGTCATAATATGATCATTCAAATTCATAAGGTCGCAAAGATCAAATTTTGCCAAAGCCAACAGCAAGAGACTGGTCAACTGTTTTATTTTCTTCGATTGTAAATAGGTAGTAGAAATGCAACTGAAGAATGGTGAATATATTGAATGTCTAAAATAAAATAGAATGACTGAAACCAACCTGTGAACAAAAACGAAAAATGCAACAGTGGCTAAAAAGAAACACCAGTAGTTTGAATGAATTTGAATTGAATGCGTGTTGTGAAACTGAATGAATATTTGATGAAGTGGACCAGGAAAACTATGATATGACAGCACTCATACATTTATTGGATTAATGCTCTACAACACTGAAATTCTCAAGTAAACTTAAAGACGGCGAAGAAAAGTAAAGCAAATCATCTGTTCAGATCCGAAGGTTTTTCTAAATATTTCAAGTCAATTTTATTAGCAATTTATTTTCAGGGTTCAGTTAGCAAGATTGGTTTGCTCACATTTCACTGAACAATATTTTAACATCATTAAAACCAATGTTGTTCCAGACAAATTTAGAATCTTCTAACCACCCTCTTAGCATAACTATATAAGTTATCAATTGTGAAGCTTCTTTAATCCACCCACTTCTGTCCTACAGTGATGTAGAACTAATACAATGTAGTCACCATTTCTTTCTCCTTTTGTTTTACCTTTCTGCTGATACAGAGTGCGTGTGGAATTCTTTGTGGATGAAAATTATCAATTATGAAGTTTCTTTAATTCACCCATTTCTGTCCTAATGTAGAATTAATAGTTACTAAATCTTTCTCCTTATTTTGTTACCTTTCTGTTGATACAGGGTTCGTGTTGAATTCTTCGTGGATGAACAGTCTTTCAAGGAGCGCCTACAGCTCTACTTCATTAAGAATAAACGATCAAGTAAGTCACCATTGATAGATTTACCAGAACTTTAAAAAGTTGTCAACAAATGAAGGTCACAACAACGAAATTCAAGATAAAAATCAGTGTTTACATGTTTGATAGATGTTAATTTTGTATTTATTTTATTTAGTGTTTTTTTTGTTTTTTGTTTTGTTGTGCATCGGGGATAAAGAATATGATTTGGTTTTTACCCGTACACCAATGTGTGTTAACCACTGTATAAGCCTACTCAGTACTTTGCCTGTGTTTACATGTATTCTGAAAACTTGCACCTATCCCCTCTTTAAAATTCAAGATGTCAACGAATTTATCAAAAAATTCAAGATGTGACAGAAACAAGAAATATCTCATGGTCAAAACACTCAGCCAGCATATTTTTATTGCTGTGTAAGACCTATGAGCACAGAATATTATACCAGGTCAATAAAACGCAAAATGATGGAGACACAGACGAGTCATGTGACCCATTGCACCAGGGCTTCACATAATGTGTGTGCCCTGCAGGGTTCGTCATGAGCGAAACAACGTCTACCTGCAGAAGCACGATTTGTTTTCTTGAATTATTTCCAAGCATGCAATCCCACTAATGTTGGGGGCCTCCCTGGCATTTCGATGAATCCTTATATTGCAGTCGCTCTCTACCCTGGCCCTGTTACTTGTGAAATGTGCACTTAGAGTCATCACAATTACTGGTTGTTGCGCTGCACGAAAGGAAACACTATAATTGCCTTCTTCTTTGCTATTGCGTTTAAATAAATTGTCGCTTGGGGTTTTGGCGTGTGATTGGATTTCAATTGACTATTTTAGTTTTGATTCATCTCACTCTCTGTCTCCAGATGTTCCTTGTTGAACATTGGTTCATGTTGCGCAAACAGCTTGCCTCACTTATGAACACATTTCCTTGGTTGAAATTATGAATGTGATCACAGCGATCCAGGATGATTACATGTTTGGCTTGAAAATTGTTATTTGCTCATGTGCAATCAAGGAGGAAGGCATACTCTAGATGCTGATGAACAGCTGGGGAGTGAGACAAAGTGTTGCTATCATTCCATAGGATGTTGAATCCAAACTCATGCTATAGTTTGGATTATTCTTAAAAGTTTGGGTTGAACAAAGAAAAATTGACTAGAGCGGGATTTGAACCTGCGACCTTCAGATTAACCTGCCTTAGCTCTACCATAAATGGAAAAATTAAAGCTTAAAATAGCTGAAAATTCAATTCTTGTACGTAAGACATTTTCACAGGTAGTGCAAGAACTGCTAGCTTTATTTAATGCCCATGTGCATACTTGCATTAGGCATCGTTCTTCTCCCACACACCCAGTGTAGAAATTTGTCTCTTTACTTATTTAGCAGAGGATGGTGACTTTAAATGAATGTACCGTCTTTAAGGCCTTCTTGCATTTTTTTCCTGGCTTCTCTAATCTACACATCCTCAGAACTTCCATTTGAATAGGTCTTAAGAACAAGACTTTTTGAAATTTCAGTGGAACAAATGAAAGTGAAATTTTAAAGTTCTGAAACAACAAAGATTTCAATGTGCTTTATTTTAGTATCAAAAGGTAATGTAATGATTTAGTGTGTAGGTTTGTAGTAACGAGCAAACAGTCTGGTTAGCCCTCGAACACACTCAGTTAAACAATATAGCTTGTGTTTGCGTACAAAGTCCAGCTGTGTAGCAGCAATGTAATTAAAGCTGCATGTTTTAGAGAATTTTTTAATTAGCAAATGGTGCTCCAAGTACATTTTAAAAAGTTCAATAATATTTTTCTCTGAATTTGATTAGTCAAAATGTTGGCTCTATTGGTCATCGAAGTTGTAGGAAAATAATGACAGCAAAAGCACACATTTCATGCAAAAAGGGTGCCTGAGAAAGGCTTCATGCCTGAAACCAATCTCAGATTCCAATTTTGAGGGTGAAAAATTACCTCTTTCTCTAAAACTATATCACTTCAAAGGGGTTGGTTTCTAACAATGTTTTATAATATTAACAGCTCTTCAGTGCTCTTTACCAAGTAAGTTTTTATGGTCATTAACTTGTGGAGTAATTACCAAAAGTATACCCTGCCTTAAGTAACAGCAAATTAAACAATACGAAGACACTACGAATAAACAAATATATAAACAGCACTTACTACACAAACTTAAAACCATTTCTTGAACTCCTGTCAATAAAGGATACTGTAGATACAATATTCAATTTCAAATCCTGTTTAAAAAAGAAATCTGTAAGATTCTAACAATGACAAATTGTTGAGACAAACATGGAAAGCCACTGTTCCCTGGGCTCAATTTGTTTGAGTTACACAATATGCTTTTCGATCAGATATGCATGGAGTCATTTTACATAAGTGCATGAATTCCCTAGTGAAGTCTGTATATGCGTTTGAGACGGGCAAGTTTTGGCAAACCTAGCCTGACTAACCCCAGCCATTTATAGAATGTGAAGAAGTTAAAGTGACCAAAGGCAGTCAGTGTTTCCTTGGGCTGATGAACCGATAAAAATTTTATTTATTATCAACTTAAAAGTGCATGCAATTTGCAGGGGGCACAATTATGCTTTAATTGTTCACATGCACAAATGCCACAAAAAGGGCAGAGGTGGACCTCTCATTTGTTTGTTGGTATGAGCAGTGGAAAAACCATGTGCAGACAATATATTTGTAACCAGGCAATCACGATCTTAATATTTAATCGACCCAAATATTTTCGGTAAGAGTAAGTGAAATTCTCTAAAGATTCTCCCTTTGGGTTTGAAAGATTGATGAGTTATCTCCAGTAGCTTAATGCTTGTTAACATTGTCCTGCTGGTAGATTTCCTTTGAGATTGTTTGAGTTTAAACTCAGCTACCAGAAAGTGGACTGCATGAGCTTTACATTTTGGCTCTCCTAACCTCCTAATCAATTTAATGCCAGTTGTCTGACAGATTGATTTGTGGGCAACTATTTGAGATGACATGGACAATGTGTCCAATAAATGATAATAGAAGGAAAGTGCAGGAGAGCACAAAATAATGTTATTGTCCATCTGGGTATGGAATGGATTCCACTAATTGAGTAAGATGTGTCGTGCAACCGTTTTGGTTCAAAACCAAGATGGGATTGTGTTGAACATTGAGGGGGGGGGGGGGGGGGGGTGATGATGCAGGCTTGGCGTCCACTGATCCAGCATGCCACAGACTAAGAAGGTGTTGGATTAAGAAGTACCTCCTCTGCACTCCCAGGATCCATGGACAACCAAGAACCATATAATTTAATAATACTGCTGCAAATTTTACAAAACTTTACACAAGAGCATAAGTCCATCTGTGCAAGATTTCTTGTGTGAGTAAGTGCAAGACTTATGTAATAAATGTTGCGCAAGTGGACTTACGAAGTTGTGTAAAGTTTTATGAAATCGGCTCCTGGTCAACAAATTGTCAAATAAATCTTTAGTTTTCAGCAAAGCAGAGATTCATCATATGAATTATTGTCAGGATGCTGATATTAAATCACATCCAACTAGCATGTTGTACAAAAGAAATTCATCCATGTAAAAAAAGAAATTCATAACAAATGTATTTTGTAAATTGTCCATGGCTATGTCAAAGTTTGTGCATTTTTTTTGCATTGAAACTGCATAATCTGTCTAAATTCGTTTTTTTTTAAAATCCGAGAAAAAAAAAATCGCAAAAATCAGGCTGTGCAACTTGAACTTATCCAGTGCCTCCTTTTTATTTTAGTTTATCAAACACAATGATTTAACAATGGCATCTTGTCCTTATTTTTCTCTTAACACAAGGTGTCCGAATCCGACTCTTCAATCTTTTGATCAAGCTCCTATCCTGTGTCCTTTACGGCATTCGTGTTTCTTTAGATTACAATGGACAGGAGCCAGTCAGGTGAGTTTTTTTATAACAAAACTGATGGAATGGTCTTTTCCTCAAACATCATTTGCCATTTTGTTTCATCGTCACTACCTCACTAAACTCATTATTTTTATATTTATTATGCAATAGTCTTTTTCCTCAAATAATGCTTGTCGTTTATTCTCATCGAAAAATTTGACTAAACTCATTTTTTTTTTTTAATAAGGAATGTTTTTTCCCCCAAATAATGCTTGTCACATCACTGAACTTGTTTTGTATAATGAATTTCCCCCCCCCCCTTAAGTATTGCTTGTAGTTTTTTCTCATGGCAACATTTGACTGAACTCAATTTTAACCAAATTAATGGCATGTTTTTTGTCAGATTTCCCTGACAATTTATTCTCATTGTCAACATTTCACTTTAAACTCTGTCAATTAAAAACAAAATTGAAGGCTAGGTCTTTTCCTCAAGCATCATTTGCCACTTATTCTAATTGTCAACATTTAACCAAGTAGTGCCATAAAAATTGGAAAACACTACACATTTTTGTAATCATGGCAGCCATTTTCTTTAATTTTTGTTTATATTTCAAATGTTTACATTTTTAGTTCAGTGTCTGTTGCTATACACAACCTAAGCTTTGGTGACTTGCTGTTGTTCACCTCTTTGTGATATTAAAGTTAATAATGAGAAGTCCCCTCGATCCACTAGGCGAAAGTAGTAGTCCCGGCCGATTTGCTAACTTCCGCCCAGGTGGTAGTTAATAAGCAGGACAGTTTTTTTCAGAACTGAGAAGTCTCCCGAATTCCGAATAATCTACTCCGCGGCAGTAGAACAAAAAGCAAGACAAGTTCTCAAAGAACAAAATATACCTAGCAAGTAGATATATATACATGGTGTTACCGCAAACCAAATATACATTGATACCTCACCATGCAATGCCTCAAATCCCATAAAACTCTGGTTTGGTATTGGGATTTGAGACCTGGGGCTAGATATGAAAAACATATTCAGGTTGTTGCCTTGCAGCGCTTGAGGAGTAAATGAACATGAAATATATTAAGCATACCTGCTTGCTCCAAGCCATGTGTGTATAAAGCAATGTAATTATTACACTCAGGTACACAATAGCGTAGTTTAATGTAGTTTAATGAGATGAGGCAGAAACATGCCATGAAAGAATGCGATTCCAGATGCAATGTATATTTGAAGCTCCATGAACATTTTTTTATTTTTTTATTTGATGTAAATTATTGTGTATTTTATGATCTGTATTATCCCCCTTTTTTATTACTGTAATTTTGTAAATTTGTACTCTTGTTGTCTATTGTTTTTATGCCTTTACTTGTATTGGATTCTCCTTATACACAGGGAAAACAAATTTCATGCTTTTTATCATGACAATAAATATTTTGAATCTTTTGAATCTTTGAATGTTTGAATAACTTAAAATATTCATTCGCAGGTATCCACAGGAAACTCAGCACGTCACAATCAATAATTTATAGAATGACAATGTGAAACACCAATTTCAAGGAAATTTGCTTTATCGACAGCTTTTCAAAATTGGACTCGGGGTCTTTGTAAAGTTGCCCACTACTGTTATTTAATGAAGACATAATTGTACATTTTTTATATCCTGGTTTGATTGTGTAAACAATGAAGCATTAGTCTTATTTCTTAGTGGTTGAGACTCCAGTGGCAGGAGGTGGAACATGTTCAAAACTTAGATTGCTTGGTAGGCCTACTCCTTGCCTTTACAATTATGAGGAGTTTATTATTTAATCAACATGAGAAACAAATATAACTACATGCTGCAAACCAGTAACGAGCAATGAATGAGTGGCGCTTAATTTGCTAACCCTTTTCTGCTTAGCTAAGTTGCTCTTTCTGCAGCTTTATCAATTTAAACCGGAGGTCCAATTTAATAGCTCTGCTCACCATAAGCAAACTATCTACAATTAAGCAGTTACCAGATTCTTGCGTAAAGTTAGTGTATATCACAGCTTAGCAGGGAATCTTTGCGTTTGTGTGTGCGTACATGTACATGTACTTCACATTGCTACTAAGCATTTCTTGCTTTACACAGTAAGCGTAGAAATTCAGAGCTTATCCTGTTTTGCCATGCTAAGACTGGTGACTGTAAGCACAGAATTTCTTGGTAAGCACATCCATGAAAATTGCGCCCAGGCTGCGCTGTGTCAAAAAATACTAACTTGATGTTATTGATGATACACAGCAAGCGTGTCACATTTCATTTCATACCAGATGGCCGGGTACGGACTATTACGTAGATTAATAAAGGATTTATGTTAACAACATACATATGGAGCTTATGTCAGCTTCTACAGGTAGATGCCTGTTCATGTTACATTTATGGTATATATTACATTTCATAATTCAATGAAATATTGAAGGGTTGGGATGAAACATCACACTGAATTTGAGCATGTGGGCAAAACCGATATGATTTCATAATTTCATTAGGTAGAGAGAGATAATGTATTGCTCAACTAAAATGCACTTTGATAATTATCTTGAAAGTTGGGTCAAGTGGGTTTTTGCCGGACCCAGTTCAACTTTACAAAATGCACACACATTTCCCTCTCTCTGTTTGCCCTTTTGCAGTCCAAATATTAAAAAACAGGTACATCCAAATGGTGGTTTTCACCCCTTGGGACATTTTCCTCTTCCTTATCAAAAACAATAAATTCCCCTTGCAGGGATCTAATTTACATGATAAATTTTGTTCCCATCGCATAACGTGCCCCTTAGTGATGACAACCTCTTACTATGCTGCAGTAGTGGGACGATTGACAACTAGGCACATACTGCAGATGACATTCATGAGGATTTAAAGCAAGGGTATACCTTTGGTAATTACTCCAAAAATTCATGACCATAAAAACTGACTTGGTAAAAAGCACTGCAGCTGTTAATAATGTATAACGGTTTGAGAAACAACTCCCTTCAAAGGAATGTGGTTTTAGAGACAGTGATTCAAAAACATGTCAATCTGAGAAGCGTTTCTGCATGAAATGTTTCTCAGATTGTGTATTCCAATTACGGATTATTCTTCCTGCATGAACATTACTGCTCAAGATTTTCGGTGATTACTCAAAAACGTGCCACCTTTTGAAATAAAATTTTCAGTGGTTAGTTTTATTGTATATTATACACATTTTTATAGGATTAAACCAAAGGAACGGATCCAAAAATCAAAGGTATACTTTGCCTTTAAAGGCATGGGTGGGCTTTATTAATCTTCAAGAAAATAAATTGTTATTCAGTCTTAAAGTTTATTTTCAAAGCTGTTATTGATGCCTCATACAGAGAAGTAGTGTCTGAATAACTGGGAAGTGATTAAATCAGCGGCTTTTCCTTGTTGCATTTGAGGCCTGTTGGAACAGCCGTTGGTGCTGCAGCGGCTCTCAAGATTTTTGATAAAGGTGCTAGAATATCCCCTACCTTTGGAACATATCAACGCACATTCTATCACAAGAATAATTCTGAACTAATTAAAAGAAAACATTGAAAATTATAACACAATAAAAAAAATCAGTGTTGAATTCAGCACTGCGCACTTGCAACTTACATGATGTCGGCACAAGCCGGCCTGCGTGCAATCTAGCACCCAGCACCCCTGGCTAAAAATATCACATGTTTGCATGTTTGCATTTTGCATGTTTGCATTTTGTACACATATTCACAGATATTCAAATTATACAAATATTGACTGCAACAAGTGGATGAGTTATATATTATCATTAGAAGGTGACCTCTGATTCCTCTCAAGCGTGTTGATGAAGTAATAGCCATGGGATTAAACGCCCCTGGATAACCGAGACATGTTAGTTTTACTTTTCCCATCAGTGTGTTGTCATTAGTTGTTTGATCACCTCAAGCAAAAAGATTCCACATGAATAAGGAGACTGTTTGTAGTAACTATTACCAACAGAGTAACTCATTGGCCTGTACAACGAATGCTCATAATATTTAAATTATCTGCAGAAATGCATTCAACATTAGATTAGTAATTACTACACCAATGTGTGAAGACCACTGTGTACTCAGTGCTTTCCTAAGTCCTGTGGAAAAAATCCAAGCTGCTCTTGATAACAGGATTTGTGGGTTCGAATCCCTCCAGAGTAGTGTGCCTGTGAATTTTTTCCAAGTATTGAGTTTACAATGCTCCACAAATCAGTGTATGGCAAAATCCAAATTATTATTATTTTATTCCTGATGCCATCTATATGGTGGCCCTGAAGAGACAGCGCAAATTGCAAATATATTCGCATACGTATGCGCACATATTCGCGAATAATCTCATGACATTGCATACGCTGCGCACATATTTGCGAATAATTTCACAACATCGCACATGTCTGCGCACATATTTGTGTATAATTTTACGACATTGCACATGTCTGCGCACATATTTGCAATTAATTTCACGACATCGCACATGTCAGCGCACATATTTGCGAATAATTTCACGACATCGCACATGTCTGCGCACATATTTGCGATATGCTTTGTCCCTTCAGGGCCACCATACATCTATTACAACATGAGATTGTTTGTTTGGAAGATAGAGGTTCTTTTTAACGATTGTAGTTTTTTTTTCTGATTTACATGTTTTTCGGAAGTTGTACTAAAGCATATCAACCAACAATCAACAATACAATTGATAAACTACATAAATACTATTCGGGTAAAGTTTTTTTTTATTAAAAAAAAAATAATAATAATCCACCCCAGGTCATATGCGTGTGTCATAAAACTGTAAATTAAAGCATGGATAAGAAAGGAGTATGTTACAAGTGCGATGTAATTTTCAGAAGATTTGTTTTTCTTCCTATTACTATTTTTACAAAAATTTTGTATTGCTATTTTGTACTTCTATTTTCAGTCCTACTGATAAAATAAAATATTGTTGGCTTTCACCATTGTATTAAAAACAAGACATTCAAATCAAATATGAAACAAATCAATTATGAACCAGCAAATGCAGTTACAAAGATTGACTATTTTACTGTTTGTTAAATTTAAACAGGTGATATTTTTTAACATCAACTCTGTACTATAATCCGCTATAAGAAATACATGTAGGAAAGACTTGTACTCTTCAGATTAGGGTCACATGTTCCACTTTACTTGAGTTCCTGTTCATGTAGCGTATTAAACCGAGTGGGGTGTAACACGATCATGCCAAACCGAGCTAATAACAAGCTTTCAATCTTGGTAGGTTCTGAAATGATTTTACCATCAGGCCAAGGGGTATCATGGCTCTGATCTTAAGAATACAATGACAAACCTGTCCCTGATTTCTTTGAGGCTTTTATATCTTAAACTAATTCCATTTCAATGAATAGAATGATGAAAGAGGGATATTCCTGCAAAGCCCTTAGAATAATATTTCAGTGTAAACCGTCCCTCCAATGAGAAGATGTGCACGGTTAACGTTGTATTCAATCATGCTATCTCTAGGATATTGCATGGCTATTTTTCAGTGTATTTATTATAAACAGTGTTCGTTTAACGAGAGGTAAGCTATTTTAGAGTCGCTCAAGGGGGTATTTGTTTCATGGAAAAGCTGTCTTGATTATTGTTGAGATTTGAGCCCAATTTGATGGAGTTGCCTATAAGCAGACAATATAGTGCTAACAATTTTCTGCTAAGCAAAAATGAGCAGGAAACCAGTCACAAATGGTACGTACATCATGCTTGGCTGGTGACCTTATTCTGGTAAGCACAATTGTTTGGTGTTTGCTAATTTTGGTGCTTAAGCAGCTCTATGAAGTTGGGCCATGGCAGGTAATATTAGACTGTCTCCATGATCATATAGCAGTCCTGTTGCTGTGAACTCTAAACCCATTTAATACACACAGGTGCCATGGTCGTCACATCACAAAGGCTTCATTATTTTACTGTGATGTGATGGCCAGCGTGTGCACGCCTGCAGTAACTGAGTTAGAGTTCATCATTCGGTGTACAGCCACAGTCCTATGATCATGACGATGGTCCATCTTTTAAATAGAAACTTCGAAAAGGCTATTTTGATGAGCATATTTCCCACACATACTTCAAAGTTTTTGTCATAATTATTGAAATTATTGCTCCTAAACCTTGTTTTGTCACAGATGTAAATCATGTTTACCTCTTCCAAAGGAAGGCATCATATCCTTCTGCCTCATCAAGTTCTGTATGAATCTTTTTATAGTTTCCTCTTTCAAAACCAATCATCATTAGAGCTTGTTCCCTAAACCAGAACAGCTTCCTCATTTGTATAATTAGGTGATTAGAGGTCCAAGTACACCTTTTTCCAGTTAAATATCTTTCAAATAATTAGTGTTATTCATTTTTCTTTAGAACTGAGTTGATATAATATTGGAAATTCAGGACTTAAGGCTTATTATGACCTCCGTGGTTTAATAGAAGTATGTGAAATATAGCTGCCATTTCTGGCTGTCGTTTTGGCACAAGTTGCTTTCGGCCGCTATGGTATCTAAAAGGTTAAACAGGAATCACGATCTACAGAAACCAAATGTACAAACAATTATCAATTATATAACATAAACCAACTGCTATGGGGAGCAATGTAAAAACTTATTTTTGAAAATGTATGTTTTTTGTTGTAGTTTCAGCCCAGGGACTGGTGTCACGACAATGTCAACAACTACCATGCCCAAACAGTGGTAAGTAACAAGTGTCTGTCAGATGTAAATGGGTAGATCCAGGGCTGCCTTTATTCTAATTCATCTGTTATCAAGCTGTAGTTTTGGTGTACTAGAATAGGCTGTGCAAGCCTACATGAGTGGCATGGTTGGCATAAAGTGATCGCCTCTCCCCACCGCACCCCTGGTTCGATTTCCAGTAGAAAGGAGTTGTGCAGTAGAGTTTTGTGTCGGTGCTCTCTTGTGTCTCAAGATTTTTTCCTCTGGGCCCTCTGGTTTCCCTCTGGGCCCTCTGCAATAGCTGCTGCTCACATCCATGTATCTTTTATTCCATGTAGTTAGAAATTTCTTGAATTTTCTCTAAACTTTGTTGGACCCATCCTTGGAGCAGTCCTTATTCTAATCATGAAAACATTTTTATTTTTTTACTGATACTGATTTAATTTTTTCCTTCTAGCTGTTCTAAAGACAATTCAGAGCCATCGATTAGATGGTAAGTATACCTCTCTGACTGTCATTAAATGTAAATCAAGAAATTGGACTTCATTCAAGATAACCATGATCATGTGGCTTGTCGTGGCAAAGAGCACTGGATTCAAGCTCAGGTGTGTTTCTGATCAGCAGAGTGTGGGTTCAAGTCCCGGTCTTGACACTTATTTCCTTAAGCAAGACACTTAAACATTGTTGCTTTGTCCTTCAGATGGGACGTACATGTAAAGCCATAGGTTCTGTGTGTTGTGTGGGTTACACTTATCGCTAAGAGAAGGGGTTCGCCCCGGTGTTTCTGGCAGTACTGGCTGCTAAATGCGCCTTTTTTTTTCAAGAGAGAAACTGAACTTAAATGAAAAATCTATTGAAACAGGAATACCCTGGGTTTAAAGAAAATTCACAAGCTAGAATAGTATTTTTAAAATAACTTTATTTGTAGTGGTACATTTTGGTCTCAGTGCAACAAATTGATTAACTACAATAATAATAAACCTGTCGGAAGTACTAAACAACATAATTGTAGTTTGGGAAACATTATTATTGATACCAATTATACAATAACAAAAATTTATGGAAATCAATAGCAAAAATATCGCAAATAAAATTAGGGTGTTTTTCTTCTTCAAATTGATACATAACTGTTCCTATTGAATCTTGAACCTTTTTTCCTCAAGAATTGCCACTGAAGGACTAGATTTATGGCATAATAAAACATAGTTTCTGGGGAAAGTTCTATGTGCATACCTAGTGAATATTATGTGAATACAATTTTCTTGGAGGCAGAAATTATACCATAGTCCAAGCCTTTCACAAATAAATATTGAAAACCGTGAGGACTTGATTTGTCAAATTCGCTGATTTTCATGCCTAACAGCATGCAAATACCTTCACATCAAAACAGTATGCTTGAAGGCTGAGACATGATGAGTGTGATGCTTGGTCATGTGTTCATCATCTTAGGTCAACAATACACTTGTCCATCCCCTACCCCCCCCCCCCCCCCCCCCCCATCGACCTCACTCCGCAAACAAAATGCTTGAAGATGCCTTCATTGCTTCATTGGATTCCAAGTAATTTGATATGATGCCTTTGCATTGGGTAAGCATAATAAATGCGTGCTGGCACACAGGTTTTTCTCTTAACCCACGAATCGCAATCGATAAAAGGTCAATACACAACAATCCTGATTTGAGTGAATATTCTTATTATTATTGCTATATATTTCTGGTGAAAAAATAAAGAGGAAGCCTCATAAGTGAACTTAATCACTGTAGCTCATAAGCCTAAGGAAACCTGTAAACAAGGGTACTTGCTATGCGAACCAGAAACACAGGGGTTAACCCCTACTCTTCCACAATATTTGTTCTGTGTTCTTGAACATGCACCACCAATTCTAATACACAGGACCTACAGCTTAATGTCTCATCGGAAGGACAAAGCAATTATGGTAAAGTGTCTTGCTCAAGGACACAAGTGTCAAGACCGAGACTTGAACCCACTCTTTGCTTATCAGAAACACAAGAACTTGAGTCAGTGCTCTTGCCAAAGTGAGATTTTATCCATCATAATGATATGCCATTTATGACAGAAAACATTTTGTATTGTTTTATCCTCTCAGAATGCATTGTTCCTTTGGCGGGATATTTTTACCAAATACATAATTGTCTTGGGAATACAGTGCATTTCAGAAGCCAGAAAGTTCAATAAAATCAACTGATTATTACTAACTTTTGCTCTGCCAGAGAATTTCATAAATAAAATTGTCCTGTGCGTGGAAGAACGAAAAGTTACCGGAGAAAGGGCGTCAGCAATTAATGTGCAAAATTGCATTTCAAGACAACTGAGTGTGAAAGATTGATCAGTTTTCTGCCATTCATTAGTCATCATAGGAAGGTTAAATTCTGCATGGGAATAGGGAACATGTCTTTGGGGTTATTCTAGCAACACAAATGTGACAGTAATGCCAAAGGAAATTTTGTCAGGAGCCATGTTATTGCTTATGGCCTTCTGTTTATAGAAAAGGGTACTTTTGTGCGTGGGAGATGGGCATAGAGCCTTACGCCCTTCTTCCAGGCACCCAACAAAGTTTTGCATCTCTGGTTAGGGGTTTTCGTTTCAAGAAATGTTCTTTCTTTCAAAATATCTCCCTGTTAAGATCAAAGAAAATTAAACTCTGAATATTGATTAGTACTCTACTTTTATTCAACTCAGTCTGTGAACTTTCTGGTATTGTGTGTTTGTGAATGCTGCTGTAGTTTCTGCTGTAGTTTTACAGCATTTAATTTACTTTTATGTTGAACAAAGACAAATTGACTAGCGGAATTTGAACGAGCGACCTCCGATTTAACGTGCCAGCACTTCACCAACTAGCTCAATGTTAGTGGTCTCCCTATTTTGTCAATATCTTTAATTGAACAACCCTTTTTCAATATCTGTGTGTCTCAAACCAATTTGTGTTTTTATATTTGCAGGGAGGCCTTGTTATGGGTACAGAGGAGCCCGGTACTCTGGGCTATTCAGCTCACTATTGCAATGATCTCCCTGATTCAGGCACTGCTGCTCCTTTTCCTGCAGTACAAGGTGAGAAAAAACTTCAACCTTACCCTAATCCCTAACGTTGAGGTATTCAGCTCAAGGAATTTACTTTGGGGCTGTCCAGAGCTTGCAACAATTTCACTGTCATTTATAGACAGATTTGTCAGGAAATTTTCTTATTTCAGGATTATTTCATAGATCTCCCAGCACCTTCAGATGTATAGACCTTATGCATTGACGTCACCAAGCCGCCATCTTAGAGGTAAACTGATGATGAAACAATGGAAACGCGCTGATTTGTACGCGCGGCGCACAAGACTGGCCAATGAGCATCTTCCTTTTGACCTCTAGGTGAGGGCGCCCTACTCAAATGACGTCATATGCATAATAAGGTCTATTGAACCATTGCCAAAACAAAGCTGAAAGACATAACCAAGCCTTTCAATATCTAGTTGGAATGATGTAGAGCAATATGTAAACCTCTACAATGTAGCAACCTGTGAAGTCAGGAGTCTCATCTCCAGATTCTCCACACCATGAGGAAACTGTTCCTCATGTTTTCAGGATTTTGTTTTTGTAAAATCTCACCCCTGCATACAACACAGTACAAGGAGTACAACAAGGGGAAGGGGAAGGGGAAGGGGAAGGGGGTGTCAAAGGCTGTGTAAGGTTTTAGAAGGTAATTTAAAATGCTGATTATTTACAGTAGAATCAATAGAGGAAATACAATTTGAATTTTGTTCACAATAAACACAAAACTTGTCCACCCCAGACTCTGGATAATTAAAAAAAAAAAACTTCTAATCAACTTGGATGACTCCATGAAGACAGTAACCTTGTCTGCCAGGACATGACCTTGCCTTTGGACAAACAGACAGGACACCATTATTTGGGATTGATAATGCAAAGCGTCCAATAATTGTCCATATAGGACTCCAATATAAAGTTGTGGAGCGTCGCGGCAGTATACATGGCAAAATAATGGATGACACATGACAAAATGTTCCACCAATCAAGGATCTGTGTGTGTGTGTGGTATATAAAACAAACATGTACAGGTCTTGTGACTTTCTCTCTCACACAGCAATTCTAGCTGAGTTTGATAATTTATCATGACAATTGATATTTCGGATCCCGTTTATCTCCCAAAATGTTCTGTAGTTATTCCTAAAGTGCACAGTAAATTCTTCATGCCGTGTCTCCAGTTAGCGTTTTTACACCGTCAAAAAAATTAAATTTAACAAATTGGCTCTGTAGGTCACAATAGTACACCTATTGTATTGTGTAACTACTCTAATAAATGACTTTTACTTCATTTTCCGATAGTTGTAACCATCAAAAATAAAATGGAGCCTGCATCATAAAGAAGCAGGCATTTAACTATCTAAAAGTTAATGGGGATTATTTACTGCAACTAATATTTGTTAATTAGGTACTAGGGACTGCATTTGCACAATGTATACTGCGTTTTGGATGGCTTGTTTGTTTGTTCATTTGTTTTTAGGTTTTTCCTTCATTTTTAAAATTTTAACTAAAAATGCAACTACTATTATCTCCTGCATCTAACATTTCTTACTAGATGACTAGAGACTGTATTTGCATTCTGTATACTGTGTTCTGGATGGCTTGGTTTTTTGTCTTCATCATTAAATATAATTGTTACTAATGCAACCACTGGAACTAAGCTGTAAGCAAGGACAAACTAAAGTAGTAGCATCGCCTAATTTGCATCTTAAGATTATATATTTTTTTTTTTCCCAGAAAAATAAATTTTGACAGATGCTGCTCTTTCAAAATAGAAAAGCAACAACAATTTGGGGTATGCCATGCATATTGCACAAAATACTTGCAACATGCAAACTTTGTGTACAAACAATAAACTCATTTGCATCATTAGGCTAATAACCAATCAATGACAGGTTTGTTCTTTGTCTCAAATTAAAGTTTAATTTCCTCGATGATAGAAAAATATGTCTTTTTAAAACCTACTTCTTCTTTTTTGACCATAATTTTATTTATAAATCAGGCGATGCATCTTTAACTCTTGAAGGAGTTACCATGGAGATTCAACCTTCAGTGCATATTTCATTCAATGTTTTGGACAGCTTATTATTTCTCCATACTTTTTTTCTATAAACATAAGGACCGTGAAAAACACAATGCAATATCAAGGAGCCTGGCATTTAACTGTCAAATTATGCATGGAGACGCATATATACTTCAATCCCTTGTGGCTTAATTTCACCTGTTTTTCTGTTTTTTGTTTTTTTGAATAAATAATTTGAAAGCCTAAGAAACAAAATGCAAAGCATCGTAGAGTCTCAGACATAAAGCATCCATTGTAACTAATCCCGAGCCTTAATCAAGCTTGAAATTTTATCCTGTAGTAATTGCGCATTATGTAGAAATTCCTCCTTTCTAAAGCCTGGCAAATGCTGATTGATCATGGCTCGGTACAGGAACAGTTTATTTACTAGTGAGTTCCTTTTGTACTCTCAAATTCTATTGAAAATGCATTCATCTTTATAAATACTGATTGCAAGTCGTTTGTCCTTCATAAGAAACAGAGTGAAAATAAATAAGAATTCTTAAGGCTTATGATAATTATTGTTTGATGCAACTAAGAGCACCAATTTTAACTGGGGGACTCCAATTACAAGAACATCTCCACTTGATCACGATTCTTGTGCCAAAAAAAATTCGCTGGACCATCGAAACTTAAACACTTCTTTTCTCAAGACATATTTTTCAAAGATTGCAAGTGCTTGAATTTCATAAAAATTGCCACTTCTTTGATCACAGATTTTGCAGCTCAAAATATTCTGAACCAAAAATAGTTTGACAAAACTCATAATAATTGCTTTTACTTTTTATAGCTGCTAAGTTTTACTTTTTATAGCTGCTAAGTTTTACTTTAAACAGGAATGGTATTATTCCTACTTTAATCCAATTTCTGATTTCTTTATTTTTATTTTTTTTTTGCCCTCAGAAGTATCTGAAAACATGTGTACTTAAATAGCCTTAAAAGTCCATTAAAGCCTACGCAATGTCCATCTTCATTGTCAGCCCTTGTACTAAAAAATGTTCCTACTTTTTTTCAAGGGCCAAATAAATATATTTTGTCTTTGTGAGGTGTGGTGGACACTATAGGAGTGCACTGTTTAGATTGGGTGTATACCATGAGACAAATTTACCCAAACCTTGTGTCCACCATATCTCAAATAGCTTTTGAGTGTTACAAGGAAGTGCCAAAGTAGGCCTGTGTGTTCATTGCTAACTCTTTTGAGGAATGGTTTGAAAAAACACTAGGACTTGCTTGGTTATAAGGTAGCTGGCCTGATGCTAAAAACGATTTAACTCTGGCCAGTGGTCTAGTGGGACTTTCAAGCCAAGCATTATGGGATCTCGGGGGTTTAGCTTAAAGCTAGGTAGTTGGAACGCTGATACTCAACTTGTCCAAAAATCAATTTGAACCATCTCTTTAAACAAGCAGGGAGAAGACCATGCCGTTAGATGAGTTGAACTCCCGTGTCATTTACCTCTCCTTGCTGCAATTTACCAGATCTCAATTTATAAGAATGATAACATGCCAGTCTTATGGGGCCTCCGATGCCCAATGGGCATCTCAGCTAGGCGCTCTTTATGTTTAGTATGCAGAGCTATGCTTGAGTTATGACATCCATTCATATCAGTACATTGCTCCAAGGTTATACATGATAGACTTGTCTCCAATATTTACATGCACCATAGAATTAAACGTTAATAACAATTCTAATCCTGGGTTGAAGTCAGCGTGGTATAGAGAGAGTTCATCATATCTGTGAATGTATAATGCAGCTTAAGCATCGGGTCACATCCAATCAATAGAACGAGAAGGTTGAGATGTGATCATGCAGCATGGAGACAAGGATGCACCTGCTGAGGGCATCCTGATAGAAGTGTCAGATTTATTGAATATGGTCCCCCCCCCCTGCACTGTGATGGAGTATGTCAATGACAGCTTTTACCAATATTGTCTGTAAGCAGGAGAAGATGTTTTTTTTGTACATCTGCCTTCTCACGAGGGCGCTTTTGGGTAATCCCGATGTTTGTAATCTTTTGTTTCTGATTTAAATAATTAGATAATTAGCATGAATGGGGAAAAACATTCAACCCAAAGCAATTAATTAACATTGTATGCCAAGTTCTAAGCCAAATTTAAGCATTTCTCGTTAAAAAACAACAGCTTTGATATTAATGCTGTAAATATTCTATATGTTGAGAAATTCTTACCTTACAAGCCCTTTTTATGGAGTATTTGAAACTTTCTTCTGCTCATCTCAGAAACTATAGTGCACTAAACAAATATTTATCCATTCCCCCCCCAAAAAAAAAAATACATAAAAATAAATGAACAACATTTCTTGTTGTGAGTCTAAACACAGACCTATATCCTAAAGTGCTGTTTTGTTCCAAAACACTCTTGTTGCTTGAAGAGATTACTACAATTTTTTTTCTCCATTTCATATACCCCTTGGCTAAAGTGTTTCCAACCCTGCAAAGTTAATGTTTGATCCTCCCGTCCTGCATGAAGAAAGTATGTCCACAGATTGCAACATATTCCTTTTCTAATATTAAAAATCCCCTCTTGAAAATATAACAGGAAATGAAGAAAGCCTCAGCAATTTTAGGAGCTAGTCGGTGTTACTGGTCTTACAGTCATGATTGAATTTCACTGAGTGCCGTTGAGGTCTTACGGGTTGCTGAAGGAACTACTCTGCTTCCATCTTTAATGAAATTAGACACCCATTCTTTGACTGACTGCATCCATGGACTGTCCTTGCTGCAAACCCTTTGACATGAATTAGTTTGAAATTATTAGAGGTTGAATTATGCAGTCGAGTTGAATGCTCCTATTCGTCCGGTACGGCTGTATTGCAGATATTGAATTAACATTGATCTGTGTGTTTTGGTTTTCTCGAATGCAGAGAAGAATAAAATAATGATTGTTCTCAAGATCTACAGATTATTATTATTTTTCTTCTGTTTAATGTATTGGAACTCATTTCAAACGCTGTCGATTTTGACATCCAAGTGAGGCCCATGCCAAAATCAAGCACTTCTCAGAAATATTGAAATGGTTTTAAAAGTGAAGACAATCAAAAAGTATTAACTCATTATTTCAATATGATGTGATTATAAACATGCTACATGTATATGTATTCTTTGGCGTGTTGTGGCTGAGCGGTTAAGAGCACTAGACTCAAGCTCTGATCAGCAGGGTGTGGGTTCGAGTCCAGGTCATTACAGTTGTTTCCTTGAGAAAGATACTTTACCCTAATTGCTTTGTCCTTCAGATGGGACATGAAGCCATCCTGCATAGATCCTGTGTGTACTAGGATTGGTAGTGCACATTAAGGAACCCAGAACACTTATCGTGGAAGAGTAGGGGTTAACCTCGTTGTTGCTGGTTCACGTAGCAAGCACCCTTGTTTACAGGTTCCCTCAGGCTTGTGAGCTACAGTGATTAAATCCACGTATGAGGCATCCTTGGTTTCATTACCAGAAATATGTAATAATATATAGTAATAATAATATGTTGAGAAACATCTTCAAGGCATTAAATAAGCATTACTTGAAATTTGTTATTCTCATCTATTCGCACCCAGTTTTGAGTTTGGCCAGGAAGTGCTGGTTGTGGGCGATGAGCGTCTTAATTGAAGTGTCTTTTCTTTACACAGATTTCAGGCATGTAATTATTTCACTTTCTTTCTGTTTTTTCCAGGGGAACATTCTGCAACAAATTCTAAGCATCTATTTTTTCTTGGAACTTGTCACCACAGTGCCGTTTTTAGTCACAGTAAGTTGGGAAATTTATTGTAAATACCTTTTAGAAATCTTATAATCAATTAGCCCAATCAATTTACGATCAACAGGCCTTTGGGTTCATCTACAAAAATACTTTGCACACGGGGATCCTCTATGATTGAAACAGATAAATATCACCCTTAATCTTCTGAAATCAACCCTGATGTACATCAATGGTGTACAGAGGGTTCATTGTGTACCAATTAGGGTTGGTGGTACCCAAGGGCAATGGTAGAGGAAGGTGTACCCCTTCACTCACTCACTATGTCTTTAAAAATCTTAGCATTATTTTTAGAAAATAGACCTCTTGCGTTGTTCGCCATCACTGAGGTCAAACAATGAAAAAACGTGTACGCATGATGTACAACTCTCGGGCAATGATTGGTCGACTTCATTGCCTCAGTTAGGGTGCCGTTTGGGCTTGTGACATCATATGCAAGGGGTCTAGTAATAACCTAAGGCTTTTAGTCTCAATCCCATAGAAGCACTCTCATCTCAAGGTGGATATCATCCTCTGAAAAGAAATGAAGTAATTCGCCCCACTTGCTACGCCACTGCTGTGTGTATCTGCTATGATTTAGTTTTAAGACAAAACAGAATGGGGCCAGGCAGACCAGACCTGTCAAAGTCGAATGGTTTCTATATTACTCATTTTTTACCAATCGATAATCTGAAATTATTCATGTTCCTTATAAGAGATCTTGAAAGAAGTTAAGAAGTAACCCAATGTTTACGTAGAATAATAATTTTGGAGGCTAATCAAACTTAGTGGCACCTGAAAAGCTGATACGTGAAGGATACAGTTACTATGTGGTTGAGCTGTAGGCTTGTAAATGCACCTTTTGACAGCCAACCACATCAACCCTTCTAAGACCTGGAGGGAGGGAAACTGGAGGGTCCAAAGAGAAAAACACTTGTGGTGCAGGAGAAAAAACCACCTCACAACTCTATTCACACATGATCCTAGCCATGAATCGAACCCAGCATGGTGAGAGGTGAGCGTTTTAGGCGTTAGAGTACAAATTTGAGGTTGGGTGTTTGGTGGGTACACCAACGGTGCACCAATAATAGAGCTCTGGTGTAGTTTTGGGCTACACCAATTTGTTTCAAATCCCTACACTAAAACTGCACCAACTTGACACCAAAACGGCACTACAGTTGGCTAGGGGTAGCCATGCCCCACGCCACCATATAATTGTTGTTGCCGAGTTGCGCAAATCCACAATTTTGCAACCGACCCTTTAAATAATTTTGTTCCCAACACAGATATTTTCAGAGAACTTACGGCGCCTCTTCATCCCCGTCTTTTTCAACTGCTGGCTTGCCAAAAAGCTCCTGGAAAATTTGTTTGTAAGTTCTGGTTTTGTTTTTTTAATTCATTGTTTAATACACATGATAATTTTCATTTCAGTAATTTTATTCTTACAATTCGGAGATTGTTTTGGAGATTGTTTCAAGGAATTTATTTTTCAGAATTTTTTAAACTCTAATCTTTCCACCATACTAGATTTTCCTTTAGAAAACCCCCAAAATCTTAAATCCTACTATATTAGCATGAAGCATCAACAAACCACATGAAAAAAAGCACCTGTAATTTCCCACACAACTCAAAATATCCCTAATTGACCATTGCCCAAATATAAACAGTGTCAACTAATTATCTCCCCAGTGTTTAGCTAATTATTGTAAGGGTCGTTAAGATGTCAAACAGTGATTGTTTTTCATTTTGATGTACACTGTTATTATAGAATGACCTTCATCGAGTGATGCAAAAGCCTCATTCAGCCTTATCACAGCAGTTAATGATCTTACTCTGTACTCTCCTGTGCCTCATATTCACAAGGTGAGCATTCTAACATCTAGGGTCCCATCAAATTAAATCTCAGTCCTTGAATAAGTAAATATTCATTTACAACCAGGCCTGGAATTGCAGCTTTGAAAGGGCAAGGTCATTTTCATTTTGAAAAGGGCACTCCATTGGACAATCTTAAGGGCTATGGAAGCTTTTTGAAGAGGCACCAAGGCCAAAGCCAGGGGCACCAGAGGCCTCGGCCTCCCTGGCCTTCATGTAATTCTTAGGGTTTATGTACTATCATGTGCCTCATGTTCACAAGGTGGGCATCCGTACATCTCGAGGTATCATCAAATTAAATGTCTGTCTCTGAATAAGTAACTATTCATCTGCTTTGCCCTCTTTGGTATGTGAGCTTTTTGTTTGTATTAGATTCTGAACACAAGAACATGAGCAAGACTTGAGTATGTGTGTTTCTCAATTCTTCATCATAAATCAAAGTGAAGTTCTTTATGTTCAAGACTTGGGGAATGTGTGAATCCACTCCTTGGTTGTGTTCTTGTAGTCAGCACCAATTTGTATATGTCTGCTTAGCCATGAGTTATTCTTGTATCTTTTTCTTTTTCTGTTCGGTTTTTATATTTTACCAATTATAATCATCCTTTTGAGTTGTTGATGTCTTTGGGTAAATTACCAATGTTTTTTCTCTGTTTCTGTTTCACATTATTTGATTATTTAATTACTTGATGATTATTTTTCGCTTGTGTACATTTTATGGAATGAGCTAAACATAAGTAAATAAATTATATTCATGTAAAGCTACCAGGAACTTAGGGTTAAATTTAGTATCAATGCTAATTTGGCATAATTTGATGTATAGGATATTCTTTTTATCAATGACTGTGAGTTCATGGAAAGAAATTAGGAACTTGGTCAGGACTCGAACCCACTCCTCACTAAGCCAGCAGACGTAACCAGTGCAATAAACCATTTGTGAGTCAGATTTTGAATGACTTGATCGGTCACAAGTGAACACTCAAATTGGAGTCCACAGACTAAAGACAGTGTTGCAATACATCACATTATTTGAGGCAAGCTTTTGTACTAAGCAACCTCCATATGGGCAAGAAACCCTGGTGTGGGTGTTTGCCTTGTCTTCCTTGCCTTCATTCAAACAAGAGGAATGAATTGAATTGATGTAACCATCAGTGACTGAAGTGGGACACTGTTCCAGATATATCCCAACTGCAAGGCCTAACCATGGTCCGCAGGCAAACATGCTTTGCGCCTTTTATCAGTGTGCCAGCTTCTTTTTGTATTGTGGTTTTGCTGTAAGTGCAGGATGGTACTGCATACTGATTTATCCTCCCAATCAATATATCTGCCCTGCCTCTGACCTTAAAGACAGCACATCTACGAGGTTGTATTAGTCATGCACCCAGCAGTGCTTGAATTCAGGGGAAATCCACAAGACCACAGGGCTAATTGTTGCTTAAAATGTTTACTGGACCAGAATTTCTTTTTACAAGAGAATCAAAATGAGAAAAAACTTAAAAACTTATTATTTTCTATTTGAGCAAGTACTAAAAGACATATAAGAGATGATTGATCTCATTTTGCATTATGGTTCAAGTACACTTTGTTTGTAGAACAGAATTGAAAGTTATTTTATCAGACTCAAAGCCAACAATTGAACACGATATTACATAGATTGAGGTATTATTATTCAACTGAAAAACACAAGCCGCCGGATTTGTCTGGTCATAAGTTTACCGGCCAGACACTAAAACTACTGGCCTCGGGCGTGTGGTCCAGTGTAAAATTCCAGCCTTGCCAAGGGTGAAGTAAAGGAAATGTTGGTATCATTTTCCGGCTGCCAAAGGAGTGTATAATCAGGTTGGGACTGAAAACCCAATCCACACAGTGCTCCTGGCGGGATTCGAACCGGTGTCCTAGAGGTGCAAGGTGAGGAAAGATACCGCTACGCCAACCTGACCATCATAATGAGCTGCAGGCCAACCACTCATTATTGTATTATTACATTGTTAATTAGAGTTGCTGTTATTACAACAGTGTCATTATGTGACCAATCTGTCTGACAGTAGTGCGTGTATTGTCATACACAATACACATTGATGCGTCTGAAGAAATAATTAGGTACGTTTAATTAATTCCAATAACGAGGGCCAGTGTTCCAGACCCTGAAATTAAATTGCATTCGGCCAGCCTTTAAAATAGAAGTAATTAAGCATATAGTTCAATTGTGGGATTTTATTAATACTGAAAACCCATCCCCAAAAAGAGGTTAGCTAATGGGGATTTTTAAATGAAAAGTGTTTTATAGTGAAATGACTTGACCAATGGCTAATCAAGTAGTAATGAGCATGTGGAGTAATTAAAGGGGGACTTGTGCCTTTTAATTGATGTCCATGGCCCCCCCCCCACCCCTCATTTTAAATATTGACCTTTGAGATTAACAATTACTGGAGTAAATGAAAGCCAACTCTAAAGACCCCCCCCAAAAGAGAAAAACTAGGATGACTTGAACAGAATTGTTTTTAAGAATAGTCTTGAAATGTGTGCAACTGGTAGACTGTTTGACGTGAAGAAGGAGACTGTTTCATAAATGAGATCCATCAAACTGTAAACTACATTCACCATATGCTTTACAACCTTATGAAAAGTAGGATTTTAGATAAAACACATGTTTTTTTTATATTATTATTATTTATTTATTTATTTATTTTTTATTTATTTATTTATTATTAATTAATTTTTTTTGGGGGGGGGGGGGCCAGGTCATTACGAAAGTAAAATCCTACCCCATATTTTTTAAACTTTTTTCCCCTGTTTGTTTGTTTTGGTTTTTGTAAGGGTGGGGGGGCAGAGGAGGATTTGACAAGCCTCATTTGCCATTTGACAAGCCTCATTTACCAACTGAGCCTCAACACAACTGACTCAAAAAAATAGGGGGAGGCGTTTACACCCCCTGGTCGTTACACCCCTGAGCACTAAGCTACCAAGAGGGTACTAGGTCCAAAGAACAAAATAATAAGTCTTGTCTGGTTAATTTGATCTTTCATAGACCCACACTAGAAATCTTTACAGTTCAGGGATATGTGGGTGAAGAGCAGCTACAGATCTAGAATACACAATGATGTTCCCGCTGTCTTAAATTGCTTTCCAGTCTTGTGATTTGTATATATTTTTCTCTTTTTCCAGCAGGCATTTCTCACGAGCATGAAGTCAGTGTTACTGCACACTATAGCTAGAGAGCATGTACATGTACATAGTGCTGTATTGGTGGAGTACAGTGTCAGTGTTAGCTGCTGGTGGTGGTGAATGTATTGTAATATGTTTGTATGCATTGTATGCTTTCTGTATCAAATCACCGGTTATTTGTGGTGCATATTCACAACGCATGTCATTTTATTTGCGGTATACGCTGTTTTGGCACAACTCCATTTCTTCTCTTATTAGTCTTCCGCACTTCTCTCTTATAACACCCCCCCCCCCAATCTTAAAGGATGTGCACAATGTTGGTAAAATTGGGAGAAAGCCAACATAGGGCTAGATAGCTCAGTTGGTAGAGCACTGGCCCCAGGTTGAAGTCCCGCTCTTGTCAATTAATGTTGGTAAGATTGAAAATATAAATGTTCACAGATTTGCACACAACCTACATGGTAAAGATGGTTAGGTCTCAGTGGTGGGGAACTCTTTTTGAAGTATTTTTGCTTGAAGTGCTGTAGTTTTTGAAATATGAGTTAAACAATTTATGAATCTAACCAGTCAAAAGCCCAACGTTTGAAAACAACAATGGCTTAATGAGATGTTTTACTATTTTCTTGTGACTCCAATGACCGTTTGATTTTAAACATTAACATGTATGCTGTTTCATATATCACACATATTGCGGATACATGGTCTTTGACAATTACCAATGTTGAATTTGTGTTTTAAAGCCTATTTTTGTTATACCTGAAGCCTTGAAATAAGCAACCCCCATCCTTAAGCCTATGGTGTACCTTGTAAAGGACATTAAATGTTTTTAAATTTTGAATAATCATACGAAGGGTACTATTTTGATTCCCCCCCCCCAAAGAAAAAAAAGAAGAAAAAAAAGAAACAAAGGGAAAACACCCCAACATAATCAACCCAAGCACCTGCTTGATTTTTCAATATTTCCCCCAATTGTTTGTATTTCCTCTGTCGATTCTACAGCCGAGATATCAACATTAACTCCTTCTTTGGGGTATGCAGCCTCTTTGACCACACACCCTAACTTTTGAAAATATTTTCTTGTAGAAGTTAGAAGTGCATCAACTCTGGAAAAGCATGCAGCTGAATTTTTGTAACCAATAAATAATTAATTTCCTGAAGCAGTGGTGCACACAGACTGGCTGGCATTGGTTTGTGCTTGATTGCAGCTTTTTTATTACACTCGATAGATCTCCCCCACCAGATATTTTTTTCATCATTTGATTTTTTGTTATTGATGTAACCAGTACATGAAGCACGCATTGCACCTGGGGCACAGTTTGGGGGCAATTAAAAAAAATAAAAAATTAAAAGCGTGTTGTGGGAGCATCAAACTAAGTTCTGCTGGCCGAGTCATCAGAGTGTGGGTTCGAATCCTGGTTGTGATACTTGTGTTCTTGGGCAAGATACTTAACTACAATTGCTTCTCAGGAGTAATGTGTTGGGTAACTGTGTGGGTAGAGATTGTTGATGTGAACGATTAGCAACTTGTGGGCCAATTTGGCTGCCGGTGCTGCATATTCCAAAGGAGTTGAGATGGTTTCAGGAATGCTTATAGCTTTAAACTGATACAATGTTTAAAAGCACCTAATAAATGCCTTCTTGTTATTGTTACTAATTATTAAATGCTAACAAAATGTCACATAATCAACACTGCAACATACTGAATTTGATACCCATTTAAAGTATTCTTTATTCTGGGGGGGGGGCATGCTGAGTCTGATTTTTTAGGTTGCTTACTACCATTACAATCTTTATAACAAGCAGGCTTTTAGATAGGAATTACACAATTTCTGTTTTCGGGTCCTTCTCAAAGTATTACCCCACCTTTAAATATGGATTGAATGAAAACCAGCTCCATACCTACCTATCAGCTTATTGGTATTTATTTATTTATTGAAGTTGTGCTGATACTTTCCTTTTCTTGAGACTTCCTTCCCAATCTACTCACACCGCTTGCAAACGTTCTCCTCTCACATTTCATCTCCATCCTCAACCAATCCATCTCAAAAACCAATATCAAGAAACTTTAAACTCTCTGTCCACCTGTACAAACAATCTACATCCTCATCAGTCAGGGGATTCTGTTAATATTAGACGTTTATTTATTTTCATTAAAGCACCTCATGTGACAGCACCTTTCTTGCATTTTCTTCTCCCCATTGATGCTGTAGATATATTGTTATGTGTGCTCCAGAAAGTTTCTCTAAAAAAAGAAAAAGATAATATGAAGTGTTAAGGGGTAGGCACCAACTCTTACAACTTGTGAAAGTTGTTTTGCCTTCACAAGTTTGGCACAGGAAGTTGATTTCATTGGATTTTGTTGTTAATAGACATTTTGAAAACTCATCTCAAAAGGCTGTTAGAGAGTAGGAAAGATCGTGTTTTTGGGGGAGGGGGTGTAAATGAAAAGTGTTTTCCAAAATGACTCTACCCGTAGAGGGTGTAGCAATTGGCAGTTGCCTCAAGAGGCCGTATGGAAGCCAAGTTGCTGACTTGCCGGGCAGGTACCAAAGTTTAATATTTTATTTCAAGTGTCTTAAACTGACTCGGAGTTGATTGCAATTTGTTTTTCAATCATAATTCCATAGCTGGATGGGAATCCAACATTTGGAGAGAGCAGCAAAAGATGGAATGTCAGTTTTCCATGCATTGTACTTTACTTTTGTAACTTTCTCCACGGTGGGCTACGGTGATATTCAAGCGGACATTTGGCCGTCACAGCTTTATATCATGATCATGATCTGCGCTGCCCTGGTCGTCTTACCAATTCAAGTAAGTACAATCCAAGCTTGTTCCCATAAACATGTTCTGTATGCCCCTCTTGAAGACGGCACTTACAAACTATCCGGTTCATAAATGTGAGCCTTGTTCTCATGGTGCCGGGCTGTATTGGTTTATAATCACTAAACCCCTGAAATAAAACCAGCCTTACATACGGTCAACCATTTTGTGGATTCAAACTGTATTTTGTCATGAAATTACACAAAAAACACACAATTTCAAAGGATATTTATGTGAATCATTATTTTATTCTACTTTCAAAATAACTTTCCAACCAAACTCATTTTGAAACAACTCCTTTATAGCCCAAAGCGCCCAATTCAAAGGCAATGTATGTCCCTTTAAATTTTTCTGCTCATTTAAGAAAATAAGAAAACCTACTGAAACTTATTATTTTTCCTTGATTAGCTGGAGAGGTTTGGGTTCTTACTGGTTGAGCGCCAGAAACAGGGTGGTACATACAGCCAGCATAGAGCAGAGTCCGGGAAACACGTTGTAGTCTGTGCTACAATCCTGCAGTACGATCTCATCACAGATTTCCTCAATGAATTCTACGCACACAACCTTCTGAATGTAAGTCAACCATACATTAATCATTTTTCATCAGCTCAACAACTCCCAGAAATTATTCTACATAATTTGGAAAAAGCAATGAATAATTTTACGATGGTCAAATTCATCACTGTGTTGATTTGTGAAATTTTCTTCATTTTTGAGTTGTTTTCATTTCTTGCCTTTAAACATCATTCGCCATCCCGAACTGCTTCTTACTAAAAAGTGCATAATTTGTTGATTACATTAGTTAGTAAATGGGCATTCATGTCAGTAATTGCATCTGACGTTTTCAAAAAGAGACAGGCATCCCCAAACAAACAATGTGCAAAATATATTGTAAACAAATGGACAAGTATAGTTCAAGTCACATTTGCAGTTTCTCAAAGAGACGGGCCTATGTCAGCCTGTACTTGACCATGTGACATGCCCGCCCTTCACTATGTGAAAAACATACACTATTAGATATGTGCAAAAGTAGGTCATCGTGCTTCTGCGTTTTCACAAAGAGATGGGCATGTTTGACTAATTATTGTCTTAGTTAACCCAAGTTTTTGTAATTTTTTTTTAATTATTGTTGCGGTTTAAATCTTAGAAAAACACATTAGGGTACTTAAACTGCACAGGAAAGTTTTATTACTGCAGAGTTTTTAGTTCCAAATGAAGCATATTTTGAAATGCTATTATCTCAAAGCGTTCTTTTGACACTGTTTTATCCTAATTATGCTCTTCCCTTTGTGAAAACAGTAATGAATTAAGATGGGGCCTGGTTCTTTGTGTGTGTACATTTAATAAAATATTTCTGCAAGCTTTTGAATTTCACTTATTACTTATGCCATTGTTGCAGTTTGCCTTTAATTTTGTTTTTCTGTATTGAAATAATTTCTATGTGATGATAATTCATTGTTGTGGATTTTCAACTGTGGCTCTTTGTGTGTAGCCAAATTATCTATCACAAAAAATATTGAAAATTTCTTCTGAATAAATTGTTACAGATTTTTTCCTGAAATGGAGCAATTCAGCTATTTCTATGGCGATGATTTTTCAGAGACGCATATCAATCAAACTATTAACAACAACAAGAAAAAGAAAACAAAATAGAGCCTTTTAACATGATGTCCAAGTATATTGTAAATCATTGCTGTTCAGTTCAGTTCACATCATTCTAGTTCTGTAATGAATTTGAGATTTATTTTATATTCTTTGAACATCCATCCAGGGAAGGGGAAAAGTGAAAAAACAAATTGTCATTGTCACTTCCTCCCTGACCCTCGCTGACAATAGAATGTGGGAGAGAGAGAGAGTCACACAAAACAAGACAAGTCCATAAAAAAATGTTATCTGATAAAACAACTATTAAAACTATGGATGGCACTGTGTAGGAAGGAGCTTCTAAACCTGTTTGTTTTCAGGCCTAGTTGTCGAACCCTAACTAATCTATTGGTTACAATCAATGAGTGTAGAGGATGTGTGCTGTCAGACATAACACAATTACATTTTTTCATAAGGCTGCTATCTATCAACTTCTGAAGGCTTTCCAATAAGAAAATGTCAAAGGGTTTATACAACTGCGACTAAAAAAGACTTCATGTTGAATAACAAAACATGTTTTTCGGCTTATTCTTAAAAAAATGACACAGGTTGGGTGTTATTGTGAATTATTGAAAACTTGAGGATCGGGATGACTGTACTATTATCCCCCTCCCCCCCCAAAATAAAAATAATAATATACAAAATTAAAAATGAGTGTTGTTTCATAAAGAGTAATAAGAATTCTTATAGTGTTAAAGTATCAAGTAATAAACTAAAAGGGAAACTGACTGAGTAAAATTTAAATAATTTTAAATATTATTTTAAATTTAAATTAATTGGAATTGAACAAGAAAACTTTTACTAAAGCGGTATTTGAACCAATAACCTCCGGATTAACGTACCGGCGCTCTACCAGCTGAGCTGTCTGGCCCTATGGTGGCGATCTCCCTCTCTCCCTGGCCCATTTTTCTTTGTTCAACTCCAAATTAGTGTAGTAAATTAATGTGTAACACTGTGTAATGGACCATACAGTTATGGAAACCACTATTTGATGACTTGATGGTGTTGTGATACCTAACAGTATTGAGGTATCAGAGGTATGCACTAAACAAAATGACAGAACACTTTATAAGTAAACAGTTCTTGCAAGAATCTATACACTCATGATGACGATGATTGATCATCTCTGTAATGGTGAATTAAAGTAATGTTTGTGTCTGAGCATGTCTATTGGTTGAAACCAAGGACTTTAGCAAAAGGAATTTGGGTGTGTTGACAGAGCGAGGACATCTTGGAAGTGAGGACAACCTCGCTTTGCTTTCACGTGAAACACCAATGAGGATGTCGCTATAAAAAGAAAGTCCAAACAATGGGAGAAGTAAGAAATGTCTAAAATGTATTGGGTGGACTATTGTGTGTGGTTGGTGCTGAGAAAAATAAGCTGATCATCCATTTAACATGAAGTCAGTTGGGCAAATCTCCACCCCACCCCCACCCCTTCTACAAAAGCAGAGAAAATGTGACCAAACACCCCATCCCAAACCAAGTTCACTTCATTTAAACATTCTGCCCATCTCAAACACCTTGTCTCCTTTCCTTCTCCCCAGCTCACAAACTTATTTCAAATACCGACCATTTGCTCCAAAAAGCCTCTGACTAAAATTGCCTTAGGAAGAGTACCACTATTTTCATCAGCTATGATGATTTGGATAATGTGTTTTGTTTGTTTCAGGGTTACTCGGTCGTCTTGGTGTCCCCCTGTGAGCTTGACATCTCCCTCAGAGCTCTCCTTCAGGTACCCCTATGGGCCCAGAGGGTCGTCTACATCCAAGGATCTGTCCTGAAAGACCAAGACCTCATCAGATGCAGGTACAGATCCGTTTCCCAAATCTTGTTTCATATCTTGCAGCTTGCATTGATGTGCTCTCCTAAAAGCATTGCTGCTGTCCTGGGCCCAATTTCATAGAGCTGCTTAAGCACAAAAAGTAGCTAAGCACAACAACATTTCGCTTACCAGAATAAGGTTACCAGCCAAACTACCATGTCACATGTACAATTTTTTACTGGTAACCTGCTCATTTCTGCTTAGTAGACAATTGTTAAGCAATATTTTCTGCTGAAGCAGCTCTATGAAATTGGGCCCTGCCTGGAGAGGATGGGCTGCAATTCAATATGTGCTCTGTGTTTGAGCTGTTAGGGTGTTTATCAGATGGTGGTATTTTCACTTTGTTCTGAGAGAGATTGGTAGCTCTATCCCTCTTGTAGCTGGCAGTGCCTTCTCTCTGGAACCCTTTCAGATCGGTCGCAGTGACGGCAGCCACTGGGAGCCCTTATCAATTTGTTTGCATTCCTTTACAAGCATCCACGCGGTCATTTATTTTCTGCGTTTGGAATTGTAATCTCGCTTACATACCTCGTTAGCATTCAAGGTATGTGTTGCTCATGTATGTTATCCACACAGTTTGTCTGCGTGTGCCAAATGTATAAGATTTTGCCACAATCGCACAACGCATAAAATTTAGTAAAATCGTTTAAAATAATAGGACCAGTTTGGACTATTAACAAAGTGATATGTGCACGTGCCAAGTTGTCAGTAGTGATTTGTTTCGTGACATCACACATTTGCTTAGAAATAAGCTATTTTGAGATATGGTGAACACAATACTATGACACTATTAGGTTTGAGTAAATCTGTCTGTATACGTCCAAACCAAACAGTGCACTCTTATAGTGTCTACTTTATCTCAAAAAAGCTAATTAAGATTGATCCGCACTTAAAATCAATCTTAGCTCTTTGTGAACTTGGTCCCTGATCCCCTAAATTGAGTCTATCTGCACACTATACAGGTAAGTATATCTATCCTCCAAGTCTTTAAATTGTTTTGTGATTTTTCATGCATTTTAAAAATGTTGATATCTACAGGATCAACGTTGCTCAGGCGTGTTTTATTCTGTCACCGCGGAACGTCATGGATAGATCCGACGCAGTAAGTAAACATTTACACCTTTTTGGAATTCAACTTTTCAATTAAGACTCGGTGCTTCTGTTAGAAAATACAAGTATCATTGGCAGCTTTCAGTTTATAGGTTATTAACCTCTTCATATCTTGTGCATTCTCTGTGATCCAAGTATGATCAAGATTGTGTTTAAAGAGGACCAGGATTTTCCTGCACCTCTCCAGAGACTATTCTATCATACTGATCAAACAAGTGATTTTTCATCAATCCTCTAGGAATAGATGACACAACTAAAACTGTTTTAATACTATACCAAAAAGTGTTGGACTATCACTGGTGGTTTCCAGTTTATAGTTGTCCACTTCATATCTTGTGCATATATCAAGAGAACAGAGGGTAAATTCTCCCTTCTCAACCAGCGTTGAGCATGATCCAATTTGTGTTGTTAAATTTTGCACTCACACTTTGTGTTTTGAACAGTCAAACATTTGTGTCACTGTAGATAGGTTGCAATATGACGTAAATCGGCCATCTTTACGGGCAATTTGGAACACACAGTCCCGCGTTACGCGTGAGAACGGCGTGCAGCACGCGCACATTTCACAAAACTCATTGCGTGATTGGTTAGTAAACGGCGCGGCTGCGTTAATAATTTGAGCGCCTGACGCGCCTGCAAGCCAAAATGCGATTTGCCCGTAAAGATGGTGTCTACTGGGAACTATCTATAGACTGTTATCTTGCTGCATCTATCACTGTCTTATACCTAGTATTCATTTAACAACATAATTATATACTTATATTCAATATACAAAGGGAGCCAGACTATTCTCTCTTGCAGCCTCAGTTTGGTTACTAGGGGCCTTTTCCAAACATCGGCTTGAGCTCCAGCTCTGGCTCTGGCTCTGGCTCTGGCTCTGGCTCTGGCTCTGGCCTGGGCTTCAGCATCAATTTTGGAGCAGTGTACATTTTGCAACATTAAATGAAGGCCCAAGTCGGAGACAGATCCCTAGCCAAAGTTTGAAAAATGCCCTTATATTGTATGAGAGAAAGCCAATATGGCTGCACATCACATGTCAGATAAACCATTGTAGCCACTTACTTGTTGTTCAGTATTGTATTACAAAGACTAAATGGCAGCTGTATTTGATTTGATATCAAGGGAATAATGTGTAGAAAAAAAATCCCTCATCATTCATGTCATCCCAAAACATGATTTGGTATGATAAAGGCAGTATATCAATTCTGATAAAAATACTAGTGGCTTCCTATAGAGTACTCAAATCTGTAATTTAGTAACGCTCATGGACCTTCAACATTATTACCCCTGGTCACTGGGCCATTTATTTCATTCCTTCAACCATCTCAGCTCCCTTGGGAGTATACAGCCTGTGCTGTCAACTATGTAGCGCACCAAGCTAAATCAATCACAAGAACCATCTCTGCCTTCAGCATGGCATATCCTGAAACACATCACCACATCAACTCCATTCATTGAATAAAGGCAGCGCTATCAAAGATTCGTCTGATTAAAGCCTAAATCTTGAAGTTTCAAACAGTCACCTTTTAGAAGCTTGTTATTATCAGACTCGGTTTCTATAGCTCACTTTTAGCTCACTATAAGTTTCCAGTCATATTTTAAGTTTCTGATCACCATGGCAATCGTGATCCTCTTTCACTAATTCTGTTTTTCTTTAATTGCATATGTACGTATGGTTGGCGAGAAAACAGGGTATTTTTAGAATTGTTCACGGCATCTGGATTCCATGCCAATAAAAAACAACTAAAAATGAACATGTATTGTTAGGCACAAGCAAACCTTAGTACACAGCTTGTTTTTGTTATCTTCTTGCAATATTTGACTTTCAAAAGAAGTGTGTTTTAGATGTAATTTGGCCTGTTGGCAAGTGACATAAAGTGCTCAATTACTAGGTGAAGAGTGTCAACGTTATAAAAGCTACAATTGTTGTCACTATTGATCCCTCAAAAAGCAAGACCTTCAAGAATACTGCACATTGACTGTTGTCGCAGCCTTCATCTTTCTAAAGTATAAGTTGAGTTGCCGCAGAAACTGTGCAATCAATTCCCTGTGTTGATGCTTGAGGCACCCACAACCCTGCCAGATCTGGGACAAGAAATTAATAGACAAAGGGAGTGAATCTGGGGCAGCACTTTGCTCTGTGTTTGCTTTGCCTTCAATTCTGCCCACGCTCTATGAAAACTATGAAAACGATCATTAGGAGTTCCAAGGTACCTCCCAAAATTTTTGTTAGTGTGTCTGACTTTGAAAATGTCACCACAACTCTCTATAGTCAGAGGTAGGGGGTAATGGGCACCTTTGATATTTTTTAAGTTGTATGTTATCATTAGGTTTCCTTGAGTGACAAATCAACTTTTTAGAAACATGCTCAATTCCCCTGATCAAATTTGTGATTACACACAATTTTAATGAAGTTGTCACTAGGTTTTCAAATAACCCTTTAAAACCACAATCCTTAGAAGAGGATCGTTTCTCAAACTGTTGTACATTATCAATAGCTGCAGTGCTTCTTACCGTCATTAATTTTTGGAGTAACTACCAAAGGTATACCCTCCCTTTAAATAACTCTTTTGAAAACTAGACATTCTGAAACAACTCTGTCACTTTAAGTTAAACGTAGGCGAGAATTTCCATTCCATAAAGTCAATATGAACTGCCACTCTTCGACTTAATTTGTTTCAATTCGTCCTTCGGGAGTGGAAACGTCTAATAATTGTCCGACTTGTTGCAAAGAGCTCTTCCGACAGAAAATTGGGTGGTCTTTGGAGTGGATAAATCAGTATTTACTTACGCAGCTTCCTCTGCAGTGTTTCTTTCGATTTAGTTTTTTTTCTCTTTACTATCCATTTATTAGTCCATTTGTTGAGTTAGGGTTGATGTGCACTTTTCCACCCAGAAAGAAATTAAGTTCACATTATTTCCCCCTTCTTGGTAAAATTCCAGAATTCACATTCACTCCTGTCTTGTTCACTAAATAAATTTGGCTGGGCTTTTTTCCCCTTTTTTGACGTGGACCTGATTCTTCAAAATTTAGACAAATTTGTTTTACAAAGCAAAACAGCCGGTTATTTTCAACACCCATCTCAGTCTGATATGTATTTTATTTTGTTCATTTTGAAGATCGGCGCACTACAAAAGGAATTGGGGAATTAGATTACGGAGAAGTAGGGATGAGAAGTTTGACACTTTTATCTGAGTTTAGGTTTTTTTTTTTTCTCTGCCTGTTGAGCAAAAACAGCTGTTATTCTCTTCAGATGGAAAAAATCCCTGTTCTCTGATCTACCTCTCTAGTACTGAAGACACTGTTCCCAAAAGTTTCTTGAAATCTGTAACTCCATGGGTTACAAAAAGGTGGAAATGCCACCATAGTCAGCATACCTCCTAAAATTTGGGTCTCAGTTTCAGATGTTTTTTTGGCAGCCATGACTCTCATCCCTCATATTTGTTTTCCTGAAGGGAAAGAAATATGATACATTTTGTGAAATTAAGTTTTAAATTAGATCTCACTGAGACAATCTGTTGTAATTTTGCTGGATTGCCTTTTAATTGTAAAGTTAATCAACTAAGTATATCTCATAATACAGTGACAATGGGTATCGGATTGACTTGAAGTGTGTAAGAACTCTGTTTAAAATGTTGAGTATCTAGCTTCTTCGAAGTAGCCATTATTCAGAAGAGAGATTACACAGGGTGTCACTATAGACCACTTGTTCCTCAATTTTAGCAAATCATGTCATGATAAATGTTGTACAGCCAGCAGAGTGGACAATTAATGTGCAAAAAATGTGTGCTTTGAGAAAACCAAAAGTTAGAAAGTTTGATTGTTTGTCAAATGTTGTTAATTTCAGAGATTTAAACTCTGCATTGGAGTGAAAAAGCATAATTTGAGAGTAATTCTCTCGTCATTATTTAAACAAAAAGTAACTTTGTTATTTCTTACAAACTTTGTGCTGAGATAAATGTTGTAAGCATGCCCACCAGGGGGCCCAAGAGCAAGCCTCAATATTAATAGATGTTAAATTCGGGATCAAGAATTTTAGTTGTGTTTTACCCTTACACCGATGTATGTCAAGACTTGGTACTTCCCCCGAGTCCTATGGAATAAAAAATCACAGGCATATTATGATTCCAATGCAAGTGATATGCCTGTGGTTTTGTTTTCACAGGACTCAGGAAAGTAAAACACTTATCAGTGTAGGTAAAAACTAATAACTGTGGTCATTGTACTGTTAGATAACTGTGGAATTTTCCCTAGTAGTACAGCCAGCCGCTTTTTCCATAGGTACATTTAGAGTTACAGATGCACATATTTTACGTTAATGTGAATGTGTGAAAGAATTTTGCGTCAAAACACATTTCAGTGGCATAACCCAGAAATTTTCATTAAGGGGGGGGGGGGGCAAGCGGGGGCAAAGCCATATTCTTGGGGACTAATTGATGTATCAAACCAGTCATTTGTGCATTTTTTCAATCTCATTTTTGGGGGAGCAACGGGGGGAGGGAGCAAGGGTTCTGAGCGGGTCGTAATTGCACAATTAACGCGCGTCTCAAACTCTTGGTTATTAAATAAGTCTATGTGTGACATTGACAAGCATGCTCTTTGTCCTGTGTTGATTTTTCTCGTTCCCTGCTCTCTCTTCCACCAGGCTTTGAGCAAGGAGCCTAGCAAAACCCCACACCCAAGTCATGGCGCGTCCTCCTCCAATACGATCAGAGACAGAATAGTAAGCACTCTGTGTGCCTTGTGATGGAGATCTATTGCATAGAGCTGCTAAGACAAACATTCCTGCTTAGAGCGTATCAGTTAACCAGTGAAGTCAACTTGGCCTGATTTGGGGTCATCCTGGCCTGATTCAGATCCAATTTCCAAAAGCTGGTTAGCTCAAAAAAATTTGCCTAAAAGATATATGTAATCAGTAAAACAGAAATTTACCCTACCATATGGCTCTCTGCTAAAACAGCTTTATGAAATTTGGACTGTGATGTTGTATTAAGCACAGTGTTTAATATATTTTTGGTCCCATAGTTACCTACTTTGAGTGCTGTGTCTCCTAGTTATTGCCAGCAACTGGTACCCTGGATTTGCTAAGCATTTTTACCGTGTTAGTTGGTTAATCCATATAAACCCTGATCCTAATTTCATATATGCTGTTTCAGCAGAAAAAATGCCATCACAGAAAAAATCTTGTTGAGCGGAAAAGGTTACCAGCCAAAATATGTTATGTACATTGTTTAGTGACTGGCTCCCTGCAAATTTTTGCTTATAATGTTTGCTGAGCATAATTTTCTGCTTAACTGCATTATCATAAATTGGAAGAAGCTGTCGAGCCCTTGACCATGTCATTTCTTTAAATACTATGCTAAGATCTGCCGTGTAGTTAGCAGCTCTATGAAATGGGCCCCTCGTGTCTTTCTTCCTATTTTGGTGTGCGTTCTTTGGGGGTACTCATTTTGGGTGGTGTTTTCACGGCTGCGGTTATTTGGTTACAGTAACCACTCTGTATTTCCAACTCCCATCCAAAATCTCTTTTCTCTGTCTGTGTTTACTAGGAAAGTTTCATTGCTAGGCTTCAAGGTAAATTCCTTCTCAGGCCGGGAGAGAGCGAGGAAAAAGACGTACCTCAGTTCTTTTCTTTTCCTTTTTGTTCTTTTATTTATGTTTGATTTGATATACACAATCACAATCCTTGTACACTCAGATGAAATGTCATCAGTCAATGCACTCATTTTTTAATCAAGCCAAAAGTTCCTGCAAAATGTTTTGAATGTCCAAAACTAAAGTGTTATGATCTGCTCAAACAAAATGTCAGTAATGTCAGAAACTAAACTGGGTTTTACATAAAATTTTGTTTATTAACAACACTAGTTTTTTAAGCACAATTTTTAAATGGTGTTTTGAGACAAAATTGTATCACACTGGGACACTAATAACATGTATGCGATTTGGGACTCATTTATTTATAATGTGGTACACTTCATCAATACTTTAGTATTGTTACAGCTTATATTTCCCTGTGAACATTTTCATATTTTGAATTGGTTGTTTTTCAAGGAATATGCCAAAAACCTAACACTAATATTTGACTGTGAGAGCTAAGCTGCTTGCCATAGAAAGTACACAATCATTTGAGTACCCTCACAATAAGTGCATCTTGTACCAAATCTTGAAACAATGAAATGCATATTTTTAAATTGTAAATGTGATAAACACTATGCCTTATGCAGTTTAACAATGTGTGCATTTTTACAGGCATGGTTTCTTTATCAACATCTTCTGTTTATTTCCTAATTCATTTTAATATTTTGTTTTGAGAACTCGGTCTTGCTATCCCCTAACCTTACTAGCAAGGGTGTTCAACCCTTTGATTGAAAACGACAATGGAATAATTGTAACCACTAACATTAACAACAATGTCGCTTGTTACTGTATCCAACATTTTACTGTGAACTTTTTTGTAGTTAGTGTCTGGCAATTTGTATTGTAGTTCTTTCTTTTTTGATTATCGCTGATACAGACTTAAATGCTGCTGGGAAAAACGTTTATCCCGATATCACTGATGATTTTCATGCATGTTGTTATGAAAACTGCAGTCGTCATTTTTATATTTAAAAGAAACTATTATTTATTGTATTGTGTATACCTCAAGTGATTGAATCTATTTACAACCGATGTGATCATGTGATGTAGTCATACGCGTAAGACAGTTTGCTAATAGTAGATTAGAGCATGTTTGTTTATATGCTTCTCAATGTACAAAATATACAAACAAATATACAACTTAAAAATTAAAAACAAGGAACAAAACTATCACAGGCAGAAAAAAAAGGAACAACAGTAAAGTAACAATGTGGAGAAGGCTGGACCGAGAATAAACAATTTTCCTGCAGTATTTTTTCCCCACTGTAACCAAAAGATTCACTGTTTGCCAATATAAATGTTGAATTTACTAAACACTTTGACACTGTATACAAGTGTGTGGTGGTCTTTTGGTGGTTGTTTTTCATACATTTAGAACTTTTTGAATGGCTTGATGAACAAAGAACTTTTTGAATGGCTTGATGAACAAAGAACTTTTTGAATGGCTTGATGAACAAAGAACTTTTTGAATAGCTTGATGAACAAAGAACTTTTTGAATGGCTTGATGAACAAAGAACTTTTTGAATGGCTTGATGAACAAAGAACTTTTTGAATGGCTTGATTAACAAAGAACTTTTTGAATGGCTTGATGAACAAAGAACTTTTTGAATAGCTTGATGAACAAAGGACTTTTTGAATGGCTTGATTAACAAAGAACTTTTTGAATGGCTTGATGAACAAAGAACTTTTTGAATGGCTTGATTAACAAAGAACTTTTTGAATGGCTTGATTAACAAAGAACTTTTTGAATGGCTTGATGAACAAAGAACTTTTTGAATAGCTTGATGAACAAAGGACTTTTTGAATGGCTTGATTAACAAAGAACTTTTTGAATGGCTTGATGAACAAAGAACTTTTTGAATGGCTTGATTAACAAAGAACTTTTTGAATGGCTTGATTAACAAAGAACTTTTTGAATGGCTTGATGAACAAAGAACTTTTTGAATAGCTTGATGAACAAAGAACTTTTTGAATGGCTTGATGAACAAAGAACTTTTTGAATGGCTTGATGAACAAAGAACTTTTTGAATGGCTTGATGAACAAAGAACTTTTTGAATGGCTTGATGAACAAAGAACTTTTTGAATGGCTTGATGAACAAAGAACTTTTTGAATAGCTTGATGAACAAAGAACTTTTTGAATGGCTTGATGAACAAAGAACTTTTTGAATGGCTTGATGAACAAAGAACTTTTTGAATGGCTTGATTAACAAAGAACTTTTTGAATGGCTTGATGAACAAAGAACTTTTTGAATAGCTTGATGAACAAAGGACTTTTTGAATGGCTTGATTAACAAAGAACTTTTTGAATGGCTTGATGAACAAAGAACTTTTTGAATGGCTTGATTAACAAAGAACTTTTTGAATGGCTTGATTAACAAAGAACTTTTTGAATGGCTTGATGAACAAAGAACTTTTTGAATAGCTTGATGAACAAAGAACTTTTTGAATGGCTTGATGAACAAAGAACTTTTTGAATGGCTTGATGAACAAAGAACTTTTTGAATGGCTTGATGAACAAAGAACTTTTTGAATGGCTTGATGAACAAAGAACTTTTTGAATGGCTTGATTAACAAAGAACTTGTTGAATGGCTTGATTAACAAAGAACTTTTTGAATAGCTTGATGAACAAAGAACTTTTTGAATGGCTTGATTAACAAAGAACTTTTTGAATGGCTTGATTAACAAAGAACTTTTTGAATGGCTTGATTAACAAAGAACTTTTTGAATGGCTTGATGAACAAAGAACTTTTTGAATAGCTTGATGAACAAAGAACTTTTTGAATGGCTTGATTAACAAAGAACTTTTTGAATGGCTTGATGAACAAAGAACTTTTTGAATGGCTTGATTAACAAAGAACTTTTTGAATGGCTTGATGAACAAAGAACTTTTTGAATGGCTTGATGAACAAAGAACTTTTTGAATGGCTTGATGAACAAAGAACTTTTTGAATGGCTTGATGAACAAAGAACTTTTTGAATGGCTTGATGAACAAAGAACTTTTTGAATGGCTTGATTAACAAAGAACTTTTTGAATGGCTTGATGAACAAAGAACTTTTTGAATAGCTTGATGAACAAAGGACTTTTTGAATGGCTTGATTAACAAAGAACTTTTTGAATGGCTTGATGAACAAAGAACTTTTTGAATGGCTTGATTAACAAAGAACTTTTTGAATGGCTTGATTAACAAAGAACTTTTTGAATGGCTTGATGAACAAAGAACTTTTTGAATAGCTTGATGAACAAAGAACTTTTTGAATGGCTTGATGAACAAAGAACTTTTTGAATGGCTTGATGAACAAAGAACTTTTTGAATGGCTTGATGAACAAAGAACTTTTTGAATAGCTTGATGAACAAAGAACTTTTTGAATGGCTTGATGAACAAAGAACTTTTTGAATGGCTTGATGAACAAAGAACTTTTTGAATGGCTTGATTAACAAAGAACTTTTTGAATGGCTTGATGAACAAAGAACTTTTTGAATAGCTTGATGAACAAAGGACTTTTTGAATGGCTTGATTAACAAAGAACTTTTTGAATGGCTTGATGAACAAAGAACTTTTTGAATGGCTTGATTAACAAAGAACTTTTTGAATGGCTTGATTAACAAAGAACTTTTTGAATGGCTTGATGAACAAAGAACTTTTTGAATAGCTTGATGAACAAAGAACTTTTTGAATGGCTTGATGAACAAAGAACTTTTTGAATGGCTTGATGAACAAAGAACTTTTTGAATGGCTTGATGAACAAAGAACTTTTTGAATGGCTTGATGAACAAAGAACTTTTTGAATGGCTTGATTAACAAAGAACTTGTTGAATGGCTTGATTAACAAAGAACTTTTTGAATAGCTTGATGAACAAAGAACTTTTTGAATGGCTTGATTAACAAAGAACTTTTTGAATGGCTTGATTAACAAAGAACTTTTTGAATGGCTTGATTAACAAAGAACTTTTTGAATGGCTTGATGAACAAAGAACTTTTTGAATAGCTTGATGAACAAAGAACTTTTTGAATGGCTTGATTAACAAAGAACTTTTTGAATGGCTTGATGAACAAAGAACTTTTTGAATGGCTTGATTAACAAAGAACTTTTTGAATGGCTTGATGAACAAAGAACTTTTTGAATGGCTTGATGAACAAAGAACTTTTTGAATGGCTTGATGAACAAAGAACTTTTTGAATGGCTTGATGAACAAAGAACTTTTTGAATGGCTTGATGAACAAAGAACTTTTTGAATGGCTTGATGAACAAAGAACTTTTTGAATGGCTTGATTAACAAAGAACTTTTTGAATGGCTTGATTAACAAAGAACTTTTTGAATGGCTTGATTAACAAAGAACTTGTTGAATGGCTTGATGAACAAAGAACTTTTTGAATGGCTTGATGAACAAAGAACTTTTTGAATGGCTTGATGAACAAAGAACTTTTTGAATGGCTCGATGAACGAAGAACTTTTTGAATGGCTCGATTAACAAAGAACTTTTTGAATGGCTTGATGAACAAAGAACTTTTTGAATGGCTTGATTAACAAAGAACTTTTTGAATGGCTTGATTAACAAAGAACTTTTTGAATGGCTTGATGAACAAAGAACTTTTTGAATGGCTTGATGAACAAAGAACTTTTTGAATGGCTTGATGAACAAAGAACTTTTTGAATGGCTTGATGAACAAAGAACTTTTTGAATGGCTTGATGAACAAAGAACTTTTTGAATGGCTTGATGAACAAAGAACTTTTTGAATGGCTTGATGAACAAAGAACTTTTTGAATGGCTTGATAAAGTTTTCATCCCAACCATAGGTTTAATGTTACAGGTTGAACTGTGGTCTGCATGTAGATTGATTTCACTTTCATTTCTACTAATGATTGATTACTCATACAATGTGAAGATAATTTGTCCGATTAGTAATTTGTAGGGAAACTGTGGTGATATTAAAGGATGTGTTGTTGTAATTGCTGTTTGAATATTCTGTATTGCAGCATTTTGACTTCACAGGGAACCTTCAAAGAAGCACCCACATCTTCTCATATCAATTCGCAAATTAGAAGCACAGGTTTATGGTCATTTTTGAAACCACAGGTTGGCCTTGGGTTCTGTCTACCTGATTGAAGTCCTGTAAGGAATGCACACATTGCCCAAATGACTGACCGAGCAAAAACCCAAAAGCCAAGGTTTCGAAATGCCCTAGATGACTCTGTGCTTTTTAGAGTTAAACAAGGTTGTAATTTTTCACATCTGCAAAAAGGGAGCTTTGAAAAATATCAATGTTTGCACCGTACTATAATAATACATTTTTACAATTATATTGCGCAAAAATTCACGAATATAAGCTTAAGGCACTCAACAAAAATATATTAAGAAAAGTGTAACCCACCGGGTAAAAGTATCGACTATCCTAGATAAGACATTGGATCCATTAGATGGGATTTCTTACAAGGCAGTTTATTTACACATCCAACAGCACAATTACTGCCAAGAACAGGATGAATAGAAAACAAGAAGAAAATGTTCAGTTTTAAATGTGGGAGGAAAACCCTATGGGGAAAACCCACGCAATTAGGCAGGGACTGAAAACCATCAGTCCACATGCAAGGCTCTGGTTTGAGGTGGAACTTGAGCTGGGGTCAACAGAGGTGAAAGAAAACACTGACCCAACATGATCCCTAAAAAACTTGATCTCTGAAACTTGTTCAGAGAAGTTATAAGTTGAGAAATAAACAAATGTTCTTGGCTCTTTGTCTTTACAGGACCAGCAGACTATCCTAAGGACATGGTCAGTCAAGGATTTTGCCCCAAATGTTTCATTGTATGTCCAGATTCTCAAGCCAGAGAACAGATTCCATGTGCAGTTTGCAGGTAACTTCAGACACTCAACAAACTTCACCCTGCATTTACATTTCAGTGATTTGAGAAACACTAACCTTTTAGTATCTGTCCGAATTGATTAGTATCTGTCCGAATTGACGGCTACAGCTACGGCTACAGATGCATTGCCACATCATCATGCGTTGAATTATAGGATGTCGTTAGCAACACCATTAGCAACGGTCGTAGCAATAGCTGTAGCCACCAATTTGATTACAGCCTTATAGACCCTGATTAGGTGCTTTTTTTTAAAGCTCTTTGTCTCATGTATTTGATAGATTTGGCATAAAGTGCCTGGTTTTTGCATGGATCAAGCATCACCTGTGGTTTGGAGAAGACAAAGTATTATTTACTTTCAAAAACGATATGTGCTGTTTTAAAGTGACATTTTTAGGCGTGATCTAAACACCATAAAGAGTTATTGCAAACTGACCTCCTGAAGGTTACAACCCTTCATTTTAAAGTTTTTAAAAAGGAACAATGTTATTTTAGGATTGCTTAATTTGTTTCATTTCAAATTCCAATCATTCCGAGTCTGCCTCAATACACATGTAACCCTTCTTCTGAGGCTCACTCTTTGTTTGTGTTGTCGTGTCCTTGTCCGTCTGTTGTTGTTTTGTAGTGTTGTCATGTTTTCTAGGGAAGGGTACAAAAGCTGTGCTTCACCTCGTTTCCTACATGTTGACATCTTAAAATGTTTTTTTGTTTACAGTCAAGTGTGCTCTTCACGTAAAATTAATTATTTTATCCTTACTTACTGTAAACCTGTTATATTGATTTCTGCTACAAACTTCTGCTTTTATTTTTCCTTATACAAATTGTGCTTACTGTCGTTGAGGATGTCAATGTGAAATAAATGTTGTATTGAACTTTAACTGTGATTGATGTCTATCTGCAGACCATGTGGTGTGTGAGGATGAATTCAAATATGCCTTGTTGGCCAACAACTGTCTGTGTCCTGCCACTTCTACATTTGTCACCCTTCTCATACACACTTCCAGAGGACTGTAAGTAGAGTTACTAAACAACCATGATATTCTGCCAATTTTAATCTGATTTTCCCAATTTGTTGCCCTCATAAAGTCTATAAGATTGTTGTTAAATAATATTTTTGTTTCTAAACATCTAAAAGCCAATACATTTGCCACTATTGCCATAGTAATCAGTCAAAGATACGTGTCTCTTCGTGAAACTTGAAAAGTGAGATGACCTACTTAAACACCCAACTAAATAACGTATTTTTACAGGAAAGGGGTGCGCATGTCACATGATCAGCCGCACACCGTCATTAGTGGCTTTTCGTGAAACCCGGAAAACGATTTGACCTACATTTACGCTCCTTTACTGTTGCAATGTATTACATGCATCTTTGGGGATGTGTGGCTCTTCGTGAAAATACAAAATGCAGTTATTGCTCTTTCCTGTATTAGACAATAATTTGTCACTTTAAGATATTTATGTAGCTCTTCATGAAAACGGTGACGAGATAAGCCCTTCAGTTGACATGTAAAGTCTCAAAATTGAATTTTTATTGATTTCAAACAAACAAGTTTGTAAAAATAATGAGTCATGATTTTCTGCAACCCAGGGAAGGGAGTGATTCCACCTCTCAGTGGCAGCGTACATACGGACGATGTTCTGGCAACGAGGTGTACCACATCAAGCTAGGTGACAGTAGATTCTTTAAAGAGTATGAGGGCAAGAGCTTTACTTATGCGTCATTCCACGCTCACAAAAAGTAAGTAGATCCTAATGTTTTTATTACTAATTAGGGTGTCATGGCCGAGTGGTTTAGATCATCTGATTAAAGTTCTGGTTCCCAAGTTTGAATGTGTATACCTACCCACAAATACCCAAGTGCCTGTACACTTTTTCCAACTGGGGACCTTCACCCAACTTAGGACCCTGTTGTCCCTTTTTATAGGTTCCCAGGTTGAATGTGTATTCTACCCACACACACAGCACATCACTATCTGAGCACGTCTTATACATAATGGTCGGTTATTTATGCCTTTCAGATACGGATCGTCCCTCATAGGTATTCAGAAGTCTGATGGAGGCGCCACCATTCAGCTGAATCCCGGCCCCCGTCACATCATGCGCAATACGGACATTTGCTTCTACATGAACATCTCAAAGGAGGAGAACTCCGCCTTCATCCTACGCCATCCCCGTGAGGATCAGCAGAAGGAGAAGACCGACAGCGGCAAGGCATCAAACTACGTGCCACCGGAGAACGGCGGCATGACCAAGGTGGAGAGCGCCATTGCAAGTGTGGGGACCTTGGCGCTGGAGTTGCATCACATTGGTGGGAAACCAGGGTCTCCTACTGCCTCAGCAACCACCAGTCCAGCTAAAGCTAGAGAGAGCTACATGTCCCCTGAAGGGAGAGAATCATCAGGTACTTACTAAACACCTGTCATTCCAGTTTGTGTTTAATTTAGGTACATCAAGCATCACATTTATGGCTGTGTTTGATTGAAGGGAGGGTATATGTTGGTTTGGGGTTGACAATATTTTGACTTAAACCTTCTGGCTTTCTCATTAGCATAACTGTTGTAAGCAGTAAATGTACGCAAAGTAACTTCTAGAACTCGGTCATAGACTTCAACCCTTTATTATACACATCTATGTTCTTATATACACACTTCAGAATCACTCAACTGAATCAATGTTACGTCATGCATCTTTGGCCATGCACAAATAAGATCATGTTTGTCTAGGATACGACATCGCCCCTTTTCGTTAATTATGAAACATAAGTATAATTTTTATAATAATCAAATCGGACCATTAAGTTGACATTACCAAATCCAGGAAACTGTTGTAAATAAATTAAACAACATTAAGTTAATTGAACCTTCTTGACTTCGTTTGCAATTACTTGTTTTCCTCTGCTTCTTCTAATATCTAACATAATCTTTAAGCCATACAGGAGGACGTCTATTTCTTGTACCTCTCCTTAGTTTTATTTCCGGAACCTTTCCGGTTTCCTCGGAAATCTGTCCTGTAGGTTTTTCTGATTCTGTCTCACTTTCGCTTATATCAAAATCAGTTATCATTGAATCAATATCTACACTTGGTTGTTGCGCTAGAATGAGTCGATTCACATTCCACCTTTTCCCATCATCTATCTGGTACGTGTGGGGACCAATTCTTCTCTCAATTTGAACTGGTTCTGTGTACTTCTTGTCACCTTTTACAACAATGCCAGCCTTTCTTTCTTATTCGTACCCAGTCTCCTACTTTAAACTCAACTTCTTTGGCATTTCTTTTCTTATCCACCTGTGCTTTGTACTTCATTTGCTTGGAATGCACCTTTTCTACATGACTTCCCATTGATGGGCTAACTGTTTGCAACCCTGCAATATTTAAACGTGTTCTCATGTGTCTACCATGTAATAAAACAGAGGGTGCAATGCCCGTTGTCGCATGGGGTGTTGCCCTGTAGACTGCAAGAAACTCATACACAGAATGTTTCCATGGTTTGTTTAAGTTAATTGCATTTTGCACCACACTTTTCAGTACACCGTTGAATCTCTCTACAGCACCGTTACTTTGTGGATAGTACAATGAGGAGAACCCATGCTTAATAATACCTCTGGTCCTTAGGAAATTCTTAAACTCATTGGAAGTAAATTGTACTCCATTATCTGATATAATTTCGTCTGGGAAACCTTCTCTGCTAAAAATCGTCTTCAAAAATGTTATAACTTTCGTGGTTGTGACTGAGGACATAAAAGCAACTTCGGGCCATTTACTATGGTAATCCATCAGTGTAATTGCATATCTACACTCATTGACAGCCCGTTCAAAAGGTCCTACAATATCAATTGCTACCTTACTCCATGGTTTTTCAGGATACTCAACTGGTATTAATGGAGCAATTATCTGCTTAATACTCTTGTCATTATTTTGACATGTTACGCATGATTTAACAGCAATCATCACTTGTTTATCCATAAGTGGCCACCAGTACTACTCTCTAAGTCTAAGTCGTTGTTTAGTACGAGTTATTCCCTGATGAGATTCATGAGCTAGGTTAACAATTACACTCGTTAGTTCTCGAGGAACAATAATCCTATCACTTCTCATACTCATTACACACTGATAATTCATCTTTGACTGGGTGATATGGTTTCAAATCTTCTGCTTCCTTAGGATTTATACCATTTAATTTTCTAGGCCAACCATTCGTAATGTAGCGTTTAACGATGTTTTGTACCTCATCGTTTTCTACTGCTTGTTTCAGTCTTTTAACATTTACACATTTGTTAATATTTTCAAGTATTACTTGGCATATTACTTCATCTTCCTCATCATATTCATTTTCATTAGCTGGTACAGGTAATCTTGATAATCCATCAGCAACTTTTATTTGATCACCACGCTTGTATTGAATTTCAAAATTGTACTTCATGAGTCTACATGACCAGCGCGCAATACGCATAGCCTGTCTACCAGTGCCTTTGCCAAGTAGCGTTACTAGAGCTTGATGATCAGTTGTTAGCGTAAATTTTCTGCCCCAAAGATAGGTGTTCCATTTTTCGCAAGCCCAAACGCACGCAAGTGCCTCTTTTTCACTGACTGAATATTTTCTTTCTGCTTCAGAAAGTGTTCGGCTTGCACATTCTACAGTAAATTCAATGCCATCTTTAAATTGTGTAAGCACAGCACCTAATCCATAATCAGATGCATCTGTAGTGACATGAATATCAAGCTCTGGATCGTACATTGCTAAGCAAGGACTTTTGCTAATCATTAAGCGTAGTTGGTCAAAACTTTCCTGAGTTAAATCACACCATACAAATTTACTGTCTGTTCTGATTAGTGATCGCAATGGTTCAACAATGTCAGCATACTTGGGAATGTATTTAGCAAAATACCCAGCTAGTCCCAAGAAAGACCTCAATGACTTTTTGTCATGAGGAATTTGAGCATCGACCAATGCTCGGAATTTATCGTCGGGTTGTATACCCTTTTCACTGATCGACTGACCCAGAAATGTTATGCTTTCCTTTGCGATCACACATTTCTCCTTGTTCAACTTCACACCATATTTCTGTAATCTAGTACAAACATTCTTTAGATTTTCATCATGTTTGGCTTGAGTTTTACCATAGATAATTACATCATCTAAATAGCATTGTACACCCTTCAAACCACTTAAGATTATACTCATCATTTTCTGGAATGCCGAAGGAGCAGATGACAAACCAAAACACATTCGTTTGTACTGAAATAGGCCTTCATGCGTTATAAATGCTGTAAGCGGTCTAGATTCTTTGTGCAATGGTAACTGGTGATATGCCGAGGCCAAATCAAGTTGTGAAAAGATTGACGAATTCCGTAATTCACATAGAATCTCATCTATCTTAGGCAAAGGAAATTTATCTGGTATTATTGCCTTGTTTACCTGTCTAAGATCAACGCAAATTCTCATATCACCTGATTTTTTCCATGCTACAACAATGGGTGAAACCCATTCTGAGGAATCTATTCTTTCTATTACTCCTTGCTTCTCAAGTTCGATTAGTTTTTCTGACACTTTTTCTCTTGCCTCAAATGGTAAACGATGCAACTTTTGGCTTACTGGAGTAACCTTGCTGTCAAGCTTTACTTTATGAACAAAACCTTTCACACTTGGCAGCTCATTTGAAGTAGTAAACAATTCACCAAAATCATTTGTAACTTGGGCATAAAACTTATCTTGTACTTGCTTATTCGCTTCTACCTCATTTATACATGATAATGAATTACCATCAATCTTGATATGGAGAGCCTTGATCAAATCTCTACCCATTATATCGCTACCTTGATCAACCACGAAAACCATCGTTTCACACGAGTATTTACCATACTTAATTTTACATTCAAAACATCCAATAACCTTTATCTTGTGTTTCGTAAATGACGAAAATGTTTGGTGTTCATTTGCAATTTGGAGAGCATCACTTAAAAAATGTTTTTCAAAAGTTCGTTTAGTCAATATGGTGACACCCGAGCCTGTATCTACCATTAGACGTAGAGCCACATCATTTATGCGTACCTGGCAATGTAATGGGTTGGGGTTGTCTGGTGACGACTCAGTCATTAGAACTTCGATGTCATCTTTTGTGACTTGATGAACTTGTCGTTCTGGACGCCAACGACGCTGAGTTGTTCCTTGTGGTCTTGCACCGTTTGTACTTGTAGAACGACATACTGCACGGAAATGACCCAATCTGTTGCACTTAAGGCATGTCGAGTCTTTAGCAGGGCAACTTGAATCATTGGCAAGGTGCTGGGTAGAACCACATCTGTAGCATGTACGCCGACTTTGCTGCCGTGTGATTGTTCCCGTATGTGCTGAATATTTGGGTGTGGCCTTTGTTACAGGTGCCCGTTTCGTTTTCCCGCCAACTTTGTTCACGGAATGTAGGGTAGAGTTGCCATCAGTCCCATGAGACAACGCCCTTGCTTCTCGAACTGCATTTTCAACTCTATATGCAACTTCTCTTGCCTTAGCCAGCGTCAAATCTTTTTCCATCAGCAACCTTTCTCTTATTTTAGTACTGTTTGTCTTTTCCACAATCTGGTCTCTTAGCATTTGATCTGTGAAATCGCCAAAGTCACAAGTTTTTGCAAGTTCTCGTAAAGCAGCGATGAAACTGTCAATTTTCTCACCATTCTGCTGTGCACGTTGTCTAAATCTGTATCTTTCAGCTACAACATTAGGTGCTGGTTGAAATTGTAACTTTAGAATTTGTAAGGTATGGTCAAACAAGTTCATACCGGCCGACGGAGAATCGTTGCATCCCGGCAAAGTGTAGTAAATTCTTTGCCCTTCTACGCCCAAGCAGTGTAGTAGTAGTGCTCTCTTTCTCCCCTGGCTGAAATCTTCATCACCTCCAATAGCTGTAAGGTAGGTTTTGTAAAGGGAAATCCATTGCTTCCACAATATTGGAGGATCACCGGGTTCATTTAGGAAAGGAGGGGGTTGAAGAATACCCTCCGGAGGCCATCGTTGCCACGCCGCTCTTTATCCTCGTCGCCAAATGTTGTAAGCAGTAAATGTACGCAAAGTAACTTCTAGAACTCAGTCATAGACTTCAACCCTTTATTATACACATCTATGTTCTTATATACACACTTCAGAATCACTCAACTGAATCAATGTTACATCATGCATCTTTGGCCATGCACAAATAAGATCATGTTTGTCTAGGATACGACAATAACCTGTCACAATGGCAGTGAAAATGTGCTTCCACATCTCTCATTTACTTCAGAACCACCGTTTGAAATTCTTATTACATGTTAAACTAGTTGTTTTCTTCATCCTGTAAGGCTTACTTCTTTTTGAGTGTGTTTTCAGCTCAGAGCAATTTGTGTAGTGGAATGTAGTGTAGTGTAGTGTAGTGTTGTGATCTCTTTAAGTGTCTTATAATTGTAAGTTCAGTTGTCCTTCTTGTCACATGTCTCTATATTTGTTTCTCTCCGTCTCGACATCACGTCTTCCTCCGCCTCCCTTTAGAGTACCCATATCTCCTTCGTTCCTCTCCACTCCATTCCCCCTCAGGTACCTCCCTAGAGCTGATGGCAGGCACCTCATCCATGGACCGCAACCACCTTATGCCCCCGGCGGGCGAAGACGGGGACAATGGCTTCCTGATGCCTGCCGCTGCCAACAGAGGGCGCCGTCCATCCATCATGCCGGTGTTGGAGATGATGTCATCTGACCCAGAGGACGAGCAGCCACGCGATGAGAAGTTGCTCCATGCTCAGAAGCAAGTTGATCTTGTAGATACAGAAGACGTACAACTGTGGGACGAGGAAGATCCGTAAGTACATCTATCTCCAGATCCATCTTTGGGGTTTTATTTCTGAATCCAATTCAGAGGAAATGTTGCTCATGTTGTGTACAGTTAGGTCATGTCTGAATTGGCAGCTAGGGCTGGATTGCCCCCGTCTTTATGCATAGCTGTAGCCACCAATTCGGATCTGGTCATATTCTTCAAGAAGGCCTGTTTCATGAAAATCAAGTAGGCGAGTACTTTATTATCCTTGAAATTATTTTTGTGCAAGAGTTAAAAATTTGTTTTATTACCTGCAGTGCCCTCTTCCGGTCCCCTTACACCACTGAGATCATTCTTAATTTTATTTGTATCAAATAAGCAAGACCAATAAAGATTACTCCTACCCCCTTCCCTACCCCTTCCCTACCCCTTCCCTACCCCTTCCCTACCCCTTCCCAACCCCTTCCCAACCCCATACCTACTCAAGACCAAGCCCCTTTTTTAATGCACAATTTAAGGGTAACAATCACTGGTTGCAATCTCTATTCATTTTTGTTTCTTGAGATAGCATTACCTGATTTTCTTTACAAACATTTCTAGTTTTGTACAATCTTACCTGTCGTTATTTTTGCTTAATTTGGTACTTATTTGGGTCTATCGTTTCTTCAGCATTTATTGCTAAAACTATTTACATTTTTTTTTTTTTATGTATGGAATTAGCCCATATTTACATTTTTGTTGTAGGCCTACTGTTAATACTATGAATGCTTAAAATAATCAAGCACAAAATATTATGTTTCTGTGATATTAACTTTCTCTATTCATGCAATTACTTAAATAATCTTTTTAAAGGTTGTATCATGCATCCGATAAACATTTTTTTTGTCTTGCGTCATCACTTGGTGTGGAAACTAAATGTTGGGATTAAGTGTTTTGGGAATTTGTAAAAAATAAACATTAGTATATTTTCTCTGTAACTTTGTGGCAGTTTGTAACTTTTCAGAAAGCATGATTCCATCCCATATGATATTGTGGAAAATGAAATTCGTGGATTTTTGTGTACTTTGTGTAATATATAAACTTGAAACCCACTTGAGAAACATTAGGATTTCAGAAACTTCTGCTCAATTAAATATTCATATATTCTGGGCTATTCCATTTTCTGTGCATACGTAATCAGCGACCAGCTGGCAGCCAGCATGAGTGGAGTCAGAATGTAAGGGAAACACTTACTTGAGGCACACTACTAATCAGACATTTTGTATTTGGATTGGTCTTGTTCATTAATATTCATATATTCATTTATTCATATATTCCCCCTGGCTGTTCCCTTTCCCATTCCTATGCATACCCCCTTTTTCAGCCAAACCCTGGATGCCAGCATGATCCAAGCAAAAGCGTAAGGAGTTATTTACATCACAACGTCGCTTGTTTTGTCATGTTGGGTGTATTGGCCCATAAGAAATGTGCCAGCCGCATTTTTTTGTGCAAGTTTTTCAAGATTAGTTTTTCAAATTGGTGATTGACTGGAACAGTTGAAAGATTCTCTAAAGAGCTAAATTTGCAATTCCACCTTTTGTCATGACTGCAAGACATGACAGTGTTGGATGGCTGGCACATTCTGGATGGGACCTAGACTGTTTTAGTAGATATAAGTGTCAGTAACTGGGCTGGTAACCTATCCAAATTCACTAAACCATATAAAACATTCGTGCAGTAAGATAAATTGAGAGCTAAATCAGGAGCTCTGTTTCTTCAGTTGTGGTGATGCACAATTTATTCATTTTTTATTTTTATTATTTTTCAAAATGAATGGGATCTGAGCTTATCCTACCTGATGTTAATTTCAGGTTTTTTTTCTGTTGACAGCATCATGAATGTTCAAAAAAAGTCAAAACTTTTAATCAATTAAAATCCCGATTGTAAATCTGCCCAGTTACTTTCATTTTGTTAAATAACTAATGCTGAACAATGTATGTGGCATAGACACTGTTAAAACGCATCTAGCTGTCTGAGCCTGGTCATGTATCATTGCATCATTTTACATGCTTTTTAACAACCTTTCCCAGCTCTCTTTTCCTTTGGTGGTGGGATGGCATTAGCTAACAATGCTATCGGATAAGGGTTAGAAAGAACAATGTATGCAATAATTAAGTAACATGCAGCATTGTCAGTTTGCAGTAACACCATGTGTGTATATCTACTGCTGTACAGATTTGTTCTTTAACTTGTCTTCATATTTATTCTACTGCTGCTGAGTACATTAAATAAAATAAATAGCAAGACAGTAGAGTAAATAGCAAGACAGTAGAGTAAATAGCAAAGAACAAATCTACACAGCAAAGTAGAATTTAAAGACATGGTGTTATTGCGAACTGAATATACATTAATACCTCATCATATAATGCCTGAAAACACACAAACATGTTGAATGCATGTATGCATTTTGCCATTATGCTGCCTCAAGCACAAACTGTTTTGAAATTTTACCACACAGACCTTTTTCATGATGGGTCCACCTTTGACCTTTGACTTGTTCCCTGAAAACAACAATGATTAAAACAAATATACAACAAAAGATACCAGACTTTTTCCCATCCAGCCGCTCTTTGGTTACATCATTTTGAATGGAAGAAATCAAAGTTGGCTGCACCAAGAGAAAAGTCTTGGAACCCGAGTTATTTCTGACCCGAAACTTTTTAAAGTGTAACAGGAAAACGCAAATCCTTGTCATTTGAACTCGCAGTATTTTCTTTGTAAAGTTTCATGTTCACGCAACATTTCAAATAATGATGCACACGCTTTTTCCACTATGCACTAAACTTTTTCACATCATATTATTCACTCACGTTCTTTCACATTGAACGCACATTTTGTTTTATCAGATTTTCAGTCTCCACTTGAACACTTGTTTACCTTTTTTTTATTATGATTATTATTTTTTATTTTTTTTTCCAAGCAGCTCTTGTTGGTGTATTTTAGAATTGACTTTGTGTTTAGGCTAGAAATAAGATTGTCATAGCTGGCTTATAATTTAATTTTAGTTAGATGAAGCTGTCTTTCACAATAGTTTCTAATAACTTGAAGTTTGAAAATAAAATAAATTAATGTAGGACATCTAACTTCCCATTTCCTTTTTAGAATTCTGTTTTGTGGGTTTTTAAAGTTTAGATTTCCGTCATCTAGTAGTTCCCTTGACAAAGATTTCAAAGAACCAAATGAAAAACTTAATTTAAATCTTTCTTTTTTTTCTTTTTTTCACCATAGTTTTTTGTACTTGAATTAACAGTCATCCCTCTGGTAAGATCCAAAGACTTTTCTAAAAACAATATTCAGAGGTTGATATGGGATATTCTTTGTCGTCAAAGTGATCAACATAAAACTATTAGCTTTTAATTTGTAAAACATTATCGGCCTTGTTGACTTTTTAATAACATTTATATGACATCATTAAATCAGGTGGACTAAAGGAACCCCGCCCATCCTACCTTACATCGGTTACACCCCCGCCCTCTGCCACCTGCTCACTAAACCTAAAAAGTTCTGCTGCTTGGAGTTGGATCAGGTAAATTATTGATTCTCACAAAATAATCTTAAACATTGCTATTTCAAATGGGAGTGCAATGTTCTTAAAGGGAATGATAAATGTTACACCTTGGATGACAAGTTTATTTTTGCTTTAACAGTTAAGGGGGATTGTGTTTTATTTTATAAAGCCAAATAGTCATTGTTTCTGTACCTCCCTTTTTTTAATTCATTTATAAATCAGTTGATAATCTTCAGCAAGACATTCTGCAAACAGGGAGAAACAAATTACCATCATGAGAGTTGAGTTTCTTCTGATAGTTCAGTTCCCTTTATATTAGGAAGTTACCAGTGCTCTATTTCATAGAGTACAGAAGTTTGCTGAGCCTGAAACCCAATTATGTATACTTGTTCCTTAGCAGAAAGACTTTCATTTTGCTAAAGCAGCTCCATGAAGTTGGTTCCTGCCCTCATAGTTACATGAACAAGTGTACTTCCATTGTGTCTGAAAGGTGTGCCCCTGTATCTATAGAGATTTTGATTTGAAAAATCGAATCGTGTTTTACTGTCGGCCACTTCTTGGTAAAACTCTAAGATTCAAAATTATATTTGCCAGATAATGTTTCACTTTTACTTTAATTTTTATTTGTGTTTTTTTCCAGCCGTGTGAGCACTGCAGCTACAGACACGCAGCCGAGTATAACTGGCCAAACAATAACATCATCATTGCAGCTGAGTATGCTGCCTTGGCAATGATCAACTTTGTGGTACCACTGAGAGCGCACTGGCGACCCAAACACACCCTCAAGCCAATTGTTGTCCTTCTAGAAAAGAGGTAACTTTAATTTAAACTTGTCATGTTTTCGGACAAAACAATTTTCCAATGTTGTGTTCATTTGTTTAGATGCTTCATTCAGACATACTGTGATAGTAATTAGTGTTGCTTTAACACTCTATTGGAAGCAGGTATTATATGTGATTAATCATGATTTGTCCTGATTTTAGGATTTCTCATTGATCTCCCTTCAACTTCAGATTATCTTGAAAGAGGCAAACTTGCCATCACACAGACATAAAATACTCAGCCCTTGTGACCAAACCTTCAGATATCTATTTAACTGGCTACAATTTGACTTGCTGCAATTCTATTGGCTTTATCTCAAAGCAAAGAAATAAATTTTATCCATTTATAGGTTTTCGTGTTCATACAATCTCATCCCTGTTGAAGTTCCTGCAGCAGATAAACAATTGGCATCATAAACAAATTGGCTTGTGACTTCAACATAATTTTACTTCCAAGGTTGTATCATAAACTTGGGTGTGATTCCTGGCTACATGGCACCCTGAACAAAGATATTGACATAAGGAGACCACCAACATAGGGCTAAGGTAGCTCATTTGGTAGAACGCCTGCATGTTAATCACGAGGTTGTTGGTTCAAACCCTGCTTTAGCAAATTTTTCTTTGCTTAACCCCAAATTATAATAACAATTTTACATTCACAGTCAGTCAGGTAATTACACTCAGTTGATATTCATTTGATAAACATACAAACAGTTTTCAATTTGATGTATTGTTAGTATTATGTGCTGTTCTTGTCTTTCAGACCAGATTCCTCATTCTTGGATTGCATCTTGTCCTTCCCGATGGTGTACTACATGATTGGAACTATTGAAAAGTGAGTCCAAAATATATATTTTTAAAATTATAATAATAATAATCAAATAATTTTTTCCAATTGCTGATGATAAGTTGATGTGAACTTCCACTCATACCGAGAAATATTTCCCTGCAAGTCACTTTCATACAATCTAGACTGTGTTAAGAGGAATATCAATTCCAACCTTCAGCTCCCCTGAGTTATTTTCATCTTAAATGTTTTCTTCCTGTAACCCCTTACCAAGAGTGGCTTTTAGCCTTGTTAGGGGCAAACTTCCATTAAAACAAAAAATGTTTATATGAATGCATTGGGAAATGTTCAGAAAAAGATACCAATCGATTGTTTGTTTAATATACCCTCAAAGACCAGGGCCCAATTCCATGACTCTGCTTACCACAGAATTATGTGCTCACAGCACCCTGTAAAGCACACAAACCCATGTACCGTAAGCGCAGAATTACACGCTTAGCAGAGCCCTGAAATTGGACCCAGTTCATTAAGTCCAACCATTGTAAAGATTGTCTATTAACAGCACCTCATGCGGGTACAACACAATCTTCTTGCTGTACGCAGCACCACACACAAAATCCAATTAGTATTTTGTAACTTGGTAATTTACTGCCACAGACTGTTGGTTGGTGCGCTGTCAAGTCGCAGAGTTGTCTTACACTAACTTGGTAATTTACTGCCACAGACTGTTGGTTGGTGCGCTGTCAAGTCGCAGAGTTGTCTTACACTAATTTAAGTGGGGCTGTTTGGAGAGAATAAACATATTGAAATATATGATTTGTCCAAAGATGCATCGGTGTGAATGCTGGGGTAAGTTGGCATTTGATTAGCTCATGTCGGGGGCTCACCTGGATGAGCACACCGGGGTCGATCCAGGGAAGCTAATTGAACGCACCCATTGAAATATATGATTTGTTTTATTTTGTTGCCTGTAGTTACGATGACGTCTTGCGGGCTGGTATCCTTCAAGCAGATACAGTAGTTGTAGTTGACAAGGAGAGTTCCAAACTAGCTGATGAAGACTACATGGCTGATGCTAATCAAATCGTTGCTGTACAAACACTCTTCAAGTAAGTGACGCCCCTATAAAGCCGGGCCTAATTTCATAGATTAAGCGGAAAATGTTACCTAAAGAAATTTGCTGAGCAAAAATGAGCAGAATACCAGTCACAGCTGGTACATGTGACTTGGTATTTTGGCTGGTAACCTTATTCTGTGAAGCACAATTTTGTTGTGCAAAGCTACTTTTTCTGCTTAAGTAGCTTTATTAAATGGGGCTCCGTTAAGCATTATTCTAAATAAAAAACACCCATCAACTTTTTGTCCTAAACCTAGCTAATAAAAAGGTCATTTATTGTGGGAGATTATAATTTGTACTTGGGGCTTTTTGAGGTTTATTTTGTCAATTTTTGATGATTTGTTCAAGATTGTTCCCACATGTGAGCATCATCACCGAGCTAACCCATCCTTCAAACATGAGATTCATGCAGTTTAGAGCAAAGGACACCTACGCCCTCAAAATGGCTGACAAACAAAAGGTAAACTAGACTTTACTCTTACCCGTTACCAGAAAGAATTTTATGCAAAGCTTTACAAGAAGGCGGGAACAAATTTGTGGTGTTTGAAACGTGTTCCTTCCAGTGCTTGAGCTCAAATTCTGTGAATATTTGTGTATTTTCCCTTTTGGATATGTCTTTTTGCTAGAGCACTGCTAAAAATGGGAATTCTTGAAATAAGAAAAAAACTTATTTCAAGAAAACTTTTCTTGTTTCTTGTGTCACTCCAAAAAAACTTAATAGAAAACTTTTCTAGGAAGTGACACAAGACTTCTTTTTCTTGAAATAAGATTTCTTTCCTATGTCAAAAACACAATTATTTTTAGCAGTGGGGATGTTAACCCTTTCTTTACCATAGGCGACTTTTGTCACCCAAGCTTACAAACACACAAAACCAATGTGTTATAAAGCTGTAGTTTTGTACTTCTTCACCCTCCTTACCCATGCTTACAATGGTTGGAAAGGGAAAGATCAGATCTTTCCAATGATGGTAATATAAATTATTAAAGATTACGATCCCTCGAAGCTAAAGTGGAAAGATCCAAAAGGCCAAACACCAACGGAGAACCACTTGGTTGCGTACAAAAAAATGGTTGATTTTACAGAGACCAAAAACTTTGACAATTAATTTCCAATCTAAATGATTTTTGGATTATATGAAAGGGGTTCAATACATTTTTTGACATTTTATGACATTTTTGGTTAGTTTGTTGTAAAACAATATTTTCAAGGTGATAACAGAGTTTGCAAAATTTGTCTTTGAACAAAAGTTTTCTGTTTTGTAAGAATGTGTGCTTCAAGCTTAAGTGGTCAACATATGCGGTCACCAGTGGTTGTTTATGTCAAAAACAGTTCAGTAATGAGAGGTTTAAGCGTGGAGTATTTTTGTTATTTTCTGATTACAGATCGAAAAACAGAAAGGTTCTAATATTGCCTACATGTTCAGATTACCATTTTCTGCTGGTAATGTCTTCAGTGCAAGCATGCTGGATACACTGCTCTATCAGGTAATACTAACTAACAACAATCGCTTCTCATCACCCAGGAATAAATGGGTTTCTGGGAGGGTAGAAAATGTTGTTGTAAATATTTTTCAAAGGTAGAATTGTTGTAATTCAGCCTTTGTGCTGCGATGATAGTTTTTAAATACACCAGTTTATCTATCTATCTACCTATCTTTAATAACCAGTGCAATTTGGCTGCCAGTGCTGCATACTTGGAAGGAGTAGAAATTGGTTCAGGAAAGTTTACGACCAGATGAACCAGGGTAATAATAGTGTAATGCACTTTGAGAAACAATTCACAATTTTGTGTGTGTGAACAAATCCATCTTTTAAGCTGTGGCAATAAATGAGTTGCTTTGATACGTTGTCAATAATATGTCCGAGTATAGATGCAATATTTGTATTATTACTTGAGCAAATCATGAATAATCTTTTCTCTCATTCAGTCGTATGTAAAGAGTTACATGATCAGTTTCACCCGTCTGCTTCTTGGGTTGGACCAGGCACCAGGCTCAGGGTACCTCTGTGAGTTGAGAATAATAGCCGAGGACATGTGGATTCGAACCTACGGCCGCCTCTACCAAAAACTCTGCTCCACCACTCATGAAATCCCCATCGGAGTCTACAGGACACACAGCCATGCCGATAACAAGTCTGAGGTATGGAACTTACTGGAGAACTTATAATAATAATAATAATAATTTATTTTTCATTCAGCGCCTTACATAAAATCTCAAAGCGCTGTACAGAAAATCAGAACAAAATATACAGGGGAACCAGAAAATCAGTAAACAAATAGTTAATGAATGATATACCTTATTCAGATTTGCCTTTTGTTGGCATTTGTATAGTGTTTGAAAATTGACAGTCTTTGGGCAGTCGGGTTGGTATCTACTGTTCTTCCACCTCTAGGACCCTAGTTTGAATCCCACCGGGGCACTATGTGGGTTGGGTTTCAGTCCCTACCTGATTGTGTGGGTTTGCCCTGGAATAATTCTCTGGGGTTTTCCTCCCACATCTAAAACTGAAACTTCCTTTCTTGTTTTCTCTCCATGGGATTCTTTGCTAGTGTAGTGATTAAATTCCCTTTTCTGAGAGTCCTTGGCTTCACAACCAGAGTTAATAAATGAAAGGAAATGAAACTGAATCTTTGTACAGGAGATACCTTCAAATTTTTAACAAGTTTCGACCTCTCTACTATGATGGTAAATGATGAGAATATTATTTCAAGTTCAGAAGTAATAAAACCTGCTTGAAAACAAAAAATGCTGCTCAGTTAAGTAGCTTTGATTGTCATATCAATTACATTTTTACAACGTTAAAATTAACACACTGAACACAATAGTCAGTAACATCCGAAAGAAAGAAATGACAATGTCGGTTATAAATCTCAACTCATGTTTTTTAGCGCTTCTAGTGTTCTTCTAACACGTTTTGTTCATTCATTGCGATCTGAACACCAATCCGGTTTAGCCTCCGAGGTTGACCAAGGCAACAACACAGCATATCTTGAAGACCTTTCCGAAACTTCTTGTATTTGAAAATGTAAATGATGGGATTGATCACAGAGTTCATGAAGTATACGGAATTTAAAATTACAGATAGTGTGAATATAGAATTGGTGTAGCACCATTCTCTTATTGGATTTACTGGTATTAAGCAAATGATGGTTTTGAAAACAGTTGGTGTCCACAGAACAACCAATGCACCCATGACAATCTTAAGCGTGCTAATCACATTCTGTCTGGCCTGTAAAAGCTTGAGGGCTGCTCCTTGTACATTCTGTTGTTGGAATTGTTGAGCACTTCTCTTGAGAGTGGCTTGGATCTTGTAGTAAACCCAAGTCATGAAAAGGATGGGCAACAGGTAACCAAATAGAATGAAGAGCACATCTCCTACATCAGAGATGGTGACATATAAGTCAGTCGGTTCACAACCAAGGTTGCTGTTATCATTGTTTGCATGTATTGTAAACAAATATGGGCTTGACAATAGAAATGACAACACTAATGCTATGAAAATGATCATGATAACTTTTTTAGTAGACATCATTCTTGGATAGTGCAGTGGATGTACTATTCCTATATAACGTTCATAGGTCACCAGACACAGACCATAACTTGATGAGTAGACTGTTGATGTCAATATAAAGCCACTCCTAACAACCCTACAATAGATATCTCTACCAATGAAACTCTCTGGTAGCTGGTTGTCAATCATGACATTGATCAAAATTAAGTAACAGCAAAAAACGCTGTCAACGACAGCAAGATACGCCAGCAAGTAGTTTGTCAGATTATGAAGGCTTTTGGTGCGAAGGATGACCAGCCAAACTAGAGTGTTGAGAACCATTCCAACAGTTCCTTGTACAATTCGAATGATGATAGCCCATGAATACATTTTAGTATTTTTGAACACAGTTGTTTGCCTCAGAAATATCAACTACAATCTTAAAGTGATGCTGGTAGTGATTGATCTTAGTTGTCAACTTTCATCAATGAAGGACTGTATTACATGTGGATGTAACAAGATAATTTCTCACTTCATGTGTTGATCACAAACACAAACTATATTGTAGTTATTTTTCAGTCTGATGAGCGAATGCAAACAGTCTTAAGTAATGTTGCTGAGAATCTTCAATCAATCAATCAATAGACCCCTTGCAATATGACATCACACTCTTAAACAGCGCCCTCACTGAGGTGGAAGGAGGCAGATCAATGGATGACAGTTGTTCTTGATGCGTAAAAACATGCGCATGACCTAAACGTACCAGCAGCGTTGCGCGTTGTGCAAGGGGTACGTCTATCAATCAGTCAATCTGTTTACTGCTGAAATGTTTGGTGTAGTTTCTAAATGCTACAGTACTTCGGTAGCCTTACACACAAACGGAGAACAAGTCCAATATTGACAGCAATCATAAATAAGTCATGAAGTCCAAGATGGTCAGCCAAAGATCTCCCGGTCTGCTCTCTGCTGTTGTTCCTTGAAACTCTGTATTAGTTCTGAGTTCTCATCACTTTGCATTGCAGTTTTGATCACATGCAGATGAGTGTGGTGTTTATGGGACCGGGTTACTGTTACATTGGATCATTATGTCCCTGTACATGGACTTGATTAGATTTGGTTTCTCATTTAGCAAACCCAGTAATAATAATTTGACATTGATTTATTAATATGCATTTTACACATACTTGTATTACACTTAGTATAATTGCTTATTTCATAAATGCTGAAAGATACAGTTTTCTACACAGAATACACATAATAGGACAAGTGATATCCCATAATGTTCACTTCGTTTGAGTTTACAAACACAAACAAAGGAAAAGATAAATCAATTTAAGCCTCGCCCACCACCCACGCCTAGACCATCCAGGTCAGTGCGCCACACATCTGTCTTAATGATATCATGTACAGACTTGAACATGTTCAACTTTGGTGACTTTTGGCCATTCTTTCATGTTTGTCATTGGTCCAGGCAGTAAGAAGGTGGAGCTTATTGGATTGGCTTTTTTGTTAATGAGAAAATACATGTTTGGAGGAGTAGACTTTCAAGTCTGAGATCCCGGCTATTTTCGTCTCCATCAGCCATGCAAAACGCTAATTGATTGTATTTGATTGGCACTGTTATGCACTTTATAATCAGTGAATTTTCAGATTCTTAGCACCAATGAGGTTTGTTTTGATAATTACCAAGTTAGTACTTTTTCTTAAAAAATTTAAGAAATAAAATTATAAAATTAAAAAAATCCTCTAAGAGATTCCATGACATAAAGTGCTACCTAAATGGGTCTCATAGTTCCAAAACTTGTTGAGACCCATTTAGGGAGTACCTTATGTCAAGGAACCTCTCAGTCTTTGTGTGTTCTATTCTTTTGTTAATTTATTTAAAGAAAAAGTACTAATTGTTTAACTTTACCAGTGTACCCTGCAGGTAATTCATTAGAAAAAGACAACATGCATCGATAAACAGTGGTCATTATTAGGTGTTTGTGCAATATGTGCCTGAACACCTCTTGTTTTTGTTCTGTTTTTTTGTTTACAGGTGATTGGTTAACAGCCGAAAAACTATTGTTATTGTACATATTTGTTTTGCCTGTCCTCTTCCTACTCCCTGAAACTTGTCTTGCAATTTTAGCAAAAAAGTAAAGGTCATACGGACTTGAAACTTAACGCTTTACTCAAACCTTTGTGAGTAGATGAAACTGCTTGATTTTCCTCCCACATCTAGCCTTGACCAAGGCGTTGGAGTTTTACTTTCATTTATTAATTGTCTTTTTTAGATTAGTTGGTTTTCCCTTTGCGCTATTGCGCCATTGCGCTACCCATGCACCCGAGCTATGTGCAGTCTCTGGATGTGTGCCAAGCATGTGTAACGCAGTGCTTGCGTGGTGTGAGATGTGTACACGTAGACTATCTGAATCAACGCCTTGATGGTTCTGTTTTGAGCTAGCCGGGGTCATTACTATAATGCGTGCATCAGACAAGACCCCATTGGTCAGTGGCGGAAGTCATGTTTACTAATAGGATGGGGGGCGCATTGCGCAATCATTTGCAATCGCGGTTTGAGTACACTCCATTTTTTTAAAGAGATGCTTACCGTTAACAAAGAAAAAGAAAATCGTATCGTTGAAATTCTTTCTCTATCAGCACTAACATCATAACAGTAGGGCCTGTAGTTTCAAATTACTAAAGCAGTTAACAACGTAAAAATAATCATTTTCGAATGTTCTCTACTATAGTGTAAAGATTAGGCCTACGTGTTTACAACATTTGAAGATTTCATCACCCTCAGATAAAATGGACTCGTCCAACCAGTCTCCCAGTCTCAACGGCCACGGTGTTCGAATCGTGTGCTTGTGTGGAAGCATGGTACAAAGGTCATAATGAGGGAAGCTTGTGATTGGACCGTCGAAAATGAATCATTCATTTGCCTCCCATTCTGCACTGTTTAGTCGGCCGAACGAAAGATTTAAATATTCATGATCTGCATACCAGCATATCCGCTAGCCCCCCCATTTTCGTCCAATAGTGGACGAAAATGGGGGGGCTAGCGGAAATAAAAACAGGAAACACATTAAACCCGGTAGATACAGACGCGACAAGGCTGTCGGCCTACGGCCTCCGCATGCGAATAGTAATACGAGTGCGGATGACCTGCGCACAGTAGTAGTACGGGCGTCGTGCGATGTGATACAAACATTACGCACAGTGCTTGTGTATAGGCTAGTGGTGGATTTTACGGCGTCTTTTCGGAGTGAAAACTGCGACCGACCGCCTTGAGCAAGGCTATCCCACATCTAAAACTGAAACAATTCCTCCATTGTCTTCATTCCATAGCAATCTTTGCTATGTGTAGTGATTAATTTCCCTTTGGCTTTACAACCAGAGTTAATAAATAAAAGGAAATGAAACTGAATCTTTGTACATGAGATACATTCAAATTCTTAATATTCTTAAGAAGTTTTAACCTCTCTACTATTATGATCAATGATAAAAATTGTATTTCAAGTTCAGAAGTAATAAATCCATAAAGAACAAAAATTGCTGCTCAGTTTAACGGCTTTGATTGTCATGTCAATTACATTTTTACATCGTCAAAATGAATGCACACTGAACACAATAGTCAATATCATCTTGATGAAAGAAATGACAAAATGGTTTGTAAAATTTAACTCATCTGATTAAGCACTCCTAGTGTTCATTCATCTAACACGTTTCGTTCATTCATAGCGATCTGAACACCATTCCGGTTTAGCCTCCGAGGTTGACCAAGGCAACAACACAGCATATCTTGAAGACCTTTCCGAAACTTCTTGTATTTGAAAATGTAAATGATGGGATTGATCACAGAGTTCATGAAGTATACGGAATTTAAAATTACAGATAGTGTGAATATAGAATTGGTGTAGCACCATTCTCTCATTGGATTTACTGGTAAGCAGAAGATAAACATGAAAACAGTTGGTGTCCACAGAACAACCAATGCACCCATGACAATCTTAAGCATGCTGATCACATTCTGTCTGGCCTGTAAAAGCTCAAGGGCAGCTCCTTGTACATTCTGTTGTTGGAGTCGTTGAGCACTTCTCTTGAGAGTGGCTTGGATCTTGTAGTAAACCCAACTCATGAAAAGGATGGGCAACAGGTAACCAAATAGAATGAAGAGCACATCTGCTACATCAGAGATGGTGACATATAAGTCAGTCGGTTCACAACCAAGGTTGCTGTTATCATTGTTTGCATGTATTGTAAACAAATATGGGCTTGACAATAGAAATGACAACACTAATGCTATGAAAATTACCATGATAACTTTTTGGGTAGACATCATTCTTGGATAGTGCAGTGGATGTACTATTCCTACATAACGTTCATAGGTCACCAGACACAGACCATAACTTGATGAGTAGGCCATTAATGTCAATATAAAGCTACTCCTGACAATCCTACAATGGATGTCTCTACCAATGAAACTCTCTGGTAGCTGGCTCCAAATTGTGGCATTGAACACAATTAAGTAACAGCAAAAAACGCTGTCAACGACAGCAAGATACGCCAGCAAGTAGTTTGTCAGATTATGAAGGCTTTTGGTGCGAAGGATGACCAGCCAAGCTAGAGTGTTGAGAACCATTCCAACAGTTCCTTGTACAATTCGGATGATAGCAGCCCATTCATACATTTTCAGTATTTAAACACAGTTGTTTGCCTCAGAAATATCAACTACAATCTTAAACTGATGCTGGTAGTGATTGATCTTAGTTGTCAACTTTCTTCAATGAAGTACTGTACATGTGGATGAATAACAAGATAATATCTCACGTAATGTGTTGATCAAAAACAAAAACTATATTGTAGTTATTCTTCAGTCTGATGAGCGAATGCAAACAGTCTTAAGTGATGTTGCTGAGAATCTTCAGTCAATCAATTATTCAATAGACCCCTTGCATTATGACATTACACTCTCAAACAGCGCCCTCTTTGAGGTAGATGGAGACAGATCAATGGACAACAGTTGTTCTTGATGCGTAAAAACATGCGCGTGACCTCAGCGTACCAGCAGCGTTGCGCGTTCTGCAAGGGGTACGTCTATCAGTCAGTCAATCTGTTCACTGCTGAAATGTTTGGTGTAGTTTCTAAAGGCTAGAGTACTTCGGTAGCCTTACACACAAACTGAGAACAAGTCCAACTTCTACAGCAATCATAAATAAGTCATGAAGTCCAAGATGGTCAGCCAAAGATCTCCCGGTCTGCTCTCTGCTGTTGTTCCTTGAAACTCTGTATTAGTTCTGAGTTCTCATCACTTTGCATTGCAGTTTTGATAGAAATCACATGCAGATGAGTGTGATGTTTATGGGACTGGGTTACTGTTACATTGGATCATTATGTCCCTGTACATGGACTTGATTAGATTTGGTTTCTCATTTAGCAAACCCAGTAATAATAATTAGACATTGATTTATTAATATGCATTTTACACGTACTTGTATTACACTCAGTATAATTGCCTATTTCATAAATGCTGAAAAATACAGTTTTTTACATTGAATACACATAATTAGGACAAGTGATATCCCATAATGTTCACTCCAATCGAGTTTACTTCACAAACAGAGGAAAAGATAAATCAATTTAAGCCTCGCCCACCACCCACGCCTAGACCATCCAGGTCAGTGCGCCACACATCTGTCTTAATGATATCATGTACAGACTTGAACATGTTTAATTTGGGTGACTTTTGCCATGCTTTCATGTTTGTCATTGGTCCAGGCAGTAAGGAGGTGGAGCTTAATGGATTGGCTTTTTTGTTAATGAGAGAATACATGTTTGGAGGAGTAGACTTTCAAGTCTGAGATCCCGGCTATTTTCGTCTGCATCAGCAATGCAAAACGCCATTTGATTTCATTTGATTGTCACTGTTATGCACTTTATATTCAGTGAATTTACAGATTAGAACCAACGAGGTTTGTCTGGATAATTACCAAGTGTATTTTGACTTCATTATTATGTGGTGTTTTTGTTTTCTTTCATTAGTTGTCTGTGACCATAGAAGATGACGATAATTCTTCCTTGGGCCAATCTGATGAGAGGAAAGAGATTGCCAGCATCATCAGAATGAAGATGAAGAAAATTGACCTCCCTCCGGAAGAATACGGTAACAAATATATATTGATAACAAACATTTTAAATCCACCTTATGTAATTAAAAGATGCTAGTTGCGATGCTTATATTTTGCATGTTACATGTTCATTTGCATTGTCTGTGGCAAAGTCAAAAGTTGTTGTATGTGTTTTGTTGAAACAGCATCATCTATCAACCTGTTATATTTTTTTCTGCTAAAACTGTGGTTTAAATTGTCCAATTTTATAAACTCAATTTTTAGATTTCAGATTGAAAGTAATCATTTGTTTTTTTCTAACACAAATCATGTCCTTTAACACTCCATTTACTACACTTATCCTACTTAGTGTTACAAGGGCTTTACTCCATAATTACATGTAATTGTCATTTCTGTTCATAGAAGTATGGATTGAAATAGTTTTTCAATTTAATTCAATTAAAAAACTTCATTAATCCTTGATAAGGCAATTAAAAATATTGGGCAGCTCCCTAATAAAAACAGTTTTAAAAATAGCAACTAGGGCAACACCACAATAAAAAGAAGTACACAAAATAGCATCTATACATATCTAGGTACATATAAAACATCAATCAAAATTATGTACATGAATGAAAGAAAGCAAGGAAATGGAATGAATCAACAAAATTATAATTGCACTGAAAAATTGGATGGAAACATGAAGCAGAGCATCAACCATTCAGAAGTTTGGTTGCCACTGGAATAAAGGACAAGGTGCATCTGAACTGAACTGAACTGAACGGAATAATTTTTGGTTTATTCTTCTCCCAGTGACCAGTGACATCAGGCACACTCAGTGGTCCAGCAGGGTTCTCCCAATGCACAAGCTAGCGTATTGGGCAAATTGTGGACCGATGCGTGCAAAATTTCAGCCGATTCCCTTAGATTTAAGATCAAATCATGATTGGTGGGGTATTCAAATGCTACTTCCTTGACCTCCAAATGAAAAATATTCCTTTGGAGGGTTGATACTTTTAGGAACTTTGTGATTATGAGAATTCAGATAGGAAGTAATCATTTGGTTTTTCTAATTACCAATCATGTCCTTAAAAAGCTTTTGGTTTATATTTTTCTCCCCCATACAGACAGTGAAGTAAGTGATAAGAGACACAAGCTATCCTATGTCTTGATCAACCCCAGCTTTGATCTCAAACTAGAAATGGATGATATCATGTAAGTAGAAATACAACTCTGCTAACAAGATTCAGTGGGATTTGAAACATTGGATACTATAAACATCTATAAACATAAGCTGTGGTCGAATTGGCGGCTCTGGCTCTGGATGTGGCTGTTGTTAAGGATCAAGCCTATGGTCATCCTATGCTTCATTGCTTGTTCACATGACGATGAAGCCACAGCCACTAATTCGGACTTTGAACTATGTCATGTTAAAATCTCTGTGATGAGTTGTGGTCTGATCGTATTCACAAGAAAAGCTCAAGATTGAGTTTGGTAAAACAAACTTAAGAGAGCGAGATTGTGTCAAGCTATTTATCTGATGGCTGAGTCATCGGAGAGTGGGTCCAGTTCCCGGTCATGACACTTGTGTCCTTAAGCAAGACACTTAACCAATTGCTTTTCTTAACCCAGGTGTATATATTTTATAATTTTAATGGTTATAGATCCCCTCTGAATAGTCATGATAAACAATCACGTTCAACATGCTCAACTTCAAACCTCAGCATTTTAACCTTATGGAAGTAAATGGAGGAGATGATTAGAAATATTAAGATTGGAGGGAGTGCAATGGAGTGTGGGAAGAGTCTGGCTTATACACCTGCTTCTTAGTAGCTTAAGAATGAATGTCATCCCACTTGGCACAACACTAGTACAGTGTATACTCAGGGATGTGTCTTTAATGGCGTGTCGTGGCCAAGCGGTTAAAAACACCCAGACTCAAGCTTGATTGTTTCTGATCAGCAGAGTGTGGGTTTGAGTCCTGGTAGTGGCACTTGTGTCCTTCAGCAAGATACAGTACCATAATGGAACATTAATCCGTGTTGACAGGTTACCTCAGGCTTGCGAGCTACAGTAATTAAATTCAATTATGTCATCCTTGTTTTCATTACCAGAAATGTATAATAATAATGGTTATAATAATAATGCAGCAATGGTTGATTATTTTCCTCTCATTCTACCTCCAGCTTCATTATCAAGCCTGCAGGAGGTCCTAAGACACCGTCCCCCATGCCACCGCGCCGTAAATTCAGCAGCCGACGAAAGCCAAGGAAGGCAGAGCCCCGGGTAGAACCACAAGGTAGCAACGTCGACACCAAGCTATAGCGGAATCACTGGCTGCAGACAAGGTGATGAAATCTTGACGAATTTACTGCAACCAAGATCCGATGCTTGAGCCATCAACTTTAAAGAACATTTTTGTTGGAAGACTCAGAGAGATGTTGGCAAAAGGTCTTCTAAAAAGTGGAAGGTTTTTATACTGCCGTTAAAGTTCAGACGAAATGTTTGGTAGAAGTTCTCCGAAGGAAGTGCGGTTGGCAACTCGTATCAGAAGGTTGAGTAATAATTATTATTATTCACTTGTATAAAAGAGCATTTTACTGGCATGAGAACAATGTTGAAGGGAAATCAATTTGAATGATTTAAGTTAGATGATGATGGAGAATGACACAGGCCAGCATTTTGCATCTGAGTGAGTTTAAGGTAAAATATGGTTTTTGTTGAACTGACTGGAAGGAGAAATAGACTTGGCTGACATTCACTGGAACAAGATCTGGAATGTACCAAAGCTAAAACCAGCCCCTCAAATGAGGGCCAAGGTCAGAATTTTCTGAAATGTTTTATTATTTCTATTGTCTTAACCACATCCTACACACTGGTCAGTTCACAAGCCATGATATCCTAAGCTGGACAATGTCACAGTTAATTGGTCAGGAGGTGGCAGGAGAAATCTCTGCCATCATCCTTTATGTACAAAATCGGTACGCCAATTGTCAATGGTAGATGTAACCAAATAATAAAACTTACTTATTTATACAAACAAATAAGATCAAATTAACCCAGGGTCCCAGGCAATGCCCAGACATGTAAGTAACACATTAAATTGTTGAGAAAGTGAAAAACATACCCTCTTAACCTACAATGTATGGAAAACTCTTGGAAGCATGTCCTGTCAAGGTAACTTGGTTCTGTTTGGACCAAAGAGGTACCCGGTTTGATGGTTAAAATGTTAGGAACTACTGTAGGAGGAACTGGTCAGTTTTGTTACACGCTTCCTGCACCTTGCTCAGTATGTACAATGTATATGATCACTAACAACAATGGCTGAAGCACTGCATTGTGAAGTGAAGTGAATGTTGGTTGGTTTTATCAGGACAGGGCTGGCCCTGGATTGAGTAGGTAGAGCATCGATGCATACCAACACAACACTGTATTTTTAAAGTTTATTATCACACTAGACACTTTAGACACTTTAGCAAATTACACCTGACCTCCCAGTTTACCAAAATAATACCTTATCCCATTATTAAGGATGGGAAATTACAGACTTTTTTCATCGGAATTCAGAGATTTGTTAAGTCTGCCTGGTGAAAAAAAGTAGCCGTTATTTGCTTTCAGATTTAAAAACTCCTGGTCTCTAATATACTCCATAGTGTTGAGGACACTGCTCTCAGAAGCTCCTTGCAATCTATAACTCCAGGGGGTACTAGAAGGCGGAAATGCCATCATTTCAACATAAAATTCAAAATGTAGATATGGTTATAGATCTTTTTGTTGGCAATAATTCTCACTTCTGCAACTGTTACCCCCACTGCAGAGTAACAATGTCATCAATTAATTAACACGCTACAGAAAAGTCTTCTTTTCTGAAAGAGATTTCCTTTAAGAATCTTTTCTTTTACAACATCAAGCACAACACATGTAAAGCACAAACAAGAAAAATCTTGTATAGAAATGTAATTGGCACTTGAGCAGTCGAGTTGAATTTTAAACAAGAAGCATTAAGTAAGTTGTCTTAGATTTGCAAGAGAATTTTCTATATGTGTCATCTTTGAATAAAAACACATGGGAAGGCTGATATCTGATAGAGACTAAGCTATGCCAGTTGCAGCTGTTATATATTTTTTGTTTTGGAGAAAAGTGCAATGAGTTTTATTGATTTGGAGGCCACCTTTCAGCAGTCAAGTTTTTCATTTAAATTCAGCAAAAGATCAGTCTCGGACATTCAGGTCTTGGTCTAGATCAGGCCTTACAAGACTGGTAACACCAACCTTGATTGAAGTACCAGTTGGTATTCCGCTTACATTAACTCCATTCAAGAATTTTATTTATATCTTTGCCCTCCATAAAATCATCTTGCCTTTTATCGGTGAAACATTTCAGTTATTATTAATGCAACTCACCATTTATTTATTTTATGTGCAATGCAAGTAAAAGTCAATCACATCATTGCATGGTGGCCCTTGATTTTGTGCAAATTATTTGCAATGCAAATTTAGTCTGTCATTCAAATATATTCTTATTACAGTTGTTGCTGTTCTTGTAAATAGCAGCTCGACAAATCTCAATTTGTTTATGTTTTAATGCAAATCTCAATTAGTTTATGTTTTAATGCAAGTCTCCAATCCAGCAATTCTTTCAATTGGGTTTTTAAGTAGCTGAAGTGAACGATTCCCCATGTATAGCATAGCAAAATGCTACACAAAATGTATCAGTTGCTACTCAAAAAATCACCATTTGCCACTCAATATAAGCATTCAGTGTGCACAAAACTTGTTCATTCTAACTATTTTGCACAATTTTGCTGTGCAAAATTGCTGGTTGATAGCATTTCCTGAGTTTATATCAGCATTGCTATTAAATACTTTGCCCCAAACTGTAAATTTTGTAAAACTATTTTTTCAATGCAAATTCATTTATTGACAACATCATCAAATCATTAATTGTGTCTATTTCTAAGATGATGCCACTTCTTGCCACTGAGTGTTGAAAATGTACTACAAAGAGGTTTAAATTGCACTGCTCTTAATGCTAGTATTTTATGGTTGTAGATTAATTTTACATAATGATACAGTGAGGTCTACGGTTTCCAAGGTTTACTGGATGGCTAGGTTGTACATTTCTTGAAGGTTACAGCATTATACATGGAAATACATACCCTAAAGAATTTGTTACATATTCAGGGTTTATGAAGAAGTGCACCTTGTCCCCGACATGCCAAACTTCTTCCTCCCCTCCCAAGAAAAAGAAGAAGAAAAAAAACCCTTTAAATCAGAAGTGGTGCACCCAGTCCATCGAAGGCTTGATTTCTGTTGTTGTTTGGGTTTTTTGTTGTGTTGTTTTGGGGTTTTTTTTGGGGGGGGGGGGTGGGGTTCTTCCTGTTATTTAGAAAAAGGTTCTGATATATTTATCTCAAAACCTTATCTAGATTCAGAGATGGAATAAATGGATTTTGTGGGGTTGAGGACAGGAGTGGAAAGACCGAACTAAAGACAAAAAACATTCTCTGCCGTCTCCCTAGGTTCACTTCTCACTGCGAGTACAACTTCACACCAAGTAGCCTTTCAAAGAAATCAGAATTTAATTGAATTATGTCATTGATAAGCCAAACCTTGAAGAATGTGTTACAAATGGGATTTTGATCAATTATTTGTAAGATTCGAAAAAAAGGTTGTGGTGTGTGTGTTTTTGTGGGGTTTTGGGTTTGTTTGGGTTTTTTTTTTTTTTGGGGGGCGCCTCTTGAGTCTTGATATTATCACTGGTGTCCTACTCACTTCCCAATATGGTATCATCACTAATCATTTGTTGTTATTTGTGTGGTGGGCTGGTACCACGTTACCTTCCACCTGTCGTCATTGTACATATAAACTAAGTATTCCAGTTATGGGATGTACTAATATACACAATCCAAAGGATGATGATGTATAATATATATATATATATACTCCAAGTGAGTAATCAATGGTTTTTCTATTTAATGATATTTCAAGAAGGTGCACAATTTTAGTGTGAAGTAATATCACTGTAAATTGAGATGGAAGTGTGTTTTAGGTCTCAATAACATAATGCTCCATGGTAGGGTATAGTGATGTCTAGATGAAAGTCTTGGCTACATTCTGAAGATTTGAATACTTCCCCATGCTTGGGGTATTTCTGTTAGGTTCCCTGTATTACGTTATGCGGTCAAAGTGCTGATAGTCATCACTAAAAGGAACCAGCCTGTTTTTGCTGACTTTGGATGCGTGGTTTTATCAGGCATGATATTCTTCCTACTTAAGTCTGATGTCTGGTTTTGGGGCCTTCAGAAAAATCAGAACAACTGTGATTAAGTAGCCTGAGAAGTCTATTAAATCCTACTCTATGTGTACATGTAGGTCAGCCTTTGTACTCAAGAAAATTGTCTTACTTTTTTCCCAAGGACCAAATACCATGCCTGGTTTACAAGATGGCCACCCGATGATAGATACTTAGTGGAAATACCTGTAAGAAATGTCTTTTGCCTCGACAGAGACGAGGAATTAAAAAGTAAAAAATGAACCACGTGGCGTCGGAAGTAAAAACAGGCTGCAATGTTTTAAAACTTGTTTTGTATGTATTATGATGACGGAGCACTTTAAGGTCTGATTTTCATTTCAAGAAACTACTTTCCTAATACTATTGACAGCACATTATTTAGACGACCTTGATTTTCTTCATCAAGATTATTTTAAAAGATTAATTTTTCAGCAACCATCGAACTTCTGAAGAAGACAACTTATTTTTAAACCATCGCCATATTCCATTATGACAACAATGATTACTGTTATTGAGGAAGGAATTTTAACTGTATGAAATGTGAATACTCAGATTGTGTAATGTTAATCAACTATTTACAGGTATGAAAAAGGTCTTTTAAAATATACTCATGGGTGATAAAAATCTTTCATCCCCCGAGTGGTGTCATTTAATTTAAAATCAAATTTAATATCTGTATGTAAATCCAGTTTCACTTACTTATATTAGTTATTTTTACTTTCAAATCATCTCCTAATATTTTCATGTAAATTTTTTGTTTATGATTTTTTTTGGTATCTATCATATTGCCCTATGTATAATGTATGAGTGCAGAATTACTGTTAAAACCAAGCTTGGCATGCACTTGTGTGTATTTTTAAACCAGAGCGCCCTTGTTGCGCCAATCAAAGCCATTTCTTACAGATTTGAACCATTTTAAAATCCTATCTTTAATATTTTTAACAGATGTAAGAAAAGCAAATACAGCGCTACAGAGTTTCCTGCTTTAATCCTAACAAATTTTGAAACGCTAAAAAACTTTGGACGTCTGCAAATAAAGAAAACACATGTGGTACATTTGTTTGTGCAGTATAATCGGTTTTAATACTACTTTTAAAAAGCCATCTGTTTTTCAATCATTTTTGTAATTGTTCATTTTTTCTTTGTATTTATGTGCCATGAGATTAATTTTTGGCAGCTAACCTGCACTTTACCAAATGTTCATTATTATTATTGTATATGTATTTTAATAAATGTTTTTATGTGGATGTACAAAGGGCTTGTTTTTTTGCAGGTCAAACAAACTTTTGCAGATTGTACAATTAACCCATTTCATGTATTATTAAAAATCGTTGTATGAAAGGTGGACATACTTATAGAGTACGTAGTAGGCGTTACTTGGCCCAGTAAGGGCAGAACAAAATTGACTGGGGACAAAATTATGACCAATGAATGGATTAATCTGAGGCTGTATCAGAATTGGCAGCTAGTGTCGGCTATGACTGTTGCTAAGGACATCATATACTTCATTGCGTGGGGACGTAGCAATCCAGCATAGCCGTAGCCGCCAAGCAGGATACCGCCTAACATTCATGTACATAAGTAAACTGATACTTTATCTGTGGTTTTTAGAGGATCCAGGGAGAGTGACGTCTTAAGACTCATGTTTCATAAGACAATACTTATACATGAATGTTCTTAGTAACCTGTGATTCCATAGGTTTTTCAACAAGCAAAGCTACAAATCTTACTTTTCTTTGCATTATTATCAAACATTTTATAAGACTTGACATTGATCATAGCAGACTGTAAGGAGATTGTCACACAATGCATTTTTACAGGCAACTTATAGACAAACAATTGCAGTGCATACTAAAGGAACACTTTTGTAGCACATCCCTCCTCAATACACCGACTTAGCTTGTTCTCTCTCTTTCCTTTTTCCCTCTCTTTCCTTTTTCCATCCACTGGAAAATTATGTGAAAGTTCATAAGGGATGCCTTTTTGTCTTGAAGATAGCCAGTAAATTGCCTTCTGTGATATCTCAGTGTGATGTTAATGTTAGGATGAAGGGGCTTGGGGGTAGGATTTGACTGGAGCAACAGACTCAAAAGTGTTTTCATCTGAACGTGAAAGACTTTAAACATGGCCAGCCATCTTGGTCCTCTCCTATTCAAAACAATGTAGCCAAACCGAGGCTGGGTAGGAAAATAGTTCGGCTCCCCTTCAGTATGCATGATCAGTACTAGATACTGTGAACAAGACATAGATATTGGCAGCATGTGGAACATCTATAAGGTATTTTGACTGACTATTTGGTGTATACATGTAAACACTCGCAGCCAATTTTTGTAAAAGTGCTGCACTTGTAATAATCAGGTGAATAATAATGAAGACACTTCTTGTCATTGCTTGTTTGTCTTTTAGAGGAAATGATGTTTTTAATACACGATCTGTACAACACAAATCAAAACAACATGTTGTTATATTATATCTCTGTCATTCTAAGGGTCAAAGGGTCACGCCACATTAGGCAGTTTTTCCCCAGCAACTTGGGGCAAGTCCAGCATTTTTGTCAAAAATTGCAAAAAATCAAATTTGGGTCAAAAATTGAAGAAATCATAAGGGGTAAGTCCAGCTGTTTTATCAAATTTGGGTCAAAAATTGAAGAAATCATAAGGGGTAAGTCCAGCTGTTTTATCAAATTTGGGTCAAAAATTGAAGAAATCATAAGGGGTAAGTCCAGCTGTTTTATCAAATTTGGGTCAAAAATTGAAAATAATCATAAGGGGTAAGTCCAGCATTTTTATCAAATTTGGGTCAAAAATTGAAAATAATCATAAGGGGTAAGTCCAGCATTTTTATCAAATTTGGGTCAAAAATTGAAGAAATCATAAGGGGTAAGTCCAGCATTTTTATCAAATTTGGGTCAAAAATTGAAAATAATCATAAGGGGCAAGTACAGCATTTTTTTCAAATTTGGGTCAAAATTTGAGAAAAAACACAAGGGGTAAGTCCAGCATTTTTATCAAATTTGGGTCAAAAATTGAAAAGATCATAAGGGGTAAGTCCAGCATTTTTATCAAATTTGGGTCAAAATTTGAGAAAAAACACAAGGGGTAAGTTCAGCATTTTTATCAAATTTGGGTCAAAAATTGAAGAAATCATAAGGGGTAAGTCCAGCATTTTTATCAAATTTGGGTCAAAAATTAAAAATAATCATAAGGGGCAAGTACAGCATTTTTATCAAATTTGGGTCAAAATTTGAGAAAAAACACTAGGGGTAAGTCCAGCATTTTTATCAAATTTGGGTCAAAAATTGAAAAGATCATAAGGGGTAAGTCCAGCATTTTTATCAAATTTGGGTCAAAATTTGAGAAAAAACACAAGGGGTAAGTTCAGCATTTTTATCAAATTTGGGTCAAAAATTGAAGAAGGGTAAGTCCAGCTGTTTTATCAAATTTGGGTCAAAAATTGAAGAAATCATAAAGGGTAAGTCCAGCATTTTTATCAAATTTGGGTCAAAAATTGAAGAAATCATAAGGGGTAAGTCCAGCTGTTTTATCAAATTTGGGTCAAAAATTGAAGAAATCATAAGGGGTAAGTCCAGCTGTTTGAGAAAAAACACAAGGGGTAAGTTCAGCATTTTTATCAAATTTGGGTCAAAAATTGAAGAAGGGTAAGTCCAGCTGTTTTATCAAATTTGGGTCAAAAATTGAAGAAATCATAAAGGGTAAGTCCAGCATTTTTATCAAATTTGGGTCAAAAATTGAAGAAATCATAAGGGGTAAGTCCAGCTGTTTTATCAAATTTGGGTCAAAAATTGAAAATAATCATAAGGGGTAAGTCCAGCATTTTTATCAAATTTGGGTCAAAAATTGAAAATAATCATAAGGGGTAAGTCCAGCATTTTTATCAAATTTGGGTCAAAAATTGAAAAAATTACAAGGGGTAAGTCCAGCTGTTTTATCAAATTTGGGTCAAAAATTGAAGAAATCATAAGGGGTAAGTCCAGCTGTTTTATCAAATTTGGGTCAAAAATTGAAGAAATCATAAGGGGTAAGTCCAGCTGTTTTATCAAATTTGGGTCAAAAATTGAAGAAATCATAAGGGGTAAGTCCAGCATTTTTATCAAATTTGGGTCAAAAATTGAAGAAATCATAAGGGGTAAGTCCAGCTGTTTTATCAAATTTGGGTCAAAAATTGAAAATAATCATAAGGGGTAAGTCCAGCATTTTTATCAAATTTGGGTCAAAAATTGAAAAAATTACAAGGGGTAAGTCCAGCTGTTTTATCAAATTTGGGTCAAAAATTGAAGAAATCATAAGGGGTAAGTCCAGCTGTTTTATCAAATTTGGGTCAAAAATTGAAGAAATCATAAGGGGCAAGTACAGCATTTTTTTCAAATTTGGGTCAAAATTTGAGAAAAAACACAAGGGGTAAGTCCAGCATTTTTATCAAATTTGGGTCAAAAATTGAAAAGATCATAAGGGGTAAGTCCAGCATTTTTATCAAATTTGGGTCAAAATTTGAGAAAAAACACAAGGGGTAAGTTCAGCATTTTTATCAAATTTGGGTCAAAAATTGAAGAAATCATAAGGGGTAAGTCCAGCATTTTTATCAAATTTGGGTCAAAAATTAAAAATAATCATAAGGGGCAAGTACAGCATTTTTATCAAATTTGGGTCAAAATTTGAGAAAAAACACTAGGGGTAAGTCCAGCATTTTTATCAAATTTGGGTCAAAAATTGAAAAGATCATAAGGGGTAAGTCCAGCATTTTTATCAAATTTGGGTCAAAATTTGAGAAAAAACACAAGGGGTAAGTTCAGCATTTTTATCAAATTTGGGTCAAAAATTGAAGAAGGGTAAGTCCAGCTGTTTTATCAAATTTGGGTCAAAAATTGAAGAAATCATAAAGGGTAAGTCCAGCATTTTTATCAAATTTGGGTCAAAAATTGAAGAAATCATAAGGGGTAAGTCCAGCTGTTTTATCAAATTTGGGTCAAAAATTGAAGAAATCATAAGGGGTAAGTCCAGCTGTTTGAGAAAAAACACAAGGGGTAAGTTCAGCATTTTTATCAAATTTGGGTCAAAAATTGAAGAAGGGTAAGTCCAGCTGTTTTATCAAATTTGGGTCAAAAATTGAAGAAATCATAAAGGGTAAGTCCAGCATTTTTATCAAATTTGGGTCAAAAATTGAAGAAATCATAAGGGGTAAGTCCAGCTGTTTTATCAAATTTGGGTCAAAAATTGAAGAAATCATAAGGGGTAAGTCCAGCTGTTTTATCAAATTTGGGTCAAAAATTGAAAATAATCATAAGGGGTAAGTCCAGCATTTTTATCAAATTTGGGTCAAAAATTGAAAATAATCATAAGGGGTAAGTCCAGCATTTTTATCAAATTTGGGTCAAAAATTGAAAAAATTACAAGGGGTAAGTCCAGCTGTTTTATCAAATTTGGGTCAAAAATTGAAGAAATCATAAGGGGTAAGTCCAGCTGTTTTATCAAATTTGGGTCAAAAATTGAAGAAATCATAAGGGGTAAGTCCAGCTGTTTTATCAAATTTGGGTCAAAAATTGAAGAAATCATAAGGGGTAAGTCCAGCATTTTTATCAAATTTGGGTCAAAAATTGAAGAAATCATAAGGGGTAAGTCCAGCTGTTTTATCAAATTTGGGTCAAAAATTGAAAATAATCATAAGGGGTAAGTCCAGCATTTTTATCAAATTTGGGTCAAAAATTGAAAAAATTACAAGGGGTAAGTCCAGCTGTTTTATCAAATTTGGGTCAAAAATTGAAGAAATCATAAGGGGTAAGTCCAGCTGTTTTATCAAATTTGGGTCAAAAATTGAAGAAATCATAAGGGGTAAGTCCAGCTGTTTTATCAAATTTGGGTCAAAAATTGAAAATAATCATAAGGGGCAAGTCCAGCATTTTTATCAAATTTGGGTCAAAAATTGAAAATAATCACAAGGGGTAAGTACAGCATTTTTATCAAATTTGGGTCAAAATTTGAGAAAAAACACAAGGGGTAAGTCCAGCATTTTTATCAAATTTGGGTCAAAAATTGAAAAGATCATAAGGGGTAAGTCCAGCATTTTTATCAAATTTGGGTCAAAATTTGAGAAAAAACACAAGGGGTAAGTTCAGCATTTTTATCAAATTTGGGTCAAAAATTGAAGAAATCACAAGGGGTAAGTCCAGCTGTTTTATCAAATTTGGGTCAAAAATTGAAGAAATCATAAGGGGTAAGTCCAGCATTTTTATCAAATTTGGGTCAAAAATTGAAAATAATCATAAGGGGTAAGTCCAGCATTTTTATCAAATTTGGGTCAAAAATTGAAAAAATTACAAGGGGTAAGTCCAGCATTTTTATCAAATTTGGGTCAAAAATTGAAAAAATCACAAGGGGTAAGTCCAGCATTTTTATCAAATTTGGGTCAAAAATTGAAGAAATCACAAGGGGTAAGTCCAGCATTTTTATCAAATTTGGGTCAAAAATTGAAAAAATCACAAGGGGTAGTCCAGCTGTTTTATCAAATTTGGGTCAAAAATTGAAGAAATCATCAGGGGTAAATCCAGCATTTTTATCAAATTTGGGTCAAAAATTGAAAAAATCACAAGGTGTAAGTCCAGCTGTTTTATCAAATTTGGGTCAAAAATTGAAGAAATCATAAGGGGCAAGTCCAGCATTTTTATCAAATTTGGGTCAAAAATTGAAAATAATCACAAGGGGTAAGTTCAGCATTTTTATCAAATTTGGGTCAAAAATTTGAGAAAAAACACAAGGGGTAAGTAAGTCCAGCTGTTTTATCAAATTTTGGTCCAAAATTGAAAAAAATCACAAGGGGTAAGTCCAGCTGTTTTATCAAATTTGGGTCAAAAATTGAGAAAAAATCACAAGGGGTAAGTTCAGCATTTTTATCAAATTTGGGTCAAAAATTGAAGAAATCATCAGGGGTAAATCCAGCATTTTTATCAAATTTGGGTCAAAAATTGAAAAAATCACAAGGGGTAGTCCAGCTGTTTTATCAAATTTGGGTCAAAAATTGAAGAAATCATCAGGGGTAAATCCAGCATTTTTATCAAATTTGGGTCAAAAATTGAAAAAATCACAAGGTGTAAGTCCAGCTGTTTTATCAAATTTGGGTCAAAAATTGAAGAAATCACAAGGGGTAAGTCCAGCTGTTTTATCAAATTTGGGTCAAAAATTGAAGAAATCATAAGGGGTAAGTCCAGCATTTTTATCAAATTTGGGTCAAAAATTGAAAATAATCATAAGGGGTAAGTCCAGCATTTTTATCAAATTTGGGTCAAAAATTGAAAAAATTACAAGGGGTAAGTCCAGCATTTTTATCAAATTTGGGTCAAAAATTGAAAAAATCACAAGGGGTAAGTCCAGCATTTTTATCAAATTTGGGTCAAAAATTGAAGAAATCACAAGGGGTAAGTCCAGCATTTTTATCAAATTTGGGTCAAAAATTGAAAAAATCACAAGGGGTAGTCCAGCTGTTTTATCAAATTTGGGTCAAAAATTGAAGAAATCATCAGGGGTAAATCCAGCATTTTTATCAAATTTGGGTCAAAAATTGAAAAAATCACAAGGTGTAAGTCCAGCATTTTTATCAAATTTGGGTCAGAAATTGAAGAAATCATAAGGGGTAAATCCAGCATTTTTATCAAATTTGGGTCAAAAATTGAAAAAATCACAAGGTGTAAGTCCAGCTGTTTTATCAAATTTGGGTCAAAAATTGAAGAAATCACAAGGGGTAAGTCCAGCTGTTTTATCAAATTTGGGTCAAAAATTGAAGAAATCATAAGGGGTAAGTCCAGCATTTTTATCAAATTTGGGTCAAAAATTGAAAATAATCATAAGGGGTAAGTCCAGCATTTTTATCAAATTTGGGTCAAAAATGGAAAAAATTACAAGGGGTAAGTCCAGCATTTTTATCAAATTTGGGTCAAAAATTGAAAAAATCACAAGGGGTAAGTCCAGCATTTTTATCAAATTTGGGTCAAAAATTGAAGAAATCACAAGGGGTAAGTCCAGCATTTTTATCAAATTTGGGTCAAAAATTGAAAAAATCACAAGGGGTAGTCCAGCTGTTTTATCAAATTTGGGTCAAAAATTGAAGAAATCATCAGGGGTAAATCCAGCATTTTTATCAAATTTGGGTCAAAAATTGAAAATAATCACAAGGGGTAAGTTCAGCATTTTTATCAAATTTGGGTCAAAAATTTGAGAAAAAACACAAGGGGTAAGTAAGTCCAGCTGTTTTATCAAATTTTGGTCCAAAATTGAAAAAAATCACAAGGGGTAAGTCCAGCTGTTTTATCAAATTTGGGTCAAAAATTGAGAAAAAATCACAAGGGGTAAGTTCAGCATTTTTATCAAATTTGGGTCAAAAATTGAAAAGATCATAAGGGGTAAGTCCAGCATTTTTATCAAATTTGGGTCAAAATTTGAGAAAAAACAAGGGGTAAGTCCAGCATTTTTATCAAATTTGGGTCAAAAATTGAAAAGATCATAAGGGGTAAGTCCAGCATTTTTATCAAATTTGGGTCAAAATTTGAGAAAAAACACAAGGGGTAAGTTCAGCATTTTTATCAAATTTGGGTCAAAAATTGAAAAGATCATAAGGGGTAAGTCCAGCATTTTTATCAAATTTGGGTCAAAATTTGAGAAAAAACACAAGGGGTAAGTTCAGCATTTTTATCAAATTTGGGTCAAAAATTGAAAAGATCATAAGGGGTAAGTCCAGCATTTTTATCAAATTTGGGTCAAAATTTGAGAAAAAACAAGGGGTAAGTCCAGCATTTTTATCAAATTTGGGTCAAAAATTGAAAAGATCATAAGGGGTAAGTCCAGCATTTTTATCAAATTTGGGTCAAAATTTGAGAAAAAACACAAGGGGTAAGTTCAGCATTTTTATCAAATTTGGGTCAAAAATTGAAGAAGGGTAAGTCCAGCTGTTTTATCAAATTTGGGTCAAAAATTGAAGAAATCATAAGGGGTAAGTCCAGCTGTTTTATCAAATTTGGGTCAAAAATTGAAGAAATCATAAGGGGTAAGTCCAGCATTTTTATCAAATTTGGGTCAAAAATTGAAGAAATCACAAGGGGTAAGTCCAGCTGTTTTATCAAATTTGGGTCAAAAATTGAAGAAATCATAAGGGGTAAGTCCAGCATTTTTATCAAATTTGGGTCAAAACTTGAAGAAATCACAAGGGGTAAGTAAGTCCAGCATTTTTATCAAATTTTGGTCAAAAATTTTTAAATCACAAGGGGTAGTCCAGCATTGTTGTTAAGTGTATGCGTCTGTATCCTACATGTGGGTAGTACTCTAGCAAGACAGACCTCCTGAATTATAGCACAGAAATGTGACGTCACTGAGAAGGCTCGGTATCATGTCCCTGAAGAAGGAATAAAACAGCCACAGCCACCTGCCATTAGTACAGCAAGAACGACGAGATGCACTGGATGAAGTGCAATATAAACAAGAAATTGAATCATTCAGCCATGTAGAAAGGTAAACGCCATGATTCAATTAAATTTTATTCCAAAACAATTTCCAATAACATTAACAGAATCCCATAAATTAACAAGTATAAATTTTAGAAGCTTTTCAGGTTCCATACAAAATTGTATAATAGTCGGCTTGAGTATCATCAGTTCCTTATACAGTAACACCAAAGGAACCATACATGCACCGAGTGTGCATTGGTTTAGCTAATATCTCCATATGAGAGAAATCTATTTGTACTAGGCCCATTTCCATGGCTCTGCTTAACACCCTGCTTAGGGTTGGCAGCAAATTTGACCTAGCTGTGTATACAGCGTGGAATGCTCAGTACAGTGAAGTATGCACACACATAAGGAGAAGTTCCTTTTGTGACAGGGTTAAGCGCAGATTTGTGTACTAACACAAGTGCTGATTGGCCACTGATGGACAGCAGAGCTGTAACATTGTACATGTAGTTGGCATGCTTCGTTTTCACAAGAAGGAAAAGGTGTGCCACTTACAGGTCTTCACTCGATCATGCAAGGCCCAACATCAGCTAATGACCAGTAATCAAATGGACAGCCCACCTATGGAGGAAAAAATTGGATGTTACTTTGTAAGTCAAAACCAAGATATATCTGTAACTCAGCACAAACTCAAATCATGGAGTGTGTACTAGAAGCTGTGAGTGCAGCCATTTTGTTTTACTGCCATCCAAGTCAATGTGAGCCATACTGAGGTTGGAAGGAAAACGAGTCTGTAGGATTTGAAGATATAATCAAGTGAGGTTTGCAGAGACACCATGTAATAAATCTCTTTTTGAGCCATGGTGGTTCTTGATAAGAACCAATGGATCAGCGTGCTCTGATCATCTCCTCTGATCATCTTGAAGACGATCAGAGTACACTGATCCAAGCATTGAGTTGTGAAACCACTGGCTCTTCTCAGAACTAGCACAGCTCATAAAGGGATTTATTATCTGGTGTCTCTACAAACCTCACTTGATTAAAACCAGTCTGGTTCTTACCTCTATCTTTGCTTGGCCCTGTGATAAGCAATGATCAATGGGCCTACCGCCCCTAAGCTTTTTGGAATCCTTCATGGATATACAATTTGGGACTGTAAAGCCCATTTCATACTTCTGCAAATGCTTTGTGCGAAGCGATTTTGACGTCATAGCTCTGTTTTCACTGCGAATGTTTCAGAAGAGTTCAGCACAGCTCAACTCTTTGTGACGTCGAAATTCGCATCCCATTCGCATTCACATGAAGTATGAACCGGGCTTATGGGTTAATCTTTCCGTTGATATTCTTACCTGTGATTTCTAACTGAGACCCTGTCATATAACTACTCTGTTTGGACGCAAGGAATAAACACGCCTCAGCTACCTCTGAAGGTTTTCCTTGCCGTTGTAATGGTATAAACTGCTCAATCTACAACAAAACAAAGACACCACCTCAACTAAAGATCAAAAACTTCTTAATAACTGTTTGAGTCCAGTGCTTCAAGATACTACACATCCAAGGTCTTTGGGAGAGTTCATCTATTTCAATCTTCATAGTTTCAAGAATCACACCATACCGCCAACTTGTGATAGTTTCTTCAAACCAGCTTCTAAGCTTCTAAGACACAATGTCAACAAAAACTGTTTAAGACAAACAAGTTTTCATCGCATCAGTGCGGTCCTACTAAATACCGTCAACTCACCGTCAACTAACCTCAAACCAATGTATATTCTCTTTTAGCCCATACTTTACAGTTATATGCCTCTTTTGTCGATTTAAAATGTATATTGGAGGTGTTGACGGCGTGTTGACGGTACCGTTCGTGTTGATGTTGAGTTGATGGTATTTAGTAGGACCCCATCAGTGAGACATGTCTGAAACTCAATTTGATAAAAAGGTTGTATCTAGCACACACGGGAAAACACAAGTTTCTGCAAGCTACAAGGTCATGTATTAATCCATCAGTTTTAAACTCACATTCAGGTTATTTAAACCAAAATGCAACCTTGTTGCAAATGGGTTTACGACAAGGTCATAACTCAGTTCGGTCAGAAGGTCATATCTTGTACACTACATCATGAAACAAGGTTGTATCTCACTCCAATGGTTTTGTGCTTGCCCGTCAGTTAATCGCATCAATGAACTATGAATTAAAGAAGACTATTGAGATGAGACTGATGTATAGATTCTTCACTCTACCTGACTACGGACATTTTCTGGCATGGCATCTGTCATTGGAGTCTTGATAAAACCTGGAAGAACTACATTACATCGGATACCAAACCTAAAAGTAGAAGAAGGAACAACCAAAAAAGGACATCAGTTGAAAAATGCATCTTGGTCATTTTATTTATTTATTTATTACACATCAAACAGCCCAATTAGCGCCAACAACAGGATAAATAGGAAACGAGAAGAAATGAGGAAAACGCACAAAATTAGTTGGTACTGAAAATCCAAACCACATGCAAGGCTCCAGTCTGAGGTGGGATTCGAACCGGGGTCCACAGAGGTGAAAGGTGGGGGAAAGAAACCACTGAGCCACCAAATCCCCAACATGATCCTCCGACATGTTTCCCGCATTGTAACATGTATTAGGAACAATATACTGTCTGTTTTGTATACATAAATGGGCTCAAACTATTTGCCTTCTGGCTTGACTGATTTGAATACCAGGAAAAAAGCTGATGAAGGCCTACCCCCCCCCCCATCTTAATAACTAAATCTCGTTATTGTTGATTCTACAAGCCCCTTTGCTTTAAAACCCTCTGAGTCCCACATAATGAGTTAAGATAATTGTAATTCAACATCCACATACTTTGACATATAAAATATTGCCCAACCCTGTACTCACTTTGTTTTTTCTATAAAAATCACTGAAAATCAAGGAGGGGAATGCGCTTTGGAATGCGGCTGGTTTTTGTTGGTAGCTTTTCAAGAATAAAACACTATATATAAAACAACTTTGTTTACCTTACCTTGCAAGCTCCTTTGCTGTCGTCTGTGTGAATGCAACCACACCTGCCTTGGATGCTGCATAATTACACTGGCCGATATTACCCGACTAATGAACAATAATAAAAGAGAGATGATATTTCAATTTGAACAATTTGTTTTTAGACCTTGCAGCCAAAGGCCAAGACATTTCTAACAGATAATTATGTCAGAATTTACCCATCTTCCATATGTAAATTACTGTAACCTTTGCCCTGTCACATAAATATTCATTCTTCAAGCACTTCCAAACAAAGTTGTCAGTACCAAGATTTTCTTTTGTGGACAGGTAAATTTATTCAACCTATTCAGTTTGACAAGTTCCATTAATTCTTATCCTTGTTTTATTAATTTGGGGCTGAACAAAGAAAAATTGACTAGAGTAGGACTTGAACTTACAACCTCCAAATTAATGAGCCAGCGCTAGACCAGCGGAGCTATCTAGCCCTAATGTTGGCGGTCTCCCTTATTATTAATTTATAACTCATTGCAAAAGACAAGGCAGAGTTCTATATGATATTTAAGAAGCTGTTCACCAAGATATAAGAGTGATGTGACGTACGGTAGAGCAGTGACTACCCAACTGTCAGACCTTTTAAATTTGAGGCAAAAGTTTTACTTTTTCACTTTTAATGGGAAGAGAACTGCCCTTTCATTATCTTATCGCTTGAGTAGTAGGCTACTACCGGTGTGCATTGATTATTGATTTGGGTGAAGACTTATTTTCTTGAACAAACATATAAGTGCTTTGATATTAAGTAATTTTGACATAGCCTGACGATGAGGACTAATCGCTCGAATTATCAATAGTTCACCAGAAAGTGATTTTCAAGAATTGTACAAAATTGCAAACAATAGGCCTTAATTTTTAAATAGAAGCTGTAAATATAATCTGTGTCCGTGTGAGTCCATTATTGTTGCGCTATTTACAGTCTCACAATTGAAAAAAATAACAAAAAAGATGGTTAGATCTGACTTACCTTTCCTACTATACTTGCAATATTCACAATAGTACCATCTTTGATCCTATGGTCAATCATCTCCTGGCTTACAGCTTGTGTAACTAAAAATGTTCCCTGAAAACAGATGGCAAACAAAAGTTGACATCATTACAAATAGTTCATATACTGTAAGGGTGCTACAGACCTGATACTGCACTCTTCCAAGGGTGCAAGGGAAATGCAGATTCTACCTCACAATTACCTCCATTTGGAAACACGTGAGATTCTATTCTCTGATAGGAATATACCATGTATTTAAAGCATAACAAAGCAAAGTGATTACGACCCTATGATATAAATAATAATAATAATAATAATACATTTATATAGCGCCAAATCTATTTTTGTAAAATGCTCTAAGGCGCTTCACAAAAAGGCATAAAAAGTACATAAAGCACAAAGATGATAAGCATTTAAAAAGGTACAAGTAAATAATACAAAAAATTACAATTGAAAAATACAAAGATAATAAAATCCCACCGAAAACACAAGTCGACAGTAATGACCACAATATAGTTACAGTTAAAACCTAAGAGATTGCTCAAAAGCTTTCTTAAAAAAGTGTGTTTTAAGTTTAGATTTAAAAAGATTTACAGTCTGCGCTTCTCGAATAGAGACATCCAGGTCATTCCACATTTTAGGGGCAATAGCAGAAAAAGCCCTATCTCCCATAGTGCATAACCTAGTACTAACACGCTGCAGTCTAGTCCTATCACATGAAAGTCTAGTAGTTCTGGAGGAACTAGACGTGTGTAAAAGATCAACAAGATACTGGGGTCCAATACCATTAATACATTTAAAAACTAAAAGACACAATTTATTTATAATTCTAAATTTGACTGGAAGCCAATGCAGCTTCATTAGCACAGGAGTAATGTGATCAGATTTTTTCGTGCCTGTGAGAACTCGGGCAGCACAGTTTTGCACACGTTGTAAAGGAACAAGTGAGGACTGTGGGGGACCAGCCAGTAGTAGAGCCCTCCCCGCACGATATCACCAGTGTTTCAAGTCTAATAGCGTAGCCATTACACTGGCCCACCGAACCATAGGGTGGATTTGAACAACATCGTTGTGGTGGAATTATACTGCAAAAAGTATATCAGTTGGGAGGGTATCATGTAATTCCTCATTACGGTAAAAGATTCGGCAGAATCCCAATCAATCGTCGTTTCTCTCGTTTAATTGGTGGATTTTCCTTTGCAAAGGGCACCTGTATGAGGGCACCAAGGCACGATGCACAGAGTCTGTAAAGGATGATACACAGTTGCACACACCTAAGTTTGAAGAATTTAGCTAAGCGGGGCATTTAGCTAAGCGGGGCAAAGTGTGACTAAACCGTTAGAGCAGCATGTCTTGATCAAGACTTTCATTCTGTAGGTCTTATATGCATCAGGGCTCGAATTTGGGGAGAAAATCCACAAGACTACAGGGCTTGTAGCTCAAAATCTTTACTAGACTAGATTTTTTTATACAAGACTAGATTCAAAATGTGAACATAAAAAACTGCTGACACAGTTTAACATGCATTTGACTGCTTTTATATGAACCCGAACTGAGACAAGTAAGAGAAGAGTATACTTGATTACTCATAGAATTGAAAGATAATTTATCAGACCCAAAGTCAACACTTTGTTTCTGTTATTCAATTGAAAAACACAAGACCATCGGACTTGTTAGGTCATAAGTTTACTGGCCCAGCACTAAAATTACTGGCCTCGGGCCTCTGGTCCAGTGTAAAATTCGAGACCTGGGCTGATAGCCAAGTCAACCTCAGTTTTGGAAATGATCCTTCTCCAGTTTCATGATAACCTCGTTTCTCATACCTTTAAATTTACATTGATGACTTGATCAAACTTCTCCTCGTCCATCTTCAGCATCATTTTGTCCTTAGTGATCCCCGCGCAGTTGACTAAAACACTCGCTGGCTGTTTATACAGTTCCGCTACATGCTTGACCAGGTTTTGAACAATGACTTTGTTGGACACGTCCAAAGCAAACGCCTGGTGGAACTGATGGTTGGATGTTGCATCTCCAGGGGTCCCAAGAGCTTCTAAGGTGGTTCTGGCACGATCTAAATGGATGTCTGTGGTGACGACACTTGCGCCGTGCCTGGCAAAGAGTTCGCAGACGGCACGGCCGATGCCACTACCTCCACCTTTAAGGAGTAAAAGGATAAACATAGTCTTAAATTAAGTTATTATTATCTATCTGTATTTGAAACCATTTTGAAAGTGCCTTGCACTGAAGATTTAGGCCTGAAGATAGCTGTGAAGAGAAGATGAAAACTAAAATTTAATTTAAAGTATCATTCAAAACCGAAGTGGATGGTATTGATTAGTCAAACAGTAGGAGGGTTGACTATGTACTGTGTGTATGCATTCACCACATAATACCATATTGTAAGCTGGCGTTGTGCATCTATCATAAAAGTAATTAAACATCAATGGCCGATACTAAATGTTACAACATTTATTTATAAAGTTTTTGTTCACAACACTTGAAAATTTTCCGGACCGATAATTTTTAACCAAAACTCTGAGGCCATGTTGAAAATTTTTGTCATTTAACCTTAATTTTTGGTTAGTCGTTTACATGTCATAGAGGGCGCTATACAACAAATATCAAAATTATCGTTTCACAATATTATTATTATAATGTTACTCCCACTGAACATATGCACAATGGCTTGATATAATATTTGTGAACAAATTATTATATTTAAGTTATTAAGAAAGATGATGGAAGGCAATTTATCAGGTGAGTTTACCAAATTTGCCAAAAATGTTTGGTGAAAATAATTCATAATAAATGAGTAAAATGGTCTCTGGAAATTAATTTGTTAATTAGAGTTAAACAAAACTGTTCCCTAAGCCCGTTTTTAGTCGGACTTCTTGACAACAAACTGAATACCATAACTGGTAAAGGCTAATTTCATAATAATAGTTTCTATAGTTTTGTTGTATTCCTCTTTATTGTCACTTTGTGTCATCATTTCAAAAACAAGAAATTATACACACACTTTTTAAACTTTATTTAGCCTAATTACATCAGCAACAATAAATAGGCTAACAACGGTAAAACACAGCAATAATCACCCGTAATGATAGCCACCTTCCCCGCAAGTTGCAACCCAGCCGCCATGTTTGTTTAGTAAACACATGGGTTAAAAATAGATGTATGAAATCCTGACTCAAAGGCGTTCAATTGAAGCAATAAGTTTTCTTGGGCGCCGACTAGAGGCTCCGGTGCGATTGCACAATCATTACTTACTTGACCATGTAAGGCGCGTTGATCAAACGGTAATTAATTTGGTACTGTGGTTTCGAGAGTCACTGGTGGGTGTTTTGGGGGCGAACATTACACAATGATTGCGTCAAGATCTCTCTATATTGCAAATTATTCATTTAAGAAACTCAGTGTACTGTCAAAGAAGGGTTTAAGTCAGAGAGGTGTGAACCAGATGTCATTAAAAATGGCATTCAGCTCGCAGATTATGGTAATTATAATTTTACATTTTTACTTAGTTAGTGCATGGAGGAAGGAAGTAGTGTTTCCCGGCCAAAAAGTCCTCAAAATGAATGTCTCGTATTAAGTCGTATGGTCAGCCTAGCCACTACTCTTAGAACTATGAGGTTCGTTCCGCTATCGTCTCCATTACGATAGCGGAACGAACCTCATAGTTTTAGGAGTACCTAGCCACCATTTATATTTACTTTTTATAGTTTATTTTATTTTATTAAAACATTGAGTGTTAAAAAGCACTGAGCAAAGGATATTTACTTGTTGTAACTTGTTGTAATTGTAAAGCGTATGGTCAAAGTCTTCATTAAATATAAATAAATGAAATGACGATAAGAACTAATAATAAATATAAGAGTTTATCAAACACCATTATAATTAATATATATAATGTTTTCCTAACGAAAACTTACCACGGGCGCACTACCACTTTACTTTACCACCAGTGTACGGTGTTTTAGTTGCTATAAGTAGTTATAATCGTAACCCTCCATCCTCCCGATGGTCGCAGCTTTAATTAATACATAAATGTCCTTAGTTTATTCTCTGCTGTTCTGGTTACTAAGTATTAGAACTACAATGTTCGTGGAGACGTGCGTGGAACGAACGTCGTAGTTCTAGGAGTACTGTTCTACTTAGCCCAGTGTGACATTTGGACACTGTGGTCCAATCCTTTTTCTTCTACTTCTCTTTTGGAACTCCGTCTTTTATAACATCAGCCCAGGAGTACTTAAAAGTATAAAAGTATAAAAGACGTGTATTTCATCCTCTGTTGTGTCATCTCTATACTCTAATTACCAGCAAGCTCAGCATGCTCAGTAGCACCTCTTTTATGAGTTACACTATATCATGTGTTTCTGTGATTTTGAGTTTCAAATGAATTTGGCTTATTTTATCTAGGTAGTTGGTCTTGGCAACCACTCCATGCCTAGCACAAGACACAGCATTGGCATGGCGGCGGTCGACAGACTTTGCAGACATCTCAAGGCCACTTGGAGCAAAGATGGAGACTGTCAAGGGGATGTTGCCATAGCAACAATGGATAGCTGTCATAGGTTCATTTTACTGAAGCCACGCCTTCTCATGAATATTAATGGGAGAAGTGTCATCAAAGCAGGTAGGCTATCATGAATTAATTGAAGGCATTGGTCAGTTGCAGAAATTGTTCAATCAATCAACAGATTCTTTAAAACAGCACTTTACGATTTTAAATTGTCAAACTTCAACAAGTTTTAACTTTTAATTATCATCTGTTACCCAATCGAGACCCCTACAGTCTCTTACTTAGATTGGAGGGTTATGACTATTACATGTACAACAACTTTTACCTCAGTAATTTGCTCTTTAAGACTTCAAACTTTAAAGCTAACCTTAAATAACAATAAAATTCACCTAACAACAATTTGATTGTCGCTTTGATTTAACCAACACATCTATGTGTGAAGAGCGCTCTATTATACCCAGTGCTTTCAGAGTCCTGTAGAACAAAATCCTCCAACTACTCAGCTGGGATTCGAACCCACGACCCCGTTTTTGTTTCCCACAGGACTCAGAGAGCACTGAGTGTAACCAGAACCTAACTTCTGACTGGCACCATACCCTGAAACAAAGATATTGACAAGATAGGCAAGATAGGGAGACCACGAACTTAGGGCTAGATATCTCTGTTGGTAGAGCGCTGGCACGTTAATCCGGAGGTTGCTGGGTCAAATCCCGCGCTAGTAATTTTTTCTTTGTTCAACCCCAAGTTGACCAGAACTACACGTCATCATTGTAAGGGTAAAATAAAAATAATATTCTTTATTCCAGATGTAATTCAAAATAAGAATTTCCTTACATTTCCTTTTCACAGCAAGGAAGTACAAAGTGGCCTCCTCGGATATTTATCTCGTTCATGATGATTTGGATCGAGCATTTGGCAAATTCAGTATCAAGGAAAGTGGGAGCTCAGGGTAAGATATTCTTCCAGTGTGTACAAGTGCAGGCCTGGAATTTCGTCTTTGAGAGGGCAAGGCCATTTTCATTTTGCAAAGGGCACTTCTATTGGAAATTTATTTAATCTATGGGAAACTTTTGAAGGCGCACCTCCATGTAATTCTAGGCCTGTAAGTTGGAAGGTGGTGGTATCAGAAAGCCAAGTGACTGCTCTAGAAATGACAATGTGTTCTTTATTCTCGACACAAGAATGGCATCAATTCCCAACACAAGAATGTCATCAATTAAAGTTGCATTGCTTGAAACTACAACAAAAATTAATCAACCTCAAAACCGTTTTCACTTTGAACTGTCATATCTTGCAACACGGTATACCAGTGGAAGGATGTTGGTGATAGTCAAAAATTAGACCGTGTCCAAATAAGAAAAAAATAAGAAAATAGAAAAGTTAGATCAGACAAGAATGTTTTATAGTGTTTTTATAAATCCCATATGAATGTTTTTGTATTATAAGTATGTGTTGTCTTTTTCATTACAGTGGCCACAATGGTGTGAAATCTTCAATAACTGCGTTAGGAACAGATGTAAGTACAAAATAACAAATTATGGTTGAGTGGTCAAGCCAGATAATGGCCTCTTGTTCTGGAATATGAGTCATCAGAATCTCAGAAAGGAGGAGAGTCAAATCCTGACTTGACCAGTCACTGTTATTTGTTTTTAGTAAATATGTGGCTTTGGATTGTCTCTCATCACCTTTTAGTAAACAGGAAGGTTGGAGATTGTGACTATACCAAGGCAACATTGCTCTGTTGCTCCTGGTCATTGCCTTGGTGACCCTTGAAATGGTCCAGTTTCAGGTTTCAGGCCTGATGTATCGCAGAGGCAACAGAGACAATAGACCCTTCCCATGAAATATGCTAATTGCATTCACACAAGCGTACAGACACTATTGGTTGGCAAACGCCATAGAGATGTGCACTAAGCAGACGCACAACCGTGTCTGCGTCACGCCTTCATCATCCCCATACAAAAAGGCGCAATGTTCCATCATTTCGCCAACCAAAGTGTTAGTGCGCACACGTGATGTGCAACTTACATATTTCGTAGGAGGGTCTATTGCCTCCATGCCCCTGGTCATTGCCGTTGTTCCCCTTAAAGTGTTCTAGGCCTGATACTTCACAAAGGCAACAGAGGCAATTGCCTCTGTTGTTGCCCCTGGGCCTTGATGCCCCTTTAATGTTCCAATAGAAATTTACATTTTCTTCCTAGAGGTGCTCTTTACCAAGGAAAAAGGGCCTTGGTGGCGTTGCACTTTCAAAAACGAATCATTAGGCTAAGGAGTTGAGATACTTTAATACATTAATACACATGGTGGAATGTACCCTTCCATTGGGTCCATGTGAACCACCAATATGGATAAGTGTCAAAAAAGCTTGCCAATCCTAAGTTTAAGATGGCTTTGGGTTGAGACCATAACACCTTCTACACTCTTAAATTCTTTTCAGATCATGCCCAGATTGAGGATAGGCATCGGCCGTCCCACAAACCAGAATGCAGTCAGTGACTACGTCCTGAGCAGGTTCAGCCTGTCTGACAAGGAGCGCCTCCCACACATCTTGGAAGAATCAATTGAAAAGTTACTTAATCACATTAAAAAAAGGACAGAAAAAACGTGAGACACAGTAAAGGAGGTGAATGCCGAAATATATTGGCTGGTGACCAGAAGAGGGTTTGTCACCTGTTGATGCAGCGCTCTGATGATGAACGAAAGAGGAGCGGTCACCTACCATCCATTAATAACGAGGAATTAAAGTTGTGACTGTTGTCGACTGGTTGACTACTGGTTGACTACTGGTTGACTTCTGGTTGACTGGTTGAATACTGGTTGACTTCTGGTTGAGTACTGTTTGACTGGTTGACTACTGGTTGATTTCTGGTTGACTACTGGTTGACTACTGGTTGACTACTGGTTGACTTCTGGTTGACTGGTTGACTACTGGTTGACTTCTGGTTGAGTACTGTTTGACTGGTTGACTATTGGTTGATTTCAATCCACCAATGTCTCTCAACTAAATAGTTCCTTATTACTGAAGTGACTGTTGTTTACAACAGTTGGAGCTACAATCATCTCACAACGACACATGTAAAGACAGGCATGTGATTATTCAGGTTTTTTACCGATTTCAGGATTTTCTCAAAATCTCCTCCCAGAGCCTTCAAACTTTCTTGAAAGAAGTGAAGCAGTCGCCAAAGGGAGAAAGAAATAGTCCACATTGTGTCCAAGCCTGTAGTTCTGTATTTCTGGTGATGCACAGAGTCTGTAAACCTCCTGGATTGTAACATTTGGGAGGTTCAGGGTCTAGAATAAGGGGGAACCCAGGCCACCAATCTATCCTTGGGAATGTTCGCATTTTTGTCAAATCTCAACACTGGTAAAGTGCAAAAAAAACGTGGAGGCTGCAGTTCTGTATTCAACGAAAAAAATATCGAAATTTTACATTTTATTTAGATGATAGTGTTTAGAACCACCCAAAGCAAAAGGCAGGAAAAATGCAAGCTTGAAAAATTCATTGAGAAATTATGTTTAGAAATGCAATTTTTAAAAGAGAATTTCCCAAAATCGACATTAATCCTAAACATTTACATCGTTGAAATTATTATCAAACAGTAAACACTTGTGTTAACAAAGTAGGCACAAAATTATTTAATACTAACTTGAATCAGATTTTTAAAAAACATGTTGTCTGCTGTTTTTAGATTAAATTATGAATGTTATTTATGATAACTATATTATGTCTATGTGTTTTTGGTTTTTGGCTTTAATGATTGTTTGTGTTGTTTGCATTAATTTTTTATTTTGACATTAAAAAAAATATCTAAGTTTGGAGTTAATTTGAGTCTTTTTGGGTTACTTGGTAGAGATATTGTGACACCCAGAAAATGTGACACAAGGATGGTGTACATTCACTGTGCCTTTTTCTTTAATATGGTGTTCTGCATTAATTTTTGTTATCAAACAAAATAACAAAATAACCCCAGCCTTGTCACTATGGAACTACCATGAGCATGAGGTGATCTTCCAAGCTTCCTCTCTATCAAACTTTAACAACGAAAATCAACTGAAAAGTACTTAGAAAGTGGATCTTGGGCCACAGAACAGAAAATGGTGTTGGCTGTTTCAGTGCTGTGGTAAGAATGAGTCACTTAGATAAATAAGACAGTTTTGAGTTCAAGCGAGGGCGCTGCTCAAGGGCTATTAATGACCTGTCACATGATAAACCCTTGAGGCCCCATGGGGTGATGTAGAGGGTCATTTTAAATCAAAGTAAGAAAAATGTTGTGATCAAGGCATATTTTTAGTACAATGCAAAGAATGAAGAATAATTATTTTCAATGGATTTACACATTAGAGCTACATTATTATTGATAGTCGAATCTTTTGTGAAGAGGAAGAGGTGATCGGGGATTATTAGGTCAGGGGGAAATTGTCCAATGTGCATACCAGCACCTTTGGATGAGGCGCTTGGGCCGATGATGAAGGAAGGAACCCCTCCATGGACCAAGCAAGGGGCAAGTCTTGTGGGAAGTGTTTATATAAAACTTCAGTTGACCTACTAATGCCCTTTTCGAAACAATGGCTATTTTGAAAATTAATGTCAACTTTAAGACGGTGCCTTTGCCAGAGCTGAAAAGTAAACTTTGCTTTGTCAATAGAGGGCGCTATATATAAACAATATCGATGGCAGATAGATATGAGCACGTTTAATCACTGAGCAAGTATCCATTCTATTTTTCTTCAGATACTTTTTAAATCGTGGGTGTGGGAGTATAATAATGATATTCCACAGTTTGTAAAGGGTGAGTACACGTTTTTAAAATGATTTGCTTGTTTTTCTATGACTGACTTGCCGTTTGCATTCTGGCTTGCTCCGCAGGTGACTGCGACTGGGTCTGTCTGGAGAGCGGGAGAGATTTACAGTAATCATGTTTTGATTTTGAGCCCATCGGGTCGTGTGATCGTAACAGTGACTTACATAGAATAGATAGTGCACGGACGGGCTATGCGCATGGATGGGGGGGGGGGGGGGGGGGGGGGTGTAGCGTAACCACTTTTAGAAGAATTTTGGGTGTGATGAAGATCTGGTAGTACAATTTTTGACGGCTTACGTGTGTAGGGCCAGGTAACTAACTTACGGTTTGAATTGATAGCAAGTATTTTCGTATTTTGTAATATTAAAATTCTACATAGGCCTAATTTGTAATCAAACTTCAAATACATTTGATCAGTGCATTGAATTTATATTTGATGTCCTTTCTCTTTTATAGCTTGACTTTATCATACTTCTTGTGGTAGTTGCGACCATCAGGAGGATGGAGGGTTCCGATTATCGCAACTATTCTTCTTGGCCTGGGGTTGCTACATCCTTGTTCCACCCCAACTTGACAATCGTCCCAACTATAGTTGGGATTGTTACAGTTGGGGCATCCCAACTGTAGTACTTAGTTGGGATAGTACAGGGTACAAGCGGAGTGCTGGTTGTGTGTGTGAAAAGACTGAAATCAGCACTCTAAATAATTAAGTGCTGAATTAATTTAGAAAAATCAGTGCCAGCACCATATTTGAAAAAGAAAATGAGACCGTTCTTCCCATCCATACGTTGATCGCGGCAGTGGGAGCTCCCCTCACTCCCCCCGACCGCATGTATAACCATGTACGTGTATACACATTGTTTGGTCACCTTTGTCTAGTTGTTGTTTTTTGTTAGTTCTTTTTGTTTCTGTCTTAAGGCTGTTCCTCGACAAGCCCTGCTTTTTCGGAACATGCCTCCGCATTATCTATAAGCCATTGTATCTTCTTATTACAAATGTTAATGTGGAAATAAATGTTACTTTGAATTGAATTGAATTGAATTGAACTTGAACACTCAAGTTGGGACCGGTCCCAACTATAGTTGGGATGATTGTAAAGTTGGGACAGAACATCATCACATGTACAATGTGATAACCTTTGATCTCCGGACTGTTTACTGTTTAAAACTGCGGCTATTATGACATTTCATGATGTCTGTCAAGTTTCACAAATCTCCAGTCCACTTATGATTTACCTTTTGAATTGGTTGTTAATCTTTTGTAAAAAAGCTGACAAGAGTGCTTCTTCCTCAACAGATAGAAAGAAAAAAATGCCTCGATCCAACAAAAAGAAATATAAATCTCAAGCACCAAGTCACCATGCTCACCCAAAGCAGCCTGCCAAGCCAGTCGCTGACTACAGTCAAGAAGTCCAGAGTGAGGTCCAAGCTCTGTTTGAGAAGAACTTTGCCTTTAAGAAACCAGACAGTGGTTCGGTGTGGGCCTTGCCATTAGCTCAAACCCTCTTCACTGCACCTGTTGTGAAGGTAATGTGTATAGATCAAGGGTCTTGGACAAGGAGGTTGGGTAGGGGGTTTGCAGTTATCATGCCTTGTAATTTTTATTCAGTTTCAATTTTTTTTTTTTACTATAAAAACAATCATGCTAAATCTTGTAAATAGGACAATACAATTACGAGTACAGCCCTGGAATTACATGAAGGTCATGACCTCTGTTGACCCTGGTCTTGACCTTGGTGCCTCTTCTAAAGTTTCCCATAGACTTTAAGATTTTGCAATGAAACTGCCCTTTTCAAAATGTAAATGGCCTTCTCCTCTCAAGGATGAAGTTACAGGCCTGGGAATATTGTGCTTCATACTTTTTGGTGGTTCAGCAGAGTGTGGGTTCGAGTCCCGGTCGTGACACTTGTGTCCCTGAGCAAGACACTTAACTATAATTGCTTCTCTCCACCCAGGGGTAAAATGGGTACCTGTGAGGGCAGAGATGGTTCTTGTGATGGATTTAGCCTAGTAGCGCATATATTGCAGCACAGGCTGTATATACTCCCCAGGGAGCTGATATGGTTTCAGAAATGATAAAAATGGCCCAGTGACCAGGGGTAATAATATGCGCCTCGGAATAGCTTAGCTAGATAGATGGCGCTTTATAAATGCTTGATATTATTATTATTATTATTAAAAGGTTTGAAAATCTAACAAGATTCCGGTAACATTTTAGACTCGAAATCAATTGACTAGATGGGGCCTGTACTATTTTAAAAGTAATTTTAATAAAGCTTCACAGTACAATGTGTGTATATTTAAAGTCAATTTCGAACCAAAAGTGGGATGTTCTTCAGTTGTTATTATTTCAAGAATTGTTGATTGATTATTGTTTCAGGACTGGGATTCTGTCTTAACTGGTCACAAAGCACAATTGAACGACCTCAAGTGCAAACTGTCGGACAAGGAGATTCGAACCTGGCACCAGCACACTTCGTTCACGCATCGGTCAGCCCTCGTCATTCCTCATCTGCGCTGCAATGTATGGGCAGAGCTCTGCACACAGGTCAGTCATTGAATACAGACATCATCCCTAATGAGGTGAAGTTAGAACTCGGAGTGTGTTGGGGGGGGGGGGGGGGAGAGGAGTCTTAAAAATTGTATTCACTTTCAGTTTCTTCCAACCTAGAAGATACAAGTAAACGGTTTCCTAAACCTATTGGGTTTTTAGAAAAATATATACTTGTTGTTTTTGATATTTGGAAGAAAGAGGAGGTCTTGCAAAAGTACCTCTGTACTACCTTTAAACAAAATAATAACAATACTGTTTGTACAGCGTGCATGTCCTAGTAGCTAGATCAAGTCGCTTTACAACATTCTTATCCCCGTTCATCATACATACCGTACTTAGACCGTTTCTCAAACTTTATCATCTCCCATACAAGCCCCAGTTTCTCCTTGATTCAACCATACAACTGTTTACATCTTTGTAATTTTGTTTATGTATACTGCCTGTCTGAACTTTTTAGAAATATTTTATGGGCAAACCGATACTTTGGATTATAGGAACATTTTCATTTCCCTCCTCAGTCTAGCCTTGTCCATATATCTATTTTAGGTTTTATAGTTTATCTTTTGTGTGTAATTTTATTAAACTTGTGGAGAGAAATAAAATTACAATTGTTTATAATCCATTTTCTAAAAATCGGATGCAGGCTTGGTGTAAGTTTTATGAGATTCTCTCATCCTACGACATCATCCAACGTGGGCTCTACACAAAGGAAGCTATGCCATTCACATCAGTGCATCTGTGTGAGGCACCAGGGGCGTTCGTTACCAGCTTGAATCATTTCCTGAAGAGTCACGGTAGACTCAGAAACCTCACATGGAACTGGACAGCTACAACTCTCAATCCGTATTACGAAGGTAACTTAACTGTATAAATGGGTACCTGCAAGGGTAGAGGTTGATATTGTGTTTTAAAAAGCCTTTGGAGCGCCACGGCAGCTCGAGGCTGTATACTCCCCAGGGAGCTGAGAAAGAATAAAGGAATGTTATTGGCCCAATGACCAGGGCACTAGTTATTATTAACTGTGACATAGCTGCCAACTCTATCTGATTCTGCAGAAAGTTCCCTTAAAATCAACCATTCTTTCCATTTCTGATTTTAAAACTTCTCTGATTATGGAAACTTTTTCCTTGTTACGTTAAATGTAATTCTAAATATCTCCCTTGTTGTTGTACAAAATCTCCCTTGAATGCAAAATGCAAATATTGGCAGCTTTGCTGTGGAGAAGTTTACCCTGTCTGTAGAAACGGTTACAGACCCATCCTGGCCCAATGTTATGCCCCTTCTTGCCCCAGCATCATGTGCACTTTATCACCCCTGAGATCCATTTGTAAAGCAAGAATAGAAACAAAATAGTAGCAGCTGTAAGTTTCATCAAATGCTGTTGGAGACAGTACAGATGCAGTGATTTCTGATGATCGTTTCATCTGACACTAAAAACAAGTTTTTGGTTGTTTTGAGTATGATAAAGTAACTGCATTCGCAAACAGTTGCCCAAAGGTGTGACCTCTTTTATAAAGCAAGAATAGAAACAAAATGGTAGCAGCTGTAAGTTTCAGCAAAAGCTGTTGCAGACACTTTTCAGTTTTTTAATTCTTTAATTCCTCTAGGAAACAGTACAGATGCGATGATCGCTGATGATCGCTTCATCCTGCAAACACAAGACCGATGGTTCTTCGGAGACGACAACACCGGTGACTTGATGAACCCTGACAATCTGACGTCACTGAGAGAACGAGTCAAGACCAAATCAGTCCAACTGGTAATGCTGCTAGAATTTGAATTTATCAGGCTCTCAGTTTTTTTTTTTTAATCTTAACAAATCTTTGTTCAAGAAATGAGTGAAAAGTTCCCTGTACATGCTTGGTTTGGTTTTACACATATCACAATGCTAGAAGAAATAAAATCCATTTGAAATATTGTTAAACTTTCGTTGAAGATGTTTAAGTCAGGAAGAATTAAACTGAACAAACTTTATAACAAATAAGCTCTTAGATTAAAAAAGTAATCTATTTATTTTTGATACAATCTTCAAAACTTGTTCCGCATCCTTACAGGTAACAGCTGATGGGAGCATCAACTGCCAGAATGACCCCGCCGAGCAGGAGATTGTTGTCTCCCAGCTACATTACTGTGAAGTCATCACGGCAATGACGCTCCTAGCAATGGGCGGGACCTTCATCTTAAAGATGTTCACTCTGTATGAACATCAGACTGCCTGTTTGATGTATCTACTCAACTGTACATTCCAACAGGTAGGAATGCACTTTAGAACATTGGATCTGCTTTCTGGGCAATTCCACGGTTTCTCAAGTCGTCCACAGTAATCAGTTGAACTTTCTAGATTGTAAAATGTTTGATACGGCATGAAAACTTCACAATTGTTGATGCCCTTTTATTTTTTGCTAGCATTTTAACCCTGATAGTGCTGCTGTCTGACCATCCTATGTCATCCACTGTGGTTTTGAATGGTAAACTATGCTAACCTGCAATATTTAATCATGTACAGTCGGCCCTCGTACTGTCTGACCATTCAATCTCATCCACTGGTTAGTTCTGTGAAGAGCTTTCCACCAAACGCACAACTTGTGCAGTCGGAATAGTTTCAAATGGTTAGTCTACTTACTGGTAAATGAACAAAGAGTCGGAGGTTTAATGATCTGTTATGAATGCATGGGTATTTTAAAATTCACTTGACCTATTAAGTATAATAATTTGTGGCATGTCTTGGCCGAGTGGTCTAGTTCATCGAACCCAAGCTCTGGTATTGTCAGCAGCAGAGTGTTGGTTCGAATCCTGGTCATGACACTTGTGCCCTTGAGCAAGGTACTTGACCATAATTGCTTTGTAAAAAGTTTGGTTGGTTGTACATTCTGCTCTACCAGTCAGGCATCCTAGTGGATGATACCCATGCCTACATCCTTACGGACTGTTTAACCCTGTTTCAGCCCCAGGAGTAGGTGGCAAGCTACTGGTGACAGTTGATTCGGGTCGACAGCCCAAATCAATTAAGTGTAGCCCTCACCTTGAAGTTGCCATCCGGCCTTGTGATGTGCAATTTCACATTAAACAAAATTAAAACAAATAATAATATTTGACATAATTATCAAATGAAATGGCCTGGGAGTAGAAACCATGATATATTTGTGTTCACTCTCTTTTAGGTTCATGTTTGTAAACCAGCTACAAGTAAAGCTGGTAACTCTGAGGTATATGTTGTTTGTCTTGGATTCAGAGGGCAGCAAAGTGTGGAGACATACATGCCGCGGTTACTCAGTAAATTTGGTAGGTCATAATATTTATTTGTCATGTTTATAAATTTTTGTATTTATTCACTTTATTTGTCTTTATTTTTTAATATTTTCTGGAAAAAATTGGTTGAAGAGCTGCTGGAAACAATTATCTAGCATACCTTGCTTGCTTTTGCATCTGTAGTTTTCATTGCTGTAAGTTGTGAATGCTTGGCCTCATGAACGGCTGAATGTACTAAATACATTTAAACCAAAAATTGCGGTTTAGATGTTCTCTAAAGTTTTTGTCTTAAACATTTTTCCAGGTCCTGCTGAATCCCTTCAAGCTCTCTTCCCAGTGTCGGATATTCCGTCCTCATTTATCTCACAGCTGCACCACTGCACATCTATCTTCAAGGATTACCAAATGCAGACCATCTCGCAAAACATTTCACTGTACCCAACGATGTCTGATGAAGAGCGCCACCACTTGACCCAAGTCAGGGAGTGTTGCTGTCAAGCGTACGTGGAACGTTACGCAGTACATAGCATCAGGAAACACGAGAAGATTTGTTCAGCCATGTCCAAGGTACGAGGGATTAAATGTAATGTGATTTCTTGGAGGCTTATCAACAAATCAGGCAATCAAACGAAAAATAAGACCGTCACTAGAACCCTGGAGCCTCCTAGGTTTGGGTTTTGGTAGGCGAGTCGTCAGAATATGGGTAGAAATCAAAGGCATGGCACTTGGTGTCCTTCTAGTTGATTCTCATCATCAGATGCAACTGGGTATTTGTGATGGTAACAATTGTATAGTATAGTATCATAGGGCTCACTGACGATCAGTTTTAAATCCTTCTTTATTCTGTCTTGAAATCCTCCCAATATGAAGCAAATTAGATGCTATGAGACTCACTTACACAGAGCTGGTTACAAAATGATGCTGTAAAATCTTTCTGTTCTCAGGGTAAGAATACCCGAGCAGCCGCGGGTATGTTCAATAAGATGTCCAGCAAGAGACTCCATGGAACGTTCTTAGAGAGACATCAACAAGAGAGCGGTCACTGGCTGCAACGACTCAGCTTTGAGTATCACCAGCTCTCCATCATGGAGCGGGGGTCCGAGGTCATCACTCAGATCATCCAGGTAGACTTAATACCGTAATAAAGATGAATTTTAGGACACCGTTTGATAACGATCTCTACTTTAGTGTAATGGTGGTTTGAAGAAAACACATGACTGCTCGAAAGATCACATTGTGTCACCACAAAGATATTGACAAAATAGGAAGACCTCCAACATTAGGACTAGATAGCTCAGTTGGTAGACCACCGGTACGCTAGGTCACAGATTCAAATCCCACTCTAGTAAATTATTCTTTGTTCACCTCCTGACGATGACTAGAGCAGGCAAGTCGAAACGTTGGGACCATAAGAAAGTCACTCCACAGTGAAGTTAATAAAGAGAAGTACACTTGATCCTACAATTTCCTACCTTCCGCCTAGGACAGTTCTTTTAAGAACTAAATAGTCTCCCTAATTCCAAAATCTACTCCGCGGCAGTAGAATAAATGGCAAGACAAGTTCTCAAAGAACATAATCTACACCGCGGCAGTAGAATAAATGGCAAGACAAGTTCTCAAAGAACATAATCTACACAGCAAAGTAGATATACACATGGTGTAACCACAAACTGAATATACATTCACCCCAAAATAGAGTAGCAATTGTAACTTGTTCAACAATCTTCAACACAAAGCCATTTTCTTTATTGAAACTCAGAATACCGAGGAGTTGATGCCAGGTGGGGTGTCTACTTGGAGAGTGATTGTCGGTAAGAAGCTGACTTCAATCCAGAGCTCATCATTCTGTGTGGCTGAGGTATTGGACGACTGGAACTTAGCATGCACAAACTCACAGGTCAGTTCAGCTTGTTTTTGTTAAGCACAAACAGAAGAAATTGCTTAGCACAAACAGGTCATCAGTTAAAATGCCATTGGGATGTGCATTATTTGTGAATGGCTCCCTACTTATTTCTACTTAGTATCAATTTTTAACAAAAATTAATTGCGAAGAAATTTGTAAAGCAGTGATTTCTACTTTCAATATTGGATTGGGCTAGAGCAGCATTCAACAATTTTTTTATATAAAGATAATTACAAGGATGACTGAAAATTGTTCTTAAAAAGTTCCATGTCATAAATTGCAGCTGAGTTCTTTTTCAAGAGAATGAACTGAAGTACACAAGGGTACTGAAAAGAAATCAAAGTGCAATCTTCTGTCCTGTGTTATTGTACGATTGTAATAAATATTTAACTTCAGGAAAAAATGAATATTTCAATAACTAGTCAAGGCAAAGAGAGAAAAGTATGAAATGAGTACCACATGTTAGAATTGAGTAAATACTCATGAGTTGTACTACTCAACAGAACAAAACTTAGGAGTGCTAGAATGAGTATTTATTAATTTCATCAGGGCATGCAAACAACTTAAAACTCTTTTTTGATCATGGCTTCTAGTTATAATAATAATAATAACCAATTTTTATATAGCGCTTTTCACACCCGAAGGGCGTCCCAAAGCGCTTCCAACATTATTACCCCTGGTCACTGGGCCATTATTTCATTCCTTAAACCATCTCAGCTCTCTGGGGAATATACAGCCTGTGCAACAAATATGCGCTACTAGGCTAAATCAATCACAAGAACCATCTCTGCCCTCACAGGTACCCATTTTACCCCTGGGTGGAGAGAAGCAATTATAGTTAAGTGTCTTGCTCAGGGACACAAGTGTCATGACCGGGACTCGAACCCACACTCTGCTGAACAGAAACACCAGAGCTTGAGTTCGGTGTTCTTATCCACTCGGCCACGACATCCCTACGTTATCAGGGGTCTTTAAAATCCCTTAAAATATTTGTGAAATTTATTAATCTGTTCTCTTTTGTCAGAGTACTACTGATGAGTACCATTTCAATGACACAATACAACTTCTAGATTAGGAGTTCAAGACTTAGTACTCACTTTTTTAATCTGCAGTTTGTTGTATCATCTCTATACAAATTATGACCACCATTTTGTCCTACTCTTTCCCAGGTTCAAAGCAAGGACGTCGACTCTGAGGTGGAGGTTGTATTGAACTGTGATCAGCAGGCTGCTCTGACTGTCATCCAAACAGATATGACGACACTCCTTAGGGTATGGTGTAAAGAGGATTGTCACACATACCTAGATGGAAACAACAACAAAAGTTGGCTAAAGACGTTAAAAGACAATAGCACTCTGCACTAATGCTTAAAATAGCTCAGTATCGGGATCTCAGATGGGCTACCATACTGGCACATTTTAATCGACAAATACAAGGGGTTATGAGCAAACAGCGCGTGCTGGAAAAAAAAAGATTGATCACCCTTTGGAACAAGGTTATCCCAGGTGGGAATCAAACCAAGATTCGTAGAGATAAACGGCAGGACAAGTATCAATGTTAAACTTGAATTCTTCAACTTTTATCCGTCTCAAAACAGATTTCAAGAGGTAACAGTGGAATGGTCGACTGTCTGTGTTTACTGACTGAGTCACGCGGAGACGCATTTGTACAGCATCTCATGAAGACAGAGCAATGGAGATTTAGTGTAAGTCATTTACACGAATGAAGTCAGGATTCTATTTCCCCCCCCAAAAACACAAAATAATCAGTAGAAAGTTGGAAATGCCACACAAATAATCATACAAGTGATGTTCAGACAAGATCTTTGAGGAACTGGAAAACCATAAATTTCAAGAGTAATCGTGTATGAAACATCCCCAATGATAAGTTGATATCATTTGTATCTATGTATTACAGGATTGTCTTGTAACGATCTCATCAGCAGACCTCATGGTGCAGAGGGTAGTAAGAAGTCACACTGAACGGCATCATAATGAGACGCAGTCAGCAATGTCTGTGTCTCGAATCAGTGTCTCACATCTCAGTGATAAGATTGTCTTAACAAAGTAAGGGACGATACTTTTTCACTATTTTCATATTTTCTTTAACTAGTAACAGGCCTGTGTTTTCTCAGGATTTTCTTAAAACCTCCTTGAGCCTTCAAACTTTGTAGATGGAAGTGAAGCAATCACCAATGAGAGAAAGAAATAGTCCACATTGTGTCCCAATCTGTAGTTTTATATTTCTAGTGATGCACAGAGTCTGTAAACCTCCTGAATTGGAACATCTGGGAGGGTTCTGGGTCTAGAATAAAGGGGATCCATACTGCTGGGTTTTTTTCCCCAGGAATTTTCACATTCATCCAATCTCATCCCTGTAGTACACACAAATACCTTGGGGGGGTCCTTTCATTAAGCTCCCTTTAAGGAGACCTCCACCAATTAATCCTAATCTTATCGTATATCAATTACTTCCAAAACTAGCTAATTTACATATTCTGAACTGAACTGAAAATGACCATATCAAATGCATTAAATCAATGAGCTCAGAGCATTTTTTTTAAACACTTGTTGGAGAATAACTCTTGCCTGACATGGTAGAAACATAAATAAATTATTTTGGTAAAGAGTTCAGTGTTAAAAAAAATTTGTGAAGAAAAAATCAACTTCACAGAGTGAAGAAAATTTCCCTGATCCCATGGTATTTGTGAAATTTGTGATTGTGATTAAAACTTGTGAATTGATCTTAGTATTGATATATAATTATAATAATAATAATAATAAAGACTTGTTATGCGCACATATCCACCCTGCTGGGTGTTCAAGGCGCAGTAAACCAAAAAAACAAACAAAAGAAAAACAGAAACAACTAAATTATTCCTTGAAAACCTGTGACATTAGATAAGTTTTGAGAAGTGATTTAAATTTTGTGGTACAAAGACAAGATCTAAGATTATGTGGTAGAGAGTTCCAGATGCGTGGCGCAGCTACAGAAAAAGACCTGTCACCCCAGGAGTGTTGAGACTTGGGTTCCTTGAGGAGAAGCATGGTACTGGATCGAAGATTCCTTGACGGAGTGTAAACTTGAAGCAGTTCAGAGATATAGTGGGGAGCCTTGCCGTTAAGTGCTTTGTGGACAATGAGCATCAGCTTGAAGATGATACGTTGAGAGACAGGGAGCCAGTGAAGTTGTTTCAGAATGGGGGTGATAGAACAAGACTTTTTAGACAGTGTCACGATGCGGGCTGCGGTGTTTTGGAGGCGTTGAAGGCGGGAAATCTGGTTGTTAGGAAGACTGTAGAGAAGAGCATTGCCGTTGTCAAGACGAGAAGTTACGAATGCATGAATGACTTTTTCAGTGGCACTCTTGTTCAAGTACTTGCGTATCTTACCAATATTCCTGATGTGAAATGATGACACACGTATGATGTTCTTTTTTGAAAGTTATTTTTAAATTTGTTGTCTACTTTATTCTCAGATGTTGCGATTCACTCAGTCATTCCAAAGTAGCGATGGTGTATGCAGACTGTTCCCTTGGTGTTGAAGCATCACTGTATAATGGGAAACCAGGTCTTGCCGAGTTGGATGCCAAACTCCAGTTTCTTGCCTGTACCATTTTAGCAATTCATGTAAGTTCAAAACTCAACAGGAAAATAACAGTTCCCAGAAGGGTTTTTTAAGGTTTTCCAAAAGGTTTTGACAAGTTTCCCAAAAGGTTATTAAAGATTTCCTGAGGGTTTGTCAAAGGTTTTCCAAAGGCTTTGGAATGTCTTCTCAAAAGATTCTTAAAAGGCTGTGAAAGTTTTCCAAAAGGTTCTGAAAGGTTTCCCGAAGGTGATAACAGATTTCCTGAGGGCTTGTCAAGGGTTTCCCAAAGGCTTTGCAAAAGTTTCTCCAAAAGATTCTCAAAGGGTTTTGAAAGGTTTCCCAAAGGGTTCTCAAAGCTTTTCTGAATTCTTCACAAAGTGTAGGGATCTCAGTGTTTCCCAAAAAGGTTTTCACATCCAGGACTCTCTAGGTTTCCCGATGTATTCTTACATCACAAGGTTTCCCACATGGCTCTCAAAAGTTTCCTCCAAAAAGTAAAAAAAACATTCCCTCACATTTTGATGTTTGATTCTTTTTTTCCCTGGCAGGCTCTTTCTGTGGGAGGCACACTGATGCTCTATGTTCCAAGCCTCTTATCTAGACTCAGCGCCGGGTTGCTCTATGTCATCCATAAGACATTCCAAAAGGTAATGTTAGTTGTCGTGTTCTTTTTCAATATTGACACATGTGTCTGGTATCCTGACTTGAATCCTGATTATGATCAACTTTCAGGTTAGTTTTACGTTACAATTGTTCGTACTTTTTTAGTCTGTTGACTCAATTTAAGGAATATATTTCTGTTCCAGGTTACCCTGATTGCCACTGGTGGTCACTCCCCATCTTTCAAGTCACCAAGTATCATCATTCTTGCCCAAGGGTTCATGGGAGCTCATTCTAAGCTGATTGAGGTAAATTATATAACATCATTTGATGAAAATGTCTCTGTGCCGGGAAGTGTTTGTTGTCAAAGTGTTGTGATGAGGATAGTTTCCAATCCTTGCATGGTTTGATGATAAAAGAGTCTTCAAAAGTGGGTTTGAATCCGTATCATGATGGCTGGCCATGGTGCTTGTCCAAATGAAATACTTTCATCTACCTTGAGCTCCTTCTAGAAGCATGTGGACATTTTAGGCTTATAAATTGAACCCTTGCATTCCCCTACAACCGACCAGTTTAAGGGAAATAAAAATATATATCAGGGATAATAAAACTATTTTCAATTTTATCGGGCCCAATATTGTTCTGAGGGTCTACTTGATCCTAAAAAGATTAGCAAAAGAAAATCCCTTTAAATTTAGGCAACATTAAGTTTAGTGATGTTTTTCACTGGTCTTGGTGTGGTAATACATTCTATAAGAACTAAATGATGATCAAAAGAGGTTTCCTTTCAAACAAAATGTCGTCAATCCTTGAGCCTATCTACCTCAAGTAAGTCACTGGGATCCTTCCTTACTCTAACAAAATCCAACAACAGAGTGTTGAATTCTGGTAATGGTGGTATGCCCTGATCCCAAAGCACGAGTCTACTAGTGTAGACCTCAGTCAGATAGACACAACAAGCAGTAGGATTTTGAGGAGTTGGGAGGAAGTTAGGGTTATATGTTGCTTTATATTCGGGCTTTTCCTGAACAATAAAGAGAACTGAATTCTTACCTTCCATCTTGTATTTCGAAGTAAAAGCTGGGGAAAGGCTTGCTTGCCTCTCAGGATCAGGCAATCGGTCATCAGCAGAGCTTCATGTAGAAACATCTAAAGGGGTCAAGGATAAGAAGTTGATAAATAAAATTATTCAGGCACAATGAGATTCGTACGCACCTTTTACTAGGTCAGAATTGTTAGAGTGCACCTTTAAGTTTTTCCTTACTGACTTTAAAAAGAAACTTTTCACCTGTTCAGAAACGGTAGGGTTAGAGTAAGAGTTCACCTTGAAGTTTGTCCTTACTCACAATACAAAAACAATTTGCTTTGATATCATTTTCTTCTTGGTTTAATTTACAGCATCTTTGGAAAGTATATGCTTCCATGCTGGATGCCAATAACACTTCAGACGTTCTGCAGATTTTACCTCAGTCCAGGCTTTGTGGTATGTTAATGTCTTACTTTAAGGTCACATCAAATTTCCTAAATAAGCAACAATTCATTGTAAAGTTACCAGGAACTTAGGGTTAACTTAGGGAGCGTTTCAAAAGTCTGGCACATTCTAGGCACAAAAGAATGTTCCTATGTGCACTTGCCCACAATCCATTTGACCGCCAGAACGTTCTGCGTGAAATTTGAGTCTTAAAATGTGAGCATAGCAGATAGTACCTGCAGGTGACGGGGGTGCAAAGAGCCAATATCAGGTTTTTTTTTTTAGCGTTGACTGTGAGCGAGACTCGAACCCACTCCTCTCCCAATTCTGGAAGTTTCACAAATTGTATCACATTGTGTAGGTATACTTTGGAAAATCTTCATTTAGTATGGAGGATTTTGATATGTCATGTTACAGAAAGTCATTCTCTTAAAACTTTTTCAAAAATATCTTAAGCTTTAGTATTTTTCCCTATTACTGGTGATTTCACAGAACTGTAGGAATCTGAATTTCCATAATTGCTGTAGTTTGATTCTTTTAGATTCTTAAATTATCTGCCATTGTGTTTATGATTGCAGAAAAGGAGTTTAATGATGCCCTGTCAACATTTAATGAAAGCTTCTTGGAGGCAGTAACCAGTTCTCTTATAAAGTCAGAGCTTAAGAGACAAGATACCAGCAGCATTCCTGAAGAAGAACCAAGGTGACAAGTATGGACCAGTATGGACCAGAATGGATCAGTATAGACCAGTATGAACCATATTGACCAGAAGGAACAAGAAGGGGCCATTATGGACCAGTATAGACCAGAAGGAACAAGAAGGGGCCATTATGGACCAGTATAGACCACTAAGGACTAGTATGGACCAGTATGGACCAGAATGGATCAGTATAGACCAGTATGAACCATATTGACCAGAAGGAACAAGAAGGGGCCATTATGGACCAGTATAGACCACTAAGGACTAGTATGGACCAGTATGGGCCAACATGGACCAGTATGGGCCAACATGGACCAGTATAGACTAGAATTGATCAGTATGGACCAGTTTCATCTGCCTTATGAATTTTAAGGCAAAAGCTTTCCTGTTGTGTAAAGACAATACTGGTGGTGATTGAAATTTAAGCGGCTGAAGTAGGCCTACGTGATCTGTGAAAGATATATAATGTACAAAGACCAGAAATAAACAGATGTTAAACAAAATGAGCTCCCATTCAAAAACATTTTGAAACACTATTCTTTTTCTAAAAGTCACTGGTGATCCGTTCTTGTTGGTCGTAATGTTTTAGTTTTTATTATTTTTAAGTTGAAACACCTAGATATTACCACTGTCTTTCAAGTTATTTTTATGTAATTTTGGATTGAGAACAGAAAATTTGACTAGAGTGGCACTTCTCGGAAAAAGTGTAATGGCATCGAAAAGTGCAGACACCTGAATCATCAACCTTGATACCAATGTGATGTGGTGTCATAAACATTCTATTATGTTGAGAAATACTTACAAGATAAGGTAATAAGATAAGTTGCTCCACTGTTTACAAAGCTGTCCAGGCCATGATGGCCTTGACAAAAGGCTACACTATACCAGGACTAGATACTCTATTGTCCTCTTTGCTATTGGATTCGTTCACCCGTAGCTTTCTTGTATTTATAGCATGATTGGCCTACTTGGCTTGTCCCCTTTATTGCATCTGATGAAGTAGTTGTTGCTACGAAAGCTCATGCAGTTTGTTTTTAATCTATTACTTGGTCTTTAAATGCCACCTTCCTTGTTTTATCGTCAGACTAACACGACTCTGTTTTATTATTTACTGACATAACATTGACGAATAAACTCATCTATTCACATTACTTTATACTAAATTTGATTGTGCAAGGACATATGAATTATCACCTTAATGATATAATAATTGATGATATATTTTTATCTAAGAATGTTTGCAAATTATTTTATTAAAATGTCTATCATCACCGTTCACCGTTACTATGGCAACTCCCCAAATGCGTCAAAAATGCTGCATATGCCTAATATTTACCAAAAATGCTGCATATGCCTAATATTTACCACGTGTGACATCTTACTCACTAGCTATAGATTGCAATTATTTTTCGTTTCAAGGCATTTCACGCTTGCAATTTCATCAGTCTTTTCCTTTTTAGTCTATCCAAAATTGACACAATCAAATTAATTAAGAATGGCTGTAGTGCATGAATTGATGATTGTTCTTCGTTCTATGGGCAACTTGATGCACCCCTCACGTCCTTGGTGAATTAAAAAGAGTTTTTAATGGAGTGGCTCGGTGGCTTGATGACTCTTTGTAACCTGTTATTTCCCCCCTCCTTGAAAATTACATTAAAAATCTTGCGAGTCGACAGCCCTATACTGTAGATGCCCCAACCACTCACTAATTACTAATTAGTCTATCATCACCGTTCACCGTTACTATGGCAACTCCCCAAATGCGTCAAAAATGCTGCATATGCCTAATATTTACCAAGTGTGACATCTTACTCACTAGCTATAGATTGCAATTATTTTTCGTTTCAAGGCATTTCACGCTTGCAATTTCATCAGTCTTTTCCTTTTTAGTCTATCCAAAATTGACACAATCAAATTAATTAAGAATGGCTGTAGTGCATGAATTGATGATTGTTCTTCGTTCTATGGGCAACTTGATGCACCCCTCACGTCCTTGGTGAATTAAAAAGAGTTTTTAATGGAGTGGCTCGGTGGCTTGATGACTCTTTGTAACCTGTTATTTCCCCCCTCCTCGAAAATTACATTAAAAATCTTGCGAGTCGACAGCCCTATACTGTAGATGCCCCAACCACTCACTAATTACTAATTAGTTAATAACTAACTAACAAAATTTGCAAACAAACAGTAAAAATTCACTGGGTCTGAGAAACTTCGTTCAGCTGAACGAATACTTTACGACCCCATAGCCTTTGTTTACAAATCCATGTGATCCATGGTGGTATTATACTGTAAAACAAAAGAACAAGGCCTATTGACAAAAATAAAAACAGCTAGTCTCCCGATAATTGTTTATGTATTTGTTAAAAGACTTGTAATCTGCAGGCCTTCAGAAGAGAGAATAACTTCAAAAAGATGTAAAACATGTTTTTGATAACATGCGTTTTCCTTGACTGTCGGCAACAACTATACCCTGCAGACGATAATGTTATTTAATACTATTAGGCTCGCAGGCTTAATGATATTATAAACTTATTAATTGGATCTGTAAATACCATAGAAACTTTTCTGTCAGACATTTATATTGGTTTTCCTTTGCAGAAGCTGGAAGACTTTATCCATGAATGAGAATCTGATATTGCTGGAACGCGGGTTTGTATAAGTCTTCGAGCATAAAATGTATTATTACAAACGGTCTGGGGATGAGCATTATAACCGGTTGCTGTCATTGAATTTCGCATAATTCTCTTATTATTAACATACCGTGATTGTCAGTCAATAGATACTTAAAGGGAATGTAAGTCTCTGTTGTTTGTTTTGTTGGTTTTTTAAAGTTTTTAAACAATTTGTTAATGATAAATAAACTAATTTCAATCCTCTATTTTCAACAAACACACCATTAAACCAATCTGTGAGAAGCGCATTAAATTATTCATATATTTATGATAATTAGCCCTTGCAAAATAAAATTTATCTGTAATGTTTTGCACAATTTGGGGGAGAAAATGGTTAACGATTTGTTTTATTTATTGTTTGAAATTATTTTTCGAACTTTCGGACTTTAATTCTAATTTTAAGCTGTATATTTGAAATAATAGCTTAAAATGAAAATTTGTAGTTACATTGAACCTGTTATTACGATTGTGGCGATCGAAATACTTCTTTGGATTTGGTGGTCATCGAATGCTATTTTCTCAATTTCTGTGGAGGACAGGAACGTAGGAACTTTTAAAATCAGTGAGCTTTCAGAATGAAGCAAACTATTTTTGTTTGAGATATTTCCAACCCTGTACTTTGTTTTTAATATTGGTAAGAGAATCACACCCCTTTATTAGAAAAAGATAGAGTGACATTGACTGTTAATTAAGTCCAATCATGTGTTTTTTGCCAATGCCATAGCTCAGCCCAAACGTTCAAATTGGATTACTAGGGACCGTCAATATACTGTCGACAGAAGTGAAGTCTACAGCCAGGGGGAATACGGTACTTTTCCTAATAAGAGATTTTTTTCCCATAATTTTATAAACCCGAAACAAACAAGCAAAATGCAAATACTGTGTTTTTGAGTGCATGATGTGTTTCTCTGAAAGTGGCTTAAAGGCACATTGGGAAGTAACTAATTATCGTCAGGAAATCTCGACTCTGTCTCAATTCTTGTTCTACTGAGAATTTACAATTATCCATGGAATCAACTCTTATTCAGTGCAATTTAAAATAACTGGTTAGATTTTGATGATAACCAAACAATAAAAAGGAGAAATTTACTTAGAGTTCCCATCATCCGTTTCTCTGTGAAAGTTTATTCGATCATTATTTCCACATTTGTTATTCCACATTTTGCAAACCAATAAATAGGCATATCAAAGCCATGCCTATTTATTGGTTTGCAAAATCGTTTCCAGTAATTCATTACTATGTTATAGCCAATTTAAATTTAAGAATCCTACGATCACCCAAATAAGACTTAAAAATTAAAAACCTTTTTTTCACAGAGCCGGAGATTTGTTATGACATTGGCTTGTCCTTTTCTACAAAACTTTAAAATTACATTGTTCAGTCGAGCGTGACCAACGAATCGATCGTTGCTCAAGTCAGATGAGTACAAGGTCTACCCTAGAATCTAGATTAAAGCAAATTACATTCCCCTATAAACCCAGATCAGGGGGAAGTCTGCGGGAAGATTCACTACTCTTGAAAATTACATTTTCTAGCCTAAACGCCAAATCTCCAACAAACTCAATCTATAATATAATGCATCTTTTTTATCGTACAAGATCTGTTTTGACCAACCAAATCTCACAACGGTCGGGCCACAGCCAATCTTTGTTCAGCTTGCCGGTCTAGGAAGCAAGGAGCGACAATTTCGACGAAACAGAAAGACTGATCTTAATGTCAGCATGTAAATTAAAGTATACCTTGTTTACAGTAATAACAAAAAAAGGTTCAATGTGTTCACATTCTCCCCCGCGTTTTGAAAAATAGAGATACCCACGTACGTACGTACCTCGGATGAAACGTTAATAATAGAGAATCAAGGGAGAATAGTAATTAAAAATGCTAATGAGATATATATGTGACCAATCAACAAGGGCGTACACAGCATAAATAGCGATGATTTGTGTCGACTGTGAATTCGAGTCATGAACGCAGGAATCAACGGTTTTTGTATGGCACAGTCGCCTGTCATCAGGAACTCCAACAAACCACTCCGTCGGCATTGACTCTCCACAGATTTATTCCCCCGTCATCCACGGTGCTCATGTACCTGGTGGCTTCGCTGAGAGCATCGCTCGTCTCCCCCACGGCAAGAGTAAGGGCGCATACCACATCCGTCAGCACATACACGAGCAGAAGAGCACAATATTAGAAACCCAATGGGAGTGAAGCAGAAGTTGTTTGACAAATAATTCACGACCTTTGAAACTCAGCACTGACTCTTCTATAGTTCGGCGACAGTTTTAAGTAATAGAAACTCCTCTGTTTCAGGCCTACTGAAGAATTGCATCAAGGATAAATAAAAAACAACAATAATTCAGTTTCGCTTGATACTTAGGCATAACAAACTGAAGTAACCACGTGCAAAGCTGATCGAGAACATTTGTGATTAATTTTCTCGTACACAATGATGGAGTCTTCTACCGTTTCAAGTTTGTTGGCAACTGTAGAAGGCGACAATTCTGATAGTAAAGAAACGGCACACTACGTGTCTGTCGCACTAAGTCTATTTGGACTGATTGGCAATGCATTTGTCTGCCTGATCATGCTGCGTTACCCAAAAGTCTTCAAATCTCCGACGAACAAGCTCATCATCCATCAATCTCTCTTGGATTTCCTGTCGTCACTCGTGTTCCTCTGCCGGCAGATTTTGGTTGTATCACAGCTGCCAAACAGCATCATCGGTTCCATGTACTGCAAGCTTTGGTGGTCAGACTGGCCTCAGTACAGCATGTTCGTAACATCCACCTACAATCTGGTTGCCATATCCCTTGAGCGGTATTTTGCAACGTGCCAGCCGGTCAGACACCGTGTCCTGTTTTCAAGCCGTCGACTCAAGTTAATTATGGCCGCCTCCTGGGTGTCTGGCTGGGTTACTCAGGCCCACCTCGTACCCGTCACATTTCAACTCAACGACTCGACGTGCGACTTATCCTGGTCCAGCCGTGCCTTGCAGGCCGTTGGAGGAGTCTGCCTCTTCGGTGTGGAACTCATCATTCCTCTAGCAGTCATCATTTTCGCGTACACGAAAATCATCGTCGAGCTTCATATGCGCTCCCGGGCCAGAGTGGACGACGTCAACCAAGATGCTCGTAACATGTTGTCCAAAGCCAACCGAAATGTCACCAATACGTTACTCGTTGTGGCTATATTCTTTGCCATATGCTGGATCCCAACCGAAGTCAACTACCTCTTGTTCAACCTCGGTGTGAACCTAAGCTTCGTTGATAACTCCCTGAACATTGTTGTGGCCGCCGTGGTGGCGGTCAACTTCTGCATCAACCCGGCCATCTACTGCTTCACGTACAAACGGTTCCAGAAACAAGTGCAGGAATTGGTGTGCCGTGGATGTCTTCGCCTGCATGACCGTGTGGAACCGACGACTACAGTTGCATCAACTACGGAGCATAATCAAACTACACAGGCTGATGAGCATCCATGATTACTTCACCGGAAATCTCTTGGTAACAAGTTTCAAGTGACAGTTCAGCTCCTCAATTTAATTCGGTTTGAGAAAACCAGCCAGAAAGCTCCCAATTTAACGGATAAAACGTCAAAAGCAAAACTGCATCATGCAGGCCTGTAAATAAATTATATTTTTCGTGCATTCATTCTCAGAGTTAAACTTTGAGAAAATGTCATCTATTGTTTATCATATTATGCTCAACAAAGCTATTCCAAAGGTTGTAGGTTTAATATTCAAATAGTTATATTAGCACAAAAGACCAATGATATTTTAGTAGATCTACAGGTGGTATTTTGCAATGTTTCTCCTTTTTCACGTAATATTCTGTGATGCACAGGCAAGAACAAGGCCTCCTAAATATGGTCAACAACAGACGCCTCTAACCCTACCTATGTAAACAAAATATATATGTAGATATATATATAAATAAAGCAAGGCGACCACTAAATAAAAGAAACAAAAGACAGAAGACACAAAAGAACAATCCCATTAAAACTAAAGTGCGGTATTGATTGGTTTTTATCTCATGTAAGAGTAAAAATTAATTCATGATTATTTCCCACAATAAACTGCTTTACTCGCTCGTACAATATTGCACTACTCAGCACAAGATGCAGTTAAAGGGCTGAGATCGATTGGGTGTACTGGACATGAACAGAAAGAAAAACAATTAACAAAAACTACAATTGAAATCTTCATCATCCTACAAATAAATAAGTTAATTAATAGAATATTTATAAGTAAATATGGCCTAATAATAACACTTTTTGTTTAGATGACAGACATGGGGCCTACAGGCTGAGTATTATGAACGCAACGCACTCTAGTCTTATACAATTTCGGTTTGTATTACTTATTAATACAATCCAAAATTGTAACATAGAATAAGTATTTCAACGCACAACCCACCCCCTTAGTGTCTGTTTAGGCTATAAGGAGGCCAATCAGTGATCTTTTTAAGATTTTGATTGATTTTGTTTGTTTGCATTGAGATAAAAACACATGCACGCCCCCATCTCCAAGTTACTGCTGCTCATGCACCCATTACTTGTAACACTATATAAGGGCCAACTCAGTGGGTTTAAATATCCCCCATGTCCCAAAACAGCAACCCATGATAATAAAACACGTACGGCGATTTATGTCAGAAGTATCGGCCATTAAGTATTACCGGTATCAAGCACTTCAGGGCTACTTTGTATGGATTAATATACACTGAAAGCCGAACCGACCCAAATACATACAGTTTAAAATACAGAGCTAATGATTCTTCTGAAATGGTCACGTTCGCTCGGAATACTAATACGGTCGAGAAGTCTTTCCCCAGCCTTTTATGTTGGTCGTCGATACGAAGCTAGTTTTGTGTACGTGATCAAGTCATTGATGATGCACGTGCGTTTCAATTCTGCGCGCACCGGTCGACTAATTAGACCAATTTTCATTCAATATTGTTAAATGTAACTCTCTTTATAAGCACACCATTACCTCTAAACTATTAAGAAGCACAATATCAGCATTGTAGATATAAAGTAAATTAAGTAACTGCAGTTTTAAAAGAATTTAAATTACATACCATTTGGCGCATAAATAATTCCTCCATCTTGAATGTCCTTCAACGGCTGGTGGCGCTCCGCAGTCGTACTCGTCCCCAGCACAAATAATTAGAGTGATATCCAGGGTACGGTTTCTTACATCTCTCACATAGCCGCTTGCAATAATTATTGACCCTGTTCAAATAAGCCCATTTAGGTCTGGCAGTTTTACCTTTCTGCATAATAAAGATGGCCCCCGATTTCAATAAAAAGCATTCCTGATTTGGAAATTTACCAAAAATATCGCACATCCTGTGTAGGCAAAACTATTAAAACGGGGTACCCAGCATCAGTAATTCAAAACCTTTAGGCCTGTAGTCTTTCAAACTCAGATATTGAGTAATCATCTGACAAAAAGGTCTGAAATTAAAACCCGAATTTTAGGAGGTAGGCCTACATTGAATGATGGTATTTCCATCTTTCAGAGTTAAAACAATGCAAGGAGATTCTGGGCAGCAGCCGAAGCACTAGCGAAGTAGATCAACAAACATGATTTCTTAGAAATGACATATTTCCCCCACGGGTAGACATAAAAGGGACTGAATTCAGATAAGTATAACATTTTACATCCAACGCTTTGGTCCTTCCAAGAACAGGGGTTCTTAAGGGGGGGGGGGGGGGGTTGTATGCATAGGCTTATGACCACCAGCCTACAACTTTTGTTTCTCGGAAACCTACAAAATTATGGATGTCACTTTTAATAAATTGTCAATTGTAATGCATCGTATAGAATTGTGACACGGTGTTGTTTTTGTATTTTTGTGGTGTTTTTTTTTTTGGGGGGGGGGGATTGCTCACCAATTTCAAATTTCTGATAACATCACATTGTTGTCACGTGATCATTGTGTAAAACCATCATCAGGTCGTCGACAGTGCATGATGAAGACACCAGGGATTAAGTGTCTGGACTTCATAATATTTTACGAATCTAAATATTCAGTGTATTAACCGCCCTATTTTAAAACTAACTCAACTAGCGGAACACGTCGAGCAGATTTCCCCGGTAGTCCCTAAAAACGGTTTTATTTCACACACGTTTAAATGATCGGATAACACTCGCCACAATCAGTATATCTTTTAAATATACAAAACACACAAAACACTACTCTTTTATTAGCAAAACACAAAATAGTAATTATTACAATAAGTTCATGAAACACTCTGAAGACGCGCCTTTGTACATTTCGCAATACTACAATCCAGCCTGAAATTGGCATCATCCAATAAGAAATTTAATTTACATTGAATTAAACAATTAAATTGTCCTGACACACAAACAACAACAAACAACCAAAATAACAATATCTGAACACTTCATACGAAGTAATGTGATCAATGATCTATATAATTATTTGAAGAGAATAGAGCTAAAAGCATTATTGGTTATACAAAGAAAGAATTTATTTACAAATTTGCAATTGATTATATATATATTTTAGTAAAACTTTAGTAAATATAATTTTAGTACAACTACAAGCAAGACTAAAAGCGGAAAATCTGTACAATTTTATGTTGATATATACAGATCAAAGATGGCATTTTAAAACATCCAAGAAGACATTATGTTTGGATTCAAAAGAGCATTGGAATGATAAATGTAAAAACCTTTTTCATCACTATGACGACCAAGATCGACCTACTGCCTAACAATGTAGCACTACCTCCTTATAATCTCTACGGAATAGAACAGACCATTTTCAATCTTCCATTTAAATTTTCTCATCGTTCGTTTCCTTTGGGATTATTTTATTTTAAATGTCGTTTGTCTAATAGTTTCTTAAAGACAAATTGTCAGACGCTTTGTGTGTCTTAAAGGCTCTCACTAAATTTCACATTTGTAATTTGCATAGTAAGAATTATTAATAAGTAATGTTCACATTTATATACAAAACATGGATCGGCATTTATTTCACATAAAACTGCTCAACTATTAAAGTATGGTCAAGTTTCATTCCAAATAGAGTAACTTCTTATCCCTCTAATCACCCAAAACCATAATCTTATCCGAGTGGACAAGATAAAATTTCAAGTAATAAACCACAAGGGAAACTGCCTGGTAAATTTTAATTAATTGTGGGTTTAACAAATTTTATAGTCAATTTCTGTTTTCTTTGTTCAACCAAAATTCCCCAAGTTTGATTTTTTTTTTGGCCACAATGGGTGAAAAGGAATAGGCTGGATCCCGCATTTTTTGTAAAGGTTCTATATTTTATGTACTTTTATTCCCGGTTGAGTCTTCATTAATCTGTGTTTAGACATACCCAGATTTGCAACTTTTTAATTTAAAAAAAAGAAGGGAGAAATGGTTAACGGACAAATTGTATACATTATTTTTCAGGTCTTTTTTATGACACTAATAGTCAAACGATAAGGAAATCAGCTGATGATCTGAAATGTTGCATCCCTGCATACCAAACAAATCACAGGCTTCTAAAATAGACAAAACAAAGATATGGGTGAATCATAACGGAAAACATAATTCATAACACACCTTGTTTGGCAATTCTCTTGTTCAAAAAGCACATAATATGTTTTACACATCCGAAATGTTGATATCTGCAAAGTGATATTCACCACTCTAAGCCTCTCGAATGTACATTACAGCAAATTTTATCACAGAAAATATGAATTTTATTTAGCAAGCCATTATTACCTCCCACAAACTCCGGAATGTTCAACTAGCTGCGATAATTCTACACTTTAGTCATCTCCAAATATCTAGTTTCTATTCATTACTATTATTACTCTTCTTACTACCAAGTTGACCATTTAAACTGACCAATGAGACACTGAGGTAGAAAATAAAAACATGGCAAAACCTTTGAGGAATATTAGAGGTAGACAAATCACTCCAAATAAACAAAACCACAATAAACTAGTTTTAATGGTTCTTTTTGTAATGATCAAGCAGTATATTTAAAGTCAACTTCTACCATTTCCACCCTGACCCGTCTTGATGCCTGAACCACACCCAGACGTTAAGAGAAACGCGACACAACCTCTGAACTATATTGACCTCTCCCTCCTCACTCCATCTTGACCTCTTCCGTTTTAACATCGTCTTCCTTAGCCTGGATTTCTTGCTCTCTCTTGTTGTTCCTCTCTTCCTTGGTCTTGGCGACTACGCATTTCTTTATCTCACGACCGATGGCAGCGGACATTGGTGGAGGAACTGCATTTCCAATCTTTGAAAGTGCAAAAGAGTAAATCAAATGTTGAATAACATGAATAACGGAGAAATGTTTCATTTCCAATCAATATAAGGCCTCTAAGGTATAAACAGGGATGTGATAGGCTGTTGGAAACAAAACTGAACTCGGAGTACAAAAGCTTGCGAGCTCGAAAACTTGCGAGCACGAAGCCCACTAATAACATTTATCTTCAAATTTAAAAGCCCTACTCTGCAACCTGGGGCATTATATATGGTTTTATCTTATTTTGTTATGAATTTGATCTTCAGTTAAAAATATATGTATATAAAAATAAAACAAAATAAATTAGGGGGGCAAAAAACCCGGATTTCCAACCAACATAAGGACTCTTAAGGTATAAATATCATCAATACCTGTCTGTGTTTCTCCAAGATGGTTCCAAAGAAGCGGTAGGTGTCTGGGAATCCCTGTGAGCGAGAACACTCCCGAACACTAACCACTCGGTGCTGCTCAGGATGCAACACACGACCCTGTCAACATAGAACATTTAGGGTTTGAAACTGGAACTACAATCTTGTAAGGTTTGTGGGAACACCATGTGGATGAATGTCTTCAGGGGAAGCTTTCGCCTGAAGACGATCAGAGCAAACTGATCGAAACGTTGAGTTGTCACATCATCGATTCTTCTCAGAGTCGGAACCACAATTCATATTAGAGAGAATTATGTCTTTGATGCTACCACAACCCTTTCGGAAGCCAACTCCCAAATGTGGTAAAAGCTGTGTCTCCTAAAATGCACACTACACTGTATAACAGACATTGACTCCAAAAATGGCACAAGCAAGATTAATGTGATGACGTCAGGTAAATTGGGTAAATATAAAAACACGAAATATAGTAAATGGTGTTTGAAGCTTTGCATGGTGTGGAGATAAGAGGTAACTATAAATAAATAAATATATAGTCAACTTGCGGGTACAACCATGTATTAAAACTCTTTTGTGGGAGTGTTGGCTCTGAAAAGAGCCGGTGTGGTCTCGACGTTTCGAGCAGTATACTCTGCTCTTCTTCAGAAGTGATGGCCTCACATTTTGACACTAGCAGTCTTTCTCAAAAAGTTAAATTGGCATTGTTGTGGAACAGAACATGCGGCCATCACCGCTTTTAGCATTTATACCACAAGTCATTTTGGTTGGTCAGGCAATTTACATCATCTGTTTCTCTGTCTCACAATTTTTATTTTATTTTTTCTATTTAACAATTTGAACATTCTGTTCAAAACTTTTTCATCAGTTTTGACATTTTGTACCTGATCCTTGCAAACACACAGGTCATAAAAGTAATTAATTGGGTTTAATGGTTTTAGAACTAGTTATTATTATTATAAACAATTAAATTTGGAATTGGATGTCGATAACACAGGGATGTGATTGGAGTATTATGAAAAAAACAGAAAATCGAAATTATCCCAAAATGCGAGCGCGCAGCGCGAAGCCATTACGGCGTGGGGTCCGGGGCCCGCTTAAGGGCCGTGGGAAAATTTTGAAATGTAGATGCTCTGTGGTGCAATCTCAGCCATTCTGGGACATCTTTTAAGTTAGAATATTTTGCCATTTTTGTTGTCTCTTCTTTAACTTTTTCAGTTCATCAGTATCACTATTGGTTTGTCACTCATTGTTTTCATTTAAATACACTGGTATTACTGACATTGTCAGTGACACTGACAAGAACAAAGAAATACCCACAACAAATCAAACAACACTAGACATTTATAACAAACAATTTATGTGTTTTTATTTGCTATTTCATGTCAGTAAACAACACAGCAGACTACTCACTTGAAAAGTTCCTTTTATGTACTGCAATACATTAATGACATAAAAACCCTGATACATGAATCCACTTGACTTGAGAACACTTGATGTCCGACTTGACTTTACATAAATAATTTTCATTTGTGACTTGGTCGCTAATTTCTTAAAACAATCCTCTAGCTTATGTTGATCTCCATCAACTGTGACTATCTTTTGAAGCCATTCCCAGCGAAACTTGTTCTTCACTCCATTATCAATCTCTCGCACTGACGCGTCTCCATACAACAGGACCGTCTTTTTAAGCGCGGCCATGTTGGAAACAAAATCAGCAAGAGAAATCAGCGGTGGCTCAAAACATGTGTACGACGGCTGGTACCCAGAAGTGAGATATTTTACAACGGTGGGTGCGTTAAAAGGCACCCGACTTCATTCTCAGCCCGCTCGATCGTGTACATTTTTTTCCCAGGACAGTTAAGGCCACTCAGATTAGACCACACACGCCCCGCGTCCATTTAGGGTTTCAAGGAAAGAGTTCCAGGGTTTGCTATTGTGGACGAGGTTGCACCCATCTGCGTGAATCACGAGTTTTGGCAAAGGAACTACCTTAAATAATTATTCACAAACCTCGGCCGGGCCGCGGGGTCGAGCGAACCAAATTACAATCGAGCTGACGTTAAAGTTGCGTTGTTTTTTGATGCATTTTAACGCACGTAAGTTCATTTTGGACGATTTCGGCAAACAGACATCGATATGAATATTTAATTATCACATTCTACCCCCCTATTTTCTCAACGAATTCACACGATTCACGTTGGTGGACTTTTGAGGAGGAAAAAAACGGATTTCCGTCAAAAAACGGAAGAATCACATCCCTGATAACAAGTGATAATTGTTGACATAGTGGCATTAAAAGCAGAGGTTGAAATGTCTTTCCTTTGAGAAGTTTATAAAAAATATGACAACATTCTAACCTGTTTTCCCATGGGCTCAGGGTTCGTCACAGTGGTGCTGAAAAAGCCGTCCCATTCCAGCCGCCCGTACAGCCCCGCCCAGTGGTTATGCCGGTTACCAGTGTGAGGCAGGCACCAGGGAATCAGTGTGTTGAACTGGCGGTACATGGAGTCGCACTTTTCACCCTCAGAACAATAACACACTCCACGGAGCGCGCCGTTATTTGCATAGCCATTCTTCTTGTCTTTGTGTGTGAAACGCCTTTGGAAAATCAAGAAACAATATTATAAAAAAATGCAAATAATTATAACCTGGTTCTTAATCTATGGCATAGTCAAAGTGCCCATTACTTGAATGATAGGGATGCTAAGCAGAGATGACAACATTTGCTTCTTCCAATTAGGGAGATTTTGTACAACAATCAGGGAGATGTTTAGAATTACATTCAACATAATAGGGAAGAAGTTTCCACAATCAGGAAGATTTTTAAATTTGTTCATCAGAACATGGAAAGATTGGTTTATTTTCAGGGAACTTTCGGCGGAATCGGGGAGAGTTGGCAGCTCTGGGCCCAATTTCATAGAGCTGCTTAAGCACAAAAAGTAGCTTAGCACAACAAAACTATGCTTACCAGAATAAGGTTACCAGCCAAACTACCATGTCACATGTACAATTTGTAACTGGTATCCTGCTCATTTCTGCTAAGCAACAAACTGTTAAGCAATATTTCCTGCTTAAGCAGCTCTATAAAATTGGGCCCTGGTGTCCTGGAGAATCTTAAACAAAAAGAGATAAACAAAAACATTCTGGAAACATTGAATCCAGTCAAAGCACAGGCCACTTGGGTAACTTACAGTTTGCGACAGATGGAACCGTCCGGCAGTGTGATCTGGATGTTTGGTAAGTCACGCCAATCAGAGCCAGGGGCCAGTGGTATGTGACGCATGCGAGTGGCTACCAGCTGGCTCATCTCCTTGCAGATGTGGTCACGGAGGATTGGCTGGTACTGGTTTCCACGGATCTACACAAGATTACAACGGCACAAAATGATTAGGCACTCACTCCTCAGGCAACTCAGATCTGCAATTAATCTCTGGTCACAACAGCACAAAATGATTACAAACCCTCTCCTCCAAGGCAAGTCAGATCTGCAAATAATCTCTGGTCACAGGACTTTTTGCCGTGGTAAGTTTATACAGAGGCAATTTATTAAGGTGCGATAATTTGACGCTGTTCGCTCGAGGATAAGGGTGTTACTTTATGGGGCTGCTTACCACAGACTTAAAGCGCTCTGTAAAGCTCATAATTCTATGGGTCGTAAGTGCAGAATGTTACAATAAAACAGTGCCATGAAATTGTACCGAAGAGGCCTGGCAGCTGATGCGGCTAGTACCACAACTTTTTCCTAAGGCTGTTGCTAAGGATGACCTAAACTTCAACTTGATGACGCAGTGATCCAGCCATAGCTGTAGCTGTAGCCGTAGCCGCCAATTCAGACAGGTTTGTATTCCACTTCCATAATGTCTTTAAAGTGTTGGAGAAAATAATTCAGATTTTTCATTAAATTAAACAGCATTGTCCTACTTGATGTGGAGAAAATTGCAACAAAAACAAATTTCAATCAACATTTGAAAACATGCCAATACCTTATCTTAGTTTTCTAACCTATTGGAACACCTGTGCTTGATTTCGGAAAGAGCTAAGATTGGTCCCAACTGCGAATCAATCCTAATGGCTAAGCAAAGTGTGATGTCACAATACAAATCACTATGGTATACTGAAAACTCATCTTATGATGAATCTTTGTGCTTTGTGAGATCGAGCTCTAAATAATTTAAAAGTAACAACAACAAAATTGCTGTACAATAAAATTCATCCATGCACAAAGGTTTTAAAAGTTTCTAGAACAGAATTTAGAAAAAAACCGACCTTCCTCTGGAATGCGGACTGCGGCTCTCCATCATACGATATCTCCAGCTTATCATGTCCATTGTGGATCTCAGGCAGGTCTGACATGGCCGCCCGTACGGTGATAGTCCTGTAAGGAGCAGACTCCTTCCATGAGATATTACTGTTGATCTTCTTATCATCCACCATGACACTAAGCTGGCAGGCCCGGGGTGCAAAGACGTGGTCCGGCTCGGGGTACATTGGTAGCTTCTCCCCAGGAGCAGCGGCGAGGATGATTGCTCGACGTCGAGTCTGTGGGACACCATAATGGCCAGCTTGAAGGACACCAAAAGTACACTGAAATAAAAATAAAATTACATTTCAGTTATTATTTAATGAGAAGAGGATTTCTGGTATAAGAACTGCGTATTATTATTAATCACTTTTTTCCGGACAGTTACCTGTCCTGTACTGTCTTGACTGTACCTACCTGATACCCCATTCGAACGAGACATCTCAGGGCCAGCTTGAGAACCATATTCTTCTTGTAAGACACAAAGTTGCGGACATTTTCAAGAAGGAAGAACTTGGGTCTGTAGTAGTCACAGTAACTCAGGTAGGAGGAAATAAGGGAATTCTGTGGATAGATTTGGAAGGAATAAAAGTGAAAATGATGGCAAGAAATTACTTTATATATACATGATTGAGATCTTTGTTAGTGGATGTTGACATATTATTACAATTACTATCGTTATTTATTCAACCACAACATTACAAATACAAAGTAATACATGGCAAATAAAAGAACTATAAAACCAGAACAGAAACCACAAAGCAAGAATTATAGGCCTTGGCTATGAAACAAAATAGAAAAGTATAAAAAGAAAAGAAAACGGATTAAGACAGGAGTGCAACTAGAAAACTGGGATTTTATTATCTTTGTATTTTTCAATTGTAATTTTTTGTATTATTTATTTGTACCTTTTTAAATGCTTATCATCTTTGTGCTTTATGTACTTTGTATTCCTTTTTGTGAAATAGATTTGGCGCTATATAAATGTATTATTATTATTATTATTATTAGAAAATATGGCGAACAGCAGAAGTATCATGTTGTAGACAATATGCCCTTGGATGTCACGGCAAACCAAAACATTCAGTTTCTGCCAAGGGGTGTGTGCACCGCATTGTGTTTTCCATAAATTTGGATTAGGAATGCTGTCACGGGTCAGATCACCTTTGAGTTATGACCTTTGACATCACCCCCAATAACAAAATTGTCATAAGTAGATCATAGGGAAGTCTTTCTTTTATGTGGAAAAATGAAATGTTTTTTTTATTCACTAGACTGACATAAAAAGTCTGAATTCAGACAAAAGTCTGACAAATCTCATCCCTGGTTTTTGTAAAGTAGTCCGTGGGCTATACAGCATTGCAGTTCTTTCTAAAGTGTAATTATTTACAAAAATTCACAACTAACCTTAAATTTGGAGTACTCTCTAGAGTTAAAGCGGTTCATTCCACTGAAACCCTGGCATGGAGGTCCACCACACAATACCTCTACTTCACTCTTCTGTGGTAACCTCTGACCTCGGTCATTTGTCTTCTCACCCTGAAGGCAAAATGAAAGTGAAATCTCAGTTTAAGAAACTTTTTGAATACTCGATTTAAAAAGGGCTTGGATATTGACTAGCCTGGCATACAAACTACCTTGCCCTATACAAGAGCCAAGTCTCAGGCCTCATCAGTCAAATGTACATCTGACTATCCCCGTGTTAGTTAAAAAAAACAAAAAAATGAATACAAGACCTGCTGATACGAAATACAAATCGCATGTTTTGGGGGAAGAGCACATTTCAATCCCTGGTGGAGTGGAGTGGCGAGTCTTGCGTGTATTGGAACGTTGAGCCAGGTGAAAGTAGGCGGTTTGGGTTCCTTCAATCAATAAAGTAATGTTGTGGGGGAAAAAAATTGCCACGATCTATAAGATCCAGGCCAGATACTTAATAATGGCAACAGAGGCAATTGGCAACAAGCCCCTGGGCACTGCCTTGGTACCTGTTGGAATGTTCCAGTAGATATTTAAAATTTCCTCCAGGAAGTGGAAGCCTGATGCTTCTTCACGGAGGCAACAAAGACCGTTGCCTCCGTGCCCCTGGTCATTGCCTTGGTGCCCCTTGAAATGTTCCAATAGAAATTTACATTTCCATCAAGGAAAGTGAAAGCCTGATGCTTCTCCATGGAGGCAGAAAAGACCATTGCCTCAATGCCCCTTTGAAGTGTTCAAGTAGATATTTAAATTTCCCTCATAGAGGTGCCCTATACGAAGGAAACCCGCCTTACTCTACAAGAGCGAATCCCCAGGCCTTTTACTCACCTCCATCACCATCCTGAGTAGTATGTTACAGTCCTCAGTGAACACCGTGCTGCCAGGGTTGTTCAGCCTGAAGGCCTGAGCTGCTGGCTCATCAATCTCAATAGCCCAGTTACTCTCACACAACCCAGCCTGGTGGAAGCCCTCCGATAACCCTGAAAGAATAAACAGAAACCAATCTTATAGAGTGTCAGATTCGGAGATCCTAAAAATGTATTCGCCGGGAAACAAAAGAAAGACAAAAAAAGAGGACTTGTCACAAAATGCAATGGGGTTTGAGACCTATATCTTCTGTGACCATGCAACTTTGTAATTGCAAAAAACAAGGGATCAGCAAAGTACACCTAACTTTGTATTGAGTTTTTTGTTTTGTTTTCCAAGGCATGATTGGATTTTTAAAAAGTTGACGTCAGCTGATCAGAAGAACAGCTGCAAGCCTGGGCCCAATTTCATAAAGCCTGTGAGCACAAAATCTTGTTAAGCACAAATATCTTGCTTAACAGAAAGTGATTACCGGTTAAATTCTATAAAATTGACATCATTGCAACTGGTGCCCCACTCAATTTTGCTTAGCAAAGAAATTTGCTAAGCAGTGTTTTCTGCCCAACAGTTTTATGAAAATTGGCCCTCTATAAAGCAAAAAGTACTAAGGTAGCAAAAAGTACTAAGTTAGCCGTACTACAATTTAACATTAATCCTGCATTTGAAAAAAGTCATACCTCCACATCCAGCGAAGACATCCAGAGATCGGAGCTTCTTGAAGAACACCGTCTCCTCTTCCTCTGGCACCTTCTTAGCTTCTTCTGAGGATTTCCCTTTGCCTTTACCCTTACCTTTACCCTTGCCCTGCAGACGAATTTGTTCAATCATTAAATTATCGTAAAGAGATAGAACAGCAAAACAAAAACTTATTTCAAAACAGGTCATTTTTGTAACAACTCTTTGATGCCAGGTTTTAAATCTATTGGAAGGCAATCATATCCGCTAAACCTTTGTAACGGTTGTCAACCAATGATTCTTCTCAGAACCACTACTACTCAAAAGATATTTACACCTGGTGCTACCACAAACCTCACCTGATTTTACTCCCACCGTGCAAAGTATCAAATCCTGAATATCAAGTAATAAACTAGATAGCTCAGTTGGTAGAGCGATGGCCCGTTAATCCGGAGGTTGCAGATTTAAATTCATCTCTTGTCAATATTTCTTTATATAACCCCCAAATTAATTAAAATTCACCCAGTCAGTTTCCCTTGTGGTTTATTACATATTATCATTTACATAAATAATTTGTTGAGATAACTTTTTCGTCTTACCTTTCCTCTGTTGCTTGTGTTACGGGCCTCAAGGGGTGGGTCCTCGAACTGCTTTGTTTCACTGTTGTACGCCTAAATACAAAATAGTATCACAGCTCTAGTTACAAAAAGAACTTAATATTTTTAATCATTATTTTGTATGCAAGTTTGCCCCAAACAAAACCACTCATGGTAAGGGGCTACAAGAACAAAACATTTATTATAAAAAAAAACTTTGAAGAGTCTAAGGTAGAAATTGATATCCTCTTAAAACAGTCTATATTATTTTCAAATTCAATTAAAATTAAAATTCACAGTTCTATTAGTCACGTTAAAAAGTACATGAAATTCCTTTTCCTGGTGTGAAAAGTGTGTATAAAAATACAAAAAAATCACATAAGGACACACCACTCAATAATTACAATAAAAAGTGGTTAAAATTATTACAGATTATTGTAGGTAAAACAATAGGATATACACATCTCTGACGCACAGCGCAAAAGATGGGCCAATGAGCAACCTTCTTTTGACCTCTAGCCGAGGGCGCCCTACTCAAATTATACTAAGGTTTATTTGGACTATCCCCAAACTATCGCATAAATGTCACCTTAGTATAAAAAAGGCACTTCTTATATTTTTTTATTTTTTTTTTAAAATAATGTTTGTATGTACAATTCGTTGCAATTTTGCCTCTGGCAACAAATTCAGATTTTTAATAAACCATGAATAATAATAATAAAAACACCCATCCCACAAACCACACACACCCTTTCCAAGTAAATCTTTCTTAATGAATCAAATTTTTGTTTTCCTTCCACAAACTGACCTCCAGAAAGTAGAAGCGGTATTGACCTTCGCTGGTGTAGTCTTGGATTGAACCCGATACATCATCGCCACAAACCACCGTTGGTTTACCTTTCACGCTGGCAAGGTCAATCGTTGCCTCTGTAGAGTACAATAAGATTATTTTAAGGTGTAGAGTACAATAAGTTTATTTTAAGGTGTAGAGTACAATAGAATTATTTTAAGGTGTAGAGTACAATAAGATTATTTTAAGGTGTAGAGTACAATAAGATTATTTTAAGGTGTAGAGTACAATAAGATTATTTTAAGGTGTAGAGTGCAATAAGATTATTTTAAGGTGTAGAGTGCAATAAGATTATTTTAAGGTGTAGAGTGCAATAAGATTATTTTAAGCTGGTGTAGAGTACAATAAGATTATTTTAAGCTGGTGTAGAGTACAATAAGATTATTTTAAGGTGTAGAGTACAATAAGATTATTTTAAGGTGTAGAGTGCAATAAGATTACTTTAAGGTGCAGAGTGCAATAAGATTACTTTAAGGTGCTAGTGCAAAAAGGTGGCTACTGGACTGGGATAACATTTAAAGAAAATCTCCTCGGCATCACAACTCAAAACTTTCACTGGACAATAGATATTCCTGCAAGACCAAAAATATTCCTTTCTCTTTGTATAGCTGCTTAACACCCGGTTCAGACAGGCGCTCTAGAGTCGCGCCGAACCAAACTATTGAATTAAGTACATGAAAAGTTCGACGTCTGAAACAGTTAGGAGCAACTGGACGTGCTAGAAGTCGAAAGATCGACTGTTGCAGTCGTTCGGAACGACTCTGGAACGCCTTGGTTTCAGACGTCGATCTTGTCATGAGCCGAACCTATTGTAAATGTTTGGTTAAGTTCGCCTGTCTGAAACCAAAATTTAATTGGGTCGACCTAGAGTCGCTCCTAATCTATTTGGTTCGGCGCGACTCTAGAGCACCTGTCTGAAACGGGTGTAAGGCATTTTTTCAAAAACACTAGGACTTGGTTGTAAGGTAAGTGGCCCAATGTTTAATAACTGGACTCAGGCCAGTGGTGTGGTGGAGCCAAGCTCAGTTTTTGAAAAAGATTGTATCCTGCACACTATTCAATTCAATTCAAACAACAAAACAAGGTTCTATCAAAAAACTAATTTTGTGTAAGTATGCTTTTAAATGATGCACCTTCGCTGTTAAATTTTCTGACCTACAAAATTTAGCATTCTGATTCAAAATAGAGACAGTTTGTTGTTTTAAATCATGAAGACATGAAAAACATTTTAACTGGTAAATCGTACCTTCATTACTCCAGTACAGTAGATTCAGATCCGACTGGTGCCCTGCTGAGGCCCCCTTGTGCGTGTTCTCTGGTCGGTAAAACTTCTGGATGCGTAGCTTGACCTCATCTGAGCCTTTCCGGGTGAAGATACTGACAATACGACCGATGCGGAATGGCTCAGGACAGGCTCTGTTGTTTCCTTTGATGTAATCAGACGTCTTGCGGTAATACTCAGGATACAGCTCTTCATCCTGAATGTGTTAAAAATAAAAATCTTCTTAAACATCCCAACAAAAATGATGATGGGGAAAAACATGGGTGCTAGTGTATGATTGTGATTTATAATCTCTAATTTGATAAATATGTTATTGTTGTATGCCAAGAATAGCTACTTTACTGAGAACATACTTAACCGTAATAGCTTCCCTTCACCCAGGAGAACAAAGAAGTTTCCCTAACACACCAGGGCTCTCTTTCTTGAAGCACACAAAGAAACTATTTAACCTGTAACCTGTTAAAACACATTATTGCATATTGCATATTGTGTTCAACTGGTCCTGTTAATATTTGCTTAGCAGAAGAAATCAAATTGCTCAGTGCTTTTCTATGTTTAGAAATTCTGTGAAAACTGAACAAGATCTGGGCCCAATTTCTCAGAGCTGCTTAAGCACAAAAATTAACTAAGCATAAACAATTTTGCTTAACAGAATAAGATTACCAGACAAAACACAATGTCACATGTACAATTTGTGACTGGTATCCAGCTTATTTTTGCTGAGCAGAAAACTGTTCAGCAGCATTGTCTGCTTAAGCAGCTCTATGAATCTGGGCTCTGTTTATCAATCAACTGCAACTCACCACTTCTTTCTTAGAATACTTCTTGATAGCCGCTGCCTTGACTTTGATGTTGAAGGTAAAAGCATCAGGCATTAAGAAAACACTTTCACCAACACGATAGTCCATTCTCTGAAGCGAACAAGAACTGGAAAACAGAAAACCAAACAAGAATTGACCGAGAGAACAATTTAAAGCTTACAAAAATATTTCAGGAGTCCTCATCTGACAAACTTCCAAGGCAAATAAGTGTTCTCTTAATTTCAGAAAGAAGAAAAACTAATAAATCCATGGCTAGGTTTACCTGTAGTAAACTTTGTTGCTGTCTCCTTCTGGATTCTTGAGCTCCTCACCAGCTTGGGGACTTTCCCGCTACAAAAGGACAACAAAATTGTGGATGATTACCTTTAATTGTTACCAACCTACACCTTGATTTCTCTAAGAAAAAGGCTTGTGAAATACAGACATGATATTTGGCCCTTGGGAAGAAGTAGGTAAACTACATACTTGGGTTTTTAATAGACTTTTCAGGCTACTTAATAACAATTGTTCTGATTTTTCTGAAGGCCCCAAAACCAGACATCAGAAAGAATATCATGCCTGGAAGTACAAATGTTTACACCGAGTTTGGCTCTCTTTTTTTTTAATAAACAAAAAGTCACATATTTGTCCATGCCTGCCATTCTGTCAAAGTGAGCTAGAAAATAATCCCAACTTGCCGGTGAAACCATTGTACTTTAACTTCTATTAAAAAATGTAACTCTACCACGCTGATAAGAATCAAATATGATGATAACTCCATTTTTGAGTCACTAGCTTGTTGCTCTGCCACAACAAAATGTTAACAGACCCAGTGGCTCTAGCCTGAACAACTCACGCCACACCTCAAAGCTTGTAAATAACGTCAGATACCACCCTGACCGGATATTGCCAGATGTACCTTTGACCTCGCATTCATTTCCCACGGAGATTCGTAGTGAATAAAACAACTCTACAAGATGTAAACATTATGCATAATAATAATAATAATAATAATAATAATAATAATAATAGTGGCTTCTTATATAGCGCTCATATCCGTCACTCAGTGACGCTCAAGGCGCTTCAACAGTCAGTATTTTCCTGCAAGGTATATATGTGGAGCTACTTTTTGAATTTTGAGACCTATTTCTTTACATAGCACCATGTAATGGTTTACAAGGTGCTATGCATACTACACCGAAAGTGCCAGCTGATCTGTCTACATCACCTAGGACCAATCATAATACAGATATGGAAAGCTTACGTCACAGCACGTTTATCCAATTAAATCATTGTATCCAACGAAATCATTGGGCCTATATAACCAGTGTCTGTCTTTCTCCTTGCGGATCAAGACAGGGGACCAGTCTACAGTGGCTTCAGCTATACATGAAGAGCGCCCTCTTGAGTTTGATCACACAACGGATAAGACTTACCTTCTGAGTCAACTGAACCTTGAGGCAACAGGCGCAGAAGTTGTGCTTGGGGACCCCCTTGGGTCTGCTCAGCGTCTTGATGTCTTCAAAGCGTGCCAGCTCGGTGTCGTACCACTTCTGGTAGAAGAAGGTGCGATGGTCATCCTGCTTAATGACGGAGTCCTCCTCTGGGTTCTCGATGCCTCCGATTTCATACCACTTATCGGATACCTCCTTGTAGATAAGCTGCTCGCAAGAAAGAAACAACAGAAGGTGTGAAAGTTGGTCCGACCAGGTCCAGGGACGAGAGCCAATGTCAGCGAAAATTCCTGAAAATGGCTTGAATTTGACCTTTTGGAATGTACAGACCCATATGTTTTTGATGACCGATGACGTCATGTTTCAAGTTTCACTCCGATAGAGTATCAAACAAATTTTTTGTTTGCACATATTTAATGTGAGGACTCTGACCTGGAGCCTTCCTACTACAGCGACTACAATCTAACCCTCCTTTGCCTCAAGTCTCACCTTGCACTTTGAGCTGACGGAAGCGAGGTACGTGTCTTGACATTCATCCACCTGGAACAGCTCCAGAGGATCAGAGGTTTCTCCAAGAACGGTCTCAGAACCATACCTGCAAACACACACACACAATAAAAGCAAATTCTTGAAAATCAAGTAAATCTAAACAGGAACATCTGCTCGGTGCTATAAAGTCCTTCACAGCAATTTCATTTCTTTAATAATCAAAAGGGCATTAAATGTAAAATGCTTATAAATCTAAAAAAAAATAAATGAAAATCCCAAAAATAAATATCTTTCTTAAAAAATTAATGTTTCTTTTTCTTAAATTTTTTTTAAAGACACTTTTGATAAAATATCTCCATCTACCAGGAACAATTTTAATGCGAGGTTAGAGACTTGAGTGCATCACGAAACCCTTTTTAACCTTGGAGCCCCTCTCCAAACTGACTTTCAATTTAGAAAAGCAACAACCTGACATTAACTCACATGAACCAATGAGCGTGGAACATGAGATCATCTCCCTTCTCCTGGAACATGTAGACGACCTGAGCAACGAAGAGAGGTCGTTCAGGGTCATCAGGGTGAACAAGGACATAGTCACCGGCGTCCACCACTTCCTCTTCGCCAACGAGAGCTGATTTATAGTAGCTCCTGGTTCCCTCCACTTTGAATGGATCACCAATCCAGTCCACTGGTGTCTGAAAATTACGTGAAAAATTTGGTTCTCAATGATTGCGTCGAGTCAGTACAAAAAACATTGCATCTCCTAAAACTGCACATGCATTATGCGGGATTTTGAAGTTGTCAAAATGTTGTATCTCGCTTAAAAAAGCCTCGATTATGCAACAAGATACAACTTTTTGCACGGAGAATTTTCATGCAAGATACAAGATTTTTGCAAAATGCAAGATACAAGATTTTTGCATTAATTTCAAAGATAAATTTATGTAAACATGATGTCAGTGCAAATACTTTTTGTCTTTGAAACTAAATAATTACATCGTCATGCCAGTGCAAAAAGTGAAATTATCAAAATGCTGTATCTGGCTTAGTATGGCCCGACGTACAATAAAAACCAAACAAGTATGCGTCAAGATAGGGCGTTTTTGCACGGAGCATTTTAATTTTTTGAAAATCGAGATACACAGTTTATGCACTAACACGACGATGTCATTAAATATTTTCAAAGACAAAAAGACTTTGCCCTGACCATCACGATGACAGAATCTCTAAGATGATTGCCCTACCCTCTGCTTCCTCTTGGTCTCCAGGGCTGTCTTGTGGCCGCGCCTTCTCGTATCGATTTGATTCTCCTCTTCCTCGTTCTCAGTATCGTCGTTATCGTCTGCCTCTTTAACTGCCATGTTGGGGCATCTCCTGGTAATACACGCCTGCTTGCTGCGCCCAGTCCCGCCGAACTTGATCATGTCCTCACAGGCTGCACACTTTCCACAATCGGGCGCCTGACATACCTATGAGGTAAAAAGTAAGAGTTGAATAGCCCATATCCATGTCCTAAAGCACAAGATTGCCGTGCAAAGAATTCTGGGTAAAATCCGAGTCAAAGCAACATCGGCAACCACCATGAAGCGATGATTTTGAAGCAACTCGGCACACAGCTATAAAACCTGGAACACGTTAAACTCCAACATGGCATCTATCTTGGCAGCTGATTCAATTAACTGTACTCAATTTCCCAAGATGCATTGCAGTATAATTTAAAGACTGCTCGATCTCCCAAGATGCATTGCAGTTTATTTTAAAGACAGCGTTTGTCTATATGGGGTATTTGACACTTAAATCTCGGTATTAAACATTTCCTACACTTTTCAGAGCCCCAACAACTCATAATGCAAAGTCTCAAACTGAGGGTGTTAAAAAAAATATATATATATATATGAAATGGAATCAATTGAAAAAAACAATTACAGAACGCTCATAAAAAGGACTTTAAAATTTGAATCAAAGCAAACTGGCATCAACTTCCCACAAGGCCTTGTACACAAAAAACAACTCAGAACAAACAACTCAGAACAGACAATCTAGTTTAATCGTTTCTGCAATTTGGAAACGGTCTTTAACATTGTTTTACGGTTAAATGGTTAACCGGTTAAATGTCCCAACCCTCAACATAACTTCAAGCTTTGTCCTTACCTCACATATTCCACATCGTCTCTTACGAATGATGTTGCCCTGCTCCTTCTTGATCTGCCCCTTGAAGAAGATGTCAAAGATGTTGCAGACCAGTGGGGTTACTGTCGCCATGGACTGCATAGTCTTCTTCTCTGCCTTGGGCTTCCTGGCTGCTTTACGCACAGCGCGCCTTTATGAAGGGTAAAATACAAATATAGTCACTAAAAAACCCAAAACAATACAAAACAAAACAAAACAAAACAGGAGTGTGATTTCCCAAAAATGGAAATTGGGAATAAATACCTCTTGAAGAGAGGACAGAGTAAAACAGGGATGAAATGTGGAAATTCCAGAAAAATTGCTAGCGGCCTGGGTTCCCCGTAAGTATACCCCCGAAACCTCCCCGATGTTACAATTCAGGAGGATTGCAGATTCAATGCATCACCAGAAACACAAAACTACTGGTTTGGACACAATGTGCACCATTTCTTTCTCCCTTAGGTGGCTGCTTTACTTCTTTCAAGAAAACTTAAAGGCTCTTGAAGGAGATTTTCAAAAAATACTGTAATTAGCTAAAATCCTGAAAAATCACATGCGTGTAAAAGTAAGGTGTGACTGCAATCAGAAACAGAATTTTAAAATAGGGTTGTAATCATGTCTGATATAGTTTTGTGGAAAGCAGAAACAAATGTTTAAATGGGATGTTGGAAGCAGAAACAAATTTTTAAATGGGATTGAATAGTAAGGGTTCAAGGTTGGCCAATAAATCATTGAGTATGGTTTGGAGTCTTGCCTACCTCTTTCCCAGGGTGACTCCAGCCAGCTTGATGAGATCTCTCATACAGGGTGTTGTGATGAGCAGCGTCTCCTCTTCATCTGCCCCTTCATCGTAACTCTCAACCTGGGGGGGAGGGAGGGGATGGAGAAGGCAACAACATTCTCATCAAATTGTCTTTCATATTCTCTTTAACCACATTTCAATACAAATGGTCTATTTTCACAGACTCGTCTACCTCGAAAGAACCCACAGCAATTGCCGCGGTGCCCTGTGCTTTTGCTGTGGTGCCCTCTGCAAAGTTCCAATACAAATTTACATTTTCCTCAAAGAAGTGCCCCTTACTAGAGAGGAAAATTGTTGTTTCCCATCAAGAGCGAAGTTCAAGGCCTGTTGTCTTTATAGATAACTTCAAAGTGTCTATCTAATTTGTGAGTTTTTGGTACACACTTGTGAAGGAAAATCAATCTTTAAATAAACACATCCTTCCCTGTGTGGATATCTCGACAAATCAAAATGTTGACTGTCAAAACCACACAGACAAATGAGCAATGGATTCCTACCAACCTGTTCGACCACAAACTGGGCATGGCGAAGCAACGAGTCCTCAGTGAAGCTGCTACAATTCTCTGGTGGCACCGTAGTCTGAAATCAAAGAAAACGGTACATTATACCTCAATGTTTTTGCATGGAACATTTTTGGTGCAAGATTTGTTGGTGTGCGTTTTTGCAAGATTGACATACGCCGCTATTGCACTGATGCAACGAAATAAAAATTATGAAAACATCAACACAAATTGAAGTTATTTTGTGAGTTACCTGAATTTGGTTGATAAGATCCTCGTACTCAGCCACTGGGTTATTCTGAATGAACTCAATCAAGATTTTACTCATGTAAATCTTCTCCTGTATCGCTTTCCAGAATGGAGTGTAGGCTTCAGACGGTGCCATCAGCACGTACTCCGCAAACGCTGGAAATGACACATGGTCAAATTATTTCCATTTATATAGTGTCGTTACTCAGTTGTATCACACAACGCTTTTATAGAAACTATAAAAAAAATTAAACTTAAAGGAGGAAATATTGAATAATGTCCAGGATAAACTTTTAAATTTTAAAGCCTTCAGGCATGGAATTACACGAAGGCCACTGCCTGTTACCCTAGTCTTGGCCTTGGTGCCCCTTCAAAAGTTTCTCATAGACTTGAAGATTTTCCACTGAAGATGCCCTTGCAAATTGCAAGTGGCCTTGCCCTCTCCCAGGCCTGCCTCTTTTAAGCATTGAGGCACAATACACCGATCCATTAAGCCACGCCCATTTCTCATTGACCAATCACAACCGCGAAATCCGATCACCATTTGAGCCGTTTGGTGATCTTTGCACTAATGGTGATCGGGTTTCGCGGCTGCGATTGGTCAACTCGTAAGGAGGCGGGGCTTAATGGATTGATCTATTTCCCACCACTGCAACCCACCTCCATAGCAAAATTTAAGTAAACAAAAAATTAATTTGGCAAACATGCTTACCAGTTCCAAATCCAATCAGTGCCTTCTCTCCACCATCAAACCCAGCCGTCCACCATTCATTAATTGGTCCCATAGCTTTCGTTGGAATGCCACCTGGTAAATACAAAACAATAATAATAGGCATTTATTATTAATCATAATAATGATAATAATTGCATTTATTGGGCGCTTTTATACATTGTATCGAAGCACCTTACACTATTACTACCCATGTTCATCGGGTCGTAAGCATTCCATCTCAACTCCTTTGGAGTATGCAGCACCGGCAGCCAAATTGGTAACATGTTGCTTTTCATTCACATCAATAACCTCAATGCGTCATTGCAAAAATGCTGTATATCAACTTTGCAAAAACGTTGCATCTCGCTATAAAACGCTCCGTGCAAAAACGATGTATCTCGGTGCGTACTTGTTTTGTGTCTACATCCGGGTTATTTTAAGTGAGTTACAACGTTTTGACAATTTCAAACTCATGCCTAATACAAAGGCAATATCAGGAGATACAATGTTTTTGCTTTGACATGACGATCTCTACCCCCGCAGATACCCATTGAACTCCTGGGTGATGAGAAGCAATAGACCCTTCCCACGAAATATGTAAATTTGGTTGACAAAATGATGGAACATCGCGCCTTTTTGTATGGGGTTGATGGTGGCGTGACGCAGACGTGTGTGTGTGTCTGCTTGGTGCACATCTCTATGGCGTTTGCCAACCAATTGGGTCTGTACGCATGCGTGAATGTAATTAGCATATTTCATGTGAAGGATCTTTTAGAGTAAAGTGCCTTGCCCAAGGACACAAGTGTCACGACCGGGAGTTGAACCACTCTGATGACTCAGTCATCAACGATATAAACAACTCCCGAAAACATGCTATTCATCGCATCAAGGCACCGGACATTGTTACTTACACTATCGGTAACTGGCCAGCGCGACCAAAGCTTAATTTCATAGAGCTGCTTATAATGGCTGATTTTGTGCTTACTCGAAAAAGGCATGCTAACCTTCCAGTTCTTGCTGTATGAAAATTAATGATGTAACAATGCAAATCCATGATGAAAGCTCAAGCTGGCTGCCTAAATTTCTTGCTAACGTGTGAAATACGCTTACGCTTAAAAGCGAAATGTTATTCATCGCATCAAGGCACCGGACATTGTTACTTACACTATCGGTAACTGGCCAGCGCGACCAAAGCTTAATTTCATAGAGCTGCTTATAATGGCTGATTTTGTGCTTACTCGAAAAAGGCATGCTAACCTTCCAGTTCTTGCTGTATGAAAATTAATGATGTAACAATGCAAATCCATGATGAAAGCTCAAGCTGGCTGCCTAAATTTCTTGCTAACGTGTGAAATACGCTTACGCTTAAAAGCGAAATGCTATTCATCGCATCAAGGCACCGGACATTGTTACTTACACTATCGGTAACTGGCCAGCGCGACCAAAGCTTAATTTCATAGAGCTGCTTATAATGGCTGATTTTGTGCTTACTCGAAAAAGGCATGCTAACCTTCCAGTTCTTGCTGTATGAAAATTAATGATGTAACAATGCAAATCCATGATGAAAGCTCAAGCTGGCTGCCTAAATTTCTTGCTAACGTGTGAAATACGCTTACGCTTAAAAGCGAAATGCTATTCATCGCATCAAGGCACCGGACATTGTTACTTACACTATCGGTAACTGGCCAGCGCGACCAAAGCTTAATTTCATAGAGCTGCTTATAATGGCTGATTTTGTGCTTACTCGAAAAAGGCATGCTAACCTTCCAGTTCTTGCTGTATGAAAATTAATGATGTAACAATGCAAATCCATGATGAAAGCTCAAGCTGGCTGCCTAAATTTCTTGCTAACGTGTGAAATACGCTTACGCTTAAAAGCGAAATGTTATTCATCGCATCAAGGCACCGGACATTGTTACTTACACTATCGGTAACTGGCCAGCGCGACCAAAGCTTAATTTCATAGAGCTGCTTATAATGGCTGATTTTGTGCTTACTCGAAAAAGGCATGCTAACCTTCCAGTTCTTGCTGTATGAAAATTAATGATGTAACAATGCAAATCCATGATGAAAGCTCAAGCTGGCTGCCTAAATTTCTTGCTAACGTGTGAAATACGCTTACGCTTAAAAGCGAAATGTTTTGCTATAGTTAGCACAAACATTTGCTTACCGTTAAGCAACGCTGACCCCTGGCCACAAAACGGAGAACTTGTCCTGAATGATAGAATCTTTGCTTACCTTCGGTGCTTGAGTTGTCATCATAGATGGGTTTGACAAAACCACTAAAGAACAATTCCTTGTTTTTCTCAATCAGGCCGGAGTCGAAGGCGCAAAGATGCGTGTTCTTGTCATAAACGCTGCACAAAAAGAATAGTTGTCAGAATTATTGTCTCACTTGTTCACCATACTAATTATTATTATTGGTTTATTAAAAATGCAAACATGTCGGCCAAAAAGCCGAATTGCGGATGCATGTATTAAAAAGAATAAAAAATACTACAATAATTAACATATAAATAGACATATAAAAAAACCAGCAAATTTTAAGAAAATGGGCCAGCCAGTGAATTGTTAAGAAAACAGAACAACACAGATAAAAAACTAACATTTGTGATTAAGCAGACTTGTCAATTTGGGAATACAACTGTTGTTATATCTGCTGGTTCTACATTTAACAGCAGTAAGCTGTTACTAATAATGCATATGGTGAAACGTTGTTCCATCAGAAGTGGAATTTGAGTGTTAAGTTTCCCATGCTAATTAAATCTGCCTAAATTTCAAAGAACAGTCAACACTTGTTATAAAGAGCACTGTTATAAAGAGGTTCTGCTTACGAGTACATTCTAAAGTCTAGATTCTCAATAGACCTTATGCATTGACGTCACCAAGCCGCCATCTTAGAGGTAAACTGATGATGAAACAATGGAAACGCGCTGATTTGTACGCGCGGCGCACAAGACTGGCCAATGAGCATCTTCCTTTTGACCTCTAGGTGAGGGCGCCCTACTCAAATGACGTCATATGCATAAGGTCTATTCTGCTTTGTGTTTCTGTCCTCTTATAAACAACTTTTCTGTTATATCAAGAGAATTTGGCCAGTCCGAGCAACCTTGTTATAACAAGAGTCAACTTTATGTATTGGCAGCCATATTTATATCATATTTGTATTGGTTACAACACACCACATGACCTTAAAATGACCTTTGAACTAAACTTTGAACTTGTGAATGCCTTGACTGCAACCATTGTTTCTCACAAAAAAAGCAGTAAATTTATTTTGTAATACCCTTACAACGATGTGTATTAAGCACTGTATACTCAGGACTTTCCCGAACTCTGTGGAAAAAATCCACAGGCAAATCACTCGGGTGGGATTCGAACCCCCGACCTTTGCATTACAAGAGCAGATTTCTTACCACTAGACCGAGCTAGCCCAGTGGCTAGCAGCAGTTTGAATCCTTAGTTTTAGCAACATCTATTAAAAAAAGCATTAACTTAATGAAGCTTAAAATGTGCAGCATTACTCTTATTTAACACAGGGCACTGCTAGGGATGTTACACTTTGGGCCTTAAAATTAGCGTGACTTACCAGAAGTTAGTGATTTTATACTGGAGTCTTTCATCATAGCCCATGGTTTCCTGCTCATCTCCACTCAGTAGGGACAGACTTGGATCAGTCAGGGTCACAAATTCATCTCGCTGAAACAAAGATTATCATTAAAATGTTCAACCATCCAACAAAACAACATGATACAGTTATTCTGTGTTATCATAACAATCAGTTCCGATTCGCCCCTTGCACGGTCAGCCATTTGCGTGTAGAGCCTCGAATTGAGGACAGCAGTGAATAGAAGCATTATATAACTCTGTATTGTCATGGTAATGTAATGACACTTTCATCCAAACAGATGCATAAATACAATACAAATGAAGCATGGAGTAGAGGCTCTACATGCACATAGTGCTTTATTTACAAGGGTCTCTTTTTATGTTTTTATGACACGTATGGCAAGCTTTTGAAAGATGAGACCTATTCATATGGCACCTTGCAAGGGTTTACAAGGTGATGCTAGAGTCTGGACGCTAGACCACAACATGCTGAAACATTCCATTAAACTAGTCCCCTTTATCTCGTTGGAAAGTCAATACGCAACACACATGCCGAATGGTCACAGACTCGGTCTTTTTGCTACATGCAGCTCCAATATTTTAAAGGAAACAAAATAGTGAACTTTGTTTGAATACGCAGAGACTTCCAGTCACAAAGTGGCTCAAGATCAACATAAGGCAAGAAGCTTAGCAAGAGAAACTCACAGCGTCTTCAGGGTCTCCTGGGAACATCTTGAGGTCAGGGTCATCCAGTATCTGGTGACATTCCTTGCAGCGAGGTGGTGCTTGCTGAAAGAAGCAAACCAAGAAGCTTCAGCAATTATTCCATCACAAAAGTTACATACGATTCCATATTAAGAAATTGATGATTGCTAATTACTTCATAAAACTTGTTCCAGTGGTAAATCACCCAGCCAAGTAGCAATCAAGTACCATCTTTTAAAATTCCACTTTATCTTACCACAAAGTCTCCCTTTTTTGATGAACTACACCCAAACAAAAAATCATCAGTTTTTCTAAGAAAATCCCAAAATCTTTCACATTTTTGAGGTCAACCGAACCAATGACAATGTTTTACCTTTGCTGGTGATTTTGGAACGACTGATGGTTCTGGCCTCTTGCGCAAGCTTGGCCTACAAAAAATTGACAATGACAACAATTCAAAATCATATTTGTTAATACTTGGACACCGTCTTCAGCAGAGAATGTTCACTATTGATAAATCTGGCAATGCTTTAGGTGCCACTGGTATGCCGCACTCTCTATGAATCAAGATAAGGTACAACACTGGTACCTTGACAAAAATCAGTGCCAATGTTATGCTGTGGATCATGTAAGCTGTAACATCAAATGTTTACAAAAGAGCCTCAGAGCAAGGACTTCCTGCAGGTAAAACGTATAGACAGCTGAAGGAAGCAAAATTAAATCTTGGACAATGGAAGGAATATCAAGCAATCAACAAATTGTCTAAACTCACTTCTCAGAATCTTCAACTTTGACCTCAAGCCCGTTTGTCTCCTCCTTCATTGATTCTTCCTCATCCTCCTCAGTCTTGATCCTCTTCTCTTCTTGTCCTTCCTTCTCCTGCTCGACTTCCACGGAGCTGTCGCCATTGCTGCTGCTGCTTGGTTTATCATCAGAATCTACGCCACTTCCCCCTGACGAAATCTCTTCACTCTTTCGCTTTGAAGGTCTGAAGCAAAAAGACGGAAATTGCTTCTCAAACTTCAGGTACAAATGTATTGAACTCTTTTTAGTACAACACTGATGCTTTGAACTCAGTAAAGAAGCCCTTCCCCAAGAAGAGAGAAAATGTAAATAAAACCCACAAATATGGCGTATTGTGGCCAAGTGGTTCGGAGTACTAACTCAAGCTCTGGTTAGAAGAGTGTGGGTTCTTGACCCGGTCTTGACATTTCCTTAAGCAAGACACTGTGAATGCAAATAAATGAACCCAGTATACACTTGTTGCTAAGAGAAGGGGTCCGCCCCAGTGTGTCTGGCAGTGCGCTTATCTTCAATCATTTGAAGGCTGCACTCAAAAGGAAGAAGAATTTACTGAGATGAGCCAAGCTACTCTGTACAGATCAAAGCCCAAGTTCATGGCACTGCTTACCAAAGCATTCTGGGCTTACACTCCATACAATCAGGCTTACCAAAGCATTCTGGGCTTACACTCCATAGAATCAGGCTTACCAAAGCATTCTGGGCTTACACTCCATAGAATCAGGCTTACCAAAGCATTCTGGGCTTACACTCCATAGAATCAGGCTTACCAAAGCATTCTGGGCTTACACTCCATAGAATCAGGCTTACCAAAGCATTCTGGGCTTACACTCCATAGAATCAGGCTTACCAAAGCATTCTGGGCTTACACTCCATAGAATCAGGCTTACCAAAGCATACTGGGCTTACACTCCATAGAATCAGGCTTACCAAAGCATTCTGGGCTTACACTCCATAGAATCAGGCTTACCAAAGCATTCTGGGCTTACACTCCATACAATCAGGCTTACCAAAGCATACTGGGCTTACACTCCATAGAATCAGGCTTACCAAAGCATACTGGGCTTACACTCCATAGAATCAGGCTTACCAAAGCATTCTGGGCTTACACTCCATACAATCAGGCTTACCAAAGCATACTGGGCTTACACTCCATAGAATCAGGCTTACCAAAGCATTCTGGGCTTACACTCCATAGAATCAGGCTTACCAAAGCATTCTGGGCTTACACTCCATACAATCAGGCTTACCAAAGCATTCTGGGCTTACACTCCATACAATCAGGCTTACCAAAGCATTCTGGGCTTACACTCCATACAATCAGGCTTACCAAAGCATACTGGGCTTACACTCCATAGAATCAGGCTTACCAAAGCATTCTGGGCTTACACTCCATAGAATCAGGCTTACCAAAGCATTCTGGGCTTACACTCCATACAATCAGGCTTACCAAAGCATTCTGGGCTTACACTCCATAGAATCAGGCTTACCAAAGCATTCTGGGCTTACACTCCATAGAATCAGGCTTACCAAAGCATTCTGGGCTTACACTCCATAGAATCAGGCTTACCAAAGCATTCTGGGCTTACACTCCATACAATCAGGCTTACCAAAGCATTCTGGGCTTACACTCCATACAATCAGTTTTACAGGGCAACATAAGCGCAGACTTCACAGCAAGCAACACCACGAAATGGGCTCTGATGTCTATCTACTAAATTTGGATTTCAAAGACGGATTTTATGGTTTTTATGTTCCACATAGGGAGACCGCCACCATATAGGGCTAGATAGCTCAGTTGGTGGAGCGTCGGCACGTTAAACCAAAGGTCATTGGTTCAAATCCCACTGTACCCTGTAGTAAATTTGTCTTTGTTCAACACTAAATTATTCAAAATTTACCCAGTCAGTTTCCCTTGTGGTTTAAAACTTGACATTCTGCAAAAACTTACAACTTTGTAAACATGCTCAGAAGGCTCTTCTGTTTTGGATCGAACTTTGGTGACCTCTTGCGCTTCCCATTGACTGAATCGGACGGTAGAGTTGTCTTCTCATCTTCGGGGGCGCTCTCCACAGACGAGGCCTTTTCATCTTCCCTGAGGACTTTCCTCTTCCCATTGGTTGTTGCTTTCTTGCCACTCTTGCCCTTCTTGCTGCTTGTGGGTGTTTCCGTCTCCATATCCTCCTCTGATTGGCTGGTCCCTGTGGTGGCGTCATCTCGATCCAGCTCTGATTGGCTGGTCCCTGTGGTGGCGTCATCTCGATCCAGCTCTGATTGGCCATTGCTATGCTTCAGTCCATTCCCATTGGTCAATGAGGTGGTTGTTTTTCCATTCTTGATGCTTGTGGGTGTTTTCTTGAGGGCAGTGGTAAGGAGAGCACCAACTTTGGAGAGATATCCTTTCTATTAGCAACGGGGGGAAAAACAATTTTGTCACCTCTGAAAATTATTTCACCGAGCTGAAATACAACATTGTGAAAGTTGGGTACATCAAAAGAAATGCAGTCTTACCTCTGTCAAGCTTTCATCCTTCAAATCTTCTTCCAACTCTTTCAAACTGTAATTAAATTTTTAAATAAATTATAATAAATTAAAAAAATTCCAAATGATTAAACTTGGTGCAACATGGAGATCAACGATGTTTAGGCATAGTTTGGGAACAGCTAGCTGGCACGAGATTTCAATAAATTATAGGGGCTTGCAATATCCAGAGCAGCAAAGGGCCAAGTCTGATTATTTCAAAATTGCAAAATTGCAAATTGCAAAATTGCTAAGTCTGACACATGACGGGTGTTCCACCAATCCAGCTCCTTACGGACTATGAAGGGGGTAAACCCCGTTTCAGCACCAGGAGAAGGTGGCAACAGTAGACAGTAGGCTTGGGTCGACAGCACAAATCAGTTAAGTGCAGCCCTCACCTTGAAGTGGCCATCAGGCCTTGCGATGTTAAGCCATATCTCATTTTGTTTTAAATTACAAAAGTTAAAAGGATCTATGTGTATGGTATATAAATTTAAATATTGTGAGGTTTGGGATTACCTTGATTGTGTTTCAACAGTTAAATGTTCAAACAACAGCTTGCATTTCTTCTTGATATAGCCCTTTGCAGAAAACAAAACAATTTTTACAAAAGATTAAATTTTCAAAAACTAAAAGTATTGACATGTATAGCTCTGACATTGAGGTGCAAAAAGTTTTTGCAGAATGTGCTTTCACTCAAACCTCTCACACTATGACCACTTACACTAACGTCACAAGGGGCTACCGCCTGCGGCGTTCACCATTTTGGGAGTCAAAGTGCACATAAGAATTTTGGTAAGCATCTGACTGCCAAATGGTGTAAAATGCATGCTAGACCGAATAACACACAGGGACATTGACTCCCAAAATGGTGCAACCAAGATTATTGTGATGATGACATCAGGGCCCAACTTCTTGACTCTGCTTACCGCAGAATTCTGCGCTTACGATCACCATTCTCCGCTTACTGTGCAAGCGTCAAATTTCTGCACTTGCTGTTTAAGCAAAGAATGCCTAGTAAATCAGAGTACGCATGCGCACAAGCAAAAATTCCCTGCTTAATCAGTGAAATATGCTTGCCATAAGCGCAGAATTCCCTGCATTCAATATGCGCTGATTCTTTGCTTACGATAACCGAGCCATGAAATTTGGCCCAGGTGATTTGGGTCAAAATATGGGTGAACACAATGTAGTACCTTCATAATAAACTAATAATCATAGGCTTTTGTAATGCGCCAAATCAATCTAAATAGATGTTCAAGGCGCAGAAAAGCAGACAATGTAAACAAAAACAATTCATATCCAGTGAAAAGAAAGCAAAACATCAATCAAGGAAACATACACTTAACAAAGTTGGTTGACAGCTTTATGCAACGGGGTTCATTTGTTGAAACCCTCCCAACTCAAAACTCTCTTACATGGCTCTGGGCAAGGAGTTGTTAAAGCGCCCTCATTTGTCAAACTCATTCTGTACTCACTTTTTCCGTGAGGTCCCCATCCTTGAAGTCTTGCTCAAGATCCTTCAGTCTAGAAAGAGAAACCATTAAAATCACCTAAGCACAATCATTCAGCCAAATAGATTCTTCACAAGTCCTCCTTACTATGATCATGACGACAGTCCCCCTTTAAGTGGATGACACATGCGCACTAACCTAACCATCGTGCGCAGGCCCAATGATGCTTCATTTTTGAAAGGGCAAGGGGCACCTGTATGAGGAAATTGATAATTTCTATTGCAACGTTCAAGGGGCACCAAGGCAATAACTAGAGGCAACGGAGGCAATTGCGTCCATCAAGTATAAGACCTGTGTACATAACAAATCAAGAGGTATTAGCAAAAGTCAACTCAATAACGGCCCAACATTACACTCCTTCCCCCACCCCAAAAAAAAAACACCCCAAAAACAAACACACACAAAAATACCCAGAACCAACATACCACAAACAGGTTGGTGAACTCTACTATAATCAAAACACAATTACCTCATTTGCATTTACACTACAGTCCTGAAACCATGTCCAGTGACTCACTGGTTCTGACTGAAAACCATTAACATCGAATTCCTGTGGTTAAGGTTTGTGTGGGTTTTTAAAAAATTTGTTTTGTTAAGAGGAGACATTTTATTCAGGTCCAGTGTTCAGCAGGGAATCTTTTATACCCACTGAAATACTTTCTGAACAAAAACCGCCTGACACTTCACACACAAACACACAGGCAAGGGCAGCAATTGCCTCCATGCCCCTGGGCATTGCCTTTGTGCCCCTTGATATGTTTTCAGTAGAAATTAAGATTTCCCTCGTATAAAAGAAACTGCCTTGCCAATACAGGAAGCAAGTATCAGACTTGAAAATATGAATGAAGGCAAAAATAACTGTCTTGTGGTTGACTGAAACTTAAAGGAGCTGTGTCATCATGATTAAAGTAAAACCCGGCAGACCTTCACAATTTGCCCCCGCAACTTTATAACTTTCCCCCACAAGCTTAAATTTGAATTTGCCTCTGCAAGTTTCAGGCCTGGAATTTCATCTTTGAGAGGGCAAGAAGGCCATTCTTATTTTGCAATAGGGCACTTCCATTGGAAAATCTCTAAGTCTATGGGAAATATTTTAAAGGGGCACCAAAGCCAAGATGCACAAAGGAAAGACAAAGTACTGTACATGACAAACTTCAATACAGATGACTCAATAACGGTGGAGGACCAAGAGATCAGCAGGGTCAATGAATATAAATATCTGGGCCAAACAGTAAAAATGAACGACAACACAAAAGATGAAGTATCAACCAGGATTAAGGCAGGATGGAGCTCCTTTGGACGATACAGAGGAATACTTGGTGATAAGAACATACCTATGGCACTTAGGAGAAAAGTATATGATCAGTGTGTGCTACCAACAATAACTTATGAAGCAGAAACATGGACAACAAAACTGATAGAACATAAAACTCCGCACAGCACAAAGAGCAATGGAGAGACAAATGCTACATATCTCAATTAGAGACAGGATTAAATGCACAGAAATACGAAAGAAAACTGGAGTACGAGACATCATAAGGACAATAAAACAAGCTAAATGGAGATGGGCTGGACACACTGCCCGAAGAAATGACAATAGATGGACAACAAGAATAATGGATTGGCAACCAAGGACAGGGAAAAGGAAAAGAGGTAGACAGAGAAGAAGATGGAGAGATGACATCAGGGTATATGCAGGAACAACATGGACCAGAACTGCAAGAAATAAAAATGAATGGCATTTTCATGAGGAGGGCTACATCCTACACTGGATGAACACAGCCTAAATGATGATGATGACGATGAAAGCCAAGACCAGTACAAAAAGAGGTGGCTATGGTCTCCGTAGCCTCAGTGTAAATCCAGAACCTGAAGTTTTAAACTCGTCTTGGAAGTTGGAATGTTCAAAACTTGCAAACACTAGTAATTAATAGTATTAAACTTGCATGGGTTTCTTCTTTGCAGTCGACACAAGCATTGCAACGATAACAAATTTCAAAGAGCTGTAGAGTAAAGAGTGTAAGTAGTGTCAATCAATACCGAGTGAGGGCGCTGTTCACCGTGCAGCCACTTTTTGTTAATGGGAAACTGTGACCACCTCAACGTGTACAACGCTATAGAGAGATCGGTGGTGCGGAGGGATATAGATTAAACCCATGTTAATCGTTTCATTCATAAAAATAAACGGAACTTCTTTCAAGATGGAGTTTTTCTCTTGCGATTGATATGCAATTTGGCGTCTGTTTTGTTGGAGTATTTGTAAAAAAAACCTTCTGCAAAATCACAAGAAATCTTGTTTTCTGCGCTTAAATTCATTGTGAACTGTAAGTAAATATCCTCTTAGGGCCCCATAATAAACCAAAAATGACAGTTAGTTGAGTATTTAATTATGTAATTACTTTTTGAATTAAAACTTTTAGTTGTCACGCTTTTTCGCGCTTGATTGTCAAACACGTTGATACAGCCCTTGGAGTGCATGTGCAATGCAATTCAGTATATGTAATTGTATACTGTGTTACATCATGTTACTATAATGTACACGGTCACCCAAATTTGTTATGTAAACAAGGTCAAATATTTTGAACTTTGAACTTCCATAAGTCCGGTTTTCATGAACCGATCCCCACAAGTAAAGTAGCAAAATTAAATGAATGTCTCAAAGAGCTCTATCCAACTAGACTACTTACAACTCAATCACTAATCAGATCAAATCTCAAATTTTGTGATTTCCACTAGTGTAAGAAGCTGACCAAAACATTTTCGTAGAAAAAAACAAGGAAAACATGCATTATGAAAAAAAAATATATATATATTTCATTAATCATTGTCTGGGTACTCCTCAACTCAAGTCAATATAAATAATATTGTCACCATAATAAGTCATTTTGACTTGAGATATGGTGGATGTCCTTAGCCAAACAAGTAAATTTGTCTTTATAAATACACCCACACCAAATAGTGCACTCCTAGTCCTAGTCCACCAGGCACCACATCTCAAAAAGGCTAATGGAGGAACCGAGGAAGGCCCCTCCATGTCCCCCTCCATGTCCACAACAAAGTGTGTAGTTATGTACTGTGTGTGACTCGAGCACGCTAACGTAACCTGTGCACGGGACGGGGCCCCAACAAATTATTTTGAACATTATTAAAAAATTATGAAAATAAACATATTATAAGTTAATTCACCTTCCTCCAACGTCTTGTGGGATAACAACTCCTCCTTCCAGTCTCGACGGCATTCTTATAATAAATCTAAAAAATTAACTAAAGTGCCAAAAAACGATAAAAAAATTATTAACAGTTCAAACGCTCTTGTCTTGTATTCTATTAGTCGTTCCGTCAGTGTGTGTGTTGTCTTGGTGGTACACACGAGTTATGCTGTATGTGCACGACATGGACTTTCGCGCCATAAAATGGAAGAATCCCGGGAAATTCTACGGGTGTTCCATTTTTTAGGGGTAGATCTAAAAAGAATAAGTTAGTTTAGTAAAATATTTATATTTAATTTGAAACAAAACTGGAACAAAGATTAGTCCAAAAGTATTTCAAAAGCAAGTTAAATTGTGAATTATTTAAAAGATGCATAAAAATTGTTTTATTTAAATGTATTTAATAAATACTTTAGAGTTTACGATGCAACAATACACCTTGGAATATAATGAAATTTGGTATCGGCCAGTGAACCGACCCGGATATGAATGTTTAGACATCATGGCGGTGATTACAAACAACTCTGGCATAAACACGTCAGAGTGTCTGTATTTGAGCTAATATCAATGCATTAATTGTTTATAACTGTTCACTAATCGGAGGAAAGTGTGGTAAGTACGTAAAGGGATTAGTGAGTTTGTGTCATTCCAGGGATTCTGAGATCAGGCGATCTGAGGGATCCAAACGAATTTAAAGGGCTGGGACTGGGTGGCTGCTGCAGCTTTTTAAAAGTTTTACTAAAACTTTTAGCTGCTGACCGTATTATTAGTATTGTCTGAAGTTGTGCATGCGGGGGTTGACATGGGATGGGCATGATGGTTGAATCTTGGAGGATTCCTTCCGCACAGGTTGGTGCATGAAAAGGCCTCCCCCCAAAAACAAAATTGAGACGTCTGGGCCACTCAGTAATGGTTAGAGTAGACCCTTTTTTACATAGTAGGGCCTAATTCATATTGGATTTGTAATCTTTTTCATCCTCTAGTCTATATAAATATATAAAATTAAAAACATGTTTCCTGTACAGCCCCTGCTGAAAAGTTCTAGACAAAATAGGTGGTGACCCTTACGGGATTTTCTGCACATTTGAATGATAGGTCCTCGTGACTGTCCTCAAGTGACCTTGTTTGGATTTTGAAAATCTAAATATTTATTATTAAGAGAGCAGGTGTTGATAAAAATCATACACGAAAATCTTCATGAAAATGTGAGCTGCTTCGTTTTTGTTACATAGAACTGCGTACAAATCATGCCTGCAGGAAGTCCAGGCTCTGTGGCTCTTTTGTAAACCTATGATGTCACACTGGTTACACGGTCTGTACAATAAATAAAATATGACGTCTGCTACTACTCCTAGAACTATGAGGTTCGTTCCGCTATCGTCTCCATTACGTAATGGAGATGATAGCGGAACAAACCTCATAGTTCTAGGAGTAGTCTGCTACCATCCTTATCTGATCTGTTTTTCTTTTTCTTTTATTCTTGAAGAACAATTTGAGAATGTCTCAAAGTGAGAGTCAGGGGTCCTTCCTGGATGAAGTAGGAACATGGAGTAAAGATACCTGCAAGTTGCGGCTGTCGGAGACACTTCCAAAACTTATTATATCCTTTGCAAAATCTGACTAAAAAGATTGGGGGAGTTTTGTCAAGAAAGACTCGGACACAATATTCATCACTAGTTTGGAATGACTTGAAGTGCCCTGGACCCAAAGGGCCCAGTTTCATGGCTCTGCTAACCGTGGATATTTGCGCTTCTGGCCTGTAGATTCTTGTGCTCTCGTAAGCGCAGAATTCTGTGGTAAGCAGAGACGTGAAATTGGGCACAGATGATGCATGGAGGATGCAGGCACTGGTAGCCAAGTATCTGATATAGGATCGCTCACAGGAATAACCATGGAGGGACGGGATTGGAGAGGATAAACATGTATTTCCACTTTGTTTTTATTTTATGCGGGGCTGTCATCATAAGATCCAGGCATTCTCTGCTGTTTTCCACTTTTGGGGTTTCTAGGCTGTGCCTTTGAAAATTGAAAAACACAGTAAAAAGTCTATGAAAATAATTTGTAGCACTTTGATGAAAAATATATCTGTATAAGTTTTCGTAGCAACAACTACATACATGTACTTCATCAGATGCAATGAAGAAAAACAACTTCAACCAAGGTTTACAAACAGTCCAGCACAAAATCACAAACTTTGGTAACGACACAGCTAGTACTAATAGCTGTGAAAGAAGAGTTGTTTTTAAGTTCTTTGACAGTGAATGTTTACTCTCAGTATGGGAATGGAGGAGGTGCAACAATCAAGACGACAATACTCAAACTCATCGTGGGTTCCTTCCTGCCTTGTCTTGATCTACAAAATATAGAAGAGCAACTCTTCGTTCAAATCCTTCCCCAGGTTGGTATAAAAAAATATATATAAATATGTATTTTTATTATTAGAAATAGAATAGGAGAATGCTGAGTTCAATTGCCGTCCGCGTCTGCTGTTCAGGCCCTCTATGTTGGCCTTGGACAAAGAGTTTCATTACAATGTGACATGCATGTGGATTGCAAGCCAGATCAACCAATGGGAAAGCTGGAATTTGACATGCAGCTAAAACGGCAATGCACATGAATTTTCCTCGAAGCTGATACACTAAATATCTACACAAACAGCATTTTCTATTTTTGATTTTAATTATAAAAGGTATTATACAGGATTGGTAGAGCTGACAAAATAGTCGCAGACAGTGTTCATGTGTTATGTGATCCATCATATACATGAATTGACAAACTTGTGGAAATTTGGGCTTAATCCGTTTTGTGAGTGGGGGAAAAATAGTGGAAAAAGCCACGCACAATTTTCAGCAAGTAAACACATTGTCCTTAATTTTGGTTGTAACAACTGAAATCAGCCGTTGCCTCGTTTTTAGGTTTTCAGATACAGTTTCTCGAATGACTTCATTTCAGCAGAAAATATTTCACAGACAAAATTTGTCTAGTATGAACTTCATAATCAGTTAGCTCTCAGACTAAAATTAAACAATGATATTTTTATCTTTACCAATCCTGTATAATACCTTGAAGAATATGTTTAAGATGTGTTTAACTATGACACTGATGCCCTCCAAAATTGCTCTCTCCTAAAGACTTGTCAACAGTTTGATGACACTCTGACAAAGATCAAGGAAACAATCAAAGACATTTCAACCCAAGAAGACAATTATGGCATCAGAGAAAAACTGCAAACATTTTTACAGGTATGAAAAAATGATTTACGTTTATGTCCATTTATACGGAATATGATTTTGCCCGTTTGTACTTAATACATGCTTTTTGAAACCTGCAGACAAAATATCCACAGGCAACTCGGGTTGGATTCGAATCCAGGACCTTCAGTTTTGTCTTTGCTTGGAAATCATCCTGATACTCATTTATGGACTTAGGAGAGCAATGAACTTATCACTTATGGCCTGTAGTGGTCAAGAGCACTGGACTCAAGCTCTGGTGTTTCTGATCAGCAGTGTGTGGGTTCGAGTCCCGGTCTTGACACTTGTGTTCTTAAGCGAGACACTTAACCATTATTGCTTCGTCCTTCGGATGGGACGTAAAGCCGTTGGTCCCGTGTGTTGTGTAATGCACGTAAAAGAACACAGTGCACTTATCGTTAAGAGAAGGGGTTCGCCATGTTGTCTCTGGCGTAGCTGGCTGCATATTAGTCCACTTTACCTGGTATACCCTTACAAGGTGCTGTATGGATGGATCTCACAATCCTAACTTAGCTTACCTGTTGTTATCTTTGAGAAGCCCATAGCTGAGTATTACTGTAATTATTATTTCAGATTTCCTTGGAAATGATAGAGAGCTTGGGATCATGCATCACTTACGTCATCGACACCCTGAGTGGGGGAGCTCTTTCCTTGGACACGGTGCGATCTCTGCCCTCGTCTGTGCTTCACATAGTAAGCAGATCCTTCCACCACTGCAAAGTAAGTAACTTCAATTAGCGATGATTAGAGGGAGTGAAAAAGACACATCAGATGATTTCACATTTTCCTTATTTCAAGCTGAAAGTCCAACAACAATTAGTTCAACCCAAAAGATGACTACTTGAACGTCTCGGTGAAAAGAAGTTGCAAATTCCTTGTTGATTCATTTGATGAAGAAAGCTCATGTTGGAAAATTTATGCTTGATAAATTAATTTAGGGACAAAGTTTGTTTAACAAAAAATGGGGGAACACATTGTTACTGTCAATCCAAAAATGATTTCAAAAATAAATGGTAGTTAAAGTAATATCTGCTTGCGTAATTTTTTTTCTTTTTCTCAGGTTTTTGGTATTTTCTGATTTTCCAACATTTTTTATCAAAGGGTAAATAACACTCCACACTAATGCTAAAAATGGAAGTTCAGTATCTGGATCCCACACAGCATGTCAAAACTCACTAATGTACGCATTCATTCATGTCCAAGCTTAATGTTTACTCACATGCACTGAATGTACTATTGCAGGCTGGTGTGCCAATGCGGTGGTCGTGTAAGAGCTAGTGGTGGAATATTTGTCTGACATACGGGTATTTTGAGCAAAAGTGACGCCATTAGTGCGGGGTGCATTGATACTGCAATCAGCTGCACACTTGGTATACCAGTCCGGATGCTACTTTCGTTTTACAACTTTTATTTCTGACTTGATATGACAGGACAGCAACACCATATATGGCGATCATTTCCCTCATGTGTCTGAGATACTGTCATTGCTCTTCAAGAAGGCGTACGGTTTGCAGAAGACCCTGACTCTAATGCTGGATGCGGTGAAGGTGACTACAGAGGATGGCGATGAGTGCATCGAGGCAATGGCACATTGTGAGTTTTCTGAATGACTGCAACCTTCCTCATGTATTGTATCATGTATGCCTTGTACTTAGACTTTGCACATCCAATACAGGATACAGCATTCTGATCTGTTCATGTAGTTTGATTCATGTTGTCCATGCCCTTCCATGACCTTGGTCGTCTTATGTCAACCCGCAATCTCATTCTCGGTCTTCCCCATCTCTTTCCTGACGTACAATGAATTTAGTGCAGCTATTGTTCAACAGTAAAAAATGAAGACAAAACTCTAGTTAAGCCTCCTACTGTCTGACCAAATAAACCGTCTACTGTGGTTTTGAATGCTAGATAAACTATGCCAGCCTGCAGTATGACATGTGGTGAATACATACACATATTACACATGTACACAGTTCTGTGCACCACTGTGCCACCAGGGTTAAGATGTTTATTTTGGTACAACTTTAGGGCCCCCGAAAGTCAAAGTTGTAACAATAAATGGAAGATATTGATACAAACATTTCTATGTGGTTGTGTATTTACTGTTGCAGTATGCAGCGGGTTCCATGATCTATGTGTCATCATTGGTGATATGGACAGTACTTTACTGGTTAGCACCTGGAGGTTTCTAATTAAGATGGTCTGTAAACACAAGGAGCCACTCAAGAATGTCTTACAGGTAAGAGGCTGGAATCGGGACAAGGCTCTCATAGACAGTTAACAAGCTTTCATTATCTTGGTCATGCACCCTGTATGCAATCACAATGTTGAATGCTGACTGTCATCACACAAAACAGGGGCCGTACTATACAAGATGGCTTCATTGTTATCACTGAAGGTCTTCTCTTATGATTCTCATCAAGAGATTGCAGCTTCAAATCCCATTATTGTCAATTTATCTTTGTTCGCCCAAAAATTCAACATGATTTTTTCATTCTTTTGTTGTTGGTTAAATTCATCATGGATGAATTCTGAACAACTCCCTGTTTTTTGACATAAAGATCCATCCTATAGTAGTCACGCTGTGTTCGGACATCAAGACAAACTATGAGCATTGCCTGCGTCTCGCTCCTCATCCTCCATCCACTCAGTCCTCCCAGGGAGGTGACGAGAGGGCCTTCACCAAGACCCTCAAGATCTGCAGCCTCTGCCTCAAGATGCTGATGCACCTCCTCAAGGAGTTCCAGGGTTACTTGGGGCCCTGTCAAAAGGAGCTGTACAGCTTGATCATCCATCTACAGAGGTGAGGTGGACTCCTTGTTCTTCTCTCACCCATCAACAATTTGAGGGTATGGTACCAAATGTCATGTAACTGCTCAAAAAGAAAATGTTGCTTGACAATTTTCTGCTAAGCGAAAGTAAGCAGGACACCAGTCACAGGTGGTACATTTGACATGGTCTTTTGGCTGGTAACCTTATTCTGGTAAGCGTAATTTGTTTGTTTGTTAGAACAGAAAATATTTCTTCACAATTTTCTGCTAAGCAAAAATAAGCCAGACACCAGTCACAGATAGTACATTTGACATGGCTTTTTGGCTGGTAACTTTATTCAGGTGGGAGTATTTTATGTTTTTTTTGTGATTAAGCAGCTCTATGAAATTGCACTCAGATCATTGTTTGTTCCTCTCTTTTCCTGTCGCAGTCTTGCCTCGCCAGGGATCCATGCTCCTACCATCTTCAGCGGCCCTAGCGCTGAGATTGATCGTACCCTTTTGATATGCATAGAGCCTCTGTTACAGCTTGTCATTGACAATCAGTTATTCCGGGACATCGTCACTGCTAGAAACCAAGGTAGGAGCTTCTTGAAATGTTGCTAGAAGGGGGTAGATCCAGAGTGTTGTATTGGCTTGCCGTAGCCGAGCGGATAAGAGCAACGGACTCAAGCTCTGGTGTTTCTGATCAGCAGAGTGTGGGTTCGAGAGTCCCGGTCGTGACACTTGTGTTCTTAAGCAAGACACTTAACCATTATTGCTGCGTCCTTCGGATGGGACGTAAAGCTAAGGTCCCGTGTGTTGTGTAATGCACGTAAAAGAACCCAGTGCACTTATCGTGAAGAGAAGGGGTTCGCCCCGGTGTTCCTGGTTTGATTGACAGCATATTGCGCCACAGCATCTTGTAAGCCATTACACATGTTACATGGTGCTTTGTAAATTGAAAAGGTCTCATATTTCACAAACATCAAAAGGTTTGGTTGCTGATTCATATTCCACATTACACTTGATTTTGTCTAAGTTGTAAGGGTTTTCAGCAAGGGATAATAGTTGTCGGTACAAATTTTATTTTATACCGCTGTGTCCGCAGCGATGTTTCTTTTGAGTATTTTATGATATTTTCATATCTTTTTGGTTTTCTTCATGATGAAATATCAGAGCTTCCAGACAATCTTCAGTTCGGAAGACTTCTGACTCTGGTGAAGATCTTGAAGATGCTGCCGTCTCGTACGGAGGAAACTAAGACAGCATGGCTGGACTCGACCACAGTATCTTGGGAGCAACCGAGGGAGTCAGTGCTGCAAGCTTTCTTCAGATCCTATAAACATTGTGAGTATCTGAAGGTTGCTTCTGAAGAACAGTCAGGATTTCCTTTGAAATGGCCGAAACCTCCTCAAGTCCTGAGACACTCCCACCACGATATAAATATATATGCCTATATATCTATGTAGAGTGTGTCATGGTTAAGTGGTCCAGTGCATCAGACTTGAATTCTGATGGCAGAGTCATCAGGAAGTGGGGTTTGAATCCTGGTTGTGATACTTGTGTCCTTGGCCAAGACACTTAACTGTAACTGCTTCTCATCACCCATGGTTGGGGAATGCTTCTTATGGCCTGATAAATAATTGATAAATAGTCGTAGTAGCAGTGTATACAGGCCTGGACTTGGTGCCTCTTCAAAGGTTTCCCATAGACTTTAAGATTTTCCAATGGAAGTGCCCTTTGCAGAATGAAGATGTCCTTGCCCTCTCAAAGAAGAAATCCCAAGCCTGGGGTGTAAGGCGCTTTCACGCTTGATTTAAAAGCGTCTCATATATGTCTATCATTCTGATGGTGATAATGATTGGTATTGATTTCAGGTTACGTCGAGTTGGCCTTACCTGTCAAATTGCCAGTTCTTCTGAGTCAGGGTCAGCCACAACAGGATGTCAGCCTGAGGACGTATCTGACAATCAATGTGTGTGGATTTGTCGCAGCGGTCAGTGCGCGGCATTTTGGTGTTGTTGAAAGTTGTCTGTTGGAGAACGTATTGGGATGTAACTTTGACTGTGCTCTTCTTGCTATGGACGTATGGTGCTTTCTAGCTAGGTATTTTAAACATCTGTTTGGTTAAAAAACAACTTTTATTCAAAAATACTGCCTTTTTTTACATTTTTTATGTCGCTCATTATTTTCTTTGGTAATCAGTTACTGATTAAATTTAGATAGTAATTTGAGAATAAATTTAGAAAAAAATAATATATCCGACCATGCTTAGATGAAAGTTAATCTCTTTTTTGACTTAACTTGGTCAATAGGTACAGTACTGCCAACCTGTGTGCAAGTCATGTCCATCATGTGGCTGACCTTCTGAACTCCATTCCAGCCAATCACAGTCCAGGTTACATACATCTGAGTATGTTGCTATGGCGACTGGTTCCTCTGATGGCACAGGAACATCAGGTAGGTCGCTCTGAAGAGCCCAATTTCATAGAGCTTCTCAAGGACAACAAAGTTATACTTACCAGAATAAGGTAACCAGCCAAAATATAATGTTACATGTACCAACTGTGACTGGTATCCTGCTTATTTTTGCTTAGCAGGAAATTGTGAAGCAATATTTTCTGCTTAGGTAACTCTTTGATTTTGGCCCAGCTGGTTTCCTCAAACTTTGCATTAGGATGAGTGCTTTAATACGGAGCTGCCAACATTTGCATGTTGCAATCATACAGATTTTGTACAACAATCAGGGAGATTTTTAGAATTACATTCAACATAATGGGGATAAATTTTCCATAAACAGAGAAATTTTCAAATGTGTTCATCAGAGCATGGAAAGATTGGTTTATTTTCAGGTAACTTTCTGCAGAATCAGGGAGATGCGACAGCTATTTCACATTGGAGATGGTTTTCATTCGAACAATAATCCTTTCACACTGGTGCACAGTGTTCAAAAAAGAAATCCCAAAATTGACAAAGCAAAAGAAGTAAATACAAATTCTCACCGGATGAGCTGATTTAAAATATTTTAAAAACCTGAACAAAGATATTGACAAAATACCGCCAACATAGGGCTAGATAGCTCAGTTGGTAGAGCACCGGCACGTCAATCCGGAGGTCGTGGGTTCAAATCTCACTCTAGTAAATTTTTCTTTGTTCAACCTCAATTGTTTTTTTGTTTTTTTGGTGTTTTTTTTAATAAATAAAACAACACTGTACACATGTACATACCTTCAAGTCCATAGTAGTTTTTGTTGGTCATTACTTGTTTAGGAAGAGCTGTTGTCCAAGTACCCACCAGAGGAGAACCTTGGTCTATGGAGACAGCTTCCGCTTCTGGCATTCAGAGAGGAGAAGAGGACAGTAATTGCAGAGGCTGTCATCTCCCACGGCTTGGAACAGTGTGATGTCTGGCTGGGTAGGACAGAACACACATTGGGATTATTACAACACCTGGTATGTAGCATTTCGGTTAAAGGGAGGGTGTACCTTTGGTGATTACTCTAACAATTAATGAGGACTGGAGAGCTGTTGATATTATAAAACATTGTTAGAAACGATCCCCTTTGAGTAATGTAGTTTTAGAGTAAGAGGTAATTTTTCACCCCAAAACAGGCTTATAAAGGCATCAGAAAGCACACAATTCTATGCAACAAGTGTGTTTTTTCTGTCATTATTTTCTTGCAACTGCGAGGACCAATTAAGCCAAATATTTCACAGGTTTGTTATTTTATTAATATGTTGGGATACACCAAGTGAGGATACTGGTCTTTGACAATTACCAAAAGTATACCCTTGCTTTTAAAGAGGCACGTTGCCTTCGGATTGGGTGCTTTGGGCTTTAAAAAGCATTTGTTTTGAAATAAATATGGTTGGAAAGATATTTTAACTTTGTAAAGCAAACACTTTGAATAATTTGAAAACTTTTTGTTTTGGTTTCCTAGGAATCAGCACTTTCATGCATATTCAGCATGTACAGGCAGTTTGAAAACACCAAACCACCAATCAGATCACAGCTTACTCAAAAGGTGCAGGGATTGGTTGTCAGGCTGTGGGAAGCTCTCCCATTGGACAGAATCAAATCGTGTGATACTGTCAGCACTCTCATTGACCTGACTGGGTTAATGTTAACAGAGCTGAGCCCATGTGATTTGGCAAAGGTAGGGAAAAATCATTAATTTATGTGCACTAACATTTCAAAGTGAACAGTTTTTGGACAAGTACACTCATTCAAGTCATATCAACCAAAACCCGTTTCAGAAACATTTTTCCAATCTAATAATCTGTAATCTGAAATGGATTAAAACAGTGACTGAATCTTTTCAAAAGAAACATAATATTTTTGGTAATTTATCAAGTTATAAACCATAAGGGAAACTGACTAGGTGATCCCCTGGCTGCTGCTTCCCAGGTTGTATCATAAAACTAGAGTGTGATGCCTGGCTGCACGGCAGCTAACAGTTGTATGGCTTCTGACTGGCACCCCAAAGATATTGACAAAATAGGGAGACTGCCAACATAGGGCTAGATAGCTCAGAGCGCTAGCACGTTAAACCGGAGGTCGTTGGTTCAAGTCCTGCTCTAGTCATTCAGACAATATGTATTTTTTAAACAAATCTTGTTTGCTCCACCCTAGGTGACGATGCAGCTGTGCACTCTTCTGAAGAATGCATCGTTAAAACTCAGACTGGATGTTGTCAACTTACTGCACAGGTTTAGGAAGGTCAAAGTTCAACCTTGTTCCCAGGTGACTGTTAACAGATGACCCTTTTTTCTGTTAATACTTTATATGTAAACCAATGATTATATGTTTTATTCTCAGAATTTGTTATTGAATATTAAAATGGACCCCTTGTATATGACGTCATAAGGCCAGAACAGCGCCCTCACTGAAGTCTTATCATTGGCTGAGAGTTGTGGGCAACGTGTGCACGTTTCCATTGTTTGACCTCAGTGATGGCGGCCAATCCTTGGATTATCAAAGTTATGTACTGAGGTTGTAATACACAAAATGCCTTGTGGTAAAGTTACTTTATATTTTTTTGGAGCACATCCCCAAAATACTTGGCACCCTTTCAACAGGACTGCAGGCTGGTTTCTGTTTTCTAGTTTGAGCACTCTGCTATAGGTATTATTAATTTTTGAGCCCCAAAAATCTTACGTCGCATTTTTGAATCGGGGGGGAACCAGTGACAAAAAACTGTACATTGAATGCAGTGTTGCTTGGTAATCTATTTCTGCCAACCTATCTGTGTTCTGCTGAAATATTTGCCAAACGTTTCAAAGTTATTTCAGTTGTGAAGTGGATTTATCTTCTTGTCGAAGCATTCCTACAGGGATGAGATTTGATGAATGGAATAAATTCCTAAAAAGTAGCTAGCAGCCCTGGGGTACTCCTTATTCTAGACCCAGAACCTAGCAGCCCTGGGGTACTCCTTATTCTAGACCCAGAACCTAGCAGCCCTGGGGTACTCCTTATTCTAGACCCAGAACCTCCAAAGTGTTACATTTCAGGTTGACAGGCTCTGTGCATCACCAGAAAGACAAAACTACAAATTGTGGACTATTTCTTTCTCTCATTGGTGGCATGCTTTACTGAAATCAGGAAAACACCTGATAAATTTCATACCTGTTTTCATTCTTGCAGCTGAAGGGCATCTTGGATGGCCTAACAGAGTTATTTTCCAGCGTTCTCGGTGACAAGAACTGCATCATACGTCAGATGGCTTTGCAAGCCTTCAGCAAGTTTGCAGAGGTAAAAACAACAAGTTTTTTCCCTTCTTTTTTATTGTGGGCTTACACCCTTCTGTAATGTTCTCAATATTTCTTAATCCTTAAAAAGTTGGCATGGTTGTAATTAATTTAATGTTTTAATTTTTCAATTACAGGAGACAGCCCATGAGTCAGTTGTTCCCGAGTGTCTTCATGTTGAGACAACACAGAACAGAGTGGTGGATTTCTTGAATCAGGTGAGTTTAAGTTTTTGCAAACAGACACCAACCCTCGGTTATCTGAGGAACAGTTCATGCATGAATTGTTTCTGAGATTCAAATGTTTTTATTGATTTCTAATCAATGGGGGCATCTAAGACAAATTTTTATAACAAGTAAGCTTTCGGATAGAAATTACACATTATTATTTTATTTATTTTTTTGTTGGGGGGTGGTTATTACCAAAGAATAATCCTGCCTTTAACAGCATTCTTCTTATTTGAAAACTCAGCACCAAAAGTGTCATTTATGCAGACATTGCCCATTATAATATAAGCAAGGGTGCTTTCAATTAACCAGAAACACTGGGGTCACCCCTACTCTTCCCCAATAAGTGTTCTGGGTTCTTTCATGTGCACGACTGATCCAAGTAGGACTGACCTACAGCTTAATATCCCATCCGAAAGGACAAAGCAATTGTAGTAAAGTATCTTGCTCAAGGAAACAAGTGCCATGACCGGGACTTGAACTCGCACTCTGCTGATCAGAAACACCAGAGCTTGAGTCCGGTGCTCTTAACCACTCGACCATGTATTGGTATATGCTTTATTTTCTTATAATGCTCGGTACTATACCGTATAATTTCCTTGTGCATTATCAGACGCCCCAGGATTGCTCCACCAAAAGCGAGGTAGAATGGCTACAGCATCAAGCAGAGAAGCTTGTGGAGTACGCCTTGAAGGTGTCAGATGAGGAGAGTAGGCTACCCTCTGATGCCTCTGGGTGTGAGCTGGCGACTGGTACTTCAGGAGAACAGGAAGGCTGGGATAAAGAAGGTTCATCAAGGACTGAAGAGGTATGACAAACAGAGAATGGGTGAATCATTTGTACTTTTGCAGTTGGTTAACTTGAAATGTAGTTATAAAATAAACCCACTACGGTAAATTTCAAATTATGGGGCTGAAAGGTCTAGTTTCTATATGTAGTAGAACATCTATTAAATTGTTGCGGTACTCGCTGCTAACGATTCAAACTGCCTCTAGCAATCAGGCTAGTTCGGTGGTCTAGTGGTAAGACATCTGCAAAGGTCGTGGGTTCGAATCCCACCCGAGTGATTTGCTTCACAGAACTCGGGAAAGTTTTGAGTATACATTGGTGTAAGGGTAAAAAAACAAATTGTAGTAGAATTTGTTTTGGATAAAATTTCCCATTTTGGGGAGTATTTTATCTTTTTGTTTACTCCACACATTGTCAAAATACTCATTCTACGTACTTGTATTGATAGCCTGCAGCTAAGAGGTCCAGGATGGGACATAATGATGAAGGCTATCGCCAGGCTATTGATGCCATCAGCACCAACCTGAAGGTAATCCAGGAGCTGAGAGAGAGCGAAAACGATACACCACCATCATGGCTAAAGATGGAGCTACTGACCCTCAGAGATAGACTGGTAGGCTTGGTTCCTGACTCGTAACGTTATTATATCTTGTTTAACTCACATTCAAAACAATGTAACCAAACCGAGGCTGGAAGGCGAAATAGTCTGGACCCAATGTCAAAGAGTTAAGCACAAAAAGTAACTAATTATGCAATTATGCTTAACACAATAAGGCTACCAGCCAAAATGCAATTCCATATGTACCACTTGTGACTGGTTTCCTGTTATTTTTTTGCTTAAGCAGCTCTATGAAATTGGGGCCAAGGGCCGATTTCAAAAAGATCTAAGACTTATCTCAACTGTGTACAACATTGGTAAGATTGAAAATATAAATGATTTGCACATAACTTACATGGTATAAAGATGGTCATGGTGGAAAACTTCCCTTGAGATAGTTTTGAGGAAATTAGTAAAACAATAGTCTTTATCCTGCAGGATAAAATCTGATGTTTGAAAAAGGGTTAAAATATATAATGGGGTTTTTCACTGTTTTCTCATGACTCCGAAAACTGATTGAGCTTAGTTATTTCATGTATGTGTGGATACAGGTCTTTGGCAATTACCAATGTTGTACACGTTGCTTTGGGATATGAAAAGCGTTCGTTATGAATCTTGCCTCGCCTTCCACCTATGGGACCCCGGTTCGAATCCCACCTGGGGCACTATGTGGATTGGGTTTTCAGTCCCTGCCTGATCGCGTGGGTTTTCCCTGGAATAATTCTCTGGGGTTTTCCTCCCACATCTAAAACTGAAACTTCCTTCATTGTCTTCTCTTCACTCTATACCATCCTGTTATTGGCGACTTGATCGCTGTTGGATTTGGTTAATAAATAAATAAAATAAATATGGTTGGAAAGATGTTTTAAAGTAGAATATAATGATGATCCACACAAATATTCCTCGAAATTGTGTGGTTTTCCTTTTTACTTTGTGAAATAACACGGTCTGCCATTTTGTGGTGTCAAACCACACAATTTAGAGGAATATTTGTGTGGATCATCATTATATTCTACTTTAAAACATCTTTCCAACCATATTAATTTCATAACCAACGCCTTTTATAGGTCAAGGCAATTAGCATCCCTTTAATATGAATCTTACTGCTTTGTGAAATCGAGCGAGTCCATTTTTGGTAATGCCTTTGCACAAGGGGAACAAGATAAAGCTACTGGTATATCGATATACTTTATCCCCCCACATGTAATAATAATCAACGCAGCATTAGAAAGTTCCTATGTCAAATTAACACTGTTCCACTACTAACCATTTTTGCGGTGTAAAAGTAACTAATAATTCAAACAAAAACTCAAAGAAAAGAAATTGAAAACAGCATTCGTTAAGAGTTTCAGCAAATGTACATGTGTAAAGTTTAATTATATTCTAACTATCTTGTCCTCTAAGAATTAATTAAAACAAGTATTTTTTCAATTATTCCCTTTAAAAAGACACAGAAGTAAATTGTCGCTTGATCTAAACTCCAAGGGCTCTTTTCACAACTTGTAAGAGAGATTTATGTACATGGTGTTACCAAACCTTACTAGAAAGCAATATCAAAGTTCAGAAAAACGATGGATACATAAAAAGAGCCTGTGATTAATTCTTTAAACAATATGCTGATATTAACAAACATGATTTCAGCAACTCTAACAATTGTTAAAACTGATTATTTACTACTTGAAGCTGAGGAAAGAGATCTATTAAACGTTTACCTTGAATAAGAGTCTAGAGTGTGTGTAACAAGACTTTCACATCAGACTAAGTCCCCACCCAGGGATATAATCATATCATCCCATCAAATACCAAGTCAAACATTGAGTAGCCTCAGCTGGAACCACCAGTAATAGATTGCATAATCTATAAAACGCTAAATTGTATCAAATTTTAATCATCACAAGTTCCCCAATAATACACAAATATTCCAAACATGTCAAAAAATCTTTGAGAAAGACTCTGCTTGGGTCGAAATTATAAGGTTATTAAAAATGGTTGCATTTGTACCATATTGACCCGTCATCACAATAATCTTGGTTGTGTCATTTTGGGAGTCAATGTCCCCGTGTGTTATGCATTTTAGGCGACGCGGCATTTACACGCTAACCATAATTTTTGCATACAAATTGACTCCCAAACTGGCAAGCGTTGCAGACAGTAGTCTTGGCTCACAAGACTGGTATAAGGAGTCAATAGGTCATCTTTGTTGGTCAGCAGTTTGTAACTTCCCTCTTTTCAGCAGAAATCTTGATCAGATACAGTTTAAGCCTATATACACTAGAATTATCAAGAAATTGCTTGCAGTGGTTTTTTAAGAAGTGTACAATTATTCCACAAGAATCTCCGATGACTTCACTTCAACTGCAGCACGTGCATGACAAAGTGACACGCTGCCAGGGGGTCCGTGATCTCTCTCATCTTGCCCCGCCCCAGCACCCAGTCCGGCTGCACCCTGCGCACCTTCCGCGGTGTTGGCATCCCGCTGACATTGAGGGCGCTGGTATTCAGGAAGCTGCAGGACATGGAGGATGTGTTGAGGCCCTTGGACTTGGCTAATGCGCGCTTGGCATCCATGCTAAACTTGCGCTCGGTCAGACGGTTAATGCCACTCAGTCTCTCTGTACACTTGGGCACTGAGAGGACGATCTAAGTAAAAAGAAAACATAGAATCATGGACCATCCATTTACAAACTTCAACCTAAAAGACTCTACTTTACACAAAATTCTTACAATGAGTTTAACACAGCTGCTTCTTAGTAATAAAATATCCCAGATGTATCAGCACAAGAATGAGATATGACCTAGTGGCACAGCAACTGTCGTATTATTGTGCAAGAATCAACCAATTGACCAATAGACTAACTACCTTGTCGCAACGACATGACGAACTGCTTCCTAAAAAAGGTTGAATATCATTTGAATGTTTCAGTCTAGATGTGTGACAAATTTTTTGTAAGCAGGTCATTTATATTTGAAAGACATAATATACCCCTGAAAGGGTGTGGCAATCTTACGCATATAAAGGGCACATCAATGATGAGGACAATTTGATTAAACTTAACAAACGGGCACTAAGGGGCACCCATGGCAGTTTTATATTTCGTCACGAACGGACTCTGTCTCCCATGCTCGCAGTTTTGTGAGTCAAAGTTAAAATTGCCTGTAAAAATTATATGGTAAGCGTGTAACCGCTGGTCGCTTAAATTATATAGCTGTGTGCGCCATGCTTCAAATTCATGGTTGTCGGTATTGCTTGGACTTGGATTTCACCTAGAATCACTGGGGCGTGCATTTGGGCTATTGTAAAATGAATCGGGTGTTGAGAAGTAAGACTGACCTTGGCTCGTCTGGCATCCTGACACAGTGTGCCAATCAGCATGCAAACTTTGGAGAAGATCTGGGTTCCTTTCTCTCTGTACATCTGCATCAGGTCTAGCATGGTGCTGATAGAGTCTGGTGTCTCGAAGACAGCGTCGGCAGTCGGAGAGTACTAGGAACAAGACAACATAAAATGTTATCTTTTGAGACAACTTAAATTTTAAAATGCAATGCCTTTAAGGAGATTCGGTTTGCCTGAAACCCGCCCTTTATTTCTCATAATGATTTTTTTCAAAATGAAAACAAAATTAATGTTACCAAAGTGAGGTTGGGAAATAGTCAGGTCTAATCTTTGTTTGGTGAGAATCGTTATTCATGACTGCCTACTGTATACAGGGTACGTGACAAAAAGGAAATACCTTGGTCAAGTTGAGGAGGATCTCGACGCAATACTTGATAATCTGCATTGATGGAAGACTCCGATTGCAATTCTTGATAAGGATGAAGATGACGGGCACACCTTTGCCTTCCACTAAACGCTCGCAACACGTTGCAGACAGTCGCGTCGCAATATCTAAAAATAGAGCAGGGAATTGTGTGTTGTTAAAAAATGAAACTAAGGAATGAACAACTGTTTATAAGGTCACTACAGTGTCTTAAACATTGTGATGTAATATTTGCTTTTTAAACCTCCTACTGTCCGACCATTCAATATCATCCACTGTGGTTATGAATGATAGATGTGAATGTGAATGCATAGGAAGTTTCATGTACAGTTTGTTCTTTGCACAGTTGTGCCAACATACACAACCCATTCAGTATGAATGGTTTCAAGTAGTTATTTGAACTGATAGTAGGAGTGTTAAATTCTGATTAATGTTCCAATTTTGTAGGTGCTCTAAAGTCATCATGGTTGAAGTCCTTGGTTAGGGACAAAAAGCTGCAGTTCAAGTGTCAGGTGCAATGTATGTCAAAGAACCAAACACACAATGAGAAAAAAATGGGCCAGAAAGGACCATGGCACTTTGTAACATGGCACTAATATAAATTTGTGCTTCGGCATACCTAAGCTGATGAGAGCATCCAGCAGCCAAGACACCTGTCTGTATTGCAGCAGGTAGTCCAGAGCGGACGTCATTCGATTGCACAGTTTCTTCTCCTCTGTGGCAGCGCTGTTGGCTTTCATGCAGCGGGCACGGACAGCTGCGATTTTCTTATCTTTAGTGCTGCGACGTACATGATAGCCTCGCCAAACAGCCTATGAGGGAAGGAGAAAGCAATAAATCATTGTCATCTATTTAGTTTTTAATTGTCCCAAGAGCTCTCTCACCGGAAAATTTATTCCTGTCCGTATAATCCACATGATCGTTCAGGGATGAGACTGTTTGAAAAAAGGATAAATCCTAAAAACTGGAGGTTGCAGACTCTCTGCATCATTTCAAATGGAAATATGAAGGTTTGGTCATGACAAGGGACAAGTCTTTTGTAGCTGTGATTGCAGTTTTGCCTCTTCCAAAAATGTCTCACGGCAAAGGGAGATTGTGAAAAATCCTTAAAATTCACAAACCTGGGGCCGATTTCACCATAGTGATTTGTATTGTGACATCACACTTTGCTTAGCGATTGGGATTGATTGGCAGTTAAGATCAAACATAACTCTATGAAATTGAGCCCAGATGGTTTCTTCATTCATCAAACTTTGAGCCAAGTGGTAAATTAAAAAAATGCTTGTCATGAAGACAAATCCTGAGGAATTCTTATGTGGAACTTGGGGGGGGGGGGGGAAATAAAACTGTCTGTACCTGTATTGTTAGTGCAGCTGCTTTCATCTTCTTGACATACTGCCTGGCCAGCCATACTCTAGCCCGAGTCTGGACTCGTACTGCCGCAGCGTTCCTGTAGGCCTGGTGCTGCCGAACACGGCGCTGCACTGACACCACACCACATCTGAGCTTCAAGAACTGAAGACGTTGAAGCTTGGCCCGCATCCACATCTGTCATGTAAATAAACAAGTGTTGCTAAATAAAGGCCAAGCTGCTGTCAAGCGCACTGTTCTCAGGCTCTGGCATGTCTGGTGGTAAAGACCAGCATAGGCCATACAACTTTCCAGGAGATGGTTTGACTTTTTGATATAGCTCTGTGAATTTATATTTGCAAAAGAGCATTGTTTACAGCCAAGTTGTTTGACACCACTTACTCCACACCCAGGCTTTTATATTAAAATTGCCTATGCACCCCCCCCCCCCTGAAAACAAAAAAACCACACAAAAATACAAGAAATGTACACAATTTAGTAAAACAAAATGTGTCAAAATCGAACAAGTTATTGAATTGACGTTACCTGTATTGTAAGAATAGAATTCGTTTTCTCTCTGGCCGCTTCTCTCATCTTGCACATGCGATAGAAACGCTGCAGGCGAATCGCTGACAGATGATGAAAGACAACAGAAGAGAACTTCTCCAGCTGCCCTTGTCGGATTTGTCTCCGGGCCTACAAGCGAAGCGTAGGGTTCAAAGAGAAATGTTTAATAACAACTCCCAGATTATTATTTAGTTTTTGCCCTTTCACCGGTATGTATTAACCACTGTATGCCAGGTTCTTTCCATAGTTCTGTGAAAAACACTTAATATCAGACAGTCATCAAGGAACTTTATCCATTTCATCTGTAGACCATGTATTCTTTGTTTACAAAAAGAATGACCATGTACATTAAAGGGCCTTTCTTACAGGCAAGATACCACACTGGTCATATGGAAAGTTTTACACTTTGTGTCATCCTTTGCACATAACTAAGAAAAAAACACAAAAAACTGCTGAACATGTTTTTAGATGTGCCCCCTTTCTCTGTGTCAAAAGTTGATAAAAACAGACAGTACAACCCCCATAAAATTGTTTTCAATGTTTTCTTCCATTGAGCTGTGTTCAAATCATGCCTGCATGAAGTCCAGGCTCTTTTGTAAACACGTGATGTCACAATGGTCTTTACACTTGACTGTGACAAGATGAAAATATAGCAATTTATTTTTCACACAGACTAAAGTCATAAAAGCCTCACCTCAATATTTCTTCGCTCTACATATCCTCGGTAGTAGCTTTGGATACACACTGCAGCTTGCCAGTTCCTCCTCCTCACAGTGAACTCCCGCCGTGCGATCATCCCTCTGGCGTGAGCTTGCAGCAGTAGGGCGCTGTTTCTCACCGTCTGGTAGCGCCTCTCCTGAATGTGGCCCCTGTAGGCTGACTGTATCCTCACTGCTGCTCGGATCCTCCTGGTAATTTCCCTGGCTTGGTTACCACGTACGAATGACTGTATTACGATGACAGCCTCCCGTATGGCGAGGTATTTCATTCGCTGGGAATGCATCAATCTCAATGCACGATACCTCATCTGGATGACTTGAGTGGCCTGCCTCAGGGAGAAGTAGTCTCGCCTCACTTGTCGACCCTTGAAGTGAGCACTGATTTTGTCAGCAGCATTCTGAAGAGCGATGTACTTGCGCCGCTGGATAAGCATCTTGTAATGGGATTGGATTTTGACAGCAGCTCTCAACCTGGTTGTGAGTCTGCGGGCACACTGACCACGAAACTGAGCCTGAATTATGATGGCTGCTTGACGGAGAGCTTCAAACTCCTTACGCTGTTGCCTGCCAACAGCAACAGCCCTGAAGTATTTCTGAAGTGTCTTAGTTGCCCAGATGATTTTCTTGTACTCCTTGATGGCACAGTAACCTCTGAAAGCTGCTTGAAGTGTAACGACAGCCTGCTGAATTTTATGAAAGGACCTTCTTGCCACAAAGCCCCTAAAAGCAGACTGAATTCTGATGGCAGAAGACTGTTGCTTGAGATACCATTCGCGGACTGCCTGGCCTTCTCTGGCTGCCCTGTACCTCTCTTGAAGGATTACAGCAGCGTGCTTCAACTGAAGGTATATCTGCTTTTCACGCTTTCCTCTCACGTGTGCTTGAACCGACACCGTCGCCTTCCTCAGCGACTGGAACTCACTCCTCTTGGTGAATCCACGGAAATATTTTTGGATGGTTCTAGCAGCACGAATCTGCTTGGCAAGCTGTCTGGAGACTCTACCTCGCTGGTAGGCTTGGATTGTGATTACTGCTCCACGAATGATGTGGTATTTTTCAGTGGCTTCCAGCTGAAGGAGATGGGCTCTGTACCGTCTCTGCAATGCAACTGTTGCCTGTCTGGTTGCTTGGTATGCAACTCTCTGTCTCACCCCCCTGTAGAATGCCTGGATAGTGGTTGCTGCAGTCCTCATGGCGATGAAACACTGCCTGGTAGTATAAGCTCTATACATGGCTTGGATTACTATTGCAGCTCGGCGCTGAGCATGGTAATCTCTGCAGGCATTTTTCATCAGAAGCTGAGCTCTGTATTGCATCTGTAGGACGATTGCAGCATTCTTCATGGAGACAAAAGAATTCCTCTGTCTGTATCCTCTGTAAGCAGCTTGCATAATGGTTACTGCCTGTTTCATCTTGATATACCTACATCTGAGGGTGAACCCTTTGAAGGCAGCCTGAATGGTTATAGCTGCGCCACGTTTTATGGAGTAAGCTCTCATGGCCTGACGTCCCAAGACATGAGCTCTGTACCTTTGCTGAACAACCACTGCAGACCTCCGCATCAGCTTAAAAGCTTCACGTTGTTGCTTGCCCCTGTATGCAGCCTGGACTCTGATTACCGCTTGCCACAGAGTAGCATAGTTTCGTCTTTGTACATGACCTCTGTAAGTAGCCTGAATTTTAACCACACACTGTCTGAGCAGCAAGAAGTCCCTTCTTGTTGATTTGGTTACAAGGTGACCACGGTAGAATTGCTGGATTGCCACGGCAGACTTGATTACTTGGAGGTACTGTTGGCGAGCCATGTACATCCGATACCTTGACTGGATAAGAACAGTTGCTGCCTTGAGCTTGGCGTACTCTTGTGCTGCCACATGCATTCTGTACACAGATTGGATGAGCCGTGCAGACCGATGTTCTCTAGCAATTTGGCGGGCAACATGTCCCCTGTAAACAGACTGCAAGACAATAGCAGCTGTTCTCAAGGAAGTGTACTTGAGGTGTTGAGCAGTAGCCATTCTAGTGGCTCTCCAGTACTTCTGAATTACACAGGCAGCCTCTTTAGTTTTCAAGAACCGTACTTGGGTATAATGTGACTTGTAGTTGCACTGAATGCGAGTGGCAGCTGCGTGTAGCTTTTGGATGTGCCGACGGACAAGGAAACCCTTCACGCAGGCTTGCACTGTGATGCAAGCACCCCGGTAGACATGATATTCTGTTTGAGACTTCAGTGCCAGTCTTGTTGCCCTGTACCTGTTCTGGATTATAATTGTAGCCTTGTGGAGCTCAACATACTTGTTGTGGGTCTGGTGCATACGCACGAGAGATTGGATCCTGATTGCAGCTTGTCTCTGGTTTTGGTATAGTTGCTGCATGACGTGCATTCTGTAACATGACTGAATAGTCCTAGCAGAGCGATTCTCCAAAGCCACACGACGCCCAACTCTACCTCGGAAAGCAGACTGTAAGACCACAGCAGCTTTCTTCAGATTGATGAAGTCTTGATGAACTTGTTGAGATAGTTTGGTGGCCCTCCAATGACTCTGAAGAACCACTGCAGCATCTCTTAGCTTTTTGTACTGAGTGCTAGCAGAGAAGGCTCGGTAAGTCTTCTGGATTTGAGTGGCAGCTTTGTGTAACTTGGTTATCTCTTGACGTACAAGGAACCCTCTTGCCCAAGCCTGCACAGTGATGCAAGCACCACGGTAGATCTGATACTTGAGTAGCTCATTCTGTCCCTGCTTCTGGGCACGATATCTGATCTGAATGACAACAGCAGCTTGTCTGAGCTTTGTGTAGTTGTTGTGGGTCTGATGCATACGTACGAGAGACTGAATCTTGATTGCTGCTTGCTTCTGCTTTTGGTGTAGTTGCTGCATGACATGCATTCTGTAATATGACTGAATAATCCTCGCAGAGCGATTCTCCAAAGCCACACGACGCCCAACTCTACCTCGGAAAGCAGACTGTAAGACCACAGCAGCTTTCTTCAGATTGATGAAGTCTTGATGAACTTGTTGAGACAGTTTGGTAGCCCTCCAATGACTCTGAACAACCAAGGCAGCATCTCTTAGCTTTTTGTACTGAGTGCTAGCAGAGAAGGCTCGGTAAGTCTTCTGGATTTGAGTGGCAGCTTTGTGGAACTTGGTCATCTCTTGACGTACAAGGAACCCACGTACCCAAGCCTGCACAGTGATGCAAGCACCACGGTAGATCTGATACTTGAGTAGCTCATTCTGTGCCTGCTTCTGGGCTCGATACCTGATCTGAATGGTAGCAGCAGCTTGTCTGAGCTTTGTGTAGTTGTTGTGGGTTTGGTGCATACGTACGAGAGCTTGAATCTTGATTGCTGCTTGCTTCTGCTTTTGGTATAGTTGCTGCATGACGTGCATTCTGTAGTATGACTGTATAGTCCTAGCAGAACGGTGCTCCAAAGCTACACGACGCCCAACTCTACCTCGGAAAGCAGACTGTAAGACCACAGCAGCTTTCATCAGATTGATGAAGTCTTGATGAACTTGTTGAGACAGTTTGGTAGCCCTCCAATGAATCTGAACAACCACGGCAGCATCTCTTAGCTTTTTGTACTGAGTGCTAGCAGAGAAGGCTCGGAAAGTCTTCTGGATTTGAGTGGCAGCTTTGTGTAACTTGGTTATCTCTTGACGTACAAGAAACCCTCGTGCCCAAGCCTGCACAGTGATGCAAGCACCACGGTAGATCTGATACTTGAGTAGCTCATTCTGTGCCTGCTTTTGAGCACGATATCTGATCTGAATGACAACAGCAGCTTGTCTGAGCTTTGTGTAGTTGTTGTGGGTTTGGTGCATACGTACGAGAGCTTGAATCTTGATTGCTGCTTGCTTCTGCTTTTGGTATAGTTGCTGCATGACGTGCATTCTGTAGTATGACTGAATAGTCCTAGCAGAACGGTGCTCCAAAGCTACACGACGCCCAACTCTACCTCGGAAAGCAGACTGTAAGACCACAGCAGCTTTCATCAGATTGATGAAGTCTTGATGAACTTGTTGAGACAGTTTGGTAGCCCTCCAATGAATCTGAACAACCACGGCAGCATCTCTTAGCTTTTTGTACTGAGTGCTAGCAGAGAAGGCTCGATAAGTCTTCTGGATTTGAGTGGCAGCTTTGTGTAACTTGGTTATCTCTTGACGTACAAGAAACCCTCGTGCCCAAGCCTGCACAGTGATGCAAGCACCACGGTAGATCTGATACTTGAGTAGCTCATTCTGTGCCTGCTTTTGAGCACGATATCTGATCTGAATGACAACAGCAGCTTGTCTGAGCTTTGTGTAGTTGTTGTGGGTTTGGTGCATACGTACGAGAGCTTGAATCTTGATTGCTGCTTGCTTCTGCTTTTGGTATAGTTGCTGCATGACGTGCATTCTGTAGTATGACTGAATAGTCCTAGCAGAACGGTGCTCCAAAGCTACACGACGCCCAACTCTACCTCGGAAAGCAGACTGTAAGACCACAGCAGCTTCTTTCAGATTGATGAAGTCTTGATGAACTTGTTGGGACACTTTGGTAGCCCTCCAATGACTCTGAAGAACTACTGCAGCAACTTTTAGCTTTTTGTACTTAGTGCTAGCAGAGAAAGCTCGATAACTCTTCTGGATTTGAGTGGCAGCTTTGTGTAACTTGGTCATCTCTTGACGTACAAGGAATCCACGAACCCAAGCCTGCATGGTGATGCAAGCACCACGGTAGATCTGATACGAGAGACACTCAGCCTGAGCCTGCTTTTGAGCACGATACCTGATCTGAAAAATCACAGCAGCTTGTTTGAGTTTGATGAAGTTGTTCCGTACCTGGTACATGCGTACAGCAGACTGGATTTTTACAGCAGCCTGCTTATGGTTCATGAAGATGCGTCTTGCCAACAAACCACGATAAGCTGACTGGATAATGACAGCCGAGGTTTTCTTACTCATATATTCCTTGAGTGTGTTTTTGCCAATCAGATAAGCCCTGGTATACTTCTGTAGACAGAGAGTTGCCTCACGCAACGTGTTGTAGGCCTTTCTGTCCCTGTATGCTTTGTACGATGTCTGAATCTTGACAGCAGCCCTGTGCTTTGCGGCAATCTGCCTTCGCACCGAAATCCCTCTGAACAGAGCTTGAAGTGTGATGATGCCATCCCGCTGGTGATGGTATACTCTCATCTGATGATCTCTGCTCAGCTTAGCTCTGAATCCTCTCTGCATAACCACTGCAGCTCCTTGGATGGTCAAATACCGCTTCCTCAGGAGGTACATGCGAATGTAAGACTGAATAACAATGCACGATTGTCTCAGTTGAGTATATCTCTGTCTGGCAAATGCTGCACGACAATGAGACTGTACTAACACCACGGTCGATCTGAACTTCAAGAACTCATTGCGAGTGGCCTTCCCGACCAGGTAAGCCCTTGTGTGTTTCTGTACACTAAGAGTAGCTGCTCTGATGGCCAGGTAGCATTTCTGTTCCCTGTGCATCCTCCAAACAGACTGGATGCTCACTGCAGCTTGAACCTGCTGGGCAAGTTGTCTACGGACTAGAACTCCCCTTATCAATGCTTGGAGTGTGATGATGGCTCCTCTCTTAATGTTGTACTCCCTCAGCTGCCGACTGCCTTCCTGTCTGGCACGGAAATGTTGCTGCAAGACCAAGACAGAACTTCTCAGAGCCTGGTAGGTTTTCTTTGCAGTATATCCACGATAACAAGCCTGAATGACAGTGCAGGCTCTCTTTTGATGTAGATATTTTCTGCGTTGGATGAAGCATCGAACAATTGCCTGTGCTTTTACAACACTTCGAAGGTAACCAGCATGGCGTCTCGCAATCAAACCTCTGTAGAATGACTGAAGTGTGACGGTGGCTTCTCGAAGCTTCAAGAATTCCTCTCGGACGGCTCTAGAATATACCGTGGACCTCCAGTATCTTTGGATTTCAAGGGTGGCAGCCTGAATCTGAAGATATCTATTACGCGCTAGGTGTGCTCGAAATTGAGTCTGGATTGCTATGGCGGAAGAACGTTTCTCCAAGTACAGACGTCTGCAGGAGTAACCTCTGAAAGCAGACTGGAGAGTGACACAAGCATTACGCTGACAGATGAACTCCCTACGCTGTTTATGGCCAGCATGGTTTGCTCTGAATCGCAGCTGCAACGCGATAGCAGCATTGCGCATTCGGACAAAGTTGCATCTCTCCCGATGGCATCTGACTGCAGCTTGTAGAGTAATCACGGCCTGCCGTTTCTGAAGGTAGAGTCTGCGAGCTATGAAGCAACGCACAGCAGATTGAATGACGATAGCCTTCAAGGTTCTCTGATAGAGCTTTCTTGCTAAGAAACCTCGCACATAAGCCTGCAAAGACAATAAAATACAAGTTTTGAGTTAACATCATCCAGATCTGATGACATTGTAATCCTAACAAGTGACTCAAAACATTTTAGTTTAATTTTGGGGTGAACAAAGACAAATTTACTAGATAAGGATTTGAGCCTGTGACATAATTTAGAAAAAAGGAAGACCACCGATTAGGGGTAGATAGCTTAGTTGGTAGTACACCGGTACATTATTCCAGAAGGTTGCAAGGGAGAATCAAGGGTTTAAGAAGAGAAGTGCTGAAACCAGAGGTGCACTGAACCAAATGATGAAAGTAAAACCTGGCAAACCTGTAATGAGGTGGCTGCTTGGTTTCTCTCTAGCTCCACCTTGGCTTGTCTAAGTCGCTGCACCTCTCGGCAGGCTAACACCTGGCGTCTTAACCCTTGCAGTCTGATGACCGTACTGAGTAAATGCTGTTGACGCCGCCTTGTCAGGAATGAGCGTGTAGCCTGTTGGATTGTCTTGGCTGCAGCCTCCTGTGCCTATAGATCACGAACAAAAAAAGTTTTATTCAAGCGTTTAAAAGGGTATCCATTAGTCGGAAGGTTGGAAGACCTTCAAATTCCCTTCTCACAATCAGAAATTTTGTATCAATGTTAAAACTGCAAGATTGCAGTTAAATGGAATGATGAAATATAAGCCTTTCTTTTTTTCCCCTCTTTGTTTAAAGAGTGAAAACTTAATGCTCAGAAAAACTATTTGGTTACATTTGAAACTAAACACATTGGAGATACTAAATAACAGAAAAGCTTTGTAGTGGCAATGTCAAAATCTATTTGGAGCTGTAGTGGCTCAATCGAAATCCTCAAACAAAATCCTCAAAAATCAAAATATACAGATTGTCTTTACGGAGATGGCCAAATTTTATTTTGATAAATGTGATACAAGCTGCACAAGGCCACTTTTATGTTGATAAAGTTTAATGCAAACTATACAAGATCACTTTTACTTTGATAAATGTTTGATGGAGATTCTTAATACCTGTCTATGTTTGCGTAACTGGCGTAGTCTGTAGGCTCGATACACCATCTGTATAGTGCGAGCTGCTCTTGCCTCGGTGCGAAGATCCAAAAGCCTTGCGCATAAATAAGACACATAGGTGATGACAACCTGATGTGACAGAAATACAAACACTTTGATTACCAAATCACAGAAACCAGTTTATAAACAGTTCAAACTCTTTTATTAGTATGCAAATGTTCAATCCAAAACAAAACAGGGAAAAACATACTCAAAATAACTGAAGGGAATACAAAACTTACAAGGTCATCTGCAATGCATGGTATCTTGTACTGACATCCAGCCAGTGTCCTCAGCGTACACAGTGGGGTTTTTTTTCTACGATTATTATTCAATAATTAACCTCCTGCTTTTAAAAATTTGTATACGGGAAGTTGCCAATCATAAGGCCGCAGAACCAGGCAACTCAAGGTAATGGCTAAAAAGTGGGAAAGGGTATTACTGAAGATGAAATCAAAAAGTAAAACGATGACCATTGATATTGCGTTTGAATTGGGACAGGTTATAAGTGAAAGGGTATTACTGAAGAGGAAATCAAAAAGTATAAAGATGACCATTGAAATTTCGTTTGAATTAGGACAGACTATAAGCAAAGCTTGGCAGGTACCTTTTCATCTGGGATGGTGTTGGACATCTCTGCAGATTTAAGCACTCCGGGTACACCGCCGAGTTCAGATACACGATTGTAGAGCAGCTTGAAGTTTTCTCTCTCATTGCTAAGTAGCTTATCATGCTCTCCTGGCTTGCCTGTGCCTGGGTAGGTTGGTAAAACATTTCAGTATTAATTAAGATTTGAAACTAAAGAAGGATGTATACAACAAATAAGAAATAGAAGGAAAACCATGACTAGATAGTTCTCACTTGACGCCATACAGTGTGAACTCGGCCAACTTTACGGGCAATGGTCATAATTTTGAATGCACAACTATATAAGCATTTGGCTTAAATACAGCCTGCGGCACAAAGGAGTTTCATCAAATTCCTTGCATGATTGGTCGGAGAACCACTTGGCTGCGTAGAAAAATTAGAGCGCTTGAGGAGACCAAAAGCCAAAACCCAAGTTGCCTGTAAAGATGGCATCTATGAGGCCATGACTGGGACTCGAACCCACACTCTGCTGATCTGAAACACTAGAGCTTGAGTACGCTGCTCTTAACCGCTTGGCTTCAACATGCCCGAAGTGACAGTGGTTATGTCTGAGTTCATAGGTTCTAAAATTGTCCGTGCTCATATTAAAATCATATGGTTTCTGGGCCAAAAAGAGTGTAAACTGCAGTGTTGTGTTGTAATGGTTATGGACATGATAGAGCGTATTTCAAATGCAACTTGAATGAATTCCACATTTGGCTTACTTGGGCTGTAGACACTGGACCAAGTGCCATCAAAGCTGTCGTCATTCCCACTGTCCAGTGCATCACCATGTCTCTGATACTGTGTCTGAGTGGTGTCTTGGCGTATTAACTCTAGGGGCAGAAGGGATGGGTGGTAGTGGTGGACCAGATAGCACAGAGCCCGACCGTCTGAGAAGGCAACAGTGAAGTTCTCAACCTGGAAAAGATACAGAGATAAATTCAGCATTCTCCCTTAACAGTGGTCCACTGGAATATTGGTAGTCAAAACATCTGAAGACCAGTCAAAGTCCAAGTGGTCTGGCTGGATAGTTCAGTGCTGAAAAGCATTCTTTTAAATAAAAACTATTGAAAAAACAGTGAAAAAAACCTGGCAGACTAATGAAAAATAAGCTAGTATCCCGCTGGCTAGTCACTGAAATACTGAAGGAAAAACCATGTAAATTATTAAGAAAACCCTTATGTGCACCCCAAAAAATGTTTATAAAAGTTTGTGTGAGCAGAGTGCGCGTCTTGCCTTCACTGTGATGAAAAGTGTGGGCGAACATTAAATGTCAACATTCTGGTGAAGGCCATAATTTGAGAAATCTTTGAGGTGAATCAGTGTTAACTTTTCGTGGATATAACCATTCTTAAAAGATAAACAAATATATATATAGAAAACAAATCTTACAGATCACAGGACTGGCAATTCCAGTGTTTAAAACATTTACCTTGAGGTCGTAGAAAGAGCACACCACCTGACACCACTTCAGCAGGAGACTCAGCCGACCACTCTTGAAGTAGACATTAGGCTCGTTGGAGTCTCGTCTCCCATCAGCCAGGTTTGTCCCCATCAGGGTGTTAGTCAAGGAGAGCCTTGACAGGGCGGTAAGATGCTTCTGAAGGCGCAGGTTCTTACGCAGAAAGGTGATCTCCTCTTTGAGCTTCTGCTCATTTAAGAGGAGGCCAATCTGTCAATAAGAGGTAAAGAAAATGGGTTAACAAATTGAACAGATTGAAAAATATCTGAATTAAATTTTGTTATAAGAATAATGTTACAATTAGTGTAATACTTATTTTTCACAAGACATCATCAAATCCTGGCGCTTATTATAAGATCCTTTGTTGTCTTTACTTTTTCAAGTCGGTGTTTCATTGTGGCAACGGTATTTTCAAAGGAAAATTACTCCAGAAGTAGAAAAAGTTGTTTCAAATACTGACCCGAAGTGTTTATTCAGCCAAATTTCCAAAGCTTAAAAGTTGATCTACCTGATATTTGAAGATAATTCTCCACAGAAGCTCTAGTGTCTTCTCTCGATGACCATCAACGATGACGCGAGCGTCAACACCACCACCTATTGGTTGCATAAAAAAATAAAAAATACCTTGAGCTACCTCCATTATAGAGGAGAAAAGATACGTCCTTATATCTATAGACCATGTAACCTTTGTTTACAAGAAGAGTGATTCTGTACATTCCAGTGCATTTCCTGGCATGCATTGGGCTAGTCTTTGTTATTGAGTTGCTGCTTTGCATGCACTCTAATACATACAAGAACAATAGAACGCTGGCGGGTACTTCACAACAATCTTTTCAGCACTTCAAAACGATCACAGAATGAGAGCAGTGACACCCTCTGTCGGTGAAATATACTCATGCATTACATGATGGCATTGACAAATTTGTATGAACATCTTGATATATTTGAGCATATATGCTGTAAACGAATTTCTTCCCAGACACCGGATTTCATAGGGGAAAATATGAAAAGGCCAGAATTCAGAAATAGCCGGAAAACTGGCATCCCTGCAAGTCCTTTACTTACCCTCTAGATTCATTGCTTTGAGTGTTATCTCCACATTGTGAATCTTCTGCAGGCGACTTATGGCTGGACAACGAAGCTGGGAGGATAGCGACCAGTTATGAATCAATAACTCTACCACGCGCCTGATGATGGCAAAATATAAAGACTGGTAAAGAGTTTGGCTAAAGATACTAAGAGAGTTAACAAAGATATTCGCCTCCATATTTAAAGGCCACTCGCTCGGTACTCCTTGAAGTTATTTTCTAATAGAGGTGCACTTAACCAAGGAAAAACTACCCTGTAATACAAGAATGAAGTATCAGGGGCAGATTTCACAAAGAGCTAAGATTGATCGTAAGTGCAAATCAATCGTAGTTGCTTAGCAAAGAGTGATGTCACAATACAAATCACTATGGTAATACTGACAACTCATCTTAAAATGAATCTTAGTGCTTTGTGAAATCGACCCCAGGTTTGCCTGTCTGTTTAAACACTGGGGGACCAGTAAAAATAGCATGCGAGCTGTTAACCTGGCTAGCTAGTTCATTGCTTTACACAAGTTACTCTGCAGGTGAACAACAGTCTGAAAAGATTGCTTACATTCAAGTTCAAGAAAAAATAACAATGTTGACTATCGACCGGTGAGAACGCTGCCAAAATTGTGAAATTGCCAGCTTACAAGTTTAGTTGGCTGTGACAGAAAAGGTCAGGTGCAAGCACCTGTGAAGTTGATAACAAAAATAACCCAAGCCACGCAGTCCTTAATGTTAAGAATTAAAACAGATTTCTATCACTCACGCAAGTCGAACTCCACATCTGAGGTCCGTGGCCAGTTTAGTAACGGAGAAGTCAAACTCGTCTAGCGCAGTCTGTTGGTGGGTGACATTGTAACCCATGAAGCTGAGGTGTCTGGTCAGGTCACCCTCCCCGCGGAGGTACTCACGAGAGAAGTGGAGCAGGATGTCACGGCTCGACTGTGATGGAAAGACAGAATATCTTAAACAATGATCCATTCCTAGGGTCATTTCTAATATGGCAATCTCAGGTCACTTTTTCCTAACATAAGTGAGAAGACAAAAGTTGTATTTCTAATCGAGTTAAATATCAGGGTTTTCCACTTTTTAGTGGTGTGTCCAAAATGAACAACTTATTTTACAAGTTTTACCTATTTACTTGGTATTGCAGAAAAGTTGTGAATTTAATATAAAGCAAGACTGTTAAGCATGAAAAAAAAAAAAGAAAAAAAAAAAAAATCTTCAATTTGTCTCCTTATCTTATGAAACAGCTTGTAAGATTACCTTGAATTCTGAGTCTTTACAGAAGAGGCAAGGGTCATGGTCTATCAATCTTGTCAGCTTAGCCCGGTCCAAGAAGAAGACCAAGACCAGGAACTTCTTGAGGGTGAATTGAGACAAGGCTTCCTCGTAACCTGAGTAGAAGTCACAATGAAGAGTTTGACGTTACAACTTGTTTACCATGAGCTACTACTCCAATAAATCGACAGTAAAGTCGGACAGATTTTCACAAATGGAGAAAGATCTTTCAAATGTCAACCATCCCCTGTTGCTTTAATCCATGACTTAAATTTTTCAACTTTAAAGATAAAGGATTATGCTTTCTTCGGTAGGAAACTTGTTATCCCACTGATTTACTCTTCATTAATTCCATTTATAAGTGCCAGAGCAACTTTTGCTTCACAAGAAAGTGAATGAATATAAGACTGTCCCCAGGATATTTTTTAACTGCGGGCATTCTGGACCCAAATTTTGGAAGTTTGGCCAAAGCACGCTGAAGTGAAATAAGGTCCTTTGAATGTATTTTACTGGGTGTTTATCTTTGGTTTTAAAAGCCCTAGTGTGCAATCTGGGGCATTCTAAATAGTTATATCTTCAAGTTTTTTGTGAATTAATCTCATTTTTGTTTGTATCAGCCGCAATTCGACGCATCGGCCTGCAATTCATGCATATCGGCTTGATGTGCTAGCTTGTTCAGAGAACCCTGAAATATACTTCTCTTTACTTCTGACAAATCCATTTCAACAATTTTTAATTGGACATGTTGTATTGAAGGTGTTCAGATACATGTAGGACATTGCTTTACAAACTCTTAAGACTCTGCAATAACAATTCTTATTTTAAGTTGGTTACCAAATCAGTGGCAACCACTCCTTTCCCAGGGTCCTAATAATGAGTAAATTCTGTCGATAACCTTTTTGAAAAAAATGTAAGATAAACCTAGAGCACTAACCTGGTCCAAACAGATGAGGCACAGTGGGATGGGCATACTGGGCAGCAATGTCAGGGTTGCCAAGTAGACGGGTGATGACAAAACGAGAAAGGCCCACAACGTCTGTGTTACTCTGTATGGGTAAGATCTCACCGTAGACGGTCTCCAGACCAACCCGAAGCCAGAGAGGATTGTAAGAAAGGAACAATTCTAGGAGCTTCTGTTTAATACCTGTGGATTTAAAGAGATGTTTTTAATGGTCATTGCAGTTTTATTAGTCCAACAGTAATTCAGGCTGTGTGAAAGGGAGGCCTAGAGACAGAGGACACCCCTTGGAGCCACTACCGTTCAGGGCGCTAAACAGCATCTGCTCAGATGTTTGTTATGTGATTTTGTTGGTGTAAACTCCATCTAAAAATTACCAAATAAGTTCCTTGATGATCCTTATAAATATAGTCTTACCGTAGTCAGCGTGTAACTTCCGATCCATCCTGACAGACAGCCGCCTCTTCTCAATCTCTGCCTCCAGCTTCTGAAGGACGCGTACGATGGGCTCACTCTGGAAGACCATGCAGGCCCCACGACGTAGCCGGTTCAGCTTACGTTTGGCCGTGTAAGCACGGAGAGACAGATCCTCCCTGGATGGGGCTGGTAAAATGCTGGCTTTGCTGGATGACGATTCTACGCACAAAGTGCCTGCATCAACTGGACGAGGAACAAAATGGTACGAACACTTTAGTGATTTCAGTTACCCAACGTAGCTTCAGTTATCAGGGGTGAAAGTCAATACTGACAGAAAAGTCTAATACTTGGATCCAGGAACCAATACTGCTCAGAATTGTTTTTAATTCATAAGGGGTGAGTTTTTGCCAGCCAGCCAGTGTGAAATGAATCCCACTGAGTCCCACTGTTTCTGTTGGGTTTGGGAAAAAATGGTTTGAAATGCACTTAAAGTCAAATATTTACTTTTAGTAGCCTTGCAGCTGGGATCGGTTGGGCAGTCATCTGGAGTCAGGATGTAGTTCAACCAACGAGTGAAGCCTCGTTCCTGCTTCTCCATCCAGCGCTCGTCGTAAAACATGTTCTTGGCTGCAAATGGCATCGGGTGCCTCGGAATAGCTACAACAGAGTCAAACAATGCAACATGTTAGGGATGTACAGGTTGTAGAGAAATAATAGAGTGGAACGCTCTCAAAATGATGTTTTTGTATCGTATTGTAATGTTTATTTTCTTTTGAGTAATGATTTTTTTTAAAGAATTCTTCAATTTCTTACATTGTATTCTTTACATTTCATTCCTTTTTAGTAGTTTGTATGTGGGCTGGGATCCATGATAGATCAGTGAATTTTTAAATAAGTGAAACAAATAAAATTAAAATCATGGGGAATGATCTGATGGGGAATGATCTGATGAGGCATTCCTGTATTAGAACCACAGTTTTTTAAACAAAATTTGATGAAAAAAATTGGGGAAATATTGACTCTTTGAAAACTGTTTTAACGGGACAATCCTTGAGTAAATCTAGGTGCATGCTCAAACATCTCAAACCTGATGAACTAACCTGTTCTATTGGGCTTCAGCAGATTCAGCTTTGCCATGGGTACACCTTTCATGGGACCTTTGGGCCTGTATTGACCTCCGACCTTCTTCTGAACTTTGGCATCACCAGTCGTCAACGCACCAGTCTTCTTGCTGGCAGCCGCTTTTCTCAGGGCCAGGGTTCTGTTCATGGTTCTGTCCCTTGGAGGCTGCTTCTTCACTTCTGCTTTTTTTACTTCTTGGGGTCGAGGTTTTTTAACCTGGCATGGGGCCTCATCTTTGGGTTCGGATAGACGCTTTCTACCCATCAGGCGTGAGGTGACAACGCTAGTATGAACCTTAAAAGCGTCTGCATCCAGCTGGGTAGAGTTGTCTCCAATGAAAACCAAATCCTCTTTCATGATTGGCTTGTCGGTGGAGAGGGATGGCTCTTCAAGAGGGAGGGTTGGCTCTGCTGAAAGCTCTTCAACACTGAGGGTTGCCTCTGCATTGAGAAGGAATGGCTCAACATCCACTACTTTGGGCTCAGATTGACAGCTATTAACAAAAGACAAGCTTGAGTCAAGACATTGCTCGCTTTGAATGTCAACAGAAAGAGACGGCTCCTCTTCTGGTTTCCCAACAGTCAGGCCCACAGTGAATTCGTTGTTGTGGCGAGTGAAAACAGAGAGATTTGGCTCATTCAAACTGTCTTCAAACTCTTGTCCAGAGCTGCTACTCCCACGGCTATTGTCTGCCTCCTCACCTGCTGCTGATGAAAAAAGAGTCTTGCGCAAGCTGACCCGTTTTGATGGCATCTCAGAGTCAGGAGCCTTGTTTTTAGTGACAGTAGTCGTGGCTTCTATGGATAGGCGTTTTGGACTGCCACTCCGGTCTTCAAAGCCAGACATCAAGTATGAAGAATGATCATCAGGCTTTTCATCAGTCGGCAATTTGAACGGCGCAGGCTTGGGCACAGCAAAGGGCTTGGTCTGTAGCAGCGGAGACATGCCCCTGCACACTGACAGCGTCTGCCTTTTTACATTCTCTAGCAAGAGATCCTCAGCTGTCACAGGCATCCCGTCACCATTAATCTCGGCCAGTGAACTATCGAGAGCAGTGAAAACTGGACTCAGCTCACCTGGGCTCCCTGATGGACTAGGCGTACTGAGAACGATGCACGGCTCAGGATCAACCACTTGTCTACCCAGAGATTTGCGGATGACAGCATTGTGTCCTGCACCTGGAGCTTGATTCTCTCTATTTTCCTTACTCACCCGGCCAATAGAAGCCCTCAGCATCTTGGGTTTTTGTTGACCTTTTTGTTTGAGGATCATAGTTGGCCTTGCCGGTTTGAGGTCTGCCCTGGGCTGGGTGGTCTTCAAGGGAACTTTGCGGTGTACAGAGAAGGTTCCCCTCCTACCAGGTCCCTGAAGTAAGTAAAAATTAAGCATTTTCACAGACATTTCATACTAGTTATAATTTTTAAGAAATTAAAGATATAATGAACATAAAAAAAGCTGGGGAAAAAGCAAAAGCAAATTTAAGATAACTCACAGCTGACTGAGCCGTGACCAAATCATTCTAAGTGCTGCCTTTAATTGACCACAGGTAATGTATGAAGAACTTTATATAAAAGTTGCATTCACTTTTAGGTGATCCCTCTTAAGGGGATGCCACTTCCCACGTTTAAATATCATAAACTTGGGTGTGATCCCTAACTATACAGCAGTTAAAGGTTATATGGCTTCTGACTGGCAACCCCCGAACAAAGATTGATAAAGTAGGGAGACCTTTGAGTGATTTCGTTCAGGTTGGTCTTTACGCAATAAAACTTACCCTCTTTGGTGGATCTGTTGCTGTTCCCAACAATATCACCTGCAATCTAAACGCACCCTCACACTTGAATGTTACCACCTCTCTAATGTTACCCTCGTCAGTGGGCGTCCATGTGAATGGCAACCTCATACTCTCACATTCATCCAGCTCCCATTTCTCTGCTGGGACGGAAAATCCCTTAGCATGGGGGAACTTCTCCAGACAGAGCTCCTGAAGAGACCATAACAAGAAATGATTATTAAAAAGTCAGCTAAAAGAATACAGAAAATGACAATTACATGTAGAGCATTTCTAGTAAATATCACAATTTAAAATCTTAATGATGTTTTATCGAGCATTTCTTTAAAAAGATCATTAATCTCTGTCAAAATTCCACCTCTGGTTTTGCCTGACTTTAAGAATTTGGTTATTATCCCATCCACCAAAATCATTTTCTTTGCGAAAATGAAGGATTACGAAGGAATGAGGGCTGTGGAGTGGTATAGGAGAGGAGGATATTGGAGGATTGAAGTCACATGTAGGCAAGTGGACCAAGGGAGCAAGGGTTAATACGAGCATACAGTACAGTGTAAAGCCTGGTTCATACTCCCTGTGAATGCAAATGCGAAAGTGAATTCTGACGTCACCTGGTAGTTTTCACTGCGAATGTTTCGCAGGAGTTGAGCAAAAGACAACTCTTCTGAAGTATTCTTTGCGACTTTGTGTCGTCCAAATTCGTATCGCATTCGCATTCGCAGGAAGAATAAACCAGGCTTTATGTACACATCTCACAAACAGTTGCCAACATTTGCATCTTACAATTAGACAGGGCAAAAGTTTCCACAGTCATGGAGATTTTAAAATGTGTTCATCAGAACATGGAAAGATTGGTTTATTTTCAAGGATTAACATTCTACAGAATCAGGTAGGGTTGGCAGCTCTGTAACAAACCATAACACCATTCCTTGGGCCAAACATTTCATGAAAACCTTTCAAGCCATTGTCCTTTTGTTTGCTTTTGTGCTTGATTTTTTTCAGTGCATGAACCTCCAGTCTGTGATGTAACAAGAGATTTGGAGATTGGGATTCTGAAAAAATCAAGATGATCAGAGAAGGTTAAAGATTGCATACCTGGGGGAAGTCACACGGATTCTCCACCAGCAACTCTCTAGTTCGGGATGTCCCTGTTCTCACATTGTCAAAGCACACCATCACCTTCTTGGTGAAGTGCGTCAGCTTCAGCAATGGCAGGTCCTCCTCATCAGTCGTGGCATCATTTCGGGGCGTGGCTTTGTGGGGAGTGCCAGTGAACCAGCTCTTACGAGTTTTCTTTAGAGTGGCGGTATGGTCCCCGTTCGGCCATGAATTGATGGCTATCGGTGGCCCACTGCTGTTTTCCATGGCGTTGGTTGAAAATCTAACTGCTGAACACCATTTTTTTCCTTCAGATTAACTATTAAAATCAAAATAAATGTTAAAAATGACATATTAACTGAAGTACCAGAATAGAATGTCACCAAATATTGTAGGCTTGTTTAAAAAGAGTCTGTACTGTATATGTTTGGTAATCACTCTTAAAATTAGTGGCAATAAAAACTTATTGGTCAGAAGCCTACCATGCCTATACAGTAGTTGCGATAATCGTAGCCCCATTTATAGTGCCAATACTCTGGACTTCCTCCGATCCTTGGCCCTACGCCCATGTACCTCCAGAAGGTGGGATAATTTTTCGAATATAAACTCACGTTTTTATGCCGAGATTTTTTCCCCAGTTGTTACTCATTGTATCCGATTTGTGAAAAGCACATTAAAACGCCATTGTGCAACCTTGTTTTGGTGTAATTTTGAAGAAATTCTGAGACGTTACTGCCACCGATTTGACTGCCCGGCATCCATTTTGTTGATCGGTTGATTTCAACAGGTGGCGCCCTTCGCTAGGGCATTATGGGATAGGCAAGGGACCCTTTCGCGCGCTAGGGCATGGGAGATGTTCCCCTGCCTATCCCAGCATGCCCTAGCGCAGGGCGCCCCCTGTTGAAATCAACCGATCAACAAAATGGATGCCGGGCAGTCAAATCGGTGGCAGTAACGTCTCAGAATTTCTTCAAAATTACACCAAAACAAGGTTGCACAATGGCGTTTTAATGTGCTTTTCACAAATCGGATACAATGAGTGACAACTGGGGAAAAAATCTCGGCATAAAAACGTGAGTTTATATTCGAAAAATTATCCCACCTTCTGGAGGTACATGTACATGGGCGTAGGGCCAAGGAAGTCCAGAGTATTGGCACTATAAATGGGGCTACGATAATCGTAACCCTCCTCCCGACGGGAGGAGGGTTACGATTATCGCAACTAGCCTAGAGGGACAGCAGCTTCCGATAGTAAATGTGGTTAAATGTAAAATAAAAAGATAGCAGATTTTATGCCCCCAAATTTGAATCGGAGACAGAAACGCTTCTCAGATTGTGTAAAATTAATATTATGTCTTACTCTTACTCTATAAAACATTGCAAAATCCAATATATATAATAATAGGCCTACTGCAAAACAAAAAAAGCCAAATTCATTAAATATTCAATCAAACTTTTTGGGGGCTAGAATTAGAAAACTAAAAAAACAAATGACAACAAATATTTTCCTGTTTAGTGTTTAGTTAGTGTTTAAAAAAATCCATTCAATTTTCAACCAAACTTTTGGGGATAGAATTAGAGAGAATTTTTGGGATAGAATTGGTAAAACGGTATTAAGAGTAAAGACAAGAAATGTTGGTTTCCTAAATTCCTGTTTAGTGTTTAAGTGTTAAACAAAAGTGTCAATTTCATTGTAAATGATGAATAATTTAGTAGTTATGAACTGCCCTCAGCTTAGCCCCACTTCCACACAAAAGGGTATATATACCCTCAGCTCAGTGTGACTGACTGGTGAGCCGGCCCTGCACTCCTTAGTCCTTCACACAAACACACACCGTCTCTTGGTCACACAATTACAACACACGGTCCGTACGTTGTAATTTCTTCATTCGTTCGGGTTTTACACTTTTGATTTCACGTTTTGCAGACGCGTTTTACTCTGTATTAATTCCTCTGCAATGCCAGTAAGGACACCAAAGCTAACCTGTTGTATCAAAATTAAAAGAAATTTTTTAAATTGTTCAGTTCTTCTTACCTGAAACCTCGGCGGTGAACGTTGAAGTCTCTAGCCAAAAAGTATTGTTATCAATGTGTGTGAACCAAAACTGCCGCATGAAAAATTCTTTCGAATCAACCAATCAAATTGTCCGCAGAATACTAAAACTGACCAATCAACGTTAAGTTAGCGGGCATTTAAATTGACCTTTGACGTACAGGTAGAGCGGTTCCGCCTTCACTGGTACTCTGTGTAAGGACAAACGTGTATTTTTTAAGGAACCATGTTGACAGAACAATTGAAATCCTACGGGAGTGAAAGCCCCAAACATAAGTGGGAATTCACAACTTTGAGAGGCCGGAAGAGGGCGCTACTTTTATTTATAACATGCAGCAAGGAGGGTGTAATTAAGAAATGCAAGTTTCTCTTACAAAAACAACATACAAAGGTTGGAGGGGAGTTCAGTGTTGTGGCAGCCAGCCAGCGGTGGTGTGCATAGAATAACTAGATAACACTAAACAGCCAAGGTAAATCGGCCGCGGGAGAAGGACACAGATCAATTTGATTTGATTAACCTGACTGTCTGACTGTTGAGGTGAAGCACTGAGTGTCATTGTATTTTCCTTCCTCCATGGTGTAACTATTATTGTTGTTCTTGCTTGTAAAGTTAGCCCCACTTCTGTGGCCAATCAGCTTGGCCACAGAAGTGGGGCTATTGACGTTTTGTAAAGTCAAACTTTCTTTTTCTTTTATAAAAATAGTTCAGAGCATCACTGAACTGAACACTCTATGTACAGAGAACTTTTAAAGATTTCAGTAAGTTTACTTTTGCATTGTCCATTGAATTTTCCAAATTATTTTTGGGAAATTAAAGATTTATTTATGATAGTTTTTTTATTATAGTTTATACGAACAATAACATAACATCATGATCTATTTAACAATAAAGAACCTTTTCAAATAAACAAAAGAAGATACATTTTGGTAATCTTACATTTCAACTTAAAAAAATTGTAATGTTACTCTCTCCCTTCAACTTCAAGTTCATATCAACATTGATTTGAATATGTTGGGCACGTTTGGTAAATGGAATGTGCCCAACATACACATTAAAAGAAGTGTAGGGCCCAGGCAAATTAAAAGTAGTATTTACTTGCTTTGTGAACCAGAAACACCAGGGTAAACCTTAACCTACTCCTAGAACTACGAAGTTTGTTAGTTACAGTCTCCCACGAACGATAGTGGAACGAACCTTGTAGTTCTAGGAGTAACTTAAACCCAGTAACTTGGGCGCTGCACTACTATTTTTCTAAATTTTGACATCTGCTGTCGTACTAGCTGGCAGATGTAAAAAATTCATTTTTGAAGGAGTACAGGGCCCCAGTTATAGGTCTAGTAAAATTACTTGCTCAAGGACACAAGTGCCATGACCGTGACTCAAAGCCACACTCTGCTGATCAAACACACCAGAGCTTTTATCCAGTGATAATCCCATTAATAATTAAAAAATATTTCTTCCCAGGAACAATTCAAGATGTCTGCAGGGGAGAAGATTGAAATGATAATTGACTGTGACCCGGGGGTCGATGACGCCGTGGCCATCATGATGGCACTGACTCAACCCAGTGTGAACCTACTGGCAATCACCTGCGTCAGTGGAAACACACCGATTGATAATGTACTCAGGAATGCCCTCAGGGTGTTGAGAGTGTGCTCTAGGACCAATGTAAGAAGACTGTAGTTGTTCAGTATTTGTTAAATTCTTTTCCTTTTTATGTTTTAAAACAATAGGCCACTTAAAGGCACTGAACACGTTTGGTAATTACTCAAAATATATATTAGCATAAAAACTTACTTGTTAACCAGCAATGGAGAGCTGTTGATAGTATAAAACATTGTGAGAAACCACTCCCTCTGAAGTAACCTAGTTTTTGAGAAAGAGGTAACTTCTCACTAAAATAATAAAAGACTTCATGCATGAAGCCTTTTATTAGCATCTGAAAGCACACAAAATTGTGCAACAAGGGTGTTTTTTCTTTCTTTATTTTCTTGCAACTTCGATGACCGATTAAGCCCAAATTTTCACAGGTTTGTTATTTTATGCATATGTTGGGATACACCGAGTGACAAGACAATTACCAAACATGTTCAGTGCCTTTAAATATGCTAGTGAATGATTTCCCTTGCATAGCATAGCAATATGCTACGCGAAATGTATCAGTTGCTACTCAGTATTAGCATTCAGTGTGAAGAAAACTTTTCAGTCTACATATTTTGCATACAAAATTGCAGGACAAAATTGTTCGCTGTATGATATGATGTCATACATGATTTCTCTTGACCCCACTGGTCTCATCCAAGACTGCTCCAGTGCATGCTGGGATGGGCTGATGAGCCTGTATGTACAAATTCTTGTTCAATCAGGGTGCAGTGATGCATGGTGGAAACAATTGTACTGTTAATCAGCGCAATGCACTTGATCACAATATGGACACACATGATATGATAAAGGATGGAGGCTCTAAACAATCAAAGAAGAATGTTGCAATCAAGCCTTATTGTTCATTCAAGGCAAAGAATTACCCCCCAAAAATTGCAATGGGTTAACACTTCATTATTATTGATAGGCCAACCTTTTGTAAACCGGCATAGTTGGCTGGGTTGTTCTTAGGTAAGGGGGAATGGTCCAATGTGCATTGTCAACCCATCCCATTACCTAGTTTTTACTTAAAAAAAAAAAAAAAAAGTTTGTACATTGTAGGTGCAATTATGGTAACGACAGTTACTCAATCTAGGGCACTATGTTTATAATGTCCACCCTCATAGTGGCATAGTGGACTTTTTGATTTGTTGTATTTTTCTATAAAGGTGCCTGTGTTTAGAGGGTCAGGTAATTCCCTACTTCACCTACAACAAAAAGATGCCCATCATGTGCACGGCTCTGATGGTCTCGGGGGCGTTCCAGATGCAGATCCACCCAGCCTTGATCTCATCCAATCAGAGCATGCCGTCCATGCCATGATTCGCATGACAAAGGATAAGCCTGGTCAGGTGACCATGGTGGCCATTGGACCGCTGACCAACCTGGCCCTTGCGATTCGACTGGACCCGGGGTTCACTGGTAGACTGAAGAAGCTGGTAATCATGGGAGGCAATACAGAAGGTGAGCAAATAAATTGTTTTCTACACCCCACCCCCCCTTCCCACCAAGCACTCCTCTGCAGAAAATGGAACAAAACGAGTATGAATAAAAGTCATCCATAAACCGACAGATTTAGTCCATTATAGCCAAACCCTAAAACCAAGTCTCCTACACGCTCTCCTGCCACAACAGCACTAAAGCAGAATTCCGTTGAGAGTAGGCTATAAGGCAAAGTATACCTTTGGTGTTTGGAACCATTCAATTGTTTTAATCCTATATAATCCTATATGTACAATAAAACTAACCTGTCAAATTTTCACTTCAAAAGGTGGTCGCGTTTTTGAGATATCGCTGAAACACCGGAGCGAATATGTCCACGCAGAAAGGATAATCCCATTAGGAATACACAATATAGATTCAAATTTTGGGGCATAAAACCTGATATCCTTTTCCATAACCACATTACTTTGAAGTGAATTGATTCTCAAAATGCTTTATACTATCGAAAGCTACTGTACTTCTTACACCGTAAGTTTTTATTGCCATTAATTTTCAGAGTCTTTACCAAATAAATACAGACCCTTTAATCATCATCCATGTTCTTATTTCCCTCCAAAGGATCTGGGAGTATGACCGACGCAGCAGAGTTCAACTTCTTCAGCGACCCTGAGGCGGCCCACATAGTACTGCAAGACGTCAAATGTCCAACCACAGTTGTTGGCTGGGAAACATGTCTGAAGAACGGATTACCTTGGGTAACAATTTTATCTCTTTAACCTTTTTTTTCATAATATATCTTGAGAAGAGGTCTTTGCAAGAAAAACACTAACGTTACCAATAAGGGATGTTTCCTATTCTATTTTGGGGGAACAAACAGCAACTGGATAACTTACAGGAACGAGCATCAATTCTTGGCAGTTTTTCTTCTCTTTTGTTTATTTGTGTGATGGTATAACTCAGTGTTGTTTGTCACCTCATCAACACATAACAATCAGAACTGCTGTCAGGGTCGCAATCCCATCGTTTAAGTCTTGCATAAACCAGACGATTTCAGGGGGGTGGGGGCAAGGGCAAAGGCATAATTGGAGGTTGAGACTGTATCAAGCCATTCCTTTGTGCATATTTTGTTAGTGTTGTTCGATACCTCATCAACGCATCCTTTTTTTTCAACATGATTTTTCAAAATCTGTGAATGCAGGAGTGGTACGACCAGTGGTCCTCAAAACAGTCGCCCAAAGCCACCTTTGTGAATAACATAATGAGATCGTACGTTGACAGAATGCGAAACCGGAGTATGCATAAAGTCTTCCTAATGTGTGACCCGCTCGCGATGGCCGTTGCTATCTATCAGGGGATAGTGACCGAGTCCGACTACTTGCCGGTCTACATCGAGATGCAAGGGACGGTCACACGGGGTCAGATGGTCAGTGTTGTCAAAAACACTCGGGGACTGGAACTCGGACCAAAGATTCAGATTGTAAAGCGTTGTCGGAGTGAAATATTAGCGTCCATGTATGAGCAGGCTACTTGCTGATGAAGCCCACAGCATGATAAACATCTTTACTGCCGCAGAGTGAGATATTATTGTTGGTCTCAACATGTGGACTAGCCTGCTCTTATCATCATCCGAGCATTGATACCTCACCATGCAATGCCTCAAAACACTTGGGATAGATACTTCCCTTATTCAACTTACTTTTACACCTCTGATTTTTGTTCAGGCCCCCCTATCAAATAGTTACTTTGTAGATAGAATAACTCCAGTAGTTCCATTTATCAAACCATTCCATTCTACTTTTCTATTTTAACAACTTCTTTGGCTTGTAATACCAAAACTTTGTTAAAGAAGAACAAAAACACAAACGTTTGGCTAGCGTTTTAAACCACATTAACGGATACTCCAGAAGTGCTGAATATTAAAAGATGCTAAACATACGAAAAGCAGAGTTGGGTTGACTCAAGATATATATCGAAGAATCAAATATTTTTTTTTTTTTTCTATAATTGCAGGAATGGTTTGACAAATGGTCTGCAACTCCCACAACCAAGGGCCAGTTCATAAATGCCATTCTTAAAGGCCAATTTATGAAGCACGAAAGAGGCAAGATCAATCGACCTCTCTTCAAGGTGTGCGACGCGCTGGCCATGGCCATCGTGATTCGCCCAGAGATGGTCCTCGAGTCCCTTACCTGTCCTGTCATGATTGAGCTCAGCGGTCATGTCACCAGGGGTCAAATGGTCAAACGGGTGAAGAACACAGAGGGCCTGCCACTAGGGCCAAAGGTCGAGGTGGTGTTGTGGTGCAACACAGAAATCCTCAGAGAGATGTTTGAGGACATTCTCAAAGATTAGACTCGGTCTCAACTCTCAACAAACTCCCACAAGATGGAATTAATTTGACAATGTGTGTTTTGTTTGTTTTTTTGATAAAAATATTCATCTGCCAGGTGAACTCGATGTTCTTTGGCGGAGATTCAAGACAAGTTTTATACATGAAAGGGTACCATGCTAAAGGGGTTTCTCATTGTTTGCCTTTGTGAAATATTCAGGGAACTTATTTTGGAGAAGTGTGTGTAAATCGAACAAATCATTGTATTCAAGATTTGCAACGAAATTATTAATTTAATACAAATATTGTGTATCAACAAACTTGTATTGTGAAATAACTGCTTTTTTCTATGATTTTTTTATATATTATTATTATATATTTTTGGTAATGAAACCAAGGATGCCTCATAAGTGAACTTAATCACTGTAGCTCACAAGCCTGAGGAAACCTGTAAACAAGGGTGCCTCTAGAAAATACCAGGTTAACCCCTACTCTTCCCTGAGAAGTGTTCTGGGTTCTTTTACGCCCGTTATCAATCCCAGTATACAGGACCTATGGCTTAATGGCCAATCCAAAGGACAAAGCAATTCTGGTAAAGTATCTTGCTCATGGAAACAAGTGCCACAACGAGAAGGTATTTAAGGCTCAATTGAAATACCAGTTGTCTTTTTAGAAATCAGAATTAATTCAACATGCTAAAGCACGTATTTACTGTAACAGTAAAAAATTTGTATTTAAGGCAAATTATACATTTGGTTTTTGGAACCGTTTGGCTGTAATCATATAAGATATAAACAATAAAATCAACATGTGAAAATGTCATTCAAAAGGTGGTAGCGGTTTTAAGTTATGGCCACAAATCTGTAGCGGTTATGTCCACACAGGAAGAATAATCCATAAAAATACTACCGTGGCAGTATTCAAACACTGTTGCCTTTCCATTGATTCCCATCGGCACAACTGCCTGTTTTGAATGACGGAGTAAAGGCCAGGGCCAGATTTCATAGAGCTGCTTAAAGGGACACGTTGCCTTGGATCGGGCGAGTTGAGCTATGAAATGCATATGGTTAGAATGATGTTTTAAAAGTAGAATACAATGATCCACACAAATATGCCACGAAATTGCGTGGTTTTCCTTTTACATCGTGAACTAACACGGCCCCCCATTTTGTAGAGCAAAATTTTTGACTCCACAAAATGGCGGACCGTGTTAGTTCGCAAAGTAAAAGGAAAACCTTTCTAACTATATGCATTTTATAACAAACGGTTTCAAACCCCTAATAGCCCAACTCGCCCGATCCAAGGCAACGTGTCCCTTTAAGCACAAAAATTAGTTAAATACAACAAAATTATGCTTACCAGAATATATTAACCAGTCAAACTACTATGCCACGTGTACATTTTTGTGACTGGTATCCTGCTCATTTCTACTAAGCAGAACATTTTTAAGCAATATTTCTAGCTTAGATTGTAAATGCTGCAAATATACATTAAATGATGTGTTATATGCCACGTAAAAGTTTGTAATCAATAAATCAGCTGAAAGTAAACCTGTTGCGATCCCCTTTTTCTCATTTGTTCCAATTTTGTTTAACAAATGCCCACAAATGGCTGATGAAACAACTGGTAAAACAAGAAATGTTGTAGATCCCAGGCATGATATTTGGTTCTTGGAGAAAAGTAGAAACATTTTATCAAGTGCAAGGGCTGACCTACATGTACGCATAGTGTGGGCTCTAATACACTTTTCAGGCCTTATTAATTATAATTTTTCAGATTCTTACAAGGGCAAAACAATCGGAAAACAGACTAAAGTAGTAAGAATATTATGCCTGAGATCTTCAATAGTTGCTTCACTTCACTTCACTTTGCTCTCCACACAATAGATGAAAATGATATAACACAAAAACGGTTACATTTGGTATATAATTAAAGTCGGGGTATACTTTTGGTAATTATCAAAGACCAGTATCCTCACTTGGTGCTTCCCAATATAGGCATTTCCATATAAAATAACAAACCTGTGATAATTTGGGCTCAATTGGTCTAGTTGCAAGAAAATAATGGGAAAAAAACAAAAACTTGTTGCATAGAATGGTGTTTTCAGAAAGACTTCATGCCTGAAGCCTTTCTCAGATTCAAATTTTTGATGACAAATTACCTCTTTCTCTAAAACTAAATTACTTCAATGGGTGTCGTTTCTAACAATATTTTATGATATCAACAGCTAAATAATTTTTGGAAATAATTACGAAAATTAAAATGGTGAAGTCCGCTTTTAAATATACTTGTAGCACAATTCTGGATTATTGTCATGCATGAGTAATTTGGCTACAAAAGTTTACTTCAGGCCTCTTTTACGTTTATCTTCAATTCACTTGTCCCTACCACAGAGCCTTTGATGTGCATCCCGACTAAGTGGAGATTTGACCTCCAGTGATCATAGGGAAAAGATCATTGCATTGACACGCTCTTGGATTATTAAGCTTGTGTGGGTATTGACAACCTCTAGGGTGTGACTGCACTTTCTTTTATACCCAGAAGGCCAGAATTCAGGATCATTACAGGATCATTGCCACAACAGGATCATTATTACAACAACTTGTGAGTCTCTCTTTTACTATATCAAGTAATAATTCAAGGGAAACTGACTGGGTAAGTTTTAATTAATTTAGGGTGGAACAAAAATGACCAGAGTGGGATTTGAACCAACAACCTCCGGATTAACATGCCAAATGAGCTATCTAGCCCTATGTTGTTAGTATCTTTTTTCGGGGATGCTGGTCAGAAGCCATACAACCGTTAACTGCCGTTTTGCCAGGGATCACACCCAAGCTTACGATACAAACTGGGGATCACCTTAAGGGGATTCAACTTCAAATATTCAATAATTTCAAACATCAAGTAATAAACCACAAGGGAAACTGACTGGATAAGTTTTAAATAATTTGGGGTTGAACACAGAAAAATTGACTAGAACAGGATTTGAACCAACGACCTGTCTTTTACTGTAAATTGGTCTCGACAGTCTTCAGTGGTTGTTGTAAGAGCCATTTGGTTTTAATGTTTCCTGTCTGCACAGTTTTACAGAGGTCAAGATGGCTTCTGTTTGACCCCAGTCTTGACCTTAGAGCCCCACAAAATAATTCTATAGAGTTTAGGTTTCACAAACTCGGAATGTTCACATGGTGGAAAACTCCCCCGTAAGTTTTGTTTTGCCTAAAATGCTGTAGTTTTTGAGGAAATAGTTTTGATCTCGTAAGTTTAAAACCCAATGTTTGAGAACAGTTGTGTTTTCACTATTTACTTATGACTCCATTGACTGATTGAGCTGAAACTGTCACCGTCAATTCATGTATATGTTGGGTAACATTAGGTGTTAATACTGGTCTTTGGCAAGTGCCACAGTTGTCCGAAGCTTTAAACACTGTTTATATTACTCCAGGGGTGGATTTCACAAAGCACTAAGATTCACCATAGTGATTTGCATTGTGACATCACACTTTGCTTAGCAACTACGATTGATTTGCAGTTCAGATCAATCGTAGCTCTTTGTGAAATTGGCCCCAGGAACAATTCAAGATGTCTGCAGGGGAGAAGATTGAAATGATAATTGACTGTGACCCAGGGATCGACGATGCGGTGGCCATCATGATGGCACTGTCTCAACCCAGTGTGAACCTACTGGCAATCACCTGCGTCAGTGGTAACACACCGATTGATAATGTACTCAGGAATGCACTCAGGGTGTTGAGTGTGTGCAACAAGCCAAACGTGAGTTTGCTTTACGGTTTGTTTTTTCTTTTTTAAAGGTGTAATTTTTTCACCACAAAACTATTGACGATGTGTTAAATTCAGACATTGTATCATATTTTACTTTATGTTTTCTCCTCACTTGCCCTGACTGTACTACTACTACTGCAGTCTGGTGCACCAATGATGTGGTGATCATGTGAGTGGTAGGATGTTTGTCTGATACCCAGGTATTTTGAGAAAAAGTGACGCTATAAGTGTTGAAAGTATTGATTTGGAGGAGAAAGAATAATTTGTCAACTTTTTATGATTTACTGACAAGAGAGAAAGAAATTTATATTATATTGCAGAAATTCAATTTAACATGAACAGTACAGTACAGTACCGTATTTTCCTGCGGATAAGACGCGTCTTATCTGACTTTTTAGACCCCCAAAACATCGGTGCGTCTTATCTTTCGATGCGTCTTGTCTGCTGACGATTGATTTTTTTGGGGATGATCACTGCGTACAATAATACCTTTATTTTGTCCAGTTCAAATCAACGGTCTTTGTGTGAAGAATCCTTACTCAATAATGCGGTCAAACAAGGCTCAACTATCCAGACACTGAGACTGTATTTTCGTTTCAACAATGCCGCAATCCCCCATACTGTCCTTTCATTCCAACAATGCCGCAACTTGTTCATCCCCCATGACCGTGCTTTCATTCCAACAATGCCGCAATGTGTTGGTACTTTCGGTCCAACAGACGTCGGCGTCGTACAAACGTTTTTCTGTGTGGCCGCGTATTCGTTCCGAAAATGCTGCAATCAGATTTACTGTCAATGCTGTTGTACAAACGGCATTCACCCAACCTCTATTGTGTGGTGAACTTTGAGGGTTTTTATTGTACAGAATATCTCCGAAGTGTGCTTGACGTACTATTATGGCTTGACGTACTATTTAAGGATGGGATAATTAAGTACCAATGTTTGTTGGCCAACCTATACGAATTGCACTTTCGTTTGTTTCATTAAACGTTCAAATATTCATTTGTTTAATTGCCTCTTTTTAGTCAAATACAAAAAAATATCCTTGAAAACAAGGTAATGACCCTTGAAAACAAAACTAACATTATTTAAGAAGAGGATAGATGTTTTAAACAAATATCTTATGAACGAGATTATAAGTTTGAAATAAATAAAAAGAACTTTAAAACAAAATCTTATGAACGAGATTAACAAATTAAAGGTTTGAAATAATGGAAAAGAATTTTATATAAAAAAAGAAACACATTACAAAAACTTAAACAAATATATATAATGAAACATTTTGTTACGTCTTCCCGGGTGTGGGGATTATTTGCGTAAGGTATATATAAAGGCGACGCTAGTTTTGGTATTAGTCACCGGTAGAGGGCGCAACATCTACTGGCTCGGAGGGACTTAGACTGGTAACCTGTCTTTATCAGCAAGGATCCTCATTGTGGGACGTCGGATGTTCATGCTAGGAGGGCCTGGGTTCGTGTTGCAATATCTTCAGACAGTGCGTGGACCATTGTTTCTGGCCGCTGATTGGGCCGGACTTCATATTATTAACAATGCACAGCGTTGGCTGAATGGATGGACGAAGGTCGGTATCAATTTACGTTGGTCTTTTCTGCATGGCTCTACACGCCCATGTGGTTACGGTTTCATTCATGCTTCGAATAGTGTGAACGCTCCAAAAGGCAACAAAATGACGTCTTTGTGTCAATGTACCTACACCGGGTGGCGCCTGGTGTTCTTCTGTGTGCTGTTAAACATGCGTCTTGTGCGGCGGTGCGTCTTTTCTGCTGACGATTGAATTTTTTGGGGTCATTTTAGGGTCCTGCGTCTTGTCCGCCGAGCGTCTTATCCGCAGGAAAATACGGTAGTTACTGTTTTGTGGGTGTTACACACAGATTCCCGTATACAGAGGGTCGGCGAACTCCTGCCTAAACCAACTTACTTTCGAAAATGTACACGGCTCTGATGGTCTCGGAGACATTCCAGATCCAGATCCACCTAGCCTTGATATCGTCCAATCAGAGCATGCCGTCCATGCCATGATTCGCATGACAAAGGAGAAGCCTGGTCAGGTGACCATGGTGGCCATTGGACCGCTGACCAACCTGGCCCTTGCGATTCGACTGGACCCGGGGTTCACCGGTAGACTGAAGAAGCTGGTAATCATGGGAGGCAATACAGAGGGTGAGTGGAAGACCTTATGAAGAATAATTCAATCCCAGCTTGGCCGAGAGATAGAACCATAGCAATAGAACATGGCAAATGCTGAGCTCAATTGTAGTTTTAAGTGTGTTGTGCAGGCCCTCTTTGTCAGCTTGTAGACATAGAGTATCATCACCATGTGAAATGCCTGGATGACCAAATATCAAAATCAACCAATAGGAAAGCTGAAACTTTCCAGGCACTTAAAACGGTAGAACTGACACACATCCATCAGAGTCTCTCAGAAAATGGTAATTCAACACCCAAGAAAACATCGGCATGCCCAGCACTGTGCAGAGCATGGCTGGTTTGTCTGCACCAATCCCACTAAAACATTGTAATTCAACACCCAAGATGCTACTGGACTCAGATAACATCGGCATGCCCTGCATTGTGCAGGGCATGGCTTGTTTGTCTGCACCAATCACACTAAAACAAACTCAGAGAAAGATTTCTCTATGATTACAACCACATTCCCTGATTGTTGTCGGTACTATCAATTATAGTTTATATCACCACCTGTTCTTCTCAATAGGATCTGGCAGTATGACCGATGCAGCAGAGTTTAACTTCTGCATGGATCCCGAAGCAGCCCACATAGTGCTGAGCGATGTGCGATGTCCAACAGTAGTCGTAGGTTGGGAAGCGTGCATCAAGAACAGACTGCCCGCGGTAAATTACAAAATCACTTTGTTATGATGTCTCTTTTCTTTAAAGGTGTGTTCTCATTCAATTTTTATCTCGCATAGCTCAAGGACACAAATTCCACGCTGAGAAGCTGAACCTATGTACACTGAACTTGATAGAGTTTTAGACAACTCAGCCACTGTGTCATAACTTTATAAGCAAACATTTTCACATCTTGGATTCTACATCATTTTGGGGGGGCAAACTTAAGATGATATATTCTTTTTTCTTATATTTTAAATTTTTCAATAACTTTTTATCTTCTTGGAATCAGATGAAGAGAAGAGCCTCTAGACAGAAACTTTGTTTCTTTTTGGCAATCCATCACGCTCCAGTTGGTTCACTTGCCTATTCCTCTTTGTTATTATAATTTGTGTAGTTTTCGATCCATGTTTTTTTCTATTTTGTCTGTATATGTACATTTGATGACTGCCTAAGAAATAAAATAAATATAAATGCTTGTTTCTGAAGTATGCATGCATCAAATGAGACATCTATCAAGGACTCCAACACATCGCATTTCAACCTGTCTTAATAAATTTGCAAAGTGGTGAGATCATTGTTGAGTCTACACACAGTGCCCAATATAAAGTAGCACGTTTTCTTCTCTGTGTCATTGCAGGAATGGTTTTAAAAAAACATGCCACAGGCTCGGACTCTAAAAGGGGCTTTCATAAACGCCATCATCTCTGATCAACATCTGAAGTTGAACCTTGGCACGGTGCCTGATGCCTTGGCGATGGCCGTCACAATCCACCCAGGGATGATCCTTGAGTCTATGACCTGTCCTGTCATGATTGAGCTCAACGGTCAGGTCACCAGGGGTCAGATGGTCAAACGGGTGATGAACACAGAGAGCCTGCCACTTGGGCCGAAGGTCGAGGTGGTGATTTGTTGTGATAATAATATTTTCACACAGCTGTTTGATGACATACTGGAGATGTCTTAATCATAAAAAATGTTTCCAATTCCTTTGTTTTAAGGTAATAAACCACATTGTATTTTGATTAAAGTATTTTTACATCCCACAGAGAGAAACAAAACAAATATATTTTGTATACAACTTATTTTTAATTACCCAGTATGAAAAAACAGCACTTTGACAATAGTTTATAGACAGTGTTCCAACTTTGTACGTTTTCTCTTTGTTCAAGATACTCCTACCAATTTCTATTGCGCAAAGGGGCTGTTAAAAAAGCAAGGGAACTTTATGTAGAGTTTCTTTAAAAGACATACAAATTTGCTCAGCACAAATAAATTTTGCTAAGCAGAAAAAGGTTATCGGTCAAAATACCAAACAATGTGTGTCATCTGCTACCGGTACCCTGCTTAAGTTAGTTTAGCAGAATTTTTTTGATTTGACACCTTTAGGGAAAAAAAAGTATCTTGGATGTGATGTGAATAAATTGTATTTTGTAAAATCAGTGACTTTAATTTCCTTTCTCCCACCATAGCCCCCATGAATTTTAATTCTACACTAACTTTGTACGTCAGTGTGGCGCCACCTCAATGCTGTTTATTCTGAGCACAGATAGATCTCCATACACCTCTGTAACAAATAAACAGAAGAGACAAATTAAGAATAACATGAACTACCGACAAAGAAAATGTAAGACAATGATGAAAGCTGTTCTGTTTCGTCAAAAACATTGATGAAGGGAACGATTGTTATAATAATATAAGATGATAAGAGCACATCAAAGCTCATTGCAGAAAACCACAGAAAATCAGGAAAAACAAAATGAATCACCAATAACTCAAATATAAATTCTCAATAATACGGAGAGTACAAACAATCACAAAGTACAAGCTGATGTAGAAGGACCAACTGAAAAGCAAAGTGTGTAAGAGTGGGGCTTGATCCAGAGCTAAGCCCAATTTCATAGAGATGCTTAAGCACAAAATATTGCTTTTAAAGAATTTCTGCTAAGCAATAATAAGCCGGATACCAGTCACATATGCTACATGTGAAATGATATTTTAGCTGGTAACTTTATTCTGGTAAGCATAATTTTGTTGTGCTTAGGTAGTTTTTGAGCTTAAGCATCAGCGGAAGGTTAGCATGCCTTTTCGTATGCTTACAGTTAGCAACGCTATGAAATGGAAACTCGCGCATTAAGCACAAAATCAGCAGTTGAGCAGCGGACGTCACCACCACACTAATATTCTTGTGCCACTTTGGGAGTGAGTTTCCCTGTGTGTTACTGTGCAGGGTGCAATGATTCCCAACATGGCAGACCTAGGGCAGGGCCAAATGTCATGGCTCTGCTTACCGTAAGCAAAGAATCGGCGCTTACAGAAGCAGGGAATTCCGCGCTTACGTCAAGCGTATTTTACGGATTAGCAGGGAATTTTTGCTTGTGCGCTTGCGTAGTCCACGTTACTAGGCTCGGTAAGCGGAGAATGGTGATTGCAGAATTCGGCGGTAAACAGAGCCATGAAAATGGGCCCTGATTTAGCCGCTTGTGGCGTCAGTGCAATGGGTCTATACCTATAACTGTTATTTGTCAAGTACACTGGAGCTGTGTAATGATGAGGAGAATGACTTACCGTGGTATTTCTTAAATCGTGTCCGTTGCCTCATCTTAAAGACAATTTTCTTCTGACTTTTAGTCTTCTCAATCACTGTGGCCTCAACTCTCACTTGCTCTGGACTACAATATTAGGAGAAAAAAAGAGGTAAATTCAAGTTCATGAATGAGATACCAATGTCGAGTAAGCCCTACCTTTGAATTGAGTAAAGCTTTGGATTCTTGAGTAAGTATAAAACAACTGTTTCCTCGTCAAGATGGTATTAGTAAAAAGACGATATCGAGACTTGAACCAGCAACCTCCGGATTAATGCGCCAGCGCTCTACCAACTGAGCTATGAGCTAACTCGCCCTATGTTGGCGGTCTCCCTGTTTTGTTAGTATCTTTGTTCGGGGGTGCCACTCAGACGCCATACAACTGCCATGTACCCAGGGATCACACCCAAGTTTATGATACAATCTGGAAAGTGGCTTAAAGTGATGGAAGTTTATATTTCAAAATTTCAAGTAATAACCCACAATGGGAACTGACTGGGTAAATTTTTATTTAATTTTGAGTTGAACAAAGAAAAATTGACTAGAGCGGGACTTGAACCTGCAGCCTCCAGATTGACGTGCCGTTCTTTGTTCAACCCAAATTCAATATAATAATAACATCAACATGTACTCCACCTACTCTTGGTAAAATGTTTTGTGGTCTCTTACCTTAGAAGGGGTTTACCAATGAGACTGAAGTTGTCACTTCCAACAAGCAGTACCTGAAACAAAAACATGGAGAAAAGTAAAAAACAAATTCAGTTTCTTGTACTCTTCGAAAAAAATGCAGACAAATCTTATGGCCACTTCATTAAAGAGACAAGCGGTTGAACTTGATGGGTTGTAAGGGGGTGATTAGAGCTTACTAAGGTTGGTGTGCCCTGGCCCTGCCCAAAGGACTTGTGGTTCCACTGTGTAGTACTGAACTAATAAACGCCAAGATTTAAAACATTTATATTTATCTTTAAACAAACTTGAATCTTCCCTTCTGATTGGTCAATTCATATCAACAAGAGTGTGATATTAACCACTTATGGAAAAGGGTTGTGTTGAACACCCACCTTCCCTAGGTAGATCCTGTCTCCGACGTCTGCCGTTATGTGCTGCTGTATTTGAATCAGGTCATCAGTGGTGACCTTGAACTGTTGGCCGGCTACGTAAACCACTGCAAAGAGCCGACTCTGATTTGTCAGGATCTCTGATTCCACCTTCTGAAGTACATCTGTAGGGTCAAAAATACTGCAGTAGGGAACAAGTTTGAGTACGCTGGTCGACCATTGGTTGACTCCTGTGGTCGACCATTTTTAACCAGCCTAAGGACCATGGTTTCTTCCGATAGCCTTATTCCATGCTAACATGTGTAAAGCGCAGAAGGGAACCAGTGACACTATAGCAAAAAGGCGGAAGAATGCAATGGAAATGTTGAATAACGTACCGATGGTTGACTAGACTTCCAAATGAGTACGTCACTGCGCATGTACGTTGCTAGTCAGTGGTCAATCACGGGTCGACTAAATGTGTGCACTCGAACTTGCTCAAGGTTGTGTCCAATTGGCGGACTGTGGCTAATGCTAAGGCTGTTGCTATGGGCAGCCTATGCTTCAATGCATGTTACCCTAGCGATCAAGCTGTAGCCACTTATTTCGACACAGCCTACATGTTGTTGGATAAGGGTAACTTGAGATGTGACGCTCTTGAAACTGCATATCTGCCCTGAGGTCAAATCTTCAATGGTCTTTATTATTATATATTTCTGGTAATGAAACCAAGGATGCCTCATAGAACTTAATCACTGTAGCTCGCAAGCCTGAGGAAACTTGTAAACAAGGGTGCTTTGGGGTGCATCCTGCCTATTTTGGGCGAGATACAACATTTTAACAATTTCAAACAGGTGTGACATAAGTGCTATTTTAGGAGATTTGACATATTTGCAATGACACGTTAATAATTTAATGTACTAGCTGAGTGTTATCAATTGTTGTTAATTTGATATATGATATTAATGAATACCTTTTGGCATTTCCCGCTCAATCAGTGATGTGTTTGATGCGGATGATGTTTGCCTGAATAACCTGCAAAACAAAAGAAAAAATAAATATTCCGTAAAGGATGATTATACCTTTGGTAGTTACTAGTTACTCTAACTCCAACTGCAGCTATTGATAATGTATAACATTTTGAGAGAAGATTCCCCCTCCAAGGAAAGTTGATTTAGAGAAAGGGATTCAAAAACATTTCAATCTGAGTAACGTTTCTGAACGTTTTCTGAATTAAAAAAAGTCTCGATGAAAAACTATTAATTCTGGGGTTTATTCTCAACTTACCTCAATGAATTCTCCGTGCATTGGAGGCAAGGTGGCCTGGTTGATACTAAATGAGGTATGTTTGTTGTTGATAAATCTGCAATACAAAGGATATTAAAACACTAACCAAACTCCCATGGCAGAGTGAGAAAGTAAGTTTTACTGACCGATATTACCGGTCAACAGCAAACTGTTACCCTCCCAAAGACTTCAATTGACCCCTTACAAAAGTACACATCGTGGAATGCACCTCCGAAAAATGATCATATCTATCAATTTCCACCATTTTACGAGTCAATTCCTTTGTGTATATTTTGACTCCCAAAAATGCGCCCTCTCTCATGTCACAGAAACACAAATATACATAACAAAGTGTCAAAATCATGAAAAGTATGCAATTTTTCGGGTCTACTCTATAGATAGAGTACCGGTGATCTTGACAACACTGATCAGTGATTGCTACACTACATTTAAGTTCCTTTTACAACATAAAATACCTCTTAAATTTAAACCTGTATCTAAAATAAAATACTTACGTATTGAAAATGCCCGCTGTATCAGCTTTAAATCACTACATAGTGAAATACGAGATAGTTTCTTTGCAGCCGAAAACATTTGCAAACTTTTCATGAAGGCTGCCATCTTGAATAGTACTTATATAGCGCCCTCTGTTGGTTTAGGTTGCAAAAAAATCGGGGTACCGTTCGATCTAATAGCCTTTATTATTGTGGTTTATTATTTGATAGCCTTTATTTTTGTATACTAATTAATTGGCAGCTGGTACTCAAAACTGGTTGAAACATTATTTTTCCATTTTTACATTATCTATGAAGTACTTGCACTGTTTATCTCCTTTCTTAAAGTTAAACGAGGCTCATGAAGTTATCCGAAATAAACCTGGGCGTATCATCATAGCATGGAGGTAGGAAAAGTACCCCCATGGTCATAGTAAGTTGATTTTGAGTGAGGTTGGTCCGAGTCGTCAATCCTTTGACAAAGATAGGCCTGCTATTATTTGCACCGCAACTACCAGCAGGGCCCAACTCTATGAAATTTTGGCAGGCCATATTCTGCGTTTAGAAAGATTTTTCTGCGCTTAGAAAGTTTAAGCAGATCATGTTGCTTAACAATTTTGTGCTTCGCAGAAAATTAGCAGGATACCATCACAAATGGTAGATGGGATATTTTAAACTGGTAACCTTATTCTGGTATAAGCATTCTTTTATTGTGCTAAGCTGCTTTTGTGATAATAACCAGCTCTATGAAATTGGGCCTAACTTTTATTCAGGGCCTCCACATTACACGCACGATACGCCGAGTCGGACAGAACTGTTTACTTGGAAGAGACAAACCATTAGGCCCCTACCCATCCATTAATTTCCAAGCTATTTGAATAAGGGTGTATTGATAAACATGGCCTTTCTTATCTCACTGAACAATCAAGATAAGTAGACCAAACAACGATCATGCATAGATTATAATTGTCTATCACCACATGCACAGACGAGTTTAATTTAATTTTGGGGCTTATATTGGCCTACATCCAAGAGGCAAGAGAGGCGTTTGCTTCCCGAGATGGCTCCACTTATTTCTGAGGAGCTTGACACAGTGGATTTTGTTGTAATAGGACTGTATTTCCTCTTCGTTTTATTGGTTGGACTCGGGGTGAGTTGCTAATAGTTTAATAAGGCCCCATTCACCTTGTTTTGGTGGTCGTTCGGACTTTGAATTTCCTCGGACTTTGACTCTGCCACATGTGTTTCACTTCAGCTTGTTGTGATAGTTTGCAAACTCAAAACAGTCGCCATTTTGCAGATTTTTTTTTCATTTTTTTTTTTCAGAAGCCACATTGCAAATAGTTTCCTATTTTGCTCCTTGACAAAACTGCTTTTAAAATTCTATTGATTTGCTACTGTTGTTTGAAGTGTTTGAATGATGGGACGCAGGGACGGACTAGGTGGGGAGGGGATTGGGTGTCTTCCATTCCATGACTTGTCTGGTAGCTCTCACGACACACCAAACACCCATGGCCGAGCGCCCCTCGTAGCTTGCATTTAGGGGCGCGGCGGATCCAACAGTGGGGTGCTTGAATCCCAACTTCATCAGTTATCAAAAACGCAACGCAAATTTGAAAATGAACCGTACATCTAGCCAGTCGTTGACCAGTCGTGCCCATTATTCAAGTGGTTTTGTGCGTTGAATATTGCAACTGAGGTTGGCATTTTAGGACACTTCCTTGGATCATAGAGCAATGAAGTGGATTAGGCAATGAAAATGCCTAACCAACAATAATTGTTACCTTTCGATGAGCGACACGTACAATTTAATAGATGTTAAATTTGCATCGGGGATAAAGAATGTTGGTTTTACCCATACACCGAAGTACATTAGGTTGACTGCTTGCTTTCAACCGAGAGTTCAGAGTCACGTACAACAAAAGTTTGTCTTTCACGTGATTTAACGGGATTTCATTGGCCAGAATCAAAGATTGATAACCGGTGGGCGTGTTGCTCGTTGCTGATTGGTCAACTTGGGAACGATCTTGGAGGAGTAGGCCTAGGAGCGCCTATTATAAAAAACATGCAGTGTTTTCTTAGAAACTCTAAAAGTGAAAATGAAATTTGAAATTGTAATTGCCAAAATACTCGGGATCTTCACGAAAAAACACAAACAACTTTAAGAAACCTAAAGGTTTATTGCAGTCTTTCGTGCGGTTTGAAATTCAATATTTTTCTCTTTATTGAACAGTCCATGTTCAGGTCGAATAGAGGCAGCACACAGGGTTATTTTCTCGCTGGGGGATCGATGCTATGGTTTCCGGTGAGTACATATCACAGCTGTCTTCAGCAAAAAAGTAAAAGTCAGTTAGTTAATTAATTAAATAAATAAAAGGTAAAAAAAAAAAAAAAAAAAATCTTCACAGCACTGAATTACCACAGTCAAAACGAACCAATTTAATTTACATCAACCTTATTTCGAAATTTTCAACAGAAATTTGGTAATCTTGTGACAAAATTAGGACAACTTGTGATATTGTTTCCTGGTGTATAAACATTTCAGAATATAACTTTGTTCAAAACACTAATTTACTCGTTCATAATATACATTTTGAGTGCCAAACAGCTCATACTTTTATAGCTAAACATATTTAAAGTTAAACTATTCAGCAAAGTGTTGTTTTAGTGTTGTTTAAAAAATATATATTTAAATAAACTATTTTGTTTTATTATGTTAAACTGTGTATAATTTTTTTTGGCATTTGGATTCTTGTTCCAGTAAAAATTGTGAACTACAAGTTTTACGGTCTTGAGTATTTTCCCCCAAAATTCAAGCTCTGAATGGTTTTTGGGGCTTTTGTTTTTAACTGAATGATTTTAATCTCTATTTTGAAGGTTGGAGCGTCGCTATTTGCAAGTAACATCGGCAGTGAACATTTCATAGGACTGGCTGGATCCGGGGCATCTTCTGGTATTGCAGTTGCTGCATTCGAACTCAATGTAAACAATAAATCAATGAATTTTTTGAAATATTTTCACCTATAGATATGTTTACATTCCCCCCTCAAGATTTTCTTATTGTGTGTGTGGCATAACCCAATACAAATAATTATATAAAAGCCTGTTACAATGGTGAGTGGGGGGGGGGGGGGGGGGTGGCATTCTTCCCCCACTTTCTTTGCCACCAGTTTGCCTAATCTCAGAGTTTCCTTGATGGCCGAAATTGAATTTAACCCAAAACCATTGCACCCGGGTTAATGCAATAAGTCATTTTGAGATATTGTGGAACCATTACTAGAGCACTTTGTGGTTTGGGTAAATTTTTCTGTAGAAACCCAAAACCAAACCAAAGTTATGGAAAACATATTTAACCTGAATTGAAATTGAAACAGTGTGCTCCTACAGTGTCCAACATATCTCAAAAAGGCTCATGATGTTTTAGTTCACCCAGCTAATTTTCTATGATGGCATTCTTCTCCATGTCTGTATTGAAAGCTGTTTTCCTTTATGCAAAACTGAAATTACAAATAAAATGTTTGAATAGAGTGTTCAAAGCAGGCTGTGAGTCTGGACAGCAGAGCACTGTATTGTGTTGAGCACTGTATACTCAGTATACAAAGAAAGTTCTTATTTTCATCAGGCGTTGGTGATAGTTCAGTTGCTAGGATGGATATTTCTACCAGTCTACTTGGCTGGAGGAATCTTTACAATGCCAGACTATCTTCAGAAGAGGTTTGGTGGCAAGAGGATCCAGATGTACATAGCTCTCCTCTCTCTGGCCCTCTACATCTTCACTAAGATCTCGGTAAGGGAAGGTCACAGAGTGTCAAGTTATACTCTGTTGGACTTGGGCCCAATTTCATAGAGCTGCTTTTAAGCAGCTCTATAAAATTGGCCTTGCAGAAAACATTGCTTAACAATTGTCTGCTAAGCAGAAATGAACAGGATACAGTCACAAAAAGTACATGTGACATGGTAGTTTGGCTGGTATTGCGGGAGTCCCTCTGAACTTTGTATCTGAGGCAAAGGTCCTAGGAGTCTGGCTACAGAATGACCTCCGATGGGGAAAAAATATCAATGAAATTTCTAAGAAAGCCAATCAAAAACTGTATATGCTCCGCCTTCTTAAGAGGTTTGGATTTAATGATGTTGAGCTCATATCAATTTATAAAAGTTATGTGAGGCCTGCTGTTGAATATGCTGATGTTACTTGGTCTTCCTCAATTACTGTTGCCCAGAAGAAGACTCTGGAGCACCTGCAAAAACGTGCATGCAGAACCATTTTGGCACAGCGCTATACTTCGTATGCGGATGCTATGCAGCTTTGCGGGCTTGAGTCTCTTGCTGATAGGAGGGAGAATCATTGTCTCAGCTTGGCTGAAGGACTTGCCAATTCAGAACGTACAAATGATCTTCTCCCTCCTACCAGACGGGAGTCTCACGCCCGCAACCTGCGTAATGCACATCATTATTCACACTTACGCACCAGGACATCACGATTCAAAAACAGCCCAATACCCTATTTCATAAGCTTGCTGAACAAGTAGAATATTTTGCTCTGTGTACAGTTTTTAATAATCTTTTTTAAATTAGTGCCACCACCTCAAATCTGTGCTAGATTATTACTCGCATTTAGATTAATAATAAAACTGCCCGTGCTTACTTTTTACCAGTTATCTAAATAGGGCCTTAATATTCCTTGTGAGCAGCTTTTTAATTTTTAATTTTTTCAATGATTTGTGGCAGACAAATCTGCTAGTATGTGCAATGTACTATTTTTTTATTTTTATTTATTTATTTTTTTTCTTCTAGATTTGTATCCAACCCATATCGTGTTTTTTTCAATTTGTTTTATACAAGTTTGCTGTGATTTTGATGTTTTTAATATTGTAAATTATCATGCAATTTGGCCTTCGGGTCACAATGTGATAATGTGAATAAAAAATATACCAATATACCAACCTTATTCTGTTCAGCAAAATTTTGTTGTGCTTAAGCAGTTCTATGAAATTGGGGCCTGGTCAGAGGGCCATGTCAAACAAAGAAATTTACAGGCAACCAATTCCAGGCAAAAAGTGTTACTTTTCAAATAATTTTCTAGGGTTCTGAAGACACTGTTAGAAAAATGTATAACCAATGCTACTGAAAATTCTACAGTACATTTGCCTAAATGTTGCCAGGCAACAAATTTCTTGTGTGACTTGTCATAACAAACCAGCAAATGAGCTTCCATTTTGATGAAGTTTTCACAACTTTGAAATAATATGCTCTTTCAAAAACCGAAATTGTGATTCTTTACCTAATTGGACAAACAACTTAATCATCAGTGTTTAAAATTAAGAAATAATTATAGCACAAGGCTTACAGTTTGAAATATTACACACCGCTGGTTCTTCCCACTACCACCACTTCTCCCTCAACTTGAAGAAGTGGTTAATATAACACAGCTTTTACTTTAGTCTGCTGCTTTGTGCTTGTTTTCACAAAATGTTTTACACCATGCAAAGTTGGCAATTTGTTTTCTCAATCATTTTTGCAGGTCGATCTCTACTCAGGAGCACTATTCATTGAGCAGGCTTTACATTGGAATCTTTATGTGGCCATTTTGTCTCTCCTGGCTATAACTGCACTGTACACAGTGACAGGTTGGTGAAGCATATTGTGCATTTCTAAAAGAAAATTCCCCCATAAAAAGTTTGTTCAAAAAGTGAATTATGTAAAACGAGAGCTGCACTTCACCCTTTAATTAATTATCTTGATTTAGCCTTCGAGAAAGACTCTGCTAGGGTCGAAACGTCAGGCCACTAACTTATTTTTTGCATTTATACCACAGGTCCTTTTGGTTGGTAAGCAGTTTGCAACAGCTAATTCTATTTTCTCAATTAATTATCTTGTAATTTTTTTGTTAATGTACAAATCTGAAGACACAGCCGTTCTAATAACAGCATCGGATACAGAGGAACCCCCCAATTACCCTACTTATTTATCCTACTATTATTAAGATTATTTAAATATTTTTCTGGTAATGAAACCAAGGGGCCCTCAAAAAGTGACTAGCTCTGCGACCCAAAGGCTTGAAGATACATGTGTAGAGAAGATGATGATGAAAATGTCAGTTTTATGTGGGAGGAAAACCCCAAATAAGGAAAACCCACCAAATCAGGTAGGGACTGACAACTCAATACACATAGCAAGGCTCCGGAAGGGGATTCGAACCAGGGTCCACGGAGGTGAAGGCAGGGAAGAAACCACTGAGCCAGCCCGACTCCCTCTCACTCTGTGTAGAGGTTTGATAACTAAGATTAGTCACTTTTTAGAGGATTGGAATGAATGTACTTTTCCAAAAACCAATGATATATAATGTTCTTATCCTGCAGGTGGACTAGCTGCAGTTATTTTCACTGATACTCTCCAAGCTGTTATAATGCTAATAGGGGCAACTGTACTGTGCATCATGAGTAAGTTATTCTTCCTACACTGCTTTAAAATAAGTTCAATTTATCCATGGAACATGTCAACATGTCTGAAGAAAATCAACAACAAAAACACAACAACAACGACTCAGGAAATAACAATAAATTGAGTCTCAAAGATTATATAACTGGTTATCTGAAAACCTGAAAAAACGCAAGAACTGATTTCGGTTGTTGCAACCAAAATTAAGGACAATGTGTTTCCATGCTGAACATTGTGCGGTTTTCCACTATTTTCTCCTGACTCACACAACGGGTTAAGCCCACATTTTCACAGGTTTTTTTATTTCATATGGTTGATCACACAAAACATGAACACTGTCTGTGACTATTTTGTCAGCTCTACCAATCATGTATAACACCTTTAAACGAGCTTCAAATGAAGAAGCTGTCAGAATTATAACCCATTTGCTAAAGGTTACCCAAGAATAAGACAACTATTATGGTTTATTAGTGTTTGCCCTTACAGATATCAATGTATATGATGTTTGTAATAAGGTAAGGTGAACCGATTACAGAATGGACTTCGACCCATCAGATGAAGGTTGGTACACCATAGTCCTAGATATTGTTATCAACAAGGTTTAAATGTTTATTTTCTTTATGCAAGGCTTATGTACACTCAGCAAAATACACACATCAGATCAGCCAGAAAATAGCAGTTTTAGAAATGTTATTACTGGGGTTTGGCAAGCTGGGTTGATTACGATGCATCATTAAATGGCTCTTTTCTTGCAATGCAAATATCAATGACCCACAATAGACCTTTTTATCATAACTAAAGTGCAGCCATCTTGTTTTTCTCTCATTCAAATAAATGTCACCACACCGAGGCTGGAAGGAAAATAGTCAGGTTCCCTTGTAGCATAAACATAATCTGTTGTCAATATTGATATTGTTGACAGGGGACAAGATGGCGATAACAAGATAAATATGTATTGGAGACCAAGATTCATATAAAGCTGTTATAAGCACATTGTTACTTTGAAAAGTCTTGCTCAGCAAAGATGGGTTTACCAGTCAAAAAGAAATTAAATTTACATTACTTCTGACTGGTTCCCTTTCATTGTTTGCTTAGCAGATAATTGTTAAGCAATATTTTCATATTCATAAACAAAGAAGGTAGTGCATTCTACAACTTTGGAGCAGCCAAAACAAAGACGTGAGTGCAGCATCCTAACCTTAATAAAACTCAAACATATCATAACCTCCCAATTTCAAACTCTAGGTTTCATCGAGGTAGGAGGATACTCTGAAATGAAGGAGAAGTTCCTATCCCCATTGGCCTATGCCAACATCTCCAAGCTGGACCCCAGCAATGACTGTGGGAAGGCACCCAACGATTCCTTCAGTTTGTTGAGGGAGCCCTCAGACGACGAGCTGCCGTGGCCGGGATTCATATTCGGACAATCTGTGGCTTCACTGTGGTACTGGGCCACTGATCAGGTATGGCGACAAACTTTTGAGGCAGAGGAGTTGTGTGTAGGGTGTAAAAGGTGTTGGAAGGCTCCCAATAACTCAATTAACTTGTTGGTGAACCCTCTGATGATGAGCTGCCATGTCCAGGGGTCATATATGTGGCTTCACTGTGGTACTGGGCCACTGATCAGGTTTGGTGACAAGCTTTTGGGCAGTTTTAGAAGAGAGTAATATGGAGAGGAGTTGTGTAGGGTGCAAAGGATGTTGGAAGGCTCCAAATAATTCATTTAACTTGTTGGGAAAAGCTGCCATGGCCACAGGGGTCATAGTATGTGGCTTCACTGTGGTACTGGGCCACTGATCAGGTATGATGACAAAATTTGGGGCAATTTTAGAGGAGAGTATAGTAGTATGGAATGGAGTTGTGTACGGTGTAACAGGTGTTGGAAGGCTCCCATTAATTCCCAGTAACAGGTAGACTACTTTTTGTAACTGGTATCCTGCTCATTTTTGCTTAGCAGAAAATTATTAAGTAGTATATGTTGCTTAAGCAGCTATATGAAATTGGGCCCAGGCTATAGATGAATCCCAGGTATCATCAGTAAAGAAGTGAAGGGGATTGTAGGGGTAGGGGGTCTTGAGGGGGAAATGAGTACTTATGGAAGATTTGACATTCAAGTGAACGGTTCGAGTCAAAAGTCAAGACACACACCATTTCATTCTCCATATACCTCATTGCATTGGATGTACCTATTCTTACTTCAAAACTATCTACTTTGATTCTATAGGTGATTGTACAGAGAGCTCTGGCAGCCAAGAACCTGTCACATGGTCAGGGCGGTACCCTGATGGCCGGTATCCTGAAGATATCACCAATGTTCCTCATCGTCATGCCTGGCATGATCAGTCGAATTCTTTATCCAGGTAAGCTCAAACAACTCCAATGAAAAATTGCCAAACAAATTTTATAAATGCCGAGGTCTTTTCAGCATATTTTTCAGGTCAGATCAATTTAAAGACATACCTGTAACAATTTCTAGACATTCATGAAATTGATTTTACAATCCCTCTATTCCTATAATGATAGGCTTTTGTGTTGCCACCATGCCTGACATGTTCCTTGTGTGGATTTCCCTTTTACCAAAAAGAGACCAGACTATTTCCCCTTCCAGCCTCGGTTTGGTTACATTGATTTGAATGGAAGAAAAACTAGATGTTCCTTCATGAAAAAGAACTGTTTTTGCTTTACTTTCTCTCTCTCACCCTTTTGGGTATATAGACGTAGTTGCCTGTGTGGACCCTGACGTTTGCTTGGCTGCATGCAACAATGCAGCAGGATGCTCTAACTTGGCGTATCCACTACTGGTCATGAAGATCCTGCCAATAGGTAAGTCTTGAATTTTGTTCGCCTTCTTTGAATTAATTTTATTTCTAGAAATACTCTTGCAAAGTGTATTTTGACGATAAGTGCCCTTAGATATGGCTGTTGGCTTTTGGCTGATGTGTCAGTTACGGACATTAAGCATTTGGTGACATTTAGCCATAGCTATGGCTAACAATTTCAAGAAAACTATTGTGTTTAAAAGAATTGAGGAAACTTGCGGAGATTCTGGGCCAAATTTCAGGATGCTTACTGCAAAATTCTGCTCATACAGTCACTATTCTCCCCTCTGGAGGTTAGCACCAAAATTTTTGCGCAAACATGCATCAGGTAAACTAGGTCCTTAATGTGCCTCAGTCTTCAGTTTTTTAAAGATGACACATAAACTGGAAGAAGAAGAAGAGTCATTACAATTATTTTTCAAATGTCCAGATTCCCAAGAGGAGTATAGATTCTCAGTTGTCTTTAAGAGAGCTAGGCTCATTTTCTTATTAAGTCAAATTTCGTTTCTTCAGGTGTAAAGGGACTGATGCTAGCCGTGATGCTCTCAGCTCTCATGAGTTCACTGACGTCCATCTTTAACAGCGGCAGCACCATCTTCACCATGGATATCTGGAGGAATCTTAGAAAGTTTCCCAGCGATGCTGAAATGAAGACTCTAGATTTAAAGACACGGCGGAAGAAAGAGCTTGAACTCATGATTGTTGGAAGGTATTCAAAAGTCATCTTCAAAATAATCATCTGTAAAGATAGTTCCTGATGCAGGACATCTTTGGGGCAACTTAATAATAATAATAATACCAAACAATAATGAAGCGCATAAAAAAAGGTCTCTAGGCTGTACAAATTATTAGACAAACCAGAAACAAGACCAAATGAGGCAATTAAAAAATGCCAATAATCCAGCCAAAGGCAAGGAAAACACACTAACAAGTAAAACCCAATTACAAGAGTAAACAGATATCAAAAATAACCGTACAAAACAAGACAATTAATAAAAAGCGAATACAAGGTAAAAATAACAAACAGTATAGGCCCTATATACAACCAACAAATAAACCACAACCAAAACTTTGGTTTTGGCTTTCAGCTACATCAAAAAATTCCAAACACTTTTGTTTGCGGTGTCTTTGTAATTCTCAGAGTGTTCGTCTTGTTGCTGGTGTGTGTCAGTGTGCTTTGGGTTCCCATCGTCCAGCAGTCCCAAGGAGGTCAACTCTTCCAGTACATTCAGGAGATCTCAGCCTATCTATCCCCGCCCATTGCGTCAGTCTTTGTCTTGGGAATTGCTTGGGAACGCATAAATGAACAGGTAAATGCATTTTGGGGGTTTGGAAGGACAGAGTCTTGTTGACAAAGAGAAATTATGGTTTTCAAATTAAAGGGTTTAGTGCAATTTCAACTTGTTTGTCTGATACTTGTATTTTTTCTAAAGGGAGCTTTCTCTGGCTTAATGTGCGGCCTTATCATTGGCATCACGCGTATGGCCCTGGATTTTGTCTACGAGAAACCGGCGTGTGGCATGATGGATGAGCGTCCTCTTGTGGTTCAAAAACTACAATTTCACTACATGTACTTCGCTCTGCTTTTATTCGGCATCACATGCATTGTCTCTATTTGCATCAGCTATGCTACGCAGAAAGTGCCTGAAGAATATGTAAGTAGCTGTTTTTGTGTTTCTCTTTATTTATTTTGACATCCTTATTTCATCTTGGTAAGAAAAGACGCAAGATCGTCCAGTATAGAGCAATAGACTCCACAGTGGATTGCTTATAAGATCTGTGTTCAGAAATGTGAACACAGACACCAAAAACCTTCCAGTACAGGCTGTTAAAGAAACCTTCTAGAACAGGCTGTTAAAAATTACACACTAACAGTTTTTGCTTTTGATGCCACCTACATTGATCATCAATTCTGATACTTCAAGTTATGGTCATAGATTGGTGTACTGTCAATGCATAGGCAAAGTAAGAAGAAAGATAACAATAAAATTCACAAGTGAAAGTTTCAGCTGAATACAGTGTCTACTTGCTGACAAAACAGTAAAAAACTGTCTCGGTTATTGTCACTTGACCGTCCAATCCATCAACGTTTACCAGGGCGACAGCAGTAGAATCCCACTGAGGCTGATTTTGGAGTTTATACTCCTAGCAAACAGCATAAACTGCTCCTTTCCATCAAGGAGTACTGTTCACATGGATTGTATAACAGAAAAAACAGACATTTCCTTCTACTTTAAGAACAATTTGTTTGAGAGTTTCACACACCACACTTTCCGTGTCTTTGATGAACTGCTACCTCTCTGTTATCCTAGCTCTATCGCCTAACCTACCTCACCCGCTTCAACACCAAAGAACGCCTGGACATTGACAGCTTGCACAAGCACAGAAAAACACCCCTCCACAGGAATGGTGCAGACAATATCAGCATGGGGGTGATAGAGGTTAGAGGCAACGGTAAGAAAGGCAGTGAGGACTCTTTCATTGACGAGGAAGGGAATGATGCAAATCGACAGAATGGGAAGGACATTGAGAAGGATGGGAAGGAGCAATACATAGAGGAAGAGGATGATATGGCAGCTCCTGGTGATGTCAGAATCAGCAGATCGGGTGAGTGGCAAAATCTAAGTCTATTCAAGCTTTCGGAAAAAAAGTACATACTCTGTAGAACTTTCACAGCATTAGGTGCTCTCCATTTTTAGTATTGTCAACAGTTGTAGGCCTCTCCCAATGACAAACCAAAGTAACAACTTACAATCATCAATGTTTTGAGGAAACAAATCAATGGTTAATTGTTCTTGCTAAAACGTTCAATTAGAATGTGAACAGCCTATTAAAGACATACATGAATTTATTATCGGAAAGATATGTCAAATAAAAAAAACTACCCTGAACTTTCAATCCTTTGGTTCTGCAGGTTCCGACACCGAAGCTTCCACCAATCACTCCCTCTGCTGGAAGTTCTACAACTGGTTTTGTGGCTTTTCAACCAACAGCCCAGAGGAGAAGATGACAGAGGCCAGACAGAGGATTGAAGAGCGCAAGTTGATGTCCAAACTTCACCAGACCAAACGAGAAAAGATCATCCTGAATACGTTCCTTGTCATCATTCTCTGCGTTGCTGTCTTTCTGTACAGCTTCTGGGCGTAGGGTCCAACAACAAAAAGCTCTCACAGTTGTAGTCAAACTACTGAAGACATTGGGGAACTCTTATGACCTTTGAAAGGCAACATGTGGGGGGTCTTGTATAAAATATCCAAGCCCTTCTATTCCCCTCAACATTCCACGGCTTATTGTCAGCTATGCAAACAAACATAAAAAATGATTCGAGGGTGGAAAGTCGATATTAACTTCCCTTGGTATTACTGGAAGTTGACGAACTCGTTCCACCGGCTTCACCTTGGTATTGAAAGTTGACAAACCAGTCATCTCAGGAACTAGTTTGTCAACTTCCACTACCTCACAATGGCTTTGGCATGCGTAAAATAGACCTACTCTTTGATGTTGTCGTTGCAGCCAACAGCCGTAGCCATAGCAACCAGTATTACACTTTCAGTTTTTAAGAGCGCTGTACGAATACATTCAGTTTCTCATTGATTGTATACACACAAGAAGTTGAACGACAAAGAAAAGAAGAAAAAAGACAAAATGAGCATTTTTATAGTTTTGACTTTTACTTTGCAATTTTTGCTTTGCAATTACTTTTTAATTTTGTCAAGTAAAAAAGAAAAAGCAATTAAAATCTTTATAACTCATTCAGATTCATATTCATAAGATTATTACATGTCTGTTTATTTCAAAGTTTTAATCATACTTATTTACATTTTATATCTTATTTGGGGATTGACTCTAATTTGACAATAGACTAATCCTTTAAACCCCATCTCTTAATGTATTGATCTCGAGGGCACGCCAAAAAGTCACAGTAAAAAAATGAAAACAAGACGGATTGCTGCATTGTATATTTTGTGTTGTTGGCTGTTTCACTGTGGTTTGATGATAAAAAAGTGGTGTTACAAGTGTCGTTAACCAGCATTCACCCACTGTGGTCTGCTGGCCAAACGCAATATTGTCTCTGTACACAATAAGGGTATAAATATGACATCAACGGTTTTATTTCAGCATTTACACTAAACATTGATGGACAGCATCGATCTCACTTTGTACATTGTATTAATCTATCTTTACTTACTTGCTTTAAACCAATTGTTTTAACTCTTCAAATACATGGTCAGCTGTTACATTTTGTACCCCAGTACGGCGTTAGATTTTGTTCTTCCCAGTGATAAATTACGGGAGACTTTTGCGGACACTAGGTGACAGCAGACTACCAGGTAAATAAACTTTTCTGGAAATGTGCGCAAGCTCAGATTGCGTAAACAGTGGAAATTTATCTGGTACGCCTGCTTGGCCACAAAGTGTTCCAAAGTCTCCCATAGTTAAAATGATCGTATAATTACAAAATTGCCACAGACTCCGTGGATGTGACACTGTGGGGGAAAAAGGCTTCAAAAGAAAGTGGTTTATAGCAGTTTTATTCTTTACAGCGAGAGAAGACTGCAGCCGAGGTATTGTAAAACTTTGTTACACATTTTCAATGACACATTATGCATTTTAAATGTCCACAACAATTACTTTAAATAGAGGTAGATGCCCGCAAAAGAAAAAAAGTAATTATACGTATTACCTTTTTTCACCCATTCAATTAAATGGAACTATACTGAGACAAGATTGACAAAATAGTCAGGACCCCCAACGGTACGATGATAAACAGTATCCATGATTGCTACAGGACACATGACAGAAGCAAACTTTGTGCTTACTAAACTGGTCCAAGAAACCAGTTAATTTGCATTGCTGTGCACTTCTGTCATTGCATATGTCAGTACGTACAGACTCATTTTGCTCAGAATGATGTCATCGGATGTTGACAAATTTTGTCCCGGAAGGGTATTGAATGCAATCGCAATTTACACCATTTTAACGTGAAGTTAGGGACTTGTGATTTTTTTTCCCATTCACATGAGGACTCTTAAGTTTGACATTTCCCTTGCTCTTTAAAGGTATTATACAGGATTGGCAGAGCTGACAAAATAATCACAGTGTTCATGTTTTGTGTAATCAACCACATACATGAAATAACAAACCTGTGAAAATTTGAGCTCAATTGGTCATCGAGGTCACGAGAAAATAGTGAAAAGAGACCTTATGTGTTTTCTGTTTTTCAAACATCGAGTTTATTATCGCGCGTGATAAAAACTATTTTTTTACTCATTTCTCAGAAACGATAGCATTTTAGGCAGAAATATTTTAAGGAACCCTTTCTACCATTACTTACTTTAAATCATGTAAGTTATGTGTGAATCTGTGAACATTTGTGTTTTTCGATCTTACCAATAGTGTACAGGGCCTTTAAGTCTTACATGTACATTACCAATTTACAATGTAATTGTCTTAGGGGCGGGGGAGCATGGGGAATGTAACGGTTCTGAAAAGAGCCAGTTTATTTTTACTCTGTGATAAATTTAAGCTGCGCCAGCATTCTTATAATTGTTGTAATCTTTGTTGCAATACTTATAATTATTATAGTTTATACTATTTTGTGAATTTGTGATGTATGAGTGATGTAACGATGCATATCTTAATAATTTACTATATACGTACACGGCCAAGGGAATATTTCTTTGGTAAGATGCTTGATGAAATTGCGTACATTGAGTGAAGGCCAAATTTCACTCACTGAAATGAGAAAACTGCTCTGGGTATCACCACATTTTGGATATCCTGGTACCCAAATTGGACCCATCTACTCCCAATGAGGACATTAATGGTCCTCAATCGGGATATAATACTGGTTGATAAAGAACACCTTCAACCATAATAAACAATAAACATCACACCTTGGTCTTTTACTCTGACGGGTCAGCCAGAACCTCGATGCTGCTCTCGGAGGCATAGGAGCCATTCTCCGTCGTTCCGTTCTCCTCTATGGTCAGTCCGATGACATCACGGAGTGCCTGAGGGAGTTCTGGGTACTCGATGAGCTGCAGGTAGATTCCTTCTCCCCTCCGGAGTATCACCTCCAGGTCAATGTGGCAGGAGAGCTCATTCACATGCTGGGGGTAGATACAAATACAAAGAATGGAGATCAGATTTGATTGTTTCTTTCAATTCAATTCAATTTTATTTATTTCATCACAGTTTACAAGTAAACAAGTGAAATTTGTTTTTCCCGGTGTGCATTAAAAACATTAAACAAATACTGATTTAAAGACAAAATTGCAAATAACATACATAATACATACTAATACAAAAAAAAATTTAACAATTGAAAAGTAAACTGGGGTTTGTTTGATACATTAAAAGATAGAAGCATTCACAAACTGACCATCACTGATTAAAAAAAGCAAACAAATCTAAAATCTGTTATGAAATCTTTCTGGGACTAAAACCAAGCGACCTGCAAAAGTGAATAGCACGGTGACCCACAGGCCTGAAGATATCTGTGCCGAGACAGATAAAATGTCAGATATAGACGTCGGAGGAAAAACGCCAAACAGGAAAAACCCACAGGGACTAAGAAACAAATCCACATGCAAGGCTCCGTCCTGAGATTTGAACCCAGGTCACAGAGGTGTAAGGCAGGGAAGAAACCATTGAGCCAATCAGAATGCCCTAAATAATACAGACATTCCACAGCATTGTGTAAGACCTGAACCCATAAAGCTGCTCAAACATTTTCTGCTTTGCAAAAATGAGCAGGGTACCAGTCTCACAGATGGTACATGTGACATCGTATTTTGTCTTGTAAACTTTTTCTTGCAGCATAATTTTGTTGTGCATAGTAAATTGTTTGCGCAAAAAGCAGCTCTATGAAATTGGAACCTGGGCCCATTTTTTAAAAGTTTATATGTGCCAAAAAAAAAGGTTGTTTTATATTTGTATTTTTTATTTAAGCAATCAACATTCTTATATTTGACAGTTCTTACAAAATATACAATAAACAGAAAACAAGAGCACCAAAAAACAGAGGAGAGAAGCAGTAGAAACCAAGCCATTAGAATATAAAAATAAGGCAACAAGGACAGCTTGGAACTAATGCAAAATATCATATGAGACAGTTATGATGATTGGACATTCCTTATTAAAGACCACTCGTTGGGAAATATATTTGCAAAGTAAGAGCTTGACGGGAACCAGTTACTACAAATTACAGAGCTGCCAACATTTGCATCTTGCAATCAGGGAGATTTTGTACAAAAATCAGAGAGTTATTTTGAATTACATTCAACATAATAGGAAAACAAGTTTCCATAATCAGGGGATTTGTTCTTCAGAACATGGAAAGATTCGATTAATTTCAGGGAACTTTCTGCAGAATCAGGGAGAGTTGGCAGCTCTGTAAATTATTACATTACATGATATTTCTGTGAGTCTATGGAATGCTTACCTTTAAGATGTCATTGAAGTCAAAGTTTTCCCTCTCCAGAAGGTCACGCTCTCCATCCAATATGGCCAGACACATCAACAAATGGAAATTCTTACAAGGCAGGCCAGTCCACATTACCTGTACAAGTATGAATAATAATTATTATTGTGTATATGTATGTATGTATAAATACATATCTGTGTGAGTGTGTGGCCCTACTCAAGCGAACAAGAAGCTAGTAGTAGTGAACTACGCTAGAGTTCATAAATTGTGAGCAGTGGGCATGTTTATTAATTTTTGGTTTATTAAAAATCAAACATTGCAGCCCATGCGCCGAATTATGTTCAAGATATAGGAAAACACATCACAGATTAAAAACTGCTAGAAAAACTGAGAAACTTTTAAAGGCTATAAGATCACATTAGGGATTAAGAAATAACAATAAAATCACAGAAAAAAAATAGCAAGATTATAGGCCTATACATTAAAAGCATAAGCATATTATGAATCCTGGTTTTAAAAGACTGGCCTGATTGGGCTGCAACGACAGAAGCAAGTAATGGTGCTTTCAACTGCTTGGCCACGACACTCCACAATAATGTAATAACTTATTCATGAGTTTCTTTACACACCAATAGTGAATCGAATACTCATATAAAACAGCAAAGCCACTGTTTGATAATAGCAAATTTACCTTACGCAAAAAAATAAACAAAACAAAAACGAACAAAGAAAACTGAGACATATAACAACAATTTTGGCCCAATCTCAAACAACTACTTTAAACAAAAATGTATGCTACAAACACAAAACAACTCAGCGTTCCACCATGAACATTCTGCAGTTGGGCTGGTAACCAGTCTGTGCTTAGCAAAATAATTTTTTGGCAGGTCTAGAAGATAAAACAAGGTCCTTACCTCCCAGACACGGCAGATATTATCCATAGTGAACTCTCTCTTGAACCAAATGAGGAGCCATCGGAAACAGAAATAGAGGTTACTGCATTCCTTCGATTCTAAACAAACAAAATAGAAACACACTTTGAAATAGATTCTATAAATAACAGTAATAGTACAGATTGTTTAAAATACTCGACATCGATTAGGGGGAGGGGGAGTATTCAGATCGCAGCATCAAGGCTTTGGTTGTCTTGGTTCTTGGTAGTGCTTTTCCCTTCCCGCAAAAACTAACTTACACACCTACCCTAAACATGACTGTGATTCTACAACAAACTGTTTCTCATATGGGAATCGTTTGGCAGAGGATAATTGGTATTTTTATTATAAATGTAAACCAAAAGGTGTCAAACTGCAAGTTTGAAGGAAATAAAAGCGATCCATGCCACAAAGTTTTTGTCATTCAGTAACCCTTATACACAAACAAGGACGAAAACAAAAGGCAAAATCAAACACTAGGGTGAACACCAAGTGTTCACCTATTTATTACTTGATAATTTGCTAATCACATTGTTATGCCACACTTACGGAGATAGCTGTAGAGTTTAGGGTCAACAATCTGCATCATGCTGTTGAGTTGCATCAGCTGGTTCCTCATGCCTTCCTGCTCCATGTCAAAGTTCATGACCTGCAGGTCAGCAAACAATCATACAATTTAACCAAGAGATAATTTCTATGGCTATGGCTGTTTTCAAAACCTTGGCTTTGGCTTAGGCTCCGGGTTAGAATCTGTTCAACTTTTTGAAGCCTCATGAGGAGACCACACGCATTCTTAATAACTGACTTTAAGCCCAAGCCCAAGCCAAAGCCAAACTTGTCGTTCCGAAAATGGCCTATGCCATTGAAAGCAAAATTATTGAAAGCGGGGCTCAACCTAAACTAGCCGGGAGCCAGTCACAGGTATGTTAACTTCATAAAATTTTGCCTGGTAACCAATTCTGCTTAGCATAAGGTTTCTGTGCTAAGCAAATTTGTTGCGCTTACCAGCTTTTTTCAAAAGGGACCCTGATAAGGGGCTCAGTCCTACATGATCTGCATTCAATCTTAAAGATGCTATCTAGTAGTTCTTTCATTGAATTTGAAACAAATCCTAACCTTTGAGCCATTGAGGAACTAACAGTGGTTACTGAAAGCGCAACAACAAAGCACCTTTACAGAATCAAGGCTCCTGCATTTAATTATTTTTTTTGATGAAAGAAAACTGAAATCTGAAGAAAAAAAAATATCGCCTTCAACAGTTTGTTGAAAGAGAATAAACTTACCAGACCCAGTTCATCCATGAATCCAGCAAAGCACCAGAAGGCATCTACCTCCTTCTCCATGATCATCAGGATAGGGGACAACAGATCACTCATCCCTTGGACATAACCTGAAGATTGAGAAGAATCAATCAGAATGTTGGCACTGTTGAATGGCACCGTTATCCCAAATCAACAATGAATTGTACAAGTCTATTAATTTTTTATATATATATATTTTTTTTAATGACCTCTCAGGAAAAAGGCATTGTGAATTGCTTAGCCAAGTATATTTGTATGTCTGCTAAGTTAAAGGAAATCAATGTTTAAAATAATTAGTTTAACACTGATGCTTATGCTCACTCCTCCGTCATGCCGTCATGATGTAAACTGCAATTTGTATTTTTAAATTATTGTTGTAACCCTTCCCCAGGGTAATGGGGTATGTTCCTTTTGGAATAAAATACTAATCAATCAATCAATTAATCGTCCAACATATGCATTAAATAACAAACCTGTGAACATTTGGGTCCAATTGGTCATCGAAATAATGAAAGAAAAATACACCCTTGTAGCACAGAAATGTTTGCTTTCAGATGCCTGAGAAGAGCTTCATGCCTGAAGCCTTTCTCAGATTCAATTTTGTTGTCGAAAAAGTTTCCTCTTTTTAACACTACATTACAGCAAAGGGTGTCATTCCTACCAATGTATTACAATATCAACAGCTCTCCAGTGCTCTTCACCGAGTAAATTGTCATGGTCGTTAATTTGTTGAGTAATTAACAAAGATAAACCCTCCCTTTAAAGATGCGATATCTTACCAAGGTCAAAGTTGAACTGACAGTATGTCATGAGAACATCATTCAGTATTTCAAGGTGTGGGTTATGCTCCCCTTCATAGTATGGGTGCGTCCTGTCCGTACGAATGACATCCTTCTCTGAAATCAAAGAATTTCAAAAAGCACAAAAGTATGATCAGTATTTCATCTTATAAAACAGTCCCCAAATTTAATAATTGAAAAATACAAGCTGCTGCAAATTGCTTACCAACCAGGGCCAGAGATGCCAACATTGAATTTCAAAAAAGAGTAGCATCTCCCAAAAGTTAAGTGCGAGCTCAGCTTGGGCTCCCTAAACCAATCTTTCTATTAAATGTTTTTGTTTTGATGATCAGAAATGCAACTACCAGCTATTGGGGGAAAAAGAAAAAAAAAAAGAAAAAAAAAGAAAAAAAACGTGTTCGGATTTTGGGCTTTGTCCGGAATTTGGGCATCGGCGCTACAATTACTAGCGTGAAACCCCGCCGCGGGCGGAATTGCGGGAACGGGGCCGAGTAAATGGGAGGGAAATATGATGTAGGAGTCGCCATTGTTATAGGAGTCGCTATTATTAATATTAAGTACAGACAATAATAGTGGATACGTGAGGAATGAGGTTACTGTGAGACGTTAGCTCACAGACAACCTCATTCCCCACGCACGTGTATGTCCACTATTCCCCATCGTGTAATAGAGATCAATGGGTACGATCTCGCAGCAATGCACTAGCGATAAAAATGCACATTCAGCCGGCCAGCGGGAAGGCACGCAACAAACATTTTTACGTCCAGGTACACAAGTGTTTGAGACATATTCGTGTGAATTCGCCGCTATCGCCGCTTTTAACCACCACTGCGTTGTAAAATTAAAAGTGTTTCTTCTTTTCTCTTACATTCATTTGGATATTTTTTCCCATTTTTATTTCCACTTTCATTCATTCGTTGTTTGCATGTATTGTTCGATTTCATATAATTATATTGGGCGGCTTGTTTAGCGTATTTTATTGAGTATTATCGTAGCGTCGTAGTCACGGCTCAAAATCGTATTTGCTACGCCCAAATCGTGTATGTTGGTATCCCTGCAGGGCCCATTTTCATAGAGCTGCTTAACGGCCGATTCTGTGCTTACGTACGAGTTTCTATTTCATAGCGCTGCTAACCGTAAGCACACGAAAAGGCATGCTAACCTTCCGGTGTTTACTGCACAAAAATGAATGAAGTAACAATGCAAATCCATTGTTAACGAGCAAGATGGCCACCTTATTTTCTTGCTAACCTGTGAAATACGCTTATGCTTAAGCAAATGCTGCTACAGTTAGCACGAAAATTTGCTTACCGTTAAGCAGCTCTATGAAATTGGACCAAGGTTTACGTTAATGGCCTTTTTACCCCAGCAGAGTCTTTCTCGGTATAAATGCAAAAAATAGTTAATGGCCTGACATATAATATTTAAATGTTTTAACGTTGTCAAACATATGCCAATACCTCCTATAAACTGTGTGCCAAATTTTGCAAACATTGCAAATGCATTTTGTGCTCAACGCATTCCCCCTTGAAAACGTGAAAATGTTTGCGTTGTTTGCCAGAGTGGAACACAGCCCTGGACCAATTCAAGGTATTGTGTACCTTTGATCGACATACCTATGATGTTCTTCCTCTCTCGGATTGTGGCAAATCTTTTCTCCTGCTCCGGGGTGATCGTCTTCCACTGGGCCTTCATGCAGAAATACTCATCCCTGTAAACAAACCACAAATAAAGTCTAAATAATTTTGAGTTAGTTAAACAAAGAAAATTTGACTCGAGTAGGATTTGAACCTGCAACCTCTGGATTAACGTGTTGGCGCTCTAACAACTTAGCCCTGATCATAGCGGTCTCCCTATTTTGTCAAAAATCATTGTTCGAGGTGAATGGCTTCTGACTGGCAGAAATCAATTTTATTACCATCCAAATAATTTGACATTTCTTTAATACTTTCTGAATCAATTGACGCATCTTAAATTGTCCGATCTGACTTACTCTTTTCTTTTTCTGAGTGCTATCCTTTCTTTACTTGTGGAGTTCCAGGGATAGTATTTCAAGATAAACTTCCAGACTTCTCTCCTCAACGACGGGTCCAAACCCTGAGAAAAAAGACAGCCATTTATATTTGGAGCACAAATTGACAACACACACTGAACACATTAAGAACACACTTTGAAAACGCGCAATGAGAACCTGCAATCAAGATGCATTATGAAAACACAGGTTGAAAAGACACATTGAAAACGCACTTTAAAAACAGTGAAGAAAACACACTGAAAACGCTTTTCGAACAGTGGAAAAAATATTGAGAATACACACTGAAAACACTTTAAAAACGGTGAAAAAACACATTAAGACACACTTTAAAAACTGACAAAACACATTAAGAAGACACACAGAAAACACTTTAAAAACAGTGAAAAAACACATTAAGAAGACACACTGAAAACACTTTAAAAACAGTGAAAAAACAACTCCATTCAGACACACTGAAAACACGCTTTAAAAAATTAAAACACATTTTAAAAACTGTCAGAAACAAAGACGAAGAAGGCAAAGATAAGAAACAAAACATGACATTAAAGCACACACACTGAAATCATACCTTGAGAATACACATTGGAAACATTCAACTGAACACTTCGTGAATGGAGGAAGTCTGTTTGTACAGTGTACCATTTAACTAGAACAGCAAAGCTGCCATGGCGAGCTGCCGATCGCACGATAGAAAAACAAAGACTAATAGAAAAGTCAATCATTTTATTTGATTGGCACTGTTATGCAATTTATAATCAATGAGTTTTCAGATTAGAACCATTGAGGTTTAAAAAAAAAAATAAGTTGGTACTTTTTTCTAAAGAAAATAAAAAAATAAAAGAATAGAGCACACTCAGAGATTCCTTGACATAAGGCCTAAAAAATTAATAAATAAAAAAAAACATAACTAAAATTGTTATGTGGCGTACCAGGCCAGAAAAAATAGAGTAGGAGGTAGTTTTTTGTTTGGTTTTTTCTTAATATATTTTTGTATAGTCTAGGTATAGCATAGGACATTCCAGCAACATTAACCTTTCAGTGTTTAAATGGCCTAAATTTAGGGAAATCTTTCCCATCATCTAAACACTTGTTGCAGACTGGTTGAATGAGACTATACATCATACATGTACTAAAGTATCGGCAAGCAACAAACTTCTGCATGTTGTGCAAAACATTGGCACTCTGAAGTCCCATGGACGCTATCGCTATACAATTTTAGAGAAACGGCAGAAAATGTTTTCAACTGAGTTCTATAGACTTTAATTATTAAATTTCTTCCCTTGAAAAAAAATGTATATTCAGGGTAGGCCCTTTTTTTTCGGGGTAGGTCGGGTTACGCCAACACAACATTTCTTTTTGTAGGCCTAAGAAGGCGCTACCTAAATGGGTCTCATAATTCCAAAACTTGTTGAGACCCGTCTAAAGATACCTGTATAGAGAAGATGATGAACAAATGTCAGATTCAGATGCGGAGAGAAAAACCCCAGATAGGGAAAAACCCACGCATTCAGGTAGTGACTGAAAACCCAATCCACATGCATGGCATCGTCGTCGGCCCAGCATTCGAACCGAGGTCCACAGAGGTGAAAGGCCGGGAATAATGAACCATTTGCCAACCTGAATGCCATGTATGGAGGTCATGCAGAGGTCAGGAGGTGTGTATAGTCCCCAAACAGCATGGGAATAAACTAGAAATAAACATCAGAAGAATATTTTGTTACCGTTTCTTTACAATGAAATATAATATGATTACCAACTGATTGGAGAAACTTGACAAGGACGACGCTTCATTGAACTCTCTACAAATGAATACTGTTCCATTTTCTCATTATCTCAATAGCAGCTAATGTAATAAATCAATGAACAGCAAAATGAGCTTGATTCTTCTCAGTCATAGTTCAGTTGTTTGTTGAGGATCAATGGAGAAACTTGACAAGGACGACGCTTCATTGTTGAACTCTCTACAAATGAATACTGTTCCATTTTATCATTATCTCATTATCTCAATAGCAGCCAATGTTTTGTAGAATTAGTAATAATACAGCTAAATGAGCTTGACTCTTCTCAGTCATAGTTCAGTTGTTTGTTGAGGATCAATGGAGAAACTTGACAAGGACGACGCTTCATTGTTGAACTCTCTACAAATGAATACTGTTCCATTTTCTCATTATCTTAAAAGCAGCCAATGTTTTGTAGAATGAGTAATAATACAGCTAATGAGATTGACTCTTCTCAGTCATAGTTCAGTTGTTTTATGAGCATCAATGTCAGTTCTGGATTGATACAAATTAAAATGTCCTTTGCAACATCTCATTATGATGGTTATGACTTAAAGGGAATGTATACGTTTGGTAATCACTCTTAAAATGAATGGCAATAAAAACGTCTTTGTTAAAAGCCTACAGCAGCTTTCGATAGTTTAAAGCATTTTGAGAAACATTTCACTTTGTGGTTTAATATACAAAGATATCAGTTTTCATGACCCAAAATTGTAATTGTTATATGGCATCACCTTAAAGGTGCAGTTTTTCCAGATCTATATACAGAACAATAACTGCTCGGTCTTCAATTGACCCCCCCCCCCCCTCCCCCTAGAAACATTTCACTTTGAAGAAATGAGGTTATGTAAAAAGATAAAGTTTTTATGACCCCGAATTTGAATCTGAGAAACGTTTCTGTCAGAAACGTTTTCAGAATGTGTATTCCAATCAGAAATTATTCTAGGGGACATATTCGCTCCAGATTTTCGGCGATATCTCAAACACGCGACCACCTTTTTAAAGGTAGTTTTATTGTATGTTTCTACATTTACACAGGAACCGAACGGTTCAAAAAACCAAAGGTATACTTTGCCTTTAATGTCCGATTGTTTCTTTAAACAAATGTCTTAGCAGAACATTCCCCTACAACTCTAGAATTCCTGATGCTTACAGGCACCGACTTCGCTCATCAGCCGATCAGACCCAGCTTTCTGTTCCCAGGTCTAGAAGGAAGGCTGGGGATAGCTCATAATGCTTTGGCTGCCCAGCGTCTGTGGAATGGTTGAACGCTCCTAGTGTTCGTCTAGTACGTTTCGTTCATTCATAGCAATCTGAACACCAATCGGGTTTGGCCTCAGAGGTCGACCAATGCAACAACACAGCATATCTTGAAGACCTTTCTGAAACTTCTTGTATTTGAAAACGTAAATAATGGGATTGATCACAGAGTTCATGAAGTATAGGACATTGGATATTGAAGAAACTGTTTGTACAGAATCAGTGTAGCACCATTCTCCCAGTGGACGTACTGGTAAGCAGATGATCTTTTTGAAAACAGTTGGTGTCCACAGAACAACCAATGCACCCATGACAATCTTAAGCGTGCCGATCACATTCTGTCTGGCCTGTAAAAGCTCAAGGGCAGCTCCTTGTACGTTCTGTTGTTGGAGTTGTTGAGCACTTCTCTTGAGAGTGGCTTGGATCTTGTAGTAAACCCAACCCATAAACAGGATGGGCATCAGGTAGGCAAATAAAGCGAAGAGCACAGTTTTTACACTCTCCAAGGTGTCAAATGAGTCGGTCCTTCCACAATAAAGCAAGTTGGTATCACTGCTAACATGCAGTATAAACAAACGTGGGCTTGAAAGAAAAATTGACATCCCTAATGCTACGAGAATGATCATGATAACTTTTTTGGCAGACATCATTCTTGGATAGTGCAGTGGATGCACTATTCCTACATAACGTTCATAGGTCACCAGACTCAGAAAATAACTTGATGAGTAGGCTGTTAATGTCAATATAAAGTTACTCCTGACAATCCTACAATAGATATCCATACCAATGAAACTCTCTGGTACCTGGCCCTTATTGTTGGCATTGACAAAAATTAAGTAACAGCAAACAAAACTGTCAACAACTGCAAGATATGCCAACAGGTAGTTTGTCAGATTATGAAGGCTTTTGGTGCGAAGGATGACTAGCCAAGCTAGAGTGTTGAGAACCATTCCAACAGTTCCTTGTACAATTCCAATGATAGCCCATTCATCCATCCTCTGTATTTTTTGAATGTAGTTGTTTGCCTCAAAAATATCAACTACAATCTTAAACTGATGCTGGTAGTGATTGATCTTAGTTGTCAACTTTCATCAATGAAGTACTGTACATTGGATGTAACAAGATAATTTCTCACTTCATGTGTTGATCACAAACACAAACTATATTGGAGTTATTCTTCAGTCTGATGAGCGAATGCAAACAGTCTTTTAGGTGATGGTGCTGAGGTCAGTCACTGATAACTAATCCACTTCCGCATCTGTACTCGACTGGCAGCGCAGCAAATAAGGACTACACTATTTTAAATCCATTGATTCCCGACCAGAGAGTATTACTACCTAGAAGTGTTCCAGGGCTCTGGACTAACTTACAGTGTCATTGTGACGCTTCATTGAACTCTCTACAAATGAATACTGTTCCATTTTCTCATTATCTTAAAAGCAGCCAATGTTTTGTAGAAAGAGTAATAATACAGCTAATGAGCTTGACTCTTCTCAGTCATAGTTCAGTTGTTTGATGAGCATCAATGTCAGTTCTGGATTGATACAAATTAAAATGTCCTTTGCAACATCTCATGAACAACATTATGATGGTTATGACTTAAAGGGAATGTACACGTTTGGTAATCACTCTTAAAATGAACGGCAATAAAAACGTCTTTGTTAAAAGCCTACAGCAGCTTTCGATAGTTTAAAGCATTTTGAGAAACATTTCACTTCGAAGAAATGTGGTTATATAAAAAGATATCAGTTTTTATGACCCTGAGTTTTGAATCTGAGAAACATTTCTGTCAGAAACGTTATCAGATTGTGTATTCCAATCAGGGATTATTCTTCCAAAGGAGACATATTCGCGATATCTCAAAAACGTGACCACCTTTTTAAAGGTAGTTTTATTGTATATTTCTACATTTATATAGGAACCGAACGGTTCCAAAAACCAAAGAAATACTTTGCCTTTAACGTCTGATTGTTTCTTTAAACAAATGTCTTAGCAGAACATTCCCACAACTCTAATGCTTACAGGCAACGACTCCGCTCATCAGCCGATCAGACCCTGCTTTCTTTTCCCAGGACTAGAAGGAAGGCTGGGGATATGTCATAATCTTTGGCTGCCACGCTTCTTTGGAATGGTTGAGAGCTCCTAGTGTTCGTCTAAAACGTTTCGTTCATTCATAGCAATCTGAACACCAATTGGGTTGGGCCTCAGAGGTCGACCAATGCAACAACACAGCATATCTTGAAGACCTTTCTGAAACTTCTTGTATTTGAAAATGTAAATGATGGGATTGATCACAGAGTTCATGTAGTATAGGAGTTCAAATATTAAATAAACTGTTAGTACAGAATCGATGTAAAACCATTCTCCCATTGGAAGTACTGGTAAGCAGATAATCAACATGAAAACAGTTAGTGTCCACATCATACGCTCAAAAAGGTGCACCCAATTAGGCCAAAGAAGGCAAATCATTGGACGATAGTTGTTCTTTGTGAGTAAAAACGTGCGCGTGACCTCAGTGTCCGCGTTATGCAAGGGGTCTGTTGAGAGTAAATTATACATCATTTAATCTTTCTGGTGATGAAACAAAGGAACCCTCAAAAGTTATTTACACTGTGACCCGTAGGTCTAAAGATAATATAGAGAAGATATGAACAAATGTCAGATTAAGATGCGGAGAGAAAAACCTGCATTCAGGTAGTGGCTTAAAACCCAATCCACATGCAAGGCGTCGTCGGCCCAGCATTCGAACCGAGGTCCACAGAGGTGAAAGGCCGGGAATAATGAACCATTAGCCAACCTGAATGCCATGAATGGAGGTCATGCAGAGGTCAGGGGGTGGGTACAGTCCCCAAACAGCATGGGAACAAACTAGATACAAACTTCAAAAGAATACTTTGCTACATTTCTTTTTACAATGAAATGTAATAATATGATTACCAACTGATTGGGGAAACTTGACAAGGACGACGCTTCATTGAACTCTCTACAGATGAATACTGTTCCATTTTCTCATTATCTTAAAAGCAACCAATGTTTTGTAGAATGAGTAACTAGAACAGCAAAGCTGCCATGGCGAGCTGCTGATCGCCAGATAGGAAAACAAAGACTAATAGAAAAGTCAATCATTTGATTAACTGATGGGTGGGGACATTAACAGGTATGCACTTGACCATTTGTACTTGGTTTAAAGTGGGAGTGACAGTGGGGGCTAAGGATGGGCGAGGGCTGACAACGAAGAGACACAAATAGATACAAAACAAACAATAAGATTCATAGACACACCCAACACATTGCGTACAACAGGTACATGTATACAATGTGTTTGAGGTGTGTGTCTATATGTATACAGATAGTGTCACCAAACTTGGAATTATTTTTACCACGCCAGAAAATAATTGCTACTACACATACTACTTGTTTTCCTTTCTTTGCACTTTTCTTTCTTATTTGTTAAGAAAGTTATAAACAGGTGAGGAACAATTAATGAAAATAATAATAAACACACTTCCAACACAAAGTACTCAAAGTGTGTTAAAGTATGGGAACAATTGGGAGACACCCTCTGCAACATATCTGGCATGGTCATTCAAAAGATACTGGCCTATAGTTCTAACACTGTCTGACACATAGTAACAACAAATTCTAAGATGAGTTCTCTCATTCACAGCTTAAAGACCAACATTTACCACAGGAGATGCATACTACAAAGATCAGGCTCAGAATAGAAAGCCTTTACAAGAAACCATTGACCTGACTAGATGGAAGTATTTCAATAACAATACTCATCCATGTGCAGGTATGTACAGACACATCTAAACATGTATACTTATATGTGCATGTGTGAAATAATGGGCTTACACAATTTTCAAGAAACTCAACAGTGGAAATAGACTATGTGTTGTTATGTTTGGTTTTTGTTCATTGGGGTAGGCTCAGGATGGGGAAACAAAAAATGTAAGTATCTGTATTTAAAATCTATATGGGAAATTGGGGTTGTATCCAGACAGGTGAGGAAACAATTAAAAAACAGAAACATCAAGGAACCTCAAATGTGACAGCATGGTGAGAAATATTGGGGAATAAGACTGCATTAAATCGTTGTGTCAGTAGCAATATTTGTTTCAAGTTTCAAGTCAATACATCATTGCAATAAGGAGTTATGACCATTTAAGGTTTTCATTGTTTTAGCTCATTCAACTGGAACCAGTGATAAACTCTTTGAGTTTTATCTTTTCATATGAATCTACATGTAAGTAGCAAAATTTGATTCAAGTTTCAAGTCAGTACATCATTGCAATAAGGAGTTATGACCATTAAATGTTTTCATTGTTTTAGCTCATTCAACTGGAACCAGTGACATGGAGTTTGGTTTTTGTTTAAACAATTTCTGCATGTCTGTTGTGTTGTAGCAAGTCCGTTCAAATTTAGTTCTAAAACATCCAACGTTTAGTCTAAAGTATTTTATAAAAAGTCTAGAGGGCACAGTGTTCAACATTGTAAAACAAACTTCAACATTTCTTTCCGAAAACATTTCTGTAAAAAAATTGTGGAGAAACACAATATATGGCTGTCATTGTACTATTCACTAAGGGCTTTTAGATTCCATATAACAAAACAACTCAAAACATAAATGTTGAAGCTTGATGCTAAAACTTGATGCTAACATTTATTGAATGCGGACGGCCAGACAGCCCGACGGACCCACTTACAGCAGACGGGAATTGTCATTACATAGGCTCACTCTGCTTCGCAGCTCGCCAATAAATTATATTAAACAGAACTCGGCAACCAGGAACATAAACGTCAACCCAAACAAAAAGGGTTTGAAGTATATCGACATGTCCGTGCAAAAAACGTTGTATCTCCTAGAACAGCACTTGAGTTACGTTAGAGTTGGAAATTGTCAAAATGCCATATCTCCCTTAAAATAGCCCAGAAGTACAAACAAAACAAGTACGCACAGTATTTTCACACAAGGTACAATGTTTTTGTATACTTGGTTTGCGGTAACAACATGTGTATATCTACTTGCTAGCTAGATTTTGTTCTTTAATAACTTGTCTTTCTATTTATTCTACTGCCGCGGAGTAGATTTTTCAGAATTCGGGAGACTTCTTAGCTCTGAAAAGAACTATCCTGCTTATTAACTACTACCTGGGCGGAAGGTAGGAAATCAGCCGGGACTACTACTTTTGCTTAGTGGATCGAGGGGACTTCGTTATTAACTTCATTGCCGCGGAGTGAGTTCTTCATTGGTCTCAACGTTTCGACTAGCCTGCTCTAGTCATCGTCAGGAGACAATGTTTTTGCAAAATCAAGATACAATGTTTTTCACTGATGTGACCATATATTATGGGAGAATATTTCCTTCCTCCATGATATGAGCAACAAACACAAACTATTTCTCGAAAACCACAATGACAACTTAGCAAATAGCAAGGCAAGCAATAACTCGTGAGATAATGATAACACTCAAGCTGAGAGCTGCATTCCACATATTGAACATACCCCTTGGAAAATCTTCTTAAGTAATTCCGCCACTTCAATCACCCGTCCATCTTTGTCCAAATGGCTCGCCCACTCGGACTGGGTCAGGGGGTCCCTTCGTTCCACCTCGGGTCTTGGACCCAGTCTGCTCTGTTGAGAATAACAAACGGCGTTTGGTTAAAATGTATCAGTAATAATTGTTCAAACCCAAATTCAGGCCTGGAATAGACCGATCCATTAAGCCCCGCCTCCTTACGAGTTGACCAATCACAGCCGCGAAACCCGATCACCATTAGTGCAAAGATCACCAAACGGCTCAAATGGTGATCAGATTTCGCGGTTGTGATTGGTCAATGAGAAATGGGCGTGGCTTAATGGATCGGTGTATTATACAGAGGCCAAAAGCTTAGCCTTGGCACTCATTACCTCCATGAATGCTCAAACCAGTGTTGTAGATCTTGGGTTGAGGTCTCTGACTTGTGTTTTGATTTTGACTAGTGTTTTGATTTTGGTGAGTCTCGAGTCACGTCGGCTAAAGACTTGGTAAAAACGTCTAAAGTTGACTCAACACTTGTGACTCAACTGCAACTCTAGTGACATCTTGCTAATGTGAGAAAAAGTTTTTATGCAGGGGTCTTGGCTTCAAATCCCACCAAAGTTGCCACTAATTTGTTTTTCTGCAAGAGTTGGACTGAGTATACAGTGCTTATCACACATCAGTGCGAGGGTAAAAACCAAAATAACAATCTGTTTTGTTAATGAGTTTATTTTTTGTTCATCTCTGGTATTCACAGACATTAATACCTACAGTTAATCAGGGCTATTTGTGCTATTTTTTTCTACAGTTTTAAATTTTATCAAAAAAATTTGCAAATCAAAGTAAGTCGACTGAAGTCTTGCCTCTAAAAAGGTCTCTTATTTGATATGTATTGGCTCATATACAGGGACCGGGGGGGGGGGAAGCCACAAGACCACAGGGCTTGTGGTTCAAAATGTTTCCTGGACCAGAATTTAGTTTAGAAGACCAGAATTGAAATGAAACAAAACAATTTAATTTTGAACTGTTAACGTTTGACAAGCACATTGATCTCATTTGTATTATGGGTAAGAATTCCTCTTTTTGCATAAGATCGGGCTAGTAAATAGCTCTAAATGTACCTTTTGTAAGGTCAAGGAAGAGACGCTTTCTCATTTATTTGTTAAGTGCCCCTATGTAAAATCCTTTTGGAGTTGCATTCAAGCTTGGATGGCTTCTATGCTTAGGATTAACATAACTTTATCAGAGTTCTCTATTATGTTCGGTTATAACATTTATGACCCCGTTTTATTGATTAATCATTTAATTATTTTAGGTAAACAACATATTTATAAATGTAAATATGAAGAAAAACCTCCTGTTTTTAATTCCTTCAAAATAAGTGTTATGTTAATTGAGAGTATTGAATATAAGATTGCCCAAAAGAGAGATAAGCTAGACATCCACAATTGTAAGTGGCAAAGCCTCAGAGATATTTAACGACCTATTTTGTTTTATCTTCATGTTTGCTTAAACAGGCAGTGATTTTCAATTGATTTCTATTCCATCTCTGAAAAAAATCTTCAATACTCAAAACAGGACTAAAAGATTTTCATCAGACTGAAAGTCATCATTTGAAGACAAAAAAAAGACCACCAGACTTTTCCAGTCCTGAGTTTACTGGCCCAATGCTAAAAACACTGGCCTCTGGCCAGCTGTCCAGTGTCAATTTCAAGCCCTGGGTATAGTAAAAATATTTGGTGTTACCTCTGGGACAACCATTTCATAGCTCTGTTCAGCCTCCGAGTTGACCGATAGTATACTGGGGAGATCGGCCATCAGTTCGGCATACTCATCGATGGGTCGATGGGTTGTGGGCGTTGCCAAAGTATCACGCAAGAAGTTGGTCACTTTGGAGAACCCCCCCATCGTCGCGGAGTAAGGGTCCTTGAAAAACTTCTGATGACAAACAAAACACACAAAACAAACAAACAAAGATAGTGAAAAAGGCCTAAAACTGTCGCAAAGTTAGGCAAGAAACAAAGAATTAGTTGTTGCAAATTGTTCGCCAAACAACTGTTAACCAATCAAACAGTAAGGGTCTGATCATGTGAGGAAATTTACAGGCAACCAGTTCTGGGCAATCTTCAAGAAGCAAGAGCCTTAACATTCAATTTTCACATAATTCTCTCTGAGAATGTTTTCAAAACTGCCTCTCGTGGGTTCAGTTTAAAAACAAGTTGGCTTACCGTTGCTGAAGTCTCGCCCATGATTTTTAGCTCTGCAAAGGATTGCGTCAGAGCGTCTGTATTGTGGGGAAGCACAATCAACTGGCAAGAATCAGCAAGATTTCTGTAAGGAGGAAATGAAGGACATGCTTTTAACTCCATCTCCACAGTCTCCTGTGGAACGTTGAGGAAAGATTAGTTTGGCAGGAGAGTGCAGCAATAGAAGTAGCGTTTTCCAAACCTCGACTTTGTCTCAGCCCCCAGACCCGAGGCTTCATTTGATGTTTGAAACACCGTACAAAATGTACACTGCTCAAAACTTGATGACGGAGCCCAATCACACGCATACCACATTTTTCTGGGCTAACATGAAGCAAATGTGTATTTCTGATATTTTGACAGCTCTGTTATGATTTTTAGCCAATATTATACCCTTCTGGGGTTAATCCTTCGGAGACCATTCATTTATGTATAATCATCATAATACGCCCAGACAATGTCAATCTTGATTTTTTTTTATTTCAGGAAAAATGTCAGAAAAAATGATTAAGAAACAGAAATATATGGGTTTGTTTTAGAATTGTATTGTTTGTCAACATGGAAAACAATGGAAAAAGGCAAATTATTAAATTACGTTTTCTTTGGCCTCTTGCTTTTGCTCTTTTTGAGCATAAGTAGGTCAAATCTTGCGGCCGTTTGCAGCTACTATGGGCATTTCAGTACAAGCCGCTTGCGGCCACGATTGTCCCTAAAAGATTAACAAGTCAAGAAGATGCTTCTTACGTGGAAATAGTAACGTGCTTCCTCAGTTCCTTAATCAGCCCCGCGCTGCCCCCCTCGTGGAAATGCAGAGGGGGTAATGACACCCCATCCTTGAGCACAAACATGAGGTAAGACCAGCCCAGACCACGCTTGGACCGACGGATGGTCTTAGTGTCCACTAAGGGAAAACTCATTGCATAGCGACTTCGTCGGCTTGGCTGTGCAACAGTCACATTCTCTACAGGTAGGGAAGAAGTTAAAAAATGTTGCAATCAAGTTAACTGTACATTGCATGATTTTTACGCCAATTTTGGGGGATAAATATTTGTACTATTTGACATAATTATCTTTAGATGACATGGAATAAATGTTTCAGAATTCTGAATAACTTGAAATTAAACAAGTAGGATTTGAAACTTTGCACGGTAAACAAATAATCTAGTAAGGTTTGCCGTCATAAAATCTCTCTATGAGATTCAGCGGCTCTGAAAGAACTTGTTGTGTAACAACTCAACAGTTCGATCAGTATGATCTAATGGTCTTCAGGAGAGAGCTGGAGCTGGCTGTATTTATACTAGATTTAAAATAATCCCATTATTGGCCTGGAAGTCTGTTGAAGTGAATGGAAAGATTGATTGACTTTCCCAAAACCAAAGCCATGTTGGAAAGCATTCATCTTAAATGTATGCTTCATTTGAGTCGTTACCTTGTTCTTCAGTGTATTGGGTGTATTAAAAAGTCTGTCAAGATTTAAAACAAAATTAATTTGGGGTGGGTGGATGGTTCAAAACAAATGCAATAAATAAATAAAATAAAAATAAAATATTGAAACTTTAAAACATTGATTATTCTAAATGGCCCCATAGATTGGAATGTTTACAAAGAAATTTGAAGAAGCCAACTTGTGGTTTAAACAGGATTCAGAACCAACCTGTAACTTTGCTGTTTTCTCTCTGGTAGCTGACGGCATTTACCACGGTCCAGTCAGTGTCAGTTTTCTCTGGGCTAAGATTCTCGATCTCCCTGATCGGGTTCCACTCAATGTATGCTCCATCACTCTGTCCAAAAATAAATAATTAAATTAAAAAATTTGAATGAATTGAAATTGGATGATTGGAATGAATTAAGCCCTCCCAAAAAAGTAACCTCTTCATTTAAACGGAAACAACTTTCTTGCATTTTGTACATTCTTTTTCTGCCAAATTTAGTTTCACTTTCAGAACATATCTACAAAGCCCATAGCCCCATTAATAGTGCCAATACTCTAGACTTCCTCCGATCCTTGGCCCTACGCCCATGTACCTCCAGGAGGTGAAATAATTTTTTGAATAGAAACTCACGTTTTTATGCCGAGATTTTTTCCCCAGTTGTCACTTACTATGTAGCTCATTTGTGGATAGCACATTAAGACGAAAATGTGCGCGCTCGTTTTGGTGTAATTTATGAAGAAAATCTGAGGCGTTACTGACACGATTTGACTGCCAGGCATCCATGATGTTTGCTAATGCTATTCGAAAAATGATTTCACCTCCAGGAGTAGACCCAGTAACTGGGGCGCTGTACTCCTTTTTTTCGAAATTTTTACATCACCGGTCGTACTAGCGCCCCAGGTTATTATTGTATGGTCATGTCATGATCCGACTCAGTAATATCGACGGGTGCCCTGCCTCAAACCGTGTAGTCGTAACGGTTCAGGCAGGATACCCGTCTAAAATTTTAGACAGGTGCCCTGCCTTGACCGTTACAACTACCCGGTTTGAGTCAGGGCACCCGTCGATTATACGGGTGCCCTGCGTCAAACCGCGCAATCGTCACTGTCGAGGCAGGGCACCCGTCTAAAATTTTAGACGGGTAACCTGCCTGAACCGTTACGACTACATGGTTTGAGGATATTACTGAGAGTCGGATCATGACATGACCATACAATAATAACCTGGGGCGCTAGTACGACCGATGATGTAAAAATTTAGAAAAAAAGGAGTACAGCGCCCCAGTTACTGGGTCTACTCCTGGAGGTACATGGGCTTAGGGCCAAGGATCGGAGGAAGTCCAGAGTATTGGCACTATTAACTATTAATGGGGCTACAAAACCCAGTGTTATACCTTTCTGATGACTTGGATCTTTCCTCCGAACAGAACATCACCAGCTTCATCCTGAGATGTATGTATGAACACACCACTCTGCTCATACAATACCTGCGTCTGTGAACAAAATAAGGTGAATAAATGAGCCTAAATAAATGTAAACAAGTCAATGTTGTACTATTATATGACTGAGTTACTGAGTAGATTACCTAGCGTGTTGTGACCGAGCGGTATAGCGCACTGAATTCAAGTTGTGGTGGCCGAGTCAACACAATGTGGGCTTGAATCTTGGTCTTGGCACTTGTTTGAATAGGATTTTGTACTTGATTACCCAAGTGTAATTTTGCATACCCACACCACACACTGAAGTGAATGAATGATTGAATTGAAATATAATTCTAAATAAATGATGATTTTCGAGTACCAACTGTTACATTTTGCGTAGCACTTTTTTGCTATGCATGATGATGATTGATGATTTAATATGGGTATACAAGGGAAATCGTTCACTGTATTTGTTATTAAAAAAGTATTAGTAAACCTTTGATGAGGTTCGCGGAGACGTTCGGAAAGGATTGGTTTGCCCGCGCGGTATGGTTGGTATTAAACTATTTTACTACACCACTAACTTACTAGTACTACCAGACTACACATAATATACGGTATACTATACGGATAATACGCTTGTCAAAAAAATAACACAAGTTCCTACAATTATCATCAAATTCCCATCCTTTCATACCTCTACATCTCCTGATGCCATCATGAGAAACACTTGATGTTGATCATTAACTTCATACAACAAATCTGTGCCAAATATTCTCAATTTTGTTATCTATGACACGATGTTTCCGAGTATTTTTATGACATAGTTAAACTCATCCTCACATGACGATGGACGATTTTGTGATGATTTGGCGCTACTGAAAAGGGCGCCACCATTAGTGCAGATCATCTGATCCCTAGACTTGCAACCAGTCCTCATGCGAAAACCTCAGACTACACTACCCGACCCTCTCCCAACAATATTGACATTTTATTGTTCCCAAACGTTTGTTGGGGGCTCCCCGCTAAACACCAAATATCCGGATCCGAAGACAATATCGTATGCGTCCTGCGTAATTACTGAACTTCACCTAGTCCCTTAGCTGTAACAATATTTTGGATTTATTTATTTATTGATTTATTTGTATATTTGTTTAGATTCTACTTATTTTGGTATGGTTAAAATGCTGACGAAGAACAACATTGGTAGTCTATACGCGCAGTGACCTGTAAAACAGTGAGCAAAACAATCGTCATGCAAAGAGTCTTCAAATGTTTTGAATATTATTTAGTAAAGAGTCTAACTTGGTTAAAAATGTACGGCCTCCATAATTGCATCCTCAAAGAACCGGTCTTCAGAGTATCTTAACATCAACAGAAATTCTTCAAATCTTCAGAATAATATATTAATGAAGAGTCCAACTTGATTAAAAAGTTAGTATTTTCCACTTTATAATTATATGACTTAAAAATCTGTTTAATAACATAGTAAAGCGATACAGTTGCGCTTACACCAATGAAAAATTCAATCAGAATCATAGCCTCATGAAACTTGCGAGCGCTATGGCAACTGTAACAAATAAAAACAACAAATTAAACCATTATGTAATTAAAGGCAAAGTATACCTTTGGTTTTTCGGAACCGTTCCACTGTTTTAATCTTATACAAACGAAGATATATACAATTAAACTAAACCTGTGAAAATTTCAATTCAAAAGGTGGTCCCGTTTTGGGGATACCACCGAAAATCGGGAGCGAATATGTCCACGCAGGAAGAATAATCCCTAATAGGAATACACAGTCTGAGAAACGTTACTGACAGTAACGCTTCTCAGATTCAAATTTTGGGGCATAAAAACTGATACCTCTTTACGTAACCACATCTCTTCGGAGTAATGTTTCTCAAAATGCTTTTTACCATCGAAATCTGCTGTAGGCGTCTAGCCAATAAGTTTTTATTGCAATCAGTTTTAGGAGTGATTTTACCAAACGTGTACATTCCCTTTGATACAGGTTAATAACAGCCAACAAAAGGTAAAAATGATGGCCGACTGGAACTCAAAAAAATTGCCATATAATTTCAAGCATTAGCAAAGGATGAGCAAATTCATCCTAAAATGAGGGGGAGTCTCAGGGATGGCGGAAATTGTGAATGTCTTCATCAAAGAAGTGACTGTAACAAAGAGAAAGATCAAATTTTAGCCCCCCAAAATGTTCGGACACTTCAAGCAGAAGCGTAAGATCATAACAAATTTGTATTATCTGCAACACCTAAATGAGGGCGTGTGTGGCAATCATTTTGTGTTGATTTGCTGTACAACGTTAAACGCTGACAGGTACATCTTATATATTATATAAGGCCTTTTATCCATGAGGGGATAAAGGGAAGTGTTATAAAAAAACAGTATTAATATAAAAAATATTATCTGTGCTTGTATTGCCCTTAACACCTTTAAAAAATCAACACCTTTAAAAGTTTAATAAACAAAATTGTGTAAATAGTAGAGTAGGATGCTTAAAGTGTGTGTACAACATTGGTAATTGCCAAAGACCTGTATCCACACTTGATGTAACCTAACATATACATGAAATAACAAACCTGTGAAAGTTTAAGCTCAATCGGTCTTCAGAGTCATGAGAAAACAGTAAACAAAAACATTATAGGTTTTAACTTTTTTTCAAACATCGGATTTTATCCTGCAGGATAAAGACCATTGTTTTACTCATTTTTCTAAAACCTATGGCATTTCAAGCAAAACTATTTCAAGGGAAGTTTTCCACCATGACCATCTTTATACCATGTAAGTTATGTGCAAATCTGTGAACATTTATATTTTCAATCTTACCAATGTTGTACATACCCTTTAAGGCTCAAAATCTATGTTTCTACCATGACTTGTGCACACTATACATTACACATGATGGACACATGATTTCTGTACAATCATAACCATTTCTACCCAGATATGGACAATACTGTTGATTTTGTGTACACAATTTGTTCTTGTGAAAGTGTCTGAAAAAAGTAATATGAAACAGAAATTGGTTTGTTTTGTTAACATGGAAAACATTGGAAAATGTCAATTCAGAACGTGACCTTTACTTTGACTTTTTGGATTGAGATAAGTAGGTCAGATCTTGCAGCCGTTTGTGGCCATTACAGGCATTTTGGTATAAGCCGTTTCCGGCCGCTGTGGTCTTTAAAGGGTTAAGCATTCATTCAATGATTAATTACATTATATTTGATATAAAAAGTGCCCCAGCTGTCTGCATCTATGAACAGATTGTAGATTCAATTCTTATTTCTTAATTTCTTCAGTCTTGTGGGGAAGTTTAACTCGCCGGGCAAATGTTTCAGCCACCAGGAGAGGTACTAAGAGCGTCGCTTCACCATAGACCTGAAGACAGAAGACAAAGACGAACAATGAGAAAAACAAACAGCACTAAGAGTTAATTGATGTTATAGGAGCAATGAGGTTTTTTAAATGTTGCAGTATCCACTGCTAATAATACAGAATTCAAACTGGTCTCTTCTCATCAAACACCTTTGGGGTTCTAGCGGTTAAAACATCAAGGGTTTTATAAACAGAGATCATGGGCTTGAATTCCCAAGTCGCCTGGGGTGTTTTGTTGTTGTTGTTGATTTTTTTGGGGTTTTTTTTGGGGGGGGGGGTGGTTGCCAGGACTCAAAAAGAGCTTTGCCTGGTGTGGAAAATAAGAAGTAACTATAAATAGCACATTCGCGGGAACAACCATGGGTAAAATCTCTTTTGGGAGGACTGTTGGCTCTGAAATTACAGGGTGTTGTATCATGGTTTGAATGATTTGAAGCTTGCACGCCATGGGCTTACAGAAAATAAAAACTTGTTTGAGGGTGGAAACCATGTACAATTAATCTCTTTTATGAAGAAACATTGATTCAGAGAAGAGTCGATTTAGATTATGTTGGGTCTAAATGATTTCAATAGTAAACTCTTTGATGCATTTTCTTGCGTGGTAGTCTACTGGTTAGGCTCGTTTGTACCTTGACAGGTGATGCGGTGGTCTTGATTTTCCCCCAGGAGATGGCTTCGTCAGGTCTGGCACCGGAGTCTGAACCATCAAATTCATTGGCTGTGTTCAGAAAGACGGAAAAGTCTGCTCCATTCCTCTGGGGGGGGGGGGGGGGGGGTGTAAGATTAATGAGACAACTCTAAATGCCCACTCACTATCAAATGAAATAATGCACTATTGTACAGTCTTCTGTGTATTTTTTGCTTTTTGATACTGTCAGATGGCCACATGAATTTTCCCTGGTGGAACAATAAAATTTGATCTATCTATCTATTTATCTAAAAAGAGTGCAAATTCCCAAGAGTTCTACATTAGGCCCTACCACTACAATGGACTGCTTGAATAAAGCTTTTAGTTATTTGGGTGACTTTTCCATATCCAGCAATAAGCCATTCGCGACAAAATTAGATTTGAAGAGTGTTTGGTCTGATGCTTTGTTCGGTCACACGTGAATGCTCAATTTGAATTCCTCAGACCAAATCCTTAAAAAGGGTTACCCCCTTCACAGTCTTTAAGAATGTAAGGCATGGGTATCATCCACTAGGATCCTGGCTGGTAGAGCAGAATGCACTACCTTCACAACTTGTTATGAAGCAATTATGGTTAAGTGCCTTTGCTCAGGGGCACATGTGTCATGACCGGGATTCGAGCCCACACTTCGCTGCAACAACCACCAGAGCTTGGGTCCAATGAACTAGACCGCTCGGCCACAACAAGACATACTCTTTGTATGATCATGAAAATGTTGGCAATTTTGGATGACCCCTTTAGCTAGTTGCCTTCATAGTTGCCGATAAACAGAGCCAGTTTATGCGAAATGAAGCAGGGCTTGGTTTTTACAAAGAGCTAGGATTTATACTAAGATGTGTACCAATCTTAATTGCTAAAATACAACTATATAGACAACTCATCTTATAGTGTTTTGTAAAATCAAATCCAGAGCTCCATCTCACAAAGAGCTAAGTTTGATCTTAACTGCAAATCACTCTTACTTGCTAAGCAAAGTGTGATGTCACAATACAAATCACTATGGTAACACCGACAACTCATCTCAAGATGAGTCTCCGGGCTTTGGGAAATCGAGCCCAGGAAACACGTTCATGGGGTAATAATATGCTTACCATGAGGTTGGCATTACAGATGTGATGTTTGATAAGACCACCTCCAAAAATGATCATCCCTGAGTGAGCTGCAAAGCATGCCTGGTTGTTCATTAGCCGAATATCTAATAGTAAAAAAAAACCAGAAAAAAAACCCATCCAATACCGAAAAATCAAACATACACAAAAATGGAAACATAATGGTATGGCTCCAATCATCAGAGCAGGCCGAATTAGCGGCTACGGCTCTAGCTGGATAGAACTCCCTTGCAACACCCTTAGCAACAGTTGTAGCCATAACTAAATCTGCCAATTCGGCTACGGCCTCATACAGTCTGCGGTATAAGAGTCCAGCTTTCTCCTAAAAACCATCATGGCATACTGACAAAAACTTCCAGTTCGTACATCACAATTTTTTTCTTTTCTTCAGAACTGCTGCAACTTGTAGACTTGTAGAGAGACTTGTTCATGTTTGTGACATTACCGCAAACTTTACTTGATTATATCTCCACCACGCAACGTTTCACATCCTACTTCCAATTGTCACTCCTTTTCACTAACAGAAATCCTTACAAACGAAAAATAAATAAAAGAAAAGGTCTGATTCTAACCTTCGACAATATCGAGCACCAATCCAGGATTCTTGTAAGAGTGGAAGTATAGCATGTCTCCAATGGAGCCATCCGTGAGAGCAGGACTAAACACTGGAATGTTGTTCTGAAAAAACAAAAAACACATATATACACAAATCTTTTAAAAATTGATTCAAAATTTTAAAGAGCTTCCCAAGAAACAAAAAAGAAGTAGGTACAGTAAACATAATTTTCTCTTCAAATTAATACTCCTACTTGGTCATTAAATATAAAGCTGACCAACCATTTAGCACACATTTCAAAGAAGCTAGATAAAGGCCCTTCACAACATTGTTCTCCCTGTTCATCAAACTTATCTTATTTTTAAAACGTTCTCAACTCACTGGGAAGCATGCAACCAAAAGCTGCTTAAATTTGTGACAAAGGGGTTAATCCAATAGGGACAATTCATTAATGAGAGGGTAATTTTATACCTTGTAGGCCCAGTAATAAACAGACTCTGGGTTGTTGATTTCCTTGCCTAGCCTGGCGATCATACGAGATGGCGTCCAACGTGTCCCCTAGAGTGGGAAGACAAACAAACAAAATATCAAGTAACTAAATCGTGCTTTAACACCTGGGGTCGATTTCACAAAGCACTAAGATTCATCTTAAGATGAGTTATCAGTATTACCATAGTGATTTGTATTGTGACATCACTCTTTGCTAAGCAACTGCGATGGATTTGCAGTTACGATCAATCTTAACTCTTTGTGAAATCGAGCCCAGGATCAGCTATATGTTGAACCTACTTCCATTGAAAAAACTATGACCAAAAGACTAACATGCACAGCATGCGACTGCAACAATACACCGATCCATTAAGCCACGCCCATTTCTCATTGACCAATCACAACCGCGAAATCTGATCACCATTTGAGCCGTTTGGTGATCTTTGCACTAATGGTGATCGGGTTTCGCGGCTGTGATTGGTCAACTCGTAAGGAGGAGGGGCTTAATGGATCGATCTATTATGTGTAAGTTGAAATGCAACAACTAGCTTTTCAGTAAATTATAAAGTGCAATCAATCTCAATCAGCAAAATCACTTGAATTCTAGGCTCGACGCCCATGTTCTGGTTCATTGGTGTTTAATGCTATGATTGCCTCACAATGCCAACTAAGAAAAATATTGATTGTAATGTGAGGGGGGAAGGGTGTCGCATTCCACCAAATCCAAGGTTGCTACACCTTTGTGTGGAGCTCTTTGTGGGAGCCCTTTAACTTCCTGTTCCCATCTCTCTGGCAGAGCTGTGTATTGAGAGAGTTGGACGTACCACTTTTCTTTGGTTGCTGGACGCCATTTTCGGTCAAAATGCAGCACAACCCAATGGGCAGACAAGTCTGACACCTTGCGTTTTTTTGGACACAACATTGCTTCTAATTGCAATTTGTCGCAACTGTCTCAATATACAGCTCTGCTCTCTGGTGTACCTCCCCATCCCGTCTTCATACTTGTGTTTTTTGCTCCAGCAGCATCTGATCGAAGATGGGCATGATCCAGTCTTCAAACAAGCAGTAGTTATCATTTGGAGAGAGGAGATTACCGATGCGATTGATTCCTTTACTCCTCAGGTCTCGTCCAGGCAGTCTGAAGTCCCCCATGAAGGTCGGGGCAAGGCACTTGATGAAGTCCTCCTCAATACCGCCAGCTGTAGTGACAATCACATCCACCTGAAGATATCATTAATGTTTGATTTGAGGTTTTGCATGGTGTAGATAAACATAACCTTTCAACAATAATGATCTCTTTTATTTGAAAGCTGCTCTTTATTTGAAAGCTGCTCTTTCCGAAGCCAATAACAGCTCTTCTATTATGATTACGATAATATTTCATAATGAATAATTCGTCGCGCGTACCACGAACCGACCTAACTCGTACACAGTATAAAAAAACATGTTTGGAGAAAATCACGAATGAAGTTGCACTATTTTTCAAACTGCTGTTTCGGGTTCTGCTAACTATTTGTATACAATTTTTTAAGACAAAAATAAAGCCGACTACTTTATTAATACAGAACTGTAAATTTCATTTAATCCCCGCAACTATTTTAATTAGTAAATAATACCTAAACACGCGCGCCCGAATTGCACGCGCTGTAGCGCATAGTACATCATTGGTAAAGTGGCGTATCTAGATAGGTCACTTTGTGAAAAGACAAAACGGCAAATCTAGTGATACGTCGTTTTTAGTAATTAGTGTAATTACAAAACTACTACGTATTTAGTTCTGAAACTTGCTGAAAATGTTAACAGTAATGAGTATATTAATAATTTGTAAAAAAAAATATTTGCAAAAGTGTGTGATTTTTGTCAGTTAGATCGGTTCGTGGTACGAGCGACGAATTGTAACATTAGTGTAATGTACACCATAGCTTTATCCAACTTCACCGACACAACTTTACATTTAAATCTCACTGGTTTTCTTTAAATATGCTCTTGTTTGGTCATATTCAAATATTTGAGTGGTCTGGAAGTTACACATCTTTGAACTTTTGACAACACTCTTTTACTGTTAACTTCAAACTTCTGTGCCTTCCATTTATAATGTTGGACAAAGATGATTTTTACTCTCGTCCAACATTCCAAACTAGATCTACAGAAGTCCACAATTATAGTGAAAATCCTTGAGATTGGCCCATTGAGTGAGGTCTGTTAAGTTGACACAGAATTACCCAAGATTCACAAAACTTGATATTGCTCCTACAAAAAAACCTGTTTCTCCCTAAATATAAGCCACATTTTTTATCGAGTAAGAACTGACCAAATTATGCTGAGCTATGAAGCAAAGATTCTCCCTCAGACCCGAGGAAATAAGGTTGGATGTGTAGCCAAGAAATATGGTGCAGTTGGTCTTGGTTCGATTGATCGGATTGAGCTCTGTTCCCTTGACAACCTCCTCTTCTGACAATGGCTCTGCCTTCTTGTCGAGCTGGGGGAACAAATTAGGATGAGTATTTTGAGTAACTAGGAAACATTGCCTTTTAAAACAGTTGGTCTTCATACTGCACTGGTGCCCTCGGAGTTGGTCATTTAGGTAAAGTCAGTGATTTCATAAACTGCACCTTTCACCTCTGCCGACCTTGGTTCACATCCCATCTCAGACCGGAACTTGCATGATTATTGAGTGGGTTTTCCCCAAGTTTGGGTTTTCCCCAAGTTTTGGTTTTCCTGTTACTTCGCAAACTACAAAAGGGGCACTTTTGTAGGTTCCTTGTTGGTTTTATCCAGTCCGAGTTACTGAACCAAACAGTGTATTTTTTAAACAACATTTGAACATTATAATTATGGCATATGTAGGGTCCCAGTTAACACTCATGTGTTTGTTGGTACCACTGTACGAAACTCAAAATTGAAATTAAGGTATTTCTTGGTATAAATTTTTTTTAAATTATATCATTTTGTCAATATATAGGAATGTCATTTTGTTCTATTGACGAGCGCATTTATTATATACAAAATTTGTGAGAGAAAACAACAACAAACAACACAAAAACAGCAACAGCTAGTAAAGCATACACATACGTTGACCTTTGTCGTTGACCACTTTTGTTTTTTCAATCATTTCTCATTAATTATTAGTTGCGATAATCGTAACCCTCCATCATCCTCCAGACGGGCTTTAGCTAAAGCCCGTCGGGAGAGGGAGGGTTACGATTATCGCAACTAATTAATTATGTGACATTTTAATATTTTTTATGTAAGACCATCTAGAAATTGTCTAAACTCTAAGATGCTACGTTAGTCGTTACTAAATTACGTAAACAGTTAACCGGTGTGTTCCTTTAAGTTTTTAAGTAAGAGCATGAGAGTGATTACCAAACGTATACCTTCCCTTTTTAGGAAACATGCAAGATGCATTACCATTTTGTTTATCTCCTCTACGGCGAGGCCGAAGTTTGAGGCCTGGAATCCAGTGGTTTTGTAGCTCTGAAGGAGTTTGTGATAGTCGATGCCCTGGTTGAAGTCGTAACCACGAACCTCCACCGAGTCAGGTGGCATCGATCCGCTAGATGAGACAAGCACTGCCTGGAGAGCAGCAGCCGGTACACAGCTTGGAAGTTGGTTAATACTCATTCTCGAAGTCGAAGTATTTTTTACCAAAAGTTCTGTATCCCCCGCTGTAGAGTTGATCAGTTGCAGTGATTAATACCCTCTCTGTGTTTGAGCTGCTGCCGCTGGAAGCGAAGGTGATGCAGTGCGGTACTTTAGCAATAGCGGATTGCACCACCAATATGCAATTGCATTAGAACTTAGAATAGAAGTAGCCCTTTAACATGTTTAATAAACTTAGTTAAAAATAGTTTATGTTTTATTATTATTAAATATTAGTGTTTTCCCAGTCCCACCAAACATTCCATTCACAGAAAGGGCAAGATGCCGCCGGGGCTGGGCTGCTGAACAACCGTCCTGCGATCCTCTGTTGTTACATGTGTTCCACTAGTAATAGTATGACATATTTTTCACGACTATTTACATTCAAAAAATACCAGATCCAGATTGTGTGATGTCCGACTGTAGTATTACTCTACTACACTGTGTGTGTATAGGCTAGGCACGTGTGCGCAAGAGTAAGAGAGGTCATGACCTCCCCATTAGACTTTGAACAAGTCCCATGGATAAGTGATACAAAAAGGTGGAACTGTGAACACACGGAGCAAAAGTGGGCGGCAACCTCTTTGGCACACAGTTAACCTCCCTCATCCATTTACTGTCCAACACACTGAGCTGACCACACTGGAAATATACCTTTCTTTTGTTGATAAACAAAGTGCGCCGGTTGGCATGGACGGCCGAATGTTAGGCCAAATAAAAAAAAATACCAGTTGATCGTCCTGATTTTTCCAAAAAGAGGAGGATGAGGGCCTTTATATTTATTATTTATTATTTGTTTCCAAGATGGCCGCCAAGTATTTCAATTCAAACAGGCCACCAATTCTTCAGTTTGAAATCACCGCTAACTTTCTTTATATCAATTTATTGCATGAGGACCCAGGTTAACAGGGGGGTTTGCCGAAACATCCAACTTGTTCTTGGATTCCCCAATGTTGACCTGAACCTGGAAAAGTATAGTTAGAAAAGAAATACACTTTCTCAAAATCTATTTGTGTGCAGGTATTTTTCAAAGGATTAACAAAATAGTAACACCTCACCCAAGCAATCAGAAAAACACAAAAAATGCAGAATACATCAGAGACACCAAGTCAGATTTGATCATGAAAAAATACTTGTGAAAACAAAATTCAAATGACGTTGGATCATGTACCCGGCACGCCAGAAAAAAATATTTGTAAAAAATTTAAAAAAATAAAATAAATAAAAATGATGTGGGTCATGTACCCGACACATCATGCAGTTTACTATTTTTTATAATTAATATTTAAAAACAACATTTTGAAGATTCCATAGGTTTGGCTAGTTCAAAAAAATAAAACAAAAAGAGCTTTTGAACTTCGAGTTGTATTTGTAAATAAAAATGTTTGGCTCCACCTGCACTAGTTCCTTGACTACATCTTATACAAACAATGCACACTCAGTAGTAGTCTGGTTGGTCAGACACCGTTGTCGAAGTCTCCCGATCCCGACGCATAGTCCGAGAAAATATCGACAAGCATGCGTTTTTCGTCCCCTACTGACCGTGCACCAAGGCTTAAGAATTTTGCTTTTGGTGCGAATTACACACACACAAAGACCATCTTGCAGCTCACCTCTGATAAATTTTACTCTGAAAAAAACGTGTTCAGATTCAGAAGACACCACACGAGATGCGTGGGTCAGCAACGCGGCAATGAAGACCAACTCGACACGTTTGAAAGAACTCCACAGTCGAGTCAACTCGATCAAAACTTACAACGTAAGATAACAGGTCGAGTTGTCTCAATGGTCGAAGTGGTGACGACCGTAACCCTAGCTAAACTTCGTTCCCATGGATGATCGATCTCGTAGCACTATTCGATACGGCACGCTCCCATGCATGGTAGCGAGGTTGCATAGAGCTATGCTCGTATATCTTGCACGCACGTGAGCCTGCATGCAGCGTGCAGTCTACCGACGGCCCCATAATAAATGCGGTTTTGTGTTTTCCGACCCCCTTTTTTGTGTTGCAAATTCTAAAATATCGGTAAGTTTACATCAAAAATATTTTTAAAAATCCTAAATTATGTCAAGGGTGGATTAAAAATACAAACAAATATTGTCTTTTTTAGGAAAAATCGAAAATAATAAATAGTAAAAAAAAGGATGCGGCCTCAAAAAAGGATGCGGGCGGGGACGATCAACTGATATATTTTTTTACTTGGCCTTAGCAAAACATTCAATCGTGTTAAAAAATGTTGTGACCAAATTCAACATTTTCTGTAAAGATTCATGAACGGAATATTTGTGTAACACTGCTACAAACTGTGGCAATCTGTTTTTGATTTGCAGTTATGGCTTTCCATACTTTTCCAACCTGGGTTGGCAAAAACTCGGGCTGTGACATTGCAAAAGAAAGGTCCAAGTGGTTGATTGCACCACATTAATATGCAAAGTAGCCGAAGTCACCCGTGTGTGATTCGAACGCTGCTTATTTTGAGTAGCGCCCTCTAAGTATTATGCTCCCTTCTATAGTCAGAGTTTCAACGCACGCGCGCCACACCACTCCCACTCCAAAATTTACGGAGAAAAAACGACTGACTTGTTGCAATGTTCTAACGAGATAAAAGCCTATATCGTCCACATAATATCTCATTTAAATATTTGATTGTTCTAGACAAATACTAATCACAAGTAAGTAATCATGTTCCAATAATTCTGTCTTCCTGGCCATTAATTTCTATTTGGAAAGAAGGGATGCTAAAGTTAGTGGGGGGACAATTATTTCTAACAGAATGGGAAAATGCATTTTTGAGATATTCTATTTTTAAAAAAAACCCTGATGCACACCAATAATTTGGATGCTGGAGCTGGTGGGTAAAAATGATTTCTAACAAAATGAGAAAAGGCAGTTTTCAGATATCCTTTTTCACAAAGAACTGAAGTGATCCACACATAAAATTCCTGTGAAATTGTTTAGTCTTTTTCATTCACTCTCCATATGGACCGACAACCTCTTTATCCGACTGCCAAGAATATCCGCACACTTTTGACAAAATTACCGCGTCCCCAAGATTAGGTTTGGATGAGGTGGGGTGACTCAAGGGGGAAGCAAACAATGGGAATGTTCACGCCATGCCCGATAAGGGACAGAGGGTAACCCCCAATGTTCCCATATTCCCAAACTTTGACACACTTTATTTTACTCTTGTATTGTACCCACCCACTAAAATCCTCAAAAGAATTCCTGAGATTCCAAGCACATAATGAACTTGGCACAAAGTGGGAGGCGGGTACACCATGCCCCATATCGAGCGCCAAATGTAAATATTTTGCACTCTTGCACCTGATTGGTCAAAACTGGAGGCTGGTGAAACTTGATAAACTTTCGGATTGGTCGTGCGTGGCGTGCACCACTTTTCGTCAGAAGTCGTCTGCTCACAAAAACCATCAAAGCACTCATTGGGTCGTGCACGCAGACAAGTCAAGGCTACAACCAAGACGTTGTTGGAGGCCGAGGTACCAAAAAGCCTGCGTAGTTGTAATGTGTAGTGGTAGGTAGACTTTCTACGTACAACTACGACCAGCGTGAACACAACGATGAGCTAAACATTCGTCTTCGCTTTCGTTGCAATTCCCCCAACAGGTTCACCATTTGTTCCAGAAATTTATGTCAAAACGAACTTCTGCAATGTATTAAAAAGTCTCACTTTAAATATTTACAATGAGAGCAGAGGCTCTGACCCTATTTGTGCTTTTCTTGGTGTCTACTGGAGATATTTTGGGCGATATTTTATACGTCACCGTGGAAGTTTTTCATCCTCAATGTTATGGGAGCAGAGGAAGTGGTTGGCCCGGTCGGCGGGGGACAGGGACCGGGCACTCGTGTGAGACACAAGGGAATAACGGTAATTTGTCCGGTAGGAGTTCGCGACGAGGGTTGCTGTTGGCAGATGCTCAAGAGGATAAGCGAATACTGCCACTAGGTAACACATCTCTTTTGTTAAGCATTTCCTTCTTAATATCTACTGCTGTTCTATACAGACTGCAGAATTAAATGGATTGGCACTATTTATTGGGCTAGCAATTATAAACATATTGGTTTAGAGACCTTGCCTTCGTAATTCGTGCGTGCACAGTTTGATGTCTTGTAAGAAAATGTAATTTATGTTTGCTGGCCTGGAATTTCATCTTTGAGGGCAAGGGCATTTTCATTTACAAGGGTACCAATTAGGCAAAAACCAGGACTCTGTGGTTGCTGTTAATAACTCCAGCACCAGGCCTGTGTTTGATAACTAATCTAAAACACAGTGTCCACTGAGTGTTAATGTTACTGTTAGGTGCATGTTGTGTGTTACCCAGAGGGGTGCCTGTGTTACCCAGAGGGGTGCCTGTGTTTCTGTTGGTTGGACACCCTGTTCTGAGCATACCCTGCTGTATGTGTCAATGTAATTATATGTAAACATGTTTGAAGGAAACAATGTGAACATGCACCTATGATTTTTGGCAAGCTTGCATATCATATTTCCAAATGCTTTCTATTTTAGTATTAAACCATCAGGCAGTAACAATATGGAGATCACCAGAATTTTTTTAACTACACACCTTTCTTTGCAAATTCACCTTTATGGAAAAATTATTTAATCTTTTCACTTATTTTTACCCCAAATTAATAGTAGCTAATTTTGACGAAATATCTAACTAACCCAAATAAGATTATGTTTTTTGTCGAAATGAGTGAAATATGCCATGGCATTGTGTTTGGCATCTTTTCACAAATAAGAATATTTAGAGATGCTTTACTGTGTGAAGTATGTAGTTTGAATGCACAGTAACCTATACATGGTAGGGACGAACTTTAATAAAAGCCTCTCCTCCCTCCCACCCCAAATTCTGAAAACCTCACTTACAAAAATACAAGTTACAGTGAGTGAGTGAAAATAATGTTCATACAACATTCACTTTGGTAGAGTAAGTATAAAGTCAGTCTTTTTACCACTGGGACCTTGTCACCCCAGTATGATTGATTGATAGTGATTGATGTATTGACTCGAGTCTTATTGCTAACTTTCCTCATAAAACGAGCAGGATTCATCTTCATTTTGTAAGTTGATCTTGTTGACTGAGTCATGATACTGGTATTACAAAATTGAATGGATTAATTTATTCTTGGGACCTAAACTTTGTTAACTTTACTTTAAAAAATAAAAAATTTTGTCATCGTCACCAAAGATCTTGATTTCCTACCATAAGAACCAGTTATGTCATTATTAATATTAGGGCTCAAACTTTACACTTGGCCGCAGGCGTGAGGCCAGTGATGTTAGGTTAGTGTTGGGCCGGTAAAATAAGTTACGACCGGACAAGCGGAAACCAAGCAGTCTTGTGTTGTAGGCTACCTCATTGTGTAATATATTTGTGAAAAACCTGATGATATCCATTAATTCTCTTGAGTATCAAAGTACGCTTACACATAATACAAATGAGGTCTACATGTAGATCATCTCTTAGTGCTTGTTAAACTTATTTTGATTCTGGTCAGGTAAAAAAAATTCTGGTCTAGTAAATATTTTTAACAGCAAGCCCTGCTCTATCTTGTAGTCCCCCCCCCAAAAAAAAATTGAGCCCTGATTATAGAACTTAAAATTGTGCCAAACAAACTTTAGTAGCACAATTTTTTTTTTTTATTTTTAAAAGAACAATTACAGGATCTCTTGCAAAACAAATAACCCCTCTGTTTACCGTTTACCATAAATATATAAAGGTTATGGGGCATGTAGGCCAAAACCCCAGTGCCAAGGGCCTGTCAAATTTTGTAGAGCTACCCTTGAGCAGGAAAATATGGCTTACTGCTGAGAAGAAAAAAACCCAGAGGGAAAAGAAGTCACAAACAGCACACGTGACATGCTATTTTCGGCTGGTAACTATCTTTTATCGTGAAGCAAAACTGTTCTAGATTTTTCTTGTATTTATTGTGCTTCAGCATTTCTGTGAAATTTGGCACAGTCAACTGCGTTTTGTAAGTGATATTCACACAAGTAAAAAACATGGTATGTTAAACATTATGATTCATTTGTGGTATGATGAAAATTAGATTAGTAGAGAGGCAATGAATTTCGCCACCTAAAAGCCTTCAGCAGGTGTAGCCCCAGTTGCCTTGCAGTACCACAACTACATGATCATTGTAGGCCTACATGTTTACAATTAAACCTTAAAAAAAGTGACCCCAAACCACAACATGATTTGTAAGACCTTGACACAGAGGGTCATTTTCACAGTATTTCAAGATCTCTCATCTGAAGTGTGAATTGATATAGAATTTTTTTAAGTTGCTCATGCTGTAGCAACTAAGAAATGATTCTAACATACACGTACCTGTCACAACATCACATAAAAATGTATACAACACTGGAAACCCCCCCCCCCTCCAAAAAAAACCCCCCAAAACACAAAAAAACAACAACAAAATATTTGTGCCTTTACATGTATCAGTACGTGGAAAATTTCCAAGTTTTATGGATCTTTTCATAAAAGTTTAGAAAGTTCAATTCTGAGCTTAGAGACTTATGGTGTTGCGACCAGAAGGGTCACTGTGAATCTAATGGAAGACTGTACATGTACATGACACAGGGATCCTCTCTCAGCTCTGAGCAGTAACATTTTGTGGCAACAGTTGCCTTTTTGAAACAAATTTTAGTCCTTTGGGAAGCTCAAGGAGGAAGAGACCACAATAAAACAAAGTGATCCCCAAGGCTTTGCCAAGAAACAGCCCAGACTTCGTGACAGCTGGAGGAAACATTACTACAGGTCCTTGACCCCAAACTGTGTCTGACATTATACAAACAAAACCGTTCAAAGAAAAACCAGTTACTTAATCCAGGATTCATGGTTAAGGAATTGAGTAGCCAGATCTTTGGTAAACAACTTGGTCCTGATAGCAAACAAATTATTGTTCTCATTTTGCCATGAAAGCACTGATTTTAAAAAGAATGTTATGAGAAACTGATATGAATAAATTACTTTCATTTAACATTTTACAGTCAAACCATTTTTGTACAAAATTAAATCATACAATACTTGCATAAACAAATATTAATTTACTGACAAAAACAATTATGAGAAAAGAAAGAGTAGTATGTGCAGTATTTTAATTTGTTGAAAGTAATTTTTCTTTTTTTACATAATATTGTTTACAAATCAGGAAGCTTGGTTTTGAACTTTGACATAAATGAAATGTCAATAACTGGATGCTATGACGGGAAAATGTACATTAAAGAGAAGCACGTCACACCCATGCCATGCCCACCATTTCTTGAGTCTAATTGCATGTAAAAATTTAGTGGCAAATGGGTAAACGTTGCCTTGCCTAAAATGTACACTACAGTCACATGGACATTAACTCCCAAAATGGCGCAACCAATTGATCGTTGTGATGATGACTTAAAGTGAATTGAGTCAAGAGTGTACTTAGATTTACAATGCCCTTTAATAGTATACCCTTGGTAATTGAAAATAAACACAGAATCAAGTGCTTAAAAAAAAAAAAAAAAAGTTATAAAACTGGTGGCATGTCGCCGAGTGGTCAAGTGTACTGGACTCAAGCTCTGGTGTTTCTGATCAGCAGAGTGTGGGTTCGAGTCCCGGTCTTGACACTTGTTTCCTTAAAGGGTGTGTACAACATTGGTAATTGCCAAAGACCTGTATCCACACTTGATGTAACCCAACATATACATAAAATAACAAACCTGTGAAAGTTTAAGCTCAATCGGTCATCGGAGTCATGAGAAACTTACACTACAGTGAAAAACCCCATTATAGGCTATGTTTTAACTTATTTTCAAACATCGGATTTTATCCTGCAGGATAAAGACTATTGTTTTATTCATTTCATAAAAACTTTGGCATTTCAAGCAAAACTATTTGAAGGGAAGTTTTCCACCATGACCATCTTTATACCGTGTAAGTTATGTGTAAATCTGTGAAAATTTATATTTCGATCTTACCAATGTTGTACACACCCTTTAAGCAAGACACTTAACCATTATTGCTTCAGCTCGTTAAGCCGTAGGTCCCATGTGTTGTTTAATGCAGGTAAAAAGACCACCCCAAAACCAGTTGCACTTATTGCTAAGAGAAGGGGTTAGCCCTAGTGTTTATGGCAGTGGCTGCTGAATGTGCCGCAGCACCAGGTTAAAAAAAAAATGGGTCTCATAATTCAAAAGCTTCAAAAACGTGGAAGTTAATAACGATAAGTGCTTTGAGACGCCCAAATATAATTAAGCACTATATAAAAACTTGTTATTATTATTATTAAGAATTGACTCCAGTTTCCATGACATTACTTTAAAATTATGTTGTTGTACAGTTCGTACATTTTTAATTGTCAGATTTGCAGAATGATGGGCTAAAGGACTCGGGAATATTTTCTAAATAGTTTTGACATTTCAGTGTTTGATGCATAGATTATCACAAGTAACAGATAGCCCAATGCCAACCATAGAGTCCACTTAATAATGATTTATTAGATGTATATGCAAACATGTGAACTTCACTAGATGCAGGCACTATGACCTTCTAGTAAGTCTAATGTGCCCATTAGTTTCCCTGTGGATCTGCTTATGTCAGCATTTTACATTGACACTGACATGGGCCCAAAGAAAACTCGAGATCTTTGAGGACCTTGTACATGTACAAGTGCATAAGGCATATATAATATGTACCTTATACTAGTATGTATGGTGGCCCTGAAGGGACATCGCATATCGCATACGTGTGCGCACACGTATGCGATATGCGATGTCCCTTCAGGGCCACCATAAGTATGCAATCAAAGATTAAAACATTCCACGACCAATGTCGAAATAATCCAAGAGCCTGTTTTACAATTTTCTGTCAAACTTGCAACCAAGTCAATTAGTTTGATGCATTGTAGGGGGCCCAATCTGTAATTGTTTTTGTTTGTTTCCTTGGTGGGGATTAAATTTGACTTGACACACCCTTGGGTTCCCATGGAATTTGTCATCTGCTTTCAATACTTAGGGCTAATTGCTTGTCAAACAGTTTTATTGAATATCAAGATGATTGCATCATTAATTTTGTCATATGGTTCAGATGATCTCATAATAAAATGTATTAAAGGTGTATATTCCATTATTGTTTTTTTGAATAATAAAGCCATTTCTTTATCAGGTCAACTTCATTTCTGGCATTGGGCCAATAAACTCATAAGTGGGGGGGGGGGGGGGGGGGGGGGGGGGGGGGGAGTTGTGTACATGTAGGTCAGCCTTTGTACTCAATAAAATTGTCCTCCTTTTTTCCAAGGGCCAAAATATCTCACCTGATTTGTGCAAAGCCATGTACAATTTTACCCTGTCTGAAATCCTTTATTTCTGTTGAGAATTTGTGTTCTGATACACAAGGGATAGAAATAACTTTTTACAAATGCTACAAATTTGTTGAATAAATTTCTATCAAATTTGTTTTAAAAAATCATTATTTGGAGCTTGGGTGGGGAAGGGGAATAATACCCACCCTCAAAACAGGGAGTTAAAGTGAACAACAGCAAACAAAATATATAATTGGGGAAAAAAATCCCAAAGGTCCTCGCACTGAAAACATTCTCAAACTGCACAAGAACAAGAAGAATCCTTATTCTGTAAAAGATATCTTTCTTGTATACATTTATACTTGTACACCAATATAATGTACATCATGTCGTACTTGAACTGGAATTCCATCTTAAACACTGAGTTGACCTACAGGGCATATTTAACTTGCTTTTGCTTTACATCAGGTCATGGGTCCTGCCCCTGACAGCTACATCTGTTTCATGTGTGGCTTCGTTGGTTAGTTTTCATGTTTTGCTTGGGATCCATGAAATTATGAAATACATTTGCATGTAATGCTGTAGTTAGAACCTCCCCAAAGCGGTATTTATGGGAACAATTATGATGAAAATAGGGTTAGGATTATTGTCGTACCAGTTGGTCTCAAGAGTAACCATGAAACTATAGTTGTTGTACCTCAAAGTTTGGTCTCTGTTTCCTTTTTCTTGTCTGCAATAAGTTCTGGGAAGGTTATAGAAAAATCTAGAACAGCTAGCCATCTAGGGAGTTCAAATCAAATTATACCTCACATTATTGGACACCAGTTTCAAATCGTTATGTGAACATCTAATCTAAGGATTAAGGAGGATAAAGAAAAATCTAGAACAGCTAGCCATCTAGGGAGTTCAAATCAAATTATACCTCACATTATTGGACACCAGTTTCAAATCGTTATGTGAACATCTAATCTAAGGATTAGAGAAGATATCGACAAATCTAGAACAGTAGCCATCTAGGGAGTTCAAATCAAACTATCCTAATATCATTGGACACCAGTTTCAACTCATGATGAGAACGTCTAGTTTATATCTCAATGATTTTTCAACAAAAGACGGTGTTACTTAGAAATGAAATAGTGTAGGATTATCTTTGCACTGTACATATCGTCGGCGTTTTCACGAACCGGCGAATCCGCCCACGCAGCTGAAAACAGCGTTTTGAGAAAAACGCTTTTGAAGTTGGTCACATTTTTAAAATGTGTTTTCGCCGGTCTTTTAATTGAAAGTGTTAAATATTTTATAGTGATACGGTAGTGTATAAGTTAAATAACATGACTAAATACTTGTTTCTTTATTGTGATGCTTTGTTAGAATGCTGTTTGGTTCAAAACTTATTCGCCGGTTCGTGAAAACGCAAATTAACGAGCACCCCGGATTCGCCACACACAGAACGCGTATTCACACCACACACAGGGCGCGGATTCGCCGGTTCGTGAAAACCCGCAGGGGGGTCTGATTCGCCGGTTCGTGAAAACGCAAAATGCTGTAAACGTCGGATTCGCCACACACAGGGCGCGGATTCGCCGGTGACGACTTTGACAAGCGCGTTAAGCGGTAGCATTACAAACTAACCCTGGGGAAAAGGTTATTCGCCAGTTCGGGAAAACGCAAATCCGTAAAGTTGACTGATTCGCCGTTTATGCAATAAGCGTAATTAAAATTGTATACGCTTTTAAGACTTAAAACTTTGCAGAATTGTTAAGGACACCAAATACAATTTAAAAATGCAAAAAAACAAAATGCTGTAAAAAAAAATTTCCACGGATTCGCCACTTCGTGAAAACGCCGACGATATGTAGCCCACTATCCTTTTGTGTTTCTTGTTTCACATGACATAACTGGTATTTTATCGCTGACAACTTGACCCACTTGTCTTTCTGTTTAGATCTAATTTAAAGGCTTTTTGAATTGATGCAAAAATATGTACAAGATGGTAATTGTGTGTGGGAAACATTCATTTACTGTAGGCCTAACTTGAGTTACTTTTAGGTTAGTAGGTTGTGGAGTGTTGTTCCTACCCTTTTTCCTTTTTCCTTGGATGGATTTGACATCAGAAACCAATCTAGAGGAGCACCACATAGGCAGAACAATTTTCCTGGTGACTCTGTGTGACCATGTGATTGACCCAGAGTATCATGAAGTAATGTACTCTTGATGTGGTTGTACTTCAACCCCATAGGAGCAAACACCTGCCAAAGCTTCAGAAAACACCTGTCTAAAACGTCACCCTGTATCAGCTTTATGATTTGTTGCCATATCCTTTGAAAACACATGTAGTTAACCCTTTGAAAAAACAAAAATGATTCATTTTACATGTAAATAATAAAAGTTGATTTAGTGTAATAGTTGTAAACCTGTTGGTGGACAAAAATGTGGGCATCACTCGATGTGTACATTTTGGCATTGTACTAGAATTCACTGCTGTTATGATAACTTGCTTTCTATTTTTAGCTTTGAATGATAACATACACTGCATCTATAGGGTATAACATCACACACCTACACTTAAACGCAGCAGAAACTAGAACCACAGCGTAAGTGCAGTAAAAACCTCTCAAACCGAGCTATAATGGAAAGTTCAATTTGTTGGCCCTTCCTTCTCTCTCTGTCTCCATGACCCATTTCCACTTCAAACCCTCTACCTAGTTGGATGCTATCACTCATGTGCCATCCACTCTCCTACTCAGTGGTATCACCATTGGGGGTTTCCGTGCTTCATTATCAACCTTCCCGATCCACTTTTCACAGATCCTTCCCCTCTTCAGCCCAGGCAGGGCAAGCCAACCTTTCTGGCTGGGCTCATTTAAGGAGGTATGTTTGTTCAGGATCCTTCATTGTCAGGTAGAGTTCAAGGAAGGCCGCATACAAGGCCATGTAGCACCAGGAAGCCATCTTAACAGTAGACTGAGGTCCAATTAAGACTCCCCCTTGTCTGTTGTTTAGTTTCTCATACTTTTATATTTTATCATATTGAATGCATTATTCATAAAGCATTTTTTGCACAGTCCGCCATATTGAGTTTGTTTAGGTTTTTTTCTTATTTTTGTTTACGTTATTGCAAGTCTGAATGTATGCATTGTTTTTATCTAAAGTTTGAATGCGAGGCTTAAAGGCAAAGTATACCGTTGATTTTTAGAACCGTTCAATTATTTTAATCCTATAAAAATGTAGATATATTTAACAAAACTAACCTGTGAAAATTTCATTTCAAAAGGTGGTAACATTTTTGAGATATCGCCGAAAATCTGGAGCGGTTATGTCCACGTAGGAAGAATAATCTGTAATTGGAATACACAATCTGAGAAACGATTCATGCAGAAACGTTTCTCAGATTGAAATGGTTTTGAATCCCCTCTCTAAATTCACATTCACAATTGTTTCTCAAAATGTTTCAACAGCTGTAGTGCTTCTTACCAAGTAAGTTTGTATGTTGGAGTAATTACTCATTTTTGGAGTAATTACACACAAAATCAAAATGAAATGACTGAAAGAGAAATTAAAAATATATGTATTTTTTGTACTTCTTTTTAACTTTGTATTTTTATTGCCACGCCTGTAATTGGAGTTTTTTTTGATGAAATAAAATTTGATATAATATAATGTAGAAGTCCCCTCATTCCACTAGGTGAAAGTATAGACCTTATGCATATGACGTCATTTGAGAAGGGCGCCCTCGCCTAGAGGTCAAAAGGAAGATGTTCATTGGCCAGTCCTGTGCGCCGCGCCTACAAATCAGCGCATTTCCATTGTTTCATCATCAGTTTACCTCTAAGATGGCGGCTTGGTGACGTCAATGCATAAGGTCTATAGTAGTCCCAGCCGATTTCCTATACCTCCCACCCAGGTAATAGTTAATAAGCAGGACAGTTCTTTTCAGAACTAAGAGAAGTCTCCCAAATTCAGAAATCTACTCAGCGGCAGTAGAATAAACAGCAAGACAAGTTTCAAAGAACAAATCTACACAAAGTAGATAAGCATACTGATGCCTCACCATGCGATGCCGCAAAACCCATTTACATAACTAGTTCTTTTTACATTTGCTGAACTTTTAGGAGGAGATTTTGATATAAAATCTACAGCATCCATGTAAATTTGTGAATCTTAAAAAGCATTTGTGTCTGGAAAAATCTGGACAGTTGAACTTTTTCAGTTGTGACATTACTGGCTAATGCAAAAAGTAGTCCAGCGGGTATTTGTGGCCCTGTTAAGGTTCTAGAGCTTTCCATTTCAGTAGGAAATTGTATTTTGACATTGATTCCCACTGGCACTTTTACCACAACCGTTTTGTTTTTTTTCCCAGAGGAAGAATGTGACACCAGTATATTTATTTAATTTAGCTTGGGGAACTAGCAGTAAATGCTATAACAATACCCTGGTGTAAATTCAGCTAATCTATGGTATTTTTTGTTGGTGTTTTGTAATACCTAGATGTGACTGCTTGATACTTCTTGCCTTCTGAATCTGTGTGGATAAAAATCTACCTGGGCCCATTTTCAAAGAGTTGCTTAAGCACAATAAATAGCTAAGCACAACAAAATTATGCTCAGCTGAATAAGGTAACCAGCCAAAATACTGTGTCACATGTACCATTTCTGACTGGTATCCTGCTGGAATTGTCTGCGTATGCAGTTCTTTGAAATTGGGCCCTGGAGTTTGATCTCATCATCTCACAAATGCTCAATTTCATTTGTAATAATAGGAACAAGAAGTTTCTTTTTAAGATTTAAAAATCTGAAAATCAAAAACTGTAACAAAATCCTAATTTATTATTTTGAATCTTTCAGGCGACCATTTTTCAGATGCATGCAAGTTTTGTAACTTCAGAGTTAAGATACATTGTTTCATTTGTTATGAGATTTTTTTATTTTTTAAGTTTAAAGATTTAAGCTTGTTTTTGCAAGTAAATTTGTGAAAAATTCCCTCGTACTTTTTATACCATTATTTATCACATTTTATTTATTTATCTACAGCCATTTTTATAACATTGGTGTACTTAATTACACATTCAATGTGGAAAAACACTTAAGAAGTTACAAGTGGTGGTCATATGAGTTTTTCTGTTTTTGAACCAGTTCTATAAAGTATAATTTGGATCAAAGGTCCTTTTCGAAATCAAGGCTTGGGCTTGCGCTCAGGCTTAGGCTCTGTCAGATATTTTTAAAACTTGCGGTTTATTTATGAGCCTTCAATTAGGCAGACTTGGTTTAACAATGCTCAAGCCAAAACCATGGTTTTGAAGATGGCCATAGTGTAGCAGTTATGTTTGGGCGAAACATATTTTGATTCTGTGTGGTTCACCTCACAGTCGGTATAGTGTTTTGATTGATTATGTCAGTAATTGAGTTACGCTAAGGTCATGTGAACTGCAAGGTGTCACCTCAATGTACAATTTTTTTCACGGCTATGGCAGTGGACATTTTTGTCAATGACAACAGCATTGCACTGCCAGCAATTAAACCGTTTCACTAACTATGCGGTCATCCTGGTATAGAATATTCAGACTTGTCCCAAGCAGCTGTGGTGTCATTCAATTCTTCTCTTCATTCTTGGATTTTTTAGTAATTGACTTTGTCAGATTTAAACTTTCCATCACACTCTGTCTGTCCATTTGATGAACTGCAGTCCGTTACTTCTACATCATGTTTTAACGCCATTTCCAATTTCAGTTGAATGCGTCTTTTTCAAGTTTCTCAACGCTTGATGGAGACAATCAAAGTTTTTGTCAACACTAAAATTCAAATTCAAATATGCAGTTGTTTTTAAGCACAATTTAATCATCTAGAGAAATTTTTGTATTTGAAACTGAACATTTTGATGAAAATTAGCATACTCTCAGCTTTTATAAGTAGTGGCTAAATACTTCATCACTGTTTTCACAAACCAACAAATATGTCAAAAATTACAAAATTTGTAAATCAACTTTTGTACAATTTCTGTAGAACCAATACAGAAAACAAGACAAGAAACATGCAGAACAATGGAGTATAAAAATGATGATGACAGGAGGGCAATCTAGACACGAGCTTGGAGAACAGCAGGACTATTATCATGGTGAAAATGAAAAATGAGTGTTTGAATGTATTTCCCAAGATTAAAATTTTATTTCTGATCTGTTCCAGGTACTGTTGATCTTTTGAGATTGTTACGAGAAGGACAGCCATTTAAAGGTGTTAATGAGGTACCAGACTATGAAGAGCAGTGCTACATTTACAGATTTCGCAAGGATACAGATGTTTCAGGCCTGAGCACAGATTTCTTTGGCCCAAGGTAGACGGTAATTCCAAAACTAGTTATAACCGTGAGCAGTGTGCGAGTATCAATGGGCAATGGTATGGTGGCCCTGAAGGGACATCGCATATCGCAAACGTGTGCGCATACGTATGCAATGTCGTGAAACAATTCGCGAATGTGTGCGCACACGTATGCAATGTCGTGAAACAAATCGCGAACGTGTGCGCACACGGTATGCAATGTCGTGAAACAATTCGCGAATATGTGCGCACACGTCTGCGAATATATTTGCGATGTCGTGAACGTTTATTGCATACCAAGTTGCATACCTTTGAATAAAATGTCTAATGATCTGGGGGGTTTCTTGCCTACAGTGAGATTAGCGGTAGTCATTGCAGCGGTAGTCATTGTTGTGAGGCAAGCGAGGCGGGTGGCGTATTTCTTTTTTTCCCAGGACGAACGTGGGCTATTAACATAAAATGGGCGTGTTTGACCGTAAAATACCCTCGCGCGTGCGTACTCTTCGACCTTGATTGTAATAGCACAAGTACTTATTAGTAGGCTGTAGGAGGTAGATAGCTTATGCTGTAGTACATGTTGGCGAAACTTGGCCTGGTGCCAAGTTCCTGGGTACACATTATTGTATAGCCATGCTTACAGGAGCCTGACTGTAGCGCCACGTACTCCCTAGGTCACTAACAAATTGTCTGCAACTATGACATCATCCCAAAGGTATGCAACTTGGTATGCAATAAACGTTCACGACATCGCAAATATTTGCACTCGTGTGCGCACACATTCGCGATTTGTTTCACGACATTGCATACGTGTGCGCACATATTCGCGAATTGTTTCACGACATTGCATACGTGTGCGCACACATTCGCGATTTGTTTCACGACATTGCATACGTGTGCGCACACGTATGCGATATGCGATGTCCCTTCAGGGCCACCATACAATGGCTCTACATCAGTCTGGGAGAGTTCTTAGAGTTATTGATGAAGAAGTTGTGTTGATGCAGCAAGGTCATATCTCACAAATTAGCGTTTTCATAAAATGTCAAAAGGTTGTATCACGCTTAAAATAACCCCAATGTTCACATAAAGTCAATGGACGCTAAGATACGACTGCGTTGTACAGAGCAGGTTTGCATGGGATACAACTTTGTTGCAGAATCGAGTTATGACCTTGTTGCACTGACATGACGAAGACCTTTCTGGTACATTGATTTGATTGTTCACAATTGAACACTCAATTTGGATTCCCCAGACTAAAGACAGTTTTGCTAACATCATAAGGTTCCGGGAAACTTTTGTAAAGCAACCTCCAGATGAGCAAAGCCTAGTACCTTTGTGCCTTACACATTCATTGGGAATGTTGTATGGGTGGTCAACTTCTCTCGTATGACTTACCCAAACCATTTCTCGAACCATGCAGCAAGCAACTTTCTCTAGTCTGAGGAATTCAAAATTAAGAGGTCAGTTGTGACTATATGGTAAGCAAGTCATTGTACCAGACATTATTAAAATCTAACTCGCAAATGGCTTATTAAGATTCCTTATGTCTTAATTAGCGGCCTATATGGACACTCCTTGTCTAAATTCTATCTGAAACCATTGTACAGTAGGGTAATGTTTTTTCTTGGTCAGTATTACCACCAGCAATGGGAGGCTCTGTGGCTTAATATATTCTTTTTTAATGCAGACGTGTTTATTGATTGAATTTTCTCCAAGCCAGTAGTAAATGCATCAACAGATAGATGTGACCTGTAAGAAAAGTGACACTTCAAAGTCAATACCAAACTGTTATTAGATTTTAGGGAGGGAATTATCATAGCCTTTCCAAGATCAACACACATGGTATTGGTCAATTTCACAGGTGGTAGCAAAGTTCATAGCGAGGGTAAAGTGTAATTCCTTCTAGTAATGTGGGAGGAGATGGGTAATTCCTGTTGAACTGACTGATAACTTTAGGGGCAGGCCAGAATCAACTCTTGGAAAAAACCACACTAAAACCACACATTCAAGCAATTTTCAGAAAAAGAAGGGAATAAACAAAGTTTGAATCTAGATGTTTCCTTGGTATAGAATTGAAACCACTTCATTCTGAGAAATATTTATTAGAAAAGCATTCATCGCAAAATAAATCTGTTTTTTAAGACAACTTTTTGCCAGTTGTCTTAAAAAAAAACCCATGAACAGTTTTGAACCCTAATTTCAAAGACATTTTTGTCAGTTAGTTTTATGATATTTCTCAAAAGCTGGACAGTGGTCTTCAAATAACAAAGGAAGGTTTCAACATCCTTTTAAAAAATCATCTGGCACCATCAATCAACTCATACTTTTAGGGCTTACTTCATTTTATTTTCTCCACCTTATTCATATTCATGTTGTTTATATAGTGTGTTTATTGTGTTACTCCAAGGTTAATTACCCCCCCCCAAAAAAAAAAAATTAAAAAAAATTAACAAACAAGCAAGCGAAAAAAATACAAAACAAAGATAATCCTCATGTATTATTATTTGTGTCTGTTAACTGTCAAACTCCAGATGTAAAACCAGCTGTACACGCTCCTCAATCTCCTAATGACGACTAAAGCACCCACTTAATCAAAATCAGGCAGAAGCAAGGCGTTTGAAAGTGGGGGCTGGCCACTTAGTTACAATTCCCTGCGAGCAGTGTCGCTAAGTGTCACTAAGTGTCACTAAGTGTCACTAACTGCTAATCCGCACAAAATTCTTGAGTACAGTATCCATCAACAGCAGCAGTGGTTGGGTAGGGGGGATATAAGCCCTTTCCAAGGAAAAAAAACGTTTTTTACAATAGTTATTAATTGTACTTGCTGGTATGAATATCGTGTCCTGTGCAGGCAGTGTATACTGTAGCATGAGAATTCCACTGTAGGCTAATGAAACTAATGAAATTGTCCATCTTTACCTACGTTTCTTGACAGATCTCATTGGCTAAAATGTATTTATAAAGAAGTCTTAAGAAGATCCACCTTACCACTGCCACTTAGTCTGGCCTACTTTTGTTTGAAATTTCCATTATGTCCAAATTCTTGAATCTGTCAAACGCAAGCAAAAAATGAGGTGGCCAGCTGGCCACCCCCGTTGCAATGCACCTGGTCGAAACACCGAGAACAGATCATTCAACTGGTTCTTTTCAGAGCTATCTCTTTTTCAAAGAAGACATTAATACATTTATATGGTTTACTCAACAGACTTTCAATAATATCTATCCACCCTTCTAAGCTTATTTCATTCCTCTTTTTATTTCTTCATGTGAAGATTTCCAAAAGGTTTCAGCATCATGTTCAAAATAAAGTACTCATCAGAAAAGTCGCAGAATCTCCTGACCCTGGTGGACAATGATGGCAACATTCAGTTCCAGATCCGGATGGGTCGTCATGTGTGTGAGATTAGGATAAGAACAACCTCTTTGATTTCATACCAGTAAGTGCCCGCAGTTTATTCATTAAACTTCTTTTTAAAATTATTATTTAATAGATGATAAATTTGCATCAGGGACAAGGAATTTTATTTGGTTTTACCCTTACACCGATGTCTGTAAAGGACTGTATACTCAGTGATTTCCCGAGTCCTGTGAACAAAAATCTACATGCATATTAATTGGATGAGATTTGAACCAACAACCTTTGCCATTCTAGAGCAGATGTCTTACTATTTGACCACTGAGATTGTCAGGTCACTATAGAGGCAATTCAAACTTCCTCTAGCTACCATGTAGTATATTTTTTATTTAATATTTATTTATTTGATATCCAACAGCGGATATCTGCCATTTACAGTTATCATTTAAAAAGCAAATAAAATTATGTAAATGTAGAAGTTAAAACTACAATTAGAACAATGAATGCTTGGACTACAGGTATTTACATTCCATTAATGGCAGAGGAAAATTTGTACAGGACATTCACAATGGATTTATTCACCTCGTGAACATAATTTATCTGCCCCTGTAATTTGTATTGCATTGTCAATAACCAACACAGTTTCCTTTCCCTATAACACAGACTTTACAGTGAAAGTTTCGGTGACGATCAATGGCACGACATGGCTTTGTCCATAAGTAACAAACAGAAAAAATTCACAGGTTACATGGACTGCAATGAGCTGTCAACGTTTCCATTGAGAGCCAAGTACAGCATCAGCACAAATGGTCAAGTGATAGTCGGTGGGACTGTGCTTGAGACCGAGTTTCCATTTCTGGTCAGTACATGTATTTAGTTGTCACAAGGTTTTGTTGTGAGACACTCTCTCCAGCTTCAAAAATTAAGTTGAATAGACACTTGTTCAGTCTAGTCTTTAAGTACCGTCATCAGCAGAGTTCTTTTACTATAGACAAACCGCAAGTGCTGCATGCCCCGCCGCCACATGCTGGGACGCTGGCACCGCAAGGTTTTGTACACGTGGAAAAAACGTCATCATTTTAACTTTTTATTTAAATTAGGTGTATTGCTCAATGATTTACAGAATTGTGCTGATAAGACAGCATGACATAACAATGATTCCTTTCAACTGAATGTGGTTTCAGAGAAAGGGATTCAAATCTCAGAAACGTTTCTCAGACTGTGTATTCAATAGATCGATCCATTAAGCCCCGCCTCCTTACGAGTTGACCAATCACAGCCGCGAAACCCGATCACCATTAGTGCAAAGATCACCAAACGGCTCAAATGGTGATCAGATTTCGCAGTTGTGATTGGTCAATGAGAAATGGGCGTGGCTTAATGGATCGGTATATTATGGCTTAGTCTTACCGCGCGGACATAACCGCTCCAGATTTTCTGGCGATATCTCTAAAAAGCTACCACCTTTTGAAATGAAATTTTCACAGGTTAGTTTTGTTAAATATATCTACATTTTTATAGGATTAAAATAATTGAACGGTTCTAAAAATCAACGGTATACTTTGCCTTTAAGCCTCGCATTCAAACTTTAGATAAAAACAATGCATACATTCAGACTTGCAATAACGTAAACAAAAATAAGAAAAAACCCTATATATCTACACTTAAATATGATTAAAACAATCAAACAGTTCAAAAAACCAGAGGTATACTTTGCCCGTAAGTCCGCATTATTATTTCACAACTTATTACAGGCAATTCACATAGCACCAACTTATCACAGAAGAGGTACCTTATTTTACTTTTGTGTCTTCATGAATACAGGGAAGAATGCAAAACATGTATTATCACGACACTTTTGCAGCAGGATCAGACTGTACAACATATTTCCAATGTGAAAGCGAACCGGTAAGAAATATTTATACCGTTAGAATGTATCGTCTCTTCTGTAGATGTATGTATCTATGTATTGTAACTCTATGCTTTTAAAAAGGTAATCTGTTTAGCCAAAATTAAGAGAGAAAGTGTTGAAATCTGATGTTAAAAAAATATAACAGGGTTTCTAAATTGCTAACTTGCAATATTGCTACATTTTAAATGTATCCAAAGGACACACAGATGCTTCTCAGTCTAACACTGGTCTGGATGACTGGGTTTTTTTCCAAATCCTAACAATTTATTTTTCTAGCGCTCTGTATTACTTATGAGTTATTTCACTTTTTGTATTTCAAAGGTTCCTACAACAGCCTATCCAGAGACAACATCAGTAGAGCCTACATGGCCCGATTGGTTAAGTCCACATACCACAATGGGGCCTCCTCCAGAGCCTACGAGCCTTGAGCCCATGACCCCGGAACCACCCCCTGAGCCTCCTCTCCAACCACCAACTGTGAAGCCACCAAGTACAGCTGCATCACCAAGCAGTTCAGCTACCGATCCCTACCTCATACCAGCTTCTATAGGAACAACTTCACAAACACATTTAGATGGGGTAGGTGTTTTTACTGTATACTGTTCATAAGTGTGACGTAATTCCACTGCAAGCCACGCCCACTTCAAACAAACCGGCCCCACTGATTACCAGAAGCCCAAAGACCATAGGAGTTTTATGGAGCTAGTTTTTCTCTGATGATTTATATCAGTAAAGTTGAAACTTGGCTTGACATTCTTCAAAGACTCAAGGTCTTCTCATTATTATTAGTTTCTATCATAAAAAAGCTTTGGAATGATGAAGTAGGACATTTTTGGTCAAATTACACACAGGTCTTAAACTTTGAATTCTTATCTTCCCGACAGACGCAGCATCCCCTTATTGAGTTTGGTATGCCAGGTTTACCACCAGGGTTTGTGGAGGAACTTTTACTTTTTGACAATGAAGACACAGTTGTTCTCCTGCTTGAGGAGCTGGCTTTAGCCATGCCGGTAGGTTCTCATATCAAAGTTCCTGGTCCAATTTCATGGCTCTGCTGACCGCGGAATTCAGTGCTTACGACCAATGTGAAGCACAGAGTTTTATGGGCCGTAAGGGCAGAATTCCGCAGTAAGCAGAGCTATGAAGTTGGACCCTGATTTGAATATAAACTTTAAAAAATTACTTCTTCACAGTTTTTTTTAAATATTTTTGATGAGATAAGTAAGCATATTTTTCCCAACATCTCAGCGCTTTCTTTTACTTCTTTTTTGACTCTGTTGGATTTGGATTTTGAAATGTTGTGATATTTTTTTCCAGAAAAAAAAAATTGGTTTTAAGAATAAAATACATCATTGGTTTTGGAAGAGTAACTTCACTCCAATCCTTTATTTGCCAATTTAAACACACTCTAGTACCAAACTGTGTTCATTTCACCAAAAAGCATAGTCAAATTTTTGAGGAAAAAAGGAGCTCTATATGGTTTGCTGATATCTTCTTGTGTAATTTTTACTGAAATTTTAACTGAAAATGTAATCACTGGAACAGGCTGGTCCTGGAGAGAGTGCAAGACTAATTCAATAAATTAATTATTATTGCAAAGGGGCCTTTGTGCCAAACTTACTGATACTGGTTTGACAAAATAATGGTAGAATTTGTTATGAAAATATTTCTCAAGACAGTTTGTATCCCCTGGTGGGAGATTTATGAAACAAATGATTTCAGATTAATAATTTGATTTTAATCATTACCATACCTTGAAGATTAAGAAACTAAAACATGCACTTATTCGTTTTCCTTTATGATTAGACTATTTATGGTAGGGTAGGTTCACCTGGGGAGCCCGGCCCACGGGGTGAAGGAGGACCACCTGGTGAAGAGGGTCCAAAAGGAGTCAGGGGTATCAAAGGAATGGTAAGCTTCTCTTTTTTTTTCTCATAGAATTTGTTTCTCAGATTCTTGTCTTACAAAGACGCCTTGTATCACAGAACAGACATTAACCCTTTAGAGACCATATCAGCTGAAAGTGGCTTGAACCAAAATGCCCATAGGGGCTACAAATGGCTGCAAGACTTGACCTACTTCCTCTCAAACAAGAGGGTGGGGGTGTAAAATAAAGGGTATTGGACGGAATTGATATTGTTCAATGTTTCTCATGTTCCATAGAATGTTAACAAAACTAAAACTCTAAAACAAAACCATGTATTTCTGTTTCTTGATAATTTCAAAAAATTTCAACAAGATTTGCAAAGACCGGGACTCTGCTGATCAGAAACGCCAGAGCTTGAGTCCAGTGCACTTGACCACTCGGCCATAAACTAGACAAGACTTTGGTAGTCCTAAAAGTGCTGTACTAATTTCTTTCTAACTAACAGAAGTACTTCTTAATTGTTAACTGTAGACTCCTTGCAGACTTGTGTGGCACTGTCTTCAATATAGGGGTAAATTATCAAGAAGTGAGTTTTGATGAGGCATTGGTTAAGATGCATAAAATAATGGTGGAAAGATTATATTCCTGTTAACTTGTTTTACATTTGGAAAGCCACTTTGTTGTAAGCTCCTCAGCTGATGAGTTTTGTTTTTACCCTAGATGGTTCCACCATACCCGGGTTTCCGTGGTCCAAGAGGCCCCCCTGGTCTACCAGGGAGGAAAGGAAATGAAGGGCCTCCGGGTACACAGGGTTACCCAGGTGCAAAGGGTGGCATGGGACGCCGTGGGCTTCCTGGAATTCCAGGGCCAGGGGGTAAAAGGGTGAGTGTATTCACTCTTTCTTGTTCCATGACACTGCAATGTCATGCAGCCATTAACTTTAGGCTTATGCCAGAGCTGCCAACTCTCCCCGATTCCGCCGAAAGTTCCTTGAAAATAAACCAATCTTTCCATGTTCTGATGAACAAATTTGAAAATCTTCCTGATTATGGAAAATTTTGAATGTTGAATGTAATTCTAAATATATCCCTGATTGTTTTACAAAATCTTCCTGGTTGCAAGATGCAAATATTGGCTGCCCTGTTATGATGTCACTGGATTAGGGCGCCCCTTATGAGCTGAAAAGAAGGTAGCTCATTGGATCTCCTTGTGCACTGTGATAAAGAGCTGTGCCATTGTTTAAACTGTTTCTTTAATCGTTCTACCTTGAAGATGGAAAGAGAATGACAGAACAGGAGCTGACCAAAAATTTATTTAAATTTACCCAGTTGGTTTCCCTTGTGGTTTATTACTTGATAAAATCAATGTAAAGATACAAATTTATACAAACTTGTTGCTTGGATGTGACAGTTTGTTAAATTGTAAGGTATTTTATTTGTTCATAGGGTCAACGTGGTTTGCCAGGTCAACGTGGTGATATGGGTGAGCGGGGAGAAGATGTGAGTAACTAATAGATAGTTCCCAGTAGACGCCATCTTTACGGGCAAATCGCATTTTGGCTTGCAGGCGCGTCAAGCGCTCAAATTATTAACGCAGCCGCGTCATTCACTAACCAATCATGCAATGAGTTTGGTGAAATGTGCGCGTCCTGCACGCCGTTTTCACGCGTAACGCATGACTGTGTGTTCCAAATTGCCCGTAAAGATGGCCGGCTTACGTCATACTGCAACCTATCTATAATTCATGTTCACTTTTCTCAAAAATCAGATCCCTTCAACTGTTGATATGTGCTTTTACCCTTTTGATATTAAGTGAATTTTGATCTTATCAGTGTCCTATATACAAAGATGAGAAATTTCATACTTCAATCAGGCGTTTCTGAAAAAGAACTAACTGTTATGTTCTACTAGTGTAAATCCTGCTCTCTGATTTGTACCTCTCTAGTGCTTAGCAACGGTCTCAGATGAGCTGTCTGAAATATAAGTCTTTCAGGGTTTCTGAAAGGTGGAAATGTCATAATTTCAAAATACCTTCTAAAATTTGGAGCATGGTTTCGGACATTCTCTCAAACAACAATGACTTTCACCTCTGCCTGTAACAAATGTAACATTTAAAGCTGTAAATTACTACTTTTATCGCAAAATAAACTTTCTATAAACATTGAACGCAGTCAAAGAATACACAAGTTCCAAGCTGACTTCCAAAACGTTAATTTGATCACAACATCAACCGTAAAGTTTGATGTAAATCAGCCTGCCAATACTTAGTCTCAAAACTGAGCTGGATTTAACCAGCCCTGGGCCCGATTTCACCAAGAGCTAAGATTGATCTTAACTGTGAATCAATCTTAATTGCAAACCACTATGGTGACATTGACAACTCGTCTTAAGATGAATCTAAGAGCTTTGTGAAATCAATTCCAGGACACTGCTAGGATTAACTTAGTCTTTAATTAACTTAAATGTAAATTTTGTTCAGCAACTTGTTTTTGTTTACAATTGTTCTGTGTAGGGAAGAGATGGAGTGAAGGGTCCACCTGGCATCTTAGGGTCACCAGGTGCTAATGGGCAGCGGGGTCTACTTGGTCAGATGGGTGCTATGGGAGACCCAGTAAGTACCAATCAATCTCAAGACTTGTTTCTTGCATTGTCACTGACGCAACAAACTGACAAGTGTACAAAATCTTCTTTTTTTTCCACTAGTGTCCGCTACAAGAAAACTAGTTGAAAACACTCTGAAATTTTGAAGGATATAAGTGGTATTTTTTAAATCATTCAACTGTAGACGCCATTTTCTTTGATTGCTAGTTTTTACTATGGTTGGTGTGTGTGTCAGTTCATGGCATTGGTGACGACATCAATGTAGGACCTTTTCAAACAAGCAGATGAGTTGAAATAGCTTCAAGAATAGATCGATCCATTAAGCCCCGCCTCCTTACGTGTTGACCAATCACAGCCGCGAAACCCGATCACCATTAGTGCAAAGATCACCAAACGGCTCAAATGGTGATCAGATTTCGCGGTTGTGATTGGTCAATGAGAAATGGGCGTGGCTTAATGGATCGGTGTATTGAGAGTATACTTTGGACATTAACGGTTGAAATTAAATCTTTTTCTTTAGGGTCAAAGAGGTCAACCAGGTATGCCAGGACTCCCAGGATTCCCAGTAAGTAAATTTGTGTATTTGTTCAAGTTTTTATGATACACCATGTGGGATCAGGTTGGCTCAGTGGTTTCTTTCCCTGCCTTCTACATCTGTGAACCCCCGGTTTAAATCCCACCTGAGACCAGAGCCTCAGACCTTGTATGTGGATTGGTTCAGTCCCTACCTGATTGCATGGGTTTTCACCATTGAGGTTTTCCTTCTACATCTAAAACTGTACATTTCTTCTCGTTTCCTATTAATCCAGTTATTGGCGCTAACTGTGCTGTTGGATGTGTAATAAAATAAATCAAATAACTAGAGGTTAAGTTTTTGTTAATTACAAAAACAAGGTGTTCGTGGGGAGTGATTGAATGAATAGGTCACGACTTTTACCTTATCAATCCAATGCCTGGTTCAGGAGGTATGAACTTTCAAAAATTTAACATCAATTTCCGGTTTGGACCGGAAGTCAAGGTCGAATAGGCGTCACATTTTGTGTAGCACGTGAAAAGTTTATGAAGACCTTTTTGATGTTGTATTGATTGAAAAAATCCAATGTGTGGTTCAGAAGTTAGGTTTTTTTCAAATATAAAGTTTTAACTTTTGAGTCATCTGCAGTTGGTTTGAATCGACTCAAGACAGATGAGACATTTGAACTCCTCTATTTTATGTTGTTGTAGGGATTCACAGGATTTCCTGGGCCCGATGGAGAAGCAGGGGAACCTGCTGAGGATGCAGAACCAGGACTGCCCGGACCAAAAGGGGACAAAGGAGAACCGGTATGTTGTTTAGCAGTAAGATTGATTCGCATCAAGATCATTCTTAACTAGGCCCTATTTGTGGAATTCATTCCCGGTCTCTTTCGTGTAAAATTAAGCCAAGCTTCAGGGCTTAATAAAATCAACTTATTATTATTCTGTTTTGTTAACAGGGACCGCCAGGGTTCACTGGGTATCCGGGAATGGATGGTGACCAAGGGGAAGAGGTGAGTTGGTGTTTATTCACCTCCATAAATTTCCCTAGTTGTATTCCCGAGACCGTTTTTATTTCAGTACAATTCAGTGAACTTTTATTTCATGATGGCAGTATTACAACAGGACGTTCATTTTAGAACATCGCTATTCAGTTTATTACACAAAATTTAGCATTTTGACAGAAAGCCTAAAAGATTTGGGTTCACTAGAAGAAAAGACAACAAATCAAAGTAAAGACTGCAATATATTTGTTTTTCCTTAAACCTTGAACTTCATTCTTGATTCTGTATCTTGTTTAGGGAAGAAATGGTTCAATGGGATTGCAAGGTGAGACAGGCTCACAAGGCCCCTTTGGCAGACGGGGTGAACCAGGGCCATCAGGAGAACCTGGACCAGTGGTAAGGAAACAATCTAGTTTGTAATTGTACCTTTTTATGTTGACTTTAAATTTGGGAAGATTTTATTCACAGTGTGTGGTAAGAAAACAATCTTTTTAGTTTTTAATTGTACCTTTTTATGTATTAGGGTACTTTAGTTTTGGGCAGATTTTATTCACAGTGTGTGTTAAGGAAACAATCTTTTTTGTTTTTAATTTTACCTTTTTATGTTTTACTTTAAATTTGAGCAGATTTTATTCGCAGTGTATATAGCTCTATTACTGTGAAACAAAACTGTCTATTCTGATTTCCTTTTTGTGCTGGTCAGGGCAGAAATGGCAGCCAGGGTTACGAAGGACCAAGGGGTAGGCTTGGGCTTGCTGGAGACACAGGCAGACCAGGAGAGACTGGTCCCAAAGGGTTAATGGTGAGTCAGTCTTATCCTCTGAATCAATGTTATAATGATTTACAATAATTTACAGTTAAATCCACCCCCCATCCACCCCCCTTATCCACCCCCCCCCCCAAAAAAAATGCACACAAAAATTTGTATAAATTACAAACAGTATTATCCCCAGAATGACTGTTTTGGGTATCATTACCATTTCTGAATGGCGTATATATTCTTGTTATAGCCCTACAACCTATACACCTTTTCTATTCATAATTTCACATTAAGGGTCGAGTGGGTCCTGAAGGTGGACCTGGTGAGTCGGGGTTAGAGGGGTATGAAGGCGACCGAGGGGAGAAAGGAGGAATCGGACCAACAGGTCCCCAAGGACAACGGGTGAGTTGTAGAAATGATTTGTTTTTGTTTAATCCCGTAGTTTGTAAAAATTTCCTTCCTGTTTTAGATGGTACAAGTTGCCTCCTTTTTTTCTCCACAATCTGATTTTATAAAGTAAGACAATCTCAAACAGCATTTACAAAGAATTGCTAAAAGGCAAAAAATCAAGTACACAAAAATCAAGTACAAATTGGAATGATGGAATATTTCACTTCCATTCAAAGTAAATATTTTTTGTATGATGAAAATGTATAATGTAGATTTTCAAGTTTGTTATCAACTGCAGAAATAATTGAGTTATAAATTTACAGCTCAGTTTTTAGATCACCTTGATTAAAAAAAACTGAAAAACTCAAAATAAAGTAACAACCACAAATTGCTTTGTTTGACTCTGACTTCTTTAGGGCGAAACAGGATTGGATGGTGACCATGGTATACTTGGAATAAAAGGAGAAAAGGTGAGTCTACCATATTTTTCTGACTTATGTCACTTTCCACCCAAATAAGTCAGTGGCTTGAAGTCAAACTTATTGTGATTTGATTCCAAAAACAAGCCTCAGGCTTTTCATTGTGTTGTACGAGCAGGTTAATGTTTTGGATGATTTGTCATTTTAGAACCAAATTTTTCTTTGAAATTTGTGATGTAAGACAGAAAAAGGTGTGATCATTTGGGAGAAACATGTTTTCCTCTATTGGGTTTTAGTACAGAGTGTAAGCCTCCCCTGTCTTTCAGAATTTAAGAGACCATTCTTTAATCAGCATGACCAAGTCATTGTCACACATCAGAAAGCAGTGACAATGTACGGATCTAGGAATTTTACCAATGCACTTAAAAAACCCACACACACACATTTTTATTAATGCGATGTTTACGGGTTGACGCAAATGGGCAGTACAGAATAAGGTCTTTCGTGAGGTTCAGGATATTATTATATGAAGGCACAAGCTACTAAAAGGAACAAGATAGTAAAATTTAAAAAATTGGGTTGTAGGTTCGAATCTTGCCCGAGTAGTATGCCTGTGGATTTATTTTCACAGGACTCGGGAAGTACGTACAGTTCTACACACATTGGTGTGTGGCTAAAACCAAATAATGTTGACCCTGTTAACTTACGATACATCTATAAAATAAATGTGCATGTTTTAATTGTTGTTGTTTTCCACAGGGTGATCTTGGATCTGATGGATTTCCAGGGTATCCAGGTTACCGTGGAAACAGGGGTCTGCCAGGTATAGACGGCATACCCGGAAATATGGGTGAAGGGGTCAGTTTTCTCTATCATTATTGCAATGGTTACAATTCAATATTCAAATGTCTACCCGTTCAAACCGAGGACTTTAACCCTTTCAGTGCCAAGGTTTGCAATCTATGTTAAGCCATTCCGAAAGTGCCAATATAGTACATGTACGATCTATTACATGCTGTTACGAGAGGGCATTATCACTCAAGAAAAAGTACTGACTTTGGGATGTACCAAGGCAACACAAATCAGCAAGATTGGTTTTGTTTGGTGAGAAAGACTTTTTTTATACAGAATTTCAAAAAGCTGGGCACTTTAGGTTCAAAACGCGAAAAAAGCAGGCACTGAAAGAGTTTACAAAAGGATGTTCCAACAGAGTGAGTACGTCTCTAACAAAAAATTTAACACACTGATCTTTTTTAATTTAACAGGGCGAGCCTGGTCCCATCGGTGATACCGGTAACAACGGCACTGAAGTAAAGGGCCCACAGGGATTTGCAGGACCAGTGGGTCCCCCTGGACCGCCTGGTTTACAGGGATATTCAGGTACACCGGGATCAAGGGGACCAATTGGACTCCCTGGGGAGGAGGGTGTGAGCGGTGTTGATGGTATAAATGGAACAAAAGGAAGGGCGGTAAGACGAGACTGTTACTATCACTTCAACTGTAACTATTTTGCTTTTTCATAAATGTTAGTTCATGAGAAAAGGTTTTACAAATATAGGAATATCCATTTGATTTCATTTGTACGTACTGTAAATAATTTGTATGTTCTAAAGAGTTTATTCCCTCCAGGGCTCACCCTTAACACTAGCCCGGTGTACATTGTATTTGTAACACCACTTCTCAACTTTCCCTGTGGGCTACTAAAAAATGTGCAACCTACTTGTTTAAAAGCTTACATTTCTTCCTTTTCAGATGTGAATAACAATACATGTTTAAAACTTGGGCTACTGAAACTTTCTGGGGGCATGTAAAAAGCAGAGTTTACTATAGCCTGGTGAGCTACTTCATGAACGGCTTAAGCTTAAGGCTTGCCCTCCGACTGAAGAAAAAATATTTTTCAAAACATTAATGTCCTGCATTTCCAGTCAGAGTTAGGAAAGTTGACAACATTCAAAAGAGATGATGTTTTGACTTCTCATTGCAGGGAGTGGCGGGGCTGCCTGGATATCCCGGTGAAGGAGGCACTTTAGGTATAACTGTAAGTATGATCAAGTTAAGCTGATTGGTCCACGGTTGGGAATGAAAAAAACAAACCAAGAAATGTTTCTCAGTTGTCTTCTCCATTGATCCCCAGTTCATTCTCCCCCAACCTCGTTCAAAGGGATGATCGATCTCGCTTTGCCATTTTCCTGGCATGCGCTGCTCACTCATAACTCCTGGTACTGGTTAATTAAGAGGTGCAAGTATTATGCACATTTTAACTAGGCCTTCAGTCAATCCACTCAATGCGCTTGCCCAAGTATGGTAGCTTGCAAAAGATGCATCAAGCCGTCATAGAGCAACTGGGCCCCTCTGATTCTTCTTTGATCTTGTGACATGTCTAACTGTATACAGTTTAGGTTGACCGTGTAAAAACATGATTCATTTTTTTGGAATTGCGTCTATTAATACTTGCAAGCATCCTACAAGTGCTATGCAAAGCAGTCACTTTTGGGAGCCGATCAGTGCTGTTTTTCAGCACATCCGTACAAGGGTAGTGACGAGAGGTATTGATACAATGCGCTGCCCATGGTTGCAAGGCTGGCTCTCCCCAAATCCCTCTTTCCTTTGATTTGTACAGTTTGAAGTTTCCAATATACCACTTGTATTCTGACAAGTTGTGATGTTTTGACTTAGATATTTTGCCCGGAATTACATTATTTTTGTTAAAATAAATATGCACCATTGCAACAGTGCTAAATACAAGGTTTGTTTCTGAAACTTGTCAGCATTAATTTTTGGCCTTTGACAAATAACTTTGTTAGGGTTTAAACACAAAGCCATTAGCACCTTTTTCATTTTTACATCTGGGCCCATTTTCATAGAGCTGCTTATGCACAGAAAGTAGCTAAGCACAACAAAATTATACTTGCCAGAATAAAGTTACCAGCCAAAACACCATGTCACATGCACCATTTATGACTGGTATCCTGTTCATTTCTGATTAAGCAGCTCTACGAAATCGGGCCCAAGTCATTTTAATTGACAAGCAGTTTGCAACACCTAATTTCCCTTTTCAGCACAAACTTCAATGGTTTTTTCACAGATCAAGCAATGAAAATGTCACAAAACACAAATTGACACCATTCTTTGCACAACCTTGCAATATTGATTGTATTTATTGTCACTGTTTACAGGGAAAAAAGGGTGAAGTTGGATATGAAGGTTTAGCAGGTCAGCTTGGTGAACGGGTAAGTTCTTGAATCTAATTAACTGCACCTTATGAGTTTAAAGCAATGCTTAAGATAGGTTCTTACTTGGATTTCTTTGTCCATTTCCTCTCTGCATTGAAGGGTAAATCAAACTTCTGGTGGATGTTGTCAAACTATAAAAAGTTCACTCTTGTAAAGCTTCAAGCATCCAGTTCAAATAATAGTTTAAAGTAAAGAGCTACTTTTCAATAGAGTTGGGCAGCTGGTATAGCCGGGGTGTGGGGCTGTGCCTCCCCACAATTTCCAGCGCTCCAGGTGCCCCCCCAAAAAAATAAATAATAATAATCAAGATATATTTAGTGCCCTCAAAGAAAGTAAAAATGCTGGAAAGCAATGCAGTTCCCCTGCCTCCAGGGTCGAAGGTCAAAACTTGTATCTTTCTGGAGGCAATTCTTAAAAGCATATGACTGTATCATGTGACTGTATAAAAGATATTAAAAGCAAAGAAATGTGCTTTGGATGAGGATGTTGAAAGGCAAGTTTTATTATATAATCTCTAAAGCGAAGAATTTGAATGACGGATTTTTGTTTTGTTATCAACATAAGAAAGATCTTATATAGCGCAGAATCCACCTAAAAAGGCACTCAAGGTACTTCAGAATAAACAATAATGGTTCAAAATAAATACTAATCAATGTTTAACTATAACACCTGTAACATTTTTCATAAATAATGACATTCCATATACTTTCATACTCTGGTACTGTTATTTGACAGCTCAGACCAATATTTATTACTTGATAGGGTGGTTCTGATGATGCAGGTCAATTTCATACCAATGTTTATAACTTGACAGGGTGAAACTGGTAAGACAGGGCTGAAGGGTGAGCCAGGAGAACCTGGTCTCCCAGGATCACCTGCTTCAGATGGCTACAGAGGTGACGAAGGAATGATAGGGGAGGATGGTCAGCAGGGACAACGAGGAGCTCCTGGTCCTCAGGTTAGTCCAGAATAAAGAAGACTTTTTGCAGTCTTCTCCGTCAACATCGTTGTGCTTGATAATGTTTAAATTAAAGAGATCAAATTGGGATAGCTTGGGTGCCCTCAGGTCAACCTAATTGTATCTTGGTAGGAGTTTTACCAAAGTCCACATTGGGATGTTATAAGGCGCCAATTAGGTTTCTAGCTGGGTAGTCTGAGTACTTCAAGTTAACCCAATTGTATCCTTGTTTGGGTGCTATCTATGCCTACAAGTTTTCAATTGGGGTTCCCAGCTTGGTTTGAGTGGCTCTGAGTGTTGTTTTTCTAAGCAGTGTAGAGGCTTTTTTTCCCATACTTCAGATTAGGCTCCATCTCCTGCTCCAGTCTTCGTCTGATGTTGGGAACACAGTCCAAATTGTACAATGCTCCGAAATGGATGACGGAGCCCAAGCCGGAGGTTTGAAAAAAGCCCATTTTAAAATATTAAATACTTTTATTTCAATCTTCTTGTAGGGGGTAAAAGGACCCACTGGAGTGGCAGGAGATCCCGGCAAGAGGGGACCACCGGTAAGCGTTTATGTTTATATCTACATGTTCTTGTAACTTGAAATGAATGTGGGTAATCAAATGAATTCTTTTGAGTTTTAGAAATAAAAAGCAGTGTGTTTTATGGTTTTAGGTAACTTTTTTTACTTTTCAATACCCAAGGGTGATCCTGGCGAGATAGGCGAACCAGGAGAGGTTGGCAAAAGAGGAATGAGGGTAAGTGAAGAAGTTTCCTAAACTACTTAAGAAAGTGCCTCTGAAACATTTCTTCCAACATTTAATTTTTCCGAGTTGAAGGTACTCATTAGTACTTGGTGTGGTTGTATTGCAGGGAGATGCAGGAAGGCCGGGGCCTTTAGGTGATAGAGGTGGTAAAGGACCCAAAGGGGAGTTTGGCGGAGGTGGAGGACTCGGTTTGCTTGGCAGAGGCGGAAGGCGGGTAGGACAAAAATTGTTCCAATTTTTCTCTTTCCATTTCCAGGGAATGTTTTGAAAAAACAAAAAACATGATATGGGCAATGTTTGTAATGTTTGCTTGTGTTGATGGAGCTGGTACTGCTATTGCATAGTCTTTCTGGAACATTTTGCATTGTTGGGTAAAAATGTGGGAGAAATAAAATTGCCTCATAATTGTGTATTACTTTTGTTCTCTTTAGTCTTTGTCTACTTAACATAGGCATCAAAGTCATGGCATTGCTTTGGAGCCCCTTAAAATAAAAGAAATTTCTCATAGAGGTGCCTCTTTCAGAGAGTATAAAAGACATTTAAAAAGCCAGTACAATTTGTAACATGATCTACAATGTCAAAATTTGCACCTGTGGACAATTTTTCACCAGGGCCAGTTTGGCGGACGTGGTGGCTATGGCATCAGGGGGGAAAACGGAGAGAAGGGCGAGCAGGGTGAGATTGGTAATCAGGGACCCATGGGTGAACGTGGAATCACCGGAGTACAGGGCCCACAGGGACAGATGGGTGTCCCTGGGGTACGGGGACCACCAGGCCCCAAGGGGGTACAGGGACCCCAGGGCCCACAGTTTGGCGGCCTTGGGGAGAAGGTGCGTGAAATTTGTTTCAGTTATATATTCATTTGTCCCCATCATGTGAATGATTTCTTTTATCTTCTTTAAGGAAGAAACTATACCTAGATTTTTGGGTACAATCATGAATAAATCTCTTTTTGGAGGAGTGTTGTGGTCTCAATGTTGCGAAGAGCACTCTGCTCATCATCTGCTTGGCCCTTTTCTCCTGAAGATGAGCGGAGTATTTGTTTGAAACGCCAAGACCACAATGGCTCTTCTTAGAGCCAACACTCCTTTTAAAAATAGATTCACTGCTTGTTATTATCCACTCCATGCAAAGTTTAAATCATCGCTTTTTCATCTTCTTGTTTGGATGTGCGGATAATGAAACAAACAGTCTTTTCTAAGATAACTTAAAGAAAAAGAACTTAGGTTTCAATTTGGTCTCGCTTCTTTTGCCTTTGTGAAGGGTAGGAAAGGTATAGAAGGTGTGACCGGTGTATCAGGACCGCAGGGTGTGCCGGGTGAGTTGGGCCCCCCAGGGCCGAAGGGTACCAAAGGCGACATGGGTATCGATGGGGACATGGGTCCCCCTGGAGAGAAGGGACTGGTAGGACCAAAGGGAAATGAGGTGGGTTCTTTTTTAATTATATGGATTAATCATATTTCGGTAATTCCAATTTTGTATGATTTTAATGTTATTATTTTGTTGGCTCAGGACAGGACTGAAGGACTTAGAAGAACTGTAAAGACCCAGTCGGCTCAGAGCAGAAAGGAGTTAAAATATCTTTCTGCCTTAAGTCGATTGGGTCTTTCTAGATCTTATAAGTCCTTTCTGCTATGAGCCTAGGATTTGTTATTATCAATTATCAACATGTCTAGACCGGAAAATTGTGCTCAGCTGATTGGCTCTAAAAATGGCCCTCTTTCTTGGACTTTGACTAAGTTTAACCAAAGTACTGTAACCCTTACCTATGAAATAATCATAATGTAGTTTTATTTCCGTCATTAGGGGCTACCAGGCCGAAATGGATCCAAAGGAGTCAGTGGGTTAGAAGGATCCAAGGTCAGTATAACCCTCCTACTTTTATTACCATTTTCCAGTGAGTCGGCCAACCATGCACAGGTTGTGTACAGTGCAACTGTGCACAGAACCAACTTGTGTACATTTGTGTACAGACTGGCATAAGTCGCTCAACTCAATATTGAACAATTTAACCAAGATTTACGATTTGCCAGTTGAAAGTTATTCTACATTTGTTGACGATAAGCAATTTTTTTATTTATGGTAATAGTGGAGATACTGAGAAAGTAACATGAATAAATAAAACGTTTAAAGTGAACTTATGGAACTGTTAGGCCTAATTGATCATTTGTTAATGAGACTTAATGGTTTGATTGAAAAGAAATCAACTTAGAGCTGTAAATTTTAAAAAGCTGTGGAGATGTTTTGTTTATTTATCTTTAACAATCACAGATAAACTTAGAAAATACTAATATACCAAATATCCCAAGCTCGGGAACAAAGATTTTTCTTTTAATAATAGTTTTATTAAGATAACATTAATCATAATTACTTTTCGGACAATTCACTTTCAGGGTAGCAAAGGTGTTGAGGGTGAATATGGCAGAGCTGGCTTTTCTGGTGCTCCGGTAAATATTCTAAGCATTGTCTGTAGTTAAAAAAGTACTTATTGATCCATTTCAACAGCTGCAACTGTTTAACTACAGACAAGGAAAAGTAAAAGACCTGTTGAAATATTTCTGATATCTTGGCACTTAGCTGGAATGATAATGATTGGCTTGTTTCTTCTGTGATAGACCTACAGTGAATAAAACACGTAGTCTGTGACACCACACATTTACAGAGTTGCTGCAGAGCCTGGACTTCCTGAAGGCACAATTTGTTCCGTTTCAATTTGTTTATATCGCACCCAACAATTTTTGTCAACTGTTGGAATCAAGGAAGGGAGCACATCTCAAAATTTGTTCAGTTAATAGTTTTACCGTTTTGGTTTTGACGTGAAAACAACTTTGTGAAATCTGTCATATGATCAGCGTCGTATCTTGCCTGCTAGAAAATGCCCTGGAATGCACAAGATGACTTTTTTTTGTAAACAAGTAGATGACATGGTCTATTGCCAACTTGATATTCTAAAATCAATGTCAATTTAATTCCATGTAAGCAAAGTGAGGCATGAAAGGAGACTTCATGGTCCCCGTTTAAAAGAAAATTTAATAAAAATAATAACAAGTTTGTGGACTTTCTTTCTATGTTGTGATTGACAGGGTATTCGAGGTATACCAGGGGAGAAGGGTGAAAATGGGGCGTTAGGGCCTCACGCCCCACCAGGATTCCCTGGCTACTTCGGTACACAAGGACTAAAAGGAAGAGTGGTGGGTACACAATAATAACAACTTCAGATACTGACAATCTCCAGTGACGTCAACTTACTGTTTAAAGTTGAAATCATCCCTATTTAAGGTTTTCCGTTACTAAAATAGCCATTTATTTTGTATTATGCAAATATTTGCAACACTCTGCTTGATTTACTCCCAATAGTTTTTCATTATATTTATTTAAAGCAGAAAATATGTGAATGTAATTTACAGAATTGTCATCTTTACACCTATTTTTACGGTCTTATTTTTGTTTCAGTTTCTACTTTTGATATTTCTTCTACGTGTCATTTAAAAAGAGACGGTATAAATGATTTATAAGATAAATAAATGCAACCTTTGTTTGTTTTTCCTGGAGGCAGGGACTGCGAGGACGGAAAGGTCGAAGTGGTGTCAAAGGGACACCAGGGGTGCAGGGACGACCCGGACCTAAAGGAGACCAAGGAAGAAAAGGATCAAGAGGCCCACTAGTATGTCTACCTGTGTTCTATTAAGTAGCACAAAAAAGTCTAAGCAAAACATAAATATATGCTTAGCCGAATAATGTAACCAGCCAAAATCTATGTCACATGTTCCATCTGTGACTGGTATCCTGCTTAGCAGAACATGATTTTTGCTGAGCAGAAAATTGTTAAGCATTTTTTTCTGCTGATAGAGCTTTGTGATTAGGTTTATTCTAATTTGTGGTGTTCAGGCATAGACTCTTTAACATATCAACACCGTTTTCACGAAGAGACACATTTGCTGCTGCAGCCAGACTTTGGTGTTTGGAGAAATCTGCGCTTGAAGTTAAATATTTTAATGATCAGTGGGACATCCTGAATAATTATAATCTTTCTCTACTTTGAACTGGCTCTCTGCAGGGTCGAGAGGGTTACAAGGGAGGTTTAGGGGAACCAGGCGTCACCTTTCCTGGTGAGCAGGGTATCGATGGAGTCAATGGTGTAAGAGGACTGAAAGGAGAAAAGGTGACTTGACACAATGCTCTTTCCTATTTATAATCTACTTCTGGAACATTTAAAAAACAAGCTCCTTGATTATTAATTGTTTATGATTAACTCTTTCAGTGCCCGCATATGTTTTGCATTTTTAACCTGAAATTCCCAGCTTGTTGAGGTTTTTCGAAATTCTGTATAAAGAATATAACAAATTCAAAAAGTAACTCTAACATTTTCCCGGGAGGTTCTTCCACAAGTTTGTGATTTCATTTACTGATACATCTGCTATTGTCAGATGCTGTGTGTTAACTTAACAGTAACAAATTTAGACTCTTTGTGATACAAATTCCCTAGTTTTGTAAAGCTAGATTTCATGAAATTTTCTCCGTTTCGGTTGATCGCAGGGCAACAGAGGGCCACAGGGGCCCGTTGGTCCACTAGGAAGAGAAGGCTACATTACCAGAGGGGCCAGTGGTCCCATTGGACTACCTGGGGAACGGGGACCCAAGGTAATTAAAGAGCAGCTTGGTGGTGGATTTGTGCACAGTGTAAATCTCTGTTTATCATTAATTATTATAAATCTTGTTCTTGCTGTTGTTTAAGCCCAACTCCAAACATTTGAGTTGGAACTGGGAATGTCATTGGCACCTCGAATTGAACACAAGAAGATGATATCATCATAAAAAATTGCAAATAAATGAACAAACATTCTCAATTACAAGCATGGCTGCATCTCACTCTCCCTATCCCGTCTTTAAAAAACAAAACTATCCCTGCTGCTGCAGAATGCTTTTTATCTGCAACTATATTTTTAATTCATAGGGTGACAATGGACAACCTGGGGAGCCTGGAGTACCAGCCCAGCCTGGGGAGACGTTAGTCGAAGGCCCACCTGTAAGTATATTTTTTGACTCGCTAGGCTAGTGACCAAAGTTTATTTTCTTAGTTCATTTCCCCACTTTCCTTCACATTTCCTGTTGATTTTGTAACAATCAAACTTTGTGATACAAAATCTGGTCATTTATATTTATAAATTCAGTTGAATACCATATAGTCTCATTTAGAAAAAAAGGTGTAGATCTGTAAAGAACCAGTTGGAGTTTGCTAGATGTTTAGTTTTATAGTCTAGTTTATTAGTGTTATTGCACAAACATCAAAATACAATGGGTGCAAAAGGGAAACTCTCAACAGGCATGTAGGCCCACTAAATGAGGACCCTCGATCACACGTCAGAATAAAACAAAAGAAACAAACACAATATCAAAATGGCAAAAGCAATGGCAGGAAACATAGGATGTATATGTACAGTAATAAAAGTAAAAAAGTCACGAAAAAAAAATATATACTATAGAAAAATGTGGGAACTCTTCAGCTGTTTGTTTTTTTACAAGCTATTTTTAACACACTTAAGCCATCATCCCTTTAAATATGCTTAGCTTAGAGTGATAATTTGAATTTAAGCATCAGTGCAGTTTCTGACAAAGTGTCTTGATTGTCATTGGTTTAAAGGGGCCCCCAGGACCTCGTGGCCCACCAGGACCACCCGGTAAACCAGGGAAACAAAAGGTAAGTGAATCAGTAAAAAAAAAAATGTCAAGTGAAACTTTGTTCTCCAGGGAAAATGTTTTTCACATCAATGTAACTTTAATGAATGATGTGTTTATAACTGTTTTAGTAAAATAAAAATTTTCTTGCTTGTATACTAAGCTGAGACAAACCTTTGGGTTGATAATACCCTCTTTAAAACTGTTGCTTTTATTTAAACATTTACAGGGAGAGAAAGGTGATATTGGGCCAAAAGGTGAAGCTCCACAAGGCGCCAAGGGTAAACAGGGCAAGAAAGGCCAACCAAATAATCCCCCAGTGAAGGGTCCAAAAGGGCCCAAGGTAAGCTTATATTAGTTTTGCAGAAGGACTTTCCTTTTTTTTTTTTCAACATTTGATTTTGAGTTGAAAAAAGAGCAAGTTGACTAGAGAAGAACTTGAATCTGCAACCTCCGAGCTCGATATTAACTTGCCTGTGCTCTACCAACTGAGCTATCGAGCCCTAATGTTGGCGGCCTCTCTGTGTTGTCAATACCTTTGTTTGGGGTTGCCAGTCAGAAGCCATTCGACCTGCAGATAGCCAGAGATCACACCCAAGTTTAGGACAATGCTGGCATGCTAATCCGGAGGTCACAGTTCAAGTGGCACTGTAGTTTATTTGTCTTTTTCCAACCCAAAATTATGTTAAATTTATGTCAGTTTCCCTTGTGGTTTATTACTTGTGTGACTTAGATAGGACCAAACCTACGCCCAATCAGTAATCTTTTAGTGTAAAAGCTGATGCTTTTTTATATTTGCTATAGGGTGACCCTACACCTGGACATGCGGGTAATCCAGGGGAACCTGGCTCAGAAGGGAACCCTGGCGGACCGGTGAGTTATCTTGGCTGGTTTGCCTTCTGTTTCTCTCTTTCTCTCTCTTGATCTCTTTCAAAAAAAATGACAGGTTGTAGAGTATCAGCAATCGGAGTAAATCGCTAGGTCAATTTCAATCAATGACACACATCCATTACAGGAATTTTATGAGGAAATGAGGTCTGGTAGGAGTCTGAGAAGTCTGCAGTGCAGAACCAATAGATATTTAAACTCTTTTCTACCACATTCTATTCGTATACTTTACGACAGTCAGTAACTTTCTCTCCAGTTAATTCTTGTTTTTCTTTTTTTATGAAGTACATTTTTGGATGTGCCTTTGTGTAAATACAGTTTTAAGTTTTTATTAAGTGTAAAATATTGTTCTTCTTCAGCATAATTTGTAATCTGTAATTTTTTTAAATATGTTTTTACGGTTATGAGCATGTTTGACAAAGCAAATTTCCATGTTATGAACAACATTGAATTGAATTATTTTCTTTTTTTCTCTTTTCTATCAGGGGCCAAAAGGTTATAAAGGAAACCCAGGTACCAAGGGTGTGAGGGTAAGTCGGTGCTCAGTGTGTCACAAGTAAGGAGCCTCATTTATGATCTAGCCCACTCAAAGGGGAGCGGGAATGGGGGCTAATGAAAATAAAGAAGATTTCACAATCTAGAAGGACGGATCTTGATGTTGCCTTTGACCTGTGACAGGTTTATAGAAAGTGGGAAAGTCTAAAGACACATTTGAGTTTAAATGTTTCATCAAAAAATTAAAATGAAAAATTGATTTAGCTGTTGCAAACTGCTTACCAACCAAAATATTGTGGTTTGAATGCACAAAGTGTTAACGGCCTGGGGCTCGATTTCACAAAGCACTTAGATTTATCTTAAGATAAGTTGTCAATATCACCATAGTGATTTGTGTCATGACATCATGACATCACACTTTTCTTTCACAGCTAAGATCAATCTTAACTCTTTGTGATATCGAACCCTTTTTATTCCATCCCAGGAGAATGTTTCTCAAATCCTTTGAGAAAGACTCTCCTAAGGAAGAAATGCCAGGCCGTTTCAATTTGTGCAAATTGTACATCTTCAATTAATGAGTGGTAGGGTACATCAGTAACAGCTACAAATAATGTTGACATCTGGCAAGAAATGTTCTGCATGGGATCCAGAGGACAGAAAGTACATTTTAAAATTTGTATTCAAGAAAATGTTGCAAACTATAGTAAGTTTGACATTGAATCCAAGTAGCCAACTAAAATGTCAAGTCATTATTGAAATTCTTTCATATTTCTTTGACAAACCAGGGTCCAGCAGGTCCCCCAGGTCCCCCAGGGCCTCCAGCAGGCTCAGCCCCAGCAGTTAGTCCCACACGAGCCAGTTATTCAACAGCACTTCCCCGAACAACGGTAATGAGTCGTTTATTTGTTCTTATTATCAACTTTATGTGTAAAGTTTCAAAAGTTTGTTTTATTTATGTGGTTATTAAGAATGGCCATAAGTTGTTTTTTATTAGTGGCTTTTTCTTCCCCTTTTTCAATGTGGATTGGTTTTTCAGTCCCTACCTGATTGCATGGGTTTTCCTGGAAATAATTCTCTTCTTTGAGTTCTTGGCTAGTCTAGTGATTAAGTTTGCTTTTTTCACAACCATAATTACTTAATAAAATAAATATAATGTAGCAGGTTAATGTATGGTTACATTTATTGCAAGGGATCCATAGGTTGTCTTTAACTGGCCACAGTTTGACATTTCTTGACAGCCCTTCCCAATAGTGCCAGATTTTACAAAGAAAACCGGTACGAAGGCCAATCCAGCCGTCAATTGTAAAGATTTAAATGCAGATTTTCCAGATTATCCTGATGGTGAGTGTTGCTTATTTTTTCCCTAGTTATAATTCCACAGTAGAAATCACCATGAGAAGTATTTTCAGTCCTCAAACTTGGTAAATTCTAACCCAATAGGGCCTTTATAAAAACTGGAAAAGTTGTAGAAGAAAAAAAGCTTTTAGATTTGAATGATAAAGGATATAAACACAAAGATAGTTTAATGTGCATCATAATACACTCCGCTTTTATGAAGAAAAAAAACAAACTACAGTTCAACAGATTAGAATAAATGGACTCTTTAAAAACCAAACTGAATTTCTTTTCATCATGTTATTGGCACTAATTTTGCTGTTGGATGTGTAAATAAATAATTAAGAAAAAAATCTAAATAAATAAGATGCTTGACCAACAGGTCAGTACTGGCTGGATCCCAATGAAGGGTCAGATGGAGATAAATTCCAAGCACAGTGTGATTTTACTGGTGGTGGTAGAACTTGCATCAGCCCTGTTACTGAAATAGTAAGTATAACTCACCATGGTCCGATGTTGCTAGATAATTAATATATTTTTATGGCTGCTGCCATTAGTCTGATGGTCACATGTCTTTTGCTCTTGTTGTACCAATCCTCAAGTTTGTATCTCCTCGTCATCATTTCGAGCTTGGTCGACCATCATCATCTGTGATAGATACAGTTGGTGGTGTGACTTCCTGGCAGCAAGTTCTCAAGACATTCCTGTTGTTCATATGATATTCCTGTTGTTCATGAGGGTTTTTAACTCGGAGATGCCTTTAGCTATTGTATTATCAAGAAGGACTTGCAGATGGGTTTTATGCCATGCTCGATCCTGTAGTACCATGTTTTGGTTCCCGGATTTGTTAGCTGCTTCATATTTATGGTGATTGTAGCGACTTGTTGCGCATAGTCTGCGCTCTTTAAGTTTTGTCAATGTCTTGAGAAAATCACTGTTAAGTTTTTATGTATTCTATATACTTTGACTGTGCAATGATGTTTGGCTTGAGTTCACCCATCTTACGACTATATACCAAGTGTGCACAAGTGAAATTGCACAACTAGAATCAACCATTCTCTGAGCAATGAGAACTATTGGATACCTAGCTGTGTGAAAACCAACATATGTATCAACAGTTTACAATTGTTTCTGTTTCTTTATTTAGATTGAAACGAAAGCGTGGCCCAAAAGTGAGGGTTGGTTTAGTACATGGGCTGACGGTGTCAGGATAAGATATCAAGCAAACAGGGTCCAATTCAGGTTTTTACATTTAAGAAGTAAAAGGGCGACACAGCAGTAAGTAGAATTTTTGTTTCCTTTGTTAATGCCTGCTTCTCATGCAGACCTCTGTTTGTGTGTCATTCAACCATGCTGTCCAACATGGTTGAGATCGTAGTCACATTGAGCGCATAACATATTAAGGTTATATTGTATGGAACTCTTACCACATTCTGATCATATTGCATTAAGGTCATATCACATTTGGGTCAAATCACACATGGTCATATCAAATTGAGGTCATATTGCATTGAGGTCATATCATACTGAGGTCATATCATACTGAGGTCATCTTTCAAACCCATCATCATCAGCTCTTTCTCTTACAGAATAACCTATCACTGTCAACGGAGTGTAGCCTATTTTCATCAAAAGGGCAATCACCATGATAAGGCAGCTGAATTCAAGGGTTATAATGATGAGGTAATAACACACGAAAGTCCCACAGTGCAAGTCTCATCAGATGGATGCCAGGTAAAAATACCCCTCCCATCTCCCTCCCTTCTCCCTTCCCCATTAATGCAAAAGTTTTGAGCAATGGCCAATTTTATGGAACTACATGCTCATTAAGTTTTAGCCTTCGAGAAAGACTCTGCTAGGGTCAAAACGTCAGGCCATTAACTATTTATACCATAGGTCCTTTTGGTTGGTAAGCAGTTTGCAACAGCTAATTCTATTTTCTCATTAAGTTTCTTAATAGAAATGCTTGGAATAGTCTAAACACTGCCTATCATCTGAAAATGCCTTATGTATTTTTTAGTGATGCATGGTTTTCTATAGTTTTTGCTCATCAAGTGCTCCTCTTTTATAAACTGTCGGCTTCTGCAGTGGCAAGGTCACTGAAAACTGGAAACACTGGGTTTTTTGCAGCCTGGCCATTTTCTTTTTCCTTTCTTTTTCAAGTAGAAATGTGCATGTCCGTTTGAATTTGAGTCTCTTTGGCTGGCAATGTTAGCTGTGTTGGTAAAGTTGAAACACTTTTACCCAGTGCGTCAAGCCTGGCCATAGCCTTAGCCCTAGTTTTGACTGTGCCTGATACATTTCTAATAATGTTGCCCTTCTATTTCTGACTCTTGTACCCAGACTGCACCTAAGAAGCTTAAACAAACCATCTTTGAGTTGTCAACCAAGGTTGTAGAGCAGCTTCCCATCATGGATGTAACACCCAAAGGTTACAACGGCAACACAGGGCAAAAATTCGGTTTGCAGATCGGCCCTGTGTGTTTTCTATGAAGTCAAGTGGTTAGTAGTACACTCTTTATTTCACCAATGGGCTCATAACACTCACATTAAGGTGATGTTTTCGTTATTATATCATGGTTGAGCTGTAAAGGCCATGTCACACAGGGCAATTTTTCAGGCAACTTAGAGGCAACCCTTTGTACTGTTTGCAAAAAGAACACTTCGACAGCTCAATAATTCTTCTAGCTGTAACTCACTATCCCCAAGAAAATAATGAGAAACTGAAATGTGAATGAATTTTACTATTAGAGATTTCCTGGAACTGGTTGCCTGTAAATTGCCTCAGGTGACAAGGCCTTAAAGCCGGTGAATTACAGAAACACTGCAAGTCAGAATTTAGTTTATACCTTTGTCATGTTATTTAGCCTACTGGTCGTACCAAAAAGGTTTTATCATAAAGCGCTAATGTTTAGTTTGCCATTCACCAATATAATTGAAGAGCATTGTACGGTGCTTTGTGAGTTGTGTGGGGGAAGAATCCATAGGAACCCTGGGTTGGATTCGAACCCACAATGTCTTCTTTATATAAAGTACTGAGTGTCTATATCTGTGAATGGCAGTCTATAGAAGTTCATCTCCATATTCTGAAATTTTGTGAATAATCAAATTGTACAGGGTTGGAAATTTGGTTTCTATTAAACGTACAGGCCACTTTCAGTTCGAAAAGATAATGCATATTTCAGTTCATCAATGTTCACTCCGTATAATTTCTCATCATTTTGCCTCGTAACTTAACACATTTTGATCTTAACTTGGGTGCACAGAGCAGAAAAGTAAACTCAGATGGTAGAGTGAACCTTTTTAAGTATATATTTATGAGAACTCGGTGTTTGTAAGAAATTATTTGTTTTAATGGAAGTCATAGTTTAATGCGGAAATAAACCGTAACCAGCTTTAAATCTTTAGCTAATTGCCTTATGTATTCCCAACACAGTGTCAACTGGCTGGTCTGGTTTCGGCCACTACTTAATGTATTCTGTTTGAAGTTGACGTGATAGTGACATATGCAAATAGATGGTTGTGCTTGGTGTTTTAATTCTCCAATTAGATTTCATCATTTATGTTGTGGAAAGTTAGGGGAGGTACTAGATATGCAAATAGGAATCATATTTCGTATAAGTGTGCATATTATTACTGTTTTCACAAGGAGACTTGGTCATTTTAAAATTTGTTTTTGTTCTGTTTGATTATAAACATATTTTGAAGAACCGGATCAAAATGAATAATTCTTACTAAGACAAGTTGGCTGTCATCTTAAAGGTGTTATTTCCTTAATTAAAAACTATACCAAATACATGATAAGAAAAAGTACCAGAATGAGCTTAAATCACTTTTGATGACTGAAGGAGAGTCTCTGGTCATTAACTCTTTAAAATAAAAACACATGATGGGCTTCAGTTTAGGTCATCTCGCTTTCTTATTTTTTACAATGAAACACATGCAGTTGGCTACAAATTATTGATATCACAACCCAATGTTTGAATTGTAACCATTGAGATAAAGTGGTCAGTTTAACTCTTAAATAGTATTCAGGATTCTTGACCTGCAAAGTTCTCAATATTTATTTTGGTTCAAGTTCTGAGTTTGGCCTGAAGTCTAAAATGCATTTGTTTCTCCTTGTGAAAGTGGTGACGGTGTGCGACGGGTTCAGTTGAGAACATAATTAAGTTTTCAAAAACATTCCTTATTGATGAATCAGGTATTACCACTGCCAATGCTTGCCACAGTATGTGCAGTAACTTTTTACACTTTCCCTACCAAGAAAAAACAAATTGATACAAGATAAAAACGGGTCTGGAATTGTTATCTTTGAGAGCGAAAGGTCATTCTCATTTTGCAAAGGGCACTTCCATTGGAAAATCTTAAGGTCTATGGGAAACTTTTGAAGGGGCACCAAGGCCAAGACCAGGGGCGACAGAGACCATGGTCTCCTTGTAATTCGAGGCTTGTAAAAAAAAATATTCTAAAGAAAATTTACAAACAGTTGGGAATAATTTACACTTGAATGTTTTCATCATTTGTTAATCATTTGATCATTTTTTGCTAAGACCAGTTGTTATTGCTATTTTTGATCTATTGTCAGGTATAAATTAGAGACATATAAATTTTCATATTGAAATTTAAGATCAATGTACATTGGAATGTTTTTTGTTTTTTTTATGTGAATAGTGCAGTAGCATATGCAAATTTGCTCATTTGAATATTTGTATTTAATTACTTACATTCAGTTATACACTTATTTAAATAAGCTAAATTTCAGATAAACTCAAGGATTTTTATATAAAATATCACAGGATATTTTAATCAAGTAGTAAAAACACAAGACAGTCGGACTTGCTCAGTTGTGAGTGTACTCGTCCTGGTATTGAAATTGTGGCCTGGAAAAGGTATTCGATAGGTATTGTAGAAAAGTCAAAAGCTGCATGGGTATGAAAAACATGTCTTCGGACTAGAAACGGACATGTAACAGTTAAGAACCATTTAACTTTTTGGTAGCCATTTTACTGCGGCTTCTTCGACCTTCCCCTTTGGGCAAGATGTTGTACTGTATGTGTGCCAGGCAGAAGGTTGTAGAGAGTTACGTCCCTCTGCCAGACACCGGATGTTTTAGAATGCAATGATTTGTTGCCACCATCTTGCTTGTCTTCTGTACAAAGACACATACACACACACACACAAGTGTGTAACGACCTGCAATCGTGGACCTCCTATTGTCCCTCTTTTGTTTATACTCTTTTTTTCAACAGCTCCCATTGGTTTTGTACACGATTTCCAACCGTGGACCTATTGTCCTCTTTTGTTATGGGTCCCCGGTTTGAATGTGGTTGCCTACTCACCCACACACAACCAAAGTGAGAAATAGTCGGGCCCCTTTTTCATTTATCTTAATCAGCATTTGTAACATGCAATGTGCACACGAGGAACCAGGATATGGGTAAATTTTATTTGTTTTTGCTTTAAATCAGAGGGGTTGAATTCCTTTGTGTTAATACATTTTGTTACTAGTAGAGATGTAATTTGAGAGTAGATTACCATGCATTGTTTATAACACAAGCTTAAAACTTTTAGGAAATTCAAGTTTAAACCTCAAAGCTGAATTTTAATTGAAATATATATTTTAATATCCAGATCGCAAAAATATGAAGAGTAAAAAAGAAAAGAAAGAAGAAATGCTTTTTATGTCTGATTGACAGCAACGCTTTAGAAAATTAAAATAATACTTAAGAAAAATTGCATTTTTGTTGAACAGTAAAGATATACGTGTATATTAGAACTCCCTAACTGGAATAATTGCCATGCCATTTTGATATTTTGTTTCTATCATGTGGAGAATATTTAGCACCTCAATAAAGTAAATGCATATACTGTAGTTTGGCACCTTGTCCACAAATGATGACTTTCTTTCTGTCTTGCGATTTTTTTTTTCAAAGCACAGGGACACCTTGGTAATTGTCAAAAACCAATATTGATACTTTATGTGAACCAACATTCTTGAAATAACAAACCTGTGGTTTGTTTAAGCTCAATCAGTTATCGTAGTCATGAAAAAGAAGTGAAAAACCCCTTATATGTTTTCACTGTTTTCAAACATCACATTTTAACTTGCGAGATCAAAACTAACTGCTTTAGTCATTTCTCATAAGCCAAATCATTTCAAGCAAAAATGTTTCAAACTAAGTTTACCACCATGACCATCTTTATAGCAATAAAGTTAAGTGCAAATCTGTGAACGTTGTACTTTTTAGCCTTACAGATGCTGTGCACTGCCATTTTACTTACTTTTAGTAATCTTTTTATACAAAAGAAAAACTGTAACATAGAATAATGTAATATATATTTATAGAAGTATGCCACAGTTGAAGGTTTTTGCTATTTATGAAATTCAATATGCCCTTTATCAATTAAGTTATAAACAATTTAGGGTGCATTGAAAAATGGAGGAGGCTTACATTTTGTTTTTTAGGGGGGTGGGGGGGGGGGGGGTCAGAACATCCTGAAATAATGTTACAACATTCTAGAGAAGAGTATAAAAACATTTGCCCACCCAATAAAAAATGGACTAAAGGTATTATGAAGACTTGTTTTCTACTTTAAAATGCCCCAGCAACTGCTGGAACATCATTGTAGGAGATTCTGAACTTAACAATTTCAACTTTTCTATTTTTCAGTTTACCCTAACAAACATCTTCAGTGACTTGAAGCTTAGATTCCCCCCAAAAGGCCACATGGTTCGACTGAGTGTAACAGTCCAGAGACAATTAAAGATCAAGAACCCTTCCCAGAGATGATGTTAAATGTTCTAAAAAGCAAACAAAAATGTGTCGAACAGTTCAAAAGTCACTAGTCGAAAGAATGTACACAAAATCAGACTTGTCATTGCATAAGGTTGTATCTATAATGTATCCAAAGTCATGAATCGCACTAATAACAACCCACAAGAGTTTTTTGAAGTCAACAGGTTGACCATGCATCCATGGACTTGTAGGGGTGCCGGCTTATGGGGCACATGCTGGCAGTTCCCCCTGTACGACACTATCGACAACCTCCTCTCCTGTGAGCCTGTCCACACACCAGCAGATATCAGAGCCCAGGTAGCATTGGATTTGTTGGTACTGACCGTCTTTGTCACAGGCAGGGAGATAAATACTGCTTGATAGCTCCGGAGAGTCCATGAACTTCTGAGCCTCCAAGTGACGGGCGGGACAATCGGAGAGTTTCATCTTGGAGCCTGCAAATGGTGAGGAAGTTTAATTGGTTTCGGAAATATTTTTTTTTATGAGGGGGTTATTTGCATTTAGTTTTAAAGGGGGCACTTCGGGGGGGACAATCATCTTGTCTTTGATGGCAATACATGCATCTTTTTTTTTGGGGGGGGTGGCATCTTGGTGGGGGGGGGATGGAAAATTGTGGGGGGCACGTGCCTGCCACCTAGCATCCCAAAGTCCTCCCATTGTCAGACTCTAGCCAACTTATCAAAACTCATTGTAGTCACTGGGCAAAGGGACTGGAGAAAATAATTAAAATGGTTAAAAACTGTACTGATTACAAGCTTAAAATTCTTCCTAATTCATTGCAATTTGTTAGTGCCCCCAGAAAACCAATAAACTGATTATTAAAAATTAAAATGCCTTTGAACATTTTGTGATAATTAACACACTGAATGCTGCTGTTGAGTAGCAAATGATGATTGTTGAGTAACAACTGATACATTTTGTTTAGCATTTTGCTTTATGCTATACAAGAGAAGTCATTTACTGGTAAAATAACTATCAAAGCTTTAACCATGTGTAGCTGAGCCTCAATAAAGATTTCCCCTTTCTTTCCCAAGGGTCAAATATAAGATCTGACCTTGCAATTAACATAATTTGTTAAAGCTGACAATCTTTCCCTGTTGAGTAGGTTCTACCTTTGATTGAAGAAGTAGAAACTTCTTGACTGCAGTCAGGTTTTGTGTCATGTGAGACCCTGGTGGTCTGTACTTCTACACCGGTGCTCTGGTCTACACACCAGCATTCTTCTCCATGACATTGGATCTGCAATACATGTCACAAATTGTTAATCTGAACTTGCATCAAAGGTTGATTAAAACAGCTACCTTTGCAAAATGTAATATCTGATGACGTCTTTGATTAATTTGGGGGTGGCGAACAAAGAAAAATTGAAAACTAAACAAAGAAAACTAAAATAGTATTTGAACTTACGACCTCCTGGTTTATGTGGTGGTGTTCTACCAACTGAGCTATCCTACCCATTTTGGGGTGTTTTTTTACTTTGAACGCTGTCTGGACCAAGTGCTCTACCCGTTTGGGTGAGTTTTCACTCTAAAAGCTGTCTGGTCCAAGAAAAGAACTCCAACTGTTTTGAGAGATTTTCAATTTGAGAGCTTTGTGGACACAATTAGTATTCTAGCCATTTTGGGTTGATTTTTGTCACTCTGAAAGCTGTTTGGAGCAAGGAATTGTACTCTACCAGTTTGTAAAAGTTTTCACTCTGAGAAAAAGAAATGCATTCTACCCACTTTGGAGGAACTTTTCACTTGAAAGCTTTGTGGACTAAGAGAAGATCTGTATCTGTTATTCAGGATTATTGATGTGTGTGTGTTTTGGGTGTTTGTTTTTAGATTGCACTCCTGGTACTGACCTGAGTGAAGGTGCCATCTGGCTCACAGTCCAGTACAGGGGCAGCATGTTTTGAGCTGGACGATGTAGCTTGATGGAGACAAGAGGTCATCTTAGACTTCATTGCTGCCTCATGCTGTATCTGATCAGTTGAATCCCCACCAGCTTTCTGCTCCATGCTACCTGAGTCTCCAGTTGCAGTGGCCAACTGTGCCGGAGCTATTACTAACAATAAAAGGTAGATTGGTAAATACTCAAAAGATTAATGCCCATGAAAACTTACTTGGTGAGAAGCACTGCAGCTGTTGATAGTATCAACTACTTTGAGAAAGGATTCCCTTTGAAGTAATGTGGTTTGGATAATTTTTCACCCCAAAGCGTTTTAATCTGAGAAACGATTCATACATGCATGAATCGTTTCTCATATTTCTGAGGGTAGGTGTCCGTTCGCAAATGTTGCGGCCAGAGATGCGGTTGGTACCCGCTGTCACCTCACTAAAATGTGGATAGATTCAACATTCTTGTTCAAAATATTCTTTACAGAGCTTTGCTGTTTTCTCAGCAAGTAGACACTGATTCAGCTGAAACTTTCACATCTGACTTCTATTGTATCTTTCTTTACATTATTTCTATAAATCAGCATTACGTTAACAGAAACCACTCGTGACCCTACCATTAAACCAATCCATCAATCCAATACAACACACCCTTATAATAATCAAGATCCAAATTATTAAGGAACAATCTTTGACTCACCTTGAGGTGTTTCAGAGCACTGGCAAACTGGACAGTTGTCTTCATCAAGTTTGAAGCCATGTGTACAAAACATCTTGCAGATAATTTTGCCATCGCACTCTGAACAAAAAAATATATATTCAAAAAGTTTGACTGTTTAAGCTTCAAGTAAACACAACTTTTCTTTCAAGTAGTTAGTAATTTTAAAAGGTACAGTTCAACTTGTTGCCTCTGGGAAAGTGTACAGTCTTGTTACAAGCGTTTATAAAATAAATATTTAGTGAAGAATGATTTTATGGTTTGTAGTGCTTTTGTCTATTCAGTGACGACAGCATTTTTAAGCAGAAATATTTTTCTCAATTTCACCCTGATTTGTGTGACTTGTACCAGATTGAAATAAATAACTCTAACCAATAATTAAGTATGTTTTTTTGTATTTGAAATCACTGTTAGATCCTTTATTTTTGGTGGCCTACCTCGCTTTACTTTGAGCGGTTCAGGTCCCATACTTAGAGCCAGAGCAATGGGTTGCCGCCTCATTGTTTCAGATATTGGTCCAGAGTCCATGTCTTGGCCTGCCATGGGTGGGCGAATCCCTGGAAGAAGATCAACAACAAAGCTTATCAACTGGCCTCATGACAATGACTAGTGCAGGTTGGTCAAAACGTTGAGACCAATTAAGAACTCACTCCGCCGTAGTTATTATATAACGCATTTTACTGCAACGTATCAATGCGCTTCAATGAGAAGTCCCCTCGATCCACTAAGCAAAAGTAGTAGTCCTGTCCAATTTCCTACCTCTCGCCCAAGTAGTAGTTAATAAATGGGAAAGTTCTTTTCAGAACTAATTAGTCTCCTATATTTCGAAATCTGCAGCAGTAGAATATATGGCAAGACAAGTTCTTAAAGAACAAATCTATTACACATGGTGTTACTGCAAACTGAATATACATTGATACCTCACCATGCAATGCCTCAAAACCATTGTCTGCTTTTACTTTATTTCATGCTGAAATGAAGGAAGAAAAACCATGAAACTTGAAAGAAAGAAAACTCACGAGGGCACCCTTGAAAGTTGTGTCCAGTGGCTGGCTGATTATTCAGTAAGCAACATCCATACTTGGCTGTTTCAGGATCACAACCCATTGTAACTGCAGCCTTGCCTATGATGACTGTATTGTAAAAGAAGAAAAGGGCGTTAAGCCGAGTAAAAAAATACACCAGTTGCCAGAGTGTTTAACGATTAAATACTTGGAGTTTTTAAATAGTTTCTACAATTATTGTAGAAACTATTAATTAAAAAAACTCCAAAAAACATGATCACCTTTTTCATAGAAAATTTCCACAAGTGTTTATAAGCCCCCCAAATTATCACTTTTTCAAAGAAAATTTCCTAAGAGGCAAAGTAAAAAAATACACCAGTTGTTTGTCCAGTTTCTTTTTTTAAGATGAGGATGAGGGCCTTTATAATAATAATAATAATAACTAGTTCTTATATAGCGCATTTCACAATAACGTCTCAATGCGCTTTACATTAGTGCCCTGGTCATTGGGCCAATAACATTCCTTTAAAAAAAATCTTTCTCAGCTCCCTGGGGAGTATACAGCCCGGGCTGCCGTGATGGCGCTCCGAAGGCTTTTTCAAACACAATATCAACCTCTACCCTTGCAGGTACCCATTTATACCCCTGGGTGAAGAGAAGCAATTATAGCAAAGTGTCTTGCTCAAGGACACAAGCGTCATGACCGGGGCTCGAACCCACACCCCGATGACTAAACCACCAGAACTTGAATCCGATGCTCTTAACCACTCGGCCATGACACCCTCATATTTGTATTTATTAATTTTCTTCAAGGAGAAAAGATCCAAACTAAAATAGTGTTGGCTTTTTAGAACTTGGAATTCTAAAATATGAGTAGGTACATCAATCGTCATCAAAAGAATGGGGTCAAGATAAGGCAAAAATACATACTAATTCAGTCTTTTTGAGGAGAAAAATAAATTTTAATAGAAAATAAAAATGATGCGTTTTTTAAACTGGATGAGGGCAAGGTTTATTTTACTTGGCCTTAACTACCAAACCTCTCGTGAGCATTTGTAAGTGGAATCCAATACAGTCAATTCATTGATTTGTTTATAATATCTTTTTTACCCCGGTTTTGTGTGTGTGTGTGTGTGTTCTTTTAGAAGGAGTTTTATTATTTTTTGGTATTTTGTTTTCTTTGGGAAGGCGAAAAACTATGAGCCAGTACTTACTTGGAGTTGGAGTTGTTTCATTTAATTGTAGGTCATCTATCTCTGTTGTAAAACATATATCTGTGGAGTTGGAGATCAAAAAGGTTATATAGTTTAATTCATACTCACTTCCAGTTTTAAAATGTGATTGATATTCAGTGTTGCAAACCTGCAGTGTATAATGGGAATGGCTTTATCTAGAGGTACTTGTTCTATTAAAAACACACAAAACCCATCTCTTCCAGTAGCTGTGTTTGTTTTTGAATATCCTGTAAAGTTTCCAGAGAGCCACCAGTGATAATTTGATTGCCCCATGCTCCTCCTTAATACCCATTTGTGTCCACCCCTAGGGGTACTCCATTGCCATCCCCAGATCAAGGTGCAATGCTGTCACCGCTAGGGGTCACACTGCCACCCCTAGAGGTGCACCGCTGTCACCCATAGGGGTGCAACACTAGCACCACTGCCAGCCCTTGGGGTTCACCACTGCCAGCCCTTGGGGTTCACCACTGCCAACCCTAGATCTGCACCACTTCCACCTCTTGGGGAACACCACTGCCAGCCCTTGAGTGGCACCACTGCCAGCCCTTGAGTGGCACCACTGCCAGCCCTGGTGCAACCCAAATGCGTACCCCTTACCTTCATTCTGTATGACCTGAACTGGGTCTAGACACACACCCCTGATGATCTCATCAACCTTCTTCTCGACCCCCTCAGGTAGGGCTGATGTCCGACTCAACACCCACAGCGCCTCTCTCTGTTTGTCACATGTGCCATCTGCTGCAGTTAGGTGGCAGGAATATGTTACAGCATAGCTGGTGTAGTCGGTGGAGAGAATCCAGTACTGGACTGTAGGTACAGAAACAATTGCAGCTGCATTTAGTTCTATTTGTTGGAATACAACGCTTGTGTCTACTGGTATCGCTACTAGGTTGAGCATTCCATGGGTTGGGCATGTATGTCTACTCTGCACTTAAAGGCAGTGTATACTTTTGGAAATTGTCAAAGACCAGTATCCTCACTTGGTGTGTCACAACTTATGCATAAAATAACAAACCTGTGAAAATTGGGGCTCAATTGGTCATTGAAGTTGCAAGAAAATAATTAAAGAAAACACCCTTGTTGCATTGTGTGCTTTCAGATGACTGACTCAAGATTCAAAACAAATTGTGCAAATTACCTCTTTCTCTAAAACTACATTAATTCAAAGAGGGTCGTTTCTGACAATGTTTTATTGTATCAACAGCTCTCCAGTGCTTTTCATCAAGAATTTGTTTATGGTCACTAATAACCAAAGGTATACCTCCCTTTAACTCTCTTTGACACTCCATGAAGCCGCGTGGTCATTAGGAGTGAGGCCCTTGATGTGCATTGCTTTATACCAAGCTCAACTCTAAGGGACTTAATTTGGTGCCGTGCCCCCTGGCTAGCTCGGTGGTCTAGTGGTAAGTCTTCTGCTCTAGCAATGCAAAGGTTGTGGGTTCGAATCCATCCGAGTGATTTGCCTTTGGATTTTTTTTTCACAGAAATCGGGAAAGTACTCAGTTTACAGTGCTCAGTACACATCAGGGTAAGAACAAATTAAAACAGTTTAGATAATTCCTTTCTTTCGCTGACTATTCCTTGCTTCTTTTGAAACAATCCTTCACTTGACTATTTGTTGGGAGTTTCAACAGATTCTCAGTCACCCCAACAAGTCATCGACCCTCCTTAGACAGGACGGGATCATCAGCTCACCCTAACTCATCTTCACCCCCTCACTATTGACACAACTCACCTGGTCCGCTGACTCCATATTCCACAGGGATTGGAAACTGTACAGTAATCTTGGCTGGATTATCACCACTCATCCAACCTGACCCGGGCATATCAAGATAAGCACACACTCCACCTCTACATATAAAAAAACAAAAACAACCGGATATCTTCAAACTTATGATTCACTTCTTTTTTCCCTGTCTGCTTCGGGCAAACTTTGACTGGTACTTGGCATCAGATCATGATGGATGGTGCTCTGCGCCAGCTGTTTGCCATTGGTGTCATAATTAAATCTGGGCCATAGAATATAAGCTCTATAAAAAGCTGGAGCCCCCCCCCCCCTTAATCTGTGTTGGAAAATTTTGGGATGATATTGAAATTTTATATTCGCAGCAGAGACAAAGAAAGGGTTTGTAAAATCTAAGTCCCATCAAACGGGTGCAGTGACGGTCTTGATAAAAGTTGATTCAAGGAAATGTTTGTAATTCAGGCACTAAATGGTTGGATTCAAGGAGACTTCATCGCCATTTGTGTTGTACTCAAAGAAATGTTTGCACTCTGCCTGTGAAACTTTTGGAGGAGGGGGGGCTTATGATTCTAATGGCCTTCCCCTGGTTCAAACCAGGGAATATATCCCATTGGATATATCCCATTCAACTTCCCAGCATTAATGCCCGTAGTTACAGGGAGTCTTTAAGAATGCAAGTAAAAGTTGTGCTTCTTCCAGTAAAAGTTGTGAAGTAGAAATTAACTCACAGTTTGAGATCTTTCATGAGTAGCGACATGTGAGCGTCCTGATCAGGAATTCCTCTTTGGAATAGCATTGATCTCATATCAGGGAGCTTCAGGAGACTGTTCTTGTGTCTGGTGTGGGCAATCTCATACCATTCACCCAAGAACTATAAAGTAAAGAGGAAGAGGGGGAAGTCCCAGCATTTAAAGTAAAGCACAGAAATGTTACTCCAGGGATGTGATCTCTCTGTTTTTCCCGAAAATCTTGGTGTTTTTTTTGCCCCCCCCAAAACAAAAATAATTAAAAATATATATATAATTTATAAATAAATTAAATAAATTAAAAAGAAATTTGTTTAAACCATATAGAAAGCCCGAGATTGCAGAGTAGGGCTTTTTAAACCAAAGATAAATGTATTATTGTTAGTGGGCTTTCGAGCTTGCAAGCTTTCGCGCTTTGCGCTCACAGTTCTTTTTTTTTCAACAGCCTATCACATCCCTGTTCTCACACATTTTATTAGCTTTAATCTAGAATCTCATTGATTGTGAAGTACCAATTATTTAAAGGAACACTTCTGTCTGAAACACTGTCTAAGTTGAAAAAAGAGCAATTGACCCTATTTGACCACATGAGTGCACTTTTAACTTGCACAACAATTCCAGTTTTATCTTATTTTGACTGCCTGTATGTCGTTTTATTTTATCAATGGCCAAATAGGTAATAATAATCATCACAATTATCATTATAATCATCATCATGCCCCATAGCCTTGCGGCCGTTGGGGCGACCCTTTTCTCTTGACGATTTGGCTCCACTCGGTTTTCAGGCAGTGATAAATAAGCTCAATGAAAAAACCCAGTTGCTTTACTTGTTTTGCATTACCTCAATTTGGGTCACACACCCCCTTGCATGGTCAAAAATACTGCGAATCGGCGACCCCGCAAAATACTTCTGTGCTTACCTTTTCCACAATGAAATCCTGTTGCACCTCAAAAGTGGAAACTTCACATGGACTGGGAACGCTCGGACCTGGTGAACAAGACATATTTTCCACTGTTATGTTTTTAAGACAATCACATCACTAACAAATTAATACTGAAGTGTAAGGCTTAAATAGCTGGTACAATGTTTGTTACATCAAAAGCACGATGTGTAATTACTCTTATGCAGATCTTATACTTGAAAAGTGGATGTTTTATTCAAACAAAGCGCTGGATGATTGATTGATTTTAAACGAAATGTAACATTAATATTTTATCATCCATTTTTTAATATTAATATTAACCTGCAACTGGACACCACTAAAAGTGATGTACCAATTTTCTGAGCCATTCACATAGCCATAAAGATTTAAGGTAAGGAAGGCAACCGTCACATGAGCAACACAGTCATCATTGTTGGTGAACAGTAAAGTGTATTTGAAAAGTTATACATTTTTGTTTTTAAAAATTCACTTGCTGCAACTTTTCTTTTGGTTGCTACAAGTTGCTACCAAGTTTGTAAAATGCTTTACTCATTACTTGAAATCTATTACAGCCAGACATTTTCAATTTGGGGTTTAATTTGTATCCTTGAACGTTCAGAAGCAAGTTTATGCAATTATGTCCCAACCTTGAGAAGTCTGAGAGTTAATGAAGTACAGATCAACCACAGTCCCTTGACTGTCCCAGTTGAATATCCTTGACATTTTAAAATTAAGATTCAGCTTAGAGCTAATTTCACAAACAGTATGGATGGGTGTCAGAAGTGGGTACAAGGAGTGAGTTGATATATATGACCTTTCACTATGATTATTTTGACAAAGGCTATATCTATGGGCAATGTAGAAAGTGTAGAAGGACTGCACCTTCATTTCAGGGTGTGGATGAGTACAATAGGACAGCAGATTGACTCTACACACCTGTCAGGAAAAGGTGGCTGTAGCACCTGAAGGTGCAGAAAATGGGTACAAGTAGGCATGTAGTGGGCTTTGACTCAACCGACTGCATGCAGGGGTACGGTGTAGTGGGCATAATAGGAGAAGATGTAGCTGGATGCCCCAGGCATTACAACTGTTTTTCCTCCCCATTCACCCATCCCCATTCCCCTCCTTCGTTCATCCCTCCCCCATTCCCCCTCCTTGAAGATGTACTTTTATCAGCCAAGTCTCCCCGGGGCCATGATGCCCTCTGAATCATGCGGTACTTCCTGTAAGAGGGAACTTTAAATGAAACACACTGTAGCTGTTTATCTTGTGTTCCAGCAGTATGTAACACATCATACACACATGTTTTCCCCCCTCCTACGCATTTGTTTTTGCCCATAACAAACAGTAGAACTGGCTGTACACTTTAGGGCACAACTCCACACAGTTTTAACTTTGGTCTAAGATGAACCATCCTTCCTCCATGGATGAACTAACCAGCCTGGGTTCGATTTTACCAAGAGCTAAGACTGATCTTAAGATGTGAATAAATTTTAATTGCTAAGCAAAATGTGATGTCACAATACTGGGCCTAACTTCATAGAGCTGCTTAATGAACATCAAGAAGCTAAAGAACAACAAAGTTCTGCTCACCAGAATAAGTTTACCATCTGTGACTGGTATCCTGCTCATTTTTGCTTAGCATCTTCCTTATAGCAGATTCCTTAGGATCTTGCAGCCTATGTCTTATTACACAATTTAATTTCCAATGCTTCTTACCTTCAGTGCAGTTGACTCCCCCATCGTTAAGACATTCTGTTGACGCAAGAGTATTCTGCTGAACTCGCAATTCCTTGTCACATTCTGCAATTTTAAAATAATTGAAATTCAATACTCATTGATTTATCATGTACATTTTTTGTAATGATTTTAAGAGAAAAATATGGTTTCTAGTTTTGATCTTACCAACAGGCACGTCGTTGAGTCGTTGGGGTTTGATACACAAAGCTGACATCATGTCTGTGACCTCTGAGCGTGTCTGCTCCGGCAATGCCCCCGGTGATCTACCCATGAGCCAAGCGTGCTCGCCCCGCTTAGTACATGAGCCGTCTCGCTTCTGCTGGCTACAGCTGTACACCAAGGCATAGGTGGTGTAGTCTGTGCTCACAACCCAATAGTTCTCTGCAGTGATTCAATCAATGTTCAAAAATTACAGCAAATTATATTTTAATATTATTTTTAATCAGATTTGGTATTAAAGTCTGAAGTTAAGTGTCTGCATTTCTTGCTGAAATAAAACAGTGGACTCATTGACGTTAAGTAGTCAGTCAATTGGGTTAGCTTCATGGTAAAGTTCCAAACCTTCAATGTCTGTTTGACCCGGGTTCGAATCCCCACTCGGACTGAGCTTTACGATTGTGTTTTCAATACCCACCTGATTAAGTGACAACCCTACTCCCCCCTCCCCATAACCCTCTCCCCAACCCTCCCCATAACCCTCTCCCCAACCCTCCCCATAACCCTCTCCCCAACCCTCCCCTTCCCAACCTTCAACCCTACTCCTCCCAACCCCCTCCCACAACCCTACTTCATACAAACCCCCCTACTCCTCCCTCCCCTCATATACTGTACGATAATTATGTATTTTCATTTCTCTTACCAGGAGGGTAGCTTTCTATCGGGGGATATATCCACATCTTGGCCGGATGGTTCGACTCCTCATCAAGCTGACCTGTTGCCTCAAAGTGCCATGAGTTACAATCCCCAGGGCTACAGACAGAAGGAAAACCTTCCTATATAAGATTCAGTAGAACCTACTATACTTCGTAAATTTCCTCTCTGATATTCACGAAAGACGATTTTCAAAATGACAACAATCTGAAAGTGTTTTTCCAAATACATTTCGCATTGGCTAACGATAGTGTGAAGGAGAATGCACTGATAAAGGAGCCTGAGAGCGTTCATCATCAATTTTTAACATCAAAAGAAAATCAAAATACATTCTCCCCGGTAATGTTTTCGTTTTTTACACAGACAGTTTTAACTTCAAAATAATGAATATTGACATATCGTGATTTTATGTTCTCGAACCCCGTAAGTCAGTGGCTACTCTTTGTTCTCACATTGTTTGATCAAGAAAGCGAAACAAGGACGTCCTCGCTCTGTCAAACACCAGAATCTGTTTTGTTAAAGTCCTCGGTTTCAACGGATAAACACCCCACCCAAATGGATTGTTAATGGGTGCCAAAGACTTCCTTCGTGCCTCACACCGTCCTCGTGTCATTGTGATTATGTGTTCCTATACCACCACTACCACCCCACCCCCTCTCCGGATCCACTTCCTTCAGCCCATGTTAATTTACCGTATGGGGGACACATACACCGGGGGACAAAATCCCCAATAAAACCGGTTAAAACGACACCCATGCCCGGTGTCGTCGGCACTTGGCACACCTCGATGATTATGTTCCTTACCGCATAACCCGGTTGGTTTTCATAGAAATGGATCCATCCTCCCGCATTGCGTAGTGAGATCGTCTCTGATATGGATAGTCGGTCCTTTGAACGTGGCCCACGGCGTACCAAGTCCCCATAAACTAAACAAATACCGGTAGGAAAATGTTGTTATTCAGATAAAAAAGGGATAAGTTTGCGGTAACACCATGATACATGTTTTTTTTCCAGTAGTGGAGGCTCTGAGGAGAGCCTGTTGTACCATAGAGAAAGGACCATGGTTGTACTCGGCATTTCGAGAAGTGGTTTGTATTTGACGTTTCGACCATTCAACTATGGAGTATCTTCTGGAAATTATTACCTCGGTGGGTACACAAGATGGCGGAAAATTCAAATCACTATGGAAAGACACGTGGTAAGCACGTGACTCTCAAGCCCTACTAATAATTAATATGTGGTGACCACGTGTCGTTTCCATGGTGGTTTAAATTTTACGTCATCCTCTGTACTTGGGTTGAGAAATTCTGCAGAAAACACAAGAAAACCCGTAGTGTTGGCAGGTGGGAAAAGCAGAGGGAATTGTTGATCATACAAAGGATTTGTTGAGAAATTTGGCGACCGATTGTATACTGTTTGTAAAGTATAGCTCTGCTGGCTATAGTCTCAATTAAGTTTGCAGGAAAAACACTAATATTATTTTAGCGTTTTTAACTGACTGGTAATAGTAGTAGGCATCGCAACTGTCATGATTAAAAATTAATAAAAGTCGAAAGTAACATCTTCAAAGATGGTCCGGAGGCGTCTTTTGGAATTGTCCGTGGTGTCCATTGCATGGAATGCTGGCCTCAATACGGCCAGGGGTATTATAATTATACGGAACTCGCCATTCGACGTTCGGTCTTGAGGAAAGTACCGACAGTTTCTGCTGTTTTCACAATAAACGGACTCTATTCAATCTTCCACACATGTGACTTTTATTGTATTTTTCTTGTTAACTATTAGCATTACGTTGTCAAGAAACAAACTCATGACCCTTCCTATAAGTACGGTTCTGAATCAGATGGACACTAGTTTGAGACACTAAAATTAAAAACCGTGTTCTGTATCTTTTAACCATTTTCACTTATAACCGATTCAGAACGGTGCAGAAATGTACATGTATATAAAAACAAATATCAAGGTGCATTTACAATAATTGGCATAGGCCTACTTCGATCTTGTCGACTTACTTTTGCTCTGACAGCCGTTAACTCTGCCTTATCTTTAAACCCCGTTTTTGCTAAAGTTACCCTGGGAAGTAAACAACTTTGAACTTAAACAACAGTGAGAAAGCTTTTGTTGTAACTGCTGATAGGGCAAAGGATAATAATTTACAGATTCAGTTTTAATTCGGGTGATTTATTTGCCGATGTTATCAAAATAATTATGTGTGTTTATTGAAACATAGGAAGACTCTATTTGAATAGACCTTTCGGGGAGATTTTGGGGGTTGTGCACTACCCCCCACCCCCCCCCCCCCCCACCAAAAATAATCAAACAAATCTATCCCTGAACTGACTCAGTGGGACACCCAAGGTTGGAGGTTGAGAATCGATTCTCCATCGAAGGGCCCGCCGATTGTTGTGCTTTTATTATTTTTGTAAAATCATCATATCATCAGTAAAAGGCAGATGTTGGTTTGGTTTGGACAATAAATACAAATGTTTGTTCGCGAACATTGTCACCCACAAAGTAAAAAAAAATTAAGTAAATAAATGTTGCGCTTGGGCTGTTTTTTTGCGAGAAGGGTTTGACAACTTTTTCCAGTGAGGGTGTCAAAGTGGGTTTCTTTTAGTTGACAAAACAGGGTCACCGCTTTGACATCATTCTGTTCATCACAACTAAACTGCTGAACCACCCTTGAAAGCTCATCATTCTTAAAACTGATGGGCCTAAACTGTTTAGCAAAATCAATTGATTTAAAAAAAGTTATTTGCCGAGCAAAACTCTGAGGGTCGAGAAGTATTTTTTGTTAACCTTTAGCAAATTGACAAGCAGATTGATGAAATGTACATGTCGGCCCAATTTCATGGTTCTGCTTGCCGATAAGCAAAGAATCCACGTTTACGGAAGCAGTGAATTCCGCGCTTTCACGGGTTAGCAGGAAACTAGGACAGAAATTCAGCGCTTGCCCTGCAAGCGAAGAATGGTGATTGCAAGCGCTAAATTCAGCAGTTAACACTCCATGAAATCGGGGCCAGGTACACACAAACGATGATACAATAGGAGTAAATGGTAATGGAATAACAAATAATCGTGTGCAGGCCGTGTTTTAGGAAATATTGCATTGCTTCTTTCCTGAAGACCATTAGACCTTACTAATCAAAACGTCGAGTTAATTGTTGAAAGCCTCATTGGGGTAGAACGTTACTATTGGTATTTTGTTCATACTGATTGCATAAAATAATCTGCATGCTTCTAGTGAGTGATTCGCTTACTGTACCTCTGTTCTACTTGATAACAATATTGAAAAGTTCACACGAACAAAGGGCCAAGTTCTATTAATATATGATGTCCAACAAAATAATGATAATGGCATGATAAAAAGTATACTTTAAGTGAGTCAAAGGGGTTAAACAGTAGAGAGAATGACACAGAGTGAACCAGTCGTCATGTTTAGAACAATGGATGTTTTGAAATTTTCAAAAGTTGGAATCAAATATGAACATCTTATGATGCTATCTGAGACATCAACAAAAAAACTTTGCCTAACACAAAAGGGAGGTTGAAAATCCAACCGATCTTTTAAATTTGTAGGTATGTGTACCGCCCAAGGCTTATACTTGGTAAGATTTGAAACGTTCATAGTGGAAACACAATTCAGTAAGGTTTGCAGAGACGCCCATGTACATCAGTACAAGTTGATGTGGTTCTGAAAAGAACCAGTGGTTTGAACGAAAAACAAACACAACATCTTCAAGACATCAGATTATTTTAGCACCCAGGAAACGTGACCAATGCGGGGTTTTATTGGTAGAGTTTCCAAAAACACATACCCTTTCCAAAGAAAAGTTTTCCTGAAGTTGAAAGCCATCGATGTGACAATTTCTGCCCTTATGGAACGGCGTTGGTAGGCACGCTACGCCGACTACAAAAACAGTAGACAGGACGAGTTTCAGCATACACTCCATTTTTTTGCCCAACTGTTCGCCTTCACACGTAAAACAAAGTTCCACAAAGTTCCTCTTTGAATGGTTGCTCCCCTTCAACGACGTTCAAGGATATCGGTATGAACAGTTCACGATGACGCACCGATAATAAATCTGGCTGTTCGTTTTGTTGCGGCCGTCACGATCGATGATTCACGCTAATTTTTGCAATCCCTACGGAACTTCTTTACTTGTGAGCGCTGACAACCTTTGCACAGTGGTTCTGTGTTGATACAAGAGGTCTCGTGAGTTATCTTTTAGAACACACAAACACAAAATCAGAGGCTCGTGAAAAAAAAGCTATCATATTGTTACGTCACTCATTTACAAATGCCTTATCACCTTTGTCAATAATGGAGAGGGGGGGTGAGGTTACTAATAATGTGGTTACTTTGAATTTCAAAGCGCTACTTTTATATGCATCATGATTTGTCTTTAAGGCAGGTTGTTCTTTTGGTAGTCTCTCTACAAGCTAAAAGAGCACCGGAGAGTTGTTGATGTTATAAAACATTATTAGAAACGACCCCATTTGAAGTAATAATATATATAGAGAAAAAGAGGTAGTTTTTCACCCCAGTTTGAAAGTGAAAAAGACTTCAGGCACTGGAAGCATTTTCTTAGGCATCTGAAAGCAAACAATTCTAAGCAAGGGTGTTTTTCTTAACTATTTTCTTGCAACTTCGATGACCAATTAAGCCCAAATGTTCACACAGGCTTGTTGATTTATGCATAATGTTGGGATACACAGTCTCTAGGTATACCATGTCTAATGTAACGCTTGCCTTTATTTGCTAGCACAACTGTGCGTACAAATAAACCCTAATCCTGCCCTCCTTCAAGTTTTGGAATGAGCATCACAAAATCGCCGAAAGTTATTGCAACGCATCCCTTCCCCGGTTGCACCACAACTCTCACCCCCTAACAGCATTGGTTAAAAAAATATATAGGCCTATATATAGCACAAACTTGCACAAAGGAACGAACGAGTTATGTAGGGGGTGGAACTCAACTCGACCTTTCTCTCGGCTGCAGATAAACAAATGTATATCGAGGGGCGAATTTTTGGTTGACTATTCAAAATTTGGTTGATGTCTTTATAATGTCACATTGATTTGCTTAGATGTCATTAGAGTTCAAGTAAACACACAAAGAAGACGTTAAAACTGGTAACTTTGTAGAGGGCGCTCGTCGTCCAGACCAGAAGTTCACCAAAGTTTTACAGCCTGATTTGTGGAGGAAAGAATGGTTTACTCAGGAAAAACAGTGTTAAAGTGCTGTAATCCTAAACATTCGGGGAATCATCTAAACGCACATTTTATAAATTTACAGTTTAATATATATACTCTGCGTTGACTTAAACTCGGCTTCAAGTTGCAGAATCAACTCCCCCCTTCTCTACGGCCCCGCCCAGCCCCGCCCCAGCATCTGGTTGACCTGCCAACAGAGGACGCTATGGCACAGTTGCTCACCGAAAATTGGTGGAGAAATTATAGTACGGCACCTTGACGTGTACCAGCGTGGGGTGTAGGAACAATTTTGTTAGGGTACGGAATAGCTGACTATCGTCAATTAAACCGCGCGCTACGTCTGACTCTCCCATCCCAGTCAGTAACTAATGTGTCTTTTGCAAGGAAACAGCACGGTGAATTTGTTATTACATTACTCTGGAGAAATTCGCATTCCTTAGCTTATTGTTTCCGGCGATGTGCGAGATTTCTTCGCAGAGCAGCAGTCAGTGAGTGTCTGCATGGAGTTATAAATTGCTAGCTGAATGTTTGAGTCATTATTATGGGGAAGAAACAAAGCAAACTGAAGCAAGGGAGCAGCGGCAACAAGGGGGCCTCCCGTATCTACGGCCATGGACACGGGTAGGTAAACCACAAAACACGGTACCTGGCTTGATTGGAGGAGGACCATAAGGTGGATTGTTAGAGCTGTTAAGTTTACGACCACGAAAAAACTGACTGCCTCTTTTCCACTCGGAGTCTTAACCAAAGTTAGCTTACATATTTACTCGAATCAGTTTAAGGTTTTGGTAAACCAAAACTAATTTTAACTAAAAGAAAAGTGACTGTATTACTACTTGTTGAAGTTGAAACTTAGAAGTTGAATGGATGTTGGAACTATTTTGGCTTGGTGAATGTTGGGGCAGAAACAAAGCAAACTGAAGCAAGGGGGCGTGTCGTGGCCGAGTGGTTTATTTCTACAACGGACTCAAGCTCTGGTGTTTCTAATCATCAGAGTGTGGGTTCGAGTTCTGGTCTTGATATTTAAAATATAACTATTGTTTCGTCATCCTTCGGATGGGATGTAAAGCCGTATAGGTTCTGTATGTTTTATTTAACAAAATATTGGATATAAAAGAACCCAGTACACTTATCCCTAGACTAAAGTAATGAGAAGGGGTTTGCCCCTGTGTTTTTGGCATACAGGGCCTGGGTACGGGCAATACACCTTAAATGATTTTGTGCTTTTTGTTTTTGAAAAAAGAACTACGGCTTTTGTAATTTGTGTTGAGCACGTTGAGTGTCTTTTTTGATCACATCTGCTCATTATCTGCAAAAGTATTACCATTCTGACTGAGGGGATCTTCCCCAAGATGCTTTATATTCTATATTTACTTAACAATTTGTTTTAATTAAAATTCTGACTGAGGGGATCTTGCCCAAGATGCTTTATATTCTATATTTACTTAACAATTTGTTTTAATTAAAATTTTGTTTGTTTGATATTTCAAGAGATTACACAGCTGTGTCTCCACCGGAGGTTTCTGACGTGAAACGTTACACACCTGTGCATAGCGATGCTGTCACTAGTGTTACTGTTGCAGGAGATGTGTCTTACATCACAGGAAGTGCTGATCAGGTAATGTACAATCAGGGATTTGATTTCTCTGTTTTTACCCGGAAATCCGTTTTTTGTTCCCCCCCAAAAAAAAAACCCCAACAAATCTAAACTAAACATAGCACACCTGTCACAGCACTTTGATTCCTGAGAAAAAAGACACAATATAAATTGACTGATCAATTAGGCATTTTCCTTTGATAAAGGGCAATTCTTTTGAGAGAAATGTAACTCTTTACCTGATTGTTGCAAGGGGTACTAAGGCATTGACCAGTGGCATGGCTGCATTTTCCCCCTCCGCCTCTGGATCAGGCCTTTGTTTCTGACTTGTGTATTAGCTGTACCTCCCCCAAACCCTGTATATAACAACACTGCCGTCAGTGCCTTGTAGTAGGTGTGCCATCAGTTTCTTGTAGTAGGTGTGCCATCAGTTTATTGTAGTAGGTGTGCCATCAGTTTCTTGTAGTAGGTGTGCCATCAGTTTCTTGTAGTATGTGTGGTCATATGTCTAAGTGTGGGTAAGCATTACATGAAATCTGGGCATGAGAACATGTAGGGGTGTGGCACAAATAGGACAGTGGGTCATGCCTGTGTACAACACCAAGTGCAAGGCCCACTTTACTTGATGCACCGATGCACAGTCCCAAGGGCTTTTTCCCCAGGGTGGCTTGAAAGCTGTACTGGAACAAGAAGATCTACACTTTCCAAGTCAATCAACATCACTTGAGATTAAACTCGACCCCTGAAGATCTCTTATCTACAGGTCTGAGACTTATGACACAAGATGCTGGAGTGTCTTGTTCAGAGCCTAAGTACCTTATTAAGTTATTCGTCTCCGCTCCAGCCACCTGCTCCACATAGATTGAATTGATTCTAGTGACAATTTACTTTCTCTTTGTTTGATCTTATAGTATGAAATAATCAAATTAGTAAGGTAAGATTATCAAACGTTTGAGACGATTTTGGACGGCAATTTGTTTTGAGGCAACAAAGACTGCTTGTCACTATTCTTGAAAAGAAAGCAATATTTATTCGATTTCTAAGGATTGTTTTTTTATTTAATTGCATTTTTTCTGTTATGCAAGAAGTGTTGAGGGGAACAGTTTGAAAAAATCGTTTCTGTAAGGAAATAGTGCCAGTTTGACAGAAGCTTTCACAAAAAGGAAATTTGTTTCATAATTTGTACTCTTTGTATTGGTATGTACAGTACTAGAAATACATGTATTTTTCACAAGACAAGAGCCAACTTTCCATTTTTATCATATTTTCCTCAATTGCCTCCATGTCCCCCTGGTCATTGCCTTGGTGCCCCCATGCCCCCTGGTCTTTGCCTTAGTGCCCCCTTGAAATGTTCCAGTACAAATTATCCCTCATAGAGGTGCCCATTACCAAGGAGAGAATGCCTTGCTCTTACAAGACCAAAGCATCGAGCCTGAAATCTGATGTTCTTTTTGTATTGGTTTTTGTTTACAAATGCCGTTGTCAGACCACAACCAAGTTGTCTTTACTGAATTGTTGTGGTCTGCTGGCCAGATGCCAGTTAAAACACTTGAAGACCAGTTAACATTGTCTCCAAGTGGTCCCGCTGGCTTGTTCAGTGTTGAGAAGCTTCCCTATTTCATTTGAAAGATTGACTAGTGAAAAAGCCGACAGACTTGTAAAATGACAGGCTCACTGGTCCTGCTGGCCAGTTACTAGAAAAGTTAAGGGCAAACCCTGTTTGGTTTTTTGTTTTGCTTAGAAAATGTTTCCACAAGAACAGAACTAATTTTCCCCTTTTCCAATCCAAATTTCCAAAGTTTTCCACCTCAAATTTAGGTTTGGCCTTTAATGTATTAAATAATTTCATGAAACCTGAACCAAACTTCCAAAGTGTTCATTTTCCCCCCTCAAATTTGCATCTGGTCTTTAAACCTTGATGTTCTTTGGTGTTTTTGTTTTGTCAGAGTATGGTATTGTACCGCTGGAAAGAAGGAAGGTTGATGCAGAGATGGATTGGACATAAGAGAGAAATTACAAAGGTAAGAAGACTCGAGAAAACCATCCGCACTATGGGTAAAAGGAATATCCCAGTAACACAACGGACATTTTTTGTTCTGACTGTCTTCTTGCTGGCCCAAACAAAAGGATGTGAACGCTTAAATGTGAATGTGTTTTCCTCTTGGAAACTGCCTGAAACTAGCTGCCTGTCAAATGCCAGATGTGACATGGCCCTAAAGTGGATCTTTGTGCTTTGGATGAAGGAATTATGGCGGGCTTTTAAAAAATCCTCTAAGCCCGAAGGGGAAACCAAGATCCACTACCCAAGTTCTTTATGTATGGTTTAGAAACAAGATGAGCATCAGTAAATCCTCTGAAATGTAACACCTAGGATGTAAAGGGGGCATCATCCTCTATGTCAAGTCGAGACCAAGGCAAACTTTGCGACACATTATTATGCACATTTAGAGACTCAGTAAAATTATTTGAAATGTAACACCCTCATTGGTGAGGCGGGCCTCATCCTTTAGACCTGTCCCACTATCCTGTGATGCATGGTGATGCACACTTACAGTATAGCGGTTCTTTAAATCACCCTGGGGGTTCAGGTACTTGATCTGTCTGATCCAGGGGAGACCCAGGCATACTGCCCCCAATTCTTTGCGGGGGGGGGGGGGGGGGGGGGGCGTAGGGAGCCTTTAAATCCTTTAAATCCTCTGAAATTTCACACCGGGAACAATCGGGGGGCCCCCAAACCTGTAGATTATGTTGAAGTGCTTATTGTAGGTCACATCTCTAGTTTCCGTCTGCATCCATGAGACAGAGAGACCCTGTAAATCCAATGAAATATAACACCCAGGTAGTCTCTAAGGCTTCTTGCTGTAAACCAAAATGGAGACCCAGACATGTTAACTAGTTCTTGTAGTAAATAGTTTTTTACCTGTTGTGACAAATTAAGCCTGTAAATCCTCTGTAATGCACAGAGGGCATGGGCTTATGGAAGGGCCTTTGTGAGGTTTTAACTCAATCGAACAATATGTATAAACCCCACAAAGGTTTTTCTTTGTTCAACTTGGACCACAGAGAGGAATTCTTTAGAAACAGAATAATAGAACAACAATAGCAGAACCCCACAAACCTGATCCATGAGGTGTCACAGGTGTCACAGGTGTCACAGGTGTCATGAGGGTGTGTGTGTGAGGGGGGGGGGGGGCTCTTCATCCACACCATTGGAAGACACAGCCCTACCACATACTTTTTTAAGGATTCATTTTAAAAAGATAAAGTGTAAGACTTCCGTAGACGTGTCGATGTCTATAAGTTGATGATAGTGCGTTACATTCATGTAACTTGTGACATTGATGTACGTTGCCTGAGATGGAAATCTAGATGGTTAACTAAATGTGTGACTTAAAACCTTCAATGACAAGTTGTAATTTGATTTTGATTAATTTAATTTTATTCAATCGATTTAGTCCATTGTAGAGTTTGTATGTTTTAGTGAACAGAATATTAAACCGTTACCCGCCCAAATCCTCTTCAGGAAATTGTCTGATACTAGCGCAGGATTGAGGACTGTAGGTCCAAATAACAATTGCTTATTACCGGGCCAGGTAAACATTTTTTTGTCGAGCAGGCGTGTGATTTCCCAGGATTTTTACCTGATTGCAGGATTTTCTGAAAATCTCCTTGAGCATTACAAATTTTCTTGAAAGAAGTAAAGCAATCACCAAATGCACAAAGAATTAGCCCACTTAATTGTGTCCGAACCTGTAGTTCTGTACTGTTGATGTCCAGAGTCTGTAAACCTTCTAAAATGGGATATTTGAGAGATTTTGGGTCTATAATAGTGGGGAACCCAGTCCAGCAAGCTATTCTCAGGAATTTTAACATTTTGTCAAATCTCAACTATTAAAGAAAAAGAGCCATGGAGGCTGCAGTTCTTGCAGGCACAAATTGTATTCAACAGAAATAATAGGCCAGCAAGCTATATTCTCAGGATTCTACCCAGTTAAACGATTTCCTTTGTATAGCGTGGCAAAATGCTATGCAAATTGTATCAGTTGAGGTTTTGGGTCTATAATAATGGGGAACCCAGTCCAGCAAGCTATTCTCAGGAATTTTAACATTTTGTCAAATCTCAACTATTAAAGAAAAAGAGCCATGGAGGCTGCAGTTCTTGCAGGCACAAATTGTATTCAACAGAAATAATAGGCCAGCAAGCTATATTCTCAGGATTCTACCCAGTTAAACGATTTCCTTTGTATAGCGTGGCAAAATGCTATGCAAATTGTATCAGTTGAGGTTTTGGGTCTATAATAATGGGGAACCCAGTCCAGCAAGCTATTCTCAGGAATTTTAACATTTTGTCAAATCTCAACTATTAAAGAAAAAGAGCCATGGAGGCTGCAGTTCTTGCAGGCACAAATTGTATTCAACAGAAATAATAGGCCAGCAAGCTATATTCTCAGGATTCTACCCAGTTAAACGATTTCCTTTGTATAGCGTGGCAAAATGCTATGCAAATTGTATCAGTTGAGGTTTTGGGTCTATAATAATGGGGAACCCAGTCCAGCAAGCTATTCTCAGGAATTTTAACATTTTGTCAAATCTCAACTATTAAAGAAAAAGAGCCATGGAGGCTGCAGTTCTTGCAGGCACAAATTGTATTCAACAGAAATAATAGGCCAGCAAGCTATATTCTCAGGATTCTACCCAGTTAAACGATTTCCTTTGTATAGCGTGGCAAAATGCTATGCAAATTGTATCAGTTGAGGTTTTGGGTCTATAATAATGGGGAACCCAGTCCAGCAAGCTATTCTCAGGAATTTTAACATTTTGTCAAATCTCAACTATTAAAGAAAAAGAGCCATGGAGGCTGCAGTTCTTGCAGGCACAAATTGTATTCAACAGAAATAATAGGCCAGCAAGCTATATTCTCAGGATTCTACCCAGTTAAACGATTTCCTTTGTATAGCGTGGCAAAATGCTATGCTATCAGTTGCTACTCAAAAATCATCATTTACTACTCAATATTAGTACAAAACGTGTTCAGTCAAAATATTTTGCTTTGCAAAAGTGCTGGATTAAATCGTTCCCTGCTACCCATAATTTTTTTATCAAATCTCATACCTGGTTGAGTGATCATAGAGTGGAGGATAGCGGAGGATTGAGATATACCTCTGGGCATGTGGGCGTATGGAATAAGGGTCTGATAAGCAATTAATTAATTGCTTTCTAAACTGATGTATTTTTAATTGCTTGAGTGAAAGGTGGTGTCACATTAAAAGTACAGTGTATTCCATTAAAAGGAATTACCTGTACTTTTTCAAGATAAAGTACATCATTGTTTTGAACAAACAATGAAAATTGTAAATATTTTATAAGGGATTTTTATGCACATAGTTTGGCTTATTTTGATTATGGCAATTGAAATAAGGAACAGGCAGTAGCGGAGTCTTCAAATGCTATTTCATGGCTCTCCCCATGCACAAACTAGTGTATCGGACCGGTACGTGCAAATTGCAGCCGATACGCTAACAAATTTTCATTATTATTCAGTGGTTATTACAACCATTTTTTTTAAACTTCAGATAAAATTCACAAAAATCTTCAAAATAATACAATTTAAAATGCCCCAGAATGCACAGTAGGGCTTTTAAAACCAAAGATAAACACCAAGTCAGAACCATTCAGAGGACCTTGTTTCAAGTCAGCGTGCTTCGGCAAAACTTCAAAATGTTGGGTCCAGAATGCCCCACAGTTTTGAAAAATCCTGGGGAGGACACTGTATTTTCTCTCAACTTTGGCAGTAGAAGATTTTGAAATATTCTCCTGTAAAATTGGCGCTGGAATGAATTTGACCAGATTGAAATTCAAAAAAGTTATATTTAGTTCTTTATTAAAAAAGAAGAAAAAGATTACCATGGTGCAGTTTGTCTTTAAACGCCTTAATAAAAAAGTAGCGACTGACACCTCAGACTAAGACAGTGTTGCCAAAGGCAAACAGTAAATAATTGTCTTAAACTATTGGATGAATATATATCCCATGTCCCCACTGTCACTACATGAGTTAAACTGTACCTCTAGACAATATGCAAAACAAAACACATCAGTGACATTCAACCAACTGTGATGCTTCAGGCCAGATAGACAAACTTTTTTTAAAGACAGTTTTAAAGGCAAAGTATACCTTTGGTTTTTAGAAACGTTCGATTGTTTTAATCCTATATAAATGTAGATATACAATAAAACTTGTGAAAATTCTGTTTCAAAAGGTGGTCGTTTTCTATAGATATCGCCGAAAATCTGGAGCGAATATGTCCACGCAGGTAGAATAATCCCTAATAAGAATGCACAATCTGAGAAGCGTTTCTGACAGAAACGTTTCTCAGATTCAAATTTTGGGGCATAAAATCTGCAATTTTTTTCACATAACCACATTACGTTGAAGTGAAATGTTTCTCAAAATGCTTTAAACTATCGTAGGCTTCTGACCAATAAGTTTTTATTGCCATTAATTTTAAGTGTGATTACCAAACGTATACAGACCCTTTAAAAGAAAAGGATTATTTGTTTGTTGTTGGATGATTTATGCAGTCCCACTAGTAGCCAAAGCGTACACATGCAGAAGAAGCTAAACTTACAAAGTGGTTCTTTAGGCTGTCGGAGTGCGAGAGTGTTAATTTTATTGCCTAAAGTGTAGAATATATAAAGTGATTCCTTCTCCATTGAGACCTTCAGTAATTCTGTCCAACCATTTTTTCCCCCTCTCTCACCGAAGCTAACAAAAACAGTTCCTCGGGGAAAACGAATACATTTTAATGCAAAGAAAGAAGAAGAAGAAAATTCGGTTTTTGTTTTGATGAAACTAAAGTAGATTGAGCAAAAGCTATTTGTTCTGACTACCTATTCAGTCATTATACAAACAGTTAATTTACAGCAGTATAAAAATGAAATAAATCAATATAGAAATCCCCGATCTTCAGTACAGCCATTTCATCCTCCCCTCTCCTAAGTCAATCAATACAGACCGTCCTTATTTGGTCAGTACATCAGGAGGGTCTTTTGTGTGTAAATTATCATCAAATTCAGGATTTCTAATGTATTTTGTAAGTGAGCATGGTTGTGCATACTTGGGTTATATATGCCACACTCTTTCTCACTCCCATCCACCCCCCCCCCCCCCCCCCGAGGCATTTTAGGCTGTCCTGGATGATGATGTAGCGTTGTTGAAACCTGTTGGCGTTCCTAGCGCAGGGGTAGAATTCAAGCTGAATAGACTCACACTCCCTGAATTAACTCATCACCTTTTAAAGGGAGGGTATTCCTTCGGTAATAGACTGTGCAAGTCTCAAACATTTTGGTCCCACGTACATTGCTTCAACGCGTGATGGAAACAAACTCGCGTACTTTAATGAACCCCAATGTTCTAATACGCGCGAGGCTTGCATGGTCTATTACTCCAAAAATGAATGACCATAAAAACTTACTTGGTAAGTAACACTGCAGCTGTTGATATTTTAAGATTTTGAGAAATTATGCCCTTCTAATGAATGTGGTTTTAGAGAGAGGGATTTGAAAAAAATTAAATCTGAGAAACGTTTCATAATAACCGCTCCAGATTTTTGGCGATATCTCAAAAAAAATGAAGTTTTCACAGGTTAGTTTTATTGTATACTACTTTATGTAGGATTAAAACAGTCAAATGGTTCCAGAACAAAAGGTGTATTTTGCCTTTAAAGAGTAGTGGAACATCAAGAGCTCAATTGATCCTAAATAGAACCATCTGACGCAGTGACATTTTTGCCGGAAACATGGAGGAGAAAGGGCAACTGAATTTGCTTTAAATGGCAAGCATTCAATTGTTTGCTCATCTGGGCGCAATTTCAGTAATGGTGTAGACTTGAGTCAAGTCTAGTAATGGTGCAGCTTACCGTGGTATTCCGAGCTTCTGGCACATGTGCTTTTACAAAGCGCCGTAATCGCAGAATTTTGCAGAGCAGGTCCATGAAAATTGGCCCAGCTGGTTTACATTTTAAGAAGGGTTTTAATAGTGTCATAGAATAATGAAAATTGCCATACAAAATTTCAAATAGCTGGTCAGTTCCTCTATTTTGAAATTGTTTATTAAATCAAATAAACACTAAAATTACTGATAGTTGAGTATTTGGGTTTTCAAATGATGTCCCTCTGGACTTCAGCAGTATTTCAGATGGAAAGATTGGTACCGGTATGAACTTTATAATCAGTGAGCTTTCAAACTTAGCTCTGGATGATTGGGATTGGTAACAACTTCATAATCAGCGAGCTTTCAGATTGAAACTTATCAACTCCCCTCCCCCCCTCCAATATTTTCCAGTCCTTGACTTTGTTTTCAAGACAAGGAATATTTGAGACACTGGTGTGACTATTTTTCTGGTTATTGTCTTTTGATTTATAAAGTACTTTTTACATGAAATCATTGCATTAACATTACTGTGCTCTCGGTTTTCCCCAGGATGTGTGGCATACTGGGCCCAATTTCATAGAGCTGCTTAAGCACGAAAAGTAGCTAAGCACAACCAAATTATGCTTAGCAAAATAAGGTAATCAGCCAAAATACCATGTCACATTTACTATTTGTGACTGGTATCCTGCTCATTTTTGGTTAGCAGGAAATTGTTAAGCAATATTTTCTGCTTAAGCAGCTCTATGAAATTGGGCCCTGGACCAAAATTTGGGAAGTTCAGCCTAAGCACTCTGAATTAAAACAAGGTCCTCAAAATGTTTTTACTTGGATTTTACTGTGCAATCTGGGGCATTCTAAATGGTTTTATCTTTAGGATTTTTGTGAATTTGATCTTGAGTTAAAAACAAATTGTTTTGCATCGGCCCACAAAATTGTGCGTAACAGCCTGTTATGCTAGCTTGTGCACATAAACCCTACACTTATTTGTAAAATTACGAGTGTATAGTGTTACTGCTCATATTGGATCAAGTTCATTGAGTTGGCTGTTTATTTGGAGTATGTACTCTGTGTTTTTACCGCACAAATGAATTGGCCCCTCTTCATGGAATAAGATTAAATCCTTCAACCCGAAGGTACTTGGGACTGTCCCATTTCCATTAAAGGGAAGGTAATACGTTTGGGAATCACTCTAAAATACCCCTTTATCGAATATAGAATTCCCACCCAGAATTCCACATTGAATAAAAAGAAGAAATATTTTACTTCTTTGCATCATAAAATCCCCCTGGCCCTGTCGAGAATGATTCTTTCCACTCTGTCAAAACCCCCAGTTTGATGTCTGCTCTTTACAAATAATAGTCAGTTGGCAACGTTTCCCCATGACCTCCAGAGTTTCAAGGGACATCCGCAATCTCTGCTTTCGCAAGACATTCCATTTCTGTTTGTAACATCGGTAACTTTAATAAAAGCACGTAGGCTCTACTGAAGGGAACAAATAAATAATTCTACTGGGGAATCTGAAGAGAAAAGAAATTGAAAAACCTCTATTGCCACAGAAAACGAGGGGATTTGTATTTTTAAAGTAATCTAAAAATGGTTTTTCTAAGTGCATTCATCCTAAATCTAATATTTTAACTCTGAACGTATTTTTTTATCAAAGATTTTGAATGATGTGTGTTCACACTCTGGGTAAAATGAATTTTATATCTCCCTAATTATGGTAACTTTTCCCAACATAATGTTGAATGTAATTTTATAGGCACTGAACATGTTTGGTAATTATCAAAGACCCAACATATGCATAAAATAACAAACCTGTGAAAATTTGGGCTGAATCGGTCATCGAAGTTGCAAGAAAATAAATCAAGAAAAAACACCCTTGTTGCACAAAATTGTGCGCTTTCAGATGCTAATAAAAGGCTTCATGCATGAAGCCTTTTATTGTTTTAGTGAGAAGTTACCTCTTTCTCAAAAACTACGTTACTTCAGAGGGAGTGGTTTCTCACAATGTTTTATACTATCAACAGCTCTCCGTTGCTGGTTACCAGGTAAGTTTTTATGCTAATATATATTAATTACCAAACGTGTTCAGTGCCTTTAAACACCTCCCTGATTGTTGTAGAAAATCTCCCTGGTTGCAAGAAGCAATTGCTGGCAGCTATGGGAGTGTCATTGTTAAGGATTTTTCAGTAGATCTTCCTACATCCTTAGATTTTCTAGAGAGAAGTGATGCTTCCATTATGTGGAAGAAAGACTCGGCTCATGTTATGACCAAACCTCTAGATTTGTATCCATGGTGATGTAGAGAGTGTCTGCAAACCTTAACAATTCTCGTGAGAGAGGTGATGTCATGGGGATTTAGGGATAAAGTACCAAACCCATAGATTTGTGTCTGTTGTGATGTAGAGAGTCTGTATCTATACATGTATCTGTTCGGAGGACGGAATCTCCAACCCAAGAGAATGCAGAGTACGCATTTTAGAGAATCTTTTCAGTCATGTGCAATCACACACATGAATGGAACAGGAGTAAATCGGTCAGGCTAGTCTTCTAGGGACGGAGTCTGCCCTTGTAGTCAGTGAAAGGAATTACACTCAAAAGGAATTTTGTTTTGTGGTGAGTTCTGGACATCGAAGACGCCTGTAAAAATCCCTCTATACTATTTGCATTTGAATTTATGCAGTCATCTTTCTCTTCAAGATAAGAGCTTTTCAAATGGACTTGGTGATAAGTGTTTTAGACAGACCTATCCAATCATTTTGAAATTCGAGTTGTCTCCAGTGCTGTATAATGTCTTAAAGAGATTCAGCATCACCAAGTAGTTCTGGCCAAGCTTCTTCTGAGGCTACTCTTGGCATAATGAACTCATAGCAGGGCCCAATATCATAGAGGCCCTGATTTTTATCTTTAAGAGGGCAAGGCTATTCTCATTTTGCAAAGGGCAGTTCTATTGAAAAATCCTAAGGTCTATGGGAAACTTTTGATTGGGCACCAAGGCCAAGACCTGGGGCAAAAGAGACCAGGGGCAAAAGAGGCCATGGCATCCGTGGCCTTCCTGTAATTCCAGGCTTGCTGGTTTAAGCAGAAAAAGTAGCTGAGCTAACAATTGCTTACCAGGATAAGGTCACCAGCCTAAATACCATGCCGCATGCATGATCTGTGACTGGTATCCTGCTATTTTTTGCTTAGCAAAAGATTGTTCATCAATATTTTCTGCTTTAAATCAGTGCTATGACATTTGGCTTTGGTTCATATCCATAAAGCTGCTTAAGCAGAAAAAATAGCTTAGCACAAAACTATTTTACTTACCAGAATAAGGTTACCAGCCAATTTACCATAATGTACATCTTTTTGATTGGTTTCCTGTCTGGTGTAGAATTCTCAGTCATCCAGTCTGCAACTCAATCCCACAGGGATGCAATTCACATGAAACCCTTGGGAATATCCAACCCATGTCAAACAGGGAAAGAATAAAAATGCATGATCACTTTTCTGTAATAATTTGCATATATGCAAATTGACGACCATGTGTCTCAGAAAAATGTAAAGATGTAATTTAAGATAACAATCTTCTCAGTCATGTAGACTTTAAGCAAAGTATCTAGGGAAACACCCTTTAGAAATGCATTTAGAAAGTGTTTCTATTTTTCCCAAAATTTCTCAATTTGCACAGATTATGCAAATTAACAACAATATGTTTCCCGGAAGAAAAAAAACAGTCAAATACATCTTTGCAGTCACCTTTGCAGCTTTAACTTATCGGGACACACCTAATTAAAATGAAATGCACAAGAAATTTTCCCCAAATTTTTCCAATATGCATATTGATTATAATGCAAATTAACAATGTTGAAAAAAGCTATCGAATTTATCTTTGCAGTCACCTCATCATATGAAATGCATAAGATCGTAATTTTATTTTCTCAAAAGTTTTACAATTTGCATATTAACAATCATGTGTTTCCGGGAAAAAATATTTATAAAAATACACATCTTTGCAGTAATTTGAAGCTGTAACCTGCTGGGACACACCTCTTGTGTAAATGGTTTGCCAGAATCCAATGCCTAAGAAAGAAAATTGACAGACATTAAACTGCTGAGTTGCTGTTATCACGTAACATATGCAATTCCATGGTGATAAAGTGGTAAGGGGGGAGGGAGCATCATAATGGACTGAGCATCATAATGGACTGAGCAGAGATGAGCCTGTGCTCCCACCACGTGGGCGGATTCGCTTGACAAATCAATATAAATGACATTTCACATGGTAAGGCTGACATTGAAACCTTGGCTCTTAGGAGCTCTCTTTTTTTATTTTGTTTTTTATTTCCCTCGAAATGTGTGAAATGAATTGCGTGAGTGATGGGAACACTTGAGGATTGTTGGGCATAACATACTGATGAAATATCATCTAGTGTCGGGTGAATATGTCTACATGTGCTCTATGTTATGAAATGTAGCGTTAATTGGTCTACTGGTGTTAAAGGAAAACCTAGGGCTCCAAGTTTACCATGCTTACGCTACACTGCCCATATCCAACGAGGCGCAGTAAAGAGCTGTACGTTTTGCATATAGCTCATAAAAGCGCAATACGCGGAGTTAGAACACACAATACGCAGGGTGTGATATAATGTAGGCTGTGCGATATAAGTTTTTATCACACTCCTTGATGCTATGGATCGACCAATCAGAATCGAATATTCAAGCCTGCTTGAAGATAAAGGGCTAGATAGCTCAGTTGGTAGAGCGCCATCACGTTAATCCTGAGGTTGCAGGTTCAAATCCCGCTCTAGTTAATTTTTCTTTGGTTTTGGGGTGCCAGTCAGAAGCCATTCAACCTGTAACTGTCGTTATAGCCAGGGATCACACCCAAGTTTATGATGTAACCTGGGAAGCAGCAGCAGAGGGATCTTTTTTCAACAGCTAGAGTTCTTGAAAGTGGGAAAAATCTTACAAGTCTCTTACCATAAGTTGAAATGGTGTATAGTGCAATCGTATTTGATACCCTTCCAGTGCGAAATTTGTTGACATCCAAAAACATCCAATTACATCAAGTTTCAATGGGTCTGTACATTTTTGTACATTGAATTTTTAGTTAATTGCTGAAAAGCTTCATAATATTCACTCAAAAGGGGCATTGAATTTTACCTTTTGACTAACGTCAGATTCATGTGTGGGATGTACAGACCCATTTATTGTTGACATTTAATGATATTCTTGTTTCAAATTTTGCTCTAAAAGAGTATAAAATAAAATAAAATTTTAAACAATTTTAATGTGATTAGAGACTTACAATTTGTTTTGCACTTTCATAAGAATTCCATCTATTGGGAAATGAGTGCATCACAAAACTGAAGTTGTTTTACAGTGTTTTCGGTTAAATTTGATGAAACATTTGTACCTTCTTTATCAAAAACAAGATGATTGGGGTGAATGTACATGTATGTATTTGTTCTTTAAAAGTAAATGTATGTGAGATTAAATCGTGGTCGTGGTTTTTTCAATATTGCAAAAAATTGTACCTCATCTTCTTGCAAAAACTCATACCTCACCTTGTAGAAATGAACATTAATTTAAGAAAGCAAATTGACAGGTCTTGATGTGTAGCGGACGGACGACCCTTTATAATTATCAACTGTCAAGATAGTGCAAGACCTGTCCCACAGGAACAAGAAGTGCAGATTTATTTGACAGGTCGATACTGGAAGGGGATGGATCAGACACTCTCAGAGGGGTGAGTGCTGGTTAGAGGCTGCAATTTTGGCTTCCTGCCTAAGCGTGTTCTTTTGTGTGTGAAATGTTCTTTCAAGTTGTTGCTCATTATAATATGAGGGCAGTCGTTTTCAGCCATCTTCTTCATGGTGAATCCAGGGACTCTACTCCGATTCGGTCTGTTGGTGGAGAGTACGGGGGGGGGGGGGGGGCAGTTGCCAATTCTGTGATTGGCCGTCTGTTGTTATTCCACATTCATATAGGAGGGGAGGGTGCCATTTTCCAAAAATAAAATAACGTGTAATAAGGGAGAGACATACATTATGTCTCTGTGTTTTCTTGAGGCTTGTAGCCCAAGGTGTTATTTCACTTTAGGGTTGGCGTTTGCTTTCATCGCCAGAGGACCCAATGAATAAAAGGCATCCATTAGATACATTTTTTAATTCTCTTTATTCAAAAGGATCTTGTCATTGATAATTTTAGTCAGTGGCAAAACTAAGATGGGGGGTGGGGTGGGGGTGCACGTGATGTCATTGTATGTAAGGTTAATATATTTGATCAATTATTTAATTTTGAAGGAAATGCTTTTAAGAGTGCATTTGGCGTCAAAACATTGAGAGGCTGTTTATAATACAAGCTTGGCGTTTTTTCATCGACCAAGTGATTCCTGCCACTACAATGTCAAACAATAAAATTAAATTAAAAACATGAGAAATTCATAAAGGAAACTCGAGTAGCACTTTCTGCTTGTGCTTGGACACTTCTTTCAATCTTCGCGCTCTAATGCTTTTAGCATCAAGTCTCCGTCAACATTACTCTGTCTCTGTCTGCGCTGAAACATCTCAAGGGACTTCAAAAACTTGTCAGATGCTGTTCGGATGAAATAACCAGTCAGTGTGACTTGTAAATGTTGCCTGGAGGGATGGTCGGACAATTTGGGTCGATTTAGTCTCGCCTTAATTGCATGTTATGTCAAATGATTTCTCCTTGGCCTGCTTCTTGAGAATAAGGTTGGAGAATGAATAAGAAGAATGCTTAATAGCAATGTACACAGGAAGTTTATTAGGGCCCAATTTCATGGCTCTGCTTACCGCCGAATTCTGCTGATGATCACCATTCTCCGCTCACTGTGCAAGAGCCGAATTTCTGCGCTAGCTGTGTAAGTGAAGAATGCCTAGTAACGTGGAGTACGCATGCACACAAGCAAAAAATCCCATCTCACCCGTGAAACACGCTTGACGTAACCACGGAATTCCCTGCTTCTGTAAGCGCCGATTCTTTGCTTACGGTAAGCAGAGCCATGAAATTGGACCCAGATCAGATTGTAGTCTTCGATCAGCGGGTTCAAGATATACTTTTCATGTATAATTAGCTGTCATGAATATTGAGGGCAAGGCTTTTAAACAATCAGGGGAGATAAAATGTTACCTGTTCATCCGGATTGTGCAACATAATCCCGTTCATCGTTTTCATTGGAAGTATTTGTATTTATTCAGATGTTCGTCGTATCATCGTGTTTCTTTGAGGATTTGTGTTTTGGTTCGATTTTGACTGAATTTCATGTTTAAAGTTTGTTCAAATTTCTGTACAGTATGTCTGGCTTAAAGTTCTTGTGTCTGTGCTAGCTTGTGAAATTTAGCACATTGGCAAAAAAAACCAAAAACTAAGATGAAATAGAAAACCAGTGACCCTTGTATTAATTTCAAGGGTGAGTTCTCAGTAGTTAAATCGTCTTTCTGAGCAATCCGGGAATTCAGTCAAAGTAGTTTACTGTCATCCAAGATAAAGTTCCGACACGTTCCATGTATTTCTGAACAGGACAAGTTGCTTCTTCAGCTGGATGTCATCTCCAGTCTGTCCCGCTAATGTAATTGGTTTAGGGGTAGATGTTGTCCGTTTTAATTATCCATCGTGTGTGCAATCTGTTAAAGACGATCGGAGGATGGTGGGAAAGGGTTTTGACGACTGAGTCGGGACATGGGACTGTTTTAATTGGTGCAATCATGCAATCAATTATTGTCTGCACATATGTGTAATGGAAACTGCCCCGATATTGAATAAGAATAGCTAAAGGGGATTGTGTGGTATTTTGAAGCATAATGTGCTCTAGGTGCATGGAAACCATATGGCAATATCGACCCACCAAAATCCCACAGTGCATGTTAGCTTTAAGTCTAAAAACTGTAGAAGTAAATGCATCTCTGGGTATTCTCCCTTAAGCCTAGTACTATCCCTGGCTGATTAAAATTGGCCCAGTTTTCAGAAGTGCCTATTGGCAGGCAATCAACCTTATAACGCATTTTTATTAGTTACACAAACACAAAAATGACATCTGTGACCAAATGATAGTTTGGGAAGTCAGCTTTGAACTTGTGTATGTTTCTTGTATTTGCAATTTCTTAAAAAGTAAATTGCATGGCATTAATACACATATTTACTACAGGTAACTGCAGGCTTAATGGTCAAGTTCCAGTTGAAACTCTCAAGAAACAGTCAAAGTTCTCTCCAAGTGGTCCTGCTGGCGAATGTTTTGCTTGCCATTGCTATGTAAACCATTGATTGTTCATATTTCTCCAAATTGCAAATTCCAGACAAACGGATACTGTAGCTAACCTTCAATATATGGACTAGTGAAAAAACTGGCAGACCGGTAAAATGACATGCTTACCTAATTTCATGGCTCTGTTTACTGTAAGCAAATAATCAGCGCTTATGGAATAAAGCAGGGAATTCCATGCTTACCTCAAGCGTATTTTACTGGTTAGCGGGAATTTTTTGCTTGTGTGTGCGCGTATTCCACGATACTAGGCATTCTACACTTACACAGCTAGCACAGAAATTTGCTGCTTGCCCTGTAAATAAGAATGGTGATGCAGGCACAGAAATTGGCTGTTAGCAGAGCCATGCAATTGGGCCTTGGTTCTGCTGGTTGGTCATAATAATAATAATAATAATAATAATAATAATAATAATAATGGACATTTGTAGTGCGCCATATCTGTCAGAAAGACACTCCTGGCGCAATGAAAAAGAACTCTGCTAATGACGGTACTTAGAGCTTAGACTAAACAAGTGAGTTTTCAAGTTAGTTTTGAAGCTGGAGAGAGTGTCTACTAGTCTGAGGTTCAGTGGGAGAGCATTCCAAAGAGATGGTCCAGCATGTGAAAAAGAACGGTCTCCCCAGGTATGTTTAGAACGAGGAATGTTGAGGAGCATGGTGTTTGTAGAGCGAAGCTGTCTTGTAGAAACACTTAGCTGTATTGAATCCTGGATGTATCTAGGAGATGTGCCATGTATTGAATGATAGATGAGGAGTAGAACCTTGAAATGAATGCGTTCATAAACCGGGAGCCAATGAAGAGATTGTAAGATTGGAGAGATGTGTGACATGCGTCTAGTAAGTGTAACCAGTCTGGCAGCTGAGTTTTGCAGTCGTTGAAGGCGGTTTATTTGGTTGTCAGGAAGGTTGATAAGGAGAGCGTTACAGAAATCCAAACGTGAAGAGATGAGTGCATGAACCAGTATTTCAGTAGCTTTCAGGGTCAGGGATTTGCGAATATAGGACAAGTTACGAAGCTGATATCTGATAGATCTTGATATTGCAGATATATGTTGATTAAGGCTCAAATTTGAGTCTATGACGACACCAAGATCTCGACATTTCCGGGATGGTTCAATTTGTGACCCCCCGATTGAGATTGGATGTGTTGATATTTTACTCAGTTTTCCTTTAGATCCAAGGAGTATGAATTCAGACTTCTGTTCATTTAGTTTGAGATTGTTCTGTGCCATCCATTGCTGAATATCAGTGATGCAGTTCTCCATGCGTGTTATGGTGGTAACTAGGTTGTCATCGGTTGGGTGGAAGGAGAGATATAATTGAATGTCATCAGGGTATGAGTGATATCATTGACAAAAGTTAAGGGCAAACCCTACCACTTAGAGTGGCTTTCACTTGTGTTCCTGTGACACCTGCTTTTAATAGCTCTTGCACTTTCCTAGTGTATAATTTCCCCCCAGCTAAATTGAAAATCGTCTTGACCCTTCGATGTTGAAATTCCAGGCCTGGTTAAGAGGAAAAAAGAGAAAACCTCATTCATGACGGTCTGACCAAAAAATAAATTCCTTCTTTCGGTCGTAAATTATCCACGCTCGAATTGTTGCATCAAGGCTTGATACTGGTAACACTGGGGAGGGAAATGCTGAGTTACATTATACAGACCCTTTCCAATCATGGATGGATTTGCAATTCTGAATCCTTTCTAGTCCTGAGCAACAAACAGAAAGAGTGAGTAGGATTGAGCATAGAGCAAGGACTCAGAGGTAGTGAGGTCCAATGAGTAAAGGGTGTGCATAACACTGGTAAGAGTAAAAATATAAATGTTCACAGATTTGCACACAATTTACATGGTATAAAGATGGTCATGGTGGGAAATTGAAATATTGTTTCTTGAAATGCAATAGTTTTTGAGAATTGAGTAAAACAATTAGTTTTGATCTCACGAGTCCAAAACTCAATGTTTGAAAACAGTGAAAATATTTAAGGATTTTTCCGCTTATTTCTTGTGACTCCATTGACCGATTGAGCTTAAACTCCCACAGGTTTGTTATTTCATGTATATGTTAGGTCACATCAAGTGTGGATACTGGTTTTTGACAATTACCAATGTGACAAATGTACTTTGCCAGTTGTCATCACTTACGGTTAAAACAAAAGATGTAGATGAACAAGTCAGAAAATTGTATCTTTCCCCAACATTTTCATGTTTAATTAATCAATGGAGGAAATTCACTGTTGTAAATTCGGCATCTTAACAGAAAAGCGTAACTTAATTGAAGTTCAATTTCTTGTAAGCACCTTTAATAGAAAATTTCAAAAATCTCGGCTGATTATGGATTTTTTCCCTTTTATGTTGATTGTATTTCTCAATATCTCTCTGATTATTGTACAAAATCTCCCCGATTGCAAGATGCAAATGTTGGCAGCTCTGCTGTCATCTTTGCTGTCAATGTATCCCCCCCCCCCTCCCTTGCCGATGGGGTTCGTGAATTGAATTCAAATTGCAGACACTCTGCAGGTTATTCAATTGTACTCATTATTTTGTGCTGCATGGACATTCACCTACACCCCTGTTTACCGGAAAAACATGCTGTGTATATTAAAACATACTGCCTGTCACATTTAAGAACTTGACATGTTTTTACAGCACTTGACATACATGTCAAAAGGACTAGATTCAATCGTGCCAATATGTGAAAGAGCTCTCATTTTCCAAAATGTGACATCTGTGCTTCTCATTTGTTTCTGTTTTTCAGCAAATGTTTTTTATTCAAAAAAATAAATACCTTGGGGTTTCATAGCCTAGTGGTTTAGAGCTTTGAATTCAAGTTCTGGTGGTTAAGTCATGGGAGTGTGGGTTATGTATCCCGGTCATGACACTTGTGTCCTTGAGCAAGATGCTTTACTAGAATTACTTCTACCAGAGGTATTAACGGGTATCTGCAAGGGTAGAGGTTGATATTGTGTTTGAAAAAAACTTTGGAGCGGCAGCCCGGAGCTGTATCTCCCCAGAGAGCTGAGAAAGATTACAGGAATGTTATTGGCCCAATGAACAGGGCACTAATGCAAAGCGCAGTGACACGTTATTGTAAATGTGCTATATAAGAACTGTTATTGTTATTACCTTTCTAGCTTATCTGTTAGTTTTCATGCTTAGGTTTTTTCTTGATCCAACCGTCTTGTTTGTTTCTGTTCTTGTTTCTGTTTTGTGTTGGTCCATCCAAGGCATCTCACCACAAGCCTAGGTTTCTAGAAAATGCCCCTGAACCAACATGTTTTTCTTGCATCTCGTTGATAATTCCATACAATTCCTCATTTTCTGTTTGATTCACTTTTTCATTCAATGTGAAAATGAATTTGACTTGGAATGAAATTGAATAGACACATTGCCACAAGAGCACTCCGCTCTAATAACGTCACTTTTGCTCAAAATACCCAGCTGTCCGACAAACATTCCACCACTTACACGATCACCGCTTCATCGATGCGCCAAACTGCACTAGTAGTACAGTCAGTGCACGCGAGTAAACATCAAACCTGGACACGTACATGTACATGTGGGTATGTTGGTGAAATTTGACACATTTGTCTGAGATCTCGGTACTTACCTTCTATTTTTTAGCTTTAGTGTGGAGTGCTTTTGAACTGAGCCCAATATCAACGAACACAAAGTCTCTGAAAGAAAGACAGAAAAGAAAAAATCAAAAAAATCTTTATGGTTGTTTTCACTAAAAGCATGACTCATCGAGTATGATGAAATGATCACAGGTTTGGGTTTATTGTGTTTTTATTGCAAAGTGGAAGATGGCAGGCCTGGAACAAGTTCATGACTCTGCTTAGGCCAAATTCTGCGCTTGCGATCACCATTCTCTGCTTACTGCGCAAGCGCCAAATTTCTGCGCTAGCTATGTAAGCGTAGAATGCCTAGTATCGTGGAATACGCAAGCGCACAAGCAAAAATTTCCTGCTAACCTGTGAAATACGCTTGACGTAAGCGCGGAATTCCTTGCTTCTGTAAGCGCCAATTCTTTGCTTACGGTAAGCAGAGCCATGACATTGGGCCCTGTTGCCCTGGACTTGGCTTCGGGCCCTTTCAATAGTTCCCATAGACGCTATTCAAATGGAAGTGTCCTTTTAAAATTGAAACTGGCATCTGCCCTCTCAAGGATAATGAGGTCTGAGATCGGAATTGGTTCTCTCTTAAAAAAAAACTCCAAACAAACAAACTTTGGCATTCATAATAATAATAATAATAATAGTAGTAGTTCGCAGTTATTAATAATACGCAGTTTTTATGTGCGCTTTATCACACCCGAAGGCATCTCAAAGTGCTTCTTATTTCCTCTACAAGGTGTGTGGAGCTGCGTGTTGAAGTATGAGACCCATTTATTTACGTAGCACCATGTAATGGTTTACAAGGTGCTGTGGCCCAATCTGCAGCCAACCATACTAGAAAACACTGCGGCAAAACCCTTCTCTTAAGTGCATCATACAGCACACAACACGCCTACACGCCTACATGTACATTCCCTTTAAAAACAGTGTTTCCACAGAAGTATTTCCCAGGGACCTGTATTTCCCTTAAAGTGGCTATACTTCCACCCTGGGCATCAATCAACTGTTCCTGATAGTCTTAATGACCCAATATGCACGATATCATATCGTTGGCGTTGAGTAGGTCTAACATGACCACCTGCATTTCATAGATACCTACGTTTTGTGTGATTTTTCAGAAAGAAAAGTTGTCACCATGGCAATGGGTGGAAGGTACTCTACTAATTGATGTCCTTCAATTCTTTGGGAAGAGGGTTCTTTAAGCATTTTCAATTCGGGAAAATTCTACTGAAGGATGATCCCAGCTATGGCTTGGTTACCATGGTAACATCCAGTAATTTCTGGTTATTTTCAGCATTGTACAAGGCCTCCAGCCAAGTAAACACAATTAACCTACTTTTATCACATACTAAATCAATTAGTGTGGAGTCATTTGACTCAATAATCTAATCAATGTAATCAAATCACAAACAAATAATATCTTCATCATTCCACGTACATGAGCTTGATCGATATCATGGACTCTATGCACAGATAGAGGAAATTAATGTCTGCCACCTTTTTAATGAATTTCACAAGATTCTTGTTTTTGTGTCAGTTGTCAAGTCACAAGTCAATTTGGGTTTCTTTTAAAGGTAGGGTCATAGATTGGTAAAAACTCAAAAAGTAAAAGCCCTAAAACTTACTTTGAAGTATTGAAACCCTCTTGCTGTCTGACCATTCAATACCATTCACTGTGGTTTTGAATGATAGATAAGCTATGCCAGCCTTGCAATATGATACCATGAGGGAATGCATGTACACAGTACACAGTTAGTTCTGTGCACAGTTGTGCCACCATACACAACTTTGGCAGTTGAATGGTTTCAAATGGTTGGTCAACTCACTTGAAAATGTTGCGAACAGTAGGAGGGTTTTAATAGTATAAACTTTTTTGAGAAAGATTTCCTTCGAAATAAAATGGTTTGTATAATTTTTCAAAATTCTGACAAACAGTTTTTTCAAAAAGACTGGTTGAATATCAACTGAGATGGTTTTACACAACGTCCATGGAGGCCCGGGCCTCTGTTGCCCTTGGTCTTGGCATTGGTGCTCCTTCAGTAGTTTCCCCATAGACTTTCAGATTGAAGTTCTCTTTGCAAAAAGAAACTTGCTTTGCCGTCACAAAGATGAAATTCCAGGCCTGGAGAGCCTTATTCCCCCCCCCCCCCCCCCCCCCCCCCCCCGCAGTTAGACTTCGCTTCATGCAGCAGGGGAGAATTATTCTAAACCAATTTGTATTATTGCAGTTTAAGGTTACAATGATTTCTCATCGGATGACGACTCTTGGACTAGACTATATCCATTGGATTTAATGTACATGTAGATAAAAAAGGAAAGAGAGTATACTATCGAATGAATGACTTTAGTATTAGAAGCTAAAAGCTTTTGTGGGTGATGATTTTTATCAGAGGTGATCAGCTGAGTGGAGTTGGGGGCATCTTGAGGGCAGCAGACTGGAGGCGGAAGCTCCCTCCATTTTTCCCCTTTAAGCAGGGTCCAATTTCTTTAACCCTGTAAGAAAAATATAGCTTATTTGAAACAGGTAACCAGTCAAAATATCATAAACTCTACATTGTTATCACTGGTTCCCAACTCATTTTTGCTTAAGCAAAGAAATTTGCTGAGCAGTATTTTCTGCTTAATGGCTTCATGAAATTTGGCCCAGGTCTTTGTAAACATATTATCCCTCTGTTACCACTTCCAGGGTTGTATTGTGAAGTTGGGTGTGATCCCTCGCAGTTACACAGTTACAGGCTGTATGGCTTCTGAATGACACCACCAAACAAAGATATTGACAAAATAAGGGCTAGATAGCTCAGAAAGAAAAACATATAAATAAAATAAACAGTGCCATGGAAAATAGAAAATCAACTTACAAAGTGTTGTGTTGGACCATTTTATTGTTTTATTTTTTTCATTTTTTTTTTTAGTTACAAAGTTGTCTGATAGCATAACATAACTACAATTAGATGAAATACCTTGTTTATATTGTCGTTAATCGCCAGATTATTCTTTTACCCTTGTGAAAAAGGGAGCCCAGACTCCAATCTGCTCTCCCTACCCTGGTTTCACATTCAAGTGTAAATCTGATTTCCGTGTGGAAAGAGTAAGATCTCGAGGATTAAACCGTTCAAACAATGCTAATCCCGAGACTCTACTCGAACTCTTGCCCTGCATCGTGACACTTCAAGAAAATATCCGGCGTGATTCGTTGAGAATTCTGAGGAGTAGAGTTTCACTTTCCGTCTGGTCAATATAGAACTCGGCCTGCTGAAATCAATTAATTCTGATGGAAATGATGTCTACTCTGTTTTTTGACTTTGTGCTTGATTATTTTTTTCTTTCTTCATTTTTTTCTTCTTCTGCAGGTGGCGCACGCTCCAGAGCTTGAGGCCACGTTCAGCGCATCCCGTGACAAGACGATACGAATGTGGAAGAGGGGTACGACAGATGGAGGAACAGTTGAGCTGTGTAACTGCAAGCAGACATTTAGCGGGCACGACCTGGTTGTCACGGGTGTTGATTTTGGTTGGTTTGATTAATTTTTTTCCAAACTAGTTTTTGCTGGAAGCAATCATGTCTGCAAGTGTGACATAATTTTACTGTAAACCACTATGCTATACAGTTTAGTTTCATGGATTATCAGGCGTTCCCACCCCCACCCCCTATTTTATGGAAAATTTGTAAAGTTCTGGACTTGCTTTTCACATCATATTTGCCAAAGACTTGTGAAAGGTCTCATTAAGTCTGTCATTTTTTGTCGTTAGAGTTGCTTTAAAAATTTTTAAGCAAGAGAGTTTTAGGTTAACTTACTCTCAACTATATGCAATCTTTGTCATTTTGGAGTCAAAAGTAGCAGAAAGCTGGTGCAGGGTGAGAAACAATTTTCAATCCCATCACATCCAGGCCTGTATTAGTTCTTTCAAGGTCAAGGTAGTTTTTTTCTTAGTGAAGGTAGTTTTTGAACTCGAATACTTCCAAGGGGCACCAAGGCAATGGCCAGGGGCATGAAGGCACTCAGCCTCTGTTGCCTCCTTGAATGACATGTGTCAGTCCTACGTTTTCATGTATGGCTGTTGAGTTTTCAGTTGGCATTGGACACAAAACAAGTTTTTGTGACCTCAAAGTAGTGAGTTTGAATCACATTTTTGTGAAAATCCTGAAGTACAAATTGTACATGTAAATGTTCTTTTAGATTTCTACCTTCAGCTCCCCCGAGTTATTTTCATCTGTAATATTTTGCTTCTTTTAGCCCCTTACCAAGAGTGGCTTTTCGCCTTGTTTGGGGCAAACTTGCATAAATGAAAGCGGAGTCACATTTTTGGCATATAAAATCCGACATTCAAGCGCAATCTGTGGGTGTCTTACATCAAGTAGCATTTCACAATGAGCCATGAGAATGCCCCAATTATCACTGAATATATCTGCCAACTGGAAAATCAAAACAGCGGTCCATTTTGACTGACTATTATCAGCGAAAAAAACAAACCCAACCACAAAAACAAGAAGCCTGTCACTGGCCAAAGCAATCATTTCAAACCCCCTAGAGGAGGTCCTGTTGAAAGCACTTCGAACTCATTATTCTGGGCAAGTCCTGTCCGTTTTGAAGCCCTCACGTTTAAGTCCGTCAAACTTCAATTCCACTGGAAATCCCTCATCGGCGAAATGTGTTTGATTCCCGGCTTTGCATACTGTGCTTAATCTTTTATTGGAAAAAGCCCTGCTTGATTAGTCATCCAGGCCATTTGAATAACAGAAATTGATCCAAGAAGGATTAATGAAGGCTTTGACGAAAAAGGAACACAGGGGAGTGGGTGGGGGGGGGGGGGGTGGGGGTCGTTCTACACTGAATAATCATCCCCATTATTTATTAAATGTTATTGTTGTTCCCATGTTAGATGTGAATGAATATTGGCAAATAATCTCGGACAGATTGCAAGGGACTTGAAAGGATTCATGGAGACTCTTCTATGCGTTGGAATTTACCCAATTGTGAATTTTGTCCATGTTTTTTTAAAGAACGTCCTGTGGGACAGGCCACTTCCTCTATCGACAGCTTAAATGTCAAAGTGTTGTTTTTAGTGATCACATTCTTTGCTTCCTGTAGAGAAGGAAAACAAGTCATTAAATGCACCATCCTTCTGGAGAACATCTCTTCTCATGATAAAGTGTAGATGATTGAAAATAAAAAGTAATAAACCACTAGGGAAGATAACCGGGTAAAGTTTGAGTAATTAAAAATTATTTAAAATTTACCCAGTCAGTTTCTTACGTGGTTTATTACTGGATGTTTGAAATAAAAAAGTTGTATCCTCTTAAGGTGATCCCTGGCTGCCACTTCCCAGGTTGTAACGTAAACTTGGGTGTGATCCCTGGCTACACAGCAGTTAACGGTTGTATGGCTTCTGACTGGCACCCTTGAACAAAAATATTGACAAAATAGGGAGACTGCCAACATAGGACTAGATACATTTGTAGCTCAGTGTCTGCCCTCCTAAATTTTGGAGAGCAGTGGGGCAAACTCGGGCACAGCAAGAAGAAACAAGTATTGGACAGAGAAAGCATTTAAATGGGTACTTATGTTTGTCACTGTATAAAAATTCAGGCAAATCAATCCCTCTACCCCCTTAACCAACGAGTCCCCATATGCTCATGTAAAACAAGATATGTACTACCTTTTCAAAAAGGACGATAGACATGTCTGCATTTTGAAAATACTTCAAGCATCCAGGGCATAACGGTCATTTTTGTAGCGTTTTGTTTTTTCTTCGTTCTTCATGGGCTTGTTGAGAGACAGCTGCATCAACACTGGAGTGTATGTGAATCACATAAGAGTCTCCACGGTGAGACAGATGCTGTTCCTCCACCAATAGCTGTTGAGTTTCGTTTTTATTAACGTCTGCATTCCGAAATTCAAAGGGGGGATATGTTTTACATGAATGTACATGTGCAGCCACAATCATATGTACATGTACACTTTTTGAAGTTTTGATTAAAGGGGCTGTGTCGACATGATCAAAGCATGCCTGTGGCTGTACTTTAAATTCATGAACTCTCACATAGTCACTGCATGTGTGTATCCCTCTGCATCAAGTCATAAAGGGCCTGGGTTAGAGTTTATAAATCCATGTTCAGCCACAGGCCTGCATTGATCATGACAACACAGCCCCTTTAACTAGTTATATATCAGGGTTTCTCACTAGGATATTTTTTAAAACTGTGGGCTATTCCTGGACCTAAATTTTGCAAGTTTGGCCAAAGCAAGCTAAATTGAAACAAGGTCTTCTGAATTTTTTATTTTTTGTTAAGTTAATGTTTGGTTTAAAAAACTCTTCTGTGCAATCTGGAGCATTTGAAATGGTTTGTTTGTGTCTAGTCTTTTAACCAGAACTCTCTTATTTCATCTTCAAAGGCATTTCATAAACCACAAACTGATAACAAGACCTTGAGTCTGCAAAACATGGATGGACATTTCTGATTTCAGATGGTCAGTTGTGCCAGATAGATAATTCTGAAGGATTTGGTTCCATTCTAAACGAAAAATGATAGCTTGGGTTAGTACATGTTTACGGTGCAGCCACTTTTTTGTTGCTGTCATCAGCCCAAACTAAAGTGCATCAGGGTGTACAGGTTAGACCATTGAAGCAAGGACCACAAAACCAATCACTCTCTGCATACAATGTATGTTAATGAGTAGGAATGGAGCATCACACACATGTCCATATGGATAACAGCTCGGACTCATCTTCGTGAGCGAGACACGTTCACAGCAAATGGATCCCCCTACAGCGTAGGTAATTAGGGTCATCCGCGAGGGGACAGCGATGGTTTCTTGTGTTTGATTAAAAAGCCCTTAGCGCTATGAATTGCTGATGATTGGTCGGTTTTTCTCCTGGGTCTAAGAGATGATTTACATGGATATTGGCCCAAGCGAAGTGAAGACCGGGAGTAGAGTACCCCCCCCCCCCAAAAAAAAAACCAAACAAAGAAAGGAAAATAGAGGTAAATTTTATGAGGAATATCAATGGCTGGTTGAAGGGGAATGCATGATGTGTTGTGCTTAGCCACAGTGTGTCTTGGTGTTGTTAACACCACCCCCCCCCCCCCGTTTGAAGTTTGACATCATTATTTTGTTAATTGTTGACCTGTAATATTTGTATATATATTGAGAAGTGCCTTCCCTTGAGATGTGACATAAATATCACAGTGTGTTTACATATAGTCATGCAGCTTTTAATAATAATAATAATAATACGAGAAATTTATATAGCGCATAATGCAGAAGCCTCTATGCGCAACACCAAAAAAAAAAAAAAAAAAAATACATTGAAAAGAATATTATTTTAAAAGCAAGTTACACAAATAAAGATTCAAACAAATGAGTTTTTAAAAGTCCCTTGAAAATCTGAAGAGAGCCAGCTTGGCGAATATTAAGAGGTAAGTCATTCCATAATGAAGGTGCAATGAAGTTGAAGGCTCTTTGACCATAAAATTTTGTGGAAAAAGTAGTTTGCGTGAGTAGGGATTGGCCAGCAGATCGGAGAGGACGAACAGGAATATATTTATGGAGAAGATCAGATATATAGTCAGGAGATAAGCCATGAAGAGCTTTGAAAGTGAGAAGATTTAACTTATAAACGATACGCAGTTCAGCAGATCTCAGCCGATTCTCTTGTTTTTAGTCAATCAGCTGTCCCATTGGAAATTGGGGGGAAAAAAATTTGTGCCAGGCACTTTCATCTTTTATGGACAAACTGCAGTTGAGTGCCTGCACATATCATGAATACGCACACCCTTAACACTAGCCCAGCGTGTACACGCTTGTGAGCGCCACTTCTCAACTTGCCCTATATAGGCTTCTAAAAACTGTGCAGCCTACTTGCTACTTTTCAGATATGAATAAAACATAAAAACAAGGTAGCCTATTTTTGAGTGTGTGAATGTAACTTCATTTGACCATTTAACTGGTTGTGATCTCTATGTTAATGCATCAGAAAGATATATTTATTACAATACATATGTTTAAATTCTGGGCTACTAAAACTTGCTGGAGGCAAGTAAAATGCACAAATTACTAGCCCTGTTGGCTACTTTACAAAAAGCCTAGGCACAAGGCCTGCATGAAAGTACCTGTAGAAGTGTCTTGGGGAGGAGACAGAGCAATGTAACTGAGATTCTGAAGATAATGCCAGGTCTCGTCTTATCAAATTAACAACTGTTCAGGGTTCAAAATTTACACTTGACTGCAGTCCCAAGGCCAGTAATTTTAGCATCTGGATAGTAAACTCACAACCCAACAAGTCTGGCAGTCTTGTGTTTTTCAATTGGAGGATAATTCCTCACCTTGTAAAAATACCTTCATGTTGACTTTGATTCTGATTTAAATTTCTTTCTGTCGAGAATCAAAGTGAGATCTCTGAGTGCTTGCTAAAAAAAAACATCTTATTGTAAAAATGTTAAACTGTGACGATAACTTTTCTCATTTTGATTCTGGTTTTGTAGAAAAACGTCTGGTCCAGTAAAAAGATTTGAGCTTCACGCCCAGCGGTCTTGTGGATTTCCCCCCCAAATTTGAGCCTTGTTTGTGACTTAGCTCTTCAGAAAATATTAAAAGAGGGTATTTTTAATTTCTCATCACCCCCCTCTCCACTTCCCTTCACCCTTTTGCAGGAAATGGAAAGCTGTGTTCAGGTTCTCGAGACAACTCCGTCCGGCAGTGGGATGTCACTACCGGTCAATGTATTCACCAAAGTGTCATCCCTAGGAACTTGGTTACCCACTTAAAATGTGTACCAGGAGAGAATCTGGTGGTCCAGACGAGCGAGGACAGATGCCTCAGGTAAGATTTGGTTCAAGACGAATCAGAGCGACTCTTTTGAGCTGCCGTTACTGGGTAGGCACTGTTCCACAAAGTAACAGCATGACATAAGATAAGACCTGCGTGCAATATGTATGCAAGCTGTAAGAGAGGTTAATTTTGCATTAGGGATAAAAAAAAAAAAAATAATACTTATACTGATGTGTATACACAGTACTTTTGTGAGTTCTGTGAAAAAAAAAACCACAGGAAAATCATTTGTTGGGATTTGAACCCATGACCTTTAATGTATGCGAGCATTATGTGTTGGAGTTAGCCAAGAAAAAAATGTATTGGACATAAAATCCTGGCCGAGGGGTCTGGTGCACCGGACTCAAGTTCTGATGTTGTCAGAGTTTGGGTTCAGGGGTCGATTTCACCAAACTCTTCCTAACTTAGGACTAATCCTAGGCAATGCTAAGAGATAGGACTAGTCCTAAGTTAGGACGAGTATCTCTCCTTAGTATCTCTCATGGTTGAAAAGTAAACACTTCATCATTAATATCTATAATATCTCCATCTATTTTCTTGTTGTTTATGTAAAAAAAACAAAAAAACAACAATTATATGGCCCTGAATGGTGTCTTGAAAATCCGCAGAGATTCTGTTGATGGTGTATTTTTAGTTCCCGGTCGACACAAAACCACCTGCGTATCTGCTCCTGGATCCTGTTTAATCACCTGCCTCTAGCATCCAACTATTGCAGAGCACAATAAAATGCTTATATCCGATTGTAACAAATGATTTATGTACTTAAAGGTAGTGTCATAGATTGGTTAAAAAATAATGAACATAAAAACTTACTTGGTGAGAAGCACAGCAGCTGTAATATGGTGTGGAAAATTTTTCGCCAGAAAACATTTGAATCTGAGAAATGATTCATGCATGAATCATTTCTCAGGGTTGGTGTTCATTCGTGAGTGCTGCGGCCTTGCCCTCTCAGAGATGAAGTTCTGCACTGATGTATCGATTGCTTAAAAAATAAAGCTGTGAAAAATTTTGTGTATAGGATTTGGGACACGCGTACATTAACCGAGGCTCATGTATTCCCCAAGAAACAGTACATCCAGACGTGCTGTGACGTCACTCCAGATGGCAACTACTGCCTAACGTCAAGTAACGGGGTCGGAGGCAAGGGATGTGAAGCTACGGTAAGATACAAGAATACACAAAACATGTTGGCACCCCCCTGTACAATTAGACCATAACAGAATTCTGCACTTACGGCTGCCTGTAAAGTGTTTGTTCCTACGGGTCGTAAGCACAGAATTTATAATTATGATTTAATAATAATTTAAGATTTATGTTGCGCCCCTCACATAAAAATTATCAAAAGCGCATGATACAATTCGAAATGCACAGAATGGAAGAGGAAGATAAAGAAATAAGACTGGTCACCAGGCCAGTGCTCAAACCACAGTATGGGGACATGTCTGTCCCGCAAACAGAGAACTAAAAATTACTTACTTCATAAGCCTTGCCCTGTTGGCATCGGTAATGTTTTGATCTTTTCAGGAGACAGACGCCTCTAACCCTAAACTAAATTGCAAGGCAACCATAGATAGAAGTATAGTAACTGAAAACACATATGTTTACGCTTGCATTTACAACAAAAGTTTGTTTTCTTCTAGAACAGCACCTTTGATTTTCAAGTAAAAACAAACCAACAAATATGATATATTGGTTTAAAATTTGAATAATTACAAATTTACTAAAAGAAAGTTCAAATCTTTGTTTTTCCCTGCAGCTTTGGGACCTACGAGCCCAGTCTTTGGTGTCAGAGTATCATGGCCACCAGCAAACAACAACAGCTTGCTGCTTCATTCCTAACATTTACTCCAAACCACTTATCGCTACATGCTCTAATGATGCCACTGTCAGAATCTGGGACAGAAACTCATGCGGTAAGCTTTTATTCCCCAATGAATTTATTATGATTTGTGTAAACATTCTTAATGGCCTGATGCTTTGACCCCATCACGGTCTTTCTCAAAGGCTAAATGTCAACGCAACACCAACATTTTATTAGCCCCTTTGCACGATCAGCCATTTGTGTGTAGAGCCTCATATTGGGGACAGCAGTGAATAGAAGCATTATGTACATGTAACTCCATATTGTCACGGTTATAATGACGCTTTCATCCAAACGGATGCATAAATACAAAACAAATGAAGCATGAAGTCGAAGCTCTACATGCACATAGTGGATTCGTGCAAAGGGCGAATAGTGTATTATGTGGTGTCCAAATGGATGGCTTTGGCAGTGGCTACGGCTGTAATGCCAAAAAGCCATAGCCGTAGCCAAAGTCGCTTAATTCGGACACGGCTAAGTGTAATGGAAGTAGTCAGGTGGAAAAGGAGTGAAAGAAAGGAGCAGAATGCAATCATGAGAAGCAGAACTTGAATCAATAAAAGTTATTTTGAAACGAGACAAGGGGGATGGGGTAAAAGGGATTTTTAAAAGGTATTATACAGGATTGGTAAGGATGAAAAACATTTTTGTTTAATTTTAGTCGGAAGCTTACTAATCATAAAAAGTTCATACTAGATTCATTTTTTGTGTGAAATATTTCCCTCTGAAATAAAGTAATATTTGAGAGAAAACTGTATCTGAAAATTAAAAAAACAAACGCAACAGCTGATTTCGGTTATTACAACAAAAATTCAGGACAATGTGTTTACACGCCGAAAATTGTGCGTGGTTTTTGACTATTTTCTCCTGACTCACACAACGGATCAAGCCCAAATTTTCACAGGTTTGTTATTTCATGTATATGGTTGACCACACAAAGAATACTGTCTGCGACTACTTGTCAGCTCTACTAATGTTAACAAAGTTACAGCCTTTTTGCAGAGCTGCCAATTCTATCTAATTCTGCAGAAAATTTCCTGAAAATTAACCAATCTTTCTATGTTCTGAAGAACAAGTTGGAAAATCTTCCTGATCATGGAAACTAAATATCTCCCTGATTGTTGTACACAATCTCCCTGATTGCAAGATGCAAATGTAGGCAACTCCGTTTTTGCAGAAATCGTTATTCATCGATAAAACTAACAGTACATCATTTTTCTAATCATGCTCAAGTTAAGCTGCATGGACCATACTCATTTGTATGGTTCATGGAAAGTAAACCATAATCTATGCTCCAAATTATACAAAAGTCGACACTCAAAAATTCACATTCTCTTGAGGGTGAGTAAAGCAGAACAACAAGATGTTGGTTCTTTTCACACTATTTGCCCACGGTGTACTGTTACAGTTGAATCACCCTCTGACAGGACCTAGGACTGTAAACTCATAGCACTGGCACACTTTGCCCGCGGAAACTGTGTATCAAGTGACATTGAAACCTCTGCTGCAAGCACCATTTATGTCATTAAACTCAGGGAATCTGTTTTCGAGGAGGAGAAAGAGGTTACCAAGGTAACAGCACCTTTACTTTTTTGAGTTTCTTATTGTGTCTTTGCAGCTTGCATAACGATGCTGAGTATCGTTGGTTTTGGGTCGTTGACGTCCATCGCAGCCAATACCGATAAAAGGTTTGTGATCTCTTGATGCATGGATAGTCCTCATCCGTCTTTGTTTTTGTTTTGTTTTTATCTCAGAGGAGTAACAAATTACAATTTTAAAGCCAATGACAAGGATGTAATTACTAGTAAAAGCAGCTTGTTCACCAAAACCAAAACTCACTCATTAAAACTCGCTCATTATAATTGGCATAACCAGAATGTTTCATAGGGGGACAAGTGGGGAGGGAGGCTTTGTATTGAACCATTCATTTGTGCATATTTTCATTCTCATGGGGGAGGGGGACAAGGGGAAGGGCAAGGGTTCTGAAGGGGAGTTAGGAGCCCCCCCCTGCATGCCACTATTACTCAATAGAACTCACTCATTAAAACTCACTCATTAAAATTCAATATTACTCACTTGTTTATTACTCACTTGTTGTAATTTGCTCAATTCACTCATAAAACTGTCATTATAACTCACTCATTAAAACTTACTATTTGCCATAACTCACTCAAAAGAGGTTTATTATAACTCATTCAGATGTTCAGTTCATTCAAATGTTTCGTTATTATTTCCCATGCCTCAGTATATGTGTAGGAAGTGTTAGTAAAGGAGTTCACATAGCAACTCTAATAGAAGAACCGGTCGGGACGTTTCGTTTCATCTACGTCGCTCAGTACTGAAGAGGTATCCATAGCAACCAGCCCTAATATGTGTGTATATATCTATATATATATACTCCACTCAGAGTACATGGAGAAAAATGTATTTGGATGTGTCTCGGGTTACCAGCTAAATAGTTTTTGTGTTGTGAGTCAGGGTACCGGTAATGGCAGAATTGGAAAAGCTACAGTGTCTACATCAAGTAACATGAGTGAAACACAAGTGAACTATGCGCTTACTGTCTGCCTGCCGCTGGGATTTGCCCAGTGCGCATCGTATCTCTCTAGTGGCCAAAAGAAAATAGCGTGCAATCTCCTGCACAGGAGTCCTATGCAAACAGTTTTCAGTCATTGGTGTTACATATTTAGGCATCAAGAATGCTAGGCCCATTTTCTTTTTTAAAGCGGGTCTCCAAAAGTCAAAATAAGTTTTGTGATGCACCTATTTTCCTATTGCTAGAGTCCTCGTGAGAGTGGAGAATTGCAAGTCTCTAACTTCATGTCACAATGGTGTAAACTGTCATGTTATTTGATAATCTTTCAGAGCAAAATTTGAAACATGACTTCATCGAACATCAAATACAATCTTGAAGAATTCTGCGGTCAAACTTTAATGCCTTTTTGATTGAATATCATCAAAATTCAGGAATAAACTGAAAATTCTCTGTACACAAATGTACAGTCTACCTATATCGAACACTTTTATATTTTGACAAAAGTTGCACTTGAAGGTATTAAACACAGTGGCATTTTACACCATTTTAACATGAGGTGGGAGACTTGCAATTTTTTGTCTCATTTCCTAAGGACTCTATCTATTGGAAAATGAGTGGACCACAAAACTGAACTTTGACCTTTGAGCCCCTCTTTAAATAATAAAAGGAATCAAAGATTAGCAGTTATGATCAATGTTCATGGAAGGTATTATACAGGATTGGTAGAGCTGACAAAATAGTCACAGACAGTCTTCATGTTTTGTGAGATTACACATATACATGAAATAAAAAACTTGTGAAAATTTGGGCTTAACCCGTTGTGTGAGTCAGGAGAAAATAGTGAAAAACCGCACAATGTTCAGCATGTGAACACATTGTCCTTAATTTTGGTTGCAACAACCGAAATCAGCTGTTGCGTTTAAAAAGAAAGGTTTTCAGGTTCCTTTTTCTCGAATATGAATTTATTTCAGAGGGAAATATTTCAAAGAAAAAATTTGTTCTAGAACTTCATAATCAGTAAGCTTTCAGATTAGAAATAAACAATGTTTTTCGTCCTTACCAATCCTGTATAATACCTTTAAACGGTATTTAGGCTGGGAGATCGTTTCTGCATTATTGTCTTTGCTCTGTCAACTTCTGGGTCTAATTTCATAGAGCTGCTTTACGCATTAAAACATATCTTATCATAAAACCATTTTGTTTCACGAGAAAAGATAGATAGCCAAACTACCATGTCATGTATACTGTTTTAGACAGACTCATTTTTTTACTTCAGGCATCTTTGACCAATGATGTTTTAGGCATCTATTTGGCCATTGCACGGTCAGCCATTTGCGTGTAGAGCCTCGAATTCGGGACAGCAGTTAATAGAAGCATTATATAACTCTGTATTGTCACGGTAATGTAACATCCAAACAGATGCATAAATACAACACAAAGCATGAAGTGGAGGATCTATACAGGCAAAAGGCAGATCTGTGCAAAGAGCAAACATCTCGTATGATGGTGTATTTTAACCCTGAAAATAGTGTTTCCCTTTAATAAATATGAGTTTGAAAGTACAAAAATGCTGTATCTCGCTTCAAGGGTGTGTACAACATTGGTAAGATTGAAAATATAGATTTGCACATAACTTACATGGTGTAAAGATGGTCATGGTGGAAAACATCCCTTGAAATAGTTTTGCTTGAAATGCCGTAGTTTTTAGGAAATGAGTAAAACGGTCTTTATCACGCAGGATAAAATCCGATGTTTGAAAAAAAGTTAAAACATTATTTTTTCCCCCACTGTTTTCTCACGACTCTGAAGACCGATTGAGCTTAAACTTTCACAGGTTTGTTATTTCATGTACCGGTATATGTTGGGTCACATCAAGTGTGGATACAGGTCTTTGGCAATTACCAATGTTGTACACACCCTTTAAAACCAGAAGCGCTGAGATATAATGTTTTTAACCGAGATACTTGCACTGACAAGATGATATGCAAATGATCTAGAAAGGACTACATACTAATAGACATGATAGCCATAATTTAGATGGCTGTCACACACTGTATTCAGTTACGTACTTATAGTTGCAGCTTAAAGAGTGTTGAGCTGTCTTAAGTTGGTTTTATACTCGTGTTTGTATAACTTAACTACAGTTTCAAAGGCAATCATGTTAGGGAAAAAACTTTTGCTAAAATGTTTTTCAAAAGAATCACTGTGCACATCTCAAAAGAAGGAAAACTGCACTTCAAAGAGTCTGAGTTTGAGGAATTAATTAAGGGCCTTCATAAATCTGATTGGTTGAGAGGACAAATTAATAAATTAAACAAATAAATAAATCAAACAATTTAAGCAGTAACACGTTACCTGCCAAATTGCAATGTATTGTACACATTGTTGTGACCCCGAGCATTTTCATTGAGCAAATAAATTTATACATATTTTATGCTTTAATTACACAGCTTTGTTATATTGGACCAGTGCCTCACAACTGTGAGCTCAGATAATATGGCAAAATATGTGTTCATTTGCTTGTAGTTCTTGCCAGCAAATAAGAAGTACAATAATGCAAAATGAGGCTGAAAATGCAATATGCACCCCCAAAAAACCCACTGTGAAATGCAAAATGCTTGAAGTGAAATTTCTGGTATTATTGTGGCTAAGGCTGTTGGCTGCAGTGACAACATTGAAGAATATGCCTTAATGGCGTTGCTGCCAAAGCGGTTAGTTCAGGCACAGCCTAAGCAATGATTGTCGAGTGTCTTGCTCAAGAAAAACAAGTTTATTGATTGGCTAGGGTGGGATTCGAACCCGCATTCTAATGACTAGTACTAGTAGCGGCTTTACGGCTTGAAAATAATCCAGTCAGACAAGAATCTCTGTAATTTGTTTGTAAGTTCTCAGCTGGCTGAGCATAATGACTTTAAAACGTTGTCGTTCCAAACATGTCTTTCCAACAAATTAACACTGACTTTGTAGTCCCATTGGCTTGTTCCATGAAATAGTGTAAACTTCAAGAGATTGGTGTTAGTTCCTGGAAAAATGGGGGAATAATGTGAAAGAAGTTCATCAGGCTGTTTCAACTTTCAGCTCCACCAATTAATAGCTAGAGCCTAGTCGAAATGTAATAAAAACATTCTGAAATTTGTTGGCCGTGTTCTAAGACAATTCATTTGAAAAATGAAAAATGGGGGAATAACTTCAACGACTACATCCAACCATTGAAATAAGAAATAAAAATAAAAAAATCAATTTTTAAAATCTTTTATTTTTTATTTATTCCTATTAACTGTGTACATATAAATACAAAGAGTAAAAGAATCTTGAAATCATGTTTGTTTGCAGCACATCAAATAAGACGTACAGTACTGCCTCAAGATATGTATTAAATCAGTGACGTTAAATTATTTCCCATTGTGTTGTTTCTTTTTTTGAAATATTTATGTTAACCAAATGTTGTAAAAAATAAAAATTTGAAGCAAGTGTTTCAATGATAATCACTTACTTTTGGTGTAAAGTAGTATTTTTAGCCCCATGTACTTTGTGCTCTTTTAGAAAACACAATACCCCATAGGAACCTTTGTTGGGATGTGAACCCATGAGCCTCTGCATTGTAGAGCAGATGTTGAAGTGCTTCGAATCCTATTGGTAATGTAGCCAAGAACAAAACTGTTGAATAGAAGGCTTATTTTAAGGAGGGAGGAAAAAGGTCAAATGGGTAGGGACAGAAAACCTAATCCATTGGGTACTGACCAACTTTGAGAAGTTGGTACTAAACTATAAGGGGAACCAACTTGGGGAGTTGGTACCCAGCCATATGGGAAAGTTAGCACTATTACTAACCTATATGGGAAACTGACTTGGGGAAGTTAGTACTTTTATCAACTTGGGGGGGGGCGTTGGTACTAACCTATATTGGAAACCAACTTGAGGAATTTGGTACCAACCTGTATGGGAAAGTTATTACTATTACCAATTTAAGGAAGTTTGTACTAACCAACCTTGGGAACTTACTACCGAACCTGGAAAGTTTTTGTGAAAATTGTAAAAACTGTAATGCAGTATGAGACAAATTTGCAGTATCACCTTGTTCTAGCTGTGGTAGGTCTGATTCAGGAGCCATTTTAAAAGTGTAAGAACATTAGGGATACTCCAGCAAATCTCTATTGATTGCTTTTACATCCTGTAAAATGTCAACAGTGTTCATCATTGATAATATTGTTATTATGTCCAGTGTTGTCATGTCTCATTGCTGAAGGGTGTCAAGCCAATGTCGCTGTGGAGTTCAGTCAGAGGTTGCTCCCAGCGCTTCTCAAAATGGACGTTAAGTAGAAGCTTTGCCCGGGGTGCCGTCTGGATGACCCATGGTATGTAGACACTGAAGAGCTTACCAAGGTGCCTGAGGAAGTTGTTATACAACGAAAATAAAAATCATACACAAATTCTCTTGTATTGGTGCGTCAGTGCAACAAGGTTGTAATTCGATTCTGCAACAAAGTCAGATCTCGCACAAAAATGTTCTGTGCAACAATGTTGTGTCTCGGCGTCCGTTGACTGTGTGTGTACATCCGCGCTCTTATTCCGCGCTATTATTGTATAAGAGAGATATGAGCTTTTGACATTCTCAAACTTGTGTTTCCTGAACTGCTGTCTTAGGAGATACAACCTTGTTGCACAGACCCAGCTATATAAACTCTTTGAAAGAAACACATTTTTGGAATGAAAGTTGCTCTTAACATTGCCCACGAAAGTGTCCACTAAAGTGAACATTCTTGTAAAATAATTGCATCAATGGAAGCTATACCTCCTCTTCACACCAAGCGGTCCGAACAGCGCCCCCAGGGTTGTCATCGGTAGCCCCGTATTGATCATCTCAAACCACTTGACGACCACCTCTCCTACCATCGTGGCGGGCATGCCCAGTAAGGCGTGGTTGAAATCATGTATTTCACGATAGCGTTGCATCACGTAGGCTAAGTCGGGGTCATCAACAAACTGTACTGAAGTACGTGAGTCTGAAGTTATTTTCTGTCATGAAAAACAGAGAGGAGTTTTGTTTTTTGTGACCATTCCTCATTACAAAGTACATTAAAACTCAGCCCAATTGACTGCTTATAGTAGTTGAATAAAGCTGGGCTAAGAATCAGGTCATGGCTGAGCGAGGTCTGAACTATCTGCACCCCAATTCCATTAAATCAGCAACGGTTATTTTAATGGTATTTAAAGTACACGGACAACCTTGGTAATTTGTAGAGCTTGAGTCAGGCTCTTAACCGCTCAGCCACAACACGCCATGAACAACACTTCATCAAAACTGTCATGTCTCAGACTGGGTTCAGATTTCAACTCAAAACACACTTATCCAAAAAGTTCCATTATTAATCTTTAATAGTATTAACTGTTTCCATGTCTTTGTTTAATAATACAGCTGAGTTATCTGCCTTGGACCCAGTATATAAAGACTGATCTGAGTTCTTTATGCAAACAGAGCCACTCACATTTTTCTTCATGAAGTCAATGTACTCTCTGCCCAACGTCCCCTTTGGTAGACTCGCCAACCAGTCCATATCTACTGTTTTTGTGTTGATTCGTGGTCTTTCACTGAATGAAACAAACACAGATATTGACTTATTATTACATCCAGGCTTCTCCTATGTACAAGCTAGCAGATCGGGCTGATAAGTGCAAACAAAATAATCCAAGAAACAATTGTTTTCTTTTCTTTTGTTGTTTTTTTTACTTCAGTTCAAATTTATAAAACTCCTCATTATAAAACCGTTTAAAACCAATAGATTAATATGAAATAAGTGTAAAATGTCTTCAAATTGGATAATAATAATAACAACATTAATACAGTATTTATATAGTGTCATCATTTATGGAAAAAACGAGCTCCTAGTCACTTTACACAGATTAATAAGACAAAAATTACACTCGTTCATTACACCCGTTCAAAACCACAAATATAAACAGGAAATATTGCTTTTGATATTGATAACTCACTCATAGTATTTCAAAAAGTGTCAACATACAATCCAAAAACTCAGCAAGTATCAAAACTCTTAAATACTCAGTTCCATTCTTACCTCAAGATATCTCTTCCTTCCGGATCATCAAGCATTTTGCTATGGAGTTGCCTCAGTGCACGATGTCCAGTAACCTCGCCCAATGTTGCAATCATGTCTAAAATTACATACAAATTAGGTGTATCAGAGCTGCCAACTCTCCCTGATTCTGCAAACAGTTCACTGAAAAAATATACCAATCTTTCCATGTTCTGATGAAAAAAATTGAAAATCTCCCTGATTATGAAAACTTTTTCCCCAATTATGTTGAATGTAGTTCTAAGTATTTCCCTGATTGTCTTACAAATATGAACAAGGTTTCAGACAGGATTTGATAAAAAGGGTGTAAAACTGTGGAAATTTCAAAATTGTTCACTTACATTTACAAATACATTTACATGTAAATGACAGAAAAAACTGGGTGTCTAAATTTAAAACTGGGTGTCCAAAAGACACCCAGACACCCCTCTGGCTAACACTATGAATATGAAGCTATATTGACCCTGCCAACATTTCCATCTTGCAACTAGGAAACATTGTCACTTCTTTCATGATGATGACTGTTGGCCTTTAATTTTTCTCTTTTCAAAGAAATTTTACATCACCAAGTTTCCAATTCTTAATTAAAAACTTAAAGAGCTCTTCATTGCAAGTACAAAGGTAGGTTTTAAACCTAATATATTGTAACGTGTCGTCGTTGCGGTCTAAGGGCGTTTACAGTTTACAGAAAAACATGCTGCTCTCTCTTTTATTCAGCCCAGACTCCGCGGGTTGATTAAGCCAAAATCCTAGTGAGTACTGGACAAACAAGAAAATGAATTCTGGGAGAACAGAGAAATTAAGATAAACTAGATTCGATTAACATTTCTCAATCACTGCACTTACATTTTTGAGAGACTTTGTTTTCTGATAAATGAATGAGTTGTCTGATTGATGTCCCAAAAAGCTTCTCACTACATGTAGCTTTCGGGGAGAGTTTTAGTTTGAACACCCTGTAAAACTGCTGAACAGTATGCGCATGAAGTCCCTGGGGATCCAGGGGGCCACGCATGCAAACTGTAAGTGAGATCAACTCTCAAAACTAGTTGTGCGATGAACGGCGCCCTCAAGTGACCGTTCTGTTACAATATTAGAGCAACAAAGGACCATTTGATTAGGGCACGGATTATCAAAATCACTGATCATGGGCTAGCAGCCCAAAGGAATTTCCACATGAGAAATATTACCATCTCGATAGGGGTCATAGAGGGACATGACAGCGGATCCTACAGCAAGTAATCCTTTCTGAAACTCTGTGGTTGGGATGTGATCATCGTACAAACATTGTCTTTCACTGCTGGAGGAGGAGGCTACATGCTGATCTTCTCTGCTAACATCATCTGGTACAAATATCATAATATAGAAATAGAAATTATCTCAATGGGAACTTCAAACCTGGATTTGGTTATAAATTGTCTCACAATTGTCTTTCTTTTACATCCAATGATTTGAAAAATCTTGATTGAACTTGAAGGTATTGTTGGGTGGAATTGGTCAATCTGCGCAATTGGTCATTCAGGTTCCATGGTTGATATCTCATACTTTAAGTACTGACCTTTACGAAAAAAACTCCAGTGTGGTGAATCATAAAGAAAAGGTGTTTGATTGGTGGCAACAGGATTGATTGATAGCACAACACAATCAACTGATTGCGCAGATTGACTGATTGCACTCAACATAAATAGCAGGGGCATCACCCTTTACGCAAGCCCGGCATACATTGTCTAGTAGTAAAACCCAATTCTCAACTTGCCCTGGTGAGTTACTTATTATAAATAAACAAAACTACAAGAATTTTTTTTCTTTTTCTTTCATATATTATTATTTTAAAATAATTGTTACCCTCTATTCTCCAGTACGATTATCGCAAACTATCCCTCAATGAAACTACAAACAACTCACGAGTAAGACTACTCATGAGAACCCAATTAAAGGAGTACAGTGCCCCAGTTACTGGGTCTACCTCAATTAGTTCTACTTCGACAAGCACACAGCACAGTAATGACTAATGTACCCGTATAACTAATAAGTCCTTGCTTCGGCTGGAATCCAGAGTTTTTAATCGAATCAATTTTAATGTATTGTTTTAAACCATACAGTAACAACTGTAGATTATTTGTTTACCCTCTGAATCGAAGTTGATGATTCTATCATCATCCGTGTCATGTGAATGGGAGTGAGATCCATTCAGTCTTCTTTGATGCAAATGTCCCAGCCGTGTTTGATGTTTACTGCACCGATGACCAGTTTTGTCAATACTCAACTGTGGAGTTATAATCGAGCATCTTTCAATTTTTCTCACGGCCGTTTCACTCTTAAAATGCATGGATCGGTTGATCGCAATACGTCTAAATTGTGTCATAAGTATCCTTGAGTGTGCCATCCTTGTAATATTTATGATTTAAGTGCATTAATGACGTGAAAACAGTGAACATATTTATCTCTTTCCATCACCGCTAAACAACCACACATGTTGTGTAGCTATATGTTAATGAGGTCAATTCTAACCAATCAATCAACCGCAATCATTCTTTCTTTGACCTATGACGTCCGTCTCTAAAAAGAAATAGTCTGGTTCGGGGCCGGTCGGTCTGACAGGTTGTTGTCAAAATCGAATACGCTGTGCGCGGAATGTAGAAGAGGTAAAGTCTAGATCTCTGGTAACAAGAATTAATGCACATCGAGCAGACGAAATGCATTCTAAATCAATGCATTTTTGACTGAAGAGTTATTGTCACTGGAACTTGTCGACGTCCTAAGACTCATTTATGACGAGAGAGTGAAGACATTTCGCCAGGTTGGGTCTACTCCACTCAGTGAGTGAATAATCCACCGTTGCCAGGTAAGACCGGACGATAATCTTGGTGGCAAGTTTGCTCCATGCGGCCCCGCATAATTCCAAATCGTACCGTTCAAGCATGGAGGTAGGAATCTATTCCTACCTCCATGGTTCAAGTCTGTGCATAACTCCCGGAACCTTCCCACTCCAGTCCTATGCAGCCAACCTAGTGTACATCAAATATGTACACAGGCAGAAGTAGTTCACAATAAAAAAAACTGTAGCAATAGCTGTTTACAACTTCGTAATTTGATTTCAGTCTTATAAGTTTACAACAAGTTTAAAATTAAACTGTCCACTGCCTGACATAGCTTGTTGAGTACATGAGATAAAGTGCACATCAATCATTCAGCAGCAGGTGTGACTCGACTGTGACTGAGTGTGGGTGTTTTCCTAAATTCTTAAAATGGAAATTTTTGTCAACAAGACAACATGTAACAAAAATAAAGAAATAGCTCATTTTTGGTCATGTATAGCCATGGGACCTAGGCTGTGGATGGTTGATTGGGTCTTCTTCGTTCTTGACTTGAGTTCATGGATTTAGTTAATATTGATTATGTTGTTGGGCGCAATCTTTGTTGTCCTTTTTTAAAAGTTCGCGTGATGTGCCATTTTGTGACGGTGCAAACTTTGTTTCCTTACATGATTTTAAAATTTGCACAAGATAGCACGGGCGCAAACTTTGATTCCCATGTGATAAATAAACTGTGCTGCAAATTTTCTGTTACAATAGAAAAACAAAATTAAATTTTTTTTGGAAATACAAATATGCATCTCGTTTTTGATTCTAGTCTGATGATGACAACAACCGCCACCGTTTCCCGAAGGGAATTATTCATGCAAAACGGGTAGTTCATGTCAATTTAGTGCCTCAGTCGCTCAATTTTGTGTGGGCATACTTTAGTTTTAAAATTGTGCGCGCGCAAATTTTTCTTATTGGCCTGTGCGAATTGTGCAATTACAATTGTTTTAAAAATTGTATTTTTAAGAAAATGGGGTAGGCCTATCCAATTTAATTTTTCAGCATTGAGTTCCAGTACTAATTCCAGCTTAAGTTACACAGGCTAAGTTTGGGTAATCATCAGGAAGTGTGCTTGATAGAGCATACGATAGATTATTATAATCTTAGTCTATTCCACACCCCCACTTTAGTTGGGCCTAGTCCAACTGGGAACAGACCAACTGTAGAGTGTAGTTGGGATCGTACCAGCTGTAGTTGGACCAGTCCCAACTGTAGTTGCTTTAAAAAGGTTACCATCCATGTCAGGTCTGATAGGCCTGCCTCACAGAGGAAACGGAGGCAATTGCCTGGTCATTTGCCTTGGTGCCCCTTGAAATGTTCCAATAGAATTTAGAAATTTACAATTTCCTCAGAAAAATTTCCGCGTCCGGCCACAACTTTTTAAGGAATTTATTTTTTATTTTTTTATGTTGGACTTTATTTCCCTTTTTTGTAGATTAATTATAACCTATGTAACAAATTTATTGAAGTTTCTTTTAAAGTAGGGCACATTTGTAAAATTACATGTTTATTGTTCAGTGTCTGTACTTTTCTTAAACCAGAAGCCACAAATGTCGGACTGCACAATGTATCACTGTACACCTGTGGTATACTGTTTATAATGGATTATAATATGACAGGCCTGGATTACATGGAGGCCACTGAGGCCATGACTTCTGTTGCCTCTGGTCTTGGGTTTAGTGCCCCTTCAAAAGTTTCCCCTAGACTTTAATATTTTTAAATGGAAGTGCCCTTTGCAATGAACATGGCCTTGCCCTCTCAAGGATGAAATTCCAGGCCTGATATGAAATTTAAAATAGAACGTTTTGACCTTGGCAATATTGATCTTTCATAGAGTAGCCATATCCCGTTAATTAAAAAAGCTCTAGAAAGTCCTTCAAATACCTGAATGATTTACGACTTGTTTTCACTTCTGATCAGTGTTGTTAATTCGGTGCACATTGTCTGTGTATTAAGTTGCCGTCGTACATTGTGCAGTGTATTCACAATCAGAACAACGCAATTTTATTAAGGTTTTTGGTAATCACCCTTCATCTCTCTATGAGTTATGATGGTTCTAAAAAGAAACGATGGTTTTTAACAACTCGACGTTTCAATCAGTCATTGTCTTCATTCAAATTGAATTAAAACACACAAACACCAGATATAATTTACTATGTTCGGTCATCTTATTTTATGCACTCTGACTCATTTTAAATCTCACCCCAAAATATCCTCATTAATTACGAATAGAAACTTTAAATACCAGGAATTTTTCATATTGTGAAATTCCTTGTCTTACGTTGTGTGCGCAAATCACTAGATTCACTGTACATGTACTTGGGCCAGTTTTCTGATGGGTACATTTTTGTCAATTTTAAGGAGGGAGACAGCCAATATTGTTGAGTGCCGGCACATTCATCCATAGGTGGTCGGTTCAAATCCCGCTCTAGTAAATTTTTCTTTGTTCTACCCAAGATTAAATTTTGAACTATTATAGGTACAATGTGCATTATGAATTTCACCAAAATGAAATGGACAAATCCTATTTGTTGCCCTTATTTTTTGTAGCTCTTGAACCTATGCTCTTTCTGTCTTGATGTCTTGTCTTTGTACAATTTTTCAGATGTCCATTGCTAAGTGACAGTGTAAAATGTACAGAGTCACCACCAGGTGTTATTGTACTTTTTCACTTGCAATAAATTACACACTTGTAGTTGCCCACTTCACACATGCCTGGTGCCAAAACAAACATGGATAGAAACATAAAGAAATATTATCAAGGCAATTTAAGATAAACTCATTGAAGGTACTGAAGTGACAGGTGAAAAGGCAATCTTCGTAGATACTTTGTACTTGTTAGTACATCAAATTTGCTCTATTTTAGCTCCCAGTTTTGGTACAGTGTATTTGGTCAAACTCAAAGGGCCAAAGTTGTTTTGATTTGGTGAAATGCAAAGCTTAGCTCTCAAAAATTACCAACTGACCTGAGACCGAAAGCACTCAGATTTCAGTGGTGTTTAATGTTTACAGATTTCAGTGGTTTTCACATATTTTAGTGGCGGTTAAAGATTTCAGTGGTGTTTGCAGATTTAAGTGGTGTTTATATAGATTTTCCCAAAATGGTTAGTGTGTTTCACTGACTGACTTGCTGACCATTAAGATAGAGGAGGTGCTTTACATTTGGCAACCTCATAAGCAGATCAGCTTTGACATGTTTAAGAACCAATGCAAACAATCTAGAAGAATTAAAGTTCCTTCAGGGTAATTTGTGTAAGTCCTAGCAATAAACCTGATTTACTTTTACCTTGGCCAGAACCTTTACAGAAGAAGGTGCACACCTCTCATTGTGCTGCTGTTTTCTGTTGTATGGGAGAGACACATGTAAACAGTGTATACTGAATAGGATTAGTTGTTGAGAAGCATGAAAGGGATGTAGCTCAATTCTTCAGCATCATCAAAAGCCTTTTCAAACTATGACATCCTGTGGTTCTGTCCCTCTGAGCTGTAGACATTGTTTGCCCACAGAAACATAATCTACAGTGGGCGGATTTTGCCAGCAGGCAAGTTATGAAGCATGAAACATTTTTTTCTTTTTCTTTATTGATTGGAAGGAACTCATACAATTCAAAGATTTGTAACATTGCAACTTGTCAGTGTAGGAGCCTGATGGTTGAATCATGGCTGTAGATGACTTGGACAGACGATGAATTTATGGCCGTACACATATTGGGTTTAGACTTTAGAGGGACTTTGGTAAACCTTCAAAGCAGGTTGGCTCTGTGATTTGTGTGTACCCTGCATTTGGCAAAGCCACTGAAGGGGCGTACTGTTTATGATGTGTCCTTCCATTATGTGTTCATTGACCATAATTCAAGAAGGACTTTGCATATATTAACTCAAAACTTGGTGGGTTTGTCTTGGGATCCCCAGAGACCTGTTTTTGTTAGACCCCTTCAGGACAAATGTCAAGGTCATTATGGCAAGAGAAAAAAAAAAAAATTGTCCAAGTGACAACTCAAGAAGGACTTGGCAATATGAGCTCCAAACATGGTGTGTGGATTGATCTTGGGATCCACCAAAAGCCTATTATTTTTGGACCACCTAGGTCAAATGTCAAGAAACAGACTGGCTTGGGGGCATTTGTGTTACTAAACACAACTTGTTTTCTCTCTGCCTTTCACCCCCTGTGGACCCAAGTTTGAACTCTGCTTCAGAACACTGAATGTGGGTTAGGTTTTCACCGTGTACAAACCTGATTGTGTAGGTTTTCTCTGTTTGCATGGTTTGGGGTTTTTCCTCCTACATGTACATCAAATATTTCTTCATTGTCTTCTATCTACCCTAAAATATTGGAACTTTGACTTTATAACTATCACAAAGATATTTATTTTAAACTTGGCGCACAAAAATGTTTCTTGGTATGTTGAAGCGCAGTAAGAATGCATTCAACAGCTTTTGCAAAAATCATTTCTAGGTTGGGCTTAGACGATAACTATATTTTTAGTGGGCCTGGCCTTGTATTTTGATAAAATCTACAATTGCATTTTTAGGGAAGCTCTTGGAACGCTCATATTTCAAAAAAAACAGAAGGACTGAGTTTGAACATCTACACAGTGGGGGTTTGAACATTGTAAGATGTATCAGGTTTGAAGAGGAACATGTGTTATCATCTTTAAAGGTACAAGACATTAATAATTTGGTCTCAGGCCCTACATCAAATTCGAAATTGTCAAATAAAACATTTGAAAGCTCATATCCTCCAACTTTCTTGTGTTTGTTACTCCAATCACACTAGGCTTATTTCTTAAACCATGTAGATTCTATTATCTAGGATAACCAAGCAAAAAGCAAACAGCAACGTATGTGGCATAAAAACTGTTGGACTCAGTTTGTTGTGGTACAGTATTAGCCATTTTATTCTAGAAATTGTACCTTTCATAGAGAAAGCTTTTAGCTTTTTTGTTGTGGTACAGTATTGGCCATTTTATTCTAGAAATTGTACCTTTCATAGAGAAAGCTTTTAGCTTTTTTGTTGTGGTACAGTATTGGCCATTTTATTCTAGAAATTGTACCTTTCATAGAGAAAGCTATTCCAGGAGCAAAACTGTGAGTTTAGCTTGCTACATGTGTGTATCGCTACCTTCTTGGGAATCAGGCCGAATTGCCTCTTGTGGCATGCCTCTCTATATTATCTTTAATCTGAGGAATTTAAACTTGAGCATTCACTTGAGATCAAAGAAGTCATTGTACCAATCTTTCTTCAAGTTCAACTCATAAAACACGCCGTGAGGGAATACCATTTAGGCAGAGGTTTTTTTGTTTAAAGAGAGAGGACATCGTTAAGGCAGATATTTTTTTCTTTTTAACAAGCATTTAAATGCATTTTGTTTACTACATGAAAACATGCAGTGAGAGAAGATTTTTAAGGCAGAGGGTTCGTTCTTTTTTCAGGCAAACACTCTTTTTTACATGAAACCGCACAGTGAGAGAACACCTTTAAAGGCATAGAGAACTTTATCTTAACACAGCCACAGGGGAGATTAGCCATACAATGTTTCCTCATGCAAGGAGAATGCGAATATAATGGGCCACCATCCAATCCTCTCAGAGGAGGGGTGTGATCTGAGTTCACATTCCTGTCTGACCACAATCTTGATTTTCTTTTGTATTTCTCTACTCCTTCCACTCAGAAATGACAAAAATGTACACAAAAAAGTTGTGCTTCAATGGATTTTTAAAAGGGAACAATTTATTGGGCCTACATGTACAACATGTGCAAAAGTTTGTACAGGTTAGAATGTAGAACCGATTTTGCTCTTTTTATTAGAATTTAGTTTGGTCAAGTCTTTTTTAGGACAAATTTTGCTCAATCAAATACATCTTTTGAAAGGCAACCTCTGCCAATGAGAATAGACCTTATGCATTGACGTCACCAAGCCACCATCTTAGAGGTAAACTGATGATGAAACAATGGAAACGCGCTGATTTGTACGCGCGGCGCACAGGACTGGCCAATGAACATCTTCCTTTTGACCTCTAGGCGAGGGCGCCCTACTCAAATGACGTCATATGCATAAGGTCTATAGTGGTCTTGACTTTTTTCTGAATTCAGTCTTTTTATGTCTATCCATGGTAAAAAATATTGATCTGTTAATTTCTTCAGATTGATTATAAGAGATCATGCTTGTTGATCCAATGTACATGTACATACCTCACTGTGATTTACCATTCCCAGTAGATCATTGAACTCCAAAGGTGGAAACGAGATCATTTCATCATAGCTAATGAAATTTGAATCTTGACTTAAAATCTTTTTGTCGACTATGATTCTCACCCCCGAAAGAATTTCTAAAGACAGGCCTGAAATTGCACGGCGGCAATGGCTTCTGTTGCCCTGGTCTTGGCTGGCCTTGGTGCCCCTTCAGAAGTTTTCCACGGAGGTGCTCTTTGTGAAATGAAATTAAATAGCCTTGCCCCCTCAAAGATGAAACTCTGGGCCTTTAATTTATCCCGTTGATGCAATGAACTGCACTATGCACTCAAACAACACTGCAACACAGTGGTACATGACAGCTTGATTCATACATTTTCACAGAAACCACCTTTATTCTTTAATTGTGACTGTCGCAAGCCATCAGGTTCTTTTTAATTCTTAACTGCAATTTCCCAGGCAAGGTGCTCTCAAGGGCTTGGAGGAATGTTGCCATGCCAACTGATTTTATGCAGCTAATTAGCCATCTTTATTATAATACCTGAGTGTTGCCATGGAAACGTTCATTGACCACATATTTCAAGGTTTGGTTTGTGATGCTACATGTGACAAAAAACATCTGCTCTGAATGTTTTTTTTTTTAATGCTGTCGTAAAAATTTGAAAGGGCTGTATTGATTTGAAACATGGTAATTTGAGAAGGACAAATAAGTACATTAATTTTTTACCAGTTCATTGTATGTGAACTGATGAAGTAATATTGATGGATTTGACCTACATTTACATGTACAATGTACATCATTCTTTAGCCATAATTTGCAGGCGAGGTGCTTGTTGGTGTAAGGGGAAGGTAGCAGTGTTGTTGACTCGAGTCGGTGACTTGGACTCGAGTCAGACTCGAGTCGCCAATTTCATTGACTTGCGACTTGACTTGACTTGAGCAAAAATGACTCGTGACTTGACTTGACTTGAGCAAATATGACTTGCGACTTGACTTGACTTGAGAAAAAATGACTTGGTTTAACAACACAGGAATATTAAATGTGAAGTTATACGTTTACATTTTTAGGGTTCGGATAAATTAATGTCGAAACAATTCACTCGGAAGTTCCGCAAAACACGGACCACATTGCGATCACAGTTTACACAACGCACGCGGTCACGTCTTTTCCAATTTAGAGGCTCCTAGTCTTTGTTATGTCGTTTCTTTATGCGCAACAATAAAGATAGGAAACATTGAACGCTAGAGGGCGTTTCAAAACAATGTGATACCATTGGAGTAAAAGCCCTCTATTGGTGAAATATCCCACAACACCTGTTTGAAAGCCTTGACAAAAGACTTTACGTGTCTGCGCATGCTCGGGGAAAAGGGTTTTTCCCTCGAATTGCAATAATCACCATCGCTGGTGCGCGAAAAAAACGTGTACAGAGCAATGAGCCACTGGTATTCACGCAAAAGCCGTCGACAGTATGGTCTTCAAAGCACATTTCCTCGGAAATGTTAGCTTGTTTACGGAAAACTGCACAACTTATAGGCTTTATTTTACAAAAATGACACCATTTTGGACATTTTAGATCAGCAGAAAGATTATTTAAATGTAAAACGTAAGATTTGTTTCTTTTTAAATATGTTTTGTTTTGTTGTTTTGGGGAATTTTTTGCGGGGTGTTTGTGCATAGGATAGTCAAAATGCTGTGGTGGTGAAGACGCATTGCTTTAGATCACATCCGTGGTTGTGTTCAACCTTAGTTTTTTCACCTGACACCTGTCGTGTTAAATTTTGTAAAATTAAGTTTTTGCCATGATACCCTCCACATTCGACAAAAATGCCGTGGTGCCCTTTTTACACTTACGAAATTGCTGCGATGCCCTTCAAATTCTAAAAAAGCACGGCAATTATTGCCGTGCATGTGGTTCAATGGTTGTATTTAGTCTGTCACAACATCATCATGGGAGTGGGCTTATCTGGACATTATGTGACTTGTGACTTGACTTGACTTGCGAAAATTTGACTTGTGAAAATTTGACTTGTGACTTGACTTGACTTGTGAAAATTTGACTTGCGACTTGACTTGACTTGAACAAAAATGACTTGTGACTTGACTTGACTTGACCAAAGATGACTTGCGACTTGACTTGACTTGACAAAAAATGACTTGGTTACAACACTGGAAGGTAGTTTTGTTAATCAAGCATTTTTGACTGACCAGCCAGACCATTTGGCAAGGTGTTGTATAGCTGGTCCCCCCCCCCCCCCCCCCCCCCCGTTTCAACTGGCAAGCATTTGGCCAGCAGACCATTGCTCAGGTCGAACCCTGCCGACAGCAGTTGGATAAAAGGACACGGCAATTATAGGCCTATTGCCCTGAATTGGAGGTGAATTTGAGGGCATCGCGGCGACGGCAAAGAGTATCAGCGGTAATCACTGGGATGTGATTTAAAAAAAAAAAAAATCCTTTTTTTGTTTTGCCCCCCCCCCAAAAAAATTATTATTATATATATATTTTTTTATTAAGATCAAATTAGAAAAAAATGTAAAATAAAAACCATATATAATGCCCCAGATTTCAGAGTAGGGCTTTTAAAACCAAAGATTAGTAGGCTTCGTGCTCGCAAGTTTTTGAGCTGGCAAGCTTTTGTGCTTTGCACTCAAGAGTTCAGGGTTTTTTTCAACAGCCTATCACATCCCTGTAATCGCCGTTCAGTTGTTAATTTCGAGGCCTGCATTTAAATTTTATTTTGAGGCATGAGCTCAGACTTTATTTGTTAAAGAATTTTGTTGTGGCCTAAGAGGTAGAAATAAAACAAGCGTATCATCTTCGGCATCTCTGAAGGAGCGGTATTGTTTACAACTGTGATCCCATTTCATGTTCTCTGCTTCGATTCACTGAGCACGTGTAGCAGTCACGCATGCCCACGATAGAGCCAACCAAAAGATTTTGTTCGCCACAGATAAAAAGTATCAGGCTATTCAACAGTATTCCCGGCAATGATGACTTTACTAAATTGTTGTGCTAAGAAAAATAAAATGATAAATGCAGCATAAACGAAAGGCTGAATTTTTTGTTTCGTTTAAAGGGTTTCTAAAAAAATAATGATTTTGTAAACGTTTAACTGTTCAACCGTCCCATGCTTTGTAATAAGTATTCTGAGATAGAAACAATGTAGCCGAGTACCACTGCAGAATCACAGCAAAGTGGTATTCCCAATACATTCAAAGGTGGATTGGGTCCAATTTCAAAGATCTGCTTGATTTTGCTAGAAAATGTTTTAGCACTATTATCTGTTTTAAGAAATTGAAGCAAACATCTACAAACACCAAACTACTGTCTGTGTAACAATGCCTCAAGTCCGGTAATTTTAACATTAATTTGGCTCTTTTTACTACCCCATCTCTTAGAGACTTGTCAAAGACACAGACCTCACTGCTGCCCCGCCCTCCTGTCGAAGTGCTGGTGTCATCATGGACCAGCAGATGGATCACATGGAAGAGGTGACCTGTGACACCGACAAATACAACAATCTGGCCAACTTCAAGGTCGAGAAAAAAATTGGCAAGGGGCAATTCAGCGAGGTGTACAAGGCACAATGTCTGGTCGACAATGGCATCGTGGCGCTCAAGAAAGTCCAGGTTAGTTACAGACATAGTGTGTGAAATGAGTTGTGTTCTGCATAGAGGAAACAGTTTTGTCTACTCCGCTACAATGTATTTGTTACAACTATTTACTGAACCTTCCTGAGCATTTCTGGTGTCAGAGTCCCCTGTTACTCTTACCAGGTGCTGTACATTATTCGTTATTCAAATATCCATTGCCTGAGGTAGAGTAATGAGCGCTTTGAAATGATTGTTGGAAAAGAACTCTAAATGTTTTGTATTTAATTATTGATTTTCCAAATTGGGGCAAGGCCACTATTCCTTGGAGAGGTCTCTTCCGTCAGAAAACCAACATTTATTTGGGGCACCAGGGCAAAAATAAATCAACTGAGGCCATGAACTTTGTGGCCGCTGGATCTCCTCAGGCCCCGGCAAATGAGGCCAACCTTTGTGGCCACTGGATTTTCTCAGGCCCTGTATCTCTCTCAGGCAAAAGGCAAACTGTGGCCAACCTTTGTGGCCACTGGATTTTCTCAGGCACTGTATCTCTCAGGTAAAAGGCAAACTGAGGCCAACCTTTGTGGCCACTGGATTTTCTCAGGCTCTGTATCTCTCAGGCAAAAGGCAACTGAGGCCAACCTTTGTGGCCCTAGATTTTCTCAGGCCCCGTATCTCTCAGGCAAAAGGCAAATGAGGCCAACCTTTGTGGCCATTAGATTTTCTCAGGCCCTGTATCTCTCAGGCAAAAGGCAACTGAGGCCAACCTTTGTGGCCCTAGATTTTCTCAGGCCCATTGGATTTTCTCAGGCCCTGTATCTCTCAGGCAAAAGGTATCTTATAATTGTAAAGGGGAGTCAATTAATATTCCAACATTCCCTATAGATGCTGTCAAAAAAAAATTCTTGCAAAACCAAGATAATATCGGGTCTAAATTAAATAAAACTCAGTTATCATGAATGATTTTGTTGGTTGCAGATCTTTGAGATGATGGACGCCAAAGCCAGACAGGATTGCATCAAAGAGATTGATCTACTCAAAGTGAGTCAAAGTGTAGCCTTCTTTATGTAATGATAGGCTACAGGATTAACAGCCTCAGCAGTGGCTATAGTTTGAGTGTTGCCGTATTTTCAGCATTTGACGCTGCAGCCAACGGCAGAGCTGCCAACCCTCCCTGATTCTGCAGAATGTTTCCTGAAAGTAAACCAACCTTTCCATGTTCTGATGAACAAATTAAAAAAACCTCCCTGATTATGGAAACTTTCTCCTCTATTATGTTGAATGTAATTCTAAACATCTTCCTGATTGTTGTACAAAATCTCCCTGATTGCAACATGCAAATGTTGGCAGCTCTGTAAGTATCTTATTTTTTTAATTGTTATTATTAACACTCAACTAGTTAACAAAAAAACAATTAACAAAATCATTTATATATGTTAAGCAGTGTATTTTTTTCTCTCATTTTGATTCTGGTCTACAGTACAAGTGTTGATATACATGTAAAAGCCCTGCAGTCTCGTGTTTTTTTCTCACTCTTTCGAGGCCTGTCCTATTGCGCTCCCACATTGATACTTCATGGGACAACAAAAAAGCCAAACCCAATCATCCCATCCCGAAGGACGAGGCAAGAAATTATGATCAAGAATGTAATCACCTAACCAGGCCAGTCTAGGATTATCCAGGGATGAGATACACATGTAGTTCAGACTTGAATCTAAATTCTGATCTTTTTACATGTCATCCTGGTGAAAAAAAAGATTGCTTTATTTTCTTCAATAAAGAAATCGTGTTTATAATTGCGTCTACTTCTCTAGTGCTGAGGATACTGTTCACTGTAAATCTCCTTGGAATCTATAACTCCAGGTGTTACCGAAAGGTGGCAATGTCATCTTTGAAAGTACATTCTAAAATTGACATTATCCGTAATTTCAGACGACTTCGTCAGCAAAACTCCCCCCCCCCCCCCCATTAATCGATAAACTTCAGTCATTTGGCCTGCAACAATTTTTCTAAGGAGTTTTTGCTCATCAATTATTCAGTGTCAACTCGTACATGTCATAGATAAACTACATCAGCAACCAACTGGAACTATCATTGCTATGCCATACTGCGCTGAGTACACACATTATGTTCTGCATTATCATTTATAAAGCGTCTTCTGCTTGGGCAGTTGTGTGTAGAAAGTGGTTTGATTAGATCAATTTCTACCTAGTTTGGAAGATCACTTACTGTGACATTGAGCTGATTCTTGATTGCTTTGGCTTCAAACAAATTTCCTATTTTGATCGTGTCTTTAAAGTACAATTTATGACTGTCTATTCCTAGAACGAATTTTCTCTGGAATTGCTAAAACTAGTACATGTAGACCCCATTGTGGTTGAATGGTTTAAAATGGTTGGTCAACCTCCTTACCAGGGGTCGTAGGCTTAATGATCAATCAAGGCCTGGAATTACACAGAGGTAATGACCTCTGTTGCCCCTGACCTTGGCCTTCGTGCCCCTTCAAAAGTTTCCAATAGACTTAAAGTTTTTCCAATGGAAGTGCCCTTTGCAAAATGAAAATGGTCTTGCCTTCTCAAAGATGAAATTCCAAGTCTGTGAATCTAATTATTGTAAACTCTAATTTTATACTAAAATATATTATATTTTTCGATTGGAAAAAAGTGTTTAAAACATGAGCATTTACATTAGTAGCCAAAAATCTATGTATTCCACAGGCAACTTTTTCTGAGAAAAGGGCACTTTTCATCAAACAACCCAATTTCTGACAGGAAACATTGTTTTTGATATTGATGGCCATGGAAATTACTGTGTCAATATTGACAGGTAAATCCCATGTGAAAACCTGCCAAGAGCTTTGTGTTTACGCAGCTCTTCTGAGCCAATGCATGATGCAGAGCAACTTCTGTATCCTGCACATATATTTTGTCCACCTTTGCACGCCATATGCGCACATGATATTAAAACTAAACAACTCCATTGCCCTTACAATCTATGCTATATACCGTAATTTCCTGCGTATAAGACACGTCTTATCTGACTTTCAAAGGAGCGCCTTATACGTTAACACATTTGGTAACTTAAGGGTACTGCGCCTTATACGCCAAGCGCCTTGTATGCAGGACATTTTTTGCATTCTAAGGTATCATTAAAGGCACTGTACACGTTTGGTAATTACTCAAAATATATATTAGCATAAAAACTTACTTGGTAACGAGCAACAGAGAGCTGTTGATAGTATAAAACATTGTGAGAAACGACTCCCTCTGAAGTAACGTAGTTTTTGAGAAAGAGGTAATTTCTCACTAAAATAATAAAAGACTTCTGGCCAGAAGCCTTTTATTCCTATCTGAAAGCACACTAGTTTGTACAACAAGGGTGTTTTTTCTTTCATCATTTTCTTGCAACTTCGATGACCAATTGAGCCCATTGATTTTAATACCAATTGATGCAATTTTGCATAGCAAAATATTTAGACTGAACTTGTTTTGTGCACACTGAATGCTAATATTGAGTAGCAACTCCTGATTTTTGAGTAGCAACTGATGCATTTTGTGTAGCAATTTGCTCTGCTTTACAAGGGAAACCGTTCACTGTCAAGGTAGCAGTTATATTTGAGCGAGACGAATCGTGCAACACCATCTTGATACCAAAGTTCAATGTCTTCTTTGCCTTTTTTTCCTGCAGCAATTAAATCATCCAAACGTCATCATGTACTTAGCATCATTCATTGAGAATAACGAGCTTAATATTGTACTGGAGCTGGCAGACGCAGGAGACCTCTCCAAAATGATCAAGGTTTGTCAGACATTGAGATTTCCCTTTACCCCCCCCCCCCCCTCCCCTCCCCTCCCTAAGGGTTTCCCCTACAACTATTGAGTCAGCTGTACCACCGGGTAGCCTTTTTTAACAAACCCACTTGCTTCTCAATTTTGTTCATTTCAGAGGGAAGCCTGTAATCTATGATATTTTGTTTCTTCCAAGAGTTATTTTTCAAACCATAAACTCAACACAAGACCTATGTCATAAATGATCTTTAACCTTATTGTTTTGATGATGTAGCAGTTCTTGTTTGGCACAGATTAATCACTTCAATTCTGGGAAAAAATGTGTAATTTTTATCTGAAAGCCTTGTTATAAAGATGGTAGTGGTTGTAAGCGTTCTGCAAAATTATTTCATTTGAAGTGCTCCTGTTGATTAGAAATCAATAAAAGTATGTCTAACAATTTGCATCTCCAAAACTCACCTACGTCAAGGCGAGATTTGGTGGTTCAAATTTTCCATGGTGTCTGTTGTGAATGTTGCTGCCAGAAATGCAGTTGGTTCCCTGCTGTCACCTCACTAAACGTGAATGGATTCAACGTTCTTGTTAAAAATACTTGGACAGTTTTTTGCTGTTCTCTCCACAAGTAGACACTGTATTCAGCTGAAACTTTCACAGGGAATTTAAATTATATCGTTATTGACAATTTTGCCTATAAATCAGCATTGCGCTGACAAAAAAAGTAACCTTTAAAGGTGCTGTATACGTTTGGTAATTGGAGCAAATTGATTGTGTTAATCCTATATAAATGTATGTATATACAATAAAACTAACCTGTGAAAATTTCACTTCAAAAGGTGGTCGCGTTTTTGAGATATCACCGAAAAACCGGAGCGAATATTTCCACGCAGGAAGAAGCGTTACGGCTGTAACATTTCTCAGATTCAAAATTTTACAGATAAAAAGTGATATATTTTTCCATAACCGCAGTACTTCGAAGTGAAAAGTTTCTCAAAATGCATTACACTAACCAAAGCTGCTGTACTTCTTACCAAGTAAGTTTTTATTGTCATTTATTTTGAGAGTCATTACCAAACGTACACTATACAGACCCTTTAATTCACCTCAGATTAGGTAGGATTTGAGGCGTTGCATGGTGGAAGTGCAATCAAGTGAGGTTTGCGATGACATTATGTATCGGAGTATACTGATCGAAATGATGAGATGTCTAACCACCTGTTTTTCTCAGAACCACCACTACTCAAAGGAGATTTATGCACATGTTGTCACCGCAAACCTCACTTGATCACCTCTGGTTATAAAGTTTCTACTTGTATTCATAAACATCATCCTCTTGTTTTTCTTCCCTCAGCATTTCAAGAAGCAGAAGCGTCTTATACCGGAGAGGACGATATGGAAGTACTTTGTTCAGCTATGCAGTGCACTGGAGCATATGCATTCACGTAGGGTCATGCATAGAGGTAAGTACACACCAAGGACCAATGTCTCAAAGTTGAATAGTTGCATAAAATTTACTCACCAGTCACTGACAAATCATCCCCCCCACAATATCAAGCAATTATTTGAAAAAATTAGTAAGTTTCCCTTGTGGTTTATTAGCTGATTTTTGAAATGCAAAGTCACATCCTCTTGAAGGCACAGCAGGCCTGTGGCTGTACATGGATTTATAAACTCTCACCCAGTTACTGCACGCTGGTGCCCTGGAGGCACGTCTGTGAGTGAGGTAAAGTCCTAACCACTCATCAATTTTCTTCATTTTATTGCCACAGATATTAAACCAGCCAATGTGTTCATCACTGCCACGGGAGTGGTCAAACTAGGCGACTTGGGCTTGGGTCGCTTCTTTAGTTCCAAGACGACCGCCGCCCACTCCCTGGTAGGGACACCTTACTACATGTCACCAGAACGCATTCATGAAACCGGGTATAACTTCAAGTCGGATATCTGGTCCATAGGCTGCTTATTATACGAGGTAAGCTCAAACTAAAGCGCAAAACAATTTAACACAATCTTAAAGTGACCATCTTTGCTTCCCTGTTTCTGAGCTAAATTATTGTACAAAAACATCAAAGTTATATAATTCAAATATCTTTTCAAGTTCGTATATAGTAAAACAATGTTTTTCTTGCTTGGCTAGCGCGTAAAGTGCTGATCCCTCACCACTGTGGCCCTGGTTCAATTCCCTGTGAGGGCCATAGTAGCGTTGTGCTGGGGTTCTTTACTGTGCCGTGAAGGTTGTCTTCAAAGCCCTCCCTTGCGAGTAAAGATGATTGGCCGCACAAATTATTTTTATTTGTACGGTCGTGAATCGTGGAAATCAGATATCAAGCAAATTGAAATGATGTCTTTTTCTGGTATTAAGAACTCGAGGAGAAAAGATATCTTAAATATCTAAGTTGCAACTGTCTGCAATAATTTAGCTCAAAAATGGTTATAAATGCAGATAATCACTTCAAACAAAGTCCCCAAACAAATACTTTTTACAAACCCAGAAAGCTGAATAGAAATTAATTATTTCATATTGATTTTAAAATATAAACAAGTAAAGCGATAAGCTTATATATTGAGAAATTAACATTCATTTTTGAAAATTAACTGGGAAAACTAAAGCTTTCAGCAGTTTATCAAAATAAGTACTTGAGAAAAAGTTTGCAAAAATATTTCGAGCAAAAAGCACATAGTCTTTTTTCGGGACGAGAATTGACTTGGATTTAATTTGTCCGACATTCAAACCAGCGGGCCTTTGCATGAAAATGGTTTTGGAAACCAAAATTTTAAAAGGGTGTGAAGTCGAAAGAAATTTGATTTTTGCCACTCTATCAACTCAGATGATCGTGAAAGGACAAAATAGTAAATTCTGACGGATGAAAAGCCTACATGAAAATGTATATCAGTCCATACACTTGGTCAATAATTTTTATTCCGAGTCAACAGTATGATGCAATATTCTCTTTCTATGCAACTTTTTCAATACTGACTGGAAAATGATGTGACTTTGAATTGACCGTAACAGACTTCTGAAACCTGGGCAATATCTGACTCTAGAGGGTGCTATACAACAATAACATCACACAAAAATACACTGCACATTTTGATAAGTCGAGAGTGTGTAATGCTAGCATAGCGCCCTCTTGTGACAGAATCTCCCTGTATTTTGCATGGATGACATTATTTCTGTTGGTGCATGTTTTAATAGAGTAATTGGTACGGCACACAGAAGTAGATCCATTGGTTATTGGCAATGTTTCACATAATTAATAAAGCGTCCTGCTTACATAGCTAAAGGGGGCGTGCACTATTGATAATAATTGCAAATTTGTTTAGCATTTTCTTTTTAAAAAACAAAATCACTTCTAAATGATGTAACTTGTATGACGTATGTATATTTTGTTTGCGGTAACACCATGTGTATATCTGTTACCGCAAACCAAATATACATTGATACCTCACCATGCAATGCCTCAAATCCCATATTGTAGGTCGTATTTAATAGATGTTGATTTTGCATCTGGGATAAAGAATACAATATGGTTTTTACCCTTACACCGATGTGGTCAAGTGGTAAGACATCTGCTCTTGAAGCAATGCAAAGGTCATGGGTTCGAATCCCACCCGAGTGATTTGCCCGTGGATTTTTTTTCACAGAACTCGGGTAAGTGCTAAGCATACAGTGCTTAACACACATCAGTGAAAGGGTAAAAAACAAACTAGTATGACAGTTATTCATTGTATCATGGTGGATTTCCTTCCAACATGATTGTATCAAACAGGTAATTTTTGTTTACCAATTTGCAAATTTCACGGATATTTTACCAATGGTGTACGCCTCCTTCCAACCCCAACGCAAAAATAACAGTAGAGGCTTTGCATGTGCAATCGTGCATGGACATTATTTTCACCATCTAATCAAGTGCATGCAGTTTAGTGTTTGTTTTTAATGAGGTACCTGAGATCCCAATCAGGAAAGTTGTCAGTCCATTAATTTTTCATGAGACTTGAAGGGAGGGGATGGAGGTTTAAAATGAGGAACTATTTTTTTCAGAAACTAAATTCAGGGCTCAAATTTTACACTTGATCACAGGCCCAAGGCCAGTGGTTTTAGTGTTGGGCTAGGAGACATATGACCGGACAAGTATAGGCCTACTTAATAAGCAAAAAGACAGACGATATATAATATATCTCGTCTGTCTGTCGGGGCTCGGCTCTTGGGGGGAAAATCCACAAGACCGTAGAGGAGAAGATAATATCTTCTCTTACATGTCTTAAATGTTCAAATCCAAACAGTTAATTGCATGTTGCCAGGACTCAGGAAGTGTTTTCTCTTTTTGATTGTGGTCTTGTATACAAATTTATGGTCCAGTAAATATTTTGAGCGACAAGCCCTGCGGTCGTGTGGATTTTTCCCCCAAGAGTCGAGTACTGGATTTTCCCGATGTGGGTGGAAATTTTAGACTTTTATCATTCATTGCCTACCTGGAGGGGAAAAGTAGCTTTTCAGATATAAAGAGATCCTGCTCTTTGATTTACTTCTCTAGTGCTGAGGATACTGTACCAAGAAGCTCCTTAAAGTTACTAAAATGTGGAAATGCCATCAATTTATCGTATGTTCTAAAATTTGAATCTTAGTTTCAGACCTTTTTTCGTCAGCAATGACCTTCACCGCTGTCTAGAAAAATAGTATAAAAAAGTGAAATGTTGTTTTGTTAAAAAACAAAAATGATGGTGTGTTAACATGGATCACAGGGGATTTGAAGATTCAGGGCATAACCATTACTTTGAACTTGGAAGTACATGTAGGGCAAATATTTCAGCCATTTGTAGATCCGTGGGTATTTGTACATGTATGTTAGCCCCTTGTGGCCGGCCGCTACGGTCTCTTGTCTCTTAAGGGTTGAACATTGGTTTTCTGGAAAAGAACTTTAATTTCTAGTTTTTTAGTTTGAAGAAATGTATCAAAAAAGAAACAGATGAAAACTTAATGAAATCAATGTCAATAGCAATCATAAAATATCTGTAAAAAGGGACCAGACTCTCTTCCCACCCAGCCTCACTATGGTTACATTGTTTTGAATGGGGTCAAGCAAGGTGGAGGTCTTGCAACCAATGGTATAGTCAGCATACATTACAACACATCATGCAAAGATACTCGAGTGTTGCAGCTGCACACCTAAAATTCACCTGACATACAAATTATCAATTTCTTCTTGGCCTTAGACTTTGGCCTACATGGAGAGAACTTGAGATAGAAATAACAGACATACACGTAGTGAAATTGTATCCACTCAGACAGGGTTCTAATCAGAATATAAAAAAAAATGCAAAATGGAAAAACAGTGTGTGCAAATTGCTCATAACAATTGTAAATGAAGACGAAATATAAAACAGAGGGATCAAATGTTGCCAGGATGTGCCCTGGCTCACATTTCAAGAAATTATCAACTAGCCCCACAGGTCTTGTACATGTTGCTCTGAAGATTTACTGGACCAATAAACATTTTTAGAAAGACAATCACTACAATTTGTTTATTTATTTATTTATTAATTTTTTCTTTTTTTTTGGGGGGGGGGTTGTTTAGGACGAAGTTTGTATATAAATGTACTTGAAGATCTACAGAATGAAGAACTTGGTAATAATTTGAAAAGCTATAGCCTGCTGGGCCTGTTTAGTGTTGAGGTTTACCAGCTAGATTCTAAAACGATTTTTTATTTGACAAGTTTATTTTGAATGTTCAGGGCTTCAGGCAAATGCCAAGATCTCTGGTCCAAATTGCAAGATCAAAAAAAAAAAAATATATTTGAAAAACATGAACATAGAGACACTGCAGTGCAAACCACCAACATTAAATTAGAACATGTGTAGGTGTACAAAGGAGCATACAAACATGAATGTAGGTTAAAAAATGAGAAAAGTTAATGTAGATTACAGACATTTGCGAATATTTCTGATATTGGAGAATGCTAACCTATATTGTGGTGAACAAAATGGCATAGAATTTCGTTCTTGTACAAGCATTGGACTCTACCATTAGAAAAATCAGAAACATATAACATACCTAGGGAATATTTTTTTTTAAGGGGCACTATTTTAAGGTCTAGGACCTGCACTTCAGCTGTTTATTTCTATGATTTCTTGAAAAGTTCAGGGTTTGTACCATCTCTGTAGTATTTTCCAGCATGTACAAACAGTAGCTTTTGGGGGGGGGGGGGGGGGGGGGGGGCGGGGGGGGAGGTGGGGGGGGGGGGGGAGGGGGGGGGGGGGGTGGGGGGGGGGGGGGGGGGGGGGGGGGGGGTTGTATTTACCTTTAGGTTTCTGAGTCATACATTGTAGACACATTTACATAGTGTAGTGCCTGGAGCGTGCCACTTTCATTGCACGACATCATGCTGACTGTACGGGAGAGAACGGGGGAGGTTTGTGATTTCCCTTCAAACATCTGGAGCAAGGGAATTTCATAAAAAGAAATATATGTCGATTATTTCCGGTCTCTAAATTGAATTTGTTCACCATAGCCATCAGGCAGTGTTTTTTCCGGAACACAGATCTGTAAAAGCAAATATTTGTTTCATTTCTGAATGCACTCAGGGGGTTTCTTGATTTGTTTTTGAAATTTTTTTATTCAAATATGTGCGACACTTCCTTCAAGACTACAGTTACATTTGACAATATTAATTCAAAAGAGTTTCTCTGGAATTTTTTTGAAAGGTGAGCAATCATTTTAAATTGATTGGCTTTGAAACATTGATGAGTCAGCAGGCCTGATGCTTGGTTCTTATAAGGGCTAGGTAAAGGGTACATCTAGGAGGGAAATTTCAATTTCTACTGGGAACATTGCAAGTGGGGCACCTAGGCAATGGCCAAGGGGCATGGAGGCAATTGCCTCCACTGCCTCTGTGAAGTATATCAGACCAGTACCCAATTTCATAGAGCTTCGTAAGCACAAACAGTAAGCTAAGCACAACAAAATTATGCTTACCACAATAAGGTTACCAGCCAAAATACTGTGTCACACGTACCATTTGTGACTGGTATCCTGGGCCCAATTTCATAGAGCTATTTACAGTAAAGCACAAACAGTAGCAAGGTCCAACAAAATTCTGCTTACCACAATGAGGTTACCAGCCAAAATAGCATGTCACACGTACCATTTGTGACTGGTATCCTGGGCCCAATTTCAGAGCTATTTACAGTAAAGCACAAACAGTAGCAACGTCCAACAAAATTCTGCTTACCACAATGAGGTTACCAGCCAAAATAGCATGTAACACGTACCATTTGTGACTGGTACCCTGCTCATTTCTGCTCAGCAGAAAAATGTTAAGCTGTATTTTTATTTGTTTATATTTATTTTTGTCATTGTACATGTAGTGGCAAGTCATTTTGCAGAAGTTTTCATTTCCTATGTGTGGTGTATTTGTCTCCATGTATTTGTTGGGATGGCAATTGTCATTGGCAAATTTGTATGCTATTTCCGCTCTGTCCAAAGTGTGTACATTTTGTATGAATCAATTACTTTGCCCAAGTTTACAGGATTGGTAGTTTACAAAATAGTTGCAGACCATGTTCATGTTTTGTGTGATCAATTATGAAAAAACAAACCGGTGAAAATGTGGGCTTCATTCGTTGTGTGAGTCAGGAGAATATAGTGAACAACCATGTACAATTTTCAGCATGTGTAAACACATTGTCCTTAACTTTGGTTGTAACAACTCAAATCAAACTCGAACATATCATAACCTGGAATATTCCATAATGTGTCTGTATTGTCAGTGATGTGGAAGTTTGCAAATCAATGTTAGTTTTGTTAGAACATTATGTAGATTTCAGTTGAGAAAACTGCGTTCGCATTGTCACACATTTGGACGATCAACCAGTAAAGTACATAGCTCTCATCAGTAGTAAATATTGGTACACATGTAGAAGGCTCGAGTGTAGAAGCATGTTTTTTAAGTTGCTCCTTTTAATGCGTGGAGGGGTCTCACCAAGCATGAAATCTAGGGTTGACCGATACTTTTGCTTGTTCTTTTTGAAATTTTGGTTTCTCTTTGTTTTTTTACCTCTTTCTCTCTCCCCACATTCATATTCTTGATATGATTTTCATTTTTCACATTCATCAATTCTTTTAAATCGCTATCTGCATCATCAATACTTACCTTCCAATCCCCCTAATCCCTGCATCATGTTAATCCCCCATAATCCTCTTAACCTCTCTCCTCCAATGCTATCACTAATCCCCCTGATCTAATCCCTCTGCATCTTTCAATGCTGCCTGGTGCTGCCTCCATCCATCCTGCATCATCATCATCCTCATGGAAAAACCCCTTCCTACCCCCACTGCCCCCCTCCCCTTGCCCGACGCCTTTATAGATGGCCGCTTTGCAATCTCCCTTCTATGGGGACAAGATGAATCTCTACTCCTTGTGCAAGAAAATCGAGCAGTGCGATTACCCCCCACTTCCATCTGAAATCTACTCCCAGCAGGTAAGCGCATGTGTTTTTTTTTTTTACATGGTGTGCCGTGCCTAACCTAACTTACTAACCACCTTGTGGTCCAACTTCATTGAATCCACTTAGCGGAAATCCCCCACCCTCAAGTTCTAAAGTCTATAAAGCAGAAGTCAGCTTATGAATTTTAAATGCTAAGCACAAATGAGAAGGGAACCAGTCATAGTCACTGCATACTACATTGCATTTTGGCTGGTGACTCTCGTTCCGTTATATGTGCTTGGGTGTTAAATTTTCGCTCTCAGCAACTTTGTGAAATCCAAACCCTGCTTAGTATTGTTTTGACCAATGGCATTTCATAAGCAACCCGGTGCATGAAGGCGGCTCTTTTAATTAGTTATGACAAACAGTGCTAAGCAAGGGATTCCTGCTTAGTCAGGTTTCTATGAGGTTGGACCACTTGCTAGGATTTGGTTAGGGGTTTGGGGTCAGAGTGTTAAGACTGAGTTTAGAAGCTTGCCACACTGTCAAAACAAAAAGAAATGTTTCCTTTTGCCTCTCTTCAGCTCATGACATACATACACAACTCAAACTCACAATTACAACAAAACTGTTGATTTTGATAAACAAAAAATTAAACTAAAAAAATAATACAAACACTGGTGAGTTGTGTTGTGACCTGACTGACTAATACGCAAATGCAAAACAATTCTTTTGCCAAGGCAGCACAGCCGACAAGCTCAAACACACAGCGACCCATTAACCTCTGACCTCAGGGTCACGATGTATCCGATTTGTTCACTGTCTCTCTATCCTGTACGATTTCTGGTCCTGTGGTTGGTCGTTGTGACGCTAGATGGCAGCCCTAGACTCACCGTTTTATAGCGAGGGGTTGGACCTCTGGACGCTATGTGAGAAGATTGACAAATGTGAATATCCTTCCTTGCCAGCATATTTCTCTGAAAGTGTAAGTATTTGTGAAGAATGATGACAAATAGTTTGTACTTTTTTTTATTTTTTTTACAGCTTCTTCAAGCCACTTTGCGTGTTTGGTTAACCATTTTAATTGATATAAATTTTAATCACTATAATTTTTTTTTTTTACAGCTTCAAGCCATTTTGCATGTGGGTCTTTCCATAAATGAGGGGGCCAAAGCGTGACATGGTGTTATATCTCAAAAGATAATGTACTTTCTATATTCTTTGCATGTTTAAGTGGTGGGGATAGCTCATACGTTTAATGTATAACTTCAATTTCTCGAATCAGATTTTTTGTTTTCATATACGATCCAAAACTATCCATCACACTGTAACGAAGACACCGGAATCTCAGTTTCCGGTTACAGTGTGAAACTTGTGACTTGTTTTGCCATAAATTAGTAGGTTTTCATTGAAAATTTAAATTTCAAAGGGTAATATGTAAACATCATTGGTATACTGTAATTCAGCTATTTTCAATGAAAACCTTCAAACGTAGGCCAAGAAGTAAAAGCCGACAGTTTCACGCGTAACCGAGAGACTGGTGTCTTTGTTACACCGTGACTCAAAAAGTCTTCTCTCCCTTATCATGCATCATAAATGTCTGAATCTAGCAAAGTGCATAGTAATACATGCTACATACATGTAGCAGGTATTACATATGTATTTTGCTCGATTCAGACATTTATGATGCATAATAAGGGACAGAAGACTTTTTGAGTCACGGTGTAACAAAGACACCAGTCTCTCGGTTACGCGTGAAACTGTCGGCTTTTACTTCTTGGCCTACGTTTGAAGGTTTTCATTGAAAATAGCTGAATTACAGTATACCAATGATGTTTACATATTACCCTTTGAAATTTAAATTTTCAATGAAAACCTACTAATTTATGGCAAAACAAGTCACAAGTTTCACACTGTAACCGGAAACTGAGATTCCGGTGTCTTCGTTACAGTGTGATGGATAGTTTTGGATCGTATATGAAAACAAAAAATCTGATTCGAGAAATTGAAGTTATACATTAAACGTATGAGCTATCCCCACCACTTAAACATGCAAAGAATATAGAAAGTACATTATCTTTTGAGATATAACACCATGTCACGCTTTGGCCCCCTCATTTATGGAAAGACCCACGTATGTTTAACCATTTTAATCAATATTAATAATAACAATGAAAAGAATTAACTTGCAGGTGTGACCTTAAAGCAGGAGTTCACAAGTCTCACAAACACTTCAAGTTGTCCTCCCTGTGTTTTTCATCCCATGGGTGTTTGGATTTAGATGCTTTGTTGATCAATTTGTAGCACCTTATTGTTCATTTTGTTTATTTAATTGTATTGAGGATTTGAGTCTATTTCTGTCAATACATTTTAAGGAAGTATTTATTTATGCACCTGGACAATCTGTTCTTCCATTAGGCTCTAATTTACATTGCTGGCTTGTTCTTGGAGAGAACCTTGTGCTGGGGGGGGGGGGTGCTCCATCCAGAAATAAACATTCATGCTTTATCGTACATTTGCATTGAACACGTGTCAATACAGGAAGTATATTTCATGCCTTGCTGACGTAGACAATCTGCCTTGCATAAAAAGTGTTCAATTGCAGTATGGACCGCCCTTCACAAAATATGTCTATGCTCATATCTCTCTGAAGTTAACAGCTTCTCCCAAACCTTTAAAAAATGTACATCTTCAAACACACCCTGGCAGCTTACAGGAACACCTGTTAGGTTGAGTATTCGTCGGGGTATCAGGTGGAGCTCTTCATCGAGAAGAATACAACCCCCCTCCCCCACCCCCATGGGACGAAGAGCTGTGCAGATATCTGTACATTTAACACGTTTTCCTATTGTGATGGAATCGTCAGATTTAATAATACCCCTCCAGTCGCCAATGCTGATAGAAATACAGACTAGAAAAAACCCCACAGAAACCCCCTGGGCAGCTTGCTGACTCATGTGTTGAATATTTTATTAGGAAGGTTGGTGATGATTTAGGGGTAGGGGGGCGGGGAGTTTAGTTATCGAGTGGAGGAGAGCGTTAGGTAGCAAAATAGTAGTCTTTTATTTAAAATATCGTAATAGGCGGAATGCTGTGTATTTTATTTGGTTAATGCATGCAAAATTATAAAAACTGGATGCCAAGTGTCACCAAGTTGATTGAGGAACGACAGCTCAGATGGATTGGCCATGTTACCAGGATGGAGGAACCACGACTGCCGAAAGCCGTATTCTACTCGGAGCTACAACTGGGGTACAAGACCTCGTGGAAGACCCAACCTCCGCTACAAGGACACCCTAAAACGAACTCTCAAAGCATGCAGCATTAACATCGCTACCTGGGAGGACAAGGCATCAAACCGCTCTCAATGGAAACAAATCACTCATAGGGGCACAGCAGTGGCAGAAGAAACTCGTACTGCTGCATCCAGAGAGTCCCGACAACGCCCCCATGCTGCTTCTCCACAAGCTGTGGCGGCAGACCCCACCTTAGTGTGTAGCCGATGTGGACGTGTTTGTCGTGCCCGCATCGGTCTCCTTTCACACGAGAAAGCCTGTCAAAGGAGATGAGGACGCCCTGGTTGACATCGACCGGCTGCCACGACGACGAATGCATGCAAAATTATTAAAACTGGAATCCACTCTTATAAAACCCAAACATGTAGCACCAAATTCACTTGAGATGTAAAACCCAGTCCTTCAGCATCTTGCTTTATGCAATGATCGATTGTATCCACAAATAAGAAATATCTTACAAATTTGTTTTTATCTCAAAGATTCTTTTTCCCCCAAACTTTATATACCAGTTACCACTACCAATTTTTGTGTACAGCAAATTGTGCCCCAAACTAGAAAATTGGTTCTAAGATCAAATTTTCGAAATCATGGACAAAAGAAAACATAATTGCCTTATACAATGAATATTTCACTGGTTATTTGCTTAGTGTGTAAGTGTATTGAGAGTTAATTTGGCTTTCCGAAAATCAAGGATGAGTGGTCCTTTAAGGGTGTAACAATAACATCAAAGTTGCCAAAAGCAATTGTCAAAGTGGCACCTTCTTGACTCTCTCCAGTCCCTTGATGACTAGGGTTCAGTAGACCACAGGAGATCAAGCACTGTACTTATCAGATGTGTCAGGAGTTTGGTGCCGGTCGTTCTGGCAAGCGTGTGATTGCTATCACACTCGGCGATGCAATCCTGCTCAGCTTCTTGGCTAGATGACCTTAAGACCGATAATCTGTGTGGCATTGCCACAAACTCTCAGTTTGTTCACATTTGATGAGAATCAATCGTGCCCCCCCCCCCCCCCCCCCCTCCTTGAAACAGATTTTGTTTGTAATTTTGGGTTGAACCCAGTAAAATTTACTGAAGCGGGATTTGAACTTGCAACCTCTGGAATAACATGCCAGCGCTCTAATTTACCCAGTCAGATTCCCATGTGGTTTATTAGTTGAGATGGAGGATGTGCTGCCAACTTTACCTTCATTGTAGAAGGGCAAGTCCATGGTTACTCGCGTTACATTCAAATGTATTACTGTTACTCACTTGACATTGACCAAAGGTATCACTGTTACTCACTGTTACTTGTCATTGACCAAAGGTATCACTGTTACTCACTGTTACTTGTCATTGACCAGAGGTATCACTGTTACTCACTGTTACTTGTCATTGACCAGAGGTATCACTGTTACTCACTGTTACTTGTCATTGACCAGAGGTATCACTGTTACTCACTGTTACTTGTCATTGACCAGAGGTATCACTGTTACTCACTGTTACTTGTCATTGACCAGAGGTATCACTGTTACTCACTGTTACTTGTCATTGACCAGAGGTATCACTGTTACTCACTGTTACTTGTCATTGACCAGAGGTATCACTGTTACTCACTGTTACTTGTCATTGACCAGAGGTATCACTGTTAAACATTTCTGCAAACTTTAAACATTGTTCATCACGCAAACCGATGAGGTGTGTGTTTGCATGGGTACTGATAATAAATACAAGTACATTATCAATTCAAATGTATATCATGCGCTAAACACGCTAGTGTATGCGTACACACAAAAATGGAAACTTTGAGAGCTGAATTATTTCACAAAAATTACAGATTTATTAAGAATATCTGACGTCCAAAACCCACCGCCAAAAAATGTATGCGGCAATGAAATGTTAATCTGGTCCTCATATCCAGGACATCACTGTGATATTTATACGAAAGTGAAATGCCTCTAGGGCTAGGTGTTACCGCAAAGGGAATATAAAATATGAGTAAGGAGGAAACAAACAAAAAAAGAAGAGAAAATAGAAGTAGCTGTTGCAAACTGCTTACCAACCTAAAGAACCGATGGTATAAATGTGAACAAAATAGTTAGTGTCCTGACATTTTAACCCTAGCAGTACTTTTTCGAAGGCTTTAAAAAAAAAAAAATAAAAAAAGATTGAGAGAAAAAAGCAAGATTGATCAAGATTAAAGTTACAAGATTGATAAGCCTTGTAACTTGTAATCTTGCTTCTAATGCTAAATAAATAAATAAATTTATTTAGTATTATTCCTTTTGTTTAAACAAATATTTTTAAGCTGATTCGGGAGAAGAAGAAAAAACAGACTTAAATGTAGTCAAGCCAACCTTCTTAGTGCAGAAAGATCCCTGAAAATAAACCAATCTTTCCATGTTCTGATGAACAATCTGAAAATCTCTCTGATTATGGAAACTTTGTCCCTATTGTGTTGAATGTAATTCTAAATATCTCCCTGATTGTTGTACAAAATCCCCCTGATTGCAAAATGCAAATAATGGCAGGTCTGTTAGTGCTGTACTTTGTCTCGAAGAATTAGAGGGCTTTTATTCAGTCCACTTATCATGTTTATTGCAGATGTTTGTTATCCATAGAAATGCTGATGCAGTGTGTGCTGTACGTAGCTGTTTATTAGATCAAGCACAGTTCTGATCATCCGTAAACTTGACATTAATTTTCGCTGAACATTTGTGTGAATGGGAAAATTCGATAAAGAAAGTGCGACCAGACAAAAGTGTTTTGACGCACAGTACGTGTTTTTTTATGTGTGTTACTTTGTTTCATTGAAGTTTTTCTAGATAAGAGAAGTGTATAGAAATCCACTCAAGTCAAAATGAGTGCAAAGATTAGTGAGGGAAAACACTCTAGGAATATTGCAGTTTAAGATGAAAAGTGTTTGACACTTTAGGGCATGTGAACCAGTAGTCTAGGGTCTCCTCATGCAGAAGTTTGCCATCAGACAGATGTAGAAAATGGATCAATTTTATTTTGGAGTTCAATCTCGATGGTGGATTTTATAGGGCAAAAATATGAGATACCTGCAAAGTGATACAATGTCTAGCACCAAGCCTGCATTTTGGATAAATCATAAGTAATGTGTGTCCTTCATCGTTACAGTTATGAAACGCTGTCTAGACCTTCCTTTGGCGCTGTCACAGCTGCATATTTTGCCAACCAGTTGTTGACAGAGGTACGGGCCACCGTCACTGCAAAAAACGAAACAACAATTTATCATTTAATACCCCCACAGTTCTTTGGGAGAACCCTGCAGAAGCTGCCCTAAAGTCAACTTAGTTCCAAGAAGTCTTTTTTTGTGGTTTATTACTTGATATTTGAAATGAAAAGTCACATCCCCTTGAGGTGATTCCTCTGCTGCCGCTCCCAGGTTGTATCGTAAACTTGGGTTATCCCTGGCTCTACAGCAGGTACAGGTTAAGTGGTTTCTGACTGTCACCCCTGAACAAAGATATTGACAAAATAGTGAAACTGCCAACATTAAGGCTACATAGCTCGATTCATAAAGCGCTGGCACATTAATCCGGAGGTCGCAGGTCCAAGTCCAGCTCTAGTCGATTTGTCTTTGCTCAATCCAAATTTATATTAATTCTTCCAACAGTTGCTCATGCGGGCTAAGGAGATTCCAAGGAGATTTATGATCATGTTTTTATTTTTGAGTTTGTTTTCTTGTCTGTTTATTTTTATTTACACAAATTTGTATATATCTTATCTACTCAAGCAGATGTGGGGCAACAGGTCCACGGATAACAGTAATTACTTTGCTTTTGTTTCTCCTTGCCCATCTGGAAGTAATGTTGGATTGTTTTGTATTGTTGTGATGACTGAATAAATAAATAATAATAATAATAACTGTATGAAGTCAATGAAGGAGCTGTCAAGTGGGTCACTTAACTTGGTTTTATAATAATCGACATCTACTAATGAAAGAAGTCAAAGAAGACTATTTTCCTTCTTTTAAAGTTGGCTCATTGGCAGGAAGATGTGCTTGCCTGGTGACCAGTAGGGCTGAATATCAAAAAGCTGTTAAGCAGAAAATGGTGCTTAGCAAGTTTTTGGTACTGAGCAAAAATTAGCGGGGAACCAGTCAAAAACAGTGTACATCACACGGTATTTTGGCGGGTAACCCGTTTCCGCTAAGCACATTTTGTCAATGCTAAGCAATCTTTTGTGCTGAACGTTGAACAGCTTTATGAAACTGGGTCTACCTCAATTCTTAAAGCAGTGATTAGCATCGTTTCACACTTCTTATCTTTGCCACAGTTACGTACTCTAGTCCAGTTGTGTATACAGCCCAATCCAGACGAACGGCCGGACATCGTCTACGTCCACGCCAGGGCGCAAGAAAACCACAGCGCCTCCATGGGGGTATGATAAAACAAGTCGCTCACGGAGTTGACCAATTCAAATTTTTTTGCAATCGGGTATTTTCTTTTGACTTCACTGTAACTTACAATGCACTTTACTCCCCCCTTTGCCAACATCTTAAATTTGTATGTACATTCATCAATATTAGGGAATTTATTCAGCCAGCCTCGATCCTCCCCCCCCCCCCCCCCCTTTTGGAGATAAATCCCTACCCTGACTGTCCAATTTTTGCAGGCCTGAGAATTTTTACTGATTCAAAGGTTCTCAGAGATCTCCCTTGTTTTAATCTTGAAACCCGTGACCTGACCATCAAGGGAAGAAAGGCACCGGCCAAATTATGTTCATACCTCTTGTTTTACATTTGTGTGTTGATGTAGAGAGTTGGTATACCCACTAGTAATAAGTAACACCTTGGAACATCTGGGGATGTCCTTCCAGACCAAGAGCAGACTGTCGGCCATTCGTCCCAAGATTTATTCTTTTTGTACAATCACCTGTGATTTGGTGAGGGGTTCAAATTACTTGAAAGATGCATTTTGAATAGTGGTACGAATAGTGGTTTCTTCAACACTGTAAAAAACACTGTGTGGACGTGTGTAAGTCCACGTAGTGGTTTCAAGACCCTACACTGTGTGGATCTCTTTTGTTCTCAGGTCCATACTTGGTAGTGATACTTAAACACCCCTGCTTGATGTGCACATATTTATTGAGGAGCAAGGCATTTCCAAATCTTACCGCAGCATTCAGCATGATGTATATAATTTTCTTAAAGGAACAGGCAAGAAATTTTACCTGTCAAACCTTTTTACACAAAAACGTTGCTTGGTAATTGAGAGAAGAGTTTGCCAAAGTAGTATTACAAATGTACAAACTAATTTCTACCTGTCTCGGTAGTAGTAATGACAGGAAAACCTCAAGATTTTAGGAATAAATGTACACACGATTTTTTCGTAAATTTTTTCTGAGTTAACTATAGGTTGTACTTTCCTAGAGGGGCTACTCGTAATGGGAGACATTTTGGGGGTGCTAGGTGGCAGCAGACTTACCAGGTAAATCCATTGCTCAGTGGAAATAATGGAAATTTATCTGGTATTTCTTCCGCCACCTAGCGTTCCAAAGTATCCCATTGAAGCAGCATCAAAATCTTTAGTTGTGCTCTGACCGAGCCGTCTTGAAACCAAACTCAAGCTTAGGGCCTTTATTTCATACATTATTGCCTGCTTAGCATAGATGGAACAGGTTACCCGCTACAATAGAATGTGATACAACACTATTGTAACTGGTGCCCTGTTAATCATCACTTAGCAAGTTAAATTTGCTGAGCAGATATTTCTGCCAAGCATCTCTGAGCCCCCTGGTGGTGTGAGAATGTTGGATAAAGTCCAAGGTTTGGGTTAGGAGATTGCAAGAACAAAAGTGAATTTGACCTTTTTGGGCTCCTCTTTAACGAAAGCAATGTAAATTTTCCACAGAGATGTTCAAATACGAGCGATACTTGTCGGGTAGTATGCACCCAGGGTTGTTGCTATTTTCAGCTCCAAGTCAATCGTACTTACATTTGTGGCTAACCATTCAACGCCCCTCATGTTAAGGTCAAGTTCTGAGAGTACTTACTTGAACAAAATCCTGAAAGAAAAAGCTGCTTAATGCATTGCATGTATTTGTGAGCTTTTCTGGTAAATGCATCTGTGTAAAGTGGGCTTGGATTGTGGTGGTATTACACCCTTCCACCAACAGGAACGATTTTTTTTGTAATCTGTGAGGTCGGCAAGGGAAATGTTCTATTGAATGCATTATTTTTTTTTTTCCGCCCTTAATTTTTTGTGAAGTGCATTAATAATTAATGACATGTATAAAACGAAGGAGTGTATATATCTGGTGTAAATATTGTGTGGATGACTACCAAGCTGCTTGAAGTGGAGACTATTGGCTACAAATAGCTTGGTTATTATTTAACAGTCGTTATAGACCTTTGGCACCGGGGCATGCTTAGATAGTCTTTGTCTCCAGGAGACATTAAGAAAACTCTGAATGCGAGACTGGTTCAAATGCTCAAATGGGAATTAAATCATTACAAGACATAAGTGGGGACAAAAATGCTCAGCACAGACTAATCTTGCTTAGCAGAATCAGGTTACCAGCCCAAATACCATATAGTGTATGTAAATTGTGACTGGTTCCCTGCCAATTTGTGCTTATCTGAGCGTTTTCCTCCCGCTAATCCCAGTGGTCAATTTGTCTTGCCTGTTACAACCATTTCAAGTTGGGACAGAGGGCAACAATTTTGCTCTCCATAGAACTGGACATCAATGCAAATAGTTCGCCCAATCAAGGTCTAGCATATTACTGCATTTTTACCACTGTGAAATTCTGAACAATCTATCTTCTTCTTCAAATCATGAATGGTCAAATTCATATTTCTTAAAAAAAATAACTTGTAAGGTGTTTTTCTAGTTTTCTAGTCTTTGGTACTGCTTTATGCACCTGTTTTCTAATGGATTTAATTATTCACTGTAACTTTATTGTTGAACTGGAGACTGTGTGACACTAGGTGGCAGCAGACATAGCGGGTAACGTAAGTCTCCGTTGTTAACATACATACAGTTCTCCAAGAACAGTGTATTTCACCTGGTATGTCTGCAGGCCCAATGTCATAAAGCTGTCCAAGCACATAAAGTAGCTAAGCACAATAAACGCATGTTTACCAGATTTAGTCTACCAGCGAAAATACGATTCCACACGTACCAAATGTGACTGGCATCCATTTTTGCTTAGCAGAAAACAGTTGAGCAAAATTTGTCAGCTCTATGAAATTGGGCCCTGCTGCCATTTAGCAACTTAAGTCTCCCATTGGTGAATCAATTTGCATCACCTTAGCAGTTTAGCAAAGCAAAAAAAAGTAAAATAGTTATGAAATTAAAACCCTTAAGGAATGATCAACATTAAGTATTGAAAAAGAAGTTGAATGTGGGAATTAGATACAAATTTATATACAGAGAAAGTCAAAACTGTTTAAGATATTAGTCACATTGAGTATTGGGACAATGAAAGAGAACGAGAAAGTCATTTTTAAAGACAGTCTAAAGCTGTGAGACTGCCATCATGCTTGCACGAAAATTGAAGCTGGCATTTGCCCAAGACATCCAGTTCTTAGTCTTGAACTTCCAGACCAGATGATAATGTTTGTTTTTTCATAGAATTTAGTATTTTGGTTTATTTCAATCATCTCCTGTCCTGCAGAAACAGTACACAGTTCCCACTTGACGTCACAGTGTAAAGTTGGCCCATATGGACAAATAAACAATTATATTATGGCACAACTGTGTGTTTTACAAAATAACAGCATTCTGCATTCGGAAGATTCATCATATTCCCTGCATGATTGGTCTGTGAACCACTTCGCTGTGTAGAAAAAAATCAGAACGCTTGACGCAGCTCAAAGTCAAAACCCAATTGCCCGTAAAGATGGCCTCTATCGATGGCCTCTATCTGGAACTATCACTACTTGTCCACCATGTGAGTGTAGAGTCTCGACTTCATGTTTTGTATTCTATTTATGTATCTGTTTGGATGAAAGTGTAATTACATTGCGGTGACAATACAGAGTTATATAATGCTTCTATTCACTGCTGTCCCCAATCCGAGGCTCTACACACAAATGGCTGACCGTGCAAGGGGCGAATGGCATTCCCATCTAGACTTCAGATTTTTAAAGAAAGAGGGGAACAAATCCCTTAAGTATTTTTTTGCAATTCTCTCTCTCTTTCTCAGCATGAAAATTTCCCCACTTTTTGGTCTGTATGATATACTGATACTCCACCTTATCTTGAATAATTTGTGATTGTGTTTTCTCTTTTTGTTGGATGGGTCTGTCTCCTGATTAATTTACATAATTTATGCATGTTGAGTGCCTTGATTAATTAATGTATGAACAGTGGTAGTCTGTGCCTACATATCAATGTGATTTTTTAATACTGTTAGAAAAACATGTAACTACTGAAGTTTTAATGAGTACTTGTTTGTCTTTATGCTTTTTGGTGTACCAAATTTTTTTCGGGGGGGGGGGGGGGGGGTAAGGAACAATTACCAACAACGAAGGTGTTATGCTTAGTGCTATTGTTCAAAATAAAAAAGTGTCGAAAATGACCTTGGCACTTTGTGTTCTTGGCTCATAAATAAGATTGTTGCTTTAAGAAATGTTTGTTAAATTAACATCACCCATAGTAAAATTTGGGCCCAATTTCATGGGGGTGCTTAACGTGAAATTCGGCGCTAACAATCCGTAGAATCATGTGCTTTACAGCAGGGCGAGGTAAGCGCATAATTTGGTGTTAACCAAGCCCTGAAATTAGGACCCTGTGATGCACTTGAAACAACTCTCCAAAAACATGCAAAACTCAGGACCTGTACACCTTATACTTGTACCATTCTGCAAGCCATTATGCAAGTTACATGTAACCAAAATAAGGCAAGATGAAGGAATAGTCTGTCCCTAATACAACAATTAGCACTTCCTATTTGATAAACAGGGAGCTAGAGAAACACAACCACAATAGTGTCTGCATGAACAAAAAAACAAACAAAAAGTAAAAATACAAACCAGGCAGTGAATTAATCTAAGGTTGAAAACCTTCCAGTCAAGTGAACCCTTCTTACACCAATTGGTTCTATATATAGAACACAGCCCCCTCATTAAATGCTTTAAACACATGGGTAATTCGCTTTGCATTGCCTGCACACAAGCAAATCACTATGGCAATCATGCATTTTCTGCCTTTTTATGCCAGTCATTGACATTTAGATTGTTTTACTGGTGAATGCACAGACTCTGGGCACAGTCATTGCCAAGTTATGTATGAGGTCCCAGGTTTTCTTGTTTTGTTTTACAGATTCGCTGCCCCCGTCTTTTCCTTCTACACACTTAAGGCATGGCCATGGTCAGTTGGTTTGAATTCAGTCAGATTTGTTCATTTACCCATCTTTATGAAATTTTCTTTGGAGAATTTGAAAAGAGAAATGATAGCAAAATAATAAATCAATAGAGAAATAAACATTAATTTACAGATAAATACAAATATAAGTTAAACGAGAGCACATTTTCTTATGAAAGTTTTATTTGATGGCATATTGAAATTAATTTGGGTTGTCTTCAGCTCAAATCCGTGTATCTTGTTCAGTAGTGATGGTTTAACTAATACGCCCTCTGGGTTCAATCATAAAACTGTTTAGCAGAAATTTCTAAGTTATAAGCAAGATTTGATTGGTAATGTACAAGATATGCCTTGTAACTCGTTTCTGCTAAGCAATATTCTCTACATGCTTAGCAGCTTTTTGAAATTGGCACTCTGTCAGAATGTGTGATTTTCTTTTTTTACTGTTTATAATGAATTTCTGTCCAGGATTTTATTGAATCCGTTTTTTTCTCCTTTAACGCACCATCTTGTATATCTATGACCAAAAACGTGTGTATATTAAAACAAAAAGGAAAAAGTTTACTATTATTATAAGACGATATATATTTCATTAATTGTATACCTTGAATTTTAACGGTTTGCCTAATGTGTGGAATGACGTTGTGATTGTATTTATTGTCATAAATAGATATGAATTTTTAAAAATTAAAAAAATACTTCATGATGAAGGTTAATTCGAAGAATCTGAGTTATGGATATTTATCAGAAAAGGGCTTGACCCTTTTAAAGTCCTACTGCTGGTTTTGTTTGATTCAGGTGGGCTTAGGACTGCGTTGCATTGGATCAGGCATACAACCATTAACAGAGTTTAACAGTTTGGGTATTGAGGTACGATATGGTGTTGGGTTTTGTTACAATGAGGAAAGATCCTTAGCACTCTAAAACAATTCAGGGCCCAATTTCATAGAGCTGCTTAAGCACAAAAAGTAGCTAAGCACAACAACATTTCGCTTACCAGAATAAGGTTACCAGCCAAACTACCATGTCACATGTACAATATTGTTGACTGGTATCCTGCTCATTTCTGATTAGCAGACAATTGTTAAGCAATATTTTCTGGTTAAGCAGCTCTATGAAATTGGGCCCTGCTGGTCAGAATTTACCTGGATCCGAGTCCCATGAGCCTAACCCATTTCTGAATCAGAAAGACTCGGAATCTGAGTCAAAATGACCCAGAAATTGGTAAACTGATACAGAATTTGAGTTGATCCCATTTTTTAAAACCACTTTCCGGGTCAGGCTGACCCGGAAATGGGTCAGCCTGACCTGGAAATGGGTCAGCCTGACCTGGAAATGGGTCATGTCCCCCTTTGACCTGGAATCAGGGTCAGGTCGTGACTTTTTAGTTTCTTGAGTAGTAAACCACTAAATGGACTTGGAGTTCTTGAGTGTGACAAATAACACTGTTTTCAATTCCCTTTACACTCCCTTTCTATGATTGTTTGAAACTGTGCATTGTCCAATTTCATTGAGCTGCAAAAGAAAATAATAGTGCTTTAAAAAACAAGTGAAAATAAGCAGGATACCAGTCACAGATGATACATATGACTTTGTATTTTGGCTGGTAACCGTATTATGGTAAGCATAAATTTGTTGTGCTAGGCTGTTTTTTGTGCAAAAGCAGCTCTATGAAATTAAGTCCAAGAGCCCAATTTCATAGAACTGCTTAAGCACAAAACGTTGCTTAAAAATTGTCTACTTAGCAGAAATAAGAAGGATACCAGTCATAAATTGTACATTATTGTGACATTGTAGTATGGCTGGTAACCTTATTCTGGTAGCTTAATTTTGTTGTGCAAGGCGACTTGTTTTGCTAAAGCAGCTTTTATGAAATCAAGTCCCTAGTCTCGGGTCAAATTGTTGATCATGTCGGTATTTAACATGATTAGTTGTTGCAAAGACCTCTTGACGCAAGACTAGCTTTTTCAAATGCAAACTCTATAAAAATGAAAAAATAATGAGAACACAATTAAATCCTCTTACTAACGGACACTCTTATCTTCAAAAAATAATCACTTCAAAGATATTTGAAATTATGTAAAGAACTCTGGCCATCCATTCCTGATAATTATTTTGTTCAAGCTGGTTTGGTTTACCCAACATCCAAGGTCAACACTGACTAACAATCAAACTACTGCCAGAGTTGGCTTAAGGGAAATGAAGTGGTTTGTTGACTTTAATCGCCCTTCACGGTGATGAGCAGCAGAAATAATATTTACGCTAAACCTTGCGGAGGGCGGAGCTCGGGGGGGGGGGGGGGTCGGTAAGAGCGCTATTTCCTATAATACGAGAAGAGTTGTTGTTACAGCATGGAGTTGAAATAAATAAAATTTCCCCCAAACAAATGAAGGTAATAACATAATTCTACCGTTCTGCTCAATACCTTTTCCCCCAACCAAATGCCTGCAAACAAATCTCTCCCCCTAAATATGCCCCCCCCCCCCCAAATGAAAATGTCTGGTGACGCTATGCTGTGCAAAGCATTCCAAGAACCATCGATGACCCCTTCGGAAGCCCATGCAGTGAATAACGAGCATCCAGGCATTGTATCGTTGGCTATGAACATCGGGTCCGACCCTGACTTTCTCACGTGGGCGATGCTCAATGAACAGAAAAGGTGTTGGATGAAAACAATCGAGAGTGACTCATGATTTCCCACAATAGTTGTTTCCTCAGGAAGTATAAGCGATATGTCCGTGAAATCTCAGCGTCCTCTGCTGATGTACATTTTTGATCAGGGATGAGAAATTTCAGACTTCACAAAACCGAACTCGGCTTTTTTTATGTTGTTCGGTGGAAAAAATAGCAGCTGCTTTTTCTTAAGATTTATGAAGAAATCCTGCTCTTTGATCTACTTCTCTAGTGCTGAGGATATTGTTCCCAGAAGCTCCTTGGAATCTATAACTCCAGGGGCTACTAAAATGTGTATTGTCATCACTTCATCATACGTCCTAACTTTGGATCCCAGTTTCAGACATTTTTGCCAGCAGTCAATTTCACTAAAGGCTATGTCACACGAGGCAATTTACAGGCAACCAGTTCCAGGCAATCTCCAATAAGAACATTCATTCACATTTCAGTTTTCTTGTTATTTTCTTGGAGATGGTAAGTTACAGCTAGAAGATTTTCTCCTGTGCTGCTGAAGTGTTACTTTTGCAGGCAGTGCAGTTGTTTGCCTCCATGCACGTTGCCTGAAAGCTTGCTGTGTGTGACATGGCCTTTGCGCTATGAAGCAGATTCCTTACTTTATCTCACGAGAAAACAAAATCATGATTTATTTTAAGAATAAATAGATAAAACAATATATATAGATACAAAAATAGAACAAAATAATGATAAATAAATAGATAAATAAATAGAAAATAAACAAATAAAAAGTAAATAAAAAGTAAGTACTCCATGAAATATTTGTTAGGTATTCGATTTTATTTATAGACATTTTGTAAATAGCTATTTTATACAAAATATTCTTTATTTGACTGTATATTTGGAACTTGGTCATTCCCTCGTAGGTGGTCCAACAACCTCCATGGTTATAATCACTTTATTACGGCTTTATGGTTGATTTAAATTTCCCATCACACTGCAGTAAGTCCCATTCATTTTTCAGTTGAAAATTCATCACTTTCAGAAAATAGAAATTGCGAGTTTTATCGCCAATATAAATTTCTAAGCTGTGTTCGAAAAATACAATGACGTGGACGGTTATGTTGGAAACGGTGACTGGTTGGAGACAGGTTTTGATTGGCGACACTATATTTGTTGTATTAGTGGCTATATTAGAGGGTGTAACATCGACTGGCTCGGAAGGACTGGGCAAGTTTACGAATCTGGTTTTGATCCAGATATCTCTTCTCAAGTAATAGACCTTATGCATATGACGTCATTTGAGTAGGGCGCCCTCACCTAGAGGTCAAAAGGAAGATGCTCATTGGCCAGTCTTGTGCGCCGCGCGTACAAATCAGCGCGTTTCCATTGTTTCATCATCAGTTTACCTCTAAGATGGCGGCTTGGTGACGTCAATGCATAAGGTCTATTCATGTTGTGATATCGGCAAATGTTTACCAAATGGACATCGCCAATCAAGACTAGTTGGAAACCGATTTCGTATGATTTGAAATGAATTTTGCTTGAAATTTATATTGAGTATATTTCTCAAAGCTACGGAATGTTAAGATTCCATTAATTGATGGCAATTAAAATACTGTATAGGCCCAATTTCAAAAAGCTCTTAGCCAAAAAATAAAGCTTAACAATGTGCACAATTTTCAGCATGTGACACATTAAAGGTTTTCAGAACGATACAGTTTTGTCGAATAACTTCATTTCAGAGGGATGATCTCACAGAAAAAAAATGTGGTCAATTAAACAAAAATGTGTGCTTAACCCCATTGATGTAAATACAGTGTGCTGCCTTTAATTTGTAGTCCTTTATAATCTGTCTATAATTCCATTATATTTTCTTTAAAATATCTGTTTAATAATGCAACAATAGGCTATTATAGTTTATTATTGTTTAAAGTGGGCCTTTGCCATAACCATGAAAGGAAAGGTGAAAGTGGGTAAATTTCTCGCATTCTTTCCCTAAGTGGGTAAATTTCTCGCATTCTTTCCCTAAGTGGGTAAATTTCTCGCATTCTTTCCCTATTTTGTTAACATTGTCTGTTCAGATGAATTGAAATAATTTTGAAAAACGTAGTTTACATACTTCTTTTATAGCACCCCAAGCCAGTAATATCACAAGATAGTTATCCTGCCTCCAAATTAAATTAACTAGATTTTATGCAAATTAGTGATCCTTTTTGTCTTTCAGATTACAAAATGCAAAATACCTTGTTTAATTGAAAGACCTTGTTATCCCCTTGAACTGGCAATAGACCCCTGTACTAATGACGTCATTTTGACTGCATTGCTTAGGCCTAAGTGCTGTAAAAGGGTACTGTATTTCCGACAGTTGAGCAGAGACACAATGGTTTTCCATTCGTATGCAAAGTTGTAAACAAACTGTGACGTCATCAGTATTCGGGTAATTTGTAGTTTTCAAGTACAATAGCATCATCTTGGTGAGGGCGCATTTTATTTTTAAACTGGCTGGGTACCAATTTCATAACGCTGTTTACCGGTAAGCGGTGAAATTGGGCCGTCACTTGTCAATATACACAAAATGAATTTTGTAGGCCTACGCACTGTTATGCACGCACAGATGGTCCCCAAAAAGTTACCCTCCCCCCTCTACCCAGCTGGATATTTTCGTTGTTCTTTTCCTCCAATCTGTCTACCTTCTATTTCTTTTACTCATATCGGCAATAGGATACATTTATTTCCGAATCCAACAATTTGGTACTCTACCCGTATGCACTACTGACAGCACATGCCACACAATCGGTTTTACTGATGACATGTACGCGTCCTTTTTTATTTATTATAAAGCCACATAACTTTAATAGCTCCGTTTCCCATTTAAACTTCTTCACCATTATTTCCTGAGTAATAACGACGGTGTAGTAAAAACGAGACACACCTATGTGGGCGTACAGCAACGCTCGAGCGTGAACCATTCATTTTCTTTTTGGCGCCAATGATGCCTCACAGTTTAAGAACCTCACACTTGCACCAAGTCCACTCTACGGGGTCTGATGTGCTTCACACCTTCATATTTGCATAATTGGCATTCAGCCAAAGACGTGCCTTGGAAGTTGGATGACGTACTACGCCCAGCCAATGGAAATCCACCAAATATCCACTTTTTTGATTGGCTGTGAAGTAAAGTGGCGCGACTTTTTGGGTTCCTTGTGCAAACGTGCATGGCCTGTGCAGACGACAATTTAAGAAATGCACAAGTTGGCGGGATCTCCCCTTGCATATTCCAGCAGGCCTTGTCTTTTGTTCTTTTGTTTGAATCGGGAATGTCAATTCAATGTGTTGGACGCCCAACCAAAACATCAAATATGGCGGCCGTGCACCGTGGTTGTTTGCTGTCATCACACTGGGAGAAACCTTCGTTCATTTATGTCGGATTTAGACCTCGAATTGGTGTAAATTAAGAAGAGGAAGATGCTTTGCCAACAAGGAACACTTTCTAAGGAACTGGATGTGCTTTTGTTGTTGATAAATAATAGTATTTTGACGTTGTTGCTAACTATTTGAGAAGTACACGACGACATGTCTTCTTGTGTGAGACTCTTGACTTTGCCTCGACTTGCACTGGGGGGCAATGTGATGTACTTCGGGTGCCGTGGAGGAATATTCGTATTGACTGACCGTTGTATTTCTGCAAGGAACATGCCCCTTTGAAAAATATCCACGTTGGGAATAAGTGTCATGCCTTAAAAGGAAGGAATTTGAGACGGCGACGGCATCAGGGGAACGTCGTGAACATGGATTAGGTAAGAAAAGTATTGCTCCGTTTCACTCATGTATTTCCTTGTCAACAACGCAATGTAGGTCTACACTTTTATGTACAACGTAAAAATGGTCTTTGAGTCTAAACATTCAATTCAATTGAGGCCTGTACTTGTTTAAGACACTTCTTTTTTTTATGCCAGACTTTTTCACTTTCTTTGTTTTTATCTGAGTACATCCACACATTCCATGCTTGCGAACCATGACATCGTCGCAGCGATTTTCCGGAATGTTACACACTTTCTCAACAACTGCAACTCCCTTATCCGTCGTTCTCGCAACCTCGGTGAGCGAGCTGGGGCCGGGAGTCTCAAACCCCCCACCATCGCCTTCTTTCGTGGTGGGGCCAACAACAGGATTAGGCGTCCATGTTTCTGAGTTCACGTTTTCTGTTCTGTGTAAAACTGGACTTTGGGCAGTGTTCGTAGGTGACGACGAAGGTGTTGTTGATAATTTGGAGTTGGCTGTAGGCCTCGAAACTGCCTGCGGGATGGTTGATGATAAACCCGCCGCAGCACGTACAGGCACTTGAGGAAGAAGACACACGAGGCTGAGTATGGCCATCTTGAAGGCTATGGCGTATCTAGCACCAGACGCCCGCCGCATCTCTTCTCAAACCGTAGTGCCTGAAATAAATAAATAACCAACAGTTATTTAAGCTCATATAGTTGCAATTACAGCCTATTCATAGTGCAGCTGTTGTTATATATTGTGAAATTGAAAAAAGAATCCGCCGTGTGGCACAGTGCAGTTAATAATTCACAAAGATAAAACGAGACTCCGGAAAAACAACCCTAATTGCATTCTAAAAGCATAATAGGGGCGATTAATTTTTTTTAAATACATAATTAAATAAAGTATAGGCCCTATTGTGTTTCATGTTCCGAGCCTCACCCCCAAAAAATAAAATAACATTAAAATATATAATAATAATATTAAAAATAAATAAATTAATAAATAGAATAGTGAGGATTCCACTGCCCGTACAGTCGTTCAACCAACCAAGGGACATTCAGTTATCGCAGGGGGGGGGGGGGGGGGGGCAAACTTGTATACATATTAATGTGTGCTGTGATGTCATTTGAGAAAGACTCTGCTAGGGTCGAAACGTCGGGCCATTAAATATTTTTTGCATATTTTGAAAAGTAGACAATACTCTAATGAATGTACTCTGGCATCATAACGCTGTCAAAATTCGATACTTCACAGAACAAACAAAACACTGCAAAAATGTATGTTGATGTGGTCGAAATATGAGTGATATTTATTCAAATTTATTTTCTGAAATGGCAGTTTTTATGGACGTCATAAATTCAGTCTGTCATAATAGAGCTCATTCAGCGAGAAGTCCGAGACGACCGAGACGACCGTTCGATCTCAATCAACTAAATGGCGTCTGCTGCGGAATTACCTGCCAAACGCTTCCGTAAATGATATATAGGAAGGCAGATGAACCTCCGGTGGTTTTAAACCAAGTGATATACACAGATCCCAATGAAGGTTGTCACCTACACTGATGCAGGATTGATCGTGTTTCAGAAAACAACAACAACAACAACAACAACAACAATCATGGTCTGTTTTGAAGTTAGGATATACTTTTGCACTCGAGCTCTGGACCCAATTATTCTCATAGAGCTGCTTAAAGGGACACGTTGCCTCGGATTGGGCGATTTGGGCTATGAAAAGCGTTTTAAACCATTTGTTATAAAATGCATATGGTTAGAAAGATGTTTTAAAAGAAGAATACAATGATCCACACAAATATGCCTCGAAATTGCGTGGTTTTCATTTGACTTTGCGAACTAACACGGTCCGCCATTTTGTAGAGTCAAAAATTTGGCTCTACAAAATGGCGGGTCGTGTTACTTCACGAAGTATAGGAAAACCACGCAATTTCGAGGCATATTTGTGTGGATCATTATATTCTGCTTTTAAAACATCTTTCTAACCTGATGCATTTCATAACAAACGGTTTCAATTGCTTTTCATAGCCCAATCGCCAAATCCTTAAAAATTGTGTGATAATTGTATTCCGTTCAACAGAGAAGAGCAAAAGTGGCTTAGTTTTGATTGTAAGAATGTATTTTTCCTTTGAAACAAATTGAATTTCCGATCATGAATTATTTTACCAAATAAACAGTCATGAAATATTATTTTCTTAAAATTGGTTTTAAAAAAATCAGGTGAAGTTACTCAAGACATGTTCCACAATACACCAATGCGGAGTCAACCTGAGCAAATAAAACATCGACAAAATGATTGCACTATGATTTTTTATTTTATTTCCCACAAAATGTAGACTCATCCCGAATCCGACGTCAAAAGTCTTATTTAATTTTAATCACGGTGAACAAATCATGAATTGATTACATGACGTCTGTAAGAATCGGCATGTGTGTGCCGAATACCAAGAAGTAAAAATCAAAGTATGCCTGCGTTCTGCTCTGAATAAAAAACGTCTCGGTACACGGTGATCATCCTCCGGGAGTTGCAAATCTGAAGTGCCTAATTCCTTTATCGGTGTTCTCAGCACGGTGGACCTGCTCGAGATCACGCACAGCCTCCGGGGCATTAACGAACGCTCTTCCCGGCAACTTTTGACCTTTATTCCGTACGTCACATGCCTGACGGCTACAAACAAAAGTACAGCGTTTCAAGGGGGTTGATGCTTTCGGCCCCTTAGGGAGCGGTGATAGGAAATTTAAAAGCCGTCTTATCACGCTTAAAGTGGGTTAGAATGTTTGTTAACGAGTAGTTAATCCTTATTGATCTAGTTCTAATCTAATCTGTAGTCTCCTGTTCAGCCGTCGGTGTTACTTTTTACTATACAGGGATCATAGGGGTCATATGTTCTGGATGAATGAAAGTATGAAAGATGATTAAGTTGATTATGCGCATGCTTGAATGGAAGGTTATAATAATAACTGAAATTTGATGACAAAGACTCGCAGTTACGTCGGTATAACTCAAGAAACATTAAACTGCTCGCACTTTGTTCCATTGGTCACTGACGTGAGTTTGTTTCCTCATATAGACGTAATTCTCTTACGTCGAACAACACATGTATAATTCATTCATAATATTGCAAACATTAGTTAAAATGATATGTAAATGATCTGGAGATTATCCAAACTTCAAAACCTAGTTATATAATATAAGACATGAACTTACAGTGACTTTAGGGCAAAGCAGTTTCACGTATGTCGAACTGATGATGTCACTCCGGAAAAATCAGCAGAAACGTAATGAAAAATGTTGACAGTGCAAAGCAAAATGTAACCCAAATCTCATCTCGTCTACATTTTAGGCGGTAACGTTACTGATCACACAGAATCACACAATGATTTTGTCAAGGGAGCCCATAGATAATACAGGTTGTACAGTACATGTAGTTCTATTGTAGTTTAAATTTACAAATATTTTTAGACACTTCGCTGTATTTTGATATCTTTTGATTTTTATTTTCCCAAACACGCCCCACTGGGCACATTGTATAGCTTGCATAAATTGGGAGAAATCGATGGCGTCAGTGATATGTGAGAAGAAAATGGTCTGTCATTTTGGAAATGGTATTGAGATCGGGCATTGAACCATCATGAGCATTTCTCGTCACCGAACGACGTCATTGAGTATGAATAGGGAACACTACCGCTGTATTTTAATTTCCTTGCTGATGGATGACAGTTAGCCTACATTCAATTTTTTGTTTTGTATACTCATTGAAAGGGTCGGTGCATCAGTGGTGTTCCTCAGGCTTTTTAAGACCCCTTTTGAAGTGTAAATTCAGTTTAATCCTATAGTTTTGTAAGACACCATTCAATCTGTAAAAATATTTCTCAAGGGAGTTTGTAAGTATACTGAGTTCATAAAAAGTTGGCTTTTACTTAGTTTTAAAATCACTACCAAACTTGTACTGATATTATAGCACATTTACTTTTTGTTTGTTTTGAATCTTTCTGGAATGAAACCAATAGACCTATATACCTGTAGAAGATGTTGAAGAAATGTCAGTTTTAGACAGGGAAAACCCACGTAATTAGGTAGGAACTGAAAACCCAATCCCCATGCAAGGCTCTGGTCCTATGTCTGCGATTTGAGCCGGGGTCCACACAGGTGGAAGGCAGGGCAAGATACCATTTTTAAACAAACCATCAAAATACAAAAGTTTCAGATACCTATTATTGTTGTGGGTTTGGATGCATTGCGTGCGGTATCAATCTACATTCGGTTTGCAGTAACACCATCGGTATCCAAAGGTTCAAAATATCAATCCTGGATTTTGCACAAACCATTATCGGAATAAAGCACCAATGTGAACGCACACTTTGAATACCTATGCCCGTAGCGTGAATATTTGAATATTAGCATGAGACACTTCGCTGGTTCCATGCAGAATAATGTGGCAAAGCTATCAATTTAACTTAAAGCAGTTTTGTGTAGACTTAAATGCTCAAAGTGACAGTGGCATAACTGGTGGGGGGGGGGGGGGGGGGGGGGGGTGGGGGGTGCCCCCTTGATGTCCGTACATCCAGGGCAGAATAGTAAACGACATAAAGAAAACGCAGAAAAAGGGGCTTGTTTAGAAAGGGACAAAATTAAAACAAAAACTAGTCTTAATTGGCCTGAAGTTTCCCCCTAGAAAAAATTGTGCACCCCATGTGACCCCCTATATTCCTTAGTTTCGGCGTTTCAAAGTGGTGACGTCAACGGAATGTTTTTTTTTTTTTTTTTACCAAGTCCCTTAAACGATTTTTAATGACACAGTCATACGACGCTATGTTCAACAACCTAAACTTCTTTCTGAGTTATAAACAATTCTTTTAATACATCAACAAAGATTGAGGGAAATCCAGAAGTGCTATAAAAAGTATAACAATGTTTAATATACTACTTGAGGGTATACTATTCAAATGTATTAATAACTGTGACTTTCTTCCTTGAAACTATTGCACGTCATAAAAGAATCTCAAGGTCACACTAAAATTATCTAAAGCTAAATCTTCGTAAACTCGTTCCGTTGGAACGATTTCCATGTCCAAGTTGCACGTTGAACACTAGGCCTACCAGTCGTAACGGATGTCAGTCCATTGAGAATTGATAACGTCAATGATTTAGAGAGAGTCAATGTACTTTCGAAGCCATTGGATGCTGTATGGTGTGAAGGTTGAGATTTGTTTAGGTGTGGGTAGGACAACAAAACTCAAGTGAATTGTGTTAAAAGTGTAATTCAAAATGGAGATACTGAGAATACCGTTGTCATCTGTCATAGTTTTCATCTTAACTTTGAGATGTGATGATGCGTCGATGGAAAGTGGTGTGTCGTGGCCGAGCAGTCTACTGCATCGGACTCAAGTTCTGATGGTGGAAGCATCAGAGTGTGGGTTCGAATCCCATTCATGACACTTGCGTCCTTGAGCAAGGCACTTAACCATGATTGCTTCTCATCACACAGGTGTATAAATTGGACACGAGAAGGCTGAGACAGTATTGTGTTGGATTAACCCATTAACGCTTAAACAGCTTGCAAGGGTTGTATTTTCCACAGGGAGTTGATAAAGTTAGAGGAATGGTCTAAACGTAACACGCCCCCGATGAACAGGGATGATAATGTTGTAAAGCCCCTTGACCTTGCTAGTATGCGCTGTAGTGTATATGGAACCAATTTAGATGTATCCCAATACAGCAATTTACCCACAGGTAACATGCTGCCAAAAAGGAGAATCTGGAACTGAGGTGCAGTCATTTGCGACCGTCTTAAAGTTTAATGAGTAGAACTAAAAACTTCTTTGACTCTAAAATAAGTTAGTGTATAGGGACTAGAGTTTGCGACAAGTGTAAACTTTTGTTTTTTTCACTTGTGTTCACGTTATATTTTTCAGTAATGTCATGCAAATTTAAATCTAAAATCTACGAGAACCAGAGAAAATTTGGTATAATTTGTATTCTTTATACAGGTAGGCACCATTGAACAGTGCCTAATCCAGGTTCATCATTAGATGCGCATGGAATGGGGTTCAAGTATGGACTTAGTGGGGTAGGAGAAATCTTAAATAAATTTGATAAACTAACAAACTACGTACACCTTTAGCTCACAATCCCTTGCCGGGTTTTGTCTTCGTTTTCCACGTAAATGATTTCCCGTGAAGTGAATTAGTATTCGTTTGAAAAACAGAAATAATTCAATCATTAAACAGTCGTTTATTTTCACGAGTCAACTCTGTGCCCTGGCGGAACACAACGCTCAAAATGGAACTGGCAAACAAATCCGCGAGAGAGGGGTCTTAAAAAGTCTGACAAAGAGAATGACAGACTTCTTCTCACAAATTTGTCAGGATAATTTGATTTAGATCCCTCATGCTTATTACTTTCCTGGAGGAGGAGTTCAGTCTCCTCCTCACAGTGTCCGGAGATAATAATGAAAAGAAGAAATCTTTGGAGCATGTGTCATTAGATTATTGGAGGAGAGTAGTTTGTTTTGGCCATGTCGAACAGTCCATTAAGGCAAGATCCACGAGAGGTTTTTTTCCTCGAGCCAATACAAACTGACATTTTGATGACTCGATGAAAAAACAGACATAATATAATTCAAGGTTGGACTAACTTCAGTCTGCGATAATCTAAACCACCAATATAAACAGCTTAAGGCCGAAGAAGGATTAATTTATTCCTTTTTTATAAATCTTAATATAGTTCTACATCGGTATCACAAAGTTCTTATTTAACCCGAGGTGACCTTCACTTTAAGACTCCTTTTTCAGATATCAAGTATTGTTGTGGGTTTGGAGGCACATGCACGGTGAAGTATCAAATGTATAGATAGTTCCCAGTAGACGCCATCTTTACGGGCAAATCGCATTTTGGCTTGCAGGCGCATCAAGCGCTCAAATTATTAACGCAGCCGCGTCATTCACTAACCAATCATGCAATGAGTTTGGTGAAATGTGCGCGTGCTGCACGCCGTTCTCACGCGTAACGCATGACTGTGTGTTCCAAATTGCCCGTAAAGATGGCCGACTTACGTCATACTGCAACCTATCTATATTCGGTTTGCAGTAACACCATGTGCATATCTATTTTGCTGTGTACAGATTTTGTTCTTTGAAAACTTAATTATATTGTCTTGCGGCAGTAGAATAAATAGCGAGACAAGTTCTCAAAGAACAAAACATACACAGCAAAGTAGATACACATGGTGTTACCGCAAACCAATTATTGTTTATAAGCAAATTGGTCGAAGGAAAGATATGTTTATATATGGTTTTGTTGTGTGTATGATTTTCGGATACTGAAATATCTATTACACCTTTTCAAAAAACAGAAAGAGCTAGTTTTGCAATCCTACATACACCTTCCATGACATATGATTGTGAGTCACGAGCTGAATGCTATCACCCTAGCTTATTGCTGTCAGATATAAGTTTTACATTTTCTCGTTAGTCCTTTGTGTCCTTGAATGCCTTACCAGTGTCACTTTTTTGCTTGACGTATTGTATCCTTGTGGATGTTTTGTAAGCTTATCATTTTACTTTTGCGAAAATGTATATTTTCAATTGCCTGGATCATAGTTGACGTTTTGCGCTTAGAAAATTTCACCCCATTGCGAAATTTCTTCAACATATAATTGACTTGGCACAAAACAATATTCTTATAATATTATCAGTCAAAAGCTTACGTCACCATTTGTGATTTCTTTTCCTGGCTCAATTTTCCTCCGTTGTTATGAAACAATATTCTCTGCTTAAAACAGCTGCATGCTATTTAGACCCGGACTTTAATTTATATTTAACAGAACAAAGACCTTGACACCAACCATGGATAATTAATCATTAGTCGCCGCTTTGGTATCCCCGTTAAGCTGTTATATGATAAACTTCATTATGAGTTCAGTCACTCGTGTAAAGTCCATTAGGGTCAACCATCAAACAGCCAGTCTGTTCATATAAATATTATTAACATCGACAGGGTAAAAGACTTGGATAATGTATAATGCACGAAGGTAAAATATTAAATTAATGGGAGTAGCAATATAAATAGAAGGGGAAGTAGATAAGAGAATGCATTTCGAAAATTAAAATTTAAGGTTGTAAAAAAAAAATATCTCTGTATGTATTAACATGTACATATCGTGCTGTGACCGTTTTAATGCTAATTCCATTTTCATTTGGTAAAATTGTAAATGCCTTTTACTTCTGACCAGGCTATCTTAAACTTCTGCCATCAATTGGAAGGCCGCGTCCAGAGTAAGTTTTTGGCTCATTGATGAATGGCTACTTACAGTGATCTAGGCTAGCCGTAGCCGAAGCCAAAGTCATTAAGTTGTTCACAATGTATTACTTTAAAAGATAGAAGATGGCAGACCGTTTCAAGGTCTGTTTTTGTCAAACTGCGTTAGCCCAACTCAATCAAAAGTCAATATTTTCACTTTGAAAATAGTTTTCATTGTGGATGGTATCTCACGCACAGTGATACAAATTATTCTGTAATGCATAGTCTCATGTACCGTGGATGACAGCCGCTGAACATCACTTATCGATGTTATTCATGCCAGTAATTGATATGCAATCTCTGCCATTACTGAAGACGATATCCTTGGCTGTCACTGAGCCACCTGGGCCAGGGACTCCCTGGTTATACAATTTCCCCAAGGTGTTGATGCAACATGCGACAGAGAGCCTCGACAGAAGTGTTATCTTTTAGTGGTGGCTGTCCCGACACGTGGTCACATAAACGCAAAATAGCTTTTTTTGCAATTACGAGTGCTGTCTCTGTGTATTTGAAAAGTGTTCTGTTCGGATTGTTCTCGCCATCATGCGTTCTTGGGTAAATATTGTTGCCGTCAGGGGTGGTTGAAGTTGATATTTATAGCCGATGGGTATTATGCAAACGGTAAAAACCTCGCAAATATTGTCAGATTCCTTTTGCCAGTGATTCTTAATGACTCCAATTTCAAGATTGTGTACATAACTATGATGGATTAGTTGTCTTAAAATAATCTGTTATTAAACGACAGGCAAATACATTTTGTAGTTACGGTACAATTATTAGCTTCCGTGTCACGAAAATCAACAAGGAATGTTTAAAGATGAAAATACTTCATCAGTTGTTTAGGACAGCGAATTCATTCGAATCACTGGTTTAATTTGTAATACTGAACGTACCGTACAACCATAGTAAGTTTGGTCATTGCTAAACGACAGCAAGCCTATTCACAATGCGTACGTTATTATATGCTTAAAAGTAATCGCCACAATAGTTCCTATAGATGGATTGTAATAGACGTCATTGGCCGCCATCTTTGATGAATTGTGCACGCGTGAAGAGCTATCATTGGCTGAGAGTCGTGCGTAGCGCGTACACGCGTGCACGCTTTTCCATTGTTTTACATCAAAGATGGCGGTCAATGACGCGTATTGCAATCCATCTATACTCAGCCTATTTCAGACAGACGTATTTCTCAGACCAGCTGGTTTAAGATTAAAAATTGGTTGTAACTTGTTCCGATTTTTACAAATTATATTTACCTTAAAACAGACTGAGGTAGACCCTTCCCCATGAAACACTACTGGTGGGCAAAATGAGGGAACATCACGCAATAAATCGCTTGTGTTAGTTGAATTAAAATTCACTTTAGGTGTCAATGATATCTCCGAAATCAGAGTTCTGCAGGGTACTGTTTTCAACCTAGCTAGGCTCCCTTAAAAAAATCACAGAGAGCAAAGACCAACAGATAACGTACAATGCAAAGACTGTGGTGTTAAAATTGACACCATGGGTGTTGTTACATATAGATACCGAAGAGAGAATCAAAATTAACATCATTAGGTGTTAAAATTACACAGAAATTAGTGTTACTTTAAAACCCTATGGTGTAATTTTTTTATATTTTTTTTGGGGGGGGGGGGTATCATACGTACGTGACAACACCCCAGGGTCCAATTTCATAGAGCTGCTTAAGCAGAAAATATTGCTTAACAATTGTCTGCTAAGCAGAAATGAGCAGGATACCAGTCACAAATTGTACGTTTGGTTGGTAACCTTATTCTGGTAAGCGATGTTTTGTGTGTGCTTAGCTACTTTTTGTGCTTAAGCAGCTCTTTGAAATTGGGACCTGGTGTCAATTTTAACACCCAAGTTTTTGCAGTGTATACTATAGCATGCTTTGGCTTTACTCCGATGACCATCGCATGACCGGCCGGATCGCTGCCTCCTGACCGGATATTGCCACACAGGAACGGGTGGCAGATGCCGTGATATCAACCCTAAAAGCCGGACCCTCAATACGGAAATTACCATGCACGCACCAATAGTAGATCAAAAAACCCAACGAATATGCAACGATGATTGCAGATGGTCACCATGCGAAAGACCACAGAGTTATTTTTTAGTGTGTGACACTATTAAAGCTGCATGACCGATTTTCATCGAAAGATTTTTTGGTTTTTATTCGGAACGAATTTTGACAGAAGATGCAGTTTCAAAACGAAAAACATACAATCAATTTCGCATGCCGTGAACAATGCACAAAACATTGTACCTGTGTACCTGGCTGAGATAATTTTGGATTCACGACAATAATTCACTTTTTTAATTTATTAGCTATCACTAATCATTGATATTATTTCTGGCAATAACCATGAAAGCTTATAACTTTTTCGAATAGCTATTTAAGATTGGAACCTAAATTTTCAGGTCAAATCTGCCAAGAATATAGGACCCATCAGCATCTTTAAGATTGTTCTAAGAACCACTAAGGAGATCACGACAGTTTTTTCTGTTTCCGAAGTAGCTTGTCCACAATGCAGATGTTCATCTGTTATGATCATACTTTGGTAATACTAATAACCCCTATTTTTATATTTTTTGTACATTCTCTTTTCAAAAGCCTCCTATAATTAAGATCAAAGTGACAGGTCGCAATAATGTATAATCTTAAATTGGGCACATGAGTAAGGTTACACGACGGAAACACACATCACCTTTAAAGATCATACATGATTATAATATTAATAACCTGATAAAACATTGATTTTCATTAAATTGATGTACCGTGGGGTGTCGTGGCCGAGCGGATAAGAGCACCGAACTCAAGCTCTGGTGTTTCTGTTCAGCAGAGTGTGGGTTCGAGTCCCGGTCGTGACACTTGTGTCCCTGAGCAAGACACTTAACTATAATTGCTTCTCTCCGCCCAGGGGTAAAATGGGTACCTGTGAGGGCAGAGATGGTTCTTGTGATTGATTTAGCCTAGTAGCGCATATTTTTGTTGCACAGGCTGTATATTCCCCAGGGAGCTGAGATGGTTTAAGGAATGAAATAATGGCCCAGTGACCAGGGGTAATAATGTTGGAAGCGCTATATAAAAATAATTGGTTATTATTATTATTATTAATTCAAAAGACGCACTCAAAATAAGTGCGTACACACGACCTTGAATGTTACCGTAAATTAAAAACAAAATCCCTGCCAAAACGTACTTTGTTATTCACAATTTTCTCGAGAGCCTGTGGTGACCTCTTGATGCAAATCCACAAGTTGGTTGTGTGATGTGTTGATTGTAAGCAAGAAGACCGGGGGGAAATGTAGGCTATACTAATCATCCAAAAAACAAATTACGTTTCCAGCACATGCTGTAGATCTTCGCATGCGCCTTATACTACGATGTGACAGCAGATACAGCGCTTTTCTTAGTGCTATTTACAATTAAAACAACCTGTGATACGGGTTTTGTAAAACCTCAAAGTTAATGTTCTGTTGTGTTTGCCAGCGTTTTTCGACAATAATTAACAGTCCCGTATACTAATCATAAACACGAATACTTAAAAGTGTTCTTTTAGTTCACACCCCGAGTCAAAGAAGGAAAAACAAAAAGGAAAAACAAAGTAAACTTTTCAGTCAGATGCCCTTTGCCGAGAAAAACCCCCTTTTCCCAATTCCCTCCACAGGGCAATAGTTTATGGGTAATAATTAAGTGTTCATGCACTTAATAACATTTCAACCAAAGTGCAGGGCCTCGGAGCTATTTTCTTTGCTAACTGAATCCATACTCTAGAAGTAATGCGCATAAAATGCTCTAAACAATATCCTGAAAGTGTCATCTTGCGATTATAATCGCGTGGATTACCCTTCAACCCACCCGAAAACGGAAATTATCTTGCTGTCGACCTGACCTCTCCTCCTTATATCTCGTAAAATACGAAATACTCGGAATATCAACATAGAAGAGAGAAAAAGAGCCCAGTGATAATACGCGAGATGTCTTAACCACCGCTCCAGGGATATTTCGATTGACAGGATTTGATTGTCTGTGCATGCGAACTCACACCCGATGCCTTCACACGCGGCGGTGCGGCAGCCGGCCTGAAACCACGTCCGCGGCGATTTAAAGGTAATGTCATCGTTTAGTTTTTGGTCAACGTAATGCTGATTTATATGCAAAATTATCAACAACGATATAATAAAATTCACATGTGAACGTTTCAACTGAACACAGTGTCTACATTTGAAGAAAAAAAACCAGGAAAAAACTGTTGCAGTATTTTCATCAACGTCGATGAACCATCCACGTTGAGAAAGAGGTGACAGCGGGTATCAACCGCATCTCACAAACGGACATCACGAAATTTGAATCTCCAAAAATCGTCTTAAGGTGATCTTTGAAGATTGTTTTCGACATACTTTTATTGATTTCTAATCAACGATTACACTTCAGACGATGCTTACGATTACCATCTTTATAACAATAGGCTTTCGGATAAAAGTTACACATTTGTTTTCGGGGTCATAACAAACTTTTACTAAACTTTTACCGAATAAAATCGTTCATTTTCCAAATTTGTATGAAGGTGAAAAGTTACATTCACATGTAAACTTACACACACATTTTAAAAACTTCGCTTTTCAGCGATTCATGATGACGTCATAATAAGATAAGCACAGAAACATTTGAAACGCAATCGGTAACAGAAATTTATCTCTCTGAAACTTTAGAAGTTTTTCTTTCTGTCTAAAAAAGGGGGTGAGCATTGTAATAGAGGATATTAAGCAAATGGTTAAGGTTAAGGCTGCAAAAGTGAAGAGGAATGACGACACAGGTCACTATTCATGTTACATGGATGTCACAGTGGGGCTGAGTGGGTGTTTGACTTATTTTTCCCCCATTTTATATGTGTCACGTGGGGCTCCCCAGGGTTTTAATATTATCGATTGGAGAGAAAATTACGATGACGTCACGAAAAACACATGCACGGAAAAAAATACCATTTTAATCTTAATCACTCGCAAATTGTCAAAGAAATCTTTCAGTGAGTTTTATTTCTGTCTTTTCTATGGCTGAGTATCAAGAACATTTTTGTTTAATGAAGAGTCTACATATTTAAGCTTCTCTGTGCACTGCCGTGGTTTGCTCGCGGCTGACGGCCTGAGCGGCCCACTGTGTGTGCGCCGATGCTATGGCATTTTCTTGTGCAGGTGCGCCATTTCAATGAGTTAACATCAGCCTTTGATTTTACCCCCCACAGTTTTAAAGGGATATGTAGGAAACTATAAATGTCACGAGACTGTATGGCCTATACATAAGTGAAAGAATCTCGAAAGTGGGGGCTAAAGTGATTATAGTATTGAGTATGTTTATGCAGGTGGCTGATTTCATAAGCCTTCGGTGGTGGTGGGGGCCTGATTGGTGGGCAAGGCTTGCGGAATTGAAAACCATCTGTCACGTTCAATTCAATTTAAACATTTCATTTGTTGTTTTTCGTCAGTCTGGAGAACTTGACGCTCAACCAAGAAAAGTGTAATAACTTGCCTGTAACAGTGACGTCACAGAAGGTGCTCACAGTTTCAAGAAAATTGTGGTTTAAAATATAGGTTTACTCTTTATTCTTTTTCTGATCATACAAATTTAAGGGGAAGCGATTCAAACGAAATAATATTTATCGAGTTGGGGTGAGTTTCAAATACGGTAACTCTGACGTATTGTGTTTATCAAATATTTCTCACGACCCAGGGAAAGGAACGACCCAAACTGCAATATTTTTGGCACATTTTATAAGCCTACAATACTTGTGAATAAAATAAAACGACTAGATCACTGCTCGAAACATCGTCTTGTTTCTAAATACGGAACCTTCACACTAAAAACCAAGGAAAAACCCCTATCCATGTAACATGCATTGAAATTAATTTCAACTATACGAATTTCAAATATCTACTCGCTAACTGATTTTAATAATTTTGTCAAAACGCCTTTACTTTATTATAACAAAATTATCAATCTTATCACGCGTTTAGAAAAATCGTTTATTGACATAGAAAATAATCATCGTGGCCTTATTGTACAGTAGCTATACACCCGCTCTTGTTTCACGGTGTACAATCGATAATCTCCCGACTTACCATCCCGTGAAATACGCAAATGGCTCCCGCGGGTTTCGGGGGCCTGTCACCGCGTACAATATCACTGCCAAGATTCAATTAACTTCGATCTCAAAGCCCGGGGTATTGAACCCCCACTTAACAAATTCATTGTGTGTTTTTACGTTCGTTGTTGAATTGTGGGAAGGAGGAGGAAGGTTAGCACGCTCGCGAAAAAAAAAATGCCGGAGTGTTCGGAGAAAGGATTTATGTAAAGAAATGAGCGGAAAAATATGGAGCGAAGCGACGATGTAAAGAGGAGCTCTTGAGGATTTTTTTCTCGTTTGTATGGGGGCTGAGGAGAGTTGTTCTGCATGCTGGAAATGAACCTTATGTCGGCGTCTTGTTGAAAATGTCAACAAATCAATAATGTGTGGGAGTGTGTTTTGAGGTTAGAGGGTGTACTCTGCTGATGTTTTTTTTTTACTTCTGTGCTTTGAGACAAACTACACCATGTGTCCACAAATTGTTTATGTATCAGAATGTCGTCTGAGAGTTTGTTTGTTTTTATGTGAATTAAAGAAATACAAGTTGTAGCATATTGTGTACCGAAAGATGTTTAAAGGGGCACTCGTTGCCTTCAAATTGGGCGCTTTGGGCTATAAAAAGCAATTGTTATGAAATGACTATGGTTGGAAAGATTTTTAAGAAAGTAGACTATAATGATTCGCATAAATATCCGATTGAAATTATGCGTGTTTTTGTGTAATTTTATAACAGAACACGGTCCGCTATTTTGTAGAACCAAATTTTTGATTCCACATCAGACTGAACTAAAATGGCAGACCGCATGTCCCGCTGGTTGTTTTTCCAGCCAGGGGCACTTTTAATTTTTTTAATCACTACTCACTAATTGCAAACACTGTTGATGCTTTAGTGCATGAGCATCTCTTAAAAAGGATAAGGAGTATAGTCCAAAAGCAGGAAAAACTTTCAGAGGTTTGAAGGCAATGTGCCCCTTGAAGGTATTTCACGAAAAAATAAATAAATAATAAATAAATCCACCAGTGGTTAGTGGTAGTTTATTATTACCGTATTCCGACAACCTCGCGTCCGTCAGCCATGAACAAACAATTTTGCATGTTACATGTATTTTGTGCATTGTCCGTGGCATATGCGAAAGTTTATTATGTATTTTTCGTTTTAAAACAGCATCATCTGTCAAAATTCATTCGGAGAAAAAATTTTGACAATTTATTTCTTTCGGCGAATATCGGGCCACGCAACTTTAAACATCAACGGTGGTTGTCTTGAAATTACGCGCCAGATTGCGTAGAAACAAATACATTTGCAAGCCCTGGAGTTTAACTCTATCTGCCCCATATACCTGCTTGGGCCATGAAGCACAACGGGCTAAGCAAACATAATGTAGAATGTCATGTTTGCTGAGACCTGGCTTAGTTTCCTTCAGAGACGGGGCAAAAACACGCATCAACATCACGGTTTTTAAGATCACAAGCTAAAGTCTTTCCTCAAAACATTGATAAAATTAAATATTGTGAGTAACACGAAGTCAATACAGACTTTCCAACTTACCAGTGTTCATTAGAGACTGGATGTTTTTATAACCTTGAAGATCTGATAGCTTTAATATGTTCTTTAAAGTTTCAGCCTGATTTTAAATGTCTGAATAAAATAGGTTAGTTCCCATTGTGAGTAGTACGTTTACGATGTTATCGTCTTTCGAAATTGTGTACAGTAAGAGGTCCGAGTTTCTAACCATTGTGTATACATTCTGTACCATCAATAACAGCAAATGTCGGGCATTTTCCTACCTTCCTTCAACAAATTAATGGCTGTTTAAAAAATGTAATAACAGGTTGCATAGAATGGATGTTGGATCTTGATTTCAATGCAATATTGCTATAAGAAAACATTTTGGGTTGAACAAGGAAAAATTGACTAGAGCGGGATTTGAACCAACGACCTCCGGATTGACATGCCGGCGCTCTACCAACTGAGCTATCTAGCCCTATGATGGTGGTCTCCCTATTATTTTTTGTCAATATCCTTGTTCTCTAGTCAATTTTTCCTTGTTCAACCCAAAATCATTTAAAATTTACCCAGTCAGTTTCCCTTGTGGTTTATTATTTGATATCTATAAGAAAACAAACAGACAAGTACATTTTTGTATACGGCCTAGCTGTAGCCGTAAATTCGAGAAGCCAGAATCGATATTTTGGACACGGTCTCAGTTTCACCGAGCTATAGACCAAGGGGTCTATACACTTTAAATAAACCCGGGTCAGAGTGAGTCCCAGGGGGGTCTGTCCCGTTTCCGGGTCATGTTGACCCGATATTGAGGAAATTGTACATTTCATTGGAACATTTCAAGGGGCACCAAGGCAATGACCAGGAGCAACGGAGGCAATTGTTTCTGTTGCTTGCCCCCGTGAAGTATCAGGCCTGAAACAGGAACATTTCAAGGGGCACCACTCGGGCAATGACCAGGAGCAACGGAGGCAATTGTTTCTGTTGCTTGCCCCCGTGAAGTATCAGGCCTGAAACAGGAACATTTCAAGGGGCACCAAGGCAATGACCAGGAGGCAACTGCTTCTGTTGCCTTCGTGAAGCATCACGCCTGTAATTCAAACTAAATATCAACTTATGTATTGGGGAGAAAATTAACAGAGAATCTTCATTTCAACGTGTACTTGGTAAAGCATCAGCCTGAATTTATGCCAGGTGCAAGCCTATAGTCTAGAATTTATGAAAGTAAGTCATGAATGGCCATACGGCGGCCACATTTCAATTTAATAACCATTGTTGCATATGCCAAGCTAAAAATAACTGCAAAGAACCGTTTGCGTCCAATCCATAATGCCATGTAAATGGCAAGCACCCCGAGGGTTATTATGGACTGCAGTATAGATGACCGCTATGGTGAATGATAACACTGTCACTAGTCATGTTACTTGTTAGAACAGTCGGTGGCTTTGCCAAGCTCGAGACAGGACAACTGGCTCATACCACAATAATTCAATAATAATGAAATAATTGATTCAACCAAACAGAGTTTAAGGGCGGACTCCCTGGAAAGGCAATGCAGGCAGCTTCTCAACCTCCTTCTCATAAGACACGAGCTTTATTCCCATTTGCAAATCTTGGGCATCTATTTTGAAATTTCTATTTACGAAGGAAAGGGAAAGGAACAAACTTGCAGACAGGAAGAATATTTTAGTATTCGAAGGACGTGCTGCACAATGTCTTGCCTTTGAGATCTCGAGCCAGACCGATCCTGATAAATGCAGACGTAATGTCCCTGTAATACAGGAATTCCCCTGAGACTCATCATGGTTGCTCCTATTTCAGCATATTAGCCTCACATACACTGGGGAAAACTCCCTGCGATTTGACCAGGAATCCGGGTCCCAGAGGAACCGGACCCATTTCTGGGTCAGGCTCACCCATCAGAAGCTGGTTAAAAATAATAAGACTTTTACCAGGAGTCTGCGTCAGTTTGACTCATTTCTGGGTCATTTTGATATGGATTCCGGGTCGGACTGACCCAGAAGTAGGTCGGGCCCATGGGATCCGGAATCCGGATCGAATCAGACCAAGAAGTGTTTTAAGTAAAGGCTATATCCGAAAACTATGAACAGATGTGAGATCATCAGTGTTCCAAAAGCCAATTGTGTTTCTCAGCAAGACTCCAAAAGCACCAATGTGTGCTCGCTAGTGAGATTTACGGCATTTCTGTATAGCCTATCCTGTCAACTCTGACATCTAACAAGCTGCAATGGCAACAATTTGCTTTCTGTCAGATGGGAAGCCGTTGTCAAAACAATACAAGGAAACATTTTGTCTTAAGCTCTGCCGATAGCAATCTCTCTACGTATATTTCTGTTAATATTCCTGCCGACAAGAGGTTGTGATGAGAACCATGGGGAGGTTTAGGACGAGCCTCGAAGTACTCTGCTCGTCCTGAGCATGTGGAGCAGTTTTTACCTCAATTTCAGTTATCTTCTTACCACTTGTTAAACTGCGTGAGGTTTAACATTTTTGTTTTATCCACTTCATGAGTGATTTGAACCTCGGTGTTCAGCTACTTGATTTCCTACCCAATTTTGGGTACTGCATTACCTTTTCCTCGTGTATTAAATTTTAGGCCTACGACAAAAATTGTCGTTTTACCCAATATTGACCAAACTTTACACAACATTTGTACGCAGCAGTTTTACACAGCAAAATTTGTACACTTCTTTTTTAGAGTGTAGTTCAACAGCATCCTTACCTTTACATGTTTCAATTAAATAAAGTTATTTTTATAATGTATTTCCGAAGAACAAAAAGGTGTGAATTTATGTTCTTTTCCTCAAAAACCACTGCTGCACCCTTCCTTTAATTTAAGTTACAGCGGCGTCGAATATCTAATATCCCGAGACCAACTGAAGAAGAAAATAGCATCGAAAACCCTGGGGCTTGGTGTACCTCAACATCAACATTGAAATCCTAGCAACCAGCTTAAATACAGAGGGTACTTTTTTTTATTGGTTTATTAATTATGCAAGTAGACCTACGCTCATCCCACAGCGCGTTGTGAAAACAGGCGGCCATATTCAGTCTAAATCGAAGCGTGCGTTTGAACAGACCGCACGAACGGGCATAAATCACATCTGAACAATGTTTGTTTAGTTTACAGGTGGAGATCCGTCTCGGTAAAAAGTATCTTTACAAAAATATTTATTTCTTATGAGACCAACTGGAGCCGCGGTGCACTCCGCCTTTCATCTCGTTGATACATTATGTGAGGATGGATATCAAACTGTTTATATAGAGACAACTAGTTGTTTTTTGTTTTTTTTAAATATTGTTTAGCATCTGTATTGTTCTGTCCGTTAACTATTTAAACCGTGAAAGTTTGTTGTTTCTTTGGATGTTGTTTTGCATCTGTAATGTATTATCCATTAACTACTTAAACCATGGAAGTTTCTTTGTTGGTTCTTTGGATATTGTTTTGCATCTGTCCTTGACTGTCCACTAACTATTTAAACCATGGAAGTTTTTTGTTTCTTTGGTTATTGTTTTGCATCTGTATTGTACTGTCCATTTAACTATACTTAAACAATGAAAGTTAATAATTTTGTTTCTTTGGATATTGTTTTGCATCTGTATTATACTTTCCGTTAACTAAAATAGTGAACGTTTCTATATTGTTGTTTTTTGTAATATTGTTCAGCATCTGTATTGTACTATCCATTTAAACCACGGAAATTCCTTGTTTCTGCTTTTGACTGTCCATTAACTATTTGAACCAGAACAGGTGCCATGCACCATCAGTTCTACTTTAAAATTTGGCATAGAGCAGCTGTCTATTAAGGCAAATACTAGAGGTACTCATCCAGTTTCATCCCACTCAGTGGATCACTCAGGAATTCCTTCCCTGATTCCCATTTATACCTCTTATTCTGATTTCCCCGTTCAAACAAATCGTCAGTGGCTACCTTTCTATCATTACCCCCCCCCCCCCCTTTCACATCGCTGTCATTTAGGGAGGATTCAAACGTAACGTGGTAGTTATAGACTAGTGCATACGTTGTGCCTGTAAAATGTTAACCTTTTAGGACACGTCTGTGTACCATACGTTATGTGTGTGATTAAGAAATAGATGATGGCATTAAGTAAGACACAACCTTGTGCACAGGGGTTTGTTTGACAGGCGCACAGTGATGCACTGCGCTCGGGCAGTAGCCCAAATTTATGGTTCCTCCATGTTCGCATAAATTGACCCCAAAGAATGTTTGTTATAACAATATTAAGATTCACCCATTCAGGATACATATTAACATTCTTGTATAAACCGAGGACCAATTAACTGTAATTTGTCTGTTCTCTGGAAAATTTACTCTATTGCTTTCCTGCTTATTCACATCCCTTGTTCCACTATAAGAAAACCTTGACTTTATTTATCAAAGCATCATATTTTTGTACAAGAAAATCATTTTTGGTCAATGTATCTCTAATTGTTGTTAGAGTCCCATTCCTAACAATTTAAGTGTACTATAAATTCAAGCAACACACAGAGAGGCCTATACCTCCATAATACACACAAACCCTAAGACCAGACAATCTCAATGAAGAACGAAACTTAAAGGGTCTGTATACGTTTGATAATGACTCTGAAAATTAATGGCAATAAAAGCTTACTTGGTAAGAAGTACAGCAGCTTTGGACAGTATAATGCCTTTTGAGAAACTTTTCACTTCGAAGTACTGCGGTTATGGAAAAATATATCACTTTTTATCCCCCAAAAATTTGAATCTGAGAAGCGTTACGGCCGTAACGCTTCTCAGGCTGTGTATTCCTATATAAGGAGTATTCATCCTGCGTGGAAATATTCGCTCCAGTTTTTCGATGATATCTCAAAAACGCGACCACCTTTTGAAGTGAAATTTTCACAGGTTAGTTTTATTGTACATTACAATTATATAGGTTTGAAACAAACAGTGGGCTCCAATTAACAAACGTATACAGCACCTAATACAGCAACAGAGTCCAGCATTCTCCTGAAGACGATCTGTGCATACTGATCGAAACGTTGAGTTGTCAACAACTGGTTCTTATCAGAACCAACACTACTCAAAAGAGATTTATTACATGGTGCCTACGCAAACCTCGCTTGATTGTATCGTCACCACGCAATGTTTCATATTCTACTGAGAACGAACATAGAACAACCAATTCCAACTTAAAAACTTGTCCTTAATGATCTAACAGACACCGACATTTGACAACCAAAATTAACAGCACCACATAGTACAGTTTATCACCTATGTCACATGATATTAATTTTCAACGGAAGAAATTGTAAAAATCAGTTATTTACGACATACACAGTGACATATTATTCCTTTAATTGTTCTCACTTGAGTCACAAATTGCCGAACGGTGTAATTTGTCACGAGGCAATATTACCGCGCAAAACTCACGGATGATAAATTGTCTTCAACGAGACCTTTTATCACCGCACCGGCTATTTGTATCTATTGCAGGGATCTCGAAGCGTCAGTGTTGGAATGGTACTGAAGGTACTGTTTGTCACTGTTTGCTCATGATATTTTTTTAAATTTGAGTGGGTCAAAATTTAATTCGAAATGAACATTAATTTAAAGAAATGATTATGGCACCACTTCACCGATGACTATTTCGTCTGAAATATTGTCGTTTCTTTAGAAAGCAGTATTAACGTATGGCTTTCCAGCACTTTAGTCAAAATTACTGTACCTTATCTTGATTCAAAGAGGGTATGCATATAACATCATCAGTTTAGACACCATTACCAACGATTTTTTTAAAGAAAAAGCTGTAAAAGGGAATTTTTTGTTATTGATTTTTGAAGAGGTATAGATTTCTTGTTTTCAACATAGCAAGAAGCAGTGTAGCTCGTGCTAATGAAAGAGACGGTTCTTTCTTATAGGAAATGCCGTTTTTACTGAACCGTGATGCTTGCCCCTGTAATTACATGTTTTTAAGTGCTTCAGAGTTGTGGAGACTAGGCCATGTGTATTAAATACTGACAACCTACATGCTCTCTTCTGTATAGGTTATAGAACACCGAACGTTATTTCTTGATGCTTACGTGTCTTGTTCGATGAAATTTCACCTCTCAGTCATGCCAGACGCTACTTCAGCATGTCAGCGAAATCAAATTAAGTTGTGTGGCATGTCAACTGGGACAAATGTCAACGGTAATCGAGCAGGGCCTGATTTCTCATCAGAAATTTTGTTTTGCTTAATAACTTGTTACTTGCTTAGTACAACTTAGTGGGAATCCAATAACAATGCATGAACTTCAATCTACATTTTGGCTATAGTAGTTAATTTTTACGGTACCCCATGTACATGGTCTTTGCTAAGGAGATCGCTCTATCATTTTACATTGCTCCTGATAATTATAATGATCGAGTGTGGAAAACAATGTTGGGAAATATTTTTGTCTTATGCGATCGCAATTCACACTTTCATATCGGGTAAAAATTGCTAATATCAAGTATTCGTTAAACAAACCAAAACATGGAGGCAGTCGCGAGCAGTGTACGCTAAATGGTGTTATTTGGGTGCTAAGCATCTCTTCTTAGGAAATCTCCTACGCTTAGCAATTTTGTTCTTCTGCTAAACAGCTATCTATCATTGGCCCCTGCAGCTTTGTAAACGTACACAACCATTTAGCCATTTATGTTTGAAAAGCTATTAACAGAAAACTTACTCCTGCATGTGCACTCATTAAAATAATAAGCAATAAACTCTGTCAAAGAAAATAGTCTAAAGGCATGGTATACTTTTGGTAATTGTCAAAGACCAGTATCCTCACTTGATGTATCCCAGCATGTGCATAAATAACAAACCTGTGACATTTTGGGCTCAATAAAAATTGGTCATCGAAGTTGCAAGAAAATAATGTAAGAAAAACACCCTTGTTGCACAGAATTGTGTGCTTTCAGCTTCATGCATGAAGCCTTTCTCAGGTTCAAATTTGATTCAAAGGGGGTCGTTTCTGGCAATGTTTTATAATATCAACAGCTCTCCAGTGCTCTTTACCAAGTAAGTGTTTATCATTAACTTGTAATTACCAAAAGTACACCCTCTGTCTTTAACAAAACATGCATGCAAGATGCGTTTACCTAACGTCTGGCAGCTGATGCAGACACAGGGTTGTGCAGTACGGCGACATATGGAATCGGAGCCTTTATTTCTTCTTCCGCACTATTATTATCACCGCAATGTTTTTATCTCAAATCCCGTACCACCAGCCGCACTCCTCGTACTCATTACCCGCACTGCCGGCAAGATTCACCCTCAGAAAGACGGCTCGCTCACCCGCTCTCCTTGACAAACAATACCGCGTTCATTATATACAACCTGAGGAATACATATACATTTTTGTGACAGCCCCTGAGGGGGTTTATCAGTGAAGAGACAGCAGGACACACTCCAGGAGAAGTATTCATTAAGTTGTTCCATTTAACCGCTACTCTGTGCGGCAATTATCTGCATCCGTAAATACCGTTAAATCTCCTTAAAGTTCTGACGCGCAGAAGGGAGCTTCTTCGCACAGACACTAATAACGTCTCTCAAAAAAAAAGCATCAGGCCAACCTATAAATACGTGTTCACAACTGGGTCAAAGATGATTCCAAACAAATACTGATCAGTGGCGAGGAAGTTGGAAATATTTAATGCCAAACTGGTCGATGGTACGAGCGTAATCAGGCGGTGAGTACGAACGGTGGAGCGCACCACCGCGGTGCGTGTTCAACAGACGCCGCCTCTCTCAGTTCTCCTGCCTCCTTCCGCGGTGTGGATTACCCCCCGACCTGCAAAGCTTCTTCAAAGTCGGTACAAAGAAAGTCACTCCATTTTATCACCATCTGTTATTGATACCTCGGCTAGAAGAAAAGAGAAGAGAAGAGAAACTGACAAAAAACCACACACACTACTCGGTAGATGTCACAATTTCCCCCAACCGCCGTTGCGTTCGCCTCGATATGTTCCGTTACATGTCTTCCTCCAGAGTGAGCAAACGACATTATTATTGCGCGTAGTAGAAGGACGATCAGCAACCGACAGCGGTACAAAATGCTCACGTGCGCAGTCGATCGCCTCCGTGTATGGTGTATATATGTAAATTCAAGGTGTATTAATGTCCAAAAATACCACGTAAGGCTGATGAAGCTGCAGACAATGTCATATCTATTAATATTTGCTTCTAATTTATTGCTTGTGTTAAGTCGACCGTTTCACTGCGGCAGTCGGGGGGCTTTAAAACACACAGCAGTATTGTTATTGAAAAATGAGAAATGAAGGTTCTGATAATTTGGAGGCATGTTTTGAGGAAGGTCAAGTTTAGTAGTCTAGACTATCTACTGCATTACAATATTAACAATATTTCAAATTCTGTGTACATAAGTCGCTTTCAGTGTATCTTACACATTAGTGAGATTGGTGTAATTTTCATAAACTCAAAATTCCCTTCAAAGAATTTTCCCGGAGTGTACAACGCCAAACAGACGTCCACATGAGTAAAATGTGTTTGACAATCGTATCCAACTCGTCACTATGGACCTCCCTCCCAATACGCCGCTCACAGAATAATAATTACTGCTGCCATATCTCCATAAACTTAGTAATATTGTGTGCAAGTCCATCCGTAGTATTAGGTCAACCATGGTATCCATCCTTAAAACCAGAGGATACCACACAAAAATAAAGCTGAATTCCACTTCAGTTGAAAATGGTACCCAAGCCTAATTATGGATCTCATTTGCAATACACACAAAATGGCCGCTGCCCTGTACAAAAAGAACCTCGCACACAGCCAAGCACCGTAATCCAGACCACCTCTCAAGGGGATATGGTTGAGAATGATTTAGCGAGCCTTGTGATGTCGTAGCCATGGTGAATCGTGTAGGATAACCACACCAGACGTCCATCTCGGCCGGCAATACACCTCGAGGCCACACTATCAAGGGCTTTGTAGGCTAATCCGGCAGTGGCTCGTTATTATATATTGCGCAGTTTGAATGAGACCAAACTCCAATTGTTTAAAGGTAGAAGTGCAAAAAGAACAGTTGAATGTGAATTCCCATTGCTCAACATTTTAAAATAAGCTGGTAAGCATGAATTTGCTTAGCTCATAACTGTCCTGCTTAACAGAAACGGGTTACCCACCGAAATACTATACCTAGTATCTCTCCCTCTCTGTTGCTGCTTTCGTTTGTTGTTGTTGCTGTTGCATGCTGTTGATGATGCTGTTGCTGTTGGTGTTGTTGCTGTTGTATGCTTGTTAGGCAAAGTACAAGTTGCGTTGTAGCATTTCATGTGCACTATTACAGTACGGTGGCCCTGAAGGGTCATCGAACTTATAGTTTATATTTATGTAAATATTTACGTAAAACATCCACGATTTTTCCCCCCAAATCGCAAATATTCACGTAAATATTTACGTGAATATTGGCACTTACAGCTGTTCACCCAAGATGTTATATCGTTTATTAAATTAGCCTGGTGAAGCAGAATGAGTGCCGGGAATCACAAACAATCACAAACAATACACAATACGCATCATTGGGTTTTCACTGGTAACCATGCCGTATTTCTTCGACGGAAACTTTTTCGTGACTTTAACACAATTATAACATTCAAAGGAAGCTCTATATATGAAACTCAGCCATGGTGGTCCATGTGCTGTCAAAGATTTGAGTTTCTTTATTTATCTTTTTTTACATATAACTTTTTTTTTTCCTGCCAGCATTTTCCGAGTCAAACTAGTTAAAGGGTGTAACATTGGTAAGAGTTAATATAAATGTTCACAGATTTGCACAAAACTTACATGGTATAAAGATGGTCATGATGGAAAACATCCCTTGAAATATTTTTGCTTGGAATGTTATAGTTTTTGAGAAATGCATATAACAATTAGTTTTGATCTCGAGAGTCCAAAACCAGATATTTGAAAAGAGTGAAAAAACATACAAAATGTTTTCATCACTCATTTTCTTGTGACTCCAATTACCGATTGAGCTAAAACTTTCACAGCTTTATTATTTCATGTATAGGCCTATATGTTGGGTCACATAACGTGTTGATACTGGTCTTCAACAATTACAAACGTTGTCCCTTTGCTTGGCGCAGTAGAACTTTGGGTGTCGAATTGAACAGTGTGTAAAATAAGTTGAAGATTATTATTATTATTTAAAACCTTACCTGATAAAAAATGCATAATCACAAGACACTTTCTAATTTAGAGATTAGAAGATCGCTTCACCGTGTGATAAAGAGTCTGGAGGCAATTGACTTAAACAAAGCCTCGAAGGCAGACACCTCTTGTTTCTCCAAACTCGTTTGCCATCTAGCCAAACTCATCACGTCTTAATGTCAATATTTCTACAGACCCATCGTTGCTGGCGAAGCATCGAGATGGTTAGACAAACTTTAGATAAGAAACACGCGCCACCAAAAAATCACATCAGGATGCCTTTGATTGAACCGACCAAAGTGCCTAATTGGTTTTAGGTTTTAATAAATAATACATAGTCTCCACTCTGCGCTGAAGATGTGACTTAAAGGCCCTGTACACTATTGGTAAGATCAAAAAACACAAATGTTCACAGATTCACACATAACTACATGATTTAAAGTAAGTAATGGTAGAAAGGGTTCCTTAAAATATTTCTGCCTAAAATGCTATCGTTTCTGAGAAATTAGTAAAACAATAGTTTTTATCACGCGTGATAATAAACTCGATGTTTGAAAAACAGAAAACACATAAGGTCTCTTTTCACTATTTTCTCGTGACCTCGATGACCAATTGAGCTCAAACTTTCACAGGTTTGTTTGTTCATGCATATGTTGAATCACACAAAATGTGGACACTGATTTTGAGCTGTTACCAAAAGTAAGAAACACGCGTTGAAGACGGGTGCCGTCGTGAAACTCTGTATGGTGCATAAAACAGTCGTAGGACGCCCAGACACCATGGCAACGCCATCTCCGTTCGCGGAATCTTTACTTACGAGGTTGTGTTTTTGTTTGGAAAGAGAAAGCGTTTCATCTCACCACTGTTGACAGTTGGGGGTTGGGAGTCTTCATAATTATCGATCTGTACTTTGCGTTTCTTCTTAAAATCTGATGGAAGTTCTTGACCGGGTTTGAATTGGAAGGAGACATCTCCAAAATCCATGATAAGCAAAGATGTATTTGCGAAGAGACGCACTCAATGAGCACAGTCATACAGATCAGCTAGTACGAGCAAGTGCTGCGCGCCGCGGTTCGTACATAAAACACATTGAAGTCCCGTTTTCTAAAGGTACTTGTTATGGGAATTCTTAATATTTTGTAAAAGTTATACAAGGAAATATCGTTGTCTCTTTGTCTTTTTATGCAAAGTCCTCAACGATTTACACAATTTCCCTGACAGGACTGATGTATGAAAATACTTATTGAATATTTGCAACTAAACAGAAAGTGAATACTGAAATTCTGAATTCTTTTTTGATGATCTCTTTTGCTGATAGAACGCCTTTTGAACCTGAACCTAAACTCGCCTATTAGTATTAGTGTTAGTGTATGACACAATAGTGCAGAAAGGACGATTGTACTGAAAAATGACAATGTTGTTCCAAACATTGAGATCTGTATTTGTTGTGTGGCAGAAATCTGTTCCAGCCTTGCTTTTAAATTAGATGACTGCAGTTACGCAGTTTTTGGCAAGATGGCAACATTTCAGATGGAAATGTTTCTCTGTATACTTGAACCAGTTTATACTACGCAAGTTTGTTTCTGAATGAAGACACTATCATGTTTCGTCTTTAGAAGACAATTCTCCCTAAGATCTACTCTAACTTGCGTTTGTTCTTTTAAAAGTAAATGTTTTAATCCTTTAAAATACAGGACTAAAATCATTAATAATAGTTAAAATGATTAGCTCTTTTTATGAAATATAAAATACAGTTTGAAATTTGGTGTTGACCCGATGAAATTAATTATTGATCCGTGCCGTATGACAACGTTTCCTGTTGTCCGTGGCTGGCTCCAACAGCTAGCATCTCCATCACTTCATTCAGCCATAATTATTAATCCTTAACAATCGCTTTCTAATTTTCTTCACTAAATGCTATTAATTTCTAGTCCAGCATGCATAATTGGTGTCAACAGGGTCCGGGGATTACGTCGCACCGACGCATCCCGGCCCCGTGAGATCGGTATTACTAGGATTACGTCAACTAGGCCTATATAGAACAGTGTTAGCAAGCGGTCGGTTCAGTAAGCTCATTTTGATGGCTATAGGCGAGCAAACTCGCCAGTAATTTTGTCCTTTGTGTCCCCACGGTTTTCCCGCCATAAGCATATCATCTCAATCATCACCAAGGTGTTTGAGGAACTTTTTCAAAGCGCGTGAATTGTGGATATTAAAGGTACGGTGGCACCATGGCCTAATTTCATAGAGCTGCTTAAGCACAAAAAGTATAGCTAAGCAAAACAAAGGAATGCTTACTCCCAAAATACAATGTCACATGTTCAATTTTTGACTGGTATCTTGCTCTCTATACGGCTAAGCAAAAATGGTTAAGCAACATTTTCTGCTTACAGCAGCTCATTGACATTTGAAAAGGGCAAAATTAAAGTAGATAAGCAAAACTAAATCTTGCTCACCAAAATAAGGTTACCAGCCAAAATGCCATGTCATGTGTATCAACTGACACCGGTGTCCTGCATATTTTTGCTGAGCAGAAAATTTTTAAGCAATATTTACTGCTCAGTAGCAAATTTCTTTTTTGCAAGAATAAGTTAAACGGTGTCTGTTTACTGGTTAAACAAGCAAGTTAAAAGTGTTACCAGTGTAGCTGTATTGGTAGGATTTGAACAATCAAGGACAGGACTGTTGATCGGCGCCAGACTATAATGATATCAAGCTATACTTTTAAACTTAGATAGAAAAATAACCAGTTATGCAGGCTGGCGATGTATATTATCAGGCTATACTGTTTTACTGCGTGAAACCGAAGTTAAGAGTTGGTTTCATTAACGAAGAAACAATCCAGTTTGAGATCTCGGATTAGAATAAAGAAACCATATATTATAGGAAATGATGGTTGATGGTATCTTTCGTAGATCAGATTAGCCCCGCGTGCGCAATTGCGGCAAAAAAAATTTGATCACTTGATAACGTCTCGCTCCTAATGTCCAACTGACAGGTAGCCATCTGGGCCTAATGTCTTTAGAAGATTATATTGATTAAGAACTTTTTGCTCGGCAAAAATGAGCAGGATACCAGTCATAGAGGGTACATCCGAAATTGTATTTTGGTTGGTAGGCTAACCTTATTCTGGTAAGCAACATTTTGTTTGTACTCAGCTAGTTTTGTGCTTATTATTGTGCATCAGAGTAAAATGTCACTGTTTTTCATGTTTGTTTTTGTTTTATAAGTCTTAGTTTTTAGTTCGTGTGTTTGTTGTTGTTGCTTTTGTGTGTGTGTTTGTCTGTTTTAAAAATAGTTTTTAAAAGGCAAAATTTTCAGTTTATGTTTGGCTTTTTAAAAAGGTTTTCGGGTACAGTTTTCTCGAACATGAATTCATTTCAAAGGAAAATATTTCAAATATAAAATGGTTTGTAGTACATGAACTTCATAATCAGTAACCTTTCAGACTAATTTATCAATTATGTTATGTTGAGTTATGTGACGTGAGCTTTAAAATAGTGGAGTTGCTTACCATTACGAGTAAAGTGTTCTAACTGTCCACTTGTTTCTGACCCAGTGACCGAAAATGTGGCGTTTTTTTACTATCCGGTAGCACCGTATAGTGCTCCCCACGTCAGACTCCCGTTTACCTCGTCCATATTTCCCTCCTCACACGGACGGACAAGGTCGACCTATTCGTATTGCTCCCGTCACAGCATTGTCAAAAAAATTACCGTCATTTCCTGGAGCCTTGATTGCCATTAAATGTAAGTTGTCATCGCTAAGTTGTTCCTCGCGATAAGAAAAAGCTCTTTTGAGGTTAATTTCCACGCGGAAACAGTCATTTCCTGAAGAGCGTTTCTATTCGTCTTTCGGACAATTCAATTAAATAAAAGCGCTTATTTTTATTGACGTAACAATAGCCAATAACCAACCTTGCGATGACGAGCTACCACGCTACTCACAAATGATTTCAATTTGTTCATTTGCTTGAAATTTTCGGAATTACTGAGAAAAACAATCCATTACGCATAGTTGGCGCCCTTGAACACAACTCAGCAAAACAATGTTTAATTAAATTCTGCCATAACCTGAACGATTTGAGTCTTTTTGAATGGGAGTAAGTCAGAATCATCACACGTTTAGATGAGGCGCTCACTGTGAACACGCACTTGTACTTTAATTTGTTTATATGTTCTGGACGAATGGTATTGTTGTTCAGAACAGGACACCAGCTCCGAATGGCGCGAGCATTTATTTTAAAGGGACGATATTACATCTGGTAAATTTCAACAAATAGATGTCTTTATACATTTATTGGTCTACAATGATAGTATAAAAAACTAGGGTTACTTGAAAAAGTCACCCCACTAGGTGTTAATATTGACGTAAGTTTTCACGTCTCAAGTACTGACGTAAATTTTTCAACGTCTTTGGCCGAAAGCGCAATTATTGACGTCAATATTGACGCCATTGTTCATGACGCTGGTCCCGATTTGCACTGCTGTCAATAATTACATAGCCATGTAAAATGATACATACATTTTCATTGAACATTATACTAATAACGTGTTTTCTTATGATTCGTCTCTGATATCTTATGAGTATATAGAGCAAGGAGTAATTAATTTAATTTAGTCTTCTTGAAGATGGTAGCATCTCAGACTCCTCATTACTACTTGGACGAAGTACAGTACAACTCTTTTATACCAAGTGGACATTAACTTTACAAAATCTGCCTGCTACTATGCAATTAATTTTTCGACACTTTTGTCATCTCTTCAAGACCAAGATCTATGCATATGGAGACAGAACATTTTCATTTATCGCACCCACACTATGGAACATATTGCCTCTAAACATTCGAACCTCTCCCACCGCAGATGTCTTTTGTTCTAAACTCAAGACATTTCTATTTAATTTATCATACCAATAACTTTTGCACCAGCACCCCGCTTATTGTTTGTCCTGGAGAGAATTAATTAAGCGTCTCGGAATAGTTTTAACTAGATAGACGACGCTATACAAATGCTGGACAAGTAAGTAAGTAAGCACAAAACGTAGCTATAGACCCCTTGCATAACGCGAAACGCTACACGGACGCTGAGGTCGCACGCACGATTTTACGCACAAAAAACACCTATCGTCCAATCATCTGCCTCCTTTGACCTCAGTGAGGGCGCTTTTTGGCCTCAGTGAGGGCGCTTTTTAAGAGTTTGACGTCATATGCAAGGGGTCTATTACCAGATCAAGAATACCAGCCAAAGTACCATGTCACGTGTACCCTGTACCATACCTCGGCCATAGCATAAATTCCCTACACCATACTTTTTGATTCCCTACACCATAACCAGTGACGAGACACGAGGCAGTGATAAATCGCCTGTGCTATCAAGATGATGGATTCACTGTCGTCAAGATGAGTCTATTACACTCGATTCGCCTCATTAATTGATGGATGAATGTTTCATATAAAAGGAGCAAATTATGCATGGTGTTAAAGTGTGGCTGGGAGGAACAGATATTTCAATAGACCCCGTGCATTGGCCGCCATCTTTGATGAGAAAAATTAAAATTTGCACGCGTGTACGTGCCGTGCATTGATCTCAGGGTGGTCTGGTTGGCGTAGTGGTATCTTTGCTCGCATTACACCTCTAGGACCCCGGTTCGAATCCCACCAGGGGCACTGCGTGGATTGGGTTTTCAGTCCCTATACTGCGTGGGTTTTCACTGGATTAGTTCTGTGGGGTTTCCCCCCACACCTCTAAAACTGAAAATTCCTTCATTGTCTTCTCTCCATTATAGGTTATTGGCTATAGTATACAGTGATTAAGTTTGCTTCTCTGAGAGTCCTTGGCTTCACAACCAGAATGAAGTTTAATGATGTGAAATCACTATCATATTGACGCTATGCACGACTCTCAACCAATGATAACTCTTCACATGTACACGTTTCATGGTGCACCATCAGTGATGGTGGTCAGTGCAGCAGGTCCATTTCAGTCGTACCCATTTTGCAATCTCCATCATTTCATGAATGAAATACTAAGCTACAGTTCGTGAAATTGATCTGTCAAGTCACAAGATATAGTTGGATTAAAAATCTGCCAATTAAATCAGGCAAATTGCACAATTAAATTGGACAAGCATTGGCATAATGCAGGATTGAGTTGGTGCAATAAGCAGTTAACATTTTTTGTAAATTGTGGCAAAGCAACTTCGCGGTTGATTATGAAGACAACCGTTTGAGGGCGCGTTTTCTGTTAACGATGGGGACTCTCTGTGTTTTGACAAAAATAGTTTGAGACTCTGAGGGCGCAAGCGTTGACTTCTGTTATCTATAAGAAAGCGCATATTCACGTCGGTTTGGCTAAACGGAAACAAGAGCAGACTGTAGGTGACAATTTTGTTTTGCAGACGGCACTATTTAACGTGGAAATATTTCAAAGAACATCATAGTATAAAAATTATGGATTCGTTCAAGCTTAAAAGAAACAAGAAACTTAGTCCAAACCTCGGCTCGGTTAAGGGGCGGTCGGGTTGCCACAATGGTTTCTTTCATCGTCTTCCACCTCTATAGGACCCCAGTTCGAACCCTCTGTGGGCACTATATGTGGATTAGGTTAAGTTCCCTACCTCTGATTGTGTGGTTTTTCAGTCCCGACCTGATTGCGTGGGTTAAAGGCACTGAACACGTTTGGTAATTGTCAAAGACCAGTATTCTCACTTGGTGTATCCCAACATATGCATAATAACAAGCCTGTGAAAATTTGGACTCAATTGGTCATTGAAGTTGCAAGAAAATGATGAAAGAAAAAACACCCTTGTTGTACAAATTAGTGTGCTTTCAGATAGGAATAAAAGGCTTCTGGCCAGAAGTCTTTTATTATTTTAGTGAGAAATTACCTCTTTCTCAAAAACTACGTTACTTCAGAGCGAGTCGTTTCTCACAATGTTGTATACTATCAACAGCTCTCCGTTGCTCGTTACCAAGTAAGTTTTTATGCTAATAATATTTTGAGTAATTACCAAACGTGTACAGTGCCTTTAATCCTAGGAATAATTACCGGGGTTTTTTCTCCCACATCTCAGTGAAACTTCCTTTCTTGTCTACTCTCCATGAGGTTCTCGGGTAGTATGGTGATTAAGTTCGCCTTTCTGATCTGAGAGTCCTTAGCTTCAAACCAGAATTAATAAACAACTGAAACAAATAGGCTCCAGCCCTGTGCTCAGTTTTATGGTAATTAGGCACTGTGAAAAATACACACTACTCCAAAATGTCAGTTTAACCATCCGAAACCCATGCCGAACCTGGAACCCAAGCATAGGAATGGAAAATGTCCAATGTTTCAGACCATCTATTTTTTCCATTTAACTTCGAGGAAAAATCTGCTATATGGGTTGAAACGTCAGGACATTAACTATTTTTTGGCATCTAATTTTGTCGTTCACACCTTGACTCTTTCAGACTCTTATTAGACTGTGCAAACATTCATTTCCACCGGGTCGACCTGCGTAGGTTGAGGTGTCAATTTGTTCTATTCAAATTTCCTTATTTTGACTGAGCCACATCAGTCATTAGTGATACATTGCAGAGTTTTGAGACAGCTGTAAATGAACATATTATTTGTTCAAGCGTGATATGACAAACACGATTACCGCAAGCTGGTTATGAAACTGTTCAGGAACTACAAACAATTCAATAAAAAATCGAAGTGAGGAAGTTCGTTGAAACCGTACCAACCAGTGACGGTGCCATTCCGAAATCTAAATATATTCTCTGTGAGAATCGTGTGACACAAATTATAGATTTATCGATTTCAAATGATCGTGATTTGCGTATAAAACCAAACCTCAAACCAACAAAGCTCAACACTTTGGCGTCAAGTTCAAAGAGTTGTTCGATCGTGTACTGGCTGATTCTTTACAGGTCAGATTACGCTGTGCTGCCACATCACCGTTGTCTGTCTTTGTCGAGTTTCCTGTTACTTATCCACCTACAAAAGTACAACAATGAAACTTCTGCTGTCAATACTCGTCATCATTGTTGCGACAGTACCGATGGTGAGCTCCCGGCAGCCCGGGCCGCCCGGGCGGCCCCGCCTCCCGTGGGGATATCAAGCTACCTTCGTCAGGTCGAACGGGATGCTAAAACGCGTTGCCCGAGATGCAGAATTCAGCCTGAAGTCACTGGAGACCGCTGCTCAAGACAACGATGCTGGATGCAGATTTGAATCGTGCAAGAAACTTGAAGAACTGAAAAAGGTATATAGATGAGGGTGAGGGTAAAGTTGTTGTCATTACTTGATTAGTTTAGAGTTGTGTTTAAGCGCTACGTATATGTGTGGACCTGAGAACAAAAGAGGTTCACATGTTGGGACTTACACACGTCCACACAGTGTTTTACAGTGTTGAATAATATAGGTTTTCCTTAAGTGTACAGAACAAAGGAATGTCCATAGAGTGACTGCAACAGAGAGCTGTGTGTTTGTGAACACGTCTACGCATTCAAACCGAGGACTTCAACAAAAGGGATCCGGGAAAACGACATATCGGGGACAGTCCTCGGTTGTTTCATGTACAAAACAAATGGGTACATCGCAAAAAAAACTAAGTCAAAACCATGGGATATCCTCGGTTTACACCATTCACAAACAGGTGTGTGTGTGTGTGTGTGAGTAGGTAACCACATTCAAGGCTACAATGATAGTATAAAAAACTAGGGTTACTTGAAAAAGTCACCCCACTAGGTGTTAATATTGACGTAAGTTTTCACGTCTCAAGTACTGACGTAAATTTGTCAACGTCTTTGGCCGAAAGCGCAATTATTGACGCCACATCACAAAGGAAAGCATTGCGGTCCACGGTTGCTATCACAAAGAGTTGAACAAAGGAGGGTTCACGATTGCAGGCTGTTACACACTTGTGTGTGGGTGAGTAGGTAACCACATTCAAACCGGGGACCTATAACAAAAGAGGACAATAGGTCCACGGTTGCTATCACAAAGGAAAGCATTGTGGTCCACGGTTGCTATCACAAAGAGTTGAACAAAGGAAGGTCCACGATTGCAGGCTGTTACACACTTGGGTGTGTGTGGGGTGGGGGCGTTATAGTTAAAGAAAAACAGTTACGAAGAATAAGAAAGCAAGATCGTATTTAGTCAGTATAAATTGTAAAGGCCCTTTATAGGGAAATGAGGCCTCGAAGAGACATCATATTGCTTTGTATCTGAGGTACCACCATACACCCAGCAGAAGTTTGTCGAGTGTTTTAAAGAGGTACATATTCGGCGTTTTAGTGACCTTTTTCTTTATTTTGATTGGTCATACACAGGCACTTCTCGCCATTATTGAAAATCTGACGTGTCCAGATGAGCCAGAAGTTGCAACTGAATCTTATTTGAGTTCGAACGATATTGATCTTGGCCTCATCGACCTGTAGAGCCGACTCACGATGTGCACTTACAGTGATGACGTCACTGGGATGACGTTATGTTCAAAACATGCAGCAGTTGGTCTACTTTGAGTGAACTATGTCGCAGACACACCTGCGCTTTTTTTAAATAGTTTTTTTGTGAGATTTAGAAGAAAATAAAAAATTCTGACATTTTGTTCAATCGTTAGTTTTTATTAAGTAGCGTCATGATATATTTTGCCTGAAATAGTATCTGCTTTATAATAAATCTGAATAAATCTGATCTTCATAACTATTACCCGAGGGGGAAGCTTTGCCCGTGGCTCAGGGGACAACTTTGACAATTTTCCCCACAGACTTGGCCGTGTCCGAATCAACTGACTACGGCTACGGCTAGCCATTCAGGAAATCAACGTTGAACATAGGACCTTTCAGCGGTCCAGTCACAGCCACTGCCGAAGTCGCAAGTTCGGATACGACCTTTCGTTGTGTCTCTAAAACAAAATGTACAAACGTGTTTTGGTAAAACAGACACAGTTACCTTTTGATGTGCGTTATCATTAATATGTACTTTAGTAAATATACATATATATGCCGCAAATATATCATTCAAATTATATTATAATTCTAGGTTTTTCCAGTCATTTTCGGCAAATGAGCGGCCAATTTATACGTCGCGTTAGTCTTTTTCGCACAAAATTAAAAGCTCCTCAAACCAGTAATTAAATTTAATATGCAATCAATTTAGCGTCATGCATTTAAAATGGTAATAATCCAATTAAACAATCACTTGCCGGCCTGGAGCTTTTTGCAGAAATGTAGTTTGCTAAATTGGCTGATTTTGTTTGGCTGAAAAGAACGCCTGATACGTTCAGTTGAATATAACGCTATATAACTTTGCAGCCTCAAATTGACATTGAACGTTTCAACTTAGGAGGCAAAATCGCCCTAATACGAATGCATGAGAGTGAAATAGGACATGTTTTTTGTCAAAAATGACCGGGAAAAACTATAATAATGTTAGCCTGAAGTCACTGGAGACCGTTGTTCAAGGCAGTTATAATACACTGATTCCATGTTTTTGTATCCGACATATCAAAAGAAAATTTGTGACATTGTTAACTCTCTGAAGAATGGTAAGAGCTCGGGATACGATGTGCTTAATTTAAATCTGTCATTGGGTACGTCAGCATTCCATTGTGTCATCTCTTTAACTTGTCTCTTTCTAAAGGTGTCTTTCCCGACAAGCTTAAAACAGCTAGGGTGACGCCCATTTATAAGAATGGTGATCATTGTGAACTGGCTAACTATAGACCCATATCTGTGTTGTCAGTGTTTTCAAAAATACTCGAGAAAATTGTTTACATTAGAACAAGTGCCTTTTTAAATAAATTCAATGTTTTGTTCAATGGCCAGTATGGGTTTAGAAGCAACCATTCTACGGGTATGACACTTATTGATATGGTCAATAAAATCATTAAAGGCTTTGAGACTAACTCCATTTCTTTGGAATATTTTTAGACCTCTCCAAAGCCTTTGACACGATATGACATTCTTTTACATAAATTAAGTTACTATGGTGTAGGGGCACTCCGTTAGTCTGGTTTATTAGCTATCTCTACAACAGAAGTCAGTATACTAGAATTGGTCGCCCTAACTCTGCTACTGACACTGTTATTTGTGGTATACCTCAAGGTTCACTTCTAGGCCCGTTGTTATTTTCCTTGTACATAAATGAAATGTGTTGTTCATCTACTTTTCTTTCGTTTATTCTATTTGCCGATGACACCAATGCTTTTTATTCTGACGATAATGCTACTCTTTAATATTATCAACATCGAAAGGGGCAAGGCTGCCACCTGGCTCCAAGCCAATAGACTCTCTCTCAACTTGGACAAATGTAACTACATGATTTTAAGTAAAATATCAACTATATTTTTCCCCACTGGTTGTCAAGTTGAGAAAAATGGATTTCCTATATTAATCAGGTGTCTCATACCAAACTTCTTGGTGTTCATGTTGATAGCAATCTTACCAGGAAGTTTCATTTAAAAGACATTGAAAACAAAGTTTCTAAAGGTATTGGTGTCATTGGCAGGCTTAACATATATTTTTCCATGTGATATATTACGTACTCTTAGATTCTACCACATTTATCTTACTGCAATATTGTCTGGGCTAATAACTTCAACTCTAGAATTGACAAATTGTTTAGGTTGCAAAAAAAACTGTCCGTATTAACTTATCTCAAAGGCACAATTATTTAGAGACCACACCACCATTATTTCGCAAATATAATCTTCTTACTCTTTCCAATATCAACAGCCTCCAACAAAATATGTCCATGTTCAAATTCTTCAATAAATCACTCCCTCCCACTCTGCATAATCTTTTTCAGTTAAACAGATCTGTTCACGGTTATAATACACGGTCTTGTTCTAAAGTTCACATTCCGCTCGTTAAAACCACTCTCTCTCTCAACATTTTATTACGTTCTCCTCAGGCCCTGTTAACTGGAACAGTCTCCCTGTATCACTTTGTGAATGCAAATCACTCGCTCTTTTCAAACAAAAACTGAAATATGCTGTAATCCACCAGCCGTTTCAGTAAACTCTTTTAAACCTATTTTACTGTTACTGGAACACCCCCCCACCCCCCCATTGATGTATATCTCATCTCACTACTGTTGCTAGTCGTCGACGTACACGTCGTATACACACACTGTTATTGTTACTTGTTGTTGTAGGTGTTATTTTGTTTATTTTGTTTATTCGTCAAGCTGTTGTTTTGTTTCGTTTTTAGGCTGTTCCTTGACAAGCCCCGCTTTTTGGAACGTGCCTCCACATTCATATAATATTGACTGTACTTTTTGATGACGATATGTGGAAATAAACGTTGCTTTGAATTGATTTTTTTTTTTTTTTTCATTTAACTTCCGAGGACAAATCTGCTAGGGTCGAAACGTCACGACATTAACTATTTTTTTGCATCTATTCTGTCGTTCACACCCTGACTCCTTCAGACTCGTGGTCCTTTCTCTATGCTTAGACTGTGCAAACATTCATTTCCACCCGGTCGACCTGCGTAGGTTGAGGTGTCAATTTGTTCTATTCAAATTTCCTTATTTTGACTGAGCCACATCAGTCATAGTGATACATTGCAGAGTTTTGAGACAGCTGTAAATGAACATATTATTTGTTCAGGCGTGATATGGCAAACACGAATACCGCAATCTTGTTTATGAAACTGTTCAGGATCTACAAACAATTCGATAACAATCGAAGTGAGGAAGTTCGTTGAAACCGTGCCAACCATTGACGGTGCCATTCCGAAATCTAAATATATTCTCTGTGAGAATCGTGTGACACAAATTATAGATTTAAGGATGTCAAATGGTCGTGATTTGCGTATTAAACCAAACCTCAAACCAACAAAGCTCAACACTTTGGCGTCAAGTTCAAAGAGTTGTTCGTGTACCGGCTGATTCTCTACAGGTCAGATTACGCTGTGCTGCCACATCACCGTTGTCTGTCTTTGTCGAGTTTCTTGTTACTTATCCACCTACAAAAGTACAACAATGAAACTTCTGCTGTCAATACTCGTCATCATTGTTGCGACAGTACCGATGGTGAGCTCCCGGGCCGCCTATTTACCCAAGGGGGAGCTTTGCCCGTGGCTCAGGGGACAACTTTGACAATTTTCCCCACAGACTTGGCCGTGTCCGAATCAACTGACTACGGCTACGGCTTTAGCCATTCGGGAAAGCAGCGTTGAACATAATTTATATAGGACCTATCAGCGGTCCAGTCACGCCACTGCCGAAGTCGTCAGTTCGGATACGACCTTTCGTTGTGTCTCTAAAACAAAATGTACAAACGTGTTTTGGTAAAACAGACACAGTTACCTTTTGATGTGCGTTATCATTAATATGTACTTTAGTAAATATACATATGCCGCAAATACATCATTCAAGTTATATTATAATTCTAGGTTTTCCCAGTAATTTTCGGCAAATGAGCGGCCAATTTATACGTCGCGTTAGTCTTTTTCGCGCAAAATTAAAAGCTCCTCAAACCAGTAATTAAATTTAATATGCAAGCAAATTTATACTAAAACTCCGATTTTCTCAGGTTACACATTTTCCAATGATATTAAATTGCCATGCATGCTTTACACCGAAATAAAGTTTCTCAGTTCAAATCAAGGTGTTTGTTTTATTTCCTTTTATCTTTCCTAAATTTGACCTGAACGTGTCTCAATAATTGACCCAAGTTACACGAATGTCGCAATGTTTTGTTTTGTAGTTCGTCTTAAAAACCCAGACTTCTCCGTACGCCTTTAATTATCTCGCCTCGCCGGAGCTGCAAAATATTGACAATAGGGCAATAACCATCATGCAGTTACACTCAACGAATGTGATAACGTTAATTAATTTTGATGTAAAAAAATGCACCAGACAGACTTTGGACCTTTATCATGCTGCTTCCATTTTGGTCATGTTCCTTGTATTCAATAACAATGATTGAATGCAAATATTCATTGTACAAAAAGGAACCAGACTATTTCTCCTTCCAGCCTCGGTTTGGTAACATTGATTTGAATGGGAGGAAATCAAGAGGTGTAATTCTCATCCAAACCTCGGTTTGGGATGCAAGATGGCTGCACATCATAAAGGTCGACATGCCCAAGGAATGGCCTGTCCACGTTTGTTTTTATTAACAACTGTAGTGGGTTCCTCAAATAATATAAGATTGTGTATGCGTTCCACAGCTGGTCTATTGAAGATGAGAAAATCGAACAACTTCAAGAAAAAATCGAACGTACAGAGTGCTCGTGCGACGGGTTTGTAAAAAAAAACAAAAAAAACACGCCGTTCCATAATTATTTGCCCACTTCAAGTAAATATTAATATACTGTTGATTCTCTCGAGAATGTTGTTTTTTCTTCTTCTGAGCCAAATATGGATTTGTTGATATAACGAATCCCAATCGACACCCCTTTTTCTGAGTGGGAAGATTTGTCAAATAGTCCAATGAAAATGATTAATTGTTTATGGTAAACGTTAGAGGACTGTAAACTGCAATCGCAACACTTATAATCATGGATGGGTGTCTGAAGAGGTCTTATTTAACAATAGACGCGCAACATAGCAGAACGACTCCAACATCAGTTCCATAAAGTAGAACATTATTCTGTTTTTCATAACCATGAACGCCATCGCAATATTTGTGATCGGAGTGTGTCTTTTTACGGCCGGAGATACCAAACCCCTGCCGGACCAAGATGGTGCGCGCCTGGCTCGGGTTGTTGAGAGTTTCGTCGAGGCGAAAGAGGTACTTGTTGAAGAGATGGTCACCATTTGCCTGCAGGATGATTGCTCCGAAATCTACAGAGTCAAACCGGTGAGATTTCCAAAAAAAAACACAATTATTTGCAATTTTCTTTTAACACTTTCGGTTCAAGATTCTCCATAAAAGAGTACTTGTATATTACATTTGACAACAAATTAACGATAATCACTTTAAACCGTAATCTGTGTGGTATTCCAGATATAAAATGTGGCAATTAATTGTGGAAAATGTATCATAGGAGGTTAAAACCAAACCATTTTATCTAAATAACAGGAAATGTCTGTATAGAGCATTTTTTGCCTGATTAGCCTGGATGCAGCCGGGTATAAATGAATAAACTTCACCGTAAGATGTTCTCAAAAATAAGAAAGAAAATAGAATTAGCTGTTGCATACTGCTTACCAACCAAAATGACCTGTGGTAGAATTGCAAAAAATAGTTAATGGCCTGACGTTTCGACCCTTGCAGAGTCCTTCTCGAAGGCGAAAAAGATAGGCTCTGCTTGGGTCGAAACGTCAGAACATTAACTCTCTTTTTTGAAAATAAATTAGAATAATAATGGACTTTTCTGGAAAATTATTTATTCTACATAGCTTTGGTTCAGTGGTCACGTAAACTGACGAGTTGAATTCATGCCAATATCAGCATAAATAATAACAAGGGGTTTACTTTAGCTTCTTACATTACTTTGAGGTTTAATATTAAAGATTGTTTCTCTAATTGCAGAAACTGTTAACTTTGATCAACCCAACCGCTAAGGTTGAAAGAAACCTTGGACAAAGACTATCGTTGGGAGACTTGGCACAGCCCAGAGGGCCTCACTTTGATAGTCACAAATCTAGGAGAGGCGAATCCATCATCTCTGAGAACAGCAACTCTCAGTCCAGCATTCCTGACGACGGCCACTCTGATCAGTCCAGCTCTGAGGACGGCCACTCTGATCAGTCCAGCTCTGAGGGAAGCCACTCTGATCAGTCCAGCTCTGAGGGAAGCCACTCTGATCAGTCCAGCTCTGAGGGCAGCCACTCTGATCAGTCCAGCTCTGAGGGCAGCCACTCTGATCAGTCCAGCTCTGAGGGCAGCCACTCTGATCAGTCCAGCTCTGAGGGCAGCCACACTGAGCAGTCCAGCTCTGAGGGCAGCCACTCTGATCAGTCCAGCTCTGAGGGCAGCCACTCTGATCAGCCCAGCTCTGAGGACGGCCACTCTGATCAGTCCAGCTCTGAGGACGGCCACTCTGATCACTCCAGCTCTGAGGGCGGCCACTCTGATCACTCCAGCTCCGAGGACAGCCACACTGAGCAGTCCAGCTCCGAGGGCAGCCACTCTGAGCAGCCCAGCTCCGAGGGCAGCCACTCTGATCAGTCCAGCTCCGAGGGCAGCCACTCTGATCAGTCCAGCTCCGAGGGCAGCCACTCTTATCAGCCCAGCTCTGAGGACGGCCACTCTGATCAGCCCAGCTCTGAGGACAGCCACTCTGATCAGCCCAGCTCCGAGGACGGCCACTCTGATCAGTCCAGCTCTGAGGACGGCCACTCTGATCAGTCCAGCTCTGAGGACAGCTTCTCTGAGTCTAGCATCTCTGAGGCTAGCCATATTCATCTCTAAGTGCAGCAAATTTAAGTCCCTGTATCATGTTTTTCAAGTCGCACTAGCCCCATTGCATTAAAATGTCACTTGTTTCTTGAAATTGAAAATTGACAGCCTAGTTGTCAGGGATTGACGTTTCATATTTGAATTTTGGAAGACATTATGGAACGGAACGACGATCCGGAACAATGATCCTATTATCATCTTTTTATCTCTGGATCACGTGGTCCAACAAGAAAATCTGCAGAAAACCCCAACAAGGTCTATACTATCAAGGCTGTATAATTTTCTAGAACAGAAAATTAATTTTAATAGATGTTACTTTTTGTTAATATATTTATTTATTGGTTTTGGCCTCTGTGTAATTCCAGGCATGGGGCTGTCCTGTCTGCAACATTGTTGGTTACCAAAAAAGAAAAAGCAGGTAAACAATCACAAGGATTGTAATTTTTCCTTGCTGATTTTAGCTTTTGAACTTTTGCTAGCAAACCCCTAACCATCCAAGCCTTCAAATTCCAACGGCATGTTTTGTTTAAATTTAGTTGGACAGCACTAGTAAACTGATGTCCTATGTGGGATCAGACTTACCACCATAATCGGAGTCTAAATTTGGGTGTTGAATATTAATTGGCTGTACCCATACACCGATGTGTGTAAAGCACTGTATACTCGGTTCTTTCCTAGAGTCCTGTGAAAAAAACTACAGGCCTTTTACTCGGGTGGGATTCGAACCCACATTACACTTCCATGTAGTGCTTGATTTTGTTAGAGTGAGGATTGATCCCAGTAAATTGCTCAATGGAGTTTATTTTATTTCAAATCCATCAGCACAATTAGCGCCAATATCAGGATGAATAGGAAAAGAGACAACATACTCAGTTTTAGATGCGAGAGGAAAACCAATGCAATATAGTAGGGACTGAAAAGTGAAAACCCAATCCAAGTGCAAGGCTCTGCTCTGAGGTGGGATTTGAACCATGGTCCACAGACGTGAAAGGCAAGGAAAGACACACTTAAGCCCACCTTTTCCCTCAAGTTAGGGGTCTCCTGACTCACCATGTGCTTCCTAGCTTCTATGAATTAGGGCCCAAGATCTCTGTAGTGCAATAACTTGAAATAAACCTAACAGAGCTCATGAGTTTTTGAGTTGCAAGCTTTTATTCTTACTGACTGCCGTATGTACATTATTTTACACAAAGTATTTACAGAAATGCAACACGTGTTGTGTGATTTGATCCACATTTCTTTACATAACGTGATTTGATATTCCTCGTATTTCCAGTTCAACAATACATAACACATCTTCTTACCAATCTTTGAGAAGAAATTTCAACCATGATTTAAGAAAGGTCTTTCAAAAAGAACTGGGTATCAACTGTTGGATGCTAAGGTGCTACCTTATTATCCTTTTCTGAACAATGCAGCTGTTTTTATTGTAAAACTTGAACGTCTGGTATATTGACTTGTTTGGTTGCGAGCCAGTGCTTAGTTTTGAACTCCTCAGACATAACCCCTAGAAGTGTGACTTTGAAATATCCTATTTTAGCTCTGTGGTTGACTTTACGCAGGCATTCAAATGGTCACAGCCCCCCCAAAAGCATTGAAGTCATAGAGCAACTGGTCCCCTCTCATTCTTCTTTAATCTTGTGACATGTCTAACTGTATGCAGTTTAGGGTGACCATGTTAAATAATGTCAAAATACTTGAATATTGACACAAAGCACCCTACAAACGCTTGAAAGTGTGTCAGTGCCTCCTTCCAGAGGTCAGTGATGAGAGGTATTGATACCGTGTGCTGCCCATGATAGTGAGGCTGCAAACAAGTTGCTTGCTGAATATGTATAAGCTAACATTGGCTCCTTTTCATTGAATATTCATTATCTGGAACAATACTAATGTCTGCTGTGTGTTGAAATCTCATGTGAGGATGTTGCATGTTAAGTTACATTAAGTTGAATGTGCTGTCTCCTGTCCACTGAATATTCAATGGCTATCATCAGCTGTGTTGAATGTTTATTAAAATAAATCATCCTCCTCTGCATACACCTTCATCTCCCTTTTGTCTTTGTGTCTGCTACCCTTGATAGCTCCTTGTGCTATAGACAGAAAAAGTAAGACAGAGAGAAAATTAATCGTTCTTTAAGGTACAATTTCAACTTCATAATCGGCGAGCTTCAAGAACAAACCTAATCAGTTTGTTGTTCTTCTGATGACTGCTAATCCTGTAATTAACCATGAGCTGTTCTTTAAGCTACAATTTCACTTTTGAAAAGATATTTTAAAGAACAATCCTATTCGTTTTTGTGAATCCCAGGAAATGCATTGAGCAAGTTTTTTGGGGAGAATTTATGTATGCACAAAAACAGTTTTTGGACTTGACTTGTTTTTTGTTCGCAAAATTACACTCAAACGTATGCCAGCTTTGGAACTGGAAGTAGCCAGAAACCTTGTGCATGCCACTTTGCTTCTGACGAATTGAATGCAATACAAATTCCAACAGAACATCAATACAAATTGAGTCTATCAATTCTAAAGCATTATCTCATCGTATCATAAAGTTAAAGTCTCTGTGGATGAGGGCAGACAATGGGAGTCTTTGGAACGCTAGGTGGCAGCAGAGTTCCCAAATAAATTTTCCTTGATAACGTAGTTCTGAGCATGCGCACATTACCGAGATCAATGGATTCACCTGGTAAGTCTGCAGCCACCTAATGTCCCCAAAAGTCCCCATTGACAATTGGGTAAAGGGGCACACTTCCTTACCTAGATCACCCCACTGTGACTTTCCAACTGACTGGGAGTCATTGTTGGCAAACTTGTTAATGGTTGGTTGTCGTCGTGCCAATGACACATGGAGAATGGTTGACGAGACCATCTTGTTGTTCATTTCATTGATGGCTTTGTCGGCCGCCTCAAAATTATCAAATGTGATGAAGGCACAACTAAAAATTAGAGGGGGTAAACAAATTAAAAAACATGAGGAAGCTTTGTCTTTTTTAACTCTCCAACTCTTTGTACTATTTTCCTAGAGTGGATCAACTATTTGAAATCCATGAATATTTTCATAAAAAGTAAACACCACATTCCTGGTTTTTATGAGTTTTTGCAATTTGCGAGTAAAAATTTAGTTCAAGTCTGATAAAATGAATCTTCCTCATCATACGCCAAAACACAGATTTGTGCAAGACTGTGCAAGACTGCACACTGGAACCAGTTAAAACCCTATCACTTAAGTTGTTTAGCAGAAGAAAAAAAAAATGCTTAAAAATGTATTTGTTTTTGCAAAAGCAAGTGGAGAACCAGTCACAATTAGCAATGACATTACATTACATTTTCGCCAGTAACGTTTTAAATAAGCATGAGTTTTTAGTGCTTAGAAAGTTTGCCCTGATCAGCAAAGCCTTGTTGTCTTGTCCTATACAAATTCATTGGAATTCACTTAATACGGACATTTGCCTTCCATGATGTGCAAAAGCTCGCACTGAATCCATGTTGCACACTAGCACTGTCGTCAGTCTTAGAAACTTGTGTATTTGACTGTTAACTTATTAAGACCAGTCACATCATCGTCAATTCAATTCAAACTCACATTTATTTCCATACTTCATGGACATTTCTAAACAACAATCAAATAACAAAACAATTAACTAAAGAAGTAACCACAAATCCAGTTTTAAAAAACAGAAAAAAACAAAAACAAGCATTGAGGCATCTTCTAGGAGCTGGTGCTTGTGGTGAGAAGATGATGAACAGTCAACCAAACATAAACAGAAACAAGAACTACGGACAGACAGGTTGAACAACGACAGAAATGATGAAAGACTTGCAAATTTAACTCGCACAAATAACCTATTAATTGAACCCAGTCAGTGAGAAATGCATTATTGATGCCCACCTCTTTTCCTGCTCCATGTTGATATTTGAAATCGTCCCAAATTTCTTGAACGTTTTATCGCACAGCTCGTGGGATATTCCGCGGCCGTGGACGTACACTGTTTTCCCACGCTTTCTTTCCTGCGAGCCTGTATATATTCAAAAAGGCAACAGGTGTTACGGTCAATGAGAGGACAGGTGTTAATCATTACCATAAAGAGTACACTAGAAGGGTTGAATTAGTATTGGGCGTGTGCTTCAGATCAATACCACATGGGAAAGTGACAAGAAAGGTTGATGTACTTTGAGAGGCTGTAAACTGTTGGTAATCATCAACAATTTCGTCAAGCACTTACCATTTGAAAGTTTAACAGCATCAGCACAACGACTGTTCAGCTGTTCCACCTCCCATATGTGATTGAGAAGACACTTAAATCACCAAATTAGTAGTGGTTTCCCATTGGTCTGAACCACTCTGAACTTCCAGGCATCATAATTTACACTTGGATTTAGACACCATATTTTATATATTTGCTTGTGTGTGTAGCCAGAGTTATTGGAATTGAAGGCCTTAAAGGAAACTTTTTTGAATTCTGGGCATATGGCTCTGTTTAAAAAAAAAAAATTAATACATTTATTGTGATTGTAATATTTTTTTTTTAATGCCGAATAAATAATAATAATATTAATAATAATAACCACATTTTAATAGATGTTAATTTTTGCATCGGGGATAATTACCCTACAGGATGTGTGTTAAGCGCTGTATACTCAGTACTTTCCCCGAGTTCTGTGAAAAAAATCCACAGGCAAATCACTTCGGTGGGATTCAAGCCCACGACCTTTGCATTGCTAGAGCAGATGTCTTACCACTAGACCACTGAGCTAGCCCGATGGCTAGAGGCAGTTCGAATCATTGGCAGTGGGTACCGCAACAACTTAATAGATGTTAATTTTTGCATCGGGGATAATTACCCTACACGATGTGTGTTAAGCACTGTTTACTCAGTACTTTCCCCGAGTTCTGTGAAAAAAATCCACAGGCAAATCACTCGGGTGGAATTCGAACCCACGACCACATTCAAATAACAACATTTGACCCATATCCATCTGGCTACTGGATTTCCCGTAGAGCACCAGACACTCTAAATTCCTGTCTAAGGGAGTACATGAACAATAACCAAGTGTGTTTGGTTATACTCTCATTACTAGTGATATGTGACGGGAATTATGGCTTCATCACATGATAGAGAGTACCGGTATGTAATTTGTTGTTAACACAGCACAGTTTGTTTGGAGAATGTTTATTTGCAAGGCAGTACATAATGAATAGTTATTGTATAACAGCAGTAAGCACTACATAGGCAAAGGGCAGGAACAGTGTACTATGGAAATTCAAGTGGATCCGCGTTAAATGGATCTCTACATGCTTGGACTTAATAGCGCTATGTCCGTCTTTAAGGGAGATCTTCGGGGGAAAAAACAAAAAGCCTTATATGCAAATCATAATGAGACTCTAACCCCAAATAGACAGTATTGCCCTAAATACAAATGACTGTCTCATTCAGGAATGATGTACAGGAGACTGAGAACCTACCTTCAGATGTGTCTGTCTGGGATGTGCTTCTACTGCTTACAAAGCTACAAAAAGAAAGCAAAACACACAGTTTTAAATGAGTAGACGTATTCACCACATTTATTATACTGAAGGCTGCCATATTTCACCCAATGTCAAAACAGTGGAGGGTTGACTGTGTACTTTGAAGATGCATTCACCACATGATATCATATTATAATAATAACAATAGCTTGCATTTATATAGCGCTTAATACAGGGATTCTAAGCGCTGATAAGTGAGATGATATAGCTTATACTGTAAACATGCTTAGTAAATAAGTGGGTTTTGAGTTCAGTCTTAAATGAGTCCAGTGTAGTGGAGGCACGGATGTGGACGGGAAGGTTGTTCCAGAGAGTGGTCGTGGCAATTGAGAAGGCGCATTTTCTGTAGCGAGTGTGGGGGATAGGACCAGTGTTAAATTCTAGGTGGGCAGTAGACGATGATCAAAGAACACGAGATGATGGTTGCTTTTTGGGAATAAGTAATTCTGAGATATATTTAAGGGCTGGCAGGCTGGCATAGTTTATCTATCGTTCCAAACCACAGTGGATGATATTGAATGGTCAGAGAGTGGGAGGGTGAAAGGTATATACTGTCCCACTTTCCCTTTCAGTAGAAGTCAAAACAATGGGAATTATAATCCTCCCATTCATACTCACTTGTCATATAGATTCTTCTTGTGTAGTTTCCTGCCGTCCATATTGGGTCCCGGACTTGTCTCCTCCCCACTGGAAGGGCCACTGTTTGGACCCACAAAAGGCTGGAAAATGGGCAGATCTGGTGCCTTCTCCGGCTCCTTCAGACTGCGCTGGAGCTTACGTGACCTCTTGAACCCTGAGCTCTTGTTTTCTTCTAGCTTGGCTTGCTTGGCCTATCAGGTGTCAAAGATTTCAACAAAACTTAAGAGTCTGAGTGGCAATTGATACGGTTTAGAATTGGAAATTCTAAGCAAATGTTTTGACCCTGGTCACATTGGTATGCCTTTTCCAATGTTGCGCAGTAGAATATTCATCAAAAATGTGTAAACTCTGTGGTAATAGTATTGTAAATTGCTTGTTCATTTTATTTCTAATTTAGGCCTATTGGTATATGTGTAAAGCGCCATGAGCACAGGAGATGTGTGCTATAGAAATAAAGTTTATTACAATTATAATTAAAGACACTGGAGGATTTGGAATGACTTGAGTTAAAAGGTTTTGTTAGGAGCCTGAGAGAGGAAGGAATTAAATGAACAGTGAAACAAAACTACATCATAGGAAGAAAAATCTGTAAAGTATCCAGATTTAAAGGCACAGTACACGTTTGGTAATGACTCTGAAAATTAATGGCAATAAAAACTTACTTGGTAAGAAGTACAGCAGCTTTGGGTAGTATAATGACTTTTGAGAAACTTTTAACTTCGAAGTACTGCGGTTATGGAAAAATATATCACTTTTTATTCCCCAAAATTTGAATCTGAGAAGCGTTTCTGTCAGAAACGCTTCTCAGACTGTGTATTCCTATGGGGAATATTCTTCCTGCGTGGAAATATTCGCTCCGGTTTTTCGGTGATATCTCAAAAATGCGACCACCTTTTGAAGTGAAATTTTCACAGGTTAGTTTTATTGTAGTTTTTAATACCTACATTTTCATAGGATTAACACAATCAGTAGGCTCCAATTACCAAACGTATACAGCACCTTTAAATGTTTATTCTAAAAATAATATTGTTCTCTTGTATTGCTATTATTTGTGTAGCCTTTTTTAGTAGGTTTTTAATACTTTGTAAAAAAAATTACTGAGTGCAAAAGGCCTTGAGCATCAATTGTGACAGATTTTGCACTAAGATTTATTTTTATTATATAATTCAACAGCTTGTTATGGCTGCATAAATGAGGATTAAAATATAAACACCTCTATCTTCTTTAAAAACAAATTGTTTGTTCTTGTAGATCCTTTAATTGTGCAATTTGTTCATGTTTGCTGGCGAATAAAATGAAATGAAACTTAAGTAATCAAATGTGTAAGGTTGGCATTTTGATGGTCTTTCTCATTTGATATTGGTAACACCGATACTTTCAAGAGGATTGTCAGGGATGCAAGTTGTTGCTGCAGTTCTTAGCTTAGCGTCTTCACACTAACCTGTTCAGCAGCTAAGACTTTCCTAGCGATCTCTTTGGCATCTTCCTGACTGGTTTCTGGCAAGGCTGCATTGGTCAAAATGGAAATGAGTCGGTAAATAGCAAGAACAAATCATTTTGTAACACCCCACGGACCCTGCCCCACCCCCCAAAAAATGTGTAAATAAATGAAATATTTTTGGAAATTATTGTTCACCTTTTTATTACTTAAAATTAAAAAAAAATCAAAATAAAACAAATAAAAACAATTGTTTAGTCTAATTTTTATCTTGATTTTATCTATCAAGCAATAAACCACAAAGTAAAGTTTACCCAGTCAGTTTCCCCTTGCGATTTATTATTTGATATTTGAAATGAACAGTTGCATCCCCTTAAGGTGATCCCTCTTCTGCCACTTCCCTGGTTGTATCGTAAACTTGGATGTGAACCCAGCTATACAGCAGTTACAGGTTGAATGGCTTATGACAGGCACGCCCAAACAAAGAGAAAAACAAAATAGGGAGACCACCAACATTAGGGCTTGCTAGCTCAGTTGGTAGGGCGCAGGCATTTTAATCTGGAGGTCGCAGGTTCAAATCCCACTCTAGTCAATTTATCTTTGTTCAACCCAAAACTTATTTTATCTATTGACTTCAACTTACCTCTTTTTGTGCCTGGTTGAGGAGTAAGGGGTGCAGGCTTGTTTTTGTTGTTTTTCAACTGTTGTAACATTTTCTTCTGTAAAAAATTAGTTTCAAAAGAAATTTATTGCCAATAATTTTATTGGAAGCGTTTTATAACAAAACAACAAAGGATTCTTTTTGGTGACTAAATACCTTCGTCAACCCTACCCCTGGTGTGGTAGGATGCAGTCTCCATTGCTCAATGTCAGTCTCGATGTACACACAGGGCAACGGAGGCTGACGTCCTACCAGGGATACCCATGCCCATTTAAAAGATACACAGAGGCTGGTTCCAACATTTATTAATAGTTTGTGGATATGTTGCCAGCACAGGCTAAGTTTTATGAACGCTATGCCGGCAGATCATATTCATAGACATCATCATATGATATAGCGCCCTCCTCTTTTTGACGTGAACAACAGTAGCCGACATTTTATAAATTATAAACTAATAATAATTGCAGGGATTGTTTACCACTGCTGCATAGCTAAGTGGAATGTCTAAAACTACGGAAATTTAATTGGCACTATTCAGAGTCAGACACAAACACTCGTTTATCAATCAGTTTATCAGTTTATTGGAGCAGTGTATCTTGGCACTTAAAATGGGGCTAAATCCCCAATAATAAGAATGACTTCATACAAAATTCATACAAAATACCAATATTCCGTCCTGCAAAACTCACAACACAAATCAACAAGACACATAACATTTTTCACGAAATTGATGCAGTAATATTGTATGTTGTTTACAAAATGACATATTCACCGAAATGTATAATTCCATACCTTTTTCCGTATTTTGGCATATTTATTTTGCAGCATCTCCTCTTCCTCAGTCATACGGGATGGAAACACCATTTGGCGTGTTTTGTTCTTGTTTTGGGGAAAGTCAAAATTAAAAATAAAATTGAAAATGTGGATCCAATTCAAGTACGTAGCAGACGGTCAGCAGCTGTCCACCAGCAGAAAGAATGTGTTAATGGTACCCGAGCGAGGTAATCAGCGATTTAGGCATGAGTTATCCGTGTACCAGTGTAATGTACTAGGGTTACCGCTTGGTGGCGCCATTATATTTTTAGTACTTGATCCCTGCCTACATTCTCTGTGACAAGCGATTTTGTTTTCAGTAATTCAATTGATTGTTACGACTGGAAAGCTACAATTTCAGTTGATATTTGTTCTTTTGTACGGGCTGTAGCACTTTAAGTGAATATTCTCAGTTGAACAAGTTGAGATGGGTGCCAAGAAAAAGCCTAAAATCACCTGGATAGTGGACCTCGCAAGCCATCTTCCACATTTCGAAGATATTTTCGACGAACGCACATTTTACTGGACGGCTATTGTTTTTGTTGTCTCCACTTGCGTCTTTGTTTATTTACTTTCGCGACGGATGAAAATAAAGAGCTGTGATCTTTAACATCTGGACATCGGAGAAGAAGAACAAATTCCATCGAGTTATTTATTACCACCTGGCAAGTTTTGCTGGAGCGTGTCGGCGAATTTTGCGTGTATCATAATAATTGTGAAGTTACTGCACAAATAGATGGGGGAAAAATCTAAATCGTCGTTTTATCCCTCACCGTGAACTTTCATTAACAGGAGGTGTTGGCGAATTAGACTTTATTTCAGAATAGCTGCGATTCTTCTGTTGCCACGCTCTGCCGGAATATAACTGTAAAACCTGTGTGTATGGCTTTTGTGAAAGTGTTATGGTTCAATGCACTTGTCCTCGGTTACGTAATTGATTGATTTACATGAATCGTGGTCCCATCATCATCATGTAGGAATTCACTCGCTCGGGAACTTTGCTCCCTGAAAAAAAAAATATCGATGGTCTTTATTTTAAAAAACAGCAGATTCTTCATAGGAGGGGAGAACTATAACTGCATTTATGTGGACAATTTCTTACATTCCCACAGCCAACGAACTTTAAACTGGATAGGATATAAATACGGACTATATTATGGTGGCGCACTTGTACTCCCTTAGCAGTGACCAAACCAGGACTTCTATCTAATCTTGTTGGTTTCGTCTTCCGGTGGCTTGCATTACACATCACAGTTTGTTGTGCTTGAGTGGACAGGACTTTGAACGATGTCGGCCCAAAAAAGCTTTTCTTCAAACTTCGGAGAAACTTTTGGCTAGATAGTGAAGTTTTGCACACTTTTGAGAAAGGGACATAATATTAAGAACTATTAATTTAGGAGAAAGTTTTGAACGAGTCTTTTGGGGCTCTATTGGAGTTGGAAATGGGGAAAAGGAACAGCAAGTTGAGACAGGAAACTTTGACGGATCTTTTGGAGAAAACACACTGTGAGTATTAATTTTTGAGCATGGAGGTAGTCAAATTCTACCTCCATAATTACCAGTATTTGCACTCTTAAAAGAGAATCAATAAAGTTGCTTTGTGTTGTGTTTGGTTTGCTGATGTCCGACTGTGTAGAATTTTGTATGGTTCGATCTTCGATCATGGAGGTAGGAATAGATGAAGTAGCTGACTGATGTACATGTCTGGATGTATTGAAATGGAATTATATGGATGGATCATAGAGCAAGGACTCTGGTCCTTGCTCTATGGATGGATGGGCTGGGGAAACATGAAACATCAAATTTAATTTATCTTCATCAAAAATTTAATCCTCATTTAGAACTGGTGACCCAGCCAAGATGTCGGCGAAACAGGTCAACTTTTACTCTGACCAACGCTTACTCATGCTTGTTTCGTACTTACAACTTGTCGGCCTACTTGTCGATCAATTTGCACGCCGACCAACTCGTGCACAAATGAATTGAATGGTTTGCACATAGAATGTATTAAGTTTTGAAAGATTTTGTTGCTGTAAGCTAAGAGTTTCATTGAATTTATTTGACCCACAGGAACGGCTAGCCATGTAATAATGCAATGTTAATTTCAATTTTCAATTTCAATTCACTTTATTATCCACAAACGGGAAATTCATTTCGGCCTTTTACAACAATAAGTTAAATTTACAAAAATTACAATACATATAAAAAAACTTTAGGGAAATTTCAGTACAAAAATACATCAAAAATCCTCTTTTTTAGCCTTTGAGGGTACTGTAAATATGAGGCATTATCTTTTTTTTACAATATACCCAGCTAGGTCATTTTGGTTTCAACAGCTAATTCTATTTTCAAAAAAATAATTATAATAATTGAGGAGGCTGACCAGTATCTTTCCAATTAAAAAGGTTACAGGAATTTTCAAAATGTTTCAATAAAAAAGAATCGCCCTATTTATATCATGGAGAACAATTAAAAAGTATCTTTAAAAATAAAAGGGAATTTTGTTTTAGAGTTACATGAAGGAAGGGAATTTAAGTTACTTCAATTCTACAAATATTCTCAAGTTAAGGGCAGGCCATTGTTCTTAAAAAAAAATTGCGCGCGCGAGATGGTTGGAGTAGGAGTTGGTCAGAGTATGAGATGGTCGGAGTAGGAGTTGGTCAGAGTATGAGATGGTAGGAGTAGGAGTTGGTCAGAGTATGAGATGGTAGGAGTAGGAGTTGGTCAGAGTATGAGATGGTAGGAGTAGGAGTTGGTCAGAGTATGAGATGGTAGGAGTAGGAGTTGGTCAGAGTATGAGATGGTAGGAGTAGGAGTTGGTCAGAGTATGAGATGGTAGGAGTAGGAGTTGGTCAGAGTATGAGATGGTAGGAGTAGGAGTTGGTCAGAGTATGAGATGGTAGGAGTAGGAGTTGGTCAGAGTATGAGATGGTAGGAGTAGGAGTTGGTCAGAGTATGAGATGGTAGGAGTAGGAGTTGGTCAGAGTATGAGATGGTAGGAGTAGGAGTTGGTCAGAGTATGAGATGGTAGGAGTAGGAGTTGGTCAGAGTATGAGATGGTAGGAGTAGGAGTTGGTCAGAGTATGAGATGGTCGGAGTAGGAGTTGGTCAGAGTATGAGATGGTAGGAGTAGGAGTTGGTCAGAGTATGAGATGGTAGGAGTAGGAGTTGGTCAGAGTATGAGATGGTAGGAGTACGAGTTTGCCGGAGTACCAGACGGTCAGAGTACGAGTTGACTCAAATTGTGGACATAATGGGTATAGGACCTAAAGGGCTATTACATAGTGCACAAATTTAATAGCAACATTATTTAATTGTTTCAACTGATTAAATAAGCTGAAACTTCATTTTTTCCCTATGTGTCCCATACTTTCCATAATTACCAACCGATTGTGATATAAAATCAATGAAATAAAATATCTCGTTAAAATGTTCCCAGTGCAATAATTACATAAGGCCAAACAAAATAATATGTGTGTTTCCTATTACACTGACTCAAAATTTAGGGTAGGTAGGGACAAAGGAACATTTTATTTTGACAGAATATTTTATTGCTCCAAAACTTAGGGTAGGAACGAATGTTAAAAATATTTTTGCCCTTGCACGTAAATTTCCTGCATACGTACATGTACATGAACAGTGAACACCCTAAAAATGACACATGCATCCAGTCCAATGCCAGTAACAATAAATATAGTTGCAGTACCACACTTGTACAAAATATGAGAGATATTTATAAACAAGAATTCAACGAAGAATTAAAATAATACAAACTTCAGCAACATTAAACTTTTAATTAAGTGTTAATATTCAATCACTAGCCTTGCATACAAACTGGACAGCCTTTATCCACATACTATTACTATTTACTATTTATTTAGCATACCGAAGGTCATTGGGCAAATCGGGTCGGCCATGTCAACATCAAATTTATGATTGAAATTGAGATCTGTACATTACTTACGATGGCGGCAACGTTACTGTTCCAACGTAAATCATGAAATACTTCACTCTTGAGTGTCGATTGAAACTTAATAAACTTAAAAAAAAAAAAAAAACGGAAGTGAAGTTGGCAAAATTGCGTTTTGGGACGATCTTATCACATAATTTCTGCCATTAATAATACTATTTCCATCAACAACTATTATCATGGGTTTGTGATATGAGGAATTGGCCGTTTAGAACTCCGTTTGTAATGAAATATTCGTGATTCAACGATCGGTCGACAACGCACACAACATTGAGAATAAATTCAATGAACTTTGCCCCGCAACGCCCTCTATTGGCAAACATTGATGATGTTTAGCCTTTATCCAAGGCTGTGTATTACCGACAATCTGCAAGCGTGCGGCACAAACACTGTGTAGCAATTCTTTACTGGGCTCGAACGCCGTGTTCCCGTTGAAGACTAGCCCAGCTCTCGGCCAATCACAGCTTGCGGAATGTTGGTTATCGTGGACTTTGGACCGCTGCACTGTTCAGTACAACAGGCCATGTGCTGTGTGTGCATGGACTACCTCCTGTGGGCGACCGAACGTCGTGTATACATGTGGTTCGTGTTTTGACTTTTGCAAACTGAAATGAACGATTCGGAATTGCGATCGCGGCCACATTAAATCTAACAATAATCCAGACTTGTCAACTTATAAAAACCCTTTTGAAAAATAGGAAACATTAAATATAAAAACCTTAAATCATAGGGTATTTTGTCAAAAACTTAGGAGTGGGATCGGGTATATTTTATTTTATTTTGTCTGCAAATGTCTAAAAACTCCTAGGGTCGGCGTGTTTTTCTAGGGAGGGTCGGGTAACCGGAAACACATATTATTTTGTTTGGCCTAAGAGAAAGTGCAATACATTTACCCACTGCTGAATTGAGCTGACCTCGACAGTTAAATGAGAAAATAGAATTGTCTGTTGTAAACTGCTTACCAACCAAAAGGACCTATAGTATAAATGCAAAAATGAGTTGGTGGCCTGACGTTTCGACCCTAGCAGAGTCTTTCTTGAAGGCTAAAAATTCTAATATCAGTAATTTAACATTATGGAGGACCCTTCTTTCATAGTAACATAGGCTGCGTCCTAATTGGCGGCTATGGCTACGGCTAGATTATTGCGACATTGTACGTTAAAGATAGGACGTTCTTAACAACACCCTTAGCAACAGTCGTAGCTGTAGCCGTAGCCGACAATTTAGATCACTGCCGTAGCAAATATTGTATGAATTATGATGACATTTTGATTTACTTTTGACACCGTACTGTATTTCTTATTTTATCTACAGTTAACGAGAAGGAGATTTTGCAGTGGTAAGTGTAGATCATCTTGGGTTGAAATTATTTTGTTTTAGTTCAGTCAACACAGTGCTGTCACTCTGACAAGTTCTTGAGTTAATTTGCTGAAAGATCCTAATGTTGCATGCTGTGTTTGACTTCCTCAATGAACCAAGTTCAGGTGGATATTAATAATCTATCATCACGCAGCCAAACATTATAAATGACTGCTTCTGGTATGCCAATAGAAAATTCCATGCTGTACATGTACATGTACACTATGTGCACACTCTGTAGGTGTACATGATGTGTGTGTGCATTATACACTGGTTCTAATACACCTATCAATTGTATGACGCACTATCAGACCCCCGGGGATGGTGCGTCAAGTTTGCGTCTTTACTCTCGGAAAAAATGACTGTGGGTACGTCAAGTCCAATAGTGGTCAGTCAAAAAAATCTTCGAGCGGTGCGTCGAGGTACGTCATGGTCCGTCGAGGTACGTCATGGTCCGTCGATGTCCATTTCAACATTTATTTTGTTTATTTAGTGGAGAATAAAAATGCACCTACCCTCCCCGCCTGTGTAAAATGATGTTGGTATTATTTTGTTAACATTTATGTTGCCCGAGGGTCGGGAATTTACCGCCAGAAAGTCAGCGATCACCACATGCCAGCTCAGACGGCCGTTTATTTTCCACACTGCACATAGCAAGCCTTTTGCCCAAGCCCAATACACATATCCATGTGCATCATGGCGTGGTGGTTTTGTCATCCTCGGCCCCGTGGTATATTATATCTCTCACACGCACGATAGTGGGGGTCGATTGTCGAGTCATAGATGGATACGAGGTAAGCCTGTGACCATACGTTTAATTTACTATCCGTTTCAAACTTTTCTAAACGGTTAACCGTTTGTCGGCGGCAAGTGAATTTGTTCTAAAATACACGAACAACAAAGACGATGTATAAGGAAGCCCAAATGTTTTGACAATTAACATCGAGACTGTACATGTACCTGTGTCAGTGTATTTTGTAAATCCTTGTTGTTTCATGTTGTTTCCAAAAATTTACCGACCGAGAGATAATCCTTCACGATCTTTATAAGCACAACATCCCGCCGCAGAGTCGAAGTCGTGTGAATATCCCCCATCACTTCCGTGTGTATTTGAGTTTGACAAACGAAAACTGCAGTATTGCTCACGCACGTGTACGCAGTTATTTCTCACCAAGGGAATTTCCCTTGCCTTATCGCTCCCACAGCTACACGCCATTCCTTCGCCCCCTAACTATAAAAGTTTACCACGTTAGGTAGAGCAAGCACATCCGCGGGATCGCGGTGATGAATACAGCGCTGTGAGAAGCACTACGTCATAAATAATTATTCACGCGATCGGCCAATCGGAAAGCGGCCAGTCATTACCAGTTATTACGAGGATGTGTGTTATTTAGTCACATGTAATTCATGGCGCGGTGGTTTTGTCAACCTCTGCCCCGTGGTATATTATATCTCTCACATGCACGATACTGGGGGTCGATCGTCGAGTCATGGATGGATACGAAGATGCATTATTTAGTAGACTGGTTCCCTCTCTATTATTTCGTGTGTTTGATAGCTAGTGCGTTGGGAACCGCACGTCTCGAAGATCAAGTAGTACATTCTCGCCTCGTGCATACACTTGCCATGTATTTTCAGCATGTGTGCCGGGAAACTCGTACGTAAAAGGTTGAATTATTTGGTATTCACTGCGCCTGCGTCGTTTGCAAGAGATTTTATGTGCGTCGTCGGTGTCCGTCCGTGGTGCGTCGTTTTCTGCGATTGGTAAGTCAAAAAATCGTTCGGAAGACAGTCCAAATCTGCAACAAGTGTGTCAATTTTTTGACTCAGGGTGGGTCTTTGGACACGCAAATCCCCCCCCCACATATGAACAGTGACGCACCATCCCCGGGGGTCTGATAGTGCGTCATACAATTGATAGGTGTATAAGCCTACAGTGTACTAGCCTGTAGCCACATGCATGAAATGTGTTACCACAAATCCCATAACTTGTATGACTTACAGTACATTTTAATAATTTATTTCGATAAAGGTGCTGCAGCACATTCAGCAGCCACTGCCAGAAACACTGGGGCAAACTCCTCAGTAGCGATAAGTGTAACTGTCCCATCACGACCCATCCAAAGGATGGAGCAATGCCAATAATGGTTTTGTGTCTTGCAAGACCGGTACTTGAACCCACACTCTGCTGGTCAGAAATACCAGAGCTTAAAACCAGTGCACTTGACCACTCGACCAAAATTATTACCCCATTATTATTTTTTTTCTTAATTTTGATAGGTGTACCTCGTTTTTATGATTTTAATTTTGTGTCCTTCTTTTTTGTGGCAGGCACAAAGGGTTCTTGAAAGACTGTCCCAATGGCTACCTGAATCAAGAAGTAAGTTTTACTTCTAAAGTTCATTGTACTTCTGTTAGCCAGTAATGTTAGCTCGTAATGTCATGAACTCGACATTCTGTAAGGAGTCTTATGAATGCATTTAAAGATGCCAGGTCTGATTTTTGGCCGATTTGACCCATAAGTTTAGTTTTAAACTTCAAATAGCTATTTTTATAGATTCAAAAATGTTACAGACTTCATTTGAGGTATTGCATGAAAAAAATTGGCCGATTATTAGCGATAATTAGTTAAAAACTAAAAATGAATTATTTTCAGGATCCCGACATTTAATCGTGTCAATCAACCTTACATGGCCACACATGTGCAAACAATTTTGCATCCTTTTTGTCCAGTGTCCGTGGCATTATACGAATGTTTATGTAACAGTGTTTTGTTTTGAATCATCTGTCAAAATTCGTTCAGAGAAAAAATTCTATACAAACAATTATTTTTAAAGCTGAAAATCGGACCATGTAACTTTAAAGTTGGATAACTTTACTGTAGTATACATGTACAAGTGTAAGTATGGTAAAATAGTCACTTGTATTTGGGCTGTAATTTCATTTATTTGGCCTTTGAGTGGAATTGTTTTCAGCCCGTAAAACCTCTGTGAGCTGAGCCTGTTGCAGTGTTCCATAAGATAGAGGTCGGTCAACCTCCATTAAAGAACAACCATCATGTTTTTTCATACAGAATGATGTAACCAAACCAAGGCTCAGAGGGAAAAATAGTCTGATACCATTTTTGTTTGATCAGTATTTGTTATTAGTAATTGATTACTAGTGGAACAAGACCAAAGATGGTGGCATCATTACCAAGAGAAGATTGCATTGATACGCAATACAACATTTTGATGCAGATTAGCAAAAGAAAACTTATGAAGGAAAAATTAAGGGTGATGTTGGTAAAAGCTTTTAAAGTGATCATTTACATCCAGGTAAAAATTCTGCTGAGAAATAGAGCTTTTGTTAGGAACCTATAAACATTGGTACAGTATGCTGCCTTGGTTTCTGTCCCCTTCTTGTCCTTTCCCTCGTTGGGGCTGGAGCTCCGTGAAGCCCAATGATAGTCACTTGGCGACTCATGATTCAACTCCAGTAGGCCCAGTAGTGTCACGTTCCATCGGTTACCTTAACTTTGACTTTCCCCCCTCAAATTTGTAACAAGTCTATAGAACTCTGCCATACCACACTGGACATACATTGTAGGTTTCAACTGTTTTCCCAGAACTGTGTCTTCATTTTATAGTACACTTTGATCATTAATTCTTTTTTATAAATTTATTATGTTGGCTTCCGTTGGCTTCTTACACAAATCAAGTAAGAATCCGGCAATCAGGGGTCAGTTATTGACTTTATTGAACAAAGTTGGTTTGTCTTTGTAGTAAAGCAAATTCGTTCACAAACAAATAGTCATTGATAAAAACCTTTGCAAGCAATGCAACATTGCATTGCGATTTGCAATCACAGACACGCACCCATTATGCCCACGCACACACAAACACACACAAAAAGAAACAAAGGGGTGGGGGGGGGGGAATCAAATTTCAAAGTCCACTATGATTTTTCAATCAAAGTTACATCCAATGTTTACATAGCCAGGCTTTTTTTTCTTCAAAAGTACATACATTGGCAGAGTGTTGAATTTAAGCAACTTGTAGTCCATCCATTGACATAATTGATGATGCAGAGCTACCAACTCTCCCTGATTCTGTAGAAAGTTCCCTGGAAATAAACCAATCTGTCCATGTTCTAATGAACAAGTTTGACAATCTCCCTGATTATGAAAACTTTGTCCCTATTGTGTTGAATGTAACTCTAAATATCTCCCTGATTGTTGTACAAAATCCCCCTGACCTGCAAGATGCAAATGTTGGCAGCTCTAGATGAGGATGCGGATGATGAACTTTGACATTACGGCTGGAGGTCACTAAGGAGCATTTGCTCATTGGAATGAGAGACAGACTCAGAGATAGATTCCTGCTTCATCCCAGAGTCCCAGGGTCTCCACCTCATGACCTTGTGTTCCTCAGCTATTGGAATGTACATGAATACTGGGATGGGGACAGGGGATTGTATCCTAACACCATTCAGCTGTTTGATGTAAGACAATCCATGAGTGCACATGCCTTGGTTGAAGTGGATGCTTGGCCTTCAGCAAGCCAATGGTCAGTTGGTCGCATGAAGTCAATAACCTGAGAATAAAACTTCTTTTTTGAGAAATTTTCATTTCGAAGTTGCTTTGCTTCCTCGGGGAACAATTTCATCCAGCACTTTTGCACAGCAAAATATTAAAGTTTCTTCTGCTGTTTCCTCTTCTGAGAGTACATAATGTACAATTTGGGTATGGTTGAGATGAACAGTGTCTTGTGATTATTAAATTATATGGAAATTAAAGTGTGAATTTCTTCTTGGAGATTGCCTGAAACCAGGGCTTGCACTTAACTTTTTCAGTGACTAGACAGCAGGACATTGGCTTGTCATTTCACCAGTCCATTAGCTTTTTCACTTGTCCACACTATATATTAAATAGGGATGCTTTTCAACACTGAACTTGCCAGCTGGACTAATTGGAGTGAAGTTTGACTGGTCCTCAGGTGTTTTAACTGGCATTTGGCAGGCGGACCAGTGTTGAGAGAGAACTGGTTGCCTGTGATATTCCTGATTAATGTGGGTATTGTACATACTGAGTGCAATTACTCAGGTCTGAAATTACATGAGGCTACAAAGGACTATGGCTTCTGGCCGTGGTCTTGGCCTTGGTGCCCCTTCCAAAGTTTCTCATTAGACTTTTAAGATTTTCCAGTGGAAGTGCCCTTTGCAATAAAGATAATGGCCTTGCCCTCTCAAAGACAAAATTTTAGGTCTCTGAAATCATTCACCCAGAGCCTGTGACATTATCCCATAATCATGGGACTCCAATTTGAACGCGCCTCTACATGGTGCGTACACAATCTCATACACATCTCTCTACAGTCATAACTTATGAATGTGAAATGTGTTGATCAGCTGTCGACCCCAGCGTACAAACTCGTCCTCGACTGACCCATCAGATATTTATGAAGATCGCAGGTGAGGGAGTCATGTGTCTCGACACTCCTAGCGTACCCTTAAGGAATGAGCTGCAGTCAAAATCTGAAGGCACAGACTGGTGTCATTACTTATGAATGACGCACTTGATTGTGTCTTAAGAGCATATGTACATGCAATACATTATTGAGGATATAGGTTTCATTCAAGTTTAATCTGGTTAGATATGAACACGATGTTCAATAAGCCGTTTGTGAGTTGAATTGGAATGATGATTGGCACAGTGACTTGTGTGGTCTCTAGTCACAAGTGATCAACTCAAGTTTTGATTGTTATACAGACCTGGAATTACTTAGAGGCCATGGCCTCTGTTGCCCCTGGTCTTGGCCTTAGTGCCCCTTCAAAAGTTTCCCATAGACTTTAAGATTGTTCTAGTTGGAAGTGCCCTTTGTAAAATGAAAATGGCCTTGCCCTCTCCAAGATGATATTCCAGACCTTGTATCTAATTACAAAGACATCACAATCATCAGCAGAGTTGAATTGCGTCTAAATTTTTATTGAGTCTATTAAAACTCCACGAGAAAGTTACAAAATTATTTTGAGAAAATAGAATTAGCTGTTGCAAACTGCTTACCAACCAAAAGGACATGTGGTATAAATGCAAAAGTTAGTTAGTAGCCTGACGTGTTGACCCTAGCAGAGTCTTTCTCAAAGGCTAAAAAAAAATATAAAAAAAATAAATAAATAAAACATTATTTTGCTGTGTTTGGGGACAACTTCTGAGAATAATATCAAAGATGCCACAAGGATGGCAAATTTCTCCTGGGTTTATCACAGTTTGCTTTCCCTCGTCAATACTGTAGACTTAAATTAGATCCATGCATCACGTTGTCCACATTCACGATTATAAAAGTATCCCCCCCCCCCCCCACCTCCCCGAAAAAGCAAACACCCTATTGGTGATATCCAATTTAGAGCATTCCGTGAAAACATTCCCGTACGGAAATAAGAAAACAAACAAGTTATGAAAACCCACTTCCCTTAGCATTACTTCAACGTAATATCCAGTTCGCTCTCAAATACAAATTGCATTTGGAAATCTCAATAACAAAGTAATGCCAGAGGCAGAGAAAAAGGACGGCTTTATGGTTTTACTGATTGGACATATTTTTTTTGTCTTGCAGCGTCGTTAGTATCGGGAGTGATTGGCCAACTCCAGATGATCTTGGGGCCGTAGATATTCATTTCATGTATTCATTTCATGTCCCATAAATATTGGATTTTAAAGGCATAATATATTGTTGGGTTCTTGGAAGAGTACATTTATTACTGTCCTCTGTTTATCAACGAAACACTTCCGATCAAGTTGTTAAAATTCTCTTCAAATTATATGGTCAGGTTTTTCAAGGAAACAGCGACAAATTGTTGATACTCCATAAGTGATTTGGTAATTTATACTCATCCAATACATTGGTTTGTTTTGGTTTGTTAAATCAAACGATAATTCAGTACTTGTGGATTTCTCTGTCATGGCAGTGTTATGGACTGAAATAATTCTCAGAATAGTTGGGGCTTGTATAAAGTAAGCTTTCATGATAAATAAATAATTTTTCACTTAATGTAAAGGGTTCTCACCATGCACAAGCTAGCATATCGGGGCGACTGGCACAAATTGTGGGCTGATACACGCAAATTACGGCCAATATGCAAAAACAATTGTTTTAATTTTTATATTTTTATTTTCAAACAAAACTTTTCCAGATCGAATTTACAAAAAACGTTGGTTCAAATCCCACTCTATAGTCAATTTTTCTTTGTTCAACCCTAAATTGTTAAAAATTTACCCAGTCATTTTCCCCAATGGTTTATTACTTGATCATTTGAATTGTATTACATGAGGGGTAAGCTTCAAAATATTATTTCCTATGAGATGAATTTTCCTTTAAAACCCATGAAATAGTATCTTCAACCCCAAACCCCCTCCCCACGGACATCGATCAAAAGATAAAATACCTGCTGAGCTTATGCACATCTAGGGCAATTTGCATCCGGGATAATAAACGCACTCCCAGGCTGTTACCACCGGAGTCTAAACACGAAGAGTTTGGGGAATTTCATCAAGATGCTTTCGGAAGGAGCAAGTTTGTTTGTTCATCAGCGGGATGCCTGGTATTTTTAGAATCGGACTAACAGTGGGTTTGCTTTCGATGGAAAGGAGTCTCCCCCCCCCCCCCCATCTCTGTCATATTTGTTTATGTTTATGGCTTCAGCTGACCACTCGGATTTCCCTGTAAATTTATAGTGTATTTACCAGATGTCAAGTGCAGTTTGTAGAAGGTATTTAAGAAATGAAATAAATACAGTTGATTGTTTAGTTTCCTTTAAACAATCCATTTATTAAGCTTAAGAAGCTGTCATTTTTCCCCCCTGATATTCAGGTTTTGAATCACATAGTAGTTTTTATTTTGTAGTGAAATTAAATTTGGTCACGTTCTGATTCAACTGCCATCTTTTTTTTCTCGTCCCTTTTAGTAAAAATAGAAGAAGAAATTTACACTTCTTTTTTAAATACGAAAAATGTACTTGTTAACAAATACAACATTTTCTAAATATTAGCGGCGGCTTATGAATTGATTTTCAGGCTAACATTACTCTGCAGCTTATGTGAATAACTGCTGGTACACCAACCTCTTGCTGTTACAAAAAAAGATTTTCCGTTGAATTCTATTTATTTTTGTTCAACCGATTGACTTTGGTTTGACTATGTTTGTCAAATATTTTACTTGACTCCATTTTCACAAAAATTCCCCCCCCCCCCCACCCCAAAAAGGATAGTGGCCTGACGTTTGGACTCTAGCAGAGTCTTTATCGGAGGCTTTAAAAAAAGGTAGTCATGGTTAATTTTCATGCACCACACTTGAACATACGTGTACTAAATACAGTGAGTGAACGCATCAGAACTAGTTTCTTCCAAAGCTTGCTTATCAAAACAATTCCCTCTTCAATGTCTAGTGCCTTGATGTTCTACAAACTTCAATAACGTTATCCCTCGGTTTACAGTGGTGACAGATCTAAACATCGACAGACAAACCTCCCTAGATGGCCAAGCTAGCTCCCTGCTGGGCCAAGCCAGTAGATTACGGATCATGTTCGCCTCACGCTGGCTATTTCAGAGAAATGTTGCCCTTTTGATTATCAAGATGAATCTGATGATACTACATGTAGATAGGTTTAAATTATTGTGTTTAGAGCATCCCAGTCAGTCAGCTCAGTGCACTGTGTCTAAACCTCTTTTGTGGGTTCGAATCCTGGTGGATAACTAAACAAGGTTATTCCAATGGATAACTTAAGCTGGTTTAATTTTAATGTCTACTTTAAAGCTTGTTATTACTCAATCCGGTTATCTTCTGTATAGTCATGTTTGGTTATTTTTACTTGTGGATAAATGATGATAAATTTAGTGGATACCATGGTTGTAGTGGTGGATAAAGCTGAATAAGTTTTTAACTTGGTCAATTGATGAATAAATAAAAGTTATTCGAGTGGATAATTGAGTCTTGTTTTTCATGTTGATAATTGAAACCTAGTTATTTTGGTGGATGGTGGATAACTAAACCTGGTTAATTAGTACACAGTTTGTATTATATGTCTTGTATATGTGAAGTTTAAGAGAAACAGTTTTTGTTAACAGTTTATGGAAAGTGAAGACATGAAATAATGTTGAACAGTGACCATCCTTTCCAATTCTATATTATCATAATAAAGAGTCCCTGCTGTTTTGCACCTTTGATCAAAAATATACTATGCCATGGACTTCGAAGATAAGATTTCCATAGAATATCATCACATATATGTTTTCATAACTTTATTGACTGTTTTGACTGCATAAGCTACTGTCATGTTCATCTACATGTAGATATCTAGATGTCAACATGTACATGGTGTGTCACTTGAGAAATGCTGAATAATGGATATGTGGATGTTCGTTCAAGATCTTCAGTTATGGTTTGCCCATCTGTACCAGGTGGAGAAGAATTTTCATGTGTACTGTCGCTGTCTCAGCAAAACCACTTATTAGTGCATGACTCTCTCAAACATTATTAGAAATTACCTCATTCTTCCAGATACAATAGTCCTATTCCATTGCATTCTACATTTCAAAGGATCAACTTAGAAAATACTACTCCCAATTTTGTTTTTTAGCCAACATACAACATGATTTTTCATATATGTAATCTATTGAAATATGTGTGATGGTCAAACGCAACTAATCATACTAATTGGTCTGACAGCCTTATTGAATTAAAATATTTATACACCGAATATTGGAATATTCCACATTGACTTAAATGAATAACAGTTGTAAGCCTAATAAAAGTGAATTAATCTAGCCAAGAACCCATTGGAGGAAAGACAAGGAAGGAAGTTTCAGTTTTAGATGTGGGAGGAAAACCACAGAATTATTCCAGGGGAAAATCCACACAATCAGGAAAACCCGATCCACATAGTGCCCCCGGCGGGAATCGAACCGCAGTCCTAGCGGTGGAAGGCGAGGTAAGATACCACTACGCCAACCCGACCACCCCTTGCCGTCTCAAAGATGAAATTCCGGGCTTGCATTACTCAAGGGTTCCTTGATGTACATCAATGTATAATGCATTGATTCAGTCTGTTGTGAAGGCAACCTGGGTCTCATCACCAGTGAGTATTATAATTGTATTCATAAACAAGATATTGAAGATAAAACAATCTGGGATTTGACCTCGTGCAGAGTCAGGAATGCTCGAAGCATGACAACATACTGTCAGGAAGATATCCACACACAAAATCATGGCTTGCCCATCAGCATGTTATATGTGGTATCTATGTCTTGATTGTTGTCACAACCTGGTCTCAAAAAAGGTCTGAGCTGTAGAAAGACATGCAGAAATATACTGACTTACTCATCAGCACATGATAAAGGTACCTCAAGATATGTTGGACAGCAAAAGGTACAATAGCCAATATGCACGAGCGCCATCTTAAAAAGTATACCACAATGCATTTTGGGAAACCGAGGACAGTCGACAAATAAATCAAGCTGCCAAGATGGCTGACATGCTGTAGTTTACATGTAACTATGCCAGGTTTTATAGGCGTGTACCACATTGCTTCAAAATCAGCGTGCCACTATGGCTGCCAGTGTTGCTTGGACTTTGATTTTACCCAAAATTCTTTGCACGCCAATCATTTGCATTGGGACATTCATGGGCTGTTGTTGGCTAATTTTGCTCATGGCTAGTGCTGGCTTCTTTTCTGCATTGTAGCTGAAGCAAATTCAGGCAAATACGAAGCCAGAGATGTCCTTTTCAAACACTACAAAGATTATAGACAGTAAGCATTGCCTCTAGTCTGGCAGTAGCTGATGATGGGATTGTGCCTTTGATGATGCAAGCATGGAATTTGGCACACAGTCAGAATATGTCATTAGAAAGATATTTGTCTTCACACAGATTAGTCATTTGAAAAAATATTGGAGGAATAACAGGCAACTTTCAGCATTTTCAAAATAGAGGTCCCCATTGCTATGACAAATCTGCGATGGCCCTAATAAAGTATTAACCACATACATCTTTCTCATGACATACTGTGCGCCAAATTCCATAACATCATCAAACGTACAATCCCCCCAAGAATGTTTTCTCTTTCTGCGTCACTACTTCTGGTTGGTTGTAGGCCTTGTTGGTTGTTACATTTTGTCAGGTTTTCCCAGGAGCTTTTTCTGCTGTAGGTGTTTGTTAACTCTCGGCAGAAAACTGCATTAATTTGAATAAAAACAAGTACGGTGAGAATGATAAGGCCAGAAGCATTATATCGTTTTTTGTTCGGCTGTAATAGACCTTATGCACATGACGTCATTTGAGTAGGGCGCCCTTGCCTAGAGGTCAAAAGGAAGATGTTCATTGGCCATGGCCTGTGTGCCGCGCGTACAAATCTGTGCGTTTCCATTGTTTCGTCATCAGTTTACCTCTAAGATGGCGGCTTGGTGACGTCAAGGCATAAGGTCTATAGCAGGAAATGTAATGGCTTGGAGATTATTAATTTCCGAGTCTGGCATGGTCGTCCTGAGGAATGCAAGAGTAAACCAAAGGAGGTTAATGAACTGTCGGAATGCCTTTGATTAATTAGAGTCTCGTGCCTACTGTCTGAGGTCTTCGAACAGAGTAATGATTGGATTGTAGACTGGTGCCATGTCTAGTGACCCAGTCATGATTCATTACGATGAGACCAAACAGTTGAATATAAAGATGGTATGTTGTTTGTGTTTTTACCCTTACATACACTGATGTGTGCTCAGTACTTTCCCAGAGTCCTGTGGGAAAAAAATCCACAGGCGCATTACTTGGGTGGGATTCGAACCCACGACCTTTCCCATTCTAGAGCAGATGTCTTATTACCAGACCACTCAGCTTGCTCGGTAGCGCAGTACATGTACATGTAGGTACATGAATTCTATATTTTCATGATTTTAGATTTTATTAAAACCGAAACCGCAACGGTTGGTGGACTACAGTCTCGTTAAAAACAAAGTACAGAATTGGTAATTATTGAAAAATAAAGCAATTTAGCTACATTGTAAACTTCATACTTCAGTGCTAATTACCAGAAAAAAAAATCCATCTGAAAAAGTTTCAAAGTCAAGGAAATAGTTTTTTTAAGGATTTTTAATATCACGATGCTTTTTTTTGATAGCCAGATTCCAACTGAAAAGCAAAAAAATATTTTGAATTTTTTTCTACATGTACGATCGATAGGCCTAAGTCATTCTCTTGTATTAATTTGATGTGTAAGTATTTTTTTATGCTTTGAAATGTAGATGCCAATTGAAATTACAAACCTGCACCATGTTATTGAGCTCATCCCTGCGAAGCCGTCATTGCAAAAGTTGGCACATAGCCAAGAGACCATACCATCCTCTCTCCCATCTCCCATCAATCTCTTCTTACATTGCAGAAGCAAATATCCAACTGTCATGATGGATTACTGTAAACACACACCATACACAAACCAGTTGCTGGAATAGCACAAGAAATATCAATATACTGTATAAGTGTATATACAAGGCTGCTCACTCTTTAGTAAATATAGGGTAGCTCTCAAGACTCCAGCATCAGTAACTGACATTAAAACTTGTGATATATGGAAATGTCTTGGCCAAAGAAAATCCAGGTCATGCTGGATTTTTAAAAGGTACATGTACTTGTGGGCTTACGTAGGCACTTGTAGTGGCCCCCAAGACTATCAGTGTGTTTCTTTAGGCAACAAACTCACACCTTCACTTTGCCACAACAGTTCGCCCCCCAAAAAAAATCCCACCAAAAAAAAAACCCAAAATAAAATAAAAAGTCCGCCCCCCCTTAAAAAAAGTCTCCCCACCACCCCCCAAAAACCGTCCCCCCCCAAAAAAAAAAAATAAAATAAATAAATGAAAAAAAGTCCGCCCCAAAAAACCCAAAATCAAAAAAACAAAATCTGTCCCCCCCCTCAAAAAAAAAGTCCGCCCCCCCCCCAACCCCAAAAAGTCCGCACCCCCCCCCCCCCCCAAACAAAAAAAGAAGAAGAAAAAAGTCCCCATCGTAACTTTATTCACCCCCCAAAAATAATTCCTGGTTACGGGCCTGATTGTGACCCTACATAAAATACTGGAGTGGTCCGGCTGGATAGTTCAGTGTTGAAAAGCATCTCTTTTTCTTGAAATAAAGACTAGTGAAAAAGCTGACGGACCAGTGAAATGAGGAGCTAACTGATCCTGCTGGCCAGTCACTAAATAAGTAAAGGGCAAACCCTGTCAACCTGTGAACAACAAAACCTTCACAGTTCTGCCAGCCAAACCTTCTGATCAAACAAACCTCATTATACCAGCCAACTACCCAATGCACTCAATAATTATTTGCTCTAGAGTCCTTTAGTAATTTGGTTTTGGAGGTCAAATCTGAATATTGATTACTTTTGAAGAGATTTTAGACAGTGACTTGAGTGGTCATTACTGGACATCCATCATTGATCCAGCAGAGACCACCAGACATTGTTGGATGACTCAAAAGGTAGTCACACAATATGTTACCAATCTTAGACAGAGGGACACATTACTAACCAATGCTAAGCAACATGACTAGGGGAACTTTGTATTTGTTACAGGCATGATATTCTTCCCACATGTACTTACATGTAAGTCTGTTTTACTGATTTTGTTTTCCCTTGGATAAATCAGAAAATTTGTTTTTAATAAAACCTGAAAAGTCTTTTAGAGCCTGCACTCTATGTACATGTAGGTCAGCCCTTGTGTTCGAAAACATGTCCCTACTTTTTTCCAGGACCAAATATCACACCTATGTACACAGGTTGTTATTTTTTAATTTTTTTTATTTTTCTTGAAGTCCCTAACTAAAGTATCTTTTAGCCTTGTTGAGGGTTAACTTGCATAAATTAGAAAAAATAAAATAGATAAAGATCGGTTTGCGATGACACCACTACATAGATACCTTTTGAGTAGTGGTGGTTCTGAGAAGAACCGGGGGTTGACAACTCAACGTTTCGATCAGGATGCTCTGATTGTCTAAAGGATAGTTATTTATTTAATTTGCTCATTTTATGGCATGTATTAATTTATCTACTTATTTAATTGTTTACATATTTTCTTGTTTTTATTATTTTTTCTTTCATCTACTTGTTTCAATGTAATATTTGTATTTTTTTTGTAGGTCAAATAAATAAATACTAATAATAGTTATTTTATCTCCTCCCTTTTCATTCCTTCCGTGTTGGTTTCAGGAATTCTCCAAAATTTACCAGCAGTATTTCCCCAGCGGTGACGCAACAAAGTTTGCTTCGTTCGTATTCAACGTCTTTGACGAAAACAATGTAAGTGTTGCACAGTTTCGCACCACGACATTGCTAAAGCCTAAAGCAAAGATCTATATAACTGTAAATCAATTCAAGTAATAAACCAAAAGGGAAGTCGACTCGGTAAAATGTTTAATAGCTCAGTTGGTAGAGTGCTAGCATGTTAGGCCAAGTAAAAAAAAATACCAGTTGATCGTCCCCGCCCGCATCCTTTTTTGAGGCCGCATCCTTTTTTTTACTATTTATTATTTTCGATTTTTCCTAAAAAAGACAATATTTATTTGTATTTTTAATCCACCCTTGACATAATTTAGTATTTTAAAAAATATTTTTGATGTAAACTTACCGATATTTTAAAATTTGCAACACAAAAAAGGGGGTCGGAAAACACAAAACCGCATTTATTATGGGGCTATGGGTGGGAGATATGGCGATCGGCCGTCGGTAGACTGCACGCTGCATGCAGGCTCAGTACGTGCGTGCAAGATATACATGTACGAGCATAGCTCTATGCAACCTCGCTACCATGCATGGGAGCGTGCCGTATCGAATAGTGCTACGAGATCGATCATCCATGGGAACGAAGTTTAGCTATGGTTACGGTCGTCACTTGCACTTCGACCATTGAGACAACTCGACCTGTTATCTTACGTTGTAAGTTTTGATCGAGTTGACTCGACTGTGGAGTTCTTTCAAACGTGTCGAGTTGGTCTTCATTGCCGCGTTGCTGACCCACGCATCTCGTGTGGCGTCTTCTGAATCTGAACACGTTTTTTTCAGAGTAAAATTTATCAGAGGTGAGCTGCAAGATGGTCTTTGTGTGTGTGTAATTCGCACCAAAAGCAAAATTCTTAAGCCGTGGTGCACGGTCAGTAGGGGACGAAAAACGCATGCTTGTCGATATTTTCTCGGGACTATGCGTCGGGAGACTTCGACAACGGTGTCTGACCAGTACCAGACTACTACTGAGTGTGCATTGTTTGTATAAGATGTAGTCAAGGAACTAGTGCAGGTGGAGCCAAACATTTTTATTTACAAATACAACTCGAAGTTCAAAAGCTCTTTTTGTTTTATTTTTTTGAACTAGCCAAGCCTATGGAATCTTCAAAATGTTGTTTTTAAATATTAATTATAAAAAATAGTAAACTGCATGATGTGTCGGGTACATGACCCACATCATTTTTATTTTTATTTTTTTTAAATTTTTTTACAAATGGTTTTTTCTGGCGTGCCGGGTACATGATCCAACGTCATTTGAATTTTGTTTTCACAAGTATTTTTTCATGATCAAATCTGACTTGGTGTCTCTGATGTATTCTGCATTTTTTGTGTTTTTCTGATTGCTTGGGTGAGGTGTTACTATTTTGTTAATCCTTTGAAAAATACCTGCACACAAATAGATTTTGAGAAAGTGTATTTCTTTTCTAACTATACTTTTCCAGGTTCAGGTCAACATTGGTGAATCCAAGAACAAGTTGGATGTTTCGGCAAACCCCCCTGTTAACCTGGGTTCTCATGCAATAAATTGATATAAAGAAAGTTAGCGATGATTTCAAACTGAAGAATTGGTGGCCTGTTTGAATCGAAATACTTGGCGGCCATCTTGAAAAAAAATAATAAATAATAAATATAAAGGCCCTCATCCTCCTCTTTTTGGAAAAATCAGGACGATCAACTGGTATTTTTTTTTATTTGGCCTTAATCCGGATGTTGCGGTTTCAAGTTCCGCTCTAGTCAATTTTTCTTTGTTCAACCTAAAATTTAATAACATTTTGTCAGTCATTTATCCTAAAGTTACCCAAACTGGAGTATGGTTTGAAGCACATTGTTTATTTATCCTTACATTCTTTATTTACTTTCTTCTTTGCACATTGACTCAGCAAAGCATACCTGTGACTTACAAGTACAGGTGGGCTTGTGGATTGGGGGGGGGGGGGGGGGGGGGGAGGGAGGGGAGGGGGGGGGGGGGTATGGAGAAGGTATTACAAATTATACAAATATTTGAGTAGTGATAAGTGCCCAAACCTGTGGCTAGTGGAACTGATATGATTGTGTGAGCTTTTTGTTATCTATCATCAGTTTGAGGGGATCAATCATTGAAATACATCCACTATGGCCCATGAAGTATTTTGCTGTTGAGTGTAGATTTGTAATTTAAGTGGTTTTTTTCTCCATCAGTAAAGGGACATGTTGCCTTAGTATTGGGGGCTTTGGGCTATAAAAAGCATTTATGAAAAGATCATGATTGGAAAGATGTTTTCAACTTAGTATAATGATCCACACAAATAAAACCTTGAAATGGTGTGGTTTTCCTGAACTAACATGGTCTACCATTTTGTAGAACCAATTTTTTTACTCTACAAAATGGTGGACTTGTGTAAGTTCATAAAATAAAAGGAAAAACCACACAATTTCAAGGGATATTTGTGTGAATCATTTATTATGCTACTTTTAAAACATCTTTCAAACCATATTCTGTTCTTAACAAATGCTGTTTGTAGCTCAAAGCACCCAATCTGAAGGCAACGTTACCCGCTAATTTATGCTAAATTGTACATGAATATGCAGAATGTTTTCTGTGAAATAAAGTAAACAAATAAAGGAATGGAAGATTTGAGTTCATGAGAGAGGTTGGCAAGTTTGAATCCAAGACAACAAATATTGCCATTACAAAATCTCTGTGACAATTGAGAAGATCCCCAAGCAGTTCAGATGCAATAATTTCAGGACACCAAAAGCCTCTGGACTCTGAAATCTCTAAATCTTCCAATCCACATTTGGTCTGATTGCCTCTCTATGAGCATTGGGCTCAGCAAGTCAGCCTAGATTTAACAGCAGGCAATATTGTAGCTTCAACACAGGATTTGGTGAACTAACCATGGCCGTGTCGCAATCATGTTTAACTTGGGTGGACCCAAACCACTTGATAACAAGGTCTTGATCAACAATTGCATCTGACCCCATTATCTCTTTATTGTGTCTTGTCTCTTTAGGATGGTGCCATCGAATTTGCTGAGTTCATCAGAGCCTTGTCTGTTACGTCAAGGGGAAACATAGATGAGAAACTAGACTGTAAGTGTTAAAGTTCAACTTATAGGAAATGGCTCAATTTAGTTTGACTATTTATCCTTCTTTGTTTTGTGTTTAGTTATTGTTTCCTCCCTGAACGGCTCTAATTTTGTTGAGATTTGATCGGAAAACTAGCCAACCCCCCCCCCCCCTGTTAACTGTGCCTAACTCAGAGCTGCCAACTCTCCCTGACTCTGCTGAAAAATCTCTCCATGTTCTGAATAAAAGAAAATCTCCCTGATAACGGAAACTGTTTCCCTTTTATGTTGAATGTAATTCTAAATAAATAGTCGTCTCTAAAGTAAAATTGTCTCACTAATGCACCAAACAAACAAACAACCCAACAACCCAACAAACAAACAAACTTTGGGGAAAGGGCCCTGATCATACACATACATACTTGTATCAAGTATTTAGATGAATCCGCCATTTCTTGAAGTATCAAGGATTGGAACATAGACACATCATCAACATCAATGACCTCATCCTCATACCCAAATCCTCTCCTCTTCCCCAGGGGCATTCCGACTGTATGACCTGGACCATGATGGATTCATCACAAGGGAAGAGATGCTGAATATAGTAGATGCCATCTATCAGATGGTAGGCAACATGGTACGCCTACCAGAGGAGGAGAACACCCCACAGAAGAGAGTGGATAGAATATTTGCCCTGATGGACAAGGTAAGGCGGTGTCCAAAACTGTGGCTCTGGCTACAGCTAGATTTCCGCGTTAAAGTAGAGTATGTCCTTAAGAAAAGTCATAGCCGTAGCTGTAGAGGCTAACTCGGATACGGTCAAAGTTTGAAAGTCCTTCTGTGATTTAAAGGCACTGGACACGTTTGGTAATTGTCAAAGACCAGTATTGTTACTTGGTGTATCCCAACATATGCATAAAATAACATACCTGTGAAAATTTGGGCTCAATTGGTCATCGAAGTTGCAAGAAAATAATGAAAGAAAAAACACCCTTGTTGCACAAATGTATGTGCTTTCAGATGCCTGAAAAAGGCTTCAGGCCTGAAGTCTCTTTCAGATTCATGTATTTTAGTGAAATTTTCTCAAAAACTACGTTACTTCAGAGGGAGTGGTTTCTCACAATGTTTTATACTATCAACAGCTCTCCGTTGCTGGTTACCAAGTAAGTTTGTATGCTAATATATATTTCAAGTAATTACCAAACTTGTCCAGTGCCTTTAAACAATAGCCAAAATATTTGTTTTGGACTTGATGGTTTGGATTTCAAGGTAGGGTCCTACTTTGGTAATGACCCCGAAAATTTGTTGTGTAATTTCTATCCGAAAGCCTACTTGCTATAAAGATGGTTATAATAATAATAATAAGGAGAACTTTATAAAGCGCAAACAGTTGCAGATCGGCTCCGCCTCAAGGCGCTGGATATAAACAAATGGATTAAACAAAATAAATTACACACAAAATTATTACAAAAATTACATCTGGACCAGCCAACAGTAAGCTAAAAGTTCACCCTCATTGACTCTGCAAAATTGTTTCATTTGAAATGCCCCTGTTGATTAGAAATCATTAAAAGTATGTCAAAAATTAAAATCGCCAAAACTCACCCTTCTTAGAATGATATTTTAGGCCGATCTCTTTGTAGATTGTTTATAGCATGATGACATTGTGCAGTGTGACTGGTCAACGTGGGTGGCCAGTTGAGTTTCGGGCAAGTGTTAAGAATGCTTCACATCCGCACTTCATAAAATTCCATACATTTTATTATAAAAACTGTTAAAGGTACTAACCACCCTGAGAAATATTGTTATCTGTAAAGAGACATTTTTGAAAAAAGTGTCTCATGTATAAATACAAACATTTTTTTAATTTTATCGACCATATGCATAGACTGTGCAAATCTAGCCCACGTAAAACTCCATATGGTTGGGACCACTATGGTCCCGGAAGTTTGAATGCGCGCGAGATTTGCACAGTTTATTGGTCGCCATCCTTGAGGTCAAGTAATGGAAACGTGCATGTGTGTATAATAATAATATATTACAGAGTATTTTTTATTGCGCCAAATCCACAAAATTAAGGGGCTCAAGGCGCACGAGAGTGAATCCTCACACAGTAAAGAAAGAGGATATGCCAAGTGTATGTGCCAAGCACAACTCTCAGCCAATGAGGGCGCTGTTTGAGCTTGTAACGCCATATGCAAGGGTTCTATTTCCAAAAATTAGTACTTTTTACAACGAAATTTTCTCGTTTTTAGCGATATGTTTCTCAAAAATTGTCAAGTGTCAAAACAAAATTCATCCCTTTTAATTTATAAAAAATGCAATATTATTTCCTCCTTCTTCCCTTTTGATAGAACAAAGATGACAAACTGACAAAGGAAGAGTTTCAGAACGGTTCTAAGGAGGACCCAACCATTGTGCAAGCATTGTCACTCTATGATGGTCTGGTATGATGACCACCTCTGACCCCCAAGATCAACGGTAACCAAAGTAAAGTGACCTACTCCTAGGAAAATAAGTGTAAAAGGGCCGTGTCACATGAGGCGATTTGCAGGCAGCCAGTTCTAGGCAATTTCCATGGAGAATAACTTTCACATGATTTTCTTTGGGGATAGTGAGGCACCGTTAGAACACGCAGCTTTGTGTTGCATACACTCAGTGAAAAAAAACCACCCCAAAACCCACAATAACTTCAATCCACCTTGAGCGGTTTTATAGAAAAACAGCAAAATCTGAACCCGGCACTGCATGTAGGCACAAACAAAAACATGAGAAAGTTTCCACTTTAATAAAAAAGTTCTGACTTCTCTCTCCGGTATTGAGGGTTACAACTTTGTTCAAACTGTTGTTTCTGTTAAAAGGGGAGTAGGTCACAAACTGTTTTGCTGAGATTACATTATGTGCAAAAAAATAAGATTGTATTATTAATTGTATTTAAACAAAAGTTAGAAAGGTTGGTAACAAGTTCAGATATTTTTGTACTTGTGGTTTAGTTTATTTGGTCAAGAACGTTGATATTGGCCTGGTGGATGTGTCAATCATTAAGTTATCCAAAATACCTCATAACAGCAGTATGAGTAAATCTTTTGATTTTTTTTTCTACATATTTGTTTGTTTGGTTGTTGTTGGTTTTGTTTTTGTTTTTTGGGGGGGGGATTTCACATCAGATGGATTTTCCAGAAAAGTATTAGGAAACTTAAGTAGAGTTTTTTACACTTATAATACTAGCCCTGACCACAGAGAAAGCCCTGATAAACTCCTTGGACATAGCTACCCTTTCTTTTGTGAGTAGGGTTAAGCGAGACAACCCCAGGGCTAGCATGCTGAGTGTCCATGCATTCCATGAAAATCGCATCCAGTGTGAAACAAACATGGGATAGTGGTGGGGTTAAGTCTCTCAAGGAGTTTCCTGGGGTTTTTGTTTCTGAGGAATTGATTAATTGTGAAAATGGCGATGATGTGGGGTTTTTGTTTCTGAGGAATTGATTATTATTAGTGGCGATGATGGACATGTTAATCCCATGTAAATCCCATGTGCTTGTAACTTTATGGTTTATGCTTGAACCATTGTACCACCTCGATGTCTGTGCTCACAGAATAATGTTTGTCCAATTTTGAGCAAACAGTATTGACAAAGAATTCAAAAATAACATATATCTGAGAACTTCACTTGTACAAAGAACTATTTGATAGAGTAATTATTATACAAATATTATTATTATACAAGCTCGTGTTCATTTTGTTTATTGGACTGTTGACAATTTTGAAAATGTACGACCGATTATGGTGGTATGGGCATTGGATGACTGTAATAAATATAAACACTTTTAGTTAAGTCCTTTTATTAAGAAATTAAGAAATTTGAAGTTTTGAGGTGTTAAAATCCGTGCTTGACTGCAGGAGGGTGAAATAGTGCAAAAGATGGGTGTTCAGAAGTTTTCAACAGTTAATTATATTTTCTTTGCTATTCAAGGGGTGAACAAAAAAACACTCTCAAAGTAAACTTTTGTTTTGGTTTGATTTATCATTTTGTGAAACAAATTATAAAAAGTTTTGTTTTTATAGACATCCGATTTGAATTTGAATTCCCCAAACAGCACCCTCTTTTAATCATAGCATAATTTCTGCACTGTAGTTGTGCAAATTCTTTTGGGACTATTGCAATGTACATACCAGTATGTACAAAGCATTTAATGAAACAGATGGGGTAACTTAGTGAGGTAGCTTAGTAGTTAAGCGCAGTTGAGAATTTGAGTCTATGGAATTATGCAGCCATTGGGTGATAAAATGCTCTTTAAAAAAATAATGTGCCTTTCTGTCAAGATATGATGTTAACAGTATCAATGGGGCCAAGTTTCAAGCCAAAAATATTGCTTGCTCAATAAAGTACTTATTACCAAAACTGTGCATGGCATATGTAGTTCTTGCTCTGGTAGAACGCAGTCTGTCTCTGCTGCACTCGGTGGGACTGTAACGGTGACTGCCGGCCTACCAGGGCTAAAGCGTAGCTCTATAGAATTGTCCCAGGGCTCAACTTCAAGGAGGAAGAAAATACTTAGCAAATTTCCTTGCTAAGCAGAAGTTAGCAGGATACCAGTCACTTGGAATGTGCATTTCTTTGTATTGTTTTAAGGCTGGTAACCAGTTGCTGCTTAAGAATTTCTGAGACAAGGCTGCATTCGAATGTGCGGCTAGTGTTGCTGTGAGCATACTATATATGCTTCAACGCTTGTTCAGGTGACGATCCGGCCACGGCCTCTCATTCGGACACATCCAGATTCCAGACTATCTAAGCAAGCTTGTGTGCCAAGCAGCTATGCGTGAAAAATGACCCCGGGTCTTTCACTCATGGGCAATTACTTAGATGCACTCAGCAACGTCCACATTTCCTTATTTGTTCCAATTAAGTTAATAACTAGGCAAGTAGATCTTGTGTCAAACCACGCAGAGCTACTGGTTTTAACCCCCAGCTAGATTTGCCTACACCCCAGGATCACAGTACAAGATCCACCCTACTTAAGTATAAGTAGTTTGCTCTCGGGGCATTTGTAGGAAGTAGACACTGAGCAAATTGGTCCTTCATGTTTTGGTTTTTGTTTTTCATCAAGGGATTTGAGACTATTCTAGGTATATATAGACTGTGCAAGTCTCGCGCGTATCCGAACGAGAAAACACGTCAAACGAAGAACATTTTTATTTCTGAAATTAAATCTTTGTTTTAAATTATATCTCATGACAAAATCTGAACAACAAAAATAAATCATTACAATTTTATGAAATGTTTTAGCTTTTGAAAAAAAAATCACAATAGTGTGTATATTATTATTGGAAAAAAATTAAAACTCTGGGACAAGGATGCCTATTTGATGTTAACTTTTTAGAAACCCCTTACGCGGATTCGTGAAGGTCAAACGGGTCTTAAATGGACCCGTATCGCAGTTTAAAAAGGATGCTGACGCCTCAACAACCATAGACTGCAATGAAAAGGGTTTGCTTTGCAATTACAGCATCTGGCGATTATAATACCGCATCCAAAACAAGCGTTTACGTAAGTTTTATGATCGGAGGCGAGCACAAAATTCTTAATTTTTTGCAATAACCGGAAGCTTGAGGTCAAGTTTAATTCTTGGGTTTTCTTCGTTATATTGTTGAATTGGTTTTACATTCATATTTTGTTATCACTTAGTATTACGTTCCCAACATGTATACTTTTCTAGGTCATAACCTACGTTAAACTTAAATAATTGACGAAACAAAGTCTCGCCCACGTAAAACTCCATATGGTTGGGACCACTATGGTCCCGGAAGTTCGAATGCGCGCGAGACTTGCACAGTCTATTTACATTCATTTTCTCAAGTGCATGATAATTGTTTGCCAGACTGGTACTACATAATTTCTTCAAACTGCCAAAGTGCATGCGTACAGAGAGGCTATTTTTGGCCACTAAAATCATGCTACTTTAAAAACACACACAAAAAAACACACTATAACACTTAAAGTTAAATTCCAGTGTACCAGTGTACTTCCCCATGTAAACAATTCTTACACCATGCCTACAAGCATAAAATACTCTCGGAATAAAAAAGGTTACTCACAAAGTACATTGACTTAAATTTGATTTGAAAACCTGTTGTACGTGCATTCACAAATGGAAGTCTGTTATAGTCTTCATACTATCATATCGAAAAGACAAGATATAAAAGAATTTGTTGCAATTATTTCTTTTACAAGTTTCTGTTGAGTAGAATGTGTTTTCAGGTTTTCACAGATGTTAAAGTAGTGTGCATTCTCAACTTGAAATACAGGGTACTTTATGTAGTTTTGTTTATGGAGACAGTCTATACGTAGATGTACATGTGTATGTGGAATTTATTTTCAGCGGCACTTTCTAGGTTGTGGATTGATAGTTAAGTAGTTTTTCTCAAATTTGTTTATCTGTAATTTATTGACATTTTTTGGCCATGACCAGAATCTGCAATTTGGGATCATCAGAATGTGTGGCTAAAACTCCTTCTTTAACTTGAGATGTAACAATGGGAGATTTGGGGACAGTAGGTGGCAGCAGACATACCAGGTAAACCCATTGTTCTCGGTAATGTGCGCATGCTCAGAACTACATAAACACTGGACATTTACTGGGTAAGTCTGCTGCCAGCTAGCTTTCCAGAGTCTCCCATTGCAATCATAACGTACATTATTTTGGTTTGGAGTGTACCAATGATACACTGATGTGTGGTAAGCACTGTGAATCCTGTTGGGACAAAAATTCACAGGCGACTCTTGTGGGATTTCATAGAGCTGCTTAAGCAGAAAATGTTACTTAACAATTTACTTCTAAGCAGAAATTAGCACGATACTATCCATAAGTGCACACTTTGTGTTATTATGATTAAATGCTTCTGCAAAACCACTTTCTATTGACGACACATTAACTGCACAATCATGTAATATAATGTAGTTCACTATATTATTATTCGTTTGTCACAAATTTATCTCACTGTAGTATTTATAGCCTGCATCCATTTAAATTTAAAAGCTATCAAATAATAAACCACAAGGGAAACTGACTGGGTAAATTTTTAAATGATTTTGGGTTGAACAAAGAAAAATTGACTAGAGCGGGATTTGAACCAACGACCTCCGGTTTAACGTGCCGGCACTCTACCAACTGAGCTATCTAGCCCTATGTTGGCGGTCTCCCAATTTTGTCAATATTAAAAGCTGCACATTTAAGTGTTTGTACATATTTACTTAATCCTGTGGACCTTGTTCACTGAATATTTATTAAATGTTTTTGAAACTATACTTAACAATTTCAATCCTGTCTCTTCCAATGCGATGTTTCATTTCTTCTGTTTTACACAAGCAAGACTCACAATGATCAGGATTTCTGTGGAGGAAAATACTTGTTGCTTGAAATGAGTTTTGCTTTTGTGCCAAATAAGTTCTTTATCTTGTTGGTGACACCTTGCACCCTGTCGCACACTCATCATTCTGGGAGGTAAAGGGTGTAAATGTTTCATCACCTAAAATATGCACTACACTGTATAACACACTGGGACATCGTCTCTGAAAATGACACATTTATGTTTTATGTATTATCGACAATATTGTTCCACCAAATCTGATGCAAGGTTGGTAAATGGTGTCTATGCCCAAACCCTTGTTGTAGGTGGAGCTAGCCTTGTAGATACATCATATAGCTACTCTGTCATGTTCACCATTTTTTTAAAGAATTTTTATTGAGGTCATACAAAAAGTACTTACATGGTATCATCATTGTTTGTTTCCAATAGCACAAATACCACTTCATTCAACAGTGCATTAACGTGACACTTTTTTATCCCATATTTGATGCATTCATTTTTTTCATGTCAACATCATTCATTACAAAATATTGAAAAATAAATAGATAATATGTGACATTAACATGTAGGAAAAAGAAGAAGCAAATGCTTTTTGTTCCCCTTCCCTATAAAGACAGACAATAGAAACGTAAAACAAGGAAAACAGTACCGGGACACGGACATGTTATGCATGAGTGAGACTAGACAATGCAGCAGTAGAGATGACCCTTGAGGCAAGGTCAAGACAAAATGACACATCTTGATGACACATTTGTTTGATAACAATTTCCTAGTATCATTTTAATAATGAAATTTATATTAGAACTAAACAAAAAAGGGTGGTATATAAACAAAGTCTGAATGGGTAACTTGAAAACTTTTAATTTGAAGTGGACCACAAAGTTAATTTGTTTGATTTAATACAATATGTACAGGTTAAACGAATTCAATATAATAAAAAAAAAATCAAATTAACAATATTTTTTAATTTCATGGACACCCATTTAATATACAGAAGCCAAAGTGATGTGCCTACCATACATACCATATGCGCAGTAGTACAGCCAAACCAACTACACTGTCTTCCACCCAGCTATCTATAGACCCTCATGCACCGACACCAGATAGATACAGCTACTGTCTGCCCAAGGTGTGCCACTTTGGGAATTGCATGTACAGATATAGTAAGTGAAAATGCGCGTGCAGCCAAAAATGCGCACAGTACAGTACATAACACATGAGGGAAATGACTCCTGAGCTGGTGCAACCAAGTTTGATTGTGGTGATGGTGTCGAGTGTATTGGGTAATACAGGGTCAAAACCACCGCACGGGCTGTATGTATTTTTTTAAAGGAATATGAAATCGTCATACAACCTTGTTCCGCTGACATGCCAAAATGTTCAAAGGGAATTCAGAAGACATACATAAGCAAGTCTGACCTCAGCCCAAAACATATCTGCTTTTACATAGTTTTACCATCAAATTGATAGTGTAACTTTCCAAAGCTAAAAGCAATCAGTTGGTTTGTTGTTGTCAGAAACGACAGATCTGGGCCTGCATTTCATGAAAATGGTAAGCACAGAAGTATCTGCTTAAGCGCCAAAGTTTCTAGCAGAAACTAGCTACAATCCAAAATGACAGATATTCAATTTCATATGTTACTATGGTCCGGTTCTTATAGTTCTAGTCTTGCTGTATCAATCTCTTTGGCAGCGGGTTTACTAGCATGCTCTCTACACATTCGAAGACGGTATGTGGATCCTGGTCGGCATTAATGTGCTGCGCATCCTCGTAGAAGTCGGCGATCTCCTCGGCGTACGTGTAGTACTGTGACAGACGCCCGCGAACAATGTCTTCTGCATCTGTGGGGTGCTGTACGGAGCGATCCTTGATGCTGTTGGTGCGGGGTGGGTTGTACAGGGCATGGTACTGGCTGCCGGTGACCACGTCTAGGGATCGGAGGGTGAGCCGCTCGTAGACAGAGTCATTAGGGACATCTAGGAAAAACACCCTGATGGGAATAAAAATTATTAAAAAATGTTAAGTGTCTTGCTTTAAGGACACAAGTGTCAAGACCGAGACTCGTACCTACACTCTGCAGATCAGAAACACCAGAGCCTGTGTCCTGAACGCATGGCCCTGCTACGCCACAACCATTTAGAGATCTTGCGTTTCTGAATACTTTAGTTGAGAAATTCCTTGGTGGTTACCTGTTGGGTTCATGTCCGATCTTGGACAGGTTTTCAGCCTGCTCTCTCGTCCTGGGGAAACCCCTGAGTACCCAGCCTCTAGAGGCGCAGTCCAGCTGGGCTAATCTCTCGTCTAGAATCTTGATCATCAAGTTATCTGGCACTGAAAATATAAACAGAAAGAATGCAAATAATTCTATGTAAATGTAGATATACAACAGAACTAACCTGTGAAAATTTCATTTCAAAAGGTGGTAGCGTTTTTGAGATATTGCTGAAAATCTGCAGAGATGCCACTTTTCCGGATTAAACCGGATTTCCGGTTTTATAAAAAAAATACCTCAACTTCCGTTTTTTCCAGGCCGTCCATTTATTAAAAGACCGGAGAGAGAAACAAACAGCAACATGCTTTTTTTCAAGCGCGCGCAATTTTAGTATCCTTACGTTCGAGGCGTAGCACGTAAACACCCTGCAGACGTGTGTGTAGGAAGTTTGCATAGTGAGCGAAGGTGTCATGCACACAGCCTTGAAATGAGTCTGATTTCGTGCTGCGGTGGTCTCCGATCGCATTCTCCATGCAGGAGGACGAGTTGTCTAATAGTAATACGTCCGATACATACGCACACACACACATAATAAAATCAAAGGCCGATCGCGATCTCCTCGAAACATTCGGTAGGTGGGAATTTTTTTTTTTCTTTTCGTTTTGTTGTATTCTGTCTGATACGTTTGGCGAGTGCGTAAAAAAAAACTACTTGCCCGATTCAAAACTAACAGCGAATGAACAAAAACTGAGCCAAAATCCATCCAAGACCTCTACGCAGGAGATATTTGTGGTTAATATGGAGGTATGATTGTCTCAGATATATTTCAAAAAAGATAAATTTTCTGCTAATAGGTTGCACCAAATCGTCCGCTTGCGACTTCTGGGGAGCGCAATCATCAATTTTGCACAATGAAATGGACAAACTCTTGCGCAATCCGTAGCTTGCGCTACACACAATCAGCAGCTCAATTTGCATATCGAGCAAAAGTTTGCGCAATCTGAAGATTGCGCACTATCGTGCAAACACGTGCGCATTTAATTTTTTAATTTTTTATGCCGAATAAAAAGTTTAGGGTCGCGGCATAAAGTTAGGGTTGGTTGGGTCACTCGCGACATTCTTTAAGTGGCTTTCTGCTTTTGTCTAAGAAAAAAAAAAATCAGTGTTTTTTCCGTTACCGCAGTGGCATCTCTGAAATCTGGAGAGGTTATGTCCACACAATCTGAGAAACGTATCTGATAGTATCGCCTCTCGGATTCAAATTTTGGGGCAAAAAAACTGCTATCTTTTTACACAACCAGTTAACCATATCCATTCATTGATTCATTGGAATTGGAATAAACAATCTGAGAATTCTTTCATCGGAAACGTTCCTCAGATTGAAATGTTTTTGAATCCCTAAAACCACATTCCTTAGAAGGGAATCGTTTCTCAAAATGTTATACATTATCAACAGCTGCAGTGCTTCTTACCAAGTCAGTTTTTATGGTCATGAATTTTTTGGAGTAATTACCAAAGGTATACCCTCCCTTTAAAGCAGACTTGAAAGTTGATCGAATGTTCAATGTTCAAAAACTTTCAGGTTGAGGGAGGGGTAGGGAGTTATATACATCAATCCCTTTTTAGTGGTTGATACTCACCAAGCATATTTCTTTCAACGTAGGGTCTGATTGCTTCTCCAACCTTGGACTCATTAGTGATAGCTTCCTTCACCAGCTGGCCGGACGACACTAGAGTAAAAACCACAAACACTTCCATTATTCATTCACGATTTACCCCAAATCTGGTTTGGGATGATTGGGTAGAAACACTTGCTGTATAAAGGTTGTTAGTTTGCAGGTAACATTAGTTTGGCCAGGGTAACAGTATTCACAGAGATCAGTGAGTAGCACCTCCATAGCTTGCATGAGGATGATCACAAATGAGGACTTTATTGAAGTAGGCCCAGGATTCAGTCAACAGACGAGGTACCCTCTTTGACCCCTTAGGTTAACTCCAGCCCCTTGACTTACCGTTCACACTGTTGTACTTGCTGGCAAGCAGAGCTGCCTGCACCGTCTTGCCACTGCCTGTTGGGCCCAGGAGAACTATACGTGGTGTATGGGGAGCTAGAGATCGTGGGTTGCTACTCAGGAATGTCAGTACTGCACACAGGAGAGAAATAACAAAGACACATCAATTACTGCCTTATCCATATTTATCCATATTTACTACATGCAGCTTTAGTTCACGGGACAGATACATGTACCACCTTTTTATTAACCCTCCTACTCTTTGTACCATTTTCCAGCAAGTTTACCATTAAACGGCACAAGTTGTGTACAGAGCTTACCGTGTATTTGTCCGACTGTGTAGATGCATTAAACAGATAATCATACTGCAGGCTGGTATAGTTTATGTGTCATTCATTCAACAGTGGTAACTTAACTTAACTAACTTAACTTAACTAACTTAATCTAACTTAACAGTGGATGACATTGAATGGTCAGACAGAAGGAGGGTTGACTGTGTACTGTGTAGATGCATTCACCACATGATGCTGGCTGGCATAGTTTATTTTATCATTTAATACCACAGTGTATGATATTGAGAAATTACTTTTGGTCTTGTCAGAAAAATTCTGGTTCAGAGAAAGTTATGATTTTTGTTGTTGTTGATAACTTAAAATTTCAAAACACCGCCTCAGAGCGACCTCTCCTACCTTGAGAGAAGACATCAGCCTTGGGCTGGTCAGCGTTGATCGCCTTGTAACGATTCTGGTAACCGCTCTGCAGACCGTGTGCGTAACGGTGATAGACAAGGAGGCGCTCTACTGTAGCCTCTTCACCACACCCCTCAGTTGGCTCGATGAGGCGTCGTTCAACCTCATTCCCAGATGGGTAGTCAAAGGTGGTGTGGTACACATCTTGCATGAATAAAATCAGACACAAAAATATTTGTAATGCTTTACTTTCAAAAAATGTTTTTGAACTCAAGATCAGATTGTGGGTTCGAATCCTGGTAATGACACTTGAGTCCTTGAGCAAGACAACTATTTATTCTCAATTTTGCACATTATCTATAACTGTTATTATTAAACATTTCTGGTAATGAAACCAAGGATGCCTCATAAGTGAAGTAATAATCACGCTAGTTTGGAAGCCTGAGGAAACCTGTAAAGAAGGGTGCTTGCAATAAACCAGAAACACCAGGGTTAACTTCTACTCTTTCACAATAAGTGTTCCGGGTTCTTTTAAGTGCATTACCAATCCCAGTACACGGAACCTACGGCTAAATGTCCCATCCGAAGGACAAGGCAATTATAGTAAAGTGTCTTGCTCAAGGACACAAGTGCGAAGACTGGGACTCAACCCACACTCTGCTGATCAGAAACACCAAACCTCGAGTCTGGTGCTCTTAACCGCCCAGCCATGATAAGCCATCTGCTCTCAACCTTCTACTGTGTTCACCAGCTTTAAGGTCCTTCTGCGGAGCAGACAACGTAATGTCTAGATCCAACTCAACCTACCTCCTGTTTCTGGATCGACTCTCTTCCCCATTTGCCTCTCGATCAACACTGTGTCTGGTGCTTCTAAAACAACTACAATGTAAACAAAAAAATATATTTGAGATTAAGGGATTGGTCATAAATGAGTATTTGCATTTTTGATGGTTGATTTGAAAGCGAGGTTGCCATAACAGAAAGTAGAAAGGATGGAGATTGTTTTTTCCTAAACCAAAGTTACATCTATCACACTCAAGAGGTGTTTCTATGGCCACAGATCCACAGTCAACACCCAAAAGCTGGATACACCTGTAGGACACCACTTCAACCTTCCTAACCACTCCATTTCTGACATGAATTTACAGGGCATTGAGGCACTAGGTAACTGCAGAGAGACTGTCCGTCTGAGTAGGGAAAAACATTGGATAAGGCGCATTAAGACCACTCAGCCCCATGGTTTGAATATCCAAGAAGGAAATGACTAATAACCTTTTGTCTTTGCCTTTTCCTTTTCCCACACAGATATCCACTTTATTAGTCTGCCCTACATTGTATTAACTAATTATTTACCTCTCTTCTAACCTTCCATTTTGTCCTTTGTTTTCCCAACTTCTTGTGATCAAGCTATCCCCTTCCCTTCATACCCCCCCCCCCCCTTTGTCTTCATAATCCCTGCTTACCCCCTGCCTTCTCTGAATGCTTTCTGCTTTTCTCCCTCCACTCTATTCATATATTTCCACTTGACTACCCTTGCAACTCTTGCCTGCTTGTATGTGTGTTGTGTTGTCATTTAGCCTTTGAGAAAGACTCTGCTAGGGTCGAAACATCAGGCCACTAACTTATTTTTTGCATTTATACCACAGGTCCTTTTGGTTGGTAAGCAGTTTGCAACCGCTAATTCTATTTTATCATCTATCAAACTTACCATAGTGTTTGGGCATAATGCCGACTTCTTGCAGAGCCAGAGCTTGCTCTCTCGTCTCAGGGAAACCGTCCAGCACCCAACCTTTCCTCACACAGTCAAACAGCTTCATCCTGGTTGAAAGTAGATCCACCCACAAGCTCTTAGGGATGTCCTGTTGAGAGAACCAAAACAGAGACAATTGATATTTGGTTGGAAGGGCAAGGCAACTTTGTAAATGGCACCTTGATGAGGGAATTTGTGCATTTCTACTGTAACATCTCAAGGGGCACCAAGGCAATGACTAGGGGCATGGAGGCAATTGCCTCTATTGCCTCCGTGAAGAAGCATCGGGCTTCCACTTCCTGGAGGAAAGTGTAAATTTCTTCTGGAACGTTTCAAAGGGCACCAAGGCAATGACAAGGGGCATGGAGGCAGTTGCCTCCGTTGCCGCAGTGAAGTACAACACTTGGTTACAATCACTTTCTTCTTTGTCCAAGCCTGAAATCTTGACAATTTTCCAGTTGACAATCAGGAGTTTTGGGGCCAAACTTGTCCCGCTTTTTGAATGCAGTTAAGCAAAAAATGGTGCTCAGCAATTTGATCTGTTAAGCAAAAATCAGCAGGAAACCAGTCACTGACACTATCCATTGTATTTTATTTTGGCCTCCATGCAATCTCGCAGTCTTATGTCCCACTAGGGATGAAGAGGATAAAGTAAGTCCATACAGTCCCACCATACACACCTCGTTCTTCTTCAGGTGCTCCTTTGCCATTGCTGCCAGTGAAGACACGTCGTCGGCTAGCAGTGTCTCTTTACTGATGTACGCCGTGCGAAGCTTTGTGCACACTAGACGCGCTATGGTGGTCTTGCCTGATGCTGGGGGCCCATGAATGATAATTGCAGGAACTAAAAAAAATATAATGGTCAATAACTGATAAATTTATGTTGCATTCGATAGATCTCATTTGGCCAGACAGTAAGAGATTAGTAAGCAATGAATGAGTCTCAACAAATAAATATGTGAACAAATCATATTTTGTTAAATCAGTAATCAATTTTAAACACTCTCTGTCAAGTTGCATTCATTTGATCGAATTCACGTTTCAGTTGGTTTTCAAGAGTTTCAGTTCCAAAAGATATAATGCTAGTGCAGCTGCAGCCGATTTCTATTAAACGCGCCCTGCCCCCTAATCCCACCTTAAAGCTATTTAGTGCCCCAGAGCTCCCATTGACAGAGCTGCCAACATTTGCATCTTGCAGTCAGGGTGATTTTGTGTAACTGTAACAACCAGGGAGATATTTAGAATTACATTCAACATAAATAGGGACAGAGTTTCCATAATCAGGGAGATTTTCAAGATTGTTCATCAAAACATGGAAAGATTGGTTTATTTTCAGGGAACTTTCTGCAGACTCAGGGAGAGTTGGCAGCTCTGCATTGAGTCTTGATGTCTTTAGATTGCAGGATGTTTGTTTGTTTGTTTACGCACTGAACCATCACACATCTTACCATCATTGTTTTCTTTCTTCAACTGTTCCAGGACGAACTCCAGAGGGTCTTGAGGCTTTGCAACAATCAGGCCCTCTATCAACCTCTACAAAATAAAAAATAAAACATTGAACACTTGCTGGGTTGGGATTTTCAAGGAGGTAAAAAACAAAAAACAAATAAACAAACAAAAAAACCAATATTGTAAATGTAAGTGCCCATTTTCTGATCTGATAATTTTGTGTTTAAAATTGTCAATGCTTTACCAAGTGTAAAACCATTTTTAAAAGGCAGTGGATATTTACAGGTGATGGTAACAATTGCCAAATGCTATTTTATCTTACCGCACTTTTGGTCTTTATTATTTCGCTCTAAAAAAATAAATCTTTGTGTTTGGAGCCACAAATTAGACTTAGAGAAAGGAAAGTATCGCTATCCAATCCATTCAAATGTAGGAGTCAAATATTTATAATAATAATATTTAAAAAAAGAACGTTCGTAAATTTTTGGGATGACAAAAGAATAGAAAAAGACACTATATATTATTACTTGTTCACGCAACATTGCGTGGGAAGGGCAGTAATGTAGACCACGTGACTATAAGGTTTATCGCGATTCCAGAACCGCAATGCATCATGGGAGGGCATAGGGGGCAAATGCATACCGCAGTACACGATGTTCGCAGGCATGGCCTAGGCCCTGTGTAAACTAAAAAAGTGAACAAGCTTATGATTTGAACGTCGGAACAATTTTATAAACAACAGTCGGTCGTCGTGCACCCAGGCTACCGATTTCCCGGGTTGCCCCCTTTTACTACACCCGACATGCTTGGCAAAACAGCGCCCTCTCTTGGTATTTTGCTAATCGCGATAAACCTTATGAAGCTGTGTTGGATATTTTTGTAATTTAATACATTAAAATCATCAGCCAGTTTTTAAGCATCAAAGAGGGCAAATTATCATTTCGCATCACCAATAAAAATATCAACCCAAAATATTCATTGCCTCTAAAATTAAAAACCATGGGGTAAGAATAAGATCAAATTTTCAGAGAAAGGCATGAAACTTTGAAAGGGATATTCCATTACAAATAAAATTCCATGCATTTTTTATTATAATTAGGGGCCTATGTGTACAAAATTTGGCGCAGATTTTGTACAATTTAGCTCACCGCCCTGAAGCAACCCGCGTTCTTCTTCTCTTCTGCACTTCGGTCATAAAAGAGACAGAAGTATGCCTATTACTTAGTATTAGTATTTGGGGAAACAATCCTTTTTCTGTAGCCCCATCATGCACCGGGATTTCAGATTCGACTCGACCCCAAAATGATTTTAAAAACCAGACATGCCAGAAATAACTCGGTCTCATCTCGGGACAACAAGAATTAACTAAAAACTAGTTAACAAAAGAGTAAGACTCTCAGTCTCACTCACGATCTTGATCAATTGAACCATACTGTACCTTATAAAGTTCAAAAAGTCCATGTTTTTCAGCGTAAGTGCCGAATTGTGGAGGAATTCGTAAGGGTTTTTTGGTCTGATCCATGTTTAGTTAATGTTTACGTGCTGCTGGCTATTCCTCCTCGATATAGCCCTCTCGCTCCGATCATCCGGTCAATATCATCGTTGTCAAGGAGCCGAGACTGTTTCATAACGTATCATTTGATTGGTTAGTTTTCTTTACACCCGGTCAAAAGATATACAAGAGAAGTTTTCATTGGTTATTCAAAGTCACTTTAGACAGCAGTGGCGTGGGAGGGCGCTTCAACTAAAATGGCAGCCTCCGTTGGCGGAAACTTAAGTTAGGTGGTGCATGGAGGAAGAACCTCCATGGGTGGTGATACACGAAGGGCCCACAAATAGTGAATGTTGTCCTTCCAAAAGTACCGAAGTCACGGGAAATCCTCCTTAAACTTTTACACATACACAAGGTGGTGGATTATGGGAGAAAACTCTACTCACACACACACATAGCCAGTGAGAAGAATAGTACACCGCTTCACTGTGCAGACCCTGCAGCAGCAGCAGCAGCATGCACTGATGCAGCAGTGGCCAGCTACAAATAGAGAAAAACTCCACACAGTGTGATACAGCCTTGGGGGGGGGGGGGGGGGGGGGGGGCAAAACTGGATTCTGTGAAACTCAACAGTGATCAATAATACGTAGGGGGGGGGGGGGGGGCAAAACTGGATTCTGTGAAACTCAACAGTGATCAATAATACGTAGGGGGATGGGATTCACACATGCTTCACATACATAAAGAGAAAACTCTACACAGTGCTGGTGGGTGAATTTGGATGGTCGGGAAAATTACAGTAGGAAAACCAGAGAGAGAGAAAAAAATCTACATTAATGAAAGAATTGGGTAAAAAGTCCACAAATTGATATTTTCACACGGTTTAGTAATCCATTTGTTTGGTTTAGTAAACCATTTGCGCGGTTTAGTAATCCATTTGCACGGTTTACTAAATTAGTAATCAACGGTTCAGTATCCACTCGGGCATGGTTTAGAAGATGGTTTGAATGTTTAGTAATGACTCATATTCAAAGTGTGACTGTCAACATCAAACCCAACACTCGGGCTTACCTATAAGGCCTCCCTCACACCCTTCCCTACCACTCATCCCCTCTCATATGACAGCCCCACTCTTGTACCAAAAACCCCCTTCCCTACTCACCCACCAAAACCTACCCCTTTGCAAACTAAACTAATTACCCCTACACCCTACACCCTACACGCCTACCCGACCCTATCCATAGCCTGCTATAAGCTGATAAACATTCACAAGTTCTTGAACCATGCGAACAACTCTTACTAAACTGTTTTCAGAATGGAGTACTAAACCATGCAAACAACTTCTAGCCCACTGTCCCTTCCTGGGCTTCAGAATAGTGAAATAGTAATTCTTACAAAAATTATGAAATTAATGTGCACTACATTCTGTTTAAACCAGTGCTCTTTTTCTTTGGAACTGCAAGAATGACTTAACCTTAGAAAATAATGACAGGTTTGACTGTTTGTTATGAATGATAGTTGATTTTGGTTGATTTGTCCTTTTTGAAAATTTAGTAATCCCTTATATTCAAAGAAAGAGTGAATATTTTTGTAGGCTAAAACTATTTTACATTATACATGTATGTTGTGCATTTTCCATGGGACGCACAAGTTCATATGTATTTCGTTTTGAAACAGCACCAACTATCAAAATTCGTTTAGAGAACAAATTATTTAAAAACTATTCTTTGGGCTAAAATCAGGCAATGCAACTTTAATAATCTAGACCCTTTTCGAAACGACAGCTTCAGCTTTGGCCCCGGCTCAGGCTTTGTTGGTTATTTTGAAAACGTACGCTTTTAGTATGGGACCTCAAAAAAGGCAGACAGAGCCTAAGCTGGAGCCTAAAGTTTAAGCCTTGTTTCGAAAAGGGACCTAGGGCACGTGTAATTGATTTGAGGAACTGCGGAACTAGACGAGTCGGCATTTTTGGTCGGATACCCGCCGCAGCGAACCAGTTTAAAAGCAGCAATAGCATACGATGAAATTCTTGTGCCAGACTATTGTTCTCTATAATACTGCCCCCAAAAATTAATCAACAACATTGCAGCCAGGCAAGACGTGCAATTTTTACAAACTGAGTCAGTGAACACCCGCCGTATTGTTATTTTTCGTTGAACTTTTTAGGGGAAAAATAACATATATATCTTTTGAAAATGGCCGAAGCAGATTGGGATGAAGTTACATATTTGAGGAAGAAGCAACAGACAGCGAAACAAGCCAGGTCAAATAAGGTATTGATTTTTTTGTAGAGGGTATAACTTATAAGGGGGGAAGTTTACAAATTTTTAAATAAAAAATAGTCAATTATTTACGTATTTAATAATAGTAGTGTTTTTACAAAATAGGTAGTATTTTTACAAGATTATAAGATATAAAGTATTTTTTCAAAATAAATAATATAAATATTATTATTATTTATTTTGTAAACTGCTGTAAGTGAATATATACTTCCTATATTGACTTTTAATTTTATTGTTTTTGTTGCCTATCTTCTTGGCATGACGATGGCATATTTGTGTACGTAAATCCATAGAGCAAGGACTGGTCCTAGCTCTAGTCTATGGTAAATCTAAATTTTATGTAATCGTTTTAGTTACTTTTACTAATTTAGTAAAAGTTTTACTAATTTAGTGTTAAACTTGGTAGTTCAAATTATAGCCTTAATTAATTTTTTAAAAGTAATTAATGTCATGATGATAGCAGTTGGGACCGGTCCCAACCTGACATGCCTGAGCATGTTGAGTGTTGAAGTTGGGGCGTCCAAACTGTAGTTGGGATCGCCCATAGAACTCTACAGGGTAGCCTCCGCAGAAACGATACAGTGATCGACTGTGACATTCGGTCTGGGAGTGAGGCGGGGCTCCCACGATATGGATGGGAAGAACAGTCTCAGTTTATTTTATTTTTTTCAAATATGTTGCTGGCACTGAATTTTCTTAATTAACTCATAACTGAGTCTGAAGTCAGCACTAAATTATTTAGAGTGCACTGATTTCAGTCTTGTCACACTCTTCACACACACAACCCTTGAACCAGCACTCGCCGGCAGCAAACAACTGTCCAATGTATGACGGTGCTGGCTCTGCTGGTACCCTGTACTATCCCAACTACAGTTAGGACGTCCCAACTTTAACACTTGAGTTGGGACCAGTCCCAACTATAGTTGGTGCGATTGTCAAGTTGGGGCGGAACAACAATACATTCGGCTGTCCATGCCAACCAGATCAGTTTGGTTATCTACAATAGAAAGGTCTATGTCTACCTCCATGCATAGAGCAAAGATGGTAACACTAGAAACGCTCTATCATGGACTACAGTGTTACGATAAAAACATCTTTAAAAAATCACTAAAAAAGGCTGAATTTTCTCAGATGCAACAAACAATCAAACAAACACTGACATAAAGAACAAAGAATCAAAGTGATTTAATGATAAAACTATCAACCTCTTCAAATATTGATTGGGTTTAAACAAGCGTACAGAGTGATTAAAACAAAAGTACGAACATGATAAACAGATCTTATTTCTAAATAAGAATATCTTACGGGCGAATACGTCAACAGGGAGGACTTCAGCAACAGAAGATAAAGCGAGGATCAATCAGACTCTGGCAAACAAGGAACTTTTAAAAATTTGTAAAATTTTTGCACACAGTCTGTCGTAGCTCTTACATAGGTCTAAGGGATGTGACCATGTCACGAGATACAATCGTCACAGCAAGGTGTTGGGACATAATGGGATGTGATGATTTATGTGATTATCTTCTCTATTTCCACAGGCCGTTAATAGTGCTTTAAGAAAAGGAGAAACTGTGGAAACAAGAACGAAATGTAAGTCTAAATACGTCAACCACCATCAGGGGCTGTCCTATAATCTTTCCAGATGTTCCAGGGCCAAGTTTCATAGAGCTAAGCACAAAAAGTAGCAACAAACAACAAAATTATGCTTACCTGAATGAGGCTACCACGTACCAGCCGAAATACCATGTGGCTTTCACCATCTTTGACTGGTGCCCTGCTTACTTTTGCTTAGCAGAAGAGAGTTAAGCAACAGTTTGTGCTTAAGCAGCTTTCAAATTGAAATGATATGCCTAACTACCTTTGTACTGTCTTTTTAGATTGATTTTGTTCATGGAAGTTTTTGTAATTTGATATTGATGATACATTGTGTATTAGCTGCACCAAAATATTATTATTTTGCCAGAGATGGAGCAGTGCCAGTGAGTATACTATGACATTGCTTAAACTGAGTGCAATATTTCTTTTAACAGTCAGTGCAGCTTCAAACAAGCAACACTCAGGAGACAAGAGCACCGTCAAACTTGACCAGGAGACCGAGGAACTTCATCGTAAGTCCAGCAGAATAAAAAACTCTATTTTCTCTTCTTCTTAATGATGCTTGATTGTATATGAAGCCAAAGAGTCACCATTGGTGAACCACAACTCCATGTCTATGTTTAAAGATATGGGCTTTCCAGAATTGAATTAGTTTGTCTTTTTTTTCATGGCAGATGAAAAAGTTTCCTTAGGGCTCGGGCAATTGATCCAGAAAGGTCGAGTGCAAAAAGAATTAACTCAGAAGGAATTGGCAACAGTAAGTATTTATCATGTCGTCCTTGTACATTATTTTTTTTCACGGCCACCTCAATATTTTGCTTTTTAATGTTGATGTGAGGCGTAAGCTTAGTGGGGCGTCACATATTGGTAACTCGGCAGCCAAATTGTCGGACTCTGATAAAGATGGTATTGACAAGACCCTGAAATTTTGCAAAACATATCGAAAAGCCAATCCCAGTTAGTCAGTTTTGTCTTTTACATCAATCCTCGAAGAAAAAGTAGCTGTATGCATTCTTTATTGGCACCTGGTAATCATCGGAGCCAGTTTGTGTGAAGGGAGCGAGACTTACAGTGGAATTACATTGGACTTACATACAGGATTCACTTGAGTTACTTTGGCTCAATTTGAAATTGCTTTTTAAAAGAGCTTCAACGATCTTTTGTTTCAGCGGATTAACGAGAAACCACAGGTTATCAATGACTACGAGGCAGGACGAGCAATCCCTAATCAGCAGATCATCTCCAAGATTGAGCGTATTATCGGTGAGTTCAGTTCCAACAATAAATCTTGGCTGGGAACTAACCATTTTGTCCGCAATGTTTACAGTTCCCCTTTGGAATGTATAGATCATAAATGTTGACGTTATGATTTGCCAATGACAATTTGTCATGCTCGGAATCCTCGGATAACTTGGTGAGCGGTGGCTGGGCAGCATCCAGTAGACTTGCCCATGCAGCAGTCCCTCACCAGCAACCCTAGAAGACTGATTCATCAAATTCGTTTGTCAGTTCTTCCCAGGGCCAAATTTCATAGAGCTGCTTAATCACAAAAAAGTACAACAAAGTTATGCTTACTAGACTAAGGTTACCAACCAAAATACTATGTCACACATACAATTTGTGAGTGGTATCCTGCTCATTTTTGCTTAGCAGCAAATTGTTAAGCAATATGTCCTGCTCAAGCATCTCTATGAAATTTTGCCCAGATGTATAAGGGGAAGTACCTCTGACATGAAGGGCGTGCACAGCAGACACACAGATGACAATTGAGTTCACCAGTCTCCAAGTTCTATTCTATGTTTGGAAAAAAAAGACTTTCCACCATTTTGAATTTGTTTCCCTTTCTCTTTCTGAACAGGAATGAAGTTAAGAGGCAAGGACAAGGGAAAGCCACTTGGGGGTAGTAAGAAGTAATGGCGCCTACCCTCAATGGCAGCCCCACAGCCATTGCGTACCCGATGGACACAGACACACTATTATTGTCCATCAGGGAACTTTTCAACATGCATGCTTCTTAAAAGATTTCTCATGGATCTTCGGACAACCGAAAGACCATCCAAGGACAGAAGGAAAACGGGTCAGGAGAACCAACTCGTCTTTGCTGCCGTGCGAGTTTACAAAATTGAAAGTTTTTCTCTTTGATTGATCATGTTCAAGTTTGTGTTACCATTGACTATCTGTAGGGCCCAATTTTATAGAGCTGCTTAAGCAGAAAAAGCTGGCTAAGCAGATATCTGCTGAGCAAAGATAAGCGAGGAATCAGTCACAAACAGTGCACTAACGTTCTTAAGCAGCTGTGGAAAATTGGGCTCCAGATTTGTTTGTTATAATCAAAGATCGTGTAGAAGTATAGATCCTGGTGCAGACAATGACCATTGCTTTCAATGATATAACAAAACATTTGCTTGCTGAAATGGTGCCCATGCTGGACTTCACGTTCTAACAAAAGATAGAGTTCCAATTGCCCATCTTGCATCGTTATAATTAACCCTCCTACACTTTGACCATTTAATATCATCCAGTGTTGATTTCAATGATGAAGTAAATAATGCCAGCCTGGAATATGATATCATGTGATGAATACATCTACACAGTACAAAGATGTACAGTGCTGTGCTCAGTTGTGCCACCCGTTATACACAGCCCGTGAAGTCGAATAGATTTTAATTTTGTTGACTCTCTGGAAGTAGTACCAAGAGTAGGAGGGTTAACATTAACTAAAATCACAACTTATAAATCTTTAACTTCCCTGTCTGAACCCGTTCCAAAAAGTTCTAGAGTTAAACCTGTTTTTGTACTTATCAAGAAGAAGGAATTGGTTTACAGAAAAGAAGTTACTTTCAACATTTTGTTGAAACAATTTGTTTTTAAACTATGATTAAAATAACTGTGGTTGGAAATTACTTTGAGATGGAATTTTGAGTACAGTAGTTTTAACTGTTGTTGAATAATTCTTTAACATCACTCAAACTAGTTAAAGAGTGGATTAATAGATTAGCTTGGACAGGGCCAAAGTTCATAGAGCTTCTACGCTGAGAATGTTGCTTAGGAAATTATGCTTCAGCAAAAGTTGGCCGGATACCAGTCACAAACAGGATTCTTTAAGTGGGGTTTTGGCTGGTACTTTCAGACAAAAATATTTGTTTGGAGGATTGGTAATAGTACGAGAGTGTAAGAGTAAAGTAAGGACTTTATATTAGTGAGGTTATCACCAAACCTGGGTTAAAGTTCATGCCACTGCTTACCACAAAAATCCACGCTTACGCAGCCCTGTAAAGCGCATGATTCTAGCGGCCATAAGCGTTTAATTCCACAGTAAGCAGGCCCATGAAATTGGGCACTGTACTTTCTTTTAAATGCCTGCACATTCAGGAAATGGTGTATAAGGAATGGCTTTGTTTTCAAAAATTCATTTTTAACACATGCACACATACAGATAAACCACCTTTACTTTCTTTTAACTCGTTGACTGCCGCCTACGAGTATATTCGTAGTAAGAGGTGTAACGGATTCTGCCACTACGAGTATACTCGTAGAGAATGAAAGGCTTTTGTATAGTGAATTGAATACACTGGCATCGCTGAGAACGCAACGAATACGCTTCTGGCAGTGGTGAGGACACATCATCAGAATTTGTATGCTACAACATGTAGACAAAAAAAAAAAATACCTATTTGGTATGCGCGCATGCGCACCACACTTAGATGCTTGGCAAATGGGATGCCCCTACGAATTTATGACCGGCAGTCAACGTGTTAACTACCTGCCCATTGTAGGAATGGGTATAAAAGGAATAGCTTAATTTTCAAACAATAATTTTTATTATACACACGTATATGGAAATTAAGTTACTTTTCCAGAACACAATGATGGGGTTTTTTTTTTGGGGGGGGGGATGGGGGGTGGGGGTGGTCTTTAACAAGAAAAAGTATAGGAGCCAACATTACGCAAAAACTATCCTTAAAGAATCAAAGTCTTTCTACTTCTTGTGGGAGCAGGAAAATGCTTCACAGTGATTCACAGTGATTCACAGTATCCTGTTGGCAGTTTCCTTATTTTGCATTATGAAGCTTACCATCAATAACTATTTTTTATTGAGGAATTTTATCTGCTTGTTTTTGAAAAAGAAAAGAAAGAAAAAAGTAGTTGATGCAAGCTGCTCACCAACCAAAATTACCTGTGGTGTTTAAATTAGTTTTTATTGAGCAATTTTATCTGCTTGTGTTTGAAGAAACCAAAAAGCAAACAAAAAGTAGTAGTTGATGCAAGCTGCCAACCTAAATGACTAGTGGAGAAAATATTCACAAATTTGTTATGCCCTCGAGTGTCGACCCCGGTAGAGTATATGGTCAAAAGGTCAGGTTGTTACAGGTAACACTTTTAACGTGGCTTGTACACTGATATAAATTTTAAAACCTTTTTTTCAAATTCAAGAGTGATTAACAAACACGCCTCTTAATAAGTGGGTGTTGAGAAATCACCATAATCTTTCCACCGCCATATTTTCCATTTTACATGCATCTAGCTTTTGCAAACTGCTAAATATTCTACGGCATAGTTATTTTGTTTTTCAGAGAAAAAGACTGAAAATGGATTTATTGGTGTTTATGAGATGTTTTGGACCCAGTTTACTGGATCTGTTTAAAAATCGCTACTTAGTTTTGCAGAAAAATACTTGCTTAGCGTAAGCGTTTTCAAAGGTTTGCAAGGTATTGTTGCTTGTGCTTGTGCGTTCTACACATTACTTTGCTTACTCAAGGAAAGCAGTCTACGGTAGGCAGAGCCATGACATTGGGGCCTAATTGAAGAGGAATAAAGAAAGTTAAACTTGTTCTTTAAATAAAAGGCATGTATACAAAATCATGACTGAAAGAAAAACAATTTATTTTTATTTGGAGGCTTTGCTTTTAAGACTTTCCCTAAGAAATGCTGGCTGATTTCGCTGATTTTAAAACTGCCAAGGAAACAAAGGGTCACATGAAATAACACCCATTCATGTTATTTTGTCCTTGGGGGGAAAAAAGTAGGAACATTTTATTGACTACAAGGGCTGACCTACATGTACATCATAGTGACGGGTTTGAAAGTCTTTTCAGGCTTTTGAATAACCATTTTGATGATTGTTTTCAAGGGCAAAAGCAAAAAAAAAAACGGCAATCAGATAAAGTAGGAAGAATAAAGCCGGGTTCATACTTCCTGTGAATGCAAAGCGAATTTTGACGTCACAGGGCTGTTTTCGCTGCAAATGCAGGGGAGGGTGTGTTCATTGTGACATGGTTCAAAGAAGTATAATTTCTAGTCTGAACACTTCAAGAGCCCTGTCAACATCACGGAGGGAAGGAGGGCTTGTGTACGTCCCCCCCCCCCCCCCCCCCCCCCCCCCCATTATTCCTCCTTTATATAGGAGTCCAGACAACAAGCGCTGTACCCTTCTTTGAATGATCTGGGGCATAAACACCATTTTGGTCATGTTTTCAATCAAAGTAATGCAGCCGTAATCCCAAGTTATTTTTTATCTGTTTATAATGACTTCATCATCGAAACCGGCAAAACTTTGACCGCTATATTCATCCCTCCCACCGCCTCACACACAAACGTCCCGCCCCCTCTGCCCGCCTCCGACTGGCCCACATTCGGTGCAACAGAGGGCGGTATACAGTAACTGGTAGACTGGTCCCCTTTCTATCCAACGCACGAGCTTAGGATTGCGACGTCAGATGTTCAGGCCGCGGAACGTGTGGCGATGGTCCACCAAATTTAAAATAACTAGCTGAGGCGGAGTTAAAAATGTCGACGGTAATTGTCTTTCTTTATAATTAATATACCATTATGACAAGTTAATTCTTTAAAGTCTTGTAACCTGTACTCCTTACCACAAAATAACACCGTAAAATCTACGAAACCAATTACTGCGTAAGAAGTTGGAAAATCATGAAATCATTGTTATTTAAAATTAAACTTCCACTTCCACCAAAACAAGTTTCACAATTTTTCCACGTGTCGTCCCCTTTAATTAAACGGACACTTCTGCCTTCGGAGTTGGTGCTTTATTAGGCTAGCTGTAGTATAACTTGCGTTTGGGGTTTCCTGCGTTTGTTATGATATGAATATGGTTGGAAATGTGTTTTTAATATTAGTTTAAAATTATACATTGTATTTTTATAATAATTAAGTATTAAAAATAATCCACACAAATAATATCTCAATTGTGTGGTTTTAATTTGGAGTTGACGCCACTCAGATCAGATGGAAAACTAATTTTCTCCATTATTAATAGTACTTAAAAATGTAAAGGCGGTGGATATTTTACTAGCTATATAAAATGCTGTGTTGCAAGTAGAGGGTAATATAGCGTCCTCATAAGAGTCATAGGGCCCAGGCTAGGCGTACGCGGTCAAGTAGCTGACAATAAAACGTGTAACAAATTAACAAATTTATCATCCACATCTCATCCTGTTGGTAGCCAAGACAAGAGGTCCTCACTCCTGCCTAGCAAGAGACGCATCCTGTGAATGATTGATGGAGTCCTGTGTTATGTTGCCTTCATATATTTTTTCTTTCATACCAAAAAGAACGGTTTTCGTTTTTTGTCAAAAATAGTTGCGATAATCCTTGTCATCCCATCCTTCTGAGTCCTTCACTTTTGTAAGGAATTGGCACTGTTGGGAATATACTCAATTCAAATTCACTTTTCCTTTTTACATGTTTTATCTGAATAATTTTGTTTTAAACCAATCTTTGTTTTCTATTCTCCAGATTCAAATTGCAGACCCTGTTTATCACAAAAAGAAGTTGCTGAAGAAGAAGCAGAAATCCTTGCAGTTTGATGACCAGGAATTGGTAATCATTGAGCCCAGAACTTCAGCAACCGATGAGCCACAAAACAGTCAAGATCGGCCAACAAAGAAGAAGAAGAAAAAGACCAAGAGTGAGAGGGTACAGACTGAGAATGAAGAATTGAGGACAATTAATGGCTTACAATTTCCTGAAAGCAGTGAGCAGTCGGAGGGATCATCAGAAATTCCCAAGAAAAAGAAGAAGAAATCCTTGCAGTCTGTTGACCAGGAAATGATAACCGTTGAGCCCAGAATTTCAGTAACTGATAAGCAACAAAACAGTCAAGATCAGCCAACAAAGAAGAAGAAGAAAAAGACCAAGAGTGAGAGGGTACAGACTGAGAATGAAGAATTGAGGACAATTAATGGCTTACAATTTCCTGAAAGCAGTGAGCAGTCGGAGGGATCATCAGAAATTCCCAAGAAAAAGAAGAAGAAATCCTTGCAGTCTGTTGACCAGGAAATGATAACCGTTGAGCCCAGAATTTCAGTAACTGATAAGCAACAAAACAGTCAAGATCAGCCAACAAAGAAGAAGAAAAAGACCAAGAGTGAGAGGGTACAGACTAAGAATGAAGAATTGAGGACAATTAATGGCTTACAATTTCCTGAAAGCAGTGAGCAGTCAGAGGGATCATCAGAAATTCCCAAGAAAAAGAAGAAGAAATCCTTGCAGTCTGTTGACCAGGAAATGATAACCGTTGAGCCCAGAATTTCAGTAACTGATAAGCAACAAAACAGTCAAGATCAGCCAACAAAGAAGAAGAAAAAGACCAAGAGTGAGAGGGTACAGACTGAGAATGAAGAATTGAGGACAATTAATGGCTTACAATTTCCTGAAAGCAGTGAGCAGTCGGAGGGATCATCAGAAATTCCCAAGAAAAAGAAGAAGAAATCCTTGCAGTCTGTTGACCAGGAAATGATAACCGTTGAGCCCAGAATTTCAGTAACTGATAAGCAACAAAACAGTCAAGATCAGCCAACAAAGAAGAAGAAGAAAAAGACCAAGAGTGAGAGGGTACAGACTAAGAATGAAGAATTGAGGACAATTAATGGCTTACAATTTCCTGAAAGCAGTGAGCAGTCAGAGGGATCATCAGAAATTCCCAAGAAAAAGAAGAAGAAGAAATCCTTGCAGTCTGTTGACCAGGAAATGATAACCGTTGAGCCCAGAATTTCAGTAACTGATAAGCAACAAAACAGTCAAGATCAGCCAACAAAGAAGAAGAAAAAGACCAAGAGTGAGAGGGTACAGACTGAGAATGAAGATATGGGGACAATTAATGGCTTACAATTTTCCGGAAGCTGTGAGCTGTCAGAGGGATCATCAGAAATTCCCAAGAAGAAGAAGAAGAAGAAGAAGAAGAAGAAGAAGAAGGATGATGGATTGTGTGATGTTGAAAGCAGTCAAGAGCTCAAGATTAACAGAAAAGTTGGGAGAGGAGATGCTGTTTTGACTGAGATGCATTTGAATGAGAATGTTGAAAGTGCACCCACTACTTTGAGAAAGAGAAAAAAAAGGAAGAGGAGGAAATCTTGCCAGTCTGACGTTCAGGAATCCATAACCATTGAGTCCAAAACTACAGCAGCTGATGAGCATGCGCTCGCCGAGATTGAGGAAAGGGTTGCGTTTCCCTCGAGTAAACAAACTCAACTCGATAGTCCTAAGAGAAAGAAGAAGAAAAAGAAGCAGAGTGAAAATAAACGGGTTGAAGATGAAGAAGAATCCAGAGGAGATAATGGCATAATACTTCAAGGAAGTGTTAAGGAGGTAGAGCAGATGAGAGATTTTCCCAAGACGAAGAAAAAGAAGGCAGCTGAGGAGGAGGGTAGATTGAAGGTAAAAGGCGGAGGAGATACTCGGGACAAGGTGCATGAAATGTGTACACATTTAAAGGAAAGGGTTCCAGATGAAAGTCCATCTACTGCTCATAAGAAGAGCCCAAAAAGAAAGAGGAAACACTCCATCCAGTCTGATGGTCGGGAATTAATAACCGGCAAGCCCGATTCTTCAACAGCTCATGAGAATGTGGTGGTTGAGAATGAAGAAAGGGCGACTAGTCCCGTGACTGAACAAAGCCATCAAATGAGTCCAAAGAGAAGACGAAGGAGACAAAGAAAGAAGAAGAAGAAGAGGAATGATAATGAAGAAGTTGAAGAAGAATCGAGACAAGTCAACAACTCAATACTTCCAGAGGAGTTGACAGACATTCCGAAGATGAAGAAGAAAGAAGATGGCAGATTTTATGGTGCAGAAAAAATTACGGAGGACAAGGAGAACAGAAAAGCTGGGAGAGTTGAAAATATTTTAACTGATATGCAATTGAATGAAGTAGTTTCAAACGATGAAAATCTTGAAATTGCATCCGCTGCGTTGAAGAAGAGGAAAAAGAAGAAAAAGAGGAAACAATCTGTTGAATCTATCGATCAAGATTCTGTAAGTGTTGAGCCCCAAACTACAGATGAACATGTTTTGGTTGAGGATGCAGAAAGTGTGATGTTCCCCTTGAGTGAACAAAACGGCATGAAGAAAAAGAAGAATAGAGCAAGTGAACAAATTGAAGATGAAGAAGAATTGAGAACAGTCAATGGCTCGATACTTTCTAGTGATGAGTATTTAGAAGAAGTAGCGGACATTTCCAAGAAGAAGTTGAAGAAGAGGAAAAAGAAGAAAAAGAGGAAACAATCTGTTGAATCTATTGATCAGGAATCTATAATTGTTGAGCCCCATACTACTGATGAACAAGTTTTGGTTGAGAATGCAGAAAGTGTGATGTTCTCAGCAAGTGAACAAATTGAAGATGAAGAAGAATTGAGAACAGTCAATGGCTCGATACGTTCTAGTGATGAGGATTTAGGAGAAGTAACAGAAATTTCCAAGAGGAAGTTGAAGAAGAAGAAGAAAAAGAACACAGAGCCACGTTCACATGCAACTAGAGATGACTCAGATGAGCTCAGCTCACAATCTGACGATAACTCTGTCTCAGAATATTTCGTGAACGAAAGAAAGAAAGCAAGGCAAGACTCTGAGTTGGAGGCAGCAGATGGAGCATCCTCGTCGTCTGAACTTCTCTCAGATTCTGATTCTGACCAGGAAGAACTCCCTGACTCGGCAGTACCTTGGCTTGTGAAATTTGAGATGGGATTTTTTATGGAGCGTTATCTGAATCTTCCCCGGATTCACCAGAAGAATCATTTTTATAAGAAAGAGCGGGAAAAATTGCGTGCCAGTGGTGGGTACCTTTGTAGCTTGTAGACTGAATCAAAATGAGGCCAAACAAATTAAGAATTGCATTTTCTGCCCTTGACTTTTGTATGTGACTGGCCAGAAGGACAGTTAGCTTGTCATTTACACAGTACAACAAAAGCACAATAATACATTCCTTTGAGACGCCCGTAGATAAAGCACTATCAGAACTGATTATTTTTATTCTCAATCAAGTTTGTTCAAACTTATCCCTCTACTTGTTTCTATTTCTGAAGGAGAGACGGTTATGGAAGGAAAGTGGAGTGGCATTGAGGAAACACATCTGAAAGCAAATCTTGAAGCGTTCTGTAAAGTAAGTTGAGAATATTCTTTAACGGTTGTGTTTACAATTGGAAAAAACAAAAAATCAAGAGTCTAATTTACTAAACGTGCCGAAGAAGCTTTTCTACTTTAAAAGTAGAATATTGCTGATCCACAGTGGCTTGGGTTCTGTTCACCTGTTTGTAAGCCCTACTCTGAGTAATAGTACGCTTTCTGAAACTAGCTGGCAGAACGGAAGCCAGAGTCTGAGCCAAAGCCGAATTGGGCTCCTGTTTTAAATCTTGAAGCCTCTTCTTGTTGGCCCACATTTTCAAAAGAACTGATTGAGCATAACACCCGGTTCAGACGGGCGCTCTAGAGTCGCGCTGAACCAAATTATTGAATTGCATTGTTTAAGTACACGAAAAGTTTGACGTCTGAAACATTTAGGAGCGACTGGACGTGCTAGAAGTCGAAAGATTGACTGTTGCAGTCGATCCGAACAACTCTGGAGGGTAATAGTTTCAGTGGTCGATCTTGTCATGAGCGGAACCTAATGTAATTGTTATGTTAAGTTTGCCTGTTGTGAAACCAAAATTTATTTGGATCAACCTAGAGTTGCTCCTAATACATGTATGTATTTGGTTTGGTGCGACTCTGGAGCGCCTGTCTGAACCGGGTGTAAGCCAGAACTCAAGCCCAAGCCGTGGTATTGAAAAGAACCCTACTTGCCTTGCGCTTCAGTTTTTGTAAAGTAGCCCACTGGCTATTTTACTTGCCCTTGGTAAGTTTTAGAAGCCCAGATTTTAAACTTGTCTTGTCATAAATGTATCTTTCTTTAAAATAATGATAGCAATCACAATAATTTTAATTGTCAATGGAAGTTACAATCACATACTCATAAATAACTTGACTCCTTTTAGAAATTTATTATTAACTTTTGAAAGTGAAGAAATATGAGCAAGTAGGTTGCACAGTTTTTAGTAGCCCACAGGGCAAGTTGAGAAGTGGTGTTTACTAGCGTGTCCCGTGTAGCTGTTATTACTAGACAACGTACGCGGGCCTAGTTGAAGGTGAGCCCCATCCTGGTAACTCAGGTTAGCGTCAACTGAGTATATGTTGGCTTCAGCTTGACATAAGTTTGGAAAAATAATAATTTGTTTCCTCCCCCTCCTATTCTTGCAACTCAGACTTATGGGATAGAAGACCGTTTAGTCTTGCTGCTTCCAAATCGGTACGGTCTGAAAAGACGGGTGGCAAGATTTTGGCGTCGCTCAAAGATGCTGGCTCAACTTGGTAAAGTTAATTAATGAGATCTTTGTTTAAAACCTTGAATCAGTAGTATAAGCCGCTGTCAGCACTGCGGGAAATTCCCAGGGAACTTTGAGGCAAGGTGTGACTGACTATTATATTTCCAGTGTTCTCTACATGTGGGTTTTGGGAGGGTAGGGCGTACGCTAGCGGGTCGCCCTCTTTTATTTAAGGCCGCCTTGCCAAAGAATTGGCTGCCTTGCCAAAGTAACTGTCTGCCCTGCCCCCAAACTTGAGAAACCATGGATGAAAGCAACTTCAATCACAACACGGAACACTGTATATATATGCTACCTTCTACACAAACTATTTTCCGCCAAACTATTTTCCGCCAAACTATTTTCCACCAAACTATTTTCCAAACTCACTCAAATCTGATTGCTCCAAATTGGGAAAAAGCTTATTTGGAAATCTGATTATTCCCAATTGGGAAACGGGCTTCTTATGGTAACACAGGTTGTTTTCTTTGTAATGATGTGTTTAATTTGAGAGGCATTCTTCAACCCCTTCCCTCCATCAATCCTTTCCTCCCCTCTCCCAGCTGATGGCATTCCAAGGACTTTGAATACTGTGTACCTTCGAGCTGTCAAGCTTTTTGACCCGTGGCACAGATTGGGACAGTAAGTTATCAATGTTAATCTTATCGATTATTATGTGTCATTTAGTCAAATAGAAGAGCTGTTGCAAACTGCATACCAACAGAAAGGACCGACGGTACAAATGCATAAATTAGTTAATCAAGAACGACTCTGCGTGAAGACATTACAAAATTGTTGGCATATTTACCTTGTATTTAAATCTTTCTGGTCGTGAAATCAACGTGACTAGCAAAGTGACTTTTACTGGTAAAGTAGTCAGATACTGTTTTAAGAAGTAACTATAAATAAATAAATAGTAAACTTGCGGGTACAACCATGTATTAAATCTCTGTTGTGGGTGTGTGAAAAGAGCCGGGTGGTCTCGACGTTTTGAGTAGTATACTCTGCTCTTCTTCAGGAGAACGAGCGAAGTATACTGCTCGAAACGTCGAGACCACACCGGCTCTTTTTAGAGCCAACACTCCCACTTAATACATGGTTGTACCTGCAAATTAACTATTTATTTATTTAAAGTTCTTATTTTCACACCATGCAAACCTTCCAACACCACTTAGATACTGTTTTGTTGTAAATCAAAAACCATATTTATCATTTTGTAGGCCTTATTACTGATGATGTCGTAGTTGTTTTCCTCTTTGTAGAAGAATGGGAAACCATTGTGTCGCTGCTCACCTGTTGAATAAGCAGTACCCAGTTACAGAACTTGGACCAATTCACATTGGTGTTCTGAAAAAATGTGTCCATGCCCACGTGCAGAATGGGTCTAGTGAGATCCAGAAAACCTCAGTGACTGCCGATCATAAAATTCACTGCAATTCTAAGTCAGTGTTCTTGTTCGATTTCAGTTTTTCTCAAGACGACCGAAAAAATCTTTTACGGCTGGAGAAGAAGTATGGACATAGGTGGCAAATTATCGGTAACAAAATGAAAAGGTCAAGTGAGTCCGTGAGGAACCTGTTGGACAATTGTAAGACTCGTAAGTAATGGCTTTATGCACACTAACAATCTACTTGACTCATAAACAAAAAAGCACGGCACTGCAGGTTGCTTAGCATGCGGATGACAAAAAAAAGTGTTTTGACGCAACCACACTAAAGACAGAGAACAACTGGTCCCCCTCTTGCAGCCCTACTGGTTTGTGCATGATCCAATTGACTCCACTGTTTTGGAAAGGAATTACATGGAGATAAGGGGTTTAATTGCCAGATGAAAAGGATGTGTATTTTCTTAATATTTTCTTAATATGTTGCAAATATTCATGGTCATTGATCTATACAGCAATCCTTCACCGATCTTGAACTCTTGGTGGCAGCAGATACCGCCATTATTGCGGTGGTACCTGGGTGGTACTGCGCTGCTGAGCGACAGGTTAAGCGATTTGCAAAGTAAAAGTCCAATAACCCGTGACTGATCAAATGATCGCTGTGTAGCCCAAACCTTATACCAGTCGCTAGGCAGCGCAGTACCCACCCAGGTACCACCGCAGTAATGGAGGCATGTCTGCTGCCACCAAGAGTTCAAGATCGGTGAAGGATTGCTGTATACATTGTTATGTCATGCTGTCCTGTCAGTGAAATTTAGTAAATCATTGAGCAAGACACTTTAATTCACATAAACAGTTTTAAAAGACAATGGTTTTCTCATGTCTTTGTGTACAAAACATGCAGTGCCTGCGTCCCAGCAATGGCGGTGCGACGCGCAGCACTTGTGCATTAAGCCCAGTTCATACTTCCTGCGAATGCGAACGCCATACGAAATTTGATGTCACAAATTCGCATTTGCATTTTTCGGAAGAGTTGACTTGTGCTCAACTCCTGCGAAACATTGGCAGTGAAAACAGCCCTGTGACGTCAAAAATCGCTTTGCATTCACATTCGCAGGAAGTATGAACTGGGCTTGACCGGCTTAAAATGATTGGTCTACATACTCTATGGTTCACACTTTTCATCCAGGGAAAGGTAAATGGAAGAAGTTCGAATCGCAAAATCTATACGATGCTGTGATGGAGATAACGGCACCCTATGAAGGAGAACTGGACAGGTTTGTCAGAATCCCCTGGAAGAAAGTTGCAGAGATTGTTAAAACACGAAGTGCTAAGAACTGTCAATATAAATGGTGAGAGGTTCCTGTACATGCGAGGTGTGATGTTTTCTTTGTTTTTTTTGTCCAGTCGATCGACCATGTCACTTTATTAAAAAAATAATAAAGAATCATATAAAAAAAACTTAAAATTAACCTTGTACCATCCAGAGCATTTCCAGGCAGGCAACACATGATCAGTGCTCAAAGGATTCTGGGTAAAATCAGAGTCGAAGCAAAAGCAAAAGCAAAACCGGCAACCATCACAGAGCTGCCAACTTTCTCTGATTCTGCAGAAAGTTTCCTGAAAATAAACCAATCTTTCCATGTTCTGATGAACAATCTGAAAATCTCTCTGATTATGGAAACTTTGTCCCCATTATGTTGAGAGTAATTCTAAATATCTCTCTGATTGTTGTTCAAAATCTCCCTGATTGCAACATGTAAATGTTGGCAGTTCCGCATCATGGGGCCCTGATTTGGGAGAAGTGTGGTACACAACTATAAAACCTAGCATATTTACACGTAAACTGCATCATAGTGTCCATCTTGGCAGCTTGATCTATGTTTTATTAAAGGGGCTTCAAGAAGAAGGAAAAGGGGAACATCTGGCAGATCTTTGCCTGTACACGACACCAGGCGGAAAAGAAAGTGTTTTTGTCTAAGCCTGCATATATAGCTTCAATGTGTTCCCTTTGTTCTAATATTCTCGGCACTTGAGCATGAACTCAAAGACTATATCTGACTCAAATTAACCCTTTATTTTCTTTCCTTTTTTGGCAGGTGTTTATCAGTGAGCTGGCGATTCAATGAACGGAAAAAGCACAGATGGGAAGAAAAGGATTATATTGATTTAATTGAATTGTGAGTCAAGATACCAGACTGTACATGGTTAAAAGCACTCTCATTGACATATAAAGCATCCTATTCTGTTGCTTGAGTGTATATTTATCGTTTCTTAAATTAATATTTTGTGTCCTGAAACGAGAGCCTCCAAGGTCAAATTCAGTCGTGTAATCACTCATTTTCTAATAGATAAAGTTCTTATGAAAGCGGTAAACTTGTTAACAAGTCTCTAACCTCACACTAAAATTATGTAAAATGCCACTGTGTTTGATACCCTTCAAGTTCAACTTTTGTCAAAACCAAAAAACCGTTGGGATGACATCACAATTCAAATGTATGGTCTGTACTTTTTCCTACAAAGAATTTTACAGTTCAATCCTGAAATTTTGTGATAAACAATCAAAATAGCATTGAATTTTGACCTTTTGTATGGCGCAAACATTTCTGTTTTGGAATGTACAGACCAATTTGGTTTTGCTGTCTGATGATGTAACGTTTCAAATTTCGCTGTGAAAGAGTGTTAAATCAAACAATCTTTTACACTATTTTAATGTGAGGTAGAGACTTGTAACTTTTCCCCCATTTTCATTCAGACTCTATTATTGAAAAATGAGTGCATCACAAAACTAAATTTGCTATTGGACCCTCTCTTTAAATTGTTTGTCATTTAATGTTTGGTTCTAGCATTCGACTGATTCAAATAAAATGTCAAATCAAACGTTGACATGGAAAAGGAGATTCAAGGAGATGTGCTTTCCAAACTAATGTTTGAAAAAAAAATCTCAAGCATTTTCATTTTCTCACAAAATAGAAACAAAACAAAAATAAAAATAAAATCAGAAGAAGAAAATTGGCAAGATCAGGAGGATAAGTAAGGAGTTGCATAATTTTTTTGGGGGGAATTTTATCTTTGAGAGGGCGAGGCCAGTCTTAATTTCTAAAGATCGCTTCTAGTGGAAAATCTGAAAGTCTATGGGAAACTTTTGAAGGGGGCACCAAGGCCAAGACGAGGGGCGTCAGAGGCCATGGCCTCTATGGTCTCCAGGGCCTCCGTGTAATTCCAAGCCTGAACTTTGTCTGAAGTTTGAAGCCTGAAGTTTGTCAAAATTGCCATTTGATTCAAAAGTACGAGTATGAAGAATTTCCCTCAAAGGCAGAATAAGACAACAGTCATTATTTTATTTGATTAATTAATTAATTATTTTGTTTAGGGTGGTGGCTGAAAATCCAAGAGAAGAGTTTGAAGTAAACTGGGTGAGCATTGCTGACAAGCTCAGTGACAGGTAGGTTTGTTAGCAAATTACCGAAAGGGATCTGCCATTTTTTTCCCCTTGCACTCGGATGGGTTTATTTTCTTGGAATTGTCAGAATCATTTTTCTTTAACAGCACCACTGGCACAAAGAAACCGTGACTGAATTAACAATGCCAAGAGAATAAAGATTCTGTTAGAGTCCCTCTTAAAAAAGGAATACAAATTTGGCTCACGCCAAGCAGAGAATGAGGGTTTGCGGTAACACCATGTGCATATCTACTTGCTAGGTAGACTGTGTTCTTTTGAGAACTTTTCTTGCTATTTATTGTCCTGCTTATTAACAACTACCTGGGCGGAGGGTAGGAAATCGGCCGGGACCACTACTTTCGCTAAGTGGATCAAGGGGACTTCTCGTTATTAACTTAACTGCAGTGGAGTGATTTCTTAGTTAATCTCAACGTTTCTACTAGCTTGCTCTAGTCATCGTCAGCAAATCTACTCCGCGGCAGTTGAATAAATAGCGAGACAAGATCTCAAAAGAACATAATCTACCCGGCAAGTAGATATACAAATGGTGTTACCGCAAACCAAATATACATTGCTACCTCAAACCAAATATACATTGCTACCTCAAACCAAATATACATTGCTACCTCAAACCAAATATACATTGCTACCTCAAACCAAATATACATTGCTACCTCAAACCAAATATACATTGCTACCTCAAACCAAATATACATTGCTACCTCACCATGCAATGCCTCAAAACCCATGAGAGTAGTCTAGCTTGTCATGAAACTGTGCCTGCAGGCTCCTTTGCCCATTTATAAAAAAGAATAACTTCCGTGATATAAGTTTTTATTTTTTCATAATTTATTCAGCAACTGTCTCGACTTTGATCAAACCCAATCCATCTTGTCGTTTCATTTCCCAGGGTTGCTAGTAAGATGCAACTGGTTGTTTTTTGGCATAAACTTGTGGTGAAGTTTGTCCCCAACTACTTTTTCATGGAATATACCGGTAAGCAGCTAGTTCAAATAATTATTATTATTTTATTTTATTTTACAAATTTTTCCTATTTTAGTATTTGTTGTTTACCTAAACTGTTCAGGCGCAGATTCTGTCAGAGGGAGGGGGGGGGGGGGGGGCTTAAATATACGGTCATACTTTAATGTTTCAATGAGAGGTTTACAGGGACAATAGGTGGCAGCAGACTTGCCAGGTAAAGCCACTTTAGGAAATGTGCGCATGCCCAGAACTGCGTGAACGGAAACTCACCTAGTATGTCCTGGGCCCAATTTCATAGAACTCCTTTAGCATAAAAAGTAGCTAAGCACAACAAAGTTTTGCTCACTAGAACAAGGTTACCAGCAAAAATACCATTTCACATGTACCATAAGTGACTGGTATCCTGCTCATTTTTATTATTATTTTTTTTAAAACAAATTTTTCCTATTTTAGTATTTGTTGTTTACCTAAACTGTTCAGGCGCAGATTCTGTCAGAGGGAGGGGTGGGGTGGGGGGGGGGCTTAAATATACGGTCATACTTTGGTAATGACCCCAACAAGATATTGTTTCATTTTTATCCTCAAGCCTCCTTGTTACAAAGATGGTAATAGTAGTGAGCATCCTGCGAAATAATTTGGTTTGAACTGGCCCTGTTGATTAGTAATCAATAAAAGTATGTCAACAAATTTGAATTTCCAAAACTTGCCTCAGAATTGGCGATTGAAATTTCTGTGGTGTCCGTTTGTGAAGAGCTGTGGCCAGAATTGCGTTTGTTGCATACGTCACTTCACCAAACGTTGATTGATTTAACTGTCTTGATGAAAATACTTGGACAGTTTTTTGCTCTTTTCTCTGCAAGTAGACATTTTATTCAGCAGAAACGTTCACAGGGGAATTTTATTGTATCTTTATTGACAATTTTGCCTTTTAAAGGGTGTGTACAACATTGGTAAGATTGAAAATATAGATGCTCACAGATTTGCACATAACTTACATGATATAAAGATGGTCATGGTGGAAAACTTCCCTTTGAATAAATTTGCTTGAAATGCCATATTTTTTAGGAGATTAGTAAAACAATAGTCTTTATCCCGCAGGATAAATTCCAATGTTTTATAAGTTTTTTGTTCACTGTTTTCTCATGACTCCGAAGACCGATTGAGCTTAAACTTTCACAGGTTTGTTATTTCATGTATAATATGTTAGGTCACATCAAGTGCGGATACAGGTCTTTGGCAATTACCAATGTTGTACACACCCTTTAAATCAGCAATGCATTGACAACAACCAATCTATGACCCTACTTTTAAAATAAGAAAGAGATCCCTTTTGCTTTCCATCCAGGATTGGCAGCAGCCATGATAAAGCACTGTGCCCCACTCTGGGCTCTGCTTATACAGCAATCCTTCACCGATCTTGAACTCTTGGTGGCAGCAGATATGCCTCCATTACTGTGGTGTACCTGGGTGGTACTGCGCTGCCTAGCGACTGGTATAAGGTTTGGGCTACACGGCGATCATTTGATCAGTCGCGGGTTATTGGACTTTCACTTTGCAAATCGCTTAAACCCGTCGCTAGGCAGCGCAGTACCACCCAGGTACCACCGCAATAATGGCGGTATCTGCTGCCACCAAGAGTTCAAGATCGGTGAAGGATTGCTGTATACTAAAACAAGACATTTTTTTTTACAGGATTGCAGGGTAAAAGAACACGTCTTTCTTTCATTTGAGTAGAAAAAACAACATAGGATGGTCACAATAATTATGGGTACAATGCCAATTAGGAATTAATGTTTACAGGTTCAATTATAACACCCTTTTAGGAGCGCAGTTGCTCTAGGTGGTAAAATAATTGAGGATTGTATCATAAACTTTGGTGTGATCCCTGGTTATTCGACAGTTATAGGTTGAATGGCTCCTGACTGGCATCCCTGAAAAAAATATTGACAAAATAGGGAAACAACCAACACTAGGGCTATATAGCTCAGTTGGTAGAGCGCTGGCACTTTAATCCAGAGGTTGCAGGTTACAGTTAATTTGCCTTTGTTCAGCTCAAAATTGTTTAAAATTGACCCAGTCAGTTGCACTTGTGGTTTATCACTTGGATTATTTTCCTGCGGGATTTGGATGCAGCTAAAATAGACCTTATGCATTGACGTCACCATTGACCTTATGCATAAGGTCTATTATCATTTTGTGTTTCAATGAGAGGTTTACAGGGACAATAGGTGGCAGCAGACTTGCCAGGTAAAGCCACTTTAGGAAATGTGCGCATGCCCAGAACTGCGTGAACGGAAACTCACCTAGTATGTCCTGGGCCCAATTTCATAGAACTCCTTTAGCATAAAAAGTAGCTAAGCACAACAAAGTTTTGCTCACTAGAACAAGGTTACCAGCAAAAATACCATTTGTTGTTTTTTTTTTGTTTTTTTTTGTTTGGTAGCATAAATTGGAAAGCCACTCGATTGTGATTTGGTTCGCATTTGGTGATCCTACAGGGGTGCTGTCAACTTTGTGTCATGTTTGCTTCTCTACAAAATGTACTTATGTTTATCTCTTTTGTTGTTCTTTATTTGTGATTGTTTCTGCCCTGTGAAATAATAAATGAAATGAAAAAAATGAAATGAAATTTCACATGTACCATAAGTGACTGGTATCCTGCTCATTTTTGCTTAGCAGAAATTTTATAAGCAATATTGGACCCTGAAGTCTCCCATTCACAGGGAAGGATTCAAACGTCAAATTTCTGTTTCCTTCTTTTCCAGACATTATAGACAAAATTCTTGATAAAGCTCTTCCGAGTTTGAAAGAGGCTGTCGCCGAGAAAGAGGTAAAAATGGCCAAAATAGCTGCAAGAAAGGAGAAAAGGGACTCTAAGATCTATGTCATCTCGGATTCAGAAATGTCATCAGAAGAAGACTCCGCTGACGATTGGATGTAAAGAGCCGACTTCATTTTTGTGATGGGGAGGACAGACGTGAGCAGCAGACAGGAGGATTGGCTTGGTGAAGATTAGTCTCAAAAGCAAACACTTACCATTAAATTAATGTTGGTGGACGGTGACTGAATGTAGATCCCACACCTCCAGTCCCTGTTGGTAGTAGCAGAGCAGGTTTATGACTGAATGTAGATCCCACACCTCCAGTCCCTGTTGGTAGTAGCAGAGCAGGTTTATGACTGAATGTAGATCCCACACCTCCAGTCCCTGTTGGTAGTAGCAGAGCAGGTTTATGACTGAATGTAGATCCCACACCTCCAGTCCCTGTTGGTAGTAGCAGAGCAGGTTTATGACTGAATGTAGATCCCACACCTCCAGTCCCTGTTGGTAGTAGCAGAGCAGGTTTATGGACAGAAGTTTTGCAGCTTGAGAAGAGGTCACTATGTTTCAGATTAGTCTCTGAGACAAATGCTTACTGTCAAATAAATGTTTGTGGACAGTGACTGAGTGTCGGTAATAACAGATGCAAGTTTATGGACAGAAGTTGTGGCTTGAGAAGAGACTACCATGTTTCAGATTAGTCTCCAAAAGAAATGCTAAATTATAAATAAATCATTGGTGACGATAAAATGGCTGTAGATTCCATACCGCATGCCTTATTAAGCAGACTTGTTCCTTGGGAAGAGGCTACCATGCTCAAGATTAGTCTCTAAAACAAACGCTAAACTGTGAATAAATATAAACATATGTACATTCTACTTCAGGCTCTGGCATGACATGGAGTTTGTCATTTGAGTGGAACAGAGTCATACCTCATTTTGGAGAATTGTATCTTGTACATTAGAAAAGGAGAAGTTTGTTTTGTGGGCATTTGTTGTTGTCACACCAGACTGTTTCTGTGTGTTTACACAACCAGGGATTTTTAACACAGATGTCGCCTTGTTACTTTAGTACCAATGTATATTGTACATACAATTTTGAAATGTACAAATTTGGGAATGGTTGCTGGGGGTGGCCAGGGCTCCTGCTTGGGGGGAGGTGGGGGGATCGGGGATCCAAAAGAACACAGAGCTTGTAGCTTAAAAGTTTTACTGAACCGGAAAACATGTAACAAAACCTGAATCAAAACGAGAAAAAATGCACGATGTCCCCATCAAACCGTTTTTATTTGATCTGATGAGTTATACTTTCATACTCAACATAATTAGTAGATTTTTTATCAGATTCAAAATCAACATTTGAACATAATTTGTTTTATTAAATATGAGGTTTGGTATTGTTATTCAAAAATACAAGACCGCCGGACTAGTCTGGTTATAAGTTTAACCATGGAGGAAGAAAATGTCTCTTCTTCTTCCTCCATGGTGTAACGCGCACCGACTTGTTTAAGTTTAACAGCCACGGTTAATTTGCATATAGGTACCTTACGCACCCGATACTTTTCCCTATGGGTGGTTCTTTTGTTTATTTCTTTGTATTATTACCCATTGTACCCATTTTGGGAATGTGTCAAGTGGTATAAAACCTCGGTGCAGGGAGTGGGGCGTTGGTCACAATTTCATTTCGAGGCGAAGCCCTCTTTTCTTTCCGTTTATTAGTTTACTTTTGGTTTGACACTCCAGCCCGAGCTCCCTGCACCACTCTCAATTATCATGTAAGTTCTATTTATATTACCTCTCTGCTCTTATTTATTTATTGTATAAACTATTGCCATATTTATTGTTGTTTACGATTAAAACTTATCATGGGTGTGACCCCCTGAAGCTAGTCTGTTGTGCCACATTTTCTTTTGGTGTTAACGTTGGTTTAATTTCATCAACCCCCTTTTGTTTCGATAATTATTCCTACGTGGCGGGCTTTGCCCATCCGGGCTCTGCCGCACCACGCCCACGTCCTTGGCCCGTTACAAATTGGAGGCAGCGGTGGGATTTATATGTAATTGTTTACCACATCTCAATTGTATTATGGCACACAGACTTGTCGACGGAGAGGGCACCTCTCATTCAGAGCATGAGTTTTTAGAGTCGACACCTCCATGTAAAGTAGATTCCAAATCCATTAAGGATGAAATAGCTCTTTTAGAAGCAGAAGTTAGCTATTATGACAGAGTGGTGCATGCAGCTTCGGCTGGTGGAAAAGGTTTACCTCTTTCTGTTGGGCTAAAAATGCCAACCAGTGACCCACCAACAGAAGGTAGTCCGATCAGTCAATTATTACTCACCCCATTGCGTAATGTTACAGTTAGGAAACGTAGGCCTAAACCGAAGCAAAACAAAATTCAGTCTTCACCTTCTAAAATCATGCTTGTCGATAAACAGAGAACTCCTGGAAATTACGATGGAGCTAGTAATTTTAAAGACTGGATTGTTCATTTTAACTTGTGTGCCGATATCAACAATTGGGTTGGAACCGAAAAGGTCCAGCAACTCGCTGTATGTTTAAGAGGCCCTGCGTTAAAACTATTTAGAGATATTCCAGATAATGAGAAGACTAACTACATTTTTGTTGAAGAAGAATTAAGAGCTCGCTTTAGCCCAACTCATAGTTCTGATGCGTACCGCTCGCGATTAAAGCAGCGTGAGCGCAAGCAAGGTGAAAAATTAGCTGCATTGGCACAAGATATCCGTAGCCTAGTCACAAGGGCGTATCCAAAAATGGACGCACAAAATGCTGATCATGTCGCAGTGAGTTATTTCATTGACGCATTGCAACCTCCTTCAATCAGAGCAGAAGTGCGTCGCGCAAACACAAACACACTCAAAGAAGCACTACAAGTAGCGCAACGCGAAGAAGACATTTTACAAGCTGAGGCAAATGCAAACTTAACTGCCCAGGCGGCTGTGACTACGCAGCAACAACGCGTTGCTTCATTGCAAAAGTCAGTTGGGGAAAATAAGACGTCAGAGATGAGTATTGACGAAAAGATAGGCAGACTTGAGCAAAAGCTAAATCAAAACATTCAAATTGTTGAAAATCTTGTGCAGTCATTAAGACGTAGAGATAGAGCGTGCTATCAGTGTGGTAAAGTAGGCCATATTAGTAGAAATTGTAGGTCAGGCCCGAATATTGTAAAACCTAATGACACTGGTGATACGAACAAACGTAATCCTCAGTCGGAAAACTAGATCAAGTTGTACTTGGGGTCGACGTGCAACTTCCTTCAAAGACCCAAGCAAATAGTATGTTTGCATTTAGTAATATGTATGGTGTCGCAGTTAAAATGTTAATCGACACAGGTTCATCACATACCGTTTTCCACCCACGGGTTGTCAAACTGTTTCCTGATCAATTGAAAAAACAAATTGAAAAGTGCGACATTGCTATAGTTACTGCTGATGGTGCCCCACTTAATGTTCATGGAAAATTGTCGGTGTCAGTACAGCTGGGAAAGTTAAAAACCAACCACGAAGTAATTGTTGCCGACATAAGTCAAGCAGGTATTCTTGGTATGGATTTTTTAAACAGTCACGATAGTGTCCTCCATTTAAGTAAGGGCAAATTGACAGTAGATGGCGTTATAATAGATATTGTACGTGAAGAAAATAATTCACAATGTTGTCGAATTTGCATAGATCAGAATGTAACTGTTCAACCAGGGCAAGAGGTTATTGTTCCTGGTAGAGTGAAGTTAAGAGAGGGTACTTGTTGTAGTGGAATGATTGAACCAACCAGTAACATAATTAGAGACAAAGGCATTCTTGTAGCACGTTCCTTAGTTCAACCGAACAATAAGTATGTTCCTGTAAGGATACTTAATGTGCAATCGGACCCAATTGTTTTGTATAAGAATACAAGTGTAGCCTTACTCCAGCCTGCCCAAGAGTTGTCACAGTTGGCAGATTTAAGTGAAAGTAGCAAGCCTTTGATGCATTCCAATCTTGAAGAACTGTTAAACTGTAGTGATAAAACACTTAATGTGCAACAGAAACAACAACTAAGTGAAGTTATTCGAAACCATGCTACAGTATTTGCCAGTAACGATGATCTTGGTCGTACTGATAGGTTGTACCACCAGATTCACACCAACGATCAAATACCTATTCGTCAACCAATCAGACGTGTTCCCTATTACCAGCGCTCTGAAGTACAGAATCAAATTGAGACTATGTTGAACAAAAAAATCATAAGTCCGTCAGAAAGTGCTTGGTTGTCACCAGTTGTATTAGTCAAGAAAAAGGATAATACAATTCGGTTCTGTATTGATTACAGAAAACTTAACAATATTACAAAGAAAGATGCATATCCTCTCCCCAGAATAGATGACAGTCTAGATGCTCTATATGGTTCAAACTGGTTTAGTACTTTAGATTTAGCTAGCGGATACTGGCAGGTAGAAGTACACCCAGAAGACCGCCCCAAAACGGCGTTTTCAGCAGGTACAGGTCTGTACGAGTTCAATGTAATGCCTTTTGGGCTTTGTAATGCGCCTGCTACTTTTGAGCGTTTAATGGAGCGCGTTCTTGCAGGCCTTCATTGGAAAACGTGTCTGGTTTACATTGATGATATTATTATCTTTGCAGAAACCTTTGAAGAACATCTCTTAAGATTAAGTACTGTGCTGGAAACACTAGAGAAAGCTGGTTTGAAATTAAAAGCCAGCAAATGTAAATTGTGTCAAACTGAAGTGAAATACTTGGGTTACATTGTCTCAAAGCAAGGCATTTCGACAGACCCAGACAAAATTCAACGAGTGAGAGAATGGCCTATTCCAACAACTTTAAAAGAGGTTAGAAGCTTCTTAGGGCTGTGTTCGTATTATCGAAGATTTGTACAAAATTTTGCCCACATTGCGGCACCATTGCATCGTTTGACACAAAAGAATGTCGGATTTGTATGGGACGACAGTTGTGAACAAGCTTTTTATCAATTGCGGCCTAACTTGATTTCATCTCCCGTTCTTTGCTACCCAAATTTTGACCAACCATTCATCCTGGATACTGATGCCAGCAATGAAGGAATTGGGGCCGTTCTCTCACAAGAAATTGATGAAAGAGAACATGTTATTAGTTATGCAAGTCGTAAGCTAAGTAAGGCAGAACGCAAGTACAGTGTAACCCGTAAAGAATTACTTGCGGTTGTAAGTTATGTTAAACATTTTCGACATTATTTGTATGGAAGAAAATTCATTGTACGCACCGATCATGCGTCACTGCGGTGGCTTCTAAACAGCAATCAAGCGGAAGGGCAGATGGCACGGTGGCTTGAAATACTTTGTACATTTGATTTTGAAATTCAGCACCGCCCAGGACGCAAGCACCAAAATGCTGATGCTCTATCTAGGCGCCCATGTGCTGAATCTGATAACATACCTATTAATGGAAAATGTTGTGGAGTTTTCTTAGTTACAGGTTTTGAACCCACTGCCATCCGCAAGGCCCAACGAGAAGACGCAATTTTGCTGCCCGTTATTCAGTGGCTCCAGTCTGGTCGCGAAAGTCGACCCCCTGGTAAAGAAATAAGTGGACTGCCACGAGAAACAAGGGCCTTGTGGTTCCAATGGGAACAGCTGGTACTTAGTGAGGGTATACTGTATCGTCGTTGTAAGACTGGAAACAGGTCAGTAGTTTGTCAATTGGTAGTCCCTTCTAATATGCAAAAAGAAGTACTTAAACAGAGCCATGATGGACGAACAGGTGGCCATCTTGGCCAGAAACGAACCTTTAGCAAAATCCAAAGGAACTTTTACTGGGTCGGTTACCGACGTACTGTAGATGTGTGGGTTAATGGTTGTCAATCTTGTCAGGCACGAAAAACGCCAAAGAAGAAATTTAGAGCACCACTACAACTAGCTCCTACTGGCGCTCCTTTCGAACGCATTGCTTTGGATGTAATGGGCCCATTACCTGAAAGTAAAAACGGTAATAAGTACATACTAGTAATTATGGACTATTTTACGAGATGGTCAGAAGCATATGCACTACCCAATCAACAAGCCGAAACAGTAGCTAAAGTGTTAGTAACTCAATTCATCTGTAGATATGGTGTACCTAGCAAAATTCATAGTGATCAAGGAACAAATTTCGAATCCAAATTATTCACCAAAGTATGTGAGATGTTGGAAATTGATAAGACTCGCACAACAGCCTACCATCCCCAATCAGACGGGCTCGTGGAGCGATTTAATAGAACATTAGAGACAATGCTTAGTATGTATTGTAGAAGTGACCAAAGTGACTGGGATGAACATTTGCCTTTTGTCTGAATGGCTTATAGGGCATCCAACCAGGAAACTACAGGGGCAACACCAAATAGTTTAGTTTTTGGACGTGAAATTAATTTGCCACTAGATATACTTGCAGGACCAATTCCAGATGTACAAGTACAGCAAACCCAACCCTACGCAATGGAGGTCAAGTCCAAGTTGGAGGATGCTTTTGAGACGGCGAGGAAACATGCAGGAGGAGAACAACGACGTCAGAAGAAACTTTATGATACACGGATGTACGGGAGTCCCTACAAAAGTGGTGACAACGTTTGGCTTTACTGCCCGGAGAGATTCGTTGGACTTTCTCCAAAACTAAGAAGTCACTGGAAGGGCCCCTGTACAATTATCAAGAAATATTCTGATGCGAATTATCTCATCAAAGTGCCAAATGTAACCCGTACCCGCCAAGTTGTGCACTTCGATAGGCTGAAACCATGTACTCTTCGTGAAGATGATATCCTGAATGAGCCTATTGATCAACATGCTGCATCAAACTCTGCTAACGTCGAACTACGAAGCTGGAATGACAACGAAGTCCCCACCGATACTGGCCATATTGACGGAGACTTCGAAACACAAACGAACAATGAGGAAGATACATCTTTCTGTCATAAACCAACTCGAGTTGGAAGAATAATACGTCCTCCTTTCTGGATGAAAGACTTTGTGGTGTAACTGGTCAATGCCCTATTAGTTTTCTTGTGTTGCCCTGTGGTTGTTTCTGGTTTATCCACCAGTAATGCAATAATCAGACTTTCACAGTCATATATAGTAATTCTGCATTGGTTTTTTTGGTTGCGGTTAAACGCAACGGGATAATTTTATATGAAACATTTGATTAATTTGTGACCCAAATTAATTTTTCTTCAAAAAGTATGGAGAACATGCATATATTTGTTGTTGTTGATATAAGCTGTGAGTAATTGAAATTATTTCGACACGGGACGTGTCTTTATTAGGGCAGAGAGGTGTTGTAACGCGCACCGACTTGTTTAAGTTTAACAGCCACGGTTAATTTGCATATAGGTACCTTACGCACCCGATACTTTTCCCTATGGGTGGTTCTTTTGTTTATTTCTTTGTATTATTACCCATTGTACCCATTTTGGGAATGTGTCAAGTGGTATAAAACCTCGGTGCAGGGAGTGGGGCGTTGGTCACAATTTCATTTCGAGGCGAAGCCCTCTTTTCTTTCCGTTTATTAGTTTACTTTTGGTTTGACACTCCAGCCCGAGCTCCCTGCACCACTCTCAATTATCATGTAAGTTCTATTTATATTACCTCTCTGCTCTTATTTATTTATTGTATAAACTATTGCCATATTTATTGTTGTTTACGATTAAAACTTATCATGGGTGTGACCCCCTGAAGCTAGTCTGTTGTGCCACATTTTCTTTTGGTGTTAACGTTGGTTTAATTTCATCAACCCCCTTTTGTTTCGATAATTATTCCTACGTGGCGGGCTTTGCCCATCCGGGCTCTGCCGCACCACGCCCACGTCCTTGGCCCGTTACAATGGTTTAACCCTCTTGCTGTCTGACCATTCAATACCATTCACTGTGGTTTTGAATGATAGATAAGCTATGCCAGCCTTGCAATATGATACCATGAGGGAATGCATGTACACAGTTAGTTCTGTGCACAGTTGTGCCACCATACACAACTTTGGCAGTTGAATGGTTTCAAATGGTTGGTCAACTCACTTGAAAATGTTGCAAACAGTAGGAGGGTTAATGACTCGAGATTAAAAGCACTGACCTCGAACACTGACATGGTTTAATTATTTATGGACCTTTCAGTTGTTTATCTGTTGCCATTCTTAACCAGTTCACTTCCGAGGTCACGTTAACACATAGAACTCTCATGCAATGTCCGTTATTTATAGGTCTCTTTTACAACCCTTTAAAAAAAACAATTTTCCATGGATTTTACTAATTTTTATCAACCTCTGTTTAAATTTTGAATGTAAAATTTAAGTGGAAAGATATATAAGATTTTAAACATTCAAAAGAGCTTATTTTGATTTTAGTAATACTTTTACTTTCTTTTTAAAATGTCTGAATTACTGGGGTGCTTTATTGCATAACAAAATCTCCCTGATTGCAAGATTCCATTTATTTTTTGTATAATCATCATGATACACCCAAACATGGTTTTATTATTGATATTTTGAAACATTTTTTCATGTAAATAGGTATGAAAAAATAATGAAACAGAAATTTGGTTTGGTTTTAAAATACTATGTCAATATGGGAACATTGGAAAATGTCAATTCAGTCGCCCTAACTGTTTGAATATAATGGTAAAACAATAAATAAAAACAGAACACAATCTGACATGTTTTGGTTCTTTTTATAATCATTTAGTTTGTGTTCCCTTTTTAAATGTCCTGTGCAAAAATTATTTATACTCGACAACAAAAATGCAATAAGCTTAGCCAATAATATCTGATATTTTCTGCCACAGCTTGACACTGCAATTTAGTTAAGTGCTATATTAAAACCTTAACATTTGATTATTTTTAATACTCCTTGCTCTAAAGGGTCTGTGCAGTTTTGACTTTGTATTAATGATACATTTTTGAAAATTGTTAACGGTTTAGTAGTTAATAAAATAAGCTTGTGGACTTTGTTAGATAACAACTTTAAGCTTTTTTAATCTCATTTTCAATAGTTCCTTTAAGCAAAAGTTACAAATATTCTGTCAATAGAGGGCGCTATGACAGCCACATGTTTCGCTTTTAGGCTGCAAGCTGGTTACGCGGCGTGGATTGTCAAAACATAAACACGGTTTCGTTTTACAGCAGTACTCGAATTATTTGGTTACTTATTTCGCTTGTTGCACATAAATCGTCACCATGGACGACGATGAATCTGGACTGATGCTGAACCTGGATTACTCAGGGAAGCGAAATAAGGTATTTTAAAGTTTCAATTCTGTCAATTTCTCTTTCATCATGCATGGTCGGTGTGTGAACATTTTGTAACACTCAATCTCATCCATGACCATAGTCATACAGGCAATACGATTACGAGATGAACTTGTTCCGATAATATTGTTATAAATGTTAACAATGTTAACTAATTTTCTGTTATTTAGATACAAGTTAATAAGGAATTGATTTTAATCAGAAAGCCTGGTGGAGTGATCACACCTGGGCTCATGGCTCTGTTTACCGTAAGCAAACAATTGATTGGTGCTTTTTTATTATGCCGTATCAGAAGCAGGGAGTTTCGCGCTATATAATATATGACATAAGTTACTAGCACATTTCACAGGGTAGCAGGGAGTTTCTTCTTTTGCACATGCGTAGTCCACGTTACTAATATACTAGTGTAGTACTAGGCATTATTCACTTTACACACAGCTAGTGCAGGATGCTCGCCATATAAAGCGAAGAATGGTGATCGCAAGTGGGAAGTGCAGAATTCGGCGGTAAGCAGAGCCATTAATTGGGCCCTATATAGACATGAGTAAGTGTCTGGTCTCTGGAGGACTTTGGCTGCGTCCAAATCAAGTGTCTTTGGCTATGGCTATGGCTGTTGGCTGCAATGACAACAATGAAGAATAGGAGCCACTGCAAAATCCATTTATTCAGACACAAACCCTCGGTTCTGAGGATCGTAGCCCCTCCCCCTGCCAGCAGTTCACAACTGGAGGTTGCAGATTCACATCCTGCTCTAGTCAACATTTTCTTTGTACATCCCAAAATTAATCGCAAACTAATTTCCCTGAAAACTATCTAGAGAAAACCTGTTCAAGAAATGCATAAAGAGCACCAGAGAGCACCAAAACCAGACGACAAACTACAACAGTTTCTTCAACCAAGACCGTCCACAGTGCACCCGAGAGTCAACGATGCTACTACTACTACAGGGGCAACACAAGGAGCAGCTGAGAGCATGGCAAGACCCAGAGGTCACGGTGCGGGCGACAGGTCAAAGGTGACTGGTTCATCATCAGGTCATGGCAAGGTCATCTCGTCACTGTTTAGAAACAATCCAGCGATACCAAGCGTGCAAGTGTGAGTACAGAAACAAGATGTGTTTGTTTTTTGTGGAGATTTAGATGTTATTGTCAATTCTGTTGGGGACACCATGTGTACAGCTACGGCTATGGCTGTTGCTAGGGGTGTTACTGAGGACATCATATACTTCAACACATGGTGACGAGGGGCAATCCAGCCGTAGTCGTAGCCGTCATTTCAGACATGGCCTAGATCTTGTTTTGGAAGAATTGAAGGCTTTGAAAAAAACTTAAGAGTTCGTTCTCAATGTCTTGACTTGTATCTTAAGAATTAACATGTTTTGCATCCATAGTGTTAGCCAGAGAGGTGTCTGGGTGTCTTTTGGACACCGTTTTAAATCTGGACACCCTGTTTTGTCTGTCATTTACATGTTTTAATGTATTGAAAGTGAACAATTTGGACACCCAGTTTTTTAATTTCTTGCAAATTTGGACACCCTGGCTTAAACTTTGTGTGCATCCACCTGCATGTAGAGTGCAGGCCAGGGAGGCCCTGGCCTCTGTTGCCCATGGTGTTGGCCTTGGTGCCCCTTATAAATTTTCCCATAGACTTTAAAGGTATGGTCATACTTTGGTAAAAAAATGTGTCTCATTTCTATCGGAAAGCTTACTTGTGATAAAGATGATAATGGCACTAAGCATCCCGCGGAAGTTTTTAGTCTGAAATGTTCCCGTTGATTAGAAATCAATAAAAGTATGTCGAAAAATTTGAATCTTCAACACTCACCTCAAGGCGACTTATGGGGGATTCAAATTTCCGTGGTGCCCCTTTGTGAATACTGGGACCAGAGATGCAGTCGGTACCTGTGTCACCTCCCTAACAAATGACGGATTGACGGGTTTGATGTTTTGATGAAAATACCGTGACAGTTTGTTGCTGTTTTCTCAACAAGCAGACACTGTATTGAGCTGAAACTTTCACAGCTGACTTTTCTTGTATTCTTCTTGATAATTTGGCCTATAAGTGTTGAACTGTTTTGTGAAGTAAAGTTGTTTTTGTTCCACACAGGGTCAAAGTGAAGTCAGGGAAGGAGGCCGTCTTTTCAGCCAAATCTTTTCACGATCTTCCCCTCCATCCGCACCTGGTAAGTTTTGGTCTGAATTACATGGAGGCAATGGCCCTCTGTTGCCCCTGGTCTTGGCCTTGGTGCCCCTTCAAAAGTTTCCCATAGACTTTGAGGTTTTCCAACGGAAGTGCCCTTTGCAAAATGAAAATGATAAAATTCCAGGTCTGTAAATTAATTATTCATTTTGTTTATAAAGCAAGCTTGTTCAAAGGGTTTTTCACAGAGATCTTGACTGTCTCAAATGGCAAAAATCTCAAGCTTTTTACTTCAGAATATTATTATTTTAAAGCAAACTTGAATCCTGGATTCTGATTGGTCAATCCATAGCAACAAGAGTGATATAAATCTATATTAAATAGCCAAAATCAAACCCTGTTCTATAAAGCGCTATTTTAAGCTGCGCATCAAGTTTCCTTGAAGATAAATACATTAACACACGTCCTTATCCAACTCGCTCTTGTATGATAACGAATAATAGAGAGGTTTTGCAAGTCTACGGAGACAGACATACCTCAACCCTTTTGTGTGTTTACGTGACTTGTAACCATTATTTTATTTCCAGATTTCTACACTTGAGAAGACTCTAGAGTTTAGTCACATGACCAGCGTTCAACAACGGGCAATTCCTTACATTCTTAACGGCCGGGACACGATGGTCAAATCACAAACTGGGTCGGGTAAGTACACCCAATTGCATTCTCTTCTTAACAGTCAAATACCAAGATCTGCTTTCTCCAAATAATAATAATAATAATAATAATAATAAAGACTTGTTATGCGCACATATCCACCCTGCTGGGTGTTCAAGGCGCAGTAAACCAAAAAAACAAACAAAAGAAAAACAGAAACAACTAAATTATTCCTTGAAAACCTGTGACATTAGATAAGTTTTGAGAAGTGATTTAAATTTTGTGGTACAAAGACAAGATCTAAGATTATGTGGTAGAGAGTTCCAGATGCGTGGCGCAGCTACAGAAAAAGACCTGTCACCCCAGGAGTGTTGAGACTTGGGTTCCTTGAGGAGAAGCATGGTACTGGATCGAAGATTCCTTGACGGAGTGTAAACTTGAAGCAGTTCAGAGATATAGTGATAGGTTTTAATTGCAGAAAGTTGGTAAGGATTTTGATTAGCAATTTTTCACTGTTTTAAAAAAATGACGATTTAGCTGGCAGATTTTAGAAAACCATGAAACACATGTAAGGTATTATTGGCAAGGATAACAAACATAATTGTTTATTTTTAGTCTGAAAGCAATACTGATTATTAAAATTCAAACTAGAACCATTTTTCTGTGAAATATTTTCATCTGAAATGAACTCATGTTCGAGAAAACTGTATCTGAAAACCTAAAAACGAGGCAACGGCTGATTTCAGTTGTTCAACCAAGATTAAGGACAATGTGTTTACAAGCTGAAAATTGTGCATGGTTCACTATTTTCTCCTGACTCAATAAGCCCCAATTTTCACAGGGTTGTTATTTCATGTTATGGTTGATCAAACAAAACATGAACACTGTCTGCGACTATTTTGTCAGCTCCACCAACCCTGTATAATACCTTGTATAGGACACTAGTTAGTAGTCATACAGAACTGTCGGCATTTGTTCAAGACTTTCATGTTCTGAACATATTCCCGTATCTTTTGCAGGAAAAACCCTTGCCTATGCTGTACCCATTGTCAACTCACTTCAGGGTCGTGACCCCAAGGTTCAAAGGTCAGATGGACCCTACAGTCTTGTTCTAGTACCAACTAGAGAGGTAAGTTATTAAAAAATATCTGGACGTTGAGGAATTGTTTTCGTCAAATCATGTCCGTAATAGTCTATTATAGTATCCATTTGATGCAAATTTAACACCAACAGGGCCCAATTTCATGGCTCTGCTTACCGCTGAATTCTGCGCTTACCATTCTCTGCGTACAGCGCAAGCACCGAATTTCTGCGCTAGCTGTGTAAGTGAAGAATGCCTAGTAACGTGGACTACGCACCCACACAAGCAAAAATTCCATGTTAACCTGTGAAATCTGCTTGACGTAAGTGCGGAATTCCCTGCTTCCGTAAGCGCTGATTCTTTGCTTACGGTAAGCAGAGCCATGAAATTTGGCCCAGTACACTGCACTAGTGTTTAAAGTAGAAGCTCAGTACCGGATCTCAGACAACGTGGGTTCATGTCCCAGCCTTATGTTTACTTGCATGTACTGTCTGTACTACTGCGGTCTGTCGCTTCGATGTTGTGATCGCATGGCGTGGAAAGTTTGTCTGACGTCCGGGTATTTTGAGCAAAGGTGATGTCAAAAGTGTGGAGTGCTATTAAAAGCTTAAAACTGTGAACACACTTCAGTTTCAAGTCTTCCTTTCAGCTTCAGCTTCTTTTCTCTCCTTTTTTTATATTCCAGCTTGCCTTACAAAGCTTCGCCACACTTCAGAAAGTCTGCAAGGTATGTTTCTGTCTTTACGGAGAGGAGGTCTTTGAGTTGGATTCATTTTTTTAATGGGAAGCCAATGAAGGGGGACTGGAATTATGAACTCTAACCCAGATACTACACGCACGCCGTCATCACATCACAGAGGGCGCCGTCATTATTGTTTTGTAATGTGGGGGCCAGTGCGCTTGCGTGCAATAACTAGGTTGGAGTTCATAGTTCCATGCACAGCCACAGACCTGCTACAATCGTGACCACATTCCCCGTTTTTTATATCGGATATGGTTGTACTCTTTCCATCCTTTTATGGCCTTTTGAGTCAAGTATTGTAAAGAGCTTGTTTTGACAGACTTCACTACATGCTCTCACTTAACTACGACAATTTTCCATCTCATTGTAGCCATTTGTGTGGATAGTACCAGGCTACCTGATGGGCGGGGAAAAGATGAAATCAGAGAAGGCGCGGTTAAGGCGTGGCATCAACATCCTGGTGGCCACACCCGGCCGTCTCTTGGATCACATTAAGAATACAGGGACGCTGAAGCTGGACAGAGTAAAATGGCTGGTCATGGATGAAGCAGATAGGTAAGATGGCAGTGTGAACAAAAGATAAACATTGTGGCGTATCTAACTGTATCTACATGTATGGTATACATTGATCAATATACTTAATGGTTTTGTTAGCTGAATTGCATTTACAAGAAGGCCATTTAAACCATGCCTCTAAAGCCCTAGTCTTGGCCTTGGTGCCCCTTCAAAAGTTTTCCATAGAATTTAAGATTTTCTAATTGAACTGCCCTTTGCAAATTGACAATGGCCTCGCCCTCTCAGAGATGAAGTTCCAGACCTTGTGACTGTTATTAACACTTTGACTGCTGCAAATGTTTACACGGTCCCTCCGCATGGTGCTGCAGATGTTTTACAAAACTACAAAAAAACTTCATATTTTAGTTTTACACTGTCTCTCCCCACGATTCTGCAGGTTTTATTTGGAGAACTACATCAAAGATTTATAAATAAAAACATTGAAATAAATGACACTGTTGCTTTTATTTTCTATTACACCCCATATCTTTTTTGGAGTGGTATACATCGTAGCAAGGGGTCTGGTGAAATGGAATTTTACACTGTTGCTAAAAATGTTAGCAGAAGTTTACCGTCTGCAAATCACCGTCATCATCGGACGATTCCTGTCGATCAAATTCACTTTCAACGTCACTGGCATTACTTTCAGACTCTATATTATCAGAATGATCATTTTCATCAAACTCACTTTACTTCAGAGTCACCATCTGCGAATATTTCAACAACAGCTCTGCTACACTCACTAACCACTTAACGCGTTTCCTGGGCGCCGCCATTTTTTAACTCCGAAAGTATAAACTTCCGGGTTACGTTACCACCGCTGGTGCCCGGGCCGGATGAGTAAAATCATCGAAAACAACTTCATTGGTTCCCCTAACGTATGTCAATACGTTTTATACATGAAAAGCATTTCAATCCTTGATCTACAGAGGGCAGTACAGCGTTATACAACCAGCCCGAGTATTCTCGGGCTCAGCACCAGCTGGGGGGTAAGTCTATCCCGAGAATACTCGGGCTCAGCAGTCAAAGTGTTAAAAAGACACTAACGAGAATACACTAACGAGAATATTTAGTAAACAGGAAAAACTGAGTCTCTCTATTGGACACTATTTGCCCATTGAGACTATGGACAAATAATGCCCATAGAGACTATGGGCAAATAATGTCTAATAGAGACTCCGCTGGAATCACTGGTACCGCTCCCACCTCAGCCTGTCTTTCCAGTGCTGCTGCTTTGAGTTCAGTGGTATCACAACCTGACCATTCTTGGATATTGTCCACCCAGCGCATATTTTGGTCGGCCTACCGAACGATGGCATCCCTCAGTCAATAAGCTGTGTCTGTTATTTATTATGTTTTCCTAAAGGTTTTTAGGTTATTGCACATGGAGTGCCCCTCGCAAATTGGAGATGGCCGTTCCCTATCAAGAGATGAAATTCCAGGCCTAGTACTGTTGTTATAAGATGCCAACAAGAATATTTAGTATACAAGAAAAACTGTCTATTAATTAATAATTTTTTCCTTAACGTTTTTAGGTTATTGGACATGGGATATGATCGAGACGTGTCCCTCATTCTCAATGCACTGAATGAGAAATGCCCTCAACGGCAAAACATATTCCTGTCTGCCACACTCTCAGAAGGTACAGTGCTTATATTTTTAGTAATAAACCACGAGGGAAACTGACTGGCTAAATTTGTTTAGAATAGTATGCAAATATTGACTGCTTCAAATGCTGTGGTTAAAACTATGACTCCTGAGGTGATCTTGAGCGCGTTTTGTTTTTCCGAGGTGAAGCAAGTGAAAAGCTTGTGCTATTTTCTTGTGTCATCTTAGGCCCAATTTTATAGCTCTCTTTTATGATTTTCAACCACAGTGCTCACAAACTCTTAAATGTTCTCATACAAGATTCCATTTTCTTTTCCTAGGCGTTGAACGACTCGCTGACATGACCCTAAATGATCCTGTCGTCATTGATATGGCCAAAGAGCAACAAGCAGGGAGGACGGTAGAACCATCTCCAGACCATCTTCAAGAGGAACCTATTGAAGGAACAGACAGTAAGAAAGGGAGAAGTAAAGAGAGCGGAGACTCGAATGATGCTGCCGAAGTGGACTTTACCACTCCAGAGGGACTCCAGCAATATTTTGTTATCGTCCCCAGCAAACTGAGACTTGTATCTCTGGCTGCGTTCATTTTGAAACGAGCTCAGGTACATATTTATCCTTTTTCATCTTATTGAAAAGTGGGGTCATAGTTAAATACAGTGTTTACTTGCTGAGAAAACAGCAAAAAACTGTCACGGTATTTTCATAAAGAACGTTGAATCCATCCACAATTAGCGAGTTGACAATAGGTACTAACTGCATCTCTGGCCAAACAGAAATCTGAGAAACGCGGATACAAATGTTTGTGGGTGAAAAATTATCCATCCATATTCCTGGGAATCCTTTTATCAAAATAGTTCATACTATCAAAAGCTGTTCACCAAGTGAGTTTTTATAGTCATTTATTTTTGGAGTATGTACCAATCTATAACCCTACTTTTTAAGGAGAGGTTAGTTTGTTCCCATCCCCTATTTTTCAAATTTTGTGATCACATTTTAGTGAAAACAAAAAGAAACAGTTTGTGTTTTGTCAGGGATTTTGTGCATGCTCATATCAGGCTTATATCAATTGCGGCAATCCAAATAAGTGATTGATTTGTGAGGGTTTCAAGTGCTATTTTCTTGAATTTGAAACAAAATTTTTACTTCTCTGGAGGATCAATGCTGGTGGGAATTTTATAATCAGTGAGCTTTTTATTTGTTTATTTATTTATTCATTCATTCCCATGGAGGCCCTCAGTACAAATACTGTATTAATAACAAAACATTACACCATCAACTTTTTTGAAAAGAGAAAGACACCATGGTCCCCAGTTTTTAGATTGAAACTGATTGATTTATTTTTTTAAATGACGTACTTGTCATTTGCTTGTGACTGCCACAGACTTCTGGTGACTGTAAGATGCTGGTCTTTCTCTCAAGCCGTGACTCGGTCGAGTTCCACTACACACTATTCAAAGAAGGCATCAAGACAGTTGTGGCCAACCTGAACCTGCTTGTGTTGAGACTACACGGGAGCATGACACAAGAGGTAAACGGCTGGACATTTGAAACCTTGTCTTCTTAAAATAATTTCAAATCTATAATTTTTGTGTCTATTTTAATTTGTACTTTTTCTATTGGAAAAATAAATCAACAGTGTCAAATTGAGAGCAAAATGTATTACAAAATATTTAATTGAAAATGCATGCCCAAATTGGCCCCATGCTCAATAAACATACAAATGTTATTATTTCATTTTTTAACAACTTATGCAAGAGATATTTTTGAGAAAGGGGTTTGAACCTGCGACCACCAGATTACCGTGCCGGTGATCTACCAGCTGAGCTGTCTAAGCCTAGGGAGACCGCCAGGTAACTCGGTTCTTAGAGTGCTGGCAGGTTAATTCAAGAAGTCGCAAATTCAAACCCCAGTCTAGTAAATTTTCTTTCTTCACACAAGCATTGAATTAAAATTTACCCAGTCAGTTTATTTATTTTCATTTTTTTTCAGGAGCGAACTGAAGTATTTTTCAAATTTAAAGAAGCGAAGTCTGGCATCCTTTTATGCACAGTAAGTAATGCGTGTTAAGTTTACCTCGGGGTGTATTGCCCGATTTGGCAACTGCTATTCAACTCTTTGTGTAGGTACATCAACGATATTTTTATAAGATGACACTTCAATTCAAATGTTTTCATTTTTTTTGCCTCCCTTATCAGGATGTCGCAGCACGAGGTTTAGACTTGCCCAAAGTCAAGTGGATTGTCCAGGTAAGTGAATCAAAAACACAAACTTTATTTCTTATCGTGAGTGGGGAAACAATTTAATGATAGATTCAGCAAGTATAATGCAGGCCTTAGATTTGTTGGTTTTTCTTGCTGAGTACAGGATTTTTTGTTGATCTTCCTTCACCTTAAGAATTTCTTGTAGGGCATGAAGTTGCCAGCAAAGGAGAGAAAGACACAGCCCTTGTTTTACCATACCTTTAGATATCTATTTGTGGTGATGTAGAGAGAGTCTGTAAACCTTTAGGACTTCAGGATACTGCTAAGCATTTTCGGGATTTGCCTTTCATTTTCAAACATCTGATGAAGTAGTTGTTGCTATTAATTTTTTATATATTTTGTTTAATGTAATTAGTTAGATGTTGATTTTTTATTTTGTTTTCATCAGGGGTAAAGAATATAAGTGTAAGACCAATTTATATAATTAGTTTGTCTTTAAATCTTACACTACCTTCATTGTTTTATCTATCAGACTAACACGGTTATGTTTATATTATTTTTTTATGACAATTTTCAAACAATCACACCCGTGATTATGAATTGTAAAAAAAGGCAATTTAAGCAATTTACGAAAAACATGGCACACCTCTCCGGTCCTCTTTGCACTTACAATCCGTGGCAAACTCATTGGGTCCACTACTCCTGAATTGTAACATCTAAGACCCACAAGCCATTTCACAGGAATTTTCACGCCTGTCCAAACTCATCTTTGCTAAAACTGAGAAATGCTGTTTCCATTTAAACAATTTTTCTCTTAGTATAACACACCGGGGTCGCCAGAGGACTACATTCATCGTGTCGGCCGAACAGCACGGATCGGCAAGAAGGGGCAGTCGGTCCTCTTCCTCACCCCAGCTGAGGTGCAGTACCTAGAAACTCTCAGTCATCACAAAATCAAGTAAGCTAATTGGACACAATTCTTTGGAGGATGGGTTCTGGTGCTTATCTATAATCATTCCGCTTTCAGATTAAAAATGATGGTGTAAAATTTGCATTTGGGTTAAAGGATATTATTTGTGATTTACCTTACTTGGGGTTGGGACATTTAACTGGTCAACCGTAAAAAAAAGTTGAAATTTCCTTAGCAGTTAAACGAAGCCGACAGTAAAAAAAATAATTTTTTTTTTTAAAAGAAGCCAACAGTAAGAAAGAAAGAATAAAAAATAAAGGTTGACGGTAGGAAAATTACTTTTTTGTTGAAAAATTAGATCTTCCTTTTTTTTAAATGTTAGATTTGTATCAATGTTCACCATGAAGAAAGGGGCACATCTCAGAACTTAGTTTTATAACTCTCGAATTGTGGAAACTATGATTCAAAATGTAAAATGTCCTTTATGACCTGGAAATGCCCTACAAGGTCACCCTTCTTGTAAACAAAGGTTAAATGTTCTATACTCAGTTAGTTTGTTGTTGATAATTAACAACTCTCTACTTTGTCTGAGAGGGTGTGCAAAAATTAGTTAGTGGCCTGACGTTTCGACCCTAGCAGAGTCTTTCTCGAAGGCTTACAAAAAAAAATATATATAATTTGTTAACTTTTTTCCTTTCAGTGTTCGGGAGATGAGCTCGGATAGTTTACTCTCCACCCTCCTGACTGTTAACCTCTCCTCCTCCGCAGCAGGGAACCAGCACTACCAGCCTATACGTACTGCACAGGAGGCAGCCGGTGCCCTGCAGCGAGTGTTTGAGGAGTTTGTGAACAATGACAAGAGTCACTCCGTGTTGGCTGTTAAAGGTTGGTTGATGACGTCTCTGAATTTCAAATGGGTGATCATTTTATAACAGACTGTGCAAGTATCACGTGTGTCCAAAAGCGAGAAACAACTTGAACAAAGACTATATTTTTCCCACAAAATCAAATCTTTTGAAATTCTATTTTTACAAAAATCTTGAAAATAAATATACCCACAGTAAGTTGTTATAAATGCAATTTTAATGTTAATATAATACAAATAAATAAGGTAACCAGCCAAAATACTATTCCACACTGGTACCCTGCTTATTTTTGCTAAGCAGAAAATTGTTAAGCAACATTTGCTTTTTGAGGAAATTGGGTCCTGACAAGTTTGAGAGTTCTTTTATGTTTCAGTTGAGTAATAATACCTTACTGTATAATTACTGTGTAATAACAAAATGATATTTACTGTTGACTGTTGGTCTCTCCCATCAGCTTTCCAGTCTTTTGTTCGTGCCTATGCTACGTATCCAACTGCCCTCAAGCACATCTTCCACACCAAGAAACTCCACCTCGGCCACACGGCCAAGAGCTTTGGGCTGAGAGAAGCGCCCTCACACATCTCGGTTGGGCTAGTCAACCAGCAACCTGGAGCAAAACGAAGACCGAAAGGAAAAAGGTAAAAATGCTTTTCAAACTTATTTCAGTCTCACTTATTCTTCAGTCATTCTCCAGTTTTGATGACTAAGCCACTGGGGTGTGGGTTCGAATCCTGGTCCTAATTTCAAAGAGCTGCTTAAGCACAAAAAGTTTGCTAAGCAACAAAATTATGCTAAGCAACAAAATTATGCTTACCAGAATAAGGTCACCAGCCAAAATACCATTTCACGTGTACATTATGTGACTGGTATCCTGCTTATTTTTTGCTTAGCATGAAACTGTTAAGCACTATTTGCTGTTTAAGCAGCCCTGGTCATGTGACATTTGTCCTTGAGCAAGACTCTATACTATAGTTGCTACACTGTATAAAGAATAAGAAGAAGAAGAGGTGATGGAATTATTTGGGACTCGGTAAAAGATAAAAGTTTACCTCGTTGCTGTGGTAACTATGAATTTGCCTCGGCCAACGAACTGATGATAATGGTGTGTAACCTTGAACTTGTGAATGGTTGTTTTCTCATCATTTATCTACATTAACAGGGTCGTTCCCATCTAATGTTGGATGCAGTTGCCATGTCTCTTTCCTCTGTTTTCTCTGGCCTAGCGGTCGTTAGTCTATTCATGCATGTCGCTAATTAGGTAACGAGTCATTTGGCTGTTTAAAACTATGATGGGTATAATGACATAAGGGCCCCCCCCCCATAGGAGACAGTTATAATTAAGCTCATCAGCAGATTCGCCATGCGTCTATGATGTCTGTGGAAACCCAAGGCTTTGAAAATGATATGCAGTCTGCATCAGTTACAAAGCGTTTCTACTGCATTATGCCATTACAGCATTCTGAATGTGTACTCAGACCAGACAGCGTAGCCCGCTTGCATGTAGCCCCCCATCACTGAGATCAAACAAAGGATACGCGCATGTGTGCGTAAGTGCCTCTCGGCCAATGATAGGTCTTCCTTTGACCTCAGTGAGGGCGCTGTTTTACATGTTGCTTCTATTCAACACCAATGCTTTACTAAAACTCTAGTACTACCACAAAGAACAAAGTTTTAAAATGACACCCAAGGCCATTCACAAATGATACAATTTAAAAGCATTTAATCTTGAGAACTGCTTTTAATTTCTCTTCTATTTTAAAACTATCGTATAGGATGTCTTCTAAGCAATTAGGCGTATCAAATTCACATTTTGGTAAATTGAGACTGGCCCTAAAGCTCTTAATACTATCAGGCCTAAGTCTGGAACCCACTCTTATTTTATGTAGCAGCCCTGCTTGCTTCCATAAGGCTCCTGCTCATTTTTTGTGTTGCATTATGTAAGGTTTATAGGTTATATTAGGAGTAATAATTTATGTATTTATTGCTTGTGGACAAATGGGTTTGTGATATAAAAATTACCGGTCAAGTGCTTGCTTAATTGAGACATAAAAAGTGCAAAAACCTTTTGCATGTGAGGCCACGACTGAGTTGTGCAAATATTGTTACAAGTGACCGATTGAGTAACGCAAGACACTGCATTGTGTGTGTTGGAGTCGTTGAAACCTTAGCTGGCCTCTTGGTTTTGCACATTTAACTGGTTACCCGTTACACCATAAAACAATGTTAAAGTCTGTTGCAAAGTTGCCTTATCGGTAATAAATTAAGCCTACAGTAAAAAGAGAGATTAAAAAAAAAAAAATTGGCCAAATATTGTCCAAGGAGAATGATTAACATATTTTTTATTGGTGGAACTTTCTTAAATGTTAATCTCCTACAAAATGTAACACATTATTTTCAATCCCCTGCAATGTGTTAAACACTTCGCTGTGTATGCAGCCACACCTATGGTTTGTGGTTTTGTCACTGTCAAGACTGGCTGTAATTTTCTACTTTTAATCCAGATGGATCCTGGAAAGTGTGTTGACAATTGCTTTTACAGAATGGCTCATAGTTTGGATTTGAATCAGTAAAAATTGTTAAGTCCCAGATTCGGTTTAAAACCGTTTAGGAAAATAAACGTAGATGCACAACCCTTAGCTGAGCAGACATAACAGATCATTTTCCATTGTTAACAGTTTTGAATGTGCGCACATTTCCACGAACATTGCTTAGCTAATTTCTTATTGTGGCTCAAGTCGCAACAATGTTAACTTCTTCACATTTTGGCTTGTAACCCTCATCCACTTACTAAATATTTTTCTGAGCTTATAATTTGTTTCTTTTGTTTTGACACGATGACATTGGGCCGTAGTGTCTGGCAAAACAAACAGTTATTTTGAAAACTATCAAATTAGGTTTTGTTTGTTACTGTTGGTGGAGCATTCAATTGCTGTCATAGTGGATAAGGACTGCAAAGGCAGTTATATATATTGTCAGTAGAGGGCGGTATACATTTTGACCATTAAGTAGCCTCCAAAATGAGAGCTCAGTTGTAAATTTATCAACAAAAGAGAACTCTTGTGAATCTAGCTTGCATTAAAACTGGTTGATACTACAATTGTGATCTTTGTAACTGTGTGACAAAGCACCGCTGTCTTTGGGTTTTTTGTAACTGCTTACCCATTTGTGACCTCCCCACTCATTTTTACCAGACTTTCAAACTGATAAATGACTTATTTGGGGAAAATCTAAACGACCTGTGTTAATGCTCTCTGCGCTTATCGGAACACATGCAAAGGAGGGCGCCCTTTGGAGTTCCAATGGCATTAAAATGAGGGGACCAGTCTAGGCGAGTTGAAAGAGAATACGGCTTTAAGGAAAGCACTACTTGCTTTTATCACAGAGCAGAAGAAAAAGTCTGGGCACCAGACTTACAAAGGTTTACCCAATCACTTTCCTACAATTTGCTTACCCAAATTCATTGTACTAAACAACTTTCTATTTATAACTCTGAAATTGCAAATATACTAGATATTATTAAGAAAACAGTCTCCTAAACTGTATTGTTTCTATAAATCAAGCTCTCATCCCTGGAGGCTTGTTTGCCACCAAGAACAAATTTGAATTAGTCAGTCAACCTCTAAAACAGGTCATCCCTTCAGCCACATATTTACAAAATGAAGGATGCCACCTTGAAATGCACAATTTTGTAATCACTTACTCCAAAAAAAAATAATAAAAAAGAAGACACAAACAAAAAAGTCTTTACTAGCCAGCTAATTCTGTAGTTTGTAGTTAATATTTGAACGACCCACTTGGTTAATTCGCCCTTGCAATTTCCTTTATGAATTTTTTATACGTGTGGCTAGCATATAATTGCAGGGTGGATGTTTTTTTTTTTTCTTTTTGAAATTAAGGGATTACTAAGCACCATTTCTAGGCAATTAGGTGCATTCATATATTACGGACAATTTCTTTGCCTGATTGTAAGAAAAAAGAGAGAGTGGAGTTTATAGGTTGGGGGGGTGGGGTGGATTGGCATCAGTCATTATTCATGTCGGACATCATAATATGCATTGAACTGGTTGGAGAGCACTCAAACATGACAACTCCGACTCCGCGCACAGCTGTATTATTCATGCGCGTTTGTCGTTTTGGTCGATTGTGTATTTATGAGTTGTACATGTGAGGGAGTTATTTCTAGACCATTTAGTAGGTAATCGCCTGTTGTAATACAGAATGCATTAAATTGCAAACGAAACAAACATAATGTCTGGTTTTTATTTATTTATTTTTATTTTTTTATTTCCTGTGTTTTGTTTTGTTTTGGTGGTAGTTAAACTTATTTTAAACATGTCAAAAACTTTTTTCAGTGTTATCTTTGCTGTGAATGTCTGCAATGGTTTAAAGGCACTGAACATGTTTGGTAATTATCAAAGACCAGTATTGTCACTCGGTGTATCCCAACATATGCATAAAATAACAAACCTGTGAAAATTTGGGCTGAATCGGTCATCGAAGTTCCAAGAAAATAAAGAAAGAAAAAACACCCTTGTTGCACAATTTTGTGTGCTTTCAGATGCTAATAAAAGGCTTCATGCATGAAGTCTTTTATTATTTTAGTGAGAAATTACCTCTTTCTCAAAAACTACGTTACTTCAGAGGGAGTCGTTTCTCACAATGTTTTATACTATCAACAGCTCTCCGTTGCTGGTTACCAAGTAAGTTTTTATGCTAATATATATTTTGAGTAATTACCAAACGTGTTCAGTGCCTTTAATTAACAATGTCTTTCTTGAATCAACCAACAATTTTATTACTGGAATTTTATTTCTTCTGTTCTATCCAAAGAAACTTGATAAATTAGTGGTAGTTAAAATTATTTTAAACATGTCAAAAACTTTTCTCCTTGCGGTTAAAATTGACAATTTCTTGAAAGGAAATCCTTAAACAACAAACAATTTTATTCATGTAAATTATTTCTTCTTCTTTTAAATCTATTTCAACTTTTGTTCAAAGAAACCCGATAAATTATCAAGAAAGTAAACATTTTGGATCACAAATCACCATGAGAAGATTTTCTTGTGAAAATGATGATTATTTTGGTGGAAAAATTACTTCATTTGTAACTTCTAGTACAAGAAAAACTTGTTATTTTACAAGCAGTTATTTATGTTTTTTATTTAAAACATATTAAACAAGGGTGACCCATCCAGTACTTGTGATCTTGATGAAAATACTGTGATAGTTTTTTGCTTTTTACTTAAAAGGTACACTGTATTTAGCTGAAACTTTCACAGGTGGTTTTCATTTTACCGCATTCATTGTCAAATGAATTCTACACGGCTTTGTATATATTCGCACTGGACTTGAGTCAATCCGCAAGACCAGATGGCGTACAACCAAAGTACGCGGGGTGTATGATTGGTCACGCAGATTGTTTTTGTTTTGACTAATGGACCAATAGGAGACCCCTTTTTTGTTCTGGCGCATGTAAGAAGATGCAAAGCTTTAAAAGAAAGTTTCAGTTTTGTCGTAGCTCGAATAGGAGCAACATCTTTCCTTACTTTATCGTCCAATTATAATGTACCTTTATTGATAGTTTGGCGTGCAAATCAGCATGACTTTGACAGAAAACAATCTATAACGCTACCTTTAAACTGACCCCAAAAATGCATTTGCAGAAATTTGACTTTGAGTTTACCTGTACTATTAATGGCATAAGTAATACCCATTAGTCGACGTTACGCGACTGCGGCAACCAGCACTGTCAGTAAATTTTTTCAAACATATTGGTCACATGGTGCTTGATTACACTGAATAAAAATTCGCAAGCAGACAACTACAGATGGCAAAATTGGACATGAGTCGACGAAAGTGCAGTGCATGCTTTTTTTTCTTTCATCAAATCCTACGAAACACAGGCCAGTAGAAAATTTATATAAGGTTTTTTACACTTCTGAAATGAAGAGTTAAGAGATTGACAATGTTACCTGGCATGTAGAGAGATCTAGATGATAATTGGAAAATAATTAATCTTGGACACATAGAATGTCTTGAGGAAGTCCGTTCGGCGGAAATGTGTGAAAATCTGTCATACTCGGTCATTGGAAATCTTTATAGAACAGTCTCAATTCTAAAAGTATTTCTGTTCAATCATTTTCAACTAAGTTTTGATGGCACCGTGCACTGCTTGTATTAGTACTTTTCAGTCTGGAGTTTTTAAATTAACTAAATTAACTAAATTAACTAAATTAACTAAATTAACTAAATTAACTAAATTCTCCCGTCTAGTACTTTCAGGAATGAGAAATTTCAAACTTTTATCTGAATTCAGACTTTTATTGCTGCCTGGTAAACAAAAAACAAAAAAACGTATTTTTCTCCAAATTAAATAAGTCATACTCTTTGATCTACTTGTGTAGTGCTGAGGATACTGTTCTCAAAAGCTCCTTGGAATCTGTAACTCCAGTGGTTATCAAAATGAGCAAATTATGTCAATTCGATGTGCCTCCTAGGACCTGAATCCTGGTTTCAGACTTTTTGACAGCCGTGACTTTCATCCCCGTTCTTCCGTTTCTGAGCCTTTTGAAAATATTTTGGGGGGGGGTTTTGTTCGGATGTAAATTGCTGTATTAATACCCTGCATGAAGGGCTATCTACAAGTGCCTTTACAGTCTTAATTATCATTATTGTATTTGTAATTTTACAAACACAACATTTCTTCTTATCATTATTTTTCTGCTCCTTTTCTTTGAATTTTCTTTTTTGGTGCAAGGAATAAATTTATTGTTTGATTGTGCGTAATGGAATAATTGTATTGTTTTATTTGTCATAATGAAACAATTTTAATTGTTTTTATTGTACGTGATGTGTTTATGAGCAAGCCTGGTTTATCAAGCTTGATTATAATAATCCAGGCATTCTGTGCAAATAGCAGCAAACATATGGATATTATTCTCAAAGTCTGATCCTTGGCCAGACCTCAACCAGATACTTTGCTTGGTCCTCAGCTTGATAAGCCAAATTCAAAATTGGGACGTAAGCTGGAACTTTAGCCAGACCCTCAACTGGAACCTATTGAATCCTAAGCCAGTTCCTAAGCCAGTTCCTAAGCCAGTTCCTAAGCCAGATTATCAGCCAGATTATAAGTGGGAAGTTAAGCCAAAGCTTAATGTTTGAGTTGAATTACTTTGCAGTGTGTCGTGGCTGAGCGGTCTAGTGCACCAAACTCAAGCTCTCGTGGTTAGGTCACTGGAGTATGGGTTCGAATCCCATTGGGGACACCTGTATCCTTTCCCCGCAGTTTACTATAAATGCTTCTCATCACCTGGGAGTAAGCTCAAGGCATAGCCAAACCAAACCCATAAACCAAACCATAGCCAAAACCATAGCCAAACCATAGCTTAGCCATAGCCAATACCATAGTCATAGCCATAAGCCAAACCATAGCAAAATCATAGCCAAAGCCATAGCAAAAACTATAGCCAAAGCTATAGCCAAAGCCATAGCCTAATTGTAGTCAAAAGCCAAACTGTTTCAAAAAGGGCCTTTCATATGTAACACATTATGTTCAGTTTGATTAGAGAAATAGAACTGTTTTGCTCATTTAAGATGCAGCCAGGTATGGCCAATTTGCCAAGTTTTCCATCTGGAATTTACACATCAATCCTTGGTATCCTGTCTAACATGTCATCAATTCAGCTGGGTTGTTTCCATCATGTGTCACACACTTTCATCTTCGCTAATCAATTGGGACTTGAGGGGGTCGTCCAGAGGCTTCGGGTGTCCCCTCAAGCAGAGAGAAGAGAGAGGGCTTCTATTCTGAGCCAATTTTGTCACAATTAATGGCGGAGGTGTAGGTGGATCAACGGACACACTGATTTTAAGTGTTTTAATCAATTTGGGAATGTCTTTTTGTGAACACAGAAGCACTGATAATAAACCTTGTGCCCTTTGTTTACATCTAAAACTCTCTCTATTGGAATCTTTGGTACGCGCGCAGTTCTTGTTTTGCATAAATTTGGTTAAGGGGCAACGGTAAAGTCATGTAATTCAAAGGGGATATGACCGGTGACGTCACTCTTAAACCAGAATTTACGCAAAACACAGCACACTGCAGAGCAGAAACCAAATGTTGTGGTTTAGCTTTAACGTCGGAGAGCACGTCATCTCTGGAGCACCTAATCTATCTGAGGGGAGGGGGGAGATCAAATTTCAAGGACAAGGAAATCCCTACTAGACTATTGGTCTTGTAGCTCAAAACTGTCACTGGAGCAAACATTATATTTGAAAATTTAAATAAATAGTTTAAATAAATGATTTTATAGGAGATTTGCTATCGAACAGCTTATTATTAGTCAGAATTACAAAGTATGTGCTTTGATACATGCTAGACAATAGGACCTGTTGTGGGGTTTTCTGGCCAAGTGCTAAAAACACTGGCATTGTTCTGCTTTGGTTTTCTGGTCAAATGCTAACTTAAACACCCAAGGACCAGTCAAATTTCTTTCTAGCTCAGTGTTGAAAAGCAGCCCTATTTAATAAGAAATATGGACGACTAACAAATATCATAAAAAACCTGAAACACTTCAGGCGGAGGCCACTTCAGTTTGGCATGCTGAGACCAAGTGAGTCTGTTAGGTATTTTAGGTGGTGTTCGAAACGGCTGTTTTGAAGATAATGCTTTTCTGAATGGGTAACCAACGTAGTTGTTGAAGAAGCAGTGATGCATGCGAGTGTTTTTTGTTGCATCTGCATGATAAGTGCCCATTGTTTTGAAGCTTTTGTCAGATTGTTTCATTCCATTGAAGAAAAAAATGACAGTCTGGCCGTGATGGGACTAGTCCTCTTGGAATACAGACCCATTTGTTGTTGAAATCCAATTACGTCACCTTTCAAATTTCTCTCTTAAAGAGTGTCAAACAAAATCACACCATTTTAAAATGAGGTGTAAGTTTTCCACTTTCATATTTAACAGACTCTATTGAAAAATGGGTCCATTAGAAAACTGAATTTGACCCTGGAGTTCGACCCTCTTTAAAGTTAAAAAATATTTCTCAGACATATTTAGGGACTATCAAAGGTAAAAATGAGGAATGCAGGAATGAAGACCCAACCTTAAAAAATCAAAAGAAAAAACCCCTGACTCATTAACAATTCACCGTCAAATAAAAAAGAGAAGCCGCCAGAAAAGTCATCAAGCCCCAACCGAAGTAAATAATCTCCAAAGCGCAAAAGCTTCCCTCCCCCTCCCCCCAAATAAAACAAAACAAAAACAAAACAGCAGCTAAATGTCCGCCTCTAATAAAAGAGCGTTTTAATTTGAGAAAACAGTTAAAGGCAATCCATCAACAAGACGTGGAGTCCTCAACCATCGATGTACTTATATGAAAATGGTCACTTCAATTATTGGTATGACTTGCCTGCCTGTGTGTGCTCCGGAGTCGCGCTGCACGTTTCCTCTGCGTCAGCATGTGGAGCCCATTAGTTACACCTTATTGCACATTATTATTAACTGATATTTCTCGTCTGCTTTTCAGCTTATGTCTCCACAATATCGTTTACCTCTCCCAAATTCGACTTAATCCTGCAATAATTCCCCTAATACCTGTGACCTGCTCCGTCTAGAGAAAAAACAACCCAAACATAGGATACAAAAATCGAGACGGGAGAAGTGAAAAGTGACAGCTCATAATTGAGCCTGGTAATGTTGTTGAATTCTTGATACAATTATTGCAAACTGTCTCGGAGAAACTGTGAAGTTGTGTGGGCGTCGTAAACTATGGTTTTTAAGAGAACAGAGTACTAATTGTTTAAGTCATTATTTTGTGTTCAAAATAATTTTCAATCAACCTAAAGACTTTTCATTGGTGCCCCTTCAAAAGTGCCCCATAGTCTTATATTTCCAAGGCCTGATACTTCGCGAAGGCAATGGGAGGCAACTGCCTCCTTTGTTTTGGTGCCCCTTGAATTGTTCCAATAGAAATTTACAGTTTTCCCAATAGAGGTGTCCTTTATCAAGGAGAAAACGCCTTGGTGCCCTTGCCTTTTCAACAATGAAGCATCAGGCCTGTTTTCCCAATGAAAGTGCCCTTTGCAAAATAAAAAATGGCCTCTGCATCTCAAATAGGAAATTCTAGGCCTGGCAGAAATATAATTCTCAAGGTCTCGAACATGAACACGCCTTAATGTTGTTTTTCAACATGCTTGAGTCGCAGGGTCTAATGTAATTGTCAACTAGGATTATTTTGACTGCCCTCACTGATGCGCTTAAATCAAGGAGCTGACGTATGAAGCAGCTGGTTATCGATTCAGAAACAAAGTTCATCTCACACCTTCGCATATTTTGTTTGGGAAATACCAAGCGTGTGATTTCTCTGGATTTTAGTATTTTCTCAAAATCTCATTTAGCTGCGTTCTCCCTTAACAGTGGTCCGTTGGCCAGATACCAGTTAAAACATCCGAGGACCAGTCAAAATTCTGTCCAACTAGTCCGGCTGGCTAGTTTATTGAGCTCCTACTGCTCCATGGAAATCACTGATGGTTCATATTGCTTCAAACTACAAGCCCCACAGTGTTGAAAGGGGACCATGGAACATGGACCAGTGAAAACGCTGGTGGACCAGTGAAATGACAAGTGAGCTGTTCCTCCTGGCTAGTCACTCAAAACGTTAAGGGCAAACCCTGTTTAGCCTTTAAATTTTCTTGAAAGAAGTAAAGCAGTCAAAGGGATAAAGAAATAGTCAACATTGTGTCCCAACCTGTAGGTTTGTATTTCTTATGATGCACAGAATCTTCAAACCTCTTGCATTCACACCATTACAAAATTTAATCAACAAAAATTCATATTACAACCAACATTGCTGCCTCCTGTCAAAACATTAAAGCCAGTGTGTGCAAACTTATGTGTAATCTTCCAATACAGACAATATTAATTAAATGGTGTACATTTCTTATAAAGAAACTAATAAAATCAATTTCCAAAAAGAAATTGTAATTGATGACTGCTGCCCTCTATTGACCAAACTTTCTCAGGATTCACTTTTCTCAGGATTCACTTTTTTTTTATTAGCCAAAACCGTCATATAATTGGAGAATTTTAATCAGTTTGCTCCTCTACCAATCAATGTTAACATTGTATTCAAAGCTCCTTGTACTTTTTCTACCTTACATTTAATTTTCTTTGCAAAGTTTGTGTGGGAATTTTGTTTTGTCCCACCAGAATTTACATCGACAAGGTTTCACACACATGCCACTGAATGTTTATTCAGTAAGATTTTGCCAAATTAAAGACCACAGTCCTTTGGAGCCCGTGGGGAAATATTGACGGATTTCCCCATGGCATGAGCTGCATTCTTGCCACAAGGACCCAAGCAGATGTGGTGTGAACAATAATATTTATCTCCAAAACAACACTCTTAACTCTCCATAATCCCTTCAGAATACCTCCTTCTTATCTTGGGTTGCTGTACTCATAGTACCTCATTACCTTTATCGCTGTCTTGTTCCATGTGTTCTTGTAAGCTTTTATGACTAGTGATTCTTGAATCACCAATTACCGGACTATTTTTTTCCTATCCAGCCTTGCGATTGGCTGAGGTCCGTGTCCGAATCAAGCAACTTTGGCTGCGGCGTATGAGTTTCGGCTGCAGCGACATTATTTCCACAATTGGACTTGTTGGCATTCTTGCCATAGCCACTGTCAAAGCCATCAATTCAAACAGCCTTATGTTTATTGGAAATTTCTTCTTCTCTTTTTAAAGATGGTGGCATTATGCTAGAAAATGAATCTCATGATAAATACATGTAGAACGAGGCTAGATTATTTGTCCCACTCAGCCTCACTTTGGTCACACTGGTCCAACAATGAAAAAAGGTCTCTACACCATGATAAAAGGTCTGTACACTTCTTCAGTTCCAGGCAGTCAGTCCTCCCCCACTTCCCAAATAATAAATAAGATATTCAAGTTGTCTTATTCATGCACATTCACGCACATTCACGCACACACACAAAATTCAATGTGCTTTTTTTCTTTCCCCCTCCGTTGTGTGTTGCATCCTCCATTCCCTTTTTTCCCCCTTCGTTCCCCCCAACGGTTATAATAACAAGACAAGCGAGGGCTCCACGGCCCTGTCGTTCCTGCTGTCACCACCCCGTAATGGCGTCATCAAATATTAAAAACGGATAATAATCCACTTGAAGTCATTTTTTCTGATGAGCACTTTTGAATTGCCTGCCATGTCGTAGAGCCATAATGGCATATTAAATATTCAGTGGTGTGAATAATCGGTCTTAAGAGTCGTCAGCTCATGGGGTGATTAGTAGTTGGGGGGGGGGGGGGGGAGTTGAGACGCGGAGGAGGGGAAAAAATAAAATAAAAATAAAGAAGATGAAGTGGGCGTCTATAAAATGTGTGGTGAATGATTCATTTGCCCAAAGACAATACCATGAAGTAGCTGTACTTGAATACATGTATAGTTTGCCATTCCATTGTGCTGCATGGGACTTTAGATTAATATTCCAGTGGCATGTACTCACTTCTTATGATTCTTAAGAAGCTAAGGAAATCAATTAATCAAATGGACAAATGAAATAACAGATGACAAAATTTCTCTTCTGCCGAAAGTTGCATATAGCCAAAAGAGTATACATGTAGCATGTAGATGTAGCATAACTCTAACAACATCAAAGCCATTCAGAATTATCCATATTCTGAATTTTCCATTTTTCTCCACTCCAAAATATTAGATAAAAGACAAAATATTACAAAATCTTAAATTTTTCAAGCGTGGTGTGATGATTATAATGGACAACTTGGATTCCCAATGGATAAAGGGACAGCATTTGATAGAAATTGGTACTTGGAGATTTCAAAATAAGTGTTAAACATTTTGCAGATTAATATAATTTTTCCGTAAATGTTTCTTCTTTCTAATATTAAAGCATAGAGGCTTTACTCCTACCAACATGCTTCATAACACTGATCATTTCACGTAAAATCACCCAACAGTATAAACCAAGAAACGTTGGAAAGCAATTAGTTGTTCATTGGGACCCCCAACCCTCCCCCTCTTCTCAACCCCACCCCTCTTCTCAACCCCACCCACAAGTACCCCCTTTCTTTGCTAAGCATTTTTCCATTGATGCTCACTAGAGGGCGACATTTAAGCTGTACGTAAACACAAGTCATTGGAGTTCATTGACTCATTATGCCACGTCGGCCGCAGTGACCCTTGTGGTGATAATTGTTATTGTCAGCCGGTGTTCATGTATCAAGAGGGAATCAAGCCAGTGTTACCCATGTTGTGGGTACCAGTCCCAAAGCGCCCATCTTGCCAGTCACTCTACCTACTTGGCTTCTATGCAGCATCTCTCGGCTAAAATTCCGCATCTGGCCGCCACTTTTTCTCCCTTAATTTAGGTTAAAATATATCCTTACCTGTCCAGAAGGGTTGACAGAATGTATACAAAGAGGCACCGGCACTTTGAACTTTTACAAAGTGTCTAAGCCATGAAAAATAAGCAATTTTCAGGTCCATGGTGGTCTTGACAACGCTGCTCGCTACACTCCATTTTAGTTCATGTGGGCATGAGTGCGCAAGATTTCCGTCCGCTCAATGAAATGTGCGCTTGAATTTTCCTTTTTAATGGTCAACATGCTGTGTTTCTCAATTCCAGCTACAATTCCTCAAGAGCAAAATTTTAAAAAGGGAAATAAAGTCCAACACCCTTTAAACAAAAATCAAATAAACCCCTTAGTAAGTGGGGCCGGATTCAGAAATTTTTCCCATCTCTCTTTGGTTTTTCAAGATTTCAAATGTTTTTCATAAATCTTCCCATTCATTCAATTTTTCTTGAATGACAAAGTACAGGATTGGATCAGCTAAAGATCGTTTCAAAATAGAGTTCAATCTGGGCCCTATTTCATGGCTCTGCTTACTGCGGAACTCTGCGCTTATGATCACTGTCAGTCACAAGAGGGCGCTGTTTACTATTCTAGCTGCAATGCTATGCCCACTAAGTATTGCGATTTTCAGAGTTCGCTTATAAGCGGGTACGGAATTGGTACAATCTAAAATAGTCCAAGGCCCTGTGTTCGCTCGAGCGGTAAATCCATAAGTTGACAAAATATACTAGTTATTATTAGTATTAAACAAAATTTGAAACCTTGGGAAATGGATGGCTTTCAATTCAGATGTCCGTCTGCAATTAGCCTAAAAGCAAAATGTTATGACGATTAGCGCCTTCAATATGAGATGGGTTTGTAATGAATTGTCAACTGAAGGCCGCGTGCGATCACTTAACTTCTCATTTACGAGCCGGGGAGTTATGATTAGAAAATGTCACAGTTGTAAGTTTGTAAAGTGATCGGGAATGAAGGATGTTCTACTCACTGACAAATTAGGATCGTTGTCGAGTCTAAAGAATTTTATGTTTTGCTTTTTTTTAAGGTTCTGTTAAATTTCAGACATGCTTTTGTGTCATGGTTGAGTGGGAATAAAGGGTTATGCTTGGGATGATTTGCCGCTCTTCAGAATGAAACATTCTATACGTCGCTGAATAACAATTTGTTTCCTAAGAAGTTGATGAAAAAAGAAATTTAGATTTTGTTATTTTTAAACAGGGAAGGAGGATTTGAAAAACATTTCATAAAGTTTGTTTGAAAAACACTGATTCTGATCCTCTGGGAAAATAGTTCAAGGCTCGTCATTATCTTTGTTTGCCAGTAGAACTACTAGTTAAGATTGTCATGTTACTAGTCTGACAGCTTTTTCACTGGCACATTCTTTACAGAGCTGCCAACTCTCTCTGATTCTGCAGAAAGTTCCCTGAAAATAAACCAATCTTTCCACATTCTGATGAACAAAATTGGAAATCTCCCTGATTATGGAAACTTTCCCCTATCATCTTGAATGTAACTCTGAATATCTCCCTGATTGATGTAAACAATCTCCCTGGTTGCAAGATGCAAGTGATGGCAGCTCTGGGTTTAAGGTTTTCTTTCAAAAATATCTGAATAAACCATGGCAGTGAAACTTTAATTTTGAATTTTTTGCAAAAATTTGACAAGATACACAGTAAAAGGGGACCACTTTGTGTCGCATAGTTAGAGGTTCTTTTGAAATCTTTAACCTCGGGTTAAAAAGGTGTAAAACTAAAACATTCTAAAACATGGAATGACTTCAAATATGGGCTTCGATATTTGTGTACAGGGAATTTAGAGTTCATTCCTGATTTGATGAATATTCAATCAAAAAGGCATTGAATTTGACCTTATGACTGGTGCAGAACTTTCACAGGTTTGTAACTTCATGCAGGGCTTGAATTTGGGCTAAAATTGCACAAACAACTGCAGGACTTGTAGCTCAAGCTATTTACCGAACCAGAATCTAGTTTACAAGACTAGAATCTAAATCAGAAAAAACTTTCTTCACAGTTTAACATTATAACTAATTTTATTTGAACAAGCACGAAGGTTAGTCTCATTTGTCTTATGGGTAGTTACTTTAATTCTCAACCAACAGAATTGAAAGATATTTTCAGACTCAAAGTTAACATTTGAAAATAATAAAATGATATTACACTGTTAGGTATTGATATTCAAATGAAAAACACAAACCCATCGGACTTGTCCAGTCAGGAGAATTGAAAGATATTTATCAGACAAAAAAGTAAACATTTGAAAATAATGAAATGATACATTGTTTGGTATTGTAACGGGCCAAGGACGTGGGCGTGGTGCGCCACGTAGGAATAATTATCGATACTAAAGGAGGGTTTGATGAAATTAAACCAACGTTAACACCAAAAGAAAGTGTGGCACAACAGACATAGCTTCAGGGGGGCGCCTCCCATGATAAGTTTTAATCGTAAACAACAACAATAATATGGCAATAGTTTATACAATAAATAAATAAGCGCAGAGGGGCTAATAGAAATCGCACTTACATGATAATTGAGAGCGGTGCAGGGAGCTCGGGCTGGAGTGTCAAACCAAAAGTAAACTAATATACGGAAAGAAAGAGGGCTTCGCCTCGAAATGAAATTGTGACCAACGCCCCACTCTCTGCACCGAGGTTTTATATCACTTGACACATTCCCAAAATGGGTACAATGGGTAATAATACAAAGCAATCAACAAAAGAACCACCCATAGGGGAAAGTATGTCAGATGCGTAAGGTATATGCAAATTAACCGTGGCTGTTAAACTTATACAAGTCGGTGCACGTTACAGTACTGATATTCGATTGAAAAACACAAGCCCATCGGACTTGTCCGGTCATGAGTTTGCTGTTCCTGTGTTAAAATCGCTGGTCTAGGGCCTGCAGTCCAGTGTAAGATTAAAGCCCCGCCATGCATGATATTGGGTCACATAAAGTTTGGAAACTGGTCTTTGACAATTACCAAAGTTGTCCAATAAAGGAGATCATTCCAACTTGATATATAATGTATAGACCCGAACTGCAGAGCATTTTGAAGAAAGTATTTGATTTCATTACGTACTCTAAGCTGTAGCGTTCAATCTTTCGTCTTGTGCTTGTCAATGTCAGTGCGTGAAAGTTTCCCACCTCTCCAGATATTGATAAAAATCTATGATATTAAAATCCTGAGATAATTTGTCCCTAATAGCATTTGTCAGGCAGTTGTGGATATTTTTTAATAAGATCTGTCTTGTAAATCGTCATCAATTACCAAACACTTCTTGATGATTTAACCCCTGATTAAAACCCAAAATCTTTTTTAATAACTTAAGTAGCAATGAAAGTAAAGTACAGTTGGCATTGTATTGCTATCGCCAACTACATGTAATCTTGTTACGGGAGTAATAAATGCTGCTACTTACATGTACATGTATCAGCAGTAGAATCAAATACTTCTTCTGCCATTGCCTTTTAATATTATTATTCCCTCTTTAGAGTGGAATGATTATTTCTGTATTTGAGAGCTTGTCATAAACGCCATTGTTGCTGTCTTGCTGTTGCCTCCATTTGTCTCCGTGATTAGAAATTACCGTTATGCACATGTGCAGAGTAACTTTTTTGTTGTACAATTTTTCCCCGGACGAGTAGGTTTTCCAAAGGAAAGGCTATCATCTTGATTGGTGTAATGTACAGCAAGGGGTCTGTAATGAGATGGGGGATGATTATCACAACGGTCTGGCCTATGCTGACCCTCTGTGCTGAACATCTGCTCACTGTAAGAGGAGAATTCCCCTGCCTCCCCCCCCCCCTAATTCCGCTTTCCACCGGGCCAACGAGAATCGTCCGTTTACAATCACTCAGATGGATAAGACATTGTGGCAAAGTGACATATTGAGCATGCAAACATTAACGCCACTTTTTTTGTATTGGCCTTATAAGGGCCAGTTCTTTGGTCTCATCCAAGTCCATGGTGGAAGGATATAACACCCCCCCCTGTTGTCGTCATTTACATGTTGAGATATACAAGCAGCCGGGCATCTTGAGTTGACACAGTCCGTCATGTAGCTGACGCTGTTAGGGGTGACTCTGAACAATAGGTTAGAGTGGCGCTCCAGAGCGCTACGGTGTTTTCACTGTAATAATCAGCTCCCATCTATTGTCCGCCATTGTTTGCCTGTTTGTGTTCTGGAAGTACGCTATCGTCTGCGGCCATTCAAGTCGGGTAGGGGATTATTGCTTCCTAGTCATGCGTGTGTTATGTTGACAGCCTTTTTCCTCTTAATTTTTATTTTTTTTTCATTTTGTTTTCTTTCTTGCTTATTTTTGATGGTTCTTATTATACCAGCGGGGGATTGCCTGCAAATTTATTCATGGTCTTGTAATTACCGTTTGACTTGGCAATGGGGTTTTGATTACTTCCCAATCTGCTGCCCCTGTAAACGGCCAAAAACTACATTGTAGGGATGGCCAGGAAGAAAGAAAACTATGTTTAAGGGGCTGCTGTCAGGCTGGATTGTGTAATGTACAAGATTTTTGTTTCTTTCTGGAGTGTCAGGACACTTAAAAGCCTAGAGAGAGAGTGGAAGTGATGAAGGGAGTGAATCTTTAAGAATATTTAAACACCTTTAATACATTACAAAGTTTCTGATTGTATACTCAAACCCCCTCCCCCATCACAAACGCACTTGGTGTGAAAAATGTTTGCACTGCAAGGGAAATCATTTAAATAAGAAAAAACCTCAATAATGATAATAATTCTAAAGTATCCTGCTCGTTAAATGTTGTGAAATCATTGGTTTCTGAAAGAAAAACCATTCATTTCCATCATCTAGTTTTCTATAAATACAACATCCAATCAGCCTGTGAAATTTTCACTGAATTAAGCATTTCAGTTTTAGAGACGGGATTCATGCTGTGTCAGGGAGTTTGTGCAGGTCCGTGTAGATGCTTTATTTCGATAGCGGCAATCAAAATAAAAGCAATGGTGATTCTGGGGTCTTCATATGCTATTTTGACCTTGACCGAATTTCTTCCTGGTGGATTGTCACTGTGTTGGAAGTTTTAATGTTTGTAATTTGGGGTTTCGGATTGAAGCTGGGGAATCAGGATTTCCTCCAACAATTACCAATCGTTTACTTTGTCATTAGTGAGTCTGTTTTGTCTAATCTGTTCTAATAATCAGTTATGCTGAAAGGTTGATGACCTCTTCTTAGGCTCCAATAATGATGAGTCAACTGGGCCTAATTTCATCAAGCCTGTAAGCAGATGTTTTCTGCTTAAAGAGCGGCCATCAGCGGAATTTCTTTTTCATGAACACTGCTAGCCACAAGCAAAGCAAACGGCACGTTAATCTGCCGGCAGTCTTTGGAAGGAGAAGAGTCACGCAACAATTCAAATTTATTTTAGACGCGCACACACGCTGTCAAATCTTTTTGATCATTTTACGAAACACACTTTTGCTTACTTTTGTTGCTTTTCTGCTGTAGTAAGCATAAATATTTACTTCCGGTAAGACAGCTTTGTGAAGATTGTCAGGGTAGCTGAATCATCCAACTGTTTTTAGCAGAGAATAATCATGCTTAACAAGTTTCTCTGCTGAGAAAATACATTCACAGGGAACCAGTCAGAAAACTATACAGTATGGTTTGTACTTTGGCTGGTTGCCATTTCTGCTAAACAAAACTTGTTTGCTTAACAGCTTTACATGATTGGCTAGAAATTAGTGTCGCTTTTCCAGGCAACTTGGAAAGCCTATTTGTATTTTGATCACTGCCTTTCAAGTTGCACCATTTCAACGCGAGGTTAGAGACTTTTTAACCAACTTTCATAATGAGATAACCTTGGAGCCACTATTAAAAGGGGTTTGTAATTGCCTTTAAATCTCTCAAAATTTTGCTGTTTGGTATTACCTCTGAACCTTTTCAGTGAGTTGTGATTTATAAAAAGTAATTTTTAAAAATTTGAAATACAACCAGCGGAACATTATGGTCCACAATTTTGTGGAGTACCAAATTTGTTTCTACAAAGTAGCGGACTGTGTTTTGTCATGGAATTACACAAAAAACACACAAGTTCAAGGGTATTTATGTGAATCATCATCATTCTACTTTTAAAATACATCTTTCCAGCCATGTTCATCTCAAAATGATACTTTTGTATTGCCCAAAGCGCCTAATCTGAAGGCAACGGAAGGGTTGTGATTTCTCCGTTTTTAACCGGAAATTCATTTTGTTTTTTTCCTCAAATTTGTTGTTGCTATTTTTTAAAACTTGAGATAAAATTCATAAAAAATTAAGACAAAACCATATATAACGCCCCAGATTGCAGAGTAGGGCTTTTACAACCAAAGATACATATTATAAGTGGGCTTTGTGCTCGCAAGTTTTCAAGCTCGCAAGCTTTTGCGCTTTGCGCTCAGAGTTCAGGTTTTTTTCAACAGCCTATCACATCCCTGTTGTAATCAAGTTTGGATCTATGGCTGTGTTAAACCATGTCATTCTTGTGGGGACAACTTAAGTGTTGAGTCTTCAGGTAATTACGGGTAACGCTTCTGGTATAAATATAACACAAATTGAGCAATTAAGATATTTATTTAAAAGCTTCCCGTACTCGAGATTGCTGTGTATTTGATTTTCCACGTCAAGAAAATTCTAAACCCTTCCTAATGGGGGGCAGTGCAGTGAAGGAAATGACAAAACTCTAACAGGATTGCGTCTCTTTGTAACAAATAAAAGCCACGTTTTTCTGTTCAACTGCTACCAAGTCATCCGTTGCCCCTTTTTTATCTCTCTGGGTTCCTGTCATAAACCTCGCTGTATAATAACATCTTTAATGCTTTTACTTTGGCGTCTCAGACATTTTCTCCTTTTGAAGAATATCGAACACAACGAGTCGCTCCCACAATTGGAGATGACATTTAATTCAGCAAATGGACCGAAGCGTCTTTTTCCTCCCAATTGCTCCCTTACGCCTTCTAGCGCAGCTCTAAAATGTCCGTCTTGCTTACCGAGGAAGAAAAAATGAAGTGGAAGGGAAAAAAGAGTGGAGGGGGGGGGGGGGGGAGAGAGAAGGAAAAAAAAAATTGAGTCTGTTCTTTGACGGTTTAACCGCTGGACTCTCTCCCGCGACATCAAAGTCAATATCTGTAATTGAGTGTTGCTTGGATGCGACATAAAACCTGCGCGATTGTTCCAGACTTTCCCCGCAGATCCCAAAAGGGACAGGCAAGGGGGGGAAGAAAAAAAAATGAAATTACAAACTCATCAATTTGTCAGTGACCGCTTTGAACCTTGGGGCTGACAATGGGCGCCCTGGCAGTGACAATCAGTCACATTGTGCCGGTGGCAGCGCGCGCGGCTAATCATGCCAACATTTAGTTCCCATTAGGTCCCTCTAACAGCCAGCTTTAGCGTAGATCAATCCTCTTAAATTCACCCCCAATTTTCCAAATTGGATAGCGTTTATTTGCGCAAACAGAGAACGGGGGGCATTTTTTTATCCCCCTTTTCCCCTCCTGGTTAAGGGGACTTGCCTGTATTACGTATGAGACACAAGTAATTATGAGCAATTTGTGGCACGGAAAAATCCTTGTCTTTGAAAGGTCCAAGTTGATGGGTGCGACTGGTGGGGGGAAATTTGTTGAAATATTATATGGTAGTGAAAAAAGTAACATTACGAAAGCTTTTATTTTCAACATCAGACCAGAAAGTCGGGGAGGATGTCTAAATTGTAGCTCTGGAGAATGAGATGACTTGCCCACAGGGCGCTGGTCTCGTACTCCCCGTCTTGTGATTTTTTTTTTAAGCTTTTTTTATTTATTGCATTTCTCGTTTGCCTGTACTCGTTTGCCGTTAGGCACGGAGTCTCCCTTACAGCCACGCCGATGAGGTGATCAGTTATCCGCTTTACTGGCTACCCAATCAGCGTGATGGGGAATCGGACAACTCACAAACACAAGAAAAAAGAGGGTCCCACTGTTCGAGTCAAGAGAAGCATCTCAAATGAGCTTTTGTGTTCTCGAGACTAAGCATGCTTCAGTGTAAAGAAAGAGAGAGAAAGCTAATGTGTGTTCGTCATCAAATACTCGTAGGAATTGTATGTGTGTAATGAGACTGATTCATGCATATGGCATAATTTGTGTACACCTATAATTGTACAGGGTACTTTTTGTTCAATTTTCCAGCGAAGTGTAGAAATTCCTCACTTTGCTAATGAGTATTTCTGACCCGTTTGATTGGATAATATTTTTTATTGGAACAAGTTTTTTATTGGGCTTATATTTAGCAGAGTTTCATTAGTGTTGCTTTTACAGTTGTTTTGTCTTATCCCACAGAGGTCGTTTGTTCTTTTTTTATCAGAATAAAGCGACTAAGGTACTGGTATATAATGCACGTGATGTCATCACACGATAAATCTTGGTTGCGCCATTTTGGCAGTCGGATTCCCTTTGTGTTGTTATTGTGATGTGCGCATTTATGGTAGCTTGATGCACACTATAACTGTACATACATGTATGCATTTGAACTCCCAAAATGGCAGACCACAGGCAGAGGGTTGTTGGGAGTGGTGCAATGCAAGGGTCAATTGGTCATGTACTCAACAAAAAATGCAAAACCGCTGAGGGCCCAATTGCTTGCCACTGCTTACCCTAAGCTAAAAAATGAAACTTACAATAGCAGAGATATTTTTTGTAGCATATTTCACAGGTTTGCAAGGAATTGTTGCTCGTGACTGTGTAGTGCTTCACGATCATCCTTCTTCGTTTACGCCTCTTGACAGAGTGGGTTCGAGTCCCGATGTTGACATTTGAGATGTAGAATAAAGAGCAATTCAATAAGCGTTATTCAACAAACTGCGCCACTTTGGAACTCCTTGCCTGGTGCATGTTTCCCTCCATCCTACAATCTATACTGTTTGAAGAGGAATATCAATTCCTACCTTCAGCTCCCCTGAGTTTTTTCATCTTAAAAAACGCTTTCTGTAGCCCCTTACCAAGAGTGTCTTTTAGCCTTGTTTGGGGTCAACTTAAATCATTTTTTTAAAAAGTTATTGCCTCGTCCTTTGGATGGGACGTAATAGCTGTAGGTTCTGTGTTGTGTAATGCACATAAAAGAACCCGTTATACCTATTGCTAAGAGAAGGGGTTTTGTCCCTGTGTTTTTGGCAGTGGCTTCTGAATACGTCGTAGCACCTTGTTAACCCTTTTAAAGTGCTACAAAAATGGGTGTCATAATTTGTAAACTTAAAAACATATCTTTAGAAAATATTAAGCTTTTTGAGACACCCGCAAATAAAGCGCTATATAAAAACTAGGTATTATTGTTGTTAGAAATTTGGTGCTAACCTCGCCGCTGTAAGCGAAGATCTGTGACTGGCTTAAGCGCAGAATTCATGACACTTAAAAATAATAATAATAATACTCGGTTCTTATATAGCACTTTATCACACCCCTAGGGGTGTCTCAAAGCGCTCAGTATTTTTTCCTGCAAGGTATGTGGAGCTACGTTTTTGAAGTATGCGACCCTTTTCTTATAGCACCATGTAATGGTTTACAAGGTGCTGTGGCGCAATATGCTGGCGATCAAACCAGGAACACCGGGGCGAACCCCTTCTCTTTACGATAAGTGCACTGGGTTCTTTTACGTGCATTACACAACACACGGGACCAACGGCTTTACGTCCCATCCGAAGGACGACGCATGTGGTTCACGACTGGGATTCGAACCCACACTCTGCTGATCAGAAACACCAGAGCTTGAGTTCGGTGTTCGGTGTTCTTATCCGCTCGGCCACGACACTTAAACATTAATGTCAGAGTACAGCCATCCAATTTTCTTGTTTTCAATGAACACACCACACAAATAACCTGGGAAGATTTTCATTAAATTAGACTTGGTATGTTTTTTTCAGAAGACACTTTCTAAAAATGATTCATTGCAGTCAGTGATTTTGGAGCATGTTTTTATTTTGACCCGGCAAATGAAGCTATGTGTTCGGGGACTCTTCCCTCGCACAGAACAGTATTTCAAACATGAATAGTTCTCAGGACAATCCAAGTTTGTGAAAAGGATGTTTCCAGATAATAAAAAAAAACATCTATCTGGACTTCAATCATCGGATGTATGATACAAAGTGCAATGGCCTCTCGCCGACATGTTTCTTTGTTGCGCACAAAGATTGTGAACTACTCATGTAACAAAAAGAAAGAAGCACCATTCTTGCTCTGGCGCAGTATGCCATCTTTCTCTTGTGCGGGATGCGAAATTACTCGCGCTTCCTACTATCTTGGGAAATTAGTCAAGTTGTGGTGCTTATATGTAAAACTCCTTCGTTCCATTTTTGTAATTTTGAGAACAAGCGGGATAGACGACAGTTTGACTTCGGACATTACTCAGTGCGAGATCAACCAAAACTAGTTCAGTGCGACTTGGCTATCCCTTTTTATTAGATTAGGTAAATAAGATGTTTTGACAAACTAAGATTTCCCGTCGGGATCTTGTATGGCTTTTTTCTTCTTCAGTGACGGGTAAATGACTCTATGACAGTTTTTTTTTAATGGAGCAGAGTGGTTTATAATATTAGGAAGTTGTTTGACTTCTTCTAAGGGTTCTTTGAAGTTGGCAAAGCGAGGTTAGTTTGTAGTGGCTTTGTGGTGTGTGAGTTTTATTTTTTGGTTTTTTTTCAAGATTATATTTGAGAAAGGAATTTTTGTTGTCGTATAGTTCTCTTGGTTTTGGAAAGAGGGATTTAATGAAAATGTTACAATTTTTCAAGCGTTTAAGCTAGAATTTGAAAATCAGTTGTTAAAATAATTCCCTTTTAACTAAACGAAAAATAGGGTGAAAACATTTTCTTTTCTCTCTGTCAAAAAAAGGAAAAATTTTATTAAAAAAATGCCTTGAATTAGAGTCCCTCCAGCCGATTTCACCAAAGTTTACGCAACTCCACCTGCGCAAGATTTCTTGTGTTAGTGGTGCACCACTTAAGCAATAAATGTTGCGCAAGTGGACTATATTTTTTGTAAAATCGGCAGCAGGGCCTGATTTCGTAGAGCTGTTAATCAGACAAATTTGCTTAGCACAGTCATATCTTGCTTAGCAGAATCGGTTCACCATGTTCACCAGCCAAAATGTTATCTAATCTACTTTGCTTGTGACTGGTTCCCAGCTTTATAAAGCTACAACCCATTTTACAGGATTGTTCATCTTCGTACAATCCAACCCTCAGTAATGTCATCCCTGGGAGGAGCAAATCAACGTGTTGCACAGTTTGCAATCATTTATTCTGTCATTATTGCAATTGTGTCGTTCCACATACTGCCGCTGACATTAAGTTTTCTGCCCACACTCCATGTTTCTTTTGTCGGCATTTTCAGAATTTATTGTACAGAGTGCAAGTAATAATAATAATATATAGTCTTATATAGCGCAGATATCTATCAATAGACCTTATGCATTGACGTCACCAAGCCGCCATCTTAGAGGTAAACTGATGATGAAACAATGGAAACGCGCTGATTTGTACGCGCGGCGCACAGGACTGGCCAATGAACATCTTCCTTTTGACCTCTAGGCGAGGGCGCCCTACTCAAATGACGTCATATGCATAAGGTCTATAAGGTACTCAAGGTGCTTGAACAAACAGAAGACAGGTTTTTGAACTTTTTAGATTATGAGACCATTTTGTGTAGCACCTTGCAAGGGTTTACAAGGTGCTGTGGTGCATTCAGCAGTATTGCCAGACACATCAGGGCGAACCCCTTCTCTTATTGGGGTGTCGTGGCCGAGTGGATAAGAACACCGAACTCAAGCTCTGGTGTTTCTGTTCAGCAGAGTGTGGGTTCGAGTCCCGGTCGTGACACTTGTGTCCCTGAGCAAGACACTTAACTATAATTGCTTCTCTCCACCCAGGGGTAAAATGGGTACCTGTGAGGGCAGAGATGGTTCTTGTGATGGATTTAGCTTTGTAGCGCATATATTGCAGCACAGGCTGTATACTCTCCAGGGAGCTGAGATGGTTTAAGGATTGAAATAAATGGCCCAGTGACCAGGGGTAATAATATGCGCCTCGGAATAGGCTACCTAGATAGATGGCGCTTTATAAATGCTTGATATTATTATGATTATTATTATTATAGCGATAAGTGTACAAAACATACAGCACCAATGGCTTTAGGTCACATCCGAAGGCGGAGCAATAATGGTGTAGAGTCTTGCATAAGGACACAAGTGTCGTGACCGGGACTCGAACCCACACTCTGCTGATCAGAAACACCAGAGCTTGAGTCCGGTGGTCTTTACCGCTCAGCCGCGACACGCCATAAAGTCTGCACTTAACATTGTACATAAAACTGTACATGCGTTCAAGGGTGATACACTGTACATGTGCCAACACAGTCAATGTAACTGATTAATGTTCAGATCTTTTATTGACTTTTAATAATATGTGTGTCTTTGAACCTGATATATAATACCACTCCGCACTAATGACATCACTTTTGCTCAAAATACCTGTATTTCAGACAAACATTTCACCACTAGTTCTTACTTTACCACATTGGTGTGCCACAACACAGTAGAACAGTCAATATGTGAGAGTGAGCATACATACAGCATGGACATGTACCCGTATGTACAAGGGTGATTGTCTGAGATCTGGGCACTGAGCGTCTATTTTTAGTATTAATGCATAATTCAAAAAGATTTCTTTCACTAGAATGGCTCACTAATTATAAATAAAGTTCATACCAATAAATATCCTCCAACGAAAACATATCATTTGAAGTTCCCTACAAACACCATTTCTTATTTCAAATGCCACAAGCGAAAAATCTAGCTCAAAATCTCGGAGAAAAACATAAATTGTCACTAAAACTTTACCTCCTAATTTACAGAAATTGTTGTGGGTTATGACACTTGTGTCCAATAAGTGAAAACATAAAAGAAGCCTGTCCACTTATTGGAAATTAGAGGATGCAAATAAAGTGACTTTTCCAATAATCAATAATGTTAAGACCGGGCGCCCAGGGGGGTCAGCCTCGCTGGGAAGGTAACAAATGTTCATGTATGGTCCATGTCTTGTCTTGCGTACATTGTCAATAAACACCTTTGTAAACAGTCAAGCACCTCACGCAAAATTCTCCACAGCGAAGAGCGGACAGTTTGTTAGAATCTCTGATACAATAAATTATTTGTGATATTGTCATGTGATTCATTTTTCAGTACCATGAAGTCGCGTATGCGTAAATTTTCATCCTTTTAGTATTTAAGTTCATTATCAAAGCTGCGCTCAATGCAGTATATAAAGAAGCTCATCTGTGACTGACATTCGGGGCATTCGGCGATTATGCTGAACTCTTTCCAATCTTCCACAGGCGCTGCGTTTTTGCACGGATGAAAAATAATATCTCTTGGATCTTATCAAGTATAGATACATTTACAGACATTTTAGCCATTAATTATTGATAACTTGTGCACTTAACCACGAGTTGTGAAGGACACAAAATCAAAATCAATTGTATTCCTGCTACTTGATTCCTTCAATTATGCATTTGTGGTGATAATATTTCACTTTGCGAGGTTTTTTTTTTTTTTTACTTCTTGGCCGATGGAAGTGAGGCTTGTCACAGACTCAGCTGGATTTTGTTTGAGCTTCTATTAGTTTGTTTTTTCATTTCATTTTATTCGCCAGCAAACATTTTTAAAAAAATATCAAAAATTGCAAATCAAAGGATCTACAAGAACAAACAATACAACAGTTTAGAGAAGAATACAAAAATGTAAAAACACCAAACAATTAGTACTGAGGAACGATTTTTGTATTAGTGGTTACAGTTGGTCTATATTTCCATTTACTTACCTTTGCATTTTAAAATATTGCATATTTCTATAATTGCTTGTAATTTTTCGCTTGACTTTGTGTTTATCTATAGGGTTTTTGTTTTTAAATGTTACTCTGTAAGCGCCATGGAGCATTGTTTTCGATGGATTTGGCGCTATATAAATTTTTACTATTATTATTATTATTATTCGAACCTTGCCCGTCAAAGTCTGTGAGTTTGTTTCCTTCACGCATTAAAGCAATGTACTTGACGTAGGACCCCATTGGTATTGCATTGAGCTAGTCTTAGTTTGAGGATTTATGAAAAGAAAAGTTTGATAATTGAACTCGGCTTTTACAAATGTTATTCAAAGACTTGAGGTCTTCTTAGAATTAAAAGCTTCTGTCGCAAGAAATGCCTTTAAATGATGAAATGGTTGTTTTCTGGTAAAATTACACACAGAATGTAAGCCATCTTTGGAGCCAGAAGTAGCCAAAACTTTGTGCGTGCTGCAGATGAGCCTTCTGCATGGGCGCTTGTGTGGTTGAACAATCATGCGTGTGGCGCAATGAATAACCTACAGGATAGGCTTTTCATTCTTAACGAAAGCGGCCATCTTTGTTTGCCTGACGCTGAGGTGGGAAGGAATCCAAGTAGTCGGAAATGCTGTTTTAGAAAACATGAAATTGTTTTTTGGGATGTCCTCCGAGCACCCTCAAATTGTTATCAACATTTATGCTCGATAGATTCGTGTATGATTTCAAATAGAAAACAAAAAGCAATCTCAGAAGACGTGTAAGTGTTTTTTATCATCAGTTTAGAAGCAGCAGTGATACCTCTGTTTATAAATCTCTCTGTAATTTTCATCAAGCCAAACCGGCGTATACAACTTTACATGCCCTGCTTTTCCTTTTGAAAGTTTTTGGGGGCCCACGCTCCACGCTTGTTCCAGTGTCTTCATTATCCAATTTGTTTGGTAATGGTAACATTAGTGGTAACGCAACACCAGCAAAAAATGTCCACTCTTAATATCAGTATTCGTTGTTTGCCTTGTGGCGAATTTTTAGTCGAATTGCTGTTCCGCTAACAGGCGGCAAGCAGCGATACCCCAACTAGAGAGTTGTTGATGGAGTATCAATGCCCATCGCTTAAGGCCACTTGCTCTTTCGAGTGGTCCAGTCCACGCCACACAAAACACCAGTGTGTCCCTGGACACTCATCGCGAGATGCGTTTTCCGTATCTTGTTTCGGAAGATCCTCTTTGTGTCATTCTGTAAATGTGGCATCGTTGGGGAAAGTAGAAGAAGGTGGTAAAAAAATCACGAAAAAAAAAATAAGGAAAGAGACACAGATTTCTTGCACCACTTACATGACGGATTTCCCCCCATTGTTGGCGTGAGAACTCGCTGGGGTATAGTCCTGCACGGCAGGACAATACAGGAGGGATGAAAAAATGAAATAAGAAAAATGAGGCACTGACATTCATGTCTGTGATTTGATCGGAAAGTGAAGGGGCCCCCAGGCCCTTTTAATCCCAATCTTCATGCTTATTTTTCTGCTGGTCTCAAAAGCATCCTTTTTTTTTTTGCCGTGCATGTGTGTCGAACAAAACAAAAAGTAGAGAGTGTCCGTGGTCTGGGGATCAAGAAATGTAAAATTGTCTTCTTGGCGTCGTACTGACAATTGGGCTCTTACTGAAATTAGTGCAGTCTTAGTATAGAAAGCTCCTTAGCTAAATTGGACACGTACCGGTGGTGCGGGGGGGGGGGGGGGGGGGGGGTGATGGGCCAGATAATGCATTCATTGAGCCCCCTGGCATATGGTGTACAAATCTGCCTGTTAGATGTTGAGATGGTAATTGTAATTGCGCTGTATTTTTTAGTTACCTTTGCTTAAGTACAGAACCCCCCCCCCCCCCCCCCCCCCCCATCTATAGACGAAGAGAACAAGAGTGAAAACAGCTTCCATCGTGAGTCTGAGATGAACAGGTGGTCATGGGTTTGGTTGTAATTTACCTGTGAATTTTGTTTGGATGTCAAAAATACAGTCGACAAATATATGTTCAAGGGTTCCCTTATCCGTATAGGTTTCTTTGTGTGTGTTGTTTTTTTGTGTGGTTTTTTTCTCATCTTTTGTTTGGGGGGGTGGGGGGGGGGGGGGGAATAAAGAGAAGCAAAAGTTGTTTTTCAATATTACCTTGTCCATTTTATTATGCAATATAGGCATAGTTGCCCATGGTTGTAGCAGTGACGGCCCTATACTCTGAAAAATTCTTTGTGATTTACATGTTACGGTTCTGGTTAGGTTTAGGTAAAGGTTAGGGTTTAGGGTTAGGGTTACAATTAGGATTAGGATTGGGATTAAGAAAATAAACTAGGGTTGTCAGAACATAGGGGTGTCGTGGGACATCGGGGTGTCTGAACAAAGGTGTGTAAACTGTTCTAGCACTGTGTCATTTGTCTGCTAATTTATTGACCCTTTTTTCAGTTCTTGTTTTTGTATTTCCCCAATTTAAATCTATGGCCTTTTTTGACACTGTGGCTCTGGTTTTCGGCTCTGTCTTAGGCTCTGCCAACTATTTTGAAAATGTGCATTTTGGTGCAGGGTTTCAAACGGGCAAACGGAGCCCCAAGCTGTAGCCAAGCTGAATCTATTGCTTCGAAAAACAGCATTTGTAACCAAGAAATGGGGAGGCTGGCAGAGCAGAATAGACCGTCCCCTTTTTGTATAATGACAATAGATATTTGTTATCGCTACTGCATATTGGGTACATGACAATGATGGCTTAAAACAAAAGTGTTTTCCCCCTTTTTTTCAGTTTGAAAAAACTTTTCATTGAAAGGCATTCTGCTCAGAGATTGGAAAGTCTATGTTTTTTCTTAGGAGTTTAATAATCAAATTATTTTAATTAGCATTCTTCAAACATATCCAATTAATAGCAAACTCTTCTCCGTCAGCTTCATTTTTAATTTACTGATTGCAAGTTTGGCTTGAAATTTGAGAAAGAAGGCTGAAGAAAAGAAAAAAAAACCCACACAAACAAAAGTTGAATTTACAATTGACATATTACAGAACAGTTGCATTTATCAATCGACTCAAGGCTTTGTATATATTAAAAAAAGAATATGATGAAAAGAAGATATCTGTATTAAAAAATATATATAAAAACTCTCCCGACTAGGTTGAGGAGCTCTTCTTTATTAAAAGCCTTCTCCATAAATATTGACGCGGTTCTCGGAGACTTGCATTTTATCACTCCAAGGACATGGCCAACTCAATGGCTAATTTGGTTAGATCGCTTTTGTAACGAATGAATTCAAGTTTTCTTAACAGCGGTCTGGTTGAAGCGATGAAGGGAAAGAAGAAAAGATGGAGAAGAATCCTTTCAAATCAAATTCTTTGAGGGGAAGAAAAAAAAAGCCAATCTCTTCAAATTCTTTTGGGGGTTTGATCTTGTTCTCCAAGTTCGGCGTTTGTTTGAACGATGAGGTCCCTTTGTTGCGGGCAAGATCAAAATGCTTATTCTTCCATTTAGTCCGGAAAAGATTGCGATATAGTATTTCTCTACGGTCAGTCCTATATACATTATGGTTTCCGTTTGCTTTTTTCCTGTCGTTTGTTTTGTTTATTGCACAATAGAGGGCGAATTTTCGGGAAAAAATGGTTTACGATTGAGCAAAAAATGTCAAATTGCGTGACAGCACCGGAACTGAAGTGTTTCGGTTGTTTGATTTGTATTTTCCCTGGCAGCTAAGGGTAAGAAAAAATCCTTGGCGCGATTAAGTGATAAATCCCCAACAATGACATTGTTTCCCGCGTGCCGCTTACAATGGCTTAGCGTCATTTACCGTAGACCCGTAATCGTCTCTGATGCGTAAGTCTCGTGATGTTGTGGCAGGACTGTGATCTTGTTTGCTTTACACTGTTTACTTTCCCGCCACTTGGGTGTCCATCACACACAAAGATACCGCTGTGTGCTTCTTCTTTTTTTATCTCTAGCTTTTTTTTCTCTTCCTGTCAACTGCGCAAGGAGGGCTCCCTCGGGAGTCAGCCACTGTTAAGTGAACTCATCGGTATAGAATAGCGCTTCCTTGTGCCATGCTATCATGCGGCGGATTCCAATGTGTTGTAATGGAGGCATGTGCCGTCTAATGGAAAATAAGTCTCGACAGCTAAACCTCATAGACTCGTATTCCCCTGGTGCCCATTACTAATGCTTGTGTGTTTGTGTTATTCCGCTGCCTGGTATGTACGCAACTCTCGTCTCTTTCTCTCTCACTGTGTGTGTCTTTTTTTAAGTCATTCCATTCCGCTTCAAACCTTTGCAAATTCAAGTTGTAATCCATTCAGAAGGATTCCTCCGGGAAATGCTAAGGAATTGCAAAGGAAAAAATAATAATCATTTCAATGCTGATGTATGTTTGTGTTTGCGTGCTTACACAAGTTAATAAATGGACCAGTTGTGAAATTTGTTTTTTGTGTACCTTTGTTGTTGGTTATTTTTTCCCCCTTCTTCTTCGGAGTATTAGTTTTGCATGTCCTTGGTGTGCCCTGATAAGAGATTGCTTTCTGATTGGAAAAGCCAATTATGCATTGCTTTGATAAAAAGAAAATAAATAAATACATTTGTCCTCCTTGCACTGATACACTGGATTTGTGATTTAAATTTTTCAAACTTATGCCATTCAACTATAGATTAGGTACAGTATTTGGTAATCAACAAGCCACTTTCAAAAGTCGAAGCATAATTAGATTGTACCATCGTTATGGTGAGTGAAGAAAAAGAAGTCTTATTTGTCAAGGATCAAGTTTGGGTAGCCACCCATTTTTGATGATTAATCACAAGCCACTACTAGTGCAGTGTCTCTGGCTAGTGACACTTGAATCCTCCAATATCCCCCAATCGAGGTAACTCATCACCTTAATGTTTGGGCGTCGATAAGATCGGTATTCGTGGCACTGGGTATTGTAATAATAGTTATCTCCTAACAAACTTGATTCTGATTGGTTGATTCATAGCAACAAGAGTTTGGTATTAACTTTTATATACCGCACACATAGATCCTTGCTATTTGATTGGTGGAACACGCGTCACGTGACGCTCCAAAGTTTAATATAGGAGTCATACATTGATAAACATAGGATGCTGGGGACACTTTGCAGCGAAGCTTCGCAGCGTCTTTTAAAAAATTATGTTCCCGCCCATTCTACCCAACGAAACACTGTCGTGTCACGGCACGCCAGACAAGGTTGGTGTCTACATGGAGTCATCCACGTCATTTAGAAGGGGTTTTAAGAATTTTCAGAGTGTGTGGTGGACAAGTTTCCGTTTTCATTTTGTGTTTATTTTGTAAAAAATTAAAGTGACAAGGATCTGTGTGTTATATAAATCAAATGTTGAATGCATTTCGTAGTGCATTGTCAAATCACTCGGTGAAATCTGGCTTTTTAGTTTCACTCGGATTTGCCATGTGAAATGGAATAGTCCAGATTTCACCTTGTGATTATATCCTACGACAATGTACTCACATGCACCAAATATTTATATAGTATTCCGCTCACACTTGTTTGATAACTAATATTTAAATAATAATAACGGAGACATGTAATGCACCATGTCTTTCACATAGTGACACTCCTGGCACGAAAAAAAAAACACCTTTAGCTAAACTGGCATCTGAGAAGACATCAAGTAAAAATAAACCAAAGGTGAGACATCTTATTGAAAGAGATGGGTTTGAGTTCCTTCTTGAGTGGTTGGTTTTGAGGTGCAGGACACTATCCTCCCAAATCAGACAAAATCAGGAGAAGGATTTTAGAGGACTCGATCTTGTTTGTAGGATAAGAGGCTTTGAATTGTTGATTTTTTAGACATTTATTGATTCTTCCAAGTAGACCATGTACTAATTTGGTGTTGAACAAAGAAAACATTTACGAGAGTGGGATTTGAACCAACGACATCCAGGTTAATGTGCCGGCACTCTACCAACTGAGCTATCTAGTCCTATATTGGCGGTCTCCCTATTTTGTCAATATCTTTGTTCGTGGGGCGCCAGTCAGAAGCCATACAATTGTTAGCTGCTGTGTAGGCATGCTTCACACTCAAGTTTACGACACAACCTGGGAAGGAACAGCAGCCAGGGGATTACCTTAAGAGGATGCAACTTTTTTATTTCAAAATCAGGTTATAAACCGCAAGGGTAACTGACTTGGTAAATTTTTAATAACTTTGGGTTGAACAAAGAGAAATTGACTAGAGTGGGATTTGAACAAACCATCTCCTGTTTAACGTGCCAGCGCTCTACCAACCAACTGTGCTATCTAGCCACAAATGTGCTTGTGACCTTGTTTCAAGTCAGTGTGCTTAGGCCAAACTTGCCAAATTTGGTCCAGAATGCCCCACAGGTTTGAAAAATCCTGGGGATGACCATGGCGACAACTGATGATCAAGTTTTAGTCAAATACCCAAACCCTAAACAAACCACACGTTGAGTCCTTGTGTGCTGTTTGGATGATTATCTCATTGCACTTGACCTGTTTAACAAACAATCGTGTTCTGTTGTTTGTGCTTCAACACCTTTTTAAATATTTCGTATTGATATTGCAAAACTGTTGTACCTCAAAATAATAACATTTGGGTGAAGTACATGTAAGAGTTGTGGTTTATAACTTTATATTTGAAATTCCAAACAGCAGATATATCTGGGCCCAATTTCATAGAGCTGCTTAAGCTGGAAATATATTGCTTAACCATTTTCTGCTTAGCAGAAATGAGCAGGATACAGTCACAAATGGTGCATGTGAAATTGTATTTTGGCTGGTAACCCTGTTCTGGTAAGCAAATATTTGTTGTGCTTAGTTACTTTTGTGCTTATAAGCAGCTCTATGAAATTGGGCCCTTGTAAGTCTGCTGCCACCTAGTGTCCCTAGAAGTCCCCCATAAAGACAAAAACAAACCGTGTTGTAAACACAGTATACCTTAAAGACTATTAACACTGCTGAGGTGGAACGAGTACACGAGCAGGTCCCCCAATTGAGGTAGTATTCCTCACAATGAGCCCCAGGAGAAGTCCCCGCACTTGTGAATGTTACTCCCCTAAGAAAGTTGCGCTGTAATTGTATATGGGGGCTTTTCTTTTTTCCCTGCATACAAAAACAAATGCCACAAGCTGAAGTACATTTTCTGCCGTTGTCAGCTGTTTTTTCCGTTCGTCACACCCGGCTGGCCAGATCCTGGACTGCCTTCCTAATTCCCTATATATAAATATATCAGAGTGTCTATCTTCAATTTGATGCTGGCAGATCTCATTTAGACAGGAAATTCTAAAAACAGTTAGGAGTTAATATCGAAGTGTCATGGGAGGTAATTGCCGTGAGTTTTGGTTCTTTAATATTGCAAGGCCCTCTCGCAGAGAGACGGTGGGGTTGAACGTCAGGGATGGGCAGACATCGCTCAGACGTGAAATGCTGTTTTTAGTGGGAAATTAAAAACAGAGGGCTCGTCCATCGCGCTATCGTCTCATTACACGACGTGTAGGGAGATAGTCACCGTGGGGGATGGGGTAGGGGAGAAGGGGGGGGATGTGATTGTGACGCATGGTAGAAAATTAGGTCAGTGGGCATAGGTTAATTGTGGCAAGCGTAGTTCAGTGTGGGTGGATCCATTTACGATTGTGTGCGTAGCACATCATCTTGTCATTTTGCAGTCATTTTGATAAAAAGAGCTATTTTAGTGTCACCGATATTGTAATTTGAAGGCTTGAAAAAGCAATTTACAGTAAAGGGCATCAATGCTAACCCCTTTGTGCTTTGCAATTCTATCGGCCATTTAACCTGGAGCAAAACATCTTATAAAACTTTGGGCCATAATGACTAGAGTAAGTATTGTCTTCTAGTTGCTGAATCACAGTTAGATAAAACCCATGTTTGTATGAGAAAGATTGGCTGTTGCCAGCTTGGTGTTTATATCCCCTTGTGGGAGTCTGTTGAGTTCCCTTGTTGGGAAGATTCTCTAAGCAAACAAAATAGCCTAGACTGTCTCTGCATGTACATGTAGTTCTTGTTCACAACTCAAATCTCATCGGAAGAAGTTATAAAATGTTGCACATTTTACAGCCTTTCGATGTTGAAGAGAGGGGGAATATCTCAAAACTTCTTCACCTGTTGTTTTTACAATTCTCGTTGCTTGTATTATTTAATAGATGTAAACATTTTCATATTACCAGTGTAGTATCTTGCCTGCCAGAAATGCCTTGGAGTGCGCAAGGTCATTCTTAATTTAAATAGTTTAAAAAACTGTAGTAGACAATACTTTTAAAGACAGGGTATACTTTTAGTAATTGTCAAAGACCAGTATCCTCACTTGTAAACAAACAGTAACAAGTAAAATAGTAAAATACAGAGCTATAAGAAAAGCCATGAATCAAAAACCCCAAATCATACAAGGTCGGACAAAAAGTTACCAACATGTAAAAGCACATCACATTAGCAGCGAATGGCAATGCAGGTGTGAACTCTTAATATTCAGTGAGCTTCTAGAATAAAACTAATCATATTTTTTCTTTTTTTAATGATTACCAATCGGTTATTTTACCTTTAAAGGCAAAGTATACTTTGGTTTTTGGAACGGTTAAATTGTTTTAATCCTATATAAATATAGATATGCATGTATATACAATAAAACTAACCTGTGAACATTTCATTTGGAATGGTGGTCTTGTTTTTTAAAGATATCGCAGAAAATCCAGGATAAAACCTTATAAGAATACACAATGGAAGAAATGTATCTTACAGTAACGCTTCTTAGATTCAAATTTTTGGGGGATAAAAACTGCTGTCTTTTTACATAACTGGATTAACCACTTTATTTCAAAGTGAGATGTTTCTCAAAATGCTTTATACTATCGAAAGCTGCTGTACTTCAAACCAATAAGTTTGTATTGCCATTAATTTTAAGAGTGATTACTAAACGTGTACCTTTCCTTTAAGCATTATTTTCAGCCTTGAAATGTGATCCAGTTGTCTATGTTTAATGATCTAAACTCCGATATCGGCTGAGGAGAGAATAAGCACTTAGAGCTTCAAGAAATTGCCCTAATTTTGCGGTTGTTTACCCCGCCAAAGTACCACAATCGTTTGTTTATTTATTCAGGACGTAACGACTGTAGAGGGGGAAAGCAGATATATCACAACTGAGAAATGAACCCAAGGCAGCTGTTGAAAAAAAAAAAAAAAAAAAAAAAAACTGAAGTTTAACGTGAGCAATTAAACCCCATTGCTCATTGTCTTGTAATTTTACCGCTGATCCAATCATTGGTGCTGAATAATTGAACGAGTCCATTACGGCACTCGCTTGCCACCACTTGTGTCTGAGCTCACAGTAGAGTGAAGTAACACTGGCTAAAACAACCGCCTCTTCTGGTTGACATTTTTTGTTTTTTTATATATATCTATTTTTTATTTGGTCCAGTGGTCCGACTCTTTGAAGGCGGGAAAAGGAAGGTCGTGTTTCACAGTTGAGGCTAGAGACATTTTCTAGTGGAGAAGGGAGGTGAAAGGAAGGGGGAGGGGTTGCTGACTTTGTAATAATAATAGAATATTGTGTGATTTTGGCGTTGGTTTAGTCAGTGGAGTTGTTTTTATTATTATTAAAATAAAACAAATTATAACACTTCTTTACTAGCACATCATTACTAAAAGAAAAATAAAGGGTAAACAAAAGATGAAAATATATTTAAAATGTAGAATATACAAAAAATATACAGTGTATAAAAACATTTAGAAAGTTACAACAAATCACCAGTGAGTGGCAAGATGGAACAGGTGACCAGCACCTCTACAGAGCCTTCCTACCACATTTGGAGGGGTAGGGTTTGGCTTGGAAGGGGAAAGAGGGAAGGGAGGAGGCAAACTGGGGGTAAAAAAAAGCTTTAAAAAAAGGACACTGAATACCGGCAGCTATGACAATGGCAGTTGGAAACCCAAGAACAAACATTGTCAGATTGAAAAGTGGAATTAAATTTTTGATTAGGGTCTGATGAAGCTTGACACTTGTTTACCTTTAAAAGGCCAAGTATTGTGTTTTGGATTGCTAAATATATACAGTTTTTACATTGGCGTGCAAGATACTTATCTCCCAGCACTCAATTTAATAGGGAACCAGTTAACCCTGCTAATAGTGCAGTTAATTTTGGCTAGGCCCACTTTGATAAAGACACAACAAATTTACTAAACAGAAACAATTCTTCCTTAGAAGAAACATGGAGGCTACCAGCCAAAATGCCAATGAACATGTATACTCTTGTGACTGGTTCCCTTTTTGCTAAGCAGAAATATCTGGCGGGCCGGGTTTTTGATTTTTGATTGTCTTTGTAATACTTAATGTTTAGTTTTGTAAGCATGTCATTTTTAGTATTACCGTGTGATACTTCCGACCATGTTTTGTGTTTTTAAACCGAAAAATCCTCAAAGAAAACACAAACAAACATTTCTAAGCACAATTTTTTATGAGACTTGGCCTGGTAAGTTTACACAGTTACATGGTAAGCAAAGATGTTACGTGCTAAGCAATTATTTGGCGTTTCTGAGTTGGGGAGTAGTTGGATAAAGGAAGGGGAGGGGGGAGTCGGACAATCTAGGTGTCGGCGGTGAACTATTTCTCTAAAGGTTACAAGGGGTGTTACATCTTTCATCTGATGATAAGATGTCCCTAGGCTGCCGTTGATGGGGATATTAACGCCGCCAAAAATGAAGCCTAGATTTCATTTTCCACACGGAGTGTGTCCAAATCGGATGATGACTGAATTAAAAGTTTCCATGCCCTTTTTTTCCCTCTTGCACTGATTACCGATTGCTTAAGAGGATTTGAAGATGCTGAGAGAGCAATTTGTGACCTGTGTGTATTAAGGGACGCTAAGTCTAACTGACATTCTTGACTTAACAAAATTGGCGTAACTTCACAGAAGATTGATCTGGCCTTGCTGATAATTCGAAACAGCAGCTCTTCAGGATGCAGTACCATAATGCGGCTGAGTTTCAAGAATTTTGAATCCTGCCCAAGGTTCGAATCCTTCCCAAGAGGCCCATCTTGGATAAGAGGATACTGATTTCGGTGTAGTGTGGTCGGTGGTTCAATTCCCTAGATGGAATTATTTGGATACAGATCTTCAATAATTACCTCTTGTATTTCTCTTGTACCAGGATTCATTGAAACAATTAAGTTTGTACATTGTAGGTTGGGTTTTTTCATTTGCTTGGATACTATCCGGATTAGGGTATATTATAATCTCTGGTTGAAAGCCTTTTCATTCTATGTGTTATGACTCATTATCACCTGAGCTATCCCAATTGGGATATATATTGACCCCAATGAGGATAACAGGGTGCTGTTGTCATCTAGCCCAATCAGGAAACCCATGGGTGTCAATGACACCTCCCTCCCGTTACTCTCCCAATCTAGCCCAAACAGGGTATACTCTTACCCCAATTGATCCCTCTACTCCAATGAGTGCATTCAAAGTCCCCAATCGGAGGAACCCATGGGTGTCAATGACACCTCCCTCCCGTTACTCTCCCAATCTAGCCCAATACAGGGTATACTCTTACCCCAATTGATCCCTCTACTCCAATGAGCGTATTCAAAGTCCCCGATCGGAGGAACCTACGTGTGTCAATGACACCTCCCTCCTATTACTCTCCCAAAACCCATTAACAAGAAGACAAATCAATTAAGAAGTACAGCCAGAGGATGGCGTCTTAGTGACCCAGACACTATCGTCACCATCTCATCCCGCTCGCTACTCTTTTTTTCCTTTCAATCTTTCCTCCATCCATCCACTCCTTAAAGAAAAAAAGAAAAAAGAAGCTATGCAGATTGAATCCGACGTAGCATAAAATGAATTCTTGTGCGGTGTCATCTTCGGCAAGGTTGTAGCCCCCCTCCGCTGGCCTGTGTCCATTAACCTCCTTTGACTGCGACTCTAAAAGTGATCAAGAGCTGACTTCGCTGATCATTAAGAAAAATTGCTTGTCATTACACTTTGATTAATTGTAATTATTCTTTTATCGTGTCCACACACGCTAGATGTTGTGTCTCAGCCAGAACTGAGCGCAGTCTTTACCACTTTCATTGAATACAGCTGGGTCTCCAGCCTCGCATTTCTGCTCCACTAGGGGACATCTGAGAAGGTGATCCATTGTTTGCGGTTCCGAATCGAATATGCAGGGCCCAATTCCATAAAGCCTGTAAGCACAAAAAAGTATTGCTTAGCAGAAACAGGTTACCAGCCAAAATTACATGAAGTTTGCATTATTGTGACTGGTGCCCCACTCAATGTTTGCTTAGCAAAGAAATTTGTCAAGCAGTAGTTTCTGCTAAACAGCTTTATGAAATTGGGTTCAGGTCACATCCTGGGCCCAATTTCATAGAGCTGCATAAACAGCAAATTTTGCTGAATAGTTTTCTGCTAAGGAAAAATAAGCAGGATACCAGTCAAATATGATACATGTGGAATAGTATTTTGGCTGGTTACCTTATTCTGGTAAGCATAAAAAGAATTATGGTAACTTCCTTTTTGTGCTTAAAAATGAAATTGGGCCCTAGTCGTTCAGAAAGCTCCAATGGTTGCCTGTCCAACATGGGGATCTATCCCTAAGAATAACATAATCTAACCCCCCCCCCCCCCCCCCCCTCCACAAGTAAGTCTTGCTTTGAGGTTGCAGAGATTTAAAGAAGAAAAAAAGTGAAGTGATCATAGGTTTTGAGGTATTGCAAGGGGATGTATCAATATTAGTTCGCGTAACAACATGTGATTATAGATACCATGTATCCTGTTTCCATGCATCTTGTTTGCTATTATGTACATGTACATGTAGGTTGCTTTTGTTATTATGATCATGTTTGCTCTGTATGCGCCATGAGCGTTTTTTTGGCGGATTTGTGCGCTTTATAAATGTTTTGTATTATTATTATTATTATTATTATTATTATTATTATTTCATTTCATCACAGCCTACAAAAGAAAGATCACATTTTCTTTTGTGCCGGTAACTCCTTGAGTCGGGCTACGTCCCGTAGCCTTAGATCTCAAGGGTCTTTCTCAGGATTCTCGCTGTTCCCAAAAGTGCTGCCTTCTGTAACAGATCTACCCTCACAGTACCTATTTCATCTAGATGTTTCCCCAGTTCGGAATGGTGCCAAGTGCTCCAACCACCACAGGGACTACTTTCACTTTCACCTGCCAAATCTTACGAAGTTCCCTGGCCAGGTCTTGGTACTCTTGGTATTATTATTATTATTATTATTATCATCCTACATGTGCATAGTACTCCAGCAGAACAGACCTCCTGCGTGTTGATATGAAAATGTGGCGTCAGTGAACTGGGTCTATCATGGCATACACATTTCAAAACCTTTTGTATTATTACAGTGATATAGAGAGTCTGACAGTCCTCTGAAATGAATCACCTTTTACATTAATGGGTTTCATTTCTAGACTGCTCCCATTGTCAGGAATTTTTCAGTTTTGTATTATTAACCCCCCCCCCCCCCCCCCACCCCACCCCAGCAATGCACCATAATTTTAATCACTAGTTCTGCAGGCTGGAAATTACCAGTCTGGATTCCTTCTCATTCCAGCTTTGAAGTATTAATTGTACATAAAGTAGCTGACTAAAATGACCACTGGGTGCTTAGGCCATATTCAAATTGGTGGCTTGGTCTACAGATATGGCTACGACTGTTGCTAAGGGTTAAGGAAGTCCTATACTTCAAACAATGATGATGCAGTGATCCAGCTAAAGCCATAGCCATAGCCGGTCTTACTATGGGGGTGTGTCTGAATTGATGGCTTTGGCTTTGGCTTTGGCTATGGCCAGATCGCTGAAAAGTCCTATTCCTCAATGTTGTCACTGCAGCCAACAGCCGTAGCCTAAGCATGCACTTCACCACTCAATCGCTTGCATATTTTCAGCCCCATTTCTCTCCAGAGGTTTGTGGCTTGTAACAAAGACTAGCTCTATCAGCATATGGACCCTACAGCACCGTGATCAGATAAGCCACCCACCCATACACAGACGACAAAGGGGACTTGTTAATATTCCATTAATGGGGGCCCCATGTCTCTATCTAGCCTTCTGCATGAATCAGACTCAAATTCTCACAGTTTCCTCGTTGCCATTCCGAAAAAAATTAAATTGGGCAGTGATCGCAATAAGAGGCCAGTAGAAGATTCCACACAAAAAAGCTGTAAAAGCACAAACGGTTTCTCAAAATGTTTCAATAAGAGCGTCATTGATTCCAAAATCATTAAACAAAAACTTACCTTGTCAGTTTCCCTTGTGGTTTAGTTATTTGATATTGATTCCTTTCGTCAGTATTTTCCCTTCTTTTACTGGCATGAAATTTTTCCTTCTTAAATCTGATTCTGATTTTTTTTTCCCTCAGAAAAATTACAGTTTTTTTATTAAAGGCACTGAACACGTTTGGTAATTATCAAAGACCAGTATTGTCACTTGGTGTATCCCAACATATGCATAAAATAACAAACTTGTGAAAATTTGGGCTGAATCGGTCATCGAAGTTGCAAGAAAATAAAGAAAGAAAAAACATCCTTGTTGCACAATCCTGTGTGCTTTCAGATGCTAATAAAAGGCTTCATGCATGAAGTCTTTTATTATTTTAGTGAGAAGTTACCTCTTTCTCAAAAACTACGTTACTTCAGAGGGACTCGTTTCTCACAATGTTTTATACTATCAACAGCTCTCTGTTGCTGGTTACCAAGTAAGTTTTTATGCTAATATATATTTTGAGTAATCACCAAACGTGTACAGTGCCTTTAAGTAGTCTATAAAGTCTATAAAACCATGTATAGGCCTACCTAATGTACATGTTGCTTAGCCGATGTACCAAATAAAATTCTCCTACTTTTATTGGAGGGGGTAACTATCGTTCATGTTAAAAAAAATGTTTTTGGTATGACCCCTGTACCTCGTCGATTGACCTTTAACCGTCTTCACGACAAATTTACACAAAAAAAGTCTTCAACAAACACTTTGATAACGCTGTCATACAATTCAATCCTGTGACAAAATAACAGAAACCAGGAACCACACTTTGTGTCAGGATTTTGACTATCTGTTTGAGTTTCTCTTGAATTTCATTCATTAAAATTCATACCTAATTAATCTGATATCGGTATTTATCATTCAAACAAACTTGACCAAACTGTACGCTGGTGGTTCCTCCCTTGGTACAGTGTCTTGTAATTGTCTTTTGAAAGTCTTATAACAGCGAACTAATTTGCTCCCTGTACTCTCCAGTACGTGAGAATTTGTTAGTAATAGTGCAGTATCTTTCTGGGAATCAGTTAAGGTGTGGCTGCACTTTTTCCAGAGTGATTGCTAAGTAGGTTTTTTTTCTCTTTAGCCCATAACTGCGTTAGCAGCAAGATCAGATAAAAACGATTGTCGTGCATTGGTGACAAATGAGGCTTGTTAGTATGCCATTAACCAGGCTTCCCTCTTTCCCCAGCTGCTCACTGTGCTGCGACTCATTCCCCCTCTAACTCCCCCTCTCCCCCTCTCTCCTATGCTTCCCCCTTCTTGTGGAGAGGATCACCGGAATAGTTTCATTTTGATTCCATTTGTGATTAGACATCGAGGATGAGTTTGGTGGCGTACCATGGAAGGGCTGTTGTACTTTTAGCCCTGGCCCACGGGGGGCGCGGGCGCTTCCCATCAAAGACCCCCCTCTCTAGCCCAGAGCCAGTTAATAATGTTGCAATCTTGCAAGATAACGATCGATTGCACGTACACGTTTTAAGCCACTGGGTTCTTGCTGGTTTTAAATGGTCTCTACTCCTACACACTGAATCATTTCAGTTTGCAATTTATCAACCCCCCCAAAATTTAATTTTTACAGTTTCTATTAAGTAAATTTTGTATTCTTGTGGGTGGAAGGTGGCGATCACCAGGCACTTAAAAGTCCACCTGGGATTGGGGCCAAAAGAGAACATAGATGAAAAAGGAATCAGACTGGAATGATTTGATTAATTCAATTTTAAAATGAGAACAATACTTATATTTTCAGTTCAATTCAAAACTCACATTTAATTCCATACTTCAAAACAATTTCAAAACAATTTACCCAGCCAGTTTCCCTTGTGCTTTATTACTATGTCCAACATAGTTCATGAGAATGGACCTTTCCCATTAAATAAGTAAATTGCAAAAAGTAGCTTAGCACAACAAAACTATGCTTACCAGAATAAGGTTACCAGCCAAACTACAATGTCACATGTAGAATTTGTAACTGGTATCCTGCTCATTTCTGCTAAGCAACAAATTGTTAAGCAATTTTTTCTGCTTAAGCAGCTCTATGAGATTGGGCCCTGGCAATAAAAGGGGAACATTGCACCATTTTATATGGGGCTGATGGTGGCTTGACACGTACGTGTTTGTACGTCTGCCTAGTACACAACACTGGACTTTTCCAGCCAATTTTGTCTGATGCATGCATGAAAGTAATTAGCGTATTTCATGGGAAAAGCTAATTACCTGGTATGTCAATTGCGCATGCAAAGTCTCCCCTGAAACTACATTACATGCATTACACATCACCAGCTACTTGCTTAGAAAGGTTGGATAAAAACTAAACAAAATAATACTAAATAAACAACAACCACCCCAAAAATTATTCTGGCCTTGCACATTATCAACAAAAGAAGTATAATTTAAAGGCACTGTACTCCCCCCCCCCCCCCCCCCCCCGCACTCTGTGACCAACAGTACTATTGACTCCTTATCTAGGTCTGTATACTATTGCCATATTTGTGTGGTACCCAGACTACCTACAATTACTAAGTTTACAAAAAAAAATTGAAGGAACCAATCTTTTGTGACTATGGCCTCATTTTAAATCCTTTAGAGAATAGTGTACATGTACTTCGAAATCAATACATCCAGTGATAAGGAAATTAGGTTTATGAATGCACAAAGAGTTTGATGTACTCTCGCCTTATCCTTTGATTATGTAATCCCCCCCTCCTGTCAACCAAAATAAAAACAAACACAAATTTCATCAGACTTTTTTAAAGATATTTTCTCCGCAGCACTAGTTTTGTATGCGCACTTCCTAATGTACCACTCTTGGGTCTGGTGAGGTATTCGGTCAGCCATACTTCCCCTTCATCAAAAGGGAGTCCCAATTATTTGTCCCTGATCAAGTTCACATCTGTCACCCCCATTAGTGAAGATGTATTGCAAGGGAATAGGTTATTGATAGGGGTGGGTGGGTGGGGGGGGGGGGGGCTTTCAGCATCACTATTCAACTGTAGTCAAATAGTTTTGGAGTAATTAGAAACACATTCGGTAATGAATTATTCACGAGGACAGATATGTTCACTTTAGCTGCTAAGCAGAATGGTTGATTAGCTAAGCGCAATTGAGAAGGGAGCCCTAGTTTTTCCAGCAACATATTCCCCCATGTTGTTGTTTCCTTCCCATGATTATTCTGTCCTGCAGTAATTTTGAGGACAGGTTGCTTAAAAATTATATTTAACCCATAAGCGATACTACATTGAAAAACCGGTTAAAGATACTAGTAAATTTTCTAAAGATACTAGTTAACCTGTTAAAGACATCATTAAACCAGTTTAGGTTACTATGAAACCTGTTAAAGATGTTGTTAAACCTGTTGAAGATACTTTTAAACCTAATAAAGATACTATTGAACATGTTGTTTTTGGTTGGCTTGTTTAGAAGGGGGAAAAAGCAGACAACTTGTAAACAAAGTTCAAAGCTAGATTACAAAAACATTAGTTTTAAATCAAAACTTCTAAAATCAAATATATCAAAAGTGCACATTTATTGTGAGGCACAAAAGGGTGAAAGGTAATCATTAAAGTGTAAGTAACAGGAATGCTACTACTAAAAATAATTTAAACAAACTTAAATTAATACTTACAGAAATTATTCATTTAGTAGGGATGTATGAAATGAGGCTGTATTTGAAATTGTTTGTATTGCACTTGAAAGCTGTCATTGTTGGTCTCTTTGAATCACGTCAATGACAGTGTAAAACAACTTGTAAAAACAATTTGAGATTTCAGTTGCTTGGGTTATCATTCTTATTTGCGTGCATTATGGTGTCAAGATTGCTTGCAACTCATGATGTTTGCCACGATGTGGGCCTAAATTTTGCTGAAACTGTTTAAAGATGGTGTCCTAAGCTTCGGAAGTTTGAGGTCAAAGTTTTACTCTCAAAACCAAATGATTACAAACGCTGTGACCCCAAACCTTCAAAATGCAGCATACTCTTGTCTGACATCAAATGACATTTTTTAAATCAACAAGGCTTTAAGAGTTGTGAAGAAATTTGAAAAAGTCCAGCCCAGAAACTTGTCATAAGCTACACCCATCTCATTTCACCCATGGCTTGAGCTAAATTTGCCAAAACAATCCCCACTCAAGCACTTTTCCAGATTTGACATTTAAAAAGAGATCCCCCAATTTCAGTCACTAAAGAAAAAAAGAACATCCCTCTAAAAAGAAAAGAAGAAAGAAAAAAATTAACAGGAAAAAAAAAAACATTTTTAAAAATGGAAAAATAAAAAACAAGTCCTGATTCTTTCTACCCCTGGTTTGGCGCACATCTGTCGTCCCCCATTAGCACCGCGCACGAACGGTATGGCTTATTTAAGAGGAAGTCTAAAGCACGGGTGTCTATGGTAAGATTAGCCCATTAGATCAATTGATTCGCACGACAGCATGTGTACTCAAAGCATAAAAGTCAATCTGTGGCCTGGGGCCATATTGCACTATTACACTCAAGCTCAGCGCCACTTGTGTCTTGCCAATGCCGTCGAGAAACCACAGAGAGGAGACCAAAGAATGAAGAAAAGGAAGAGAAAAAAAATGTATAACAACAGAAAAACACACATCGGGTTATTCTGTTGCCAGACATTGTTTCATTCAGAAGGTTTGGAAATGCTCTGAGCAATTACTTCGTCATACGAGTCTCTCAGTGGGGACCAGTCGGTTACCAATTCACCCCCTCTCACTCTCTCTCTCTCTCTCTCTCTCTTACACTCTAACCTCCCTCCTCTTTTCTCCAAAGGAACAAAAGAAATCTCAACAAGATGGATTCCGTATATGTGTGTGTTGTCTGTGATAACACATTCATTTATATATGTGTGTATGTACTGTATGTATATTTATATATGTATATACATTTCTATATTAAACGTGTTGTGTTTGTGTTCTTTTATGGAGGTGTCTTGAGTGGGATCGGGTGACGAAAGTCAGTTGCCATTTTCTGAAAGCGGCGTGGACAATTAAAGCTCCCTCGGGGGGCAGCGAGGGGGCCATTCAAACGTGCCAGCCATGGGGAATGAAAAACCCTTTTAGAGGAATAGTATTGGACCTCCTGTTAAGGCAGTGTCATTGTGAGCTCAGCAAAAGCTCATATGTTCCAGTTGATTTGACCCTGTTGGCCAATGCATGTTTAATTGCTGGAGCTACTCAAACCCCACTCTACCCTTCTCCACTTATAAACCTCTCCAATCAAGTGTTGGTTTTATTATTTTCAATCCCCCTTTCTATTTTCCGTTTCCTTACAAGCTAATGACAATATAATATTTGCTAGTTTTATTGATGGAGGGTTTTTTCCCCCCTGGTTTATTAAAGGGACTTCTGAAAGTCTGTTCATAGGCGGCACAATCGTTTCTTCTCTTCTGAAAATACATATTTGTCTATTTTGACCATTTTGATGGTTTAACATTTAAAGTAAATTTGACAATAGAAGTCAGGGGCTGGCAGTCTGAAAAAAATCTTAAAAGCTATTAACTCAAATTGAAAGTGTTTTCTAGTTTATTTTGGAGTCTTTTGTTTTGTTGTTGTCACTAAGAAATTCTGTCATCATCGATAACATGGCACAACCAAAGCAAAACAATTGTTAAAATTTTCTTTTCTTGTAAATATTAGCTCGGTGAAATTTTTCTTTCAGTCAAAATTTTCTTTTCTTGCAAATGTTAGCTCCAGTGAAAATTTTCTTTTCTTGCGAATGTTAGCTCCTGAGAATTTTTTTTGTTCAGGTTTGCCTTTTTTTCTTTCTGTTTTTATTGACTTTTTACTTGTCTTTTCCAAATGCTTAGGACACACGAGGGCCGGTTACCAAGTGTCAAACAGCAGATTCTGGCAGAGTACTCCAGCGGTCTGGATGGGAGCTCAGGGAAGATGGCGAAACGCCCAAAGATGTCTCTGTCTAAGAGGAAAACCACACCGAAAAGACGACTGAAGGGACGTCGACTATAAGGTGTCCTTTCTCATTGTCCATTTTCAAAAATGTTTGCAACCTTATCTGAATTTGATTTATATGGAACAAAACCCATGCATGCGACGACAGAAGTTTAAGCGCTGCCCTCACTTATGCCAAAGGAGGTCGTATCATTGGCTGAGAGTTATGCGTGGTGCGTATCAGCGCGTGTTGCTCCATTGTTTGACCTAAGTGGTAGCAGCCTATGCATTCGACAGTACACTACCAATATTTTACATGTTGGAGGCTGTTTTAAGGCATTATGTAGAACAAATTTACCTACTTTGTATAAATTTACATACTGAGTTTGCACTTGGTGGTACAAGTTTTAAATCTGACGTTCAACTTGACTTTGATTTTTTGACATTCTCTCTGACGGGTAAGCGAAGGACCAAGTGAAATTGGCTTTCCCTTTTTTTTTTTTTAAGACCTCTCTTGGGCAGAACTCTTGATGGCGCTCTTTATTGTGAATCCACCAAATTCAAGGATTGTCAAATCTGTATCTTATGGATAAAATCATGCAGATGTTAAATCACATACTATTTACAGTCAACATTAAAAACATAAAAAAAAGAAACACACAAAGACAACCCAAGCCTGGCTGAGATCATTTCATTAAAATAATACAGTGCTTAGCACACATCGGTGTCAGGGTAAACATTTTGAATAATATTCTGTTATTCCCAAATGAAAATAATTACATCTATTAGATCTCTCTTGCAAACTCGAGGATAGAATTGACAAATGCCCCTCTGAAAAACTACTGCTGTACCACCAGCCCTAAACAATACTGCACAGTTTATAATGTGCTGCCTACATTTTCCCTGTCATGTTATCTCTTATAAGAACCAATCATAGAGTACTTCAGTGGCCCCACTTCAACCCTCTATTGTCCCTGGGTCTATAACCACTTGAAGCTGAAGTACTGGCCAAGCACCAGGTCATTGGTGTACCTCAAGTGGTGTGTGGTGGGGGGGGGGGGGGGGGGGCTGTTTCCTCAGTCGTCTGCATCAATCAAATACCCGGGCTCAATTTGATGAAGATGTTTGGTAGTCCTTAGCAAAATAAATTAGCCAGGACCAACATCAATAGTATTTTGGCTGGTAAACTGTTTTTATTGAACAAGACTGCTCTGCGCTAGGCATTTTTGTTGTTTTTGATGAACAGCATGTTGAAGGGCTATGGCAGAGGTGATGTGACTGTGCTTGTGATGCAAGCATGAAATTTCGCACACGGTTGCAGTTTGTTATGTGAAAGATATTTGGCTATTGGACCATTGTGGATTTGTCCTTAAAAAATAGAGGTAGAATAGCAAGCAGTTGCAGCCATTTTGAAAAAGGTGAACCATTGCATGTTATCGCACCTATGTTTTTTCAAAGGACAAAGATACGATGGCTCTATGGGCTCTGACTGTGTGCCAATTTTCAAGCTCCAAGCTCGTATCATCAAAGGCACACTTTTCCCAAACATTTTCCCGGCTGCCAAAAAAACCCCAGAATAATAATAATAGTAATAATAATTAGTTTGGGAGAAATTTAAATTTAAAAACATATATAATTCTGAATGACACATCGTTGGTTTTGGGCAAGAATGCATTCGTTCATATCTTCTAATTGTTCTTGATTTGAATTGAATTGATTTGAAATTATTCGGATAAAACACGGCAAGAGCGTAACATGGCACCCCAAAAATTAAATTAAATAAAAACATGCATTCTTCACTATTAAAACATACCAGAATATACATTCTTCACTAACATATACCACAGGCCTACAACCAACATGTGAAAATGTCATCAAATTAGGTCGAAACAAATTTTGAGAAAACAGTGAGTGACTGGTTTTTATTTCTTCAGGACATGTGCATGATCATAATGTGTCAAAATAAAGCCCTGGATTTTGAGGGACAATTATTTTCTCGCGCTGAAATATTTCACACGTTTTTGGTTCTCGTTGATAAAAGTGAGCTCTGTGTCAAACTAAGTTTTTGATTTGTGTTCGACTCTTTTTTTTTTATTATTACTAATCAAGTACGGTTTAACCAAACTTCCTTTTTAACTTCGGGTGCAAATAAATTAATAAATGAATGAAGACATTTTAAATTTAAACGATTAATTTGAAACAAAACTTGTAAGCTATCACAAAGACCTATTGTTTCGCACAATTCAAAACAATACATATAACTGAATTGTATACAACAATAATCAAAACAACTCCATAGCCACTGCCCAAACACCAACGCACTGAAATGCTTGAGTTGGATGGGTATCTGTAACCCCTCAAGCTATTCAAGTTTAGCATGCTGCCATGCCTATACAACGCTATCATCATCCGAACATTAATGTTGTGTCGAATGGTCTTCGGACAGTGCGGGCCCGAACACTGCGGAAACTGGGTTTCATACTGGGATGGGCTTCGGACAGTGCCGGCCAGTAACACTGTGAGAACCGGGGTACTTAAGGCAGGACACAAGTTGCTGCTTTCATAAAAACGAGATGATATCCCTTCTTCAATTTTTCGTTTTATGTTTAATAATAAAATATTCATCCGTCCACACGGATGATCTGAGATAAAAAGATAGTTTTGTTCTTTATTTTGTGGTGTTGTTTTACTTCTTGTTACTGTGGAAACGGTTTTCTCGTAAACACAATTTGAGATTGTAAAATATTGATTTTTTACCGTGTTTAATAGTTGATGATTCTGAGAGAGATAAAAGTGATATTATCCTATTTTGTTATCAATACTTTGACCTTCTCAATCAACACCTCAAGGTGCACTCCTTCTCCTTCCCCCTCCCCCTTTCTCCTTTACCCACTCCCACCCTCAATTTACCCATAATACCCCTTCAAGCAGCAGTGAAAAGTTGTCTTCATGACATCCCATTCTCCACTATTGACAAATATTTTCGTAAATTTTTTTACAAATTAACTGTCAAGACAGTCTTCAATTGGCGCACGCATTTTGCTGTTTCTGTCTTGAGTGTCCCCACCGGTCAGAATGAAAAGGACCCAACGGCCAATAACTCACAATCAAAATCATCCCGCGCCCCCAGCAAAACAATCTCCCGCTACCGCCCAGAGACCAGTAGCACTTTATTTTCCATTTGCGACTTTGTTTTAGTAAGTGCTGCCTTCAAAAGCCGTCGGGCGGGTATCATTTCATTCGAAGAAAATTCTCCGTAAAATCGTTATAAATAGATAATTTTTTGAAATATTGTCGAGTGATCATGTTGTTCTGAAGTGGAGACTGACAAATTCATAGACAAACATTAATCGTGGAAATTACTACGTTTGTTACACAAGAATTAACCACACGCAACGAGAATGTGATTTAATCATACACGTAACTGCCGTCGGGACCGATGGTGTTGGCGGGAGCAAATTCTTGCCGGACGGTTTTATGGCGCGCTTCTGTCGTGCAAGTCACAAGTAGTTGTGAATGCTGCCTGCGCGCCCGGGGGGCAACAGGAAGGAGAATCGGCCCAGTGGGGGGGAAGAGAAATGGGTTTCTAATGGAGGAAAAGTTTGCCCTTGTTCATCGTCTTCCCACCGCGGGCGATTCAATCTCTCTCCCCGGCCAGCGAGCTCTTCTCTCTCATCTACGGTCCAAAAATACAAATCCATCCCGGACAAAAAAACAAAAACCTTCCCTGAAAAACATCGTCCGGTAATGGCTCCTTGAAGAGATATTTTCGCACGTCAGTTGTGTTTAGTTTTTAACTTTAATAACCTACCGTGACAGTGTACATTACTAATCCGGGTATTAGCACCCAAAATGTCCTTTCCGTGTAAAACCCCCCACCGCCTTTAGAAAAGCTTTCAAAATGACGCAAGAATAAGAAGAATAACTAGTGGTTGGCACGGGTTGATCAGCACCGCGTGAGTTGCCCATCGCCTTGAGATGAGCATTTTATGCTTTTGTGGCGGATTGCCCAATTTTTTTGATACGAGTTTTGAAGGGTTCTTTAATCCGTTTAAGTTCCCTGTTTTTTCTTCTTAAATTCATCCTCTTTTCTTGACGGGCTTGGTTCATCATTTCAACCTGAGGTGGAGATCAGCGCATCCAGCGAGGTAACCCATAAAAGTGTATCAAATTCCCCCATAGCCGTCCCCAGTGCAAGTCGTCCCCAGTGCAAGTCTGTCATGTTAAATTGCCTTTTTTGATCATCTATACTTTATGGTGATGGCGTACTTTGTGTAGCATCAACCTTGATGTGTGATGTTTATTATTACAAATAATATATAATAATTTAAAAAAAACATATAGTCGAACTATATATGGGGTTTCTTCATTTTGATAAGTTTTGAATTTTTTCTGGTTAGAATGAATAAAATAATAAATAATATTGTCGACATGGCCGATAGAGGGCACCATAATTCCCATAGCAGCGGAGGGCTGTGGCTACAAGTCAAACACACTCCGCACATGACGCAAGCAATCTTCCACTTTACCCACATTGAACGTTGTTGCAGACGTGGTAGTAATCATGTTGAAAACCTCGAAACATGTTGTTACACACGTTTTGTGTGTGTTCTTAATTAATGTAATACCTGCATTGGGGATGAAGAATATTATGATTATTTTACCGTTTACACCGATTTTTGATAAGAACGTTATAGATAGTTCCCAGTAGACGCCATCTTTACGGGCAAATCGCATTTTGGCTTGCAGGCGCGTCAAGCGCTCAAATTATTAACGCAGCCGCGTCGTTTACTAACCAATCACGCAATGAATTTGGTGAAATGTGCGCATGTTGCACGCCGTTCTCACGCGTAACGCATGACTGTGCGTTCCAAATTGCCCGTAAAGATGGCCGATTTACGTCATATTGCAACCTATCTATACTACAATACAATACAATAAAACTTGATTGTCCCTGCAAGGGAAATTTCTTTGGCCTTTTACATAAAAACATACAAATAGTTTATAAAAAGATAACAAGGGGTAAACGGTATACAGTAGAAAAGTGAACCCTATAAAAACAAAGGGCATCTACTAAAAATAGTACATCGTACAACAACAAAAAAGGAATTAAAACGACAGTGGAGTTGGAGTTAGAACCCTAGTGGTACCACAGCTCACCTTTCCAGCTGCCCATTGTATAACTGAATGGCAGCAGGAACTACGAATGCTTTCAGAAAGTTGCCGGGATTGGCTCATGCAGGGATGTTTTCGTGAGCTTGTTTTGATTTAGCTAAAGTTGGAAGTATTCCCTATACCCCAAAAAAAAAATTTTTGTATACAAAGAAAACCATCAGACCAGATTGTTTGTTTGCCTGCATGGTTTAGTCTTGTAAATGTTTTGGTTTGTTTGTTTGTTTGTCAGTTTTGTTGTTTTTTGTTTTGGGGTGGTGGCTGATTATCACCAAGCATGTATCATATATCTTTAATGTCTCAGCTTCTGGCGTTGTCTTTGCGGCCCCCCCCCCCCCCCCCCAAAAAACACAACAACAACAACCTCCGGATACGACGATTCTTTAGAAATGTTCTTATTAATAAAACACCTTGAAAAACATAGTGTGTCTATACACATAGGCCTAAAGTGTATCTGTTTTGCGCAAACATTTCTCTCAGTTTCACAACATCATTCTTCGAATAATACACCCTACGGCCATTTGATGTTTTCACCCGATTCTCCCTCGGCCGACGTCTCTGATTGCTCGATGAATATTTTGGCGGGCTTCAAAGTGAAATTTGCCGGTGCCGCAAAGCAATCTATGCTTTTCTGCTTCTTTTTTTGTATAGTTATTGAATTTTTCTGTCCCTATAAACAACAAATCCGACTTTCAAATGTTATAAACCTTCACTGCATGCATGATGGAAACTGCCGTTCGGTCTTTGGAGGGGGGGGGGGGGGGCAGATGGGGAGGGTAGTTCTTGTCAATTGTAATATTTATCCCCTGCATTTATTCCGTTGCCGTTTCGTTATCAAGCTATTTTGCCAAGATGTAGATCATGTAGACACCCATTACATTTTTCATTACATTCTTTAATGAGTCAGATGAAATGTTAAGATGTCAACCAATTTGCTTGATTTAAAGGGAGGGTACCTTTGGTTAATTACTCCAAAAATAAACGACCATAAAATCTTACGCACTGCAGCTTGTAATGTTAACCATTTGAGAAACGCCCTTCTATAGGAATTCGGTGTAAGGGAAAGGAATTTAACAGATTGTCAATCTGAGAAACATTTCTGCATGAAACGCTACTCAGATTCTGTATTTCAACTACGGATTGTTCTTCCTGCGTGGACATAACCGCTCCAGATTTTTGGCGAAATCTCAAAGACGCTACCACCTTTGAAATGAAATTTTCACAGGTTAGTTTTATTGTATAAAGGCCTATCTACATTTATATAGGATTAAAACAATCGAACGGTTCCCATAACCAAAGGTATACTTTGCCTTTAAACGAACTATTTCTATCCTAGGCCCCATTCCTCTCTTCTTTTTGTTTTTTTCTTTTTAATCGCAAGTAGTAAAAGGTATTTTTGTAACCAAAATATTAATTTAAACGTTGTACATTGCAAAATTAGTCTTTTAATTTCAACTTTTTGTTTTAGTTTCAAAAGCAGAGCAAATAATTTTCTAATGACCACCTCAGTTTAAAGGTTCACATTATGTTGTTGTTGTTGTTGTTTTTTAACTATGTAGGATCATCGATTGTACTTTAAAAAAAAGCATATACCTTTAAAATAAAACCGAATAACTTGTCGATCATGGTGAATGACATCACAAGTTTAGAACGCTGTTATTTTCCAAGATCGTCCGTTTCCTTTACATGTGACCGCAAAATAGGCGAGATTCCCTCAAGTTTCCAAGCTTTAACGAGCGGGCCTGAAAAAACTATCTTTGAAATGTTAACGAACCCTTAATTTATTGATAATCTTTCCTTTTACTTTGTGCAGAGCCAGCAATGATTTGCAATCCTTCCTGGGGCTATAAAGATCGTGTGATCAGGTAGTTTCAAAAAGGGGGGGGGGGGGGGGGGGGATGAGCTAAAGAAGAAGAAAAAGATCGAGTATAAATCTAGCCGCTGGGCGAGGTTCGAATTTTTATCATGACGGTCCATTGGTGATGTATCTGTACTCAGTATTCTATACTCTTTTTGTGTGTGTATATTTGTATTTGAAGTATGACCGACGGATCCTCGTAGGCATGTTATTAATAATCAATGAACGGGGAACACGCTAAATAGACGATTATGTAGATGACCCGACATCTTGGGAACCCTTTTAGCACGCGAAGAGATGGTCGGGTTGCCGCCTGTTTTAGCCCCATTGCCGGCTACGGTTGTGGTAATCGCGGTCTAACCATCTTCGCCATGTTAGGAATAGGTATATATATATATATATATATATATATATATATATAAAACGTCACTATTGCACCGTCCGTTCGTTCGTTTTCGTTTCTGAAACAACTGACGGAGCCTAAGCCGTAAGCCTAAGCCGTAATCCTAAGCCGTAAACCTAAGCCGTAAACCTAAGCCGTAAACCTAAGCCGTAAACCTAAGCCAAAGTCGTGTTTACCAAAAAGGGCCATAGTCAGGTTAGGTCCTTATTCGGCCCGTTGTTGATTAAGGCGCGGTTTGCCGAAAATTGACTCTAGTTGGCTGTGTGTCTATAAATATATTGGCGTTTCAGAATTAGCAGCTACAGCTACGGCTGTGACTGTTGCTAAGGGTGTTGCTAAAAACGTCCTGTTACTTCAAGGCATGATGACGTAGAGATCCAGCCGTAGCCATAGCCGTAGCCGACACTTTGGACACGGTCTAAGCCAGGCACTTTGTGCATGACGTCAGACTCTTTCGTGGTGTCATATTACGGATTCACGATTCGTCAAAAGAACGTCACCTTTATCAATGTTGTTGCGGACGTGGTAGTCAGCCTCATGCAGTAATTAACAGTCCTGCCCGAATGTCTTAATTGCAGTTACAGGGTTAATGTTCGCCATTAACCATTCAAGCGAATTCGGCCACGACTATGGCCGTTGAAAACATTGATAAAGTTTAAGTATAGGACTTTTTATTGATCTAGCTGAAGCTGTCAGTTTGGATTTGGACATTTTAGCAATAGTCTTAACAGTTTGGTTAGTGTTCGAAGGCGCCCTCTGTTGTTAAACGATCCCAAATCCATCTCGATATGTTGTTCCCTTTCCTCCCTCTTTTTTCCTCCTTTTCATTTTTGTAGTGTTGTCATTCACTAGTGATAGTTTATAAAGCACTCTTAATAGTCAGGGCTTTTCGAAATCCGGAGGGGTGAAAATGCCCATGCGGGAATTGGACGAAAGACCTTTCAATTTCTAAACAATTATACTACCGGCTCCCAACAAACCCGCCCCTTTCATTTTCTCTATAATCAATGTTTATACAGTGATTAGTAATATCGGTGAAGTCCAAATCTTAACTGATTTTTCCACTTAATAATCCCGAATTACACCACCAGTTTATAGTCACTATTGGAGGGGCAGGGGGTGTTAAACATAAATAATACAAACAATAGAAATCATCAAACGATGGCAGGCAGTCGCTATTCCATTTTATATGCTCTTCGAGCTAGCTCCGTTTTTTATTTGACCTCACAAGTTTCACGGAAATAACTGTACTATACAAATAACTCTACACAGTTGGATTACACAGGGCAACCACTATACACATTTCATGTCTCTCTGTTTTTTCAGTCACAATTCCCTTCATTTGTGAAAAGTTTTATACAAATACAAGCATTATAATACAACATTCTGTTTTCTCGCCGCTGTGCCTGTTATTCAGGATTAGGTGTAGAGGAAATTTAAAAAAAAAAAATTAAAAAGAAGAACAAAGGGATGTTTACAACAACAAAAGAGATTCAAAATTGAATACTATCTTTAAATGGCAGTGGTTTGTTATTTTGGAATGCCATTTTAAAAGGAGTGGTTGTCCTTTAGGAATTATATTCGATGATGTTTGTGTAGGCTTTCTTAAGGAATGACGTGCATACTTGTTTTAAGAGATTCGGTCACTGAAGAAATCACAAACTTATTATTAATAACACGGTTGTTAGGCCAGACGTCCAGAAAAGTTCTTGCTGATGCATTATTCATTAGTGAAGGCGTAAAAGTATTCAAGGTTTCAAAAGTAGGCGGAGCTTAGAGCTTACCGTATTAGCTTCTGTGACAGCTTTTTAACTCTTGTTGATTAAAGATGCATACATGTTTGGACATAATTGATAATGAAGGCTATCGGAAAGGTACTTTGAAAATTATTCTGTGTTACTATAATTATCATTTATTAATTTTGTTGTTATATCGCATTTTTATGAGATTTTCTTTTTTGCAAGGAAACTAAATGCATTCCATGTCGTTCTTCTCCAAGAAATCACTAGTTCCCCAAACCCAATGGTCCGTTCGCTGTCATTACTATTAGCCAACCGAACAATTCAAAAACCATTTGAGAAAAATAAAAAACAACAATGATAAATTGTCTCTGAATTTCTGTCTATTTTCTTGTTATCACTTTCTCGTATAGACGAGTCTCTTCTCCTCACGCGCTGTAAACAACCAAATTAATTATCAGTCGTATATAATGGCGTTTGATTCGCATTTAATTAAATTGTTGGCATACAGTTATTCCAACAAACGAACCACTGTTCCCCATCTGGTTAAGAACCTCATAATTAACGTATAACTTAGATTATATTAAATATTTCAAGCCAGGTATAAACTTGATTATAAAAACTAGCGGTCTTACTTTTCGTCAAACGGAAAACATATTCCCCCGTTTCGTATGTAATTACACAATAATTCTGGCAAGACTCATTCTTATTAACGTATACAATATATAAACAAATTAAATCTCTTTTGGGAATTTGTCTATCCTTGTTAAGTTTTCTCCTCTTTTTGAGCTGTAGATCAGCGATATAATATCGTTTTGGGGCATTCTCGCTGACCGAGCGGCTTCTTTGCGTAGTTCTGCGCAGGGTTATTCCGTGTTAATTGGGGGATTAAACAGTCGTCTAATCGAATCTGGCAGCTCCACTCGATATCTCGACTTTTTTGTTAAAACTCTGGGTACTGTTGTATTTCATTTCAAAAAAAATTCTATAGAATTAAAAACAAATCTGACTCTAATACCTTTCCGATTGTCATGTAACAGACAAAGTCCCCTAAAACCAGTTAACATAATCTAGTAATTTCAGAGCCATGTCTTTAGTTCTTTTGCAATTCATGAAATAGTTAATAGTCCCGCACAGAAAGAAAGACATTGAACAATAATTATTATTTCGCATGGCAGGTAATCATACGAAAATATACTCTTTTGATAATATATATTTATAATTCCTACAGTGTGTGCGAACAAAACAAAACAAATTTATCTAAAGCGCCAGACAAAATTGGCGGGAATTTTTTTTCTCCAATGTATTCATCTTTTTTGGTATAAAGAGATATTTAATTCCATCATTACAGTAAAATAAAATACAATCAACCCTTTGTTTCTGTGTTTGCAATGATGAAGAAATGTCACCTAAACATGACCTGATAAAGTCCTTTGCGGACGTCACTCAAATATTCGTTTGTGGAATTTACCAAGAATACTCTCGTACGTTGACGAGAGCTGCAATTGTCAACGTATTGTTGTTGAAATCTGTCGTACACATTGCATACACCAAAAAGGTATGATACCATCATTAATAACGGATGAAACTTTTTTTTTTATGTTCAAAGACATTCGTGGTGCTTAACACTCGTTATCACAGCCACACTGTCGACATTGATACAAGTCACAATACCGACAGTGATACCAGTCACACTTTTGATACCAGTCACACTGTCGACAGTGATATTACAGCCACACTGTCGACCGAGATACCAGTCGCAGTTGACAGGGATACCAGTCACACTATTGACAGTTATACTGAGTGACACTATTGACAGTGAAACTGCATCACACTGTCGACAGTGATACAAGCCACACTGTCGACAGTGATACCACGGCCACTATGTCGACAGGGATACAACAGTCCCGCTGTAGAGTTCCGAGCAAAATAAAGATTCGCCTACCACTAACGCTTATCAAATTATGTATTGAACGCCTAGCAATAAAACATGTACAGTGTGAAATTTGGCTGGTGCCTGACTGAGCTTGTTAAGCAAGAAATTCCAATCGGCTTAGCACTTTTCCCCGTCTTCAAACTCCCAATTGTTATTGCACTATGATGTTAAACAGTACCGGGTTCTATTTTCATAAAATTTGTACAATTTGCTAAGCACAGATAATTTATGCTTAGCATTATGGGGTTACCAGCCATAAATACCTTGACATTTACATTTCATTTGACTGGTTTCCTTTTAATGTTTGCTTAGGTTACTTTCTGCTGAGCAGCTTTTAAGAACGTAGTCACTGTTCGTTCTATGCCTTGTACAAGGTTACAAGTAAGTTTCTAGAAATACATAGTACAGTGTTCGTGAAGGATCGTTGTTTTCCACGATGCCTGTCTATAATTATCTGAAAGCTTACTCGGCTCATCACCAGTAAAGTTTGTTCTGCTACCAATTATTTTCGTCTGTCATATTTGAATACTTTGTTTTTAAATCCGATTTTGATTTGCAAAGATGAAAGAAAGAATCATAACGTTGTGGTGATGCTGTTTTGTTGAGGACTCCTGTCACAGACACTTTTGGGGGAATGACTAAGCAGTAGGACGACCTCGTGCTCACTTGTGGCCGTTGGTTCGAACCCCATCCTTTGTAGCTTGGAATGTCAACCCGAGACGCTCGGCGTACGGCTACCAGTTTTGCATGGAGCACACACAATGCCAGTGGATGAGCCCGTATTAGAGCCAAGTAGTTGGGCTCATTTTGCTCGGGTGGAACATAAATGGGGCTGGGTTTTATATAAACAAGACACCAAAATGCATTGTTTTGGGATTTGACCAGCTAACTGGTACCCTCAACATTGTTTCGGTGGAGACGGTCACCGTTCGACTCATCAGTGGCTGTGCGGATGGAGGGCTCTGGGTGCCAGCGGTAAGTGGCTCACGTGTTGCTGTAAACCGTGAAGAAACAGACGCGGGAACACGGGTCTCTGACCGGCGTGGAGATTGTACAGCCCGTCCAGGTTGGACACGATTCCCTGGGTCGGATGGTAGTAGAAGGGTGGGGCGAACATCCTCTGCATGGACGCAGTGTAGTTACCTGCCTCGGCAAGAAGCTCCAGCCCAACGGCTGTTTGGCGTTTCCATTTTGTCCTGGACAATGAAAAAAAACAAAAGATGGGTTTAATAGTCAGTGCTGTGCAATTTTAAAGTTTACAAACCAGGAAACAGTTGAGACCTGTCTGTCTGTGCTGAGAATTGTACCATGCCAGTTTTGAAAAAGAGCCCATCACACCCCTTACAACAGCCATTTGAAGTACCAAAAGCTGGAGTGTTTTTCCTGCATTGCAGATTCGGTTTGGCGTTCTAACTCATGAACCAGAAACTTGAATGAAACACTGTGTTTGCCCCGAGCCAACCAACATTAAACGTCGGTGTAATACAATATCCCATAGAGCTCTGCAGTGCTGTGGTAAGCTCCCATTCTCCGGTAAGTTTGACCAAAACCGTTCAACTTAAGTTCGTAAATGCACCACATTACACAATTCCAATGGAAACAAGGGGATACGGGCTTCAGGCCAAACCGAGGAAAAGAGACGTTAAAAAGTTTAGTAAACGTTCGGTTGCATTTCCTGAAGGTATAGTCTAGTAAAATATCACCAGACGATGTAGGTCTTGGCCAATATTTTGGCATTACCCAATAATTTAGCGCCCCCTGCGGCCATTCTTAACAGAGACACACTGCTGGCACCGACGGCGTAAGGTTAAACTCCGCTGCTTGTCCCGAACAATCGAGGCCTGTGACCGATCCTGGAGCGAGCCAGCCTACCGTGCATAAACTGTTTTGTACGGCACTTCCGCCGCCTCGACTCCGCTGCTATTTTTCTTCTCCTTTGGAGTTTACAGGGTTGGCTACCGCGGTTTGATTGTGTTCGGTTGTTGTTGGTTGGTTATGTACAGTAAAAAGGAAAACAAAACGAGGGGAAAGGCAAAAGGGGGAAAATCGCCTCTGAGCGTTATTTGTTTCGCACTTGGATTCATGACTTTGAATGCCTTTGTTGGTGTTGGGATATGAATATGGCCTTTTTCTTCGGGACACACTTGTGTGATAATAGCTTTTTTATGGGGGATTGACGAGGCGAGGGAACGGGGTTGCTGCTGGAATCATGGGGAAAAGTGTTTTGTTGTTTTACGGAAACGTCTCGTGAAAACTTGAACTTGTGGTGTTTTTCTGAATATTACCTCATCCATAAGCCCCGCCAAACAATAATTGTTTATATTTATTTTAGCGTGTTATAATTTTAATCCATTTTTTAACTACAGTTTTTAATCAATTTTTAGTAGGTACTGTTTTTCGTTTTGTGTTTATAAATAGTTACTTAGTTATTTAGTAACTTATTTCTTTTTTTAGTTATTTACATATTTATTCATATATTTATTTAATTATTACAATATTTGTTTGTTTATTTTTATTTAATTGATGTGTTTATTCATTTATTCTTTCATTTATTTATAAACCCTTCCACTAGTAAAGCAATAATCGATGATAGGCCTACTTTTTTTTAAAACCTTTACAATCCCAAATCCTTCTATATCCAATTGCCAAAATGAATGAGTCAGAAGAACTGGGCCGGTAGGCCTAAACAACAAATGATTAGCACAAAGATTAAAACAATCAAACGGTTCCGAAAACCAAAGGTATACTTTGCCTTTAACGCACAGATACAGTTCAATTTGTACTTTTTGAAAGCTTCGGATGACCACAAAAAAGTTCAGTGACTGGCCAAGGTTTGGCTGAATCCTACATTGACCTTCTGAATCGATTTACTAAACACCCTCTATGTTTCCGCCGTTGTCATAATCATTACGCGTCTGCTACTCGTTTATTTGGGCAATTTGTGTTTGTGACCACTAATTTCCTTTTTGGAGGGAAACCGAAAACATAAAAGCCCACTTATACACCCTGGGGCAAAAGTTGTTGTACTACAATGGACGATACGGCAGGCTCTCTGATATTATTATTATTATTATTATTCGATGCCAGCTTTTGGTGGAGGTTTTCTCTGCAGGTTTACTTGACAAAGACAAAAGCTAGCGGGGAAAATTTGTTCGCCTGTGCACGCTTTGCTCACGCCAAATTTAACACATTTATTGGGGGGATAATTGGGCATAACGTTTTGCTGGCTGTAGTTCCACCAAAACGGTGCATAGCACATACAAGTGGGCTTAGTGTACTTTGCCAAAGCTTACGTGTGTGGTTGTTATTTGTCAAAAAAAAGAACAACACAACCGAAGCAAATAGGTGCTGTTAGGAGAAGAAAACAAGTGTGGTTATTTTGGTGGATGGGTAGACTTGAATCAGGATTCATGAAAATTCATCGCGAATGAAAATTGAAATTCTTTCGTTTGACGTCAAACCAAACTAAACATAGGGTAACTTTGTTTGCGAATTTGATTAAATGACCATTAAATTCTAGCTCCTGCTATTATTGAGATTTACTGAACAAATAGTATTATGATGTATATTAGGAACTTAAAGATTGAATTAAGATTCTCGTTGGTTTTAAATCGTATTGAGTGTATCTTGCCTTCTCTAGTTGAAAGAAAATATTTACGCCCAAAATGCCGTTTGTTTTATTTACGAGATAACCCTAGTGAAATACAAACATTCGTCTCGATACCGGTAATTATTATAATTGCATTATATTATTTCGTTCTTATTTTTTCAAATAATTGGGAATGGGTTTCGATAGTTGGTTAACATTTAGAATAGAAGTTTGTGGAGCCCCACACCCCCTCAAACTATTAATTTTGTCACTCAACGCATGTAAAATGCCGGTGCGAGTGTAGAGTTTGCACCGTGTAAAACAGGTGAGAGCGCCACCATGCAACGGACCACGGCCAGCCAGTGTGTGGCAAACTCCGGTCAGACAAAAGCTACATGGGCCTACAGTTTTGATTGTCTTGCACCACTAATTATGAGCGATAGTCGTGTATTAGCCGGGTTGGTTTTATTTTCCAAGTTACTTCATAGACATAAAATTGACTTTGCTTTTAAAAAAAAAACACACCTAGATTTCTTGACTGTGCAGTGAGCGCACTTGTACTTTTAGTCAACTGTAAGGGAATTTGTTTATTTTTTCAAAAAGCGGGCATAGTCTACACAACACATGCTTGTTCGCATTTACAAAGAGAAAATCTCATTCTTAAACTTGTTTTCCCCGACCAACATTTCTCGCAGTTCGTTGCACATTGATACAAGTCTCAAAAACTTCCGACGATTTTGTGGGGCAGTGGGCAAGAAAAAAGGGTCCGGAAAAGATTTGTCGCAATAACACATTCCTCAGTTTTGTACAAAATCGACTTTGGAATGTCGAAGCGCACGACAACAGTTTTGACTCTTAACTTTTAAGAAAAGAGAAAAGGTAGCCATTTTTCTGTATTTATTTACGACATTCCATAGGAGTGTCAGCTGAATGGTTAAGACTTTAAAGACTTCAGCAAAGACCTGACTTTATTTTGATGTGACCGCTGAAGTGAAAAGTAAAAAATATGCACGCGTTTTTGACCTCGTTGTTGCATAAAAGGTTTTGTCGTGGCTTTGCCCTTTTTTCTGTATTATACACACATTCTGTTTCTGTGGTAAATGGGGTAGGAACTTATGTTTGGGTTAGGAATTATTGTTCGCCACACTACCCGTTAGTTCATCGTTAGACACGGTGTTGTTTTGGGTTGTCAAGCAAGAGCTTACGGCAAGGGGAGTGGATGGTGGGGTGGTTTCGGAGGCCGCACACCTTTTTTTTTAAAAAGGGTGGGCAAAAACGTGGAATGTATTTGTAAACTATCGGGAATGGGGAAATAAAGGTACAATGAGATATCAAACAGAACTCGTCACTGATTTGGTAACTTGACAAGCAAATTGTATTTATGGTCTATACTTAACTGACAAGTGGCTGGATGATTGAGCAATTAGCAAAAATACGAAATCTTTATTCCACCATCGAATTACAATTTCTTTTTTCACAAACCGAGACTATAATCTTATATGTTTTATGATGATTTGGGTGTTTGTTCACTCGATCAAAACCAGAGTATGCCTAACTGAAAAGAAAAGTGCAAAAACTTAGTTAATGGCCTGACGTTTCGACCCTAGCAGAGTCTTTCTCGAAGGCTGAAAAAAGGTTTCACAATCTGAAAGCTGCTACGTTTGAAAGCTTTTAAAGTTTCAATCTGAAATCTTTATACGTTTCAATCTAAAATCTTCATCAGCTCATGTCAGTACCACTCATCCATCTGATATACTTTGACAATCTAGAAACCGAAAATAGCATTTGAAGAGTCCAAAATCTCCACTGCCTATTAAGTATTATTTCAATTGCCACAATCGGAAATAACCATTACACATCAACGTGCACAAAGTCATCATCTAAATACCATCATTTTGTCATTGTTTTCTCTCTAACGTGATAGACGATTAAAACAAATATATTAAAAAATAATAATAACTAGAGCATGTAGGCTCATTACTCCATTAAAAAAAACTGTGATGTTCTTTTCCTTTCAGTAAAACTATTTATCATACTGAAATAATCTTGCAGCAAATATATATATTTTTTGATAAACGAGTTTCACCGATCATGAAATTTGGACAATGGAGTCGTATATCAGAGCAGGGGCGATTTGTGGGGAGGGATATAATTTATTTTACAAGTTGGACAAAAATGAGATTGTTTATTTTAGACGCCCATCATTTGTGTATGGAAGCAAACGAAAGAAAACACTCGTGAAAATGAATTGCTTCTTAGAGGGGGGTGAAGACGAGCGGAGGGGGGGGGGGGGGGTGAATAACACCCCCGGATCCTTCTATTTACAATCATTGCAATCACTCACGGTTTCCATAATCTTTTGATGGATTCTAATCCGGCTTGTAATTTGCTAAATTCCAGTCGGTTTGTATTCTCTTTAAACCGCCGTCATAGACGCTGCATTTTACTGCACGCGGTGTCGATCCCCCCTCCCGCTTTATTGGGAATCTAATATCAATTATGGAGCAACGATACGACGAGGAAAAAAAACCCCAATCTTCCTTACTACTTAGCCAAGCCAAGTGTGGATAAGTTTTTAGGCGGGTGTGTTTCTATCTCAAATGTCCGCGCGTCAAACTTAGCCTGCACGGACGGACGGACGGGGGGGGGGGGGGGGGGGGGACGGCGTTATAAAACATCTATGAATGGAATTAACGGGGGTTTACGAGGATTGTTGGGGAGAAGTACAACACAAAATTGGTTGGAGTGGATCATTCTTCTTGATAGCGAAGATTTCCTTAATCCGCGTAATGTTGCTACCGGCTGCGACGAGAAACACACACACACGAAAACGTGATAATACAAAATAAATACTAAATACTAGTGACAGAAAAATCGTCATGAAATATTAATTGCTGTCAGTTTTCGTTTATGGAGGAGGGCGGCAAATCCCAACATCTGGCTGCGATGGACGGGGCAAAATTTTACGGAAAAAAAAACGGGAGAGACCATTTCGTTTCAGGAATATTTTTTACCTAGGGGATAAAACCGTCTTCGAAAAAATAACACTTGTTTTTGTAATGGTACAAAACTTTCGTAAGTGCACTCAGGGCAATTCGCAAGCCGGATGCGATTTGACTTTCAATTAATTGACCCACGACTGTTCGTTCCTGCACTCATGTAAAAATCTCTTAATTTACATGTGGGAAATACTTATGCATTGATTTGAAAGCACACACACACAAACTTTAACAACAACAATTGTTAATCAATTTCCTATAAGACTGAAGTTAGAAACTGTTTTCATAAGATTTTTTTTTTTTTTCAAGATGCACGAAAGTGACTTAACCTAAGTCTAGGAATGGACGCATCTCAATTTGAATAATGATAAGATCTCTCACTTGAAAGCACGACAGTCGGACAGGAGAAATTGTTCGTACACACCGGTAGTATTTCAAAACAAATTTGCTGTCTGAGTATTCGCCTCGCAGGCAAAATATGTTTTGAGTCAGAAAATTAATTTTTCGAGGCAGGCTACTTCATAGTTTGATTGACACCGTGTCGTTTTTGTAACAGGGAAAGGCTTTGAGCTTTCGGAAATGAGTACCAATTGAATCTAGCAGTTCATGTCACATTACTCAACAACCTTTGTGACAAGAAATGTTGACAATTGATAATCTGTACGGTTATTTGAATCTTTTTAAAAATACTTTTTAGTCATCAAAGGGGAAATGAATTAGGCCTAAATACATATTCAAATTTAACATGAGGGGCCAATTTCACAGAGCTGCTCAAGTAGTGTAAAACGAAGACGGTTTCTCATGGTATGCTTGCTTTTAAGCCAGCGTGTGAACACGAGGGAAGTCAGTGAACCTACCTCCTGTTCTGGTACCACGTCTTGACCTGCGTGTCTGTGAGGTTGAGACTGGCAGCGAGCTCCATGCGGTCCTGAACCGAGAGGTACTTCTGCCTCTCGAAGCTCCTTTCTAGCGAGTTGAGCTGGTGATCCGTGAACGCCGTGCGGGCCTTACGTGGCTTCTTGGACTTGCCCGGGCTGTGGCTGTCTCGACTCGACGAGATCTCGTTGTCTTTACCTGGAGATTAACACGAAAAGACAACGAAGTAGCAAACAGTCAGTACTTGCACCATCAGAAGAAGTCTACAGCTATTAACTTAAGTCCTTGAAGGTTATCGAGAACATTAATGTGTCATGAGCCAAGTAGTGCCAATCTAAGCTGTTAAAAAAAAGTATCGTGCTCATTTTTCGGCGTAACGTCAATGCTGGCGTTGTACTGAAGTAACAACTTTATGTGCACAAAGTTCATTACACACATCATTGGAACCATAGGTGTATAGTAAAAAACACCGTACCATCGGAAAAAGAACACAACTTTTGCGTCCCTTCTATATGTACATTTGTGTTATCAATCAAACATTTTAAAATGGCTTGCTCCGAAAGTTACTGCCGCGTATAGCTCCTTTGGGAAATCACAATACGCAATCTGTGTTCACGTTTTCTTGTGTAAGCCTTTGTCTTGATATAAATAAAAAGATGGTTTCGTAAATACCATTGTCTGAAGCGGCTGGATCAATCTTAAGCCAACTGGATTCACTTTGAAAGCAACCCCCAAATCCTTACAGCAACATAGAGTTTTTTTTCTTTCCTATAGCCAGACATGACAGCAAGAACACCCAAACGTGGAGCCTCGTCTGGATCGCTACCCTACCATACATGACTTCAAATCATACCCTATTATTAGTGACACTCTCCCCGTCAAACATCGAAACAGATGTGAGGTAGCCGGCCACAAATCCACGCCTAATGCCCATTTAGCGAGGTCCCCCCACAAGACGACTTTGAACCAAATTAAAATCTAATATCACCCGTGCGGCGTGGGGACCCGGGGCTCGCTCGGCACGGGCGAGGGGGAAAAAACGGAAAAGCATCGGGCGCGTCCCAGGGCCCCTTGCCGCTAGTTCGCCCGTCGTTAAAAACCAATTCAGCGTCATTGAGATGTGAAGAATTCATAGGTTTTTCTTTATTGCATCGGCGCGGGCGTGCTGTACTCTTATGGACTTCTCTTGTATGGCGTTTAAATGGGTTTGTTCTCTTTTGCGACGCGGTGTTTAATGAGTTCGTAATTGTAGTGTTTAATTTTTCTTGACACTTTACGTAAATAATGCAAAGTAACCATTATTTAAGGCATCACTTATTTATAATGTGCTTTTATTTTTGTACGTGTTTGGCATTGAGTATAAAGAGTGTCTGGATACGGTTTAGAGTTGTTTTTTAAATACTTTTTTTTAAACAGGTCGTTATTTCAGGATTCCAGTGTGGATATCGGTGAAGATAATTTTTTTAAGGCATGGTATTATACTTTGGTAATTAAACTCAACAAAGTAATGGCCATAACATTTACTTGGTATACCAAGTATATTTTATGGCCATTAATATGGAGCACTGGAGAGCTGTTGATATTTTAAAATATTGTTAAAAACGACCCCCTTTGAAGTAATGTAGTTTTAGAGAAAGGGGTAATTCTTCACCCCAAAAATTGAATCTGAGAATGAATGGCCTTTCTCAGCCATCTGGTTAGTATACAATTCTGTGCAACTAGGGTAGTTTTGCTTTCATTATTTTCTTGCAACTTCGATGACTGATTGACCCCAAATGTTTACGGTTATTTTATGCATATGGTGGGATACACCAAGTGATGATACTGGGCTTTGACAGTCGCCAAACGTACACCCTGCTTTTGAAGGTCGAAATGGCAAAAGCATAAAATAGGCCCTTAATGCAAACAAAATGAATCCAAATAAATAATTCTTGGAAATGTAAAGCTTTCAAGGGCTCTGACCCTACGTCAATGATAGATTAGGGCTCGTCAAAATTTATAAAAAAAAACAGGCTTAGATTAGAATCTGTACTGGAGACAACTGTTCGAAGTAAAAAATTAAAAAATTTAAAATTGGTGTTGACTTTGTCTTCTACTTTAAACAAAGTTTTCTTCTTAAATCGGGGGGGGGGGGTGTCTACATCTTATTTTTTTGTATACTCTAAGCTGTTATTTTTCTTTGTTATAATTATACTTCATGAATTATTCAGTAGCTGTAGCTAGTTGGAAAAAAACACAAATACTGCAGTTTGCATACATTTGTATTGCCTCGTTTAACCTTGAATTAAGTTGAAAGGGGTGGTTTAACGTTTTGACATACACTGTTCAAATCACATTGATTTATTTTGATTTAATACTAATTTAAACATTGTTTAAGTCTTGAAATTGTGCACAAGTTTCAGCTCATTAATTATACATTTATATAATTTGTTTAACTTTTGTTTCCATTTTTTTTTTTTTTTTTACAAATTATTGTATTCGGTATGTCGATGTTATTTATAAAAAGAAAAATCTTGAATTCGAAGCTCTATCAATAGATGTTACTTTACAAAAAGATTTTAAAACTCTTGAATTCGGAATTCTAGCAAGCGATTTTATCAACACACACAAATGTGTTCTTGGGCAAGAACAAAGGGCTCGAAACTTGTCATTTATTTGACACAAGCTTGAACATGCAACACAAAATATTATTGTCATTTTCTTTCGATTTGGCATCTTTTGAGATAATGCAAGTAGTTTTGATCCCATTGCGTGGTCAGGCTGACCGACAAAGCAAACTTAATGGATTCGTATGATTTGTGTCAATCAAAGAAATATATAATTCGATGACCATCTACAAATATTTTGTAGATACATGGAGAAATGTTTCATTTATTTGCGACGTGTCACAAAATCAACTATTATTTTTGAGAATTGAAGTTTATACAGCATTTTAGATTTAATCTTTGAAAACTCAAATGTTATCTATATCGGCGTTTTCGAAAACATGGCGTATGCTCTAGCGTTGGCTCCGTCTGTTTGAAGTCTCATACCGAACGTGTACGATTCAGAAACTACTGCCGGAGCCCAAGCCGGAACCCAAGCCGGAACCTAGGTACAAATCTTGTTTTCGAAAATGGCCGTCGTTGACTTTCGTCTAACTGCATAAAATTGTCACAAACCAAGTCCTCTAACTCGTTGAATTGGATTTCAAGAAAATACAGACTTAGTTTGAATATTCCAGAAAGAAAAGCATTGATAATTTGCAATTAACTTGATCTTTCTTGATGAAAAGTTGATTCTTTTTTTTATCAGGAGTCTATATTGGAGATATCGTTATTCACTTTTGTATTGTCTGTATTTTTATTTTGACACGCAGGACCCTAAAGAAATCTGTTTGCTGATTTGGCACACCCTGTGTAAATAAAGGTAACCAATCAATAAGTAAATACAAAATGAATTACTTCAATGCAGAAGTTGACATATTCTTTAAATGTTAATTAAAAAACCCAGACACTATCGAAGACTCGGTCTTCCATATGGGTATTCCTGTACACATTATCAATACTTCAAACGTATGAAATTCCTTCAAAAAGTACAAATGTTTTGTTAAAAAATATCTCTAGATCCGGGGTGAAACGAGTTGCAACTTCCCAGCTGGGTTGATAGACGGGAAACCCATAATTTCCCCGAAGTGTTGCTGAATCAACAATACTGGTAAGGCTACGCACGTTTTTACTGACTTTAACACAGTCCATGGAACATAAAATTGTACAATTTTTGTAACCCGCACTTATTATAGCATTCATCCTGCACACACACGAGTATTTCAAGTGAACATTACAAACCGATGGCGCTTTCCTCGACACCTCCGAGTGCCGAAACCCTTTGTAGGACTTCTCGCTTTATCGCAAGATGTTATGAAAAGCATAATTCGCCAAAAAATAGAGGGGTGAAAATTGCCAATTGTGGCGATCTGGTGCAGCGTGAAGACCCGGGCGTTTGACGTTTGCAGCGGAAACATGGCATAGTCGACGAGACAGCACACAATGCACACTGAATCGCTCCCCCATACGGCACAATAGTGGAAGAAAGGGCATTTGGCGAAATGAACACATGTCGAACAGTTTAATGCAATTTACCAAATACACCGTTATTCACTTCAAATCCTTTGACAGAAATTGTTGTTATGTATTGTGGGAGCAGCATATTCCGTGCGTGTTATTTTGTTGCTGTTTGTTGTGGAGTTTTTTTCTTCAATTTATTAGTAGTCGCTTCTCTCTTGAACAAAACAAACCTATTATCGTCAGGATATTATATTCATTTCGTTACATCTTTACATTAAGAACTTTTTCAGGTTTCATTCTGAAGGTGAGTGAGTAAGGCAAGGATTTGAATTGTTCTGACAGGAAACATTTTTGAAAAGAGATTTTACGTGTAGAAGTTGGTCTAAGATTAGAAAGTCCTGTAGAAAATGTACAAAAGTAACTTGGTTGTAACAGTGTCAACTAAACATGCAGCTGTGTGAAAATGTTATTTTATCATATAAAAATTAGTTTATAAGATTTTTGTTTTGCGAGATAAATGGCAATGTGTTAGTCCCATGGTCTTCTCTGGTGTTAGGGAAAACTATGAAATGAACACTGGGGTGGAAGAAGTTATTGGTGTTGGTGTAATATAAACACATACCGTTGTTAAAGCAGGTCAACTATTAAATGGACACGGCGATGGAAAACGTTGACACCGACGGTGCAGTTTTAACACCTAAAATAGAAGCTATGGAATGAACACCATGGTGGAATAAGTTACAACTCTTAATTTTCAAACACCCACTGCTGTCTAAAAAGAGGTACTAGTATTGAATGAACACTGTGGTGGATGAACACTGCGAGTGTTATTTTCAACACTCATTATGTAGCAAGGATAAGATGGTGTTTACCTGATCCGATATCGCAGGGTCCGTTCTTGGGATCGTCATCCATGCCTTCACTGTGTGGTCTTTTCAGGTGATTGTCCAGATGATGGTGAAGGTGGTGGTGATACCTGTGGTGAGAATGGTCTGGGTCCGAATCCCTCCCTGTGAGTTTGTCCCTTTGGTCTTCAAACATTGTCCTATCACAGTCTGAGTCTCTATCCTCGTCCAAATCATCGTCATCCTCGGACACAACCACCCTTGTTTCCCTCGGCTTCATATCACCCAAAATGTCCCTTATCAAAAAGGAGGGAGCATGGGAAGTCCTCACAGGCTCTGTGTGGTAGTTTTTCAAAGGGTGTATGGTGTTGTTGTTCGGCATGCTGGTGACCAAGCCAGCCGGTGTGGAGTCCACGGGGGCTGATGTGGTGTTTGCGACGGATGAGTCCAGCGCGCTGGGCGCGCTGCTGTGATGCAGGAGGATCGTAGCGTCCGACCCGTGGACGCCACCGCTCCGCGAGCCGCTGCTTCCGTGGCGTCCTGTGGTGGTAGTAGTAGTGGTGGTAAACTCCGACTCGTCAGAGTCCGTTGGCGAGTTCATCATGGGTACCGAACTTGACGACGATGATGACGTATCGCTCCGGGGGCTGCTACCGGCCAGCGTGAGGGGGGAGCGAAGTCTTGGCAACGGTACCGATACGGCTTCCATCGGTGTCAACGCTCTCATTTGTGAGTCCAGCAACTATTGAGAAAATAAACAGCGTCTTTCAGCGAATTGACTCTGTTTCTACGGTCCCCACACTTAATCCGCAAAGAGCAGAACACTCTCAGCTACAAAATAGATCTTCCAGGAAGGAGGGTTTCTCCACCGATCAAGACACCGATGATTGTCATTCAACTATTACAGACTTGTCACTCCAACCTGCCAAGAAAATAAAAGTTGTGAAATAATTGTAAAAAGTTTTGTTCGTCACTTGCGTGGCAATGCGCATTTCATGAGGAAAGTTAAAGTGTGTACGAGGACATCTTCTTATTGACCACAAGCGTTCAGATTGATAAAATACTACCAATTGAAGAAAAAAAGTTGAAGGATTTTCAGTTTTGAAAGGCCAAAAAGCTGTAAACAAAATCACAATTTAAGTGGCTCTAGATGTTACTGAGTGCCAAAGCAATCAAAGCTGTGAGGTTGTAATACCTTGAAGTGTGCAACCGTTTGACTGGCTGGAGATTTCGAAGTGGGGTGAAAATTGGACACTTAACAGTCGTGGGGCAAAATTTAATCGCTCGCTCTACCTATCTCTGAACAGTCATCAAGTGCCGCCGCCGTTCAGCAGCCGATCTGAAGAGACAACTGGGCTGCCAAGCAATTTCACTGCGTGACCCGGTGAGGTTTGGTGACTCTGTCACGGCTTATCAAACCCGGAGAGCGCGCACGTTACAATGCTGATTAGCATAACAGAAGACGCCGGTTTCCTATACAGCCAAACCATCACTAGTGCCGCAGTCTGTTGGAAAACCCGAATAAAAAATCCGCCTTACCGTGGTCTGAGTCGTCGTCGTCTGCTACGCACGCAGACACACATACACGGACTGCACTGTACGTTATTGGCCTTCCCGTCACGGAAAAAAACACTGCTACGTCAAAAAATGTACGGCATAAATGTTTAATGATGGACGTTTTATGATGGGCTGGCATTGGGTGGTGAAGCCGAACATTATACAAGCCCTACCTTGATTGGGTAGTGACCCTGCTTCGTTTATAACAACATACCGAACCACTGGGCACCCTTTAAAAAACATAATATCTAAATGCTTCAGTGCTCTGCCGGCCGCTGCCCGCCTTTTCACTGTATGTGAGCATCAACTTTACGTTAAGTTTGTTGACGAAACAATTACTTTCGACGAGTTTAGGCATTATGGCAATATTCAAAGGGGAGTTTGTACGACCACTGCTCTTCGGGCTTGATCGGTGTACGTGGCGGAAAAACACGTCTGATGCTCGTTGACTAATAACGTAATTGATGCCTTTGTTGGGCGCTGCCACCCCGACACATTACATTGAAGAGGGTGGACAATGCGACAACAGCCGGGGCATTGTGTGCCGCATCAACGGTACCTCCTTCCGCTATGTACTGCCTCTAACCAACCAAGACCCCAGACTATTCCAACCTTGATTCTCCATCCACAAAACCAAATATCTTTCAAACCACCAATAAAAATTAGATCTCCCGCAGTTTATTTCTGCTGTATGGAAATAAACAATAATATTTCAAGAAAGTAAAAAAAACCCTCCTTTTTCTTACAAATGCTTACTTTTTAAATGGAACAGGCTGCTTTCTTTGCATGATCTAACCTGTTTATAGCAAAATAGCCCAGTGGTTGTTATTGTTTTCGTTGTTATTTTTCACTTATAGCCAACACTTCCGAGGCTTACCAAAGTACCTTTTTGTCAAGTCTGTGTGTGTAAAGGACGCCGCCCCACGGCTCTTTTTTACTGCCTTCTTGTTTCCACACCCCGCGATACAGGATAATTTTTAATCGGTAGAGCAACACAAAACAAGACGGTCTAGGGCAGAGGCCGCGGCGTTTTAAGGCTACAAAATGTTGACGCTCCGTGCTTGCCTCTTTTCGCATGCAAATATCCCCCAACCTCACGGGCGTATTAATGATTTGCGTGTATTATGGAGGAACGACTGGAAAGGCCAGGTGTGGGTTTAATTGGGGGGTAGCAACTTCTTGACGCCTGCGCGGTGGCGCGTGCGGCCAATTGCCCTCCTGATTGGCCATTCGCGTTCTGGCGTCATCATGATTGACAGCGGGATGATAGGGTGCTATTCATCATATTGTGGGCGGTCCTTGTAGCAGGCAACTTCGGCACAAGCAATGGTATGAGGTGATTACAAAAACACAGGCCTTTTAAATTAGCTTTTATATGCTCACCTAGCGGAACCATTTACAATAACCGACTATAATCTAATTTTTGAGATCGATGTTGCCGTCTGGGACAATTAGTAACGGGGTCCACCAGAGTCAGGCCCCGAGTAATAATTACCGTGGGGGTGACGTTTTAAATTGAGTTAGCTGGATTATTTTTAATGATATTGCAAGTAATTATCCCACTTATAGTTTACTATTTGACTGTCTAATTGGCTTCTGACTGTAATTGTATTATTTTCATACCACTATCATGTCGTGTACAATGTTTTGAAACCGTCATCGTTGTTGCATGTTCATTTTATGTTTAAAGTCCAAAGTGTTGAGTCAGAGTTTTAACATTTTATTTATGTATTTATTCATTCAGGCTATTACAAAACATTTAGAAGACTTAGAAAAACAATCAAACCAATAGAGGAATATGTAGAGTAACAAAAACAAACAGCAGCCTAGGGATTGCCCAAAAGCGAACTATGATGGCATGAGGTCGCATAATGCATGATTTCTCCTACTGGTTCTAGAACAAAGTTCTCCCTTAGTACGTCATCACACGTCACGAAGCCACTGAAAAGTAAGACCTTTGCAAAAAGCAAAATACATAATTTTTTTTTTTTTTTGAAAATTGTTCCCATGAAAGTCACTGTAAACTTCACAATATACGTGTCACATGGCTAGTTTCAACTATAGGATGGGTGCGTTTAAATACATTTTATCGAAATTGTCCATCTTTTCCCCCTTCTTCTTTAAATGACGTTATCATTGTTGGTGATCAGTTTTGCGCGAACACGCGTACATTCTACGCGTCCTTTTCCATCATAGTGTCACTTGGTGCACGTTTGTTTTCTCTCTCGACCTACGATTGTGCAATGGACACCAACTGAGCTTTCGTAACGAAGACGTAATGATCGCGTATTAACAAGACATAAACAATGGACGATTCTATGTAAAGCTAGGTACTAAGTGCATGACGTCAGATTCCTACCTCTATGCTTATTATGGAGTCACCGGTATAGTCAACAAGTATTTGATGGTTTAATGTTTAACTGCTGCGGACGTGGTAGTCATCATGCACGAGATGTCATTTTGTCTGCAACATTGTTGGTTTAGACTGTCAGTTTGGTGAGCGTTTCAGAGGTATTTCTACGTACTGTATACGTACTGTAGAAATGCTTAGTGCCTGGTGCAGATAAGCCTAGAATAAAATTTTGATCGTTTTGTGCCAGCTAGGTTTCAATTCAGTTGGATTTTGATGTGATTTTTTTTTAACGCCAACACATACTTCACGCTGTTTAGAGACTCCTAACACTTTGACTTGCAGCACTCTGACTGGATCTCTTTGCTTTACTGGACAGCAGCAATCCTCGACAGTTCTATACCGAGTGTAGATGCCGTCACCCCGTACCAATGTGCCTCGTGTCGTCCGGCGCTCAGCGAGCGGACCCGTCGTGCCCCTACAGTCATAACGCCAAGCCCGCCATCTTCAACAGAAGAGGGTGCCGGGAGGGGGTGGGATTCGCGTTGTCTCCAATCACACCATGGAGGAAATTTCCTTCCTCCATGATTACACCTACTCCAACTTTTTTAGCTAAAGGTTTTTTTATAGTTTTTTTTTAACTTGGTGTAGTAGCAGGATAGTCGTTCCTCGTGGTAAAAGTAACGCCCAAGTTTGTTCATGCCACCTGCGACACTCGCGAGCACTTATTGGGGACATTCTATGCACAGCTACGACGGTCAAGAGAGACTACCACAGAAAGGAAATAATAATTAACGGGGTAGACGGCCGTTTGGGTTATTTTGTTTTGTCAATTTGTTCATCGCGATTAGAGATTACTAATTTCATTCAGAATATGCTGTTGCAAACCTTGTGGGTGTTTTTATATGCGGATTGGGGAGTGTTTATATCGGCCTCGACGAAAACTCTGTGTGCCGTTTAATATTAGTCATTGACGCTCAATTTTGACTGGGTGAAAGGAAGTCGTGTGTGTTTAGTGAAGGAAACAATCTAAATTCATGTTCCATTTCAATGAACGTCCTCCATTTGATTTGATTGTATTAATAAGGCATACGCTCAGTGTTCCTCAGGGTTCATTCTTTGGTCTTCATTACGTATACAGAACATGAAATAGCTGACGGGCAAATCAAGTCGCTACGGTACTGCAGAGTGATCGCGACCGAACCCTCGTAAGAAGACATCACTATTGAGGCATTGAGATCATACTGATACTAAATCGCGCACACACACACCATGCCCCCCAAAAATACAATCAAAATGCAATGAGATATTCCTGGCATTCGAAGGGGGAAACGTGGCTAATATCGTACATTGCGATGAAGAGATTGTATCAAAAAATGCAGAAAAAGCAGCGCTATTTGGGGGTGAGAGCGAGCATCATCGGTGATAAACGAGACCTAGCGACTGATAGAGTGGCCGATAGGGCCCGGCGATACGGAGGTCTCGGCCCGCGTGATTGGACTAGCCCGTCGGTAAATGGCGCAAAGGCCGATCGCGAGCTGTGATTTCGACTTGTGATTGCGTTAAAGAGAAAGAATGGAAGTGAATAATGTAAGACTAGAGAAAGAGAAGGGAAAAAAAACGCGGAAAGGGATACTGTAAGTGTCGTGCGTTTAATAATGCATGATGAGCAAGCTTGGCACAATCGAGGGGTCAATCGAAAAAAAATGGCCGGCAAGTCGGCCTTCGAGGAATGGATTGTGTTTAAAGGGATTTGTGTCACCGAAGAAGCAGAAATAATCACTGTTTTCTAGCAGTATCGTCTTCTGTCAAAAGGCGCACATCATCGGCAGCAAATGCATGAAAAGAATCCAAGAATGTCAGTAAAAATTGACAAAAAAATGCCCTGGTTTATGGATATAGGCCTATATAGTCTTTTCTATTTGCCTGTTTTTGTCGCAAACAGCTTTTCTCGTTTTGGGGTTGATTTAGGATAATGTACTCCAAATTTGGGAACATTTGAGTTTTATTGGTTGTTTGTTTTCAATGTAAAGATGCCGATAGTTATTTTATTTATTTATTTATATATTTATTTATTTTTGGTGGGGTTTTGGGGGGGTTCAGGATTGTTGTGTATTGATAGAAAATGTTTTATTGGGTCTGACTTACCTATGATGACAGTTTGCGAATGTTAAATGAAAATGTATTTTACTGTCCGAAGATTTAAAAATAAATCAATACGTAAAGATTAAAGGTGCTGTATACGTTTGGAGCCTACTGATTGTATTAATCCTATATAAATGTATGTATATACAATAAAACTAACCTGTGAAAATTTCACTTCAAAAGGTGGTCGCGCTTTTTGAGATATCACCGAAAAACCGGAGCGAATATTTCCACGCAGGAAGAATATTCCCCATAGGAATACACAGTCTGAGAAGCGTTTCTGACAGAAACGCTTCTCAGATTCAAATTTTGGGGAATAAAAAGTGATATATTTTTCCATAACCGTAGTACTTCGAAGTTAAAAGTTTCTCAAAATTCATTATACTACCCAAAGCTGCTGTACTTACCAAGTAAGTTTTTATTGCCATTAATTTTCAGAGTCATTACCAAACGTAGACAGACCTTTTAAAAGCATATGTGTTATGTAGTCAAAGACCAGTATCCACACTCGATGTTTCTCAACATATACATGTACAAACAGCAAACCTATATGAAAGTTTAAGCTCAATCGGTCATTGGATCAGTCACGAGAACTAATTGGGGGAAAATTCTTAAATGTTTTCACGGTTTTCAAACATTGAGTTTTGTACTTGCAAGATCAAAACCAATTGTTTTACTAATTTCTCAAAAAGTATTGCATTTCAAGCATTTCACAGAACTTTAAAAAAAAAGCGATTTCATTGTTATTTTTGCCGTATGAATTTCAAACCAAGAATAAGTGCGGAATTTTTTCTTGTTATTGTTTACTGGAATAAAAGTAATTTTAATCCTAAATTTAAACTGACAAGAGGTACATTTTCTCAATAAACGAAAATCAGGGTAAACCTGTTTCCTAAAATCAAATTTAAACACAGTGAAACATTTCTCAAATAGCATGAAAGTCTATCCCTTTTTTCCTTCCAAAACGACATTTAAAAAAAACTAGAATGTAGCGTCAAAAACTATTTAATTCCAACAGTTTTTGGTGTAAATTTCACAGCCATTTAAGGAGATAATTTTAAACAAAGGGTTTCTTTCTCAAAAAGAATTCAGTCTTTCCAATTTTTTCCCTCAAAAACGACAGCAAAAATTGCTAGAATGTAGCGTCGAAACAATTTAATTCCAGCAGTTTTAGATGTACTTTTCACAGCTATTTAAGAAGATAATAGCCGCTTGATGCGTCCATTGAATATTTCCTTCAATAAATAGTAACTACATCTTACCTTTAAAAGACAAACGGAGACACTAATCTTCAATAGCGATGGGCTTTCACCCCCATAATACCATGATGCTATTACACTATTAGACGCCTTTATTCTGCTCGCTGAGGATTTTACAAGTAATAATCACTAAAGATTGCTGTCGAGTTTTTTATTTCTTTATCCGAAGAATAAGTAGGAAGAAAAAAAATCGTAATCGGTTTATAGCGAAGAGGTGGAGGTGCTGTATAGGCACTTATGGAAACGGTTTTTTGAACGTTTCTGCATAAATTTTCAAAAATATTAAATCCCAGAACACTATAGAGGAAGAATAAAAATGATGTTAAAGGTGCAGCCTGTGAGGTTTTATTGGTTTTTTGTAATGTGTGTTTCTTACTTTAAAAAAAAATCAGGTTTTTAGGTTTGCCCTTTAAATACAGTCCCGCGTCTTATAATGCAAACCTATTACTCAATCCTCTGATCCCAAACAAAAAATATTTACTTGCTTAGCGGCAACAAAATTGCTAAGTACAAAATTGCTAAGTACATTTGCCTGTTAATTAAAGTCCTGCGGTGAACCGGTCTTTTAAAGTAAACATTTTGTACCATGCAGCTTGGCTGGAAACCAGCTGCTAGCAGAGAATTGCTTTAAAATGTTCGGCTAAGAGAAAATAAGCAGGATACCAGTCCCATTTGTACATGTGATATTGTATTTTGGCAGGTAACCAAGTTCTGGTAACCTTTGTGCTGAAGCAGATCTATGAAATTGGGCCCCGGTGTTACATGTTAACAGTTATTTCTATTCTTGGCGATTTGTTGTGCACAAATTAAGCCGCATTTCAACGATCAATGTTTTTCCCTTCAGCTGGAACATATTCCACAAAGCTAGCAAGCATTTACAAATTTGCTAAGCATATAAAATTGCTGCTTTGCTAAATAGGGTTAACAAGCAAACCACCATGTTTAATATCTTGCTCGCTGGTTCACTGCAAATGTTTGCAGAGCAAGATGGGCCATGTTCTTCTGCTTTTATGCATCCTTTATTGCGTTTACCGCCTTTTTGTTTTCGTGTGTGTTATAAGTGACGTGAGGGCCGACTTTCATAAAGCTTGTAGTTGTAAGCACAAAATGAGGCTTAGTTAATTGTTCTACTTACCAACAATTATCAGGGAAACAGTCGCAAACTATCGATTATACATATGGGTTTTTTAAACTGGTATTCTGTTTGTGCTAATCAAGATTTGGTTGTGCTATAAGCAAGTATGTACAACTGCTCTATGAATTTGGGCTCAGGTTTCGTACCGCAAAATGCAGATATGGTACCCGTTCAATGTTGCAATTGTGTCTCAACGATACCGACAACAAAATCCGTATTTGAATTTGTGACCAAACCAAAGATGTTAGAGTGCCCCATGGGCAATAAAACATTTTCAATATTGTATTCTTTCTGATGAAGGCTCTCAGCGTACAGAGAACCTCTCCACGCGGCGGCGCGCCATACGCCACAATCACTTTTTGTGTTCAGTTGAAAAGACGCGTCAAATTCATTTAATCGTTGAATCAAAGCATCGCGGTCGTAACTTCGCAGGATTCAGTGGGGTGGGGGGGGGGGGGGGGGTAAACCCATCTCTTAAAGGTTCTGAAAAGAGGAGGTGATGAGGCGATCGGCCGAGCGTTACTAACACGACAGGGGATGAGTTGGCTAAAGTACACCGTGAAGTGACAAGCCCAAAGGATTGGTGGTTCTACTGACAATGTATCCCCCATCAATAGGACGAGGATCCCCCGGCTGCTTGCATCCCACCGGAACGCTTCTTCAAGATGACACAATGACCTCCGTTTATTATTTATATCACCGCTGTCTTGTCTGTTTGACTCACGAAGAACCCTCTAAAATAAATAGCCCGCTTTCATAAGAGGTAAATCGGCGGCCTTTCTTTTTTAAATTAGCCAATGGACCGTTTCATTTTTCGAGCCCGGGTCGGCTGGGGCCCCTCCTCGTGAATGAAAAGGAGAACCCTGGGTGTTAGATTCAAAACAAGGGGGGTCACCTGGGACCGGCTTAGGGTCGACCGCCCTGTCCGACTCTTACCATCCGTGAAATCGAAGTGAACTGCCGTCCATAAGTCCGCACGGGCAAATAGTCTGGCCATCAGAGCTTTACCTCAAAATGGGCTGCATTTTGGCACAGAGGTAACGAACAAAAGGACTATTATTAATCGATCCTGTCAAGCCATTCTGGTGGAGTGTTTCTCATTCTAAACCATCTCCAGTTTAAGTGTCTGTGTAACAGTGCCTCTTCTCATAACAGACCTCTTTTCAATCTTAAAAGTAGGGTCATAGGTAAAGTAGGGTCATAGGTAAAGTAGGGTCATAGGTAAAGTAGGGTCATAGGTAAAGTAGGGTCATAGGTAAAGTAGGGTCATAGGTAAAGTAGGGTCATAGGTAAAGTAGGGTCATAGGTAAAGTAGGGTCATAGGTAAAGTAGGGTCATAGGTAAAGTAGGGTCATAGGTAAAGTAGGGTCATAGGTAAAGTAGGGTCATAGGTTGGTTTTTGTCAACGTAATAGGCGACTTTATCAAGAATGATGCAAAAGAATTCACCTGTGAAAGTTTCAGCTGAATAGAGTGTTTACTTTGTGAGAAAACGGCAAAAAAGAAGAAATGTCAATGTTATTTTTCACCAAGAACGTCGAATCCGTCCACGTTTAGCGACTGAGGTGGCAGAGGGTACCAAATTACGTTAAGTAAAGTCGAATTCTTAAGTTTAGTAAGTCGACTTCTTATCGTTCAGTAAGTTTACTTTTTAAGTTTAATAAAGTTGTCCTCTGCCGTTCAGTAAGCCAATTTCTTCATTCAGTAACTCGTTTTCTTACGATCAGTAAAGTCGACTTCTTACGTTGAGTAAGTCGAGTTCTTACGTTTAGTAAAGTAGACTTCTTACGTTGAGTAAAGTTGAATTCTTCGTTCAGTAAGACTTCTTAAGTTTAGTAAGTCGACTACTTAAGTCGACTTTTTACGTTGCGTAAAGTTGATTTGTTATGATCGGTATTAAGTCGACTTGGAAAACAAATCTCACAATTCAAATATCCCGTTACATTGAATAATCAGTTGTCTTGCGACATTGTCTACCAGTTCATTGTTTCGCTGAATGGACACAAAAAACACCCAAGTCATCATGGTTGGCCGTTTGCATTACACACGACTTGAAACTGAACCGGTAAACCCCGGCCAGGCCCCCTCCTCTGCACTGAAACAACCTCACACTGTGTCAAGTTGTATCTCATTACCACCGTAAAATAGCAACGCTCACTTAGATCGAATCGACAAGGGGAAAAAACACACACACGTAATTTTCTGGGGAAAATAAATGCCCTCGACAAACAGGGATCCTGGACCCTTCGTCTGCTCACCGACCCTAATATACATCGTATTAGGCCCTGTATTTGTATATTCCCAATTATTATCGAATGTAGTTTCTAAAGAGGCCCGAGTGATCTTTAATTGGCAAACGTGCCGCGGTCGTCCATGGGTAAGCAACACATCAGTCCACTGTGTATACACGTTAATACATGTAATCATCAAAAATCAACACAGGCGATGGTGTATAATGGGCTAACTAAACACCGGGGCGATGGAAAGAGCGGCCGGGGCCCGGCCGCCGCCGTTGGCCCCCGTACGAATTCAGCCAACGGTCCCCACTGACGGGGCTCTCCTTGGCTTCGGAAACGAGACCATCAAACAACATTTTAAGGTTATGGCTCCTGCTTTGACCCGGAGTACTCTCCGGCCCGGGAGACCCGGGGCCTGGATCAGGGGACTCCGGCGGTATTGTGTTACTGATTGTGGAAACATTGAGCTTTCTGATGTCTAGGACTCTATGGGCGCGCCCCTGGAAAGAGAGAGAAACATGAAGACGGACAGATGGACGGACGGCTGAAGCTGTGAGGCTAAACAGCATAATTCCGCGCCTTTATAAGCATTGATTGTTTCTGTAACTAACGGTTCATATACTGCTGTACTGAAAGTGTAACCCGTGAAAGTGTAACCCGAAAGTGCACCATGGAGTGCCGATTTTTGCCGAAAGTTTACCATTAAACTGTCAACAGAAAGCATTCTATTATTAAATGTTGTTTATCCAGTATTTGGACCGTAACGTAGCCCATTAAACCGTAAGTAAACAGTAATGTAAACCGTTAAACCCAAATCAAACCATAAAGTAACCACTTAAGCTGCAAGTTGATCATAGCAAGTTGATAACGTAAACCGGTTTGACGAAAGTGGTCATTATTGTAACCCATTAAACCAAAAGTAAACCATAGTCTAAAACCGTTTAACGAAAAGCCAGCTATAGTGTTTACTGGTTAAATTGGGTGGTAACCCGCAACACCAAAAGTGCATCATTGTCAACCGATTACCGAATGTAGGTTATAATGTAACCCGGTTTACCGAACGATTGTGACGCAACCCAAAATTAGTAACATCATACGCCAAGATGAGGGGTAAAATTGCACTGGACTTTGAAACAATCTTGGTTTGTCTTTGAAACAATCTTGGTTTGTCTTACAACAGCCTGGTAATTAATGATATACAAATAATGGATGCATTTGAGTGATTGTCGCAGAATATAATCAAGAGATGAAATCTTGACTTTTTCCATTTTTACGAGGCCAAGTGAAATGGAATAGCCAGATTTCACTCTGAAAATTCTTTAAAAAGACCCTTCTAAACAACGTGAACGACTCCATGTAGCCACCTTGCCTCGTTTGGAAAAACGGGCGGGGAACGAATATTTTGGAAACGACGCTGCGAAGCGTCCTATATTTGTCCATATAGTACTCTTATATTAAATTTTGGAGAGTTGCCTGAGCAGTAAATACATGACAAAATAAAGGATGACACGTGACGCGTGTTCCACCAATCAACAAGGATGTGGTTCGCGGTGTATAATAAAACAAATACTTGAGTCATACTCGAAACCTTCCATGTTTTGGAATTTTTTATGATCTTTGATTTTTCAACGACATGGGTGCAATTAATGGTTGGGTTCCAATGGTTGCGGAGTTACCACTTCTTGTTGCGTATGCATTATGTCTTCTTCCAAGACAAGAGGACAAACCAATGCAACCTAACTTCTTGAAGACAGTTAAAGTTCCTGGAAAAAAAGCCACCTTCTTAGAGTATAGAGTGAAAATATATGGATTAGTTTTCGAAATGATCACTCGCTCAATAGTATTAGAGGAATGACATGAGTCACACACAGTGACAGCTCTTGTGTGGCCGACTGGCGTGACCTTGAGCGTTCAATCCGCGGATGTAGCGAGTGCACTATGCACACTTTTTATACCTTTGGCTCAACTGACTTCATCACCATTGACCCCGCCTGGCTGCCATACGACCATCTGGTTTCCTTGCGCCGTGTACTTAAAGTCCAATCTACCCGGCTCATCGGCTCCTTGAGTATTGCCACTTCTATCACCCCCCCCCCCCCCCCCCGTCAACGTAGTTAACATTTATGACATCCCATTACGTTGCAGTCATCCGAAGCCCGCTAAAATAACAGATTATCACTTTCCTAACTAGAGAGCTTTTATGATGAAGTCCACTTTAGAAATAATTAAGTCAAACAGTTGTTCGTTGCTTGCCCTGGTGTATAGGATTCGGGCGACAGTAGTGCAAATTATTTGTTGTTGATGCAGACATCATGCTCGAGAAGGAGACTATACAATATGACTTTATTAAGCTGAGGCCATCTTTGTCATGTACCCAGTGTGCGATATCAATAACTAAAGCCGATTTGTTACCGTGCAAAATGGTGTCCGACTATTTTTCCTCATTTAGCTTCCAATCCGAATTAGCGGCTATGGCTACGGCTATGACGGTTGCTAAGGTTGTTGCTAAGGAGTTCATATACTTCAACGCATGATGACGTGGAAATCTAGCCGTAGCCGTAGCCATAGCCGTAGCTGCTAATTCGGACACATCCTATTAGAATGGGAGAAAACAAAATGGCCGAATCGTGACGTCGGTCCACTGTACAGGCCCTTTTCGAGACCACGGCTTGAGCTTGGGCTCCGGCTTAGGCTCATTCACTTATTTTAGAATCGTGCGCTTTCGTTAAGGGGCTTCATACAGGCATACGGAGCTTAAGCCGGAGCCCAAACCCAAAGCCTTGAATTCGAAAAGGCCCATATATCAAAGTAAGCGTTTTGGTTAGAAAAACACCATTTAGGTAACAACCATTAACGTCGATCAGTCTGATTCAGTACAATACCAACATTCAGTTAAAAAAGTCGACAACTAATTGTTGTCAGAATTATAACTAGCCTACTGCGCCTCCACTCCAGTCAGAAGCTTTTGTATCAAATCCCCACAACAATTAAAACTGCAATTGTACAAATTTCTATACGACCGATCAACATTCCATGATGATCTGTTATGACCACTCAAGCTACCAACATTTTATAACACTTGGCATAAAACTTGGCATAAAACTTGGCATGGGTAACTTTTGGCACACGCCTGGGCGTCTTGAGGGAAGAGGGGGCCCCATAATAAGCGGGAAACGACAACTTGATTTCTGTCTTTGGACCCCCCAGAGTTAGACCCCAATGAGACAGGGGAATTGACAAACCAAAGGGCCTTTCAGTAAAATATGCGGCATATGGCGCTCAAATTTGTGACGGAGCCCCCAGCCCGATGCACTGATAGCGTTCATGCAAATTGTGCGGTCTTTACCATCCATCAATTACAAACCCATTTGTTGCATATTAATAGTCCGAATAGTGGAATGGTTCATCGAGCTAGAAATTGTGTTTCATTCGGGGTACGGTATTGAGCAAACTCGGGTGGCTGACTAGAGTTGACGAGACTTATATTAAACAGAAGTCGATCTAGATGTCAGCCGAACGCTGTGTGGTTTGAGCTAAGCTGTAGTCCAACTGGTTCAACTTAGCTCCGGAGCACTATTACTCTTGTCAAATTCGCAAGGTTTTTTCGCAATGGGTAATTCAACGATATAAAGAATGGCTATTGTTTAACATGACAGTAATATTTTCTATTTGCACTGAGATTTTGGGTTAATTAATGCACTACTGTAGAAAAAAACGTATTTCCTCACTTGTCAAAATGTTTTGTAGTCAAGATCGTGATCTGACGCACAACTAATATAATATATATATGTATATATTCATTTCTTCATCGTCTTCTCTCATTTGGTTTGTCTTTGTATTAGGAAAGTCATTGTAATGGACACTCTTTGAAGATTCTTTGTTTCCATGAGTAGAAAGTTGAGTACCCGGACCTTCGATAAAGGCAAGTTCCTGTTACACTTTGTACTTGAATTTTATTGCGTTTATGGGGAACAACGCGACCATCTCGTGCGTGCCCCTATTAAGGGTTCGCTTGCTATCTTCCCCCGATAGCACACGCCTTAACCGCGATCCACACGCGAACAAAATCACCGGCAAAAGGCGCAAATGGATGGGGAAACATCTCCAAAAATATATAGGCGGCAATATTAGTGAGCCCAACAGTTGTGTCTTACACGCATGGGGTCACCCGTTTGTCAGGTACGCGGAGTTTACCCCGTGAGGGATATCTCGAAACTCAGTCAGGCGTAACGGGAGGTCTTGCTCGCACCACCAAACAACGTGCAGCTATTAAATACCAATTAGAGCTCTATGAAGTGATGGCAGAAGATAATATGCAAAGCCACGGACTCAATTTTCATGTCATTTTATGTATATTTATTTTTAAAGGAGGTCCACCGTTGGAGGGCTAATCCCCCCCTTCTTTCGCCAAATGCCCGCGTTGGTTCCCAGAGGGTCGTTTTCAGGCAATAGTCACCCAATGGACTAAGCCCTCTTTCGCACACAACCCCCGGAGCTAAATAATTTAACCCTCGCATTTTGGAAACGGATCATTTTCTTGAGCGGAAAGTTTGCACACTCGGGACACCGTTCAGCACGCCTCGAGCGACGTGGCTTTTCCCCCTTCTTCTCCCCGGCTCTGTTCTGTCCCATAAGCAAAATCCTCGAAGCGAAGGAGTGCGGGTAATTACCTCATTATCTACGGCTGATGTATGGTCCCAGCAAACACGATTATCCCATAGAGTGATATGTCAACACTATAATCAGATATTTATCTGTCAGTTCGGATACATGCATCAGTCGTCGCACGCCAAAAAGGAAAGTCCCAAAATTATCCACACTGATAACTGAAAACTATAAACCGTATCGTTTTTAGCGCTGCCATTTTGAAAACAGCAACGCCTTCATTGTAAATAAAATAAAGAGAAATTAAACTTTTATATGGCACTTAAACGTAAAATATGCATTTACACTTAAAAAGGGAACCTTGGAGCTTAAACGCCGTCAATCATATCAAAAATTGAGTAACATTTTGCAAAGTTCCAAAAACAAAACCCATCTTTAAAGGTGATGCATAGTGCGATCAAAAGATAAACAATTTTCAACCTGGTCGTTTACATTTTTATGACAACTGCCCCGAAATATATTCCTGTCTGAAACACTGCCATCTGCGATTAAAAAATGTCAGACAATGTTTTTATTTTGATGGCTTAACCGAAATAAGAAGTCCACAAAACACACAACAAACCGTAAACCACCAGTTCTCTTTCAAACGTGGCCGCCTTGCGTTGCGTTTATTGGGAACGAGGAAATAAGATTGGGAACGAGGAAATAAGATTGGGAACGAGGAAATAAGAGTGTATGCAAAGTTATAAATAAAAAGGTGTTCCATCCCGTAGGGATATTTGTCTACAGACGACCAAGATAAATGTAATATAGGCCTACTTCACCTACAACCAAACCTGACTATCCTCCCTTTAAGAGAAAACTGTTCGTTCTAATCCATATTTCATAATTCTCATGAAGTATGCACAGCACACAATACCGTTTTACCAAACGCGTGGCTTGTCGCTAAGTCGACCATAAACCGGCTATTTTAATCCATAATTTGGAGAATTAGGCCTACTTCGCTCATTGTCCCTAGTCCTGCGTTGAATTGTGTTTTATGCCCGTGTCATCTCCACTCTTTTAGCTATTCATTGATTTTCCCCCACTTATTAATGAAGCCCAGCTTATTTATTATCATTCTTTGTTAAGAGTTTCATTTTTATTTGATTAGTGACAATTCTTTAGGCGGGACCACAAATGTTCCCAAGGTCGACCATTGCTATTGTCAAAGCCAAACTACTCTTGTATTAAGAGGACGGACGCAACAAAAACCGGCAAACATAATTGACACGTAGCAAGATGACAAGACCCGCATAGACAAACATGGCGAGGTGAAATGACAACGTCTTTATAGACTTGTAATTATAGCAATTATTGATTGTACGGTTGGAAGAGAAATGGATGTGGGATAATAAGGACGGCACCGGAGCACCAAAAATAAGGGCGCGGTGTTTTGGATGCTCAAGCACGGGAGAGAGAAAATCTGATGGGCGACGGACTCTCGAAGGCGACCGTCCGTTGTTTGTTTTCAACGGGCGATTGAAGTCGCCAAAGACCGGTCTTGGAGTAAATAAAGTGCGTTCTAGCCATCTGCTCCTTCAATGGCTATGTCGGCTTTTATGCTCTAGAAAATCGAGCATAGGCTGGAAGCCTTTTTTGAGATTCGCTAAAAGGACACACACAAAAACGTTTAGCGTTTGAGACATGGCATCGATAGAACATTGGTCATTCGTGGAAATTTATAAGGAACACACACCAACAATGGCAAATGATGTCAATGATGTCATGATGTCAAAAGCAAAAAACTTCAACAACAACAACAATTTTGTTTCAAAAATCTATAGTTTGAAGACCGCGAACTAATCAGTTTGAACTTTGACACCGTTTCCCGTATAAAATCAAAACGCACCACAATTTTCCGGAACAAAACAACATTGACAATACTACAGGGTTCAATTTAACTGCAAAGCCTCTCCAGTAGAAAATTGTCGATTAACAAATTGTTCTGCTAACCAAAAATCAGCAGTCACTTATAATGGAAAAGTATCCTGAGAAAATATAATTAGCTGTTGCAAGCTGCTTACAAACCAAATGGACCTATGGTGATGCAGTTAATGGTCTGAAATTTCGACCCTAGCAGAGTCTTTCTCGAATGCTAAACGGCAACACAACACACAAAACAGGTATACTAGTTATTACTAGTGTAACAGAAGCAGTCAAGTGGATATAGGGAATTGAAAAGAGAAAGAGAGACAGAAAAAGCAAGGAATGAACAGAGTATTATTTTTCTTTGGCTGATGGTAAACATGACTCTGCTAAATAATGTGTTCAGCAAAATCTTTTGCTTCTTTTTCAGCTCACTGAAATGTATTATTTTATTTATTTATTTATTTATTTTAAGGTCTTTATACAGGATACAAAAATCAGCACAACAGCTGTATTACATTATGGTCCTGTGTATTAAAAAACAGAAAAAGGAAAAACATTACTTTAAAAAAATACAAACAGTCCGAGTAAAAAGATTTTACAATTAAAAAAAGAAGAACCCATCTTCGTCATTTTCACAATGTTTTCCCCCACAACATTGACATTATACTGGTTTCAGTTTCACTGAGAGAGCCATAAAGCCCAAACACCATAAATCAAATCGAACATTGTGTAACATTTTGCAAAGTTCAACAACAAGATGCATCTTGTGATGTCAAAGTGCGATCAAAAGAACAATTTTCAACCTGGTCGTTTTAAATTTTAATAATTACCACTTTCTGTAAAACTACATTATTCCAATTGGGTGTCGTTTCTAACAATGTTTTATAATATCAACAGCTCTCGAGGGCTCTTTCCCAAGTAATTGTTAATGGTCATTAACTATTGGAATAATTACCAATGGATACACACCCTTTAAAATATTGACAAAATTGAGTTTACTATTCAACTCACGGACGAGATAGATGCTCTAATAGTGCGTAGCCAGCCGACCTTATCGTCGGAATGGTCGCGACAGCGATACGTCGACATAACAAAAACAACGGCAGATGCCGGATTTCAGTTTTTAAACGCCGTTTAACAGAGTTTTAATGAAATCAACAAACTTGAATTTTGTTCCGGTGTGTTGTTGTCTGTTCTGGTTTTTCCCGAGAGGAACAAAGTAAATTGCTTAATACTTTCGCGCGGAACAACGTGCCAGGTTGTTTCGAACTATTACATGAAATGGTGCGTTCTGTTAGACAAATGTTATATAGCCTATAGGCCTAAAGATTTATCATTGACAATAGGGCATTTTTCAATTACATAATGATGGATATTAAACAACCTTTTCATACAACAACATGAGTAGGAAGATTAAAGCTGGATAATTTGTTAATAAATGCCTTTTATTGCTTTGTCAAAGACTTTCCGCTTCCGGGGCTGCATACTGCTAAGTAGTTGATACGGTTTCTGGAATTGCCAACCGAACAGGGATTGGTATTGTGAAGATAGTTTTTTTATTCAGGGAGCTTAAAGTAAAGACTATAGGTATCAAAACAATAAGCCGGTCCTCACGTTTTGAGTACAGCGATATTCTTGGTCACATTAGGTGGTCTGGTGGTTGAGACAGCTGCTCTGAAACGTGGATGTTGTGGGTTCGAGTCCTACCAGATTAACTAGACTCAGAAATCCCTGAGTATGCCATCGATGTCAGATGTCAGAGTCTTTTTCGGAGGCTAAATGACTACACAACACACATAAACGAGTATCAGAAGCAGTTAAGTGGAAAGAAGAGAGAGAAAGAGAGAGGGGGGCAGAAAGCACACAGAAAAAGCAAGTGATGAACAACGAAGGAAAACAAAGGTGGGGTTTTTGAAACATTCTTCGATTTAGTTGAGTATTTTAACAACATTGTCAGCATTTTGATCTTTATAAGTTGTCAATGTGTTTTTATATGTAATGTTGTCAAGTCTTTTCTGCTTCCGGTGCTGCATACTCCTAAGGTGCACAGTTTCGTGAATAACGATCAGAACAGTGCAACATTAGTGTAATGCTGTGAAATATGTTACGAAATATCATTCATTATGTTAATCTAAGTGATTCTTTTGAATCCTTGTCCGCTTATCATTTTGAAAAAAAGAAGAAAAGAAGAAGAAGAAGACAAAGAAGATGATATATCACCCTTTAAATATCTTTCAGAGTACGAAGGACAGCCTCAGAAATCACAAGTACGGTCAAGCAAAAACGCACGCAGGCTTAAAGCAGTGTATTTATTTTATTAGGGGCTTGTAAAAAGTGCAATCTACCGTTCACTGAAGATAATGTACTTACTCTAAAAACACCGAGTCCTTCGTCTTCGACCGACCTCTGCTGTTGGGGGCTATTCCCTGCGGATTCCACGCCCGTACACGCCAAACTAATACATGAATACTTCGGACCCTTTAACTTTGTTTGCCTCATATCATGTACAGCTATAGCTCGTGACGCTTAAAGCTATACACTGACAGTGCTGGGGACACAAACATTTCTCATTGACTGCAATCGAGAATTTATAAATGATTGTTGAAAATGCACGTTGCTATCCTTCCTGTAGTTTTGAATAAACATTATTTTTGTTATACAAATACACTGTAGATTGTCGTTAAATTAAACGTGTTTTTTAGGAGACCGCGAGCAGTATAGCTTCAGTAAATTTGTGTATGTCCGTATTTCGAATAGACGTTGAATCGAAATAGAATAGTTTCAGGAATTTTTTTTTTTCAAAATATGAAAACTTTGGTTTAAAAAATTAACTATAAAGTAAAACCATGTTCTGTTTAATGAGTTTATTCCATGGCTCCGTCACACCTGTAAATCAGCACAAATGAGACAACAATTTAAATCCATCGTCGTAAGTTATTAAATTACAATCTTCACATTGTCATAAATTTGACTTCATAAATTTATAATTTCATTTATTTTTTAACTGAATCATATTTGTAATGGTACCCTTTTGTTTCCAAAGCGAAAACACCCAAATGAACAGATCGAAGTGTATCCAAATCTACAGCAGTGCTAAGAAACACACTGGAAAAATATAAACAGTTTGAAAACTACATGGTTTTTGATTGATCAAGGGCAATGTCGAGTGCGGGACGTCACTGACTGCCATCTTGATAAAGCCCAGTTTCACTGTTATACAATGATAATGATGTACATTATAGTGCGCCATGGAGGTCATAAATGACACTTGGCGCCGAATTCTTAAATCAGGTGGAGCTTGTTACGAATTATGTTATAAGGAGAACTCTCCTGTTTGAACACCTCGACAGGGATACCCCCCCCCCCCCCCCAATTACAAGGTTAGGTGGCGCACATGCTGCAAGACCATGCCAGAAACACCAGGGCAAACCCATTCCCTTCTCGATAAGTGTATCTGGGTTCTTTTACGTATATATTACACAAGACCTACGGCTTTACGTCCCATCCGAAAGACGAAGCTATGGTAGCCAGCTGGTGTCATAGACACAAGTGCCGCTACGGGGCACGAACCCCCACTCTGAACACTTGAACTTGAGTCCGGTGCACAAGACCGCTCGGCCACGGTGCTCCGTAGACATCCCCTAAAAGAAGCCCAGTTTGTGTGACGCAGAACCCCTGAAAGTTCTGGTGTAACACATCATTGTGTGAAATACCCATTATGATATTAAGCATACCATAGCAGCGTGGCACCCCAAAACGCCACAGCTGTCAAAATACAATCATAAACAAAATCTACTCTACGGGTCACAATCAGAATCAGAACAGACAAGAACTTGCCTGAGTAATCCTTAACAATACACTGAATAGTTTCAGTGAAATAATCTGAAAAAATAGCATGGCTAATTAAATCATGCAACCATCGATTATTGATTCCAGTTATTGACTATCGAATAGTTAACATAGGTATTGATAAGTTTCGATGATTTGACGTAAATAAATAATCTTCAATTGATGATGGGCAGGTGAAACAAACAATCAAGAATAGAATGCTCATTTTTTGAATGGTTCAATAAAACTGAAACATTTAAAGATTTATTATAATCGGCTATTTTATCAATTATTGATAAAGCATTGATTGCCGATTATTGACCTAATATATTGATCAAATGCAGTAAAATAATATCTCCTTATAGTACAGGTAGATGAATATACAATCAAGAATATGCGAAGTTGTATTTAAATGGGTCAATGAGGGTCCAAGAGTTATTCTATAACAAACTGTTTTTTCTTATCGATTATTGATTACAGGTATTGCTCAATTGCGATGATCTGACATAAACAATTCCAGTGTATAGCGAGCAGATGAATATACAAAATCAACAGTATCCACAAATGTTTTGAGAAATTGATCAAATGGTTATTTTAACTGCCAATTTGTCGATTATTGATTATAACTTATAAGCATCGACTATACGTATTGATCAATTTGTAGTGGTTTATTTCGGGGAGCTGAGCGCCTTTAAGACGGATGTCATATTCCCGCGCTTCCCAGCCAGCCAGCAAGGAAGCCCCCCCTGTTGTATACATGTTTAAGTAATGAGTTTTCCCACCACCGCAACGCCACAAAGTACCCCAACTCACTGCTTAGTCATGGGTCGCTTTAAACACACACACACATTCACCAAGAGAATAAGGCAAGGCGATCGCTCGAATAATTCCCGCTCTAGAAATAATAAATGACTTTCACGGCCACGTCATGTTTTGATTGTCATTTTTTTGTAAGTTTTTTCCCCCCTTTTCTGTTCCACGCGATGAATATGATATAGTTTTTCCCCTCCGTCTTCTATGGGTTCGCTTAATAATTGACTAGCATTCTTGGTAATTATGAGCAGGCTCAAATGCTCGTTACGCATTGTTTATTCAGGCCGATCTTTATTCTTCATCACTATTTCACCGGGCAGCCGGTGTTAAATACTAACCCCAACAGGATGCCAAAAGGAGAATGCTCAGCGGCCATTTTAGAATCACACTTTATTTGCCTTGGGCCGTGTGTTCGAATTTTGCCGCCTTTAAAAACAGCCGGAGCCGCCGATCGGGACGCAGTCTTCAATTGGTATTCAGTGTCCTAGGAAGTTATTTCAATATAATTTATGGTTGATAGATAATAAACCAATAGAGTATGCGCGAACCACCATATTGGATTTTTGATACAGCATGGACGTTAACGCTTGCAAGAGCTAGTTGGTTCGAATCCCTCCCAAGTCACCTGTGAGGATTTCCCCACTAATATAAGCAGAGACATGGGCAAGGTGTGCTCGGGAGAATAAGTAGGAGATTGCAAACGCCATTACAGACAAAGAAACCAACAAACAAACAAACAAGAGCATACACAAAAACATGTGTTGCAGTCACTCTGTGGACATTCCTTTGTTCTGTACACTTACGAAAAATCCTATTCTACAACACTGTACTGTAAAACAAAACACTGTGTGGACGCGTGTAAGTCCACACAGTGTTTCAAGTCCCTTTATTATGAGGACCCCTTTTGTTCTCAAGTCCACACATCGTATGTAGCGGTAAAACATCAATAATGTGCATAAAAGTGTAATTTTCAACAAATAATATCGTGTATTTACGTTGATGAGTCAATTGCTTAGTCTGTAAAAGCCCCACACACTCGCAGTCGTTGTAGATCACACCTGGCTAGCAAATTATAGTCTGGCCCCGGTCCCGATAGTAGCAGGGGGGGGGGGGGGGGGGGGGGTTATAGCTGTCTCTTTTCTAGCTCGCCGGCGGCGCTTTTGAAAGGATTAGACGCTAATTTCTGATCTGTGCTTCACACCTCTCACTCTTCCTGGCAATCTCCCCTCCTGCTCCCGAGCCGAGCCTCCCGCGGCCGGCCACTAAACATAACCATGAAAGAGAGTGTTTTGTGCGGGGGCTGTTCAATTACACAGTCAAACACTCCCGTAATTTTCTACTTGCTCAAATCGGCCTCACGGCAAGAATGTTTAATTCAATTTTCTTTCCCCACTTCACGTTGCAAACGGCGTTTACGGGAGATAATCTGGGCTAGCTTCACAGACCCGCATGCAAAGTGCACGGATTTGCTCATCGTGGCAAAATGATGGTTATAGATAGCTGTAATTACCAATTCGTGTAATGTATATACAATATAGGTGTTTAACTGGCACCCTGCTATTTTGCACACTTTTGCAGTGGCACGTTGTCAAGTACTAAGGTGGCCCAGTAGTACTCAAGTACGAGTACTTGGACCATCAAGTACTCGGACTTGGGCCATCGAGTACGAGTACTTGGACCATCAAGTACGAGTACTTGGACCATCAAGAGAAGAGAGAAGAGAATTCCAAAAAAACTTAAGACTACTGTTTCTGTAGGATTGCACGCACTATCACGTAATAGTGCATGATACAAGAATACCCTATCAGAGTGAGCAGACGAGAGAGACTGGTTTGACCAAGCTCGAACCGGTTTAATCCAGATTGATCTACATGCTGCTGGTTCACTTATCAGCGCAATGCAAAGGGGGTTTGACGTGATGGGGGAAATCGGCTCAAGTTTACGACTGTCCTATTTTGTCACTTAAGTAATCGGATGAGGCAAAATTCTTCAGGTTGGGCCTACATACGAGAGACAAAAACACCGTGTATTTTGTATATTCTTTTTTTATTTAGAGCGACGAGGGTTTTAGATTGACAAGCTGAGATGTTGTTTAGCCAACGACGTATCTCTCACTTATCCTTAAAGCTGACTCGCCGTATATACCCCGGGGCCGTGAAACCGAGAGTGTTTCCCCTTTGCCGCGGTTTACAACACCAGAATAATGCCCAGCATATAAAGCCACGGCACTCCGGCAGGCCGTAGAATCCATGTTCCTCCGCTGTTTCTCGTAACTCCCCGAGCCCTTCCCCCTCTCGTATCGGGTAGCTTCCGGAGGAAATGCCGCGCACGTAGCGTTCGTTTCGCCCAATGGAGAGGTTATCTGGGCCTCGGAACAGCCCGGCGTTAAATAATGCCACGATGGCCGGGCGCTATCTCAGGACTCTCCTAACCTCAATGTAGCTATTAAAAGATGGCCCTATCCCAACTCCATCCCAAAACCCTAAGATCAAGGCCCAATTTCATAGAGCTGCTTAAACAGCAAATTTTGCTTAACATTTTACTGCTTAGCAAAAACAAGCAGGATACCAGTCACAGATTGTACATGGGATTGTGGGATGCGAGTTTGGCTGGTAACATTATTCTGGTAAGCGAAGTTTTGTAGTGCTAAGCTTCATTTTGTGTTTAAGCAGCTCTATGAAAGTGTGCCTGAGTGAAACCAAAAAAAAATCCAAGCAAATCGCAGTTCAAGCATACCCCCTTACGCGACAAGAATAATAATAAAGAACTCAGGGGAAAATTAGCAGAGAATTTACATCCGCAGTGATGCCATTTATCTCCCTGTTGCGAAATCAGGCCAACATAACGTCGCAATTAAAACAGAATTAAGGCCGAATTTCATGCCAGCTATTCGCCCGACTGGTTTAATGTTGCTCCATCTGTTTAGGCACTCTTGTTACTGTGCATGTGTGTGTGTCTACACCGTTCATGGAGCGAAAGATCGCGATGCCGGCCCTGGTCCTTCTCCCTCTCTCCCCCCTCTCTCTCTCTTTTCTCCCCCCGGTCCCCGGAGCGGGGGCCCCGGTGTTAGAGTACTCGTGTTACGGACCACTGAGTCGGTGTCACGGCTGATGGACGTCAGCCCAGATGCGCTACTCTTGAGTGGGTGTTTCTTGGCTTGTTGTCAGCGAGCCGATGGCACGGTACGCCGATTCGACCCATCTGGTGTATCATACCCCTGGTTTAGAAGCGGTATTATTTTCTCGTGAATGGGCCGGCCATAAATCCAAACGCATGAAAAAAGATCATATTAAAACAGCAGGGGTCACTATTTCGAAAACAATTATGGATAAAAAGAGAGAGAAATGGGGAAACAATGAATTGCAGTTTGTTGTCTGAAAGTGCTCGTAACCCATTTTTATAGGTGTTAATGGTCGTGGGGTCTGAATGGAAAATAGATCGTGTGTGACACTCACTTACAACAACGAAGAGTGCTAATTACGGGACAAAATCTGTTCGTGGTTAACAAGAGGTCAGAATTGTCGTGAAAAGTAGTCTGGTAACCAACCGCTGTGGAGTGGCGCACCCAAAATGTATTTTGAGGAGGTCTGACTGGGGGAAATTCCTTGGACGTTAAGTCTTCTTTTGGTAACAATGTCCCCATCCGTTTCTATGTTCCTCCTTAAACAAAAATCGACTGTTCCGGGGGGGGGGGGGGGAGGGGGTTGTTGAACTGCTATGTTGCAGTTGTTGAACTGCTATGTTGCATATATTCATGTGGTTTTCTGCCACATGATCGTCAGGATACTCGACCGTGCATTAAACCTGCAGATGACTAGGAATGTAGACCTATTTCTTTGTGTGCGTCACTGAACACCATTTTGCCGCCAAAAGTGTGAACAAAATCATATTCTGGGCTGGCACAAAATAAATAAAACAAACAAATAAACAATTGAGTAACTAGGCAGTTCTGATCTATTTCAACATGACCATGATTCTAGATGTTATATCAGTGTTAATAGAAGAAACTCATAGTTTTGGTTATTCACACATGTTTTTGTTGATTCAATTGAAAATAACGTTACATTATAGACTCACAAATGTTACTCAGTGAGTCAGTTGTAGATACAGCATTCCTTTGGTGTCGTTCGGGAACAATAACAAAACATTGCAAAAACAGTAAGGACAGTAGATTTTATATTGCTGCAACTCAACCCAGAGATTGCATATCCCAATCTGATATAATAACGTCCTAAGCACAAAAGGTAGCTAAGCACCAAACAATTTTGCTTACCACGGAAAAATGGTTACCAGCCAAAATACAATGTCACAAATACCGGGTTCCTGCTTAAGTTTTCTTATCAGAATTTTTTTAATTTACTGCTTAAGCAGCTCTGAGTGAATTTGGCCCAGATCGGTAGCGTGGTGCGGCCATCTTGTTTATACTCCACTAGGGTCTGTCTTACCAAATCGAGGCTGAAAGGAAGACTCATCTGGTCCCCTTATAATGAGGAATAATCACATACATTGTGATTTTGTATACAGGATACCAGACCAGGATGGTCATAAAGATTCATGTTTAAGTGCGAGTCAGTCCAGTCTGAGTCCAGTTTCAAGTTGATATGATTATGTTGAGCCCCAGAGACAGCCATACAAGAGAGATACCTCTCAGTAGCGGCTCACACCACCGCGGCTTGCTCAGCCCCACATACCCCCCCCCCCACGACATTCACACGTCAACCGGTACATAAACACAGACAAAGTCTCAGGAGCTATCACAGAGGGTGTACCCTTACCCGGTCCAATTTGAGCTATTAACCTCATGGAGGAGAGTGGGTGTCACAGTGGTTCTATCTCCATCACGGAGGCGTTTACACGGAAACTAAAACCGACTCAGGTGTTTCCAAACGGCTGTGAATTTCACACGGCTACCTGTGTGTATCACACGATCGACACGTGTGTGGGCCCGGTAGCTGTCTCACTATTGATCCATCATAAATGCATGGAGCTTCTGGACCGGTGAACCCCTTCGTTGACCCTGGCCGTACACTTCCCCAGACTGGATGCAAATTTCGCGGCCAGCGCTGTCGAGGAAGCTCCACCTATGATCTTTTCTGCGAGAAAAGTGGGCAAAGATGGCTGCTGTGTTGTTAGAGTTGAGAGTCTGTTGTTTGCAGCTACAATGGCTATACAGTTAATGGAAAACAAAATGGCTGCTAGAAATGGAGAGAAACTATTGGAGGCTTGTGAAACTAGACATCCCATACATGACGTCACAACAATGCAAAGCGAAATAAACGGCACCAGGCTGACCTGAAGAGAATCCAAAATAGCTTCCAAGACAGGAAGGCCAACATGGCAACCACAAGACAATTATTGCTAAATTGCTACTGCAATACAAATCTAAGATGGCTACTGTGGCACGAAACATGGTCACATGCTACAGCTGTGACAAAATGGCAACTAAAATGAATTAGATGGCTGCCGTTAGAGGAAGATCAACTTGGCCACCGTGAAAGAACTTTCAAAATGGCTGATTGATTCTCATATGAAAAGATCAACATGACCACTGCAGTCCATCAGCCAACATGGCAACTGAGAAAGCAAAATGGCGTTGGTCATACAAGCATCCAAGTTTGCTTTTGATTTTGGGATCCACTGCAGTTTTTCTCTCAAAATGGGAATGAAACAGAGGAAGCAAAAGAAGTTGTTTTGGGAACAGCCAACATTACCACAGGAACTGTGAAAACTTCTACATGGACACGCATGTATCCAATATGGCTACTCAGCTATATAGGCCTACGTGTCCTCTTTATTCAATTTACCCGCCAGAAGTTATTTGCGGCAAAAAGTACAACTCATGGTAACACACGGAGCTATTCGCATCAATACACCACTCTGAAAACTTACGGGTCAGAATTGATCCGGATCCGGTTCCCGTGGGAGCCTGACCCGGACTCTGTGTCAGACCCGGAATCTGTGTCAAAATGACGCAGAAATGATTCAAACTGGCGCAGAATCCTATGTTAAATTCCCATTTTTGGAAACCACTTAATACCGGGTCAGCCTGACCCAGAAATACCCCTGGGACCCGAATCAAGGTCATATTCTGACCCGGTGAGTTGTTAGAGTGTACTGACAGTGAAGATGGCACCTGCCCATCTTTGTCTCCCATCTTGGCCAGTTTTTGGCCTCCATCTGTCCATCCACATAAAAAGATAGTGTGCGTTAAAACTTAGTCTTCTCTCGGGCGTTATTGATGCATTAATCCTGTCATAATCAAAGTTGTTTGCCAACCGGAAGCGGTCACACTTTTTCCCCCTTTTCACGGTGAATGGGGAATAAACACCTCTACAAAACCTCGTATCATGTTTATATCACCTAGTCTACTGCACTCCAATAGCTTTAAAAATTAAAAACATGTCATCATGCATGGAAGACAATGACAGTGTGATAGATTAGTGTAGTTTTATAGTTGATGGTTTTTAATAACCGACCCAGGCCTAAAACCACGGAGCCTTTATTACCTCAACTTATGAGGCTAGCTGACTTTCTTTCCTTCTGAAAAAAAACTTTGCGCTCTACTAGCCAAGGGTACCCGCACGGAATTGAGTGCTCGGAGGAGCTTGAAGCAAAACGACTGAAATGAAGGCTAAATTGTTCTTTCAGAAGGCTATAAGTGTAATTATTAGCCGCACGGGTGCCTTCAGTATTACCCGGTTCCCATCGAGATGGAAAATGTGGCACATTTTGTCCGTCTGTTCGACGGCGGCTGTCGTAAAATATTAATATTGGTTGTCTCTTCTTCGTTCTGCCCGTCGTCTGTTTAACAGCGAGTGATAGCGGTGGTGGTCTGTCGTGTCCGGCCAAGCATCCCTGCCGTCTCTTACCCCCCAATTCACGGGCGGCCATCGCACTCACTGCACGCTCATAAGTTCTCTTCATGCCGCCCACTAAGCCTCTCGTCATGCTCTGTTTAATATCTGGTGTTTTGTTTTTATTCTCTTTTTTGTGTGGTTTTATTTTTAGACGAGAAAGAAATAATTATCTTTCACATCCCTGGCCTTTGTTTCACCTTTTATGGTGAAGCTTTACGGAATATAAAGGTCACGATGATGTAGTCTGGTTCAAGGTGCATCACTGTATAGTAGCATGCGATATAAGCCTAGTACCTAGACATCCTTGAGACAGCTGTTACCGGCACTACTTTTTACCTCGGCCATTTGAGAAACTACGGCCTAAAGATGGATTGCACGTGACGTCATTGACCACCATCTTTGATGAAAAACAATGGAAAAGTGCACGCGTGTACGCGCTACGCACGACTCTCAGCCAATGATAGCTCTTCACGCGTGCACAATTCATCAAAGATGGCGGACAATGCAAGGGGTCTACGGCTGGGGCTCCGTCATAGACACCATCCACCTGCCGCACGGAAAAGCCGAAGCCTATAAATCCAAGTTGTGCTTACGAAAAGGCTAACTTGGTTCAGGAAACATTCCGCAATATAAACTCGACTTTAATTTCGAACGCAGTCTATTCTCGTGCACACGTGATATGCGTAGAAAACACTATATTGTGAATATACGTTGTCTTGGATAGGGGGCGCTTTGGGCTATAAAAAGCGTTTGTTTTTAAATGAATGTGGTTATAAAGATGTTTTGAAAGTAGAATATAATGATTCACACAACTATCCCTCATAATTGTGTGGGTTTTCTTTTACTTTGTGAACTGAAACGGTCCGCCATTTTGTAGAACCAAGTCTCGACTCCTACAATATCTAATTAATCAATGGCCCATAAAAATCTCGATTTTTCTCCCACTCATTTTTGAAAATGTCAAACAGTCACTTATCAGAGCCGAGCGTGAGGAACTGCTTGCCAAACTTCATGTGTCAAACCTAATTTAAAGCGGGGACCAGTTTCAAACATTACACTTCAAACACACGACAGTTTGGTTGGTAACCTTCGTCTGTTAATGATGCAAAAACGTAGTTCTGAAAAGATGTGTGCGAAAGAAGTTCATGTAGAATTTCGGGTAAAGTTGTCCCTGTGACACTTTTGCACAGTTTTTATTCGCACAAGTAAAAAGTGGTATTTTGACACCTTGTTTAAGTGTCCCATCTATTTTTATTATTATCTTTTTTGATTTAATGATGTGGCTGGTTGTATGTACGACAGTAGGGGACGCAGACGTGTCGGCGTCATGCACAAGCATTGCGCCGTGACATTGCCCGGCAGTACGCTTCCCGTTTCACACCTCCCTCCCGGCCACTCACACCTGACGATAATTTTGTCGTTACTCGATCCTCGCCGCGCACAACACTTTTCCGAAAGTGAAACATTAGCGGGACTTGATAATTCAGCCGTTTAGTACAGTCGGTTAATGGCAGGGCCCTCTCCCTCTCTCGCTCTGCTCCATGCCGGCCATCCAAGTACCGCGTTGTCTCACCTGGGGGAGAAGCTTGTGCAGCTTGGCCCACCGTGCCCACCGTGACTCGCCGATGAAGATGACATTTCCGCACCCGTATCTTCTGTTTTTTATTCCCCTCACTTTGTCGTCTCCCGCTCGGGGAATCACTTATAATTAGTCTGATTAATTAAACATCGCGCCAAGTTGCCCCGACCTGTCGCTATCTATCATTGCCTGTGTGTTTTCCCCGCGCGTGATCGGCGACTTGAAAACGTTTAATTGCACCCTTTCGCTCGCCCCCGTGTGTGAATAGCGACGGCCCTGCTCTAGACTGTCGCAGAATTGTCTGGCTTCCAGACTCCCTGAGTTTTGGATTTGGAGTATATCTGACGACTGTTTTATGGTTGTATATAATCTTTCTTGACAACGGGTTAGAGCATCCTTCATCCATGGTTAGAGGGGCCCATTTTGGATTAGCACAAGTGAACTAGTATCCTGACTTATCACACTGTAAGTTTGTATAACATTTTTAATGACATGTCTGAATTGATGTCTTGGGTAAATTTTTGAAAAGGCCCATAGTATGCTTTTAAGTTGCCGAGGCAGCAAACGGCCTTAGAGTCAAGAGTCGCTTTATTTGGTCACTTACCTCTTAGTTTGAATACATCTGACGGCTATTTGAAGGTGCTGTTTTCTCTGCATTTTCGAAAGGTCGGTACCCTATCTCATCGCCGTGTGGTGTCACTGAACTAGCTTACCTGGTGGGTACCAGTTCATCGAGCTGTGAATTTTAAATTAAGGATATGACGGTGGTTTTTGGTTTGACGCCTGTTTGATGTTGTTTCCGTTTCTACACTTGATTTTACATTGAATGTATAGGGTCATAGATTGGTAAATACTTCAAAAATTAATGGCCATAAAACTTACTTACTATGTGAAGAAAGGATTCACTTCAAAGTAATATGCTTTTGGATTGTTTTTCACCCGAAAACATTTGAATTTAAGAAACGTTTCTCAGATTTATGAGGGTTGATTGAAAATTCAAAACGCCGTGGTGTCTGTTCGTGAACCAATTTATGACCCTACCAAGACTACGATGTTGACTCAACGTGACTGATGGGTTGTAGTATTGGGGAGCAAACTAGTGGCTAACCAAGCAGAACTCGACCTACTTCATAATATTCAACGAGTGTTTTCTGTCTACATAAAAACGTCGCTGTAACAGAATAATGTATGAACACAAAACATCATTTGATATCGCTTATGTCCGCGTTGTATTTAATATTCAGATGATGTGTGATGTTTCAATATTCACGAAGTAGTGATCATCCGTTTACAGCGTCAAAATGGTTAAGAAAATGGCGGACGATATACATCTGTTTCAGGTTTATTTATTCCGCAGTATCAAACCAAATATTAAATCACAAAAAGTTAAATTATATGTAAATGAAATTATACAGATGAGAATAAAGTAAATGTGATACTGCAGAGGGTTCAATGACGGCGCAAAGCTTTTAGACAATATTGTCCCTATACTAACTAGTCCATGAGCCAGGTTCAATGAAGGCGCAAAGCTTTTAGACAATTGTCCCTATACTAACTAGTCCATGAGCCAGGTTCAATGAAGGCGCAAAGCTTTTAGACAATTGTCCCTATACTAACTATAGTCCATGAGCCAGGGGCTGAAATTTCTCAAAGGCATTTTTCAATCTAATGTCACCTATACAAACAAATACCTCACGATGACTTTATTTGAAAACAGTACATCAGCATTTCGGGAAGGAGAAACCTTGTGGACAGGCAGCCATGCTTGCCAAGGGAAAATATGTTTCCATATTTAACTCACTTAGAAATAACAAGGTATGGATGGCTACATCGATGCAGCCAACATCCACTTGCTGATCATGGGGGATACTTGTTGACGTTTATACATGTATAGATACCGCATTGATTCTGTGCTGGGGGTTTTTCGTTTTAATTTGAACGTGTAGATGCTGTCCAATGCATCACCAGACGCAATTTTATCATGAACTGAAATTGTATGACATTTGTTTGGCTAATTATAGGAGCCCATTATTCACGCGTTTTGATCAATCTGTAAACAGCCGTATGTTAGACAGACACCCATAGATGGCTTCTGTTTTAGTTGTTAGCAAGTAGATCAAGCCAGCCGAACCCACCAATATGAAACGGCCATTGCTTCTGCCTACCTCTCCATTCACTCGCTGCAGCTATTAGGAACATTTTTTTCAGAACGCGGCGATCGTTCTTTCACGCTGGCCTGGTTCCTATTAGCTGAACTCAATGCAAAAACAGAACCCGCTGAAACAGAAAACTGTGCATTTCACGATCTGGACACTTGGGGGAAGAAAAAAAACCGAGACTGAGCGTCCCGAGCTTTTAATTAGGGCTAAGCCGGGGGATCACCGAGCCGTGCCAAGCGCGACCACCCGTGACAGTCTCTGAGACGCACAAGGGCAGTTAGTTTCCCTGTGAGCTCTTTAGAAAAAGACACGAGCAATTTATTCATGAAATTTCATTTTTCATTTCTTTTTAAGTAGTGTATGATTTGTTCCTATTAAATGCAAAATGGTTTGTTAAACGACTCGACACAAGACTATGAAATATAGACATGGGGAGTGTAATGCGCATGTGTACTCCCAGCTGTTCACATTGTTTTTGTTTTTTACTGTGAACACTACGTGAAGACTGGCCCTTTTCGAATTGAAACCACGGCTTGGGTTTGAGTTCTGGCTCAGTTAACCTTAAAACAGGCATCTTCTTGCGGGCTTTAAAACAGCCCAAGCCGGAGCCTGAAGCCAAAATCTTGTTTTCGAAAAGGGCCCTATATAGGTTCGTTCCTAACCTCAGCTTGGGCTCCGGGCTCCATCAGGCTTCGTTTGATGTTGGAAACACTGTGCAATATCCACACTGCTCCAAAATTGATGACGGAGCCGGAGCCGGAGCCGGAGCCCAAACCTAGGTTTGGAAAAGGCCCCTCGTTATGAAACTCTCTGCTAGTGAGACTGATACCACAGTACACTACACACAGTTAGCTTATACGATTACAATCACTAAAGGTGCATACACATTACATTATAGATTGCTGGCTCTTAGACGGCAGTTGCTACAGCCGTAACGCCAAAAAGACCCATTCTTCAACGTTGAAAGCCGAAAGCCATGGCCGTAGCCGAAGTCGCTCGATGCGGACGCGGTATGAGTGTCCATTGCCGTTAATAAGAGGTCTATCTTCTCGTGTAACTGTTCTGGTAATAATAACTTGGGCAACTATTCATCCTTACTCGCAGCTGAGAAGCCGAACTGCGAAGGATGTGGCTGCAACGTGGTCGAGCCGCAAGCGTGTTAAGGCGCCTTTGGCAGCCAGCCACATTGACCCGTATAATAAATGACCACAAAGCACAACCAGAGATCGAAAAAAATCACACAAGTTTTATAAAACAATCCTTTGACTAGATTATACTTTAATCATCAAGATTTTGATTTAATTATGACTTGCCATTTACTGGCAAGGCAACGCGAGGACCTTCTGTATATCAAAGTTTAACAGTCAGTTGAGAGAATGAGCTTTCATGTCAACGAAAAATCTAGTTGACATGATTGTGATCATAAAAACATTTTCGATATAAATTTGTGGTTTTGGAAACTTGGTGAACTTTGTTTTGGCCCACACCGATCACGTTTAGAACGAAACCTAGTATCTGAAATTGTGTTGCATTTTGATTATTTTCTTGAAGCTCTGTCCTTGTCTTGCTATAGGCGATTTAAATTAATGTTAAAATCACACAGTATAACGGTACAAGAAAGTAGCGTTATAACGACACAGTAACGGTACAATTGGCGTTATGACGACTTAATAAAGGTAGACCGAATTAGCGTTAGAACTACAGGGTAACGGTACATTCAGCGTTATGCGTTGCAATAACGATACAATAAAATAGCGTTAGAATGACACAGTAATGGTACAATTGGCGTTATGACGACTTAATAAAGGTACACCGAATTAGCGTTAGAACGACAGGGGTAACGGTACATTCAGCGTTATGCGTTGCAATAACGATACAATAAAACAGCGTTAGAATGACACAGTAATGGTACAATAACTTAGATTAGCGTTTCAACAATACAATCGAAACCGGATTAAATATAACATATAGCCATCCTTTTTTGTACGCTATTTTGTACGAAAAAGTGAACACCAGTTAAGTTCACAAAGGTTACCGTAAAGTTTTCTGAATATGCTTCTTAAAAAGTAGATACTGTTGGCGTAAATATTTTATCCTAAAAACAAGCCAATGATCAAAGTATACTTTCCAAATGGAATGATTGTATACGCATCACATAATCCAATCTCGCACCATAGCTACAGGGATTTCACGCGTGACTTTGTTTCCATTGTTTCCGTCCTTCAGTGGTGGGGGGGGGGGGGGGCTACATTAATGATTCGGTCCACGCTAGATGCAGACGAGACACATTTAGAAACCAAATTGTCTCCAACACCTCATTCACTCAGTCTTTGTAATACGGCGCCTTGAAGCTTATATTTATAGCACCTACATCTTCTTCTTCCTCTCCTTCGCCATTCTCACGCCGTCTCGCCCCTCGCCATCTCTTCCCTTTCTTCGTGCCAAAGTTGTTGTTTCCCCACAACCCAGTATCTTCTTTTCAATTACACGGTGTATAAACTCCGGAATGCCATCGGCAGATACGGTCCGCCTGGCCGTGGAGGGTGTAGCTTCCGCGGTGCATACAGATCTGCATATACACTTTTTAGAAAAACCTAACCGTGTTGATTATACGGGGGGGGGGGGGGGGGGGCTTTTTGGCTATCGCACTACGATAGCACAAAAATAAAGTTCGGTCACGTTTATTTATAACACGCATAAAAATGCAGCGGCTTACGTGAGAAGGAAAAAGGGAAAGAGGGGAAAAAGGGACGTCTGCGAGCCCCATCACCAGCTTAAACTTATAAGCACATGAGCGGAACTGATACAGTAGGACAGATGGAGCCGGCAGATGCGGCCGGGGCGCGATGGACGAGAAGCCCCGCCGGCAATCCGCTGCGCGTCGGTCGCCTTCCCTCGCTCTTCCCGTAGGTCCCTAAAGACTCATCAAGAACGAGGGGTAAATTGCAAGTTGACGAGGCGATCATGAAGCCGGTTGTGTTTATGATCAGTATTTTTCTCTCTCACTTCAGTTTTTTTTTTACCCCAACTATAAAAGACTGCGGGCAATTCAAAGTCAATATAGCGATTTGAACACTGCTGGAGACATTGTAAGGGGGGGGGGGGGTGATATCTCTTGAGTTGCGAGGGAAAAAAATTAGATTGTCGAAGTGATTTTTATACGATCGAGTTGATGTTAGCCTGGCGGGGGGTTGTTCCAATCTCACGGCCTATCATCGAATGCATTTTGTCATCAGAATCACGTTTCTTGATCTTAAAGCGCGCTGAAAGCAGAGGGGAAAATCTTGTGATTGTAGTGCGGGAGATCTCCCTCTTTCGCTCGCCAGAGGGGAGTTTTTATTTGAAACAATTTTGATGTCGACCTGTGGGGATAGGGCAAGAGAAAAAAAAAAAGAGAAAATCTGTGGAGAAAATAATTGATTAGTGTGACGTTGAACTTTTCATTATAAATCAGTAGTTCTTGACCAAAACCTGAAACCATGGACTTGCATAAGTCTGCTGCCGTCGATTATGGGCCGATTTGGGAAAGGCTGCAATGAAACGTGTTTCTGCTTACGGGAATGTTTTTATTTTATAATCTCTGCTTACCGTATAAGCTCCAGGCAGTGTGCGTATATAACCACTAACGCAGCACTATACACACAAAAGCAGTAAAATATTCTGCCTTAAGTGTTAACAAGCTTTGTTCGAACTAGTTGGTGGTTTTCTAATTTTCAATCAGATTTTTAGGCCTTTATTATTATAATTTTTATATTTTGAAGCCCTATACAGAGTTAAATAAACCCGTTTAAATTGTTATTGCTCCTTACACCATGATTTTTAATTGTAGGAAAAGGTGGAGTCTATGAAATGGTATATATTAATTTCAGAAATAACATGGCTTACTAAGTGTTTTAAGTGTTTACATTAATGTTTGAATAATATTTATCCTTACTCCGAACTTAAACGTTTGATTTAACGTTTGAATAATCTAGATGCCTGCTTGAACTTAAAAGTTTAAATTAATGTATGAATAATATGTAGGCCTGCTCCGAACTTAAACGTTTAAATTAATGCTTACCCATTTGTAGGCTTGCTCCGAACTTGAATGTTTAAATTAATGTTTGGATAATCTATGGGGATGGGCCATCTCTGAACTGGTGCTATGATGTATTGAGTGTTCATCAACGTAATATCACAACGTATGAGTCTAGAAACTAGACCAAAAAGGCAATGCCAGACCTCCCGCGCTATCGTACTCCGATAGCAATTTTTGTTTACCGAGCACTCGGTTCACTACGGCAAGGCGCGAATCTCTTCCATACTTGCCTGCTTGCTTGTCAGACGTATGTTAGCGACATCTGTTTTCTTCATTCAAATGTAATTTTCCGCAGCACTGCCGCTGTTGAAAACTATCCGAGGTGACATATTATTAAGAAAAGAGGCAATTTGGCCGTCTAAATTGACTGAAAGTGACCCCGATATCATGCTAACTATACGAGCTTGGATTATGGTGTGCGCTTGTGTATTGGTCGGTTGTCGTGTCGCGACGCGCAGCGGGCCCTGCCGGGCGGGATCGAGTTTCCACGGGTCCGCACCCAGCGTTGCGTGACCTACCTAATGGCGGTATTAAATGGGTGTTTATAACTCAACCCTGTCAATTTCTCTTTTTAATTTTATATCGAGTCAGAGCTGCGGTGTCTTTGGTTACAGACTCTCCATCAGTTGCTCTTCGTCAAACATTAAAACTTCCCCCCGTGGATGATCTTTATATAAACATCTGCAAATTGTCTCAAGTCGTGAGCCGTCGGTAATTTATGAGGTCTAACTGACATTATTTTTCTCGTTCTGGTTTGTCACACACTGTATTGTTTTCGTTTTAATCAAGATGGAATACTCATAGACTTGCTACCAGTCCGCGGCTATAGGTACTTCACGCCTGTACCGTTCTTGTTCTGTATGCACGTCTGGTTACCACTGCCCTATATTTCCACACTCCAAATTTTGACATGACATATTAACTTTAATATATATGTTAATTGTTCTTACTGTTTTTGTATTAAAACAAAACAAAAACAAATCGCCTATCATCACAAGGCCGGACGGCCACTTCAATGTGAAGGCTACACTTAACTGCCAAATCAACTGTCACCAGGGGCACGTTGCCACCTACTCCTGGGGCTGGAACAGGGTTAACCCCCCCCCCCCCCCCCCCCCCCCCCTTCACAGTCTGTAAGGATGTATGCATGGGTATCGTCCACTAGGAGCCTGGCTGATAGAGCAGAATACAATACCTTCCCAACTGTAATTAATCAATACTATTGTCATAACTTACAGAATTGACACTTAATTCCCATATTGTCAAATTTTAAAAGCTCCAATTTAAAAACTGCCACAAAAAGACCGAAGATTTAAAATAAACCATGCTACGGCTGTTCCGTGTTTTGAATTTTAAAAGCTGTTTGTTTTAAAACATATACATTGTTTGTTGAATCTTTACTGCCTTTTATTATAGCGCTGGTTGGATCAGGGAAATTGCGTGACAAATTTATTTTCAAAATTTTGTCCACGGAACAAGTAAGAAAAACGTACGATGAAATTTGACTTTTGGCTGCTTACGTATTCATCCGCCATAAGTAACTTACTTTCCCCATACACCTAAATACTGGTCGGGCAGCCATATTGAAATTCTCCAATTCTAAATCAATGTGAACCAAACCAATTGGTTCGGTAGAGATAAAAATCAGTCTGATACCTTTTCTGTACGATCAGAATGAGTATTCATTGTTGCTTCAGAACACGGGGTGCATGACTATATATGTTGGTTGTTTGGATTTACGGGAGCTCCGTTGCAGTCTGCAAGTATGTATTGTGAAGTACTCCCGTGTTACAGAGGGTGTGTCTTTTTTCTGAGCAGACTGACACTATCTCAACACAGGGGGCGCTCCGGTTTTCAGGCAGACAATCTGCGCGTTTGTGGTGGCGTGTGTACCAAATGAGTAGGTAACCACATTCAAACCGGGACCTATAACAAAAGAGGACAATAGGTCCACGGTTGCTATCACAAAGGAAAGCATTGTGGTGCACGGTTGCTATCACAAAGAGTTGAACAAAGGAGGGTCCACGATTGCAGGCTGTTACACACTTGTGTGCGTTGGTACTCCTTTTATAATCTCAGCAGTTCGATTGGCACCTCTTGAAACCTCTGTAAACAGATTTAAATATGTTGAGGTTTTGCCAAATGGGAACAGTGTCAGTTAAAACAACATTTGATCATCTATTATTCAATTGGATGCCACCCCTTTTTCTGTGTGGTGGTTGGGGGGGGGGGGGGGGGGGGGGGTGAAGACCGAAGCAGAAATATTGCAAAACCAAGCACTTTACAGTTTTAAAAAAAAGAAAAAATAAATGAACAAGAAACCCACCGATTGGTTTCGTGTTGGATTTTCCTGCCTGAATCACGAGGGAAAGCATAACAGCACAGTTTGAGCAATAAATGCATACTACAGCTGTTATACACCCATTTATAGTGTAGTACTCATACTCGAGTACTACTTAGGTACCGTTTTGATGGTACTCGTAGGCCCTACTCGCACTCGGCTAGCAAAGTACTTGTTTCTTGAAGTCAATACTCAATACTCGATACTCGACAGAAAAATAATCTGTACGCAAAGTCATGTACTCGATTGGGTTCCTTTCCTTATAATATACGTACGTGTTATGATTTATTAATGTTTTAAAGATAGTTATCATAACAAGCACACAATGTCGTTTAGAACTTAGTCAGAAAAAACAATCATTGTTTCATACCTCATTTTGCAGTATTTTCTTTTACATTACTCGTACCCAGAGATCCAAGTACTTGGTACTCGGCTGTTGGACTCGGTATTCGGCTATTAGAATATTCGGTACTCGGCACTTGTGCTTCCCCCTCGATGGCCGACTCGTCCTCGACTACGACTCGGCCATCCTGTACTCGGCAGTACTGCCGAAAATACTTACAATACTCAGCCAATTTGCCCCTTCTGATGTCATTTATCTTCTTTTGGGGAGAGGGTTAACACACCAGCTGTGAAGTGTTTGGCAGATAAATTTGAGATCTCCAAAAGCGAAGCCAGGCTCTTAAACCGTGGTTAACAAAGACAAACTCTCTGATATAACAAGACAAAGGCGACATGATGTGACGATCGTTCTTTTTGTCCAACCTTGATAATTTCTCAATGACTTACTTTATGGGGGAACAATTGGACTCTCATTTGCATGTAATTAGTATCTCTTTATTGTCTTATTTACTATTATTAAATACACGGCTCATTTGATGCAGTGTCTTTGATTAGGATGAGGCCCAGTACACACACAAACAGAACTCTGTTCAAAAAGACCCCATTCAATATTGACGCTTTTTCCTCCTTGATGATATTATTCTCCTTGCCCTGCCGCTTTGAGAAAAGACCAAATGCGGCCATCTGCACCATTTGTGAATGTGTAGCAATTTCGCCACTATCAGCTAAATAGTCAATTAATTGCAATAAAACACGTATTTTCCCGCGACTTAATTTTCCGCGGGCCCCGTGTTTTGCGAGTGAGCGAACCATCGATCCGCTCGCACAGCCCCGCCGGTGTTTATGAGCCGTTTGCCCCGTGAGAGACTTGCCATAAGCCCGCTCGATTTCCCACCCTCTCGTTATTGTGTATTTGTTCCACTAACAAACGTTAATGCGTACACCTCTGTTCTCTCTCTCCCTATAAAAAAAACCCGCATCCAATACAAACAAAAATCGAAAACAAAACAAGATTGTGTTTGCGCCAGAATCAAGAGGGAAACACAAACGGTGAAAAAACCCTCATATTGGTTGATTACCTTGAAAGTGACACAAATTATTCATGTTAAAAATCGTTAATCCTTGTCTTGGCTTCGGTGGCAAAGCGCCAACATCCGAGCCATTTAATGAGAATAAACGAGGACTTAATAGAAGAAGAAGAAAAAAGAACCTGCGCTGAGTGTATACACCGCATTTGATTAGGAATAATTGATAAACAAAATATAATTCATCAATATCATGATGGCGTGCGTTTCAAGCACCACCCCCAGCGCCAATGAAATATTCATTATTGATATGGAGATGTGTGCTTGGTTGGGGAGTGGAGTACTGTGTTTAGGACCGCCCGGTTTCAACATTAATTGTTTGTCTTCCAATTTGGAATTGATTGCATGGGGTTTCCTTCTCAACTTGTGGAAAATGAAAGTCTGTGTTGACTGTTACTGTAGTTCCCCTTGTAAGAACTGGAGGTTTTTTGTCTTCTCCTATTAAGCAGTCATGTTGATACCGACATCTGGCCAGGGGTAAGGCCGCGGTTGGATGGCTTTGCGGGGGAGGAGGATGGGAGGGGCTGCGGGGGGGGGGGGTCCCTGCATCCAAACTGAAACTAAAACTAAAACCGAGCAGAGGTGAATTCTGCCCCCAAAAACTACACACCTCCAGCAATCGCAAGCTGTTCTTAAATGCATAATTTATGACAGTCTTCGTTTCGGGTAAAACAATGATCGCTATAATAAAAATTTCATTTTCAACACTTTTGACATTTGGTGAGTTTTGTTTGTTTAATGGCAGATAATGTTTTGTGACGTCATTAATTAACTGCTATTGATGTTAAAACTGTTAACGGTTTTGTAACAAGAACTTTGAAGCATATTATAAACTTTAGTTTCGTGGTTATAAACTAAGGAATTGTTTGTTAGTTTTTGAGAAAAAGTAATGTCTGGTAATGAAAGATCTCGTAATAATACTCGTTTAAATGCAATTAGATGTTGTGGCATTATGAATTGACTTCCCATTGTGACATCACAGAACAGGGCCCTCGTCAAGGGCGTCGATGGGTGGGGGACGGGGGGGACATGTCCCCCCCACTTTTTAGACTGGGGGGGACAGCATATCAGATGTCCCCCCCACTTTTTGATTGACTGTTCATTAGAAATATGCAACAAAATATGAAAAAATATACACCATTTTCTAGATTTAATATTTCATTACAATTTTTGTTCAAATAAAAGAATAGCGAACAAACGGTGAAATGTTTTCTTCATTTTCATCTTTTGTTCTGATGGACCACGCGCAGAATGGTATTTTTGGCCTATTTCCGTTTCTATAATACAGACAATAGACGACAAGTTTCGTCCAAGACATGAACGCCAAAATCCCGCTTACATAATCTTGTTAGCATTCAAGTTATGCGTCATTTGTGTATGCTATAATGTACCGTACACGATCCCTCCACAAAGGAAGTCTGTCTGTGTGTGCGCCCATGTGCAAATGTGTTTTCAAATTTATTTTGGGTTGAACAAAGAAAAATTGACTAGAGCGGGATTTGAACCAACGACCTCCGGTTTAACGTGCCGGCGCTCTACCAACTGAGCTATCTAGCCCTATGTTGGCGGTCTCCCTATTTTGTCAATATCTTTGTTCAAATTGTTACAATCGCACAACGCAAAAAATGTAGTAAAATCCATTATTAATATGAGCAGTTTGGGTCATGACAAGATTTGTCGAAGAAGCAGTATTTTGTTTTTTCGAAGAACTTCAAGCTGACACACGATAAACGCCGGACTCCCGAAGCATGTTTGTATTTGGTAGAATCTCGGTTTTACATAAGGGAAAGCCAGGCCCAAACACCATTTCGGGTGATGTTATTGTTAAATATCACCCCCTGTAACTCGCCTCCTGGTCAAACAAAAATAGGGAACAAGTGTAACACAGAATTAAATGTAAAAGTAATGGGGGGTGCAAATAATGTAATATGTATTTTGTCAAGACTTGCTCGCCCGTCCCCCCTACTTTTCAGTAGCGATCGACGCCCTTGGCCCTCGTGCGTCGATTATTGGCGAGTTAACTTTGAAAACTGTAACACTTATACACCCCTTCTTTTACCAAATTTCACAAACTGATTTTCATACAAAGTCATGCACGCCAGAAAGTAATGTTACCTGCACAAAATGTCAACCTACATCAAATATAATTTAATAGTCCCCTTTTGTGTGTGTAATGGAACACGGCAATAAAACCCTCGACTGTTAATCAATTGTAATATCATACCCCAGCTAATAGTTGCCATTCACTGCGTAAGACACACACAACGCTAACAACTTCCAGTCGCCTTAATTGCTAATTCATTTTCACACTGAGCATCGATTCTCGATTAAGCTAATGAAACTCGATTGCTTGACAATGACCCCCTCAACAACCACCACCCCCCCCCCCCCCCCCCCCCGTATTCTTCCTGGAATCTACCAAACCACTTTTTTTTTAAACATGAGAAAACACATTTCCAGCGGGTGTAATATCATTGCTACCCGTATCAAACGATCAAACGAAACTATAGTTTGCGAATCTTTTTTTTTCTTCCCCGCCAAGGTCTCACATAACCGAGCGATCGGAGATGGTGGGAGAAAAAACGACGACGAATACGAGAAAAAAAAAGAGAGAGAGGTGTCCCCCCGCTTTCGTCAACTCGGGCGTGCACGAAAAACCAATTTAATTATCGGCCATGATAACTGGTGACATATGCTGCAGACCCAGTTAGGAGTCCATCACGGCATACTTACCATGCATAACAAACAAAAGGCGCACTCAAACGGAAGTTTTTAGGCCAATAATTCTATATGGTGTTGACCTTGGGAGTCGCGTGGCTGGCTTAGTTTACACAGTTTTTTTCTTGTTTTGCTCGATGGTTTTCCTGGGGGTAGTGGTGGCAAAACTTGAGGGCCTTGCCGCAGGGCTCAACCGGTGCCGTTGGAGGCTGATGGGGGGAGGGAATCGACCGTCACCCCGGGCTGTGGGTTTGATGCGAGTTAAGTGAATGAGAAGTAATTCTCATAGTCTCCAAAAATATGGATCATCTTTTGTTTCAGGCAAAATATCCGAACACAGTTGTCCAAACACTGACCGGGGGTCGGGCCCCGTATCATTATTTTCTAATAACATTGAAAATAGCTTACAATTGTAATTGTTTGTAATCAGACTGCAAACAAAGGGTTATCGTTTCGGCAAGTTTGTGCTGACAGTCGCCCGGCTGGTGATGGTACGCCTACTGTGCATTAAGGGTATTAAGTCAGATGTAAGAGGGTGACAAATAATGGCCACATGGGTGCCAAATAATGGTTATTGTGTTTTTTTGTTTCAGAACGTATGGGCGACCTTATTCGGTAAAGCAAAACTCAAAACTGGTTTGGTTATTGTGTGGTATCTCATGTTATGTCAGGGCATTAGATTCATCAAAGGGGGCCTTCAGGGTTAAACTCAGTTTTGTGATGACTTCATTTTCCAACAGGAGGAGTCCTTATGAGAGTGGACAAATACATGAAGTCTCTAACCTCGCTTTAAAACGGTGTAAAAGGTCATTTTATGTGATACTCGCTGAGAGCGAAATTTGAAGCATTTGGTATCAACATCAAGTGGTTCGGTACAATCGAATGAGGAACTATTGCGCCATTCAGGAGGTCAAATCCAATGCCTTTTTCATTGAATATCATATTCAGGAATGAATGAAACAATTCCTGTACAATAATCATAATATTATACAGACCAATATATTTCAAATGTGACGTGATTGGATGTTTTAGGAATAGGATGTTGACAAAATTTACACTGGATGGCATATAACGTGAAATTGTACTCGGTCACCGTATTGACTCTATGAGAGTTATTGATGTTTGTGGATGAGCGGGGTTGAAGGAGATGTACAAAGAGTCAAAATAATAATTAATAATTAATAATTTCCCCCTTATTTTGAAAGTTTGATATAAATGTCTACAGAGTTTGTTCCCTCTTTTTAAGTTCATAAGGACTTTTGGAAATGGGTGCGATGTTGGACTGCCCTCTTATAGTGGGTATCAGGATGGCTTCATCTTGCCCCGCCTTTCACCTCTGTGGACCGCGGTTCGATTCCCACCGCAGACGTAGTCTCTTCCTGGTTACTTGGTTTTTCCTATTGTTTAACATTTCTCCATCGTTTCTCCAACAAAGACATCTTGAGGCAACATTTTTTTGAGGAATCCTTCGTTGCGTTGCCAGAAATATATATATTTTTTACAAATAATAATAATTATTTGTTAGGGTGTTCGTTTGCTGGGGAGCAATATTTTCTGCTTAATATTAATTTTGCCCTGAATTAACCTGCAATTTAAATAGAGCTGCTTTAGTACAAAAATAGTTCAGCACTGTGCTTAATATCAAATTAAGGATACCAGCCAACATATCATTTCACATGTATAGGCCTACCATATGTAACTGGTATCCTGCTTATTTTTATTCAGCAGAAAACTTATTTAAGCAATATATTTCCTGCTAAGCAGCTGTATGAAATTGGCTCCTGGGAGAAATGTAAGCAGATAATTCTGCTCCAAAGGTTCCGCCTCAGCCCGCCCGTCGGATACGGGTCATTGCGGTATTCTGACCCGGACCTTCAGTGTGTCTGAACTCATTCCATTTTCGAAAGCACTACTCGGGCTTGGACTCCCGGCTTGGGCTTTGCTCGTCTGTCTGAAGCCCAATAAGGAAAGCACACGTTTAAAATAACTGACTGAGCCCAAGCCCGTGCCCCAAGCCTTGGTTTCGAAAACGGCCATAGTGACAATGCCATACGCGCGCGCCAGGGCGGGTTTTTCTTACATGACGTCATGCTCTTTGACGGTGCCCATGTATGGATTCCCATCTCGTCCATGGCAATTAGAGCGAGTAGTGGAACTATGCTATTATATTTCATGCGGCCGTTATTTATGAAAAAATATATAGAATATCCTGTTCGTATATGACGTAATTCCTCTGTAAGCCACGCCAACTTCACGCAAACTAGCGCAAACGGTTACCAAAAGCCCATAGGAATTTCGATAAGCTAGTGTTTCTACGACTAGAGGAAAGGTGTATTTAACAAATCTAGTTTTGGACTTAGGCCTACCTTTTATATCATGTATTGCATAAAGTCGAGGTCTTGTCTTATAGTTTCTGCCATATGAAATGCCTTGTAATAATATGAGTGATTAATTTTTTATTGGTAAAATTAAATTACACACAACGTACCAAAGCCATTTTTTGAGCCGGAAGTAACAAAACAAACGTGCGCGTGCAGCGGATGGGTGGACAGGCGTGGCCGAACTAGCGGCTGTGGCTAAGGCTGGATCGATGCCCTTAACATCCATACCATAAGCCACAGCCGTAACCGGAAACGCAACTGCCAACTCGGACACGGTCAAAAATAACAACAGCATAATATACCACATACATGAAAACAATTCTTAGAAGGTGAAGTGCAAATCAAGTGTTGTTTTAATGACGTCTGCTGTGAAGTGATTGTCATTATAACATCCGGGTTCTGACGTCATAGTCGTAAACCCCGAGGTGTTTACCACAAAGTGCTTTCGAATTATACTTTGTTGTGAGATTGTGGTCTTTTCAACGTCAATTTTTTTCCCCCACAGATTTGGGTGACGTAATTTGAATTTTATTTGTACACGATGTAGGTTTATTAACTTATCAACATAGAACATTTTCGGGTAAAATTGCACAAAGATTTGTTAAAGAGGCTCCTCGCCTCCAAAGAGATGTAAAGAACCCCAACCCCCCCCTTATGATGACGTCACGTGCTGCTAGTTTAATAAATTTATGTTCCCAAATTTGAAAAAATTTAATAAAAATGTCTTTGTCCCCGCTTGCCCCACCAAAAATGAAAATGTCTCGCTACGCAGCCAATTATATCCGGTTGGGTATTATAACAACAATCCCAAGACAAAAACAGTAATACGACCTCTTTTTACCTGAATCATAAACACAGTTTCGTACAAATTGTCACTAAAAAAAAAAAAAAGTTAAATGTGTATTAGAATTGCAAATTTAGTCTGGGGATTTCATCTGTCTTTTTCGCACACTATCATACCCCTTTGAGATAACAGAGAGAAAACAAGAAACCCGCCAATTGTCTTTCCTTCATGTGCGTTTTCTTAGTAAGTCTTTAGCAACAACATGCCGGCGGGGATTACTGCTGCCAAGCCTTTATCAGCCAGGTCGTCTATTTTCCACGGACTTGATGATGGGGCCGGGAGATGTCCCGCAATTACCCCCTGAGATTTCCCCTCAATCACCCCCAGAGATTTCCCCGTCGATCAGGCTGTCTCCATCTCATGTTATGCCGTTATGACCTAACCATGGTATTAGTTTCCGGAAGATTGGCGAATCTTTAGGGGGGATTTTTTAACAAGGTGACAAGGCGTCTACAAACAGGCTTTCAGTCTCTCTCCCTTTCTCTTTATGTCCTCTTCGTTTCTTCCTCGCGAGGCAGAGTCTATTACTGATTCTTATCTTGAGATGGAATCGGCAACAGAGACGTAGCTGCTATTAGACCGAGGGGCGCTTTGGAGAGAAAGGCAGAAAGAGAGAAGAAACAAAAACAATCCCCCGTAGCTCCCTCTCCAACGCCGGGGCCCCTGCGCCTACACTGATTCGGGGTCGGATGGATCGCAAGTCATTAAAAAACGAGAAAAAGATCGAAGCAAATTCAAGCTGATCCGCAGAGCAGGTTGCTAGATCTATTAAGCCCTCATCATCTTCCTATCTTTACATAATACCGCAAGGCAAACAGCGAATTATGGTATTTCTTGTTATCAACCCACGTCATCTCATCGTCGCCTTTCTCCCAACCGACCGAGTGCGCTGTCAACCCCCCCCCCCCCCCGCATCTCCCCCTCTCGCGTCAAGTAAATCAGTTGCCATATTGCAGCTACAGTGATCGCACTCAGAGATAGTATACAATACTTTTTTTCCTGTTTCTATTTCGGTTATGTCATACAACGGCAAAGATAAATCACCAGCAGGATAAAGCCAGTAACATCTCTCTATGGAGAACGTGCACTGGATGCCATCGGCTTTCAACAGCGACAGTATTAGGTTCATCCGTGAGCACACAGCAATCCAACGTCGCCAGGCTTAGCCGGTGTTTGGCGAAGGGGCCAACCCGGTGCCGTGGCCCACCGGTAAATCCAGTCCCGTGAGCTTTTTGCGAGGCGTCACCAGAAAGTCCACCAGAAATCGTGTGGCTTTAGAAGCTACCGTGGGGACCGTATAAAACTCCAGATCTTTTTCTCAGCGATACACATTCCCCCTTCTGTTTTTCACCTAGTCTCCCGTCACCAGAGGGATGATGCCCGGTCGAGGGTTGAGACCTCGTGCCTCCACTTTTCGGAGCCTGTGAGATTAGTCCAAATACCCCACCAGAATCGGGTTAAGAGTTAGGGCAACATAAAGGAGAGCACGCGGGTATCAAAAATCCATTATTTATCAATCGGCCGGGTGTTTACCTCGGCAGTGGATTGCGTTTTGAGATGAGGGGTTTAAACCTGGATTGGATATACCCTCAAATCATCTTGATGGCGAAGCCGACCTACTTGTTTGTCTTCAACTCAAATCAATAAGTTGTTACTGTACTGAGAAGAAAAAAAAGACTGGTACCCTTTCTAAACACATAAACCCTACCTTCTTTAGTTTGTAACACTGTAAACGTAAAGCAGTTGGTACATCTTGTGGAAGGTTTATTCATTACTCTCCAAACACTTGGGAAAACCAACTTGTGAAGATTTTCAGCAACTTAGGTGGTCACATTTTCGAGCAAAACAACTTGTAACGGCTTATAGTTTGTCATGGATTCAGTGCACGTTTCTATTTGGCTCATTTCAATTTGACACAGGACCTATTGAAAAAAAAATTGACCCAATTTCATAGAGCAGCTTAATTAAGCACAGAAGGTACCTATACGCACAACCAAAATAATGCTTAAATTAACCAGAATGAAGTTACCACGCAAAATAGTATGTCACCATGAATCATCTGACTACTTACTGGTATCCTGCTTATTTTGTGCTTAGCAGATATTTGTTAAGCAATGTTTTTACGGCCCAGATTTGGGGGAATAATAAGTATCGTCCTGCAGGGAATGAAGACGTAAGTTAGTCTCAGGACACTTAGCACTATAGGTGGTAAACAATACTAATGATAAGCATTTATATTTAAGCGCTGGGCCTGATTTAGGCCTGGAACATTATGATTGTATACGTTGAGTTATTGTTCCCACATTTTCAACAAAAGTGTATCAACCTTTGTCATGCATCCTGTGTGCAGAAGCAAAAATGAATAGGGTCTATACCGATTGTCGCTGTGACCCAAAAGTGCCAGACTAATTTCCTACCTGTCTCGGTTGGACGACTCTAACCACGAGTGGTGGACTATATCTACACCTTGGCTAACATTTACTTAGGTCTACCTTAAGCCTGGCTTAGGCCTTTAAGTCGGGATTATTTCGTGTATAGTGTTTAAACTTGGCCAAGAGAATGGCCATACTTTGATTACGAGCGTAAGGCACCATTTTCCAGGTAGAGTATGTCCTGATGACTCAGTCAGGTTGTGTTTTAGTTTTAATTGGCATGGCCTAACGGCTGGTCTAAAAAAAGGAAATACAACTTAAGTTGTCACCAAATTGTTTTGATTATAAGATGCTGAGAAACTTGTGAATTTTATTTTTTATTTTTTTAATACATTAGTTGATATGGTGATTTTTATTTTGTATTTGATGCACCCATAAGATGTTACTGATACTCATCAAATCTGACGTTTTATTTTGGATGACAGATTTAACATCAGTGAATACCTAGCATGGCGTTAATCTCTATTCCTAATTTCCCCTTGACCTTAATTCTTACTTCGATGCTTCGTATCATGTGCTTTTCGAAGCGTGGATAAACGCAGAATTTGTCAATCGTAATTGAAATTCCATTCCTGGCAACAGAAGTCGAATCCCTCGCGCTATTGATCTGTGACCCTGACCGAGCTCGGGGAGCGAGGTTGTGCGTCATCAGTAACGCATAATAGTTGCACCGGGGAAGCAAAACAAGGGACCATTCAATGGAAACCGATCGGATAAAGTACAACCTGAATGGCTGTGAATCGAACCACGTGATTTCTTAGAGCCAATCGCGATCGACCATAAACTTTACTCATTCTCCCTCTCTCTACGGATTGCTCACTAGAAAGGAGTTAGTAACAAAGGCTATGATTGGTTGACCGACTCTTGCCTGCTGAATGCATCCAATCACGTCACCGAGTCTGGCACCTTTGGAGACCACCGTGGCGTAAGGAGACATCTGATGGGGGATCGATGTCGAATTTCCCCTTTGATACTGTCCTCCCCACCCGGTCGATGGCAGACTCTCGTGGCTAGCCGACACCCCCAAAAGCTCTCGCTTTTCCTGTATGCTTTCGTCAACCAGAAGACTCTCTTTACTCATTGACAAGTATTACCTTTCAAACTGCTCTTCCCTCTCAAACTGCTCTTCCCTCTCTTCCTAAATTCCTACGACGCTAGGGGACCGGAGCGAGTCAAGCACCACCTGTACACCAACTCAAACAATAATTTCGTGATCTAGACCGAAAATAGCGCGGAAATCGAAGAAACGATCTCGGCGCAACGGGAAATTGCTAACAAAAGGGTCAACTCCGGGACCGAGAAAGTAGCAGTGTTTTGTCACCTAACGGCGCGGGGACAACTGCTTTCCCCACCAGGCGATCGATGGGCCCGGCGCGAGGGTGGGCCGCTCGCGGTCGGGGAGATATGAAAAATAAACAGACGGGCAGGTTGTTTCTTACAAAGTTGAAAATTGGACAAAATCGGACGGTTTTAGGAGTCAAAATAGAGAAGGTGAGGAGAGGGCATGCCCAGGAGTTGGCGAAGATCAGAACTGACAACATTTCTCTTGATCTAACGGCCTTGGTCTCGACGAAGAGCAGGTGTCCCAGGCTGGACAGGATATTTTTACAAGTCTCTCCTTTTTTCTCTGTTACAACTCTTGGTAATTGATTTAAACAATTTGCATTTCCTGAGGTTTTTCAGGTGTGTGTGGTTTTTTTCTTCTTTTACTTTTTTACATTTACTCGCTTTGATAAAGTTAGAATGTGCTGTTTCGTATATTCTTTGAATTGTATGCTTCAGACGTTGCTATATTTTAAAAATCAATTCTGCCCATTGTGGACATATTAAAAGATTAGTCTCCACACAAGCAGGCAATAACTTTTCAGTAGATAACACAAACAGCTCTTAGATGTCTTCGAAAGGGGATGGTGGTAAAGGTTAGAGGAGTACATGATTTATGCTAGGATCTTTTTCAGCTGGGATGAAGATTCGGAGAATCATGAGCTGAAACGTCTGCTCACTTAATGCTTGCACTCCGAAAATCTCTCCATTTATACGCGCCAAAACGACGACTATGATTTCAATGTTGTCCTTTACCGATGAATGACGAAGCGCTGTCTTATCAGAGCTTTAAAATAATTAGAAAATGACTCTTGTTTGAATCCCTCATAATTTGCATGAATTATATTTCTGTGCAGATCTCGGGGAAAACACTATGTTCATCACAAACCTTATGTTCATCACAAACCTTAAATTTACTCAAAACTCACTTACAAATTTACGTCATGCACCCGGGAAGAAGAACGTAGCGAAAAGTTACCGGCGTAAAGGTGTAAGCAACATTAATATGCAAAATTTTGTTTAAAGAAAACTAAGCGTGAATGTCAAATCAGCTCTCTGTCATTCATAAATCATTGTAGGAAGGTTAACTTCTGTACAGATGGATTGCAATGGACGTCATTGGCCGCCATCTTTGATGAATTGTGCACGCGTGAAGAGCTATCATTGGCTGAGAGTCGTGCGTAGCGCGTACACGCGTGCACTTTTCCATTGTTTTACATCAAAGATGGCGGTCAATGACGCGTATTGCAATCCATCTATTGGAATGAGGAAACATATCTTTGGGGTGACTATAGCAACATAGTTGTAACAGTAATGCCATAATTATTTTGTTGTGAGGAGCCATTGTATTGCTTTATTACTTTCTGTAATGGAAAAGGGTACTTTGTGTGCCTAGAAGAAGGGCGTAGAGCATTACGCCCTTTTTCCGAGCCGACCATGTGTATTGAGAGAGTTGTGACATAGAGAGACCAGTTTTCCTCGGTCACGTGGTTGCTGTACACCATTTTCGGTCCAAATGCAGCACAACCCAATGGGTAGACTAGTCTGGCACCCTGTATTCGCTAATGTGTTTTTTGGACACAATTGCAAGGGGTTGTCTCAACGCTCTCAATACACGGCTTTGCCTTCTTGCATCAGGCTCAAGACTTTTTGTCCGTTTTTTTGTTTTGTTTAGCTTGTGCCCAGACTCAGTCCCTTATTGCACAAACCCGTATTCGAAGTATTCGAAATCGGACCCAGACTGGAGATTAGTATTCGAATTGAAATCGCTCTCTTTTGAACTCGCTCTCTTTTGAACTCGAAGTTGAACTGGATTAGGCCGTGTCCGAGTTAGCGGTAACGGCTATGGCTACGGCTAGATCGCCGCGTCATCATGGCTTGAAGTATATAAGACGTCCTTAGCAACACTCTAAGCAACAGCCGTAGCCGTAGCCGGTAATTTGGATACACGGCCTTTACGTCTCGCCGATGTAGAATCGAACAGAACCCTAATGCTGGTAGCAATATTGTTGTTTTAAAAAGCATTCCCCATGATATCAGACGCGCGCTAAACCAAACCATAGCAGTGGCCAAGGTGACCTGCTAACGAGATCAATGTCCTCTGTGCGAGATACCATAAAACAAAAACAGATCTATTATTCATGGCCTGTAGTTCTGATCGGGCAGATTTTTTCACATTTCTTCTTTACTGGAGGTGTGAATGGCATATACAACGTTGGTTAAATAGCGCCTCATCATCGTCGTGCATATTTTATGGTGGCAGTAAACTATGCACGGAAACCAACATTGTCAAGATCATGTACTCACCGTGTCCTCAACAGTGATCAGTCGTAATATTATGACCATAATAATGACCATAATAATGTCAATTTGACTATAATTAGCCCGGTATGTAGACTAGGTGATGGGATTATGCCTTTCGTGATACAAACGTGGAATTCAACACACTGTCAGAGTATGTCATCATGAGAAAGATTTTCGAGAAAATAGAGTTGGTTGTTGCAAACTGCTTACCAACCAAAAGGACCTATGACGCCAAAAATGCGGAAGTAGTGGCCTGACGTTTTTACCCTAGTATAGAGTCTTTCTCGAAGACTAAAAGAGTGGAAGAGTTTTAACAATAGCGCCACCGCAAGTTTGTCTTTTGAAAAATATAGGTGCAGAGAGGATTGTTCAACAAATTTCAAAAAATGGCTGTCATTGCTTGTTTTTCTCCAAATGTTTTTTTTTTCACGTGACAAATCTGCGATGGCCTAATTGTATCCAAATATCTGTCTCATGACGTGCTCTGACTGTTATCCAAATTATTTGCATGCATCATCTCCCAAATATTTCCCACCTGCCCCAGCACTATTATGTAAAAGAGTCATATACTTATTCGTTGTCGACTTTTGATCTTTAATTTGTACTGTTTATGCTGAGTTCGAAATGAATTGCAACACAGCTGGGGCAAAGCTATCACGGGGCTTAGATTTAAAAAAAAATAATAATAATAAAAACTTTACAAAGCGCGTAAAGCTATAAAAAACAGTTTTAATTACAATCTGTCAAAAAAATTAAAGTAGAAATTGCTCTTACAGTAAATTCTGATGTTTTTCATGGCACGTTTTTACGTCTGCAACAACTCTGATATCGCGTCCGAATAGTGACGGGTTCGGCTGCACGGCCGGATCACTGAAAACACATACCTTCTTCAACGTTAATGATAATAACATAGTTCTTATTTGGCGCTATATCACACCCGCCGCGGGCATCTCAATGCACTAAAAAAATCTACAAGGTATGCGGAGCTATGTTTTAAATCATTATAAGACCCATTTATTTACATATAGCACTACGTAACGGTATTTTATAACAAGGTGCTGTGGTGCAATTTGCAGCCAATCATACTAGAAAACACCGGGCGATCTCCCTTTCGTAATGATTAAAGTTCTTGGTTCTTTTACATGCGTTACACATCACACTGAACCAACGTATTTACGTCCAATCCGTTGTCACCGCACAACTGCCTTTTGTAGCCAAAGTTGCTTACGGTTTAACGTACGTGGCCTAACTTTATCACCAATCTTATTTTTTGACGGATTAGGAATACGTTAATACTAATTTTAGGTATTTTGAGCGCCAGTGCAATTGTTACATTGAGAATGCAAGGTCCCTCAATCAGTCAATCAGGGTTAGATTGAACTTTTATACTTTTTGGGTGAAATCGGTTTCCTTTTTTCGCTCTACAGCTAGCTCTGGCTGCGGATATAGGCTTGCCCTTTGGGACCTTTTTATGTTTTTTAATAATTAAAATATTATACATCAAGCTTAAACTGTCTAACGGTAGTTGTGAATTGTATAGAAGGTATCTGGCTTCGGGTACGGTACAGTTAAAAGCATGACTCGACGGACAAAGTTTGGCAGGGAACGGTAATTCTTAAAAATCGAAGCCTCATCTTAAAAACACCTTGTCTTGAAAATCAGTTTGTTGTTGGAAAGTGTCTTCGGTTTTTTCATTGACTTTCTTGTCTTTGGTGGTTGGAACTCTGGATGGGCATCCTTCGTTGAGTTCACCCATCCATGCTTTGCGGCCCCAAATTGTTCGGTTGAATGCCGACTCTCCACCTGACCTTATTTTCCATCGAGTTTTGGGGTCCGGGTCTCTCTTTTTTTTCCTTATATGCAAGTTGCAATTATCGCTTTTTGTCCAACATGCGGGAGCTCTTTTCCCGTAGGGTGGTTTTGGATGACCTTGCTTGGTCCGAAGGAGGGAAGATTATGTGAGAATGTTTTGTGTGTGTGTTTTGGTCAGTTACCGATCGTATGAGATAGGGGGAGGCTGTGAGACGGCTTTTCAGCGATCGCCAACGGAAATAGAATAAACTACGCGATGGCACGCGAGGTTTTTTGGTCCCTGTGGTGGATTGTGCATGCTATACATGAATGAGAGAAGGGATTGAAAAGAAGGGGGGGGGTCTGTCATCAAACAGCGGTTCTTTCACTCCTCTAACGGGTACAATTGGCCGGGCAATCGCGGAATGATTACGCCCTTTGTGCCGTTTCCTATTAGCTAATCGTAGACATCTGATTCAGTCAAAGTCAGTTGCGTTGCCAAGGTCGGGTCCCCGATGCGGCCCGTTATTCTCCTCTACCGCTCACCCGGCAGGGATCAATACCGGGGCACCTGCTCCGTGGACCCCTCACCGCACGCCTCACGACCGCCGTACAATACTGCCACCGGTCCCTTACTCGCTGCGCCGGTAAACTCGTCCCATTGGAAATATTCACACCGGCGCCCTTCTTCTTCCTCTTCTGTTTTTGATTTCGATGAGGGAGAAAGGCATCCAATCCTCGCCGAGGCGACGGGAAGCTCGCTTGGAGGGGCAAAGCAACTTTCTGCGGGGAGCGAACACGAAAGCGCAACGGGGCATACCGGGGTGGACGGATCGATCGCCGGGTATAACTGAGAGAGGCTCGATCGCTCCCCCATCCTTATCGAACGTTCGTCTCCCTTGCTACACACACACAAAATGCACGGCTCTACGGCATTTCATGCGGTCGCTACTTTTGACTACTTCCCACTTTCTGCATCGTCTGTGTTTGACAAAAAGGCGGGAATCGAGTGAATATATTTCCCCGCACAAAAGATTTTTTTTGTCGCCTTCTTTTTACTCCTGCCTGTTACAGTAACTTTGTAAACGTAAAAGATTGAAGGTTAAAATGAGAGAAGCGAATTGAAGTGAAAAATCTTGGAGGAATAAAGATGAAGTATAATTGCGTGCAGCTGCACTTCAAAGCTGAAATTAATTCACCAATTCATGTATGAAGTTACTCCTTTAATCAGCCACAAATTTATTATATTCGGGTCAAATTTTATTTTCTCCAAGAGACTAAATCTGCTCCCTGCTGTGTTAGGTATAATCCAGATTTAAACTTAAATTGAACTCAGGCCCAACTTGAAGTGTACATTCCAACTTAACATGCACATAAGTTTTGAAAGGTTCGACTTTGTAGTTAGTTGGGACAGGCCCACCTGTAGACCCCCTTGTATGTGACGTCGCAAGCTCAAACAGCGCCCCCACTGAGGCCAAGGGAGACCCGTCATTGGCTGAGAGTTGTGCGTTGCGCGTTCACGCGTGCACGTTTCCATTGCTAGACAGCAGCGATGGCGGCCAATGCAAGAGGTTTATAACTTTTTACTCAAAATTGGATAGGCCTGAATGATTAGGTTCAACAAATAATATGCACCTCTGTGTCCGAGTTAAAGTGAAAAGTTAAATTGTATTCACAAATTGGAATAGGCCCATCATCTTAAGCAGAACATTCCAAGTTAAAATATACATAAGCTTAGAATAGGCTTTTCTGCAATTATTTTGTTTTGATAAAATAATACTAACCACATTCTTCGTCTATAATGGGAGACGTTTGGTGCGCATGCTCCGAACTATAAACAATGAAAATTGACCTGGTAAGTCTGCTGCCACCTATAGCGTTCCAAAGTCTCACATTGTATAACCTTTCAATTCCATCTTTTGAACGGAGCATTTGTTGCCTAGTGGCTATGGCCGTATCAAAATTGGCAGCTATTGTAACCACAGCCGCCACTTCGGACACGGCCTGTGCGTTGATATTGCCACCCATACGTCACCGATTCCTCTGAACAGTCCTGACGTCATACATCAGGCACCAACCTGATCCACTTGAAGCACCAGCCTTACCTAAAGCGGTAGCCATTAATTCGTACACGTCCTTATTTTTGTCTCGGTGCATTTTGTCCGCATGTTTCCTATAAAAGTGGCATTATTAATATTAGCAACAAGATCGGTGTCCCTAGATTTGTCACCATTGTAAACTGGCCCCCGGCCCTGTTTCATAATTGCGCCAAAAGTTGCTAAGGAAAACGGATTACCTGTTAGATTACCTGCCACACGTAGTACATTGTTGTAGCTGCATGCCATGGTGCCACATAAATTGGTTTTGCAGGGTTCTGTTTCTGCTCTTTATTAGCATCAAGTTTATTTAGGTATGCCACTGAAATCTTTCTGGTTTTGAAACAAAGAGCAGAAACATGTGTTTTAGAAGTAGATGAAGAAATATGTTCTGAGCTGATGTTGGGCCCCTGTACTTAGTGTTAAATCCACAAGCGATTATGGGAGATTGGTCAACCGAACAAGGCAAGATAGCTCTTGTACCTATAAAGTGCTCAGAAGAAAATGGTCATGCCTTTAACCGGATAGGGGTCACAATCTCAAACAGAGGTCGGCATGAAAATCGCATCCCAAACGCTTGCCGAATTATTCATCATTAGACCAGATGAAACAAAACACAGTCGAGAGCTGATTATTCAAATTTCCCCCTTCCCCCCGGTAAACAGCTCTTTTGATTACTGCTGTGCATTGAGAGAATTCAGTCCCACGGATCCCCAGGGGGTGGGGGAGACAAAAGTGTACGCATTGATCATTATTCGAGGTGACTTTCTTTATTTTGTTTTCTTCCCCGTCTTCGACGGGGTAATTGAGGCTCGCCTCGTCCGGTGGAACGTGCCGCCCACACCGTCCCGCTCGCTACCTCACACCTCACGGAACGGTCCCCCGATGGCCCGGCCAGGCTGGCCCCCGCTGCAGATCGTCCCGGGGCCCTCACATACGGGGGGCCAATTAGTTAGTGTTTCACTCACGTTTAACGCTACTAAGTGGCAGTATGTCGTGCCATGATTTCATAACGAATAAGGACTCTGTGTTATAGGTTTTGTTTTTGGATCCCCCCTTCCTCACCGCCATTTTCTCCCCTCAGTTGTTTGTTATTCATTCCATGGATTCCACTCTTCGCCTCCATTTTCCCTCCATTCGATTGAGACGACGAAATGGGAATAATTTATTGGGTGATTATTGTTATGATTATATTAATATCACTTCTGGTTATGTCTTCCATCATGGCGATCCGATCAGTTAAAACCCATTTGGAGAAAGTGTATATATATTACAAATACTACACACACTCACTCGTCACAGATGGTCGGTACTTCTTCATTCTTTATTAATGCTCTAACCATATATCTTTATAAATTATTTGTGGTGATATATTATGTTATGTAAAGTGGCTTATTCATTATAATACCTGATAGTCTGCAACTTGCTACTGAAGCCTGGTGGACAATAATACATCATATATTTCACATAATACAGTCATTTTATAGTATTTTTTGAAATATTATACTCCTAAAGTTCACGGGTCATAATTTGATTCTGAGAAAGGTCCGTGACTGTGAAAGTTTATATGAAGCTACTTTTATTTGGTCATTTGCACCCCTCTTCACCCATAATGCGTCATGAACTATACAGTACACTTATTCTATTTTTACATCTTTTGTTCTTTCCTAATGTCCCTGTACTTAACCGCCCCCCATATACTTTGTATACACAAAATTCCTTCTAATGGAGCACCGCAGTCTTTGGAATTCCCGTTTGGCGACTTGTTGTTTTTCTTCTTTTTTTGTTTTGTACTCGATCTTCATAAGATAGCGAATATTAAAAACATTAAAACAATTCTGTATAAATCCAATAATTCACACACAACGCTACAGAAACTCTCAACAACATATTGTAATTTCCATGGTCATAAAGTGCGTTAAACTAAAATAATAGACGAAACAAAATCTTGCCAACGTAAAACTCCATAAATATGGTTGGGACCACAATGGCACCGGAAGTTCGATATACGCGCGAGACTTGCACAGTCTAAGGCCGTAACCGAATTGGCGGCTACAGCTACGGCTGTTGCTAAGGGTGTTGCTAAGGACGTCCTATACTTCAGCGCATGATGACGTGGAAATCTAGCCGTAGCCGTAGCTGTAGCCGTAGCCGTAGCTGTAGCCGTTTATTAAGACACGGCCATACTATGGCCAAGTTCGCGCAAGGACCAATGGTTTACTAGTGGTTGTTTAGTGACGTACGTTGTGCATGCGCACAGAAGTTGTAGTGCGAACGACTGTAGTCAATAGTCATGTCATGTCAACGCGATCAGCGACTTATAACTGGTCCACTCTGCACTGTGCTATGCAAACGGCTATTGATTACCAGCGATGCGACCATGCCCCGTAGGCTGGTTCCAAATAGTCGATTAGCGTAGTCCAACTATCTTCGACTAGACAGAGTTCGGGCTAACTTAGTCGAACTATGGTCAACGATAGTCCTTGCGCGAACTTGGCCTAATAAAAACATAAAGACTCTAACACCTTCTGGGTCACAACTGACCCGGATTCTGACCATGAAATGGATCAAACTGACGCATAATCCAAGCTAAAAAGCATTTTTTTTAAACCAGTTTCTATGTCAGCCTTATCCAGAAATGGGTCAGGGCTCTCACTTGGACCTAGTCTTGATTGGCGACGTTCCTTTTGTTTAACGTAGTGCGATATCGCAACACGAATTACTACTGTCCGCAACACGAATTACTGGAGAAGAGATTATCTGTATCACACGAACATCTGGATCAAAACGCTGTTTCGATCCAGATTTATAGACTTGCCCAGTCCTTCTGAGTCAGCCTCCCAAACAGTCAATGTAGCGTCCTCTACCGGTGGATAATAATATAAAAAACAGCGTCGCCAATCAAGACTAACTTGGACCCAGATAGATGGATTGCAATAGACGTCATTGGCCGCCATCTTTGATGAATTGTGCACGCGTGAAGAGCTATTATTGGCTGAGAGTCGTGCGTAGCGCGTACACGCGTGCACTTTTCCATTGTTTTACATCAAAGATGGCGGTCAATGACGCGTCCGAGTCAATTCTTACCCCGAGGTTTTTTAGAGTAGGCCAATAGACCATGTGACCCGTGACATCACATGTTTACAAAAGAGCCACAGAGCCCGGACTTCGTGCAGGCACAGTTTTGTACGCAGCTCAATGGAAGAATACAACAAATCTTATGTTTTATGGAGATTGCACTGTCTGATTTTTCTCAACTTTTGATATGAAGAAAGGGGGGACACCCAAAAGCTGTACAGCTGTTTCTTTTGTAACTCTTGAATTTATGTGAAAATTATGACACAAAATGTAAATTTTCCCATAATTATGGCCAGGGTAGTATCTTGCCCGTCAGGAAATGCATTAGAATGTACAAGGTCACTATTTATGTAAACAAAGGTAACATGGTCTATAGAATATCAAGCCAGCTTTTTAATATTTGTACTATTCCTGTTGGTTTTTGCCTTTTATGACAACTCGTCCACCCTTATCAACGTTTTTTCATGCTTACCTTGTTTCATAATCAGTTGACATTCTTTTGTATTTAGGGTGGTTTTTCTAACGTGGTGTTCTGAATTTTCATATTTTAATATTCGTGTGTCATGTTCTTAGTAAAATATTTACTCTTAATACACTAATTTTGTCACTATAATGCCACATGAGTTTCCCCTTTCAATCAAAAGTTTCATCTTGTTATATCTTATGAGAAACGATCATTTCTGGGTCCGCATGGCTGTCTTCTGGTCATCGTGACCACTTCCGGTTCAGCATGACCATCTTCAGGTTGGTGTGACTACTTCCGGGCCAACTTGACCATTTCTAGATTAACGTGACCTATTTTAAGGTAAACTCGATCCTTAATCTTAGACAAAAACACAAACCTGACCAGAATTTCTGCTCAAAGAGATGATTTTTTCAGTGCTATGCAAATGTTCGTGCTTACCAACTTGATGAGGTCAGCTCTGTTTACAGATTCGTAAAAGGTATGGGAACAAACTACCTTTCATTATTGCTAGACATTTATAAATCATTCATAGGGGACAAGTTAATCAGAGGGCATATTGGATTTTGATCAGAGATTTACTCAGCCGCACTTAATCCCCCCCTCTCTCTTTACATTTCTGTCTGTACTACAGTAGACCTGATTCATTGATCTCCCCCTAATAAATGCCCCCTCTGAGGACAGTAGGGAGCCACTTCTGTGGCTACGCCAGACACTTCTTGGCTAATGTGCGGCTTTGGCTACTGATACGGCTATCTGCAAAGGCCTTATTTTTGTCAACATGCCGGGTCTGCTGCGGACATGGCCTAGCCTTTTAAAGGCACTGGACACTTTTGGTAATTACTCAAAAAAATTGTTAGCATAAAAACTTACTTGGTAACGAGCAATGGAGAGCTGTTGATAGTATAAAACATTGTGAGAAACGGCTCCCTCTGAAGTAACGTAGTTTTTGAGAAAGAGGTAATTTCTCACTCAAATAATAAAAGACTTCTTGCTGAAGCCTTTTATTATGCATCTGAAAGCACACAAAGTAATGCAACAAGGGTGTTTTTTCTTTCATTATTCTCTTGCAAATTCGATGACCAATTGAGCCCAAATTTTCACAGGTTTGTTATTTTATGCATATGTTGGAATACACCAAGTGAGAATACTGGTCTTCGACAATTACCAAACGTGTCCAGTGCCTTTAAGGCCCGGTTCGAAACCAAGGCCGTGTCTGAGTTGACGGTTACGGCTACGACTGTAACTAAGGTTGTTGCTAAGGAAGTCTTACACTTCAACATATGATGACCCGATGACACAGCCGTAGCCGTAGCTGTAGCCGCCATTTCGGACACTTCGCAAGGCTTGGGATCTGTCAGCTATTTGTGAAATGTGCACACTTTCAGTATGGAGCTTTAGCAGGCACACAAATGAGACTAAGCCATAGCCGTGCATTCGAAAAGCATCGGGCCATGTTCGAATTAATGGCTTCGATAGTGGATATGGCTGGATCACTTTCTTCAACGTTGTCATTACAGCCGCAGCCAATGCCACTTGAGTCGGACGCCATGCCCGTTTACGGATTTACAGTTCGTCAAAGAAGTTCCATACAAACTTTGATGAATTCACAATTGTTATCATGCAGATGGGTTCATCATGAAAAAAAAATGTCAACAAGTAATAAAGACACTGTTCTCGTCATAAAAAAGATAGAGGCGGAAATTAATTGAAATACACACAAATCTTGTAAAGTTGGATGTGTTTTGTGTGTTGATGGGAAATGTGTCGGGCGTTGATGGGAAATGTGGCGAAACGTGCGTGTGCTTTACATGTCGACAGGCGTTTCTGAAAAGAGGGTCTTTCCAGAAATTAAAATGCATTTCCCATGTGCATCCGTGGTTAAAAGTATTGTTACTTCAATCCATCTTCAATCGCAATTCTGACTTGACCTTGTAGGTCATTGCAGGGTGTGGGGTATTTGGGCGGATAAGCGTACCTTGGAGGCCACCGTACGACCCGGCGGCACCACGGGTGTCCAAAGGCGCAGTCCCGTTCTTGGTGATCTCCGAACAAAGGGAAACCCCACTTTAATTGAATAGAAAATAAGAAAACCTCCAAAAATATCAGATGTTCTCCTCTAGTTACCCTTCTTTCTCGAAGGCTCTATAAACGATCCCATTAAAAATTCAAGGTAAGATTAGTCTAAAGAATGAAAAGGGTACAATGGGTTTAATCTAGTGGATGCAAGAACGAGGTCGAGCCCCTTCGCTTTCGGGATTGGGGGAATAATCACCTGAGAATGAGTTGATGTTTTGTTGTTAGTTTGTTTTTCCTCCTCCGAGTTAATAGATGCGGACGTTAAAGGCGCAACCGCAACTGTAACAATTAGTTGTGTTAACTAGTTATGTTTTTATTTTTGCCTCAGAGAAAACCTTTTAAAAAGGGAGAGGATAAAGTACACCAAAAGGCACAAGCAAAGCAAGGAAAATGCGAATCCTATATAACCATGATACACACAGGGATGACTGCAGATCCCGTCCAGACAAAATGAAATATTAAAAGTTGTCAAAGACGACCCTGGGAGCTAGCAGGCCAAGAGTGTTCAGATTTTACCTCACTCTTTTCGTATTTTTAACGACAGTCAGTAACTTTCTCTCCAGTTTTTCCCCGTTTTTGTTTTTCAATTGAAGTAATTTTTTAAGTTTACTTTTTGTGTGTGTATACAGTTCTAAGTTTTCATTATTGTATAATATTGTAATTCTTCAGCATTTCTAATTATGTAAAATAATCGGTTATAAGCATGCTCGACAAAGCAACTTTCCATATGGACAAGAAACTTTAATCGAATCGAATCGAATCATCACAATTGAGAAGTTGGTCACATAATAGGCTTGAAAGTGACACATTACAAACTCGATTGGTAACGCACTTTGCGAATACAAAACATGTTGTATTTTGTGTTCAAGTTTTAAAAATGTATTTAATAAGTTTTATTTCAAAAGTCACAAAAGTTGATATTACCCTTTACGTATAACAAATAGTTGGTCCCCCCCCCCCTTCATCTTCTAGTTTTCAACACACCACTCAGCCAAACTGTTTTTTGTTTTTTATTCCAATTTATGGGGGGGGGGGGGGGGGGGTTCATGTTTTGTAAGGTTTTTTTGCATGTGACGTTCGTATCAGTTTTTATCTGAAGACAGCGTAAAATCGCCATTGAGTATTTTGATTGGTCTAGAGTGAGGAAGTGTGACTTTTAAATCATTTATGTATCTGTAAGTTTACCTGAAGTCACCATGTCTTTAAAAAGAGGTGTTATTTTCTGTTGTCGTCCTAAACTCACCGAACTTAATACAGATGGACAGTGAACGAACAAAGCTAGAAGGTCACTTTGTGGGCACTGCGGTTGCCCGCCTTCACACCCTTCTTTATCACCGGGAAGAAAACGGCAACATTCCTGGCAAAACGCGCTTCAAAAGCTGTCCATTACCAAATTAAACCGCCCTCACAAACCTTGAGAAGAAGACTATCAACGGCCAAGACGAAAAGGAAGTGGGACTCGCTGTCTCAATAACATACTCGTGGGTATTAACAAATTGAATGGCGACTTTAAAGGAAAGGCGGGGAGTACTGAGCTCTGGGTAAAATGCGAAAAGTTTTGAGCTCGATACCTCGTTGGAAAGTAGGACGAAGCTGCTGCAGCACTTGAACCAATGTGTCGATACCGGTATCGATACCAATGTCACCGGTTTTCTTGTTGAACAATTTTTTATCGAGTAGGCCCTATTTATTGTTTTTGGCCATTTTGGTTTGTTTGTTAATTTGTTTGTTTGCTTTGGGGGCTGTTGAGTTGTTTTGCCAAAATAATAATAATAATACACGAGGACAATGAGGATAGGGTGAATTGGACTGGTCATTCTCATTGCCAGTGTCCAGGTTATTGTCCAAGATCAATTGTATTCAGTCGAGCTTGAATGACCAACAAGTTGCACTCAGAGGGAACATGGAGGTATCAGCAAATTGTTCAGCAAACTGAAGTAAAATCTGTCCGTAGGAAAACAGTTCTCAGCGAGTTTCATGTGGCACTCAGTTTGTCCTGTAGCTTCCATATACTTAAACTACTGAGGTTGTGAAAAACATAAGACACATAGAGATATAAGTACAGCACAAACTCACATTGAAAGAAGAGCAGTGCGAGAGGGCAACCGTGAGGTGCACGCATCTACACAACCTGAAATGAACATATTGGTCTTTATTTTGCAAAAGTAACATTTGTGATGCCAGGATTGTAACAAATAAGAGCTGAATACAAAGTAGCCTCAGGTCAAAATAGGACACGACATGAACATTCTATAATAGACCTTATGCATTGACGTCACCAAGCCGCCATCTTAGAGGTAAACTGATGATGAAACAATGGAAACGCGCTGATTTGTACGCGCGGCGCACAAGACTGGCCAATGAGCATCTTCCTTTTGACCTCTAGGTGAGGGCGCCCTACTCAAATGACGTCATATGCATAAGGTCTATACAAATGTGATTTTATTTGATACAGGAAATTTATGGGAATGAAATTATCGAAATTAAAGAAGTAGTTGCTACATATGGCAAGATGATGAATTTCCACACAGAAAATCATGTTATCCATAATGTATATCTTGGTCTGTAAACGAGGAAATAAATGAAAACAAATGTTTGTTTTGGGGTTTTTTTTGCGTGTATTTTGTGGGTGTTTTTTTGTTTTTTGTTTTTTTTAACAAGACAGCATCTTTAAAGAAGGCAGTAGTAGGGGTGATGCGAGGGCGTTCTAAATCCGAAACAGCATCAAGGAGTTTCTATTCTAACCCCCCCCCCCCCCCCCCCTCCCGCACTAATCACGCTGACACCGAGACCCTCATTAACCAACTGTTACTAAGATGACTGTAAGCGACACCGAACTCGGGCATTGTGCCCGAAAAGTGCCGACACAAAGGATCGCCTTGCTGAATAAACAGTCGATTTACAGATCAATAGGGATTGGGGTGAAAACCTAAATAATCATTAATGTAGTCAATCACCCCACAACTGTTTCATGTTGTTGGAAAATATTTGGAGGTGATATTTTATGTTGTGTTTCTGGCCATCTTTGTGGTTGCGTCACCACCCCCACCCCAGTCTCCTTTCTTACTATATTTCTCTGCTCCTTCTGTCTGTATTCTGCCTCTTTCTCATTTTCCACCTGACTGCTTCCGTTACACTGATACTCTTGTAAGTGTGTGTTGTGTTGTCATTCAGCCTTTGAGAAAGACTCTGCTGGGTTCGAAACGTCTGGCTAATTTTAACTATTTTTTTGCATGATTAAATTAAAGTTACAATTTCGGAGTCGCTATATAATCAAAATGGCAATAGTGTCTGAAACTTTGGTCATCAAAGTCCGTTCCTTATTGTATTAAAGACAGTAAACTTATTTACTTAAAGTTAGTAAACATACTTATTTTTAAAACTGCAACATAAAACATCCGTACACATTAAAATAATTACCCCCTCTCTTGGGGGCGATCAACTTAAAGAAACAAAAATCTTTTTTTTCCCAGTTTTAATCCTGCCCCTGTCTAACAGTTACAGATCAAACTCATTAAACAGCAATCTAGACGTCTATACGTATCATAGGGAAATCCGTAATTATTTGGTGAACACCCACCCCCCCCCCCCCCCCCCCTCAACCTCTCATCATCAAAACCTTTCTCCAAACACTTTACGAAAAAACTAATCAAGGAAGGTGTGAAGATGCATCAGCAGTCCTTACCTAAAGCCCCGGGCGGGCCCTTTTTAGTTCTTCGGGAAGAGCGTCCCTAGGTCCCCCTTCTTCATGTTTTCTTTTTTCCCTCCTCTTGTCGCTCTGACAGTTTTTCTAATTTGGGCTAAAGACAGAAATGTGCCGGCCGGCAGGACAAGAGTGGCCGTACAAAGGCGAACCGGCACCGGGCGATGCTCGCTGGACAATACGGGTATTTAAACTGTTTTTCTAGAGCCATTGTGTGCCGGTTTCCACCCTGAAATGTGATACGCTGCATGTAGGCTCAATATAATTGCTAAAGAAATTGACTTTGCAACAAGGTGTTTATTTGTTTTGGTTTTTTTCCTTCTAAAAAAGGGGCAAAGCTAGTAAAAAAATTATACAAACAAAAACACAAACCACTAAATCATGTTGTAGGCCCCTATGAAACAAGCCTAGGTTATTTGTGGTTACCCCTATTACGATGTGCTTTAAACACTTTTCATTATCAAGTCGAGACCTGTTGGTAAAATCCACAGATCTGTGGTGTTGAATTTTCACCAATTAATATAATTTTTAGATTTCAAGGATTAATTATGGTTTATAAAAGAGGGTTTTGATTATTAATAATTATTATTATTATCACAGTTTACAAGTAAAAAGTGAAATTTGTTTTCCCAGTGTGCTCTAAAACATTAAAATTCAATTATGAAACTATATGCCTACTTAAAAAATGGAAAACATTTCGTGAATTAGATGGACAACAACAATATAGCCGCGCTCTTCGCGTAGCCCTGTGTACCTGTTCTACACTCGGACCACTATTGGATCCTTTCTCGTAGCTGTAGCCGAAGTCGCTTGATTCGAAAGCCTCAACACCTTTGGATGAGCATCCTCTCTTATCTCACAATTTTCTAATTATATTTTTCGGGGGAATTTATATAAAGTAAATAAGTGAATAAAATAAATAAGAAGAGTCAGAAGGTCAGCTGGAAAAATCGATTGGAAACCCCAAAGAAGCAGGTCAGCAACCCACCGTTAGTTGGGCTCAGTATTTGATATGATTATGTTAGAGTTTCCCTTCGCCATTGTTCCCCCAAACTGGGCTTTTGTTCCGTCATCATATCATCAGGCGATCAGACAATAAGGGGCAGACGGATTATCGATCCGGACCGGGCACCCACTTAAAATGCCGCCGTAGAAATCGACTCAAGTCGAGGCCGCTGAACTGGGGTCCCGGCCCGCTTTAGTGTCCAGCTCGCAAGGCCAGCCACCCTCTGTTCGGGGCTCGGTTTGGGGGAGCTGAGGGTTGAATCAACCAGCCTTCCCATTCCATGGTTAATGTTCGCTTGGCTTTGGGTATTCACCTCGCGGATAATGAGGGGGAAAATTGTCCTCTATTAAGCGGGTCTCTGTCCGAACTCATCATCAACAAAGGAAAAGAAAGACAGGGTGACGGTGTAATGACGGGTTTTGATCGGATTTAGGGGGCTGCGAAGGATAAAACGAATCATTATTCAGTCGGCAAGTAACAAGAGATGGACGGGCGCGACCGATTATTTAGCGGGGGCCATTGTTGGCGATTTGAGGTGGGGGATAAAACCATCAAAGGCAGCTAACTTTTGTATTCGTTGGTGGTGTAATAGTTTAGAATAGATAACAACAACAAATCGGAATTCGGTTCCATTGATGGTAATTTAAAGTTGATGGGAGAGTGGGGGCACTCCCGGCTTAATGAGATTGTTCGTCTCGCCCCTCAATTATCACCCTGTAACCGTCAGCCTCTCTTGCCTAACGCAGCCCCTGTGTGGGTTTCTTGTTACTCAAGATAAGTTTGAGAAAGCGCGAAACACACAAGTTCTCTCCCACATTATTATTGACATTCTCAGTGCTGTCCTTTTTACCCTTATTTGGGAACCATGAAACGTTGCCAAACCATGAAACGTTGCCAAACCAAGGAATGTTGCCAAACTAGTCAATCGAGAGAAACTCAAACTGAAAGAACCAAAAAAGCGCGCCCTTCCAATAGTGCAATTAACGAATGGCGCAAACACTGTTATGTTTTAGTCTTGCATGTTGGCTGCACGGGACCTGTTTAGATTGAACAGTGCAACAAAGCTTTCGCAGTTTTTCCGTCTTCAATGGCAGCTGTCTGGACTCAGCTTTACGTTCATTGTACCTGACCAATCTGTAAATAATTTGTTGGCTTAAAATTCTTTGCCAACGGAGGTTCGTCGTTTTGCGACAGTGTTGACAGCCCCTCCCCCATCACTGCCGCAATTCTGTCAACGATCATGAAATCTGCTCCGGTGATCGGTAGAGGGCGTGCATTGCATTCACGGTGTGTTAACAGACGGAAGTATTTTAGCGATCTTCTTCATTGTGACCCCTGAGTAGCATTGTGCAGTTTAGCCTCGGTTTGAAGTACGGTACGGTTGCTGAGAGAATGAACAACAAAATGGATGCCTCGTGAAAACAGTGATTTGCTTTGGACTAGGCCATAGACAATATACCTTGACTATTGACACTGTTCTCAAATTGTGACCATATTTGTCGCAACCCCTGTCTACCCATTGACGTTGACCTCATTGAACTCATAACGCCAAGAGGGATCACAGACTAATTTTCCTTCCAGCCTCATTTTGGTTACATTGCTCAGCAACGGGTGAAAATCAAGATGTCCTCACCGTGATCAAATTCACGTGAAAAACTTGTTTATGGTTAAAACGAACTTCTCTGTATTATAAAATAATAGTTTCTTAAAGTAGGATGAAGAAAATAGAAATACACGTCGTAGGTGTATTGCATTGTAAAAATTGACTGCTTTGGCCGAAGTATATGCTTTCAGCCATCATTGTTGTAAGGCCTTATCTGAATTTGCGGCTACGGCTTCAACTGTTGCTAAGGACGACCTATACTTCAACGCATGATGACGCGGAGATTCAGCCATAGCCGTCTAGCTGCCAATTCGGACACGGCTTACGCTTCTGGATTTACAAATGTACGTTTGTTGTACACTGTAAACAGAAATGAAATTCAAAATGCTGGAAACTATCAAACTGAAAGAAGATTTTCCTCGTTGAAAAAATTGACATGCACACTCGCATGTTATTATTTTGAGCACAATGGTTATTGACAAACAAGTTATGGCCAATACTATTGCAGGGCAATAGAGGGCGTTTGTCATTTATAGTGGTCATCTGCTGGAACCGTTGATCGCTCTCAAATAATTAGACCAGTGAATGTGAAATAAAAGTAGGGCCATGTCTGAATCAAGCGTCTTCGGTTACGGCTGTGGCTGTGGCTTTGGCTACTGCGTGAATAAAGCTGAAGAACAGACCTTTTCAAGGATCTGAGCCCAATTTCAAAGAGCTGCTTAAGCACAAAAAGTAGCTAAGCACAACAAAAGTATGCTTACCGGAATCCTATTATCAGGCAAAATGCCAATTCTCATGTAACACAAAAGATTCTAAAATAGTGTTTGATTTGTTGGAAACAAAGCAACCAGTCAAGGGGTGTATTTTTTGTTAATTGCAAGTTTGCAGAAATTGTGAATTTGGACACAGTAGGCCTAACTCTTGACACGATTTAATGTGTTACTAAAATGCGGTTTGTTTATCAGCAGTTTTATAGAAAAGTTTATAATGTTGGAATGATGCAGCATCCTTACAATTATTGTAGTTTTTTCAAATTAATTGCATTTTGAGCGGATTTCATAAAAAAACAGCCAACGGATAATCACGCCCGTTGTGCAGTTATTATCGTTGAAGACCACATGCAGTGTTAATCAAACGACACGTACGATTTCTATATTGTGTTTATATCAAAATATATTTCAATGTAGGCGGCAAAATGTCTTTGACAACTGCGTGGGGAAAACAGATTAAATCTCGTGCAAACAAAATAATGTACACTGTCCGACATACCGGCTGTTTAATGAGGCAAATTAAGTGTTTCGTAAACAAGTTTACGGGCGCAAACTTTTTGGGGGGGGTAAAATTCTTAACATACCACATTCCCTTTCGCCAACAAAATTCATACTTTGATCTGTTTACGAATAAGAATTTTAAAACTCATAATAGAGATGATTGCAATCAAAGTTTGATTCTGTGTATTAATGGTGTCTTCTTAGTGATGGCGGTGCCAGGTAAAGGTTGGTGGAGCCTTGTTGTCCACGGGACGGGGTTGGTGGAGCCTTGTTGTCCACGGGACTCTAGAAACTCCTGGATCAGAGTTGACCTGGATTCCGGGTCCGAGGGGGCTTGGCCGATTTCCGGGTCAAGCTAACCCGGAAGTTGCTGAAGAGATGGGATTAACTCAGATTGCGCATGCTTGACCCATTCTGGGTCAATTTGACACAGATTCAAAGTCATTCTGAACCAGAAATGTGCCAGGCCCCAGGACCAGGTTGTTTTTTAGAGTATAATTAATGCGGTAGATATCACACGTGAGGCTAGATATTGGGTCAATCTCAGGCGTACGGTCGCTAGGATAGTCGGGCTCTGGTAATGCACGTGAAGACTAAAGTGGTCGACGTCTCGAGCAGTGTGTTACTTGCATCTTCATTTTGACCCATACGTCTGCTAAGACATCTCGGAGCGGGGTGATAGTCTTATCAACTGTCGTAAGACATTTGATTTTGCCGAAATTGAACTATTTGAATTATTTTTAATGCACAAATTCTGGGGAAAAAAATCAACAACAACAGAACAGTAAACATGTAACAAATACCGGACGCTTGAAAATTTATTATATACCTGGTAACTACGTGGTTGTATGATTGGTTGAAAACTAAAGGGTTGGAATGTATGTTTCATTCAATTCTTTGGAATTATTTTCCCCATTCTGCTTAGAAAAAACCTTATCTGCTTGCCAGTTCTGTTTGTACATCTGCTTAAATTAAACCAAGTGGTCCAAATGGTGGATAGTCGCTTTTGTTTCGGGTTTTGACATAATGGGAAAGAAAATCAGCCGTCACAGTTGTCTCGGTAGTTTATTATCAAAAACGCAGTCAAAATCACGAATTGAGATCGAGCTTTTTGATAAAGTCAGACATGTCATGTTGTCGTGATCTTGACAGAGACGGTGCGGACGTGCCGTATCACCGCAGAATCTTCCCGCCAAATGCTGTAAACTGCAATAAATTTCAAGTCTTACGGTCTTAAATGGTCGCGGTTCAGTATGCTTCAACATGTCTTGGTCGTATAGATCTGTGTGCATGTTGTAGATAAGACGCGGTTTTAAATTCACTCGAGAAAAAAAGTGTTGAGACTAGAGAGTGGGGGATCGGGCTAATTTATCGAAAACAACATTTGATCAGTTTCAATCTGAAAGTTCACTTATTATACAATTTCCAACTAATACCAGTCTTCCAGAGAAACATTTAAATCTGAAGTCAAAGTCTACAAAACTGCATTTAAAAGGACCTCTAAAATCAACTATGCAATTATGTAATAAGCCTGACATCAGGGACGTGCACAAAATTCCCGCCACAACCTTATATTTTGTTGGTGCTTCCACACGTGACCTTTGAATTTGATGCATTTTTGAATTGTTGGTTGGATGCTTTATTTTTTCTTATCTTGAAAACTACCGGCATGCCTGTGGAATCTCACGGAGGCAACGGAGGCCATGGCCTCTGTGCCCTGGTATTGGCTGTGGTGCACGTTGAACAGATTCCATAGACTTTTACGATTTTCCAACAGAAGTGCCCTGTCTGTCTGTCTGTCTGTCGGGCTGTCGGTCTGTCTGTTTTGTTTGTTTGGCTGTCTGTTTAGCTTTTTTAAAGTTCATTGACTAGAATTTGGCATGGTAGGCGTATATGTTACGCTAAGTTGATATTTGTCTTGCTTCTTAGATTTTTCAGTTGCTAGCAGAAAAAAATGCTTATTCCAAATGTATTTAACTAATGTTTCTCTTTTTAATGCTTTGGTAAAACGCCCAAATATATTGTGTGTTTCTATCCAGATTGCATGATACCACTGCGCATGCGCACACCGTCACGATTATTGGTCGTGCTAGCGATTAACCTACAGCGCTCGAACTTGTTGAAGACTTTCCCCGCGAACAAAACAAAAACAACAACTAAATGGGAAACTGTAGGCATACGCCAAAACGGAGGGAAAAAATTACAACGAATCACGCCTTTTTGGTGGTAACTCGATTTGTGTTCAATTATGCGAGATAATTATTATAGGAAACGGCGTAACAATGCCACAGACACCCCCGGGGGTTTTAACATCAACTCACCGGCCCATTTGTCACCCTTTCTATCATCGTATCCGGCTCGCCACCTCTGAATACCAACTGTTATTTTCCTAAGTTGTTTTTTCTTGGCACGCTGGCCACCCCAAACACAATTGGTCTGTGAATAACCGTTTACGCCCGGTTGGCTTCCACAATGATTTCAACTGATGTGGAAAAGTGCACTTTCTGAAAGAAGGAAACGAAAAGCCTTGAAGGTATAAATGAAGAAGGGGGAAAAACTAAATGTGTAAACAAGTTTTGTGCTTAATATTTGTAGATGTGGGTGTATGTGTTATCACTGGGCCATCAGCAACAAACCAACAATAAATAATATTAGGGTCCTTCAATGTTAAAAACATGTTTTTTTCTTGATTTAGTTTTTGTTTGTACGTGTGTCCTGAAGCAGATTGCTCCTAAAACCGGAACATATTTTTTATGGAGGAATTTGAATCGCTCAAATACGAAATGATATAATTCAGTAGGCCTGCTGCCGAGGTATCTGAGTCGGAAATACCAAAAGGGTACCCCAGTCGGGAACCATGCATGGATATCCACATTGGGGTAAAACCTTCTCCAATCGAGATACCGAAAAGGTGCCTTGGTTGGGAGCCGAGATATCCACATTTTGGGGAAAGGGTATAGCGGTTGAGAACTGTAGATATCCACATTGGGTTCAACCTTCTCCAATCGAGGTATCTCTTCTCCAATCGAGGTATCGCTTCAAACCGAGATACCAAAAGGGTCCCGGTTTGGAACTGACGATATCCACATGGAGGTAAACCTTCTGCCAAAGTTTCCTTTACCCGATTGGGGTAGCTTAATACTCACAACGACCTCACATGACCGACGGCTCCAAAGTGCAGCATCCATATTCGAAACCCACCAGCTAATTATGTAGATGTTTATATTGTGCACTATTTACTCAGCAGCGTGTAATCCCCAGCAAAAACACCCGGCGTTTATTCTGATTATATCAAAATAACTTTTAGAAAGTCATGTAAAATAACATCATCAGTTGTGGTCGTTTAAGGTACCAATTAACAACAACATGAACAATTTAAATAGAGACTTTGTCCAAAGCATCGCCATCACCAGTACTGGCGCGAACATAAATGCGGAAAAAGCATTGTAAACAGTAATGAAAAGAACAAAATTATATACCATGTTGTTATGAAAAGCCAACAAGGTGTGAACAATAACATTCAATTGGTGTATGTGCCTATTAGGTACGGAGCTCCAATAGTGCCATTATAATAAGATAATTCATCTCGCCAAGTCGACTTAAAGGTAGGAATTCTAGACTGGTTTTTGTCAACTCAGTGCTGACTTATTGGCAAAGTTATCAAGAAAGATACAATAAAAGTCACCTGTGAAAGTTTCAGCCGAATGCAATTTGTACTGGTTGAGAAAACAGCAAAAAACCTGTCATGGCCGGCCTTTTCACAAGAACGTGGATTCCATCCACGTTTAGTAACAGTGGGTACCAACCGCATCTCTGGCCGCAGCATTCTCGAACGGACACCAACCCTCAGAAATCTGAGGCTGAGACGATTCAGGCATGAATCTTTTCTCAGATTCAAATAACGTTTTTATTTATTTCTAATCAACGGGGGCATCTCAGACGAAATAATTTCGCAGGATGCTTATCCTATCCTTTGCAGGCCTGAGTATCTTGAGTATACTAAATATAACCTGACCTGACTTGACCTGACCTGACCTGACCTGACCTGACCTGACCTGACCCGACCCGACCCGACCCGACCCGACCCGACCCGACCCGGCCTGACCTGGCCGACCCTGACCTAATCCTGCAGAATATACTTCATCTGTCAACTTGTCCCGATAATTTATCTTTCAAAGTCGACTCAATGATCAGAAACTAAAAATTCTTTTTAAAAAGGTGGTTGCGTTTTTGAGATATCGCCGAAAATCTGTAGTGGTTATGACCACGCAGGAAGCAAAATCTGTAATTGGAATACACTATCTCAGATTGAAATTTGGTTTGAATCCCTTTCTTTAAAACCACATTCCTTAGAGGGTATCGCTTCTCAAAATGATAATCATTATACACATTATCAACAGCTGCAGTTCTTCTTAGACGTTTTTATGGTCATTAGTTTTTGTAGTAATTACCCTCCCTTTATTGGCTATACCACCCCCCCCCCCCTTTAGGAAAAATATATCTTACCTTTTAAAGTTGTCCAACGAAAAACAAAAATCTTATTAATAATTAATTGCCAGCTGTCTGTTGAAAGTGGGACAATTAAAGTATTTTAAAAAAACGCCAGCGAAACGTGAACAATACCAACTACAAAATGTTTTATTATTATTTATTACCCTAAAACGCTTAGTAGGCCTAACAAAGGAATATCTATGGCGCCATACTTTACTTTGAATGGGACTGGGAATTAACTCCCCCGACTTGACAGCAGTATTCTCTCTTGTGTTTAACTCCCCGGGCTTTCAGTAATTTGAGGCCCATTTTCCGCATTTTAATCTCGAAAGGGAAATGTTTTCACGGCAAATAATCGCGAGAGTTGACCGCAAGGAAAACATCTCATTTTTTCTGTATTGGTAAAATGTAAACCTGGTAAACCCTGGCTGCGAAGTTCGGGTGAACTTTTGTCATGTCAAGTTCCATATAGACTGTGTGGTACTTTGTTCTTTGTGTTTACAGCATAATGATGGCATAGGAGAGAGAGAGGGGCATTTTTTGTTTACCCCTCCTCCTCCCCCATCCCCCGTCCGTCTTCTTTTCAACTGTTGTGTTATAACGAATCCCGTTCATCTGGTTTTATGCCCTGCCCGCCCCAGTTGTTACTCCAACCCACCAATAATTACTTTATTTTCACCCGGTTAGAAGCTGAATGTGTGCGCGGACCGTTTCCCATTGTAAGGACAATTATTAATACAGTCACAGATACCATTTCCATGTTTCATCCATCTTGAATAAATGTAACCAAATTAGAAGCTTTTTACGTCTTAATTTTAGAAAAAAATATATTAAGCACCAAAAAGAGGTGGTTACGCATACCCATGTTCCGGCACCGCTATGTTCCGACACCCCTATGTTCCGACACCCCTATGTTCCGACAGACCTGTGTTCCGACACCCCTATGTTCCGACACCCCTGTTCCGACACCCCTATGTTCCGGCACCCCTAGGTTCCGAAACACCTATTGTATTTCTAACCTTAACCCTAACCCTAACCCCAACCCTAGCGTGTAGATCATGAGGGATTATCAGAACATGGGGGTTGTCAGAACATAGAACAGTCACCAAAGAAACGTGTGCAATCCGATAGCCATTTAAAGGCACAGTGATGTGTAGGCCTAATGTTGGTAATTACTCCACGTTGATGACCATAGAAACCTACTTGGCAAAGAGCACTGGATGGCTGCTGATATTGTAAAACACGGTATTGTTTAAAAAACATTTTGTAGTAATGTAGTTTTAGAGAAAGAGGTAAATTTTCACCCATAAATTTGAATTCGAGAAAGGCTTCACGCCTAAAGCCTTTCTTATAGGCACTCTGAAAGCACACAATTCTATGCAACAATTAAGGGTGTTTTTTCTTGCATTATATTTTGGCAACTTCGATGACCAATTGAGCCCAAATTTCCACAGGTTTGTTATTTAATGCATATGTTGGGATACACCAAGTGAGAATACTGGTCTTTTGACAATTACCAATACCCTGCCTTTCAAAGTCAATGACAATGCCTATAGTTTTAGAATATTAACATAAAATCAGAAACAGTGTGGTTATTTAAAAAAAAAAAACGGCTGTAGCAGTGGGACCAGGTGATGACTCCCTATCCCCTCTACTCTCTCCTTTACGATAAAGAAGACCTTATCATCTTTATCAGGCCATTAATCTCCAATCTTTCGCAATTCCCCCTGAAACGTGCCTAATGCGGCATCCGAGCTACAACGTCCCGTTCTCTCTCAGGGCCGCTGCCGTCTACGGCGCGCTGATGACGGCCTGGGCACATCTGACGATTTGCGAACGTCCCGAATAGTATGAAGATAACGTGTTTTTTTGTTTTTTTTCTTTTTCTCTATCTCTCTAATGCGTTTTATAACACTTTCCACCACTATTTTGAAAAGAACACAGAGGGCCGTTGCCTAAACGTGACAATTTTCTTCCCGAGACCCGAACGTCAGATTCTGATCTAAAGTGGTCGTCGACGGCTGTTGTGCATGGTGGTTATTTGACAAAAAAGTGTCAAGACGATTTTTCTTTTCCGGAAGAGTGTTTGACAAACAATGGAAGAATGAAAAAAAAAATCGATTAATACAAAAACTGTTTGTGCCCTGTCAGTCAAGATGCCACCCCGAGGCCAAAGGAGGCGGTCCCAAGACCCATGCTTCTTTTGTTGAACAGACGATTATTTCGAAATGTTCTGAATGTGTCCCGAGGGAAACAAGAAGTTATAGGCTACTTGTTGACTATAATGTGAGCCCACCCGAGAACTAGAAGTCAATAGGCCACGTTTACAAGCAAGCTGGTTGTTGGTGTTGTTAAAGAGGAAGGAAAGTGAGCAATTCGATTTTGTCATTTACTATTTTTCTATTAGATTGAGTCCTCACATCAGTGGGGAAAAAATTACAAGTCTCTAAAATCTCGTCAAATTGTATAAATTGTCATTGTATTCGATACCCTTCCAGTGCAACAATTATTTTCAACATCTAAAACATCTGATGACATCATTCTTAGAAAAGTTGTTATTTCTATAACTCTTGAATTTAGGGTGAAATCATTACACAAAATGTAAGATTTCAAATGGCCAGATTGGTATATTGCCTGGTAATTACTCCACAGGTTAATGACCGTTAAAACTGACTTGGTAATAAGGAGCACTGGGGAGCTGTTGATGTTATAAAACAATGAAACAAACAACACTCTTTGAAGTAATGTAGTTTCAGAGGAAGAGTTAATTTTCACCCAAAAATTTGAGTCTGAGAAAGGCTTCAGGCATGAAGCCTTTCTCAGGCTTCTGAAAGCATACAATTCTAATTAATAATTATTCTTTCATTATTTTCTTGCAACTTCGATTACCAATTGAGCCCAAATTTACACACTGTCAGGTTTGTTAATTTATGCATTGGGATACACCATGTGAAAATTTTGGTCTTTGACAATATTTGGCTACCAAAAGTGTACCCATGCGCTAGCTTTGACATCAAACATTGTTATCAGATGTGTAAGGACGCATTAGTGAATACTCCTTTTTCTTTACAATAATATAACTATTTCTGAATTTATCAAAATGCAAGACTATACTAAATAAAACGATGCTTAATGTTTCAATAATGTTTCGCCATGAAACAGTTACGAAAGAAACGAAACACCTACAGCATTAAGCGAACGTTTTCGATCTCTTCTAGCTTGATGTATAACTCCTGAGTACTTTTACTGATGGGCTGATAATCGAGGCAAGCAGATTCCTATCTTGCAATAAAGAAGAAGAAGAAGAGGGGGTACATCTGGAGAATTAACAAACATGGCCTGCCGTGATGCCGGCCAGGAAGTCCGGTCAGTCAGAAACGCTGTCGTCGCTCACCGTCCAACCGCCGGGGGAGAACTTCAACATTATTACCGGCCGTTTCAGACCGCCAGCACTTAGGCCTAATATGCGTCATAAGTAACTGTTTCTACCACTAGTAAATTTTGTAGATTTTTCCGATTGCCTTATGGGAATTGGTCAGTCAGGAATTGACCTATAAGGTTACATGCGGTCAGAGATTCGGTTTTCTCAACCGACTTGTGCCAATTTTTATGTATGTGGTAGCTTGTACTTTTTGTGGCATAACCCTGTGATCCGCTCAGCCGAGCACGGGCGTCATTTGGCCCTCTTGAGGCTGTACGTTAGTGATGACACTTTTAAGTGTTGGGGGATTTAACCCTGATTGGAGCAACCCCCAATGATCAATGACCAACATAAAAGAAACCATATTGTGATCTCGACTTCTTTGCAATAAAGTCATGAATCTTCCATCAAATGTCCCCCATTTAGCATAAGCCTTCACCCCTCGATAGTCTTGGCCCAAGACGTCAGTGATCGACGTCTTGGGCCAAGACTACCCCCTCGATAAGAATGAGTCGATTGAGTAATCGACTTATTAAAGTAATCGACAGCACAGTTCGTAGAGATGATCCCACTAGCCTATGATCCATTATGTTCGAAGAAACACGCTGAGGATTTATTTTTTCATTCATTGTAACCATAGAGAATCAAAGCCGTGTCAGAATTAATAATGGCTTCCATTGGATATGGCTGGAACACTGAAAAGTCTTGCAACCAACACTGCTGTGCCGCAGCCAACGTCTCATAGTTTGTCAGAAAAGTATTGTTCATAGAGTTATTGTGAACGCCATGGCGTTTTGTCAAGATGGTGCACCATCTTGACAAAATTAGTAACTATGTTGACTAGAGAAACACCGAGCGCTCCGGAGCTAGGTTGGTCCAGTTGGACAAGCTGGTTCAACCATGCAGCGTTCGAGTGACAGCTGGATCGACTATGGTTAAGTCTAGACGACTCTAGTCAGCCAACCGAACTTGCTCATGGATGATTGCATTCAAATTATCTTTTAGCTAATAACAGTAGATGGCGCTCGACTTAAATGACTGGGGGCTGGGAGCAAGTTGTTCCTGCCAACATGACACTTTTCGTTGTAATTTTATGATCTGTCACAAAAATACTAGCTATTTTTTTATAATTTGAACAAGAAAACAAATAATAATGTGCGGGAGCTTTTTTTTGTTTGTTTAAAACAAAACTAAAACGGGCTATTTCGAAATGCGCGCGGAATTCGTAAATTGAACCACGATTCGCATTTGGAACAATTTCATTCTTTTCCCATGGTGCATTTCAGATTTACAAAATGGCGCCGGGCATAACACACGTTTGGAGGTCTGTAAAAATATTTGTTTTTATCGTGAAAAATCCTTGGTATCTAAGTTATTTTATGTTCATATTCAAAATTCGTGGGAAAATACAGTTCCGTTTTTCTAAAACCAGGTGTAATCCCAAATTCATTTTGTTGATTTGCAACACTTTGATGAAGTTGAACCTCACGTTCCCGTTGCAACTTGAGACTTCTTTGTTTTCCCCTTGACCAGTTACGATATGTTGATATAGTGTTGTGTGATTACTGTTGTTTGTGTTGATTACTAGTCAACGTGAGACGTGTATTGCTATTGGTGTTTCACGGTTATGAATAGCCAAACATATCAGCCTGGATTGGAGTGGTTTTGTTTCAAATGGACTGCGTTTCAAAACTTTCCTTTTTTTTGTATTTCTTTTCGGAAAAGATGCCAAATCTGAGTGACTGGACTGGGTTGTGCTTGGCCCTCTTTTTGGCCTTGGTTGGTGGTGGTGGGCTGAACTGGGAGTGGGAGAGCTTCTTTTTCTCTTGTTTCTTAGTCAAGTCTAAAAAATAAGCGGTTACGATTGCAAAATGTGTCACCTCATTAATAATATAGAATAGAAAAACAAATAATAGCGCGTTAGTAAATAGTATACTTACTACTACTACTACTACTAGTATGAAAAGTAATGTTATCTTATTCTTATCTTATTTTAATTACCAAAATATGGGGTCTCTTTTACAAACGCCACAATGGAAGCAAGATTGAAGAAGTGGCATAAGATACTGCTTACTATTAGTAGCATTCAGTGTGCTATAAACTTGTTCAGTCTAAATATTTCGCTATGCAAAATTGCTGTGCGAAATCATTCCCTGGTACTATTATTATAAAATTATGATTGTTATTGGCTTAGGGATACAAATATTTCATACAATTTTTTTTCTATTCTTCTCTGTTTTGTAGATGTAATCTCGAGGTCTTGCAGACCATCAGTGGTAGGTCTGCTGTTACTGCGCGGGTAAGTGAGTTTGGTCACCCTTGAAACCTCCTTATCATCCAGTAACTTCCTAGTAGTGTCTGTGAAGAGGCCCGTTATCTTTTGTTGAACTGCTTTATCCTACACCTACATGTACCCTACCCTTACCCTACCCTACCCCTACCCCTACCCCTACCCCTACCCCTACCCCTACCCCTACCCCTACCCCTACCCCTACCCCTACCCCTACCCCTACCCTACCCTACATGTACCTAAACCCTTCCCCTACCCCAACCCCTGTACCTCAACCCCTAAAGAAAGGCCTTCCTAATACTCTCTGTGAAGAGGCCCTTTTTATTTTGTTGTACTGATTTTCCCTACACCTACCCTAGACCCTTCCTTACCCCTACCTCTCCCCTTACCCTTATCCTTACTCCTACCCTTACCTCTACCCTTACCCCTACCCCTACACCTACAGGGCTTCCTAAAACTATCTGTGAAGAGGCATTTATCTTCTTTTTTAAAAACTGATTTACCTTACACCTATCCTACCCCTACCCTTATCCCCTAGCCCTACCCCTACCCCTACCGCTATCCCTACAGGGCTTGAACTTTATGCCGAACTGCAGTCTCAAGGCCACCAGGGTGTTGTGTTTTTCAATTGAATAATCACTGTGTAATAACTTTAATAATAACAAAATTATGTTCAAATGTTGACTTTGAGACTCATTAAAAAAAAAAAGGTTTGTATAATAAACTGTGGAAAGGGTTTTTTCTAATTTTGGTTCTGGTCTTTTAAAAGCAAATTCCAGTCCAGTAGAAATGTTATACTACAAATCCTGCAGTCTTTTGGATTTTTGCCCCAAATTTGAGGTTAGAACAAATCTACCCATACCCTACTTTACCCTTAGCCTTCCCTACCCCCCCTACCCTCCCCAACCCTACCCTATGCTAACCCTAGCCCAACCCTACCCCACCCTACCCTAACCCTAACCCCAACCCTACCCTACTTTGGCTTGTTGTGTCTTACCTCTTCAGATTGTTTAATCCTCGTTTTGTTCTTGCTTTGTACTCTGTGTAGACTCTGATAGCGGAGGAGCTAGCAAACCACAAGCCACTTCTGCTAGATGGCTTGCTGTTTTACAAGCCACACAGGTAAAGATAAAGGAATGGTCTGATTGAGAGGGATGTTTTAATGAAAACACTTAGTGCCTGTTTGTAAATGAAGTATATATAAACACAAGCATTACATAAGCGGGCCTGATGCTTCGTGATTGGAAGAGCAAAGGCACCAAGGCATTTTCTTCTTGGTAAGAAATTTTCTTCTTTGAAACAATTTGAAAGTTCTAGGGTCACCAAGGCAATGACCAGGGGCAACGGAGGCACTTGTCTCTGTTGCCTCCAGAAAGTATCTGGCCTGTATAAGAAAAGTTTGATTTTTGATGGGTACTTCAGAACGGAAACAAAATCTTAATAGATTTAGATTCAGTACTCAACCATGAGACATTTATACTTGACCCTTACCCTCTCAAATCCTTTTTTATCTTCCTCACCAAAATGAAGGATTCAGTAGGCGTATGGCTGTAGGCCCCCCAAAAAACTTGCTTATCATGGGGTCAGGCATTCCAATCTTATTTGAGTCCAAACATGTTGGTTTATGAGGTCAAATGTAGGCAAAAAGGCCAAGAGACTTAAGGTGACGGAACAAAAATTGAGACACCTCCATGTTTTTAAAATCTGATAGTGAGGATGCCGAGAAGAAGCTGACGGCCGACAAGAATGTGGGTCGCCTGGAGCGCCGGTTCCTCCTACAACTCAGCCAGTTTCTGGATCTCGACGCAGTGCAGTGCAAGGAACTATTTGAAGCATACATCCTGAGTGCCTTCCGAGGAACAGGTGCACAGCTGCAGGTAAGAGGGTCATAGGTCATAGGTCATATCATCATGTCAGTGCAATTATGTATCTCCTAAAATAGCACTTGCGTAATGCGGGTGTTTGAAATTTTCAAAATGTATCTTATTTTAAATAGCCTTGGAATTCAACGTTTTCGTTTGGAGCATTTACGTGCAATATACAACATTCTTGCAAAAACAAGATAGTATGCTTTGCAAAATCGAGATACAACACTTTTGTGAAATCGATATCCAACATTTTTTTGCAAAATTGAGATACAACGTTTTGCACTGAAGTAACGATATCGAGTATGTTGTACCACGGTCAAGCCAATGCCCTCTAAAGACCAGGGCCCAATTTCATGGCTCTGCTTACAGTAAGCAAAGAATCTGCGCTTACGTCAAGCGTATTTCACGGGTTAGCAGGGAATTTTTGCTTGTGCGCTTGCTTGTACACAGCCCAATTGAAGAAAACATGAAAATCTACATTTGGTGGTGATTGCAGGCAACATTTTGACAACTTTTGATGTGAAAAGATGGGGGGGGGGGGGGGACATCTCAAGCTTGTTCAGTTTGAATTGTTGAAGTTATGAAAAGAAATGTAAAATGTCCTTTTAGAGTGAAGTATCTTTTAATTTAAAATTATATATTATGTTTTTTCTTTTTTGTACTGCCCCTATGAATTCTATTGATTTACATATATGGCGCGTTATAAATGCTTATAATATTATGGTATTTTTGCCTGCCAGTAAATGCCCTGGAGTGTTCCCTATTTGTAAAGAAGGTGAGGTGGTCTTTTTTAAAACATCATCGGACAAAAAATCTAAGAAACTATAAAACAAAAAAACTACTTCTGAGGACAAAGAAATGGCAAAATCACTAAAATTCTTGCAGTTTGGATTATTTGTTTATTGTTTACGCAATGGCAGAAGGAAACACAAACATGTGTGTTTTTTTTCTTTTCTTGCAGTCCATTCTAAAAGATGAGAGAAGTGTTCAGGCGTTACTCCAAAAGGTAGGAACAAATTTAGGACCTTTAACTCTCATATAAGTTATTGTATGCTTAGTTGAAGAAATAATTTATTAACCTTCCTACTCTATGACCATTGAACATCATCCACTGTGGTTTTGATTAATAGATAAACTATGCCAGCCTGCAGTATGATATCATGTGGTGAATGCATCTGCACAATACACAGTCAACCCTCCTACTGTCTGACCATTCAATATCATCCACTGTTTTTTTGATCGATGTGAATAATTAGCAACTTGTACACCCATTCGATTGCCAGTGCTGCATACTCCCAAGAAGTTGAACTGGTTTCAGGAAAGCTTAGGGCCTGATGAATAGTGGTAATAACAGTGTTAAGACACTTTGAAAGGCCTACTTTGGCTACAAAAGAAAACTTAATAAATCAATTTAATTTTTACGAATGAATTTACAACCTTTGGTTTTGATATTTTGTTGCAGGTATGGGAGTACTACCACACAGAACGCATGATGCTCCTCCATTGCATCAAACACCTTCTCAGTTTCCATAGAGATGTGGACCACCCTTACCAGGTAAGGACTCCAATGTCTCCTACTCAAGATCTTTGTAGACCTACTTTTGAGGCGTGTCGTGGCCAAGTGGGAAACCTTTTTAGTGCCAAGGTCATAAGTGCACGATCTATTTTGTGTATCCTGAGAGCGCCATTATCGTATGTACGATCTATTTTATGTACTCAAAAAGTGTCGTCAATAGTACATGTATGCCCCACACATTTACAAGAGGGCATTATCACTCAAGAAATACTATTGACTTTGGGATGTACCAAGGCAACACAAATCAGCACAGGATACATTTTGTTTGTTGAGAAAGACACATTTTTTCACATACAGAATTTCGAAAAACCTTTAAAAACCCTGGCCTTTTAGGTTCAAAACACACACAAAAGTGGGCACTGGCGGAGGTAAGAGCACCAGACTCATAGAAGCAATTTGGGCAATGGCTCTACTCTCTACCTCAGCTTGTATGTGCCTCGAAATTCTACTGTTGTGGCATTGTGAGGTATGGGTTGGTTGTCACAAGAAACACACTAACAGTGGGAGGGTTAAGTGAGATGTACTGCCAACGAGGACAGCATTTACGATCAAAGTTATTACTACTGGCATGAACCGGTACCAACTCAAAACTAAGGAAAGCATTCAAAAAGGTTTTATAAATCATTGTTACATTTTGTTTTTCTAATGTTTTCAGGAGCAGTATTTGGGGTGCGTCTCGAAGCTGGAGGAAAAGAAAGTGTATGACAGACTTTTGAAGCAGTATGAGACCAGTTTTAATTCCCCGGTACCCACCAGACACATGAGGGGTCCTTTGATGGTAAGCCCAAGCTAAGATCTATCCATTGTACTAGGGTTAACTGTTTTAACAGCATAAATAGGAAAAAACTTTGAAATCCATTTCAAAGTTTCCAAAATGTTTAAACCAACCAGTAAAAAAATACGTCATTCTTTTTGACTTGCCTGTAAAGAATTTTTACCCTGCTTTGTTTTGTAGCAATTCATAAAAATGATAATAATACTTCTGAGCAATCATTGGTGAGCCAGTCCTGGACGAAAGCAAAGTGTTGATAACATTTGATTTAAAGCACATGTAAAACTTTGGTAATTGTCAAAGACCAGTATCCACACTTGATGTGACCCAACTGTTCACATATACATGAAATAGCAAACCTGTGAAAGTTTAAGCTAAATTGGTCTTCGGAATCATGAGAAAACAGTGAAAACCCCATTATATGTTTTAACTGTTTTCAAACATTGGATTTTACCATGAGTGATAAAGACTAATTGTTTTACTAATTTCTGAAAAAGCTAAAGCATTTCAAGCAAAACTACTTCAAGGGAAGTTTTCCCCATGACCATCTTTATATCATGTAAGTTATGTGCAAATCTGTGAACATTTATATTTTCAATCTTACCAATGTTGTACACACCCTTTGAAGGAAGGGGATTCTTTTGTTAATTACTCCAAAAATTAATGACCATAGGTAAAGAAATTTAATAATTAAAGTCTATAGAAATCAGTTATAAATACGTTTAAATACATACATACTGTACATACTACCTACATACTTTTTTGTTATTTTTTATTTTTTTAAATTTTATTTAGGCCTTATGTCAAGGAATCTCTGAGTGTGTTCTATTCTTTTATTAAATTTTTTATTAGGAAAAAGTACCAACTTGGTAATTATCAAAACAAACCTCGTTGGTTCTAATCTGAAAATTCACTGATTATAAAGTGTGTAACAGTGACAATCAAATGAAATCAATTAGCGTTTTGCATGGCTGATGCAGACGTAAATAGCCGGGATCTCAGACTTGAAAGTCTACTCCTCCAAACATGTTTTCTCTCATTAACAAAAAAGCCAATCCAATAAGCTCCACCTCCTTACTGCCTGGACCAATGACAAACATGAAAGAATGGCCAAAAGTCACCAAAATGAACATGTTCAGAATGCTGCTATCATTAAGACAGATGTGTGGCGCAGTTTGTATGGGCGCACTGCCCTGGCTGGTCTAGGCGTGGGTGGTTGGCAAGGCTTAAATTGATTTATCTTTTCCTCTGTTTGTAAACTCAAACGAAGTGAACATTATGGGATATCACTTGTCCTATTATGTGTATTCTATGTAGAAAACTGTATCTTTCAGCATTTATGAAATAAGCAATTATACTAAGTGTAATACAAGTATGTGTAAAATGCAAATTAATAAATCAATGTCAAATTATTATTACTGGGTTTGCTAAATGAGAAACCAAATCTAATCAAGTCCATGTACAGGGACATAATGATCCAATGCAACAGTAACCCGGTCCCATAAACACCACACTCATCTGGATGTGATTTCTATCAAAACTGCAATGCAAAGTGATGAGAACTCAGAACTTATGCAGAGTTTCAAGGAACAGCAGCAGAGAGCAGACCTGGAGATCTTTGGCTGACCATTTTGGACTTCATCACTTATTTATAATTGCTGTCGATGTTGGACTTGGTCACAGTTTGTGTGTAAGGCTACCGAAGCACTCTAGCATTTAGAAACTACATTTAGAAACAAACATTTCAGCAGTAAACAGATTGACTGACTGATAGACGTACCTCTTGCGCAACGTGCATTGTTGCTGGTACACTGAGGTCACGCACATGTTTTTTACATCTCAAGAGCAAGTGTCATCCAATTGTCTGCCTCTTTCTACCTCAGTGAGGGCGCTGTTTAAGAGTGTAATGTCATAATGCAAGGGGTCTATTGATTGATTGATTGATTGATTGATTGAAGATTCTTAGCTACATCACTTAAGACTGTTTGCATTCGCCCATCAGACTGAAGAATAACTCCAATATAGTTTGTGTTTGTGATCAACACATAAAGTGAGAAATAATCTTGTTACATCCACACAGTACTTCATTGATAAAAGTTGACAACTAAGATCAATCACTACCAGCATCAGTTTAAGATTGTAGTTGATATTTCTGAGGCAAACAACTGTGTTTAAAATACAGAGGATGGATGAATGGGTTCCTATCATTGGAATTGTACAAGGAACTGTTGGAATGGTTCTCAACACTCTAGTTTGGCTGGTCATCCTTCGCACCAAAAGCCTTCATAATCTGACAAACTACCTGTTGGCATATCTTGCAGTTGTTGACAGTTTTGTTTGCTGTTACTCAATTGTTTTCCATGACACACGGGAGGTCCAGCTACCAGAGAGTTTCATTGGTATGGATATCTATTGTAGGATTGTCAGGAGTGGCTTTATATTGACATTAACAGCCTACTCATCAAGTTATGGTCTGTGTCTGGTGACCTATGAACGATATATAGGAATAGTGCATCCACTGCACTATCCAAGAATGATGTCTACTAAAAAAGTTATCATGATCATTTTCGTAGCATTAGGGATGTCATTTCTATTTTCAAGCCCATTTTTGTTTGCAAGGCATAAAAGCAATGATACCAGCTGGCTTGATTGGGAAGTGATTGACTCATCTGAAACCTTGGAGATTTCAAGCTCATCTTTGTTTATGGTGCATGCAAGCAATGATACCAGCTGGCTTTATTGTGAAGAGATTGACTCATATGTCACCTTGGAGAGTGTAACACTTGTGCTCTTCATTCTATTTGGCTACCTGATGCCCATCCTTTTCATGAGTTGGGTTTACTACAAGATCCAAGCCACTCTCAAGAGAAGTGCTCAACGACTCCAACAACAGAATGTACAAGGAGCCGCCCTTGAGCTTTTACAGGCCAGACAGAATGTGATTAGCACGCTTAAGATTGTCATGGGTGCATTGGTTGTTCTGTGGACACCAAATGTTTTCATATTAATCATCTTCTTACCAGTACTTCCAATGGGAGAAAGGTTTTACATCGATTCTGTACAAACAGCTTATGAAATATCCGAACTCCTATACTTCACAAACTCTGTGATCAATCCCATCATTTACGTTTTCAAATACAAGAAGTTTCAGAAATGTCTTCAAGATATGCTGTGTTGTTGCATTGGTCGACCTCTGAGGCCAAACCGGATTGGTGTTCAGGTCACTATGAATGAACAAAATGTGTGAGCTAGGAGGGCTCAACCATTCCACAGACGCGGGGCAGCCACAGCGTATGAGCTATCCCCAGCCTTCCTTCTAGTCCTGGGAACAGAAAGCAGGGAGGCTGATCGGCCGATGAGCGGAGTCGGTGCCTGTAACTTGTAAGCATCAGAATATTAGAGTTGTGGGAATGTTCTGCTATTATAAAACATATCTTTTAAAAATCAAACCGACGTTAAAGGCAAAGTATTCCTTTGGTTTTTGGAACCATTCGATTAGAAATATACAATAAAACTAACCTGTAAAACTTTCCTTTTTAAAGGTGGTCACGTTTTTGAGATATCGCCGAAAAACCAGAGCGAATATGTCCATATAGTAGGAAGAAAAATTCTCAATAGGAATACACAATCTGAGAAACATTTTTGACAGAAACTTTTCTCAGATTCAAATTTTGGGTCATGAAAACTGATATCTTTTTACGTAACCACATTTCTTCTTTGGAGTGAAATATTTCTCAAAAGTTGCTGTCGGCTTCTAACAAATACGTTTTTATTGCCATTTATTTTAAGAGTGATTACCAAACGTATACATTCCCTTTAAGTCATAACCATCATAATGTTGTTCATGAGATGATGAAAGGGACATTTTAATTTGTATCAATCCGGAACTGACATTGATGCTCATCAAACAACTGAACTATGACTGAGAAGAAAAGCTCATTCAGCTGTACATTGATTTATTACTCATTCTACAACACAATAGCTGAGCCTATTGAGATAATGAGAAAATGGAACAGTATTCATTTGTAGAGAGTTCAACAATGAAGCGTCGTCCTTGTCAAGTTTCTCCATTGATCCTCAACAAACAACTGAACTATGACTGAGAAGAATCAAGCTCATTTTGCTGTTCATTGATTTATTACTCATTCAACAAAACATTAGCTGCTATTAAGATATGAATGAGAAAATGGAACACTATTCACTTGTAGAGAGTTCAATGAAGCGGTGTCCTTGTCAAGTTTCCCTAATCAGTTGGTAATGATATTATATTTCATTGTAAAAAAACAGTAACAAAATATGGTTTTAAAGTTTAACTCTAGTTTATTCCCATGCTGTTTGGGGACTGTACACACCTCCTGACCTCTGCATGACCTCCATTCATGGCATTCAGGTTGGCTAATGGTTCATTCTTCCCTGCCTTTCACCTCTGTGGACCTCGGTTCGAATGCTGGGCCGACAATGCCTTGCATGTGGATTGGGTTTTAAGCCACTACCTGAATGCGTGGGTTTTTCCCTATCTGGGGTTTTTCTCTCCGCATCTGAATCTGAAATTTTTTCATCATCTTCTCTGTACAGGTATCTTTAGACGGGTCTCAACAAGTTGTTTATTTATGAGACCATTTAGGTAGCGCCTTCTTAGGCCTAAAAATAAAATGTTATGTTGGCGTAACCCGACCTACCCTTAAAAAAAAGGGCCTACCCTGGGCCTACCCAGTCCGAGTGGGCGAGCCATTTGGACAAAGATGGACGGGTGATTGAAGTGGCGGAATTACTTAAGAAGATTTTCCAAGGGGTATGTTCAATATGTGGAATGCAGCTCTCAGCTTGAGTGCTATCATTATCTCACGAGTTATTGCTTGCCTTGCTATTTGCTAAGTTGTCATTGTGGTTTTCGAGAAATAGTTTGTGTTTGTTGCTCATATCATGGAGGAAGGAAGTATTCTCCCATAATATATGGTCACATCAGTGAAAAACATTGTATCTTGATTTTGCAAAAACATTGTCTCCTGACGATGACTAGAGCAGGCTAGTCGAAACGTTGAGACCAATGAAGAACTCGCTCCGCGGCAATGAATTTAATAACGAGAAGTCCCCTCGATCCACTAAGCAAAAGTAGTAGTCCCGGCTGATTTCCTACCTTCCGCCCAGGTAGTAGTTAATAAGCAGGACAGTTCTTTTCAGAACTAAGAAGTCTCCCGAATTCTGAAAAATCTACTCCGCGGCAGTAGAATAAATAGAAAGACAAGTTCTTAAAGAACAAAATCTAGCTAGCAAGTAGATATACACATGTTGTTACCGCAAACCAAGTATACAAAAACATTGTACCTTGTGTGAAAATACTGTGCGTACTTGTTTTGTTTGTACTTCTGGGCTATTTTAAGGGAGATATGGCATTTTGACAATTTCCAACTCTCACGTAACTCAAGTGCTGTTCTAGGAGATACAACGTTTTTTGCACGGACATGTCGATATACTTCAAACCCTTTTTGTTTGGGTTGATGTTTATGTTCCTGGTTGCCGAGTTCTGTTTAATATCATTTATTGGCGAGCTGTGAAGCAGAGTGAGCCTATGTAATGACAATTCCCGTCTGCTGTCAGTGGATCCGTCGGGCTGTCAGTGGATCCGTCGGGCTGTCTGGCCGTCCGCATTAAATAAATGTTAAAGTTTTAGGATCAAGCTTCAACATTTATGTTTTGAGTTGTTTTGTTATATGGCATCTAAAAGCCCTTAGTGAATAGTACAATGACAGCCATATATTGTGTTTCTCCACAATTTTTTTACAATAATGTTTTCGGAATTTAAAAAGAAATGTTGAAGTTTGTTTCACAATGTTGAACACTGTGCCCTCTAGACTTTTTATAAAAAACTTTAGACTAAACGTTGGATGTTTTAGAACTAAATTTGAATGGACTTGCTACAACACAACAGACATGCAGAAATTGTTTAAACAAAAACCAAACTCCATGTCACTGGTTCCAGTTGAATGATCTAAAACAATGAAAACATTTAATGGTCATAACTCCTTATTGCAATGATGTACTGACTTGAAACTTGAATCAAATATTGCTACTGACACAACGATTTAATGCAGTCTTATTTCCCAATATTTCTCACCATGCTGTCACATTTGAGGTTCCTTGATGTTTCTGTTTTTTAATTGTTTCCTCACCTGTCTGGATACAACCCCAATTTCCCATATAGATTTTAAATACAGATACTTCCTTTTTTTGTTTCCCCATCCTGAGCCTACCCCAATGAACTAAAACCAAACATAACAACACATAGTCTATTTCCACTTGAGTTTCTTGAGAATTGTGTAAGCTCATTTTTTCACACATGCACATATAAGTATACATGTTTAGATGTATCTGACTATCTGTACATACCTGCACATGGATGAATATTGTAATTGAAATACTTCCATCTAGTCAGGTCAATGGTTTCTTGTAAAGGCTTTCTATTCTGAGCCTGATCTTTGTAGTATGTTGGTCTTTAAGCTGTGAATGAGAGAACTCATCTTAGAATTTTTTGTTACTATGTGTCAGACAGTGTTAGAACTAGGCCAGTATCTTTTGAATGACCATGCCAGATATGTTGCAGAGGGAGTCCCCCAATTGTTCCCATACTTTAACACACTTTGAGTACTTTGTGTTGGAAGTGTGTTTATTATTATTTTCATTAATTGTTCCTCACCTGTTTGTAACTTTCTTAACAAATAAGAAAGAAAAGTGCAAAGAAAGGAAAGCAAGTAGTATGTGTAGTAGCAATTATTTTCTGGCTTGGTAAAAAAAATTCCAAGTTTGGTGACACTATCTGTATACATATAGACCTTATGCATTGACGTCACCAAGCCGCCATCTTAGAGGTAAACTGAACATCTTCCTTTTGACCTCTAGGCGAGGGCGCCCTACTCAAATGACGTCATATGCATAAGGTCTATAGACACACACCTCAAACACATTGTTTACATGTACCTTTTGTATGCAATGTGTTGGGTGTGTCTATGAATCTTATTGTTTGTTTCGTATCTATTTGTGTCTCTTTGTTGTCAGCCCTCGCCCATCCTTAGCCCCCACTGTCACTGCCACTTTAAACCAAGTACAAAAGGTCAAGTGCATACCTGTTAATGTCCCCACCCATCAGTTGATCAAATGATTGACTTTTCTATTAGTCTTTGTTTTTCTATCTGGCGATCAGCAGCTCGCCATGGCAGCTTTGCTGTTCTAGTTACTCATTAGCTGCTATTGAGATAATGAGAAAATGGAACAGTATTTATTTGTAGAGAGTTCAATGAAGCGGTGTCCTTGTCAAGTTTCCCTAATCAGTTGGTAATGATATTATATTTCATTGTAAAAAAACAGTAACAAAATATGGTTTTAAAGTTTAACTCTAGTTTATTCCCATGCTGTTTGGGGACTGTACACACCTCCTGACCTCTGCATGACCTCCATTCATGGCATTCAGGTTGGCTAATGGTTCATTCTTCCCTGCCTTTCACCTCTGTGGACCTCGGTTCGAATGCTGGGCCGACGACGCCTTGCATGTGGATTGGGTTTTCAGTCACTACCTGAATGCGTGGGTTTTTCCCTATCTGGTGTTTTTCTCTCCGCATCTAAATCTGACATTTTTTCATCATCTTCTCTATACAGGTATCTTTAGACGGGTCTCAACAAGTTTTTGAATTATGAGACCCATTTAGGTAGCGCCTTCTTAGGCCTACAAAAAGAAATGTTGTGTTGGCGTAACCCGACCTACATGTACCCTAAAAAAGGGCCTACCCTGTATATTTATATTTTTTTCAAGGGAAGAAATTTAATAATTAAAGTGTCTAGAAATCAGTTTAAAATATGTTGAAAACCATTTCTGACCATTTCTCTACAATTGTATAGCGATAGCGTCCATGGGTCGGTGTGCCAATGTTTTGCACAATATGCAGAAGATCGTTACTTTAGTACATGTATGATGTACAGTCTTGTTCAACCAGTCTGCAACAAGTGTTTAGATGATGGGAAAGATTTCCCAAAACCTGGGCCATTTAAACACCGAAAGGTTAATGTTGCTGAAATATCCTATACCTAGACTACACAAAAATAAAATAAAAAATAAAAAAATAAAAAATACCTCCTACCCTATTTTTTCTGGCCCGGTACGCCAACATAACAATTTATTGATGTTTTTTTAAACTATTTTGTTTAGGCCTTATGACAAGGAATCTTTTAGTGTGTTCTATTCTTTTACTAAATGAAATTAAATGGCGTTTTGCATGGCTGATGCAGACGAATTAGCCGCGATCTCAGACTTGAAAGTCTACTCCTCCAAACATGTATTCTCTCATTAACAAAAAAAGCCAATCCAATAAGCTCCACCTCCTTACTGCCTGGACCAATGACAAACATGAAAGCATGGCAAAAGTCACCCAAATTAAACATGTTCAAGTCTGTACATGATGTCATTAAGACAGATGTGTGGCGCAGTTTGTATGGGCGCACTGCCCTGGCTGGTCTAGGCGTGGGTGGTGGGCGAGGCTTAAATTGATTTATCTTTTCCTTTGTTTGTGTTTTAAACTCAAACAAAGTGAACATTATGGGATATCACTTGTCCTATTATGTGTATTCAATGTAGAAAACTGTATCTTTCAGCATTTATGAAATAGGCAATTATACTAAGTGTAATACAAGTACGTGTAAAATGCATATTAATAAATCAATGTCAAATTATTATTACTGGGTTTCATAAATGAGAAACCAAATCTAATCAAGTCCCATGTACAGGGACATAATGATCCAATGTAACAGTAACCCGGTCCCATAAACACCACACTCATCTGCATGTGATTTCTATCAAAACTGCAATGCAAAGTGATGAGAACTCAGAACTAATACAGAGTTTCAAGGAACAGCAGCAGAGAGCAGACCGGGAAATCTTTGGCTGACCATTTTGGACTTCATCACTTATTTATGATTGCTGTCTGTCAATGTTGGCCTTATTCTTAGTTTGTGTGTAAGGCTACCGAAGCACTCTAGCATTTAGAAACTACACCAAACATTTCAGCAGTAAACAGATTGACTGATTGGTAGACGTACCCCTTGCACACCGCGCAACGCTGCTGGTACGCTGAGGTCACGAGCATGTTTTTACGCATCAAGAACAACTGTCATTCAATGGTTTGCCCCCTTTTACCTCAGTGAGGGCACTGTTTATAAGTGTGATGTCATAATGCAAGGGGTCTATTGATTGATTGATTGAAGATTCTCAGCAACATCACTTAAGACTTTGCATTCGCCCATCAGACTGAAGAATAACTCCAATATAGTTTGTGTTTGTGATCAACGCATGAAGTGAGAAACGATCTTGTTACACCCACATGTACAGTACTTCATTGATGAAAGTTGACAACTAAGATCAATCACTACTAGCATCAGTTTAAGATTGTAGTTGATATTTCTGAGGTAAATAACTGTGTTGAAATACTGAAAATGTATGAATGGGACTATATCATTCCAATTTTACAAGGAACTGTTGGAATGGTTTTCAACACTCTAGTTTGGCTGGTCATCCTTCGCACCAAAAGCCTTCATAATCTGACAAACTACCTGCTGGCATATCTTGCAGTTGTTGACAGTTTTGTTTGCTGTTACCTAATTTTGATCAATGTCATGATTGACAACCAGCTAACAGAGAGTTTCATTGGTAGAGACATCTATTGTAGGATTGTCAGGAGTGGCTTTATATTTATGTTAATAGTCTACTCATCAAGTTATGGTCTGTGTCTGGTGACCTATGAACGTTATATAGGAATAGTACATCCACTGCACTATCCAAGAATTATGTCTACTAAAAAAGTTATCATGATCATTTTCGTAGCATTAGGTATGTCAATTATATTTACAAGCCCATATTTGTTTATGATACATGCAAGCAGTGATACCAGCTGGCTTGATTATGAAGTGATTGACTCATCTGACACCTTGGAGTTTACAAGCTCATCTTTGTTTACAATACATGCAAACAATGATACCAGCTGGCTTTATTGTGAAGAGATTGACTCATCTGAAACCTTGGAGAGTGTTACACTTGTGCTCTTCATTCTATTTGGGTACCTGATGCCCATCCTGTTTATGGGTTGGGTTTACTACAAGATCCAAGCCACTCTCAAGAGAAGTGCTGAAAAACTCCAACAACAGAATGTACAAGGAGCTGCCCTTGAGCTTTTACAGGCCAGACAGAATGTGATCAGCATGCTTAAGATTGTCATGGGTGCATTGGTTGTTCTGTGGACACCAAATGTTTGCATATTGATCATCACCTTACCAATGGGAGAATGGTTTTACATCGATTCTGTACAAACAGCTTATGTAATATCCGAACTCCTATACTTCACAAACTCTGTGATCAATCCCTTCATTTACGTTTTCAAATACAAGAAGTTTCAGAAAGGTCTTCAAGATATGCTGTGTTGTTGCATTGGTCGACCTCTGAGGCTAAACCGGATTGGTGTTCAGGTCGCTATGAATGAACGAAATGTGTAAGACGAACACTAGGAGCGCTCAACCATTCCACAGACGCTGGGCAGCCAAAGTGTATGACCTATCCCCAGCCTTCCTTCTAGACCTGGGAACAGAAAGCGGGGTCTGATCGGCTGATGAGCGAAGTCGGTGCCTGTAAGCACCAGGAATATTGGAGTTGTGGGAATGTTCTGCTGAGACATTTGTATAAAGAAACAATCAGACGTTAAAGGCAAAGTATACCTTTGGTTTTTTGAACCGTTCGGTTCCTGTATAAATGTAGAAATATACAATAAAACTACCTTTAAAAAGGTGGTCGCGTGTTTGAGATATCGCCGAAAATCTGGAGCAAATATGTCTCCTTTGGAAGAATAATTTCTGATTGGAATACACATTCTGAAAACGTTTCTGACAGAAACGTTTCTCAGATTCAAATTCGGGGTCATAAAAACTTTATCTTTTTACATAACCTCATTTCTTCAAAGTGAAATGTTTCTAGGGGGAGGGGGGGGTCAATTGAAGACCGAGCAGTTATTGTTCTGTATATAGATCTGGAAAAACTGCACCTTTAAGGTGATGTCATATAACAATTACAATTTTGGGTCATGAAAACTGATATCTTTTACATAACCACATTTCTTCAAAGTGAAATGTTTCTCAAAATGCTTTAAACTATCAAAAGCTGCTGTAGGCTTTTAACAAAGACGTTTTTATTGCCGTTCATTTTAAGAGTGATTACCAAACGTATACATTCCCTTTAAGTCATAACCATCATAATGTTGTTCATGAGATGATGAAAGGGACATTTTAATTTGTATTAATCCGGAACTGACATTGATGCTCATCAAACAACTGAACTATGACTGAGAAGAATCAAGCTTATTAGCTGTACATTGATTTATTACTCATTCTACAAAACAATTAGCTGCTATTGAGATAATGAGAAAATGGAACAGCAATGAAGCGTCGTCCTTGTCAAGTTTCCCCAATCAGTTGGTAATCATATTATATTTCATTGTAAAGAAACAGTAACAAAATATTCTTCTGATGTTTATCTCTAGTTTATTCCCATGCTGTTTGGGGGCTGTACACACCTCCTAACCTCTGCATGACCTCCATTCATGGCATTCAGGTTGGCTAATGGTTCATTCTTCCGTGCCTTTCACCTCTGTGGACCTTGGTTCGAATGCTGGGCCGACGATGCCTTGCATGTGGATTGGGTTTTAAGCCACTACCTGAATGCGTGGGTTTTTCCCAATCTGGGTTTTTTCTCTCCGCATCGAAATCTGACATTTTTTTTCTATACAGGTATCTTTAGACCTTTAGAAAGATTAAATGATGTATATATTATTCTCAACGGACCCCTTGCATAACGCGGAGCACTTCAGGGACACTGAGGTTACGCGCACGTTCTTACGCACAAAGAACAACTATCATCCAATGATTTGCCTTCTTTGGCCTCAGTGCATGCACCTTTTTGAGCGTATGATGTCATTTGCAAGGGGTCTACTAGTTAAATGTACCTTTTCCGAATTTGTCTTGGAAGGGTAGCGGACTGGTCCTACTCTAAGGAGGAGGCGTTGATAGTAGCTGACTGTAGGTCTCTAGTCTTACATTTCGCTCCAAGCTCTCTAGGCAGTATCTGCTGCTGCTGAGCAGAGGCGCAATCAGTGATGTAACTAGCAGTTATTGTTCTGTATATAGATCTGTAAAAACTGCACCTTTAAGGTGATCTCGTGTAACAATTAATTAAGGATGTCACTGGGTTCTCCCCATGCCCAGCTAGCATATTGGGCTGAAACGCGCACATTTCAGCCGATACATGCACATTAAAGTGACACGTTGCCTTGTATCGGGTGAGTTGGTCTATGAAAAGCGTTTGTAACCATTTGTTATGGTTAGAAAGATATTTTAAAAGTAGAATATAATGATCCACACAAATATGCTTCGAAATTTCGTGGTTTTTCATTTTACTTTGCGAACTAACACGGTCCACCATTTTGTGGAGTCAAAAATATGACTCTACTAAATGGCGTGCCGTGTTAGTTCACGATGTAAAAGGAAAACCACGCAATTTCGAGGCATATTTGTGTGGATCATTGTATTCTACTTTTAAAACATCATTCTAACCATATGCGTTTCATAACAAACGGTTACAAACATTTTTCATAGACCAACTCGTCCGATCCAAGGCAACGTGTCCCTTTAAGGCTGATACGCCAAGAAAAAACAGTTTAAATACTTTACAGTAATTTCACCCAAAACAGTCAAGAGAAAACCATGTAGAATTCTCCAGATTGCACAGTAAGGCTTTTAAAACCAAGATAAACACCCGACTACAAAACATTTTGAGTCCAGAATGGGTCCAGAATGACCCACAGTTTTGAAAAATCCTGGGAAGAAGCCTGTGTCATTTTACCAGGAAAGCAAACTTTAAAGTTAACATATTCCAGCTCAAAAAGTTGAGCTTGCTTGAGAAAGTTATCATGCAGATAAAGCCTTTAAATGGTGTTTGTAACATTGTTAGTAAAAATATAAATGTTCACAGATTTACGCATAACTTACGTGGTATAAAGATGGTCATGGTGGGAAACTCCCTTTGAAATATTTTTGCTTGAAATGCTATAATTTTTGAGAAATGAGTAAACCAATTAGTTTTGATCTCATGAGTCAAAAGCCGCGTTCGCATTGGACTTCTTGTCCCTGTTAAGTTAACATTGTTAAGTTACCGCAACTCGAATCGGCCTGTTAAGTTAACAGCGCTGTGGCGGTAATTTACCACCCCGGTAAGTTACCGGCTGTTCGCACTTGGACTTAATATCGGTAAGTTAACAATTTTAAGTCCAATGCGAACGCGGCTAAAAACTCAATGTTTTAAAACAGTGAAAACACTTAAGGATTTTTCCCCACTTTTTCTGGTGATTCCAATGACCGATTGAGCTTAAACTTTCACAGGTTTGTTTATTACATGTATATGTTGGGTCACATCAAGCGTGGATACTGGTCTTTGACAATTACTAATGTTACAAATGTGCTTTAAAGAATGTACATTTAAGGTGACATCATGTAACACGTCACGATGTAACACATTAGAGCTTGAATAAACATGGAAAGTTTCAGCTTAATCACCAAAGTTGTTCTTTATATGTATCCACCTTGTAAATAACTTACCTTTGTGGTAGTATAACGTGACAATCGATGACGTCATGAAGACGTCAATGTATAATTTATTCATGCATGACCTTTCCAAACCTGATGTAATATAAAATTTGATTGCAGCTTGCACTAAAGATACGTAATAAGTGGTCAAAATAAAAAAAATTGTAAAAAGTAATGATGAAATCAAAGTGACGTCACTTCTAATATTAGCATTCAATGTCGTTGTCTAACAATACACCAAGTTTCAACTCAGGGGGGCGGGGGGGGGGGGGGGGGATCAAATGATATCCAATAACACTTGTGTCCTTAGGAAAGATGCTTAAAAGTGTCTTTCCTTTAAGGACACAAGTGTCACGAACGGGACTTGAACCAAAACTCTGCTGAACAGAAACACCAGAGTTTGAGTCCGGTGCTGTTATCCGCTATACAGTGTACATGGCTTCAAAAAGTGCACCTTTAAGGCAATATCATGTGACACTTGTTGACGTCATCAATCTACAACTCCACACATCGAATACCTTTATGTATACAATTTTAAAACGTTTATCATAAATTTGGCCACAGACATCTAGTAAAACTTTATTGTAAACCGTTTTTAACCTGCTGCTTGGATTTTATGACGACACTGGTCCTATATATTTTTAAACGAGACCCTTGCTGGACTATAACATTTTGCCTCTTTTAAATTACAAGATACTTCTGGTTTTGAACGGAAGTACATGTAGAGGTCATTTAATGTCACGCACACTATAAAAAATGAAGACCCATAATACCTTAATAATAATACTATAAAAAATGAAGACCCATAATACCTTAATAATAATACTATAAAAAATGAAGACCCATAATACCTTTGTATTATCCCGCAAAAAGCAACCTATGGTATTTTATACGGATTTTCAAAGATTGAAATATTTTAAAAGCCTTGTAATTCAACACCTGATGAAGTCACCATGACATTATTACAAGCGGTTTCATCTACTAGTAACTGTATGAAGTGTCAAGTCTGTTTATGTGAGCTTGGGAAGTGTGTCTTAGTTAGAGGACAATAGAGAAGGAGAAGAGGTAAGTTAAAAAAAAAACAACAACAAGAGGTGTTCAGGGCAAATTGCCAGAACACCTTAAATTTACACCTTTGTTCAACTTTGTTTATCTACCCCCAAAGAAGGGCTCTTGTAATTGGTTGGAAGTAATGTATTCTGCTTTATCATTGGTTCATTTGAAATACAGAGTGAGAGGCACAGCATCAGATGGTGTCTGCAAGGTCTCAGAGAACAGGTTTGTGAATATTTATTACCGCTTCTTTGTAAATAATAATAATATTACTTCTGTCTGAATATACACCTACTGTAGTCGTAGCCTTCCATTCCTCTGATCTGAAGCAACTTGTAGCTCAGAGAATAAGTTGGTCTTGTGGGGACCGATCTTCCACAGCTGCTGCACCATACTTGTGGAATCAATTACCAGTCAATATTGGTTCCATACAAACTGAAATATTATTTGTGTTTTACCCACACACCAATAAGGGAATAAAAGAGTGGCCACGAGTTCTTAAACGGCCGTTTAAAACCGGCAGGGTCGTGGCCGTGTGATAAAGGCCCTCGCCTTCGGCTCGGGCCTTTATCGCACGGCCACGACCCTGCAAGGTTTTGAACGGCCGTTTAAGAACGAGTCACTACTCTTTTATTCCCATTCATAAATGCCAATTTGTTAAAAAGTGAAAGAATAAGGAAAATCGGTGGTAAAGAAGACAATCTGTGACAATCTGTTTGTTTTGCGAATTTTAGAAGTTTGTACATTTTCAAAAACTTTTGTAAAATTCTGTTCTGTGCGCGTTAGGTTGTGTGCACGCCCGTGTACAAAAAGATTACGCGCGGGTACTAATAGCTATATTATATGGCGTTCCGCGTAAGTAAATTGGCAAAAAATGAGCTTGCGCGCCCAACACGCGAAGCCAGCCGGTCTTAAACAGCTCCAGCTATGTCTTTATCAGCCGTTTAAACACCCCCACGTGACGTGCTCTCCACCAATAGGAATAGAGAAACTGTCTGGGGTATTTATGAATGTGTATTTAAACACTCTGTAACAAGTGAATAAACAAACACAAATAAATGATTTATTGAGGATTGATTCAAAAATGACTTCATTTTTTCCTTGTGCTTAGTGTGAGCTTCTTGAGATCATTCTGCTGTATGTCCGCGATCAAGACGACCCCACTCAGTATCTTCTACCTCTCGCACAACTCTTCCAGGTAAACACCTCTGACCTCTCTCACCGTGTGTAGACATCTTTGTCGGGTACCCTGTATACCCACTGCCAAAAATGGACCTGAATATTGCATTTCATATAAAGGAGCCAGTCTATTCTTGTTCTCCCTTGGTTTGGTTACATGTTGGCCATGTCCGAATGGGCGGCTACAGCTACGGCTTTGGCTAAATTTCCACATCATCATGATGTGTAGTACATTCTATGCAACAGTTGTAGCCGTAGCCGTAGCAGTATATTCAGACACAGCAAGAGAAGCCACACTATGACAATAGACCTATGCATATGACGTCATTTGAGTAGGGCGCCCTCGCCTAGAGGTCAAAAGGAAGATGTTCACGTACAAATCAGCGCGTTTCCATTGTTTCATCATCAGTTTACCTCTAAGATGGCAGCTTGGTGACGTCAATGCATAAGGTCTATTGAAACTGGAGGGAGATATTTGTACATCATTGGTTCTAAATGCAGTTATAGACCAGGGCCCAATTTCATATAGATGCTTAAGCAGAAAATTGTGCTTAACAATTGTCTGCTAAGCAGAAATGAGCAGGATACAGTCACAAATTGTACATGAGACATGGTAGTTTGGCTGGTAACCTTATTCTGGTAAGCAAAGTTTTGTTATGCTTAGCAACTTTTTGTGCTTAAGCAGCTCTATGAAATTTGGCCCATGTTACCTTTGTTTACAGAGTAGTGACCTTGTACATTCTAATGCATTTCCTGACGGGCAAGATACTACACAGGTCATATGGGAAAATTTACATTTTGTGTCATAATTTTCACATAAATTCAAGAGTTACAAAAGTAACAGCTGTACAGCTTTTGAGATGTCCCCCCTTTCTTCATATCAAAAGTTGAGAAAAATCAGACAGTGCAATCTCCATCAAACATAAGATTGATTGTATTCTTCCATTGTCACAGGTCACATGGTGTATTCACTCCAGTCTACAATTTCTTCTTTGGTTACTTTTAAATTATTATTAGGTGTTCGGGCACTCCGCCCGGAACACCTCTTGTTTTTGTACGTTTAAAAAAAAATACTTCTTCTGTTTATCCCCCGCGATTGTCCGCAAAAAAACGCACACTTCCGAAGCTCACACAAACTTCAAACTTCACATATAGTTAGATCGTTACTTGTAGAAGACACCGCTGGAGTGACGTCATGATGACGTCATCAGGTGTCGAAATACAGTAAATCAAAATTTAATATTTCAAAAAATCATAACTCGAAAACTGCTGAATGGATTTGTACATTCTATACATCATCGGACAGGTCTTGGAAAACCCAACAAACAATTCACAAAGAGTGACCCAATTTTATCTTGACTTCTGGTCCAAAACGGAAGTTGAAATTTCAATAATTTATATCTAAAGAAATTCTCGTACTTAAATCGAAAATTTTACACCAGGTTGTAGGATCTTGTGCCTTCTCAAACTTTTACACAGAGATGATACTAGTTTGACCTTACTTTCTGGTCGAAATCGGGTGTTAAAGGTAACGTAGGCCTATATATTGACCCGCATTAAAAGCACGTGAAAAGATCTTCTACTGAGACACGTAAAACCGTATCTAACCCAGTGGCACGGTAGCCGTCTGTTGCGTTCCAGTACACCACGCGGCTGGCTGCTCCACTTCCGGCCTGTTCATAAGGTCCTGCACAGGGTCCTGCATGTAACCTGTGTATACACGATACACTAGCACACATTCCGCGCCACGAAGACATAACGTGAAACGGATTGTTGATGTCATATCCACTGGTGGCGCTATACCGTTTGTTAACGTACTGCGCTTTTTATAATGCAACAGACTCAGAAATGTACGTTGTTCGACGGTAGTCCAATGAATTGCTCAGTGCATATATCCTTCGTGTTAGCCTTTTGTTGGCTTGGTGGTAAATATCAACTATAAAAACGAGTGTATTTTGCTGAACTCTTTTGGTGATTTTAATAAATTTTGATAACTGAGAAAATGTGATCGGAAAAAGATCAACATAAATTTGACTCTAATCAACACCGGTTTTTACAAGATTTTACTTTTAAATCCTGTTGAATACTTCAAAGAAATACAATGTGAACAGCAAAACAAATTCAACATAAATTGCACATCGTGTAAACTGTAGGTTCTTATGCCCTTATCATAATCATGACAAATGATGTTGCTTCAGTTATCGGCACCACAAAAAGGTAGCAAGCAGGCGTAGTTTGATAAAATTTATTTTTGAATTGTTAGTGATAGTCTTTTAAACTATCAGTTCAGTTAGTGACTATTTACAAAAAAAAGTTATACATGTGTGTCTAGTACACATTCTGGAGTTTCAATGCATAGTCCTATCCATCGAAAAATAAATAAACTTCATTGAATGGAAAACATAATACTTAATAATTGTACTTGTGAGTCATTCAAAGGCTCGTTTCAAGATCTGTAGTCAAGATGAAGGGGAAGTGGGGAGAATGTTTCTTCTGTATGACTATGAAATGACAATGGACCCTTGGCCCTTTCAAATAATCTAAATAATGTACTCATTTGCTAAATTATTTTTGTAAGTTCACCTTTGTTTTTCACTTGGCACATATTTAAATACCTATGTCTCGATAAATAAATTCTAACTTCATAATGATGCCATCAGTTTTCAATTCTGGCTAAACAAAAGTTTATTATTTAGAAAATGTTATATTCCGAGTAGCCTTTATTTCCTGTGTATAAACTAACGTTTAAACGTAGAAGATTTACACATTACTTTCTTTGAAATTTCAAAAGCTATCAACATTGTTTTCAGCGATTCAAATAACTAACGCTAACGCTAACGCATCATACCATGCTGCATAGGAGATGGCGATCAACATGGGATAGCGGTTTGGATAGAAAGGGAAAGACAATACTACCAATATCCCGTCATTTGTCTGTCAATTGGTAGATTAACCAAGTTATAAAAACTAATTAATTATGCAAACAAATCTGATTAATTTACTCAGGCAATAGATATGTAAACAACACACTTAGATAAAGAAAACATTGAAAAAATGCAAAACAGACCATTTTAACCTTTTAGCCACTGGACCGCCCAGCCGCCAAAATCGATAAACCGTAACATGCGGTAGAAGGAAAAACTCACAAGCTTGTGTATTGCGATAAAACAAAAAAATAACATAAAAACACCCCAAAACATAAAAATATAAATATATGGCCAGTTGGCCAAGTCAATGGCAATAGTTTAGATAATAGTGTTTAATTCACTCCCCTTCACAGATGACTTGTAAAGATGGTAACGCTAATGATGATGAAATTTTGTAGCTTTCACCAACAAAAGCTCATTTGTAACCAAACAAAAATTAATTTTCTTTCATCATGATGATACTATCAAAAACTAATGACTCAGCAATTAATCACTATGAGCATTTGATGCCAGATAAAAGGCTTCAAAACTATTGTGTTCATTTTAACCTTATGAAAAATAATCGTCAGGAAAATTTCCGGTAGCCGTTAACGAGAGGCAGTTATTGTTCCCTAGGGATTTATCACCTTCGAATTGGAAATAATAATGTTATTCAATGACAATATTTACAAAATATACGAAAACTGTACATAGGGCCTACATAATTTGACTTTTAAATGGTGTCTTTTGAAAATTTGAACCACGGTTCTAGTAATTTACTGTAAGAGTCTTGGAAAACTGAACATCGTTTCAGCAAACTCGGGCGGTGCAGTGACTAGACGGTTAACCAACTGAAGGTGCTGACAACGTACCAACTTAAGCTTGTCCAATTAAGGTGCCGTGTTCGAGGGTCAAAACAAAAAATAATTAAACTTGCCAAACTCGCCTTCTGGTTCAATCTTCAATTTCAAGTCAAAAAACTTTTCACAAACCCTAGTTTGCAAAGTATTAGAAAGGCCAACCTTCTTCCGCCATCCTTCTCACTATATCGGAATGGGATATAAAAACAAACTTTCATGGCACCATACGGTCATAAGCCTTACCACTAACTCTCATTGAAAACCCGAACACCTAGTGTTTGTAATCCTACAAACACTACATTTCTAGTTTTTTCTTACTTTTTAATACTTCTTCTTTTTCTTCTTATCCCCCGCGATTGTCGGCTAACAAAAGCACACTTCCCAAGCTCATATAAACTTGAAAGTTTACATATAGTTAGACAACCATTAGGAGATGAAATCGCTTCAGTTACGTCATGATGACGTCATCAGGTGTCAAATTACAAGGTTTTTAAGTTTAAAAGTTACCTTTTGCTATACACTGTATGTCTTTGAATTTTACAACTATGATATTCATAATTGAGCATCTGATAGATCAAGACTGGGGCTACATTTGAAAAGTTAACGCCAAAATCGTATGACCTCTTCTTCTGGTCGTACCAGAGGGTCAAAGTTTGCCTTTGAATATTTTCTTCAAAATCGGACGATAAAGCCCACGTATGTATTAACCTGCATGTTAACTATGTACACAGCGCTGTGTGTGGCTGGCATTGATGACAGTGTCATAAGTCCACGAGGCTTGTGTGTAGTCCAGCCATGTATTGTGTATGTGTGCAGCTGGACATGTCAAACGTCATCGAACAAAACATGGTGCTTGGCACGATGAGTTTATCGTTAACTCGTGCGAAGTTAAACTTAAGTGATTTCCCTTTTGCCCGTCTGATGGTTTGATGGTAAACAACGAAAAGAAGACGAGTTCTCACTGAGATGTCCACCTGATTTAGTAATATGTATGACGTTTAATAACTGACTTAAACTCAATCTGAAAAAGATCGAAATTGGTTCGCTTCTCATCAAACATCGAGACCGACAGCACGTTGATCGACGTGACCATGCCTGCCGAAGGCGCTCTAGGCCCGCTGAGTATGTCTCTCAGACACAGCGATGAAAATTGTAAGATTTATGTAAATATCATCGTTTACAAAAAACGTCGCAATTTACTTCGTGTACAGTACTTGTCATATATTTTGTCCATTACTTGACAAGTGATGGCTTTTTTAAAATTACGAATACGACAGCTGGGATGTATTACGACCAACATTTTAATATCATGCTGAACACCTCGTTTTTGTTATGCAACAAAAATTTAAGTCTAGTTTTTTTATTATTTTTTTAATTATTATAAATTACCCTCTCTTTGCAATTTAAACGGACATTACTCAAATCTAACTCTCAAAGATTCAGCGCAAACTTTGTAACTTTGATTCATCGTTTCATTCTTAAATATTTGGGGTCAAAAATATTTCAACTTTTAGAAACAGGGTTTTGGGACGAGGCAACCGTACCGGTATCTTCTAGATGCAGAGGACCTAGCTCATCATCTCACAGCACGGATTGGGTGAGTAGTGAGTAGTAACTCTAGGCATGAGTCACAGATTTTACAAGTCTATAGTCACCATGTATGCCATGTAGTCCCAAAGTTGACCCTAAGAATTCAGACTGGTTTATAGGTTCCAGGCTAGTTTCAGGATTTTCTCAAAAAACTCCTTTAGCCTTCAACTTTTCTTGAAAGAAGTAAAACAGTCATCGAAGGGCAAATTAAGTTACATTTGTGTACAAATATTTGACTGGCATTGATATTTAAGCGATATTGTTATTTAAAAGATATCAATATTTAACCAACATTGAAATTTATCTGATATTGATATTTAACAGATATTGATATTTAACCGATATTGATATTTAACAAATATTGATATTTAACTGATATCTATATTTAACCGTTATAAATATTTTACCAATATTGATGTTTAATCGATGTTGAATTTATCCGATAATAATATTGAGCAGATATTAATATTTAACAGATACTGATAATTAACCGATATTGATAATTGTGCCATGTTTGAACAGGTTCCTGTGTGGTATGCTACTGATTGAGTGCATGAATCTCTACATGCTAATGACCATGCCTGAAAAGGAGAGGTGTGTATTCCTACACAGTAAAGCCGTTTCTGATTTAATGGCTTTGGCTGTGGCTGTGACAGGATTGCTGAAAAGACCTGCAGCCGATTTCACGAAACGCTAGGATTAATCCTATCTCGAGTTAGTTAAGACTAGTCCTATCTCTTAGCATTGCCTAGGACTAGTCCTAAGTTAGGAAGAGTTTGGTGAAATCGACGGCTGGGCCCACTTTCATAAAGCCTGTAAGCACAGAAACCTGCTTAGCACAGAAAAACTTTGCGTAGCAGAAACAGGTTACCAGCCAACATTCCATGAAGTTAGCATTGTTGTAACTGGTGCCCCACTCATTTTTTGCTAAGCAAAACAAAATTCCAAGCAGTATTTTCTGCTAAACAGCTTTATGAAATTGGGCCCTGCTCTTCAGCATTGTCATTGCAGCCAGAGCCATAGCCAGAGCCAAAGATTTGGGCTCGTTGTGCCTCTTTTTATTTTATTATTGCTACATTATCAACCCAAGAAACTGGTCCATTGCGGTCCTACTGTCTGATCATTCAATATCATCTGCTGTAGTTATGAATGATAGATTATTAAACTCTGCCAGCCTTCATATCATGTGGTGAGTGTATCTGCACAGTACACAATCAACCCTCCTACTCTCTGACCATTCAATATCGTCCACTGTGGTTTTGAATGATAGATAAACTATGCCAGCCTGCAGTATGATATCATGTGATGAATGCATCTACACAGTACAAAAACAAACACAGTTTGGTTCTGTGCTCAGTTGTTCCACCCATGATGCACAACCCTCCCAATTGAATAGTTGTAAATAAGTGCTTGGTCCACAAATCACTGGAAATTGTTACTACTAGTAGGAGGGTTAATGGTGTTCATATTTGTGTAACATTTCTTCCCCGTTGTGTTACAGCGCACCAGTGCACACTCTGACTTCAAATAAAAAGCAGATTGGGGTGAGTTATCATGTGAAATTCATAGAAATTTAATCTATGTTTTTCTGCTAGAGACTTTTTTATTTTATTTGTTACCCTCTTCACATCCGTTGACGTGTATACACGCCAAATTTGACTGGACTGGCTTGGGGCGGACGGTTTATTACGACCTGAACAAATGCAGAGCCCCATTGCCATTGTATTCTGCTCTGTGGGAGGTAAGTCCGGGCACTTAGAGATGCCGAGGTTCTGCGAATCACAGTGAGTGCCTACTCGTACCTTCTTACACGTCAACATCAAATCCAATTGCTAATTATGAGGACTTTTGTCGTCTTTCCTTTGTCAAGTCAGGGTTTCATTGTTGCAACAAAAAATTTTAAGGAAAACTAAATACCCAAGAAGGCCCCCCAAATACCCAAGAAGCCCCCCAAATATTCTGCAAAAATAATATTGTGGTTGGGTGCGGAATTTGTTTAGAATACCGACGAGAAGTGGTTAAAGGAGAGGAAAGCTTGGGGACCAGTCTATTCACAACCCAAAATAATCTTTCTGCCATTGTCTTGCAGGAGCTAACATCAATACTCCAAAGTCTCGGTGGCCAGCCAGCCCACGGGCCGGTCCTTCTGGCCTGGCTGGTACTCAATGGCACCCTGTGGCCAGACCGTGACATGGCGCTGGTACGCAAGAGTGGACAGCAGGCTGTTCACCTGCAGGTGTTCCGCTACATGGCAACTCAGCTTGACAGCCTACCCAGCCAGCAGAACTCGGTAAGGTTTCAACTTTGAAAACGCATTATCTTCTTTGTGACGAGCTGACAACTCTCCCTGATTCCGGCGAATGTTTCCTGAAAATAAACCAATCTTTCCATGTTCTGATGAACAAATTTGACAATTTCCCTGATTATGGAAACTTCTTCCCTATTGTGTTGGATGTAATTCTAAATATCTCCCTGATTGCAAGATGCAAATTTTTGCAGCTCCGCATTCAACGTCTGCAGGTCTCAAACTTCAAGAAAAAATTCCACTCTACTTCAGGTCTTGTATCTCTTTAACTTTCATAGTACCAGAAATATTTTTCTCTTATTCTATATTTGATGATATTTTCTAGCAGGACTAGACTGCATGACTTGTTCAGTTGTTTGGTTTTGCTGACCAAGTGCTTAGAATCCTGGACTATGGTCCAGTGGGTATTTTGAGTGCTGCTGAGTGTGAATTTTGCTTTCATTTCAATATTTTAGAAGGCCTGGAATTACACGGGAGACCATGAAGGCCATGGCCTTAGTTGCCCTGGTCTTGGCCTCAGTTGCCCCTTTAAAAGTTTCTCGTAGACTTCAAGATCTTCCAATGGAAGTGCCCTTTAAAAAGTGAAAATAGCCTTGCCCTCTCAAAAGATAAAATTCCTGACCTGTTTTAGTTTCAAGAAATGTGCGATAAAAATTTCCCTTGTTAAATTCAGTTTGTCGTGTCAGTGCAACAAGATCGTAGCTTGGAGATGTTGAAATTGTTCTGCCCTTCAGGGTTGCATCTCAATGCATATGTTTTATGCATTCATTAAGTAGGATTTGAAACTTTGCGTGGTGGGAGTACAATCAGGTGAGGTTTACGGTAGAACCATTTTGTGTAAATCTCTTTTTGAGAAGTGTTGGTTCTAAAAAGAACCGGTGGTTGACAACTCATTGTTTCGATCAGTATGCTCTGATCTTCTTCAGGAGAAAATTTCCTTAAGACGATCAGAGCATACTGATCGAAACTTTGAGTTGTCAACCACCGGTTCTTTTCAGAACCAACACTACTCAAAAAGAGATTTACACCTGGTGCTTTCGCAAACCTCACCTGAGGATTAATGAACAAAAGATACAACCTTGTTTCATGAATTCGAAAAAGCTGTTTTTGCAAGAAGATCGTAACTCGTCTTACGACATTGTTGCACTGATACAAGGGATTTCTTACCCTTCGGTATAATCATTCATCAATGGATTGTCCTTGTGTACAGGTGATCAGCCTACAGTGCCATGTTGTAGTGTATACCCTTCTGATGATAGTCCTGACTCTCTTCCGTGAAGACACCCTGGGCGGTCGACAGGTCAGTAGTTGATTTGTGGAACAGCTCTGTGCAAAATCATCGTATCTTGACTTTGTAACAGTATCGTATCTTGCACAAAGAACAGCTCTGTGCAAAACCATTGTATCTTGACTTTGTAATAATGTTGTTTCTCACTCAAAGGACAGTTCTGTGTAAAAAACATTGTGTCTTAACTTTGTAATAATATCAGATCACACACAAAGAACAGCTGTACGTGAAAACATAGCTCCTTTTGTGAAAAAAACATTGTGTCTTGACTTTGTAATGTTATTTCTCCCACACAGGACAGGTCTGTGTAAAAACATTGTATCTTGACTTTGCATAAATGTCGTTTTCACAAAAAGCACAACTCTTTGCAAAACATTGTTTTCCACTTTGTAATAATGTTTTTCTCCCACACAGAACAGGTCTGTGTAAAAACATTGTATCTTGACTTTGCAATAATGTCGTATCTCACATATTTTTTTCTCTCTCTTCCTTCAGGATTTGATAGAGCTGGCCTGCCAGCTACTCAAGCAGCCGCAGCTATGTCAGGAATTCTGGGAAAGCGTAAGTGGAGTTCTGTGAATTGCTTCACGTCAAAACTTGGCAAAACTCACCTAGAGGTCAAAAGGAAGATGCTCATTGGCCAGTCCTGTGCGCCGCGCGTACAAATCAGCGCGTTTCCATTGTTTCATCATCAGTTTACCTCTAAGATGGCGGCTTGGTGACGTCAATGCATAAGGTCAATTGTTTAGAGTTCATTCATTTCTTTTCAATCATGACATGGACAAGCCTTTCTCAGGCATCTGAAAGCACTCAATTCTATACAATAAGGGTAGGGTTTTTTCTTTCATTAATATCTTGCAACTTCTATGACCAATTGAACCCAAATTTTCACAGGTTTGTTATTTTATGCATATGTTGGGATACACCAAGTGAGGATACTGGTCTTTGACAATTACCAAAAGTATATCCTGCCTTTAAAGTAAAAGCCACTTGTGGCCGCTAGTGATCTCCAAAGAGTTAAAGTTCACCAAATCAAGTTTATCACAAGATTCAACTATTTTCCAGTAATTGTTTGACTCCAGGTGTTGGACCACCATTAGAAAGCTCTCTCTGAACTGAATTCAAATCTATAAAAATCAAAGTGTTTTGAGGGGGGAAAAAAGCACTTTCTAAATTTTTGGGACAGTAAGTTTGGACTGAACATCGTTTTCTGACCATTTTAACATTCTAATTTATGTTTCAGGATATTGGTGGTGGTATATTCTCCCTACTTAAGTCATCAACAAACAGCTTCCCCTTGGATTTCAATCCACTCCTCAAGCTTCTCACTCCGCTGGCGAGCGAGGGCAGCAGACAGGTAGGAAGGGATTACATTTGCTCTTCCTCATCGTTGTTTTTTATGTGTGTCTGTCGGTCGATTAGGACCCATATATACCAGGTGTAAGATGTCTGAAAGACAAAACTTTGGCTGGTTGGCAAATAATTTTTTTTAAACGTCTGGAATTAAATTGACCCATATCGTATTTCTAAATGTATGTTTTAGAAATGTAGAAATTGTCAATTGAAGGGTTATTGAAGAAGTTAAAATCTTGCAGCCGTTTGTGGCCACTTTCTGGCTTACTGGAACAAATCACTTGCATCCACTATGGTCGCTGAAGAGTAAAATAAATGGGACAGTTTCTCTGAAACCTCTAAGTATACGTCATTCATGCAAATTCATGCAAATTCATGCAAATTCATGCAAATGTTGTTTTGTATATTTACAAGGTGCTAATGTTCGTTGATCATCTTCCCACATTCACCGAGCCATTGGACAACAACAGATCAGGTGACCTTAGGAGCACCAATCAGAGAGGAGTATTTGAGCTGGTGCGAGACAAGGTAGTCCTTCCGGCGGGTAAGTTACTTTTTGTTTGGAGGATTTTTCTATTTTATGTAACTAATGCATTGACGTCATCAACCGCCATCTTGGAGGTAAAACAATGATGAAACAATGGAAAACTATCTACTGTATGTACGTGCAGCGCACAGGATGAGCCAATGAGCTACCTCTAGTCGAGGGCGCCCTTCTCAAATGACATCTTGTGCAGAAGGTCTATATTGTTGTTGTATTCTTTGATAAATTATTTAGAATTTAAACAAGTTAAACAAGTTAATTTTAAAAAAAATATTTCAAAAAAATGGTCGGTGGCCTGACGTTTCGACCCTAGCAGAGTCTTCCTCAAAGGCTATTTAACAACAGAACACACATACACAGGTATACTGGTGTAACAGAAGCAGTCAAGTGGAAAGAGATGACAGATGAAAGCACACAGAAAAAGCAGGGGATGGACGAATCAATTAAGAGGGTGACAGGGGGGGGGTAGAGGGAAGGGGCTGGTTTCACAAAAATGTTCAATTGATTAGCCTTAGGTAAAAATATCTGTAAAATATTGTTTTATACAAATTTATTTTGTTTTAGGTGATCATTGCGACGGCTTCATCATACAAGCTGGCACTCAGGGACTTCAGTTACATCAAGAACGCGGTGAGTTTTTAAAAGTCTAAATCAAATATGACTCTAAAGAAGCTCTGTACGTCATATGGGTAGTCCGTATGAGGCAAGCTTTCTGCTCTGCGGATGTACAAAGATACAACTACACACACAGCATTCTTCAAGTATGGGGTGGACTAGACCCAAACGTTTCCCACAACCTTATTTTGTTTTGAAACTAGCACTTCCTATCCTAGTACACCTCGTCTTTTGTCAGGGACACATGCCATCTTGTCGTCCGCGCTCTGATTCTAACCAGGCTTGACTATGGTAATGCCTTGCTGTTTGGCTCTAATACAACTGACATACAGCGACTGCAAAGGCTACAGAACTGGGCTGCTAAACTTGTTTGTCGTGCCTCAAAGCATGACCATGCCACACCTTATTTAAAAGAACTTCACTGGCTGCCGGTTAGGGAGAGGATAATCTTCAAGATCTTGGTTTATGTCTACAAATGTCTCAACAACACAGCACCTGGTTACTTATCATCTTGCCTGTCTCCCCACCGGCCTGGTCGCTCAAGCCTCCGCTCAGCATCTGACACTACTCGCCTCATGGAACCAAACTCTGTCAAGCTTCTCAAGTCTGCATCAAGTCGCACCTTTTCTCATTTCGCTCCCCATACCTGGAATGCACTCACTATCTCCATCAGAGAATCAGACTCTTTATGCAAATTCAAGAAGTGTATCAAAAATTATTTATACCCTATCTAATGCGCTGCGTTCTTGATGTAGTGGCGCTTTATAAATGCCTTATATGTATGTATGTATGTATGTAAGGCGTGGACAACTGGAAAGGGAGACCACGCGTGTGAGTGACGAGCCACTAAAGCCATTTCAAACTTGTCAGGATTTTTTGAATGTTTTTTCTTGATTTTTGAGGAGCAAAATTCCAAACCAATCACAACGATGGGGTCAACATACATTAACCTGTTATGCATTGTGATTGGTTACCCTTTCAGCACTTTACTTAATTGTATAATAATTACTGATACGTCTTGCTTAAGGACACAATGGACCCTTCCCATGAAATATGCTAATTACATTCACGCATGCGTACAGACCCTGCTGGTTGGCAAACGCCATAGAGTTGTGCACTAAGTAGACGCACAAGTGCGTCTGCGTCACGCCACCATACAGCCCCACACAAAAAGGGGAAATGTTCCATCATTTTGCCAACCAGCGGTGTAAGTGCGCACGCGTGATGTGCAATTTAAATATTTCATGGGAAGGGTCTATTTGGTGCCTCAAAGCTCTAACATTAATCTTAAGATGAGTTGTCACTATCACCGTAGTGATTTGTATTGTGACATCACACTTTGCTTAGATCTCTGTGAAATCGGGCCCAGGGACCTGCCAGGCCAGGATTTGAACCCACACATTCTTGGAACGGCGGAGCTCAAATCATTATTGTGTTTTGTTTCTTTTGTTGCTGATCATCTTTAGGTGAATTGATTCGCTGGAATACTGATTTCAGTGGATGGGAGTTGTTTCATTGCCTCATAGACTGGCTCCTAGTCCGAATACGACAGGGGAATACCCCTTCAGGTTGGTAGAATTACAGTCTCTTACCTTGGGCAGCGCTGTATCGATAACCTCTCATCACTAACCACTGGAAACCAACGCTGATTGGCTCCCAAAAGTGACTGCTCTGCGTGCTTTTTTAAATCTTTGAAGCGCTTGTATGGCACTTGCAGGATACTTAGTACGCGCGTGTCTCAAAATGCAAGTATTTTGACGTGAATCCATTTCAAATTAATCATGTTTTTAACTGTTTACTTGTTACAATATCAAAAGAAGAATGAGAGGGGACCAGTTTCTCTTCAACGTGATGCCTCTTTTGCGGGCTACCATACTTTGAGTGCGCACATAGAACTGGTCAAGATTTTGTTCTTTGGCTTCCCTCTGGCTTTTCACAACCATAATTCGCTTTCACTTTGCTGTAATTGTCATTGTGTTTGACGACTTTTTACTTCCGTAGCGGTCCAAGTTGGCCAAGCCGAAGCCATCATCGACCTCGTGACCCACATACTGGAAGCTGATTGGTTACTGTCGTCCAAGCTGCAGCCAATCACCGAATGCCTTTATCCATTGATTTCAAGGTATTTTTCTATGTGCAAATATGTGATTATTTGTATTTTCAGTCTTACCGATGTTGTACACACCCTTTAATGTGGCCAAATGTTTGAATACGAACGATACTTTCACAGTCTATTGGTGGAGTAAAAGCAAACATTTTGAATTGTTGTATTAACAATGCATTGTTCTTTTTCTTTCAGCCTGTGTACGTTAACACAGCCACCTCTCAGTCTGTTGGCAGCCTGCCTTAAATGCATCACAGTCATGGCAGCTCACCAACCCAAGCAGGTAAATAAGTCCAAAAACATTTCAAAATATACATTCTCATGTCAGCTAGATTTAATATCTGCATATTTAGTGTCTGACTAGGAGATGATGACCTGCGAATTGACAGCCTATGAGGCCCGGGCCTATAGACCCATTGCACAACGCGGAATGCACGTTCGAACATGATGTGCGCCCTTCCATTTTGGGAGTCAACTCTATGATTCTTTTGTACAGTTTGACTCCCAAAATGGAACGGCGCGCATCATGTTCGAACGTGTGTTCCGCGTTGTGCAATGGGTCTATAAAGTATGAGTGAACGGCACACCTAGTCAGACAACAGGGCTCCCATCCATTAGCAGTAAGAGGTCTCCATGACCACCAGCTTCACTTCCCTTGTGTTTCGCTGTGTCGTATAATTATTCTGTTGATCCTTATTTATGTAGTTCTTTTGTTTATGTAGTTCTTTTGATTCTAGCTTTTGCTTTGGGCCGCTTTTCATCTTTTTTATGTTTTCATCAGGTCCCTGAATCCAAGTTTTAAAAAAAAAAAGAGAGAGAAAAAAACGACAGGATTTATGGTATCCCCAACATCCGATGTCAGATTTCGAGGCTCTTGATTGAAGCCAGATACCGGCCTGTGGTTGCTACCAAACTCAATGGTAGCAATCGTTTACCAACCGTACAAGTGTACATACACGTATGTACTATTTGACCCGTTTCATGATGCGTAGCGCATTTACACACACCTATCCTGTCCGCCATTTTTGGAGTCAAAATGTGCGCAAAGGAATTGACTCTCATAATGGTGGAAATGGTAGATGCGGATTGTGTGGAGGTGCCTTTCGCATCGTGCAAGGCATCAGTACATGCTAGACAAAGCGCTAGCTGTCTTAATGTACAACGGACCAACCAGTCATAAAACAGATATGAAGACGAAGCTGAGTTTATGTTCGTAACGTCGAGACCACAACGGCTCTTTTCAGAGCCAAAACTCCTCCCAAAAGAAATTACACATTAGATAAGCGCTAGCCTATATAGAAATATCAATATTATTATTATATAGTTCTTTGTTGTCTTTGCAGCCTACGCCACATCATTTTTCTTTTTACTTAGCAGACAAATCGTTAAGCACTTTTGTCTACTTAAGCATCTGTATTAAATTGAGCTAAACTTCACTGTTGATCTTGTTCTTCTCTAGGTGTGGCAAAGAATTCAGAAGATAGGTTTTCTTCCACACACTGGAAATGTCTACAGCGACGTCTCCGTGGCCATCAGGTAAAAACGAGTGCAAGAAAGAAAACATGCAATCAGTCATTATAAATTCCTGAGAAAAATCTTTGATTTGACATGAGACTTGACTGTAGGCATTGAACATTTGAAGACTCTGTCTGTCTGTTTTCTTCCTCGTATATTTTTTTCCATCACACAAGTACACCAAAACGTGAGTAATATACTAAAATTAGGGGGGCCAAGACATTTTCAGGAGTTTTCAGACATCAATTCTCATTCCTGTCTTTAAGAGGGCAAGGCAATTTTTTTTTAAGAGATGTTAAATTATAAGTCCATTTTTATCTTGCAAAGGGCACTTCTATGGAAACATTTTGAAGAGACCAAGACCAGGGGCATTTGAGGCCTTCGTGCCCCCATGTAATTCCACGCCTGTTAAAGGCCCCACCTCGGTTAAACTTCCAAAGCATAAGCTTGGGAGTCTCGGTGGCGATCAGTGTGAGTGTTGTTGTTGACACACCTAAAGTGTTCTTTATACTTGTGTTGTTATTTCCACTGCAGTGGTGAGGGTATCTACCCAGCAGAGTTCGGCAAGCTACTCACAGGCCAAGAGCAGCCCACAGGAGAATACCCAGTCACTTTGGAATTCCTACGCCTCGTCATGATACTCCTCAAGGTTGGCCAAAAATACTTAACCAACAGTTACGATCAGGTTACGATCAGTGGTTTCTCTACCTGCCTTTAAACTGTGTGGACCCCGGTTCGAATCCCACCTCGGACCTGGGCCCAATTCCTTAAACAGGAAATATTGCTTAAAGTTTTTTCAAAAATAAGCAAGATACCACTCACATATTCTACATGTGAAATGGTATGTTGGCTGGTTACCTTATTTTGTTGTGCTTAGCTATTTTTATACTTTCAAGCAGTCCTATGAAATTGAGCGCAGAGCCTTGCATGTGGATTGGGTTTTAAGTCCCTACTTGGGCCCAATTTAATAGAGAAAATACTGCTTGAAAAGTTTCTGCTCAGCAAAAATCAGCAGGGAACCAGTCACAAAATGTGCACATAACATTGTATTTTGGCTGGTAACCCTTTTCCAGTAAGCAAAATTGTTTGGTGGTTAGTAAATTTTTGTGCTGAAGCAGCTCTATGAAATTGGGCCCTGATTGTGCGTGTTTCCTCTTTTGGGGTTTTCGTCCCACATCAACAAATATTTGTTCATCCTCTCCTTTTTACCCTGTACACCAAACCGAGGCTGGGAAGACAAATAGTCAGATCCCGTATTGGTCTGTTAGGAATCAGTGTTGATATTACTACCAAGGTACATGGGGAACGTGACAGGATGTGGTGTCACAAAGTCTATTAGATGTTTTATAAAAAATAACAACTTATCTTGCATCCTGCAGGGACTCTGCACATCGGATGTAAACACGGCGACATCACAGGATCTCTTGGCCTGCGTCGTCTTCATACAGAGGGAGGTATTCGCTGCGTTCCACAACTGGAGATACGCGCGCTTTGACGACAGAGAGAAAGTCGGTAGGTTCCCTTGTTGAATGTAATTCTAGAGACCTCCCTGATTGTTGCACAAAATCTCCCTGATTGCAAGATGCAAATGTTAGCAGCTCCCGGGAAAATTTCAATATTGAATTTTTTTTCCTTTCAATGTTTTTGTTTTCTTAAAGACCAGCGGGAGAGGAGAGCCTCTAGACAGGAACTTTGTTTCTTTTAAGCAATCCTTCGGGCTCAAGCTTGTTCTCTTTCCTTCTTCGGTATTTTAGTGGCTCTTGTCGTATCTTTGAATGTTTTTACCAATGTGCATTATTGTACTTTTTATCTGCTTGAGAAAAGAAATACAAATTTTAAGAAAATATTTAGAAAATAGAGGGCGGTTTACATGTAAACAGAGGGCTTATGGCATATTGCCTTTGACTTCGCTGTTTTGCATTTTTATTCACAGACTTTTCTACTTTCAGATTTAATTACAGTGTTGTATCATTTGTGAAGGTTATAGGAAAGAGCTAGGGAAACAGTCAAGTCCACTACCTTAGGATTTGTTCTACAGTTCTAGAGAAACACATAATGCTTGTCATCTTCTAAAGATACTTTTCGTTTGTCTTGTCTTTTTGCAGGTCAGTGCAGTTTGGATATATTCCACGTGGCGCTGCATGTTTTACCAGTCATTGGTAAGCAATCGTCCACCGTCGTCAAAGCGGAATCACCTCGGCCGGACAAAGACACTGCTAAGAGGTGAGGTTTGTGTTATGGCCTGATGATTGTGGACAAACTTCCCAGGGTGACTTTATGGCTTGAATCTCAAGAAACTAGCCGCAGAGAAAACGTTCACTGGTCCAGAAGTATTTTACAAGACGTTTTTTTCATTCTTTTTCATATTATTATTATTTTTTTTAATATTTTATTTTTGCCAACCTTACGGGGTGTGAACGAGGGAGAACTTTGCTAAAACAATCTCAACATGACCGTTGTGATGATTTGTGTTTTTACTCTTAAAAACATATAGAGAATATACCACCATCAATGTCCTGAAATGTTAAAATGGTCAGTTTACGACTTTCAGTCAAAACTTACCATCTACAAAAGTTAGAATGTGCTTTTTTCTCTTAAAACATTTGGATTTTTATGGATTTGTATTCAGTTCGTAAAGAGCTTTCCAACGGTATCCAACACTTCGGGTCCATTACTGGAAAAAGTATTCACTCTTGTGAAATCATGGATAAACTTGATTCGGTGCATTTTAACTCTGTTGAGACCATTAAAGTGTGTGTACAACATTGGTAATTGCCAAAAACCTGTACCCACACTTGATGTGACCCAACATATACATGAAATAACAAACCTGGGAAAGTTTAAGCTAAATCGGTCTTCAGAGTCATGAGAAAACAGTGAAAAACCCCCATTATATGTTTCAACTTATTTTCAAACATCGGATTTTATCCTGCAGGATAAAGACTATTGTTTTACTAATTTCCGAAAAACTATGGCATTTCAAGCAAAACTATTTCAAGGGAAGTTTCCCACCATGACCATCTTTATATCATGTAAGTTATGTGCAAATCTGTGAACATTTATATTTTCAATCTTACCAATGTTGTACACACCCTTTAACTGCCACAAGTGGCTTTTACTTTAAAGGCAATGTGTACTTTTGGTAATTGTCAAAGACCAGTATCCACACTTAATAAAATAACAAACCCGTGAGAATATGGGCTCAATTTGTCATCAAAGTTGCAGGAAAATAATTAAAGAAAAAACGCCCTTGTTGCATAGAATTGATGCAAAGATCAGATCTTTCTCTTTCCAACTATTGCAAATATGGTATGGAGGTTGAACATGAACAAAACTTCAGGTCTACAACACATGGCCTTTGTGCCCAGGCTTGAGTGGTTTCTTTTGTGCTTGGTGATCATATTCGCCAAAGGCAACAAAGAGGGGGTATGAGTGCAGTCGACCAAGGTTGCCTATGCTAAGGAGAGGGTTAATGCATGAAATATTAAAACACTAACATTTTGAAATCCGAACTCTGATTTTGATTGGTCAGCGCTGTCTCCGTGCGTGAGACCTGCTTGCATGGATTCTTGTTCACGTCGGCTGGAGAGGCGTTGCTGTACATCGTCGCATCTGGCATCGACACGCTGGAACAGCGAATCATCGACCAAGGAAGGTGAGTTTAATCTTTTAAAAGTTACTCAAGTTCGCTTGTTTCCGGCATGATAGTCTTCCTACTTAAAGGCACTGAACACGTTTGGTAATTGTCAAAGACCAGTATTCTCACTTGGTGTATCCCAACATATGCATAAAATAACAAGCCTGTCAAAATTTGGACTCAATTGGTCATCGAAGTTGCAAGAAAATGATGAAAGAAGAAACACCCTTGTTGTACAAATTAGTGTGCTTTCAGATAGGAATAAAAGGCTTCTGGCCAGAAGTCTTTTATTATTTGAGTGAGAAATTACCTCTTTCTCAAAAACTACGTTACTTCAGAGGGAGTCGTTTCTCACAATGTTTTATACTATCAACAGCTCTCCGTTGCTCGTTACCAAGTAAGTTTTTATGCTAATATATATTTTGAGTAATTACCAAACGTGTACAGTGCCTTTAAACAAAGAAAACTTGACACAAGCAGGATTTGAACCAGCAACCTCCACATTAATGTGCTGACGCTCCACCAACTGAGTCTGATTCCTGAAAACAGCAAAATTATCAAGTTATCAAGTAGCCTAAAAAGCCTAGACCATATGTACTAGAAAATTGTCCTTTTTTTCCAAGGGCCAAGTATCATGTCTGTTGTATACTCATGGTTGCTACAAGTTTACTAGTCATAGTTACTAGTCATAGTTACTTTCCACTATCCACTCCATGCAAAGCTTCAAACATCTTGGACAGAATTGTCAAATTAATTGCAAGTTATCAAATAAGGTGAAAGTTACACCACAGTTGAGCAAGGAAAAGAGATCTTAGAAAACTTGCTTTCATAAGAAGCTTCTTGAATTCAAACAAAGAAACAATGTGAATTATTATTTGCTGAATTTCTATTTTGACCTTAATGCCTGTGAATAATGTTGAATGTTAAATAAAATCTGTACAGGTTAAAGTGGATAAGAAAACTAAAGGATTCTGGTTTTACTTGGGACTTATTTCTGTATGTTTTGAATCCGGTTCTGACAACGTAGCAGACTCAGTTCAAACTCAATTAGCAAATGGCTTCTTTTTGTTTTTTTCTATTATTCCTTCTCCCCCTCCAGTAATTTTGACGGCCCAGCCGAGAGGCTCTCCCAGCTCATCAAACTCTCCCTGTCCATCCTGAACCGTCTCCTCCTCCTCAAGCCTCGGGACCTGCCCCCTTGCCCCCTGGAGCAAGCCCTGACCTCTCATACCACCGGATTACCCCATCAGCCTCACCTGATTGGTCTCATCGCGGGGTACATCTACCACCGACACGACCCACGGCTGCCGACGCTGGCCACGCTGCTTCTGAAACGGGTCGCTATGGTAATGAAATGTGGACTCGGTTTTAGCTTCTTTTTTTTTCTTTTTTTCGCTTTAACAAAAACATGTTATCTCCTTGAGAGCCGGGGGAAATAAACCTAGTCTTGGAGCTAGTCAAACAGCGTTTCTGCACGGCCCCTCCACATACTCTATACAGTGTATGATAACTGAGTAGCTAGAGTGACTGATGTGCCAGTCTAGTGTAATTGCTAGGCAGGCTTCAGCTGCTCATTCTTGGTAGACTGATAGAGTTGTACAAAAATATTTGCACTGATGTTCATTTGTTTTTTTTGTTTTTTAAATGACCCAACTCCTTTTGATTCTGCAATTACACATTACACATCCAATACTCTAAAGTAAACAAAGAGATATTTTTGTGGTTAAATCTCTCTTTTGAGTGTGTGGTTAGGAAAGGAACTCGTGGACTCAACGTTTTGGACAGTTCACTCTGTCCGTCATCAGGAGACTACTGGATTCCAATACTGATGATGTTATTTTATCACTTTCCTAGGTGGCTCCAATGTCAATATTTGGTTGTCTGGGTAGTCAGGCAGCTGCCATAAGAGATATCTACCTGTCTCGCCTTCAGGCACATTCAGAGGTAAGCCCCCCCCCCCCCCCCCCCCCACCTCCCCTCTCCTCAACCCCTTCCCTAGCCCCAACCACCACTGCTCTCAAAATTGAGTTACCCCTCTTACTGTCCTACACTTCAATATCATCCACTGTGTTTTTGATTGATAGATAATTCCAGCCTTCAATATGATATTGTGTGTCGAATGCATCTACACAGTCAACCCTCCTACTGTTTGACCATTCAATATCATCCACTGTGATTTTGAACGATAGATAAACTATGCCAGCCTTCAAAATGATGTCATGTGGTGAATGCATCAGCAGTTCAATTTTGAATTACTGTAATTGTATGGAAGAGAACAAAAAAGCCCCGCAACTAAATTTGCGTAATCTTTAATGGTTCACAGGATGAAAGGTTAAAGGTTGGCATCTTGGAGCTGCTGACTGTTGCTGTGGAAACCCAGCCAGGACTCAGCGAGTTATTCCTGAACTTACAGAAGGTCAAACCAGGTCAGGCTGAAGTAGGACAGGCAAGCAGTAGCTCAGCCCTCCCATCATCTACCCCAAAGGTACAGTTAAGTTTCTTTCTATACATCTTCTGACTTTAGAATCTTGTTTGTATTCACCAGCGAAACATAAATCTTTTAAGCTTTTCTTTATTTTCTTTCCTGGCATGTCGTGGCCGAGCGGTCAAGCGCACCGGAGTCGAGCTCTGGTGTTTCTAATGGGACAAGGCCATCTTCATTTTGCAAAGAGCACTTCTACTAGTGCTAGATAATCTAAAAGTCTTTTGGACTATTTTGAAGAGGCTCAAAGGGTCTGGGCAGTCTCTGAGCAACTTCTGGCCAGTGCCCTTTTTATATCATCCCCTGTTATGTACATCTCAATCATTCTTGACTATTATTGTTTCAGTTTGAGATCGGTGAGGTGAGTTGTCTTCATGCTGTACTGGATGCTATTGAGGAAGTGAAGCAGGTAAGACCCTCGACTGGATTTTCTTTATTTTCTTGTGTAGGGGAACACAAATTGAAGTTTAGCTGTGAATAATAATTGTAATAACAGAGTTTTGTGAAGCACACAAATCCACCGACAAGGTGCTCTGGGCACTAATAACATTAATATTATTATCCCCGTACATCGGGCCCTAAGCATTCCTGAAACAATCTCAACTCCTTTGGAGTATGCAGCACCGGCAGCCAAATTGGCCTGCAGGTTGCTAATCATTCGCATCAACATTCTCTACCCTCGGAGGTATGCATTTGCTCTTTGGTGATGAGAAGCAGCTAGAGTGTGTTGCCCACGGACTAAAATGTCACTACCGGGATTCGAACCCATACTAAAGTAACTCAGCAAGCAGAATTTAAGTTTGATGTACTAGACCTCTCCGCCACAAAACACCGTATGACCATACAACCGTATGTCAACAAAATAATCTTTATTTGTGATTTTAAATAAAAATACTCAAAGAAATGTTTTTAAAAAAGAATATTTTTGTTTGTTTTGTGTTTTTGTTCCTCATTAGGGTACAACCCATTGTCCACCAGACCTTCACTGCGCTGCTCTTGGATTCCTTCAAGCGTTATGGCAGGACTGCAGAGAGTCGGCGCTGTCCGTACTGCGTGCAAGGTGGTCTTACCTCTCTTTGATTCATCTCCTAAACACGATCAAAATTAAACTCTTAATGGTGGACCGTGTTAGTTCGCAAAGTAAAAGGAAAACGACGCAATTTTGAGGCATATTTGTGTGGATCATTGTATTCTATTTTTAAAGCATCTTTCTAACCATATGCATTTCATAACAAACGGTTACAAACGCTTTTCATAGCCCAACTTGCCTGATCCAAGGCAACGTGTCCCTTTAATAATGACATTAAAAGTACCTTACGGGTTGTCAGGCATTCCTGATTCCATTTTAATAACTCCCCAAGCCTTGGCAACCAAAGCGCTACACATCAAATCGTTGTGTCAATGCAAAAACAGTGTATCTCCTAAAATAGCACTTCCGTTACGTTCGAGTTTGAAGTTGAATGGATAAGATAGAACTGGATAGAACTGGATAGAACTAGACAGTACTGGATTAGCTCATGAGTTTTCTTTTGACGCTCTTCTCCATTTACAGGCCGAAGTTCTGGGTTGATGTGACTGCTCCTTTGTTTAAAGACCTGCAAACTAAAGAGGGCAGTACACAGGTAGGGTTTTTCATGTCATCGTTTGGTAGTAGATGATTTCTACTGAGAAGGAAGTATAACTCAAATCGTAAATGTTAATTAATAGAACACAAAGGGGCTTGACTTGGTGTTTCTGGATCGGCTACCTAAAGCGCCCTTTCTGAGCTGTTTGAAGTATAGTTGATGTGATGCACCTAATTATGAACATATTTATGTGTAATTTGCACAATATATGAATACATTTGTTATTTTAATTTTAAAATCTGCTAGGCAATATATTTTAAACATGTGGCGTGTCGTGGCCGAGCGGTTTAGAGCACCAGACTCAAGCTCTGGTGTTTCTGATCAGCAGAGTGTGGGTTCTGAGTCCCAATCCTGGCACTTGTGTCCTTGAGCAAGATACTTTACCGTAATTGCTTTGTCCCTTGGATGGGACATTAAGCTGCAGGTCCTGTGTATTAGAATTGGTGGTGCACATAAAAGAACCCGGAACACGCCCTCCGTTGAAGAGTAGGGGTTAACCCCAGTGTTTCTGGTTCACACTAATAGTTCACACAGTAAGACCCTTGTTTACAAGTTTCCTCAGGCTAGCGAGCTGTAGTGATTAAGTTCACTTGCGAGGCATCCTAGGTTTCAGTACCAGAAATATTATAATAACAATAACAAATAATGCAGAAACTCATAACCCACTCTGTAAGTGAAGATTTAAAATATCAATAATTGGTGGAAGAATTATTCATTTTTTCCCCCTTTTTTTGTTCAGAGTATGAGCACCAATATCAAGATTTGCGCCTATGCCTTCAAAATCTTGACCCTGGAGTGCTATCACGTATCCAGGTAAGAACAATTATTGCTTTGAAAGGAAAGATTTTTTGAGGCAGAGGTTTTTGGTGGGTTTTTTTTTATTTTGCAATGTGAATTGTCAAAGTATTGCTTTAGCCTTTCTGAGGTATGGTATTGTGTGGCTTGAACTACATTTCTTTGTTCCCTTACAGTGAAAATCTTGAAGAAGGTGTAAAGGTTGTCTTGAAGAAGCTGAAGCAAGATAGTCGCTACACGTACTGGTCAGAGGTGAGTCCGACGATTGGAAATTTTGAAGGGGGAATACAAAAATTGCAGGTGTTTAATGCCAGTGAAACTGGATAAAAACATCGGCCTGACGATTCCACAATGGATCGGGACAGACTTTACTTTGACTGCTTTTTTTGTTTTTCCTGTCAGTGTATCCGAGGCCTCCTGGAGTCTGAAGCTGGTCACCTGACTGACCTAGAGGAGTATCTGATCCAAGAACATGAGCTGTTGGTCTTAGTCCAGGCCTGGCGGACTCTGCTCCTAGTCACCACCTCCACAAATGTACGATCTGAAGCCCCTCCCCCCCTCAGAATTGTCCTTATCTTTTAGGATTTATTTGGCAAATTTAGATCTTGAGTTTCTTGTCCATCAGGGCCCAATTTCATAGAGCTGCTTTTAAAGCAGAAAATATCGCTTAACAAGTTCCTGCTGAGCAACAATGAGCAGGATACCGGTCGCAGATAGTACATATAACGTGGTATTTTAGCTGGTAACCTTATTGTGGTAAGCAAAATTTTGTTGTGCTTGGGTATTTTTCGTGCTTAAGCAGCTCTATGAAACCGGACCCAGGCCTGGAATAGTTTATAGTCTGAGAAATTCACATTTAAGCAGTAATTTGTGACTAAGCAAGTCATTGTACCAGACAATTCTAATCTAACTCTCAAATGGATTTGTTTTGGTGGTGTAGAGACTGTAAATACTTATTTTATACAAAGGCGTGTTTGAATGTAGACCAAGAGAGAAGACTGCATTCCAAGAGTGTTTCTCGAAGGAAATATCTTTGTGTCGTTGCAAAAACGTTGTATCTCCTAAAATAGCACTTACATTACATTCAAGTTTGAAGTTGTCAAAACATCTGTAGTGACCACTCTTTGGACTAAGTCACCACCTCTTGTCCACAGTGGCTTTATTTAAATCTATACCTGGATATTCCAGGGTACCTAAGCAGGCAGGTAGCCTATTGTTATTTCATGCATGATTAGGCAGGACACTGAGGATAGAATGATAAAAGCTGGGTGTGCACACACTCTCTCTCATTCCTCTCTACAAGACTACCAGAGTGGACACAAGTGTTTTTAGTTTAGTCCTGCCAGCACGTTTCATGAGGTCTTTTCCTGAGCTTAGGTATTACTTTAGTTTAGAGTAGGTGTATATTTATTCATCATAAGTTAGCTTAGGTATAGTACTAGTAGTAGTTTATAATAATTTGAGCAAGTGTGTCAACCAAGGTGTTGGTTGTAGTACACAGCCACCCAAAAGGGCAGACACACTTCTTCACCATCCGTCGACTCCGACTCAGCAGCACATTCATAATAATGGAGGCAGAGCAAGATAGGGTAAGTTTGTAATTCATAAGAACCCTACATTGGTGATCCCGACGTGATTTTACCTCCATTTATTTTAATTCTTTATTTATATTTTTTTTTTTCAATGAGTCAAGACGAGACTGTAAAATTCTTATTTGTAGCAGACTCACGAGCTCATTCTTTTGACCGCTATTCGGTGCCTTTAGGATGCAAAATTAATGTTGATTATGTTATCAGGCGAGGAGCCACTATTTCAGATTTAATTCCACTTACTTTAGCTAGATTAAGTAAATGCAGTGAGAAGGATAAAGTCATTGTCAGATTAGCAGCAGGTATTAATGATATTACTACATTTCACTTTGGTTCAAATTCCGAGAAAGTACTTAAACGTTCTGATGTTAACTCTGGAGATTTGATCTCACAATTACAACAGTTTACAGCTAAGATACTGGAAGTTAGGCCAACTGCGTTAGTTGCATTCGTGACAATTCCACCTGTATCCTTTGCAAAGTTTCAAAACAGCAAACATTTAAAAACAGCCATTTTAACTGATGAGGTTTTGCAACAGTATCAACGTGAACTAGATGACATTGTTGACTTGGTAAATTCCTTCATTAAGTCGCACAATAATGAACCCCAACATCAGAAAATAGTTCGTACATTATCATGGCATACTTCTGTACGAAAACCTGCTAAACGTAGGAGCCGTTCTGGAAAATTGAACAGATTAATCCGTAATGACTTTTCAGTTTTATATGACGGACTACATGCTATTTCAACTATAAAAAGACGTTGGCATATTGAACTTCTCAGAGCATTTGAAATAGATAAGCAGGTAGTGTTAAGGTCATAAATCTTGTCAGATTATATAATACTCTTTAATTACCTAGGTCCAACAACTTATTTAATAGTGAATTATGGCTGAAGAAAAGTCTCACGAGTATCCGTTAGCAGCTGTTAGTTTAAAGTTACCCCCTTTCTGGCCTAATGACCCAACTATTTGGTTCGCTCAAATAGAAGCTCAATTCACTACAAGAGGAATTACCAGTCAGAGTACCCGTTTTGCATATGTGGTGTCATCTTTGCAACCAGAAATTGCACAAGAAGTACGTGATCTTTTATTACATCCGCCACAAGAAAATCAGTATGACAAAATAAAGGTCGAGCTAATCCAGCGCACTTCAGCGTCGGAACAAAAGCGTTTGCACCAGTTACTCATTTCAGAAGAATTGGGAGATAAAAAACCTTCCCAGTTACTAAGAAGAATGAGACAGTTGTTAGGAGAACAAGTGTTAGAAGAAAGCATCTTGAAACAGCTTTTTCTCAAACGTTTACCTACTAACGCACAATTAATATTAGCATCCACTAGTGACAGTGTAGATATTGATAAATTAGCCATCATAGCCGATAAGATTTTGGAAGTGACACCTTCCTCATCATCAATGGTTACTTCAGTAATCGCTGCAGCCTCACCATCTCCCTCAAATGAAATAAAAGAACTACGTGACATGATATCCAAACTTAGTATTGAAGTTGAGTCACTGAGTAAAAAAGTTCAAAGAAGTAGTCGTGTCAGAACAAATAGCAGGAATAGAAGCAAGGGTAGATATGGTTCACAGTCACGATCCCCCTCACGAAGTAATAATGCACCAACACACGCAGGAGGCTCCTGTTGGTACCATTGGACTTTTGGGGAACGTGCAAGCAAATGTGTTCCACCATGTACTTATTCTCAAAATAAGTCTGGAATTCAGTCAAACGAGAACGCCAGCAACTAGTGGAGACGGGTTCAACTGGCAAAGAGAACAAAAGTCGTCTCTTTTTTGTTACTAATCGTACTACAGGTACTAGATTTTTGGTAGATACAGGGGCTGATATTAGTGTTTTTCCAGCATCCTCAAAGGACAAAGTTAGTCCAAGTTCATTAAATTTACATGCCGCCAATAAGACTCCCATAATGACTTATGGTGAAAAATCGTTGACGCTTGATATAGGATTGCGTCGTACTTATCAATGGATTTTTATTCTTGCTGATGTGTCCTATCCAATTCTTGGAGCAGATTTTTTGGCAAACTTTTCATTAGCAGTTGATGTAAAACACCATAGGCTTATTGATATGCAAACCACCCTAAGCATTCAAGGTATTAAGTGTATGGATGATTCAGTGAGCCCGACATTCAGTATCAGTGAAGGCTCTATGTACGACCTACTACTAGGCCAGTACCCTGAAATTACACGTCCTAGCTATAATGAATCAGCAGTGAAACATAATATAACTCATCATATTGTGACTAAAGGCCCACCTGTAAAAGCAAGACCACGTAGACTAGCCCCAGACCGTCTTAGCATTGCAAAAGACGAATTTAATCACATGTTGCAACTGGGCATTGTAAGACCTTCTCAGAGTAATTGGTCCTCTCCTTTACATATGGTACCAAAGAAGTCTAATGATTGGCGTCCTTGTGGCGACTATAGAGCTCTTAACAATGCAACAGTACCTGATAGGTACCCCGTTCCACATATACATGATTTCACATCAACTCTTCATGGCAAAACCATATTTTCGAAAATTGATTTGGTCAGAGCATACCACCAGATACCAGTGGAGCCAGACGATATACCAAAGACTGCGATTACTACTCCATTTGGTTTGTTTGAATTTGTGAGGATGCCTTTTGGCTTAAGAAATGCAGCACAGACTTTTCAAAGATTTATAGATCAAGTCCTTCGAGGCCTACCATTTGCATATGCTTACATTGACGATATATTAATTGCCAGTGATTCACCTGAAGAGCACTATCAACACCTCACACTATTGTTTGACAGGCTTAAAGATTATGGGGTTATCACTAACCCTGTCAAGTGTGTTTTAGGTGTGCCATCACTTGATTTTTTAGGGCACAAGGTAGATACCAATGGAATTAGTCCTCTTCCCGACAAAGTACAAGCCATCAAAGACTTACCTCCACCAAATTCCTTACGGAAGATACGAGAGTTTCTAGGTTTGGTAAATTTTTACCGCAGATTTTTACCTCATGCTGCAGATATTTTACAACCCCTAACAGATCTCCTTGCAGGGAAGGCTAAGAATAAATCTATACAACTGACTGCTAGGGAGCTTCAGGCTTTTGAAGAAGCTAAGTCATCATTGATGCATATAACAATGCTTGCGCATTTAGACATCTCTGTCCCAATCTGTGTCACGGCTGATGCATCCGATGTTGCTATAGGTGGGGTACTTCAACAGTTAGTAGAAGGTAGTTGGCAGCCAATCGCTTTCTTTTCTAAGCGACTTCAAAACGCAGAGACTAGGTATAGTACATTTGGTAGAGAATTGTTAGCAATTTATCTCTGTATCCGCCATTTTTCGCATATTTTGGAAGGTCGATCATTCCATATTTTCACTGACCACAAACCACTTACCTACACTTTTGCAACTAATCCAGATCATTACTCACCACGAGAAATAAGACATCTGGATTACATATCCCAGTTCACAACTGATATCCGTCATGTAAAGGGCAAGGATAATGTTGTCGCTGATGCTTTGTCCCGTTCACATATCAGTACAGTTGATAGGAGAAAAAACAGTATTGATTTTGAGGAAATGGCTTCCCTTCAAAAAGATGATGAAGAACTTTCTAAGTTACGAGACTCATCGTCTTTGCAATTTAAGGAAGTACCACTGCCTACGTCGCATGGTACAATTACATGTGACATGTCGACTGATACAGCAAGGCCATATGTTCCCATGAAATTAAGACATGCAGTTTTTGAGTCATTACACTCATTATCTCATCCAGGCATTCGGGCAACACAAAGGTTAGTCACACAGAGATTTGTCTGGCCAAGCATTAACCGTGATGTCCGGAAATGGACACGATGTTGTTTAAAGTGCCAACAAGCTAAGGTACATCGCCACACTATGGCACCAGTTGGTACCTTTACCTTACCTAGTGCACGCTTTAGCCACATTCATATTGATATTGTAGGACCCCTTCCACCTTCTAATGGTTATCGTTACATCCTTACTATCATAGATCGGTTTACAAGGTGGCCAGAAGCTATCCCTATCCATGACATAACAGCTGAAACTGTTGCCAAAGCTTTTGTCGAGCGTTGGGTTGCAACATTTGGTGTACCAAGTAACATTACAACAGATCGAGGCACACAGTTTGAATCGGCTCTTTTTAGGCAGCTTAACTACATATTAGGATCAAAGCGTATCCGTACTACGGCCTACCACCCAAGAGCTAATGGACTGGTAGAACGCTTTCATAGACAACTAAAGTCTGCCATAAAAGCACAACCACATCCTAGTCAATGGACAGAAGCACTGCCTCTTGTACTGTTAGGCATACGTACTACCTGTAAAATTGACATTAATTGTTCAGTAGCCGAGATGGTTTTTGGTACAACACTGGCCCTTCCATGTGACCTTGTAGTACCCGATAATGAATTAATGATACCTGTAGATTCATCCAACTATGTTGATCGTTTGAAGCAACACATGTCAACTTTGCGTCCGGTTTTGACTAGACCATCCACAAAGAAAAGTCAAGTACATAAAGACTTAGAAAACTGTAGTCATGTATGGGTACGTACTGACGCTATACGTAAACCATTGCAGGCACCATATACAGGCCCATACAAAGTCCTAAACAGGAATGAAAAAGTTTTCAAACTTGCCTACCCGGGTAAAACGACAACAGTCAGTATCGATAGACTAAAGGTAGCTTATTTAGATGATGATGTAGTTACTAACATTGACGACGCATATAAAGTTACTAAGAGTCTACCTCCCCCAAAGATAAGTCCAGAGCCTCCATTGAGAGTTACTCGTTCTGGCAGACATGTTCGCTGGCCAAGTAGATATATCCAGGTAATATCTAACAGCGAGAAGAATGATACTTTTCCACCCTGAAGTATATTATATTATGTAGTTTATTATTATCGATTTTCGTGATTTCTCTCTAAATCTAGATGGGGGCTAGATGTAGTGACCACTCTTTGGACTAAGTCACCACCTCTTGTCCACAGTGGCTTTATTTAAATCTATACCTGGATATTCCAGGGTACCTAAGCAGGCAGGTAGCCTATTGTTATTTCATGCATGATTAGGCAGGACACTGAGGATAGAATGATAAAAGCTGGGTGTGCACACACTCTCTCTCATTCCTCTCTACAAGACTACCAGAGTGGACACAAGTGTTTTTAGTTTAGTCCTGCCAGCACGTTTCATGAGGTCTTTTCCTGAGCTTAGGTATTACTTTAGTTTAGAGTAGGTGTATATTTATTCATCATAAGTTAGCTTAGGTATAGTACTAGTAGTAGTTTATAATAATTTGAGCAAGTGTGTCAACCAAGGTGTTGGTTGTAGTACACAGCCACCCAAAAGGGCAGACACACTTCTTCACCATCCGTCGACTCCGACTCAGCAGCACATTCATAATAATGGAGGCAGAGCAAGATAGGGTAAGTTTGTAATTCATAAGAACCCTACACATCTCGCTTAAAATAGCTCGGATGTACACACAAGACAAGTACGCGCCAAGATACAACGTTTTTTGCACAGAGCATTTTCTTGCGATATCCAACGTTTTTGAAAATTCAATATTTTGGCACTGACGCAACAGTATATTAATATGACCTCAAGACTTCTAGAGAAGTCTGTTTGGGTCTTTTTCTTTGCATTTATTCAAATCTGTTTGAACTCTGACCCTCAGGGAAAGGTTATTGAGATGTCGGATGTCAAGGTTCAATCAGCTATTCTGAGTGATATTGCCGCCTGCATCGATTCTCAGGTAAGTTGGATGTCACAGCTGAATGGTGAAGACCAGTCCATTTTAGCTCAATTTCATAGGTTTTGCACCAGTGTTTGGCGCCATTACTGGGAAGCGTTTTGCCATTCACAATTCTGTTTAATAGAATGGCTTCAAAAGGTTGGTCAGCTGTATGTGGCATGTCCTAGCCGAGCTGTCTAACGCTCGGAACTCAAGCTCCGGTGTTTCTGATCAGCAGAGTGCGGGTTGTGGATCCCAGTCTTGGTTTTTGTCCTTATGCTGAGCAATTTTGCTTCTAAGGAGCTTTGTGACCTTCAGCGCTGATGTTTTTTTTTCTTTTTTTTCTTCTTAATTTCAGTCGTGTCTTTTTGACTCTGTGCTGAACCAGAAGGCTTGCTCGTTGCTGTCCAATCTCTACATGTCACTACTGACCCACTGGTCAAGGTAAGGGCACCAGCTATTTCAGTACTCAAATTGTGTTATAAAGGATGTTATTAATTTCATTGGTTTACGTCAACAAATAATTTAGGCAATGTGTAGTTCTCATGTGGCGTCACACAGTCTAAAGTCAGCCATCATTATGGTCAAGTCATCATTTTTGGAGCATGCAACTACGAATAAGCACAGTGTGTGTCATGCAGGAGTTTGATCGAATTCCTTGCAAGATTGGTTGGGGACCTCTTGGCTGCGTAGAAAAGTTGCAGCTCAAAACCAAAACCCAAGTTGCCCGTAAAGATGGCGTCTATCGGGAACTATGAATTGCCTTGAAGAGAATATTTCTGTTTCATCTTCGCAATCATGAAGAAACACTAACTGTTGGTGCACATGAATATTGAACAATACCACCCCACAGTTTCATCCAATGGGAGACTTTTAAATAATAAATAATAATAGTGGCTTCTTATATAGCGCTCAGGTCCGTCACTCAGTGACACTCATGGCGCTTCAACATTATTACCCCTGGTCACTGGGCCATTTTATTTCATTCCTTAAACCATCTCAGCTCCCTTGGGAGTATACAGCCTGTGCTGCCAAATATGTAGCCATCAAGCTAAATCAGTCACAAGAACCATCTCTGCCCTCACAGGTACCCATTTACCCCTGGGTGATGAGAAGCAATTATAGTTAAGTGTCTTGCTCAAGGACACAAGTGTCACGACCGGGACTCGAACCCACACTCTGCTGATCAGAAACACCACAGCTTGGATCCGGTGCTCTTATCCGCTCGGCCACGACACGCTTTTGGAACACTAGGTGGCAGCAGACTTATGAGATAGATCCATTGTTCTGGGAATTGTTTGCATGCTCAGAATAATGTTAAGAATGGTAATTTACCTGGTAAGTCTGCTGCCACCTAGAGTTCCAAAGTCTCCCATTATGAGGGGGGGGGGGTTCCAATAAGTTGTTCCAAGAATTGAAGACTCTGGTTGCTAAGGTAGCACAAGTTTTTACTATCGTTCATCTGCCAGGACCCAGACCAGCCAATGGAAGCAAGTCAACACGCTGGTAACCGTGCTGGTGAGAATAACGGACTCTGACTCTCCCGGTCTAAGCTCTGCCGCAACGTCCATCATGGCTGCACTCACCACACTCCTCAAACACCGCACTAGCAAACAGGGTAATCAAAAAGTACATTTAAAAAAAAAACATTTGTGGTTAATTTTTTCAGCGGTGCTCTTTCAAGTCTCTTGCACAGAAGAGGCTCCCTGTAAAAGAATCGCATCTTGGCTGCTTAGGTTTTTCTGTCTCCTGTTGTGATTATTGTTGGCGAGTGTTTTTCTTCCCTTCAAACTTATCTGTCACATACTTGCTATTTTTGGACTGACGTAATAGTATCCTGTTCATAAGTGTGACGTAATTCCACTGCAAGCCACGTCCACTTCAAACAACCCGGCTCCACTGATTACCAGAAGCCCAAAGACCATAGGAGCATTGAGTTAGTTTGATGATTTATACCAGAAAAGTCTAACAACTGAACCTAGCTTTTACATGATACATTATTCAAAGACTCGGGGTCTCCCTAGGATTAAAAGTTTCTTTCATGAGAAATGCTGTTGGAAAATTATAAACAAATTTAACCCAGCTTTGCAGCCAAAAATAGCAGAAACTTAGGGCGTGCAGGAGATACGCATACGTGTGAAGGAATGACTTACCAACAAGGCCTAGTTTCATAGAGCTGCTTGGGCGCAAAAAAGAACCAAGCACAACAAAATGTTGCTTACCGGAATAAGGTTACCAGCCAAACTACCATTTCACATGTAAAATTTGTGACTGGTATCCTGCTCATTTCTGCTCAGCAGAAAATTTATGAGCAATATTTTCTGCTTAAGCAGCTTTATGAAACTTGGCCGTAGATTCAGGTGTTTGACTCCAACTAACTACATTCTATGTTTGTTGTTTTGTTGTTTGTTGTTTGTTTGTCTAGCTCTTCAAGTAGAAACGATCGAGTCGCTATTGGCAATAATATCCCTAGCACTACAACAAAGCAGCATGTTCTACTTGAACACCCCGAAGATTACCAATCAAGGCGGTCTTGTAGGGGATTCTGATGAGGGCGCTGTGCTGGGGTCTGGGGCGGGGTCTGACTCTTCCCAAATGAAGACCGGCCAAGAGAGGCTGATTGGAACCAGGGGAACCGTCAATGGAATGGAGATGAGAGAGAAGGACTTCACTGGTGCCCAGCATGCTTCCAAATTTTCGGTGAGTTTGGTTCTGTCTTCACTGCAACTCGCTGCCTTTTAGCTCACTGGACCTTGGTTGACTAAATACTTTCTTGATAATTTGATTGATCTTTTCTTATGTCAGACCATCTTTGGTTGATCCAATGAATCGATTATTTTGATCATTTATTTTAGCTGATCAATTCCTTGATCCATTAAATTGATTGCCTTGGTAACTTAATTAATTTGGATGACCCGGATCAGATGCCGACAGTTGCCGCTTATCTTCTGGACGAGTTACTTGTCGGAGAGAAGTCAAGGACTGAAGTCTGGCTCCCACTCCTGAGACAGCACGGCATCTTGAGTCTACTGCTAACCACCTTACAGTCATGCATACAGGTATGTTGGTGAAAAGTTGGCCATTAATTGCTTCCCTTCACCAAGACAGCACTCTGATGTGAGGTTACTATCTGTCCACTCACTGTCTCATTTGGGAATTCCTTACCCTAGATTTTTTAATTTTTACGGCTTAATTTCATAAAGCTGCTTAAGCAGAAAACATTGCTGAACAATTTCCTGCCGGCAAAACTAAGCAGAAAACCAGTCACAAATGGCACGTGCTATATGGTAAATTGACCGGTTCCTTATTCCGGAAAGCAATTTTTTGTGCTATTTGTGTTATAAGGAGCTGTATAATATTGGGTGCAACATGCTGTCACAGTTTGAATAGTAGTTATCTTTCATTTTTTCATTTTTTTTGCTCCCTTCCCCCGTTGGTTTTTATCCCTAGGCCACAAGTTGCCTTCCTAGGGCCTTATGATGGATAACTTCATGGGATAAAAAGCTAAGAAATAAAACACCAGAGAACTGATGAGGGTGGAATAAGCTTTAGAACACAAATGTGGTGTCCCATCCACCTCAACCCCCCCCCCCCCACACCCACCCACACCAAAAAGGCTGTAAGGCTGTAGGACTTAATCTGACAGCTTTCCTTTGGGAGAATTGCAGAATTAAACAAATGGTAACTCAAGGTTGAACCTCGGAAAAAACTCAAAGAAACCTCGAACCTAACCTCAAGTTACCACTCGTTAATTTTGCATTCCTCCCTTGCCTGAATGTTGTTATTTTCTTCTTCTCTATGATGATTGCAGGTAAGGAGAGGCATCCACTACACTGAAGCAGTTCTCCTGTTGCTCCTAGACCTAGCTAGTATTCCTCAGGTATGTGGACCATGGGTAAATAATAACGATCAGTTCTTATAGACAGGGATGTGATTTCTCCGTTTTTAACTAAATGAATTAAATAAAATTATTTATTTTATTTTTAAAATTAAGATAACGCCCCAGATTGCAGAGTAGGGCTTTTAAAACCAAAGATAAATGTTATTTGTGGGCTTCGTGCTCGAACGTTTCCGAGCTCGCAAGCTTTCGCGCTTTGCACTCAGAGTTCAGGGTTTTTTTTCAACAGCCTATCACATCCCTGTATAGAGTGCTTTATCACAGCTGAGGGTGTTTCAAAGCTTGTTTCTGGTTCTAGTAAGAAAAACTGTGTACTGGATCCAATTCCCATGCAATTACTCACTGATTGTTTAGATATTCTATTACCATTCATTACGAGGTTGGTCAACCTGTCATTAAAAACTGGGCATTTTCCATACTTGTGGAAGTCAGCAGTTGTTCTGCCTCTGTTAAAAAAGCCGGGTCTCGAGGCTAGGGTGGAGAACTTTCCAGCACTCACCTTAAACAATCTTTGGGATTTTTGTTGTCGTCATACAGGCAGCAGAGTCCATCATGATTAGGGGCCTCGTGCAGCAGGTTTGCCTGCCATTGCTTCAGCTTCACCAACAGAATGGAGAGGCCGGCCTGACATGGAACAACTCATCCAAGGTATGGAGTGTCACTACCTTTTATTTTAGTTGCCGAAATTTGTGCATTTGGACAATTGAGCCAATAGGTTAATCCTCTTACTAGCTGATTATTCAATATAATCAACTGTGGTTTTGAATGATAGATAAACTTTGCCATCCTGTAATATGATAACATGTGGTGAATGCATCTACTCAGTACACAGTCAACCCTCCTACTGTCTGAGCATTCAATATCATTCACTTCGGTCTTGAATGATAAACTATGCCAGCCTGCAAAATATGATATCATGTGGTGAATGCATCTACTCAGTACACAGTCAACCCTCCTACTGTCTGACCATTCAATATCATCCACTGTGGTTTTTATGATAGACAAACTATGCCCGCTTACAATATGATATCGTGTGGTGAATGCATCTACACAGTACACAGTCAACCCTCCTACTGTCTGAGCATTCAATATCATTCACTTCAGTCTTGAATGATAAACTATGCCAGCCTGCAAAATATGATATCTTGTGGTGAATGCGTCTACACAGTACACACATGCACAAACAGTTCTGTGCACAGTTATGCCACCATGAAAAGTAGGGAATGTTGTCCCCACGGTGTGCGTCCACCATACAGTAAATTAACATGGGCTGAAGGAAGTTGATTGAACAGAGAGCGCTGTCATACGAAATTTCTTCACTATTTGCTGATGGGGGAACAGAATTGCAGGGGGTAAGGGTACAGAATCTCCTGCCACTCTGGCAGTAGTCGCTGCCTTACCCATTAACTCGGACATGGCCAATGATCTACCTTTTTTTTATTCCTATGAGAGAGTGCCCTCTACTCCAGTGACATCACATTCATAATGTCTACCTAGAGCATAATGGCCTAGCGTCATTGCAAAGAAACTTACATTAAAAATACTCTGTGATGGCAAAAGTATTCACAGGGGGTTTGTTTCAATTGATGTTCCAAGCAGACAGAGCAAACGGACTCGTTGACGTGGCCGTCCATCTATCGCCAAGCCGTGTCCGTCATGACTGTCATGCTGGGGACCTTGAATCATAATTTCCTCCAAGATGCCCTGGACTTCTTCGGTGTACATCGAGAGCGAATGATGAAGGTGAGACGTCTCTAAATTTCGACAAAGAAAACCTGCAAATGAGACTTTACCTTTGTTTCAGGACAAACTTGGGTTTGATTGGCAAATGGGCTTTCTAAGAAATCCCAAGTTTAAATTTGTTTTCAATATTAATTTTAACAAATGATTTGTAATATATAAAATATAAATTGTATTTATATCAAATTGCTGCGGGTATATTTATTTTTATGAATTTTGTGTAAATATAATTTTAACAGATTTTATTTCAAAGAAAAACATAGCCTTCATTCTGTAACAATGCTTTACCATGATTTGTAACGATCCACAACTCAGTTCTTATTAGCTCTGTCAGGGTTTGAATTTGGAGTAGAATTCCACAAGACCGCAGGGGCTTGTAGCTCAAAATGTTTACCGAACCAGAATTTATTTAAGAAGACCAGAGTCTTCATCAGAAAGAGCTTTCTACACAGTTTAACATGTAAATTGTTTTTATTTGAACATGCACTAGAGAAGATTGATCTCATTTGTGTTATGGGTGAGTATATTTGTTGATACTCGACGGAATTGTATTTGCCAGACTCCAAAGTAATTTGAGCATAATTTCTTTCTGTTCAAGATACCACACAGTGAGGTATTGGTATTCAATTGAAAAACACAAGACTGCTGGACTTGAGGACATGAGTTTACTGGCCCTGGGATAAAATCACTGGCCACGGGCCTGTGGTCCAGTGTCAAATTTGAGGCCTGTCTTTACATATGCGCCTTTCTCTCCTTCCCACTAGTGCTTAGATGCTGTCCAATACAACCAGAGCAGACCCTGTCTGATGGAGGCTGAGACAACCAGCGCCTTCATCTATCGTCTGTCCCTCTTTGCCAAGGATCTTGGCTGTCATATGAAGTCATGGGAGCTCCAGGCTCTTCTGTTTGCCCTGACCTCTCTCACACACTGCTGCGTGGCTCTACTCATCAGACCAAGACTTCTTCAGTATCTCTCGGAGGTGGGTCTTTAGTTCGGAATTCAGGTTGTATTTGTTCACAAATTCTTTATTTCGTTATCGTATAGTTGGATACAGGGTGTCGCGGTCTAGGGCGGTAGACTCGAAGCTCTGTAACTTACTGAATGTGGGTTTGAATCGTGGCCTGGTCAGTCGCGACACTTGTGTCTATGAGCAATGCACTTTATCGTAATTGCTTCTCTCCGCCCAGGAGTACAAATGGGTACCGGCATAAGGTGGGGAGTAACCTGCGATTGTCTGGTATCCTGTCCAGGGGGAATAGAAATATTCTCAGTCAGTTATTGCCAATGAAACTGGATATAAACACCGGCTTGATGAGCCATATTGGCTCTGGCTCGGGACAGACTTTTGTTTTCCATACTTTATGAGACACAAACTGCTGATTAAAAAGTAGATTTGTAAAAATAAAAAGTGTTTGAACCTTTTTAGCAAGCAGTTAGTGACATCATTGATTGTATTATTTTTGCTTAATTGGCAAATATGACTTGATTGGTCCGATTGATTGTTTGACATGATTGATCTAATTAATGTATGTGACTTGATTGGTCAGTTCTATTTATTCTGGGTTGATTTTTCCAAGTGATTGATATGACTTTGATCTGATTAATTGTTATGATTCCATTGATATGATTGATTTATATCACTTGGTTGATCAGCTTGATTCATGTGACTAAAATTATTGCATTGAATTGCTTGATCTGATCTGTATGATTTTATTTTATTAGATAACTTGACTGATCAGCTTGATTTATTTGACTTGATTGATTGTATCTATTTGTAAAAATAATCTGTTTTTGGCGTGTTTTCCTTTTTACCTTAGTAAAATTCAATTGATTTGATTCATGTGATTATTCCGATTTCTATAAATCCATCTTGATTAACCATTGCTGGGGGGATGTAATGTTTTCTGCAGAAGAGTAGCAAGAATCTAGAGCTTGGTAAGCAGCAGCCCACGGCTCTAACGATGAGAGTTACTCCCTTGAGACTCCGCCAACAAGTGTCGGTAACAGACCTCACCGATAACAAGATTACCACAGAGGTCCAACACATCCAGGCTAGGTGAGGTTTGGCAGAACGATCGATAACAACAAAGTTTCTCATTGGGTGCGTTGGATTAGCTTGCCAAGGTCAACCTAGGTGTGCTCATTCAGGTTAGCCCCTGACAAGAGCTGTTTGAACTCGGAGCCGACAACTCTCCCTGATTCTGCAGCAAGTTTTCCTGAAAAAAAAACCAACCTTTCCATAATCTGATGAACAAATTTGAAAAAACTCCCCGATTAGGGAGACTGTGTCCCGCTTCTGTTGAATGTAATTCTGAATATCTCACTGATTGCAAGATGCAAATGTTGGCAGCTCTGTAAACTCCATCTTCCCCTAGCTTTCATAGCAATGCAGACGACCAGAACTCCTTTCAGGATATGCTTTACATCTGAAACTCTTTGTGGATAAATGGAAAGAACGAAACTAATTATTTTCATAGTAAACCTGCAACATTATCTTAGTTTACAGGCTCAGGTGAAAACAAAAGTACCCCTCTTCCAATAAATGTTAAAAATCACAAAGTCGCTGTTTCATTAAAGGTAAAAAATTGTGTCAAACTGCCTGAAATTGACCTGCTTATTAACTTAAAAATGGCCGCTATTGAGGAAGTTTTTCGTAGTGACATTATGCACTTTGGTCAGACCCAGGTAACCTAGCTCTATGAGCTCTATGAGCCATGACAATGACGTCTAAGCTATTTAAACTCTCTGAGGTCACACCCATAACCATTTGCTTTGTTGACACGGTGAGTATTTCTGGATGCTATATAATAGATGGTTTATTCAACCATCATTCATGAATTTGTTGATTTATTTGTGTGTGTTCTAATGGACAGATTACTGGTGATACTTGGACACAGCTTGGCCGCTCTGAGACATTTTAGCCCTGACCTGCTGACCATCCTGCTCAACCCTGTGAGTATTTAGTGTAAATCATGGAGTTATAAATCAATGAGTGATATATCAACTAGTAATGAGTAATATATCAATGACTGATATATCAACTAGTAATGACTAGTATATTAATGAGTAATGAGTAATACATCAATGAGTAATGAGTAGTATATCAACGAGTAATGAATAATACATCAATGAGTGATATATCAACTAGTAATGAGTAATATATCAATGACTGATATATCAACTAGTAATGACTAGTATATTAATGAGTAATGAGTAATACATCAATGAGTAATGAGTAGTATATCAACGAGTAATGAATAATACATCAATGAGTGATATATCAACTAGTAATGAGTAATATATCAATGACTGATATATCAACTAGTAATGACTAGTATATTAATGAGTAATGAGTAATACATCAATGAGTAATGAGTAGTATATCAACGAGTAATGAATAATACATCAATGAGTAATATATCAACTAGTAATGAGTAATATATCAACTAGTAATGAGTAATATATCAATGACTGATATATCAACTAGTAATGACTAGTATATTAATGAGTAATGAGTAATACATCAATGAGTAATGAGTAGTATATCAACGAGTAATGAATAATACATCAATGAGTAATATATCAACTAGTAATGAGTAATATATCAACTAGTAATGAGTAATACATAAATAAGTAATATATCAACTAGTAATGAGTAATATATCAACTAGTAATGAGTAATACATAAATAAGTAATAGATCAACTAGTATTGAGTAATATATCAACTAGTAATGAGTAATACATAAATAAGTAATATATCAACTAGTAATGAGTAATATATCAACTAGTAATGAGTAATACATAAATAAGTAATAGATCAACTAGTAATGAGTAATATATCAACTAGTAATGAGTAATACATAAATAAGTAATAGATCAACTAGTATTGAGTAATATATCAACTAGTAATGAGTAATATATCAACTAGTAATGAGTAATACATAAATAAGTAATATATCAACTAGTAATGAGTAATATATCAACTAGTAATGAGTAATACATAAATAAGTAATAGATCAACTAGTATTGAGTAATATATCAACTAGTAATGAGTAATACATAAATAAGTAATAATATTAATGAGTAATGAGTAATATATCAACTAGTAATGAGTAATACATAAATAAGTAATAGATCAACTAGTAATGAGTAATATATCAACTAGTAATGAGTAATACATAAATAAGTAATAGATCAACTAGTATTGAGTAATATATCAACTAGTAATGAGTAATATATCAACTAGTAATGAGTAATACATAAATAAGTAATATATCAACTAGTAATGAGTAATATATCAACTAGTAATGAGTAATACATAAATAAGTAATAGATCAACTAGTAATGAGTAATATATCAACTAGTAATGAGTAATACATAAATAAGTAATAGATCAACTAGTATTGAGTAATATATCAACTAGTAATGAGTAATATATCAACTAGTAATGAGTAATACATAAATAAGTAATATATCAACTAGTAATGAGTAATATATCAACTAGTAATGAGTAATACATAAATAAGTAATAGATCAACTAGTATTGAGTAATATATCAACTAGTAATGAGTAATACATAAATAAGTAATATATCAACTAGTAATGAGTAATATATCAACTAGTAATGAGTAATACATAAATAAGTAATAATATTAATGAGTAATGAGTAATACATCAATGAGTAAAGAGTAACCCCATGTTCTGGTGGCCGAGTCATTGGAGTGTTGGTTTGAATCCCGGTCGTGACACTTAACTACACTTAACTACTAATTGCTTCTAATCAGGAGTACGGCTACCTGTGAGAGTAGTGATTGTTGATGTGAATGGTTAGCATCCTGAGTGCCCATTTGGCTGCCGGTGCTGCATACTCCCAAGGAGTTGAGATGGTTTCAGGAATGCTTAGAGGGCCCCATGCACAGGGTCAATAATATTGGAAGGAGCTTTGAGATGAGTACTTGGCTTGAGAAAGCACATAATAAATACATATTATTATCAAGCCAGATTATCTTATTCATTATTTTGTGATTTTTTTGATTATTTAAATTTTATTTCAGAGCGTTGATATTTTGGAGTATCCCATTCTCCTAAGTCTTGGATTCAGTACCCCGGCTCTAGATCAAGAAATCCAACCCTCTTTTGGAATGCTGCTGTCCTGTGTGAATACATGCGTCCAACTCCTGAATAAGGTAAAGTTGTACAGGATTGAACACTGGGTGCAAGACCAGATCGATCAGGGAGGTGGGGCCTCAGTTTCATAAAGCTGATATTGCTTAGCAAGTTGTGGGGCACCAGTCAAAGTAATATAAATAATATGGCATTTTGGCTGGTATCCTGATTGTGCTAAGCGGTATCTTTCTTAGGCATGTGATTTGTTAGGAATTTTTTATGATTTCAGGATTGATCACTGATCTCCCTGCTCCTTCAAATTTTCTTGAAAGAGGCAAACTTGCCATCACAGAGATGAAAAGACTTGCCTTTGTTATGACCAGACCTTCAGATATCTAATTGAATTGATGTAGAGAGAGTCTGTAAACCTCTACAATGTAACATTCTGTACATTTCTGGAGCTTCATTTCCACACCAACAGGAAATTACCAACTTGAAATTGTCAGTCGATCTTCAGGATTTTTCGTACAATCTGATCTCTGTTCTTTGTGCAAAGCAACATTGACACAATTTGCAGCACTATGAAAACAAAGAATTCCCTCAATTTTTATTAATTTGTTTTCTTTTTTTCTTTGCTGTTTTGTGTTTTTTCTTGTCATGTGATTATATTTTCACTTCTATTTATTACTTTTTCTTCTTGTGATCAGCTTGATTCCAATCGGACCTTATCACTAGGTGAATCCACACCTAGTATCTTAGCCATAGCTGGACCGTCTTCCCCCATCCAACATCGATGCATGGACAGGTAAGATCCCCCGAGTACTCTCGGAAAATTCAAATCTGCAAAGATAGTCTGCAGGCAATTTGGGGGGGGGGGGGATTTCTGTGGTGTTGGTTTGTATACAGCCTTCAATATGGCAAAAATGCGATTTTGAACCAACTGTCACCTCGCTTAAAGGCACTGTACACGTTTGGTAATTACTCAAAATATATATCAGCATAAAAACTTACTTGGTAACGAGCAACGGAGAGCTGTTGATAGTATAAAACATTGTGAGAAACCACTCCCTCTGAAGTAACGTAGTTTTTGAGAAAGAGGTAATTTCTCACTAAAATAATAAAAGACTTCTGGCCAGAAGCCTTTTATTCCTATCTGAAAGCACACTAATTTGTACAACAAGGGTGTTTTTTCTTTCATCATTTTCTTGCAACTTCAATGACCAATTGAGTCCAAATTTTCACAGGCTTGTTATTTTATGCATATGTTGGGATACACCAAGTGAGAATACTGGTCTTTGACAATTACCAAACGTGTTCAGTGCCTTTAAAATGTGGATGGATTTGACGTTCTTGATGAAAATACTGTGCCAGTTTGTAGCTGTTTTCTCAGTAAGCAGACACTGTAGTCAACTGAAACTTTCATAGATGGCTTTCATTGTATCTTTCTTGATAATTTTGCCTATAAATCAGCACTATGTTGACAACTCCTAAACGATGCCCCTACCTTTAATGAATGAAAAGTTATTGACAGGGTGATTGTATTTGTTATCTCCTTCAGATCAGTTATCATGTTTGTGTTGGAGACGGCGGTGGAGTTGATGATGGTACAGGGTCTTCGCTGCCTCAAGGACCCATCGCTTCCGGTCAGAGACAGGCAGCTCCTCAAGCGAGAGCTGGGAACTGAGCTGGTAGGTCTAGCATCTTATCTAGACTCCTTTCCCTGGGACCGTATCATCGAGTTACACGCATAACCCGCACACTAATAATAATAATAAAATAATAAAATGCATTTATATGGCGCCTTATGTAAAAATACCTCAAAGCGCCTTACAAAAGACTGAGAAACCTCTACAATAAAATACCAAAACAATATACAAATAAAACAATTTAAAATACTAAAAAGTGTACATAATGTAGCCAAGTAATTAAACATGGAAGCAAGCTAGACTAAAAGTAGGTTTAAAAAGAAGAACACAAATTGTCTAAAAGTCCCCCAAGCATTCATAAAACAAAGCAATGGCTGCACTTATAAACACACAAAAATTACTTAAGTCGAAAATAAGTGAGTCTTGAGGAGAGTTTTGAAAGTGTTCAGTGATTCTGCTTGACGAAGGTTGGTTGGCAGGTGATTCCACTGATAAGCTGCAGCATGGGAGAAAGTTCGCTCTCCGTAGAACTCTGTTAACCTGATGCTATCATCACAGTAGTCATGGTTGTGGCATTTTCAGTTGAATTTAAAAGTTCACCTTTCACCTTTGTGATGCAAATTTGATTTGAATCATTGTCGTCCTTTTTTTCTTTAAGTTTGGGTAAATTTTTTTTCATGTACTTTTAATGTTTTTAAAATTGTAAATTTAAAATGCAATTCAGTCGTTGGACCACAATTATTTTAATTTTTTTTTTTAAATAAACCATTAAAAGAATCTTAGGTCCCACTTGTGTTTTTAAGAGTTTTGTGTAAGGTTCGGCTCCAATCCTTGCCTTGTTCTTTGGATGAAACGCAAAGTTCGCTTAAATTCTTGGCTTATTCCATTTCTTGCGCAGGGTACTTTCCTTCAGTGTCTTCAGCGTCATTTCCGCCGAGGGGGTGCACCGACCTCTCCGAGTTCGGCCAGTCCCTCCAGTATGCTTCGTACACCATCATACTCAGCCTCCTCTTCCGTACTCTCCAAGTCAACAAGCCACACCCTGTTTTCTGAAGCTCCTGAGCAGGCTTTCTTTCGCGTTGTGCAGCATTTTATGCATCAGATCTTACGGTAGCGCTGCCACGGAGTACCAGCTATTCGCTATTTGCACTGATCCACCAAGTGCCTGTAGAGCCTCTACTTCATGCTTCATTTGTATTGTATTTATGCATCTGTTTGAATGTAAGTGTCATTACATTACCGTGACAATACAGAGTTATATAATGCTTCTATTCACTGCTGTCCCCAATCCGAGGCTCTACACGCAAATGGCTGACCGTGCAAGGGGCGAATAGATGATGGGCGGATAAAACAGATCTTATACTTGCAGTGCGTTTAGTTTGAGACAAAAAAGGGTAGCCTGCTAGGCACTAACAAAAGAAATATAACCTGGAATCCATTCCATCAAGTCGTCCGATTCATTAAGCCCCACCATAGCCACTGTCTTTCAACGGTGCATGCATGGGTACCATGTACTATACATGCCTCTTGCTCTGCCCTGCGCCACACTCAGAAGACGAGACAAACCAGTCCAAATTGTCAGAACTTGTTTAAATTTTAATGGGACTTTAAGGTGTCAGAATGTTTGGCGTATGTTTGCAGTTGTGATTGGTCAGTGCATTCAGGGGCGAAGCTTAACCATAACTATCCCCAACCAAACTCAACTCTGCTTTTTTTTTTTTCTTCTGTCGGACCAAGTGCTGCACTAGTAAGTAAACTGATTATGCTTTACATGGGATCAGGCATACCACCATAATCAGAGTCCAACAGTTTGGGTGTTGAGTTACTGAATGGTGTTGGACTGAGGACTGCACTAGTAAACTGATTATGCTTTACATGGGATCGGGTAGACCACCATAATCAGAGTCCAACAGTTTGGGTGTTGTGTTACTGTATGGTGTTGGACTGTGGGCTGCACTAGTAAACTGATTATGCTTTACATGGGATCGGGTAGACCACCATAATCAGAGTCCAACAGTTTGAGTGTTGAGTTACTGCATGGTGTTGGACTGTGGACTGCACTAGTAAACTGATTATGCTTTACATGGGATCAGGCATACCACCATAATCAGAGTCCAACAGTTTGGGTGGTGAGTTACTGCATGGTGTTGGACTGTGGGCTGCACTAGTAAACCGATCATGCTTTACATGGGATCAGGCATACTACCATAATCAGAGTCCAACAGTTTGGGTGTTGAGTTACTGAATGGTGTTGGACTGTGGGCTGCACTAGTAAACTGATTATGCTTTACATGGGATCAGGTATACCACCATAATCAGAGTCCAACAGTTTGGGTGTTGAGTTACTGAATGGTGTTGGACTGTGGGCTGCACTAGTAAACTGATTATGCTTTACATGGGATCAGGCATGCCACCATAATCAGAGTCCAACAGTTTGGGTGTTGAGTTACTGAATGGTGTTGGACTGAGGACTGCACTAGTAAACTGATTATGCTTTACATGGGATCGGGTAGACCACCATAATCACAGTCCAACAGTTTGGGTGTTGAGTTACTGAATGGTGTTGGACTGAGGACTGCACTAGTAAACTGATTATGCTTTACATGGGATCAGGTATACCACCATAATCAGAGTCCAACAGTTTGGGTGTTGAGTTACTAAATGGTGTTGGACTGAGGACTGCACTAGTAAACTGATCATGCTTTACATGGGATCAGGTATACCACCATAACCAGAGTCCAACAGTTTGGGTGTTGAGTTACTGAATGGTGTTGGACTGTGGGCTGCACTAGTAAACTGATTATGCTTTACATGGGATCAGGCATGCCACCATAATCAGAGTCCAACAGTTTGGGTGTTGAGTTACTAAATGGTGTTGGACTGAGGACTGCACTAGTAAACTGATTATGCTTTACATGGGATCAGGTATACCACCATAATCAGAGTCCAACAGTTTGGGTGTTGAGTTACTGAATGGTGTTGGACTGAGGACTGCACTAGTAAACTGATCATGCTTTACATGGGATCAGGTATACCACCATAACCAGAGTCCAACAGTTTGGGTGTTGAGTTACTGAATGGTGTTGGACTGTGGGCTGCACTAGTAAACTGATTATGCTTTACATGGGATCAGGCATGCCACCATAATCGGAGTCCAACAAGTTGGTGTTTTGGAGTGAGAATTGATTGTAGGTTTCAATTAATCGTTTTATGTCATAGGGGTCATATGTAAGGTCAGGATGAGGTCGTGTGATCAGTCCATTAGGAGGGTTGTGACCTCTACAGCCTCAAAGAATATCCATTCCTGCTCAACTTTCACAGATTTAACAATAAATTCAACTTTATCAAACGGGAGCAGCTGAGGTCTAAATTTGTAAATACATTATTAGCGAGTTTGTTGTAATAAAACAGATAAATTAATTTTGCTTCTAATTTGGAATTATTTTGTGTTTTCTGTAATAAATACACCAGGCAAGTTATCTTATGTTTTTGTGTTCGTTTGTTGTTAGTTTTTCTTGTTTTCAAAAACTTGTTATTGTATTTTTTTCACGGTCAATTTCAACAAAAACGTGTTACATTTTCATCAAAACACATTAAAAACCAGGTATTGTCTCATTAACTCAATCAAACTAGGGTTTCTTTTTAGCTACTACTGCATTCCTTTTCGTGCACACATGATTTCAATACATGCTTCAAGCATGACTGTGAGGTGGCCTAGACAAATTAACACTATAGACTGTGCAAGTCTGGCGCGTATCCGAACGAGAAAACACGTCAAACGAAGAACATTTTTATTTCAGAAATCAAATCTTTGTTTTAAATTATATCTCATGACAAAATCTGAACAACAAAAATAAATCATTACAATTTTATGAAATTAGTTTTAGCATTTTAAAAAAATACGCCAAAGTGTGTTAATTATTATTAAAAACAAATTAAAACTCTGGGACAAGGATGTTTTTTTGATGTTAACTTTTTAGAAACCCCTTACGCGGATTCGTGAAGGTCAAACGGGTTTTAAATTGACCCGTATCGCAGTTTAAAGAGGAATGCCGACGCCTCAACAACCATAGACTGCAATGAAAAGGGTTTGCAATTACAGCATCTGGCGATTATAATCGCGCATCCAAAACAAGCTTTTACATAAGTTTTATGATCGGAGGTGAGCACAAAATTCTAAATTTTTTGCAATAACCGGAAGCTGAGGTCAAGTTTAATTCTCGGGTTTTCTTCGTTATATTGTTGAATTGGTTTTACTTTCATATTTTGTTATCACTTAGTATTACATTCCCAACAACATGTATAATTTTCTAGGTCATAAACTACGTTAAACTAAAATAATTGACGAAACAAAATCTCGCCCACGTAAAACTCCATATGGTTGGGACCACTATGGTCCCGGAAGTTCGAATGCGCGCGAGACTTGCACAGTCTATTGGCACATTATTCTGGAGGTCGCAGGTTCAAAATCCCGCTCTGGTAGTTGTTTTTTTGTCAACCCCAAACTTACAATACAGTAATTGTACATAATAAGAAATGCAATAACTCATATTGAGAAGGCTGATACTTGAATGCATTTCAACAAAAAATAATAATAATACAAGCTGTGTAGGGAAAAAAAAACAAAAAAACTCAGAGACTTATTTGTAATGTCCATTTTTGTAGGCAAACCAAAAATACAGACCACAGAAATTCCACAACCCAGCCGAAAACTGTTGCATTTATCCCAATTCAAAGTTTGCGGTAATACCATAATCTACTTTGCTGTCAAGATTTGTTGTTTGAGAACTTGTCTTGCTAATTTTTAAATTATTTTTAATGAACTGCCGCGGAGTAGATTTCGGCATTCGGAGACCCACTTAGTGAAAACTGTCCTGCTGCTACTTGGGAGGTAGGAAATCGGCCAGGACTGCTACTTTCGTTTAGTTTCGACTAGCCTGCTTCATTGCTCTACGCTCTAGTCAACGTCATAGACTCTAAAGGAAATTTCCTAAGCATCTTTGATTATGAAACTTTCTCATTCGCCATTGTTGTTTGTGGTTCTTTTAAAACCGCTGACAACCCTGCAACATTAGTTGCGATAATCGTAACCAAAGGTGATCTAGTGCCCGATGTTTGGCGCTCTTCTTTGATCGACCGTCATAGAGGATGAAGGGTTACGATTTTCACAACTACATTTACCATAAGCTAAAAAATAGTTAGTTGACTGACGTGTCAACCCTCTGCTCTAGCATAATCTTTCTCGAAGGCTAGCCTTCTCATTCGAGAAGGACTCTGCTAGGGTCGAAACGTATTTAGGAAACTATTGTATAATTAATCGATATAGCAATCAATATCATAAGATTGAGCTGACTTGTCAACGTTCAGGGTACTGGAAAAAGATGCTAAAAGTTGCACAATTATTTTGAAAACGATTATTTACAAAATCGTAACGTGGTTGTTTCGTTGCATCATTACGTTCTATGGTTCTAAAGACATACAGGGGAGTCGACAGAGATTCTTTGCCACAACGTTACTTATTACGTTTTAAATAACCAAACAAAAACGCTCTGGCAACGTTATTGTAAAGTTTACATAAGTTGTCACAAGGTAATTACCGGGAACGTGCAACGTGGTTGTTATTACATTGTGGTCTTACGTTTGGAAGACATTATAGGAGTTAACAAAGTTTCGTAGTTACAACGTTATGTTACTTACACCAAAGTCTGACTTTGGTACAGCGTTGTAAGAACGTTGCTGGGAGGCCACTTACTAATTTTTTGCATTTATAACATGGGTCCTTTTGGTTGGTTAGCCGTTTAATTCTAATGTATTCCGCGGCAGTAGAATAATAGCAAGACAAGTTCTCAAACAACAAAATCTACCTCCATGATCTACCTAGCAAGTAGATCCATGATCAAACACATGGTGTTACCGCAAACCAAATATACATTGATGCCTCAAATCCCATATGGTATTGAATACATTAACTTCGCCAATTATTGCTTAAAATCTATAGCGCCCTCGTGTGGAGTAACCTCCGTCTTTAACCTAATAGGGCGCGTGATAGCTAATCTGTGGGGCGTTTTGCGTGGCTGATGCAGAGAAATAAACGCGATCTCAGACTTGAAATCAAGTATAATATGGTATCTACATAGTAATAACAGAGACATAAATTATGCAAATCTAGCTGGAGATACGGCTCACTGCACGTGGTAGCTAAGCTGACCTGGCCTTGCTAACATTAAAAATGTTGATTTTGACCATTGTGACGACCTGACCACTCAGGGTGCGCGTGTGTACCGGGGATTTACACTCGTGTTAGCCACGCAACGAGGCTAATCGAACGCTGTGGTGTTTTCGCTTGGCATTCTGGGGAATATACTAGGTCAAACTTCTTGCGTAGCGAAAAGGTAAGCTCCGTCGTCTGCTCACTTGGAAAATGTCGATGCCCGTAACGACACAATTTAATTATAAAATATAAAATAACTTGCACACAGTCACCATCTGTTTGTTTTTCTGGAAGTACGTTTCCTTTCCATTCCCCATAATTTGTTTCATGACGATAAATCTGTGTCTTTGTGTACTTTTGAACTCAAGTCAAATTTAACTTGTCCCCGCCATCTTGGTATGATGCGTCATTACACCTGGGCATCCACCAGAGACCCGCTCGCGAGCTGGGGTTGTGGTGGCTTACACCCGGGGCAGACACGAGTATCACGTGATGGCTAATCGAACGCTCTCGTGTAAGTTTTAGTTACACGTGTAAGCTAATCGAACGCAACCCAAGTGTTGCCCTTGATGGACCGCAGAAGATTGGCTGATACCATAGAGCAAGGACCAGATAATCCATATTACTATATAGTGCCTATTGAACCTTGGTGAGTACCTTTTTTATTCATCAAACCATGGAGGAAGGTCTATTCCTTCCTCCATGATCAAACCACAGAGCAAGGACCTGTGACCATTGCTGTCTCGCTAAAAAATCGGATGCACCCCATCAGTCCGGGGCGCTGTTAGCCCCCCATGATTGAATAGGGCCAATCCACTTCGTATATACCCTTATTCATTTTCTGTAGTCCTTTTTCGAAATGTTGACATCATCGGTCGTACCATAGAGCAAGGACAGATGTCCTTGCTCTACGTACCAAGATGTCCTTGCTCTACGTGCCATGGAGGAATCCATGGTCGTACTAGCGCCCCACAGGAATCCATTGTAAATTCCGCCACACACGGCAATTTGCTATGAATTTTGAAAGCACCCAGCCACGAAAAATGCCCCGAACTGACAAAAAGACCCAACAAAATAGCTCGAAAATCGCCAGCTGGACTCGCAATGTGTGAGACTGAGAGATCGATATGCAACAGCAGACATCTCACGATCATTATGTTGTGCTCAAAAACGATGATTTTAACTCCTCATCGGAGAAACGATGTGAATAAGTCTGCCCTTCTTTTTTTACCCTGCGCTTAGTAGTACGACCAATGATGTCAACATTTCGAAAAAGGAGTACAGCGCCATAGATGCACATGCTCACAGTGATGCGCAGATAGGGAGGGTGGCCACAGAACGATCCAAGTGAAGTGAAAATGCCGACTGATGCCATTTTAGACCCTATACCATGTACAATTTTTTTTTTTTTAATGCTTCTTTCTTTATATTCTTATTCTTTATTAGGCCATTAAATACACACAAACAGTCAGTTAGTAACAAAATAAATGAATAAATGAATAGATAAATTAGTATTTAAGTAAATACAAGCAATAAGTAAATATTAGCAAAACAACCACAAAGCACGTGAAGTTTACAAAACAACCTTAATGTGATGACCAGGATCAACAAAAGTATAATTAAACACTGTAGCTCGAAAGCATGTCGACCCAGTCACATATTAGGAGACATCACACTTATAAAAAATATCTATACGAAGAGGTATATATTATGTAAATACACAAAACACAAAGTGATAAATGCTACAGTTCAGATCGTCACGCATTAATTGTCATATAATTAATTGTGCTCAGCAATGACTCAATGAGACGCACCAAGTAACTGTTCTAACTTTCTTTTAGTATTCTTTATCAATGGGATGAATCTGTTGTTATTAAACTTAGTTTGGATTAAATGTTTAAGACTACGTGTTTCATCTTAAAGGCGCTGGACACGTTTGGTAATTGTCAAAGACCAGTATTGTCACTTGGTGTATCCCAACATATGCATGAAGTAACAAACCTGTGAAAATTTGGGCTCAATTGGTCATCGAAGTTGCAAGAAAATAATGAAAGAAAAAACACCCTTGTTGCACAATGTGTGTGCTTTCAGATGCCTGAAAAGGGCTTCAGGCCTGAAGTCTTTTTCAGATTCAAATATTTAAGTGAGAAATTACCTCTTTCTCAAAAACTACGTTACTTCAGAGGGAGTCGTTCTTCAAAATGTGTTATACTATCAACAGCTCTCCGTTGCTCGTTACCAAGTAAGTTTTTATGCTATATAATTATATAGTTTGAGTAAATACCAAACGTGTCCAGTGCCTTTAAATTTGATTAAAGAACTGTAATTTAATCAATGGTATTTCGTGTTTGATTTTAATATGTGACTTTCTTTGGCACTGTGTTTTTAATGGTTGCTATTTTTGTTTTGGTATCACTGTGTTTTTCATTGTTTCTGTAATTTTTTAAATCAGTGTTCTGGGTTTAGTTCGATCATAGAGCAACTGTCCTTGCTCTATGGTTCGATAGTGTTACTATTGGTATTGGTTTAGGGTTCACTGGGTTTCAAAAAGATCAATTTTAAGGTATAGGTTCATCCATATCGGGATAATAAGGTGATTTATTGTTTTATTATTTCAATCACTGTTTTGCTTTGGTCATTGTGTTCCTCACGTCTTTAACACTATTCGATCCTTATAATTTTATATTAATTGAGTTTTTCTGAAGTGAGTTTCCCCAATGTTAAGTATTATTTATAGTTAATTCAAGTGGTCAATTTTTCCGGGTTACATTTGTTTACACTCCCCTGGCCCTATATGCAATTCTCAATCAGTTTATCAGTTAACGGTCTGCTGAAACTTAGTACCTCCGTGGTTTTATGTGTTGTTTTTTCTTGCAATTAAGATTTTGGAAAGAACAGAAGTCGGTTTAACAATCCACTCTCTACTCTTTTTTTTCCCCGATCAGAATTGTTCTCATCAACTATCGAGATGTCATCAAAGTGTACCGAGTTCCGCTCCAAGCCTTTCGAGTACAACGCGGCACTGGTTTGCCGCGATGTACCGGCAAGCCTCACGAAACACGCTCTGCGTCGGAAATGGGTCGAGGTTGATCTTCAGCGCACCAGGGAGGAACAATCAATGTAAAAACTTATATTGTGTTAATTGTTATATTGTTGTTATTCATTGTGTTGCCTGCTTGCTTGTTGATGTTGCTTTTGTGACTTACTTCTGTGATTGTGCACAGTTCTACCCCTTTCACTTGATTATTGGTGTATCGTGGTCGAGTGGTCAGCACCGGACCCAAGCTCTTGCGTTTCTGATCAGCAAAGGGTTCAAGTCCCGGTCTTGACATGTGTGTTCTTATGCAAGACATTTTAACCATTATTGCTTCGTCCTTTTGATGGGACGTGAAGCTGTAGGTCCCGTGTGTTGTGTAATGCACATAAAAGAATCCAGTTCCACTTATCGCTAAAAAAAAAGAGAGAGATGGTGTTTGCCCCGGTGTGTCTGGCAGTATAGAGAAAGGACAGCTTCTGTATGCTGTCAGTGACTGCTGAATTAATGCACAGCAGCAACTTTCAAACCCAAAGGTGATACGTTTCATAATTCAAAAATATCTTAACAAAATTTTAATAAGCTCATTGAGACTCCCGTAGATAAAGCACCATTGACAGAACTATACTCGCGAATTGTTGGTTCGTTTCTACGCAATCCGACTGGTGAATTTTCCGGTGTTTTCTCATTGGCTTTAGGTACCTCTCAGCTCTCCGTAAAGTTGATGTTGAATTTGCCGTGGTGGAGCCCGATGAAGAGCTGCCGGACTGTGTGTTTGTTGAGGACTGTGCGGTGGTAGTCGAGGGTAGAGCGCTGATAACTAGATCATGTGCTGCATCCCGTCGGAAAGAGGTAGGTTTAATAGGCCCTAGATCTAAGCCAGCTCGATGTGTTTTCTTTATTAAAAAATTGCTAAGCACAAGGTCAAATGGCCACTCTAAGTTGAAGGCTACAGGGGGAAAAAACAAGACAATTTAAAGGGAGAGGGGGTATTATTTCACTTTCCTTTTAAACTGGGATAGGTTGCTAGATGGTAGGAACAGATACTGGACGAGAGTTCCAAAGTGTGGAAGTAGGCAGGGAATGCTTTCGAATATCCCACTAGGTCCTATTAACCTTCAGATCACGCAGTGAAGGGGTGAGAAGATGTGGCAAAGCGGCTCGGCGCAGGAATTCCGCGCTTACGTCAAGCGTATTTCATGGGTTAGCAGGTAACTTTTGCTTGTGTGCTTGCATTATACCACGTTACTATGCATTCTACGCTTACACAGCTAGCGCAGAAATTCGGCGCTTGCTCGGTAATTAAGCGGAGAATGGTGATTGCAAGCGCAGAATTCGGCGGTAAGCAGAGCCATGAAAATGGGCCCGGATGCTAAGAGTGAAAAACCTGCGCACATATCCATGAAAGTATTTGTAAAAGAGACGTTTAATATGCAGACACAGAGGCTGAGCATCTGTAAGGTTTTAGAGATCAGGTTTTGCGATGGATTATCGACGTCTATGGCGTCCTAGAGCAATTGCTGCTCGATATGGGGCAGAGGGAGGCCCCCCCTCTATTGTGTCTTCATTGTGTTCTGGGAATCTCAGGAATTCTTTTGAGAATTTTAGGGGGGGTGCTTCTGTATACAAGAGGGAAGAGTGTGTTAGGGTTAGGGTTAGTTTGGGGGGGCCTCCCTCTGCCCCATATCGGGCATGGTATATCCTAGAGGACCACTTTGTCCCTGGAAAGTTCTTGAGCTACGAGGGTCAGTTTCGGAGAAGGACTTGATGCACAGTAGAGGGGATCAAGGTTGTAGCATAAAGAAAGGACCAGGTCATAGATGCCATTCTGCATGGTGTGAACACCGCGACCACACCGTAGTATTTAGGCATGACTACTTCCTAGTTAGTCTGATTTTGATGGGGTTTTTATTCTCAGAAAGGTCAGCAAAATAGTATTCAAACGATATAAAATATATACCATACAGGCCAGCTCTTGTACTACGTAGGCTAGTCCTGGGCTAATTGTTTCCAAGGGCCAAATATTATGCCTGATTATTTTGTGGGTTTTTGACGAATCTGATGTTATAGTTTTAATCGTGTTTGTAATCATTGTTTAAATATAAGATAAAGAAAACTAATAAAGATGCAAGTGATGGAAACGAGAGTGTGTGTTTTCCCATTTGTAGAATGTGTGCCAAATATACAACTGATAATTATGCTGTCATTATTCTAAAAAGATAACTTATTAGTTGCCGAATCTGGGCTAAGCAAAGTGTGATGTCGCAATACAAATCATCGTGATATTTAATAATTTGCAATATCAAGCCCAGTTCTGTGTATATTAATGTAAATTTTTATAGCGGAAGCAACGCTCGGGGCGCTGTGCAAATAACAACCAATAAATATGAGTTTTTGTTTAATTGGCGATTAACAATAATTAGTTAGTTATGTTTCTGTTTTGATTAATACTGCATGAATTTATTTCATATTTCTCGTCCAAGCGCTCATTTCTTTCAATACCTCGATCCATTTTTTAACATGTAAACACATGGTGGCGCTCTTTAAAGCCCAGTAATTGACTACTTAATATTCAAACGAATAGTTGATACCTTGGTTTATGAAAATGTCCATTAGATTTTTCCTCGATACAGTTTGACTCAACTTAACATCAAATACACGTTCAAAAATGTGCATAGGAATGCACACAGAGCCCATCCAACGCGCGAAAAACAGGTGCATTGGTCCATTTGTATCGTACATAGAAGCGATCGTTGTAGCTGAGTCGGGTCGTCACGTCCGTCCGTAGTGCTCACAATCCCTCCAACTCACACACAGGCGAGGTTCTTGTAAGCTGCTTTAAAATTTCTCGGATATCATATAATTATTATTTTTGTACGACTGGAATAAAATACGGATGCTTTCCGAGTTGTACTGACAGCGACACAGCCCCATCACAAGCCATGGAGAATAACAAATCAACAGGGAAGCAGCAGATTCACAGCAATAGACCGTTCCTCTACACGACGGGGATTGTCAGTAGACTTCCGGAGAGTTTAACCGGCAAGGACCGCTCCGGTAAGCCCGAGGATGACGGCGGCTTTAACTTGGAGCTGGCTCGGCGGCAGCACGAGAAGTTCATCATGACGCTACGCAAGCTGAAAGTGGACCTATCGGAGCTGGACGCGGACGAGGAGCGGCCTTTTTGCTGCTATCTCGACCACATGGCCGTCGTCAGGGATGGGGTGGCCCTGATCGCGAGGCCCGGGGGTGGCACGGAGGAAGAGGCACAGGTAACCACTTTACTCAGTTAATACTGAAGCGATTCTAATATGTAGGAAGGGGTTGGGTCACTGAGAATAGAGGGAGGAAGTGGGATTGTCCCCCTGTCGAGATGCCAAATTTATCCGCCACTTTTTCAGTAACTTTTACCCAAAACTGTATTCTTATTTACCTCCATAATTTAAGGACTATTTTTAGTCATAAAGTAAACATTAACAAGTGAAAAGCTGTCAATCAGTTATATAGCATCTTACCCCAACATTTCTGGATGCTATGGATGAATGAATAGATCTGAAAGTGATGCTGGGATGAAAGGCTATAGTGGCAGCGAAGGGGAGGGGGAGGCATGAAGGGGGGGGGGGGGGGGGGGTCCGAATGAAAAGCCCAGCCAGTGGGTGTTGGTGGGGGAGGGGCACAGTAACTTATTAAAAAATATACAAATACTAACTATAGGAAAGATGCCATTGCCAAATTTATACACCTCTTATGACAAAAAGAATCATATTTGATTTGTGTAGTGTAATAATATATTTAGTTGTACGAAGTGACAAATTGGCAGTTGTATGCGGAACACTGCTAATTGTGTTGTAAAGATCAGCATACCCGTTGTAAACTGAGGAATCATTTTAAAAGCAAGTTGTATTCATCATGGAGGAAGAGTGAAGCTGCAGGGGGTTTGGGTGGGTATGGAAACAAATGGTAGGCAACAGTTACGAGGACGTAGAAGCAGGGGTTCCTGGAATTTTGAAAACAGGAATAATCAATGTGTTGGTTTGGTACTTAGTTCATGAGGAATGAGGGAGCTAATTTTACTCTTTAAAAGTAACAATTTTGAGAGGAGTGATGGAGCCTGTTTTTAGGTGGGGGGGGGGGGGTGTTGGCGTTATCATGGCACTTGGGCGACATCGGAGGGGAATGTGATCAGAGTCTGTATTTAATTAACCCCCTGACACCGCAGCTTTTAATGTTGTTCGAGGTTGAAAGTCTTGGCGGACATTTGACATAGACTGTATAGATTCATGATCACATTAAGAGCAGCTGTTCAATCATTGCTCCATGTGTTGTCACTGCTGCCAAAACACAAACTTGGAGCGTCTCCTTTCGACCACCACCCGGCGATATATCGTCATCTCACCAACAGTGGATGTAAAGTGTGCGTCACTAGTCAGATGTTTTAACACTGAACATACATTTTGGGACACTTTTGTTGTCTACTACAGTGTTTCCATGCACATTCAGGAGGAGGTAGTTTGCCTGAGCACTCGGTGATACATTTCCTCAGCTCGGTGTCCCACTGAAAGGTCCCAGCAGGAATGAAAACAATTCCCTCACAAAAAACTTGCCCTTTACAAATTGATGACATAGTTCCATGCCCCACAAAGAGCTAAGTGGCTCCAATTTCATAATGAAAACATCAGTACATTGCTTCTAAGTACTTTCTGTTGGAGGTAAGCAAAATAAGAACCAAGCACGTGTCATAACAATGTGAAAGACGCTTCATTTTGATTGGTAACCTGCTTAGCAATGTTTTCTCGTTTTAAGCAAATTGTTGTGCTTACACTTTTACAAGCTTTAAAAAAATTGGCTGTGGTCTGCAAAATCACTGGACTGGACTCTGGCCAGTGGTTCAGTTAATTGACCTGAAGCTAAAATGACTGGACTCAGGGGGGGGGGGGGGGGTGACCAGTTGGTATAAATTTCCAGACCTGTGTATTGAATTAATAACATAAATCAAATATAATGGTGATAGATTGTGCACAAAATACTTCTTCTTCTTGGTCAGTTGGCACGGAATTGTGCTGCTGTGGCCTTCATTATAGCCCTCCAACCATCTCTGCTATTCGCCATGGTGGTAACTGGCGTCTCTACTGATCCTGTCCACCGCTTTATGTCATCTGTCCATCTCATTGCTGGTCTGCCCCTGCTTCTCTTCCCCTCCATTCTTCCCTGTACTATCGTCTTCTCCAAACCGTCTCTTCTAACAATATGTCCAAAGAATCTCATCTTCCTCAATGCAATTCCCTTTCTGACTTCCATCTCTTTACACATCTTTTGCAAAACCCATTTGTTTGTTTTCTTGTCTTTCCACGATATCCTCAACAGCCTCCGATAGCACCACAATTCGAATGCGTCCACCCTTTTCTCGTCTTTCTGTGTCATAGTCCATGATTCTGATCCATATGTAGCGATTGAGAACACAGATGCCCTCAGTAGTCGCAGCTTCACGTTTGTAGATATACCCCTGCTTTTCCAAATGGTATCTACTTTGATAGCTTGTCTTTTTGCAATTGCCAGTCTTCTTCGTATTTCGTTTTCACTTTTGCCTTTACTGTTGATACAGGATCCCAAATATATGAACTCGTTGACTTCCACGATTGTTTCCCCATGCAAAATGAACTCCCTGTCTGTTTCGCTTCTTTCTTTGTCGATTACCATGATCTTTGTCTTTTTTGCATTCAGTAATGCAAAGTAATGTATAAAACTATAATCTGCCCTGTACACACTTTCCACATATTGCTCTGTAAACCATCGGCTAAACTGTTGTGCATTATCGCAGACAGCAGTCGCTCCAATTACCAATTAACAGCATATGTGTACACCGATTCCTGAGTTTCCCCAGTACCCTGGCGATTGTAGTGCCTGGTGCTGGGACAACAAGGCACTCACCTCTGACAAGTCTGGTAGAACCACCAATGGTGCACCATTCATAATATTTAACAGAACAATACATTGCAGGGTATTGGCCCAGGCTCACATCAGCAGCATGCAATAAATGTAACAATAACATTGTGGTTGGAAACAATAGAGGAAGAGAACAGCTGGGTGTGGGGGGGGGGGGGGGTCGTGGTATGCAATTTTATTCAATATTTTACACATTACAGGTCTGTTGCATACCAGTGGTAGTTTATCTGTATTAAGGTTGTGCAGTTTGTATCATGCGTTTAAAAGTGTGTTGTAGTGTGCCCTTGACATTGTTTCAATGTGTAAGAATTATCATATAGACCTATTCATAATTTATTTTATAAATCAATCAATGATTTAAACTAATTAGTTTGCACTTCGCTGAAAAAAAAAACAAGTTTTGGAAATAGAAAATGCTTGTTGGTTTGGTTGTACCATAGAGTCCTTGCTCTATGGTTGTATCAAACGTTTCATTTAAGAAAACTAAGGTAACAAAAATTACGTAGACAAGCCCTGCTGTCTTTTGGATTTTGTTGCCCAACTGGAGCCCTGTGACTGTTGAGCTGTATTTTTTATGATAAATCAAAGGTTGATGTACCTTTGTTTGCCTTTTATACCTGAAGTCCTTTCTACTTTGATTTGATAAATCATGAGTGCCTAAATATTAGACGATTGCCAGAACTGTACGTACGTTACGTACATTCATGTATGTAATGTACATGTACCAGACAGACAAGCGTACCAGACAGACAAGCGTACGTACATGTACGACGCACAATGTCGAAATGCACCATTTCTTTTCATTGCAGAGATTGATTAGGCTGGTAGTCATAAAACGTGGTACACAAAGCCACTGATGGTGTAGTAGTGAATGTAATGTTTCCCGAACAATTTGTGAGCATCTGGTTTTAAAGACTCATGATGACTATTATATTGATAAACCCGTTTACCCACGGGCTGTTGTCGTAAGCTATACGGCGTGAGACATAAAATACGTTGGGTACTTGTCACATTATGTATTCAAACAACGTTAAACAGTGTGGCTGGGCACGGATTCATTGTGTGTTATTACTGTGGAGTGTTGAACCGTTGATGTTAAAGAAAAAGGTTTTTAACCTTCATAGTTGAACGTTGTTTCAAACCCTGAAATTAAATTGTTGAAGGGGCTTGGCAGTGTTATGCTACGCTTAGAAACACGTCAACCATTCAGGGCCCAATTGAGCCTTTTAAGTAGAAAATATTGCGTAGGAAATTTATTTGCCAAGTTAAAAAAATTACTAGGGCACCAGTCACAACAATGTAAAATACATGTCGGTTTGGCTGGTAAGCTTTTTCTGCTAAGCAATATATATCTCAATGCTAAACAGTTTTTCGATTATCACTCAGCTTTATGGAAACGGTCCTGAGTGCATTGCTCGAAATTTACACCGGACCACAGGGATGAGGCCAGTGTTTTTAGCATCTGGCTATGCATGGCTAGAGAAGAGAAGCCTAGTTTTGTTTTTCAATTGTTGGGTTTCAGTCTGCTTTCAATTCAGTTGACTCATAAAAAGAGATAAATCTTCTCTTGGTGCTTGTTTAAGACAGTTCAAAGGCACTGTTTTCTCTCTCTCATTTTAATATAGGCTGTGCAAGTCTCGCTCGCATTCGAACTTCCGGGACCATAGTGGTCCCAACCATATGGAGTTTTACGTGGGCGAGATTTTGTTTCGTCAATTATTTTAGTTTAACATAGGTTATGATCTAGAAAAGTATACATGTTGTTGGGAATGTAATACTAAGTGATAACAAAATATGAAAGTAAAACCAATTCAACAATATAACGAAGAAAACCCAAGAATTAAACTTGACCTCAGCTTCCGGTTATTGCAAAAAATTAAGAATTTTGTGCTCGCCTCCGATCATAAAACTTACGTAAACGCTTGTTTTGGATGCGCAATTATAATCGCCAGATGCTGTAATTGCAAAGCAAACCCTTTTCATTGCAGTCTATGGTTGTTGAGGCATCAGCATCCTCTTTAAACTGCGATACGGGTCCATTTAAGACCCGTTTGACCTTCACGAATCCGCGTAAGGGGTTTCTAAAAAGTTAACATCAAATAGGCATCCTTGTCCCAGAGTTTTAATTTTTGTTCAATAATAATATACACACTATTGTGATTTTTTTTTCAAAAGCTAAACCTTTTCATAAAATTGTAATGATTAATTTTTGTTGTTCAGATTTTGTCATGAGATATAATTTAAAACAAAGATTTAATTTCAGAAATAAAAATGTTCTTCTTTTGACGTGTTTTCTCGTTCGGATACGCGCGAGACTTGCACAGTCTATTCTGGCCTTGTAAATAAAATTATGGTCCAGTAAACACGTTGACCTCCAAGCCCCGCAGTCTTGTGGACCCCCCCCCCCCCCCAATGTACTGGTGGTTCAATGTACTGTGCTCCACATGATTTCAATGCTTAAATCAGGGAAGACTTGAAAACAGATTAAGTATTCAATACAGTGAGTAAGTTTGCTTTATTCTGAGAGTCCTTGGCTTCACAACCAGAATTAATAAATTGAAAAAACAAAACGACAATGCAACGGGACCACTACAAAAAGGGGGGTAAGGAGGCATTTTCCCCCATGAGGCATCAAGCCTGCTAATCTGTTTAGGATACCTTTAATCACAGAATATTCTGTGCGTGTACAGCCCTATTGTGTACATAATGTGCAGACTAAGACCTTTCTTACCGTGTGCGTGCACTTGCCATGGGCTTTCCTGTGATTGAGTTAGAATTATGGAGAACACCCGATGAGGATGTAAGATGTTCCGTTGTTAACAAACGGAGAGGGGAAGGGGATGCTTGATCCTTCAATGAAAGAAAAGCTTGGAGGGTTGTTTGTAGCGGAAACTAACATTGTGATGTTCTCCCCCCCCCCAATTCGAGTACACATGTGCAATGAATGTTGTGTTTTTTTTACTCATAATGCATCGATGTGTATTAAGCACTGTAAAAAAATCCACAGGCACATTACTCAGTTGGGATTCGAACCCACCTTTGCCATTCTAGAGCAGATGTCTTAAACGTCTAGAGTTTGCCCAATAGCTAGTTGCAGTTTGAATTCTATGTTGTAGCAGAGCGGGTGCCGCAACAATTTTAGTACAAGTTGGGACATTGTCAAGATGGGACGGAACAGGAATACCATAAGTAGCAAGTGTCAAACCACTGGTGGTGAATGGTAGGCCAGGGCCTCTTATAATGTCCGCTTTCACTATAAGCTTAAACTTTTCAAGGCAGTCGAGTGTGGAGTCCAACTGAGCCAAGTAAGCTCCAATTTTGCCAGTCATCCCGTGTTAAATAACTATTTGTGTTTTACCCAGACGATGTCTGTGAAGTGCTGTATACTCGGTACTTTCCAAGAACCCTAGGTGAAGAAATGATATGTTATTAAATTTCTCCTGAAAGAGCCACATCAATTCGACCACTGTCATTTAAATATGAAGACTATGTCACAATGATCAAAAATGGACCTTGTAATGTAAGTTGTGCAGGTGAAATACACGTATCAGGCCTGAACTTCTGTTCACAGACCCCCAATATTTGTATTTTTTTTTAACCGTAATGATAGTCATTACACAATCCAGTCTTTCCTGCAGTGAAAAAAGAAAAGTGCACATCTGTGCAATATTTGTACCTCCCACCCCACTTGCAAACATAGTAAATTCAGTAAGGCAGGTAAGCATTGATGATTACCCCCAGAGGCGTCAAGTACGTTGCACGGGGGTAAGTCTCGCTGGGGCGGCGCGCAGGGACGAAGATCGGTGGAAATTTAATCAGAGATTATACCCCTAGAATGGGTCGGGATGAATTTCGCCGGCATCACGCGTCTGGCCGGTACAAGCCCAGCCGGGTGGCCAAACAGTAGGGATAGATATATGCAGTAATTTGATTATGGTAAATTTGGGAGGATGGGATTGGGTCTGCTGACTGTAATGACTGTAGTGTGGAAGTGCAATGTTCCAAATGATGAACCGTAAAGGATTGATTTCTGTCGTCGGTTGTTGTAGTGAAATGCAGTGACGAGTTTTCAAAGGAACCTCAGCTGCATGTATTTTTTACGAATTTGTAGTATTGTGAAAAAAAGAAGTGGTTCCTGATTTGGGGCTGATTTGACTCGAAAATTGGGATTTCAATTTAAAAGAGGGGTTCAAAGGTTAAATTAAGTTTTGTGATCCACTCATTTTCGAATAGAGTTCTTATGAAAGAGGGGAAACAGCTTACAAGTCTCCAACCTTAATTTAAAATTGTGTAAAATTCAACTGTGTTTGACACCCTTCAAGTGCAAATTTTTTCAAATCCCAAATTGTTCAATGGTGCCATATTTAAAATATAGCCTATGGTCTGTACATTTTTACAGAAAATGTTCAGTTCATTTCTGAATTCTGATAATATTAAATCAAGACGGCATTAAATTTGAGCTTATTCCTGGTCTAAAAATTCCTTTTTGGAATGCTGTATACCCATGCTGTTTACCTAATTAATAATTTTTATAATTTGATGTACAATACATGTTTCTGTATTTTGACGATGCTATTTTATATCTTTAATCTGTAATTGTTAACTATATTCTTTTTGACTATTCTTTCTTTTCTTGTAATGCTACATAATTCTGCTTTGTGATGCCAGTTGTTTTGTTTTTAAATTAATGAAAAGAACGCATTGATACAGATTTAAAGGTGGCGTCAATACACCGATCCATTAAGCCCCGCCCATTTCTCATTGACCAATCACAGCCGCGAAATCTGATCACCATTTGAGCCGTTTGGTGATCTTTGCTCTAATGGTGATCAGGTTTAGTGGCTGTGATTGGTCAACTCGTGAGGAGGTGGGGCTTAATGGATTGGTCTATTGGTCATGTCCAGGGCCAGTGGTTTTTCCCTTTCAACAAATTGTAAACTCCACCCTCATAAATGACAAACTGACCCAAGACCAGAAATTCGCTGTTGACAGATTTCAGTAGTACCACTACAATTCTCATTCGTATTCTTATTCTTCATTTCAAAGGTTGTTTGTATGAAATGTTTCGTGATAGCAATTGAATTAAAACTATTTCAGCGATGAATGGAAGTTTGTATAATTCCTTATTTAAATAATAGATAATCTAAACCATTGATTTAGGACAGCCAATTAAAAAACAAAACCTGCTTCCTAGCCGACCCTGATTAGTTTGTTAAAAGATTGCTTAGAAAAAAAAAAAAACAATTAATATTTAGTGTTAAATATTAATTAATATAAATTTGGCCTTAACCCGTCAGTCATACATATACACATGCAGCATGCAGCTAACCTGCATTGTTCATCTCCAGTTGCATCGACTACAGACATAAGTGCAATGCCAATCAATATCAAAATATAAATTACCATCGTCAACAGTGTATATTTATATGCTGGTATGTACATGTCTATGTCTAATGTCTATTAGAACAGATTTAAAGGCAGGGTGTACATTTACCGTTGGTAATTACTTCAAAAAATTAATGACCATAAAAATTGACTTGGTGAGAAGCACTGCAGCTGTTTTGTAACATTTTGAGAAACAATCCACTATTTCTTCTAAAGAATGTGGTTTTAGAGGAAGGGATTCAAAAACATTTCAATCTGAAAAACGTATCTGCATGAAATGTTCTCAGATTGTGTATTCCAATTAGGGATTACTTCTTCCTGCGTAAACATGATCGCCCCAGATTTTTGGCAATATCTCAAAAACGCTACCACCTTTTGAATTGACAATAGGATTAAAAAAATGGGCAGGTTCCAAAAACCAAAGGTATACTTTGCCTTTAATCAGGCTGTATCGACCACACGTGAACCTCGGGCATATTTTAACCGTTTTGAAAAAAGAAAATAAATGCGTACCATGTCAGGTTCGAAATTAACACTGGACCGCAGGCCAGAGGCCAGTGATTTTAGCCTTGGGCAAGTAAACTCATAACTTATGTCCTTTTTTGAAACATAGCTCTGGCTTAAGCTCTGACTTTGGCTTTAGCTCTGGCTTTGGCTTTGTCAGTAATTTTTAAAGCAGTGCCTAGCTCTGGCTTAAGCTCTGACTTTGGCTTTAGCTCTGACTTTGGCTTTGTCAGTAATTTTTAAAGCAGTGCCTACTTTTTTTATACGGAACCTCAAACCGGTGCCTTAGGCAAATAGGAAGCTGAAGCTGCAGTTTCAAAAACATCCTATGACTGCATAATTAGGATTGGTTACAGTTTGAGTACATGCAAAAAATAGGCAATGGCCTGACGTTTTGACCCTGGCAGAGTCTTTCTCGAAGGCTAAATGACAACACTACACACATAAACAGGTACAGTAGGCCGTACCGATGTAACAGAAGCAGTCAAGTGGAAAGAAATGAAAAGAGAGAGGCAGAAAGCACACAGAAAAAGCAAGTTTATGTACGATACATTTTGCAGTTAAAGTGCATCTGAGCATTGGTCCATAACAACAAAATAAAACATACAACATGAAGTCATAAACTGTAGGTAATAGAGAATGCACACAGCCCTGTAACTCTTCACCCTCTGGTCATGTTGTGACTACATACATATTTGTAGAGAATTAAATATTTACATGCCGTACTCCCATACAACAAAATAATTCCCCCCCTCCATTCGCAACATTGAATTTTAAATTAGCACTTTTTCAAGTTATGCGTACTCAGTATGCGTCCTCTCTTCGATTGCTCTGTTCATCGCCATGGTAATCCATAAACATTTCATACAGAAATATTCTGGTTATTTAATAATATTAAAAAGTGCTATTCATGGAAGTTGTCCTTACAAGCCCCTTTTCTGATTATAAAAGAAACGCCAGACCAGTTACACAAAACATTGATACATTTGAAGTCCATAACCATCTAGGTGTCACATTACAGCACAGTGTGTCTAACTGTCCAATTCTAATGCAAAGGACTGTGTTTATGTGCTGTGAAATTACCTGTTCATATTTCATTTCATTGTATTAAATGTACATAATATTTTCCCTGTTTTGGAGAGGGGGGGGGGGGGGGGCTTCACAGTACTTGACCTTTCCTGACTCAAGTATGATACATGCAATTGCTCTGTTACCATGGTTACAGGACAGCAAACTATCCACTGGAAAACACAAGGCGATTGTCTAGAATTACAGAATCTGGGCTCAATTTCATGGCTCTTATCTGCTGGCTTACTGCTTAATTATGTGCTTACGGCCCATAGAATTATGTGGTTTAGAGTGCCGTAAAGCGCATAATTTCTGTGGTACATTGTAAGCAGAGCCATGAAATTGGACCCAGGGCTCATAAAGCTGTTAAGCAGAAAATACTGCTTGACAAATTTCTTTGCTAAGCAAAATTTGAGTGGGGCACCAGTCACAACAATGCAAACTGTATGTAATTTTGGCTGGTAACCGTTTCTACTAAGCAATACTTTTCTGTGCTGAGTATGAAATTGGGCCCTGGTGGTTTCATCTCATTATCAAAGATAGTAATGAAGTGTATAATATGAGACCCCAAAAATTCAAATACTGAATGAAATGGATGCTTAGTCTTTCACCCCTGAGTCAAGTTGTCCTGTTAAAGTTATGAGCTACAATCTCTTTGGTCCCTGTTTTGAAAATTCAAGTACTGAATGAAATGGATGCTTAGTCTTTTACCCCTGAGTCAAGTTGTCCTGTAAAAGTTATGAGCTACAATCCCTTTGGTCCTCGTTTTGAAAATTCAAGTACTGAATGAAATGGATGCTTAGTCTTAAACAAAGAAAATCAAGCCAGTGGTGTTAGCATACATTGTACCTTTAAGTGCAGTCCCCAGACATCTTCGTGGGGATTGTGTTGGGGGCACAATGTGAGAACATACACCGCCAGCAAAGAGCTCACAGGGTCAGGATTTGTGCACTGGGTGAATAGTTTTGATCTGCATTTACATGTGTTATAAGCAAACTGGGCTAATCTAGTCTTTGGGTCTGTCCCGATTGTGACGTTTCTAAGTGCGGCAAATTCCTGGCGAGAGTAACACGGATGGGCCAAAGGGCTGTGCCAAGTATTACAGTCTTGTGGTTTGTTAGGATTTTTCCTGATTTTAGGATTTCTTCATGGATTGATTGATCTAAGACAAGAACTGACAAGGTCAAAGAATGAAAGATATTTTGAATCTGACCATCAACTGGCTGGTTGACCCATTGCTAATGTCTGCCACTTTCACCATTTTGGTAGTCAATGGTAGGCATGTACATGTTGCGTCATCTAAAATGCTCACTAAATGACTCCCGAAATGGCTCAGCTGTGATTATTGTGATGATAATGTCGAGTGTATTTGGTTGATATGGACTTTATAACAAGATCGAGGTAACATACAGCATCATCATCACCCCATCTGAGAACTAATTAATGTCCATATCTCTAGTGATCAATTAATGGTAATGTAGATTATGTCTATCCACTACAAACTTAACCACCCCAAAGGGTCCAAGAGGAAGTTGCTGTAATATATTTATAAGGGGTTGCAATTTTTGTTCCTCCGCAGTTACAGCAGTGTTTCTAATGGTAAAAGTTTGAAATTTGAGCACGTGGTGGATGCCCAAAGGTACATGTACATTAGTTATTCACCAGGCTGGATACTTCCTTTTCATAAGGGCAAGGAAGTTTGTCTTTAGTAAAAGGGCACCTTCATGAGGGAAATTTCTAGTGGAACATTTCAAGGGGCACCAAGGCAATGCCCAGGGGCATGGAGGCAATGCCCAGGGGCATGGAGTCAATGCCCAGGGGCATGGAGGCAATGCCCAGGGGCATGGAGGCAATGCCCAGGGGCATGGAGGCAATGCCCAGGGGCATGGAGGCGATTGTCCTCCACTGCCTTCATGAAGTAGCAGGCCTGAAGTACATATACTCTGAGGTTATCATCTATTGGTCATTAGTATCATATACAGAAATAGCACTTGCAGTCAAGAGCATATCATAACTGATGGTACACTGAGTTCCGATACTGTCCAGCAATCTCAAAATTTCAAGGAATTCTCTGGGATGTGATATGACAGTTGGGTAGGGGGGGGGGGGGGGGGGGTAGGGAGGTAGGATGGGAGATGCACTTGCAGGGAATTCATCTTGTCCACTATCCCTGAATAAATAATCTAATCTAAGGTCGGGCTCCCAGGGTGACAGCAGGGTCAAGTTTGGGTCAGAAAGATTGATGGTCAGAATAGATGTCTTTAAGGTTTTCATCATTGGTTTGTGTAAAGAGTAGATAACATTCCCATCCTCTAGCTTTCAATAAAACGCATCCCCTGTACTGGCGTGTGAAAATCTCATCAAATTTGGCAGTCACATTGTAGTGAAAACACAGTGTTCTTAAATCGGTGATTTTGAGCAAGATTTTTTTGTTTTTAAAATAGCAGGCTTATTTTGATTGCGGCATTTGAAATAAGCAGGCTTGGGTTTGTGGAGCAGTCAAATGCTAAGGTGTGTTATTTTGACTTTTACAGTAATTAAGATGGAAATATTTTATTTCTCTGGAAGATTGGGACTGATTTAAAAGTTATAATAAATGAGCTTTCAGATTGAAGCTAATAAAAAAAAAAATTAAATTTATTTATTGTTTTTAATTACAAACATGAATTTGTCTTCAAGTATTCAAAGGCTGATTTACTTACACAATTAATACAAATTGTTTCTAGGTAATTATTTATTAATTCACAAAGGTTGATATATTCATGAGTTTTTTTTATTGAAGAGGAAATTAATTTCAACCCGCTAGATTTCAGTAAACAGGCCACACAGCGAAGCTATGTAAAGGTCATCATAAGGTGATAATGTTTTTAAATTTTAAGGAAGTGCCGAATAACTATCTACATGTATTTTTGTAGCTTTAATGCCATGTCACTCAAGGCAATTTACAGGCAACCAGTTCCAGGCAATCTCCAAGAAGAACATTCATTCACATTTCAATTTGCACATATTTTTCTTGGGTATTGTAAGAAATTGTAATAAAAATCACTTCTGTGCTGCCAAAGGGTTCCTTAGTGCATGCAGTTGCCTCTAAGTTTCCTGTAAAAATTGCCCTGTGTGCATGGTGTGACAAGGCCTTTACACACTTGCAATCGACCAGTTGAGAGTGAAATTTATTTTGACACTGATTCGCCATGCATAGTGTTCGTGTTCATTCTGAGATTTAAACCAGAACATACCTCAATATCATGACATAATTTTATGGTGATCCAATAATAAGGGAAGAAATTTAAGAAGTCGTACGTTTCAACACTTTTTTCAAACGAGAATGTGAACCCTGAGGAATTTCAGGCTTAATGTTAAGTTTGTCATCAAAGCGGCAGACACTTTTGATGTTTTATCCAAATTCAACATGGGATCTTTTAGTATTTATAAAATCATGGGCTAGAGTCGTTGCTAAAAAAAAGGGTTAAAAACTGCGTGTAGGATACAAATTTTAGAAGGAATGTTGAAATCCAGTAAGCAATTCTCTGCTCGTGAAACATGGTATAGCAGACCAAGATTAGTAATATCAAAAAAGATGGCATCACGGAGCGGCATTAAAATACTTTCTGTAAAATGATTTTCCAACAGCTTTTGAAAATTGTACTGAACCAAAATATTGGCGCTTCTATTATAATGAAAAAACCATGTTAAAAATTACATTGTTAAAATCAGTCAATATTGACCTTTGAAGATACCTCTGTCCGACTCACTCTAGAAAGCTTATGGTCGTTTGTTTAGCGCTTGTTGGGGCTTACTCTTGTGACTTAACCCGGGTAACGTCAGGGGGAAGCTAATTGAACACACCCAGTGAGGGCATACTGTAGTGAGGGCACACCATGCAACTGTGCGTTGTCTGTGTTTTACCTCTTGACACAAGTTGATGTTTGTGATGTATAGCGTCAGTTATCTTACTCAAAGGTCAGCCCTGTTTCCAGATCCTAGCTGGAGTCATTACCAACTGTCAAGTCTGGGCCACAGACCTGCGTCTGGTTGACATTTCGATGATTGGCTTTGGTCTTTTTCTCTCTAATGACTTCCGATTGATTCGACCGACCGAAGACTTCCTGCATGTTACTCCCACCTCGTAGTAGGAAGTCATCTACAGGAATTATGCTGTACCAGGATGAGCGGAAATTTGACATTGTCTTTCAATTTGGATTTAATTCTCAATGACATAAATGATGTGAATGGGAGTGGAAGTACACACTGGATTGGAACTGTCAATATATATATTGTAGGATGCTCTTTTGTGACTATAGAATACTTAAAAGTGGGGTTAGTTTAACATAATTTTATTAACATAGTGAACAAAGATATTGACAAAATAGGAAGACCGCCAACATAGGGCTAGATAGCTCAGTTGGTAGAGCGCCGGCACGTTAATCCAGAGGTCGTTGGTTCAAATCCCGCTCTAGTCAATTTTTCTTTGTTCAACCCAAAATCATATTAACACAACATAAACATTTATTAGGCGCCATTCCATCAAGATCAGCGCACATGACAGAAATAAAAAATTAAGAGCTTTATGAACTAGAGATAAACTAACAGATTCCTTAATGATGTAGTACGTCAATTCTGTCTTCATTGCTGTGCCATTTCCGAATCAGTTTGACAAAGGCCAATTACTGAGTGGTGTCAAAATGACTCTAAATTATTCACCTGGACATGCTGTGTATTAAGCCGGCTTATGGGGGATCATCCCCTGAGCCATTAAGTAGTTATTTGTAAAAGGTGGCGAAAAGATGTGCTCTCGGAACCACCTCAAAACGTCCGTCCGTCCGCATTGGAGCCAAGTACAAGCTCCTAATTCCCTGCTCGTTCTCCCTCCCCATTTTTCTCTCTATCTTGAGTCTCGAGCAATCTTCTTCTTCTCCTCTGCATCATCTGTTGTGACGATAAGCCTGCTTGACCGACCCAGGTGTGGGCCATTACTATACTCACACCTGCTTTTTTGCGGTCCACGGGGAAACCTTATTTCACGGTTTCGCAGCTCACTAAAAAACTTGCCATTTTAACGGGTGGATCGGTCGAGACTATTATAAACAACGGGGGACAGAATTGGGTTAATGAACATATGGGCTCACTATGTTCCATATGGCTTTCGTAAACCAACATAGCCTTGAACTCTCCAGAGGCTTATTAAAGCAGACGTGTAATTTCGTCTTTGGAAGGGCAAGGTCATTTTGCAAAAGGTGCTTCCATCAAAATAAGACAATTTTTAAGGGCACTGAGGACAAGAGCAGGGCAATTGACGCCATTTTATCTGTGGTCTCGGTGAAATTACAAGCCTCACCAGAGGCTATAATAAGGAGCCAGTTACAGGTGACAACTTTGTGGGTTAAATCTCTCTTTTGGGAGAAGGGGTGCTTTCTGCTTTTAAAGCAGGTCTACGAAATTATGCTGATTGTCATTGTAAACGTAATTGCATCCTCTTTTGTACAAACAGACAGACAGTCTGGCTCTCTTTCTGTGGCAGTGGAAACTCTGAATGATATACTTGTTATGTTGTTTAAGGAAGACACTTCATAAAAACCTAAAGAAGGTTGGAAGTGAACATGGGTTTTTCAAAAAAAATTGTTTTGATTGAAAAGTAATCCTTGTAATATACTTTGTGTTTTTTGTGTGTAAAATGTAGATTTTCTCAGAATAAAGGCGGATCTAAAATATGCATGAATCAAAATAGTGGGGTTTCCCCTTCTGTTTTCTATGCATTTAAATTTGCTTCAAACAAGGTTAAAAAACACTCATGCATGTCAAAGTGACAAGGCTGCGTTATTAATCTCTTCAGTCAAGTAAGTACTTTTTAACCGATGTCGTGAATTCTCAGTAAAATACCCAACGTTTCAAGTGCGTTAGTATTGGGCACGTTTTGCATCGTCCCACGCGACCTGCTCCCAGGGACGAGTGTCATGGCGCTAGTTAGCAAGGAATTCTGCACTTAAAACCCACGGAATTCTGCACTCACCACATTGTGTCCAAACCTGTAATTTTGTTTTTCTGATGATGCACAGAGTCTGTAAACCTCCTGAATTGTAACATCTGACAGGTTTGGACACAATGTGGACTATTTCTTTCTCCCTTTGGTGACTGCTTCACTTGTGTCTAGAAACTTAAAGGCTCGCAAGGAGATTTCTGCGAAAACCCTGAAATCAGGAAAAATCCCGAAATCAGGAAAAATCCCGAAATAAGGAAAAATCCCGAAATCAGGGAAAAATCCCGAAATCAGGGAAAAATCCCGAAATCAGGAAAAAATCCCGAAATCAGGAGACAAAACCTGAAATCAGGAGACAAAACCTGAAATCAGGAGACAAAACCTGAAATCAGGAGACAAAACCTGAAATCAGGAGACAAAACCTGAAATCAGGAGACAAAACCTGAAATCAGGAGACAAAACCTGAAATCAGGAGACAAAACCTGAAATCAGGAGACAAAACCTGAAATCAGGAGACAAAACCTGAAATCAGGAGACAAAACCTGAAATCAGGACAAATCCTGAGAGATCACATGCCTGCATAATAAAAATTTGTGTAACGATACACTTGTACATACTGTATTAGCAACAACAAAGTAAAAGAAGAAGAATTTATTACACTGCTTTGTCAGAGTGTAGCTGGAATATTTAACACACTTTTCCAGCAACCAATGAGATAGATGTCCTTCTATACTGAAATTGTGCAAAATTCCAGAGAGCGTATCTTTAAGAAACAGTCCTGTCGACCGATCTCCACGGACGTTACACATCAGCAAAGCGAACATTTTAACATGCGAGAAAATTAAAATGGTCTGCTGTCACGATTAACTTCATGCTGTTACCTCCACTCATCAATCACACAGTGTACAGTTTCATCTTTGTGTGTACAGGCATGTTTTTTCCTTTCTCTAGGCTATGGTCCAATTAAAATTATATATGTAATTATATTTTTTTTTTCTGAAACTGGGTGAACGGCTGTTGGCCGTCCAAGCTGAAGAATTTTGCAAGATATTTTTTTTTTCAGTGGGGGACTTGGGAGATAGAAATTAAACAAAGTATGGCCCCTGACTACTTGGATGTCTTGTGCTATGAATGAGGTAATGTAATTAGGCAGATTAATACGAAGGGCAGAAGTGCTGTTCAAATTTTTCTGAAATGCATTATGTAGGCTGTTTCAAAGTAACTTGAATGATAAACCTGCATGCATAATACGTACACTTGCAGCATTGAACGTAAAAATTGCACTTGAATGGTATCAAACTCAGTGATATTTTACACCAATTTAACATGAGGTTAGAGACTTGTAATTTGTTTCCCCAGTTTTATAAGGACTCTGTTTATTGGAGAATGAGTGCATCTTAAAACTGGGCCTGGGAGACCCTCCTTAAAGGCACTGAACACGTTTGGTAATTGTCAAAGACCAGTATTCTCACTTGGTGTATCCCAACATATTATGCATAAAATAACAAGCCTGTGAAAATTTGGGCTCAATTGGTCATTGAAGTTGCAAGAAAATGATGAAAGAAAAAACACCCTTGTTGTACAAATTAGTGTGCTTTCAGATAGGAATAAAAGGCTTCTGGCCAGAAGTCTTTTATTATTTTAGTGAGAAATTACCTCTTTCTCAAAAACTACGTTACTTCAGAGGGAGTTGTTTCTCACAATGTTTTATACTATCAACAGCTCTCCGTTGCTCGTTGCCAAGTAAGTTTTTATGCTAATATATATTTTGAGAATTACCAAACGTGTACAGTGCCTTTAAACCAAAAGCTATTCAATTGACTGCAGTAGTGTTTGCTCTTAACTATTTCAGTGACTAACCACATGAACCAGCAGGATCAGTTTAGCTTGCTGTTTCACTATTAAGGGCTTGATTTTTGGGGGGAAATCCACAAGACCACAGGGTTTGTAGCTCAAAATGTTTACTGTACCAGAATTTGTTTGACAGGACCAGCATCAAAATGAGGAAAACCTTCTAGTTTTTACTGTTTTTATTGAACGATATTTATCAGACTAAACAACAACATTTGAACCTTTACATTTTCTTTGTAAAGATATTAAACAGGATCACCGGATTTGTCCAGTCATGATTTTATTGGCCCAATGCCGAAATCACTGGCCTTGATTCTGCTGCCCAAATTCGGGCCCTGTACTAGTCCACCCATGTTTTACATTAAAAAGAGGGCTGCATTTCAATTCTGAACTTACCAACTGGACCACATGGAGAGAATTTTGACTGGTTCTGAGGTGTTTTAACTAGCATTTGGCTGGCTTAATCAGGGTTCTGCCCAGGATTTGTTTAGTGCCGGAAATTTTTTTTTTCCTACTGTAGTACAGTCAAGTCAATTTCCTTTCGATCGTGCACGGAGTGGTTACACACGTCACGTGCGCCCTGCAGCTAGCTGTGCCTTGAATGTAGGCCCTCAGTGCGCGCACGCCTTTACCGCCATGGGAAAACAATTTACAGCATATATAGCATGGTGCTTACTCTGCAGTTCATTTCCGTTGTTTAAACGCTGTAGAATAGGGTTCGCAACATGATGAAACTGGTATCATGTTATTCCAAGCGTAAAGCTATAATCAGCGTGACTGGAAACCATTGCAAAATCAATGCGGGTTTCGTGCGTTGGATATATTGTACATCGTACAGGCGGGAGGAATGCTCGATCCTGGATCATTAAAATAGACTCAAACCAAAGAAGTAGGCTACTCGAAACTTTGGATAAAACTGTTTACTGGTAAATAATTTGTTTTACACGTTGTTCAAAATATTTTGAAGGAAATGGGCAAAAAAAAGGGAAAATGTGTGGTGGTCGGAAAAAGAAAAAATTCTGCAAGTGCCGGTCGGGGAATCATGAGTGCCGGTCGGGTTTTCCGGCACCGACCACCGTGGGCAGAACCCTGCTTAAAGAGGGAGAATAATACATACCTGCATGACAGTTTGTCCGTTCTTGGTGTAATGTACTTGTACATGTAGCCTCTTGTACACTTCGAAGAAAGATATGCAAAGGAACAATGTATAACATTGAACTTCTCACCTTCATAATTGAACTGACTTACAGTTTATGTAAAAATCAACAACAAAAGGAAACTGTGGTATCCAATTGCTTTAACTGTCATACTGTGTGTATGTTTGGCTGCATTTAATTCACAGACATGCGTGCAACTCATGTTTTTTTCCCTTCTCAATATGGCCGTGGGGGAAAAAGTTTCTCGTATACTTTGTTGTGTTTACTATACACACAAATTGCAATTCCAATCACTATTATTGGTGTTCCGAAGTGGAACTGATACACTTTTTCCATTCTGCTTCCTTCTCACATTACAACCGCGATTGAGTTCAGCCATCGGGCTTTAATTCGTACATGTAAAGACCTTGTGCATCTACAACACGGATCGTTCACATGTTTTCTAAAACTGCTATTTTGGTGATCATGTCGACATACATGAGGTTGATTTATCCTAAATATTTGACAGATTTGATTCGAGCAGGAACTTTGTTTTCATTTCTGGAAACTGAAAACTATTAGGGGGCTAAGTGCCCTAATGAATACATGTTCCAAGCTTACTTTCGTAATAAAGATTTTTGTATTTTGAATTATAAAGGGAGATTTTCTTCATTCTTGGTTCTTGGTCCTTCCAGGGCAAGGGTAGTTTTTCCTTAATAGAAATATAAATTTATACTGAAACATTTCAAAGGGGCACTCAAAGACAATTTGCCTCCATTGCCTCCTTGAAGTATCGGGACTGGAAATTTCTGTTAAACTGTTACTGTAAAAGAGGACAAAAAACTAAGTAAATAACTTGGGGTTAATTCCAGGCACCGTTACACATCCCTTTAACCCTTCACAGTCACATTCAGTCGCACAACACATACATGTACAGGATTTCTCATTAGTTCGGTGCTCACGGAGGGAAACACCAGTCAGGGCTCCAAATGGAATTTACTCGACAAATTCCATTATGAAGGTGTCAGCCCTTCGCTACGAGCGCAGGGGCACATCCACGAGACGGCTCTATATACTCAACTCGGGCAGTAAAAGCTTAGCATGTGTATCTAAGCAGTGCTTCAGGCAAGATTGCACAGCTGGGGGTTAAGGGTCATTTTTATACCCATATTTTGTGAATACTAAATAGTGTGTAGAATTTAGCTTCTGATTGCTGTGGCTGTTGGATGCACAGAATATAGAACTAAAGATGAAGTGGTATCCTGTGAGATTTAGCCAAAATGCTTTACTGTGGCTGGATTGAGGATTGCTTTGACTGTGTGGATATTTCATATGATTTCATTTTACCGCATTCACAGTCAAATGCATATATACATGGCTATATGTGCTGGACTTGCGTCAATCTGCAAGACCAGTTGGCGTACGGCCAAAGTATGCGGGGTGTATGATTGGTTACGCATAATGTTTTTGTTTTGACTAATGGACCAATAGGAGACCCCCTTTTTGTTCTGCTGCATGTAAGAAGACGAAAGATTTAGAAGAAAGTTTCACTTTTGTCGCAGCTCAGAGGCATCATCTTTCACCCACCCATCCCCTTTTGTTGTTGAGAAATAAAAGCGGTTTTAAGCTGCTGCAAAACAGTCAATTTTGCCTGTATAGATGTGTTCCTTGTTAGTCAATGCTTGGTTAATGTTTGCCCCAGAGATATAATTTAAGCCTACTACAAGAATTTATGATAATTTTTTTCCTGTTGAGGTTTTTGAACCAAATCGACCAGTGTTTAACCCAAAGCCTTGAATGAATGACGGCCTTGTAACTGTGCTATTATCTCAAAAGCTCTTTACTGCATTGGATTTCAGCATGTTGTACTTGTCATACTTATTTCCACACTGTAGTAATGCAACCTTCTAAGCCTTACAGCGGTCTACAACCAGCAATATTAGATTTTAATTGAAATTGTCATTTGGAGTATTCACGGTTTGGAAGGCAAGAAAGTGCATTCAAACCTTCTGGCACGGTTTGTGATCATAACATGCTCAGGTAGTCAGTACCTCACGGTGGGAAGGCTTTGCAAACTGTCGGTAGATGTGTGCATTGTTAACGTATAGGTGAAGTCTTCATGTGTATTTTATACAGGCGCAATATTATTATTAGGGCCTATAATTGTTATATTTCTGGTAAAAACCCTAGGATGCCTCATAAGTGAACTTAATCACTGTAGCTCGCTAGCCTGAGGAAACCTGTAAACAAGGGTGCTTGCTATGTGAACCAGAAACACCAGGGTTAACCCCTACTCTTCCATGTTCTTTTACATGTACATGTTACATGCACTACCAACCGTAGTACATAGGACCTATGGCTTAATGTCCCATGCGAAGGACAAAGCATTTGTGGTAAAGTATCTTGCTCAAGGACACAAGTGCCATGACTGGGACTCGAACCCACACTCTGCTGATCAGAAACACCAGAGCTCGAGTCCAGTGCTCTTAACCGCTCGGCCACGACACGTCAAAATATAAGGACATTGCTATACATTTACAAATGTCAGACTTTTTTTCTGAGTTCAGACCTTTTTATGACTGCATGGTGAAAAAATAGCAGTTGATTTGATAAAGAAATCCTGCTCTCATCAGATCTTCTTCTCTGTGACCTATTCAACGCCAAAACTAGGGTAACATTTTAGCAAGGCACAATCTGTCTTTCTTTTTTTCATCATGTCCAGGGTTGTGTAAAATGTTGCTTACATTTACTCAACGTTTGCTCTAGCTGGGTTTCTAACTGCCGTCGTGCTAGCTGCCGGTGTGAGGAGTCCTTGTTGTCTCTTTCATTCATTTGCCTCCTCCCCTCCTCTCTAATTCCCCCTTCCCCCAAAAGGGACGGGAGAGGCTGCTGTACCACAAGATGTTTGGGCTTGTTAGGTTGTTTTCTTTGTTTTGTATATTTCTGGGTGGGGGGGGGGGGGTAGGATTGGTAAACATGTTGTACAACCTCTGTTGTAAGTTTCAGTTTTTTGTCTTTGTATTTCTGGGGGGGGGGGGGGGGGGCGGGGTAGTTATGGGATTGGCGGGCATTATGCCCATTTCCGTCCTGATTGCAAAATGCTTATTGAGTAAATAATTCCTGCAAGGGGTGACCTCACAGAGTAAATAGTGAAGTATGAAACGTCATGGATCGGAATGGAAACACTCGAGGCTTTCGGCATCTTTGCCAAGAGAGAGTATGAGGCCAATTTGCACCTGCTCTGAGTGCGATCCACTCGGGGGGGAATATTGTCCACATTAAAGGGAGGATAAAACATTGAGAAGGACCTTTCTCCAAGGCCTTATGATTGTCAGGTTTTTTTTCTTCTTCTTGTCCTGATGTCAGAGTTCCGCATTGATTTCCCTTTGCCGTCAGATTTTATTGAATAAGGTGAAGGGATCATCAAGACAGGGAAAGAGGCACACTGCCAGGTAGTCATTTCCTTCCGAGACTGTCCCAATTTCTGAGTTTAAAACACCTCAAAACCAGAAAAGACTATATTGTATGAAAATAAAACAAAAAACAACAGCAAGAATGGCAGTCTGAGTCAAACACCATCTGAAAAAGGGGGGAAGTGTAACACAAGGGCCTAATAGTCAACAAGTCGAAGGTCGTGGTCAGCTGCTGTTGGTTTTATTGAGCCCTTATGCTGGGGGGAGGGGCTAGGCAACAATTTTTGGAGGATTTTTCATTTGTGCACAATTACACCCCAGCCCCCAGAGTTTTTTGTTTTGTTTTTTTGTGTTTTAGTAAAGGATTGTGTGGGATTTTGGAAGCTGTCATCCAAATCACAGTGTTAACAAGAGGATGTCTAGGTGTTTGTTGGTGGAACCTTAAAAAACAGTTAGACCCCACTACTCCACTAGACACCAGTGACCTGCTTTACACCCTGTGTTAAATGTACCATGTACAGGTACAGTATGTCTCTCAATTATGAAAGTGTTGTATGTGTCTGTAAACAATTTTGACTCCCTGCTTTTGGATATGTTGGAGAGTTTTCTGTTAGCAAAATTGGAAACTCTGTATAGAAAGCTTGGTTTAATCCTGGATAACTGAAGGATGGAAATAACAAATGTTCTCTCCTGAAAACATGTGTTCAGGCCTGTATTTACACAAAGGCCACAGCTGTTGTTGCCCCTGGTGTTGGCCTTGGTGCCCCTTCAAAAGTCCCGATAGACTTTCAGATTTTCCAATGGAAGTTCCTGTTGCAAAATGGAAATGGCCTTGCCCTCTCAAAGAGCTTCCAGGCCTGTGTGTTGTACATTATGTGTAAAAGATTGCTTTAAAAAAATTAAGTATGGTTAAATAATTTTGACGATTTGGCATGTTGTTTTCTTAAAATTTGATTTGTAATGTATTGATTTTGTATGAGTGTTACAATGTGAACATTCAAAGGAGTAACCAAGGCAAAGACAAGGGGCTTGGAGCCAATTGCTTTGAGCAAGCACTTCAAGGTTTGCTTTTAATTGCTTTAAAGTTAGTATGCTGGCTTTTTTCCCCCGGGTTTTGTTTGATGAGAGAGGTTCCAATTCCAGACTGGACTGTTTGGTTCCAAAGGGCATGCAAACCTATCGTAGTGGTAGACGGAGTTGCAGCTAGCTGTCATACTTGCACACGTCGTGCCTATCTCTCCCCACCCCCCTCAGATCGACGAGCCTGTTGACGAGCTACACACTACCAGCTCCTCTAGCCGCCAGACATACCAGTCAACTTGATGGCTCATCATTATGTGTGAGAGGCAGAGGTTGTTTGATCGCATTGTAGAGACCCCGACCTGAGAGGGTATACGGATAGCTAATAAACGTGTATGCCTACAAGGGCAGTGCGGCTGCATACGGAAGTATTGAAATCAGGAGGCAAGCGTCGCCCGAGATTTTTTGACCTAGATTTTTTACCGAGACGATGAGCAAATACACTGTCCTATCGTACATGTACATTGTAGTATATTTAATATATGTTCACCTTCTTTGTGACCTTTATTCGTTGAAGCCCAATTTTGGGTGCATGCAAATCCCACTATGTTTGTGTAGATTTTAACTCAGTGACAGGCAGGCACCTTTTTGGTATTTTTTAAAGCCTTCCATATTTTTTTCAAGCCTTCCATATTTTTGTCATGGGTTCAAATCTAGACTTTTGCTTTTAACATTTTCTTTTAAGCAAAAGTGAGCAGAATACCAGTCACAGATTGTACATGTGACATGGTATTTTGGCTGGTAACCTAAAAACTTATGTTTTTTTAAATAGAAGCATTTGTGTAATGTTGTTTTCTGGGTTATAACTATTCTTGTATATTATAAATTTTCATTATTATTATTATTATTAACAATATAATTATGTACAGGTAGAAAGTTCCAATGTTGAATGTAATGTCCTAGATTGATAATTTCAAGAAGGGCAATAAAGCCTTCTACGATGTGACGGCAATCCTTTATAAATGAATAGTTCACACGTACATAGTGTCAGTGTGATTCGTATGTCTTGCATAGCAGCATCATTCCAAGTCATTGCCTTTCATTTTCATGACCAACCTGCGCTTGATGTATGTACTTTGGGTTGACTCAAATCCAGCCTTGGGTACTGCTGTGTACAATTCCACACTCTAAATGTCAGAGATTTGAAAGTTAATCTTTAGGATTGTTTTCAGATTTAAAAATCAAGTCTAAAAGATTTAAACCAAAACCTATTCAATTTGAATTGAAATCTATGTTTAAATTCAAATGTAATAAGTTTGATTTTTAAATCTGGAAATGATTGGTCCCTAACTACAATCCTAAAGATTAACTTTTAAATCGCCAGCATTTTGCATAATATACATTTGAGGATGAGAAATGTTTGACTTTTATCTGAGTTCAGATCTTCTTATGTCTGCTTGGTGAACAAAAATAGCTCCTGACGATGACTGGAGCAGGCTAGTCGAAACATTGAGACCAATTAAGAACTCACTCCGCGGCAGTGAAGTTAATAACGAGAAGTCCCCTCGATCCACTAAGCGAAAGTAGTAGTCCCGGCTGATTTCCTACCCCCGAAAGTAGTAGTCCCGACTGATTTCCTACCCCCCGCCCAGGTAGTAGTTATTAAGCAGGACAGTTCTTTTCAGTACTACTAAGTAGTCTCCTGAATTCTGAAATCTACTCCGCGGCAGCAGAGTAAATAGCAAGACAAGTTCTCAAAGAACAAATCTACACAGCAAAGTAGATAATACAAATGGTGTTACCGCAAACCGAATACCTCACCATGCATTTCCTCAAAACCCATATAATTATGTTGTTTTTGTCAGATATAACAAAATCATACTCTTTGATCTACTTCTGCAGCACTGAGGGTACTGTTCAAAAAAGCTCCTTGCAATCTGTAGCTCCAGGGGTTACCCAAAGGTGGAAACGCCATCATTTCAATGTACCTTCTATAATTTGGTCTCTACATTTAGTTTCAGACCTTTGTGTCAGTAACAACTTTCATCCGTGTAAAACAAATTTGATGAAATCCAACAGCCCGGTATAAGATGCTGTCAATTGCTGGATGCATTCTCCGGTTTGCTAGTTTTTGTTCTGGCTTATTCTGGCATCAGACACGCCACGTTAGAATAAACCAACACAAATAGTGGCCTTACCCCAGCTTAATACTATAAAAAGTCAACTCATTCGTGTACAATCGTATCCTTCAATCACTTAAGATCCTGCCAAAAACCAGAAGAATTCTCAGGTTGGGTAGAATTTGTTCCAACATGTACCATGTACTCAACTTATTTGCCAATTTTCAAGACATAGTTTAAAGCACATTGACATTGGTTAATGTCAAAGACCAGTACCCAGACAATGTCAAAGACCAGTACCCAGACTTGATGTGACCCAACATGTACATCAATAACAAACCTGTGAACGTTTAAGCTCAATCAGTCATTGGAGTCACAAGAAAATAGCAAAAAACCCAATCGGAGAAACCATTGTCTGTGTTTTTCTGTCTAGCAACTCTGAGTTGCACTTGCAGTGAACCATTTGATTAACCAATCAGAGCTCTTCTTTTAAGAGCCTTCAGTCTGATTCTACTTTCATTCGGTTTATTGACCTCGTTTATGTCTGTTGGGATACTTTTCACATTTGCTCCTTCTACATGTACATGTAAAAAGATGCAATAAAACAAAAAAATACGAAGTAAAATATTTGCTCATGGTAAAAAGTCTGTAAATGCGTTCTTTTGTTGAAATCAAGAAAGCCGACTGTTTTTGGCCAAGTGACATTTTAGTTTTATCTCGGCGGGTTGTGACTATGGAAAATAATTGAAAGTGAAACCGTCTCGCCAGATCTCGGCCCAGTTTCGCCTAATTCCCTTTGATCCAAATCCTTAGAAAGAAAGAATAACGCGGGTCTTGCATCTAGCCAAGAGACAATCACATTTGCTTGAAAGTGGATACCTTTGCTTGTAGAAAGGGTGTTGGCATTTTGATTGAAAACTGCTGAAAACATGCATGTGCATTTTAAAGGATGGTACAACATTCATTTCAATCTTCTAGTTTTTAAGAAACATTACACTGTAAGTTATATTATTTCTTGCTGTTAAGTAATTTGTTGGCCTCTCTTTGTGCTGGGCTGCTTTATTTATGCTTACACTTTACTTACAAAAATATTCATGAGCTTAAATAAAGCAACTAAACTTAAATAGACCTAAACTACTGAATGAAAGAAAAGACAGCCAAAAACATTATTAAAGAGGGACTCTATTTGCAATAGATATTGTCCTTGTGAAAGTGGGGGGAAAATTACCTCATGTTAGAAAGGTGTAAAATATGATTGATACCCTTGCAGTGTAAAATTTGTTAAATCTACATGTAAAAATTACGTCACATTTTAAAAATATATGCGCCAGTACATTTTGGTACAGGGAATTTGTGTAGTTCCTTCCTGATTTTCCATGATAGTAAATTAGAAAAGTTTTTTTTATGTGTACCTGGTGACATAAAAGAGCTGTTGTTTTCTCCAGACATGAATAAATTATGCTCTTTGATCATAGAGCTGCTTAAGCACGAAAAGCAGCTAAGCACAAACAAAATTATGCTTAGCAAAATAAGGTAACCAGCCAAAATACCATGTCACATGTACTATTTGTGACTGGTATCCTGCTCATTTTTGGTTAGCATGAAATTGTTAAGCACTATTTTCTGCTTAAGCAGCTCTATGAAATTGGGCCCTGTATGTACTTCTCTAGTGCTGAGGACGCTGTTCACAGAAGCTTTTTGAAATCTATAACTCCAGGGGTCAGCCAAAATACCATTCCACATGTACCATTTGTGACTGGTATGCCTGCTTATTTCTGCTAAGCCAAAAATTTTTAAGTAATAACTTCAGCTGACGCAGCTCTATGAAATTGGTTGTCAGCAGAGCTGCCAACTTTCCCCGATTCTGCAGAAAGTTTCCTAAAAATAAACCAATCTCTCCATGTTCTGATGAACAAATTTGAAAATCTTCCTGAATATGGAAACTTGTGTTTCTTTTATGTTGAATGTAATTCTAAATATCTCCCTGATTGATGTACAACATCTGATTGCAAGATGCCCCTGTTTTACTTTACAACTTCTTCGTGTTGACCAACATTTCTATTTTAAGCAAACATGAATCGCGTATCTGAACATCTCTAAGAAAAATTATTTTGAAAAAACATTGGGTATGCTCCTCCAGTTGTTTGCATCGGTCCTTTAAACACGACCGGGCAATATTAATTTGTTCAATCCCAATATTGTGAAATTAGGTCGCGGCCCTTCAGAACAACTTGAGTGTAGCCATGGAGTAATTTACCATAAGTGGTTTCTGTTCATCGGGTTCTGCGGGCCTACTGGATGTAATGGGCAAAACTGGCATGGTATCCCGCCTTTGTACCCTGCGATGGTGCAGTTCGTGCGGCACCTTCAAAGGGTGCCTGACCATTCAAATTCCGTTTTCATCTCGGGGGTTGTGTGGGCTGTGGCTATCAGAAGGCCACTTAGCGCATAACGTGAGACTCTTTCGTGATTGTGGTTTTAAGGATTCACAATTCGCTTGTCCGAGAAATTCACCGTTTGTTGAGTTTATTTGTTTCCGAGTTGGTTGTCGAACATTCAGAAAGACAAAAGTGTGTGTTGCAAGTAAAAAGAAATTACACAAATGTCTTGAAATGGACATGTAACTAGCCCTGGTACATTGTCAGTCACTCTGTCACGTTTGGCGCATTGGTAGCACGGTGAAGATTTACGCTACCTCCAGGTCCAAAGCTGGCATACATTCGTGCATAATTTTAACAGCCTTTTCCCATGTTTCACTAATTAGAAGCAATTATTAAGACATTGGGACCTCAATTCTTTTAAGAAAACATTAAATGAAAGTCTAGAACTTAAAAACTGTTACAGTTTTTAGAGTTCTGCAATTCAGCCTTCGGCTGCGATGGTGTTTTTTTCTTCAATTAACCAAGTCAAACTCAAACCCAATTTGTTGTCTATGTAAACTCTATGTACTGTAAGTATCGAATGGAAGGTTGTTTAGTGTGGCACACCCATACGACCTACACAACAATAATGACACAATTTGTGATTGATAGTATTGTGTTGGGTTTGTTTGTTTAGAAATACTGGATTTTCCTATCAGGGTAAAAATGGAAATGTTTACAGTTTGAAATACTTGCACTTTGACATTGATTTAATGTACATGTACATGTATTGTAGACACTTTACTTATTGAAATGTCTATGAGTGTTTCACAAATAAATGTTTATACATTTGACTTTGTGGTTCGGAAACTTCTGTTGTCCATTTTGTAATGGGACTTTACTGTGTTGGACTTTTGGGTGCTCTGTCTTAGTTGTGAACAGAAAATGCATGATCGGACATAGTGTTTTGGTCATAAACACAGAGGGTCATAAACCAGCCAGGCCAGGATTCGAACCCACATTCTGTAAAAACAGAACTTGCATATTGTGCACGTAGACTGACACAATCCTACACCCCCTTGCTGCATTCATCAGGCTTGGAATGACAGATACCATGGAGACCATAGTCTCTGTTGCCCCTGGTCTTGGCCTTGGTGCCCCTTCAAAAGTTTCCCATAGACTTTCAGATTTCCCAATGGCCTCGTCTCTCAAAGATGAAATTCCAGGCCTGGGCCCAAATTCATGGCTCTGCTTACCGTAAAGAATCGGCGCTCATGGGAGCAGGAAATTTCATGCTTACGTCAAGCGTATTTCACGGGTTAGCAGGGAATAAGGTTTATCGCGAATAGCAAAATACCAAGAGAGGGCGCTGTTTTGCCGCGCATGATGGTGTAGTGAAAGGGGACAATCCGGGAACTCGCGCACGACGACCGACTGTAGCATTTGCCCCCTCTGCCCTCCCATGATCCATTGCGATTCTGAATCGCGATAAACCTTATATTTGCTTGTGCGCTGCAAAGTGGACGTTACTAGGCATTCTACGCTTACAAAGCAAGCGCAGAAATTCAGTGCTTGCTCAATGAGCGGAGAACGGTGATCGCAAGCGCAGAATTCGGCGGTAAGCAGAGCCCTGAAATTGGGCCCAGATTCTTTATATTCTTGTATTTAAATGTCAAGCATAAACTGCCCTGTTTTCCATTCATGATCTGATTCTAAAAAACAAGTAAATAAAAAATACCATGTGCTTTTCTAAAGCTTTGTCTCCTCTCGCTAATAAGAGGAGAAATTGGGGCATCTCTTTATTGTCTCCAGCCTCTTCATCTTCTTTGTTCATGGTCCGACAGTTCATCAGTGGCGTCTTCAAAAGGAGGAGCCTTGAATCTCCCTCAGTCGGAATCAATTATGTTAGAAATTATCGGCATCAAAAAGCTTTCCACGGCCAGAGTAAAACGTTTTAACACTCTGAAATATGCTCAAGCAGTCATTATTTCTGAAACAAAATGAGATGTGGATGATATTTTTTACAAACTGTGTCCTTGTGTTGTCATTTGGTGAGCACTGTGTTTTGTTTCTAGGATACTGGAATCTTATCAAATTTTCAAAATATTTTTCAACAATACGATTATGTTCTCTGTTCTCTAAAAACAAGAATCAATACAAGACTTGGTGTGAAAAAAATACTTTGGGTGGAATGTAGACAGTGATTGCTCAAAATGGATTGTTATTTTTTATTAACAATAACAAATCAAATCAGTAAGTCCTTATAAAAAACAATGGGACTGTCTTTCACCATGAAACTTGTTAAAATTCACTTCTGATGGAAGGATTCCAACATTCCGCTGCATTTAATGAATCGTAATTCTGCCCGTTGTTGCCATTTTTTCAACAATAGTCTTTGAACTCATCTCTTCACCTTTGTTTGGTTTCACTTAGGCTGCAATGACATGTACATTGTACAATCACAGTGTTAAAAGAAACTGTCCATCTAGTGACTGACAAGCTTACTGGGCCCACAAAAGCTATGACTGAAAAATCTTGCCGGAGTTTGTTGGTTCACATCCCGCTCAAGTCAATTTTTCTTTGCTTCGCAGAAATGGCTTACCGGCCCAAATTCCATAAAGTTTACATTTTTGTGACTGGTGCCCAACTTATTTTTTCCTTAGCAAAGAAATTGGCTTAGCAGTGTTTTTTTGCTTTTAAAGAGCTTTATGAAATTGCGTCCAGCTTGTCCTGCTGGTTAGGGGCAGAATCTGTGAAAGGGGAAGCTCTGTCTCGTCCTCCAGTTTCATCTTGTTCATGAGATCAGACTCATTTCATTCCGCCTCTTCGTGTAACACGAACCATGTAATTTTCTTCGTGTTCATTTGTTGGTAGGCCAGGTCTCTACACAATTTCCTTCGTGTTCATTTGTAGGGTCCAATTTCATGGCTCTGCTTACCACGAAATTGTGTGCTTACAGAGCCCTGTAAAGCACATTATTCTATGGGCTGTAAGCTCAGAATTCGGCAGTATAAAGCAGGGACATGAAATAGGGCATAGGTCTCTGCACAATACATGCAGAACGTACTGACTCATGCATTTGTAACAAACCTTATTTCATCAGCTAATATTTTTTGATCTGGCAAACCAAGCTATACACATGTACAATCTTCATCCTTTCATCAGAGAGTTAATTAATCTGTTAGTTTTTTCTCTATTTCGTAAAGCTCTTAAGACTCACCTATCCATGATGATCATTTCAAACATGTATGCAGTGATCTTGATTGAATGATAATAATAATAACAGAAAATTGAAAAGTACCTTTGCCAAAGGATTATAAGTGCTCTGAACAAAACAACAGAAATCAAAACAAATGTGTTTTTATGAATCCCTTAAACTGCTCATGAGATGTGGCATTCCGGATAAAGATAGGTATATTCCATGTACGGGGACCCACGACAGGAAAAGCACGGTCCCTTGTTCTGCCGGTAGTGCGAGGGATGACAAAACTGGGCTCCGAGCGGAGACCTTGTAAATTTTAATTGTGATATTAAGTATTAATGAAGAGTGGATTATAGAGAGGTTGCATGTTGTAAGTTTTGGTCGTTGCTTCACATGTAACATGTCTTACTTAAGCTCTTCAACATGCTCCTCTTCACTCTCCCGCAACTGCCGCTCCTGCCCCCCCCCCCCCCCCCCAACCTGGACCCCCTTGGGCTATAAGCATGCACACTCAAGAGGCCATGGGCCGAGCCACTACCTGGCTTCCTGGATGTGTTTACCAGACATGGAGTGACATTAAACGTCATGAATTCAGGACAGCCTGCGTGTCCATAGATTTACATATTTACTGTACATTTAGTGCGGACAAATCAAACCTAATTCTTATGAGCTCTGTGTACGTTACATTCATGTAAATTTTTTACAATTTTTTTTGACAACAACACGAACACTTGGGGAAATAATGGTATGCAGGGAACAATTTCACCCAGCAATTTTGCATAGCAATTCTGTTTACTTGGCATATTTTGTGTGAGTAGCAATATTGATTTTTGAGTAGCAACTGTCACTGATACAATTTGTGTCACGCTATTATTTATTCAGAAACCATGAGGTTTTCATGGGTTGGTTGTAAGGTACGGTTACTGTTAACTAGGGATTAGGAATGAATGACATTGTATAAAATCCAATTATGTTCTTGAAATATAGGTAGTTTTCACAATATATTTTAACGGTTTGTTTGTTTCAACCCTATGCGGGGCTCAAAATTCGCACTGGACCGCAGGCCTGAGGCCAGTGATTATAGCATGGGGCCAGTAATTCATGATTGGACAATTCCAGCCGTGTTGTGGTTTGTTCAAATGTTGTCTGTTAGTCCGACAAATCTCTGTCAGTTCTGTGAGTATTGAAGAATTCTTAAAATAAGATAAATCTTCTCTTATTATAGTGCTCGTTCAAAATAAAACAGTTCAAATATTACACTGTGTAGTTTTGGGTTTTTTTTTTTTCACATTTAATTTCTGGTCTCAGAAAAAACAATTCTGGCCCAGTAAACCTTTTGAGCTACAAGTCCTTTGGTCTTGTGGATTTTCCCCCCAAAATTTGAGTCCTACATTTTAAGCTGTAAATTTACTACCAGAAGTTGCAAATACAAATTCCAGAAACATGGACTGAAGTTGATGCATTACACAAGTTCAAAGCTGACTTCAGTATGGTCACAATTTGACACTTTCACATCAGTCATTTTAGGGTCATGTGACGTGTTGTAACCAATACAAACTCGGTATAAGTAGGGCTGATTTAATGAGCCCTGCCAATAAACAGTCTGAAAACTGGGCCGATTTAATCGTCTCATTATTTCTTGGATTATAAAAAAGGCATGCTGTGTGTTTACTTTGAACCCATGTTCATTATTTACAATTAATGCACACTGAAACAGTTCCGTGGCCAATCACCCCAGTGCGCCAAAACGCAGATTAGTTCGGGGGCGCTCTCGCTGTGTCCGTTGATCAATCCAACAGTTCTCAAACTCTCCCAGCAATTTCGCTCCCATGCACCCTCGTTTAAAGGCTTTACAATTTGTGTCTCATCTCTCAATGCCTGGCAATCACATTGTGGGAACTATTACGATCTGAGAACCAGGCATGAAAGCACTGTGTAATTACATTTGCTGCCAATAACAAAACGGCGTAATAATAAAGCTCAAGGGAGGCTTATTATTCTTCCTTTCCTTCTTTCCTTCTTTCCTTCTTCTGAATGCTTTTGCATGTGTTGTGTTGCAGACATCCTAGATGACTACGCGAAAATTGATGGACAATTTTTTTCTGAGGGATAGAGTTGACAGTCAAACAAGACTATATTGGTGGTGCATACAAGAGTTATCTTTGGATGGGGGTTGAGAACAAACTCTGCCTCTTTCTCATCACTGCCTCTGCTTCTTGTTGCCCCTCCCCTTCTCGCTCACCATCTTCTTCTTGCTTTCCTTCCCCATATACTTCAAAGTTAAAATAATTCATTGGAGAATTGTTGCAATTTTCCCTTCCATTTTAGTTTTTAATTTTCAATAACAAATTAATTTAAGGGGGGGTGCCTCAACAGTCCAGCTCCCTTGGGTGCCCTGTGACATTTACACACGCGAGAATTTAAATGTTGATTATGTATACATGAATACTTCCCTTGTACATTACATACACATGTATGGACAATTAACCTACGATAGGCATAGTAACCATGTAAGCGCATAATTCGTTGTCACTTTAAATGTCAAGTTTTGTTTGCTTAAGTTGGAACATTTACGCTTATGAAACAAATGGATGACATTGGAACCAAACCAGTGGAACTGAAATTACCTTTTACAGCTATTTCATTTCTGAAAAAAACACACCATTATCTTAGTGCATGTCAAAATTGAGGCTCCAGTCTTCTTGATTCCAAGATGGTGGATGGCAAAAGTCAATAACTTCACACAGCATTGCATGAAGCATAAAATATGTGAGTAATATTTAAGTCAATAATGTTACTGACAGTTCTGCAGAGTAATTTCTAATCTATGCAAATTTAAGACTCTGCTAGGGTCGAAACTATAGCTCTGCCAGGCCACTAACTATTTCTTGCATTTATACCAATGGTCCTTTTGGTATAAGCAGTTTGTAAAAGCTAACTCTATTTTCTTAAAATTTAAACAGGGACAACATTTTATAAAGCAGTTCATAATTAATGACTTCATATCATAGGATAGTTTCTGCCCCAAAACTGGCGGGATCTTTCTCAGAGAAAGAAAGACTCTGCCAGGGTCAATAATGTCAGGCCATTAGCAAATTTGTGCCTTCATACCACAGGTCATTTTGGTTGTTAAGCAGTTTGCCCTTTTCCAACAGCTAATTTATGTGTTACCTTTTCAGGATAGTCACTGGTACCGTAGCACTCATGTTTTTTATGAGCTCCGTGATTTTGTTCACATTCATGAACTCTGAACAGTCTGCGGTCAAAGACGTAAACATCTCTCAGATGTATTACTCTTTTTTTTCTCTTTCTGAATCCACCCCCCCCCCCCCCCCCCCCCCGAGGATGGAACATTAAACATGGCTAACCTCTAATAGTAATACAACATCCCTTCTCAATCATCGCCGTCGTCTTGAAGCAGAGGGATTTACCATCTATTCTTGGATATGTAGAGAGATGCTTTTAAGGAAACTGAATACGAAGTCACGTACAGCTACATACATTTGGGTCATCTTCCCACGTGAGGTACATGTAGCTGCCGTTGAAGTGATGATTGTACATAAATTCTGAAATCCTGAAAGACAGTTGTCTAATTCAGTCTAAGAGCCTATGCAAGGGATTATTATGTTAACTTGAAAACACGACAAGCAAGCCTCTCGGTTACATTAGTCTGATTGATATAATTTGTCAATTTAAAAAAAAGTATTCTTTCACCAAATCTGTTTTGAGACTTGACAAATGTTTGCTTTGTGGAAGTTGTATCCAAAATCTGTATAAATAAAATGGGGATAAAGTGCCTAATCCAACCCTTACTTTCTGAGGGATTTTATTATACTCCTACCTCTAAATAGATTTGCAGAATGCATAAAAAGATGAATATGCTTTTGGAATGATTACAAAGTGTTGAAGTCGTGAGAAAGAATCTATTTCCGGATGTACAGTGGTCTCGACAGCGCTACTCAATGAATGCCGTATTAGTTTCTTTGGGTTTGTGTGCGCGAGAAATCCGACAGCACGATTGAAATTGCCGCTTGAATTCTTTTGTTTAAAGGTCAATAATTATTGCTATAAATTCCTTGAGATACATCAAAAAGGGGAAAAAACGCAAGTATTCATTAACGACTTTACAAAATTACCTTACGAAGTGTGGTTCCGATTCTGCATTTTGGCCTAAAATAGTTCTGAGTAAAAATAGAAAAGCTCTTTCAATCTTATCGAAAGCTTCCTTATCTTGACCCTTGAGGGGTCAGACACCTAACCCCCCCCCTCATTCCCACCAAATCTTTTCACAGATCTACATATTCACCACGATGCTCAGTTTTAATTGTCTTTGCATACATATGCCAAGTCACACACACACTCAGCCGTTGGGTTTGTCTATCGGCACAAACTCATCACCCAGTTTAATTAACAGAGCTGCGCTGAAGGTCGTACAACTCTGTACAGCTCTGTAGATTTCCTACGAATGCCTGTTCTATGAATATGAAAATGACAGCTACTAATAAAATCTATTTCGCTCTGCGGTTCATCACGAAGAATTCATTGCGAATATTTGGATCTTGATTAGAAAAGGATAGGTTTGACACGCAGTGCATACGTAATTTGGGTCTTTGTATTAAAGGTATAGGGTCATAGATTGGTTAAATACTCAACAAATTGTTGACCATAAAAACTTACCTTGGTGAGAAGCACTGCAGCTGTTGAATGTGAGAAAGGATTCTCTTCAAAACGGTTCATGCATGAATACTTTCTCGGATTTCTGAGGGTTGGTGTCCGTTTGCGAATGCTGCGGCCAGAGATGCGGTTGGTACCCGCTGTCACCTCGCTAAACGTGGATGGATTCAACGTTTGTGTGAAAATACCAAGACAGTTTGTTGCTGTTTTCGCAGGAAGTAGATACTGTATTCAGCTGAAACTTTTACATGTGTCTTTTATTGTATCTTTCTTTATAATTTTACCTATAATTCAGTATTATGGTTACAAAAACCAAACTATGACCCTACCTTACCTTTAAGCACAGTACATTATTGAGTTATTTAATAAAATGTGATACCCCACCAAAATAAGGCACTTTCTGGAAACTTGATATGATGTGATGTTTTAAATATAGACCTTATGCATATGACGTCATTTGAGTAGGGCGCCCTCACCTAGAGGTCAAAAGGAAGATGTTCATTGGCCAGTCCTGTGCGCCGCGCGTACAAATCAGCGCGTTTCCATTGTTTCGTCATCAGTTTACCTCTAAGATGGCGGCTTGGTGACGTCAATGCGTAAGGTCTATTCTAGATGTTGAGAAATATACATTATATTGTAATCCCTAATGATATATTCTTTGAAAGCTCTTATTTATCTCTTTTATGAGTAAATGAACGGAGTTTGCCTCCATGGCATCTGTGTAAGTCCAGTCCTGGTGGTAGTATGCACTCTGTTAAAAATTAGTACAGAAAGAATTTGTTTTTAGAAATTTACATTAATATTTTTGGCTAAATCTTTTTTTCAAGCAATCAAATATGGTTTCTACCAGACACCCACCAACATTTTATACCCCTTTTTATTTTGTTGTTGTTCCATTGTAATAGGTTACACAACTATTTTTATGTTTGGCCTAATGACTGGTTCATTGTAATTAAAATATAAGATATCAGATAATAAACCACAAGGGAAACTGACTGGGTAAATTTTAAATCCCGCTCTAGTCAATTTTTCCTTGTTCAACCCCAAAATAAAATATAAGATAGTAGACATTTGTTACCCGATGGTATGTGTAGTAATTTCAAAATTGTGTCTAACAGCACTCAGGAAAATTAAAGAGGAAAGACAAGAGGGGTTAGTGGGACAACATTAGGGTAATGAGATGGCAAGAAACAGCAGTGCTGGACAAAAACTGGCTTGATCCAGTTGCCTTTTGTAACAGTGTGGCCATCTGGTTTTCCCACTCATGCCCAAATTGGTGGCTGCAGCTATGGCTACGGCTTCATCGCCTCATCATCATGTGTTGAACTATAGGATGTCCCTTAACAACACCCTTAGCAACAGTCATAGCCGTAGCCATAGCCGCCAATTCGGATACAGCCTAGTGTAACCAAACCGAGACGGGAAGGAAAAGTAAAATAGTCTGGGCCCATTTTTGGCGGAATGAAATACACTATTGTTATAGCACACATGGGGGCAGGGTATATGACAAGATGATAGCAAACTTCTTAAAGCCTGTTAGCAGAAAATACTGCTTGACAAATTTCTAAGCAAAAATTGAGTAGGGTACCAGTCACAACAATGCAAACTTTATGTAATTTTGGCTGGTAACCTGTTTCTGCTAAGCAATACTTTTCTGTGCTGAGCAAGTTTTTGTGTTAACAGGCTTTATGAAATTGGGCACTGTAAGGTTGGGACACAAAGCCTATAATGATGATGAAGATAACAGCTTTTGTTACTCATACTCCAAAAATGCCAAATTTTATGATGGGCAAAAATGGGCATGGTTGAAGCAAATGTTTTCCCCCGGTATTCCGTTTGAATGTGATATCATTGTTCCAGTTGACCGTGTTTGCCGACTATTCATTGTTTAAAGGGAAGATGTACCTTTGGTAATAACTCCAAAATTCATGACCATAAAAACTGACTTGGTAAGAAGCACTGCAGCTGTTGATAATGTACAACATTTTGAGAAACAATTCTCTTCAAAGACCTTGGTTTCAAATTCAGCATGATTCGGCTATACATCCACAAAATCGGGTCCTGAATGCCAAACGGTTTTGGAAAAAACCTGGGGAGAACCCAGAAATTTCTATCCGCTTATTAATTTATTATTACATTTTATTTTGCAAATAATATGTCAAGTGGAAATATTTTCAGGATCATGTACACAGTCACAGAAATAGAGCCATGACAATGCTGAGTGCGCAATGTCTGCGCGATAGAGCTGTGAGTCCGATCATGCATGCAGCCTGTTTGGCTGGATTACAAATTTCAGTTTGCCCATTGCTGGCTTAAAGGTGGGGGGGGGTCATATTTTGGTAATGACCCCCCCAAAACAAAGTGCAAGTTGTATTTGAAAGCCTACTTGCTATAAAGATGGTATATATGGTGTTCAGCTTTTAATTAGGCTTAATTAATTAGGCTAAATTAAATAAATATACATGTACATCATGCTCAGCTGCAAGATGACGCCATATCAATGTCATCATGAATGGAAAAAAATAAATAAACAATTTGTCGTGCTCTTCTTTTTAGCCAATTCTACAAAGAATCAGATCCTCTTCCTTTTAATATAATTTATTAATTTCTAAAAGTACAGCCGGTAGTCTGCAACCCGAGGGTTAATCACATGTAGCGCCCTCTTGTGGTTGTCACTTTAAAATCTGTCTTGCATACTCAACTGAAGTCAGATAAATTTGAAACCATTTCCTCACCCATCCCTTTACAAATGAATCTTTGAAGGGTTCTAGACTACCCTCAATTTTGTTCTAATGCATCAATTACTGAAATTAATGTAGCTACAAAACAAACTGAGAAACGTGAATCTAGCATTATGCGCTGAAGAAAAACATTCAAGAACAAATAACATGACTCAATGGTGCCCTTCCATTAACTACCATTCCTCTTGACAGCGTTGGTTGCTTGGAGAAAAAAACTCAATAATTTACAAACCATACCGACGTACATCATAAAAATTCCTGTCTGACTGGCTCGGCCGACAGACTTTACAGGGCTGTAATTTTCTCGGAGGAGTTGGTGTGGTCGGAGGTGCGGGGGAGATTTGCTTTGGAATGTTTGCGGAGCTGATGTTATGCGTTGAACATTTGCGGTGTCATGTTTTGTCTTAATGCGCCGTCGTCGGGAGATAATGTCACTGTGAGTCATTACTAAATGGAGATGATTTGATAAACTTTATTCTGGATGTTGCACAAATTAGAGTCGTTATCTTATGACAGAATTAATGCGAATCTCTTGTTGAAAAAGTGTGTCTAGGTTGGATGGTCTGTCTGATCTCTGAGTCATTTTTAATTTTATTAAAGTGGAGTATTGTGAGCTTGTATTGAAAGATAATAAAATTATACTTAAATGGAAAGTACATCATGTACGTTGTACATATTATCAGGGCTTGATAGTAACTAGCTTGACATGAAAACACTAGTCAAGAAAGCTGTTGGCAAGTCAACCTTGGCTGTTAGATAGCATGAAGGGCTGGTTAGACTTAGCTCTTAGGTAGCCTGGCAGGCCAGTTTAACTTGGCTCTTAGGTAGCCTGGCGGGCTGGTCAAACTTGGCTCTTAGGTGGCAGGCCTGCAGTTAAACTTGGCTCGTAGGTATAGCCTGGCAGGACGGTTTAACTTGGCTCTTAGGTAGTCTGGCCAGGCTGGTTAAACTTAGCTCTGTAGGTAACTTGCGTACTCCAAGTTGCTAGGCATTCTTTGGTAACACAGCTACAATGTACATGTGGCACATAAATTTGGTGCCTGTCCTGTAAGCGATAAATGGTGATCACAAACGCAGATTGAGCAGAGCCATGAAATTGGGCCCAGATTACAACATGATGGTGTAACTTCTTGTAGAAACGACAATATTTTGACTTGTTCCAATGTGAAACACATTTGTCATAATGTTATATGCTTATTGGTACATGTATAATGTTATATGCTTATTGGTACATGTATAATGTTATATGCTTATTGGTACATGTATAATGTTATATGCTTATTGGTACATGTATAATGTTATATGCTTATTGGTACATGTATAATGTTATATGCTTATTGGTACATGTATAATGTTATATGCTTATTGGTACATGTATAATGTTATATGCTTATTGGTACATGTATAATGTTATATGCTTATTGGTACATGTATAATGTTATATGCTTATTGGTACATGTATAATGTTATATGCTTATTGGTACATGTATAATGTTATATGCTTATTGGTACATGTATAATGTTATATGCTTATTGGTACATGTATAATGTTATATGCTTATTGGTACATGTATAATGTTATATGCTTATTGGTACATGTATAATGTTATATGCTTATTGGTACATGTATAATGTTATATGCTTATTGGTACATGTATAATGTTATATGCTTATTGGTACATGTATAATGTTATATGCTTATTGGTACATGTATAATGTTATATGCTTATTGGTACATGTATAATGTTATATGCTTATTGGTACATGTATAATGTTATATGCTTATTGGTACATGTATAATGTTATATGCTTATTGGTACATGTATAATGTTATATGCTTATTGGTACATGTATAATGTTATATGCTTATTGGTACATGTATAATGTTATATGCTTATTGGTACATGTATAATGTTATATGCTTATTGGTACATGTATAATGTTATATGCTTATTGGTACATGTATAATGTTATATGCTTATTGGTACATGTATAATGTTATATGCTTATTGGTACATGTATAATGTTATATGCTTATTGGTACATGTATAATGTTATATGCTTATTGGTACATGTATAATGTTATATGCTTATTGGTACATGTATAATGTGCAGGACAAATGAAATTAAACTCTTGTGTTTTTTTTCCCTCCTTTATCGCTGCCCCGTTTCTTTCCTTGATCCTGTCCATCTTTCTACCCTCTCCTTCTATCACCATTCCTCTGACTCTATTACCATTTTCCTCTGTCATCTCTTCACCTTTTTTTGATGAAAAATCACCCTCGTCCTCATCTTCCACCCAATCAATTGTCTGCCGTTCCAATGTCCGCTTTTCTCCACGCTTCCCCTCTGTCACCGTTTCCCCCACTATATCTGCCGACCCCCTCTCCCTACAGGTAGATGAGATCAGGAGAATCCTGAGGGACGATCTACGACAGAAAATCTATGAAATCGAGGATCCTGATGCAACGCTGGACGGAGGAGATGTGCTGTTTACAGGTAAGGATTGGAGGGGGTGTGGGGGGGGAGTGATTTGAGCTTGAGGTGCGAGTAGAGGTTAATTTGCAGTTGCTTTGGGTGAGCACTGCCGACACAGAGAAAGCCATGGGTATTATTACAGGCTTGTCGGTGATCTGCAGATTTGGTTCACAGCGGTGACAGACCTGCATGATGCGGCCATCTTGTTATCCATCTACTCAGTGTAATCGAACTGAGGCTCGAAGGAGCAAATTAGTCTGACCCCTTTATGCTATGATGAGAATCGGTATTGAGAATTACGTGTGAACACAGGGAACAAGACAAAAGTAGGAAATAATGTCAGCGTGATCAATGTACGATAGAGGTTTGTGGTGATGTCATGCTCTAAGTGAGTGTGTGTCGTTCTGAGAAGAACTTGAGGTTTACTTGACATTTAGAACAGTATGCTCTGTCTGGCATCAGAAAATTGCGTGATTTCATCTGGGGCAGAGGCTTAAGTAGAATGATGCCAGGTTCTGGAGTACAGATCAACTCGATGGAGTGTGGAGTGCTAGATGCAGGTCGGTCAGGAGCATTGAAGGGTGAAAGCATTGTAGAAGCTGGAATGTGTCAGTGGTGTTGTGGAGGTGCATTCAGGTGTGGCCGAAGGGTTGCAATTAGGTAATGGGCTGGAACTGCAAGGTTTCACTGCAAACCCCTTTTGTTCTAGCTGGAAATTACAGAACACTTAATTAGAGTGCACTACATCGCTCAGCCTCGACATAACACAAATTGCCATCAGCATAAAAGATAAATTAAAAAAATATATATATGTAAACCTACTTATTTTAGATCTTGAGGCACAATTTGTTTGCAGCAACTCTATAAAAAGATGGCATCCTTAGCGTCAACTTAAAGAACCCACCTAACTACGAGATTCATAAAAGCAATATTCATTCATGCCCAACGAAATTACAAGCTTTTGTCTCATCAAGCCTTTCAGATGCTCTAGCAGAGCAGACATTGCCAGTATTGAGTTACAAATGGGGATACATGGCTATTATGTTCGGAGTTACACTACGATGGTCCTCATGGGGGATGATTATCTGTCTTCGAGTATAATCACCCCGGCTATCAATGTCAGTAATGAGTTTGTTTATTCCTGTAACAGCTAAACATATCATTACGGGCAATTCCTTGGTTTATGTATTGTACATATGCTTTGGATTTGATTAGTATTTCTTGGTGCTTGTGACAGGTATTTTGGCTGGTACGGTGTAAATTTATTCTGGTCAGCATAATTTTGTTGTGCTTAGCTACTTTTTGTGCTTAAGCACTGAGCTCTATGGAACTGGGCCCAGGTAGCATTGTGCCATTCACATTCATTCAAAAGTGTCTTACGTAACTAGGCAAAACCTTGCCCTAAACCATGCAACTGTCTCTAGTCAGTTTCCTGCATATTTCCGCATAGTGGAAAATTGTTGCTTATTTAAGCATTTTTTTTAATCATTCTGAATTTTGGTTCACATCACAAACAAGCATTTAACCCTCTCTTATTTCTGACACCCCTGACAGGAGAAGAGTTCTTCGTGGGCATCTCCAAACGGACGAATAGCCAGGGAGCCATGGCCCTCGCCAAAGCGTTCCCCAACTATTCAGTATCCTCCATCAAAATCACAGATCAGCTGCATTTGAAGAGCATGATGAGCATGGCCGGGCCGGGAATCCTGGCCATCGGCAGGAGCAAGGAAGCAAAGGCTGCTTTACAGGTAAGGTGGAAAGGGCGGGAAAATGTTATGTGAAAAAATACCATGTCATAGGACCTTTGAAGGGAGGGTTTACCTTTGGTAATTAATCCTCTGGCGACAAGTCATTTATTCAAGCTGAATCGACACTTCAGAATGGATTTCCCTCTCATATTCAGTCAATGCAGTCTAATTGGCTATTGTTTCATGTACATGTATGTGCGACTAAGTGTGTAATATTGTTAACTCTTTGCTGTTTTTAACAAAAATATTAATTATGTAAAAGAAATTATAAATTCTTCTGTCCCTGTGAAAAGTGCTGAGCTATGTGTACTGATCTCTGGTTTTTGGTTGATTTTCTTGACATTCTAACCAAAGTACATGTACATGTACATGTGGCTGAAGCCTGCAGCTCTGATTCTGAAGAAAGTTCCCTGAAAATAAACCAATCTCTCCATGTTCTGATGAACAAATTTGAAAATCTTCCTGATTATGGACACTTGTGTTTCTTTTATGTTGAATGTAATTCTAAATATCTCCCTGATTGTTGTACAAAATCTCCCTGATGGCAAAATGCAAATATGGGCAGCCTTGCTGCAAATTAATTATTAGAAGTAATAAGGGCAACTGACTTTCAGCAAACAAGTTAAACATGTACAGTGCAGCAGTCTGTTTTTGTTTTGTTGGGATTTTATTCATAATCCTTAAAGTCTTCCTGCATGAAGTACAGCCAATCTTCTGCTCGGTCCCAGTCACACTGACCAAGTTAACCACCCGCAGTGCGTCAATCATTCTCCTTGGCATATCACAAGTGCATCCCCCCCTTACATATGTCAGACAAACTGCTTTTCAATTTAAAATTCATAGCCCCGGGGAAAGAAAACTCAAACTTCTAACCAGTTCAGAAATTTTCTGAAGTAGCGTCAGGGAGTTGTTATGTTTTTTTTCAATCCAAGATCAAATGTCAGAACAGTTCATTTATTTATTCACCTTTCACAGAAAGAATATATGTGATTGTAGAAAGATCGTTGCGGGAAATTTGTTCGTTGTTATTATTAACGTCCGAGTGCAATGTTGGATAGTTTTAACATTATCCACACTGGACTTCAGAGACGTTTTATTTATGTCTTTTTTTTACTTCTTTCATTCGTAATTTATGTATTTAAATTATTATTATAATTTGTTTGGTGTGGAATTAATTTGATTTGAACTTAAAGGGGCTATGTCGTCATGATCAAAGCATGCCAGTGGCTGTAGATAGAATTATGAACTCTCACCCAGTTACATAGGGCACCATATCAAAAGCAGGGGGGTTCCCCACCCAGAAAATACGGGTAAATTTGATGTCTGCCACTGCTATGTTCTTTAAGATCCCCCTTTTGTCATTCACAGCAAATACTGCAGAAGAGTAACTTTGATTACTGTACGTTGACCCTACCAGACGACGAAGCTGCAAATTGTGTTTACGTCAAGGGATTTTTACTTCACTGTACTAAGCAAGAATATCCAGAGAGTTATAAGGTGAGAGAAAACAGTACCTCAGCTAGGACAAAGAAACTCCCCCAATGGGGGACCATTCATACCCTCATCCGGAGAACTAGGTTGTATGGAGTGGCATACAAATTTGTGTAAATTATGTGGGACAATCTTGGCCCCCAATTTCATAGGGCAGCTTAACAGGTTGTAAAAACATTCCCATTTTCTTAAAATGAAGATTTGCAACGTTATTTGTTATTCGTTCGAGATACGTCTGTAAAGTTTCCTTTGGACGTTTTAAACGTATAGCTTCTTTCTTGTCCTAAATGCTTGGGCCACCTGACAATAACCATAACTTACCCCGCTCCCCGCCCCCCGCCCCAATGTTGTTATCATTTTAGATTTATTTGTTTAGGATTCTTTTCCCCATCTCAAGATTTGATTGGTAGGCTTTTGAGTCACAGTGGTTTGGTTCACTTTGATTAATCCTGGTCTGGTTTGTTCTTGCCTTTCTATACCCTCATTGGCAGATAATGCTTCTAATCAGGGGGGAAGTACATATATCCCAAACATGAAGTTGGATGACAATAACCCTCCGAACCAATAGATATTTAAACTCTTTTCTACCAAATTCTATTCGTATTCTTAGCGACAGTCAGTAACTTTCTCTTCTGTTATTTCTTGTTTTCATTTTTTATGAAGTAAATTTTTGTCTGTGCCTTTGTGTAAATACAGTTTTAAGTTTTTATTAAGTGTAAAATATTGTTCTTCTTCAACATAATTTGTAATTCTGTAATTTTTTATAATATATTTTTACGGTGATGAGCATGTTCGACAGAGCAAATTTCCAACTTATGGACAATAAACATTGAATTGAATTAGCTGAACTAAAATGAAGGAGGTTTCCCGATTAGGGATGACCACTATCCTCTCATTGGGAGAAATAGGTTCCAATGAGGGTAGAAGTATACCCCAAATTAGGATTACTCGTCTCATTCACCTCAATTAAAAAGCTCTCTTACCTCTCTCTGCTCATGCTCAGATCTTTGAGGAGAAGTTTCCAAACGACGTTAGGATACCAATACCAAACAGCGAGCTACACAAAGTCGACGGAGGTCTGACGTGTAGGTGTATCTTGGTACAGAAACCCTACTAGGTCTTGCCGCGACGTTGATGAAATAGCTTATTATTCAACAAGTAACTCATTAATTGATTAATTCAACCATTCTTGATCTTGTACGGTTTAGCTTTTTAATATTTTGAATGGGGGGGGGGCAACTTTCTTTGGAATCAGCTACACAAAACGGAGAATTAGTTTAAAAAACTCTTTGTGAGTGACATCATCAGCAATTTATTGTGCCACTTTTGGAGTCAAAGATTGCAGATGTTGTTTGAGTTTTAACTCTTAAGATTGTTTTAATGGGTTAGTCACTGAGTTGAAGGGTTACAAATTCTCCAATGGGTGACTTGTGGGACGCTAGGTGGCAGCAGACTTACCAGGTAAATCTATTGTTCTTGGTAATGTGCGCATGCTCCGAACTACGTAAACAATGAAAACTTGCCTAGTCTGCTGCCACCTAGTGTTTTAAAGTCTCCCATTGTACTGAACAACGGCTGATTGAAACAGAGGAGTATGGAATGCGTTTCATTTAAGGATCTTCAACCCTTGATAGTATACAAGGTATGGTATTGTAGATTTAGGTTAAAGAAGCATGACGCATCATACCAATTAGGGACGACAGGATCACGCCTGGTTCCTGGTACTTATAGGCAAGGCAGTTTTTCCTGAATATTAAAGGGCGCCTTTAAATGTGTACTGGAACATTTCAAGGGGGCACCAAGGCATAATGACCAGGGGCATGGAGGCGATTGACTCTGTTGCCCCAGTGAAATATCAGGACAGTTTGATAGTCGGATGTAACATTAGATCACACGCTCATCTTCAAAACACTGCTGATCTGTTCAGTGACGTACAAAGCACAACCAACATTTAAGTATTGGTTAAACTAGTCTTGTGTGATGGATAGGCATTATAAGTGGAGGTAGACAGTAGCACAAAAATCTCGGAGTTGGCTCTTAAAAAAGCGTGTTGGAAGACATTACTCAAAGTTTCTATCAGTTCTCTAATGGTCTTCAGGAAGTACAGACTGAAGACGTTCAGAGCATAGTGTCTTACCGCCAGGGGCCCAATATCATGACTCTGCTTGCCGTAAGCAAGGAGGAAAAAACAATCGGTAGCAGAAAAATCCACGCTAAACGTTAGCATGATTTACAGGTTATAAAAAAGGTTTTGCTGGTGGGCATGCATACTTTGTTTAACTATGCATTCTTCATTTAAACATGGGACGGTAGTTCAGATATTTAGAACTAACCCTTTAGCATTACGTAGAGCTCCACGATAAGCATTACCATGAATAGTGGTCCTGCTCATACATGGTACTACGGCACTCTTCCACTTCTGTAGTCTTGAAGTCATTAAAGAGGGGCTCCAAGGCAAATTCATTGTCCTCGTAAAAGTCTCTAACCTCGCGTCGAAATGGTGTAATATGTATTTAAAAAAATACTCTTTCAGAACGAAAATTGAAACATGACGTCATCGGACATCAAAAACAAATTGGTCTGTACATTCAAAAGGTCAAATTCAATGCCGTTTTGATTGAATATCACCAATTCAGGAATGAACTAAAAATTCCCTGTTCAAAAATGTATAGATTATTATTTGAAATGTGGCGTCGTTTGAACGTTTTTTGGATTTTGGATAAAAATTGTACTTGAAGGGTATCAAACAAATTTGACACCATTATAACCTGAGGTTGGAGACTTGTAATTTGGGACTTGACTTTGGAGCCCCTGTTAAAATTTAGATACAGTGTATTGTATTGTATCTAAACCGTTGTACTCTAATTGTATTCAAATTCTTCTGGCATTAAAATTGAAAATGCAAACTTCATACTTTCTTCAGTAATCCATTTTGTCTTTGATAATTTGAACCCCCCCCCCCCCCCCCCTCAAAAAAAGAAGAAAAGAAAAAAGAAATACCCAGGTAGATAATGTATTCAGATAAATGACTCAGCCTGAGATTCTATATCTTAGTTTTTTGGTTTTTCACTTTTTTGTGGAGATTGAATTCATAGCATACAGTTCAGATGTTTCAATCTCAGACACTGATGCAGAAACAACACAAGCTCTCTTTTGAGGATGAGTTAAATTTGTCAAAGGTCAACAGGTGAAAACCCTTTTCACACTCTCAAGTGAAGCTAAACTTGTGAAATCTTCTTTTAATTTCATTATTTTGATTTATTGTTTTTACTTTGCAACCTGACTGCTCACATTTATACAAATGTTCTATGCACTCGAAGTTTGCTCGGACATTTTTTCTCGCCGGGTTTTAGCAGTAGTCTGTCTTGTAAGGAGTTACCATTGTTTCTTGTATGTGAGCTATTTTGCATTGTTAAGCAAACACACCTACACTATAAGCATTTAGCCAGCATTTTGTTGTTCCAGCCTGACAATAGAATTCAGTTTGCGGGTGAAAGGTCGTTTCTTGTACACAGGGAATAGACCTAAATCATGGTGTGTCCTTCTTGATCTTTCTCCAATCCAAATTATTGTAACCAAACCGAGACTGGAAGAAGAAATAGTCTGGTTCCATTTTTTTCTATGGATATTAGCATTCATTACTGTTATTTGATGCAAGGAACATGACCAAGATGGTGGCAGAATGATAAAGGTCTAGCACAGTTTGCTCATTGCAATAAAAAGCGTATCTCACTCCGACGGTTTTGTGCATAAATTCTGGGATTTTGGACATGATCATGTTGCAATTCTGAAAAATCATGAATTCAAAGAGGTTGTTACTCGCTATATGGTGACGCTCTAGGCAAGAATCAGGCACTTCTTGAAAATCAGGAAATGGCAATAAAAGTGGACAGAACTGAAACATCAGCCATGACATTAATGTGATGTGATGTCCTAAACATTCTATGTTGAGATATATTTACCTTATTAGGTGTTATTTGGAAGCTTTTTTCTCATCTTTTGATAAGCAAATAAACCGCATTTTTGTTTAGGCAAGAGGTGCCTGGTTTCGGCATGGAGAACCACAGTGTTGAAGTTGAAATATATTTAACAATTTGTTATCATCATACTAAATATTTGAAATGTTTGGGTGTCAAATGCAAATTTCTTTGTGTTATTTGTCTCAAGGTATAAACCATTTTCCTTTATCTTGTTTCCTTCAAAAATAAAAACCTTTAAAATGGGGCCGTTTAAGTTGTTAGTTTTTATTTGTTCATGATAGGAAATCAATTATGTAGAAGCATGTTGAACCCATGGCTGCATAATTTCTGTAAACTTTCTATATTTTAACTTTTTTGGTTTGAAAACTTATCAAACTCTTTTATTGCATTCCAAAAATATGCATTTTTGTAAAAGTTTTGTTAGTTTTTTGTTTTTTTAAAGGGTTTCTTCTTTCGTTTACAAAAGAAATTGTAATTTTAACTTGTTATTTTGGACTGTAAACGACCTCCATGTTGCAAGTCACGTCTTGTGTATATTGTGCATGGTTTAAAAACATGCTTACGTTGTGGAAACGTTTATTAGATTAAAATTCTTTGGTTTTCGTTACCAACCCAAAGAGTTGTTAGATCTCCAAAACTGCTAGATAGCAACAAATTTGCGTAGCACAAAATTTAAGCAAACAGTAGACATTGAGGAAGGAATAGGGGACAATTTCATGTTGTGTTTAAGTATCTTGCTCACCAAAAATTGGTTACCAGCTTAAAGTTGCTTGAGACAGGATACCAGCCAAAATGACAACAGCCTAAATTTGGTTGGAAATATTTTTTTGAGCTGCATGTTTACAGTTATGCTCTAACTAACACTTGTAAGTAAGTTTGAGTTTTATAAATGTATTCCCCTTCGTCAACATTTATTGTTAGTAGTTGGTCTAATACCTAATGTTCATAATGAGATTCACATGATGATAATGAAACAAATTAAGCATCACAGGCGCCATACTTATTAAAAATTTGTTATGGAGGCCTTAGGCCAGGTCTGGAACAACATTTTCAAGCACGGGTAGATCATTACTTTAACATGTATACACATTAACAATGACAGCTCAAATATGGTCATTGCATTTAAAGGGTACCATACTATTATACCAGAGCCTCAGTTTCAGTTGGTGACATTGAGCTTACTAAGAAGAAAACTGATTGGCTATACTATACACTATTAATAAAGGTGTAAACATATCAATGAAACATGTTTAAAAACAGAATAAATCATGGGTACCAGCAATATTTTCTGCTAAAAAGGAGTACTTTAAATTAGATAATTTGAAATTTAAATGATGTGTTTTTTCTTTTTGGGGGAGAATGGAGGCCCAAACGGTTATAGAAAAAGGACAGCTTTCTGAAACGTTATTAGGCCATTTTAAAACTCAATCTTGCCCTTTCTTTCTAAGCTTCCTCTTTGGAAGTAAATGTGATATTTTGTTGACATTTTCTTAATATTTTCTTTCTAAATGTGTCTATTATTTTGTCATGGACTTTTTTTCACTTTTCAAAGTTGTACCATATCTTTGTGGTGAAGGGTCTTTGTTAAATGACCCAACTGTCTGCACTTATGGTTTTATTTTAAACACTATTGTGTAGAATGTATCGTTAATATTTGTTGCGTTACTGTACAATTGAAAATAACTTCACCTGCCAAAAAAATGAAAATGTTGCATCAAAAATGCTGTGCTTTACAACTCTTATTCAGTATCAAATCTGAATACTCTTATGGGATTTTGGTTTTAGATTTTTATGATTTTTTTAAAAGCTTAAGTTAAAGAAAAAAAGAGAGGTTTTTATAAGGTAGTGGTATGCATTAACAAGGAGGTAGTGGCGCAGTGACTTTGTCAGCCTTGCTGAATTCAGAAGGCCTCAGGAAAATAGCTGTAGTTAAAATAATTAGTAGAGTTGGGTGGTAATCAATTGTAGGACCTGTTGGTGTGAAACCTGGTGTCTGGGTTTAATGAAAGCACTGTCGTAACACTGAAAGTGTTAATGAAGTGTTATAGTGGTGTTGATTCTGATGGATCAGTGGGATTGTGGACTGAATGCCATAGAGAAGGACAGTTGTGTGTGAGGTCATTTGCCGCATATTTAAGAGGTCATCAAACCTATGAAGTATGCAGCCTGAAAAATACAAATTACTCCAGGGCTGTATTTCATAGAGCTGCTTAAGCAGAAACTATTGCTTAAAAACTTCCTCCTTAGCAAAAATACGCAGGACACCAGTCACAGATTCTACATGTGACATTGTATTTTGGCGGGTAACCTTATTCCGGTTAGCATAATTTTGTTGTGCTTAAGCAGCTCTATGAAATTGAGCCCATTATACAGTTGTTTCAAATTTGCTGAAATGCAGTGTACCTTTGACGTTTTGGTTGGTAGCTGGCTCACTGGTTTCCATATGTTCGGAAATTATGTTCATAGCCAGTGGGAGCCTATTTTTCACCATCTGCCTTAGATTAAGAAGAGGCTGCATTCGCTGTGGAGTGCCAAGTGTCTGTTACAAGCCTGGGTTACAGTGTGCAGATGAGGCTCAAAGCTCAACCCGCCATTTAGCAATTATGTTTCACATTTGCGGCAGCTGGCAGAAGTGCATGTATGATTTTAAGTGAATGGTTTTATGTTTGTTGAAGTTGCCCATGATGTTACTTGGTGACCAGTCATGGTTCGATTTCATAAAGGTGCGAAGCTGAAAATGCTGCTTAGTATCTTGGCTTAGCAAAAAGTTAGCAAGGCAACAGTGCAGGATGGTTTCCTGTTTATGCTTTTAAGCAAGAATTCCTTAATGTTTAACAAAACTTTTGTGTTTACTGGCATGAACGCAGCCTTGTCATATGGCATTTGGGAATCAATTCTAATCTGATTTCGTCTCAATGAAATACAGCGACCATTTAGAGCAATCAAACATTCAAATTCACTCAGTATCAACAATTCTGTTAAAAAGCTATTAATGCTTGTTTGTAAAACTCTCAGAAAATCTCTTATCTGTGCAGAAACTGAGCGGGGTACCAGTTGCAACAACCTAGACTTTATGACATTTGGCTGGTGACCTATTTCAACTAAGCAAGTTTGATTGTGTTTAGCAAAGTATTTTTTGCTTACGGGCTCATTGAAGATAGGCCCACAGTTCTTGTCTGATTTTTGTTTATCAGATAAAGTTGCTAAACAGGGCCCAGATTTCACACTAACACTTTGAGTGCAAATGGTTGAATTGATTTAACTGCCAGCTGTTTTGTTAATGGTCGCCAATGCCACTAATTGCATCATTCTCCAATGCTCTAGCGATTCTCTCTGTGCCCCATTTAAGAAATAAATATCATATCTATCTAACTAGTGTACACATTTTTTAAAGACAATACTTTCAAGATATTTGAGTTAAGTTTTCTTCAGTTTCTTTCTCTGGTTTATTTTTTATAAATGTACTATTTTATGCCTATTAGTACCATGATACTTGGTGACTGAGGGTTAGGCAGACGTTATTGCCCCATTGCATCTAAATTATTTTTGTGCAATTTGAAAGGTGCTCTGTCGGCCATATTGTTAACCTTGTATATAAACATTAAGTAATACTCTCTGATATAGAAAAACAAATCAAAAATGAAATCATAATATTATTACAAATTTTGTAAAGAAATTGTGAAAAAAAATACTTTAGTAGCTTTGTACATGTGTGTTTAGCTTTTGTAGACTGCTCCAAGACTTAGTTGTGTTCTGTACGTTGAGGAAGGAACCAGACCAGTTTACCCAGGTTTATGCTTGTAAACGGTTTAAATGATTATGCTAGTTTGAGAGTTATAGTTGTAACTAGTTAATTTGTATTCATCTCATTCACAGCGCTGATTAATATTAAAAACAAAAAATATTATTTCTAGCATTTGTTTTCCCAAATGCTTAAACAAAGGGTTGTTTTTAAAAGCTGGTCTAGTGTTTCGTTTGATGAGTTTAATTTTATAGTTTTTTTTTTCTTCTTTCTTCCGATGCCTTTTTCTGAACTTTGACGATTCTTCCCTGGAGGATTCCTGGCACCAGTTTAAACTTCCTGATTGAAATTTAAAGGAAGACATTTCAGACTTATCTGAATTTTAAAAAAAAAATGGGGGGGGGGGATGTTTTTCAGGTTTTTGTTTCACTTCATTTAATTTATTCTGGTTGTAAAGCCAATGACTCTCAGAAATACGAACTTAATCACTGTACTGGCCCAATGGAAAGAAGACAAGGAAGGAAGTTTCAGTTTTAGATGTGGGAGGAAAACCCCAGAGAATTATTCCAGGGAAAACCCCCTGCAGTCAGGCAGGAACCAACAACCCAATCCACATAGTGCCCCCGGCGTGATTCGAACCAGGGTCCTAGAGGTGGAAGGCGAGGTAAGATACCACTAGGCCAACTCGACCATCGCTATTATCGCTATTGTTGAAAACTGATTCTTCAATTATAAAGAAATCTTGTCCTTCGGTCTACATCTCTTGCATTCCACTTAGTCCAGATTTTACCAAAACGAAGAAATGCCACCATTTCAAAATATCGCCTAAACTTTGGATCCTTGTTTCAAAATATTGTTGGTCAGCAATGGCTCTCGCCCCAGAACAAATCTTTTCGTATGATAGTCGGTCCTGTACTATCCCTTTCAACAATCAACCATCAAGCTTCTACTCGATGACACGAGACCAACTCGAGTCAACTAGATGTAGCAGCATGTACCCCAATTTGCGGACTTTTGTGTCATAACATTTATACCTAAAAACCCAATTCAGATATATTTCATACCTAAAAACCCAATTTAGATATATTTAATCCATTGTGTGTTCAACACCACTCCCTTAGAAAAAAAAGTACACGACCCAACAATTCTGGTCAACCTGCCGGATGAAAACACTGACATTTTCTGGTCCGCAGAACTCCAATAGAATTATCCAATGGCTAATCTAAGTAGGCATCAATGAGATTTGGATTAACCCAGATTTGGATCAATTTCATTAGCCTGGTTATTATCCACGAGACAGGGGGGTAATTTGCCCAAATTTTTTCAACTTCAATGAAATTGTTTGTTTTGCTTTCACTTTTTGAAATTTTGTCTGGTTCTATTTTTTTAATTTCTTGGGGCGTTTAGTTTTGTGGACGTCTTGTTTTGAAAGTGGTATGGCAGTTGGCCCGAGCAAATCGTTTGTAAATTCTAGACGGCATTATACATGAATTTGTATGTATCATGAACATATTATATTCACGGAATAATATTGTTATTTGTACTGTGTGTTAAATCACATTAGGAAACTTTGTAGCGTGTCAAGGCCGCCTTGAGCGGTCTAGAGCATCAAACTCAAGTTCTGACGGCCGAGTCATGAGATTGTAGGTTCGAATCCTGGTCATGACACTAGTGTTTTTGGGCAGTAGCCAGTAGCAGCACTCTTGCCAAAGTAAACACAGATGCTGTACCTTATCTTTGTTCAAGAAGTTTTACCAAAGTAAAAAAAATAAAAATAAAATGCCAGGTCTTTAACTCTACTCAGAGCATTACAAACAAACGACAGGCAAACAATAACTGTTTTATAATAGTGGTTTTGTGTATTAAATTGCACATAAATACAATATTCCAGAAATGTTTTACATCTATGTACAAAGTTATAAGATTCTTTTGTTAAGCCATATCCGAATTGGTGGCTACGGCTACAGTTACGGCTGTTGCTAACGGTGATGTCCTATACATCAACGCATGGTGATGTGACACCCAGCTATAGCCAAAGCCAATTCAGACACAGCCTTAGTTACACAAATGGCAGCCATTTTTGATGTTTCCCTGAATAATACTCCAATAAACCTTTCTTTTGTGTACTAACATTTTCAACACTGTGCATGGGTGGCCACGAGTATCACAAAGAATATAACTGGGTTGGCACAAACTGTTTTAAAAACCCTTTTTTAATTAAAACTCGTATGTATTTTTTGTCCTTGGTAGCACAGATGATTTATCAGTGAAATTGGCAATTTGATAGCATTGTTGTATTAATTGAGAAATTGTTCTGTTTTTTGCAGTGAAGGCCGCCTGTGCTTTTGCCAACAACCACTGGTTGTCTGCTGTGATGTTTCAAAAGAAAAGTCTATTTCTCACATGTTGCAAGATCCATCCTTTTCAGATTGGCAAAAAGACAAACTGGTCCTGGCCCTTCAAAGCCCCATCTCAGTCATCTATGTATAGCCCCCTATACCCACAATTAATAGACATTTCCAAATCTCATCTGATACAAGGGGGACCAGACCATTATTTCCTTCCAGCCTCAGTTTGAGTTACAGTGGATTGAATGAAAGAAAAACAACATGGCCGAACATGATAAAGTACAAATGTCTCTCGTGTCTTGCACCAAAATGCTCGCACAATGTTTTACGTTCACCCAATGACATCATCATCACAAGAATATTGGTGGTGCCATTTTGGCAGTCAATGCCCCAGGTGTGTTATACTAGGCACCTTGGAGGCAACCAACAACACTTCAGTAGCACAAGAGAAATTTGTTTTTTAGTATAATACTGTCCCAGAGAAAAGTTGAAATTGACACATGAATGTTTTTTTCTTATTGGAGATTGCCTGAAACTGGTTGGGTGTGACATGCCCATACACGCCTACCTCAATTTGTACGTGGCATACAGCTGCCACTTGTGACAGGGGTCAATATGTATATATATATATATATATCTGTAAACTTTCTGAGTTTTTTTAATGATTAACATGTACAACAAGTGTTCCTACTTACTAATTGTGTGGTGGTTTTTTGCACCTTACATTTTCACTGGAAAGGTCTAGGAGTGAGTATTTCCAAAACTCTGGTTAACTAACTTGGCTGAACTAAATATCATAAACTATACAGGGATTTAGTGCACTGATCTGTATTATACTGACTGGATAGAGAGTCCTCCCATTGGTGCCTCACTAAGTGCCAAGGCTACCATTTTGCTATTCTCATTCAAGAGAAACCAAAAAGTCATTCATAAAGGAACAAAAAGAGGCCATTGAAGGAATGTTGTGGCTGAAGGGTTCTCATGCATCGGACACAAGCTCTGGTGTTGCCAGACTGTGGGTACGGCTGCCGATCATGGCAATTGTGTCCTTGAGCAAGACACTTGCAACCATATCGCTTCGTCCTTCAGATGGGGCGTAAAGCCGTAAGGTCCCGTGTGTTGTGTAATGCACATAAAAAGAATTCAGTTCTGTAGTTGGCAGGAGTGTTGGTTTAGTTCCCAGTTCACTTTGGTGTGGTTAGCTGTAGATTGCGCCGCCACAGCACCTCGTAAACCGTTACATGGTGCTTTTTAAATAAATAGGTCTTATATTTTAAACATAGCTCCGCATACCTTGAAGAAAAGTACTTTAAGACACCCTCGTGTGTGATAAAGCACTGTATAGGAACTGCATATTATTCAATGCTGAAGGCATAACAATCATAAAGATCACTGGTTTACTGCAACCATAGTTACCAGCCGAACTTAATCAAAACTTATACATTAAAATATAAATCAAATCTGTACAAGATATTTTTGTGTGCAAAATAACTTTTTCAAAGATAAAACAGTTTCAAATCCATGTGTTAGCACCAAAATAGAAAGAAGAAAAAGGCACCTTTAAAAATAGCACACTTCTTTTTCTCTTTTACACAAGTTATTCATGGTTTACGTGATTATCCTAATAGACCTTATGCATTGACGTCACCAAGCCGCCATCTTAGAGGTAAACTGATGGTGAAACAATGGAAACGCGCTGATTTGTACGCGCGGCGCACAAGACTGGCCAATGAGCATCTTCCTTTTGACCTCTAGGTGAGGGCGCCCTCCTCAAATGACGTCACATGCATAAGGTCAATACTATACACCTACGTACACCACTGTAAGTAGTTTTTAAAAAGATATCACACACAAAATGCGGCGTCCTGTTTGCAAATTTATAACTTTCAGTACCTTGAATGTTTTATGCAATATTTATCAAACAGTTACTTCTATGATGATGTAAGGTAAAGTTTTTGTAGACATAGAGGGCATGGCATCCGATGAAAAGGTCCTCTGATTTCGAAGCCATATCCTACTCTATTATTCCCAGCGCAAACAAAACTTATTTGTCCTTAACTTTTCAGAAATCTAAACTCTAGAAAGCTGTTCAACTTCATACATGCAGTTGTGGGGGTCACAGACAATTGGTTAACAAATCTCAATAGGTGTTAACATTGGTAAGATTTACACATAAATAAATAGCATGGAAAACTTGAAATGTTTTTGCCTGAAATAAGTCAACAACTAATTTTGATCTTGTGAGTTTGAAATCTGGTGTTTGGAAACAGTGATGTGGTTTTTCACTATTTTCTCATGACTCTGATGACCGATTGAGCTTTAACTTTTACAGATTTAGTATTTCATGTATATGTTAGGTCATATTGTGGATACTGGTCTTTGACAAGGTTACCACTGTGCTTGAGCTATTGGATACCAAAGTTATTCACTCATTCTTTGCTATCAAGGCAAGAAGAAACCCAAAGCGACTTGACTCAACGCATAATCTTAACAGTTGGGAGCAGTCATTTTGAATCCACAGGCATTGCACGAGACAACGCAGCAGTGTTTGATATTCTCGCACATTCCCTTAACATTGTTGACCGAGAACTTCAAAACTACGAGTCTAGTCACGAATTGACCCAGTGAAATCGGCACACATGATAAAGTCATTAATGGATTATATTTAATACTGAATAGAGTAAAGCAAAATGCAATATAATTGCGTTACTCACTGGTGCTTTCATTTTGGCTAAGGTCACCCATGCATTTCAATTCGGGATCGAAATTGCAGTTTTGACACGTTTGACTATGTTAAAGTGATGTTAAAGGCCCAGCCATTTGTGAGTAAAGCCTCGAATTGGGGACAGCAGTGATTAGAAGCATTATATAACTCTGTATAGACCTTATGCATTGACGTCACCAAGCCGCCATCTTAGAGGTAAACTGATGATGAAACAATGGAAGTGCGCTGATTTGTACGCGCGGCGCACAAGACTGGCCAATGAGCATCTTCCTTTTGACCTCTAGGTGAGGGCGCCCTACTCAAATGACGTCATATGCATAAGGTCTATTGTCACGGTAATGTAATGACACTTTCATCCAGACAGATGCATAAATATAATACAAATGAGGATGAAGTCGAGGCTCTACACGCACATGGTGGATCCATTCAAAGGGTGAATAGGTTAAGCATAGCTTAACGACAATCCATCTTTGATTCGGGGTTAAGGGTCAATGACTCACTTCTTTTGCCATCATGGCCTTGTGGTATGAGAACCACACCTTCAGGGTGTGGTCATCGCTGGCAGTAATCATCATCTCTGGATCCCGTGGGTTGAAGGCCACTGAGTTGACCACATCGCGATGGGGGAGTTTGGCCAGAAGGATCCCATAGTAACGGTCCCAGATGTATCCCTGTCTGTCCTCAGCTCCACTGAAAACACAGAAAATCATCATTTGTCAAAATGTCTTAAGAAAGATTAGAAGGACTTCTATATTTATGTACTTGCTTCGTTTTATTTTCATTTTCTCTGCTTCCATGCGCCTTGAACATCTTTATGGATCTACAACCTTCTGCTAGGAACACAAAGTGCAAAAACAATTCTCTTGCAAATAAAAACCAACAGACTGTCAAAACTGTCTTACAAACAATAACCAACAGTTTGCCTCCCTCTACAGGTTCATTGTCTGACATTTTTTTTTTTTACACATTTTTTATTTTTTGCGGTTGTATGGTTTCTACCTGGCACGCCCCGAACAAAGATATTGACAAAATAGGGAGACCGCCAACATAGGGCTAGATAGCTCAGTTGGTAGAGCGTTGGTTCAAGTCCCGCTCTAGTCGATTTTTCTTTGTTCAACCCAAAATCATTTAAACATTTACCCAGTCAGTTTCCCTTGTGGTTTATTATTTGATATTTTTTATTTTAGTATACATTTCCATTTTGTATAATAGACTTGTTTTTCCCCAAGTTCGTGTTTGACAATGTTAATTCACTCAATTTACTGTTTTTCTCTACAGATTTTCTTTCTTGTTTCTTTTCCTCTTTGACAGGTCACTTGAACTTTTGCTTTTTGTTTTCAGCGTTCCTGTTTTTTCCCCATTTTTTCTTCTTTTCCATTTTTTCTTCTTTTCATAGTTCTTAAATGTTTGTGTGTGTGTTGTGTTGTCATTTAGCCTTCGAGAAAGATTCTGCTAGGGTCGAAATGTCAGGTCACTAACTATTTTTTGCACTTAATACCATATCAAAACCAGGACAACTTTTTGCCAAAGTGCTGATATAATTATAGGCCGAACCCTTCGAGTAGACTAGAAACCATTTTGTATAAATTGATCTTTAACCTCTGACCTCACCTTGCCACGTACAGGTCACTGACATCCAGAAAGATGAAGTTGAATTCGTCATTAGGAGAGAACGCTTTGTGCCCGTGGAGTCGTTTCACCTCAGTGAGATTTATGAGATCATAGACACGAATCTCAATCTCTTGGGCAATAGGGGGCGGGGTCAAAGGGTCCGAGATCACATAATCTCTCGGCCAGCAACGACAGTTTACATAGAGGTACCTGAAGAAGAAAATAAGTGTGTTGATGTAACTTGCACAAATAAATTTATGAATTGCTACGACAACAATTAAAAGGAGCTTATTTTTACCTGTGATCCGGCGACAGTGCCATCCCTATGGCATGACCATTCAGCTCAATCACATGGTCCACCTTATCAAACTCGACACCCCCGGGCTGATCCTGCTCCCCGTCCTGTCCCATCCCCCTGCCTTCCCTAGTCTCCTCCGGCTTACAGCTTGCCCCAAGCGGCCCCTTCAGGGTGTTCGCCATGGTCGAGTCAATCCGTTTGATTCCGATCTGGTGCGGCGTATATGCCTGGCTACCACGGGTGAAAATCAGGTGCTGATGCTCCTCCTTCGGCGACAGCTTTCGCCGACGCACTTTATGAGTCCTGTACGAGTGGTCCTGCGACTGCGAATCCGACATGCTGCTGCTGGACATGTTGCTAATCTCTTCACTCTCCGTTTGAGGCTGCGGAAGGGCGTCCCGCTGTCCAGAGTGTTGCCGAGAGAGTTCCGGGTCGCTGAATCCACGCCGGCGGTCTGGGTAGTGGATGGACGGTTCGTCGTCTAGACTCTCCGTGCTGCCGAAGTTGAACTGCTTCCCCCAGGCACGGATGATGTCACTGGCACTGCCGCTCTCGGCAGCGAAGGTGAGGGCAGAGGAGTGGTCACAGTCAGGGCTGGACAGGACGGTGTCACTGGAGCTACAGCGGGAGCTTACTGTACATTGACTCTCCCTCAACTCTAGGAGTTGGTGCAATCCTGAAGCTTCTCCTGTGAACATAAAAAGGGAGATATGGGCTTTTAAATATCTTTCTTATTACTAATGGTGTTCTGGTTTACACAATCATTGCCAAGGTTTTAGGTTTTCAGTGTTGTCTTTCAGTCTTCACTGAATATTATGCACGAGATAACAACTGTCAACGAGATGAGTAAAAAATGAACAATTTTTCACACAATCTTGTTCTTTTTCTGTCAATATCAACTTGATATAGTTATTTATGAATAAGTCAGCAAAGACAATAAAACATTTTAGCTGAAAGATAACCTTTCACTAAACTCTTCCTTTTTTCTGTTTTCCTGAATTATTTCCATCTATTCTTTTCTTTTCTTCTAAATCGGAAGCTCTATACAAAGAATGGCTTTTCAGGGTCAACTTTATTTCACAATTTCTTTTCAAAGACTTAAATTAATAAAAACAAAACATCAAGAGTTTGAAATTGTATTCTCAGTGGACAAACCTGCAGTGCTGCTTGAAGCCCCATCCTTGCCAGCTCCCACCTTTGTGGACCCCAAGGCTTTCTTCCCATCGGACGTACCCCAGTTTCCTCCCATGTCGGCATGATCCTCACACTGGGCTGCCCGGTAATTCGGGTTTATCCCTTCGATCAGAATCCTAAATAGGTCCTCGTCGTAGTTCTCGCCGCCCCGTCTCATCTCGGCCTGTCGGACTCTCAGCCACAGGCTTTTGTAGCAGGTGTCCGCAGGCCCTCTGTTGACCGGCGCACTGCTGGCGTTTCCTGATGACGTACATGTACTTGGCTGGCTGTCATCTGGGGCTGCCTCGGTGCGTAGACTCTTCCTCAGGACATCTGGTGGCGTTCCGCTGACATCGCTGACATCTCTCTTGACTGGGGAGCGCTTTGACATTCCCAGTGGATGGGACTGCTTTGTCGGTCGGGCCTGGGCTAAAGTGGCATCGTCCGAGCTTACTTCACTTGATTGCACGTGGTGGTGGGATTGCTGCCGTTGTTGCTGCTGCTGCTGGTAAAGTTGGTTTATGTTCGCTATTGCACGAGCTTTTCTGGCTTGGTCTGTGTCATCAGATGGTAGACATGGATCACTCCGACTCTGATGTAGGACAGGCCAGGTACCAGACGCTTTGGGCAAGAGCCTACTTGCACTGCTACATGAACTCTGATCTGGGTCCATGGATTCCCCAACCAGATCCCTCGACCCCTGTCCGGTATCAATTCCGCTTTGTCCAATCTCGCTTTCACTGGCAGTCATTTCCGTGTCACTCTCGTACATGTACGAGCAAGTCGCTCCGACTCTACCTTCCAGTTCACTCTCGCTCGAGTCTGGCAGTGGTCCACTTGAGTTCAACCCAGTGTGTGAGGACGAATCATACTCCCTGTAGCTACCAGGCTGCGGAGGTGTCTTGACATAGTCCTCTCCTTTACCGAGGTTACGACAGTTGGCGACGGTGATGCTACGCACCGAGCTGGCGTTGATGTTCAGGAATTTAAACAGGCGCATGATGACGGACTCTTGCTCGGAGAGGACTTCCTGGGTGGCTTTGTTGAGCCACAAGGCGGAGCAGGAGGACAGGTGGCCTAGGTAGTGGAGATTGCCGGACAGGAGGTGGGAGCTGTTCAGCCAGCAGCCGAAGATGTCGTAAGGCTTGTTGAGCACTCGAGCCTGAAGCGCAAAGTCATCTGTTACAAAATACAAACATTAGAATTTCAAACAAACACATTGCATTCACATACACAGTTATATACACAGTCGTGCCACCTTACACAACCCTTGCAGTTGAATGGTTTCAAATGGTTGGTCAACTTGCTGGAAAATGTTACCAAGAGTAGGAGAGTTAGTTTGCAGGCATGTGGGTAACGATATATGCAATGCTTGCTCTGCTCAGCTCACATTTCTTGGTTTCTTTTTGCCTCAAAAGGTGACCTCAATCGTCCAATATCCTTCTTTGCTAGGTCACTCCACACTAATTAGTTTGGACTTAGATAAGTCTGGAATGTATTTATTTATTTATTTATTAATTAATTCTGGTTAAGAAGCCAAGGTTTCTTGAGCTGCCTCTTTGTTCGGTAGTGGTGCCCTTTGAAAGGACTTTGAAAGACTTGAAAATAGAGTTCAAGTCCTGCTTCTGTAATTGAAAATTCCAAATTCACTTCGGTACAAACCTTTCAGGTTGAAGACAGCGATCTCTCCCGACGTACTGTTTGGTCCGAAGTGGACGCCGGATACCAGCAGCAGTGTATCACTGGCGTTAAACTGTGAGAACTGCGTGTACTGCCAACGGAAGAGATCCTTCATAGCGCGGCTATACTTCAGTGAGATCGGCGGGCCAGTCTTCCAAACCTAGATCACAACGGATTTAGAAGCATAATAGAAATCACATGAGATGCAAATAATAGTTAATGGCCTGAAATGTTTACCCTTGCAGAGTCTTTCTCGAAGGCTTTTAAGCACCTTCTGCCAGTCTTGTCGCTTTTTGTATTTTCTCTTTGATGTATTTTTATATTATGTGAGGGCCCCAAATGATCAGCTGGATGGGTCACCCTCAGTAAATATGGTTTTAAATAAACAGAACAAACATAAACAGGTATACTGGTGTAACAGAAGCATTCAAGTGGAAAGAAATGAAAAGGAGATAAATGCAGAAAGCATACAGAAAAAGCAAGGGATGATCAATGAAGAGGTTGACAAAGGGGAGGGGGACTGGAAAACTTAACAGGACAGACAAATCTAAAGGAAGGTTTGTGTCTGCTAAGAGCAGAAGAAAACGTACCTTAATGGTACCGTCCTTGGAGCAGGTAGCAAACATCTTCCCATTGTGAGAGAAGCTGACGTGAAGCACCTGATCAGTGTGTTCCCTCAGAACCTGTACCTCAATGCACGGAACGTGACATTTAAGGCGTCGAAACTCACGGAAGAATGAGGCATGGCCTGCAAGTGAACATCAGCTGGTGAATGCTTCACAATATCGACGTAATTTAAACGGCTACTTGAGCAAAAATGTTTTTGACTGGAATGCTATTTAAACTTGTTTATGTACCATTTAATTGTAATTTTGATATTTTTACACTTCTTAATTTTTCGTAATTATCAATCATAAATTAGTTTTGAAAAACTAGCTACTCTTCTGCTGTTGACAGCGTGCACCAAAATGACAATACTTTGACTGCATGAGTGGGATGTTGCTTTGATATTGCAATAAAGTGGCTGTACAAAACGCAACTTCCACAAATGGCGTTATCGGGCTTTCTGCAAATCATTCTGAAAAGCACCAGAGAAGGGTTTTCAAAATGATTATTTTTTTAACAATTGAAATCTATTTAATCTCATGTGAACTAATTTGTCGTACTACTTGAACACATTTTAAATGAATTTCAGCAAAGATCACTTGTTGACATTTGTTGTTCAAGCTGGTCTTTAGTTGAAGAATGTTGTTTGCACATTCTAAAATCAGTTTTATCCCAAATACGTTGTTACTTTTTAACCCTAACCATCCCCAACCCATCAAATTCCAAATGCATGTTTGTGTGTTTTCGTTAAACTGACGACTGCACTAAGGTTGGATCCGTGGTTTCACCCCTGCCTTTCACCTCAGTGGACCCAGGTTAGAATCCCATAGCAGAGTCTTACATTTTAATTGGGATTTCAGTCTCAAAAAGAAATTGCCAATAATAATTCATGCAACAATGAGAGCACGCATGCAAGGCATACACTAATTCATCAAATCAAACTTCCCTAACTTTATTTTGGTCACAAGTAGAACTTTCACAAAGATAATTTTAAGGTTACTTGGTGTATAGTAACCAACACAAATGCATTTTCAGGCCTGTAATTACACAGAGGTCATGGCCTCTGTTGCCCCTTGTCTTTGCCTTGGTGCCCCTTTAGAAGTTTCCCGTAGACTTTAAGATTGTTCCAATGGAAGTGCCCTTTGCAAAATGAGAATGGCCTTGCCCTCTCAAAAGATAAAATTCCAGGCCAATAAAAAGTCCACACATTTTGCTGATTTGATTGGCCTGGGACACTGCTCGTGTTATGACTACTGACTCCATTACCTGGCGGTAACGGCAGGCAGCGATCAATCTTCCATTCTTCATACAACAGTGCCTTCCACAGTAGCTCGTCCTTACTGATACGGAGCCACGCTTTGCAGGACTGCGCTGCCCTCAAGAGTTCGGCTGAGGAGAGGTAGGTGAAGATCTGAAGCACAAGGCTGTCTGGAAGGCAAAGCCAGACGCTCTTGGTATCGTCCATTCTGAATGATCAAGGTAAAAAGAAGTACCAGTACATTAAAGACAGGATCGCATGCAACAATGGTAGCTGGTAATCATAGCTCAAGCAAGATTATGGCTAGGATTAGGGGGGGGGGGGGGGAGGGGAACACACCATAGAGCAATATCGATGTCTAAGACATTGACCAATCATTTAAAACCATTCAACTGGTATGTTTGGGTTGTTTGGGTGATTTCTGGATTGTCTGCAGAATCTTCAGAAAATTTATACTGCATGAAAACACCTGGGGTAGCTTTCTAAACATGCAGTTTACGTCATGATTTTAAAATGGGCTTTTTGGGGTCAGTTTTTCTAGGTCAATGGCATCAAGTCTGGATTTGAAGTGCTTTAAGTTGGTTGTCTCCTTCATGTCGGCTGGTAAGAGATTCCATTCTGGTGTGGTGTATGGGTAGAGTGAGAACTTGTAGCAATCTTTGTTTACTGTAACTATAGTGGTACAACTGTGAACAAAATTAACTCTGTGCATATTCTGCATTCATCGCCTACCTACCACATTGCTCACAGGGTCATGCAGGTTGGCCAGCATAGTTTATCTTTATCATTATCAAAACAACAGTTGATGACATCTAATGGTTAGAGAGTAGGCAGCACTGGGTATTTTACTGGTAACAGTAAAATGATGAGAATCGATAATTCACCAGTTAACCGTTTTGTGCCTCTTTGATGCGTAAAGAAATAGCAAAATCTATTTTAAGGTTTTAAATTAACGCAATATCAAACTCAGGCTCGGAGTCGGAGTAGCCGAGTGGTCCACATTACTGCCCTTCACACGCAATGTTGCACGATCGAGTCATTTACTCATGGTGTATTTTCCAATTTGTTTTCATCCCCCAAAATATTTAAATATAAAATAGTACTTTATTATTTTATTTTTTTACTTTTAAAATCTGACTTCTTATATTTAAATGGATTGTAATACCTTTTCTTTCTCTAATTTGTGGCTCCCAAAGATGTGTTTTTTTAATTGAGTTATACTTCGAGAAATAAAAAACAAAACTGCTGTTTTGGTCCAAACAAAACAGCATTTCGGATTTGTTTAATAATAATATTATATATCCACTGCCTAAAGAACATGAGGGATAAAATTTCATGTGAGCTAAAAATTGACACATTAATACAAATTAAAACAGAATTGCTTCACGTTGAGGACGCCGAAATTACATGTTCATCACTTGATTGAGTAAAAACAAATCTCACATTGTTTTTACACTGAATAAATTGTACTGTTCTGTTACTGTTTACTTGTTGTACAGTCATTTGACCAGTTCGGGATCATTGACCAGTTCGGGATCACTTCAACTTTGCAATAACCAAATAATTACATTACTTCTCACATTACCAATTTCTGTTGATACATGTGAAGAATAACGTCCATTTAACCAACAAACCCAAAATAAGGTGCCAAACATCATTGGCAAATAAATTATGGCCATTTTCCTGAAGTTTGTCTGCGAAATTGATCATTATTTTGTTTTAAAATGTTGGTTGAAAAACGCTGTTAAAACTTCTCACCATCAGAATTGGAACGCCAGGGCAAAAAACCTTTATGTAAAATGTTAAGAATGTGTAACAAATGTTTCCTGTAAATACTGAGCAGTCGTCTTGTTTTTTTGAGAAGACAAAAATACCCAAATCGTCTTTGGGGGGGCATTGTACTCTTGACCAGTTCGGGATCACTCAACATCTCATTGCATCAAATGGTGCCGCACTAACTTACTAAGTGAGATAAAATCATACTGCTGCAGTAGAAAGTTTATCTATTGCTTTTGAGATACATTACTTCAACAAATTCTTGTAGATTTTTTATTTTTTTTTGAGAAAATGAAACTTGGAGGGGTCAATAATGCTTTTAGATGCGCTTCACTTTTACATTCTCCTTTGCTGTTGTTTTGTGTTTTTGTCGCTGGGTTTTTGCGCTGCTGTTGAAGACACTTCCATGACATTCACTTAAGATGGGGAAGTCCAAGTCCATGCCAACACACTTCTGAAGTTTCGTGTCCTTGAGAGACAGTTTTATGAAAGGGAGTATGGGTTTGCAATTAAAGGGCACACTACTGATTCAGAATAGATTCAACTGATCCTGAACTGGTCAAACAGGTGACGATACTTTTCTCAAAGCCTCTTCAAAAGTACTAATCTTTTTTTGTCAGTGGATACTTGGCGAGTTTTATTACATGTTTAGGTAAACTGATCAACTTTTTTGTTTGAGATTTCAAAGAGATTGCAGCAAAAAACAACGTGAATTCAAAAAGTGATCCAGAACTGGTCAAACGACTGTACAAGTTGCAGTCCAACTCAAACAAAACAATTGAAAAAGACATACTTGCTATGCGGAATAATACAAATAATAGTAAGTATGCACATTTTGTTATTTATAAATTATAAGAAATCGCATACTCACGGAATTTTAGGCTGTAACAATTTGGTATTATTTCAAGTCATAGTTCAGACAGTCGTGATCTTCGCAATGGGAAATAAAAAATCAACTTTTAAAGTCCCAGCTGATTTCTAAACTAGTCTGGTACCTAATCATGTAAGTGCTTGAATGTAATATAAACAGACTGGGAGCAAGTCGAAAAATACTCAACGTGTTGGTTTTAAAGGAAAACACAAAGGGCAACAAACTTCTGCTGCTCTTTGTAAGAGGGCGCCACCTGTCATTAGCTTCTGTTATGACCCGTGACCATAATAAACTTTCTTTACTTCTTTTGATGATGAGAGTGTCCATTAATAAACAAAGGTCTATGCAAACGAGCAGGGTATAAATGTCAGCTACAGGGGGGATGGAAGTTGAATAGTTAAACCAGCGGTCTAGACCGTAAAGAATGCGATACACACCTGTCTTATGACCAATAAGGCAGCTCAACAGATCATGATGGAATTAGGAATTTTAGACCGGTGGTCAGAGCAGAGAAACGGGGCCACTTCAGGCGCTAGAGCAAGGTCAGCACAGCTGACATACAGTATAGTTCATGGATATAGATGATGTACAGAGAACAGTTTATCACAATAGAGTAACAAATTGTCATGCTGGGAGGGGGGAAACTAATATATTATAATTTTTCTAACATTAAAATTAAATTTACATTAGGGCCATGCTACTTCTTCATAGAGAAAATCTTACATTTTGTTATACCAGTATCTATTATCAAATAATAAACCACAAGGGAAACTGACTGGGTACATTTTTAAATGATTTTGGGTTGAACAAAGAAAAATTGACTAGAGCGGGATTTGAACCAACGACCTCCGGCACGTTAAACCGGAGGTCGTTGGTTCAAATCCTGCTCTAGTCAATTTTTCTTTGTTCAACCCAAAATCAGTATTTAAAATTGTAACACACTATTAATATATCTAAGGTGGAAAAATCAATCATGAATTAAATTTCCTTGCACATAATATTCTAAACCTTCAACTCGGAGTTCTAACAAAAAATTAAAACATAAAATGGGGGGGGGGGGGGGTGGCGGCATGGAATTCTACCTCCATGGATGGACCATGATGTCAATAAATGTTCAAGTGAAAACTCTGAATGCCGAGATAACAGTTTCCATGGCAATTATCCTCCATGAGTAGACGGTAAAAAAAAGATAAGCTCTCCAGACGTAAACAAATCATTCTTGAGTTTCAATCGCTGGGTTGTTGTCTAGACGTAAACGTGATAAAATGCCAATTTTTACGTCACGTTTTGGTCTCAGTAATAGACTGGTGCCCCTACGCCGCGATATGTAAATTTTATTGCTGACGTCGGTGTGCCGCTCACCAATTGAATTGCACATGTACTGCGTGCGGAAAGGTTAACGCGCACACGGCGGACGGGACGAAAGCAGCAGACTATCAACAAACACAAAAATTGTCGAGAGCTTCCGCGTTCCACAGAATTAATCTTCAATAATCTGCTGAATAACGAAGGACAACTGTGATGACTGCGGAAGGATGACAATCACTCTATATTCCCAATAAATAAGTTCAAATTACATGGCTCGGGACATATAGCTTGCTTTTGAAAGGTCATTTGTCGACGAGATGGCCGAGAAACAGACCCACAAAGACACCATCGTGATCTGGCACGAGGCCGTGAAACTTTTCGACCGCGGAGAGCGCCGGACGGCCCTGGCCAACTTGCAGACGATACAGGAGCCTGCCGCGAAGATTCTCTACAACATTGGACATATTCAACAGGTTTCTGATAACAATCGCAATGCTGTGCAGGTCAGTGACTGTATACCATGTTACAGGATACTAAACAGTGATTATACTAAACGGACTTAACAAATATTGTAGCATTTTGAGGAAGAGTTTTAAATTGGTGCACACCAGTTTCCAGTTTTGGTTTAAAATGGAGGAATTGTGAGAGTGACGCACAATGAAATTGAAGTGTTTTCATTTGACCTTTTCATTTGACCCTGATATTTATTTTCCTTCCATTTCTGTTAGTACGTGGGATTAAACTATTTAAAGAGGTAATCACATTTGTTATATGGCAAGTGACATTTTTGGCAAGCTAAAAAGATATTAATATTTTTATTTAGTAGTATTTTAGAAATAATATTTAGTATTGAACCGTCCTATTATTTTTAAAGCTAAAATTTATTTTAAAAACTTGTTATACTTTATAAAAAAGCTATAGGTATGACACATTCAAATGATACATCTTTGCTTCACCCTTCTATGTTGCATTCAAACAATCACATGTACTGTGGAAATATGATAAATTAGAATTAAAGGCAAAGTATACCTTTAGTTTCTGGAACGGTTTCTGGAGCGGTTTTGTTCGCTCCAAGCATTTGAAAATTGCAGGAAGAATAACCCGCAATTGGAATCTGAGAAATGTTTCTGCATCAAATGTTTCTTAGATTTAAAATTTTGTCAAACCCTTTCTCTAAAACCATATTCCTTAGAGGGGAATCGTTTCTCAAAATGTTATACATTATGAACAGCTGCAGTGCTTCTTACCAAGTGACAAGTCAGTTTTTATGGTCATGAATTTGGGAAGTAATTTAAGAAGGCTGTGACTAAATATCAGTTTTCATTAGTTCTTAGTTGAAAAACTCACAACTTAGTTTAGTTTTTTACAGTCTCAAATTACTTTCCCAATAAAATATTGTAAAAGTATAAATGAATCAGGGATGTGTATCTTTTCTTCTTTGAAATTGCCTGCTGGGACCATGTACCCCTTCAAAAGTTTCCCACAAAGACTTTAATTTAAGATTTTCCAAAGGAATTACCCTTAATAAAAAAGGAAATGGCCTTGCCCTCTTACAGATTTAATTCCAGGCTTTTCAATGAAAGCAGCGTTGGTGATAGACTGTGTAAGTCTCGCGCGCATTCGAACTTCCGGGACCATAGTGGTCCCAACCATATGGAGTTTTACGTGGGCGAGATTTTGTTTCGTCAATTATTTTAGTTTAACGTAGTTTATGACCTAGAAAATTATACATGTTGTTGGGAATGTAATACTAAGTGATAACAAAATATGAAAGTAAAACCAATTCAACAATATAACGGAAGAAAACCCGAGAATTAAACTTGACCTCAGCTTCCGGTTATTGCACAAAATTAAGAATTTTGTGCTCACCTCCGATCATAAAACTTATGTAAAAGCTTGTTTTGGATGCGGTATTATAATCGTCAGATGCTGTAATTGCAAAGCAAACCCTTTTCATTGCAGTCTATGGTGTTGAGGCGTCGGCATTCCTCTTTAAACTGCGATACGGGTCAATTTAAAACCCGTTTGACCTTCACGAATCTGCGTAAGGGGTTTCTAAAAAGTTAACATCAAAAAAGCATCCTTGTCCCAGAGTTTTAATTTGTTTTTAATAATAATTAACACACTTTGGCGTATTTTTTTAAAAAGCTAAAACTAATTTCATAAAATTGTAATAATTTATTTTTGTTGTTCAGATTTTGTCATGAGATATAATTTAAAACAAAGATTTAATTTCAGAAATAAAAATTTTCTTCGTTTGACGTGTTTTCTCGTTCGGATACGCGCGAGACTTGCACAGTCTATTCCTGTTGAGTCTTCAAATGCTTACAATTTTGAAATATTTCAGTTGGTTTTTGTTTTCTTTTTCTGGAGGATTGGTACTGGATCAACTTTACAGTCAAATTCCCTTGAGTGATTTACTATGCTTCCTTCCAGTCCTCACTCTAACAAAGTCCACTACCACAAGAACACACAAACTGCTCAGTTCTCTAGTGTGGAGTTATGCCTGGGGTCGATTTCACAAAGCACTAAGATTCATCTTAAGATGAGTAATCAGTATTACCATAGTGATTTGTATTGTGACATCACTCTTTGCTAAGCAACTGCAATGGATTTGCAGTTATGATCAATCTTAACTCTTTGTGAAATCGAGCCCTGGGGTCGATTTCACAAAGCACTAAGATTCATCTTAAGATGAGTTGACAGTATTACCATAGTGATTTGTATTGTGACATCACTCTTTGCTAAGCAACTGCGATGGATTTGCAGTTACGATCAATCTTAACTCTTTGTGAAATCTAGCCCTGATCTCATGTAAAGTATAACCAGTTTACTGTTGTAGTTCTAGGTCCAACTAAATCAAACAAAACATACAGACTTTGGATTTTGTAGGATTGAGGATGGGTAAGGTTAAGCTTTCAAGGGGAACTGTTGCCGTGATTACAGCGAGTCTGTGGCCAGACATTGGATCCTGAACTCTCACGCAGTTCCTGAACACCCGCGGGCGATAATAATGGCAACGCCCTAAAGCTTTTGTTTGTGATGAGACGTTTTGTTTGTGTGTAGTAACTGCATGAACTGGGTGAGAGTTCATGTTTCCATGTTTAGCCACAAACAGACTATGATCACAATGACAGTGTCCCTTTAAGATTACAGGCTGTAATCTGATTCTTTCTCTCTTTTTTCTTGATATGAATAATCATATTCTTTGTTTTTCAACTTCAGAGCTTCAAGAATTGCGTTGAGAAGGATCCCCACTTGGGCATTGGGCACTTCCAGTTGGCCCAGACTCACTATCGCCAGAATAATTATAACGATGCCTTTAATAGTCTGGAGAAAGCACGAAGCTGTCTCAGAGGAAATAAATTCATTGACTACAAGCAGCTAGGGCTTGCATATAAGCTGTACGAATGTGAGGTAAGATGAAAGAATCATTATGAACCCTCCTGTAGGTGCGTATTTTGAGGTCCCTCAAAATACCACAACGGTGAGATCACTCTCCTAAACACTGGTGGTACCACAGACTGCCACAAAGTACCACGCCTTGCAGGCTAGCATTTGGTGCATGGGTTTCTTCTGTTTGTACAGCTGGCACTGGTACCACAGACTGCCACAAAGTACTATCCAGGCTAGCATTGGGTGCATGGGTATCTTCTGTTTGTACAGCTGACACTGGTACAACAGACTGCCACAAAGTGCCATACCTTCCAGGCAAGCATTGGGTGCATAGATTTCTTCTGTTTGTACTGCTGGTATTATCAGGAAGCCCCATGGCTTGTGCACTGTGGACTTAGTATCCCCCAGTCTCCTGTGGGATTTTGTGGCAAGGGCCAGTTAGGTATGGAGAGTGCGCCGATAGTAATGCCAAGGCTAAAACTATTTAAGCCTTCGAGAAAGACTCTGCTACGGTTGATTTTAGCTTTCGAGAAAGACTCTGCGAGGGTTGAAATGTCAGGCCACTAACTTTTTTTTGCATTTAACTGTTTATACCAGGGCTCGAATTTGGGGAGAAAATCCACAAGACTACAGGGCTTGTAGTAGCTCAAAATCTTTACTGGACCAGACATTTTTTTACAAGACCAGATTCAAAATGTGAAAATAAAAAACTTGCTGACACAGTTTAACATGCATTTGACTGCATTTATATGAACCTGAACTGAGACAAGTAAGAGAAGAGTATACTTGATTACTTGAGAATTGAAAGGTAATTTGTCAGACCCAAAGTCAACACTTGAACATAATTTGTTTCTGTTATTCAATTGAAAAACACAAGACCATTGGACTTGTTAGGTCATAAGTTTACTGGCCCAACACTAAAATTACTGGCCTCGGGCTTGTGGTCCAGTGTAAAATTCGAGCCCTGTATACCATCGGTCCTTTTGGTTGCTGAGGTCAAAACAATTTTAGTTTGAGTGTCTTGCTTTCCTATAAAAATTATAATTTTTTTTCTGGGTCATTACCATAGTTTGACCCTACCTTCAAGGGCAGGGTGTATTTTTTGTAATTACTCCACAAGTTAATGACCATAAAAACTACATGGTAAAGAGCACTGGAGAGCTGTTGATATTATAAAACATTGTTAGAAACCAACCCCTTTTTGAAGTAATGTAGTCTTGTAGAGAAAGAGGTAATTTTTCACCCCAAAATTTGAATCTCTGAAAGCACACAATTCTATGCAACAAGGGTGTTTTTGTCTTTCATTATTTTCTTGCAACTTTGATGAGCCCAAGTTTTCACAGGTTTGTTATTTTATGCATGTGTTGGGATACACCAAGTGAGGATACTGGCCTTTGACAATTACCAAAAAATATACCCTGCCTTTAATTAGGATCACCTTACCTGATCAATATTTCAGAATTCGGTCGGAACAGGTGTTTATTGAAGACTACAGAATGGGATGAATTTGCTCTTCCAAAAACCCATGATGTTAATATACCTTTAAACTTCACTTTTAATCTTTGGAAAGAGATGACAGATTTCAAGGACATTGAACCACAAAGACCTAATATCCCTAAACTCTGAATGTCTTGACTTGTTGACAGATTCTGCATAATCTAGCGTTGACCTTTGCGGCGTTGAATGATTCCGATGGGGCCATAGAGATGATGAGGGAAGCGGTGAGGTATAAGTCCGATACCAGACATAACTCTATTGATTCTGCACTACAATCTCTACAGGTACGTAAATTGGGCTGCAGTTGAAAAATTGAAATTTCTTTGAAGTGTTTTTAATGAAATGAATGTATGGTTTGAATGATGTTTTAAAGTGTATAGAATATAATGAGCCACACAGATATGCCTCGATCTTGTGTGGTTTTTCATTTATTTCGTTAACTAACACGGTTCACCATTTTGTAGAATCAAATTTTTGACTCGTGAAATTCTGCGCTTCCAGATATATAGGTCATTTCGTGAAAATGCAAAATGGCAAATCTAGTGATACTTTGTTTGTACTAATTAGTGTATTACGAAACTAAACTATTACATTAGGAACTGAAACTTGCTGAACAGTAATGAGTTTATTTGTATAAAAAAAGGATTTGCAAAAATGAGTGATTTTTGACACATAGGTCACTTTGTGGTACGAGCAATGAAATGTGCATTCAAAAAATGATACATCATTGCCCATAAAGATGGTGGACTTGACACTGAGTGAAGTCAATTGGGAACTAGGCCTATCTATACCAACTTCATCTAATCACTATGTTTCTTTCTGTTCTAAGTGGTATTTAATACACGGTGGACAGTTATATCAGTAATGCGTTGCCATAACTCCAGCTTTCAAAATAGCAGACACCCTTTTGGTTTTGATCGAATGGTAAACTGGACATTGTGAATGGTAATTGAAAGTAGCGGGATGGTTTCTGAACAACTGATGTTGTGTCATTTCCTTTTAAGCTGTTTTAAATGATCGCAGTATGTTTATTGAAAATACATTCTTTAGTTTCATATTGTCTCCATTCACCTGACATCATCACAACAATAAACCTTTATTGCGCCATTTTAGGAGTAAGTTCTCCCTTTCAGGCGACTCACTCGTGGTTAGACACTCACCATATCTTTACATTTGACTCTCGAGACAGCAGATCTTAGGCAGACTTTAGCCGTGTGTGATAGCATTGCATGGGGTCAATAGTGGGAACTGGCGTTGTGGTATTTCTAGGTTGCATGTCCCTATTCCTCCCTACACCAGTGTTCTCCCTTCAATCATTTGAAAGATTGACTAGTGAAAAGGCAGACAGACTAGTAAAATGACAGGCTAACTGGTCCTGCTAGCCAGTCACTAAATAAGTTAAGGGCAAACCATTGCAAATCCTGCTACACCCTATCAACAAAAATCTTCTTATCCCTACCCTAACCACCCCCACCCTACCCCTACCCCTCCCTGCTCAGGATAAATACCACAAAATTCAGCTCGCCCCCAAATTTCAAGTACATGTAGGCCTAAAGAAATGTTGCTAATTGCACTACTGGTACATGTATATTAGGATCACTTTCTAGAATAGCATTTAAACATTCCAGACAAACAGTTTAGAAGGAAAAAATTCCACACAGCATTATAAGGCTTTGTATTACTTATAAAAGTTCTTGAAAAATCACAGTGGAACCTGGAATAGACGGTGCAAGTCTCTTATTATTAATATTATATTTATTAAATATATTTCTGACAATGAAACTAAGGAACCCTCAAAATAACCTCGTGCTAAAAAATTGCTACGGGTATTTTTATTTTAAAGAATTTTGTATATAATTTAGATTTGATTTCATGGGGAAAAAAAAGTCTTTGATCGAGTTGTTTTTTCGTTTTTAGTACGTGCAAAACTTGCAAATTTTATTATTCACAGAAGGGAAAGGCAAGGAAGAAACAACAAAGGCAACCAAAAACATAATTTTTCATTTAAAAACATTATAAGGAACTTAGGGCCATTGGTTCCCACAAACAGAAAAACAAAGAGCAATCCTTTTATCAGGTACATTGTAAATTCAGGTATATTCTTATACGCCCACAAAATATAAATACTGCTCGAAATAGAAGAAGGCTTTCAAAGTCTATACTTTAGTACGCCCAATCAAGTATCAGGCAGCATTTTTTAATACAATAAAGTTACATATAATAGAGGGAAGTTGGCCTCGCTTTTTGACCTACGTAAACACCATTGGGTTCCTGAAAATATACTCCAAGGCCACTGGCCAGTGTTACTAGCTGAGTATTTTGTCAAGCGTGGCTTGCCCACTTGGTTCCATTTATGCGTTTGTTATTATTGGGAGTGAGGCTCTGCCTGTGGGAAAGCTTGTTTTAACACATTTGTTTCAATGCTGTCATTGTGTGGTGATAGTACATTGTAGGTCAGGAGTTTTGGGGCCAAAATCAGAAGAGCATGGATCATTTGGATGATTAATTTTGTTGTGACAGGTGTGGTCAGTTGCTGGATTCCTAACAATTTAGATTCAATTCAATTTTATAAATTGATGTATTTCATCTATATTTTGCAAATAGAAAGTGAAATATTTTTTCAGGTGGTCAAATTTAATAACTAAACACGTTGAAGGGAAACTTCAACAAAAGAAAAATGTAAATTTGTGTGTAACTTTTTTGTAACTGATGCAATTTGGTACAATTAGGGGTCAATATGCATCAATGCGATTTAAAAAAGGACATTTATGATATGACTATTGTATCAGTGTACAGGTACAGACTGTGCAAGTCTCACGCATATTCAACCTGTTACAGTGCGCGAGTTTTTTTCCTTTGCGCGTCAAAGCAATGTACGTTGGACCATTTTGCACGGTTTACAATAGCCTTACTCTAAAGGGAAAGTGGAGTGCAACGGCGCACCCAAGGGGGGGGGCTTGAGCCCCCCCCCCCAAGAGGGTAAAAAAAAAAAAAAAACGGTGGAGGAAGAGGGAAGGAAAGAAAAAAAAAATAATAAATGGGGGAGGGGAGGAAGGGGGAAGGAAAAAAGAGCAGAGGGAGAAAAGTCGCAAATTTGTGTGTAGCTTTTGGTTTTTATTTCCGGTGGCAGTATTTTCTTTTCTTCCTTTGCCATTCGCAATTTGTTTTCCTGCCAAAATACTCTTTTATACGGGAGATTCGATAACGCGAGGTGCGAGGTGAAAGATTTTGAACACCATTTTATGACAACTCCCTTGTAATTGTTTAAACTTGCAACAATAACATATTAAGCATTTGAAACCAACGGGCTAATTTGTCCCGGATAAAATATGTCTCACGTCGTTCCGGCATTCAATGGTTTTCCCTCCTTATGGATTGCCTGTAGTTCTACACTTGAATTTGAGAAACGCCGGATAGTAATGTTTTTTTACCCGCGATGTTTTTAATGAATATGCATGGAACCAGATATCGACCAGATCAAAAATGAATATCATCACACGTTGCTTCTTTTCCACATTTTTCATTTTAGTCGGCTATGTTCAGGGATTAAAAAGGTCTGCAATCCTACCCTTTCCAAATTACACATCACATTTATGCTCTGGTTAAACTTATAATTTCATTTTTTAACAGTAATCTGATATAAATTATTGTTATGTGACACCACTTTCGCAAAACAAAGGTTTATCTGTCGGATCTGGGTTTGCCGCCCACTTATTAATGGAATTTGCCGCCCAGTGATGAAAAGTAGGTGGGAATTTTTTTAAATAAACTTAAAAGATTTATATGGATCAGAAGTGCTATAAAAGTATGTTTTTTTCCTAATTTTATGCATAAAGAGGCTTGATTTTTCACCCCTAAAACGCCAAAAGCTCGGAGCTCCAGGGGGCTTTGCCCCCTGGACCCCACCAGGGGCCGTAAGGCCGGCCCCTGGACCCCACCCAATACATTGGTTTGAGCCCCCCCAAAAACATAATCCTGGGTGCACCGTTGGTGGAGTGTGCATCACTGCAATAAACCTGTGAACATTTCCTCAAGTATTGTGAAAAACAACAGAAAGCAGTTTACGTTTTGTTACAAATTATTTGTATTATTCATATTGCGCTTGCTTTAACATGTAAAAATGTTCAATGGTTGATGCTAGATGGTTTTTGGTTTTTTTGTAAACTAGAGGACGGATATGACAATGATATTTCCCTAACCAGTGATTACAGGAAATTGGAGTGAAGGCCAATGATTGAAGTTAATAACAAATGTTCAGTTCCTACCACTATGATGTCATACGGAATCCTCTTACTGTCCTGACCTTTACATTGTGGTCCCCCCATTCATTATCATCCAAGTGGTTTTGAATGAGGGAATAAAAAAGTGGCGATGATAAACCAGTCGGTTTAAAACCAGCAGGGTCGCGGCCTTGCTATCTTTATTGCACAACTACATCCCTGCAAGGTTTTAAACGCCCGTTTAAGACTGAGTCACTACTCTTTTATTCCCATTCAAAAATGCACTCTTTGTTTAAAAGCAGATTATAATGTTGGAAAATCTGTAAAACTTTACAATTTTCAATTTCTGTCCTGTCCTCGGACTCCGGTGAGTGAAGGGTCAAAATTTCATTTGACACTCAACGGTTGTAGGTATGCGCACGTGCTAATAGATTTTACATTGAGTATTAGTGTGTATTGGTTGCATTAGTGTCATCCACTGTGGTTTTGAATGACAGATAAACTACATGTATGCCAGCCTGCGATATGATATCATGTGGTGAACGCATCTACACAGTACACAGTCAACCCTCCTACTATCTGACCATTCAATATCGTCCACAGAGAGTGGTTTTGAATGATAAATTATGCCAGCATGAATGATAAAGTGTGGTGAATACACACATGTACATGTACATAGTTTGATCTGTCCACAGTTGTGTGCCACACCCTAATGGTTTCAAATGGTTGGTCAAGTCACCAGAAAAAATGAATGTTACACATGTTCCAATGTTTTTTATCTATGCATTTTTTTTAAAAAACTGGGAAGGTGTAAATTTTTCCGGCACCTTCATGAAATTCAAAGGATACTAGAGACTTTGGTTGAATTTTACTCACCACGATCACAGGAAAAAACTTAACGACAAATACATAAACATGTGTACTATCTGAAGGTCGACAGATCTGTGGTGGATTAGATTGTTCCCTACAAGGTTCAGGGTTGGTCAGCTTTTTTTTATAACCAGAAAAGTACCGCACAAGTTGTAGTACAATGTATGTGTCATGCACATAAGTTTAGGTCAGTGTTTTGTTTTGTTTTAAATGAAGAGCTGTTGACACATGCTTTTTGAAGGAAAGTTCATGATGATGGGTTTCCATTCACAATGTGCGCATTTAACGCAACACAAGCTGGGTACTCTACGAAGGCAATTGGACACTTTTGTAACTCTAGGTGGCAGCAGACTTAACGGGGAAAACCCAGAGTAGACGATGACATGACCAAGTTTCACCGAAAATGATTGATCGTTTGAAAAGCTTTGGTATTTGATGAAGTAGATATTGATACTCAGTTCTTGTATCGCTTTACCAACGGTCGTCTCAAGGCGTATATTTTTTAATAAGAATTATTAAAAGGCCCATGCCTTAACACCGGAATTAAAAGACCCATGTAGCACCCTGTATCTGCAGTACAACCTGAGGCCAACCACACCAAAAAACACCGGGGCGAACCCCTTCTCTTAAACGATGGCTTAATCTGCAGCCAACCACACCAGAAAACACAGGGGCAAGCCCCTTCTCTTAAACGATGGCTTAATCTGTGACCAACCACACCAGAAAACACAGGGGCAAGCCCCTTCTCTTAAACGATGGCTTAATCTGCAGCCAACCACACCAGAAAACACAGGGGCAAGCCCCTTCTCTTAAACGATGGCTTAATCTGTGACCAACCACACCAGAAAACACCGGGGCGAACCCCTTCTTTTAACGATAAGTGAACTTGTTCTTTTACCTGCATTACACAACACACAGGACAACGGCATTACATCCCATCCAAAGCAATCATAGTTTAAGTGTCTTGCTCAAAAACACAAGTGTCAAGACCGGAACCCAAACCCACACTGTCAACACTTGCAGACCGTTCAGCCACGACACTCTGTGATTAGTTACCAAAGTCATCCAAAACTTTGTTTGTTTATTTATTTGTAATTTTTAAATCTATTGACTTATTGAGTGTCTATTAAGGATGGAAATGAACTTATTCTTTCACAGAACGGTTAATTATTTTCTTTAAATCTGTTTTTGGTTTACAGAAAGGGCAACTACCGAAGCCGTTCACTATCCCTGAGAATCAAATTTTCCGGCCTCCTGCTGCTAAGGTCCTGAACATCCAAGGGGTTGATTACTTGGGCAAGGCTAAGGTGGTCTCTGAGCTCGTTGTCTCTGATTCTGAAGTCAAGAGAGGAAGGGTATGTATTAACAACAATCAATTCCATGTAGATAAAGTATTGTCATAATCTTCATACTGTCTTCATTCAATATCATCCACTGTGGTTTTGAATGATAGATAAACTATGCCAGGCTGCAACATGCTAACATGTGGTGAATGCAACAAAGTACACAGTCAACCCTCTTACTGTCTGACCATTCATTACCATCCACTGTGGTTTTGAATGATAGATAAACTATGCCAGCCTGCAACACATCATGTGTTGAATGTCTCACACAGTACACAGTCAACCCTCCTACTGTCTGACCATTCAATATCATCCACTGTGGTTTTGAATTATAACTATGCCAGCCTGCAATATGATATCATGTGGTGAATGCATCTACACAGTACCCATGTACACACATTTGTACCATCATACAAAACAAATAAAGTCAAATGGCTGAGCCTTCTGGTTAAACCTTGGTAGGCTTGTGGTTTTAATCTGTTTTATTGTCTTCTACTATTTGCAGAGTCCCAGTCCCCTCCCACCGAAGATTCGACCACCACCCATGGCCACACCCTCAAATGCCTTCAAACCCATAGACACCCAACCGATAAGAAGTCACTCCCCCAACCCAAAATCCCCACCCTCTCGTCCCCCACCTGGGCCACCACCATCTGGTCCTCCATCAGGCCCTCCACCAGCAGGGCCACCACCCTCAGCACCACCACCCTCAGCACCACCACCCTCAGCACCACCACCAAGTGCAAACCGTAGCAGCCCCTCCATACCCATGCGACCACCCCCTACTCCTCCAAATGGCACCTCCCCATCACCCAGCCCAAGCCCCACTTATGCTAAGCCCACCCACAAGGACACGATCAACATGTGGAATGAAGGGGTGGTAATGTTTGAGAAGGGACAGGTCGGGCCGGCGCTGGACCAGATGTTGAGGATTGTGGAGCCGTCCGCTAAAATCTTATTCAACATCGGCATGCTTCATCTGAGAATGGGGAACGTTGCAGATGCGGATGAGGTAAATACAGACAGTTAGCTACTGTAAACACAATCCTGATTGTCCTCAAGAGGAGCATACTGATCGAATCTTTGAGTTGTCAACCACCGGTTCTTCTCAGAACCACCACTACTCAAAAGAGTTTTTACACATGGCGTCACCGCAAACCTCACCTGATTGTACTCACAACATGCAAAGTTTCAAATCCTACCCAAGTATAAGCTCCCCCTTTATAGTGCCTTCACTGCTGTCGTATGTAGTTTTTACGGGACGTCACATAGTGTAAAGTCAGCCATCTTTACTGGCAATAATAAATCATATTTTTAAACGCACAACTACGCATACTTTTTAAAATATATGTACCTTTTTGTTTATTTTTTGGGGGCGGAACTTCCTCTGCTACATATCGGGCATGGAAGCCAAAAAGTGTGTGGCAACCTCAAATCTCAAATCCTGAGGAATGTTTCATTTTGTTTACTTCAAGGTTTTCCAGATGGTAGTCATCAAGGATCCCCATCTAGCCATTGGTCACTTCCAACATGGTAACATTCAGTGCCTGCTCAGCAGACCAGACCAGGCCAGGAGGCAGTTTGAGAAGTGCATGGACAGCTTCCGTGGTCATAAGTACATCGACTACAAGCAACTGGGGCTGGCGTACAAGCTCTACGAGTTTGAGGTTGGTGTCAATACGTACTTTCTCTGCCTATCATGTCTGTGTGTAAATAATTTTGGTGATCACTCTTGTGTATTTGAGTTCTGAGTCGTCTTTAGTGTTAAAATTAGCCAGTTTGTGAGGCAAGACCTAGTGTGTCGTTGTTGAGCGGTCAAGAGCACTTGACCCAAGCTCTGGTGTTTGAGTCCTGGTCTTGACACTTGTGTCCTTCAGCAAGACACTTAACCAATAATGCTTCATCCTTTGGATGGGACGTAAAGCCGTTGGTCCCGTGTGTTGTGTAATGCACGTAAAAGAACCCAGTGCACTTATCGCTAAGAGAAGGGGTTTGCCCCAATGTTTTCTGATATGGTTAGCTGTAGATTGCGCCACAGCACCTTGTAAACCTTTACACAGTGCTTTGTAAATAAATGGTTTTAGCTTGTTTCATGGTGGTGACTAAACAAAGTATCAAAAGTTTCTATTGGAATTTGAAAAAGCACCCCTTGATTGTTCCGTTTCCACTTTTGTTGCTTATCAATCCAAATTATTCCCGATGTCATTTGCTTCCAGGTACTTCATAATCAGGCTTGGGCTTACTACAAACTTGGCCAGAGAGAAACATGCCTGCAGCTACTAAAGGAGGCACAGGGAACCAGACCTGAAACTAAACATGATGGTGTGGATACCGCACTCAAGAATGCACAGGTATGATAGTCTGGCGACACGAGATAAAAATCACTCTGCTAGTCACTGTTCCGTCAACCTCGTTATCATGGGCAGCGTGATACATCACTACTTCTCGCCACTAACCCCTAAAAGAGATGTGCTGAAAAACAATGCTGATTGGCTCCAGAAAGTGACAGCTCTGCGCGCATTCTTGTTTAAAACGTTCAAGTACTTGTGTGGCGCTTATAAGATGCTTAGTACGTATGTGTCAAAATGCAAGTACTTTGACGCCATTCCAAAAAAATTAAGCATGTTTGTACACAGTCACCCTAAACTGCATACAGTTAGATGTTTCACAAGACCAGAGGGGACCAGAGGGGACCAGAGGGGACCAGAGGGGACCAGAGGGGACCAGAGGGGACCAGAGGGGACCAGAGGGGACCAGTTGCTCTATGACTTGATGCCTCTTTTACGGGCTACCATTCTTTAGCACGCATACAGTGAATGGGCCACGGGCCTAATTAAAATATGCCATACACTGCCACATTTTAATTAACCAATACCAGGGGTTATGAGCGAGCAGCACATACTGGAAAAACGAATGATTCGGCGAGATCGATCACCCTTGAGAGCGAGGTTGCTGTTTAAAAAAGAAAAACAAATACCAACAAAAAGACAGACAGCCAATGATTGCACCATCATAAAAGACAAACAGTTCAAATCATTGATTTCTTTATTCCTCATGCAGGCTGGGGCTCCCTTTGACATAATGAACTTACCCAAAGGAGCGTTGTTCCGTCCCCCGAAGGCCAAGACCGATAACCTGAAGAAGATCGATTACCTCGGACAGGCCACAGTGGTGTCTGAGCTCAGCCCAGGCAGTGACAGACGAAGTCCCTCTCCTTCTGTAAGTTTGTCCAAATTCTTCTGTTTTGGTCCGGCAGGATTCACCAGAGGCCAATTTCATAGAGCTGCTTAAGCATAAAAATCAGCGCAAAACAATTTTGCTTAGCAGAAATGGGTTACCAGCCAAAATACTATATTATGTACACAGTTTTTGATTGGTTCCCTGTTTATTTGTGCTTAGCAGACATTTGTTAAGCAGTATTTTGTGCTTAAGCAGCTCTATAAAATTTGACCCAGTACTTATTGTACTATGGTTAAGAGGAAGGGAAATGTCAAATTCAATTTTGTGATGTACTCTTTTTCCAATAGATAGAGTCCTCATGTGAGTGGGGGAAAAATGACAATTCTGTAACCTCACGTTAAAATGGTGTAAAATGCCATTGTATTCGATAACCTTCTGGGGCAAAATTTGTCAACATCCAAAACATCCGATGACATCATTCTGAGAAAAATGGGTCTGTACATTTATGTATGGGGATGTTTTGGTTCATTCCTGACTTTCAGTGATATTAAATCAAAACGGCCTTGAATTTGACATTTTGACTGATGAAATATCCCTCCTTGGAATGTAAAGACCCATTAGTTGTGGAAATCCAATGACGTCATGTTTCAAATTTCACTCTGAAAAAGTTGGGAATGAACCAAAACATCCCCGTACTAAAATGGTTTGTTGTGTTGTAGGACTCGAGTCTAGGGCTGAGGCTGACTGGAGTCACAATCTTGGTGACTCAGACACGAGTCACATCGGCATCTCCCATGAGTCAGAGAGGACTTGGGACTCGGAAGTCATACATATGTTTTTTTAAATGAAAAATCGTGTCAAATACATAATTTGGATGCTTATTGATCATCATTGTGAGTAGAACTGTATGGAATGTAGGCCTACTACAACGCCTACTCATAAAGTTCAGAACACAGATTTGTAATTCTTAATTTGTGAGTAATCAAAAAATTTCCCTCATCTATGCCTACTTATTGATTGATTGAACTAATTATATTGTTCAACTATTGACTACCCAAGTGTCTTAAGACTTGGACTGTTCTTGAACCAATTGACTTGAAACTCAGACTTAACTCAACCTATGTGACTAGAGACTCAATGGACTCTACCCAAATATCTTAAGACCTGGACTGTTCTCGAACCAAGTGTCTTAAACCTTCAGACTGGACTCATCCCAAGTGAACCAAAACTTTGACTCAGACTTAGACCTATGTGACTCTTCTTAAACCCTCGCCAGGAAATAATGAACAGGATGGTTCAATATTAAAGTAAATGAGCAAATCAAGTTATACACCAAGCAATCATGTTAAAAAGTGCACAAAGCAAGACATTGATCAAGCAAGTCTGAATTACCAATACAGGAAAGCAAGATATAAGGTAAGTAGACTGCATACATGGTAGAAAAGTAGACAAGTGAACTGCAAGTGAGCTGCAAGGTAGTAGAAGGAAAGTGACCATCCAATTATCAAGCAAGAAACCAAAGCCAGTAGATAAGAAAGTAGTTGAACATATAGATGCTGGGATTTTAGTCAGTTACTTTAGATTCATTTAGATGCTTTTTAGTCATAGTTATTTGCTGATCCTCCAATCAACAGGTTGAGCCATTCAACACCGATTCATTCTACCTTCCGATGTCTCCCCTGACCCCCCTGTCACCCCCTCCTACACAGGCCACCAGACACCAGAAGCGACGCCCCGGCAAGTCACTCCCAGCACCACCAACAAATTTTCAGCCCGATCCCCCAAGGAAATCAGTCCCAGGTCCCCCTAACAAAGGTGGGCAAAGAACACCACCATTCCTCATCAGTGTGCCCAAAGTGGAACTGCCTGCACCCGTACCTCCAAGATCAACTAGTCTTGGCCTTAACCAGCCCCCACAGAGTCCTGGCCCACCAGAAAGGCCAATACCACCAATCCCACCAATCCCGAAGCGTTCTTTGTCAGAGGAGAGTACAATTCCACGACGTTTGCCGCCACCCCCGCCGGCTCAACAAGGATCCGAGAACACTATGGCAAACGGGGATCACAGGAGGCGGACCAGCTCCCCCTTCAATCCCGACAAACCACTCCCGACATTACCAAAGCCTGAAAGTGAATCTCCATCAGACACCCCGCCCCTTTCACGGCGGCGTGTCAGTCCCGTCCCCCCGGATAAACCCGTACCGCCCTCACCCAATCGAAACAGTCCAGCCCTCGGTCGGCACACTCCATCAGGCCCTCCATACAAACCCGTCCCTCCATCCCCAAACAGGTTAAGTCCAAGTGTGCCACTCCGAACCCCACCACCAGTCCCAAATTCTGGAGCCAGTGATAATCAAGACAAGAGGAAATGCTCCAGCAGCTCCTTCCCACCAAACATTCCAGTACCGCCCCCTCCCCCAAAGGACAAAACTGACTCTGATAGACGGAAACGATCCGTAAGTCCCCTTCCGCCAAATATCCCTCTACCCCCTCCTCCTGTTAAAGCGGGCGGGGCCGTACTGAACAAGATTGGTAAGGGAGACACCAACGGGCCGAGCCCGTCAGCAGCAAGAAAGTTTTTCAGCAATGCACAAGGAAAACGAGGAGGCCTGACAATCGCAAACAATAACACTCACGTAAGCTATCATCTCATTCCATATCATCATTAAATCTGGCTTTTTGTTTTACTAATGCAAGAGGAATAAAAAGAAAGGGGGGAAAATCACGCAAAATCTTCAAATCTTTGGTTTAAGCCGATACTGATGTGCTCTTTCTTTCTTTTTGTTTGCTATTTGTGAGGCTTAAAATTGATTGAACAGCATTGGGAAACTAATGTATCTTGTTTTTCTGGAACGAAAAAACTTGGTCTTTGCATGAAATCATCAAGCTGTTACCTGCCCTTTGCCATTACTCAGAAAAAAACAAGCAAAGAATGCCGTGCATCCTTGAATTAGTTTCAAAAGCTAGTTTTAAAAAATGTATTTTTGTATAATAACATATTTTATTTTGTTGCATGCTGGCTGATTGTGTTTTATAAGGGAGGGTATACCTTGGTAATTACTCCAAAAATTCATGACCATAAAAACTGACTTGGTAAGAAGCACTGCAGCTGTTGATAATGTATAACATTTTGAGAAACGATTCCCTTCTAAGGAATGTGGTTTTAGAGAGAGGGATTCAAATAGATTTCAATCTGAGAAACGTCTAATGAAACATTTTTCAGATTGTGCATTCCAATCATGGATTATTCTTCCTGCGTGGACAAAATTGCTCCAGATTTTTGGCGATATCTCAGAAACGCTACCACATTTTGAAATGAAATTTTCACAAGTTAGTTTTATTGTATATATCTACATTTATGTAGGATTACAACAATCAAATGGTTCAAAAAACCAAAGGTATACTTTGCCTTTAATCCAAACATGCACGATTCAGCTATTGAAGGCAAGGTGAAGAGAAGCAATTATGGTAAAGTGTCTTGCTCAAGGACACAAGTGTCAAGACCGGGAAGTCGAACCCACACCCTAATGACTTTATGATAAGTGTACTAGGTTCGTTAACATCCATTACACAACACACAGAACCGATGGCTTTACATTCTATCAGAAGAACGAAGCAATAATGTTCAAGTATCTCACTTAAAGACACAAGTGTCAAGACCGGGACTTGAACCCACACTCTGCTGATCAAAAACACCAGAGCTTGAGTAGGATGCACTAGACCACTCGACCACAAAACGCATTTGAGAATATTGATTCAAATATGCTTTTGGCAAATGTAACTTCCTTAGCACTTGACCCTTGACCTCAGATGAAGAAACATGTCACTTTCACATTGATTTCATTTTAAATCATTTTCACTGATGGAATATTTCAGTGAAATTATAAGTGGGAAATATTTCGGTGTCATCATTAGTGAAATGAATGGAGTAAATATATTTGCCTTTCACATAGAATTATTTAACTGCAGCAAGCATAATCTTCACAATACATGGAAAGCAATATCTGCAGACAAAAGTAATTATTATTATTTTTTTCCCGAAGAGAAAGTGACTGAAGTTGTCTTAGATTCAGTTGAGGTTGTATCTCGTTACCAATTTATGGGCACTTCACTTTACCAAAGACGGAACTTTGAAAGGAAATATTTTGAACCTTTTTTCGTGTTCACTTTTTGTTTCATTTGGAATGGGTATTATTAGCAATAGGTTCTGTAGGTAGCATTTATGTGATGTTATTTCCCCGTTGCAGCCTTGTGCTCTTATTCAAGGAAAAAGTTAAACATTTACTTGTTTTTATTTCGGCAATTGTGTTTCGGTTTCGGGTTTTGGGGTTTGTAAACAAAAGAAACAAAATCAGTTTAGTTTTTTAATTTGTTGCAAAGAAGTTTTTTCCCTTTTTGTTAAAGCACCACATTTTTTTTTAAATTAAGCATTAAAGAAAGTATTTTGAGTGTATCTTTTTAAAACTTATTTATCAAAATATGAGAACTCAAAAGCTCACTTTCTTTGAAATTTGTGACAATATCATGAGAAAAATTTAACTCTAAGGAAGTATGAGAACACGATGATTTTTTAGTTTCACACTTTGGGGGTTTTTTTAATGGGGGGGGGATAGGGACAGGATGGTAAGTTTTGTTGTCAGCATCCTGCCTTTATTTCCTGCGTCTGGTTTCACATTTTAACCGCGCTGAACTTCTGCAAAATATTTCCTTTCCAAGTTACATTTGGGTGGCTAGTGTGTAAAATTTGTGTCCTTGAGCAAGACACTTAACTGCTTCTCTTCACCCAGGAGTAAATGGGTACCTGTGATGGCAGAAGTGGTTCCTGTGATTGATTTAGCTTGAAACAATGAAATGTTACGATGGCAACCTGGCAGGAATTGCATTCTATATTCATGCGCCAAAAGTGGTTACCAGCGCTGTATAAATATCCATTATTATTATTAACCAATCTTGTCTAGCAGGTATTCAGTTTCCTTTACAACTCGCCCAATCCCCCCCCCCCCCCGACCCAAAACCCTAACCTTATGTCCCATACAGCCAAGGCCTACATTTCACCCCATGCTCTAACCCATTGATTTCTAACCCCCTCTTGTGGTCCCCTGTGGTGATCCGTAGTGCATGGTTGCCACCAAGGGCTACATGGCTGAGAGCAAAGGAGAGCTGAGCTTCAGCCGAGGAGAAATCATTAAAAACTGCAAAGAAGGTTGTCTGCTTTTAGATCTTTAACACTCGGTTCAGACATGCGCTCTAGAGTAGCGCCAAACCAAATTACTGAATTAAGTACATGAAAAGTTCAACAACTGAAACAGACTGGACGTGCTGGAAGTCGAAAGATCGACTGTTGCTATTGTTCTGAGCGACTCTGGAGCGTCTTGGTTTCAGACGTTGATCTTGTCATGAGCCGAACCTAATGTAAATGTTATGTTAAGTTCGCCTCTCTGAAACCAAAATCTATTTGAATCGACCTAGAGTCACTCCTAATCTGTTTGGTTCGGTGCGACTGCGAAGCGCCTGTTTGAACCGGGTGTAAGTTGCTTTCTGTTTCTTCTCTGCCATGCAATTCATAGCACTTCATACCATTGTAGCACTGTTTAGAACCCTTGCACGCACAACACATGCGGCCAATAACATTTTGTCAGTGCAACAATGCTGTGTCTCCCAAAAAAGTGTTTACATTCTCATGTTTGGAAATGTGAAAACGTTTCTTGCTTAAAAGGGTGTGTACAACATTGGTAAGATTGGAAATATAAACGTTCACAGATTTGCACATAACTTACATGGTATAAAGATGGTCATTGTGGAAAACTTCCCTTGAAATAGTTTTGCTTGAAATGCTATAATTTTGGGGAAATAAGTAAAACAATTAGTCTTTATCACACGTGATAAAATCTGATTTTTGAAAACAATGAAAATATCTAATGTTTTTTAAAAACTTTTTTCTCGTGACTCCTAAGACCGATTGAGCTGAAACTCCCACAGGTTTGTTATTTTATGTATATGTTGGGTCACATCAAGTGTGGATACTGGTCTTTGACATTTACCAATGTTGTACATATTCTTATAAAACGTCCAGGAAAACCAATAGTTGCAGAGATCAAACATTTTTGCACGGAGAGTTTTGTAACTCCATGCCAGATATGATGTTACAAAAACAAGATTCGACGTCAGTACACTATAACTCTTGTCACACTGGAATTACATTTTGCAGCAGCAAAGCAGGCGTAGCTACCTGTAACATCCTTCCATCCTTGTGGAGCACCCAAGTCTTTAGAATTCCCCTTTGGAGACCTTACATTTTCCCATTTTTGTTTTGCAGTCTTCATGAGGTAGTAAATATTAAAACCACATTGCAAGCAGTATTTCCTGATACTCAGAAAAAACTGTACAAATAAAGTGTCATTGTCTTCATTCAGGAAGTTCTGCATCTGACATAAACCAGATCATTTTTCAATGCACAGTCATTGTTTACTTTCCTTCAAGTATAGACTTGATGTTGGTTAAGCTTCCCAGTGAGTCATTCAACCATTTGAAATCATTCATCTGCTTACAGGTTATATATGTGTAGTGTATGTGGTGGCACAAATATTCACTTGAAGAAACTGACGTCCTATTAGGGCATATTGCACGCTGGCATAGTTTATCTATCATTCGAGACCACAGTTGATGATATTGAATGGTCAGACAGTAGAAGGGTTGGTTGTACACTGTGTAGACATTGAATGGTCAGACAGTAGAAGGGTTGAATGTGTATTGTGTAGATGCATTCACCACATGATATCACATTGCAGGCAAATAATTGTGTGCAAAGCCTGAGCACTCTTGTGCACTATTTATCCAAAATTGCGCACTTGTGTTTGCCGTTAAAGAAAGTAATCTTCATTTATGACACAGCAATGTCATTCAATTTGAACCCAACATTTCTACTCATCACATAACACTTCCTGCATTATCAAACTATGAAAATTACAGTACATTCTTTCTGCTAGTTGTGATGATCGGTCTGATTAGTTGTGATAACCCTCCTCCCTGTAGACAGGACTGCAATCATCTCAACTATCTTTTTGCATCAATGTCAGGATCACATAGTTTAACTAACCTAGTTCTCTTGTTGCTTGAATGTTCTTAACCTCTGAGTATTATTGTTTCTTGTTGATTACTAACCTTTTGTTTTGTTACTTAACACTGCTCGGACTTATAATTGAATTTCCTATTTGGTCAAAGGCCCCATTGGAACATTCGAAATGCCAATGCATGGGAATGTTGCGGAGTTAGGCATGATGTGGCGGTTTAGCAAATAGTTCTGGTGGTCCACTGGGTTGTGGGCGTATGCCTGCAGGAATGTTTATTCAGGACTAGAATGTGCCCCACTTTGAGACACTATAGGGAATATTAATGGGATCTGCTTACAGGTATAGACCATTTGACCTGTGGCATCATTGGTTTACAAAAGAGCTTGGACTTCCTGCAGGCACGATTTGTACACAGCCCAATGGATGAATACAATAAATTTTACGGCAATTGCATGGTCTGATTTTTATCAATGTTGGATAATGAAGGAAGGGTCTACGAACGAAAACTTGTTCAGCTGTTGCTTTATAACCCTTGAAATTATGCGGAAATTACATGCACGACACAAAATGTAGAAATTTCCATATGACCAGTGCAGTATCTTGCCTACCAGAAAGGCCCTAAAATGTACAAGGTCAATCTTTTTGTAAAGAAATGTTACATGCTCTGTAGATATTTAATAAATGCATCTTGCTGTTGTCATCTTCTTGCCCCCTTCAGCTGGACACGGATTTCTGGAAGGAGAGTTCGGAGACCAGAAGGGAAAGTTCCCCAAGTCAGCAGTGCAGGACCTCTCCTGCCCTTCCTACTCGTGACAGTTCCTCACCGACCATCTACGAGGTCTCCTAAAACTCACAGTCGACCAACTCTACATGTTTTTAGGGGCCATCCCATGGAGTCAGTCCAACTCAATGGTTAACTCAACTATGGCCTCTAGCTACAGTGAAAATCTGCAACTAGAACAGTGCATGCACCTGCTCAGATTTGGTAATTAATATTTACTATTCATTTTTAGAATATAATTATGGGTGTGATAGATATGTAATGTTGTAAAATTATTTTGTATAATGAAAGTTAAAGTACTTCAGTTTTTATAGCTTCAAATATTTGTGATCTAACATGAATCTTTTTTTACCAATAATATTTTATATTTTGGGGTGTGATAGGTGCTTAACATTGAACAGTTTTGGGGGTTTTAGAAGTTAAAAGTACTATAGTTAGTTTTTCCTACTTTAAAATACTTTCGATCAAACGTGAAATTTAACAATGGATTCTTGATACTGCTAGGAATTGTTGTCTGCAAAGCCAACAATGTTTCGGTTTAATTTTTGTAACCCCTGCAATAACTGTTTTTCTTCTAGAAAAAGAAAACCCCCTAAACTCATGAAGAATAGATTATTTATGATAGTTTATTATAAACATTCCGTATATGTCTACAAATGTGCTAGAGTTTTTGTGCAACTAACATCCAGATAGTGATGGACTTAAAAGAGTGTACTTCAGCAAGAAAATACGTTTTGAATGCAATTACGGTTTATCGTGTACTTAATTTTTAGTTGACAGAAATAATTTATTTTTTAGACGGTTTTAGGTGATGGTTGAACTCTTGGTAAATGGACTGCTACTCTTATGTTTGTGGTAGTTTTGTGTAGATTATGACTACCATCCATGTAGACAACATTTGTAATTGTCAAAGACCAGTATCCGCACTTTGTGTGGACCAACATGTACATTAAAATAACAAACATGTGTCATCGGAGTGACAGGACAATAGTGAAAACATAACAAAACGAACATAATTTCACTGGTTTCAAACAGCAAGTTTTGGACTTGCAAGATCAAACATAGTTTACCATTTCAAAAATAACTATAGCATTTCAAGCATACATATTTCAAGGGAAGTTTCCCACCATGCATGTAAGTTGTGTGCAAATCTGTGAACATTTATATTTCTACTCTTACCAAAGTTATAAACACCCATTAACGGCGGACTTTGTGCATAATGGTTGCGCCTAGCAGATCTTTCACTTCTTAGGCTCCCAATTTCATAAAGCCCTTAAACGGGGAAAACTTTCTTAACAAGTTTATTTTATAAGCATTATAAAGCGTAGTACCAATCACAAGTACTTTTCATGAAATCACGTGTCCGAGCCTTGCATGTGGATTGGGTTTTCAGTCCATACTTGATTACAAGGGTTTCCCCATTGGGGTGTTTTTCCCACATCTACTACTGAGATTTCTCAGACAACTTCACAGATACCTGTCGGCCTTTTGAGGTACTTTTGAGGGTTCCTTGGTTTCGTTACCAAAAAGATATGATAGAAGAATCATTTGGTGAATTCGCCACAAACCCACAGTCCACACAATATAAAGAACTAGTTCTGTGCACTGTTGTGAAACCACACACAACCCATGCACTTCAAATAGTACCAGGGCCCAACTTTATAGAGCTGCTTAAGCACAAACAGTAGCTAAGCACAATATAAATATGCTTACCAAGATAGGGTTGCCAGCTAAAATACTATATCACATGTACAATCTGTGACTGGTATCCTGCTTGTTTTTGCTAAGAGGAACAGTGTTAAGCATCATTCTCTGATTAAGCAACTCTGAAATTGAGCCCAAGAGTAGGAGAGTTTAAGAAACGTGTAGAAAATGTAAATTCCAAATGAAAACTACATGTACAGCCCAAATATATTTCCAGTTTAAATAATGCTATGCAATATATTTTTGTTACCTACTAGATGAACTAGTCGCTTCCAGTACATGCCAGAGATTTAACGAATCAAATATCAAATAAATCTTATTTATAGAAATTCATTCCATTTATATAACTTGTGTACTAGTTAATTAAAAAAGGAATTAGAAAAATTATGTCTGTATTAAACTGTAGATCAAATATTTTGGTATTTGTTATTAACGGTGGAGCATTCGTACAATGATTTTATGGATCTCTATATTGTGAGTAGTTTTTGTCTGTCTGACAGACCTTTCTTGACAACCCTGTTGCGGAATGAAGATTCCCGAGTGTTGGTTGAAAAAATTACTGGTACGGAAATATTTCCAATGTTGTGATCATAAGTCAAACGGTAAATTACGAACACAGATGAATTTTCATTATTATTATTATTACAAAATTGAAATCTTTAACAGTTCTTAAACCTTGCAGTATTAGAATGTTCATTTGCGACACCATGTAGTACTGGATAGTGATGACACAGGAAATATTTTACAAGCTCTTCAGAAAACCTTTAAGATTTGCCAAATTTTGATAAAAATGCTAGACTTACTCCCTCATGGTTTTTTCAATTTTTCAAGAATCCATATTTGCAAAATCTAGCTCATGACCTACATTAGGTTCACTGCAAATATTGAAGAAATCACAAGGGGTAAGTCCAGCTGTTTTATCAAATTTGGGTCCAAAATTGGAAAAAATCACAAGGGGTAAGTCCAGCTGTTTTATCAAATTTGGGTCCAAAATTGAAAAAAATCACAAGGGGTAAGTCCAGCTGTTTTATCAAATTTGGGTCAAAAATTGAAAAAATCACAAGGGGTAAGTCCAGCTGTTTTATCAAATTTGGGTCCAAAATTGAAAAAAATCACAAGGGGTAAGTCCAGCTGTTTTATCAAATTTGGGTCCAAAATTGAACAAAATCACAAGGGGTAAGTCCAGCTGTTTTATCAAATTTGGGTCCAAAATTGAAAAAATCACAAGGGGTAAGTCCAGCTGTTTTATCAAATTTGGGTCAAATATTGAAAAAATCACAAGGGGTAAGTCCAGCTGTTTTATCAAATTTGGGTCCAAAATTGAACAAAATCACAAGGGGTAAGTCCAGCTGTTTTATCAATTTTGGGTCCAAAATTGAACAAAATCACAAGGGGTTAGTCCAGCTGTTTTATCAAATTTGGGTCCAAAATTGAAAAAATCACAAGGGGTAAGTCCAGCAGTTTTATCAATTTGGGTCCAAAATTGAAAGAAATCACAAGGGGTAAGTCCAGCTGTTTTATCAAATTTGGGTCCAAAATTGAAAAAAATCACAAGGGGTAAGTCCAGCTGTTTTTATCAAATTTGGGTCAAATATTGAAAAAATCACAAGGGGTAAGTCCAGCTGTTTTATCAAATTTGGGTCCAAAATTGAAAAAAATCACAAGGGGTAAGTCCAGCTGTTTTATCAATTTTGGGTCCAAAATTGAAAAAATCACAAGGGGTAAGTCCAGCTGTTTTATCAATTTGGGGTCCAAAATTGAACAAAATCACAAGGGGTAAGTCCAGCAGTTTTATCAAATTTGGGTCAAATATTGAAAAAAACACAAGGGGTAAGTCCAGCTGTTTTATCAAATTTGGGTCAAAAATTGAAAAAAATCACAAGGGGTAAGTCCAGCTGTTTTATCAAATTTGGGTCCAAAATTGAAAAAATCACAAGGGGTAAGTCCAGCTGTTTTATCAAATTTGGGTCAAATATTGAAAAAATCACAAGGGGTAAGTCCAGCTGTTTTATCAAATTTGGGTCCAAAATTGAACAAAATCACAAGGGGTAAGTCCAGCTGTTTTATCAATTTTGGGTCCAAAATTGAACAAAATCACAAGGGGTTAGTCCAGCTGTTTTATCAAATTTGGGTCCAAAATTGAAAAAATCACAAGGGGTAAGTCCAGCAGTTTTATCAATTTGGGTCCAAAATTGAAAGAAATCACAAGGGGTAAGTCCAGCTGTTTTATCAAATTTGGGTCCAAAATTGAAAAAAATCACAAGGGGTAAGTCCAGCTGTTTTTATCAAATTTGGGTCAAATATTGAAAAAATCACAAGGGGTAAGTCCAGCTGTTTTATCAAATTTGGGTCCAAAATTGAAAAAAATCACAAGGGGTAAGTCCAGCTGTTTTATCAATTTTGGGTCCAAAATTGAAAAAATCACAAGGGGTAAGTCCAGCTGTTTTATCAATTTGGGGTCCAAAATTGAACAAAATCACAAGGGGTAAGTCCAGCAGTTTTATCAAATTTGGGTCAAATATTGAAAAAAACACAAGGGGTAAGTCCAGCTGTTTTATCAAATTTGGGTCCAAAATTGAACAAAATCACAAGGGGTAAGTCCAGCTGTTTTATCAATTTTGGGTCCAAAATTGAACAAAATCACAAGGGGTTAGTCCAGCTGTTTTATCAAATTTGGGTCCAAAATTGAAAAAATCACAAGGGGTAAGTCCAGCAGTTTTATCAATTTGGGTCCAAAATTGAAAGAAATCACAAGGGGTAAGTCCAGCTGTTTTATCAAATTTGGGTCCAAAATTGAAAAAAATCACAAGGGGTAAGTCCAGCTGTTTTTATCAAATTTGGGTCAAATATTGAAAAAATCACAAGGGGTAAGTCCAGCTGTTTTATCAAATTTGGGTCCAAAATTGAAAAAAATCACAAGGGGTAAGTCCAGCTGTTTTATCAATTTTGGGTCCAAAATTGAAAAAATCACAAGGGGTAAGTCCAGCTGTTTTATCAATTTGGGGTCCAAAATTGAACAAAATCACAAGGGGTAAGTCCAGCAGTTTTATCAAATTTGGGTCAAATATTGAAAAAAACACAAGGGGTAAGTCCAGCTGTTTTATCAAATTTGGGTCAAAAATTGAAAAAAATCACAAGGGGTAAGTCCAGCTGTTTTATCAAATTTGGGTCCAAAATTGAAAAAATCACAAGGGGTAAGTCCAGCTGTTTTATCAAATTTGGGTCAAATATTGAAAAAATCACAAGGGGTAAGTCCAGCTGTTTTATCAAATTTGGGTCCAAAATTGAACAAAATCACAAGGGGTAAGTCCAGCTGTTTTATCAATTTTGGGTCCAAAATTGAACAAAATCACAAGGGGTTAGTCCAGCTGTTTTATCAAATTTGGGTCCAAAATTGAAAAAATCACAAGGGGTAAGTCCAGCAGTTTTATCAATTTGGGTCCAAAATTGAAAGAAATCACAAGGGGTAAGTCCAGCTGTTTTATCAAATTTGGGTCCAAAATTGAAAAAAATCACAAGGGGTAAGTCCAGCTGTTTTTATCAAATTTGGGTCAAATATTGAAAAAATCACAAGGGGTAAGTCCAGCTGTTTTATCAAATTTGGGTCCAAAATTGAAAAAAATCACAAGGGGTAAGTCCAGCTGTTTTATCAATTTTGGGTCCAAAATTGAAAAAATCACAAGGGGTAAGTCCAGCTGTTTTATCAATTTGGGGTCCAAAATTGAACAAAATCACAAGGGGTAAGTCCAGCAGTTTTATCAAATTTGGGTCAAATATTGAAAAAAACACAAGGGGTAAGTCCAGCTGTTTTATCAAATTTGGGTCAAAAATTGAAAAAAATCACAAGGGGTAAGTCCAGCTGTTTTTATCAAATTTGGGTCAAATATTGAAAAAATCACAAGGGGTAAGTCCAGCTGTTTTATCAAATTTGGGTCCAAAATTGAAAAAAATCACAAGGGGTAAGTCCAGCTGTTTTATCAATTTTGGGTCCAAAATTGAAAAAATCACAAGGGGTAAGTCCAGCTGTTTTATCAATTTGGGGTCCAAAATTGAACAAAATCACAAGGGGTAAGTCCAGCAGTTTTATCAAATTTGGGTCAAATATTGAAAAAATCACAAGGGGTAAGTCCAGCTGTTTTATCAAATTTGGGTCAAAAATTGAAAAAATCACAAGGGGTTAGTCCAGCTGTTTTATCAAATTTGGGTCAAAAATAAAAAAAAATCACAAGGGGTAAGTCCAGCTGTTTTTATCAAATTTGGGTCAAATATTGAAAAAATCACAAGGGGTAAGTCCAGCTGTTTTATCAAATTTGGGTCAAATATTGAAAAAATCACAAGGGGTAAGTCCAGCTGTTTTATCAAATTTGGGTCCAAAATTGAAAAAAATCACAAGAGTCCAGCTGTTTTATCAATTTTGGGTCCAAATTTGAACAAAATCACAAGGGGTAGTAAGTCCAGCTGTTTTTATCAAATTTGGGTCAAATATTGAAAAAATCACAAGGGGTAAGTCCAGCTGTTTTATCAAATTTGGGTCCAAAATTGAAAGAAATCACAAGGGGTAGGTCCAGCTGTTTTATCAATTTTGGGTCCAAAATTGAAAAAATCACAAGGGGTAAGTCCAGCTGTTTTATCAATTTGGGGTCCAAAATTGAACAAAATCACAAGGGGTAAGTCCAGCAGTTTTATCAAATTTGGGTCAAATATTGAAAAAATCACAAGGGGTAAGTCCAGCTGTTTTATCAAATTTGGGTCAAAAATTGAAAAAAATCACAAGGGGGTAAGTCCAGCTGTTTTTATCAAATTTGGGTCAAATATTGAAAAAATCACAAGGGGTAAGTCCAGCTGTTTTATCAAATTTGGGTCCAAAATTGAAAAAATCACAAGGGGTAAGTCCAGCTGTTTTATCAAATTTGGGTCCAAAATTGAAAGAAATCACAAGGGGTAAGTCCAGCTGTTTTATCAATTTTGGGTCCAAAATTGAAAAAATCACAAGGGGTAAGTCCAGCTGTTTTATCAAATTTGGGTCCAAAATTGAAAGAAATCACAAGGGGTAAGTCCAGCTGTTTTATCAATTTTGGGTCCAAAATTGAAAAAATCACAAGGGGTAAGTCCAGCTGTTTTATCAATTTGGGGTCCAAAATTGAACAAAATCACAAGGGGTAAGTCCAGCAGTTTTATCAAATTTGGGTCAAATATTGAAAAAATCACAAGGGGTTAGTCCAGCTGTTTTATCAAATTTGGGTCCAAAATTGAAAAAATCACAAGGGGTAAGTCCAGCAGTTTTATCAATTTGGGTCAAATATTGAAAAAAACACAAGGGGTAAGTCCAGCTGTTTTATCAAATTTGGGTCAAAAATTGAAAAAAATCACAAGGGGTAAGTCCAGCTGTTTTTATCAAATTTGGGTCAAATATTGAAAAAATCACAAGGGGTAAGTCCAGCTGTTTTATCAAATTTGGGTCCAAAATTGAAAAAAATCACAAGGGGTAAGTCCAGCTGTTTTATCAATTTTGGGTCCAAAATTGAAAAAATCACAAGGGGTAAGTCCAGCTGTTTTATCAATTTGGGGTCCAAAATTGAACAAAATCACAAGGGGTAAGTCCAGCAGTTTTATCAAATTTGGGTCAAATATTGAAAAAATCACAAGGGGTAAGTCCAGCTGTTTTATCAAATTTGGGTCAAAAATTAAAAAAAATCACAAGGGGTAAGTCCAGCTGTTTTTATCAAATTTGGGTCAAATATTGAAAAAATCACAAGGGGTAAGTCCAGCTGTTTTATCAAATTTGGGTCAAATATTGAAAAAATCACAAGGGGTAAGTCCAGCTGTTTTATCAAATTTGGGTCCAAAATTGAAAAAAATCACAAGAGTCCAGCTGTTTTATCAATTTTGGGTCCAAATTTGAACAAAATCACAAGGGGTAGTAAGTCCAGCTGTTTTATCAAATTTGGGTCCAAAATTGAAAAAATCACAAGGGGTTAGTCCAGCTGTTTTATCAAATTTGGGTCAAAAATTTAAAAAAATCACAAGGGGTAAGTCCAGCTGTTTTTATCAAATTTGGGTCAAATATTGAAAAAATCACAAGGGGTAAGTCCAGCTGTTTTATCAAATTTGGGTCCAAAATTGAAAGAAATCACAAGGGGTAAGTCCAGCTGTTTTATCAATTTTGGGTCCAAAATTGAAAAAATCACAAGGGGTAAGTCCAGCTGTTTTATCAATTTGGGGTCCAAAATTGAACAAAATCACAAGGGGTAAGTCCAGCAGTTTTATCAAATTTGGGTCAAATATTGAAAAAATCACAAGGGGTAAGTCCAGCTGTTTTATCAAATTTGGGTCAAAAATTGAAAAAAATCACAAGGGGGTAAGTCCAGCTGTTTTTATCAAATTTGGGTCAAATATTGAAAAAATCACAAGGGGTAAGTCCAGCTGTTTTATCAAATTTGGGTCCAAAATTGAAAAAATCACAAGGGGTAAGTCCAGCTGTTTTATCAAATTTGGGTCCAAAATTGAAAGAAATCACAAGGGGTAAGTCCAGCTGTTTTATCAATTTTGGGTCCAAAATTGAAAAAATCACAAGGGGTAAGTCCAGCTGTTTTATCAAATTTGGGTCCAAAATTGAAAGAAATCACAAGGGGTAAGTCCAGCTGTTTTATCAATTTTGGGTCCAAAATTGAAAAAATCACAAGGGGTAAGTCCAGCTGTTTTATCAATTTGGGGTCCAAAATTGAACAAAATCACAAGGGGTAAGTCCAGCAGTTTTATCAAATTTGGGTCAAATATTGAAAAAATCACAAGGGGTAAGTCCAGCTGTTTTATCAAATTTGGGTCAAAAATTGAAAAAAATCACAAGGGGTAAGTCCAGCTGTTTTTATCAAATTTGGGTCAAATATTGAAAAAATCACAAGGGGTAAGTCCAGCTGTTTTATCAAATTTGGGTCCAAAATTGAAAAAAATCACAAGGGGTAAGTCCAGCTGTTTTATCAATTTTGGGTCCAAAATTGAAAAAATCACAAGGGGTAAGTCCAGCTGTTTTATCAATTTGGGGTCCAAAATTGAACAAAATCACAAGGGGTAAGTCCAGCAGTTTTATCAAATTTGGGTCAAATATTGAAAAAATCACAAGGGGTAAGTCCAGCTGTTTTATCAAATTTGGGTCCAAAATTGAAAAAAATCACAAGGGGTAAGTCCAGCTGTTTTATCAATTTTGGGTCCAAAATTGAAAAAATCACAAGGGGTAAGTCCAGCTGTTTTATCAATTTGGGGTCCAAAATTGAACAAAATCACAAGGGGTAAGTCCAGCAGTTTTATCAAATTTGGGTCAAATATTGAAAAAATCACAAGGGGTAAGTCCAGCTGTTTTTATCAAATTTGGGTCAAATATTGAAAAAAATCACAAGGGGTTAAGTCCAGCTGTTTTTATCAAATTTGGGTCAAATATTGAAAAAATCACAAGGGGTAAGTCCAGCTGTTTTATCAAATTTGGGTCCAAAATTGAAAAAATCACAAGGGGTAAGTCCAGCTGTTTTATCAAATTTGGGTCAAATATTGAAAAAATCACAAGGGGTAAGTCCAGCTGTTTTATCAAATTTGGGTCCAAAATTGAACAAAATCACAAGGGGTAAGTCCAGCTGTTTTATCAATTTTGGGTCCAAAATTGAACAAAATCACAAGGGGTAAGTCCAGCTGTTTTATCAAATTTGGGTCCAAAATTGAAAAAAATCACAAGGGGGTAAGTCCAGCTGTTTTTATCAAATTTGGGTCAAATATTGAAAAAATCACAAGGGGTAAGTCCAGCTGTTTTATCAAATTTGGGTCCAAAATTGAAAAAATCACAAGGGGTAAGTCCAGCTGTTTTATCAAATTTGGGTCCAAAATTGAAAGAAATCACAAGGGGTAAGTCCAGCTGTTTTATCAATTTTGGGTCCAAAATTGAAAAAATCACAAGGGGTAAGTCCAGCTGTTTTATCAAATTTGGGTCCAAAATTGAAAGAAATCACAAGGGGTAAGTCCAGCTGTTTTATCAATTTTGGGTCCAAAATTGAAAAAATCACAAGGGGTAAGTCCAGCTGTTTTATCAATTTGGGGTCCAAAATTGAACAAAATCACAAGGGGTAAGTCCAGCAGTTTTATCAAATTTGGGTCAAATATTGAAAAAATCACAAGGGGTTAGTCCAGCTGTTTTATCAAATTTGGGTCCAAAATTGAAAAAATCACAAGGGGTAAGTCCAGCAGTTTTATCAATTTGGGTCAAATATTGAAAAAAACACAAGGGGTAAGTCCAGCTGTTTTATCAAATTTGGGTCAAAAATTGAAAAAAATCACAAGGGGTAAGTCCAGCTGTTTTTATCAAATTTGGGTCAAATATTGAAAAAATCACAAGGGGTAAGTCCAGCTGTTTTATCAAATTTGGGTCCAAAATTGAAAAAAATCACAAGGGGTAAGTCCAGCTGTTTTATCAATTTTGGGTCCAAAATTGAAAAAATCACAAGGGGTAAGTCCAGCTGTTTTATCAATTTGGGGTCCAAAATTGAACAAAATCACAAGGGGTAAGTCCAGCAGTTTTATCAAATTTGGGTCAAATATTGAAAAAATCACAAGGGGTAAGTCCAGCTGTTTTATCAAATTTGGGTCAAAAATTGAAAAAATCACAAGGGGTTAGTCCAGCTGTTTTATCAAATTTGGGTCAAAAATTAAAAAAAATCACAAGGGGTAAGTCCAGCTGTTTTTATCAAATTTGGGTCAAATATTGAAAAAATCACAAGGGGTAAGTCCAGCTGTTTTATCAAATTTGGGTCAAATATTGAAAAAATCACAAGGGGTAAGTCCAGCTGTTTTATCAAATTTGGGTCCAAAATTGAAAAAAATCACAAGAGTCCAGCTGTTTTATCAATTTTGGGTCCAAATTTGAACAAAATCACAAGGGGTAGTAAGTCCAGCTGTTTTATCAAATTTGGGTCCAAAATTGAAAAAATCACAAGGGGTTAGTCCAGCTGTTTTATCAAATTTGGGTCAAAAATTTAAAAAAATCACAAGGGGTAAGTCCAGCTGTTTTTATCAAATTTGGGTCAAATATTGAAAAAATCACAAGGGGTAAGTCCAGCTGTTTTATCAAATTTGGGTCCAAAATTGAAAGAAATCACAAGGGGTAAGTCCAGCTGTTTTATCAATTTTGGGTCCAAAATTGAAAAAATCACAAGGGGTAAGTCCAGCTGTTTTATCAATTTGGGGTCCAAAATTGAACAAAATCACAAGGGGTAAGTCCAGCAGTTTTATCAAATTTGGGTCAAATATTGAAAAAATCACAAGGGGTAAGTCCAGCTGTTTTATCAAATTTGGGTCAAAAATTGAAAAAAATCACAAGGGGGTAAGTCCAGCTGTTTTTATCAAATTTGGGTCAAATATTGAAAAAATCACAAGGGGTAAGTCCAGCTGTTTTATCAAATTTGGGTCCAAAATTGAAAAAATCACAAGGGGTAAGTCCAGCTGTTTTATCAAATTTGGGTCCAAAATTGAAAGAAATCACAAGGGGTAAGTCCAGCTGTTTTATCAATTTTGGGTCCAAAATTGAAAAAATCACAAGGGGTAAGTCCAGCTGTTTTATCAAATTTGGGTCCAAAATTGAAAGAAATCACAAGGGGTAAGTCCAGCTGTTTTATCAATTTTGGGTCCAAAATTGAAAAAATCACAAGGGGTAAGTCCAGCTGTTTTATCAATTTGGGGTCCAAAATTGAACAAAATCACAAGGGGTAAGTCCAGCAGTTTTATCAAATTTGGGTCAAATATTGAAAAAATCACAAGGGGTAAGTCCAGCTGTTTTATCAAATTTGGGTCAAAAATTGAAAAAAATCACAAGGGGTAAGTCCAGCTGTTTTTATCAAATTTGGGTCAAATATTGAAAAAATCACAAGGGGTAAGTCCAGCTGTTTTATCAAATTTGGGTCCAAAATTGAAAAAAATCACAAGGGGTAAGTCCAGCTGTTTTATCAATTTTGGGTCCAAAATTGAAAAAATCACAAGGGGTAAGTCCAGCTGTTTTATCAATTTGGGGTCCAAAATTGAACAAAATCACAAGGGGTAAGTCCAGCAGTTTTATCAAATTTGGGTCAAATATTGAAAAAATCACAAGGGGTAAGTCCAGCTGTTTTATCAAATTTGGGTCCAAAATTGAAAAAAATCACAAGGGGTAAGTCCAGCTGTTTTATCAATTTTGGGTCCAAAATTGAAAAAATCACAAGGGGTAAGTCCAGCTGTTTTATCAATTTGGGGTCCAAAATTGAACAAAATCACAAGGGGTAAGTCCAGCAGTTTTATCAAATTTGGGTCAAATATTGAAAAAATCACAAGGGGTAAGTCCAGCTGTTTTTATCAAATTTGGGTCAAATATTGAAAAAAATCACAAGGGGTTAAGTCCAGCTGTTTTTATCAAATTTGGGTCAAATATTGAAAAAATCACAAGGGGTAAGTCCAGCTGTTTTATCAAATTTGGGTCCAAAATTGAAAAAATCACAAGGGGTAAGTCCAGCTGTTTTATCAAATTTGGGTCAAATATTGAAAAAATCACAAGGGGTAAGTCCAGCTGTTTTATCAAATTTGGGTCCAAAATTGAACAAAATCACAAGGGGTAAGTCCAGCTGTTTTATCAATTTTGGGTCCAAAATTGAACAAAATCACAAGGGGTTAGTCCAGCTGTTTTATCAAATTTGGGTCCAAAATTGAAAAAATCACAAGGGGTAAGTCCAGCTGTTTTATCAAATTTGGGTCCAAAATTGAAAAAAATCACAAGAGTCCAGCTGTTTTATCAATTTTGGGTCCAAATTTGAACAAAATCACAAGGGGTAGTAAGTCCAGCTGTTTTATCAAATTTGGGTCCAAAATTGAAAAAAATCACAAGGGGTAAGTCCAGCTGTTTTTATCAAATTTGGGTCAAATATTGAAAAAATCACAAGGGGTAAGTCCAGCTGTTTTATCAAATTTGGGTCAAATATTGAAAAAATCACAAGGGGTAAGTCCAGCTGTTTTATCAAATTTGGGTCCAAAATTGAACAAAATCACAAGGGGTAAGTCCAGCTGTTTTATCAATTTTGGGTCCAAAATTGAACAAAATCACAAGGGGTAAGTCCAGCTGTTTTATCAAATTTGGGTCCAAAATTGAAAAAATCACAAGGGGTAAGTCCAGCTGTTTTATCAATTTTGAGTCCAAAATTGAACAAAATCACAAGGGGTAAGTCCAGCTGTTTTATCAATTTTGGGTCCAAAATTGAAAAAAATCACAACGGGCAAGTCCAGCTGTTTTATCAATTTTGGGTCCAAATTTGAACAAAATCACAAGGGGTAGTAAGTCCAGCTGTTTTATCAAATTTGGGTCCAAAATTGAAAAAATCACAAGGGGTAAGTCCAGCAGTTTTATCAAATTTGGGTCAAATATTGAAAAAATCACAAGGGGTAAGTCCAGCTGTTTTATCAAATTTGGGTCAAAAATTGAAAAAAATCACAAGGGGTAAGTCCAGCTGTTTTTATCAAATTTGGGTCAAATATTGAAAAAATCACAAGGGGAAAGTCCAGCTGTTTTATCAAATTTGGGTCCAAAATTGAAAAAAATCACAAGAGTCCAGCTGTTTTATCAATTTTGGGTCCAAAATTGAACAAAATCACAAGGGGTAAGTCCAGCTGTTTTATCAATTTTGGGTCCAAATTTGAAAAAAATCACAAGGGGTAAGTCCAGCTGTTTTATCAATTTTGGGTCCAAAATTGAACAAAATCACAAGGGGTAAGTCCAGCTGTTTTATCAAATTTGGGTCCAAAATTGAAAAAATCACAAGGGGTAAGTCCAGCTGTTTTATCAATTTTGGGTCCAAATTTGAACAAAATCACAAGGGGTAAGTCCAGCTGTTTTATCAATTTTGGGTCCAAAATTGAAAAAATCACAAGGGGTAAATCCAGCTGTTTTATCAATTTTGGGTCCAAAATTGAACAAAATCACAAGGGGTAAGTCCAGCTGTTTTATCAATTTTGGGTCCAAAATTGAAAAAAATCACAACGGGCAAGTCCAGCTGTTTTATCAATTTTGGGTCCAAAATTGAACAAAATCACAAGGGGTAAGTCCAGCTGTTTTATCAAATTTGGGTCCAAAATTGAAAAAATCACAAGGGGTAAGTCCAGCTGTTTTATCAATTTTGAGTCCAAAATTGAACAAAATCACAAGGGGTAAGTCCAGCTGTTTTATCAATTTTGGGTCCAAAATTGAAAAAAATCACAACGGGCAAGTCCAGCTGTTTTATCAATTTTGGGTCCAAATTTGAACAAAATCACAAGGGGTAGTAAGTCCAGCTGTTTTATCAAATTTGGGTCCAAAATTGAAAAAATCACAAGGGGTAAGTCCAGCAGTTTTATCAAATTTGGGTCAAATATTGAAAAAATCACAAGGGGTAAGTCCAGCTGTTTTATCAAATTTGGGTCAAAAATTGAAAAAAATCACAAGGGGTAAGTCCAGCTGTTTTTATCAAATTTGGGTCAAATATTGAAAAAATCACAAGGGGAAAGTCCAGCTGTTTTATCAAATTTGGGTCCAAAATTGAAAAAAATCACAAGAGTCCAGCTGTTTTATCAATTTTGGGTCCAAAATTGAACAAAATCACAAGGGGTAAGTCCAGCTGTTTTATCAATTTTGGGTCCAAATTTGAAAAAAATCACAAGGGGTAAGTCCAGCTGTTTTATCAATTTTGGGTCCAAAATTGAACAAAATCACAAGGGGTAAGTCCAGCTGTTTTATCAAATTTGGGTCAAAAATTGAAAAAAATCACAAGGGGTAAGTCCAGCTGTTTTTATCAAATTTGGGTCAAATATTGAAAAAATCACAAGGGGAAAGTCCAGCTGTTTTATCAAATTTGGGTCCAAAATTGAAAAAAATCACAAGAGTCCAGCTGTTTTATCAATTTTGGGTCCAAAATTGAACAAAATCACAAGGGGTAAGTCCAGCTGTTTTATCAATTTTGGGTCCAAATTTGAAAAAAATCACAAGGGGTAAGTCCAGCTGTTTTATCAATTTTGGGTCCAAAATTGAACAAAATCACAAGGGGTAAGTCCAGCTGTTTTATCAAATTTGGGTCCAAAATTGAAAAAATCACAAGGGGTAAGTCCAGCTGTTTTATCAATTTTGGGTCCAAATTTGAACAAAATCACAAGGGGTAAGTCCAGCTGTTTTATCAATTTTGGGTCCAAAATTGAAAAAATCACAAGGGGTAAATCCAGCTGTTTTATCAATTTTGGGTCCAAAATTGAACAAAATCACAAGGGGTAAGTCCAGCTGTTTTATCAATTTTGGGTCCAAAATTGAAAAAAATCACAACGGGCAAGTCCAGCTGTTTTATCAATTTTGGGTCCAAAATTGAACAAAATCACAAGGGGTAAGTCCAGCTGTTTTATCAAATTTGGGTCCAAAATTGAAAAAATCACAAGGGGTAAGTCCAGCTGTTTTATCAATTTTGAGTCCAAAATTGAACAAAATCACAAGGGGTAAGTCCAGCTGTTTTATCAATTTTGGGTCCAAAATTGAAAAAAATCACAACGGGCAAGTCCAGCTGTTTTATCAATTTTGGGTCCAAATTTGAACAAAATCACAAGGGGTAGTAAGTCCAGCTGTTTTATCAAATTTGGGTCCAAAATTGAAAAAATCACAAGGGGTAAGTCCAGCAGTTTTATCAAATTTGGGTCAAATATTGAAAAAATCACAAGGGGTAAGTCCAGCTGTTTTATCAAATTTGGGTCAAAAATTGAAAAAAATCACAAGGGGTAAGTCCAGCTGTTTTTATCAAATTTGGGTCAAATATTGAAAAAATCACAAGGGGAAAGTCCAGCTGTTTTATCAAATTTGGGTCCAAAATTGAAAAAAATCACAAGAGTCCAGCTGTTTTATCAATTTTGGGTCCAAAATTGAACAAAATCACAAGGGGTAAGTCCAGCTGTTTTATCAATTTTGGGTCCAAATTTGAAAAAAATCACAAGGGGTAAGTCCAGCTGTTTTATCAATTTTGGGTCCAAAATTGAACAAAATCACAAGGGGTAAGTCCAGCTGTTTTATCAAATTTGGGTCCAAAATTGAAAAAATCACAAGGGGTAAGTCCAGCTGTTTTATCAATTTTGGGTCCAAATTTGAACAAAATCACAAGGGGTAAGTCCAGCTGTTTTATCAATTTTGGGTCCAAAATTGAAAAAATCACAAGGGGTAAATCCAGCTGTTTTATCAATTTTGGGTCCAAAATTGAACAAAATCACAAGGGGTAAGTCCAGCTGTTTTATCAATTTTGGGTCCAAAATTGAAAAAAATCACAACGGGCAAGTCCAGCTGTTTTATCAAATTTGGGTCCAAAATTGAACAAAATCACACAAGGGGTAAGTCCAGCTGTTTTATCAAATTTGGGTCCAAATTATATTGCTATCTCTTCCACTTTTGTACTCTATAAAACAGTTAATAGTTGTACGAGGTATTATCAATCAATAATTATAGAAATAAATCTCACTGGAGCAAAAACAAATTGTTGTTAATGTCTCAATCATTTATTGAGAACAGGTTTTGAATGATTTGAAAGAATTGTCGTTCCATGCTTGAAAACTTGCCAGCCTATTGACACATGATTGACATGATTGTCTCAACTCACCCGATGTAATCACATGTTATAAATCTAGTTAATACACCATTAACCCTCTTGCTGTCTGACCATTCAATACCATTCACTGTGGTTTTGAATGATAGATAAGCTATGCCAGCCTTGCAATATGATACCATGAGGGAATGCATGTACACAGTACACAGTTAGTTCTGTGCACAGTTGTGCCACCATACACAACTTTGGCAGTTGAATGGTTTCAAATGGTTGGTCAACTCACTTGAAAATGTTGCGAACAGTAGGAGGGTTAATGGAGTCAGTTGACCTGTGCGTTGACTGTGTAGTGCACTTTTTGACGCGCACCGTATCTTTACATGCATCTTGACCCCCAAATGGCACACCATGGGCAGACTGTGGCCTTTTGTGGCGTCAGTGGTCTACAGATTACCGTACAATCATTGACACAGTTTGCCGCTAATCTGGTAATCTACATGTAGCATCCTAATTAAATAACTGCTCGATGAGTCTTTGACACTTTACCAAGACATTGACATTTTGCGTGCGTCCTTATTTCACCATCTCACTTGATGACTTCAGTCTGGTAAACTAGCAATCAAAACCAGTAAGTAATTAACAGGTCTTTAACTAGTTGGAAACTCATTACCTCACTTGGTGACTTCAGTCTGGTAAACTAGTAACCAAATCCAGTTAGTGATCAAACAAGTCTATAACTCGTTACCAACTTATTATTTCACTTCGTGACTTCAGTCTGGTAAACTGGTAACAAAATCCGGTTAGTGACCAACACGTCTATAACTCGTTACCAACTCATTATTTCACTTGGTGACTTCAGTCTGGTAAACTGGTAACAAAATCCGGTAAGTGACCAACAAGTCTATAACTCGTTCCCAACTCATCATCTCCCCATCTCAATTGGAGACTTCAGTCTGGTAAACTGGTAACCAATCGATCAATGAGTCTTCATGACAAGAAACTATCACCTTGTCTCCTCCAGAATTCCCATGACCTTTCTCCTCACGCTGAACATTTTCCTCTTGAGTAGAGGTCTGCAGGTCCTCAGGGCCCCGGCGACGTACGGAAGAGACCATTGTTTCCTAAGGAGTGCCTCTTCCACCGTGAGTGGGCCATCTTGAGTCCTCCTGACGAGTGTCGCAACAGCGCAGGTTTTCATGTCTTGGGCGAGATCGTGAACAATTTTTCTGAGGTATTGGGCTGTTTCATGAATGCATTCAATTTCTGAGAAGAAAAAATGTCAAATTATACAGTAATACTAATAATATTAATAATATTGATGAAAATAAGTGTGGTCGCCTTTCAGTTAAAAAAATACAAGAAAAAAGGTTCATGTTTTTGTGCACAATGTTAGGGTGCTTATTACGATTGCAGTTTTTATAGCAATAGAAATAATCAACAGTGATATGGGGGTCCTCAATTAGTATGCGCTGTTTGCATTCGTTGAATTTTGAATGCTCCATTTCACCAGCATTTAACAGTCAAAAGGAGTAATTCATTTCAACAGTTTAGCAATTTCACTAATCAAATAATATCATTCAAATTCATTTGGTTGCAAAGATTAATTAATTTCGTAAAAGCCAGCAGCAAGAGGCTGGTCGAACATTCAGTTTCATCATCGAAAATAAGTAGTCGAAATTCCACCAAAGAATGGTGAAAATATAGTCTTGAATGTCTATAAATGAAATAGAATGACTTTAGACGAACTTGAATAAGAAGACAGAAATCATGTGTGCTCAAAAATTAACTGGGAAAACTTGTATTAAATTAAAACCACTGATTTGAGTCAGCAGCAATGATTCTTACTCACCCAACTCAAAGTCTGGCGGCTCAAAATGGATACACCTGATGCTAAGGATGAGGGGAGGTAGGTCCTCACCAAATGGTCTGAGCAGACCATGTACGGCCAACTCATACGCCTCTTGGCTCTCCAGATCAACTCCGGCATTACTACAAAAACAAAATCAGGAAAAGCAATGCATGAACTTGAAAAACACACAGACATTGTTAAGTGTTGTGGGCGAGCGGTTAAGAGCACCGGACTCAAGCTCTGGTGTTTCTGATCAGCAGAGTGTGGGCTTAATCCCGTTGTTGTCATTGAGCAAGATACTTTACCGTAATTGCTTTGTCCTTTGGATGGAACATTAAGCTGCAGGTCCTGTGTACTAGGATTGGTAGTGCAGTTAAAGAACCAAAAACACCAAAAACACCCTCATTACATAGAATTGTATGCTTTCAGAAGCCTGAAAAAGGCTTCATGCCTGAAGCCTTTCTCAGATTCAAATGTTCGGGTGAAAAATTGACGTCTTTCTCTAAAACTACATTACTTAAAAGGGGTCATTTCTAACAATGTTTTATAATATCAACAGCTCTCCAGTACTCTTTACGAAGTAAGTTTTTATGGTCATTAACTTGTGGAAAAGTACACCCTGCCTTTAAAAGTGCATGGCATTACACATTACAGGGAACTTCTAGAGTGATACAGCCGACACTGACCTGAACAAGATCTTCTGTTGCCTTCTCTCCAGGTTGGAAATGACCCGGTCAAATTTCTCACTAGTGACATGCTCTGATAGATGAAATAAACACAAATAAAATGTCAATGTTAACACATGGTCCATTCTTACTTTGCTGGTAAATCAATGTCTGCTGCAAGCACAAGGTTTTATGCTATTTCTGGCTCCAAAGCTCACGCTGGCCTTTTATCAATCAGAGCCACTCCCAAGATAATTCAGGGGGGGGGGGGATCTGAGCTGAATTTCATGGCCCTTCACTTACCACAGATTTCTGTGTTTAGTGCAGGGCCATGAAATTAGGCCCTGAAGTCTTTGCAAAAGATATGTAAAATAAAACTCAAAAGTATTTAATTTCAAAGAAATCTGAAGGCAAAATGAGATCAGAAAAACATCCTGAAATCAGCCAAAAAAAGTCAAGATTTAACCCAAACTCCCTTGAGTTATATAGGATCTTTCCTCACTATAAAATAAAATCCACCAGCATATGGTAACTCAACACTCAAACTGTTGGACTCTGATTATGGTGGTATGCCTGATCTCTTGTAAAGCATAATCAGTTTACTAGTGCAGCTCTCAGTCTAACAGAATCAAACCAACCATGTACATGTAGTTAGATTTTTAAGTTGGGGATGGTTAGGGTTAAGCTCAAAGGCTACTCACTAAATTCTGATTTTTGCCAGATTTTGCCCTCAGCATCATGGGAGTCTGTGGCGATACCAAACCGACCTTTCACTGTATAGACCTTGGGCATCCTTGCGCCAAGATACGACTCGATCTTCTTGCTTCCATCTTTGACAGATAGAACTGCAGTCGGAGAAAAAAGAAGAACATTCCAGATTAAGTCCAGGCAATGCAAAGCTATCATTTTGTTTACAATTTAAGGATAGCATATTATGCTTAATTAAAATCCGCAGTGCATTTGGATCAAGAACTTCTTGAATTCTCCAAAATCCTCGACACTGAAGCAGCTCAACACTAAAATGTTCGGACTTGGATAAAATTGTGTTGCCTGGCCAAGTCTTAAGCAATTGTTATTGGTTCCTACAGTCCCAAATCCGACAATCCCACAAATTCTGCTGGCTGAGTCATCAGAGTGTGGGTTCAAATCCCGGTCATGACATTTGCGTTCCTCAGCAAGACCTTAGACCATAATTGCTTCTCATCTCTCTGGCTGGAGTAAATGAGTACCTCCAAGGATAAAGATTTTTGATGTGAATAATTAGCAACCTGTGAGCCAACTTGGCTGCCGATGGTGCATACTCCAAAGGAGTTGAGATGGTTTCAGGAGTGCTTAAGTCCAGATGAACAGGAATAGTGATAGTGTAAGGTGATTCGATAATTTTTTTTAAAGCAGGCCTATCGTTGTTATAATAGTTTACCATTATTATTTATTATAAAGTAATAAAACTTGCTGATAGTGAATAGGATTTTGGAGGGTTTTGGAGGGTTTGGGTTTTGCCCCCAGACCTAACATGACATTGCGCCTAGCGACGTTATCACTAAGGAAATTGAATTAAAATCTCTTGATTTGGGAGAATAAAATGCTTCACTGAAAACTTTACTGGTTTGTTTACATTCATACCCATTACACCAGACATTTTTGTGTCCACTCCGACCGAAACCACAGCAACTTTTATCCTTGAATAGAGTGGTCCTCTGACTAACGGATGATCGGCGAAGCTCGGCACCTGCACAGCCATCAAGGCATTGGGAATGTCGTCAAGTCTTGCCACGTCTTGAACCACTTTAACAAGTTGCTTCTGGGGGCGTTGTTCCAGTTTGTTCAAATCTACAAATGCAATCGGCAGAAAAGTATCTTGGAAGAATTTGTGCAGTTACGTGTTTGGGACATTCAGGAAGTTCAACCTTCTAAAGAGCAATTAAGAAAGTCATTGATTTCAGTGATTTTATTTACATTGCTGGGCGTCTGAGGAGTATCCACAAGAGACTAGGCCTACATTTTATTTGTCCTTTGGATTAAAAAACTTTGTGCGTTACTATGGGAGAGGACACGCCCTTAACACTAGCCGGGTGGCACTGTCTAGTAAAAACTGCTGTGGGGCTAGTAGTAAACACTCACTTCTCAACTTACCCTGAGCTACTAAAAACTGTCCAACTTACTCGTTAACCCTCTTACATGTACTGTCTGACCATTCAATACCATTCACTGTGGTTTTGAATGATAGATAAGCTATGCCAGCCTTGCAATATGATACCATGAGGGAATGCATGTACATAGTACACAGTTAGTTCTGTGCACAGTTGTGCCACCATACACAACCTTGGCAGTTGAATGGTTTCAAATGGTTGGTCAACTCACTTGAAAATGTTGCCAAAAGTAGGAGGGTTAATATGGTTATATTTCACAAGGCCGGTTGGGACGTTGGGACCACGGCACAAGGGAAACTTTTCTTAAACTTGTCATTTTTCAGTAACAACAATCAATACAATCACGTGATTGAACAACATAATTAAATGGAAAATACACGTATCACACCAATGATATAAAAATAAATAAACAAATAAACTGAATGTGTTTGTGTATTATTATTCCGCAGCTAAAAGGTTAACAAAAAGAAGTTGCAACAATCGTAACCCTCCATCCTCCCACCGGTCGCAGACCACAGGGTTACGACACAGTCCGTGAATTCATACTATAAGTATGATTACTAAATTCATTATATATGTTACTGCGCAATTTCAACCCCATTTGTCATAACGAGTGACCAGATTTGCCAAATTTGTACCACTTTCAAAAATCGTGACGTACATTCTATGAACAGGAATTTGATCTTCAATGATGTGTAATGAATCAGTTTAGAACACTTAAAAACATCATCTAGAAATTGTTTTAAAGAAGAAAAAAACACTACAAACTTACCAAAGGGAGTCGGCCTAAAGTGTGGCCAAGGTGTACTCCTAGAACTATGACTATGAGGTTCATTCCGCTATCGTCTCCATTACGTAATGGAGGCGATAGCGGAATGAACCTCATACATGTACGTTCTAAGTAGCCAAGGTGAATCCCTGGCAACACTAATGGCAATGGTGGCTAGGCCTATGCATTCAGGTACTGACTGAGTTGCATATAGTGTACAATAATAATTAATATTATGATATTTACCTTCAATGAGGGAAGTTTGTATCGTATCTTTGACAAACTTTACTGGCATTCCTGACGGTTTGTACACTGCAAACAAACCATTTAAGTTGTTCCATACTCTGGAAGCTAGCTGAGCTGTCGGCCTGACTACTAGTTGGTTAGACATGATGACCGAAAACACAGATAAAAAAATGCACTCACTCAACTCAACTCAGTTCTACTACAGTTCTACGCAAGATGGATAGGCTGGATACTGCTGGATGATGGATGGTGATCGCTGGATAGGATGGAGGCCAGCCAGAGCTGTCCAAAAGCAGCCAGTGCCCTCGCTAGACGGCCGCTACACACGTCACACACACTGACGACCGCAGTTTGTTAAATTCTTATTTCTTATTTAGTTTTGGAGTTGACATTCGACTGACAGTAACTTTGGCCACTAGAACTGAAGAAGGCCACGTGCCTAATTTACACAATGAGTCTACTCCTCTGCTAAGGCTTAAGGGCAATGCTACCTAAGTTGCACATGCAATTTTTCATGGGAGTCGCCATGTTTACAAAATAACTTTGGTCAATGGAGGGCGCTATGCATAAATGTTTCACATGCAAACTGCAAGCAGAGGGCGTTGTTCAAATAATTAATATATATATATTTTTTTTCGGGTGGGTGGGGCAACTGCCCTAATGAAATTTCGGACAAAACAGAAAAAGCATAATACTTTTTACCCATGTAAAATTTCAGGCAAAACAACCCTTTGTCAAGAATATTCGGTATATATATATTTTTTTTTTAGTATTACGTTATTTGAAACAAATAAAATTAGATGTACCAATAGTTTTCCATCTTCCAAAGTTATTTTGTTCAATACCGATGTTTTTTCAACCCTACATTTTCCATCCAATCATTTCAACCAATATCACATTTTCAAATGACAACAAACGTTACACCTGCAGACATTTTCTGAATATTGATATAATTTTTATTGCAATTATACATCATAATTACTAGATAGTACATAATATTTTAGATATTAAACCTTTCAGGTAAGAGTACAAAGAACACTGACTATAGAGACCTTTATGACACAAAGAAAAGCTATAGATACCTGTATCATGCAGCCACCATATTGGTCATGTTCCATGTATCCAGTAACAGTAATGGATGCTAATATCCATTTTACAAAGAGGAACCAGACTATTTTTCCATCTAATCTTGGTCCGGTTAGTTGAATGGAAGCAAATCAAGATGGCCGCATCATGATAAAGGTATATAATAATGGGCAAGTCAAAACCCACTGAGGGCGCTATTCATTCATACACAGATTTGACTGTCCGCCCAATCCTTCCTCCATTATTGGCAGCAATTGACTGCCAAAGGCTGTGACCGAACTGCCAGCTCGGGCTACGGCTGGATTGCCGCATCATATTGCATTGGAGTATAGGACATCCATAGCAACACCTTTAGCAACAGCCGTAGCCTAGCGTAGCCACCAATTCGCACCCGCTATCGATGAGTGATGCAGGCCTAGAATTAAACGGAGGCAACAGCCCCTGTGACCCCTGGTCTTGGCCTTGGTGCCCTTTTAAAAGTTTTCCATAGGGAAGTGCCCTTCGCAAAATGGAAAAGGACTTGCCCTCTCAAAGATGAAATTTCAGGCCTGGTGATGAAAGCATGGCAGAAAGCGAGCCTACATAGGGAGGCTTTGAGTGGCTCAAGCCCCCTCCAAGGGCCTGCCAATTTGTATATATTTTTACTTTTTTTTCTTCTTCATAGAGACAACAAGGAAGAGAAGAGAAAATTTTTAACAAAAAGGAAGATTTAGGGCTTAAAAGTTGGGTTGGCATCCCTCCCCCCGAAAAAACACCCACTGCTTTTCTGCAGTGTTTTATTTTGTATTTCACACTAGAGTTAAGAAAAACCCAGAGAACCCATGATTTGCATGGAGAGCAAATCTATATAAATAAACACTATCTATTCTAATGAGTTAAAATTACAAAATTAACCATTGACAATTTTTACTGATAAAAAAACAAAAGACATTTTACATTTCTTATCAATTATGATAAAATTTACTCACAAAGGCATATCAATTATGCAGGTGTTTTTTCACATGATATGAATTAATAAAATGATTCAATTTTGCCGATGGACTGTGGACTTGTTCAGATACTGCCAGCGGTTCTCAGACAAATATCACCCAATTTCATAGAGTTGCTTAATGTACAACATTGTCAAAGACCAGTATCCACACTTGATGTGACCCAACATATACATGAAATAACAAACCTGTGAAAGTTTAAGCTCAATCGGTCTTCAGAGTCATGAGAAAACAATGAAAAACCCTCATTATATGTTTTAACTGTTTTCAAACATCAGATTTTATCACCAGTCATAAAGACTACTTGTTTTACTCATTTCCTAAAAACTATAGCATTTCACGCAAAACTATTTTAAGTGAAGTTTCCCACCATGACCATCTTTATACCTTGTATGTTATGAACATTCATATTTGTAATCTTACCAATGTTGAGTACACACCATTTAAGCACAAAAACCAGCCAAGTAGAGTACAACAAAGTTATGCTTACTAGGGGCAAGCATGATGCATGTGGGTTTTCCCTCTCGGACAATTGCTGTAGTGGGCTGGCCTGAATAGAGCAATCAACTGTAATAATATATAGTAATAGTTCTTAAATAGCGCTTAATCACACCCGATGGGTGTCTCAAAGCGCTCAGTATTTTTATCCCTGCCTTGCTTGTAGAGGAGCACCATATTTAGTGGATTAAACACTTGCAAACTATCATAAATTCCAACACTGTACACTCACTTATCAATAACAAAACTAACTTTGACCAGAATCTGCCGCCCACACAATGTTTGCTCAGCACAAACCGAAATCGCTAATAGCAGAGTCAGGTGATCAGCCAAAATGCCATGTGTTGTGTAGCATTTTTGACTGGTCCACCGCCCAATTCTACTAAGCAAATTCACTCTTTAACCCTCCTACTGTTCGCAACATTTTCAAGTGAGTTGACCAACCATTTGAAACCATTCAACTGCCAAAGTTGTGTATGGTGGCACAACTGTGCACAGAACTAACTGTGTACTGTCTGTGCATGTATGCATTCCCTCATGGTATTATATTGCAAGGCTGGCATAGCTTATCTATCATTCAAAACCACAGTGAATGGTATTGAATGGTCAGACAGCAAGAGGGTTAAGCAAACCCTTCTGTAGCTCACTGGAATTGATTTGAATTGACTATCTAAAATATCTGTACACCATAGTTAAATACAGGCAGACAGTCTGGGAATGTATGTATGATAAACACTGTACTTATAGGTATGGGGCAAATATACTACTTGAAACCCTCCTACACACAGGTACCACAGGCTTCTACAAAGAACCATACCGTCTAGGCTAGCAATGGGTACAGGCATGGAATTACAGAGGCCACGGTTGCCCTGGTCTTGGCTCTGATGCCCCTTGAAAAATTTCCCATAGACTTTAAGACTTTCCTATGGAAGTGTCCTTTGCTAAATGGAAATGGCCTTGCCCTCTCAAAGATGAAATTCCAGGCCTGTGGGGACTTGGGTATATTCTGTTTGAACAGCTGATATTATGTGGACAGTAAAACCCCATGACTTGTGCAATGTGGAATTTTGTGGTCAGGGGAGTGCACCAATAGTGGGAGGGTTAAATATGTTTTCTAAAGGAATCCGAACCTTGCAAGTGCAGACCGTTTATGTTGAAAATGTATTCCAGTAATTTCACCTAACACTACAACCAGACCTGTGTATTGAGAGTTGCGACATAGAGGGACCAGTTTTCTTCGGTCACGAGGTTGCTGGATGCCATTTTCGGTCCAAACTCAGCACAACCCAATGGGCAGACTAGTCTGGCACCCTGCATTCGCCAATGCGTTTTTGGGGACCCAAAATGGCTTCTTATCACAAATTGTTGCAACTCTCTCAATATACAGCTCTGACTACAACAGTTACAGTTTTCTTTTCCACAAATAGTGTATACATTTATACACATATAGATATCAATATTATATTCTTAAACCCTTGAAATAAATTCAACTATTTTAGTCAAAAATCTGCCTCACCGACTGCTGTTATTATTTTTTATCCTAATTTCTATAGCCGTACATTCTGGTGAAGTTCTGCCTTGATGTCAAAGACGAGATCAAAGAGTCCAGATAAGACCTCCTCCTTACTCTTGGAAACACGGATGTCCATCTCGCTGATCTTACGTCTTGTCTGTTCCTCCACCTCCTTAACTTGGTCTCCCTTGGAGCCTAGGTACTGTGTGGAGAAGAAAGTGTATGGGATGAATCAAAGCAAAATAAGAGACGCATCAACAGGGAAAAGAAATCTTAAGTGGTGTTTGAAGCTTTGCATGGTGTGAAAAATAAGAAGTAACTATAAATAAATAAATAGTAAAGTTGCCGGTACAACCATGTATTAAATCTCTTTTCTGGGCTCTGAAAAAAATCTTACTGCACAAGGAAAGCCTTTTCTTCTGGAGAAAGCTCTCCTCAAGATCTTTAAAATTCAGGGCTCGGATTTCAAGAAAGTCTCCACTACATCATAGGTCTTATCACTTGGACGAAAAATACAATATTAAAAAGATGACATGAGTAAATCTTCAAAAGTAAATGAGTAAATGTTTGGAAAAATAACAGGTAAACCCCAGGCCTGGAATTTCATCCTTGAGAGGGGAAGGTCATTTTCATTTTGAAAAGGGCACTTCCATTGAAAAATCTAGGTCTACAGAATTTTTAAAGGGGCCCCAAGGCCAATACCAGGGCAACGAAGGCCATGGCCTCCGTGACCTCTGTGTAATTCTAGGCCTGCAACCCTTAACAGTCCTGAATCCTTCTATATCCATCAGCCAACGTGAGGGGTTCAAAAGGACTTTGGGCGGTGGCCCCATTAACCATTGCTTATGGTCAAGGCATCCCAATCTTATCTACGTCCAAACAATTTGGTATGGAGTGACATAAAAGAAGTGGAAAGGGGAGGAATTGGGCAGCACTCTAGCCAAAAATCCTAGTCTTTAAGGAGACTCGTTCAGTTGTTTTTCCCCCCCAAATTTTCACATGTTTGTTATTTTATGCATAGATAGGTTGCAGTATGAGGTAAATTGGCCAACTTTACGAACAGTTTGGAACATACAGTCATGTGTTACGCGTGAGAACGACGTGTAACACGCGCACATTTCACAAAACTCATTGCAAGATTGGTTAGTGCACAATGCGATTGCATTAATAATTAGAGCGCTTGACGTGCCTGCAAGCTAAAATACAATTTGCGCGTAAAGATGGCGTCTGTTGGGAACTATCTATACTGGGCTTAATTTCATAGAGCTGCTTAAGCACAGAAAGTAGCTAAGCACAACAAATATGTGCCTACCAGAACACGGTTACCGGCCAAAATACCATTTCACATGCATCAATTGTGACTGGTGTCCTGCTCATTTCTGCCAAGTAGAAAATGATAAAGCAATATTTTCTGCTTAAGCAGCTCTATGAAAATGGGCCCTGGTCTTTGACAATTACCAAAAGTATTTAACCCAAACCAATAACGTTCAAGAGGGTTTGGGGGTAAGAGACATATGGACTCACATTTGCCTGAATTTCTTGAAATTTATCTTCTCTTGTTCTTCTGTATTTCTCGATTTCTTCTTGGGCTTCTTCTTTGGCTTGCTTTAACCTCTTGTTTTTCTCTGAAAAGAAAACAATTTATCATCAGTTTACAATGAAGTTGTTTATATCACCATCAGTAACCTATAAATGATTGGCCTACTACATGTACAGTGTAAACCTCCTACTGTCTGACCAATCAATCTCATCCACTGTGGTTTTGAATCATAGATGAGCTATGCCAGCCTGCATTATGAAATCATGTGATGAATGCGTACGCAAAGTACATAGTCAACCCTCCTACTGTATGACCATTCAATATCATCCACTGTGGTTTTGAATCATAGATGAGCTATGCCAGCCTGCATTATGAAATCATGTGATGAATGTGTACGCAAAGTACATAGTCAACCCTCCCACTGTATGACCATTCAATATCATCCACTGTGGTTTTGAGTATTGTAGACAAGTCTAGCCCACAGTTGTGAATGCATCTGCACAGCAGAGACATGTACTCACAGGGTTCGAAATTAGCGGTCGCCCGGTCGCCAAATGCGAGTGAAAACAGCGGCGGGCGAGTCAAAACCCTTCCTTTACTAGCCCGCCGGGCGAGTTAAATAATTGTTCTTGTTCACAATAAATGAGGGTACGGTTGTAAAATCCCAAAGAAAGTTTTTATTAAAGCTTTTAGTTTGATAAGTCTGGATATTTGCTTGATTTAATGTGGCCGCGATCGCGGTCGCGAACGGAATTGCGATCGTTCATTTTGGTATACAAACGTTAAAACACCATGCACATACTGCCGAGTATCCACACAACACGTGCATCGGCCCCACACATAACGTTCGGTCGCCCACCGGTACATGCATAGCGCATACACAACACACAGTACATGTACAACACAGTCGGTCCAAAGTCCAAGCTAACCAACATTCCACACGTTGTGATTGGTGATTAATGGCCGTTGATAATTACCATATTCATAAGAGCTTGGCTAGACTTCAACGCAGTACACGTTCACGAACAGAGTAAAGAATTGCCGCACAGTGTGCCGCACGCATGCAGATTGTGTACAATACACAGCCTTGGATGAAGTCTAATTAAACATCGACAACTTTTGCCGATAGAGGGCGATGCAGGGCAAAGTTCATTGAATTATTTCTCAATGTGCGTTTTCGAATGATCGTTGATTCGCGAAGATTTTATTGCAAATGAAGTTCAAAACAACCGATCTTCAAATCAAGAATCCATGAAAATGGTTGATGATGGAAAAGGTATGATTTAGGACAAAAATTAGGGGATAAAATCATCCCAAAACGCAATTTTGCGAACTTCACTTCCGTGCGTTTTTTTTCTCGACGTTTTGAAAATTGTGTGCGCCACGTCAATACATGCGGGCTAGTGAAAAAACCTGCGGGCGATCCAAAATTTTGGTTGATTCGCCCGGCCGGCGAGTGGAAAAAAAAGTTAAGGGAAACCCCTGACTCAGTCGGTTTTGTTTAACTCACTGTGCCAGCGAAATACATGACAAATTGAGCTATTTTGGTCTTTGGAGTTTTGGGGGGAAAAATGATGTAGCTTCAAAAACGGATGAGGGCGGGGGACAATCAACTGGTGTGTTTGTTTTCTTGATTCAAAGTAATTCATAATTTAATGCTGGTTGAAGTTGAAGAGTGACCAATACATATGTGCATATCAAGAGGGAAGAACACTCTCTTTAGTCTAATCGCGGAAATTAATTCGGAGTAAGTCGTACAATAATCGTTTAAAATTTCTTGTTAACATTTTATTTGTTTGATTATTCAAAACATCCAAGGCAAGCTAAGAGCCAGGTGAACACATTCAGCTGGTTTAAACCGCCGACTGGCCCGTAGGGAATTCGCTATTATGCGCCATTTAATTGGTTATTTCTTAGCTTAAAAAGAAATGGTCGGGACGTGTGGCCAAGGATTCAGCTAGCCTTGGCCACACAAGTGGGGCTAACTCAGACCCAGAGCATTGTTTTCAAATTCAATATTATTATTAGTTATTTAGTTTAAAGAAAGGGGGTTTTAACAGACATGTCTGTATACTATGCTTTTATTGATTGATGAACGATTTCTGCCGGTTGGTCTTTTCCTACCTCCATGGTCTACACATAGAGCAAGGTGAGCAAGGCTACACTAGTCACTACACTCATGATGACAAGTATACATCACATGACATTCCCCCAGTGTAAAAATTATAGGCCCAAAACCGTGTAAAAAAATCAACAAAACTTGCCCGAACAAATCCATCTATAACCAAAATAACAAAAGCAAGTCACAAAGTAACATATTATATATGTCAGTGATACTTCATCGTCCACACTGTCATAAATACTCACTTTTTCTGGACTCTGAGACCCTTTCCGCGGCCTTCTTTTCGGCTTGGAGCAACTGCTGGATTCCTGGAGTTTGCGCAGCCATTTTGGTTTATCGACTGAGACAAGTAGACTGGCTATGAGTCGCCGGCCCCAGCGTTCAAATCCGGTACAAATGACTCAGCAGCTGAAAATTACACGTGAGGAATAACAAGAGAAAAGTCACGTGCAGCATTTTATTCAGTGACTATTTAGTGTTTGTTGCCAGTGTTATAGCGCACAGAGCAAGCAACACGACGACTGTTGTATGTGACTTATCGACACCTTCTCAAAATGTCAATAGACTCATTTTTAGTTCACTTATATGTTTGCATTAGTTGTAAATTTAAATTTTTTTAAAAACAAATCTGTTCAATTGTTATTATTTTTGAATTCATAAATGCAAATAGGAAGGTGACATGCTTTATAAGTATCATTCCTTCATGAATGTTTTTAAATTATTATATTTTACTGGGGAGTGTAAACAAAAACAAACAAACAAACAAACAACCCAACAAACAAAATCATTCACAGAAATTAGTTTCTCACTTTGTTTTATTGCTTTCTACATATTCCCTTTTCCAAACAAACACGATGTTAATGATAAAAACACACACACAAAAACAACAAAACAACAACAACTCATAATTGCTGGTCAGTTCTAAAGGACTGAGTCTTGTGGACAAGTCGTTAAATGGGGCCGTCTCGTGCGGAGCAGCAGTCTCGTGAGATTGTTTCGAGAGAGTCACTTCGCTATCACCACAGACATATGACTTGTCCGCAAGTCTAAGTTCATTACAGACTAATTAGTTTTAAAATGGTCCTTATTTTCCTTACACCTTGTGAAACCTTTGTCAAATATTATTATTACAGAAGACATACCCTTGCAGACGAAGAAAATTGCATTGTTACGCTTAAAGTCTGAACACAGAAAAAATAAAAAGCTTTGAAAAATGTTCTTTACTTATTCCAGGAGCTGGTGGGAAAACTCAAAATATAAAATTGTTGTTACAATAAAACATTCACTGCGTATTCTTTGAAAGAAAATAAAAAGTGATACATATACAGTTTTTTTTTAAGCTAGTACATTTCAGAATAGAGGAAAACATGTTTAATGTAAAATGTAATATCTCATTAAAACAAAAGTTTGACTCTTGTTGTGAGCATGGTTTTACCATAGGGGTGGCTCCCCCTACATCTTCTTGATACCTTCCTTGGGGTATAAGAAAGTTCTTATGTACCTTGTTTTATCAATCACTATGTCATTGTGTACCCAAAAGAAGGTCATAAGACTCTGTGCACCCTTCTTTCTGGAAAACAAAGTACTTTAGGTCCAGAAGGTCGGAAGCGCATTACTGTTACATTTCTGTTGCTAGAATAACCCCAAAGACATGTTCGGTCAGGTTGGTGTAGTGGTATCATTGCTCGGATTCCACCACTAGGACCCAAGTTTGAATCACACTGGGGGAACTATGTGGAGTGGGTTTTCAGTCACTACCTGATTGCTCAGGTTTTCCACTGGAATAATTCTCTAGGATTTTACTCCCACATCTAAACCTGAAACACCCTTCCTTGTCTTCTCTCCATTGGGGTTCTTGGCTAGTATAGTGATTAAGTTTGCTTTTAGTGAGAATGCTTGGCTTCAAGACCAGAATTAATTGATAATATTTTCCCACTCCCATGCAGAATTTAATCTTCCTATAATGACTTACTTGTATGAACGGCAGAAACCGATCAAACTTTCACACAAAGTTTTCATGAAACACAATTGTGCACATTAATTGCTTACACCTGTTTCCCGATAAAACGTTTTTATGATAATGTCTTTCTTCTAAGCACACAACAATGTATTACAGTATTGCAAATACGAGATTAAAACATCCCATCTATTAAATTGTTGTGGTCCCCGCTGCTAAAATATAGGATACGAACTGCCTCTAAATGGTCTAGTGGTAAGACATCTGCTCTAGAATGGCAAAAGTTGAGGTTCGAATCCCACCCGAAGATAACACGCCTGTGGATTTTGTTCACTGGACTCGCGAAAGTACTGAGTATACAGTGCTTTACCCACATTGGTGTATGGGTAAACACAAATAACATCCCATGCTGTATAACAAAATTCTAACCAATTCTTGCTCGAGAGCCAAATTCAATATTTCAAAAACTTTTGTTTGTAAGCAAACAGCTTTAAAGAAATCGTGTTCTAGTTTTGTTCATTAAGATGTCATGATGCTGGCAAGGTTTGGGGGTTCTGGATGCTGTGACTTTATAAGCGATATTTATCCAAAACAGGATAAGACAAAAATTATTTCAGTTTTATATTTCCCTATTTTATTGGAATCCATATTACTGTTGACCAAGGTGTCCCTGGCAGTCAGCTCAATGGAGAGCAAATGATATAACTGCCAAGTTATAGGCAACAAAGACCTGGAATTACATGGAGTCCACGGAGGCCATAGTCTCTGTTGCCCCTGGTCTTGGCCTCAGTGCCCCTTCAAAATGTTCCCATAGACTTTAAGATTTTCCAATCCGGAAGTGCCCTTTGCAAAATGAAAATGGCCTTGGCCTTACAAAGGTAAAATTGCAGACCTGGCACCACAGACTGTAGTTGGTATCTGGATGGGATGGGACCATTCTATGTATTGTAAGCGCTAGTGGCATGTCTGGTACATGATGGGGCTCCTTAACATTAAGCCTACATCTTTCCGATGTTAAACTGCAAGTCCTGTGTACTCATGAGTAATGCACCATATAAAACAACCTGCACTTGATTTCACAAAGAGTTAAGATTGATCTTTAGTGCAGATCAATCTTAACTGCTATAAAGCAAAGTGTGATGTCACAATACAAATCACTATGGTAATACTGAGAACTCATCTGAAGATGAATCTTAGTGCTTTGTGAAATCGACCCCTGGACACTTATGGTGAAAGAGAAGGAGCTTTCCCTGATGTTCCATATAATGTGCCCTCTCCGAGTATAATTGATGTGAAGCACATGAGAACATATTCATGCGTAATTTGTGCGTTATAAATTAATTATTTGGACTTATTTATACAAGTCGGAGTAAAACAAAACTTGAATAAAAATAAACCACAGCTGAGATTATTAACTCTTAATATTTGTCCAGTGCACCGCTCTACGAAACAATAATACTGTATGGACATGATCATTACATAACAATGACTTGAAAATTCTCTAGAACAACTTTACTGAACTCAATTTCTTTAAACACACCCAAAACCCAAAACACAAACATTAAATGCTGGTTTCACAGCTGTTATCTACCCGAGTGACTACCCATTAATTCCCAGTGACGAGTGCTGAAGATAAGGAAATAGGCTGTTAGTGTTAGATGAAGTTATACTTCCACCACCCTGAACCCAAAACCAATAATCTTAGAAACTACCCTGCAATGTATTACTTGAAAGCTCAAAAACAAAAATAAAACGTTTTACAAGCTATGGAATTTCTGGCAACTGGAACCACAATTGACACAGGAGGGTTTGCCCTCAACTTTTTCAGTGACCAGCCAGCAGGAACAGTTAGCTTTTTATTTCACTGTTCAGTTGGCTTTTGCACTTGTCCGTAATTTATATTGAATAGCGATGCTTTTCAACACTGAACTAGCATGCCGGACAACTTGGAGAGAAATTTGATGGTTCGTGTGTTTTAACTGGCATTTGGCCAGTGGACCACTGTGGGAAGGGAGAATGCTGCACAAAGCTGCCAACATTTGCATCTTGCAATCAGAAAAGGTTTCCATAATCAGGGAGACTGTCAAATTTGTTCATCAGAACAAGATTGGTTTATTTCTTAGGGAACTTTCTGCAGAATCAGAGTTGGCAGCTCTGTTGATAGGAATCTGTGACAGAACCAGACAAACAAACATGCAGCTTTTCTCAGACAGTGGTGGATCCAGGAGTTGTGGGAATGTGCCCCAAACAAAATAAATCAATGTGTCTCACTGGCACACTGGGTCACCCGCAACAACCCCCACTATGACCCTCTAGATCCATCCCTGTCCAAGAAACTGACTCTCCTAGAGAAAAACACAAAGTAAACGCTGTCGCTAAATCTAACTCTACATGTGAATGTGTCAGCTCTTTGCTGTCTGCAAGTCAAGCACGGCTACTTGTGGATGCATCTTAAGATGAAAAACCATCACAATTCTCAACACATGAGGGCGCTCTTGCTGAATATCAATGGTGGTTTGTTGAGACGCTAGGAAGACGCATCTCCTTGACCTTTCTCGGCGCCACGTATACGACGATACTCCTTCAGTCTATTGGAAAACAAATTAAATAAAGCAGTTAAGGCCTGAAATTTCATCTTTGACAGGGCAAGACCGATTTCATTTTGTAAAGGGCACTAGCTTCCCTTGCAAAATCTTAAAAGTTTATGGGAAAATTTTGAAGGGGTACCAAGGGGCAACAGAGGCCATGACCTCTGTGGACTACGTGTAAATCTAGGCCTGACAATTGCACAGATATAAGGTACCATACAAAAATTGTATATTCTGGTAGTGATTGCATTACAGTTAATAGGTGTATTCCTGGGTGCAGAGAACAATTATATGGTGCTGAGAGGGACATTAGAATTTCCTTACCTGACTGCATTGACCTTGATGAAGCCCAGGGCATCCAACGGCTCATAGTCACCCTTTACAACCATGCTGTTAAAATATAAAGTGTAAAAGTGTAAAATTTTAAATATAAATTTGTCTTTGCTCAACCCAAATTCATTTAAATTTACCCAATCAGTTTCCCTTGTGGTTTATTATTTGATCCCCAGGCTGCTGCTCGTAAACTTGGGTGTGATCCCTGGCTACAAGGCAGTTAACAGTTGAATGGCTTCTGACTGGCACCCCCGAACAAAGATATTGACAAAATAGGGAGACTGCCAACATAGGGCTAGTTGGTAGAGCGCAGGCACGTTAATCCGGAGGTTGTTGGTTCAAATCCCGCTCTAGTCAATTTATCTTTGTTCAACCCAAAATAAAAACATAAAGTGAATAACATAAGGCTTTTACTTTTCTTTAGCTCTTGAATACATGCTGTAAAATGAAATTGGCCAAATATTGAAGAAAATATTCCGACCAAACCTTTGCTGAAAACAACCCAGGGCATAGGCATATGGGGACTTTTGTTTAAGGGAGTCAGAGGGATTGATTTTCTCTAAATTGTACACAGGTAAAAAGTATTTTTGCTCTCTCTGTCCAATTTCGTTTCTTCTGGCTGTGCCTAAATTTACCAAATGTTTTGCCCGAATTTGGGAGGGCAGTTTCCCCCCGGTTTGTACGCCTATGGCTAGCTGCTGTTCTCTTTACCTGACAAGTTCCTCATTGTACAGCGAGGTCTTGGAGCACCTGGCCTTGACCATCACATTGCCCTTGTAGATCTCCAAGATGACTACACCTCCGACATTCTCTTGGCTCTTGTCAATGCAGTGGCGGGTGAATTCACACTCTGGGCTGTACCAAAACCCTAGTTTAAAAAATAATAATAATACTCTTGAAAATCTGTTCGCTTTTTCTCCACCATGGATTTTCTGTGCAAGGACAACAAAGAAAAACTAAATGCGTAGTGCTGGTAGAATTACAAACACTGGGTGTTTAGGTTTCAAGAACTGAATGTGTCATTAAACCAGGATAAATCAATGCACCAACAAGGTATTTAAGTGTAATTGCTGGTCAGTTTTGCAGAAAAACCATACAAATACAGAATTTATATTTACATATCCCTCCATCCTACAAAACTAGACTGTTTTAAGAGGAATATCAATTCCTACCTTCAGCTCCCCCCCCGAGTTATTTTTCACCTTGAATATTTTTCTTTGTAGCACATTACCAAGAATGGTATTTAGCCTTGTTTAGGGCAAACTTCCTTTAAAAAAACACCTAAATAAAGTATATTCAACTTAAATGTTTTTTCTTGTAGTCCCATACCAAGAGCTTTCTTGAGGCAAACTTGCTTTGAAAAAAAATATATATAAAAAAATGTCCCATTTGAATTCCGTCATTAACAGCGGGTAGTGCAAGTAAAAGTAACACCAACTGATTTAATACCTTCATAAACTTGCTCTGAGAAGCGAAGAGAAAGACCCTGTTTGATCCTACGCACTGCCTGTTGGGATGACAAAAGGTTCATAGATTAGTTAACTGTTTGGGTTAAGGCTCAACAAAAACACACCTTTCAGAAATACTATTAAGTATTTGTGGTAATGAAACCAAGGATGCCTAGATTAAATGGAATTACCTTATCCATGGTAAGGTTCTCGATATCCAGATGAGCAACCAATAAGATGGCGCCTCCTGGACACTCATACACACCTAAAAACACCGCACACAAAAACAACTGGGAGTTAGAAAAGCTGATATGAATTCAAATATCATTATTTATCACACAAGCGCGAGTGGAATACGGAAAAATGTAACACTTCCAAGTCCAATATCCAATCATGAATGGTTTCGGGTTACACACTGATTTGTTATTGCCAGTTTTGGGAAACTTTGTGAATTTTACATCAGAAATAACTTGTTTTTGGTCTGGGTTGCCAAAACACAACCCTACTAAAAGAATGGACAATTTATTTTCTTGACAAGAAATACTGAACCGGACTCAACATGAGAGATGTGCTATACTAACTGGATAAAGTTTTTAAATTGCAAACTGACCTCGACTTTTCATTCCGATGAAGCGGTTTTCAACAATGTCTGATCGGCCGACACCATGTTTACCTCTGTTAAAGTCGTCAGAAAGAGAGAGAGACACAAAATAAAATAAACTCCGATCAGCACCCAGCACTGCTTTCCGTGCAGGCCCTCAGTACAAATACAGTATTATTTTTTTTTAAATAAATAATATTACATTATCAAAATTGTTAAAAGAGAAAGACACCAATACTCAATTAAGAAAGATTAAAAGACACTTGCTTCCACAAACTCCCCCTTTGATAAACCACCTCATTTTTTATGACGGTGAGGTATGGATTACTGGGTAACTTCTCCGAGCTGTTAGGGATACCTCTGTAGTATAAATCTTACCCTATTTTGTTGAGATATAGGTACATCTCAAGAGGGTCTGTCTTCTCTGTACCGTCACCCAAGTTCTTCACTCTGATCGGAACACCTGAAATATTGCAGACAAAAGTAAAAAGGGCCAAATTTCTTAGAGCTGCTTAAGCACAAAAAGTAGCTAAGCACAACAAAATTATGCTTACTAGAATAAGGTTACCAGCCAAAATACCTTGTCCTATGTACAGTCTGTGACTGGTATCCTGCCAACTTTTTGTTTCGCAGAAAATTTTATGCATATCAAGTTAGAAACTGACTGGGTAAATTTTAAATGACTTGGGTTGAACAAAGAAAATTTGACTTTCTTCCTTGTTCAACCCCAGAAAATTGTATGCAATACATTCTGTTTAAGCAACTCTATAAACTTTTACTCTTAATTATCATGAAGTCAATGGATTAGTTTTAATCAGAAAAAAATAGTTTACGACCAGTACAAATCCTCTAGAGAAAAATAGCATTTAATGACTTCAAAATCACCATTGCAAATTTTTTGCTTTGTCACAATCGACATAGGCTTGAACTATGAACGTGCACTAAAAACTCACTGACAAAACTTAACGTACATTGATATCAGAGCTGCCAACATTTGCATCTTGCAATCAGGGAGATTTTGCAAGACAACCAGGGAGATAATTAGAATTACATCCAACACAATAGGGACAAAGTTTCCATAATCATGGAAATCTTCAAACTTGTCCATCAGAACATAGAAGATAGGTGTATTTTCAGGAAACTTTCTGCAAAATCAGGGAGAGTTTTCAGCTCTGTGACAACAGGAGAGGACAAACCTTTGCTGAACTCGATCTCGATTCTATCAGACTGTTCCGGGGCTTTCTTGGGGTCAACTGTCATCAAATACATGTCATCTGGTGCCTCGATCTGCAAAACATCAATTGAATTATCAGAATCTGTTATTTGGAAAATTTTCTGAAGAATTCGTACATTTTGGCAAACAGTGTTTTTGGTTTTTTTACATTTTTTCATAAACATTAACAATTGTACAGGATACCAGCGCGGATGGTTCAGGTGATGTAACATTTTGGCTGGTAACCTTATTGTAGTAATCATCACGATTTCTGTGATGCGCTTATACAGTAGCTACTTTTTGTGGCTTAAAATGCTCTTTGAAATTGGGCCCAGGTGTTTTGACTGACCAGTATCCTCACTTGGGGTGTCCCAACATATATGCATAAAAAACAAACCTGTGAAAATTTGGGCTCAATTGGTCGTCTAAGTCGCAAGCAAATAATGAAAGAAAAAACACCCTTGTTGCATAGAATTGAGTGCTTTCAGATGCCTGAGACTGAAGCCTTTCTCAGACTCAAATCTGAGGGTAAAACATTACCTCTTTCTCTAAAATACATTGCATCATTTCTAACAATGTTTTTTTAAATCAAAGGCACTCCAGTGCTTTTTACCAAGTAAGTTTTTGATGGTCATTAAATTGTGGCGAAATCACCAAAAGTACACCCAGCCTATAAGGGAATTTACCATAGGGTCTTCCAGGATGCCGGACTCGTAGCTGATGTGCATTAGATTAGCGTCCATGCTCCATGGCTGCTTGAGTGTGATAGACAGTTGGATGTTCTTGGCCTTGGCGTACTCAAATAGATCGTTACGTCCCAAGAAACGATTGTAGAATTCCGGCATCTTCCATGGGGCAATGATCTGGGTTATGAGAGGGGGAACAAAATAATCATTTTGTGGCGTGTCGTGGCCGAGCGGTCTAGGTCACCGGACCTAAGCTCTGGTGTTTTCAGCAGCAGAGTGTGGGTTCGATACCCGGTCATGACACTTGTGCCCCTGAGCAAGGCACTTAACCATAATTGCTTCGAAAAAGTTGGGAAGGTAGTGCATTCTGCTCTACCAAACAGGCATCCTAGTGGATGATACCCATGCCTACATCCTTAAGGACTGTGAAGGGGGTAACCCTGTTTCAGCCCCAGGAGTAGGAGGCAACGTGCCCCTGGTGTCAATTGATTTGGGTCGATAGCCCAAATTGTTATGTGTAGCCCTCACCTTGAGTGGCCGTCCGTGGCCTTGTGAGTTGGGCGATATCTCATAAAAAATAAAAATAAAAAATTCTAAATTCTAAAAATGGGATGCCATGCTTCTGTCAACAGGCCATGATATTTGGTGCTAGGAAAAAAGTAGAAAAATAATGTTTGAGGCACAAGGGCTGACCTTATTGTTCATATGGCAGGGTGTGTGGTTTAATATATTTTTCAGGCTATTTATAATAATAATATCGGCTCTTATATAGCGCAATTCCAAAGAATGATCATTGCGCTTCACACTTTATTACCCCTGGTCACTGGGCAATTTTATTCCTGAAACCATCTCAGCTCTCTGAGTATACAGCCTGTGCTGCCAAAGCGCACTAAGCTAAAATCATTCACAAAAACCATCTCTGCCCTCACAGGTACCCATTTTACCCCTGGGTGAAGAGAAGCAATTATAGTTAAGTGTCTTGCTCAAAGACACAAGTGTCATGACCGGGATTCGAACCCACACCCTGATGACTCAGCCACCAGAACTGAAGTCCGATGCTCTTAACCGCTCAGCCGCGTAAATCGTAAATCGGACTAAAGTAGGAAGAATATTAAAGTCTATAGAAATCAGTTTTAAATATGTTGAAAACCATTTTTGACCGTTTCTCTTCAATTGTATGGCGATAGCGTCCATGGGAATTTGGAGTGCACAATGTTTTGCACAACATGCAGAAGATCATTGCTGGTCGATACTTTAGTACATGTATGATGTATAGTCTCGTTCAACAAGTCTGCAACAAGTGTTTAGATGATGGGAAAGATTTCTCTAAATCTAGGCCATTTAAACACTGAAGGGTTAATGTTGCTGGAATGTCCTCTCCTATACCTAGACTATAAAAAAATAAATTAAGAAAAAAACAAATGAAAAACTACCTCCTACCCTATTTTTTCTGGCCCGGTAACACCAACGTAACAATTTTATTTATGTTTTTTTTTAAGTTTTTTTTTAGGCCTTATATGTCAAGGAATCTTAGTGTGTTCTATTCTTTTATTAATTTGTTTGTAAGGAAAAAGTACTAACTTGGTAGTTATCAAAATAAACCTCGTTGGCTCTAATCTGAAAACTCACTGATTATAAAGTGCATATCAGTGCTAATCAAATAAAATCAAATGGCGTTTTGCATGGCTGATGCAGACGAAAAAAGCAGCGATCTCAGACTTGAAAGTCTACTCCTCCAAACATGTTTTCTCTCATTAACAAAAAAGCCAATCCAATAAGCTCCACCTCCTTACTGCCTGGACCAATGACAAACATGAAAGAATGGCCAAAAGTCACCAAAGTTGAACATGTTCCAGGCTGTACTAACAGCAGAAAGCTGCTACCGTTAAGACAGATGTGTGGTGCAGTTTGTGTTTGGCGCTCTGCCCTGGATGGTCTAGGAGTGGGTGGGCGAGGCTTAAATTGATTTATATTTTTCCTCTGTTTGAGCATTTATGAAATAAGCAATTATACTGAGTGTAATACAAGTATGTGTAAAATGCAAATTAATAAATCAATGTCAAATTATTATTACTGGGTTTGCTAAATGAGAAACCAAATCTAATCAAGTCCCATGTACAGGGACATAATGATCCAATGTAAGTAACCCGGTCCCATAAACACCACAGTCATCTGCAATGCAAAGTGATGAGAACTCAGAACTAATACAGAGTTTCAAGGAACAACAGCAGAGAGCAGACCGGGAGATCTTTGGCTGACCATCTTGGACTTCATCACTTACTTATGATTGCTGTCAATGTTGGCCTTGTTCTCAGTTTGTGTGTAAGGCTACTGAAGCACTCTAGCATTTAGAAACTACACCAAACATTTCAGCAGTAAACAGATTGACTGATTGATAGACGTACCCCTTGCACAACGCGCAACGCTGCTGGTACGCTGAGGTCACGCGCATGTTTTTACGCATCAAGAACAACTGTCATCCATTGGGCTGCCTCCTTCTACCTCAGTGAGGGCGCTGTTTAAGAGTGTGATGTCATAATGCAAGGGGTCTTTTGATTGATTGATTGAAGATTCTCAGCAACATCACTTAAGACTGTTTGCATTCGCCCATCAGACTGAAGAATAACTCCAATATAGTTTGTGTTTGTGATCAACACATGAAGTGAGAAATTATCTTGTTACATCCACATGTACAGTACTTCATTGATGAAAGTTGACAACTAAGATCAATCACTACCAGCATCAGTTTAAGATTGTAGTTGATATTTCTGAGGCAAACAACTGTGTTGAAATACTGAAAATGTATGAATGGGTTCCTATCATTGGAATTGTACAAGGAACTGTTGGAATGGTTCTCAACACTCTAGCTTGGCTGGTCATCCTTCGCACCAAAAGCCTTCATAATCTGACAAACTACCTGCTGGCATATCTTGCAGTTGTTGACAGTTTTGTTTGCTGTTACTTAATTGTTGACAATGCCAACAATGACAGCCAGCTACCAGAGAGTTTCATTGGTAGAGTGATCTATTGTCGGTTTATCCAAAGTTACTTTGTATTTACATTAACAGCCTACTCATCAAGTTATGGTCTGTGTCTGGTGACCTATGAACGTTATGTAGGAATAGTGCATCCACTGCACTATCCAAGAATGATGTCTACTAAAAAAGTTATCATGATTATTTTCATAGCATTAGGTATGTCAATTTTATTTTCAAGCCCACGTTTGTTTACAAGGCATGCAAACAATGACACCATCAACCCTGGTTGTGAACTGACTGACTCATTTGACACCTTGGAGAGTGTAACCATTGTGCTCTTCGTTCTATTTGGCTACCTGATGCCCATCCTGTTTATGGGTTGGGTTTACTACAAGATCCAAGCCACTCTCAAGAGAAGTGCTCAACGCTTCCAACAACAGAATGTACAAGGAGCAGCCCTTGAGCTTTTACAGGCCAGACAGAATGTGATCAGCACGCTTAAGATTGTCATGGGTGCATTGGTTGTTCTGTGGACACCAGTTGTTTTCCTGTCGATCATCTGCTTACCAGTATTTCCACTGACAGAATGGTACTACAGCGATTCTGGACAAGTTACTTTAATATTATTTGACATATACTTCATGAACTCTATGATCAATCCCATCATTTACATTTTCAAATACAAGAAGTTTCAGAAAGGTCTCAAAGATATGCTGCGTTGTTGCATTGGTCGACCTCTGAGGCCAAACCCGATGGTTGTTCAGATCGCTATGAATGAACGAAACGTGTTAGACTAACACTAGTAGCGCTCAACCATTCCACAGACGGGAGGCAGCCAAAGCATATGACCTATCCCCAGCCTTCCTTCTAGTCCTGGGAACAGAATGCTTGGTCTGATCGGTTGATGAGCGGAGTCGTTGCCTGTATAAGCATCAGGAATATTAGAGTTGTGGGAATGTTCTGCTGAGACATTTGTTTAAAGAAACAATCAGACGTTAAAGGCAAAGTATACCTTTGGTTTTTGGAACCGTTCGATTAGAAATATACAATAAACTAACCTGTGAAACTTTCCTTTTTAAAGGTGGTCGCGTTTTTGAGATATCGCCGAAAATCCGGGGCGAATATGTCCATGCAGGAAAAGTAATCCCCAAAAGGAATACACAATCTGAGAAACATTTCTGACAGAAACTTTTCTCAGATTCAAATTTTGGGTCATGAAAACTGATATCTTTTTACATAACCACATTTCTTCTTTGGAGATGATGTAAGGGACATTTTAATTTGTATCAATCCAGAACTGACATTGATGCTCATCAAACAACTGAACTATGACTGAGAAGAGTCAATCTCATTAGCTGTATTATTACTCATTCTACAAAACATTGGCTGCTTTTAAGATAATGAGAAAATGGAACAGTATTCATTTGTAGAGAGGTCAATGAAGCGTCGTCCTTGTCAAGTTTCCCCAATCAGTTGGTAATCATATTATATTTCATTGTAAAGAAACAGTAACAATTCCAATTATGCCTATTTCTCAACGTTCCAACCATTTTAACATCGGTTTTTAAACATACACATATTTATTGTTCATCATTAATGTCTATATCCTGGGTTTGCCTTTTATCCATTTTATCATGTGCTTGATAATAATAATAAAATTAACAAAAACACATTTATTGTGTGCATTTCACCATCAATTTTTTCAAAAGTCATTACAAAAATCTACAATTTATTTTTTATCATAAAAAGGTCAGCACGATACAGTAATACAGCCATGAGTCAAAAAACAATTGTTTCAATTTTTTTAACAACTTGTCCTGCTAAAAATTGTATTCTTGAAATGCGAAAAATTCTTATTACATGTATTACGAGAAACTTGTCTTTCTTGAGTCACTCCCAAAAATATCCGTAGAAAAAATGTCTAGGGAGTGACACAAGAGCTTTTTTCTTGAAAAAAAATGTTGTTGTTTCAAGAATACGGGGATTTGATAGGCTGTTGAAAAAAACCCTGAACATTGAGCGCAAAGCGCGAAAGCTTGCGAGCTCGAAAACTTGCGAGCAAGAAGCCCACTAATAACATTTATCTTTGGTTTTAAAAGCCCTACTCTGCAGTTTGGGGCTTTATATGTTTTTATCTTCATTTTCTTATGAATTTGATCTTAAGTTTATAGAAAAAATATATATATTATTTTTCTTTTGGGGGGGGGGCAAACAAAAATGGGTTTCCGGTTAAAAACAGAGAAATCACATCCCTGAGAATACCATGTTTCTAGAAGTGAATGGAACAAGTTCTTGTAAGAACAATCTACACAGCAAAGTAGATGGTGTAAAAGCAAATATTTCAGGCAATTTCCTAAAACAACTCACAAACATTGAATCCAATTAATTCTCCTTAAAAAATCCTGAACAGCAATTATATGTGACCATTTATCCACGCAAACTAAGCTAATGGTTTGTGTTCCAAAAGAATATTTTCTGCAAACTTTTCTGTTTGTACAGCTCAACAAAAAATGAGCACCTTTCAACGACAACTGAATCCCCAGACACCATCAGCATAGTAAGTGAGACCATTTGACGCAAGCAAAGCTGAAAATTCAACATAAACTTAACCTAAGGCTCGGACTGGAGATTGCATTTCTTTTTAATTAAAAGCTCTCCTCTCAAAAAAAAGCAAGGTCTACTTATGAGTGCCTGGTGAGACCATTTTAAGCAAACACTTCCCTCCAGGTGCTTGGCGAGTTCCTTTGAATCGGGAGAAAGCCCATGAACAAAAAGACCCTGGTGTGAACCAGTCAGGTCAGTTATTATTGAAAACACGACCCTAGACTAACCTTGGGAGCTGTGGGGCGGATTACCAGTTGGACTACTAGGCGTAATTAATACCATAGTGCAGATTTGTAGGATCCAATATTTTTTTTAAATATTATCCCACCCAACAGTTTGCTCCCGCGCCAAGCCAACTGAAACATGCCTGATTCTCACAGCTAGGCCCTCATGTACGTTCCTCAATGTTTTCCCTTTTTAGGGTAGGGGGAAATGGATTGTGCCGCCCCAATCCCCATTGCCATACTGTTTTGACGGTTTTATTGTTTTTAGGACTCGAATTTGGGGGGGGGGGGGAATTTCCACATGACCGTGGGGCTTCTTACTCTAAATTTTTAACTGGACTGAAAATTGACCAAAATCAAAATAACAAGAAACAGTTTCACACAAACTTTTTTTTAAAGGCACTGAACATGTTTGGTAATTATCAAAGACCAGTATTGTCACTCGGTGTATCCCAACATATGCATAAAATAACAAACCTGTGAAAATTTGGGCTGAATCGGTCATCGAAGTTGCAAGAAAATAAAGAAAGAAAAAACACCCTTGTTGCACAATTTTGTGTGCTTTCAGATGCTAATAAAAGGCTTCATGCATGAAGTCTTTTATTATTTTAGTGAGAAGTTGCCTCTTTCTCAAAAACTACGTTACTTCAGAGGGAGTGGTTTCTCACAATGTTTTATACTATCAACAGCTCTCCGTTGCTGGTTACCAAGTAAGTTTTTATGCTAATATATATTTTGAGTAATTACCAAACGTGTACAGTGCCTTTAAGCACCAAGAGAAGATCTATCTCATTTGTCTTAGTATGGGCAAGTATGCTTTGATACAGAATTGAAACACATTTGTGAAAGTCAACATTTGAACATGGACTGCTATAAATTTGTCCACATGATTCTGTCTTTTCTTATTGTGAGTGCGGAAATAAATGCTACATTGAATTGAATTTAGTTGAATTGAAGGAATAAAATAATGGCCCAGTGACTGGGGTTACAATGGTGCCAGAGCGACATGAGCATCACCGAGTGACGGATTTCAGCGATTTTTAAGAAGCCACTATTACTAGAAAGCACTTTTAAGCCTGACAACCATCGGAATGTTTTCTTTTAATTAAGTGTATACGTTACCTCAATGGTGGGGTGGAGTGCATAGGAAGACAGCTCTAGGCGTACTTGGTCATTACCCTAGAAAACAAAAACAAATTTAAAAGTTGTAAACAAATCAGGCCAAAATAGTATTTGTAAAGAAAAAAATGCAGAAACAATGTAACAACTTGAGTCTTCTCTCAAAACTAAAAATTTCAGATTTAATAATAAATAGTGGCTTCTTATAGACGATGTGACCTGAGACTGTTTACATTCAAACCGCCCTCTGTTGACAAGTCTGTTGTCCAAGTCATGTTCCGCCGGGCAAAAAGACGCGTAGTCATGGTAATATTGCGTGTACTTTCTAGCTGGCTGTCAAGTACACAAAGGTTTTGCCCGGCGACATGCGCGCACATCATGTTATGATTTTCAAATGACGTCAGAGGTCACATCGTCTATATATAAGCGCTCAGATCCGTCACTCAGATAGTGACGCTCAAGGCGCTTCAACAGTCGGTATTTTCCTGCAAGGTATATATGTGGAGCTCCGGCCTTTTTGAAGTTTGAGACCTATTCCATAGCACCATGTAATGGTTTGGCCTTTTTGAAGTTTGAGACCTATTCCATAGCACCATGTAATGGTTTGGCCTTTTTGAAGTTTGAGACCTATTCCATAGCACCATGTAATGGTTTACAAGGTGCTGTGGCGCAATATGCTGTCGATCAAACCAGGAACACCGGGGCGAACCACCTTCTCTTAACGATAAATGCACTGGGTTCTTTTACGTGCATTACACAACACACGGGACCAACGGCTTTACGTCCCATCCGAAGGACGAAGCAATAATGGTTAAGTGTCTCGCTTAAGGACACAAGTGTCACGACCGGGACTCGAACCCACACTCTGCTGAACAGAAACACCAGAGCTTGAGTCCGGTGCTCTTATCAAGTCAATCACACACAATTTTACTAAGAAAATTGTCACATTTAACAACTTATTTTGGTAAAACCACATCTAAACAAGGCATTTTTGCATGAATGAATGAAAGTTATATACGTACCTTTCCCGTTGCACCATGGGATATGTACTGAGCGCCCTCTGCCAGCGCGCATTCCACCAGACCCTTAGCAATCTGTGGTCTAGCCAGAGCTGTACCCATCAGGTAGCGATCTTCATAGAGACAGTTTGCCTGCACACTAGGCCAAATGTTATCCACCACAAATGCCTTACGTACATCCTTGACAACATACTGCAATCAAAACATAAAAAAAGAAACAAACATTATTAGCTTTTGTAGACAAAATCGAACATACTTTTTTCTCAACAACTTAAACTAAAGTTGCCTTTGAATTTCAAAATGTTTCTATAAATCACAATGTAAACGTTTATAAGGGTCAATCAACATTCGCGTTTTTGACATTAAAAAGGGAAACAAAAGAAGGACAAGAATTATAAGCTTTGAAATTGCAAAACCAAATGTTTGTAGAAAAAATCAAACAAACGTTTTTCTCAACAACAATTTAAGTCGCCTTTTAATAAATAAATAAAAGGTCCCTATAAATCACAATGTGTCTATTGGGGTCAATCAATGTTCCACATTTAAGGCTTCTTCTTCACACAGGTAGCATTTTACAAATCCCTGCCCACACCCCACCCCCCCAAATAAATAAAAAGTTTGGTTCTTAGGCAAAGTAAAATAAATAACATGTTGTTCGTCCGGACTTTTAAAAAAATTGGTGAGGGAGGTCCTTGTTATTTGTTATTTTCAAATTTTTTGTTATTTTTTTTTCAAGATGGCCACCATGTCTAAGATTGCCGCCATAACATATAGACCTTTCTTTACAACATCACAGCCCGAGTTTTTGCCAACCGAGGTTGGAAAATTATTGAAAGCCAAAAATGCAAATAAAAAAACGGATAGTTTGTAGCAATGTTTAATATACACATAACACAAATATTCAAAAATATGTTGAATTGATGGAAACAAATCAACTAATCATTTATTACCAAGGGCATATTAATCAAGCAGAACGAATGGCGAGGATTCTGAATAAAGGTGGAAACTTTTTTATATCGAGTTTGTTGTTTTGTGGAGTGGATATTCTGAACTCCAAAAAATTTATTCCCCCCCCCCCCCTTTTTTTATATATTTTTTTAAAATAACAAATAACAACAAAATCGGTGCAGCATCCAAAATCGGAGCGGGCTGGGACGAGCAACATGTTATTTATTTTACTTGGCCTTTTCCAAAATGAGAAAACCATTATCGATGATAAACAAAAATTCACTTTGGTTGATGACCACAGTTTGCAGCAGATAAGTGTTCACAATTTCCTGTTTTACAAGTCCCACCTTGCAACACTGTTTACCATTTTTTTGAAAACCCAAACAAACCCAGTAATAAAAAGAATCACAGAATTACTATACAATGTGTAGCTATACAGAATTTTTTTTTTACCATAGAATACATCATTTAAGTAAAAGTTACATTAACTTAAGTTAAAACGAGAATATCAAGTTTGGGTGCAAAATACTGAAAACAACTCATGCATGATTCGCAATTCTGAGAATTTTTGTTTATTGGTTTCTTATCAACAGGAGCATTTAAGACCTTACTACCATTACCATTTTATATAACAAGTAAGCTTTTCTTTGATAAAAATTATACATTTGTTTTGTTGGGGTCATTACTAAATGTTGACCTTCCCTTTAATCGAAACCCATAGATTCTTGATAAATTACAGAGTGGGATTGAAGCTGGACAGAAAACCCTGGATTGATCACAGTCACAGACATTATTTTGATATCAAAGATGGTTACACTATTTGTTTACATGCAACCACAATTTATTGAAACCATGGAGGAAGGAATCATGTTGAAACAGTACACCACATATCTTTGTGCAGAGTCCCTTCACAAACACTCCAACACAGAGTACTGCACAGTACAGCAACCTACAGACTGTATGCAAATGCACTGTGCATGAAACCATATCTATGCTAATGTGAAGCTAAGGGTCATGGGTCAGCACACTCACAGAGCTGGTGAACAAATGCACGAGTTGTTTTGTAGGCATACGTAATGGGTCACACACACACAGCAGTGGCTTGTAAAGGGCAGTTCGTCTGCCATGCATACAGACAAGCTGTTATGACCTAATGCAGTAACACACAGTGTTTCAGCTTGTAGTGTACATGTACATGTACACTGTACATGCTGTGAATTTTGTGTTGTAGTAGAGACTGACTGGGATTGAGTTTTGGAGTTTCAGAAAACTGCTGTGGCTTTTCAGACATTATTTCTACCTGTGGAGAGGGTAGAATGGCAGGGGCACAACAAGAGATGACGGCAGGGTAATTATCACAAACTGATGTTTTATTTCTGTTTAGTATAAAGTAAAACACCACAAGGAAAACTGTCTGGGTAAATATAAAGTTGTATCCCGTTAATCTAGGCTCCCTTTTCTTGCTGCCACTTCCCAGGCTGTGTTGTAAACTTGGCGGTTTATGTCTGGTGAATGTTGGAGTTTGTTTCGGAACAGATGCTGAATCTTACCTCAACTTTTTTTGTCAACCCCCCCCCCCCCCCCCCACAAAAAATAATAATTAAAAAAATTAAAAAGAAAAAAATTTGTTTCATATGATAATTTTTTTGTTTTCATAATTAGTCAAAAATGGAGCAGTCAGACACAGACGCTTAAAATGGGGAAGGGTATCAGTCTTGAGGTCAGTAGACGGGTACCCAAGTACTTACTCAACCCATGGAGGTAGAAATACCTCCATGCTCAACCAAAGTACATGTACCTACATGACCAACGACCACCAATAACGGGATGGGAAGTTTAAAATCACTAATTTTCCTATTCCCTTCAGTTTCAGACAGAACTTTGTGGAAAAAAGTTAAACAACTACACAAACAAATTAGAGTAAATAGCCAAGCAGACACAATTTTGTATGGTACAATTTTGTTAGTTTTTTTATCTCACTAGAGTTAACAAGAGTTTTTTTAAAAGCTGCATGGCTTGCTGTAAATTTGTTATTGGGTAATGGATAATTGATAATTAATACTGGCACTCAGCTTGTTCCTATCAAGGTTTTAGCCAGGATTTGGTAAAAGGGTGTCCAAATCTGCTGGAAATTTAAAAACTGGGTGTCCAAATTGTTCACTTATGTACAATACATTTACATGTAAAATGACAGATGAAACAGGGTGTCCAAATTTAAAACAGGGTGTCCAAAAGACACCCAGACACCCCTCTGGCTAACAGTACACTATGGTTCCTATAAAAACCCTCCTGCTGTCTAAACCATTTGTCATTATCCAGTATTTTTATGAATGATACATGTATGACATGTTTGCAAGCCTAAAACATGATCAGGTGGTGAATACAGATCAGTACACAGTACAGAGTAACTGAGCTCCCACTACTGTCTGACAACTATTCACAAAGTCTGTGGTTGAATGGTGCACTATGCCAGCCAGCAATATGATATATGTGGTGAATGCATATATGGTAAACACATAGCAACCATAACAGAGTTGGTTCTGTGAGCTTCTGTTATAATCTGTACAGCTACATAGTACATGGCTTCAAATGGGTGGTTAACTTGCTGGAAAATGGTACCCAGGGACATGATTAGAAACTGGTTTAAGATAAATTCAGAAAAAACCTCACTCTGATTGGCTACGGGTCTCCTTTCATTGGCAAACTTTTGAATTACAGTGCTTGAATGCACTTAACACTAGGCCTAATTTCATAAAAATGCTTGGACAACAAAAGTTTGCTTATCAGATTAAGGGTTACCAGCTAATTATACCATGTCACATGTTCAAAATGTGACTGGTATCTGGCTTGCTCATGCATAGCAGAAAATGTTTAAGCAATATATTCTGCTTAATAAGCAGCTCAATGAGATTGGGCCCTGGCCGACTTGATATGGGACATATTTTACTTTCATGTTTCCCTCCTTTTTTTGTCCTGTGCAATGAGACTACTTGTATTTTGTATACATGTACTTGAACTTTGATAGATGGCAAAACAAACAATAATAAAAAGTAACAATAATAATTGTTATAAGACTGGCACCCACCGAACAAGGATATTGACAAAATAGGGAGACCGCCATCATAGGGCTAGATAGCTCAGTTGGTAGAGCGCCGGCACGTCAATCCGGAGGTCGCTGGTTCAAATCCCACTCTAGTCAATTTTTCCTTGTTCAACCCAAAATCATTTAAAATTTACCCAGTCAGTTTCCCTTGTGGTTTATTAATTGAACAAGTAATTTTAATAACAATAGTAAATACTTTTTTTGTCAAAGGTCATCATTCATTGTTTATGTATAAAGCTGGTTTTTATCAATTAGACTTTTATTGCTTAATGTTAAACATAAAGCAAGCCAACACTTGTCACATATTCACATCCAATGACGCATGAACATTTTAAAACTTTTTACCGAGGGGCCCTAAAACCTTGGGGGGGGGGGCATGATAAGGGCTGTAAATTATGTCCCTTGTATCGACCATGTGACCTGTGACATCACATGTTTATGTAAGATCCACAGTGGAATTCCTGCAGGTATGATTTAAACACAACTCAGTGAAATAAAACTTTTTTTTTTCCCCAGCACATCTCAAAACTTGTTCAGCTGTTATTTTTATACCACCTCAGTCTTGAATTTACATGTATGTGGAAATTGCGACACAAAATGTAAAATTTCCCATATGAACAGTGTATATCTTGCCTGCCTGAAAGGCCCTGGATTGTATAAGGTCACTCTGTTAAAGTTTTGTCTGCACCTGCTGGTTTGCACTTCAACCAATCAGCGAGTATAAAAAAAAGAGTTTCCCCCAACAAATTCAGTAATGTTTTTAAATAAAGTAAACTGGATTAAATGAATTGAGAAAAATAAAATTGAAATAAATGTAATTGGCATCATTCCAAGATTATAAACTTTACATACATTGGGGGCAAAAAATTAATACTTATTAAATTTTCACAGAAAAAGAACACTGTTGACGTCAAATAGTTTGTATGAGGTATTTGTTTCAGAAATAATTTGCATATATGTGTCCCAATTTGCTATGAAATGATACTGAAAAATAGCATTTATACGTGAGATTTAACTATTCGACCATTCAATATCATCCACACTTTGAATACTTAACAACGCCAGTCTGTAATATGATATCACACTGCTAAAAAAGGTATTCTTGAAATAAGAAAACATTATTTCAAGAAAACGTTCCTTGTGTCACTCCCAGAAATCTTAGTAGAATAATTTTCTAGGGAGTGACACAATAATGTTTTTCTGATACCAAGAATACCAATGTTAGCACTAGCAGTGCATGTTATGAGAAGTGCACTACCAGTGCATGTTATGAGAAGTGCACTACACAGCACACTGTCAACCCTTCTACTATCCACTGTGGTTTTGAATAAGAGATCAATTAAGCCAGCCTGCAATATGATATCGTGTGGTGAATGCATACTCGAAGTACACAGTCGACCCTCCCACTGTCTGACCCATTCATTCCTCCCAGCTATGTTTGAACGAAGGAAAAATGTTCAACTACCACTAATGACCCTTTTTTCTTCTTCACACAATTTATTTGAATAGGACTGATCCCCAAGAAGAAACAAACGGTGAGAGTAGACTGCTGGGAGAACAAAGTCAGGGGACTAGACCACTGAAGCACCAGAACTCTGATAATGGGAAGTCAGGGACAATCTGGCCGATCAAAGTGGAGAAAGAGATCGAGAGTGATCCGGAGGAGCACTGGAAACCGGAGAATGTCTTCTACATCCCCCAGGCTGGTCCCTCGTCTGTTTTCATATCAGACGTAAATGGAGATGACGAAGATGAAGAGTCTCTGGATTCATCATCTGACTCCAGTTATGAGAATGATCATGACGAGGCGTCCAACGAGGACGATTCCGATTCCTCTGAAATGAACTCGTCCGATCCTGAATCAGAGGAGAGGGAGGCAGAGGATGAGGAGATCACCTCAGACTCATCTGAAAACTTTGACAACGATGATGAGTTATTCTACCAGCCGGTGAAGAGGTTCAAGAAAGATCACAAATATCCTCCAGGATCTGATGATGACCCTGATCCACCTAGCGAGAGTAAATGGAATGAAGTGCACTACTCTTCAGATAGATTCGGTTGGTCCAGAAATCGGAAAATAATTAAGATGCACAAGTTTAAAGGAGCATCACCTGAAGGGTCCACGATCGTCAGGCCAGAGAAGGACAGCCCTCTTCATTACTTCCTGATGTTTTTCCCTCTTGTACTCTTCAAGAAGATGGCTCGCTATACAAATCTAGCCGGGCGGTCTCATCCCCGATTCAATACATGTAAGCGTACCACGACAGAGGAGATTCGGGCCTGGCTGGGCATTAAAATGCTCCAAGGAGTGCATTACAACAAGAGCTACATGGATGACTGGTCTACCCATCCGGGTCTTCGAAACACCCTCATTGCAAACACCATGGTCCGGGAGAGGTTTTGCCTTCTAGGCGAGGTCCTTTCATGCGCCAACCCAAACAAGGGTCCTAAATCGGTCAAGAACCCCCAGCAGCGTTGGGCGTACATGATCGCCCAACCCATGTACCCTCTCCAGCTAGTCTGGGACACAGTTGTCACCAACTGTCTTGCAAACTGGAATCCAGGCAAACAGATCGCACTGGATGAAGCAACAATGATCTTCAAGAGTGGCAGTTCAAACTCCAAACGATTCTTTATGCCCCTCAAACCAAACAAGATGGGTTTCAAAATCTTCACCATCTGTGATGCCAAAACTGGGTACCTCCTCAACATGATCGTACGGCCTGAATCTGGACTAAAGATGACAGAACTGACGCTCAAGTTAACGGAACCCTTCTTCAATCAATACCATGAGCTCTATCTCAAACATACAATCTTGTCACCGGCTCTTGCTTCCCAGCTCCTAGACAAAAGGACATACATCTGCGGGCCAGTGAAGAAAGTCAGCAAGGGTCTCCCTGATGAGTTTAGTCTGAAACCCTTGGTCAATCCAAATAATTACAAGAAGATTACGGAGATCAAAAACGCTCCTAGAGGCACTATGTACTTTAGGCAAAACGGAAAGATGACGGCAGTTATCTGGAAAGACTGCAAGGCTTTGTACCTTCTCTCCACGTGCCACCAGAGCTACCGGAACAAGTCTACTGACTTCCTTGGGAGAAAAGGTAGAAATGAGAAGGGAAAGACTAAGTCAAGCATCAGAGCTCCTCCACAAGTAATCGACCATGCCAAATACATGGGGGTCAACCGCCACGACCAACTGCGTTCCTCCCAAACCTGCAGCCGCCAGTCGATGAGATGGTGGCGAAAACTGCTTTACTTCCTCATCGACGTGAGTAGGGTCAACGCATGGCTCTGTTACAAAGAGAAAACAAAGGGCAACCCAGCGAGAGAAATACTGAACCATCGCATGTTTGTCGTCGAAATCGCAACTGCACTGATAGCAGGCTTCGCCGAGGGCGCACCAGTTCACCAGCACATGGGTCAACCGGTGCCACTGGCCAATGGTCCCAAACACCAGCTGATACGCATGCCAAGCCCCTATGGAAAGATGTGTATTGAGTGTCGAAGGGCAGGGAGGAAAACTGCCAAGGGGAAACCCATATCCACTCGGACTGGTTGCATGGCTTGTAATATCCACCTGTGCAAGGGACAGTGCTTCCTTGCATTCCACTCTGCTGAGGGTGTTAAAATCAAAACCCCGGACATGGTACTCAACGATGATTTATTGTAAAGCTGCCTTTTGAAGAGCACAAACTGCACACTCTAGCCCTACATCATACTTACAAGTGGAGTCATACATTGGTTTTTGTCAAAGTACTGCTGATTTATGTGCCAAATTATCAATAAAGATACCAATAAAAGTTTTGGACTGAATAGTGTCTACTTGTTGAGAAAACTGCAAAAAACTTTATTGTTTTTTTCTTTCATCAAAAACGTCGAACCCAAATAACATTAGCAAAGTGACACGGGTACAAACCGCATCTCCGGCTGCAGCATTCACTGACGGATACCAGTGAAATTTGAATTTCAGCCAACCCTAAGGGAATCTGAGAAACGATGCATGCATGAATCTTTTCTCAGCTCCAATGTTTTTGGGTTAAAAATTATCCAAACCATATTACTTCGAAGGGAATCCTTTTCTCAAAATAGTTTCTACTATCAACAGCTGCAGTGCTTCTCACCAAGCAAGTTTTTAAAGTCATTATTTTTTGGAGTGCTTTCCAATCTATGACCCTACCTCTAAACCATGTTATTATTTATCCTCATTGAAAGCAATGAACCCTAACTAAAATGACAAGACGGTCAGGCCCCTTTTTTGATACAGTGATAATCAGTATCCATTATTAATACTAGATACAGGGAACAATACAAAGATGGTGCTCTGTAGACAAAGTCTATAACACTGGTTTTGGAAGAACACATTAATTTTAAGTTTTCAACCGGAGAAAATTTCAATTAAAACTTAAATAAATAATTCATGGAAAATTCATGGAAAATGTCAATGAAAATTTCAATGAAAATTTCATTGAGAAATTTTTGGTGAAAAACAAATTTGCAAAATGTTGAAAGATTACAGCATTTCAGATGGACAAATTACAGCTGATTTTTTTGCCATAACAACAATCCCTCTTTAAAATGGCGAGTGCGAGCCAGAAGACATTAGGTTCAGTTGTTCAACTGGCTTGTAAATAGTTTTTTTTCTTTTTTATCAATCTTGTCTTCCAAAAAGTACTAATTACTCCATTCTTTAGCAGCGCATTGTATCTTTGCAAAATGCGCTTTATAAAGTCTTAATTATTATTGTTTAACACGAATACAAATGAAAGCCTCTCAACAATTTTGGGGAAAAGTGACAATGTTGTTTCCTTTGGATGACATGATAGTAGTTTAAAGGGAAAGTAAATTTGACATCATTGTTAATTTTTTTATATTTTTTTAATAGATTTTCCCGCTCATATTCAGCAAAAATAAATTCAGTTTCAATATCACACATTTCAATTCACGCCTGTTTCCAGAGATCGTTCAATCTAGGGTTTATTTTTAGCTACTATTGCATTCAATTTAGTTTTTGTTCACACATGATTTTCTTCTTCTCAATCAGGTTTGTTTCACTTTTTTTTTTTTTTTTTTTAAATTCAAGACCACATTCTCAGCCGAAATTCTACTTATATTTTCAATTGATGAAATTGAATGGTTGACCACATTTTTGTTGTTTGTGATATTGAATGATCTTTGCGGCCTAATGAATTTGAATGTTCTCATTTGACCTGTGAATGATAACTGTAGATATTGAATTATTCCTTTTGTCATGTTTGACTGTTTTCGTTTGAACATGAATAGTAATGCAAAGAAGCATTCATTTTCAAACGAAAACAAATTCTCCGGTTGGTTCAAATGATTGGTCTATGATTATGAATTACACAAATCAACAAATTGTGATTCAGTAACTAGACAACAATACTTAAAATTCTAGTCATTGTGAAATTAGTGGTTAGCTTGGCAGGAATCGAACCCACAACCTTGTGATTACAAGTTCAACAGTCTAACCACTTGACCATAGTGAATGCTGATGAAACAGGGCATTTATTTTCAAAAAAATTATTTTAGCACTTATTTTTGTAAAAGTTTTTGAAATTGGTCAGCAATTTCCCTACATAGCACAGGCAGTTTTATTCCCATCTACATGTACCATAATTCAACCTATCACAAGAGAGAGAAAAACATGTTATGTTTTGTTCATTTGTTACGTTTTGTTCACATTTTGATTTTGTTGATGTTAATATTTTATTGGGCTTTGATTTCAAACAAGAAATGGTGATTTTCTATTTTTGGAGTGTTCAAATTATTTTGTGAAATAAATTCAAATTGTTGAAAAATAGTGCACATATATTTTGTGTTCAAAATTTCCTTGAAACTCTTTGGTGAATCCATACAAGGGGATTTTCTGCTTTTGGTTTTGGACAATCAGCCATTTGCGATTTAGATTTGAATAATGTCTGGTACAATGACTTGACAAAAAGTAGTTAAAGGCACTGGACACGTTTGGTCAAAGACCAGTACTCTCACTTGGTGTATCCAAACATATGCATAAAATAACAAACCTGTGAAAATTCGAGCTCAATTGGTCATCGAAGTTGCAAGAAAATAATGAAAGAAAAAACACCCTTGTTGCACAAATTTATGTGCTTTCAGATGCCTGAAAAGGGCTTCAGGCCTGAAGTCTTTTTCAGATTCATGTATTTTAGTGAGAAATTACCTCTTTCTCAAAAACTACGTTACTTCAGAGGGAGTCGTTTCTCACAATGTTTTATACTATCAACAGCTCTCCGTTGCTCGTTACCAAGTAAGTTTTTATGCTAACAATTATTTTGAGTAATTACCAAATGTGTCCAGTGCCTTTAAGCACAAGAAAATTATGCTCACCAGAATAAGATTACCAGCCAAAATATAATTCTACTGTATATTTCCCACTTGTGACTGGTATCCTGCTTATTTTTGCTTAGCAGAAAAATCTCAAGCAATATTTGCTGCTTAAGCAGTTCCATCCATGAAACTGGGCCTAGATTTCACGGTCTTTATGCACTGATAAGCTGCTATGTATACATTTGGTGCTTACCAGAAGTCCAGGCTTAGTGGTATTTTGTAAACAAAGTATGTCATGATTCAAATTGTTTATTTGTTTACATCTGTCACTGATTGTTTTGAGTTTGAATTTTTAAAATAAAAACATATTTCATTGTTCTTGGAAAAGTAAATTTTTTTATATTTCTTAATGAAAGCGTTTGCAACCAAATAATTGATTAAACTACATGAAACCATGGTCCAACTTCGTAGCTGCTAAAGCACAAAAGTGGCTAAGCACAAACAATTCTGCTTACCAGACTAAGGTTACCAGCCAAAATGCCATGACATTACGTACAATTTCTGACTGGTATAATGCTCATTTCCACTGGGAAATTGTTTAGCAATATTTTCTGCTTAAGCAGCTCTATGAAATTGAGCCCAGCTCTCACAGAAAACCAAAACAAAATTTGAGCCAGGGCAATTTTGAGATTTTATATTTTTAGGTATTTTTCAGATTCTCAGGGTCATAAACTCAAGTCAATTTGAAACCTTTCCTTTTAGCAACTTTAACAGTCAACCAAAAAACTCAAAACTGAGCACAATGGTAATTTTTTTAATAAAGCACTAATTTTTGTCCATGTTCAAAAATTACAGCGCTTTATTAAAAAAATTATCATTGTGCTCAGTTTTGAGTTTTTTGGTTGACTGTTAAAGTTGCTCAAAGGAAAGGTTAATGGTTGGAAAGGGAACGATCGGATGTTTCTAATGATGGAAAATAAAAAGACCTAGCAATTACTCTTCACTTGCTACTTAAGAGAGAAACAAAACATGTATCCTTGTTTTTGTAGAAGCATTTTATTTGTCTGACATCTAAATGGCAAAGCACCCAAGGGGAAAGGGGGGGCCCAGGATTAAATGTTTGAGAGTTGCTATTTGACTTTTTTCGCGCTCAGATTTTACAGTGTGAACAAATTATATATTTATTTTACAGCAATGTACATTTTCAGTATTTCTTTTGGGGGACAATCCACAGGCTGCATAGGTGGGATTGGAACCCATTACCCCTGCATTCTAGATCAGATGTCTGACTCTAAGGTAGGGTCATAGATTGGATTTTGTTAACGTAATGCTGATTTATACGCCAAATTATCAAGAAATATACAATACAAGTCAATTGTTGTAAAAAAATAGTAAAAACTGTCTTGGTATTGTCATCAAGAACATCAAGCCCATCCACGTTTCACGAGGTGACGGCGGGTACTCATCAACCGCATCTTCAGCTGCAGCATTCTTAAAATGGACACCATCAAAATTTGAATCATCCAAACTCACCTTGAGGCGAGTTTCAATTGGGAGATTTCTCTGTTGTAAAATCCAACTGTTTTAATTTACTTTTAAGTGCATTCGGCTTGTGACCTTCCTGGATCCTCCAATATCCTCCACTCTGTGGGGACTCCGAATGTCTGGGGCCAATTTCACAAAGAGCTGCAATAGATCTTAATATGTGAATTGATCTTAAAAATGTGACGCAGCAAAATTGTCTCGGGATGAATCTCGTGCTTTGTGAACTGAAATCAAGTCCAGGCCAATCGGTTAACAATTGTTATGTGGGCCAAGGAGGTTTGGGGCTACATAACAGTCCTCAAATCATAAAAAATCAGCCAGCTCCTAGATAACATTCTGGATGTTTTCAGAGAGTTGGGTTATAAAACTTGTATTTTGAAAATTATACATATATTAAACCTCCCAGATAAATGTATTTTTGGGCAACCACCCATTTCTTTACCCCCTGAATGCACCATGCTTGTAGATTAAATTTTACTCTACACTCATGTTTTATGTAAACAGCTGCTTCAACTTGGGGTCTGAATAAAAATAAACAATGTCAGTAGCTTCAAAGGTCTCGGGTCAAAGGTCACTGTGGGCTTATGTTTATTCTGGTCTCACACTGTACACACGTGGGTGGTCATACAGAAAGGTGGCTGTGTGTAGATGCAGTGTGCCTGCATCTATTTGTACTGTGGTGATTGTAACTGGTAACCACACAGGCCTGTCATGCTGTAGCAGTAATTGTTATCTGTACTGGCAGTCTGGGCTTTCTGTGGCATGCAGGAATTGTAGACATTGATTGTAGGTCCTGTGGTGCGTAGTTGAATGCTGTGCACATCTCAAACCAGGATAGTTTTCCCCCCATCCCGACATATTTAGAAGGAATAGAACACGGTCATGGAGGAAGGCAGACAGCCTAATCAAGGGTAAATATTATTTTTGGAAGGAGTCATTTACTGTGGTGTGTACGTGTCATGAAGTATGCTGAGTTTACTGCAGCTAAAGATTGGGTTTTGTGATGATGGATGTATTCAGTATGACTACGTGTGCAGTGTACAATGGTTGTGTATATTGTATGCATTGTACATGTATGTACCTCCTTGACTTGTTTGTTGTGGAAAGCATTGGTGCATGGGAAAGAAAGGGTTTTAACAAATTGCAAAATGCAAACAATTTTTAAAATTGTTTTTTTAAGGCAGAGGTTCTTTATCTAACTCCAAGTACAGTGGCTTAGACCACTTATTTTTATTACTTTTTTAAAGTGCACAGACACTGTTGTGGTCGTCGCAGTATACCCATTTTTGAAAAAGCAAAAAGCAATAAATAACTAATTAATTTTGAAAAGCCAACATTTTTACTTCTTAGGTCACGAAAAAATTGAGATAAAAAACTGACATGTTTTAGAAGGTAGTCAATGCAGAATAGACGAAGAACAACAAACATTAAACATGATGCAAAAAGCAATGTAGCCTACAAACAGAGGGCGCCCTTTTGCAATGCCTTGTGGGATACAATTCAAGGCATCTTTTGAAAGTCCGCTTCCGAGTCAAGAGACTTTGGCAATGGCAGTCCACAGCAGCCACAACATGGAAGACAAGTTTCAGTACATAGGCCCTAGGCCTACCTACAGGTTTAGCATAGTACATAAAAACTCAAAAATATTTGGTGTGACTTTACAGCCCAAAATTATGCTCATGTGCTCAAACACTTCTAATTTACTTTGTGGTGGGTCACAGGGTCAAGCCAGGCAAGCTGCCCCAGCAAGATTCATAATAACTTTCACAGTCTGATCCGGTGACTTTCACATATGTGTAACTTCAACCCCTTTAGTGCTCTACTACTACTATTATACATTTTATTATAATACAATATAAGGCTGACACTACAGTATGCTGCTGTGCCTTGGACTTGTAGACAACTGTAGGCACAGTTAGTGGGGGGTACAGTGCTGTCTGGGTTGGCTTGCTACCCAAAGATAACAAACAAATTAAACTGTGCAAGTCTTGCGGGTATCAAAAACAAACAAATAAAACAAAGACTATATTTTTCTATGAAATCAAATCTTATTTTTAAATTCTATTTTATAGAAACACAAAACTTGTGATAATTTGTGATAAAAATCCATAATTATTTCGGGGAAATCAGATGTTTCTTTCTTTAAAATTCTTAATGCATGCATTTTTTACATTTGTTTTTAAAGGAATAATTTAATGACTGACTCTCCTTTTGTTTTTCTTGGAAGAAGTTTCCAGGGGTCGATTTCACAAAGCACTAAGATTCATCTTAAGATGTTATCAGTATTACCATAGTGATTTGTATTGTGACATCACTCTTTGCTAAGTAACTACGATGGATTTGCAGTTACGATCAATCTTAACTCTTTGTGAAATCGAGCCTTGGTTATGGATAAACTCTGACCTCAAATTGACCCCTGGCATGATGCGCAGCACACTTGTATTGTACTTACCCTTTATCCTGTTCCCCATTTTTGGAGTCACAAAGTGTACACACAGGAATTGACCCCCAAAATGGTGAAATGGTTGAAGTGCATTTTGCAGAGGTGCGTTCTGCGTCTGCAAGGGGTCAATTCTTACCAGTTCCACCAACTTATGTTACATGTCCAACATATAATTCAAGTTAGATCATGTTATATCATGTTATTTCATACTTAATTGTATAAAAAAACTCAATTACAATTTTTGTTTTGCTATATCAATCATTATTGGTCAGACTTATTTATAGGATTCAAACTGCCTCAACCTACTGGGCAAGCTCAGTGGTGCAGTGGTATGATATGTGCTCTAGAATAGCAAAGGTTGTTGGTTCGAATCCCAACCAAGTATAAAAAATTGACCCATGCTTGTTGATTATTTTTGACAGGACTCAAGAGATTAGAGTGCTTAATGCACATCAGTGTGCAATTAAACAAATATAGAATTCTTTATCCCTGGTGCAAAATTAACATATTTATTATCGTTGTTTACGAAGGTGGTAGATTTTTGCACTGGTGACAAAACAACTCAAATTTTCATTCCTAATCTGCCTACACCCACAAACATACACTTTTCTTGAAATAAAAATAATTTCTTTCCATTATTATTTTTTTAATCATTGACAGGGTGGAGCCCAACAGAAAAAGGTTAAAAACTGAAGATCATCAAGAGGTGGGGCGAGATTATGCATATTTGTCAGAGAATGGAGAAACGCTGGAGGCTGTGCCAGTGAAGGTGGAGATACAAGACGGTAGGAATCAAGATGGCCGGAATGAGTGGGCAGAGGAGAGCTGGACGATGCAAAGGGGAGATGGTGAAGATGAAAGTCAACAACCTGGTCCCTCCTCTTCAGTTGTGTCTTTGATGAGCAACGACGATGATGAGAACGACGACGATGATGCCAAGTCCATCTCGGATTCATCAGTCAGCATCGAAGACGAACAAGACAAAGAGTCGATCTACACTGATTCGGAGTCGGGTACGGAGTCCTCAAACCCGCCTTCAGACAACGAAGATTTTCTCTTCGACTCTTCCTCCGACTGCTCCGAGGACAAGGGCTATGAGTCTAAAGCAAAGCGCAAGCGAGGTATCATCTCCAAGCCAGGATCAGATGATGATCCGGATCCATTAGACACAGATAACATTGTCTACCCGACAGATAAACATGGCTGGTCCAGAAATCTCAAACCAATTCACATCCACAGGTTCAAAGGGCCAACACCTCACGGGCCGAACATGACCCGACCGGAAAAAGATGACCCTCTTGGCTACTTCTTGGCATTCTTCCCGCTGATGCTTTTCAAGAAAATTGCCCGATACACAAACTTGTCTGGACACGGAAATCCCCGTTTTACTAAGCAGACGACACCTGAAGAAATCAAGGCCTGGATCGGTATCAAAATGGTCCAAGGTGTCCATAGAAACCAATGTTTTGAGGATGACTGGTCGACTAATCCAGCCCTGAGGAATTCCCTGGTGTCCTCCACAATGACAAGAGGGAGATTTAACATCCTCTCCGAGGTGCTGGCTTGCGCTAACCCTAAGAAAGGTCCTAAGACCATCAAGAATCCACAGCAGCGATGGGCTTACATGATGACCCATCCTATGCACCCACTAGAGATTGTCTGGGACACGGTTCTCGCCAACTGCCTCGCCAACTGGAACCCGAGGAAAGAACTCTCCATGGATGAAACCACGCTGCTGTACAAGTGCAGGCACCATAACGTCAAACGCTTCCTCATGCCACTGCAACCGAACAAGACAGGCTTCAAGATCTTTACGGTGTGCGAGTCCAAGACGGGGTATCTCCTCAACATGCTGGTGCATCCTGAAACAGGAATCAATACAAAGAGTGTTGTCCTCAAGATTATGGAGCCTTTCTTGTATCAATTTCATGAGCTGTATCTCAAACGAACCTACACATCAGTAGTCCTGGCTACAGAGCTCCTCAAGAAGCGGACATTTCTCTGTGGAGAGGTCAGAAAGTCTGCCAAAGGCTTCCCTGTTGATTTCAGCACTGACCCTATGGTCAATGTACAAAGTCATAAGAAGATCCAAGAGCTTGAGAAGGCACCCCGATGTACCATGTACTTCAGGCAACAAGGTAAGATGTCAGCGGTCATTTGGAAAGACAGCAAGGTGGTGTCCATGATCTCCACATGCCACCAGAGCTTTCGGGACAAGACCGAGGACAACATCAAGGACCAGGAGAAAACTGCAAAGAAGAAGACCTCATACCATGCGCCTCCCCATGCCACCGCCTTTGCACGACAGAGTGCAGGTGTTCGCCGCAACGAGCAGCTCCGCTGTTACCAGTCCTCCAGCCGCCACTCCATGAAATGGTGGCGGAAAATTCTCTACTTCCTCATCGATGTCAGCCGGGTTAACGCCTGGCTTTGCTACAAAGCAAACACTAGCACTGCATCAACCACGGATGGACAATCAAGCACCCATTTTAACCATCACTACTTCACCATCAACCTCGCCACCACTCTGATTGCTGGTTTCGCGGAGGGTACCCCGGAGTACCAGCACCTTGCTAAACCGGTACCTCTCTTAAACGGTCCGAGGCACCAGTTAATCCGTATGCCCAGTACCTTCGGTAGGATGTGCATGCAGTGTCACCTGGAGGGTAAGAGGACGCCCAGTAAGAAGGCTATTATGACACGGACTGGATGCATGTCCTGTAACATTCACCTCTGTGCTGGTCGTTGCTTCCTCATCTTCCACTCAGCAGGAGGGGTCAACGTTGACATTTGCAAAGCGTCACCATCAAAGAACGAAGAGAAAAAGTGACAAAACAAATCCTTTTCAACTGTGAACATGCTTTTTGTGCCCCAGAATGTTATTGTTTTGATATCCAGCGTGCCTTTACTTTAGTAATTACACATTTACATTTTATCTTCAAGCAAACTTGAATCCTTGATTCTGATTGGTCAACCCATAGCAACAAGAAGTGTGCTATAAACCGGTCCATATCACACCCTGTGTATTGCTCTATTCTAACTCTGTGTATTGCGTTATTTTATGCTACCGTACCTGAAACGTACAGCTGTTCCAACAACACCAGGAATTGTGTTAAGCTATGTGTCAAGTTTGCATGAAGATAAATTTGTTATCCCACGGGCACTCGTGGAACACAGAAAAAATACTTCGTCTGTGTCCCACATCCAACTCAGCCTTCAGCCTCATTGGTTATGGGACGCAGAAGCGCTTGTGTGATACCTAATACTAATACTGGGTTCTTGTACCGATCATGAATGTATCCCAGATGCTATAAACCAAGGCCAAGTTCGTGCAAGGAGTATCGTTGACCATAGTTCGACTAAGTTAGCCCGAACTCTGTCTAGTCAACGATAGTTGGACTACGCTAGTCGACTATTTGGTACCAGCCTACGGGGCATGGTCGCATCGCTGGTAATCAATAGCCGTATATAGCACAGTGCAGAGTGGACCAGTTATAAGTCGCCGGTCGCGTTGACATGACATGACTATTGACTTCAGTCGTTCGCACTACGTACGTCACTAAACAACCACTAGTTAACCATTTGTTCTTGCGCGAACTTGGCCCAAGGTGCTCCACAAAATTATTCCTGCTTCAACCAATAGAGGGTGCTCCCCAAGTTTGTTCGGCATTCTGGACCCAAATTTAAGAAGCCACTGAATTGAAACCAGGTCCTTAGAATATTTTTTATTCGGTGTTTATCCAGGGTGTTCCTCAGGATTTCCCAAAACTGTGGCCAAAATGTGGGGCATTCTGAACAAAAAATTTTGAAGTTTTTCATCTGAATGTTTTTACTTGATTTTTATCGTTGGTTTTAAAAGCTGTACTGTGCAATCCGGGGCATTCTAAATGGTTTTAAATTGATGGTTTTTGTGAAATTGATCTCAGGTCCCATCCCAACACACACAAAAAAATATTATTATATTTTTTGCATAGTGGCTGTAATCCGCAAGTATCAGCCAGCGATTTTCACGTATCATCCTGATACGCTAGCTTGTGCATGGACAGAACCCTGTTTTTATCTTCAACTGGATGGTAAATTTTTTTGTATTTGATCTAAAGTACCCCTCAATTTTTTTTAAAATTAATAACATTTTGTTCATTTTTCTTAGTTTTGCGTATCAGCTGCCATTTGCACATACTCGCTCGCAATTTGCACATTTCGACCAACAGTTTGCGCGTTTTGGCCTGGCACACTAGCTTGTGCATGGTGAGAGTCCATTGGTTGGGATTTATACTCGGAAGTCGAAGGTCCCCCCCCCCATTGTTTTTTTTACAGATCGGGTTCTGAATTGACGATGCACTGTATTCATGTACTTAAAGGGACACGTTGCCTTTAGATTGGGCTCTTTGGGTTATAAAATTGTTTCATTTTGAAATGATTTCGTTTGGAAAGATATATTGAAATTGTGTTTATTGAGTAGTTTCATGACAGAACACGGTCAGCTATTTTTGTCAAAGTAAATTTTTGACTTGACTCCACAAAATGCAGGACTATCACTTCTCACTTACTACAACAAACTTTAGCAGTGTTGTAACCAAGTCATTATTTCTCAAGACAAGTCAAGTCGCAAGTCATCTTTGCTCAAGTAACGTGAAGTGTGCACGAACAACTCTTGATAAGGATAAGCAGCAATTCCAAACAAGATTTTAAAAGATTTGAAGGCAATGTGCCCCTTAAACATTTTAAAGTTTGCTGACGATTGTATTTATATATGAGGCAATTCCCTTTTTCAGAAGGAAGTAAACAACATTTTGAGTTTTAAAAAAAGACAGAACTTTTCCTCAATTGATCTTGAATTAACAAGGCACTGGACACGTTTGGTATTTACTCAAAATACATATTAGCATAAAAACTTACTTGGTAACGAGCAACGAAGAGCTGTTGATAGTGTAACACTTTTTGAGAAACGACTCCCTCTGAAGTAACGTAGTTTTTGAGAAAGAGGTAATTTCTCACTAAAATATTTGAATCTGAAAAAGACTTCAGGCCTGAAGTCTTTTTCAGGCATCTGAAAGCACACAAATTTGTGCAACAAGGGTGTTTTTTCTTTCATTATTTCCTTGCAACTTCGATGACCAATTGAGCCCAAATTTTTACAGGTTTGTTATTTTATGCATGTTGGGATACACCAAGTGAGAATACTGGTCTTTGACAAATACCAAACGTGTCCAGTCTCTTTAAACATATGAGTAGTCTTGTGGACAAGTCATTAAAAGTCTGTCACAGTGATAGCAAAACAACTACATAGGGCGTCGAGTAGAAGTCTCGCGAGAGCCTTTCATTATCATTGCCACAGACATTTAACGACTTGTCCACAAGACTAATAAATGAGTTGAGATTATCACCTTGAGAGATTCATTGTTTATGCCGACAGCAAAAATACAATGAAAATACGTTCAGGATTTGCTTTATTCAACCTTATACACAATGTTATAATTTGAAGCCAGTGTACAATTTTTCCTCATCAGTACGATAAATCTAATAAATGGCCATCATTGTTGTCTTAGTGTACGTCAAAAGGGCTTGAATTTGGGGGGAAAACCAAGACAAGACTGAAGGGCTTTCAGCTCATAATATTTACTGGACCAAACTTTTGTGTACAAGATCAGAATTGAAACGAGAAGGGAAACAAATTCCTACGCAGTTTATCAATAATTGAACTGTTTAAATTTGAAAAAGCACTACGAGAAGATTTATCTCCTTATTTTGTGAATAAGTAAGTATTCTTCAATAATCAACAGAATTTTATTAATCCAACTGAAAGTCAACATTGGAACACAAACACAAGACCGCCGGACTTGTCCGGTCATAAGTTTACTGGCCTAATGCTAAAATCACTGGCCTCGGGCATGTGGTAGTGTAAAATTCGAGCCCTGCAGTCATAAAAAGAATGGAAAACAACTTCAGAGCAAAGACAGATCATAGATGGTCTTTTTCTTACTGCTCTTCTTGTCCTTTTTTTTTCAATTGACTGCTTCAGTTGCACCTGTGTATTATTATTTTTTTAAATTAAGGCCAAAAGAGATTTTGAGAAAATCCTACAAACTACAGGTTTGAACACAAGGTGGACTATTTCTTTCTCCCTTTGGTGACTGCTTTAAAAATCCTACAAACTACAGATTTGAACACAAGGTGGACTATTTCTTTCTCTCTTTGGTGACTGCTTTAAATACTTCTTTCTAGAAACTTTTGAGGATCACAAAGATTTTGAGAAAATCCTACAAAACTACAGGTTTGAACACAAGGTGGACTATTTCCTTCTCCCTTTGGTGACTGCTTTAAAAATCCTACAAACTACAGGTTTGAACACAAGGTGGACTATTTCCTTCTCCCTTTGGTGACTGCTTTAAAAACTTCTTTCAAGAAAATTTGAAGGCTCAAGGAGATTTTGAGAAATTCCTGAAATCAGGAACAATCCAGAGACATCACATGCTTGATAGGACATGTACTTCCCGCTATGAACGATGACAGCTAATGTGATTATAATGGCTCTTAATTAATTTCATCTTCTGCGTCCCAAAGACGAGGCATCTTACCAGGGCAAGATATTAATTTGAGATGAGTGAGATATTAATCATTGAAAAAAAAATGAAAAAAAGTAGAACACGTCAACATGTCCGCTGAAAAGCAATAACAGTACGAAGCCTCACAAATCAATAAGCCACAAATCAATCTGGTTGCTCTGGGCGCATAAACCACTACTGTGCATTATTGAGCCGATTGTGGACGACTTGATCATTATTCAGCTTTTGGTCTTTCAAAAATTACTGGCCAAAGTAAGATCAACAATTTTGTTAAACAATTTTGTGCAGCAAATATTTTATTAAGAAAAACCTTTCTTCAGGCATGATATTTGGACCTTGGAAAATAGTAAGAAAATGTTCATTCTAGTACAAGGGCCAACCTTCTGACTTTTATAGGTTTTTCAGGCTCTCAACAAAACAATTTTGTTGATTTTTCTGAAGGCCCCCCAAAATCCCAAATTAGATTAAAGTTTGAAGCCTGTTTCTTGTACATGTATGCTGCAATTTTTAATTCAAATCTTGCATTTTTTAAAACATTCATTGAATAATAACACTGTTAACAATACAAAAACTAAACAATAAAATATGCTGAATCATAATTCGATTTCCTTGACTACAAAGTATTTTAAGTATTTATGAAAGACAAAAATGTTACCTCAGTTTATTCTTTCATCTGGGTATTTTTGTAAGGTAGTGGCTGATATTAAATAAGTGGAACTGAAATTTTATTAGTTTGTTTAGTTGTAATTTTAGCCTAATAACTTCTTTGTACATATGGTATGTATTTATTTGTTTTTAAATGGCGGATTTCCACTTTTAGATATCAAATAAATAAATTAAATAAATAAATTGTTGATTAGAGCAAAATTTACACAGCTTGAAACTGACAAGAGTGCAGCTACACATCCAACTTGTGAATTCCTGGTACATTAGTTCAATGAGAAAGCTTATAAAAACACCACAAAATTATCATATTTTCAATTTTTCCTTAATGGCAAATCTTCCCAGTGAAGTCGAGATATCTGCAAAAATTTAACAAATTGGCGAGGTGAGCTGCTTTGAATTTGAATGGGCAGGGGAAATACTGTTTGTGTGTGATCAAGGAACGATTATTGCACTCTGAAAAACCCTGCCAGTGCATAACTTAAAAAGGTGCACGTAAGGAAGCATTTCAACAAACACAAGACTTTATGGCTTTCCAGTTCATTCCCCATGACATTGCCCCTAGACGTTTACTGAGGATGCTTTTGTACAAATCCGAAAGAGAAAAAAAAAACACACGAAGCCTCGAGTGTAATTTAGGAACCTCTACGTCAAGGAAGCGACTGAATTGCCCGTTGGATTGGAAATCGACCCGGTGATAAAGGTTTGTCTGGGTTGGTTTTGTTTTTCTTTCAATCGCTGAATACTTGTGCTTCAGCAACTGATATGCAATAAGTACCTTCAATGGTAAAAGGGAAATGTGTATTTTTAGAAACTGCATTATGAATGGTGTTGGATTTTGTTATGAGGAATGATACAAAAATTACACCACCCCCTTAAAAAAAAAAATGTTCTGAAAGTAAAAAATATAACGTAGTTGGCAAAATCAGGCTCTGTTCTGAGGAGTAGGTTTCCTACCAGGGCCCAATTTCATACAGCTGTTTAGCAGAAAACACTGCTTGACAATTTCTTTGCTCAACAAAAATTGAGTGGGGCACCAGTCACAACAATGCAAACTTTATGTACTCAGTGGCTGGTAACCTGTATTGCTAAGCAATACTTTTCTGTGCTGAGCAAGTTTTTGTGAAATTGAGCCCAGACTGGCAATGATGCAAGGTTTGGTAAAATTGCATCATAAAGGAGCATAAGGGTGAATCATTACCAGTCTGGACCAAATTTCATAAAGCAAGAAGTTTCAAGTTTAGCCAGGAGTGGCTCTTATTTATTGACCACAGGCTCAAATCTTCAGTAGAAAAAAAAACACCTCATGTTTCCAAATTGCAATGGAACAAATTGTGAAATAGAAAGCTGGCGTTGGTATTAAACAAAAAAATTGTATAGAGCAGAGGCCCCTATTACAGTAACACAATATACAAACCAAAACCCGCTGCTACACCAGGACCTTTCTGAGCATTGTTCACAATTTGTACACAGTTCACTTGTACTCTTGCCCCAGGCTCAAATTCATAGAGCTGCTTTAAGCACAAAAAGCAGCTGAGCACAATTCAGGCTGTCCACTAACAGGCTACCAGCCAAAATACCATATCACATATACAATTTGTGACTGGTTTCCTGCTAAATTATGCTTAGCAGGAACTTGTTAAGCAATATTTTCTGCTTTAAAGGGACACGTTGCCTTGGATTGGACAAGTTGGTCTATAAAAAGCGTTTGTAACCGTTTGTTATGAAATGCATATGGTTAGAAAGATGTTTTAAAAGTAGAATACAATGATCCACACAAATATGCCTCAAAATTGCGTGGTTTTCCTTTTACATCGTGAACTAACACGGCCATTTATGGGAGTCAAATTTTTGACTCCCATAAATGGCCGACCGTGTTAGTTCGCAAAGTAAAAGGGAAACCACGCAATTTCGAGGCATATTTGTGTGGATCATTGTATTCTACTTTTAAAACATCTTTCTAACCATATGCATTTCATAACAAACGGTTACAAACGCTTTTTATAGACCAACTTGTCCAATCCAAGGCAACGTGTCCCTTTAATGCCGCTCTATGAAAGTGGCCCTCTTGTACATGGTCATTGAGATGGAACCCCATTTAGAACCTCAATCAATACAATGATATCTGATACAATACCTTTTTTTTTGTCAGCGGAAAAAAAATATCACAGGGATGAATATGAATTCCAACGACTGTATCCGGTGATGCTAATGCTACGTCACATGTGGTTAAGTTTTATTTTTAGTTACAGAGAGGAGACAACTAACTTAACAATCACCCATGCACAATTTAGAGCAAGGGAAGTTTCAATGAAATGTGTGGCACAAGTATATACACAAGTCTTCACTGCAGGGTTCTCCTCAGGAATTTCCAAAACTGTTTGGCATTCTGGACCCAAATTTTGGGATGTTTAGCCGAAGCACGCTGAATTGAAACAAGATCTTTGGAATGTTTTCTACTTGCTAGTGTTTTTCATGGTTTTAAAAGCCCTACTGAGCAATCTGGAGCATTCTTTGTGGTTTTTTGTGAAATTATTATACATTTTTTTTTCACATATCGCGCTAGCTTGTGCATGGGGACAACCATGTCACTGATCTAGAGGTTGCAATGCCAAAGCTTGCCCATGTGGCATAGCAACACTGGATTTAGTCTGAGGAATTCAAATAGCCTGTGCAAGTCTCACACGTATTGACAAACGAGAAAAACAACTCGAACGAACACTACAATTTGCATCAAAATCGAACTGTCTTTTAAAATTATATTTTTACAAAAATCTTGAAGAAAAAAATACTTGACGTAGCAATTTGTTATACTAAGTAAATACAATTTCAACTTTTAATACAAATAATTTGTTAAAATTAACATTGAAACTAATTTAAAACTTGGAGCAAGGATGCTTATTAATATAAAAACTGTAATCTAAATAAATGAAATAAATTCATTCAGTTATTTTAAAACAAATTTTTCTTTTTGTGTGCTTCGAGGAGAAAGGTTGTGAGCACATCAAACTTTAACGCTCAGTTTTCGTAAAACACAAATTTGCACATTAATTATAAACCAGCAAAATTATTTGACGAATTGTCTGCCATTCATAAGTCAATATAGGAAGGTAATAAAGGGAAATCTTACATTTAGTCATGATTTCCACATTTATGAGTTACTAAAAACAGCTAAACAAGTTTTGAGATTTGCTCACTTTACTCAAATCAAAAACTGCTAAAAACACAGCGGTGCAGACTCCATAAGATTTTATGTACTCCGATACAATGAGCTGTGTACAAATCGTGCCTGCAGAAAGGCTCTGTGACTCTTTCGTAAACAAGTTGATGTCACAGGTTTCATGGTCCAAACACAGTATCACTCAAACAACAGTTCCAGTTACCACTCTACTGATTGTACATAAAAATCTTTTCCTCCTTCCCCATTAAACAAACACTTCTCCTTGAAAAATAAGTCGTCTTAAATTAGAAAACCTCTGGACACTGCAGCTGGAATACAAATGACTATTTGTCCCTATCATTAGGAAAGTCTTATGGATCAATATAGCTCCCCCCTCCCTCTCCATTCAGTTTCAGGTTACAGTCGTTGATTACAAACTACACATCATTCATACATAATGACAAAACTGCTAGCACAGAGGTGGTCTACTGCGATTTTCATTTCGTATTGACTATAGCTCTATCTGCAATGACAGCTGAGCTAATTTCTTCACCAAAGTTGCAAGGAATGGGTTTTTTAAGCATGTATGTATTTTCACTTAAAATTAATTACTTTTTGTCTAACTGGGCCGACATTTCTTTGGTATTCTATGTTTTCTGTAAAGTTGATGGAAACATTTGAAGATTTCAATCAAATGTTAATTCAAACTGCAATTCATTCATTAAAGAACAAATAAATTACAATTTTTAAAATTTGAAAACAAATCACTCAAGATCTGTTCTCAGTCATCTGTTGTCAACGCACTAGAGGAACTCCAAAGGTCAAATTCAATTTTATAATGTACTCTTAAAGACTTTTTCTTAAGATAGAGTCCTCATGTGAGAGGGGAAAAATTATCAGTCTCTAACAACACATTAAACTGGTGTAGATTGCCATTGTATTCAATACACTTCCAATGCGTAATTTGTCAACATCCAAACACCCACTGAAATCATTCTAGTAAAGATTGAACATGACCATGGAGTTCCTCTTTAAAAAACGAAGTAAAGGAATTTTGTACTTGATGGATCAAAGCTTGATGTTAACCTAAAGAAGATCTTGCTGATGGGGGAACAAATCCCTGGCTAGTCTTGGTTCAAGACCTTCTCAAGGTTAAAAGTATCCTCTCCCAGGGGAACACAAACAAGAATGTCTTGTACCAAGACTAATCCCTGGTAAGAAAGTGATAAAAACAGATGTCTTACCTTTTTGGCTCCGACCTTGAGTGCTTTCTGACGGATCTCCTCAAAATCATCATCTTGTCCAACATCGGCCTGTAATTAATACAAGGATTTTATGTTACAACAATTATTTATAAACTACACAGCACTGGTGTCCTTCAGAAGACGCATAACCATGGATTGTTTCTCTCAACCCAGGTGTATAAATGGGTGCCTGAGAGGGCAGAGACGGTATTATGTTAGATTAATCCCTTAGCGCTAGCTAGAAGCAGCTTAAGGTTGTATGCTCCCAAGGGAGTTGAGAACATTTGTGGATTGGTTAAAACAAGTCCAATGAACCAGGGATACCCGTCATGTTCTAAAGTGCCTTCATCTACGTAGATACTAAAAAGTGTGCTATGTAAGAACCCACTAAAATAGTTACCTATTTTGATTTTTTAATTTAACTTTACCTAAGTGTACCTCTAATTAGGTGTTCGGAGCGGAGCATAGCTCTGAACACCTCTTCTTATTGTTCGTTTTTTTTTTTTTTTTTTTACTTCTTCAGATTCTTCTTCTCTTCGCCGCTTGTCCGCTAACAAAAGCACACTTCCCAAGCTCGTATAAACTTGAAATTTCTACCATAGTTAGATAACCATTAGGAGACGAAACCGTTTCATTTACATCATGATGACGTCATCAGGTGTCAAGTTACAAGGTTTTTAAAATTAAAAAATTTAATCTTTGAAAATCCATATCAAATCAAGATGAAGAGACCGTCGGTTACTTTTTGCGGGATTATATAGAGGTAATATGGGTCTTCATTTTTTATTGTGTGCGTGACCTGACTTGACCTCTACTTCCGGTCGAAACAGGAAGAAACAGGAAGTGCCTTGTAATTTAAAAGTGGCACACTTTTTAAAGTTTTTTTTAACAGTGTTATACTAGTCGAGCAAGAGTCTGGTTTAACAAAATAAGACAAGTGACGTCATAAAAGTCAAGAGCGCCCTCTAGCGGCAGGTTGAAAACAATTAAAAATACACTTTTACTAGATGTCTGTGGCGAAGTTTATGATAATCGTTTCGAAATTGGTATACATAATGACCTTCATGCAGACAACATATGTGTGAAGTTTTAGATTGATGACGTCATCGTGTGTCACGTGGTATCGACTTAAAGGTTTACTTTTTGAAGCCGTGTATTTACAAAACCACAAGTTCGACTGAGTTGAAACTTGGCATGTTGAAAGACAGTGATATTGACTATGTAAATCTAAAGAAACAACATGATGATGTCATTCCCTTTTTTTATACAAATATTTGAAATATTGACCAATTATTACGTGTATTTATTGACCCGCTGTCAAACCACGGGCTACACACACACTACGCGAACTAAACCAGTTTACTGTTTTTTATCACGTACATGTAGTGTGTGTGTATACGTTGAGCAAATCATCCGCAAGGTTCAAAGTCCATCAAACATGCTTGTGGTCTAGTCTCGGTTCAAGGTTCGCGCAACCTGCTTTTGACAATACGCTTTGTTAGTCTCTAAAACAGCCGTCCATGCAAACCTCGTTAACAAACAAATGCTAGGCTTTTGATCTTGTGCTTTTTAACCAAATGTTGAACATTTCATGAATTCATATCTCGTCGTCTTCTTTTCCCTCAAGATTGTCCAATAAAAAAAGACACTTCCTAAGCTCGCATAAACTTTAATCTTCACACATAGTTAGATATGCATACATGTAGGTAGATGACACCGCTGCAGTGATATCATCATGACTTCATCGGATGTCAAATTACAAGGTTTTTAAATATTAATTTTGTAATGTTTGAAATTCCATATCAAATCACGGACATGAGACCGTAGGTTGCTTTTTGCGGGATTATACCAAATTAATTTAGGTCTTATTTTTGTATTGTGTGTATGACATTACGTTACCTCTACTTCCGGTCGAAACAGGAAGTGCCTTGTTATACTTCAGTTTTTGACCGATTAATATTGTTCTCTCCCGTGCAAATAAGACTGAGAAAAGAAGGGAAATACTCAGGTCCAATTTTGTCGATAAATAACGACTTTTTAATTGTTGCATTCGTATACACAGGAAGTGTGGCAGCTTTATTTATTATTTTGAATAACATCTTTAGGAATTGTAATGAAGTGGATAATCATTCAAAAATAATGGGTTTTGATTCCAAAGCGACTACCATGGAAACTAGCATGCAGATCGATGCCCGCGTCCGTCAAACACTTGATTCTTATGTTCTATCATTCTAAACATGTAAGCATTGTTGTGAAAAAAATCGTACACGATTATTTCATAATTGTTATGTGATCATTATAAAAACAAGTAAAGGGAACCAGCCGATCATATCAAGAAACATTATACTTCCATCCAATGGCCGTCCAAACACCAATTAAGTAAATAAACTTGCAATTTACATAGTCAATATCACTGTCTTTCAACATGTCAATTCTAGCGGGCGCTACAGACATTTTGGGATTAGTGGATTAATGTAAACTCGGGACATAGTTAGGTCATTGTGCTGCTTCAGTTCTATGCGTGATATGAGTAGGTACTTCAGTATGTACATGTAATACATAAAGCCCAAATTGCACGGAAAAAGTTATAACTTTATTGGGCAATGGAAGGAAGAAACTCTTGTGAAAGTGGTTGTGGAATTATTTGTTTCTAAATAGACTCATTCACTAACTTTTGATAAAAACTTATCGTACAAATTTCTAACAGAGTCATGTTTACCAATTTTTTCAATTAAATTTGAGCCACTGCTAGTTCTTACAAGATTTATAAGTACAGAACGACTTTGGTAATCAAGCTGAAACGTTGCATGTATCCAAGTTGGGATATGTTACATCCAAAAAATTTGTTCACACCACGATGACGTCATCGAGTGTGACATGACGTCACCTTAAAAGGTGCAGGTTCAAGATCTATATACTGAGTAGTATGCTTGGTCAAGCTGAAATGTAGTTTACATGTATTCAAACTGGGATGTGTTACTACCAAATTGAACGTCATTCCGAACACCTTTTTGTTATACAACAAAAAGTTAAGTCTAGTATTCAATTTCAACTTGTGCAATAAAAACCACCCCAAATACAAAATATGATTTAACAAAAAATTTAACAAGTGTAACAATTGCATCAGGGATAAAAAGTGTGTTATTTTTTGTTTCATCCTTTTACCGATGACGACGTTGATCGATATACAAGGGTACAACCAAAAATACAATGACAGAAAACATGTAAACTAAAACTTTATTTTACAGGCAGGGCAAGGCCTTTTTCGTTGAACCCCACGACAATGAACACCCATCAGCATGGCTGCCGAATCCCGATGTCAAGTGTCAATGACCTTTCACCATATGAAGGCACTTCTGTTATTAGAAAATCTTAAGTCTATTGGAAGTCTATTAAGTGTTTTGAAGGGGTACCAAGGCAATGACCACGGGGCAACAGAGGCCATGGCCTTAGTGTAACTCCAGGCCTGATTTTAAACGAATGATATCGTTTTACTTACTGTGAACGCAACAACCTCGTAACCCTGCTCAATGAGCCACAGCAAGATGCAAGACGTATCCAGACCTCCGCTGTAAGCCAACACCACTATCTTCGGTTCACCATCCTTGCTCTGCTTCTTGCCTGGTGGTTCGGCCATTTCTGCTTAGAACCTACATGTACATTATAAACAAAGTACAGTTTACCAATGAGTTAAAGGGTGAGCATTAACATTGGTAAACTGAAACAAACAAGCATAACCTGTGCATGCGTAAGTGCAGCCTTTTACTCGCACTAACTGGAGTTTTGTAATTGTTGCGTCAACATCATTGGTTGGAGATGCCTGTTCCTGTGTGGTGCATTGAAATAATGAATGCTGGGAGTATTTGCATCTCAGTACTGCCTGGTGGAAAACAATTACACACAGTGCATCCCAAATGTGTTTGTCTATGAATGCCTGTCATGCCTTGGCCTAATTTCATAGAGCTGCTTAATCATTTAATGGCCAATTTTGTGTTTACTTCCCGAGTTTCCATTTTACAGCGCTGCTAACCCCAAGCACACGAAACGACATGCTAATCTTCTAATGCTTAACCTAAGTAAATGAATGACGTAAAAATATAAACTCATGGTGAACGCCCAAGATGGATGCCTAATTTTACTGCTAACCTGTGAAATACGCTTACGCTTTTAAGCAAATTTGTCTAACTATAGTTGGCTCAAAAATTTGCTTACCGTTAAGCAGCGCTATAATTCTGGTGAGTTGGCTGCGTTAACTTACCCCCCCCCCCCCCAATAAAGGACAACATTAAATCAATGGATTGGTGAATGTTGCTGTAGTTTTTGAGAACAGTTTGATTTGTGGGAGGATTTCATATGAAACGTTGTTCCATCGACTTGTTATTTTGGCCTTTAAACCTTGTTGAATTGTATAATATAACAAGGAGTAAAGACGAGTGTGAATTTTTAATTCTTTTTAAAATTTTATTTTAAATACTCACACTATTACATTAACACTACAGTACATAATTACAGTCACTACACTATTAATTAGGGATTAACAGTGTTGGGAGCTGGTCTTCACTGCATGGTAATGACCGGGTTGGTGGCTGGCCGCTGTTAATGGACCGATCCGAAGGCGAGGTCCACTAACAGCAGCCAGCCACCATACAAGGTCATTACCAACCACCAAGGTCAAGACAACTGCTGGCTATAATAAAGTCATACACAGAGTTTCATGTAACACTTGTAGTCACTGCAGATGTTTCTTCCACGTATGGCTTCACCGGGACACCATACTTTCTAGTTTGCCTTGAAAACAGGTAAAACTCCAATCAAATGGGATGCTATTGAAGGCATCAAAGATCGGTGCGTGGTGTGAACGTTACAATGTCCATCCAGCTTTAAAATATGTTTGCATACTTCTATCTAATACTAATATAGTTATAAACAAAAAGGAAGGTCAAGGTGTAATTAGGGTGTCAGTTGATATAATTATTGCATCACCATCAGTGTATTTTTTTCAATTCAACTTAGAAAAAGGCATGGTGCCTTGCTTGAAAACGGGATAGTGGTTTGTTACTACAAAAAATACTATTCGTCTGCTACTTGTTCCTTGGGGTTGGGAAACCCCTTCCTTGCTACTAAAACTAAAAAGTAAAACTACTGCTGGTAGTGCTGTATTTCCTTCCTCCATGGTACTACCATGGTCCATTGATGTGCAGTGCTGCTGTGGTTAGAGAAAGGACAAAGTGCTATTAATAAGTAACTTAACTAACTAAATAAAAGTAAAATAAATACTGCAATGCAAACAAACATACGATACGAACATGTCTCCGGTGCCAAAACATCACACAAAAATAAATAAAATCCACTTTGGACAAACTACGCATCGCTTACTGTAAGCTGAAACACAGAAAATTCCTGAAAAACTGGAGGTCGTTTAGCGACTTCTTGCAGACGTCTTTAAACAGCTGATGCTCGTGCTGTGTTGTGTGTGTAGCTAGCTCGCCTCACTCAGTCAGTGCTCTCCCCCTCTCAGACTCTGCTCTGTGGGCCAGGGTGGGCAGTGCAAAATTCAAAACCTGTATTAGGCCTACACACGTTCTTGATCTTTCCTGCATGTGTCCTGGGCCTTGTCCGTCTGCTGCCTGTGTGTGTGTGTGTGTGTGACGTGCACAGCGCACATATGCATAATGGTCAGTACACTGACCAATTATAAGTTGTAGACGCGCGCCCTCACGTCGTGTCAGTTCGATACGCCCGGTCGAACATTAGTATTTTGCCCAGGCGGATTAGTTCAGACGGCACCCTACTGGCAAATTAACAAGGGGGCAACACAGAAATACTAATCCGCCCGGGCGAATTAAAAATCCGCCCGGGCGAATTAGAAATCCGCCCGGGCGAATTAGAAATCCGCCCGGGCGGATTAGAAATCCGCCCGGGCGGATTAGTTAGCAGCATGCAGCGAGCCAGGCATTTTCCTGTACACTTCTTCAAGATATAAATGTGGACTTGATTTAAAAAAAATATAAAACACGGTTCGTGAAACATTCAATCAGAACTGATGAAGGGATGGAAAGACAGGAAGAGAAAATAAAAAATTTCCACGGCGGGGATTCGAACCCCGGTTTCTCGCCCAACGATGCCCAAATTGAATTGATTTCTTTTTTTAATCTTGAACGAGCGTACTAGACCACTGTACTACCGCGGATTATACTCTATGTAGGTGTCCGTAAGTATATAAAGTAACTTTTTAAACAATAATTATGACAAATTTCAAATTGTTTAGCCGGTGTATTCTATATATTGATTAAATTGAGTTTTTGTTAGGCCTACATCGTTTTCACTTCTTTTTGTTCATTACGTGAAACGTAAAGAAAGGGTCGGCAATAAATCATCAATTGCAACTTGTTTTTGCCATGCAAATTGCAAATGACGTTCTCAACCTCCCCTACCGAGGGCGCTATATAAGCTAACCATAGGTGCACCACACGAAATCAACTCCCATAGCAACCAACGCTAAAAAGCTAAATATCAAAAAGAAATTCAAACGATATTTAACGTCTCTCATCAGCCTCTTCAAAACCAATCAAACATATTCTTCTCAGACAACTAGACTTCAGATTTATTTTCAATTTTTGGCAGGTCAGCCGTTTGGAATTTTTGCTAGTAACCCCAGAAAAAACATCCCCAGAAATGTGCCTTTTTCCCAAACCGACTTGCTGACCGTTTCATTTCATGAACAAGCACTAATCTCCACTTCCCAAACAAGGGCCAACTTTAAAGCCTATGTATCGAGTCTCCTAAAAACTTGAAGCACAGAGCCCCTCCCCCCCCCCCAACCCAAGTTGTTGTATTAACTTGTAGTTGTAGTACCTCCTGGTTACACAATCTATTAGTTGCATGACCCCCAAACGTTATTGTTCAACATATTTTGAGGGGTCAACAAAATAATTATAATTAAATCAGTTTGATGCATATGAATGTTTGCCTGTTGGTGTAGCGCACCCTCTGTCGTGTGCTTTAAATATGGAGTAGGCTACCCCATCCCAATGAAACCTTTTTTAACTGTCTTAAAGGTGATTTTAAAATGGAGTAATAAGTAATTTTTTAATTTTATTTTTACGCCACCCGTTCACCAGGGGGAGAGGTGAGACCCGGACCCATGACGTGGGCCGAGGCCGCCAAGCTGTGGGCCAGTTAATACTAGACACAATCGGCGACTGCGTCACGTGACCCATAGTGGGTATAAAATGTAAACAAACCAAGCAAGCAAGGCGCAGTGTGAATGGAAACGGTGGGAAGCAGCCACTGCGTTTCCATTCACACTGCGCCTTGCTTGCTTGGTTTGTTTACATTTTATACCCACTATGGATCACGTGACGAGACTTGATTTCAAGTCTGAGATCGCGGTTATTTCTCTGCATCAGCCACACCAAATTTCCCCCGCAGAATGGCTATCACGCGGTCTAACTCGCAATCTCATCTGATCGTAGGTTAAAGACGGAGGTTAATCCACAAGAGGGCGCTATTTCAGGCAATTATGTATTGGCTATCATGTAGACTAAAAACCACGAGCACAGACTTGGAACCAAGTCTATGATCATCAGTGTTGCAGGTCTCGGTCTCGGTCTTTTTTCAAACATCGGATTTTATCCTGCAGGATAAAGACTATTTTTTTTACTAAATTTACTAAAACTATGGCATTTCCAGCAAAACGATTTCAAGTGAAGTTTTCTACCATGACCATTTTTATAACATGTATAAGTTATTTGCAAATCTGTGAACATTTATATTTTCAATCTTACCAATGTTGTACACACCCTTATAGGCCTACAATACGACAAATTAAAGAAAGTCAACATTATAACTGCTTTCTAATAACAATGACTAGTGGATAATGAATTGAGAGCCTATATCTCATTACTGTGTATTAGCAAGTCATGATTAAGACTTAGGCCTAGTCCTAAATCCCATAATATGATTTAGCATATTAGTCATAATTACGACTAAGACCTACCGGTTGTATCTCTAAATTATTAACATACGTCATAATTGTTATGACTTGTGCCAATTACGTTATATGAGAGGGGCCTGTACCTCATTATTATGAATTAGCATGATGACATATAGACCTACCGGTATAATATATCTACAAATGAATTAGCACAAGTCATAATTATGACTTGTACTAACTATGTTACGAGAGGGGCCTATTATAGAAATATTGACTGCTATGAGGGGCACAGTTAAAATTATAGGCCCGAGATGATGTCAAAACCATGACTATGCCCGAAGCGAAGCTGAGGGCATAGTCATGGTTTTGACATCACCGAGGGCCTACAATTTTAACTGTGCCCCGAATATTAAGCAGTCAATATTTCTTTTATATATACCGAAGAAAGGACATCAGTTCGCGCCGTGACACGAACGTATACAACGCGTACAGAAGTACACAAGCGACCTATGAAATACAGCAGTGTGTTGCGACTGGCGGGCACAGTCGATTGCTGTGTCCCGGGCACAGTTAATTATGACGTCATCTTGATAGAAAAAGGGGCCCCAGCTATTTCAATGACTCCGCTTTTAACCAATCAGATTAGAGGATTCTATATATGAGGTATATAAATTTCATTATCATAAATTAGCATAAGTCATGATTTTAGTATACGTCATAATATTGTGACTTCTGCCAATTAATTTAAATGAGATATAAGTCATATTATGACTTGTGTATGGAATTCCATCTCTGCCAAGTTACACGGCGCATGTGTGGCATTCTGGCTTGGATCTCCCAAACATGCGCCGTCAACGGCGCATTGTCGCGTCGTGCCGTCGCATAGTCGCGTCGTGCCGTCGCGTCGCCGCCGTCGCATTGTTTGTACTGTTTGTTTAGGGCCGTCGCATAGTCGCGTCGTGCCGTCGCATTGTCGCGTCGTGCCGTCGCATTGTCGCGTCGTGCCGTCGCATAGTCGCGTCGTGCCGTCGCATAGTCGCGTCGTGCCGTCGCATAGTCGCGTCGCCGCCGTCGCATTGTTTGTACTGTTTGTATAGGGCCGTCGCATAGTCGCGTCGTGCCGTCGCATTGTCGCGTCGTGCCGTCGCATTGTCGCGTCGTGCCGTCGCATAGTCGCGTCGTGCCGTCGCATAGTCGCGTCGTGCCGTCGCATAGTCGCGCCGTTGACGGCGCAATCGGCTAGAGACCTTAACAACCACAATGCGACAATGCGACAATGCGACGGCACGACGCGACTATGCGACGGCACGACGCGACAATGGGAGATCCAAGCCAGAATGCCACACATGCGCCGTGTAACTTGGCAGAGATGGAATTCCACACTTGTGCTTAATCATGATTATGAGATGTAAGTCATAACTCATAACTATGAGTTGTGTCAATTAAAGTTAAAATTATGAGAGAAGTTATAATAATTGACTTCGGGGCCCAACTACGGTGGCTGTGCTTACTGTGTGGAATTCTGCGCTTCGGTAAGCTTACTGTGTGGAATTCTGCGCTTCGGTAAGCACACAATTCTGTGGTGAGTGTAAGTGCCGTAAAATTTGACCCGGCTGATTGAGTGCCTTTTTGCTTATTATTTCACACTATGGGGACGCAGCTCATTAATTTGCAAGAGCGCCCCCATGGGCATTTTCTGCCATGCTGCTGCTTGAAAATAGTACATCCGCGCTTAAGACATCGTGGAATTAACTTTAGGGACTATAACTCCCACCAGCTTTGTTGTGTTTCTCTATGGTTGTGACAGTAGACTACATGTACAATGTGTGTAAAATGCTTGCAAATTGCATTCTGTGTTTTTAACTGAGACTGCTCCATGACAAAAGCTAAAAAGGGGCTTTGGTAGAATGGCATTTTACAATTGACATTTCTGGTACTACTCGGTGCTGTATTAGTGCTGTTTAAATATTATTTTTGATTATTTTTTAGTGAAACAATAAAAAGGGAGGGACAGCAATTGAAATGTAATGTTGGCTTGACCAAGGGAACCTGTTGTTCTGTGAGTGCTTTATTTTGGTGACCCCCTCCCAAACCACACCATTGGAAAGCAAAACAAATTCCTTAGGCTAGCCCCCCCCCCCCCCTGAACATTTTCTGTGTGCGACAGGAACTGGTCTCAATAAGCGTTTTACTTCATTGCGATTGAGGGTTAGTCAAGAATCCAATGAATAATAGCACCGAACATCTTAACTTCGACATGGTTTGATTTATTTTGCAAACTACCAAGAAAATACACCGGTCACTCTGCTTGAGATAAGTACCTGTCAACTTGAACTAGCCACAAAAATTAAAAGGCAAGGAAATGGAAATTTAGACTTATTAACCCTGCATGTCAAACTATATAGACGAGAAGCGGAGACCAGAAATAAATCAACATTTTGGCTGCAGAGTCTGCACGCCATACAAGGTCTAATTAGTCGTTACTTGTGTTTTCTAAGTCTCCGTATCTCGACCAATACCCGACCTTGACGAGGGAAAGGAAAATATTGTTAGTACAGCGTGAAAATGAAAAGGGAAACACAGTTTTATATTTTCGTTGCCCATTCATCACCCAACCAAAGCTTACAGACCGTGTGATGAGACCGCACGTACGAACTTTCTTTTCTTTTCAATCCACGAGGAAACAACACTTACAATTGAGTGGCCAATTCACCTGGATCACCCGTATAGACACAATACGTGCACCTGACGCGTGAAAAATGTAGACAATTTGCTGTCATTTGAAGCAGCCGTACCCCGAAATGGTCGCCCACGCACCCCAACTTTCTGAACATTCTACGAGAAAGTTCAAGAAACTATGCGAAGAAACATACTGTAAAAATGTTATGGCCCTTTAATTGTTATTTAAAGTTAGGTAATTATACATTTTCTGCAGAAGCCGCCAGAAGCTGTGTATTTTGTGGCTGAGGGGTTCCGCTGAAAGTTGAGTGTCGGTGCTTTGAGACTTGAAACATGTGATCAGCAACTTCGTCGTATCCACGTATTGCTACTGTACGCTCGGAGTCATTTCACGTCCTGGGGTTCGCGGACTAAAGTTGGACTCCAAATCACCGTGTTGTGTCATCGCTCGTTTGGGGGTTCCCACGCCAGTATAAGCGGGCTGTTCGTGATGCTCGACGGCGGCCATGGGCTGAAACACAACGGACCCTTGCCACACCGAGGAATAAAAACACTGGAAATCGGATATAACTTTTAACTGGACTGAATTTACAGGTAAACCAATTCGTTTTTCATGATTTATAATTAATATAAAAACAACAAACAGTTCTTACAGAATTAAGTTTTAAAATAAAAAAAATATATAAACCTTGTCCATCCTAGGCCTAGGACCCCTAATTGGATTTTAGTATCGCCTTTATGATTATCTTGTCACAACAACAGACGTTTCGATAATTGGTTAACTTAATATTTTATACAGACAATTTCCAGCCCTTTTTGCTGTTTAAATTTAGAATTATTAAGTTTTTTTTCTCATTTATAAATAAACAACAATTAAAAGAGAGGCCTCTATTTATTTGCCCGATGCGTTTTTTGTTTGCCTTTTTAAACAACATTTTGTGGTAATTTCAAGGCAAATTGTGTCCCGCTACAAAATTTAACTTTTGCCGTCTTCCCATCAATCAGTGCAGAAATAAACATTTTAACTTCAAGACACTTCAAAATAATAACACTGTAGATAATTTGTGTAGATGTAACAACAGCATGGAAAACAAAACCTCACACATAGTTTGTCTAGGTACAACTTTGCTAGGTACAACTTTGAATTTGACAGGGTTTATATAAATACAGATGGAGACAACGGAGGGTGTGTAAGTGGTGTTTGAAGGTTTGCATGGTGTAGAAAATATAATAATATAGAAGTTACTATATAGTTAGTAAACTTGCGGGTACAGCCATGTGTAAAATCTCTTTCGGGAGGAGTGTTGGCTCTGAAAAAAGCCGGTGTGGTATTGACGTTTCGAACGGTATACTCTGCTCGTCTTCATGAGAAACCTGAAGAGGGTGTGCAGTTAACCCCCCTTGCCCCTGCCGACTATTTTCTCTATTAATTTATGACTAAGAGCGAAGGTGCCAATAAAGAAACGGAAATTCAATCTAGGTATGAACTCGGTCACCCCTCATAAATATTTTCTTTTGCTATACGATTCGTCAATAGCCAAACCACTATAAATGGATCATCACGCACTGTTTTATTTACCTTTCTATCGCATTATAACAAAATGTTGAGAATAGTACCGGCCGTGAAAACAAATAGAGTATCATGATATAGGGGTTTTCGCTGGTGACAGAGTCCAAGTACAAATGAAGGCGGGAGAAATTATAATGTTTTTTTTTTCTCCAAGTGTTATTCGTGAAATATTTGGGCTGGTTTACCTACTTGGCCATACGTGGTTCAGTAAACAATATTTTGTTCCAAAAGATTTAGTAAAAAAACGTTGTTTATGGGTGAAATTGCATACAAATGTGTTTTGAATTATTGTGCGTTTTATTTTATGTCGATCACACTGATTTCTGTGTCCATTAATGGAAAGTTTGTGAAAAGGAGATAAGGCCCTTTCAAAACCGCGGCTTTGGGCTTGGGCCCAGGCACCGCCAGTTATTTAGAATACGTGCGCTTTCTTTACGGGACTTCAATCAGGCGGAGCGGAGCCCACAGCTCAAGCCGTGGTTTCAAAAAGGCTCTAATGACTTGAATATAATACAGGGCCCAATTTCATAGAGTTGCTTAAGCAGAAAATATTGCTTAACTATTTTTCTGCTCAGAAATGAGCAGGACACCAGTCACAATTGGTGTATGTGAAATGGTATTTTGGCCGGTAACCCTGTTCTGGTAAAGGCAAAAATTTGTTGTGCTTAGCTACTTTCTGTGCTTAAGCAGCTCTATGAAATTGAGCACAGTCTACACCGTTACAGCATTAATACCCATGTTTCCTAACGGTACACTGCAAAAACCAGTGTGTTAAAAATGACACCATGAGTGTTAATCTTATCACATATAGATACCCAAGAGAGACTCAAAATTAACATCATTGGTTTGGGCAGAAAATTAGTTTATTTTAAAACCCTAGGCCTATGTTTTTAATGTTGATTCCTTTTTTTCTTAAATCTATATATGCGACAACACGCATGGTGTCAATTTTAACTCTCCGGTTTTTTGAGTGTATTGTTGTGCTATTCAAACTAGTTGCTGAATGGTTTGCCTTGGAAGAATATTGTTCAACAACACTTCAATAAGTTACACCATTTTTGTTCTTGAGCAATATAGGCAGTAGCTAAGCAAAACAAATGAGTCTCACAGGCCCTTAGTGGCTATGTAGAGAGAAGAAGAAAAAACACCCTACACATTATTACTCAGCTGGAAAGTTGGTCAAGTGCACAAGTAAAGCACAATATATTGTCTACTTTTTTGATGAAGTTGAAAAGGGTCCCTTTTGTAGGTGGGCTTAATCCATGCAAACTCTAAAGAACCAGGTGGAAGTTGTACGTGGGTTTAACAGAATCGGTCGCTTTGCGACTCTTCTAAATGCGATCTAAACTCCTTTGCACTTTTATTGACACGGTGATATATTTTTTTAATCTGATGTGAAAGTAACTCACTCATCTAAAAATCCATAATACCAGATCGTAATTGATACAGGGCCTGTTCCACGGTCAATTTAACCCAAAAGTGGGTTGAACGTTTCAACTCAGATTTCGGGCTCGGCGAAAACTCGGGCCAATTGACCCCCACTACGGTTTTGCGTTTTGACTATATATAGTTTGGGTCAGCTTGGGTCTCATAACCAAGATCATGTTGATTCTAGTAAGACATCTTTGTAACACAGATGCAGGTCAAGCCCAGCGAAAGTTTTTTGGTCCACTTAAAAAAAGAAAAATTAAGTTTATTGATTCAAAATAATAGACAAGATCCCCATCAGATATTTTCGGCAAACAACACCCCTGAAACTTGCAAGTAGCTATGGTTTGAAATGTTTTAGATAACGTGTTTTAAAAATTACATTTGTCAATAAAATATGTCTTACAAATTAAGGTTTATTAATTTGTTCAATTAAAACAAATGTCAAAAGTCTGAGCCGTTTTTTGAGAACTGAAAAGTAAATCCAGAATTTCCTTTAAAAAAACCACAAGATTTTCAAAACAAAATTCCAGACATAGCAAAAATTCTTCTTGTAAAATTTCGCAGATGGTTCACACACTAATTTATTTTTGCAACCTTTTTCTAAAGTAGTGTAACGTCACCTTTGAACTTTCAACTAAATATTTATGAAAGAGGACGAGAACGTGCCGACTATAGTGGCCCATATTTGGACAGCAGTCCAGCGTGGTATGAAAAAAACCCCCAGCTAAAAACAAAGGAAATAATGAAGACCTAAAAATAATATTTTGTGAATTTTGAAATGAGTTTAAAGCAGTTTCTCTGAAGGAACTGCTGTATATACCTAAAACTCGTGTCATTATCAACTGGGCGTATATTCATTATAACCAAACTTGTTAACTATACAAAGAGCCCTGCAATTAATGAAACTGCTGAACTCAAATTTGTGCCAAGCAATAAAACATTTCGAAGAGTAGAGGTCTTAAAACTCATTGCACGGTGAGGAAACTATTTAGTAGGTTTGCGGTGTGCATGATCCACATATTCTTCTGAAAAGAAAGGCTATTGTATGGCTAGGCCTATAGTGTAACAACTCGACGTTGCAATAATAATGATCTAATTGCCCTCATGAGAAAAAGGATCAAGAACATTGTTACTTAGCAGAAACAGGTATATCAGCCAAAGCATTGTAGACATTGTCTGTCACTGCTACTCCGGACTTTTTGTTTGTACTTTGGAAGATAACAATTTGCTCGACGATTAATTGTGCCAAGTAGCTTTTTTTTTAAAGCGCGCCCTCCAAATTTTATTTTCAAAATTTTTAACCGAGTGTGCAGCAAAGGTTAGAACAATGCAATGAAACTACGACGAACCAGCCCTTTCAATTTTCCTGATGTATGAGTTTTGTAAAGTGTTGATTTGGCATGGATTTACCTGATGAAGAGCGATGACGGGTAATTAATCGGACATTGGGACGGCTCAGTTTGACAATCAATCACGATCAGTAATTAATTAGAAGCGAATGAAACATCCATTTAAATTTGATTGTATTCATTGAACTGATTGCACAATAATTCACTCTAAATTGTCACATTTTCCTGTTAATCAAAACTTTCCCAGTGGCTTAAAAAAAAAAAAAAAAAAAAATATTTATTGGAGATTACTGTTCTGATCAGTTTCAATAAACACGCCCATACAACTTACATGAAAACGTCATGAAATGATGGGACACGTTTAAAAAAAAACACGTTTTAAAGAAAAAACAAGAGAAGCAACGGCCAGTTTTGTCGACATTGTCAAGGAACTTTGTGTATTCACGCGTGGCCGATGTCAAAAAACGAACCGAGCATGTATAGGCCTACTCAGGAAAAGTTGTGACAGGTATCAAGTTAAACAAACAAACTAAACAAACACCCCAATAAAAAAATAAAAATATCCCACCAAAACAGACAAACAAACAAACCATCAAATATGTTCCGTGCTATATAGCTATATCTTGGTTCACTGTATCCGTACTACGTAGGGTAATCTATAAAATAATTGAAAGCTTTTCTGTTTCAATCACAGACAACATTATCCCATCCCAACGAGTCTACAGGCACCGTACAAGGACAAACTGCGACTACAACGAAATGACTTCTGCCCCTTTGACATGGAGGTGTCGCCGGGCTGCTACGTGGGCCCGCCCCGGGCCGATCGGCACAAAGACATCTCTCGCCGCGGTGGCTCTTCTCGTAGTTTTGGCTTTTGTTGATGGCCAGGAAGTTGTGGCCGGAACGGTGAGCAATAACAGTTACTCAATCAGCATCAAAATAAATATTAGGATTCTGTTGAACAATCCCCCTTCAATTAACATCAGTGGGTTTTTTTACGGTAAATTTGAAAACAAGAGAAGACAAACTTCTATCTGCATGTCAACTCACAATGCTCAAACGTGATCGAACGGCATTAATAATGTCTACCCGAAAGGGTTTAACAAAATCTGGAAAATTGCCCATGCATAACTTTAAAATTGGCATATTCCCTAAGATACCTTTTATAACTGAAGTAACTGAACATGTGTCTACACGTCTGTATACATTCTGAACCAGTAATCAAATATTCTTTGAATTTAAAATTAAAACTATCGGTACCCGCGTACCCTGCTATTACCAAAAGATTTACAACAATATAACCCAAATGTCAAACTAAAGTAACGCCGTGTCACTCACTGTTACGCTCAATTGATGTATTTTCTTTTACACCCGTCTGTACAAATACACCATTCCCCAAAGGGTTAAATTCAACTCATTTATCACACTATATTTCCTTCAACTTGCCCGTTTCGTCAAGCTGATGAAACGCGAGGAATTCGGTTATACAAAAGAAAGGGTGTTTTTGTTTGATATTCACGGGTATTGCAAGACGGGGCAGAATGACACAAGTACCCCCGCTATGTAAACGTGGCCGAAGGTCGCTCGTGAAGTTCATTGCTCAGGCTTTACGGATCAGGGACTGTCAAACGGCCGCACCTTCATTGCAAAGATCCGCAATCTTAATTGCAAAACCCCGTAACATTCCAGAAACTAATTCGAGGAACTTTCATTTTGGGTAATCACCCCTCTCCCCCCCGACTCAAGAAATAAATAAAGGAAGAAAGAAAATGGAAAGAAAAAAATAGGGAAGGCGACGCAATAAACGGCTACAATAACATGAATGCTTTGATAAACAGGGACATTTCCTGCTTCGGACAATTCGGCGAGTACGGCCAACGAACTCGTGCACTCGACTGAACAAATTATTGTTTCTTTGAAAACTTTGTGTTCACTGTTTCCACAATTGATTATTGTTTGTCCTTCCGGACCAAACCTTATGTCTTGTGATTATCTGAAAATGGTGTATACGGGTATAATCGAGACGCCTCCTGGAGTGGATTGACGGGTCGCCCGAGGTCGGCAGGAAAGGCGTTTTTGTTTCTTAATGTCCATTGTTATGTCTTAATATTGAGAGGACAATTTTATGCAAAGAACACACAAATACAAAGGAAAAGCTTTAATATTAGAGATGAAACTTAAATTAGTCATTTCCTTGGTCAGTTTTCCCCTGGTTTACTTTGTCAATGGGGAAAGAAACTCACTGGAATGTCAGAAAACAATAATAGCTGGTGCAGTACCACACTCTTGAACAGGGGCGGCGCCAGGGTATTTGAATAAGGGGGGGAAACGTTGAGTCTTAGCACCGAAGGCATGGGGTCCAGGAGCCCGCCTAAGGGCCCCTGGTGGGGTTCAGGGGCGAAGCCCTTGGCGGGGGTTGAGGGTGCGGATCCCCCTGAAGCTTTTTTGGTTTTAGCATGTCGAGTGGCCTATAGAAAAGCTCCCCTTGCTATAAATATTTACATAAATTTGTTATAAGATTAAGACTTGGTTCATTTCCTGGAAGAAAGTTGGATTTTGGCACATTCTAGAATCTCGAAGGTATACATCATTTTTATGTATTATATTGACTGGTTGCGTGTGTTCGGTCAGTGGGAAACTCACACGATAAGCCCAGTCAACGCGTTCCGTGCATGTTTTGATGCAAATTTTCAAAAGACTGCATATTGAATGCATAACCAAGCTATAGGGAAAAAAACCCCACCACAAACCATTCTGTGAGGGATCAAGATCCTTTCACAAAGTACAACACATTAATTTGTTGTCTAGCCTACACAATGTGTATTAAATGGATTTTTTTCTTCTTCCGAGTTTCAAAACGGCCGCTTCTTGTGTGCGACGACTCACGGTCTTGAGTACCGACCCGCCAATCGACTCAATAAATTAGAGATCATTATTAAAATTAACCCAAAACTTGGGTCCCAGCCAAAATAATATTTGTTTCTCTCTCTAAAACATTGCAGACGGACAGCATCAAGTCCGAGAAACAACTGAAGCAAGGTAAGTTCATAGGCCTATATAAGCTCTAACAGTGCAAATGCACAAGCCATGACTCGCTGTCATTATCTTGGATTTTCCCCGCCAATATTTTCCTCAATTCGAAAGACCGTTCAAGTCTAATTCTTTGAAAACATCAGGCTCCCTGGTTTTGCCAAACCAGTTTACACATTTTGTAATATTAAAGGTCTCCCATACGAACTGTTAATCTCCGTTTCTAAACAAAAGAAATGTCAATAGGCCTAATGTTAAAAAGAAAGAATTCCATTTTTCGATTTTTAAACAAGACTTGCATTACAGTGATGTACATCTCCTATACCAGGACACTTTGTAACAGAGCAATTCCAAAATTGTCTGACGTGAATGTTTAACAGAGGTATGCGGCTATTGGAATTTAACACGAGTTTTTCGTTTTTTATTTTTTACTTCCAAAATAAAATTCCAATCGTAATCTCTCTATTAAAATATACAATAAAGAGCCGTTGCCTGCGGGGGTTGGTGGAAGATTTAGTGACACAAAATGCCATTTTAATCATTGCCTTAACGGGCAGTTTAGCAATCCTTTAAAACTGTTTAAGTGCAATGCCATTTTTGAGAGGGAAAACACAACAAAGTGAAAAACCTTTTTACTATAAACAGCGGAGAAAACGAGACAATGGTTGAAATAACCACAGACTATATCTGGCACTGAGTTTGACACCTGATGTTCGTTTTAATGGTAACTGTGCTCTTCTGGTTTGGTGACCTTTTCCTGGCAGGATTTTTAATTCGTCCTTTTAAAGAGCAATGGTAAAAGATAAAATTAGTGATTTCTTATAAAATTACACACAATTGAGCCAGCCGGAAGTCACGTGACAACTTTGGGCGTACAGTAGATAATAGATGCACGGGAGTATGATGTCATGACTTACAAATTGGATAACGTTGGTAGGAATTGCACATGACGTCATTGACGCCATCTTTGAACAATGGAAACGTGCACGCGTGTACGGTACGCGCTGCTCATCACGATCAACCAATGATAGCCTTTCACGCCAACACGTTTCATCAAAGATGGCGGTCAATGCGATAGGATAGAGATACCATTATAGACCTTTCTATTGCAACGTCACAGCCCGAGGTTGGAAAACTATGGAAAGTCATAACTGCAAATCAAAAACAGATAGCCATAGTTGTAGCAATGTTGTAGCAATGTTAATATTCAAAAACAGTGTTGAATTTGTTGGAAACAAATCAACCAACCATAGAAGGTATTTCAGTTCATGAATCTTTACAGAAAATGTTGAATTTGGTCACAATTTTTTTGACACGATTGAATGTGGCCGTCCATGCCAACCGGCGCACTTTGTTTATCAACAACGTGCAAGTATCGCAAGTATTCGAACGTTGAGGATGGAACCCGTTAATTGCGCGAGTTTGTTTCCTTCACGCGTTGAAGCAATGTGTGTGGGACCAAAGTGGTACCAACCATTTTTCGAATACGTGCGAGACTTGCAGTCTATCCACAGTTGATGGCAAGAGGACTGTGTGTCACTACCTTACGTTCCTTGTATGAAATTGGAGTTGATTCGCCTGAAAATTGAATTTTCCCTTCAAACTCTTGGTTGCTTTGATTTGACTGAGACTAAAACAACATGCATGCGTCAATGATGCATTTCAGTTTGAACTTGCGGGAGAAAATTACGATCGCTACACCGAGTTCTGAAGGTGTGCTCCCAATGTATTACGGATCGCAGCACTTCCAAGCCTCCGTAACATTCCAATGGATAATTCTCCATTGTACGTTCACGCTATTAACAACTTATCCCCAAGCAACATTCACTTACAAAAAATGTTAATCCTTACCTTCGAGTCAGTAAAACTAAATAGCGAGAGATTGTTACACTGATAAACCCAAGGGAAAGTACAAATATTTTCGAAAGGTCATCTATGTCAGGTAAAAACAACAATTTACAACTATTTTGCCCTTTTCAAAAAAAAGGGGCCAATTAGTTTACAAATTTTGGACCCAAGGTGTTTGGGTGTTTTCGTAATTCTGATGTCTATAACCCCAAGGGCTACACCTGCGTTCAAACACCGAAGTTGAACGAATAATCATTGATCGTTTTATTTAAGGAAGGTCTCTTAACTTTCCAGGTTTCAAACACCACCAAACCGTGGAAGGACAAAACATTTTCTCTTCTCCATGCAAAAAATAACAACTTGCGAAAAGTCAATACAAAGCAACAACGAAATTTACTCAAATCAGGGGGGTCGGGTTTATGGGTGCATGCAGTGTGTGAACAAAAACGGTATCTTGGATTTATAGTAATATACCGGCTGCGTCCTGTGGGAAGGTCGAAGGGAGCAAGTGGGAATCTCAAAAGGCCGGGGTGGATGTAATCAATGTATCACACTGTAAAAAACTGTTTTTGTGTACAGAACTTAAGTGAAACTCAACTCATCTTGCAATTTTCAATACAATGTAGACCTGTCCCTGGATGTCCAGCGTACGAAGGAACCGATACAGTCGTCCGGCATGAGTGCGTCATCATCAACAGGCTGCTTGACTGAAGCATCGGCAGACTTTACCGGGACTCCTGAGGCAGGCGGTATCGGAGAGAATTCGGGCTGCAAGGACGCCGAGAGGAACTCAGCTGCCAGACTGGACACACAGGTTTGAATGAACTGAACTTTTTATCATGTATGTGGACTCTGGTTGGCTAGCCGCTGCTATTCATGGTTGCTTGACAGGTAGTGATTGGTTGGTTGATTTGGGCCGGTTGCTGACCTATTACATGAGCCTCCGAGTGTGACATCAGAATCTCAGGCTAGCTGATTGGTTGATTGCCGTCTTAAAATTGGCTTCTTGATTTGCTGGCTGTCAGCAGCAGGAATGCAGTACTAGTTTGATGGCTCTGGCTTTACCTGCCTACTGAGTAACAGGCCCATAACTGGTTTGTCATGCCTTAATGTCCCATTCTGACTTGTTGACTGGCGTTCTATGCCTTCTGGCCAGTGGTGTAACCTGATTGTAAGGAAGATTTTACAAGCCTGTTGGCCAGCTAAACAAGCCTACTGACTACTTGGCCTGCTGGCCGCTTGGCAGTCTTGGCTATAGACATAGGTTAACTAGTTAGATGTGAATTATCACGAACCTTTAAATTTAAAAAGCCAAATGCTACCTATGTAAAACCTCTCACTTTAACTGCTTTTTATATATATATTTTTATCAATAAAGGTTGACTTAATCGAAGTTTGGACGACTGAACAAGGTAAGAACGATCTTTATAAGAGTTAAAAGTCTTCCAATCTCCAGTTCAAAGAGGCAATTTTGACATCTCATAAATACTACATGTATATACTATACTTGATGTCCACTCACTACGCAACTATCAGACAATTCTATAGAACTAAGAAAACAAACCAAAACCCAACAAAATAAACAAACACAAAAACAAACACCCTATAACAACCCATCAAGGCTAAAAGCATCTCTTGACAAGAAGAATACATTGAAGGTGAAAATAACTCGGGGGGAGCTGAAGGTAGGAATTGACATTCCTCTTAAAACAGTCTAGATTGTAGGATGGAGGGATACGTAAAACAGGCAAGGCGTTCTAAAGAGATGCAGTACATGGAATACTGCTGTTGAAATGGCTTTTTGTTCTTCATCTCAACAAAGCAAAAGTGTATGGGTGATACAGCCTGGTTGGACACACTGGTGGCAAATTAACCATGAAAATATCTGTTGAAAAGACAGAGGCTAGGTACAGACTTCCGGTGGGCAAGAGGTTGTAATGTTGATCTGGACTCTTCACAAATAACATTTTTAAATTACACTTCTGCACTTGAATAAAGATAAATGACAAGCAGAAGCCCAGGTCAAACTGCAACAACAGTGTACTCCATTAGAAATGCATAAAACAAGCTTCCCTTTATAATTTATTCTCTCTGGATTTATTTAGGCATATAATGGCTGCAAGAATAACTATAGAGTCGAAACTAAATTCAAATTGTATGTCAATAAAGAGCTACCTGCACACGGAGAGATAAAACAGGGTGAAATTAAAAGGACACGTTTCCTTGGATCGGACGAGTTGGTCCATGACAAGCGTTTGTAACCGTTTGTTATAAAATGCATATGGTTAGAAAGATGTTTTAAAAGTAGAATATAATGATCCACACAAATATGCCTCGAAATTGCGTGGTTTTCCTTTTACATCGTGAACTAGCACGGCACGCCATTTTGTGGAGTCAAATTTTTGACTCCACAAAATGGTGGACCGTGTTAGTTCGCAAAGTTTGGATAATAGAAACAACTGCAAATAGCAAAATTGCGGGTGCAACAATATACACGTATTAATCTCTTTGGGGAGGAGTGTTGGCTCTGAGAAGAGCAATAGATCGATCCATTAAGCCCCGCCTCCTTACGAGTTGACCAATCACAGCCGCGAAACTCGATCACCATTAGTGCAAAGATCACCAAACGGCTCAAATGGTGATCAGATTTCGCGGTTGTGATTGGTCAATGAGAAATGGGCGTGGCTTAATGGATCGGTGTATTGTGGTCTCAACATCTCGAGCAGTATAGACCTTTCCATTGTTGATAAACAAAGTGCGCCGGCTGGTATGGACGGCCGAATGTTAACAAAACATTCAATCGTGTTAAAAAATGTTGTGACCAAATTCAACATCTTCCTGTAAAGATTCATGAACTGAAATACCTTACATGATTGGTTGATTTGTTTCCAACAAATTCAACATTATTTTTGAATATTTGTGTAACATTGCTACAAACTATGCCTATCTGTTTTGGATTTGCACTCAGTTATTAACTTAATAAGTTATGGCTTTCCACAGTTTTCCAACCTCGGTTTGCAAAAACTTTGGCTGTGACTTTGCAATAGAAAGGTCTATACTCCGTAGTTCATAATTCCTCATTAAGAACAAGGTACAGTGATTATCACTCAAGAAATTTAAAGTTTATTTAATATTACAACTACACTTATTTTTTTTAGACATTCCTTTAATTCAGATATATTTAATGCAAAAACAATATTTATACACTAACCCTAAATGGATAACCACACAATTTTGTTACCTTTTACCTAAACTTTTGCAATTTTTTATATTTTGTATTTTGTAGCACAAAACTAGGCAAAGGGGTGTACCTTCTTTCTGGGGGGGGGGGGGGGGGGGCTTCTGACCAATTACTATAGTTTTCCCTTCATTTCTCTCAAACAAGCCCATTTTCAGTGCTCTTCTTGTGCCATTTACTATTTTGTGTTAGATAATCTGATGTGAGTGTAAAAAAACAGCTGCATTCTGCATGTAAATAGAAAAATAATTACGAAAACATTGAAATTATCACATTAAAGCTTTTAAAATTTGAATGTTTTACTCTGGTTATTTTCAATCTCCTAAAATATCGAGATTTCTAAAGGGGGTGGGGGAGATAGACATCAAGGGGGGGGGGGGGGCATTTCCTCCCCGTGCCCACGATAATTCTGCCACTGCTGCTATTTCTTGCATCATGTTGCATTTGTTCTGGTGAGGGTTACTAATAATGTTGTTTCCTAATTTTAATACTGGAAAAATACACACACCTCAACTTTGTAAAACTACACACAATGGACACTATGAAAACTTTTTATTAACCGTAAATATTTACAGAAAATGGGGATTGATCACCATAGATCATAGAAAAGTATAACTTAGAATAAATGTTTAATGGGTTGCACAAAAAAATGGCACCATCTAATATTGCCCTAATGTTGGCACTATCTTTGTTTGGGGGTCAGAATAAGAACAAACAGTTCGGAACCGAACATGTTGTTGCTGTGTTTTTTTTCCCCCCCAATTCTTTCATTGCATTTTATACACTACATGGTTGGCATTCATTGCTCTTGCTGACTGTTCTAGGCCTACCTCAATGAAACACTGATGCGCCACTTTGTTAAAGGTGAACACCATGCATTCGCTGTGATAGAAACAGAGGGCCATACATGAAACGATAGAGGGCGCTGTGACGTCACTCATGAGCAGACCTTCTGTCTTGTGTGACTCGGTCAAGACGAAGCGAGCAGCGTTTCGATCTGAAGGGAATATAAGATTCCATGTGAATGCATCCAGCTGAGGAATTCAATCCCTCGGTGAAGCCAGTGAACTAGTAAACAAGTTTTGTAAACAAGTTTTGTAAACATTTTTGTTTACTCCCCAAAAATCGCCATTAAAAAATCTTTAAAATTCCAAGTTCCCTATAGAGACCTAGCCAAAGTAGCATGTAAGGTGTAAAAAATTACCCTGGGTTGATTCTTTGAAGAAAAACAGTAGACACCGCAATACCATCCCTCAAAAAATGCAATAGAAGGTATTCACAAGTAGTTTTTTTAAGCTTTTTACTTTTATATAGGGGGGCCTTTCAGATGCCCCCCCCCCCCCGGTTCCTACAGGGCTGACTTTTCTGGGTGGTTGCAGAAAATAAAATGCCGTACCATGATGCATTCGTTGTGATGATAAATGCCGTACCATGATGCATTCGTTGTGATGATTAAAAAGCTTGTATCTAGAAATGGAAAAGTGGCTGAACCTACCTTTCTGACACTGCCAACGTTGAGATGCTGTTTGGACAGTCGAGCTGATCTCTGTTACCAGTCTGTCCGTTACTGAATTTACTGTTGTCTGTTCCGACACTTCGGTAGTATAATCATACTCTGCGGTGTCAGCAGGTTCAATGGTGTCATAATCACTACCTGTTTTGAAGTAAATACAAAAACGGATATTGCCAAGATAAACATTGTCGCTTCCTTAATGAGTATACCAGCCAAGATTTGTCAAGAGACATCTGAAATTTTACTTACGAAAAATTCTTCAGAACATTTAGGGGTTCAAGTGTAGTAATAAATTATAATAATTATATTAAAACATTTTAAATTAAATTAAAAAACATTCAAGCAAGCATCAATGACCATATGATTGACTTGTACATTTGTTCTGATTGTTATGCCCCTTTTTTCAAGAAAGACGATATGACTAAGAGTGTGCGCATAGTAAAACTGAAATATAAGTGTTCACAGATTTACACATAACTTAAATGCTATAAAGATGGTCATGGTGAAATATATTTGCCAGATATCCTATAGTTTTGGTTTGGGCCCCCTGGGATCAAGAATCGGTGTCAATATTTGGTTTGGGCCCCCTGGGATCAAGAATCGGTGTCAATATTTGGTTTGGGCCCCCTGGGATCAAGAATCGGTGTCAATTTTTGGTTTGGGCCCCCTGGGATCAAGAATCGGTGTCAATATTTGGTTTGGGCCCCCCTGGGATCAAGAATCGGTGTCAATTTGTGGTTTGGGCCCCCTGGGATCAAGAATCGGTGTCAATTGTTTTGAGTGCATGTGCTTCAACTACAACAGTGAAACTCACCGAACTCTCCTTTTGAACGCATACCCCAGCAAGATCACCGTCTGTAGGGAGTAAAAAGTAGTAAGTACGTTGTAATAACACTAAAGACTGGCTATCAAGAGGCTAGTGAAAGGGAGGGTACACCTTCGGTAATTATTCCAAAAATAAATGATCACAAAAATTTACTTGCCCATAAAGAGCACTGGAGAGCTCAGTGTTAATATTATAAAACATTGATAGAACAATCCCCTTTGAAGTAATGTAGTTTTTGAGAAAGAGGTAATTTTTTCACCCAAAAGATTTGTATCTGAGAAAGGCTTCAGGCATGAAGCCTTTCTCAGGCATCTAAAACTAAAAGCTTACAATTCTATGCAGCAAGGGTGTTATTTCTTTCATTATTTTCTTGCAACTTCGATAACCATTGTTATTTTATGCGTATGTTGAGATACACCAAGTTTCAAACCACTCAGACAAAGCTCGTTTCCTTAAATTGCTTTGAGATATTATACTTACAACAAATAGATTGTGTAAACTTCTCTTCACTGCCCCCATCTTGCTGGATGCTGTTATTGAGAAGATAGCTGAAACAATGAATGAATTCACACAATAATGTTGTGCTCTGGAGCCTAAATTATTACTGTATATAAGTGTTATTGTCATGATGGCATTGTAACTAAGCAACTAGCCTTAGCATAGTTGTAGTCCTTGACACTATGTGCTTGACCCTCTAGACTAAGTGGATTATGTAGCTCATGATCAAAGTCTTCCAAATCATAATAAGTAAAATGGTCTTTTTATTATTCATTTTGGCTTTAGTGGTTACTTCACTGCTCTTCATATCTGCTGAGCATTGTATGTGGATTGGGTTTTCAGTCCTTACTTGGTTATTGTGTTGTTTTTCCCCCCCTTAGGTTTTTTTTTATATATGGTGTTATGGCCGAGCGTTTTATAGCATCAAATTCAAGTTCCAGTGGTTCAAGTCATCTGATTGTGGGTTTGAATCCCAGTCATGACACTTGTGTCCCTGAGCAAGATGCTTTTCTATGTTTGCTTCTCTTCACCCAGGGGTATAAAAGGGCAGAGGTTGATATTGGGTTTGAAACAGCCTTCTGAGTGCCACGGCAGCCCAGGGCTGTATACTCCCCAGGGAGCTGAGAAAGATTAAAGGAATGTTATTGGCCCAATGACCAGGAGTGCGTTTATGGCGACCCCAACCAGAAACTGGTTTGAGCTTTGGTCATTGGTTGAGCGTTTTCGCGTGTTCGGTTGAACCGCGGTGACGCGGCTGTTCCGACCAAACTGTAACCGACTTGTTGGCTCGGCTATAGGCTTGGTTTCAAGATGGCGGACTCTAAAAACTATCGGAAAATGTCAATGGAATTCTTTTTAAAATAAAGAAGATTGAAGCATAGTAATAAAAAATGTTGATGAAAATAAAATAAAGGCTGTATATTTTTAGAACATGAATTTTCAAGATATGTATCACAAACTGTTTCTGGTTACCAACCCGTTTTCGCGTAGCTCTCGGAAATTGTTCCGGTCAATTAATTTTACGCCAGAAACTTGTTTCCGGTCATGGTCGCCAAAACACGCTCCAGGGCACTAATGTAAAGCGCATTGATACGTTATTGTGAAAAGCGATATATAAGAACTAGTTATTATTATTATTGTTATGTTTTATTATTTTCCTCTAACGAGTATAAAACTGATGTTATCTCTTTTCACAGTTATCTTTAGGCCTATGGGTTACAGTGCAAAACACTTTTGAGGTTATTTGGTTTCATTACCAATAATAATAATAGTAATAATAATAACACTAATACAAATAATAACTGGCCTCCCATACTGCCTCCCTAGCAACAAATGGTCGAGTCACTTCTCGTAAATATTTAACACAGTTCTAAGGTTGAATAAAAACAACATTTTTGTCAATATTTTAAAAGACAAAAAGGAAGTGACAAAACAGAGCCTTTAAATATTACATCATAGCAATTTGCCGTCATAAAAAGGTCAATTCTATAGAGCTGCTTAAGCACAAAAACTAGCTAAGCACAACACAATATTATGCTCACCAGAATACAGTTACAGGTAAATATGTCGCATGTATCATCTGCTTGTTTTTGCTTAGTAGAAAATTGTTAATATAATTTGTTTTTTACCCTTACACAGATGTGTGTTAAGCACTGTATACTCAGTATTTTCCCGAGTTCTGTGAAAAAAATCCACAGGCAAATCACTCGGGTGGCATTCGAACCCGCGACTTTTGCATTGCTAGAGCAGATGTCTTACCACTAGACCACTGAGCTAGCCCGATGTCTAGAGGCAGTTCGAATCCTTAGCAGCAGGTACTGCAACAATTTAATAGGTGTTAAAGGAAATAAAAGGAAATTGTTAAGCAATATTTTCTGCTTAAGTAGCTTTATGAAATGGAGCCTATGGGCCATTTGGTGTTTTGCAAAATACATATTATGGCCACCGAGCCAAAATGGCAAAGATGACACAAAACAAACTTTATCACTTTTCATCTTTGAACTCACTTCAAAGTGTTTTTCAATGTCTTTTTCTCAAGAAGAGGATCGGACAAGTGCACACTGGTGGATGCGTCAAGTACAAACTGCCTGTTTAAAGCCACTGTCTACCCAAAACAGATTAAAACCACATGGTGTCACTACAAACCTTACTTGTATCTTTTACCACATGGCTTCTACGTCTCATCCAATGTTTCAAATGCCGCCCTGATGCTATTCTGTAAAAACACTATGAAAAAGCATATTTTCACACAATGTAAAACTGACATTTTACCCTATTTTCCCACTATCAAAATGTCAATAAGCAGAGGACTCAGGATATTTTCCTTTTTGTTGTTTTCGGGGCAACATAGCCTTTTCCTATCTAGTGAGAAAACTGTGGGAAGTTGTATCTTCTTATGACAGTACTGCTTCAAATATTGAACCAGGAAAAAAAAAAAAAAAAGGCCCCCACCCAAGCCAAACCCCCAACAACAAATTAAAACCAAACCCTCCCAATAAACAAACAAACAAAACAAAATAAAAAAGTTTTTTTCATAGACAAGTCTGGTTTTTTAGGAATAGCAAAAAGTCCTAAGGAATCTAAATATCAGCTAATCCAATTTCCATGGCAGCTGAACAATCATACGCCTTTATAAAAAGTGTCAATTCAGCAAAACAACAACTCACCTATCTTCTTCAGTTGTATTATCTGTGTGTTTACCAGTGCCTCGTGAGGAATGGTGGGCAAAGGAAACAAAAACTCTCTCCTAGCGCGGCTCTTGTCTGCTTATTCCCTCTATAGCCCGGAGCATCGATTACAGTAAATCAATTTCATTAACTGCGCTAAATACGTTTCAATGGCACCGACTTGATTAGATACATTATGAAGTACTCTTACATAAAACCTCCACAACCGAAACAGCCAACACGTATTTCCAAACAGTTTAAGTAGGCAAATTGCAGGTGGACAGGATGGCATGAATGAAGATGTTTCATGAGTTCTGGGTGGGGGTGGGGGTGGGGGGGGGGGGGGGGGGGGGGGGAGGGGGTAGTTTGGGTTTCCAACCACCTGCCACACTTACCCCCCCCCCCCCCCCCCCCCCCCAGTATAAACTTTATTCATTTATAGAAAAACATTAGAAATGTATGTCTATTGACTTGCCTGTTGATTTTGCTGTTTTACTATTTATAAATGTGCACTTTTACTTATGTGCAATTCAATTAAATTTAATGTGGCAAGTATGAATTTGATAAATGAATAATAAAACATTGTTATTGTTCATCAAATGGCACTTTATTTGGATTTGCAATTCTGGGCCGATTTCATAGTTTGCTGAAGCAGAACATTTTGCTTAATAATGTTCTGCTATTTTGGCTGGTAACTTTATTGCGGTAAGCAAAATTATGGCAAGCAAAATGTTCAGACCTCAGAAATTCCAAACCTAAAAGCTTAACTGTCTTTCAGGTGCAATTTTTTAATAATTAATTGATATTGATAATCAAAATTATTGGGGGGGGGGGGGTTGATAATCCAAATTATGGAAGGATATTTTTTATATTCACACATTCTGTTCAGTTTAATTACATATTATGACAGATTTGTGGAAAGGGTAAACTCAGAATACATTCTGTTCAAGTTCAAATGCAACTCTTACTGTAAGTGCTCAATCTTATTTTGTGACAGCCAAAAATTACATAATTTCTACTCCAAGTCCACTCAGTGAAAATTACATTGGAGTAACACACATTCAAAGTATTTTTTGTCCGCAACCTGAGGGAATATTCTGGCTTGGCAGTAATAATTAGGCGTAATATCTGGCCTTCTTGTCGTTTGAGTTGCATGGTGTTTACGCTAGAAATCAATACTGTTAAAGGCAGGGTATGCTTTGGGTAGTTGTCTCAGACCAGTATCCTCACTTGGAGTATCCCAACATATGCATAAAATAACAATGCTGTGAAAATTTGGGCTCAGTTGATCATCAAAGTTGCAAGAAAATAATGAACGAAAAGAAAAAACTTGTTGCCGGAGAATTGTATGCTTTCAGATGCCTGAGGCAGGCTTCATGCCTGAAGCCTTTCTCAAATTCAAATGTTGGGTGAAAAAATAAATCTTTCTCTAAAACTACATGACTTCAAAGGGGGCGTTTCTAAAAAAAAATTATAATATCAACAGCTCTCCAGTGCTCTTTACCAAGTTTCTATGGTCATTAACTTGTGGAGTAATTATCAAAAGTACACACTGCCTTTAAGGGAAGATGTAGCATTAGTAATGAAAAACAATGAGAACAAAAATTCTTCTGTAAGGATGAGAGCTTAATTGTTATATAAAATTACTTCAAAAAGTAGCAACACGCACCACAGAAAGAGCGAATAAGGCAAGCAAACAATTGGATTATGTCAGTAACAAAAGTCTCTTTTCCGATTTGAGTTAAGGGGAGTTGTGTAGGCGGAATATTGTGTAAGGGTTTTGCTGATAGCCCCTTTGACAATCAAATTGAGCCGGCGGTATTTTGGGCGGCTTTAAAATCCCATCGTTATAGAATATGTATTATGACGTCCTTCGATTTTGCAGTTGATTTAATCTCATTGAATTTTGGAAGGAAATAATAATATTTTTAAGTAGGTAACGAAAATGGCAACAAAGCTGGAGGGGATTTGTGGCTTATTTCTAGATCATTACACATCATAGGGCTTACTCTCTCCATGGGAAGGCTTACAAATGGGTTTTCTGAAATTGAAAGGAAAAATGTTTAACCACAGAGTTGTTGACAATCTGCAGACAAACACAATTATTGTGTTAGGAAACTTTGGTTGAAACCAAAATTATTATCAGAAATGTTCATGTCAATAATCTTCTACCTCCATGCTATAACATAATTATTTTTTACTCCCAGTGTGCATATTTAAAATAAAGAATTAAATCCCAGCATTAGTGTAAGAAGGCCTTGTGCTATATAACATTCTATACAAATGTAAATATCAATAGTGCCTGTTTTTATTATTTGTATAAAGGTCTTAATAGATGTAATAACTGCATCGGGGATAAAGATTGTTGGATGCTGAAATTAATCATTAAAAAAGGAGGCATTTTCAAGCAATAATTCTAAAACAAAACTCAAGTTGCCATACACTATTACACCCCTTGTTCAGAGGCCTTTAAGCACTCAAGAAACTATCTCAACTCCTTAGGAACATGCAGCACCAGTAACCAAAATCTGTGCCCACAGGTCGTTTATCCTTCACATCAACAACCTCTACCCTCTCAAGAACCATTTACTACTCCTGGGATAATGAGAAGCAATTATAGTTTTATAAGTGTCTACCCAAAGGAAGTGTCTTGACCGCGATTCGAACCCACACTCCGATGAGTCAGCCATCAGAACTTGAGTTCATTGGGCTTGACCTCTCGCCACGAGAGTGCAGGACTTGCAATCACAAGGTTGCGGGTTCCAATTCGGCCGAGCTAACTACTGATTTCACAATGACTAGAAGAAGTATTGTCATCTAATTATTATTATTATTATTATTATTATTATTATTATTGGTTTATTCACACCATATTGCAGCCCGAAGGCTGAATTGCACAGTGGTTACAATAGGTAAAAACATCAATACACAGAAGGAAGTTAAAAAATTACATAGCCTATAAAAACTTAAAAGCGCAAAATAACATAGGCGATGTAAATCATTGAAAAAACAGGGCACAAAAACAAGCACAAATTATTGAATCACAATTTAATAATTTGTGCAATTCATAGTCATAGATGTTAAACAAATGTTTGTACATGTGTATTGAGAGAGATTGGATGTTGACAGCTTTCCGTTTACACCCCTTGTGGGAGCTTACACCCCTTGTGGGAGCTTACACCCCTTGTGGGAGCTTACACCCCTTGTGGGAGCTTACACCCCTGAGGGAGCTTACACACCCCTTGTGGGAGCTTACACCCCTTGTGGGAGCTTACACCCCTTGTGGGAGCTTTGCCGAGTTCCTGTTGGGAAGATCATCCAAACAAACTATAGTGCCGCCTACTTTTTGTCAGACTTAGAAACTATTTAATTGACACTAAATCATGCCTTATCCCGACACACTCTTCAATTGCCTTTCAGTAAATAATCACCAATCATTCATTATAAGTTTTAAATACTAAAACCTTTGTAGTTCTGAAATATTTGACTTTGAAAAATGTACACAAAAAGTGTCTGGTTATTAGACTTATTTTCTCTTTATATTCGACAGATTCCGACCCATGCTTAGATCAACCTTGTGGAGAAGGCTCATGCGAGGTAAGAAATACCCAAAGTTTACTCTCTTATTCAGAAACCACATTTTTTCAGAATCCAACTATTTATTTTAAATAAGAGCCGATTGCAATTTTAAAAAAAGGTTTAAGGTAGGATATACCTTTGGTAATTACTCCACAAATTAATGACCATAAAAACTTACTTGGTAAAGAGCACTGGAGAGCTGTTGATATCATATAACATTGTTAGAAACGCCACCCTTTGAAATAATGTAGTTTTAGAGAAAGAAGTAATCTTTTACCCAAACATTTGAATCTAAGAAAGGTTTGAGGCCTGAAGCCTTTCTCAAGCATCTGAAAGCACATCATTCTATGCAACTAGGGTGTTTTTTCTTTCACTGTTGTCTTGCAATAGGCCGTATCGAATATGATGTTACCTTGCAATGTGACCCACAACATGGCGTCTGTGAGCGTGTGCGTGTGCGTGTGCCATAGAAATCAAACCAGGAACGCTAAGACGCGTTTACACGCGCATACAGCCTGTCCTATGATATGGCCGCTTTCATGCACTCTGCGTTCCTGGTTTGATTTCTATGGAACACGCACACACACACGTGTGTAAATACCGGCAATCGTGGACCCTCCTTTGTTCAACTATTTGTGATAGCAACCATGGACCACAATGCTTTCCTTTGTGATAGCAACCGTGGACCTATTGTCCCTTTTGTTATAGGTCCACGGTTTGAATGTGGATACCTACCCGCACGCACACACGCTCACAGACGCCATGTTGTGGGCATTTGAAAGGTAACGTCATATTCGATACGGTCTATTGAGCCAAAATTTTCACAGATTTGTTATTTTATGCATAATGTTGGGATACACCAACAAGTGAGGATACTGGTCTTTGACAATTACCCAAAGTATACACTGCCTTAACATACTTTTTGTTCATGCTTTGATAAGATATAATAAATATTTCATTGGGTGACCAAAATTCCTTGACCAACATTTTAGCTAAAATGCTAAGAATCAATACTACTTACTAGCAGAGAGATGCAGATTTGGTGGAGACAAGTATTCCTTGGTCTAGCTCTAAAGCATGACGTCAACAATACTGATAATTGTCAAAGACCAGTTATTCACACTTCATTTGAACCAACATATATAATTATTATTATTATCATAACATATTTCTGGTAATGAAACCAAGGATGCCTCATAAGTGAACTTAAGTTTTAGCTTGTGAGCTACAGTGATTAAGTTCACTTATGAAACATCCTTGGTTTTATTATCAGAAATATATAATCATAATAATAACCATCATTATAATAATCATAATAATAATAGTAGTTTTATTTCTATATTTAGAGACTTGAGTCCGGCTTCCGCTGTATTTGTTCCCCCTTATGGATAGGCCCCTTGTGCCAGGAACATCAGAGCTTCTGCAACAGCTGGCCGTGTCTTAACCATGGGACATGTCAGGAAGTTGAGGCTGGCTACAAATGCCTCTGCAGCGACGGTTACATTGGAACAAACTGTGAAACTGACACGACAAATTGCGAGTCCAACCCGTGTCTCCACAGTGCCATGTGCATCGATGGCTCAATGAGTTACACCTGCATTTGCACCATGGGTTACCGGGGAACACGCTGCCAGATCAACAGTGATGATTGCTCCCCGGAAAGGTGCCAGAACAATGGAACATGCGTGGACTTAGTGGCCGATTACGCGTGTATTTGCCCAAAGGGGTTCTACGGGAAGTACTGTGAATACAGCGTTAATGAATGTGAGAGTGATCCATGTCAAAATGGAGCAGAGTGCACAGACTTGAATGGAGACTACAGATGTGATTGCCAGCCTAGGTACACGGGGAAGGATTGCCAGATCCTAAGGATAGATGCCTGTGAGTCAAACCCATGTGAGAATGGCGCGACGTGTTTTGACCACAAGCAAAGGTTCACCTGTAAGTGTGTTGAAGGGTACGATGGAAACAGGTGTCAGTTTGACATTGATGAATGTCAACAGAGGTTAAAGGGGAGGCGACGACCTCGTTCTAACGGAGTATGTAACAATGGCGGGAGATGCGAGGATCTAATCGGTGGGTACCAGTGCCATTGCATGGTTGGATTTAAAGGGAAACACTGTAGCACCAAGATTAACGAATGTGAAAGCTCTCCATGCCAGTATGGCATATGTGAGGACCTTCATAATGGTTATAGATGCCTCTGCCGCTTAGGGTTCAGTGGTACCCACTGTGAGTTTAATACAAACGAGTGTAACAGTGACCCCTGCATGAATAATGCAACATGCGTTGACCTCCTCAGCAGCTACTTCTGCGCATGTCCGCCGGACTACGGCGGGAACCACTGCGAGCTGTTGATCAACCGCTGCAAAGTGGACCCTTGCCAGAACGATGCTGTGTGTCAAAACACAGGGCTGGATTTCATCTGCAAGTGCCCGCTTGGTTTCATGGGAAAAACATGCGGAATGGAGATTGACGAGTGTGTGTCCGAGCCGTGCCAGAACGGCGCGACATGTATGGACACTATCGGCGGATATTCATGCTTTTGTCTACTCGGTTTCCAGGGAATCCACTGCGAGATTCTGGTAGACGATTGTGAAATGAGTCCCTGTTTAAACAATGGCACATGCCTTGATGGAATTGGGACTTTCTATTGTGCATGCGCACCGGGGTACTACGGTGTTATCTGTGAGCATGACATCAACGAATGCTGGTCAGAACCATGTCAGAACTTCGGTGGCTGCCTCGATCTCATTGATGATTATACATGTGTGTGTGCACCGGGTTATACTGGTAGGCAGTGCCAGATTGATGTACAGGAATGTGTCTCGTCACCGTGTCTGAACAGCGGGGAATGTATTGACCATGTGGCATCATACAGGTGTGAATGCCCCGTCGGATACTCTGGGTCAAACTGTGAGACCAATGTTGACGAGTGTGCCAGCCAGCCGTGCTTCAATGGAGCGACATGCATGGATGGCATGGGCAGTTTCCAGTGCTTCTGTCTGGATGGCTACAGTGGAGACTTCTGCGAGATCAACATAGACGACTGCGAGTCCAATCCGTGTGAGAATGACGGGGTGTGCTATGATCAGGTGGCTGGATTCTACTGCCGTTGCTCGCCGGGTTTTGTCGGGCACCGATGTGGTAGTGAGACAGATGAGTGTGCAGGTGACCCATGTATGCATGACTCGGTGTGTCTGGATATGGTGGATGATTTCATATGCCTGTGTGAGGCTGGGTTTACTGGTCAGTATTGTGAAGAGAACATCAATGACTGTGAGGTACAGCCCTGCTTGCATGGAACTTGTCTGGATGGTAGTAATAAGTACTTCTGCTCCTGTCAAGACGGTAAGTTAACTCAGTGGCTCAAAGGTGGGGGTCATACTTCGGTAATGACCCTGTAATTTCTGTCCAAAGCTATAAACTTTTTATAAAGATGGTAATGGTAGTAAGCATCCTGTGAATTTACGTTGACAAAAAACCAAACGAGTCAACATAAACAAGTTGAATACTTTCATGTTGTGTATCAATTGAATTCATAAAAACCATTCAGGAAGTTCTTGCAAACGACAAAGTTTTTTTGCAAGTTCTCAAAAAATGTTGTCAAGCTGCATCCTAATGTTCTTGCCTTCAGATTTTCAAACAATTTGCTGGGAAGAGTGACAAGAACAAAAATGTCTTTTAAAAGACAAACTGCAATCATGATAAGCCATAGTGCTAGACCTCAAATGGATATGTACTGAGAACGTACATCCCTTTGAGAGAATTCAAAGACATGAGAACATCATGCTTCCAGACAATAAGTAAAATTATCTTTGCTTTTATTTTTAACAGGTTACAGTGGCAATGACTGCGACGTCGAAATAGATGAATGTGCCAGTTCTCCCTGCCAACAAAACAGTACATGTGTTGATCAGATAGACAGTTTTGTTTGCCAGTGTACGATGGGAACTGAAGGGAGGCTCTGTGAGCTTGATGTAGACTACTGCCTCTCAGCTCCCTGCCTTCACAATGGAACGTGCCAAAATGAGAAAACCTTGTTTGTCTGCGATTGCGCAGATGGCTTTAGCGGAACTCGATGTGAGAGCAACATGGATGAGTGCCTTAGTACTCCGTGTCAAAATGGCGGACAGTGTGTTGACAGAGACGGCTGGTACCAATGCGTCTGTGCACCAGGCTACCTTGGGGTCAACTGCCAGGTCGATCATAATGAATGTGCGCAGAATCCTTGCGTGCATCCTAATGCCACATGTGTGGATTTGCCCAATGGATTTGAGTGTGTGTGTCCACCAGGGTTTGAAGGGAAGACGTGTAGCGTGGGAAGGAATGAATGCGAGTCTGAGCCTTGTGCAAGAAATGCAACTTGTGTCGACGAAGAAGGAAGATTCTCATGTCTATGCCCACCTGGGATATCTGGAACTCTATGCGATGTGAACGTGTATGAATGTGAAAGCAATCCATGTCAAAATGGCGGTCTGTGCGCCGACAAAATTAACAGTTTCGTGTGCCGCTGTCTGCCTGGATTTACAGGCACTCACTGCGAAACTGACATCGCAGAATGTCACAGTGAACCATGTCTAAATAACGGACTGTGCATGGATTTAGTCAACGGGTACACGTGTGAATGCGCGGCGGGGTATGTAGGCCTGCACTGCCAAGTCGAAAAAGACGAGTGCATCTCCTCACCTTGCATGCACAATGGTGAATGTGTTGATGAAGTGAATGGGTTTGTATGCGAATGCACAGTGGGGTACGACGGGACACTTTGCCAGGACAATGTGAACGAATGCGAGAGCTCACCGTGTGTCAGTGAGGAGGGGGAATCCCAAGGAAGCACCTGTACTGATTTGGTGAATGGATACAGGTGCATCTGCCCTCCATCAAGAACCGGAGAGCGGTGTGAGATCTTGATTGATGCTTGTTGGAGCAACCCCTGCACAAACTTATCGACGTGCAACTCTACCCCCGAGGGATTTAAATGCGAGTGTCCACCAGGAGTGACTGGGTTCGTTTGTGATGTTGAAATGTACGAGTGCAGCAGTAGCCCTTGTTTGAACGGCGCAGAGTGTGTTGATCAAATCGACAGGTTTCAGTGTCAATGCCGAGCGGGGTACACAGGGGTACATTGCGAAAACCACACGGATGAATGCAGTAGCAATCCCTGCCAGCACAACGCCACTTGTCAGGATTTAGAGAATGCATTTATGTGCGTCTGTTTGAAGGGATACGCTGGGCAGTTCTGTGAAGAAGAAGTAGACGAGTGTGTCTCAAACCCTTGCATGCATGGTGGAACTTGTCGAGACCTGTTGGGACAGTTTATCTGCGATTGTCCACTGGGGTTCAATGGAACACAATGTCAAGATGATATCGATGAGTGTGCAAGTTCACCTTGCATTGGCGAGAGTGAAGAAATTCCAGGCAATCGGAGTGTGTGTGTTGATGGAGTGGGGAACTACAGATGCATTTGCCCAGTGACAAGAACAGGCCAGCGATGTGATGTGTGGATAGACACTTGCATGTTTGAGCCGTGTGTGAACCAAGGTACTTGCCACTCTAAAGAGGGTGAGTTTATGTGTTTTTGCCGCACTGGTTTCACAGGAGCAACTTGTGAAACCAATATAGACGATTGCGCCAGTGGGCCATGCTACCATGGTCAATGCATCGATGGAGTGGACACGTATCACTGCAGATGTGCCATAGGATTCACAGGAGGACATTGTGAGAAAAACATCAATGACTGTGAGCCCATCAATCCCTGTGAGAATAAAGCCACCTGTCTGGACATGATCAGCGGTTACCTGTGCGTGTGCCAGCCAGGATTCTCCGGCAAGGGCTGCAAGGACGTGAAGAACCCCTGTAAACATGACCTGTGTGTTAACGGGGGAACATGCATCAGCAACGTCGGGGCCGGTGATGACTTTTGGTGCCACTGCGAGGCTGGTTGGGTCGGCAAGTTCTGTGAGATACCGGAAGGTCCATGCCACTCACAACCTTGCCACAATTGTGGTCAGTGCGAGCCGTTTGATAGCTCCTATGAACGGTTTGTGTGCCGGTGTAAAAAGGGGTTCACAGGAGAACTATGCGAGATTGAAATTGACTTTTGCGCGGGAAACCTGTGCACAGAAGCTGGGACGTGTCTACGAGAGGTTGGAGGATTCAAGTGTATATGTTTACCAGGTGAGGATTGCAGTACCAGGCCTGCCCCCGATTTCACGAAACTCATCGCAAGAAGCGATGCATCGTATGGTTTGCGATGCGTCGCACACCTAAGACACGTCGCGGCTGCGACGAGTTCTACATTCCGTTTCACCATACACGTCGTAAGCGCGACGAGTCGCAACTCAAAACCATTTTCACTCTTAATAAAAACAACCCTTTGGACGAGGATGAACTGCTAAAGTTGTGTGGCTGTTTTGTGTTGTATACAACTTGGTCATGAAACAGTCGTGTATACATGTAGTTCATTCAAGATGGCAGACACTCAGTACCGCTCCACGCACCATGGACGCATCGGCGAGAAATCATGGAAAATGATTGGAGAGTGAAATGTCGTCTGCTAAAAGTACTCAAAGTATTAAGTATTGTTGTTGATAAGAATTTCTGTCGATCTTTTGGGTTACATTTTTAGAAACTACATACTACAAGTATTCCTAGTGCAAATTATTACATTACAGCCATTTTGCAAGCATTTGCGCGTTTTCAAATGAAACATCGCTTTCTTAAGACGACCCTTTGGGTAGTCGTAACTTACGACGTGTTCTTCCTCGTAGTCAAGGAACTTGCGACGTATCCGACGCATCGTAACTTTGATGAAATCGTTTTTATACGCATCGCAACTTAAGACGTGTAACCGGTCGTATCTTGCGTTTACGACGCGTCGCAGCGCTTCGTGAAATCGGGGGCTGGGTTGTAACAGACCTTTATCATGGTGCGGCCATCTTGTTTTTCTTCCATTCAAATCAATGCAACCAAACTGAGGCTGGAAGGGGAAGAAGTCTGGTTCCTTTTTGTACAATGAATATTGGTGTCCATTGGTGTTATTGGATAAAAGGAACATGACCAAGATGGCGGCAGCATGATTATGATCTGCTCTTGAGGGGCAATGCAATTTTTTTCGAAACAAATTATCACTTCATGATGAATCTTGTCCATGATGAAAGATCATAAGGGGTGTATCAAGACCAGGGTAATCAAAGGACATTGCCTTTGCAAAAAGTTCAGATTTTAGTTCACAAGTAGTGTCATTATTTACACAGTTCAGTGTTTATAATCAATGTTCCATTGACCTCTATGAGGAAAATTATGAAGGGCGCACCCAAGGGGGGGGGGGGAAGTAAGTTTCTTTGTTCTTTCAATTTTAAGTAACCACAATTTACCCAGTCAGTTTCCCTAATGGTTTATTACTTGATATTTGAAATAAAAAGTGGCATCCCGACCCAAGGTGATCCCTCTGCTGCTGCTTCCCAGGTCATATCGTAAAAACTTGGGTGTGATCCCTGGCAGTTACAGGTTGTCTAATTGGCACCCCAGAACAAAGATATTGACAAAATAGGGAGACTGGCAAAATTAAGGCTAGATAGCTCAGTTGGAAGAGCACAGGCACATTAATCTGGAGGTCACAGGTTCAAGTACATCTCTAATAAATTTTTCTTTGTTCAACCCCAAATTCTTTCTATTTTGACACAGGTTACAGAGGAAAGCATTGTGAGGTCCAACTCGGTGAACAGCCTCATAGATGAAAGAATCTCAAAAATGTCTTTAGACAGTCTGCGTTCCAGCAAGACAACTTTTCCCTCCCAGGCTGGACAGGGCACACGTACCAGAGATATGCTGGATTCTCCAGGTGGAAGCTCCGATGAACTTCGTCCTGAATGGTTCTTCTACCAAGAGTATTAAGGTGCAGCGGTGCTACACTTTAGGCTTTACAGTTTCTTCCAATTTACCTCAAATGATTCCAATAGTATAGACCCCTTCTTTGCATTGGCCGCCATCTTTGATGACAAACAATGGAAACATGCAAGCGTGTACGCACTGCGCAGGACTCTCAGCCAAAGATAGCTCTTCACGCATGCACTTTTTATCAGTGATGGCAATCAATGCAAGGGGTTAATTCTGACTGATTTCAACAGGGATGAGATTGTATGAAAATAAAACAATCCTGAAATTGGATAACAATTTCCTCTTCGTGTGGAAATGAAGCTCCCTGAATGTATGTTACATTTCAGAGGCTTATAGATTCTCTACGTCATTTAAAATAGATATCTGAAGGTCTGGTCATAACAAGGGCCAAGTCTTTTCATCTTTGTGATGGCAATTTTGCCTCTTGAGATTGTATGAAAATAAAACAATCCTGAAATTGTATAACAATTTCCTCTTCGTGTGGAAATGAAGCTCCCTGAATGTATGTTACATTTCAGAGGTTTATAGATTCTCTACGTCATTTAAAATAGATATCTGAAGGTCTGGTCATAACAAGGGCCAAGTCTTTTCATCTTTGTGATGGCAATTTTGCCTCTTGCAAGAAAATGTTGAGGGCCAGGGGACTTTGAGTTCAATGATAAATCCTAAAATCAGGAAAACTCCTGACAAATCACAAACCTGTTTTGACTCTTAGAATAAAAACTTTTAAGACGGTGCGGCATGAAACATGATACTTGTGAGAACTGGCCAACTTTACTGAGATTGCCTCAGTGACAGTGACCCATTGGTCAAAACGGTTTACAAAAAGATGGCGTCTTGAAAATGCATGCCTTGCTTAGAGCTAGACAAATTATATATTGTAGAGTGATGCTTATGGTTACATCTCTCATCACTGTTTAGTGAGTATATAATATATAAGGCATGGTTTAATATTTCAATAGTAAACCCTTGTGTCTTTCATATTGTTTGTGTTTTATTGTGGGATCGGTTTATTTAAAACTAGCATCTACTATCACCCAAGGAGCTTTTGTTTTTACAGGGGTGATCTTTTTCTGTCCACTCACATAATGTATGTGTGAACAAAAACGAAATGCTTCAAATCAAAATGCATAACGTTCCTGACAAGACATCAACCAATTTTGGGTTGAACCGGGAAAAAAAAGAGAAGAGCAGGATTTGAACCTGAGACCTCCGGATAAACATACCAGCGCTCTACCAACTGAGCTATCTATCCCAAATGTTGGCGGTATTCCTATTTTGTCATTATCTTTAGTGATGTTTTCTTGAAAAAGTGAAACACTCAACTTTATGAAATTGTCACAAATGCACTAAATGAATGAGTTCATACATCCGAAAGTCAAATTATGTCTTTGCCCCTCCAAAATGGAAATGTCTAGGTACGCCACTGAAACTTTTCCCAAGACCACGGGTTTTGTAGCTCAGAACTTTCACAAGACCATGTTCTGCAAAACCTAAACCTAACCTTTTATATTTGCTAAAGGTTTAGAAGTTGGTTTGAAAAAAAAAGCCACAAAACTACAGAACTTGTTGGATTGTAGGGTTACTGGTCAAACGCTGTAATGCTGGACTCGGGCCAGTGGTTTTGTGCATCTTTCAAGCCCTGTGATCAGAGCCTAATTAAATTGAGAGAGTCACGACAACTTGTGATTAGAAGCATGCAAGACTAGTCTGCTCATTGGCTTGTGCTGCATTTGGACCGAAAATGGCGTCCAGCAACCCGTGACCGAAGAAAACTGGTCCCTCAGTGTCGTAACTCACTCAGTACACAGCTCTGCCTGTGGTTAATTTTTTGTGAAAATGTTTGTATTAAATTATTTTTGTTACTTATTTCTTAAAATTTGTATGCATTTATTATCATAAAATGAGCATTTAAGCTTCTTAAGTTTTTTTTAACTTGTAAAGGTATTTAAATTGTTTTTCAGATTTCAGAAAGAAAAGTACAGGAATAATGCACCAGTATTATAGATGTTATGGTACGTGATTTGTGATGATAAATGAACATAATCTGAAAGCCTACTTTTTTTCGTAATTGTCATGAAAACTGTTTATGTATGAAATATTGCAAAAAAGCCCCCCCCCCAGCTAACAATTTGACGTTCTCACAACGTTGTAATGAAGTCAGACTTTGGTGTAGGTGACGTTATTAACATAACGTTGTCACAACGAAACTTTGTCGACTCCCCTATACGTCTTCTGAACGTAAAGACGCAATGTAACAATCACGTTGTTGGTACGTTTAATAAACGTTCCAAGTGACCTTATGGCAACTTATATATAACGTTACAACAACGTTGCCAGAGTGTGTGTTTTTGGTTGTTATAACGTTATCTATGTAACGTTGTAGCAACGAATCTTTGTCGACTCCCCTGTACGTCTTTAGAACGTAATGATGCAACGAAATTACCACGTTGTAGGCACGTATACACAACGTTGCCATGTTGTAAATAATTGTTTTCAAAAGAATGTTGTCACAACGTAACTTTTTCCAGTTACCCAGAACGTTGTCACAACGTATTTTTTTCCGGTACCCTGAACGTTGTCACAACGGCAGATCAATAATTTATTTTATTTACTACATCAGTTAATTACACAATACTGTTAATTGGTATGTCAACATGATAATTTAATTTCAACAATACAAACTTACCAGTAGGTCTCTTCTACACGTTGCCGTTACCTGACTTCTCTGCACCTGTGTCTACTATACATCAGCAAGTACTATATATATAGACAAATTTTTTTTGGGTGTATATTTTTTAAAGGGTTGTTTAATTTTAATTATATATTGGAAATTATATTTCATGTTTTAGTTACTGCATTTATTTTATCCATAAAATCCTCTGACAGTCTAGACAAATACAAGAAGAAATTAGTGCACCTAGTTCATAAATTTGGTAAATTTCTTGAAAAAACTTGTATGAATTGTACAACTTCTAAGCCGTATAGTAAATATCTAAAAATTTGCATATGTGATATTTACATTGTCATAACGTTGTCATGACGTTGTCATAATCATTTTTAATAGACCGCAGCATTCCATGCGCTACTCAATGCGTCAAGATGAGCGCATGATATCTGAACGGAAACGTAGGTCTTTGTAATTAATAAAGTGATGCAAAACACAATTAATAGTACCCGAGAGTATACTTAAAACGTTGAAAGTGTCTTTGAAACATTGATGAACAAGTTTTGGCTTTTGAGGAAGTTTTTAGCGTGGAACAAAACGGCCTCAGTGATGATAGACCATCCTATCAGTGGACAATATTTCTGTCGAAGATTCTGTCAACGGCTTGGAATTGAATGCCGCTGTACGGTGGTGGTGTGTGGTGGTGTGTGGTGGTGGTGGTGGTGGGGTGGGGGGGGGGGGGGGGGTTGGATTCTGCTTGACACAATAAGTTCAATTAAATGCAATTACCGGTTGTACTGTTTAGATTGATCGATGCAGATGTGATAGGGACGCTCCTCAAGTGCCAATTAATTGTACTAACTATGACAATCGATGTAAAAAACTAAATTGCGAAAAACATTGTTTGTAATGTCAATTAAGCCTTCTGTTAGATAATAATGTCCTCCAAAACCATCCCGACGAGCTGCTTTTTAGTGAGTTCCAACAACCCCTTCCCCTGAAAACCAAACCCCCTCCCCCCTTTCCAAAACCCACTCCCCCTCAATCCTTCATGATGACGTCGCCCAATGTTTTAGCCTAACAAATACATCTACAGTATCCCACAAGTACACAATCGAAATACACAATCGCAAACAGTTGATCGGCACTTTTCGAGATATGGTGGTCTCAAGATTTGCTAATTATATTCATGTCATAATGTATCATACAATAAATGTCAATGTACTGTGAAACTATCAAATGTACAAATGTATGTACTGGTTAAATGTACAAAATAGTGCCTGGACTCCAAAGTTTTATGTAGCGTTTAAATTGTATCAGTCAATAAACCATTGCAAGCAGTCATGCGACAATTAATGACCTATAACTTTTAAAATATCAAATGTGCAAATAAATGCAATGGGTGTACACAATAGTGTCTAGACTCCGAAGTTTCATGTAGTGTATACATTGTATGAGACAATTAACCATTGCAAGCAGTCATGCGACAAGTCATGAATGCTTACTTTCGAGACACATTTTGTCAATGTGACTGTAACAATCAAATCGTCACCGACGCCACACACACGTAGATCCCAGTGAAAAGTAACAATCGGAGAAAACGGCGTTCAATGTTGAACGCTTTTTTAAATCCCGCTTTCCTTCAAAACGCTTGGGTATTTTTAACTGGTTTTCTTACAGCGGAGACTTGATGCTTTGATTTTCATTTAAATGGTGCTTTTGACTGCTTTTCGTCCTAAATTTGAGGGGAAAAAATGAAACTCTTTACGATACCAACCGCGTGTATTGAAAAACGGCTCATCATTCCCCCACCACCGGAACCGAACACCTTGAGTTTGTGGTATGACAAACTCTGAATCTCTAGTTTCCCTATGTTTTTCTTCATTAACAAGGGAAGAATTTGATAAACACTATAACTAAAGCTTTTTGAACACTGTGAGTGCGTTCCGGTATTACTATATTTTTTGTGCATGTCCTCTAAAAAAACACTCTATATGATGTTTATATATACAAAACCATCAAAATGTTCTTTGTGGTCACACTAGTCTCATCATAGTCTGCTTGCACAAGGTTACACGTTTGATTCGCTTTTCCCCTACACACAATCATGTAAAAAACTAAATTGCGAAAAAACATTGTTTGTAATGTCAAACAAGCCTTCTGTTAGATAATAATGTCCTCCAAAACCATCCCGACGAGCTGCTTGAAATATTCAATATGATTGTAATTAAACTATTGCCACAATTACGTGATGGTAAAAACAAAGATATCTACTGTGATAAAACTAAAAGGCCTACAAATGATGTGAGGGTCACAATAGTATGTTTGAAGGTTGAGACAACGTGGCTGTCACAACATGAATACAAACATACAACGTAGTGACAACGTGAACACAAAAACTTAAACATTACGTTCTGACAATACCAAAATACAACAAGACAACAAGACAACATACAGCCGAAACTTAATAATTACGTTTTTATTGTTACCAAAGTACAACGCGAAGACAACGTGACTGCCACAACGCAAATACTATATTTATATAATACCGAAATACAACGTGAAGACAACGTGACTGCCACAACGCAAATACTATGTTTATATAATACCAAAATACAACGTGAAGACAACGTGACTGCCACAACACAAATATGACGTTTTGATAATACCACAATGCAACGTGCAGACAACGTGCATGTCACAACATAATTACTACGTTGTTATGTAACCAAAATAAAACGTGTAGACAACGTGACTGCCAGAACGGCAAAACTACGTTTTAATAATACCAAAATACAACGTCAAGACAACGTGACTGCCACAGTGTAAATATGACGTTTTGATAAAACCAAAATGCAACGTGCAGACAACGTGCATGTCACAACATAATTACTACGTTTTAACGAGACCAAAAAATAACTTCTTCACAACGTTGGTGCCCTAACTTAAATACTACGTTGTAATAATACCTAAATACAATGTTGTGAAAACGTTCGGTGAAAAACTTTTCGGTAATGTTGCATAAACTACCAACATGCAACCAAAGTACAACATTGGCTAAAAATCATGTTAAGATCTGACGTTCATACAACGTCGTCAAAACGTTGTCAGCCCATCGACCAAATTGCAACCTTATCACAACGTTGTGCAATGTTGTAGCAACGTAACGTGTAGCTGGGCCCCCCCCCCCCCCCCCTCAAAAAGGGTTTGTCTCAAAAAATATGATAAAGGGAAGTGATTAAATTATGACAATACTTGTAAACCCATAGGAACCCACATCTCAAGCAAATATGTTTTCTAGAATGCACCTTTCTATCATTTTTGCTTTTAAATTAAAACAAAGCTCAATAAAATAAAATGAAGAATGTTTACAAACAGTTATAATTTCATCTCCGTTGTGTTTGCTTGTTAAGATATATAAATATACATAGGTTTAAACGCTTTAGAATTGACACAACGGAGCAACTAATCAGACAGGGCTGCTAAGCTCAATTGGTAGCTAGAACACTCATCTGGAGCACGTTTGGGCGAGTGTCTAGAGTCGACTAGACTTAAAAGTAGCTGAGTGACTAGAGTCGACTAGACTTAAAGGTAGCTGATCTAAATATCACTTGAGCGCCGTGTGGTTTGACTATCTAGTCCGATTGGACCAATCTAGAATCGGATCACTTTTTCAAGATGATTTGGGGTTGAATAAAGAAAAATTTAGTTGAGCGGGATTTGAACCAACGACCTCTGGTTTAACGTGCCGAAGCTCTACCAACTTGGCTCTCTATCCCTATGTCTGTGGTGTCCCTATGTGTCAGTCAGAAGCCATACAAGCATTAGCTGCCGTGTAGTAGCCAGCAGGGATCACACCCAAGTTTACGCTACAACCTGGGAAGCGGCAGCCAGAAGATCATCACAAGGGGATGTAAGTTACTTGACTTAAAAATGTACTCAAACTCAGTCAGTCCCTTGTGGTTTATTACTTGATATTTGAAATAAAAAGTGGCATCCCGACCCAAGGTGACCCGGTGCTTACCAGGTCATATCGTAAAACTTGGGTGTGATCCCTGGCAGTTACAGGTTGTCTAATTGGCACCCCAGAACAAAGATATTGACAAAATAGGGAGACTGCCAAAATTAAGGCTAGATAGCTCAGTTGGAAGAGCACAGGCACATTAATCTGGAGGTCACAGGTTCAAGTACATCTCTAATAAATTTTTCTTTGTTCAACCCCAAATTCTTTCTATTTTGACACAGGTTACAGAGGAAAGCATTGTGAGGTCCAACTCGGTGAACAGCCTCATAGATGAAAGAATCTCAAAAATGTCTTTAGACAGTCTGCGTTCCAGCAAGACAACTTTTCCCTACCAGGCTGGACAGGGCACACGTACCAGAGATATGCTAGATTCTCCAGGTGGAAGCTCCGATGAACTTCGTCCTGAATGGTTCTTCTACCAAGAGTATTAAGGTGCAGCGGTGCTACACTTTAGGCTTTACAGTTTCTTCCAATTTACCTCAAATGATTCCAATAGTATAGACCCCTTCTTTGCATTGGCCGCCATCTTTGATGACAAACAATGGAAACATGCAAGCGTGTACGCACTGCGCAGGACTCTCAGCCAAAGATAGCTCTTCACGCATGCACTTTTTATCAGTGATGGCAATCAATGCAAGGGGTTAATTCTGACTGATTTCAACAGGGATGAGATTGTATGAAAATAAAACAATCCTGAAATTGGATAACAATTTCCTCTTCGTGTGGAAATGAAGCTCCCTGAATGTATGTTACATTTCAGAGGCTTATAGATTCTCTACGTCATTTAAAATAGATATCTGAAGGTCTGGTCATAACAAGGGCCAAGTCTTTTCATCTTTGTGATGGCAATTTTGCCTCTTGAGATTGTATGAAAATAAAACAATCCTGAAATTGTATAACAATTTCCTCTTCGTGTGGAAATGAAGCTCCCTGAATGTATGTTACATTTCAGAGGTTTATAGATTCTCTACGTCATTTAAAATAGATATCTGAAGGTCTGGTCATAACAAGGGCCAAGTCTTTTCATCTTTGTGATGGCAATTTTGCCTCTTGCAAGAAAATGTTGAGGGCCAGGGGACTTTGAGTTCAATGATAAATCCTAAAATCAGGAAAACTCCTGACAAATCACAAACCTGTTTTGACTCTTAGAATAAAAACTTTTAAGACGGTGCGGCATGAAACATGATACTTGTGAGAACTGGCCAACTTTACTGAGATTGCCTCAGTGACAGTGACCCATTGGTCAAAACGGTTTACAAAAAGATGGCGTCTTGAAAATGCATGCCTTGCTTAGAGCTAGACAAATTATATATTGTAGAGTGATGCTTATGGTTACATCTCTCATCACTGTTTAGTGAGTATATAATATATAAGGCATGGTTTAATATTTCAATAGTAAACCCTTGTGTCTTTCATATTGTTTGTGTTTTATTGTGGGATCGGTTTATTTAAAACTAGCATCTACTATCACCCAAGGAGCTTTTGTTTTTACAGGGGTGATCTTTTTCTGTCCACTCACATAATGTATGTGTGAACAAAAACGAAATGCTTCAAATCAAAATGCATAACGTTCCTGACAAGACATCAACCAATTTTGGGTTGAACCGGGAAAAAAAAGAGAAGAGCAGGATTTGAACCTGAGACCTCCGGATAAACATACCAGCGCTCTACCAACTGAGCTATCTATCCCAAATGTTGGCGGTATTCCTATTTTGTCATTATCTTTAGTGATGTTTTCTTGAAAAAGTGAAACACTCAACTTTATGAAATTGTCACAAATGCACTAAATGAATGATTTCATACATCCGAAAGTCAAATTATGTCTTTGCCCCTCCAAAATGGAAATGTCTAGGTACGCCACTGAAACTTTTCCCAAGACCACGGGTTTTGTAGCTCAGAACTTTCACAAGACCATGTTCTACAAAACCTAAACCTAACCTTTTATATTTGCTAAAGGTTTAGAAGTTGGTTTGAAAAAAAACACCACAAGACTACAGAACTTGTTGGATTGTAGGGTTACTGGTCAAACGCTGTAATGCTGGACTCGGGCCAGTGGTTTTGTGCATCTTTCAAGCCCTGTGGTCAGAGCCTAATTATATTGAGAGAGTCACAACAACTTGTGATTAGAAGCATGCAAGACTAGTCTGCTCATTGGCTTGTGCTGCATTTGGACCGAAAATGGCGTCCAGCAACCACGTGACTGAAGAAAACTGGTCCCTCAGTGTCGTAACTCGCTCAGTACACAGCTCTGCGGTTTTTTGTATTAAATTATTTTTGTTACTTATTTCTTAAAATTTGTATGCATTTATTTTCATAAAATGAGCATTTAAGCTTCTTAAGTTTTTTTTAATTTGTAAAGGTATTTAAATTGTTTTTCAGATTTCAGAAAGAAAAGTACAGGAATAATGTACCAGTATTATAGATGTTATGGTACGTGATTTGTGATGATAAATGAACATAATCTGAAAGCCTACTTTTTTTCGTAATTGTCATGAAAACTGTTTATGTATGAAATATTGCAAAAAAGGCCCCCCCCCTCAAAAAGGGTTTGTCTCAAAAGATATGATAAAGGGAAGTGATTAAATTATGACAATACTTGTAAACCCATAGGAACCTACATCTCAAGCAAATATGTTTTCTAGAATGCACCTTTCTAACTCATTTTTGCTTTTAAATTAAAACAAAGCTCAATAAAATAAAATGAAGAATGTTTACAAACAGTTATAATTTCATCTCTGTTGTGTTTGCTTGTTAAGATATATAAATATACATAGGTTTAAACGCTTCAGAATTGACACAACGGAGCAACTAATCAGACAGGGCTGCTAAGCTCAATTGGTAGCTAGAACACTCATCTGGAGCAAGTTTGGGCGAGTGACTAGAGTCGACTAGACTTAAAAGTAGCTGAGTGACTAGAGTCGACTAGACTTAAAAGTAGCTGATCTAAATATCACTTGATCGCCGTGTGGTTTGACTATCTAGTCCGATTGGACCAATCTAGAATCGGATCACTTTTTCAAGATGATTTGGGGTTGAATAAAGACAAATTTAGTTGAACGGGATTTGAACCAACGACCTCTGGTTTAACGTGCCGAAGCTCTACCAACTTGGCTCTCTATCCCTATGTCGGTGGTGTCCCTATGTGTCAGTCAGAAGCCATACAAGCATTAGCTGCCGTGTAGTAGCCAGCAGGGATCACACCCAAGTTTACGCTACAACCTGGGAAGCGGCAGCCAGAAGATCATCACAAGGGGATGTATTAAGTTACTTGACTTAAAAATGTACTCAAACTCAGTCAGTCCCTTGTGGTTGATTACTTGGTATTTGAAATAAAAAGTCACATCCATTAAAGGTTTAGCCCTCTCCAGCCATTTCCCAAGTTGTAAAAGTTGGTGTGATCCCTGGCTATACATCGGCAGTTACAGGTTTAATGACTTCTGACTGGCACCCCTGAACAAAGATATTGACAAAATAGGGAGACGACAAACAATAGGGCTAGATAGCTCTCAGTTGGTAGAGCATCGGCACATTAATCCAGAGGTCACAGGTTCAAATCCTGCTCTTGTAAGTTTTGCTTTGTTCAGCCCAAAATAATTCAAACTCCAAATTCATGTACTCATGTATTTAAACTCTTGCCAATTACATGCGTTCAAAGTTGCATTTTAATAAATTTCCTAATAGTACACATAATTACTGTGGCTGCAAAACAAAATAAAATGTCCTTGCATTTTAATTAATTTTATTGGACTCAACCTTTATAGAAAAAACCACCTCAAGTTGGAAGGGAAGAACATTCTCTGCTATTCTATGACGTGAGAATTATAAATAGCCACGTATTACATTGTTAGCTGGCACTGTGCAAGACTGGGAATCCCCTGTGGTGTTGAGCAATTGAGAGCCTAATACTTAGAATTCTATTTGTATGCAGTGGGAAAGTCCAAGGTCAAGTCTATTTTGAGCACAAATCAATCATGGTGTATATGCTGTTCAAAAGTCCATTGTCAAAACCTGTCTTGAAAAAAAACCTGAGCCGGAAATAAAACTCATTTCAAAGGAAATACGGTACTTTATGGCTTTCAAGATAATTATGCATTCATATAGAACGGCAACTAAGTAGGCATGGACTGCATGTATGTTTCAACTGTGTCTATACATTAACACAACCAACAAGTGCCTTAATCTGTGCATAGGCAGCCAAAGTTTCACACAAATGCTAGGGCGTGAGGACAATAATTTTAGCTTCTTGTCCAGTTAGAGATTGGACTCTCACTGACATCAAAGAAGCCGTTGTGGCTCCTATTTAAGGTGACCAAGATGTCTTGCACAATTTGTACTGAGCAATTCCAGCAAACACAACAGCCTAAAGTCCTGACTTGCGGACACACTTTCTGCATGGATTGCTTAAGTGATTGGTTCACAGCCCAACAACACTTTGTACCAACTGGAACTTTACAGTGCCCTCTGTGTCGGAGAAACACCTCCCTCCCAGCTTCTGGTGATGGAGTAGCAGCACTGCCCACAAATTTTGCACTGCTGGAATTAGTCGAAGAGAGTGAGGCATCTGTGGATAATGGCAGTATCGATATCTCTATAACGACCTGCTCTATACATACCGGAAAGGCTCTTGAATTTTCATGCGAGACATGCAGTGGGGAGTTGGTTTGTGGACAGTGCGTCAAGTCAAAGCATCAACCGGCAACTGGACATCAGATCATTAGCCTCTTTACGGCTATGGAGAGAGAGCAGAAAGAAAAAGCTGAACTCCAGAGAAAGGTTCTGGAACTCCAACGGCAAAACTCTGAACTGACCTGCAGTACTTCATTCGCCATGTCAAAACCAAATCCCTGGGACAATGGTCAGACCAAATTGAAGACTTCACTGGCAGAAATATTGGGAGCAAAAAAACTTCTGAAGACTAATCTCAGTCAAGGCAAGTCTTCCAGCGGACTTGTTTCCAATCCTGATCAAGAGACAGCAGCTGTTGACAAAGCTGATGAAGCAGTTCTTGATGAGATACAGAATGCTCAAGCAAGGCAGGAACAAATGTCATCCACAAATTCCCAACAAAAAACTGCAGTGAGTTCATCTGAAAATCTTTATGGTCAAAGTCCCTCTGACTCCAGCCAGTCAGGGAAGCCCAAAGTCCTGCCTAAGCCTGTTCACAGGTCTCGTCCTCATTCTGTCATTCTTTCGCCAAGTACCCGACAACAAACAACAGTGGGTTCTTCTGAAGGTCTTTACGGCCCAACTCCTTTTGACTCGAGCCAGTCAGTCCGGCCTAAACCTGTTCAGAGGTCTCGTCCTCATTCTGTCATTCTTTCGCCAAGTACCCGACAACAAACAACAGTGGGTTCTTCTGAAGGTCTTTACGGCCCAACTCCTTTTGACTCGAGCCAGTCAGTCCGGCCTAAACCTGTTCAGAGGTCTCGTCCTCATTCCGTTGCATCTTTGCCAAGTTTCCAACAAAAAACAGCAGTGAAATCATCTGAAGATCTTCACAGCCCAACTCCTTCTGTCTCAAGCCTGTCGGGGCCCAATGTCCTACCTAAGCCTGTTTGCAGGTCTCTTCCTCGTTCTGTCATGCTTTCACCACCTTCCCAACAAAATACTGCAGTTAATTCACCTCAACTTCGATATTTTAGTTTTTCTTTTGGTGGGTCTCCTCTGTATCATAACTCATCAGCAAGGAATCTCCAGTCCAGCAGTCCAAATGATAGCCACTGTTCAACTGGTTCCCTGCATCCTCAGGAAATTGATACAGAAATGCTATCAGCCAGAAACAAGCTGGCAAAGGTTCTGCAAAGCTCACTCCAACGTTCTCCTCAACCATAGAGTTCTCGCTGTATTGCATGTGGGGCGTGTTGTGTACAAGCGTTCTAGCACAACCGACTGACGCTCTCGTGTTTGTGGATCAGCAGAGCGTTGGTTTGCGTTTAGACACTTGACCATTATTGATTTGTCCTTTGGATGGGACGTGTTGATCGTGTGTGTTGTGTAATGCACGTAAAAGAACCCAGAACACACATCCTTCTTACAGGTTTATTGTATGATTTGTTTATTGGAAACTATTTCTGTAGGTAAGTTAGTAATCTTCCATGAAACTTATAATGTCTGTACCTTTTTATCCTTTTTGTGAACCGCCTTAGAGCATTTAACAAAAAAGATTTATAAATATATATGTATTATTATTATTATTAGTCAATTTTTCCTTGTTCAACCCAAAATCATTAAAATTTACCCAGTCAGTTTCCCTTGTGGTTTGTTATTTGATATCTGTATTATTATTTTTATATATAAATGTATTTTTTGTTTTTATTTTTTTAATTATTATTTTTGTTAAAGGTAGGGCATACCTTTGGTAATTACTCCAAATATGAATGCCATAAAAACTGACTTGGTAAGAAGCACTGCAGCTGTTGATTATGTTAAACATTTTGAGAAACAATTCCCTTCTAAGAAATGCAGTTTTAGAAGGAGGGATTCAAAAACATTTCAATCTGAGAAACGTTTCTGCATTATTCTTCCTGCTCCAGTTTTTTGGTGAACCCACCCAGTAGGAAACAGCGCCACCAACCGACTGGTGGTGCTTCGTTCTGAGGATGACTAGTGAAACTAGTCGAAACGTAAACGAAACTACGTAAGTAAATTGGCTGTGTTATAGAAAATTCATTATAAAGGTGAACCCACCTTTTGAAATGAAATTTTCCCAGGTTAGTTTTTTTGTATAAATCTACATTTATACAGGATTAAAACAATCAAATTGTTCTCAAAACCAAAGGTATACTTTGCCTTTAAAGGGTGTGTACAACATTGGTAATAGCAAAGGCCTGTATCCAAACTTGATATGCCCTAATACATGAAAGAACAAACCTGTGAAAGAACAAACCTGTGAAAGTTTAAGCTCATTCGGAGTCGATGTGAAAAACCCCATTATTTGTTTTAACTTTTTTTGCAACATCGGATTTTATCCTGCAGGATAAAGACTATTGTTTTACTAATTTCCTAAAATCTATGGCATTTCAAGCAAAACTATTGCAAGGGAAGTTTTTCACCATGACAATCTTTATACCATGTAAGTTATGAGCAAATCTGTGAACATTTATATTTTCAATCTTACCAATGTTGTACACACCCTTTAAGATCAAAGTCACAGACTCATTGTCATTTTGATGTAAAGGTATAACACAGGATTAGTAACGATAAGAAACATCATTGTTTGTTTTGGGTCTGAAAGCTTACTAATAAGTTCATACTAGAACATTTGTTTGCCTACAAAAATGTTTAACTTATTTTTAAGCAAGTGCTTGAACTTCAGGCAACTCTTCAGAACACAATTTATGCTTGATAAACAAATAAACAAGTCTCTGCAAGAAAAAGCAAGAACCACTTGGCAAGGAGCCAAATATAATATTTTTGATACGAAAGCGTCAGAGTTTATTCACAAGAAAGCAATAATGTTGCAAAGAGTTTTTAATCCAACTATTGCAGATGATTAAATAAACAAATAACATTCAGGATTATTTCATAATAGAACAGCTCATATATTCAACATTCATTACTTTGTACATAGTTCTTTTATTGTTAATATTACACATATATGTACTACAAATTGTTCGCATTTTAATGGTAGAATAAAAAACACATTTTCAGGGTCCAACTTCATGGCACTGTGGAAAACAATTGCTACATGAATGTTTATGCCCTGCAGTTGGCAAAGCCATCCAGGGGGCATACAGTTTCCAATACATTCCTCCATGCGTGGTGTGCACATGTGTGCAATAGTTCACTATAACTCAAGAAGGACTTGACACATCAACTACAAAAACGTGTATGAATTGGTTTTGGGAACCCACAGAACGTCAAGATCACCAGCTAAACAAATAGATTATTGTTGTCTGAGCGATAACTCAACAAGGACTTGGCATATTATCTCCACACTTTGTGTGCACATTATTCTTGGGATTCCCAAAAGGCATATTTGGGGGACCATCTAAGTCAAATGTCAAGAAAAGTACAGGCTTGCAAGGCATGTGTCTACAAAACCCGACTTTTCTTGTCTTCAACTGAAAGAAAAAATAATCCATAGCAGAAAATACTGAGTGAGTTAGGACATGAGTTTATGATATAAACATACCAACTCACAATCATTGAGTTTTTTGTACAGTGATCCCATTTGGTGGTTTTGCAAACCCAGGACCAGGCATGATGCTTGGCCCTAGAAAAAAAGTAGGACAACTCTGTTGAGTACAAGGGCTGGCCTAGGTATAGTACATGTATGGGCTTTTAAAGACCTTTGTTAAGGCCAACAGTTATGCTGATTTTTTCTGGGAGAAGATGACAAGTCCTTAAAAAAAAAAAAAAAAAAACTAATTGTTGCAATTAAATTTAAACAAAACAAATGAATTGAGTCCTTTATACTATTTCTGGCAAGTATATATGGCCCAATTATCCACAAACACCATGGAAACAGAAAACTCCCAGGAATCATTTATAGATATAGTACATCGTTGTTTTTTTAGGAATAGAGGGACAAAAGTATTCAGTTTACGATTAATTTCAGTGGTGTAGGAAAAACTATTAATTGCGGGTGGAACACACTAGAAACTGGGGGCAGCAATTAAGGGGGTGAAAGCCATTGTTGACAAAAAGGTCTGAAACTCAGATCCAAATTGTAGGTGGCATGTTGAAACAATGGTATTTCAATCTTGGAGTTATAGATTTTAAGGATTTTTTGGAAACAATATCCTCAATGCTATAGAAGTAAATTACAGAGCAGGATTTCTTTAAACTGGAAGAAAACAACAGCTACTTTTTTGAAAAGTCTAAATTTGGATATGAGTCTGAAATTTGTAATTCCTGCAATTATTTAAACATTATTAACACACAGATCCACTAAACCCACCCACCATAGAACATGTAACTACCGATCAGCGTGTATTAGGACTTACGACACATGCATCTTGTTCTGTGCCTGATTCTACAGAGCTGCTCAAACAGAAAAAAAATTATGAAAAATTGTTTTCTAAGCAGAAATGAGCAGGATAACAGTCACAAATTGTACACAAGACACGGTAGTTTGGCTGGTAACCTTATTCCGGTAAGCATGATTTTGTTGTGCTTAGCTACTTTTGTGCTTAAGCAGCTCTATGAATTTAGGCCCTGCATTGTGCCACACACATAAAATAAAGATGCAGCAACCCAAATGGCAGAAACTTGTTTACAACCTATAAAGGGATTTTAACATGTTAGACTTTTGTTGGACTCCTTGGTGAGAGTTCACCTGTGATTGGTCAATGCAGTGAGGTGGGCCAGTCTATTGGTCATTGTTACAGTACACACCATTATTTAAAATCAGGGAAATCAAGTAATCTTGAATGAAACAAACATCTAGGCCCAATTTTATAGAGCTTCCCAAGCAGAAAAAAATTGTTTCCCAATTCCCCTATTTAGCAGAAATTAGCATGATACCAGTCACAAATTGTACACACAATATGGTAGTTTGGCTGGTGACCTTATTCTGGTAAGCACAATTTTGTTGTGCTTAGCTACTTTTTGTGCTTAAGCAGCTCTATGAAATTTGGCCCTGAAGTGATCTAGCTGTACTCTACGTCAATAATTCCAGGAGAATTTAGCAAAGGTTTAAAATATACTGTCAAATTTCTGCAGGAGGTAAAAATTGACAAATTAAAATTATAATTTTGAATTTTTTTTTATGGATCACAGGCTACTGCTTCTGATGAATACAAAACTGAAATATCTTGCTTCCCTCAAAAAATAAATTAATAAATAAAAAAATAAAAGTTATACTTGAAGCACACTGAAACATTTGCAGATCTTTTGTACATGTAAATAAAGAGGGTCAGAAAGGGTCATAAAGAAAGGTCAAATTCAGTTTTGTGATCCACTTTCCCGTGGATAGGCTACAGTCTTTATAAAACTGGGGAAAAAAGATGAAGTCTCTTACCTCAGGTTAAAATAGTGTAAAATGCAACTGTGTTTGATCTGCTTCAAGTGCAACTTTTTTTCAAAATCCAAAACCATTCGATGAAGTCACTTTTCAAATATAACGGTCTTTACATTTTTGTACAGGGAATTTTTAATCCTGAATTTTGTTGACGTTCAATCAAAACAGCATTGGATTCGACTTTTTAACTGGCACAAAAACTCCTCTTTGTATTGTACAGATCCAATTGTTTTTTTATGTTCGATGACATCACAATTTCAAATTTCGCTATGAAAGAGTAAAGCTTCAGAAAAAATGACATTGTACATCATTTTATGGTGAGGATGGAGACTTGTAATTTGTTCCCCACTTTCATGAGGACTTAATCTATTGAAAGATCATTCAGTGATTAGCCGGTAACCGGCTAATCACTGATCATTCAGTGATTAGCCGGTAACCGGCTAATTACTGATCATTCAGTGATTAGCTGGTAACCGGCTAATTACTGATCATTCAGTGATTAGATGGTAACCGGCTAATTACTGATCATTCAGTGATTAGCCGGTAACCGGCAAACCACTTTCTAAACTGGCAGCATTGGATTCGACTTTTTAACTGGCACAAAAATTCCTCTTTGTATTGTACAGATCCAATTGTTTTTTTTATGTTCGATGACATCACAATTTAAAATTTCGCTATGAAAGAGTATAGCTTCAGAAAAAATGACATTGTACATCATTTTATGGTGAGGATGGAGACTTGTAATTTGTTCCCCACTTTCATGAGGACTTAATCTATTGAAAGATCATTCAGTGATTAGCCGGTAACCGGCTAATCACTGATCATTCAGTGATTAGCCGGTAACCGGCTAATTACTGATCATTCAGTGATTAGCTGGTAACCGGCTAATTACTGATCATTCAGTGATTAGATGGTAACCGGCTAATTACTGATCATTCAGTGATTAGCCGGTAACCGGCAAACCACTTTCTAAACTGGCAGCAGCCTAGTCTTGATGGGCCTAAACCCTAGAGGGCCTAAACCTTCCCATTTTGCAAACCATATATGTAAAATTCAACTCTTAAAGGAAGGCCAAACATTCCTTGTTTGGCACTAATATTTTGGAAGCCTTTGAAGGTGGAAAACTATTACCTCCGAGTAGCGAAAGATCTTTTGGGACGCGGCCATCTTGTTTTTTTTTCCTTCTATTCATAATCAATGTAGCTAAACCCAGGCTGGGAGGAGAAAAACAAAATGGTCGGAGCCTTACTGCGAAGAAGGAATGTGAAAAGATGGCCGCTGAATGGTAGATAATAAGGAAATACTCAGTGAAACTGATTGAGTTGTAAACACACAGCAGACTCTTGTCAATAATGTTCAGATTCCCTTGGCCTTCATTTTCTTTGAGGCAATGGAGACAGCAGCTGCCATCCTCTTTAACAGTAACGCAAAATAAACGGTATATGAAATACGCTCAAATGTTTCAGCCTGTTATACACCTGGCTTCATGCCAGGAGGTGGACATGCATCAAAAAGATTTCAGTTCTATCATGGAAAAAGTTCTCTGAGTTGACACTGGTTTTAAACACTTAGTTTCTTTTTGACCAAACTCAAAATTTGACGACACCTACAAAAAAACACTCACAATTTGGTACACTATAAAACAATCAGACAAAGCTGGACTTGAGACCTCACGATATGATACAGATGGAGGGCCAAGCAATGAGCCCTGTGGCACCCTCCTGTGGCAGAGTGCAGGAGGGCCAAGCAATGAGCCCTGTGGCACCCTCATGTGACAGAGTGTTGGAGGGCCAATCAATAAGCCCTGCAGCACCATCCTGTGGCAGAGTGCTGGAGGGCCAAGCAATTAAATAGCCCTGCCGCACCCTCCCTGTAGTAGAGTGTCATCCGGCACCAGGATCGTTGCTGAAGCACTCATAAACGATGTACGGCATCTTGGGATAGAGTCTGTCACCAGACACTGGGTTCTGATTGTGGTAGCTTGACCACTCCCACCCCTCCCCCGAGACGTCGATAGTTCATACTGCCACACATGCGCCATGACTTTGTTTCTGGGTCGTAGACTTCCACCGTCTTCAGATATGTCGTGCCATCAAACCCTCCAACTGCCATCAGCTGTCCATTGACAACCGCTAGTCCAACCTGTTATGAAAAAGAACAGACAATTCTCGTTAACTGCTACACAAAGTTAAAACAAATTCTTTCAGTAACACGAAAAACTCTTCTCTAAAGCTTGAAAGCCTGTGGACGTCTTATAGTGTCCATATCAAATAAAACTACAAAGTGAAAACCCATACTCTTATGGCTCCCTAGCCCTGGCGGCCTTTCACTTTCGTATTGTACTACAGTGATGTCCTGGATATCAGGTACCATTTCTGGGGCGGAAAAATTTCAAAGCTTCATAAGTCAAATCTTACCTGCAAGAAGCCACTAATTTCACAAGATTCACATTCCATGGCGGCATACATTTTTCTGCGGTGGGTTTTGGACGACATATTTTCCTCATTAATCTGTCATTTTCGTGAAATAATGCAGCTCCAAACGTTAAATAAATACCCATTTTGTTCGTCTTCTCACAGTGACTGCTGTGCGTACGCGAACATTTGCGTGTAAGACGCAGGATGCATGACCCCCACTTCCTCATAAAAGGGGGAACAAATGACTTACCCCACTTCGTCTTGAGTTCATGGCAACAATCGGCTTCCAGGTATTCGTCGTTGGATCGTACCTCTCCGCACTACTCAACTCAGTCTGGTCGTCCCTACCCCCGACGGCAAACAACATATCGTTATAGACGGCGCAACCGAGGTGTTTCCGCCGCGTTCCCATGGGGGCGACCGGCGTCCACTTGTTAGACCGGGGGTCATAGCGCTCGACGGTGTTGAGGGGTGACGTGCCGTCCGAGCCCCCTACGGCGTACAGGAAGCCACCGAGCACGGCTACGGCCACGCCGAGTCTACGCGTGCTCATGGAGGCTACACGAGTCCAACGATTAGCGTGAGGCTCGTATCTTTGTAAGTAAAAACAGAGAATAATTCAAATTGACATTTAAGAGAAACCTAAGTAGATAAATTTATGTTTTTGTGACAACTGCAACTTGACAGTTAAACTAATAATGCTTTAAAATCTGACAACAAATGTTATTTCAACTTGTTACTTAAACAAATGAACATAAAAAACATGCATTTCTACTTGATACACTAATGTGTACACCATTTGAAAAGAAAACTGTACTTCCATTTAACACAATTTAAAGCACTTCTCCTGTCACTCTGTTCACAGAAATTTGGGCCTGCCTTTTCCATACACATTTCCAATGTGCTTTTCCCTAGAAAATTCACTTCATCACAGTCTTGTCTTTCACCCACTTTTTAACGACAATGCTGATTCAGAGGTACAACCAACCCCTTGCCCAATTTTAACTAATAAGTAAAAACAAATCAAAGGTTGGTATTCGATGTACCAGATGGTCTGGAAATATATAAAGAGAGCACACCTTTAAAGCTAGAGTCATATATTGGTTTTTAAATAAGATAATTCTTATTTATAGGCAAGATTGTAAAGAAATATACAATGAAGTTACATGTGAAAGTTTCAGCTGAATACAGTGTCTACTTGTTGACAAAACAACAAACTGTCATGGTATTTTCACAAGAACGTCGAATCCATCCATGTTTAGCAATGTGACAACAGGTACCGAACGCATCGCAGCATTTGCCAAAGGTCACCAACCTTCAAAAAATCTGAGAATCGATTCATGCATGAATCACTTCTCAGATTCAAATGTTTTGGGCATAAACAAATATCCAAACCGAATTACTTGGAAGAGAAACAAAATAGTTTACATTATCAACAGCTTCAGTGCTTCTCACAAAGTTAGTTTTTTATGGCCATTAATTTTTTGAGTATTTAACAATCTATGACCCTACCTTTTTAAGTACTTTGAGGTTAAAACGCAAATGACACCAACATGCTCTTACCTTTCTACTATGTTGAGACACGACACCCCATCCTGGCCGCCCACTGCGTACATGTAACTGTCTAGCACAGCAACACCAACGCTGGTCCTGCAGGTGCTCGTCGGTGCAACGTCGCTGCTCCACTGGTTGGTCTGCGGGTCATATCTGGTTTTAAGGAGGGAGGTTAGAAACACAAATTTAGAACCTTTATCACACTGCAGTCATCTTTGTATAGTTCCCTGTTTACACAATGACACCGATAGTAATTCTCAACTTATAAAAAAGGGATCGGACTATCTTTCCTTCCAGCCTAAAGAAAAACAAAATGGCTGCACAGTGATCATAATATAAAAAGGTCACAGATAGTTTGTCTTCGAAATTTTACATATCACATCAATCATTTCAATAAAAACTCGGCACTTCTCACAAGGCATTATGAACTGAACAATAAAAAAAAAATTGTTTTAAGGGACACGCTGCCTTGGACTGGGCACTTTGGGCTATAAAAAGCAATTGTTATCAAACGAATATGGTTGGAAAGATGTTTTAAAAGTAGAATACATTGATTCACACATATCCCCCAGAAATTGTGTGGTTTTCCTTTTACTTCATTAAGTAACACGGTCTGCCATTTTATAGAACATAATTTTTGACTCCACAAAATGGCGGACCCTAACATGAGAGTGAACCTTGTGTAAACTTGGGGTTTTCCCAAGATATAACACGATTAATATGCATGGTTTTAAACCCAAGTTAGCACTTAATTCTGCACCTCTCTCTCAATATGTATTATTTTCTTTGAAACTTACCTCTCTATACTGTTGAGATAAGACGAGCCGTCATGTCCTCCAACCGCATAGAGAAGGTCATCCAAGACAGCCACGCCCACCCCGCAACGCCTCTTGCTCATCGGTGCAACCATCCGCCATTCAGCGCTCTGGGGGTCGAACCGCTCCACGCTTGAGATGGCATCGCCACTGCACCATCCACCAACTAGAAGAGGGAAAGGTAAAGTCATATTAAGGGTGGGAGTCATTGCGAACAAAAAAATAATTTTACGAGGCATGTTAAAAATGAAATGTTGCCATTTCCATCTTCTGGTAAACCCCTGGGGGAACAGTATCCTCAGCAATTGACACCTTGCCGGCGCGGAACGCACATCCGCAAAATGTACAGCCAGGGTTTCCGCCATTTTGGTGGTAAATTCCTTTGTGTCCAGGGTTCTCCCATGCACAAACTAATGTATCAGGCAAATTAGGCAAATTGCATGACGATAAGGGAACATTTTTGCAGGTACGAGCAACAACAATACTTTTTTTTTATGTCAAAAATTTGGGTCCAGAATGCATTCCAGTTTTGAAAAATCCTGGGGAAAACATTTTTTTTTAAATTGTCTCTAAAACAGGCATGATATTTGGTCTTTGGAAAAAGTATGAAAATCTTGTTTTGAGCACAAGGGCTGACCAAAATACATATGGTGTGGGTTTAATAGACTTTTCAGGCTACTTAATCACACTTTTTCAGATTTTTCAAGGGCATCGAAACCAGACTACAAACGGGAAGAATATCATGCCAGCTAAAAGTACTGCAGTGTCACATATTTTTTACATCTGGTTCTTCAAACCTATGTCGTAAAACATTTACTTTGCATTTTGTAACGATTGTTTTGATCTATTGCCTTTTTGCTTTATTGATACTGCACTGTGGATATAAAATTAACCTTGAACCTTGAAATAACCTTACCAGCAAAGAGCACCTCGCCGCATCGGATGGGCTTCCTGGGTCTTGTCCTCGGACCCTGCATCAACGGTCTCTCCTGGGGAAGCAGGAGGTAGTTCTTGGCCTCGTCAACGAGGTCCCTACACGCCTCGTCGCTGCGAATGAGAAGATCTGTGCTGACGGTGCCCACTAGGAATTTGGGGTTGAGAAGAGGGAGACGAACGTGCTGGAGGACCTGGTATGGGAGCAGGGAACAGTTCTTATTAGTTGTGGAAGAGATAACGGTATTTTGTTCAAACACAGCTAGCTGCAATTTTCACTTACCTAGTACACATTCTGATTTCATCCCTTAGCTAAATAATCCTTTCCACTAAAGACTTTATGTTACAATGTACTTCTATTTATCATTTAACAGCAGCAGGGTCAAACAAAATGTATTTCTTTTATCAAGCAACAGCAGCAGGGTCAAACTAAATGAATTCACAAGACCACAGGGTTTGTGGCTCAAAATGTTCACTGGACCAGAATTATTTTTACAAGACCATAATCAAAATAAGAAAACAAACTTCCTGACACAGTTCAACATGCATTTAAGTTAACTGTTTATATTTGAAAAAGCGCCAAGACATGCAAGAGAAGATTGATTTCATTTGTCTTTATGGGTATTAACCCTAACAATCCCTAACCCTACAAATTCAAACAGGGCAAAGTGTTTAATTTTGTTAGGTTAAGTACAGTGAAGTTAGGATTGGGTGTTTGATTCTGTGGGATTGTGTATCCTTGCTGACAAGTAATGGTGTTTGAATTTGATTGAGTGGGTATGGTGGATGTGTGAAATGTACATGTCTGGCATTGCTCTTTCCTCCATGGTCTAATGAGATAGTTGTTGGATTATGTTACGTTGGGTACTGTGTGATTTCACTGATCAAATTTTGCACATGCCAAGTGTACACACTCCAACAAAATCAAACAAACAAGGCCTGTTGGAGTTTGTTAGGTTGTGTATCGTCCCCCTAAGATTGGGTACAGTTCCCATCTCATGGTAGTATAAGCTGTTGGAATGTGTTGGGTTAGGGATGGATTCTAGTAAAAACGCTTTGGGAGTTAGGGTATTAAGTAAACTTCATTACTCAGTAGAATTGAAAGGTATTTTATCAGACTCAAAGTCAACATTTGAACATATTAATTTTTGTTTAAGATGTTACACAGTGAGGTATTATTCTTCATCATTATTATTTAATTAAAAAACACAAGACCGCCGAAAAGTTCACTGGCCCGACACCAAAACTACTGGCCTCGAGCCTAAGGTCTAGTGTAAAAATCGAGCCCTGAACCTTCTTACATCTAGTCTTTGCTCGAGTTGTCTTGCCTTTTTCGATACGAGACATGCAGAGTCTATTGAGATCCTAGCGATCCTGAACCCACACAGCAGGGTCTTACCTTTGCTAATTCACTCCTCCTCTCCGGGATGTTGTATTTGACCCAAGAAATGACCGAACTGTAGACCTGTTCCTCACTGCGGACGTTCAGCTCATCACTGCCTGTGATCTCGATCAGCTGATTGACTGGCAGAAGCATAAACTCCTCACTCTCCATGACCTTATCACAAAGGAAGAAGAACAAACACATCACAGTCTGGGGTCCAACATAGAGCTGCTTAAGCTCAAAATTATGCTTGACAACTTTCTGCTGAGCAAAAATAAGCAGGACACCAGTCACATACTGTACATGTAACATGGTATTTTGGCTGGTAAGCTAATTCTGGTAAGCATAATTTTGTTATGCTTAGCGAGTTTTTTGCGCTTAAGCAGCTGTATGAAATTGGGCCCAGGCCAGATACTGCATGGAGGCAATGGAAGCAATTGTCTCCATGCCCTTGATCATTGCTTTAGTGTCCCCTTAACCCTATCCCTGCCAAATACAACAAAATGCACCAATCAGGTGAGGTTTGCAGTGACCCATGTGTAAAATCTCTTTTGAGTAGTGGTGGTCTGAAAAGAACCGGGGGTTTGACAACTTGACGTTTTGATCAGATGCTCTGATCGAGTTGTCAAACCATTGGTTCTTCTAAAAACAACAACTACTCAATTTAAAGAGATCTACATGTATGTACATAGTGTCATCGCAAACCTCACCTGATTGTACTCCCACCATGCAAAGTTTTAAATCCTTAAAATGCACCAACCAGGAAAAGTTGTTTCATTTAGCAGTCACCTCAAAATCCCATACTCTGTTGCGCTGTGCTGCATTTAGCATAGCCTTGGCATGTCAATGTGCAATCGCAGTTCCCAGCAAACTTCAAGGCATAATTATTGGTGCATTTAGAAGGGTAAGTAAATACTAAGTGCAGTCCTCAGTCCAACACCATTCAGTAACTCAACACCTCAACTGTTAGACTTTGATTATGGTGGTATGCCTAATCCCATGTAAAGCATGAAAGTGTATTAGTGCAGTCCTCAGTCCAACACCACACAGTAACTCAACAATTACACCTAAACTATTGGACTATGATTATGGTGGTATGTCTGACCCCATGTAAAGCATAATCAGTTTACTAGAAAAGACTTCATATTTTAAAGGGTTGGGGTCGGTGAGGGGTTACTATAAATTAAAATAATGTGTGTTCGTTTTGGCCCTCACTCCCCCAGTGTTCTAGTCGGAAGCTGTCCTTCAAAATACATGCATTCCACTCTTTCAGAACTCATGCTGCACGTAAGATGAATAATGGCAACTTGGATTTTGGAAGGTCAAATCATGGTCGAATGCTCACTTCCCTACTTCTATTTACCTGCAAGAAGTTCTGTTGTGTGAATTTATCCGCCACCCGCAACAGGTCCCTACAGGCGTGTGTGTCGGCAAATGCTCTGATGCCTAAACAGTTGGATGGATCTAGCTGTCTCTTCAGAAACTCACAGCACGCCTCCTGGATCTCGGACAGCTGCAAGAGACACGCTGCCGGAAGGAGCGTCTGCACATTGTTCTCTTCTACCGTGATGGTAGACGTGTACGCAAAGTCTATGAGTTGCTCCATCGCGCGTTCGTCAATGTCTCGTATCGTCACTTCCGTCTGGCGACTCTCAGCCAGCTCTCCGGTGAACATTGCACGAAAGTAGGGACTACAGGCAGACAGGATAATCCGGTGGGCATAGATTTTGTTCTCGTTGACTACGATGACGACGTCGCAAAGTTCACGCTGCCTGCGAAGGATGTTGATCATCTCTAACGTTTCCCGTGGGTGGCGGTCTGACGTGTAGACAAAGCGTGTTGACTGTGAGGGCGTTTCAAACACTTGTTGGACCCCTGCCATCTTGAAGAATGAATATGCTGAGGACTCCTATATGCTGCAGTAAACCATATAGACAGAAAGTCACATTAAAACTTATTATCAAAGTCTAGGTGAATTATTGTCACGTAAAAATGTTCTTGACTGACTCATAGTAATAAAAAGAAAGAAGTTCTATAAAATGAACACTTAAGGTTTGACAAAGAGTTGCATGTTGCATGGAAAGTTACATGTATGTGTGTCAAAGTGTGTGGTTATTTTGTGAGTGGATAAAATCAACAGTTTTTTGCTTCGTTGGGGATTTTTGTGTAAATCTATGTATAGACAGTAACTGGGGTGCTATACTCATTTTTATTCAATTTTTACATCTGCAGATGTCACTGTTCTCTTTTTAATAGAGTACAGCGCTAAGCCCCAGTTACTGGGTTTGATTGTACAATTTACATGTATCTCCCATTTAGAGTCAGAGGTAACAAAAATTATTTATTAGCAGAATGCCAACACATTTAACTTGCGTCTATTTTGAAAAAAAATATAAAATAACTTTAAGTGATAAAATTTAATAAGATGCTTCTAGTAGTAAATATTCCAAGGTAAGATTTTCGTATCTGACTGCCACTTTTTCATTCAATGTAAATAAATAGTATCTTATTTGCTCAAATGAGATATTGCTTTTGGTAACAATGACTGGAAAAAGTGGCAGTAGTCGGGATCGGATACAGAAATGTTTCTGTTTTTTTATTTTGAAAGAGTCGATTTGCAGTAATCAACCATCAGAAAACAAAATGGCTTCAGAATGAAACTGTATTTAATCTAATTTTTAATCTAAAATGTAATAGGACAGGGGTGCAGATGCTATATAAAATAAAAACACACGAAAATGACTAATTATTGAGTCATCATTTATACTATTACTAGGCCTACACACAGAAACCTTTTTCTGTATTGCCACACTGACACAGCACAACCACACCATCAACCTGATCAACCATATTCAATGCATTGACTTTACTCCTAGAACTATGTGTTATGAGGTTCGATCCGCTATCGTGACGAATAGCGGATCGAACCTCATAATAGTTCTACTTCTCTAGTACTACTAGTACTAGTAGTAGGAGTCAGTGATTTGAATGATGATTCAATCGTGGTTAATTAATGGAATGAGAAACTTAATTTTGCAGGCGGCATTTAGGCATAAAGAACCTCTTCATTGGGGGAAGGCTGTCGATGTCCCTAGGCCACGCATAAAGTAGGACTGGAGGGCCCTATTTAGAAATATTAAAATTGCCTATTTTAATGTTTAAATTAATGCAGTTGCAGTGCGCAAGTCACTCAGTGGCAGTGAGACTGAGAGTTGTGGCTGCCTGCCGTCCCGCACTCCGCAGCTAAGGTACAGTAGAAAGAAACGAAATATTAATATTGATTATCCACACGAAAAATACACTGAAAAACCAAAATTTCCTTTCACAAATGAAAAACTAATTAACTTACACAATTTTTAGGGCGTCTACAAATTGCCACAGAGAAATTGTTGTTTAATTTCCCACTCAAAAAGAGTTACAAAATCTCCGTCGAAAGGTGAAAATGGCGTCAATTCAGCGAAATCTTTGACCTTTAAATTAAATAGCGCCACCAATCTTCAAAATTGGTCAGGTAAACATTCTCTCTGAAATTCTTGTGAAAACACACAACAATTTAAGATAAATATACCAAATATTTCATTATTCTACACAAAATAAATTGGAAAATTAATATTAACTTTATAGTCACTCAATTATACTTGAAATAATTTTAAAATATTTTTGTAAATAAGTTAATAAAATAATCGTTTTAGTAGAGGTCAGTCATCCTGGAAACCGAACGCTGTCACGTTGTTGTCATCCGAATCTGTCACGAAAAAAACTTTTAGAAAACCCAACATTTTCCTCTGAAAAATGACAGTAGAACCTTCAAATGCCGAAACAGAGGTTTCCTCTCAACCGAAGAAATCCAGCAAACGGCTCAACATCGTGTTGCAATGTGCCGCAAAAGGCGACGCAGCCCGTCTTCAAGATTGTTTTTCGAAGGAGGACGACCCGTACCACGACCGGGTGGAGGGCCAGTTAAACTCCCGGGACGATGACGGCAGGTCGCCGGTCGAAATCGCCTGCACAGAGGGTCATATGGAAATACTAAAACTTCTCGTTGAAAAGGTTACTCGTCATAGCATTCTTGCTATTTTCAGATTTTTGTTTGGGGAATTGAAATTAAATTGCCTACAAATTGAAGAAAACAACAATTTTGACAACATTAATTCTGAAATGCTGCATGCTACTGACTGTACCAGGTACCCATGACTGTGCTAGACATGCTAGAGGGTAGAGTAGTGCTAAGCCATAATTTAATAGGATTTTTTAAATGACATGTATGATGATGTAAACATTACAAAAGTAACATTAAGGTAGTGAATATAATGCCGGAACAGGCTAAGTTTTGTTAACTGGTTAAATTTAATAAAACTTGCCATTTATGCTATTTTTTTGCCAGCGAATTTTGTAGACTTGTATCACCCTCTTTCAATCTTTGGCCCGTAGTTAACAACATGCTCAAGTAGCCAACAATAACTTATTTTTTACTGTTGGATTGTCTGCCACTTATCAATATGAAATTTGCCAATTTTTTTTTTTTAATTTTCAAAAATTATAACACACATTCTAAGAATATGGAAACATCATCAAGAAAATATGTTGCAGAGAAAACTACCAACAACTTGTCAAAGACTTCACCCAGTTGTCCATGATCTGTTTGCAGTTGCACTAAAAGCCGTCAACTGACGACAATTGCCGACAACAATTTTTAAATGCACTTTAATAAAACAACGTTTGAACAAGATTAAACCGTTGAATCTATGTAACCTTTTTTAACAATTAAAATTACAACTTTTTCTACAGATTGAAGGTGATTTGGATACACACGACTCTCTTACATAGATTTAACGGTTTAATCATGTTCAGACGTTGTTTTAAAGTGCGTTTAAAACTTGTTGTCAAGCGTCGTCAGTTGTCGGCTTTTAGTGCGACCCATGTTGTGGGCTTCAACTTCTTAGTTGGAACATCTACAAATAGGTAGCATCATTGATCAAACCTCAAGACTGGCGGGAGGAGGGTTACAACTCATTGCCACTAATATATGCACTAATTCAATGTAAATGGTAATGTGATCATCGCAACTAAAAAGATTTGAGTATAGTAGCTCTTTTGACTTATCTTGAAGTCGTCTAAGACTTAAAATAAGTAAGGATGTTCCTTTACAAACGCAGGCCTGATACTTCATGGAGTCAACAGAAGCAATTGCCTCAGTTGCCCCTGGTCATTGCCGTGGTTGCCCTTGACATTTTCCAATAGAGATTTACAATTTCCTTGTACTGCCCTTGGATGCTCTTGCCCTTTCAAAAACAAAGCATCAGGCCTGCAAACAATTAGTATTATTGATGTTAATCATTTGTCCCTCATGCAAAATTTGAAATGTATTGGATTGTTCAGTGCTCGCTGCTAAGTATTTGAACTGCCTCTAGCCATCAGGCTGGCTCTGTGGTATATTGGTGAGATTTCTGCTCTGGCAGTGCGGCGGTCGTGGGTTCAAATCCCACCCGAGTGATTTGCCTAGGTGTTTTTTTTTGTACAGAATTTGGGGAAAGTACTGAGTATACAGTGCTTAACACACGGGTATAAAAAAAAATTACATTAATCATTTATGTTATATTTTTTACTACTACTAGGGATCTGATCCCAACATGAGGAATCCAAACACTGGACGAACAGCGCTGGACATGGCCTCCATCTTAGACAGGGATGATATGGTGAAGGAACTACTTGAGAAAGGAGCTGATGGTGACTCCACAACAGATAGAGGTATGAAGGGCAAGAAACCCTCCGCACCCCCCCCCCTCCCCCTCCTCCCCCCCCCCCCCCCCTCCCCCTCCTCCCCCCCCCCTCCTCCCCTCCTCCCCCCCCCCCTCCTCCCCTCCTCCCCCCCCCTCCCCCTCCTCCCCCCCCCTCCCCCTCCTCCCCCACCCCCCTCTTGTTTTGGAAAAATTTCTGCGGAAAGCCCTGAAATTTTAAAGGAAAAATAACAGTTCCTACCATTATGCTGTTGCACTTGGGGTGATAATTATTTTGGATTCGCCATGGGGTACTTCTGTAAGCTGTACAAATGGATGAAATAATGGAGGGCAGTGAGAATAAGTTTAGACCAAATTGATTTCATGTGTGCCACCACTGCCATCCATGTCATCCAGTATGAAACAGTGGCTGTGAAAACCACACACTCTCACTACTGTGGTGTTGCTGGGCACTGCTGATAGGTGGAAAGCAAGGCTTTTGAAAGTTAGGAGGTTGAAAGCTAGGCTGTTGAAATTTTATTATAAACTTTAACAACAAAATTTTACACAATCATTCAAAGGTCATTACAATGCTTTGCACATTTTTGCCTTGAACATTCTTCCCCTTCCATGCAATGTAACAGAAGGTTATGAAGAGATCAATTTTTTACAGCAGAAAATTAAGGGTTTGCAGTTCTTTGAAAATTTGCATATATGATTATCACTTAAAAGTGATTATAATTCATTGTATTTGTGAAATTACAGTTTAAATAGTTTTTGCTTTTGTCACTCGGTAGCAGTAAATTCAAACAAATTGTTGCTATATTTTTTCTTTGTTTATCGCTACAAGGCTACACAGCTCTGCATCATGCTGCAGCCTGGGGTAAAATGGCCTGCTTAAAACTACTGATTCAGTTCGGCGCCAATCTTCAGGTCAAGACAAGCCATGGAGAGCGCCCTCACGAGACAGCATTGAGATATGAACATGAAAAATGTGCGCAGTACCTAAACTGGTCCGGTAAGTTGACAAATGTGTTGGGAAGTTTGTCTGTACTTCTTGTCCGTGAGTCCAAGTCTTTTTTTTTTCTCACATGACTCAATAACAAATATTAATACCAACATTCACAAGCCCCCTAATTGTGCAGGCATGCTCTTGGCGCTGAACACAACTAAACTTTGAAAATGCACTGATTTAAAGCTGAAAATTACTTACAGTTAAAATATGGAAATGTCAGGTTAAACCAAACAAAATTGTCTCGCAAAATTGCCTCGCTTTAGTAAAATAATTAAAATGCACACAGTCAGTTTCCTTGTGGTTTATTACTTCAAATTTTTGCTCGGAAAAAATCTATCAATCAATACTTTCTCCACAAAATTGGGCTGTGGACTCTACAGAACATTACAAGGACATTACAATCTTCAAATCCTTAAGGTATCTTTATTGTGTAATTGTTACAACAGAAGCACGCCGTGCCCTACTTGCTGTCATAAGAGAGATTAAAGAGAACGTGGAGGATGTTCAGAAGGTCCAGGGCAGACTCACCAAGGATGAACGGGTAAGAAAAAAAACAGCATTTTGTTTTTGTGATTACAGTCAGGGTATATGTTGATAGATCAACGTTTTGTGATGATTATGAGTGGGGGGGGGGGGGGCAGTGGTATCTTTCCTCGCCTTCCACCTCTAGGACCTGGTTCGGTTTTCAAACCCCCATGGGGGAGGGGGGGACCACTACGTGGATTGGGTTTTCAGTCCCTACCTGATTGCGTGGGTTTTCCCTGGAATATTTCTCTAGGGTTTTTCTCCCACATCTAAAACTGAAACTTCCTTCCTTGTCTTCTCTCCATGGGGTTCTTGGCTAGTACAGTGATTAAGTTCACTTTTCTGAGAATCCTTGACTTCACAACTAGAATTAATAAATGAAATGAAATGCAGAAACGTGGTTGAATGCTATGTCAATCACTCAAAGGAAAAATATACCTTTGGTTTGTGAAACCATTCGATTGTTTTAATCCTACATATAAATGAAGAAAAATACAATAAAACCAACATCTGTGAAAATTTCATTTCAAAATGTGGTAGCGCTTTTGAGATATCACCAAAAATCTGGAGCAGTTAGGGCCTATGTCTATTGAGAAAGAATTATCCGTAATCGGAATACACAATCGGAGAAACGATTAATGCAGAAATGTTTCTCAGATTGAAATATGTGAACATCTTTCTCTAAAACCACATTCCTTATAAGGGAATTGTTTCTTAAAATGTTGTACATGTACAATATCAATAGTTGCAGTGCTCCTTACCATGTAAGTTTTTATGGTCATTGATTTTTGGAGTAATTACCAAAGGTATACCCTCCCTTTAATAAATGTATGAAATGCATACAGTGATGAATGGTATCTATAGGTTTAATAACAACTTTAAACATCACATAAGGCATAAAAAAAACCAACTTTTTATTGCCCTTTTCCGACCGACCCCAAAAATCAGAAATCCACGGTCGCGATTTTTTGAATTTTTTTGAAGTATTTTATACTTTGATTGCCCAGTTAACGACATTATTTGGATATATCCTCTTATCCGAAGCTGAAATATTATTTTTGAGTACTGTCAGAAATCACGATGAACGATGAAGTGTCTGATATTGTAAACACGTGGCCGTGGGCTTAGCCAGGGGTGTTTCGTGTACGAATTCAAAATAAAAAAATCCAATTTCACTTGCCTAAATCGTCATTAAAAATCAAGAAACTGTTTAAAATATCATTTAAATATTTATGATGTATTTTAAAAGTATAATCTCAAAAAGTTATCGAATCGGGGCACTATATATCGCCGTAAAAATCCAGCAATTTGGCAAATTAAAGAGAAGAAGAGAATGCAGCTTCCCGTTCTACGAGATCCCACCCCGACCAAACCACGCTTGTGGAGACCAAACCACGCTCGTGGAGATCCTCCCACGTGTGGCTTCGTAGTAGAAGCGGCATCTACCGTACTGAGCACAAAGTATACATTAAAACTTGAAAACTCGACTGACAGCTGAACAGCCGTACGTACCGCAGGGTTTTAAAGATGGCGAGCGAACATTCGCTGTGTCTTTTACAGCGAGACGAGGCCCTGAATTGCTATTCAGCCGGGTGGCAAACATCGACCTCAATGCGACCTTCTTATCCCTCTTTACCAAGTTCAACTTGGAACATCCTGAGGCTGAGCTACAATCGGTGCTTGTTTCAGTGGCTCCAAATGGCCCCTGGCAAAATGTTGCCGAGTGTGAAACCATGACCCTGTTACGTGACCTGAATGTCCGGCATGTTTTGTTCAACTGCGACCAACGTGTCAGAGATGTTCCTGATGCCCCAGTGCTGCAGCCCAATGCTTTCGAAGTTCTGATGCAGAACGCACAACGTAAAGCGTTGCCTAGTAGGATGCCGGTCAACAACAAAAAACAGCAGCTGTACAATAAACATGTTCTTTCTTTTTCTGTGTGTCGTCAAGCCGACACCACGAACTGACACACATGTAGCTACCAGTAAAAAGTAGCAAACAGGGAAAACAACGTTTAACGTTAAACGTTTTTTTAAAACAAGCATCGTACAAAATTCTGTGGTATTTTCAAATAGTTTTCTTAATACAGTGGAAACTTGATGCTTTGAACTCAAATATATGGTGCTTTTATTTGTTATTTGTCCTAAATTAAACAATGAAGTAACAAAGGTTTGTGTCAGTTCGTGGCGTCAAAAATTAACGCAAATAGGCAAGGTTGGTGTTAGTTTGTAAAAACGTTTTTTTTTCTTTCACTTTTGAGGTTTGTTATGAAAATTGAACCATTGTGTCAGTTCGAAGTGACAAAAATCTTCAGTAAAAAGTTGTCTAGCTTCATCATCGTTGAAAAAAGTGGCTAAGGATAAAGCAGAATGATATTCATTTTTATTTATACTGTTTAAGAAAGAAACCTTGATGTTTTTATTTTTCTTTTGCTAAATTATATTGTTTTTGGAAGTTTATTTTTGTTTTGTATTCACCATATGAATGAATACTACTTTTAGAACATTAAAATGGTTGAAAACATAAAGTTGTGTGTATATCTACTGTGCTTTTTCCCTCCTCTGACGTATTCTTTAAAAAAAACTAAAAAAAAAAAAACTATAAAAAAAAAACGACCGACCGACCCTCCCGATTTTTTTGCCAAAAGGGCAATAAAAAGTGGGTTTTTTTTATGCCTAATGTTCAAGGCAGTATAGCCTTGTCAAAATTTACCACAGGCTTTTAGGTTGACAATATAGGCCCCTATTTGTTTTTATTACTACTGATCTTATTACGTTTTATTACATGCAATGTTTGTCTTACATAGAGTATATTTACATTCTCGACTGACCCAATCTCTGGGCACGAATTAGGGCGGAAAATCCACAAGACTAAAAGGCTTGTAGCTCAGACTGTTTACTAGACCAGAGGTAATTTTACAAGACCACAATTAAAGTGAGTTGAACAAGCACTAGATAGATCTCATTTGAGAGAATTGAAAGATATTTTCAGCTTCATAGTCAACATTTTTTCACAAAGATATTACACAATGAGGTAGCCAATTATTATTCAACTGAAAAACACAAGACCACTGGGTTTGTCCGGTTTGGAGTTAACTGGCCCGATGCTAAAATCACTGGCTTCGGGGGCAGTGTTAATTTTGAGTCTTGCATTTTTAATATAACAATCCTCGGGAGACCTAACACTAGTACCACTTCAGTGAATACGTGTTTCTTCGGTGAAAAGTTTAATTTTCCAGTCCACTGGAAATGACATGGAACTTTTTTCGATGTTGTTATTCTGTGGTGAACGTAATGTTGTTATTTACTATATGGCAGAAAGCACCTTAAAATGAAATGGAAAATTATTTTCTTCTCTGAACCTTGCTTCACTCAAATTAAGAAAACCCCAAGAGAGGGTTTTAAATTGAGTCATTTAGCGGCACTCCTTCCAAGAAGCAATTGAATTAACGGTCACATCACTTTAGTTTTTAAAATTGCCTCGTTGTTAGTACTGTTACGTGGGCAATTTAAGTGTTTTACTCAAATTGCACCAAACCCAGAATGGTCATGGTGTGCAATTGCTGGAACGTCCTTACGGTCACATCACTTTAGTTTTTAAAATTGCCTCGTTGTTAGTACTGTTACGTGGGCAATTTAAGTGTTTTGCTCAAATTGCACCAAACCCAGAATGGTCATGGTGTGCAATTGCTGGAACGTCCTTACGGTGTCGCAATTACTTTTATTGCATTTATTGCAAAACTAGATCTCTGTCCCCCTTTATTTATTGTTGCGTTGATGCACAATAGAGCTGTAGGGGATACCATGGAGGTACCATGGAGGTACCATGGAGGTACCATGGAGGTACCATGGAGGTACCATGGAGGTACCATGGAGGTACCATGGAGGTACCATGGAGGTACCATGGAGGTACCACGTGGGGATACCAAGCAACAAAAATTAAAGGTCCCAAGTGGATTTTTTTTTCCCCCGGCTTAAACTATAAAGCATGCACTTATTTACTTTTGTTCAAAATTTTTTGGAGGCTTACATCGCAAAAAAGTTAATAAATAAAATTAGGGGTGAATTCAGCGCCCCTAAATGGGGCGAATTTGTGCCATAGGCAAAAAGGCACATGCTGTCGGTTGGTGCGTAGCAATCGATTCATTGCAGTTTTCTCATTATTTTCTTGGGGATAGTGAGTGACGGCTAGAAGAGAGTGTCTCTTGTGCTGCCAAATTGTTCCTGGTGCAATGTGCATCAGTGCAAGCGGTTGCCTTTAAGTTGCCTGAAAATATTATTGTGGGACATGGACTTAAGGTTTGAATAATGTCTGGTACAATGACTTGCAGAGTCACAAGTTACCACTTAACTCAAATTCCTCAGACTATAGATGAAATCCTGCTCCAGTAAATTTTCTTTGTTCAACCCAAAATTGATCGCCTTAGATCGGGCGAGCTGGGCTATGAAAAGCGTTTGTAACCGTTAGTTATAAAATGCATATGGTTAGAAAGATGTTTTAAAAGTAGAATACAATGATCCACACAAATATGCCCCGAAATTGCGTGGTTTTCCTTTTACTTTGCGAACCAACACGGTCTGCCATTTTGTGGAGTCAAAAATTTGGCAACGTGTCCCTTTAAATTTCTAAGACTTAGAGACAGTTGCTATGTCAAATGGTTTGGACAAGCTTTTGTATAGCAACCTCCAGATGAGCAAACCCTGGTACCATTGTGCCACTCACATTCATCCAAAAGCATATGGGTGTCTTCTGTATTTTATGTAACTACTCAAAACTTTAAGAGCCAACACTCCTCCCAAAAGAGATTTACACATGGTTGTACCCGCGGGTTTACTAGGGACTCCCCCTTTGCACGGATCTGCCATGTGCCTGTAGAGCCTTGACTTCATGCTTCATTTGTATTGTATTTATGCATCTGTTTGGATAAAAGTGTCATTACATTACCGTGACAATATACAGAGTTATATAAAGCTTCCATTCAATGCTGGCCCCAATTTGAGGCTCTACACGCAAATGGCTGACCTTGCAAAGGGCAAATAGTTAGTAATTATTATTTTACCGCAAGACGCAAATATTCAAACATCAGTTACAGAGATGTTGTTTATTTTTAATGTCTTTGATCTTGCAGATGACGGCCCTGAACGCTTGCACAGAGAAGCAAGAGTGGCTTGATAACGGAGGAGAGAATTTAACGGTTGCAGACTTCAACAAACAGAAGCAGGTCCTCTCCGAGATACTTGAACCCATCGTCGTCAAAATGGCCGAACCTCGTAAGTTGTTTTCATTTCAAGAGATTCCAAAAAGGAAGGGAAAACTATTATCAAAAGAATTGTTTTTAAGCATTGGAGGGAGAGGGGTTGGCACACACTGAATCTCGGCTGTTTTGTGGTGTTTTGTTTTGACGCACTTGGTTTTTTATACTTCATATGAAACAATGGTGCCAAGGGCCTATGGAACTCTTGTGCCTAGATCTAGCAACCCGCACTCTACAATATTTAATTATTGCGCCCCAAGTGTTATTAATTGTGCATTAATTACTATGTGAACTCAGAGTTGACTGCAGATAAACTGTCTACAACCAATATACATACAGTGTGACATGTATAATCAAACCTTGTTTCTATTTCCACAAAGTCAACTAAACAACCTTTGCAAATAAAAACAAATATTTTACATCCAACTTTTGTTCACTTTGTTTCCCGTCCATTTTCTTTTCTATATCCAGCACCTGAAAAGCCGCACAGAAGATGAGGCCATTTTTCCAAAAGGCTGATGAATAGACCATATAATGCATTTATCATGCTGTTACCATCTTGGTCATGTTTCCGGTATCCAGTTACGGTAATGGATGCTAATATTCATTGCACAAAAAGAAGCGCTATTTTTCCTTTCAGCCTCAGTTTGATTACATTGAGTTGAATGGGAGAAAGTCAAGATGGCCGCTCCATGATAAAGGTGTATAGGAATACAAGATTCAGTTATTTACTTGTTTTTGTTGTACATTTTATTTACAATATGAAGGAACTATTGAAAGAAAGATGGTAGGTTTTGAACAAACCATTTGGGGCTTGAAATTGAAACTGGATCGCAGGCCCTGAGAAGTCCAGCGATCTTTTGTTTTTCAACTGTAATATCTTTCATTGTAAAATAAATTATGTTCAAGTACTGATTTTTAGTCTGATAATTATCTTTCAGATCTGTTGAGTATCAAAGTATACCCTAAGACAAATTAGATCCAACTTCTTCTAGTGTTTTCAAATAAAAACTGTTTATATATTAAACTGAGTGGACATTTGTTCTCATTTTGTTTCCGGTCTAGTAACAATATTTTTGGCCCAGTAAAACGTTTGAGCTACAAACCTGCGGTTTTATGGATTTCCCCGTCAAATTCAACCGTCTCTGAGCAATGTGGACTACAGACTGCATAAAATTACACCTGCACGGTAAACATTGTATTTTTAGTCCGTGGATCTTCACCACAGAGTGGCTACCCTGTTTTTCTTCAATTCAAAGCCTTTTAATCTGAGACCCCTAAAAATGCCTTTTGGTTGTTGTTCCAGGTGATCATCATTCCTTACTTTTAAAAAACCCTAACATCTCAACTCGCAAAATACAAAGATCATGTCATCCCTGTGGCTATCCCACGTACTTATAAGCAACTGTAATCTGTCATTCTGACCGAATATCCACTCCCGGTTGCAGTGGAGTCATTAATAACTTACATGGCCTTAGGAGTGAATTTCAGGTGTCCGGCCTAGATTTAGGGTTTCAGGTTAGCACTTAGTGCACCAAACAGAATTGTTGCTAAAAGATCTTTGCTTCGTAATTCATCTCCCACAATTCTTTTCTCTTTTTTTTCAAATTACCTGTGAGTGTCAAAATAAATGTGTTATTTGGCCATCTTTAGAAGGCTATACATAACATGTAGGGTTGTTGTTTTGTCTTCAAAATGGTTTAATTTCTCGGGATGAACAATATTTCTGGATATTTCGTTGGTTTGAGTCCTGATGGGGATTGTAGAGCAGCTTTGATATTTGTTACCATGACGGTACAAGACCAAATCAACATTTCATAAACATCGTCAACAAAGCAAGAAAATGTCAATTGTGATTACTTTACAAGTTGATAACCATAAAAACGTACTTGGTAAAGAGCTGAAGAGCTTTTGATAATAAAAAACAGTGTGAGAAACGAATCCCTTTGAAGTAGTTGCGTTTTACAGAAAAGTGTGATTTTCACCCTAAAAATTTGAATCTGAGAAAGGCACCTGAAAACACACAATTCTACGCAACAAAGGTGTTTTCTTCTTTTTATAATTTTCTTGCAACTTCGATGACTAATTGGGCCCAAATTTTCACAGGTTTTTACTTAATGCATATTGGGATACACCAAGGATACTTTCTTTATACAATTACAAAAACCAACCTAGCCTGGTGCGTAAATGACCCGTGCTGTAAACAGAAGTTGGAACATAATTCATTAATAGCCGAAAGACAAGGGTGGTGCACACATGGTCCATTCCGCAAAATGAAGATTATTATTATTAGTACAGTCAGAGAACCATGCAAACGGTTTCGGTCCCCTGCGTGCTCAACGCGTCAACATTTTGTGTAACCAAGACAACTGACGAGTCCAAGGCAACAGCCTTCAGGCATCGGCAGTATTTCATCAAACCTACTACTGTTGACGTATGTTCCGCAATTATTTTACATTGCAAATGGGTATTAATCTACGAGGATGATGATTTGTCGCTCTGGGCGGGAGAATAAAGGCCGATTATCTTGCAGTGCCCCGCAACTATTTAAAAGCATCAACTCAACAACGTCTTTCACTTTGAGGTGACTCAAGAGATCGACAACTTGATGATAAAAGACACTTCTAGCATCGTATCCCGCAATAAGCAACAGGCTAGTCAAGACGCCCGGTAAAACAGCATGGGAGACATCAGCTTTCCAGTGAACATCACCGAGGAATTGGTGTTTGATCCCCAAGATAGCACGACCGTGTCTGGTGGATTCGAACCCCGTCCCAGCTCCCAAAACACCGACTGGATTGTGTTCCAGATTGTTTTCTACGTGTTTGTGATCATCTTGGGTTTACTGGGGAACAGTCTCATCCTCCACGTCTATTCAATTAAGTCTGGTAACAACACCAATAAAACGACCACATGTACCCTGGTCAAGGCGCTTGCAGTATCCGACCTCTTCGTTTGCCTGTTTCGCTTCAGAAACTTGGCTTTCCTTTACGCTACCGTGACACAGGGTACTGTCTCCCCTGCAATTTTGTACTTTGAGATACCGGACAAAATTGCGATTGCCACCACAGTTACTGTGACTGGGGTCATAGCATTTGACCGGTACGACTGCGTGTGCCGCCCGTACAGCCGTTTCCTGACCTACAAGAGAGCATTGGTGGCAGCGGTGGGATGCGTTGTACTTTCCGTTTTTACGAATGTACCTCTTGTTGTGGAGATTTCTCTTCCACCCGAATTTCGACCGTTGCTCATCGTTTTTCTCAAAACTTTGTTTCAAGTCACCACTTTTTTAATTTCGTTCATCCTGATTATCTTGTGCTACGCTAAAGTGTATTACCGAATCAGGCAACATGTTAAAGTGGGTGTTGGAATGCTGGAGGTGCGGCCACGAGTTTCCCCTGGCCCAACTAGAAGTCAGCGGAAGATTGGAGAACCTGTAGTCTCAACACTGACATCTGCGTATCCCACCAAAGCCACAGATCTGACCGTTTTGAACCTCTCAACAGTGGCGGGTTCGAGTGCGTCTGATTCCGGCGCTGGCATTTCTCCGGTCATCCACCCAGATCCAGTTACAGTTCACCAAGGAGATGGCCATTCGGACTCACCAGCCAGGCCTGCCAAGCGCTTGAAGTATGCCAGCGTAGCCTGGGCAGGTACCACCGAGGACGGAGACCGGGGCCGACGTGCGAATCATGGCGGGGAACCGAGCCGCAACGACGGCCATCGAAACGGGCAGTCCCTGCAGCGGAAAACAACCCGTATGTTGTTCCTAACCAGTGTGGTATTCATACTAACGTGGCTGCCACAGGGAATGTACGCTGGGACCACGCTAACGAGCGGCGGAGGTGGACAAACTGACGCGCCTCCCGTGTCCGACGACGCCGTCTTCAACCTCAAGCCCATTCTGTTTATGAACAACGTGGTTAACCCTTTCATATATGGAATTGCAAATAGGCGCTTTCGAAAAGACTGCATAGACGTCCTACGGAAAATATTCCATTGTTAAAGGCAGGGTATGCTTTTATTGTCAATTTTATGCTTTTATTGTATCCTCACTTGGTGTGCCCCAACTTGCATAAAATAATAAACATGTGAAAATGTTCGCTCAATTGGTCATCGGAGTTACAAATTAAAGAAAAAACACCACTTGCATGGAATGTGCTGTCAGATGCCTAAGAAAGGCTTCATGCCCAGAGGTTTTTTTAATTCAAATTTGTGGATGAAAAATGACCCCTTTCCTAAAACTACATTACTTCAAAAAGTCATTTCTAACAATGTTTCATTATATCATCAGCTCTCCAGTGCTCTTTACCAGGTATGTTTTTTATATTAATTAATTTTCGGAATAATTACCAATAGTGTACCCTCCCTGTAAAGCGAACACATTTTGCCTGCTGAGAAGATCGACACAAATTTGACTTTAATCGGTCGGAGAGGGGATGAGCCTGTGGTAGTGGTGATGAAGGGCGTGTCCCCTCCGATCCATTTCCCTTATGCATGCTGCTACTTTTGTTCTCATCGCGATTAAATTTCGAAGTAGTTACATTCCCTTTGTCGGTCTATATTCCCAAGAATATTTAAGCTTATTGAAAATAATTATGTAAATATACTGTGCGTTTCGATCAAATTGCATGGCATGATTCCCCCGCCATAAGAAAAATCTTTTAAATATGTTTTGTTCTAAAAACCTTGTTGTTAGGGCCGCTGTCAGCACATGCTAGCTGAGCATATTTCAATATTTCATTGTCTTAACTATACATCGTACATCTGGTCCGCTCATTGTGATCTGGAGCAATTAAACCTCCATAAAGGCACGAATCTTTGATAGGTTTATTTTAAAACACTCAAATGGGCGAGGCACGTTGTCGTCACATGCCGACATACTATTTTAATATGTCTCTCTGTCTTAACCACATCGTACACACAGGGCCCAATTTCATGGCTCTGCTTACCGCCGAATTCTGCACTTGCAATCACCGTTCTCCGCTTCCCGAGCAAGTGCCGAATTTCTGCGCTAGCTGTGTAAGCGTATAATGCCTATAGTAAGTGGACTATACGCAAGCTCACAAGCAAAAATTCCCTGCTATCCCGCGAAACACGCTTGACGTAAGCGCGGAAATCCCCGCTTCCGTAAGCGCAGATTATTTGCTTACGGTAAGCAGAGCCATAAAGCCTGCAAGCACAAAACCTTGCTAAGCACAGAAAAATCTTGCTTAGCACACACAGGTGACCAGTCAGCATTCCATAATATTAACACTGTTGCGACTTGTGGCCCCACTCACTTTTTGCTAAGCTATATTTTCCGCTAAACAGCTTTATGAAATTGGGCCCAGCTCACAAGCCATGATCCTATGAGGGGTGTCAATCAACATGAGACAGTGGTTTAGTTAGAAGGGGCAGGACAAAACTCTGCCAACATCTTTTGTGTACAAAATCGGTCCGACAATTGTCTGTCAATAATTGTCAATAGATATAGATGAACCAAATTACAAAAACCAACTAATTAAGCAAACAAATAAGCACAAATTTACACAGGCACTACTACTGACGGGGATATAAACAACACACTTTGGAAGACATAATCGAATAAATTTAATCACATGTTTTTAATTGAGTTAAATAAAAATAATACTAAATGCTTAAGGTTTAATTAATTAATTAAGCTAATTGATATTTCACAATAGTCAACTAATTCGTTTTTGTCAATCCATGGCACTTTTTTCAATGCAGAGCAAAATACAAAAACCATGAACAAGGAACCCACTGCGCGCGCCATACACAGAATGGCGAAATAAAAGAGTATCTGAAAAAATACACGAACGGCGGAACTTCCCAAGGGAGACAACTGATTGGCTGGTAGATCGAAGCGCGTCAGACGACGCGCTCCGATCCACCACATGGTCAAGTCAATGTCAACCATTTATGTAAATAATTGCTAATTCCCCCTTTAAAGTTGACTTAAAGGCACTGGACACGTTTGGTAATTGTCGAAGACCAGTATTCTCACTTGGTGTATCCCAACATATGCATAAAATAACAAACCTGTCAAAATTTGGGCTGAATTGGTCATCGAATTTGCAAGAAAATAATGAAAGAAAAAACACCCTTGTTGCACAAATTTGTGTGCTTTCAGATGCCTGAAAAAGGCTTCATGCCTGAAGTCTTTTCAGATTCAAATATTTTAGTGAGAAATTACCTCTTTCTCAAAAACTACGTTACTTCATTCAGAGGGAGTCGTTTCTCAAAATGTGTTATCAACAGCTCTCCATTGCTCGTTACCAAGTAAGTTTTTATGCTAATATATATTTTGAGTATAGTAATTACCAAACGTGTCCAGTGTCTAATGATGATGAAATTATGTAGCTTTTACGACCACTACGGTCATTTGTAAAAAAGAAAACAAGTGTTTTTCGTTCCTCATGATGGTACAGTCAAAAACTAATGACTTGGCAATTAATCAGTATGAGCATTTTGATGCCAGGTGAAAGCCTTCAAACACAATTGCGTCCATCCTTATACAAAAGAATTGCCGATTTTTTTTTACCGATAGCCGTTAAAGGCATTGTATACTTTTGGTAACAGCTCAAAATCAGTGTCCAAATTTTGTGTGATTCAACATATGCATGAACAAACAACCTGTGAAAGTTTGAGCTCAATTGGTCATCGAGGTCACGAGAAAAAGAAAATAGTGAAAAGAGACCTTATGTGTTTTTATTGGGTTTTTTTCAAACATCGAGTTTATTATCACGCGTGATAAAAACTATTGTTTTACTAATTTCTCAGGAACGATAGCATTTTAGGCAAAAATATTTTAAGGAACCCTTTCTACCATTACTTACTTTAAATCATGTAAGTTATGTGTGAGTCTGTGAACATTTGTGTTTTTCGATCTTACCAATGGTGTACAGGGCCTTTAATGAAACTAAGGCACTTATTGTTCCCTAGACAAATCAAGTCTGACCTCGAAAATGTGTTATTCAATGACATTGTTAAAAAAAGAACGATAACTGTAAGTCAAAAAAGTATTTTCTTTAGTAACTTTTGAAATTTGAAACATCGATTCTAGTAATTTTACTGCAAGAGTCTTGAAAACTGTATAAACATTCTTTTCAGCAAACTCGGCCTTATATGTGCATGAGCTATGGGGATAGGTAAAAAATGCCCAGACTATCTTCGGACCATGATGGAGTAAGCAATGGGTGGACTAGGTACCATGTAGTCCCGTTCAATTGTGGAAGACGGAACCAAACCTTGCCTTCCTTAAAAGACCTTTCCATTGTTGATAACGGAAGTGCGCCGGTTGGCATGGACGGCCGAATGTTAGCAAAACAATCAATCGTGTTAAACAAAAATTGTGACAAAATTCAAAATTTTCTGTAAAGATTTATGAACAGAAATACCTCCCATGATTGCTTGATTTGTTTCCAACAAATTCAACACTATTTTTGAATATGTGTGTAACATTGCTACAAAATATGGCTATCTAATTTTGATTTGCAATTATGGCTTTCCATAGTTTTCCAACCTCGGTTGGCAACCGAGGTTGGAAAACTATGGAAAACAGTCGTTTCACCCAATGTTTTATACTATCAACAGCTCTCCGTTGCTCGTTACTAAGTAAGTTTTTATGCTAATTATATATTTTGAGTAATTACCAAACGTGTACAGTGCCTTTAAATAGAGGTAGGGAGGTAGGAATATTGTAGTAGTGTTGGGTAGGGTAGGGTGGGAGGAGGGATTTGGTGCCTACTTTATTACAGGGGAAAAACGTATGTCACAACCAAGAAGGAGAAAAGGGCCTGGAAAAGTCCTTCGCAAGAGTGAGTAAGTACATGTTAGAAATGGCCAATTAACATTTTTGTTTATGAGCTCTGTTTTGATTATTTATCAGGTTTTAACTCTTTTCTTTCCTCCATCGGAATTTGTATTAATTTCGTTTCTTTTTTATTGTACGATAGTGAGGGATTTTTGGCTGCAAAGACAACGTTCATGCATGGTTCATGACGATGTTATAATAAATGACCAATAAACAGTCAATACGATTATATAAAGGTTCCACATTCCCTCCTTCATCAGTGTATTCTTAGGCGTAAAATTTGTTTCAGTACTAGGTCGTGCATGATGATTTTGAAATATGGGATTGCCATCCACACTAACAGTCACACGCGGCTTGCTGAGACCGATTATTCCAAATTATTTGTTGAACTTATGGTTTAACTGTTTATTACGGAAGCCGGATAGTGCCAGGAGATAAGAAGTGAAATATTTGTTTCATGAGCGCGAGAATAATTTTGTGTACCATTTATCTGGCGGCCGCCACTTAATTATCCGGCGGCCGCCACTTAATTATCCGTCGGCCGCCATTTAATCTGGCGGCCGCCAGTTAATTATCTGTACCACACGTTCTTTATTTTGCGGATTTTAAGAGGACAGGTCTTATGATTCAGGGGGGGGGGGGGTAAGAGGACATATCATAGGATTAGGGGAGTAAAGAGGAAATGTCACAGGTTCCAAGGGGGGGGGGGGGGGGGGGGGGGTAAGAGGACAGGTCTTAGAATCATCGGGGGGGGGGGGGGGGGTTAAGAGGATAAGTCATATGGGGGTAAGAGGCGTGTCATAGGATCATGGGGGTAAGAGTACAGGTCCTAGGATCACGGGGGGTAAGAGGACATGTCATAGGATTTTGGGGGTGAGGGTAAGAGGACAGGTCATAGGATCATGGGGGCTAGAGGACATGTCATAGGATCATGGGGGTAAGAGGACAGGTCATAGGATCATGGGGGCTAAGAGGACATGTCAAGATGGCAGATAAATGAAATAAAGTTTTGATGAGATGTTTGGTGTAAGTTGGATTGACAAAGTATGTTGCACTATAGAAGGGTAACATGAAGGGGGTGATCCATAGAGACATCAAAGTCATGCCCTCTTCCCCCCCCCCCCCAAAAAAAAGATCCTATGACACGTCCTCTTACTCTTAACACCCCTCCCCCTCTCGGATCCTATGACCTGTCCTCTAACCCCCCCCCCCTCCCCATGATCCCATGACTTAACCTCTTGTCCCCCCTGATGATCATATGACCTGTTCTCTTACCCCACCCCCCACCCCGGAACCTATGACCTTTCCTCTTTACTCCCTTGGATCCTATCATATGTCCTCTTACCTCCCCCCTGAATCATATGACCTGTCCTCTTAAAATCCGCAAAATAAAGAACGTGTGTAACAGATAATTAAGTGGCGGCCGCCGGATAATTAAGTGGCGGCCGCCGGATAATTAAGTGGCGGCCGCCGGATAATAAGTGGCGGCCGCCGGATAATTAAGTGGCGACCGCCGGATAATAAGTGGCGGCCGCCGGATAAATGGTACAACAAAATATTCTCGCGCTCATGAAAAAAATATTTCACTTCTTATCTGGCACTATCCGGCTTCCGTAGTTTATGATTTTGTTTAAAAAAAAAGGTTGCTCAAACAAATAGCGCAATTTTAAGTCAATCCCTTGTTCCAAATTATGGACGTTATGTAAAACACTGACTGTCGGCTTTAATAGACAAGATATTGGGAAGATTTCAACGAACCGACGGAAAATGAAGTATCACAATAAAATGATACACACGAGGATAATATTATTGGGTAATGGTGTGATAGTTCAATTTAATGAGATAAGTAATAGTAGGCCTAAGTTTAGTCAGAAAATGATTTAACTAAACTCACTCTGAATGACAATTATATTCACGTATAGCAATCTGATTACTATAAAGATGAAATAACCTATTTTCATCTAAAGCAAAATTATAGAGTCTAGAACATCGCAATACCAAGTATCTGAAAAGTTCCCGATTTTATGAAGGACACTCATTTTCGTTTTCAGAACATTCGTGATCAGATCACTCAAGAAAAAAGTAATTTCGTCGACCGGAATTCTTCAAATAATAGGCCCTAGGCATAGCAATCATTTTCTATTCTATTACCAGGCCTTTTCGGTTCTTGCATTAGTGGATTCCTTTCCGAAGAAATTCAATTCGGGAGGGTTTGTGGCAAGGGGATGACCTTAGCAATTTGTGCAGAGGTTCTTAATGATGTTGTGTACATGGGAAACAAAGGGAACTTGAATTGACAGCAAAGAATTCATTCTATTATTTTGGTCAAACCGAGTCTAGGCGGAAGATTGTTAATCTTGAGCTTGACTATACGTCAATACCCAGGAAGTACTTTACAATAGAGAAGGTAAGTTAATGAAACGTTTCATACCACAATTTGTGGTTTTTCTGTATCACGATTGTTACTTTTGTACTGAATACACTGATGATCTAAAACTTGTATTCAACTTCCGGTGAAAAATAAATGACCGTACTACGAAAGCCCAATCGTGCCACTGAAGTATATATTATCAGCGGGAACTAATCCGTTATAACGAATTAATAATCCGTTATAACGAATTAATAATCCGTTATAACGAATTAATAATCCGTTATAACGAATTAATAATCCGTTATAACGAATTAGTAATCCGTTATAACGAATTAGTAATCCGTTATAACGAATTAGTAATCCGTTATAACGAATTAATAATCCGTTAAAACGAATTAACAATTGGCCCACCTCCATGATGCGACTGAACAGCCGAGTGCGAACGATGATTTCGGATGCGGATAGCCGTTGACTACAACAACGATGAGTTATGGAACTTTTCGGCGTTCCTGCCATATACGAAATCATCAATTCGGACTCGGCCGTTCAGTCGCACCGTGGAGGTGGGCCGATTGTTAATTCGTTTTAACGAATTAGTAATCCGTTTAAACGAATTAGTAATTCGTTATAACGGATTATAAATTCGTTATAACGGATTATTAATTCGTTATAACGGATTATAAATTCGTTATAACGGATTATTAATTCGTTATAACGGATTAGTTCCCGCTGATAATATATACTTCAGTGGCACGATTGGGCTTTCGTACTATCCCCTTGTGATATAAACTGTGTGTCTGTATTCAACGCTTTTGGGCGTAGGTAGAGTTGAAGAATCTTGCTTTTGTTATAATTATATTCCACGAAATGGGTCTTCAAAATGTACCACAAACCTGTCAAATAGTATAGCCTTACAGTATCATTTAGGTCCATTTTATTTGTTCATCATCACCGCGTTACCTTGTTCACGTGACTTTTTAGCACGTCCATGAAGAACCAAGATTGTTGCGTACGGCTAATGGTGCGTATGTACGCGCGTCCCATCTAGCTGTGCAAGTCTCGCGCGTATCGGAGCGAGAAAACACGTCATGTAAAGAACATTATTTTGTTCTGAAATCAAATCATTGTTTTTAAATTAGATCTCTATGAAAAAATCTGACCAACAAAAATACTCATTACAATTTGCATAAAATGAGTTTTAGCTTTCATAATAAACACACAATTCATTTGTTAGTTTTTGTTGAAAGAAACTAAAAACTCTGGGACAAGGATGCTTATTTGATCTTAACTTTTTAGGAAACCCTTTTGTAAATCCAGGCCTGAGTACGTGCAACCACTAAAGCAGGTTTAAATGCAGACGCGCGATGATCGCACGGGCGTAGAATTAACGCGTGACGCAGTTTAAAGAGGACGCTGACGCCTCGACAACCGCGTAGACTGCAATGAAAAGGCTTAGCGTCTGGCAATTACAGCGTCTGGTGATTATCATCGCGCCACCAAAACAAATTTGGTGATCGGAGGTGGGCACAAATTCTTAATTTTTTGCAAGTAACCGGAAGCAGAGGTCAAGTTTAATTCTTGGGTTTTCTTCGTTGCATTGTTGAATTAATTTTACTTTCATATTTTTTATCACTTAGTACTACATTCCCAACAACATATTTAATTTTCATGGTCATAAAGTACGTTAAACTAAAATACCATATAGACGAAACAAAATCTTGCCAACGTAAAACTCCATATGGTTGGGACCACAATGGTCCCGGAAGTTCGCTTACGCGCGAGACTTGCACAGTCATTGCATATGACGTCATCATCTACACGCGCGTAATTTTGGGGGTCAAAACGTGCACAAAAGAATGGTACACGTGTCCGTAAACACGTGTACCATCCTTTTGTGCACGTTTTGACCCCCAAAATTACGCGCATGTATGCGCGCTGCGCGTTGTGCAATGGGTCTATGATAAGACCATCTCGGTCACGTCGGGACGCTAGCACAGTGGTGGATCGGAGCGCGCAACAGACCAGCAACAAATCAGAAGTCTCCGTTTTGGAAAGTTCCGCCGCTTGCTGAAATAATTCGCTTATTTCCAAGTTGTTTGACATCCATAAGTGACATGTTGTTTTACAGGTCAGCGTAATGATTGTGCTTGGCTACTTATTGTGAAAGCAGCCCTATGAAATGTGACCACGTCTTCTTTTCTATTAAGTCAATTCGAGCGAATAATTGAAATGATTTTTCGCTCACACGTCTGCGCTCTCTTTCGCATGGTGGACCCTGTATGAGTTGTCTACACTTCCGAACAAAATTGCAGGGAAATGTACTCTAAAAAATAGAGAGAAAGGAGTTTTATGCGTGAGTTGTTGCAAATAATTGATTTGAATTTCATTTTCACATAGCAGACTTGATATCAAAATAAGAAAGCGTATGGTTTTTTATGTATTCTCTACAATCACAAAAGTATGCCTATAAAGAAATATTTTATGATGACCAGCAGTACATAATATTAATAACACCCGTAGATTTTCGGCCAGTTTCAATAAAAATTCAATCAATGTAACATCCGGCTCATTCTGTTTCGTTTGAAATTGAATGCTCCGTTGGATCAGCATTCAACAGTCATAACGTGTATTTCAATTTCAACAGCTGAGCATTCACTGGTCAAGTAAGATCATTCAAATTCATTAGGTCGCAAAGATCATTTCCATTTTGCAAAAGCCAACTTCACTTTTGTCTTTCTCCTATAGGCAGCCCTTTTGTTTTGCCTGTTTTCCCTGGTTTGTTTTCCTTTAATTTGTTGCGTTCCCTTTTTGTGTGCTCTATCTTTGCCTTGCTTATTTTGTACGTTTTCACTGTATATTGGGGTGGGGCGGGTTATTTAATTTGTATTCTTATTTTATATCTTGTTTTTGTGATATTTTGCTTGTATTGTTCTTATGCCTGAATAAAGTATTATTGTTATTATTATTATAACAGCAAGAGGCTGGTCAACCATTCACTTTCATAGTAGAAATTTAACTGAAGAAAGGTGAAAATGTAGTCTTGAATGCCCGTTAAATGAAATAGAATGACCGAAACGAACCTGAATGGGACTGAACGAAATCCTTTACGCATGAAAACGAAATTGAATGCAATTTAGATAAAAAGAAACCCCAGTTTTAACGAATTAGGGAAAGTGATTGCGTATTAATGAAACCGAAATTATTTTTGCTGAAATTGGCCGGAAAAACCTTTGGTAGAGATACCTCTATCTGACAAATAATATATAGGCCTATTGGCCTAATATTAATAAAACTTATTCAAACAAAATAAAAAAATAAAAAATCTGACAGCTTCAAAACAGAATGGTAATAATTACCCCTTCCTCCCACTAGCGGTCGTTTGTATGGGGGGGGGGGGGGGGGGGGAGTACGTCCCATACCCTATCAAGTGTTCATATCCCAACCCCAGCAAATTCGGGGCTCTCGGACAAGGGTTTGGTGTTTAAAGAACTTTTCCCGCACGGGATCAAAATTCCAACGAATTGTCGCGTAATCTTCACAAAACAACCAGTTTTCTTTCACGTGAGTTCCCTTTTTCACAAACAGGCGTATACAATTTTAAATTATAGACACCGAACAAGTTTGGTTTCCTTCGTGTGGGTGGAAACTTTGGACCAACCATGGCGATTTATCGATGTAACCAATAGGTGGCGCCGTACTTTGTGAGGGGGCGAAGCCAAACACGATTTTGAAGTTCATTGACTGTCCTCCCCCTGCGGGGGTAGCGATTACTGAGGTCTGTGGGTGAAAAACAATTCGCAGAGAGGAGATGAAAATCTTCTCGGCAGATGACACGCTCTCTTCCTGTCCATTAAGTAAATGACAGATTCAGTTACACATAACTCCACCGGCTTAAGTTCTCAGCCATTATTCTGTGACACAAGACAGAGCTCTTGTTATTTCCACCGGACTGGTAACTTGACTCTGTCATTATCAAGACAAGAAATGTACATAGGGGAATCAGAAACTGTATCCTTTAGTTTTCACCTGTCGAAGATGCATGGTCGAGACTCAATGAAATTATGGCTTATGCCGTAGATGTGCGGACGCTCCCGGATGACGGTAAAGTCTTCTAAAATCTTAGATGTAATTGGGAACTCTCTGGAGTGTAAGCTTTTCGTTTAAATAATGTATTGCGCGATTTGACTTTTAGAGAGTTCGTATTCTCATCCCCTAGTTTTCAATAAACACACTATCCAACCAAACTGTGAATAATAATAACCGAATCTGGTGATTCCGTTTTAGTGAAAATCATTCTAACGAAAACGGTTTATGGCTTGTCAAAGGTGTTGTGTGCGTTGATGAAATAATGCAGTGGGACAACTCAGTATTTTCTTCACTTTGACAGTGTGTCAGTTTTTCCGACAGAAACATAATAATCAGTCTTTCAGATTAAAACTTGTGGGCGGTGAATACCGTTCAAAAAGGTATAAGAACTATAACCTCCAGCAATGATTACAACAAGAGAACAATTGAGGTATTATTGTTGAGGCGTTTTGTCTACAAAAGTTAATTTAAAATCAAAAGATGCAATGCACCAACTGAGCTGTGTGCAGAGAATTCACTCAAATGCTCAAAAAACTTAGTGTGTTTTGGGGAAAACTTGGTTGCACGGATGCTGACTGGAACAACTCCTTTGCCCTGAGCTCCCCTTCGTACAGCTGCTGACTATGAGCGCAAAAGGGCTTATATTTTGAGTTAAAAACAGTTGTTATTGAATTGAAACAATGATTCATAGAATCAACATTACATGCAAAATCTTACTGACTTGTCTTGTTGATAAAAAGGAAAATGTCACTGTGAAAATAATGAAAGACAAAATTACCGTTGTTGCAAAGAATAAATGTGTGCTTTCAGACGCCTGAGCTGAGAAAGGCTTCACGCCTGAAGCCTTTCTCGTATTCAAATGTTTGAGTGAAAAATTACCCCTTTCTCTAAAACTATATTACTTCAAAGGGAGTCGTTTTTAACAATGTTTTATAACATCAACGGCTCTCTAGTGCTCTTTACCAAGTATAAGTTTTTATGGTCATTAACTTTTGAAATTACCCAAAGTACTCTGCCTTGAAATACCAGTACGAACCAGAGAGGGCTGAGACAGTATTGTGTTGGATGATGAACCCACTAGCGCTAATTTAAGCAGCTCGGGTTGCATGCTCCCTAGGGATGTTGAGAGAGTTAAAAGTATGCCTGACGAACAGTAATAATAATATCGTAAAGCGCCTTGATCTACCCAGCTAGCTACTAGGTTATAGGGCGCTATATAAATTATAAGAACCATGACTATTATTATTACACTGCTTATTTAGAAAACAATGGGAAAGAGGGTGGTCACACATTTTGTTGTACAATCTATAATAATGCAAACAATTCGATGATCACACACCACCGACAACAGATGGCGCTGGTCAACCTACCAATGATGACGATGATCACATAACAATAGCATTATTTCTATGGCTGTATCTGATACCGAAGTGACAAGCGAAGTACACGCATGGTTGATCACCGCCCAAAGCGTATGGCGCCGTTCGCATACGGGCATGAAATCTCACCTCACGGCACATGATCCTGGTTGGGAATTATTTACCCCCAATTTACATAACAAAAGGATCACACAACAAACCGTCTCCATTCACAATGATGGGTCAGCGGTGACCCAATTCACAGTTAAATTACCCGGTTTACGAACCCCATTTATCATTTTTTGAACCGGAGGTCCAGACGGTACAGTTTAGCTAGGTTTCACTTCTCGTCTACTCCTGGTACCTGAAATTTCAATTCTGGCTTTTTGGACATCACATCATTGAGCTAGCCTCCATTTATACTGCTTGTTCGTCGCACCCCCGATAGCAGGCATTATGGGGAAAGAAGACGATGTGGTTCCCTCAGGATCTGTAAGTGTTCTTCTGGTTCTTGTGTAGGCCTATACATGTATATCGCCATCGGTGATGGGTTTGGGAAGAGAGGGGGCGGGGGGGGGGGGGGAGGGGAGGGAGGGGGTAAGTGGATTTTGGATGTGGGTATGTTAGGGTTTTTGTTCTCTCTCGGATTCCTCCATGCATAAACTATATTTCTAAACTATAATATTACAAGTACAAACACCTGTACCGCCATGACTTAGTGTTATATTTAACTCGAAAGTTGGAAACTACATGTTCAGTAATATTATAATCAAGGTGTATATATAACTTTACATGATTATTTTATGGTGGTAGAGTGCTGGCCTATTAATCTGGAGGCCGCAGGTTCAAGTGCTGCTCTAGTAGTAGTCGAGGCCTAAATTCGATGTTCAATCCAAAGTTATTTGAAAATTTACCCAGCCAGTCGGCTTCCATTGTGGTTAATAACTTGATTAAAGTTATGGTCAGAAATTATTTAACTGAATATCGTTAATATTAAAATAATTTTTAGATTATAACTTTGACACCAACAGAAGAACTTGTCATGAATTTTTTACCACGAATAAGAATTTCAAATTACCATAAACACTAAATTTCTAAATAGGCCAAGTCTAAAAATAACAGCAGTTGATCATCCTCAGTTTCCTGGGGTTTTTTTTTCCAAAAGAGGAGGATGAAGGGCCTTTTATTTTGTATTGTTCTTTCAAGGAGGAAAGAGCCAAGGTAAGAGGTAGGAGGAAAGGTTGCTGGCTTTATAGAACTCAGAAATCTAAAGTATGGGTAAATTAAATAAATTATTATTATTATTATTATTATTATTTATTCGGCCAAATCATTCTTAAATACAAACATGTACATACAAAGTAAGAAATGTCATACATCAAGGACAGTCGAGATGAAAGATTAATTGTATAACAAATACCAATCAAAAAGAATAGATGTAATAGAGGTACAGTAGGTATGAATGAGATACATGTATGGGTGGGGATGAGAAATGTATAGAAGGGGAGCGGATTGGGGAAGTGGGGAAGTGGGAGGGAGTACAACAAGCAGAGTAAAGACAATCCAATCTAAGATGGCCAGGAAGAACAAAAGTGAAAACACTGTGACTCAAAAGCCTGTTCATCCAATCATAGGTTGGTAACAGGAAATCATTTTACAAACAAAATAAATATATATATAAACCTATAAATACATGTAATATGAGAAAGTAAATCTGGAAATTAAAAATGCTATCAAAAGAACTGTGCCAAGATGATGCAAAATACATATAGGCCTAAACAGTTTAGTTTTTGGGTTGTTGTTTTTGTTGTTGTTTTTTTTTGGGGGGAGGGGGTGAAAAGGAAATTGTTTTTTAAAAGGATGCAGCTTCAGAAAAAGATGAGGGGGTGAGAAGGAAATGATTTTTTTGAAAGGATGCAACTTAAAAAAAGGATGAGGGCCGGATGATCAACTGTTTTTTGTTTAATTGCCCTAATAAAAACTGTTTTGCCAAACTTAAGGATCATAAATTGAGTATGAAATCCCTTATGTGTGACAATTAAAAAGGCATTTTTCAGATTATTTCACATCCAGACATTTATACCTTTCCTTGATAGTCTTTCTCTGAAACCCATAAACAAATTGATCTTTATGACCTTTTTTTCCACCGGCGTGAAAAGTCTTCACGCATTTGTGAACTGTAGCTGCCGCAAAGAAAAACCCCACCTAAGAATGACATGCAGTATTTTATTTAATTTATTGTGCCATCATCAAAGATAACTGCTCAAGTATAGTAAGACATCAATACATACTGTACCTGGCTAAGGTTGTCAAGAAATGGTGTCGGTATCCGTGTTTGTGCAGTGTTGAAGATTTAAAATAAAGTAAAAATGGAAATATTATAACCAGTATATTATTTCTTTGGCAATTTCACATAAAAATACAAAATACAAGTATGTATTGTCTGCCTTCAATAATTTTCCCCAATCCTTTTGCATTTTTCACTCGGATGTAATATGGGGGCAGTGTTTTATAAACAAGTGGAAACTTAATAAAAGTAAAAGATCAAAATTTGCTTTCGTATACTGTAGGACTACTGAAAAAAACCCAGGTTGGGCAACATCTTTTTAAATGAATTGAAATTGAGATTTTATTGTAGGCCTATGTAAGTTGAGGTATAAGTAAAAGTTAAGATACATCAAAGTCACAATAGGGTGTCCTGAAGAGATACACAGACTATACCCAGAATATACCCAGACCATACCCGTACTATACCCAGACCAGTCCCGGCATTTTATCTTTGAGAGGGCAAGGCCATTTTCATTTTGCAAAGGGCACAATTCCGCTGCCCCTGGCTTGAACAAATACATTAAATGCTGGGAGGAGATTCCTTTTTAGTGGAAAAGACATTATGGAGCCGAAATCCACCAATTTTGGCACTCATTTCTTATGAACATTGTTAACCCAGTCACTGGGCCATTTATTTTATTCCTTAAACCATCTCAGCTCGCATGGGAGTATACAGCCTGTGCTGCAAAGTATGTAATGTAGCGCAACAAGCAAAATCAATCTCAAAAACCATCTCTGCTCTCATTGGTACCCACATAATATACCTGGGTGAAGAGAAGCAATTAGTTAATAAGTGACTTGCAAGTGTTATGACCAGGACTCGAACCAAGACCCGGATGTCTTCGCCACCAGAACTTGAGTGTTGCGCTGGACCACTTGGCCATGATACACAAAGATACTAGTATCTTATGACTGTATTTGTAATTACCACAATACCCGCATTGTATATTTACAATACACTTGTTGTATGTATAAAAGTGAAGTGTACACTGCACACACAGATCAAAAGCGATTCCTGTTAATCTTTAAAAAGTATATTTACCATTGATAACAAAATCTTCTTTCAACATACTTAAAGACAGGTTATTAGACATTTGGAGGGCCTAATCGCCAAAAGACCAGTATCCTCAGTTGGTGTATCCCAAACATATGTGTAAAATAACAAACCTGTGAAAATTTGGGCTCAAATGGTCATCGAAGTTGCAAGAAAATAAGGAAAGAAGAAAAAAACACCTGTTGCATAGAATTGTGGGCTTTTAGATGCCTTAGAAAGGCTTCATGCCTGAAACCTTTTGCAGATTGAAATTTTGGGGTGAAAAATTACCTCTTTCTCTAAGAGTAAATCTTAAAAAGGGGTAATTTCTAACAATTTTCTTTTAATATCAACATCTCTCCAGTGCTCTTTACCAAGTCATTTTGCATGGTACTTAATTTTTGAAGTGATTACCAAAGGTACCCATACCCTCCCTTTAACTAGCCTTGTGGTACCCATACCCTCCCTTTAACTAGCCTTGTGGTAATCAGTCTCACAATGCAAAAAAGACAGGAGATCAACTTGTTGCCTGACTAATTGTTACGTTTTTGAACCTGTACGTATGACACTTTTTCCTGATGTTTTCTTTTGATTAACGTGCTTGATTTTTTGACAGTTTATTCCAATGTTCAAGTTTTAGTAAACACATGACCAATGGTCAGATAGGAAAAGCAACTGTTAGTGATTACAATCGGGTAATTAAATTAGTCAATATAAAGTGGGACGTCCCCAAAACATTTGGTATAAAATGGCAGATCCGGGATTCGGTAAAAATTGGGGGGGAGGGGGCACAGTTTACCTTGTCAATTGCAAATCACAGAAGTTTAAAAAATATATATATAATATAAATCTTTCTTATCAATAAAAACATAATTAGTCACTGATATTATTGTTCATTATCAACTAACTGACAAGATAAGCAGGTATAACTAAGATAAGTGAAGCTACCTTCCACACCATTCCGGGAATTAGGGTCATTAGTAATGATTATGAGCAACATGCTTTAGATAAGAACCCCCCCCCCCCCCCCCCCCCCCCCCTGTCAATGTCTGGCTACCCAAGCTCTTCAAAAGCCCCTTTCACAGTTTACAGATTTCCTGGGAAATTCCCAAGAAAATGTGGTTGACCTTTCACACTTGCTTTGCTGGCAAACGCTCCGGAAAATAGCCAAACAGTTACCCTTGCATGGTAGTAGTTGAAAGCAAGATAATGTAAACCTGTGTTTTAATTGGTTTTTGCCATTGCCAATACTCTGATGTGTATTAAACATTCTTTTAAAGTACTTTCCCGAGTTCTGTTAAAAGATGCACAGGCATTACCAGGGTTCTCCAACAGTGGTCCCCTTGCCAAGAGGCTTGAGGCCTCACCAGGGCATGTCAAAAATAAGGAAGGGGTATGTTACAAACAAGAACTTAAATGCATTGAAGAGAGTGTTCTGCACAGTGCACTTATTGTTAAATTTTTACATTTATAACTTGAAAATTGCTTTCCCATCTCCCCCCCCCCCCCACCCTCCAATGGGTGTGCGCCATTGTTTTAAATTGGGTACTCTACGCCATTGATGCATATTTTAGTTTGGGCGGTTTTGAAAATTTGCCAAAACTGCAGGGGTGTAAGTTTATTTTTGGGACGTCTCTTTCCCCAAACAATGCACCGCCTATAAAGTGTAGTTCATCATTTGTTCTGATGAAGGAGGACAAAACGTCCGATCTTGATGTAACATGGATACATTCACACCTGTCCAACGTTATGTTGACATGTTACTTCACTCAAACAGTTTTATTGATGCTTTTATAACTCTGGAAGTTTATATTGTGTTTTGTCATTAAAGTGTAAACCTCAGCTGAATATCAGCTGGTTTTACGGGAACTTAACCCTACTTTATTACCTACATGTAAAGCTATTGAATCTTGCAAAATGTTTATTGCATTGAATGCAAATGCATGCCGAAAACATTGTTAATTGTCAAAGACCATCCGCACTTTATGTGACCCAACATATAAACCTGTACATGTACATGTACATCAAATAACAAACCTGTGAAAGGTTAATCTCAATTTTATGTCTCTGTTTTATGTCTTCTGTTTTCAAACATCAGATTTTGGACTCGCGAGATCAAAACTAGTTGTTTGACAAATTTTTCAAAACTATAGCATTTTTAGAACAATACATTTTGATGGACGTCTTCTTCCATGACCATCTTTATGCCATGTCGTGGCCGAGCTCCTGTAATATTTGCAGCGGTCATGCTGGTACACAGAGCGACTAAACATATTCTACATGAACTTGCCGTTTGTAGGTCATGTAGATATGGCAGAATTATATTCATAATATGCATGTCTATATTTTATTAAACATGATGAATCACATTTTATTAGTCAAATGGAATTCTACGGTGTGTTGGTTAGATAACAAAAGCCATTGTGTTCTGGTAAAAAGGTTAACACGCGTGCAAAGGCTGGAAAATATATGACTGGAGTGGAATACCGTATAGTAGATTGTAATTGTGCCATGCTTTGTTTGAGGTTTACATGGAATGCCTTTGACCCCGTCGTTTTTAAGGGACGCTATTGTAGCTTCTCGTAACAAAGTTTCAATGAATTTTTTCCTTGGGTGACATTCCAAGGCTTCAGCGCTTTTTGTAATGATAGATTCTCTAACCTCACTTTGAACTGTACTTTTTTGAGTTTTCATTTGTTGAACTAGTGTTGATGATTGATGGCAAATCATTATGGAATCATGAGCAATCAAAAAGGCTAATATTATTGTTGAAGTGAGTTGTTTAAATTTCCAACGTGCAGGTACGTCCCGCCAAATCTCAATAACTTGGTTCATTTGCTCATAAGAGAGATGAGATTTCAAATCACAGCTGAGGCCGTAAACAAATTGGCGGATACAGCTACGACTTTTGCTAACGGTGAATGGTTAAGGACGTACTATACTACTAATGCATGCCGCCGCGGAAATCTAATGGTAGCTGTAGCCGCCAATTGAGAATCAGTTGTAGCGTTTAAACAACCAGTTTAATGGTCAAATGAAGTTGCAATCACACACTCAAAAATAAGTTAATACATTTTTGTTTACATCTAAAAAGTTTACATCTAAATACTATTGAAAATTACAGTGACTGGCCAGCAGGACCAGTTAGTCACTCATAGTCCCCCCAGCTTTTTCACTGGTCCCTATTTCAAATGAAATAGAGATGCTTTTCAAGACTGAACTAGCCAGCCGGACAATATAGTAAAGTTTGACTGGTCCTCGGGTGTTTTAACTGGCATCTGGGGCCTTTCTCAAACCTCGGCTTGGGCTCCGGCTCCGGCTCCAGGCTCCGTCTGATGTTCAAACCACCGCGTACAAATACACGCTGTAACAAACATTTATAACGGAGCCCAAGCCGGAGACGGAGCCCAAGCCGAGGTTTGAGAAAAGCCCTTGGTCATAATGTTGTGGGTTTTTTCCAGAAAGGCAGATTGCAAGTAAAACATTTGAATAAAGTCTGTACAATGTAATCATTTTGGACACGAGTAAATGTGCTATTTTGAATTCCTCAGACAAAAGTCAGAGGGGTTCGTTTTTTATCAGACAATTCATGACCATGTGTTAAAAATTGTACAGAGCTGTTTTAAGACTTTTTGCAGAAGGTGTTATATCTAGTTTTATTACTATGTCGGTAAATAGGTCTGCTATAGATAAACCAATATGCATTATTATACAGTGAATCACTACAGTGGAATCTTTGCCACTAAATCAATAAAACTCTCAAAAACTGAATTGACAACTGATTGTTGTAGGTCGCTGTGGGTTTTCACACCTGTTTTTGTGGACACACGCCCATGGATTCACTGCTACACAGTAAATACGATCCTCCGCAGGTTCAACAAGTTTTATCTCAAATTGGCAGAATCTCAATTGAATTGATTTATTGGTTTGTGGAGTAAATATTCCTGTGCGATAGAATCACGGACATGTGGGGGCAAACAATATTCAAATCTGTGTTTATCATCTTTAAACACTTCACCACCACAAGTATTACAACAAGCTTTTCAGTATACAACTTGTAAAGTTCTTAAATATTTACTTGAAGTCCAACTGTTCTCCCCCAAAATTGGTTTAAACAAATAATGAGTTGACAGTATTATGAAACTGTTAAGCATCGTCACCCATTTGTTTGCATTAAAAGAGCTGAGTTCTTGATGAATACACCCCCCCACCCCAGCAAAAAAATAAAAAAATAATGTACAGTCAATTTTAATTACATTTTGAACATGGCCTTATGTTGAGCCATATTTTTAGATAATAGATAAAATAATTGCATTGGGGATAAAAACAAATATTATTTTAGTTTAGTTTCTTGTTTGTTTGCTGTTAGGCTTTTGCAGAATCAAACCAATGGGGTTAGATTTTGATGGGTTGCTGCCTGGCGGGGTTGGGGTCAATTGAACGGTTTCCTTCATATGTAGAACCTATAAAATTTGTAATTTGTCAAATCTCATGCAAGCCTTGAATTATATATACAGAGAGGCCACAGCCTCTGTTGCCTCGCTCTTGGCCTTGGCCTTGGTGCCCCTTCAAAGATTTCCACAGATTTCCCAGTGGAAGTGCCCTTAGCAAAATGAAAGAAGGCCTTAATTGCCATCTCAAAGATGAAATTCCAGGCCTGATCATGTTTGCTTTATTGGGGTGGTCCGGCTGGCGTAGTGGCATCTTTCCTAGCCTTCCACCTCTACGAACCCTGGTTCAAATCCCGCCAGGGGCAAAATATGGATTTGGTTTTCAGTCCTTACCTCATTGCGTGGGTTTTCCTTGGAATAATTCCCCTCGGATTTTCCTCCCACATCTAAAACTGAGACTTCCTTCCTTGTCTTCTCTCCATGAGGCTCTTGCCTTGTATAGTGGTTAAGTTTGCTTTTCTGAGAATCCTTGGCTGCACAACCAGAACATAAATAAATAAATTTGGTTCAGTATTTTGTTTCCCCTCATATTTGTTGCTTTTTCATTTTCTTTAGAGTAAAGTGGACCTTGTGGAGGCGGATGAAGAAGGAGATGAGAACGCAGAACGCGGAAACTGGAGCAACAAATTTGAATTTCTTCTCTCGTGTACTGGGTATGCCGTCGGTCTGGGGAATGTCTGGCGCTTCCCGTACCTGTGCTATCGCAATGGTGGAGGTAGGTACCAGATGTTAATAATATAATGTTAATCCGGAAGTCACTGGTTCAAATCCTGCTTTAGTAAGTTGGTTTATGTTCAACCCCAGATTATAAAAAATGAATAAATTACCCAGTCAATTTTCCTTGTGGTTTGTTATTCAATATGAAGAGGCCACAGTTACCTTTTGGTTGGTCTGCTCTGCTGTTAACTGTTAATCTGTTAATCAGCTGTTAATCTGCTGTTAATCTTAGTGCTGTTAACTGTTGTATGGAGATGTTTTTAAACAGCAGCAAACATCTTGTTTCATCCTTTTATATCCATTTGGAGTGACATAAGAGAAGAAGACGTTAGAGGAATTAGGCCACGCGCTATCCAAACTGCCAGTCTATATGATCCATAAAGATAGTCAGTAACTTGAAAACAGCTTTGGGAATTGCATGAATGCAACTCATTTCTTCCCCAAATCCCCAAGATTGTTTCTAAAGACAACGCTGCCGATGCACGCAAACACTCATATGTTTCTCGACGGCTGATATAAAAAAAAAAAAACGCATTGCGATTCCACATGGAACCTTGACCGCTTCGGACTTACCTCAAAGCCTCTAAGAGAGCTTGGTTTGATTAACGTGAATTATTCAGCTGAAAATCTGTTAATGCCTAAATTATAGAGGCTCTGCAGTTAAGGAGAATTGTTTCTGTTAGAAAGCAATGATTTGAAGTCCCAAAAGGTCAGGTGTAGATAACTGTGATAACTGAGAAAAACAGCTCAAATTTGAATGGCAAATTCTGCAGATATATTTATGACATTTGGTGCAAGTCATAAAGAAATGTTTGCTCTACTATAAAAGGCAAAGTCTGCAGATAAATGTATAACATTTGGTGCAAGTCATGCAAGTGGTAAAGACCTTTTTGCTCTAGTTAGAAAGGCAAACTCTGCAGATATGACATTTGTGTGCTAGTAAGTGGTGAAGACTTTTTTTGCTTTTTGATAGTGTATGTTTGCGACAGCTCAAGGACAGGCATGTACGTCAAACAGTTGAGTCGATAATAAGATGATACAGCTAACTAGTTCTGAGATAAGAATCTGTCCGGGTTATTTTGTCTCCTGCTACTCGTTCTCTTGACTTTGAACATTTCAATCTCATGGCCATCTTCCTGCCCACTCAATCAATGGATTTATTCCTCTAATCAGAATACGCTAAATTTGTAGTCCTTGACTGAAACCTTGATCCATTCACCATCAATAATAATAATGCAGTTTTTCCACAAGACCACAGGACTTGTAGCTCAACATTTTTACTGGACCAGCAAGACCAGAGAAAAAGCTACACAACTTCATGTATAAACTGTTTTTATTTGAACAAGCACCGGAGAAGATTTATCTAACTCTTATTAGGTAATACTTTTACTCAACAAAAATGAAAGACATTTGTCAGACTTACAATTGAATACTTTGGGTTTAGAGATAAATTTATTCAATTGAAAAACACAAGTCCGCTGGACTTGTCCGGTCCTGAGTTTATTGGCCCTACGCTAAAATCAGCGGCTGTCCGATGTAAATGTCGAGCCCTGGGCACCTTGTAAGAGTTTTACGGGCTGATATGATGCATGAATCTGCTGCCAACCATGTGCTAATAATGTGGAGATTATGACACAAAATGTAAATCTTGCTTGCCAGAAAGGTCGTAACATGTAAAAGGTCACTCTTTTTTTTTATAAAGAAAGGTTACATGTTCCACAAAACAAACCAGAACAATGAACTGAGTATAAAATTGAATGTTGTAACATCTTTAAAATGTTATGTTCTCTTTCGGCCCAGGGGCTTTTCTCATCCCTTACGTAATCATGTTGGCGTTTGCTGGTTTACCCCTGTTCTTCCTGGAGGTCAGCTTTGGTCAGTATTGTAGTCTGGGACCCATCTCATGTTGGAGGGCCGTACCAATGTTCAGAGGTAAGTTCATCAAATGTATCATTTGGTGCTTGATATGGTGTAACCCCCACCCACCAATAGACCTTTCTATTGCAACGTCACAGCCTGAGTTTTTGCCAACCGAGGTTGGAAAACTATGGAAAGCCATAACTGCAAATCAAAAACAGATAGCCATAGTTTGTAGCAATGTTACACAAATATCCAAAAATAGTGTTGAATTTGTTGGAAACGAATCAACCAATCATGGAAGGTATTTCAGTTCATGAATCTTTACAGAAAATGTTGAATTTGGTCACAACATTTTTCAACACGATTGAATGTTTTGCTATTCAGGGCCGGCCATGCCAACCGGTGCCCTGTTTTTATCAACAATGGAAAGGTCTATTGTGTCTTCATTGTGTGCTTTGAATCTCAGGAATTCTTTAGTGGATTTTAAAGGGGGGTTACTTCTGTGCAAAATGTTGTGTTAATGTATAGGAACATTGGGGGATACCCTCTGATCCATATCAGCGTTCTCCCTGTAACAGTGGTCCGCTGGCCAAATACCAGTTAAAACACTCGAGGACCAGTCAGAATTCTCTCCAAGTGGTCCGGCTGGATAGTTCAGTGTTGAAAAGCTTCCCTATGTCATTTGAAATATTGACTAGTGAAAAAGCTAATGGACATGCTTCAATGGTCTTGATGGCCATACAGTCACTGAAACCAAACACAGTTCAGGGCAAAGCCTGCATGGTATAAAAATTTGTATGGAACCTGGAGATTGTGGTGCATGGGCTAACTATGCACATCTACTATTGAGACAATTCATGTGTGCTGCCATTTTAGCTGTATTGCGAATTCCAGCTTTCCCATTAAATGATCTGGTGAATATTTGCCATTGTACATGTCAAATGGTATGGATACTCTATGCTCACAGCCGACATAGAGGGCGTGCTAGTAGACACAGACCAAACTTACACTCAGCAATCTGTATAGGCCTAATGTTCCATACCTATGAATGCAACTTCTGGAAATTTCCAGAACCTATAACATCCCCTGTACTATTTTTCTAATGTGAATGTCCAATTTATTATTATTTTTAAATCAAAATAATCTCAAGGGTGAAATATTAAATTTGAAGTACTATTTTTTAAGACCCCCACATTTTTCTTGAACAACTTGTGATTTGGAGGTTTTTGTTCTAAAGTTGTATTTCACATTGGTGGATATTAGTAATGTCTGTTCCTCCATTAAGTAATTAAAGTTATGGTGGGCCAGGGACAGTGGGGGAAGAGGAGGGGGATGTGAGGCAGAGTCTTCATGGATAGATCATGTTTTGGTGTAATGGTCAAGCAGGGACATCATCCAAAAAGGGTTCACATATGTGATGTCAAGATCGGTTGCCATTCATAAGATAATTCCCACTTGACGTCACACAGTGTAAAGTTGGCCATCTCAATGAAATTTATTATCTCAAAACTGTACCCTTTGTGTAAAAAGAGGTTTATCAAATATTTATTTGCATGATTGTTTGACGAACCACTTTGGCTGCAAATAAAAGTTAGAACGCTCAACGCAGCTCAAAGCCAAAACTCAAAACCCTATTTGCCCTTAAAGATGGCGTTTATCAGTAACTTGATAAATCCATGTCATGTTAACTGCTTGTGGTTGGTTCCCTGCAAGTTTTCCCGCAGGGAATGGATTTATTTGGCAACACTTTCATAAAAAAGTGTTTAGGATTTGTTTTAATCTGAAAGCTCTTCTGTTGACAAAGTTCATACCTGTTACCAGTGCCAATCCTCCAGAGAAATGTTTCTATTTTATAGTCACAGGAAATAACATTTAAAAGCCTGTGCATATATGGGACTCTTCGGTCAAGGGGGCTAGAATGGTTGATTTGCCCCAAATTGTACACAGACAAAACATAATTACAAATTTCTAATACTGGGTGAGAAGTCGATTTTGCTTTTTGTGTCAGTTTTTTCCCCCCACTGTTTTGTGTGAATTTTTGAGAGCAGCTGCCTCTAAAACTAGTCTGTACTTCCATCAAACCAGTGTGCACATTTCGTGTAGAATAATTCTTATCTTAGAAATTGCAAGCTGAATTGCAGAGCATTATTAAAAGCACAATAAAAGGCTAATGCATTAGCCTTTTATTGTGCTTTTAATAATGGAAACATGCCACAGTGGTATTCCATTACCGACCTGTAACTTCCATGTACCAGCATTTAACACCTACATGTATCACATTCCATATGCAACAATCCCTGGTATACCTGCTGTATAATTAGTAATGTCTACCTCGGAAATAACCTTGACGGCATTGTTTGTATTTAATTCATAAACAGGCTTATGCTATCGCCTATCAATAACCCAGTAGAACACGTGTCAAATCGTTTCATATAGCTTAAAAGATTCCAAAACGACACGGGAAGTGTTTTCAAATGAATAAAATGGCCGTGTGAAACTTAAAACAGAAATGGTTTTCATCAAATTAGGCTACTTTTGTAAGTTGTTTAGTGTCGATCAATCGGAAGGAGGTTCCTGGTTTTGTGTAATTTGAGAAAGAAGAACTTAATCATTGACTTGCCTCCTCATTGCATTAGTTTGATGCGTGATGGAAATTTTTGACCAGTTTGTGAATGCACTGAAATATGAACTGCCATCTATAACCAATCTTGTTTGGGTACATGTAGTCTGTAGGTCTAGACAAGTAGTGTATGGACACATGATTTGTACATGTAGGTGATTTGATCTTAAATTTCCTTTTTAATTTTAATTTAATTAAGGATATCAGGAAGGTTCTTGAGATCACATTGCACATGTAGTCTTAATAATCTAAATACCAAGTTACAAAATTATTACAAATTTACCCAGTCAGTTTCCCTTGTGGTTTATAACTTGATTTTTGAAATGAAAAAGTTGCATTCAAGGTGATCCCCTGGCTGCTGCTTCCAAAACAATTCTATGCCAGAAGGGTGGTTTTTTCTTTCATCATTTTCTTGCAACTTCGATGACCAATTGAGCCCAAATTTTCACAGGTTTGTTATTTTATGCATATGTTGGGATACACCAAGTGAGACAATTACTAAAAGTATATCCTGCCTTTAGAAGCCAAATAATATTTCTTTGTAATGTCTCCATGCAGCAAGAACCTTTGTTCATCCATCTAAATAAATTTATGCCAAAAATGTTGTGTTTTAGGTTTTTGGGGGTATATAATCCTCTTGAATGGTAGTGTATCATATAAGTTCCAAATAACAAGTTACTAAACAATTGTATAGACCCCGGGGCCTGGGTGGCTTTTATTGCTCCCTCAGTCAATATTGACAGCAAGAATACAACAAATAGGTGTGACCAAAGTTTATATTCCTTTCAATTGAACTTTATCGTTAATAAAAAGAAACAGTCAATATTTATATGTTGTCTTGGAGTGTAATATCCTCTTTTAAAAGTTAACTTTATTACCCCGCTGTTCCAATAACAGTTGGGTTTTTGTTTGAGTTTCAAAGCTAGAGAAAGGATTTCTGCATGCTGTTTATTTATGCAAGTTCTTGTTGTCTTTGGTATCGTGCACTGTAACCTACTTGTATATTTTTGAATTCATTTATTTTTTATAAAGGCCTTGAGTTGATTGACCAAGGAGCAAGGCCAGGGTCTCGTGGGGCGGACTGTATTTTTTGTTCCACAATAGATAAATAAAAAATGTTTTGCAATATACCCAGTACACCCAACGCTCAGTAAGCATTGGAGAAATTTGCATTTAGAATACCACAGCGTTCTCCCTAACAGTTGTCCCCTGGCCAAAATGCTAGTTAAAACAGCCGAGGACCAGACAAAAAGTGGTCTGGCGGGCAGGTTCAGTTTTGAAAACCATCTACTTTAATATGAATTATGTACTAGTGAAAACTCTGGTGGACTAGTGAAACAACAAGCTGACTGGTCCTGCTGGCTAGTCACTGAAACATGCTGAAACAGTCATGGGCAAACCCTGTCACATGCCCAGCGTTGGCAAAATACAACAGTTACTAGTCCTCGCTCACCATATTTTTCTTGTGCCAGTTGACTCCCAAAATGGCTATCAGTAGCCGCAGGTAACATTGTAGTCCAGCGTGTGGACCGTTTTCGTATAGCTCCCCGCGCGCGGCGCTCAGAGAAAGCTTTTCCAACTACACCCTCAACGTCAAAACACAGTCCAGATGATGAGCCCAGAAAACGTTATTTTGGCCGGGTCTCTGAATTGGTGGGCAAAGCGCCCTCAACGCGGAGGGTTTCCGTATGATCGGGAGAGCTATTCATAAAGAACGTCCAGAATCTGGACTAGTAACATTGATGCAAGGGATCAGTATGCAGAAAAAGAACTTCCCCCCAAAAAGGAGAAGATTTTGGGGAATCGATGTGATGTTTAAGAGAACGCTCAGACTGAAAGCTAAAAGATGATGCAAGCAAAACAAAACCATTGGCATAATATACACTTGTTTTACTCAACTGTCAGGGTTTTTTAGAAATCAAAAGTGTGTCCTTGGATTGCAAAAACATTGAGACATTAAGAGAAGGCGTCGAATATAATGCTAAAAAGAAGCAAGTATAGAATGAAAATCATTGGCATATACTGATGTAAGCCTAAACATACCGGTATGTTCTTTGTTTTCAGATGTGCAAAATAACATCTATTAAATCTACTACAATGTGATCATCATGTTTGCACTTTTGTATAAATTTTTTCCACCTTAACATCAACAGTCGCCCTTGGTAGGGTGTGGCAAAGTTTGTGAAAGGTAATATGCCCTCCTGATGTTTGTCTTTTTGATTTATTTCAGGCGTGGGTTATGGAATGATGATCGTCTCAGGCTACGTGGGTATCTACTACAATGTGATCATCATGTACACACTGTACTACATGTTTGCTTCGTTCACGTCGGTGCTACCGTGGGTCGGGTGTGGTCAACCGTGGAACACACCCCTCTGTGCTAACCTTGTCCAAGACTGTCTGGGCTCGGAAGGAGTCATAACATTTAATAACACGTAAGAGACCCGTTTGTGATGAGGTGGTCAGTGGGAGAGTTGAACATGAAAGATGAGAGGGCGGGAGGCCAGAATTTAGAGAAGTGTTCAAGTACGCCATCCTGGGTGGCATGGTTGGCTTGTGTGTTAATAATAATAATAATAAAAAGCATTTATATAGCGCAAAAAGACGCTCAAGGCGCTTTACAGATATAAAGATATAAAACAAGCCAATAAACATACCGACAAATATAAAACAACTGTAGGCCTACACAGAAACAGGAATTCCATGAAGCCCTAAAAAACAAGAACCTACTAAAAACGTAAAGAATTAAACTACTAAAAACTTATAATACTACAAAAGGTATTAAAAAGAAGCGATAAAAAAGGGGAGATGTTTCCAGCACATGCACTCTCAGCCAGATCCTCAGCATCTGGCCATAAAAATGATTTAAAAAAGGGAAACAAAAAAAGTGCTTGTCTCTCATCAATGTGACCCTGGTTCCATACCCACCTTTGGCCATATGTGAGTAGAGTTGTGCGTTGGTCCTCTCCTGTGCCATGAGGAGTTTTCTTTGGGTACTCCGGTTTTCCTCCCTCCGGAAACACCAAACACTTTTGATCTCTGGTTTGCTCTGTGGTCAAGGGTTAATGTGGCTGGCCGCCAAAGGCATCCTTGCATACATGCCTGCCGCTCGAACACGTTGTAGCCGCGTCCTTCGCACTTGAGCTTCTCAGCTGCGAGTAAGGATGATTAGCCTCCCAAATTAGTACTATTTAAAAAAAGCCATTTGCGAGTTTGATTTGATTGACATTTATTCTGGTACATTTATTCATTTATTAATTCTGGTTGTGAAGCCAAGGACACTCAGAAAAGAGAACTTAATAAAAACTTTAAAATAAAACCAGAGAATTATTCCAGGGAAGACTCACGCACTCAGGTAGGGACTGAAAACCCAATCCACATAGTGGTCCCAAGTGGGGTTCGAACCAAGGTCCCTACAGGTGGAAGGCAAGGAAAGACACCTACACTTACCCTCCTCGCTCAGTCACAAATGATCTCAGATGAAATCCATTTCACTTTAAGGACATTGTGGTTATTTTTTCTGTTTGTGTTTTTAAAATTCAGATGTGCTCGATTGTCAAGTTTATCAACGGCGGAGCTTGAACTTTATAATATCACTGGCAATTATGGAGGCTACAATCTCACACTTTACACCGATCCGTTCCGTAAAATGAGAAGAACGGCGTCAGAAGAATACTGGAAGTAAGTATCTTTGTTTTATAGGTTTGTTAAAACTAGTTGAACCTGTGACCTTGGATTATCGTGGCGGCGCTCAACCAACTGTGAGCTATCTAGCCCTAATGGGGATGGTTTCTGAAAGCCCATTAGTGCCATTGCAAGTACAAATTGCTTTTTTGCAAGTATGTTGTTGGTTTGTCTTTTTTTTTATGCAAGTATAATGTTTGGTGCATCTTGTGATTTTCAAGTATATGCTTGGCAAATCTCATTTTTTGCAAGTCCATTTTGAGCAAATGTAGTTTTTTGGAAGGATATGTTTGGCGCATCTTGTTTTTTGCAAGTCTTTTTTGAGCAAATCTCGTTTTTTGGAAGGATATGTTTGGCACATCTTGTTTTTTGCAAGTATATGTTTAGCAATTCTTGTTCTTATTATCATGATTTTTATAAAACTCAGTTTTGCTCTTGAGGTAACTACGATTTGATAACTGGATGTTTTGTTTTTATTTGACAGGTTTCAAGTATTACAAGAAGCTGACTCTATTGGGGAGCCAGGCGGCATTCAATGGCAGCTAGCATTATGTTTACTCCTAGCCTGGATCATCATATTCTTGTGTCTCTTCAAGGGAGTCAAGTCATCTGGAAAGGTAATGTATGGTCTGGATTGCAGGCTATGTGACAAATGAAGGACTTTCAGGCAGTACGATAACATCACTTGTTGATAAACATTTCCACTTGCTGTCAAAATGACATAGGCAAAAGCTGATTTATGCAAAAATGGTTTGGCAGGATCTGCCCTTCACTGTGTCAGTGACAAGCCAGCAGGACCAGTTAAGATGTCATTTAAGTGGTCCGTCAGGTTTTTCACAAGTCCGTATTTAATAGGGATGCTTTTCGTTGTTGGTACATCTTGTGTGTCTTTCTTCTATGGTCACCTTGCCAGTTAGTTCAGATTTTTAGCATAGATAGTGTTAGAGGCGTCTGTCTCCTGAAAAGGTCAAAACATTACCGATGCCAGCAGGGATAATAATAATAATAATATAGTTTATTTAACACACGCTTTACATATAAAATATCTCAAAGCGCGGTACAACATTGAAAAACAAATACAAATGATAATAAATACAAAATAACACAATCAGTTCGAACATTAAAAAGTCAATTAAAATATTCATTAAAAAGGAAGGTTTTAAGACGCTTTTTAAAACCCTCGTATGATTCAGATTGGTACACTGATATTGGTAATCTATTCCACAGGCGTGGTGCACAAAATGAAAAGGCACGGTTAGCATAAAAACTGGCAACTCTTTCTACTGGTTGATAAAGTTGAATTCTGCCCTTTGACCTTGAACGTGACTCTCGATTTGTGCCACGTATGCTGATGAGTTCTTTCATGTAGGTCGGCGCCTTGCCATTCAATATTTTAAAAACCAAGCACAGAAGTTTAAATTCACACCTCTGCCTTATGGGTAACCAATGCAGTGCTCGCAATACAGATGTAATATGATCAAATTTTTTGGTTTTCATGACCATCCGGGCTGCAGAGTTTTGAATAAGTTGCAATTTTTTCATATCGTGATCAGAAATTCCAAAAAGTAAACTGTTGCAATAATCGAGTCGCGACGTGACAAAAGCATGTACCAATTTTTCAGTAGAGCCTTGGTCAAGCAACTGCCGAATTTTACTAATTTTCCATAAAGCATAAGATGCCGACCTGCATGAATTTACCACGTGAGCCGACATCGTATTTGCCTCGTCGAGGGTCACACCTAAATCACGAATACAATTTGACAAAGAGACATCCACACCCCCCACCTGCACACCACGTGGGAGTGGCGGGGCAGCCGGGCCAAACTTCGATGAAAACTTAATCACTTCAGTCTTTCCTTCATTCAATACAAGCTTGTTGTCTCGCATCCAAAGACGAATGTCTTCAATACAATCTTCTATCTGACCCAATGGCGCCCCGCCACGACCACACGCGATGTACAGTTGGATGTCATCAGCGTAGATCATGTATTCCAGGGCATGACTATTAATAATATCGGCTATTGGAGTAGTGTAAAGACTAAACAAAACTGGCCCAAGGACAGAGCCTTGGGGGACCCCATATTCCAATGGTACTGCCTCTGACACCACCGATCCGATTCTAATACGCTGAGTCCTATCACGCAGATAAGACGAAAACCACTCAAAAGCGGAACCCTCAATACCGAACCTATTGCGCAACCTATGTATGAGAATCTGATGATCTATGGTGTCAAAGGCAGCTGAAAGATCAAGAAGGATTAAAATCACTTCAGATCATCTAGCGAGAGAGCACAGCACGTCATTTTGAACCCTGACAAGGGCAGTTTCTGTGCTGTATCCCTCTCGATAGGCAGATTGACATTTACAAAACAGTTCATTTTTGGAAAGATAATCATTTAACTGTAATAAAGCCGTCTTTTCTATGAGTTTCGAAACAAACGGAAAAGACGAGACCGGCCGATAATTTTTTAAAACATTGCTATCGAGCCCATGTTTCTTCAACAATGGGCGAACAATAGCATTCTTACAGGATGCAGGAAAAATACCAGTATTAAATGATGAATTAATCACTTCCGTCAACAAAGGAGCAACTAGGTCAACGCATTTTTTAACTAAACGCGTTGGCATAGGATCGAGTTGGCAAGATTTGTCCGAGAGATGATTAATCACTGAAATTACTGAATCAACAGAGATCATTTCAAACCTGACAAATGAACATGAATTTAATGTTTGAATGCCAACACCTGGAATAACATCAGGAAGATTCTTATGTAAATTGATTATCTTTTTTCTAAAGAAAATTGCAAAAGCATCAGGTAGCAATTCGGAATTGATATTATCAGGTATGACAGATGCCAGCGCCCCTTTAGTACCACTAATCTCGTCAACGATGCGGAACAAAGTTTTTGTATCCGCAACATCAATGCGACCCCGATGATAAGAGGCGTGGGCAACTGTCAGACAGGTTGCATAAGCATTACGAGCCTCAATATATATTTTATGGTCTTCTGTCCATCTTGACTTAGTCCAGCGGCGTTCAGCACGCCGGAGAAGTCTTCGCTCCCATGCAATTGTCTGACCCATGGCATCCGAGGCTTATTCAACAAGTCCTTCTCCTTAACAGGCGCTACAGTGTCTATTACGGAAGTCAGCACGGCGTTATACTTTTCAAGAAGTTCTGTTTGGTCATTTACTGACGAACTCATGATTGGCTGCAGTGACGTCGAAAGTTCAAACCTAAGCAGATCAACATCAACACTGGCCAGATTTCTGCAAATTCGAGTTTCTTTACACGAAGGAGGTCTTTTGAAAAAGGTTCTAAAGTGGATTGCAGAATGATCTGATGGTAACAAATCGTCAGTACGTAGGTTGGAAACAAACTGATCAACTTCCCTTGTAATGACCAAGTCTAACGTATGGCCTTTCTCGTGAGTGGAAGTTGTAACATGCTGAGTTAATCCCATAGAAAAAAGCAAATTCCTAAACTTCAGAGCATCCCTGTCAACTGGGTCATCGACGTGGATGTTAAAGTCCCCAATAATCAATAATCGGCCTTGAGAGTGTATAACATCCTCCAGAAGGTCAGAGAACTCCTCAAGAAAGTTCTGGATGGTGAATTTCCATTCGGGTGCCGAATAAGGTGGACGATATACTACCAGCAGCCGTATTGTCACTGATGAAGAAATTTGAACCCGACAGTCGAGAAGCTTTTAAAGTTATATGTCAGGTTCATCGACGTTTTGATATTTGATCTGACAATCACAGCAGTACCACCTCCCTTTCGCTTACGACGCGGGATCTGAAAAATGCAGTAGCCACTGATGGTTGACGCAAGACGGGCATTAACAGTATCATCCCACTCACTAAACCACGTCTCAGTAAGTACAAAAATGTCTGTCCTGTTTTCAAGCAATGACGCAGCGACTGACTGTAGTTTTCCAACTACTGAACGTGCATTCCACAGTGAAACTGCAATATTCTGGGGTGGTGGAGCATTAACTCGTTTAATGACAGTAAGGTTGGAGGCACATCCTGAATTTTGCTTCTTGTAATGTCGTTTGGCCCAACAAGGTGTGACAATAACCGGTATGGAGTTATACTCACATTCAGTTTGGCAGTTTGAGTAGTCGTACAATCCATTAAGCCATGACGACTGCGGTACAAGACTACATGTGAAGAATTCATGTTGAATGGGATAAATGGCGCTTGATTTGTCACTATGCTTCCTCGTATTAACAGCCAGGGGTATGGGAACAAGCCATCTGCCAGTATTCCTTTGTGCCGGAAATAAAGGACGACCAGGCCTATTTCCAATTTGTAAAGATATAGAGTGTTGAAAATCCCCATCCCTCTCGCGTATCAATTTTCTCCTCAGGCCGGCGCCTCGACACCCTCGTGTGGTTTTAAGCAACCCCATAGATTTTATGTGGTCATATACATCCCGATCCAAAAAATGATTGTTACATCCACAAATCCGTAGAAACGTTAATGAATACTTAACTCGGTCCATGGAAGAAACTGTGACGTCGCGATCCGCATTTTCACAATTCGCACGATTAGGAGAATGTTTAGTAGGACCCGGGTTAGTTGAAACATCCATACAAATCGTGATATCAACCCAGGGATCCCGATTTGATATAAATAAAACAGTTAATCCCCGTTTTGTCAGTTTCACAATGGGCTTTTTTGACCCTCGATACTGTCCAAAGTAGTGTCTGCAAAAGAAAGACTTCCAGTTCCATGTCCAAAGTCGGTCAGGTGATGAACAAAGTACATTACCACTACCCGAAGTTTCACTATCTTGACAAATATATTGATGCTGAAGAATATGTGCAGTGGAGATCCCAATAGTCCTACGATTTCCAGTCAGAGACCAAGGAAAACAAATCAGAGTTGATAACAACGCGATCCAAAATACACTGGAATACATGGCGCAATCAAAGATGGCGGCGTCCGCTCACAATCCTTCCGTGTAGGCAGGTACGACGGTTTCGAAGATTTTATCCTCCAAAATGGCTCCGAGACACGGAAATAAAACACGAACGATGTAGAAAGTTTTTTTTTTTTAAATCCAACATACTCCAAAAGTTCACAAATGATTAAAAACATCGAAGAAAAACGAAAACAAAAATCAAAAACGAAGAGGAATCAAAAACACAACCGGCAGCTGTCACAGCGCCCTCAATACTCCAAATCCCATTCATAAAACTAGGATAGGCCTATGTAATAAGTAACTATTAGTTCACTGTTGGCGGGACAGACGTATCCCCATACTTTTGTTTGGGCACTGGCCTGGTGATCTGCAGTCTTTTTTCTTTGTCGTTTTCTTCCATTCTGTGCTTTTTAACATGTGTTCTGCGCCTTTGATCATTTTGTATGTAAGGGGCGCAATATAAATTTTCAGGTATAAAAAAAAGTTTCAGTGAACTTCTTTCTCGCTTTCAAAAGGCATGTTATTCTTCTTACTTCAATCTGATTTTCGAATTGTTTTTGCCCTAACATAAATCAGCAAAAGTGTTATCAAATGACCTGAAAAGCATTTACATGTTTAATAAGTAGGTCAGCCCTGATACTCAACAAATTTTTCATACTTTTTTCCAAAGGCCAAATCTCATGCCTGTTTCAAAGATCTTATTTCATTTTTGTGATAATTTTATCAAACGAAAAAGAACTATTTCGGGTGTCTGGAACTTGATTCTTCCTGGACTCCCTCCCTTGTAAAATCTTTCTTGCCTGCCTTCTTCTGACCAGGTGGTGTACTTCACAGCTACTTTCCCGTACCTTGTCTTGGTCATCTTGCTGATCCGGGGAGTAACCCTTGAGGGTTTTGAAAAAGGAGTCATGTTCTTCATCACTCCGAGATGGGAGACCCTCGCCAATCCACAGGTAATTACATCAAGGCATCGTTTTTATGGAGCTGCTGATAATAATAATAGTGGCTTCTTATATAGCGCTCATATCTGCACTCAGTGACGCTCAAGGCGCTTCAACAGTCAGTATTTTTCCTGCAACACCAGGGCGAACCCCTGGAGTGTCGTGGCCGAGTGGTTAAGAGCACCGAACTCAAGCTCTTGTGTTTCTGTTCAGCAGAGTGTGGGTTCGAGTCCCGGTCGTGACACTTGTGTCCCTGAGCAAGACACTTAACTATAATTGCTTCTCTCCACCCAGGGGTAAAATGGGTACCTGTGAGGGCAGAGATGGTTCTTGTGATTGATTTAGCTTAGTAGCGCATATATTGCAGCACAGGCTGTATACTCCCCAGGGAGCTGAGATGGTTTAAGGAATGAAATAAATGGCCCAGTGACCAGGGGTAATAATGTTAAGAAGCGCTTTGAGACGCCCTTGGGTGTGATAAAGCGCGATATAAATCCATATTATTATTATTATTATTCTCTTTTCGATAAGTGCACTGGGTTCTTTTACGTGCATTACACAACGCACGGGACCAACGGCTTTACGTCCCATCCGAAGGACGAAGCAATAATGGTTAAGTGTCTCGCTTAAGGACACAAGTGTCACGACTGGGACTCGAACCCACACTCTGCTGAACAGAAACACCAGAGCTTGTGTCCAGTGCTCTCATCCGCTTGGCCACGGCACGCCACTGATGAGCATAGATATTATTTGCTAATTTTATTTATTGGTATTCACATATAAAATGACCAGCAGCAGTAGCTGAAAGGGTCACTTAACAATGATAAAAATATAAGCACGGGTAAAAATACAAACAAACACATATTAAAGGGCCAGATAGTAAAAAATTTAATATTTACAAAACCAAATTTTTTTTTTTTTTAATGACATAAATAAGCTTCCACCCAAAGTTTCACTCTCTGGAATTTTATTTTTAGCGGTAAACAAAGATTAAAATTTGTTTTACTTGCATTTGTATTCAGAGTTTTGTGGGAATTAAAAAATAAATTAACACAAATTAAAACGGTATTGAAAATATTTATAGAGATTGTTAACTACGTTGTTGTTGTTGTTGTTGTTGTTGTTGTTGTTGTTGTCGTCGTCGTCATTAGGTGTGGCTGGATGCAGCAGTGCAGATCTTCTACTCTCTGAGTGCAGCCTGGGGCGGTCTCATTACTCTGTCCTCTTACAACAAATTTCATAACAACTGTTACTTGTAAGTATTCTAAACCTGTACCCTCTTTAATTCTTGTCTGCAATGGTAGTTTTTTTTTCAACAACAAAATCTCTCTCTAACTCTTTAAACCAGTTCGCTTCAGAGGACAATAACAATCTATCCCAGTTTTAGAGGATTAGTGAACCAAAATATATTCCTTCCCTTCACGGTAGCTGTTCCAAATGACAGTACTGTGGAGATATTTTACAAGTTTTTTTCTCCATACATTGGGACTCTGGAACTCACTATCTTTAGGCCTATCTTGTTTTTCACCATCTTACAATCGATCCCATTTTAAGAGGAATGTGAACAAGTATCTTCCCTCCCTGTAAATTGTCTGGATATTTCTTGTAGCCTTTTACTTGAGTGGTCCTTTGGCCTTGTGTTGGGCAGTTTTTCATAAAATATATATAATTCTAACAAATCACAACAATTTGTCATATACTTATGTTTTCCTTTCCATCAGTGATGCCGTCCTGGTTGCGACACTGAACTGTTGCACCAGTATTTTTGCTGGCTTTGTCATCTTTTCCATCATGGGCTTCATGGCCAATGAGCTGGGACGAGAAGTCGGGGATGTCGTCGATGAAGGTCAGTCCACGGTTATCTGTGAAAGTTTTAAATTGTCATTGTGCGGTTTAATTTCATTATCACTGATTTGAAGGATTATTGCCTGTGTGCATTCTATGGACAATGTGTCACCGTCCCCACTTAGCAACTTAAACCTTTTTTTTGTTTTTATTGCTTATTAATTAAGAACAATTCAGATGTGGGGCAGCAGGTCTACGGATAACAGTAATTACTTTGCTTTTGTTTCTCCAAGCCCATCTGGAAGTATTGTTGTATTGTCTTGTATCATTGTGTTGGCTGAATGAATAATAATAATAATAAAAAGGCAAAACATTCAAAACAATATATTTATCAAGTTCAAAGCAACAAGTGTCCACTAAAAGAAAACTAGTTGAAAACTTTCTGAAATTTTGATGGATAGTGGTGATTGAAAAGTCATTGAACTTCTGATACATTTCTTTGATGCTAGATTTTATTAGTACGTACGTGTATTTTAAAATTTACAAAAATTTATTTCGGTTTAAAAACACAAAACATGGTCGGTAGTATCACAAGGTAATACTTAAAATGACATGCTTACAAAACCAAACATGTATGTCAGTTCATGGCGTGAGTGACAGATTGTCCCAAGACTCATGTTAGAAAAAAAAGCCATTGCTGCAGACTGCTTCCATTATACTTTTTGTAAAATTACCATTGTGCTTCAAAACCTAACCTCAATGTCTTCCTGAACCTTTTCTGTCTCTCCCAGGGTTTGGTCTTGCGTTCATCGCCTACCCTGAGGCCGTGGCACGTATGCCTGTCTCTCCCTTTTGGGCCATCCTCTTCTTTGTCATGCTGCTCACCCTTGGTCTGGACAGTCAGGTAAGCCAATTTACCTAATTTGTAAAGAGATCTTTCCTTAAATCTTATCAGAATGGACTTTGAATTTTGCTCTAACTATAGTCAAGATTCGAAACTCACCTGGCATCAAAGATAGACAATTTTACAAATTGTGCGGTATTATAGATACGTCTCACAAACTATGTGCTCCTTAGAATTGGACAAGAGTTAAAGAAAAGGGTATACCTTTGGTAATTAATCCAATTACCTAATGACCATAAAACTTACTTGGGTATAAGGAGCACTGCGTCTGTTTCCTTCAAAGGAATATGGTTTTAGAGAGGTATTAACGAAACATTTCAATCTGAGAAATGTATCTGCATGAAACCTTTATCAGATTGTGTATTCCAATTACGAGTTATTCTTTCAGTGTGGACATAACTGCTCCAGATTTACAACAATATCTTAAAAACCCTATACCACCTTTTTGGAATTAATGGGTTTGTTTTATTGTATGTATCTACATTTTTTTTGTAAGATTAAAACAATTGAACGTCTAAAAACCAACTGGATACTTTGCCTTTCAGTAAGGAGTTAAATTAGCATCATAACAGTTATAGGGCAATCACCCATATACCGCAATAACAACAACGATGACATAAGGTGACGACTCAACATTTTTGACAAATATGCTCATCTGTCCATGTCAGAGGCAGATTTTAAAGGAAGGGTCATTGATTGGTTTTTGCCGATGTTATGCTGATTTCAAGTTATAAAGAAAGATACAGCAAAAGAGAGAGGAGAGATTTTAGTGGAGTGTGTAGTTTACTTGCTTTGAAGGCCACAACATCATTTCAGTAGCACTTCGTTCTCATTCTAGTTCACCATCATGGAGACAATTGTGACGGCCATCGTCGATGAGTTTCCACATTTACGAAAAAAGAAGACATACCTCATGTTGGGTGCTTGCTTTTCAGGCTTCCTGCTTGGCTTCACGTGTATAACAAGGGTAAGCAAGTACTTTTTATGGTAATATGCGCCGTCTTGTGCTTAATTTCATAAAGCCTGTAAACACACAAAACTTGCTAAGCACAGAAAAACTTTGCTTAACAGAAACAGGTTACCAGCCAACATTCCATAAAGTTAACAATGTTGCAACTGGTGCCCGAGATCATTACCCTGTGTCTTTATCACCCCTTCGTTTGTCTAATTAAACCCCGACCTCTATTTGACCCTCCAGGCTGGCCCCTACTGGGTGGAGCTTATGGACAGCTACGGTGCGAGTTTCTCCCTGCTCATCTACGGACTTTGCGAGTGTATAGCCATCAGCTGGTTCTACGGTGTCAAGCGTTTCATCAACGACATCCGCACGATGGTCGGTGATTCTTACGTGGATTTCCCAACCTTTTTCTGGTGGCCTCTCAACTGGTGCGCCATCACGCCCGCTCTTCTCAGCGTAAGTTTTTACACTTTAAGTTTGGACATGACTTGAAAGCAGACTAGATTAAGCATTGTTCCAGTTTCTGTGACATTGACGGTAGAATAATGCTGATATTCCCTGGAGAGGGCGTCGCTAGAAATTGCCCTTACATTTTGATTTCTCCAGGATAAATGGTTTCATGTTTTAAAAAAAGAATATTTGACATAATTTTTTTTTTTGGGGGGAGTCGCTCGTCAACAGTGATATGAACCACAAATAACAAGATGAAATGATAAATAAAGGAGTGTTTAAACATTTTAAAAGGCCAGCCGTCGATTTCACCAAATTCTTCCTAACTTAGGACTAGTTCTAGGCAATGCTAAGAGATAGGACTAGTCTTAAGTTAGGACGAGTTACTCGTCCTAACTCGAGATAGGATTAATCCAAGCGTTTCGTGAAATCGGCTTCTGGAGTTGCATCTTAGAGAGGGCAAGGCCATTTTTATTTAGGAAAGGGCTTTTCCATTGGAAAATTTTAAAGTATGTGGGAAACTTTTGAGGGTGGCATAATAATAATAATAATAATACAAGGCATTTATATGGCGCTCTACAAAGAACACAGTGCCTCACAATCAATTCACAAACAGAATTAAATACAATGAAATACAGAAAATGCAGTAAAAAAACCATATCATAAGCTGGGAAATAGGTGAGTTTTGAGTTGGCGCTTGAAGGTCGCAGTAGATGTCGCTTCCCTGATAGCACACGGCAGCTTGTTCCACAATTTAGGGGCAACAACATGAAGGCCAAGACCAGGGCAACAGTGCCTCCGTGCAATGCCACGCCTGATTGTCCTTCAACTTCACATGAAGGAAAACATTTTAACAAAACTTTCTCTACTTTGCTAGTTTGTACTGCTCTTCAACTGGATGAACTGGACCTCCCCCGAGTACAATGGACCGTACCCGACATGGGCTCACGCCATTGGCTGGATGATGATCATGAGCTCACTGGTCTGGATTCCAATATTCATGATCTATGAGTTTGTGAGAACGCCAGGGACAGTGATGGAGGTAAGTGTTTTTAGGTTTCAAAGACCAATCTTGCTTCTCAATCTCCAGTCTCTGTGGTCATAAAGCACGCAGACAACATTGTTAGTTATCACAAACCGGTATTCTTATTCTTTATTTGGCCATTAAATACGCACAAATTCTTCCCCCACTTTAGCGTTGGACGGCGATGTCAAACCCACAGGAGAACTGGGGACCAGCTCTGGGCAAGTTCCGCATTGAGGCAAGTGAAGTCCACGGTGCACACGGCACAACGTTCGGCGGTCGCCTCCACAACCAGACCGGCGCTCTCGCAACAAGACGACCGAACAGCGACAGCGCTAAGATGCCTGCCGTTATTTATAGTGCGGGATTGGAAAACACCGCTTACGATAATAATTTTTAGGAAAATTCCTCAATTCCGGAATCATATCCGCTTTTTCAACAAGTTCTCTGTCACTAAAATTCTACATTTTAGTGACCATGCAGGTAGCCATTTTTAGTGTACATCCACTGCCTTATTGAGAACAATAGCAAGCTACACTTTTGTCATTATTTTAGAAATGATAATATAAGACTTTTTTTAATTTATGTATTTTGAATCATAAACAAGATGGATGTATACTATCATGGACAAGGCATGTTGTGGTCTTCCCTTTTTTGTGGGGGGGGGGGGGACAAAGAAAATTGACCAGGGCCGGATTTGAATCTGCTACCTCCAGATTTACATGCCAGTACTCTACCAACTAAGCCATCAGTGGGCTCCATGTTTTGTCAATATCTTTTTGGGGGTGCCGGTCAGAAATTAACTTTGTACCTGTCTTTGTTGGCTGAATGGAACAAAGTGGACTTCTCTTATGATCTAGTGATTTGGGGTTGTAACAAGTTGAAAGTTGCAAGCATTTGCTAATTAAGGCCTAAGGGATCACCAACTCAAGATCCACATCCACACCTAAGTCTTCCAAAAATCAACAGGTTTTGGTAATCTGTAAAATCATTTAATATATATATTTTTTAATAAATGTTATTTACTCTTTCACCGATGTGTGTTAAGCACTGTATACTCAGTACTTACCCGAGTTCTGTGAAAAAAATCCACAGGCAAATCAATCGGGTGGGTGTAAACTCATTTGATTATACAATGTATTCTTTAAGCTTCAATGCTCAAATTCATAACATTTTTTGCACACTTTATTTGAAAAATTGTTAGTTGAAAAGCCTTCTTAATATTAAAGATACTAAGTCAGATTCAAATTATTAATAGATTTTTTTTATAGACTCAAGAAAGTTAAGATATTGCACTAAAAGAATCTGCCAAATGAAGTATTATTGGGATCCCAACATTAAATCATGTCCATCAGCCATGTGCAAATGATTTACATTTCGCTTACGTTTTTTAGTGAAATTTGACACATTGTCTGAAATCCGGGTACTGAGTTTTTAGCAATATTGCGGAGTGCTTTTTTGTATGCAACATATTCTAAAAACAATTTGTTTGAATCGTGCAAAGCTCAAACAAGTAATTTAAAAAACAATTTTTTCAACAGTGCACCAGTGCCTTTGAAATTGAAAATAAGAAGTTCACATTCATGAATATTATATATATATTTTAAATTAGAGGGAAATGTAAAGTATAGTTGTACATTTTTAAATTATCTAAATTGAACTTGATGAACTTTTTCAGTACACAACTAAACAGTGGAGAGCAGTTTTCAAAAAAAACAATTGTTGATCAATATTGTATAATGTTTCGGAGTCATCAATGCAGTAATGTGTATATGCCATGAACTGGGTGGTGGTTCCAACAAGGGCTGATGGGGGCAGGGGTTGGGTTGGGGTCACATTGGTCTTGAAGTGTATTTTCACAATGAACTTGCCCTGGATGACAATAATCATTGAAAAATCACTGTTTCGGGGGGTGTTGCTCAGTTACCATTTGATGTACAAACACTACATCTGATGTATATCCATTGTGCTCAAAAATTGCTATTCTGTAATGTTTGCACGTGGGACCAAAACATCCTGTGGCCCCTCTGTCCCCTCCAAATATTTCTTAAAAACCTGCGAGGGAATCACTGCCAGGAAAGAAAACTCTCTATTGACGGAATAAATCTGAATATCTATGGTATATTGGACAACGAACTATCTAATAGAACGATATATATTTAAATATAGTTTTGGAAATAACTATGAATGGGAATAATAGTCTTCTTGACTGAACTGAATGTAATGGTGATAGTTGTACCATTTAATACAAAGTATATTTTATGATAAATATTATACATGTATATATCTTGGTACACCAGATATTTTTAGCAAGATATTTTTAAACACATAATATTTTTGAATGCAAGATTTTAGTCAAACTACACAAGGGAAGAGTGAGATATTTTAATCGATGTAATTATTGTATCCAGGATAAAGAATAATTGTGTGTGTGCCCCGAAGAAGGAAGAAGGAAGAAGGAAGAAGGGCATAACGAGAAGTTATCGCAGAAAGGGCGTAAGCAATTAATGCGCAAAATTGCGATTCAAGAAAACCAACTGTGAAATTCCTAGAACACAATAAAGACACAAAAGGATGGAAGGGGGGGGGGGTACACAATTCCACATATCAAGCACTGAACTCCCCATGCAAGTCTTTTCTAAAAAGAACATGCAAGTGTTTGGCTGGCCCAAAAAGAAAATCCTTGTACCAATGGAGGAAGGAAACTTTCTCCATCACTTCCTCCTGTGGTGAACCCCTCTCTGCAGTAATTGTCCAAAATGAAAGTTTTTATACTGAACAGCTTTAAGAAATTTGGCCCAACTAAGTCATCTCATTTTGTATTTAAAGGCACTGTACACGTTTGGTAATTACTCCAAATATATATTAGCATAAAAACTTACTTGGTAACGAGCAACGGAGAGCTGTTGATAGTATAAAACATTGTGAGAAACGACTTCCTCTGAAGTAACGTAGTTTTTGAGAAAGAGGTAACTTCTCACTAAAATAATAAAAGACTTCTGGCCAGAAGCCTTTTATTCCTATCTGAAAGCACACTAATTTGTACAACAAGGGTGTTTCTTCTTTCATCATTTTCTTGCAACTTCGATGACCGATTCAGCCCAAATTTTCACAGGTTTGTTACTTTATGCATATGTTGGGATACACCAAGTGAGAATACTGGTCTTTGACAATTACCAAACGTGTCCAGTGCCTTTTTAAGCCTCTTGAACAAGTTTCTTTTTAAAGAGTGCATTATCAGTGTACACTTGGCAGTTTCCTTTTATCTCTTGTAGAAAATGCATCCTTTTTGTACACAATTATGTAATGTCTATTCTATTATCATTTTTATATGCACTATTACAGGAATAAGTTGCCAATAATATTTGTATATTTTAGGACACGTTTTTTGTGTGAGTTTAATTGCATTCCAATATGAATAATTAATATTTCTGTACAGTTTAGATATGTTTTTATTAATACTGGAAATTCTTATACTGTAAATTATGAAATTATTACTTCTTGAATTTATAATATTTTACTTTATTCTATTTGTTTCAACTTTAGCCTGTGTCCGAATTAAGCAACATTGGTTCCGGCTATGGCTGTTGACTTTATTAGGCAAAATAAAAATAAAAACATGTTTATAGTGTCCTGCCTTTTTGAAAAAAAGGAAGGAGGAGGGCCTTTTCAAGATAACGGGCCGGGCTATTTTTTCAAAATGGTTGCCAGATTTTTTCGATGTGTTTTTTGGTGTGCTTAAGTAAAAAAATACGTTATTTTTTTCGTCAGAGATGTTAAAAGGTATCCCTTTTATTGCGTAAAAAAAAGGATGCGGCCTCTTAAAAGGAAGCGGGCGGGGACGGTAAAAAACATTTTAAAAATTATCTGGCCTTACCACATTGCTGTGGAATCAGCAATCCGGCCCTAGCCCTAGCCACTGCTGAATGAAGCCATCAATCCGGACACAGCCTTAAGTATGTTGTGTGTTTGAATTGACTTATGTCGGTTTGCCGCCATTTTGTTTTATCTCATTGTATTGATGCAGATATGTAGTCATGGGGGGGGGGGGATCCCCACCATTTTACTGTAGGTGCCCCCTTCCCTCTCAAAGAAGAGAAAGAAAAACAAATTTGCCCCTCAGCTGACCCTCTAAAACTCAACCCCCCTCCATGTTTCTCCTGTCCATGTTCCCTCTGTCCCTTATCAAAATGTCTAATTCAATCTTCCAATTGGAACAACTTGTAATTTTTCCATTGTTGTTTTTTGGCACAAAACCAATCGGACCCAATTGAACTCGGTTGGATTCGGTTTGAATTTGTTTCCAACCAGACCCTGTTGGGAAATGACTCTTCCAATTGGGAAATATATTAGGAGGTGAAATTTCCAATTGGTAGAAAGTAGAAGCAAATTACAACTAATTCCAATTCAATCAAATCAAGCCAACAGTCCAATTCGATTTCCAATCGGACTGAGTTGGTCTGAGATTTTAAACCAATTGGAAGTTCAGTATTCCAAATAAGCCAACTTACACTAATTCAATCCAATTCTTTCCTACTAGATATCCAATTGGAATTAATTGGAAATGTTTGTAAGGGGTAACCCCAACAGTGGAAACATAACTGTTTACCTCTACATGATATCAAACGAACGGGTGTTGGAATGAGGAAATTAGTCTGGCCCCTTCCCAGCATGATTGACCTACTGCTACATCAAACATGGAACATGACAAAAATGGCGGCAGTCTGACGAAGGTCCATTTTACTAATTTATTATTAATAATCATTTATAATAGCATTCTGTTGCACATTTCTGTTACTTTTACTTTTCAAATCACAGTTTTTAGTCAATCTCAGTTTTTTCCCCAGTGTTAGATTCTAATTAACATCATACTTAAAGCTAGCAGAAGGTTTTGTAGGCCACATCTCCAAGTCCTTGTTTTTTTTCCTTTTTTACAAAATAGTTCATGATTAGGGCCCAATTTGATTGAGCTATAACTTTGCACAGAAATAATATTTCGGAAAAAAAACTTTGTGTTGAGATTTTGTGGAAGAAAATGGAAGTCTCAATGACGATTTTATCCCATTGTATGTTCAAAGGAAGACTTTTTTCCATCAAAGTACACGGTAACCGACAAAATTAATGGTGTTTTTCTTAAATGTAACTCATGCCATTTTTTACAGCATTTTGCATAAATAATTTTGCAAGAAATTATCCAACAATGAGTCCTTTATAGTCATTTTTGAAATCAGATTTTTTCGCATTCAGTCTTTTTTTTTCTTTTTCTGTGGGCTGTTGAGTGATGGTTGAATCTGTAGTAAAGAGAGTTTGCAAATTGGATACTTTTTAAAGTTAATCCTCAAAAATGACTTATTTAAATGGTGGACAATAAATTTTGTATGTAAATTTTGATTGATACAGATTTTGCATTTTGAATAAAAGAAATGTGGCTCTTGGTACAACTTTGTTGAATTATTGGAATTTAGTTTTTGTGTGTTTTGTGTTTTCGCTTTTATATTCGTTGTTAAATTTTGTGTTTTTTCAAGGTGTCCTCTTTAAAGCAACGGCGGAATTGTAACCATGAACTTTTGCAACAATGAAATAATATTTTAGTTATTGATAGAAATTGGTACTTACACAAAATTTCATTAGACCAATCCGGCCTAAACATTCGGTTCAAGTCCCCTCTCGGAGTAGGCAGTGAGGTGGGAAAGAAATTAAAAACTTAATTGTTCTTTATTCTGCAATAACCATTGTTTCTGCTCGGTTTCTCAATTCTATTTTCCATAAACGTGTTCCTTATCTAGTCAATTCCCAGTTTGGGGGTATCTTGGGGAAGGGATGTGGTACATGAGTGAGTTATTTTGCTGCCTTCCACCCACCCACCCCCCCTCCCCCACCCCCCCATCCCCACTCCCCCACCCCACTCCCCCCGCCCCCCACCCCCGGTAAAACTTTTGGCAACCGGATGGTGGCGCCTGTTATTTTGCGCCACAAACAATCTGAAGTCAACTTTGATTGGGTTAGGCCCGCAATGGTTTCCCTACAATAGCAGTGCCCAAAACGAAATGACTAATTCTAACGCATCTTCACTCTACCGGAAAACCTCCTTGATAAATTAACATAATAAAGACAGTTATTTGAGGTAAAAAGGGCCTTCTTTGAGTCTGCTCATCGGAGCGGAACATTAAGAGTGTACAAATGGTTTTGCATTGGGGCCAAGTGGAAATTATTCGGGGCGTCGCCATTTTATGAAGTCGCATTCCAACTAAGCTTGCTAAAGTATTGTTGAATCTTTGCCGAAATTCGACAAGAAGTCGGCAACCAAACATGGGGAAAGAAATAGACGAGTATCCGGTAAGACTTAAAGAGTATTAAAAGATTGACTAACAACATTAAAGACGAACTAGAGAAGAAGCTTCACAAAACTGCGTCACACAAAATGATTGTATTTGGAATTGGGTGCGCCACGGTGGTCAAAGTATAATTTAGTGTGACTGAACACGTAAAATTGATTATTGTTTTTCTAATGAATAAAGTTGACTTGAACATGGCATTCTGTTCTGTGGTGCTTTGGGTGTGTAATTAAGCCAGCCAACTGTCGGCAAATGTCTTCATATCTTCATTTTTTTAATTATTTATTGAGTCAACTTTTAGTTTTAAGCCTGAAATAGTCCGAGTTCGTAGTTAGTATGGAAGATTAGGGAACAAGATTGGTTTAACAAGATTACTATTAGTTCTTTGTATTTCCTCGCTAACTTAAACGCATTTATTTGTAACCGACTGCCACTTTTTCAGTCATTATGAATTCGAATAATAAAAATTCTCTTATTTATTCAAGTGCTTTTGGTAAACAATGAGTGGAAAGTGGCAGTCGGGTACGGAAATCTTTTCTCTTTTTCAAATAAGATCCTGGTACAATAGTAGGCCTACTTGGTTAGTAACTTTCCCGGAATGTTTCCATTATACCAATCTTCTTGAAGGAACTGTCCAAGCTACTTGTACTTGGATGTTTGTTCAACAAGGGGAAGGACTATGTTTGTTTTCAAAGCTTACATTATTTACAAGGGAGTACAACATTGTAAGAGAATGGCAGAATTAAGAACAAGACATCTGAATTAATTTACCTCATCTGTAAACTCTCAAAGGCAGGGTGTACTTTTGGTAATTACTCTACAAGTTATTAATGACCATAAACTTACTTGGTAAAGACCACCAGAGAGCTGCTTGTTATCTGAGTATTGTAGTTTTATTGAATCGGGCATCTGAAAACAAGTCTACTGCAACAAAGGGTGTTTTTTGTTTGTTCATTATTTTCTTGCAACCTCGATGACCAATATAGCTCAAATTTTCACAGGTTTGTTATTTATGCTAATAATGTTGGGATACACCTAGTGAGGACACAGGTATTTGACAAATACCAAAAGTAACCTTGCAGTTAAGTCTCATTTCCAATTTCAAAATATTTTCACATATTTTGTGTGTGAAAAAGTTTGTGATATACTAAGTAAATATGGGTTATTGATTTTTTAATTCATAAATTGCCCTTAAATGTTGATAAGATTGAAAATACAAATGTTCACAGATTTGCACATAACTTTCATGGTATACTATGGTCATGGTGGAAAACTTCCCTTGAAATAGTTTTGCTTGAAATGCCATAGTTTTTAGGAAATGAGTAAAACAATAGTCTTTATCCTGCAGGATAAAATCCGATGTTTGAAAAAATGTTAAAACATAAGTTTTTTTTCTCATGACTCTGAAGACCGATTGAGCTGAAACTTTCACAGGTTTGTTATTTCATGTATATGTTGGGTCATATCAAGTGTGGATACTGGTCTTTGGCAATTACCAATGTTGTACACACCCTTTAAGTTTTAGAGGCCATTGTAATTTCTTAAAAATCATGAAGACAGTGGATAAGAAATTGTTTTTAATTACTGTTTTATGTTAATTGCGACCAAAACAAAGACGGAAAGGGGTGCTTGGATTGTCTTCCTACTTTTTTTCTACCCTAAGTCAAGTATCATATGTGTTTTAAACAAGTGTATAGACCAAGTACCGTCCTCAGCAAGATGTTGTTAATCTGAGAAGGACTTGTTTATTGGTAAATTTTCGAAGCTAATGCAAAAGGAATGTACAAAACTATATAGATAGGTTGCAGTATGACGTAAGTCGGCCATCTTTACGGGCAATTTGGAACACACAGTCATGCGTTACGCGTGAGAACGGCGTGCAGCACGCGCACATTTCACAAAACTCATTGCATGATTGGTTAGTGAATGACGCGGCTGCGTTAATAATTTGAGCGCATGACGCGCCTGCAAGCCAAAATGCGATTTGCCCGTAAAGATGGCGTCTACTGGGAACTATCTATTCTTCTAAAGTTGAATTCACGCAAAAGGGTAAAGCAAAAGGTTATTTTTAAAGAGTATTATGTGCATTCCACATAAATATGTCATGCTGGTGAGCTGAAGGCGAGTATTCTTTTGGTTTATTAAGTATACTCCCTTACACTGTCATTGCAAGGTCAAGAGTTTTTTATTTGTAAATTTTTTTTCCACACTACCGTGTTGTCACCAGTGACTGTCCCTGCTGTGTGGTAAATGACCTTCCAAATCATAGAATAAGTAAAGAAATAATTCAATAGTTTATTGTTATGAGTTGTACATGGGTTGAGGAAAGGAGGCCACTAACAAGTTTGGTGACTAAATTCTTTTGACAATAGGCCTACACATCAATCAACATATCAAAATTATTAATCGTTTTGCAAGATTACCTTGCTAGAATTTTTTTAAACATTTGATTATAATGGGAACAAAATATATTTGGCAAAGTAATGTATCAAGGAATTTATTTGTGTGGGTCTTGATTATGTAGTTATAAAAGTGGTTTAGTTTTTTATATATTTTTTTTAGGGGGAGAGGGGATATTTTAGATTATATAGTAAGTATGTGTGTAAACCTTCGGGCAACAATTAGTTTACAATTAAAGTATATAATCAGCTTAATCGAGCCACACACTTAATTGTGAAGGTGCTTCAGAATGTAAATTCCTTGGTGTTCAGGAAGACATTGGAAAGTCCATTGGACTTTTGTTGTTTCCAATCTAGACAGATTTGCGTATAAAAAGACTCTCTTGAGTTAAGGTGATTCTTAAAAAAATCATTGACTGAAAAGCCACCACAACTAATAGAGATATTACTAGTTCCATGCATAGGTCCTTGCTCTATGTTCCATGCATGTTGCCGCAAAACCCTACAACTGGCATCTAGAATGTATTCCAATCAAGCTAAATTTTCAAATCGTTAATTTTTTGTATATTCCCAATGCTGGGAGACACTTTTAGGAAGTTCTGTCTTGACATGGTTGGCAAACTGTGATTTTTATTTGTTCTTTTTATCCACTGAGAGTTCAGATAGATCTAGAGCCTATATTGGCATTCAACTTTCATTATAACAACTTAAGAGCGCTGGGCCTGTCCGAATCACCTCTTTATATCAGGAATGTTATAAGAGGAGAGCAAAACAGAGATACACAAAGCAAAAATTAAATTCATGACTTCTGAATGTGCTCTTTATTAGCAGAACCTCTTTAGAACAGTATTCTGTATGGGTTGACGGTGTACATTATGCTTTAATCCCATTCCTTTAGTATTTATTTCAGTCATTATGGGTAATAAAGCAAACTAAACTATAAAGTATGAGCACAACTGGAATAGAAACCCATGCTTCATTAAGATTGTAGTCAACAGCTCCCCACACCCATATTCAATTCGATCAGTAGTAAATATTTGCTATTGTGCCACCACTCTGAACATCTAGCTGCTAAAATACAATCCGCCTGGTGGGTTTTACAGTTTGTTCAGTCAACAAGGGACATTTGAGAAAACAAATTTGTATGATGTTGGTTTTATAGTATAGGTCTACATCAGCTTGTGCTGCCAGCTTAGGGCCTGGCTTCTGTTCACATCAGGACCTTTGTCAACCTGGCACGTATTTAGGACCTGCATGATGTAACTCAATTGAAAGTAGCCTAAAGTTTTACTTGAATACCTTTTTTGCAAAAAAAATAGTTACCAGTAATGGCCTGACATTTCGATCCTAGCAGAAACATCTGATGTTGAAGTACAATGTAGGACTAGTTGTTGCTACGAAAGCTCATGCAGTTTTTATGTAATTAGTTATTTTTTAAGTGTTGCCGCTATCTTCCCCTTTTCATCACTGTACACTGTCAAGTTCCAAGTAACTGTTTGCAGTTAGATCATCCCATTAAAATAGGTGTGTGTTTGGGTGAAGTGAGAAATTAAATCCCCTTTAGCCTATATGAAGGGTGAAAAGAAAGTGTTAGATTTTTAATGCAATTTGGTTATTGTTTTTAGCACAGACTGGTAGCATATACCAGTCTTCTGTCAGTTGCTTTCAGTGCCCATTGAATAACGCTATTAATTAAGCAGAAATGATTTGCTGGCCAAAATTAGCAGGGGATCAATCATGGCCAATGTCACACTACACTGTATATCATGGCTGCATGGTAACCATTGTGATATATAAAGTATTTTTTGCACACTCTGTATCGTTGGCAGTGAAACTTAGTTGGACTAGAAGTTGTGTGATTTTTGTGTGATAATGACAATGTGTTTGTTTAAATGTTAGTGGTTTGGGTATATCCCACAGACTGTCACAAAGTACCACATCATTTTAAGGCTAGCATTGGTTGCATGGGTTTCTTTGTAAGGCTGGCATTTTATGTGGCAACCATATGTGTACTGTGGACTTGGTCTCTTCAGTCTCCCGTGGCATCTTGTACATGTAGCAACAGGCAATTGGACAGGAGAGTACACCGATAGTGGCTTGTGTACTGTGGACTGAGTCTCCTGTGGCATTTTGTAGCCCACAAGGGCCAGTTGAACAGGAGAGTAGACCAAATATGCAATAGTAAAAGGATTAACTAATTTGAATCCAAACTGTTTGTATTCCAGGGTGGTGAAGTGGAGCTGGTTGAGTCAAGTGATGGGGATGAGAATGAGGAGAGAGGTAACTGGTCCAACAAGTTTGAGTTCCTCTTGTCCTGTACTGGTTACGCTGTAGGCCTCGGTAATGTGTGGAGATTCCCTTATCTCTGCTACCGTAATGGAGGAGGTGAGTTATATTTAAAGTACCCTCTTCCCCCCCCCCCCTTACCCTCTCAATCATTGTTTTTGAAAGGGAATGTATATGTTTGGTAAAATCAATGGCGATAAAAACTTACTTGGTAAGATGTACATCAGCTTTAATAGCATAAAGCATTTTGAGAAATATTTGACTTCGAAGTGATGTGGTTATGGAAAAGTATGCGAGTTTTTATCACCCAAATATCACCCAAAATTTGATTCTGAGTAACTTTTCGGTCAGAAACGTTTCTCAGATTGTGCATTCCAATAACGGATTATTCTTCCTGCATATAGACAAAACTGCTCCAGATATTCGATGGTATCTTAAATGAAATTTTCACACAATTATTTTATTGCATAATGTCTACATTGATATAGGATTATAAAAGAATGGTTCAAAAAACAAAAGGTACACTTTGTCTTTTGAAAAAAGTAAAAATTCCTCTGGTGTTTGGATCTGATAGCTAAACTATGGAAATTGCATTAAAGACAAGGTCTACTGTACAACTCCAAAAGGCCTATATATCTTTCTTTTGTGATGAGTGAGAAAGTATTACCCATATTAAGACAAATGAGATAAATCTTCTCTTGGTGCTTGTTCAAATCAAAACAGTTTAATTGTGACACTGTGGAGATAGTTTTCCCTCATTTCTCATATTGGTCTTGTTACTAACTTTTTGTTCTGGTAAAGTTTGAGCTACAAGCCTTGTTGTCTAGCGGAATTTTTCTCCCAATTTGAGTCCATGTGTGCTTTTACCCAAGTGAGTGGTGATCCAGAAATGGATTTATCTATTAAATGTCTTCACTTCGTCTTTCCAGGTGCTTTTCTCATCCCTTACGTCATCATGTTGGCGTTTGCCGGTCTACCCCTGTTCTTCCTGGAGGTCAGCTTTGGTCAATATTGCAGTCAAGGTCCGATCACCTGCTGGAGAGCTGTTCCAATGTTCAGAGGTAAGTTTGATATTATTACTGTAAAACATTTGTGGTAAAACCATAGTGGTTAATCTCTCTTTTGAGTGGTTCCAAAGGAACTGGTTATCTCAGGGGTTGCAGTTGGTCTATCCAGAGTTAGAATATCATTGCTGTTGCTGGTAATGAGATTGCTAGAAAAAAACATTCCTGGAAAATCTTCAAAACTTGTAGCTGGCTTAATTGTCATTTAAAACCACTACCACTCCATCAAAATCCAACTGCTGAGGACTGCACTTGTAAACTGATTATGCTTTATATGGCCGGATCAGGCAGACCACCATAACCAGAGTCCAACAGTTTGGGTGGTGAGTTACTGAATGGTGTTGGACTGAGGACGGCACTAGTGAACCGATCATGCTTTACATGTGATCAGGCAGACTACCATAACCAGATTCCAACAGTTTGGGTGGTGAGTTACTGAATGGTGTTGGACTGAGGACGGCACCAGTGAACCGATCATGCTTTACATGGGATCAGGCATACCACCATAACCAGATTCCAACAGTTTGGGTGGTGAGTTACTGAATGGTGTTGGACTGAGGACGGCACCAGTGAACTGATCATGCTTTACATGGGATCAGGCATACCACCATAACCAGATTCCAACAGTTTGGGTGTTGAGTTACTGAATGGTGTTGGACTGAGGACTGCACTAGTAAACTGATCATGCTTTACATGTGATCAGGCAGACTACCATAACCAGATTCCAACAGTTTGGGTGGTGAGTTACTGAATGGTGTTGGACTGAGGACGGCACCAGTGAACCGATCATGCTTTACATGGGATCAGGCATACCACCATAACCAGATTCCAACAGTTTGGGTGGTGAGTTACTGAATGGTGTTGGACTGAGGACGGCACCAGTGAACTGATCATGCTTTACATGGGATCAGGCATACCACCATAACCAGATTCCAACAGTTTGGGTGGTGAGTTACTGAATGGTGTTGGACTGAGGACGGCACCAGTGAACTGATCATGCTTTACATGTGATCAGGCAGACTACCATAACCAGATTCCAACAGTTTGGGTGGTGAGTTACTGAATGGTGTTGGACTGAGGACGGCACTAGTGACTTGATTATGCTTTACATGGGATCAGCCGTCGATTTCACCAAACTCTTCCTAACTTAGGACTAGTCCTAGGCAATGCTAAGAGATAGGACTAGTCTTAAGTTATAACTCGTCCTAACTCGAGATAGGATTAATCCTAGCGTTTCGTGAAATCGGCTGCTGGCATACCACCATAATCAGAGTCCAACTGTTTGGGTGTTTAATTACTGAATGGTGTTGGATTTTGTTAGAGCATAGACAAAGGAATCACAGACCATTCTCCGTGGTACAGTCAGGAAGGATCCTAGTAAATCACTCTTGGGTTTTAAAGTTAATTCATTGAACTGCTCCCCAAATATAAATCGGCTCACTAGCAATCTGACTCAATGATAGATAAGCCTGCAGCAAACAACTCATTGTTGATTTAGGAGGCGAAAGCATTGAAAATTTGGAGCATCTTCAGCGAACCATAAACTTCAAGGCCTACAGAATCATAGCTTGCTTTCATTGAGCTGTGGCGTCACTGGAGTGAAAGAAAGTGAATCAATTCTTTTCCAGACTTGAATGTTCGGTGAACCAGAACTTGAGTTAAAAAACCTTGCATAAGAATTTTCAGGGATAAGGTAAAATGTTTTAGCAGTTCTTTCAAAAAAGTCTTTTGCGAGACCTTCCTGAATCCTCCAAAATACTGCACTCTTTGGTGAATCAACAAATTTAGATTGTGATATTCTGGTCAAATGATTGGCATTTGCAGTGCTGTAATCATACAAAGACAGACAATTTCCTCAATAATAATAATAATAATAATAGCGGGATTTATATAGCGCCATTCCATCTAGATCATGGCGCTAGCAAGCAAAGCAGATAAAGATAAATAATGGTCATACTGGAAACAGATGAGTTTTGATATATTTTTTAAAAGTCGAAACCGTGTCAATAGGTATTTTGGAGGACTTTGGTCTGTTGCTGTTTGAATCAAGTGCTGTTTAAAGCTTTTTGCATGATGTTGTCATTAAGGTAACTATAAATAATAAACTTGCGGGTACTAAAATGTATAACATCTCTTTTGGGAGAATAGTATGGGTTGGGAGAGGAACTGTGTGGTCTCGACATTGCGAACTACACTTTCCCTCATCTTCAGAAGAATTAGACAAGCAGAGTATACTGTTTGAAACGTTGAGACCACAATGGTTCTCAGAACCAATATTTCTCCTAAGAGAGATCTTACACTTGGTTGTACCCACAAGTTTACTGTTTGTAGTTGACTTGTTTTAAAAAGTTTGCAGACTTCATAAGAATCCAACAGATTGGTGTTACTTGCATTGTCTTTCAGGCTTTTTAAATCTGTAAGGATTGATTTTTTACTCTATTTAAACGGTTCCCTAGAAAGAGATGTTATTTTTAATCATATGTTTAAGATTATGTTTTCAGCTAAAAGAAGTTGGGGTTGTAAAATAAACTAAATTAACTGCAAAATAAACTAAATTAACTGCAAGTGTGAAACTGTGTTCGATTTGTAAAAGTTACATTCACCATTAAGAAAAGTGAATCAAATCGTACTAAAAAGGTCCAAAGTAGAGAATCCTTGGTTGACAACATTTTCACTTTGTTCTCGCAAGCCAAAACACACGAACCAACAGCAAAAACAAACAATAGCACAGGAATCTTACAGGTCTATTTCTTCTAGTGTATGCCTTCTAGCTAATAAATGTCTACTAGTCCAGTAATGCAGCCACTGCACTGCATTCCGTTTGCATTTCAGACAGAGCATTTAAATAAAAAATTGTGTTCACTCTTGTTTGACAAATAGTTTAAGTATACCATATGATGTCACTTTAGTTGCGGACTAAGTGAAAACAAAAATGTGAAATCATTAATTTTCAAGCATAATTTTCAAAATGTTATTCCAAAAACAGACAAAGTGCTGTTTGATTTTGCTTGGCTTGTACTTTGCAAATTGCTGTAAACTCTTATTTGACAAATAGTTAATATGTACTGAAAGTGTGACATTGCAATTTTAAAACACAAAATGTTATGCCACTGACCAATGGTATGTCTCTGTACCAACCTTTGAAGTGCCGCAAGATCCGGCTAATGTGGTAAAGTTGAACAATGATATTTGGCAACATTTTTGCAGTGTATACCACCCAGATGCATTCACAAAAGAATAGATAAGAAAGGAAGTGCAAAGTACAAACGCCCTACCCACTGCCAAAAATGAGAAAATGGGTTTTAGGGCAACAAGTTTTTTTCAGATAAAGCCATTAAATATTCTCAGTTGAAGTCGATTAACTAAAAGCTACGTTTATTAAAATATGCAGCAAATTTCAGAAAATAACATGTGCCTTTTTAGTAGAGTAGCAAAACATTACATAGATTGGAGGTTACATTTCAAAGAAGTAGCTTTGCTTACAAGTTATGTGAATTGTTCAGTGTGTACAGGGACCCAACCTTTACCTTAATAAAGTGGAATAACTTCCAAGCAAATATTTTGCTTCTGAAAAGTTTCAAATAAAAACCAAAGCCACTAACTATAACATGTAGCCTAAGAGAAAGAGGTCAATTTTCACACAAAATTGAATCTCAGAAAGTTAGGCCACTGTACCAGAACATTGTTCAAATTAAACTCGCAAATAGCTTATTGTGCATGGACAGATATTTCTTGGTACAGTGCCACCTCCATGCTCATCACCACATACTTTAAAATGCAGACACTGGGGGTTAACATTAGGGCAACAGTTTACACAGAAGCTCCTAAGCAGTTACAGAAACTCAATTTTCAAGCTCCGACAACGGTTGTTTGTCAGTGTGTGCAAACACATGACCCAGCAGATTCAATAGAAAGGCAGTGGTTGCATGCACCCCAGGTTTGCTGAGTGTTTTTGTTTGGCCGACACAATGGGTTCATCCAGGTAGGGCATTTACATAGGTGTACCTTCCTGTTCCTAGGCAAATGGTAATAAAAAGCGCTCGCAATGGTACCCAAACTATACTGACCTACTTCATTTGATGTCATCATCACAATTCCAATCTTGGTGTGAGGTAAAACCAATAGAGGACCCTAGGTGGCAGCAGACCACGGCCCAATTTCATAGAGCTGCTTAAGCAGAAAAATATTGCTTAACGATTTTCTGCTAAGTAGAAATGAGCAGGATACCAGTCACAAATTGTACATGAGACATGGTAGTTTTGCTGGTAACCAACTTCTGGTTAGCAAACTTTTCCTTATTTTAGCATCTTTTGGTGCTTATATAAGCAGCTATATGAAGATGGACCCAGGTAAATCTATTGTTCTCTGTAATGTGCGCATGCTCTGAACTATGTAAACAATTGAAGTTTACCTGGCAAGACTGCAGCCAACTTTAGCCTTCCAAAGTCTCCCATTAAAATATATTTTTCTTTTATCCTTGTTGAAGTTATTTGTTCCATCTATTCAATTTAATTACCAAATCCACATTTTTCAAATCTTATCTTAAGCAGATTAAAAAAAACTTTCAAATAATGTTTGTTAAACAAGCTGGAAGTTTTGAAATGCAAAACAATTCAACTTTCAGCAATTTTCCCCCTATTGATAGATCCCTGGCATGCTTGAAGTTGGGTGTGGCAAAAAGTTAAACACGCCTCCTTGACATTGTCTTGTAATTTGAAATTTGATTTCAGGCGTTGATTATAGAATGATGATCGTCTCTGCCTACATGGGTATCTACTACAATGTGATCATCATATTTGCACTTTTTTATACACGTTTTCCTCTTTGACATCAACAATCACCCTTGGTAGGGCATGGCGAAGTTTTGTGAAAGCCCTCATGGTATTTTGTCTTGATTTATTTCAGGTGTTGGTTATGGAATGTTGGTCGTCTCGGCCTACGTGGGTATCTACTACAATGTGATCATCATGTACACACTGTACTACATGTTTGCTTCCATGACTGCAAAATTGCCCTGGATCACCTGCGGTGCTTCCTGGAATACCGCTAAATGCTCTAGCCTTGTCTCTGACTGCTTTGCAGCAGAGGGTGTCATCACTTCAGACAACAGGTGGGCTAAGCTATGAACAAAATTTACTTTATTCCATACCAACTTTTTAACAAAATCACTCAAACTCACTTGACTGTGTATCTTTTATTTTGTGTTTAGTTATTATTTGGTCATCATTTAAGTGTGAAGTTTTCCTCCCTGTAGTTTTGTTGAATACGGAAAAGCTCCATTAAAGAAAGAGGCTTAGTTACACATCCTTTTTCATATTTACCACCAGTCTTGCCTGTTATCTCCAGGAATTCTTAAATGGAGCTTTCCCGTATTGATCAGAAAAACTAGCCTCCCTGTTCTTCAATGTTTGAACTGGTTGTTTTTCCCGCCATTGGTGGTGCTCTGCAAAGACCCATAAAATAAAAATTGAAATGTTGTGGCCTAGTTTTTACTGCCAAAACTGAAGGAAACCAGTGGAAACAATTGATACATGAAGCAGTTGTGTTGCCTGGCTGTTTCACTGCTTGGTGTTGCTGTTTGTTTTTCTAAAACTCTTGATTAGTCCAAGGACTCGGAATGTTTGATTGTCTTAAAAAAGTTGGGTTTTTCTTCTCTGGAGACCTGTGACCAAACTACAGTGTTTTCAAAACCACAGTTATAAATATTCAGCCATATCAACCTGATGACAAATTGGTAGCGACCACAGTGAATGTTTTGGCAGAGGGACCATGCTAAAAGGCAAGATTTTGTGGTTTTTTTTGGGTTTTTTTCCCAAAATAATTAAGAGTTTTTACTGGAGATGGGGGAGGGTGGACTAAGTGTTGGACATTTTTCATTGCCAAGTGTGTTTCAGAGCTATATAGCCAATCTTATAATGTGTTTCCCATTCTTGTCTAAAGGTGTATTAAAATCAGTGGCTTGAGTGGAGCTGAGATGGCAGAATACAACATTACCCAGGATGTTGATCGCGTGTACAATACAAGCGGAGTCATTGATCCATTTGCAGATGATAGGACTCTTCCCAGTGAAGAGTACTGGAAGTAAGCACAACTACTTTTAGTTTATGATTTTTATATATATATATATATAGCAATTTGTACTATTTTGTTCAGAACAATATTTCGTCGGCTCAGTGCTATGAAGGTTGCTAATCAAAAGGGTGTAAAATAAGAAATGGGTGTACATTTGAAAAATGAAATCAAAATCCACATTTAATGTTTTTCTTAGAAATCGATTGTTTCTTTTTGCTAAAAAACTAGGCCTACTTTAGAGACCACTCAATTGATCAATCAACTTTATTTATCAAAAACATTTTCATGAAATCCATACAAGCTGCACGAGTTGTCAGTTCTTATAGGTTGAGTTTTCTGCTGGGCCTATACCAACACCTCATTTGAATAGAGGTCAAAAGCACACAACCTGGCCACCTTAGTTTCTTGCTGACCTGTGAATATACTTAATGTTTTAGCAAATTTGTCTGCTATAGTTAGCAAAAAATTGGCATATTGTTAAGCAGATCAAGTTATGTAATTGGCCCCTGATCTGTTTGGACGTGTAATAATAAACAAACTAACGGATTGACGTATCATGTCAATACCAGTGCACCATGACAATAGTTGTTTTGGCCTTGATAACTTATTGGCGCTTGGTACACATTTTCAGGTTCAATGTCCTCCAAGAGTCCGACTCCATTGGGGAGAGTGGAACCATCATCTGGCAACTCCTGCTGTGTCTTCTCCTAGCCTGGACCATCATCTTCCTTTGTCTCATCAAGGGAATCAAGTCATCTGGCAAGGTACAAAGGCTAGCTAAATAGACATTGGAAGACACCCCCCCCCAAAAAAAAATAAACAAATAAACAAAATCTCAAAACTAAAAACTACACACAACTACAAAAACCCAAGAAACAAAAAAAAACTAAACAAAAAAACCCAACAAACGAACAAACTTACAAACACCCAAACCCAGAACTAATGCAGCATTCTCCCTCGTAGTGGTCCGCCAGCCGGCAATTATTATTATGAAAAGGAAAATGAAGGAGATAATAAAAGTTGAAGCATACAAAAATAAAAAATTGAAATAAATTAACTGCAACAATTTTCACTTTAAAAATTCAGAGGTTACGTTTAGTAACCAAGACCACTTTGAACATATACTAGGTGTTGACCCCTGAATTTGTCTTCCTCCTTCCCAGGTGGTGTACTTCACTGCTACCTTCCCCTATATTGTTTTGGTCATTCTCTTGATTCGAGGTGTGACTCTCGATGGTTACTATGATGGTGTGCTCTTCTTCATCACGCCAGAATGGGAAAGACTCGCTGAACCCCAGGTAAGACCAGTGCCCAATCTCATTCTGCTTACCACAGAATTCTGTGCTTACAGCACCCTGTTAAGCACGCAAACCTATGTGCCGTAAGCGCAGAATTCCGCGCAAAGCAGATAGCCATGAAATTGGACCCAAATCACCAGAGCTATGCTCTTCAGAAATTACAAAGTCCATTATAGCAATTGGATTATAGTTTATATAATAGAAAACCTGACATTTGTTTGTTTATAATCTTCCCAACTAGGTAACTCGGCTAAGCCCCCAAAAGGTATATAAACGCCATACTGGCAACAGCCAATCGCTCTTGTACAAAAATTTTTAGTTTTAACGTTTATCACTGACGTCTATGATTGTGAATTACACAAATCAATAAATTACTTGATTGGGTTATATATTGATTGATTGATTGGTAAATGTGTTTACAGAGTGATTGCTCATTGACTTACTAATTGGTTGATATATCAATTGAAGTGTTATTGATTGATTGTGAACTGATTGAGGTATTTTATGTATTGATGAATTGTATTGTATTGATGAGTTGGTGATTGGTAAATGTTTTCAACTGAAAAATATATATGTATATCTATTTGTATTGCTTTATATATTGATCAGTTTATTGATTTTTATTTCAATTGATGTATTGATCTAATTGATTGAAATTGAATTGATTCTATTTTGATTTATAAAAGTATTGCTATTGATTGCTATATTATATATCGATTGCTGTACTGAAATTGCTTGATTGACAAATATATGATTTAATTGGTAAATTGATTGACCATTGGCTTATAAACTGATAAATGAATTGATTAATATATTATTTCACTGTTGCTAGGTGTGGCTGGATGCTGCTACCCAGATCTTTTTCTCCCTCAGCGCAGCCTGGGGAGGTCTCATCACACTCTCATCTTACAACAAGTTCCACAACAACTGCTACCTGTAAGTTGGAAAATTGCATCAAGAATGTACAGTCCGTAGGAACTACAGAAAGTTCATCAACCTTGCAAAATGATTTGGGAATGGTTTCATAACTGAACGTCTTCATGTGGGAGGGGAAAAGGTGAAGGGGGGTCTTTGATGTATCGAACTATTAATTTATGCAATTTCCCCCCAAACTCATGAGGGGGGGGGGGGGGGGGTTGAGTTAAGGGTTCTGGGCAGAGGGCTCCAGCGTCAGTTGATAAGAATCTGCTTCAAATGCAAACAAAACAAATTTTGTCAACGAAATTCCAACATTTCAAGCAAAATTGTCTTTCTCACAATGATTGGATGAAAGCATTTTGTCATTTGTCTTTGTTTCTCATGTACATATAAGTAGACTTTCATTACTACAAGAATGAAGAAATAAAAGCACACGCTGTTTCATCTTTAATTCCAATTGATCACAGTGACTCCATCTTGGTTGCCACCCTGAACTGCGCTACCAGTCTCTTTGCTGGTTTTGTCATCTTTTCCATCTTGGGCTTCATGGCCAAAGAGCTCAACACTACTGTCGATAAAGTGGTCCAGCAAGGTAAGGTTAAGATTATGCAGTTTGAGTAACAATTAATAAAAGGCATAATGCTAGGCACATTTGAAGGCAGGGTATTTTTGGTAATTTTCAAAGACCAGTATCATCACTTGGTATATTCCGACAAGCCTGTGAAAATTTGGGCTCAGTTGGTCATCGTTGCACGAAAATAGTGAACAAAATAGTAAAAATTAACTTGTTGGCACTTTATAAGGGCTGCCATCTTTAGGTCAGACTACTTTTTTTATAAGGGAAAGCATTACAAGATACTTGATTCAAGAGAATATTAAATGTGCTATATGTATGATATAATGCACTGGGACTGGTGAAATAAAAGGAAATAATGAGGGTGAAATTATCTGAATTATGAATAGAAATAATTGACGTGTGGAGAGACGATGTGGTTTATTTGAAGAGTTCCAGCTGGCAACTGGTTTTCTGTTTACTGTTTATGAGAGCGTTTCCAGGAGAAAGTTTTCTTAACAATCTTGGCAAAATGGCAACCCAAGTTGAATCCGTTTTCTTTTGATCTTGTTTCTGCCCTATAGGGTTTGGTCTTGCGTTCATCGCCTACCCTGAGGCCGTGACACGTCTGCCCGTCTCCCCACTTTGGGCTATCCTCTTCTTCGTCATGCTGCTCACCCTTGGTCTCGACAGTCAGGTGCATAATTTTTATTATATTACATTTTTTTCTTTTAATGAGAGATCACAAGGCCACGGCTGGCCACTTCAAGGCAGCAAGGCTACTTTTAACCGATTTGGGCTATCGAGCTAGAGTCCGAGTGCTTACATACAAAAACGAGTTTATCTTCAAGCAAACTTGATGCTTAGCTTGATGCTTTAGCACTGTAAGCAGAGTTAGAACAGTGCTTCAGTGTATCAGGCGTTATTTCACAAGCCTTGAAGTGTGGCATCAGACTTTCAGATTACCCTTTTGACTGTTTTTTGTTCCTCTTTGCCCTTTAGTTCACCATCATGGAGACAGTGGTAACAGCCATAGTCGACGAGATACCATCCCTCCGTAAGAAGAAAACTTATGTCATGCTGTCTGCCTGTGGAATTGGCTTTCTCCTTGGATTCACATGCGTCACTAATGTAAGTCAGTCACCAGTCCAATACCATCGGCCTCATTTCTTAAGCAGTTTAGTTGAAAATACTGCCTGGAAAATGTCTTAGCCAAAAATGAGTGGGGCACCAGTCGCAATAATGTTGGCTGGTAACCTGTTTCTGTTAAGCAAGGTTTTTTGCTTATACAGGCTTTTTTAAATTGGGCCCAGATTTGTCAATGTGTATGGTCACCACAAAACCTGTACAACATAACCACCGCACATTTTCTGTCCGCAGAATTTTATGTAGTGTTGGTGTAAGACCTTAAATGTCGGCAATCAACACTGCATGCAGAGCATGGGTATTTCACCGTTAGAGGGTGACAGAAGCATTCAAGTTTTTCCTGATAGCGCCCGTTATCATTTGTGTATTTAGAGTGTGCGCGGATAGCGGGGGAATCACGATAGTCGAGTGATAAGGAACAACGTCTAGCCCCAAGATTACATTTATGTTAATTCCTTTGATGGAATGGTTACTTTTTTCCTTGGTTTTCTAACCCTCGTTTACTTTAGGTATACATCAAATGGCTCCACAAAAATAAATATAATCTGTTGACGATAAATGTTTTTCATAACCTGAAATTGCTAGGGCTTACCAAACTTTTGTTGATGCTCTCGTCCAATTATAAACATTGTATAAACTTTGAGCTCCCTGTTTACATGGCCCCAATATGGATCTTTTTTGACAGGCGGGACCATACTGGGTGTCACTCATGGACAGCTATGGTGCCGGCTTTGCCCTGCTCATCTACGGACTCTGCGAATGCATCGCCATCAGCTGGTTCTATGGCGTCAAACGTTTCAAGAACGACATCCGCACGATGATCGGCAGTGGCTGGGTAGACAACCCTCTCTTCGTCTGGTGGCCTCTCAACTGGTGTGTCTTCACCCCGGCGCTCCTTTGCGTAAGTGTCACTGTAAACTGCAGGCCTATAACAAGCCGTTCCCCGGAAAGTTAACTCAATGAAAGAAGATAGAACTGCCAAGTTAAGCACCATTGACTGTGGTCAGTAGTTGCAACTAAATTTTTGACTCCACAAAGAGGTGGACCGTGTTAGTTCACACAGTTAAAAAAAAAAAAAACAAAAAAAAAAAACAATATCGAGGGATGTTTGTGAGAATGATTATATTCTACTTTTAAAACATCTTTCCAACCATTAATTATTTCATAACGAATGCTTTAAAACGCTTTTTATAGCCCGAAGCGCCCAAGGCAATGCTTCCCTTAAAATAAATCTTAGCCCTTTTATTAGGTCGGCCCCAGGACACGTTTACCATGAAAGAGAAGGGGCATGCCCAGGTGCTTTTGGTTTCATGTATGCAGATTAAAATTTGTTGAATCCTTTTCTCTAAATCCAGATTCCTTAGAAGGGAATCGTAGTGCTTTTTATGGTCATTATGGTCAGTATTTAATAAACTTTTATGGTCATTAATTTTTGGAGTAACACCCAACCTTCCCTTATGATCTGTGTTGACCGTGCAGTTTGTCCTGATGTTCAACTGGATGAACTGGAACGAGCCAACGTACAATGGAGACTATCCCGTCTGGGCCAGGGCCATCGGCTGGATGATGATCCTTAGCTCCCTCATCTGGATCCCAGTCATCTGGATCTTTGAGTTCATCCGTAATCCCGGAACCATTGTTGAGGTAAGTTTCCAGGGTGCCATGGTTGATAATCCTGGTTGGCTTCTGCCCTCACCCCCTCATAGTCATGCCCCAAAAAGTAGGTGTCCGTACAAGTTTTTTCAAAAACTGTTATTTCACCAAAGTTGATCACGTTTGTTATCTTAACTTCAATTAGTCATGGGTTTATAGCACCAACGATAATAAAAAAACAGATGGCTTCCTCGTGTGGCTTGGCAAGTTGGAATTTGTTTTGTTGAGACTTCAGGCTCTTATCAGATGGTTCAGACTGTTTGAAAGGGATTGTGTTCACAAAGAAAACACAAAAAAATCCAACACTATTATAAATTGTACTGTTGGGAGCAGTACGATGGTTTTAACATATTCAAAGATTCCGAGGGTGTCACCGAAGGTAAAAAGGCAAGCGTCTCCATTCTCTCATTGGTTTTTGACAATTTCCTTCCATAGCCCACTTATCAGATATCTTACTGGATATCTTGCCAAAGACAACCACGCTTGTTGCCTTTACTTCACGTAGTCATGGATTCATTGCGCCAACAATAATCGACAAAGTCAGGCCACTAACTATTTTTTGGATTTATACCATGTGTCCTTTTGGTTAGTAAGCAGTTTGCAACAGCTTATTCTATTTTCTGTATACTCCCGAGGGAGCTGAGATGGTTTAAGGATTGAAATAAATGGCCCAGTGACCAGGGGTAATAATGTTGAAGCGCCATGAGATGCCCTTCGGGTGTGAAAATAAATCCAATATATTATTATTATATTATTTTCTCATTACCATAAAAGGGGAAAGAAGCATTGTTTTCTGTTCGTAATAACGTTCTCTTCTACTTTGTTTTTGGCAGCGTTGGGAGGCCATGTCCTGTCCCCGTGAAAACTGGGGCCCAGCTCTCGGTAAGTTCCGTCTGGAGGCTTACAACACCCACAAGAATCACAAAACTACCTTCGGCGGGCGCCTGAACCCCAACACCAATGTGTATCAGCAACGCCGCGGTGTAGAAGCTGGTAAGGAACCTGCTGTCTCGTACAAAACTGGCGCCAACAACGATGGATATGATAATGCTATGTAGTGAGTTCTTTTCACTGAACTGTCAACAACTAAAAATAATTTGTGAGTTTTTGCCATATTCTGAAAAAATCCAAACTCATTTTACGTTTGACTTAACTTTCTGATGTGGGTTATGACTCGTTTGAACAAAAATTTTAATATGTTTTGTGTCGCCAATTTCTGAAGGGACACAAAAATTGAGCTTTTAAAAAATGTTATGGTTCTCTTTACTTCTAAACTCTTTCAACAGTCTATTAAGTGTATTACTGTTACAACTATTGCACTGTACTCGTACAATAACTGATTTGGAACTTTGCATGGTGGGAGTACAATCGGGTAAAGTGTCTGTTGACACGATTTGTAGAATCTCTTTTAAGTAGTGGTGATTCCTAGAAGAACCAGTGTTTGAAAACTCGACATTTTGATCAGTATGCTCTGGTTGTCTTCAGGACACAACACATGACCTACTCAAAACAAAGGTGGCACCATGTCGAGTCTTGTACGTGTTTTTGGATAACTGAAAAATTTACTCTTTCTTTATGAGCGGATGCCAATTTGAAGATAAAAACTTTGCAATGCACGCAGCAACCAGTTTGATGTAAATTACGAGAACTAAAAAAAATTTAACTGAAAGAAATGAGTGTCAAGGTAAGGCTTGTAACTTCACACCAAACTTTGTGATATTCGAGTCTTCGCCATCCAACAAGCAAAACGCACATCATCTAGCCACAAAAACGATGATTGTTAAAGAAATAGAAAAAGATTCAAAACAGTACAAGGCTCAAAATCAGGCAATAACAAATTAATGTTATAATTTTAAACTATGAAACAATTGCATTTTACTTGTACTATACATGGTGGGAGTGTAAGATAGATAAAATAGGGTGTAGATTTTTTCAGTAGGCTTCATGTAAAAACTTCAACGGATTTTAACTGACCGATTTTACTGGTGTAATACTTTAACGATCAAATAGGTCATTAATAAGACTGTTCTTGAAGTATTTGGTCAACGATTATGAGACTGACGTTTAAATTAATCAGGCTGAATGAAATATATATATTTTTTTTATAGTGTAAAGCAAGTATATTCTATAAAGAGGTAATTGTTTTTTCATCTGCATGTTTTAGAAGTCATTGTACTTTGCAATGTTATTTGTAAGATTAAATGCAATTTTTTTATAAAGGATGTAATGAAATTAACTTTATGTTGAAGAGGATTATTCACTCTCTGATGACTGATGAAATTTACTGCACTGTTGCACTTCATACCAGGGTTAACTAGATTGAACCGGTATGCACCATACACAGGTAAACTGATTGTTTTGATACCCACTTGCCTCAGAGAACCGGTTAAAACTAGTCTAAACTAATTCATGAATATACTGATGGTTTAGATGTAAACTGGTTTGAACTGGCACGCACTAGTCTGAACTAATACATTGGTGAACATATTGTACTGGTATAAATAGAACCGGGTCATAAAACTAGTAGTCTACACTATTGCATTGATATAGGCTTACTGAATTTCCTGACTGTTCTGGTGTAAACCAGTTTGAACTGGTATGCACTGGTCCGAACTAATGCACTACGGATTCAAACTGGTTGAACTAGTCCACAATAAAAAATATCACAAGAAGCACCCTTTTAAGCACTTAATAAACATAATTGATACATTTTTTCTACTATGTTGACATTTTATATTTTCTCCTATAAGGTAGTCTTGATTGGTATATACAAGAGTTAGATTAGATTTTGTGTTTTTTGTTTTTGTTTTTGAAAAATGAAATGTGTTTTGTACTTTTAACTCGTATCTGCCTGACGGGTCAAAAAAACAATTTATAAGGGCTTATTGCTGCATTACAGTAGACATTTTGTATTTACTGCCTTACAAACCCAAACAAGCTTTATACCATTGGAAGGAGCGAATAATTGTCTTTAATGTGAAATATATTTTGTCATTTTCCTCGTCTCATATTGTTGAGTACGAAGAAAGACACTAACTTGTTGATCACATTACGGATTTTCCCAAGTGTACAGAGCATTTACATTAATTGTGTTTTAGACAGGAGTTCTTGTAGTTAGGCAGATATTAGTTAACAAAAGTTTGGTGTAGAGATGTATTTTTGTCAATGATACTTATATATATATATACACATTAGATTAACCGATATCAAGTTTTTATATAATGTTGTTACATGACCCTGCTTGGCTCTAAAGATGCATCACCCGATTTCTTTTTTTATAGCCAATCTGAAAGAAAATTTGTTTCAATATTGAATAGCTGTTTTCCCTTTAGGCCAAGAAGGTAGAATCTTACATTTGAGACACTGAGCACAAACAATTTTACAAATCTGTTGACGGATAGTCAAAATATACAAATTAATTGTCGGGATCTTATACTATGTCTCATAACCATGCACACTTTATGCACAAAAGTTTTTGATGGTTTTGAAATAGCATCATCTGTTAACATTCTTGGGGCCGATTTCACGATTCATCTTAAGATGAGTTGTCTCATATTGCCATTGTGATTTGCAGGTAAGATCAATCTTAGCTTTTTGTGAAATTGAGCGCTGTGCCAATAAGTGTGGGACTCCATACCTTTTACCATAACATTGTCATGGGAGCACTCGGGAAAAATGAAACAAAATATTAGTAAGATGAAGTAATCTCATAGTACATCTTCCCCCAAAATTAAATAAAATATCTCTGGCGTTAAAAGATTTTCAGGTACTTTGGATGCAGTTTGTTTTGCCCTTGCGAATTATGGTATTATTGTTCCCCCATTTACGTGTATCCGTGTTTAATAAAGTTTCTTTTAACAAAATAGAACGGTTTTACCTTTTCTTTGTTCAAATGTGCATATAACAAGAGTAAAAAGATTATCTCCGTGGACTCGGTTTGAATTCTGGAGCCTTGCATGATTCAAATGTGGATACAATGAGATTTGCGGCAAGACCAAACGGGCTCAGTGTTCTCTTTCGAACCCCAGAGCCTTGGGTTTTCAGTCCCTAGCTATGGACCCCACCAGAGCCTTGCATGTGGATTGGGTTTTCCTCCCACATCTAAAACTGAACATGTCATCGGCGCGTAATTAAAATAAGTCAACTGTTGTGAAACTACCTTCCTATTCACTCAAATTTCTGGCACACTATTGTTTAATACATGTATAAAAGGAATGACAAAAACTTATTCATTCTCAAAATGAAAGACTGTCTGTAAATATTTTCTTGACATGATAAATAAATCGGAAATATTGCTCATTACAATAAGAAGTGAAATCTGCAAAATATATGAAAGTAACACATAAATACTGGTATTGAACTCAAATAACAAGTTAAATAATTTATGAGGTAGGGCTTACATGTATGTAGAAAAGATGGCATCCCCTAGGGAGGGTTTGGAATTCAAAGGGCTTTTAGGAACAGTGTCCTAAGCACTAGTGAAGTACATGTAGATCAAAGGGCAGTCTTTCTTTTATGTGGAAAAATGACATAAAAAGTCTGAATAATCTAATGGCAGCTGCTGGTTGTTGCTAAAGGCGCAGCCCAATTTTGTTCTAAGGTCACAGGATGGACAAAAAGATCTCGGATATACGAAGAAGATAATCTTTTCTCACCAGTTCTGACGCTTCATTGACTTGTCAGAGGTTTTTGCCCACTCACAAGTTCTGTGAACTTGATGAGACCGATCTGGACTTGCCCTGAGAGAAAAGTTAGACAATACTTGTCAGTACTGTGGTGAATGTAGAAAGTGCTGGCACTACAGGGGCCACATTGGTCCTATACCCCACTCCCTGACGAAAAAGCCACACACACATTGAAATTGAGTATTTAAAGGCACTAGACACATTTGGTAATTACTCAAAATATATATTAGCATAAAAAACTTACTTGGTAACAAGCAACGGAGAGCTATTGATAGTATAAAACGACTCCCTCTGAAGTAACATAGTTTTTGAGAAAGAGGTAATTTCTCACTAAAATATTTGAATCTGAAAGCACACAAATTTGTGCGACAAAGGTGTTTTTTCTTTCATTATTTTCTTGCAACTTCGAGGACCAATTGAGCCCAAATTCTCACAGGTTTGTTACTTTATGCATATTGTTGGGATACACCAAGTGAGAATACTGGTCTTTGACAATTACCAAACGTGTCCAGTGCCTTTAATACATTTAATTTTGGTCTTATATCATTGTTTTCTTTTGATTATGGCTTCTGACCAAGTGTCCAGCAATTTCACGGTGAACAAAAAACACATTTTCTCTAAAGAGAAAACATAATAATCCCAGTGCATTTTAAAACTGTTTTTGTCTTTGCAGGGTTTCATTGTACACCATATTCTTTTTACAAAATTTACTCCAGAAATTCTGAAAGTTAATCCCGTGGGTGAGCTCAGAAATATTTCAGATATCCCAGACATAAAGTGGCTAATGAAAAACTTACCTTTAGTGAGCTGGTTAGAACAGGTTTACGTGCCGGCACCTTGCCCCGACTGTCTATAAACACTGCCTCTACAGAGAAGAGCGTTTTAAACAAACAAGTCTTTCAGTTAGCAGGAAAATTCATCTTTGTTGGTAGTTTGATACAATTTAATGGTCAACTTTTGATCACAACACTAGGGTGGTCAGGTTTTATTGAAAACAAAATATTGTTTTATATTCTGTGTCATGGTTTTTGTACAGTTTCAATTTGAACCGAACATTGATTTTTCCATAACTACCAATCCAGTACTTTGCCTTTACATATTTTGCCACACATAAACACTTGGACAAAAGCATGATATTTGCACAGAGTGTGATCAATATGGAAGATTTCAAATACAGTGTACCCTCTACAGCTTAAAAATGTCATCTTTTTTTGCTAAAACAAAAAAAGGACAACTTCTACGTTGCAAACCATGAATGAACGTCATGTAAGTGCAAAAAACGTAAAATCTCCTAAAGTAGCACTTATGTTATGCACGAGTTTGAAATTGTCGAAATGTTGCTTAAAATAACCCAGATGTTCACATGAAACAAGGTACGCTTTTGTGTGAGATACAACGTTTTTGCACTGACCTAACGTTACAAAAGGACCAAAACTTGTTGACCTCTTTCTCATGACAAAATGCAAAATCGGCCTCTCCTGTGAAAATCGTAGAGGGCACTCTGTAATGCAAATTGCAAATATTCAACATTGTGTTCTTGTTACCTTTCTTGATGCTTTCTTGGAGGTCAGAGGGCAAGTTGGACCATCCAGGGCCTTGTGTCAAGAGACTTGCGTTACTGACCATGTAACTGTAGAACTGAGTGTACAATTCTGTCACCAGGGTTACTGCATCCTGCAAAAGTGATAATGAATATAGATTTATTGTAATTTAATTGTATTCAATTCAATAAACATTGCCAACTTTGTGAGAGTTTCAGTTGTTAAAAGTCAATAGGTTGAAAAGTTGGAAATAGTTGGCATGGCGGAGTGGTCTAGAACATCAAACTCAAGTACTGATGGCCAGAGCGTGGGTTTGAATCCCAGTGGTGACACTTTTGTTCTTGGGTAAGACACTTATCCCCGGGAGTACATGGGTACCTCTGAGGGTAGGAATTGTGAATGATTATCAACCTGTGCGCCAATTTGGCTGCCGGTGCTGCATATTCCAAAGGAGTTGAGATTGTTTCAGGAATGCTTAAGGCCCAATGAAGAGAGATAGTAATAGTGTCAGAAGCTTTGGTACAATCTTCAATAACTCAAAAGCAATGCCTTTGATTTTTACTTAGTTTTAGTTTCATGAATCTGAACGCAAGATACTCACAGGGTTCCAGCTATCAGCATTTTCCTTGTCAGTCACTTCTTCATGGAAGAAACGTACCGCCATAAATGTTGCATTTGCCACGTCAGGCGTCAGTGCTGGAAGCACACGAGCAAATACCGGCTCCACCACATCCTTCTTCCAGTTCATTCCCTGAATTGCGAATATCAATTGTTCAAACAGTCTAATAAACATAGATTTGAAAATCATACTTCTCTGGCAAAGGGTAAATTATGTTTGTATATAAATAGGTAGCAAGCAAAGAAAAATTAGCTGATGCCAGATTCGAACCAGCGACCTCTTGATTATTGAATGAGTGCTCTATCAACTAAGCAAACCAGCCCTTTGTTGGTTTGGGGGGCGTCCACTTACACCAGTCATCTATTGCTCTGTGGGGGCCTGGTCAGAAGTCTACAAACCCTTGCCAATTGGCTAGGGATCATGCCTCGTCCAGCACTGGTGGACACTATGGTGCTCAGTGGACACTGTGGTGCTAGGTCGGCACCATGGTGTTAGGCATACACCATGGTGTTAGGTGGGGCATCTGGGTGAACACAACCTCAACTCACCCGCAGCTGTTCTCTGAACAACGGTTCCCCAAGGATTCCCAGGAAATTACACGCCATGTACTGCCTGCAGGTGCCTTGCAGCTGCAGAGCGATGGTGCGGACAGGGTTGGCCCATTTGATGTGAGGTAAATTACAGATCAGTTTGTCAATCTGAAGGAGGAGTGGGGTGGCAGATGCAGGGCTCTGAAACAACGAGACAAAAAGCATGAAAACAGATTTCAATATCTACATTTAACACTCTTTTGTACACTCTTTGTTCCTCCATTCGCCTCTTGAAGACATGAAATGCACCGCCGCAAAGTGCCCGTTCACTGTTTCCACCATTGGGAGGGGGGGGGGGGTGTCAATTCTTTAATAAGGGAATAAAAGAATGGCGACGAGTTCTTAAATGGCCGTTTAAAACCGGCAGGGTCGTGGCCGTGTGATAAAGGCCCGAGCCGAAGGCGAGGGCCTTTATGGCACGGCCACGACCCTGCAAGGTTTTAAACGGCCGTTTAAGAACGAGTCACTACTCTTTTATTCCCATTCATAAATGCCCTTTTGTTAAAAAGCGAAACAAAATTACAAGTAGGCCTATAGACAATCTGTGACAATCTGTTTGTTTAGCGAATTTTCGAAGTTTGTAAATTTTCTAAAACTTTTGTAAAATTCTGTTTTGTGCGCATTGGGTTGTGTGCACGCGCGTGTACAAAAAGATTACGCGTGGGTACTAATAGCTATATATTGCGTTCCGCGTAAGTAAACTGGCGTAAATGAGCTTGCGCGCTCAACACGCGAAGCCAACCGGTGTTAAACAGCTCCAGCTATGTCTTTATCAGCCGTTTAAACACCCCCACGTGACGTGCTCTCCACCAATAGGAATAGCGAAACTGTCTGGGGTATTTATGAATGTACATTTAAACTCCTAAAATAGGCGACAGAATAGGCTCATGGACACACTGTAACCCTTTGTGATATCAGTGCAATAGGCTCCTGGACACACTGTAGCCCTTTGTGATATCAGTGCAATAGGCTCATGGACACACTGTAGCCCTTTGTGATATCAGTGCAATAGGCTCCTGGACACACTGTAGCCCTTTGTGATATCAGTGCAATAGGCTCCTGGACACACTGTAGCCCTTTGTGATATCAGTGCAATAGGCTCATGGACACACTGTAGCCCTTTGTGATATCAGTGCAATAGGCTCCTGGACACACTGTAGCCCTTTGTGATATCAGTGCAAGAGGGTTAGAGGGTTATCGATTGCAAGGAGCTTTTAGGAACAGTATCCTTAGCACTAGAGAAGTAGATGTCAAAGAAATGTCTTTTATGTTAACAAATATATATAACAGCAACATTTTTCACCAGGTGGACATAAAAAACAGAACCCTGAACTCAGACAAAACAAATTCTCATCTCTGTTTTACGAATAGCAACTCACAAATGACTCAACAGCAAAGTCTGTACACTTGAAGAGGAGTTTTTGAGGTAAGGCAGCAAAGGTTCTCTCCATCCAGGCCCTGCTAAGATAATGCACAAGCCAACTGCAAAAAAAAAAAAAACCAAAATCATCAACATTGCAAAGTTTGATGTCATCTTCCAAAAGCTACTGACGCATCACTTCTGTACTTGTAATTTTATTTCAGGTTATAAACCACAAGGAAAAACTGACCGGGTAAATTTGAAATAATTCGGGGTTGAACAAGGAAAAATTGAGTAGAGCAGGATTTGAAGAAACAACCTCCTGTTTAACATGCAGGCGCTCACCAACTGAGCTATATAGCCTTATGTTGGCGGTCTCCTTATTTTGTCAATATCTTTGATTGGGGGTGCCAGTTAGAAGCTGTACAACTGTTAGCTGCAGTGTGGCCAGGGATCTCACCCAAGTTTAAAACAACTTTATTTATTTTATTTCATTACACCTTTAACAAATCCAACAGTGCAAATGCCAATAACAGGACCAGTAGGCCAATTGTAGGCCAAAAGAGGAAACCCACACAATCAGGTAGGGACTGAAATCTAATCCATATGCAAAGCTCCGGTCAGAGGTGGGATTCGAACAGGGTTACACGGAGGTGAGAGGCAGAGAAAGAAACTACTAGGCCAACCTGATCCCCAAGGAATCACAAACTTACCTAACGACACAGTTCTCTAGGTCAGAGAGTTGGACGGTGGAGCAAAGCGCAAAGCACTCTGGAACTCTTGCTAGGCATGTACCACATGGCTGTGTGGGAGTAGGAAATGGAAAAAAGAAGATGAACAAGCTGTTCAGAGCACCAGATTTAAGCTCTGGTGTTTCTGATCAGCAGAGTGTGGGTTCAAGACCTAATCGTGACCCTTGTGTTAGTCATTGAGCAAGATACTTTACCGTAATTGCTGTTGTCCTTCGGATGGGACATTAAGCTGTAGGTCCTGTGTACTAGAATTTGTAGTGCACGTAAAAGGACCCAGAACACTTGTTGTTGTGGAAGAGTAGGGGTTAACCCTGGTGTTTCTGGTTCACATAGCAAGCACCCTTGTTTACAGGTTTCCTCAGGCTTGCAAGCTACAGTGATTAAGTTCACTTATGAGGCATCCTTGGTTTCATTACAAGAAATAGATAATAGTATAATAAGTGCCGATTTGTTACTTACAGTGCAGAGCAATGATTTGGGTCCCTGCTCTTTTAAGAACCAACATTACTCAACAGAGATTTATCAAATGGTGTCAATGTAGACCTATCCGTTTTTTTAAAATCCAACTTGACAAACCTTATGGAAGAAGTGGCAGTACTCCTTTCTGAGCTTGAAGTCGATGACCTCTGTGAGGTTGTCCAGACCGTACATGTCCGCCAAGAACAGCAGATCCCTGTAAAAAAAAGCACATTGCAAAATGGTAGAGGATTTAAAATCTCTACATCACCACAAACAAAACAAAACCCAGTGGGTTTGGATCTCCCCTTGGTCCAGGCAGAACCCACCCAAACTCGAACAAAGGTCTTCTAGCCTCCCTGGTTTTTCTTTCAAACCTTCTTACAAAATGTCTTATGTACTGGGGGAAATTAATTACTTTACTTTTCCAAAAACTGCTGATGCATTCTTTCTATTAAGGTTGACAGAACTCACTTGAGCACCACACCATCTGGAAGTTCATATAGCCCTCCGTACATCCACTGTAGGGCCACCATCACTGCAGAATAGCTGAATCTTTAGTGTGAAAGAAAAACAAGAATTTAACCGTTTTTCTTTCTAAGTTATAATCACAAAGAAACCAGCTTGAAACCAGCAATGAATGGCAAGTCTTGTGTAGGTTTGTTATAAGGTATGCCAAAACTTTTGCAGTACTTTTCCTTGAAAATGTTTTTCTCCAAATTACCCAAGAATCTCGATCTCAGATGAGGCACTCTCTTTCCAGCTTCCGGCGAGCATTGCTGAGAAGTACTTCGACCTGGCACAAAGTATAAACCTGCGGGACACATCAGATTGGATATAAATTAAACAAAACAGCAACAAACATTCCAAATTCAATGTCAAATTTACTTAAAAGGCAAAGTATATCTTTGGATTTTGCTTTAATCTTATGAATGTAGATAAAACTAGCTTGTGAACATTTCATTACAAGTCATTGTAGCATCTTTGAGATATCGCCAAAAATATGGAGTGATTATGGAAAACTTTTAAAGGGGCACCAAGGCCAAGACCAGGAGCAACAGAGGCCATGACCTCTGTGTAATACACCGATCCATTAAGCCACGCCCATTTCTCATTGACCAATCACAACCGCGAAATCTGATCACCATTTGAGCCGTTTGGTGATCTTTGCACTAATGGTGATCGGGTTTCGCGGCTGTGATTGGTCAACTCGTAAGGAGGCGGGGCTTAATGGATCGGTCTATTCCAGGCCTGATATTTGTTCTGTAAAGGGCACTTACATTTGAAAATCCTAAAGTTAACTTAGGACTGCAATTCCAGGCATTGTAAAAGTTATTTTGTACCTGTGAGCGGGGATATTTTTCCCATCCACTTTTAGTGTGACATCATGACCAGCATTCCCCTGGAAAATACGCAGTAAATCTCCGCCGAGTTGACAAGCTGTTGGAGGCAATTCGTTCTCTTCTTGTGTTTTAGGTTCTCCAGTTGACTTATCAGTTTCTCCACCTGTTCCATTCGGTCTGGCCACAGACTCTAGGCTGCTTGTGTGATTAGTCAAACCAGATGTATCTTTATTTTTTGGCAGGGTGGTGCACTTATCTTTGTTTTCAACTTGCTGCAATGAGGCATCGTGCTCGTGTTGTACCATAGCTGCAGAGTCACATGCTACTTTAGGTTCTACAGAAGTGGAATGGTTTACTGGTGCAGTGGTCCCTGGTTCACATTTACCTTTAGGCTCTTCACTATTCATCATCGCACTTTGAGAATTATGCACCGTGGTACTTGGTTCAAAGGCAACTTTTGGCTCTTCAGTAGCATCATGGTTTTCTGGTGCGGTGGTCCCGGGTTCACATTTACCTTTAGGCTCTTCACTATTCATCATTGCACTTTGAGAATTATGCACCGTGGTACTAGGTTCACATACACTCTTTGGTCCCATACTCTGCAAGGTAGCGTATTGACAAACCTGCACTGACAGCATGGAGGATCCAACCGTCTGGCTCCCAATAGTCACATCATTTGTTTCAACACAACGTATTGTCTCCTCAGGTTGCTGTGTATCTCTTATAGTCTGGCACTTACTAGGGAGAGCATTTTCCAGGGTCTCCATGTGCAGTGAGTCAGGACACTGTTCAGAAACAGCGGTAGGGTCTCTGTTACAATCAGTCAGCACTGTCCCACACTCTATTGGTTGATCTGAGACATGTGACTTGATTGCGTCCTGGAATGCAACCCAAAAGGGACTGACATTGTCTTCCACATAGATAGCTCTGAGTATTAAAATCAATATTTCATTAAATTGTTGCAATAGTACATATTTTTCTAAATAAAAACTTCCTACTGTATGAGCTTTCAAAATCGTCCACTGTGGTTTTGAGTGATAGATAAACTATGCTAGCCTGCAATATGATATCATAAGCAAAGTCAACTCTCCTATTGTCTGACCATTCAATATCATCCACAGACAGTGGTTTAGAATGATAGATAACCTATGCCAGCCTGCAATATGATTTCACATGGTGAATGCAACAGACAGTACACAGTCAATCCTCCTACTGTATGACTGCTCAATATCATCCACTGTGTTTTGAATGCTAGATAAACTTAGCCAGCCTGCAGTATAATAAATCATGTTGTGAATGTATACATTACATGGTTCTGTGCAGTGTAATTGTGCCACCATACAAAAACCCATGCATATGGTTGGTCAACTCGAAGGAAAATGTTACAAAAACTAGGGAGACCGCCAACATAGGGCTAGACAGCTCAGTTGGTAGAGCGTCGGCACGTTAATCCGGAGGTCGTTGGTTCAAATCCCGCTCCATAGTAAATTTTTCTTTGTTCTCAACCCAAAATCAAAAGCTAGCAGAATTAAATGTCACCTGAGTAGATACTTGAGTTCCATGATGCTAACACCCAATGAGGACAAGTCGGCGACAACCTTCTCCCCATCCTTGCTCGAGGACATTCCCGGCTCTACTATGGATGAGAAGAAGGGTTCAAGACGGGATTGAAGGAGATGACGATGAACTGGTATCTTCTCTGAGTTGATGATCAATGACAAATCAGCGAACGTGCCATCCTCCAGCAATCTGAACAGTAAGTGATGAAGGGAAGAATATTAGCATCTTGGGAAAAAGAACCCCAAACAAAGATATTGACCAAAAAAAGGGAGCCAGCCAATTATAGGCCTAAATAACAAATATCTACAGGTCAAAGGTTCAAATCCCATTCTAGTCAATTTTGCTTTGCAAATTTTCTGTATAAAATTGGTATTTTGTATATAAATGAGCTCTGACAACAAGGTTAAAAAGTTCAAGTCAGTGGGAAAAAAAGTGCAAACTCAGTTATTAAGCATTTTCAAGTCAGATATCACCGTAGTTTTAGTTTAGAAATCTTCATCACCTGGTCATGTCTTCACGTAGCTGCTCCGATAAGACAACCTTGAGTTTGTCCTCTTCTTTGCGTGACTTGACTTTGAGGGCAGTGTTCGCTGCACCCGATACCCTTCTGCCAACCGATGACCTGGCAGGAATTTTAGAGGTGACGGTGGTGGCCATGATCAGTCTCTCACTCTGTCAAAGATTGATGTTAATAGTTCCCCCCTTTGCCTGAATAGCAGAGTAAATTGTCCTTGTGATGTTTCATTTTTTTTCTGTGGGGAAAAAAATAATAATGTTAAATTTATCTCAGAGTCAGTTTAAGATAATTTACAAGGGCGAGAGTAATTGCTGACAAAAAAGTCTGAAACAAGAATCCAAATGTTTTTGTTAGGTGGTATGTGGCAATGATGCAATTCCACCATTTGTTGACCCCTGGAATTAATATATTTCACAGAGTCTTTTGGAGCAGCATGTCCTCAGCACGACTAGTGTATTGTACTATACTGCAATCCTTCACCGATCTTGAACTCTGGGTGGCAGCAGATATGCCTCCATTACTGCGGTGTACCTGGGTGGTACTGCGCTGCCTAGCGACTGGTATAAGGTTTGGGCTACACGGCGATCATTTGATCAGTCGCAGGTTATTGGACTTTCACTTTGCAAATCGCTTAAACCCGTCGCTAGGCAGCGCAGTACCACCCAGGTACCACCGCAATAATGGCGGTATCTGCTGCCACCAAGAGTTCAAGATCGGTGAAAGATTGCTGTATAGTAGTAGTAGCTAGTACCATGGCCGGAGGAAGGAAATACTAGAGAAGTAGATCAAAGAGCAGAATTCCTTTATATAAATGTGGGAAAAAATTACAGCTTATTTTCTTCACCAGGCCGACTTCGAATTCCGATAAGTCTCAAATTTCTCATCACTGAATATGTGAAATATTTAAAAGAGCCTGACCCCAAAAAGAAATCCCAACATAGTCATTCCTACATCATGTACCTCCATGGTCATACCATACCTTGCTCTGTATGGGCATGGAGGTAGGCTACCATGGGTTACATGCATAAAGCCCCACTCACTGTAAAATTCTACATTACAAAACAATACAATCTTTGTTAATTTTGTAGCAAGAACAGATTCTCCAGAAAGTGTGTAGGCCTATAGCTACAAACTACAAAATTATATCAACTATTTAATTCGTCACTATTTCACACCATCAAACAACTAAATTTAAACATTTCTCATTCATGATTATTACCTTAATACTAATCCCAATATTGACGCCCGATAGTCGCCCCGATCAGTAACAAAACATAATACCATCTAAGTTTACATAACAAACTCATCGTGCCCTCAACGCTAGAGCTAGCGACCACACGTTGAACGAGAACGTCTAATAATAGCATTTCAAGATGATGACGTCATTTTCTATCAAAACGCTTCCGGCCGGTAAATGATTGAGTTAATTTTTTGCATTTGCAACAGCAATTTAAATCATGGGCGAATGATGCTACTTACTTTACTGACTAATAGTAAATATTTGTGTCACAACAATGATTAATTCTATAGAAAAACATTGAAAGCTTAAATTCCAGTGCCACACCCGCCCCCCCCCCCCCCAAAAAAAAAGAACCCCAAAACACCCCCTCAAAAAAAAAAATAAAAAAAAAAAAAATCAGATATTTTTTTTTGCAATGTAATTTGATATCGACAATACAACTCTCTATAATAAATACATTTCTATTATTTAGATAACTATCAAAGAAGTGCCCCCGTAGCCCACCCAGGCACCACCCCCCCCCCCCCCCCCCCCTGAGTACCCACCCCAAATTCACAGAAATAATATTGTTTTACTTTTAGTTCTTCTGCATAGTTTTACTTATTTTTTGAGAAGACTACCTAGGTTTGTTTCAAAGCTTTACTTTTTTATTTTTCCAGTTACTCAGGCTTATAATAAAATTTCATCCACTTTTTAAAATATTAAAACACAAATATTTGTTTAATTGAATTTTAAATTATTTTTAGAAATTTCCTTTAAGTAACATCTAGTACCTGTAATACTCAATTCATAAAATTCACACAATTACATACTGGGGACCAGACTGAGCGAAGTGTAACTGGTATCCTGCAAAATGTACACTTTATAAAATGAAATACCACGAGTACCATGCAACAGGGCCAAACGTGTGCTGCAGCAGCAAAGCAGCAGCAGCATTTATATTTAGACAGTTCAAGATGCAAAGTTGATGTTTGCGTAGTATCCGCTGTTTTGTACACAATCTTGACAGCTTGAATATAGTGCTCCGAATTTTCAAGGAGAGTTTCTTGTCTTTTGTTGGTAAGTTTCTTTCGGTTGGATATTATAAATAATTCCTCAATAATGAAATGAGAATGATTAGTTTAAAAGCAGTCTTTTCTCTGAAAAACAACCCAAGTAGCGAGGCCAGCGATGGGGTCATTTTTCGCCTTCCTATCTGTCACCACACTAAATTTGTCTTTTTCAATCTTTGATTTCTAATAGAAATACTCGCCGAATGTAAAAGAAAATTCATCAAATTGAAGAGGAAAACATGCTTGTTTGATTGGTATTGTTCATTTTGATACTTACATGATATTTGAAGCACAACTTGCTTGAAGAAATTCTCTTTTGCGAGAGTGATTTTTTATCGCGGACGCGGCCATTTTGGTTTTTGACCGCCTGATCTGTGTTTTCATTTTTACTCGCTTTCGTGCGAAGTTTGGTGTATGTAATTTTTTTGGTGTAAGATTTGGACAGAGAATGAATGTAGCTTTCTTTTGATACTAAGTTTGGCAATTTTGGTGCATTTTGAGGTAAGAAATTTGACTTTGAATGAACAAAATTCATGCAAAAAGTTATATTTTGTGCAAAAATTTGAGCTTTTTTTCAGAAAAATCCAGTTAAAATGGGGTTGAGGGAGCTGGAAAGGTTGATTTTAGGGATGCTTGAAGCCTTCCAAAGGCAATGGAATTAAAAAAATTCTAATTTTCCATGTCGCCTTACGCCGCAAAGAGCTTTTAGGAAATGCGCCGTGCCGATGAAGCAGCGGCAATTTCAGGACGATGTCAAGCACAATCTTTACAAACGCGCATTTTTCAAATTTGCGCGCGCAATTGTGAACGAATTGCACACGTATAATTTCCAATATTGTGCTTTTGCGCGCGCAAATTAGAACTGCGCTACATTTGTGCATTACATTATTCTGACTTTGAAAATGAGTTTAACTTATATTATATTAAATAATAATAAGACAGATCTGATGGTGGTCATAACAAGAGAACTTATATTTACTACTTTCTATCTTATTTCTATAAAGTTTTTTCACCACCTGTCTCTTTGCTGCTGTTTATTTTTGAATTGTTTTTATTAATTCTATTTTTATAACAAGAAAGAAATAATTATCATATCATTGCCGTCATCTCCACCACACCACTCATCATGCACTATTTTATTATTACTAGTACTACTCCTATTTATAGTTAATAAAATATGTTTTATCATTTTACAGCACCACAAATTTACTCAGCATTTTTGTATTTGCTGTTGTTTCTCACCAATTTGTTTTTCATAGCATACATGTAATAGTTTCAATATTAAACATGCTTTATTATTTATTAATGACACAAATAGCCTATTAATTACGGGTTGTTTTTTTAGGGCAAATTTGTTTTCCATTTGCTTTTTGCAATGAGGGGCACATACTTTACTGTGTTGTGTGTTACAGCACTTTTTTGTTTTGTCTTGTAGAGCTACAGCTTATTTTAATTTATTTTATGTTGTCCATCTTGGTACTGCAACATTGCTTATGAAGAGTCACAAGAAACTCCTTGAAGATCCATCTACAGGCTAGAGATCTGGTGATTGAAGAACAAGATAAACAATTTTTTTAGAATTAAATTGCTTTTGTTTTAATATATTTTGTCAATTTTGTTTACAAAGTGAAAAAAACAATACATTAACAAGAAAATAATAGGGGCCTGCTCACATCACCTAGAAGAGTTCCAGGAGTCAGGCATTGGTGTCATCTTTTTATTTGGTTTGCACATTGCATTGGACTTGCCAAGATCTATAATTTGGTATCCATTATGATTTTGCTATGTTACAGTATACACAAACAGATTTTAGACAAGTAATCTTGCTGTAAATATGCATGATTTAAAAAAAATATATTTGTTTACATAACTTTTCTTTTGCTTTTGTTGCGACATGGTGTAACTTCACCATGGAAACATAATATGTGTTTAATTTAGAAAGCACTGTATTTGGTTCATCCTGAGCCGTTTGTTGGTTAAACAATTAGTGCATATTTCTATTCAAAGGCACAACTAATTACTTTATAACAATCGGGAGTCAATTTAAAAAGTGATGACAGAAAACAACACCCTAAAAATTGGCATTAAAATTGTCGTAACTCCTTACCAGAAAAAGCTATGAAAATAATTTTACCACCATTGTGATCCTCAGGTTGTAAGCTTTCCAATGATATAAAACTTGTCAGTGAAATAAAAAAAAAAGCAAAAAGTGCTGTCCTCCCTAACCCAAGTTTACAGACCTCACATTTTTGTTGTGACTCTTTTCCTGGTACGTACTGACTGACTGTAGACTTTGTTACACGTGTAGTGTTTAAAATTAAAATGTTATGTTAAACCGGCCATAGAGCAATGGTTAAACCATGGAGGTAGGACACCTCCATGGTTAAACTGTCATGACTGTTGTTTTGTTGTATACTGCTCCATGCTTTTCATGCTTTTACTAATTCTATTTTGCATTGTAATTGCTCCTCTCCTGACTGTAGTTTCATTGAATCATTGGTCAATCAAAAAGACAAAATAATAATTTAATAAAACAAATCAATGAAAAATCACTCACAGTCACATCCACCTGACAATGTGACATGCCTGAGATAAACTTAATATTTTTGCAATATTATTGCATTGGCATGCCATCCTACTCCTAACTAGTGTAACGCAGGAAATATCGTGGTACTATATTGTATAACAATTATCCACGTCCCTGGTTAATTGTTCTAGTGTTAGTGGAGCGTGCCGGAGCAGAGAGGGAGTGTAGACTTCAGGATATATAAATATAATGATTCACAGGAACAAGCTTGAGTATGTAGAAACTCGGTTGTGACTTTATTCGTCTGAGCAACGTTGTATAAAACTTTAAAAGTACATGCACATACATTATAATGTAAGGTACAATTAAATGAATCTAGCTCCGTAGATATGTGAGAGGCAAGTCTCGGGTTAACAATAAATCTAGCTCCGTAGATATGTGAGAGGCAAGTCTCTGGTTAACAAGTTGAGAATCAAGAACACTGAATGAGAACATGGGGGAGGTTATAAAGGGTTTCTAGAAGTCCAGTTAGGTATATATTTAGAAATGATGTCACAGAGAAAATACATAAGACCGAAGACATCACGTAGATATCACAAGATCGTAGATATCACAAGATCTATTCTACCAAAGGAGAATGACATAAAAGTTTATTTATAATTTTTGACTATGGTATGGGTTGTAGGGCCTATTGTTTTGACACATTTGATTTTTATTGAAATAGTGCATCAGTGATTTATACTGAAATTTAAACCTATAAACTTTTGGGGGTCACTGATCACTGGGATCTTGTCCTGTCTCGCGCTAAACAGGAATAAAAATTGGGGATCAAAAATACATGTCGATCAAAAACATGTGACGGCATGACGGTATGTTCCAGGTTTTTTACACAGTCATCTTTTGTCTCGGGTCGGACTATCATACAATACATAGTTCATCCATGGTGGCTGCTGCTCTATTATGGTCGGACGGTTACAGTAGTCAAAGCTTTACTATTTAGTCAGGCTACCTCAAACACACATGAAATATAATTAGTATGAACTTGAGACCAGTGTTGAACGGTGTTTAAAAATGTCAAGTTTGTTGAATTGATAGTTCCAGTGACAGAGTAGGCTTTATGTGCTTGTTTTTAATATATGTAAAGATTATCACAAAATGTTTACCATCTGAAATGTATGCTTTGGATGTATAATGAAAATTTACAATCACTTTTAAAAGAAGATCTTTTTAAAGTAGTCACATCTGATGTTGGAATGTAAATTATGCTCGTAGCATAGAAATAGAACCCGGAGAACGCTGAGCTCGACCGCCTTCTGTGTTGTCTGTGTATGGCAAAATGATCATCACGTGACACGCGTGTATGGCAAAATGGCAACGCACATAGATCGTTTCTACGTGTTTTCATTGGTCAATGTTCATGACGTCTACTGTATGGCAAAATATTATCACTGGCTTATCACTGACCAGCCTCGCTACCATGGGCAGCGCGCCGTAACACCCGGCGTACGTCTCTAGCCATACACGCGTTTTAAAAAATGGCGTACGCGCGTCCATAAAAATGGTCTCACAACGAAATCGCACGCACAGTGACACACTCAGCGTTCTCCGGGTTCTATTTCTATGGCTCGTAGTCAAATACTGTATGGACATGGTAACCTCAAAATAAAGGTCAAATAATACACCACAAGAGAAACTGGGTAAATTTTAAATAATTTTGTGTTATAAACAAAGTAAAAATGGCTAGAGCGGGAGTTGAACCAATGACATCTGGATTAACGTGCTGGTGCTTTTACCAACTGAGCTGTCTAGCCGTACAGTTGGGGGTGTATGATTTTTTGTGAATCTCTGCTCGGGGGGGTGCCAGTCAGAAGCCATACAACCTTTTAACTGCTGTGTAGCCACACTAGCCAGGGATCACTCGCACGATTACGATACAACCTTTAGAATGTGTCAAACTATAGACTATGCAAGTCTCGCACGTAATCGAACTTCCGGGACCATTGTGGTCCCAACCATATGGAGTTTTACGTTGGCAAGATTTTGTTTCGTCTATTATTTTAGTTTAACGTACTTTATGACCATGAAAATTACATACATGTATGTTGTTGGGAATGTAATACTAAGTGATACCAAATATGAAAGTAAAATCAATTCAACACAATGAAGAAAACCCAAGAATTAAAATTGACCTCAGCTTCCGGTTACTTGCAAAACATTAAGAATTTGTGCCCACCTCCGATCACCAAATTTGTTTTGGTCGCGCGATGAAAATCACCAGACGCTGTAATTGTCAGACGCTATTAAAAGCCTCTTTATTGCAGTCTACGGTTGTTGAGGCGTCAGCGTCCTCTTTAAACTGCGTCACGCGTTAATTCTACACCCGTGCGATCATCACGCGTCTGCGTTTAAACCGGCTTTTAGTGGCTGCACGTACTCTGGCATGGATTTACAAAAGGGGTTCCTTAAAAGTTAAGATCGAGTAAGCATCCTTGTCCCAGAGTTTTCAGTTTGTTTCAACAAAAACTAACAAATGATTAGTGTTTTTGTTATGAAAGCTAAAACTCATTTTATACAAATTGTAATGAGTATTTTTGTTGTTCAGATTTGTTCATAGATATAATTTAAAAACAATGATTTGATTTCCGGAAAAAATTGTTCTTCGCTTGACATGTTTTCTCGTTCTGATACGCGCGAGACTTGCACAGTCTATTCAGTTTGGGAACACATTGTGAAAAAAGGTACAATATGCAGCAATGTACAATAATGTCTCAAATGTGAAGTTTAGTGATGTATTTTTAAATATAGGATGTGAAGTTTGTAAACATGTGTATGTAAACATAAACAATACATGTTTATGACTTGTTTGAATCTACTAGTACAAATTCTGCATCCCCACATTTCCTCTCTTTTTCGAGCACACTATTAAAAAAAAAAATTTGGGGGGGGGAATGGGGGGAGGATCTGTCTTTTAAACTACATGTTAAATGACTTTGTTAAACAGACAACAATGAGGAGATTTGTGAAATTTGAATGTTAAACATTGTTAATTATTTGTGTTCTTCGCAGTACATAATGTGTACATGTCACATGTCATTATTTCGGGACATTTAAACCCACAAAATATCATGTCTTTTTTTGTAAGGGGGTTTATAGGCATGGGTCGTACATGTGTAGGCCAGTTTAATTTGGCAAAGTTGACATGAGTAAACGACCTGTAACTGAAGTCAAATTGATAAATTTTTTATTTTTTTTTGCAGCAAGGCACTTATAAATTATGTACTAAACAGTAAATCATGGGGAGATTTTTGCAGAGGCATCAAATAGGTCAAAACACAAAAGGTGACAATAACCTACATGCAGATCAAATGGTAGTAATGTGTATCATGTATTAAATGATCCAACACAGGGCTAGCACAATTCCGTATGACTTTCAAGCTCTATGAGGGGATTTTACAAATTCCTTTTATATTCCACAAGTAACCTCATGTTGACCTGAATTGACCCTCTCTTTAGGACCCTTCAGTAAAAATATCCCTCCAGGATGTGATCTGGTGTGAAAAGGGATAAATCTCACAGGATATACATGTAATTGTATTTACTTGAGTGCATTAAGAGGCCGATTACTAGTGCTATTAACCCCTAGGAGTTGTTGAATCAGACTGATGTTTGGTTCCTCTGCTCTGACTGGCATGACTGGAGGGGATTGCGCTATTAATTGGTAAGGGACATTGGTTGGTCCCGGAGATGCGAGTTGTAGTAGGAAGATGGTAAGCATGGTTGTGAGTGATTGTCAGTTGGTGGAGAAGCAGGCTGTGTTGGATGGTGGGCCGGGGGGGGGGGGGGGGGGGGGGGGGGGGGGTGGGGGGGATGGTCAAGTTGTTTGTTCATGACGGGGTTGTTTGTTTGCTTAGACTTGTCTTCCCTTCCAGGGAACTGATGGTTTACTTGACTTGCTTGAATGTCTTTGAGTGCATTATCATTGGTTGTATGCAATGTACATCCACCCTTGTATACATGTCCACAAATGGTGTGATATGCACTTGAATTACAAACTGCTTGTTTTGATCATGTTGATATGTATAAATGCTCCAGCAATGGGCGTTAGTAAATACTTTGAACAAAGCCGATTGCTAACTCTTGCTGGACAGCAACGTACACGTTTACAAAGCGGTCACTTGGTGCATTTGAATCTATATTTAAAGGTAGAGTATTTTCCTTGGGTAATTACTCCAAATATTAATGATCATAAAAAACTACTTGGTAAAGAGGACTGGAGAGTTGTTGATACATGTTCTATAAAACATTGTTAGAAATGACAGTCTTTCAAGTAATACAGTTTAATTTAGAAGAAGAGGTAATTTGTCACCCCCCCAAATTTGATCCTGAGAAAGAACCAGGCAACTGAAAGCACACATACTGAATGTAGTTTTTTCTTTCATTATTTTCTTGCAACTTCGATGTCCAATTGAGCCCTGAAGTTTTCACGAGTTTGTTATAAATGCATTAAAAGATGTTTGGATACACCAATGTAGGATACTGGTCTGTGACAATTAACAAAAATACATTTGATACCCTGACTTAAAGAATTTGACAGTGTTTTGTCAAAAACGAATGGTAGGGCACAACGATTCCCTTCGATCGTTGCCACAATTTTTTGAATGGACACAGGATTTAAGCGCCAGAGGCAAGGTAGTTTCCTGATGGATGTACAACTCTACATGTACATGTACATGTAGTTATCAAGTTGCAGATAACTGTATTGAACATGTATAGGGCACTAGGAGTCCGAAGATTGTTTTCATTTTGCTGCAAAAGAAAGAGAATTAAGGTACAGTTGAAACCTTTTTTATTGACCTTATGCATATGACGTAAATTGAGTAAGGCGCTTTCACCTAGAGGTCAAAAGGACATTGTTCATTGGCCAGTTTTGTGCGCCGCGCGTACAGATCTGTGCGTTTTCCATTGTTTCATCATCAGTTTACCTCTAAGATGGCGGCTGAATGACGTCAATGCATAAGGTCTATTGCAGCGTCACAGCCTGAGTTTTGGCAACCAAGGTTGGTAAACTGTGGGAAGCCATAAATGCAATGCAAAAACAGATAGGCACAGTTTGTAATAATATTACACAAACTATACTGGTATATTAAAAAATAATGAGTTTGTTGGAAACAAAGCAACCAATCATGGGATGTATTGTTATTTTATTGAAAGTTTGCAGAAATGTTGAATTTCAGCCGTCCATGCCAATCGACCCGTTTTTTTAAATCAACAATAGAAAGGTCTATAGATAGACTGCTTTGTCTTGTTCCCTGTCAACTATATATTGATCATGAATGCCATTTTCATTACACCAAAAAGGAACCTGACTATTTGCCTTCTAGCCTCGGTTTGATGACATTGGTTTGAATGGGAGAAACACATGACAGCTGCATCATGTTAAAGGTTTCTTGTATATTTTAGGAGTTCAAGTCCTGCCTCATGTAGACCATGTAATACTTATTTGTTTACACAAGTGCATTTTACTGGTAGAAAACAGCTCGCCAGAGGTCAAAATTTGTTATTATTTTGCAGGGATTCCATTTTCTATTGAATAAGAAAAACAATGAATAGAAAAATTGTCCGATTGTGTAAACCTTCAGTTGTTGTGTGCTGATGTAGTAAAAGTAAACAATATAAATTTTGTTTGATCTGCCTTGAGTCAACAATAAAAACAAACCTCTGTTTACATTCAAACCGCCCTCTGTTGACAAGTCTGTTGTCCAAGTCATGTTCCGCCGGGCAAAAAGACGCGTAGTCATAATAATATTGCGTACAGTACACAAAGGTTTTGCCCGGCGACATGCGCGCGCATCATGTTATGATTTTCAAATGACGTCAGAGGTCACATCGTCTATACTATAGATAGTTCCCAGTAGACGCCATCTTTACGGGCAAATCGCATTTTGGCTTGCAGGCGCGTCAAGCGCTCAAATTATTAACGCAGCCGCGTCGTTTACTAACCAATCACGCAATGAGTTTGGTGAAATGTGCGCGTGCTGCACGCCGTTCTCACGCGTAACGCATGACTGTGTGTTCCAAATTGCCCGTAAAGATGGCCGATTTACGTCATATTGCAACCTACATGTATCTATAGATATTTGTAGTTACTCATCAAATGTGGTTGCTTGTAGTGTGAATAAATAGAATGGAAGAACATGCACTATGGCTTAGCATTGACACCAACGTAGCCTTGAAGTTATTTATTGTCAGCTGTTTATTGTACACCTGTGGTTGGGGGGAGGAGTACTTGGACATTGTTTATTAAAATGATAAGCTAAATTCATAAACAGGCAGTGAACATTTCATGGAAATTTATGTCATACATACATGTACATGATTGATTATGCTCGTTTTTATTCTCATGCACTGAACCTGTCTGACAAGTGTGTGTATGTAATGTATTGCAAAAGTGACTCACAGATATTTAGCACTGGAACTGTGTGTATAGTTGGGTCTTGAAGTTGCTCATTAAAGCAAAATTTATTCTTAATTTTTGGAACTCTTGGTTTATTTTAATCCTATATAAATGTAGATAATACAATAGAGCTAATCTGTGAAAGTCTCATTTCTAAAGGTGGTAGTGTTTTTGAGATATTGCCGGAAATCTGTAATATGTCCACGCAGGAAGAATAATTTCTGATAGGAATACAATCTCAGAAATGTATCTGACCGCAACGTTTCTCAGATTCAAATGTTTTTGAATCCCTCTCTCTTAAACCACATTCCTTAGTAAGGGAATTTTTCTCAGCATTATGCACTATCAACAGTTGCAGTGCTTCTTACCGTGTAAGTTTGTATGGCCACTAAATTTTGGAGTGCTTACCAAAGGTACCGTCCATTTAATATACTATTTTTTTCCAAACTCAACCAGTCATACACATACATGTAGGCTACATGTATAAGGCCCACATCATTCCTTTGAATGTTATGCAACCCAATATCATTTCCTTGTACTATGTACTTCGTATTCTAATTATTAGGATCATACAGGTGATCTGGTCAAATTCTGTTTAGTCATCCTGCTAGGATGTAGTCAACCAATAAATACATTACACACTGATCTTTATTGATTATACACCAGGAGAGATAAAAGGGGGGGGGGGGGGGTTGATAAACCAGTAGTCTGGCTGACTGTGACCTGGTATTAAGGTCACCATTGTTGATGTTCACAGGAGACTATTGTATAGACCAATCACCATAACCTTTGTTTACAAAGAGAATGACCTTGTACATTCCAGGGCCTTTCTAGCAGTCATAATTTCCACATAAAAGTATAAAAATAACAGCTGAACAAATTTTAGATGTGCCCCCTTTCTTCATATCAAAAGTTTATAAAAATCAGACAGTGCAATCTTCTTAAAATATAAGATTTGATGCGTTCCTCCATTGAGGTGTGTACATATTGTGCCTGCAGTAAGTCCATGCTCGGTGGTTCTTTTGTAAACATGTGATGTCACAGGTCACATAGTCTTGTATTGGTGATGAGCAAGCTCGTTGTATTTACTCAGCAATAATGTATAGCATAAGAAGTGTCGATGTCAGATTTTTTTGAATTGATCCCCAATATTAAGTATTTTTTAATCAATTTTTCAAAATTCTTATCGGCATTTAAAACAAGCCTTAAAAAAAAGTAGTTTACCTGATTGATATCAGAATCTAAATTGAGTATTTGAGTAATATCGATATATTGTACAACCTGGGAAGTGGCAATTATTGACAAAATAGGGAGACCACCAACACAGGTACATGTACATCAATCTGGAGGCTGCAGGCTCGCTCTTGTCGATTTTTCTTTGGTAAGAGACACAATGTATTCAGACTGAAATACTGTCAAAGTCTAGAAAGTGTTAACGTTATTGCTGCATTTGAAGTGAGCCTAATATTCAATATGATATGCAAAGAAATCCCTGACAATACATACATTTGTAAATGGTTGCTGTTTTTTAAACCCCGGATCACTCAATTCCCTGAAAATCTCACTGGATGGTTGGATAACAGATGGTGTGTTTTTTGTTATGCAGTTTAGTCTAAACACAATTTTCCTCAAATTTTTTGCATTAGTAATTTGTGCACATATGTAATGTCTACAAAATACTCATGTTGGCCATGACATTTCCCTTGCATTGTTTGGATTGTGTGGTACAGCATGTCTGCCATGAATAATGAACCATCAACATCCTTTCTGTTCTTGTTTTTATTCCTGTATTTGCAATGTGGAGTTTATATTATTGTATCAACCATGCCATCAATATTTAGAAAGTAAACAGGTGTATATAATTTTCAATTTTAGTTCAGCCTTTTCTTGAGATTCAGAATAAAATAAACGACATGTTTATTTTGAAGTTCTGCCTGTACAATAACACTGCAGGGCTCGAATTTGGGGAAAAAATCCACAAGACCGCAGGGCTTGTTGCTCAGAATTTTTACTGGACCGGAACATTTTGTACAAGACCAAAGTCATATGAGAAGAAAAAATCCAAAACGCAACAAAAACACACCAAAAGTTAACTTGTTTTTTCATACTTCTGCGCCTGTGCAAGTTTTTCACTTGCAGATCGCTTAACAGGCAGTTTGGGCTTTGAAACCCCTTCGAGAAATTTCCACATACATTGTACCTTCTTTTTACACGACGTTTGCTGCCATAGAAAAAATGAAATCAGTTTTGACGATCGTTTTGACAGGACAACAACATTGTCAAAATTTAACATACGAAGCATGCAAGACGTGTGGAAACAAGACGTTACTTTTAATCCATGCAACACAGGGATGTGTGGTGTTGAAAGAATACAACCTATACGTCATTAATACGATTTCAACACTGTATAATTCGTTGGTAAGGTATCAGACTTTAAAGTGACTACATCCAATGTGTTGCTTCAACACATCATGACATGCACATGGTCAGTGGTGAACGAACGAAGTGCTGTACTGTGGTGTTCTGCCGGGCACCAGTACAATCATGCATGCACGGAATGGAGGGTGCCGTTCGCTCGTCCCCCCGGGTGCCTAAAGCCTATGGTATGGTTTGAGCCCAGTGTAGTTGTCGTGGGCATGAGCAAACTGGATAGGGAACTTGCAGCATGAACGGTCGGCCGGGTTGGATGTGTTCCGCGCTCGGAAATAATTTGACGACAAACAAAAACTTTTCAAACTGAGATTTAAATACATATTTAATGAAAGATAATACATTTCATGTTAATAATACTTTTATTATGTTAAAAAAACACAAGACCGCCGGACTTGTTCGTTATAAAGTTTACTGGACCGATGCTAAAATCACTGGCCTCGGGCCTGCGGTCCAGTGTTAATTTCGAGCCCTGCACTGAACGATTTCCCTTGTATAGCGAAGCAAATTGCTACGCAAAATGCATTCATGAGTTGCTACTCAAAAATCAGGAGTTGCTACTCAATATTAGCATTCAGTGTGCACAAAACAAGTTCAGTCTGAATATTTTGCTATGCATAATTGCTGGATTAAATCATTCCCTGCAGTAGCAAATCCTTCTACCCAATTGCCAAAATGAAGGATTCAGAAGGACTGGGGCCAGGAGGCCCAAACAACAATTACTTGTCACAGAATCAGGCATTCAAATGTTTTATGTCGCGGGTTGTCCGCAGGTGTTTTTAAAACTGGGGAGGGGGGGGGGTGCAATCTGGACCCAAGTTGTTGGAGTTTGGCCTAAGAACTCTACTAAGGTCCTCAGAATTTTAGTTTTTGAGAAAATATAATTAGCTGTTGCAAACTGATTACCAACCAAAACGACTTATAGTATAAATGCAAAAAAATAGTTACTGGCCCGAAGTTTTGACCCTAGCACAGTCTTTCTCGAAGGCTAAATGACAACACAACACACACAAACTGAATAAACTGATGTAACAAAAACAGTCAAGCGGAAAGAGATGACAGAGGTGAAATGTTTTTTGTGTACATTATTCTTTGATTGCAAAGGACGGTTGATTATATGTAAATATGTGAACTGTAATTAACTAATTATTACCTCTTCACTAGTTCGCTAGTTTTCAACTAGTTTTCAATAACGTGGTACATGTACACACTAAAATATTCGCCCATGATTGCAGCCATTCACTCACTATCACATTCATGGTAAATGTGTTCATGAATGTTGATTAAAAACTGTACAGCAAATGCTCTACTCCATGGTCTGGTACACATTCTCGTCATGTGCTGCGGAGTCAGGTTTAATCAGGAGTCAGGAGGAGCTCCGACTAAAAACACCTCAGCAGTCACAGCCTGGACCAGTAATAATAAAAACAGATGAGTTTTTCCCCCGGTACTAAATATGGCAAATTGCATACCCCTCGCTGAGAAACTGCCAGCGCTTCTTCTCCTCAACATCCCCCATGGGAGATTTGGAAGAAATGTTCTGAATGTTCAATGTGGTACAATGTAGGCCTATTGGATTATTTAGCCTTCCCTCCATGCTATGCCTACATGTACTGCTCATTTCCAGATGTGAACTACTCATGTTTACTACGCAGTACACTGGGATTGTTACAGTGGGCAGCTTACCGTGGATTTGATGGATCGGCAGCCATTGTAAAATTCCTCTCATGGAATATAAAATTGCCTTTTGTAGTTGTCATTTACTATCAAAAGAGAACGTGCAGGTTTAACTTTACATTATTTAGGCTCGCTATGGATTAGGGCCTAACTCTGTCACTATGGAATTGTGCAGCTTGTGACGGAATTGTTGAAAAAACAATTCCCAACACTCCATCGTTGAAAGCCTGGTAACTTCCTCAATTTATATTGTTATTATAAGAAGTTTGGTGCTAAGATAAACCTTGCAATACACTCTTGATTAATATTGATGTAATTATTTTATGGATCAATCCATTTTTTCACGCCAACGTCATAAACATAACAAATTCATTTGCAAATATGAAAAATAATCACTCACTCAAATGGTATTTCTCATTTTAATTAATATTGCACCATTCATCACTTTCAGTTTTGATGTATTTTTTTCCAGATTCCAAGAGAAGTGGTACAGAAAGTTCAAAAGCACACCTGATACAAGGAAATGTTCTGAATATGCAAATTAGGTGTTCATCCATTACTCGTGAAGAGTGACCTGAAGTGACCTGTGTACAACAACACCATTAGCTGCTCAACCACAGGGCCTTCTGTTGAGCTGTGGCTAACTTGACAGCTCCTACGTTTTAACTTATGAACCCACCCAGTGTAGAGGAACCCTGAATGAACCCAGCAAGTGTGTTCCAAGGCGAGCCTTTGGGTCTTGTTTTGATTCACCCAGTGTAGTAGTTGGGACTGTGCGGGATTGAGTGACATAACAGCTGCTGTTGACAATCGCAGAAGAAGTTCCTCAGCAATGTGACTTGTTGGATCGTTGTCATTCTTTGTCTTGGCCGCTTTCTTCAGTAGGATATATATAACAATTTTGGAGGAACAAAAGGACAATGATACAAAACGGGTTCTTGGTGAATTGTAGATAACTCTTCCACTCGGTAAGTTTATGAAAGTATGTGGTATAACTAGACATTTTCATTTTGGTGATAGAGCAGTGTTCTCCACAGACTCTTCTGTTGGGAGAGCAGTATGATGACATTGGATGGGCACCCGCTGGAATGATGTGTTTGGCAGAGTGGCCTTAAATTTCGGAGGGCAGCCCTCCCTCCCAAAACCCACACATGGAGAACACTAATGGAGGGGGTGGGGGGGGGGGGGGGGGGTGCTAGCGGGGGCAATGACATAATTAAGGGGGCTTTTGATGTGTTGAAATACATGTATTAATTTGTGCATTTTTCTTCCGATCTCATTTGAGGGGGTGGGGCAAGTGTTATGCTCCCACCCCGTTGCTGGCTTGTTGTACACTTAAAAGTGGTTTGTCATGAAAACAAATTGCACAAATGGGTACATTATAACACGTACATGTATGTAAAAGACATCCTGTGGTTTAAACCTTTTGGGCAAATGTACACGTAATTGACACAACAGGCGCACCCCCCCCCCCCAGTTGATTTAATGTGTTTGTTTTCTTTATTTTTTTTTCATCTGCGTGAGTGGAGTATGAAGTGGGTCACCATCTGTTGACCCAATCATATTCGTGCAATTTTCATGGGAACAGCACAATGGAATCAACTCAAAACTCTCACAGGTTGCCAACAGTATCCCCATGTATTGATCTTTATAAAGTATGTAAATATGGTCACGTACATGTATGTATGTAAACCTTAGCTAATATTGTACACATTGGAAACAAACAAAAAAGTACCTGCCTTAAGAAAATATATAAAAAAAAGGAATGAAAAGGTTTTGCAAACATTTAGAGCCCCATTTTATAAATCTGGTCGGCACAACAACAAAAGTTGCTCAGCACAGAAAAGTCTTGCTTCAAATCAGAGGAAATGGGTTTGCCAGAAAAGTACCTGCTCTAAAAATAGCCCCCCAAAACCAATAATGTAATGAAATACATGCTGGTTTTGCAATCATCTACATGTACATTGTAGATCCCATCTTTGCTTTGCTTTGCTGTTTTATGGATGGAAAATAGTTTTCTGATTTAATTTTAGGTAGTGTCAGAATTAATGTCTTCAGCGCGGCTGTGGCCAGATTACCAAAAAGTCTCATTATCAAATGTTTTAATTGTAGTCAATGGCCATATCCATCCAAAGTTGCTTGATTCGTACACAGCCTTGCACTGTCTCTTCATTCATAGTGGAAGAAACTAATGACCTTTGAACTTCAAGTTTAAATAGGAGATTTAAAGGGTGGCGTGGTACCTGTAGGTAAATTTGAATGTTTTGTCTTTATCACAGATTATGAACCACAAAATACTGAAGCAGCAGCTATCTGCGTCGTCGGTCGAGGACCTGACTAATGGCGGGGAAAGCTCCTCATCAAGGGGATCCACTTTGACAGGGGTTAGTAGTTAGTCAGGGAACAAGACTGCTTCTACAGTCAAGTTGGTTTTAAACCATAATTTTCTTCATTTCTATATTTCTAATGTGATACAGGCCGGAAGCTTCATTTTTTAATTAGGCAAGGGCGCTAAGGTGTTTTCTCCTTGGTAAAGGGCGCTGCTATGATGAAATTTAAAATTTCTAGTGGAACATTTCAAGGGGCACCAAGGCAATGACCAGGGGCAATGGAGACAACTACCTCTATTGCCTTCATGAAGTATCAGGGCCCAATTTCAATGAGCTGCTTAACGGCCGCTTTTGTGCTTACTGTGTGAGTTCCATTTCATAGCGCTGCTGACAGTAAGCACACGAAAAGGCTTGCTAACCTTCCGGTGCTTACTGCATGAAAATGAATGACCTAACAATGCAAATCCACGGTGAACGCGCAAGCTGGCCGCCTAATTTTCTTGCTAACCTGTGAAATGCGTTTACACTAAAGCAAATTTTTTTCTGCTACAGTTAGCATGAAAATTTGCTTACCGTTAAGCACCGCTATAAAATTGAACCCAGGCCTGGTGATCGTATGCAGTGAAACCTGGGCCCAATTTCATAAAGCCTGTAAGCACAAAATTCTTGCTAAGCATAGAAAAACTTTGCATAGCAGAAACAGGTTACCTGCCAACATCCCATAAAGTTAACATTGTTGCAACCGGTGCCCCACTCATATTGTGCTTAGCAAAGAAATTTTCCAAGCAGTATTTTCTGCTAAACAGCTTTATGAAATTGGGGCCTGGTACATACTGTTCATTTGAATGCAAAGCAGTGCAAGTTTCTCTGTTTCATAGAAAAATACACGTAGTCCAGCTTCATTGTAAACCACACAGAAACTTGTTGTCACTTTCACTTTAGCAAGAAGTGCAAAACAGCCTGTAACAATACCACATCTAGATCAAATTACCTCCTAAACCTGTTGAAGTTTATACTCATTTGAAGCAATTGATAGTGTGTTTATTTTGTCGTCTTTCGGATAATAATAATAATAATAATAATATGGATTTATATTGCGCTTTATCACACCCAAGGGCGTCTCAAAGCGCTTCGAACATTATTACCCCTGGTCACTGGGCCATTTATTTCATTCCTTAAACCATCTCAGCTCCCTGGGGATGGGAGGTCCAGTGTGTTGGAACTCGGTACACTTAAGAGAAGAGATTCACCATGATGTATTTTAGTGTATGGTTGGCTGCAGAGTGTGCCAAACCACCTTGTAAATCATTACATGGTGATTGTGTAAATAAATGGGTCTTATATTTTCAAACATAACTTTGCATAAGATAGAAAATACAAGGAGCGCTTTGAGATTCCCTTGGTGTGATAAAGCATTATATAAGAACTGCATAATTAAACAAATTTGTTTTCCCCTATCTCAAATACACTGCCACAGGCCGATACACACAAATTGCAGCCGATATATGCAAAAAAAAAATTGTTTTATTTCCCACCAAAAAGTAGCAATACGTATAATAACAAATTTACAAAAACCAAAGATAAAACCATTTAGAATGCCCAAGACTTCAGAGCAGGTCTTTGAAAACCAAACACAAACACCATTCTAAATAAAATACATTCCCAGGACCTCAGCCTGCTCAGGTTCCAGAATTTGGGTCCAGAATGCCCTGCAGTTTTGAAACATTCTGGGGAGAATCCTAGTACAGGTCTGTGTTGGGTAAAAGAAATTGCACCATAACATGTTTTTACAGTGTGATTGTACACTACTATGAAATTAACATATGGGAGCTTTGACATTGTCGGGTTATCTGGAGTTGCATACATTATGTATTTCTCTGTGCAGGCTCAATGTAGTGTTGTACATAGTACCTCTACTACATGTATGTAATAAAACATGGTTTAATGTGATAAACATGTGCATGCACACCAGAGTTCGAATTTGGAGGGAAACTCCACAACAAGACTGCAGGGCTTGTTAAGTAGTTCAAAAAATATGTATAGAATTTATTTTACAAGACCAGAATCAAAAAGCGTTGAACAAGCGCTGAGAGAAGATCTACGTAGATCTCATTTGTCTTAAATGTGTGAGCATACTCATCAGATTCATAGCCAACATTTTTTACAAAGATATTACATAATGAGGTACATGTAGCCTATTATTATTTAGAACTATTTAATAACTCAGGACCTCTGGCAGGGCTTGTCTGGTCATGAGTTAACTGGCCCTACATGTACGCTAAAATCACTGGCCTCAGGCCGACGGCGAGTGGTCTAGGGCTAATTTTTAGAGCCCTGCACATGTGTTCAAGTTGGAAGGGTGTAGGAGATCTTTACAGGCTCTTCACATTTTAATCTGATTGGAGAAACATGACTGTGACATCGTAGACAGTTTGTAGTATTTATTTGTTATCTTTCCTGGCAAATTTACACACACACAAATGGGTCTTTTGAACGTGAAGCTACATACATAGCAGAGCTGCCAAGTCTATTTGATTCTGCAGACAGTTCCCTAAAAATCAACCAATCTTTCCATGTTCTGATGAACAAATTTGGCAATCTACCTGATTATGGAAACTTGTCCCCTTTTATGTTGAATTTATACCTCCCTGATTGTTGTACAAAATCTCCCTGATTGTTGTACAAAATCTCCCTGATTGTTGTACAAAATCTCCCTGATTGCAAGATAGAAATGTAGGCAGCTCTGCTGCAGGAATTAGTTGGCTGCCGGAAATGGATTTTCATGCCGGCCTAATTTCAGAGTGCTGCACGTAGAAAACAGTCGCATGTCTTGATTCACTATGGTATGGCATAAACACGAGGCACAAATTGCAAGGTGATTCAAGTCATGACCCCAAATGACCCCTGAAGCGCCAGACTACCTTTAAAGGGGACAATGATCGGAACAACTGGATTCCCAAGTTTTCCTGTGATGTTTGACGTTTATTGGCACATGGGGCCATATTATGCAAATTTTCCTGATCTCGTTTTGTGTTTTTGTCCTGGGTTTGCACTACAGGGGGGTTACTGCATTGTACTGAACAGCTAATTGGTCTCTCCCATTCAGGTTGTTCTTCCGCATGTTGATTTCCACTTGCAGTGATTTCGTTCACGCTCGACATGAGCGCAAACGTGCAAGTGAACTTCAGCGGACAACAGGGTTCGTAGTATTTGTACGTCAACATTTAAACCCACTGTGAACACAGTGAATGGATTGCCTCCGTAGGGTTTGTGGCCGATTCTGAAATGAAAGCAAAGCCAATTACTAAGACTTGGGCAGTGTGTCTCTCCATTGTTGAGGTCAGGAATTTTCTTTTCTCCTGGTGCAGTTGCTTGAAGGATGTTCATTGAAAGTCGCTATGAAAGTGAAAAATACACGGAGACGATTTTTGCGTAAACACATTCTCCCACTATCAGTATCCACATAGTTTTTACACAAAACAACAAAACACATTGTTCTTTTAACTTGGCAAATCTTTTGATGTTTGCATTAAAACATGGCCGCCTAATAAAATTAAATTTTCACTGCCTGATTGGATGGTATCAAAAGTAAGTTAATGAGTTTACTTTACTAAGAAAGATGGAGAAAGAAATTTAAAATATATGTTGTACAAAGATAATCTAGATTTTGACCATACATTTGGTACACTGTAGGTTCAGTTAAACCCGAATCATAGCCATTTATATTGTTATTATTGGTTTATTAAAAACAAAAATTAGTTAGTGGCCTGACGTTTCGACCCTAGCAGAGTCTTTCTCTGAATTATTAAAACACAAACCCAATGCTGAAATAGGTTCAAGGTACTGCAAAATTCATCACAGAATTAAAAAATTTGAAGGAAAAAAAACCCACCATAAAAACAAAAAAACTACTGTACAAGGCTATTAAAAAACATCAGTGATTAAGAAATAAAAAACGTGTCTTAGTGAACAAAATTGTTTGAACTGCAACTGTCTACTTGCTTAAAAATACTGACCTTGAATTTACACTTGGGAGGTGCCAGAGGCAATGACCTCTGTTGCCCTGGGCTCACTTTCATAGAGCTGCTCTGAAAGCACAAAAAGTAGCTAAGCACAGCACAAAGTTGCTTACCAGAATAAGGTTACCAGCCAATTAAGTACCATATCACATGTGCCAATTGTGACTGGTGTCCTTCTTTATGTTTGCAGGCATGATATTCTTCCTACTTTAGTCTGATTTCCGATTATTTTGCCCTTGGAAAAATCTGAAAAATGGTGATTGAATAGCCTGAAAAATATATGTAAACCATACACCAAATGAACAAGTAGGTCAGCCCTTGTGCTCAAACAATATTTTCCAAGTACCAAATGTCATGCCTGTGTTTGCTGGACAGAGCAGATTTAGCCATATTTTCTGCTTTAAAAACAGGTCTATGAAATTGCCTTGGCGCCCCCTTGCAAAGTTTCTCCATTTTGCATGTAAGATTTTCCATTGGAAGCGCTTTTTGCAAGTTTGAAGTGACTTTGCCCCATCAAAGATAAAAGTTCATGCCTCCGATTCTGTAATTTTCCCCAATTTTTGAAGACTATTTTTTGTCCAATAAACAAACAGTTGTATTCAATTAATAGTGTTGGGTTTTGTTTTTAGAAACATTACTGTAGTATAGCAAAAGGCTAAACTGCACAGTGCTTATAAATAATAATTACTTTTAATGGCTAAATAAAGCAGTAAGGTCACTGTCAACAATAAAATTTTAACATGTTCATGAAAGGGTCATAAAGTACGTACAATGGTAGTAAGCCTGAATGTTTGAGTGTAATTTATGCTCAGTCAACCCTGCAATTTAATTGATTTTAACATCCTTCTGGCGGAGCTCTGAGCAGCCATTAAACCCCTCACCTGACCCTCTGACCTTTTCTTTATTTCTGAGCAAGTTCGGGTGGGTGACTGGAGTTGACTAGACTTAACCCTAGTCAATCGAGATGTCAGCTGAACGCTGCATGGTTTGACTAGCTACATGTACATCAACGTAGCCCCGGAGCACTGTTTCAGTCGTTAAATTCGCTAGTTAAGTCACAATTAATTAGTTCATGTAGTTTAACAATGTGATAACGGTAGTTTTGTTAAGTATGACAATCTATGCAGTGAGATAATTAGTTAATTACTTCAACAAATTAGACAAAATACATGAAATGAAATAGTGGAAAATAAGCTGAAATGAAAATGATGTGCCAGCAACTACTTATTTTATCATCTAATCAATAAGTCACATTGACTAGGCCTAACTGTAATTGACTGGTTGATTGACTAGTGAAAAACAGACCACGCTTGAATGATTCCAATCGCAAGCTGACAAAAAAAGTCAACACCCGAACTTGCTCTTTGCTGTGAGGGAGTGTCTTGAGCATCTATGGGTTCCTGGAGTCCCTTCTTTAAATCAGTTGTAATGTAATTTTATAACTTACTAATGAATTTATAAGTTGACTAGTTGTAAATTTCATGAATTTAGACATGGGTACACCATGGGTACACTATGGGTTCACCAAGGGTTCACTGTGGGAACAACCTAAGTGGACCCTGGGTACACCCTGGGTACACCCTGTGTACAACCCGGGTACATATTACATCCTGGTTACACTCCGGGCTACGCTGGGCACACCCCGGGCACACCCTGGGTGCACCATACGTACATCATGCACATCATAGGGACTACATTTACCTTCTTGAAAAATCATAGTTAAAAACCAATTTTCTTCATACAACTTATTAATAAATTTTGAGTGAAGTCAACTGACCTCCTTCTACGGTTGATTTGGAAGGAAAGTTACTAATAGGTAACTTCCTCTGCTAAGGGGGTGGTTTCCTTTTATAAAGGCGTCTTGTGTTTCGCTCGGTGTTCACGCTGACAGTATACGAGTAATCCCTTCCTACATAGTACACTCGCCGCAGCTCACAAAAGGGTCGACCGCAGCGTTTTACTTGGATTTAAATACTTGCTGTAAGGCTGAGAAGTGGATTCTTGTTTTCGTCTTGAGTTTATTTTCTGGTCTTACGGCATCATTATGATCAATGCCCTGATGTGTGTAAGTTACGTGTAATTTCTTTTTATTGTTTTTACTGATTCTTAAGTCATGTAATCGAATTTCCGTCCATGCACACAGACTCAGACAACAATATTTGAAGGCTCACGTTCATTGTGTTATGTCTGTTTAAATGCCACAAAGCATACCATAATTTATTTTAATATTGTTTTTATTGGAGGTCGTTGGTTCAATCCCCGCTCTAGTTAATTTTACTTTGTTCAACCCCAAAGAATTATCATAATTATAATAATAAATATTATTGTTATATTTCTGATAATAAAACCAAGGATGCCTCATAGTGTAAGCGAACTTACTGTAGCTCGCCAGCCTGATAAAACCTGTGAACACTGGTGCTTGTTAACCCTTACTCTTTCACGATAAGTGTTCTGGGTTCCTTTTACATTCATTACCAATCCTAGTACATAATACACGGTTGTACATTTGTACGCAGGTTTACATGTACATGTACACAGGGTCATGTACCCAAATTTTGATTGAAGATGTCGTGATGACATTAAAAGCTTCGCCGCTGCACTACCATCAATTCCAAAAAGTGTCTAGAAAATTTGTTTTACTGGCCCAACTCTAAAATCACTGGCCTCAGTATGCAATGTAGATTGCAACTGCCCAGCAAATTGTTATCTGTAGTGTTCCATTAACCCCAAATTATGTGATGTTGTGGTTGCACACATGTTTGTTGAATGTAAACAAAATGTGTCATCACTGTACACAGAGAGAATTCAAACATCCTGGTACATTAAAATTTGTATGCGCAACATTTCAAGTGACCAATCTTCCAGTTGGTATGTACATGTAATAAATGTACATAATGTACAGGTGTACAAAAGGATTGCAAACAAAACTGTAAATATGGCTTCATTTGCATACTTGCATAATTCATTGACTTACATGTACTGTAATACATGTTTACAGAGTACATCAGAAGAGCCAGTAATTACGTAAATGCAAATTTTGTTTTCTCTATTAATGTTAAATTTAAAACATGATGTACAAGTTTGTACTCTGCTTAGCTCGTTGATATGATGGGGGATTCGGTGCTGATAAGGCGAAATTTCAACAAATGGATCATTCTTTCGCAATTTGTCACTCAGTACTTGTGTCCAATGCGCAGGTTGACAAAGTACTGATGTAAACTGGGTTTTGTCAGTTTGTGTAATCTAGTTTTGAAGCAAAGAGTTTGTGGTGCTGGATTTACAGACTACGTACACACTGTGATTTAATTCAAGAACTTCTTGGTGTCTTTTTTGTTACCTTGGACTTTGTGCTTACAGAACTTTTGTCTTGACGGCCGGTTGCCAGATTGTGGGTTTTGACTCCTGGCTGGTTTTTTGTACCTTTGAAGGAATTTTTTTTACATGTGTACATAAATTGCTTCTCTTCACCTACATGTAGGAGTATTGTCCAGTAGGCCTATAGCAATCATTCAGCAGCGAAGAAAACGACTTTGAACACAGATACATACATCCAAATCATGTATTCGTTTTAGCTTTCAAGAGAGACTCTGCTAGGGTCGAAACATCAGGCCACAACTAGTTTTGTATGTGGCTCATATTTGATAAAAAGTTGATTGACTTCTATTCAAAATGGCGGCTGGATTTACTACATTTTTCAGCTTGGTAAGTTCAAGGTTGGATTGAAACTCTTGTGCTGTGTAAAGTGGAGCTTGTACTATGTAAGGACCCTTGTGTCTCACCATTCATGTATGTATGGACATGTACACATACCATGTAAAGTGTGAACACTTGTCCATGAGGTGGGCCTTGCATAAACTTGTACTGTACATAGTTCAATACATTACATAGTTTTCACTTGACGTCACACAGTGTAAAGTCAGCTGTCTTTATACGGCCAAATTACATCAATGTTTGATCTATCGATTTTTGTGTGTGATCAGTTGGTGAACCACTTGACTGCGTAGAAAAGTTAGACCAATTGACGTACATGTACTCCGGCGCCAAAACCCAAGGTGCCTGTAAAGATGGCTTCTTTTAGGATATGTACTTGGATCAGTGTCTCTGCCACCAACTATCTGTCACAAATGTACAACTGTATGTAGTAAAATTTACTAAAATTTACAAACTTAACATTTTTGCCCTATTTATACTTTTTTGGAACCCCCCCAAAAAACTCTTTACCATCCCCTGATGCTCAGTCTCAGAAACAAGACTTGTCTTCGCCTGGATTTACGCTATAATTTAATTTGAAGGACTTCCTCATCTTGCGTTTTATCTCACTCGTTTCTTTTTGTCTTCTTTCTTTCTCTTCGTTTAGTTGAGTGGGCGAGATACACTAGAGAGTGGACGATGGACGCTACCGAGGCTCAAGACATACGATGCAGTCGTCTTTGACATGCTAAGAGTGATGCCTGACGATCTGGCTGTAAGTACGCACCGTATGAATAACTCACTTAAAAGACAATATTATCATACTTGACCACTACACAGTTTGCCCCGAGCACGAATGAGAAAAAAAAGCTAGATTCGCTGTGTTACTATAGAGTGTACATGTACATTTTAGGCCATACATGCTTGGTGAGGTCTGCAACATTATAATAAAAAGTGCTACAGCATTCTCCCGAAACGGTGGTCTGCTGGACAAATGCTACTTTAAAAACACCCGAGGTCAAAATTATCTCCAAGTGGCGCGGCTGGCTAGTTCAGCATTAAGAAGCATTCCTATGTAGTATGAAATATGGACAAGTGAAAAAGCTGGCGGACTAGTGAAACAACAAGCTAACTGGTCATGCTGGCTAGTCACTGAAAAGGTTAAGGATAAACCTTGGTGCATGTATCTAACAATGGTGCTCAAGGAATTTTATTTTTAAAGACAGGTTTTGAATTTTTTAAATTATGAGACCAATTTATATCGCTCCTTATGGGTTTACAAAGGCACACAGGGGCAAACCCCTTATTTTCGCAACGTATGTAACTGGGTTCTTTTTAATATATACATTAATAACTCATAGGACCTACGGCTTTAAGTCCGATACGAAGGACGAAGCAATAATACTTACATGTAAGTGTCAAGACCAGGACTCGAACCCAGACTCTGCTGATCAGAAATACCTTAGTTAGTCATACTTTAGTCAGTGTATGAGGTCCGTGTATGAGGTCAGTCTATGATCATGATGATACATGCCAAATGTGGATTTTCATTTGTATTTATTTATTTTGTTTTTCAGACTCAAATTACATACATGGACCTTCCAATTTTCAAAGCCATTACACCAGAGGTAAGTTTGTTTTACTTTGCAGTTGCTTAACCCTAATCACCAATTTTATAGAGCTGCTAAAGCCTCAAAAGTAGCTAAGCACAACAAAATTATGTTTACCTGAATAAGGTTACCAGCCCCCAAAACATTCCACATGTACTGTCTGTGACTGGTACCCTGCATACTTTTGCTTAGAGGTTGAGCAATATTTTCTACTTTTGAAAGCAGCTCTTTGAAAAAGGGTACAGCTGGGGTGGATTTCACAAAGCACTAAGATTCATCTTAAGATGAGTTATCAGTATTACCATAGTGATTTGCATTGTGACATCACACTTTGCTAAGCAACTACGGTGGATTTGCACTTAAGATCAATCTCAACTCTTTGTGAAATCGAGCCCAGGTCTTTCTCATAGACCACCATAGAAACAATAACAGTAAAGACTATGAAGTGACCAGAGCTCAAATTTCATAGAGCTGCTTAAGCAGAAAATATTGCTTAACAATTGTCTGCTAAGCAGAAATGAGCAGGATGCCAGTCACAACTTGTACATGCTACATGGTAGTTTGGCTGGTAACCTTATTCTGCTTAGCGACTTTTTGTGCTTAAGCAGCTCTATTATTTTGGCCCAGAGCTCAAATTTCAGGTCAGGCCTGGATTTACACGGAGGCTACATAGGCCATGGCCTCCATTGCCCCTAGTCTTGGCCTTGGTGACTCCACTAAATAGCGAACTGTGTTAGTTCACGAAGAGAAAGGAAAACCACACAATTTCAAGGCACATTTGTGTGGATCAATATATTCAACTTCAAAAACATCTTTCCATCCACTTTAACTTCATAACAAACGCAATATGTATCTTTAAATGACTGGACTCCGAATGAGTGGTCTAGTGGTTTCATGGAGCCCTTGGTGATAGACACACTCAGCATGCTCAGTGGCTGTTGTGCTTCAGGTACCCCAAGGTGCTGACATCTCTTCCTGGTCACGCCTGGCCACCCATTTTGATGAGAATTGCATGAGAAGGACCCATGACTCCTCCAAGGGTCACGCATGGCGCTCAGCGATCTCAATCAAATTGAAATCTGAAAATGATCCCGACTTCATCTAATAGTCTTGTAGATGAAGGATGGACTTTAAAGATGCATCGCTCAATTTGTTGCTGAAATGTGAGAGATGATTATGTTTCAAAATGAGAAGTGATCCCTCTGCTGCTTGGGTGTGATTTCAGGGCCCAATTTCATACAGGCACTTAAGCACAAAAAGTAGCTCAGCACAACAAAATTATGCTTACCAGAATAAGGTTACCAGCCAAACTACAGGCCTTCATTTTAATAAATCCGAGGAGAGCTGTAAATTGCTCTCCTTAAATCAAGAAAGTGAATTAAGGAGAGCGATTTAAAATTACTGCGCATGTGCATGAGAACAGGCGATCACAAAAAATCCGGAAAAATCTAACGCTAAAAATTTTGTCCGGATTTTGGGCAAGCCCGAATTTGTGGTGTCCGGAATTTTGGCAAGTTGACTCGTGCGTCAGCGCCGCACTCTGTGAACCCCTCGGGCGTTATTGGGACCATAGATGGGACCGGGGACGAGTAAATAGGAGGAAAATACTTTTACAAAAGATGAAATCAGACGTATAGTGTCTAAAAAAACAAAAAAATACAATCATAATGATCTTCCGAAATAATCCACGAAAATATGAACGGAGCAGTCATGACGTTTTCAATGGTTTTTGTTAAAAGAAATTTTGATGTTTGGGGTCTTTACCTGTGTTAGTGAATCATTGGGTCAAGTGTTGCCTTTTGGACATTGAAAATTGTTCTTGAAACACATCCTCGAAGATCGCAAACCAAATCATTTTGGAAAAATAATGTAAGACGTCAACTCAAATGTCGTCGACGATCCCCTCACACGTGTGTGACGCACACTCATTGCATGAATTATCTCGAAGTTTCTTCCAGGTCATAGTTCAATGCGTAAAAATATCTCCAGCCGTAAAACACATTAAACGAATCGAAGAACTGGCGCTTTTGATTATGAACGCGGGTAGTGACGACTGGTGAAAAAGGTCTAACGTTTCGCGGGTATCCACACAACACACCGTGCGTTGTTGTCAGCAGACTTTTCAATGTCTCCACACATGTTCCTTTGCTGCAGCAGTAAACATACATGTACATGTACTACGGTCAAACTGTACCGCGAATGAAGCGGGGAATGAGAGAAGTCTACACATATCAATAGATCTAGCTGCATACAATACACGACGCACATGGAAGAAATAAATCACCGCATGGTGCGCCGGGCCGTAATTTATTTACGAACGGTGAAATAAAGGTAAAATTAACGGGGGGGAAAAGAAAAAGCGTGCACTCTTTAGATGTTGCCACTGCCAACTCCGAGATTGAAGCGGCTTATTTTAATCAACAACTAGGGTTTTGAAAAAACATACTCTTGTTAAATTTGTAAGGAGCGCTTTTTTTTGCTCTCCTTGGAAAACATTAAGGAGCGCGGAGGAGCGCGAGCGCGATCGCGCTCCTTTAAAATGATGGTCTGAAACTACCATGTCACGTGTAAATTTTGTGACTGGTATCCTGCTCGTATCTGCTCAGCAGAAAGTTGTTAAGCAACATTTCCTGCTTAAGCTTTCCCCATTTGTTTTCTGTTACCACTTTTCTGTAATCTTTCTTGTTAAAAATACCATGAATACATTATGTACAAAAAAACCACCCCAAAAACCAAACAGTTCATACCTTCAAATTACCCCACAATGTATATCTTGTAAGGGCGAACAGAGCACATCTATAATCATGAGTGTCCTGCATATCTCAAAAAGGCCACCAAAGACTAGGGATAGGTTAAACTTACTCTTCCCAAAATCTACGTTTTAAAATAAAGAAGAGTTTGTATTCATTTGTGTTTCACAACCCAGCCGGAGTACATTGCAAAGCCATCCCTAAGTCCTAAACACTGTGTGTCAGATAATGTGCAGACAGTTTTTCTCATTTGACATGTGGGAATTAGTTTTTTTATCCTTGTGCTGTTCCCTCTGTGCGTAGAGCATGACCAGATGATGAAATTGTTGCATTTTATGCATGAATAATCTGGCAAGTGATGACAGTTATGATTGTTGTTAAGGACAAGACAACTATGGATGTTAGATTAATAAGGGAATAAAAGGGTAGCGACGAGTTCTTAAACGGCCGTTTAAAACCGGCAGGGTCGTGGCCGTGCGATAAAGGCCCGAGCCGAAGGCGAGGGCCTTTATCGCACGGCCACGACCCTGCAAGGTTTTAAACGGCCGTTTAAGAACGAGTCGCTACCCTTTTATTCCCATTCATAAATGCCCTTTTCGTTAAAAGGCATAATAAAGTAGGAAACTCTGTAAAAACTTATCTGTTTTCCGACGTCCTTGAGCTCTGTACGTGAGACAGTTTTCGGATATGCATTGTGCGCGTAGTAACGCACCCTCGTGTCCATGGACTAAAATGGCGCGGCGAGATCGATCTCCCCTGAGAATGGGGTTGTGGGCTAACCCGCACAAATGCTATCCGAAAACAACCGGTCTTAAACAGCTCCAGCTATGTCTTTATCAGCCGTTTAAACACCCCCACGTGACGTGCTCTCCACCAATAGGAATAGCGAAACTGTCTGGGGTATTTATGAATGCTGTTTTATATTGTCAGTTTCATTTTGTGATACACGGCATTGGAGTATATCCTTTTTTTTAAAAAGGGTTTCGTTATGTGAGCAGTTGTTTTGTAACTTGGGTGTAGGGATTTGTACGTGTGTTTTACACATATTGCAAGAACAAGAAGAGCCTCTGAAAAGTTGTCAGTTTGGTTTACTTTCTTATGGAGGACAAAACAGAAAAGGGAAAATGAAAGGTCTCCATAGAGGAATTCTAAAGACTTGGGTTGTTCCACAAGATATGAATACCATGTGAAATCCGTAGCTTATTTGTGGCACATCATTGTAAGTTTCAGTTGCAAAAGTCAGAAAATAATTTCTTAAATATTGCTGTCTGTAAACACGAAATGACCCATTTGCCAAATTAGTTTGAATGATAAATACATATCACTCAAGCCGAATTTATTCTCTTTGTACTGTAAACACAAAATTGTAGTGTGGAAGAATAGAAGGAAACAATATCGTCATGGCAACTTGTTATTCCCCCCACAACCCACAACCCAATTTGTGCACGTCCTTGTTCATGTTCAATACACATTACAGATATCACACTGGCGAGCATGGATGTATTTTTCGGTGTACATTACATGCAGTTTCCTGATGGCTAGGTCCCCGATGGTGTTATATATCATATTGATCACCTGATTAGCCATCTCAAGTTCTACTGTGGGCTGTCTGATAGTTGAAAAAACACCCAAGGTGTCATGCTGCAGAACAGAGCGCTACAAAAAGAGCGCAGTCCCTTACTTAGTTCAGCTGCTAAACAGTATCCCTAACAAAGATGAGCATTGTTGAAAACATACCCTCCTCTTTTTCAAATTTCTGTGTTCGCATGCTTTTGATACTTCATGGTTTTTTTTTCTGCATTCTTGTATGAGTCTTTGTATTTGCTGGTTGTTAATAATCTGTTTTTCATTTTGTTAAAGATTTCGAACCTTGGCCGCGATGGAATGTTTCCTAGCAAACCGATTCAAATCAAATCAAAATCAAAATGCGGTATGCTCTAGTGTAACATTGAGAAGTGAGTGTGGCTGGATGGTAAAGCAGAGATGGGTAATAAAGAGCTTGTTAATTCAAATGATCAGCTTATCTACTATTCAAAAACAAGAAAAAGTAAAGGGGGCCAAAGAAATCTGAAAACACTAGGCCTTGGCAATTCATGTAGTCAAATACACTACCCGACTAGTTGCGCTTCAATAAGTCACGACTTGGACACCAGTTATGACTATTTTCAAAACCAAAGATTGTGGAGCACCACAGGCGCAAGATGGTAACATTTAGGCTGAAATATTAAGGATGCATTGCAATGGATGCCATTGCAGTAAGCAACTATTTTGATGCAACAATATATCAGAGCAGACAATGGGTGACTAGTGAATCTCACTACCTGACTAGTCGCGCTTCAATTAGTCATGACTTCGACACTATTTGCGACTACTTTTTCAGTAGTCGTGGCTGCGCGATTTAGTTGAAATAGCGGTTTCGAACAGCTAGGTGTACCGACAATGAAAAAAATGTACTTGGGGTTCTGGCTCCCTACCCCCCCTCCCGCACGATGATGAGCTCCCAGGTATAGCTATTTCTTGGCTCGAGGGGTTTCTCTCTCGCCAGCCCCACCGAGCCACTCTGCTAGCTACTCATCATATTGTCTGTGGTTTCGTTACGCCAGCCCCTATGCTGTGAAACACGCTTCGGTTGCTCGGACTCTCTGAAATAAAATCTTACGCTAGATTTTTCATAATTATTTAAAACTTGTATCAATAATTTGAACACAGTCTTTTTGTCAAATACTCATAAATAATTGTGAAAATACAGAGTTAAATTTGGTGCAGTAATTTACCTTTATATAGCTGGAAGTAAAAACTAACTCCAAAGATCACTAGAGTTATCCGAACCAAAAATTTGATGGTTTTTCGGGAAGAACTTTGGAGTCATGTTTTGGTTTATTTTGTAGCCCAAATAGCCCAACAAAGCTGGTGTGCCCCTTTAAGGGATAATAAGAAGACTATGGGAAATATAAACCCCCAAACAATAAGGGAATGGACTAGAAAAGTTGTCTATTTTGGATAAATAATGTAATATTTCTTCATACTATGTTTAGTATTAGTTGACTGGATACTTGTTTATTTGATTTATTGTATTATTCCACAAAAGGAACATCCCCCATCACTCTAGGGACGGGTTCACCCCGTTATACAAATAAAGTTTACATCCATTTAAAACTAATATCAAATAATAAACCACAAGGGAAACTGACTGAGTAAATTTTAAAATGATTTTGGGTTGAACAAAGAAAAATTAAGTAAAGCGGGATTTGAACCCACGACCTCCAGATCAACAGGCCGGCACTCTACCAACTGAGCTATCAAGCCCCATGTTGGCGGTCTCCCTATTTTGTCAATATCCTTGTTTGGGGGTGCCAGTCAGAAGCCATTCAACGGTAACAATATAACCGGTTGAATGGCTTCTGACTGGCACCCTGTCGATGTTTCAAATCCTGCTCTAGTAAATTTTTATTTGTTAAACCCAAAATCATTTAAAACTAATAGTAGAATACGTTGCCCTCAACTGAGCAGAGCAAAAATGTACTCGGCTATATTAATACAGACCTTGATTTATACCTTGAATTGCTTCTTTGATTGCATTCTTGTATAAAACCAAGAGAGTTGGTTATAAACAAATATAATAGAAGATTTGTCATTATTTCCATAATACAGTGAGTGGGGAATGCTTTATATTTATACATCTTGGTGAACTGCTTTATTCATTGGATTCTTGTCGATTCTTGTACAACACCACAAGAACTTGTCATTATATACATGCTAAACTCTTCCACCATGTTTCTTTCATTGTATAACACAATAAGATTGCTTAGTTAGAATATTTATCACTATTTACACGTCCCATATGTAATGATACACTGATTGTCTAACTACTCTCCTTTCACAAAATCTTGTCTTTAACCCTCTTACTGTCTGACCATTCAATACCATTCACTGTGGTTTTGAATGATAGATAAGCTATGCCAGCCTTGCAATATGATACCATGAGGGAATGCATGTACACAGTACACAGTTAGTTCTGTGCACAGTTGTGCCACCATACACAACCTTGGCAGTTGAATGGTTTCAAATGGTTGGTCAACTCACTTGAAAATATTGCGAACAGTAGGAGGGTTAAATGAGATGGTAAACAACCCTAACCTAATCTCCAAATCGTCCAGTCAGTGATTGCAAGCTCAGATGTAAGAACCAATCAACCTGACAAGTCTTGATGTTTTCAGCCCTCCAAGCTTTTGAACATGATAAATGAGTAGACCAAACTATACCATATATCAGTAAGTTGACAAACCCATCGGCAATGAGGGAGTAGTAGTTTTAACCAACACATGAGTAAAAGCAGTCAATATTTGTTTATAACACCCCAATTATATATTAAGCATAGACGTATAGTACTAAGAAGCTACTGTTGCTATGGGTATTGTACAGTGGTTGCTACCATGGTTGTGGGTAAGTGTGTCTCCCGGTTGACACCAACACTAGGGATCTGGGTGGTTTGATAAAATCATGACGTCCTTCAGTTTTGTGTATTTGTAGAGACACAGGAAGGAGGCCGGTCCTCTATTTAAAAAGGACGAGGATTCACCAAGCGAATGCACAATAAAAGTAACAAATTCTACACGATGACGTGTAAAATATAAAATAATCTCCTGTACTGATTTAATACTTCAATGCAATACAGCACATTGAATACAAAATAGCATATAATACAAATGCACACACAGTCACTTTATGTAAAGCTAAAGGGCAAAAGGTCAGCACAACAGGAGGGTGGCTACACACACATACACAAGTTTACAATATACCGATTCAAACAGCCTTATAAATTTTCTTGAATCAAAATATAATTTAGGACAAAATGATACTCACAGAGAATTTTACAACATTATCCCTCCCAGATAAATAGTATTTGGAGCATGGCCAGAGCCATGCTCCCCACAAAATGGAGAGAAACACAGAGCGAAAATAATGTGCTCTCTCGTGCTGAAAGCTAGAAAAGGAAAAGAGAGTGAATCTACAGGTCGCGACCCCAAAGTTAACTTTTTACAATATGAACACTGAGGGCGCACGTGGGCTCCCTACATATTAAAACAATACTATTTGCAACAACAACAAACTGATAGTAACCAAACAACAAAATAATGTTTAAAAAAATCCAATGAATAGGATTAGTTAGTAGAGTCCTGGATTTACCCCAAATCGTATGCAGTCCCCCCAAAATGTGTAAATGTGAATAAAATGACAGTTAAAGGAGATCAATAAATAAAGAAGAAATCAAACCAGTATTACACCAACTTCTCCCCCATCTGTCATCTAAGTCAGACATAAATGTCATAAAAAGTTATTCATTTCTTTGTCACATGTACCGTAATTTCTTGCGTATAAGACGCGGGGCGTACAAGGCGCAGGGCCGTGAAATTACCCCCAAAAAATCAAGCGTCAAAAGACAAGGCGCACCGCCGCACAAGGCGCACTGCCGCACAAGGCGCATGATCTTACATGCACCTTTGACTGCAAACAGCCGACCGTATCGGTACATCGCCAAAAAGGGGTCATTTTGTTACCCTAAAAGTACCACGCTAATCAACATGTGAATAAATAGAAATCACATGTGCTTGAAACATGTAGAGACATGTAGAAAAGTTCATTTTAAACTGAAACAACCTACCGTTCAGCGACTTTTTCAGGAGATTCTTCTCCCGTGTGTCACAAGGGGTTGAAGGGAGTTTACAGGTGACCAACAGAGGGCGCTACCACAGGGCTGAAGAGATCTGTTTGTTCAACAGAGGGCGCTACCATACAGGAAAAATCTCCTGCCATTCCGATATCGATGGGGACGTGACATTTATAATTAATGAGAAGTTCCTTTTCTTTATTTTATACCACAAACATTTATTCAAAGACGTCGTTTTTCTGGTTTGTTTTCTCCACCGTTATTTTATGTCTAACTTTTGAGCTAAAATAAACGAAACAATTAACTAAGCTGAAGGTCTACCGTAGAATTAGTTTCGAAAAAGGGTCACTTCCCGTGATTTATAATTGTTTTTTCGTTTATAAAATACAATCAATTAAAAAGTAACGATTACAGTTTATTTTTATAAAGTTGATTTAAAGTAAACCATGGACATGGTCGCACCTTTCACACAATACAGGTTGGGTGAATGCGTGAATCACCGTTCACACAATAGAGGTTGGGTGAATGCTTCCGCAATCGTTCTGATTAATCTGAATGCAGTATTTTCGGTACGAAATCGCGGCCACAAAAGAAGTGATGAACACGTTGCTGCATTGTTGGAATGAATTCACGGTCGTTATGTATAGGGACACGTGGCCACAAAGGCGGCTCAATACATCGCGTCATTGTCGGAATGAAAATCTGGCGACATTGTCTGGAGAGTTGAGCACTGATAATGTACTACGTCAACAATGCGTGGTGAGTTGATGGTTGGCGACCGCATTATTAACCTGACCGCAGCTACATTAAATAGGGCCTAGATTATTTGCACGTCGGCCGCGGTCATTTTGATCTCAAGCGACATCATACAAGGCGCACCGGAATACAAGGCGCAGTGATGATTTTGTGGTCAAAAACGTCAGATAAGACGCGTCTTATACGCAAGAAATTACGGTACATTTAATCTTCAAAAGGTCAAGCCTCTATTTAGAGATATAATAAAAGGAGATGACTTTTTGTCTTGTTTACAAAAAAAAAAAAATTTCAATAGGGAAACATTGTTTGACAATGCTGGTCAGTTACAAGACTTGTTAACTTGAAGGGTCATGACCAACCAAATTAGCTAAGCTGCAGTACTACATCGCTGAGTAGTCACCTGTAGGGTCTAAAGAAGTCAAATATGACTTCATGTAAGCCGTGGGACACTTGACCAACTACATTGATGTGTTACATTGGAGTGTGTTCACCTGTAAGGTCTAAAGAAGTCAAATATGACTTCATATAAGCCTTGGGACACCTGACCGACTACATTGGAGTGTGTTCACCTGTAAGGTCTAAAGAAGTCGACTTAAGCCGTGGGACACTTGACCAACTACATTGATGTGTTACATTGGAGTGTGTTCACCTGTAAGGTCTAAAGAAGACAAATATGACTTCATATAAGCCGTGGGACACTTGACCAACTACATTGTTGTGTTACACCTGTAAGGTAAACTACTGTTAAACAAGATCAGTTCAACAACTTAGTTGGACAGTGCAGGAACAATTTGTATGTTTTTTATCTTCAGAATTTGATGTTTAGCTCGGAGTGTTCTTCTTCTTAAAGTAATGGGCCGTTGAGGCACCAGTAGAACCAAGGAGCGTAGTTTTGTAAAGTTTCAACTCAACTGAGTTGGGCAGATCACAGTGTCATATCTTGTGTTATGTGTTATATCATGTGTTAATGAGCAGTCACTGAAGTTTAGCTTCTGCAGGCTCTTCATCTTCCTGAAGTGATGGGCCCATGATGCAGTAGAACCACCCAAGTACTCATTGCCCTCAAAATTCAACTCAATCAAGTTGGGCAGATCACACAGTGCAGGAGCAATATGTGTCATATCTTCATGTGTTAATGAGCAGAGACGGAAGTTTAGCTCTTGCAGGCTCTTCATCTTCCTAAAGTGATGGGCCCATGATGCAGTAGAACCACCCAAGTACTTATTGTCCTCAAAATTCAACTCAATCAAGTTGGGCAGATCACACAGTGCAGGAGCAATATGTGTCATATCTTGGTGTGTTAATGAGCAGTAACTGAAGTTTAGCTTCTGCAGGCTCTTCATCTTCCTAAAGTGATGGGCCCATGATGCAGTAGAACCACCCAAGTACTTATTGGCCTCAAAATTCAACTCAATCAAGTTGGGCAGATCACACAGTGCAGGAGCAATATGTGTCATATCTTCATGTGTTAATGAGCAGAGACGGAAGTTTAGCTTCTGCAGGCTCTTCATCTTCCTAAAGTGATGGGCCCATGATGCAGTAGAACCACCCAAGTACTGATTGCGCTCAAAATTCAACTCAATCAAGTTGGGCAGATCACACAGTGCAGGAGCAATATGTGTCATATCTTGGTGTGTTAATGAGCCGTAACTGAAGTTTAGCTTCTGCAGGCTCTTCATCTTCCTAAAGTGATGGGCCCATGATGCAGTAGAACCACCCAAGTACTCATTGCCCTCAAAATTCAACTCAATCAAGTTGGGCAGATCACACAGTGCAGGAGCAATATGTGTCATATCTTCATGTGTTAATGAGCAGAAACGGAAGTTTAGCTTCTGCAGGCTCTTCATCTTCCTAAAGTGATGGGCCCATGATGCAGTAGAACCACCCAAGTACTTATTGGCCTCAAAATTCAACTCAATCAAGTTGGGCAGATCACACAGTGCAGGAGCAATATGTGTCATATCTTCATGTGTTAATGAGCAGAAACGGAAGTTTAGCTTCTGCAGGCTCTTCATCTTCCTGAAGTGATGGGCCCATGATGCTGCAGAACCAACCAATGAGGTTGCTCCTGATAATGCACCATACTCTTCACTACTGTTATTCAACGTGCAACTATGAAATGTCACTGATGAAAGATTGACCATTAAACTCATGCAGTTTACCAAATCTGACATAACCCCACCCAAGTGACACTTTTCTATCTCTACTGACTGTACTTTGTCAAGATAATTAGTTTGTGTGTTTATCTTTGTGTGGGTATGAACATTTCGAAGAAAGTATATGAATGAGTTAAGACCGTCTCTGTACCAATTATGAATGAATACACTTTCTGTTAGAATAGACCGTATGAATTCCACAGGAGGTAAATCTTTTGACTGACCCTCATAGTAGCAGTTCAGGCCTAACTGTGTATTCCAGTGTGAAAGTCCTTGTTTTAATTTGAACTGGTTGGCTTCAGTCAGTGTTTGGAAAATGCTACTTGTACATGCCATATTGTCACCAGCACAAAAACGCAAAACATATTCAAAATCATTACTTCTAGAGTTGATCATTTGCGTCAGGTACTTCTTGAATTCCACTTTGTCTGTTTCTAATAATCTTTGTAAGTATTTACCAGCACAACACTCTTGAAAAGTCTTGTGCAGGAACTGAATGCTTTTGTGACTTTTCGTTCCCTTCAAGACCTTTTGTCTTGTAAGAATACCTGCTTTTATGGCAGATTCAAGCACACTTTGATTAAACATTTCTTCAGGAAAAGTAAGCTGTTGGTTTGGAGCAAGAAGACCAAGCAAGCCAATCTTTCCAAGTGCATTTGTTACATTTGATATCTCATTTGATATCTCATTTGACATCTCATTTGACATCTCATTTGACATCTCAGCTTTTCTGCGAAATATGTACTCCAGTGCCTCACTGTAGATACGGGACATTGTTTCTGGGAGTGTAGCATTGTCTCTATACAAAATACACATCAACAGAAGTAGCATCGGACTCTTTGCCAAATCAGATAAAACATTTGAGGATTTGATCCTCAGGAGAAGCCCTTCAGCTTTCTCATGTTCTTCTGAGTAAAATCTCGTCACATACTTTTTGATATCTTCCTTATCAAAACCTTCAACCCTGACCTGTGTGAAAGGTTTTCTAATCAATGACTTAGTCACCAATTTGTGATAGTGAGAGGTGCGAGTGGTAACAACTACATAACACTTTCTGTATTTCTTAAGGTTCAGCATCTTTAGAATTGAACCAAAATAGGCTTCATTAAGGGCAGAGGTCATTAACTCATCAAAGCCATCCAACAAGATCAGTACTTTGTCTTGATTGTGACTGATAAAATAATCCAAAGCATCTTTATCTATCTTAGTGTCTTCGGCTAAAAGCTGTTCAAAGATTGAGTTTATTAGCTCTGTGCTTTGTTCAACTGCATTCATTTTTAAAACAAATACAAGCTCAAAATGCTGCAGTGCTTCATCACCTGCCCAATCATATGCCATCTTATTTGTGATGGTGGACTTCCCTCTACCGGGTAACCCATTCAAAATGACCCTATTTACGCGTTTACCGTCTTTTGTTGTCTGCTGGAAAATTTCCTTGTATGATTCCAGTTTCTTTCCAGAATTCTCCAATGTTAAGTCTGTAAAGATATCTTTGATGTGTTTTTTGTCATCCTCCTCCCATGGTATTAGTTGCACATAGCTACCTGTGGTCCTATAATGAGTTCTTAATGCCTCTCTACAGCTCTCTGCAGCGACCTGGGATGAATCTTTTGTTGGATGGGCTCCTTGCTTACTTCCATCATCTGATTGAAAGCAAAAAGTATAACATGGAACATTTAATTATGTTTCAACAACAACATAAATAAATTCAGAACAAACTTCAAAGAGAAGAATGTAGCCTTAGTATTTCTCGAATGGAATACCATGGCTTTAAACAGCATTGATCAAAATTATCCATGTGTGTGACCATTCAATATCAACCACAGTTGTTTTTTATGCTAGAAAAGCTAGGCTAGCACGGTATGATATCATGCAATGAATGGAGTGCTTAGAACATATGTTGGCAGCAGCCTGTAAGATCAGAACTCACAAAGTCATACATGAAAAATTACACACTCGTCACCTGTGCAAAACAAATAAAAACTGGGGCAATATTGTATTTGAAAAACATCACTGGTACAAGGTTTCCACATTGAACTCTAATAGCGATGATTACAGCTATTCCTATTTCGGGAATTTGTTTTCCTAATTTTGATCTTAACTGGTGGAAGTTAAAATAGGCCATACTTGTTTCATCCATCGCCAAAGATAATGAAACTTCACAATTGTAAGGATAAACTATCCCACTTTTAGCTAGTACATTTTCTCAACAATACTATAATCTTTGTGGAAAAAAAATGGTCCTTGACTGCCATAAACTGGGAAAACAAATTGTAGTAACCAGCATTAACAAACAGGCATCAACAAGATACATAATCCATGTATGACAAGTTTGTTGATGCTTTAAAAAAATCTAAAGTGTCTATAATGAGAATTTTTACCGAAATATAGACAAATTATAGACCTTATGCATTGACGTCACCAAGCCGCCATCTTAGAGGTAAACTGATGATGAAACAATGGAAACGCGCTGATTTGTACGCGCGGCGCACAAGACTGGCCAATGAGCATCTTCCGTTTGACCTCTAGGTGAGGGCGCCCTACTCAAATGACGTCATATGCATTGGAAGCTCAACTGGGCATGGTTTTTAATTTTCATTGAGCAAAAAATGTACATAGTTTTTAAAAGCCTCAATAAAGGAATGTCAAAGTTCAATCCAACAAACAATAATGTAACAACATTTTACAAATCTTTTAGAATTTGTTAATAGCGCAAGTTTCAATCCTACCCAAAGACATGATTTCACAAAAACATTTCACTTGGTTTTGCTTGAGTTGAGTGTGAGAGAATTCCTTGTGTAGTTGTGGGAAATTAATTTCGTTGACACTTGGACTATTTTTACTTTGGACTAGAAGAATAAATTGTACTTGGGAAGAAATGTTGTCTTATACAAACAGATCGGAGTTTGGAAAATATGCAAAATTGATAGGCCTACCAATACCAGGCCCTTAATCGTTGTCCTTTTTACTGAATTGCAGTATAGAGGTACATAGTTGCATGAACAGTAATCTTTGTAAAAACTCATGCATCATCTTGCCTAACTATGAAGTGTGTTTGTGGCATTGCTTTGGAGTCAATAAATGAAGCCAGAAGTTGGTTATAGGCAAAATAATAATTAGATGAAAGGAATAAATTGTAAACTATTATCCTGATGGGAGAGCACCTTCGAAGAGGTGTTAAAATGTTTTAAAGGTGTTATCATTCCTAAAAAAAATAGCAAACAAACTATTTTATCAATTTCAAGTGACATTATTTCTCATGGAATGAATGTCTTAAATGGGAATGTCTTAAAAGAACAAACATTTTCTAAACCCACTCTCTGTCTCCTTTTTATATTGTTCATCTCTTGCTTCTTCTGACTGCGTTCCAATTGACTGCTTCTGTTACGCTAGTAATTGTTTTCATGTTGTGTTGTCATTTAGCCTTTTGAGAAAGACTTTTCTAAGGTCGAAATGTGAGCGGCAATTAAACATTTATTTCATGGGTCATTTTGGTTGGTAAGCAGTTTGCCAAAGGTTTGACAAATTAAACTGTAAAAACAAAACTCTATTCTTGGTAGTTTTGTGCACATCCTGGTAGTAGAAAGTATTTATTTTAAAAACCTGAAATTTTCTCTATGATGACATGATGTCAGATAGAACAACTTCTAACGACTTTATCTCTCATTCAATGGTTTGTGATGAAAGTTATAGTGTACAACTCCTTTTTACAAACCTTTTGATGTGAACTCATTCAGCTGTGCCACCAAGTCGTTCCTGTCTTCATGACGGAGAGCTTCACGTAATGTTCCCGACCAACCATCAGGAAATCTTTGCCTCAGGCCAACTAGAAATTGAAATGAACTTTCCTCCAGTTTGGAATTATCACGTTTGAGGATCTCAATTTGACCAGACACTAATCCACACTGCGTTGCTACCTTTTCCCAGTCAGTAGATAGATTCTCAGTGAGACGTCTAAAGAATTTCTCACATTCGCTTTGTGAGGTTGCCATTTTCATGAAATACTCTCTATCTGTGGATTGAAAAAATATGTAAATTAATAATAAAAAACACTTCTTCAAACAAATATTTAAAAGAGCCATTCAAAACATTAAATTTTTTCTTTTTTTCCCTTTGATTGTTTTACTTGTTTTGACCCTACCACCCACAATTTTTAAATGTTGGCTTGGTTTTTACCCTTACGCTGATGTGTGTTTAGACTTGATTCAAGTCCCTTTCTCGTGCGAGGTTCCTAACGTAACGCGCCAGCATGCAGCCACAGAATACCAGTGCGCCCTCACCGACAAAATGTAGTTATTTATGCGGTGGCGATCAAGGGACTTGACGGGGTCGTTTCCTACTCCACGCATTTGAATAGAAAAATCTCCCCAAATGGGGAGATGTACAAATCCAATGGGAACGTGGAAGTGCCGCCCCTTTCATTTAGTATTCATCTTGCTCTGTGACGTTTGTATCATGTATCTATGGACGTAAGCATCTCCAGAATGGCTGCCGGGCGGAAGAGGGGGGTGGGTGTTTTAAGTCGCTGAATTGCATTTGTCAACAATTCAAAGTATGCATTTGCAAACAATACCAATCCCAATGTATACGTAATATTAACTTGAATTCAAATAAATTTGTAGTTTTTATATATATTCATGCATTTCGATCCTCGACAAAGTACTTTACCACCCCCGCAAATAAAAAAATCAACGAGTCTTCTTTTTGAACGCGTTTGATTGGACAACAAGTAATGCGCCATAACTTTGCATATTCGTAAGTGAATAAATTTACATATCAGGCAACTGCGGGTTCGTCAAGTCCCTGTCCCGCGCGCGGAACAGGTTGGGGAATGCAGAGCGCAAAATAATAGTTTTCTGACGATGAGGCAAGGAAGGGCCTTGCACGGGATTGGGACTTGAGTCAAGTCTAATGTGTGTTAAGCACTGTATACTCAGTACTTTCCCCTCAGTACTTTCCCCGAGTTATGTGAAAAAAATCCACAGGCAAATCACTGGGGTGGGATTCGAACCCACAACCTTTGCATTGCTAGAACAGTTGTATAATCAGTTAATAGATGTTAATTTTACATATATTTAATTGTTGCAGTACCCGCTGCTAAGGATTCAAACTCCCTCTAGCCATCGGGCTAGCTCAGTGGTCTAAGTTTAACTGTTCCAAATAATCTTAAAACAATCTTTGACTTGACTTAAGTTAGAATGAAAGAAAAGTGAAAATAATCACTGAAAATCCATGCTTCAAGAAAATTATTCCTAACTATACCTGTGCTGTGGTCCTAGGGCTAGGAGTTCTTCATGCCTCTCTGCAGCTATTTACTGGGCTGGATAGTTTGTTGGGTGGGCTCCTTGCACACTTCCTTTATCGCCTGATTGGAAACAAAAAGTATAAATTAATATGGAACAATGAACCATGAATCAACAATACATTGAGTATGTGTGGTCACTGCAATTGCAGGTGTTTTTGGAGTATGTAGGAACACGATTGTATCATTCTTCAATTGAATTCTGAAAACAAATACAAACACAAACCAAGTCCTGGATATTCAGCCCCCACGCTCTCTCTCTCTACCTCTGACTGGCTAAAAGTAAATGCTGACCAAGTTTAATCTTTTGGCACCAGTTGCAACTGAAATTCTACACGTTTCCCTTTCCTTTTTCCTGTTTATTTGCAAATCAACCACATTTTTGTTGTAAATTATAACAACAGATACAGTAACTTGACTAAAGCTAGGTCAAGGTATAAGGTCCCTGGGTGCTCAGCAAACCACATCCATTTCCTATGGAACTTCTTTCTCTTTTGAGTTTGAAGAATTATATTCTTTCATTTCACTACATCAGTTATCGAGGAGTTTAAAGCCAAATTATGCATTGAAAAAATATTTTTGTTCTTTGATTGATATTCACACAAGTAACTATTTGAACAATATGTAGGCCTATGAAATGCCAGAATCAAACACAAAAACAATCTTGTTGAATATGCATATCCATACCAATTTCAGGTTTCCCTAAAAAAATGTGAACCAACGATCTTATTGGGAGTTACTTTACCATTTTCAAGAGATCGCGAAAAGCAAATTTCATGGATCGTTCACTTTTAATAAGACAAAAATATACTCTTTCAATTCATATAATTAATTTACTGTTTGTTAATAGGGAACAAATTGCCCTTTTGATTTAAAAAAATTGACTTTCTTTCACGCGCCTATGGCAGAAGGTGAAAAAACATAGAAATTTGCCGGGCTCTCGCAGCATAACTTCCCTTATATGGCATATTATTCAAAATATGCACCATTTGCAAGCCTGAAAATCGGACCCCGATATTTTCATAAGTGAAAGCTAATTTTTTTTTTAATGTAGTAGAATTAACTACGAGGTACCTGACATGTTATCATACACAATATTGACAACCGATGCCTTTCATCTAAATCGAGGTAAAAGGTTTGGAGTCTCGAACGTCAGCATTTTTGACGGACTTCCAATACCACTATAGATGTAGAAGTATTTAAATGATCAAATTTTCATATTTGCTGAGGTACATATTTTCTTTTGCATGCTCAGGTTATGGGGGCTGATGCCAAATACTTTAACAGCAAGAGAAAACAAAAATCTGACAATTGATTGAAAAGAAATTTTTATTTTAATCGCAAACTCCCCAACGTAATTTTTTTCCGTCACAAATTTCAACAATAAGAAACATGTCAATTAACCAAAGTTTCAAACATTCAATAAATTCGAAACAAATATGATGAGAACACGTTTAAATAATTATTATTTTGAAACAATGACTACTACGATACCTGGTCAACAATTAAGAGTAATTCCTTTTTCAAATTTCCACCGACGACATTTTTTCATTTCCGTCAATTTTTTGGCGTGTCGTCCGAGAACTTACCGATCAGCCTGTAAGTTAACCCTTGACTTGAGACTTACCCCCTCTATCGTCCTCTTGCAGTTAGGCAAGAAGTCAACAGAGGGGGTAAGTTCGACTCGCACATGTTTTCTGTTTTGTGTTAATACTTGCGCAAAATAAATCCGTCAAGTAAATGACGCTCTGACTTCTCCAGAAGAAAAACCAAAATGTATCTGAGATGATTAACAACGGAAATACTTCCTTCCGAACGCTAGTTTTTGGAAACTAAATCAACTTATGTTCAAGTACGCTTGATGTGGATTGCGCGAAGGTAATCAAATTATGGAAGCTTGACAAAGTTTTTATTTTTGATAGATTTTAGGTATGAGAGGCTGGAAATATATCAGAGAAATTACGGTAGTGTTGTGCCAGAAATAAATTAATAACAGACAATATTTGCTTAGTTTTTCCGTCAATGTTATGCTCTCTTCTGTCAGGCTTATATTTTCTGTGTGTTGTGTTTTGTTGATTTTTTAAATTTTTATTTAAAACTACGTCAGTTGGGCCTCACCATAGAAAAGAATGAATGTTCCTTGTGCTTTACTTGTGCTATCTTTGAACTAAATATAAATAACCACAGGTTTCACTGCTGGAGACTCTACTTTTTTAAATGACCACTGCAAGATGAAAACTAACTGAACTATCCTTACATGAACATTTTGGTAAACTTAAATTATTTAAAATATCTTACAAGGTCAAAAAGATTTTTTTGAAAAATGACATTTATTTTGAGGTTGTAAAATGGTCCATATTTCCAAGAATATGCCCTAACTCGCACATAACGCAACGCATTCACCTGGATCGAGCTGCCTCTTCAAGCTGAATAATTTCTTTATCGATTCATGTAACATGACAGATGAATGGTTAATTGGAACCAGTTGCCATTGTACAGGACAGAAAATCATATCCCGTGAAAAAAACTGTTTCATAGCATGTGTTATACGTTAGAGGTCAGATCAGAATACGCGATGTGTGTGTGTGTGTGTGCACATACTGTGTGCACTCACACAGCGCATCATTATTTGAGCGCTTCTCATGCACTATGTTCCGTTATGTACATTGCACCAATGTGATTATACTCATGTATACATATGTAGTACATCTTGTCAAATATCTGCATGCCTACATGGGTATTATTACTGTGCCATCCGTCTGTAAGAGTATGCCCTCTCTGTGGTTAAATACAGTCCCAAATAACCTAAATTTACATGTAACTGTACCAAACTAAATATAATCTTAAAACAATCTTTGACTTGACTTAAAATGAAAGTAAAGTGAAAATAATCACTAAAAATCCATTCTACACGAAATTTGTTCCTAACTATACCTGACAAACACAAACCTAGTCCTGGATAATCAGCCCTCACTCTCTCACCCTCTCTCTCTCTCTACCTCTCTAGACTGGCTAGAAGTAAATGCTGACCAAGTTGAATCTCTTGGCACCAGTTGCAGCTGAAAATCTACACGCTTCCCTTTCCTTTTTCCTGTTTATTTGCAAATCAACCACATTTGTTGTAAATTATAACAACAGATACATGAGCTTGATTAAAGCTAGGTCAATGGGACTATAAGGTCCCTGGGCGCTCAGCAAACCGCACCCATTTTTCTACGGAACTTCTTTTGAATTTGAAGATTTATATTCTTTCATTTCACTACATATTTTGAATTGCAAACATATTTTTTTCTTTGATTGATATTCACACAAGTAACTATTTGAACAATATGTAGGCCTATGAAATGCCAGAATCAAAGACAAAAACAATCTTGTTGAATATGCATCCACTTCAGGTTTCCCTAAAAATAGAACCAACGATCTTATTTGGAGTTACTTTACCAAAAGAAACAATTTTCAACAAGTGCAAAACACAATAAAGGCTGGTTGATGTACTAGGCCTGCTGAACCCCATGCCTTGAATTACAAAATTTGGGGCAAGGCCGCTTTGGCCTTGGAGAAGGCAACATTTTGAAAGGAACCAAGGCCAGTAGATAGGAAAGGCACAAAGGCCATATAGTTTATTAATTATAAATCAAAATAAAACCATAATCCATGAAACAACACTTTCTTGGGTGGGCTCCTTGCACACTTCCTTTATTTAACAAAAAGTGTACAGTTAATATGGAACAATGAATCATGAATCAACAATACGTTGAGTATGTTGGTCGCTGCAATTACAGGTATTTTTGGAGTATGTAGGAACATGATTGTATCATTCTTCAATTGAATTCTGAAAACAAATACAAACACAAACCTAGTCCTCTCTCTCTACCTCTCAAGACTGGCTCAGAGTAAATGCTGACCAACTTTAATCTTTTGGCACCAGTTGCAACTGAAAATCTACACGTTTCCCTTTCCTTTTTCCTGTTTTTGGCAAATCAACCACATTTGTTGTAAATTATAACAACAGATTCATGAACTTGATTAAAGCTAGGTCAATGGGACTATAAGGTCCCTGGGCGCTCAGCAAACCGCATCCATTTTTCTACGGAACTTCTTTTGAATTTGAAGATTTATATTCTTTCATTTCACTACATCAGTTATCGAGGAGTTTAAAGCCAAATTATGCATTGAACAAATATTTTTGTTCTTTGATTGATATTCACACAAGTAACTATTTGAACAATATGTAGGCCTATGAAATGCCAGAATCAAAGACAAAAACAATCTTGTTGAATATGCATCCATACCAACTTCAGGTTTCCCTAAAAATAGAACCAACGATCTTATTTGGAGTTACTTTACCAAAAGAAACAATTTTCAAGAAGTGCAAAACACAATAAAGGCTGGTTGATGTACTAGGCCTGCTGAACCCCATGCCTTGAATTACAAAATTTGGGGCAAGGCCACTTTGGCCTTGGAGAAGGCAACATTTTGAAGGGGACCAAGGCCAGTAGATAGGAAAGGCACAAAGGCCATATAGTTTATTGATTATAAATCAAAATAAAACCATAATCCATGAAACAACACTTTCTTGGGTGGGCTCCTTGCACAAAAAGTGTACAGTTAATATGGAACAATGAATCATGAATCAACAATACGTTGAGTATGCAATTGCAGGTATTTTTGGAGTATGTTGGAACACAATTGTATCATTCTTCAACTGAATTCTTTCAACAAATAAAAACTCAAACCTAGTCCTCTCTCTCTACCTCTCTAGAGTGGCTCAGAGTAAATGTGGACCAACTTTAATCTCGTGGCTGGCACCAGTTGCAACTGAAATTCTACACGTTTCCCTTTCCTTTTTCCTGTTTATTTGCAAATCAACCACATTTTTGTTGTTGTTGTAAATTATAACAACAGATACAGTAACTTGACTAAAGCTAGGTCAAGGTACAAGGTCCCTGGGCGCTCAGCAAACCACATCCAATTTTCCTAGGAACTTCTTTCTCTTTGGAATTTTAAGAATTATATTCTTTCATTTGACTCATGCAGAGTCCTTCTTAAAGGCTGTATGAAAACACAGAACACAAGCGTAAATTATAAATATGAATATACCATTGTAATGATAGTTCTACTTCACAATGTTTTATCCTATTTTAATTGGAGTGAAATAATTTATTATTGATTGAAATAAGTACGAGTATTTACTTTTGTAAACTTCCATCCTGCAATAAAAATGCAAACAACTTAAAGGGTGTGCACAACATTGGTAAGATTGAAAGCATTTTTTTATTTTTTATTTTTACAGATTTGCACATAAAGTTGGTCTTGTTGGAAAACTTGCTGTAGTTTTTGAGTAGTTATACAAACTTGCGAATCCAAAACCCGATGTTTGAATACAATGAAAACAAGGAAGAGTATTTTCTCCACTATTTTCTCTTGAATCTATTGATCAACTGAGCTTAAACTTTCACAGGTTTGTTGTCTCATATGACGGTCACATAAAGTGTGGATACTGGGCTTTGACATATTTACCATTACTGGTTGTGTGCGTTAACTTTAAAGGCAGGGTATACTTTTGGTAATTGTCAAAAACCAGTTTCCTCACTTGGTGTATCCCAACACATGCATAAAATAACAAACCTGTGAAATTTTGGTCTTCAAAGTTGCAAGAAAATAATATAAAAAAACCAAACTTGTTGCACAGAATTCTGTGCTTTCAGATGCCTGAAAAGGCTTCATGCATAAAATAACAAACCTGTGAAAATTTGGGCTCAAATGGTCCTCAAAGTTGCAAGAAAATAATGAAAGAAACCCCCTCCCCCCAAAAAAAACCCCCAAACAAACACCCAACTCTTTTTGCATAGAATGGTGTGCTTTTAGATGTCTGAGAAAACCTTCATGCCTGAACCTCATGAAGCCTTTCTCAAGTTCAAGTTTTCCCTTTCTCTAAAACTATATTACTTCAAGTATCAATTCTAACAATGTTTTATAATATCATCAGCTCCCAAGTGCTCTTTACCAAGTAAGTTGTTATACTCATTTAATTACCAAAGATATACCTTCTCTTTAAAGGCCCTGTACACTATTGGTAAGATCGAAAAACACAAATGTTCACAGATTCACACATAACTTACATGATTTAAAGTAAGTAATGGTAGAAAGGGTTCCTTAAAATATTTCTGCCTAAAATGCTACCGTTTCTGAGAAATGAGTAAAACAATAGTTTTTGTCACGCGCGATAATAAACTCGATGTTTGAAAAACAGAAAACACATAAGGTCTCTTTTCACTATTTTCTCGTGACCTCGATGACCAATTGAGCTCAAATTTTCACAGGTTTGTTATTTCATGTATGTGGTTGATTACACAAAACATGAACACTGTCTGTGATTATTTTGTCAGCTCTGCCAATCCTGTATAATAGCTTTAAAGGCATACATTTTTAATGTTTTCCTCTAAAATTTAATCCCATATAAGCTGTAGCTGTATTCCCCCCACCCCACTTCCCCTTAGAGAATTTCAATCTTCAAAACATAACACATCAAAACAGATGCGTAGCAGGATTGGAAATTCTTAAAATGATTGCCCTCTTCAAGTTCTAACGCTCTCGCAATAAATCAAATAAATTCCCCTCGGACCGTTCCATTCCTGCATAATAATAAACAAAAATCTCTGGATGCTAAATAATTAATTCCCCAAAAAGCCAAATGCTATTTCTTCGGGGCTGGTCTTTTTGTTGTTGATATAAGTGGTTGAAGAAAAAAAATCATCTTTCAGGACAAATTGATTTATCCCAAACCCTCAAGCGTCGACCTACAGTGGGAGAAAAATATCTTGCCTCACCTCTCTGAATGCGACCTATATTTTTTAATGATTTTAAAGGGTTTTAACAAACTCAGAACATTGATAACTATGCACATGGTTGTAGAACAAAATTTGAACGGTGACGGCCGTGGGGGGGGGGGGGGGGGGGGGGGGGCGGGGGGAGGAGGTTGGAATCCTGATGGGTTTCCATGCTGTTGTTTATCCTGTTTGTGTATCTTGTTTTTCCTTTTCTCTGTGATAACTTTCACTTTTGCTATTTACCATAGTAAATTTGTTATCATAGTAATTATGGGTTATTTCTGATATCTGGCTTGCTGGGTTTTTGATTTGATATTGTCTTTGTAATACCTAGTGTTTGATTTTGTAAGCATGTCATTCTTTAGCTCTACCTTGTGATACTTCGACCATGTTTTGCGTTTTTAAACTGAAATAAATAAATAAATAATTAAATAAGTGTGATGTAATTCTACTGTAAGCCAGACCAAACTGGTTCCAATGTTTACCATGTTTACTAGAAGCCCATTGGAAATGCCAACACTCCTCCCTTAACTGTCCAAATGCCAGTTAGAACACCAGAGGACCAGTCACAATTCACTCCAAGTGACCCGTCTGGCTAGTTCAGTGTTTGTACTCGTAAAGCATGCCTATTTCACTTGAAATATGGACCAGTCTAAAAAGGTGATGGACTAGTGAAATGACAAGCTGACAAGCAGAAAATTGTCAAGCAGTATTTGCTGCTTAAGCAGATCTGTGAGATTAGGTCGCTGTTAGAAAGTCATAACATGAAACACTGATTACACAGGAATGGTTTCAGTCAAGTGCTTCAGACTCCAAAGCTGGTATGCATTTGTGTTTACCGGTAATTAAAAGAAATATTTACTAATTAAGTTGAATTTCTTATGACATTAACTAATGATTCTGATATGACCATGGCTGATTGCAAACATTTGGAAACGTTAGATCTTTCTCTTGCATCGACGAATTCCCCAAAGAAACACTAGCATTTGAAGTATTTCCTATGGGCTTCTGATGGTTAATGGGGACTGGTGAATATAAAGTGGGCGTGGCTTCTGGTAATTGGGGCCTGGGGAGTATAAAGTGGGCGTTGCTTCTGGTAATTGGTGCCTGTTGAATATAAAGTGGGCTTGGCTTACAGTGGATTAGACATATGATATGTACAAGATGTCACAAGCTGAATCAGCACTCTCACTGAGGTCAAAGGAAGACCTATCATTGGTTAAAAGTTGTGCGTGGTGTTTGTTTTTACTGTGGTCTACTGTATTCTATGGCGCCCTATGCAAAGGGTCTGAAAAGGATAGCAAAGTTGCAGTCTGACATGAACACACTATGATTTTGGGTTGAACAAAGAGAGCGGGATTTGAACCAACTACCTCCGGATTAACATGCCAGCACTCTACCAACTGAGCTATCTACATTGTAGCCCTATATTGGCGGTCTCCCTACAAACATACTGTATGATATCTACATGTGTAGATCATGCATCTAGGATTCGGAACGCCGTAGAAAGATAAACCTTTTTACGCTACCAAACTCTGATCTGTGATTTATTATACAAGTTTGTTAGTGAATGATATAGGTAAAACTAAATTGTATCTTTTTTCTTTTTTTTTCCTGCAGGAGTTGACCAGTTGTGCCTGGTCGGGTAAAGACAAAAACAACCTTTGTCCCAACATTGTTGCCTTCACCAGACGGTTTAACCACGTAAGAGAAATATGCTGTTTCTTTTTGAAATACATTTGCATTTCTGCGAAACTTTTACAAGTTGACTCCAGTGAATCAGGGCTCAATTATTTGGCTCTGCTTACCGTAAGCAAAGAATCTGCGCTTACGGAAGCAGGGATTCAAGTTATGCGCTTACGTCAAGAGTACTTCAAAGGTTAGCAGAGAACTTTTGATTGTGCGCGTGTGTATATACTCCACGTTAATAGGCATTCTTCACTTGCGCAGCTGGCACATAAATTTTACTCTTGCCCTGTAAGTGCAGGATTCGGCGGTAAGGAGAGCCATAAAGTTGGGCCCTGGTTGGGTTTGTGATGCTTTGTTTGAGTCTTCTCTTAACCCTTAGGAATCAGGCCTGTTTTCGAGGTTTTTGTATGTGTTGCCATTTTATATTTCAAAATCTCATTTACAGTTTAGAAATCCTATATAATTATGTATCATTGGAAAGCTTACATATAGGGCTTTATTTTTGGGGGAAATGTGGACCTCAAGGAGATTTTGAAAAAAAATTGCAGCCATTTTTAATATGATTTTTCACTATAAAATTTCATATTTTTCATATTTTATGCAAATAACATAAATTTCTCACCATGAAGGGAAATTTTTGATGCCCTATTTAGAATCTACCATACCAGAGCTTTCTATCTATGAAAAAAAAAATCAGGAAAATACATAAATTTAGTCCCCCAAAAGTAATACAACATGTTACTTTTTCACTGAAAAGTCATACCACTACTGGTCAATGGATCGATGCGTTCATTCAGCATGTCTTCCTCATCACCGTCGAGATCACCATTTTCGTCGCTCTCGTCGACACCCTCAACAAATCTTAATTTTTCTAAGTCTTCAAATCTGTTTCTTTGACATTGGACAGGATTTGCCAACCTTTCAGGCTTCTTTTTAGGCATTATTGCAGAGAAAGAGAGCGTAATAATCCGATAAAGTGTGTGAGGTTGTGCGGAGAAACTTGCATGGGAAACACACACACAAGCTTTTTTCATGCTGGTGAACAAAGCAATGGTATGGTTTCTGTTTCGCTCTGTATTAGTTTTCATGTAGTTCTTAGGAGGGGTACCATACTATGGTTGGAAAGCTTATTTCTTCACCTTTCTGATGGTGCCTGACTCAACCTAAAGAGGGCAGCAGACGCAAAACTACAAATGATTTTAATCATCGAGCGGGGGCGCTCGATGTACTGCAGGGCTGATTCCTAAGGGTTAAACCCTCCTAAGGACCTTATGCATTGACGTCATCAAGCCGCCATCCAAGCTACGATGAAACAATGGAAAACACGCAGCTATGTACGCGCGGCGCACATTATCAGCCGGTGAGATACCTCCTTTTGACCTCTAGCCGAGGGCGCCCTACACAAATGACGCCATGTGCATAAGGTCTATAGTGCTGCTCAAAGATACCTCATAATCTTCCACATGTGCCATGCACACAATGGTGTCAAAGTAACCCATGTTAACTTTCCTGTCATTGTATTTGTATATATTCGATCAATCAGTGCTATAGATTGCCACTGCAGAAGTTTACCAAGGTTGAGAACCTTATCTCTCCCAACAGTGGCCCAAGTTCCTGGTGGCTTCTCCAGTCACCACTCTCACAAAGCACTTTGGGCATTGGCTTTACTCTCTACATCAGCATAGTGTATGCCTCAAAATGTCACTGTTGTGGCATGGTGAGCTATGGGTTGGTTGTCATGAGAAACACGCTGATAACAGGAGGGTTTAGTAGTACCAGAACCTTGCCTGTGGATTGGCTGTTCCTACCTGATGATGTGGATTACATTTGTTGTGTCAAGTGTAATTACTTGAGGGTATAAAATATCACAAATTATGAAAAGCCATTTGATTGTATCTAAACAATTTTTTTTTCTCTCCATCCTTAGGTAAGTTTCTGGGTTGTGCATGAGATCCTGACTGCGCAGTCGATAAAGATTCGTGCCGAGATCGTTGGACAGTTTGTCAAAATTGCTAAGGTGAGTTAACAGTTAACCCCAAAACTTCTTTAACTTTTCAAAAAAGTATATCTCTTGAGTTTGTCTGGAAATTATGACACAAAAAGTTTATGATATGACCAGTGCAGTATCTCAGTGGCTCACCTGCCAGATAGGCCCTTTATATGAACAAAGGTTATATTTACTCTTGGGAATACATGGTCTCTTGGGAATACATGGTTTTATAGGAATACATGGTTTGAACATTTGAAGGAGACAAAACCACACTCTATAAACGTTTAAACTTGATTGGTCTATAATCAATAACACTCGGCTAATGAAAGGGTTAGGTTGTTTTTCGAATTGGCGGCTACAGCTATATAAGACTATTGCTAATGTTGTTGCTAAGGACTTCCTATACTTCATTGCATGATGACTCGGCAATCCAGCCGTAGCCCTAGCCCTAGCCGCCAGTTCGAACGGGGCCTTGCTCTCATTCAAGCCAGGGACCAATTTCATAGAGCTGCTCAAGCACAAGAAGTAGCTAAGCACAAGAAAATTATGCTTACCAGAATAAGGTTACCAGCCACTCACCCATGTCACATGTACAATTTGTGACTGGTGTCCTGCTCATTTCTGCTAAGCAGACAATTGTTAAGCAGCTCTATGAAATCGGGCCCAGGTCGTACTAAGGTTTGCTGATTTTGAATGTTTGATTTCAGAAACTGTTTGAGTTGAATAACTACCACTCGTTAATGGCAGTCATATCAGCCTTACATAGTGCGCCCATCTTCAGATTGAGTAAAACATGGAATGTAAGTATTCAACTCTTTTCTCACTTAGCGCTGTGGAGTGTCGTGGGCTCAAGCTGTGGTGTTTCTGATCAGCAGAGTGTGGGTTCGAGTCCCTGTCATGGCACTTGTGTCCTTGAGCAAGATACTTTACAACAATTGCTTTGTCCTTCGGATGAGACAATAAGCCCTAGGTCCTTATACTAGAATTGGAAGTGCATGTAAAAGAACCCAGAACACTGAACTATCTAATCTAGCCCTGTTGGCGGTCTCCCACTCTAGTAAAGATTTCTTTGTTCAATCCCCAAATTATTCAAAATTTACCCAGTCAGTTTCCCATGTGGTTTGTTACTTGATATCAAACTATTCTGCTTACTTCAGTAGAACAAATTGCTTAAGTGCAAGCATATTAAGCTTAATTAGCCTCACTGATTGTATTCTTAAATGTGTTCTTCCTTCAGCTCCTGCATAAGAAGGAGAGGTCGACTTGTGAGAAGCTAGCAGATCTCATGACAGAAGACGACAACCGCCAAAGGTTACGAGAACACATGGACATTGTCAGACTCCCCTGTATACCCTACCTAGGTGAGTTCAAAACACTGGAGTGTCAGACCTCAGAATTGCACGGAGGTCACAGAGACCATAGCCTCTGTTGCCCTGGTTTTGGCCTTGGTGCCCCTTCAAAGGTTTCACATTTCCAGTGGAAGTGCCTGTTACAAAATGAAAATGGCCTCGCCCTTTCAAAGATGAAGATCCAGGCTTGAGATCCCACACAAGTATGGCGTACCTTTTAAACAGGGCTCAAACTTGGGTTGGAAATCCACAAGACCACAGAGCTTGTAGCTCAAAAACTTAACTGGACCAGAATCTTTTTGTTTTACATTGCCAGAATTGAAATGAGAGGAGGGGGGGGGGGGGTGGGAAATGCCGTTTGAAACCAGCACTAAGAGAGGATTTATCTATTTTTGTTATGGGAAAGTATTCTTCAAATTTCAAAATAATGGAAAGATATATATCAGACTGAAAATTTACATTTTAACAAAAACAAAACCAGAACCAGACACACCGGGGTTAACCCCTACTCTTCTGCCATAAGTCTTCTGGGTTCTGTTCGCAGTACATGTGACCTACAGCTTAATGTCCCATCTGGATGACAAAGCAATTATGGTTAAGTTTCTTGCTCAAGGACACAAGTGCCACGACTGGGACTCGAACCCACACTCTGCTGATCAGAAACACCAGAGCTTGAGTCCGGTGCTCTTAACCGCATGGACACGACAAGCAAGATTACAACAATTTATTCCTGAGAACTCGAGGTTCTGAGAAGTGCTGGAATACGCAGGGTCCACTGTGAGTTATCTTTGCTAACGATGCCCTGCCCTGTTCTAGAACCTCTTTAACATTCCTCTTCTTTGTTTCAATCTCAGGTTTGTACCTCCAAGACCTTATTTTTATAGATGCAGCTCACCCTAGTACCGGCGGGATTGACAGCGAAAGAAGGTCCCGCAAGGTAAGACTGTGACTCATTCTAAACCCCCCCCCCCCCCCCCCCCCCCCCCAAAAAAAAACCCCACCAAACAAACAAAAAACAAATAACAAATAAAATTAATAAAACAATAAAAAGTGGATTTATGGAGTCTGGAGAAGTACTTTCAGCCCAAAAGCTGCCATAAGTTTATACGTCATTGAAAAACATTTCCTCATTTTATTGGTTCACAGAGCAAATTTTGGTAAGATATTGAATCTCTGAAACCTCTCCAGCACCAGGGCCCAGTTTTGTAGATCTGCTGAAGTGGAAATTATTACTTCGAAAATTTCTGCTTGCCAAAAATAAGAATTGGTCACAAACTTTTGCACATGACATGGTATTTGGGTTGGTAACCATTTTCCAGTATTCAACAAAATTTTATTTGTTGTAAGTAAACTTTTGTGAATAAAATTATAGGCCCATGTGTTACAAGTTTTTCCATTTGTCCTGCCTCTTCGCAGGTTGTACTGCAAACTTGGGTATGATCTCTGGTTATACAGTAGTTACAGGTTGAATGGCTTCTGACTGGCAGCCCTAAACAAAGATATTGAAATAATACGGAGACCGCCAACATTAGGGCTAGACAGCTCACTCGGTAGAGTGCTAGCACATTAGTCTGGAGGTCGAAGGTTCAAATCCCGCTCTAGTCAATTTGTCTTTGTTCATCCCTAAAATTAAGTTTCCTTTTTGTGGTATGATTAGATGAACAATGTGTTACGGACGATAGCAGAGTTCCAGTTGTCGACCTACGACATAGAACACCTACCCTATGTACAGAGTTACCTCAAGTCAGTACGCTACATCGATGAGCTCCAGAAGTTTGTGGAAGAGGACAATTATAAGTAAGAAACTAAATATCGCAGGAGTTACAACAAAGTTGTTTGTTTGTTTGTTAAAAATGTTCAAGTTCTAACTGTAGGGTGCTTGCGTTGGAATTTCAACCCTCCTACTGTCTGTCCATTAACTCTTGAGGGTGTAAAAACTGTTGATGTTTGTGGCATGGTGTACCATCCCCCCTACCACCACATCCCATTGTTTCTTCGTTGTGTTCTGGGAATCTCAGAAATTATTGTGAGGATTTTTATCTTGAGGGGGTACTTCTGTATAAAGGGGGAACAATTTTGGGGGGACTCCCTTTGCCCCATGTCTGGCAGTCATCTATTTAAGTAAAGCCAAAATAAGAATCTTGAACAGGCCACAAATTCCACTTATTTAATATGTGTTGGTTTTACAAGACTAACTGATGGTGATATTTTGAACTATTAGTTGCATTTTATGTAATGATGATTTTGTTGATTTTGTTGATGTTGTCTTCTTTTACAGATTGTCCTTGCAGATTGAGCCCATCAACCAGCAGTCCAATGTGTCCAAATCAAGGGAAGAATTAGATGCATCAGGTACCTATCTTTCTTCAGTCCAGACTGGCTTAAGGTTCTCAAATTACTCTGTAGGGAGGGGATGTAGTGAAGATCATAAGGTGATGTCAAACGCGGCAATATTTATTGGCCTTTTGGAGGCAACTGTGCAGCTTGTTAAAGGAAAGATCGAGTGGCACAAGCACAAGCGGGTTAAGTTTTTTTGTTTGTCGCCGAGCAACATTTTACTTACAGTGTCTTACAATCAAGACAACTATGTCTCAGCTCATTTATTCTGGTTATGATGAAACCATGCGACTCTCAGAAAAACGAACTTAATCACTGTATTTAATAGCCAAGAGCCCCATGGAGAGAAGACAAAGAAGGAAGTTTCAGTTTTAGATGTGGGAGGAAAACCCCAGAGAAGTAGTCCAGGGAAACCCCCAAGCATTTGTTCCCATTTCCATGCAGACTTTAACCTTCAAATGATGACTTATAAATGGTAGAAAACCGATCTGACTGTCGCTCAGTTTTCTTTTAACAGAATTTTGCACATTAATTGCTGATACAGTTTCTCCAGTAAAACTTTTGTTACTTCCTTCATCCTGGTAGATTATAATCTCTCCTAATACACAGGATGTTCAAGTAGAGCTTAATGTCCCCTCCAAATGACAAAGCAAATAATTATTTTTCTCAAGTATCAGCCCAAATCCTATAAATGTCAAAATTGTACGAATCTTACTGAAATCATTTCAAAATTTTTTTTTTCAACCAAAGGTATCAACCAAAATCCTATAAATGACCAAATTGTACGTCCCTTTCTGAAGTCATTTCTCCAAATGGTTTTCAATTTTTCCTTTTTCGCCTGTAGTAGATAGAGGCTCATCGCCAGGGAAGTCTACCCCGGCGACCCCTCAAGCCGCTGCCAGATTTGTACCTGGTCATCGGAAGACGAAAAGCTTAGGAACAACGTAAGTCCCTCTTACCAAACTTACAATCTATGTCATTGCTCACAGACTTTGAAATACCCACTGGACCACTGGCCAGAGTCCAGTAATTTTAGCGTATGTCCACAAACCTAGCAACTTGTGGTCCAACAGTCTATGTTTTTTTCTTCTTCAAATGTATGTTGTTGTTTTTTAAGATGGACAAATTAGCACTGTAGCTTTTCAATACAAAAGAGAAATAAATCAATACTGGTGTTGTAAAACTATTTTTTAGTTCGGTGTAAGTGTTGAGCTCGATGACATTGTGGTCTTGTGAGGATTTTCTTGAAACATGAGTTCTGTTAATCACTGTTAGTATATTCATTTTGGAAATCTATCACTAGCTGTGTTTTTATAGCAAACATGTACCAGGGCTCGAATTTGGAGAAAAAATCCACAAGACCGCAGGGCTTGTTGCTCAGAATTTTTACTGGACCGGAACATTTTTTACAAGACCGAAGTCTTCTGAGAAGAAAAAAATCAAAAACACAACAAAAATGTACCAAAAGTTAACATGTTTTTTCATACTTCTGCACCTGTGCAAATTTTTCCCTTGCAGATCGCTTAGTAGGAGGCAGTTTGGGCCTTGACAAATTTCCACATACCTTCTTTTTACAGTACGTTTTCTGCCACAGAAAAAATGAAATCAGTTTTGACAGGACAATATTATCAACAACGTTGCAAAAAATTAACATACGGCAAAGCAAGACGTTTGGAAACAAGACCTTACTTTTAATCCATGCAACACAGGGATGTGCTGTGTTGAAAGAATACAACCTAGACGACATTAATACGATTTCAACACTATACAATTCGCTGGTAAGGTATCAGACTTTAAAGTGACTACATCCAATGTGTTGCATCCACCACAGCATGACATGTACATAGTCAGTGGTAAACAAACTTAGCGCTGTACTGTCGTGTTCCGCCGGGCACCAACACAAGAATCATGCATGCAAAAGAATGGAGGGTGCTGTATTATGAGTTGTCCGGTCTAGTGCTCTAGCAATGCAAAGGTTGTGGGTTCGAATCCCACCCAAGTGATTTGCCTGTGGATTAATACAGTGCTTAGTACACACGGTGTAAGGGTATAAATAACAAATATATTCCTCATCCCCGATGCAAAATTAGCATCTATTAAATCGATGCAGTGCCTGCCTCTAAAACAAAGGATTCAAAGTGCCTCTCGCCACCGGGCTATCTTGGTGGTATAATGGTGACATCTGCTCTAGCAATGCAAAGTTCGTGGGCTCGATTCCCACCCGAGTGATTTGCCTGTACAGTGCTTAATAATAATAATAATATGCAGTTCTTATATAGCGCTTTATACTCCCGATGGGTGTCTCAAAGCGCTCAGTATTTTTCCTACAAGGTATGTGGGGTTACGTGTTGAAGTATGAGACCTATTCCTTTGCATAGCACCATGTAATGGTTTACAAGGTGCTGTGGCGCAATATGCAGCCAATCAAACCAGGAACACCGGGGCGAACCCCTTCTCTTTATGATAAGTGCACTGGGTTCTTTTACGTGCATTACACAACACACGGGACCTACGGCTTTACGTCCCATCCGAAGGACGAAGCATGTGGTTAAGTGTCTTGCTTAAGGACACACGTGTCACGACTGGGATTCGAACCCACACTCTGCTGATCAGAAACACCAAAGCTTGAGTTCGGTGCTCTTATCCACTCGGACACGACACGCCACACACCTTAATACACACTGTGTAAGGGAAAAAACAAATATATAATCTTTATGCAAAATTAACATCTATTAATTTTGTTATGTACATTGCTTGTATTGATTTATTTCCCGTTTTCTCCTCCGGACAGGTTTGTATCTCACACAGGTATTGAGTCTTTAGGGTGAGTTAAAACTTACGAGTCTTCACTGTCTTGAAGAAACGATTGCCACTAAGTGTTTCTTATACAGGGTAGCCCCAACAGGGAACGAACACTGTTCATACAGGGGGCGCTGTTTGCGGGCGATGCTCGTCTTATTGACAAGACGATACACTAATTTCACTTTTTGCTTTCCGTTATAAACTGTGCAAGTCTAAAAAGTGTTCAAACATTTTTTGGAACCCAATTTTTCCATGCACATTAATTTAACATGTGGAGGAAACTATATTGCACTCTTTAAGATGTCCTAATGTTCCAATATGCCCAAGAATTGCACAGTCTGTTTTTATTTTTTGAGTATGTTTTGTTCTTATGCCAACTATTTCCAAATTTTAATTTAATGGAGAAAATTGATAAAAATCTGTATTGGAAGATACTTTTTATTATATTTTTCTTTTAGAACATTTTATGATTGTGCCGACTTCGTTCATGACTGAATTTGGTTATGGTTGAATGGCTTTTGACTGGCATCCCAAAGATATTGACAAAATATTGACAAAATAGGTAGACCGCCAATATAAGAGCTAAATAGCTCAGTTAGTAGAGCACCGGCACGTTAAACCGGAGGTCCCAGGTTCTAGTTCCATTCTAGTAAATTTTTCTTTGTTAAATTGCTTTTTCCCTCTCTCGTTCCGTCCATCCCAGTTTATCGAATTGTCACTTTGGCAATGGTCCCAGGCATCTGCTAGACGACAGCTTACTGGAGGAAACAAGCTGTCGTGGTCATCCCTCCATCACCAGCTCCATAGAGGGCTCAATGAACGGAATGTCAATAGGTGAGCCTGATCTCCAGTCATATCTTTATTTGAATTCTCAAATCTGACCTCCCAATCTGTGTCCCATTTTATAGAGCTGCTTAAGCAGAGAAAGATTGCTAAAGATTTTCTGCTTAGACGGCGGTCTGGTTGTTAAAACATCTGCTCTAGAATGGCAGAGGTCTTGGGCTCGAATCCCACCTGAGTGATATGCCTGTGGACTTTTGGTCACAGAACTTAGGGAACGAATTGAGTATACAGTGTTAAGACTGTAAATGGCATTAATTAGTCACACCTGAATGACTCTTTGTGTTGACTAGATATCAATTTTGGTTTATTAATTTGTAGGTAGCAATGATGGCTCTGAACACAGCGATGACCAAGATCCATGGATTGGGGACAAGTAAGTATGAGAGCCATCTTATCAATCATTATCTGGGCTCAATCTGGGCCCAATGTCTTTAAGTCGTTTACCGGTTACAGATATTTTGTGCTTACTGCAGGAGAAAAAATATGGGTAAGCAAAAAGTGTTTTATTATAAAGGATCTGGAAGATGTGCGTGTGCGCATTCACAGTGGATTGTTGCGCCACTTATCTGCTTACCAGGTCAGCCAGCATGCCTTTTGCTTTGCTTAAGGTTAGCAGTGTTTGGTTACATTGGGTCGAATAGAAGAAAAGCAAGATGGGCCGCACCATGATAAATGTCAATTAGACTCCGTTCTCAAACTGATCTGAATACTTTTTGACTGGCATTTAAAAACTCGCGTGTTAAAACCGCTTATAATTAACACGATTTCAAAGTTTTTAATGATATTTTCTTATGTGGCTATAGGTGAATGTTCCATGACCTATTCCAATGCAATGCATACGCCTCCAGTAAATTAGATGTCCATATCCTTTTCTTTCATAATTCTTACAATTTAACATTTTTGAAAAACAATTCCCTTCTAAGGAATGTGCTTTTAGAGTGAGGGATTCAAAAACATTTCTATGAGAGAAATGTTTCTGCAGATTCTGTATTCCAACTGCTCCAGATTTTCAGCAATAGAGAGGTTTCGCAAGCGTACGGATACGAATACAGATACAGATACGATATCCGTTCACGTTAGATGCGCGTCAGATTTTGTTTCGCAATCATAGAGTTATGTGTCAGGCCTGGGCCAAAGTACTAGACACACATTGTCATAGGTTTTGCGATCAAAACAAATCCAAAAACATTTTGTGTATGTTCTTGTTACATTGGAGAATTTGATTGAATAGGAGTTTTGTTTAACTAATCGTTTCCGGACCCCCACGTTAAACGCGTGTAAAGAAAGTTTCTGGCAAGCATGTCAAAATAGAGACGACTGTTTATACTGCATTTTCCCAATATTTTGCTGAGAAATGATGAACACATTTTTATCTTTGTCATGAATGACATCTTTAAAAGCAATACCGGGGAAAATGTTTTTTAATTTAGGGCACAAATACAACTAAAAACAGCAAAATGGTATCCGTTTTTAACGTACGTGTATGCGCTCCCGTATCCGTTGTCAACGCGCACGCAAAACACGGAAGCCACGGTTACGCGTCACGTGAACACACAAAGTGTCGACGTATCCGTATCCGTATCCGTATCTGTATCCGTAGCCTTGCGAAACCTCTCTAATATCTCAAAAACGCGACCACCTTTTGAAATGAAATTTTTACAGGTTAGTTTTATTGTATACATCTACATTTATATAGGATTAAAACTTCCGAACGGTTAAACAAATCATATGTAAATTTTGCTTTTAAATTTAATAAATACTTTTGTTGTTGTCTGTCTTACATCCTAAATTGATAATGCAACAAAGTAATAAAGATGACTGCCAGTTGGGGTAATAAAAAAAGAAGGCAAAATTGGAAAATTTCCGTTTTCACACAGTAATACTTTTCAATGTATTACAACATTGCATGTGTCTCGCTTCCTGAACAGTTTTTGTTCACATTTGAGCATAGTGCATTACAATGGTGATTGGAACCTATTTTTTGGTTTGTTAAAATGAAAATTTTCACTTTCGTGCAAATTTCATAATTAGAAACATAAAGCTTTTAAAGCTTTGAAACTTTATGAAACTGAGGGCCTTGACAAATAATGTATTAACATTTAAAATAGTAAAAACTAACTAAAAAGTAGTGTTGTATGAAATGTGTCAGTTTGTGACATCAGTGCGAAATGTTCTTTACGTTTTTGAATTTGGCACAGCTACTGTTACCTGCGACCTGAACCAGGTATCATTCACATCAGTCCAGTTCAATTGTTGCTGAGTTATCTGTATCTAGCATGACTTGCCCTGTATGACATGTATGGGAGATACAGTCCTTTCTTAATCCTCTTTCTTCAGAAATGTATAAGATAAGACTTTTGTGACTTACTTGGAAATTAAGACAGTTGTCATACTCATGGATTTGTGTTGTAGTTTCCTATGATCTACTTCACAAAACTGTTTTACAGATTGCACCACACATAAAATTACTGCAGTCATGTGACTATTTTAAAAAATTAAACTATTAATCGAAAGAAACAACTATAAATAGTCAAACTTGCAGGTACAGCCATGTGTAAATCTCTACTGGGAGGAGTGTTGGCTCTGAAAAGAGCCGGTGTGGTCTCGACGTTTCAAACAGTGTACTCTGCTTGTTTTAAAAAGAATGGAGACATGAAGACAAGCAGAGTTTATTGTTCGAAATGTCAAGACCGCACACCGGCTCTTTTCAGAGCCAACTTTCCTCCCAAAAGAGATTTACACATGGCTGTATCGGCAAGTTTTTACTCTTTATAGTTATTTCTTATCTTCCACACAGTGCAAAGCTTCAAACACCACTTATTAATCGAAATTACAATCTAGTTACAGTTTTTTCCACAAGCTGCTCCACGAAACGATAATAAAGGTTTTGTTATTGCTGAAGGCATTCACGACAATGCTAAGTGATCATATGCAAAGTTTTACATCAATTCTTAAAACATCAAAGAGGGAAATGTTGACTGTCAACGACCAGCTATTTGGTTTCAGTTCTTCAGATCAAAGAAGTGGCACTTGTCTCTTGCCTTCATGTTTCCATCAGCGGCTTCGTGATGAGTCACGTTGTTTAGCTGACAAACCATCTTTCCCAAGCCTTGCTCCATCAGCAGATTGAAGGAGCCACATTGGGGCTCTGATTGGCACGCCTTCCCGCACGACACCACACCATCAACCTGTAGCTCTTTCATGACGTGACCGACCAAGCATTGTGACTCAATGCGCCCATCAGGGCCAGTCTGCCAGCAAAACACTGTCAAGATTTCAGTGATGGCTGCCGTGGCGATGTTGGCAGCGGGGACAGCAGTGACTGCAGTAGCGGCGGCGGCGGTGGTGGTGGTCTTGATGGTGGTGGTGGCAGTGGTGGCGGCATCAGAGGTGACTGTGGTGGTTGAAACGGCAGTGGTGGTGGCAGCGGTGGTGGTTGCCGTGGTGATGGCTGTGGGCTTGGTGGTGGTGGTGGTGACAGAGGTGGCAATGTCAGCTGCAGTGGTGGAGGCTGTTGGGGTGGTGGTCGTGGTGATAGCGGTGGCGGCTGTGGGGGTGGTGGTGGTGGTGGGGGCGTCAGCAGTGACTGTGGTTGTGGCATTGGCAGTGACTGTGGTTGTGGTGACGGCAGTGACTGTGGTGGCCGCAGTGGCAGCTGTGGTGGTGGCGGCTGTTTGGGTGTTGGCCTTGGTGGCGGCTGTGGTGGTGGTGGCTGTTTGGGTGTTGGCCTTGGTGGCTGCTGTGGGGGTGTTGGTGGTGGCTATTGTGGTGGTGGTTGTGGCAACGACAGGAGAGACTGTGGTGGTGGCAGCAGCTGTGGCAGTAGTGGTAGTGGCCATGATGGAGTTGAGAGCAATCTCGCACATGGTCGCACAAGTAGTTGTACATCTAATGGGAAGCCATCTACCATCGGTAGTCCATTTTGCCATCGTAGCACAATTGTACTTGGTATCATAGCTGGGCTGGCTACTGTCATACCAGTTTTGGAAACCGCTAACTGCATCATGTAGTAGACACGGGTGCCAGCTACCCTCGTCTTCTGAATCACTGCAACCAATCCACAAACTTTCCTGCACTTTACCATCATAAGAGAACTCATCCTGGTGATAACCCCAAACAAAAGTCTGTTCTTCTTCGGACTTAGGAATGACAAGGGTCGACCCCATTCCGCGGCAAGTTTGAAAGGCGGAAGTCCAGTTCATAGTTTGAGTCATCAGTAGGTAGCATGACTCCTCGTATTGCCGCCAGTCAGTAGGGCAGAAAGCAGCCAGGGTTGTTGTAAAACACCCAGCGAGACACAGCGCGAAAACTCTGGCAAAATACATTTTGGACACTGTGGAGAATGAACCCTTTTTCATCAAACAAAGGATAGCATTGACTAAATCATAAAATAATACTTGCAGATCTGCAATCTGTGCTTACCGTAGTTCGTGTTTGGTGCAGATTGGCCTAATGATATATGGTAGTCTCATCAAGGCGAAAGAAACTCTGACAGCTACGAATCATAAATTTTTTGTTACCATGACTACAGTGCAGTAGATTTCCAGTGGCTTCCTGTTATTGATTTTTATATTTGATTTCGCTCTCCGTCTTTGTTCGTTTTTCTATTCTGAACAATAGAAGAACTGCAGCCGAGCTTTTAATTAAAAAAGAATAAGAAATGGAGCTAAATTAACCTCAAGGGCATGTAAGCTTTTGTGAGAATCTGGCACTTGTTGTGGGAAAAGAACTAATATAGTGATGTTTTAATAAATTTCACGCATTGGATATGGTAAAATAAAAAAATAAAAAAGGAATTTAAAAATCTTAAACTTTTAAATATTTTGAAAATATTGGAAAACAAAAATTTAACCTGACCTTAATTTCTGTTTAGTAACAGAGCACTTATATCCCGATTTTAAATATGACCTAACTTCGGTTTGTTAGTGCAATCGACATGGTTTGCAGAACACAGTGTGTGCAAATTTGCAATTTGACACTTCGAGCCGGATGTTGGAGGTTGAGCACTATTTCTTCATTTTCTCATAAGTTTCCAGATTTTATTTAATTTTTATTTACTACATTGATAGTTTTAAATGTGAACATTCCAATAATATGGTTTGCGGGTTTGAAAAAAGTGAGGTGACAGAAAAAAAATTATAAAAAATTGCACCCACTTTAATTTTCCATAGCTGATGGCTCAGAGGTGCTTGGTAGCTCAATGGTGACCTTATCGACATGAGACTTACAGTACACGGTCTATTAATATGCTCTATTCACGTCATTGCACCACAAATTTATGACCTAAAAAGAACTGAATTTTGCTTGTATAACTGTTACAGGGTCCCAAATCCTATATCCAATTGCCAAAGTGAAGGATTCAGAAGGATTGGGCCAGCAGGCTCAATTAACTAGGGCTTATCGCAGGGTCAGGCATACCAACCTTATCAATTGTCCAAACAATTTTTTGTGAAATGACATACATTTCTGAGAAGAGGGTAATGGAGGAAATGGTCCAAGTGCGAGCTAACCTGCCTAGTCTCTGAGGATGAACAGTTATGTTTAATTTAATCACCCTAGACAGGAAAATATTTGATTGTCGATAGACCTCTCTAAGATGACGTCATGATTTTATTACTCGCCATGGTGGATTACTTGCATGCGTACACCCACACATGATACTAAAACTGTTCAAATGTGTAATATAATAATTGTACACATTGTACACATTCTTAAATACACTACTCATGGCTCTACAACAATAGATGGAAATAGAAGTACAATGATTAAACATTGCAAAACTCAATGCTAAGAAACTAGAGACAGTATGCTTATAATGTACAGTGCAGTGTCTTTAGTTCTGTTTTGAAAGTTTCCAGTGAAACAATGTTCTGGATAGAATCAAGTAGTTTATTCCAGAGAACAGGTCCAATGTGTGAGATGGTCCGGTGTGTGACGAAACACAATGCTGGATGGTACTATAAATATGTGTGTGTAAGCATTACATACGAAGTGTGGACCTGAGAACAAAAGAGGTCCACACAGGGCAGGGTTTTGAAACACTGTGTGGACTTAACAGACGTCCACACAGTGTTATTTATAGTGTTGAGGAATAGGACTTTCCTTAAGTGTATAGAACAAAGGAATGTCCACACAGTGACTGCAACACAACATGTATGTATCCTAAGTGGTGCGTAGTACTCCAGCAAGGCAGTCCTCCCACATTGCTAAAGAAATGTCACATCGTACCAATGGGAAGGGTTTATATTGCCAACTGATTTTCCAACTTGATCATTTTTTTGTCTGTTTAGTTTGACTGAGAGTTGTGAGGATCTAGTGCATAGTATACCAGAAGTGCCAACCTCTGCTTTCAGACTACACGGTGAGTTTTATTTATTTTTTCTGACAGGAGGTTTTTACACAAAGTTCAACCTAAGTTTCACAATTTTGTTGAGTATTGTCGATCACATGTTGATCATATGTCGATCACATGTTGATCACATGTTGATCACACGTTGATCAGAATTTTTCAAACATTTTCAAATGGATTTCTTTTTCCACTCAGGTTACCTGAAAAGGAAGCCGGACATGAAAGCAGGCAGAAAAGTATCTGTAAGTAATTTATCATTTTGACAGTTGATTTCTTTTACTTACAATGAGATGAAATACTTTCAATTCAATTTCAATTTCAATTCACTTTATTTACAACCCATACATAAAATAAACAAAGAAAGATTTACATATGAAAAGTGATTACAGGCAAACAATAAATGATTAAATTTAATAAGATACAAAGCAAAAGAACATGCAAAAACACATGGAAATGGAAGTGGAGGGGAGGCCCATAGAAAGCCGAGCTTGTCAGATTGAATCGTTTGTCACTATGATTGCTATTGTATTAGCACCTTCACAGTTGTATGCGCCATCTTGTTCAGGCGGCAGATTTGTTTATTTTGAACAAGCTTTGCCGCCTGTGACTCGGTGCTCGAACTTCCACACCATCCAGACACGTACGTGAATTTCTTGTGCTGAGTTGCAGGCGGCAAGACAGGTTCGGAATAAACCAAGCTCCCCTTTGAACAAGATTGCGCATGTAACCGTGAAGGTGCTTATTGCTGATAACAAAGAGACTCACTGGGCTAATTATAGGAGTCCTTCCAGAAGAAATTTAAAAAACTCACTTGTGTAAAGAGGCCTATAGCCTCTAAATTGACATCTTTTTATGTTGATTAATGTGTACCTAGCCAGGTTGTATTCTCTTTTCATTTTTTATTGTGTATGTTGATTTTATTGTGTAGATTCCCCTTTTTAAAGGAGTGAGGGTGTCTGTTATTCAAGTTTATTTTGTGTAATTTTACACTGCATTTGTAGATTTTTTTTATTTTATCTACATGTACATTGTCTGATTTAAAAATTTATTTTGTGTAACTGTATGCTGCTTTTGTAGTTTTTTCTATTTTGTATCTATTGACCGATTTTGTAATGCTGCATTCGTAGATTCAAACAAAATGAGCATTGAGTATGTTTCTAGGCTTTATTGGGCGATTGTATTTTGATGTAATTTTTGAATTATTGTGTAATTTATGTTTTTATTTCTGCCGTTGAAGATCCTTGGATTGAGAAGGCTCACTACAAACATGATAAATTATTGTGGTTTGTTTTGTTGGTTGTCAGGTGTCGGCGTGGACGAGGTATTGGGTGGGTCTATGGGGAACCAACATTGTACACTATGCAGCTAAGTACTTCACTGGACATGACAGATCAGATGTGAGTTACTTTTGCACTATGTTGTCTACTTACAAACCACAGTGGATGATATTGAATGGTCAGACAGTAGGAGGGTTGACTATGTACTGTGTAGATGCATTCACCATATGATATCATACTGCAGGCTGGTATAGTTTATCTGTCATTCAAAACCAGGGTGGCTGATATTGAATGGTCAGACAGTAGGAGGGTTGACTATGTACTGTGTAGATGCATTCACCATATGATATCATACTGCAGGCTGGTATAGTTTATCTGTCATTCAAAACCAGGGTGGCTGATATTGAATGGTCAGACAGTAGGAGGGTTGACTATGTACTGTGTAGATGCATTCACCATATGATATCATACTGCAGGCTGGTATAGTTTATCTGTCATTCAAAACCAGGGTGGCTGATATTGAATGGTCAGACAGTAGGAGGGTTGACTGTGTAATGTGTAGATGCATTCACCACATGATATCTTACTGCAGGCTGGCATAGTTTATCTATCATTCCAAACCAGAAATGTTACTGAATAGTCAGACAGTAGGAGGATTGACTGTGTAATGTGTAGATCAATTCATCACATGATTTTGCATTGCAGGCTGGCATAGTTTATCTATCATTCAAAACCACATTGGGTGGTATTGAGCAGTCAGACAGTAGAACATATGGTTTGTGGTTTATTTAAAAGTGTTCAGAATTTTGCTGTATAATAACTGAAATGCAATTAAAAATTCTTAATTGTTAGAACATTAAAAGTACACAAGAAAAGTTCAACTAAAATCTTTACTTCCATGGAAGGCCTTGAATCCTTGTAATGTGTCCGTTATAAGTGTCGGTCGTTTTAGCTGTCATTATTTGTTGTTTCATCACAGTTCAAGATAAGGCCTTGTAAGTTATTTTCCATCATTGACTGGGTGGTCATGCTACCAGAGACAAGGGGACACAACATCATTCTACTAACAGACCTTGCCAAAGGTGAGTCATCCTTAATATACTTCCCCTAAACCTCTCGGATTGTTCTTCCAGTCAGCTGCATAATAGAGCAAGTTTGAGCACGCACCATAGTTAACTTAAGGTCGACTATTTTGACTCGAACCCAGGCTGGTCGACCATTGGTTGACTACTGTTGTCAACCATTTGGAACCAGCCTCAGGACCATGGTTTCTTCTGTGGTCCCATAGCAAATTGTTCCATGCTAACATGTGTAAAGCGCAGAAGGGAACCAGTGACACTATAGCGGAAAGGCGGAAGGCAATGGAAATGTTGAACATCTTGCCGATGGTATGGGAAGTATGCATGGTTAACAATAATTGGTTCTTATTTAGCGCACATGTAGCTAGATCAAGGTGCTTCACAACATTATTATCCCTGTTCATGAGGTATACTTTTAGACCCTTCCTCTACCTTTCTTAACTCCCTTGGGAGCGTACAACCCCAAGCTGCTTTAATTAGCACTAAGGGGTTAATCCAACACAACACTGTCTCGGCCCTCTCAGGTTCCTGTTTATACAGGTTCAGTTTGTTGTTGTTGTTCTTTGTTTGTTTTTTGTTTTGTTCTTTTGTGTTTTTTGTTTGTCTTTCTTCGATGGTCGCCTTGCCAGTTAGTTTAGATTTTTTGCATAGATAGGGTTAGAGGCGTCTGTCTCCTGAAAAGGTCAAAACATTACTGATGCCAGCAGGGATGGGCCTCTGTAACAAGTAACTATTAGTTCTCTGTTGGTGGGGTAGACGTATCCCCATACTTTTGTTTGGGCACTGGCCTGGTGATCAGTCTTTTTTCGTTATCTTTTTCTTCCATTCTGTGCTGATCATTTTGTATGTAAGGGGGGCAATATAAATTTTAAATATTATTATTATTACAAGTCTATGATACTATTTTTCTATATGTTTTTAATATTTTGTAATTTGGAATACATAACATCATACAATTTCCATTTTCTACGTATAGGGAACTCCTATAAATACAAAGCGCCCTCTTATGCCATGGCTTGCCAGTGGGTCCGGTATCTGGACGAAGCGATTAAGAAACACAAAGGGCCAAAGGTCAGTCACTGTCTTTGTCATTTGTTTATTTTTAATGATCGTTGTACTGCCAAGTACATAAGTTTAAAGAACTCCATGGGAACATGTGTTGACTATTTCCCCTTTTAATTGCAGAGCTGCCAACTCTCCCTGATTCTGCAGAAAGTTCCCTGAAAATAAACCAATCTTTCCACGTTCTGATGAACACATTTGAAAATCTCCCTGATTATGGAAACCATTTCTCTATTATGTCGAATGCAGTTCTTAATATCTCCCCGACTGTTGCACAAAATCTCCCTGATTGCAAGCTGCAAGTATTGGCAGCTCTGTGCTTGCATTGTCAAGAATATCTGTGTTTATTTATTTATTTACTAATTTTTTTATTCATTTATTTATTAAAAATTTGTTTTTGGGGGGAATGATTGTTAAAAAAACAAAAAAACACAAAAAGGGCTTGTCCAATCCCAGCCTTCAGCTTAGTTTTGGCTATCATTAGGGCTGCTGGTATTTTACAGTTCTCCATTGAAGCAAATGATAAACACAGACTCAACACCTTCAACAGTGTGGGAATGTAAACAACTGTAGTTTTGAACCTTTGAACTTTTCCCTTGTCTTTCCCTTGTCTTTCCCAGACACCGGCCAACCTGATGTCCTTTGACTGAGAAAAGAAAGAGTCAAGATGACATGCAGCAACACCTCAAAGATCATCCCTCATCGATTGTCCTCTCTTGTGAAACTGGACTGACTCTAACAGCTCAATGCCAATCTGCTAGAGGTGACCCCCAGTCATGTCAGTGTTTAACCTACGCACTAACGCACCCCCCTCCCCCCAAAAAATAAAAAACCCACAAAAAACAACAAATATAATTATAACTCATGAATGCTTCATGACCCCGGTTCATCCTACCTCGGCCCACTGCCCCGATCTTGAGGTCAATTGGTTGGTACTCCGCTCAACCAGCTGTACATGTTCAATGTGACCGGCACCGACTACAGTGTTTATAATGCAAATGGGAATGCCATGTCATCCAAATGCCGATGCCAAAAAGGAAAGGGAGCCAGTGTCTTTAAGGCATAAACAAAGTGCTGGTTTTGGAGGCTGGTTCCCAGTTTTTGAACCCATAATCGATAAGATTTGACTCATCTTTGATACTTTTTTTGGGGGGGGGGGGTGGTGTTTCTTCAAATTCAACATATGTTTTGTTTTAAAGTAAATTTTATTTTTTTAAGTTGTGTTCTATTTTGGGAGTACCATCGCATGAGTGCAGTTAACCTTGCATTGCCTCCTTTCCACTATTCACACCTGCGGACATCTTGTCAATTCTGACATACAAAGTAATGTAACCAAAATTAGGCTGGAGGGGAAACAGTCTGGTACCGTTGATGATCTGAGAATCGCTGCCTAGAGCCTTAGGATTGTACCACGGGAAACCAGAGCAGGAGGTTCTGTGTGTTGTGGAGGTCTACTTTTTGCTGTACTCTTGTGCAAAAAACTAAAGCATCGCAGATTAACAAAAATATCTTAGTGCAGCTTCAGTGGCTGACAAGTTGCCAAGAGAGCTAGAGTATTAACGAGTTATTTTAGTAATAATATGAGTAGAGGCAGAGTTGGCATATGTGACTTTTTCTTACAAACCAGAATGTCGTAAAATGGGATTTCCCTGTAAATATATGAAGCAAGGTGTGCGGTTTACAGATTAACTATTGCCCATGCTTGGCCCATATGGACTTGTGCCCAGTTGAGCCACCAAACCCAACCAGTGTGACCATTTATTTTCCACTGGTTGGTCAACTCACATGAAATTGTTACCAAGAGTCAGAGTTAAATTGACAGAAATCAGAACAGTGCAATTCCATCCAACTTTTTCCCCCAAAGAATCTGTATGAACTGAATAAACAGTGGTGATTAGATGGGCTATCTGGATAATGCGATTGTGTTTGCTACAACTCACCACCTGACCTTAAAATGACCTTTGTGAAAGTTCAAGTTGTGACCAAAATAAGGTTTTGGAAGTCAGCTGTGAACTTGTGTATAGACCACTTCATATCGCTAATAATGTCAAGCAATGGAAACATTCAAGCACACCACGCACAATTGTAGACCTCATGGTTTGACCTCTATGAGGGCGCTGTTCGAGCTTCTGGCGTTATATGTAAGGGATATGCCTTGACTGAAGATATTGTTTCTAGAGTTAGTATTTGAATTTCTGGGAAAAACATAATTTTACAGCCGAAAATATATGGCTTTACTTGTATTGAATACACGTCACTGATTGGGTGAAGAACTACAAATTATGGGCGACTTTGGAACGCTAGGTGGCAGCAGACCAGGTAGATTTCCATTGTTTACATAGTTCTGAGCATGCGTACATTACCAAGAACAATGGATTTACCTGGTAAGTCTGCTGCCACCTAGCGTATATGATAGTTCATGTGACAAGTCACATATGCTAGCTAGAGCACAATAAGTTATTAAAGCTGTAATCATAACACATAGAAAGTAGCCAAATATTAAGTTTCTTGTTAATAGTGTTATTTATACAAAATCTGTACAATATGTAAATTGTGTACAATTTAAACCTTTTAAACTATGCATTTGTAAATACACAAACATAAGGAATCGGATTGTTCAGATGCTCTTTTTGGTGGCAAGTTTGTAGGTTTTGTTCCTTTAAGATGCTAATGCTTGTTTTAAAGGTGACAAGGAAACTGGTTCGCATATTTTTTTATTTCATTCCTTTTAAAGGTGCTGTCTGGTCAAAATTCTCAATCATAATTCAGTAGTGTATCCCTCTATAGTCCAGAGCTGCCAACTCTACCTGATTCTGCAGAAAGTTGCCTGAAAATAAACCAATCTTTGTACATGTATGTTCTAATGAACGAATTTGAAAAAATCTCCTAGATTATGGAAACCTTTTCCCTGTTATGTTGAATGTGTTTTTAAATATCTCACCGACTGTTGGACAAAATCTCCCTGATTGCAAGATGCAAATGTTGGCAGCTCTGATAGTCTGATAGTCAAGTTATCATGAGAAGTGTGCAGAAAAAGATGAATTATAGTACCAGATATTTTGACATAGAGCAACAGTCAGGTGCAGTACAATTCTAACCTACATGTACAGGTGGACAAAATGATTGGATGGTATTAATCAACAGAAAGGCCAATGACAGTTTGTTGTTAGATCACATCACATCCTAATCCAGTGGCTAATACTTCTACAATCTATAGACCCATGCATATATACGTCACTGTTCCCAAACAATCCACTTGCTAAGGTCAAGGAAGAGCTTTCATTAGCTGATAGTCCTGCGCAGACAGACATGCATTTTGACGAGGGTGAAAAATGAATGACAAATTTCCCTTCTCAATTTCAGGGGTGGGTAACCAAGAAACTTAACCTCTGTTTTCTGCCTAAAGAGCGGGGGCTGATGGATGGAGTTGTAGAGAGGGTGCCAAATTAACAAGTTATCTGAACTTTTAAAACAAAAAGGGCATAGCCCAATAACTTTAACACAACCGATTCTGCCTGTCAAACCAAAGTTGTGTTTTATACAATCTTTAAATTTTTTCGGAACACTTTATGAAGTACTGAGAGATGAACAGTAAAAATTTGAGATTTGTATCATCACAGCACTGAGGGTGTTTAAAACAAGCAAGATGGAGACTTCTTTTTAGCAATTAAAATTCACAATCCCAGAACCACTAAACCCTCCAGAAGTGCAGCTCCTTGCTTGGCCTTATTTTAATGGACTTAATAAAACAACTATAGTAGTAAACATGAGGTTACAAATGTGTATAAAACTCTTTTGGAAGAAGTGTTGGCTCTGAGGAGAACCGGTGTGGACTTGTGAAGTTGTTTGTGCTAATGTTAAACTACACACCTATTAAACCAAAGGGCACATAGTCTTGTCTTGTGTTTATTAATAATTATTCATTCTAGATTGCATCTGTCTGAACTATTGTCAATTTGTTTAAAACTTGGTTTTGTTAGCTTTTGGCTGGCTTAATAAACGTTTCCTTCTTTTTTACATTTTTGATGAAAACAAGCATTTATTGGAGTTGAAAGGTGGAGTCTAAGTAACGTTTGTTTTGTTTTTTTAAGTTGCATTCTGGTCCTGAAATTTCTTGTACTGACCACTTAGAGATTTGCAACCTAGTCAGTAAGTAGCCTTGTTCTTCCACTGTTGACAGAGGGCGCCCTTTTGAGTACTTTTGCAGGCAGAATCAAAATGAGTTTATAATCCTAGCAGTGTCCAATGCTGATTAAATCAATGACCCAATTTTCAGACTGTATTGGTGGTGGGGGATCTGATTAAATCGGCCCTATTTATAATGCATTGATGTTGGTTACAACATACCAGGTGACCTTTGTGACCCAATTAAAAATTGGGAAGTCGGCTTTGAACTTGTGTTTGCCTTGACTGCAGTAATTGCTTCTAGAATTTGTATTTGCAGTTTCTAAAAATGTATGGCTTAAAATATGCATGGCATTACAGATACAGGGCACAAGGTTAAAATAATATAAACAGCCCCTTGGTTGTTGGAATGAGAAGTGTTGGGTCACTAGGTGGTGCCAGATATCAGGTAATTTCCATTGTTCATGATTTGAGAATGAATTATCCTAGCAAGTCTGCTGCCACCTAGTGTCCCAAGTGGTGCATTGATTGCAAATATGAGGAACCACAGTGATTTTTGCCTCGACAAAGGGCAGACAACTTTGTGATTGGATCAATTGAAAGGGGTTTTATCAAGAGTGGATTATATTTTCCAACTTCAATTTCTTAACCCAACTCCTTGGGAAGGCACTAAATACTAAACTCCACAGCGGTTCGGAGACGAGAATGAATGAACCGCTGTAGAGGTTAGTTTTTAGTGGCTTCAACTCCTTGAGACCATATTGATTTTGAGGGTTTTTTTCTGCTGGTTTTTTTCTGCTGTTCAATCATACTACTGAACAGAATGTAAACAGACAATCAGTCATCGTTTTTGTACTACAATGGCACTTTCTTGAATCACATTAAGATAAACAAAGACAAGAAAAATAAACATGTTTATACTTTTATGTAGAGTGTTGATGGAGCCAAATGAATGGCAAACTAGGACACTCTGTTAGGTGCAATTTGTCATTTCAGTGCCTCCTTAAATAGCACTTAAATCATGCGCGAGTTTGACATAATCTCACACACAAGGAGATTTCAAGCAAGATGAAACGCTTTTGCTTGGAGCATTTACGTGCAGGATAAAACATTTTGGCACCGACGCAATGAAAATACCTTGACCAAGAAGTCAAGCGCACTTATCACAGATACTTCAATGAAATAACATAATGTACAATTATTTGTGGATACGTGTTGAAACAAAATAACTTTTTGAAATGTACAGAACCAGTAAATATTGTTTTTCCACTTTAGAACAGGGTTATAGGTTTGCCTTTTTATTTATATGCATTTTAATTTACAGTGAAAGAGGAACGAGTGATGTTCAGAATGTTCAGTTGTGAGATTCAATAACACTATTGCTCGGCTCCTACCCTTATGTGAGTTGTTTGACGAGTTAATCTTGTTTGTGTTTGTTTTACCTGCTTTAGTAAAAGCTATTTGTTTGGTTCGGGTTAGTCTGTCTGCATACACCCAAACCACATGGTGTTTTAATAGTCAAATTAGGTGGCCACTTAACGTTCATGTGACACAAAACAATCTTATTTTGATTGCCATAGTCTTGATAAGCAATGGTGGTTCCGGTGATCCGTAAATGCTATTTTCGTAGCTTGATGGTGTTTCAGACGCAACCAATTTTCTAGTGGCACCGACACAAACTTGACGATTCAGATTGAAATTAACTATTTGTGTGATGGTTACCAAATACCATATTTCCCCTGAAGCAGTGTACTGACTCTTGGAATCAGCAGAGTTAAGAGTAAGTTTTGTAATCAACGTGATTTCATGATTCTTCTCAGAATATTCTATCGTACGTTGCATCGGTGGCGTTTCCTGGTCGAGTGGTAGTCGGGGGCTGCCTCTGCTGCTGGTGGGGTTGGGGTCCATGATTTATTCTTCTCTTTGGTGCCAGATACTCAAACATGGACTGATTGTGCATGGAAAGCATCCCACTCAAGCTACAAGGCATCGGATCATTCCAGAAGAAGTCGTGGTTCAGCGCGTGATCAGCATCTGTCCGTGACTTTGGGTCGAGAGTTAAGAGTTTATCGATCAGGTCCAAGGCGAACTGGTCCTTCACGTAGCTCTTCAGGCGGTCCTTGACCTTTCTCTTTTGTCCCTGGGGCAGCTCCAGTTTGTGGTACATGTCCAAATTGGTGACATCCGCCCAGACTTCAGGCGTTATAGAGCCACACAAGTGGCTAATGAGTGTCAGTTGATGCTGCTCGGTATTCCCCTGCATGATCGGGCTGCGAGTCCACATCTCTGCCATGATGCAACCCGCGCCCCAAAGGTCGATTGCGGGCGTGTAGTTCCTCTCGCCAAGTAGCAGCTCCGGAGGGCGGTACCACAGCGTCACTACCCTGTTTGTGTACCGATTCCCCTGGCCTGGTTTGGGCATGCTGAACGCCCTGGCCAGTCCAAAATCGCCCAGCTTCAGTTTCCCTTCCTTGGTGATGAAAATATTTGCGGCTTTCATGTCACGATGGAGGACCTTATTGCTGTGGATGTAGTACAGGCCGTTTAACAGCTGCTTCATGATCTCCTTGATCTCACCCAGGGAGAACTTGACGTTCTGGTTACTGAGAAGTCCAGCAAGGTCATGAACGCAGAATTCAAACACAAGATAGATGCTCCCCTTGTAGCGGTTGTACATTGTTGCTGGTGACAACGAAAACAAAAGCATGTTACAATATAATTGATATTAGTTTTTCTTTGTTTGACCCCAAATCATTAAAAATTTACAGTCAGTTTCCCTTTTGGTTTAAAACTCGATATTTAAAATAAAAAAGTTGCATCCCCTTAAGGTGATCCCCTGGCTGCTGCTTCCCAGGTTGTATCGTATACTTGGGTGTGATCCCTGGCTACACGGCAGTTTACGGTTGAATGGCTTCTGACTGGCACCCTTGAACAAAAATATTGACAAAATAGGGAGACTGCCAACATAGGGCTATATAGCTCAGTTGGTAGAGCGCCGGCACGTTAATAATTCGTTTAATATTTGTGCTTCAGGTACCTCACAATCATAAGGTAGGGTTATGATAGGAAACATGTTTTGAGAAATTTGTAAAGAATTGTCAGTGACCTGTGCATTACAGAAAAAAAAATTTGGGGGGGTAAATATCAAATGAATGGTTCCAATCTGACGGCTCACTGATTAATTTAAAAAGTCCACAGCAGAACCAATCCTCAAGAGAAATAATTCCATCTGAAAAAATTCTGTCAAGCATGAGAAAATATTATTTGAAATCCCCAAAGTGCACAAAATCCCTGACAACAACAATATTTGTGGTTGTTTACAAATATAGGTGATCACCAGAAAGGGAACACATTTCTGTCCATACTAAACAAAACAATTCCCTCAACAAAAAAGAATTAACTCCTATTATGATTTTGATGACTTCATTTCTGTAAAGATGGTTTATACTTCAGAACAGTTTTTACTCCCCATAACCCAAGGAGTTCTTTGAAACAAAAAGCCAGGTATTAAGCAATGAGTGAGAACTCACCTTTTGTGCGGCAAATCTCCAGCAGTGACACCACATTCTCGTGTTTCAGAAGTTGTAGAATTTTAATTTCTCTCAAGGCCGTGATTGGAAACTGCAACAGAAACATTCAAACAGGGTTATGGCTTCAGTAAATTTCCCCCTAAAATTAGCAAACATTTTTCAGAGCAGGTAGATTCTGGATAGTCTTGAGAGAGCCGTTTCGCTATCACCGCGACAGACATTAACCGACTTGTACAAAAGTCTATAAGGATACCTGACCAGGGTTCGATTTCACAAAGAGCTAAGATTCATCTTAAGTTTAATCTTAGCTCATTGTGAAATTGGCTCCAGGACTTGATCTTTCACAGAGCTACATTAGACTGATAAATAAGATTTTAATTACTAAGCAAAGTGTGATGGCACGATACAATTCATCGTCAGTTGGCAATATTGACATCTCATCTTAGGATGATCCTTCGCCTTAGGAATGAAAAATTTCAATTTATACAACGTGGATTGGAGGACAATCGTAACACAAAGTATTATTATTAGGCCTAATCGTTTTTTGAAATGTTGTGTACAACATTTTTTAGATTCATAGTGTTTTTTATGACACAAGTTAAGTGACTAAAAACTGGCATGACGAGTCTCTAGCTCAACTTGTGGCTTCTCAACGTAATGAATACGGGAGGATGGCAAACTTACTCCCTCTTTTTCATTCTCCATGAGTACTTTCTTCAGAGCTACAACAGCACGTGTTTTTCGATGTCTGGCTTTGAAGACTTCTCTGCATGACAAAAACCAACAAAAATACTAGCAGACAGCAGTATCATGAAATTGATTGACAATGAATCATGATTGAATGAGATGAGGAAACAAAAAACTTGTAATTTTGTATCTTCTTGTTGATTGTAATTCTGAATTACTATACCGGCAAGATACAACATCTTACTAATTATCGATAATCTCTCAACAGTTTACCATGGAGAGGCAATTCTTTTGAAAAAAAGATGATTAAAATTAACAAAAAATCACACTCGCAAATGTGTGGAAAACATTCAATGATTCATCAGCCTCATAAATATTAATGTAAATTTCAATAATTGTAGTGTTGTGTCGGAAATACACAATTATCGCATAGTTTACTCACACTACATACAGTCACAGTCAAAAACAAATGAAATGGGAATGACAATTTATTTACCCGAATGTTCCTTGTCCTATCTTGGCCAATTTTTCGTATTTCGACACCTCCTCGCAGTAGGGAAACTCCACATTTTCCCGTTTATATGCCGCCATATTCATGATTGCGATTGCGGTAATAATGGGCGTTCTTGCCCAAATTCACAATCTCGAAAGTCAAAAAACGTTCTCTCTGCAAGAAAGTGTTTTCAATTTCCCCGAGCAGACGAATTAAACAGCGCCCTCTTTGGCCCAGTTTTTGTTTGTCACTTGTTGAATACTACGTGCGCGTGCGTATTAAACTGCTGTGGCGGTGAAGGAAAGTGCGTGGCGGCGGGCAAATTTATTTTCTGCAGCACACGCTGGTTATGAAGTCAACAGTTAAGGGATAGGGAAGAACAGCCTATCCCTTAACTGTTGACTGTATTGACGACTGGTGCTGCAGAAAAAAATACGCTGGCGGGGGAGCGCGTGCGCGTGGGGGGGCCGGGTCGGTTGGATGTTTTTCGTGCTGTGCACTAAAACAAAACTTCTGAAGTTGTAAGGCGTTTTATTGTGTTCCGTCCCAACTGCACTGACACGGACTGACCGGTTGGAAGGCAAGACACCACCTCCAAACAACAGAAGGAACACGTCAATAACTGGCCGAGAAAAAGAAGACATACATTAGTTTGGGATTCGATTAAGATGAAGATTAAATGTAAGTATGTAAACTCAAAGTCAAACTCGAAAAGGCATGCCAACCTTCCGGCGCTTTATACTCGCTGCATCACAAGGAAGTTAGTGCCAACTCTTTTTTCCCCAGAACTATACCATTACTCAGTCCTGTTCAACAACATTTAAAGCTGCTGTTCTCAATGAAAAGTCTATTCTTCCTTAGTCCACCCTCCGCCACCTCCAGTCAAAACTCTTTCATGGAGTATTTTGGAGGAAAAACAACCAAGAACCAAGATAGCTCTGTTTGGTCGCGCTCGCCCCAACTTCTAGTTGCGATAATCGTAACCCTCCTTTCCCGAACGGCCTTTAGGCCGGAGGAAAGGCCGTTCGGGAAAGGAGGGTTACGATTATCGCAACTACCCAACTTCATGAACTTGAATGGCATCAACAGGGTACCAGTGGAGTCAGCAGGGGAGCGCTCTCTGCATCTGTATCTGTATCTGTCGAGTACTGCAACCAGGCGCAATAGTGGCAAGCGGACGAAACTAATGGTGGGCCCCCCTCAGGAAAGTTGACATCTGTATATTATTAATGTTGGACTTAAAGGTTTCAATTGAAATAATAGATTCCCTAGTGTTGACGGCGGGCAGTATATTCCATTCAACAGTTGTTCTTGGTAAGAAGGAGAATTTGAGACGGTCCTTCTTTGAAGTGGGGTGATTGAACGAGATTGATGAAGATTTATATGTGTAGAGATCCCCCCTTCTGGTTTGGTCTGAAGTTGGTTTGTATTCATGGCTACTATGTGGTGGACGGACTTGTAAGTTGTAGAGTAGAGTGAAATAGCTCTTCGTTCTTCCAGTGACTTCCAGCCTAGTTTGGATATCATTGATGACACACTGGAAGTTCAGCGAGAGTCCTTGCAGATGAATCTGGCTGCTCGACGTTGGACCACTTCCAGCCTGTCTTTGTGATTTTGATGGTAGGGGTCCCATATACTGGCGCAGTATTCAAGCTTGGGTCTGACAAGGGTTTTGTAAGCAGTCTCTTTGACTGCTGCCATGGAGGAAGGAAACTTCCTTCCTCCATGCTGCTGCTGAGCAGCTATATTAAAGATTTCTTCGCAGGAGTCCGAGGACTTTGTTTGCCTTTGAGGTTGTGCTGTTGATGTGATCTATCCAAGTCAGTTTGTGATTTAACTGACTTGGATAGATCACATCAACAGCACAACCTCAAAGGCAAACAAAGTCCTCGGCCTCCTGCATTTGCAGGTTGTGTGTCTGTTTTTTCTCTATGGTGTGTGTGATCAGATGTGTGAGAGGTTTTATTTTATAACTTGTTCTTAAAAAAAAAGGGTGATGTAAAGCCACTTGAAATAAAGAAAATACAACTTTTTGATGTGTTTGGCAATGTACAGAGGCTCTCGCTCCATTAAAATTACCACATGGTCTGGTTTTTTAAGATAAAACTTTCAGAGAGTGAAAACTATTTCTTTGCCTTTGGTTTCCAAAGAAAGTTTGTTTACTAAGTGCATAGAGCAAGGACAGAAGTGAAGCCTTAATCCCATTAAAAAAAAAAGTTACTGTAGAAAGTTCTTAAACTTTGGAAACTAGTTATTTACTATAAAGACCAGGAGGAAGGAATTATTCCGTAACCAAACTTTTGTCTCATGTGTGAGTATTTGTAACAAACAGGTTTCTACTTATTGCATCAATAATGTTTTTTTGAAAAACTTGATAATAATGAAGAAGAGTTTTTGTTTGTTGTTATTTTGAATTTTGAAGGTTAATTGCTAAATACCGCCTGGTTGATTTTGATGAATGGCCGAAAGGCATTGTGGGAAGGAAAAGGGAGCACTGTTTGCCCCTTTTCCCTTCCCACAGTGCCTTTCGGCCATTCATCAAAATCAACCAGGCGGTAATAGCAATAAACCTTTTCTAATGATTGTTTTGTAGTAATTTCAAACTTAGGTTTGATGCTGGTACACTGTGCATGTACAATGTAGAACCCTGATTTATCCAGTAGGGCTGATTGACCATGCCTGGCCAGTGCATCTCTTTTTCCAGATGTTTATTAGAGATTTGCATACCTAATGAGTTACATAGGGTTGTGTAGCTTCTTCTAGCTTATGGCTAATCCCTTGCCACTTGGTATTCAGATTTGTGAGGTGTCTTGAAGGAACGATTTTCTCCTATTAAGTGTCCCCAGCAAAGTTTTTTACAGGATAAATGTATTGTATTATACAGTGTTGTATAATTCTAAGTGCACATTTTCTTTGCATTTTTCTTTTTTTTACAGGCTATATTCATGTACCCTGTTCTGATTGCCCAATATACAGAGTAATTCGCTTTTAGTGCTGTGTTGGTTTTTTCTTTTTTTTTATGTTGAGTTTTATCTTTGATTAACATTCGCTATATGGCGTAAGTTGATTTTTCTGCATGTTTTACGTCAGTAATCAAAGGTTAATTAAAGTTTTTATTGTTACGGTACAAATTTAGTGTCTTTTCCCCAGTTATTTAAGGAAAATCTGCGACTCATTTAAATCTTTGGTCCTCGCTGCAATGCCCATAGTGATTAGTATTTATTCAAGGGGTCCATTTTTCAGGGTTTACACTGGCCTGTGACTTCATTTCAAAGGGAAATACATTTTTTTTACGGAAAAAATGATTCTACGTGTACAACACATGAACTTAAGATTTCATACTAAAATCAAACATTGTGTTTTTTATCCTTCCCTACCAATCCTGTATAAGGCAAAAAAACAAAAAAACATGTTTAGCGTCCTGAAGGAAGGAGGGCTTTTTTTTGCTGCCGACTTAGTTTTCAAGACAACCAGCCGGGCTATTTTTCAAGATAGTTGACTGCTTTTTTGGTGTGCTAAAGTCTAAAAATACGATCTTATTTTATATTTATTTTCATTTCTTTTTGTCAGAGATCATTAAAATTATCCTCTTAAAAAAAAAAAAAAAAAAAAAGGAGGCGCCCTCTGAAAAGGATCAGGCAGGGACGCTAAACATGTTTTGTTTTTTGGCCTAGTAATAGTACCTTAAAGATTTATCTCAAATTGGACTTTGAAATGATCATTACTCTTACACTGTTTTTTTGTTTACATTTGTACAGGTAGTGATTTAGAAGGTCAGCACATGAAGGAGTGCCAATTTTCACACTGTACACTTAGTTGACACCATCCATGGAACTTCATCACAGCACATTCCTGTCTCTCACAGAATGATTGATAGTTTGTGTTGACTGTGTAAAGTATGCATTAAGTCACTCATGGAACTCATGTAGGTCTACTCATCGTAGGGTAAGTGTTCATGAATGTGTGGAAAATGCAGGTAAGTTTGTTAAAAATAATTCTAATTGACCTGTTCACTTTGCATACTGGGATAAAGAAAATTATTGCAATATCTTTGAACTGTAAAACTACTTCCATTTCACTCATGAAATTATAAAACTGATGCATTATTTGGCTTTAGCATGTTTTAGATTCCTTTTGTGGTTGCATTTCTTTGCTGTTTACAGCTTCAGTAGGAAACTGGATTCGCTTTGTGTAAGGCTTGAACTGTAAAATCAAGTTGTTGTAGTACTTGCAAAGGAGACACATGTTGTGTGGAAGTTTACTGTAACACATGGTTAGGACGCAGTTCGGCAAGTTTACTATTGCCAACTTTGGCCATTGGATATTCCCAAATTGAAGAGGTGATATACATGTGTAACAGGTTTAAGCGCGGCTGATGTGCACTCTTTACTGACACATAATGAATTTTACAAGGGATACGCTGATGCTTGTAAAAATGAAGGAGTTTTATTCATATCCCGGCTACAAATGAAGGGAGAGGCGATTTACACGCTGTATTATAAAATAAATGAGACTGTTAATGAAGTATCTCAAATAAATGGAGAATAATAAAGAACCCGGCGGGTCTCGACAAAAAAAAAAAAAAAAAAATATCCATTGCAAAACTTCCACATAATATTTAAAAATGCACAGATGAAAAACATCGCATGTATGTGATTAAACATCGCCCGTATATATATTAAAGTGGCACATAATGACAATTAGCACATACGATATACAACAGAATCGCATACAAATACATAGATTATCGTATATTACAACAAATATTGCATGCACAACGAACATTGCACACAAATACGTAGATTTTCGAATATTTCAACATTTTACACATCATTGTCTAGTCTCGGTTCGAGACGGTCTTGGTGATTTTATTCCACGATCCACGGTCAGCATACATCGCGCAATACACTACCCACGCCTCCCACACACACACCCGTCTGCCGCGCACAGCCATGAAGCGCTAGCCACACAACGCTATCACACAACGCTATCTGCCGCGCACAGCCATGAAGCGCTAGCCACACAACGCTATCACACAACGCTATCAGCCACACAATGATATCAGCCACAAACCGCTATCAGCCACACACCGCTCTCACAAGACCGTCTCGGTACTCTACTAAAACTGCCTGTGAAATTCCAGGCAAATGCCACGCATTTTTGGCGTGCCTGTGACGTAGCTCAATTTACATAATAAATATTCTAGTACGGAGAGCACGTGATCAGTCTAGTACCTGAACGACTGTCTCACTGAACACGCAGTAACCTTTTTGGCAGGTAACGAATGCTTGCATCACAGAGTATATGTCACAGAGAATTAGCTAGCTTGCTTGGAAACTACAAATATGGCGGATCGTGTTGATGCTGCCTTAGAATTCGCGGCCCAAAAGTTAGGATTTGGGCAGTTTAAAAGCCACCAATCTTCAGCTCTGCGACAATTTGTACAGGGACACGATTTATTTATTAATTTACCAACAGGCTTTGGTAAAAGCGGCATTTTCCAAGCTGCACCAGTGGTTAAAGATTTCCTAAATGACGTCGTGGATGAAAGCAAAGAGAAGGCTCTGGTCATTGTAATTCTGCCGCTGAAAGCTCTCGCTGTAGACCAGTTAAACAGTGTCAGTCAGCTTGGTCTCAAGGCTGCCGATATCACATCTGATATTCCTGATTGCATCTTGGAGGAGTCGCACAATTATTCAATTTTGTTTGCGAGCCCAGAGTCACTTTTCACGACCAAGGGAAAAGAGCTCTTGAAGTTAGTCCGGTCAAGATGCCATGGGATTTTCATTGACGAAAGCCACTGTGTGGCAAAGTGGTGAGTAACACTAGTATAGTAACCATGGTAACAGTACTCACTGACTGCGAATGACCCTGTTTATACATAGTTAACGTTAGTAATTGTTCATCACTTTGGGGGATTTTTTGTTTTATTTATTGGTTGTTTGTTATTTATGGATGCATGTTAAATGGCTCACTTTACAACATATTGTGTTAGCGGCTTCTTCTGTTAGTGTTACTGTTAGATAGGGATGTGCAGAATTTTGTAGAGGGGGTGGGGGGGGGGCGACATTTGCGAGATTCGCTACATCTTAGGTTTAGCTTGTTTGGGGCGACTTTGTTGGGGTGAACTTGGATTGCAGTTGCACATACTTATGATCGTTCGTAGATGGTGCAACTTGCATCATCTTGTATATAACTAACGATACTTAGTATTCTAATTTTTATTATTATTATTATTATAGTTATTATTAACTACAGGTCTTAATGACACACAAAAGATAGCAATTACTTAGAGAATAAACTGTGTAAGGACCCGGTCTTCACTAAATACATTTTCAATGAAAACTGTTAAAGTATTAGTTCTGCTGAATGGTAAAAAACACCATATATGGAAATATGGATTTATACGTGCACACCTGTTACACAAAAATTAATACACTTTCAGCGCATGTGAGCGCAGTGCCAATGAAACTAAGATGCATAAACATTGAATAACAGTGAACACATAATGTATGTTGGTTTAGGTGCCATTTATTCGCTAGTTTCCAAAGACAGTCTTTTAAACACATGTTAATACACCCCCATGTGATCAGGTTTTGACCAATCAGAATATATAAGCTGTCCAAAGTATTTATTAATGCCAGGTTTTCCTCCATTTGAAATAAACAAAAACTCAATCTCAAAAACTCAATAATTTTGTGTTTATTTTCCATATTGTTGTCATAATTATTTGTTTCCTTCTAAAATCCAAAGGGGCCATTCATCGAGAGAAAGTGCAGCTTTTCGCAAAGTGTATGGTCAACTTGGGGAGTTACGCTCAACACTGCAACAGTCAACAAGTATGGTGGCACTGACGGCTACAGCTACCCTGAAAGTCAGACAGACTATCATCAACAGTCTAGCAATGAGAAATTTCGGACTCATTGAGGAAAGTCCGGAAAGCCTCAACATAAAGTTCATCGTCCTGAAGTCACCCACCAAAAACTTGGACAACATGTTCACCTGGCTGGCAACCGAAATTGTTGAAAAGGGCATTTCGACTGACAGAACAATCATTTATTGCCAGTCACGGAGGAACGTGAGTATGTTGTATACTTTGTTTGCTTCCCTGTTAGGGGAGAAACATCACTGCCACTTTGATATGTATCATACGAACACGGAAGCAGATGTGCAGAAGAAGATTATCAACAGCTTTGCAGAGACAGAGGGTGAAATTCGTGTGCTCTTTGCTACCATTGCTTTTGGACTGGGCCTCAACGTGAAGAATGTACAAACAATAGTTATGGTGGGACACCCAACCGAGTTGGATGATGTGATCCAACTGAGCGGAAGAGCCGGGCGGGATGGAACACAGAGTGTTTCCATCTTGATAGATTTCCCTGGTGCTAGCGCTGGGTTAAAAACCAGTGATGACATGAAGGCGTTCTTGAAGGGGGACATATGCAGACGAGGGGTAATCAGAGCAAGCTTCCCAGCAAACAAGGAAGGCAGGGTTGTTCACCACAATTGTTGTGACATTTGTGCTCCATTATGCACATGCCAGGAAGGAGAATGCAAAATGCCATCTCCTTTTGCCGAGCTGAAGTTCAGGGACACCCTGACCCATGGAGTTTCTACATCATCAGAGATGAGAGTCGTGTCCGTCCCAGATGACAAGATCCAGGAGGTTACCGAGCAGCTTGACACTCTGAGGGTGAGCCTCTTGACAGACAGCAGTAGTCATCTTTACACTGGTGAAGACATATCATGTTGCTTTTCAATGGACACAATGAAAGCAATCATCACAGAATGTAACATTGTGTTTCCCTTTGACAAATTTGATGACCGATACACTTTCTCCCGCAAGGATGTTTCACAGGCAGCATGGAACATTGTCAAAACGTGTGTATATAACTATGTTGACAGTCTTGACAGTGCCACTTACTCCGATATTGATACTAATTCAGGTTCTAGTATTTCGGAATCAGATGAGGAAGATGAGTTTGGTGGGGAGTATGCAGAACTGGGAATACAATATAGTAGTGAGAGTGACTGAATAACGCAATATGGCAGTGTTGTGAAATCAGATTGAACTTACAGAGTTTGGACCAAAACATTGTCCGCTTTTTGGGCCGTTTTTGACAAAAAATTGAATTTCAAGAACATTGAGCAAATTTTCAATGTTTATCAGCCGTTGTAAGCGGGAAAAACATGTTAAATGCTTAAGGGTTAGAACCATAAAATGAAATGAAATAAAAACATAAGCTGCTCGTTAATCCTTTGATGACTTGTGCACACAACCTTTTTTTTAAAACACTACTTAGGCACACATGTGCTGCTAATTATTCAGTATTCAAGGTCATGTGGGCCTTCACCCAGCCATTCATTTCAGGTTTTGATTATACTGCCATTACTCCTTCATGGATTTTTCGCTCTGAGAATCAAATGAAAAATAATAACTTTTCCTACTCAGGAAAAAAATTACAATTTACACTGAAATCAATTTTTGACTGTCAAGTTTGCCCAAATGCATCTTTAACAAAACATCACAAGGCATTGAAATTTGTTGTATTTATACCACATTGTGGTTGGTAAGCAGTTTGCAGCAGCTTCATTTGTATATTTTCTGTTGCATAATTACAATTATTAACTTCATGATGGTATGGTCAATTACAATGATATGAAGTGCACTTACAATCGATATTGCTTCTCTTTCAATCTACCAGCCACCAACATTTGACTTGCTACCAAGTTCTGAATTGTTTCAAAACAGACAAAGTAATTGAGATAAATCAAACTATTTCTGCTGCAAAAAACAGTTCATTTATTTTGACAATGTGTTTCTTTAAATACTGCAATATTTAAACGTCCATATTGAAGTACATGTACAAGTACTTTATACCCATAACGTAGCAAGCAGTGTTATCAACTACGGGACGCCAACCTTTGCCCCAAAACAAGTACATGTACTCTAGAGAAGAAAAAAATAGTTTTTAAGCAAAAATAGTATTTTGTGAAAAAAAATGTGTATAATTTATTTTTAAAAAGGACTTAGCAAGACTTACTTCATCGTATTTTGTACAAAATTTACAAAAAATGTACTGGTTGGCATCTCAATTGGCAGATCCGGGGGGGGGGGGGGGGGGGGGGGTTCAAATATCGCACCACAGAGCATCTACAATCCTAAATTTTACAATCCTATATTTTTCCTGGCTTTTTTACTTTTATCCCATGTACATGTATTTCTGGCTCAAGCTGTCTTTGCTACGTGTATAAATAAAATTCAGTTATTGTACTATATCATATTGAAAATGGATTTGATGCTATGTATGATGTTAACATAGGGTATGCTTTTTTTTAAGCCTGGGATGTGATGTTGTACCTCTAGCAATGTTATGTACAGTACACATAATCTTTAACATTTAATTCTATTTTTATAAGGAATGTTTTAAAAAAAGATTAAAACTTAGTCCTTGCTCTATGCTTAAAAATCAAGGGTTGGTTTCATAGTAAATATGGTTTGAGTTTGAACCTTTCACATTTACATTGTATGAACTGCATAATGCGGTTTATTTCATAAAATTAAATAGGTTGAACATGAAAGTGCTTTCTGTTCAAATCTTGTTACAATTTAGGAAAACTGCATTTTAAGGAAACACATCTCCTTCAAATGATTGATACACCAAATACAATCCATGTAATCATGATATTAAAGATTAATAAATTCACCATATTTTCAATACTGGGAAAATATCTGCCTTAGCAGACTTCCCCCCCCCCCCAACCTGCGTTGGTGTATATGCTCATGAAAAAGTTTAGAAGTGCGAGCAGCCCCTTAAAATTCTTTAATAAGGTGAACACACAGGATAATTTAACATGCATCAAATCTTGGCATAGGTCATCTTATTATTAGACAGGCCAAACACATCTTTTGTTCTCAAGATGACTAGAGGGATTTGAATACTTAATAAGTCCCATAGGCTTCTGCAATAGCTTGAGCAAGTTTATGACTTAATCCCCAGTATAGGCAACATCAGCTATTGTGTAACTTCATTTAAAGGGTGTTGGTACTTGTGGGAGGACACAAAACACAATGTCCACAGATTTACATTAAACTTACAAAGTTCAAGCTTCTATTTTTGTTAAGTTTAGGCGAATGAATAAATAAATTTATATATTTTGCTTGTTTGCTGAAGCACAAAACTTTCTCTTTGTCCCCTTTGTTTTAAGGAGGTATTTTTTCCGTAACTAGGTTAATTTCCTTTTGCAAATGAGTCCCAATAAATAATTACATTTTTTGGTGATTATTTTTGTATGGTGTACCAAGTTTCCCGATTACATTTTTTAACTCAAAAATTCACACCGATATTGGCTTAAAAACAAACTCATTAATTTTAAAATGATTAATAAACTGTGATCAAGCAACCTCCATATTAAAAACTATGAGGAATCAACCATGACCATGACACAAATTTTTCCGATCCTTTTTGTAAAAGGTTTCATGAGAAAAAGTCATATCAAAATTAAGACTTTTGGCAATTGGAAGACTAGCTTGGTCCAGAAATTATCTTAATTTTACTCTTTTAATATTGTGAGAAAGGTAAGACCACATAAACATATCATTCAAATTTTGTGTATCTATGTTTTATCTTCTGTGCCAAATTACACAGAATCATTCTTTGGGAATAATGCCTCATTTTGATGGAGGTGATCACATTATTAACAACATGGATTACAGTACACATTACTTGTAAGAGTTTCACAGTCATTCAAGTGAAACCTGGTTTGATGATAAGTTTTCCAAGATTACTTATTTTCGATTAGGGTGGTTATTAAGATCAAGAAAATTGAATTATGATTGAAATAAATATGTTCTTTCAGAGAACACTGTTGTACTGTTCCTTTAACTATTTCTTGCCAGATCTTCCCATCTGCTGAAGGGAAGACTTAATCCATTTGTGAAGGTCAGGAACATTCAGCGTTGAAAGTACTGAGCGGGGGAAATCGGGAAAATGGAAATGCTTTCTACCAGGTTGCACTTCAAAAATCTTGTTGCTGTGCATTTCCAAAGCCAGTTCTAGTTGATCTTTTGTGATTTTGGGTGAATGCTTCCCACTTGGCTTCTTGATGTGCGCTTGTTGGTTTATTTTGGTAATTAGAGCATCGCAGGCTTGTGCAGATCGACTAATCCGGTCTATACTCTTACTGGTTACTTTACCTCTCAATCCACTACAGTTCTCTTTGAATACTCTGTTCTGATGCTCGATTTCGCGATCTACTTCTATATTGTGTTGGGATTTGCCTGCTTTATTGATGAACCTGTTCCATTTCAGTTCGTAGGCCAACCTGGGAGTTAAGAAACATTTAACTTGTGCCAGCAAGCGCAGTACCTGGTAACTGTATTTAGGCTTCTTTGCAGCTTTGAAATGCAGTAACAGAAACTTGTACAGCCTGATGATTCTTTCCCCATCGCCCATCTGACGTGCTTCATTAAAGTCAGTGGCCAACAAACAAAGGCTCAGTGCTGCACGTGAATAATGAAATAGTGCGTCTTTATCTGGAGACAGACCTTCCTTCTGCTGTATAGGCTTTTGAATTCCAGGGTGCTTGTCCTTCATGTGGCTTTTGAGGCCTCTCTGTGTCTTGTATTTTTTTTTACAATTTGGACAAGACAACTCTGGGGAATCTTTCCTCAATTCATCATTAGTGGGGATTGCATAATTATCTACAATCTCTTCCAATACCTGATAAACATACTGCGTTCTGTCTTTGTGTTTGTCATACACAAAATCATTGTGTGTTGGGTCATCTGAGATCGCCTCCAGTCCAAAGTGCTTCATAGCAGCAGCAACAACAAGAGCAACAGTGTACTGCGAAATAAGGTCTGCAGCCCCATTGACGTTCCTAATTGGGTCACTGGTTACCTTTCGCGCTTCCAGAAAGTTCCTGGCTGCGTACAATGTGCCTTTGTCCCCACTTGATGTGGTGTCGTACAGATGTAACCATACCGCCTGTTGAAAATATGAAGATAAAAATTAACTTTAACAACCACCATCTATACACAAACAAACACAAACAAATAATTTCATTAATTTAGTTTGCCCTACACTGATGTGTGATAAGCAGTGTGCTTTCTGAGTTTTGCAGAAATAAAAATGCAATAGGCCAATGTCAGAATATTCATTTGGTTAAAAAATTAATTGAATCAAGATGGCAGATGTAAACTATCTAATTTGCAGTTGATCATGGTACATGTACTTTATAAAGGATATGTGCTAAAGCTCTCCTTTAATCTTTAGTTTCTCAGTAGGACCCCCTTGGTTATTGCTGAACTTGGAAGTTGTTGCAATAAACAGCCCAATTCCTCTTATCTCTTTGGTAGAGTGGTTTAGTTCTTCAAATAGCAGCTTGCCAGCGCAAGAGGAGCAACTCATTTGTTTCATCATTAGGTAGCCGAACAACTATTGGGTTTTTTTCAGTTTCCCAATTGTGGCCTGTTTCGAGAAGAAATTTCTGCTATGGACTCGGTTTTAAAAGCTGTTTTGATTTTATTTTGTAACTTGTTTTGGCACTCTGTTTTAGGTTTTCCCCACTGTATTGATAAGGGTTTTTGTTTTTCACTGTCTTTAGATACATTTCTATGTGGGTTTTTATTTGGGTTCTGGTTTCTTGGTCTTAAGGAATAACTTGCTGTTGCTTTAACAAACATTTGTATGAAAATTGTTATGTCTTCGAAGAAACCCACAATTTGAGTCACTGTCCCAGATATTTCATTTCCTCGCGTCTTGACCATAGATTTTTCATTATGTGAGTTCCAAGTGTTCATTGTTTATTTATTTATTATTTCTTCAATGTGTAACATTTTTCCAGTTCCCTTATACTTTTTCGGCGTATTTCATGATGACATTTCATCCAAGTAACCAGGGGAAAAACATAACCAATGGGGTACAGTACATGTACATAATTTGTATGTTAATTCCACACAGGACAGGACAAAACATATCTGTGTAGGTGTAACAACTCTGTGTAGGTCTAGTCCAACATTATTTTGATTGATTTATATAAACATTTGAAATATTTTGTAAACAATAATTTCAAATATTAAAGTATCTTTTGGGGGGATAGTGATTTTTTCTGAAAAAGTACATTTTCTGAAATCAAGAAGATGAATGTTTTTTTAGGTCCAAAAAATTATAAAAATTAATAAATGGAAATGACACTGGTTTCAATGAACAATTTGGTAATTGCATGTTGAAGAAAAAAAAAATTGAGAAGTCTTGTGAGATGCATTTCTCCACATTAAAAACATACCTGATAGAAGTTTGCCAATGCATGAAAATCTGCTATGACAGGCACCAGACCTTTCAAACGTTGGCTTGGTGTTGTTGAGTTGGATTGCTCTCTTTTACATGAACTCTCCCTTTCACAAGTCAAAAGATCTCCAGCACTGATGATTGGGCTGGGTACATCGGTGTCATGGCCTGGTACGTACTTGTGTAAGTGATGCATGATGTTATATATACCAGTTGCATTGTTCTCGCTCTCCATGAGCACACCAAGATTCACCTGATGAAATTAATTTTGAAATGAAATTTTATCGTTACTCTTGTTGATGTAGGTTTTGAGGCTTTGCATGGTGAAACTAGTTATAATCATTAACCTTGTGGGTACAATCATGTAGTTAAATCTCTTATTGGAATCTGTGTTGGCTCTGAAAAGATCAGCCGGTGGGCATATTCTCAATGTTTCGATTGGTACATTTGTTTGCTCTAATTGAAACATTGAGAATACCCACCTGCCCTTCTCAGAGCCAACACAAATTCATACAAAGAGATTAAACAACATGGTCGAACCCACAAGAATAACGATTATAATTGTTGTTGTTTTTCTTTAGTTTGCTACTATGTTTTTTTAAACTTTCTTCAGCAATGAGCCTGCTAATAGACCTGTGTACTGATGTCATGATTTGTTTACAACATTGCTTAATTGCTGTAACTGGGTATTGCATTTTCGACAGTTGCATTTCCCATCGTTTTCCATTCTTCTGCAACGTGGTAGAGACTGTGATTTCATCAGTACTTAGGTCTGTTGCTAAAAAAAGGACATGTAGTATGGGCACTGATTTTCAGTAATAACCGGGAAGGAAAACTGTTTGTTGCCAGATGGAAATTTTTCAGTGGAGAAAACTTCCTAATTGTTAAATTTTCAGATTGAAACTAATTTTTTGGGGTGCTTAACAATCCTATAATATATCTTTTTGAATGCCTTTTTGAACCTTGAAAAACATTAATTTGTTTGAAATAGAATCATGAACAACAGCGTTTTTTTCTGATTTTTTTTTTAATTTATAAATATTTGGTTACCAAATTTAAACAAGGACAATCAAGTTCAATGTTTAAACAAAGAATTGATCTTACGATTTGTGACTTCTTGCTGAGATCTGCCATGTGATCATGAAGAGGTTGTGCTGGGATATGATCACCAATCCACTTGAAGGCTGGAATATGACGTGAAATGATGTTACCAATGATCAGCATCCACTCATGCTTGAGATGTTTGTTGTCACTGTAAGTAGGCAGGAAATCTGCTACATCGATGGACGAAACTGTTGAAATGGGTGCATCATTGGGCAAGTGGTATCCCTCTACTCTGTTCTTGACTGCTATGGCCTGAACCATATGAAGATCCGTTCCATGCTTTTCACGTGAGCTGTGCCGAGGATGTATGACTAGATCAACATTGTCCATGATAATTTGGAACCCATGATCCGTCCTCTTTTCTTGAAAATTTTTCCATTCCTCATCTGTTGAATTGGCTGTAATATGTCTCTCCTTGTCATCTGCTTTGCACTTCTCTTCTGCCCACTCCTTTGTTTCTTTATCAAAATCTAACCCAAAATCAATTTGCCGCCGCATGGTGGTCTGGTAGCTAGAACTAACAAATCTGGAGTGAAGGTGGCTAAAGGCAGACTTCTTAGCTCCGCTCTGTTTCAATATTAAAGAGGTAAGGACCTGGTGTGTGTTCATAGTTTGTGAACGGCAGTTGAAGAGAATTCCTGCTGCCGTTGTGATTCCTGGGATGAGTGTTTCCTGTGTTTTTATGACATTTATTTGCAATCCTGGACTTTCTGCAGCTGCATGCAGGACTGCAGACAACAATGGGGACTTCTCTTGGAGTTCCTGATGTTGTTCATCATAGTTGAATTTCTGAAGATCTGTGAGAGTTGATCCACGAAACAGAGATGCATTTTTAGGGTTGCACAAATTGGTTACTTCCTTCACTACAGTGTTGACCAATGTCAACTTAAATTCTTCTTTAGCTTCATCCGATTGAAGAACAATACGGACTGCTCGCCGTCCTTCTCCAGCACAAAGGGCAGCAGCCACATCAATCCACAGTCCAGACAAATCTCTTATTTCTGTTTGATGTTCATAATGCATTCTCACCTAATGAAGAAATGTAGAAATATTACCATATCATCTTGAATCGCAATGAATTACTTGAGTAGCAGGCATGATATTGGATTCTTGAAAAAGTATGATTTTTCAAATCTTTTCAAAACTAGGGGGACATTCTGGACCCAAAATTTGGAAGTTTGGCTGAAGCACGCCAAATTGAAACAGTTAAAGGGCCTTAAAATGTTTTTCATTGCATGTTAATGTTCGGTTTTAAATACTCCCCTGTTCAATCTGGGGCATTTTGATTGGTGAATTTGATTTGAAATCTAGAAGAACAAAAATTAGTATATATATATATATATATATATATATATATATTTTTTTTTTTGGGGGGGGGGCATTTTTTTCACGAAAGCAAAGGTGAGAAATCTGATTTAGCTCAGAATAATAATATGCCTGGATTAGTGGTATAGAGCTGACATAATACAGTAGGTGAGTCAGTACTGAGCTATGTACTGTAATAAGTTGTTTCCGAGCCACTGAAATAAACTACTGAATTGCTCTGCACAATAAACAAATAAACATTCACAGTGTAATCAGTACTTGAGCTCTTGAGAGCTGCATGAGTGCATTTTATTGCCACTGAAGTTATTTGATAAGTGTATACATGATCCCATTCTAAGTCTTCTGAAAAACATGTGGTGACAGTAATGAGCATTACTTATTGAAAACAAGAGATTGTTTTCTATAAACAAACAAATATGTTCTTTAATCATAGTGCTACAGTAAAACCATGGAGGAAGAAATAGAAAAAACCAATGGATTTTATATGAAGTACGAGTACAGTTTTAATGACCAGCCTAAGAAAAGTTTTGTATTATGTAATCATTAGTAAGGACACAGTACAGTAATATTCGTTTGGAATTTAATTTAGTGCAAACAATATTGAGGGTAATAATGATACTCTGATTTATAAGCTGCATTAAATTTGTGTTGTGCAAAATAAAGAAATCACTGTTTTTTTCATACGTGCCTATTAATCATTAAAGACAGTGGACACTATTGGTAATTGTCAAAGACCAGTCCTCTCACTTGTTGTATCTCAATATATGCATAAAATAACAAACCTGTGAAAATTTGAGCTCAATTGGTGGTCGAAGTTGCGAGATAATATTGATAGAAAAAACACCCTTGTCACACGAAGTTGTGTGATTTCAGATGCTTGATTTCGAGACCTCAAATTCTAATTTTGAGGTCTCGAAATCAAATTCGTGGAAAATTACTTCTTTCTCAAAAACTACCTTACTTCAGAGGGAGCCGTTTCTCACAATGATTTTTACTATCAACCTCTCCCCGTTACTCATTAATACCAAGTAAGGATTTATGCTAATAATTATTTTGAGTATTTACCAATAGTGTCCACTGCCTTTAAATGTACATATTGTTATTCAAATATGAACAAAACGAGTTGGAAAAGAAAAAGGCATATCCTCACCTCAGCTTTGACTCCAGTTGTTTCCTCGAAACTGAGTCTCTTCTTCATCGGCTGTGGGGTAATAATTAAATCATACATTAATTACAAATTATAATCAATGTAATGAAATGAGTATGTTTAAAAATGGTTATAGAATAAGTTTGTGCACCAAAATGACTTGGTTGGAATTTTTGCTCTTTAAAAAATAGGCAAGAGTGAACACACTCTGATAAAGGTTTTCATACATACACATAAAAATTGTAAAAACTCTAAACTCATGGATATGAAGTACAAAGACATACATTAGAGGGGCCTTAATTAAAGAGGTTAAATTCAGTTTTGTGGATAGAGTCCTTATTACGGTTTAAAAAAATACGAGCCTTTAACATTACGCAAGTGGTTTAAAATGTCTTTTAATTTGAAACTCTTTCACTCAGGCAGAGTGATATATGAAACGTGACATCAGTTTTGTTCCGATAAATGAGGCTGAAACATTCCATACAGGAATTGTTCGTTGTCAAAAAGTCATTTACAACGCTGATTTGATTGTCGAGCTCAGTGGCTTCAAGTTCTATTCTAATGTCTGCTTCCATTTGTTGTATTTTGGGGTCATGTATTGTAAAGCATTTCGAAAATTGAAAATGGCCCCACCAACAAGTGAAGGTGGCAAAACCAACGGTACTTCTACAAATTTTAATGTTTTAATTTTGAAAACTCTTGATAAGTTACATTTTCAAGCCAAACTTTGAGTTAGTGAAAATGTTTTCAAATGTGTAATCACGGATCCTCTTGTATTGTAATATTACAATATGCATTTCCACCCTAGTAGTAGTATTACATAGTACAACGCTTAGAATTGCAAAGGGAAAATTAAATTGCACTTGAAGCTTTGAGCTCAACAAACATGTACTGAGGGCCCCCATGGAAAGCAGCGCTGCTGTGCACTGAGTGGGGTTTTTCCTCGCAATAAAGATGACTTAAATAAAATAGAATAAAAAAAATAAAGAAATGAGAAATAATTATAAATGTACTGATACCAGGAATAAAACAATTAATGCAAACCGCTTTATACTTACTTTACATGTTGAGGGGGTTCCTGGAGAACTGGTGGCCTTTCGTTTCTGTCGATCGCGATCGAGCTGGCCGTGTCTCTGTGGACTCGCCTTCGGTGTACTGGGACCCAGTGCTTGGCTGCCGCCAAGACGAGTTGCTTTTGTTTTCTCATAGTTTAGATGTATTTCATTTCGTAGTTCCGTGCTCTGTTTTACCCTTTCCACCTTTGCATGACAACCATCACACATAAATGTTGTACAAGAAGGTACGATAACATCGCCAACAACGTCACTTAAATGGGATGAAAATAGTCGGTTCTTCTTTGCTAATGTACTTAATGTGGAATAACTCTTACATGTCACTAACTCTCGGTTACAAATAAGACACCAGCGACATTTTCTTGTCTTAGACTTAGTGTGATCGGCCGCAGAGGCGGCCTCTGCTGCGGCCATTCTTCAGTCCGTCAACAACACTGACATCAACAAATATTTTTGAAGTGTTTTTTTTTTGCTGCAAGTGTCGACAAAAGCTTCGCTAGCAAAAGAAAGATGTTCACTGCCAGCGTACCATTCATCAAAACTTTCCACCTATCGTGCGCGTGCTTTTACAACACAACCAAAGAAGTTTGGTCCAACGCATTTTGACAACACGTACAATGTACACACACAGTACACATGGCCAGTGGTTGTCACAGGTCCGCGTGTAAACAGCATGCATCCAGTGCATGCACAGTGCACAGTCTGATATGCTCATTATGCAGGTTTATAATTGTGCCTTTGCGCTTGCGTATTTCTGCTGTAACCTTTGTTGAATATGCATATTTAGGTCAATGCCTTGTTGTCATGTGATCTCATAGTAGAGTACCGAGACGGTCTTGTGAGAGCGGTGTGTGGCTGATAGCGGTTTGTGGCTGATAGCGGTTTGTGGCTGATATCATTGTGTGGCTGATAGCGTTGTGTGATAGCGTTGTGTGGCTAGCGCTTCATGGCTGTGCGCGGCAGATAGCGTTGTGTGATAGCGTTGTGTGGCTAGCGCTTCATGGCTGTGCGCGGCAGACGGGTGTGTGTGTGGGAGGCGTGGGTAGTGTATTGCGCGATGTATGCTGACCGTGGATCGTGGAATAAAATCACCAAGACCGTCTCGAACCGAGACTAATCATTGTCTTCCCCTTGCACTGCCATACTGCTATAAAGTAAATTACAGTGGGCGATGACTAACCACACTACCAACCATGTCAGTGGGTTCACTGTTTAATTTAATTGAGTGTCTGATAGTATCATCTTCCAGAAATGTGTAAACCTCATGGGTTTAGCATTTCTTAGAGGCCCTCTTTAAGGGTCACTTTCAAACAAACCTGGAACCAATGGGTAACTTTACTAGGCCAACATGAAGACCTGTTACCAGCTTTTGCCCAGAATGAACTTTGACATATGTTTACATATGTCTAACCCTACGAACACTACATAGCTTTAAAAAGTATACGAAAAAGTTGTTGCTTTCTAGTAGCTATTATTTATAAATTCTTTATTTTCAGTCCACTCTTAGCACATTTATCATGTTATATTGTACGATCTTCACGTGTAATTCAACAGGACACAATGATTGTGTACTACTTTATCTGTTTATTGTATTTTCATTTATAAATTATTTATGTTCAGTAAAACCCCACATTTATTACATTTATCACATTCATTGTGTTATATTGTACGATTCCCTTCAGTAATCCAACAAGACGCAAGGTACATGTTTCTGTTATAATTATTGTTTAATTATAGCAATTATCGCATTGCATTACCCAGGTGCCTGGTCTCGTATAAGCCTCGGCTTTCTATCAGACACCTCCATACTTCTACTTCTTTAAAACTCTATACCCTATGTAAACATTGTATTTTTGATTGATGTATGGAAATAAACCAAACTAAAACTAAACTAAACATTAAATTCAAATAGAAATCAACACTTAATTGCATGTATCGATTAGTAAATGAAACAAAAAATTGTTACAAGACAACGTAGTTACTAATACACCAATTAAAAAATGAAGCACATAAAAACAAATACCTGGGGTTGCAGACTGCTCTGATAAGCCGTCTTAGAGAAGAAACTTCTACCTGTAAGGAAAACAGCAAAGTCATTGAATTGCAATTTGTCAACATGTGCCAGCACGTTGTTAACTATTGCAATGATGCACAAAGCAATCGGGTAACTGGCTGAATAAACCGGATGTGTTCTGATACAGTTAGGTGCCTCCTGAAAGTAAGAGGGGGCTTTTATCTTGGCATCCTTTTTGTTGAAGAAGGTCTTTCCACTATTTCAAGAAAAAAAAAGGGAAAAGAAAAATTACAAATGACTGGTACTGAGGTGGTATGCAGCTGTTGTGGTAATGGTGGTTGCTATAATAATAATAATAATAATAATCGAAGTCTTATATAGCGCCGGTATCCGCCAATGCAGGCGCTCATGGCGCTAGTAATGGTTCAGTAAAGTAGACTATTTAAATACACAAAAGTCTTTTGTGATGGCTTTTCATCTTTCTTTACTAGATGTATGCCTCAATTTCAGTAATACAAAGCAAACTGATTACACAGAGTGCATAGCACCCTCAGTAGACAGTGTTCAATCCTTACTCTACTCACCTTAACTTTCTTTATCTTGTGGGACTTGTGCTTTAATAGTGAGAAGATACAGCCTTATTCTCCTCGTCTTTACAAAACTCCACATACATGTAGTTTTGGATGTTGAAAGGTACACTCTTCCCATCCAAAAGTAACTCATCGGCGACTGCATCCCCAACATAGTTTGCTAACTTTAATGACATGGTCGACAGTTTTCGGCTGCCATTCTGGGGAAAAACAAGTTTGCATTCTCATAAGCACTTCATTATAGTCACAGTCTTGGCCAATCTTTATGTCGTGAGTGCCCCCACCTTTCATCTTGTATACATGCACATATTGATGTGCACTTGTGTTGTACAGTTTCCAGCCAACTGTGACTACCACATCATGTTTGGTCTGCATCAAGATAAGGAAAAATAGACGAACATAATTGCAAAGTGCTTAGTTTTTGAGAAGATGGGGAAACGCTATTTTAAAAATCCTTCTGTGGATGTGTGCATGTCCACAGTGGTAGGTAGTATACTGCTTTGTGTGGACATCTTTTGTTCTGAGATCCTCAGTCCAAATCCAAAGCTTACTCACTCCAGCCACAAGAAACACATATTCAAATGCATGCCTTCAAGAACTGTTCCCTTAATTAATATATAAATATATATGTTTGATGTCCCTTCAGGGCCACCATACATACAGGTTGGAAAGAAAATAGGAATGGCCTTTTAAATTATTGTATTGATTCAAAGGTTAACAAACAAATTTAACAAACAAATAATAAAATCTCCCAGAAATTTTTATACTGGGTCACCAATGGGTCACAAAGGGTCAGCAGGGTCGATTGCCTCTAATGCCTCCTCGAAGTATCAGGCCTCTGTTGGTAAGGGGAGCACAGCTAGGTCTTAGAACCCTGGTTCGAGATTGAGTTATGTGTTAACCCTTTCAATAGCAAAATATTTAGACTGAACATGTTGTGTGCACATTGAATGGTGCCATTGAGTAGCAAATGACAAATTTTTGAGTAGAAACTGACACACCTTGTGTAGCGTTTTGCTTTGCTATACAAGGGAAATCGTTCACTGCCTCATGAAAAACTTCTTGATCGGTTGAGAGCTTAGCAAAAACAAAAACAAAACTTAAGCCCTTTTCACAACGTTGTTTAATCCACATCATGTGAAAAGTACCTCTGCTTAAATAAACACGGGTCCTTAGTCCTTTTAAGACCACGGTCGAGACCAGCGTCTTAAAAACACAACGTTGTGAAAATTATACCACAATCGTCCGTGCGTGCTGTGTGAATGAACACCGCTTGCGTAACGAAGGACCCTGGTGTAGCTGGAGCTACCACGCATGCGCACAAATACTTTACTCACCCAAAATGTCATCATTTCGTTGAAAAAGATGAATGACTTTCTCCCCCGTCCACTCTTGTTATTATTTTTCTTGACCTCTCGGTACTTCCTCTTGAGGTAGTTCCATTTGTCATGGCACTTTTCGGCCGAGTGCCTGCCGTCCAACGCTCCTGCCACGTCTTTCCACACCTTGTGGTTGTGGACAAGACCGTCCAACTTTTGCTGGACATCGGTGGATCCTACCACTCCAATCAACCGGACAGTTTCATCGAACGTCCAGGTGTTTCTTTTTTGTTTTGGTTTCTTGGACGAAAGCTCGCCAAAAATTCCAGATTCTACGTCGTTATTATTACTCGGCATTTTAACACCAGTGGGAAAACAGTGACGCACGCACAAACAGCGCAGGAAAATAATTGGTAAACAGCACATGCATTTGTGATGTTATGCTGGATGTGCGGATACCAGTGAAACGGACCATAAACAATGTTGACCTTTGACACCCCAAAAGACAAAGGCTCTGAGACACGGGACATTGGTTTCTGCGCCGTGTGAAAGGTCGTGTTCGAGCGAGGCCAACGTCCTTGGTCAAGACAACTGGCGCCTGAGACAAGGACCCTAGTTTGACTTTGTCGTGTGAAAAGGGCTATAGAAGTACAGTTGAACACCGATAGTGTCTCTTCCCAAGCGAGTCGGTATGCAAACATGAAGTGCAGTCACTCAGAAATATCTAAGTAGTGATACATATTTGCTCAGCTAGGTCTTGGGCTATGGTCTAAGATTGAGTTGTGCTTTACTTATATCACAAACAACATATCAAGTGGAATGATTCAACGAAAATGTAAGATTTTATGTAATACAAGGGGTTACAGTCCTACTCAAGTTAAAACTTGTACAAGTAGCTTGATGTGTTGATAGTTGGTGTACAGCTAGGCCTTGGAGCCGTGGTTCGAGATTGAGTTGTGCAAAAACCAGCTAAACCTAGCCAAATGTCAGAGAAAACACCTTAAGGACTAGTCAGAATTTACTTCCAAGTGGTCCAGCTTGCTAGTTCAGTTTTGTAAAACATCCCTGTTTAGGATGAATTATGGTCTAATCCAAAAGCTGGGGGAGAAGTAATATGTAGGCTAACAAGGTATTGACTTGTCCTGCTGGCTAGTCACTGAAACTGGGGTAAATCAACCCTGAAAACTTCTCACAAACAACAATAGAGATTGAGACCAAAGATAAAGAAGGTTGACAGAATAAACTTGAACTGCTGGGTCATTTTGATCAGCCTAGTTATTGATCTGTTGAGAACTTAAAAAAGAAGAAGAGTTGAACACCTGTTCACAAAGAAAGTGTCTATTCAGGAGAGTGGGGATGCAAAGATGAACCATTGTAGTCACTCTCAGAAATATCTAAGTTGTATTTGTTTCCTCAGCTAGGTCTTGGGCTATGGTCCAAGATTGAGTTGTGTTTTATATGTATCACAGACAAGATGTGGAGCAGGACAATGACAAAATTTGCTTGTACTATCAATGCAAGGAACATGTAGGCCTATCAATTTAACCACCCCCAAAAGCTGCAAGAAATGACTTGCTGTCATGAATAATCCACATATGCAAGGTTCAAATTTGCATCTTGATTGGGGGGGGGGGGGGGGGGGGGCAGGCCCAGTAACAAAAGGCTTAATTTAAGGATTAGGGTCTTTTCTTTTGTCAAGTGCCAGACAGTGACAATTGAGGGATTGCAGGGATTAACAGTCACCTATCTATTCCTTTGTGTAGACCAAAAACTGGGTAGCAGGCACCAGGTGATCATGAATTTGCCAGGTGACCACACCCAGCTCCAGTATTGACCTGTTGAGAGTGATAAGTGCTCCCTAAATTGTATACAGGAGCCCTGATATGTGACAAGCATGGTAACATTAACCATGGCCTGAAATTTCATCTTTGAGAGGGCAAGGCCTTTTTTCATTTTCCAAACAGCACTCCCATTAGAAAATCGTAAAGTTTTTGGAAACTTTTGAAGGAGCCCCCAAGGCCAAGGCCACTGAAAGGGAGGCTGTGGCCTCCGTGTAATTTTAGACCCGATTCTTTTAGAATTAAAGTACTTTAATAGGTAGTTCATGTATTGTAAGAACACAGCTAGGTTCTGCGTCAGTGGTCTGCCCATGGTGCAGGCATGTTATCATTTTAGTTAAAGGGGGGTTGGGAGTTGGACATTGTCTTCATTCAATATTGACAGATTTAGGAGTCTTGTGATGAAGGGCTGGTTTGCATGGCTTTTTAAGTTTATATTTTAGAAGCTATTTGAAAAATTATTTGCAAACGTGCAGTACTGTACGAATATACAATCTAAAGAGCAAGTCTGGTTTGATTACAATGAACTGTTTTAATTAGAGAGCAGTAAAATAACATAATTATTACATGTACAGTATTTAAGTGCAAAAAAGCTATGATCATGGTAAAATTCCAATCCAAAAATTAAAGGAACACGTTTCCTTGAATCGGTCAAATTTGTCTTTGAAAAGCGTTTGTAACCGTTTGTTTATAAAATACATTATGGTTAGAAAGACGTTGGAATAATGTTGTAAAAGTAGAATACAATGCGTCAACCAACACGGTCTGCCATTTAAGCTCTCATAAATGGCCGACCGCGTTAGTTTGCAAAGTAAAATAAAAACCACGCAACTTGGAGGCAAATTTGTGTGAATCATTGTATTCTCCCTTTAAACATCTTTCTAACCACATATATGCATTTTAACAAACAGTTACATATAGACGAACTCGTCCAATCCAAGGCAATATGTTCCTTCAATTAGATACTTATCTACATTGTATCACAAGAATTGTACAAGATAACGCAACATCACTTTATCTACAACAAAGACACAAATTCTCTTTAAAAAAGTTACCACACCATGTAAGTGGAACGGTTGTCAGAATGGCAAAAAAAACACCTCAAAAATCATTGTATGTGCCTGATAAAAAACTTTAGTAATACATCAGTTGTCAACCTTCTTTTGCCCACTGGAACATTAATAGTTGTTAAACCTCGGTAACAAATTGTGAAGTTTGATTGGTCGAGAACCAATCACTGCAGGTTCAAAGGAACAGTGAATAGTTGTTTCTTATTTGAACACTGTTCATCTGCTTATTATACTATGCATACTTGTCGTAAATGTTTGAAAACGACAACAGCACTTTGAGAAGAGGAATGATTATGTTACCAAGGTATAACAAAACAATTGTTGCCCTCTGAAGTTACGTAGTTTTCAAGAAAGAAATAATTTTCCTTGAGTTTGATTTTGAGACCTCAAATTTAGAACTTGAAGTCTCGAAATCAAGCATCAGAAAGCAAACAACATCGTGTGACATAGGTGTTTTTTCTTTCATTATTATCTCGCATCTTCGATGACCGATTGAGCTGAAATTTTCACAGGTTTGTCATTTTACGAGTATGTTGAGATACAGCAAGTGAGAAGACTGGTCTTTAACAAAAAAATACTGAAAAAAGTACAAATAAATAGATTATTAGAAAATAATATTTAATTTGTTGTTGTTAAACTTAAACCTAGACCCTCTAAAAGGTGTTCTTAGACGATGTCATCTGGATTTTCCTGGCGCTGTTTTGCCAATTCCCTGGTCTTCCGCCCACCATTACGGTCTCCAGCATTTCTCAACCATACCATAATCTCCTTTTTTATATCTGCTGCCGTCGCCGACATCGCGGGGGCTCGTGCTATTGCGTCTGGAACAAAGAAAATTGCAAAAAATAGGATTGTATATTCAAATGGCTTTTATCAATGAAATACAGCACATGAGTTTGCGACTTGCACTAAGTCATAAACACTGGGGTGAACAAGTGATAATACAGTTTGGAAAACAGTTTTGTGACCAATTTCAGCAAGGTGTTCCGACTAGGAAAGTGTGGCAAGCACCTGTTGTCCATACTCCTATAAATATGTATAACTCAGGACAGGTACCTCGGATTTGAATAAATCCGAGTCAAAATGTGCCTCGGACCATGACCGACGAAAAAGGCTCAGCAAGAAACCATCTTGGAAGAGGCAATTGCCCCATTCCCACAGCTGTTTGTGGCTTTTGTTAAAGGTAGGGTACATATTTGGTTATTTGGAGCGTACTGCAATATGGAACAGATATTTCAATGCAGATCTGCTGAATCCACACACACGTGTGTCCATTTATAAATGGCCAACCGTCTTAATCGACGAGGTAAAAGGAAGACCAAGCAGTTTCGAGTGATACTCATTTCGAGTGATACTTATGTGGATCATTATATTCTTCTTTTAAAATATCTTTATAATCATATGCAATTTATAACATACGGTTACAAACGCTTTTCAAACACCAACTCGTCCAATCCAAGGCAACGAGGTCCTTTAAAACAATGCTTAGTAAGGGAAAAGAGCAAGGTTTAATTCTGACATACTTGTTATCACTGTGCAAAGAACCAGGTTGCCAAATGGTCTCTTGGCAACCCCGTCTTTCCCCTTCCAGCCAGCCTTCCCGGCCCAATTGTAACCCAGGGTTACTTTGTGCTCCATTACGCTCGTCATGATTCTTCTCACCGCATCTTTGACTGTTGAGCCTCCAATGAGCATCAGGTGGTTCATCAAAAAGAACACTCAATTACACTCAATATGCATGATGGAATTTGCTAGATTATGATACTTAATCTTTTTGTCTATACATACCTAATGTGCGTTAGCGCTAAAAGCGTGGTACTTGTGATATCAATACTCGTATGCAAACACACAAATATTGGCCAGTCAAACAGAACTTGCACAAGTTTAGAATATACATTTTTCAGAACACTGACTGACACAGTAATGTGATAAATGTCTCTTAAAAACATACATGTATATATCTCAACATATGCATAAAATAACAATCCTGTAAAAATGTTAGCTCATACGGTCATTGAAGTTGCAAGATTATAATGAAAGAAAAAACACCTTTGTCACACGAAGTTGATTTCGAGACCTCAAGGTCTAAATCTGTGGTCTCAAAATCAAATTCGTGCAAAAATACTTCTTTCTCAAAAACCCGTTAATTCAGAGGGAGCAGTTTCTCACAATGTTAATACCATTATATATACCACAATCTAACATTCTAATAAAAACTTACCAAGGCATCTCTGGCTTTCTTTGTCTTCAAACTTTCCTCTAACGTGTCTACCTCTTCATTTGATGTCAGAGGCAGATGAATATCTTCCGGTAGCTCCTCTACCTCTACTGTGTGGTTAAGTTTTGCCAGGATTGCCTGCTGGACCTTCCTGATCCGTGCCAGCTCCTCCTGAATTGCCTTCTGAACGAGCTGCATCTCACTGATTGCCTTCAAAAGAGTCCTATCAGTAGCTGCAATGGTCGATTTATACAAAGATTTTGAACTTGTTACAAAGATACAATGAAAGGGTTTCAATAAGGGAATAAAAGGGTAGTAACGAGTTCTTAAATGGCTGTTTAAAACCGGCAGGGTCATGGCAGTGTAATAAAAGCTCTAGCCGAGTCAAAACTCTTTTATTCCCATTCATAAATGCCTTTTTGTTTAAAAGGCGCAATTAAGTGAGAAACCCTGTAAAACAACCGGTTATAAACAGATAAACAGGTATTTATGAATATAATATTAAACAATTGCAGAAAAAAATGTGTCTTCTAGCGTAGGCACACCTGCAAACATTGGTATCCCAGAAATAGGGACAAATCTGGACGATTTTTTTTGTCACGGGAGGTGAAAATCGGAAACTGTATACTTTGCTATCTTGGGGGTCAAACTGTGGGTCGCCTGCGATATCTTGTTTACTAACCCACTTGTAACACAAGCAAACAATATTTTCAAAACATAAAAAAAATTTCTTTCTCTTTATTTTTGGACGTTCTTACCCTCTTATTTCTGCCATTACTAATACTTTTATACTTTTTTGTCAACAACTATTTTCATGGCTTCGTTATTTAAGAATCGGTTGTGTAAAAAACTCCTTTTGCAATAAAATGTTTGTGGTTTAACCATGGAGGTAAACGATCGGTCAGCAACGCACATTGGGAAATAGGGTCCAATCACTTACAACTAGACTTGTTTTCAGTTGTTAACCAGTAATTTTTTAACTTTTTAAAAATACAATAGGGAATGTTGAGAAATCGGGACAGTCCGATTTTTAGGGTTTTCAAAAGTCAGAAACCGGAACTGTCCCGAGAAAACCGGGACAGTTGGCAGGTATGCGCTAGTCATGGAGACAATGTTGTAGGGATAAAGCTGGGCAACTTCTTGCTTGGTATGCTGCTTTCATCTTATTGTCAAGTTAGCACTTTGCTTGGAGATACATTATGAAGGCATGCTAGACAAATGCGAAACTAAGATTAAGTACAGCCAGTATACATGTCTACTCACCACTCACAATGGAGCCACCGGAGGATGATGAAGCTCTTGACTCAACTGGAGTGAATCTCCCTGTAGGGGCAAATCAAATCATTTCAACAAAATTGTTATCTCCTTGATACAGTGTACAGACAGACCGACAAATAGCGTAATAGAAGGGTCTGTTGTGCACACTTTAAAAATAAGCAACATTTACCACAAAAAGTGCTTGGATGAGAGACCAACGAATTGTTTGATGTCTACCATAGTCCGAGGAATATGGTCGCCATAAATTTCCAATTTAATTGACTCTTTCAACACCGAAATCATAAAATTTGGTCTTGAAATCAAATCTTGTTGTAATAATACAACAATGATGGTCTTTTTATCAAAACTGGTCTTTTTATGAATACTTAATTGCAGAACTTATTCGCCCATTTCATGAAAACGTAAAAAGGCACTTTCAAAGCTTGAAATAATACGATATAAAAGACCCATTCCCATTTTTCCATGCAGTAAAACCTACCTGATATGGGACTACTAGCACGAGTTGGTAAAAAATCCATGAACTCCAGGTTGATGTCTGAGCTCCCTGTTTGGATGGTGGGAACCTTGGGTGCAGGTGGGTGGCTTACTTGGCGTTTGGTCTTCGCTGCTGGCTTCTTCGCCGACACTCCTTGGTCATCACTTTCCTCATCATCACTTGATGACCACACTGCCGGTCGCCTTCGCCTTTAAATAAAATCAGTAATTTCATTAACAACTGTCTTATTGCAAGACATATTTGTATACACTTTTCAATAGAGATGGATTATCAACCAGATGCATATCATGGGTCATGTTTTACTTGGTCGTATGAATATACGCACATGTTGTATCCGTTAAAATTGCTACATGGAAAGATTAATTAACTAACAATAAAAACAGATGTATACGCAATAGATGCGCACACGTGGAAAGGGGTTTAATTATCTTTTTGGGTGTTACAACAACCGCAATGGTTATGCAACGGACAAAAGAAAAAACGCACTGATGGAAAGCCTTTAATTTCAAGCATTTTCCAGATGCTCTGTGTACCACATTGACTGATATGGCTGCATAAACAAAGTTGCGTATTACAAACCTTTTGTTTTCAGAGCACAATATATGCAAAATAATTCTTACTTGCGTTTTGTTGACGCCCCTTCCGGTTCTGTGTGGATGTCCGATCGTGATGTTGATGATGATATGTTGGGATGCACCAATTGAGGATACTTGTTTTTGACTATTACCAAAAGTACACATCTACAGTTTTGCCTGCTGTTTTTTGAGGGCACGTCCGACAGTGGAGCACTTCTGATTAATTTTTTCATTAAACTCCTTTGTAGAAAAACAGGCCTGCCCACTTGAAGTTTTAAACCGGTGGAGTACGGACTCTGAAGGATAGATGGTGAAGAATATTTTAAATCAAAAAGAAATAATGTGGTCCCTTTACTTATTGACATATATTATTGTGAACTGATTCAAAACCTGTTAATTGCCTTCCTCACAGGTTTTCAACCAAAAATGTTAACTTTTAAAGCAATTTGTCTACAGATGAATCCGACCCAATCTCACTCATAATGAGTCATTAGTAATGGGTAAACATCAAGTTTATGGGATTTAATTTGAGGCATTGCATGGTAAGGTTTCAACGTTTATTCGGTTTGTGGTATTAAACACCATGTGAATATATCTACTTTTCAGGTTATTATACAAAATGAATGTAGGAGAAGGTTAACCAACATCATGGGGTCCATGAATGTCTTTGGTACAGTGTTTTATTATACATGTAGTGAACACTGGTGAACACGGTGGTGTGATATAGCAGCATGACTACCTAATGGTGTGTACTACTGTACTAACACCGAAGCTTGATCAGGTGGTGGAGTGCAGTCCATTTCCCCTTCGTCCATCATATATTACACCTCGGAGATGTCCATGAACTCCTCGGTCTTCATGGTTTGATCAACATCGACCCTCGGCCGCAACTCAGGGCTGAAAGTAGCTGTAACTTCCATTGGAAATATTACAAAGCTGGTCAATGATTTCTTTCAATCACAGCATACAGCTTACCAGAACTTGCCACCCTTGTCCTGGAAGAAGAACAGGAAACTTCCTTGCTCAGCCACGTATGTTTCCTCCTTCCTCATGTGACACTTTCTCGCCACGGTACTCCAACAAGAAATCCTCTCGGTGGAAATTTCTCGTTACAAATGTTCCATACCCTTGTTTAAAAGTAACAAATAACGGACTTAATTACAATTTAATCTGGTTTCACTCAAAACATTAAAAGCAAATTTCAGTCCTTACTGTGTTTATAACAGAATTGGTTTGTTTTGTTTTAAAGAGTAAAGTAATTTTGAGACCCCCCCCCAAAAAGTTTAACGCAATAGGGGGGGTGTACAGAGGGTAGGTGTCAATCACCATGCCAGGTGGTGCCAAGTAAAGTTGCTCCACTTTGAGACAGTAGATTCTCTCATCGTAGTGGGTGTAGGCGCTGCTCCAGATGGAATGATTGTTTTGCATGTTAAAACAGTCAATATCGCTGTTAAGTTAGCATTGTTAATGTTTGCATCTTAAGTATCACCTTCCAAATTTGTTGCCAACCTTTCTAGTTCTATTTCCTCAGTCGATAGTTCCTAAAGCTTCTCTTGGAGATGTTTGTTTTCTCTGTCTGTTCTTTTTACAATTTCTCTAAGAGTGTTTATCTCTGTGTTACTTTCCACTATTTTAAAATGTTGCCGGTTTAATTTTGCATTGGTTTGTGAAATTGTATCTAATAGAGTGAAAATTCGAGCAGATCTGTTTCCATTTTGACCATGCGAGCTTAGAAATACTGTAGAAGAGTGCATTTTGGTGGGTAACTAAGATAGAATTAACTTTGTATCCAAGTGCCACTTTCTCTCCTTGGGACTCGGCTAGTTTTTCTTTAGTTTTTTTGAAGACCAACTGTGTGTCTTTGAGTGCTTGCTTCTAAGTGTCAACTATCATGTAGACTAGATTTACTTCGCCCTGACGCACTTCATCAACCAAACTCTCATCCATTTCTGCATGGTACGGACATTGAAAATTCTCGGTCATCTCTGTCCGTACTGCATTTACTCCTTTTGGTTTTACCCACACATAATGATCCCTCTCTGTGCAAGGAAACACAGCTGGTTTAAGGTCAATAAATTCGGCTGTGTGTCCCAGTCCCAGACAGCACCTGTGGCCCTCTTTGTTGCAATTCATCCAAGGACAATGTTTGAAGTTTAACAGGCTGGTTAACTTCCTTGACTGTAAAAGTGTAAATGAACACCCACCATCTCCTAAGAAAAACCCAGACCTTTTTGAGTTGTTCATGTACTGTCCCACTTTGACCTTCATCCACCCAAAGGATTTCCTTCCTCCATGATCAACCCAACCAAGACATCTTGTCATCTTTCTTGAATTGAAAGTGACAGGATCTCCAGAACTCAGAATGGTAGTCTACCGCCCTCTGTTGTATTTTATTATAGTGTTGTTTTTTCAGTCCAGTTTGTCTACTGCCCTCTAGGGGCAACTTATGAACAGTCTTAAAATGGCAGACTACTGACCACCTGGTGCAGTGCTGCAGCATTTACATTACATTACATAGCAGTTAGTAATGTAAACTGACTTATCATCACTCGGTGAAATCACTGTTCAGATCTGTGTGACTCAAATACATGAAAGAGAAAAGTACTGCATGAATAAATGAGGGGTGAGTCCACTGTGTAAAGTAATGGGAAATTAATTAAGATAAACTCCATAAAATAGGCCTCCTTTTTTTTAAAACTTAAAGCATGTTATGGTGTGAAGTTACTTACTTATTACTCATTGGATATTCGTGCACAAATACATACAACTGCCACTGTGAATGTGGATACACACAAGTACGTTCCCTAATTTGTACACTCATGACGTCCATTCGTTGGCTATCCGCACCCTGCTAATCGTGCGCACTGTGCAGACGGGTATAACTAGACTTGTTTAGTAGTCCCGAGAACGTTTTGTGGTAAAATAATAATGACGGCTTGGACGGACAGCGCCGGGCCGGAAGGTGGGGGGGGGGGGGGGGGGGTCTGACCTTCATAAACTATCATGCTGAGCCCGGTCATGGGGGTTCAAGTATTTTTAAACTAATTGTAAATAATTATATTAAGATCGTATTACAATGCACTATATAAAAATAAACACAATTATGTTACTGCCCCTTTAAATTGTGTTTGACGCTTTGGACCGGGCACCACTAGGTCAGAAGATGTTAAGGGGGCTCCAGAATTTACAAAATTAATATGCTTAGCCCGGTCATGGGGGTTCCAGTATTTGTTTATCAAATGTTATGTAATTATCATACGTGCGCATTGAAATGCGCTTTTAAACACATTCATTTACTGCCCCTTTAAATGTTGTTTGACGCCTTGGACCGGGCACCACTATGTCCGAAGATATTGAGGGGGATCCAGAATTTACAAAATTAATCAGCTTAGCCCGGTCATGGGGGTTCCAGTATTTGTTTATCAATTTTTATTTAATTAACCTAAACGTGCGCATTGATATGCGCTTTATTAAAAACAATGATGTACTGCCCCTTTAAATTGTGTTTGACGCCTTGGACCGGGCACCACTATGTCAGAAGATGTTAAGGGGCTCCATAATTTACAAAATTAGTATGCTTAGCCCGATCATGGGGGTTCCAGTATTTTTTTATCAATTTCATTTAATTAACCTATGTGCGCCTTGAAATGCGCTTTATTAAACCCAATAATGTACTGCCCCTTTAAATTGTGTTTGACGCCTTGGACCGGGCACCACTAGGTCAGAAGATATTGAGGGGGCTCCATAATTTACAAAATTAGTATGCTTAGCCCGGTCATGGGGGTTCCAGTGTTTTTTAACAAATTTTATTTTAATATCATAAGTGCGCATTGATATGCGCTTTATTACACACAATAATGTACTGCCCCTTTAAATTGTGTTTGACGCCTTGGACCGGGCACCACTATGTCAGAAGATATTGAGGGGGCTCCATAATTTACAAAATTAGTATGCTTAGCCCGATCATGGGGGTTCCAGTATTTTTTTATCAATTTCATTTAATTAACCTATGTGCGCCTCGAAATGCGCTTTATTAAACCCAATAATGTACTGCCCCTTTAAATTGTGTTTGACGCCTTGGACCGGGCACCACTATGTCAGAAGATATTGAGGGGGCTCCATAATTTACAAAATTAGTATGCTTAGCCCGATCATGGGGGTTCCAGTATTTTTTTATCAATTTCATTTAATTAACCTATGTGCGCCTTGAAATGCGCTTTATTAAACCCAATAATGTACTGCCCCTTTAAATTGTGTTTGACGCCTTGGACCGGGCACCACTATGTCAGAAGATATTGAGGGGGCTCCATAATTTACAAAATTAGTATGCTTAGCCCGGTCATGGGGGTTCCAGTGTTTTTTTATCAATTTCATTTAATTAACCTATGTGCGCCTCGAAATGCGCTTTATTAAACCCAATAATGTACTGCCCCTTTAAATTGTGTTTGACGCCTTGGACCGGGCACCACTATGTCAGAAGATATTGAGGGGGCTCCATAATTTACAAAATTAGTATGCTTAGCCCGGTCATGGGGGTTCCAGTGTTTTTTAACAAATTTTATTTTAATATCATAAGTGCGCATTGAAATGCGCTTTATTAAACCCAATAATGTACTGCCCCTTTAAATTGTGTTTGACGCCTTGGACCGGGCACCACTATGTCAGAAGATATTGAGGGGGCTCCATAATTTACAAAATTAGTATGCTTAGCCCGATCATGGGGGTTCCAGTATTTTTGTATCAATTTCATTTAATTAACCTATGTGCGCCTTGAAATGCGCTTTATTAAACCCAATAATGTACTGCCCCTTTAAATTGTGTTTGACGCCTTGGACCGGGCACCACTATGTCAGAAGATATTGAGGGGGCTCCATAATTTACAAAATTAGTATGCTTAGCCCGATCATGGGGGTTCCAGTATTTTTTTATCAATTTCATTTAATTAACCTATGTGCGCCTTGAAATGCGCTTTATTAAACCCAATAATGTACTGCCCCTTTAAATTGTGTTTGACGCCTTGGACCGGGCACCACTATGTCAGAAGATATTGAGGGGGCTCCATAATTTACAAAATTAGTATGCTTAGCCCGATCATGGGGGTTCCAGTATTTTTTTATCAATTTCATTTAATTAACCTATGTGCGCATTGAAATGCGCTTTATTAAACCCAATAATGTACTGCCCCTTTAAATTGTGTTTGACGCCTTGGACCGGGCACCACTATGTCAGAAGATATTGAGGGGGCTCCATAATTTACAAAATTAGTATGCTTAGCCCGATCATGGGGGTTCCAGTATTTTTTTATCAATTTCATTTAATTAACCTATGTGCGCCTTGAAATGCGCTTTATTAAACCCAATAATGTACTGCCCCTTTAAATTGTGTTTGACGCCTTGGACCGGGCACCACTATGTCAGAAGATGTTGAGGGGGCCCAGAATTTACAAAATTAGTATGCTTAGCCCGATCATGGGGGTTCCAGTATTTTTTTATCAATTTCATTTAATTAACCTATGTGCGCCTTGAAATGCGCTTTATTAAACCCAATAATGTACTGCCCCTTTAAATTGTGTTTGACGCCTTGGACCGGGCACCACTATGTCAGAAGATATTGAGGGGGCTCCATAATTTACAAAATTAGTATGCTTAGCCCGATCATGGGGGTTCCAGTATTTTTTTATCAATTTCATTTAATTAACCTATGTGCGCCTTGAAATGCGCTTTATTAAACCCAATAATGTACTGCCCCTTTAAATTGTGTTTGACGCCTTGGACCGGGCACCACTATGTCAGAAGATATTGAGGGGGCTCCATAATTTACAAAATTAGTATGCTTAGCCCGATCATGGGGGTTCCAGTATTTTTTTATCAATTTCATTTAATTAACCTATGTGCGCATTGAAATGCGCTTTATTAAACCCAATAATGTACTGCCCCTTTAAATTGTGTTTGACGCCTTGGACCGGGCACCACTATGTCAGAAGATATTGAGGGGGCTCCATAATTTACAAAATTAGTATGCTTAGCCCGATCATGGGGGTTCCAGTATTTTTTTATCAATTTCATTTAATTAACCTATGTGCGCCTTGAAATGCGCTTTATTAAACCCAATAATGTACTGCCCCTTTAAATTGTGTTTGACGCCTTGGACCGGGCACCACTATGTCAGAAGATGTTGAGGGGGCCCAGAATTTACAAAATTAGTATGCTTAGCCCGATCATGGGGGTTCCAGTATTTTTTTATCAATTTCATTTAATTAACCTATGTGCGCCTTGAAATGCGCTTTATTAAACCCAATAATGTACTGCCCCTTTAAATTGTGTTTGACGCCTTGGACCGGGCACCACTATGTCAGAAGATATTGAGGGGGCTCCATAATTTACAAAATTAGTATGCTTAGCCCGATCATGGGGGTTCCAGTATTTTTTTATCAATTTCATTTAATTAACCTATGTGCGCCTTGAAATGCGCTTTATTAAACCCAATAATGTACTGCCCCTTTAAATTGTGTTTGACGCCTTGGACCGGGCACCACTATGTCAGAAGATATTGAGGGGGCTCCATAATTTACAAAATTAGTATGCTTAGCCCGATCATGGGGGTTCCAGTATTTTTTTATCAATTTCATTTAATTAACCTATGTGCGCCTTGAAATGCGCTTTATTAAACCCAATAATGTACTGCCCCTTTAAATTGTGTTTGACGCCTTGGACCGGGCACCACTATGTCAGAAGATATTGAGGGGGCTCCATAATTTACAAAATTAGTATGCTTAGCCCGGTCATGGGGGTTCCAGTGTTTTTTAACAAATTTTATTTTAATATCATAAGTGCGCATTGAAATGCGCTTTATTAAACCCAATAATGTACTGCCCCTTTAAATTGTGTTTGACGCCTTGGACCGGGCACCACTATGTCAGAAGATATTGAGGGGGCTCCATAATTTACAAAATTAGTATGCTTAGCCCGGTCATGGGGGTTCCAGTATTTTTTTATCAATTTCATTTAATTAACCTATGTGCGCCTTGAAATGCGCTTTATTAAACCCAATAATGTACTGCCCCTTTAAATTGTGTTTGACGCCTTGGACCGGGCACCACTATGTCAGAAGATGTTGAGGGGGCCCAGAATTTACAAAATTAGTATGCTTAGCCCGATCATGGGGGTTCCAGTATTTTTTTATCAATTTCATTTAATTAACCTATGTGCGCCTTGAAATGCGCTTTATTAAACCCAATAATGTACTGCCCCTTTAAATTGTGTTTGACGCCTTGGACCGGGCACCACTATGTCAGAAGATATTGAGGGGGCTCCATAATTTACAAAATTAGTATGCTTAGCCCGAACATGGGGGTTCCAGTATTTTTTTATCAATTTCATTTAATTAACCTATGTGCGCCTTGAAATGCGCTTTATTAAACCCAATAATGTACTGCCCCTTTAAATTGTGTTTGACGCCTTGGACCGGGCACCACTATGTCAGAAGATATTGAGGGGGCTCCATAATTTACAAAATTAGTATGCTTAGCCCGATCATGGGGGTTCCAGTATTTTTTTATCAATTTCATTTAATTAACCTATGTGCGCATTGAAATGCGCTTTATTAAACCCAATAATGTACTGCCCCTTTAAATTGTGTTTGACGCCTTGGACCGGGCACCACTATGTCAGAAGATATTGAGGGGGCTCCATAATTTACAAAATTAGTATGCTTAGCCCGATCATGGGGGTTCCAGTATTTTTTTATCAATTTCATTTAATTAACCTATGTGCGCATTGAAATGCGCTTTATTAAACCCAATAATGTACTGCCCCTTTAAATTGTGTTTGACGCCTTGGACCGGGCACCACTATGTCAGAAGATATTGAGGGGGCTCCATAATTTACAAAATTAGTATGCTTAGCCCGATCATGGGGGTTCCAGTATTTTTTTATCAATTTCATTTAATTAACCTATGTGCGCCTTGAAATGCGCTTTATTAAACCCAATAATGTACTGCCCCTTTAAATTGTGTTTGACGCCTTGGACCGGGCACCACTATGTCAGAAGATGTTGAGGGGGCCCAGAATTTACAAAATTAGTATGCTTAGCCCGATCATGGGGGTTCCAGTATTTTTTTATCAATTTCATTTAATTAACCTATGTGCGCCTTGAAATGCGCTTTATTAAACCCAATAATGTACTGCCCCTTTAAATTGTGTTTGACGCCTTGGACCGGGCACCACTATGTCAGAAGATATTGAGGGGGCTCCATAATTTACAAAATTAGTATGCTTAGCCCGGTCATGGGGGTTCCAGTGTTTTTTAACAAATTTTATTTTAATATCATAAGTGCGCATTGAAATGCGCTTTATTAAACCCAATAATGTACTGCCCCTTTAAATTGTGTTTGACGCCTTGGACCGGGCACCACTATGTCAGAAGATATTGAGGGGGCTCCATAATTTACAAAATTAGTATGCTTAGCCCGATCATGGGGGTTCCAGTATTTTTTTATCAATTTCATTTAATTAACCTATGTGCGCCTTGAAATGCGCTTTATTAAAAACAATGATGTACTGCCCCTTTAAATTGTGTTTGACGCCTTGGACCGGGCACCACTAGGTCAGAAGATGTTAAGGGGGATCCAGAATTTACAAACTTAGTATGCTTAGCCCGATCATGGGGGTTCCAGTATATAAACAATCCACAAATATACCTCGAAATTGTGTGGTCTTCCACTTTTCGTGAAGTAACACGGTCCGCCATTTTGTATAACAACATTTTGACTCCAAAAAAATTGCGGTCCGTGTGAATTCACAACTTAAGGAAGACCACATAATTTAAAGGGTTGTTTTACATGAATCATTACATTCTACCTTCAAGAAATATTACTCCAATCAAATTATTTTCTTTACAAATGCTTGTGTATACAGCAAATATTTCAAATCGCCCCATCCGAAGGCAGGGTGTCCCTTTAACACATTTAATGCACAGTTCGGTTTCTCTAAAAACATGCTTATACAAAAATGGTAAGGTTGCTTTTGTTTGACAATAACTTTGATAACAAAATAAATTTGTAAATTTTCAAAAAATGTCTGAAGTCAATGGAAACATTAAAATAAAACCTTTTATATACCGTTGTTTTACGATTTCTGGCAGGTTCCCGCCTAAATCTAAAAGACGCACAACTCTTTAGTAAACATCGTTTACCGTAACTTAATACCCTATAGTTAGCTTTCAATATCACACTTAATAACATATATGAAATGGATTTGTTAGTTTCTCTCAAACTCACCTTTTCATTTGAAAATAAAGTAATACTCGTTTCAAGTTTTAAAATAGTTCCTAAATGATATAAGTAAGTATTTTCTCACAAAAGGTCGGAGGTGAACAGAAGCACTATAATATAACCGTCTCCTAGCAGGTTCACACCTAAACAATAAGGCATCTCTTTGTAAATATCGTTTATCGTAACAGTAAGTCACTCTCTTTCCAATATCACATCGAACACATTAGCATTGTTTCTCTAAAACCCGGAGTTGAAATTAACCATTTTAATATCACATCGAACACATTAGCATTGTTTCTCTAAAACCTGGAGTTGAAATTAACCATTTTAATTGTTTAACAATTTCTGATCAATAAGGGGTTTTTCCTGCCAATTTCAGCAAAAACAAATTCAGTTTCATTAACACGAATTCTAATTCACGCATGTTTGGCTTGTATTGTTCGAAATTGAATGATCTTTGCAATTACTCCTTTTGACTTTTGCATCCTGATGCAAAGGAGCATTCTTTTTCAAACGAATTTTATTGATCCGGATGTTAAATTGATTGTTTTTTTTTTTTAAATTGGCCAGGAAATCCTATACAGTTGACAAGTTTTTACAAAATGTCGTAAGTGAGTAGCAACATTGAAACCTAAAAATCAACGAGAAGCGTCCAATGAATTGTAAACGAGGTGACACAAAACTGATTCATGGGGACAGAATCTCCGGGGGACAAATTTCCCAAGGACACCGCCACTTACATGAAAACATTAACAACACTATGAAACATGGGTATTAAGATGCGGTTTTTGATTTTGTCTGCCTCAACACTAGCTTTTGATTGTATCCTTTTTCCCAGTAGGCAAATGTTTCGCTTGTCTAAACCAAAAACATGAGGTAAAAACCCTTGAAGGGGTGGGGGGGGGGGGGGGGAGGGGGTGTTGAAATGACATTTTCATACATTGGAGTCGGTGACTGTGAGTGACTCGCGAATGTATATTAGGTAACCGATCGACTCGCCTGGGCGGATTGTTGGAGATAAAGCACGGTCGAACAGCTGGCGCTCTAGGGCATCATAGCACACCCAGTTGGAGTCATCTTTGAAGCAACAGGTGAAGTGTTCACCTCCATAGAGCGTCATAGCATGTAGCACATATCTGCATTGAAATAATAATAAATTGCATTTTCAAGCACAACATTTTAGTTTAACACATTAATGTTTTAATGAGAGCTGTTACAAAACACGATGCATGCGCTTATCAAAAGACAAACACTTTTTAGTTTCTCCGTGACGTCAGGGCACATCGTTAAACGGTTAATAAAATTTGCTTCATTCAATTCTGCACTCAATACTTCATTTCATGAAACGGAACAGTACAAATAAAGTTACCTCGAGTCGTAGTTTATAATAGTTCTTCCATTACAAATAGAGTCTACAATAACACTAACAGTTGCTTACCTCTCCCCGTATATCTTGATTGTATGCTGGTACATTAAAGTGACATTCCTTTGATGCTTGACAGAAAAAACTGTTGGGCTGATAAACAACAGTGGTGGTTTACCACCGAAGTTTATGAAATTCCGAGGACTCCAATGCTTCCGTCCATGACATAACCTATAAGGAAAGACAGTTATGGAAATGTTTTGATAATTACCTCAAGCTTTGTTCTTATCCAAGAGAGCACTCTTCTCTACAGGATCCATTTGGTCGAGCCACTCACTTGGTTTATTGTTAAGCCATAGAATATAAATTTCGTATGCATGGCACGATGCAGCTGGCTTCAGTCTGACCAATATATCTAAAATGGCGAAATCTCGCTCCGACACTGTGTTGGTGGTTGGCACATTCTTGGCAGATTCTTGCAGAGTTGGGGTTGGGTTAAAGTACTTTCCACCCTCGAGCTGGTCTTTCGCTTGTCGCTCAAGAATTAAAACAATCCCTGTCAGTACCATTTCAAGTGCAACTTGGGTGTATGTGTCGAAGTCGGCATCTTGCTGGTCTGCAAAGAGTTCATCATACATTGGGTCTTTATGGATATCCACATCATGAAACAGCGGTTCTTGTTCTAAAAGTGGCGTAGCATCTACTGACCATTTTTTCAAAGTTTCTAACATGTGTGAAAGTGGCCCATTCAAATCCAAGATGCTGGAGGTGCCTTCTACTAAACGCCAGAATGGTCCTGTGATCACCTTATCCACCATCCCGAGAGCTCGTATATGGGACAAGTAAATCTTCTGCTGAACATCGTAAAGAACAGCTTTTAATAGATTGTTGGGGTCTGGCAGAGAAGAGATAAAATCAAAAATGTGGTGCCTATGAAAATATGTGGCAGCTGCATCATAAAAAAGAATGTTAAAGCGGTTGGCTCTGTATGACACAAGATAATTGTTAATTGATAACTCTTCAAGATATCTCAGCCAATGAGATGAAACTCCGGACATGTCACAACCATGCTCAGTCAATGCCTTTGCAGTTGTGCGGATGAGTCTTGCAGCGCCACTCTCTGACCCAAATGCGAAGGGGTTTTTGCCTGCTGCGATTATGTCTGCTTCGTTGATTTTGAGCACTTTGTCAGACTCGGTGGCGAAATTGACCAACAGATGCATTTTGCAAAAATAATTGCCCATATCGGCAATTGCCTCCTGAGACTTGGTATCCAATGACTCCCATTTATCAACAACCTTGGGAAGCAGCTGTTCCCGAAACTCTTTAACCTGCGAGTTGAATTGTGGGTTAGTGGGCCCTTGATCACCCATTGTGTTTTTTAGGGAGGTGACAAGATTTGCAATGTTTTGAGCTTTATCGCTATTCGTACCAGTAACAGCTTCTGCAATGTCACCGATTACGGATTTGAAAGCCTCCATGTATGTTTTGGCGTCACCAGAACCAACTTCCACCATCCCTAATGTCATTTGTTTTCCATCTCTCAGGGTTGTCTGAAAGCCCTGATAATGGTGGTGGAACTTTGTGGTGGCATCCGAGTGCAGGGTATTTCCGGTTAAGTTAGACGGATCACCCCCCTCCTCCAAGCACTGGTATATCTGCGTCTGGGCGACAAATTTAGCTTCATTCAGTATTCTGTGCAGCGTGCCATTTGATGGGAGTCTCTCTGGTAATTTACCCAGCAAGTTTTTGCAGACAGTTGACACGACCTTTCCCACTTTTGACATGCTGACGTTGCACTCGGTCAACAAGATCATTATAGTTTCTCGCATCTCGTTTACAAATCTTCCATCCTCAAAAGTCTTTATTAAGTCAGCCTCAAGCAAAACATTGAGTTGTTGTAACTCCAGAATGTGTTCATTGTTTTCTTTTGATTTGTCTTGCATTGCCTGGATCTTTGCTTGATTTTCTTTGACTAAATCACACTTTGATTGTTCAGCTCTTATTTTCACCTGACTGAGGGTTTTCATGACTCCACGTCGATCTCTCTGAGCTGATTCTAGCAGGTCTGTGTTCACCCGTATGTGTTCATCTTTTTCTGTCACCTGTTTCTGTATCGCTGTGTTTGTATCTTCCAAATCTTTTATACGCTTCACTCTTTTTTCATCTTTGACACCATCTCGTGTAATTTGTTGCCTTAGGGCTCTGATACAGCTCGACTTTTGTTCCATCTTTTCTCGCAGTGTGTGTACTCTTATATTTACAGTATCAACTTCACTCAACGTTGTATCAAAGCTTTTCTGCAGCTTAATATTCTCCCGTGTGAGTTTCTTGCAGTCCTTTGCATTGGCAGCCAGAGCATTGTTATGTTCTCTAACAACTCTTTCTAACTCCTGATTCAGTTTATTGGACTTCTCCACTGCTAATGCTAGTTGATCTTGAACCTGTTTGCATTCTTCATCTGCATGTTGGAGTTCTTTTTTACAATCCTCATTGTCTTGCTCTAGCTCTGTATATGTTCTTTTAACAGGGGGTGGGGGTGGGGGAGGAGGTGGCGGAGTAACAGGAGGGACAAACTCTTCATTTAGAAAGCTTAGAAGAGACGAAGGCTTGTTGCGTTTGATGTCCTTCCTCTTCTTCACAGCTTTGGCAATCTTCTGTCTGAGGCTTTCAGGTTTTGATCTATGAATGGCAGAATCTGGATGAGTCAGTGCAAGCAGTAGATCACGAGCTTCTTTTGGATTGTGTGAAGGAATGTTGTCTATCAGTTCAAGTACTAGACCAATCTTGATGGTTAAGACCTTCCACGCAACCGGGTTGGTTAGGTCTAGCACAGTCAACCCACATTCTTTGGAAAATGGACCAAGAAGACACACGTCATCTCCATCGTCATCTGCCATATTGTCAAGACGATCTGAAAAATAGTTAAAAGAAATAATTAAATAAATTAACTTAATACAAATGAGAACGATGTGCCTACTGGTAATAAAACGCCTCCCTTTTTTGTCAAGTTTGGCCTCAATTAATAATTTTGCAACAGCTAAAAACAAAAATAGTTGCTGTTCAATTAATATTAAATCCAAAATTTGAAATAAAAGCGCAATAATGATAAAAAGAAAATTATAAATACGTTTTAAATTGAACAGCCTGCATAAATGTATTCAATAATACTACCTCCCCTCTTTTATGTAAACACACCCCTATATGGATAAATGGAATAATCCAGCTAGACCCATGTGACCGCTTAGGTATACACATGGTTGGGCGGTACCATTTATTTCATGGTGGGGATGGGCCAACGTTACTAAATAGTTTTTATAAATTGTCATTACAAAATATTAAATAGACCACTTTTAGGTAATAATTCAATAAATAATAAAATACTACTTTGAATTTGAAGGATTATTTATTCATTGAATGTAGAAAACGCCGTTATCACCGGCAATAAACTGAGCCCATTGAAACACGTAGGTATCGTGACCGATGGAGCATCCGCGAACACATGAAAGTTTGTACATTTCATGACAAAACCTGTGCAACTAAAATCGCTCTCCGGGCGTTATACTGCACCCAATTAATTAATCCTTGGGATATGTTATGCCTAATATATCCCTTTCATTACCAGCAAATATTTCACAGTAGGACCTTGCATACCAGCAGTGTGTTACCCCTCACAATGCTTCTGCACCAACGAATTTGTGTGGATTTTAATGAAGAGCGCCACCAATGTGCAGTGAGTGATTTTTCATGTGTATTGTATGCACTGTACAGGCATACAGTCTAATCCTCCATGGTGTAAGTAAATCAAATAGCATTATAGCATACCACCAAATCTAAATCATTTTATGTCACTGAACTATTTATTGAAGGACATTAAATCCAAATGAACCACAAAAAAGTGTTGACAAACGACCAAATCTAAATCATTTTATGTCACTGAACTATTTATTGAAGGACATTAAATACAAATGAACCACAAAAAAGTGTTGACAAACGACCACCCCCTCCCCCCCTCCCCCTCCCTCCCCCTCCCCCCCTCTTTCAAAGTTGCCTTGGATTGCGGACACACGAACACATTTTTGGCGGCAACATTGAATAGGGGGGGCAGGGGGGGGGGGGCTATTGTTAAAAATGCCTACAAATATGGAGCTACATATTTCTTTATGCCATAAATTTAAACCAAGTGCAATGTATGGTAATTCTCAAAGCAAGGAACGACGCACATTGGATATGTACATTGTTTGCAAATCATCCTCGTTTGTTTTCTCTTGTGTAATCGACGGTTACTACAAACGATGCAGTCACGTTTTCTTCCGGAAGGGTTTTTGCCAGGATAATGCATTTTCTCTATCATCCCAACAGGAAAGTTATTCGCATTGGATCGTCTACAACGCAGCATTGTAGAACGCTCCCAACCCGTGAGCAAGCCGTCTATAACTTGAAGACGGAAGTCAAGATTACTGACATGCTTATTTGTTGGTATGCTGTTGAAAATTACCGTAGCATTGAGCATACATATGTTCAACAAACAAAAAAACACCCGTTTCCACCATTTCAAACTTCTGTGTGTATGCGTGTAGTACTGACAAATTTGATTAGCGAGATCTGTTCCTCCCATGAATTTGTTGTAGTAATCTATAGATTTTGGCTTAGCAATTTCACGCAATCCACTTTCGCTTTTCTTACACCGAATTTTTTTGCTTATTACTTGGCAATCGCCTACATTTGTTAGGAATACAACATTTTTGTTATCACGCCAAACAATGCATAACTGACCAGCCTTCTCATAAAATTTGGGGTCATCTCCCTTTTTCATTCCATTTGTCTTTGGGTGTGCTGCACGAGGTATGCCCCGTGCCGTATAACGCACAGGACCACTACATCCAAATCCTAGGTTGTCCATTTTTGATACCAGAGCTGGCCTGTTAAAGTAATTATCACAATAAATTACATGTCCTTTATGTTCAAATCCATTTACAAGTTCAAGGACGACTTCTCCTGGGATGGTTAGGTCAGAGGGATGGCATTTTGCTGGGGATGATTCGGTATTTACAGGTGGCCTTTGTGAAGTCTTCGTCTCCTTGGGAGCAGCTCCTGTGTACAATACCCAAGAGCACGTGTAACCAGTCTCCGACTCATTCAAAGAGAATGCCTTCATTCCCCATTTGACCGGTTTTCTGGGCATGTACTGTAGAAACCCGAGTCGTCCCTTAAATTTGATCATACTCTCATCAGGAGATAAGTTCTGTCCAGGGTAATACAGGTTGCGAAATTTGGGGAGGATGACATCCAGCAAAGGCCTAACTTTCTTAAGCTTGTCACATCCAGAGGCTGGTTGAGGCAACTGGTTGTCAGACAGGTGAAAAAATCTCATAATGGAACTAAATCTATTTCTGGACATAATGGATGGATACAATGGCGTGAGTAGAACTTCAGATGTTGACCAGTACATGCTGTACTGAGGTGACTTGTTGATACCCATAGCAAGCAGGAGTGCGACAAATGCCATCATTTCATTTAAGTGAGTGGGGGTCCAGGACGTTTGTGAAGCAGTTTGTTCTGCGTAGCGGTTTGTTTCGTCTACAAGCATATCCCAAACCGTACTGCAAAAGAACAACTGGAATACCTGTGTTGCAGAAAGTCCTGTAAAATCACTGGTGGGGCCGGCATCTCCGGTGAATTGCATCGGCTTCCTGTTGAGACGACCGATCTCTTTCCAACCCGATCTGAAGTCTGGTTTCTTCCGTGTAGATTTAGCGTTTTCCTGCAGTAGGAAAGAGGAAAGAGGCAAAATGCATGAGGGCGCTGTAGATCTATCACTTTACGTAAAGTGTGCTATATGCAGAGTTATTTGAGGACCCAGATTGATGAAAATGTTATTATGTAACCTTCTCGTTCCACAAATATAGGGCAAGGGGGTGGGGGAGGGGGAAGGGGTGAGAAGGGAAAGGGGTGAGAAGGGAAAGGGGTGGGGGAAGGGGAAGGAAGTGGGGGAGGGGTGTGCATGCAGTTGCCATGTCAAATTGTTGTAATTAACTTTCCCTTTGTTTTTGTGCTTTTTAGTGTAATATTCCTTATCGCAAATAATAATAATAAAACTTATATAGCGCTGGTATCTTAACCGAGGGTTAATTCATTGCGTTGCACCAACAGAGGGCGCCCTTCCGCAAACCATTATGGGATAAATCTTTACATCCAACATGGCCGCCAATGGTGGCCCATCGTTGATGGTCTTTTTGTATTCATTGTTGTCCGAGTCGACACATCATAACTTTAAGTGACAAACTTAATCATTCAGAACGCCCGCAGAAACGCCTTTTTATTGTTCAATGTACCTTTAAGAGCCATTGTCCTAAATCAAATTAAAAGCCAATGTAAAAAGGGGTACTTTTGGACAAATTTATGCCCAAGTTATTCCTGCCCTCTAACTGCATGCACGGTCATGACCTACTCCCTAACAACATCGTGCTTACCTGCTCCACCTCGCTCGCCGATTCGCTGGAGGTTGATTCACCACCATCCTGCGTGTCGATCTCCCCTTCCGAGTCGATCTCCCCTTCCGAGTCGATCTCCCCTCCTTCCGAGTCGATCTCCCCTCCTTCCGAGTCGCTGTCTGCAAATATCTCGGCCAAAATTTCAGCATTTCTATCGCCGTCCATAATGTTGCAGCCACTTGTTCGTTTGAATGAATGCGCGCCAACAGGTCCGAGGGGGAACGCTATAAATAACAATGGGATTAACGAATTCGCCAATAGAGGGCGCCCTTGTTACTTTCTCAATAAGCATTATGGGTGGGGACCAATAAGCGCCACTGGTCGTTAAACAATACATTTGACAAGGTGCCATATGGAGCCCTGGTCGGGAAGAATGACCCCAAATATGTGCCATTTGTCGCCCGTGGTACTGATAGGGATATCATAGAATTGAAATATACTCACTTGAAAAATCAAAACGATGTATTTGGTGTCGAAATTGGACGGAATTTGGGAAATTTTTGTCAAATTTTCTTCACGCAATCGTATCTCGGCTTCTGTAATACTTGTTGACATCGAGTAAACGCTCATGTGTCAATGAGGCATCAGGGGCAAGGTTGGGAAACCCGTTTAATCCGACAGTGACGTCAATTTTCGCGAATCGGCGGTCGAAGTTGGCCGAGCGGTGGATTTTGCAAAAAAAACGGCCCGAAAAGGGCATCTCGTGTAGCTTCGGCGTGTGTTCGGTAAAGCTGGGCGGAGCAACGGCCGTTCATTCATAAATTTCTCAGGGCTATGGTATCGGCATTTCTGTAGGTGTGTGTACATGATCGTAAAGCTGAGATTTCAAGCGTTCCGTTCGTATAAAAAAATTCGCAATTGAATAATGTTTTACTTCTTTTCCAACGAGTTGAAAATATGATATTTTCTGCTCAATGAAGTGGTCTGTGTGCGTGCGTGTCTTCACTTTGCAGTGGAGAGCTGAAAACCCTAATTAGTGACAAACTAGACTTATTCTTTTTTTTGCATTAATTTAATCTGAATCCTGACCTTACAGTAGGGGCGCACGTACGAACGGGAAGACGTTCTCCACAGCCTCGGAAGTCTCCGTATCAGGAGACAAATTCTGTCCCCGATACGGAGAATGTCTCCATTTTCGGAGACAGTTTTTTTTTAAACAGCTAGTTGTAGGGACTGCACATGAAAATTGATAACTCCTCTGACTGGTTCCAAACATAGCTTAGAATGGAAAGAATACAATTTCATCATATGGTCCTGGACCTAACACCGCATCATATTAACTTCGTCCTTTTCAATGTATTCATCATCTAAAAAGTTGATGCGACCATAAGCAAAATCTGCTAATCTATCTGAATCCTGTGTCACTTTTGTCAAAAATTCAACAAGACCTGTATACGTTTAACATAAGTCCAAAATATGGCCATCCTTTTCGGTCACTCGCCACAATGGAGAACTGATGGACTTACATTGCCCAAAACCTTACACCCTGCAACGTACAAAGATTGTTGAGCATCTGCTAATAAGGCCTTCAGTAAACCATTGGTGGTTCCATGTACATTACTTAAAAACTCTCTAATATGGTTAATGAGATAGTAAACCCTACCACCAAACATAAAAACAACATTGAAGCGATTTCCTCGGAAGGGAAGAAAGAAGGTCTTTGTCAACAAGTTGGTGCCATTTTTATAGATTTTCCAGTGGCGATGATATCCACTCTTTTCATCACCACCACGAGACAGCGCTTTACATGCATTTTGTACAAGTCTTATTGACCCACTTGCAGTATTAAAAACATGTACCCCAGCTTCAGCTGCGGCACCTACTTTCTCCCCTTCAAGAAAATCGCTTTCAAAAGACTTAAATGCTGCTGAAACGGCATCTGCCATTGACGTCAGCAAATGCAGGCCACAGAAAAAATTGTACATTTCAGTCAGTTTTGTTTTGGCTTCCTCACTGAAATTACTCCAATTTTCTGTGTACAAAGAAAGACATTCCTCTCGGTATGTCTTTAGGGTTTTGTTGAAAAGTGTCTCAGTAGCTGCGCGATCTGACATTGTGTTACGAATTTGACAAAGGACCCGATGGCCGACATCATTACCGGCTTTTGCCTTATGACAAATGTCGGTAATATCTGTTAGTGTTTCTTTCAGAGTATCAAGGGTATGCTGGGCGGATTTGGATGCCATCTGTCTCAAACCTAGAAGATAGGCTTCGCCGTCCTGATAGTGATTGCGTAGGTCATATATATTTCAGCATTCTTTGGTGTCTCATCAGTTTGTATGGTGGTGTCCTTATTTGAAGTTTTCCCAGCAATCGACGCAACCTGAATCTGCGAAACTAATGTTCGATCTTTGTTCATGTTGTGAATGGTGGTCTCGCTTGGGAGCCTGTCATAAGATATCCCACACATTTTTTAAACTGTAGTTATGACATCACTTATATTTGCAAATGACACGTGCTTTGATATTAAGTTCCATACACATTTATGAATTAGCGGTTTAAATGAACGTTTCTCGTCGTCATAGAATTGGATTGTTTTCCTTCTAGCTTCGTGGAGAGCTCCATTCAGTTCATCAAGTTGAGTCATCAGATTGTCCACCTTGTCATTCAGGCTGAGCACCTTTTCACGAAGATGGATTTGAGGTTGCAGCTTGCTAATGTCGACGGCTTGCCGATTCAAGGGAAAGAGCCCACATTTCCTGAAACCATTAATGGCACTGGTCGCAATGGCTGATGATCTCCAAGAAATATTGAAGACCGCCGCAAAAGTCTTCTTTGTCATTTGCGCTCCAGGGTTGTCCGTCTGGTACTGGCGGACGCAGTCAAACCACTCCTTCTTCAGCGACCGGAACACGGCTACATCCAGGGGTTGGATCAGATGGGTGGAATGGGATGGGAGGCAATAGAGGATGATGTCATTATCTCTGCAAAACATAGCCGTCTGCAGGTTGACGTGAGTGCTGTGTCCATCGACGAAGAGAATTACAGGGAGATGAATTAATCTTGACTTTACAGTTGGAAGGAACTGATTTGTGACCCATTCATAAAATACTTCAGAATCGATCCAACCATTGGAACTTCTTCCAAAGAAAGTGCCCTCGGGTGCTCCTGCCACTGGGTTGTAATTGAACCTAACCCCGGGAAATATCATCATTGGCGGAAGATAGAAGCCTGCTGCGTTGGCACACGCCATAACAGTTATCTGAGTTTTATCAGATGAAGTCTGTTGATAGACGTCTTTAGCTCCACGGGGGGCCAAAACCTTTTCCGTCTTCCCCGCGAGTGGAAACCCGCTTTCATCTGCATTGAAGATCCTCTCAGGATTGTTGAAGATGCTGAGGTTGCCGCCGTCAACTTCGCCACCCCTGAAGTAGCCTTCCATTTCATCAAACCATCCGTATATCTTTTCTGTCGTCACACAAGCTCGTTCTCTACCCAGGGCCTCAGGCACTCTTATCGAAATTTCTCGATGCCGTCGGAGAAAACTTCTCACCCACTCCTTCCCTGGTGTGTTGTTCTTGAAGGGGTTGCTACGTCCGTCTTCATCAATAAACTTCTTGACAACCAGTACGAGCTCTTTCCTTGTACGGCCATAACCAATTTTGGCCATTTGGATGACCCAGTCGGCCAGTTGTTGCTCCTCCTCCGTCGTGAGTATGGGCTTGGGTCCTTGGGTGGTGTGAAGAGGTGTTCTATTGTGAACTTTGTCCATGAGTGTAGTTCTACCAAACTTGTTAGGTTTTTGTGAAAAAATGCAAAAAGTGCCGGACTCTCTAATAATAGGCCTATTTTTTTTTTAAAGCACAGATAGGTAGAATCATCAAATTTCAAAATGATTTGATAGTTGTAAAATTTGAAAGAGCTTTCAAATTGCTATTAAACAAGGGGTCTCCTAGCTTCATAGCGCAAGCGGTTCTGAAGTAATCGCAATTCTAAAGTCCTACTTTTTACCTGAAATGATGGTCGCTTTGGCTGAAAAAAATGTGACCATGGGAAATTTATACACACAAGTATTCCTGTCAAAACATTGGCTTATGAGTTGATGAACATTTTATTGTGGCTTTTAATTTTCAAAACAACCGCCCAATTTCAAAATGGCCGCAGTTTTAAAATTCTTTGTTAGTTGTATTTGTCCAAAATATAGTCAAATTACATACCTCAACAAGTGGAGTATGACCGTCCATTTCTGTGGTCATCGTCGCCGGTCAACGCATCGCCGTTACGGCATGGCTATGTATGTTCGGGAACCTCTAACTTTTTTCGGCAACGTGGTTTTGTCACCAACTAAACTTTCCTTAGCATGGTAAAGTAGGGATGTTGTTACAAATTTTTGAGATGTAACAAATCCAGCTTGTATTGTAATTTATCCCATCAGTCAGTAGGGGCGCATGCGCGAACGGGGAGACAATATCCCAATCCTCGGACGGTGCCCCAAACGGGAGACAGTTAGTCCTAAAAAATGTGTTAGTTAACATCGGTCTCCTGACTGTCTCTCATTTGTCGGATTTATCTGTGTTGGGAGACCGGTGCACTTTTTTTTTTTTGCCTAACAAAGGAAAGTGGCAAGGAAAAATATAATTTGGTTACATAAAAACATGCAAGGTGATTGGTTACAAAACAAACGAGCGATTAAAACTAGACCTGAGTACAAAGGAGCTTTATTTTATCAATAAGAGTATCAATATCACACTGATAAACTTTTAACTTGTAAATTGTCTTACTCTTTAATGTTTTGGGCACAGGAATGGAATGGTGTTAATTCTTTGTCGTGGTCTGATTGAGATTCCTGCACAATTTGCATGTGCCCAGTAATTGCAATTTTCACTCTCGCAGCCAAGCCAAGTGGCTTGACGGCCATGTTTTACGGAGAGTGCCTTATCTGGCTTGCTGCCGAAGATGATTTTGCAGACCTTGCATTTGTTTTGTACTGGGTTTGTCAAGGCCTTAGTTCTCATTCTTCTTCAGAAGGCATCTCCATCTGTTTTTCAGTCGACCAAACGCATTCTCCACCACCATACGACTTCTACTGTGGATATAATTATACGTTTGTTGCTGATCGGTCAGGTTGCCATAGGGATATGGTTTCATCAGGAATGTCTCTTCAGCATATGCCGAGTCCCCAAGTACATGTATAACTACAGGAACGTCCACTTTTTCAAGCGTGCAGATTTTGTTGGGGAAAAAATCCCCGGCTGTCAGTTTGTGTTTGAGCGACGAGTGCTCAACACCCAGCTGTCTTGGCATTTACCTGGCCATCCAATGTCAAAGTCCAGAAATCTGTACCGAAAGTCAACCAGTCCCTGGAGGATGATACTGTACCACCCCTTTCGGTTGTGGTAGTCGGTATGGTACTGTTTAGGTGCAGATATTGGAATATGGCTGCCATCAACAGCTCCTCCACACTGGGGAAAACCCCACTTTCGCTCAAACCCTTGAACTATCTGATCAGTGTCTTCTTCAGAGGGTGGCTTTACATATTTCGGTATCAGCACTTTACATAGCCCGGCATACCTCAAGATATACCACACAAACAGTTGACTTGCCAACTCCGAACAGATTGGAAGCAGTTCCGAGATCGGCATTCTTAGCAAGCCGAAACAATGTGATGGCCACTCGTTTTTCAACACTAATTGCTTGTCACATGTTGGTATTCTGCTTCGATATTAAGTGTCGTAAATGGCCACAAAGGAGGTTGAATGTGTCTCGTGTCATCCGGAAGCAGTCGTAAAAGCGGCCATCATCGAAGTGCTCATTCATGTCACTCTCCCAAAAGTCGGTTTTGCGGGGAAGGGCCCATGCAGTCCGGTTGTACGATCGATGCATTTCTGTGGAATATAATAACATTACACTTTTAAATATATTTACAAAACAAAATCAAATCCTTCAAACAATTCATATTATGCAATAGAAAAAAATTGTTTTAACCCACTCGTCAAAAAAAAAAAGTAATATGTGTTTCTCTTTGTCAACAGTTTATGTACTTCGACTATAAAAAACACTTTTACAAAATACTTGTAAGTTGTGACAACGAAAACAATATTAAGTTTGCAGACCTTCTTAAATTTGAGAAAGTGAAAGTAAGTTCCAAAAAAATTATGTTAATAGTTCTCAAAACCAATGCATGAAGCCCTATAATTAAACAATGACAATTCAAATGATGTCAATGATGTACTGATATTGTTTGACGCCTCAAGGCTCATGCCTTGAGGCGTCAAACAATATCAGATTTTACTTCAAGGTTTATTTTTATTTTTTATCAATTGTTAAAAGGCTGTTAACTATAGACAATACCGTTCACAGCAACAATATTTTGTATCTGTACAATAAATAATTATTAACCGACCATGGGATATGAAAAGCAAAACGTAACTGCGTCATTATTGGAGTTCGGTATTCCATTTGTCATGTTTGTAACTTACGGCTGATAGTTGTCAGAATCAGGAGTGCTTTCTTCACGAACATTCTGCTACGAATTCTACGCCGAGATTGCATCGTTTTCCGGTCACACATCGCACGCCTTTTGTAGCTTCTTCCCATTGAATCTACGTCTTTGATTTTTGACCTAGTCGGAGGTTTTTCACTCATTAAACTCAATAGAAGTGCCACCAAAATCAATTCTTCGGAAGTCGCCATCTTTCAGGTGGCGTGTCCGTGCCGAATCACCATGGTCACGCTCAACACCGGGCTGATGACGCGCTCTGCGCATGCGGATTTCTTCAATCAACGCAGCAGTCCCGTGTTACGATCGCAGGCATCGGTTCAGACGACGGCTCCCCGTGATTATAACATCGATGCGATTTTTTGGAGGAGGTCTCGATCTGTGTTAGATGTTATGAAATCGCACGTGACCCTCGTTTGCAGCGCTCGTGTGAATGGGGATTAGGAATGTTTGTTCCAGGAGGGACTCTCTCTGTTACTCTCCGATGAAGGTCATTAAGGCTGACGGCCTTGGCTAAGTACAGCTGTTTTCCATGCCGCCGCTTTTGAACAGCAACACCTATATTCTCAGTACCGTTCTGTTTCTGCAAAGAAAACTTTAAATTGGTCCTTCTTCTTGTCTGGTGGAAGATGCCGCAGGTCAACCACAATATCGGCATCTTCGCTGAGCATCGCATGTGTGAACCGTTTATCAATTTCTGATTCATTTATGTTAACCGGCACTGCTTTATCTCCAGTCAGTTCTCTGAAAATAGCTCGGAGGGCTACAGGCTCTCCAATGAAGCCAAAGGCCCTTTCATATTTTGGGACCTCTTCTTCGATAGCACGTATCACATCATTGCACTTTTGCATGAGCTCCCCTTCTGTGTCTTTCTTGCCTACCTTCTAGATGAAGTGCAGACTGGCTTTGTTCCCTCCAATATGGTTCACATAATGTACGCACTTTGTGCTCAGGCCATCATGCATCAGGTCTTGAATGACATCATGAACCCTGCGTCTGTCAAACGTAGTCAGGAACTCACAGAGGGCAACTGGAAATTAGGGTTCAATATTCAAGAGCTCTCTGTCAACGGTAGCCTTTAGTCAAGGCGCACCGCGGCACCCCAGCCCAGTTACCACGCACGAAAAAAGACCAGCCAAAGAGGCATCATAATGAATTTTCTGAGAATACCCAAGGCCTTACACCCAGCAATATTTGACTTTGATTGCATAAGAGATACAGCTGTTCTTATCAGTCGGTTTCTTAGTTCCGGGTCTGTTGATAAACATTGTTGAATCTGGTCTTTAAGAAAAATTAAATTATCCCCCCCCCCCACAGAAATATATTGAAACGGTTTCCCTTAAAAGATTGTAACATCGAAACATATTCAGAATGATCATGCGCAGCACAGTAAGTCTTCCAATCACGGTGGTGCCCGCTTTTTGGATCCGCTCCCTTCCCCAAACTTTTGCACACAGTGCGAACACATCGAACAATGTTATACTCCCCTCTTGCCTTCCAAATTCTTCTATCTCGTTGTCTGCTTCAGTGAGGTCTTCCCGTTGTTTTAGGGTGGCGTTCACGGTATCGGCCATGCCAATCATTAAATGGAGGCCATGTTGGTGTAATTGAAGGACTTTCCTTTGCCATCTGGCCTATTTTGTCCCAGTTTGGGAGGAATAGGGGTAAACAGTTCGCTCTGTATTCGTTAAGAATTTTGTGGAATTTATGTTCCGTTTTGGCTCTGTCGCTCATCAGTGATGTAATCTTGGTTAGTATTTCATGCCCTGTGTTATCTTTAATATTTATATGTTTGCTTGTTGTATCAATGTCCTCTAGAATTTCCTTGAGTGTGTCGAGAGTAGTCTGTGCACTCTTGTCTGCCATATGTCGCATTCCAATCGAGTATGAGTTCTGAGAATCATCACTAGCGATGTAAGCCTCGTAACATTCACCGTATTTAGGTGTCTCATCTGTTTGAAAATTTAATTTTGTGGAGGCTGTTAAATCTTTTAGGTGGCCTTGTGAAAGTGCAAGCATTTTGTTTGACATGTTTCTCACTGTGCTTGCTGCTGGTATTCTGTCAAAGTTTGCTTGAGCCAAGTTAAGCACAGCTTGTACCACCCGTGGAACCTTTTCCTGAGCTACATCAAGCCCAAGGAGTTCCCAAACACATGTCCTAGCGTCGGACGTAAATGCACCCTCTGTGAAAAGATGGAGCTGCTCACATGTATTCTTAGCTACACTGTAATTTGGTTCTCCAGTTGATGGCAGCATCTATTAGAGTATTGTTAATAATGTTATTTGTCAATTCTGGTTGTTTACAAGTAGTTGAGACGCTATCAATAGATGCGTTTATGGAGTCGACCCGTAGGAGTCGGCATCGCCTCGTGGTATTTCCTTAATACCTGCAGTGAATGTTTTAGCTGAGTTTGCAATTTGCACCTCACTGACGTGACGTCTCTTTTAACTTGTTCCATCATATTTCAAGGTGGTGTCAGTTGATGAGGCGAGTTCTTCTCCAAGGTGGAGTTTGAGAGTTCTCTCATCTCAGGTACCATGCGCTCGCATGTGCTTGCATCCGGTAGTTTACCAAGTTTTTGACCACCCAACTTTTCTCCGCAGTAACGAATTACTGGGGAGATGTTACGAGTTGAGACTTGCCGAGTAGTGCAGAAGTACACGCATTGCCTCACAGCAGAGTTGAATGTTTCTCCCATCTCGCATCGTTGGTATTGTTTTTGCACCGTTTTCTTCTTAGTTATCTTTTAGCATATCATTCTCTACCTGCAGCACAGCAACTCTCCTTTTCATCTCACTTTAGTTCGTCTTGGCAATCGTCATTTGAAGGAGAACTTTGGCGGCTCCTTTGAACTGCGGTGTCAGCCACCTTGCTGTAAAATCTCTTAAAGTTACGCTTCTGTTGTTTAAGAGCTCTGATACGTACATGTATGTTAAGATGACTTACCTTAGATCTTAGTTGTTTGACTTTCGAAATTTCACTGGCGTTGTTCTTGGCATCTTTTTGATAGATTCACTCATGGTGTTTTTTATTTGACACAGGATTTTCATCCCAGTTTCCTCATTTCCATCTGCTGGTGCGACTTCATTACAAACATTTGTAATATCGTTATGTATATCCTCAAAAGTTGTCAGAGTGTCGTCTGCTGACTTCGATACCATTTCCCTCAAACCCAAAATGTAAGAGTCCTCATTTTCATCCGTCATAGTATAGGTCGTATAAATGTCCTCATCTTTGGGGGTTTCATCAGTGGCTAACGTCATATTTTGGCTGGTCCCTACACGTTGTAACTGTGATTGAGCCAAGATGAGCCTCTCGTCATTCATGTGGGCAACCGTTCTTCCACTTGGCACCTTTTCAGCTGACAATACTGATTTTATTGTGAGCCCAACATTTTCAAATGAAATGTGTAGTGAGAGTAACTCGTACACACAGACTTTCTTTAGTGTACATCCAGTGGCCCTTTCATAGTGTCATTAACTCCACCACCTGTTTGTGCTTCTTCTTGGACTATTGTAGTTCTAGTATGCTTTCTTTTAGTTGTTTGATCTCCTGTTGAAGTTCTTCAGGGTCTGACTGGGCAATATTGTGCTCTAACCGTCGACACTTTTGACCTAATTGATCAAATTCACCTTCAAGCGACCTTTGGCTTGATTTCGCTTTACTAAGTTGATTTTCTCTTTTGTCGAGCAATTTGTTCAGATCTTTTACTCCCTGCATCTCCTTTGCAAGTGAAGTGACATGGTCACGCTCTCTACACTTGTCGACAGGTTGCTTGTGTGGTGAGGGCAATCATACTGTTGAAGAATTTCAGCTTATGCCTCCTCCATACAGAATCGACATTCACTGACAGCTCTTTTCCGCGGAGCACCTCCCGATCATGCTCCAAGCCTTTAAGGAGTACAGCAGCTGAAGACCTGTTATTTTCATCACCTAGGCCTATAGCCTTAATGAGAGGTCGAGTGATGAATGTTGAATCCTGTGTCTCGGGTTCATATACTGTCACCCTCTCCCCATCATTCTCCACCTCACACTTAATAACAGCAAACGCTGCCTGGAAGGCCTTGTTTGGCAAAAGACGATCTCTCGCTGCCTTGATTATAGATACGTCTACTATCCCATCTACCCCATCCTTCACAGTTGTGTGAATACAGTAATCTAATATTCAACTCAATTCAAATGCTTTTGAACTGTTTGTACCTTGAACCGTTTGGGTATCAATGTCCTCTAGAATTTCCTTGAGTGTGTTGAGGGTAGTCTGTGCACTCTTGTCTGCCATATGTCACATTCCAATCGAGTATGAGTTCTGAGAATCATCACTAGCGATGTAAGCCTTGTAACATTCACCGTATTTAGGTGTCTCATCTGTTTGAAAATTTAAATTTGTGGAGGCTGTTAAATCTTTGAGGTGGGCTTGTGAAACTGCAAGCATTTCGTTTGACATGTTTCTCATTATGCTTGCTACTGGTATTCTGTCAAAGTTTGCTTGAGCCAAGTTAAGCACAGCTTGTACCACATGTGAAACCTTTTCCTGAGCCACATTAAGCCCAAGGAGTTCCTCTTTGTATGCCTTCATTCTCTTCAACCTTGGCATCACCTGGTCTGGTCTGGAAGAGTCACGGTGATCGGCCCACCGTGGTTGGTCCTTGCGGCTGGTCTCCTGTCGTCGTGTGCGATATCCCACAGGTTGAGGGATACCCAGCATCTACTGCCTCGCAGTTGAGCAGAGCTCTGCCGATCTTCGGAAATGTTTGCAGGTGTTGTTTCATGCCATAGTTCACCAGATGCAGGTACTCAATGCCATGCTCCGCTGTCGTTGGGTACGAAGAATGGTTAGTTGACGGCAAATTTCCTGCTTCAGATTGGGCCGTCTGGACGTATCCACCATGCACTGATAGTAGGCAAGGTCTATAGGATTAAAATTGCCATAAAAGTGATGGCGGTAGTGTTGTGTCTTGGTGGTCGACAGTTGAACAGTGTTGCCCAACAGCTGGATGAAAGCCTGTAGGTTCTCCTCGTGTACACTTGGACGTCTCATCGGTAGCCAGGGTCAGATTCTCCTTCTGTTTTAGTTCTGAAAGTTGGTCTTGTGAGAAAGCAAGTCTCTCTTTGCCCATAATTGAACATGTGCGTGCGGATGGAAAATAATCGGCCGTCTTGCCCACCATAGACAATACAGACTCTATCACTGGCCCAACATTTTCAAAACTGGTGTTTAACCCTAGCAATTTGTAAACACTTTTCCGGGATTTCCCTGTGTAATGTAAGTCATTTTACCAGCTGCATTGGTTTCCATGAGTTTAGCTTTACCAATCTTTTCCTCCTCCAACTGGGACAGTATTTCAGCATTATACTCCTTTGCCTCTTTAACTCGTTCCTCTAACATGGAAATCCGATCAAGGAGCCTTGCCTCACTCTCCTGTGTTGTTAAGGTGTCCTCTGCAGACTTTGACACTTTGTCCCTCATCCCTAAAACATACGAATCATCATCATCACTGATGGTATTTGTCATGTAATAGTCTCCACACTTGGGTGTCTCATCGGTAGCCAGTGTCAGGTTCTCCTTCTGTTTTAGTTCTGAGAGTTTGTCTTGGGAGAAAGCAAGTCTCTCTTTGCCCATATTTGCCCATATTTGTACCATCCACAAGGACCACTTCTTCGATGTCATCTCAGCTCGTCCACAAGGTCCACTCCAGTGACTGCTTCAGCTCCTACCTCCCCCAAGAATACATTTTCAAAACCTTAAAACTTTCACTAATTGTTTCAGCCATGAAAACAAGCAAATGCAGTCCACAAAAGAAATTATTCATGTGGACAACCTCCTTAGCAGCATCTGTAAAATCTTTGGCATGCACTCTTCCCTGAATGACATTGAATTTGGGTTATGTTGCTGCCCTGTCTCTCATTGTATTTTTAATTTGTGTTAGAATTTGAATGCCGATTTTACATTTGTCATGGTATACATGAAATGTCATGTATTATTACTTTAAATGTGGAGAGTGTGTCCTCTGCACTTTTCGAAACCATTTCTCTCAAACCCAAAACATAAGATGATTCTGCCCCAGACACAGTGTACGTCATGTGTATCCCCCCTTTTGGTGTTACATCAGTTGAAACTGTGAGATTGGTTTCCGTTCAGAGCTCCTCCTTCTAGAGTTGGGATAAAAGAAGCCACTCATCATTCAAGTGGGCAATTGTTCTTACTGTTGGCAGGCTATCTGCTTTCTTCCCCATGAGTTCCAGAACAGCAGATACCACCTGTGAAACATTCTCAAATGCTACATGGGCAGATGATCGTGCATTTCGCCCCATCTTTGATCGTCGTTAGTACTGCGATCTGTCCAGTTTTGTCGTTGATGCGGCGTTGCAGGTCAGCATTGGCTTCTCTCAGGGCAAAAAATTCTTCTTGTTGTTGCATAGGTCTGAATAACATCACTGATAAGGGAGAGTTCTTGATATGTTCCGTATAATCCTCTGTTGTTCCACCAGGAAGGTTGCTTACTTGAAGGACATAATCCCAATGAAAGAGATGATGATGTATGAATAGGCACTTCATTTACATGTTGTACATCTAATGAAGTAGCATCCCAAGCATTGTTGCCGAGAACTTTGCCAACTTGTACTTCGCTTGTTACACCCAGTTTATATGCAAACTGGCTCATTGTCTTCTTGTCTGGTAGAAAATCCAAAGTAACATCAGACAGTTTGAAAACAATTTTGCTTATTACACAGCTTGTAGTTTGAACAGGAACTTGGTTGTTCGAGCAGTGGTATACAGCTTTCCTAAAAGATGTAGTGTATGCCTTCTTATTCATTTTGGTGTTGACTAGCGTTGGCAGCTCCATCTCATTGGCCTTGGTCTTCTACTTGAGCATGGGGTTCATCAGTTATTGATTCTAGTTCAGTTTCTGTGTTTAAGTGTATGCTGTTGACATGTGCACCTTCCTGTGTGTTGTTGCATCAAATCCCAGGGTGAGAACTGTCGGACAACTTGTCGTTTTTAAAGTCCTCAATTAGCTTGATGATGTCATTGGTGTATGATGCTTTTGAAGCCTGACCCTTGGCGATGTACTTGTTGAGAATGTTGGACTCTAGCATCCCTTTGATTGATTTCCCCAATGATCCTGTGATGTTGCTTACTCTTTTTACCTGCTTCTCGGCCATGTGAGTGCTTCAGGGTGTCTGTGTGCATGAATGTAAAATTATAAATGTTAAGCAAAGGCAGCACTCCATGTAAAGTGCCAATGAAAAGACTTATTTTAGCATACGTGTGTATCTTGCAGTTTCTGCTTTTTGCAAATTATGCTGAGTAAAAAAAACAAAACATAATCAGTGTCCGGGTTCCTGAATAAAAGGAAGCGATAGGAAAAGGCCCTTTTTCCATTGCATTGTCTTTTGTTTCATCATTGGCTCCTTTAATTCATCTTTTATCTTTGCATTTTCTTCTCGTAGCTCAAGTATGCATTCTTTTTGTTGTTAATTCTTTAAACTGGGACACTTCTGGCCCAACTGTTCAAATCCGCCTTCAAGCAACCCTTTGCTTAACTTTGTAGACTGTTAATTAATCTAAAGCAATGTTTGCAGGCAGAGTTGGCTTAGTCAAGTTAATTTCACCTTTTTTAGCTTTGAGTACATGGACCATAAAATCCTGCTCGTACATGTACATGATGTAGTTGTACGACTTGCCCTCCCTAATCTTTTTTGTGACCCATATTTTAGTCAGTTGATCCATCAGGGTTAGTTTTGGTGCAAGTTGCCTGCTCCCGATCTAAGTTATTATTATGATCAAGCACGGCCAACTGCAACCTGGCAAGCATCTGTGGATAGTCAAATTCTTGCCTTTTGGGGCAATATTTAAGAAGAGAACTGTGAAAGACTTCCAACTGTCCAGTGTGACAAGCCTTGGTCAAGCGGGGGAAATCTTTCACAAGCCTCTCATTGAATAGAACCGGCTGGGGTGCTTTGTGGGGTGGGGAGCCTGCAGTTGGCTTCTGACTCTTCATTTGTAAGAGGTGCATGCTCACAGTGCTTTGTATGTTCCCCATCCCATTGGTGAACATTAACGGTGTGATGCTGGATTGACTGTAATTTCTCTGTCAAAATTGCTGGGTTTTCGCAAGCAAACCATTTTTGGTTGGAAATAGATTTTATCCAATCCAAGAGCACACCATTCTCCTTCCTTTTGGCTATTGCAGTTAGATTCTTCTTAATTGATTAAGTGAGATGCCAAACGTCATACTGGCGTTAGATTTTCTTTCGTATTTTTCTCTCATGAGCTCAGTGATACCAGTGTGTCTATCTGTTGCGAGCTGCACAACTTTAATTTGTATTTGTTTTCAGAAAGTCAAGTGTCTGTTGGCAGACAGCTAGTTCCATAGCATTCAAATTTTTTACTTCGCTTACTTGTACTAAAGCCATGGCCAGAATTTCATGGGTTGGGGAATTCATCAACAAGTAACTGTTGTTGTTCCATCTTTAACTCCTCAAGTCATGTTAATTCATCTTTTATCTTTGCATTTGCTTCTCGTAGCTCAGATATACATTCTTTTTGTTATTAATTCTCCTGTTTCAGTTTTTTAGGGTCTGACTGGGCTATATCCTGTTCTAACCGTCGGCACTTCTTGCCCAACTGTTCAAATCCGCCTTCTAGCAAACATTTGCTTGATTTTGCGGACTGTTGACCAATCCATATTTGTCTCCCAGGTAGTGCACCAGTATGCGGTGAGGCTGCATTTCTTTGACAAGGCGATAAACACACTTTGTAAACTGTCCGTTTTTTTGTGGCAGTGTACGTCTTTCTTACTCGTGGTCGAGTTCAACTCCTCTGTTACCTCAAGTTCAAAATAACGCTTGTACTGGCATTCAAGTATCCCAATCATTGCAAACAAACAGTAAGATGTCATTTTGTCAAATGAATGTATGTCTGCTGGCTTTGCTTAGAAAGCTTTAAAGGTTGAATCTTCTCTTAGCTGTCTTCCAAAGAAATCAGTCGTCTGCCCAAGAGTTATTTGCCCAAGAGTTATTTGCCCAAGAGTTATCTGCCCAAGAGTTATCTCTTGGACTTGTTGCACAAAAATCGATTGTATTATAAATCAGTAATTAACTACAGGAGGGCTGCTATTGTTTATAAACTTTACTCACCCAAAATGTTATCCATCTCGTTGAAAAAGAAAAACATTCTTCCTCGTCCACTCTTGTCATTATTTTTTTTTCCTCTTGAGGTAATTCCACTTGTCATGGCACTTTTCGCCAAAATGTCTTGTGTTTAATTTTCCTGCCACGTCTTTTCACACTTTGTGGTTGTGAACAACATCTAGCTTTCACGACTTGCAGGGATGTGATATCTCCTTTTTTAACTGGAAATCTTTTTTTGCCCCCCCCAAAAAGAAATCCTTTTTTCTTTTGCCCCTCCCCCCAAAAAAACCAAAAACAATATCAAAATACTTAAGATCAAATTCATTAAAACAATGATGATAAAACCATATAACTATACAAGTGTTTAATGCGGTATTTGGCTTAATCAGATTTCCAGCCTACCACCGCACAAAGATGGAGAGTTTTGTAATCCTTGTGCTCCATTTTTATGTTTTTAATCAAGTATTTGAAAGTTCGTCAAAGATGGTCGATTCTATTTCGCTATTTTAATTTTTTCGTTGATTAGCTTTTGTTCAGAGCTTTTATTGAATACAAATTTATATATCTTATCAACAAAGAACAAATAGTTAGAATGCAACGGTAATTAGAAGTAGAGATGATAATGTTATGTTGAGGTTTCTGTCAACAGGTATGTCAATTGCCTCATAACTGTCTTCAGCTCCTGTCATCGATCCTCTCGCCACTTCTTAAACGACCACATCTTCTTCCCCATTCGGTTCCACGATCACCTCTTTCTCTATTCCCACCATTGCCTCTTTCATCAATTGGAATGCGGTCCTCTTCTGTAAGCTCATCCCAATTCTCCATCTTCTCTGGGAGGATATCTGCTCTGAAGGCCTCCAGTAGCTCATGCCACTTTTTCTCTGTTACGGCGCGGTCAGATATGATGTTTCTAATGTTAACTAATATTTGGTGTAATACCAATAAGGCACTTCAATGTTGGTCTTGACTTGTACCGGCTGTACACTTGCGAGTTGGATTTACATGTAGCTCGGGAGGGTCGCTCTATTTGGATCTCGGTGCAGTCTATAATGCAGCGCACTGCTCCCTTGTACTTGTGGAAGCATTGAAGGTAGTACTTATACAATGTATATATCGTCTTTGCTGGGCCAGTTAATGAAGCCTTCTAAGTTCTTTATGTAGGAATGGAAGCCAAGTTGAAATTATCTGTGACACTGTGCTTTTTTGTTACTCCAAAGCGAAAGGCCAGGTCTTGCTGTCTCAGATTCAGACGAAGCTTCATGAGGGTCATCAACAGTTCGTCTTCTAAAGCTGTTGACCTCTTCCGCCCTGGTTTGTCGTTATTATTGGTTTGGTAGGCTTTATCTTCAGCCAAAGTTTTGCCTTTGTGGTAGTGCATGTTTTTCGTGTGCAGTTTAACTTCTTCAAACAGCCATTCAACGATCTGGAAATTTGGCAGTCCAGTATAAAGCTTAGCAAATGTCTCCAATGGAAAAACGCTGTTTGTTTCAGATTTCACTTCTTGTTTGACACTTATTACATTTGAGTGTCTGCAAATTTTTGTTACCAACTTTTAAAAACAGTAAAACAACATCCAACTGATTGCTCAGTTTGGGTATCTTTTATTTGTCTGTGCGATATCTGTGCCCTAAATAGAGGTATAAAGACACAACTTTTAGTGAAATATAAATCAGGAAAAAAGTACTAGACCAGGCAAAATAAATAACAAATAGCTTAAATTAAAATTTAATTAAAATTACAAAATAGGGAGACCAACGATTTTATAGGGCTAGATAGCTCAGTTGATAGAGCGCCGGCACATTAAACCGGAGGGGGTGTTAGTTCAAATATCGCTCTAGTAAATTTCTTTGAACAATCCAAAATTATTGGAATAAAAAAACTGGTTATCAACTTTAACACGCTGTCAGTTTAACCATACTTTTCTTTTTTAGGTGGACAGTTTTCATAATCTCTACTTGGACTTGTTTGTAACTGCTGTATTTGTTTGGGTTGCCTTTTTTCATAGAGAGTGTATTGAAAAGAAAGAGGAGGTAGTAGACAGAAGGCAGGGCTGAAGACTGAGACCAACAGCTTTTTTAAGTTATTGAAGACGGGAAGTCAACGGGAAGAATGTAAGTGACATTTAAATAAATTGAAGTAAACTGGCGTAATTGTTTTGGCCTTAAAGGGTGTGTACAACATCGGTAATTGCCAAAGACCTGTATCCACACTTGATGTGACAAAACATTTACATGGAATAACAAACCTGCAAAAGTTTAAGCTCAATCGGTCTTTGGAGTCATGAGAAAACAGTGAAAAACCCGTTATTTTTTTTTAAACATCCGATTTTATCCTGTATGATATTGTTTTACTCATTTCCTAAAAACTATGGCATTTCATGTAAACCTGTTTCAAGGGAAGTTTTCCACTATGACCATATTTATACCATGTAAGTTATGTGCAAATCTGCAACAGAGCCTGGACTTCCTACAGGCACGATTTGTACACAGCTAAATTGAAAGGGGCCACATCTCAAACTTTTCCAGCTGTTTTTTGTTAAGTTTTTCGGTTACTTTTCAATTCATGTTGAAATTATGACACTAAACCTAAAATCTCCCATAAGACCAGTGCAGTATCTTGCCTGCCAGAAACCCCTGGAATGACCAAAGTTCACGTTTTTGTAAACTACAGGTTGTCAATTAAAGTATTTCATCTTCAATTTTTCAGATACTGACTTGCTCCAAGTGTAGACTTGAAATGAAGCCATCACTTCGCTGGAAGCGTATCTTCCCAAGAAACTGGGGGGATCGTCTATCTGTTACCTTTGCCTTCTGTGAGCTTCTTGTGGAGGGCTTCTTCGAGCTGCTGGTGATTCTGCCTCGTCTGTACCCAGAAGCCACCACGTCTTACTGGCTGAGTTTCATGTTCGGCCTTTTTCTATTCGTCAATACACTTGGTAACCTGTTCATGGCGATGGCCACCGACTTATCGAGCAGGATCTCTGTACTGCCTTCTGTCCTGAAACCGTCGTGGAGCTACTGCCCCATCTGCATGCAGAACTCCCCACCGCGTTCATACCACTGCTACCAGTGCAACATGTGCATCCTGAAGCGAGATCACCACTGCCTGTTTATCGGCAACTGCGTAGGCCACGCCAATCAACGCTACTACCTGATGAGCATCATGTACATCAGCATGGGAGCCCTCTATGCAAACTATCTAAACAAGGATTTGGCGTTGGAGAGTGTCGCAGCAAACTTTAACTTTAAGACTCTATTTGCATCGTTCACTCCGATCTTCGGGTGGCTGTTGGGATTAACGGAAGACACGTCATTCTTCATTGCCTTCCAGAGTTGCACTTGTGTTCTAGGGTCCATTGCATTCACAATTCTCTTCCTGTTCCATTTACGCATCACATTAAGAGGGCAGACTACTCATGAACTTCGACGAATCCACGACCGATCCTACGACCTCGGCGTCATAGACAACATTCGAGAGGCTCTTGGTACCCGCTGGTACCTTGTTTGGATTTTTCCAGCGATCAAATCTCCGCTGCCCAGTGACGGCCTTCATTTCAGGAAGCGTGATACTGCTCTACTTGAGAATGTGAAGGATATGTGACTGGATGTATAAAACCTTTACAACACTTCTTCTATCTTTGTCTAGTTTTCCAGGACCTAATTTCGTAAGCTGTTTATTGACATATTTTTTTCATAGTGCTGCTAGCCGCAAGCACACGAAAAGGCATGCTACTCTTCCGGTGCTTACTGTATGAAAATAAATGGCATAACAATGCAGATCCATGGTGAATGCGCAAGCTGGCCGTCTTATTACTCGCTAACCTGTGAAGTACACTTATGCTTAAGCAAATTTGTTTGCTATAGTTAGCGAAACAAATTTGCTTACTGTTAAGCAGCACTATGAAATTGGCTCCAGGTGTTGAATTTGTAGATATTGATTCCTGCTACCAAAGTTGTAAAGGACCTTTTGTGAAGCCACGATAGTGTCATGTCAGTGCTACAAGGTCCTATCTGACCTTTTTCGATGAAATTGAATTTAGATTATATACAAATGGTGCTTTATTATTGTCTGAAGTTACAGATTTGTCCAAAAAGTAATTGAAAAGATACAGGTCATTAACATCAACAATTAATGATATTGTTCAACATTGATTCAAAATCTACTATCTGTCTTGCAAGTGAAAAGGATCTAACCTTTTGGTTGACTAACTCAAATAAGGAATAAATTTTGTAGGATGTTCGCTTCTCCTGGATGCGTCATGAAAAATTGTGTCTCCGCTGAAAAGTTTGTGCTGTATTGGGAACTACCAGAACTTTGTCATGTGACAGGATTGAGGAACTTGTAATGCTTTTGCTTAAAATGGCTCGAAAGATATCAAAAAAGTACTTAGAGAATAGCATTTATTTAAATTTTCTATTCCACAAATCGCCCTTTGAAGGCAGTGTATACTTTTGATAATTACTCCACAAGTTAATGACCATAAAAACCTAATAAAAATGTACTGGAGAGCTGTTTAAAACAATGTTAGAAACAACACCCTTTGAAACAATGTAAATGTAGTTTTCCATCACAAAATTTGAATCCGAGTAGGACTTCAAGCCTTTCTCATGCATCTGAAAGCACACAATTCTGTGCAACAAGGGTGTTATTATTCCTTTCATTATTTTCTTGATGACTAATTGAGCCAAAGTTTTTACAGGTTTGTTATTTTATGCATGTTGGGATACACCAAGTGAGGATACTGGTCTTTGACAATTACCAAAAGTATACCCTGCATTTAATAGGCATCACTATCTATTTGTACTTACATTTCCATGGTAGCTTTTACTAAAAGGTGCCAAGTGGTAACTTATGTTTCATAAATCTCATACATGCCGACATTTGAAAAAGGCGACACATTGCAGAACGAGAGGCCTGTGCAGATTGTCCAATGGTGCGGTCCAGGGTTCCAGGGTCATTCTGCACAGGATTTAGATGGACTCATTTGGACCTGGGGCAGCCGACCATGACTTGTAGATTGTGAAATAGCGCCCTCTTGTTCACTTAGTTCAGTATTTTTTCTGGTGTAAAACATATCTGTCAGGCATGATATTCTTCCTACTGAAAAGTCTATTACAGCCTTCACCAAGTGTGCACGTAGATCAGTCCTTGTAATAAGGCATGATATTTGTTCGATGACATTTCATCCTTGAAATTTAAGAATCCCTCGGTTTTTACATGGATATCAGGACAGTCCTGCCCAATTGTTTGAACATTGTGCAATAGGATCAGTACTGAAATTTGTCAAAGCCAGAACGAAAATACAGAACTTTTTTCTTTCTTGAGAATGTCAAATCACAAGTTGGGTTCAAATATAAGTCATGTTCAACACTTTTTGTATTCATTTGATAAATATGTACTTATTTAAAATGTGCAACCGTCTTAACTAATATATGAGTAGAAACTTTGTATGACTAGTAGTTTCCTTGTCTATTAAAAAATAATCAGTCACTTAATATTATCAATGTTTGTTGTTGCATTCAAATGTTTGTTGTTGCATTCAAGGGGTAAGTCCAGCTGTTTTTATCAAATTTGGGTCTAAAATTGAAAAAACCACAAGGGGTAAGTCCAGCTGTTTTCATCAAATTTGGGTCTAAATTTGAAAAAACCACAAGGGGTAAGTCCAGCTGTTTTATCAATTTTGGGTCAAAATTTGAACAAAATCACAAGGGGTAAGTCCAGCTGTTTTCATCGAATTTGGGTCAAAATTTGAAAAAACCACAAGGGGTAAGTCCAGCTATTTTATCAAATTTGAGTCAAAATTTGAACAAAATCACAAGGGGTAAGTCCAGCTGTTTTCATCAAATTTGGGTCAAAATTTGAAAAAACCACAAGGGGTAAGTCCAGCTGTTTTTATCAAATTTGGGTCAAAATTTGAAAAAATCACAAGGGGTAAGTCCAGCTGTTTTATCAATTTTGGGTCCAAAATTGAAAAAAATCACAAGGGGTAAGTCCAGCTGTTTTTATCAAATTTGGGTCTAAAATTGAAAAAACCACAAGGGGTAAGTCCAGCTGTTTTTATCAAATTTGGGTCTAAAATTGAAAAAACCACAAGGGGTAAGTCCAGCTGTTTTATCAATTTTGGGTCAAAATTTGAACAAAATCACAAGGGGTAAGTCCAGCTGTTTTCATCAAATTTGGGTCAAAATTGAAAAAACCACAAGGGGTAAGTCCAGCTGTTTTATCAATTTTGGGTCAAAATTTGAACAAAATCACAAGGGGTAAGTCCAGCTGTTTTCATCAAATTTGGGTCAAAATTGAAAAAACCACAAGGGGTAAGTCCAGCTGTTTTATCAATTTTGGGTCCAAAATTGAAAAAAAACACAAGGGGTAAGTCCAGCTGTTTTATCAATTTTGGGTCAAAATTTGAAAAAACCACAAGGGGTAGTCCAGCTGTTTTTATCAATTTTGGGTCCAAAATTGAAAAAAATCACAAGGGGTAAGTCCAGCTGTTTTTATCAAATTTGGGTCTAAATTTGAAAAAACCACAAGGGGTAAGTCCAGCTGTTTTTATCAAATTTGGGTCTAAAATTGAAAAAATCACAAGGGGTAAGTCCAGCTGTTTTCATCGAATTTGGGTCAAAATTTGAAAAAACCACAAGGGGTAAGTCCAGCTATTTTATCAAATTTGAGTCAAAATTTGAACAAAATCACAAGGGGTAAGTCCAGCTGTTTTCATCAAATTTGGGTCAAAATTTGAAAAAACCACAAGGGGTAAGTCCAGCTGTTTTTATCAAATTTGGGTCAAAATTTGAAAAAATCACAAGGGGTAAGTCCAGCTGTTTTATCAATTTTGGGTCCAAAATTGAAAAAAATCACAAGGGGTAAGTCCAGCTGTTTTTATCAAATTTGGGTCTAAAATTGAAAAAACCACAAGGGGTAAGTCCAGCTGTTTTTATCAAATTTGGGTCTAAAATTGAAAAAACCACAAGGGGTAAGTCCAGCTGTTTTATCAATTTTGGGTCCAAAATTGAAAAAAAAACACAAGGGGTAAGTCCAGCTGTTTTGTCAATTTTGGGTCCAAAATTGAACAAAATCACAAGGGGTAAGTCCAGCTGTTTTATCAATTTTGGGTCAAAATTTGAACAAAATCACAAGGGGTAAGTCCAGCTGTTTTATCAAGTTTGGGTCAAAATTTGAAAAAACCACAAGGGGTAAGTCCAGCTGTTTTATCAATTTTGGGTCAAGTAAGTCCAGCTGTTTTCATCGAATTTGGGTCAAAATTTAAAAAAAACCACAAGGGGTAAGTCCAGCTATTTTATCAAATTTGAGTCAAAATTTGAACAAAATCACAAGGGGTAAGTCCAGCTGTTTTTATCAAATTTGGGTCAAAATTTGAAAAAATCACAAGGGGTAAGTCCAGCTGTTTTATCAATTTTGGGTCCAAAATTGAAAAAAATCACAAGGGGTAAGTCCAGCTGTTTTTATCAAATTTGGGTCTAAAATTGAAAAAACCACAAGGGGTAAGTCCAGCTGTTTTTATCAAATTTGGGTCTAAAATTGAAAAAACCACAAGGGGTAAGTCCAGCTGTTTTATCAATTTTGGGTCAAAATTTGAACAAAATCACAAGGGGTAAGTCCAGCTGTTTTCATCAAATTTGGGTCAAAATTGAAAAAACCACAAGGGGTAAGTCCAGCTGTTTTATCAATTTTGGGTCAAAATTTGAACAAAATCACAAGGGGTAAGTCCAGCTGTTTTCATCAAATTTGGGTCAAAATTGAAAAAACCACAAGGGGTAAGTCCAGCTGTTTTATCAATTTTGGGTCCAAAAATGAAAAAAAACACAAGGGGTAAGTCCAACTGTTTTATCAATTTTGGGTCAAAATTTGAAAAAACCACAAGGGGTAAGTCCAGCTGTTTTTATCAATTTTGGGTCCAAAATTGAAAAAAATCACAAGGGGTAAGTCCAGCTGTTTTTATCAAATTTGGGTCTAAAATTGAAAAAACCACAAGGGGTAAGTCCAGCTGTTTTCATCAAATTTGGGTCAAAATTTGAAAAAATCACAAGGGGTAAGTCCAGCTGTTTTTATCAAATTTGGGTCTAAATTTGAAAAAACCACAAGGGGTAAGTCCAGCTGTTAAGTTATCAATTTTGGGTCAAAATTTGAACAAAATCACAAGGGGTAAGTCCAGCTGTTTTCATCGAATTTGGGTCAAAATTTGAAAAAACCACAAGGGGTAAGTCCAGCTATTTTATCAAATTTGAGTCAAAATTTGAACAAAATCACAAGGGGTAAGTCCAGCTGTTTTCATCAAATTTGGGTCAAAATTGAAAAAACCACAAGGGGTAAGTCCAGCTGTTTTATCAATTTTGGGTCAAAATTTGAACAAAATCACAAGGGGTAAGTCCAGCTGTTTCATCAAATTTGGGTCAAAATTTAAAAAAACCACAAGGGGTAAGTCCAGCTGTTTTGTCAATTTTGGGTCCAAAATTGAAAAAAATCACAAGGGGTACGTCCAGCTGTTTTATCAAAGTCCAGCTGTTTTATCAATTTTGGGTCCAAAATTGAAAAAAATCACAAGGGGTAAGTCCAGCTGTTTTTATCAAATTTGGGTCTAAAATTGAAAAAACCACAAGGGGTAAGTCCAGCTGTTTTTATCAAATTTGGGTCTAAAATTGAAAAAACCACAAGGGGTAAGTCCAGCTGTTTTATCAATTTTGGGTCAAAATTTGAACAAAATCACAAGGGGTAAGTCCAGCTGTTTTCATCAAATTTGGGTCAAAATTGAAAAAACCACAAGGGGTAAGTCCAGCTGTTTTATCAATTTTGGGTCAAAATTTGAACAAAATCACAAGGGGTAAGTCCAGCTGTTTTATCAATTTTGGGTCAAGTAAGTCCAGCTGTTTTCATCGAATTTGGGTCAAAATTTGAAAAAACCACAAGGGGTAAGTCCAGCTATTTTATCAAATTTGAGTCAAAATTTGAACAAAATCACAAGGGGTAAGTCCAGCTGTTTTTATCAAATTTGGGTCAAAATTTGAAAAAATCACAAGGGGTAAGTCCAGCTGTTTTATCAATTTTGGGTCAAGTAAGTCCAGCTGTTTTCATCGAATTTGGGTCAAAATTTGAAAAAACCACAAGGGGTAAGTCCAGCTGTTTTATCAATTTTGAATCAAGTAAGTCCAGCTGTTTTCATCGAATTTGGGTCAAAATTTGAAAAAACCACAAGGGGTAAGTCCAGCTATTTTATCAAATTTGAGTCAAAATTTGAACAAAATCACAAGGGGTAAGTCCAGCTGTTTTTATCAAATTTGGGTCAAAATTTGAAAAAATCACAAGGGGTAAGTCCAGCTGTTTTATCAATTTTGGGTCCAAAATTGAAAAAAATCACAAGGGGTAAGTCCAGCTGTTTTTATCAAATTTGGGTCTAAAATTGAAAAAACCACAAGGGGTAAGTCCAGCTGTTTTTATCAAATTTGGGTCTAAAATTGAAAAAACCACAAGGGGTAAGTCCAGCTGTTTTATCAATTTTGGGTCAAAATTTGAACAAAATCACAAGGGGTAAGTCCAGCTGTTTTCATCAAATTTGGGTCAAAATTGAAAAAACCACAAGGGGTAAGTCCAGCTGTTTTATCAATTTTGGGTCAAAATTTGAACAAAATCACAAGGGGTAAGTCCAGCTGTTTTCATCAAATTTAGGTCAAAATTGAAAAAACCACAAGGGGTAAGTCCAGCTGTTTTATCAATTTTGGGTCCAAAAATGAAAAAAAACACAAGGGGTAAGTCCAACTGTTTTATCAATTTTGGGTCAAAATTTGAAAAAACCACAAGGGGTAAGTCCAGCTGTTTTTATCAATTTTGGGTCCAAAATTGAAAAAAATCACAAGGGGTAAGTCCAGCTGTTTTTATCAAATTTGGGTCTAAAATTGAAAAAACCACAAGGGGTAAGTCCAGCTGTTTTCATCAAATTTGGGTCAAAATTTGAAAAAATCACAAGGGGTAAGTCCAGCTGTTTTTATCAAATTTGGGTCTAAATTTGAAAAAACCACAAGGGGTAAGTCCAGCTGTTAAGTTATCAATTTTGGGTCAAAATTTGAACAAAATCACAAGGGGTAAGTCCAGCTGTTTTCATCGAATTTGGGTCAAAATTTGAAAAAACCACAAGGGGTAAGTCCAGCTATTTTATCAAATTTGAGTCAAAATTTGAACAAAATCACAAGGGGTAAGTCCAGCTGTTTTCATCAAATTTGGGTCAAAATTGAAAAAACCACAAGGGGTAAGTCCAGCTGTTTTATCAATTTTGGGTCAAAATTTGAACAAAATCACAAGGGGTAAGTCCAGCTGTTTCATCAAATTTGGGTCAAAATTTAAAAAAACCACAAGGGGTAAGTCCAGCTGTTTTGTCAATTTTGGGTCCAAAATTGAAAAAAATCACAAGGGGTACGTCCAGCTGTTTTATCAAAGTCCAGCTGTTTTATCAATTTTGGGTCCAAAATTGAAAAAAATCACAAGGGGTAAGTCCAGCTGTTTTTATCAAATTTGGGTCTAAAATTGAAAAAACCACAAGGGGTAAGTCCAGCTGTTTTTATCAAATTTGGGTCTAAAATTGAAAAAACCACAAGGGGTAAGTCCAGCTGTTTTATCAATTTTGGGTCAAAATTTGAACAAAATCACAAGGGGTAAGTCCAGCTGTTTTCATCAAATTTGGGTCAAAATTGAAAAAACCACAAGGGGTAAGTCCAGCTGTTTTATCAATTTTGGGTCAAAATTTGAACAAAATCACAAGGGGTAAGTCCAGCTGTTTTATCAATTTTGGGTCAAGTAAGTCCAGCTGTTTTCATCGAATTTGGGTCAAAATTTGAAAAAACCACAAGGGGTAAGTCCAGCTATTTTATCAAATTTGAGTCAAAATTTGAACAAAATCACAAGGGGTAAGTCCAGCTGTTTTTATCAAATTTGGGTCAAAATTTGAAAAAATCACAAGGGGTAAGTCCAGCTGTTTTATCAATTTTGGGTCCAAAATTGAAAAAAATCACAAGGGGTAAGTCCAGCTGTTTTATCAATTTTGGGTCAAAATTTGAACAAAATCACAAGGGGTAAGTCCAGCTGTTTTCATCAAATTTGGGTCAAAATTGAAAAAACCACAAGGGGTAAGTCCAGCTGTTTTATCAATTTTGGGTCAAAATTTGAACAAAATCACAAGGGGTAAGTCCAGCTGTTTTCATCAAATTTGGGTCAAAATTGAAAAAACCACAAGGGGTAAGTCCAGCTGTTTTATCAATTTTGGGTCCAAAAATGAAAAAAAACACAAGGGGTAAGTCCAACTGTTTTATCAATTTTGGGTCAAAATTTGAAAAAACCACAAGGGGTAAGTCCAGCTGTTTTTATCAATTTTGGGTCCAAAATTGAAAAAAATCACAAGGGGTAAGTCCAGCTGTTTTTATCAAATTTGGGTCTAAAATTGAAAAAACCACAAGGGGTAAGTCCAGCTGTTTTCATCAAATTTGGGTCAAAATTTGAAAAAATCACAAGGGGTAAGTCCAGCTGTTTTTATCAAATTTGGGTCTAAATTTGAAAAAACCACAAGGGGTAAGTCCAGCTGTTAAGTTATCAATTTTGGGTCAAAATTTGAACAAAATCACAAGGGGTAAGTCCAGCTGTTTTCATCGAATTTGGGTCAAAATTTGAAAAAACCACAAGGGGTAAGTCCAGCTATTTTATCAAATTTGAGTCAAAATTTGAACAAAATCACAAGGGGTAAGTCCAGCTGTTTTCATCAAATTTGGGTCAAAATTGAAAAAACCACAAGGGGTAAGTCCAGCTGTTTTATCAATTTTGGGTCAAAATTTGAACAAAATCACAAGGGGTAAGTCCAGCTGTTTCATCAAATTTGGGTCAAAATTTTAAAAAACCACAAGGGGTAAGTCCAGCTGTTTTGTCAATTTTGGGTCCAAAATTGAAAAAAATCACAAGGGGTACGTCCAGCTGTTTTATCAAAGTCCAGCTGTTTTATCAATTTTGGGTCCAAAATTGAAAAAAATCACAAGGGGTAAGTCCAGCTGTTTTTATCAAATTTGGGTCTAAAATTGAAAAAACCACAAGGGGTAAGTCCAGCTGTTTTTATCAAATTTGGGTCTAAAATTGAAAAAACCACAAGGGGTAAGTCCAGCTGTTTTATCAATTTTGGGTCAAAATTTGAACAAAATCACAAGGGGTAAGTCCAGCTGTTTTCATCAAATTTGGGTCAAAATTGAAAAAACCACAAGGGGTAAGTCCAGCTGTTTTATCAATTTTGGGTCAAAATTTGAACAAAATCACAAGGGGTAAGTCCAGCTGTTTTATCAATTTTGGGTCAAGTAAGTCCAGCTGTTTTCATCGAATTTGGGTCAAAATTTGAAAAAACCACAAGGGGTAAGTCCAGCTATTTTATCAAATTTAAGTCAAAATTTGAACAAAATCACAAGGGGTAAGTCCAGCTGTTTTTATCAAATTTGGGTCAAAATTTGAAAAAATCACAAGGGGTAAGTCCAGCTGTTTTATCAATTTTGGGTCCAAAATTGAAAAAAATCACAAGGGGTAAGTCCAGCTGTTTTTATCAAATTTGGGTCTAAAATTGAAAAAACCACAAGGGGTAAGTCCAGCTGTTTTTATCAAATTTGGGTCTAAAATTGAAAAAACCACAAGGGGTAAGTCCAGCTGTTTTATCAATTTTGGGTCAAAATTTGAACAAAATCACAAGGGGTAAGTCCAGCTGTTTTCATCAAATTTGGGTCAAAATTGAAAAAACCACAAGGGGTAAGTCCAGCTGTTTTATCAATTTTGGGTCCAAAAATGAAAAAAAACACAAGGGGTAAGTCCAACTGTTTTATCAATTTTGGGTCAAAATTTGAAAAAACCACAAGGGGTAAGTCCAGCTGTTTTTATCAATTTTGGGTCCAAAATTGAAAAAAATCACAAGGGGTAAGTCCAGCTGTTTTTATCAAATTTGGGTCTAAAATTGAAAAAACCACAAGGGGTAAGTCCAGCTGTTTTCATCAAATTTGGGTCAAAATTTGAAAAAATCACAAGGGGTAAGTCCAGCTGTTTTTATCAAATTTGGGTCTAAATTTGAAAAAACCACAAGGGGTAAGTCCAGCTGTTAAGTTATCAATTTTGGGTCAAAATTTGAACAAAATCACAAGGGGTAAGTCCAGCTGTTTTCATCGAATTTGGGTCAAAATTTGAAAAAACCACAAGGGGTAAGTCCAGCTATTTTATCAAATTTGAGTCAAAATTTGAACAAAATCACAAGGGGTAAGTCCAGCTGTTTTCATCAAATTTGGGTCAAAATTGAAAAAACCACAAGGGGTAAGTCCAGCTGTTTTATCAATTTTGGGTCAAAATTTGAACAAAATCACAAGGGGTAAGTCCAGCTGTTTCATCAAATTTGGGTCAAAATTTAAAAAAACCACAAGGGGTAAGTCCAGCTGTTTTGTCAATTTTGGGTCCAAAATTGAAAAAAATCACAAGGGGTACGTCCAGCTGTTTTATCAAAGTCCAGCTGTTTTATCAATTTTGGGTCCAAAATTGAAAAAAATCACAAGGGGTAAGTCCAGCTGTTTTTATCAAATTTGGGTCTAAAATTGAAAAAACCACAAGGGGTAAGTCCAGCTGTTTTTATCAAATTTGGGTCTAAAATTGAAAAAACCACAAGGGGTAAGTCCAGCTGTTTTTATCAAATTTGGGTCTAAAATTGAAAAAACCACAAGGGGTAAGTCCAGCTGTTTTATCAATTTTGGGTCCAAAATTGAAAAAAATCACAAGGGGTAAGTCCAGCTGTTTTATCAATTTTGGGTCAAAATTGAAAAAACCACAAGGGGTAAGTCCAGCTGTTTTATCAATTTTGGGTCCAAAATTGAAAAAAAACACAAGGGGTAAGTCCAGCTGTTTTATCAATTTTGGGTCAAAATTTGAAAAAACCACAAGGGGTAAGTCCAGCTGTTTTTATCAATTTTGGGTCCAAAATTGAAAAAAATCACAAGGGGTAAGTCCAGCTGTTTTCATCAAATTTGGGTCTAAATTTGAAAAAACCACAAGGGGTAAGTCCAGCTGTTTTATCAATTTTGGGTCAAAATTTGAACAAAATCACAAGGGGTAAGTCCAGCTGTTTTCATCAAATTTGGGTCAAAATTGAAAAAACCACAAGGGGTAAGTCCAGCTGTTTTATCAATTTTGGGTCAAAATTTGAACAAAATCACAAGGGGTAAGTCCAGCTGTTTTCATCAAATTTGGGTCAAAATTGAAAAAACCACAAGGGGTAAGAAAAACCACAAGGGGTAAGTCCAGCTGTTTTATCAATTTTGGGTCCAAAATTGAAAAAAAACACAAGGGGTAAGTCCAGCTGTTTTATCAATTTTGGGTCAAAATTTGAACAAAATCACAAGGGGTAAGTCCAGCTGTTTCATCAAATTTGGGTCAAAATTTAAAAAAACCACAAGGGGTAAGTCCAGCTGTTTTGTCAATTTTGGGTCTAAAATTGAAAAAACCACAAGGGGTAAGTCCAGCTGTTTTTATCAAATTTGGGTCTAAAATTGAAAAAACCACAAGGGGTAAGTCCAGCTGTTTTATCAATTTTGGGTCAAAATTTGAACAAAATCACAAGGGGTAAGTCCAGCTGTTTTCATCAAATTTGGGTCAAAATTGAAAAAACCACAAGGGGTAAGTCCAGCTGTTTTATCAATTTTGGGTCCAAAATTGAAAAAAATCACACGGGGTAAGTCCAGCTGTTTTTATCAAATTTGGGTCTAAAATTGAAAAAACCACAAGGGGTAAGTCCAGCTGTTTTTATCAAATTTGGGTCTAAAATTGAAAAAACCACAAGGGGTAAGTCCAGCTGTTTTATCAATTTTGGGTCAAAATTTGAACAAAATCACAAGGGGTAAGTCCAGCTGTTTTCATCAAATTTGGGTCAAAATTGAAAAAACCACAAGGGGTAAGTCCAGCTGTTTTATCAATTTTGGGTCAAAATTTGAACAAAATCACAAGGGGTAAGTCCAGCTGTTTCATCAAATTTGGGTCAAAATTAAAAAAAACCACAAGGGGTAAGTCCAGCTGTTTTGTCAATTTTGGGTCCAAAATTGAAAAAAATCACAAGGGGTACGTCCAGCTGTTTTATCAAAGTCCAGCTGTTTTATCAATTTTGGGTCCAAAATTGAAAAAAATCACAAGGGGTAAGTCCAGCTGTTTTTATCAAATTTGGGTCTAAAATTGAAAAAACCACAAGGGGTAAGTCCAGCTGTTTTTATCAAATTTGGGTCTAAAATTGAAAAAACCACAAGGGCTAAGTCCAGCTGTTTTATCAATTTTGGGTCAAAATTTGAACAAAATCACAAGGGGTAAGTCCAGCTGTTTTCATCAAATTTGGGTCAAAATTGAAAAAACCACAAGGGGTAAGTCCAGCTGTTTTTATCAAATTTGGGTCTAAAATTGAAAAAACCACAAGGGGTAAGTCCAGCTGTTTTTATCAAATTTGGGTCTAAAATTGAAAAAACCACAAGGGGTAAGTCCAGCTGTTTTATCAATTTTGGGTCAAAATTTGAACAAAATCACAAGGGGTAAGTCCAGCTGTTTTCATCAAATTTGGGTCAAAATTGAAAAAACCACAAGGGGTAAGTCCAGCTGTTTTATCAATTTTGGGTCAAAATTTGAACAAAATCACAAGGGGTAAGTCCAGCTGTTTCATCAAATTTGGGTCAAAATAAAAAAAAACCACAAGGGGTAAGTCCAGCTGTTTTGTCAATTTTGGGTCCAAAATTGAAAAAAATCACAAGGGGTACGTCCAGCTGTTTTATCAAAGTCCAGCTGTTTTATCAATTTTGGGTCCAAAATTGAAAAAAATCACAAGGGGTAAGTCCAGCTGTTTTTATCAAATTTGGGTCTAAAATTGAAAAAACCACAAGGGGTAAGTCCAGCTGTTTTTATCAAATTTGGGTCTAAAATTGAAAAAACCACAAGGGGTAAGTCCAGCTGTTTTATCAATTTTGGGTCAAAATTTGAACAAAATCACAAGGGGTAAGTCCAGCTGTTTTCATCAAATTTGGGTCAAAATTGAAAAAACCACAAGGGGTAAGTCCAGCTGTTTTATCAATTTTGGGTCAAAATTTGAACAAAATCACAAGGGGTAAGTCCAGCTGTTTCATCAAATTTGGGTCAAAATAAAAAAAAACCACAAGGGGTAAGTCCAGCTGTTTTGTCAATTTTGGGTCCAAAATTGAAAAAAATCACAAGGGGTACGTCCAGCTGTTTTATCAAAGTCCAGCTGTTTTATCAATTTTGGGTCCAAAATTGAAAAAAATCACAAGGGGTAAGTCCAGCTGTTTTTATCAAATTTGGGTCTAAAATTGAAAAAACCACAAGGGGTAAGTCCAGCTGTTTTTATCAAATTTGGGTCTAAATTTGAAAAAACCACAAGGGGTAAGTCCAGCTGTTTTTATCAAATTTGGGTCCAAAATTGAAAAAACCACAAGGGGTAAGTCCAGCTGTTTTATCAATTTTGGGTCCAAAATTGAAAAAAAAACACAAGGGGTAAGTCCAGCTGTTTTATCAATTTTGGGTCCAAAATTGAACAAAATCACAAGGGGTAAGTCCAGCTATTTTATCAAATTTGAGTCAAAATTTGAACAAAATCACAAGGGGTAAGTCCAGCTGTTTTATCAATTTTGGGTCCAAAATTGAAAAAAAAACACAAGGGGTAAGTCCAGCTGTTTTATCAATTTTGGGTCCAAAATTGAACAAAATCACAAGGGGTAAGTCCAGCTGTTTTTATCAAATTTGGGTCAAAATTTGAAAAAATCACAAGGGGTAAGTCCAGCTGTTTTATCAATTTTGGGTCCAAAATTGAAAAAAATCACAAGGGGTAAGTCCAGCTGTTTTATCAATTTTGGGTCAAAATTGAAAAAACCACAAGGGGTAAGTCCAGCTGTTTTTATCAAATTTGGGTCTAAAATTGAAAAAACCACAAGGGGTAAGTCCAGCTGTTTTTATCAAATTTGGGTCTAAAATTGAAAAAACCACAAGGGGTAAGTCCAGCTGTTTTATCAATTTTGGGTCCAAAATTGAAAAAAAAACACAAGGGGTAAGTCCAGCTGTTTTATCAATTTTGGGTCCAAAATTGAACAAAATCACAAGGGGTAAGTCCAGCTATTTTATCAAATTTGAGTCAAAATTTGAACAAAATCACAAGGGGTAAGTCCAGCTGTTTTATCAATTTTGGGTCCAAAATTGAAAAAAAAACACAAGGGGTAAGTCCAGCTGTTTTATCAATTTTGGGTCTAAAATTGAAAAAACCACAAGGGGTAAGTCCAGCTGTTTTTATCAAATTTGGGTCTAAAATTGAAAAAACCACAAGGGGTAAGTCCAGCTGTTTTATCAATTTTGGGTCAAAATTTGAACAAAATCACAAGGGGTAAGTCCAGCTGTTTTCATCAAATTTGGGTCAAAATTGAAAAAACCACAAGGGGTAAGTCCAGCTGTTTTATCAATTTTGGGTCAAAATTTGAACAAAATCACAAGGGGTAAGTCCAGCTGTTTTCATCAAATTTGGGTCAAAATTGAAAAAACCACAAGGGGTAAGTCCAGCTGTTTTATCAATTTTGGGTCAAAATTTGAACAAAATCACAAGGGGTAAGTCCAGCTGTTTCATCAAATTTGGGTCAAAATTTAAAAAAACCACAAGGGGTAAGTCCAGCTGTTTTGTCAATTTTGGGTCCAAAATTGAAAAAAATCACAAGGGGTACGTCCAGCTGTTTTATCAAAGTCCAGCTGTTTTATCAATTTTGGGTCCAAAATTGAAAAAAATCACAAGGGGTAAGTCCAGCTGTTTTTATCAAATTTGGGTCTAAAATTGAAAAAACCACAAGGGGTAAGTCCAGCTGTTTTTATCAAATTTGGGTCTAAAATTGAAAAAACCACAAGGGGTAAGTCCAGCTGTTTTTATCAAATTTGGGTCTAAAATTGAAAAAACCACAAGGGGTAAGTCCAGCTGTTTTATCAATTTTGGGTCCAAAATTGAAAAAAAAACACAAGGGGTAAGTCCAGCTGTTTTATCAATTTTGGGTCCAAAATTGAACAAAATCACAAGGGGTAAGTCCAGCTGTTTTTATCAAATTTGGGTCAAAATTTGAAAAAATCACAAGGGGTAAGTCCAGCTGTTTTATCAATTTTGGGTCCAAAATTGAAAAAAATCACAAGGGGTAAGTCCAGCTGTTTTATCAATTTTGGGTCAAAATTGAAAAAACCACAAGGGGTAAGTCCAGCTGTTTTATCAATTTTGGGTCCAAAATTGAAAAAAAACACAAGGGGTAAGTCCAGCTGTTTTATCAATTTTGGGTCAAAATTTGAAAAAACCACAAGGGGTAAGTCCAGCTGTTTTTATCAATTTTGGGTCCAAAATTGAAAAAAATCACAAGGGGTAAGTCCAGCTGTTTTCATCAAATTTGGGTCTAAATTTGAAAAAACCACAAGGGGTAAGTCCAGCTGTTTTATCAATTTTGGGTCAAAATTTGAACAAAATCACAAGGGGTAAGTCCAGCTGTTTTCATCAAATTTGGGTCAAAATTGAAAAAACCACAAGGGGTAAGTCCAGCTGTTTTATCAATTTTGGGTCAAAATTTGAACAAAATCACAAGGGGTAAGTCCAGCTGTTTTCATCAAATTTGGGTCAAAATTGAAAAAACCACAAGGGGTAAGAAAAAACCACAAGGGGTAAGTCCAGCTGTTTTATCAATTTTGGGTCCAAAATTGAAAAAAAACACAAGGGGTAAGTCCAGCTGTTTTATCAATTTTGGGTCAAAATTTGAACAAAATCACAAGGGGTAAGTCCAGCTGTTTCATCAAATTTGGGTCAAAATTTAAAAAAACCACAAGGGGTAAGTCCAGCTGTTTTGTCAATTTTGGGTCCAAAATTGAAAAAAATCACAAGGGGTACGTCCAGCTGTTTTATCAAAGTCCAGCTGTTTTATCAATTTTGGGTCCAAAATTGAAAAAAATCACAAGGGGTAAGTCCAGCTGTTTTTATCAAATTTGGGTCTAAAATTGAAAAAACCACAAGGGGTAAGTCCAGCTGTTTTTATCAAATTTGGGTCTAAAATTGAAAAAACCACAAGGGGTAAGTCCAGCTGTTTTATCAATTTTGGGTCAAAATTTGAACAAAATCACAAGGGGTAAGTCCAGCTGTTTTCATCAAATTTGGGTCAAAATTGAAAAAACCACAAGGGGTAAGTCCAGCTGTTTTATCAATTTTGGGTCAAAATTTGAACAAAATCACAAGGGGTAAGTCCAGCTGTTTCATCAAATTTGGGTCAAAATTAAAAAAAACCACAAGGGGTAAGTCCAGCTGTTTTGTCAATTTTGGGTCCAAAATTGAAAAAAATCACAAGGGGTACGTCCAGCTGTTTTATCAAAGTCCAGCTGTTTTATCAATTTTGGGTCCAAAATTGAAAAAAATCACAAGGGGTAAGTCCAGCTGTTTTTATCAAATTTGGGTCTAAAATTGAAAAAACCACAAGGGGTAAGTCCAGCTGTTTTTATCAAATTTGGGTCTAAAATTGAAAAAACCACAAGGGGTAAGTCCAGCTGTTTTTATCAAATTTGGGTCTAAAATTGAAAAAACCACAAGGGGTAAGTCCAGCTGTTTTATCAATTTTGGGTCCAAAATTGAAAAAAAAACACAAGGGGTAAGTCCAGCTGTTTTATCAATTTTGGGTCCAAAAATGAACAAAATCACAAGGGGTAAGTCCAGCTATTTTATCAAATTTGAGTCAAAATTTGAACAAAATCACAAGGGGTAAGTCCAGCTGTTTTATCAATTTTGGGTCCAAAATTGAAAAAAAAACACAAGGGGTAAGTCCAGCTGTTTTATCAATTTTGGGTCCAAAATTGAACAAAATCACAAGGGGTAAGTCCAGCTGTTTTTATCAAATTTGGGTCAAAATTTGAAAAAATCACAAGGGGTAAGTCCAGCTGTTTTATCAATTTTGGGTCCAAAATTGAAAAAAATCACAAGGGGTAAGTCCAGCTGTTTTATCAATTTTGGGTCAAAATTGAAAAAACCACAAGGGGTAAGTCCAGCTGTTTTATCAATTTTGGGTCCAAAATTGAAAAAAAACACAAGGGGTAAGTCCAGCTGTTTTATCAATTTTGGGTCAAAATTTGAAAAAACCACAAGGGGTAAGTCCAGCTGTTTTTATCAATTTTGGGTCCAAAATTGAAAAAAATCACAAGGGGTAAGTCCAGCTGTTTTCATCAAATTTGGGTCTAAATTTGAAAAAACCACAAGGGGTAAGTCCAGCTGTTTTATCAATTTTGGGTCAAAATTTGAACAAAATCACAAGGGGTAAGTCCAGCTGTTTTCATCAAATTTGGGTCAAAATTGAAAAAACCACAAGGGGTAAGTCCAGCTGTTTTATCAATTTTGGGTCAAAATTTGAACAAAATCACAAGGGGTAAGTCCAGCTGTTTTCATCAAATTTGGGTCAAAATTGAAAAAACCACAAGGGGTAAGAAAAAACCACAAGGGGTAAGTCCAGCTGTTTTATCAATTTTGGGTCCAAAATTGAAAAAAAACACAAGGGGTAAGTCCAGCTGTTTTATCAATTTTGGGTCAAAATTTGAACAAAATCACAAGGGGTAAGTCCAGCTGTTTCATCAAATTTGGGTCAAAATTTAAAAAAACCACAAGGGGTAAGTCCAGCTGTTTTGTCAATTTTGGGTCCAAAATTGAAAAAAATCACAAGGGGTACGTCCAGCTGTTTTATCAAAATCCAGCTGTTTTATCAATTTTGGGTCCAAAATTGAAAAAAATCACAAGGGGTAAGTCCAGCTGTTTTTATCAAATTTGGGTCTAAAATTGAAAAAACCACAAGGGGTAAGTCCAGCTGTTTTTATCAAATTTGGGTCTAAAATTGAAAAAACCACAAGGGGTAAGTCCAGCTGTTTTATCAATTTTGGGTCAAAATTTGAACAAAATCACAAGGGGTAAGTCCAGCTGTTTTCATCAAATTTGAGTCAAAATTGAAAAAACCACAAGGGGTAAGTCCAGCTGTTTTATCAATTTTGGGTCAAAATTTGAACAAAATCACAAGGGGTAAGTCCAGCTGTTTTCATCAAATTTGGGTCAAAATTGAAAAAACCACAAGGGGTAAGTCCAGCTGTTTTATCAATTTTGGGTCAAAATTTGAACAAAATCACAAGGGGTAAGTCCAGCTGTTTCATCAAATTTGGGTCAAAATAAAAAAAAACCACAAGGGGTAAGTCCAGCTGTTTTGTCAATTTTGGGTCCAAAATTGAAAAAAATCACAAGGGGTACGTCCAGCTGTTTTATCAAAGTCCAGCTGTTTTATCAATTTTGGGTCCAAAATTGAAAAAAATCACAAGGGGTAAGTCCAGCTGTTTTTATCAAATTTGGGTCTAAAATTGAAAAAACCACAAGGGGTAAGTCCAGCTGTTTTTATCAAATTTGGGTCTAAAATTGAAAAAACCACAAGGGGTAAGTCCAGCTGTTTTTATCAAATTTGGGTCTAAAATTGAAAAAACCACAAGGGGTAAGTCCAGCTGTTTTATCAATTTTGGGTCCAAAATTGAAAAAAAAACCACAAGGGGTAAGTCCAGCTGTTTTATCAATTTTGGGTCCAAAATTGAACAAAATCACAAGGGGTAAGTCCAGCTGTTTTTATCAAATTTGGGTCAAAATTTGAAAAAATCACAAGGGGTAAGTCCAGCTGTTTTATCAATTTTGGGTCCAAAATTGAAAAAAATCACAAGGGGTAAGTCCAGCTGTTTTATCAATTTTGGGTCAAAATTTAAAAAACCACAAGGGGTAAGTCCAGCTGTTTTATCAATTTTGGGTCCAAAATTGAAAAAAATCACAAGGGGTAAGTCCAGCTGTTTTATCAATTTTGGGTCAAAATTGAAAAAACCACAAGGGGTAAGTCCAGCTGTTTTATCAATTTTGGGTCCAAAATTGAAAAAAAACACAAGGGGTAAGTCCAGCTGTTTTATCAATTTTGGGTCAAAATTTGAAAAAACCACAAGGGGTAAGTCCAGCTGTTTTTATCAATTTTGGGTCCAAAATTGAAAAAAATCACAAGGGGTAAGTCCAGCTGTTTTCATCAAATTTGGGTCTAAATTTGAAAAAACCACAAGGGGTAAGTCCAGCTGTTTTATCAATTTTGGGTCAAAATTTGAACAAAATCACAAGGGGTAAGTCCAGCTGTTTTCATCAAATTTGGGTCAAAATTGAAAAAACCACAAGGGGTAAGACCAGCTGTTTTATCAATTTTGGGTCAAAATTTGAACAAAATCACAAGGGGTAAGTCCAGCTGTTTTCATCAAATTTGGGTCAAAATTGAAAAAACCACAAGGGGTAAGAAAAAACCACAAGGGGTAAGTCCAGCTGTTTTATCAATTTTGGGTCCAAAATTGAAAAAAAACACAAGGGGTAAGTCCAGCTGTTTTATCAATTTTGGGTCAAAATTTGAACAAAATCACAAGGGGTAAGTCCAGCTGTTTCATCAAATTTGGGTCAAAATAAAAAAAAACCACAAGGGGTAAGTCCAGCTGTTTTGTCAATTTTGGGTCCAAAATTGAAAAAAATCACAAGGGGTACGTCCAGCTGTTTTATCAAAATCCAGCTGTTTTATCAATTTTGGGTCCAAAATTGAAAAAAATCACAAGGGGTAAGTCCAGCTGTTTTTATCAAATTTGGGTCTAAAATTGAAAAAACCACAAGGGGTAAGTCCAGCTGTTTTTATCAAATTTGGGTCTAAAATTGAAAAAACCACAAGGGGTAAGTCCAGCTGTTTTATCAATTTTGGGTCAAAATTTGAACAAAATCACAAGGGGTAAGTCCAGCTGTTTTCATCAAATTTGGGTCAAAATTGAAAAAACCACAAGGGGTAAGTCCAGCTGTTTTATCAATTTTGGGTCAAAATTTGAACAAAATCACAAGGGGTAAGTCCAGCTGTTTTCATCAAATTTGGGTCAAAATTGAAAAAACCACAAGGGGTAAGTCCAGCTGTTTTATCAATTTTGGGTCCAAAATTGAAAAAAATCACAAGGGGTAAGTCCAGCTGTTTTTATCAAATTTGGGTCTAAAATTGAAAAAACCACAAGGGGTAAGTCCAGCTGTTTTTATCAAATTTGGGTCTAAAATTGAAAAAACCACAAGGGGTAAGTCCAGCTGTTTTTATCAAATTTGGGTCTAAAATTGAAAAAACCACAAGGGGTAAGTCCAGCTGTTTTATCAATTTTGGGTCCAAAATTGAAAAAAAACCACAAGGGGTAAGTCCAGCTGTTTTATCAATTTTGGGTCCAAAATTGAACAAAATCACAAGGGGTAAGTCCAGCTGTTTTTATCAAATTTGGGTCAAAATTTGAAAAAATCACAAGGGGTAAGTCCAGCTGTTTTATCAATTTTGGGTCCAAAATTGAAAAAAATCACAAGGGGTAAGTCCAGCTGTTTTATCAATTTTGGGTCAAAATTGAAAAAACCACAAGGGGTAAGTCCAGCTGTTTTATCAATTTTGGGTCCAAAATTGAAAAAAAACACAAGGGGTAAGTCCAGCTGTTTTATCAATTTTGGGTCAAAATTTGAAAAAACCACAAGGGGTAGTAAGTCCAGCTGTTTTTATCAATTTTGGGTCCAAAATTGAAAAAAATCACAAGGGGTAAGTCCAGCTGTTTTCATCAAATTTGGGTCTAAATTTGAAAAAACCACAAGGGGTAAGTCCAGCTGTTTTATCAATTTTGGGTCAAAATTTGAACAAAATCACAAGGGGTAAGTCCAGCTGTTTTCATCAAATTTGGGTCAAAATTGAAAAAACCACAAGGGGTAAGTCCAGCTGTTTTATCAATTTTGGGTCAAAATTTGAACAAAATCACAAGGGGTAAGTCCAGCTGTTTTCATCAAATTTGGGTCAAAATTGAAAAAACCACAAGGGGTAAGAAAAAACCACAAGGGGTAAGTCCAGCTGTTTTATCAATTTTGGGTCCAAAATTGAAAAAAAACACAAGGGGTAAGTCCAGCTGTTTTATCAATTTTGGGTCAAAATTTGAACAAAATCACAAGGGGTAAGTCCAGCTGTTTCATCAAATTTGGGTCAAAATTTAAAAAAACCACAAGGGGTAAGTCCAGCTGTTTTGTCAATTTTGGGTCCAAAATTGAAAAAAATCACAAGGGGTACGTCCAGCTGTTTTATCAAAATCCAGCTGTTTTATCAATTTTGGGTCCAAAATTGAAAAAAATCACAAGGGGTAAGTCCAGCTGTTTTTATCAAATTTGGGTCTAAAATTGAAAAAACCACAAGGGGTAAGTCCAGCTGTTTTTATCAAATTTGGGTCTAAAATTGAAAAAACCACAAGGGGTAAGTCCAGCTGTTTTATCAATTTTGGGTCAAAATTTGAACAAAATCACAAGGGGTAAGTCCAGCTGTTTTCATCAAATTTGGGTCAAAATTGAAAAAACCACAAGGGGTAAGTCCAGCTGTTTTATCAATTTTGGGTCAAAATTTGAACAAAATCACAAGGGGTAAGTCCAGCTGTTTTATCAATTTTGGGTCAAAATTTGAACAAAATCACAAGGGGTAAGTCCAGCTGTTTTTATCAAATTTGGGTCTAAAATTGAAAAAACCACAAGGGGTAAGTCCAGCTGTTTTTATCAAATTTGGGTCTAAAATTGAAAAAACCACAAGGGGTAAGTCCAGCTGTTTTTATCAAATTTGGGTCTAAAATTGAAAAAACCACAAGGGGTAAGTCCAGCTGTTTTATCAATTTTGGGTCCAAAATTGAAAAAAAACCACAAGGGGTAAGTCCAGCTGTTTTATCAATTTTGGGTCCAAAATTGAACAAAATCACAAGGGGTAAGTCCAGCTGTTTTTATCAAATTTGGGTCAAAATTTGAAAAAACCACAAGGGGTAAGTCCAGCTGTTTTTATCAAATTTGGGTCTAAAATTGAAAAAACCACAAGGGGTAAGTCCAGCTGTTTTTATCAAATTTGGGTCTAAAATTGAAAAAACCACAAGGGGTAAGTCCAGCTGTTTTATCAATTTTGGGTCCAAAATTGAAAAAAAACCACAAGGGGTAAGTCCAGCTGTTTTATCAATTTTGGGTCCAAAATTGAACAAAATCACAAGGGGTAAGTCCAGCTGTTTTTATCAAATTTGGGTCAAAATTTGAAAAAATCACAAGGGGTAAGTCCAGCTGTTTTATCAATTTTGGGTCCAAAATTGAAAAAAATCACAAGGGGTAAGTCCAGCTGTTTTATCAATTTTGGGTCAAAATTGAAAAAACCACAAGGGGTAAGTCCAGCTGTTTTATCAATTTTGGGTCCAAAATTGAAAAAAAACACAAGGGGTAAGTCCAGCTGTTTTATCAATTTTGGGTCAAAATTTGAAAAAACCACAAGGGGTAAGTCCAGCTGTTTTTATCAATTTTGGGTCCAAAATTGAAAAAAATCACAAGGGGTAAGTCCAGCTGTTTTCATCAAATTTGGGTCTAAATTTGAAAAAACCACAAGGGGTAAGTCCAGCTGTTTTATCAATTTTGGGTCAAAATTTGAACAAAATCACAAGGGGTAAGTCCAGCTGTTTTCATCAAATTTGGGTCAAAATTGAAAAAACCACAAGGGGTAAGTCCAGCTGTTTTATCAATTTTGGGTCAAAATTTGAACAAAATCACAAGGGGTAAGTCCAGCTGTTTTCATCAAATTTGGGTCAAAATTGAAAAAACCACAAGGGGTAAGAAAAAACCACAAGGGGTAAGTCCAGCTGTTTTATCAATTTTGGGTCCAAAATTAAAAAAAAACACAAGGGGTAAGTCCAGCTGTTTTATCAATTTTGGGTCAAAATTTGAACAAAATCACAAGGGGTAAGTCCAGCTGTTTCATCAAATTTGGGTCAAAATTTAAAAAAACCACAAGGGGTAAGTCCAGCTGTTTTGTCAATTTTGGGTCCAAAATTGACAAAAAATCACAAGGGGTACGTCCAGCTGTTTTATCAAAGTCCAGCTGTTTTATCAAATTTGGGTCCAAAATTGAAAAAAATCACAAGGGGCAAGTCCAGCTGTTTTATCAATTTTTGGTCCAAAATTGAACAAAATCACAAGGGGTAAGTCCAGCTGTTTTATCAAATTTGGGTCCAAAATTGAAAAAATCACAAGGGTAAGTCCAGCTGTTTTATCAAATTTGGGTCCAAAATTGAAAAAAAACACAAGGGGTAAGTCCAGCTGTTTTATCAAATTTTTGTTTGAAATTGAAAACACCACAAATTGAGGTTGGTAAGTCAAAGAAAGTCTGATACCTTTATGTGAAATGACTATTGAAACTATTATGTCACTGAGCAGACAAGGAACCTAATAAGGATTGTTGAATCCACGATAGAAGTCACTAAAATTGGTATGTGGGCACCCTTTGATGTACCGTTAGATAGAATTAACAATGTTGCATCAAAGCAAATCAAAGCACAAATGGAAAAGTGGTAGTGAAAAATCATTTATTATTAATAATAATAACAAAATCTTAAAGATCACAAAAATTTACCTGAAGAGACTCTAAAGGCAATTTTAAAAAACTATTTCAAAACTAAGACCAAACGCAATTTACAAAAAATACAAAAAGAATGTCAATACACAGGTACCATACCTGCCAGGCTAGTATTTGGTGAATGGGTTCCTTCTATTTGTACAGCTGGTACTTGTATTACAGACTGCCACAAAGTATTGTACCTTCCAGGGTAGTATTGGGTGCATGGGTTTCTTCTGTTTTATTAACAAATCGCCAGAAGAACTACGTAACTACAAGCGAGGGACTGTCCAAAAGAGGGTTCAGTGAAAAGAATCCCTGCCACCAAGACATCATACCATGGGAAACAGAATAATATATACATGTAGGAACAAACAAACTTTAAACTGTGCAAGTCTCGCGCGCTTTCAAACGTGAGGACTCATTAAAGTGTGCGAGTTTGTTTCCTTGACGTGTTGTACATAGGACCAAAGTGGTCCCTAACATGTTTGAATATGCGCGAGCTTGCACGACCTATAACATGATGATTGTTAGTTGACATGGTTGAACTCTTTGACGTCGACAAAGGTATACTAAAAGAATCTGCAGCAGCTGTGAAGCATACAGGCATCATGGAAGCCAATTACACCTCAGATGGGGCTAGTGGTTAAAAGCAGGGTGTGCTTTTGGTAAGTACTCCACAAGTTAATGACCACAAAACCTTACTTGGTGGAGAGCACTGGAGAGCTGTTGGTCTGATAAAAAATTATTAGAAACAACCCCCTTTGAAGTCATGTAATTTTTGGAGAAAGAGGTAAATTCTCACCCCAAAATTTGAATCTGAGAAAGGCTTCAGGCATCTAGCCTTTCTCAGGCATCTGAAAGCAAACAATTCTATGCAACAAGGGTGTTTTTTCTTTCATTATTTTCTTGCAACTTCAATGACCAACTGAGCCCAATTTTTCACAGGCTTGTTGTTATATGCATTTGTTGGGATATACCAAGTGAGAATACTGGTCTCTGACAATTACCAAAAGTATACTCTGCCTTCAAGGCTTCCTCCTGTTGCTATGATCCGTGATTGATTAACGAATAAGACAGAAACTTGCCATTGAAATGAACTATGTACAAACAAAATTCTGCAGTGTGTACATGTGTTATAACCCAGCATCAGCCACTGGATTGGCGTGTATTGTGATGTTGCAGAGTCTGGTGTCACTCAACGGACGGAAGGTCTTCTCATTGACAGTTAACTTCTCCAAGTCGTCCAGCGTTTCAAGACCATCAATCACTCTAACAGATAGAAAGAAAGAAGGTGGGGGGGGGGGGAAATTAGTAAAACACTAAACCACTTTTATCTATATTTACAAATCAAAAGACCTCCGAGTCTTTACTTCTTTACAATGAATCTGTGGAGATGTTGGGTATGCGTTTGATCCGATTTGATTTAAAGGGACGTCATGATCAAAGCAAGCCTGTGGCTGTACATGGAATTATGAACTCTCACCCAGTTACTGCACGTGTGCGCCCTCCTTCTGTATCAATTTGAAGAGCATGCAGTAACTTGGTGAGAGTTTGTAATTCCATGTACAGACGGCCACTGGCCTGCTTTGATCATGACGACACAGCTCCTTTATCATTTCTTAGCCAATGTAATCAACACACAACTATTTCATATTATTTTATTCACCAGCAAACAAACAAAAACATTTAAACAAATTAATTGCAAATCAAAGGATCTACAAGAACACACAATACAACAGTTTAGAGAAGAATACAAAAATGTAAAAACACCAAGCAATTAGTACTGAGGAACCCGGTTTGGTGGGCAGATGCATGTAGGAAACAACCTCCAGTGGAGGTGGTACCCAAACACGATTAGAATATTCACATGGTACTACTACAACCTTTCTAAATGCCCAGACCATGTCCAAATACTAGTAAGCGGCTGCGCTGTGGCTAATTTATCACGACTTTATTACGCATTGAAGCATTGCGGGCCTATAGCAACAGCCTTAGAAACGGCCATAGCCACCAATTGGACAAGGAAACTAACTTGTGGTAATTGTAGTGTTTCACAGGAAAGGGTATGAAACGCAATTGACTTAGGTGAATAATAAATTAACCCTGGGTAAAGAGAAGCAATTATGGTTAAAGTGCCTTGCTCAAGAACACAAGTGTCATGACTGGGATTCGAACCCACACTCCGATGACTCAACTACTAGAACTTGAGACAGATGCAGTGGACGGCTAGGCCACGACACACAGTAGAACGCTCAACAAATATGTTGTACATGTAGATGATCAGCTGATCAGCCTTTGAATTAGAATAACAAGCGGTTTTCAAATTTGCTGTCATTGCCTGCTATTCTACCTTTATCTGGCAATGGCCCTAAATCTAAACTTTATATGAGACTAGCATCTGATAAGAGAAGAAAAAACTGTTTGTTAATAGGCTCTAGTCTTCAGTTGTTCGTTCGTTTCGTTTGTCCTTCGGTATATGACCTTTGTCCATGTCTGTCTGTCTTGTGTTTTGGAGTTGTTGTTTTTTGTCTTGCAATAAAAATAAAAAAAGGAAAACAAAAATAATACAAATTATTTCTCATGACATACTCTGACATCTTTAATTATGTTCAGCTATTTATGTTTTGTGATAACCTCATGACCTAAGCTTTGATATGGTACATTGTATTGATAGGACATTGTTCTGTATAAGATTATCTCACAACAAAATCCATGTACACAATCTATGGCCGTTCTATGGCCGTTAAAGGCACTGTACACGTTTGGTAATTACACAAAATATATATTAGCATAAAAACTTACTTGGTAACGAGCAACGGAGAGCTGTTAATAGTATAAAACATTGTGAGAAATGACTCCCTCTGAAGTAACGTAGTTTTTGAGAAAGAGGTAATTTCTCACTAAAATAATAAAAGACTTCTGGCCAGAAGCCTTTTATTCCTATCTGAAAGCACACTAATTTGTACAACAAGGGTGTTTTTTCTTTCATCATTTTCTTGCGACTTCAATGACCAATTGAGCCCAAATTTTCACAGGCTTGTTATTTTATGCATATGTTGGGATACACCAAGTGAGAATACTGGTCTTTGACAATTACAAAACGTGTTCTGTGCCTTTAAGAATCATGAGAAAAAAAATAAACAAAACTGGACAAAAAATTGATGCATTTCGGCTATAGATCTGAACCCCCTAAAAATAACCTTAAAACAATCCCAAATTTTCCAAACAATTTATCTAATTTTCTTGTTTTACTTTCAGAACAAGTCATTGTTTAATACAAGCATTTTGCATGGATCTCCTATTTCACAACAAAAAGCAAACTTGGACACTTTTGTTTTGCGACTGCATGCATATTGTTTTTGGTTGGATCAAGTCAACATCACACTTACCAACCGGCTTGACAGTTTTAAAGCAATCCAAGAAAGGACACAGACAGCCCCGAAAATGAGAAGTCTCACTGGCTCGTAGCTTAAAAAGTATGAAGCCGCCATGGAAAAAGCACTTTCAGGATTGTTACGGGAAGACCGCTCCAAAGCTGCACTGGCGTACTGCTCGGATACAGTCAGAGCAGTGAACAAAGCTTCAACTTCCTTCACCCTTACTCCGTTTTCACGCACTGCAACCTCCCTAGCCATACTCTTTGCGAATTCCAGGCAATCGCTGTCTATCAAGCGATATCGTTTGGGGACAACGCACAAGGACAGTAACTGGAAATACAGATAGGACAAAGCAGACTCCCCAACGTAGAAACTTCTAGATTTGAGAAGCCAGTCAAAGTAGTACATGTTCCGTGCCAAGATGTAGTTCTTGTGCTCATCCAGGCAGATGTGGTATTGTTGAAGAGGCACTGAAGTAGCCATTCTTTTGTAAACATCATTGGACTGACTCAAATGGTGGTTTGGACCGTCGATCATCTGGCCCCAAACTGGTTCAAACAGCAGTGTGTTGAATAACTCTTGATCAACAACAACAAAAGATGCATGCATCTGGTAAATGCAAATGAAGACATATTTATCCTTCACTGGTGACATGTCTGCCCGGGTTGCATCCAGCTCGTAGATGCTCTTGTTCCGTGTACGCAGTTGTCCAGCGAGATCAACCAAATCTTCCTCAAATAGTCTCTTGTCTATTATTTCACCGAATGAAAATTTACCGTCGTCCGCCATGCTGTCTGTACCTACAGATGGCCAATGTAGATGGTATGCAAGAGCAACAGCAACCACAACAAAACTACATGAGCGATACATGTGATTTCTTCTGTTAAATATCATACACCATGTATACACGTCTCACAGAGTCTCTACCAAAGTGTTACCAAAGTCATATGAGGTGCTAACACACACGACATACATGTGTATTGTCAGATTGTGAAGGATACATGTGATTTCTTCTGTTAGTGGATCTTTTCCAAAGTGCTATGACTCTTCACAGTACAGTGCAATTCACATGTATGGTCTTTATGAATGAATGAATATGAAAGTGAAACGATATTGAATGGTTTTCATAAAATATCATAAAGAGGTTCAAAGGCTATGTGTACACATACAAAGTCTGATGAGGTGGCTAACACACACACATACACCTATCTGCCTATTGTGACTTCACTCGAGATGTGTTCCAAATGGGACAAAAGAAGCATGTGATATAACACAGTGGAATTTCCCACACAAATTGGGAAGTCCTGCAAATTCTATGAGAAAAAAAAGGATTTGTTGAAATACCCCATCATTACGAAATAGTTGGGATTATTTAGAAAGAGTATTTCCTGGTCTTTTGTTTCCTTGAAAATATTGCAACAAAGCACGGCCTCCGGTGTTAAAGGGGTTAACAAAGAAATCCAAAATTAAATATAATTTTTAAAAACTCAACTTACTTGCCAATGATGGTGTACTTCATGTCAAGATGGGGCTGTTTGGCATAGGTGATGAAAAACTGTGAACCATTGGTATTCGGACCGTTGTTGGCCATGGACACCACACCGCGGATATTGTGCTGGAAAAGAAATTCAACTAATATTACAATATACAGGCATCAGCTTATTTCACCCGTTAAAACCTAGTGTTTCAAACAGGTTTTCCATTCCTTTTGAAATAATCTCGAGACAGAATTGTGTGATTTTTTTTTCGGAAAGCCTCTATTCAATAGTAATGGTAGTAAGCACCCTGCGAAATGGTTTCGTCTGAAGTTTCCCCCATTGATCAGAAATCAATCAATGAATGTCGTAAAAAGTGAATCTGAGAAACGATTCATGCATGATTTCTAAAGGTATCTCTTTTTTTAGATGGTTTATCAAACTAATTTCAATAAAGAGAAAATAGAACTACTGCTTACCAACTAAAAGGACCAGTGGTATAAATGCAAATATTAGTTAGTGGCCCGACGTTTCGACCCTAGCAGAGTCTTTCTCGAAATCTAAATGACAACACAACACACATGTATACAAGTGTAACAAGAGCAGTCAATAATTTCATCATTGCTAGTGGGAGATTCTCTTGACAATATTCATTAAAGGCTCCCTTCCATCTTGAAAATCCTTACCTTGAGATTGTCCACGATCTCATCTTCAAACTTTCTCGCCCAGATGCTGGTCCCACCTTTGCCTGTGCCAAGTGGGTCTCCCATCTGCACCATGAAACCCTTGATGTTTCTACAATAAGTACACCAAAAATTGTCACACTTTAAAACCCAAAAGTTCTTGTATTTGTTGGATCATCTTTTATGTAAATCAGCATGTCAGGACTTCATTTCATAGTTCTGTTAACCACTTCACATCAGTATTTGGTGAAATTTTGTTGGTGCCCTACCGCGGTATTACTTTGAAGCTTATTGAGTAAATGTTTTCCTTTGTAAATATAACTGGACGAGACCATGGGTTCAGTGGGTATCTTGAGACCTGTTAGATGTCAGCCATTGTACATATTATACATACCGCTGCTGAAGCCAATTAAAAAAACCAAGAGCCAAAGCCACTCAAATCACCCAAAGCCTGACTATAATCCCAAGCACATTCTCAGAACTAAAAGTTCTCTGCCAAGTACTTCACAAAGACTCCTCAAAAAGCCTAGACTTTGGGAAAATGGAACTCGCTCCTTGCAGGACTCAGAATCTCTACTTATTGAACACCAATTCCTCCGATAAGTTTTGTTCCCCGTCAGTAGTGCCCGCTGCATGACCCGATTGTTTAATGTCATTCATGGTTAGCAAAGCAGCAATGTCCCATTTCTCTGTGTTTTTTTGTGTGAGGCTTGTGAATCTTTTCACAGAATGTCAGCCATTTAAAGGTCCCCAACTGCCTATGCACTCCTGGGTTGCAGGCATGATTTTTGTTTTAGTCTACCACTTTTTGACAAAATAGTCTTTCCGAGATAAAATGTAAAGGGGCCACTTGTTACGTGTACCGACTTTAAATTTTTCAGTCTTGCAACAAACTAGAAACTTCTGAGTAAAGCATGGTTCATACTTCAAGCAAATGCGAAGCAAATAACGTGACGAAAACAGACTTGTACGCCTTTTTTCCCCCAAGTGTGAAGCAGGGAAATCCGCTTTGCTTACACAATTGCGTGAAGTATTTTAGCGGGATTAACACATGAGAACAAACCAACCTGTGGATCAAGGAGTTGTCATAGTAACCACTTGCACAGAGCGCCAGGAAGTTCTCACTTGCTTTGGGCGCTTGCTCACAGAACAGTTCAATCTTTAGGTCACCAACATCAGTATGGATTGTGACCGCCTATCGGAGATAAATGAAAGGTTAACAAACAACCAACATTAGTAAGGTTGAAAGAATACATGTTCTCAGATTTGAGAATAACTAACATGGTAAATGAGATTGTCAAGGTGGAAAACTTCCCTTGAAATATGTTTTTACCTGAAAGATTTTGAAAATGAGTGCAACAACTAGTTTTAATCTTGAAAATGAAAACCCGGTGTTTGAAATTAGTCAGTCAGTGGAAAAATGTTTGTTTTTTTCACTTGTGACTCTGATGACCAATTGGGCTTGAACTTTCACAGGTTTGTTATTTCATGTATGTTTGTTGGGTTACATAAAGTGCAGGGCCCAATTTCATGGCTCTGCTTACCGTAAGCAAAGAATCGACGCTTACAGAGGCAGGGAATTCCGCTCTTATGTCAAGCGTATTTCACGGGTTAGCAGGGAATTGTTGCTTGTGCGCTTGCGTAGTCCACGTTACTAGGCATTCTAAGCTTACACAGCTAGCGCAGAAATGCAGCGCTTGCTCTGTAAGCGGAGAATGGTGATTGCAAGCGCAGAATTTGGCGGTAAGCAGAGCCATGAAATTGGGCCCAGGTCTTTGACTTTTACTGATGTTGCCCATGTGCTTTTATTGTTCACAATAGCTGGAAATTGAGTAGCACTAAACACAATGTACCTGCAGAAATTAAATATTGCAAAAACAACCTCCACTTTTAATTCCAAAGGCCAGAAACACAAACATGCTAATTTGCATTCTTACCATTTTAATTTTATAACAAACCACAAGGGAAACTGACTGGGTGACTTTCAGACTTACAATCTGCCGATCTACCAACTGAGCTATCTAGCCTTAAGTTAGCGGTCTTCCGATCCCCTGGCTGCTGCCTCCCAGTTTGTATCGTAAAATTGTTTGTGATCCCTGGCTACACGGCAGATAACAGTTGTATGGTTTCTGACTGGCACCCCCCCCCCCCCCCCCCCTTCCTGGAACAAGGAAATCGACAAAATAGGGAGACTGCCAACATACATGTAGGGCTAGATAGCTCAGTTGGTAGAGTGCCGGCACGTTAATCCGGAGCTCGTTGGTTCAAATCCTGCTCTTGTCAATTTGTCTTTGTTCAACCCTAATCATTTTAATTTGTATCTGCCAATTTACATGAATGAATGGCCTTTGTATCATAGATGAAGTCTGTATAAACACATGTCTGAGTTACCTTGCGGAATACATGCTGGACTAGCTAAACTTTCTTCATGAATTGGACCAGTTATGTGTGATTAAAGTCAGGCCTCAACACAACCTTGTTTATTTTCTGCTCAAAATAAACAAAATATGAATGGACAATCTAAACGAAAGCAGCAAGTAAGCTTTAAAAAAAATAAAAAATAAAAAAAAATTCTGTACATTGGTTGAGCACTTATCTTTTGGTTAGTTTTGCTCGACTTTTTATTGTTGACAGTACATTAGAGAGTTCAACCTTCAAAGAATTATCATATTTTATAATCAAACACATTTTTTGCAAAAGAAGAGACAACACTTCAATAATTTTAGATTAAAAAGTAAAATTTTATTATTTTCTCTTCTAATCTTTTCAAAAAGGTAAACACAACCAAACTACTTTTAAACATACTAAAGGCCTATAAAGTTTGCATAAATTAACAGATACCGAAAGAAATCAGAAACTGTGGTGTTCTATCACGACCAGGGCCCAATTTCATAGAGCTGCTTAAACACAAAAAATATACTAAGCAAATCAAAATTATGCTTACCAGAATAAGGTTACCAGCCAAAACACAATCTCACATCATTTTTTGACTGGTATCCTGCTCATTTCTGCTAAGCAGGAAATTGTTAAGCAATACTTTCTGCTTAAGCAGCTCTATGAAATTGGGCCCTGATCTTAGGCCATGTCCGAAGTAGCAGCTACGGCTAGATTTTAAAGTCATCGTTTGCTGAAGTAAGGTACGTCCCTAGCAAAGTGTTACCAAGTAAACAAACTTTTCACAGCTTGTTTGCATTATGTGTCGAGTGATTTTTAAGGATCCTCTCTTACTTGAACCATACTATGGTATTACTTCAACACCCAAACTGTTGAACTCTGATTATGGCGGTAAGCCTGATCCCTATAAAGTCAGTTTACATGAATGAATATAAAGTGCAGTCTTCAATCCAACAAATGTGCAGTTGGAATTTTCGGGTGGGGGTTGTTTGGGTTAATTCAATGAGTAGTCACTAAGTCATGATGAACATCATGAATTTTGACATTTCAAGCTGTTCTCAATCTTGACCAATGAAATCTTGACTTTTTCATAGATACCAAGGAAGATGGCGCCCCCTATGCTGACCCACAATGTCCTAGGAATGAGTCCTGCAAATAAACCCCTGACCCCCGAGGTCCTCGCAATATCCTTCAAAACGCTGGGTATGTTTCCCCTTGCTGTGACTGAACCCCTCTCGGCCAACATAATCCTCGTCTTGGCAACATCCAGCGGGGTCGTCAATCCCGCCGCAACAGCCCCAGCAATGGCTCCACAGAGGGATGACTGCCAGGCATCCACGGGGCCTCCTTGACGAACTCCCCAGCTTGATTTCAGAAACTCCCACAGTGGAAACTGGATGGCGGAGAAAGGGATCTCTCTGACAACCGTGCTGAAGTAACCACGGTAAAGACCTCCCATCCCTTCATCCCGTAGTACGGTCTTCAAGACGTTGGCGCTGGTGTGTTGTCTAGCCTGTGCACGCTGCTTAACCACCTCCACCGGTACTCGTACCATGCAAGCTGTGACCTCACCGATTGATGCTGCCACCGTGTGTGTTATCGGCTCACGGAAATTCCCCACCAATCCGAATGACGCACCAAACTGCTTCGTTGACTCGTACGCACAAAAGAAAAGGCCAGCAGTGGGTGCTGAACCGAGGGCTGCAGCTCCGACACCGGAGAAGATTCCACGAAATCCACCAGCTTTGAGGAATCCAGCAGAGCTCTGTAGACGTGTCTTGACAGTGTCCAGTGGGTAGAGAGACAAGTCTACACAGATCCCTGCCGTGGATCCTGACAGCAGGGCTATGTGGAGAGGTGGAGTTTGCTCACTCATTTCTGGGTCAAACAGGATAGACACAAATGACACAGGTACATAAAGAAGTTGTTTGGTTTCAACTGAATTGAAGTTTATTGAGTTCAAGCACAAGATAGTTTTTTCACAATTTAAATTCCAAATACAGAATATTTGCAAATATTGTACCCCAAAAATGTCACACTCTTTATCCTATAAAAAGATATTTTCAAGAGTCACTAGAATAGTAGAAACCACTTTACAACGCATTTACATTTGGAAAAAGCGAGCAACTTACAGCTAAGTTTGGTTTTATTTTTGTCTACTCCAGCATTACAAACCAGTAGTGCTTTTTAACAAGTAGAGGATTTTTAAAGGCAAAGTATATGTAATGTATACCTTTGGTTTCTGGAACCGTTCAATTAATGTTGTCATAGATATAAATGTAGAAATATACAATAAAACTTATCTGTGAAAATTTCACCCCAAAAGGTGGTGGCGTTTTTCAGATATCGCCGAAAAAACGGAGCAAATATGTCCACGCATGAAGAATAATCCCTAGTAGGAATACACGATCTGAGAAACGTTTCTCAGACATGTCAGATTCAAATTTGTGGCATAAAACCTGATATCTTTTTCCATTTAAACCACATTACTTCGAAGTCAAGTGATTCTCGAAATGCTTTGTACAACCGAAAGCTGCTTTACTTCTTACCGAGTAACTTGTTTTTGTTGCCATTAATTTTAAGAGTGATTTATACTAAGAGTATACCCTCCCTTTAAATTTACCACAAGTAGCTGTAAGTTAAAGAATAATTTTCTACATCTGGACTGGAGTGCTTTTCTAACCACAAAGCGACAGCATCAGTGCTTTTTAAGAAATAGAGTACATTTCAAACCATCCTCTTTTACCAGTTTACTGCAGTCCGACGACCCATTAACACTTGCACAACGCTTTAATGCAATGCACAGCAGAGATCGAATATTAGTTATGAACTAGTTATGAACTGGTTATTGGGTAAATGTGAATCACTGGAACTTTCACAAGCCAGCACAGTGCATGCACTCACCGTGCAACAGATTTGTTTCCCACATTACAAATACAAAGAAGGGCAGATGGTACTGGCAATCATGCTCAAAATCTCTTTGCTAGTACGACCGCAGATGTCAAAATTTCGATAAAAACGAGTACAGCGTCCAAGTTACTGGGTCCAATTCCAGACCTGATTTGTTAACAAACTGGAGTCTCCACTCCCCATTCAATTTATTAATCGGTCGGGAGGAGTCTAGAGTATCGGTACCAAATTGCATTTATGTTTGTTCTACTCTACGTATGCATGTAACAAAATATTAGCCCTATTCACCTGTATTCAAATATATGTATACATGTACGTACTTTATCGAATCGACCATCAAAATGTAACAAGGAGATAAATACCTCCATGAAGGAAAATAGGGTCAACAGTAAGGGTAAAGGTCATACCAAGGAATTATCTAAAACCTTGCTGCATATTGCGCCACAGCACCTTGTAAACCATTACATGGTGCTATGTAGTATGTAAAGGAATAGGTCTCAAACTTCAAAAAGTAGCTCCACATATATACCTAGCAGGAAAATACTGACTGTTGAAGCGCCTTCTTGAGCGTCACTGAGTGACGGATCTGAGCGCTATAAGAAGCCACTATTATTAGTATGTAGAGAGGGGGGGGAATCATCATCATTTTCCTGTACTGTGCAGAAACCTACTTCGGAGTAGACCCAGTAACTGGGGCACGCTGTAGGCTGTACTTGTTTTTTCTAATAAATTTTGACATCTGCGGTCGTACTGTAAAACGACCGCAGATGTAAAAATGTTGAGGAAAAATACGAATACAGTGCGCGCCCCAGTTACTGGGTGTACCTCCTCCGGAGTATATTCGCACAAACATTGGATTTAAAAGCTAAATTAAAGGACAAAACTTCACAATGATTAATGAATAAGAAATCCCATATATTATCAGATATAGGCCTAGGCCTAGGCCTACAATTTTTTTTAGGCAGAGACAAAATCATCCCAACAAGAACTGAATATAAAATTGTCAATTTGTATTTGTGTTGGTTTGTCTTGGACCATGGAGGACTTCCTCCATGCTTGGACGTAGCCCAGGTTACTCTATGGTTAGGCCCGAGGGCTAAGCCTAAGGTGGAGCTAGACCGACCCTGGGGGGTGGACAATGAATGATTGACCGAAGGAAATTTCATTTTCAGTTTTGTCAGGGTAACTTTTTAATTAAGTAACAAAGTTTAACAAATTATCAACTATCCTTACCATTTCTTTGTGGAATGCCTCACGTTGTCTCTCAAAACTGATATAATTGTACGTTACTCGTCTTCAGTAAGCACATCAACTTATTTCCGAATTCCGACTGCTTTTTGTGTGCAAAACACTAATAAACAACTATCGATCGTTCGTTGCATGTGTTATTATATATTAGCGGACATGTGTGTCACACTCGACTGCGTTGCTTGAGGGCGCTGTTGTTACTATCCCTAGGCGCGTGCGCACATGCAAGCATGCGTGTGCTGGTTAGCTGGGTTCTGAAAATGCACTAACTGCACTGCCTAGCCTCGTTACCTCGTTTGTGTGTGGAATCGTGGTAAGAAATTTACGTTTTTTAAGTACGGTAACGTTTGTTGGATGTTTGTATATCCCCATTCTCTTTGAGTTCATATAATTCGCAAGTTATTCGGGATGAGAGTTTGTAAAAGTTTAATGGTGAGGCAGTCGATCTTTACTTTATTTTTATTTTTAGTGATTACATTTAGTTACATCTTGGATTGGAGTCGGACAATGGTGGTTTACAAATTACACGTAATAAACATGATCAGACCATAGAGAAAGGACCGACAGAGATCAGACCATCACCTCTCCATCATCATCATGCATGTGATTTTGTGCTGTTTTTGGGGTTGACTGGAGGTTGAACCCTTTCCTTCCTTCATGATTGTAGGCCTATTTTTTATGGTAATTTAAACGTAATTTGCCAGCTACAGAAGGAGTAGATTTTAATAATTAAACGCCATAAAAAAATAATTGTTGGTAGTTTGAGTGCATGATGTAGCCTTACTAAATTTCTTAATCATAAATTGTTCATAATCATATTAATAGAACAAAAACTATAGGTTTTATGACGGGAGCATAAGCCTTAACTTGTCTTAAGGCCTAAAAATTGCAAGAAATCGCGCTTGGCTTAAATTTTAAAATGCAGATGGTCAAAAGGCTTTACTTTGTGGAAAGGAAAAAAAAAGGTACAGACAGTGTTCAAATCCCATGAATCCCATTTCCTTCGCTAGTCCCACACCACAGTGTCTTTCAACCGTTTAAGCATTTAAGCAACCGGGCGGATGGGCGGTATTTGCATTAGACCTTGACGAGATTTAAAGTCTTATAAAGTACTTGTATTTTCTAAGTACCGGTCGCACTAAAAAGCTGACAACTGACGGCACCTGATGACAACTGCCAATTAACAAGTTTTAAATGCAAAGAAAAACAATGTGTAGGGTAGATGGTTAAGTTAAGTGGTTCTTTATTCAGTACTTCTAAGCTAAGGACCGGCGAGCTGGTGCATTGGTACATGTAGAGAGTAGAATACTAAATACAACAGTATCATGAAATATCTTGCATTATATATGTTTTAATTTTAAATGCCTTAAGTTTACAAATACCCTCAATCCTACTCTCAATCCTCCAAAACCCTTCAAATTTACAGCGTGGAAATTGGATGATTTGGAAGGTTTATACTTTGTTTAATCTATAAATCAATATTTGAGTGTTGACTTGGAAATTGAAATGCACAATATTTATTTGTTATTCTCAAGTTAAGGAAAAATAATCTCCCAATACAACAATAACAAATTGTGTTTTTGTAACTTTGAAAACTAAAACATTGTACTCTCTGTTTATTTTACATTTTAACAGCTGGATCTCTGAGCGGCCATTCCTCATACAATTTTTTCTCTGTTCTGAAAAGAACATCCAAGCAGATCTTTTCAGAGAAAAAGTCGACCTGTCTATCTATGTGATTAGGAATTGTTTAAAAGTAACATGGAGTTGGGAGCTGCGAAAGAGAGCCTGGGCAAGCTGAACACAGCGCAGTTAGCCCAACTGCGAAACCACCTTCTCTCTCAAGATGTGGCATCACTAGGTATGTCTGCCGATCAAGCCATGGGCCTCCTGCAGGCCATTGAAGAGCTCGATACAAGAGATGTGCAGCCAAATTTCCCACCAAGTCAATCCGTTCCCAGCTTCCCTGTTCCGCAGCAAACAGATCTAGACATGCCCAAGGTCATGGGAAATATCAACCGACTTTTCTTGTCTGCCTTTGGGAGTCCAAGAGGAGTGGACAACAGCGTGGTGTACCAGCCAGTTAGTGAACTGTCGGCTATTAATGAGAGAGTTCAGATGCTGGAGATGCAACGAGCGCGAATCTTAAGTGCTCAGAAGATGGAACAGCAGAACATCCAGTCGGCTGTTGGTGATGGGAGCGCATGGATTGGACCAAATCCTAAGCGAAGAATGGTTTCCAATGATGAAACGGTTTGTACATTTACTAGAGTGTGTAGTTGTGCATGGATTGGTTCATGAGTTTTCCCCATACTCATGAGTTTTCCCCATAGCATATCATGCCAATTGTGACCAAAATGAAAAATAAAATAAACAAATAAATAAAATGTATTTATTTATTTATTTGTTTTTTTGGCAGGGTGGGGGGGACTTCAGAAGAAGTTCACAAAAATCATAAAGACAAGACCATTTGGAAAGCTCCAGAGTGCACAGTAGGGCTTTTAAAACCAAAGATAAACACCAAGTTAACAAAGTTTCGGGGACCTTGTTTTATTTCAGTGTGCTTAGGCCAAACTTCAAAATTTGGGTTCAGAATTCCCCCCCCCCCCCCCCCTTCTTACCCACTGGGCTGAAAAATAAAAAAACAATTGGCCCGGATGCAAACAAGTGTATGAATAAGCCATGTGCTCACTAGGTTGGAATTACGTGTGATTTAAAACCTGTTTGGTCCCAACCAAACGCTCGACTTTGAAACCATCAAGACCAAATTTAGATATTTTGAATAGTTTTGGAGAATTACAGTCTACCTATAAAATAACTCACGAATGGCACAAAAGTATTGAGCCTAAGTTTAACATGACATTGCATATTGTCTAGATTTTTCAAAAGCGTTGTACAGTATCTCACACAAAAGTGCTCAGTGCAAAAGTTTTGTTTCTCTGTGTGTTCTTGTTTTGTGTGCACATCCGGATTATTTTTAGCGAGGTACAGCATTTTGACAAGTTCAAACTCGCTCGTAACCCAAGTGCTATTTTAGGAGATACAATGTTTTGCACTGTCTTCCACTGCACACTTTTTTGCTTTTAAAAGATGCCCTTTGTTTGCATGTTCCACCGAACCCATTAAATGTTCTGTTTTAATTCTATGGTTTTTTTAAATTTTATATACAGAACTTCAATGAAGTTCAAGGATTTCAAGGAAACTGGATGCAAGGGGGTAACCAGACCAGCCAGATGAACCAATCAACTGTCCAGATGAACCAATCAACTGTCCAGATGAACCAGCCAAGAGCCCTAATGAGCCAATCAGGAGGAGGTCAGTTAAACCAATCAGGAGGCAGGCAGGAGATGAACCAATCCAGAGGCAGGGCCAAGATGACTAGGGGAGGATTCGCTAATACCAAAAAACAAAGTAGAAGCCGCAGCAGAAGAGGGAAGCAAAAGCTGAAGAATAAGGGAAGAGGCGGTCAACAATGGACTTCTCCAGGAAGGTCTGAACTGAGGAGTGCCTCCTATGGGAGGCGATCACCAGATAACAAGGATTATTACGATAGGAGGAGTAGGTCCAGGGAGAGTGTTGGACGTGATAGGAGGGATAATTCAAACGATAGAGGTCATTCTTACAACAGACGGAGTCATGATGGAGATCAAAGAGATGATCAAGGGTATGGAAGAGGAGGAAGAGAAGGTTCAAGGAACAGAGACACAGACTCGCACGAAAAGAGGTACCGTGAGCAGGATGATGGTTATGGTCACAGGAGTAATGATGATGATAACAGGTCATACCAAGGCGAAAGGTCATACCAAGATGACAGCAGGTCGTACCAAGATGAAAGCAAGCCCTACCCAGAATCTCCCAGGGGTGATGGATATTTCAGATCGGAATCTAATGACCTCCCGCAAGATGACCAGTTTGATGGCAGGGGCGATAGACATGGCCGTAAACGCAAGCATAGAGACTTTGATGAAGGCAGTTGGCACTCTGATGACAGACGTGACCAAGAACCCCCCAGAAGGTACAGCCCAGCAAGGGATTACCCTGACCAGAGATTTAGCGATGGAGAGTTTGTAGATCGACCTAGAGGAGGTGGTAGTCATTTCCAAGAGTCACCTTTTGACTTCCCGACTAAGACAGGGAGGTCTCAGGAAAGAGATGAGAGGAGATGGGATGATGGACCCCAGAAGGACGTCTTAGATACACCAGTGGGAATAGAAGAGAGATGGCATGACCGAAAGTTCAACAGAAGTGGTGACAGGGTGCATGGTCCAGAAGACGAGTTCTTCCTTCGGCAAGGTGAAGTGTTTAATCCTGATTTGACTCGGGCGAGGTACGGGGAAGATGAGTTAATGATAAACCCACTTGAAAGGAGGAGTCTTGATCTAAATCTTGGCAGAATCAAGCCTATTCCTGTATCTGTCGGCTTAGGTGTTAATCGACATCTCCATATTCAACCACTTGCACACCGGTTAGGGGCGCAGTTACCTCGAGACAGCTTCCAAAGAGGATTCCCTGGACCGGCTATTCCATCAAAAGAAGCTCCAGTTTCTGCAAGGATGCAAGGTTTCGTCATGAGGAATCAAACAAACATAAAGACAAAAGTGAACAACTTTTCAGAGCTTAAAACGGTTCATCAGACCAGGGGAGACCATATCCTTGCTAACTTGCTGTTAAAGTCAGGTATACCAGACATGCTACCCATAAAGAAGCCAGATCTTCAAAATACAAAATTGGCAGACAAGAAAGAAGCAGCTGGATCTGTACCCCAAGCTGGTACACCTACCACCGATCAAAGCAAGGGTAAATCCAAAGACGTCCTCGCTGGCAAGACCTTGACCAACAAACCCCGACCGTTACCCTTGAAGCCAGAAGCTAACAGCATCGGAAATCAGGTTAGTTGGAAATTATTTATTGTGATAATGTAAAACAAATTATAATTCAGGCCACTAACTAATCTTTGCATTGTAATATGCATTTACATGTACTCCCTGCTACCAATATGGTAGAACCACAAGTAGCTGAAACAGGAATAAGACCTAAGATTTCAACATTGATGTCAATGAATGCTAATGTAGACCCTTTGCCTGGTTTCCACAGTGTGACATCTTAGAAACTCTAGAACTTCAAGGATTCTTGTACCACAGAGTATTGTCACTCTGGACTTGCTACATTTGCCGCACAGTCTTAAAGAACGGAGGGGTAAGTGTAGACTTGTGTCACTTCAGTTCCTTGTTCATTATACAATTGTTGCATGCTGTGACTTTGTATCTCTTCAGTTCCTTGTTCATTATACAATCGTTACATTCTGTGGCTTTGTATCACTTCAGTTCCTTGTTCATTATACAATTGTTGCATGCTGTGACTTTCTATCACTTCTGTTCCTTGTTCATTATACAATTGTTGCATGCTGTGGCTTTGTATCACTTCAGTTCCTTGTTCATTATACAATTGTTTCATGCTGTGGCTTTGTATCACTTCAGTTCCTTGTTCATTATACAATTGTTGCATGCTGTTATGAGGCTCATGGTGTTTTGTACACCTGAGAAAGCAAATGGCACCCAGGGCTGCCACTTATATTGTATGGTTGACTCTTATGTGTTTAAGGCCCATCCACAAGAAGAACATTCAAGTTTCACTACATGTAGGTTGTTTTTTGCTTGTGGTAGATAAAAATTAGCCACAAGTTAGCCATGATAGTCAAAGATGCTTGCAGGTGTTTAAGCACAGATACTGTAGCCAACTTGTTGCAATTTCAAATACCATGCTATTAAATAGTTTCGTTCACTCAAAATTCTAGGTATCAAGTTATAAACCACAACCACAGCTGACTAGTTATTTTAAATTTATTTGGGGTTGAACAAATAAAAACTTATTAGAGCTGAATTTGGACCAACGACTTACAGTTTAACGTGCCGGCACTCTATCTTTAGTGAGCTACATGTATCTAGTCATAATGGTGGTCTCCTTTTTTTTGTTCGGGGATGCCAGTCAGACTCCATGCAACTGTTAGCTGCTGTGTAGCCAGGGATCGCACCCAAGTTTACAATACAACCTGGGAAGCGGTAGCCAGGGGATCACCTAAGGGGGATGTGAATTGTTTATTTAAAATATCAAGTTAAAGACCACACGGGAAACTGACTGGGTAAATTTTCCAATGATATCGTAAACTTGGGTGTAATCCCCACCTGGCACCCCCAAACAAAGATATCAACAAATTAGGGAGACCGCCAACATTGGGCTAGATAGCTCAGTTGGTAGAGGTCCTTGGTTCAACTCCTGCTCTAGTCAATTTGTCATTGTTCAACCCCAAATAGTTAAAAAATTTGCTCGTCTTTTGTACATTTCAGGCGTATAAGATTCACCTTATTTCGAGGAATCACGTGAATACGTATAACAAGCTGCTTACATACCAGGGAGTCTTTGATCGTCAGAAGATAGCATTTGCTCTGAGGAACCTGCCTAACCACAGAACCGTCAGTCCAGAGCAGCTCTCCTCCGCTGGGAGTGTTAACAAGATGTACTTCTGCTGTGAATGTGGGGAAGGGTACTCGTGCACAGCGCTGGATCACAGGAAAACTGAACGCCATCTGGTAGGTTGTGGTTCCATTTTCCATGGGGTACTGTTAGGAAATCAGGTTTAAGCATCAGCCCAACGATGGTAAAATTGAACATGTAGATGTTCACAGATTGACACATAACTTTAAAGGCATAAAGATGGTCAGGGTGGAAAAGTTCCCTTGAAATATTTTTGCCGGTAATGCTATAGTTTTTAAGAAAAGTGTAAAAAAAATGTTTTGATCTTGCGAGTCTGATAATTGATGTTTGAAGACAGTAAAAACAAGTGATAGGATTTGTCATTATTGTCTCGTGACTGTGATATAATATTTTTAGTTTTTAACATACACGGATAAGTGATGAGCAGTGTATACTCACTTTTTATGCATACCACCATGACCACTCGGGTGGGGTTCGAACCCACAACTCCTGTATTCTAAAGTAGGGAGCTTAACCACTTGACCCCCGAGCATGCCTGGAGACAAGAGCAGCAATTGCAAAAATAGTTAATGCCTGACGTTTTGACCCTTATAGCAGAGTCGTTTTCGAAGGGCTAAATGACAACACAATAAATAAGTGAATAAGGCAGACTAAATAGGAGGTTATCTGTGGGGAAAAGGAGACTGCAAAGACCAAAGGTTATTAGTCATTTTTTCTTAGAGCAGTGATTACCGCAAATGATTGAAAAGATGTAATAATTGCACCGGGGATGAAGAATCATAATTTTTGTTTTTACCACATACTGATGTGTCACAGGCACTATACACTATTTTTCATCTTACTATTTTACTTTCTTCTCTCTTCTTTGTTTTGAAACAGACTTTGGAGGCATACAGAAGGTGTTGTTATCTCTGCAATGTGTACTGCTCAGACTACAAAGCCCTGGTGAAGCATCAAAATAGCAAACTTCATATAACAGTAAGATGCGTTCAAAAAAATATACAAAATAATAGTAGCAGAGTCATTAAAAGAAACGGTATTTTCTTTAAACATGACGTCCAGTTAGACAGCAATTATACAAGACTTCAGATATGGGTTTAATCTATGTGGAGTTTTCTCTTCATTTTTTTATTGACTAGCCAGCAGGACTGGTTTAGTGTGATGTTTCACTGGTGCCAGCTTTTTCACTGACCCCTATCTTAAGGTTTTTTTTCACTTGAAAGATACTTGCAAAAATTAGTTAGTGGCCTGACATTTCGACCCTAGCAGAGTCTTTAGTTAGTGGCCCGCCTGACATTTCGACCCTAGCAGAGTCTTTAGTTAGTGGCCTGACATTTCGACCCTAGCAGAGTCTTTAGTTAGTGGCCTGACATTTCGACCCTAGCAGAGTCTTTAGTTAGTGGCCTGACATTTCGACCCTAGCAGAGTCTTTCTCGAAGGATACTTGAAAGATACGTGTTTTCAAACAAATTTGTGCAGGCAAGTGGATTACAAAATATTGTTTTTTTTACCCTTACACCGATGTGTGTTAAGCACTGTACACTAAAAAAAAAAAATCCACAGGCAAACTACCTGAGTGGGATTCAAACCCTTGACCTTTGCATTGCTAGAGCAGATGTCTTACCACTAGACCATCGAGCTAGCCCGATGGCTAGATGCAGTTCAAATACTTAGTAGCGGATTACCTTGCTTTGGGGAAGCAATGAACTACTTGGTCATCCACTTGCCGTGTCCAGAAGAAGGACCCTGTGTGAAGTAGAGGTCAGGGGTTTCTCCGGTGTCACGTTCCGGCGTACTGAGCATTCCAGGTGACGTACGCATGCGCGGCCGTACTGTTCGTTCCAGCCGTGTTGGTGACGTGGTCTCCTTCTCGTGCTCTTAAATTGTCAGACAATACCGCATCATAAGAATATTTCTTAGATTGGGCACGTACAGCCCTCTTTTCCCCCTCTGTCAGGCCTTCCACATACCTCCCTCCCGCTGGTAAGGTAATGAATTATTATTGATGTCTTCACACCTAGAGTTACGAAACGACTTGACATGCCTGTGCGTTCATCACTACTAGTAGTAGTACTACAGCTCATGAGCGACGCCATGACAGCTAGAGACTAGCGGAACACTCAGTGCGACACAAAATTGACTACTTTCGCTTGCTGCGCGCAGGCATGACATGACGTAATGTATTATATTTAGTCATCTGGAACGTTTAGTACGCCGGAATGCTCAGTGCGCGACACCGGGGTTCTATTTCTGTGATTAAAACTTTGACCATTTTTCATAATTTTGTTTTAGATGAAATCTATCAAGAGAAAGGAAGAAGTTCAGGTAAGAAGAATTGGTAAAAAGGTAGCGGAAGTTTTCTAAAATAAAAAGAAATTATACAGTAAGCACCAGAAAGAAGGTTAGCATGTTAACAGTGCTATTTTTAATGGAAACTTGCTCAGTATTAACACAAAAACGGCCGTTAAGTAGCTTGATCAAATTGGGCCCAGGGCACAATTTCTCAAAGAGCCAGAGATTGATCTAAACACTCGGTCAATCTTGATTGCTTAGCAAAGTGTGATGTCACAATACAAATCACCATGGTAACACTGACAATTCATTTTAAACGCAGGGTGAACTTTTGGTATTAAACTACTCAAGTTAATGACCATAAAAACTTAATTGGTAAAGAGCACTGGAGAGCTGTTTTATTGCAATACAACTGGGATAGTATGGTTGTGATACAAAATGTTGCAGAGTTTTACATTCAATCTATGACTACAGGCTTTTGGTGGGATTTGCAGTTCTTATGCTCTTTACACTGACTGAAAAAACTTCTCTTAAACAGGTCCCAGGAAATGTGCAAAACAAGACACCGATCACTGGCAGGACGTTTGTTCCCTCTAAGGTTCCCGTGTCCGGACAGAAACCAGTTTCCAGCAAACCATCCAATTCCAGTAAGACTCCTTTTTCCAACAAGGCACTGATCTCTGGCAGGGAATCCGTTCCCTCTAAGGTTCCCGTGTCGGGACAAAAACCAGTTTCCAGCAAACCATCCAATTCCAGTAAGACTCCTGCTTCCAGGAAAGCATCCTTCCCGACCAAGAATCCAATATTCAGCAGGACAACCACCTCCAACAAGTCATCGACACCGACCAAAGAGCTGTCCTCTGATGTTACAGACGGCACAGCACCAAAGAGCATCTCAGGTACATAAAGATCTGACTTTAGTACATTACCAGAATCCAATTAGAACATTTACCATTAAAGGTACATAAAGATCTGACTTTAGTACATTACCAGAATCCAATTAGAACATTTACCATTAAAGGTACATAAAGATCTGACTTTAGTACAATACCAGAATCCAATTAGAACATTTACCATTAAAGGTACATAAAGATCTGACTTTAGTACAATACCAGAATCCAATTAGAACATTTACCATTAAAGGCCCTGTACACTATTGGTAAGATCGAAAAACACAAATGTTCACAGATTCACACATAACTTACATGATTTAAAGTAAGTAATGGTAGAAAGGGTTCCTTAAAATATTTCTCCCTAAAATGCTATCGTTTCTAAGAAATGAGTAAAACAATAGTTTTTATCACGCGTGATAACAAACTCGATGTTTGAAAAACAGAAAACACATAAGGTCTCTTTTCACTATTTTTTCGTTACCTCGATGACCAATTGAGCTCAAATTTTCACAGGTTTGTTATTTCATGTATGTGGTTGATTACACAAAACATGAACACTCTGATTATTTTGTCAGCTCTGCCAATCCTGTATAATACCTTTAAAGGAAGGGTGTATTTTTGGTAGTTACTCCAAAAACCAACGACCATAAGAACTTACTTGGGTAGAAGCTATACAGCTGTTGATAAAGTATAACATTTTGAGGAACGATTCCGTACTCGGCATAAGCTGATCACCTTTGACCCAGTCTAAATCCCAGCCAACCTGGTAATTAGTAAGAACATGCAGCCCAATTTCATAGAGCTGCTCAACGTGCTTAAGCACAAAAAGTAGCTAAGCACAACAAAATTATGCTTACCAGAATAAGATTACCAGCTAATATACCATGTCACATGTACCATCTGTGACTGGTACTCTGCTCATTTTTGCTTAGCAGAAAACGTTTAGGCAATGTTTTTTCCATCAAAGCCCTAAGAGGATTATTTTTGAACTTTGACATGACAGGATTACAGAGTGAAAGGAAATCTATCAAGGTGACGTTGAAAGGGACTAAGACACCCTCCACCGGTACAGACTCGAGTCAGAGCTCCAAGGACGGCAAAGTGGGGGAGGAGAATGAAGAGCTTATTGGTAAGTCTTGCCCCTTGACTTCACGCTATCACAATCAGTGCCTAAAACTAGGGTAAAATTTCAGGGGGCACAAGGGAGGGGTGCACCATTTTTTCTTCTAGGGAGGCATTTCTGGTCAAATAAAACTAGTTTTCGTTTGCATTTTTCCTGAACAAAACCCTTTTCAGCTTATGTTTTTTACTCTTTTTTGTTAGATAATGTACTGTGGAGGTAAAAACAAACAATTTTTTTGCATATAAATAAAAAAACATTTTAAAAACCACTGAAAAAACTACTTGTAATCTGTGCCTTTCTGATTATAAGGCCAAATTAACTGCACAGATGCTCTGTGTATTTAACACACAGGATATTCTAAAATGATGCAACTAGGATTATGTAGTTGATGTCGGCAATTAAATTTGGTCGGTACTCTGAGCTAGTCCTTTTAACAAAAATCAAGAGGAACCGTGGATGGAAACTGAATTCATGACCATAAGGCAGAGATGTCTTGACTTCAACCGAGTCGGTTTAGAACCAGATCGATTCCTGCAATTAAAGGGGGGTACACCTTTGTAATTACTCCAAAAATAAACGACCATTAAAAGTTACTTGGTAAGAAGCACAGCAGCTGTTGATAATGTGTACAATTTTGAGGAAGGTGGTTTTAGAGAAAAGGATTTAAACAAATCTGAGAAACGTTTCTCAGATTGTGTGTTCCAATTACGAATTATTCTTCCTGCGTGGACATAACCGCTCCAGATTGTTTGCGATATCTCAGAATCGCTACCACCTTTTGAAATGAAATTGTTACAGGTTAGTTTTATTGTATAAACCTACATTTATACAGGATTAAAACAATTGAACGGTTTCCAAAAACAAAGGTATACTTTGCCTTTAATATCATTGGGCAGGTAGTAAAAATATTAATCTTTTCATTTATTTCACACAAATTTGATTTGTAATAATTTGTCTCTTCAGGTCTAGACCTTGTTATTCCTGTAACTGGATTCTTTTGCCGATGTTGCTCCAAGTTTTACAACAATAAGTACATGGCGGAACGCAATCACTGCATGACAGCAGAGCACAAGCAGAAAGCACTGGTGAGTCCTCACAGATAAGCGGACCTTGTTTTTGGCGTATCATTCCAAAACCAAAGAAAAGGGGTTGTATTTTCTGACCAAAATTTCACAATAGTTTTGGGAGGAAAACTGTCATACTGATAATAAAGTGACTTCAATCATTCTTAAAGTCCGCAAATTATTCTTTATACACAGGCTTGGTTTAAGTCCCATGGCACAGCCAATCCGCAGAAGAAACCCGCAGCAAGCACCGAAAGAGAAGCCAAGAGTACAACACCCCAGAAACCAGTAAGCCCACCAACCAAACCAAATCAGTCGGAAACCATCATTGTCATCGATGATGATGAAGACTCTGATGAGGTCAAGGGGACATCTGAGGAGAAACAGCAGCCGCCCCGAGGCCAGGATGAAATGGACACCAGTGAGCCTCAGGTAACCACCCAGGCTCACCCTGCTGACAAAGCAAACGTTAACGCTAAATTAACTGATTCTAAGTTGACCCCTGGAGCAGTGAACTCCAAGGAGGACAATGGACAGGTGCCAGACCATGCAGAAAAGAGTAATGAAAGTTTGAAGATAGTGGATGTTAAGGAGCAACACCAACCTACCGATAGACCTGTTGGAAGGAAGCTACGTGCCGTCCAAGCACAGCATAAATCCACCAAGGAAAGCGATCTTGAGGATGGAGAAATAATCTCTGAGGGAGAGCTGTCTGTAAATGAGCAGAGTGAAGCATCTGTGGAAAAGATGGAAGTAGAGACCGCTGAACAGCCCAAAGATAAGACAGAAAATCCACCTACCATAGCGATGGAAAGTGGAGATGTAGGCCAGACCAGAGAAGGAACTGTAGATCCAACTTCCACTGAGATGGAAGTCAAGACTACTGATCCAACTGTCCAAGAGAGTGTAGAGCCTTCCCCAGAAACTACGGCTGAAGACCAAGCCATAGAAGTAACCGAAGAACCGTTAACCAGTAGTGGTACAGATCAGAATGTAGAGTTACACATTAATGAGGCGGCAAAACCTGCTACAGATCTATCTGTTGAGGTAACAGACACAGCTACTAGTGAGATGGACAATATAAACCAATCTGTGGAAATCATTGAAGAGCCACCAATTACAGAGATGGAAAAAGCATCTGATGGTTCAAACAGTGACGTGACTACAGAGCCACCTAACATGGAATTGGACACCGGAACCACAGATCTAACGGTGTCAAGTAATGCTGAGCCAACATCTGGGGAGGCTGGAGGAAATCTTCCAAGTGGTGGAGTTTCTGATCCGAAAGAAATCGAGCAACCAAAGGAAGACGTTGCTGAAACTCTTGTTACTGCTGACAAAGACATTGACTTGACCGAGGACGACTTGTACGCCGATCTCGTAGAGCATGCCCCTGAAGAAGAAATGGAGGTGAGCTTAGAGTCCAGAGAGGAGCAGGGAAATGAGCAGGAGGATGAAATAGATGAGGAGGAAGATGATGAGGACACAAGGTTCTTCATCGATGAGGGCAATTGGGAGGTGCGGTCTGAGGAAGATGGCAGCGATGTGGAGCCAGTCGATGATGATGGGATTCTGGAGGGGGATGAGGATGATGAATTGATAGTTATTGAAGATGAAGAGGACGATAGCAAGGATGTAGAAGAAAATGATAATGATGCTGCGTCTTAGATATCTCCTTGAGAATGGCATCTTGTGTTTGAAGCTGTGCTTATAGATGCCGGTTACAAGGAGATCTATAGTAGGCTTAGTAGCTCAATTCTTTCAACTTTTTGTATTTTTCAGGCCTGGAATTTCATCTTTGATCGTCAAGGCTATTTTTATTTTGCAAAGGGGAACTCCGTATAATTCCAGGCCTGGTGTTTTAATAAGAACCGTCAATGTTTAAATCTGTATGCTTTGACCTTTTTTGTTTAATCATTCATTCCATTTAAGATACAACTCTTTCAAACTGACACAATTTGATAAGGATGTTCACAGAAAACCTTGCTAGATACACAACAGGTACTAAACTAGGAGTAAATTTAACAGAGAATTAAGCAGTTTCATAAGATGTTCTATACTGTTGACAGAAATAAGCAAGTCCTGCAAAAAAGGACAATAAACTGTATGCCAGCGTGTCTAACAAGAATGTTTGCGTTCAGGTTGGCTTGGAGGTTTTTTCCCTGCCTTTTACCTAAACCAGGTTTTGACAAGAGACTTGCATATAGATTGGGTTTTAGATTTCCCAAGATGGGGTTTTCCTCCCACATCTAAAAACTGACTTCATCACGTAGTTACTTTCAGACCTACAGGTTACAGTACAAGGCGCCTTTAAAGGTTCCTTGATTTCATTACCAGAATTTATAATAATCTAGATTTCTTGGACTAAGTTCATAAAAGCTGATAAAAAGGACAGACATTTTTTGCCATAATTAAAGGCCCTGTACACTATTGGTAAGATCGAAAAACACAAATGTTCACAGATTAACACATAATTTAAAGTAAGTAATGGTAGAAAGGGTTCCTTAAAATATTTCTGCCTAAAATGCTATTGTTTCTGAGAAATGAGTAAAACAATAGTTTTTATCGCGCGCGGTAATATGTTTGAAAAACAGAAAACACATAAGGTCTATTTTCACTATTTTCTCGTGACCTCGAGAAAATTAAGATGGCCGCACCATGGTAGAGGTATATAGTAGTCAGGCATATAGTGATCAAAGAACCTACTGATTACCTAGTTTTACACTTTTTTATTCATTTTTTTCTGTTGCACGGAAAACTGACAAACAACAAATTCTGTGGCAAATGGAGTTTCCACTTTTCGTTAAAGTGCATTTGACTGAGTGGTCTCCTAATCATGGTTTAATAATTCATCCAGATGTGGGTGGCCAGCTGGAACGGTAAAATGAGCTCAAGCTTGTAAAAAAAGGGGGGAAAAAGGCCAGGTCATCCAAAAGTTAATTTATATTTCTCAACTGTCCAAAATACGCACTAATGAAAATTACATGCAGAGGTGGTGCCAGCCTGTTAACCTGGGTGGGGGTGAGGGGGTTAATTTAAGGGGAGAAAACATTAGTTGTTTATATAATTTGATACTGCTGAAAAAGCATTGTTTCCACAATGACAGACTTGTCAGCGTTATATTTGAGCTGGGGGTAATGGGCACATAATTGCATTGCATGTGGGTGCAATGGTTTTGGGTTACATTTAATTTTGACCATCATTGAAAAGCTGAGGTGTTTTAAATTTAAAGGCAAAGTACGCCTTTTATTTTTTGAACCGTTTGATTGTTTTAATCCTATATAAATGTAGATATTTACAATAAAACTGACCTGTGAACATTTCTCAAAATATGGCAGCATTTTTAAGATACCGCCAAAAATCTGGAGCGGTAATGTCCACACAGGTAGAATAATCCGTAATTGGAATACACAATCTGAGAAATGTTTCTCAGAATTAATTTTGTTTTAATCCTTAACTTTAAACCAAATTGTTTCTCAAACTGTTATTCAACAGCTACAGTGCTTCTCTCTCATAAAGGCAGTTTCTATGATCATTAGTTTTCCGAGTCATTGTCAAAGGTATACCTTCTCTTTATTGTCATTTTATTTGTTATTTTATTAAAAATTTTCGGGAGGGGGGGAACTCCCCCAAGTGCTGCTTATTGCATACCAATAAAATAAACCCACAATAGAAATAATTGTCAATCCGAAATGTAACTGACTACAAAGTGTGTATCAGTTCTAGTCCCTCCTGAGTCAGATAGGCACATGAAAACCACAGAAATCATTGTTGATTTTGTTCGTTGGCCACAATCCAAACAAGCCCACTAATAACGTGTACCAAATCCCTGTCTGAACGTAAATTGTTTTGTTGTTGTTTTCACATAAATAACCTGGCCACCAAATCTGATAAATTGTTCACGGGTTGGTTGTTGGTTGTATTGTGTTAATATGGACAATGGAGGGCGCGAATTAACTCATAGTAAGTGTAAATAAAATGGGGGTGGGGGATTAGAAGAAGAAAAAAGTGATGTAATTTCCTTCTAAGCATTGATTACTTTAAAATTTTCTTTCCACAAACCTGCAAGTAAATATTTTATTTAAAACAAGATTCACGGTGAGCTGAGCAGAATTTTACAGCATTTAAACAATATTTGAAGTAATTTATATAAGGATCTTGCATGATATTATTCCAACTTTAGTTTGATTTGTTTGCCCTTGGAAACAAAATCTGAAAATTGTGATTAAATAACATGAAAAGTCTTTTAAAGCCTACACCATGTGTACATGTAGGCCAGCCCTTGTTCTCAATAAATTTGTCCAGGGCTGACTTACTTGTTCATATAGTGTAGAGTTTAACAGATTTTCAGGCTATTAAATCCCACTTTTTCAGATTTTTAGGACCAAATGACATGCTTAAAGAAAACAAACATTGAGGTTGAAGTTAATACTCAGCCGATAACCAAGTTCATTAACAAGCTTGCGTGTGAGTCGCTGAAAAATTACAAGCTACACTAAAAGTTTCTGGGCCCAATTTCATAAAGCTACTTAAGCACAAAATGTAGCTTAAGCGCAACAAAATTTTGCTAACCACAATAAGGTTACCAGCCAAACTACCATTTCACGTGTACTTTTTGTGACTGGTATCCTGCTCATTTCTGCTTAGCAGACAATTGTTAAGCAATATTTTCTGCTTAAGCAGCTCTATGGAATTGGGGCCTGGTGTTATACAATCATGTGGGCTCACGGTAATCAAAAATAAATGACTATAAGAATACGTATTGTCTAGTCACTGAATCACAATTTCTTGATTTGTGTAATTCATAATCATAGACATTAAAGGCACTGAACATGTTTGATAATTATCAAAGACCAGTATTCTTACTCGGTGTATCCCAACATATGCATAAAATAACAAACCTGTGAAAATTTGGGCTGAATCGGTCATCGAAGTTGCAAGAAAATAAAGAAAGAAAAAACACATTGTTGCACAATTTTGTGTGCTTTCAGATGCTAATAAAAGGCTTCATGCATGAAGTCTTTTATTATTTTAGTGAGAAGTTACCTCTTTCTCAAAAACTACGTTACTTCAGAGGGAGTGGTTTCTCACAATGTTTTATACTATCAACAGCTCTCCGTTGCTGGTTACCAAGTAAGTTTTTATGCTAATATATATTTTGAGTAATTACCAAACGTGTTCAGTGCCTTTAAACCATTGTATGAGACAGATTGGCAGCTTGGCTATTTTATTGCCAGCTTGGTGTTTATATCCCCTTAGGGGAGCTTTGCCGAGTTCCCTTTTCGGGAAGATCGTCCAAACAAACAAGTTAATAGACACAACTCGTATGTAATATTTTCTTACGTTTTCCAACAATCATACGTCTGTGTTTTTGCATTTCAAAAGATAAATATAAGGGGGTGATACTTTTTTATGCTTGCATTGTCAGAATGTTTTTTATTTTCTATATTTTCCTTGGAAGCGTAGAAAGCGGAAGTGAGGGGAGGGTGACGGTGAGAAATGCTATTGATGCAACAATCATCACAAAGCTAAATGTTTATAAAAACCGAATGTGTTAAAATATTCGTAATTATAATACCGAAAGTTGATATAATCATTCAAAAATAATTTGATGCTATCAGTTTCCCATTACATTTCATAATAATGTTGCTTGTTCTCTTATTGTTTGAAGAGTTTAATAAAAAATTAAAACATGCAGTTTAAATTCTTCTCTTAGTTTGTTATTGTGACATGTTTTTTTAATATTTTATTTAAAGAACTATCAGTCGGGAGTGTATTGACTGGAAGTAATGGAAATCGACGTTTTAGAAGTGGGTCCATGTTTTCTACAAATATTACTTCAGGAAATTATTCTGATCGGCCGTGTCCTTTCTCAGTATTTTCTGATGTAAGAATTTTCTCAAAATCTCCTTGAGCATTCAAATTTTCTTGAAAAGAACCAAAGCAGTCACGGGAGAAAGATATAGATAGGTTGCAGTATGACGTAAGTCGGCCATCTTTACGGGCAGTTTGGAACACACAGTCATGCGTTACGCGTGAGAACGGCGTGCAGCACGCGCACATTTCACCAAACTCATTGCATGATTGGTTAGTGAATGACGCGGCTGCGTTAATAATTTGAGCGCTTGACGCGCCTGCAAGCCAAAATGCGATTTGCCCGTAAAGATGGCGTCTACTGGGAACTATCTATAGCCCACATTGTGTCCAAATGTGTTGGTTTGCATTTCTGGTCATGCATAATTATAAGTCTGTAAACCTCCTGAGCTGTAACATCTGGGAGGTCTGGGGTCTATGTTTTCCATTCCAGGCCCGCAAGCCATTTTCAGAAATTTTCACATTTTGTCAAATATTATCTATAAGCTACAGTGATCTTCTAATATACAGAGAACTTTGATAATATCTCTCGGAACATTTCTTTACCCATGTCGCTAGTTGCATGCCGTCTTCTGAGTATTACAACCCCAACCCCATCAGCCAAGCGTTGTCTACTATAAAGCACTCCACTAAATGCATTAAAATACCACAGTGTTAAAGTAAACCCTTCTAAAAACAGAGAAATACAACCAAGGATTCAGTTTACGTAGTTAAATGGTTCAGCCCAAACCCTAGAACTGGGAAGTCACTCTGAACAGGCAAGCACAACAAGTTTGCGGGGGACTTTAGCGTCCATGTCAGGGGCATCGCACCCGCCTGCTATCTGAGCAAAGATTCGACTTGACGGCTGAATGTAACCTGATACATGACCTTTTACAAACTGATGCTTTTTGTTATCAGCGTTTGGATAGTAGGGAAAATTAAACCAAAGTGGACTTATCTTCAATCATAATTCCCACCAGGAATAGCATTTTCCAGTTCTCTAAACTTACTCTATGGTGTACATTGACCTTTTAGCGGATGACATATTATTTCTCCATGGGCACAACTTTTGTTCACAAAACTTAAGATCCTCTGCAACAAAAACTATTCCACACGAATGCACGAGTTAAATCAAAATTAATATACCTTATGGAGACCAAGTGACAAAACAAAACACGGTGAAAGGTCTTCATTGGGGAATTCTAAAGCCTGGGGTGCTCCACAAAAAACATTTGTGTGGGTCTTAAAAGTCTATGGAAAACGTTAATAAATAAGTGCAGGGACAAACGAAAGAACCAAATCATTCTCCACAGGGATGCATTGTTCATACTGTGTGTTAATGTGTGTTATATGAGATGTGTTTCTGAGGTGTGTTCAAGTTATGCGAACGGTTATTTTGTTGCACTGTTTTAATTGTGGCATAGACGGCGTGTTGTTTGGTCCTGACGTGTTAATACTTTAAGCAGCGGCGGCGCTACGGGGGGGGGGGGGGGGGGGGGGGGGGGGGGGCAGGGGGGAAAATTCCCCCCCCCCCCCAGTTATTTGTTTTGCCCCCCCCCCCCCAGTTAGTTTACCCCCCAGTTTTTTCCCCGATGGCGGAAATTGAGTTTAATCCCAAACCATTGCACCCAATTTGTTACAATGTTGTTTGCGCTGTAAATAATAAACTCAATTTCATCCATCATAATTAGCTGGCACCATCAAAAAAGCCCAATACACTTTCCATCTCCGGCAATGTTAATAAAATGTGGATTTATTTATCTGTACAAGCTTGGAAACTTGCTATAAATAGAAATGCATTGTCTGCCCAAAACCGCAAGCAGCCATTGTAAACGCAGTTCGCACAACACGTCAAATTCACAAAGTGCAAAATCTTATTTCTGGAGTGAATTGTAGGCTTATACAGTACACACGACATAAACTTGATGTTCACGTGGAGTGCTGTATTATACCTACTGCTAGTTGTTGCACTTAAACACGTTGGTAAAACAGTTAGTTAAAATGGATATTAGAAAGTTTTGCAAGAAATCCAAACAACCTCCATCCCATGATGATAGGCACAGATCTGATTCTGAATCTAGCGATGAGAATCCTGAACCCAAACACAAACACCCCAGGATTGAAGTTAATAGGCCCTATTGACGTAAATGTCCCAGATGGTGTAAGTTCCAGATGGTGTAAGTCCCAGATGGTGTAAGTCCGTCAAAGAAGTCAATGCTTTTCTGCAGTACAAAATTACACTATAGATTTTTGTTTCCCCCCCTAAATTTAAGTTTGCCCCCCTCTTGCCCCCCAGATTAACAGGTCTGGTGCCGCCACTTTAAGAAGTTCATGTGCACATTATTTATGTGGACACTTCGGTCTTAGGGCCTGTATTTCTTTTCTGAAAATAGTTGTAATTTTGGCATTGACTGTTGTGGCATAAATGCCTGTGAGCTTTATTGATTATTCTGTTTTATAATTAAGGGTGCTAAACGAAATTAATTTGCACATTTGATTATCGCAATATAGGAAGCTGACAAGATAGGAGAAGACGGGTGGTAAAAGAGGGTGCCTGATGGTCAGCAGGCCATCTGCGCACCGGCAGGCTTGACTTCATAGTAGACTTTAGTTAATAATTATGTTTATATTAATCTCATATAACGGGTTCCCTACCATATTTTCCAATAAAACTCTGGAAGGAGTTAACAAAAGGTTTCATCGTAATAATGTTGGTACAATTACAATAGGATGAAAGCCTATAAACATCCATAAAGAAGAAGAAATATTACATGGTCGGCAACCTCAACAATATCATGGGTACTAACTAAATATGTAATGTTCCAACGAAGTTATCTAAGTCACACCTACTGTATAAATGTGAGCGAGGTTTTTCTAAGAGTATCTCAGAAGAGTGTTTATCTCTGGGTGTTTCACTCCGCTGGCTTATACAGCAATCCTTCACCGATCTTGAACTCTTGGTGGCAGCAGATACCGCCATTATTGCGGTGGTACCTGGGTTAGGTACTGCGCTGCCTAGCGACGGGTTTAAGCGATTTGCGAAGTAAAAGTCCAATAACCCGTGACTGATCAAATGATCGCCGTGTAGCCCAAACCTTATACCAGTCGCTATGCAGCGCAGTACCACCCAGGTACCACCGCAGTTATGGAGGCATGTCTGCTGCCACCAAGAGTTCAAGATCGGTGAAGGATATTGCTGTACAGGGCATCAGTGGAGTTAACGCTACCTATGGTTACACACTCGGATTATCTACGGTCTCTTTCACTGAATGCATTGACAACCAAGTAATTCGTTAGACACTGTAAATTATTTGTAGGAAAAGAAGAGAAAGAGAAGAATAAAAGAAGAAGAAGAAGAAGAATAAAGGTCAGCAACCACAAGAAAGTGCTCGAAACATAGCCATTAAAACAACACAATGAAATTGACAACATGAAAACAATGAAAAGAATGCCGGAAACAGAATCAAATCTTGAAAATGCAAATCTGGTTGCTTACAAGTTTATAAGTAGGCCTATACTAATTCTGAGAACGGGCAGACTTTTACAGGAAGGGCATTCCAAGCCTAGTTCCCCCAAATCTAAAAGTTGTTCTGCCTGCCTTTGTCTCGGAGAATGGCAGGATAACATTCTCGTCTTTGTTGGCTCTATACGGTGATTATCATTACGAAATACTTTATTAAAACAAGGGGCAAAACCTACTATTTAAGAATTATAGACTAGTGTTGAAAGTGTTTCTTCCAACGGAGTTTATCCATGGACTGAAGGGGGGGGGGGGTGTCCAAGTCCCAATCAAGTGTCTTGTAAGCTACTTGTAGAATAATAGCATCAATAGCGGAATGTGTACAGCTTTTGTTACATGCTACTCACGTGTATTACATAACAAACAAATGTAGCGCCCGCTGCTTAACACACGTTTTAGCACAGCTTAGCCATACGGCCGCCATCTTGATAAAACATTGTCTTGATACAAAAAAAAGAGAGAAATATTTCCTGCACAATAATGGTGAGGGTTTTTACAAGAGTATCAAAGAGTCTCATTACCTTAAATCCGTCACATGGAGCTGTTGGCGGTGTTTCTAGTTAATACACGGATGGGGAGGCACAAAAACTGTTTTTTGTTTGCACATAACCACACGAGTTGGCACCACATCAATCTCATCAATCTTCGCAAAATAAAGATGGTCCGTCAACAGAGGGCGCTTCAATCGGGGGGGGGGGGGGGGGGGGGGGTGCCCAGAAAATCCCGGGGGGGGGGGGGGGGGCTTGCTAGACAGATGTTTACAATATTATTGTCATTATACTATTCAATGTATAGAAGCATGCGCATGCATTTTGATGTTTGTAAAAAATAGTCCCATAAAAAACTTAATTTAAATGCTCATAGTTTTATCAAAGTGTAAGTTTGAAAACGCTCCAGCTTCCATAGTTTGACTAATATAAGTTCCGATTTTGGACAATCCTTAGTTTACATGGAAAAACAGACACCAAATCTAAATGTGCGACTGCTTTAATGTGCTTGAACAAAACAATCAGTTAGTAGATCACTACAAAGCCCCCGGGCACAAAAGTGATGTGCAGTAAACAAAAAAAGAGACCGGCAACCTCTATCCTCCAAAATAACTACATTCGACAAAATCCTTAGGTGATTTCTTTCAATGCAAACGAACCAAAAATAACATTAAATCTCATCATTGGGGCTTTGGTGTGTCTACTAGTGATCAATCGGAATAAAACCTATTTAGATCCGCACTCGAAACTTCCCGCTGTTTTCGAAACAAGACTTTGGCGCAATCAGTGTACTCTCAAAGTTTGCTGACCACATGACATTGTCACTAAAACAACAAAAGGACTATTGCAGAGAAAGTAAACTTGGATTTCGTCATCTCAAAGATTACTTTTTGAAGGAAGTCTCTCCAAGCGAATTAATTCAAATTTAATGTATCTCTTTCATTCACCGATCTTTTGAAACATGAATATGATTTATTTTAGGATCGCTTATTATATTGAATAAAATTATGAAAGAGTTGTTGCACAGATCCTTTGTATCCTTACGACCATTGGAACAAACAAAACATACTGTCTGTTACTTTATGTTTACATGCGGTCTGAATGATGTGCAACCGTTAAATCAATTCTATTTTTGTTTCTCTAGAACTTAATAATCACATCAAATGAAAACATACTTTTCGAAAACAAAACGTGCATCAACATGACACCGCGATCACAAATTCGATAATACAGAATTAATTGCATTATCAAAGCGTATACGTTTAACCTCTGAAGTTCTGGTTTAAAGCAAAAATCCAACGAAGTTTAGAAAAACAAAATAAAAAAGGGTCTTGTGAAAACGAGCCCCTTAGCTGAGAAAATTGATGCAGTATCCCATCGCTTCGGGACGGTGTAAAGTTTCTCACTGCGAGTGTTCCTTACATGTTTAGTGTGTGTAACATGATCCCTTGATGAGCTAATATTACTGCTCAATAACGAAAGGGCAGACATTTTTATGCAGATCAATGGGAGTTCAGGTCTTAGACTTATCTAACTATATTATTTTCAATAGAGACAATTTCGATCATTAAGATGTGATGCTTTTGCAACCTTTAGCTGTACTGCCAAAATCATGAGTGAAACTTTAATCGGGGTATTTATACTGCTTATGTACGGTATTTGATTTTAAACTCCAAACTGTCATTTAACAGCGATGTTTATTTATTTGAATGGCATAGCACTACATCAAGGAACATTAATGCAATAAGATTTAGACTGAATCAACGAGACAGATCTGATTGGTAATTGCGTCCCTTGCACGGTCACCCATTTTGCGTGTAGAGCCTCAAATTGGGGACAGCGGTGACTAGAAGCATTATGCATAACTACAATACAAAGCTGGAAGTCGAGGCTGTACATTGGCGGATCCGCGCTTTAGTATAGCGAATGGTGCAACTCGGTGGAGCAACGTTGATAAACTTTACTGCAAAAAGGAAATTAGAACCAAGCATTCCATTCAATCCATTAATACTTTAATGTTAATCTTTATTTCTTGACACAACTCCTTCAGCGAAACATACAATGTGGTATTAACTATTATTGTATAATTATCTTTACAGTTCAACATCAACATCAACATCAACAATAAATTATTTACATGAATATAAATGTGATATAAATATTATTTGTTTGTCTTTAGAAGCATTTTGCTTTTGTACAAATGTATATATTTACGCTTTCTCGGAGAGGAATTACAGAGCCTTTCGAGCTCTGTGCGAGTAAAATGTTTGTTGGTATAATTATAATCAGTATTTGCAATACACACGGTGCAGGCTTATGTACAAGTAATCAATATCCTGTCAAATATTTTTGAAAAGATCATGCAAGTCTCGAGCGCATTCGAACATTTTTGGGCCCACTCATAGATAGATTCTATATCTATGGGCCCATTTTGGTCCCACGTAACGCGTGAAGGAAACAAACTCGCGCTGACTTTAATGATTCCAATGTTGGAATACGCGCGAGACTTGCACGGTCTTTGGGTGATTCACGCTCAAACTCCACGAGTTTCTGTTAAAGGCACTGGACACATTATTTTGGTAATTGTCGAAGACCAGTATTCTCACTTGGTGTATCCCAACATGCATAAAATAACAAACCTGTGAAAACTTGGGTTCAATTGGTCATCGAATTTGCAAGAGAATAATGAAAGAAAAAACACCCTTGTTGCATTACTTTGTGTGCTTTTAGATACATAATGAATAAAAGGCTTCAGCAAGAAGTCTTTTATTATTTAAGTGAGAAATTACCTCTTTCTCAAAAACTACGTTACTTCAGAGGGAGCCGTTTCTCACAATGTTTATACTATCAACAGCTCTCCATTGCTCGTTACCAAGTAAGTTTTTATGCTAACAATTATTTTGAGCAGCGGCGTAGCCAGGAATTTTTCGGTGGGAGGACACAGGGGGGGGGGCATTGCTTCCAAGTGGGGGGGGGGGGGGGGGCCCAGGGAAAATGGGTTTGTCAGTGGTGGGGGTCATGTACTCCTAGCCCTAGAACTATGAGGTTTGATCCGCTATCGTCTCCACAAACCTCATAGAGTGCGTATACAAAATCCTATTCGAAACTGTTTGCCCTTCACGTTTATGCACCTGGAGTTCTCTTTTGAAACCAGATCTCGCCAAAATTAGGCTCTACGTGTTCTATGTTCTCACAGTGAGCTCGGCGCGGGTCCAGAAAATCCACTCCTCAAAAAAACGTAAAATTCTCACTGTTTTTCAGAATCCTCGCCTTCCGGCAGCAATATGGCCGCCGCCGTAATTTTAATGGCATGCTGCGCGCTACGCTGGTAACGATAACCAACGGTTCATGTACAGAACATTGGTTTATGTGGAAAAGCGCTGCACGTAGCAGGACTTTTTGGTCTCTCTGGCATGTAGGCCGTAATACCGGTAATCAATTCAATGGTATGCAGCGCGCAACGCTGCTCACAATTACCAATGGCTTATGTTTATACACGTAGACCGCTGGTTATCGTTACCAGCGTAGCGCGAAGCACATCAACTGTTCATTCCGCTGCATCGCATTGGTCAACACTTCGGTGATGATAGCGACAATCCCCACCGCATAAGTTAAAAAATATTTGCTTGGAATACGATTACAGTTTTTTGTTTTACTTTATTGTGAAGGCCTATAAATAGCAGATGTATTTGTTTTTATAATGTTTCTTTTCATTCTTTTAACTTTCTTTTTGAGTGGGCACTATTGCGATTTTTTCGTGGGGGGGGGGGGGGGGGGGGGGGGGCACTGGAAATTTATGGGGGGGGGGGGGCCCGTGGCTACGCCGCTGATTTTGAGTAATTACCAAAAGTGTCCAGTGCCTTTAAGAGGCAGTTTTCACAGTAAACAATGGACAGACATACATCATTCGTAAAGTACATACAAAGTTAACATATAACAAAATACCTCATGATCAACTTGTCATTTTAAAAGCCCTTGGCAGTTAAAATGTATCGGTTGGCATAAAATGCTTCAAAAATGCGCAAAACTCAAATTTCCTTGTGCAGTGCTTGCAGGTAAACCACATGATTAACCCGTCGTTTGGAAATTACCAAACTGTGACAATCTCTTGGTGCCGCAATGTATTGTGAGTCCCTCGAATTGCAACAACTTCGCCCCTATACTGAAACAAAGTGTCAAATAAGTGTATTTTCGATGTGATGTTGAACTTTGGTCTGAAAAGTCTATTTCCTGGTGACCAATCTAAAGTAAGGCCGTATCCGAATTGGCGGCTACATACAGCTACGGCTACTTCTTTTGCTGAGGGTGTTGCTAAGGGCGCCCTATACTTCAATGTATGATGACGCAACATCTAGCCGTAGCCGTAGCCATAGCCGTAGCCGTAGCCGTAGCCGTAGCCGTAGCCCTAGCCGCCAATTCAGACACGGCCCAAGTCTGCAGTTGGAGGTTTTTAAAGAGAGCCTTTCATGGTACTGTATATAATTGCATCTTTGTGTATACGTTCTGTTGTAAACACCCATTATGATACATGGGGATCCTGCCAGCTGCATTTTTTTTAAACACCCACGCGTCAGAATTGACCCGGATCCCAGGATCCGGGAGGCTTGAACTATTTCTGGGTCAGTCTGACCCGCAAGCTGGTTAAAAAAAAATGGGAATTGACCTCTGAGTCAGTTTGACCGTACAATTTCTGGGTTATTTGGACACAAGTTCCGGGTCACACTGACCCGGAACTTGTGTCAGGCCCCATGGGATCCGGAACCGAGTCAATTTTTACCAAAGTTGTTTTTTGGAGTGTATAGACCCATTGCACAACGCGCAGCGCACAAACACGCGCGTCTCCTGTCCGCCATTTTGGGTGTCAAAACGTGCACAAAAGGAATGGACTCCACTAAAAAGGTAGAAATAATAGACGCGCATTGTTCGGAGGTGCGTAAACACATGTACCATTCCTTTTGTGCATGTTTTGACACCCAAATGGGCGGACAGGAGACGCGCCAGCAAGTGCGCTGCGCGTTGTGCAATGGGTCTATTGAACAAAATGAAAGATAGCTGCACCTTGATAAGAACAACCTTTAAAGTATTATAAAACCATATATATACACAAGACTTTTGTATAAAACATATTTTATGTAGCTGTCTAATACGGAAGGGTAATTTTTGACAGTCAGCGAAAAAAAAAATTACTTACACAATTTACGATTTCAAACATTTTTTTCCCATCCACTTTCCCCCCAAACATAATTTTTCAGAAACCGACAGTGATTGCACAAAACCTTTGTTTATAACAAACTCAGCTGTTGCTTGATTAGGCGTTTATTGTTTTACGTAATCTATCATGTGGAACTGAATTCATTCATATCCCTGTCAATTTTACAACAAAAGGGACAGGTATACAAGTCTAACTCGGTATTTTTGAGGGCACAAAGGGTGGGCAGTGGGTTGGGAGATGGGGTATACCTTAACACAAACAACCCCAAGCTACGACACACACTGCAAGAGCTAGGGTGTTATTGATTCTTTCTTGACTTATAGGTATAACAACACCGACATTGTGTTACTTTATATCCCCGGCCCCATTGTTATACTGCTGTTGAAATCACACAATATATACAAAATGAACCAATTTAACACCGGGGTTTCTGCAGTGTACACCAGACGTTCACAGACGCACAGTCTACACAGAACACCGTTCAATAACACTTTCCGTATCATTGTTTTTACACTAACACAAAATTATCAAAACGAACAAGAGATTAATTATGCCCATGATTTTACCGCAAACCTCACTTGTTTGCACGCTGCAACAACTGGGGTGTTGAAATTGACACCATGGGTGTTGTCAAATATATAGATATCGAAGAGAGAATCAAATTTAACATCATGGAGTCATTTTAACACCTTTGTTTTTGTATTTCTACTGAAAAGAATTGAATACAAATTGAGGAAAACATTAAACACTTTGAAAGAGGGGAATTGAAACCTGTCATCACAAAAGGGAAAGAGACAAAGTAATACTATTTTGCCCGCCGTTTGCTTTATTGAAGCTGAATAGGAAGCAATGGAGCTTCGAACACCAATTTCATTTGTATTTAGCTCAGGGTAGGCTCAATGGGGGACTTTTGGGACGCTGGATGGCAGCAGACTTACCAGGTAAATCCATTGTTCTCGGTAATGTGCGCTTGCTCAGAACTACGTTAACAATGGAAATTTACCTGGTTAGTCTGCTGCCATCAGCGTTCCAAAGTCTCCCATTGGTAACGTCTAGTTTACTTAGTGCTTAATTGATATCTTCAAATACTCGAATACCAATAACAGCCCACTCGACTCACACGGTCCGAGACTGTCATGGAATGGTGTTACTGCGACAGTTTGACTGTGTTTAATAAGCCTAAGCTCTTCAGTCAAACCAACCCATTCATCAAAATGACGGCGATGGTCTTTGTAAAGTGGGTTAAGATTATTAAAATGAAGGGAATTAAGCACTAGTGGGTGTTTATCAGATATGTTGTCATGTACAGGTCAGATCCTCAACATGACCCAACACATCGAAGATGGTTTCGAGACTGGCCATGTCACTGGAGCAGTGCTAGTCGACCTTTCTGCTGCATACGACACTGTGAACCACCGGCGCCTCCTTAACAAAGTTTATCAGATTACAAAAGACCACCAACTCTGCATGATCATCCAGACGATGCTGTCCAACCGCCGATTCTTTGTCACCCTGGGTGGCCAACGCAGCCGATGGCGCACTCAAAGGAACGGCCTCCCAAAGGAAGCGTCCTCGCGCCAACGCTCTTTAACATATACACCAACGACCAGCCTATCCACGCTAGAACCAGAAGTTTTGTTTACGCCGATGACCTAGCCATCACAGCACAAGCGAAGCAATTCTCCACAGTGGAAACCACCCTCTCCGATGCACTGAGTGATCTCACCACATACTACCGTGACAACCTCCTCCGCCCGAATCCATCAAAAACGCAGATCACCGCATTCCATCTGCGGAACAGAGATGCGGGAAAACATCTGAATGTCACATGGAACGGCCAGCCACTCCAACACTGCGATAACCCCGTCTACCTGGGCGTGACACTTGACCGTACGCTCACGTATAAATCCCACATCCTGAAGACAAGGGCCAAAGTGAGCTCGAGAAATGCCATCGTCCGGAAACTCACCTACCCCAAGTGGGGAGCAAACCCATCTACCGTCCGAGCAACAGCACTGGCTCTCAGCTACTCTGTTGCCGAGTGCGCATGTCCTGTCTGGGAACGCTCCACACATGCTGCAAAGTTGGACCCGGCCCTCAATGACTGTTGCGGTATCATCACCGGCTGCCTGAGACCAACACCAAAGGAGCACCTGTACACACTGGCTGGCATAGCCCCTCCCAACATACGGAGAGCTGTCACCAGCCAGTCAGAACGCTCAAAGCAGATGGACGATAACCGCCACCCCTTGTTTGGCCATGCTGCAGAAAGGCCCCGACTGAAGTCCAGGAGAAGTTTCTGCTCTTCCACCATGCCCCTCAGAGACACTGCAGTGACAACCAGAACCCGACTCTGGCGAGATTACCAAAGAGCCACGCAGAGAAACACCTCAGCGATGAACATCCCAGCCGCGGAACGTCTGCCCAGTGGCGCCAACTCCAAATGGACCACATGGAAAAGCCTCAACCGTCTACGCACCCAAGTCGGGAGGTGCCACACCAACATGGTCAAATGGGGATTGCGAACCGACTCAGACACCTGCGTATGTGGGGAGAAGCAGACTATGAGCCATCTCTTGTGTTGTCGACAACTCCATTCACCTGTCACAGCCAATGACCTTTCCGCTGCAAACGACGTTGCCATCCTGTGTGCGGACCACTGGAGGGACACCATATAGAACAGGAAGGACACGATGAAGAAGAATCAGCTGTGTTTGATTGATGTGTTAAAGGCGCAAAATAGCTCAACTATCCAGTTAATAAGTTATTGCAGTATAGTCGAAATTGATAATATTGTTTGTGGTTACTAAAATAATCACAACGGCAACCTCATTCATCACCTTTTCACCAACTCTCTCTCTCTCATCACTCTGAAATAATAACATGACCTACAGCGCCCTCTCTCGTAATTCTCCCAACTCATTCACTTTTAATCTCTCCACACTCTCTCTCACTGAATAGACGACTTAACTGGCCAGACGGCACTACGCGGACGCACACACAAAACAACAAAATCGATAGAGACCTCTCGAGAGGAAGTTTACCTGCTCTGATCTGAATTTGGGTCTTCGATCGGGAGCCTCTCTGATTGAAATACCCCGCAGCTCTGAAGCGTGCCTGCGCAAGACTAATACTGGGCGTTTGACTTACCCCACTGTGAAGATGCACGGAGTGATAATTTTTGTGTAGCCCTCGGGGTTCACCAGTAAAGAAAACCTGCGACTATTTCATCGTTGATCCCGTGGTCTAGATATTAGTATGTACGGATTAGATTGTTTCCATAAATGTATCGAGTTACCGACAGGTGGGAATTCGTTTCATTCTGACTTTTGATAACAACCTTTGGACAAGAAAGAAGTTACATTTCTGTTCCCCTGGAGACAGGAACAGTATTGTCTGAAAAACCCCCACTCTAAAGATGAGTGAGATACTAGTTTGAAAGATTTTATATCGATTAATGTAGCGATTTAACAGAGACCCCTTCGCTTCAAAGTCACATTAAGTTCATCCTTGTATACATTTGTACACAACTTTATACAATTTGTTTTATACAAATCTTCACAAAATTATTACAGATTTACAGTCACAAAGACAGTGAGCTTTTTCTTAAATATTATAGACAAAATATTAAACTTTGATGGTATGAAATACATGCTTCTTTGCCGCTTTCATTATGCTCGGTTTGAAAATAAACTCTTTATCAAGTGGCACCAGAATCGAAGGCTTTTTTCGCAAAACCTTTCGGCTGAACGATTCAACCGCTGCGTCCGGAAGGCGTAGTGCTTGAGGGCGCCGACGGTTCCCTTCGCACTGCTAGACGAGAAATGTTGGTGGAGTGACTACGGGCCAGGCTGGAGCGGATAGAGCTTCTCAGCCCGTGCGAGTTGGACATCAGCGGGTACCAATATCGACGCCCGGATTTGGAGCGGTTGCGCCGAGGACTTTTCTTCATTTTACGGCAGGACTCGGGGATCTGCCGGACGTATTTCCTGAAGTTGGCGTTGAAGACGATGTAGATGAGCGTGTTGAACATACTGTTGCTCATCGCAAGGGCTTCAACGATGTAGTACGCGTTCTCGAAAACACCGAACATCTTCAAGGCGAAGGCTGGGTAAACGAAGTCACGGATGATGGTATAGGCGTAAAATGGCGCCCAACAGAAGGCAAACAGCGCCACCACGATGATGAGCATGCGCATGGTTTTCCGTTTAGACGACTCGGCCGCCAGCTCCTGTTGCACGGTCACGTGACCTCCGGGTACCACGCGAAACCACAGCTTCTTGGCTATGATGACGTACGCCACCGACATGATCGTGAGGGGCAGGAGGAACTCCACCACGGCCAGGAACATCGTGTAGGCTTTCATCAGGTAGAGGTTGTACCAGTAGTCTCCGCACCGCTCGCTTATCTCTCCCCACTCGTTGCTGATTGTGTGGGTGGTGCTGAACACGGCCATCGGGATGACGACGATCATGGAGACTATCCATATGCAGACTAGAACGATACTCGCTGTGCATTTGGTCATACGAGGCTTCAGCGGATGCATTATAATCACATACCTAATGCAAACAAAAGAGAAAAAAAGAAGCAAAATATGAAATCAATCATCAGAGAGCATCATCCTTACCATGGGTGCAATCACCGCGGGCAGACACGCGGAATGACCAACCAGGGATTATTAAGGCTAATTTTCTAAAGTGCAATTGTCTTCTATGCTGATATACAAACCGCACTCAGACATTCTTGATATGCACGGAATTAGATTCTACAGAAGGAAACATAACCATTCAGACAGCCTCTCAATTACAGGTCTACATTTTTGGGTCCTCAGAAAGGGGCGCCATCACCTTAACATTAAGGGGGACGACGAGATCATCTCGGTCGATACATTGCTGTGTTTCTTGCTACCGAGGCAAGAGCATCCACCCCCCTCGTCAAAACTGTTTTGGTCATTAACTTGTATGATCTGAAAAAAAACATGTCTTTAATGTACCGCCTAAATAACAATCAATAACAAAACCAGCGCCATGAGCACTCTTAAACAATAATACGTTATCCTTCTTTACCAACCGATTCGACTACCCACCGCTGTTAATAAGCAATGCTTGAGGGGGGGGGGGGGGGGGGGGGGGAAGATGCCATACTATAAGCGTGCCCGAAATATATTATCATCTTACATAATATCACTCGCCACGATTGTTAGCGAGGCATGTCATAATATGCAATGTTTACGTTCTCTCCGTGGATCGGTTGGTGGCGCTTTCCATCATGGCCGCCTCATGAAATAATGACTTCTTCTGCAAAGTTCTGGTTGCGGAAGTTTTCGCCCCAAAATGTCTCCGAATCATCAATGGATGAATCACATTGAACACATCCACTTTGTATTCAGGTGCTTAGGTAGAGATTCTGCCGATCAATGATTATTGGTAAGTTAATGGTGTGACTGATTTTCTACCGCACGACGCCGGCCTCGCTTCTAAGTGTGCCTGGCGTATTATGTAAGATGGTAATATATTTCGGGCACGCTTATAGTATGGCATCTCCACCCCCCCCCCCCCCCCCCCCCCCCCCCCCTCAAGCCTTGCTTATTAACAGCGGTGGGTAGTCGAATCGGGTGCCTTTACAGTGTTTTTACTATGTTTATTTGACTCTTAAATAATACTCAGAAACTCAAAGAGTACTTATGTTCCCCCCCCCCGTGCAAGGACACTTAACTTCCAAACTTGTTTTTGACATTTTGTAAATTTCTATGAATGTTTTCCAACTCGATCTTATAATCTTCAGTAGTTAATTCGATGTAACCAAATCTCTCCATCGAGAACTTACGCACGTGAAATTGTTGAGATTTAAAGGTTTTCGTGCACATTATTTTGCACAACGCGATGCGAGCTTGAACTATATAGGCCAACGTATTTTTTAGTTTTTTTACATTGTATAATTGGAAAATGTCTCAACACTGTGCGTAATTGTATCTGATATCACATTAGACATAGGTTAAAAATAACAATAATTTTCTCATCGCCTCGAAATGCTGACGATATCAAAAGCGTCACACGACCGTTTACAATTCTTGTTGATGAATTGATAATGTTCGAGAAAATCGTCGCCGTTTTTACGAAGCGACGATTTAGCCCCACAACCCAAATCACGTGATATTTTTAGAATATCAAGTTTGAAGTTGAACTATTTTTCTCAAATATTATTCGGACACTACTTAGTATTTTTTCTTTTGACGTTTACTCATAAGCTGTATTCTTCGGTCAAACAGACCTGTCAGCAACTTTGCCACTGTTTTGATGAGTAATTGATTCCTAAAACATTTGTTACTTCGTATAAAACCCCATAATGATTCCTGCCCGCAGTGCTCTGTATGAAAACCAACGAACATTTAGGTTTGTCATTTCGTAAAAACGGCCAAGGAACGATTTCGTTCTAACAACCCAACAGTCCCGCCACGCCTATTTATAGCACAGTGACCGTACTATGTATTTCAATGGAATTCAATGGCGATTTATATATTTCATTTATCTTGAAGTGCCTTGTCTTTTTATTAAGCATGTTTCATTTTCCGACCGAGGCTTCAAATGCCGACTAAAGCAAAACGTTAGGGTGTCACACACTCACACAATGTGTAAACACCTGCAGTAAGGGACTTCCTATTGCAGTCCCTCTTTTGTTTGTACTTCAGATTTTTGGCAACAGCTCAAACTATTAAAGGGGACCTTCACCCAACCGGGGACTCTACTGTCCTCTTTTGTTATAGGTGTATACATACCCATCCCCTCACAGCTCTGTGTTGCATTCACTCTAGGACATTCCTTTGTTCTGTACACTTCATAAAAATCATATTCTTCAACACTGTAAAAAACACACTTTGTGGACGTATGTAAGTACACATAGTGTTTCAAGTCTACTGTGTGGACCCCTTAGTTCTCGGGTCAACACTTCGAATGTAACACTTAAACACACCATCCCAGTTGCCACGGTGCTGACTGGTTTCCTTGAGAGCAGGCAACTCAACCACAATTGCTTTGTACATTTACGTCCCATCCGAAGGACGAAGCAATAATGGTTAAGTGTCTTGCTTAAGGACACAAGTGGTCATGACCAGGTCTCAAGCCCATACTCTGCTGATCAGAAACAACGGAGCTTGAGTCCGGTGTGCTTGACCGCTCGGCCACGGGGTCTCATAATACAAAATGTAGCACCTGTCGTGTACATTATTAAGCAATTCGATACTCTCGTATAATAGCCATACAAATCGAATATAAATATGATATTAATTTTTGCAATCGCAGACCAGACAACCGGATCAAGATAATGGAAATAAGATCAAGGCCCATACAAATAGGCCTATACACTAAGCAATAGAGACATCACATCACCCCCACGGTGTACCACACAGACGGAAACCACAATCGATTTATCATCACGCAATCCAACCTCCACAAATTCTTTATTAGTTTTTCAGACCTCTGCATTTTTTTGCGGGTTCAGTATTTTCACATTGCTCATTTGAATGTCTATAACAACTTTGCTGACAAACGCGAAACCTGTCAGCCTTTAAGATTGTTTTCATACAATGATTTTTAAATGTCGGCAGGTTAACAGCCACTCACATCAACCATTCAATCGAGGTTGTAAGGGCAGTTAGTTCAATCGAGGTTGTAAGGGCAGTTAGTTTTATTAAGTATAATACATCCTGTCTCTTAGTGGAAATTTTGCGCAGAGGAGCATTCAATCTAAAACATGATGCATTTAAACAAACAAAAAGTGCACATTTTGTTTGAAATAAAATTACACTGTCAAATTAAGAAAGTGATTAGGACCGGAATACGGGTATATTCTGACCAGGGAATTTTGGAGGCTAAACCAGATTTTTATTGGATAAGAAACTTATACCGATATCAAATTCGTTTATCCCTTCAGAGTGCTTTTAATAAGTAATTTATTTGGACGAGTTAGAAACTGACGCAGTTTTGCCGATGACACAATCTTTCGAGATTATTTTCCAGTTCTGTTCATTAGTTTGCGAAAAGTTGTTTATCGCACGGTCATTTCGGAAATTGTAAACCTCTGGTCGAAGATTGCCTCTCATAAATACAACCCTTGCGTCTGGCCGCCGGCGATGGCGCATCACGCTCTCCAAAAAACCCAAAGACGGAAAAAAAGTCAAACTGACTAGGTTTTTAATCAATCTTTGTGTAGAACTATGTTCTCTTGGGGAGAACGAATGTCTCAATGGACAATCGCTAGCATTGCTCCTTTAGAAATTATTCAGTCAGACTTAATTAGAAGTATTAGGTACAACACTTCTCAAAATCTCACACACTGACGTGTCATCTGTGGTTGCTTTCTAACCCAAGACTTTCAGATTTAAATATAGGACTTTCAGTTCTGAGAACTAAAATTGTTAAACATTTTGCATAAGTAAAAGGTGTTTTGAAATGCCGTCTTCTTCATACTTCACGAGGAATAAATACTACAATAATCATATTCATAATCTTATCCAGCCACGTGGATATTAACTTGATGGTTATACCGAAAACCAAATGATGTATGTTTTCATATTTATAAGAAGTAAACTATTGCAATTACTTCTTGCTGGTAAAACCCTTTTGAACAATTATTATTTCTTCTCACAGCCAACACTCCTTCCAAAAGATACTACATGGTTCTGCAAGAACTAGTAGTAACGCACTACAAAACCTGTCGTGTTAAAATTGACACCATAGGTGTTGTCACATATAGATACCGGGGAAAAATTAGACCCCGGGTGTTAAAATAACACTAATTTCTGCCAACATTTGGTGTTATTTTAACACCCCATGATGTTAACTTTGATTCATTTCGGTATCTATGTGACAACACCCATGGTGTCAATTTTAACATCCAAGTTTTTGCAGTGTGGTTACTTCACCCACGCCATGCACAGCCGCAAACATCACTATATTCAATTTTGATAACAGCAGAAATTTCGCAGTTACTAATGTCTTAAAGATGCTGTAAATATCTGTAACTTATCTGTTGTATCGCTGGTTGGAAATTATGCGCCTTGGGGTATAAGTGTAGAGCTGAACAAGAGTTCAATTGAACGCTACAAATGAGTTTTATTCTTTTCAATTAGATAACGTTTGACAGAATGTCCGCGTCTTTTTTTAAAACACCCACGCTGATGGGAGCTTTCTTGTATTGATATTAATAGTTATCTAACGGCTATAGTGTTTTTCCGTCTCACTGTTGATTGTATTTTCCGGCGGCAATTACCGTTAGTGTCGACGATAATGAAGATTTAAACCGGTCGGCAAGTTAAAGTTGAGTTGATAAACCGGTATTGATGCGACCTTTTCACGGTGAACAATATACAATCTTGAGGCCATTAAAACCCGTACACGAAATCTGTCGAGATTATGATACACGTTTGTCATTCTAATGGGTTAAAAAAACACGCACATAAAAAACCCAAGCGTTATTACAATACAAACATGTACAATGTTGAGAAATTCAATCGCAACGAGCTTCGCGATAGTTTTTTTCTCTTTGAGCATTTTGCAGCAAAACTTGGCCGGATATTGGTCAAGATATCAAGGAATGCATGCCTGGAGAAGGATCAACAGGATTTGTAACACCGGCACGACAGCGTATATATTGTGAATGGACCTTTTGCACATGACGTCATTTGAGTAGGGCGCCCTCAACAAGAGGTCAATCCTGTGAGCCGCGCGTACAAATCTGTGCATTTTCATTGTTTCGCCATTGGTTTTACTCTAAGATGGTGCCTTGATGACGTAAATGCCTAAGACCTTTTGCTGGAGGCGCACCATTTGTTCACAGTTACCTACCGTCATGGTAGTACTTAGCAATTATATTTAAAAACAAAATTCTGTAGGATACCTAGAACGGAAGAATAGTTACACTGCAAAAACAAGGGTGTTAAAATTGACATCATGGGTGTTTTCACATAATAGATACCAAAAGAGAATGAAAATTAACATGGTGTAAAAATAACACCAATTACATTGGTGTTATTTTAACACCCTAATGATATAAACTTCTTTTGTATCTTATCTTTATGTGAAAACCCCCATGGTGTCACTTTTAACACCCCAGTTTGTGCGGTGTATAGTTAAAACAAACTGGGTGATATAACTAATACTGGTTAAATTTGGATGTCGAGTTTAGAAAGCGGAAGTGAGGGGAGGGTGACGGTGAGAAATGCTATTGATGCAACAATCATCACAAAGCTAAAATGTTTATAAAAACCGAATGTTGATATAATCATTCAAAAATAATTTGATGCTATCAGTTTCCCATTACATTTCATAATAATGTTGCTTGTTCTCGTATTGTTTGAAGAGTTTAATAAAAAATTAAAACATGCAGTTTAAATTCTTCTCTTAGTTTGTTATTGTGACATGTTTTTATATATTTTATTTTAAAAGAACTATCAGTCGGGAGTGTATTGACTGGAATTAATGGAAATCGACGTTTTAGAAGTGGGTCCATGTTTTCTACAAATATTACTTCAGGAAATTATTCTGATCGGCTGTGTCCTTTCTCAGTATTTTCTGATGTAAGAATTTTCTCAAAATCTCCTTGAGCATTCAAATTTTCTTGAAAAGAACCAAAGCAGTCACGGGAGAAAGATATAGATAGGTTGCAGTATGACGTAAGTGGGGGCAGGGGGGGGGGGTGGGGGCAGGGGGGGAAATTCCCCCAGTTATTTCCCCCCCCCCCCAGTTTACCCCCCAGTTTTCCCCGATGGCGGAAATTGAGTTTAATCCCAAACCATTGCACCCAATTTGTTACAATGTTGTTTGCGCTGTAAATAATAAACTCAATTTCATCCATCATAATTAGCTGGCACCATCAAAAAAGCCCAATACACTTTCCATCTCCGGCAATGTTAATAAAATGTGGATTTATTTATCTGTACAAGCTTGGAAACTTGCTATAAATAGAAATGCATTGTCTGCCCAAAACCGCAAGCAGCCATTGTAAACGCAGTTCGCACAACATGTCAAATTCACAAAGTGCAAAATCTTATTTCTGGAGTGAATTGTAGGCTTATACAGTACACACGACATAAACTTGATGTTCACGTGGAGTGCTGTATTATACCTACTGCTAGTTGTTGCACTTAAAGGCCCTATACACTATTGGTAAGATCGAAAAACACAAATGTTCACAGATTCACACATAACTTACATGGTTTAAAGTAAGTAATGGTAGAAAGGGTTCCTTAAAATATTTCTGCCTAAAATGCTATCGTTTCTGAGAAATGAGTAAAACAATAGTTTTTATCGCGCGCGATAATAAACTCGATGTTTGAAAAACAGAAAACACATAAGGTCTCTTTTCACTATTTTCTCGTGACCTCGATGACCAATTGAGCTCAAACTTTCACAGGTGTGTTATTTCATGTATGTGGTTGATTACACAAAACATGAACACTGTCTGTGATTATTTTTTCAGCTCTGCCAATCCTGTATAATACCTTTAAACACGTTGGTAAAACAGTTAGTTAAAATGGATATTAGAAAGTTTTGCAAGAAATCCAAACAACCTCCATCCCATGATGATAGGCACAGATCTGATTCTGAATCTAGCGATGAGAATCCTGAACCCAAACACAAACACCCCAGGATTGAAGTTAATATTGACGTAAATGTCCCAGATGGTGTAAGTTCCAGATGGTGTAAGTCCCAGATGGTGTAAGTCCGTCAAAGTGGTAAGTCAATGCTTTTCTGCAGTACAAAATTACACTATAGATTTTTGTTTCCCCCCCTAAATTTAAGTTTGCCCCCCTCTTGCCCCCCAGATTAACAGGTCTGGTGCCGCCACTTTAAGAAGTTCATGTGCACATTATTTATGTGGACACTTCGGTCTTAGGGCCTGTATTTCTTTTCTGAAAATAGTTGTAATTTTGGCATTGACTGTTGTGGCATAAATGCCTGTGAGCTTTATTGATTATTCTGTTTTATAATTAAGGGTGCTAAACGAAATTAATTTGCACATTTGATTATCGCAATATAGGAAGCTGACAAGATAGGAGAAGACGGGTGGTAAAAGGGGGTGCCTGATGGTCAGCAGGCCATCTGCGCACCGGCAGGCTTGACTTCATAGTAGACTTTAGTTAATAATTATGTTTATATTAATCTCATATAACGGGTTCCCTACCATATTTTCCAATAAAACTCTGGAAGGAGTTAACAAAAGGTTTCATCGTAATAATGTTGGTACAATTACAATAGGATGAAAGCCTATAAACATCCATAAAGAAGAAGAAATATTACATGGTCGGCAACCTCAACAATGCATGGGTACTAACTAAATATGTAATGTTCCAACGAAGTTATCTAAGTCACACCTACTGTATAAATGTGAGCGAGGTTTTTCTAAGAGTATCTCAGAAGAGTGTTTATCTCTGGGTGTTTCACTCCGCTGGCTTATACAGCAATCCTTCACCGATCCTGAACTCTTGGTGGCAGCAGATACCGCCATTATTGCGGTGGTACCTGGGTGGTACTGCGCTGCCTAGCGACGGGTTTAAGCGATTTGCAAAGTAAAAGTCCAATAACCCGTGACTGATCAAATGATCGCCGTGTAGCCCAAACCTTATACCAGTCGCTATGCAGCGCAGTACCACCCAGGTACCACCGCAGTTATGGAGGCATGTCTGCTGCCACCAAGAGTTCAAGATCGGTGAAGGATATTGCTGTACAGGGCATCAGTGGAGTTAACGCTACCTATGGTTACACACTCGGATTATCTACGGTCTCTTTCACTGAATGCATTGACAACCAAGTAATTCGTTAGACACTGTAAATTATTTGTAGGCAAAGAAGAGAAAGAGAAGAAGAGAAAGAGAAGAATAAAAGAAGAAGAAGAAGAAGAATAAAGGTCAGCAACCACAAGAAAGTGCTCGAAACATAGCCATTAAAACAACACAATGAAATTGACAACATGAAAACAATGAAAAGAATGCCGGAAACAGAATCAAATCTTGAAAATGCAAATCTGGTTGCTTACAAGTTTATAAGTAGGCCTATACTAATTCTGAGAACGGGCAGACTTTTACAGGAAGGGCATTCCAAGCCTAGTTCCCCCAAATCTAAAAGTTGTTCTGCCTGCCTTAATTTTTTGTCTCGGAGAATGGCAGGATAACATTCTCGTCTTTGTTGGCTCTATACGGTGATTATCATTACGAAATACTTTATTAAAACAAGGGGCAAAACCTACTATTTAAGAATTATAGACTAGTGTTGAAAGTGTTTCTTCCAACGGAGTTTATCCATGGACTGAAGGGGGGGGGGGGGGGGGGGGTGTCCAAGTCCCAATCAAGTGTCTTGTAAGCTACTTGTAGAATAATAGCATCAATAGCGGAATGTGTACAGCTTTTGTTACATGCTACTCACGTGTATTACATAACAAACAAATGTAGCGCCCGCTGCTTAACACACGTTTTAGCACAGCTTAGCCATACGGCCGCCATCTTGATAAAACATTGTCTTGATACAAAAAAAAGAGAGAAATATTTCCTGCACAATAATGGTGAGGGTTTTTACAAGAGTATCAAAGAGTCTCATTACCTTAAATCCGTCACATGGAGCTGTTGGCGGTGTTTCTAGTTAATACACGGATGGGGAGGCACAAAAACTGTTTTTTGTTTGCACATAACCACACGAGTTGGCACCACATCAATCTCATCAATCTTCGCAAAATAAAGATGGTCCGTCAACAGAGGGCGCTTCAATCGGGGGGGGGGGGGGGGGTGCCCAGAAAATCCCGGGGGGGGGGGGGGGGGGCTTGCTAGACAGATGTTTACAATATTATTGTCATTATACTATTCAATGTATAGAAGCATGCGCATGCATTTTGATGTTTGTAAAAAATAGTCCCATAAAAAACTTAATTTAAATGCTCATAGTTTTATCAAAGTGTAAGTTTGAAAACGCTCCAGCTTCCATAGTTTGACTAATATAAGTTCCGATTTTGGACAATCCTTAGTTTACATGGAAAAACAGACACCAAATCTAAATGTGCGACTGCTTTAATGTGCTTGAACAAAACAATCAGTTAGTAGATCACTACAAAGCCCCCGGGCACAAAAGTGATGTGCAGTAAACAAAAAAAGAGACCGGCAACCTCTATCCTCCAAAATAACTACATTCGACAAGATCCTTAGGTGATTTCTTTCAATGCAAACGAACCAAAAATAACATTAAATCTCATCATTGGGGCTTTGGTGTGTCTACTAGTGATCAATCGGAATAAAACCTATTTAGATCCGCACTCGAAACTTCCCGCTGTTTTCGAAACAAGACTTTGGCGCAATCAGTGTACTCTCAAAGTTTGCTGACCACATGACATTGTCACTAAAACAACAAAAGGACTATTGCAGAGAAAGTAAACTTGCATTTCGTCATCTCAAAGATTACTTTTTGAAGGAAGTCTCTCCAAGCGAATTAATTCAAATTTAATGTATCTCTTTCATTCACCGATCTTTTGAAACATGAATATGATTTATTTTAGGATCGCTTATTATATTGAATAAAATTATGAAAGAGTTGTTGCACAGATCCTTTGTATCCTTACGACCATTGGAACAAACAAAACATACTGTCTGTTACTTTATGTTTACATGCGGTCTGAATGATGTGCAACCGTTAAATCAATTCTATTTTTGTTTCTCTAGAACTTAATAATCACATCAAATGAAAACATACTTTTCGAAAACAAAACGTGCATCAACATGACACCGCGATCACAAATTCGATAATACAGAATTAATTGCATTATCAAAGCGTATACGTTTAACCTCTGAAGTTCTGGTTTAAAGCAAAAATCCAACGAAGTTTAGAAAAACAAAATAAAAAAGGGTCTTGTGAAAACGAGCCCCTTAGCTGAGAAAATTGATGCAGTATCCCATCGCTTCGGGACGGTGTAAAGTTTCTCACTGCGAGTGTTCCTTACATGTTTAGTGTGTGTAACATGATCCCTTGATGAGCTAATATTACTGCTCAATAACGAAAGGGCAGACATTTTTATGCAGATCAATGGGAGTTCAGGTCTTAGACTTATCTAACTATATTATTTTCAATAGAGACAATTTCGATCATTAAGATGTGATGCTTTTGCAACCTTTAGCTGTACTGCCAAAATCATGAGTGAAACTTTAATCGGGGTATTTATACTGCTTATGTACGGTATTTGATTTTAAACTCCAAACTGTCATTTAACAGCGATGTTTATTTATTTGAATGGCATAGCACTACATCAAGGAACATTAATGCAATAAGATTTAGACTGAATCAACGAGACAGATCTGATTGGTAATTGCGTCCCTTGCACGGTCACCCATTTTGCGTGTAGAGCCTCAAATTGGGGACAGCGGTGACTAGAAGCATTATGCATAACTACAATACAAAGCTGGAAGTCGAGGCTGTACATTGGCGGATCCGCGCTTTAGTATAGCGAATGGTGCAACTCGGTGGAGCAACGTTGATAAACTTTACTGCAAAAAGGAAATTAGAACCAAGCATTCCATTCAATCCATTAATACTTTAATGTTAATCTTTATTTCTTGACACAACTCCTTCAGCGAAACATACAATGTGGTATTAACTATTATTGTATAATTATCTTTACAGTTCAACATCAACATCAACATCAACAATAAATTATTTACATGAATATAAATGTGATATAAATATTATTTGTTTGTCTTTAGAAGCATTTTGCTTTTGTACAAATGTATATATTTACGCTTTCTCGGAGAGGAATTACAGAGCCTTTCGAGCTCTGTGCGAGTAAAATGTTTGTTGGTATAATTATAATCAGTATTTGCAATACACACGGTGCAGGCTTATGTACAAGTAATCAATATCCTGTCAAATATTTTTGAAAAGATCATGCAAGTCTCGAGCGCATTCGAACATTTTTGGGCCCACTCATAGATAGATTCTATATCTATGGGCCCATTTTGGTCCCACGTAACGCGTGAAGGAAACAAACTCGCGCTGACTTTAATGATTCCAATGTTGGAATACGCGCGAGACTTGCACGGTCTTTGGGTGATTCACGCTCAAACTCCACGAGTTTCTGTTAAAGGCACTGGACACATTATTTTGGTAATTGTCGAAGACCAGTATTCTCACTTGGTGTATCCCAACATGCATAAAATAACAAACCTGTGAAAACTTGGGTTCAATTGGTCATCGAATTTGCAAGAGAATAATGAAAGAAAAAACACCCTTGTTGCATTACTTTGTGTGCTTTTAGATACATAATGAATAAAAGGCTTCAGCAAGAAGTCTTTTATTATTTAAGTGAGAAATTACCTCTTTCTCAAAAACTACGTTACTTCAGAGGGAGCCGTTTCTCACAATGTTTATACTATCAACAGCTCTCCATTGCTCGTTACCAAGTAAGTTTTTATGCTAACAATTATTTTGAGCAGCGGCGTAGCCAGGAATTTTTCGGTGGGAGGACACAGGGGGGGGGGGGGGGGGGGGCATTGCTTCCAAGTGGGGGGGGGGGGGGGGGGCCCAGGGAAAATGGGTTTGTCAGTGGTGGGGGTCATGTACTCCTAGCCCTAGAACTATGAGGTTTGATCCGCTATCGTCTCCACAAACCTCATAGAGTGCGTATACAAAATCCTATTCGAAACTGTTTGCCCTTCACGTTTATGCACCTGGAGTTCTCTTTTGAAACCAGATCTCGCCAAAATTAGGCTCTACGTGTTCTATGTTCTCACAGTGAGCTCGGCGCGGGTCCAGAAAATCCACTCCTCAAAAAAACGTAAAATTCTCACTGTTTTTCAGAATCCTCGCCTTCCGGCAGCAATATGGCCGCCGCCGTAATTTTAATGGCATGCTGCGCGCTACGCTGGTAACGATAACCAACGGTTCATGTACAGAACATTGGTTTATGTGGAAAAGCGCTGCACGTAGCAGGACTTTTTGGTCTCTCTGGCATGTAGGCCGTAATACCGGTAATCAATTCAATGGTATGCAGCGCGCAACGCTGCTCACAATTACCAATGGCTTATGTTTATACACGTAGACCGCTGGTTATCGTTACCAGCGTAGCGCGAAGCACATCAACTGTTCATTCCGCTGCATCGCATTGGTCAACACTTCGGTGATGATAGCGACAATCCCCACCGCATAAGTTAAAAAATATTTGCTTGGAATACGATTACAGTTTTTTGTTTTACTTTATTGTGAAGGCCTATAAATAGCAGATGTATTTGTTTTTATAATGTTTCTTTTCATTCTTTTAACTTTCTTTTTGAGTGGGCACTATTGCGATTTTTTCGTGGGGGGGGGGGGGGCACTGGAAATTTATGGGGGGGGGGGGGGGGCCCGTGGCTACGCCGCTGATTTTGAGTAATTACCAAAAGTGTCCAGTGCCTTTAAGAGGCAGTTTTCACAGTAAACAATGGACAGACATACATCATTCGTAAAGTACATACAAAGTTAACATATAACAAAATACCTCATGATCAACTTGTCATTTTAAAAGCCCTTGGCAGTTAAAATGTATCGGTTGGCATAAAATGCTTCAAAAATGCGCAAAACTCAAATTTCCTTGTGCAGTGCTTGCAGGTAAACCACATGATTAACCCGTCGTTTGGAAATTACCAAACTGTGACAATCTCTTGGTGCCGCAATGTATTGTGAGTCCCTCGAATTGCAACAACTTCGCCCCTATACTGAAACAAAGTGTCAAATAAGTGTATTTTCGATGTGATGTTGAACTTTGGTCTGAAAAGTCTATTTCCTGGTGACCAATCTAAAGTAAGGCCGTATCCGAATTGGCGGCTACATACAGCTACGGCTACTTCTTTTGCTGAGGGTGTTGCTAAGGGCGCCCTATACTTCAATGTATGATGACGCAACATCTAGCCGTAGCCGTAGCCATAGCCGTAGCCGTAGCCGTAGCCGTAGCCGTAGCCCTAGCCGCCAATTCAGACACGGCCCAAGTCTGCAGTTGGAGGTTTTTAAAGAGAGCCTTTCATGGTACTGTATATAATTGCATCTTTGTGTATACGTTCTGTTGTAAACACCCATTATGATACATGGGGATCCTGCCAGCTGCATTTTTTTTAAACACCCACGCGTCAGAATTGACCCGGATCCCAGGATCCGGGAGGCTTGAACTATTTCTGGGTCAGTCTGACCCGCAAGCTGGTTAAAAAAAAATGGGAATTGACCTCTGAGTCAGTTTGACCGTACAATTTCTGGGTTATTTGGACACAAGTTCCGGGTCACACTGACCCGGAACTTGTGTCAGGCCCCATGGGATCCGGAACCGAGTCAATTTTTACCAAAGTTGTTTTTTGGAGTGTATAGACCCATTGCACAACGCGCAGCGCACAAACACGCGCGTCTCCTGTCCGCCATTTTGGGTGTCAAAACGTGCACAAAAGGAATGGACTCCACTAAAAAGGTAGAAATAATAGACGCGCATTGTTCGGAGGTGCGTAAACACATGTACCATTCCTTTTGTGCATGTTTTGACACCCAAATGGGCGGACAGGAGACGCGCCAGCAAGTGCGCTGCGCGTTGTGCAATGGGTCTATTGAACAAAATGAAAGATAGCTGCACCTTGATAAGAACAACCTTTAAAGTATTATAAAACCATATATATACACAAGACTTTTGTATAAAACATATTTTATGTAGCTGTCTAATACGGAAGGGTAATTTTTGACAGTCAGCGAAAAAAAAAATTACTTACACAATTTACGATTTCAAACATTTTTTTCCCATCCACTTTCCCCCCAAACATAATTTTTCAGAAACCGACAGTGATTGCACAAAACCTTTGTTTATAACAAACTCAGCTGTTGCTTGATTAGGCGTTTATTGTTTTACGTAATCTATCATGTGGAACTGAATTCATTCATATCCCTGTCAATTTTACAACAAAAGGGACAGGTATACAAGTCTAACTCGGTATTTTTGAGGGCACAAAGGGTGGGCAGTGGGTTGGGAGATGGGGTATACCTTAACACAAACAACCCCAAGCTACGACACACACTGCAAGAGCTAGGGTGTTATTGATTCTTTCTTGACTTATAGGTATAACAACACCGACATTGTGTTACTTTATATCCCCGGCCCCATTGTTATACTGCTGTTGAAATCACACAATATATACAAAATGAACCAATTTAACACCGGGGTTTCTGCAGTGTACACCAGACGTTCACAGACGCACAGTCTACACAGAACACCGTTCAATAACACTTTCCGTATCATTGTTTTTACACTAACACAAAATTATCAAAACGAACAAGAGATTAATTATGCCCATGATTTTACCGCAAACCTCACTTGTTTGCACGCTGCAACAACTGGGGTGTTGAAATTGACACCATGGGTGTTGTCAAATATATAGATATCGAAGAGAGAATCAAATTTAACATCATGGAGTCATTTTAACACCTTTGTTTTTGTATTTCTACTGAAAAGAATTGAATACAAATTGAGGAAAACATTAAACACTTTGAAAGAGGGGAATTGAAACCTGTCATCACAAAAGGGAAAGAGACAAAGTAATACTATTTTGCCCGCCGTTTGCTTTATTGAAGCTGAATAGGAAGCAATGGAGCTTCGAACACCAATTTCATTTGTATTTAGCTCAGGGTAGGCTCAATGGGGGACTTTTGGGACGCTGGATGGCAGCAGACTTACCAGGTAAATCCATTGTTCTCGGTAATGTGCGCTTGCTCAGAACTACGTTAACAATGGAAATTTACCTGGTTAGTCTGCTGCCATCAGCGTTCCAAAGTCTCCCATTGGTAACGTCTAGTTTACTTAGTGCTTAATTGATATCTTCAAATACTCGAATACCAATAACAGCCCACTCGACTCACACGGTCCGAGACTGTCATGGAATGGTGTTACTGCGACAGTTTGACTGTGTTTAATAAGCCTAAGCTCTTCAGTCAAACCAACCCATTCATCAAAATGACGGCGATGGTCTTTGTAAAGTGGGTTAAGATTATTAAAATGAAGGGAATTAAGCACTAGTGGGTGTTTATCAGATATGTTGTCATGTACAGGTCAGATCCTCAACATGACCCAACACATCGAAGATGGTTTCGAGACTGGCCATGTCACTGGAGCAGTGCTAGTCGACCTTTCTGCTGCATACGACACTGTGAACCACCGGCGCCTCCTTAACAAAGTTTATCAGATTACAAAAGACCACCAACTCTGCATGATCATCCAGACGATGCTGTCCAACCGCCGATTCTTTGTCACCCTGGGTGGCCAACGCAGCCGATGGCGCACTCAAAGGAACGGCCTCCCAAAGGAAGCGTCCTCGCGCCAACGCTCTTTAACATATACACCAACGACCAGCCTATCCACGCTAGAACCAGAAGTTTTGTTTACGCCGATGACCTAGCCATCACAGCACAAGCGAAGCAATTCTCCACAGTGGAAACCACCCTCTCCGATGCACTGAGTGATCTCACCACATACTACCGTGACAACCTCCTCCGCCCGAATCCATCAAAAACGCAGATCACCGCATTCCATCTGCGGAACAGAGATGCGGGAAAACATCTGAATGTCACATGGAACGGCCAGCCACTCCAACACTGCGATAACCCCGTCTACCTGGGCGTGACACTTGACCGTACGCTCACGTATAAATCCCACATCCTGAAGACAAGGGCCAAAGTGAGCTCGAGAAATGCCATCGTCCGGAAACTCACCTACCCCAAGTGGGGAGCAAACCCATCTACCGTCCGAGCAACAGCACTGGCTCTCAGCTACTCTGTTGCCGAGTGCGCATGTCCTGTCTGGGAACGCTCCACACATGCTGCAAAGTTGGACCCGGCCCTCAATGACTGTTGCCGTATCATCACCGGCTGCCTGAGACCAACACCAAAGGAGCACCTGTACACACTGGCTGGCATAGCCCCTCCCAACATACGGAGAGCTGTCACCAGCCAGTCAGAACGCTCAAAGCAGATGGACGATAACCGCCACCCCTTGTTTGGCCATGCTGCAGAAAGGCCCCGACTGAAGTCCAGGAGAAGTTTCTGCTCTTCCACCATGCCCCTCAGAGACACTGCAGTGACAACCAGAACCCGACTCTGGCGAGATTACCAAAGAGCCACGCAGAGAAACACCTCAGCGATGAACATCCCAGCCGCGGAACGTCTGCCCAGTGGCGCCAACTCCAAATGGACCACATGGAAAAGCCTCAACCGTCTACGCACCCAAGTCGGGAGGTGCCACACCAACATGGTCAAATGGGGATTGCGAACCGACTCAGACACCTGCGTATGTGGGGAGAAGCAGACTATGAGCCATCTCTTGTGTTGTCGACAACTCCATTCACCTGTCACAGCCAATGACCTTTCCGCTGCAAACGACGTTGCCATCCTGTGTGCGGACCACTGGAGGGACACCATATAGAACAGGAAGGACACGATGAAGAAGAATCAGCTGTGTTTGATTGATGTGTTAAAGGCGCAAAATAGCTCAACTATCCAGTTAATAAGTTATTGCAGTATAGTCGAAATTGATAATATTGTTTGTGGTTACTAAAATAATCACAACGGCAACCTCATTCATCACCTTTTCACCAACTCTCTCTCTCTCATCACTCTGAAATAATAACATGACCTACAGCGCCCTCTCTCGTAATTCTCCCAACTCATTCACTTTTAATCTCTCCACACTCTCTCTCACTGAATAGACGACTTAACTGGCCAGACGGCACTACGCGGACGCACACACAAAACAACAAAATCGATAGAGACCTCTCGAGAGGAAGTTTACCTGCTCTGATCTGAATTTGGGTCTTCGATCGGGAGCCTCTCTGATTGAAATACCCCGCAGCTCTGAAGCGTGCCTGCGCAAGACTAATACTGGGCGTTTGACTTACCCCACTGTGAAGATGCACGGAGTGATAATTTTTGTGTAGCCCTCGGGGTTCACCAGTAAAGAAAACCTGCGACTATTTCATCGTTGATCCCGTGGTCTAGATATTAGTATGTACGGATTAGATTGTTTCCATAAATGTATCGAGTTACCGACAGGTGGGAATTCGTTTCATTCTGACTTTTGATAACAACCTTTGGACAAGAAAGAAGTTACATTTCTGTTCCCCTGGAGACAGGAACAGTATTGTCTGAAAAACCCCCACTCTAAAGATGAGTGAGATACTAGTTTGAAAGATTTTATATCGATTATAACAGCGATTTAACAGAGACCCCTTCGCTTCAAAGTCACATTAAGTTCATCCTTGTATACATTTGTACACAACTTTATACAATTTGTTTTATACAAATCTTCACAAAATTATTACAGATTTACAGTCACAAAGACAGTGAGCTTTTTCTTAAATATTATAGACAAAATATTAAACTTTGATGGTATGAAATACATGCTTCTTTGCCGCTTTCATTATGCTCGGTTTGAAAATAAACTCTTTATCAAGTGGCACCAGAATCGAAGGCTTTTTTCGCAAAACCTTTCGGCTGAACGATTCAACCGCTGCGTCCGGAAGGCGTAGTGCTTGAGGGCGCCGACGGTTCCCTTCGCACTGCTAGACGAGAAATGTTGGTGGAGTGACTACGGGCCAGGCTGGAGCGGATAGAGCTTCTCAGCCCGTGCGAGTTGGACATCAGCGGGTACCAATATCGACGCCCGGATTTGGAGCGGTTGCGCCGAGGACTTTTCTTCATTTTACGGCAGGACTCGGGGATCTGCCGGACGTATTTCCTGAAGTTGGCGTTGAAGACGATGTAGATGAGCGTGTTGAACATACTGTTGCTCATCGCAAGGGCTTCAACGATGTAGTACGCGTTCTCGAAAACACCGAACATCTTCAAGGCGAAGGCTGGGTAAACGAAGTCACGGATGATGGTATAGGCGTAAAATGGCGCCCAACAGAAGGCAAACAGCGCCACCACGATGATGAGCATGCGCATGGTTTTCCGTTTAGACGACTCGGCCGCCAGCTCCTGTTGCACGGTCACGTGACCTCCGGGTACCACGCGAAACCACAGCTTCTTGGCTATGATGACGTACGCCACCGACATGATCGTGAGGGGCAGGAGGAACTCCACCACGGCCAGGAACATCGTGTAGGCTTTCATCAGGTAGAGGTTGTACCAGTAGTCTCCGCACCGCTCGCTTATCTCTCCCCACTCGTTGCTGATTGTGTGGGTGGTGCTGAACACGGCCATCGGGATGACGACGATCATGGAGACTATCCATATGCAGACTAGAACGATACTCGCTGTGCATTTGGTCATACGAGGCTTCAGCGGATGCATTATAATCACATACCTAATGCAAACAAAAGAGAAAAAAAGAAGCAAAATATGAAATCAATCATCAGAGAGCATCATCCTTACCATGGGTGCAATCACCGCGGGCAGACACGCGGAATGACCAACCAGGGATTATTAAGGCTAATTTTCTAAAGTGCAATTGTCTTCTATGCTGATATACAAACCGCACTCAGACATTCTTGATATGCACGGAATTAGATTCTACAGAAGGAAACATAACCATTCAGACAGCCTCTCAATTACAGGTCTACATTTTTGGGTCCTCAGAAAGGGGCGCCATCACCTTAACATTAAGGGGGACGACGAGATCATCTCGGTCGATACATTGCTGTGTTTCTTGCTACCGAGGCAAGAGCATCCACCCCCCTCGTCAAAACTGTTTTGGTCATTAACTTGTATGATCTGAAAAAAAACATGTCTTTAATGTACCGCCTAAATAACAATCAATAACAAAACCAGCGCCATGAGCACTCTTAAACAATAATACGTTATCCTTCTTTACCAACCGATTCGACTACCCACCGCTGTTAATAAGCAATGCTTGAGGGGGGGGGGGGGGGGGGAAGATGCCATACTATAAGCGTGCCCGAAATATATTATCATCTTACATAATATCACTCGCCACGATTGTTAGCGAGGCATGTCATAATATGCAATGTTTACGTTCTCTCCGTGGATCGGTTGGTGGCGCTTTCCATCATGGCCGCCTCATGAAATAATGACTTCTTCTGCAAAGTTCTGGTTGCGGAAGTTTTCGCCCCAAAATGTCTCCGAATCATCAATGGATGAATCACATTGAACACATCCACTTTGTATTCAGGTGCTTAGGTAGAGATTCTGCCGATCAATGATTATTGGTAAGTTAATGGTGTGACTGATTTTCTACCGCACGACGCCGGCCTCGCTTCTAAGTGTGCCTGGCGTATTATGTAAGATGGTAATATATTTCGGGCACGCTTATAGTATGGCATCTCCACCCCCCCCCCCCCCCCCCCCCTCAAGCCTTGCTTATTAACAGCGGTGGGTAGTCGAATCGGGTGCCTTTACAGTGTTTTTACTATGTTTATTTGACTCTTAAATAATACTCAGAAACTCAAAGAGTGCTTATGTTCCCCCCCCCCCGTGCAAGGACACTTAACTTCCAAACTTGTTTTTGACATTTTGTAAATTTCTATGAATGTTTTCCAACTCGATCTTATAATCTTCAGTAGTTAATTCGATGTAACCAAATCTCTCCATCGAGAACTTACGCACGTGAAATTGTTGAGATTTAAAGGTTTTCGTGCACATTATTTTGCACAACGCGATGCGAGCTTGAACTATAGGCCAACGTATTTTTTAGTTTTTTTACATTGTATAATTGGAAAATGTCTCAACACTGTGCGTAATTGTATCTGATATCACATTAGACATAGGTTAAAAATAACAATAATTTTCTCATCGCCTCGAAATGCTGACGATATCAAAAGCGTCACACGACCGTTTACAATTCTTGTTGATGAATTGATAATGTTCGAGAAAATCGTCGCCGTTTTTACGAAGCGACGATTTAGCCCCACAACCCAAATCACGTGATATTTTTAGAATATCAAGTTTGAAGTTGAACTATTTTTCTCAAATATTATTCGGACACTACTTAGTATTTTTTCTTTTGACGTTTACTCATAAGCTGTATTCTTCGGTCAAACAGACCTGTCAGCAACTTTGCCACTGTTTTGATGAGTAATTGATTCCTAAAACATTTGTTACTTCGTATAAAACCCCATAATGATTCCTGCCCGCAGTGCTCTGTATGAAAACCAACGAACATTTAGGTTTGTCATTTCGTAAAAACGGCCAAGGAACGATTTCGTTCTAACAACCCAACAGTCCCGCCACGCCTATTTATAGCACAGTGACCGTACTATGTATTTCAATGGAATTCAATGGCGATTTATATATTTCATTTATCTTGAAGTGCCTTGTCTTTTTATTAAGCATGTTTCATTTTCCGACCGAGGCTTCAAATGCCGACTAAAGCAAAACGTTAGGGTGTCACACACTCACACAATGTGTAAACACCTGCAGTAAGGGACTTCCTATTGCAGTCCCTCTTTTGTTTGTACTTCAGATTTTTGGCAACAGCTCAAACTATTAAAGGGGACCTTCACCCAACCGGGGACTCTACTGTCCTCTTTTGTTATAGGTGTATACATACCCATCCCCTCACAGCTCTGTGTTGCATTCACTCTAGGACATTCCTTTGTTCTGTACACTTCATAAAAATCATATTCTTCAACACTGTAAAAAACACACTTTGTGGACGTATGTAAGTACACATAGTGTTTCAAGTCTACTGTGTGGACCCCTTAGTTCTCGGGTCAACACTTCGAATGTAACACTTAAACACACCATCCCAGTTGCCACGGTGCTGACTGGTTTCCTTGAGAGCAGGCAACTCAACCACAATTGCTTTGTACATTTACGTCCCATCCGAAGGACGAAGCAATAATGGTTAAGTGTCTTGCTTAAGGACACAAGTGGTCATGACCAGGTCTCAAGCCCATACTCTGCTGATCAGAAACAACGGAGCTTGAGTCCGGTGTGCTTGACCGCTCGGCCACGGGGTCTCATAATACAAAATGTAGCACCTGTCGTGTACATTATTAAGCAATTCGATACTCTCGTATAATAGCCATACAAATCGAATATAAATATGATATTAATTTTTGCAATCGCAGACCAGACAACCGGATCAAGATAATGGAAATAAGATCAAGGCCCATACAAATAGGCCTATACACTAAGCAATAGAGACATCACATCACCCCCACGGTGTACCACACAGACGGAAACCACAATCGATTTATCATCACGCAATCCAACCTCCACAAATTCTTTATTAGTTTTTCAGACCTCTGCATTTTTTTGCGGGTTCAGTATTTTCACATTGCTCATTTGAATGTCTATAACAACTTTGCTGACAAACGCGAAACCTGTCAGCCTTTAAGATTGTTTTCATACAATGATTTTTAAATGTCGGCAGGTTAACAGCCACTCACATCAACCATTCAATCGAGGTTGTAAGGGCAGTTAGTTCAATCGAGGTTGTAAGGGCAGTTAGTTTTATTAAGTATAATACATCCTGTCTCTTAGTGGAAATTTTGCGCAGAGGAGCATTCAATCTAAAACATGATGCATTTAAACAAACAAAAAGTGCACATTTTGTTTGAAATAAAATTACACTGTCAAATTAAGAAAGTGATTAGGACCGGAATACGGGTATATTCTGACCAGGGAATTTTGGAGGCTAAACCAGATTTTTATTGGATAAGAAACTTATACCGATATCAAATTCGTTTATCCCTTCAGAGTGCTTTTAATAAGTAATTTATTTGGACGAGTTAGAAACTGACGCAGTTTTGCCGATGACACAATCTTTCGAGATTATTTTCCAGTTCTGTTCATTAGTTTGCGAAAAGTTGTTTATCGCACGGTCATTTCGGAAATTGTAAACCTCTGGTCGAAGATTGCCTCTCATAAATACAACCCTTGCGTCTGGCCGCCGGCGATGGCGCATCACGCTCTCCAAAAAACCCAAAGACGGAAAAAAAGTCAAACTGACTAGGTTTTTAATCAATCTTTGTGTAGAACTATGTTCTCTTGGGGAGAACGAATGTCTCAATGGACAATCGCTAGCATTGCTCCTTTAGAAATTATTCAGTCAGACTTAATTAGAAGTATTAGGTACAACACTTCTCAAAATCTCACACACTGACGTGTCATCTGTGGTTGCTTTCTAACCCAAGACTTTCAGATTTAAATATAGGACTTTCAGTTCTGAGAACTAAAATTGTTAAACATTTTGCATAAGTAAAAGGTGTTTTGAAATGCCGTCTTCTTCATACTTCACGAGGAATAAATACTACAATAATCATATTCATAATCTTATCCAGCCACGTGGATATTAACTTGATGGTTATACCGAAAACCAAATGATGTATGTTTTCATATTTATAAGAAGTAAACTATTGCAATTACTTCTTGCTGGTAAAACCCTTTTGAACAATTATTATTTCTTCTCACAGCCAACACTCCTTCCAAAAGATACTACATGGTTCTGCAAGAACTAGTAGTAACGCACTACAAAACCTGTCGTGTTAAAATTGACACCATAGGTGTTGTCACATATAGATACCGGGGAAAAATTAGACCCCGGGTGTTAAAATAACACTAATTTCTGCCAACATTTGGTGTTATTTTAACACCCCATGATGTTAACTTTGATTCATTTCGGTATCTATGTGACAACACCCATGGTGTCAATTTTAACATCCAAGTTTTTGCAGTGTGGTTACTTCACCCACGCCATGCACAGCCGCAAACATCACTATATTCAATTTTGATAACAGCAGAAATTTCGCAGTTACTAATGTCTTAAAGATGCTGTAAATATCTGTAACTTATCTGTTGTATCGCTGGTTGGAAATTATGCGCCTTGGGGTATAAGTGTAGAGCTGAACAAGAGTTCAATTGAACGCTACAAATGAGTTTTATTCTTTTCAATTAGATAACGTTTGACAGAATGTCCGCGTCTTTTTTTAAAACACCCACGCTGATGGGAGCTTTCTTGTATTGATATTAATAGTTATCTAACGGCTATAGTGTTTTTCCGTCTCACTGTTGATTGTATTTTCCGGCGGCAATTACCGTTAGTGTCGACGATAATGAAGATTTAAACCGGTCGGCAAGTTAAAGTTGAGTTGATAAACCGGTATTGATGCGACCTTTTCACGGTGAACAATATACAATCTTGAGGCCATTAAAACCCGTACACGAAATCTGTCGAGATTATGATACACGTTTGTCATTCTAATGGGTTAAAAAAACACGCACATAAAAAACCCAAGCGTTATTACAATACAAACATGTACAATGTTGAGAAATTCAATCGCAACGAGCTTCGCGATAGTTTTTTTCTCTTTGAGCATTTTGCAGCAAAACTTGGCCGGATATTGGTCAAGATATCAAGGAATGCATGCCTGGAGAAGGATCAACAGGATTTGTAACACCGGCACGACAGCGTATATATTGTGAATGGACCTTTTGCACATGACGTCATTTGAGTAGGGCGCCCTCAACAAGAGGTCAATCCTGTGAGCCGCGCGTACAAATCTGTGCATTTTCATTGTTTCGCCATTGGTTTTACTCTAAGATGGTGCCTTGATGACGTAAATGCCTAAGACCTTTTGCTGGAGGCGCACCATTTGTTCACAGTTACCTACCGTCATGGTAGTACTTAGCAATTATATTTAAAAACAAAATTCTGTAGGATACCTAGAACGGAAGAATAGTTACACTGCAAAAACAAGGGTGTTAAAATTGACATCATGGGTGTTTTCACATAATAGATACCAAAAGAGAATGAAAATTAACATGGTGTAAAAATAACACCAATTACATTGGTGTTATTTTAACACCCTAATGATATAAACTTCTTTTGTATCTTATCTTTATGTGAAAACCCCCATGGTGTCACTTTTAACACCCCAGTTTGTGCGGTGTATAGTTAAAACAAACTGGGTGATATAACTAATACTGGTTAAATTTGGATGTCGAGTTTAAATAATATGATCTACTTATATAAAGCTTGAACTTCTACGCTTACCTGTCCAAAGCGATTGCCAAGAGTGAGTTGGTGGATACGTACAGCGATGTAAACTTCAGGTAGTTAGTTATAATGCACAAAGCTTTCCCGAATGGCCAGTGCTGATACATATACTGGTAAAAGGTTAAAGGTGCACAGATGACGGCCACCAGGAAATCAGACAACGCCAGGTTTCCGATTAGCAAGTTGGTAGTAGTGCGCATGCGTCTGAAGCGGTAGATGACGTAACAGAGGAGAAGGTTCCCCACGCTGCAGACTCCCATCATGAGGGCGTAGCTTATGAAGAGGAGTACCTTGGCAGCTACGTGGATGTGAGGGTACACCAGATTCCCTTCCACGTGGTTGAACTCTTCACTGGTGTAGTGGTAGACGTTCGGGTCGAACGGAGCGTCAGCCCTGTTGCCGAAGCCGCGAAAGTCCCGGTCCACCACCGTGGACTGGTTACCGTAATCGGCGCCCGTGAAGTTCTCAGCGCTAGTCACTGGATAGAGTGGCTCAGATTCGGCGTAAACCATGATTGTAGAGTACTATTCCCCTGGTTTAAGTAATAAACAAACTGCAGTGAATCACGTTTGATGATGTATTCCTCAGGCTGCTGGGATGTTCAAGAGTCTAGACAACAATCTCAGCAATACAACTGACAGGTGTTTTGAACACAAAAATCTGAAGACGGCGAGATGCACGATCGTACTACCCTTGATTTCAGGTTAAGCACCGTAGCACACTTTTCCATCGGACAAGGAATCTCAGCTCCTCATCCTCTAAATAAAGAAAAGAAGAAAGAGCAGAGACAATAACACAGAGATATAATTTCCATCTGCTTCAATGCCTCGGAGGCTCAATTTGTCAATGTGATTCCCATCAAATTCGGAAAACTTTACTGTCAATGTCAAAAGATTCGCATAGTCTTCTTGCCAGAGGACGACTCTGCCGTGAAACAGTATCCCCTCCAGATTTAGAGATAGAGTACTATTGGATGTTGATGCCAGTGGTGCGAATTGGCTGGGTTACCGGTTTGATTCGACTCTAATAACCTGGCCAGCACAAAGGCAGGTGTTTAAAAAAGAACGCAATGAACACTCGCAATGAGGCTGGGATGCAATCACGAGTTTAATCCATTTCAGCTCCTGTCAATAGCAATAGAGATGTCGTATCCACCTTTAGATGTGTGTGCCAGAAAAGAAACGCACGTAAGTATTGACGAGTGAGGATCGCCTGTATCGTTTTTGTTTGTGGGAGTTTCTTCTACGTCAAACGAACGTCTTATGTAGTAACACCCCAAAGCCAAGGAATAAATCCAGAGACCTACTTACAGCTCGGCGACAGATGGCCTCTTAAACACGTCCACCCCTCCCCGTTTGCGAGTTGTCTCATAGACAGCTCCAAACACTTGACGTTGTGATATCGTTGAGGGCTCAGTTGCTCGCAGGACTTGTGTGCTCTCTATGCTTCGAGTAAGTTACCAGCAGATCAACTGCGATCATGTATTTGGATTGGATGATTGTGAGTTGACGACACAGCGCGCTGGATACTAAGCCTGGAACGGAAGAAGAAACATTAAGTGTTGGTTATTTTCTTGATAGGAAGGATCGGGATGTCAACTTAGGATCGGGATGCCCAGTGAGCTTGTAAAGGTTTCTGTTCAGTTCTCAACAAGAGATAACGGGTCTCTCTACAATGAGTGACCCATCTATGGTGTAGGGGACCTTATACTAAATGCACGTGCAGAGTCGGAGACTTGTGTGCGAAAGGGAGTAACCAAAATCACGAGCAACTACACTGCAAAAACTGGGGTGTTAAAATTGACACCGTGGGTGTTTATATCACATGTAGTTACTATAAAGAGAATAAAAAATTAACATTATAGGGTTTTAAAATAACACCGCTGTAATTGTTTTGACAGAAGTGATGTTTTAACACCCTATGGTGTAAAGACTTGGACCGTCTGGATTGCCACTTTGTTTGACTCAGATTCAAATCTTTCCGAAATAAATCAAGACAAAAACAGGTTGACTGCCTGACCCTTTCTTTAGTACAATGAAATCAGTCTTTATATCAGTGCCTTATCTTAAATAAAATGATCAATCTAACGGATGCAGTAGCCTTTTTAAAACAACCAATAAATACAGAGGGAAGTGAAATAATCAGGGTTTTGGGTTGATCAATGCGCATTTCGTGGGGCAGCAAAAACAATAACAAAAGACACACGAGCGAGCGTCTTCAAGTTGAGCCTAATACGATGCTGAATTTATGCATCGCGGAGATACCAAAAAATAAATCGAATTGTAGTGATAAATGTAAAGGAGTTTGTCCAGTGACGTTAAAAGGATTGCAATATTATCTCTTATGTTTGACAGCATGATGTATTAACCCTTTTTGTCGTCTCAGCGTTTCTAAGAAGAATAAAGCTTTAACTAGTGAGGAGATATCAAGGTTATCTTCGGTTAAGCCCTACCAAAGAACGCCACGTGTTCTGGGATTGATCGGGGCCCAAATTCACGGATCTAGTTACAGTGGAATTCTGCGCTCACAGCCCCAGAGTTTCACAAATACTTTGTTCTGTAATCACAGTGGTAAAGCAGTGTCATGAATTTGGGCCTCGATGTTGATGTCAACGAAAAGGGAGCAATAGAAAACAGCAACATCAAAAACAGAAACTACAACAAATAAAACCTGGCTATCCCAACTGAGGAAATATTTTTGGACGGGCTGTGAAAAAGTTTTCCTTATAAATGGGAGGGGCGAGCTCAAATTAAATGGGAAATAAACACACATACACAACAGCATGTTTCGGAATTTGACAAATACTGATTTTTTTCTCAGAAAAAATGGGTTATGGAGGGTGATGGAGCCCCCGCCCCCTGGATGCTCCACTGCAAAATACATATTTTTGTGGGCTAAGCCAGTCTGACGAAATCCGGTGATTGGTTTTTCAACGACATCATCTGATTACAACCCATGCAGAATGAAGGGCTGCAGTCACGAAGTGACGGTTGGGTTTCAGCTTCACAATCAATAGTCTCCCAGGTTGGGTTTCTGGAATATGTTGGCATACGACGCCCCCAACTTATACCCACTTGTTCGTGTGAGGTGCTGCAAAAGGAACGGTGCATTATTGGATTAATTCCAATCCCCCATCATTTTAGCTAACTTTGAGGAAATGTCCTTAGTGTCTTGGCGATTTTGAGAAAACGGATTGAACGGCCTAACGTGTTTCTATTACGGTATTTGTACTTAATTTCACTTCCCTGAATGAGATCATTGTAGATTGCAACAAGTGCCAAGTATTGTCATTTTTGAAGTGCATCTGTTCATATGCTTTGTGCATTGAGTTCAGAACACTACTGCCTGTGGCTTCAACTGCTTGATAATAATTGAGTTGCAGTTAGGCGTGCCGGTAAACGATCGCCCCGAATCATGGGTCGTATGGGGAAAATCGTGCGGGTAATTATCTGTTCTAAAAAGGACGATCTTGGCCAGGGGTAAAAACATAAAAAGGGAAGGGGGCATAATCAAGTACAACCCAAATTTGTAACGCTATTGACAATTGCTGTTCATCACATAGCAGCTCATTCGTCGGGTCTTGGTTTTATTTGTTGTATAAATCTTATACTGCAGCTGTCCAAGATTTGGGATGCGATCAAAGACCCTAAGTCTACCCTGTTTAGGGTGCGTTCGATTAGCTTCCCCGGGTCGACCCAGGTCTGACCCCAGTGCATTCGAATAGCTCTGACGTCATTGCTGTGGCTCACCCGGGTGAGACCCAAGTGCCCTGCTCGTGGAGCGGGTTACTTGGGGCTGACCCTAGTTCATGACGTCACGTCGAAAAACTTTCTCAATGGCCACCATTTTGTTTGTAATTCAGCGGGACATTTTAGGAAGTTTGACACACATTTTCGCCATTACAACAGCATTTTTGTGAGCAATAAGTATTTTTTATTCGAAGCCGGGTACCTTTGTATCACTGTGGGGTTGTACAAATTGTTTTACGTTGGATTTTTACCTTGAGAATAATTATTTTACGATGTTTTCGTGAATCCACGGAAAGTATCAGACATACGGCACAAAATGCAAGTAGTTCCGGTCGGCTGTCCCAAGATGCATCGGTGTGAATGCTGGGGGAAGTTGGCGTTCGATTAGCTCATGGTTAGGGGCTCACCCGGATGAGCAGACCGGGGTCGACCCGGGGAAGCTAATCGAACGCACCCTATGTTGTGTTGTGGTTAACCCTAGCGCCGGCGAGTAGGCCTAGTTGTCAGTGCTCTCCTGTCATGTTCGCTTAGTGCTCGAAGTCCAGGCCTGGTATTTTATCTTTGAAAGGGCAAGACTAAATTTCATTTTGCAAAAGGCACTTTCATTAGAAAACCTGAAAGTTTATTGGAAACTTTTAAAGGGTCATCAAGGCATAGACAAGGGCAACAGAGGTCATAGCCTCCGTGGCATCAGTGTAATTCCAGGACCGCATGTATACAGCGATTCCCCACTCGCAAAAGCTTGGTCACCTATATTCGGTACAAATGAAGTCTACTGTGTAAATTAAATCTAACCCTTTATCTCTTCTTTCTGACCGGTTTCGTTTTAATGTTTAATCACACTTGTTTTTATCTGTTGCTGATGATTCAATACCAACTGAGAAAAAAAGGCAAGCCCTTAAATTGAGATACATTTATCATAATAAATCATTCTACAAATTTTAGCAAGATAGTCCGATAAATTTAGCAAGTCACAAAACCCGATAGATCAAAGTTACTTGAATAAATCTTGTTGTTTCAGGTTTCACGAGGCGCCTTCATTGTACTTTCCATCGGACGTCTGATGAATGTGGAGTTATTGATTTCTCTGAGGTCCACATGCACACAGCTGGTTAATCGTTGTTCAGTCAATTGACTTAACATTGTTCAAAGCACACATTGCTTTATTAGAATTCGATGCAGACTTACTAGTACTTCAAAAGAAGGTTGCAGAAGTCGATGCCAGCACTGAAATTCATATTTTTCTTCAAGGGACAGTGTCTTTAAAATATTTCAATAAAACAAATAAAAAAAGTAAATCGCAGGAAATGTTCTACACGTTTTTAAGATACAAATGTAAACTGCATTTTAGCAGAAGTTTTCTTTCTGTGCTGAAACGAAGTGCATTGGTTCAGTTTTGTTATAAAATTTATATTCAATGGGCCGCAACCTTATCCTTGACAATTTTGAGTCGAAAAGCTTTCCAAAATTGGTAAAGGACTGTCAAAAGATGTGGTTCCAGGGTTAAACAAATCTCAAAAGAGGGCACTGTCATGTCATCCAGGGTAACAAGAAAGTCAACAGAACCCATTACAGTCAATGTCTATTGGTTCTGCATGAGAGCGAGGTTGTACGTTAAACTGACCGGAAACTGGAGTGTACATTCTGTAAATCGCACGTGACATTATCAAAACAGACGCAGTAAAAGCTGACCAATGGAGTGGAGCAATTCACAATGCGGCAAAAATACTTGAGGAAGAAAATGCACTTTCTAGAAATATTGATGTTAAACCAATATAAGTAAAGGCGGCTTTCATAGTCTATGTTGGAGGATTGTAAACTATCGCATGTCATGGATTGCATGAACGAGACACGGAGACAGGTCGAACCACCGCCTCCATCAATCCAGTCTAAAATTCATTTGTAAATGCAGTGGATTTCAAGTTTCATGGGCCGAGTTCGCCTAAATAGTATATTTGTTACATATTTTTTCTCTGAACGAATTTTGAAAGGGGATGCTAGTTTTTCAAAACTACAAACGCAAAAACTTTCACATATACCTTGCACAAAATACATGTAACATACAAAGTTGTTTGTACATGGCTAATGTTAGTGAGATAACATTTCGGGATCCCTACAACACTAATTTAGTTCTGAATAAACTTAATTTGAATAACTTAAATACAAATATAAAGCAACTCGATCGAAAAAATAAATAAAATTGACTGTAAAAAAAGATAAGATAATTGACTTGTATTTCATACATAACTTCCAATGAGCTTACTAATAAAAGGAATTCAAAACTTATTTTTAATTTAATTTTAACCCAACTCCGAAAAGAAAAAATGAAAGAGTGAATACAAAAAAATAAAAAAATCGTCTCAGTGAAACCCCAGTTGATTGTTTTGTCGGAAGTTATTTTGACTACTTTACTATTGGAAAGAATCGTCATGTTCGTTATCACTGGCAATGTGTACAATAATGAGTTTAAGCCGTTGAGGCAGAAGGGTCAATAAAGATGGATCCTATCATACTACGACAGGTGTTTTTCAGGGATATGACCCGGCGATGTAAATATGACAAAAGTCGAGCAGCGCAGTTACAGTAAATTGTGTAACCCAAGAATGAACCTTTCAAAAGTGACTGAACCTTTCAAATTGTCAAACTTCCTTGTAGACATCAGACTCCGAAGTGGAATGTCAACTTATCGAGGATATGGGATATACCGTTATGCCAGCCCGCGATAGAAACGAAGTGAAGTTTTCATTAAAATCAACGAGGTCAAGTACACGTTTGAAATTGTTTCACAATTTTGATTGGAGTTTTTGGGGTCAATGGGGTCTAACATGTCAGTTGGAATTGGCGCATTACGGAGGCTAAATTACCTTCACTGAGCAGGATCCAGTCATTGACTAAAGGCCTATTCCTTTCCACGCACATCATCAGAATATACAGGTAGCATGACATATGGCGAGCAGGGAATTGTATGACATCACAAAAACTGGTAAAAGTTATAAGCTAATTAACTGAGAAGTTACAGCAACGCCTGCCCGTGAGGAAAACTGATTAACTTTTTTAACAGACAACCGATGCGTCATTCCCTTTTCCAAGAGCAAAACACCGATACATGTTGCATTAATTAACTTTGCAAAAGAAGAACAACAAGAAGGACAAGAAGAAGAAGAAGAAGAAGAAGAAGAAGAAGAGAAATAAAAAAAAAACTAAACAAAAAGAATAGCAACAATATCTAGAAGAGCAACAACATCAAGAAGAAGAACAACAAGAAGAGCAACAAGAAAAACAACAAGAAAGACAACAACATCAATAAAACAAGAAGAATAAGAAGAACAAAAGCAAGAAAACAACAAGAAGAAGAACAAGAAGAACAGAAGAAGAGTGTGAAAACAATAAAACGGAACGCACTGTTGATGGCACTCCATGCTCTTTTCTCTAATATGAATAAGTTCATAATTGAATGTTATCAAAAACGCGTCCGTAAAAGTCCAACTTGTTTGTTTCTTTAGCATTGAGTAAAGGTATACAACAAATATTGCATCGCAATTGTTGACGTTCAAATAATAATATGTTTATTCGTAATTGCTGCGAATGTTCTGTCACAATTATTTTCACACACGGCAATATTTCTTAATGAAATCTACAATATATATATTTTTTTGGGGGGGGGGTTAAGCAAAGAAAACATGACTAGAGTGGGATTTTAACCTATGACCTCCTGATTAACATGCCAGCGCTCTTCCAACTGAGCTATTCAGCCGGCTATAATTATTTGTTTGGGGTGCCGGTCAGAAGCCATTCAATCTTAAACTGTTGTAAAACTGAATTGCAATTTACCCAGTAAGTTTCCCTTGTGGTTTATTACTTAAGATTATTAAAAATGTATCGTGGGACGGTCGCTTTAAGGAAACCACACTAGGAACTACTGCCACCAAAAACAGTTTGATGTCAGAATGTCATCTGCCAAACTTCACTGCAGAACTTTTAAAAATGATCCTTTCTATAATTGTTGACACACAAATCACGCTGGTTGGCATGGACGGCCGAATGTATAGCAATCGTGTTAACAGATGTTGTGGCCAATTTCCACATTTCTGCAACCTTTCAGTTAAAAATAATTACAACCCATGATTGGTTGCTTTGTTTCCAACAAATTCAACACTAGAGTAACGTGGTTAAAAACGGTGGCTATATGTTTGGCTTCCCATAGTTTTCCAACCTTGGTTGGCAAAAACTCGGGGTGTAACGTTTCAACAGAAAGGTCCACATCGTGTTTTAATACACTCATCTTATTTACATTCCCTACAGCGAGACAGAACAAGTTCTTTTATCAGTGCGCACGACCGTTGATTAATTTCTTTATTATTAATAGGTGAATCTGGGTTTTAAGATAAGACGACTGCCGAAAAACGAATATGTTTTACTCGGCACCGCCTTAATTCCATCATGGTGGAAAGACATAATGCTCAGCAGAGTGTTAATGATTGCCAAAAACACACCACGCGGGCTTTAACCGACTCGTTGAATAAACAATGTACAGGAAAACAACCTAAGGCTTCTTAACGTGTTCAGGTTCATGTTTAGAATTTCAAATCCACCAGTCGAGACCCGAACGTTGAGAACATGCCCTAAACCAACACGCCCGAAGGTTTCTTTTTTAATGTACTATATATACCGTATGGTCATTGGAGACAACATTCTATTCTTTTTTTAACGAACTGTTAAAATGGGAAGTGGGTTATAGTGCAAGAAAAGTACGTGGTAAACACGGTACGAAGGGGGTGTATATCACTGGCCAATATAGCTATAATAATTGTTTGGTATTTGGTCCACATCAACGGCATTGCCCTAATATTGTTAAGTACTTCAAAATAAAATGCACTGCCATGGTACTGACCAATTTGTAGTTACCTATTCCTTATTCGGTATTTTTGTCGACGCCGTGTTCCCCCTGTTTTATAAAACTTTCACTGGCTTGTTTCTTGGTGTTTTTAGTTGAAAAGTACAAGATAAAAAAATAGACGTTCTAATCTAAAACGAATGATGGATGCGTCGTGGCTAATGTTATCTTCGTATAGGGGCCTACTTGCCACAAATAACTGACTTCGCTTCAGGGGGGATAGGCCTGCACGAAAAGTGAATATGTAAACATGCAGGAAAAAACACCACATCTCTGGAATCAGCTTCCTCTTCACATAAAAACCTCCAATACTATTCACTCATTCAAAAAGTCTCTCAAAACACACCTCATGTCTAAAACATTTAGTTCCTCCTAACTGAGTTTTTCTGTTGGTCCCCTCCCCTTTTGTTTTTTCGTTTCCTTTGTTACAGCGCCTTGAGCACCTTTGGTGGATATGTGCGCTTTATAAGTCTTCGTTATTATTATTATTATTATTAACATTTTGCTTTGCTAATAGCATGTCATCGAGGGAGTGCCCCCAATCCAATATTGAAATTGTACTGCAGAGCGGCATACAACGATCCAACATTTAGGTCTACCTATATATGTCCTCCGTACAAAGATATCTCTGAGATTGGAATAATGTCCCACTATACTGTCAGCTATATCGCTAAAACCAACACTAAAGGTCGCCGTATTGATATTTCGATCGCCAGGCGAGCCCCCTTACCGTGTGTGCCTTCGCTCGTCCCTCCATTATGCTGCAGTGCATCGGAAGTTAGGATGACCACTCCAGACAAATCCGTGTTATGTCTTCCCTTGGTTTACCTGAAGACATCCAAGACGAACAGGAAACTCACTGGCCGGGATTAGGGGGACAGGTGCTGTGGATTGACAACGAATGAGGTATCTTTTTTCTAAAGGGAACCTTTTGGTTTAAGGCAGCGTGTCTTCTTGTCGGTATAACTCTTTGCTATATCACCGTCTTGAAGATAATATTGCCAGCCAGCTTTATACAACTAACCTTCCTTTTCGTGCGTTGTTGAGGAGATATATTACTTTTCAATCCAAGAAAAGGAGAAAAAACCCAGAAAGGAAATTATAGAAACCTTGAAATTTGCGCGCACCATTTTGTGTGTTAAGCAGATCTATGAAATTGGGACATAGGGGTTTTAAGTATATAAGGCGTTTTCTGAGAGCTGATTGCAGGAATCTAATCGCCTCTTTGATGTTTAATAGACTTGATACCAGTGGGAGAAATTCTTACTGGGGGAATTAGTGGAATATCGTTCCTCTTGAAACCCTAACCAGTAAGACCTTCTTTATTATAACAGATTAATCAATCATAATAGGAGATTCCTTCAGTTCCCCGTGCTTCGTGACACACCAACGACGAATACTTTATAACACGGGTGCTTTTGAACTTGTTTATGTGTCACACAACGTGTTTTTGTTTTTCTCGTAACAGTCCCTGTCTAATGAGTTCCCAGAAATAAACAAGAAACCACCCATGAATCCGCTTTCTCGTTTGTTATACGCTCGGCCAGGAAGTCCTAAAAACTACAATTAATTTTGTTTTGCTGAAAATCGGACATCTGAAAATAATTGTCTATTCCAAGGCGAATATTTGCTAATTTGCTATATCTCCTGTGGACCACCAACGGACTTTTGCATTGCATTTGCATTAATACTTTTACAAGGTTGAGAGAATGATACCGTCAAATCCACAACAAACTATTGACATTGACGGAATGAACGGAAAATGCTTTCTATCCAATATTACAATATTGCACTCGTTGACAAACGTACAAAGGCGCAGCTCTATAATACATTGACTCCAACGATCTAAATAAGTTATACATGTTTATGGATGTGTGAAAAAAGTAAATTGTGCAACAGTTTAGAAAAAAAAAAACCCACAAACATTTGAACTGTTCTCACCGGTCACATTTGACTCGTGGTCCCAGTTGTGCTGACTGATTTCTGGGTCAGGCTTACCCGGCAGTTAGTAAAGGGGGATTTTAGCTCAAATTCCGCCTAAGTTTGACTCGTCTCTGACATGGTCACACTTAACCAGAAATGGGTTCGGACCCCGGGACCCGGGTCTGACCCAGAAGTCTTTACAGTGTAAGTCTCTAAAGGAGTTAACTTGAGTAGTGGAAGAATAATGTCCGTACGTGGAGCATGTTCCCAGTTTATCTCAAACTGTGTCCCAAATGGAGACGCTACAGCAGATTTACTGCGTCAAGTACACTTTCCTCGAAAATGTGCGCTTTCCCAGATATCATTAAAAATGACATTAACCAGGATGTTTGCTGCCACCTAGTGACCTATTTCATTGAGCTGCCTATAAAAACAAATATTCCTTGGAAAATCTGGCGGTGAACCATGCAGTCATGAATAAAAACATATATGATGTTGTCGTTTGGCAGATAAAAATGTACAGATTTATAAAAATGCTTTGTACTAGCTTTTTATATAAACTCAGGCTCTAGCTTGACAGTGCATGCAGGGATTTTCAACAGGTTCTGAGTGTCGAGTGGATTGGAGCCAATGACAACAATGATGACGGAGTGCCTTGAGCGTGAGATGGATCATATAGTCAGAGATGAGCTGATTTATTTGGTTTACTTTGTGTCCAAATAGACCGATCGGTTGGTTCATTGAAGAGATGTTTTGCAAGCACTTCACCTCAAAGAGGGCGTGGCATTCCTCCGGTCAAAATGCTTGATGGATGGCATCAAATGAGTTGCCAATAATATGCAGAGAGAGGGATTTTGAGGCCGAATCCGAATTGATGGCTACAGCTACGGCTGTGACTGTTGCTAAGGGTGTTGCTAAGGACGCACTATACTTCAACGCAGGATTACACGGAATTCTAGCCGTAGCCATAAGTGAAGCCGCCAATTCGGGCCCGGTCTGATTCTCAACGCCAAGCGAATTTGATATCACAGTTTCACGGCGAATGACTTGAATTTCTTTTGATCTATTTGCAGAGCATCTGCACTGGGGGGATTCCACGCACTCTTTACATTGAGTTGCTTGCAAACATCTCTTCCATGAACCATTCGATAGTAGTAGCCACAGAGTAAACCAAATAAATTAGCATATATGTGACTAGGCTACATGATCCATCTCACGACAAGGCATTCCGTCATCATTGGTTCCAATCCACTCGACATTCAGAACCTACGTAAAAAGCCCTGCCTAAAGCCTTCCTTTCTCTTTCTCATCCTCATGAAGACGAGCAGAGTATACTGTTCGAAACGTCGCGACCACACCTTCTCTTGTCAGAACCAACACTCCTTTCAAAAGAATGTCTTACATGGTTGTAACCGTAAGTTTACCGGTTAAAATGTGAACTCTGTTCATCTTTTGCAAAATGTAGTGCCCCAAGTCTCTCTCCTACTTTGCGTTGACATTCGGGTTAAGCACCAAACCGTCAAGAGGATCGTTCCCGAGGAAAGACAAACAATCACGTGGTCAGAGTTTTTCATGGTGCGAGAGGGAAACACGAGTTACAAGTTTGACACAGTACTAACGGGCTTTGTACTCCCCGTAAAAAGGGCGAACGAACCACAAATTGGACGTCAACAATTTGCCAAGGGGCGATCTACCTCGTTGAATTGTACATTTTGCGAATGTTTCGCTGCGAAGCTCATGTGTTGGTTTTTTTTTGACGTCGGAAGATTCGTTTTTTGCAGTGGCATTCTAATCGAAAATTATCCAGACACCAAACATTTTAAGCCCCATCAGAGAGTAAAATTTTCAATATATTGTTCTAAATAAACAAATCATACAACTGTTCTGTAAGGGATTTTTTGCACGCTCATATTCGATTCATGTACATTATTGTGTCGACTGCCTTGTTTAAAAAAATATCATTTCCGCACCGAACTATTGGTGGCGCACTGTTTTCTGTATCGGAACCTGTTTTACTTCCTATTCCAGAACAACAAAACAACAAAACAAGGGAACTTTTAAGGATTTACGTATCATGTAAAAACAAGTTTATTTTAAAACTAGACTTAACTTTTTGTTGTATAACAAAAAGAAGGTGTTCGGACTGACGTTCAATTTGGTCGTAACACATCCCAGTTTGAATACATGTAAACTACATTTCAGCTTGACCAAGCATACTACTCAGTATATAGATCTTGAATCTGCACCTTTAAGGTGACGTCATGTCACACTCGATGACGTCATCGTGGTGTGAACAAATTTTGTTGATGTAACATATCCCAACTTGGATACATGCAAAGTTTCAGCTTGATTACCAAAGTCGTTCTGTACTCATAAATCTTGTAAGAACTAGCAGTGGCTTAAATGTAAATGAAAATTTTGATAAACATGACTGTTAGAAATTTGTACGATAAGTTTTTATCAAAAGTTAGTGAATGAGTCTATTTAGAAACAAATTATTCCCAAACTACTTTCATGAGAGTTACTTCCTTCCATAGTTTGAACCAAATAAAGTTATCCTTTTCCCGTGCAATTTGGACTGCATGTTTTACATACTGAAAAAAGAACTAGAAACAAGAAAAACAAATACTCGAGGTGGGGTTTTCGGCTTGATGTAGAAACAAAAATCACACCTAATTTCTGTTATTCAAAACAATAGGTACAGAAGTAAAACAAGCTGCCTCAAAAAAACACAATACGATAACGTTGTTTTGAATTCAGAAAAAAAAAATCAAGACTTTATATGCAATCATGGTAACAGTTTCTACGGTCTCCAAACCCATGCATTTGTTGCGTGTCATATCTAAAAACGAATAACTAAAGTAAATAATCCCGTATAATTTCATAAACTAAAGGAGTGGTAAATGCATGTACAGCCACGGTCAGAACAACTCATCCATTACGCCCAATGTTTGCCGAACACGAGCAGTCTTCACTCACTGGACATTGACTGAAATGGTTAACTGGCTAGAACGTTAAAATTCAACACTCGTACAACTCCGCGTTCACACTCATGCACATACAGCACGTAATTTGACAAATTGCTGATTTGGTAACTCAGTTATTTCGCGAGCGGAGGAATAGACCCAGAGTATTGACGGTTGAGCTCGATGAAGAACCTTTAATAAAAAAATGTAAAAAAATGTGTCCGGTACTTGAGATAAAGTTTACTTTACAAATTGCAAAAAACTTTAGATTTTAATTTGTATTTTGAAAATCAGATTAAAGAAATAATTTGTATGACTTTCGAATGAATTTCTATAGACAGTTACATGTAAATAAAAACTTCCTTGTATGTTTACATCTAATTATGTTCCACTGAAGTTGTCTTCAATATTAACGGCAGGCTCCAAGGCCGATTCCAGTTATATGATGCACTCATTCCAGTGACGTAACATTTCTGACAGAAACGTTTCTCAGATTTAAATTTTGGTGCATAAAACCCGATATCTTTTTCCATAACCACAATTACTTCGAAGTGAAATATTTCTCAAAATGCTTAATACTATCAAAACCTGCTGTATGCTTCTAACCAATATGTTTTTATTGCCATTAATTTAAGAGTGATTACCAAACGTATAACTTCCCTTTAATAAGTCACAGTGGCTAGAATTTTGCGGACAACCTGTGAATAACCGCGACGATCGCGGTAGATCAATACCGTCGGGCGTCAAGTTAACTCATTTTTAAAACCCAATACAAACAATCCTCACTACCGATAATCGTTGTGATTCTACTTTTTCGTGTCAATTATGATATTTTCAGTTAACCATTTTTTTGTAAATAACTGAGTGTAGGCCTATTTGGAACAAAATTAACAACAACAGAAACAAAATGGAGATACCACAATTATTCAGACGACAGAAATAACGATAAAACACATTGTCGCCCATGTGGGCGTTTTGCAATCTCCAAAAAAACACGCGCAGTTATTTATGGAAAGTATGTTGCATATCTTAAAGGTTAAGCCTAATATGGGTGTTAAAATCTTGTTTGACAACAACTTCGTCGACAAATCCGACCCCCCAAATATCAACAACAAAACAACCTTTTAATGTCACAGTTCATAGAGGTCGCATCGGGTGTCCTGGTTATCGTAAGCTCGCGTTGTCCGAATGGTGCTTGGTTAACGTAAAACCAAACTCGTCCCCCAACGATTTGCGACAAAATGAGCCGCCGTATAATACAACAACGGTACGACCTTTCTCTGCAGCTATAGAGAAACAAAGGCCCTTTACTAAAATGCCCAAAGGCTTTTAAATCAGAAGAGGTTTTCCCCTTTCATTTTCCCAACAGGAAATCTCTGTAAACCTGAAGCATATCTTCGATTTTTAGTTTTGAACCCACGGGAATTAATTTCATTTCCATTCTTACGATCTTTTCATCTCACGTCCACAGACAAACGTAGTGCGGAGTCAAAAACATTTTCTGACAAGGTCCACGTTTCCGTGAAAAATGTTTAACTTCAATGTGTTGATCGGATGCCTGCTTCTAAATTTCGCCAGAGCCACTCGTTAAAAGTGGACTTGGTAACTTCATTTTATAAATTTTGAGGTGTTGTGGAACTTCCCCACGGAAGTGGAATCGCTAGAGGAGGAGGAATGAACTTATCAAACGACACCCCCGTTCTTAAGTAGTGTCAGTCACCCAGGTCCCGGTCATCTCAAGGACCCCCAGAACCTTTTGACATGATGGGAGGGTGAAACAATATTTCACACGTGGGTGAAAACTGTGTGCTCGCTGTCTCGAAGAGAGAGAGAAAAAGTACACCATCAGGGTGCTGTTCACTTGGGGCAAAGTAGGGTGATCTTCTATGAAATCATTTTATTGTTTTCCTTTTTGACGATGTTTCTAAGAGTGGGAACGACTTCCGTGTGGGGAGCTCAACCGATGAAAGACAAGCTTTTAAATACTCTCTGAAGAGACTCTTCACTGTGCCCAAGCAGTTGAGATGACAAAATGGTCAATTTGGAGTGAATGCCGTGGAGTGTGCAGACAGATGTGTACCAAACATTTTAATTGTGCTGTGTCAGTGTCGATAAGGGTTGTGGTACACACAGTACCAGCCCTCGAAAGATGAAAGTTTCACTTCGTTTTGTCAACGTCTGAATAGTTTACGGGGGTGAAGAGGGAAGACTGAGATGAATTTAATCAAAAGCACGTGTAGCAGTTACTTATTTTGTGCGTTTTAGCTCATTTGTCATTTTCTAAACAACAGTTTTTGGTTGTGTATTTGTGCAGGTTTTTGTTATGTGTTTAATTTACCGGCAGTCATTTGAGACATTACACTCATGAAGCCACAACGAGGACAGGCTAATGGCAATTACGCTTTAAAGATACACTCGTTGGTTTTGGCGGAATGAAATTCAGTCCAATCTTCTAGAAACACAATTTACTTTTTAAATTGGCTAGAAGTGCCCCTAGAAAGACCGGTGCATCTTCTAGTGCCCCCTAAACTGTATCCTTTTTTCGCCGCTGTTTTTGTACTGTATAGAGTTATAAAAACAAGTAGCATCCCCATGAGGTGATCCCTCTGCTGTCGCTTCCCAGGCTGTATCATAAGCTTGGGTGTGATCCCTGGCTACACAGCAGTTACAGGTTGTATGGCTTTTGACTTGCATCCCGAGCAAAGATATTGACAAAAAAGGGAGACCGCCAACATAGGGCTAGATAGCTCAGTTGGTAGAGCGCCAGTATACGTTAACCGGAGGTCGTATAGTTCAACTCCCGCATCAAGTCATTTTTTTTTTTCAACCCCAAAATAAAAAAGTACGTATTGAGAGCTGATTGAGATAAAAATAGTTTATGAGTGATTTCCCTCGACCATACCAATAACCATACGTTTGATATACACAAGTTCAGGATAGCATTCCTAATGGTGCGTTTGTACCATAATTCACATTACTACATAAGTCCTTTACTACATAAGTCCAGTGATTAAGAATGCTAATGATGCGTTTTGTCAGTCAGCTAGTTCATGGTTGCTATAAGTTCTTAATTAGGTCTCCTGGATTCATTACACCTTCAACTCAACACCTGCAATTTAGTATTTGTGATTAGAAGTTGTTTTGACCCATTAGGCGGGAGACATCATTACTAGACAATCTAGTAATGAAACCGAGGAATTCTCACGACTGACCAGCTCACTAGGATATCAGTGAAGAGAGACGTTGACAAACGTGATTGTACATGGTAGAGAAAAACCAAAAATGGCGGGAAAACGCATGTAATCTGGGTCCTATTTCATAGAGCTGCTTAAGCAGAAAAAAAATAAAGGCACTGGACACGTTTGGTAATTGTCAAAGACCAGTATTCTCACTTGGTGTATCCCAACATACGCATAAAATAACATACCTGTAAAAATTTGGGCTCAATTGGTCCTCGAAGTTGCAAAAAAATAATGAAAGAAAAAACACCCTTGTTGCACAAAATTGTATGTGCTTTCAGATGCCTGAAAAGGCTTCAGGCCTGAAGTCTTTTATTATTTTAGTGAGAAATTACCTCTTTCTCAAAAACTACGTTACTTCAGAGGGAGTGGTTTCTCACAATGTTTTATACTATCAACAGCTCTCCGTTGCTCGTTACCAAGTAAGTTTTTATGCTAATATATATTTTGAGTAATTGCCAAACGTGTCCAGTGCCTTTAAACAAGTCTTATCCTACTAGTCCGGCAGCCAAAGGGGTGAACCATGTTTTGTTGGATATATAATGTTTTTTTGCAGATTCCACACAAGAAGGTCATACTGTTTAAGAATCTGAGTGATGACCCCTCCTCAGGGTTGGGCAATTTTTTATATCGATTATTTAATGATTTTATCGATATTTATCAATACCTATGGTGTAAACACAACCAATACAAGCGTGTAACCCCCAAAATGGCATTAAAAACATACAATTAGCTTACCAAGAAGTAGTATGTAAAAAACAAACAAAAACAAATTGGGCGAAAGAGGGTGTAGGGTGCTGAAGGGGCGTGGCTAGTGGGAGGAGGCAGTAACTGTATCCAAACACACATGATATTAGAAAACTAAGTACATTTATTTATGATAGAGTTTCTTGTAATAAATCTTTGAAAGAGATTTGTACATTAATGTATTTAAGGATGATGGATGATGGGTGGGGTACGATCCATCAAGGGGCGTGGCCAAGGTATAGTATTCTTCAAATCCAACCTGCGTATTTGTACGACTAAAGAAACCCTGAAGTAAAGAATGTACATGTACCCTCTTCTACATTGATTTCTGTGGAGATAGAGTTGCATTTTGGGAGAAAGTGGGGGAGGGGGAGTCCAGCCCCAAGAAATGAAAAGCCTCTTCATTCTCGACAAATCCTATAATGTTGAACCTATCTAATAATGACCTACATTTTGGTGCTATTCCATCCAGTGGCGCTGTATCTGTTGACCTGTTGTTATTTGAAAATTGTATTTGTGACAATTCAATAATAATATAATAATAATAATAATGTTATGATATAGGGGATGTGGTGAGAAAATTGTTCAACAAAAATGTTGTGACGTTTTTTGACCGTGTGGGTCGGTAGTGAACTGGGGGAGGGGGGAGTGAGGGGGGCGTTCGAGATTAAGAATAATTTTTCAGATCCATTGGGTAGCAATAGAGAGCTTTCGGAAGTCATGTTTGCTTCCTCATCAGTTGCATATTGGTCGATATAAAGAATCAGGCAAATCTCTTTGTACATCTTAAAAAGATGTAGGGTTATGACAGTAGTGTATGCCTATACGAAATAAAGATATATCACTGGGTATATTTGTGTTCATGAGTAACAGGCGTTTATCCGTTTTTGGACTTTTCAAAGTAAGACAATCAAACCTCATGAGTTTTGTAATTCATATGAATTATTTGAGGGAGAATGATGATCAATGTTGTTTGAAAGCAATGAACACGCAGATCGTAAAAGTATCACATCGTATGAAACCAGAAGTAAAACAAAACTCCAAAACATCTCTCGTGTTCACGACAACCTAAAACCGGACAATGGGTTATATCACAGGTAATCAACAAATTATTGCCTCTTATTCAGAGCGACCACAGACTTTTTCAGAAATATTTTTGGATCCACCTTTCTTTGAAGACAAAAAAGCAGCCCCCCCCCCCCCCCCTCAAAGAGAGGAAATTATTTGAACTAACGGGATGTCCATACGGTACAGGTACTGACAACAAGAAATACATGGGAAGAAGAACTTCATCACCAAGATAAGAGAGTATACAGCGTTTCATCTGACCTAACTGTTTCCGTTGATGTGTGGTTTGGAGGACGCCCTACGGATCAATCATTCTTTAGGGCACGCATGACGGGATCTTCAAGAGCAATCCAGTCTGTTGCATCGCAACAGCGACGTTCCACACAATTACCACGTTCAGTATGCGCAATGCCTCGACCTGAAAAAACTGGACTCTTCTTGTCTGCTAGAGAGTTTGGATAAAAAGCATTGAAGCCGCAACTGATGCAAAAAGTCATTCAATTTCCATATTCAATTCAAAACGTTAAGCGCAAACCTATAATCAGTATTAAGTTGAGGATACAACCGCATGGAGGCAAGAACAAGGACAAACCAAGGCTTATAGCGGCTTGCCTTTGAAAAACAAAATAAAGAAACATTCAAATAAATGAACCTTAACCAAAGACCTAACAAAATCTACAAACAAAGGGACAGACAAAACAGACAGCTACTGATAATTGAAATGACGACAGCAGCGAAGACTACGGTGAACCGAATTATTTTGTGCGAGGAAAGTTGGTTTATAAAAATGAGGTGACATTTTTAGTATTTTCTTTCTAGTTTTTTGTTTTTGGGTTTTTTTGGGAAGGATTATGTCAGGTAGACCTCCTTAAAACAATCGTCAGATTTGTCAAAAAATTCTGTCTTTTTGTTTCACTTGAAGATTGCTGTAACATACTTCCTCGAAGAGAAAGCTCCCCAAGAAGAGAAACATCCCCAAGAAGGTAAATATTTACCCCTGGCTAGGAGCTTATTGGGTGAGCATAGCCAGCATCGACGTTGGCAAGTACCTACACGCAATTGCCACCAAACGGGTTTAATATTTGTAATATGGCAGCAGTAACCGGATACGAGCGCTCATCAAACTTAATGCGGGTCTACGTCGACTTTAAGTAATGACTGCACAGTATACTTCCGTAGCATATCTCTGAGCCAATTTTTCCAACCCATACATGCAGAAAGAACTGCAAAATGATCCGTAGTGATGTCATTAGGCCGAAAACATCAGGATTTGGCTGGGCTTCGGGGGATATCCGTTTCCCGCCAAATTCACCAGCGAACGATCGTACCTGCTCATCTGGTCCCATTAAATCGACGTGTGGTTGCCCGCGGAGGGGCACAGGCAGTACTAGAGTTCTAAAGTTTCAAGTAAAAACAATTCTGCCGCATGCAACAAACGCTTATTCATTTATACCAGCCTCGTCAATAAACTCGACAGGGCAGATCATGATTGGACAAAGTAAGAGGTAACCAGTTGTTCTTGATGATGATCAAGCTACCATAATTAGTAGTACTTCATTTCCACGTAAACAACTAACCAATTCCGGGTTCAGCTTTCGGATTGGTTATTAAAACAGCCAATGATGAATAAGGAATGGGAGCTTTATTGTGGTATTGACAGTGCTAATTATGTCTTACTGTTACCATACACCCAACAAATGTGATCGGTCCAATGAAGATTTAAAGGTATTATACAGGATTGGCAGAGCTGACAAAATAATCACAGACAGTGTTCATGTTTTATGTAATCAACCACATACATGACATAACAAACCTGTGAAAATTTGAGCTCAATTGGTCATCGAGGTCACGAGAAAATAGTGAAAAGAGATCTTATGTGTTTTCTGTTTTTCAAACATCGAGTTTATTATCGCGCGTGATAAAAACTATTGTTTTACTCATTTCTCAGAAACGATAGCATTTTAGGCAGAAATATTTTAAGGAACCCTTTTCACCATTACTTACTTTAAATCATGTAAGTTATGTGTGAATCTGTGAACATTTGTGATTTTCGATCTTACCAATAGTGTACAGGGCCTTTAAGGGTAGAAACGTTTGCCCATAGTACAATCAGCTCTTAAATGATTCGGTTACAATGAAGTTCTGTAACGTTCTCGTTTACTGTTCTCGAACCACAAAGCACAAAACAGGGCAAAAATAAAATATTATTTGCACATGACAGATTCAGCAAAGATAAGTTAAGTGAAGATAATTATTTTAACAAAACTTCACAGACGACAAGTGTATATGCAAAGTGTTCTCGACAATCAGAGGCAATCCGTGCAAGGCCTATATTCAACTTTTAAGATTTTTTTCTTTCTTCTTTCTTTTTTCCAGTCTGAGGGCCTACTGTTTCCACAAATCTAAAAGTAAATTCAACTGAAAGACTACACAAACCCCTTTTCGCCGCTTACGAAATAATGTGAAATGTGTCTAATTTTGTCTGGCAAAAGAAAAAAATCATACTTCAACATTGTATGGAGAGTACTTGGAATAATAAAGCGAACAACCAAACATGATCCAATAAATCTGCCTGTTTCACAATAATTTTTGAACATATTCTGCAAATTTGCATCTTACGAAAATTGTGTTTCTGACGATGTTGTTTTCCACACAGGCATTGCATTAGTTGATGTTTTATTGATGATCATCAAATGATTATACTTGCTCATTTTACCAGATCGCTTCATAAGCCAAGGATTAAGCCTGACATTTAGGTTATGCGTAACTGTTGTTATGAGCACTGTGTTGTTTTGTAGTGATGGTTGGAATGCTTTCAACTAGGAATCCATAACTACATTATAATTTGCTTGAATGTTTACAGCTTACTTGTTTTGTAAGACCTCATTTGAAACAAACACCGTCCAGTTGTTTTGTAATTTCGAAACCGGAATAAAACAAAATCGTATAATCTAATAAGGGTCAGGGGCTTATATCAGGAAATGAGGATTGGGGGGAAAAACAGCAAACATAGCACTAAGCTCACACATTCACCTCTCTGTTAATTATCAAGGAGTGTCGTTGCCAGGTGGTCGTAATGCATCGATGACTCGCGTTTTTCTGTTGTCAAGAATTTTTCTGTACGTGGGTTGAAAATCATCGGTCATGCCCGTCAGGGCACTTGTGGCAATTGGCAAGACCAGTATTTACTTGAATTGGTTTCATTTGCTCAAAAAGTTGTATTTCTCGTTTGTTTTTTAGTATAGTATTAACAAATTATAATAACCCACAATAGTACATGCGTTGTAATAGAGCGCGACCCTGTGTTGACGAGTTGTGCGTCGCTGCTCACGTCACGTGCCGCTGCATGTTATACTATATAGCTAGAAATTGTAATCATTCATAATTTTGGAAAAAAATAGTTAATGGCCTGACGGTTCGACTCTGGCAGAGTTTTTCTCGAAGGCTATTGACAACACAACACACATAAACAGGAAACAGGTCTATACAAGTGTAACATAAGCAGTCAAGTGGAATACATGAATACAGAAGAGAGAGAGAGAGAGAGAGGGGGGGGGGGGGGGGGAGAGAGAAGCAGAACAAGGGGGAGAGAAATAATCTGCGAGGGTCGAAACGTCAGGCCAATAACTCTTTTTTGCATTTATACCATTATGTCCTTTTGATTGATAAGCAGTTTGCAACAGCTCGTTCTATTTTCTCGGAGAAAGCATTAGGGGTAAACAATCAGGAGACAAAGGGGGAGGGAAGGGGATGGTTTAGAGGTTGAAAACACACCGGTCAAAGTCAAAGGCGGGAAGATGGTTTTGTATTTCAGCACTCATAACTAGACTGTTTCTTTAACAACGCACAGATTAAAGAAAAATCGTTGAACATTAATTGGACAACAGCACCGTGATAAGAATTTAAAACATAAATCACTGTGGAAGTGACATGAACAAACGAAAGTCTCACCCGTCCCCGCTGGCTATTACGTTCACGTTGTTTTCCGTTGGCAAGCTGAGCAATGTTTGCAACCCACTCCCACAGATACTTAGCGCATTGGTGACCTACTTAGTGGTGAATTGAGCTTCAATTTGGAGCCTTATTCACATCGGATCATCTGATATACATTGTCAGGAAAGAAAGGAATTTACACACGTTCAAACCTGGAGGTAGATTTTATGTTTTGATACGGCAGCGATACAAATTTACCAGCGTTTCGAAGAAACGAGACAACGACTTAGTGGGAGTTAAAACGTGTTTTCAACGACCACAGGTTGGCGTTATTTAGGGGAGCTTTACGGGTGTGGAGGGGAGCTCGATATAGTTTCAGATTAGCTAAATTTAGCAACATCGGGGTTAAGAGTGTTGTCATATTGAGACTGTTGGCATACTTAGTTCACTGACATTTTAAGTAAAGTCGTACAAGTTGCAGATTCAATCAATCTGTACGCTCTCAGTCTTCAAACCGAAACACCACATTTCGTAAAAGCCCATAATAATGTCTGTCCAAATGTGCGCAAAAGATTCTGTGTGAAGTCATGAGTCCAAGTAACACCGGCTTCCATCATGGTGCGCTAATTTTGAAGCAACTATAAAACCTGGCATAGTTATATAGTAAACTACAGATTGGCGTCCATCTTGGCAGCTTGCTTTTTGTTTGAACACTGCTCTGTTTCCCAAGATGCATTGCGGTATATGTTTAAGATGGCGCTTGTTGCACATGGCATATTGGTGAACAGCCGTTGACCCCAGTTTTGTAATTGGTGTTTTTATTACACAAAAGTCTTTTTTGACTTGCATTCTTTCAAAGAAGATGGAATAAGCTTTGCCCATAAAAGTAAATATATTTCTCTTTATTAAAAATAACAGCCAATCTTCGAAACTGAATTCACATATTGTTCGTGGTTAGTCTTCAAACAGGAACCCATCAAACTACCAGGCAATCCCCATCTTACATAATACAGGTCTGTTCTCAAACGGAATCAACAGTCTCAAGTCAAAACACGCGGAGTCCTCTGTTACCATAACAACCTCTTTACAAACAGATGAAGTATGTCACAATGAACTCAGAAAGTCATCTACATAGAAATGAAGTCATGTTTTGACCCAGTACTGTCCTCATCAGTCAAATCAGTCACTGATCAGTCAGCCTCATCAGTCAACTATTTCACAAAAAACACCTAAAAATAAACAAGCTGTCAAACTGTCTTCGGTGATAACATACAATGAAATATTGGGGATATCTCCAGGGAAAACACGAGTTCCACACCCAATTCCCCCTAGTGCTTCGCATACAGCTTTATTTTTATCATCAACGATCTTCTCGAAAAACGTGTAGCCTTTAAAAATCGAAGACTGGAGAAGCTGTAGTCCAGCCGAGAAGTGTAGAACAACACAACGACCCAGTTTGGCGCCGTGTAAGTGGACACCGCCTCGCAGGACTAATTACAAATTACGTCAGTCTTGCCGTGGCACAGGACACACTTCAGCCAGGCACGCCGTGATATCGATCCGTTTCAAACCGATATATTTTTGTTGTATGTCGCGGTCAAAATCTCGTCAAATGTTTATGTTTCATCTGAGGTGATACCTTTGTTTTAAACTCCCAAACCTGAGCTATAAAGAAAATTCTTTCCATTTGTAACTTCTGATAATTTCTTGTTGTAGTTAGGACAAACAAACAAACGATTATGTCATACATGTATTTCAACATGGCGTTGACAGAAACAACATTGATATTCTCGATCTGTTTACTTTTCTGTTTTCTGTCAAAATGTGTTTCAATTAATGTTTTGGGGCAGGAAAAGCTGTTGGGTTTCCTCTTAGCACATTAGCAAACACCCTAATAGCCACCAAGGTCTTTCGGGATGTTTCTGATACCATCAGTAAGTTCACAACTTGCATGTTTAATGCTAAGCCGTGATCGCTTTACACCAAGTGTGTATACACAAGGCACCACATTCCTTGTTGAGGTGGATGAAGGTACTTTGGCGTCGATATAATAAGGGTTCATGTACTATTCATCACGCGGTAGTGTGGGAGGGTTGATACCGTTTTAGCTCGGTTATCTTTAAAGTTGCTATCACTTTCCTTTAAGTTTCATAGTATACAAATATTGACAAATCAAGACCTATCATTAAAACTACGACTCACCAGGTGCTCCTGAAGCGTTCTAGTTTGCCGAGGGGAAATAAACCGCTCCGGGGATCGCCGAGGGAGTCGTAGTTTTAACCACACTGCACGGAGTAAAAACAGTCAATATTTGGTTTATAACACCACCTTCTGTCTAGACGTCTAGTCTAAACGGGTATAGTACATTGGTTGCTGCGGGTATATAGTACATTGGTTGCTACTGGTACTATGCGTCGCGCTCGTGCGGCTTTCTAGTACAAATGTTATTATAATAATATCACGTGACGCGCTTAAAACCAATCACAAGACTTAATTTAGAATAGGGGTGTTAACAAAAAGATCGTCGACTTTTAAATGACTTGTTTATTAAGACTGAAAAAACCCCACCCCGAAAACCAAATGAAGCCACCAGCTTGCAAAGCATTCACGCCCGCCCCTCAACGTTTGGTTCCCGTCCGTTTGCGGCAATTCCAATAACATCCGAAGCTGAATTCAAAACACTCAAACAAATCCCGGGTCCAAATTGACCTGGATTCCGGTTCCACGACCCCATTTCTGGGGTCAGGCTAACCCGGAAACTGGGTTAAAAAGGGGGATTTTACCTCGACTTTTGCGTCAGTTTGACCCATTTCTGTGTCATGTTGACACAGATTCCGGGCCACACTGACCCAGAAATGCGTCTGGCCTCCGGGACCCGGAACAATTCTCACCCGGGACTTTTTACACTGTATAATTTGTAAACACCGGGTCAACAAATTTGCTTAAAACTTAAAGCTTCCAAATTCCCTCTTTAAAACACAGTACACACCATGGAATGGAACATTCGTTGCTTTTTATCTTGAGACTTTATCGTGCCTTTTCATTCGAATGTGGGCCTATTCAATGTTCCTACACACTGGTGCATTGAAAGAAGGCATGCTCTATACACAAGGGCATCGGTATCTAAATCAGTAGCAAATCACGTACGCTTCCCCCATGCAGCATTAGTAATGATTCCTACCAACATGATCTGTCAATAAGAATGAATGATCTATAAAATATTGTGGACTTCTAGCATGACACATCTTGAACGTTGTATATTAAGTAAGTAAGGTCTTTAGAAAGGTTGTTGGCTTAAAATGTTTTGTCAAGCGTGCTCCGCTCCGTGTTTTGGTGGTGACTGCTTGTGTTAAGTATATGATTCTATAAGTATTAAGTGCAGTGTTAAGTGCAGATTCAAGTATTAAGTGCAGTGAATAGTAAGTTTTACTGGTTAGTAGTTAGTGTCACACTAAGTTTATTTGCAGTAGCTTCACTGCGATCTAACTTGTAATGAAATTGTCGTGAGAGACATTCTGTGGGAGGGAGAATTCAACTGAACTGCACCCAATAGCCTGTGCAAGTCTCGCGCGTTTTCGAACGTTAAAGCGCGCGAGTTTGTTTCTTTCACGCGTTAAAGCAAGGGACCCAAAGTGGTCCCAAAAATTTTCGAATACACGCGAGACTTGCACGGTCTATTGGAGCAACTTCTTTAAAGATTCATTTGTTTTTGGGTTATTATTTTTTGTTTACCCATCTTCGTCAGTTGTTTATAATGTGCTGTTTGCATTATTCATTCATTATTTGTAAAAAGACATTTGAAGAATTGCTTAGCAGAAATGAGTAAGCAGCAACATACCATTCATACACAATCTAAACATTTGCTTAGCAAATAATGTGCGATTTCCTGCTGAACAGATTTATGAAGTCGGACCCTGTAATGCAATCTAAGCCAAGAGGTGGACAATTGTCTAGAATCCTATACTGCTAAGTAACCATAGCCTGCTTTCATCATTTCGTATAATCTCACCAAGCGCGAGTCTGGCCATCCTGCTAGGTGATGTAAAAGTAGCTTCTTGCTGCGGAGTGCGCCATTAAGACGGTCTCACTAACAAATGAATTAGTCTTGACCATACTGTGTGCATGGTAACCCCCTGTCGATGCACGTACCCGGACCTTCATCACCTCAAACTTTGCCAAAAGTTAAATCCAAGTTTTGTTTTGTCAAGGCTTTATATTGGCAACACGGAGACTACCATGTTACCACAACACCACGCCAAAATGCAATAAACGTCTGAAACCAGCGTCTTATTACAAAAGGAAAGATTGAATTTATAAAAATGTCACACAACTGCGGTCTCGAAAACATGACATCGGTTTAAAATAAACGTGCCCAAATTTTGTTTCATACGCCAACAACAAATAAATTTACAATCCGTCACAATCCGTTACGGGAAATCCGTAATAACGGATTGTGAATCAATATAAGGATTGTGAATCTGTAATGACGGGTTGGAAACCCTTAATAACATAATTGTGAACTCTTAATAACGAATAAAAGAGAAGAAGAAAAAAATCGTTGGCGCTATTGGGCAATCGTAGCTTTACAAAGTGAAATCAAACCGCGTATTTGCCGAAAGCTACCATGAAAACCTACAATAACAACAACGTAAAACGAACTAAATTGTGGGTAGCAAAAACGATGCAGGAAGTAACACAAGGTAGTCGTAATGATTTGTCAGCTGGAATGTAAATCTCCAAGCACCTATTTCGTGGTAGCGATCGATCACCTTGCTTAAACCAAACTCATGATCATCAATTAAGGGTGTATATCGCTTCACGATCGTCATTTTATGAAACAAAACAACAAACTATAGGAAACGAACCGTGGGGAGGTTTGAGCCTGCCGTGTTCTAGATCTATTGAGCCTTAGCCATTGAATGCATGAGTTATTTTGGATTTTGGTTCTGAAGAGCCACTATCTCCATTGATACTTGTCTCCATTGATTGTAAATGGAGGCTAAAACCCTTCAATGTTTAAACTAGCGGAAGGTTTTGTGTTTTTTGTTGTTGTAGAATGTGCATGACTTTGGATTTGAGCTTCTTGAATTAGACTCGCTCCAGTGACCAACGGCGTTGAAATGTCGGATTGCATGAGAGGCTACATAAGGGGGGAATGAGTGGGGCTGTATAAAACATCAGTAAATAGGGGGGGTGGCAGTTTTATAGGGGGGCAGTTTGATGAATCGCGACGTGAGATGTCACTAATGGAGAGGTTGCACAGAAAGTGGGCCACGGCCATGTCCATTGGGGATGCCAGAAGTAACAGGTATCTCGGGAAGAGATATCACCCTGCGTACAAAACACGATTGTGCCAGCCGATATCGAATGATTGCAGCCATTATGTTTGTCTGAGAATATTGGATTTTGAGAAAGTTTGTCCAACGTGACGAGGCACGCTCCAGAGTTAATCACTTCGCCCATCTAAAGGACCTATAGCTTGCCTGGTTTGGCCACATAGTGAGAATGGAAAACAACAGACATCCAAAATGCATCCTACTTGAAACAATCAATGGGAAAAATAGACGGGTAGGCCAAGGAAGAGATGGGAAAATGACATGATATTGCTAACAGCACATTCTATACATGGAACACCGAAGAGCGCAAAATGGTAAGGGGAAAATTCGTGGAGCCAACGTCCTTTGGAATACGGTGCAAGATTGATTGATTGATGAGGCACTCATCAAAGGCTTTGCTGAAAATAATAAGGGAACGCGCTATCAATGCGGATGGAGGTACGAGGCTCGTCTACTACACGAGGACTAGTCACAGTCACAGTGTGTCTTTGTAAGTTGAGAAACAGCATGATTGACGAACAGTATATGCCCTAAAGCCATTAATTTCGTTCAGTTTAAAACAAAAATGAAACCGGCTTAATAGGTCAAAGATAATAATTATCTGCAATGTTTTGATAGTGTCATTAAAATGCGATTAAGTGAAAACACACTGGAACCAAAGTGTTATGGGAATTCTATCACACATCAGATATCACCTTCAACTTGCGGTAGAAGAACCCATAAGGTATAACACCCTATTTTTAAAACAATGTCCACATATATCAAGTTATACATTAAATTGAAGTTCCTGCTGAGAGAAGATCAGCAGTGAAATTTGTTTTTTAAATATCTCTTTCGGTTCTTGAGATATGACCTTTTTCATATGAAATTTTGTAAAATGGTTACTTCGTGTGCCGCTAATTTGATCATCTTCACATTATGGTACCTACAAAAGTTATGGAAATATGCTAAATTATACATCAAATTTAAGCTATTAATGTGAAAAATACACTGGTGTTATTTGTTTTCAATAGGATAATTAGTTGTTGAGATATTGGCTGTTGCACTTGGAGACGTTGTGAGATTTTAATAATTTTCTGGCAAATAATAATTAACCTCAATAAGTATTTTTACCAATTATAGGTCTATGATAATGGATTACAGAATGCCCATCACCCAGTCTCATGGATATCATTACCCTGGTAGAATTATTACCCATTGAGACTGTTAATCCCCCAATACCAAGGGGAACTCCGTAGACATGGCAGTAGGGTAATGGATTCCTTCATAGCCTGCAAATAGGTATCCCCAGGGAGCCATGTGTAACATTAATTACACACAATCTATCTAAAATCTTGCAGACTTTTGTTTAACGCATAGCCTGGCGAAACAAGAACCGCACTTAAAATATATTTCTATAGGTTAGGGATCCACAGTCAATACCAGATAGATCTAAAAACTCCCGAGTCATAATTGACTCGCATTTCGGGACCTGACCCATTTCTGGGTCAGGCCCATGACCCGGAAACTGCTTATTTTAATGGGATTTTAAACTCGAATTCTACGTCAGTTTGACCCATTCTGGATCAGGCTAACCCGGAACCTGGTATTAAAAACATGGGATTTGAAATCTGATTCTACGTCACATTGACCCATTCTTGATCAGGCTAACCCGGAAACTGGTATTAAAAACACAGGATTTGAAATCTGATTCTATGCAGTTTGACCCATTTTGGATCAGGCTAACCCGGAAACTGGTATTCAAAACATGGGATTTTAACTCTGATTCTTTGTCAATTTGACCCATTTCTGTGTGATTTTGACATAGATTCCGGTCAAACTGACCTAAAAAAGGATCATGCCCCAACGGGACCCTTAATACATTTCAATTCTGACTAGGGAGATTTTAGAGTGTACACCCGTTGGACATCACTTCAGTATTTGTCATTAATACGTCTCCCAGCTGATAGCCGTGCTATGTGGCTACATCCCGGGCGGAAAAAACAACCCCCACATGTATAAAAACTAACATAATTAAGGCATTTCACTGGACGGATACGAACTTAAGACGTCCGCCGGTCAATACAAAAAAACCTTTTAACTCCAACAGATATGTAGCCACGTAATATCTTTATCGGGTTGATTTCTGTCACGACAGAAACGCATCTAAGCAGCTGACTGTTCGCTGTCAGATTGAGATGACTGGGAGGCAGTTTCCCAAGCAATGAATTCTTTACGGTAACAATATATGGTGGGAGTCTGTTGGCATATCCTGGCCATTATAGAAAATAGCGGCAACGCCATTTTGAAGGCTCAACTTCGACTTGGTAACAATGGCCAAGAAATAATTATTGTACGGACAGAAATATTCAAATTTAAATTTAAAGATGAACAAATAATTCTTTCGAATGAACACAAAACATTGTATTCAGTTGAAACAATGTGATGACAGCTTCTGCCCTGCACCAATGAACGGTGGTGTACGGCATAAATGACGCAGCATGTGACGTCATTGTGAATCCAAAGCTTTGTTTATCCGGTGTGCGCATACTTCAAAAATCTGGATTGGGAATCACGTCACAACCATGTCTGATCGCCTTTGAGTTAGGCTATGTGTCCTTTGATGTCCCTCCCTTACTTAGTTTTTTTCTGATGCGTCCTGCGGGAACAAAGTAAAGTACTGGTGGGATTCGAACCCAAAACAATTCGTATATGGAGCAGACGTCCAAATCGCCACAGCAGTTTACCCGCCCCGTGACGAGAGACCAATTTGAAGTCTAGTTTTGGTGATACAAATCAGTACAGAAGTTAGTACACAGATTCTATACATTGATGTATAAACGTCGACCCAGAGAAAAGCCTTGAGCAGAATCAAGACAGTTTAGTATATCCATGATACCAGGAACGATATAGCATTGTTGCCCTTTTTCGAGTAGATAAAGGACGGAAGCACTCAATGGGGTTCGTAAGTGCACTTATCTAACCCACACTTAAAGGTGGGTTTTCTTTAAATCACTGGCTTTGAGTTGATGTATGTGGTTATAAAAGGTCACATGTTTATATGATCAATTAAGACGTGATATCGGTATCCAGGAAAGTCTCCGAATATTTTGTCAGAAAACAATTGATAACGCTTCAGTTCCCCCGTCATTGATTCAGCAGCAATGAATGCTTTTTTTATTTCTTCGAGTATGGTGTCTTTTAACGAGAAACGTTAAAAAAACCTACAATTTCTGATCTCTTGACCCGTCTAGACATGTTTCCCGTCTCGGGAGCTCGTAGACCATCAAGGAGAGATCTTATATTGATTGGTACTCAACGGCAATCACTTTCCCTCCCTCGGATGCAATTTCCAATTTTGACATGTTTTACGTCTATAAGGACTTCCTGAACAACTAGAAGGTATTTCACAAGCCACTCACAGTCGGGATATCCGCTTGACAAGCCTGGTGAAGTAGGCGCAGACCTTATTAAGCAAAAGGGCGAACGTGCAGAGACGAACGATGGCAGCGGATGTACGGATTTTTGCAAGATTTTCACAAGATTTTCACAGCCCTTTACTTGTAGTGATTACTATACACTGATACAAATGCTGGGTAAATATTTTCATTTCTGCAATTGTTCGTCCTGTTTTGCTCAAGTATTTGGCACATTTTGCAGTTGGAGTAAATATGAAGGGTACCCAGTGTTGGGTGTATTTCCAGTCATATTCGTTGGGCAATTGATATCCGATAAATGCGCACAATGTTGTTTTGTTTCAAATACCGATTCATTTTGGTAGAACATTTGGCAATATTCCACAAGTTTGTGGAATTTATGTAGACAAGAGGGAATCATATCCCATGCGTTACTTAGCCAACTGTTGGGAAACGTAGTAGGCCTAGTACATATTAAGCACGTTGCAGGCTGGGGGAGGGGGAGACCGATTTAGAAAGCCGGAACAAAACAATGTGTGTCTATTATAAGAAAGGCATCAAAAACCAAGAACCACAAACAATGGTTCAAAGTTCAAGGTTCAAGACTCGTTTATTTTCAACATTATCAAAATGTAAACTGACAATATCAATCAATAGAGAACATTACAAACAATTCATCTTTACTGTATAGATTTTACGATTAGATGCAAACAAATACGACCTATGAGTAACATTGTATGAGTATGTTTGCAATATGGCGCTTGGTATAAGATTTTATTATTTATGTCATACTTTTTAACATTAGGCCTACTCTTAAAAACAAGATTCATGTATTTTGAAAACCGTGGACGTCCTTGATTTTAATAGTTTTTTGTTTTTTGTTTTTTTAAAACATTTTTTCGGGGGGTGGGTGGGAGGGGCATCATAGGGGCTATCGCTATTAAAGTATTATACTGTTCAAAAATTGGGGAACAATAAATTAATGCACCGTGTCGGGAGGGATATACCTTGCATTTGGTATTAATATCATTTTTTTATGAATGAAGCCTTTTAGATTAAAATCCACTCAGCTAATTTGTGCAAATAGTTAACCAGCTTTCATTCTTTCATTATACGGTACTCTAAAACTTACTACATTAATGATGCACAACAAAAGTGCAACGCGATGTTTGAATAATGAGGCTTGCTGTATAGATCAAACTCTAAATCTTTCAAATCGGTAACTATGTTTTTTTCCAACTTTAAATTTAAATGCAAAATAGTGCTGCTTACACAATTCAGAATCATAATCGATCGGTTTTATATTGATGTAGAATCTTCAACCTAAACCAACTGCTTTAAATTTTGGGAAAAAACACGTTTTGATAAAACAGTTTATGCTTCGTGCAGGAAGGAATGACGAAGCGGTCCAGAAATTTGAATTTGTTTCTACACAAACATTTAGATGGCTAATAAATCGGTTGAAGATTGTGCGAAAAGGTTTTGTGATGGGAAAATTTGGCACGTTAAACAGAATGGGAAACAGCAATAATTCGTTTTTCTCGTTGCTTTCAGATTTGTTGAAACTATGAGTAACTAGACATTAGATGTAGGGTTGTCGTTTCGTTTTGGTCAACGTACTGATTTATATATAGGCACAGAAAAGAAAAAATCAATTAAAGTCACCTGCAAAAGTTTCAACTGATTACAGTGCCTATACTTGTTGAGAAAACAGCAAACAACTTTAACGGTATTTTCACCTGAACGTATATAACACATCAGCATTCGCGAACGGACACTAACCCAGAAATCTGAGAATCATTTCTCAAGATTCATTTTTATTCCCTAATCAACGGGGACATTTCAGACGAAATCATTTCAGGATGCTTTTTTCATTACAATTTTTATAACAAGTAAGCTTTTAGATATAAAAGTAAAAAACAATTATTATTATTATTATTATTAAATTTTTTTTTTGGGGGGGGGTTACCAAACGATGACCCTACCTCAAGCTTTATGTGCGGCAATACAAACGCTTATCTTGCAGACAAATCAATGAGGCTGACAAAAACAGTATCCCACCACAAAATATTCAAATTTGACACTGGCCCGCAAATACCTTCCTTTAGAACAACATTCCCATTTGATTTGTACACCACCGTGTACACATTTCGGAATCTCAGTATGTGGCCCTCTAGTGGCCTATTCTGTCCAGCAAGCCCAGCGACGGTAGGGTGTCCTACACCGACAACCATCCTAATTTCTTTCCCCATATGATTTGTGTTTATCCCCGCGATGCAACCCTGTTTGGTCCACCGTTTGTCAAAACGCAAGGGTAAGCCCTCCCAGAGTTTGCGAAAATGTTGACGTTGTGAAGAAAAATCCCCGCGGCCCTGATGCTCAATTCGATCAATCAACACCATAGTGCGTTAACTAACGACGCATAAAAGCTACGGTTTAACGACAACATGAATGACAACGGGCGCCCATCACAAGAGTCAGATCCTGCTGTCGTTATCTGTGTAAATATAAATCTGCCCTTCAATTTGGTTTGTAGGAAAGGAAAAATGATACGAGCCCCGAGGTGGGTATTAAATCAAGAAAGAGTTGAACCCCAAAAGCAAATCTTGCATAGGTGTACGAGTTAAGTAGACATAAAACCTACCATTTTGGCGGCAATAAAAGCAATTTATCTTAATAGTGTCTAGACGAGACTATCTTGAAGAGAAACTGACAAAATAAGCAATTTGCGGCGTTAAGAAACTGCATGTGTAATGCGCTTCTAAAAAAGTTTCCATTAAACGCCAGGGGAAAAAATGCAACCTACGAGATTTGTTCCTGTTTGAATTCCAAGGCGTACATTTCCGAGTGGTTTAAATGTAATTAGTACCGGCTGTAGAGGTTTTGCCAATTCTGAAGACATTCAGAACATACTACATCGAAACGTGGAGTTGTATTATGCAACTGGTTCTTGTGTTAGAACCACCCCAATCTAATCGATTCTTTCACTTAACTTTCTCTGGAAACTCTATCGGTCACTTCTTTTTCGTTACTAACTTGAAACACAATTTACGAGATATGAACTTCGGCAAGCTGATTTTGTTTTGGACAAATGTATTGTTTATGATAGCTCACGGTACGGTAAGTTGTCAAAACTGAATACAGGCAAAATAAAGTATATTTGATATATATATATATCCTACAACCAACGTTCATCACACATTATTATCAAAATGCTTGCGGTTTGGAAAAAGAGCATAACTTTGTCACTTGTTCCTACCTGAGGATGGTTGCACTGTTCAGCAAGTTTGCCACAATCCCACTCCAACAAGAGGGCTCCTTGCGTCACGTATACTAGCTATGAGCTAATCTATTAGTGCGGCTAGCTATAGAGGACATGTATCTCACACCGAAGCGCCTCTACACTTTCTCGTCCCTCTGCATAACCGAAGACACTGCCGCTTCCGTAAAGGGAGATCCGACCGTATGTAACGGGACACCGAGAGCATCTAAGCACACACTTACCACGGGGATCACGTTTTATTTTAACTTCTACGCATGCGTTGTTTGAGGTGGATGACAAAAGGCATGCGCAGGTGAACGATACTTCGATAGGATGGTGGCAGCTGTTCTTGAAAACGGTGGTTTCATTAATATGTGTCTTCTGATAAATGGGGGAGAACGGGAGAACCATCATTAAGGCCATGCTTTGACGAAATAGATTCAACGACGACGTTGGCGAAACGTTAAAAATTACATTAACTTTTTAAGCAACGCATCTGCGTCTAAACGGGCGATTGATAGTGCCCAACACTGCAACATATCAACAGGTTAAAACAATGGTCTTCATTGAGTTGCTTCATTGAGGTGACGTTGTTGAATGCATTTATTCAACACAATACGACAACGCCACGCGTGATCACTATTACCAAACGTAGCCCTGGAGGACTCTGTGCTTCGTGTCTGACATTATGTGTGCAAATTTGTCTTAAACTATAAAAATAATACCCTTTTCCCACCAAAAATTCTATCTAGGAGTTAATCTAAAAGGTAAAGGAGTTAAGTTAAAGTAGCATTGCCCGATTTGCGCCGAAATATAAGTATGTATATTTTTTGAATTTTTTCTTTGAACGAATTTTGACAGATGATGTTGTTTCTAAACGAAAACATATACAAAAACTTCCATAATGCCATGGACAATGCACAAAATTGCAAAAATAAATGTAAGGTACAAAAATGATTGTACGGCATGGCTGATGGACATGACTTAATGTTGGGATCCTGACAATAACTCATTTTTAGGTTTTAATTAAAAAACTACAATTTTTTTTTGCAAATGCCACGGACAACGCACGAAATATACATGCAACATGCAACATTGTTTGTTCATGGCTGGTGGACGTGAGTTAATATTGGGATCCCGACATTAATAACTTATTTTTAGTTTTTAATTAACCAACACTTATCATCGACAAATCTTTCGTGCAATACCATAAAGGCAAAGTACACCTTTGGTTTTGAGAATCGTTTGGTTGTTTTAATCCTACATAAACGTAGTGTATACAATAAAACTAACCTGTTAAATTTCATTTCAAAAGGTTGCCGCGTTTTTGAGATTTCGCCGAAAATCCGGAGCGAATAATTTATGTCCACGCAGGAAGACTAATCCCAAAAATAGGAATACACAATCTGAGAAGCGTTTCTGACAGTAACGTTTTGGGGGTATAACAGCTGATATATATTTTTTTCATAACTACATTACTTCAAAGTGAAATGTTTCTCAAAATGCTTTATACTTTCATAAGCTGCTGTAGGCTTCTAACCAATAAAGTTTTATTGACATTTATTTTAAGAGTGATTAATTACTAAACGTATCCCTCCCTTCTAAAAGACAGCTGGTAGCGTTCTAGAATCTATCGAATAGAAATATTTACAATTTTAAATACATTTTCAGATCAAATCGGCAAAAAACGGACATAGCATCTTCAAGTCGACATTATTTGGCGCTATACTCGGGGAACAATTTCTTCCTACGACTGCAGATAATTGGATAGATTTGTACACTAAACACTTTTATGAAATTTAGAAACGATCACCACTGAGTGGCACATAATATGGCAAGCATAACTGTTATTTGTGAAGTATAGGTGCAAATCGGTCCGTAAATCCGGGAGCAGCACAGATGCAAAAAGATATTTAGTGAAATACAAAGCCTTTCACAAATTTACACACAAATTGACAATGATCGAAGAGACAAATGAAAAGATTTCCAATCAGACTTCACGAAATACTGCCATAAGCGAACAAGGTGTCAAAACATCACTCAAATTCCTTATTCCTAACTTTGTCTCTTCAAGAAAATCTGGAAGGCGAAGGGAGGCCAATGACGAATCCTGAGACCAGCAAACAAAATCCTGACAACAATCACAAAATCACATGCCTGTGAGTTAGAGATTAATGCGCACAATTGACAATGGAAAATCCTAATGTGAAGAAGTCCTTCCATGTTGCATTGCTGAACCCCTTGAGCTTTACAATGGCAACGTCGCCAGTTTATAATTCTAGGGTTGTTTCTTCGGATTGAACGGACGAGCCCGTGCAACTGAAATCAAGTTTTGTTTTCAAGAATGGTGAATCAAGGGGAAGATTTCGTACAAATCCGACCGAAAGTGCCGCGTGTCAGATTACTGCAAAAATGCAAGAATGTTCTGTTATGGCTGTGCAGTGCCTATATCCAGTAATGCATTGTATACACACTACGATGCAGAACAATTTGCTTACCTAAATGATCCGTGTGTATATAGATGTTGAACAAACACCGTAGGCTGTCTTGTTTTGATTAGGTACCAACGAAAGTTTGATATAAAACATTAATTCTTGCACTGATCAGTACGAACAAAATGTAACTGCAAACCGAACATGAGATCTTCATCAAAGTGTGGCCATTTTGAATTTACCCATCCCATGTAAACCATCACAACTGGACCAAAGACAAAACATAGTCCCGTGGCCGAGCGGTTTAGTTCACCGAACCCAAGTTCTAGTGTTGTCAGCAGCAGAGTGCTGGTTCGAATCCCGGTCATGACACGTGTGCTCTTGAGCAAGGCACTTAATCATAATTGCTTCGTAAAAAGTTGGGAAGGTAGTGCATGATGCTTTACCAGCAAGACTTAGTGGATGATATCCATGCCTACATCCTTATGGACTTTGAATGGCTTAACCCTGTTTCAGCACCAGGAGTCGATTTCACAAAGCCTTAAGATTCATCTTAAGATGAGTTGTCAGTATTACCATAGTGATTCGTATTGTGACATCACTCCTTGCTAAGCAACTACGATGGATTTGCACTTACGATCAATCTTAACTCTTTGGGAAATCGAGCCCAGGAGTAGGTGGCAATGGTGGCAACGTGCCCCTTTGTGGCAGTTGGTTTGCGTTGACAGCCCAAGTCAGTTAAGTGTAGCCCTCACTTGAAGTGACCTTGTGATGTTAGACGATTTATCATTTAAAATAGAAAAAGAAAATAAAGTATTTGGTCTAAGGAATATATTAGTTTTGTATTGCTATTATTTAATGATCATAACAAAGATGAAGATCCATTTACCTGTAGTATTGAAGGCACTGGAACAACCAGAAGCTCTTTCCTCCGAAGAAACAACTTCACCAAGCAACTGCAAAAGAAACGAAACTGCTTTTGAAAATACATATAACTAAAATAAACGTTACTGCTCTTGAAAATACAAAATAACTGCTCTCCAAAATAAAAAGACGATGGCACTAACGGGCTTTCGTAGTGAAAAGACAGAAGCCATAGAATTTACATGCGTACATCACATATGCACGCAAGCAGATATACCAAAATGTTTTGTAAGAGAGGCGCTACTACTTTTTATTACGTCAACTACTTAACAACTCTTAGTTATTAAACAACAATCAATTGCTGTGAAAACATAGTTTTAAATAGTCATTAATAGTCATTAATGCTAGTTTTCATTTACATCTATCTTGTTGTCAAAATGTTGTGTTTAGCCGTATGGCTAATCTTTCTGGTGGCATACTATGCGACCGGTATAACAGTGTGCCAAATTACTTGCCTGTACCACCAAAGGCACAATATTCCCAAATAATTACCCCTCTCTGTCCCACAAGTGATGTGTCTATGGTGGCCCTGAAGGGACATTGAACATATATATTTGCGTGAATATTTACGTAAATATTCATGGTTTTTGCCCTAAATCGCAAATATTCACGGTTTTTGCCCTAAATCGCAAATATTCACGCAAATATTCACGCAAATATTCACGATTTGTGACCAAACGCAAATATTTACGTAAATATTCACGATTTGTGACCAAACGCAAATATTTACGTAAATATTCACGTAAATATTCACGATTTGTGCCGCAAATCGCAAATATTCACGTAAATATTCACGATTTGTGCCCCAAATCGCAAATATTCACATAAATATTTACGTAAATATTCACGATTTGTGCCCAATTCGCAAATATTCACGTGAATATTTACGTGAATATTCACAATTTGTGCCCAATTCGCAAATATTTACGTGAATATTCACGTAAATATTTACGTGAATATTTGCGAATTGGGGCAAAAACCGTGAATATTTACGTAAATATTCACGTAAATATATATGTATGATGTCCCTACAGGGCCACCATATGTGTCCCACACAAAGCCTTAACGCATAGGATTGATGGATATAAAAACTACAGCTCAATTATAATACCAAGGGCACGCTCCCTGGCCAATCAGTAGGCATAGCAAGCAGACTTCTGACCCAGGCCACACAGGGCAATATTATGGTGGCCACAAGGAAGTGGACCGCCCACCAACAAGGGCTGACCGGCTCAATAGCATTCCAAGTAAAACGGTATTCAAGACGTCGTGGGTTCGACTCTAGCATCAATCATTTCTATATATTAATTCAGTTGTGTATCCTTTTTTCCCTTTTGGGGGGCAGGAACATTGGCGTTACCGCAATTTTCATTAGGGGGCGGGGCAAGATGGTGCAGCGAAGACATATTTTAGGGGGCTATTTAATGTATCAAACTATTTATTATTGTTGTTGTTGTTGTTTTTTTTTTTTTTTTTGGGGGGGGGGGGGCAAGAGGGTGCAGGGTTCCGAGCAGGGATGGGGCAACCGACCCCTGCAACTCCCCCCTCTAGTTACGTCACTGCGAATGGAACATTTGATACGAGCCCAACATTCGTATTCATTCCAATGACCGAGAAGGCGATCACCGACAGAAGGCTTCATGCGTGTTCTCAGATTTAACCTTATCCGGAGAACTGAATCAATTTGTCTGGTGTTTAAAATGATCACTATTCGCTGCACCCACCGCGTAACTTTCCCGCCTTCAAATCCATTTTGATTGTCGTCTAACATCAACAGATCAGTCCGCATGCAAAGGCAAAATCGATGCCAAGTATGTCGTCAGCGGATTCATTACCTCTCGTATCCTGGTCGGGACATGCTTTACTTTGTAAGAAGCTCCTGGATTTTCTCCCTCTCCAAGTTAGAAATCGAATTCTTAAAACTTCTGTTCGATGAGTTTAAAGCTGTAAAAGACTTATTTTGTTTTACAACCTGAACAAAATTCTATTACTGACAAGCAACAGGGAATTTACGTACGCCATTTTAAGTTCGTTTTTGTTTTGTAAGTTCACGATCAATTGTGTAATACTGTTGTCCAGGTTAGCCTCAAAGTGGATGGAATTGAAAGAGCATTCGTGGAAAAAACAGTTTTGCACATGATACCTTTAAACTACCATATTTTGAACACAAATTTACCGATTTCTTAAAATTTTTTCACCACTAATACTTTACAGTCACCACTTTCATGTTATCAAAAAAATAAATGTAAAATCTTACAAGAAAGTAGGTAAACACGGCTATCAAATAACGGTATACACTTTTGGTTGAACCACCCCGTAGCGTCACTGCAGTGGTTTACTGCTGGCACGCAATATGCCACTGGTTTTGGGCAGAAGTATTTACAATCCAACAAAACCGCTAGTTTTCAATCCTTGAGTATAATAATTTTGACTCTTTTTACAAACTACTTCTAAGACGACGACCCACTCTTTTAGAAACCAAAACATTATTGTTTCCACCATACACAGAGCCCTTGACCAGCAGATTAATGAACCTTGTCGCAGAAGCGAATACCAGGGTTCAATATCCACGCGGCGTGGTCTCTAATAAGATTTATCGATTAAAAATAGCGCAAACAATTTCTAAAGAGTACCCCCCTTATCCGCCAAGACACACCCCCAGGCACAATTACACATCCGTACTGTCATTGTACAACACAAATGTTTGAGCCGGATAAAGTCTCTTCCACATTGCAAACACCTCTCCTACTTGGCCTAGCCTCTATGCATTCTAAAATACCTTCCATGATTGGTTGATTTGTTTCCAACAAATTAAACACTATTTTTGAACATTTTGTGTAACATTGCTACAAACTATGGCTATCTGTTTTTGATTTGCAGTTTATGGCTTTCAATAGTTTTCCAGCCTGGGTTGGCAAAAACGCTGTGACGTTTCAATAGAAAGGTCTATATCTCTTCAAAGCTTGATTCACTAATGTGATCAAACGTGATGGGACACAACCCAAAACATGAATGGCTTAATATTGCAGTAAAGATGGACACAAGCTTCAATGTAACCTACAAATGGGACAAGATTGTCACTACGGATACCACTGGGATTTCATCATGGGCGATGTTAAATTATGAGCTGTGGCCACATATGGGATTACATCTTCCTCAATTTCCTGTGCAGGTCTATTGAAATATAGGCAGTGTAAAAGGGAACTTTACTTTTCAAACAGTAGACTTGAGCTTGTTGTGGTGTCACGATAAAGGTTATTGTTGTTGACTCTACAAAATATCACGATGATTTAATTTTTAGGAAATCAAGAAAGTTGTAGTTTTGTGATCGTAGAAGCACAGTTAGAGCCAAATACCAATGGCTGAATCACAGACGAAGTACTTGCCGTTAAAGACAGCGTATACTTTTGGTAATTGTCAAAGACCAGTATCCTCACTTGGTGTATCCCAACACAGGCATAAAATAACAAACTGGCTAACATTTTGGCTCAATTGTCATCGCAGTTGCAAGAAAATAATGACAGAAAAAACAAACACACTTCTTGCATAGAATATTGTGTGTTTTCAGATGCATTAAAAAGGCTTAAGTTCATGCATGACACTTTTCTCAGACTCAAATTTGTGGGTGGGAAAAATTACCCATTCCTCTAAAACTACATTTACTTCAAAGGGAGTTGTTTCTCACAATAGTTTTTAATATCAACAGCTCTCCAGTGCCTTTTACCAAAGTTTTTAAAAGTCATTAATTTGTGGAGTAATTACCAAAGGTATAACCTCCCTGTAAGTTACGATGTCGGTGGATATCAAATAAAAAGCCACATCGTTACGGTTTAGGCAAGGTTAAACGATGAAACCAAGTCAACAGGTGATGTTAAATAATACACGAGCTTAAATCTGTTATTATATGTATATTTTTAAGCATTTTGGATTATGTTGTGACCAGCTTTAAATTTAAAGAGCTGGTTAACACTCGATGCATGAAAATACGTAAACATTACTCGAGTTTGCTTTTTGTGAAACGCAGTCACACTTCATCTTACAGATCACAAAGGACACAGATTTTGGTTTCTATATTTGTGATTTAAAATATTCCGTAACAATGAGGTTAAACAAACAGCGTTGCAACCAACGACTTAGTACCAATCCTAAATGAAGTTACATGCGGATCCGGACGTTACTCCCCCGTCATCTCAATTGATCAACAATCCTTGCGCGTGACCTAATCAGGACTTTATAATCCGTGTGTTCCGAGAGAGTAAGAAAATGACCAAGATTTGCTCGAGCGTTGTGGAGTTTTATTTGAGATATTCTTGTCACACTGACATACAGCTTTTTGGCTTGTGTCTGTCTCTCCTTGTTATTATATATATATTTTTTATATACCTGCTGTGGAGTGATTGGATGGTAAAGTCCAGTAATCACGCCAAGCGAATCTCCAAACAATCCCACTGTATTTTGGAGATTTGCAGCTTCTCTGCATTACGTCTTTCGTGTGGTGGAATTCGTAGCGACTTGTGCAAACAGCGCAGACATTTTTAGCCACGATTTTTTCTTTCCTTTTATGTTTTGTTTTGTTGGCAGTCTCGGGGGATTCAGGCGAGTTTTCTTATGAAGATGACGTTTGCTCTGGCATCAAGTCCAATCAAAACTGACTTTAGAGGATTTTCGACAACCTTTTTACAAACAAACGTATAAAGCATCATCAAGTGTGAAAGTTTAACGTCCTCGCCTTAGTCCAGGAAATATATAAAGTTGTTTTCTGTAAAAATTAAAGTAAATTTGGCAGACTTCATTATCACCATCTTTATCATACATACCTTCATTTCCGTATGTGTTATTTTTCTTTCTGCTGCTATCTTGTCAGTTTTTAAAACAAGTAAACTCAGTACCTTCATGTCATTAAAAGTTAGAGTGTAGGTACAACGTTGGTTAGTATACACTAGTAACGCAATTAGAGGGTCTCACGAAATAACATTTTACAGTATTTTCATTTCAGAGGACCCCCGAGGGAAAATAAACAGCCATCTCTGTGGGGGTGTTAAACTGCAAAAACGTTGTAATTAATGTTGATATTTTCAAACCAGACATGGAAATTTATTTGGAAATAATGTTATATATCCCAAAGGGTTGCCAATTTGGCTTGTCGTGGCAGAGTGGTCTAGTTCACCAGACCCAAGTTCTGCATGGTGTGGTGTTATAGAGTGTGGGTTAGAATCCTGGTCATATGACACTTGTGCCCTTTAAGCAAGGCACCTGACCATATTGCTTCGTAAAAAGCTGGGAATGAGCTGACAACTTGTCAGAGATACAAGTTTACTGAACGGAAAGAGGACAAGACACATGGTGTGGTGATTCCACAAACCAAGAATCATTATTCAAAGTACAATACTAAAATGGAAAACGTGGACTGCGCTCATCGAATCTCACGGTCACATGATGCGAGGTGAAGACTTAAAAAGCATGCAACAAGTTGCAAACCAATATGTCAACAGAGTCAAATGCATGTGTGCTGCGACACATTGCTAACAAATAAACCTACACAACAAATTCGGTGAAATACCAAAACATGTTTAGAGACCTCTTCCTCGCTCTCCTCAAACTCAAGTAGTTTATAACAGTTCCAATAATTGTCATGTTTACGCACACTTTCCCACGAAGACGCGCTTTCAAAAGGACGATAAGACTAAGAGCTGTGTGAAATGTTCGGTCACGACGGAAATTTGCCTGAAGTGGGGTCGAGGGTGAAAAACGTTCAATGTCTTCTTTATTCCGACTTCAATCTCCAATCGATGGGTTGCTATTGAAAAGTGTCAACGCAAATATTGCCGCCTTGTTCAGATGCGTCCGGATCTCTCAAAGAGAATGACTTGGGGAGTGTAAATGTTCGCTCTTATTCTCCCGGACTCAGGATTCTTACTACACTTTAAAAACTCCCGGGTCCCGAATTGACCGGGAATCTGCGTCCCAGAGGTCATGATGGGTCAGTGTGACCTGGATTCTGGGTCAACATGATCCAGAAGGGACGTGTGAGTTTATAAAGTGTGTAGAACGGACCCAAAACTGTGTCAAACCGACGCAAATCTGAGTCCAAATTAAAATTTGTAACCAGTTTCCGGGTCAACCTGATACTCAAATGGATCAAGCTTTCCGGGACCCGGATTCCGTTTTTTTCTCAGAGTGTGCCCCCCCCCCCAAAGTCATCAAGGCTGGGGGGGGGGGGGGGGGGGGTGGTACATCACGGTTTCAGAGCTATCCCTTCCCATAAAACCATGGCAATTCCACCCATTCATGATCATTTCAAAGGAAACTATAGTTAAACCTATTGGATCTTTGTTTATAAGCTTCCCTCTTTTGAAGGAAACTGAATCTCCACACAGGAAACAATTTATACGGGGGAAGCTTTTTGAAAAAAAACTTTATCTGGATAGCTTCCTGTGGTTTCGATCATAAACTTTAAAAACAGTATTAGAAACAAGGCGTGCACTGATTGTTAAAAACCTTCAATTGAACCGCCCTCTAAACCCTTTGGTTCGACCAATCCGGTACTTCCAGCTTTGAGAAATCCCGTATCACGTTCTCTACCTTTAGAGCTCTGGTAATCCAACCGAAATCCCAAACAGGTGAAGGAATGGGCTTTAACATTGTATCAAATGATCATATAAACGCCCAGCTCTCTTCAGTAATACGCCCTTTGCATGAGTCAGCCATCTTATGTCTTGTTCCCCGACGACGAAATTTCTCTTAGCGTGCATTGATAATTGTGAACCATGCAGCCGCGGCAACCGCGCTGTTGTTTAGTCAACACGATAAAAAGCTGCATCAAATTGGGTGTTATATTCCTACTCCAAATTGTTTCACATCCCACTCCTACGCACACGGGACTCATGGGGGGGGGGGGGGGGGGGGGTGGGATCAAACCCTTCTGACACCACGGTTTCATCTATGTATGAACTCCCTATATAAGGCCAAATAAAAAAATATACCAGTTGATCGTCCTGATTTTTCCAAAAAGAGGAGGATGAGGGCCTTTTTATTTTTTATTTTTTAATTTTTTTCTAAGATGGCCGCCAAGTATTTCAATTCAAACAGGCCACCAATTCTTCAGTTTGAAATCACCGCAAACTTTCTTTATATCTATTTGTTGCATGGGGTAAGTTTACATCAAAAATTAAAATATATATGTCAAGGGTGGATTAAAAATACAAACAAATTTTATTTTATTTTATATATATTTTTTTTAAAGGAAAAATCAGAAAAAAAAAGAAAAAAAAAAGGATGCGGCCTCAAAAAAGGATGTGGGCGGGGACGATCAACTGGTATTTTTTTTACTTGGCCTAATGCTAGCCCACCTTGCTTGTTGGGCTGTCTTTGCTCTCTTTTAATATTTTTAGTTTTAACATCGGTCTTATCATAGTCACTAGGCAATATTAATAAGACCGATGTAACGATGTTAAGACTAACTAAGACTGAGTAAGACTAAGACTTAAAGAGAGCCATAACAGCCTAAAAAGTATGATGCCTGGCATCATTCATAGAGCAAGGACAGAACTGGCATATAGCCACACCCAAAAAGCCAACTCACCCTAGCTTTCTCTGCCCGGCCATAATCTCCAAAGGTTTCACATTATACCGGCTTTATACAGTTGAAAACTCATTTGTCAGTGAAACCTGTGAGCATTGTTACTCCTTGGGTGTGTTTTCTGTAATTGATTTTTTTGCCTCTTTCATGAGCAAGGGATGTTTGTTTCATTATGGCAGGAATAAAGACTGTTGTAAACTATCAGAGCATTGGTAATTTTTACTGATCCAGGCAGCGTATTAAATTTGTGCAGTGGTTGTAAAAATGTTCACGCTCTCTTTCATATAAACATGAATAACACAACCGACACTCACCGGACGGTGCTCAATGGACTGAAGAAGAGCAATAAGTCAAACAGCGTCACCACAAGAATGTATTTGAATCAAGACTAGCGTAATGCCACTCATTGATTACATTAAACACAATCGTAGGCTATCTTACAAAAATTTGCATTCAATGTTAAAGTCTGACAAGTTGTTATTTTGTCATTCTTAGAAATTAGTCAACGGCAGGTGAACCACTTATTGACAAAGTCAAACTGTCATGTTATACAGACAATTATACATATCAATTTGTCATGTTAAAAAGATAAATAAACAAATCAAACTGCCGTGTTATAAAGAAAACTATACATATCATACTGTCATGTTATAATGAAAATTATACATATTAAATTGTCACGCTATAGACCATGTGACCTGTGACGTCACATGTTTACATAAGAGCCACGGAGCCTGGACTTCCTGCAGGCACATTTGTACACAGCTCAATGGAAGAAAACAAGTAATCTAAAATTTTATGGAGATTGCACTGTCCGATTTTTCTCAACTTTAATATGAAAAAGGGGGGGGGGGACATCTCAAAAGCTGTAAAGCAGTTGCTTTTGTAACTATTGATTTGATGTAAAATATTATGACACAAAATGTACATTTTCCCATATGGCCTGTGTAGGTCACCATTTCTGTAAACATAGGTTACATGGTCTATAAAGAGAATAATAACTCTTGTTTAGAGAGCGCTTCTAGAAAAGTGTTGTAGCAGGTACCCGTCAACCATTATAGATAGGTTGCAGTATGACGTAAATCGGCCATCTTTACGGGCAATTTGGAACACACAGTCATGCGTTACGCGTGAGAACGGCGTGCAGCACGCGCACATTTCACAAAACTCATTGCATGATTAGTTAGTAAACGACGTAGACTTGTTGACAAGTCGTTAATGATGGTTGCGGTGAGTCGAGTCGCGTGTGGTGCTGTTGCGTAATAAAGAATGCTCTCGCGAGATCACTGCTCTCGCGCGAAGTTGCTGGCTGCCGACTCTTCGTCATTAACGACTTGTGAAACCCGCCGGCGGTACATATTCATTTATTCATGTACGGACACAGTGTACATTACGGTTGCTGTAGCGACGATCATGAAGACGAGTCCATTTTATCTGAGGGTAGTACTAATTTTAGTTACTGTAAATGTACTGAATGTTTGCGCTTGAGACATCTGTGGGTATGTTTTGTGGGTGTTAACTCCTTCATTAGTTTAGTAACTAAAGAAATAAAGTAAACTTATCTTAAACTGCATTATTATAATAATTGTTTAAGATGTGTGTTTTGCCTCATAAAAATAAATATGCCTACCGTGAATAGTTACTGATACGCTCCAATCATTTAACCCGATGTGTTCTACAGTGATTGTGTGTATTAAGTGTGTATAAACAACGGACACGGAAACCAGTCAACTCGCCCCCTAGCAAAGTCGCCAATTTAAAAAAAGAACATGTACAAAGTCACCAACTACAAATTCGCCCCTAGCAAAGTCGCCCCCTGACAACAAACTCGTCCCCTCTCATAGTCGCCCCTCACAACGGAATTTAACAAATTTGTGTGATTGGACTTCAGGGCTTCGAAAGCTATCTTAACGGAACGAAAGAGGAATTTTGGGGAACGAAAGAGGAATTTTTGGGAACGAAAGAGGAATTTTTGGGAACGAAAGAGGAATTTTTGGGAACGAAAGAGGAATTTTTGGGAACGAAAGAGGAATTTTTGGGAACGAAAGAGGAATTTTTGGGAACGAAAGAGGAATTTTTGGGAACGAAAGAGGAATTTTTGGGAACAAAATCTCATTGCGAAGGAACGGGAGAGTATATTTAGAGAACGAAAGCATATTTCGGACGAATGAAAGTATTCGGGCAACTAATTCAAAGTCGTATTTTGATGAAACGAAAGCTTGTTTTTAGGGAAAGAAATCTCCTTTCGGTGGAAAAAAATTCATTTTTATTGAACGAAAGCATATATTGAGCGAACAAAATTATATTTTGTGCGAACAAAATCATATTTCGAGGAAACGAATGCGTATCTTTCAGGGAACAAACGCGTATTTCTGGGTAACAAAATCGTATTTCGGGGGAAAGAAGGCGTGTTCGAGGGAATAAAAACGTATTTTCTAGGAAAAATCTATTTTGCTACCTAGAAAAACACAACTTTGTTTACAAATTTTAAAAAATATAATTTTATGTGACAAAATTATAATATTTTGATTGAATAATATTTTGAGGAAACGAAATGACTGTTGGAATTTTGTGTGTCGAGAGATGGAAAAAAATTCAGAGTGAGATTTTTTTTTTCACATTTTAATTTGTAATTTATTTTTCACCTGTTCCTTCAGGGGCTCTGTTTTTTGTGTTTTGTGTTTGTGTTTTTTGTTGGTGTTTTTTTTTTGGGGGGGCTCGTTTTTGTCTCACAAATTGTTTAACTTAATTGCACCGTCAATATAAGAGTGGTATTCCTATTTATTGACATAAATCTTATTTAATTTCCAAATCGGGGGAAGGAACGTACACCGAACATTGAAACGTATACTAAAACAGCGGATTCGATCAGCGAGGTTTACCGACTATAACACACCCGCAATGACAAGGTAGTTGGTAGTCTGGCTCCCTACCCCTCCCACATGTTTATGAGCTTCCAGGTACAGATATCTCTTGGCTAGGGGGTTTCCGTCGCGCTGAGCTCCGTCGCGCTGAGCTCCGTCGCGCTGAGCCCCGCCGAGAGAAACTCTGCGCGCCACATGGCATGGCAGCTACACGATTTGCCCGTTTGTCTTACGTACGTCCCCCACACGCTGTGCACTGTCAAACACGCTTCCGTTGCTCGGACTCTCTGAAATAAAACCTTATACGTTCGATTTTTGGTAATTATTTACAAGTTGTACCCATTATTTGAATTCGTATTTTCTTTTGTCAAAATACTCATGAACACAATCACTCTCACCACTTAGTGTTTGGTTTTGATCGTGCATGATCAAAGCAACATAAAACTCCATCCAGTACAGGATTTGATGTTTAATATTCATCTACAGTTTGAATATTCATAGTATAACGAAATTGACCAATCAGATGCGTCCGTACGAATTCGGCTGAAGTGCCCATAGGCCGTGCACAAACCGCCAGCGGGTTTCACAAGTCGGTAAATGTGACCAGTCTTGAGAGCAGTAATCTCGCACAGAGCAGCCCTCTCGCGGGATATTGCGAGAAAGCCGTTTCGCTATCACCGCGACAGACATTTAACGACTTGTCCACAAGTCTATAAACGACGCGGCTGCGTTAATAATTTGAGCGCTTGACGCGCCTGCATGCCAAAATGCGATTTGCCCGTAAAGATGGCGTCTACTGGGAACTATCTATATATTTTTTAAAGGTATCCTCTGACGTGTATCAACATTTGCACACTGTTTTGGAAGACATATAAATGCAATTTTTCAAAGTTGATTTGATCATTAAGAGAAGCATTTTTCTACAAAACAAAACGTGGTTTCCCAATTTAATCGTGGGAGGTACTGAAAGTCTTTTGTAAAGTAATACATGTCAATTAGTTCAATGGCATCATCAGAAGAGCAATGGCTTGTTGTGGTGTTATAGCTAGACCCGACTAAAGATTGAACGCCCGGTATTTTGTTTGCGCAGCAGCTGTAAAAATGCGAAAATCGTTTAGTTTGACTCTTGCAGGCCCACGATGCAAAAACTGGCGGTGTTAAAATAGACACCATTTTTGTCACATTATAGATACCGAAAAATAATGTTAAAAAATTACACTACAGGGTGTTCGAATAACATTAATTTCTGCATTTTTTTTTTACCTTGGTGTCACTTTAACACCCTAAGATAATTCTCTATTCGTATCTAAATTTGACAACACCAACGGTGCTTTTCCGGTCCCTTTTAAAAAAGATTCGCGAAAGGCGCTGTTACATTATCACTAACGATTTGTATTATGTGGGAGCTCTGTTTTGTATAGCCGCTTTTTTGCAGCATGAATGTATAACAAAGCAAACTCCCACATGACGTCAAAGTATTGTCAATTTGACGCACGCCGTCAACGACAGAAGCGTTTCTAGATTTTGTTTTACCTTGAGGTTGGGGCCTAATTTTTGATCGATAATTACGAAACATTCGGAAGTATATAAATATCTAAATTACATTTAGGCCTAAATGATAAACAAACACATTAGAAACAAGTTTAAATAGCATTTCCGTTAATACAAATTCGCTCAAGAACCTGTTTAACACCGGAAGTTATCTTCGCGTTGACTCCTTTCTAATTACCATCTTGACAAACCAAACTCAGCAAAAAGATTACGTCCGATTTGTTATTAGTCAATCTTGGTGATGTCTATCTCTTGAATTCCCGTAAACCACCCATTAATATACAGTTAATTTATCATTCACATTCATCAATAGCCACACAATAACATGGCTCCCAGCAACGGGGCAAATCATCTTGGATCCGGGGCACATGTGACATTTGAAACCCGACAATAACACGCCAACACGCCTCTGTATGTGCGGTGTACAGATGTTATCGTCATGTTTTTTCCCCCCTCTCAGCGCATTGGGCCTTGTGGATAAACTATTTCCATTCTGTCTGAACCACCGATGGTTGAGAATCGCACAGCGATAAACGGCATGGTGTGTGTGGAGTATTAATTTTGTACCAATTCTAACAAACTACTGGAGTGCAAGGGCGTGGGGATATAGGCCTTTAGATACGATGAAGATGTGGGTGAATTAAAGGTTGTTTATTAAAATAGGAATGGCAAATAATACGGATGATTGGCAATCGTAGGCAAGTCAAATGTCAAAATCATATAGCAGGTGCTACAACTATTTTTCCCTTAAATAGTATAGTTTGGCACACGTTCATGTGATAAATTTCTTCACTTTGAAGAGAATTTCGTCAAGTTTATGCCCGTAGAAGTAAAATAAGTAAAAGAAAAAACAAACCTATACTCAAAACCCTTGCATGGTGCCAATCCCCCCACCCACTCCCTCCACCCCCCTCCCAATACTCTGGGATCCGACTATATTGCTGGTGATTCTATAATTTTGAGATTTTACTGTTGGGACGGGATACACAAAAATCAATCATTTAGCTCAAGATAAGGCAAATCACACAAACACAAAGCCATGTTGATATAATGGTGGACACACTTTTAAGACACTATTAGGTTTCTTGAGTAAATTTCTTTGTACACCCAAAACCAAACAATGCACACATACAGTGTCCTCCATGCCTCAATACTAAGGCTAAAAAATCTTCCGCCAGGGTGTAACTTTTCCATTTATAAACAATATTGTTTGACATTTTGAGTTGCCATTTATCCTTGATTTCAGGACGGGAAAACCCCTTATGTGTGTCAAAATGTCTGGGCTATTAGTAATGCCCATCCATCACACCATGGCTTTACACGCGATTTAGTCCGACCAGAATGCAATTCACACGTTGGATAGATAAAACACTAAATGCATTTTGGCTTGTTTTGGTGTGTTTTTCGCCTACAGTAAGACTCAGATTTGAATGCTTGATTAATACATTCCTATTTTCTCGGTTATCGTGAGCTGAAGAGGCATGACATTATAGGAAACATTACTCCCATGGCTTGAGGAGAGATCAATCTATACATGAGTAACCACTTGGCAAGGTCTTATTTTAATCTTTTAAGAATGACTCGAGAACACATCACATGTAGAGTACAGGATTTCGGGCAAAACGCAGACAGATTCAAGGTCAACGGAAACAGATAGTCTCGTTTCCCCACACGAGAATTAAAACGCGAAGGTTCGACGTTAATTCACCGTAGACCATGCCAAACATTTTCGCGCCAACAGTGCTTTTATCAAAAGCCAATAAGAAAAGCATTTTTTCTGTAGGATGTGTGAACTTCCGGATTTACGTATAGTGTCACAATCTTGTTGCAAAGGTCAAGTTCACAATGGAAACGTTAGCTTTATTCATATGAATCGCCTTTAAAGGCAGGGTATACTTTTGGTAATAGACCTTATGCATATGACGTCATTTGAGTAGGGCGCCCTCACCTAGAGGTCAAAAGGAAGATGCTCATTGGCCAGTCTTGTGCGCCGCGCGTACAAATCAGCGCGTTTCCATTGTTTCATCATCAGTTTACCTCTAAGATGGCGGCTTGGTGACGTCAATGCATAAGGTCTATTGTCAAAGACCAATATCCCCACTTGGTGTATCCCAACATATGCATAAAATAACAAACCTGTCAAAATGTGGGCTAAATTGGTCATCGAAGTTAGAAGAAAACAATGCAAGAAAAAACAAATTGTTGCATAGAATTGTGCGATTTCAGATTCTAAGATTCCAACTTTTTGGTGAAAAAATACCCCTTTCTCTACTACATTACTGCAAAGGGAGCCGTTTCTAACAACATCTTTCCAGTGCTCTTTACAACGTAATTTTGGAGTAATTACCAAAGGTTGAGCGGTGGAACGAGGAAATGTGGGGTAACTTAAACACAAACGTATTCCAGTATTGGAGAAATTGATTACAAAATGAACAATTAAGGAAAAAACAATAATTATTATACGCCTACATATATATTTACTCACAAAATTAGCACAAAGCATACAAAATACGCATCTCAATTTTGTAAAGACGTGTACTTGGTTAATCAATTATTGTGCATTTATATAACCCAGATAGAAAAAGTTGTGGAAATTGATGAAATGGCACTCTACCTGTTCAGAATTTTTTACAATTCTATGCTTTTCGGCTTAATTCATGCAAGTCGGTACTAATTAGCAATCTGGAATGAGACTCTTTGATCGGTCTGGCGAGGATTGAGCGGGAATGGCCCGTAGGACTCCGGGGCTCTCTGTGGCCTCCTCAATCAATTGTTTCTCAAAGATTCTGCAGATTGTGTGTGTCAGGGGCAGATTGATTAACCAGCATCTAGAGAGACTGAAAACACCATTAGGGACTATAGGCAGTGCAATTGATTTGGTCTTTGCTTTTGGTGTGATGGAGTAATCTCTCCAGGGCACTGTATACATTACAAGGTCGATGGGAATAACCCCAGCAGTGATAATGATAGTGCTAACACTGCCTAAAGGGGTTCGTCATTACAGGATAATGGGCCTGCCAATTCAGATTGGGGGGGACGATCTGAAGCAACATTGTCCCCTCGTGGTGTTTAGATTGTCATCATCGGTACAGGTTATTGTCCTATCATGCTCTTGCAGGATCTTAAACAACCCCGTCCTCACGCCTGCTGCCCCCAATATCAATACGATTGTCAAACACATTGCTGAATACGGCAGTTTGCTCTTGGCATGCTGTAGCGGTACTACAACCACACCTGGGCTCGATTTCACAACGCACTAAGATTCATATTGTTGTCTAGAGTGAGCTGCCAATATCTCCACAGTGATTTGTATTGTGATATCACACTTTTCTTAGCAATTAAGTTTGATACGCAGTGAACGCTCTATTGCATCCTTCAGCATTCAAAAGTCAAATGGGGGTATTTTTGCTTCAAAAATGAAATGTTTATACTTTTGCTTTGTGCGGGAGGGCCCGTCTTTTACACAATGGAAAAATGAACCTGACTAAGTTTTTCTTTGTTCGACTTGGACCCCACAGAGGAATTCTTTAGAAAAGTGAAAAACAGAACAACAACAGCAGGCCCCACAAACCCGATCGCGATGTGTAAGGTTTGGTGCATCACTGAAAGAGCAATGGGAATGTCGTAGATTGAAAGCCGAGTAGTGCAGCCACGTTACCAACTATTAACGAATGAAATAAATAGCCAATGGTCATGTTCATCTGATTTCACTGCCACCGCCGACGGGCAGGAATACCTTATCAATGCCATTCCACACATAAATCATCCAACTAATAATAATAATAATAGTGGCTTCTTATGTAGCGCTCAGGGCGCCAATTTCATAAAGCCTGTAAGCACAAAAACTTGCTTAGCAGAAACAGGTTACCAGCCAAAATTACATAAACTTTGCATTGTTGTGACTGGTGCTCCCCTCAATTTTTGCTTAGCATAGAAGTTTGTCAAGCAGTATTTGCTGCTAAACAGCTTTATGAAATTGGGCCCAGGTCCGTCACTCAGTGACGCTCATGGCGCTTCAACATTATTACCCCTGGTCACTGGGCCATTTTATTTCATTCCTTAAACCATCTCAGCTCCCTTGTAGAGCACCAAGCTAAATCAATCACAAGAACCATCTCTGACCATCTCAGGTACCCATTTACCCCTGGGTGATGAGAAGCAATTATAGTTAAGTATCTTGCTCAAGGACACAAGTGTCATGACCGGGATTCGAACCCACACCCTGCTGATCGAAAACATCAGAGCCTGAGTCCGGTGTTCTTATCCGCTCGGCCACGACACGCCTGAACTAGAATATCATACAGAACAAACAATGAGAACCACGGAAGGTGGTCGACTCATTTTGCCCTCAGCTAGCAATGTACGGCTTGATTGATTACTCCCTGGTGCCGTTGGGTTGATGACAGGCCTTTGGAATTGAATTTTGACAAACATAGCGAGGAGAAGAAGACACACAAAAAACCTGAAACTGAATGTTACAATGTTGGTTTATACTGTTTTGACAACGCCAATGGCGTTGAATCGGTGCTGAGGCTCTGTGTCTAGAACTAGAAGTGTTCATGCAGATAACAGTAGGTCCGCGGATGCCAGTCATGTCGTAGGGGATTCAACAGCCTCAATTGACTTGAACTTTGGTCGTCTACGTGAGGAACACAGTATGTTTTGACACACTTTTGGAGATCGGTACAATGTTTGGTCAATGTATAACCAAACCGAGGCAAGATGGAGAAATAGTCTGGTTCTTTTGTTTCTGTGGTTATTAGCATTCATTGCGCTTATGGGATGCAGGGAGCATGAACAAAATGGTGGGAGCATGAACAAAATGGTGATAGCATAATCAAATTCACCTGACGTCTTCACAAGATAAATCTGGAATGCACCATTTTGGAAGTTAGATTCCCCTGTGTGCATTTTGTGCAATGCGCATTTTTGGCAATGCGTATTTTTGGCAATGCGCATTTTGGGCGAAGGGGAGACAACAAAAGACTCATTTCGTGCACCTTTGAGAAAGTGTTATACAGTTACCTTTTCGCAGTGTAAAACTACATTGCGCTTTGGGTATTGACCCCTTTACACTGACTTCACAAGCGACTTCCGTCTGACCATATAGTCTGCCATATTGGGAATCACAGAACAAAGAAAGCAATAACGGCCGCCGGGATTTCATTCTCTCTTGTTTCTATTTCCGTATGTGCTGTACAGTGTTTCTTTACTGAGACAACAAGTATAACCCACAGGGGAAAAGTATGTTTGTTTTTGTTTCATAGAGAAATCCAACACAACGGTCAAAATCCATCACAACATTCAAAATATTTTCAACGTTCAGCCTAAAAAAGAAATTTGGTTTGACTCAACAAGAAAATACTCTATCTGCCCTTTTATCTGATTGGCTGCATAATGCCCCACAGCTATGGTGTTCCATAAATTATGTGCCACTCCTTCCGTCGCGTTTTCAAATTTTTCCGTCGCCTTTTCAAATTTTTCCGTCGTCTTTTCAAATTTTTCCGTCGCCTTTTCAATTTTTTCCGTCGCCTTTTCAAATTTTTCCGTCGCCTTTTCAATTGGTGCCAGCACCAAATTTGTTGCTGGCGAGAAATTTAGTGCCAGCACAAAATTCCTAAAAACATTGTCAACGACCGTCATGGTCCGTCGTTGACAGTGTGAACGAAATCGCGAATTCTCGAATTTTCATTTGAAAAGTTGTCATCGAAAAATCATAAAACCTTAAGTTTTTTCTTCAAAGGTGTCTTCTTTATATCCCAAACCATCATGCCTAGGCGCCCCAATTAATTAACCTACTAATTAACTCAGCCTAATTAATTTAACAATTGCATAAATTAGCACGTATGCGAATTTACTATTTAACGTCCGGAAGAAACACGCAATTTTCATTTGAAAAGTTGTCATCGAAAAAACATAATATCTTAAATGTTTCTTTACAGTTGTCTTCCTTATATCCCAAACCATTATGCATAGGCGCCCCCATTTAATTAACCCACTAATTAACTCAGCCCAACTAATTGAACATTTGCATAACATAGCCCGTATGCGAATTTAGTATAAGGTCTGGAACAAACACCAAAATTTCAGTTGAAAAGTTGTCATCGAAAAATTGTAAAATCGTCAGGTTTTTGTTCACAGATGTCTTCCTTAAATCCCAAAACATCATACCTAGGCGCCCCCAATTAATTAACCTAATAATTAACTCAGCCCAACTAATTAAACAATTGCATAATATAGCCCGTTTGCGAATTACTGATGAGTTTGTTATATAAATCTTCACACACAGACACCCCTGTAATTGATGCAGGTCCGTACTTTCTGCTGCAGAGTTGATTTCTTTAATCTCAATGATGCTGTAAATGTGATGGGCTCTGTGAAAATGAGTCACAAGGGGGACAATTAACTTATTGGGTTTTATACATGGCTGAAAAGAGCATACAACAAGCTTCATTTTGACATAGAAGAAACAAATTTAATCTTTTAAAACCCTGTCATGAGCCCAGTGTCCTCCTACGATGAAGATGTTACTGACTGCGAGTGGGAAAATCAAAATAATCACCGAAACCCATTCCTTCATAAACATGTTGGATCTGAAAACATGAATTTATCTAATTACTCGCACCAAAAGTGATTGCCCAGATTAATCTGTTGAAATCAATCTTCTAGACTTGCCTATGCTTTTCCACAATTTCATAAAACCACACTTGTCATCTTTAGCAAATATTTATTTTCAGAATACAAGTTGACACTAGACTTAACGTGTTTGTGACAACAAACACTAGGTGTTCGGGTATCGCTGGTGGGCTCACTGCTGTTTTAATGCGTAAGCTATATCATTGAATCGCTGAAAACAATCCTGATAGCTTTTGAAATATTAGAGAAAGTAAAGTATAAATAGGTTACACAAGAAATAAAGGGCTGCTAAAATTTTTATAAATTTTATAAATAACAACCTTTTGTTTAGCCAAATTTGAAAACCTATGACATCATTATGAAGTTATGAAGTTAGAAAGTTTTTAGCGAGACATAGGCATTTAAATATGTGCCTAGTGGAAAACAAAGATTAACTTAGAAAGTAAGTTTATTTATTTTTCGATGGTTATCGATTTTGTATTGATAAAAAACCACACTATACATGTTGACATTATTAGGTTACAATTCAGAAAAGTTTTTAACAGGGTTTCAAATCCAATGAGGTGGATACTCGGTTCAGGAAACATTGATTGTTCAATACAAAAACACTGATGATGATGTCGCTAAAATAAGTCAAGCAATTTCTGAGCTGGCAGTTGTATTATTTAAAAAGCTTAATTTGCTTGATTTTTGGATATTGATTTTCTTGCAGAACAGTTTGTTAATTTTTAGACTATTGAAAGGGCACTTGTTTTAAATCATAATGCAAAACGAAGGCAAATCATGAAGACGGCAAATCTAAGCCTCTCTTGAATTTTGACTTATAACATAATGATTTATAAGTTCTATTTCTACCTGTATGGTGCATCATACAGGAAATGAGGAATGCAACACAACAACACGTGGAAAATCTGTCACTGGATCCAAGACCATGCCGGTGGATGTGCTGTATTCTGAAGAAGAAAAAAACAATATTACAAAATAAACAAAGTATGACTCTAGGAAATTTAAGTCAAGCTGAAACTGTTAAAATAAACAAAAATCAAGACTTAAAACGTTTCATATTTATATAATAATACTACTAATTTATTTAATTTATATTGCGCTCTCTCAATGACCAACCTGTTCAAAGGGGGGGGGGGGGGGGGTAAAAACAGTAACAAACTTAGGAAATTGCACAAGAAAAGGTTAGTGGAAGGTGCACATATTGTTTTGGAAGTGAACAACTTATAAACAAAACCTACTTTACTTAACACAAACGTCATCAAAGTTGCCGACAAACATTCTTCAGTCGGACCATTTTCTGACTTTAGTGACACAGCCAACAATCATACCACTCCCCCATTGCCCAATTCTACTCCTCGACGATCACACTAAACGTTCTTTAGTTTTAAAAACATCACCAACGCCACCACTTGATGATAAAAGATAAACTTTATAACATAACTGTGCATTAAATAAATACTCATTTTGAAAAGCAATGATTTTCACACAAAGCTTACCGTTTTATCACCGTGTGGCACCGATATAGCATCGATAAACACTGCCGTGGACGCCGTCCGAAACACCCATTCATGAGCTGATGTCAAGTCTCTGCTTCTCGGTGTTTGATAAACACATAACCAATGTTCGTCTTTTTCTGCTTGCATTTTCTCAAACAATTACAAGTCATACGAATCACTGAAGCAGGTGGTCATCTCAGTGAAACTTCGTCTTCAATTCCATATTGATCATTAAGCCATGAGAAGGGCGAATAGGGGAACAATTAGACGCTGAATATAAGCGGTATTTAGATCTATAATCTTAATAGTACGCCATTGATAATCTTGAACTACGTTGTACATTCGGTAAAGGCGCTTCGCCGCTCGCGCTGGTCTTTTTTCGTGCGTGATATCCGGGCCGGGGGTGCCGCGGTGCGCCTTGACTAAAGGCTAGCTTCCCGCCACATGAAACAACAATGACGACACTGAACTGCAGCTTGCATCAGTTTCAACGTTATGTGTACATAATGTTTTGTCAATCAAAGTGGGGGGGGGGGGGGGGGGGGGGGTACGAGTGGGTAGGTGCGCTTCATTGTCCGGTTTTGATCATATATTAAGGTCAAAATGTTGTCATGTCTGTGTTCAGAAGTTTGAGCATGACTAACGTTCTACACCCCGATACAAAAATTATGCTGAAATGATCAGTAGTTTTAAAGATATATATAAGATAGGATAATAAGAAATTTTCAACTTCCGATTTTAACCGGAAGTAAGTTCAAATGTTGGACGGGTTCTGTGTAGCGTTTGTCGAACTTTAAATGAGCTATCCGATGATGTGTAGATTATAAAAAACAAACAAATGGTTCATGAGTTATGCTGTTTACAAATATTAAACTTTGATTTATTATAATTCGATGCCCGATGACGTCATCATGACGTAAATAGGTTTGTGTCGTCTTGATAGTGAGGTTCAACTATCTGTTGAGTTTCATTGTTCAATTCAATCTCAATCTTGAGTTATTCCGTAGATAAGCTCGAAAGTGTTTTTTGAAGGAAAAAACGAAGGCGAACTTCGACCTAGGGTAACGACCCGGAAGTTAAGGTCATGTGAATTTGGCGTTAACTTTTCAAATGTTGCCCGTATCTTGATCTATCATATGTCCAAATATGAATACTGTAGTTGTAATATTCAGAGACATACAGGCATTGGCATGAGGGCACTTTTCGAGCTAAAATGGCTTGTAACTTGACACCTGATGACGTAATTGTGACGTCACAACTTACTCGGCTTCTCCTAGTTATGTTCTAACTTCACATGAAGTTTCAAGTTGATCAAAGATTCGGAAGTATGCGTTTGCTTGCGGACAAAGCTCACTGAGAAGAATAAGCAAAACAAAGAAGAAGTAAAAACCGAACAATAACAAAGAGTTGTTCGACAGACCGCCTAACAAAGAGTTGTTTGACCGAACACCAAAAAAAAAAAACGAACAATAACAAAGAGTTGTTCGGTCTGTAGACCGAACACCTAATCAATTGCCTAACGCAGCATGGCATACCCCCTCGCGACTGATTGCATTGCGCAACGGTGGGTAGTTTGCCAGTCAAGACGCTTGTTAGGGGACGCGATTAACAATCAGCACGAAATCAGACGAAAGTAACCGCAACCGCGTATTGTTTGCCGTGAGCGCCTTCACTGAAGTCTATGTATTGTGGTGTGAGTTTCATTCATGTTTTGACATGCCACTGGTCAACGCACTTACAAACGTAGAGCAATCGTATCAATGGCGTACTAACAATAGTAACATTACAGATCTGAATTCCGCTCATATTCAGCGTCTAATTGTTCCCCTATTCGCCATTCTCGTTGCTTAATGATCAAAATGGAATTAAAGACGAAGTTTCGCTGAGATGGCCACCTACTTCAGTGATTCATATGACTATTAATTTTGTGAGAAAATGCAAGCAGAAAAGGACGAACATTGGTTATGTTTTGATCACACTCCGAGAAGGAAGGATGTGTCATCGGATCGTGAAGGGTACTTCAGACCCTCCTCACGGCATGTGTTTATCGTTGCTACACGGGACTAAAACGGTAAGTTTTTGTGTGAACATCAATGCTTTTCAAAATGATTCTTTTATTTAATGCACAATTACGTTATAAAGTTTATCCTGTATCATCAAGTGGTGACGTTGGTGAAATGTTTTTAAAACCAAGGAACGTTTAGTATGAACGTCGAAGAGATATAATTGGGCAATGGAGGGGGATTGGTATGATTGTTGGCTGTGTCACTATAGTCAGAAAATGGTCAGACTGATGAATGTTTTCCGTCAACTTTGTATTATGACATAATTATTTGAAAACCCTTCGATAACGTTTCCTTCCCCTAATAAGGTTTCGTTTATAAGTTGTTCACATCAAAAACAAGATGTGCACCTCCACTAATTTTTTCTTGCGTAATTTCTTTACTCTGATATGTTGTATTGTTGAGCGCAATATCAATTCAATAAATTATTATTATTATAATTATATAATCATGAAATGTTGTAAGTCTTGAATTTTAGTAAGTCTTGAATTTTATGAAATTGAGCAGTTTCAGCTTGACTTACATTGCTTTGAGTCATACTTTGTATATAATTGCTTTTTTCTTCTTCAGAATATACAACACATCCAGTACCCGAATGGTCTCCAGTGAAAGATTTCATAATCATTGTTGTGTTCCATTCCCTAATTCCTTGCCGAGTGTATGATGCACCATACAGGTAGAAATAGTTATTAACTCATTAATAATATTTAATTAGTTAAAATTCACGAGAAGCTAAAACTGCCGTCTTCATGACTTGCCTTTATCCTGCATAATTTTTAAAAACAAGTGTCTTTTCTTTCAATTTTATAAATTTAACAAACCGTTCTGTATGAAGACTAATGTCTAAAAATCAAGCAAGCTATTTTAAAAAATGCAACCAATAGTTCACACTATGCTCGACTTATTTTAACGACATCATCATCAGTGCATATGTATTGAACAATCAAAGTATCATGCACCGATACATGAGAAGCCAAATCACAGTATTTGAAAACCTGTTAAAACTTATAAGAATTGTAACTTAATAATGTCAACATGATTTGCATATAGTCGGATTTATTAATAAATAAAGAATCAATATCCATTGAAAAATAAAAAACTTCAGTGAGTGGCATACATGATAGTTGTACTTGTGAGTAATTCAAAGGCTCGTTTTAAGATGTGCAACCAAAATGAAAGGGAATTTGAAAAATTAATGTTGCTCTGTATGAAAGGACATTATTGACCCGTCAAACACTTAATTCTTATGTTCTATCATTCTAAACATGTAAGCTTTGTTGTGAAAAAACGTACACGATTATTTCATATGTGATCATTATAAAAACAAGTAAAGGGAACCAGCCGATCATATCAAGAAACATTATACTTCCATCCCATGGCCGTCCAAAAACCAATTAAGTAAATAAACTCGCAATTCAAAAGTCAACTCTAGCGGGCGCTACAGACATTTTGGGATTAGTGGATTAATGTAAACTCGGGACATAGTTAGGTCATTGTGGTGCTTCTGTTCTATGCGTGATATGAGTAGGGACTTCAGTATGTAATACATATCATGAAGTCCAAATTGCACGGGAAAAGGGTAACTTTATTGGGTTCAAACAATGGAAGGAAGTAACTCTTGTGAAAGTAGTTGTGGAATAATTTGTTTTTAAATAGACTCATTCACTAACTTTTGATAAAAACTTATTGTACACATTTCTAACAGAGTCATATTTACCAAATTCAATTACATTTGAGCCACTGCTAGTTCTTACAAGATTTATGAGTACAGAACGACTTTGGTAATCAAGCTGAAACTTTGCATGTATCCAAGTTGGGATATGTTACATCCACAAAATTTGTTCACACCACGATGACGTCATCGAGTGTGACATGACGTCACCTTAAAGGTGCAGGTTCAAGATCTATATACTGAGTAGTAAATGCTTGGTCCTGGGGGGAAAAAATTCCCGAACACCTTGTTTTTGTGCTCGCAACAAAAACTTATATCGTTATTACTTCTTCTTCTTCTGGCCGTCGATTGTCCGGTAACAAAAGCACACTTCCCAAGCTCATATAAACTTTAAACTTTACATGTAGTTAGATAACCATTAGGAGATGAAACCGTTTCAGTTACGTCATGATGACGTCATCGGGTGTCAAATTACAAGCCATTTAAGTTTAAAAAGTGACCTTTTGCGAATGCCTGTATGTCTCTGAATATTAAAGCTACAGTGTTCATATTTAGGCATATGATAGATCAAGAAACGGGCAACATTTGAAAAGTTAACGCCAAATTCACATGACCTTTACTTCCGGTCGTACCGGAAGGTCAAAGTTTGCCTTTGTGTAATTCTTCAAAAAAACAATTTCCGGTCAAAAATCTTAACTTCTGTATATCTGATCAAATTCAAATTTACACCATGTTAGGACCTTAATAAAACCTCCATTATGTAGTAATGACGTCATGATGACTTCATCAGGTGTCAAGTTACAAGGTTTTTAAACATTAAAATTTTTAATCTTTCAAAATCCATATCAAATCAAGATGATGAGACCGTCGGTTGCTTTTTGCGGAAATATATAGAGGTAATATAGGTCTTCATTTTTTATTGTGTGCGTGACATGACTTGACCTCTACTTCCGGTCGAAACAGGAAGAAACAGGAAGTGCCTTGTAATTTAAAAGTGGCACACTTTTTGAAGTTTTTTTTAACGGTGTTATAGTCGAGCAAGAGTCTGGTTTAACAAAATAAGACAAGTGACGTCATAAAAGTCAAGAGCGCCCTCTAGCGGCAGGTTGAAAACAATTAAAAATACACTTTTACTAGATGTCTGTGGCGAAGTTTATGATAATCGTTTCAAAATTGGTATACATAATGACCTTCTTGCAGACAACATATGTGTGAATTTTTAGATTGATGACGTCATCATGTGTCACGTGGTATCGCATTAAAGGTTTACTTTTTGAAGCTGTGTATCTACAAAACCACAAGTTTGACTGAGTTGAAACTTGGCATGTTGATAGACAGTTATATTGACTACTTAAAGCTAGAGTGACGACTTGATGACGTCATCAAATTTATTTTTACAAATTTTAGAAATTTTGACCAATTGGTACATATCTTCAGTACAAAGCAAGCTATAGTCAAATTTCATTTTGCATGAGACTTGGAAGGTCCTACAAGGATATAACGTGGGGTGACGTTTTCACGACGTCATCGATTTTCATGTTATGTCACCACCAAGGTAGTGTTTTACAAGATCTATATGTACAGAACAACTTTGGTGATCAAATGGAAACTTTGTATGTACTCAAGCTGGGATGTGTTACATCCAAAAAGTTTGGTCAAATCTTTAGAACCACCATTCTAAAGACTCTATAGAAGTATACAATATTTAATACACAGACATGTTTATAACATTTCTTTGAAACACGAGGTCACACCGAACACCTCTTTTTTGTTTCCAACAAAAAATTATGGCTAGTTTAGTTCTTCTTCTTCTGAAAGTTGTTTGTCCGCAAGCAAAAGCATAGTAAAAAACATCGAATGCACTTGAAACTTTGCATGTAGTTAGAGTATAACTAGCAGATGATCCATAAGTTGTGATGTCATGATGACGTCATCAGGTATCAAATTACAAGCCATTTAAGCTAAAAAGTGCCCTCATGTTAATGCCTGTATGTCTCTGAATAGTAAATCTACAGTATTCATATTTAGGCATATGATAGATCAAGATACGGGCAACATTTGAAAAGTTAACGCCAAATTCACATGACCTTTACTTCCGGTCGTACCGGAAGGTCAAAGTTTGCCTTTGTGCAATTCTTAAAAAAAAATCATTTCCTGGCAAAAATCTTAACTTCTGTACATCTGATCAACATCAAATTTGCACCATGTTAGAACCGGGATAAAACCTCCATCAAGAAGTTGTGACGTCATGATGACGTCATCATGTGCTGAAATACAGTAAATCAAAGTTTAATACACAATGGATTTGTACAATCGACACATCATCGGAGAGGTTTTTTAAACCTAACAAACGTTACACAGAGTGTGACCTTATTTTACGTCGACTTACGCTTCAAAACGGAAACCACACGAAAAGTACTGCATTGAAAACCCGTAACTAATCCACGTGGCATGTTGCGCTCCGTTGACCAAAAGGTTCAGAGTCCATCAAACCTGCACACCACGCGGCTGGCTGCTCTGCTCCATTGTTCATAAGGTTCAAAGTCCACGAAGACTGTGTTTAGGCCTGCATAACACATCCATGGTGGCGCTATATCAAATTAGTGGTCAATTCAATGAATGATTGGTTCCGCGATATTTAATGCCGACTCTGAAGTCTATTTCGTTCGATGTTAGTCCATTGATAGCTCAGTGCATAACCTTCGTGTTAGTCTTTTGTTGGCTTGGCGGTAACTGGCCTGTTTTGGCTGATTGTATGACTTTTGATAATTGACAAAATGCAATCGGCGAGAGATCGACATTAGTTTGACTCTGATCAACAGTGGTATTTACCAGAATCCAACTTTGAGATCTTTATGAATACTTCAATAAAGTACGGTGTGAACAACAAAATAAACTTAAACAATGGGTTCCTATGCCCTGAAAAACTTGATACACGTTATATCTAGAGCTCTATTCAGTCTTAAGTAGTAATGTTAGCACTATGGTACAAACGCAAGAGACTTACATTTTACTTTCTTTGACAATTCAAAAGCTATCAACAATCTTTTCATCGATTCAAAGGAATAGTTCACGCAATAAACGCATTAAACACATGACTGACCCCAAGGATACCCGAACACCAAGAGTTTGTTTTACAAACTCTAAATCCCTAGTTAGGTGTTCGGGCTTAGAAGCCCGAACAACTCTTTGTTATTGTTCGTTTTTTAATTTTTTATTTAGTTCTTCTTCTTCTTCTGAAAGTTGTTTGTCCGCAAGCAAAAGCATAGTAAAAAACATCGAATGCACTTGAAACTTTGCATGTAGTTAGAGTATAACTAGCAGATGATCCATAAGTTGTGATGTCATGATGACGTCATCAGGTGTCAAATTACAAGCCATTTAAGCTCAAAAAGGACCCCCATGCTAATACCTGTATGTCTCTGAATAGTAAAGCTACAGTATTCATATTTAGGCATATGATAGATGAAGACATGAGCAACATTTGAAAAGTTAACGCCAAATTCACATGACCTTTGCTTCCGGTCGTACCGGAAGGTCAAAGTTTGCCTTTGTGCTATTCTTAACAAAAAATCATTTCCTGCCCAAATTCTTCACTTCTGTTTATCTGATCAACCTCAAATTTACACCATGTTAGAACCTTGATGAAACCTCCATCAAGTTGTTGTGACGCCATGATGACGTCATCAGGTGTTGAAATACAGTAAATCAAAATTTAATATTTCCAAAAATCATAACTTAATAATTACTGAATGGATTGCTTCAATCAATACATCATCGGACAGGTCTTTTTAAACTCAACAAATGCTACACAAAGAGTTACCCCGTTTGTTCTTGACTTCCCGCTCTTGACTTCCCGCTCATTACGTTAGTATTATCCCGCAGCAGAAGTACAGGGCTGGTCGTTCCGATCCATTGACCACGTGTACATGTACATGTACATGTAAACTGTACACACACTGCGCCATTGATCTTAAGGTTCAAAGTCCACGAATACTGTGCATTGCTGGCCCACATTTACATGTACATGAAGCGTACAGTAAAGTTGATGCGTTATCCATGGTGGCGCTATACCAAGTTAATGGTCCTTTGTTACTGCACTCGTCGATAAATGCAACCATCCTTCGGAAATCTACGTTGTTCGACGGTGGTCCAATGAATAGCTCATTTCATAACCTTCGTGTTAGCCTTTTGTTGGCTTGGTGGTAAATATCAACTGAACGAGTGTATTTTGCTGAACTGTTTTGGTGATTTGAATAACTTTTGATAACTGAGAAAATGTAATCGGAAAAAGGTCAACATAAATTTGACTCTGATCAACAACGACTAGCAAAATAAATTAAACATAAATTGCACATCGTGTAAACAGTAGGTTCTTATGCCCTTTTCATAATCATGACAAATGATGATGCTTCAGTAATCGGCACCAAACATAAGGTAGCAAGCAGGCGTAGTTTGATAAAATTTATTTTTGAATTGTTAGTGATGGTCTTTTAATTTTCAGTTAAGTTTGTACCTTTTTACATGAAAATTGTTATACATGTGTATCTAAAATTGGGTCCTGCCTGGTGGCCTTTTTATACTTTCCATGGAGGTCCATGCCATGGGAGTAGGTTGCTACCTCCATGTACATAGAGAAAGGACCTTGAGCCCTCCCCTCTGCTCTGGACGGACAACCGTTTATCGTAACTACACAACATTAATTAACAATCCTCACCACTGATCCTTTTGAAGATGGCATAATCTGATCTGTTGACTTGCTGACTTGCTGACTTGCCTTTATTTGTCGAGATTCATCAAAAAACGACCAGGGATGTCAACATATTGTAGCGTCGACCGTGAGTTGACGAATACACACTTGGAGTGATACAAGATACTCGATTTCTGTCTTTAAAAGGCGTCCGAAGTGGAGCTCTTTATTTCATAACTTCTCGTAACTACAACAAAAGTCCAGAAGGACGACAGGAGCTGCTTCACTAGCGAGCGGGTTGCCCCGATTGGCCCGCAGGGGCCACCAGTCAGTTCTCCGACGGGGAGTCGTGCTGGCGCCCCCTACTGGCCAAACGGTGCCCGTTACACTGCCCCCTCCTAGGACCCTGCTTATCCCAGAAGCAGGCAGCGAGCGCCATCGCTCGCCAGCGAAGCAACACCTTCACAAAGGCAAAACAAGGAAGTAAACAAAACGGGAACTATGGGGAAGTCGGGCCCCGCTGCGTCTCCGTCTGCCGGAACAGCTGCTTCCAAAAATGGGCGGGGACTCCGTCGGGGAAGCGGGGCGGTAGTGGTGCTGCGGGGCGGTAGTGGTGCTCCGGGAGGCAGCAGTCCTCCAAGGAAAGATTGGTTGGCAACGGAGGGATCGACGTAGTACTGTCCATACTGCTGGCCATCGTAAATCTGTTGCAATCTCCCGGGGACCTGTTCCAGGCGCCATTCGTCCCTGTGAGGCTCGCAGAGGGGCTCCTCCATAGTGGTAGCGGTGTCGCAGGCGGTTCCCGTCGCAGTGACTGACCAATGGGTCCCGTTGGGGAAGATAATGACGGAGCCCTCGGGGACACCAAGCGTCAAGCCGTGGCCCAGGGGCAGGGTTGCAGGGGAGGTTGGCCGGGCAGCGTCCTCCGTTTGGGTGTAGCCGTCTGTCCTGATGGGCGATGCGGTGAAGCGGCTGGCCGCGCCTCCCCGTCCAGCCGGTGGCCTACGTCGGCCACGCCCCCGGTTCCACCGGAGGGGATTCTCCTCGGGACCGCCCTCCACCGCTGAGGGAGATGGCGCCAGCGGCCGCTCCGAGTGGAGGCGGTCTGTCTCGTCCAGTCTGACCTCTGTGGAGAGGGGTCACTCTGGTGGGGGTGGTGTTACCGGCCGTTGTGTGTGGTTGCTCTCGGCCCCATGCCGATGGTGACGGCTCGGCGATGGCTGTCTGGTTAGACACGGTGGGGGTGGAGACGGGGATTGATCCGACTGGTCGAGATCCCCCTCCTGACGGTCCAGATGGCGTCGGGTCGGACGGAAACTTTGGAAGGCGCTCCGAGTGGTCCATTTCCGTGTCGCTGGCGTAATCATTTGGTTCATCCTCCGCCACTCCGACTCTGCCCACTAGTCTCGGGCGAAGGGTGCAGTGTTTCAGGTGCAGGGGAAGCAGTTGGGGCCGAAAGAATGCCTGCCCGCACCCATAGAGGCACCGGTACGGCTTCACCCGGTGGAGTACAGGGCAGCTCCACTTCAGGTGGCGTGTCAAGTTTGCTGTCCGGCTGAACTCTCGGTCGCAATGTTTGCAACGGGCCTGCGGCCGGTGGGTTTTCTGTCCCCGCCTCGTTAATACCACTGGGGTTTGTTCCGAGGGGTCGTGAATTATTTCCTGCTCCCCCCGGCCCTCATGTGCTGCTCGGTTATGCGTGGTGTGCGGAGATGTCACGACTGGGATTTGCTCCGAGTGGTCCAAAACCCCTTGTCGCTCACCCCGGTTCTCGTGTACTTCTTGGTTGTGCGTGGTGGGCGGAGATGTCGTAACCGGGGTTTGCTCCGAGTGGTTCCAAACCCCCGGTCGCTCTACCTGCTCTTCCGAGTGTATGGACGCTACCCTCCAACGCTGGGGATTGTTATAAAACCCCCGCTTCCCGTGAGGGCAGTCTTGCCGGATGTGGCCGAAATCATGGCACCAAACACACTCCATCATAGTCCGGTCGGTCTGTCGGGGAGCAGAGTCAGGGCTTTCCCAGTTCGGCACTAATGGTGGCGGTAGGGACTGTGATATGACCCCGACATCCCGGAATCCATTCTTCCCCTTCTTGTTTTGGGAGTCGAGGAAGGCCTCCATCTCGGTGGCGAGAGTGATGGCTTCAGTTAAAGTTGTTGCTTTCCTTGAAAAGATGTGGCGTTGGAGTTGTTCGTCACCAAGGGAGTTGCGGAACGCCTCCACCGCCAAGTCCTCCCGCGCCTGGACGGGTAGCTTCGGGTAGCTCTTGAGCACCAATCGGCGAATGGACTGTCCGAGATCGCTTAGCGACTCCCCCCGACCTCTAGTGCGCATCGATAGTTGGGCCCGATGTAACGGGATCCAGGCCGCTTCCCCAAATCGTTCCTCGAAATACTCCAATATGGAAGAGTAACTTCGTCTTGCTTCGGGCACCATGTCAACCAAAGCCTCCTGCGCCAATCCTCGCAGGTGCGAAGCTAGAAACATTGCTTTCTCTGCTTCGCTCCATTGGTTAACCATGGCGACGCTCTCGAAGTGAATAAGGTAATCTGCCCACGAGGAGACTCCGTCAAATTTATCCGGGAGCATCAATGGCCTGCGGGTCCCTGCCGAAGCTGTCGGTCTCTCTGATGCGTTAATGCACGCTGGACAGGACGGCTCCGAGTGGATTCGTGCGTCCGACGTAAATGCGTACGCAGCGTGGGGCTGCTCTGAAAAGAAATGAGTCGGGTGTGCGTGAATGTATGTCGGACACAACGGCTCCGAGCAGATCCGTGTGTCCGACGGACGTGTGTGCGCAGCGTGGGGCTGCTCTGAAGTGAAATGCGTCGGTGGTGTGTGACTGTATGTTGGACTTGACGGCTCCGAGTGGATCCATGTATCTGACGTACGTGTGTGCGCAGCGTGTGGCTGCTCTGAAGTGAAGTGTGTCGGTGATATGTGACTGTATGTCGGACGTGACGGCTCCGAGTGGGTCCGTGTATCCGACGTACGTGTGTGCGCAGCGTGGGGCTGCTCTGAAGTGAAGTGTGTCGGTGGTGTGTTACTGTATGTCGGACGTGACGGCTCCGAGTGGATCCGTGTATCCGACGTACGTGTGTGCGCAGTGTGGGGCTGCTCTGAAGTGAAGTGTGTCGGTGGTGTGTGACTGTATGTCGGACGTGACGGCTCCGAGTGGATCCGTGTATCCGACGTACGTGTGCGCGCAGCGTGGGGCTGCTCTGAAGTGAAATACTGCGGAAAATAAGGCCCCGAGCCGAGCCCTGCATCCCGGGTACGCTCCGGCACACAGTCGCTCGGTTCCGATTGGTACCGAACGCCTGGTGACAGCGCCCTCAAGGGACAACATGACCCTGAACAAGGCCCTACCTCCGAAGAATTGTTTTGTGGAAAACACGACGGTTCTGATTGGTACCGACGTGGCCCTGTCATGTTCATGGCAATATGGTTGGGCATGAAAGTTTTATCGGAAACCCCTAACCAATCTGACCTAACCCAACCCTCATAAAAACAAGACGCCTCCGAATGGGAGCGATGTAGGCCTCCAGATTCATTAAATCCCGCGAAGAACCCATCATCGTGGGCTTCGCTGTTCTGGCCTGATTTCCCTGCAAATTCCCCCTGTCTGTCCAAGCTGGGCTGAGCCCAAGGACCCCCCAGGAACTCAGGTGAAAGAACTTCTGCCCTGTCCTGTTCCCAAAGGTCCCCCCCCCCCAGGGCTTCCCTCAAAGAAAGACAGCAAGTCATCCACTGTGACAAAAGATTGGCAACCCGGGGAGCCAGTCTGGCCTCCCCCCAACGCCCGCTGTCCTCTCCCAGTGGCGAGCCGGATTCCATACTTCTCCGCCTCGTGAGTCGAGCTTCCCCAAAAGAACACGAAATTTTACCTTTTTCTCCTGCACCAAAGTGTGCCGCCGCTGTCACCAATGTAGCGTCGACCGTGGGTTGACGAATGCACACTTGGAGTGATACAAGATACTCGATTTCTGTCTTTAAAAGGCGTCCGAAGTGGAGCTCTTTATTTCATAACTTCTCGTAACTACAACAAAAGTCCAGAAGGACGACAGGAGCTGCTTCACTAGCGAGCGGGTTGCCCCGATTGGCCCGCAGGGGCCACCAGTCAGTTCTCCGACGGGGAGTCGTGCTGGCGCCCCCTACTGGCCAAACGGTGCCCGTTACAATATTCTCTCTTCGTCTCATGTAAACTAGTGCAAGTTGTAATGGCATCATTACACACGTATGTCGTATACACGCGCGCAGAACAGACTGTATCCGACTATTCACCCGTGTGTACACGTTAATGGAATGAAGGCTGGAACCCAAACAAAATTAAGACTCTCTAGGCTCTTGAAAAAATATCTTTGCAAATATTTGCGACATCGCAAATATCTTTGCAAATATCTTTGCAGATATTTGCAAAGATATTTACGACATCGCAAATATTTGCAAAGATATTTGCAAAGATATTTGCGACATCGCAAATATTTGCAAAGATATTTGCAAAGATATTTGCAAAGATATTTGCGACATCGCAAATATTTGCAAAGATATTTGCGACATCACAAATATTTGCAAAGATATTGGCAAAGATATTTGCGACATCGCAAATATTTGCAAAGATATTGGCAAAGATATTTGCGACATCGCAAATATTTGCAAAGATATTTGCAAAGATATTTGCGACATCACAAATATTTGCAAAGATATTGGCAAAGATATTTGCGACATCGCAAATATTTGCAAAGATATTGGCAAAGATATTTGCGACATCGCAAATATTTGCAAAGATATTTGCGATGTGCGTGTCCCTTCAGGGCCACCATAGAAGTGCCTTGTAGTTTAAAAGTGGCACATTTTTTCAAGTTGTTTTCAATGATGTTATAATCCAGCAAGGGTCTGGTTTACAAAAAATTGACCGGTGACGTCATAACATCTCAAAGCGCCCTCTAGCGTGACCCCATGTTGACCTTTACTTTCAGGTCAATCGGAAGTGGGACCATATCTTAAGAGCTACACAACCGATTTTCAAACTAGCTAGAAATAAAAATAAAAAATACCGGAACAGCTCTGTTGTTAGTTACAATCACTATCTCTAGTTACTTATTGTAACCACTGTGTAAATCAGCCTCTGCTTTGCAATATGGTGTGAATTAACCAATATGAACAAAGGTACAATGGACCATGCGACCTGTGACATCACATGTTTACAAAAGAGCCACATAGCCTGGATATGCTGCAGGCACAGTTTGTACACAGCCCAATGGAAGAAAACAACAAATCTTATGTTTTATGGTAATTGCACTGTCTGATCTTTCTTAACTTTTTATATAAAGATAGGGGGATATCTCAAAAGATCAACAACAGTTTTGTGACTCTTGAATTTATGTGAAAATTATGAAGCAAAAAGTAAATGTTCCCATATGACCAGCGTAGTTTATTGCATGTCAGGAAATGCATTAGAATGTATAAGGTCACTCTTTTTGTTAACATGGTAACATGGTCTATAATTAATAGGAAATCCTTGCTAGAGGTTGACCTGGGGGGTGGGTTCAGTGGTATCTGGTGTCGTTACACAGGGAGACCAAGAGTGGGAGTCGAAGGTTAAGTTGGAGCCACGTTTTTGAATAACTTTTTTTAAAAGGCAGCATAAACATTACGAATTTATTTTAGAGACAGCTGGTTGGGATGGTTTCTATTGTCATTTATTAGCTAACAACTATTAGTATACATTTTGAAACCACAATCAATATTAGCTAGCAATTTAATTTTTCGGCATTGGTTTGCAAGAATAAAATAGCCATTCGAAGATAATTATTATAAACGAATGGCTATTTTTTTCTTGAAAACTAATGCAGATATTTAAATTGTAAACTAATATTGATTGTGGTTTCAAAATTTGTACTAATAGTTTTTAGCTAATAAATGACAATAGAAACCATCCAAACCAGCTGTCTCAAGTTTTCTACTTGATGGTCTAAAAAAAATATGAATAAGTCGTCATCGTTAACGACGTGATAGTCAACTTTTAAGCTGCATAAACCAAATCAAAATGGAAAGTTGAAAATTATGTTTCACTAAGAATTTCTGCAAGTTCGACTCTTCAATAGCAAGTTCAAATCCACAACCTCCCACTTGCTTAAGCATCCTTAGTAACGCTTGTTTTATTCCCAAAACCACCCTTGTTGGCTTACTGTTAACATTAAACTGCTTTTTGTATAATACAAACAGTATTCCTTTGTATAATATTTATTTTCAAAAAATTAAGAACAGCAATGGTTTTGCCCGCGAAATTGTGTTTACCTAGATTTGTAAGAATTTGTACCACTCGTTGGCCTGCACAAACATGTACCTTAAACACACCAAATTAGTAAGTCATATTTTTATCCACAACAGTGCAACATGAATGGGCGGCGGTTTGACGTAAAACACTCTTTCCTCTGCATATAAAGCATTGTATCGTTTAAAACCCTCGACCCAAAGTGTCCAATTATATCACTGTCTGATGAGTTTTTTCTTCAACGAAAGGCACTATTAATTATAGAGCAATTAAGTAAATTTGGGTGGTGATCCCAAGGTAATTCCCATGCTAGAAAGACGTTGTATGAGCCTGATGGTAGATATATGACATTATGTTGGCTGCAGACCTTATCTTTAAACTAAATTCAAGGTTCGTGTACAAAACGCACAGGCAAAAAACATGCACGTGTTTCAATGGGTGTGTACAACCATGCAACGTAATTTTTGTTTGTGTGTGGATATGTCAATGGGTACTGCCAACTGGAAACTTCAAAGGGTCATGGTGACCTGTTAGTAAATTCAACCGGAGGAAAGACTTCACTATCTCAAAGAGGGTGTTTGAAGAGAGGACTACATGTCGTACCGGAAGGTCAAAGTTTGCCTTGATGTAATTCTTCAAAAAGACACTTTCCCGGCAAAAATATTGATTTCTGTTTATCAGATCAACTTCAAATTTACACCATGTGAGGACCTTGATAAAACCTCCATCAAGTAGTTGTGATGTCATGATGACGTCATCAGGTGTTGAAATACAGTAAATCAAAGTTTAATACTTCAACAATTCATAACTCAAGAAGTACATAAGCTATTATAACAATCTATACATCATCGGAGAGGTTTTGAAAAGTGTAGCAAATACTACACATAGTCTTATGCCGATTGTCCTCGACTTCCTGTACAAACTGGGAGTTGAAAGTTTCAAAATTCATACTTTAAGAAATATTCATAGGGGCCTACTTTTTACACACACACTACGGACAATTTTTATATCAAGGACCTTAAGCCTTCTCAAACTTTTCCACAGAGACGTTACCTTTTTGAAATTCACTTATGGTTGAAATCGGGTATACATTGACCCGCTGTCAAACCACGGGAAAATAAACTGCACTGAGAACACACACAATACGCAATCTAAACGGTGACCGCATCTGCTGCATTGCATCAACCGCAAGGTTTAAAGTCCATCAAACACGCTTGTAGTCTAGTCTCCGTTCAAGGTTCGCGCCACCTGATTTTAGCGTTAAGCTTTGTTAGTCTCTAAAACAGTCGTCCATGCAAACCTCGTTAACAATCAGGATCTTGATAGGTTCTGCTTTCTTAGACCATATTAGGACCTTGATCAAACCTCCATTAAGTAGTTATGACGTCTGATGACGTCATCATGTGTCAAATTACAAACTATTTAAACATTAACAATTTTAATCTTTGAAAATCTATATCAAATCAAGACGAAGAGACCGTCGGTTTCTTTTTGCGGGATTATATAGAGGTATTATAGGTCTTCATTTTTCAAAGTGTGCGTGACATGATATGAACTCTACTTCCGGTCGAAACCGGAAGTGCCTTGTAGTTCAAAAGTGGCACATTTTTTCAAGTTGTTTTCAACGATGTTATAATCCAGCAAGGGTCTGGTTTACAAAAAATTGACCGGTGACGTCATAACATCTCAAAGCGCCCTCTAGCGTGACCCCATGTTGACCTTTACTTTCAGGTCAATCGGAAGTGGGACCATATCTTAAGAGCTACACAACCGATTTTCAAACTAGCTAAAAATAAAAATAAAAAATACCGGAACAGCTCTGTTGTTAGTTACAATCACTATCTCTAGTTACTTATTGTAACCACTGTGTAAATCAGCCTCTGCTTTGCAATATGGTGTGAATTAACCAATATGAACAAAGGTACAATGGACCATGCGACCTGTGACATCACATGTTTACAAAAGAGCCACATAGCCTGGATATGCTGCAGGCACAGTTTGTACACAGCCCAATGGAAGAAAACAACAAATCTTATGTTTTATGGTAATTGCACTGTCTGATCTTTCTTAACTTTTTATATAAAGATAGGGGGATATCTCAAAAGATCAACAACTGTTTTGTGACTCTTGAATTTATGTGAAAATTATGAAGCAAAAAGTAAATGTTCCCATATGACCAGCGTAGTTTATTGCATGTCAGGAAATGCATTAGAATGTATAAGGTCACTCTTTTTGTTAACATTGTAACATGGTCTATAATTAATAGGAAATCCTTGCTAGAGGTTGACTTAGGGGGGTGGGTTCAGTGGTGTCTGGTGTCGTTACACAGGGAGACCAAGAGTGGGAGTCGAAGGTTAAGTTGGAGCCACGTTTTTGAATAAATTTTTTTTAAAGGCAGCATAAACATTACGAATTTATTTTAGAGACAGCTGGTTGGGATGGTTTCTATTGTCATTTATTAGCTAACAACTATTAGTATACATTTTGAAACCACAATCAATATTAGCTAGCAATTTAATTTTTCGGCATTGGTTTGCAAGAATAAAATAGCCATTCGAAGATAATTATTATAAACGAATGGCTATTTTTTTCTTGAAAACTAATGCAGATATTTAAATGGTAAACTAATATTGATTGTGGTTTCAAAATTTGTACTAATAGTTTTTAGCTAATAAATGACAATAGAAACCATCCAAACCAGCTGTCTCAAGTTTTCTACTTGATGGTCTAAAAAAAATATGAATAAGTCGTCATCGTTAACGACGTGATAGTCAACTTTTAAGCTGCATAAACCAAATCAAAATGGAAAGTTGAAAATTATGTTTCACTAAGAATTTCTGCAAGTTCGACTCTTCAATAGCAAGTTCAAATCCACAACCTCCCACTTGCTTAAGCATCCTTAGTAACGCTTGTTTTATTCCCAAAACCACCCTTGTTGGCTTACTGTTAACATTAAACTGCTTTTTGTATAATACAAACAGTATTCCTTTGTATAATATTTATTTTCAAAAAATTAAGAACAGCAATGGTTTTGCCCGCGAAATTGTGTTTACCTAGATTTGTAAGAATTTGTACCACTCGTTGGCCTGCACAAACATGTACCTTAAACACACCAAATTAGTAAGTCATATTTTTATCCACAACAGTGCAACATGAATGGGCGGCGGTTTGACGTAAAACACTCTTTCCTCTGCATATAAAGCATTGTATCGTTTAAAACCCTCGACCCAAAGTGTCCAATTATATCACTGTCTGATGAGTTTTTTCTTCAACGAAAGGCACTATTAATTATAGAGCAATTAAGTAAATTTGGGTGGTGATCCCAAGGTAATTCCCATGCTAGAAAGACGTTGTATGAGCCTGATGGTAGATATATGACATTATGTTGGCTGCAGACCTTATCTTTGAACTAAATTCAAGGTTCGTGTACAAAACGCACTTGCAAAAAACATGCACAAGTTTCAATGGGTGTGTACAACCATGCAACGTAATTTTTGTTTGTGTGTGGATATGTCAATGGGTACTGCCAACTGGAAACTTCAAAGGGTCATGGTGACCTGTTAGTAAATTCAACCGCAGGAAAGACTTCACTATCTCAAAGAGGGTGTTTGAAGAGAGGACTACATGTCGTACCGGAAGGTTCAAAGTCCATCAAACATGCTTTTAGTCTAGTCTCTGTTCAAGGTTCGCGCAACCTGCTTTTGACAATACGCTTTGTAAGTCTCTAAAATAGCCGTCCATGCAAACCTCGTTAACAATAAAATGCTAGGCTTTTGATCGTGTGCTTTTTAAGACTTTTGCTAAAGAGTGTAGTTTGTTACGCACCTTAAAACAGTAATAACACCTAAGTTCAACTATTGACACAGCACTAACCCCAGCGATACCCGAACACCTAGTGTTTGTTGTCACAAACACGTTAAGTCTAGTTAGGTGTTCGGACAAAAGTCCGAATACCTCTTGTTATTGTTCGTGTTTTTTTTAGGTGTTCGGAGCGGAGCGTAGCTCCGAACACCTCTTGTTATTGTTCGGTTTTTTAGGTGTTCGGTCTACAGACCGAACAACTCTTTGTTATTAGGTGTTCGGTCCACAGACCGAACAACTCTTTGTTATTGACCGGTTTTTTTTTCTTCTTTGTTTTGCTTATTCTTCTCAGCGAGCTTTGTCCGCAAGCAAACGCATACTTCCGAATCTTTGATCAACTTGAAACTTCATGTGAAGTTAGAACATAACTAGGAGAAGCCGAGTAAGTTGTGACGTCACGATTACGTCATCAGGTGTCAAGTTACAAGCCATTTTAGCTCGAAAAGTGCCCTCATGCCAATGCCTGTATGTTTCTGAATAATACAACTACAGTATTCATATTTGGGCATATGATAGATCAAGACACGGGCAACATTTGAAAAGTTAACGCCAAATTCACATGACCTTAACTTCCGGGTCGTTACCCTAGGTCGAAGTTCGCCTTCGTTTTTTCCTTCAAAAAAACACTTTCGAGCTTATCTACGGAATAACTCAAGATTGAGATTGAATTGAACAATGAAACTCAACAGATAGTTGAACCTCACTATCAAGACGACACAAACCTATTTACGTCATGATGACGTCATCGGGCATCGAATTATAATAAATCAAAGTTTAATATTTGTAAAAAGCATAACTCATGAACCATTTGTTTGTTTTTTATAATCTACACATCATCGGATAGCTCATTTAAAGTTCGACAAACGCTACACAGAACCCGTCCAACATTTGAACTTACTTCCGGTTCAAATCGGAAGTTGAAAATTTCTTATTATCCTATCTTTAAAACTACTGATCATTTCAGCATAATTTTTGTATCAGGGTGTAGAACGTTAGTCGTGCTCAAACTTCTGAACACAGACATGACAACATTTTGACCTTAATATATGGTCAAAACCGGACAATGAAGAGCAACTACCCACTCGTACCCCCCCCCCCCCCCACACTTTGATTGACAAAACATTATGTACACATAACGTTGAAACTGATGCAAGCTGCAGTTCAGTGTCGTCATTGTTGTTTCATGTGGCGGGAAGCTAGCCTTTAGTCAAGGCGCACCGTGGCACCCCCGGCCCGGATATCACGCACGAAAAAAGACCAGCGCGAGCGGCGAAGCGCCTTTACCGTATGTACAACGTAGTTCAAGATTATCAATGGCGTACTATTAAGATTATAGATCTAAATACCGCTTATATTCAGCGTCTAATTGTTCCTCTATTCGCCCTTCTCATGGCTTAATGATCAATATGGAATTGAAGACGAAGTTTCACTGAGATGACCACCTGCTTCAGTGATTAGTATGACTTGTAATTGTTTGAGAAAATGCAAGCAGAAAAAGACGAACATTGGTTATGTGTTTATCAAACACCGAGAAGCAGAGACCTGACATCAGCTCATGAATGGGTGTTTCGGACGGCGTCCACGGCAGTGTTTATCGATGCTATATCGGTGCCACACGGTGATAAAACGGTAAGCTTTGTGTGAAAATCATTGCTTTTCAAAATGAGTATTTATTTAATGCACAGTTATGTTATAAAGTTTATCTTTTATCATCAAGTGGTGGCGTTGGTGATGTTTTTAAAACTAAAGAACGTTTAGTGTGATCGTCGAGGAGTAGAATTGGGGGATTGGTATGATTGTTGGCTGTGTCACTAAAGTCAGAAAATGGTCCGACTGAAGAATGTTTGTCGGCAACTTTGATGACGTTTGTGTTAAGTAAAGTAGGTTTTGTTTATAAGTTGTTCACTTCCAAAACAATATGTGCACCTTCCACTAACCTTTTCTTGTGCAATTTCCTAAGTTTGAATGTTGTTACTGTTTTTACCCCCCCCCCCCTTTGAACAGGTTGGTCATTGAGAGAGCGCAATATAAATTAAATAAATTAGTAGTATTATTATATAAATATGAAACGTTTTAAGTCTTGATTTTTGTTTATTTTAACAGTTTCAGCTTGACTTAATTTTCCTAGAGTCATACTTTGTTTATTTTGTAATATTGTTTTTTTCTTCTTCAGAATACAGCACATCCACCGGCATGGTCTTGGATCCAGTGACAGATTTTCCACGTGTTGTTGTGTTGCATTCCTCATTTCCTGTATGATGCACCATACAGGTAGAAATAGAACTTATAAATCATTATGTTATAAGTCAAAATTCAAGAGAGGCTTAGATTTGCCGTCTTCATGATTTGCTTTCGTTTTGCATTATGATTTAAAACAAGTGCCCTTTCAATAGTCTAAAAATTAACAAACTGTTCTGTAGGAAAATCAATATCCAAAAATCAAGCAAATTAAGCTTTTTAAATAATACAACTGCCAGCTCAGAACTTGCTTGACTTATTTTAGCGACATCATCATCAGTGTTTTTGTATTGAACAATCAATGTTTCCTGAACCGAGTATCCACCTCATTGGATTTGAAACCCTGTTAAAAACTTTTCTGAATTGTAACCTAATAATGTCAACATGTATAGTGTGGTTTTTTATCAATACAAAATCGATAACCATCGAAAAATAAATAAACTTACTTTCTAAGTTAATCTTTGTTTTCCACTAGGCACATATTTAAATGCCTATGTCTCGCTAAAAACTTTCTAACTTCATAATGATGTCATAGGTTTTCAAATTTGGCTAAACAAAAGGTTGTTATTTATAAAATTTATAAATTTTTTAGCAACCCTTTATTTCTTGTGTAACCTATTTATACTTTACTTTCTCTAATATTTCAAAAGCTATCAGGATTGTTTTCAGCGATTCAGTGATATAGCTTACGCATTAAAACAGCAGTGAGCCCACCAGCGATACCCGAACACCTAGTGTTTGTTGTCACAAACACGTTAAGTCTAGTATATATTTTTTGTTTTGTCAATCACGATCAAACATTCCCCAATCTCTCTCAGCTGGCAATGCACAGCAAATTATGAAGTTTGCATCTATTTATCAATTATAGTATAACGAAGCATCGAGGGCGCCAACGGCGGTATCTTGCCTTTCGTTCGCTCAATAAAAAGCGATAAATCGATGCTTGAGCGACCATCCGCGCAACATTCCCCCAACATAAAACTAAGCGTTTAATCTTTTCAATAATTAGATTTTTAGTATTTTAAGATGGGCAAATTAATGTAATTGATGAAAAAAGAAAAAAAGAAGAAGAAGAAGAAGACGAATAAAATAAAACAAAATGAAATTACATAAATTAAAAGAATCGATGGTCCTGTGAACAACAACATCTTTATTGCTCATTATTGTTAACTACTTTGCAGTCGTTTAAATTGTGAATCGATGATTGAGCGACAATCAGCGCAGAATCCCCCGATGCTTAAACTAAGCATTTAGTCTTTTAAATTATTAAACTTTTAATATTTTAAGCTATGCAAAAAAAGAAAAAGAATAAACAAATGAAATGTAGTTGATGAAAGTAAGAAGGAGAAAACCCCCCCAAACTAACCATTTATCATTCTGTGAATTAGCAGCCTGGTTGTAGCTTAAAAAAATAATAAGAAGACAACCTAATGAGTAAATAAAGTATTATATAAATATGTGGGTGGTTATAGACTGCCTTACGGTAGAATTTTACCAAATGTTTTGGCATATTCTTGGTAATGACATTTTAGAATTAAACAATGACTGTTTCACTGAAGGGGTTTTGAGCAATTCTATGAATTCAGCTCTGGTCAAACTTATTTAACTTATCGGGGAGCCGTTATGATTTAAAAAACTAGCGTCCAATTAGTCTTTTAAATGTTGACTACAAAATGTTGTCAAAAACTATCACTAATCGTCTGAAACCAGTCATGTCCTTTATCATTGGTGAAGAACAGTCATGTGGAGTTCCCCACCGTAACATCCATGAGAATCGTATGGTTATTAGAGACACGGTTGATTATGTCAACTTAGAAAATCTTGAGGCGGCTGTGATTAGCATAGATCAAGAACAGGCCTTCGACAAAATTAACTGGGACTATATGTTCAATGTTATGAATAAAATGAATTTGCCCCCCATTTTAATGACATGGATAAAATTATTCTATAAGGAACCTAATTTTATTGGCTCTCCGATACAGATTACCAGAGGAATTAAACAAGGCTGTCCGTTATCTCCATTACTGTATGCAATGTGCTGAGGGTTTAGCAAGTCTAGTTAGAAATAATACGGCTGTGAGTGGCATTGCGACCCCAAAAGGAGAGACAAGTGTCAAACTAGTCCAGCATGCTGACGACACTAATCTTTTTGTTGGTAAAGAAAGTGAGTTTCAACAACAAATTAAGGAGATCCTCGACACATAATCCATTGCAAAGGTAGTGGGTCGAAACTGAACGTCAATAAAACCAAAGGCCTCTGGCTAGGGAAATGGAAACATAGACAAGACAAACCTTGTAATTTTAATTGGTGCAACGATAAATTGAAAATTCTGGGTATTATAAAAACGACAAAATTCATTGTATCTTTGATAAATGGTCCAAACGTCACCTTACTTACATGGGCAAAACTGTTATTAGGTGTTCGGGCACTCCGCCCGGAACACCTCTTGTTTTTGTTCCGTTTTTTTTTTAGGTGTTCGGGCACTCCGCCCGGAACACCTCTTGTTTTTTTTCATACTTTTTAGGTGTTCGGACAAAAGTCCGAATACCTCTTGTTATTGTTCGTTTTTTGTTTTTGTTTTTTTAGGTGTTCGGACAAAAGTCCGAATACCTCTTGTTATTGTTCGTTTTTTACCTCTTGTTATTGTTCGTCTACAGACCGAACAACTCTTTGTTATTGTTCGTTTGTTTTTTTGGTTTTTAGGTGTTCGGGGTAAACCCCGAACAACTCTTTGTTATTGTTCGGTTTTGTTTTTTTTGTTTTTTTTTAGGTGTTCGGTCTACAGACCGAACAACTCTTTGTTAGGTGTTCGGTCTACAGACCGAACAACTCTTTGTTATTGTTCGGTTTTTTAGGTGTTCGGTCTACAGACCGAACAACTCTTTGTTATTGTTCGTTTTTTTTTTTTAGGTGTTCGGTCTACAGACCGAACAACTCTTTGTTATTGTTCGTTTTTTTTTTTTTTTAGGTGTTCGGTCTACAGACCGAACAACTCTTTGTTATTGTTCGTTTTTTTTTGGTTTTTTTTCCTTCTTTGTTTTGCTTATTCTTCTCAGTGAGATTTGTCCGCAAGCAAACGCATACTTCCGAATCTTTGATCAACTTGAAACTTCATGTGAAGTTAGAACATAACTAGGAGAAGCCGAGTAAGTTGTGACGTCACGATTACGTCATCAGGTGTCAAGTTACAAGCCATTTTAGCTCGAAAAGTGCCCTCATGCCAATGCCTGTATGTCTCTGAATATTACAACTACAGTATTCATATTTGGGAATATGATAGATCAAGACACGGGCAACATTTGAAAAGTTAACGCCAAATTCACATGACCTTAACTTCCGGGTCGTTACCCTAGGTCGAAGTTCGCCTTCGTTTTTTCCTTCAAAAAAACACTTTCGAGCTTATCTACGGAATAACTCAAGATTGAGATTGAATTGAACAATGAAACTCAACAGATAGTTGAACCTCACTATCAAGACGACACAAACCTATTTACGTCATGATGACGTCATCGGGCATCGAATTATAATAAATCAAAGTTTAATATTTGTAAAAAGCATAACTCATGAACCATTTGTTTGTTTTTTATAATCTACACATCATCGGATAGCTCATTTAAAGTTCGACAAACGCTACACAGAACCCGTCCAACATTTGAACTTACTTCCGGTTCAAATCGGAAGTTGACAATTTCTTATTATCCTATCTTATATATATCTTTAAAACTACTGATCATTTCAGCATAATTTTTGTATCGGGGTGTAGAACGTTAGTCGTGCTCAAACTTCTGAACACAGACATGACAACATTTTGACCTTAATATATGGTCAAAACCGGACAATGAAGCGCACCTACCCACTCGTACCCCCCCCCCCCCCCCCGCTTTGATTGACAAAGCATTATGTACACATAACGTTGAAACTGATGCAAGCTGCAGTTCAGTGTCGTCATTGTTGTTTCATGTGGCGGGAAGCTAGCCTTTAGTCAAGGCGCACCGCGGCACCCCCGGCCCGGATATCACGCACGAAAAAAGACCAGCGCGAGCGGCGAAGCGGCGAAGCGCCTTTACCGTATGTACCGTATGTATTTACCGTATGTACAAATCACACTTAAGAGACCGGCGGTTGTTTTATGCGGGATCATACTTAGGACATATAGGTCTTTATTTTTTGTCCTGTGCGTGACCTCACATGACTTCTACTTCCGGTCGAAACAGGAAGAAACAGGAAGTGCCTTGTAATTTAAAAGTGGCACACTTTTTGAAGTTTTTTTTAACGGTGTTATAGTCGAGCAAGAGTCTGGTTTAAAAAAATAAGACAAGTGACGTCATAAAAGTCAAGAGCGCCCTCTAGCGGCAGGTTGAAAACAATTAAAAATACACTTTTACTAGATGTCTGTGGCGAAGTTTATGATAATCGTTTCAAAATTGGTATACATAATGACCTTCTTGCAGACAACATATGTGTGAATTTTTAGATTGATGACGTCATCGTGTGTCACGTGGTATCGCATTAAAGTTTTACTTTTTGAAGCTGTGTATCTACAAAACCACAAGTTTGACTGAGTTGAAACTTGGCATGTTGATAGACAGTTATATTGACTACTTAAAGCTAGAGTGACGACTTGATGACGTCATCAATTTTTTTAATACAAATTTTAGAAATTTTGACCAATTGGTACATATCTTCAGTACAAAGCAAGCTATAGTCAAATTTCATTTTGCATGAGACTTGGTAGGTCCTACAAGGATATAACGTGGAGTGACGTTTTCACGACGTCATCGATTTTCATGTTATGTCACCACCAAGGTAGTGTTTTACAAGATCTATATGTACAGAACAACTTTGGTGATCAAATGGAAACTTTGCATGTACTCAAGCTGGGATGTGTTACATCCAAAAAGTTTGGTCAAATCTTTAGAACCACCATTCTAAAGACTCTATAGAAGTGTACAATATTTAATACACAGACATGTTTATAACATTTCTTTGAAACACGAGGTCACACCGAACACCTCTTTTTTGTTTCCAACAAAAAATTATGACTAGTTTACTTCTTCAGATTCTTCTTCTTCTCTTCGCCGCTTGTCCGCTAACAAAAGCACACTTCCCAAGCTCATATAAACTTGAAATTTTTACCATAGTTAGATAACCATTAGGAGACGAAACCGTTTCATTTACGTCATGATGACGTTATCAGGTGTCAAGTTACAAGGTTTTTAAAATTAAAAAATTTAATCTTTGAAAATCCATATCAAATCAAGATGAAGAGACCGTCGGTTACTTTTTGCGGGATTATATAGAGGTAATATGGGTCTTCATTTTTTATTGTGTGCGTGACATGACTTGACCTCTACTTCCGGTCGAAACAGGAAGAAACAGGAAGTGCCTTGTAATTTAAAAGTGGCACACTTTTTGAAGTTGTTTTTAACGGTGTTATAGTCGAGCAAGAGTCTGGTTTTAAAAAATAAGACAAGTGACGTCATAAATGTCAAGAGCGCCCTCTAGCGGCAGGTTGAAAACAATTAAAAATACACTTTTACTAGATGTCTGTGGCGAAGTTTATGATAATCGTTTCGAAATTGGTATACATGATGACCTTCATGCAGACAACATATGTGTGAAGTTTTAGATTGATGACGTCATCGTGTGTCACGTGGTATCGCCTTAAAGGTTTACTTTTTGAAGCCGTGTATTTACAAAACCACAAGTTCGACTGAGTTGAAACTTGGCATGTTGAAAGACAGTGATATTGACTATGTAAATCTAAAGAAACCACATGATGACGTCATTCCTTTTTTTAATACAAATATTTGAAATATTGACCAATTATTACGGGTATTTATTGACCCGCTGTTAAACCACGGGATACACTCACACAACGTGTTCTCAACCGGTGGGAAAATCAACCACAAGGTTCAAAGGTTCAAGGTTCGCGCAACCTGCTTTTGACAACACGCTTTGTTAGTCTCTAAACCAGCCGTCCACGCAAACCTCGTTAACAAACAAATGCTAGGCTTTTGAAACTTGAAAGGTAATGAATTTATAAAATATGAAGTGATGACGTCTGCATGACGTCATCAATTTTCAAGGTAGTGTTTTACAAGATCTAATACGTACAGAACAACTTTGGCATCAAGCTTAAACTTTGCAAGACAGTATTTAGGCTGGGATGTTACATCAGCGCGGCCTTTACACAGAGGGCGCTAGATAAAAACTACGGTCACGAGCTGCTGATGTTTTGTTGCATTCATAGACACAGAAATGGTGGCAACTTCATTTATTATTTTGAATAACATCTTTAGGCTTGTAATCAAGTGGATAATCATTCAAAAATATTGGGTTTTGATTCCAAAGCGACTACCATTGAAATTTGGATGCAGATCGATGCCCGCGCCCGTCAAACACTTGATTCTTATGTTCTATCATTCTAAACATGTAAGCATTGTTGTGAAAAAAATCGTACACGATTATTTCATATGTGATCATAAAGGGAACTAGCCGATCATATTAAGAAACATTATACTTCCATCCAATGGCCGTCCAAAAACCAATGTATCAGCTCGCAGAAGCACAGAGCTGGTCGTTCGCCATGGACCACGACGTGTAATACACTACGACATTGAAGACATTACCGTACAGTTGACACGCCACATGTCATCGTACTTACAACTTATCAATGGCGTACTGACATTATAGATCTGAATTCCGCTCATATTCAGCGTCTAATTGTTCCCCTATTCGCCATTCTCGTTGCTTAATGATCAAAATGGAATTAAAGACGAAGTTTCGCTGAGATGGCCACCTACTTCAGTGATTCATATGACTTTTAATTATGTGAGAAAATGCAAGCAGGAAAAGACGAACATTGGTTATGTTTTGATCATACACCGAGAAGGAAGGATGTGTCATCGGACCGTGAGGGGTGTTTCAGACTCTCCTCACGGCATGTGTTTATCGTTGCTACACGGGACTAACTTCGGTAAGTTTTCGTGTGAACATCATTGCTTTTCAAAATGATTCTTTTATTTGATGCACAATTACGTTATAAAGTTTATCCTGTATCATCAAGTGGTGACGTTGGTGAAATGTTTTTAAAACTAAGGAACGTTTAGTATGAACGTCGAAGAGATAGAGTTGGGCAATGGGGGATTGGTATGATTGTTGGCTGTGTCACTATAGTCAGAAAATGGTCAGACTGATGATGAATGTTTTCCGTCAACTTTGTATTGCGACATACTTATTTGAAACCCTTCGATAAAGTTTCCCCTAATAAGGTTTCGTTTATAAATTGTTCACATCAAAAACAGGATGTGCACCTTCCACTAATTTTTTCTTGCGTAATTTCCTTACTCTGATATGTTGTATTGTTAAGCGCCCTCGAACAGGTTGGTCCTGGAGAGAGCGCAATATAAATTCAATAAATTATTATTATTATTTTAAAATCATGAAATGTTGTAAGTCTTGAATTTTATTTATTTGAGCAGTTTCAGCTTGACTTAATTTGCTTTGAGTCATACTTTGTTTATTGTTTTTTTCTTCTTCAGAATATACAACACATCAGTACCCGAATGTTCTCCAGTGAAAGATTTCATACTCGTTGCTGTGTTCCATTCCCTAATTCCTTGATGAGTGTATGATGCACCATACAGGTAGAAATAGTTATTAACTCGTTAAACATATTTTATTAATTAAAATTCACGAGAGGCTTAAACTTGCCGTCTTCATGACTTGCCTTTATCTTGCATAATTATTAAAAACAAGTGTTTTTTATTTCAATATTATAAATTTAACAAACCTAACAAACCGTTCAGTACGTAGACTAATGTCTAAAAATCAAGTAAGCTATTTCACAAAATGCAACCAATAGCTCATACTATGCTCGCCTTATTTTAACATCATCATCAGTACATATGTATTGAACAATCAAAGTATCATGCACCGATACATAATGAGAAGCCAAATCACAGTATTTGAAAACCTGTTAAAACTTCTAAGAATTGTAATTTAATAATGTCAACATGATTTGCATAGTCGGATTTATTAATCAATAAAGAATCAATATCCATTGAAAAATAAATAAACGTCAGTGAATGGCATACATGATAGTTGTACTTTTGAGTAATTCAAAGGCTCGTTTAAAGATATGCAACCAAAACGAAAGGAAATTCGAAAAATTAATGTTGCTCTGTATGAAAGGACACTATTGACCCTCTGTCCTTTCAAATAAATTAAATAATGTACTCTTTTGCTGACAATACGTTTTGTAAGTTCACCTTCGTTTTTCAAAGCACATAATACCAATGTCTCGATAAGAACTTATCTAACGTCATAATGACGTCATCAGTTTTCAAATTTGGCTATAACAAAAGATTATTATTTTTAAAACTCATTGTGAGGTGCATTAATTTCCTGTGTAAACGTACGTACAATCAAAGAAGATTTACACTTTACTTTCCTTGAAATTTCAAAAGCTATCGACATTTTTTCAGCGATTCAATGATATAGCTAACGCATTAAAATAGCACTGAGCCCAGCGAAAACCCGAACACCTAGAGTTTGTAAAAGTTTGTTTTACAAACTCTAAATCTCTAGTTTTCTTTTATTATGATGATACTATCAAAAAGTATTGGCTGAGCAATTAATCAGTATGATTGAGTTCATTTTAACCCTATATGAAAAATAATCGCCTTAACAATTACCGGCAGCCGTTAAAGAGAGGCACTTTGGACTTATTGTTCCCTAGGGACTTAGTTATTCAATGACAATATTCACGAAAAAGACGAAAACTGTACAAAGGGCCTAAATAATTAGCCTTGGGTGTCTTTTGAAAATTTGAACTACGATTCAAGTAATTTACTGCTTGTATCTTGAAATCTAAACATCTTTTCAGCAAACCCGGGCGGTCAGGGACAAGGGGGTTAACAAACAATGTTAACCAACAAATCAAAAATAAAACTACATCTGCAACAATTCATATCTACGACAGTTTTGACCCATCAAAACCATTGGCTTGGAGAAAGGGAGACTCCTGTGATATAGACTAGCTCATACAATCTTACAATAAGCCACTATAAGCACGCTGACATTGGCCTAAAAGTTATTGAAATAGTATGAAAAAAACTCTTCTCCTGATATCAAGATCATGTCCTAAACCAGCACATGATTTTTCGATGACAACTTTTCAAAAATCAAAATAAGGTAGTTGCGTGTTTAACCATAGACTTTGTTACAGTCAATTCGCATACAGGCTATATTTTGCGATTGTTTAATTAGTTGGGCTGAGTTAATAAGTAGGTTAATTAAATGGGGGCGCCTATGCATAATGGTTTGGGATATAAGGAAGACAACTGTAAAGAAACATTTAAGATATTATGTTTTTTCGATGACAACTTTTCAAATGAAAATTGCGTGTTTCTTCCGGACGTTAAATAGTAAATTCGCATACGTGCTAATTTATGCAATTGTTAAATTAATTAGGCTGAGTTAATTTGTAGGTTAATTAATTGGGGGCGTCTAGGCATGATGGTTTGGGATATAAAGAAGACATCTTTGAAGAAAAAAACTTAAGGTTTTATGATTTTTCGATGACAACTTTTCAAATGAAAATTCGAGAATTCGCGATTTCGTTCACACTGTCAACGACGGCCCATGACGGTCGTTGACAATGTTTTTAGGAATTTGGTGCTGGCACCAATTGAAAAGGCGACGGAAAAATTTGAAAAGGCGACGGAAAAATTTGAAAAGGCGACGGAAAAATTTGAAAACGCGACGGAAGGAGTGGCACATATGGAACACCATACACAGCACCCTGTAAATCATTACATGGTGCATGTAAAGGAAAAAGGTCTTACACTTAAAACGTTGCTTAACAAACCTTGCTTGATAAAATACTAAGCGTCTTGAGACGCCCATCGGGTGTGATAAAGTGTTAAAGCACGCATCTCTAAGAGTGCAAACATTTCGGTTGCCCGATCATTGAACCATGTTTTGCCGAAATTAAGGAATGGATAGTCGAAACCAAACTTCATCCCATTATATCAAATAATAAACCACAAGGGAAACTGACTGGGTAATTTTTAAATGATTTTGGGTTGAACAAAGAAAAATTGACTAGAGCGGGATTTGAACCAGCTACCTCCGGATTGACGTGCCGGCGCTCTACCAACTGAGCTATAGCCCTATAAAATGTTGGCGGTCTCCCTATATTATATATCGTAACAAAACTGTTATCCTCCTGTAAAACTGACCCCCGGTCAACACCACCATTACACTGTTCAAAGCTGCCACCCTCCTGCCGATGTGACACAGTCAACACCACCATTACACCATTCAAAGCTGCCATTCTCCTGCCGAACTGACCCAATCAACACCACTATTACACCATTCAACACGTCCTCATTGGTGGACACGCCCACACCCATTGTCAACACAACTAGAAAACCTTTGGTGTTATCTTTGATTGGTGTATGAACCTCACGACTCACGTCAAAAAGACCTCCCGTGTCGCCATGTTCCACCAAAGAAACATAAAGTCACATAATTACACGCTCACTTTGACCAAAATGGCAAAGCAGCTGATTCCTATAAGTATATGGGATTTGAGGCATTGCATGGTGAGGTATCAATATATATTTGGTTTGCGGTAACACCATGTGTATATCTACTTGCTAGGTAGATTTTGTTCTTTGAGAACTTGTCTTGCTTTTTATTCTACTGCCGCGGAGTAGAATATTCGGAATTCGGGAGACTTCTCAGTTCTGAAAAGAACTGTCCTGCTTATTAACTACTACCTGGGCGGGAGGTAGGAAATCGGGCGGGACTACTACTTTCGCTATGTGGATCGGGGGGACTTCTCGTTAATAACTACACTGCCGCGGAGTGAGTTCTTAATATGTCTCAACGGGACTAGCTTGCTCTAGTCATCGTCAGGAGCTCATTCCTGCACTAAAAAGGCGTCTCGACTTGGCTGTAGTTATTCTTACATGGACTTCCAGCTGTCACCATGCCTCGACTTCAGAGAATCCAGAATAGTGCAGCTCTTGTCACTAAACGTACTCTAAAGTGCCATTACTTTACCAAACACTATGACTCACAAATTGAACAACGCATCATTTTCAAAATCCCTCATTTTAACCTACCACTCTATCAACTATGACGTAGAAAACACAAACAATGCATTTTATTTCGGACAGGTCCAAGTCAGAAGGTTTTCCCCAAAACTAACAACAAAATTAACTGATGCCCACCCATTACAAGTTGATGAGCTTCGGGGGGCAAAGTGGTCCCGAAGCTACTAAACTAATCAAGTAATTTACAACGGTGCATTTGATAAAGGAACAACAGACTATCATGCTACTATGAAGGAGGCTATTTGCATTTGACTGGCAGACTTGTTCTTGTATGCTAATTCATCATGTCTAGTGTTCACGCCATAATCTGAGTCGATGAGGGCGCCAGTCGCGACGGCAGCTGCGGTAGGTATTAGCTTGATTGGTCTGTTTTGGGCGTTATTAGACAAAAACACCCATGGGATGGTGGGTTGAGGTTTGATGGGGCAGGTGCGTTACAAACTTAACCACAAAAACCCACCTTAGAACATATTTATTCGAAATGGAACTATGAGATCTTCAATTCATTATACATTTTAATACAAGAAATTGTCAGTTCAGATAAAAGCCGTTTAGTTTTGTTTGAGCGGTGGTTTCAATGGGGTAGTTTACGCACGGCCCACACACACAGCTCAGCTAGTGTTGCAGCCACTCTGTGGACATTCCTTTGTTCTGTACACTTAAGGGAAATCCTATTCTTCAACACCGTAAAAACACTATGTGGACGTGTTTAAACCACATAGTGTTTCAAGTCCCTACATTATGTGGACCTCTTTAATTTGTTCTCAGGCCCACATTTTGTAATGTAGCGTTAAAACACAAACATGTCGTGCAATGGTTATGCGCATGCGTGCTCGGACACCAACCAAAACGGTATCACAACATTAAAATATTAGTATATTGCATTTGAATAGCTTATAATTAATAGCTTTATTCACAAGCAAGTTTGGGTGGCTTACTGAGTCGACTAGACTTAACCACTGTCGATCTAGATGTCAGCCGAACGCTGCGAGGTTTGGCTAGCTAGTCCAACTGGGTCAACCTATAGTCCCGGAATACTGTGGTCAAAATGTGGTCACGTGTTAGGTAAGTTAACGTCGCAATTAATGAGTGATTTTACGATAAGGGTAGGTTTTGATCACCATCACCAATTTTTCTTTGCAGTGAGATTAATAATTCATAATTGCAGTAAAGTAGTATCACGTTAATCTTTTCGGCTCCTCATAAAAAATAGGCCTAATATAGTAATAATGACTAACAGCTATTAAGATCAATCGATCGACTAGACGCATCTTAGCCAGACTGTGCACTGGAACTGAATGCTAAGTTATAGGCCTAATGATAGCAATGCAATAAGCACAACAATAAAATAAAAAATCATTTGGACAAATTTAAAGTAGTACAAGGCAAACAAAAAGTGAACACGACCAATGAAAATGTTACTGCAAAAATTAAACAATCTAGGCTGAGTCAGGAGGCTATTCAAATAAGCCGAGGCTTGTGGGGAACAGCCCTATACAAGATACAAAAACAAGAAACAAAAACTAAACCAAAACAAAAATAACGGACAGTTATTTTTGTTTTGGTTTAGTATAAGCATAAACAAAAAGGAAGCTATTTCCACACCATGCAAGGCTTCAAACACCACCACTTAAAAAGGAAGCCGAGGACGAGCGGTGGACTCAGGCGAGAATAGGTTATAGGGTAGTACTTCAAAATTGGTGTCATTTTTATCCAAAAGCTTTCTTGTTTTAAAGATGGTAATGGTGGTAAGCATCCAGTGATTATTATTTCGTCTGAAATGCCTTCGTTGATTAGAAATTAATAAAAAATGAAACTTGAATCTGAGAAACGATTCATGCAATTCAGGCGGGTGTCCGTTCAAGAACGCTGCGGCCAGAGATGCTGTTGGTACCTGCTGTCACATCGCTAAACGTGGATGGATTAGACGCTGTTGTGAAATGACTGTAATTTTTGCTGTTTTCTCAACAAGTATTATATTCAGCAGAACTTTCACAAGTGATTTTACTTTCGTACTATTTTTGCCGATAAAGCAGCATTACGATTCTTTGAGCCTACCTTTAAAGCCGTAACAAAAGGTAACCGTTGACACACATATTTATTTGACCCCATTCCCCCAAGAACGTGATCATTCAGGATTATCACTGATTACTTTTTAGATTTGTCTTTAATCTATCTGAATACAAAACCCTTCCCTACAGTAAACTGCTGATGGGTTGTCGATTTGACGGTACCTGATCCTTTATAAAACATGATAGATTACCGATACATTTTTTCCGACAGTGTATGTCTTAACTATACACGGAAGTACGTTATGGATTAGCTAGCATGGTGTATAAGATTTCCCCCAAAGATTACGTGTAAACATGATAGATTACCGATATATTTTTTGCCGACATGTGTATGTCTTAACTATGCACGGAAGTACGTTATGGATTAGCTAGCATGGTGTATAAGATTTCCCCCAAAGATTACGTGTAAACATGATAGATTACCGATATATTTTTTGCCGACAGTGTATGTCTTAACTATGCACGGAAGTACGTTATGGATTAGCTAGCATGGTGTATAAGATTTCCCCCAAAGATTACATGTCTATCTACACTACAAATATTTATATATTACAATGGTGTTTCTTAATCAAAAATTCATACACACTGCACTCTAAAAACTTTGGATTAACACTAAGATTCATCCTAAGATGAGTTGTCAGTATTACCCTAGTGATTTGTATTGTGACACCATACTTTGCTTAGCAATTAAGATTGATTCGAAGTTAAGAACAATTTGAGCTCTTCGTGACATCGAGCCCTGGTCATATTGACCTAGATCGGGGTCCTGTGGGGCTTGACCCATTTCTGTGTTATAATGACCAGGAATCTGTGTCAAAAAGACCAAGAAAAGGTTCAAAATGGTGCAGAATATGAGTTAACGTTCCACTGTTAACCACTCTCTGACCGGAAATGGGTCATGCCCTGTGACCTGGATTATAGGTCAATTCTGATACCGGAAGTGCTTAGAGTGTGTTTGCCACAAAAAGATATATAGTGTTTTCCTTCGATTAGGCCTATGACTCATTTGAAAAAAATGGAAAATAAATTACATTGTTTTATGAGGTTTGTTTGTTGTTGTTGTTGTTGTTGTTTTTTTTAGGGGGGGGGGTCTTAAAATGTTGCCGATAGCAGTGGCGGTTCTTTCTAACGGATGGGGAAATGTTAGTTCCATGTTCCACCCGGAAGACAAGAACCTTTTTAACCACTGTCCGCTAGTATATCCGCCAAGAACGAAGCAGTTACCTTCCCACCGGACGGCGCACAGGTCCGCCCAAGAGACCCCAGCCCAAGAGCCCGCATGCCCCAGTTTTCCATGGTTAAGTTGCAGCTTGGGCTCGTTGGGCTTCGTCAATTATTTAGAAAACGTGCGCTTTCCTCACGGGCTTCAATCAGGCAGACGGAAAGCCCAAAATACCAAGCTGTGGTTTCGAAAAAGCCCTAATAGATAATTACACCGATCATTGTCACGAATTTTAGGCTGTTGTATTCTCTTTAAAAACGGTTTCATATAGACCATTCATTTCCTTCTTATGACCTGCTATCTGGGCCCAGCTTAAGCACACAAATAGTAGCTACAAGCACAACAAGTATATGCCTACAATAATAAGGTTACCAGCCAAATACTATGTCACATGTGCAATCGGTGACTGGTATCCTGCTAGTATTTTTGCTTATCAGAAAATTGTTAAGCAATATTTAGTGCTTAAGCAGCTTTATCAAATTGGGCCTTTGTCCTTGCTCCATGCAAGTTTACATTGGCTTTCAAGCCAATTAAAAAAGTTGAACGTCCTTGGTTTTTTCAAAAACGAGGAAGGATGAGGGCCTATATTTTGTAATTTAATCTTTCAAGGAGGAAAGAGCCAAATTTTGCTGACTTTGCAGAATTAAATCAATCGTTGAAAGAATGGTGTCAAGAGGCATCGACAATTCGATATGGAAACTTTAGTCTTTTGGGGGGACAAGAAAAAAGGGAGACGTAGCTTCAAAAACGGACGAGGGCGGGATGATCAACTGGTGTGTTTTGTTGTGTTTTGCTTTTGCACAAAACAACACTTTACATAAATCAAATGAAACATAGCGCTCGCAGATCATAAAACATTTCTGAACATTGTACAATGCGGCCACGTATTGTATCCCATTCAATTGACATGAGTCTTGCGAAATACAATCCGCAGAGGTGGGATTCAAACCCACGACCCTGCCATTCTAGAGCGATGTCTAATACCACTAGGCCATCGAGAGTGCACTGTGACAAGTGGCTAGGTCGAATTCTCTAAATAGCAGCAAGTGAATAACACATTTATAGCTTGCTATATACATCTTTTAAAAAACATTTTTCTGTCTTTTATACACCGATGTGATAAAAAACTGTAGGCCTATAACCAGCGCTCAGGTCACTGAATTAAGTTTCTGGTCGGTATGGTTTTAAAGGAATTAGTAAAATAACAAGTCACTCCGCAGCGATTTTTGGTTGGTATCCCTAAAAGAACACTCTTTGTTTAGCCCATACTTGACAGAAGTACGCACTTCTTTCCAGTCTTTACCGGGGACGATTTTTCTTGGAGATTCCCTCAGAGACTCTCCATACACTTTATGTAGTCCGTGAATTTTTGCTCTTCAGGCTCGGCAGCTAGAGAGAATCCTGAGCTAGACTCCCTTTGGGACCTTTTTTGTGTGAGCTCAACATTCCGGATTGGACCGGTAGGTATAATGCATTATCATGCCGCCGGCGGCGGAGAAAAGGCGCGGAACATTGTTTCTTCATAGCAGATTTCATAAATAAAAAGGTCAAAACAATGGATCGCTTAAGGGCATTCCTGATTACATTCATAATTATTGATTACGAAGAAAAATGTCCTCCTGTTTGATAGGTTATTTGTAATTTGCAACTTAACTTGTTTCATGGTAAATGCAAGCAATACACGGTTAGCTATGTATGTTTAGTTTAAAGGCATGGTATTTTGGGTAATTACTCTTCAAAGTAATGACCATAATTTGTTTTACTTGGTTATGAGAAACGCCTCCCTTTGAAGTTGTGTAGTTTTAGAGAAAGAGGTAATTTTGACCCCAACATGTGAATCTGAGAAAGGCTTCAGGCTTAAAGCCTTTCTGAGGCATCTGAAAGTGAAAGCACACAGTTCTATGCAAGGGCGTTTTGTCTTTCATTATTTTCTTGTAACTTCGATGGTAAATTGAGCAACAATTCTCTCAGGTTTGTTATTTTATGCATATGTTGATGCACCAAGTGAAGATACTTGTCTTTGACAATTTCCAAAAGTAGTCATTGCTGTAGCTGCTAACTCGGACACGGCCCTAGTTTTGATCCAGATCCATAGACTTGCCCAGTCCTTCCGAGCCAGTCGATGTTTCGCCCTCTACCGGTGACATTAGCGTCGCCGATTAATACTTGGGCCGTGTCCAATTGTCGGCTACGGCTACGACTGGATCGCCTCGTCATCATGCGATGAAGAATGGGACGGTCTCAGCAACACCCTTAGCAACAGTTGAGCCTTTGCCTGTAGTATTAGCCGCCAATTGGAGTAATTATTGAAGATTGAAAGGAGTGTACTTTAAAGGGTGTGTACAACATTGATAAGATTGAAAATATAAATGTTCACAGATTTGCACATAACTAATTATACATGGTATAAAGATGGTCATGTTGGAAAACTTTCTTTGAAATAGCTTTGCTTGAAATGCCATAGTTTTTAGGAAATGAGTAAAACAATAGTCTTTATTCTGCAGGAAAAAATCCGATGTTTGAAAAAAAGTTAAAACATGTAAACAATGTTTTTTTTTACTGTTTTCTCATAACTCCGAAGACTGATTGAGCTTAAACTTTCACAGGTTTGTTATTTCATATATATGTTAGGTCATATCAAGTGTGGATACAGGTCTTCGGCAATTACCGTCGTTGTACACAAGAACAAAATCTTTACTGTACTCATAAGTGGGATAAACTCATCATTCTCACCAGAGCCTTACATCCGTACTTAAACGAAGCACTATATTGTTCATGCACTGTCACACTCGTTAAACTTTATTGTAGTGTCTTTATGATTGCCGAAAACACAGAAACGTACCTGTACGTGAACATGTACGTACACCCGACCCCCACCAGCACAATATTGTACACACTAATCCACCCAGCAACAAGAATAATACTCACAAAAGCCTGCTCAATTTAACCGGTACCTAGCAAAGCAATAGTGTTCTGGGCCCAATTTCATAGAACTGCTTAAGCACAAAAAGTAGCTCAGCACAAGAAAATTTCGCTTACCAGAACTAGGTTACCAGCCAAACTACCATGTCTCATGTACAATTTGTGACTGGTATCCTGCTCCTTTCTGCTTAGCAGACAATTGTTAAGCAAAATTTTCTGCTTAAGCAGCTCTCTGAAATTGGGCCCTGTACATTTGTTAACACCGTTTTTATAGACATTTCTAAGTGTTGTCAATATACTTCTGGTTCTACACTGCACAAACAAGGGTGTTACATTGACACCCTGTGTGTTGTAACATGTATACAAAGAATCAAAGTTTACACCATAGGCTGTTAAAATAAAACTAATTTCTGCAAAAACGACTTCTTTGGTATGACGTTAACACTATGGTGTCAATTTTAACACCCCAGTTTTTGCATTGTACCATCACCTGGATGGTAGACAAAAGCGAGGTGTATAAATCTCTAAAAGGGTATACTTGGGGGTAGGGGCGGATCTAGGATTTTTTAAACCGGGGGCACAACGGCGCAACCAGGATTTTTGATTAGAGGGTAAACCAAAAATGGGTGGGATCCAGGGATAAAGCCCCGGTGGGGGTTCAGGGGGCGAAGCCCCCTGAAGCTCTGAGCCTTTGGCGTTCTGTGGGGTGAAAAATGAAGCCTCCATGTGCCTATAAAACAGAGAAATAGACACACTTTTATAGGAAATCAGATCCATATAAATATTCTAAATTTACTGGAAAATTTACTGTAACATCGATGGTAGGGGTCCATGGGTGAAGCCCCGGTGGGGGTCCAGGGGTCGAAGCCCCCGGAAGCTCTGAGCTTTTGGCGTTTTGAGGGATGAAAAATGAAGCCTCCATGTGCCTAAAACCGAGAAATAGACACACTCTGATTGGAAATCAGATCCATATAAATCTTCTAAATTTACTGGGAAAAATTCTGTAACATCGATGGCTGGGGTTCAGGGGCGAAGCCCTGGTGGGGGTCCAGGGGCGAAGCCCTGGTGGGGGTCCGGGGGCGAAGCCCCCGGAAGCTCTGAGCTTTTGGCATTTTGAGGGGTGAAAAACCATGCCTCCATGTGCCTAAAACAGAGAAAATAGACACACTCTTTTGGGAAATCAGATCCATATAAATCTTCTAAGTTTACTGGAAAATTTTCTGTAACATTGATGGTGGGGTCCAGGGGGTGAGGCCCCGGTGGGGGTCCAGGGGGTGAGGCCCCGGTGGGGGTCCAGGGGGCGAGGCCCCGGTGGGGTCCAGGGGGCGAACCCCCGGAAGCTTTTGGCATTTTGAGGGGTGAAAAATCAAGCCTCTGTGTGCCTGAAACCGAGAAATAGACACACTTTTTAAGCTCTTCTTATCCATACCAATCTTCTAATTTTACTCAAAGAAGTTAATCCCACAAATCTCGCGTTTAAATCTGGTCGCTGCAATATCTGGTTTCATGCATATTCATTCAAAAAATATAGTTCAAGCTTAGTGTAGTCTTTACACTTGAATGCCAGAACGACATGAAATATATTTTATCCAGGACAAATTGGCACGTCAGGTTTCAAACGCTTATGTTATCGTGCAAATCTAAGCAATTACAAGTGACATATCATGAAAGATTAATTTTGGCAGAAAGAAACAAATTTGATAGGCATAGGATGAAAAAGAAATCCATCCTGCCGCTGGGGGAAAAGACACCACACACACTTGAGGCTAATTTTTAAGCAGGCAGATAGTTAAAAAAAAGAAAAAAAAAGAAAAACTAGACTTATTTGCATTTGTGAACAAATGCAGAGCTGTTTCGCTAATAATATTTTCAAATTACTCAAGTGAATATGAAAGTTTGTAGTGTGTACATAATCAAGTTAATAAATGCAATATTGAATGCCTTGTGAGATCCAATTCATTGTCTATATATCTTGTAAAACTGTACCTTTAAGGTAATATAACCTGACAAATGATGACGTCATGATGACGTCAATTATTTTTCGAATCAGTTATGACATATCAAGCCTGATAAAAAAAGAATTTGGATTAAATCATGTTCCGTTAGCAATTTCTGAGTTAAAGGCGCAACAAATTAAAAAATCATAACAAATCGTGTGATGACGTCATCATGACGTCATTACAGGTTTAACAAGAACTTGCCATTATCTAACGACTTGCCAAGTTTCAACTTAATTATACCTATACTTTTTGAGATATACGACTTTAAAAAGTGCACCTTTAATGTCACGTCACGTGACCCCTGATGACGTAATCAATCTAAAACTTCACACATATGTTGGCTGCCTGACGTTTATCATGTGTATCAATTTTGAAGCGATTACAACAAACTTCGCAACACACATCTTCTCAAAGTGCATTTTGGACAGTTTTCCAACTGCCGCTAGAGGGCGCTCTTGTGTATCGTGACGTCATCGGTATTTTTTTTTAACTGCACACTATTGCCGGACACTAACATCGTTGAAAGCATTTTCATATCATTTAGCACTTTTGAATTACGAAGGCACTTCCGGTTTCGACCGGAAGTAGAGGTCGCGTGAGGTCACGCACACTGAATAAAATGAAGACCTAATTTATCCCTACCCAATCCCACAAACAGAAATCTACGGTCTCTTGTGGCTGATTTGATATAGATTTTCAAATAGTTAAAATAGAAACCTTTAAGATGACGTCACGTGACAGGTGATGACGTCATCATGACGAATTTGTTTTAGGACCTTCCTTGCACCAATGCCTTTCATCACTGAAAGTTTCATTGCAATTGCTTATCGGGAACTATGAAAAAGGGTGCTTGGAACGAATTGTGCGTTATTTCAATGACTTCCGGAATTCAAAAGCAGACAAATAAAAAAAAAAAAAAAAACTTTAACAAAAACAAGAGCTGTTTCGCTGCGCTACGCTGCGAAACAGCTAAAAAATAAACTAGAGCTCAATTGCATTTGTGAACAAATGCAAAGCTGTTTCGCTAATAATATTTTCAAATTACTCAAGCGAATATGAAAGTTTGTTGTGTGTACATAATCAAGTTAATAAATACAATATTGAATGCCTTGTCAGATCCAATTCATTGTCTATATATCTTGTAAAACTGTACCTTTAATTTAATATAACATGGCGAATGATGACGTCATGATGACGTCAATTATTTTTCGAATCAGTGATGACATATCAAGCGTGTTTAAAAAATAATTTAAATTAAAGCATGTTCCGTTAGTAATTTGTGACTAAAATGGGCAAAACATGAAAAAATCATCAAAAATCGTGTGATGACGTCATCATGACGTCATTACAGGTTTAACAAGAACTTGCCATTATCTAACGACTTGCCAAGTTTCAACTTAATTATACCTATACTTTTTGAGATATACGACTTTAAAAAGTGCACCTTTAATGTCACGTCACGTGACCCCTGATGACGTAATCAATCTAAAACTTCACACATGTATGTTGGCTGCCTGACGTTCATCATGTGTATCAATTTTGAAGCGATTACAACAAACTTCGCAACACACATCTTCTCAAAGTGCATTTTGGACAGTTTTCCAACTGCCGCTAGAGGGCGCTCTTGTGTATCGTGACGTCATCGGTATTTTTTTTTAACTGCACACTATTGCCGGACACTAACATCGTTGAAAGCATTTTCATATCATTTAGCACTTTTGAATTACGAAGGCACTTCCGGTTTCGACCGGAAGTAGAGGTCGCGTGAGGTCACGCACACTGAATAAAATGAAGACCTAATTTATCCCTACCCAATCCCACAAACAGAAATCTACGGTCTGTTGTGGCTGATTTGATATAGATTTTCAAATAGTTAAAATAGAAACCTTTAAGATGACGTCACGTGACAGGTGATGACGTCATCATGACGAATTTGTTTTAGGACCTTCCTTGCACCAATGCCTTTCATCACTGAAAGTTTCATTGCAATTGCTTATCGGGAACTATGAAAAAGGGTGCTTGGAACGAATTGTGCGTTATTTCAATGACTTCCGGAATTCAAAAGCAGACAAATAAAAAAAAAAAAAAAAACTTTAACAAAAACAAGAGCTGTTTCGCTGCGCTACGCTGCGAAACAGCTAAAAATAAAATAAGAACTTTAACAAAAACAATAGCTGTTTCGCTGCGCTGCGCTGCGAAACAGCTAAAAAAAAAAAAACTTGTATAATTATAGCTGTACAGTTAAAACCCTCCGTTGAAGGGTTCAATACTATCTCACATGGGAGTCAGCACGTGTACTGCAGCTTCAGTGAGAGTGATTTCTTTCTTTATTAAATTAATACAACAATGTGTGAAGGTGACTTTTATCAGGCTTACAACATTCATATTAGATGTTCCTGTGGGGGTGCTCCAATATTCAAGTCTAACAAATATAAAACTGACGCACGCTATAATGATCACACCGAAAAGGGTCCATTTCCAACACAATGAGGACAACAAAACCTTCGTTTTGTACAAAAACAAAAATACATTAAAAACTACAACGTGCGTCTGATTTGACTTGTTTTAAACAAAAATACATAAAAAACTACAACGTGCGTCTGATTTGACTTGTTTTAATAGCTTGCTTTTATAGTGTGTTTTGTTTAGAACTTGAGTATCACACAAAGTAGGGTGCATGCCTGGAAATTTGTCAACAAATAAATAGATCGTCAAGCTCTAACTGCTTTTACATGATGATATTGTGCTACTTGCCCTTTGTCTACGAGGCAGGAGTAATGACTAATGGGACGGCCGTAAAGTTGTCTCTAGTGACCGCCCACTACACCCGACCAGAGACCCGTGATCCGGCCATCAGACGGCGGGCGCTTTGAGCCAGTGCGAAACCGTTGTCTGCTGCATTTATTTCGCCCGTAGGCAACTATTACTGACCATTGATAGTATACTCTACAACATTCAACTAAAGTTTCACAATTAAAAAAAGAAAATCTCTACTACAGTTTTAACCCATAGAATTAAAGAAAGTGATACAAAAATTGTTTAAAGAGTTTCTAGTTTTGTTTCTGCTAATTTTGTGTATTAAGTTCTATCAACCTAAGGCATATACCGGGGAGTGACTATTGGGAGCGACACGGCGCCGGTATACGGTTCGCCCGAGCGCTCGCGCCGTACTTCCATTCGCCGTGTACCCCGGGCAACACCATCATACACACACTCACCTATCGGCACCTTGACCTTTCTCCACTTTCCTCCCAATGGATCGCATTCACTTTTGTAGAACTGTACTACCTGGATTCAGACATACACAGAAATGTATCCGGGTATCTTTAAATGCACATTATTGGTTGTTGTACGAGCACACTTAGTGTTTTAATACAACGTTACAAACATTAGACAGCTCATTTAAATGTTATCATACGGGCAGATTTTCAACAGAGTTATTACATTTTATGCTTTGGAAGGAAATTATATCATGTCTAGACCCTTTGCATAGGCCGCCCTCACCGATTGAACCGAGCAGAGTGTAATACGTGCCAACCAATTAGAGGTATTCATTCGACCTAAGTGGGGTGCTGTTTGAGCTTGTGACGTCATGTGAAATTATCTGCCTTGCTTGTTTGCACATGACCATTTTGGATGAAGCGTTTCTCCGGGAAAATAATACAGGTATAAAGCCAAGATTCTGGATTGAAATCAAAAACATGTTCATTATTTTATTGTTTCCCTCAATATCCAAATACCTTGGTATCTTACCTCTACGGAGGCTTAAGCATATTGGAATGCCCTTCCTGGTTTGTGTATAATGAATTCAATTAATTCTCAAATAGATAATGCCGAGACAAACCTTCAAAAATGTCAACAGTGATAACAAAAACAATCGTTTTCACCACACCGGGTTTAGGTTTTTAAACCGCACACGAAGTCTCGGAACCCACGTAATGCTGTCAATAGAGGGCGCGAATCTGCAAATAGTTTGTCTCGTGTTTAATTGACCAGTATCTTATTATCGGGGGCAGACCAATACAAATATATATATATATATATATATATAAATTATAAAACTACGGGCTTATTTTAGGGGAATGACCGTTAATTGGACTCAACATCACCCCCATTCACCCATTACAAAGGAATGTTATTTTATTGTGCACAAGTTTGATTGTGTTGCTTGTTTTGAGGCCAAAGTAACAAGTTTAATTGATGCATCGAACTGTTTTATTTCATTTCAGGTTGTGAAGCCAAGAACTCTCAGAAAAGCAAACTTAATCACTAGACTAGCCAAGAACCCAATGGAGAGAAGACAAGGGAGGAAGTTTCAGTTTTAGATGTGGGAGGAAAACCCCAGAGAATTATTCCAGGGGAAGCCCACGCAACCAATGACTGAAGAAAACCCCAATCGACATAGTGCCCCCGGTGGGATTTGAACGGGGGTCCAAGAGGTGGAAGTCGAGAAAAAATACCACTTATCTAATTTAATATTGCGGTATGTAGGCTACAAGTTCATTGAACGGATGGATCTCTTTGATTACAACGTTTGATGCTGATAGCCCAGGGGCATTTTGTAAGATGCCAGATTAGGAGTAGGCCTGCCTTCACTGATAAATTACCGGTCGACCCAAGAGACTTGGTTTTTGCCAGCCTTACATCACAATTTGCCGCTATTTAAAGCACACAACCGGGTAATTGTCAAAGACCAGTATCTACACTTGATGTGACCCAACATGTACATGAAATAACAAACCTGTGATAGTTTAAGCTCAATCGGTCATTGGGGTCACAACAAAAAAGTGGGGGGAAAAAACCCAAAATCACTGTTTTCAAACATTGAGCTTTTGACTTGAAAGATCAAAACCATTTGTTTTACTCATTTCTCAAAAAAGAACATTCATTTCAAGCAAACGTATTTCAAAGGGAGTTTCCAACATGACCATTATACCATGTACGTTGTGTGCAAGTAAACATTTATATTTTTTACTCTTGACCGATGTTATGCACACTCTTTAACTTGACACAACTTGACACAACATACTTCAGCCGAAGAGAGTTCCCGAGTTAAAAGTATGTTTGCAAGCTGAATGCATTCTAAAGACGGTTCATACAGAATCACAGATCAGTATCACACACTCCTTGCCCACGGCAGTTCACCAAATTCAATTAATCATAGAATGATAAATCACCCCAGGTACATTCTGTTCTAGTATCATGTACAAAATATCATCACAACCTCCGAACACTATAGGACACAACTCTGCTGAAAGCAAAATTCGTTACACTGCTTTCATCTGTCTATAATATTGTCATCCAACCATAGCCTCTGGAGAAATCACTATTTCATATGATGTGGAGTGAGTTCTTTTAAAGTATTCTGTATTCCGATTGAACATTATTTGCTTAATAATTAATTTTGCGTAGCCAAAAGTAGCTAGGATACCAGTCACAGATGATACACGTGGCATGGTATTTTTGGTTGGTAACCTTTTTTCTGGTAAGCGTAATTTGTCTTAGGCTTTAAAGTTACTTGTCATGCTTAACCAGGTCTATGAAATTGGCCACTGGATCTAATTTCTTACAAATTCGCGAAGTACAGAAAAACATTACTTATTAGAAACAGACAATGCTGTCTTTGACTGGTTCCCTACTAAAGTTTGCTAAGCAGATAAACTTATTACTCTTAGCAGCTCTAAGAAATTCGACACTGGACAGAAAACGGGTGTTCTTATAAAAACATTTTTCTGAAGCATTATAGATTATTGCAATACAATGGGTTCTTTTTATTAATGTTTTTGGAAAAATGGTTTTCTAGTACCGGTAATGAAGCAGACGAAGGCTTGGTGCCGTAAGCAAGTCATCCTATATTTGGTGCTCGGGTCATGGTGTACCCCCAGCCACGCATTTGCCTGCTATTCTTCGACATCTCCGTCACAGCCAGCAGTCTAAAGACACTAGCCATGAGGAGCGTTGTTGACTTTATTCTGGGTTATACGATCGAGAATTCCTGCTTATGACCGATCAAAACATGGTTCCGTGTCCCCACTGGGAATGACTAAATCTGGGCCAGTTTGCACCGGAAGCTTTCTGAAGAACTATTACGTTTCGAAAGTTACAGGCCCAGGCCATGTATCATTTTTGTTGATTTTGATCACGTGGTTTACTCTCAAAAAACGATAAAAATACACCCATATTTACTGCCGGTATGTGTTCATAGAAATGCTATACATTTGTGTTCAGTTACAGCAAACTCAATGTTGATGTAGCACAAGCTTTGCTACAGGCCATAGTGGGATGTTATTAGAGCTGGACTCTCACGTAGGCATCTATTTTCTCATCTGTGTATAATCGATATCACAACTTCATAAGGAGTGATTGAAAGAGGTGAAAATTAAAAGAACAATGTTTCAAAGCCCTGGCTTTGATTGGTTTTACAAATGAAAATCATCTTGATACCCACATCAGTTTGCCGTGGGGGGGGGGGGGGGGGGGGGAGGGGGGCGGGCATTATGACCTAGTTGGATACTGTTTCTCTCGTTTTCTTACAGCAGAATCTGCAGTGTGTTGCTAAAAGACTGTGCAAGTCTCGCGCGTATCAGAAACGAGAAAACAAGTTAAAATAAGACTAAACTAACTGATTTTGCTTTAAATAAAATCTTTAAAAAAATTATATGTATACCAAATTCTTGAAAATATAAATATTTATATCATTTTTTAATAAATATAATTTCAGTTTTTATATAACACAAATAGTTTGTTTCAATTAACTTTGAAACAAAATTAAAACTTGTTGCAAGAAGATCTAATGTTATAGACTTTTCTTTTGCAACGTCACAGCCCGATTTTTTTTCAAACCGAGGTTGGAGAACTATGGAAAGCCATAAATGCAAAACAAAAACAGATGGCCTCTCAAAAATAGTGTAAAGCAACCAATCATTGGAGGTGTTTCATTTAATTGAAAGTTTGCAGAAAATGTTGAATTTGCAATTGGTTAAAACATCTGTTAACGCGATTTATGTTTTACTACCATTCGGCCGGCCATGCAAACCAGCAATGAAGGTCTATATGAACTGAATTTTTTAGAAAACCCCATTTGTAAATCACACCCGAGTGAGACCTTTACATAGGTTTGATAACATGAACGTCAAATGGGCACCATTGGGTATAAAGACAGGCCCTATAGACGGGATAATACTGTTGAGTGCGTGATACGCAGTATTATGGCATGCAAGATCGAGCAAAGGTACATCTGGCAGATAACCGTTAGGTTCGAGCGGCCGGTATTTGGCGTTACTCAAGAGCCTCAAAGTGTGACGTCAGACGTTCTTGCAAGCCAACCAGTTGCCATTATTTCATTTGTGCAAAAAGTTTGCAGCCATTATTTAACAAAAGGTTAGGAACTCATTTAGCCATTCGAATGTTTATTAGGCGCCAAAGTTCTTCACCAATTTGGCGCAACTGCAGCTGCACCTGCTTCGGATCGTTACTCTTATACAATTCAGAAAATTGCTAAACACTACCTTTACAGATGATTTTAAAAAAAATGGATTGTTAAACACTGGTCACATCTGCCCCTTAGCGTTCAATAACGCAGCTCTGTAAATTCACAAGCCTCGTGCGCGAACTATCTGTCATTCTGCCATAAATGATGTTCCCATCACGTCCACCGGGATTGGAAGCGAGAAAGTCACGGTATTTCTCTGGAGGACAATCATTCACCGTCCGGAGCTGCTCTCTACAAAAAACCTCGGTGAAGAAATTAATGATGACCGTGGATTTGGCATGAGGGAGTTTGTCATGACGGGCGCTGTACATCATACCTGCGGCATGTTATAGTGCGCAGTATTCTCATGAAACTGAATGAGATCCAGACCTGACAGCATTTCCTTTTACTGACTCCCCTGAATCCATACGGAAGCCGAATATCTTTTAGTTTTTTTTTCATAGTTCTGCAGTTGATGTGGGATTTAGTTTGTAATTGCACAGGACTTTTGCTCTAGATTTATCAGCACGAAGTGTGTTATGGACCAGTACTCTTAACCCATATGGCCTATGTCTTACAACCGTGTAAAAGACATGGCAGGGAAGTTATCGGGGAGGGGAGGGTTTAATCAAATATACGGATAATTAAGCCCCTTCCCCCGAGATGACGCAACTAAAACGTTACACACCTTTTCCACCAATATCATATGAAACTATGAAACTAAAACAAGCCAATCTTATCTTGTCCCCTGCATTCAGTCTACTGCGCTTTTCTGAGAAATCTAGAATTCCGCACAACCCATGGTCGCCGCTCGCAATGTCCACAAGAGGCCGACATATAATTTAAACTCACATACACACGAGCTGCATACAGCTATTTGGTTGGTTTTACATGAATATGTCAGGTTTGAGGCGAGGCTCGAGGCCAAGCAGAGTGGCCTTAGAAAGTACAACTCATTACATTAATTCCATTATTTGACAAGGACATTCTAATAATCACACCACATTGTCATTTGTTTTATACAATACATCTGTTCACTCTGTGTATTGACTCAATTCAAGTGACGTCATCATCACAATAATCTTGGTTGCACCATTTTGGGAGTCAATTTGAAACCCGCAGGATAGTAATTTGGAGATGAAACACAATTATACACTCAATTTTACGCGATGAACACAAGAGCAGAGGATTTGCAGATTGTTCCTTGCAAAAGGTCCCCTATAGTTAGTTCTTCACAAAATACTGTACTTAAACCGCAACATTTCCACGTGCTAATTGTTCCCCCTTATGGAAATGTTAAACATTAACATCAAGACAAAAAGTCAATGCAATGACATTCTAAATCCAACCAGAGGATTGGAAAAGATCAAAAACACACCTGTTGAGTTTCAATCAGAAAGCTCACTGATCATAAAGTTCACACCACTACCAATCAGAGTTGTCTGAAATACGCCGTGTCATAGGGAAATCTGTCCCCGGAGATTCTGTCCCCCATATGGGAAATTAACGTGGGCTGGAGAGAGATGATTCAAAAGAGGGCGCTATCAAAAGCAGTTTGTGCACAGTTCTCCATATGGGGGGGACAGAATCTCCGGGGGGACAGAATCCCCGTCCACACCGGCACCGCCAAAAGTTGAGCACATGTTTATACACGGAGTTAGTTATCCACGTTGTTAGGAAGTTTTGTTAAAGAATGTTCAGAGAGTGGGGTGGAAGAGTTTCCGTGTCTATTTTGTGTTTATTGTGAACAAGTTCAAATGACACGGATCTATGTGTGAATTACATAAAACAAATAATGAATGCATTTCGTTCGTGCATTGACGCAGAATATCAGTCGGTGAAATCTTGCCTTTTCATGGCCTAACCTCGTGAAATGGAATAGTCCAGATTTCACCTGGTGATTGTATTCTGCGACAATAAATGTGTCCAATATTGTGTACTAAGTCAAGTTACAAATAGCATATTTATAGAACAACAGGCATGACAACAACTGTACAAAATATGCTAGATTTATTAAAACTATCATAAGAGTGGTAGTAGTGGATTACTACGGTGCGATAACTTGAATTTAAAAAGAAAATAGGCTTAAGCTAAAGCCGCGACAATTTCCCGTAGGAGTTCAGAAGAGAAAAATATGCACTATCTGCAGGAAGACAATCCTTTAAAGTATGTAATAATATATCCATTTAAAATCAGTATTGATTGCGTTGACAAGAAAATCATAATAGGCTATTAAGGAGCCGGGTTCGGAGAGACAGAGATAGAGCTATTTGGTGGGAACTGGAAAGGGGAGGGTGGGGAGTCGGGGTTTTGGTATCAAGTTTTAAAAGATTTTTGGGTTGAACAAAGAAAAAACGATTGGAGCGGGTTTGAACCAACGACCTCCGGATTAACGTGCCGGAGCTCTATCAACTGAGCTATCTCGCCCTATGTTGGCGGTCTCCCTATTATGTCAATATCTTTGTTCGGTGGGTGCCAGTCAGAAGCCATTCAACCGCAAACTGCCGTGTAGCCAGGGATCACACCCAAGTATACGATACAACCTGGAAAGCGGCAGCCAGGGGATCACCTTAAGGGGATGCGACTTTTGATATCATTATATCGAATAATAAACCAAAAGGGAAACTGACTGGTTAAACATTTTAAATGATTTTTGGGTTGAACAAAGAACAGTTTTAAAAGTGAGACTTCAGATTTAAAATCGTAGTTTCCTTTTTTGGATTATTTTTGTTTAGGTAATACTAATAGGGCATAGATTCGATCGAGAGACAAAGTTTGATCAGTTTTTGCAATTTTGTTATTTTATATTATCTGGAAGCTAATTTCATTTAATATATGACTAGATTGTGTTTTTGAATCTGATGCCATCAGTTTGAGTTGAGGTTCACAACGTACCCGCACATTATGAATTACTGACTAACCTAGAAATGTATAAGCGCCAATGAAATGTCAAATGGCCTTATTTTTGTGGAATAGGTTTTTAACAGTCGCTGGTGGTCGTGGGTTGCAGAACTTTAAAAAACCCACAATTTTCCACAAATATCTAAATCTGAACGTAATCTTCTTCATCGTTTTCTCTTCACATGAATTAACAGAGGATTGCTTACAACCATAACAAGTAGGCCTACTTTTGAAGTTTTACTTCCCATTACCGGATATATACAAGTAAAACTATAATAGTCTTGAAAACTTAGAATTTAGACCTATTTTTCAGAAGGGAATGAAGCATCCTCAATATTTCATTCGAGTAAATAAGATACATATTTCATAATGAATTAGAAAGTGGCAGTCGGTTACGGAAATTTTACTTTGAAAGGAATGCAAACCACATTTTGTAACATAATTTGCAACCTGTGTGAATCTCTTTGACAAAATCATTCGAAAGAACACACAAAAAGAGCAGATTAAATCAAAGTCAGCGAGTGGGCTTGAAAGTGTCGATTCGTGCATTCAGCTCGTAAATTCTATGCTCTATGCAGGAATGTACACGGCTTTCTTCTTCTCTTGTTAACACAATTCACATTCACGCCAAACACAATGCTCTATACATGTCTGTATAAATCTACCATATGAAAACAAGAAACCAAGCGACCACTCCCACACATCAGTGGTAAGCGAAAAACCTCAACTAAAATCAAAAATTCGTTCATGTCCGCCACAGCACTTACCCTTGAATCAATGCTGCTTAGTACATCCGTACGTCCTTCTTTGACGGTGTCTTTGGTTTACCTCCAACACTTGAAAGAGGGCAGGCTGGCCTTGAATTAGACTTGTTGACAAGTCGTTAATGATGGTCGCGGTGAGTGGAGTCGCGTGTAGTGCTGTAGCCTAATAAAAAATGTTCTCGCGAGATCACTGCTCTCGCGCGAAGTTGCTGGCTGCCGACTCTTCGTCATTAACGACTTGTGAAACCCGCCGGCGGTTCATATTCATTTATTCATGTACGAACGCAGTGTACATTACGGTTGCTGTAGCGACGATCATGAAGACGAGTCCATTTTATCTAAGGGTAGTACTAATTTTAGTTACTGTAAATGTACTGAATGCTTGCGCTTGAGACATCTGTGGGTGTGTTTTGTGGGTGTTAACTCCTTCATTAATTTAGTAACTAAAGAAATAAAGTAAACTTATCTTAAAATTCATTATTATAATAATTTTTTAAGATGTGTGTTTTGCCTCATAAAAATAAATAATGCCTACCGTGAATAGTTACTGATACGCTCCAATCATTTAACCCGATGTGTTCTACAGTGATTGTGTTATTAAGTGTGTATAAACAACAGACACGGAAACCAGTCAACTCGCCCCCCTAGCAAAGTCGCCATTTTCAAAAAACACATGTACAAAGTCACCAACTACAAAGTCGCCCCTAGCAAAGTCGCCCCCTGACAACAAACTCGTCCCCTCTCGCTCATAGTCGCCCCTCACAAGGGAATTATTTTAACAAATTTGTGTGATTGGACTACAGGGCTTCGAAAGCTATCTTAAGGGAACAAAAGCTAGCTATCTTAAAGGAACGAAAGAGGAATTTTGGGGAACAAAATCTCATTGCGAAGGAACGGGAGCGTATATTAAGGGAACGAAAGCATATTTCGGACGAATGAATGTATATTTCTGGCAACTAATTCAAAGTCGTATTTTGATGAAACGAACGCTTGTTTTTAGGGAAAGAAATCTCCTTTCGGTGGAAAAAAATCATATTTTTATTGAACGAAAGCATATTTCGGACGAATGAAAGTATGTTTCGGGCAACTAATTCAAAGTCGTATTTTGATGAATCGAAAGCTTGTTTTCAGGGAAAGAAATCTCCTTTCGGTGGAAAAAATAATGTTTATTGAACGAAAGCATATTTAGAGCGAACAAAATTATATTTTGTGCGAACAAAATCATATTTCGAGGAAACGAATGCGTATCTTTCAGGGAACAAACGCGTATTTCTGGGTAACAAAATTGTATTTCAGGTGAAAGAAGGCGTGTTCGAGGGAACAAAAACGTATTTTCTAGGAAAAATCTATTTTGCTACCTAGAAAAACACAACTTTGTTTACAAATTTAAAAAAATTGAATTTTATGTGACAAAATTATATTTTGATTGAATTAAATAATATTTTGAGGAAACGAAATGACTTTGTTGGAATTTTGTGTCGAGAGTGGAAAAAGAAATTCAGAGTGAGAATTTTTTTTCACATTTTAATTTTTAACTTATTTTTCACCTGTTCCTTCAGGGGCTCTGGTTTTGTGTGGTTTTTTTTTGGGGGGTGGGGGCTCGTTTTTGTCTCACAAATTGTTTAACTTAATTGCACCGTCAATATAAGAGTGGTTTTCCTATTTATTGACATAAATCTTATTTAATTTCCAAATCGGGGGAAAGGAATGTACACCGAACATTGAAACGTAACGATTTTAAAACAGCGGATTCAATCAGCGAGGTTTACCGACTAACAAACCCGCAATGACAAGGTAGTTGGTGGTCTGGCTCCCTACCCCTCCCACATGTTCATGAGCTTCCAAGTACAGCTATCTCTTGGCACGCTAGCTAGGGCCGGGTAGGGGTTTCCGTCGTGCTGAGCCTCGGCCGAGAGAAACTCTGCGCGCCATGGCATGCAGCTACACGATTTGCCCGTGTGTTTTACGTCATGTCCCCACACGCTGTGCACTGTCAAACACGCTCGGACTCTCTGAAATAAAATCTTACGTTCGATTTTTTGTAATTATTTACAAGTTGTACCCATAATTTGAATACGTATTTTCTTGTGTCAAAATATTCATGAACACAATCACTCTCACCACTCAGTGTTTGGTTTTGATCGTGCATCATGATCAAAGCATGCAACATAAAACTCCATCCAGTACAGGATTTGATGTTTAATATTCATCTACAGTTTGAATATTCATAGATATAACGAAATTGACCAATCAGATGCGTCCGTACGAAATCGGCTGAAGTGGCCATAGGCCGTGCACAAACCGTCAGCGGGTTTCACAAGTCGGTAAATGTGACCAGTCTTGAGAGCAGTAATCTCGCACAGAGCAGCCCTCTCGCGGGATATTGCGAGAAAGCCGTTCCGCTATCACCGCGACAGACATTTAACGACTTGTCCACAAGTCTAGCCTTGAATGGATGGGGGAAAGACTACTCCACAGTCTAACGACCACAGCCACGTTGGTTACAGAGCATGCACATGGCACAATCTTCAACGTTAAATAAGCCACCAACCACGTGACTGCTCCACGCTAGATTAAGAGACGTGGCTTACCATCAAGTTCTACTGCAGTTTTTGTACTGTCAATTTTAAAGGAGACCTAACCACGCATAATACGCAGAAGAAAAACTTGCAATAACGACTTCCCGCCAATAATATTTACAAGCCCACCGAGTCTCAATTTGACGCACGTATGACGAGTAAGAGCAATATCACTGGTACCCGCACATTATCTCTTTTGAACAATTTCATGTTGAAGGTTGAAGCCGGAGTTAAATTTCACCTTGAGCCACGGTTCTAGTCCAATGCTGCTCATCGAGATTGTGATCTGCATAGTTTTACAGCAAATTATTGCACCAGCTGCAAAACTATTCGCATTGTTCAGAAGTGCCGGTAGTCAATTATTTATTACCTAATCCACGAACACACAATTAATTTTGTGTACACACGCAAAGCTTACCGGTACCATGGAGGAAGAAATATCTATTTCTTCCTCCATACAAGTACCAAGGCAGCCATACTATTGTGTTTGAACCCTAGCCCTGGGCCCAATTTAAAGAGCTGCTTAAGCACAAAAAGTAGCTAAGCACAACACAATTTCGCTTACCAGAATAAGGTTACCGCCCAAACTACCATGTCACATGTACAATTTGTGACTGGTATCCTGCTCATTTCTGCTTAGCAGACAATTGTTATGCAATATTTTCTGCTTAAGCAGCTCTAGGGACAGGTTGGACTCATCCGTTGTGCAAACAGACACTGATGACGTCCTACCAGGACTAGGGGCGAGGCCGTTCTTTCAAAATGTCAGCGCACTTTGAGAGACAGCTTCAAAGATTGTGAAAATTACTGCCTTTTAAATTTATGTAATATTTGTCTAATGCTAATGGCGATGACGCAAACATGATCACGGTGTCATCGTACCGTTTTTACAAGCATGCTATTTGGTCGTTGGACAAAAGTAGGAAAATTTTATGGAGTCCAAGGGCTGACTTATACTTGTTCGTTACGGTGTAGGGTTTAATTAATATACCTTTTAGGCTATTTAATCACACTTTTCAGATTTTTCCCAAGGGCAAGAAGAAATGTAAAAAATTACAAATTGAAAAACAAAATCGGAAATCGGATTACAGTATGAAGAATATTATGTCATAGGGTGGGTGATGGGGGGGGGGGGGGGGGGGTAATAATACAAAAGTGCCTTCCTCCTATCCTTCGCTAAGGATAAAGTTAAATAGCATGATCGGAAGTGGGGAAGGGTGGGGGGGGGGGGGGGTACGGGAAATTCCCCTTCCCCGGCTCCGCCGCCGATGTACGTGCTTGTATAAAATGCTATCACATGAAAAACCGTGATTTATAAACCGCAGTAATAATTCAAAATACCTGTTGACTTAATACTTGAATTCAAATTGCATTAAAAATAAGACAAAAATCTTTAAACATCAAACCTATTTCTCACAAACTGGGTACCGAAAGTTCACTTACCAACACCAATGTTGTACCTTGCCGTCAATTAATTTTGTTACATTCCATAATATTTGGAAATAGTCAAAGAGAAAAGAATCCACAAACTGAAACAAAGTACTCTTTTAAAAAATTCTTACAAGGGATATGTTTTATTTTTTTATTTTCCTTTTTTGTTTGTTTTTTGTAGTTTTTTTACATTTGAGTTATCTACAAACTTGTTACTTCGAGTGATCTATAACAAAAACAACAACACCTTGAAAACACAGTAATGTACAGTACTCGTGATTATTACAGAATAACACCACTGGTAGCCGTCCCACATGCACTGTATCTCTCAAGCACACAAGTCAACAAGTACCAGTGAAGACCAAAGATAATAGAGCGCCATCAAGGCGCAAAATGATGAAATGGACCTCTATCTGATGTTGGAGCTTGAAATACGCATGGGCGCAATTTCAGCAAGTAAATGTTTTGCTCTATCATTGTTAGCAACGGTCATTGTCTGCATTAATCTATTGTTGAATCAAAAGAGTTGCTTACTAAAATGGCGTCCGTTGAACATTTTGAGCCTTCGGCGCTCTATATTTCTTTGGTGAAGATATTTACAAAGATCAACCGCTGAATTTCCTGGAGTTAAATCAATATTCTCCTAAGGGGTCTTTAAACTGTGCCCATAAAACTCTCAAAAATGCATTTACAACGTGGGATATTTGAAGTCAACGATTGTCACGAATTCCTTTAAAGGTGCTGCATACGTTTGGTAATTGGAGCCTACTGATTGTGCTAATCCTATACAAATATAGGTACATACAATAAAACTAACCTGAGCGAATATTTCCACGCAGGAAGAATATTCCCCATAGGAATACACAGTCTGAGAAGCGATTCTGACAGAAACGCTTCTCAGATTCAAATTTTGAGGACAAAAAAGTGATATATTTTTCCATAACCGTAGTTCTTCGAAAATAAAAGTTTCTCAAAATTCATTATACACCCAGAGCTGCTGTACTTCTTACCAAGTAAGTTTTTATTGCCATTAATTTTCAGAGTCATTACCAAACGTGTACTGTGCCTTTAAGAAGATTAAAACCTAACCTCTCGTTTAAACTTTTAGGAAAGACGACAAGTTGTAAATGTGGGGGAGGGAGACCTGCGGAGTTAATACTTAAGTTGATACTTAAAACATCTCACCGTAGAGCAAACCGGTGTTACTACTAGCTGACATGGTTTGAATCAAATATTTATCACAAAATATCAAAAATTTAGGCAAAAATTGTTTGACTATTTTATTTACTTATAATTTCTTTTAAAATCGGAGCAAAAGTTCATAGAGCTGCTGCAGCACAAAAAGTAGCCCAGTACAACATAATTAGGTTTACTAGAATACGGTTACCAGCCAAAACACCATGTCACATGTACAATTTGTGACTGGTATCCTGCTCATTTTCGCTTAGCAAAATTATTAAGCAATATCTTTTGGCTTAAAGCACATTTGTAATATTGGTATTTTTGTCAAAGACCAGTGTCCACACTTGATGTGAACCAACATATACATGAAATAACAAACCGGTCATTGGAATCACAACAAAAAAAATTGAAAAAACCATTGTGTTTTCACTGTTTTCAAACATTTAGTTTTTGACTCATGAGATCAAAACTAATTTTTGTTTCTTAAAAAATATAGCATTTCAAGCGAAAATATGTCAACGTGAGTTTTCCACCATGACCATCTTTATACCATGTAAGTTATGCGTGAATCTGTGAACATTTATATTTTACTCTTAGTCTTACCAATGTTACAAACACCCTTTAAGCAGCTCTATGAAATTGGCCCCAGATGTTAATTCAGTTCAGTCCAACGTACCATCTGATTACAATTGTTATATCAACCAATCAGCGGGCACTCTGGTTCTATGCTGCCCTTTGATTGGGTAAACTGAGAACAATGAAACCAACAGCATTTATATTCTGGTTGTAATTAATAAAATATAAATACACTCTACACAAATGTTGACCATTATAGAAAATTGTGATAGAGAAATTACGGACAAAATTAAACATGCCAAATTAAAGGGGCTGTGCTGTCATGATCAAAGCAGGCCTGTGGCTGTACATGGAGTTATGAACGCTCAACCAGTTCCAGTATGCACACCCTTCCCCGTATCAATCAATAGAGGGCGGCACGCGCGAGGCTTGCAGGAAATGACGGGTCAGAGGTCATAATTCCATGTACAGCCACTGCTTCGATCATGAAGACACAGCCCCTTCTAAGTCGATGGTTAACGAAAAGTGCATCATTGCATTTTAAATTACCAATAGCTTTCAAGAAATAAAAACTAACATCACACAAGGGGCCATCTGATAAGAGAGTTTCCGATTAAACCACATGTACACCATTGGTTATTGTCAATCCATACTTTGTGTGAACCAACATAGGCCACATGAAATATAAAAAAACTATGAAAGTCGCAAGTTCAATAAATCGCAGTCACTAGAAAACAGCGAGGTAAATCCTACATTATGTTTTCATCGTTTTCAAACATCGAGTTTGGACCTAAATGTTTCATTCACTTCTCCAAAATAATACCATTTCAAGCAAAACTTTTTCAAAGGAAAATTTATGCTGTGACCATCTTTGTACATGTAAGTTAAGTGCAAATTTGTGAAAATAACATTTCTAGTTTTTATTCTCACCAATGTTGTGCACACTCTTCGAGGAAAGGATTTCTAGAGCAAGTGTGTTAAACAAAAAGTTTTCTTGTATTCATGCTAAGCAAAGAAAAGTTTTAAACCCGTTACCAGCCAAGTTCCATCGTTGCACCTGCTGCCCACTCATTTGTTTTTGCTTACCAAATGAGGGTTGGTACTTTACAAAATTGGGGTTGCTACTTCACCAATTTGGGGTTGGTACTTTACCAAATTGGGGTTGGTACTTTACCAAATTGGGGTTGGTACTTTGCCAAGTTGGGGTTAATACTTTACCAAATGGGGGTTGGTACTTTACCAAATGGGGGCTGGTACTTCTACCATTTAGACAAATTGTGAAATTTCTCAAGGAGGGGTGGGGAGTCCGTTCATTTAAACGTGAAACTAAAACTCTTGTTTACAGTAACCAGTGACAATTTTCACGGTCGACAACGAACATAGCCTCCAGATCCACCCCACCCCTGCCCTTGGTAAGTAAATGTTTAGTATGCTACCATCTGATCTAAGTCCATATTCATAGACTCTAACAAAAATAATTTCAGACCGAAGTATTTCTCAGGATGATTGATACCAGTACCGAATATCACTTAATAGGCCTACATAAAAAATTAAAATAAATAAAAATAAATAAAAATGAATCAGTAGGGGCCTACCTGCAAACTTCTACCATGTCACTGCATTATTTTTCGACAAAATTTGCCCAGAACTCAGTTCTTCACGTCGTTTAAATATTATACTTTATACAGATTTAAGTACATGTACCACTAACCCACTCCAGCCTTGCAGTCCCTCAAGTTTATGAATGATGAATAGTTCACAAATCACTGATCCTAGTGGCAGAGCTTAAATAAAAAGTCAACAGGAGCTTAAAGGAATAGCGTCTATAAGGGCAGTAGAATAATTATAAGCTTTAATGGGGTGGGAATCAAAAAGACTGACCATTTGGAAAGAAGCTAAGTTTCCTGAATAATAATAGCACATTGACCTCCGTGTAATGGATTGGGTGGCTGTGGGGTGTGTGGAACTACTACATCACTAATGTGTCAACATTGTTTCGGGGGGGGGGGGGGGGCAGAAAATGAAGCTTGTGTGTTGTTTGAGGGAGGGGTAGTCATTTTTAAAAAATAAAAAATAAAAATGTCTTTAAATGGTTTAAACTGAGGACAACCCTTTGTCCCGTTTTGTGGTTTGTTTGTTTTTTGTTTTTTTTGGGGGGGCGTCCCCATTGGTTTTGTACACAAAAGCTAAGCGAGGATTGTCCCTCAATCTGCCACTGATCCTCTCTGCAAGTTGATCACATAGCACAAGAATTTCACAAGAGTGTAAACAATATCCATCACTTCTTAACTTCCCACACCAAATTGAGAAATAGGGCATGCAAACTGTACCCACACCATGAACATATATGTAGAGGCAATCCGGTTTACTCGACCCATTATTTACTTGTGCTAATGATTATTTGCTCTCTGCACCTTCAACAAACTGACAAACTGTAATGACTGCAATGTTCACATGATCAAACAGACATTCGAAAAGAAAAATGCTTTCACTGTTGTCTATGCAACAAGGGAATTTTTTTCTTTCATGACTAATTGAGCCCAAACTCTCACAGGTTTGTTATTTAATGCATATGTTTGGAGACACCAAGTGTGGATACCTTGCCTTTAATTACATGTAAGTCTTTCTGAACTAGTAAATTGGCCAACAGTCTGTCATTCTTCAGAATAAACTTTTTTGTTCACCCTGTGAAAAAAAAAAAAAAAACTACTTCTTCTTGTCCACGAATGTTTGATTTTTTCAAGTTTTAACACTTCAAACACTTGAGATTCTTGTACAGATTTTGACACTTGATTTTTTGGTGTAGATTTTTGGTCACTGGATGATTTATCATAAAAGCCTGTACATAGTTAGTTAGGGGGAAAAAATCCTCTCCACACAGGTAGATGTACATGTAAGAGTTCAGATAATTTCTCAGTCCAACCCTATTTTTCTAAACGCAGCACTCTTATCAAAACACCCGAGAAATCTGAAGTGTTTGGGAGACTCTCTACTTGGTGGGAGAGGCTTCAGTGTCCTCCCTTGTGACCACTGGTCCACTGGACAGATGCCAGTTTAAACAGCTTGAGAAGGAGTCCAAGTTCCCACCAGGTAGTCTGAGGTCCCATCAAGTCATAAACAAATGCAACAGGAAGACGCTGAGCGCAAACATTCTACATGTAGGTTTCTCATAATAATTTCATTCTTAAAAAAATGAAATCATACACAGGTTGTGTATACTGTGTGACTACATACAATAGATATTTATATTACAATGTCAAAGCCCAAGTTTTTGCCAACCAAGATTGAAAAACTATGGGAGTCATAATTCAACCCCATCCCCAAACCTGCACCCAATCCAACTGATCTCCACAACACTAATCTGACAGATGATGAGACAGAATCTTCAAGATGGTATCAAATTATAGAGCAAGGACCGGGATGACATTACTTTATGCCTAACATTCCCAAGTACATTGACATCTACATGAGTGACCACATCCCTTGGCTTTGTGGAAAAAAATTGAACAGAAAGTAATCAGATATTCTTAAATCTGCCTCTTATAAAGCTATAAAGACTTCCTTCTTATCTTGAGTTATGTATATCCCAAATAATTCACATCAAAGCAGCGTGGCCTAATAACTGTTCCAGATAAAGCTTATTAAACATTTCAGACTGATCCACGATGCATGGACAAATCTCAGCCTAAAGGCCACCAGAACACAGTACATGAATGCAGGTGTAATGTTCTTGCAATGTTCTTTTGTACAGAGGTTGGGATTGATGGATGTTCATCTACGAGGCTCATTTCATAATAAATATTGGTAAAATACAGGGCCAAATGTCATTGAGGCTGCTTAAAGGCTGGGTATACTTTTGGTAATTGTCAAAGACCAGTATCCTCACTTGGTGTATCCCAACATATGCATAAAATAACAAACCTGTGAAAATTTGGTAATTGTCATAGACCAGTATCCTCACTAACTTAACTTGGTGTATCCAAACATATGCATAAAATAACAGACCTGTGAAAATTTGGCAATTGTCAAAGACCAGTATCCTCACTTGGTGTATCCAAACATGCATAAAATAACAAACCCGTTAAAATAATGAAAGAAAAAAAACATCCTTGTGTGCTTTGAGATGCCTGAGAAAGGCTTTATGCCAGAAGCCTTATTCAGATTCAATTTTTGGAATGAAAAATTGCCCCTTTCTCTAAATCTACATTACTTCAAAGAGGGTTGTTTCTAACAATGTTTTATAGTATCAACAGCTCTCTCCAGTGCTCTTTAACCAAGTAATTATTTTTTGGAGTAATTACCAAAGGTGTACCCTCCCTTTAAGACTGCAGGGACAAACTTCCAATGCATGTAAGTTTAATCACAAGCTCCGTCCGAGGGTATCAAAGTCCATTAAATATCCCTGAAAATATATCATGTAATTGAAGTCCGATCTGTTTTTCTCTCAAGGTAAACTTGATGTAAATGTACATAATGACATTTGATAATGTTCAGTTTACATATCTTTTAGCCTTCGAGAAAGACTCTGCTAGGGTCGAAACGTCAGGCCACTAACTTATTTTTTGCATTTATACCACAGGTCCTTTTGGTTGGTAAGCAGTTTGCAACAGCTAATTCTATTTTCTCATTTAGCCTTCGAGAAAGACTCTGCTAGGGTCGAAACGTCAGGCCACTAACTAATTTTTTGCGTTTACATATCTTGTCTGAACTGCAAACCCTCTTGCCAAGGTGACTTGCATTTTGTACTTTGAAGTGAATTATCGGGGATTCTAAAGGCTGTTCAGTGGTGTAACTAGACATTCTTACTCTTATTTCCATATTGTGTTTATTTCAAGTATTATTATTATTTATTTTTGTTACTTATTTATTTATTTTGTTTTATTTACTTTATTTTTTATTTATTTTTTCAATTCTATTTGATTTGATTTTTATTTATTAATTTATTTATTAAAATTTATTTCACGATTATTATTAAAATTATGTTTTGTTTTTTTAAAATTATATATATATATATATATATATATATTTGTTTCTTCTTTTGGGGGGCAAAGCGGGGCAAGGACACACTATAAGGGGCTATTTAAGGTATCTAACCATGCATCCATTGTATGTATAAAAACAAACCAATTGGCTCAAAGGAATTACCGAGAGAAAATGTTATTAGTCGGTGTATCAATACTTGCCCGGAGCAATGCTTGCCGACTTTTGACAGCTTATTTAAAATCATTTGGTCAGCAGCGTACAGATTAATAAATAGATGCATGACCGTTACAGACTAATCATAGATTAGTCTTAAGCTAGCCTTCGGGATTCCCATCCCCCAACACTCATCATTCATTGATTTGAAGCTCAATTGCTTCCATTCCCAAAAACCCTTCCACAATTCAATGAGTGTGGTGCAACTTGTTTTACAGCAGTAGGTCCGTCAACGAATGTTTGGCAATTTATTTTACAACAATAGGTCCGTCAAAGTGTGTAAACACCTGTAATTGGGGACCTCCAATTGTCCCTCTTTTGTTTAAACCTTTTGGCAAGAGCTCTCATTGGTTTTGTACACTGGGGACATTTTACCCAACTCTTGAACTGGGAACCTTTACCCAACTGGGGACTCTAAATTGTCCCTTTTGTTATAGATCCCCGGTGTGGATGTGTACACCTACCCACACATACCCTAAAGACATCTGTTGTGGACATATAATGTAGGGACAGTAACTTAAAATGTTACAGTAGAAACTGAGGTCTAGTGGTTAGACTGCAGTACTTGCATTCACAAGGTAGAAACTGAGGTCTAGTGGTTAGACTGCAGTACTTGCATTCACAAGGTAGAAACTGAGGTCTAGTGGTTAGACTGCAGTACTTGCATTCACAAGGTAGAAACTGAGGTCTAGTGGTTAGACTGCAGTACTTGCATTCACAAGGTAGAAACTGAGGTCTAGTGGTTAGACTGCAGTACTTGCATTCACAAGGTAGAAACTGAGGTCTAGTGGTTAGACTGCAGTACTTGCATTCACAAGGTAGAAACTGAGGTCTAGTGGTTAGACTGCAGTACTTGCATTCACAAGGTAGAAACTGAGGTCTAGTGGTTAGACTGCAGTACTTGCATTCACAAGGTAGAAACTGAGGTCTAGTGGTTAGACTGCAGTACTTGCATTCACAAGGTAGAAACTGAGGTCTAGTGGTTAGACTGCAGTACTTGCATTCACAAGGTAGAAACTGAGGTCTAGTGGTTAGACTGCAGTACTTGCATTCACAAGGTTGTGTGTACGAATTCTACCAAGCTATCCGCCGGTTTCACAATGACTAGGATTTAAAGTAGGCCCCCTATTGTCATCTAGTTACTGAATCACAATTTCTTGATTTGTGCAAGTCACAATCATAGACGTTAAACCAATGTTTGTATTGTGAGAGATTGGCTGTTGCCAGCTTGGCGTTTATATCCCATTGTGGGTGTTTGCCGAGTTCCCTCGACAGGAAGATCATTGAAACAAACAAACAAACAACCCAACAACCCAACAAACAAACAAAATCAGTGGAAACTTGGCTCATATATTTTAGATTTACAGGTACAAAACACAGCGATGACGTGGGCTTCCATGAGAATACATCTACAGCATTTGTTCTAAAAACTTTTTCACTGACGAGCCATCAGGACCAGTCACCTTGTCATTTCACTCATCCACCAGCATTCTCACTAGTCCGTGTTTCATACTAAATAAGGATGATTTTCAACACTGAACTAGCCAGCCGGACCACTTGGGAGTGAATTTTAACGGTCCTCAGGTGTTTTAACTGGCACTTGGCCTGGGTACCAGTGTAAAGGGAGAACACTGAATCCTGGCATGCAAGATTATTTTTACACATGATGTCTATTATACGTGATTAAAACAATAAAAAAGTGGTTTATTATTCGATAAAAAACAACCAAAACACCATTAAGTCTTAACCTGTCAGAATCAATATCCTCAACCAGTATCCAACAGAAATATGTGCAATGTACTCCTGAGAAATGTTCGAATCAAATAATTATGGTGGTCAAGTGGTTAGACTGCAGGAGTTGCAATCAAAAGGTTGTGGGTTTAAAGGCAGGGTGTCCTTGTGGTAATTACTCCACAAGTTAATGACCATAAAAACTTACTTGGTAAAGAGCATTGGAGAGCTGTTGATATTATAAAACATTTTCAGAAACGACCCCTTTGAAGTAATGTAGTTTTAGAGAAAGAGGTAATTGTTCACCCCAAAATATGAATCTGAGAAAGGAAGCCTTTCTCAGGCATCTGAAAGCTGAGAATTCTATGCAACAAGGGTGTTTTTTTCTTTAATTATTTTCGTGCAACTTCGATGACCAATTGAGCCCAAATTTTCACAGGTTTGTTATTTTATTCATAATCAATTCAATTCAATTCAATTCGGTTCTTTATTCATCATGCCAGCATGAAAATCGTTACCTCGGTTTGCACATTACAAACAAATATGATGGGATACACCAAGTGAGGATACTGGTCTTTGACAATTACCAAAAGAAAACCCGGCCAAGCTAACCCCCGAGTTCCCAATGACTAGAATAAGTACCATCCTTTAGTTACTGAACCACAATTTCTTGACTTGTATAATTCATAATCATAGACCTTAAACCAATATTTGTATGAGACAGACTGGTTATTGCCAGCTTGGTACTTATATCCCCTTGTGTGAGCTTTGCCAAGTTCCCTTGTTGGGAAGATCATCTACACAAAGAAAGAAAGTACAACAGTCTTGGACTATTTGTATTTTCCTCTAACACCTCTAATCCATACTGCCGTGAATCTTAATATTGTTGCTATCATATCCACGTTATTTATTTTGTAACTTGTTTATTCTGAATTAGCTTTCGCGAAAATCACTTCAAAATTCATTTCCTCAACCATTCCCGGGATAGGATATTAAAGACGTTGAATAACATGAGGTTTTGGGTGACATTTAGCAACATAAAAACACGTTTAAAGGGAAGGTATACGTTTGGTAATCACTCTTAAAAATAATGGCATTAAAAACTTACTTGGTTAGAAGTACCGCAGCTTTCGATAGTATAAACGATTTTGAATATCATTTCACTTCGAAATAATGTGGTTTAGGAAAAAGATATAAGTTTTCATCCCCCAAAATTTGAGTATTACATGTAGAAACGTAACTGTCAGAAATTGTTCTCAGACTGTGTATTCCTATTAAGGATTATTCTTCCTGCGTGGACATATTTGCTCCAGATTTTCGGCGATATCTTTAAAAAAAACATACCACCTTTTTAAATGAAATTATCACAGGTTATGTCTACATTTATATAGGATTAAACCAATAGAACAGATCCAAAATCCAAAGGTATACATTTCCTTTAAACTGACGTGAACACCTCAAAAGTTAACAAAGCGTTTGTGATGCAAAGTCACTTGTATCCTGGATGTCTGGGGAACTTGCTATGAAAGATCTTTGTGGTTAGTCTATGAATGTACATGAATGTCAATTAAATCCAGTTATGTTTGGCTGGCGTATGTGATCAGTCCAGTACATAGCTCCCCTGAGGACTTGCAAGGACTGAGTTAAATTCATCTTTATCCCCATGTAGCTTTTATACAAGGAAGGAGTTCGAAGAAAACATATTTGTTCAAAAAACCTGACATTAAAAAAAATAAAAAATAAAATAAAAACTGAGAAAAAAAAATTGTATTGATAGTAGACATCCTGAGAAATACTTCCTAAGACAGTTCAACATTTTACTTGGATCTTGTTTCAGTCAATTCCTTTTTTTTTAAAAGCCAAAAACTGACATTTGATGAAAAGTGTTCATAGGAACATAAGCTGGTTCATAAGGTGAATCCATTGTTCCACACTAAAGTGGTTTGACAAAAGTATACAGGCTCCAAGATGGGCAGGACACCCATGTGTGCCTTCAGTCTACAGAAGGTCTGATGCGTCACAGAGGTCGCTTAGTTGCCCCTGGTCATTGCCTTGGTGCCCCTTGAAATGTTCCAATAGAAATTGACAATTTCCTCATAGAGGTGACCTTTGTGCCCTTGCCCTTTAAAAAAAAAAAAGTATCGGGTCTGCTACAGAATACAAACCCCCTCAGATGTTTTTAGATCTAGGATTAGTACGTATTGATCCAATTCATATATCACCCATGATAAATCTTAATTGCGCCGTTTTGGGGTCAGAATCATTCCCCGTGTGCTTTTACTGCCAATGTGTATTGCTGGTGACGCGCATGTTCAGAGACGCGCACAATATGTTTACATGAAACTAGTGGCTCCCAAAATGGTAGACCATGAGCAGAGAGTAACCATGTGAGACGTCTATTTAGATACTCTCTACATCAATTTAAACATTGTAGATATAGCCACAACATGTACCACTGTTTTTCTCCTTTGGTGGTCTGTTGACTTCCCTAGTTCTACACCAAAATGATAAAAAACTGGAAAAATCCTGAGAAATTACAAGTCTGGTTTTGTGTGTGCTTATATAAGGAAAACCATTTTTCATGAATACATGTATTAAGCAATCATTCCTTAGACATGTATCAGTTCATATACAATTCCCGAGGTCGAAGAAAAATTTATTTAGGAAATTATTAAATTACAGGTTTCAAAAAATTCTTACCACTTCAGATCATCAAATCGTTTCAAAGAATGATTTACACTCATGTAATGTCAACAATAGGTTAGGTTAACGAGTAAAAAACTGTCAGCAATCATGTACAGTGATTGGTAAGGGAAGGCACTACACTGGTTTATGGATCAATTATACCCAATCGGTACTTAGTGTGGTTTGCTATACTAATACAAAGTTTGAATTATAAGTTATTTTTTACAAGGGAAATGTTTCCCCTTTAAATACTTCTGTTTGGGAAACTGAATATTAATGAAAACCCAAATCTTGCATTTGAGCAACCTTTTGATAAAGTAAGTTTTTTTTTAAAGCTGTGGTTTTGGCTTGGACCAAGCCTCTGGCTCGGGCTCCATCAGAATTTTGGAAACTGTACATTTTCGTTCAGGACTTCAAACAGGCTAAAAGTTGCCTAAACCAGGTCCTGGTTAGAAAAACAGATGACTCATAATCAGTAGTTTTCCTAACAACAGAACGCATTCTGTGCTGACCTTCTCTTTGCTCAGTTTCAAAGTTACACTTTGTGAGGACAAGAGAATACAGGTGGACGTTCGGTTTCAAAACCAATGCTTTACCTTCCCTTTACACTAGAACAATCCTTGTTGAAAAGGGGAATAATGCAATGAGATTGAGAAACAAGCTCATTATGAGTTTCATGTACAAAATTGAGTTCCGGATAGAGACTCAAATGAGTTCCAGGTAGGGAGAAGAACTCAATACGAGTTCCTTACACAGACATGAACACAAGTGAGTCCGAGATAAAAGAGAAAGAACTCAACTGAGTTCCAGAACTCAACCGAGTTCCAGATGGGTTCAATACAACCTTGACCATATTTCCACATCAGCTCGTTGATACTGTAAGATTGCATCTCATGTAGAGGACGCTGACTTGGGTTTGGAGAGTGATCGGGTTGGCTCAATCCTTGCCATGACGGTTGCGAACCACGTCGCTACGTCGACCTTTGCTAGTTCATAACGCTTAAAGAAGCTGTGCTCCTGAAGGGCAAAGATACAAAAGAATTAAGGATTTATAGTTAGAAAATATGCTTTTTTACTCTTATAAAAAGAAAAAGAAAAAAAATTGGCTTTTTCTCATCAAGCATGGGGTTTATGTTCAATTACCTTGCAGGTATAAAGCACCTTGGAATCATGTCTTTAATTTTCACTGAGTTCCTTTTTCTGAGTTCCTGCCTCAAAGGATCAAAATTTCAGAGAAAAAAAAAAGGTCTCCGGAAATTATTTGACAAACCTTTGCAGTAGACATTAATTTACCCGCTGGGGTTTTCAACTATAACCGTAAAAAGGATATGAATTCCTTGATGATCGTCAAATAAGTGTTTTTCAGATGGATAAGCGGCAGCTTTTATGACCCAAGGGTATACACCCCCCCCCCCCCATGTCCCCTTTAATAAGGTGACAATAACAAACATTTTCTTAATATCATTTCCAACGTCCTTCTATGTCTTTTTCCGAAGTAAAGAGACTGTCAAAGGAGATGCAATTACACCGTCCGGCAAACAAATTTGGAGTCAGGTTACAATTTCACGGCAAAGAGGATTTCCAAATTTGTTAAATTAAAACCAACAAAATACAGAAAAAAATATTGAAAGGTTTCAGATAGTTGCTCCTGGAAATTATTTGACAAACCTTTGCAGTAGACATTAATTTACCCGCTGGGGTTTTCAACTAAACTGTAAAAAGGATATGAATTCCTTGATGATCGTCAAATAAGTGTTTTTCAGATGGATAAGCGGCAGCTTTTATGACCCAAGGGTATACACCCCCCCCATGTCCCCTTTAATAAGGAGACAAACATAAGGCAACCTTTTAAAAATAAATTACTGTTAGACCAACCAGACCATAACAGTTCTTTTCTTAGACTCGACTCATGCAATTCTCTTCTCACTTGACTTTCAGACAGTGAACTTTCTGAAATTCAAAACGCCGCTGCTCGCCTCGTCTCACGCACACCTCGTTCTCAACATATGACACCTTAGAAGAACTCCACTGGCTCCTGATCAAATTGCTTATCGTGTATAAGTTAAATCTCCTTACTTTCTGACTATATCTCCTGACTATATGTCTGATCTTAAACATAAATTTATTCCTGTCTGGCGCAAACTATTTTTTTCACAAAATTCTATGGTCACTTTATTGCACCTTCGTTATTCACTAAACTGACTCTCTTTTGATATTCAAGGGACTTTTAAAGACTCCTTTGTTTATATGTATATTTTTGTAACAAATTGTTTACTTATTTCATTTCACTGTTTTATGTTTTGTGTTGCGCAAAGAGGCTCAGACTGCATTATGTGCTACATAAATGTCGTCTTGTGTTATTATTATTATTTCTCAAAAATGTTCACATGTACAGTGTCCAAAAGATAAAAACTGAAGCAAAAACAAATGCAAATCAAAGATGTTTCAGAGAACTTGCATGAAACATACATGAGCAAGAAGATTGTAAACATTTCCAATCATGCAAAAATTCATGACGCTTTACAGGTCAATTTGGTATTAAATTTAAGCCGAAGCATTCTCTCTGTTTAATGTTTGAAATTAATACTATAAACAACTCAAGACCAAAAGCATTATATTTCAAACATGTTTTGTAGTTATATTATTACATAATTCTGGGAATGAAACCAAGAATCCTTTACAAGTGGACTTCATCACTCTAGCTCGCAAGCCTGAGGAAACCTGTAAACAAGGGTGCTTGCTATGTGAACCAGAAACACCAGGGTTAACCCCTACTCTTTGCATGCTAAAATTACTCTTGGTTGTGCCTAAATCATCTAGGTCCTGGGGCGACAGAGCTTTCTCTGTCGCAGCTCCCCGGTTATGGAATGCAATCCCTACAATATTCGTACTTCTCAATCACTTGAGACATTCAAAAACAGGTTAAAAACACATCTCATGCAAAGCACTTATGGTCGGGATCATGTGTAAATGCTTATTTTGTTTTTCCATTTGTAAATCACGATTGCATCTTGTTTGCCATTATGTACTTGTGTATGTTGATTTTGTTTTTATGATCATGTTGCTCTGTTTGCGCCATGAGCGGTTTTTTTTCCGGATTTGTGCGCATTATAAATGTTCTATATTATTATTATTATTATAAGTGTTATGGGTTCTTTTACGTGCATTACCAATCCTACATGTAGTACACGTGACCTACGGCTTAAGGACAAAGCAATTATGGTAAAGTATGTTGCTCAAGGACACAAGTGTCACGACTGGGACTCGAACCCACACTCTACTGATCAGAAACACCAGGGCTGGAGTGTGGTGTTCTTAACCACTCAGCAACACATCACATTTATAATGACTATGCATAATTTAAAAACTTGTTAAATAATGCAAAACTTCTAAACTTGAGTTTTAAGCTGTACCCACTGGGTTTTGCCTCTATAGGGCCTACACCTTGAAATGTTCCAGTGAAAATTTATATTTCTGTCACAGGGGTGCCCTTTCCCATAGAAAACAACCTTCCCTTTACGAAAAAAGTGAAAAAGAGACAAAAACAGGAAAGAAGAATCAGGCTTTATAATCATGTATGAATCTTTCATATTTCACGTGCATTTTGAAGGCATATTGACTGTAAACTCTATGTTAAAACGGCCATTTACAAAATCCAAACCGATCAGGACTACTATTTTTGCTTAGTGGATCAAGGGGACTTCTTAGTATTGAATTCACTCCAACAGAGTGAGTTTCTAATGGTCTCAACGTTTCGACTAGCCTGCTCTAGTCATCGTCAGGAGACTGTCCATCAAGTTTGAGTTTTTTTTATTTAAATGCTGGACATGTACTTTGCTGTAAATTTGTTTTGAATTATTCAGAGTGTATGATGTTTGAAATTTCCTTTGAACTTGGAATGCTTGATGTTGTGACTGCATTGTGTGGTGAATAACAGAATATGGATGGAAAAACCCTGGTCTTTCAATGTAATAATAATAATTATAATAAAAGTGGCTTTTTATATAGCGCTCAAATTCGTCACTCGGTGACGCTCGAACATTAATTTAATTTATTCCGGCAAGGTATGTGGAGCTACGTTTTTGAAGTATGAGACCTTGTGTAAACTGTTGCAAAAGACACTTAATTCACATAAAAAGTCTACGAGACATTGATTTTCCCCATGTCTTTGACCAATCCTGCCATTGCTGAGTTGGTGGCAGTGCAAGGTTTTGTACACAAAGATATGGAATATGAAAAAATTGGTGTGTTTGAGACTTTTGATGTAGGTTAGAAAAAGAAGGAATCTGGTGATATTTTAATATAAAACAGCAATCCATTGACCACTTGGGAGGCAGGGGAGGGGTTGAAAGTACAATTTTCTTGCAAAACCAAAATGTCAATGTCCAAACCTCCGTGAGGAGTATGCAAATATAATGGGAATTGTGTCACGTGACTGAGCCAGAGTCGACAATCCAGCTCAAGGCATGTCCTCTCCAGAGTGCTGTTCCCGATACTGTCAGATAAACCTAGTCTTATGGGTCCTCTTGAAGAATAGAGGCTGCTGCCCTGGAAATAATGTACAATTCTCATGCATGATGACCCAGTTTGACTGCTTGAACAAACCCACGATGTTGAGAATGTTGAGAGCAGACCCGCTGTGAAGCTGCCGGAAGGCAAATGCGTTATGTTTCAAGTTATACTAAAGAAATTCCACTGCTCAGTCACTGTCAGTTATTGAGAGAAGAGATGTCAATGACAGTTCAAGTACTGTACATTGCATGAATAAGCACCGAAAGATCATTTGTAGGAAACCATAGTTACTATCAACTGGAGTCAATAATCGTTCCTACAGCCCTATTGTCCAATCAATACACGCGAAGGCTGCACTCTGAGCCGCCATTGCTGGGGTGGTGGCAGCGCAATGTTTTGTACAAAAAGACTAAGAAAAATCAATGTATTTTAAACTTGTTATAAAAAGGGGCTCAAAGGTTTAATTAAGTTTTGTGATGTGCTCATTTTTAAATAGATGTTGAGAAAACAGTGCTTACTTTAAAGAGGGGCTCAAGGTAATTTTTTAAATGTTTTTTTGATGCAAGTTTGCCCCAAACAAGGCTAAAAGCCACTCTTGGTAAGGGGCTACAAGAAAAAAAATACTAAAGATGAAAATAACTCGGGGAGCTGAAGGTAGGTATTGATATTCCTTAAAAACAGTCTTGATTGTAGGATGGAGGGAAACATGCACCAGGTAAGGAGTTCCAATGGTAGAATGGCTCTTTGTTCCACATCTCAGCAAAACAAGAGTGTATGGTTGAGAAGAAGCAGAAAGCCTGGTTTCACGCTCCACATCCTGATAGGAGGAACTAGGTCGGATACACTGGTGGCACATTCACAATGAAAATATCTGTAGAAAATAATGAGGCTGGCTACAGACTTACGTTGAGAAAGAGGATGCAACATTGATCCAAGCCATTCGCCAAAAAGATTAACAATAAGCATCTGCACTCTATAATTTAAAGATAAATGACAGGCAGAAGCTTCAGCCCAAATGTGACAACATTAATCCATTAGGGGACGTATAGTTGTCTCATACAGTTAGAGAGTAGCATAAGGCGGTAGGAACTTCAGAGCTCAATAAAGACAACCAACTCACATAGAAGCACTCTTTGCAATGCCTGAGATATACCTCTCGCAACTGGTATTAGTGGAGATGTCAAGTCCAAGAAGGTGAAATTGTGATACATCGGGCAAAGTGGATGCACCCATACAAATTGATGGAAATGTATCATCTCTAGAGCGAGACAGACAGTAGTTTAGTCTTCTTTGGGTTTAAGGTTACTAGCCAATCATTCCCCCACTTCAGCGCGTTGTTATTTAGTGAGACACCCACCTCACAGCGAGAAGTGTTGAAAATGTTAGGGGAAACACAGTAACGAGGGTTGAATCAAAAGCACACATGGCGAGCTGAGACAAAACTTCATTGGGCAAATCATTAATGTGAACAAGAAAGAGAGTAAGACCAAGTAATGAGCCCTGTGGAACACCAGAATTGATAGAACGAGTAGGAGCAGATTGACCCTCAAGGACAACCTTCAACTTGTGGTTGGAAAGGAAAGCAGAGATTATGGATAACATTCTGCCTGATACACCATGTGACTGAAGCTTGTGGAGCAGACCAGTATGCTATACTTTGTTGAAGGCCATGGAAGTTGTCCGGTGCTAAAACACGAGCCTCACCCCTTCGATCTAAGGCCCAACTTACATGATCCAATAGATGTTGAGAAAACAGCAAAAAACCGTCACAGTATTTTCATCAAGAATGTTGAATCCATCCAAGCTTTAGCGAGGTGACAGTAACCCTGTCTATGTGTGTTTTCTTGTCATTTAGCCTTCAAGAAAGACTCTGCTAGGGTCTGAATGTCAGGCCATTAACTATTTTTATGAAAATCCTGAGAGATAATAGGCCTGCTGGTCTTGACGGAGAAAGATACACCTGTCCATTAGTGTACTGTACCACGTACAGGGTGCAAAATAGTCGAAGAAACAAAATTAAAGAAGAAACCACAATCCAAGAAGGTACCTGTAATTCAACAATTCATCAACAGACTAAAATGCTCCTAAGCTCTGATTGGAAAGATGCAATTAAAAAAAATGCTTCAAAACATCTAACTCCTCTTAGTGGTCTCAAGTTAGGGCACCGTAAATAGGCCTCATGGCACCTTGTTTGAACGCCTGTCAAACCCACTTTCCACTAAAGTCAAAATCGTCTCACTTTATATTGAATTTCAGTCTGTGAAATTTCCCTAAAAGCCCGTTGTTCACATACAGTTAATTGAATTAACCTGCGCACCCTAGTCCTATTTTTATAACATGTTTGTCTGGTGGCGTTGACGAATTGAATTTGCATTGTTACAAATGTGCAGCACATACGTAGCTTTGCTGTTAGTTCTTACTCTATTTCCTCAACTTTGAACATATCCAACCCATGGAAGAATTACGAGTGGAAGGATGCTTTTTCTGAGAGAAAAAGGCAAACCTGTACATGGACCAGCGTGAGACGATTGGTTAAAGAGATTGTAATAAGGGTGGTGACAGAGACGGTCGAGATACTCCAAGGATTCTGGTGCAGACCAAGCAAGGACAATGTTTTTATGTTTTGAAGTATTCTTTGCCATTTGTTGGGCAGTTGTACATGTAATAGTTTTCTTCTGTTTTTTTACTCCAAGAGGGTTGTACATTAATTTACATTTAATGTCAGCAGAATTATGGCAAGATTAAAGCTCTCATAAAAAAAAAAACCCCAAACAAGCAGATTCACTTTGTTTTCAAAAGCAACACCACCAGCCACATTAAAGTGTATATTAAACAAAGTATTAAGTCTACTTATGTACACAAAAACACATCAAGGAAAATCAAGGACTTCTTTTTGTTCTCCCATTGCTTTTGCTTTTCTTTTTAGCGGCGACCCTGTTAGTTTTGTACACGAAAGCCAAGCAAGACGTCCTGGCTCTGTCAAAACTCAACACCCGGATGCCTTTGGTTAAAGTCCTTGGTTTTAACGGGTTAACAACTTATGTACACAGTCTTAGAGCTACTTCATGTGCACGTTTCTTACCATGAGTTGCTTGTATTTGGGTCTTTGAGAGCAGTCCTTCGTCAAACTGTCAAAACAAACAAATAGAAACCAAGATGACAAGAATGCAATAAGTTTTACTTTGACACCATGTACATGTAGTTAAATGCAGGGTGTACTTTTGACAATTATTCCACAAGTTAACGATCATAAAAACTGACATGGTAAAGAGCAGTGGAGAGCTGTTGACATTGTAAAACATTAGAAACAACCCCCAAGTGAAGTTATGAGCTTTTAGAAAAAGATTTGAAGTAATGAGCTTTAAGAAAAAGATTTGAAGTAATGAGCTTTAAGAAAAAGATTTGAAGTAATGAGCTTTAAGAAAAAGATTTGAAGTAATGAGCTTTAAGAAAAAGATTTGAAGTAATGAGCTTTTAGAGAAAGAGGTGATATTCACCAAGAAAGGCTTCAGGCATGAAGCAATTCTCAGGCATCTGTAAGCACACAATTCTATGTTTTTTCCATTATTTTCTTGCAACTTCAATGATCAATGACTGTGGCTAACGGCCGAGGTTCTGCAATTCACGGTGAGTGTCTACTCCATTTCCTCACATTACAACACTGAATCCCGGAACTAATTATGAAAACCTTTGTTGTCTTTCATTTGTCAAGTCAGGGTTTCATTGTGGCACATAGTTTCAAAGGAGAACGATTGCCCAAGAAGCTCAACAACTTTCAGAAAAATAATACAGCGAATGGGCACGCAACTTCTTTTAAAAATACAAAAATGAAGTGGTCTATGCATAGTTTTCTCAGATATAAAAATGGCCAAAGTTATTTGACTTACCAGCACTGGACAAAAGCATGAAAGTCAACTGAGAACCCTCGTTTAGGTGGAAGTCTGGGTGGCTCCTCAGACAGGACTCGTGCAAGCACTTCAAAGTCGTTGTTACAATTCTTGTATGGGAACTCCCCTGTAGCTAACTCCACCTAAAATCAACAAAGCAAACACACGTGAGTGTAACAAGAAGTTTGTAAAATATACGTTGATGGCTATCCACTGTTACTACATGTACCTCACTAGCACCCGGGGCTAGGGACTTGTACAATGTACATCTGATTAAAACGCCTAACTTTTGACTATTCCATAGAGATGTTTTCTTTAGAATATACATGTACATCGTTCCACACAACTCACTTTTAACAAGCCTACCAGAGCATGAGGCTTAGTCCAGAGTGCAGATTTGTTTTATTTATAATTATTTGTTGTTGTTGAGATATCGCCTAACATCACAAGGCTCAGGCTGGATGCTCACTCCAAGGTGAGAGCTACATTTAACTGATTTGGGCTGTCAACCCAAATCAACTGTCACCAAGGGCACATTGTAACTACTCCTGGGGCTGAAACAGGGTTACCGTCATACACTGTCTTAAAAGTATTGCATACATGTCATAAAAGTACATTATCTTTCTGATGTATTACTGGTAGCGATCACAACCAGTTTATTAGTCAAATGAAGTACCATTCCCACATTAAAACAAAATAAGAAGAAGAAAAATGGACACAAAGAATTCTCATTCACATGTGAAAAAAGGAAGAAATATGATCATTTTAATCAAGTCGTGCACAGCAACTAGTACCCCAGGGGGACAAGTTGAGAAGTGGTGTTTATAAGCAGGTAGCAGTTTTGACTCATGTACACTGGGTGTGAATTAAAGGGTGAGCCCCATGATGTTTTCTTTAAGCCTTTAAGTATGTACCTCTGAAGGTTCAGGAGGGATGCGCGTATGGGATTGCAGGACTGGCAGAATATTAATTGTTATGACAGGCCTAGAATGACATGGAAGGAGTCCACGGAGGCCATGGCCTCTGTTTCCACCCTGTCTTGCCCCTTCAAAAAATTCCCTTAGACTAAAAGATTTTCCACTGGAAGTGCTCTTAGTAAAATGAAAATAGCTTTGCCCTTTCAAAGATGAAATTCCAGACCTATGTGATTTGTGGACACTATGACATTCTTTTAATGATATCATTTGTGGGTATGCTTTGGCAGTGCTTGTCTTAATCATGATATACAGTACAAGTAAACAGACATGAAATTAACTACCTTTCCCATGGCTTAGGGCCTTTAAAAACAAAACTCAAAAAGATTGGCTTCACCGGGATTATCACATGTGTGAGCAGTAATGAGAAATTGATTGAGAAAACTTCTTTGCAAGCTATGAACAATTTTCTTAAATCTCAAAGCTTTATTATTAATTCGACAGGCCTTGTGGAATCCGAAATGACAAATTTCCTGTGCACTTCAATCTAAAATACATTGTGTGCCAGAAACTTGTTCCCCACACTTGATTTCTTAGTGTGACCTACCAACATGACCAAATTGAAATAAGTGTAGTATGGACATGCACATAAAACCTTGACATCATTTAAGTTTTGTTTTCTGTGATCTACTGAAAAAAACGTAACCACCTCACACTCACTTGTATTTGATAAAATCTGGACAGGTTATTGTTGATGTACCAGGGGAAAAAAAAGTACGGAACAGGCAACACTTCTTTTTACCATTTGAAAGTATGATAAGACATGTCTTATACGCAGGAAATTACGGAATTTACATTTATATAGGATTGAAACAATCGAACGGTTCCAAAAATCAAAGGTATACTTTGCATTTAAATGCCCAACAAAGCTGTCTCTTAGCGGTCAGTATGTGTTTTGCACATAACTGTACACTTGACAAATGGACATGTGTGCTTCCAACACTTCACAGTACGTGTATACATGCATCGTGTGTATAGCATTCATTTACTGCAGGAGAGAGCAAAAGAAAAATCATGACCGAATGGTCGATGACCAACTAGCCCGAGGGCAGAGGAAGATGAAATTGAGACTAATGCACACAGGAACTGCATCCTGGTTCACCATTTAATATAATATGGGCATAACGATGCATTTAAAACACAAATTTTTACACTTGACCCTAGGCATTAAAGTTGTCTTGTACATGTACCATGGAGGCAGAAATATGTCTACCTCCAAGCGTATACATGTTTAGTCTAGGACTGCAGACAAGGCTCAAATTTGGGGAGTAGATTTTTTTGTAGATTGCAGGGCTTGTACTTCTCAGACTTTTTATCGGATCAGAATTTGTTTAACAAGACCAGATTCAAAAAGAGAAAAGAAATTTAAAAGACCAGATTCAAAATGACAACTCAGTTTTAACATATTAAATTTGGTGTTTGTTTTTTTGTCTTCCTAGAAGAGAAGATTAACCTCCTTTGTCTTTTGTGTGAGTAGACTTTGAAAATCAATAGAATTGAAAGACATTTATCGGACTCAACGTCAACATTTGAACATATTAAAAAAAAATAAGATATCTAATTGAAAAACACAAGACAATCAGTCTAAAACCGGTCAGGAGTTTACTGGCCCGACACTTAAATCACTTAGTTTTTTTCTCTTCTTTTTCTTACACATGTAGTAAAGAACATTGATCTCACTTTTCTCATGGGTATTAAAGTAGACTTGATACTCAACAGAATTGAAAGATATTTATCAGACTCAAAGTTAACATTTGAAAATATTTTTTTAATGAAGATATTTAATTGAAAATCACAAGACTACCAGTCTATTAAGTCCGGTCAGGAGTCACTGGCCCCGACACTAATATCGTGTCACTGGCCCGACACTAATATCGTGTCACTGGCCCGACACTAATATCGTGTCACTGGCCCGACACTAATATCGTGTCACTGGCCCGACACTAATATCGTATCACTGGCCCGACACTAATATCGTGTCACTGGCCCCGACACTAATATCGTGAAAGCTACATTGTATCTGCAGGGCTTGAATTGTACACTGGACTGCAGGCCCAAGGCCAGTGATTTTAGCCTTGGGCCAGTAAACTCTTGACCAGACAAGTCCAGTGGGCTTGTGTTTTTCAATTGAACACCTAACTGTGTATTGACATTTTATTATTTTCAAATGTTGACTTTGAGTCTGATAAATGTCTTTCAATTCTGTTGAGAATTGATGTATACTTACCCATAAGACAAATGAGACTAATCTTCTCTTAGTGCTTGTTCAAATAAGAACAGTTATAATTGTAAGCTGTGAAGAAAGTTCTTTCTTATTTAGAATCTGGTCTTGTAAAATAAATTCTGGTCCGGTAAACGATTTGAGCCACAGGCCCTGCGGTCTTGTGGAATGTTATCCCAAATTTGAGCCCCGAATCTGACTGAACTCATTCTCTGCATGGTTGAACACGCAAGAAATACTAGAAATGAGGTTATTAGGTTAGTAAGGTACAGATGTTAAGTTCTTAGCTACATGTACAGCATCAAGGCACAAAGTCAATGTGATGATGTACAAACAGAAATAGATATTACAGACACAGTTAATTCTGCAAATTTAATTTTCAGTTTGAAACTGATCAGTTATGCCTGTAGAAATAGTACATAATATGTATGAAAATATGTACATGTATACAGCCCAATTAACCATATTTTTGACAGTCTGAGGGCGCTTTCATCAGGGAATTGTCTGATTGTATCGCATACAATTACATTTTCATCTTATTTTAAAAGTGTCCGTTCGTAGTTTCTTTGCATCAATGACGAAATACATAAACATAATAATAACAACAATGAAACAATTCAGTTTGTTGACTTGTTTTGCATCACTTGAATTCTGTTCACATACGCCCTCACGCAGTCAAAAATACGGCTAATTGATAATGTACCATCTGGCTAATAATTTGCTTTTAAGATAAAGTTCAGGATTGGTTAATTTTTGAGAAAAATCATTTGTGTTTACAATTCCTGGAGTCAGCAACTTTGTGTAATCATATAAATTGGTTATGGACTTTATTTGTCTGGATTGAAAGTGGAAATTCTTGGAAGCATTTTTTTTTTTAATGAGCAGCCACAAGGGACAACCACAACCATTTTTAAGACTCTAAACGTCCAACTGAGCGGAGAGACAGTTATGAGTGGCGTTTTTTCTTAATCGAGTAAAAATGCACTTACCAGGGAGATGCCCAGACTCCACACATCTGCTCTGACGTCATAGTCGGGATTATTGGGATCCGGTGGGTCAATTCTCTCTGGCTGTGGGGGGGAGAAACGAGACTTGTTTTTAAAGCTGGTTCCAGTCTACTTCGCAAAGGCTTGCAGACTGGAGTGTTTGATAGTATAAATCATACACAAAAAGAGTGCTTCTGTTACACCAGTGTACCCGATTATGTGTGTTGTGTCTGTATTTAGCCTTTGAGAAAGACCCTGCTACACATGTAGCATGGCTAGGGTCGAAACGTCAGGCCACTAATTTTGTTTTTCGTTTACACAAAAAGACCAAGATAACAGCGTACTCTGCAAGATTTACATGTAATCTTTCTGATCAACTAAAAATAAGACATTTTAGAAGGATATGTTTAAAATAAAGCTCTGGTACTTGAAGTTCAGCTACACATGTTCATAGTTCAATAGTTCATAGTTCATGTATGATAGGGAAAATGATTTTTTGCTTTTGCAAAATGCAAACCTCTGGCACCAACTGGCCCCGGACCAAAAACACTCTGTTTACAAGTTATATAGTGTAGCTTCGAAATCTACAACAGGGCATTTCCAGTTCAAAACAAAATTACTGACTTGTTAAACTGAAGCTGCACCTTCTGAAATGGGAAATCATTGCACCTCATTCATCAGGCCTTGAATTAAATGAAGGCCACAGAGGTCTTGGCCTTGGTGCCCCTTCAAAAGTGTCCCTGTTTAAGCTTTTGACTAGTGCCATTTTTCGTTTTACTTTGTTCAGCGCCTTAGAGCATGCCTGCATGATTAGGGCGCTTTACAAGTATTGGTATTATTATTATTAATTATTATTCCCATACACTTCCAATGGAGCGGCCCTTTGAATAATGAAAATGGCCCTGCCCTCTCAAAAACGAAATTCTAAACTATGATATGTACATAGATATTTGTATGCACTATTTTTTAATATAGATGGTTAATAATAATAGTTAATAGGCCTACATCTGTACATGTACACTATGTACAGTAATTTTTTTTAACTAGCTGCCAGGACTTATAAAAGATTCTGGGGCAAAAATTGGGCCATGTTACTTAAGAGAGACCCAGTATACATGAAAGTACAGTATGTGTAAAAACATGTACATGTACATGCCCCCCCCCTTGCAGATGTTGATATTTTGTTACATTATTTCTGTTTATTGGTATTGGTATTGGTTTATTATCATTCATCTCGTGGCCCAAGGGCCAAATTACAGGAATGTTACAATATAAAACATTAAAAATACAAAACAGTTAAAATCAAAAAAACACAAGACCCAGAAGTAACAATCATGAATTTAACAACTTAATGTAGTGAGGAATCGGGCTCTTTCTGAATCGATCAGTCCTACAGGGTAACATTGAAATGGCTTGTGAGTTGCACAAATTCCTGCCATGTGTGTTTTTCCTAGTTGGGGGGATGAGGTTTTCTGTTTGCCTGCAATTAGCCAATGACTGAGCAAATTTGTAACAATGAGCTTGCCTACGATCAGAAAGAGTTTCGATTCCACACTCATTGATTGCATCTTTATAAGTAGTGTAGTTTTTCCCTAGCATGATTTTGCAAGCTCTCTTTTGTACTTTTCCTAAAGTTTGAACCTGAGCTTTGGTGAGTGAGGAATTCCACACTACATCCCCGTACTCTAACAGGGGTCTAACATATCAAACATACACCATGTGTCACCAATGTATGGAGTTATATCATAGAGAAAGGACCACAGACTCTATGGTTACATGTATACTCAGTACTTTCCCCCTCGAGTCCTATGAGGAAAAAGAAAACGGGGGAAATAAACTTTTCTATGTAAATTTGTATTTTTTGCAAGAATTATTTTTTGGTCACAATAACAAGGTAGTTAGTTACCCGAGCTTCACTTGTTTACCATGTTTATTGCCACTTTTCGATTAATTAAGTGTATGGCTGTTTTTAATGGACTTGCCTTAGGCGTTGTCTGTTTTTTGACATTTTAAATGTACTTGCGCTGTTTGTATCATTCCCACTCAGTCACAGTTTATTGGTTGTAATATTTAAAGTACATGTATGAGATTTGGTATATGTGAACATTCCTGAAAACTGGCTTACTGGCCTCGGTTTCCCCTTATTCTAGACTCAGAACCTCCCAGATTTATAAATTCAGGAGGAATAAACTACAGAGGAAACTGACTGGGTAAGTTTTAAAAAAAATTGTTTTGGGTTGAACAAAGAAAAATTGACTGGAGCAGGATTTGAACCAATGACCTTTGAATTAACAAACTGACGCTCTACCCCTAAACAAGGATGTTGACAGAATAGAGAGACCGCCAACATAGGGCTAGGTACATGTAGCTCACTTTTGGGCTTGTCCAGTCTTGAGTTTACAGGCCTTTGGTCCAGTGTTAATTTCGAGCCCTAATTATGGTTTATTTATACATTTACTTTAATACATAGTACATGTAGGTCTACATGTAGCATGTCTCGACAAATACGAAATCAAGAAATCATTTCAAAGCTACTGCCAGGTTGAGATTGGAGTACAATTGTTCACTTAGTGCTGGTATGAACTACTCTAAATACATGTAGATCTATATGCAGGTGCTACCATCCTATAAATTCCAATTAATCCATTGCAAGGTGACAAGGCAACATGTTGGCTTTAAGGGACAGCAATGTCTCCCATGTTGCAACGTCCGTCCGAGCGTCGCCCGGAATATCTCACAGCCGCCATTCCTTAAACACACTAACATCAAGTGGCACAATTAATCAATATTTACAAAATAACACAGGCAATGAACTTAAGGTTGATGCGGAGTCGGTGGGCGCACACATGTGTGGTGGCAGTAGCGGAGAGGGACTTAAACAATTCACGATCAAAGGAACAGATGGGATAAGACGGGGGCGAGGATGTCATCTTGTCAGCGGGCAATTATGAGGCACCTGTTTGACTGAAAATAGGAGCGGGATGACGACAGATGTGGACAGTACTGATTTAATTATCAACGTCATTTTTTAAATACACGATACAGTTTAATTGGTACAATGTAATTAGCAGTAAATACTAAGTACATATTTAGATGTTTACACTGAGCTGGGCCCAATTTTATAGAGATAAAAAGTCATAGTTATATTTGTGGAATGTACCTTCTAATGACTTGTTTTGCCAGGTGTAAAGTGTAATAAAATATTTTTTTATTTTATAAAATACCATTTGCAGGGCTTGAGTTTTTTTTTTTTACGCCACAAGACCACAAGGCTTTACTGGACCAGAGTTGTTTTTACAATGACCAGAATTGAAAAGAGAGAAAAAACAAAAAAAAACAAAAAAAAAACTGCATAATTTAACTCTTTAACTGTTTAATTTGATTGATCGCATTTCTTTTTATGGGCGAGTGTTCTTCAATACTCAACAGAATTGAAAGATATTCATCAGACTGACCCTCAACATTTGAACAAAAACACAAGCCCACTGGACTTGTCTGGTCCTGAGTTTACTGGCCCAAGGCTAAAATCACTGGCCTCAGGCCGGCAGTCCAGTGTTAATTTTGAGCCCTGCTTTGCATTTAACCTTCGCACGACTCTGTGTTCGTCAAAACATGGTGTTATAACATGTACGAAATTAAAGCTAACCTTGTACAAACTCTTTCTAATTTTTCGCATTATATGTCAATACCTGTAAATAAATAAATATCAACGGTTTGCACGTAGTGTACAGCTTTGAAGGTCGCATGGATACTACACTAATGTAAGTTTATTGGTTTGATGACGAAACACCTCTTTTTTTTACTCACAATTTTGAAATTTTAGATGGACTGCAATGTATGAAAAGCCAGATAGAACTGCTAAATCAATAGAGTACAACTCAGCAAAGATTTGCCCGTGGATTTTTTTTTCACCGAACTCGGGGAAAGTACTGAGTATACTGTACAGTGCTTAATACACATCGTGTAGGGTAAAAACAAAATCATATTCATTATTCCCGATGCAAAAATTAATATTCAGCAAAGCATACTTAAATCAGAAATTTTCACACTGCTATCCGTACACTTTCAGCAAGATTTTGTCTTATTATTTAAAAATTGACGATTGTAAATTATTATTTCATCTACATGAAATACATGTAGAACGCCAAGTACTGCTTGTTATACAGATGCAAAAATTTTATTGAAATATTTTCCAACTGTTTAAAAAAAAAAATATATAACTGTCTATAAAAACACAAAATTCAATAGTTTTTGATGACCAGCATTGGCAGTTTGTTGTGTTTTTAAGTATTTGTACATGTTGGCACTGCATGTTTCATTTTGGCATTCAATCACAGAAACCCCATCCACTACATGTATCTGTGTGCACATCTACAGTACGCCCTGCACTTATTTCCTTGCATAATCACATATGTCTACACGCACTCAAAATCCTTAACGGCAGTTTTAAAGTATTGATGGTGTACATCAAACTGTAGAGGGCAGTGTTTATATCTGACAATGGGTTAACAGTAACACTCCATTATGGTTCAATTCTAGTTCACTGTTATAATAAAGATTTATTTCAAGAATAAAACTGAGGAATGTTCTTTGCGTAGTATCTTTCTCTTTGTTATACAAACTCTTTTTGGGGTATGGGCCGCTTTGATCAAAATATCTGGGTTGGCACCTTGTAAATAATAAAACATTTCAAACCTTTTTATTACATGTACTGTGTGAGAAATATATTTACCTTGTGTTCTGAGTAGCATAATTGATTTATCAGTGATATGGGTAATTTGATAGCATTATTGAGATAATAAGATGTTGTATTCTGTTGTATTAATTTTTTTATTTATTTAGTTATTTATAAATTTTATATTTCCTGTGACTCCTTGTGTTACACATCAGTATTTAATTTTTTGGGGTTGAACAAGGAAAAATTGACTAGAGCGGGATTTGAACCAACGACCTCCGGATTGACGTGCCGGCGCTCTACCAACTGAGCTATCTAGCCCTATGATGGCGGTCTCCCTATTTTGTCAATATCCTTGCTCAAGTATCACACCCAAGTATACGATACAACCTGGGAAGCGGCAGCCAGGGGATCACCTGGCTGCCGCTTCCCAGGTTGTATCGTATACTTGGGTGTGATCCTTGGCTACACGGCAGTTTACGGTGGAATGGCTTCTGACTGGCACCCACCGAACAAGGATATTGACAAAATAGGGAGACTGCCATCATAGGGCTAGATAGCTCAGTTGGTAGAGCGCCGGCACGTCAATCCGGAGGTCGTTGGTTCAAATCCCGCTCTAGTCAATTTTTCCTTGTTCAACCCAAAATCATTTAAAATTTACCCAGCCAGTTTCCCTTGTGGTTTATTATTTGACATCAGTATTTATTGTGGACTTTTATTATTGTGGATTATTTGATGTATGTTGATGTTGTTATTGTGTTTTGTTGTTGAATAAACAGGGAAGTGTAACTCCATATCAAGAGAAAACATTATATAAACAAAACATAACAATAAAAAAAACATTAAAAATACATTTAAAAAATAATGAATAATAATAAAACCAATGAACGTTCTTCTCTTAAATGGTTCAAACAATATTGGACAATCATAAGGAAATAAACGAAACATACTTTGGCATAAATGTCACACAAAGTGCATGTATGATCACCTTTTTGATAGAAAATGAACACACAGTGTATTGTACACATGTGCACACAACACAAGTACATAATAGCGTGTTAAATTAATTTTGAAATTGAATTTAAGTGAACAAACTGTACAAGTTTGCCAATCAGCCAGTTGTGCATAACTGTGTACTGCAGTGATTTAGTTTGTGCACTAACATGACTTAGGGCTATTACATGTAGGTATTTGCAGAAACCAACAATAACAATACTTATGATTTATACTAGTGCGCACCTTAAATAAAAATGATCAAAAGTACAAATGAAAAAAAGAAAATGAAGAATAAAGACTGATCACCAGGCCAGTGCCCAAACCACAGTATGGGGATACGTTTGTCCTGCCAACAGAGAACTAATAATTACTTATTACATAGGCCTATCCCTGCTGGCATCGGTAATGTTTTGATCTTTTCAGGAGACAGACACCTCTAATCCTACCTGCATAACAAATCTAAACTAACTGTCAAGGCGCCTGTGGCAAAAAAAAAAACCAACCAAAAGCCAAAAAGACAACAAAAGAACAACCACATTCTTATACTCACCGCCATGTAGGCCACACAGCCAGCACTTCTTGTTCTTGCCTTTGAGTCCACCAGTCTGCCACTGATTCCAAAATCACATAACTTGACAACTCCCTTTTCATCTAATAACATGTTGGATGGCTTCACATCTACGGGAGAAAAAGATTAATGCAGACTTTAAGAATATGTTGTTCATTGATGTACAAGAATCACATCAACAGGTAGGAAATTTGATTCACGATTGCTCCAAAGAAGACAGTGCATGCATTAATATAGTACTCCAGGACTAGAATTTGGGCAACAAATAAAATTAAAATAAACCCAAAAGACTGCAGCTTGTAGCTCAACATGTTTATTGGACCAAACATTTTTGTACAAGACCTGAAGACCAGAATCAAGAGGAGAAAACACTTACTGAGTCCTGGCAACATGCATTTAACTTTTTGTAGTTAAACAATTGACACTAAGACATGCAAGAGAAGATTGATCTCATCTGTCTTTGTGCTTATTAGGCATACTTCATTACTCAATAGAATTGAAAGGTATTTTGCCCTATTTTGCTAAATGGTGTACGGTCATTTGCCCAAGATAAAGTCTGGCCAGTTTAGTTGTTTAGTGGTGCTTTTATTTCCAATGAGCCTATTTCAAAAGTAAAAACAGCTAACCTACCAGACTTTGAAAAAAGAAACATTAAGTTTAGCCATCAGAAAATATATCTGGTTTAATTTCCAGAGGCTAAGAAACTTTTAAATATTTGTTGACTATTTTTCAATATGTAGCACGGTTGCAATGGGGAGCTTATTAAGGTGCACCCATACATGTATGGTGTCAATGCATGCTGCCCTCTTGTGATTACTTTACAAATACAGTAATCCCAAACAATGAGGGCAGCAGACACTATCGGCAGGTCAAGATAGCTGTATGTAAAAACTAAAAATAACACCTACCTCTGTGCATTACTCCATGTACTTCCTTCAGATAATTCAATGCATTTACAATCTAAAGAAAATGAAGAAATAAAAGAAAATCAATACCTTACGATTCCAAAACTTTCTTTATCTTTTTTTTCTTAAACCCGTTATAAAAATTGCATCAGGGATTGTACATCTGTTTATCACACATCAGTGTTAAAGGGAGCATTGCCTTTGGATTGGGCGAAGAAGGTTTTAAAAGTAGAATATAATGATTCGCACAAATATTCCTCCCAAATTGTGTGGTTTACTTCGTGAACTAACACGGCCCATTTTATGGAGTCAAAAATATGGTTCTACAGTAATAATAATAATAATAATAATAATAACTAGTTCTTATATAGCGCATTTCACAATAACGTCTCAATGCGCTTTACATTAGTGCCCTGGTCATTGGGCCAATAACATTCCTTTAATCTTTCTCAGCTCCCTGGGGAGTATACAACCCTGGGCTGCCGTGATGGCGCTCCGAAGGCTTTTTCAAACACAATATCAACCTCTACCCTTGCAGGTACCCATTTATACCCCTGGGTGAAGAGAAGCAATTATAGCAAGGACACAAGCGTCATGACCGGGACTCGAACCCACACCCCGATGACTAAACCACCAGAACTTGAATCCGATGCTCTTAACCACTCGGCCATGACACCCTACAGTACTGCGGACCATGTTAATTAGTGAGATTTTGTACAACGATCAGGGAGATATTTCATTCAACATAATAGGGAAAAAGTTTCCATAATCAGAGAGATTTTCCAATTTGTGAATTAGAACATGACAAAGATCGAGTTATTTCAGGGAATTTTCCGCAGAATCAGGAAGAGTTTTCAGCTCTGCTACTGATATTTTTTCAATAACTTAAGGCCAGGTCTGAATTGGCGGCTATGGCCTGCGGCTGGATCGTTGCATCATCATAAGTTGAAGTATAAGACAACAACCTTAGCAACAGCCGTAGCTGTAGCCACTAATTCGGATACGGCCTAAGACTTGTCCCTTTGCATTGGTACAGTCACAATCATGATTACAAAAGTCATACTTACTGCAACCACCATTTTGCCAATGATTTGTTCAGGGATGGGTTCTCTTAATTTCTTGAGAAGTTTCTCTAAGCAAGTTGCCATCTGCTCCATACAGATCCAGACTTCACTCTGACAAGATGAGATTGGAAATCAAATGTTAACTCAACAAGCTTTAAAAACCTGAAGCTGGGGGGGGGGGGGAGGGTAATGTTACACTCCCCCATCACTATCGTGACTTTGTACTGAGGCCAGGGATGAGCGTCATTGCTGGCAAAAAGTAAGAAACTACATGTTGGATCCAAATTTTAGGATGTAGGGCCTACATGAATGTTGAAATGATGGCGTTTCTACCTTTTGGTAACCCCTAGGGAGGGTTTGGAATTCAAAGGGCTTTTAGGAACAGTGTCCTAAGCACTAGTGAAGTAGATCAAAGGGCAGTCTTTCTTTTATGTGGAAAAATGAATGGCTTTTTTTATTCACCAGGCTGACATAAAATGTCTGAATTCAGAAAAAAGTCTGAAAAATCTCATCCCTAGGAGGCCTTAAAAACAATACAAGACAATTCTTCTTCTTTTTTCTCATTGACTTCATGGCTTGCTCTAATTGTTCCAAAAAGTAATTTTGTTGGTATAAAACTTTAAGTTTTGGGCACTTATATACAGTTAGTTATAGTTGAAGGAGGTTGTACGTCAAACCCATGGTTTGCGTCGACACACAAATCTATTTATTGTTCAAGGAATCAGCTTGTTTACTGTTATAAATATTAATAGTCAAGTAATAAACCACATGGGAAACTGACTGAGAAATCAAATCTGGGTGCACAAAGAAATATTGGCTCAAGCAGAATTTTAACCTGCGACCTGCACATTGCAGTGATCAACCAACTGAGCTATCTAGCCCTATGACGGCGGTCTCTCTTTTGGGGGTGGGGGTGGGGGGGGGGGGGGGGGTGGGGGGGGGAAGGGGGCAGGCAGAAGTCATACATTTCATTTTTCACATAAAATTTAAAATTATTTGTCCTCAAATGTTCTACATGTATTGCCCTATTCGAAATTTGTACAGTATGTTATCTGCAACTTGCAGGTTTGTAAAAAACAAATTCCGAATTCCAGGAAAGGTTCTTAAAATCCACAGTTTCAATACGACTCTTTTGAGGTTTTTTACAGTACTTACTGGATTAACAAGGGCACCTAGGCATTGCACTATGAAGGGACAGTTGTGACTCTTAAGAACTACTTCCAGATCCATTAATATCCTCTTGTTCTCTTCCTTATTCCCTGATCGTCTCATTTGCTGTCGAGGAAAGACAAGAATTTAAACATGTTAACTCATTTGTATTTTTAAACCCTCCCACAGTAATAATATCAGGCCTGGAATTCATCTTTGAGAGGGCAAGGCCATTTTCATCTTGCAAAATTAAAAAACCTTAAATTAAATTGGAAAAATTTGAAGGGGCACGAAGGCAAAGACCAGGGGCAACACAGGCTTTTGCCTCTGTGTAATTCCAGGCGAAAAGAATGCAAACCACAAGATAACCCAAAATGGCAGTTGAAGGCAAGGTCAGAGGAAAGAGACCCAGAGGCCGCCCACCCAAAAGATGGATGGACTGCATCTTGCAAGACTGCAAAGCTAGATCTATAACCAGACTGACAGATGCATCAAGACGGGCCGCAGATAGACCAATCTGGCACACCATCACCATGCAGAAGCCATCACGAGGTCCCCTGCCTGCGTGGACGGCATAAGTCAAGTAAGTCAAGTCAATTCCAGGCCTCTTATATAGCACTCAAATCCGTCGTTCCTTAAACCATCTCAGCTCCCTTGAGAGAGTATACAGCCTGCATTGCCCAATATGTAACCCACAAAGCTAAATCAAACATAATAACCATCTCTGCCCTCACACCAATCCGCTTACCCCTAGGTGATGAGAAGCAATTATAAGTATCTTGCTCAAGGACACAAGTATGACAGGGAGTCGAACCCACACCCTGATGCCCTACAATTTGCTATACATTTTGCTTTATACACCAATCCACTGTGGTTTGTGGTTTTGTGAATGTAAAGACTGGGTTACAGTGTTTTATTTTTAATCCTTGAAAGTGTGTTGACATCTGCTTCAACTACAGCTGGACTCATACATGTAGTTCCGATTGGAATCGATAGAAGCGGTTAAATGGTTAAATGAAAATCACAAGTTATGTTTCAACATTTAGGGAAACAAGCGTAAACGCATGATTCTAAACGTCCAATATTCCAATGCCGTCCAATATTCTAATGCCGTCCAATATTCCCTTGACCTACCTTGACAGCAACGATGGTACCAGTCTCCCTGTGTCTCATACGTATCACATGACCACAGCTGCCAAAACCAAGCTCATCTATTGCCTCCAACGAGTCTATGTTGAACGTCAAGCGCTACAAGAAGGCAAAAAGTCGGAATAAGTGATCAGAAATGGCTTTCGAAAAGAAAAAAAATCAGCAAAATTTCCGGAATTTGAGCAAAGTGGCCCAGGTATCGGAGCCGTATTTAGTGGGACCAAGTAAATGGGAGGAAGATACTCATTGAAAAAATGATGAAATTATAACAATGCTAGACATTTCATTATCAGTATCTTTGAGACTATCTTATCAGTTTACAAACATTTCTGGGAAAAATTATAAGAAAAATAATCAGACTTTAATGCAAATGTCAATGATTCTCCACATGTGCGTCAGACACACATCGTCTTGGAGTTTCTCCCAGGTCATGGGTCAATGCGTAAATTTTTCTCCAGCTGTAATAAACTAGTGTATCGTGCGTTCCGAGTACTGACAACAGGCAGAACAGGCAAGTGATATATGCGCAGTCGTACAGACAGGATTATCATTTTTTAGACTGCTGCATTTTCTGAATTTTTAAAGGGAAAACAAACAATATTGTTGGGGTCGGAAAAAAATCAGACTTTGTATCTGACAAACTAGCGCTTTAAACTTAAACCTTAATTGATGTTACCTGTACATTGCCTATATTTTTCTCTGAAATTAAACCCGTTGCTTTGTTTATCTTTCAATGTGATTGGTCAGAAGATTGGTCAGAACTAATATTACTTCAACCTTCGGATGGGATGTATTTAGCCTTAGGTTCCTCGTGTTGTGTACTGCATGTAACCCAGTTACACTTATAGCTAAGAGAAGGGGTTTTCCCCGGTGTCTGGCAGTGGCTGCTGAATGCACCACAGCACCTCCTACACCCTTATAAGGAGCTGCATAAATTGGTCTCATAAATCAGAAAATTCAAATCCTGTCTTAAAATTTGTCTGTTTGTTCAAGTGCCTTGAGTACCTTACTGTAAGATAATGTACACGTGCGCTATGATCAGACATGTCAGACTGTAAGATTATATCTTATACTTCTTCCAACGTCTCTTTAACACTGCGCAGTGGCATCAACTCAACATTCACACTGATCCAAAAGGGATAAACGATAAATAACTTCCCTCCAAACCAGCGATGTCATCCACGTACAGGTACTCAGACCACTGTAAGGAATTAACTGTGTGAACATGAACTGTAGCCACACCTCACACTTCCTGTGGGTGACGGTGAAATTCAATAAGACCCCCCTTTCCCCCACACTCACTTGTCCCAGTTCCCCCGCTGGGGACTACCCACCCACATCCAATATCCGAAATCCCCCTTATGGATGCCCTTGTGGCCAGGGACAGGAAATTGAACTTGACAAGTCAATTATGTTAATAGCCACTTTGGATCAGTCTACAACTTCCCTGGACTTAAGGCATATGACCTATTCGTTGCAGCCGACTGTTGCGCAATGTACTGTGTAGAAATAGACAGTGTCAGTCTAGGCATACAATTTCATTATTACATGTATGTCTCACTCCTTTGTATATTGAGCAAATAATTACATGAAATACAAGTTGAAATACAAAATGGTTGAAATCATGCACCTTATTGGTAACAATACAGAGACTGGTATGTTGTTCAAACATGTAAAACTTTTACACTGGCACTTTCTTATTCATGCTATTGGTTAACGTTCCCAAAAGCTGAATACATGTTCATGTTCATAACTTCAAAATGATTTTGCCCAGCTACATGAAGCACACAAACAATTTTAATAATGATAATTATGTAGTTCTTATAGCGCTTTATCACACCCGAATGGCATCTTTAAGCGCTCAGTATTTTTTTTCCTGCAAGGTGTGTGGAGTTACGTTTTGAAGTATGAGACCTTTTTCTTGTAAATAGCACCATGAAATGGTTCACAAGGTGCTGTGCGCAATCTGCAGCCAATCAAACCAGGAACACAAGTGCATTGACTTCTTTGCGTGCTTTACACAACAAACAGGACCAACCGCTTAACATCCCATCCGAAGGATCAGCAATATTGGTCAAGTGTCTTGCTTAAGGACACAAGTGTCTTGCTTAAGGACACAAGTGTCTTGCTTAAGGACACAAGTGTCTTGCTTAAGGACACAAGTGTCTTGCTTAAGGACACAAGTGTCATGAACGGGGCTTGAACCCACACTCTGCTGATGGGCAGGTCCAAGCTATTTGACAATGTGACGTACGGGACAATCAGAGACTTAAATGTTTCTAGTTGAAGCAAAGAAGACAAATATTTGAGTCTTATCCGCTTGGCCACAATACACCAAGTAGTGTTTTTCAGTTTTTCTATGGCACTGAAACGGAAGAAATAACTGTTATGCCTCGTTTTACTTTTACTCTAATGACCTTTTTCATATTTTGATCTCTAGTACACACCTTCTAGGTTAGATACGGGGTCAGAGACATCATGTTACAATATCACATACATTTGACATAATTTACAAAAAACTCCTGGTAAAAAATGTTTCATTGTTAGATTTTAAACACATAAGGAGTTATGTTTATGAACTTTTTTAATGTTCAAAAGTTACCTTGCCATCTATAGTGAGCTTTCCAGTCTGTCGCATAATTTCTTGTAGTTTTCGGTCAATCTCTCGACTACAAAATAAAAGGTAAAAGATAACCAACACAAGCAATATTAATATATACATAGTGCATGCAACCTGAGTAACATTAATGTCTGAATTTTTATGATTTCATAAGATGTGCACAAAATATGGGATTTATTAAACAAAGAAAAAATTACTAAAATGGGATATGAACCCGTGACCTCCGGGTTAGCATAGCTAAGCCCTATGTTTGCGGTCTCCCCATTTTGTCAATATCTTTGTTCAGGGGTGCCAGTCAGAAGCCATACAACCTATAACTGCTGTGTGTACAACTTAGTAAGCGGCAGCCAAGGAAGGTGATCTGTTGGCTCAGTTAGTTGAGAGCTGGAAAAGTAGCTTTAGTAATTTTTTCTTTGTTCACCCCAAAATTGTTTCTTAAATTTGTATAATTGTTCTCCCCCAAATAAATCAGTATTTGAATAAGACAATAAATTAATAAATGGAGAAAATTACTTAAATGATGGAATGTTGACCATGACATGTGTCATGTAGGTTTATAAACAAACAAATGAATGGTCTGTTTATTGAAACAATATGATCATGAATGCACATATGATCATGATCATGATCATGAATGCACATATAGGCTCTATTATAGGCCCAACATATAGGCCCTATTATACATGTTCTCTTAAAAACCCAATAATGTACATTGTACATGTACTTAACCACTTCAAGTCGGATGACATGAACATTCTGTCAATTTTTTTATGGACTGACTTACGGCAGACGGTTTATTAGGACCAGAACAACTTCATGTTTTGCTGGCAGCCGGATGACTGAGGGAAATATTCACCTGGATATTCCATTGTGTAGCGGCACAGAAATGCACCTGCCATGCTCGCTTCGTTTCTCCCGTACAGATTGGGACACCAGGTATTGGAAAACATGGTTTGTAATATCCCTTTTCCTGAGTTTGGTGTGTAACCCCTGATTCCAGACCTTTTTCATGTTGTTGTGCGAATGCGGCATTCAAGAATGGATGCCACCATTGTTTATCATTACTTTCGGCTCAATGAGGGGTGAAAGTCCGAGCCTTCCAATATTCCAGCATACCGTGGCAGATTATCGGCTGCGGCTCAAGAGGCCAAATCGCGCTGAGAGCCTACTCATATTTTCTCACCTGACAACATCAAATCTCGGTACTAATCATGAGAATCTTTGTTGTCTTTCCTTTGTCAAGTCAGGGTTTTATTGTGGCAGCAATATTTTCAAAGGAAAACAATTACTCAAGAAGCTCCAAAAAGTAATAATATGGGGGGTCTCAGTAAGTTTTAAGTTTTTACCAAAGTGGTAAGTGGACATGTCCTGTTTCACAAAGTAAAACACAACTTTCTTTATAGACAAAAAAACAAAACAAGAACAAAAGAATCCTGTGACTAAAGAAGAACAAAAAAACGACCCCCACAATATCGTAAGTTATTCCTTACCTATCAATAGAATTTCTGTGTGGTGCAGTTGACCGTGGAAAATTAAAATCCTTGCCTTTGTGTTTTCTACCTTGTCCAGCCCCTGGTCTTGACGCTGTGGATGGACCATCTTGATGCAAGAAAAGAGCTGCAAACAGTGGAGAACAAAGGTTGTCAGTTTTGTCATAATAAAAAAAATTGTTTACATAATTTAAAAAAATTTTTTCAATTGTTTACAATTTTTGAAATTATTAGTTTGAAATTTTGTGTAAAAATGGAACGTTATTTTGTATGAAACTGCATGTATTTTTGCACTGCATGAAAGACTGCTTTTAAAACTTAGAATTAACAGCACACACGTAATGTACATGTACAGTGGTCAGGTGGTATTCAAATGTCATACATATACATGTACACTGTAATGACCAATAGCAGAGGGCCCCTTCGCAAAATGCAAATCTACCGTTTTGGGAGTCAATAGACTGTGCAAGTCTCACCCATATTTAAACTTCTGGGACCATTGTGGTCCTAACCATATGGAGTTTTACGTTGGCAAGATTTTGTTTTGTCAATTATTTTAGTTTAACGTAGTTTATGACCATGAAAATTAAATATGTTGTTGGGAATGTAATACTAATTTATAACAAATATTAAAGTAAAATCAATTCAACAATATAACAAAGAAAACCCAAGAATTAAACTTGACCTCAAATTCTTGTTACTTGCAAAAAATTGAGAATTTGTGCCCACCTTCTATCACCAAACTTATTTTAATTGCCAGATGTTAAGCCTTTTCATTGCAGCCTATGGTTGTTGAGGCGTCAGCGTCCTCTATAAACTGTGTCATGCGTTAATGTTTACGCCCTTGAGACCATCTTGCATCTGAGTATAAACCTGCTTTTAGTGGTTGCACATACTCAAGCGTGGATTTACAAAAGGGGTTTCTAAAAGTTAAGATCAAATAAGCATCCTTGTCCCAGAGTTTTAAGTTTGTTTCAACAAATATTAACAAATGATTTGTGTGTTTATTATAAAAGCTAAAACAGATTTTCTGAAAATTGTAATGGTTCTTTTGGTCAAATAATAAACCACAAGGGAACAATGGAAAATTTGGAAAATTTGGTTCTTTTGGTCTTCAGATTTTTTCATAGATATAATTTAAAACAAAGATTTGATTTTAGAAAAAAATATGTTCTTCATTTGATGTGTTTTCTCAATCTGATACGCGGCGAGACTTGCACAGTCTATTCCTTTATGTACATTTTTACACCAAAAATGGGGGACAGGATGAGCGTGCCTTGCGCGTCCTGTAAGGGGTCAATACAATTAAACAATCTGCTTTTAAGTATTCGTTAGAACAAAATGTTAAAACACTACCAAAAACCATTTTTTTAAATGCTCTAAACAAAAGTTCCCATTTTTCAACCTACATGTAAACATGAACATTCATACCGGCACTCCAGAGCATGGACCAAACTTGCCCACTCACTATGACCTCACAACATAAATAATGTACATATTTCTATATGCCTTTGATCGCCACTTCATGAAATCTTTGTAATCGTATAGTCGCCGGTCAAAAACTTGTTCAATTAAAATATTTTAAACCCAATAATTATTCAAATGAATGAACAGAGTTTAATAAAGAGTAATAAACTATCATTTATATTTATATCAAATAACTATAATTTTGTCTGTCACTGTGGGACTGTTGCCCCAAGAGAGTTGGGGGGGGGGGTTTCCTTGGATGTAAGGTTTGACTGAGCAGCGCAGGGAAATCTTAATGTTGAGCGTCTGCTGGGTGAAGTTTTCTAATTCTGTCTGAACTCTGATTGGTCAATCAGTATCCAAAGATTAACTATGTATAATCATGGAGGTACAAATGGTAAGATAAATGGGGATACATAAACCTCCCCACTGTTAGTGTAGTTAGTAGGAGGCTTGATTAACAGCCTGAAGAAACCAGGTGGTGAAATCGAAGTAGTGGATAGTTGAAATTGAACATGTTCAAAACTTGACAAAAGAAAATTTCACTGTTTCAAAACACTTTAAATTAATCAAAACATCAAAGACAAAAGCCAAAAGGACATCCAAAATGTCTAGCATTTCTGCTATGGAAGGAGTCATTGTTGTTTTAAAAAATACACTATTGAAATCTAACAGTGACTTAACAATAATTTGTGCAACACCGACAAATATGAATGAATGAGTTAAAACGTATTTCTTGTGAACACAATTCTGGCTACACAACGCACACACAGCGGTATGCACAAAACGCATCAAAACAAAAACATGTCAAACAATCAGAGAGACGACCAAGCTTTTTTCAAACACACTTTCTCTGTCTCTGTAACAATATACATACCTGGTCTCTGCCTAGGAGTCTTTGGGGAATCCAGCTTGAAATCTATTGTCGGTCTGTCACGTTTTCTAGCCTCGTTTTCTGCTCGCAAACTGGCTTCTATGCGATTTAATTTTTGGTGAAGTTCTACGGAAGAAGACATTTTGGCCATTTCTCTTATTTGGGGTCAAATCAGGCTCGTACAATACTAAAAATAACTGCCACTAAAATAGTTTCCAAAATACATTGTTTTTAACTGATGAATTATTTTTGAAATACACAAATACAACTTTTTATATATTTGTAACCAGAATTTATCATTAATATTTTTTAAACGTGAGTTTTTTGAAAATATTAATTTAGGTATTTTGGTTATTTAAATGACCAAAAGTTCGCGGCAAAAGCTGTAATTCGCGCGCTATGTGTTATTTCATGCTCTTTCATCACAAAGTTAATCTGCAAAATAAAAAAGGGCATGCATATCTGCTGATCAGCGATACGGACGGACGGTACTGTGTAGGAGGTAACGCATGTACAGTGTATGGAGGAATTTGCCACTGTTGTGTGTAGACTGTAAATCGTTATCAATAGTAGAACAACCGATTGTTGACGATCAGAAAGGTGTACCACCGAAGCATTCCATTGTGTATGTTCATGTGCAGCTGCAGTGTAAATGGAATGTATGTAGTTCGGCGGCATTTGCAGAAACTTCTCGGTATGAAAGAGATGATCGGCTCGAAAGCCCCGTCCGGAAAATCTGGCAATAGACCATGGACGATGAATATATCCAACAAAAGTAAAGGTGGCATTATAGCAGAGAGCCGTTACGAGGTATGGATTGTTGGAAGTGGCCTTGTGTTGTGGAATGATCAATCATTCATTGAATTATCAATCTAGATATGATATTTATTACTGATATCACATTCATGTCACATAATGTGCGATCATGGACAGATGATGGATGGTGTGATCAGAGCAGATTATCATAAATATATGTGACTGTGATTGTCTTTATAATGTAATTTAAAAAAAGCATACTCACATGGTACATGCACATGCCAATTGTTGCTCACACCATTCCTACCTCCCTCACACATTGCTCTATGATTCAAGCAAATGATCTATTGCATGGCTGTGCTCAAAAATCCTGGCCATCCAAGGCAATTCGAATCTTTTTTTATTTTGCTGTCTAGTGTGTATAGTTTAGGGCTTAGGCTCTGAAAATGTGTGTACCAAAAACTTCTTTACACAAGACCAAGTTATTCTTAAGTTCACTTCATGTCAATGTTCACAGCAATATTTATTAATTTTGCAAGTCACTTTTTTCTTTCAATGATTTTTTTCTTTTTTTTCTGGGGAATATTGAAAAGGAGTTTGGGAAAAAGGGATGGGGATCTTTTGAGGAGTTTTCATATTTTGCACCCCTCCATCCTCACGAAAAAATTCTACTGAGTTTATAACATTCCTCAAGTCAAAGACTTGTTCAAACCTCCATGGATAAAGACCACAACAAGATCATGAAGATAAAAGTACATAGCACGTTTTTTCTTTATCTTCTTTATTCAAACAAATGATTGGGAGGATTCAGTTAACTCGATAAACCATTTTATTTACGTGCAATTAATTCAAATTTAAAGTAGGCTTTCAGCATGTCCCAAGCCCCTTGACCCAGAATCACCCCTCGACCCAGCTTCATCTCTTGACCCAGCCTCACCCCAACCCTAGTACCACATTCCAATCCATTTCTGCCACTCCCACCCCAAACCCCCCTGATCCCCAACCCCAACCCCAGTTAAGATCAATTTCAACTCGGCTGTGAAATCGGCTCCTGTTTTTGTAAACAAATGAATTGACCTTTGATTAACAACATAAACACAATTTCTACACAACTCAAGTTTTTACAGTTGATCTTTATATACTTTTTATCTTTATCTGGTTGTGATCTCGATAAATCCCAATAATATTGAGGTCAATATATTGGCTGATTAATGCTGTTTATGTAATGGAATGGTTTGATGGGGGAAAAAAAAAGTTTTTGGATGAGTAAATTTATTCCCATAATATTTACATATTTCATTCCAACACCGCAGTCCGATGTCACAGGCAATTACGCAATTTATTCAGGAGCAAAGGCCTATTTTTAGTGGGTGTTATAGAAAGGTGCTATTATTGTTGTTAAAATCATGTAAAAAATAAAAAAAATAAAAAAAATTGATTCATTGTTTATAGACCCCTTGCATATGAAGTCACAAGCCCAAACAGCGCCCTCACTGAGGTCGTTGAAGACATGTCATTGGCTGAGAGTTGTGCGCAGTGCGCACATGTTTGTCTGTTATCATTGGTTGACCTCAGAGATGGCGACCAATGTAAGGGGTCTATTAATTTACAAACTGGTAAACATTAAATAAAAACAGTGGGCCATGTAAGTCTTTTTTTATAAAAAAAATTATAGGTATTTTCATGCTTCATTTAATTGTGTTCCCTTGACTTTGACAGTATTTCAGAAGGGCACTGGTATGAACTTTGCAATCATTGAGCTTTCAGAGTTACCAATTCTGTCTTAAAGCTTACAGGATAATGCAGAGCAACCAAGTGCCAACTCTCCCTGAAAATAAACCAGTCTTTCCATGTTGTGATGAACAAATTTGACAATCTCCGTGATAATGTAAACTTTTTCCCTGTTTTGTTGAATGTAATTCTAAATATCTCCCCAATCGTTGTACAAAATCTCCCTGATTGCAAGTTGAAAATGTTGGCAGCTCTGGATAGTGTACTGTTTATAAGAACATTGTACTTTATAATACCATTTCCCCCCCCCCCCCCCCCCCCCATTTGATCTTCTTTATTGTCAATTTTGACATATACAGGAGGCAGTGACTGAATTGAACACATTACAAAGCAATGCATCTGTGATAGCTCAAGTCAACAGAAAGAAAACGGATGACGGAAAATATAATCTGGAACAAGTGCAGAAGTTCGTTGAGCGGGCAGGCTTGTCGGTAATACATCATGTACATATTATAATGAAAAGCATTTATTAATTTGTTTATGAAACTTGACAATTGACTGTAAACATTTTGTGTATGATGATGCATGTGTTGATAATCTGTACCATCACTCTGACTTAAATGTCGGATCAAAGATTTGTAAGTACTCCAAAAATTAATGACCATAAAAAGCACTACAGCTCTTGATAGTATAAACTGTTCTGAAAAAAGGATTCCCTTCGAAGTAAGATGGTTTGGGATAATGTTTCACCCGAAAACATTTGAATCTCAGAAAGTGAATCGTCTCTCAGATTTCCGAGGGTTTGCGCTGGAGATGTGATTTGTAGCTGCTGTCACCTCACTAAAACATGGATGGATTTGACGATCTTGTGAAAATATCCTGACAGTGTTTTGCTGTATTCAGCAGAAACTTTAAAGTGGAATTTAATTGTATCTTTCTCTATAATTTTGCCTATAAATAAATTTACATTGACAAAAACAAATCTATGGCCCTACCTTTTGGAGAAATGTTTTCATTGCGCCCTCGAATAGAATGGTCCTTGAGAGAGCGCAATATAAATTCAATAAATTGTTATTGTTATTAAATGTTGTTTGGTTGCCTTTTTTGTTTTGACAGCTGGATAAGTTAGACGAGCTTTCGATAATACACGTGAGTGGCACCAAAGGCAAGGGATCTGTGTGTGCGATGTGTGAAAGTATTCTGAGGGCTAGTGGATTCAAGACAGGTTTCTTCAGGTATTTGCCCCCCCCCCCACCCCCACCCCCAAATGAGATTGGAAAAAATGCACAAATGAATGGTTCGATTCAAAGACCAGTATCCTCACTTGTATCGCAACACTATGCATAAAATAACAAACCTGTGATTGGTCATTGAAGTTGCAGGAAAATAATGAAAGAAAAAAGCACCCTTGTTGCATAGAATTGTGCACTTTCAGATGCCTGAGAAAGGCTTCATGCCTGAATCAGCAAGTAAAGAAAATTGATTAATTAATTAACTGATAGTCACACTGTATTGTGTATTGCTGCCATCGATGAGGAATTTCTACGTCTTTAACTCTCTTTATTTATTTTGATTTGTCAAATCATGGAGGTTGTCAAATCAAAATTCAAAACAAGTGCCCGGAATGCTAAAAGCCAAAAACAAAGTTAAGATTAGCATTTAACCTAAACAAATCAGTAACTTCCGAGACCTTTTATTGCTCGGGGAATAACTGGGTGATATTTTCTCCTTGAGCTACAGTTCTCCACACCTCGTTGAGGTCCGTGAGCGTATCCGCATCGATGGCAAGCCCCTTGCTAAAGACGTCTTCAGTGATTACTTCTTCACCGTCTTCAATCGCTTGCAAGAGACGAAGGCTTCTCATGGGGGTGCCATGCCGGCTTACTTCCGTTTCCTAACCATCATGGCATTCCATGTTTTCCTTAAGGAAAAGGTGAGGATTTTTTTTCGTATCTGAAGGAAAATAAGAAAAATGAAAGAGAAAAAAAGGAATGTGTTAAAGGGTTGAGGGGAAAAGTCCGTAGGGGAAGGAACTGAATTAAAATGGCTCATCATTTGAGCACATTGGCCTCATATTCTGGTGGTCGGAATCAAGTTGTTTCAAGTGTTTGTGCAACTTTTCAATTTCAACCAATTTCCTCTTTTTTTGTTCCCATTTTAGTGCCATAAAAAATGTTACTGTTACAGATATGTGGTTTTGGCTATTTCAAGGGCCCAATTTCATGGCTCTGCTTACCGGCCAATTCTGCGCTTGCGATCACCATTCTTTGCTTTACAGGGTATAAAGTGCCGAATTTGCTGAATTTCTGTGCTAGCTGTGTAAGCGAAGAATGCTTTTTAACATGGAGTAAGCACATGCACTAACAGAATTCCCTGCTAACCTGAGAAGTATGCTTGACTGCGCGCGGAAATCCCTTCTTTCGAATTAAAAACTTCAATGAGTTTTGATGTGTATTGATGTTGTTTGTGCTCTGAAGGTTGACGTTGCTGTGATTGAAGTTGGTCTTGGAGGGTCCTATGATTGTACAAATATCATCAGGTGAGATTTGGTTTTTCGTTTCAGGCATGTTAGCTCTTTGTGTTTGAGTGGAAATCTTTGAATTTTAGGAGTAGAATTAGATTTGCCCGCCCTCGGCCTACACCGACAAGTTGATGGAAAATGTACATTAAGGTTCGCAAAAATAAGCAGAATACAAGTCAGAAGTGACGCATGTCACACAGTGTGTAAACATAATTTGTTTGTGTTAAGCTACTTTTGTGCTAAAACAGCTCTTTGAAATATGGCACTCGGACCCTCTGGTATCTAATTGGATGTATAGAGAGTCAGTAAACCTCTACAATGTAACATTCTGTACATTCAGGGAGCTTCATTTCCACACACATCCAGTTTAAAGCATTTTTATTATTTTTGTACAATTTCATCCCTGGGGTATGTTTTTGCTTGTAGGAAGCCAGTGGTTGTTGGCATTACATCCCTGGGTTTGGACCACATGGCCGTACTGGGTGACACAATCGAGGAGATCGCATGGCACAAGGCCGCTATTTCTAAGGTTTGTAATGTACAGTTTGAGAATTAATTGTTTTTTTTATATACACCTCAAAGGATTTGAATTCCTCGAGGAGTACATGTAGCTGCATCGATGACTGCTATATATTCTGACACCCCTGTTCCGACACCCCTATGTTCCGACACCCCTATGTTCCGACACCCCTATGTTCCGACACCCCTATATTCCGACACCCCTATGTTCCGACACCCCTATGTTCCGACACCCCTATGTTCCGACAACCCTATATTCCGACACCCCTATATACCGACACCCCTATGTTCCGACACCCCTATGTTCCGACACCCCTATGTCCCGACACCCCTATGTCCCGACACCCCTATGTCCCGACACCCCTATGTCCCGACACCCCTATGTCCCGACACCCCTATGTTCCGACACCCCTATGTTCCGACACCCCTATATTCCGACAACCCTATATTCCGACACCCCTATATACCGACACCCCTATATACCGACACCCCTATGTTCCGACACCCCTATGTTCCGACCTATATTCCGACACCCCTATGTTCCGACCTATATTCCGACACCCCTATATTCCGACACCCCTATATACCGACACCCCTATGTTCCGACACCCCTATGTTCCGACACCCCTATATTCCGACACCCCTATATTCCGACACCCCTATATTCCGACACCTCTATGTTCTGACACCCCTATGTTCCGACACCCCTATGTTCCGACACCCCTGTGATCCGACACCCCTGTATTCTGACAACCCTACCCGAAACCTCTATGTTCTGACAACCCTATGTTCCAACACCCCTATGTTCCGACAACCCTATGTTTCAATAATCCCACACACTAAAGTTTGGAGATGCCACTTTTTATTTCCAAATATCAAGTAATAACCAGAAAGGGGATTTCTCATTTTCATACAAGCTCACTCCTGAGACAATGGTATTAATCCAAAACACAACTGGCTTGATGCTTTATTCTTGTAAGGGCAAGGTAGTTTCTTCCTTGGTAAAGGGGCACCTCTAAGAAGGGAAATAAGTATTTCTACTGTAACATTTCAAGGGGCACCGAGGCAACGACGACCATTGCCAGGGCTCGAAATGTACACTGGACCACAGGCCTGAGGCCAGTGATGTAAGCATCGGGCCAGTAAACTCACAACTGGACAAGCCCGTGTTTTTGTTCAATAGTTCACTCCAGTCTGATAAAAAACTTTCAAATCTGTTGTGTACTGAAGAATACTTACCCATAATACAAATGAGACAAATCCTTTTTTTGCTTGTTCAAATTGAAACATTTCAAATGTTGAACTGTGTTGGTATTTTTTCCCCCATTTCAATTCTGGTATTGAAAACAAATTCTGGTCCAGTAAACATTTTGAGCTAAAGGCACCGAGGTCCTGTGGATTTTTCCCCTAAGTTCGAGCCCTGATTGCTCTAGGAAGTGTCAGTCTTATGAAGTGATATAGTATGTATTAATTCCAGTATGCATTGTGTATATGTACATGTACCTGTTTACAATGATCTTGTTTCTTTATTGATCTCGTCTCGTTCTTGGTCTCGTTTAGCCTGGTAGACCAACTTTTACGGTGGAACAGCAAGAAAGTGCGATGAAGGTTGTCATGGACACTGCAAATAAGATTGGGGTAAGATGTAGATACAATGTTGACATTTTTTTCGTGAAAAATTACCTGTTAATTACAATGTTTTATAATATCAAGAGCTCTCCATTGATCTTTACCAAGTAACTTTTTATAATCATTAATTTTTGGGGTAATTACCAAAGGTATGCCTTCAGAATCTAATGCATGTATATTTTTTCCTTTTTATTTTCTGTATCCCCATATTAGGTGTCAAGCATTCAGTGTGCACCAGACATTAGTAGCTATGACTTTAGTGGCATAACACTGCGGTTAGGCCTGGCCGGGAGACATCAACTTACGAATGCCTCGCTCGCCTTGCAGCTTTGTAAGACGTGGGTTCAGAACTATCAAGAGAACAACCCAAAGCAATGCAAAGGTATATCACGTGCACTGAACTTCCATGCTATATCACAGCTATTTTCTTTATAATGGTTATTATACTGCGTTATAAAGCGTTGATAAAGTTGAAACGGCACCTTGTGCTATAATAATAATAATAATAATTTTTTTGCAATAATAATAATAGTGAACCTTTATAATTGTCTGCATATTGTCTGCTTTTTGATAGTTTTTATGAGTGTTTTCTTTAGCGTGTCGTGGCCGAGCGGTTAAGAGCACCGAACTCAAGCTCTGGTGTTTCTGTTCAGCAGAGTGTGGGTTCGAGTCCCGGTCGTGACACTTGTGTCCCTGAGCAAGACACTTAACTATAATTGCTTCTCTCCACCCAGGGGTAAAATGGGTACCTGTGAGGGCAGAGATGGTTCTTGTGATTGATTTAGCTTAGTAGCGCATACTGCAGCACAGGCTGTATACTCCCCAGGGAGCTGAGATGGTTTAAGGAATGAAATAAATGGCCCAGTGACCAGGGGTAATAATGTTCGAAGCGCTTTGAGACGCCCTTGGGTGTGATAAAGCGCGATATAAATCCATATTATTATTATATTATTATTCTTTCTGTAATTTGTAGTTGCTGACTTATGTATTTTTGTGAAGCGCTTTGAGGCCTTGCATAAGGCACTATATAAATGCTTTATTATTATTGTTATCATAACTGCCATGTCTGTCAGACTTGTAGCTCCTGGTGCAACTGAGAATACAGGGATTAGTGTCTTTGATTCATTGTACGAGGCAGCATTTGTAATGTTGGCAAAGTTTATGCCTTTAGTTTGTCTACTCAATTTTTAATTTAATTTAGTTTACAGCAACACAAATTGGGTAAACAAAAATTCATTTTGTATTCACATTCTCTTGAGATGTCAAAACTTACTGCAATTGCTACAATTTTCAGAGTGTTTCTAAAAAAATTGAAGGAGTTCAAATACTGTTTCTTTTTTCTTAAGATGGACCGGAGTGTCTAAGAACTGATGCATTCCTACCTTCTGAAGCAGTAAGTGATCCAGAGCTAGAATCATCAGCAGCTAGGGTTGGCATGACGATGGCTAAAGCCTTCGTAGTTCCCTCCCACTTCATGAAAGGTTGGTCAGTTCAGCAAATTTCAATGGTTACCTTTTAATATTTGAAGAAACGAAACAGTTTAAAATCTGTTAAAACTGGGCTGTGTTGCACTTGCGCAAACAGATTGCAACCGTCCGTGCAAGCATTTTCGATCGTTTGTGACCGATTGGAACGATTGGTTGCGTACATCCTGATGTCAATATGTCGGTGCTCTGTAAAATGATATTGTCTGCTTACTTTTCAATTATTTTCTTGTTAGCCATTTTAAAATCATCCACCATCACCTCAGAAATATGTTTGCCTGTGGTTGCTGAAGTTTGTGGAAAAAAGCTGTTGGAATGATTCTGTTCAACATCTTCTGAAAAGTACAAGGATGGAAAAGAATGTACTCTTCTAAACACTAATGATGTACACTGTACTATCCAATTGACAGGTCTTGAGGAATGTTACTGGCCAGGACGCAATCAAGTGGTCAAAGGAGAGAATCTAACGTACTACATAGACGGGGCTCACACCCCACGCAGCATCACGGTGTGTCAGGAGTGGTTCATGACTGTAGCTGATGAAGAAGCCTGGATACTGGACCGTCCAATCAAACGTATCCTCATCTTCAACTCGACGGGGAATCGGGATGAATACAGCTTGCTTAGACCACTCATAGTACGTTACTGACCATAGGCTTGTTAATAGTCCAAACTGGCAAATATTTCATCATGCAGATAATATTTCACACCACTTAAAGGCAGGGTGCACTTTTGGTGATTGTGAAAGACAAGTGTCGTCACTTGCTGTATCCAAACAAGTGCATAAAATATCAAACGTAAAATAAAAGTTGCAGACAGCAAGGAGTGTTCAGAAGAAACAAATCTGCCCCTTAAACAAGATGGCGTTGGGTAAGCCCTTATTCAAACTGATAAATAGTACATAAAGTAACCTAAGAATATATATTTTGTTTTTCTTCAAGGATTGTCAGTTTGACGGTGCTGTCTTTTGTCCAAACATCACTGGGGAATGTGTGTCAGGGAACTCGGCAGGTCAGTCAAGAATTCGTCATGTTTTATTTTGAACTTGCTTCATACTGCAACTCGTGCAAGGAGCCATTATTTTTGCTGAGTACCAACCGTTCATGTTGAGTTTGTTCCTATTGCTTAGTTGAGCTTGATTCTTTTAATTTTAATTTTTTAATTTTTTGTTTCCTTTAATTTTAATGGTTTCTGCATATGAAAGAGAATAACATCCACTCTACTTACTGATCAAGTTTAACAACGAGACATTTTAGACCAGTGGGATTTCTGAAAAAGGGTAAAAGGTTCAAGGGTCATTTTAGGGGTAAAAGTGGGGAACTAGACTTTTTAACATTTGTCATTGAAAGTTAATCTTGGTAGTTTGCATGAAGTAAAGCCAATTTACATTGGCATTTGTTTGTTTTTGTGTGGTTTTAGAGGAATGTGGTTTTAGGGAAAGGAATTCAAAAACTTTTCGATCTGAGAAACGTTTCATGCATGAAACTTTTCTCAGATTGTGTGTTCCAATTACGGATCATTTTTTTCGCATGGACAGTAACCCCTCCAGTTTTTCGACAATATCTCAAAAACACTACCACCTGTTGAAATGGAATCTTCACAGTTTAGTTTTATTGTATATATCTACATTTAAATAGGATTGAAATAATCAAACGGTTCCAAAAACTAAAGGTATACTTGGCCTTTAATACAGTTAGTATTTTTGGACAGAAAATGATCAACTGCAATCATCATCTGTACATTATAATGTCAACGATAAGATAACAAACATGACAAACCTTGATGAATGGTCTTTCACAGCATCGTAAGAGCATTTGGTGACGATGAAACTTATCCACCACTTCACTGATCACAGCAAAAAGTTAATCTTGGCTTTATTTTCAGACGTACTTACAGATGTTTCTGGAAAGGTCCCTGGGGGTGCCATAGGCAAAAATGATGGCAAGGAAAAAGGTGAATATAAGTATACCTACAAACAGAACTCCAGAGATCTATTCATTTAAATTTTGTTAAAGACGGATAATCAAGAGTAGAGTGCAGAAGGTCTCACCATGTCTATTTTATCCATCTTTCGCACAGAGAATAAGCTGCTGTTGTCATTGCACCATTGTTTGTCATGTTGTTCAGTTGCATTAATGATTACTAATACTCCATGAATAATACTAACTAGTTCTCACAGTGTTCTCCCTTAACAGTGGTCTGCTGGCCAAATGCCAGTTTAAAGGGTGTGTACAACATTTGTATTTTTGTCAAAGACCAGTATCCACACTTGATGTGACCCAACATATACATGAAATAACAAACCTGTGAAAGTTTCAGCTAAATTGGTCTTCGGAGTCATGAGAAAACAGTGAAAAACCCCATTATATGTTTTCACTATTTTCAAACACCGGATTTTATCACCAGTGATATGTTTTACTCATTTCCTGAAAACTATATCGTTTCAAGCAAAATTTAGTTCAAGGGAAGTTTTCCACCATGACCATCTTTATACCATGTAAGTTATGTGCAAATCTGTGAACATTTATAATTTCAGTCTTAACAACGGAGGAACAATCCAAATTCTCTCCAAGTCACGGCTAGTTCAGTGTTTACCAGCATCCCTTTTCTTGAAATACGAACTTGTGAAAAAGCTGATGGACACTTGAAATGACAAGCTAACTGGTCCTTTATCACACTGCAGCTGTCTTGGAATGGTTCCCTGTATACACAATGACACTGATAGTTTTAATTCTCAATTTATAAAAAGGGTTCAGACTATTTTTCCTTCCAGCCTCAGTTTGGTTACATTGGTTTGAACAGAAGAAAAACAAGATGGCTGCACCAAGAACGTTTAGTTTCTCTCATGAAAGCCAACTACAAAAATTGACATTGTGCGATGACAAAAGAGAAAGATAATAATGGGGCATGATATTAAATCTAATTTTTGTATTATAAGTGTTGAAATATAGCTGTTGGTTTTTTGGTTAAAATTTCAGATCAGACAACTTATAACACAACCAATGAGAAACAGCAGGCTCGATGCAAATGCAATCTCATTGCCTTTGAAAATCTTGTAGAAGAAGAAGCTCAGGCAGACTTACTGTTGACCATCCAAGACATCGCCAAGAATCCATCCCAAGAATGGCATAGTCGTCTCTCGGGCCACAGAACTACTTCATCTTTTGGCAAATCCACTCCTGTAAACGATGCAAGGACACTGCAGTCTGTACCACAGCACACGTATCAAACAGACTCGGTTAAGGTACCAAAGACTGCCACAAAAGTTTTAGATAACATCTCTGGTGCCCTACATTGGGCTGCAACATGGGCAGACCAAGAACTGAACCCTGAGGAACCCTCCTTAGTTGGCAGTAAAAAGCAGAAGCCTCATGTGCAAGTGTTAATCACTGGGAGCCTACATTTGGTCGGAGGGGTGATCAAGTTGCTGGATCCAGAGCTAGTGAACAGACCGGGATGTTAAATGAACTCTAATCATTTCATTTGGGAAAAGTCTTTCAATAATTGTAGAACAAAACTTTCATTACAAAGATTTACATTTTGTAAAGTTTGTTATGTGTTCAAAAAAGTCTTACAACTACTTCACGCTTCCTAAATTACAATGTACCTCTTAAGCAATTTTGTTTCCCCCTCAAAATTGTTCCAACCCATTGTACTCTAAAAAGTTGAAAAAAGAGAGGAATGACTGATTGTGTGGTTACAACTATACAGAAATAAATGGTAGAGTGAGTTAGTTATTGCAGATGAACATGATTTATGATGGGGGAACATGTCAGCTATTTTTACGATATTGGGGAGTGCTATTGAATTAGATACGTTGATGAGAGATTGAGTAATGGCATATTATAACAGGTCGGTGTTTCTGTAATCTACATTGTACCAAGACGTCTTGTACATCGTCTTGTACGTGTACAGTGTTTAAGCGTTACGAAGTGTGGACCTGAGAACAAAGGAGGTCCACATAACCTTCTTCTTCTTGGTCAGTTGGCACGGAATTGTGCTGCTGTGGCCTTCATTATAGCCCTCCAACCATCATCCTAGCGACTTAAAACGCTATGTGGATGTACACACAGTGTTTGTTACAGTGTTGAAGAATAGGATTTTCCTGAAGTGTACAGAACAAAAGGAATGTCCACAGCGTGACTGCAACACAGAGCCGTGTGTGCATGAATGTTTGCCAACGTTGTATATAATTTACACAACTCACTTGACATGTACATGTACATGTACATAAATATAAGGTGGCAGTACATTAAACGTACATGTTGATCTCAACAATGTTTTTTTTTTTTTTTTTCTTTCTACCTACCATAACTGAATCAATGATCTTAAATGGGCTGTGTCATCATGATCAAAGTGGGGCTTGTGGCTGTACATGGAATTCCAAACTCTCACCCAGTTACAGCATGTGCACGCTCTCCATAGATTCACATGGAGGGAGGTTGCGCACGTGCAGTAACTGGATGAAAGTTCATAATTCCATGTACAGCCACAGGCTTGCTTTGGTCATGACGACACGACCCCTTTAATATTCGTTTACATCTGACCTTTAACCCTCTCTAATGTAGGATTTTTTGGTAGTAAACACCATTATGAATTGGGCTTCAACTGCCATGTAATACTCGTACATAAATTTATGTATAATATATTCTGATTATCTGTATCGCTCTCTGTACAAACGCTTGATGAGGTTGCCATCAAATTTTGGGTAAGGTTCTAATGCAACGCAGCTCCACAAAGGATTATGTTATAACATGTATAATGCGTTGTGTTTATCACTCGGTTGATGTTGAAGGGAGTCTAGCAGAACTTACTAAAGCATTTCTAAATTTTTCAGGAAACTTCTTACCTTGGTCAGTAGTACATGATGTAGTACACATGTAGCATTTATGGAAGTTAGTCGTAAACAGCTCCTTATAACCGATTCACAAGCAGTCATGGTGGTTGTCTTGGACCCTGGCTCCATCGACTTGTTCCAAATCCGTACACTTTCAAAATTACTCATGGAGCCCAAGCGTGGTCACGAAAAGGACCTATGTCTTGTCTATTTTGGGCTCAATTGCTGTCTTAACGGGAGACATTTGGGAAAGCTTAGGTGGCAGTAGACTTGCTGGTTAAATCCATTCTTATTTGGAAGTGTGTGCACGCGCAGAATTACGTAAACAATGAAAAATTTACCTGAAATATCTGCTGCCACCTAGCGTCACATTGATTCTCCATTTTAGAAAAGTTTCAAAATGAAGCTACAATGATTTTATTTTAATGCAAATTCAATACAATTTCCCATGTTGGGAAATGTGTCGATAGGTACAGCTCATCATCTGGGCCCAATGTCATAGAAATGCTTAGCCGAAATGAGCAGGATACCAGTCATAAACTGAACATGTGACATGGTAGCCTTACTCTGATAAGCATACTCTTGTTTTGCTTAGCTACTTTTTCTTCTTAAGCAGCTCTATGAAATTGGGATGAGATAGCAACTCAATTGAAGCTGAAATAAATTAGAGATATAAAAACCAATGAGATTCTGCTATTTATCTCGGTTCTACAGTAATATTATGCAACAACACCTGTTTACAAAAGAGCCACAGGGCCTGGACTTACTGCAGGCACAATTTGTACATTGCCAAATAGTTATAATTAAATGTGATTTCTTATGGAGATTGCACTGTATGATTTTTATCAACTTTTGATATGAAGAAAAGGGGCACATCTAAAAACTTGTTCAGCTGCTATTTTTTATAACTCTGGAAGTTATGTGGAAATTATGACTCAAAATGTAAAATTTCCAATAGACCAGTGTAGTATCTTGCCTGCCAGAAAATGTCCTGGAATGTAAAAGGTAACTCTTTGTAGACGAAGGTTACATGGTCTATTTAGACTGCTCGGACATTTCTTTTTTGTGTGCATTATTGCCCTCTGATTAACTCTTTCAGTGCCAATATCGGACATGTACAAATTATTTGTATGTACCCCAAAAGTGTCATCAATCATATCGTACATTATTGTATGACCCATATAATATATATGTTAATACGAGAAGTCATTGTCACTCAAGAAATAGTATTGACTTTCCCTTTGGGATGTACCAAGGCAACAAAAATCAGCAAGGTCGCTTTTGTTTGGTGAAAATGACTTTATTTATAAATGCAGAAAAAAGCTGGGCACTTTAGGTTCAACACGTGAAAAAAAGCAAGCACTGAAAGAGTTAATAGATTTTTTTCTTCAAATTTCTATGATTTGAATGGTTATACACGCTGTATGTACATAAGTAAACAAGTAAATATTGTTGAATGAATTTCCAATTTATTTTGTAATTAAAAAAGTAATGTTGAAAATGACAGTTGTGTTTTTGTCTAGATATCCTTTTTGCCCTTAACTATGTCATATACAAGAGAATTGGAAAGTTGGGATAACTGCTGATTGATGCACTAAGATGGGCAAACTTTTGTTGCGCACTGTATTGTAGCATTCTCCCTTAACAGTGGTCCGCTGACAAAATTCTTGTTAAAACACCCGAGGACCAGTTAAAATGCTCTCCACATGGTCCGGCTGTCTAGTTCAAGTGTTGAAAAGCGTCTCTATTTGGTATGAATTATGGACAAGTGAAAAACCTGGCGGACTAGTGACACAACACGCTAACTGGTCCTGCTGGCTAGTCACTGAAAAAGTTCACGGCAAATGTCTTGTGAATCATTCCACTGCAAGACGTCTTCAGTTTGGTAGCTCCATAATATTACATTTATTTAAAAAAATTAATATACAATACTGAGGGTCATCCCATCCGATCACCATATTTTGTCATCTTCATTGGAACCTCATCTGTTGCTTGTAAGGGTGTTGTTTTACTCCCAGACTGGCCGAGTAGATTTGAGTTTGTGATTATTAAGGAGTCTTGGTGATGCGCTGTATTCACCCAGAGTTTCTGACACTGTTTACTTGCAATAGAGGCTACGGCGTACGATGAAACAATAGCACCACCTGCAAAAGCCAGCGCATTAAGAGACAGAATTACTTCAAGATTGAAAGATTCTCCCTTCAAAAGAACCACTTCAGAGAAAAAATAGAAAAAATAAATAAAATTGAAATGAAGAAACAACCCTCTGAATAACTAAATATTCTGTTTAATTTATAATTTTTGGTTGAACAAAGAAAAATTTACCAGAGCGGGATTTGAACCAATGCCTCTGGTTTAAGATGGCGGCGCTTTACTAACTGAGCTGTTTAAATTATAACTCATGTATCACTATCTGCAGACACGCAACTTTGTTTTGCCACAACAAAAATATGAATCTGCAAATCACCCAAAATGTGTACAGATTTCTGTAAAAACAAAACAAAAAACTAAAACAAAAGAAGAGGAAATTAGCTGATCATGTGAAAAGTTATCAGCCTACCATGCATTAGTAATGTACACATGTATCTGTATCAATCCATCCGTGTTGAGGGACAAAAACAGTATCCCTGCTGATCCGAAAATAGACATTTGAAGGCAACCTGACCATGATGAAATAAATGTATGAAATGACACCTTTTCTAAATACCAGACATGATTTCTCCAGATTTTTCCTGATTTCAGGTGTGTTTTTTGTTCAAATCTTCTTGAGCGATTTAAACTTTCATGAAAGAAGTAAGAGACAAAGAACCAAAGAGAGAAATATTCCCAGTTGTATCCAAACCTGCAGGTTTATATTTCTGATGATGCCCAGTCTGTAAACCTCTAGACTTGTGGCAAGTCGTTAATATTTTTCGCGGTGATTGTCGAGTCACGTGGTGGTAGCGTAATAAAGACTGCTCTCGCGCGAAGTTGCTGGCTGCCGACTCTTCGTATGTGACCAGTCGTGAGAGCAGTGCCCAATTTCATGGCTCTGCTTACCGCCGAATTCTGCGCTTGCAATCACCATTCTCCGCTTACCGAGCAAGCGCCAAATTTCTGCGCTAGCTGTATAAGCGTAGAATGCCTAGTAACGTGGACTACGCAAGCGCACAAACAAAAATTCCATGCTAATCCTTGAAAAACGCTTGACGCAAGTGCGGAATTCCCTGCTTCCGTAAGTGCTTCGGTAAGCAGAGCCATGAAATTGGGCCCAGTAGTCTCGCGCAGAGCAGCCCTCTCGCGGGATATTGCGAGAGAGCTGTTTCGCTATCACCGCGACAGACATTTAACGACAAGTCTAGTAAACCTCCTGAATTATAACATCTTGGAGGTTCAGGGTCAAGAACAAGGGGGAACTCGGACATGAGAGCCGTTTCCAGGAATTTTCAAATTCATCAAATCTCATTCATGAAATACTGACCGTGGTCGACAGTCCTTACCAGCAATAAAGACTACATTATAGACTGCAGGAAACTTTGCATACTTCTGCCTGATTGCAAAACTTGCGGTAAAACCACCAACTCCCCCTATGAATAAAAAATACATAAAAATTACTTCATGTTGTGAAAATCATCTCTTTCTCTTTCAAGTGTAAAACATTTTGATACATCAAGTGTACAAAGTATTGTAAAACACAATGTGCCCAAAACAATTAATTTTGTCAGTGACCAGTAGGTCTGAGCAGAGAGCTTATGCCCGGTTCAGACAGGCGCTCCAGAGTCGTGCCGAACCAAACAGATTAGGAGCGACTCTAGGTCGACCCAAATAAACTTTGGTTTCATACAGGTGAACTTAACAATCATTTATATTTGGTTCAGCTTATGACAAGATCGACGTCTGAAACCAAGACGCTCCGGAGTCATTCCGAACGACTACAACAGTCGATCTTTCGACTTCCAGCGCGTCCAGTCGCTCCTAAACTGTTTCAGACATCAAACTTTTCATGTACAGTACTTAATTCAATTATTTGGTTTCGGGCGCCACTCTAGAGCGCCCGTCTGAAGCGGGTGTTTTAGACAGTTACAAATGCTTTAACATAATTTGAAATTTGAAACTATTGTCTGGATGGCTCTGATGGAATGTTGTAGACCATAATTCCAGACCTTCCCAGCTGCTACCCTGCTGCAACCCTTTACGATGCTGTACATACGTACCTGCAAAGAATGCAAAGATACCCTTTATGAATGCCTTGGACTGGCACTGTCCGTACTCATGTATTCCCTACAGACACAAAAAATAAAAATTACAAGGATGTTATAAATACACTCAAATTAATGAAACGATTGCTGGACAGGAATTCATCTTTGAGATGGGAAACTTTTGAAGGGGCACCAAACCAAGGCCAAAACTAGGGCAGGGAGGCCATGGCCTCTGTGGCCTCTGTGGCCTCTGTGTAATTCCATGCCTGTGATTGCACACAAACCAAGAACACACAATGCCCCACCCCTCCTACTCCTACCTAGTCCTATGAGGTTCGATCCGCTATCGTCTCCAGGAGACGATATAGCGGATCGAACCTCGGACCGATGATAGTTCTAGGAGTACACCCCTCCCACACAATTAAACGGCCATTCCTCTCTGTGTGCATGTGTAGTGGCAATTATTCTGTTTACACAGTGTGTATGCTCATTAAAGTGCTGTAGTGAGTAAGATTGTTTTGATGTAGGAATGTTTTTGTTTACACAGTTACACAGTCAAGTATTTAGACTATAATTATTAACATTCACATACACGCAGTTTTATAATCAGGAACACTCGATCCCCAGTACCAGTTTTCAGTCTTAATAATATCTTACCGGATATTTACTTGCCGTCTCATCATTGAGATCCGATATTCCAACCAAAACCATTATGCCAAAATGACAGTAGTTGGTATGTCGTTTATAGTTAGTAGCCTTTTTGTGTTGTTACATAATCGGCACAACACGGTACGCGCACACTGCACTGTAATCGAAAAAAAACGGACAGCAAGTAGGGCGCCACCCATTGACCAAAAAGCTAGAACGGCCGAAAGCTAGAACGGCCGAAAGCCATCCCGTGTCTCTTCGAATAAGTGTTTTTTTCCTGGCGATTATTGAAAATATCATCATCATCAAATTACCACAAAAATTTGCCTGAAACATCATCAGTTGAATCTAACGGGAAATTGATAATTGGTTGTCACCAATGGCTGACACGCGAGCCTGGGAAAATCACTTTAAATAATGTACATCAACAATTACAGTTCTGTTAATTATTGTCTGCAACAAACTGAAAGAATTTAAAGTCAAACTAAAACTCCATCAAAAGAGAAATTATTTATTAGAATATATGTATCAAAACCCTAACACGCATATGATGTCACCACAGAATATCTAAACACTATCAGTTATTATTATAATTAGAAATGTGTAAATAACTACTGGGAATATCAAGGTGAACATTGGTCAGAATGGGTAGACCCCTTCAAACACCGTCCTATTCTGAACTTCTAATGTCTGCTTGACCGACGGATTTTAAACAAGTTTCTTTACTCCATTTTTATAACATTGACACAAACACTGTTACATAACTAGAGTACACTCTACAGTTCACCAATAAACATGCATAGACATACAAAAAAGGATAAGAATAATTATTGTTTAACTATGGATTTTCTTTGCCAATTTCAGCAAAAATAAAATAACTTTCATTAAAAACACGCTGCATTCAAATTCACGCATATTTTTCTAACTAGCTACATCCAATCTAGGTTTTCTTTTTAAACTAAGACTGCATTCCAATTTCTTTTTCGATCGTCCACACATGATTCATTCTTCCCATTCAGGTTCCCTTTTTCGGTCATTATGTTCCATTTATGGGCACATTCAAGACTACACTGTAAAAACGGCGTTTAGAATCTAAACACATTTCTAAACGCCTCGCTTGTACCCACTTTTTTCACACGTTTAGCCCTCAACATGTTTAGATTTTGCGTTTCTGTGACATGTTTACCCCGAGACACATTTAGCCTGTGATACGTTTAGATTGAATGTGTTTAGGGTTCATAGTGAGTGCTAAACATGTTTAGAATCCAACACGTTTCAGAGAATAAGCTTAATTTTTAAACACCTGAAGAAAAGAAAAGAGAAATGTTGCAACATTCGCCTGCCTGCTTACTGAAACATAACGCCCAAGCTACGCTCGGCATGAGAATCGATAAATCATCATCATCTCAACGGTCATCGAGATGATTTTCATCGAGATGATTTTCATCGAGATGATTTTCATCGAGATGATTTGAGGAGCAATGATGCCATAATTTCAGTCATACTGAAAACGGTCATTTTGAAGTCTCAGAATCCGTTCCAATTATATACATTTTGGGCTTTACTTTCTACCCATGGTGTGAATCTTTGAAGTGCTGGCCAATATGATACAACAAAAATTTGCTTCAATTGAATTACACACATTAAAGTGTAAACTACTGCGCAGGAAAGGCTGTTATACCTACAATGGTTTTGAATAAACACCAAGGTCTATATTTGTGCATATTTAATGAAACCCCGCCCATTTCATTCTAAACAAACTGATGAATTTAAACACATACAAAACATGTTTACAAGCAAACATGTTTAGAAATATGTTTGTAAGCTAAATTGGTATCCCTTTAACATGTCAAAAAGCTAAACGTGTTGCGATCAATGCAGGTTTGAACTGGTTTGAACATTCAAATACACCAGAATGTGTGTTCATCATTTTAGTACGTTTGCTACCTGAGCAATTTTACTTGCCATGAGGGGCTAAACGTGTGGAGCATTTTTGATACCTTTGTAAAGTTACGTATTACCAAAATGCGAATTATTTTAAACCCTTTTAATTATGTGTTTATGCCATATAGCAAAAACGCTCTCCAAGGAAGGCCTATATGCCTACGTGGAAGCCTATCATGACTAGCTGCTTAGCTTTTTCATACCAATAGCAAACGTATTCAATGATGTAAACACATTCTGGTGTATTCAAATGTTCAAACCAGTTCAAAACACGTTTAGCTTTTGACATGTTAAAGAGATAGCATTTAGCTTCAAACATATTTCTGAACGTGTTTGCGTGTAAACATGTTTTGTATGTGTTTAAATTCAAAACTGCATTTCAAACAAGCACAACAAATCTCAACCCGTTTAGCTTTTTGACATGTTAAAGAGGTAGCCATTTAGCTTCAAACATATTTCTAAACATGTTTGCGTGTAAACATGTTTTGATTGTGTTTAAATTCAAAACTTCACTTAAAACAAGCACAACAAATCTCAACACGTTTAGCTTTTTGACATGTTAAGGAGATACCCATTTAGCTTACAAACATATTTCTAAACATGTTTGCGTGTAAACATGTTTTGTATGTGTTTAAAATCAAAACTTCACTTAAAACAAGCATAACAAATCTCAACACGTTTAGCTTTTTGACATGTTAAGGAGATACCCATTTAGCTTTCAAGCATATTTCTAAACATGTTTGCGTGTAAACATGTTGTGTGTGTGTTTAAACGCTAAGCGCCGTTTTTACAGTGTACATTTTGCACTACTCTTCAGTTGAATTACTACTGCCTATATTTACAACACTGATGATGAAAGTGAATGCATTGCCTGACCAGGTCTTGCTTTTGCCTTTTACGAAATTGAATGATCTTTGCGACCTAGAATGATTTTATTTGGCCAGTAATTGCCAAGCTGTTGAAATTGAATTTCTCCTTTTGACCGTTGAATGCTGATGACTCAACGGCGGGTCATTCATTTTCAAACGCATTTGAATGAGCCGGATGTAATTGAAATAATTTTGGTTTAAAATTGGCCGAGAAAACCTATTTCTTTATAGCCGTACAACTATGGAGAGAGCCGATGCTAAACCAGACGTTTTATCATGTATGCCCTGATTTAAGTGTCTCCAATAAGTGATTATAATAATTTTATTATAGAGGAAAGGAATCTTGTAAAATTCATCCACCAACTAACTTTATTAATCTTGAATTCATTCCGTGGCCACAGAGCTCAGATATGAGCTTTCTTCCAGTGGGCTTAGTCGGAGGAAGTCACAGCAAGTACAAAAACGATTATGTTAATGAAAAAGCCGCCGACATACACAACAAACCCAAGCATATCAAGGCGACGCGCAATCACCTTCCAGTTAATGACGACTGTTACCTGTCGAAAGAAAACGAAACAAATTTTATAATAACTTACCCAACCGTACAAAACCCAAAATCCAAAACACAATTCGGCGAAATCTAATCAATTATAATAGGCCTTCTTCATGTCTGGGATGGCCCAGAAACCTTTGAACGTATTTTGAGCCAACTCGCCTGGTCCGCATTTTCCTTTATTAGTATTTTGTAAGTGGTTTTTACAAAAATTGCAATACTACACTCGTTTGTATTTTGAGACTTGGAAACTTTCAAGAGAGGGCGGTATTTGTTGACAATTAGTCTCATCGGAGACTTTATAACGACATTAGTTGACAACAGAAATAAGGCTCTTTTCGAAACCAAGACTTTGGCCTTGGCTCCGCCTTCGGCTCGCTCAGCTATTTTGAAAATTACGGTACTGGACTTCAAACAGCTGGACGAAGCTTCCGCCATAGCCCAACCCGAAGCGGTGATTTCGAAGTGTCTGTATTTACGTTCCCAGTGCTGATTCAAAACCAACTGCTTGGGCTACGGTAGCTGCTCCCGTCCGACCAATGAAGCCCCGTATATGGAAAAGGCACATGTTCTAACTGATCGAGCATAAGCCCACGCCTAAGCTGTCATTTCGAAAGCTGTCATTTTTAGGCGTGCGCACAGATTCCCAAGAACGATTGATCAATAACTTTTAAATCTGCTGCCACCTAGCGTCCCAAAAAGTTTCACATTCATACGCATTACTTATTGGATTGCGAGGGGAAGATAAATAAGCAAATTCTGTTCACCTTTGATTTCTCATCTTCTAATGCGTCTACATCACATCTCAAGTCGCTGTTGACTTCTTGTGTGATCGTACTGCAGTGGTTTACATCAACCGTCTTCTTCTTTGCGGCCTCTCGGTGGTGCAAGGTGAGAGTTACGGCAGTCAACAACACAGAGCCGCCGGAGAAGAAGAAGTTATTGATGATGAAACAAAGCACAGCTGGAGGTTGGCCGCTGCCACCGTCTGGTAGAGCTGCCTGGACCAGCGTCTGAAAGACCACAAAACCTAAGAGTATAGCCACGCCAAAGGAGAGCTTCTCACCACAGTCTGGCGGAAGCCAAAAGATGGCGGCTGCAATGACGGCCAGCATGGTTGATGGAGCTATCACTGAATACAAATACACCATCCATTGACGTTCGAGGATTATCGTTATCATAATATCGCTTGTTTGCAGGCACCTGGGATCTGTTAGGAGAGGCGAATTTACCCAATCGACTGATGACTCATCTGAGAAGTCCACCTCAAAATTAGCGCATTTTATTTTGATCGGTTGGATGATTATGTCGAGCAACGTCCACTCAGCAACAACGTTGTGTTTGTAGTTCTTGGTCAGATGAGGAAAGAGCCTAATGAGGGACTCTGGTGTGGTTGAAAGTCCAACCGATACGCTACAGTTTTGACCGTCAAATGGGAATTTGGCCTGTATGAAGAAACAGTTAGTGTGATACTTGATCATGTTCATCGTGTTAACCGTACCGTTGTACATCAGCAGGGACTCCGTCGAGTCTCCGAGAACTCCAATCCGTTCAGTACTGAAGTGAACAAAACAAAACAAAAACATTTCAAAATTACTTTTCACGGAAACGGTGGATCCTGACTGCACGAAAACTCGAATTACGGAATAAAAAAATAAAAAAAGGTTTGTTGTATTACAGTATTGTAACTCTACCCATGAGTTAATAATACGAAGATTTTGATCTGAATTCAACGTAGCATTATACCATTCTCGATAGGAGGGGGCAGGTACCCCCCCCCCCCCCCCCCATGTTCCCATTAACACACTCTTTTCCTCTTGTACAGAGGTTACCCATAAATCCTATAAAGAATTAATGTAGAACAAATTGAGGCGGGGTACTGTAACACCATGCCCCATATCGAGGACCAAAATGTAGCACTTTATAAAAAAAATGGTAAAAATTGTACCATAAACATAAGCTATACAGTACAGTGAATACATACTCTTTGCGAACTATCAGTCTGGGGTACCAGATATCCTTTGTGTCCACGATCATATACTCAACACCACCGTAGTCGTCAGGGTTCCAGCTCAGTCTCTTATCCTCCCATTGCTATGTGTTACAAAAAAATAAATACAACAATAGAAAAGATAGTCATGTAGAAGACAAATCGCACAAATTTGTAGAATTTAATATTGTGGTGTGAAAACAATTCTTGCTGTCAGTAGACTGGCCTATAATGCTCTGATGCGTTTGTGAAACTGTTGCTCCCATTTAAAGGGGCACTGTCGTGATGATCAAAGCAGGCCCGTGCATTGAGTTATGAACTCCCACTCAGTTTCTTGCACATCCACACAAATATGCCTCGAATTTGCGTGGTTTTCCTTTTACATCGTGAACTAACACGGTCGGCCATTTATGGGAGTCAAATTTTTGACTCCCATAAATGGCCGACCGTGTTAGTTCGCAAAGTAAAAGGAAAACCACGCAATTTCGAAGCATATTTGTGTGGATCATTGTATTCTACTTTTTAAACATCTTTCTAACCATATGCATTTTAAACGGTTACAAACGCTTTTTATTAGACCAACTCGCCCGATCCAAGGCAACGTGTCCCTTTAAAGCGTTTATTTCCCGTATCACTACATAAACTACACCAATGTTTTAAAATAAGAATGGTTTAGCTTTAGAAATAATGATAAATACTATACTCACCACTGAGAAGGAAGAAGCGGAAAACAAATCTTGCATCTTTGAATCCTGAATGGAAAGGAAAAAATGTGTTTTATTATATATTTTTAAACTGATCTTTGTGATCGGGGAAAAAACCCTAGCATGGGCATGGCAGAAAATAATGCTTGTCGTTGTGAGTTATCGTAAAATCGATTTGTTAAAATTCGGCCAATTTCTACTCTAGGAAATAATAAATTCATGTTCACAACCTAGTTTCTATTAAGGCAAAATAAATAGCCTTTTAAAAATATCATGTTAAGCGATCAAATGTTAGCGGGGAAAAAACCGAGAAGTCTTCCCCCTTTTTGGTCAGGAATTTGAACATATTGGTTGTATATCTTTGTTTTTGTGGGAGTCAAAATAAGCAACGGTGATTATTTTTTCGGTTTTCAAATGCTACCTTCTCCACTTTGAAGGTGTTTTTTGACCGAGATATTTGTCTTAGAATTGATTTGACCAATCGGTGAATAAAATAAAACTAATCAATGTTGTTTCAGATAATGAACACCATGTACTTTATTTTCGGTCGAACATTATTGCTTTGCTTTGAGCTACTGCAGGCGATCAATTAAGTAATCAATAATCGACTCATTGCTTTTGAAATTTATTCGTAATAAATAATTGAACCGATATTATTCTGCAAAGATTAATTTCATTACCTACCAAATTCAAAATAACAATGCGTTCTTGACCGACAACGACATGCACATCAACGGGTTGTGAGGCGTTTTGGACCGGTCGAACACGGCGATCATAACGGCCCGGTGAGTCGAGGAGATTCTCCAAAAGACGCTGCTCGTCGTTCCATGGTGGATCAGCCTCCGAAAACCCTACACAGCACAAGAGCCACAACCAAATTACAGCTCGACTCATGATGGGAATTTGACATGAAACTGCCCAATACAATCGGATACTTGGTTTTATTTGTTTTACAGAATAGTGAAATGTTATATATGATGGTAGGTATGCCCGGTCTAATCACGGACTCCCTTGGACATAAAGCGTTATGCCCGAACTCAAAATATTATCACCAAACCAACAGCACACATTAGAACAAGACAGAACATGCCCAAATAGAGCAACTTATTAATTAGTATACAGCAAAGGCAGTTGGCTGTAGATCCAACCAAGCCTTAGTCTTGGTGCAAGACGTCCCTGTTCTGTATTTCCACGATCCGCCCCATTACAAATTGCCGCCAATAGAGGGCGCTATCATTCCACGAACCCGCTATCACCCACGAACCGCTATCACAGGAACGTCTTGGGAATCTCGTCGAGTATCACGTGATACAATCGCTGTGACCTATATCTGCATATTCACATTGAGGTCACAACGGCAATACGCAAGCGTACGAACACAAATTTTAAGCCGCATAACGACCACAACAGACTGGTCACGTCATGTCAGCTGCTGTAAAATGTAGCAGACGAAATTGTATGGTCTACTATACTGACTGACACACTGTGTGCTGTTCTGTGTAGCTAGGACGGTCGGCCTCTTTCGTGATTTTTTGCAATTATGACGGCTAACTTTGCTGGCGAATAATGGCCTCGCGATACTCATCACACCGTACGAAAAAGGGCGGATGGTGTATAGTTTGTAACCGGCAGCTAGTAACCTGTAAGAGTTACGCCACCTTACTAACGAAAGCCAAGAAAAGGGCTTCATCAAAGATTTAAGTTAGATTGTCGGCGAGGTGATCGAACCATCTGTTTCACAATATTGGTACTGTCTGCCTCAAATAATCAAAATTCACATTTCCCTTAAGTACACACTCAATGTTGGAGTATCAAAATTGAAAAGGCGACGGACAAAATTGAAAAGGTTGAGGAAGCTGTCAAGTAGAAATGCTTAGGGGTTCGTATGGTGTTCCATATGTGCCACTCCTTTCCGTCGCCTTTTCAATTTTGTCCGTCGCCTTTTCAATTTTGTCCGTCGCCTTTTCAATTTTGTCCGTCGCCTTTTCAATTTTTTCCGTCGCCTTTTCAATTTTTTCCTTCGCCTTTTCAATTTTGTCCGTCGCCTTTTCAATTTTGTCCGTCGCCTTTTCAATTTTGTCCGTCGCCTTTTCAATTTTGTCTGTCGCCTTTTCAATTTTGTCCGTCGCCTTTTCAATTTTTTCCTTCGCCTTTTCAATTTTGTCGGTTGCCTTTTCAATTTTTTCCTTCGCCTTTTCAATTTTGTCCGTCGCCTTTTCAATTTTTTCCGTCGCCTTTTCATTTTTGTCTCTGGGTTTTTCCACGTGACTACCAGGTGACTATCACATGATTCTGAAATTGAAAAGGCGACGGAAAAATTTAAAAGGCGAGGGAAAAAATTTAAAAGGCGACGGACAAAATTGAAAAGGCGACAGAAAAAATTGAAAAGGCGACAGACAAAATTGAAAAGTCAAAAGGCGACAGACAAAATTGAAAAGGCGACGGACAAAATGGAAAAGGCGACAGAAAGGAGTGGCACATATGGAACACCATAGGTTCGGGTTAATGTTTACAATTTTGCAATGACAGGTAACTACTCAATGAATGAAATGCACAGTTGTTTTTATTTATTTATTTTATTAATACAGATCCAAACACAAAAAACCTGTTCACACTTAGTCATTTTGTAGTTTTAAAATCATCACCACCCAAGTATACACAAATACAGTTAAAAATAAGAACGATATTTCATGTAAGGTTATACTATCAAGAATATTACTATACTATAACTTTCTATTACTTTAACTGTCAACTTTTACGGCACGCTCCGCCATTACGCAAACGACAGCAAAATACTAGTTACTACCATAAAATAATAGCTCTATGGTTACTACGTACACACGCGGGTGTCGATTGACGGCGACAAGTTCCATTCATTTTCCCCACACACGATTCCATGTGCAGCCACAGTACAATAATAGAGATCAGTGGTTCACAAACGCGGCAGGTACTAGACTGATCACGTGATTTCTTTCTTGCAAAGAATTATGCAAATTTCTACGTCACAGCGGAATGTCCCTGGAATTTTCCAGGCAGTTTGACGAGATTCCCAAGACGTTCCTGTGATAGCGGTTCGTGGAATGATAGCGCCCTCTATTGGCGGCAATTTGTAATGGGGCGGATCGTGGAAATACAGAACAGGGACGTCTTGCACCAAGACTAACCAAGCCTTTGCAGAGTGATCTATCGGCAGTCGTATACATTAAAGCTTCTACTTCCATTAGTGATTTGTAATGTGACATCAATCTTTGTGAAATCAAGCACAGTGGAAAACGTCGTCGTAAACATTTCCTATTAATTGTGAGCAATTTATCGCATGTGCGAGTACACGAGAATATTCAATATCTCACACAGAGGTCACCCATAATGTTAACTTTTCCCTCCGTGGTTATTATCTTTTAATTAAACACAATATCTAGTTTGCGAACCTCTTACTCCACTTAGGCTTAATGGCAATAATAATGAGTGGTTAGATAAGAGGTTTGCCTAAAGGAATATAAAAAAATATATAATAATAATAACCCTATGAGATTTGGCCTTACATCACAAGGCCGGCAGCCACTTCAAAGTGGGGGCTTTGGGCTGTCGACCAAAATCAACTGTCACCAGGGGCGCATTGCCGCCTACTCCTGGGGCTGAAACAGGGTTCCCCCCTTCACAGTTCGTAAGGATGTAGGCATGGGTCATCCGCTAGGAGACTGGTTGGTAGATCAGAATGCACTACCTTCCCATCTTTGTTTAAAGAAGCAATTATGGTCAAGTGCCTTGCTCAAGGGCACAAGTCACGACAAGATTCGAACCCACACTCTGCTGCTGACAGCACCACCAGAGCTTGGGTCCGGTGATCGTGAACAAGACCGCTCGACCACGACACGACGCCCATACGGCGGGGTCATCACGTTAATGCCCGCATTTTGGTTTCCTTCACAAACAAATTAATTTTATGTCCGAGTAAGCGCTATAGATTTACACCGTCATTAATTTGATGAAGAAAAAAACAAATTAAGTTTTACGCATGGTACCAATTCAGTTGAGCTCCAGCCAAACGACGTTCATCACGTCTCAACCTTAGGCCAACCATCTCCCTGTTGCGCAGCTCGATACATTCGCCCGTGCTGGGTTAGCCGGCGTGGGGATGGGTTCGACGTCATCTTGGACATTTTTTCGGCGCCATCTTGGGCCGCCATCTTTCAGAAAGGTCAGGTCAGATGCAGTGTACTCCGGATACTCAGGTCTGCAGGATGGGTCAAAATACCTATAAGTCATTTTGCTAAGTATGCATCATTGCCAATTAGTACATTGTTCCTTCCCATTCTATATTCAAACTCAACTCCGGCCGTACAAACACCCCAAAATCATGCTTCGTAACATGGCGATGGAGAAAAGGGACGAGCATGGTGCGGGCAGGAGACGCATCGACCCCCACTCAAAACCTTCTGCATGCTTAAAACATTTAACCATAAGACCAAACAACATTGTGCACCGTTTAAAACTATCGTTACCGAGCAAATTCCACAGAACGATGACTACCGAGTGCCCCCTCCACATAACCCACTTTTTAAAATACATTTGCAACATTCTATACGCAAGAATCGCGCCCACCTGGCCATGGGGCTGCGCATAGCGCGGCATCCCGCTAGTTTTTACAAAAAACTATCCACATTTGAATTAATAATAGCCAAGCTTACACGACTTAACTGTAAAAGCATTTCCACCTCAGCGAACGTCAAAACCATATTTTGTCATATTTCAGCTCTTTGCATATTTTATTAACATGGCTTACATTGAATTTTAAAACAGATTGAAGGTTGAACAAAAGTAACAAGGTTTGCCATTTTGTTTGCAGCTCGTTACATATTTATCATTTAATTTTTAAATACTGCACCCCCCAAAAAAACAAAAAATGCACGTCTACCTTAAACTCTAGTAGGATGTTCTTCTTATCTTAAAAATGATCAACCTTTGTTAATCCTAACTCAAGTGGATTTTTGAAGTAGAAAAAACAAAAAACAAAACAAGCGCGAATTCAATTTGAAAATGAACCAAAACCAACCAACATAAACATATCAACACCAACAGCAGCATAGTTTCTTCAAAGGTACAAAATAATGTTAAAATATTCAAAGAAATCCCTGAAATAACTATAGTCATATAAATAAACACATTTTATTTCATGCTTTACTAAGAACAATATCATGAGGTACCAGGTAAAAAAAAACAATAAAAAAAACGTAAAAAAGAAATAAAATGAAAAATAAATACGTAAAAACGCATTGTTATCAAATGTATATCATGGAGAAGTTAAAACATTAAAGGGGTTGTGTCGTCATTATCAAAGCGGGTATGTGATTGCACATGGAACCGTGAACTCTCACCCAGCTTTGATCATGATGACACAGCCCCTTTAACATTACTGTAGTGGCGTGAATAGATTACAGCAAAGTATGTTGTTTCAAAGGTGAATTTTATTGAATTGATCATCATACTTTTAAAGGGGCACCATGGCCAAGACCAGGGCCCCTTTTTAAAGAGGCAGTGCCTTTAGCACAAAAATATCAAAACAAAACAAAATGTATGCTTACCAGGACAAGGACACCAGCCAAAATATCACGTCATATATACCATCTGTGTGGCTGGTATCCTGCTTATTTTTTTTCTTTATAGCAGAACGGTTTTAAGCAATATTTTCTATGTGAAGTGGGCCCAGGGACACTATCGTACAGCTGCTTCAGCACAGAACTAGCTAAGCACAACAAGATTATGCTTAACAAATAAGATTACCAGCTAAAATACCATTTCCTATGTAGCATATTTGACTGGTATCTTGCTTATTGTTGCTTAGCAGACATTTTCAAGCAATATTTTCAGCGGCGGCGCTACGGGGGGGGGGGGGGGGGGGCAAGGGGCAAAATCCCCCCAGTTATTTCCCCCCCCAGTTATTTCCCCCCCCCCCCAGTTATTTCCCCCCCCCCCCAGTTTGCCTTTCCCCCCCCCCCCCCCCCCCCCCCAGTTTGCCCCCCCCCCCAGTTTTTTCCCCGATGGCGGAAATTGAGTTTAATCCCAAACCATTGCACCCAATTTGTTACAATGTTGTTTGCGCTGTAAATAATAAACTCAATTTCATCCATCATAATTAGCTGGCACCATCAAAAAATCCCAATACACTTTCCATCTCCGGCAATGTTAATAAAATGTGGATTTATTTATCTGTACAAGCTTGGAAACTTGCTATAAATAGAAATGCATTGTCTGCCCAAAACCGCAAGCAGCCATTGTAAACGCAGTTCGCACAACACGTCAAATTCACACAGTGCAAAATCTTATTTCTGGAGTGAATTGTAGGCTTATACAGTACACACGACATAAACTTGATGTTCACGTGGAGTGTAGACTTGTTGACAAGTCGTTAATGATGGTCGCGGTGAGTGGAGTCGCGTGTAGTGCTGTAGCCTAATAAAAAATGTTCTCGCGAGATCACTGCTCTCGCGCGAAGTTGCTGGCTGCCGACTCTTCGTCATTAACGACTTGTGAAACCCGCCGGCGGTTCATATTCATTTATTCATGTACGAACGCAGTGTACATTACGGTTGCTGTAGCGACGATCATGAAGACGAGTCCATTTTATCTAAGGGTAGTACTAATTTTAGTTACTGTAAATGTACTGAATGCTTGCGCTTGAGACATCTGTGGGTGTGTTTTGTGGGTGTTAACTCCTTCATTAATTTAGTAACTAAAGAAATAAAGTAAACTTATCTTAAAATTCATTATTATAATAATTTTTTAAGATGTGTGTTTTGCCTCATAAAAATAAATAATGCCTACCGTGAATAGTTACTGATACGCTCCAATCATTTAACCCGATGTGTTCTACAGTGATTGTGTTATTAAGTGTGTATAAACAACAGACACGGAAACCAGTCAACTCGCCCCCCTAGCAAAGTCGCCATTTTCAAAAAACACATGTACAAAGTCACCAACTACAAAGTCGCCCCTAGCAAAGTCGCCCCCTGACAACAAACTCGTCCCCTCTCGCTCATAGTCGCCCCTCACAAGGGAATTATTTTAACAAATTTGTGTGATTGGACTACAGGGCTTCGAAAGCTATCTTAAGGGAACAAAAGCTAGCTATCTTAAAGGAACGAAAGAGGAATTTTGGGGAACAAAATCTCATTGCGAAGGAACGGGAGCGTATATTAAGGGAACGAAAGCATATTTCGGACGAATGAATGTATATTTCTGGCAACTAATTCAAAGTCGTATTTTGATGAAACGAACGCTTGTTTTTAGGGAAAGAAATCTCCTTTCGGTGGAAAAAAATCATATTTTTATTGAACGAAAGCATATTTCGGACGAATGAAAGTATGTTTCGGGCAACTAATTCAAAGTCGTATTTTGATGAATCGAAAGCTTGTTTTCAGGGAAAGAAATCTCCTTTCGGTGGAAAAAATAATGTTTATTGAACGAAAGCATATTTAGAGCGAACAAAATTATATTTTGTGCGAACAAAATCATATTTCGAGGAAACGAATGCGTATCTTTCAGGGAACAAACGCGTATTTCTGGGCAACAAAATTGTATTTCAGGTGAAAGAAGGCGTGTTCGAGGGAACAAAAACGTATTTTCTAGGAAAAATCTATTTTGCTACCTAGAAAAACACAACTTTGTTTACAAATTTAAAAAAATTGAATTTTATGTGACAAAATTATATTTTGATTGAATTAAATAATATTTTGAGGAAACGAAATGACTTTGTTGGAATTTTGTGTCGAGAGTGGAAAAAGAAATTCAGAGTGAGAATTTTTTTTCACATTTTAATTTTTAACTTATTTTTCACCTGTTCCTTCAGGGGCTCTGGTTTTGTGTGGTTTTTTTTGGGGGGGTGGGGGCTCGTTTTTGTCTCACAAATTGTTTAACTTAATTGCACCGTCAATATAAGAGTGGTTTTCCTATTTATTGACATAAATCTTATTTAATTTCCAAATCGGGGGAAAGGAATGTACACCGAACATTGAAACGTAACGATTTTAAAACAGCGGATTCAATCAGCGAGGTTTACCGACTAACAAACCCGCAATGACAAGGTAGTTGGTGGTCTGGCTCCCTACCCCTCCCACATGTTCATGAGCTTCCAGGTACAGCTATCTCTTGGCACGCTAGCTAGGGCCGGGTAGGGGTTTCCGTCGTGCTGAGCCTCGGCCGAGAGAAACTCTGCGCGCCATGGCATGCAGCTACACGATTTGCCCGTGTGTTTTACGTCATGTCCCCACACGCTGTGCACTGTCAAACACGCTCGGACTCTCTGAAATAAAATCTTACGTTCGATTTTTTGTAATTATTTACAAGTTGTACCCATAATTTGAATACGTATTTTCTTGTGTCAAAATATTCATGAACACAATCACTCTCACCACTCAGTGTTTGGTTTTGATCGTGCATCATGATCAAAGCATGCAACATAAAACTCCATCCAGTACAGGATTTGATGTTTAATATTCATCTACAGTTTGAATATTCATAGATATAACGAAATTGACCAATCAGATGCGTCCGTACGAAATCGGCTGAAGTGGCCATAGGCCGTGCACAAACCGTCAGCGGGTTTCACAAGTCGGTAAATGTGACCAGTCTTGAGAGCAGTAATCTCGCCCACAGAGCAGCCCTCTCGCGGGATATTGCGAGAAAGCCGTTCCGCTATCACCGCGACAGACATTTAACGACTTGTCCACAAGTCTACGTGGAGTGCTGTATTATACCTACTGCTAGTTGTTGCACATAAACACGTTGGTAAAACAGTTAGTTAAAATGGATATTAGAAAGTTTTGCAAGAAATCCAAACAACCTCCATCCCATGATGATAGGCACAGATCTGATTCTGAATCTAGCGATGAGAATCCTGAACCCAAACACAAACACCCCAGGATTGAAGTTAATATTGACGTAAATGTCCCAGATGGTGTAAGTCCCAGATGGTGTAAGTCCGTCAAAGTGGTAAGTCAATGCTTTTCTGCAGTACAAAATTACACTATAGATTTTTGTTTGCCCCCCCCCCCCTAAATTTAAGTTTTCCCCCCTCTTTCCTCCCAGATTAACAGGTCTGGTGCCGCCACTGAATATTTTCTACTTGACAGCTCTATGAAATTAGGCCCAGGAGGCAGAGGCTTAACTTCCAAATTTGTATAGAGCAGCTTTAGCAGAAAATAGTGCTTAAAATTGATCTGCTAGGCAAAAGTAAGAAAGCCATCAGTCACATATTGCACATGTAATATACTATTTTGGCTGGTAACCTTATTCTGGTAAGTGTTATTTTGTTGTGCTTAGCTACTTTTTGTGCTTGAGCAGCTCTATGAAATTGGGCCCAGGTTTGCTAAAAGAACATTACTGATTTAATATTATAATTAATAATGTTGCTGCCATCTTGTCTAACTTTCATTCAAATTCCATTATGGTCTTCAACAACAGGTATTGTGGTAACCAGTGTTGTAGTCGAGACCTGGAAGTCCGAGACCGAGACCAAGACCGAGACCTTGACATCCGAGACCGAGACCAAGACCGAGACCAGCCCTACCGAGACCGAGACCAGCCCTTCCGAGACCGAGACTTTTGCAGTCCGAGACCGAGACCGAGACCAGGTCTCGAGACCTACAACACTGGTGGTAACACAATGATACAGAACCATTGCAACTTCTTTCTTTACATCGTTGGTAGATTAGAGGTCGGATTGAGTTAGTCATTATAAAATTTACTATCAGTTCCAATCTTAAAATCTTGTCAAAATGTATTTAAAATAATTGATAAAAACACGGAATACTTAAAATATTGTGACGTATAGATTTTTGTTGAAGGAAGTAAATTTAAAGGTTAAATAATATATAATATGTTTAGTTTTAAAAATCTGATAATAATTTTTGTGGAATAATCATCAAACGAATATCAATACCTCCACCATAAACCTTGACGACACTCAGAATGGAAGCCCCAACAGTCTGGTCCCTGCTTGTGTATACTGTAAATCTTCAAGTACAATTGTATCATGTGTACAGGGGACCTAACATGGCTTGCTCAAGGTCTATATATTTCAAAGACAACTTTTCATGAGCAAATCAAATTACACAAGAAAGGCAAAGAACATTCTTCTTCTTGGGAGTGCAGTCTGGTAGTTCAAGAAGTTCAAGGACCTTAGATTGCATTAGCTTCTCTTAGCATCTCTTCCAATTTGCCTGCATCGTTAAGTTTCTTGACCTCAGTGCCTCCTCCAATAAACTTTCCCATGATGAAAACTCTTGGAACCTACAATAACAAAAAATAAATAAAACAAAGTTTACAATCCTTCAATGTAATGGTCTGCTTGTTTGTCTGTTTGTTGTGTCTTGGCTGTAGGCCTCCAAGATCAACATGTGCTTTGGGGATCTGCCTCTATTTCGCTCTCTCCTGACAATATTTTTTGTTTTTCCTTTTATCTTTGTTTTTCTCGCAAACTTGTCTCACATAATTTTCTCCTCCACTTTGTTTTTTGTGTGTCTTACCGTATACAGTCCATTTACTTGTACTTATTGGTTATGCATTAGGCCCATAGCCATAAATGTTAATTGAATTTAATTGAATTCAAAATAGTCAGAATTCTTTTCAAAAAATCAAATCCAACAGCGGGTACTAGTTAGGCCTATATGTATGCTATGGTTTTAAAATTTGGATTGTACTTTGAGGGACACCTATTTGCAATGGGGTACTCAAATCGTCAGGGATAGAATTATTTCCGACAAAAAGGCCTGAAACTACAGGATCCAAACTTTTATTGTCGAAATTATGGTATTTTCAGCGTTTGGCAACCCCTAGAGTTATAAATTTCAAGGAATTTGATGAGGGACCGTCCCCTGAGCATTAGAGAAGTTGATCAAATGATGTCTTTAAACTAATGAAAACAACAGCTCTATGTTTTTTTTTATCAGCCTGACAAAATTTGTCATCCTTGAATTGTGTACGGTACTCTGTTTTAAAGCAAATGTACAACATTGGTTATTGTCAAAGACCAGTATCCACAATTGATGTGACCCAACATAATATACATGAAATAACAAACTGTGAAAGTTTAAGCTAAATTGGTCTTGGGAGTCATGAGAAAACAGTGAAAAACCCCATTATATATTTTCACTGTTTTCAAACTTCGGATTTTATCACGCGTGATAAAGACTAATTATTTTACTAATTACCTAAAAAGGCATCTTCATACATGTATGTACCATGAAAGTTATGTACAAATCTGTGAGCATTTATATTTTCAATCTTTACTAATGTTTAACACGTATGGTATCGGCTTAATCAACTGATAACAGAAACTAGAGTTCAGACCGAGACTCCACTCACCGTTGTTGCCCCGGTCATCTTCCCAAGCACTCCCTGGATACGCTTTCCATCATCTCGTTTGTCAAGTTCAATCGTTTCGTAGTTTGCGTTATGTTCATCGAGAGCCCTCTTGGCCATTACACAGTATGGACACATCGTCTTGGAGAACACGACGACTGTTTTGTCATGGAGGATATCTTGTACTAACTTTCCTTCGGTTGAGTCTACAGAGACATCAGGGACGGGTGACAACCAATTACCCATTTTGATGCTGGAAAAAATTGTTTATAGGATAACTGCTTATTAATAATAAAAAAATATACATAACAAGCTTTACACCCTATATAAATCTATGCTAGAATTCTTGATTCTACATCTACACCTACGCTAAGACTCAGCAATGTCCACTTCTGGAAAGCTGAGATGAAGACTATGTACATTGTAGGTGCAGAGCTGCAATCGTTTGCATCTTGCAATCAGGGAGTTTTTGCACAACCAGATGATTAAAAATAACTGAAGAAAAGGGCGTGTCTAGGATGGGTGACTTGAAGAGAATGAGATGGAGATGGGGAATGGAGTTGATAGCTTTTACCAATTAATCCTCAACTTGAGTATACAACTTTTAAAGCTATTTTCTATGATAAATTTAACTGAACAAAAGTTACAAATTAAAGTCACTCGGAATAGACTCCTTGAATCCAATGTTGTGCCTAAACTTAAAGCCAACTGAAAATTGGCTTTCAAATTTGGACAATATCTTACAAACTGACTCCTTATTTCAATGACAGTGTGGGCAAAACTATTCTACTAGCTCCTTTATGAAACTATTTAAAGATGGACTACAACGAAAACTCACACATTAAATTTACTATCGAACCTTGTTTAGGTTGTGTTCAGGTAACAATTTATTGTTGTGGTCATGTTTTTCTCTAAATAATTTTGTTGCAATTTGACCGAAAAAATTAGACCTCGATTCGTCTATTTTGAAATTTTCCGCCCTGTACTGGCTCCCGGCAAAGATCCATTGAAAACCACAATGAAATCCACGATATAGTACCAGCGGACGTGTAAACCAGCGAAAGCGATGACATACTACCCATGAGCAAACGAGAGTAAACAAAATACGCCGTGTGTATTATGTATGCGTTTTCATGCAGAGGCATGAAGTTTTTACGAAGCTTTTTTTCTAGTGTATATCATCTACAATAATGCCGACTTCATGTGTTGTTGGTGGATGCACTAGAAATAGTTCTAAGAATCCAGGGATTCATTTTGTTCAATTTCCGCGGGATCCTGCGATATCAAAGGAATGGGTGAAGTTCGCGAATAATACACGAAAGGATTTCACCTTCTCTGCAAGAATTAGGCCTTTGATTTGTTCAGCACATTTTCAGAGGACTGTATTGAACCTTCAAGTGCTTAGAAAAAGTCACTGGGTTTGACAACAAAGTTTCGTTTGAAGCCTGGATCGATCCCCACATTGAAAGCGCCAAGCATCGAGAGAATTCGTGTATCTACTAGTAACCATCAGGCCTACTGCTACTACGTCGGCCGAGTCATCGGCCTCCGCCGGGTCTGCCGTTGCCGCAGAGTCAGGTGCAGAGTCGCAAAAAGGGCTCTTGAAACGTAACGTTGGGGACTTCACTGGGACAGCATTCCAGAAGAGAGAGAGAAGCCGGGTAAGTTCTCGATGTTTCTAGTGCATCGACCAACAACACATGAAGTCGGCATTATTGTAGCTGATACACTAGAAACAAAAGCTTCGTAAAAAAACTTCATGCCTCTGCATGAAAACGCATACATAATACACACGGAATAACACGGCGTATTTTGTTTACTCTCGTTTGTTCATGGGTAGTACGTCATCACTTTTCGCTGGTTTACACGTCCGCTGGTACTATATCGTGGATTTTATTGTGGTTTTCAATGGATGTTTGCCGGGAACCAGTACAGGGCGGGAAATTTCAAAATAGACGAATCGATGTCTAATTTTTTCGGTCAAATTGCAACAAAATTATTTAGAGAAAAACATGACCACAACAATAAATTGTTACCTGAACACAACCTAAACAAGGTTCGATAGTAAATTTAATGTGTGAGTTTTCGTTGTAGTCCATCTTTAAACCCTCGCCCTACACAATAATTGTTTTCACTAATGAATAAGTAACAGAATGACACTTTTAAATAGTTAGTTGGATAGAATTGAATCAAGTTGGTGGTAAGGATTATTTACTAATTAAGTATGATTGAAATAAGAACTTTTAAGTCAGAGGATTGGATAAAGAAATCCAGCTACTTTAGTGCTACAAAGTTTCTTATTACTTTTCAAAGATAAAATGAAAACTAAAACTAAAAAGAAAGCAATGATGACCATGATGATAAACATAAAACCTACAGTACGTACCTTTTGTTCTATACTAGACCGACAGACAAAACGGCAGTTGAAAACACCCAACCAAGCAGAACGTTTCACCATATGTTTATGAAAACAAAACGTCATGTGACTGTCACTGCAGTGTCAGCTGGCCAAAGTCAACTGAATAAAGCAATGTGTTGCAGACGGCACATGCATGTAACACGACGACAGTCAATGTGTGGTGTAACGTAGCACAATTCTTTTTAATTTTACTATGATCTACACAACAGTGTAAGTTTATACGGGACGATGGTGGAATTGAAGCGTTTTGCATGAATGGTAAAACTACCAAGATGACCTCCACGATATCTTAAAATACGAAGACTTATTGTTACTACAGTATAAACAATGAATGTCCAAGAATGAAAAGAGAAGGTCGCATGTTGATTGAATGACCTTCTTCTGGAACAGAAACTGCACTGGATTTTTGGAAGTAAACATTAGGACGCCCTCAAGAGGTGTCCAACACTTTTTACTCGCACTTCACATGTTTCCTGCTACTTTTACTTGTACTCATGCGCAACACGCAGTGCACCACACCCGGTTTGGCGCTCTCTAGAGTCGCGCCGAACCAATTATTGAATAGACCCTTCCCATGAAATATTTAAATTGCACATCACGCGTGCGCACTTACACCGCTGGTTGGCAAAATGATGGAACATTGCCCTTTTTGTGTGGGGCTGATGGTGGCGTGACGCAGACGCGCTTGTGCGTCTACTTAGTGCACAACTCTATGGCGTTTGCCAACCAGCAGGGTCTGTACGCATGCGTGAATGTAATTAGCATATTTCATGGGAAGGGTCTATTAAGTACATGAAAAGTTCGACGTCTGAAACAGTTGAGGAGCGACTGTAAATAGAAGTCAAAAGATCGACTGTTGCACTGCCAGTTCCAGTCGGAACGACTCTGGATGGTTTCAGAAGTCGATCTTGTCATGAGCCGAACCTAATGTAAATGTTTTGTTATAGTCGAGTCCGGCAGCCAAGGGGGTGAACCATGTTTTGTTGGATATATAATGATTTTATAGACACAAGAAGGTCACACTGTTTAAGAATCTGAGTGATGACACCTCCTCAGGGCTGGGCAATTTGAACATCGATTACTTGATGTTTTTATTGATATTTATCAATACCTACGGTGTACAAGCTTGTAACCCCCAAAATGGCATTAAAAACATACAATTAGCTTGCCAATAAATTTTATGTATACAAAAAATACGAAAAAACGGGCGAAAGAGGGTGAAGGGGGCGTGGCTAGTGGGATGGAAGCGGTAATTGTATCCTAACACATAATTATGATATTAAAAAACTAAGAACATTTATTTTTGAAAGAGTTTCTTGTAATAAATCTTTGAAAGAGATTCAAACATTAATGTGTTTAAGGATGATGGGTGACGGGTGGGGTAGGATCCATCAAGGGGCTTGGCCAAGGTATATATTGTACAAATCCAACCTGCGTACAATCATGTACTTTCTATTGCAAAATTTAAGGTACATAGTTTACAAATTTTAAAGAATCCCTGAAATACAAATCATCTTATACATTGATTTGTTAGGGAGATACATTTCCGGGAGACCCAGGAAGTAGGGGAGGGGGTATAGTCCTGCCACAAGAAAAGGAAAGCCACTTTATTCTCGGCAAATATTTGTATGAAGCCCCATTGGTGCCACTTGACAAGTGCATGTTTCACTGAATGAGATATGTATTTCACAGCACCGCCACTCATATCTTGCGGCCGTACTATCTTGCGGCCGCCACTTATTATCTTGCGGCCGCCACTTTTTATCTTGCGGCAGCCACTTATTATCTTGCGGCCGCCACTTAGTATCTTACGGCCGCCACTTATATCTTGCGGCCGCCACTTATTATCTTGCAGCCGCCACTTATTATCTTGCGGCCGTAACTTCAAATTGTTTATTGAAAACAGACATTGGGGTAGGTTGTCATGAGTCGACGTGCAATTGTTGTCGGTATTTTGCAATGTTGGACAACACGGACGGGATATATTGATACAAGTTTATTTCCAGCTTGGATTAAATTACAGGGAAATCCTGTGCTCTTTGGCAGCGAATCATAAACCAGTATGCGGACCCTAAAGCGTGAATTGAGCAAACTTGGACTTTTCAAGAGAAAACACAAATCTGACTTGTTAGATGTGGCCAATCCGAGTAGAACCCTTTTTATCTTGTAAAAGTGTTTCCAAAACGGAATAAAAGGATAAGGAATGTTAGATGTACCACCCGTAAGTAAGTTACTGAAGGATTTCTTAACCCTTTTAAGTGAGGGAAATGGGTAATAGACTGTACCACACAATCATTAATTAAGCCAAAGTGCAATGACCTGGGGGAGTGAAATTCAGTGATAGCCTCAATTGAACTATTCCACATATCTAAGAGGGTGGGTCAGGTCCAATTTTATTTCTTTTTATGGGCCAAAAACCTTTTTTGCACCCATGTACTTGTCACGAGTCAAATACCATAGATCAAGGACAGACCTACCAATATAAAACCCTTTCATAAGCGGAACCGGGGGGGGGGGGGGGGGGGCGGACACGGGAAAAGAAAAAGGCGCCATCAACGTTGACACTCGTCTCATTCATGAGCATGCCTTACATGCATGCAGTCGAATCTCTGTTCATGCAGTCAGGTCGCAGCAATAAAGCGCTCTGATTGGTCCCAGGCTTCATACCAGGAAACGCAGCCTTTGTGTGTCACCCTGACTGCTCGGTATACCATACCAACACACACACACTCCGGACGCCGACTGGTCCACACATGAAACCGTTAACGGAAGTTACTATTTAATTCGAACGTTACATTTTGAAAATCATAAAAATCGATTGTGTAGAATGGGTGGATTTTTACAAAAAAATTCACAATGGTAGAAAACTATATATTTAAACAAGAACTTGAAAAATCGCAGGTGTAGAATGGTTCAATTTTTCACTTTCGTCGCGTTTTGTGACACTGTTTTAGGGGTGTCGAAATTTTCGTTCAAAGCAATATTATACATTGATAACGGTATGGTGCTGTTGCCTGGCCATGAGCCTAAATGTTGGAGGGACGAATGCATTTTAAAAATAGTCTTGTCTAGATATTTGTCAAATATTTGCATTTTATTCCACTCCAAAAGCCTGACAAATAAACTATACATATATAATTGGTAAAATACTGCCTTACTTTTATCTAATTTAATCCATTCGTGTTAATGTAAAAATTAAACACCCCTATTTTTGTAATGGTACGTTCACACAGCATCGGGGGAAAGAATTGCGCAATATCGTGTCCGCCCCCCCCCCCCCCCCCCGAGCGGAACCGTCTGTTTAATTATCGTGTGTCTGCTTATCTTGTCAACAACTTGTGGCTACAAGGTGTCTGGTTTTCAACACAAAATGTAAAAGGCCCTTCAGTCATTCAAACATTAATGATATTTTTATTATACTTTTTTTTTTGCACGAGGCGTTTTAGTTTATGTTATTTCTGTTTTTTCTGTATTACGTAATCAATTAAAACTAAATTAATTAAACAATTAATTTAAAAAGGCAAATAATCTTAGGCAATAGCTGGTCACGTAAAACATCATTTAATTGGGTTGACCTAGAGTCGCTCTTACTATTTGGTTCGGCGCAACTATGGAGCGCCTGTCTTCACCGGGTGTTATCCTCACACATGAGAGGCTGCTTTTTTCAGGAAGGAAGGAAGGAAGGGAAACATACAAGCTGTAACGATGATAAAGACTTATTGAACAATCCGATAGGAATAATACACAATTTTGTTTAAATCTGCAAAGGAAGCTGTGTTGTTTTCAACTCAACAGTACAGAGGTTACATTTGTTTTGGATTTAGCAAATTTTAGCCCCATCTGTTGAGATTCTCCATCGGCCACGTGACACGCAGAACTTTCAAAACAGTCATCGTCTATCATGTATCGAGTCAATACGAGGTAATGGAATCGTCTTGGAGCGTAGAACATTATTTTCCATTTTTTGATTATCATTGGAGAGCTGTCACCTGATCCCATTGCACATTGCTGTGACGATCACTTGTAGTTTCAAGGACAGAGGCATCTTTAAATTGTACAAGTCTCGCGCATGACTTGTTTTCATAAACAATGATTTTTTTATAGGAAATCCGTTTTGGTTTCGATGATGTAAAATAAAATGCACATCTGTGAACACACCATTATCTGACAATGTGCATGGCATTGATGGCTATAAGAAACTGCTGGGGTTACAGATATTTGTATGCAGTATCATTGCGATATAAATTGTTTCAGCAAACCATCCATTATTTCAAAACCAAAGTTTGTTAATGTAAGAAAGAGAACAACTTGGGGAAAGATGTCATCGTCAATCACTGCAGCAGCCATCATTATTATTGTCACTGTGTCGTGGTCACCAACTGTGTCATCGGTTCACCAACTTAACGAGACGCAGCGTAACGACTACGACAGGTCATGTTTTGTCCCTCCTTCCGATCGAAATGACACAAAGCAGGTAAATATGTCTTGTGTCTTTCCTATACTGTTCAAGGCTAATCATGTAACATGATTTTATAATGCACCAAGCAAAATGAACCATTTGTTTCTGTGTAGACTTGTTCTATTTCAAAACTACTACTCATGTAAGTACTTTTCAACTTTCAACCAAATGACAATTATTTTAAAATTTGAATTGTCTTAAATTATGACAGTAGAATTAGAAAATATAAGAGGTGTAAGAAGTAAGTGATGTGTTTGTTCCAACAGTTTCTATCTGTGAGAATATCTTACCCCCCTTTGGACCCAGGACCACTAGAACATGATTTTCAGGACTATCAAATATTGGCAATTCCTAATGGGACATGTAAGTACCTATAGATAGTTCCCAGTAGACACCATCTTTACGGGCAAATCGCATTTTGGCATGCAGGCGCGTCAAGCGCTCAAATTATTAACGCAGCCGCGTCGTTTACTAACCAATCACGCAATGAGTTTTGTGAAATGTGCGCGTGCTGCACGCCGTTCTCACGCGTAACGCACGACTGTGTGTTCCAAATTGCCCGTAAAGATGGCCGATTTACGTCATATTGCAACCTATCTATACAAATTTGTAAAATTCTCGTCAGGTTTTTGTTAATCAGATACCCTGGCCCATTAGGGGTTGTTTGGGTGTAGATGTGAAGTAAATGTGAGACTTTTGGGGACAATAGTTTGTGGCAGCAGACTTTCCAGGTAAATCCGTTGTTTTTGGAAATGTGAGCATGCTCAGAACGACGTAAACAATGGAAATTTACCTGGTAAGACTGTTCCCACCGAGCGTTCAAAAATCTCCCATTGCTGTCCATTAGGGTAACAGCAAACTCTTAAGCAATTTATTTCCCCCGTTAATTGTTTCAATTTAATCAACAGTTTCGAAAAAGACTCCAACGTTTTTACAAACAGGCCAAGAGCATTAGCTTTAACCCGGATATAGCTCATAACAAGCTGATTTTTTCAGGATAGGTCCGGGAATGTGTCTAGAATGACATACTAAAAGTCCCCTAAAATCCCCCTGGAGCTCTTTCCGAAATCCAAGATGGCGTCCAAAATGGCCGCCATTTTCAAATCTCATCATACCTATGCAACCAGATATGCTGTAAAAACAAATAAAGTGTCTAAATATAGGTTTTGAGGCACAAGGAATCCAATAAAACCATTATTTTGAAATTTTTGAACCCATTAGTATATAAAACCAAGATGGCGTCCAAAATGGCCGCCATTTTCAAATATTTACCTTTTTATGCAACTTTAAATGCTGTAAACACAAATAAAATGTCAAAACATAGGTTTTTAGGCACAAGGAATCCAATAGAACCATTATTTCGAGAGTTTAGAACTCATAAGTATCTAAAACAAAGATGGCGTCCAAAATGGCCGCCAAAATGGCCGCCATTTTTATATTTAAAAATTTGTAAACAGACAAAGATGTTTGTTTCTACTTGTGCGAGATTTATATCTTGTGATTTGTATCCCCATTCTGTATTCTAGAGTATTCCCATCAATTCTTCAACAAGGAGATAGTGCATGCAGTCCATGCCAAATGGGATATTATGTGCAGTATTCATTGAGTGATTCAAAGTTGCTGGCCCCATAGACCTTAAGAACACTAATTTCCCTGGTTTGTGATAGGCAACTCGGAATACGAGACCCGATGAGCCATGAACCAAACTCGAAGCCTCTTTTCAGAATTGGGGTTCATAATAAACAAAGATAAATCTTTGCCAATTATTATCTCCACCCAGCTAACCCTTTTCAGGGTAGACCTTTAACGAGGTCTAGCTTTCCTCCACATAGGAGCACAGTCATTCAAAACCCTCTGGAGTTCATCCCTCTGTCCATATTGCCCCAGCTGTAGCCTGGCTACATCTACTGCACCTCATGGCCAGCCCATGCATCCACTTTTGGTCACATAATCAGCACAATCTTTGCACCGGATAGGTCATGCATCCCCCCAATAGACGCTTCAAAAAGTAGTATAGCTCGGTATTGGGGACTTCGTTCTAGAAGGAGACTCGCTTCCACATCAATGTTTCTGAATTTTTGGCAGTGTACCAGGCATTGAGGCACTTGCAGAGAACTGTCACAGGGAACGCTGTTTTTGTCAAATTAAAAAACTCAACAGTCAGTTCGTACATAAACCGATATGGTGGAACTCAGTCACCACTCTTGTTTGCACTAGACAAAAAGTGGCATAGTTCTCTCCACAGTTCACTATGTTAGGAGAATCAGGGTGGTTGCGCTGTCCAGAGGAAAAGTCCTCCCTACATAACGGTCTCTCAACCAAGCAGTCATTCAAACGATCTTCCAGACACCCTCGGGCGTCAACAACGAATTCCCAGTCATTTATGCTCGGAACGGAGATCCGGGCACTTTGGAGAACATTATTTGCTCATGCCTTTCCTCCAATCTCTCTCCTAGGAGTATTGACAAATGACACAGAGGGAATGCTGCATGATCCTCATAGCCCCATTATGGCCATGCCAGCCCAGGTTGCAGAATGGTCCTCGTATCCCCACCCCATTTGGCTATGCCAGCCCTGGTTGCAGAGTGATCACCTAGCCCCATTCTGGCCATGCCAGCCCTGGTTGAAGAATGGTCCTCGTAGCCCCATTTGGCCATGCCAGCCCAGGTTGTTGCAGAGTGATCCTCTAGCCCCATCCTGGCCATGCAATCCCATGCCAGGTTGCAGAGTGATTTCACATAGGTCTATTATGACCATTCCAGCCCTAGAGTGATCCTCATAGCCTTATTCTGGCCATGACAGCCCTGGTTGCAGAATGATCCTCATAGGTTCATTCTGGCCACAACAGCCCTGGTTTCAAAAATTTGTGCGGCTACTGATCCACCCTCAGAAGTGAACGGATCTACTGTATACATCTCAGATTTCAGGGAGAATCCCTCACTTGCCGTGTCGGATGTTGTTTTAAGCAACCACACAAACCTACAGGCAGGGCTGCACTGCAAAAACAAAATCGCATGCAGCCCTTTCTGTTGATACATTTCAAGCACCATCTACCTGAGCTCACCACCTCCGATCCCTCATTTTGCTTGTTAAATTGATCTCTAATTGTTTTAGAACTTTAAGTTTGGTAGAGCACAAAGGGACCAGGAGCTGGGCTTCCCGAAGCAGTCTTATTTCTTACCTTGCCCCACATAGAGCACCTCCTTCTCTCGGTGCTAATCTAACCTGCATAAGTACGTTTATCAGCTATGAGACATGAAGTAGACTCTCCCGAATCAAAGGTGATTTGAGACTCCGCGAAGTTAAACCACAACCTCCTGCCCCAAAGAAGGATTGATCCTTGGATGGTTTGCACTCATGCAAAGAGAGTAGAGGTCGACTGACTGAGTGGTACTGATTGGCTCTTGAGTTTTAAACTCACAAAACAATCATTCTATTGGATTCAACGTGCCACAAAACATTATGTTTTGACAGTTTGTGTGCATTTTTATATTGTCTGGTTAGAAAGTATGGATAAAAATTAAAAATGGCGGCCATTTTTGACGTCATCTTGGTTTTATATATAAACAATAATATTATGAGAACTAAAATCTCTAAATAATTATTCTATCGGACTCCTTGTGCTTCAAAACACAAAGAAACTTCTGTTTCTACAGCATGTCTGGTTGCATGACTATGATAAGATTCAAAAATGGCGGCCATTTTGGACGCCATCTTTGTTTTAGATACTTATTAGTTCTAAACTCTCGAAATATTGGTTCTATTGGATTCCTTGTGACTCAAAACCTATGTGTAGACACTTAATTTGTGTTTACAGCATGTCAAGTTGCATAGTTATGAAATATTTAAAAATGGCCGCCATTTTGAACGCCATCTTGGTTTTAGATACTAATGAGTTTTAAAATCTCAAAATAATAATTCCATTGGATTCCTTGTGCCTCAAAACATATAATTCGACACTTTGTTTGTATTTATAGCATGTCTGGTTGCATAGTTATAATAAGGTTTGAATGGCGGCCAGATTTTGGACGCCATCTTGGATTTCGGAAAGATCTCCAGGGGGATTTTAGGGGACTTTTAGTATGTCATTCTAGGCACATTCCTGGACCTATCCTGAAAAAATCAGCTTGTTATGAGCTATATCCAAGTTTTGGCATATATGGTCTAATGCTCTTGGACAATAAACTACACCTGTCACCACATACCTTCCCATTGTACTTTAGTTTGATTGTTGTTTACTCAATTCATTTGTATTTATTTATTTCTACAGGTGGACTTGATGTTTATTACTGCAACTTCAATTTATGGTTGGACCCAATCATGACGCATTACGTGCAACAGGAGGAACAGAAAATACCTCAACAATGTAAAACTTCAACTAAAACCAACTGGTACCTCAAACTCCTCACATCAGGTTTGTTGTTTGAATTTACGTTCGAGGTATCAATGGTTTTTTGGTATAGATTGCTTTTTATCAATGTGATGCTGATTTACAGCAGGCCAAGATACAATAAAAGTCACCTGTGAAAGTTTCAGCTGTCTATAGGCCTACTTATTGAGAAAATGGCAAAAAGACTGCCACAGTATTTTCAAGAATGTCAAACATGCACGTTTAGCGAGGTGACGCGGGTACAAACCGCATCTCCGGCCGCAGCATTCACAAACAGACACCATGAAAATTTGAATCTCCAAATGTCGCCTGAAAGTAACCTTTAGAGATTCAATTGTTTCGGCATACTTGATTTCTAATCAACGGGCCACTTCAGACCAAATGACTTCGCAGAATACTTACTACCATTAACATCTTTAAGCTTGGATAGAAATTAGACAGCTTTTGACCATTTGGCCGGACAAAGTGAAAAATTGTATTCCCTACAGTAAAGTCTAATGCCTGTTCCCGCTCTTTGAATATAGGATACAATGGACATGAAAGTGTAAAACTGGTACCAGATGAAGAGTTGAGTCATTTGCCGCCAGATTGGCTGCAAGGTCAAACTCTACTTCTGCACACGGATTTCTTTCCAGCTAAACAGCTGACATTACACTGCAATGTACCCTTGTTTAGAGGTGTTCCACACTCACAGTACAATCTGAATGTGACTATACAACTCAACGGTAATATTATTATTCAAATTAATTTGTGTACGAGAGTCAGCTTTGCTTATTACAATATAAGAGAAAGACGAAATCTAGATGACTCCAAACAAAATACGGTGATTACTCAACTTTTTCCACAGCAAATGTCAAAAAACAACCAAGAGCAAAATCACATGTACATCGAGGAGTTACTCTCAAAACATATGAGCTATTCATTTACAAAAGTGTTTTAAAGTAGTGTTACGTGAAGTGGTGTTTTTTAATACTTAATTAACTGTTACAGGTTGCCCATCTGGGCGATATGGCGGTCAATGTGACCAAAACTGTTCTTGTGTTGAGGGAGTGGAGTGCCACAGCTTCAATGGAGTTTGTATGTGTCCCGGTGGACTCACGGGCACTCGCTGTGAATACTGTAAGTACAGCTTGCTTAAACACAAGATCACATAGATTAAAATACCATGATTTAATATAACCTTCACTATTTATCAATTAAACAAATATTTGTAACATCATTTACTCTCTGGTCATGATGCAATCGAAACAAAAACCAAGGATAAGACAAAGAAGGAGGATAGATTGTGATAGTTCATTGAAGTTTTGTTTGTAGGTGTTGGATGTTTGTTGGGCTCGTGTATGTGTTTATTCGTTTGTTGGGGTGTTTGTGTGTTGGGTTTGTTTGTTTGTTTGTTTGTTTGTTTGAAAGTCCCCAATTTGGAAAGTATTATTTTACAAAAACCAATGGGAGCTGCTGCCAAAAGGTTAGAGTAAAACGAAAGAGGGACAATAGGAGGTCACCGATTGCTAGTATTTACTCACTTGTTTAAGAGTTATATTACGAAGTGTGGACCTGAGAACCAAGGAGATTCACACAGTGTATAGCGACTTGAAACGCTATGTGGACTTACACACGTCCACACACTTTTTTTTTTTTTGACAGTGTAAAAGAATTAAACATTTGTTTAGTGCACGGAACAAATGTGTCTACAGTGTGTGTGCAACACAGAGCTGTGAACTTACGGGAATGCTCTTGTGGGGTCTTTTAGACAATGGAACAATGGACCCCACAAGGGAATTCTTTGTTCAACCTGGACCCCACAAGAGAATTCTTTAGAAAAAGGGAATAAAAGAACAACAATAGCAGGACCCCACAAACCGGATCCGTAAGGTTGTGTGTGTGTACTTGTAATGACATTTAAACCGAGTACTTTAACAAAAGGGACAATGGGTGTACGATTGCTATCACAAAGGAAAACAATTGGGGCTCACGTTTATCAGGACAATAGTTGAACAACACTAGCATGCAGGGTCCACGATTGGAAATTGAACTTATTCCTTTTACTAAACATAATAGACATTTGAAGTAATGCTTGAAAGGTTGGAAGCAGTCACGTGATCATAAGTCTTAGTAATAGATATTATTTAATGCACCAACAACTGGAGCTTTGCATCCTCGTTCCCAGAGCTGAACGCGTAACGTTTAAAACGAGTTCAAACTACTTCTGAACTGAAATGCTTCCCTCTGTCTTCGAAGTTCACCTGGCATCGATGAATGACATATAATCGCTCCTGACAAAACAAGACTTTCGTTGACTATTCTCGCGAAAATTTAGGCGAATTTAATCTTATGTTCACAACGAAATGTTGTATTCGCATTTGAACCTAAACTGAGAAATGTATGTAGTATAAAACCGTCATAGTATCCGAAAAGGTGAGGTTTAGCGAGATTAACTGTCTAGATCGATCTTCTTCACTTTTATATCTTGCACTGTGGACATAGTAGTAAATTTATCAAAAAATATCCAAATCTGTCACTATTGAAGAAAATAGTCTACGTTATTAATTTCCTACAATAGATAACCCACGGCTCATCAGTGTTCAGCAGCAACTTGTGTATGTACCCTATGGAACATCATACAACCTGACCTGTATTGCAGACGGGATGATACCAACCAACTACTCTTGGATCAAAGACAATACCTCAACACCCCTAGTCACTGAATCCAGAGAGAAAACAGTCCCTTACGAACCAAGGTTGGTTGTAGTATGAAAACTATTGTTAGAAAAAGAAAGTTAGTATATTTTTTCACAGATTTTTTGTAAATAAAAATATGAACTAATTAGGTTGCCAGATTTACAAACTCGAAACTCAGCTTCAAACCCTTCCATATAGGTCAGCTTTCACATCCCAAACTTCCGTTCAAAGGAAGTAATATTACCACAGCTTTGGAAAGAAAGTTATCTTTAGGGTCAATAACATAATCATAAAGTGTTTTGAGAAAATAGAATTAGCTACTGCAAACTGCTTACCAACCAAAAGGACCTATGGCATAAATGCAAAAAAAATATGGCCTGACGTTATAATTACGACCATAGCAGAGTCTTTCTCGAAGGCTAAAATGGAAACACAGCACACCTGGTATACGGTGTAACAGAAGAAGTCAAATGGAAGAGATGAAAACAAATAAGAGACAGAAAGCACACAAATAAAACAAAGGATGAACAATGCAAAAGGAGACAAAGGATAGAGGAAAGATGCTGTTTTGACCACAAGGTGTTGGAAACATGAAGGAAAAAAAGTATTTTGATAATTGTTATGTTTTTTATTATTCGTGACAAACATTAAACACGCTTGGCTCTTTTATATATTTTTTACCTAGACCTGTTATTATAACAACCACTGTGGAAGTGCTTGATACAACCGTCAATGGTCGGTACATCTGTGAAGTCTATGACGGCAAGGGCACTGTGTACAAACAGTCCGTCAGTGTTACAGTTACAGGTAATGCCCGGTGCCATCATACCCTAGGAAATTAAACTGGTAATATAAGATGTGTTTTAGTTTTTTAACTTCTCAGAAATGTTGCCAATGATGTTTGATGGATTGAATTTGTTGATCGTTTGTTTTGGAGTTAATACATGTTTGTTTTGTAATTATCAGCTGTCCCGGATCCCTTCATTCGCGTTCCTCAGAACCAAACCGCCCTCATCGACAGAAATATTGTCTTCACCTGTAAGACCAAGAAGGTAGCTGGGTCCATCAAATGGGTCAAAGGTCACAACCCACCATCCTTAGAGATCAAGGATGAGATTGGCCGTTACGGAGTACACTACCTCCCTGGTGGTGTTTCTGAACTTCATATCTATGGTGTAGAGTTCTCAGATGAGGATGTGTACAGATGCTATGTTGGGTACACCTTCGAGGAACCAGACTTGAATTACGCAGAGGCAAAGCTTATTGTCCAATGTGAGCTTTAATCCCATTAATGACATTATTATTGGTTACATTTACATGCATAATAAATTCACTAAACTGATTAATGTACAATGGGCCTCACTGATAGAGTACCTATCTATTTTCCCCTCTACAGCCGCCCCAAGACCTACGTGCCTCTTTACAGATATCATTCAAGTGGTATCTGGACACGAGGTGGCTCTTCGGTGCCAGGTGACTGAAATCAAACCCACGCCATCAATAACTTGGTTTATAGAAGGGAGAGAGGTGACCCCACAACCTACAACAGTAACCACTTTGTCAGATGATCAGTATTCATTTGACGTCATCACAACCATGACCTTTGTACCTGTCCCTGAGGATGATGGAAGGAGAGTCTATATTGCCATGGAAAGCCCAGCTTGGGAGGGAATCAGGAAAGTGGATACGTCACTCAATGTCAAATGTGAGAGCTACTTTTAACATTTTGTTTACACCATCCCAGGTCAAATAGTGTTGCAATCAGATCTAAGAGCATTTAAGTGGTTGTGCTACAAGTTTTTACAACTAAGTTAACTTTAACACATCACTTACGCTTCTTTTTAATCTAGACAAGCCAATTGTGACCATCGACCCGAACCCAATCTCGCTTGCTTCAGGACAGGATGCTGACATCTCCTGTTTGACCAAAGGCAACCCACATCCAACCAGCTACACTTGGATTCTTAGTCGACCTGACAAACCACCACAGATTGATTCCTCAACTGGGGATACCTTCCATCTTAAGAATACTGATATGACCTATGACCTGGCCAGCTTCACCTGTACAGCTGGGAATGAGATTGGTGACACGGACGATGTCGCTCAGATGATAGTAATAGGTGAGATACTCACAGATCAAGTAGCACGTGATATCAAACTGACCAATAGTGTGCATCAACGTGTCGTACCAGTACTTCCGGTTGAAAAATTTACACTTTATAGAACGGCTTTTTGCGGTTTTTTTATTTCTGGTTTGAAGTGTTCATTTGAAAGGGAAATTATGTATTCGATTGAAAAGGTTTCTCTTTTGCAACCCTCCACCCTAAAGATAAAGATAACCTGCCTTGATTTTCACAGAGACTGGCTTCTCACCAGCTGCAACTGCTGCATTCTCTGTCTCGGGAGGACTGTGTGTCTTGGTCCTGGTGCTTTCAAGCATTGTTGCTTATCACTTCCGTAGAGAAGTCGTCGTCTGGTGGTCTGCAAAGAAAGACAAGACCAAAGGTATGAAGTTGGCGAAAAATTGATAAAGCTGAACCTCAACTTGGGTTGCTCAAATAACGCAAGCTTTGTATGTTTTTCTTGATGCTCTGTCAAAGAAAAACTGACTAATCGAGCCTTTTGAAAACTACTGGTGAGGCTTCGTCAGCCATTTTGATTCGATGCTCAGTTTGGAGAGCCAATGGCTTCAAAATGGCGGACGAAGTGCATACAAGATACGGAGCCAAATTCTAAAAAGAGCCTCAATTTCCCGTAAAGAACTCATTTATGAAACTTTTTAAAAGAAATGTGTACGTTTATGATATTAAATTGAACAGGCATTTTGTGATTGAAATCTGGTCTGGCTGTTTTTATTCATTTATATCATTCACGTCGTTGTATCTAATTTAGATAACAAAGACTTTGACGTTTTTATCTCGTACAAGAGTGGAGCTCCTGATGAGGAATTTGTTGTCCAGGAGCTCATTCCGAGATTGGAGCAAGATGGTTACCGTGTCTGTGTCCATTTTCGATTCTTCTTACCAGGGAGGAGTAAGTAGAGTTCTCTTATTGAGCAACACCTCATATTCTTACATGATTCAAAGATAACAAGACGTTCAAATGCTTGAGATGTGTTCAAGATGAAATCAAGAGATGTGCAAATACATTCTGTCTTGTTTCTATCAGGTATCATTGAAAACATCTCAGATGCAGTTCGTCGAAGCCGCAAGACGCTTCTCCTTCTGACCCCGGGCTTTGTTGAGAGTGAATGGTGTCGATATGAATTCCAAGCAGCTCTTCTTCAGATGCTTCGCCGTCAGATGGACATCATCCCGGTCATCTTTGAGGATCTTGGTAACCCGGAAAACCTCTCCGAAGACCTTCAGACCGTGCTCCGTACTCTCTCCTACATAACATGGCCCAATGCCGTCTTGGACGGCCAAGGTCCGCAGAGGGAGGATGACCACGAGCAGTTTTGGAAACTGCTTCTGAAATCCTTGCCCGAAGTTCCTCTGGGATTGGAAGAACCAATTCCAGATCTTCCCCATGGAGAGGAAGATGATTTTGAACTGGAGGCAGTTAATGGCGAGGTGGGAGCGTTATTGTCACATGTGTAAGAGTGTGATTTAGTTACCGTGCTCCTTATAAGCCCTTGAATGGTAATACGAAGAGTACATACAGCTAGGGGATAACATAATCCTCAAAGAAAGTGTTTAATATTTGCTACCTTATCGAGACCGAGGACAAAGCAGAAAAGGGAAGACAAAGGGTCACCCTTGGGGAATTCTAAAGACCGGGGTACAAAGTCTATGGGAGGATGTTAACTAAAGGAACAAAGAAAAGAGCAGAAGGAAAAGTCTCCACAGGGATGTAAAAAACAGAATGTGTGGGTGTTGGAAATGTTTTTAATTGCTCGTCATTTTAACCTAGATTGATTTTAAACATACCATGGATCTATTGTTGTCATTTTGTAAGTTTTCTCGATTTGAAAATACATTATTATGCGGTTTATCTTTTGACACTTTTCAATACTGTTTAAAATTACACTAATAAATTTGGGAGGCGAAGGACGCGTCTACAAGGTGTTCGAGCTTGCATGAATGCAAGGACGCCTTTGGCAGCCAGCCACATCAACCCATGACCACGGAGCGCAGCAACAGATCGAAAGTGTTTGGTGTTACCGGAGGAAGGAACCGGGGGGCCCAGGGAAAAACCCTCTTGGCACAGGAGAGACCCAATGAACAACTCACTCACACAGTGAATAGAGTTGTGCGTTGACCGCTAGCCTGGAACCTAAACAGGGCCACATTGGAGAGGGGTGAGCGCTTTTCGCACTACGCCACCCGCTAAGGTCTTTTAGAAAGTTAACGTTTTTGAAAGGCACTTTGAATAATCATATCCAAAAATAACGGAAAGAAAAACACAGTCTTAAAAACTCCAAGCATCTTTGGTAAAAAGTAAACAACGCTCTAATTTCACTGGATATATCCATATCTGATCGTGGTTGCAAAGCTTTTGTGTAATCTCTATGAAGATTGTACAGGATTTGGGGTTGAACACAGGAAAATTGACTAGAGTGGGGTTTGAACAAACGACCGGCACTCTAACAACTGAGCTTTCTAGCCCTATGTTGGCGGTCTTTCTATTTTGTCAATATATTTGTTCGGGTGCCAAGATTGAGCAGGGTCAACTTCAAAGCACTTCGAGCATTTAAACAAAAATTCTCAAATTTTCGGATCAGTTTTTGTCACATTAAAAAAAAAACATGTCCGTTTTGTTAGAAATTTAGGGCATCCAGGTTGATTCAGTGGTTTCTATTCCTGTCTTTCACCCCTGTGGACCCTGGTTCGAATCCCACCTCAGACTGGAGCCTTGCATGTCGATTGGGTTTTTAGTCACATTGCTTGGGTTTTCCTCTTTTGGGTTTTCTTCCCACATCTAAAATTGAACCTTTCTTCAACATCTTCTCTACAATACAAGGTCTCTTCAGGCCTATGGGTCATAATGCTAGTCGCCTTTGAGGGTACATTAGTTTCATTATCAGAAATATATAATAATAGTAATAACATAATGTAGGGATCCCAAGTGCGCCCTCAGTGTTGATGATTATAAAAAGTTAACTTTGGGGTCGCGACCTGTAGACCCACTCTCTTTTTCCTTTGGTAGCTTTTACCACGAGAGAGCACATTGTAATTGGTCTCAATTTCTCTCCATTTTGTGGGGAGTATGGCCAGAGCCATGCTCATCTGGGAGAGATAGTCTCTTAGAACTCTCTGTGAGTATCACTTATCTTAATTTGTATTTTGAAATGATAAATATTGTCATTTTTTTAGAAGGCCATTTAATTCGGCATATTGTAAACTTGTGTGTTCCCACGGATTGGCACTTGTGGGGTCCTGACAACAATGGAACAATGGACCCCACAAGGTCATTTCAATAGGAACAATTGGACCCCACAAGGGAATTCTTCAGAAAAGGGAATAATAGAACAACAATAGCAGTACCCCACAAACCGGATCTGTAAGGGTGTGTGTGTGTGTGTGTGTCGCCAGCCTCGTGTTGTGGTGAACTTTTGACCTTTATTAACTTTAGCTGTACATAAGTCAGTGACTGTGTGCATTTGTATTACATGCTATTTTGTGTTCGATGTGCTGTATGGGATTGAATTAAATCAGTGCAGGAGATCATTATTATATTTAACACGTCATCATGTAGAATTTGTTGCTTGCTTTTATTGTATTCTTCTGGTGAATCCTCGTCCTTTTTAATTAGAGGACCAGCCTCCTTCCCGTGTCTCTACAATAATAATAACATACAGTCCTTTATAAGTAAAACATTGAAAATGAAATTATTGTACCCGGATTATACTAATTTTAAAGAAATAACAAATGCTTTGATAGTATGCGGTACCAATATTCATGTTATGTGCCTTTTTATTGTTTCAGAAACCTTTTTTTAAGTGATTAAAAATGTATTCTCCCTCAACCCCTTGGACCAGGGATGGGTCCTGAATGAAAAAAAAAATTAATGTTTCGCCATTTTCAACCATTTAGGGCCTATCATCTGTGGTCCTTTCTCTATGCTATAACTAACTGTGTTTGCTCGTTCGAAGCGCCTCGTCAAAAGACGATGGGGTGTGCTGACGTTATTTGCGCATTGCGGACTATTCCCCATGATCTAATAACCCACGGTCACCTCTTCTTGTTTACGAATGATTTGACTATTTATAACAATGCAGCTCTATTGTGTAAATCCATTGCAAATAATTATTCACAAAATCATGAGACTCTAATCACGGAGATATCGGTAAACGTTTCTTCATGTGTTCTGCTGGTTTTTATTTCAAATTTTGTCCGGTCAAAGTCATACATTTACTCCCTGATACAATTATTATTATTATTATTTTATTTTATTTTTTTTATATATATTTTTTCTTCTTTTTTTCTTCTTTAACCCTTTTGTGGGTCATTTTGACCCAAATCAAGGGCCATATTGACCCAGAAATGGGTCAAACTCCACCAAGAATTCGGATCACTGACCCAGAAGTTTTTAGAACGCATCAGGACCGTGATTAATTCTTAAGGGTTGAGGAAAAAGAACTGGTGTTATTATCTAAATTGTTGTTTATCATTGGATAGCTGTTCCAGATCCCTTCATCCAAGTTCCTCAGAACCAAACCACCCTCATCGACAGAAATGTTGTCTTCACCTGTAAGACCAAGAAGGTAGCTGGGTCCATCAAATGGGTCAAAGGTCACAACCCACCATCCTTAGAGATCAATGATGAAGTTGGCCGCTACGGAGTGCACTACCTCCCTGGTGGTGTTTCTGAACTTCATATCTATGGTGTAGAGTTCTCAGATGAGGATGTGTACAGATGCTATGTTGGGTACACCTTCGAGGTACCAGACTTGAATTACGCAGAGGCAAAGCTTATTGTCCAATGTGAGTTGTGTACTTCCCTATGTTTCAAATTAAAGATCCTATGAATATTGTCATCTGTATACAATTTAAAAAGAAAGAGACTACCCCTCACAGACCATTCCTTTATTGCCCATCAGCTGATCCTCAACCTGGGTGTTCCTTCCAAGACGTAGTGGATGCTGCGTCTGGTCAGGAGGTGACCCTTTGGTGCCAGATGAAGGAAGTCAAACCAGCTCCGTCACTGACTTGGGCGATAGAGGGCAGACAACTAACTTCACAACCAACAACAGTAACCACTCTATCAGTTGATCAGTATTCATTTGATCTCAACACCACTATGACCTTTGTCCCTGTCCCTGGAGATGATGGAAGGAGAGTCTCTGTTGCCATGGAAAGCCCCGCTTGGGAGGGAAGTAGAGAAGTGTCCACCTTTTTGAATATAACTTGTAAGAAACAAAGGTTGTTTTCTAAGTCTCATAAACCGATATCCTGTTGTTTCGACACTTTTAAATGGATTATCCAGCAAGTGATTGAATACAGCAAAACAAAAACATGCAAATTTTGTTTTGAGTATCATGTTGTTTATACATTTCCTCGTCCGTTTTCTCGAAAACAGATCAACCTTTTGTGACCATCAACCCGAACCCAATCTCACTTGCTTCAGGACAGGATGCTGACATCTCCTGTTTGACCAAAGGCAACCCACATCCAACCAGCTACACTTGGATTCTTAGTCGACCTGACAAACCACCACAGATTGATTCCTCAACTGGGGATACCTACCATCTTAAGAATATTGATATGACCTATGACCTGGCCAACTTGACATGTAGAGCTCGAAATGAGATTGGTGCGACAGGGGGTGTGGCGTTGATGCAGGTGACGGGTAAGAGACTACAGGGTCGGACAGAGATTCTTAATGCAGTGGAAAGACATTTTGTTTTTTATATAAACCAACCATTTTGAAGTTTTTGTTTCTGTCCTCTCAAAATGTTCTTCTCATCTTGGAATTCCTTTGAAACAGAGACTGGCTTCTCACCGACTGCAACTGCTGCATTCTCTGTCTCAGGAGGACTGTGTGTCTTGGTCCTAATGCTTTCAAGCGTTATTGCTTATCGCTTCCGTAGAGAAGTCGTCGTCTGGTGGTCTGCAAAGACTGATAAAAACAAAGGTATGATTTCCAACTTCTCCGTGTGAAGAGTTTTTGGAGTTGTCTGTGTCCATAAAATAAAGGATTCCCTTTGACCATATCCAATACAGATGGCAAAGACTTTGACGTCTTTATCTCCTACAAGAGTGGAACTCCTGATGAAGAATTTGTTGTCCAGGAGCTCATTCCGAGATTGGAGCAAGATGGTTACCGTGTCTGTGTCCATTTTCGATTCTTCTTACCAGGGAGGAGTGAGTAGAACCAAGTTCTCTTAAAGAAACATTATTCTCAGATAACAAGATGTTGAAATGATTGAGATATGTTCAAGATGCAATCAAGATATAACATTATTGAGATGTGCAAATATATTCTGTCTTGTTTCTATCAGATATCATTGACAACATCTCAGATGCAGTTCGTCGAAGCCGCAAGACGCTTCTCCTTCTGACCCCAGGCTTTGTTGAGAGCGAATGGTGTCGATATGAATTCCAAGCAGCTCTTCTTCAGATGCTTCGCCGTCAGATGGACATCATCCCGGTCATCTTTGAGGATCTTGGTAACCCAGAAAACCTCTCCGAAGACATCCAGACCGTTCTCCGCACTCTCTCCTACATAACATGGCCCAATGCAGTCTTGGACGGCCGAGGTCCGCAGAGGGAGGATGACCAAGAGCAGTTCTGGAAACTGCTGTGGGAATCCTTGCCTGACAACCCCCTGGGATTGGAAGAGCCAGTTCCTTATAACTGGGACAATGACCAGGAGGAGGGGAATGTTTTGGATGCTCCATTAATTGAAAATATCTAATGATTGGTCTATTCAGTTCCTCAAAATCCCAATTTATTACAGTGGCGTAACTAAGGGAGAGGGCACGTGGGAACGTGCCCCAATCTGTTGATGTCCGTGTTCCCGGGTGACCCCATTTGACTAAATCCGGACTTTGATATGATAAATTAAACGACCGTGTAAAATGTTACATTTTATTAGCTTTTATGTGATAAAACCAACGTATTAAAAACGATTTCTCCATTTCATGTTGTTACACTTACGTCAGTTTCTCTTATAAAAATAGTAACCGGCATAACAAGAGCGCAGAGCGCAGAAGTGTGAACAATGTCAATTAAAAACTTGTTCTTAAAAATAAGAATATCTACTTGTGTGAACTGAAAAATAATGTGCCTACACTGCAAAAAATAGGGTGTTGAAATGAACACCATGGGTGTTGTCACATATAGATACCAAATGGAGAATCGAAATTAACGCAATAATGGTGTTATCATAATGTAATTATGTTGGCAGAAATGAGTATTTAACATCCTATGTTGTAATTTATTTTTCTTTTGGGGTGTTCTGTCAGCTTTTGCAGTGTCGTTTATGACTATTTTGTCAATGAAACTGATTTTAGATTTTAATAAGTGACTATTCAAACAGTCTTGCCTCTTGGTTGCAGATGGCAATGCTGTGGTAGAATTTTAATTGTCTTCACAGACATTTCTTTTTATACGTGTTTCCTTGTTACGCTTTAGATCAAAATCTCATCAAGGAAGTTGGAATTTTTCCAGAGGCCTTTGAGACTTTACTTTTACAAACTATGTTTAACTTCACATTAAATACAAGGACGTGTTTATAAAAGGATAGATAAAATAGAAACGATAGGGAAGAACTAGAAAGGAAAAAACAATTATTTTGGCATTTAGCCTACTCTTAATGACACAGAGTTATAAGTAAACTTTAACTTCCAAAGAGAAAGTTTTTGTTTAAAATTGAGAATGTTTAAAAGATTATTTTTTCAAGTTTGTTTTCTCTAATGGACATAGTGCCAACTGTCATTAATGTTGTTTTCTTAAAATTCCAACTCTAAAATTGGGATAACATCTAAAAACAAAGACTTACAATATTTGTTAAGCAACAGCTCGAATATAGTTTAGCACAATCTGTTTAATTTGCATCATTTATAAAATATAAAAGAAATATATAAAATTAAGCGTACACGATTTTGATTTGTAACTGTAGATGAAAGATTGCTACTCAAACAGTGTGACTATTTTTAACAAGTGACTTGAGTATAAATTTTAAAACATTTTAAATTTACACAGAAATTTGTTACATGGTGTTATTTTTAAATTGAGGCGATTTTAAAAATTTGTTTTTTGATAAACGTGAGTTAAGTTTCTCTATTGTAACTGTTTTGATTGCTGATTTAATTGTGACTTTAAGATTGGATAAGGAATTTTACACAGAAATGTTATTATACAATATTTTTACTTAAAACTATTTTCGTAAATCTTAGATTTTTATATGTAGGATTTGTCATTCAAGGAAAAAGTGAAAATCTGATATTTAAAACACATTTTTTTTAACCTATTTGAATTCCTGTTTTGGCAGGTACAGACATGCAACAAAGGAGAAACAATTTGTTTAAATAATTGATGAGGACAATATTTGGATTGCTCGTGATTATTTTGCTGTTCTTTGACAAAACGTTTTCTACATTATACTTTTTTAAGATATCATCATATATAAGCTTTATAAACCAGAGGGGTATTGTCTTTTTTAGACAAATTGAGATAGTACACCGAATGAAATATAACACGGATTACAAGTCTCAAAGTGTCTGGTAATGTATGTTTTTCTGATCTGTTTCACACTTTGATGCTACATTAAGATTAATTATTTATAACTATTCTCAAATGTGAAAGGTATCTCATAATATTTTATCGATTGGAAAGTTTTCTTATTGGTTACTTTCCTATAGGTGGAGTTTGCATGGTGTAAACTTATCACGGGTGGCCCTAACTTGTCCAGTGTTGGCATCAATGCATTGGTGTTTGAATAACTAAAAGGCCTTTCTAGTGTTGGCAATAAGTCACCGATCTTTGAATTTTTGAACAATTCCCATACTTAGGTACTTTTACTTTTTCAGTATTGACAAATTAAACATGCAATGTTCGTTTTGACCCGATTTGACCAGATTAAACTTTTAAATAGCTACTTTTATATATTCGAGAAAGTTATACGCTTTCATTGTAAGGTACTGCACGAAAACGTCCCCCAATGATAACAGGGGTCGATTTCACAAAGCCTTAAGATTCATCTTAAGATGAGTTATCAGTATTACCATTAGTGATTTGTATTGTGACATCACTCTTTGCTATGCTACTACGATGGATTTGCACTTAAGATCAATCTTAACTCTTTGTGAAATCGAGCCCTGGACATTGTTTTAGTGGTAGCTATTTAAAAACAAACAAATTATATTATGTGTCTGGATCCCGACCTCAAGTACATCAACCATACATGCATTTTACGCATTATCCGTGGTACATGCGAAAGTTGTGGATATTTTCCATTTTTGAACACTTATCTAAAGGTCGTTCAAAGAAAAAAACAAAACATACATTTCTTGTGGGCCATGCAACTTTAAAGTTTTACTTATTACATTCAAAATGCCGGTGCACAGTTGCCGCCACTCTGCATTTGCTTTAAGGCAAAAAGGAGTTGAATTTAGTTGCTTGATCGAAAATGATATTGCCATGGACCGAAACACCTCACAATGGCAGCGTTATCACGCTTTGAGGAAGCAGTCACATATTTTGTTGTATCAATAACTTCTATTGTTCTCGTATTTCACACAATAGCCTACAGGCCAAAAGCCAACAGAGTTTCCGCAAGTATGTTGCAGAAGTTCATCCAAGGGTAGATTTCACAAAGAGATAAGATGTGTATCAATCTTAACTGTTAAGCAATGGCAATAATGACAACTCGTCTTAAGATGAATCTAAGTACTTTTGTGAAATCAAGCCCATCTTTTTGACAATGCTCATTGATGTAACGGATGCTATGTTGTGTTCGAACTAAGATAAAATCCCATTTAAGTTTTGAAATGCGGGGGAAATCCTTCTTTTTCTTGTTGATTTTCAATAGCGAAAAGACACCTCAGTGATTATGCACTACAGTGTATGCGAGGAGCATAATGCAACAGGCAGTGCGGTCCTCGCACGGTCGAACATTTTGGTCCCACGTAGATTGCATGGAGGAAACAAACTCACGCACTTTAACTGGTCCCACGTAGATTGCATGGAGGAAACAAACTCACGCACTTTAACTGGTCCCAATGTTCGAATACGCACGAGACTTGCACACTGTCTGGCAATGTCGCCTTTAACATACAAAATATATATAATAGTGTTCGATTGCCACTTTTCCCCATGGCGATTCCTGGATTGCAAGATACCATCATGCTCAGATAGGTATACTTGTCAAGTTGAAGGTTCCAGGTCAATTTTTTGCCGATTTAGGCCTTAAAATATTGTATATAAATTGTGAAGATATAAATCGTTTGGCGAAAATTGGGCCGTCAACTCAAGTAAGTAGTGTTTTTTATGGCAATTAAAAAAAATATATATTGAGAAACGGCTTTTTATAGACACGATAATTGTTGGTGTTCTTTTTCTTTCTTTTTCGTTCATTGAGTCGCATGGAAAGTGTGCCTTAGGGACTAAGGCCGTATCTGAATTTGTGCTACGGCTACGACTGTTGCTAAGGGTGTTGTTAAGGAGACTTCAACGCATGAACGGTGATCAAGCCGTAGCTGTAGCTGTAGCCGCCAATTCAGACACTTCCTAAACACAGGCTTTGTGGCTCCTGGCATGATATCATACTGAATATTAAATCAAACAGTTTATAAAAACAACAACGGCACGACCCACTTTCTCTCTCCTCGAAGGAAGTTCAGAAGGAAGGAAGAATTAGGATGCAGACCCGGAACTTATTTAAAAATGCTGTTCTAATGAAACACAGACATGGGTTTCCTCTTTACCAGATGGTGTCAATATTAAGGCTCTCGCCACACGTATTGCCATAAGCGATCAAGCTTAAAACCTTTGTCCCAATTGAACTGTTGCACATTTGAGGGTTAGGGGGCTCGCCACACACTGTACGCCATAAGCGAATCAAGTTTAAAACCTTGAACGTCACTTTTTTTCTTCTTCGAGGGGTTATATCCGATCTGATCTGAGGCTTTGTTCCAGAAAGGTGTCTCATTAAAGTAAGTTGTTATTTCAATTTGGTTGCAGCAAAATCATCACACATTATAAAGGACACGAACCAAAATAATTATAGTGACCAATTATATTCGCAATTTTCTCGACTAAAATGCCCATATTGATAATGACATGTGTTCATTAATGGGACACGTTGCCTTCAAATCTCATGAAATTTTACTGTTTGGATGTGTTCCTTATCCTTATTAAGAGTTGTTCATGCAATAAAACACCTTTAATGTTTAATAATTCCAGCCGTAAATACCATCGTCCATGTCATGGCAAAATGCACGATGACCAGTAGTTAGGGTGTTGTCGTAGCCAGTGGCCTGGTACACCTATCAGATGAACACTGGGTAATATACCATTCTCTACCCGAGCCGAAGCTAGCACAGTATTGGGCCCGAAATTGCCAGCCGTATTCGCGGAATAACCAGCCACGTATTCCGAAATGGAACACATGCAGTACAGGGAGGTGAGTAAATGGCTCATCTGCTGTTCGCCTCCCTGTGTTGCATGTTCGCCGCGAATACGAGGCGTGTATGTAAACACCTACACCGTTCACATGTCAAAATGGATCGTCACAAACAAAAAACAGATTGAAGACGCGGTAAAAAAACTTACATGGGACTAACCGAGAGAAACGAACGGTGTTGTTTATACCATATGTTTATTGTGGACAGGAGGAAAGAACTTAAACACGGCACACCACAGCAGCACTCTGATCAGCAAAATAATAGTTTAGCATGTGATTGTGAGCACGTACTACGACTGGAAATAAGACTAGTGGGAACAAAATCTTGACTCCCATAAATGGCGGACCGTGTTAGTTCACGAACAAAAGGAAAACCACACAATTTTGAAAAGTGTTTGTGCGGATCATTATATTCTACTTTCAAAATATCTTTCCAACCATGTTCATTTCACATCAAACGCTTTTTATAGCCCAAAGCGCCCAATCCGAAGGCAACGTGTTCCTTTAAAAGCTTGGGTCGGAATAAGAGCTACATTTTTTATTTTCCAAAAATCAATAGTTCACATTGCGTTGAGTTTTGTTTTCGATAGAAAGCTGTGACGAACGGAAAAAATAATTGTCAAGTTACAGACATTTCATACAGTTTCCTTGGAGAGTACAATAAATAGCCTACGAAAATTCTTCCGGCAAACCTTTATTTTTTTCTCAAAATTAGGCCTACTGTTTTCTGATCTAAAGAGAAACAACTCGTGAAAAGATGTCATCGTTAATCAGTGCAGTAGCCATCATTATTGTTGTCACTGTGTCGGGGTCACCAACTGTGTCATCGGTTCACCAACTTAACGAGACGCAGCGCAACGACGATGACAGGTCATGTTTTGTCCCTCCATCCCAACATAATGACTCAAAGCAGGTAAATATTACGTCAATTTCTGTGTCTCTGCAACCTTTTATGGGTTAACAAAACAAGGTATCATTTGGCAGCGTTTATTTTGTGTGCTCCAATGAACTATTTTATGTTGTTTCAGTGTTGTTTCGAACTGCAACTGATCTGACGTTTTGACCGTCAAAGGCTTTATCAAAGCCGGGACAGACTCTGCCGCCAGAGTCAAAACGTGAGGCCATTACAGTTGTACGAGTCAGTTTGTCTGTTGAACAGTTTGCAACAGCGATTGTGTTTGTGCAGCAGCACGAAATCATCTCTTAGTTGTGGGTCTTTTTAGTTTCTTCTCCCTCTTAATCCTTACCCTCTTCATCTCTTCTCCTACCATAACTAGCATTGAAACTAAATATCAAGACGGCAAAATTCTCTGAACGTCACAATCACGTCATCGGGTGTCGAATTACATTTAACTGGATTTCATTGCTTTAATGAATTCATAACTTGTGAACAACACATAAAGACGAGTTATTTTTGTGTTTGTTCCAACAGTTTCTATCCATTGACATTTCTTACCCTCCTATGGACCCAGGACAAGTAGAATTCTTTCGGGACTATCAAATATTGTCAGTTCCAAATGGCACATGTAAGCATCTATACCATTAATTGAGCATTGAAGTTTTAATCTGAATTTTGAGGGCTGTCGTGGCAGAATGGTTCAGGACTCAAGCTCTGGGGGTTTCTAAGCAGCATAGTGTGGGTTCGAGTCCCGGTCGAAGCACTTGTGTCCTTGCGCAAGATAATTTACCATAATTGCTTTGTCCTTTGGATGGGACGTAAAGCTGTAGGTCCCGTGTACTAGGATTGGTAGTGCACGTAAAAGAACCCAGAGCACGCCCTCCGTTGAAGAGTAGGGGTTAACCCTGGTGTTTCTGGTTCATTGCAAGTACCCTTCTTTACAGGTTTCCTCAAGCTTCCAAGCTAACGTGATTATTACTTCACTTATGAGGCATCCTTGGTTTCATTACCAGAAATATTTAATAATCATAAACACACTGCGCCATGAGTCGTTTGGTTGTAGGTATAGCATTTAAAGCCTACCTTGTTATGGCTCTCTTTTAACATTGGTTTTATCTCAGAATGACAAGACCGATGTTAATATAGAGCTATCAGTCCAACAAGGCGGACTAGGTATAGGGCTAGCACCCATCACCCTCACAACATTCAAGCACATCAAATGTTGTCCCAATATAGGTTTCAGATGTATTCAAACAGACTCGAAAAGGGACCAGTTCTTTTCACTAGTATTGAGTTTACACTAAAGCTGCCATCCTTACCTAGCCTTAGCCTAGTTTTTAACTATACATTTCGAGTTTAATCTTCATTTTTATGTTTTATTTAACAGGTGGAATTGATGTGTATTACTGCAACTTGCATTTGTGGTTCGAACCATCTTTCATTAACACCATAGAACAAGTGGCACGGCTATTTCCTCTAGTATTCTGTACAATGTCACCTCAAACAAACTGGTTCCTAAAGTTCCTCACACTAGGTTTGTTATTTGATTTTGTAGTTAAAAACACATATAAATCAACGAATTGTTAAAGATAAAGTCATACTTTGGTAATGACACCGAAAAAAATGTGTGTAACTTTTATAAAAAGCGTTATCAAGATGTTATGGTAGTAAGCATCCTTGGAAATGCTTTCGTCTATAGGCACGTTGATTATAGAAATCTACGAAGCTGTCTAAGGGACATGGTGAAAAATATATTCCTTCTTTCTGAAAACCCGTTGGTACGATCGATTTCTATCTCGTAGGCCTTCGTACGACTTCTATCTCGCCCGTACCACTTCCTTCTCGCCCGTAGCACTTCGAGAAGGAAGTGGGACATGTACGAGATAGAAGTCGTACGGGCGAGATAGAAGTGGTACGGGCGAGAAGGAAGTGGTACGGGCGAGATAGAAGTGGTACGGGCGAGAAGGAAGTGGTACGGGCGAGAAGGAAGTGGGACATGTACTGGATAGAAGTGGTACGGGCGAGATAGAAGTGGCACGGGCGAGATAGAAGTGGTACGGGCGAGAAGGAAGTGGTACGGGCGAGATAGAAGTGGGACATGGGCGAGATAGAAGTGGTACGGGCAAGATAGAAGTGGTACGGGCGAGATAGAAGTCGTACGAAGGCCTACGAGATAGAAGTCGATCGTACCAACGGGTTTTCAGAAAGAAGGAATATTTTTTTCACCATGTCCCTTTGACAGCTTCGTAGAAATCAATAAAAGTATGTCACAACAAATTGAATCTGAGAAACGTTTCATGCAGAAACCTTTCTCAGATGCGTATTCCAATTACGGATCATTCTTCCTGCGTGGACATAACCGCTTCAGTTTTTTGGCGATATCTGAAAAACGTTGCCACCTTTTGAAAAGGCATTTTACAGAGTAGTTTTTATTATATACATGATTATAGGATTAAAACAATCGATAAAGGGTATTTTGTTCCTGCTTCTTGTACATACAGGACACCAATTTTATGGACAGGAAGGTGTAAAACTGGTACCAGATGAGGAATTGAGTCATTTGCCGCCAGAGTGGCTGATGGGTATAAATTTACTTATTCACATGGATCACATTCCAGCTACCCCAGTGACATGGCGCTGTAAATTACCTCTGGTGAAAAAATCTCCACACACAGAGTACAACCTGAATATGACTGCACAACTTAATGGTAACTATTCGAAGTTGTTTTGTTGTTGTTGAAGGGGTTCAACTTTGTGTTGAGATGTTCTGGACAACCAAATGAACGGACATTAGTGACAGTACTTGCCAATGTCATGAGTGCTTTATATGCAGTACGCATGCTCAAACCTCTGCTTGTTAACATAACAATTAACATAATGTAGAAATCAAATTACACATGTATCTGCATGTATAGACAAAAACTAGAAGACGCATGTAAAAATATTGGGATTACTCTTTTCACAGCCAAAAGCTAATATGTACTGTATACATAATGTAGTTACTCTGAAAACGTCCCAACTATTTCTAACATAAACAAAAAAAAGTAATGTTAAATGAGATGCTGTACTTGTATCGTTTTGTACAGGCTGCCCATCTGGGCGTTATGGCGGTCAATGTGACCAAACATGTTCTTGTGCTGAAGGAGTGGACTGCCATAGCTTCCATGGAGTTTGTATGTGTCCACCTGGACTAGAAGGAACTCATTGTGAATACAGTAAGTGCCCCAAAGTCTTCCAGTTAAACCCACTCGCAGTTACTATTAAGTTATCCTTATTATCAGTTGTAAAAGAAACCTTTTAAAGAAAGCAATGAATGTATTGTAGCCTTTCAGTTTAATATAAGAGCCAGTTGCTTAGATTCAACGTTACAACAGGGTCTTTGGCATAATCTTGCCCACAACACACAATTTCAATTTATGTTTTCATTCAGGAAGAAATTATGATATCAATATCAGTATTTCCTCGATACTTTATGCTTGAAATCAAAACACTATAATGATTTCTGATAAGTGTATAACAAAACATTTGCTTTCTACTTGTGATGTAATTTCACTCCCTTTATATTGTACCACCTATTATAGTTGCACCTAGACTCAGTGTACAGCAGCAGCATGTGTATGTACCCTACGGAACATCATACAACCTGACCTGTATTGCAGATGGGATGATACCAACCAACTACTCTTGGATCAAAGACAGTACCTCAACACCCCTAGTCACTGAATCCAGAGAGAAAACGGTCCCTTACAAACCAAGGTTAGAGATCTAATCCTTCAAGATTCTTAAAGACTTGCTAATCAGTAGGGGCTGGGGAAGATATATAGATCAAGCTATACACTTGAGTAACTCTGACGAGAAGCAATAGTTCCATACAACAATCCTGAGAGAGTGGATGGGTGGTGACAATTAAACATTTAAGGCAATTATTATAATAATAGCATTTTGTAGAGCGCCATCTGATGCGCTGGTGGTACTTCCGTGGTGAAAAATGGAAGGAAGCGCAAATCCTCAAAACATGAACTTGAACTTCTGAGAGCACAAATAAGACTAAAAACTATGATGACAATTTAAAAAGTCTTCAGTTTGTTTATTCCTGATTTCTACCGCAAAAGGGATTTTTTTCAAAATTGTGCAGCAATTTATTGTACAACTGTTTGTTTCTGAATATTGAGTTATAATATTGTTTAACCCGATCTTTAAAAAAATACAACCTTCAGGGATGGGGGGGGGGGGGGGGGGTGGGGCGTGGGCTAAAACTTACCCAAATGTTGCTCAGAAATTTATAGAAACCAGTATCAACTCATCCAGTATCAAATCAAGATTTTCAAAGTGCTTTAAAGAGATTGAGGTGGGTTTCGGATTGGAATACACACTGCAAATAAACCTCTGTACTTAACAAGATTTTTACAATTTGCTTTTCCAACAGCCCTGTTGTTTTTATAAGCACAGTGGAAGCTTACAACACAGCCGTCAATGGTGCCTATCTCTGTGAAGTCTTTGACAAAAATGGAACCGTGTACAGGCAATATGTCAACGTCACCGTCATAGGTATTATGTCTCAAAATCCATTTTACACGTTTTCGTTTCCCTTTGTCATTTCGGTCATGTACTGCACTGGAGCACGAGCATCTCCTTCGATTGCTGGTCCTTTACTCGGGTAATGAGAACTTGCTCATGAAAAGGAACATTTGTAGCCACATTCTCATATCTCCCAATACTATACTCTGAACGTTAAACTTGTTTTGTTCAATGTATTTTCTTGTATTTGACAGCTGTCCCGGATCCCTTCATCCAAGTTCCTCAGAACCAAACTGCCCTCATCGACAGAAATGCTGTCTTCACCTGTAAGACCAAGAAGGTAGCTGGGGCCATCAGATGGGTCAAAGGTCACAACCCACCATCCTCAGAGATCAAGGATGAGGTTGGCCGTTACGGAGTACACTACTTCCCTGGTGGTGATTCTGAACTTCATATCTATGGTGTAGAGTTCTCAGATGAGGATGTGTACAGATGCTATGTTGGGTACACCTTCGAGGAACCAGACTTGAATTATGCAGAGGCAAAGCTTATTGTCCAATGTGAGCTGTGTACTTCCCTGTAGTTTCATATTAAAGATCCCGTGATTGCTATATTGCTTCGCATGGAACTGCTATAAAATCAGTTCGTAATCAGTGTCATGACCTGACGACACAGAACTTAATGACGTCAAAGAACTGACATGACGTCACAGAACTGACATGACTTTACAAAACTGACATGACCTCACAGAACTGACATGACGTCACAGAACTGACAAGACGTCTCCGAACTGACACGACGTCACAGAACTGACATGACTTCACAGAACCGAAATGACTTCACAGAACTGACATGACGTCACAGAACTGACATGACGTCACAGAACTGACATGACTTTACAAAACTGACATGACTTCACAGAACTGACATGACGTCACAGAACTGACATGACTTCACAGAACAGGCATGACGTCACAGAATCGACATGACTTCACAGAACTGACATGACTTGAAACAACTTGTACACAATCGAAACAAAACTTGAATTAAAAAACCATTTCAGTTTCCATTCAAATCATAACTGATTCTTTTCATTTTTCGCCAACAGTATAGCGTTTTTGCATCAATGATAAGCGCTGAGGTGACATTTTACTTTCAGATTTGTATTTAAAAAAACTGAAGTTATTACTGATGTTTGTTTTATTTATGGCTTTTTTGTGTGTTATGTTTTACATAAAAATGCGATTGGTGCATCTTTTTATTCGTTAAAGTATCTGAAATATTGAATAAGTTTCTTGACAAAATTATTTTCCCCTCAAGCTGATCCTCAACCTAAGTGTTCCTTCCAAGATGTAGTGGATGCTGCGTCAGGTCAGGAGGTGACCCTTTGGTGCCAGATGAAGAAAGTCAAACCAGCTCCATCACTGACTTGGGCCATAGAAGGCAGACAACTAACTCCACAACCTGCAACAGTAACCACTCTATCAGATAATCAGTATTCATTTGATGTCAACACCACTATGACCTTTGTCCCTGTCCCTGGAGATGACGGAAGGAGAGTCTCTGTTGCCATGGAAAGCCCCGCTTGGGAGGGGAGTAGAGTAAAGTCCACCACTTTGAATGTAAAATGTGAGTGGAAGTTTGGTTTAGGACAGAATATGAACAACATTGAGGCACACACCACAGAGAATGGCTTCAGATTAATAATAACAATAGTAGTGGCTTCTTTATGTAGCGCTCATATCCGTCACTCAGTGACGCTCAAGGTGCTTCAATATTCAGTATTTGGAGCTAAGTTTTTGAAGTATGAGACCTACATAGCACCGTGTAATGGTTTACAAGGTGCTGTGACGCAATATGCAGCCGATCAAAGCAGAGGACACATCGGGGCGAACCCCTACTCGTTTTGATAAGTGCACTGTGTTCTTTTACGTGCATTACACAACACACGGGACCAACGACTTTACGTCCCACCCAAGGACATAAATGTCATGACCAGGACTCGAACCCACACTCTACTGAACAGAAACACCAGAGCTTGAGTCCGGTGCTCTTATCCGCTCGTCCACGATTAGTAAATAATTATTGTATTCACCCGTGATTACCTGAAAGTGAGTCAGGTCAGTATAGCTAAGAACTTGAAAAAGAAAATGAAAACAAAAGTGAGACATGACCCGTTTCTGCGTTAAACTTATCCTTAACTCATTACAAGCTGAACCTATTCTTAACATGTTCTTACCACAGTCATGTTTATTTCTTACTTCATTAAATTATAGATAAACCCATTGTGGAGATCAATCCAGATCCAATCTCGCTTGCTTCAGGAAAGAATGCTGACATCTCCTGTTTGACCAAAGGCAACCCACATCCAACCAGCTACACTTGGATTCTTAGTCGACCTGACAAACCACCACAGATTGATTCCTCAACTGGGGATACCTACCATCTTAAGAATATTAATATGACCTATGACCTGGCCAGCTTGACCTGTAGAGCTGGGAATGAGATTGGTGACACAAATGATACAGTGAGGATGAAAGTGACAGGTGAGGATTGGAGCGAAGGAAGTAGTCTGTAAATGCTCAAAGTCACAATAGCATTTATTGGAATTCTCCTAATTTCCCCTTCCGAGTTGCATGCTGTTACTCTGAGTATTGTGTTCTTTTGGTTTTTATCTTTACCATTACTGCTTTTGTGTTTGTTTTAAGAGAATGGCTTCACACCAGCTGCAACTGCAGCATTCTCTGTCTTGGGAGGAATGTGCTTCTTGATGTTGATCGTCTCAACTGTTCTTGCTTATAATTTCCGTAAAGAAGTTATCCTCTGGTGGTCTGCAAAGACTGACAAGAATAAAAGTAAGAGTTTAGCTTGTCCGGAGAGGCTGTGGTTTTAACAAAAAATGACATTGACAGCTTTATAGCTAACGTAAATACTCTAAAGTATGAAAGACCTACAATCTATGGAGTACTGAAGTCCATTGATAGTAAACTGCATTTTTACCAATTACTTGCAATTTAAGTTGACGTTTTTAAAGGTAAACCCCGTGATGCTTGATACTACATTCCAGCAAATGTTGAAACTCCGAGTTCTAGTGAAGTCGATCTCGAACCAGGTCACATCATCTGGGTTTATTTTTGTAATAATTTGTCCGATTCAGATGACAAAGACTTTGACGTCTTCATCTCGTACAAGAGTGGAACTCCTGATGAGGAATTTGTTGTCCAGGAGCTCATTCCGAGATTGGAGCAAGATAGTTACCGTGTCTGTGTCCATTTTCGATTCTTCTTACCAGGGAGGAGTGAGTAGAACCAAGCTCTCTTAAAGAAACATTATTCTAAGACAACCAAAAAGTGTTGGTACTATTCAAGATGCAATCAAGATATGACATTTTGGAGATGTGCAAATACATTCTGTCTTGTTTCTATCAGGTATCATTGACAACATCTCAGATGCAGTTCGTCGAAGCCGCAAGACGCTTCTCCTTCTGACCCCAGGCTTTGTTGAGAGTGAATGGTGTCGATATGAATTCCAAGCAGCTCTTCTTCAGATGCTTCGCCGTCAGATGGACATCATCCCGGTCATCTTTGAGGATCTTGGTAACCCAGAAAACCTCTCCGAAGACATCCAGACCGTGCTCCGTACTCTCTCCTACATAACATGGCCCAACGCCGTCTTGGACGGCCAAGGTCCGCAGAGGGAGGATGACCAAGAGCAGTTTTGGAAACTGCTGTGGGAATCCTTGCCTGACAACCCCCTGGGATTGGAAGAGCCAGTTCCTTATAATTGGGACAATGACCAGGAGGAGGGGATTGTCTTGGATGCTCCATTAATTGAAAATATCTAAAGATTGGTCGACTCGGTTCCTCAAAGTACTCATACATTAAAGTGGTGTAACTAAAGGGAGAGGGCACCAGTTGATGTCCGTGCCCCCGGGGGACCCCATTTGAAATCTGGACTTTGATATTATAAATTACCCGTGTAAAATTTTATATTTATTAACTTTTATGTGATAAAATCAACGACACTCTTCAACCAGTCTTGCCTCTTGGTTGCAGATGGCAATGCTGTGGTAGAATTTTAATTGTCTTCACAGACATTTCTTTTTATACGTACTTCCTTGTTATGCTTTTAGATCAAAATCTCATCAAGGAAGTTGGAATTTTTCCAGAGGCCTTTGAGACTTTACTTTTACAAACTATGTTTAACATCACATTAAATACAAGGACGTGTTTATAAAAGGATAGACAAAGTAGAAACGATAGGGAAGAGCTAGCAAAGAAAAAACAAGTATTTTTGCATTTAGCCTATTTTTGATGACACAAACTTAAAAGTAAACTTTCACTTCCTTAGAAAAAGGTTTTGATTTAAATCCGAGAATTTTTTAAAGGTAATTTTTTTCTAGCTGTTTTTTGAATGGACATTGTGCAAACTTTAAGTTGTTTTCTTAAAATTCCAACTCTAAAATTTGGATAAACATCTAAAAACAAAAACATACACTTTTAAGCAACAGCTCGAATATATTTTAGCACAATCTGTTTAATTTGTATCATTTATAAAATATATAAAAAGTATATAAAATTAAGCGTTCACAATTTTGATTTGTAACTGTAGATGAAAAATTGCTACTCAAACAGTGTGAGTATTTTTAACAAGTGACTTGAGTATAAATTTCAAAACATTTTAAATTTACACAGAAATTTGTTACATGGTGTTATTTTTACATTGAAGCTTTTTTTTGTTAATTGTTCTGATAAACGACATTATTCAAATGTAACTCGCAAATGGCTTATTAGTTGCGATGATCGTAACCCTCTCTAGTATTTTAAAATAATTGGTGACTGTATGCATGTGACTGCGGTTTCATTGTTGGGGCTGGACTTGTACACATGCATATAGAGCCACGCAGTGCAGGGGAGACTTGATAAATTTAGGCTTTTAAAGTTGGCCCTATTTTACTTGGCAAGTGGACTCTGCTGGAGAAGTGGGCAAGTGGGAGTGCATTTAGTTGGGTGCTCAAGACAGGAAAGGAAATGCTGTGACTCGGTCGCCACACCATGATGGGAACTAGATATCAGCCGGTCAGTCCGTGAAACCGGACTCGCGGCGCTTTATAAGCATGACATGTCACCCCGTAATTTTTACATTGTTTACCCAAGCCGTATTTTTTATTTTTTTCATCTGTACGAAAAACACAAATCAGAATAATGCAACATAATTTGTTGGTTTAATTGCCGCGTAGCATTTAATTTTCTTTTCCGTTGCAATTAATATATAATTTTTATTTATTAATTTTTTGGGTAGGGAAATTTTTCAAGATTGATGCCCGGACGTAGGGAAACCTTCACCGGCGTTGAGGTGTTTTCACTTGGAAGGAAACAAACTAGACGGGCCTTGGACTCCCCACTAAATAAACTCCCATAGGAACCAATGCTAAAAATCGTGTAAGTCTCCGGACAACTATTAACTTCAGAATTCTTTTCAATTTTTGGCAGGTCAGCCGTTTGGAATTTTTTCTAGCGACCCCAGAAAAAAACACACCAGAAAATGAAATTTTCCCTAAACCGACTTGCTGCCAGTTTTCGTGAAGCACTTCTCCACTTCCCCGGTCAAATAGGGCCAACTTTAACGCCTAAATTGATCAAGTCTCCTCAAAAGTTGAAGCACAGAACCCCCAGGTTGTGATAGATTCTTATATTTACGCAATCTATTAATAGCATGACCCCCAAAACGTTCTAATTCAAAATAATTATACCGTTTATTGTTTTTTTTTTTTATTTATTATTTTTTATTTTATTTATTTATTTTTTTTTGGGGGGGGGGGTCTCAACTTTTAAGATTAATCTTTTTTGTTTTTGGTTTGCTTCATTTATTGAATTGTTTATTTCATTGATTTGCTTATATATTTCTTCTTCCTTTTTCATTTTGTTAATTTTTGAGTCTCCATTCAGTATAGATACATGTTGCCGTCTGTTGTTTTCTCCCAGTCTGGTTGGGTGCACTCGTATGGCTATACATTGTAAACTCACGGGTAAAAGTACCAACACCTTACTAGCGCAGTGGGATAAGGTGCTGGGACTGTCTCAACACTTGGACCACGCGATCCGGGTTCGAATGCCGTCTGCACTAATATAGGTTCAAGGCCTTTTGCTGTCTGTGGCAACAGTGTGATTGGGATCTGCCTTGCTTCCTCCCCTAAAGTGGTCAGGGCCCTAGTGGCTAGGCAGGGGAGACAGGGGAGGATATGCTGCTGGGTCAATTTGCCACAAAATAAGGGAACTAATCGTTGCTGCAGAAGAGGGGCGTAGTGTGCGCTATCTAAACCTCTCCAGCGCGTGAACGCCTGACACTACCAGCAACGTAACTTTTTAATCTTTTTTTAAATATAATATAAGGTATGAGATTTTACTGTGACGCTTTTTTTGGTTATTTTATTTATTTATTTATTGTTTATTATTTTCATTTTTGTCATTTGTTGATGCAACTACGCAATAAAAGTTACATGAAATACTGCAAAAAACATTTTATTGAAGAAACAATTGCAAAAAAAGAAACCCAAAACACTGTATCAGAATAAGCCATTTGCGAGTTAAATTTGAATAATGTCTGGTACAATGACTAGTTTAGTCACAAGTTACCGCTTAAATTTGAATTCCTCAGACTATCGAGACAGTTGCTATGTCACATGGTTCGGGGCAAGCTTTTGTATAGCAACCTCCAGATGAGCAAACCCTGGTACCATTGTGTCATACACATCCATTCAGAATTGTGTATGGGTGTTCACCGTCTCTTACGTAACTAAGCAAAAGCTTGCCCCTAATCATGTGACATAGCAACTGTCTCGATAGTCTGAGGAATTCAAATTTAAGCGGTAACTTGTGACTAAACAAGTCATTGTACCAGACATTATTCAAATGTAACTCGCAAATGGCTTATTAGTTGCGATGATCGTAACCCTCTCTAGTATTTTAAAATAATTGGTGACTGTATGCATGTGACTGCGGTTTCATTGTTGGGGCTGGACTTGTACACATGCATATAGAGCCACGCAGTGCAGGGGAGACTTGATAAATTTAGGCTTTTAAAGTTGGCCCTATTTTACTTGGCAAGTGGACTCTGCTGGAGAAGTGGGCAAGTGGGAGTGCATTTAGTTGGGTGCTCAAGACAGGAAAGGAAATGCTGTGACTCGGTCGCCACACCATGATGGGAACTAGATATCAGCCGGTCAGTCCGTGAAACCGGACTCGCGGCGCTTTATAAGCATGACATGTCACCCCGTAATTTTTACATTGTTTACCCAAGCCGTATTTTTTATTTTTTTCATCTGTACGAAAAACACAAATCAGAATAATGCAACATAATTTGTTGGTTTAATTGCCGCGTAGCATTTAATTTTCTTTTCCGTTGCAATTAATATATAATTTTTATTTATTAATTTTTTGGGTAGGGAAATTTTTCAAGATTGATGCCCGGACGTAGGGAAACCTTCACCGGCGTTGAGGTGTTTTCACTTGGAAGGAAACAAACTAGACGGGCCTTGGACTCCCCACTAAATAAACTCCCATAGGAACCAATGCTAAAAATCGTGTAAGTCTCCGGACAACTATTAACTTCAGAATTCTTTTCAATTTTTGGCAGGTCAGCCGTTTGGAATTTTTTCTAGCGACCCCAGAAAAAAACACACCAGAAAATGAAATTTTCCCTAAACCGACTTGCTGCCAGTTTTCGTGAAGCACTTCTCCACTTCCCCGGTCAAATAGGGCCAACTTTAACGCCTAAATTGATCAAGTCTCCTCAAAAGTTGAAGCACAGAACCCCCAGGTTGTGATAGATTCTTATATTTACGCAATCTATTAATAGCATGACCCCCAAAACGTTCTAATTCAAAATAATTATACCGTTTATTGGGTGTTTTTTTAATTTATTATTTTTTATTTTATTTATTTATTTTTTTTTGGGGGGGGGTCTCAACTTTTAAGATTAATCTTTTTTGATTTTGGTTTGCTTCATTTATTGAATTGTTTATTTCATTGATTTGCTTATATATTTCTTCTTCCTTTTTCATTTTGTTAATTTTTGAGTCTCCATTCAGTATAGATACATGTTGCCGTCTGTTGTTTTCTCCCAGTCTGGTTGGGTGCACTCGTATGGCTATACATTGTAAACTCACGGGTAAAAGTACCAACACCTTACTAGCGCAGTGGGATAAGGTGCTGGGACTGTCTCAACACTTGGACCACGCGATCCGGGTTCGAATGCCGTCTGCACTAATATAGGTTCAAGGCCTTTTGCTGTCTGTGGCAACAGTGTGATTGGGATCTGCCTTGCTTCCTCCCCTAAAGTGGTCAGGGCCCTAGTGGCTAGGCAGGGGAGACAGGGGAGGATATGCTGCTGGGTCAATTTGCCACAAAATAAGGGAACTAATCGTTGCTGCAGAAGAGGGGCGTAGTGTGCGCTATCTAAACCTCTCCAGCGCGTGAACGCCTGACACTACCAGCAACGTAACTTATTAATCTTTTTTTAAATATAATATAAGGTATGAGATTTTACTGTGACGCTTTTTTTGGTTATTTTATTTATTTATTTATTGTTTATTATTTTCATTTTTGTCATTTGTTGATGCAACTACGCAATAAAAGTTACATGAAATACTGCAAAAAACATTTTATTGAAGAAACAATTGCAAAAAAAGAAACCCAAAACACTGTATCAGAATAAGCCATTTGCGAGTTAAATTTGAATAATGTCTGGTACAATGACTAGTTTAGTCACAAGTTACCGCTTAAATTTGAATTCCTCAGACTATCGAGACAGTTGCTATGTCACATGGTTCGGGGCAAGCTTTTGTATAGCAACCTCCAGATGAGCAAACCCTGGTACCATTGTGTCATACACATCCATTCAGAATTGTGTATGGGTGTTCACCGTCTCTTACGTAACTAAGCAAAAGCTTGCCCCTAATCATGTGACATAGCAACTGTCTCGATAGTCTGAGGAATTCAAATTTAAGCGGTAACTTGTGACTAAACAAGTCATTGTACCAGACATTATTCAAATGTAACTCGCAAATGGCTTATTAGTTGCGATGATCGTAACCCTCTCTAGTATTTTAAAATAATTGGTGACTGTATGCATGTGACTGCGGTTTCATTGTTGGGGCTGGACTTGTACACATGCATATAGAGCCACGCAGTGCAGGGGAGACTTGATAAATTTAGGCTTTTAAAGTTGGCCCTATTTTACTTGGCAAGTGGACTCTGCTGGAGAAGTGGGCAAGTGGGAGTGCATTTAGTTGGGTGCTCAAGACAGGAAAGGAAATGCTGTGACTCGGTCGCCACACCATGATGGGAACTAGATATCAGCCGGTCAGTCCGTGAAACCGGACTCGCGGCGCTTTATAAGCATGACATGTCACCCCGTAATTTTTACATTGTTTACCCAAGCCGTATTTTTTATTTTTTTCATCTGTACGAAAAACACAAATCAGAATAATGCAACATAATTTGTTGGTTTAATTGCCGCGTAGCATTTAATTTTCTTTTCCGTTGCAATTAATATATAATTTTTATTTATTAATTTTTTGGGTAGGGAAATTTTTCAAGATTGATGCCCGGACGTAGGGAAACCTTCACCGGCGTTGAGGTGTTTTCAATTGGAAGGAAACAAACTAGACGGGCCTTGGACTCCCCACTAAATAAACTCCCATAGGAACCAATGCTAAAAATCGTGTAAGTCTCCGGACAACTATTAACTTCAGAATTCTTTTCAATTTTTGGCAGGTCAGCCGTTTGGAATTTTTTCTAGCGACCCCAGAAAAAAACACACCAGAAAATGAAATTTTCCCTAAACCGACTTGCTGCCAGTTTTCGTGAAGCACTTCTCCACTTCCCCGGTCAAATAGGGCCAACTTTAACGCCTAAATTGATCAAGTCTCCTCAAAAGTTGAAGCACAGAACCCCCAGGTTGTGATAGATTCTTATATTTACGCAATCTATTAATAGCATGACCCCCAAAACGTTCTAATTCAAAATAATTATACCGTTTATTGGGTGTTTTTTTTATTTATTATTTTTTATTTTATTTTTTTATTTTTTTTTGGGGGGGGGGGTCTCAACTTTTAAGATTAATCTTTTTTGTTTTTGGTTTGCTTCATTTATTGAATTGTTTATTTCATTGATTTGCTTATATATTTCTTCTTCCTTTTTCATTTTGTTAATTTTTGAGTCTCCATTCAGTATAGATACATGTTGCCGTCTGTTGTTTTCTCCCAGTCTGGTTGGGTGCACTCGTATGGCTATACATTGTAAACTCACGGGTAAAAGTACCAACACCTTACTAGCGCAGTGGGATAAGGTGCTGGGACTGTCTCAACACTTGGACCACGCGATCCGGGTTCGAATGCCGTCTGCACTAATATAGGTTCAAGGCCTTTTGCTGTCTGTGGCAACAGTGTGATTGGGATCTGCCTTGCTTCCTCCCCTAAAGTGGCTAGGCAGGGGAGACAGGGGAGGATATGCTGCTGGGTCAATTTGCCACAAAATAAGGGAACTAATCGTTGCTGCAGAAGAGGGGCGTAGTGTGCGCTATCTAAACCTCTCCAGCGCGGGAACGCCTGACACTACCAGCAACGTAACTTTTTAATCTTTTTTTAAATATAATATAAGGTATGAGATTTTACTGTGACGCTTTTTTTGGTTATTTTATTGATTTATTTATTGTTTATTATTTTCATTTTTGTCATTTGTTGATGCAACTACGCAATAAAAGTTACATGAAATACTGCAAAAAACATTTTATTGAAGAAACAATTGCAAAAAAAGAAACCCAAAACACTGTATCAGAATAAGCCATTTGCGAGTTAAATTTGAATAATGTCTGGTACAATGACTAGTTTAGTCACAAGTTACCGCTTAAATTTGAATTCCTCAGACTATCGAGACAGTTGCTATGTCACATGGTTCGGGGCAAGCTTTTGTATAGCAACCTCCAGATGAGCAAACCCTGGTACCATTGTGTCATACACATCCATTCAGAATTGTGTATGGGTGTTCACCGTCTCTTACGTAACTAAGCAAAAGCTTGCCCCTAATCATGTGACATAGCAACTGTCTCGATAGTCTGAGGAATTCAAATTTAAGCGGTAACTTGTGACTAAACAAGTCATTGTACCAGACATTATTCAAATGTAACTCGCAAATGGCTTATTAGTTGCGATGATCGTAACCCTCTCTAGTATTTTAAAATAATTGGTGACTGTATGCATGTGACTGCGGTTTCATTGTTGGGGCTGGACTTGTACACATGCATATAGAGCCACGCAGTGCAGGGGAGACTTGATAAATTTAGGCTTTTAAAGTTGGCCCTATTTTACTTGGCAAGTGGACTCTGCTGGAGAAGTGGGCAAGTGGGAGTGCATTTAGTTGGGTGCTCAAGACAGGAAAGGAAATGCTGTGACTCGGTCGCCACACCATGATGGGAACTAGATATCAGCCGGTCAGTCCGTGAAACCGGACTCGCGGCGCTTTATAAGCATGACATGTCACCCCGTAATTTTTACATTGTTTACCCAAGCCGTATTTTTTATTTTTTTCATCTGTACGAAAAACACAAATCAGAATAATGCAACATAATTTGTTGGTTTAATTGCCGCGTAGCATTTAATTTTCTTTTCCGTTGCAATTAATATATAATTTTTATTTATTAATTTTTTGGGTAGGGAAATTTTTCAAGATTGATGCCCGTACGTAGGGAAACCTTCACCGGCGTTGAGGTGTTTTCACTTGGAAGGAAACAAACTAGACGGGCCTTGGACTCCCCACTAAATAAACTCCCATAGGAACCAATGCTAAAAATCGTGTAAGTCTCCGGACAACTATTAACTTCAGAATTCTTTTCAATTTTTGGCAGGTCAGCCGTTTGGAATTTTTTCTAGCGACCCCAGAAAAAAACACACCAGAAAATGAAATTTTCCCTAAACCGACTTGCTGCCAGTTTTCGTGAAGCACTTCTCCACTTCCCCGGTCAAATAGGGCCAACTTTAACGCCTAAATTGATCAAGTCTCCTCAAAAGTTGAAGCACAGAACCCCCAGGTTGTGATAGATTCTTATATTTACGCAATCTATTAATAGCATGACCCCCAAAACGTTCTAATTCAAAATAATTATACCGTTTATTGGGTGTTTTTTTTTTTTTTTATTATTTATTTTTATTTTATTTTTATTTTTTTTGGGGGGGGGTCTCAACTTTTAAGATTAATCTTTTTTGTTTTTGGTTTGCTTCATTTATTGAATTGTTTATTTCATTGATTTGCTTATATATTTCTTCTTCCTTTTTCATTTTGTTAATTTTTGAGTCTCCATTCAGTATAGATACATGTTGCCGTCTGTTGTTTTCTCCCAGTCTGGTTGGGTGCACTCGTATGGCTATACATTGTAAACTCACGGGTAAAAGTACCAACACCTTACTAGCGCAGTGGGATAAGGTGCTGGGACTGTCTCAACACTTGGACCACGCGATCCGGGTTCGAATGCCGTCTGCACTAATATAGGTTCAAGGCCTTTTGCTGTCTGTGGCAACAGTGTGATTGGGATCTGCCTTGCTTCCTCCCCTAAAGTGGCTAGGCAGGGGAGACAGGGGAGGATATGCTGCTGGGTCAATTTGCCACAAAATAAGGGAACTAATCGTTGCTGCAGAAGAGGGGCGTAGTGTGCGCTATCTAAACCTCTCCAGCGCGGGAACGCCTGACACTACCAGCAACGTAACTTTTTAATCTTTTTTTAAATATAATATAAGGTATGAGATTTTACTGTGACGCTTTTTTTGGTTATTTTATTGATTTATTTATTGTTTATTATTTTCATTTTTGTCATTTGTTGATGCAACTACGTAATAAAAGTTACATGAAATACTGCAAAAAACATTTTATTGAAGAAACAATTGCAAAAAAAGAAACCCAAAACACTGTATCAGAATAAGCCATTTGCGAGTTAAATTTGAATAATGTCTGGTACAATGACTAGTTTAGTCACAAGTTACCGCTTAAATTTGAATTCCTCAGACTATCGAGACAGTTGCTATGTCACATGGTTCGGGGCAAGCTTTTGTATAGCAACCTCCAGATGAGCAAACCCTGGTACCATTGTGTCATACACATCCATTCAGAATTGTGTATGGGTGTTCACCGTCTCTTACGTAACTAAGCAAAAGCTTGCCCCTAATCATGTGACATAGCAACTGTCTCGATAGTCTGAGGAATTCAAATTTAAGCGGTAACTTGTGACTAAACAAGTCATTGTACCAGACATTATTCAAATGTAACTCGCAAATGGCTTATTAGTTGCGATGATCGTAACCCTCTCTAGTATTTTAAAATAATTGGTGACTGTATGCATGTGACTGCGGTTTCATTGTTGGGGCTGGACTTGTACACATGCATATAGAGCCACTCAGTGCAGGGGAGACTTGATAAATTTAGGCTTTTAAAGTTGGCCCTATTTTACTTGGCAAGTGGACTCTGCTGGAGAAGTGGGCAAGTGGGAGTGCATTTAGTTGGGTGCTCAAGACAGGAAAGGAAATGCTGTGACTCGGTCGCCACACCATGATGGGAACTAGATATCAGCCGGTCAGTCCGTGAAACCGGACTCGCGGCGCTTTATAAGCATGACATGTCACCCCGTAATTTTTACATTGTTTACCCAAGCCGTATTTTTTATTTTTTTCATCTGTACGAAAAACACAAATCAGAATAATGCAACATAATTTGTTGGTTTAATTGCCGCGTAGCATTTAATTTTCTTTTCCGTTGCAATTAATATATAATTTTTATTTATTAATTTTTTGGGTAGGGACATTTTTCAAGATTGATGCCCGGACGTAGGGAAACCTTCACCGGCGTTGAGGTGTTTTCACTTGGAAGGAAACAAACTAGACGGGCCTTGGACTCCCCACTAAATAAACTCCCATAGGAACCAATGCTAAAAATCGTGTAAGTCTCCGGACAACTATTAACTTCAGAATTCTTTTCAATTTTTGGCAGGTCAGCCGTTTGGAATTTTTTCTAGCGACCCCAGAAAAAAACACACCAGAAAATGAAATTTTCCCTAAACCGACTTGCTGCCAGTTTTCGTGAAGCACTTCTCCACTTCCCCGGTCAAATAGGGCCAACTTTAACGCCTAAATTGATCAAGTCTCCTCAAAAGTTGAAGCACAGAACCCCCAGGTTGTGATAGATTCTTATATTTACGCAATCTATTAATAGCATGACCCCCAAAACGTTCTAATTCAAAATAATTATACCGTTTATTGGGTGTTTTTTTAATTTATTATTTTTTATTTTATTTATTTATTTTTGTTTGGGGGGGGTCTCAACTTTTAAGATTAATCTTTTTTGTTTTTGGTTTGCTTCATTTATTGAATTGTTTATTTCATTGATTTGCTTATATATTTCTTCTTCCTTTTTCATTTTGTTAATTTTTGAGTCTCCATTCAGTATAGATACATGTTGCCGTCTGTTGTTTTCTCCCAGTCTGGTTGGGTGCACTCGTATGGCTATACATTGTAAACTCACAGGTAAAAGTACCAACACCTTACTAGCGCAGTGGGATAAGGTGCTGGGACTGTCTCAACACTTGGACCACGCGATCCGGGTTCGAATGCCGTCTGCACTAATATAGGTTCAAGGCCTTTTGCTGTCTGTGGCAACAGTGTGATTGGGATCTGCCTTGCTTCCTCCCCTAAAGTGGTCAGGGCCCTAGTGGCTAGGCAGGGGAGACAGGGGAGGATATGCTGCTGGGTCAATTTGCCACAAAATAAGGGAACTAATCGTTGCTGCAGAAGAGGGGCGTAGTGTGCGCTATCTAAACCTCTCCAGCGCGTGAACGCCTGACACTACCAGCAACGTAACTTTTTAATCTTTTTTTAAATATAATATAAGGTATGAGATTTTACTGTGACGCTTTTTTTGGTTATTTTATTTATTTATTTATTGTTTATTATTTTCATTTTTGTCATTTGTTGATGCAACTACGCAATAAAAGTTACATGAAATACTGCAAAAAACATTTTATTGAAGAAACAATTGCAAAAAAAGAAACCCAAAACACTGTATCAGAATAAGCCATTTGCGAGTTAAATTTGAATAATGTCTGGTACAATGACTAGTTTAGTCACAAGTTACCGCTTAAATTTGAATTCCTCAGACTATCGAGACAGTTGCTATGTCACATGGTTCGGGGCAAGCTTTTGTATAGCAACCTCCAGATGAGCAAACCCTGGTACCATTGTGTCATACACATCCATTCAGAATTGTGTATGGGTGTTCACCGTCTCTTACGTAACTAAGCAAAAGCTTGCCCCTAATCATGTGACATAGCAACTGTCTCGATAGTCTGAGGAATTCAAATTTAAGCGGTAACTTGTGACTAAACAAGTCATTGTACCAGACATTATTCAAATGTAACTCGCAAATGGCTTATTAGTTGCGATGATCGTAACCCTCTCTAGTATTTTAAAATAATTGGTGACTGTATGCATGTGACTGCGGTTTCATTGTTGGGGCTGGACTTGTACACATGCATATAGAGCCACGCAGTGCAGGGGAGACTTGATAAATTTAGGCTTTTAAAGTTGGCCCTATTTTACTTGGCAAGTGGACTCTGCTGGAGAAGTGGGCAAGTGGGAGTGCATTTAGTTGGGTGCTCAAGACAGGAAAGGAAATGCTGTGACTCGGTCGCCACACCATGATGGGAACTAGATATCAGCCGGTCAGTCCGTGAAACCGGACTCGCGGCGCTTTATAAGCATGACATGTCACCCCGTAATTTTTACATTGTTTACCCAAGCCGTATTTTTTATTTTTTTCATCTGTACGAAAAACACAAATCAGAATAATGCAACATAATTTGTTGGTTTAATTGCCGCGTAGCATTTAATTTTCTTTTCCGTTGCAATTAATATATAATTTTTATTTATTAATTTTTTGGGTAGGGAAATTTTTCAAGATTGATGCCCGGACGTAGGGAAACCTTCACCGGCGTTGAGGTGTTTTCACTTGGAAGGAAACAAACTAGACGGGCCTTGGACTCCCCACTAAATAAACTCCCATAGGAACCAATGCTAAAAATCGTGTAAGTCTCCGGACAACTATTAACTTCAGAATTCTTTTCAATTTTTGGCAGGTCAGCCGTTTTGAATTTTTTCTAGCGACCCCAGAAAAAAACACACCAGAAAATGAAATTTTCCCTAAACCGACTTGCTGCCAGTTTTCGTGAAGCACTTCTCCACTTCCCCGGTCAAATAGGGCCAACTTTAACGCCTAAATTGATCAAGTCTCCTCAAAAGTTGAAGCACAGAACCCCCAGGTTGTGATAGATTCTTATATTTACGCAATCTATTAATAGCATGACCCCCAAAACGTTCTAATTCAAAATAATTATACCGTTTATTGGGTGTTTTTTTTATTTATTATTTTTTATTTTATTTATTTAATTTTTTTTTTTGGGGGGGGGTCTCAACTTTTAAGATTAATCTTTTTTGTTTTTGGTTTGCTTCATTTATTGAATTGTTTATTTCATTGATTTGCTTATATATTTCTTCTTCCTTTTTCATTTTGTTAATTTTTGAGTCTCCATTCAGTATAGATACATGTTGCCGTCTGTTGTTTTCTCCCAGTCTGGTTGGGTGCACTCGTATGGCTATACATTGTAAACTCACTCCCTCTGATGTAACATAGTTTTGAGAAAGAGGTAAATTCTCACTAAAAAAATAAAAGACTTCTGGCCAGAAGCCTTTTATTCCTATCTGAAAGCACACAAAATTACAAGGGTGTTTTTTCTGTTATCATTTTCTTGCAACTTCAATGACCAATTGAGCCCAAATTTTCACAGGCTTGTTATTTTATGCATATGTTGGGATACACCAAGTGAGAATACTGGTCTTTGACAATTACCAAACGTGTTCAGTGCCTTTAAATGTAGGGTCATTGGTTTTTGTATCAAGAAAGATACATTAAAAGTTACCTGTGAATGTTTCAGTTGAATACAGTATGTACTTGTTAAGAAAACAGGGAAAGAAAGAAAAACACTTTCACGGCATTTTCATCAAGAACTTCGAATCTATCTACGTTTAGCGAGGTAACAGCGGATACTATACCGCACCTCTAGTCGCAGCATCCACAAACGGACAACATGAATATTTGAATCTCCAAAATTCGCCTTTATACGCGATCTTTAGAGATTCAAATTGTTTTGGCATACTTTTATTGATTTCCATAACATCTTGATAACGCTTTCGAATAAAAGTTGCACACATTTTTGTCGGTGTCATTACCAAAGTATGACTTTCTTTAACAATTCGTTGATTTATATGTGTTTTTAACTACAAAATCAAATAACAAACCTATTGTGAGGACCTTTGAGTACCAGTATGTTGGAGGTGACATTGTACAGAATTCTTGAGTAAATTTCCGTGCCATTTGTTTTATGATGACAGTGAAAGCTGGGTCGAACCACATACCCAAGTTGCAGTAATACACATCAAGTCCACCTGTTAAATGAAACATAAAAATGAAGATTAAACTCAAAATTTATAGTTAAAAACTAGGCTAAGGCTAGGTAGGCCTAAGGATGGCAGCTTTAGTGTGACTCAATACTAGTGAAAAGAACTGGTCCCTTTTCAAGTCTGTTTGAATACATCTGAAACCTATTGGGACAACATTTTAATGTGCTTGAATGTTGTGAGGGTTATGGGTGCTAGACCTACCTTGTTGGACTGATAGCTCTAGCCTATTATCAACATCGGTCTTAAAAGAGAGCCATTATAACAAGGCATGCTATGGGATAGGTATTATATACCTACAACAAAACGACTCCCGGCGCAGTGTGCTATTATTATTATTAAACATTTCTGGTAAAAAAGTGAAGTAATAATCACGTTAGCTTGGAAGCTTGAGGAAACTTGTAAAGAAGGGTGCTTGCAATGAACCAGAAACACCAGGGTTAACCCCTACTCTTCAACGGAGGGCGTGTTCTGGGTTCTTTTACGTGCACTACAAATTCTAGTACACGGGACCTACAGCTTAGTGTCCCATCCGGCCGAAGGACAAAGCAGTTATAGTTAAGTATCTTGCCCAAGGACACAAGTGCTACGACCGGGACTCGAACCGACACTATGCTTCTCAGAAACACCAGAGCTTGAGTCCTGTGTTCTGAACCATTCTGCCACGACATGCCTCAAAAGGCGGTTGGCTGATTGGTGAGAATTTCAAAGCTCAATAATAATGGTAAATGCTTACATGTGCCATTAGGAACTGACAACATCTGATAGTCCCGAATAAATGCTTCTTGTCCTGGGTCCATAGGAGGATAAGAAATGTCAACGGATAGAAACTGTTGGAACAAACACAAAAATAACTTGTCTTAAACATCAATTCATATTATCAAAATCATCGGGAAGTCATTTGGTATTGAAATTGGTAACCGAAACCTACATTGGAGCCGGAAATTGCATTGAATTGAGTTTTGTTCTACATGACCTCATGCTTCATGTCCCAATGATTCAAGATTCAAGAATTTCCATGAAGAAATGCATTTAATAAAAAAGTACGTCCATTTCCAGCACCGGGGCGCCTTCGGGTCACTTAAATAACCTTTCATCAAAGTTCCCATATGCCAAGAAATAAACAAAAATGTTTTGTACTTTCGTCGGAAAAAAACATTATAATTCTTCAAAAACGACAGGTTTTTGTACAGGACAGTCCCGAAAACGCACTGTTTTCAACATACCCAGCGCTATGCGCAAGCCCTCTCTTGATTCCTCAAAGCCAGTCGGCATTTGGGGCGAACGGAATGAGAATCTGCTATTTCTAAGCTTTCCAGTGATATAACATCTGTTTTGATTGGTCGGAATAAAGGAAACACATAAGCACTTGACCAATGCTATCTACGGTTTGTTTTTACCATTTTGTGAAATGTCCCGGATGTGAAGTATGTTTACCGTCATAAAAATCTTCCTTCATAAATTCTGCACATATACAAGGTATATAATGTATATATTATTTTACAGTAGGCCTATTATCATAAAATATTTTTTCTTGTGCCAGTAAATTTTTTGGCTCGGCACAACGTCCGATTTTAAAGATTTAGCAATTTTACTGTATTATTTTACCGGGACGTACCATTTCAGCCAGAGGTGATGATGAAAAGACATTTCCGCGCGTTATTTCAGATCACGAGAATTTCCGGTCAACGATACACGTTCATTTTCATTAATTTGTTGTGTTTTGCTACAAGAAACGTCGGTATAAACATCATTCAGTATGATGTAAGTCATTTAGTTTGTTTTATTGTTTTGAAAACTGTTCCAGAAAGTGTTTTAATCATAATTTAAGCTTAAACTTTTGGTGACGACTACGTATATGAATATTATGATGACAGGGTTAGCCTCAACATTTACATATTGCCTCTATTTTGTATTCTATATTTTGTTGTTATAAAAGGACAGTAATTCAATAAATATACTGTTAAGTATGCCACCCACAGGTATAATTATGTTGTCTTTGTTCCCTCAGTATAATGCCACTGTTTATTACATATTTAACACAATGGAATTGCCCGCACTGCAGGTCAGTGATGTTATTCACCTGTGTGTGCACACATGTTACTCCAATTACGAAAGCCCAATCGTGCCACTGAAGTATATATTATCAGCGGGAACTAATTCGTAATAACGAATTAATAATCCGTTATAACGAATTATAATCCGTTATAACGAATTAATAATCCGTTATAACGAACTAATAATCCGTTATAACGAATTAATAATCCGTTATAACGAATTAATAATCCGTTATAACGAATTAGTAATCCGTTAAAACGAATTACTAATTCGTTATTACGAATTAACAATTGGCCCATCTCCATGGTGCGACGTACTAAGTACGCCCGAGTTCGGATGCGGCGTTCCTGCCAAACCACTGCCGAAATCATCAATTCGGACTCGGCCGCACAGTCGCACCAATTAACAATTGGCCCACCTCCATGGTGTGACTGTGCGGCAGTGCCCGACCGTCGTTCCGGCCATATCCACATAGCCACTACCGAAGTCATCAATTCGGACACGGCCGTACAGTACGTCGCATCATGGAGATGGGCCAATTGTTAATTCGTTATAACGAATTACTAATTCGTTTAAACGGATTACTAATTCGTTAAAACGAATTAACAATCGGCCCACCTCCACGGTGCTACTGAACGGCCGAGTCCGAATTGATGATTTCGTATACGGCAGGAACGCCCAAAAGTTCCATAACTCATCGTTGTTGTAGTCAACGGCTATCCGCACCCGAAATCATCAGTTCGCACTCGGCTGTTCAGTCGCATCATGGAGGTGGGCCAATTGTTAATTCGTTTTAACGGATTACTAATTCGTTTTAACGAATTATTAATTCGTTTTAACGGATTATTAATTCGTTTTAACGGATTACTAATTCGTTATAACGGATTACTAATTCGTTATAACGGATTATTAATTCGTTATAACGGATTAGTTCCCGCTGATAATAATACTTCAGTGGCACGATTGGGCTTTCGTATCCAATGACTAAATCTTTTTTCAGATGTTTACTATCAAAGGTTTCCACTATGGAAATTTAATAGTTTGTAATACTTGCCCTCGAGGAGTATCAACTAGTGAATTCTCAGTATCGGTTTGCTCAGGAGTTTTGATTTTATGGATCGATGACTTTTAAAGGGCGCGGTGTATTGGTGACGTCATTATAAATATTATTTTGAAAGGCATATAAGGTAATTCGTCATTTCATATACACATAAACCATGTTCCAGTTCCCTTTCATGTTGGCTGCAGAGCTGAAATTATGGCCTTTTAATAAGTGTTTCGCTTCAACTTCTGGTTTGAGCTTCGTGGCATTTGTTTAGTTTTTCAACATCTTTCCGATGATTTATAGATTGTAAACATACAATGTGTGGTTCACAAGTTATGATTTCCTTTAAAGACTAAAATTCGATTTAATGTAATTCGACACCCGATAAATGTGATCGTGACGCTCAGAATTTGTTTCTGTCTTGATATTGAGTTTCGATGCTAAATCTTTTTGATTTTGAGTTATGGTAGGAGAAGAGATGAGGGAAAGAGTTAAGAGGGAGACGAAACTAAAAAGAACTAAATCTAAGAGATGTTTTAGTGCTGCTGCACAAACACAATCACTGTTCAACGAACTGTTCAACAGCCAAACTGCACTCATGTCGCGTTTCGACAGAGTCTGTCCCGGCCTCATGAGAAAGCCTTTGACCGTCAAAACGTCAGATCATTTACACTGAGTTCGAAACAACACTGAAACTACATAAAATAGTTCATTTGATTGGAGCACACTAAATAAACGTTGCCAAATGATACCTTGTTTTGTTAATTACCCATAAAAGGTTGCAGACAGGAGACACAGAAATTGACGTAATATTTACCTGCTTTGAGTCATTATGTTGGGAAGGAGGAACAAAACATGACCTGTCATCGTCGTTGCGCTGTGGCTCGTTAAGTTGTTGAACCGACGACACAGTTGGTGACCACGTAACAGTGACAACAATAATGATGGCTGCTGCACTGATTAACGATGACATCTTTTCACGAGTTGTTTCACTTGAGACCAGAAAACAGTAGACCTAATTTGTGAAAAATAAAGGTTTGCCGGAAGAATTTTCGTAGGCTATTTATTGTACTCTCCAATGAAACTGCATGAAATGTCTGTAACTTGACAATTATTGTTTCCGTTCGTCACCAGCTTTCTATCGAAAAAAAAACTCAACGCGATGTGAACAATTGATTTTTGGAAAATAAAAGTAGCTTTTATTCCGACCCCAGCTTTTAATGAACAAGTGTCATTAACAATATGAGCATTTTAGTCCAGAAAATTGCGAATATTGGTCACTATAACTATTTTGGTTCGTGTCCTTTATATGAGTGATGATTTTGCTGCAACCAAATTGAAATAACAACTTACTTTATTAATGAGACACCTTTCTGGAACAAAGCCTCATATCAGATCGGATAAACCCCTCGAAGAAGAAAAAAGTGACGTTCAAGGTTTTAAACTTGATTCGCTTATGGAATACGTGTGGCGAGAGCCTTAATGTTGACACCATCTGGTAAAGGGGAAATTCCCATGCCTGTGTTTTATTAGAACAGCATTTTAAAATAAGTTCCGGGTTAGTCTTGGCCCAAGACGTCAGTGATCGATAGTGGATAGTGTAAACTGCGCTCGGTTACAACTCGTTTATAGCGCAACCTATTGTGGCTTGAATTAACCAACTTGACTAGCTCTAGTCTAGTTCTGGGTCTGCCCCTTCTTCCTTCCTCCCTGAACTTCCTTCAGTGTGGTTTGAATGAGGAGAGAGAAAGTGGGTCGTGCCGTTGTTGTTTTTTATAAACTGTTTGATTTAATATTCAGTATGATATCATGCCAGGAGCCACAAAGCCTGTGTTTAGGAAGTGTCTGAATTGGCGGCTACAGCTACAGCTACGGCTTGATCGCCGTTCATGCGTTGAAGTCTCCTTAGCAACACCCTTAGCAATAGTCGTAGCAATAGCCACAAATTCAGATACGGCCTTAGTCCCTAAGGCACACTTTCCATACGACTCAATGAAAAAAAAAAATGAAAAAAAAACAGTCACCAACAACTTGAAACCGCACCACGATTTAAAAGATTGATACACATCTAATCTCTTAGTGAAATCTACCATTGGATGAACTTCCGCAACATACTTGCAGAAACACTTTTGGCTTTTGGCCTGTATAGACTGTGCAAGTCTCGCGCGTATCCGAACGAGAAAACACGTCAAACGAAGAACATGTTTATTTCTGAAATTAAATCTTTGTTTTAAATTATATCTCATGACAAAATCTGAAGAACAAAAATAAATCATTACAATTTTATGAAAAGTTTTAGCTTTTGAAAAAACAACCACAATAGTGTGTATATTATTATTGAAAAAAAATTAAAACTCTGGGACAAGGATGCCTATTTGATATTAACTTTTTGGAAACCCCTTTACGCGGATTCGTGAAGGTCAAACGGGTCTTAAATGGACAAGTATCGCAGTTTAAAGAGGATGCTGACGCCTCAACAACCATAGACTGCAATGAAAAGGGTTTGCTTTGCAATTACAGCATCTGGCGATTATAATTGCGCATCCAAAACAAGTGTTTATGTAAGTTTTATGATCGGAGGCGAGCACAAAATTCTTAATTTTTTGCAATAACCAAGTTTAATTCTTGGGTTTTCTTCGTTATATTGTTGAATTGGTTTTACTTTCACATGTTGTTATCACTTAGTATTACATTCCCAACAACATTTATACTTTTCTAGGTCATAACCTACGTTAAACTAAAATAATTGACGAAACAAAATCTCGCCCACGTAAAACTCCATATGGTTGGGACCACTATGGTCCCGGAGTGGTCCCTGATGTTCGATTACGCGCGAGACTTGCACAGTCTATTGTGTGAAACACGAGAACAATAGAAGTTTCGATACAAATTGTGGTTGCTTCCTCAAAGCGTGATAACGCTGCCATTGTGATGTGTTTCGGTCCATGGCAATATCATTTTCGATCAAGCAACTAAACTCAACTCCTTTTTGCCTTAAGTTAAAGCAAATGCAGAGTGGCGGCAACTATGCACCGCCATTTTGAATGTATTAAGTAAAGCTTTAAAGTTGCATGGCCCACGGTTTTGCCGAAAGAAATGTATGTTTTTTTCCCCCGTGACGTGAACGACCTTAAGATAAGGTGTTCCAAAATGAAAAAGATCCACAACTTTCGCCTGTACCACGGATAATTCGTAAAATGCATGTAACATGCAAACATGGTTAATTTAGGCTTACTTGAGGTCAGGATCCAGACACATAATGGCGAGGTTTCGTTGGTGCACGGTTAGCTATCCGTGCGCGTAACCGTTCTGACGGGTTGTGTGCAGGTTTCGATGACGACCCCGGTTACGTTTTCAAAACGTTTGTACAACGACGCAACACTAATGAATAAATCAAATGCACACTGTCACTATAGACAGTTACACACTGTAGCGTGCGTAGGCCTATGCGTATAGCTTTAACGTTAGGCCGACTTGACTTTTTAAAACAAAGTTTTGGCATCACACAATGTTGTCAAAACAGACAATCAAAACTAAGTGTGAAACAGATCAGAAAAACATAGATTGCCAGACACTTTAAGACTTGTAATCCGTGTTATATTTCATTCGGTGTACTATTTCAATTTGTCTAAAAATGACAATACCCCTCTGGTTTATAAAGCTTATGATGATATCTTAAAAGAGTATATTGTAGAAAACGTTTTGTCAAAGAACAGCAAAATAATCACAAGCAATCCGAACATTGTCCTCATCAATTATTAACCAACATTTTTCTTCTTTGTTGCATGTCTGTACCTGCCAAAACAGGAATTCAAATTGGTTACAAAAAATGTGTTTTAAATATCAGATTTTCACTTTTTCCTTGAATGACAAATCCTACATATAACAATCTAAGATTTACGAAAATATTGTATAATAACATTTCTGTGTAAAATTCCTTATCCAATCTTAAAGTCACAATTAAATCAGCAATCAAAACAGTTACAATAGAGAAACTTAACTCACGTTTATCAAAAACAAATTTTAAAAAATCGCCTCAATTTAAAAATAACACCATGTAACAAATTTCTGTGTAAATTTAAAATGTTTTGAAATTTATACTCAAGTCACTTGTTAAAAATACTCACACTGTTTGAGTAGCAATTTTTCATCTACAGTTACAAATCAAAATTGTGAACGCTTAATTTTATATACTTTTTATATATTTTATAAATGATACAAATTAAACAGATTGTGCTAAAATATATTCGAGCTGTTGCTTAAAAGTGTATGTTTTTGTTTTTAGATGTTTATCCAAATTTTAGAGTTGGAATTTTAAGAAAACAACTTAAAGTTTGCACAATGTCCATTCAAAAAACAGCTAGAAAAAAATTACCTTTAAAAAATTCTCGGATTTAAACCAAAACCTTTTTCTAAGGAAGTGAAAGTTTACTTATAAGTTTGTGTCATCAAGAACAGGCTAAATGCAAAAATACTTGTTTTTTCTTTGCTAGCTCTTCCCTATCGTTTCTATTTTGTCTAGCCTTTTATAAACACGTCCTTGTATTTAATGTGATGTTAAACATAGTTTGTAAAAGTAAAGTCTCAAAGGCCTCTGGAAAAATTCCAACTTCCTTGATGAGATTTTGATCTAAAAAAGGAAGTACGTATAAAAAGAAATGTCTGTGAAGACAATTAAAATTCTACCACAGCATTGCCATCTGCAACCAAGAGGCAAGACTGTTTGAATAGTGTAAAAACAAATATATTTCCTGCGTGTAAATGGGGAAATAGCTTTTAATACGTTGATTTTATCACATAAAAGCTAATAAATATAACATTTTACACGGGTAATTTATAATATCAAAGTCCAGATTTCAAATGGGGTCCCCCGGGGGCACGGACATCAACTGGTGCCCTCTCCCTTTAGTTACACCACTTTAATGTATGAGTACCTTGAGGAACCGAGTCGACCAATCTTGAGATATTTTCAATTAATGGAGCATCCAAGACAATCCCCTCCTCCTGGTCATTGTCCCAATTATAAGGAACTGGCTCTTCCAATCCCAGGGGGTTGTCAGGCAAGGATTCCCACAGCAGTTTCCAAAACTGCTCATGGTCATCCTCCCTCTGTGGACCTTGGCCGTCCAAGACGGCGTTGGGCCATGTTATGTAGGAGAGAGTACGGAGCACGGTCTGGATGTCTTCGGAGAGGTTTTCTGGGTTACCAAGATCCTCAAAGATGACCGGGATGATGTCCATCTGACGGCGAAGCATCTGAAGAAGAGCTGCTTGGAATTCATATCGACACCATTCACTCTCAACAAAGCCTGGGGTCAGAAGGAGAAGCGTCTTGCGGCTTCGACGAACTGCATCTGAGATGTTGTCAATGATACCTGATAGAAACAAGACAGAATGTATTTGCACATCTCCAAAATGTCATATCTTGATTGCATCTTGAACATATCTCAAGCATTTTAACATCTTGTGGTCTTAGAATAATGTTTCTTTAAGAGAGCTTGGTTCTACTCACTCCTCCCTGGTAAGAAGAATCGGAAATGGACACAGACACGGTAACTATCTTGCTCCAATCTCGGAATGAGCTCCTGGACAACAAATTCCTCATCAGGAGTTCCACTCTTGTACGAGATGAAGACGTCAAAGTCTTTGTCATCTGAATCGGACAAATTATTACAAAAATAAACCCAGATGATGTGACCTGGTTCGAGATCGACTTCACTAGAACTCGGAGTTTCAACATTTGCTGGAATGTAGTATCAAGCATCACGGGGTTTACCTTTAAAAAACGTCAACTTAAATTGCAAGTAATTGGTAAAAATGCAGTTTACTATCAATGGACTTCAGTACTCCATAGATTGTAGGTCTTTCATACTTTAGAGTATTTACGTTAGCTATAAAGCTGTCAATGTCATTTTTTGTTAAAACCACAGCCTCTCCGGACAAGCTAAACTCTTACTTTTATTCTTGTCAGTCTTTGCAGACCACCAGAGGATAACTTCTTTACGGAAATGATAAGCAAGAACAGTTGAGACGATCAACATCAAGAAGCACATTCCTCCCAAGCCAGAGAATGCTGCAGTTGCAGCTGGTGTGAAGCCATTCTCTTAAAACAAACACAAAAGCAGTAATGGTAAAGATAAAAACCAAAAGAACACAATACTCAGAGTAACAGCAACTCGGAAGGGGAAATGAGGAGAATTCAAAGAAATGCTAGTGTGACTTTGAGCATTTACAGACTACTTCCTTCGCTCCAATCCTCACCTGTCACTTTCATCCTCACTGTATCATTTGTGTCACCAATCTCATTCCCAGCTCTACAGGTCAAGCTGGCCAGGTCATAGGTCATATCAATATTCTTAAGATGGTAGGTATCCCCAGTTGAGGAATCAATCTGTGGTGGTTTGTCAGGTCGACTAAGAATCCAAGTGTAGCTGGTTGGATGTGGGTTGCCTTTGGTCAAACAGGAGATGTCAGCATTCTTTCCTGAAGCAAGCGAGATTGGATCTGGATTGATCTCCACAATGGGTTTATCTATAATTTAATGAAGTAAGAAATAAACATGTGGTAAGAACATGTTAAGAATAGGTTCAGCTTGTAATGAGTTAAGGATAAGTTTAACGCAGAAACGGGTCATGTCTCACTTTTGTTTTCATTTTCTTTTTCAAGTTCTTAGCTATACTGACCCGACTCACTTTCAGGTAATCACGGGTGAATACAATATTTACTAATCGTGGACGAGCGGATAAGAGCACCGGACTCAAGCTCTGGTGTTTCTGTTCAGTAGAGTGTGGGTTCGAGTCCTGGTCGTGACACTTATGTCCTTGGGTGGGACGTAAAGCCGTTGGTCCCGTGTGTTGTGTAATGCACGTAAAAGAACACAGTGCACTTATCAAAACGAGTAGGGGTTCGCCCCGATGTGTCCTCTGCTTTGATTGGCTGCATATTGCGTCACAGCACCTTGTAAACCATTACACGGTGCTATGTAGGTCTCATACTTCAAAAACTTAGCTCCAAATACTGAATACTGAAGCACCTTGAGCGTCACTGAGTGACGGATATGAGCGCTACATAAAGAAGCCACTACTAAAGCCATTCTCTGTGGTGTGTGCCTCAATGTTGTTCATAGTCTGTCCTAAACCAAACTTCCACTCACATTTTACATTCAAAGAGGTGGACTTTACTCTACTCCCCTCCCAAGCGGGGCTTTCCATGGCAACAGAGACTCTCCTTCCATCATCTCCAGGGACAGGGACAAAGGTCATAGTGGTGTTGACATCAAATGAATACTGATTATCTGATAGAGTGGTTGCTGTTGCAGGTTGTGGAGTTAGTTGTCTGCCTTCTATGGCCCAAGTCAGTGATGGAGCTGGTTTGACTTTCTTCATCTGGCACCAAAGGGTCACTTCCTGACCTGACGCAGCATCCACTACATCTTGGAAGGAACACTTAGGTTGAGGATCAGCTTGAGGGGAAAATAATTTTGTCAAGAAACTTATTCAATATTTCAGATACTTTAACGAATAAAAAGATGCACCAATCGCATTTTTATGTAAAACATAACACACAAAAAAGCCATAAATAAAACAAACATGAGTAATAACCTCAGCGCTTATCATTGATGCAAAAACGCTATACTGTTGGCGAAAAATGAAAAGAATCAGTTATGATTTGAATGGAAACTGAAATGGTATTTTAATTCAAGTTTTGTTTCGATTGTGTACAAGTTGTTTCAAGTCATGTCAGTTCTGTGAAGTCGTGTCGATTCTGTGACGTCATGCCTGTTCTGTGAAGTCATGTCAGTTATGTGACGTCATGTCAGTTCTGTGAAGTCATGTCAGTTTTGTAAAGTCATGTCAGTTCTGTGACGTCATGTCAGTTCTGTGACGTCATGTCAGTTCTGTGAAGTCATTTCGGTTCTGTTTTGTAAAGTCATGTCAGTTCTGTGACGTCATGTCAGTTCTTTGACGTCATGTAAGTTCTGTGTCGTCAGGTCATGACACTGATTACGAACTGATTTTATAGCAGTTTCATGCGAAGCAATATAGCAATCACGGGATCTTTAATATGAAACTACAGGGAAGTACACAACTCACATTGGACAATAAGCTTTGCCTCTGCGTAATTCAAGTCTGGTACCTCGAAGGTGTACCCAACATAGCATCTGTACACATCCTCGTCTGAGAACTCTACACCATAGATATGAAGTTCAGAAACACCACCAGGGAGGTAGTGTACTCCGTAACGGCCAACTTCATCCTTGATATCTAAGGATGGTGGGTTGTGACCTTTGACCCATCTGATGGACCCAGCTACCTTCTTGGTCTTACAGGTGAAGACAGCATTTCTGTCGATGAGGGCAGTTTGGTTCTGAGGAACTTGGATGAAGAGATCCGGGACAGCTGTCAAATACAAGAAAATACATTGAACAAAACAAGTTTAAAGGCACCTGGAAATAGATTTTTTTTATTTTTTATATAAGAGTATATGTATATTAACAATAAAACAATTTTTTGAGTAATTGTTTGTCAGTATTTATATGTTAAAAAAATAGATAAAGTTGTTTGGGGGCGACTCCGCCCATCCCTTTTTGTGACGTCAATCGAGGAAGACTTCGCCTCGATTGAACATCGACCCCACTCGAACTTGCCTGCATTTACGTTGTATATACACGTGCAAGTAGTGAGATTGTACGTTTCGTTTGGTTATCCAAAAGGGGGGTTTTTCTTGCATTTTTCCAGCGAAAATTGCTGCTGGATGCAGCAAAACGACTAAAGATGGGGTCAGCCAGCATTTTTTTCCCTGCAGATCCCAAATATAGGCAGTTACGGGCATCGAAAGTTAGGCTAACGAGGGCAAAGTGGTCCGGTCCGACGTCGTTTTCAGCGCTATGCAGCGAACACTTGGATAGCCCGGGGATTTTTTCGTTGGTAGTAGTGTGCAAGGGAAGTTGCAGTGAAGCTTAGGTTACCAGCGAAATGTTTCTGGTGGAAAAACAATACCTCGTATTATCTGTGTTCTCGTTATGACCATGCTCGTATCTTCCGTTTTTAAGACATAGAAACGCGCATGGGACAGTTCGGGACCGGTGAAAAACCTCGTATAAACTGGCGTCTCGTATATTAGTCGACTGTACACTGTCCTAGGATTGCATTGGGTGGTGACGTCCGAATACGAAAACGCATCATACTGATCAGGTACCCAGACGTAATGTACGGGGCCAGACTACACATTTTCTCCTGCCTCGATTGACGTCACGAACAGCGCCATGTAAAGGGGGGCCTATTTTTTAATTTGTAATTAAAAGAAAAATACAATTTTTTAACCTTAGCAAATTGTTTATTCACATTCCACTCATAAAAATGTATATATTAATGACAAAAGCTTTATTTTGAAAAAATACCACTGCCAGGTGCCTTTAACGTTCAGAGTATAGTATTGGGAGATATGAGAATGTGGCTACAAATGTTCCTTTTCATGAGCAAGTTCTCGTTACCCGAGTAAAGGACCAGCAATCGAAGGAGATGCTCGTGCTCCAGTGCAGTACATGACCGAAATGACAAAGGAAAACGAAAACGTGTAAAATGGATTTTGAGACATAATACCTATGACGGTGACGTTGACATATTGCCTGTACACGGTTCCATTTTCGTCAAAGACTTCACAGAGATAGGCACCATTGACGGCTGTGTTGTAAGCTTCCACTGTGCTTGTAAAAACAACAGGGCTGTTGGAAAAGCAAATTGTAAAAATCTTGTTAAGTACAGAGGTTTATTTGCAGTGTGTATTCCAATCCGAAACCCACCTCAATCTCTTTAAAGCACTTTGAAAATCTTGATTTGATACTGGATGAGTTGATACTGGTTTCTTTAAAATTTCTGAGCAACATTTGGGTAAGTTTTAGCCCACGCCCCACCCCCCCCCCCCATCCCTGAAGGTTGTATTTTTTTAAAGATCGGGTTAAACAATATTATAACTCAATATTCAGAAACAAACAGTTGTACAATAAATTGCTGCACAATTTTGAAAAAAATCCCTTTTGCGGTAGAAATCAGGAATAAACAAACTGAAGACTTTTAAAATTGTCATCATAGTTTTTAGTCTTATTTGTGCTCTCAGAAGTTCAAGTTCATGTTTTGAGGATTTGCGCTTTCTTCCATTTTTCACCACGGAAGTACCACCAGCGCATCAGATGGCGCTCTACAAAATGCTATTATTATAATAATTGCCTTAAATGTTTAATTGTCACCACCCATCCACTCTCTCAGGATTGTTGTATGGAACTATTGCTTCTCGTCAGAGTTACTCAAGTGTATAGCTTGATCTATATATCTTCCCCAGCCCCCTACTGATTAGCAAGTCTTTAAGAATCTTGAAGGATTAGATCTCTAACCTTGGTTTGTAAGGGACCGTTTTCTCTCTGGATTCAGTGACTAGGGGTGTTGAGGTACTGTCTTTGATCCAAGAGTAGTTGGTTGGTATCATCCCATCTGCAATACAGGTCAGGTTGTATGATGTTCCGTAGGGTACATACACATGCTGCTGCTGTACACTGAGTCTAGGTGCAGCTATAATAGATGGTACAATATAAAGGGAGTGAAATTACATCACAAGTAGAAAGCAAATGTTTTGTTATACACTTATCAGAAATCATTATAGTGTTTTGATTTCAAGCATAAAGTATCGAGGAAATACTGATATTGATATCATAATTTCTTCCTGAATGAAAACATAAATTGAAATTGTGTGTTGTGGGCAAGTTTATGCCAAAGACCCTGTTGTAATGTTGAATCTAAGCAACTGGCTCTTATATTAAACTGAAAGGCTACAATACATTCATTGCTTTCTTTAAAAGGTTTCTTTTACAACTGATAATAAGGATAACTTAATAGTAACTGCGAGTGGGTTTAACTGGAAGACTTTGGGGCACTTACTGTATTCACAATGAGTTCCTTCTAGTCCAGGTGGACACATACAAACTCCATTGAAGCTGTGGCACTCCACTCCTTCAGCACAAGAACATGTTTGGTTACATTGACCGCCATAACGCCCAGATGGGCAGCCTGTACAAAACGATACAAGTACAGCATCTCATTTAACATTACTTTTTTTTTTTTTTTTTGAAATAGTTGGTAAGTTTTTAGAGTATTAAACTACGTGATTATATGTTTACAGTAAGCTTTGGCTGTGAAAAGAGTAATCCCAATATGTTTACATGCGTCCTCTAGTTTTTGTCTATACATGCAAATACATGTGTAATGTAGTCCTACATTATGTTAATGATTATGTTAATAAGCAGAGGTTTGAGCATGCGCATTGCATCAACAACGACAAAAACTACTTTAAATAGTTACCATTAAGTTGTGCAGTCATATTCAGGTTGTACTCTGTGTGTGGAGATTTATTCAACAAAGGTAATTTGCAGCGCCATGTCAGTGGGGTAGCTGGAATGTGATCCAAGTGAATAAGTATATTGCTACCCGACAGCCAATCTGGCGGCAAATGACTCAATTCCTCATCTGGTACCAGTTTTACACCTTCCTGTCCATGAAATTGGTGTCCTGTATGTACAAGGAGCAGGAACAATTATATTTTGGATTTTTTGGAACCGTTCGATTATACATATAATAGGCCTAATAAAAATACACTGTAAAATGCCTCTGTAAAAGGTGGCAACGTTTTTCAGATATCGCCAAAAACTGGAGCGGTTTTATGTCCACGCAGGAAGAATGATCCGTAATTGGAATACGCATCTGAAAAAAAGTTTCTGCATGAAATGTTTCTTATCAGATTCAAATGTTTTTGAATCCATTATTCTAAAACCACATTCTTAGGGAATCGCTTCTCAAGATGTTATACACTATCAACAGCTGCAGTGCTTCTTGCCTATAGTAAGTCTTTGTGGTCATACATTTTTGGAGTAATTACCAAAGGTATACCCTCCCTTTAAAGGCACTGTACACGTTTGGTAATTACTCAAAGATTAGTATAAAAACTTACTTGGTAACGAGCAACGGAGAGCTGTTGATATTAAAAAACATTGTGAGAAACCACTAAACCTCTCCAGCGCGTGAACGCCTGACACTACCAGCAACGTAACTTTTTAATCTTTTTTTAAATATAATATAAGGTATGAGATTTTACTGTGACGCTTTTTTTGGTTATTTTATTTATTTATTTATTGTTTATTATTTTCATTTTTGTCATTTGTTGATGCAACTACGCAATAAAAGTTACATGAAATACTGCAAAAAACATTTTATTGAAGAAACAATTGCAAAAAAAGAAACCCAAAACACTGTATCAGAATAAGCCATTTGCGAGTTAAATTTGAATAATGTCTGGTACAATGACTAGTTTAGTCACAAGTTACCGCTTAAATTTGAATTCCTCAGACTATCGAGACAGTTGCTATGTCACATGGTTCGGGGCAAGCTTTTGTATAGCAACCTCCAGATGAGCAAACCCTGGTACCATTGTGTCATACACATCCATTCAGAATTGTGTATGGGTGTTCACCGTCTCTTACGTAACTAAGCAAAAGCTTGCCCCTAATCATGTGACATAGCAACTGTCTCGATAGTCTGAGGAATTCAAATTTAAGCGGTAACTTGTGACTAAACAAGTCATTGTACCAGACATTATTCAAATGTAACTCGCAAATGGCTTATTAGTTGCGATGATCGTAACCCTCTCTAGTATTTTAAAATAATTGGTGACTGTATGCATGTGACTGCGGTTTCATTGTTGGGGCTGGACTTGTACACATGCATATAGAGCCACGCAGTGCAGGGGAGACTTGATAAATTTAGGCTTTTAAAGTTGGCCCTATTTTACTTGGCAAGTGGACTCTGCTGGAGAAGTGGGCAAGTGGGAGTGCATTTAGTTGGGTGCTCAAGACAGGAAAGGAAATGCTGTGACTCGGTCGCCACACCATGATGGGAACTAGATATCAGCCGGTCAGTCCGTGAAACCGGACTCGCGGCGCTTTATAAGCATGACATGTCACCCCGTAATTTTTACATTGTTTACCCAAGCCGTATTTTTTTTTTTTTTCATCTGTACGAAAAACACAAATCAGAATAATGCAACATAATTTGTTGGTTTAATTGCCGCGTAGCATTTAATTTTCTTTTCCGTTGCAATTAATATATAATTTTTATTTATTAATTTTTTGGGTAGGGAAATTTTTCAAGATTGATGCCCGGACGTAGGGAAACCTTCACCGGCGTTGAGGTGTTTTCACTTGGAAGGAAACAAACTAGACGGGCCTTGGACTCCCCACTAAATAAACTCCCATAGGAACCAATGCTAAAAATCGTGTAAGTCTCCGGACAACTATTAACTTCAGAATTCTTTTCAATTTTTGGCAGGTCAGCCGTTTGGAATTTTTTCTAGCGACCCCAGAAAAAAACACACCAGAAAATGAAATTTTCCCTAAACCGACTTGCTGCCAGTTTTCGTGAAGCACTTCTCCACTTCCCCGGTCAAATAGGGCCAACTTTAACGCCTAAATTGATCAAGTCTCCTCAAAAGTTGAAGCACAGAACCCCCAGGTTGTGATAGATTCTTATATTTACGCAATCTATTAATAGCATGACCCCCAAAACGTTCTAATTCAAAATAATTATACCGTTTATTGTTTTTTTTTTTTTTTTTTTATTTTTTATTTTATTTATTTATTTTTTTTGGGGGGGGGGGGTCTCAACTTTTAAGATTAATCTTTTTTGTTTTTGGTTTGCTTCATTATTTATTTCATTGATTTGCTTATATATTTCTTCTTCCTTTTTCATTTTGTTAATTTTTGAGTCTCCATTCAGTATAGATACATGTTGCCGTCTGTTGTTTTCTCCCAGTCTGGTTGGGTGCACTCGTATGGCTATACATTGTAAACTCACGGGTAAAAGTACCAACACCTTACTAGCGCAGTGGGATAAGGTGCTGGGACTGTCTCAACACTTGGACCACGCGATCCGGGTTCGAATGCCGTCTGCACTAATATAGGTTCAAGGCCTTTTGCTGTCTGTGGCAACAGTGTGATTGGGATCTGCCTTGCTTCCTCCCCTAAAGTGGTCAGGGCCCTAGTGGCTAGGCAGGGGAGACAGGGGAGGATATGCTGCTGGGTCAATTTGCCACAAAATAAGGGAACTAATCGTTGCTGCAGAAGAGGGGCGTAGTGTGCGCTATCTAAACCTCTCCAGCGCGTGAACGCCTGACACTACCAGCAACGTAACTTTTTAATCTTTTTTTAAATATAATATAAGGTATGAGATTTTACTGTGACGCTTTTTTTGGTTATTTTATTTATTTATTTATTGTTTATTATTTTCATTTTTGTCATTTGTTGATGCAACTACGCAATAAAAGTTACATGAAATACTGCAAAAAACATTTTATTGAAGAAACAATTGCAAAAAAAGAAACCCAAAACACTGTATCAGAATAAGCCATTTGCGAGTTAAATTTGAATAATGTCTGGTACAATGACTAGTTTAGTCACAAGTTACCGCTTAAATTTGAATTCCTCAGACTATCGAGACAGTTGCTATGTCACATGGTTCGGGGCAAGCTTTTGTATAGCAACCTCCAGATGAGCAAACCCTGGTACCATTGTGTCATACACATCCATTCAGAATTGTGTATGGGTGTTCACCGTCTCTTACGTAACTAAGCAAAAGCTTGCCCCTAATCATGTGACATAGCAACTGTCTCGATAGTCTGAGGAATTCAAATTTAAGCGGTAACTTGTGACTAAACAAGTCATTGTACCAGACATTATTCAAATGTAACTCGCAAATGGCTTATTAGTTGCGATGATCGTAACCCTCTCTAGTATTTTAAAATAATTGGTGACTGTATGCATGTGACTGCGGTTTCATTGTTGGGGCTGGACTTGTACACATGCATATAGAGCCACGCAGTGCAGGGGAGACTTGATAAATTTAGGCTTTTAAAGTTGGCCCTATTTTACTTGGCAAGTGGACTCTGCTGGAGAAGTGGGCAAGTGGGAGTGCATTTAGTTGGGTGCTCAAGACAGGAAAGGAAATGCTGTGACTCGGTCGCCACACCATGATGGGAACTAGATATCAGCCGGTCAGTCCGTGAAACCGGACTCGCGGCGCTTTATAAGCATGACATGTCACCCCGTAATTTTTACATTGTTTACCCAAGCCGTATTTTTTATTTTTTTCATCTGTACGAAAAACACAAATCAGAATAATGCAACATAATTTGTTGGTTTAATTGCCGCGTAGCATTTAATTTTCTTTTCCGTTGCAATTAATATATAATTTTTATTTATTAATTTTTTGGGTAGGGAAATTTTTCAAGATTGATGCCCGGACGTAGGGAAACCTTCACCGGCGTTGAGGTGTTTTCACTTGGAAGGAAACAAACTAGACGGGCCTTGGACTCCCCACTAAATAAACTCCCATAGGAACCAATGCTAAAAATCGTGTAAGTCTCCGGACAACTATTAACTTCAGAATTCTTTTCAATTTTTGGCAGGTCAGCCGTTTTGAATTTTTTCTAGCGACCCCAGAAAAAAACACACCAGAAAATGAAATTTTCCCTAAACCGACTTGCTGCCAGTTTTCGTGAAGCACTTCTCCACTTCCCCGGTCAAATAGGGCCAACTTTAACGCCTAAATTGATCAAGTCTCCTCAAAAGTTGAAGCACAGAACCCCCAGGTTGTGATAGATTCTTATATTTACGCAATCTATTAATAGCATGACCCCCAAAACGTTCTAATTCAAAATAATTATACCGTTTATTGGGTTTTTTTTAAATTTATTATTTTTTATTTTATTTATTAATTTTTTTTTGGGGGGGGGGGGTCTCAACTTTTAAGATTAATCTTTTTTGTTTTTGGTTTGCTTCATTTATTGAATTGTTTATTTCATTGATTTGCTTATATATTTCTTCTTCCTTTTTCATTTTGTTAATTTTTGAGTCTCCATTCAGTATAGATACATGTTGCCGTCTGTTGTTTTCTCCCAGTCTGGTTGGGTGCACTCGTATGGCTATACATTGTAAACTCACGGGTAAAAGTACCAACACCTTACTAGCGCAGTGGGATAAGGTGCTGGGACTGTCTCAACACTTGGACCACGCGATCCGGGTTCGAATGCCGTCTGCACTAATATAGGTTCAAGGCCTTTTGCTGTCTGTGGCAACAGTGTGATTGGGATCTGCCTTGCTTCCTCCCCTAAAGTGGTCAGGGCCCTAGTGGCTAGGCAGGGGAGACAGGGGAGGATATGCTGCTGGGTCAATTTGCCACAAAATAAGGGAACTAATCGTTGCTGCAGAAGAGGGGCGTAGTGTGCGCTATCTAAACCTCTCCAGCGCGTGAACGCCTGACACTACCAGCAACGTAACTTTTTAATCTTTTTTTAAATATAATATAAGGTATGAGATTTTACTGTGACGCTTTTTTTGGTTATTTTATTTATTTATTTATTGTTTATTATTTTCATTTTTGTCATTTGTTGATGCAACTACGCAATAAAAGTTACATGAAATACTGCAAAAAACATTTTATTGAAGAAACAATTGCAAAAAAAGAAACCCAAAACACTGTATCAGAATAAGCCATTTGCGAGTTAAATTTGAATAATGTCTGGTACAATGACTAGTTTAGTCACAAGTTACCGCTTAAATTTGAATTCCTCAGACTATCGAGACAGTTGCTATGTCACATGGTTCGGGGCAAGCTTTTGTATAGCAACCTCCAGATGAGCAAACCCTGGTACCATTGTGTCATACACATCCATTCAGAATTGTGTATGGGTGTTCACCGTCTCTTACGTAACTAAGCAAAAGCTTGCCCCTAATCATGTGACATAGCAACTGTCTCGATAGTCTGAGGAATTCAAATTTAAGCGGTAACTTGTGACTAAACAAGTCATTGTACCAGACATTATTCAAATGTAACTCGCAAATGGCTTATTAGTTGCGATGATCGTAACCCTCTCTAGTATTTTAAAATAATTGGTGACTGTATGCATGTGACTGCGGTTTCATTGTTGGGGCTGGACTTGTACCACATGCATATAGAGCCACGCAGTGCAGGGGAGACTTGATAAATTTAGGCTTTTAAAGTTGGCCCTATTTTACTTGGCAAGTGGACTCTGCTGGAGAAGTGGGCAAGTGGGAGTGCATTTAGTTGGGTGCTCAAGACAGGAAAGGAAATGCTGTGACTCGGTCGCCACACCATGATGGGAACTAGATATCAGCCGGTCAGTCCGTGAAACCGGACTCGCGGCGCTTTATAAGCATGACATGTCACCCCGTAATTTTTACATTGTTTACCCAAGCCGTATTTTTTATTTTTTTCATCTGTACGAAAAACACAAATCAGAATAATGCAACATAATTTGTTGGTTTAATTGCCGCGTAGCATTTAATTTTCTTTTCCGTTGCAATTAATATATAATTTTTATTTATTAATTTTTTGGGTAGGGAAATTTTTCAAGATTGATGCCCGGACGTAGGGAAACCTTCACCGGCGTTGAGGTGTTTTCACTTGGAAGGAAACAAACTAGACGGGCCTTGGACTCCCCACTAAATAAACTCCCATAGGAACCAATGCTAAAAAACGTGTAAGTCTCCGGACAACTATTAACTTCAGAATTCTTTTCAATTTTTGGCAGGTCAGCCGTTTGGAATTTTTTCTAGCGACCCCAGAAAAAAAACCACCAGAAAATGAAATTTTCCCTAAACCGACTTGCTGCCAGTTTTCGTGAAGCACTTCTCCACTTCCCCGGTCAAATAGGGCCAACTTTAACGCCTAAATTGATCAAGTCTCCTCAAAAGTTGAAGCACAGAACCCCCAGGTTGTGATAGATTCTTATATTTACGCAATCTATTAATAGCATGACCCCCAAAACGTTCTAATTCAAAATAATTATACCGTTTATTGGGTGTTTTTTTTATTTATTATTTTTTATTTTATTTATTTTATTTTTTTGGGGGGGGGGGGTCTCAACTTTTTAAGATTAATCTTTTTTGTTTTTGGTTTGCTTCATTTATTGAATTGTTTATTTCATTGATTTGCTTATATATTTCTTCTTCCTTTTTCATTTTGTTAATTTTTGAGTCTCCATTCAGTATAGATACATGTTGCCGTCTGTTGTTTTCTCCCAGTCTGGTTGGGTGCACTCGTATGGCTATACATTGTAAACTCACGGGTAAAAGTACCAACACCTTACTAGCGCAGTGGGATAAGGTGCTGGGACTGTCTCAACACTTGGACCACGCGATCCGGGTTCGAATGCCGTCTGCACTAATATAGGTTCAAGGCCTTTTGCTGTCTGTGGCAACAGTGTGATTGGGATCTGCCTTGCTTCCTCCCCTAAAGTGGTCAGGGCCCTAGTGGCTAGGCAGGGGAGACAGGGGAGGATATGCTGCTGGGTCAATTTGCCACAAAATAAGGGAACTAATCGTTGCTGCAGAAGAGGGGCGTAGTGTGCGCTATCTAAACCTCTCCAGCGCGTGAACGCCTGACACTACCAGCAACGTAACTTTTTAATCTTTTTTTAAATATAATATAAGGTATGAGATTTTACTGTGACGCTTTTTTTGGTTATTTTATTTATTTATTTATTGTTTATTATTTTCATTTTTGTCATTTGTTGATGCAACTACGCAATAAAAGTTACATGAAATACTGCAAAAAACATTTTATTGAAGAAACAATTGCAAAAAAAGAAACCCAAAACACTGTATCAGAATAAGCCATTTGCGAGTTAAATTTGAATAATGTCTGGTACAATGACTAGTTTAGTCACAAGTTACCGCTTAAATTTGAATTCCTCAGACTATCGAGACAGTTGCTATGTCACATGGTTCGGGGCAAGCTTTTGTATAGCAACCTCCAGATGAGCAAACCCTGGTACCATTGTGTCATACACATCCATTCAGAATTGTGTATGGGTGTTCACCGTCTCTTACGTAACTAAGCAAAAGCTTGCCCCTAATCATGTGACATAGCAACTGTCTCGATAGTCTGAGGAATTCAAATTTAAGCGGTAACTTGTGACTAAACAAGTCATTGTACCAGACATTATTCAAATGTAACTCGCAAATGGCTTATTAGTTGCGATGATCGTAACCCTCTCTAGTATTTTAAAATAATTGGTGACTGTATGCATGTGACTGCGGTTTCATTGTTGGGGCTGGACTTGTACACATGCATATAGAGCCACGCAGTGCAGGGGAGACTTGATAAATTTAGGCTTTTAAAGTTGGCCCTATTTTACTTGGCAAGTGGACTCTGCTGGAGAAGTGGGCAAGTGGGAGTGCATTTAGTTGGGTGCTCAAGACAGGAAAGGAAATGCTGTGACTCGGTCGCCACACCATGATGGGAACTAGATATCAGCCGGTCAGTCCGTGAAACCGGACTCGCGGCGCTTTATAAGCATGACATGTCACCCCGTAATTTTTACATTGTTTACCCAAGCCGTATTTTTTATTTTTTTCATCTGTACGAAAAACACAAATCAGAATAATGCAACATAATTTGTTGGTTTAATTGCCGCGTAGCATTTAATTTTCTTTTCCGTTGCAATTAATATATAATTTTTATTTATTAATTTTTTGGGTAGGGAAATTTTTCAAGATTGATGCCCGGACGTAGGGAAACCTTCACCGGCGTTGAGGTGTTTTCACTTGGAAGGAAACAAACTAGACGGGCCTTGGACTCCCCACTAAATAAACTCCCATAGGAACCAATACTAAAAATCGTGTAAGTCTCCGGACAACTATTAACTTCAGAATTCTTTTCAATTTTTGGCAGGTCAGCCGTTTGGAATTTTTTCTAGCGACCCCAGAAAAAAACACACCAGAAAATGAAATTTTCCCTAAACCGACTTGCTGCCAGTTTTCGTGAAGCACTTCTCCACTTCCCCGGTCAAATAGGGCCAACTTTAACGCCTAAATTGATCAAGTCTCCTCAAAAGTTGAAGCACAGAACCCCCAGGTTGTGATAGATTCTTATATTTACGCAATCTATTAATAGCATGACCCCCAAAACGTTCTAATTCAAAATAATTATACCGTTTATTGGGTGTTTTTTTTATTTATTATTTTTTTTTTTTTTTATTTTATTTTTTTTTGGGGGGGGGGTCTCAACTTTTTAAGATTAATCTTTTTTGTTTTTGGTTTGCTTCATTTATTGAATTGTTTATTTCATTGATTTGCTTATATATTTCTTCTTCCTTTTTCATTTTGTTAATTTTTGAGTCTCCATTCAGTATAGATACATGTTGCCGTCTGTTGTTTTCTCCCAGTCTGGTTGGGTGCACTCGTATGGCTATACATTGTAAACTCACGGGTAAAAGTACCAACACCTTACTAGCGCAGTGGGATAAGGTGCTGGGACTGTCTCAACACTTGGACCACGCGATCCGGGTTCGAATGCCGTCTGCACTAATATAGGTTCAAGGCCTTTTGCTGTCTGTGGCAACAGTGTGATTGGGATCTGCCTTGCTTCCTCCCCTAAAGTGGTCAGGGCCCTAGTGGCTAGGCAGGGGAGACAGGGGAGGATATGCTGCTGGGTCAATTTGCCACAAAATAAGGGAACTAATCGTTGCTGCAGAAGAGGGGCGTAGTGTGCGCTATCTAAACCTCTCCAGCGCGGGAACGCCTGACACTACCAGCAACGTAACTTTTTAATCTTTTTTTAAATATAATATAAGGTATGAGATTTTACTGTGACGCTTTTTTTGGTTATTTTATTTATTTATTTATTGTTTATTATTTTCATTTTTGTCATTTGTTGATGCAACTACGCAATAAAAGTTACATGAAATACTGCAAAAAACATTTTATTGAAGAAACAATTGCAAAAAAAGAAACCCAAAACACTGTATCAGAATAAGCCATTTGCGAGTTAAATTTGAATAATGTCTGGTACAATGACTAGTTTAGTCACAAGTTACCGCTTAAATTTGAATTCCTCAGACTATCGAGACAGTTGCTATGTCACATGGTTCGGGGCAAGCTTTTGTATAGCAACCTCCAGATGAGCAAACCCTGGTACCATTGTGTCATACACATCCATTCAGAATTGTGTATGGGTGTTCACCGTCTCTTACGTAACTAAGCAAAAGCTTGCCCCTAATCATGTGACATAGCAACTGTCTCGATAGTCTGAGGAATTCAAATTTAAGCGGTAACTTGTGACTAAACAAGTCATTGTACCAGACATTATTCAAATGTAACTCGCAAATGGCTTATTAGTTGCGATGATCGTAACCCTCTCTAGTATTTTAAAATAATTGGTGACTGTATGCATGTGACTGCGGTTTCATTGTTGGGGCTGGACTTGTACACATGCATATAGAGCCACGCAGTGCAGGGGAGACTTGATAAATTTAGGCTTTTAAAGTTGGCCCTATTTTACTTGGCAAGTGGACTCTGCTGGAGAAGTGGGCAAGTGGGAGTGCATTTAGTTGGGTGCTCAAGACAGGAAAGGAAATGCTGTGACTCGGTCGCCACACCATGATGGGAACTAGATATCAGCCGGTCAGTCCGTGAAACCGGACTCGCGGCGCTTTATAAGCATGACATGTCACCCCGTAATTTTTACATTGTTTACCCAAGCCGTATTTTTTATTTTTTTCATCTGTACGAAAAACACAAATCAGAATAATGCAACATAATTTGTTGGTTTAATTGCCGCGTAGCATTTAATTTTCTTTTCCGTTGCAATTAATATATAATTTTTATTTATTAATTTTTTGGGTAGGGAAATTTTTCAAGATTGATGCCCGGACGTAGGGAAACCTTCACCGGCGTTGAGGTGTTTTCACTTGGAAGGAAACAAACTAGACGGGCCTTGGACTCCCCACTAAATAAACTCCCATAGGAACCAATACTAAAAATCGTGTAAGTCTCCGGACAACTATTAACTTCAGAATTCTTTTCAATTTTTGGCAGGTCAGCCGTTTGGAATTTTTTCTAGCGACCCCAGAAAAAAACACACCAGAAAATGAAATTTTCCCTAAACCGACTTGCTGCCAGTTTTCGTGAAGCACTTCTCCACTTCCCCGGTCAAATAGGGCCAACTTTAACGCCTAAATTGATCAAGTCTCCTCAAAAGTTGAAGCACAGAACCCCCAGGTTGTGATAGATTCTTATATTTACGCAATCTATTAATAGCATGACCCCCAAAACGTTCTAATTCAAAATAATTATACCGTTTATTGGGTGTTTTTTTTATTTATTATTTTTTATTTTATTTATTTTTTTTTTTTTGGGGGGGGGGGGTCTCAACTTTTTAAGATTAATCTTTTTTGTTTTTGGTTTGCTTCATTTATTGAATTGTTTATTTCATTGATTTGCTTATATATTTCTTCTTCCTTTTTCATTTTGTTAATTTTTGAGTCTCCATTCAGTATAGATACATGTTGCCGTCTGTTGTTTTCTCCCAGTCTGGTTGGGTGCACTCGTATGGCTATACATTGTAAACTCACGGGTAAAAGTACCAACACCTTACTAGCGCAGTGGGATAAGGTGCTGGGACTGTCTCAACACTTGGACCACGCGATCCGGGTTCGAATGCCGTCTGCACTAATATAGGTTCAAGGCCTTTTGCTGTCTGTGGCAACAGTGTGATTGGGATCTGCCTTGCTTCCTCCCCTAAAGTGGTCAGGGCCCTAGTGGCTAGGCAGGGGAGACAGGGGAGGATATGCTGCTGGGTCAATTTGCCACAAAATAAGGGAACTAATCGTTGCTGCAGAAGAGGGGCGTAGTGTGCGCTATCTAAACCTCTCCAGCGCGGGAACGCCTGACACTACCAGCAACGTAACTTTTTAATCTTTTTTTAAATATAATATAAGGTATGAGATTTTACTGTGACGCTTTTTTTGGTTATTTTATTTATTTATTTATTGTTTATTATTTTCATTTTTGTCATTTGTTGATGCAACTACGCAATAAAAGTTACATGAAATACTGCAAAAAACATTTTATTGAAGAAACAATTGCAAAAAAAGAAACCCAAAACACTGTATCAGAATAAGCCATTTGCGAGTTAAATTTGAATAATGTCTGGTACAATGACTAGTTTAGTCACAAGTTACCGCTTAAATTTGAATTCCTCAGACTATCGAGACAGTTGCTATGTCACATGGTTCGGGGCAAGCTTTTGTATAGCAACCTCCAGATGAGCAAACCCTGGTACCATTGTGTCATACACATCCATTCAGAATTGTGTATGGGTGTTCACCGTCTCTTACGTAACTAAGCAAAAGCTTGCCCCTAATCATGTGACATAGCAACTGTCTCGATAGTCTGAGGAATTCAAATTTAAGCGGTAACTTGTGACTAAACAAGTCATTGTACCAGACATTATTCAAATGTAACTCGCAAATGGCTTATTAGTTGCGATGATCGTAACCCTCTCTAGTATTTTAAAATAATTGGTGACTGTATGCATGTGACTGCGGTTTCATTGTTGGGGCTGGACTTGTACACATGCATATAGAGCCACGCAGTGCAGGGGAGACTTGATAAATTTAGGCTTTTAAAGTTGGCCCTATTTTACTTGGCAAGTGGACTCTGCTGGAGAAGTGGGCAAGTGGGAGTGCATTTAGTTGGGTGCTCAAGACAGGAAAGGAAATGCTGTGACTCGGTCGCCACACCATGATGGGAACTAGATATCAGCCGGTCAGTCCGTGAAACCGGACTCGCGGCGCTTTATAAGCATGACATGTCACCCCGTAATTTTTACATTGTTTACCCAAGCCGTATTTTTTATTTTTTTCATCTGTACGAAAAACACAAATCAGAATAATGCAACATAATTTGTTGGTTTAATTGCCGCGTAGCATTTAATTTTCTTTTCCGTTGCAATTAATATATAATTTTTATTTATTAATTTTTTGGGTAGGGAAATTTTTCAAGATTGATGCCCGGACGTAGGGAAACCTTCACCGGCGTTGAGGTGTTTTCACTTGGAAGGAAACAAACTAGACGGGCCTTGGACTCCCCACTAAATAAACTCCCATAGGAACCAATACTAAAAATCGTGTAAGTCTCCGGACAACTATTAACTTCAGAATTCTTTTCAATTTTTGGCAGGTCAGCCGTTTGGAATTTTTTCTAGCGACCCCAGAAAAAAACACACCAGAAAATGAAATTTTCCCTAAACCGACTTGCTGCCAGTTTTCGTGAAGCACTTCTCCACTTCCCCGGTCAAATAGGGCCAACTTTAACGCCTAAATTGATCAAGTCTCCTCAAAAGTTGAAGCACAGAACCCCCAGGTTGTGATAGATTCTTATATTTACGCAATCTATTAATAGCATGACCCCCAAAACGTTCTAATTCAAAATAATTATACCGTTTATTGGGTGTTTTTTTTATTTATTATTTTTTATTTTATTTATTTTATTTTTTTTGGGGGGGGGGGTCTCAACTTTTTAAGATTAATCTTTTTTGTTTTTGGTTTGCTTCATTTATTGAATTGTTTATTTCATTGATTTGCTTATATATTTCTTCTTCCTTTTTCATTTTGTTAATTTTTGAGTCTCCATTCAGTATAGATACATGTTGCCGTCTGTTGTTTTCTCCCAGTCTGGTTGGGTGCACTCGTATGGCTATACATTGTAAACTCACGGGTAAAAGTACCAACACCTTACTAGCGCAGTGGGATAAGGTGCTGGGACTGTCTCAACACTTGGACCACGCGATCCGGGTTCGAATGCCGTCTGCACTAATATAGGTTCAAGGCCTTTTGCTGTCTGTGGCAACAGTGTGATTGGGATCTGCCTTGCTTCCTCCCCTAAAGTGGTCAGGGCCCTAGTGGCTAGGCAGGGGAGACAGGGGAGGATATGCTGCTGGGTCAATTTGCCACAAAATAAGGGAACTAATCGTTGCTGCAGAAGAGGGGCGTAGTGTGCGCTATCTAAACCTCTCCAGCGCGTGAACGCCTGACACTACCAGCAACGTAACTTTTTAATCTTTTTTTAAATATAATATAAGGTATGAGATTTTACTGTGACGCTTTTTTTGGTTATTTTATTTATTTATTTATTGTTTATTATTTTCATTTTTGTCATTTGTTGATGCAACTACGCAATAAAAGTTACATGAAATACTGCAAAAAACATTTTATTGAAGAAACAATTGCAAAAAAAGAAACCCAAAACACTGTATCAGAATAAGCCATTTGCGAGTTAAATTTGAATAATGTCTGGTACAATGACTAGTTTAGTCACAAGTTACCGCTTAAATTTGAATTCCTCAGACTATCGAGACAGTTGCTATGTCACATGGTTCGGGGCAAGCTTTTGTATAGCAACCTCCAGATGAGCAAACCCTGGTACCATTGTGTCATACACATCCATTCAGAATTGTGTATGGGTGTTCACCGTCTCTTACGTAACTAAGCAAAAGCTTGCCCCTAATCATGTGACATAGCAACTGTCTCGATAGTCTGAGGAATTCAAATTTAAGCGGTAACTTGTGACTAAACAAGTCATTGTACCAGACATTATTCAAATGTAACTCGCAAATGGCTTATTAGTTGCGATGATCGTAACCCTCTCTAGTATTTTAAAATAATTGGTGACTGTATGCATGTGACTGCGGTTTCATTGTTGGGGCTGGACTTGTACACATGCATATAGAGCCACGCAGTGCAGGGGAGACTTGATAAATTTAGGCTTTTAAAGTTGGCCCTATTTTACTTGGCAAGTGGACTCTGCTGGAGAAGTGGGCAAGTGGGAGTGCATTTAGTTGGGTGCTCAAGACAGGAAAGGAAATGATGTGACTCGGTCGCCACACCATGATGGGAACTAGATATCAGCCGGTCAGTCCGTGAAACCGGACTCGCGGCGCTTTATAAGCATGACATGTCACCCCGTAATTTTTACATTGTTTACCCAAGCCGTATTTTTTATTTTTTTCATCTGTACGAAAAACACAAATCAGAATAATGCAACATAATTTGTTGGTTTAATTGCCGCGTAGCATTTAATTTTCTTTTCCGTTGCAATTAATATATAATTTTTATTTATTAATTTTTTGGGTAGGGAAATTTTTCAAGATTGATGCCCGGACGTAGGGAAACCTTCACCGGCGTTGAGGTGTTTTCACTTGGAAGGAAACAAACTAGACGGGCCTTGGACTCCCCACTAAATAAACTCCCATAGGAACCAATACTAAAAATCGTGTAAGTCTCCGGACAACTATTAACTTCAGAATTCTTTTCAATTTTTGGCAGGTCAGCCGTTTGGAATTTTTTCTAGCGACCCCAGAAAAAAACACACCAGAAAATGAAATTTTCCCTAAACCGACTTGCTGCCAGTTTTCGTGAAGCACTTCTCCACTTCCCCGGTCAAATAGGGCCAACTTTAACGCCTAAATTGATCAAGTCTCCTCAAAAGTTGAAGCACAGAACCCCCAGGTTGTGATAGATTCTTATATTTACGCAATCTATTAATAGCATGACCCCCAAAACGTTCTAATTCAAAATAATTATACCGTTTATTGGGTGTTTTTTTTATTTATTATTTTTTATTTTATTTATTTTATTTTTTTTGGGGGGGGGGGTCTCAACTTTTTAAGATTAATCTTTTTTGTTTTTGGTTTGCTTCATTTATTGAATTGTTTATTTCATTGATTTGCTTATATATTTCTTCTTCCTTTTTCATTTTGTTAATTTTTGAGTCTCCATTCAGTATAGATACATGTTGCCGTCTGTTGTTTTCTCCCAGTCTGGTTGGGTGCACTCGTATGGCTATACATTGTAAACTCACGGGTAAAAGTACCAACACCTTACTAGCGCAGTGGGATAAGGTGCTGGGACTGTCTCAACACTTGGACCACGCGATCCGGGTTCGAATGCCGTCTGCACTAATATAGGTTCAAGGCCTTTTGCTGTCTGTGGCAACAGTGTGATTGGGATCTGCCTTGCTTCCTCCCCTAAAGTGGTCAGGGCCCTAGTGGCTAGGCAGGGGAGACAGGGGAGGATATGCTGCTGGGTCAATTTGCCACAAAATAAGGGAACTAATCGTTGCTGCAGAAGAGGGGCGTAGTGTGCGCTATCTAAACCTCTCCAGCGCGTGAACGCCTGACACTACCAGCAACGTAACTTTTTAATCTTTTTTTAAATATAATATAAGGTATGAGATTTTACTGTGACGCTTTTTTTGGTTATTTTATTTATTTATTTATTGTTTATTATTTTCATTTTTGTCATTTGTTGATGCAACTACGCAATAAAAGTTACATGAAATACTGCAAAAAACATTTTATTGAAGAAACAATTGCAAAAAAAGAAACCCAAAACACTGTATCAGAATAAGCCATTTGCGAGTTAAATTTGAATAATGTCTGGTACAATGACTAGTTTAGTCACAAGTTACCGCTTAAATTTGAATTCCTCAGACTATCGAGACAGTTGCTATGTCACATGGTTCGGGGCAAGCTTTTGTATAGCAACCTCCAGATGAGCAAACCCTGGTACCATTGTGTCATACACATCCATTCAGAATTGTGTATGGGTGTTCACCGTCTCTTACGTAACTAAGCAAAAGCTTGCCCCTAATCATGTGACATAGCAACTGTCTCGATAGTCTGAGGAATTCAAATTTAAGCGGTAACTTGTGACTAAACAAGTCATTGTACCAGACATTATTCAAATGTAACTCGCAAATGGCTTATTAGTTGCGATGATCGTAACCCTCTCTAGTATTTTAAAATAATTGGTGACTGTATGCATGTGACTGCGGTTTCATTGTTGGGGCTGGACTTGTACACATGCATATAGAGCCACGCAGTGCAGGGGAGACTTGATAAATTTAGGCTTTTAAAGTTGGCCCTATTTTACTTGGCAAGTGGACTCTGCTGGAGAAGTGGGCAAGTGGGAGTGCATTTAGTTGGGTGCTCAAGACAGGAAAGGAAATGATGTGACTCGGTCGCCACACCATGATGGGAACTAGATATCAGCCGGTCAGTCCGTGAAACCGGACTCGCGGCGCTTTATAAGCATGACATGTCACCCCGTAATTTTTACATTGTTTACCCAAGCCGTATTTTTTATTTTTTTCATCTGTACGAAAAACACAAATCAGAATAATGCAACATAATTTGTTGGTTTAATTGCCGCGTAGCATTTAATTTTCTTTTCCGTTGCAATTAATATATAATTTTTATTTATTAATTTTTTGGGTAGGGAAATTTTTCAAGATTGATGCCCGGACGTAGGGAAACCTTCACCGGCGTTGAGGTGTTTTCACTTGGAAGGAAACAAACTAGACGGGCCTTGGACTCCCCACTAAATAAACTCCCATAGGAACCAATACTAAAAATCGTGTAAGTCTCCGGACAACTATTAACTTCAGAATTCTTTTCAATTTTTGGCAGGTCAGCCGTTTGGAATTTTTTCTAGCGACCCCAGAAAAAAACACACCAGAAAATGAAATTTTCCCTAAACCGACTTGCTGCCAGTTTTCGTGAAGCACTTCTCCACTTCCCCGGTCAAATAGGGCCAACTTTAACGCCTAAATTGATCAAGTCTCCTCAAAAGTTGAAGCACAGAACCCCCAGGTTGTGATAGATTCTTATATTTACGCAATCTATTAATAGCATGACCCCCAAAACGTTCTAATTCAAAATAATTATACCGTTTATTGGGTGTTTTTTTTATTTATTATTTTTTATTTTATTTATTTATTTTTTGTTGGGGGGGGGGGTCTCAACTTTTAAGATTAATCTTTTTTGTTTTTGGTTTGCTTCATTTATTGAATTGTTTATTTCATTGATTTGCTTATATATTTCTTCTTCCTTTTTCATTTTGTTAATTTTTGAGTCTCCATTCAGTATAGATACATGTTGCCGTCTGTTGTTTTCTCCCAGTCTGGTTGGGTGCACTCGTATGGCTATACATTGTAAACTCACGGGTAAAAGTACCAACACCTTACTAGCGCAGTGGGATAAGGTGCTGGGACTGTCTCAACACTTGGACCACGCGATCCGGGTTCGAATGCCGTCTGCACTAATATAGGTTCAAGGCCTTTTGCTGTCTGTGGCAACAGTGTGATTGGGATCTGCCTTGCTTCCTCCCCTAAAGTGGTCAGGGCCCTAGTGGCTAGGCAGGGGAGACAGGGGAGGATATGCTGCTGGGTCAATTTGCCACAAAATAAGGGAACTAATCGTTGCTGCAGAAGAGGGGCGTAGTGTGCGCTATCTAAACCTCTCCAGCGCGTGAACGCCTGACACTACCAGCAACGTAACTTTTTAATCTTTTTTTAAATATAATATAAGGTAAGAGATTTTACTGTGACGCTTTTTTTGGTTATTTTATTTATTTATTTATTGTTTATTATTTTCATTTTTGTCATTTGTTGATGCAACTACGCAATAAAAGTTACATGAAATACTGCAAAAAACATTTTATTGAAGAAACAATTGCAAAAAAAGAAACCCAAAACACTGTATCAGAATAAGCCATTTGCGAGTTAAATTTGAATAATGTCTGGTACAATGACTAGTTTAGTCACAAGTTACCGCTTAAATTTGAATTCCTCAGACTATCGAGACAGTTGCTATGTCACATGGTTCGGGGCAAGCTTTTGTATAGCAACCTCCAGATGAGCAAACCCTGGTACCATTGTGTCATACACATCCATTCAGAATTGTGTATGGGTGTTCACCGTCTCTTACGTAACTAAGCAAAAGCTTGCCCCTAATCATGTGACATAGCAACTGTCTCGATAGTCTGAGGAATTCAAATTTAAGCGGTAACTTGTGACTAAACAAGTCATTGTACCAGACATTATTCAAATGTAACTCGCAAATGGCTTATTAGTTGCGATGATCGTAACCCTCTCTAGTATTTTAAAATAATTGGTGACTGTATGCATGTGACTGCGGTTTCATTGTTGGGGCTGGACTTGTACACATGCATATAGAGCCACGCAGTGCAGGGGAGACTTGATAAATTTAGGCTTTTAAAGTTGGCCCTATTTTACTTGGCAAGTGGACTCTGCTGGAGAAGTGGGCAAGTGGGAGTGCATTTAGTTGGGTGCTCAAGACAGGAAAGGAAATGCTGTGACTCGGTCGCCACACCATGATGGGAACTAGATATCAGCCGGTCAGTCCGTGAAACCGGACTCGCGGCGCTTTATAAGCATGACATGTCACCCCGTAATTTTTACATTGTTTACCCAAGCCGTATTTTTTATTTTTTTCATCTGTACGAAAAACACAAATCAGAATAATGCAACATAATTTGTTGGTTTAATTGCCGCGTAGCATTTAATTTTCTTTTCCGTTGCAATTAATATATAATTTTTATTTATTAATTTTTTGGGTAGGGAAATTTTTCAAGATTGATGCCCGGACGTAGGGAAACCTTCACCGGCGTTGAGGTGTTTTCACTTGGAAGGAAACAAACTAGACGGGCCTTGGACTCCCCACTAAATAAACTCCCATAGGAACCAATGCTAAAAATCGTGTAAGTCTCCGGACAACTATTAACTTCAGAATTCTTTTCAATTTTTGGCAGGTCAGCCGTTTGGAATTTTTTCTAGCGACCCCAGAAAAAAACACACCAGAAAATGAAATTTTCCATAAACCGACTTGCTGCCAGTTTTCGTGAAGCACTTCTCCACTTCCCCGGTCAAATAGGGCCAACTTTAACGCCTAAATTGATCAAGTCTCCTCAAAAGTTGAAGCACAGAACCCCCAGGTTGTGATAGATTCTTATATTTACGCAATCTATTAATAGCATGACCCCCAAAACGTTCTAATTCAAAATAATTATACCGTTTATTGGGTGTTTTTTTTATTTATTATTTTTTATTTTATTTATTTATTTTTTGTTGGGGGGGGGGTCTCAACTTTTAAGATTAATCTTTTTTGTTTTTGGTTTGCTTCATTTATTGAATTGTTTATTTCATTGATTTGCTTATATATTTCTTCTTCCTTTTTCATTTTGTTAATTTTTGAGTCTCCATTCAGTATAGATACATGTTGCCGTCTGTTGTTTTCTCCCAGTCTGGTTGGGTGCACTCGTATGGCTATACATTGTAAACTCACGGGTAAAAGTACCAACACCTTACTAGCGCAGTGGGATAAGGTGCTGGGACTGTCTCAACACTTGGACCACGCGATCCGGGTTCGAATGCCGTCTGCACTAATATAGGTTCAAGGCCTTTTGCTGTCTGTGGCAACAGTGTGATTGGGATCTGCCTTGCTTCCTCCCCTAAAGTGGTCAGGGCCCTAGTGGCTAGGCAGGGGAGACAGGGGAGGATATGCTGCTGGGTCAATTTGCCACAAAATAAGGGAACTAATCGTTGCTGCAGAAGAGGGGCGTAGTGTGCGCTATCTAAACCTCTCCAGCGCGTGAACGCCTGACACTACCAGCAACGTAACTTTTTAATCTTTTTTTAAATATAATATAAGGTATGAGATTTTACTGTGACGCTTTGTTTGGTTATTTTATTTATTTATTTATTGTTTATTATTTTCATTTTTGTCATTTGTTGATGCAACTACGCAATAAAAGTTACATGAAATACTGCAAAAAACATTTTATTGAAGAAACAATTGCAAAAAAAGAAACCCAAAACACTGTATCAGAATAAGCCATTTGCGAGTTAAATTTGAATAATGTCTGGTACAATGACTAGTTTAGTCACAAGTTACCGCTTAAATTTGAATTCCTCAGACTATCGAGACAGTTGCTATGTCACATGGTTCGGGGCAAGCTTTTGTATAGCAACCTCCAGATGAGCAAACCCTGGTACCATTGTGTCATACACATCCATTCAGAATTGTGTATGGGTGTTCACCGTCTCTTACGTAACTAAGCAAAAGCTTGCCCCTAATCATGTGACATAGCAACTGTCTCGATAGTCTGAGGAATTCAAATTTAAGCGGTAACTTGTGACTAAACAAGTCATTGTACCAGACATTATTCAAATGTAACTCGCAAATGGCTTATTAGTTGCGATGATCGTAACCCTCTCTAGTATTTTAAAATAATTGGTGACTGTATGCATGTGACTGCGGTTTCATTGTTGGGGCTGGACTTGTACACATGCATATAGAGCCACGCAGTGCAGGGGAGACTTGATAAATTTAGGCTTTTAAAGTTGGCCCTATTTTACTTGGCAAGTGGACTCTGCTGGAGAAGTGGGCAAGTGGGAGTGCATTTAGTTGGGTGCTCAAGACAGGAAAGGAAATGCTGTGACTCGGTCGCCACACCATGATGGGAACTAGATATCAGCCGGTCAGTCCGTGAAACCGGACTCGCGGCGCTTTATAAGCATGACATGTCACCCCGTAATTTTTACATTGTTTACCCAAGCCGTATTTTTTATTTTTTTCATCTGTACGAAAAACACAAATCAGAATAATGCAACATAATTTGTTGGTTTAATTGCCGCGTAGCATTTAATTTTCTTTTCCGTTGCAATTAATATATAATTTTTATTTATTAATTTTTTGGGTAGGGAAATTTTTCAAGATTGATGCCCGGACGTAGGGAAACCTTCACCGGCGTTGAGGTGTTTTCACTTGGAAGGAAACAAACTAGACGGGCCTTGGACTCCCCACTAAATAAACTCCCATAGGAACCAATGCTAAAAATCGTGTAAGTCTCCGGACAACTATTAACTTCAGAATTCTTTTCAATTTTTGGCAGGTCAGCCGTTTGGAATTTTTTCTAGCGACCCCAGAAAAAAAAACACCAGAAAATGAAATTTTCCCTAAACCGACTTGCTGCCAGTTTTCGTGAAGCACTTCTCCACTTCCCCGGTCAAATAGGGCCAACTTTAACGCCTAAATTGATCAAGTCTCCTCAAAAGTTGAAGCACAGAACCCCCAGGTTGTGATAGATTCTTATATTTACGCAATCTATTAATAGCATGACCCCCAAAACGTTCTAATTCAAAATAATTATACCGTTTATTGGGTGTTTTTTTTATTTATTATTTTTTATTTTATTTTTTTATTTTTTTTTGGGGGGGGGTCTCAACTTTTAAGATTAATCTTTTTTGTTTTTGGTTTGCTTCATTTATTGAATTGTTTATTTCATTGATTTGCTTATATATTTCTTCTTCCTTTTTCATTTTGTTAATTTTTGAGTCTCCATTCAGTATAGATACATGTTGCCGTCTGTTGTTTTCTCCCAGTCTGGTTGGGTGCACTCGTATGGCTATACATTGTAAACTCACGGGTAAAAGTACCAACACCTTACTAGCGCAGTGGGATAAGGTGCTGGGACTGTCTCAACACTTGGACCACGCGATCCGGGTTCGAATGCCGTCTGCACTAATATAGGTTCAAGGCCTTTTGCTGTCTGTGGCAACAGTGTGATTGGGATCTGCCTTGCTTCCTCCCCTAAAGTGGTCAGGGCCCTAGTGGCTAGGCAGGGGAGACAGGGGAGGATATGCTGCTGGGTCAATTTGCCACAAAATAAGGGAACTAATCGTTGCTGCAGAAGAGGGGCGTAGTGTGCGCTATCTAAACCTCTCCAGCGCGTGAACGCCTGACACTACCAGCAACGTAACTTTTTAATCTTTTTTTAAATATAATATAAGGTATGAGATTTTACTGTGACGCTTTTTTTGGTTATTTTATTTATTTATTTATTGTTTATTATTTTCATTTTTGTCATTTGTTGATGCAACTACGCAATAAAAGTTACATGAAATACTGCAAAAAACATTTTATTGAAGAAACAATTGCAAAAAAAGAAACCCAAAACACTGTATCAGAATAAGCCATTTGCGAGTTAAATTTGAATAATGTCTGGTACAATGACTAGTTTAGTCACAAGTTACCGCTTAAATTTGAATTCCTCAGACTATCGAGACAGTTGCTATGTCACATGGTTCGGGGCAAGCTTTTGTATAGCAACCTCCAGATGAGCAAACCCTGGTACCATTGTGTCATACACATCCATTCAGAATTGTGTATGGTGTTCACCGTCTCTTACGTAACTAAGCAAAAGCTTGCCCCTAATCATGTGACATAGCAACTGTCTCGATAGTCTGAGGAATTCAAATTTAAGCGGTAACTTGTGACTAAACAAGTCATTGTACCAGACATTATTCAAATGTAACTCGCAAATGGCTTATTAGTTGCGATGATCGTAACCCTCTCTAGTATTTTAAAATAATTGGTGACTGTATGCATGTGACTGCGGTTTCATTGTTGGGGCTGGACTTGTACACATGCATATAGAGCCACGCAGTGCAGGGGAGACTTGATAAATTTAGGCTTTTAAAGTTGGCCCTATTTTACTTGGCAAGTGGACTCTGCTGGAGAAGTGGGCAAGTGGGAGTGCATTTAGTTGGGTGCTCAAGACAGGAAAGGAAATGCTGTGACTCGGTCGCCACACCATGATGGGAACTAGATATCAGCCGGTCAGTCCGTGAAACCGGACTCGCGGCGCTTTATAAGCATGACATGTCACCCCGTAATTTTTACATTGTTTACCCAAGCCGTATTTTTTATTTTTTTCATCTGTACGAAAAACACAAATCAGAATAATGCAACATAATTTGTTGGTTTAATTGCCGCGTAGCATTTAATTTTCTTTTCCGTTGCAATTAATATATAATTTTTATTTATTAATTTTTTGGGTAGGGAAATTTTTCAAGATTGATGCCCGGACGTAGGGAAACCTTCACCGGCGTTGAGGTGTTTTCACTTGGAAGGAAACAAACTAGACGGGCCTTGGACTCCCCACTAAATAAACTCCCATAGGAACCAATGCTAAAAATCGTGTAAGTCTCCGGACAACTATTAACTTCAGAATTCTTTTCAATTTTTGGCAGGTCAGCCGTTTGGAATTTTTTCTAGCGACCCCAGAAAAAAACACACCAGAAAATGAAATTTTCCCTAAACCGACTTGCTGCCAGTTTTCGTGAAGCACTTCTCCACTTCCCCGGTCAAATAGGGCCAACTTTAACGCCTAAATTGATCAAGTCTCCTCAAAAGTTGAAGCACAGAACCCCCAGGTTGTGATAGATTCTTATATTTACGCAATCTATTAATAGCATGACCCCCAAAACGTTCTAATTCAAAATAATTATACCGTTTATTGGGTGTTTTTTTATTTTTTATTTTTTTATTTTATTTATTTTATTTTTTATTTTTTTGGGGGGGTCTCAACTTTTAAGATTAATCTTTTTTGTTTTTGGTTTGCTTCATTTATTGAATTGTTTATTTCATTGATTTGCTTATATATTTCTTCTTCCTTTTTCATTTTGTTAATTTTTGAGTCTCCATTCAGTATAGATACATGTTGCCGTCTGTTGTTTTCTCCCAGTCTGGTTGGGTGCACTCGTATGGCTATACATTGTAAACTCACGGGTAAAAGTACCAACACCTTACTAGCGCAGTGGGATAAGGTGCTGGGACTGTCTCAACACTTGGACCACGCGATCCGGGTTCGAATGCCGTCTGCACTAATATAGGTTCAAGGCCTTTTGCTGTCTGTGGCAACAGTGTGATTGGGATCTGCCTTGCTTCCTCCCCTAAAGTGGTCAGGGCCCTAGTGGCTAGGCAGGGGAGACAGGGGAGGATATGCTGCTGGGTCAATTTGCCACAAAATAAGGGAACTAATCGTTGCTGCAGAAGAGGGGCGTAGTGTGCGCTATCTAAACCTCTCCAGCGCGTGAACGCCTGACACTACCAGCAACGTAACTTTTTAATCTTTTTTTAAATATAATATAAGGTATGAGATTTTACTGTGACGCTTTTTTTGGTTATTTTATTTATTTATTTATTGTTTATTATTTTCATTTTTGTCATTTGTTGATGCAACTACGCAATAAAAGTTACATGAAATACTGCAAAAAACATTTTATTGAAGAAACAATTGCAAAAAAAGAAACCCAAAACACTGTATCAGAATAAGCCATTTGCGAGTTAAATTTGAATAATGTCTGGTACAATGACTAGTTTAGTCACAAGTTACCGCTTAAATTTGAATTCCTCAGACTATCGAGACAGTTGCTATGTCACATGGTTCGGGGCAAGCTTTTGTATAGCAACCTCCAGATGAGCAAACCCTGGTACCATTGTGTCATACACATCCATTCAGAATTGTGTATGGGTGTTCACCGTCTCTTACGTAACTAAGCAAAAGCTTGCCCCTAATCATGTGACATAGCAACTGTCTCGATAGTCTGAGGAATTCAAATTTAAGCGGTAACTTGTGACTAAACAAGTCATTGTACCAGACATTATTCAAATGTAACTCGCAAATGGCTTATTAGTTGCGATGATCGTAACCCTCTCTAGTATTTTAAAATAATTGGTGACTGTATGCATGTGACTGCGGTTTCATTGTTGGGGCTGGACTTGTACACATGCATATAGAGCCACTCAGTGCAGGGGAGACTTGATAAATTTAGGCTTTTAAAGTTGGCCCTATTTTACTTGGCAAGTGGACTCTGCTGGAGAAGTGGGCAAGTGGGAGTGCATTTAGTTGGGTGCTCAAGACAGGAAAGGAAATGCTGTGACTCGGTCGCCACACCATGATGGGAACTAGATATCAGCCGGTCAGTCCGTGAAACCGGACTCGCGGCGCTTTATAAGCATGACATGTCACCCCGTAATTTTTACATTGTTTACCCAAGCCGTATTTTTAATTTTTTTCATCTGTACGAAAAACACAAATCAGAATAATGCAACATAATTTGTTGGTTTAATTGCCGCGTAGCATTTAATTTTCTTTTCCGTTGCAATTAATATATAATTTTTATTTATTAATTTTTTGGGTAGGGAAATTTTTCAAGATTGATGCCCGGACGTAGGGAAACCTTCACCGGCGTTGAGGTGTTTTCACTTGGAAGGAAACAAACTAGACGGGCCTTGGACTCCCCACTAAATAAACTCCCATAGGAACCAATGCTAAAAATCGTGTAAGTCTCCGGACAACTATTAACTTCAGAATTCTTTTCAATTTTTGGCAGGTCAGCCGTTTGGAATTTTTTCTAGCGACCCCAGAAAAAAACACACCAGAAAATGAAATTTTCCCTAAACCGACTTGCTGCCAGTTTTCGTGAAGCACTTCTCCACTTCCCCGGTCAAATAGGGCCAACTTTAACGCCTAAATTGATCAAGTCTCCTCAAAAGTTGAAGCACAGAACCCCCAGGTTGTGATAGATTCTTATATTTACGCAATCTATTAATAGCATGACCCCCAAAACGTTCTAATTCAAAATAATTATACCGTTTATTGGGTGTTTTTTTATTTTTTATTTTTTTATTTTATTTATTTTATTTTTTATTTTTTTTGGGGGGGGTCTCAACTTTTAAGATTAATCTTTTTTGTTTTTGGTTTGCTTCATTTATTGAATTGTTTATTTCATTGATTTGCTTATATATTTCTTCTTCCTTTTTCATTTTGTTAATTTTTGAGTCTCCATTCAGTATAGATACATGTTGCCGTCTGTTGTTTTCTCCCAGTCTGGTTGGGTGCACTCGTATGGCTATACATTGTAAACTCACGGGTAAAAGTACCAACACCTTACTAGCGCAGTGGGATAAGGTGCTGGGACTGTCTCAACACTTGGACCACGCGATCCGGGTTCGAATGCCGTCTGCACTAATATAGGTTCAAGGCCTTTTGCTGTCTGTGGCAACAGTGTGATTGGGATCTGCCTTGCTTCCTCCCCTAAAGTGGTCAGGGCCCTAGTGGCTAGGCAGGGGAGACAGGGGAGGATATGCTGCTGGGTCAATTTGCCACAAAATAAGGGAACTAATCGTTGCTGCAGAAGAGGGGCGTAGTGTGCGCTATCTAAACCTCTCCAGCGCGTGAACGCCTGACACTACCAGCAACGTAACTTTTTAATCTTTTTTTAAATATAATATAAGGTATGAGATTTTACTGTGACGCTTTTTTTGGTTATTTTATTTATTTATTTATTGTTTATTATTTTCATTTTTGTCATTTGTTGATGCAACTACGCAATAAAAGTTACATGAAATACTGCAAAAAACATTTTATTGAAGAAACAATTGCAAAAAAAGAAACCCAAAACACTGTATCAGAATAAGCCATTTGCGAGTTAAATTTGAATAATGTCTGGTACAATGACTAGTTTAGTCACAAGTTACCGCTTAAATTTGAATTCCTCAGACTATCGAGACAGTTGCTATGTCACATGGTTCGGGGCAAGCTTTTGTATAGCAACCTCCAGATGAGCAAACCCTGGTACCATTGTGTCATACACATCCATTCAGAATTGTGTATGGGTGTTCACCGTCTCTTACGTAACTAAGCAAAAGCTTGCCCCTAATCATGTGACATAGCAACTGTCTCGATAGTCTGAGGAATTCAAATTTAAGCGGTAACTTGTGACTAAACAAGTCATTGTACCAGACATTATTCAAATGTAACTCGCAAATGGCTTATTAGTTGCGATGATCGTAACCCTCTCTAGTATTTTAAAATAATTGGTGACTGTATGCATGTGACTGCGGTTTCATTGTTGGGGCTGGACTTGTACACATGCATATAGAGCCACTCAGTGCAGGGGAGACTTGATAAATTTAGGCTTTTAAAGTTGGCCCTATTTTACTTGGCAAGTGGACTCTGCTGGAGAAGTGGGCAAGTGGGAGTGCATTTAGTTGGGTGCTCAAGACAGGAAAGGAAATGCTGTGACTCGGTCGCCACACCATGATGGGAACTAGATATCAGCCGGTCAGTCCGTGAAACCGGACTCGCGGCGCTTTATAAGCATGACATGTCACCCCGTAATTTTTACATTGTTTACCCAAGCCGTATTTTTAATTTTTTTCATCTGTACGAAAAACACAAATCAGAATAATGCAACATAATTTGTTGGTTTAATTGCCGCGTAGCATTTAATTTTCTTTTCCGTTGCAATTAATATATAATTTTTATTTATTAATTTTTTGGGTAGGGAAATTTTTCAAGATTGATGCCCGGACGTAGGGAAACCTTCACCGGCGTTGAGGTGTTTTCACTTGGAAGGAAACAAACTAGACGGGCCTTGGACTCCCCACTAAATAAACTCCCATAGGAACCAATGCTAAAAATCGTGTAAGTCTCCGGACAACTATTAACTTCAGAATTCTTTTCAATTTTTGGCAGGTCAGCCGTTTGGAATTTTTTCTAGCGACCCCAGAAAAAAACACACCAGAAAATGAAATTTTCCCTAAACCGACTTGCTGCCAGTTTTCGTGAAGCACTTCTCCACTTCCCCGGTCAAATAGGGCCAACTTTAACGCCTAAATTGATCAAGTCTCCTCAAAAGTTGAAGCACAGAACCCCCAGGTTGTGATAGATTCTTATATTTACGCAATCTATTAATAGCATGACCCCCAAAACGTTCTAATTCAAAATAATTATACCGTTTATTGGGTGTTTTTTTTATTTATTATTTTTTATTTTATTTATTTTATTTTTTTTGGGGGGGGGGGTCTCAACTTTTTAAGATTAATCTTTTTTGTTTTTGGTTTGCTTCATTTATTGAATTGTTTATTTCATTGATTTGCTTATATATTTCTTCTTCCTTTTTCATTTTGTTAATTTTTGAGTCTCCATTCAGTATAGATACATGTTGCCGTCTGTTGTTTTCTCCCAGTCTGGTTGGGTGCACTCGTATGGCTATACATTGTAAACTCACGGGTAAAAGTACCAACACCTTACTAGCGCAGTGGGATAAGGTGCTGGGACTGTCTCAACACTTGGACCACGCGATCCGGGTTCGAATGCCGTCTGCACTAATATAGGTTCAAGGCCTTTTGCTGTCTGTGGCAACAGTGTGATTGGGATCTGCCTTGCTTCCTCCCCTAAAGTGGTCAGGGCCCTAGTGGCTAGGCAGGGGAGACAGGGGAGGATATGCTGCTGGGTCAATTTGCCACAAAATAAGGGAACTAATCGTTGCTGCAGAAGAGGGGCGTAGTGTGCGCTATCTAAACCTCTCCAGCGCGTGAACGCCTGACACTACCAGCAACGTAACTTTTTAATCTTTTTTTAAATATAATATAAGGTATGAGATTTTACTGTGACGCTTTTTTTGGTTATTTTATTTATTTATTTATTGTTTATTATTTTCATTTTTGTCATTTGTTGATGCAACTACGCAATAAAAGTTACATGAAATACTGCAAAAAACATTTTATTGAAGAAACAATTGCAAAAAAAGAAACCCAAAACACTGTATCAGAATAAGCCATTTGCGAGTTAAATTTGAATAATGTCTGGTACAATGACTAGTTTAGTCACAAGTTACCGCTTAAATTTGAATTCCTCAGACTATCGAGACAGTTGCTATGTCACATGGTTCGGGGCAAGCTTTTGTATAGCAACCTCCAGATGAGCAAACCCTGGTACCATTGTGTCATACACATCCATTCAGAATTGTGTATGGGTGTTCACCGTCTCTTACGTAACTAAGCAAAAGCTTGCCCCTAATCATGTGACATAGCAACTGTCTCGATAGTCTGAGGAATTCAAATTTAAGCGGTAACTTGTGACTAAACAAGTCATTGTACCAGACATTATTCAAATGTAACTCGCAAATGGCTTATTAGTTGCGATGATCGTAACCCTCTCTAGTATTTTAAAATAATTGGTGACTGTATGCATGTGACTGCGGTTTCATTGTTGGGGCTGGACTTGTACCACATGCATATAGAGCCACGCAGTGCAGGGGAGACTTGATAAATTTAGGCTTTTAAAGTTGGCCCTATTTTACTTGGCAAGTGGACTCTGCTGGAGAAGTGGGCAAGTGGGAGTGCATTTAGTTGGGTGCTCAAGACAGGAAAGGAAATGCTGTGACTCGGTCGCCACACCATGATGGGAACTAGATATCAGCCGGTCAGTCCGTGAAACCGGACTCGCGGCGCTTTATAAGCATGACATGTCACCCCGTAATTTTTACATTGTTTACCCAAGCCGTATTTTTTATTTTTTTCATCTGTACGAAAAACACAAATCAGAATAATGCAACATAATTTGTTGGTTTAATTGCCGCGTAGCATTTAATTTTCTTTTCCGTTGCAATTAATATATAATTTTTATTTATTAATTTTTTGGGTAGGGAAATTTTTCAAGATTGATGCCCGGACGTAGGGAAACCTTCACCGGCGTTGAGGTGTTTTCACTTGGAAGGAAACAAACTAGACGGGCCTTGGACTCCCCACTAAATAAACTCCCATAGGAACCAATGCTAAAAAACGTGTAAGTCTCCGGACAACTATTAACTTCAGAATTCTTTTCAATTTTTGGCAGGTCAGCCGTTTGGAATTTTTTCTAGCGACCCCAGAAAAAAAACCACCAGAAAATGAAATTTTCCCTAAACCGACTTGCTGCCAGTTTTCGTGAAGCACTTCTCCACTTCCCCGGTCAAATAGGGCCAACTTTAACGCCTAAATTGATCAAGTCTCCTCAAAAGTTGAAGCACAGAACCCCCAGGTTGTGATAGATTCTTATATTTACGCAATCTATTAATAGCATGACCCCCAAAACGTTCTAATTCAAAATAATTATACCGTTTATTGGGTGTTTTTTTTATTTATTATTTTTTATTTTATTTATTTTATTTTTTTGGGGGGGGGGGGTCTCAACTTTTTAAGATTAATCTTTTTTGTTTTTGGTTTGCTTCATTTATTGAATTGTTTATTTCATTGATTTGCTTATATATTTCTTCTTCCTTTTTCATTTTGTTAATTTTTGAGTCTCCATTCAGTATAGATACATGTTGCCGTCTGTTGTTTTCTCCCAGTCTGGTTGGGTGCACTCGTATGGCTATACATTGTAAACTCACGGGTAAAAGTACCAACACCTTACTAGCGCAGTGGGATAAGGTGCTGGGACTGTCTCAACACTTGGACCACGCGATCCGGGTTCGAATGCCGTCTGCACTAATATAGGTTCAAGGCCTTTTGCTGTCTGTGGCAACAGTGTGATTGGGATCTGCCTTGCTTCCTCCCCTAAAGTGGTCAGGGCCCTAGTGGCTAGGCAGGGGAGACAGGGGAGGATATGCTGCTGGGTCAATTTGCCACAAAATAAGGGAACTAATCGTTGCTGCAGAAGAGGGGCGTAGTGTGCGCTATCTAAACCTCTCCAGCGCGTGAACGCCTGACACTACCAGCAACGTAACTTTTTAATCTTTTTTTAAATATAATATAAGGTATGAGATTTTACTGTGACGCTTTTTTTGGTTATTTTATTTATTTATTTATTGTTTATTATTTTCATTTTTGTCATTTGTTGATGCAACTACGCAATAAAAGTTACATGAAATACTGCAAAAAACATTTTATTGAAGAAACAATTGCAAAAAAAGAAACCCAAAACACTGTATCAGAATAAGCCATTTGCGAGTTAAATTTGAATAATGTCTGGTACAATGACTAGTTTAGTCACAAGTTACCGCTTAAATTTGAATTCCTCAGACTATCGAGACAGTTGCTATGTCACATGGTTCGGGGCAAGCTTTTGTATAGCAACCTCCAGATGAGCAAACCCTGGTACCATTGTGTCATACACATCCATTCAGAATTGTGTATGGGTGTTCACCGTCTCTTACGTAACTAAGCAAAAGCTTGCCCCTAATCATGTGACATAGCAACTGTCTCGATAGTCTGAGGAATTCAAATTTAAGCGGTAACTTGTGACTAAACAAGTCATTGTACCAGACATTATTCAAATGTAACTCGCAAATGGCTTATTAGTTGCGATGATCGTAACCCTCTCTAGTATTTTAAAATAATTGGTGACTGTATGCATGTGACTGCGGTTTCATTGTTGGGGCTGGACTTGTACACATGCATATAGAGCCACGCAGTGCAGGGGAGACTTGATAAATTTAGGCTTTTAAAGTTGGCCCTATTTTACTTGGCAAGTGGACTCTGCTGGAGAAGTGGGCAAGTGGGAGTGCATTTAGTTGGGTGCTCAAGACAGGAAAGGAAATGCTGTGACTCGGTCGCCACACCATGATGGGAACTAGATATCAGCCGGTCAGTCCGTGAAACCGGACTCGCGGCGCTTTATAAGCATGACATGTCACCCCGTAATTTTTACATTGTTTACCCAAGCCGTATTTTTTATTTTTTTCATCTGTACGAAAAACACAAATCAGAATAATGCAACATAATTTGTTGGTTTAATTGCCGCGTAGCATTTAATTTTCTTTTCCGTTGCAATTAATATATAATTTTTATTTATTAATTTTTTGGGTAGGGAAATTTTTCAAGATTGATGCCCGGACGTAGGGAAACCTTCACCGGCGTTGAGGTGTTTTCACTTGGAAGGAAACAAACTAGACGGGCCTTGGACTCCCCACTAAATAAACTCCCATAGGAACCAATACTAAAAATCGTGTAAGTCTCCGGACAACTATTAACTTCAGAATTCTTTTCAATTTTTGGCAGGTCAGCCGTTTGGAATTTTTTCTAGCGACCCCAGAAAAAAACACACCAGAAAATGAAATTTTCCCTAAACCGACTTGCTGCCAGTTTTCGTGAAGCACTTCTCCACTTCCCCGGTCAAATAGGGCCAACTTTAACGCCTAAATTGATCAAGTCTCCTCAAAAGTTGAAGCACAGAACCCCCAGGTTGTGATAGATTCTTATATTTACGCAATCTATTAATAGCATGACCCCCAAAACGTTCTAATTCAAAATAATTATACCGTTTATTGGGTGTTTTTTTTATTTATTATTTTTTTTTTTTTTTATTTTATTTTTTTTTGGGGGGGGGGTCTCAACTTTTTAAGATTAATCTTTTTTGTTTTTGGTTTGCTTCATTTATTGAATTGTTTATTTCATTGATTTGCTTATATATTTCTTCTTCCTTTTTCATTTTGTTAATTTTTGAGTCTCCATTCAGTATAGATACATGTTGCCGTCTGTTGTTTTCTCCCAGTCTGGTTGGGTGCACTCGTATGGCTATACATTGTAAACTCACGGGTAAAAGTACCAACACCTTACTAGCGCAGTGGGATAAGGTGCTGGGACTGTCTCAACACTTGGACCACGCGATCCGGGTTCGAATGCCGTCTGCACTAATATAGGTTCAAGGCCTTTTGCTGTCTGTGGCAACAGTGTGATTGGGATCTGCCTTGCTTCCTCCCCTAAAGTGGTCAGGGCCCTAGTGGCTAGGCAGGGGAGACAGGGGAGGATATGCTGCTGGGTCAATTTGCCACAAAATAAGGGAACTAATCGTTGCTGCAGAAGAGGGGCGTAGTGTGCGCTATCTAAACCTCTCCAGCGCGGGAACGCCTGACACTACCAGCAACGTAACTTTTTAATCTTTTTTTAAATATAATATAAGGTATGAGATTTTACTGTGACGCTTTTTTTGGTTATTTTATTTATTTATTTATTGTTTATTATTTTCATTTTTGTCATTTGTTGATGCAACTACGCAATAAAAGTTACATGAAATACTGCAAAAAACATTTTATTGAAGAAACAATTGCAAAAAAAGAAACCCAAAACACTGTATCAGAATAAGCCATTTGCGAGTTAAATTTGAATAATGTCTGGTACAATGACTAGTTTAGTCACAAGTTACCGCTTAAATTTGAATTCCTCAGACTATCGAGACAGTTGCTATGTCACATGGTTCGGGGCAAGCTTTTGTATAGCAACCTCCAGATGAGCAAACCCTGGTACCATTGTGTCATACACATCCATTCAGAATTGTGTATGGGTGTTCACCGTCTCTTACGTAACTAAGCAAAAGCTTGCCCCTAATCATGTGACATAGCAACTGTCTCGATAGTCTGAGGAATTCAAATTTAAGCGGTAACTTGTGACTAAACAAGTCATTGTACCAGACATTATTCAAATGTAACTCGCAAATGGCTTATTAGTTGCGATGATCGTAACCCTCTCTAGTATTTTAAAATAATTGGTGACTGTATGCATGTGACTGCGGTTTCATTGTTGGGGCTGGACTTGTACACATGCATATAGAGCCACGCAGTGCAGGGGAGACTTGATAAATTTAGGCTTTTAAAGTTGGCCCTATTTTACTTGGCAAGTGGACTCTGCTGGAGAAGTGGGCAAGTGGGAGTGCATTTAGTTGGGTGCTCAAGACAGGAAAGGAAATGCTGTGACTCGGTCGCCACACCATGATGGGAACTAGATATCAGCCGGTCAGTCCGTGAAACCGGACTCGCGGCGCTTTATAAGCATGACATGTCACCCCGTAATTTTTACATTGTTTACCCAAGCCGTATTTTTTATTTTTTTCATCTGTACGAAAAACACAAATCAGAATAATGCAACATAATTTGTTGGTTTAATTGCCGCGTAGCATTTAATTTTCTTTTCCGTTGCAATTAATATATAATTTTTATTTATTAATTTTTTGGGTAGGGAAATTTTTCAAGATTGATGCCCGGACGTAGGGAAACCTTCACCGGCGTTGAGGTGTTTTCACTTGGAAGGAAACAAACTAGACGGGCCTTGGACTCCCCACTAAATAAACTCCCATAGGAACCAATACTAAAAATCGTGTAAGTCTCCGGACAACTATTAACTTCAGAATTCTTTTCAATTTTTGGCAGGTCAGCCGTTTGGAATTTTTTCTAGCGACCCCAGAAAAAAACACACCAGAAAATGAAATTTTCCCTAAACCGACTTGCTGCCAGTTTTCGTGAAGCACTTCTCCACTTCCCCGGTCAAATAGGGCCAACTTTAACGCCTAAATTGATCAAGTCTCCTCAAAAGTTGAAGCACAGAACCCCCAGGTTGTGATAGATTCTTATATTTACGCAATCTATTAATAGCATGACCCCCAAAACGTTCTAATTCAAAATAATTATACCGTTTATTGGGTGTTTTTTTTATTTATTATTTTTTATTTTATTTATTTATTTTTTGTTGGGGGGGGGGGTCTCAACTTTTAAGATTAATCTTTTTTGTTTTTGGTTTGCTTCATTTATTGAATTGTTTATTTCATTGATTTGCTTATATATTTCTTCTTCCTTTTTCATTTTGTTAATTTTTGAGTCTCCATTCAGTATAGATACATGTTGCCGTCTGTTGTTTTCTCCCAGTCTGGTTGGGTGCACTCGTATGGCTATACATTGTAAACTCACGGGTAAAAGTACCAACACCTTACTAGCGCAGTGGGATAAGGTGCTGGGACTGTCTCAACACTTGGACCACGCGATCCGGGTTCGAATGCCGTCTGCACTAATATAGGTTCAAGGCCTTTTGCTGTCTGTGGCAACAGTGTGATTGGGATCTGCCTTGCTTCCTCCCCTAAAGTGGTCAGGGCCCTAGTGGCTAGGCAGGGGAGACAGGGGAGGATATGCTGCTGGGTCAATTTGCCACAAAATAAGGGAACTAATCGTTGCTGCAGAAGAGGGGCGTAGTGTGCGCTATCTAAACCTCTCCAGCGCGTGAACGCCTGACACTACCAGCAACGTAACTTTTTAATCTTTTTTTAAATATAATATAAGGTAAGAGATTTTACTGTGACGCTTTTTTTGGTTATTTTATTTATTTATTTATTGTTTATTATTTTCATTTTTGTCATTTGTTGATGCAACTACGCAATAAAAGTTACATGAAATACTGCAAAAAACATTTTATTGAAGAAACAATTGCAAAAAAAGAAACCCAAAACACTGTATCAGAATAAGCCATTTGCGAGTTAAATTTGAATAATGTCTGGTACAATGACTAGTTTAGTCACAAGTTACCGCTTAAATTTGAATTCCTCAGACTATCGAGACAGTTGCTATGTCACATGGTTCGGGGCAAGCTTTTGTATAGCAACCTCCAGATGAGCAAACCCTGGTACCATTGTGTCATACACATCCATTCAGAATTGTGTATGGGTGTTCACCGTCTCTTACGTAACTAAGCAAAAGCTTGCCCCTAATCATGTGACATAGCAACTGTCTCGATAGTCTGAGGAATTCAAATTTAAGCGGTAACTTGTGACTAAACAAGTCATTGTACCAGACATTATTCAAATGTAACTCGCAAATGGCTTATTAGTTGCGATGATCGTAACCCTCTCTAGTATTTTAAAATAATTGGTGACTGTATGCATGTGACTGCGGTTTCATTGTTGGGGCTGGACTTGTACACATGCATATAGAGCCACGCAGTGCAGGGGAGACTTGATAAATTTAGGCTTTTAAAGTTGGCCCTATTTTACTTGGCAAGTGGACTCTGCTGGAGAAGTGGGCAAGTGGGAGTGCATTTAGTTGGGTGCTCAAGACAGGAAAGGAAATGCTGTGACTCGGTCGCCACACCATGATGGGAACTAGATATCAGCCGGTCAGTCCGTGAAACCGGACTCGCGGCGCTTTATAAGCATGACATGTCACCCCGTAATTTTTACATTGTTTACCCAAGCCGTATTTTTTATTTTTTTCATCTGTACGAAAAACACAAATCAGAATAATGCAACATAATTTGTTGGTTTAATTGCCGCGTAGCATTTAATTTTCTTTTCCGTTGCAATTAATATATAATTTTTATTTATTAATTTTTTGGGTAGGGAAATTTTTCAAGATTGATGCCCGGACGTAGGGAAACCTTCACCGGCGTTGAGGTGTTTTCACTTGGAAGGAAACAAACTAGACGGGCCTTGGACTCCCCACTAAATAAACTCCCATAGGAACCAATGCTAAAAATCGTGTAAGTCTCCGGACAACTATTAACTTCAGAATTCTTTTCAATTTTTGGCAGGTCAGCCGTTTGGAATTTTTTCTAGCGACCCCAGAAAAAAACACACCAGAAAATGAAATTTTCCATAAACCGACTTGCTGCCAGTTTTCGTGAAGCACTTCTCCACTTCCCCGGTCAAATAGGGCCAACTTTAACGCCTAAATTGATCAAGTCTCCTCAAAAGTTGAAGCACAGAACCCCCAGGTTGTGATAGATTCTTATATTTACGCAATCTATTAATAGCATGACCCCCAAAACGTTCTAATTCAAAATAATTATACCGTTTATTGGGTGTTTTTTTTATTTATTATTTTTTATTTTATTTATTAATTTTTTGTTGGGGGGGGGGGTCTCAACTTTTAAGATTAATCTTTTTTGTTTTTGGTTTGCTTCATTTATTGAATTGTTTATTTCATTGATTTGCTTATATATTTCTTCTTCCTTTTTCATTTTGTTAATTTTTGAGTCTCCATTCAGTATAGATACATGTTGCCGTCTGTTGTTTTCTCCCAGTCTGGTTGGGTGCACTCGTATGGCTATACATTGTAAACTCACGGGTAAAAGTACCAACACCTTACTAGCGCAGTGGGATAAGGTGCTGGGACTGTCTCAACACTTGGACCACGCGATCCGGGTTCGAATGCCGTCTGCACTAATATAGGTTCAAGGCCTTTTGCTGTCTGTGGCAACAGTGTGATTGGGATCTGCCTTGCTTCCTCCCCTAAAGTGGTCAGGGCCCTAGTGGCTAGGCAGGGGAGACAGGGGAGGATATGCTGCTGGGTCAATTTGCCACAAAATAAGGGAACTAATCGTTGCTGCAGAAGAGGGGCGTAGTGTGCGCTATCTAAACCTCTCCAGCGCGTGAACGCCTGACACTACCAGCAACGTAACTTTTTAATCTTTTTTTAAATATAATATCAGGTATGAGATTTTACTGTGACGCTTTGTTTGGTTATTTTATTTATTTATTTATTGTTTATTATTTTCATTTTTGTCATTTGTTGATGCAACTACGCAATAAAAGTTACATGAAATACTGCAAAAAACATTTTATTGAAGAAACAATTGCAAAAAAAGAAACCCAAAACACTGTATCAGAATAAGCCATTTGCGAGTTAAATTTGAATAATGTCTGGTACAATGACTAGTTTAGTCACAAGTTACCGCTTAAATTTGAATTCCTCAGACTATCGAGACAGTTGCTATGTCACATGGTTCGGGGCAAGCTTTTGTATAGCAACCTCCAGATGAGCAAACCCTGGTACCATTGTGTCATACACATCCATTCAGAATTGTGTATGGGTGTTCACCGTCTCTTACGTAACTAAGCAAAAGCTTGCCCCTAATCATGTGACATAGCAACTGTCTCGATAGTCTGAGGAATTCAAATTTAAGCGGTAACTTGTGACTAAACAAGTCATTGTACCAGACATTATTCAAATGTAACTCGCAAATGGCTTATTAGTTGCGATGATCGTAACCCTCTCTAGTATTTTAAAATAATTGGTGACTGTATGCATGTGACTGCGGTTTCATTGTTGGGGCTGGACTTGTACACATGCATATAGAGCCACGCAGTGCAGGGGAGACTTGATAAATTTAGGCTTTTAAAGTTGGCCCTATTTTACTTGGCAAGTGGACTCTGCTGGAGAAGTGGGCAAGTGGGAGTGCATTTAGTTGGGTGCTCAAGACAGGAAAGGAAATGCTGTGACTCGGTCGCCACACCATGATGGGAACTAGATATCAGCCGGTCAGTCCGTGAAACCGGACTCGCGGCGCTTTATAAGCATGACATGTCACCCCGTAATTTTTACATTGTTTACCCAAGCCGTATTTTTTATTTTTTTCATCTGTACGAAAAACACAAATCAGAATAATGCAACATAATTTGTTGGTTTAATTGCCGCGTAGCATTTAATTTTCTTTTCCGTTGCAATTAATATATAATTTTTATTTATTAATTTTTTGGGTAGGGAAATTTTTCAAGATTGATGCCCGGACGTAGGGAAACCTTCACCGGCGTTGAGGTGTTTTCACTTGGAAGGAAACAAACTAGACGGGCCTTGGACTCCCCACTAAATAAACTCCCATAGGAACCAATGCTAAAAATCGTGTAAGTCTCCGGACAACTATTAACTTCAGAATTCTTTTCAATTTTTGGCAGGTCAGCCGTTTGGAATTTTTTCTAGCGACCCCAGAAAAAAAAACACCAGAAAATGAAATTTTCCCTAAACCGACTTGCTGCCAGTTTTCGTGAAGCACTTCTCCACTTCCCCGGTCAAATAGGGCCAACTTTAACGCCTAAATTGATCAAGTCTCCTCAAAAGTTGAAGCACAGAACCCCCAGGTTGTGATAGATTCTTATATTTACGCAATCTATTAATAGCATGACCCCCAAAACGTTCTAATTCAAAATAATTATACCGTTTATTGGGTGTTTTTTTTATTTATTATTTTTTATTTTATTTTTTTATTTTTTTTGGGGGGGGGGTCTCAACTTTTAAGATTAATCTTTTTTGTTTTTGGTTTGCTTCATTTATTGAATTGTTTATTTCATTGATTTGCTTATATATTTCTTCTTCCTTTTTCATTTTGTTAATTTTTGAGTCTCCATTCAGTATAGATACATGTTGCCGTCTGTTGTTTTCTCCCAGTCTGGTTGGGTGCACTCGTATGGCTATACATTGTAAACTCACGGGTAAAAGTACCAACACCTTACTAGCGCAGTGGGATAAGGTGCTGGGACTGTCTCAACACTTGGACCACGCGATCCGGGTTCGAATGCCGTCTGCACTAATATAGGTTCAAGGCCTTTTGCTGTCTGTGGCAACAGTGTGATTGGGATCTGCCTTGCTTCCTCCCCTAAAGTGGTCAGGGCCCTAGTGGCTAGGCAGGGGAGACAGGGGAGGATATGCTGCTGGGTCAATTTGCCACAAAATAAGGGAACTAATCGTTGCTGCAGAAGAGGGGCGTAGTGTGCGCTATCTAAACCTCTCCAGCGCGTGAACGCCTGACACTACCAGCAACGTAACTTTTTAATCTTTTTTTAAATATAATATAAGGTATGAGATTTTACTGTGACGCTTTTTTTGGTTATTTTATTTATTTATTTATTGTTTATTATTTTCATTTTTGTCATTTGTTGATGCAACTACGCAATAAAAGTTACATGAAATACTGCAAAAAACATTTTATTGAAGAAACAATTGCAAAAAAAGAAACCCAAAACACTGTATCAGAATAAGCCATTTGCGAGTTAAATTTGAATAATGTCTGGTACAATGACTAGTTTAGTCACAAGTTACCGCTTAAATTTGAATTCCTCAGACTATCGAGACAGTTGCTATGTCACATGGTTCGGGGCAAGCTTTTGTATAGCAACCTCCAGATGAGCAAACCCTGGTACCATTGTGTCATACACATCCATTCAGAATTGTGTATGGTGTTCACCGTCTCTTACGTAACTAAGCAAAAGCTTGCCCCTAATCATGTGACATAGCAACTGTCTCGATAGTCTGAGGAATTCAAATTTAAGCGGTAACTTGTGACTAAACAAGTCATTGTACCAGACATTATTCAAATGTAACTCGCAAATGGCTTATTAGTTGCGATGATCGTAACCCTCTCTAGTATTTTAAAATAATTGGTGACTGTATGCATGTGACTGCGGTTTCATTGTTGGGGCTGGACTTGTACACATGCATATAGAGCCACGCAGTGCAGGGGAGACTTGATAAATTTAGGCTTTTAAAGTTGGCCCTATTTTACTTGGCAAGTGGACTCTGCTGGAGAAGTGGGCAAGTGGGAGTGCATTTAGTTGGGTGCTCAAGACAGGAAAGGAAATGCTGTGACTCGGTCGCCACACCATGATGGGAACTAGATATCAGCCGGTCAGTCCGTGAAACCGGACTCGCGGCGCTTTATAAGCATGACATGTCACCCCGTAATTTTTACATTGTTTACCCAAGCCGTATTTTTTATTTTTTTCATCTGTACGAAAAACACAAATCAGAATAATGCAACATAATTTGTTGGTTTAATTGCCGCGTAGCATTTAATTTTCTTTTCCGTTGCAATTAATATATAATTTTTATTTATTAATTTTTTGGGTAGGGAAATTTTTCAAGATTGATGCCCGGACGTAGGGAAACCTTCACCGGCGTTGAGGTGTTTTCACTTGGAAGGAAACAAACTAGACGGGCCTTGGACTCCCCACTAAATAAACTCCCATAGGAACCAATGCTAAAAATCGTGTAAGTCTCCGGACAACTATTAACTTCAGAATTCTTTTCAATTTTTGGCAGGTCAGCCGTTTGGAATTTTTTCTAGCGACCCCAGAAAAAAACACACCAGAAAATGAAATTTTCCCTAAACCGACTTGCTGCCAGTTTTCGTGAAGCACTTCTCCACTTCCCCGGTCAAATAGGGCCAACTTTAACGCCTAAATTGATCAAGTCTCCTCAAAAGTTGAAGCACAGAACCCCCAGGTTGTGATAGATTCTTATATTTACGCAATCTATTAATAGCATGACCCCCAAAACGTTCTAATTCAAAATAATTATACCGTTTATTGGGTGTTTTTTTTTTTTTTATTTTTTTTTTTTATTTATTTATTTTTTTTTTTTTTTTGGGGGGGTCTCAACTTTTAAGATTAATCTTTTTTGTTTTTGGTTTGCTTCATTTATTGAATTGTTTATTTCATTGATTTGCTTATATATTTCTTCTTCCTTTTTCATTTTGTTAATTTTTGAGTCTCCATTCAGTATAGATACATGTTGCCGTCTGTTGTTTTCTCCCAGTCTGGTTGGGTGCACTCGTATGGCTATACATTGTAAACTCACGGGTAAAAGTACCAACACCTTACTAGCGCAGTGGGATAAGGTGCTGGGACTGTCTCAACACTTGGACCACGCGATCCGGGTTCGAATGCCGTCTGCACTAATATAGGTTCAAGGCCTTTTGCTGTCTGTGGCAACAGTGTGATTGGGATCTGCCTTGCTTCCTCCCCTAAAGTGGTCAGGGCCCTAGTGGCTAGGCAGGGGAGACAGGGGAGGATATGCTGCTGGGTCAATTTGCCACAAAATAAGGGAACTAATCGTTGCTGCAGAAGAGGGGCGTAGTGTGCGCTATCTAAACCTCTCCAGCGCGTGAACGCCTGACACTACCAGCAACGTAACTTTTTAATCTTTTTTTAAATATAATATAAGGTATGAGATTTTACTGTGACGCTTTTTTTGGTTATTTTATTTATTTATTTATTGTTTATTATTTTCATTTTTGTCATTTGTTGATGCAACTACGCAATAAAAGTTACATGAAATACTGCAAAAAACATTTTATTGAAGAAACAATTGCAAAAAAAGAAACCCAAAACACTGTATCAGAATAAGCCATTTGCGAGTTAAATTTGAATAATGTCTGGTACAATGACTAGTTTAGTCACAAGTTACCGCTTAAATTTGAATTCCTCAGACTATCGAGACAGTTGCTATGTCACATGGTTCGGGGCAAGCTTTTGTATAGCAACCTCCAGATGAGCAAACCCTGGTACCATTGTGTCATACACATCCATTCAGAATTGTGTATGGGTGTTCACCGTCTCTTACGTAACTAAGCAAAAGCTTGCCCCTAATCATGTGACATAGCAACTGTCTCGATAGTCTGAGGAATTCAAATTTAAGCGGTAACTTGTGACTAAACAAGTCATTGTACCAGACATTATTCAAATGTAACTCGCAAATGGCTTATTAGTTGCGATGATCGTAACCCTCTCTAGTATTTTAAAATAATTGGTGACTGTATGCATGTGACTGCGGTTTCATTGTTGGGGCTGGACTTGTACACATGCATATAGAGCCACTCAGTGCAGGGGAGACTTGATAAATTTAGGCTTTTAAAGTTGGCCCTATTTTACTTGGCAAGTGGACTCTGCTGGAGAAGTGGGCAAGTGGGAGTGCATTTAGTTGGGTGCTCAAGACAGGAAAGGAAATGCTGTGACTCGGTCGCCACACCATGATGGGAACTAGATATCAGCCGGTCAGTCCGTGAAACCGGACTCGCGGCGCTTTATAAGCATGACATGTCACCCCGTAATTTTTACATTGTTTACCCAAGCCGTATTTTTAATTTTTTTCATCTGTACGAAAAACACAAATCAGAATAATGCAACATAATTTGTTGGTTTAATTGCCGCGTAGCATTTAATTTTCTTTTCCGTTGCAATTAATATATAATTTTTATTTATTAATTTTTTGGGTAGGGAAATTTTTCAAGATTGATGCCCGGACGTAGGGAAACCTTCACCGGCGTTGAGGTGTTTTCACTTGGAAGGAAACAAACTAGACGGGCCTTGGACTCCCCACTAAATAAACTCCCATAGGAACCAATGCTAAAAATCGTGTAAGTCTCCGGACAACTATTAACTTCAGAATTCTTTTCAATTTTTGGCAGGTCAGCCGTTTGGAATTTTTTCTAGCGACCCCAGAAAAAAACACACCAGAAAATGAAATTTTCCCTAAACCGACTTGCTGCCAGTTTTCGTGAAGCACTTCTCCACTTCCCCGGTCAAATAGGGCCAACTTTAACGCCTAAATTGATCAAGTCTCCTCAAAAGTTGAAGCACAGAACCCCCAGGTTGTGATAGATTCTTATATTTACGCAATCTATTAATAGCATGACCCCCAAAACGTTCTAATTCAAAATAATTATACCGTTTATTGGGTGTTTTTTTAATTTATTATTTTTTATTTTTTTTATTTTATTTTTTTTTGGGGGGGGGGTCTCAACTTTTAAGATTAATCTTTTTTGTTTTTGGTTTGCTTCATTTATTGAATTGTTTATTTCATTGATTTGCTTATATATTTCTTCTTCCTTTTTCATTTTGTTAATTTTTGAGTCTCCATTCAGTATAGATACATGTTGCCGTCTGTTGTTTTCTCCCAGTCTGGTTGGGTGCACTCGTATGGCTATACATTGTAAACTCACGGGTAAAAGTACCAACACCTTACTAGCGCAGTGGGATAAGGTGCTGGGACTGTCTCAACACTTGGACCACGCGATCCGGGTTCGAATGCCGTCTGCACTAATATAGGTTCAAGGCCTTTTGCTGTCTGTGGCAACAGTGTGATTGGGATCTGCCTTGCTTCCTCCCCTAAAGTGGTCAGGGCCCTAGTGGCTAGGCAGGGGAGACAGGGGAGGATATGCTGCTGGGTCAATTTGCCACAAAATAAGGGAACTAATCGTTGCTGCAGAAGAGGGGCGTAGTGTGCGCTATCTAAACCTCTCCAGCGCGTGAACGCCTGACACTACCAGCAACGTAACTTTTTAATCTTTTTTTAAATATAATATATGGTATGAGATTTTACTGTGACGCTTTTTTTTGGTTATTTTATTTATTTATTTATTGTTTATTATTTTCATTTTTGTCATTTGTTGATGCAACTACGCAATAAAAGTTACATGAAATACTGCAAAAAACATTTTATTGAAGAAACAATTGCAAAAAAAGAAACCCAAAACACTGTATCAGAATAAGCCATTTGCGAGTTAAATTTGAATAATGTCTGGTACAATGACTAGTTTAGTCACAAGTTACCGCTTAAATTTGAATTCCTCAGACTATCGAGACAGTTGCTATGTCACATGGTTCGGGGCAAGCTTTTGTATAGCAACCTCCAGATGAGCAAACCCTGGTACCATTGTGTCATACACATCCATTCAGAATTGTGTATGGGTGTTCACCGTCTCTTACGTAACTAAGCAAAAGCTTGCCCCTAATCATGTGACATAGCAACTGTCTCGATAGTCTGAGGAATTCAAATTTAAGCGGTAACTTGTGACTAAACAAGTCATTGTACCAGACATTATTCAAATGTAACTCGCAAATGGCTTATTAGTTGCGATGATCGTAACCCTCTCTAGTATTTTAAAATAATTGGTGACTGTATGCATGTGACTGCGGTTTCATTGTTGGGGCTGGACTTGTACACATGCATATAGAGCCACGCAGTGCAGGGGAGACTTGATAAATTTAGGCTTTTAAAGTTGGCCCTATTTTACTTGGCAAGTGGACTCTGCTGGAGAAGTGGGCAAGTGGGAGTGCATTTAGTTGGGTGCTCAAGACAGGAAAGGAAATGCTGTGACTCGGTCGCCACACCATGATGGGAACTAGATATCAGCCGGTCAGTCCGTGAAACCGGACTCGCGGCGCTTTATAAGCATGACATGTCACCCCGTAATTTTTACATTGTTTACCCAAGCCGTATTTTTTATTTTTTTCATCTGTACGAAAAACACAAATCAGAATAATGCAACATAATTTGTTGGTTTAATTGCCGCGTAGCATTTAATTTTCTTTTCCGTTGCAATTAATATATAATTTTTATTTATTAATTTTTTGGGTAGGGAAATTTTTCAAGATTGATGCCCGGACGTAGGGAAACCTTCACCGGCGTTGAGGTGTTTTCACTTGGAAGGAAACAAACTAGACGGGCCTTGGACTCCCCACTAAATAAACTCCCATAGGAACCAATGCTAAAAATCGTGTAAGTCTCCGGACAACTATTAACTTCAGAATTCTTTTCAATTTTTGGCAGGTCAGCCGTTTGGAATTTTTTCTAGCGACCCCAGAAAAAACACACCAGAAAATGAAATTTTCCCTAAACCGACTTGCTGCCAGTTTTCGTGAAGCACTTCTCCACTTCCCCGGTCAAATAGGGCCAACTTTAACGCCTAAATTGATCAAGTCTCCTCAAAAGTTGAAGCACAGAACCCCCAGGTTGTGATAGATTCTTATATTTACGCAATCTATTAATAGCATGACCCCCAAAACGTTCTAATTCAAAATAATTATACCGTTTATTGGGTGTTTTTTTTATTTTTTATTTTTTATTTTATTTATTATTTTTTTGGGGGGGGGGGGGGGGTCTCAACTTTTAAGATTAATCTTTTTTGTTTTTGGTTTGCTTCATTTATTGAATTGTTTATTTCATTGATTTGCTTATATATTTCTTCTTCCTTTTTCATTTTGTTAATTTTTGAGTCTCCATTCAGTATAGATACATGTTGCCGTCTGTTGTTTTCTCCCAGTCTGGTTGGGTGCACTCGTATGGCTATACATTGTAAACTCACGGGTAAAAGTACCAACACCTTACTAGCGCAGTGGGATAAGGTGCTGGGACTGTCTCAACACTTGGACCACGCGATCCGGGTTCGAATGCCGTCTGCACTAATATAGGTTCAAGGCCTTTTGCTGTCTGTGGCAACAGTGTGATTGGGATCTGCCTTGCTTCCTCCCCTAAAGTGGTCAGGGCCCTAGTGGCTAGGCAGGGGAGACAGGGGAGGATATGCTGCTGGGTCAATTTGCCACAAAATAAGGGAACTAATCGTTGCTGCAGAAGAGGGGCGTAGTGTGCGCTATCTAAACCTCTCCAGCGCGTGAACGCCTGACACTACCAGCAACGTAACTTTTTAATCTTTTTTTAAATATAATATAAGGTATGAGATTTTACTGTGACGCTTTTTTTGGTTATTTTATTTATTTATTTATTGTTTATTATTTTCATTTTTGTCATTTGTTGATGCAACTACGCAATAAAAGTTACATGAAATACTGCAAAAAACATTTTATTGAAGAAACAATTGCAAAAAAAGAAACCCAAAACACTGTATCAGAATAAGCCATTTGCGAGTTAAATTTGAATAATGTCTGGTACAATGACTAGTTTAGTCACAAGTTACCGCTTAAATTTGAATTCCTCAGACTATCGAGACAGTTGCTATGTCACATGGTTCGGGGCAAGCTTTTGTATAGCAACCTCCAGATGAGCAAACCCTGGTACCATTGTGTCATACACATCCATTCAGAATTGTGTATGGGTGTTCACCGTCTCTTACGTAACTAAGCAAAAGCTTGCCCCTAATCATGTGACATAGCAACTGTCTCGATAGTCTGAGGAATTCAAATTTAAGCGGTAACTTGTGACTAAACAAGTCATTGTACCAGACATTATTCAAATGTAACTCGCAAATGGCTTATTAGTTGCGATGATCGTAACCCTCTCTAGTATTTTAAAATAATTGGTGACTGTATGCATGTGACTGCGGTTTCATTGTTGGGGCTGGACTTGTACACATGCATATAGAGCCACGCAGTGCAGGGGAGACTTGATAAATTTAGGCTTTTAAAGTTGGCCCTATTTTACTTGGCAAGTGGACTCTGCTGGAGAAGTGGGCAAGTGGGAGTGCATTTAGTTGGGTGCTCAAGACAGGAAAGGAAATGCTGTGACTCGGTCGCCACACCATGATGGGAACTAGATATCAGCCGGTCAGTCCGTGAAACCGGACTCGCGGCGCTTTATAAGCATGACATGTCACCCCGTAATTTTTACATTGTTTACCCAAGCCGTATTTTTTTTTTTTTTCATCTGTACGAAAAACACAAATCAGAATAATGCAACATAATTTGTTGGTTTAATTGCCGCGTAGCATTTAATTTTCTTTTCCGTTGCAATTAATATATAATTTTTATTTATTAATTTTTTGGGTAGGGAAATTTTTCAAGATTGATGCCCGGACGTAGGGAAACCTTCACCGGCGTTGAGGTGTTTTCACTTGGAAGGAAACAAACTAGACGGGCCTTGGACTCCCCACTAAATAAACTCCCATAGGAACCAATGCTAAAAATCGTGTAAGTCTCCGGACAACTATTAACTTCAGAATTCTTTTCAATTTTTGGCAGGTCAGCCGTTTGGAATTTTTTCTAGCGACCCCAGAAAAAACACACCAGAAAATGAAATTTTCCCTAAACCGACTTGCTGCCAGTTTTCGTGAAGCACTTCTCCACTTCCCCGGTCAAATAGGGCCAACTTTAACGCCTAAATTGATCAAGTCTCCTCAAAAGTTGAAGCACAGAACCCCCAGGTTGTGATAGATTCTTATATTTACGCAATCTATTAATAGCATGACCCCCAAAACGTTCTAATTCAAAATAATTATACCGTTTATTGGGTGTTTTTTTTATTTTTTATTTTTTATTTTATTTATTTTTTTTTTTTTTGGGGGGGGGGGTCTCAACTTTTAAGATTAATCTTTTTTGTTTTTGGTTTGCTTCATTTATTGAATTGTTTATTTCATTGATTTGCTTATATATTTCTTCTTCCTTTTTCATTTTGTTAATTTTTGAGTCTCCATTCAGTATAGATACATGTTGCCGTCTGTTGTTTTCTCCCAGTCTGGTTGGGTGCACTCGTATGGCTATACATTGTAAACTCACGGGTAAAAGTACCAACACCTTACTAGCGCAGTGGGATAAGGTGCTGGGACTGTCTCAACACTTGGACCACGCGATCCGGGTTCGAATGCCGTCTGCACTAATATAGGTTCAAGGCCTTTTGCTGTCTGTGGCAACAGTGTGATTGGGATCTGCCTTGCTTCCTCCCCTAAAGTGGTCAGGGCCCTAGTGGCTAGGCAGGGGAGACAGGGGAGGATATGCTGCTGGGTCAATTTGCCACAAAATAAGGGAACTAATCGTTGCTGCAGAAGAGGGGCGTAGTGTGCGCTATCTAAACCTCTCCAGCGCGTGAACGCCTGACACTACCAGCAACGTAACTTTTTAATCTTTTTTTAAATATAATATAAGGTATGAGATTTTACTGTGACGCTTTTTTTGGTTATTTTATTTATTTATTTATTGTTTATTATTTTCATTTTTGTCATTTGTTGATGCAACTACGCAATAAAAGTTACATGAAATACTGCAAAAAACATTTTATTGAAGAAACAATTGCAAAAAAAGAAACCCAAAACACTGTATCAGAATAAGCCATTTGCGAGTTAAATTTGAATAATGTCTGGTACAATGACTAGTTTAGTCACAAGTTACCGCTTAAATTTGAATTCCTCAGACTATCGAGACAGTTGCTATGTCACATGGTTCGGGGCAAGCTTTTGTATAGCAACCTCCAGATGAGCAAACCCTGGTACCATTGTGTCATACACATCCATTCAGAATTGTGTATGGGTGTTCACCGTCTCTTACGTAACTAAGCAAAAGCTTGCCCCTAATCATGTGACATAGCAACTGTCTCGATAGTCTGAGGAATTCAAATTTAAGCGGTAACTTGTGACTAAACAAGTCATTGTACCAGACATTATTCAAATGTAACTCGCAAACGGCTTATTAGTTGCGATGATCGTAACCCTCTCTAGTATTTTAAAATAATTGGTGACTGTATGCATGTGACTGCGGTTTCATTGTTGGGGCTGGACTTGTACACATGCATATAGAGCCACGCAGTGCAGGGGAGACTTGATAAATTTAGGCTTTTAAAGTTGGCCCTATTTTACTTGGCAAGTGGACTCTGCTGGAGAAGTGGGCAAGTGGGAGTGCATTTAGTTGGGTGCTCAAGACAGGAAAGGAAATGCTGTGACTCGGTCGCCACACCATGATGGGAACTAGATATCAGCCGGTCAGTCCGTGAAACCGGACTCGCGGCGCTTTATAAGCATGACATGTCACCCCGTAATTTTTACATTGTTTACCCAAGCCGTATTTTTTATTTTTTTCATCTGTACGAAAAACACAAATCAGAATAATGCAACATAATTTGTTGGTTTAATTGCCGCGTAGCATTTAATTTTCTTTTCCGTTGCAATTAATATATAATTTTTATTTATTAATTTTTTGGGTAGGGAAATTTTTCAAGATTGATGCCCGGACGTAGGGAAACCTTCACCGGCGTTGAGGTGTTTTCACTTGGAAGGAAACAAACTAGACGGGCCTTGGACTCCCCACTAAATAAACTCCCATAGGAACCAATGCTAAAAATCGTGTAAGTCTCCGGACAACTATTAACTTCAGAATTCTTTTCAATTTTTGGCAGGTCAGCCGTTTGGAATTTTTTCTAGCGACCCCAGAAAAAAACACACCAGAAAATGAAATTTTCCCTAAACCGACTTGCTGCCAGTTTTCGTGAAGCACTTCTCCACTTCCTCGGTCAAATAGGGCCAACTTTAACGCCTAAATTGATCAAGTCTCCTCAAAAGTTGAAGCACAGAACCCCCAGGTTGTGATAGATTCTTATATTTACGCAATCTATTAATAGCATGACCCCCAAAACGTTCTAATTCAAAATAATTATACCGTTTATTGGGTGTTTTTTTAATTAATTATTTTTTATTTTATTTATTAATTTTGTTTTGGGGGGGGTCTCAACTTTTAAGATTAATCTTTTTTGTTTTTGGTTTGCTTCATTTATTGAATTGTTTATTTCATTGATTTGCTTATATATTTCTTCTTCCTTTTTCATTTTGTTAATTTTTGAGTCTCCATTCAGTATAGATACATGTTGCCGTCTGTTGTTTTCTCCCAGTCTGGTTGGGTGCACTCGTATGGCTATACATTGTAAATTCACGGGTAAAAGTACCAACACCTTACTAGCGCAGTGGGATAAGGTGCTGGGACTGTCTCAACACTTGGACCACGCGATCCGGGTTCGAATGCCGTCTGCACTAATATAGGTTCAAGGCCTTTTGCTGTCTGTGGCAACAGTGTGATTGGGATCTGCCTTGCTTCCTCCCCTAAAGTGGTCAGGGCCCTAGTGGCTAGGCAGGGGAGACAGGGGAGGATATGCTGCTGGGTCAATTTGCCACAAAATAAGGGAACTAATCGTTGCTGCAGAAGAGGGGCGTAGTGTGCGCTATCTAAACCTCTCCAGCGCGTGAACGCCTGACACTACCAGCAACGTAACTTTTTAATCTTTTTTTTAATATAATATAAGGTATGAGATTTTACTGTGACGCTTTTTTTGGTTATTTTATTTATTTATTTATTGTTTATTATTTTCATTTTTGTCATTTGTTGATGCAACTACGCAATAAAAGTTACATGAAATACTGCAAAAAACATTTTATTGAAGAAACAATTGCAAAAAAAGAAACCCAAAACACTGTATCAGAATAAGCCATTTGCGAGTTAAATTTGAATAATGTCTGGTACAATGACTAGTTTAGTCACAAGTTACCGCTTAAATTTGAATTCCTCAGACTATCGAGACAGTTGCTATGTCACATGGTTCGGGGCAAGCTTTTGTATAGCAACCTCCAGATGAGCAAACCCTGGTACCATTGTGTCATACACATCCATTCAGAATTGTGTATGGGTGTTCACCGTCTCTTACGTAACTAAGCAAAAGCTTGCCCCTAATCATGTGACATAGCAACTGTCTCGATAGTCTGAGGAATTCAAATTTAAGCGGTAACTTGTGACTAAACAAGTCATTGTACCAGACATTATTCAAATGTAACTCGCAAATGGCTTATTAGTTGCGATGATCGTAACCCTCTCTAGTATTTTAAAATAATTGGTGACTGTATGCATGTGACTGCGGTTTCATTGTTGGGGCTGGACTTGTACACATGCATATAGAGCCACGCAGTGCAGGGGAGACTTGATAAATTTAGGCTTTTAAAGTTGGCCCTATTTTACTTGGCAAGTGGACTCTGCTGGAGAAGTGGGCAAGTGGGAGTGCATTTAGTTGGGTGCTCAAGACAGGAAAGGAAATGCTGTGACTCGGTCGCCACACCATGATGGGAACTAGATATCAGCCGGTCAGTCCGTGAAACCGGACTCGCGGCGCTTTATAAGCATGACATGTCACCCCGTAATTTTTACATTGTTTACCCAAGCCGTATTTTTTATTTTTTTCATCTGTACGAAAAACACAAATCAGAATAATGCAACATAATTTGTTGGTTTAATTGCCGCGTAGCATTTAATTTTCTTTTCCGTTGCAATTAATATATAATTTTTATTTATTAATTTTTTGGGTAGGGAAATTTTTCAAGATTGATGCCCGGACGTAGGGAAACCTTCACCGGCGTTGAGGTGTTTTCACTTGGAAGGAAACAAACTAGACGGGCCTTGGACTCCCCACTAAATAAACTCCCATAGGAACCAATGCTAAAAATCGTGTAAGTCTCCGGACAACTATTAACTTCAGAATTCTTTTCAATTTTTGGCAGGTCAGCCGTTTGGAATTTTTTCTAGCGACCCCAGAAAAAAACACACCAGAAAATGAAATTTTCCCTAAACCGACTTGCTGCCAGTTTTCGTGAAGCACTTCTCCACTTCCCCGGTCAAATAGGGCCAACTTTAACGCCTAAATTGATCAAGTCTCCTCAAAAGTTGAAGCACAGAACCCCCAGGTTGTGATAGATTCTTATATTTACGCAATCTATTAATAGCATGACCCCCAAAACGTTCTAATTCAAAATAATTATACCGTTTATTGGGTGTTTTTTTTATTTATTATTTTTTATTTTATTTATTTATTTTTGTTTGGGGGGGGGGGTCTCAACTTTTAAGATTAATCTTTTTTGTTTTTGGTTTGCTTCATTTATTGAATTGTTTATTTCATTGATTTGCTTATATATTTCTTCTTCCTTTTTCATTTTGTTAATTTTTGAGTCTCCATTCAGTATAGATACATGTTGCCGTCTGTTGTTTTCTCCCAGTCTGGTTGGGTGCACTCGTATGGCTATACATTGTAAACTCACGGGTAAAAGTACCAACACCTTACTAGCGCAGTGGGATAAGGTGCTGGGACTGTCTCAACACTTGGACCACGCGATCCGGGTTCGAATGCCGTCTGCACTAATATAGGTTCAAGGCCTTTTGCTGTCTGTGGCAACAGTGTGATTGGGATCTGCCTTGCTTCCTCCCCTAAAGTGGTCAGGGCCCTAGTGGCTAGGCAGGGGAGACAGGGGAGGATATGCTGCTGGGTCAATTTGCCACAAAATAAGGGAACTAATCGTTGCTGCAGAAGAGGGGCGTAGTGTGCGCTATCTAAACCTCTCCAGCGCGTGAACGCCTGACACTACCAGCAACGTAACTTTTTAATCTTTTTTTAAATATAATATAAGGTATGAGATTTTACTGTGACGCTTTTTTTGGTTATTTTATTTATTTATTTATTGTTTATTATTTTAATTTTTGTCATTTGTTGATGCAACTACGCAATAAAAGTTACATGAAATACTGCAAAAAACATTTTATTGAAGAAACAATTGCAAAAAAAGAAACCCAAAACACTGTATCAGAATAAGCCATTTGCGAGTTAAATTTGAATAATGTCTGGTACAATGACTAGTTTAGTCACAAGTTACCGCTTAAATTTGAATTCCTCAGACTATCGAGACAGTTGCTATGTCACATGGTTCGGGGCAAGCTTTTGTATAGCAACCTCCAGATGAGCAAACCCTGGTACCATTGTGTCATACACATCCATTCAGAATTGTGTATGGGTGTTCACCGTCTCTTACGTAACTAAGCAAAAGCTTGCCCCTAATCATGTGACATAGCAACTGTCTCGATAGTCTGAGGAATTCAAATTTAAGCGGTAACTTGTGACTAAACAAGTCATTGTACCAGACATTATTCAAATGTAACTCGCAAATGGCTTATTAGTTGCGATGATCGTAACCCTCTCTAGTATTTTAAAATAATTGGTGACTGTATGCATGTGACTGCGGTTTCATTGTTGGGGCTGGACTTGTACACATGCATATAGAGCCACGCAGTGCAGGGGAGACTTGATAAATTTAGGCTTTTAAAGTTGGCCCTATTTTACTTGGCAAGTGGACTCTGCTGGAGAAGTGGGCAAGTGGGAGTGCATTTAGTTGGGTGCTCAAGACAGGAAAGGAAATGCTGTGACTCGGTCGCCACACCATGATGGGAACTAGATATCAGCCGGTCAGTCCGTGAAACCGGACTCGCGGCGCTTTATAAGCATGACATGTCACCCCGTAATTTTTACATTGTTTACCCAAGCCGTATTTTTTATTTTTTTCATCTGTACGAAAAACACAAATCAGAATAATGCAACATAATTTGTTGGTTTAATTGCCGCGTAGCATTTAATTTTCTTTTCCGTTGCAATTAATATATAATTTTTATTTATTAAATTTTTGGGTAGGGAAATTTTTCAAGATTGATGCCCGGACGTAGGGAAACCTTCACCGGCGTTGAGGTGTTTTCACTTGGAAGGAAACAAACTAGACGGGCCTTGGACTCCCCACTAAATAAACTCCCATAGGAACCAATGCTAAAAATCGTGTAAGTCTCCGGACAACTATTAACTTCAGAATTCTTTTCAATTTTTGGCAGGTCAGCCGTTTGGAATTTTTTCTAGCGACCCCAGAAAAAAACACACCAGAAAATGAAATTTTCCCTAAACCGACTTGCTGCCAGTTTTCGTGAAGCACTTCTCCACTTCCCCGGTCAAATAGGGCCAACTTTAACGCCTAAATTGATCAAGTCTCCTCAAAAGTTGAAGCACAGAACCCCCAGGTTGTGATAGATTCTTATATTTACGCAATCTATTAATAGCATGACCCCCAAAACGTTCTAATTCAAAATAATTATACCGTTTATTGGGTGTTTTTTTTATTTATTATTTTTTATTTTATTTATTATTATTTTTTTTTGGGGGGGGGTCTCAACTTTTAAGATTAATCTTTTTTGTTTTTGGTTTGCTTCATTTATTGAATTGTTTATTTCATTGATTTGCTTATATATTTCTTCTTCCTTTTTCATTTTGTTAATGTTTGAGTCTCCATTCAGTATAGATACATGTTGCCGTCTGTTGTTTTCTCCCAGTCTGGTTGGGTGCACTCGTATGGCTATACATTGTAAACTCACGGGTAAAAGTACCAACACCTTACTAGCGCAGTGGGATAAGGTGCTGGGACTGTCTCAACACTTGGACCACGCGATCCGGGTTCGAATGCCGTCTGCACTAATATAGGTTCAAGGCCTTTTGCTGTCTGTGGCAACAGTGTGATTGGGATCTGCCTTGCTTCCTCCCCTAAAGTGGTCAGGGCCCTAGTGGCTAGGCAGGGGAGACAGGGGAGGATATGCTGCTGGGTCAATTTGCCACAAAATAAGGGAACTAATCGTTGCTGCAGAAGAGGGGCGTAGTGTGCGCTATCTAAACCTCTCCAGCGCGTGAACGCCTGACACTACCAGCAACGTAACTTTTTAATCTTTTTTTTAATATAATATAAGGTATGAGATTTTACTGTGACGCTTTTTTTGGTTATTTTATTTATTTATTTATTGTTTATTATTTTCATTTTTGTCATTTGTTGATGCAACTACGCAATAAAAGTTACATGAAATACTGCAAAAAACATTTTATTGAAGAAACAATTGCAAAAAAAGAAACCCAAAACACTGTATCAGAATAAGCCATTTGCGAGTTAAATTTGAATAATGTCTGGTACAATGACTAGTTTAGTCACAAGTTACCGCTTAAATTTGAATTCCTCAGACTATCGAGACAGTTGCTATGTCACATGGTTCGGGGCAAGCTTTTGTATAGCAACCTCCAGATGAGCAAACCCTGGTACCATTGTGTCATACACATCCATTCAGAATTGTGTATGGGTGTTCACCGTCTCTTACGTAACTAAGCAAAAGCTTGCCCCTAATCATGTGACATAGCAACTGTCTCGATAGTCTGAGGAATTCAAATTTAAGCGGTAACTTGTGACTAAACAAGTCATTGTACCAGACATTATTCAAATGTAACTCGCAAATGGCTTATTAGTTGCGATGATCGTAACCCTCTCTAGTATTTTAAAATAATTGGTGACTGTATGCATGTGACTGCGGTTTCATTGTTGGGGCTGGACTTGTACACATGCATATAGAGCCACGCAGTGCAGGGGAGACTTGATAAATTTAGGCTTTTAAAGTTGGCCCTATTTTACTTGGCAAGTGGACTCTGCTGGAGAAGTGGGCAAGTGGGAGTGCATTTAGTTGGGTGCTCAAGACAGGAAAGGAAATGCTGTGACTCGGTCGCCACACCATGATGGGAACTAGATATCAGCCGGTCAGTCCGTGAAACCGGACTCGCGGCGCTTTATAAGCATGACATGTCACCCCGTAATTTTTACATTGTTTATCCAAGCCGTATTTTTTATTTTTTTCATCTGTACGAAAAACACAAATCAGAATAATGCAACATAATTTGTTGGTTTAATTGCCGCGTAGCATTTAATTTTCTTTTCCGTTGCAATTAATATATAATTTTTATTTATTAATTTTTTGGGTAGGGAAATTTTTCAAGATTGATGCCCGGACGTAGGAAAACCTTCACCGGCGTTGAGGTGTTTTCACTTGGAAGGAAACAAACTAGACGGGCCTTGGACTCCCCACTAAATAAACTCCCATAGGAACCAATGCTAAAAATCGTGTAAGTCTCCGGACAACTATTAACTTCAGAATTCTTTTCAATTTTTGGCAGGTCAGCCGTTTGGAATTTTTTCTAGCGACCCCAGAAAAAAACACACCAGAAAATGAAATTTTCCCTAAACCGACTTGCTGCCAGTTTTCGTGAAGCACTTCTCCACTTCCCCGGTCAAATAGGGCCAACTTTAACGCCTAAATTGATCAAGTCTCCTCAAAAGTTGAAGCACAGAACCCCCAGGTTGTGATAGATTCTTATATTTACGCAATCTATTAATAGCATGACCCCCAAAACGTTCTAATTCAAAATAATTATACCGTTTATTGGGTGTTTTTTTAATTTATTATTTTTTATTTTATTATTATTTTTTTTTTTTGGGGGGGGGGTCTCAACTTTTAAGATTAATCTTTTTTGTTTTTGGTTTGCTTCATTTATTGAATTGTTTATTTCATTGATTTGCTTATATATTTCTTCTTCCTTTTTCATTTTGTTAATTTTTGAGTCTCCATTCAGTATAGATACATGTTGCCGTCTGTTGTTTTCTCCCAGTCTGGTTGGGTGCACTCGTATGGCTATACATTGTAAACTCACGGGTAAAAGTACCAACACCTTACTAGCGCAGTGGGATAAGGTGCTGGGACTGTCTCAACACTTGGACCACGCGATCCGGGTTCGAATGCCGTCTGCACTAATATAGGTTCAAGGCCTTTTGCTGTCTGTGGCAACAGTGTGATTGGGATCTGCCTTGCTTCCTCCCCTAAAGTGGTCAGGGCCCTAGTGGCTAGGCAGGGGAGACAGGGGAGGATATGCTGCTGGGTCAATTTGCCACAAAATAAGGGAACTAATCGTTGCTGCAGAAGAGGGGCGTAGTGTGCGCTATCTAAACCTCTCCAGCGCGTGAACGCCTGACACTACCAGCAACGTAACTTTTTAATCTTTTTTTAAATATAATATAAGGTATGAGATTTTACTGTGACGCTTTTTTTGGTTATTTTATTTATTTATTTATTGTTTATTATTTTCATTTTTGTCATTTGTTGATGCAACTACGCAATAAAAGTTACATGAAATACTGCAAAAAACATTTTATTGAAGAAACAATTGCAAAAAAAGAAACCCAAAACACTGTATCAGAATAAGCCATTTGCGAGTTAAATTTGAATAATGTCTGGTACAATGACTAGTTTAGTCACAAGTTACCGCTTAAATTTGAATTCCTCAGACTATCGAGACAGTTGCTATGTCACATGGTTCGGGGCAAGCTTTTGTATAGCAACCTCCAGATGAGCAAACCCTGGTACCATTGTGTCATACACATCCATTCAGAATTGTGTATGGGTGTTCACCGTCTCTTACGTAACTAAGCAAAAGCTTGCCCCTAATCATGTGACATAGCAACTGTCTCGATAGTCTGAGGAATTCAAATTTAAGCGGTAACTTGTGACTAAACAAGTCATTGTACCAGACATTATTCAAATGTAACTCGCAAATGGCTTATTAGTTGCGATGATCGTAACCCTCTCTAGTATTTTAAAATAATTGGTGACTGTATGCATGTGACTGCGGTTTCATTGTTGGGGCTGGACTTGTACACATGCATATAGAGCCACGCAGTGCAGGGGAGACTTGATAAATTTAGGCTTTTAAAGTTGGCCCTATTTTACTTGGCAAGTGGACTCTGCTGGAGAAGTGGGCAAGTGGGAGTGCATTTAGTTGGGTGCTCAAGACAGGAAAGGAAATGCTGTGACTCGGTCGCCACACCATGATGGGAACTAGATATCAGCCGGTCAGTCCGTGAAACCGGACTCGCGGCGCTTTATAAGCATGACATGTCACCCCGTAATTTTTACATTGTTTATCCAAGCCGTATTTTTTATTTTTTTCATCTGTACGAAAAACACAAATCAGAATAATGCAACATAATTTGTTGGTTTAATTGCCGCGTAGCATTTAATTTTCTTTTCCGTTGCAATTAATATATAATTTTTATTTATTAATTTTTTGGGTAGGGAAATTTTTCAAGATTGATGCCCGGACGTAGGAAAACCTTCACCGGCGTTGAGGTGTTTTCACTTGGAAGGAAACAAACTAGACGGGCCTTGGACTCCCCACTAAATAAACTCCCATAGGAACCAATGCTAAAAATCGTGTAAGTCTCCGGACAACTATTAACTTCAGAATTCTTTTCAATTTTTGGCAGGTCAGCCGTTTGGAATTTTTTCTAGCGACCCCAGAAAAAAACACACCAGAAAATGAAATTTTCCCTAAACCGACTTGCTGCCAGTTTTCGTGAAGCACTTCTCCACTTCCCCGGTGAGTTAAGTTTCTCTATTGTAACTGTTTTGATTGCTGATTTAATTGTGACTTTAAGATTGGATAAGGAATTTTACACAGAAATGTTATTATACAATATTTTCGTAAATCTTAGATTGTTTATGTAGGATTTGTCATTCAAGGAAAAAGTGAAAATCTGATATTTAAAACACATTTTTTGTAACCAATTTGAATTCCTGTTTTGGCAGGTACAGACATGCAACAAAGAAGAAAAATGTTGGTTAATAATTGATGAGGACAATGTTCGGATTGCTTGTGATTATTTTGCTGTTCTTTGACAAAACGTTTTCTACAATATACTCTTTTAAGATATCATCATAAGCTTTATAAACCAGAGGGGTATTGTCATTTTTAGACAAATTGAAATAGTACACCGAATGAAATATAACACGGATTACAAGTCTTAAAGTGTCTGGCAATCTATGTTTTTCTGATCTGTTTCACACTTAGTTTTGATTGTCTGTTTTGACAACATTGTGTGATGCCAAAACTTTGTTTTAAAAAGTCAAGTCGGCCTAACGTTAAAGCTATACGCATAGGCCTACGCACGCTACAGTGTGTAACTGTATGTAGACATTATTCAAATTTAACTCGCAAATGGCTTATTCTGATACAGTGTTTTGGGTTTCTTTTTTTGCAATTGTTTCTTCAATAAAATGTTTTTTGCAGTATTTCATGTAACTTTTATTGCGTAGTTGCATCAACAAATGACAAAAATGAAAATAATAAACAATAAATAAATAAATAAAATAACCAAAAAAAGCGTCACAGTAAAATCTCATACCTTATATTATATTTAAAAAAAGATTAAAAAGTTACGTTGCTGGTAGTGTCAGGCGTTCACGCGCTGGAGAGGTTTAGATAGCGCACACTACGCCCCTCTTCTGCAGCAACGATTAGTTCCCTTATTTTGTGGCAAATTGACCCAGCAGCATATCCTCCCCTGTCTCCCCTGCCTAGCCACTAGGGCCCTGACCACTTTAGGGGAGGAAGCAAGGCAGATCCCAATCACACTGTTGCCACAGACAGCAAAAGGCCTTGAACCTATATTAGTGCAGACGGCATTCGAACCCGGATCGCGTGGTCCAAGTGTTGAGACAGTCCCAGCACCTTATCCCACTGCGCTAGTAAGGTGTTGGTACTTTTACCCGTGAGTTTACAATGTATAGCCATACGAGTGCACCCAACCAGACTGGGAGAAAACAACAGACGGCAACATGTATCTATACTGAATGGAGACTCAAAAATTAACAAAATGAAAAAGGAAGAAGAAATATATAAGCAAATCAATGAAATAAACAATTCAATAAATGAAGCAAACCAAAAACAAAAAAGATTAATCTTAAAGGTTGAGACCCCCCCCCCCCCCAAAAAAAAAATAAATAAAATAAAAAATAATAAATTAAAAAAACACCCAATAAACGGTATAATTATTTTGAATTAGAACGTTTTGGGGGTCATGCTATTAATAGATTGCGTAAATATAAGAATCTATCACAACCTGGGGGTTCTGTGCTTCAACTTTTGAGGAGACTTGATCAATTTAGGCGTTAAAGTTGGCCCTATTTGACCGGGGAAGTGGAGAAGTGCTTCACGAAAACTGGCAGCAAGTCGGTTTAGGGAAAATTTCATTTTCTGGTGTGTTTTTTTCTGGGGTCGCTAGAAAAAATTCCAAACGGCTGACCTGCCAAAAATTGAAAAGAATTCTGAAGTTAATAGTTGTCCGGAGACTTACACGATTTTTAGCATTGGTTCCTATGGGAGTTTATTTAGTGGGGAGTCCAAGGCCTGTCTAGTTTGTTTCCTTCCAAGTGAAAACACCTCAACGCCGGTGAAGGTTTCCCTACGTCCGGGCATCAATCTTGAACAATTTCCCTACCCAAAAAATTAATAAATAAAAATTATATATTAATTGCAACGGAAAAGAAAATTAAATGCTACGCGGCAATTAAACCAACAAATTATGTTGCATTATTCTGATTTGTGTTTTTCGTACAGATGAAAAAAATAAAAAATACGGCTTGGGTAAACAATGTAAAAATTACGGGGTGACATGTCATGCTTATAAAGCGCCGCGAGTCCGGTTTCACGGACTGACCGGCTGATATCTAGTTCCCATCATGGTGTGGCGACCGAGTCACAGCATTTCCTTTCCTGTCTTGAGCACCCAACTAAATGCACTCCCACTTGCCCACTTCTCCAGCAGAGTCCACTTGCCAAGTAAAATAGGGCCAACTTTAAAAGCCTAAATTTATCAAGTCTCCCCTGCACTGCGTGGCTCTATATGCATGTGTACAAGTCCAGCCCCAACAATGAAACCGCAGTCACATGCATACAGTCACCAATTATTTTAAAATACTAGAGAGGGTTACGATCATCGCAACTAATAAGCCATTTGCGAGTTACATTTGAATAATGTCTGGTACAATGACTTGTTTAGTCACAAGTTACCGCTTAAATTTGAATTCCTCAGACTATCGAGACAGTTGCTATGTCACATGATTAGGGGCAAGCTTTTGCTTAGTTACGTAAGAGACGGTGAACACCCATACACAATTCTGAATGGATGTGTATGACACAATGGTACCAGGGTTTGCTCATCTGGAGGTTGCTATACAAAAGCTTGCCCCGAACCATGTGACATAGCAACTGTCTCGATAGTCTGAGGAATTCAAATTTAAGCGGTAACTTGTGACTAAACTAGTCATTGTACCAGACATTATTCAAATTTAACTCGCAAATGGCTTATTCTGATACAGTGTTTTGGGTTTCTTTTTTTGCAATTGTTTCTTCAATAAAATGTTTTTTGCAGTATTTCATGTAACTTTTATTGCGTAGTTGCATCAACAAATGACAAAAATGAAAATAATAAACAATAAATAAATAAATAAAATAACCAAAAAAAGCGTCACAGTAAAATCTCATACCTTATATTATATTTAAAAAAAGATTAAAAAGTTACGTTGCTGGTAGTGTCAGGCGTTCACGCGCTGGAGAGGTTTAGATAGCGCACACTACGCCCCTCTTCTGCAGCAACGATTAGTTCCCTTATTTTGTGGCAAATTGACCCAGCAGCATATCCTCCCCTGTCTCCCCTGCCTAGCCACTAGGGCCCTGACCACTTTAGGGGAGGAAGCAAGGCAGATCCCAATCACACTGTTGCCACAGACAGCAAAAGGCCTTGAACCTATATTAGTGCAGACGGCATTCGAACCCGGATCGCGTGGTCCAAGTGTTGAGACAGTCCCAGCACCTTATCCCACTGCGCTAGTAAGGTGTTGGTACTTTTACCCGTGAGTTTACAATGTATAGCCATACGAGTGCACCCAACCAGACTGGGAGAAAACAACAGACGGCAACATGTATCTATACTGAATGGAGACTCAAAAATTAACAAAATGAAAAAGGAAGAAGAAATATATAAGCAAATCAATGAAATAAACAATTCAATAAATGAAGCAAACCAAAAACAAAAAAGATTAATCTTAAAAGTTGAGACCCCCCCCCCAAAAAAAAATAAAATAAATAAAATAAAAAATAATAAATTAAAAAACACCCAATAAACGGTATAATTATTTTGAATTAGAACGTTTTGGGGGTCATGTTATTAATAGATTGCGTAAATATAAGAATCTATCACAACCTGGGGGTTCTGTGCTTCAACTTTTGAGGAGACTTGATCAATTTAGGCGTTAAAGTTGGCACTATTTGACCGGGGAAGTGGAGAAGTGCTTCACGAAAACTGGCAGCAAGTCGGTTTAGGGAAAATTTCATTTTCTGGTGTGTTTTTTTCTGGGGTCGCTAGAAAAAATTCCAAACGGCTGACCTGCCAAAAATTGAAAAGAATTCTGAAGTTAATAGTTGTCCGGAGACTTACACGATTTTTAGCATTGGTTCCTATGGGAGTTTATTTAGTGGGGAGTCCAAGGCCCGTCTAGTTTGTTTCCTTCCAAGTGAAAACACCTCAACGCCGGTGAAGGTTTCCCTACGTCCGGGCATCAATCTTGAAAAATTTCCCTACCCAAAAAATAAATAAATAAAAATTATATATTAATTGCAACGGAAAAGAAAATTAAATGCTACGCGGCAATTAAACCAACAAATTATGTTGCATTATTCTGATTTGTGTTTTTCGTACAGATGAAAAAAATAAAAAATACGGCTTGGGTAAACAATGTAAAAATTACGGGGTGACATGTCATGCTTATAAAGCGCCGCGAGTCCGGTTTCACGGACTGACCGGCTGATATCTAGTTCCCATCATGGTGTGGCGACCGAGTCACAGCATTTCCTTTCCTGTCTTGAGCACCCAACTAAATGCACTCCCACTTGCCCACTTCTCCAGCAGAGTCCACTTGCCAAGTAAAATAGGGCCAACTTTAAAAGCCTAAATTTATCAAGTCTCCCCTGCACTGCGTGGCTCTATATGCATGTGTACAAGTCCAGCCCCAACAATGAAACCGCAGTCACATGCATACAGTCACCAATTATTTTAAAATACTAGAGAGGGTTACGATCATCGCAACTAATAAGCCATTTGCGAGTTACATTTGAATAATGTCTGGTACAATGACTTGTTTAGTCACAAGTTACCGCTTAAATTTGAATTCCTCAGACTATCGAGACAGTTGCTATGTCACATGATTAGGGGCAAGCTTTTGCTTAGTTACGTAAGAGACGGTGAACACCCATACACAATTCTGAATGGATGTGTATGACACAATGGTACCAGGGTTTGCTCATCTGGAGGTTGCTATACAAAAGCTTGCCCCGAACCATGTGACATAGCAACTGTCTCGATAGTCTGAGGAATTCAAATTTAAGCGGTAACTTGTGACTAAACTAGTCATTGTACCAGACATTATTCAAATTTAACTCGCAAATGGCTTATTCTGATACAGTGTTTTGGGTTTCTTTTTTTGCAATTGTTTCTTCAATAAAATGTTTTTTGCAGTATTTCATGTAACTTTTATTGCGTAGTTGCATCAACAAATGACAAAAATGAAAATAATAAACAATAAATAAATAAATAAAATAACCAAAAAAAGCGTCACAGTAAAATCTCATACCTTATATTATATTTTAAAAAAGATTAAAAAGTTACGTTTCTGGTAGTGTCAGGCGTTCACGCGCTGGAGAGGTTTAGATAGCGCACACTACGCCCCTCTTCTGCAGCAACGATTAGTTCCCTTATTTTGTGGCAAATTGACCCAGCAGCATATCCTCCCCTGTCTCCCCTGCCTAGCCACTAGGGCCCTGACCACTTTAGGGGAGGAAGCAAGGCAGATCCCAATCACACTGTTGCCACAGACAGCAAAAGGCCTTGAACCTATATTAGTGCAGACGGCATTCGAACCCGGATCGCGTGGTCCAAGTGTTGAGACAGTCCCAGCACCTTATCCCACTGCGCTAGTAAGGTGTTGGTACTTTTACCCGTGAGTTTACAATGTATAGCCATACGAGTGCACCCAACCAGACTGGGAGAAAACAACAGACGGCAACATGTATCTATACTGAATGGAGACTCAAAAATTAACAAAATGAAAAAGGAAGAAGAAATATATAAGCAAATCAATGAAATAAACAATTCAATAAATGAAGCAAACCAAAAACAAAAAAGATTAATCTTAAAAGTTGAGACCCACCCCCCCCAAAAAAATAAAAGAATAAAATAAAAAATAATAAATAAAAAAAACACCCAATAAACGGTATAATTATTTTGAATTAGAACGTTTTGGGGGTCATGCTATTAATAGATTGCGTAAATATAAGAATCTATCACAACCTGGGGGTTCTGTGCTTCAACTTTTGAGGAGACTTGATCAATTTAGGCGTTAAAGTTGGCCCTATTTGACCGGGGAAGTGGAGAAGTGCTTCACGAAAACTGGCAGCAAGTCGGTTTAGGGAAAATTTCATTTTCTGGTGTGTTTTTTTCTGGGGTCGCTAGAAAAAATTCCAAACGGCTGACCTGCCAAAAATTGAAAAGAATTCTGAAGTTAATAGTTGTCCGGAGACTTACACGATTTTTAGCATTGGTTCCTATGGGAGTTTATTTAGTGGGGAGTCCAAGGCCCGTCTAGTTTGTTTCCTTCCAAGTGAAAACACCTCAACGCCGGTGAAGGTTTCCCTACGTCCGGGCATCAATCTTGAAAAATTTCCCTACCCAAAAAATTAATAAATAAAAATTATATATTAATTGCAACGGAAACGAAAATTAAATGCTACGCGGCCAATTAAACCAACAAATTATGTTGCATTATTCTGATTTGTGTTTTTCGTACAGATGAAAAAAATAAAAAATACGGCTTGGGTAAACAATGTAAAAATTACGGGGTGACATGTCATGCTTATAAAGCGCCGCGAGTCCGGTTTCACGGACTGACCGGCTGATATCTAGTTCCCATCATGGTGTGGCGACCGAGTCACAGCATTTCCTTTCCTGTCTTGAGCACCCAACTAAATGCACTCCCACTTGCCCACTTCTCCAGCAGAGTCCACTTGCCAAGTAAAATAGGGCCAACTTTAAAAGCCTAAATTTATCAAGTCTCCCCTGCACTGCGTGGCTCTATATGCATGTGTACAAGTCCAGCCCCAACAATGAAACCGCAGTCACATGCATACAGTCACCAATTATTTTAAAATACTAGAGAGGGTTACGATCATCGCAACTAATAAGCCATTTGCGAGTTACATTTGAATAATGTCTGGTACAATGACTTGTTTAGTCACAAGTTACCGCTTAAATTTGAATTCCTCAGACTATCGAGACAGTTGCTATGTCACATGATTAGGGGCAAGCTTTTGCTTAGTTACGTAAGAGACGGTGAACACCCATACACAATTCTGAATGGATGTGTATGACACAATGGTACCAGGGTTTGCTCATCTGGAGGTTGCTATACAAAAGCTTGCCCCGAACCATGTGACATAGCAACTGTCTCGATAGTCTGAGGAATTCAAATTTAAGCGGTAACTTGTGACTAAACTAGTCATTGTACCAGACATTATTCAAATTTAACTCGCAAATGGCTTATTCTGATACAGTGTTTTGGGTTTCTTTTTTTGCAATTGTTTCTTCAATAAAATGTTTTTTGCAGTATTTCATGTAACTTTTATTGCGTAGTTGCATCAACAAATGACAAAAATGAAAATAATAAACAATAAATAAATAAATAAAATAACCAAAAAAAGCGTCACAGTAAAATCTCATACCTTATATTATATTTAAAAAAAGATTAAAAAGTTACGTTGCTGGTAGTGTCAGGCGTTCACGCGCTGGAGAGGTTTAGATAGCGCACACTACGCCCCTCTTCTGCAGCAACGATTAGTTCCCTTATTTTGTGGCAAATTGACCCAGCAGCATATCCTCCCCTGTCTCCCCTGCCTAGCCACTAGGGCCCTGACCACTTTAGGGGAGGAAGCAAGGCAGATCCCAATCACACTGTTGCCACAGACAGCAAAAGGCCTTGAACCTATATTAGTGCAGACGGCATTCGAACCCGGATCGCGTGGTCCAAGTGTTGAGACAGTCCCAGCACCTTATCCCACTGCGCTAGTAAGGTGTTGGTACTTTTACCCGTGAGTTTACAATGTATAGCCATACGAGTGCACCCAACCAGACTGGGAGAAAACAACAGACGGCAACATGTATCTATACTGAATGGAGACTCAAAAATTAACAAAATGAAAAAGGAAGAAGAAATATATAAGCAAATCAATGAAATAAACAATTCAATAAATGAAGCAAACCAAAAACAAAAAAGATTAATCTTAAAAGTTGAGACCCCCCCCAAAAAAAAAATAAAAATAAATAAAATAAAAAATAATAAATAAAAAAAACACCCAATAAACGGTATAATTATTTTGAATTAGAACGTTTTGGGGGTCATGCTATTAATAGATTGCGTAAATATAAGAATCTATCACAACCTGGGGGTTCTGTGCTTCAACTTTTGAGGAGACTTGATCAATTTAGGCGTTAAAGTTGGCCCTATTTGACCGGGGAAGTGGAGAAGTGCTTCACGAAAACTGGCAGCAAGTCGGTTTAGGGAAAATTTCATTTTCTGGTGTGTTTTTTTCTGGGGTCGCTAGAAAAAATTCCAAACGGCTGACCTGCCAAAAATTGAAAAGAATTCTGAAGTTAATAGTTGTCCGGAGACTTACACGATTTTTAGCATTGGTTCCTATGGGAGTTTATTTAGTGGGGAGTCCAAGGCCCGTCTAGTTTGTTTCCTTCCAAGTGAAAACACCTCAACGCCGGTGAAGGTTTCCCTACGTCCGGGCATCAATCTTGAAAAATTTCCCTACCCAAAAAATTAATAAATAAAAATTATATATTAATTGCAACGGAAAAGAAAATTAAATGCTACGCGGCAATTAAACCAACAAATTATGTTGCATTATTCTGATTTGTGTTTTTCGTACAGATGAAAAAAATAAAAAATACGGCTTGGGTAAACAATGTAAAAATTACGGGGTGACATGTCATGCTTATAAAGCGCCGCGAGTCCGGTTTCACGGACTGACCGGCTGATATCTAGTTCCCATCATGGTGTGGCGACCGAGTCACAGCATTTCCTTTCCTGTCTTGAGCACCCAACTAAATGCACTCCCACTTGCCCACTTCTCCAGCAGAGTCCACTTGCCAAGTAAAATAGGGCCAACTTTAAAAGCCTAAATTTATCAAGTCTCCCCTGCACTGCGTGGCTCTATATGCATGTGTACAAGTCCAGCCCCAACAATGAAACCGCAGTCACATGCATACAGTCACCAATTATTTTAAAATACTAGAGAGGGTTACGATCATCGCAACTAATAAGCCATTTGCGAGTTACATTTGAATAATGTCTGGTACAATGACTTGTTTAGTCACAAGTTACCGCTTAAATTTGAATTCCTCAGACTATCGAGACAGTTGCTATGTCACATGATTAGGGGCAAGCTTTTGCTTAGTTACGTAAGAGACGGTGAACACCCATACACAATTCTGAATGGATGTGTATGACAAAATGGTACCAGGGTTTGCTCATCTGGAGGTTGCTATACAAAAGCTTGCCCCGAACCATGTGACATAGCAACTGTCTCGATAGTCTGAGGAATTCAAATTTAAGCGGTAACTTGTGACTAAACTAGTCATTGTACCAGACATTATTCAAATTTAACTCGCAAATGGCTTATTCTGATACAGTGTTTTGGGCTTCTTTTTTTGCAATTGTTTCTTCAATAAAATGTTTTTTGCAGTATTTCATGTAACTTTTATTGCGTAGTTGCATCAACAAATGACAAAAATGAAAATAATAAACAATAAATAAATAAATAAAATAACCAAAAAAAGCGTCACAGTAAAATCTCATACCTTATATTATATTTAAAAAAAGATTAAAAAGTTACGTTGCTGGTAGTGTCAGGCGTTCACGCGCTGGAGAGGTTTAGATAGCGCACACTACGCCCCTCTTCTGCAGCAACGATTAGTTCCCTTATTTTGTGGCAAATTGACCCAGCAGCATATCCTCCCCTGTCTCCCCTGCCTAGCCACTAGGGCCCTGACCACTTTAGGGGAGGAAGCAAGGCAGATCCCAATCACACTGTTGCCACAGACAGCAAAAGGCCTTGAACCTATATTAGTGCAGACGGCATTCGAACCCGGATCGCGTGGTCCAAGTGTTGAGACAGTCCCAGCACCTTATCCCACTGCGCTAGTAAGGTGTTGGTACTTTTACCCGTGAGTTTACAATGTATAGCCATACGAGTGCACCCAACCAGACTGGGAGAAAACAACAGACGGCAACATGTATCTATACTGAATGGAGACTCAAAAATTAACAAAATGAAAAAGGAAGAAGAAATATATAAGCAAATCAATGAAATAAACAATTCAATAAATGAAGCAAACCAAAAACAAAAAAGATTAATCTTAAAAGTTGAGACCCCCCCCCCCCCCCCAAAAAAAAATAATAAATAAAATAAAAAATAATAAATAAAAAAAACACCCAATAAACGGTATAATTATTTTGAATTAGAACGTTTTGGGGGTCATGCTATTAATAGATTGCGTAAATATAAGAATCTATCACAACCTGGGGGTTCTGTGCTTCAACTTTTGAGGAGACTTGATCAATTTAGGCGTTAAAGTTGGCCCTATTTGACCGGGGAAGTGGAGAAGTGCTTCACGAAAACTGGCAGCAAGTCGGTTTAGGGAAAATTTCATTTTCTGGTGTTTTTTTTCTGGGGTCGCTAGAAAAAATTCCAAACGGCTGACCTGCCAAAAATTGAAAAGAATTCTGAAGTTAATAGTTGTCCGGAGACTTACACGATTTTTAGCATTGGTTCCTATGGGAGTTTATTTAGTGGGGAGTCCAAGGCCCGTCTAGTTTGTTTCCTTCCAAGTGAAAACACCTCAACGCCGGTGAAGGTTTCCCTACGTCCGGGCATCAATCTTGAAAAATTTCCCTACCCAAAAAATTAATAAATAAAAATTATATATTAATTGCAACGGAAAAGAAAATTAAATGCTACGCGGCAATTAAACCAACAAATTATGTTGCATTATTCTGATTTGTGTTTTTCGTACAGATGAAAAAAATAAAAAATACGGCTTGGGTAAACAATGTAAAAATTACGGGGTGACATGTCATGCTTATAAAGCGCCGCGAGTCCGGTTTCACGGACTGACCGGCTGATATCTAGTTCCCATCATGGTGTGGCGACCGAGTCACAGCATTTCCTTTCCTGTCTTGAGCACCCAACTAAATGCACTCCCACTTGCCCACTTCTCCAGCAGAGTCCACTTGCCAAGTAAAATAGGGCCAACTTTAAAAGCCTAAATTTATCAAGTCTCCCCTGCACTGCGTGGCTCTATATGCATGTGTACAAGTCCAGCCCCAACAATGAAACCGCAGTCACATGCATACAGTCACCAATTATTTTAAAATACTAGAGAGGGTTACGATCATCGCAACTAATAAGCCATTTGCGAGTTACATTTGAATAATGTCTGGTACAATGACTTGTTTAGTCACAAGTTACCGCTTAAATTTGAATTCCTCAGACTATCGAGACAGTTGCTATGTCACATGATTAGGGGCAAGCTTTTGCTTAGTTACGTAAGAGACGGTGAACACCCATACACAATTCTGAATGGATGTGTATGACACAATGGTACCAGGGTTTGCTCATCTGGAGGTTGCTATACAAAAGCTTGCCCCGAACCATGTGACATAGCAACTGTCTCGATAGTCTGAGGAATTCAAATTTAAGCGGTAACTTGTGACTAAACTAGTCATTGTACCAGACATTATTCAAATTTAACTCGCAAATGGCTTATTCTGATACAGTGTTTTGGGTTTCTTTTTTTGCAATTGTTTCTTCAATAAAATGTTTTTTGCAGTATTTCATGTAACTTTTATTGCGTAGTTGCATCAACAAATGACAAAAATGAAAATAATAAACAATAAATAAATAAATAAAATAACCAAAAAAAGCGTCACAGTAAAATCTCATACCTTATATTATATTAAAAAAAAGATTAAAAAGTTACGTTGCTGGTAGTGTCAGGCGTTCACGCGCTGGAGAGGTTTAGATAGCGCACACTACGCCCCTCTTCTGCAGCAACGATTAGTTCCCTTATTTTGTGGCAAATTGACCCAGCAGCATATCCTCCCCTGTCTCCCCTGCCTAGCCACTAGGGCCCTGACCACTTTAGGGGAGGAAGCAAGGCAGATCCCAATCACACTGTTGCCACAGACAGCAAAAGGCCTTGAACCTATATTAGTGCAGACGGCATTCGAACCCGGATCGCGTGGTCCAAGTGTTGAGACAGTCCCAGCACCTTATCCCACTGCGCTAGTAAGGTGTTGGTACTTTTACCCGTGAGTTTACAATGTATAGCCATACGAGTGCACCCAACCAGACTGGGAGAAAACAACAGACGGCAACATGTATCTATACTGAATGGAGACTCAAAAATTAACAAAATGAAAAAGGAAGAAGAAATATATAAGCAAATCAATGAAATAAACAATTCAATAAATGAAGCAAACCAAAAACAAAAAAGATTAATCTTAAAAGTTGAGACCCCCCCCCCAAAAAAAAAATTAAATAAATAAAATAAAAAATAATAAATAAAAAAAACACCCAATAAACGGTATAATTATTTTGAATTAGAACGTTTTGGGGGTCATGCTATTAATAGATTGCGTAAATATAAGAATCTATCACAACCTGGGGGTTCTGTGCTTCAACTTTTGAGGAGACTTGATCAATTTAGGCGTTAAAGTTGGCCCTATTTGACCGGGGAAGTGGAGAAGTGCTTCACGAAAACTGGCAGCAAGTCGGTTTAGGGAAAATTTCATTTTCTGGTGTTTTTTTTCTGGGGTCGCTAGAAAAAAATCCAAACGGCTGACCTGCCAAAAATTGAAAAGAATTCTGAAGTTAATAGTTGTCCGGAGACTTACACGATTTTTAGCATTGGTTCCTATGGGAGTTTATTTAGTGGGGAGTCCAAGGCCCGTCTAGTTTGTTTCCTTCCAAGTGAAAACACCTCAACGCCGGTGAAGGTTTCCCTACGTCCGGGCATCAATCTTGAAAAATTTCCCTACCCAAAAAATTAATAAATAAAAATTATATATTAATTGCAACGGAAAAGAAAATTAAATGCTACGCGGCAATTAAACCAACAAATTATGTTGCATTATTCTGATTTGTGTTTTTCGTACAGATGAAAAAAATAAAAAATACGGCTTGGGTAAACAATGTAAAAATTACGGGGTGACATGTCATGCTTATAAAGCGCCGCGAGTCCGGTTTCACGGACTGACCGGCTGATATCTAGTTCCCATCATGGTGTGGCGACCGAGTCACAGCATTTCCTTTCCTGTCTTGAGCACCCAACTAAATGCACTCCCACTTGCCCACTTCTCCAGCAGAGTCCACTTGCCAAGTAAAATAGGGCCAACTTTAAAAGCCTAAATTTATCAAGTCTCCCCTGCACTGCGTGGCTCTATATGCATGTGTACAAGTCCAGCCCCAACAATGAAACCGCAGTCACATGCATACAGTCACCAATTATTTTAAAATACTAGAGAGGGTTACGATCATCGCAACTAATAAGCCATTTGCGAGTTACATTTGAATAATGTCTGGTACAATGACTTGTTTAGTCACAAGTTACCGCTTAAATTTGAATTCCTCAGACTATCGAGACAGTTGCTATGTCACATGATTAGGGGCAAGCTTTTGCTTAGTTACGTAAGAGACGGTGAACACCCATACACAATTCTGAATGGATGTGTATGACACAATGGTACCAGGGTTTGCTCATCTGGAGGTTGCTATACAAAAGCTTGCCCCGAACCATGTGACATAGCAACTGTCTCGATAGTCTGAGGAATTCAAATTTAAGCGGTAACTTGTGACTAAACTAGTCATTGTACCAGACATTATTCAAATTTAACTCGCAAATGGCTTATTCTGATACAGTGTTTTGGGTTTCTTTTTTTGCAATTGTTTCTTCAATAAAATGTTTTTTGCAGTATTTCATGTAACTTTTATTGCGTAGTTGCATCAACAAATGACAAAAATGAAAATAATAAACAATAAATAAATAAATAAAATAACCAAAAAAAGCGTCACAGTAAAATCTCATACCTTATATTATATTTAAAAAAAGATTAAAAAGTTACGTTGCTGGTAGTGTCAGGCGTTCACGCGCTGGAGAGGTTTAGATAGCGCACACTACGCCCCTCTTCTGCAGCAACGATTAGTTCCCTTATTTTGTGGCAAATTGACCCAGCAGCATATCCTCCCCTGTCTCCCCTGCCTAGCCACTAGGGCCCTGACCACTTTAGGGGAGGAAGCAAGGCAGATCCCAATCACACTGTTGCCACAGACAGCAAAAGGCCTTGAACCTATATTAGTGCAGACGGCATTCGAACCCGGATCGCGTGGTCCAAGTGTTGAGACAGTCCCAGCACCTTATCCCACTGCGCTAGTAAGGTGTTGGTACTTTTACCCGTGAGTTTACAATGTATAGCCATACGAGTGCACCCAACCAGACTGGGAGAAAACAACAGACGGCAACATGTATCTATACTGAATGGAGACTCAAAAATTAACAAAATGAAAAAGGAAGAAGAAATATATAAGCAAATCAATGAAATAAACAATTCAATAAATGAAGCAAACCAAAAACAAAAAAGATTAATCTTAAAAGTTGAGACCCCCCCCCCAAAAAAAAAATTAAATAAATAAAATAAAAAATAATAAATAAAAAAAACACCCAATAAACGGTATAATTATTTTGAATTAGAACGTTTTGGGGGTCATGCTATTAATAGATTGCGTAAATATAAGAATCTATCACAACCTGGGGGTTCTGTGCTTCAACTTTTGAGGAGACTTGATCAATTTAGGCGTTAAAGTTGGCCCTATTTGACCGGGGAAGTGGAGAAGTGCTTCACGAAAACTGGCAGCAAGTCGGTTTAGGGAAAATTTCATTTTCTGGTGTTTTTTTTCTGGGGTCGCTAGAAAAAAATCCAAACGGCTGACCTGCCAAAAATTGAAAAGAATTCTGAAGTTAATAGTTGTCCGGAGACTTACACGATTTTTAGCATTGGTTCCTATGGGAGTTTATTTAGTGGGGAGTCCAAGGCCCGTCTAGTTTGTTTCCTTCCAAGTGAAAACACCTCAACGCCGGTGAAGGTTTCCCTACGTCCGGGCATCAATCTTGAAAAATTTCCCTACCCAAAAAATTAATAAATAAAAATTATATATTAATTGCAACGGAAAAGAAAATTAAATGCTACGCGGCAATTAAACCAACAAATTATGTTGCATTATTCTGATTTGTGTTTTTCGTACAGATGAAAAAAATAAAAAATACGGCTTGGGTAAACAATGTAAAAATTACGGGGTGACATGTCATGCTTATAAAGCGCCGCGAGTCCGGTTTCACGGACTGACCGGCTGATATCTAGTTCCCATCATGGTGTGGCGACCGAGTCACAGCATTTCCTTTCCTGTCTTGAGCACCCAACTAAATGCACTCCCACTTGCCCACTTCTCCAGCAGAGTCCACTTGCCAAGTAAAATAGGGCCAACTTTAAAAGCCTAAATTTATCAAGTCTCCCCTGCACTGCGTGGCTCTATATGCATGTGTACAAGTCCAGCCCCAACAATGAAACCGCAGTCACATGCATACAGTCACCAATTATTTTAAAATACTAGAGAGGGTTACGATCATCGCAACTAATAAGCCATTTGCGAGTTACATTTGAATAATGTCTGGTACAATGACTTGTTTAGTCACAAGTTACCGCTTAAATTTGAATTCCTCAGACTATCGAGACAGTTGCTATGTCACATGATTAGGGGCAAGCTTTTGCTTAGTTACGTAAGAGACGGTGAACACCCATACACAATTCTGAATGGATGTGTATGACACAATGGTACCAGGGTTTGCTCATCTGGAGGTTGCTATACAAAAGCTTGCCCCGAACCATGTGACATAGCAACTGTCTCGATAGTCTGAGGAATTCAAATTTAAGCGGTAACTTGTGACTAAACTAGTCATTGTACCAGACATTATTCAAATTTAACTCGCAAATGGCTTATTCTGATACAGTGTTTTGGGTTTCTTTTTTTGCAATTGTTTCTTCAATAAAATGTTTTTTGCAGTATTTCATGTAACTTTTATTGCGTAGTTGCATCAACAAATGACAAAAATGAAAATAATAAACAATAAATAAATAAATAAAATAACCAAAAAAAGCGTCACAGTAAAATCTCATACCTTATATTATATTTAAAAAAAGATTAAAAAGTTACGTTGCTGGTAGTGTCAGGCGTTCACGCGCTGGAGAGGTTTAGATAGCGCACACTACGCCCCTCTTCTGCAGCAACGATTAGTTCCCTTATTTTGTGGCAAATTGACCCAGCAGCATATCCTCCCCTGTCTCCCCTGCCTAGCCACTAGGGCCCTGACCACTTTAGGGGAGGAAGCAAGGCAGATCCCAATCACACTGTTGCCACAGACAGCAAAAGGCCTTGAACCTATATTAGTGCAGACGGCATTCGAACCCGGATTGCGTGGTCCAAGTGTTGAGACAGTCCCAGCACCTTATCCCACTGCGCTAGTAAGGTGTTGGTACTTTTACCCGTGAGTTTACAATGTATAGCCATACGAGTGCACCCAACCAGACTGGGAGAAAACAACAGACGGCAACATGTATCTATACTGAATGGAGACTCAAAAATTAACAAAATGAAAAAGGAAGAAGAAATATATAAGCAAATCAATGAAATAAACAATTCAATAAATGAAGCAAACCAAAAACAAAAAAGATTAATCTTAAAAGTTGAGACCCCCCCCAAAAAAAATAAAAAAAATAAAATAAAATAATAAAAAAAAACACCCAATAAACGGTATAATTATTTTGAATTAGAACGTTTTGGGGGTCATGCTATTAATAGATTGCGTAAATATAAGAATCTATCACAACCTGGGGGTTCTGTGCTTCAACTTTTGAGGAGACTTGATCAATTTAGGCGTTAAAGTTGGCCCTATTTGACCGGGGAAGTGGAGAAGTGCTTCACGAAAACTGGCAGCAAGTCGGTTTAGGGAAAATTTCATTTTCTGGTGTGTTTTTTTCTGGGGTCGCTAGAAAAAATTCCAAACGGCTGACCTGCCAAAAATTGAAAAGAATTCTGAAGTTAATAGTTGTCCGGAGACTTACACGATTTTTAGCATTGGTTCCTATGGGAGTTTATTTAGTGGGGAGTCCAAGGCCCGTCTAGTTTGTTTCCTTCCAAGTGAAAACACCTCAACGCCGGTGAAGGTTTCCCTACGTCCGGGCATCAATCTTGAAAAATTTCCCTACCCAAAAAATTAATAAATAAAAATTATATATTAATTGCAACGGAAAAGAAAATTAAATGCTACGCGGCAATTAAACCAACAAATTATGTTGCATTATTCTGATTTGTGTTTTTCGTACAGATGAAAAAAATAAAAAATACGGCTTGGGTAAACAATGTAAAAATTACGGGGTGACATGTCATGCTTATAAAGCGCCGCGAGTCCGGTTTCACGGACTGACCGGCTGATATCTAGTTCCCATCATGGTGTGGCGACCGAGTCACAGCATTTCCTTTCCTGTCTTGAGCACCCAACTAAATGCACTCCCACTTGCCCACTTCTCCAGCAGAGTCCACTTGCCAAGTAAAATAGGGCCAACTTTAAAAGCCTAAATTTATCAAGTCTCCCCTGCACTGGGTGGCTCTATATGCATGTGTACAAGTCCAGCCCCAACAATGAAACCGCAGTCACATGCATACAGTCACCAATTATTTTAAAATACTAGAGAGGGTTACGATCATCGCAACTAATAAGCCATTTGCGAGTTACATTTGAATAATGTCTGGTACAATGACTTGTTTAGTCACAAGTTACCGCTTAAATTTGAATTCCTCAGACTATCGAGACAGTTGCTATGTCACATGATTAGGGGCAAGCTTTTGCTTAGTTACGTAAGAGACGGTGAACACCCATACACAATTCTGAATGGATGTGTATGACACAATGGTACCAGGGTTTGCTCATCTGGAGGTTGCTATACAAAAGCTTGCCCCGAACCATGTGACATAGCAACTGTCTCGATAGTCTGAGGAATTCAAATTTAAGCGGTAACTTGTGACTAAACTAGTCATTGTACCAGACATTATTCAAATTTAACTCGCAAATGGCTTATTCTGATACAGTGTTTTGGGTTTCTTTTTTTGCAATTGTTTCTTCAATAAAATGTTTTTTGCAGTATTTCATGTAACTTTTATTGCGTAGTTGCATCAACAAATGACAAAAATGAAAATAATAAACAATAAATAAATAAATAAAATAACCAAAAAAAGCGTCACAGTAAAATCTCATACCTTATATTATATTTAAAAAAAGATTAAAAAGTTACGTTGCTGGTAGTGTCAGGCGTTCACGCGCTGGAGAGGTTTAGATAGCGCACACTACGCCCCTCTTCTGCAGCAACGATTAGTTCCCTTATTTTGTGGCAAATTGACCCAGCAGCATATCCTCCCCTGTCTCCCCTGCCTAGCCACTAGGGCCCTGACCACTTTAGGGGAGGAAGCAAGGCAGATCCCAATCACACTGTTGCCACAGACAGCAAAAGGCCTTGAACCTATATTAGTGCAGACGGCATTCGAACCCGGATCGCGTGGTCCAAGTGTTGAGACAGTCCCAGCACCTTATCCCACTGCGCTAGTAAGGTGTTGGTACTTTTACCCGTGAGTTTACAATGTATAGCCATACGAGTGCACCCAACCAGACTGGGAGAAAACAACAGACGGCAACATGTATCTATACTGAATGGAGACTCAAAAATTAACAAAATGAAAAAGGAAGAAGAAATATATAAGCAAATCAATGAAATAAACAATTCAATAAATGAAGCAAACCAAAAACAAAAAAGATTAATCTTAAAAGTTGAGACCCCCCCCCAAAAAAAAAAAAAAAAAAAAAAAAAAAAAAAAAAAAAAAAAAAAAACACCCAATAAACGGTATAATTATTTTGAATTAGAACGTTTTGGGGGTCATGCTATTAATAGATTGCGTAAATATAAGAATCTATCACAACCTGGGGGTTCTGTGCTTCAACTTTTGAGGAGACTTGATCAATTTAGGCGTTAAAGTTGGCCCTATTTGACCGGGGAAGTGGAGAAGTGCTTCACGAAAACTGGCAGCAAGTCGGTTTAGGGAAAATTTCATTTTCTGGTGTGTTTTTTTCTGGGGTCGCTAGAAAAAATTCCAAACGGCTGACCTGCCAAAAATTGAAAAGAATTCTGAAGTTAATAGTTGTCCGGAGACTTACACGATTTTTAGCATTGGTTCCTATGGGAGTTTATTTAGTGGGGAGTCCAAGGCCCGTCTAGTTTGTTTCCTTCCAAGTGAAAACACCTCAACGCCGGTGAAGGTTTCCCTACGTCCGGGCATCAATCTTGAAAAATTTCCCTACCCAAAAAATTAATAAATAAAAATTATATATTAATTGCAACGGAAAAGAAAATTAAATGCTACGCGGCAATTAAACCAACAAATTATGTTGCATTATTCTGATTTGTGTTTTTCGTACAGATGAAAAAAATAAAACATACGGCTTGGGTAAACAATGTAAAAATTACGGGGTGACATGTCATGCTTATAAAGCGCCGCGAGTCCGGTTTCACGGACTGACCGGCTGATATCTAGTTCCCATCATGGTGTGGCGACCGAGTCACAGCATTTCCTTTCCTGTCTTGAGCACCCAACTAAATGCACTCCCACTTGCCCACTTCTCCAGCAGAGTCCACTTGCCAAGTAAAATAGGGCCAACTTTAAAAGCCTAAATTTATCAAGTCTCCCCTGCACTGCGTGGCTCTATATGCATGTGTACAAGTCCAGCCCCAACAATGAAACCGCAGTCACATGCATACAGTCACCAATTATTTTAAAATACTAGAGAGGGTTACGATCATCGCAACTAATAAGCCATTTGCGAGTTACATTTGAATAATGTCTGGTACAATGACTTGTTTAGTCACAAGTTACCGCTTAAATTTGAATTCCTCAGACTATCGAGACAGTTGCTATGTCACATGATTAGGGGCAAGCTTTTGCTTAGTTACGTAAGAGACGGTGAACACCCATACACAATTCTGAATGGATGTGTATGACACAATGGTACCAGGGTTTGCTCATCTGGAGGTTGCTATACAAAAGCTTGCCCCGAACCATGTGACATAGCAACTGTCTCGATAGTCTGAGGAATTCAAATTTAAGCGGTAACTTGTGACTAAACTAGTCATTGTACCAGACATTATTCAAATTTAACTCGCAAATGGCTTATTCTGATACAGTGTTTTGGGTTTCTTTTTTTGCAATTGTTTCTTCAATAAAATGTTTTTTGCAGTATTTCATGTAACTTTTATTGCGTAGTTGCATCAACAAATGACAAAAATGAAAATAATAAACAATAAATAAATAAATAAAATAACCAAAAAAAGCGTCACAGTAAAATCTCATACCTTATATTATATTTAAAAAAAGATTAAAAAGTTACGTTGCTGGTAGTGTCAGGCGTTCACGCGCTGGAGAGGTTTAGATAGCGCACACTACGCCCCTCTTCTGCAGCAACGATTAGTTCCCTTATTTTGTGGCAAATTGACCCAGCAGCATATCCTCCCCTGTCTCCCCTGCCTAGCCACTAGGGCCCTGACCACTTTAGGGGAGGAAGCAAGGCAGATCCCAATCACACTGTTGCCACAGACAGCAAAAGGCCTTGAACCTATATTAGTGCAGACGGCATTCGAACCCGGATCGCGTGGTCCAAGTGTTGAGACAGTCCCAGCACCTTATCCCACTGCGCTAGTAAGGTGTTGGTACTTTTACCCGTGAGTTTACAATGTATAGCCATACGAGTGCACCCAACCAGACTGGGAGAAAACAACAGACGGCAACATGTATCTATACTGAATGGAGACTCAAAAATTAACAAAATGAAAAAGGAAGAAGAAATATATAAGCAAATCAATGAAATAAACAATTCAATAAATGAAGCAAACCAAAAACAAAAAAGATTAATCTTAAAAGTTGAGACCCCCCCCCCAAAAAAAAATAATAAATAAAAAAAACACCCAATAAACGGTATAATTATTTTGAATTAGAACGTTTTGGGGGTCATGCTATTAATAGATTGCGTAAATATAAGAATCTATCACAACCTGGGGGTTCTGTGCTTCAACTTTTGAGGAGACTTGATCAATTTAGGCGTTAAAGTTGGCCCTATTTGACCGGGGAAGTGGAGAAGTGCTTCACGAAAACTGGCAGCAAGTCGGTTTAGGGAAAATTTCATTTTCTGGTGTGTTTTTTTCTGGGGTCGCTAGAAAAAATTCCAAACGGCTGACCTGCCAAAAATTGAAAAGAATTCTGAAGTTAATAGTTGTCCGGAGACTTACACGATTTTTAGCATTGGTTCCTATGGGAGTTTATTTAGTGGGGAGTCCAAGGCCCGTCTAGTTTGTTTCCTTCCAAGTGAAAACACCTCAACGCCGGTGAAGGTTTCCCTACGTCCGGGCATCAATCTTGAAAAATTTCCCTACCCAAAAAATTAATAAATAAAAATTATATATTAATTGCAACGGAAAAGAAAATTAAATGCTACGCGGCAATTAAACCAACAAATTATGTTGCATTATTCTGATTTGTGTTTTTCGTACAGATGAAAAAAATAAAACATACGGCTTGGGTAAACAATGTAAAAATTACGGGGTGACATGTCATGCTTATAAAGCGCCGCGAGTCCGGTTTCACGGACTGACCGGCTGATATCTAGTTCCCATCATGGTGTGGCGACCGAGTCACAGCATTTCCTTTCCTGTCTTGAGCACCCAACTAAATGCACTCCCACTTGCCCACTTCTCCAGCAGAGTCCACTTGCCAAGTAAAATAGGGCCAACTTTAAAAGCCTAAATTTATCAAGTCTCCCCTGCACTGCGTGGCTCTATATGCATGTGTACAAGTCCAGCCCCAACAATGAAACCGCAGTCACATGCATACAGTCACCAATTATTTTAAAATACTAGAGAGGGTTACGATCATCGCAACTAATAAGCCATTTGCGAGTTACATTTGAATAATGTCTGGTACAATGACTTGTTTAGTCACAAGTTACCGCTTAAATTTGAATTCCTCAGACTATCGAGACAGTTGCTATGTCACATGATTAGGGGCAAGCTTTTGCTTAGTTACGTAAGAGACGGTGAACACCCATACACAATTCTGAATGGATGTGTATGACACAATGGTACCAGGGTTTGCTCATCTGGAGGTTGCTATACAAAAGCTTGCCCCGAACCATGTGACATAGCAACTGTCTCGATAGTCTGAGGAATTCAAATTTAAGCGGTAACTTGTGACTAAACTAGTCATTGTACCAGACATTATTCAAATTTAACTCGCAAATGGCTTATTCTGATACAGTGTTTTGGGTTTCTTTTTTTGCAATTGTTTCTTCAATAAAATGTTTTTTGCAGTATTTCATGTAACTTTTATTGCGTAGTTGCATCAACAAATGACAAAAATGAAAATAATAAACAATAAATAAATAAATAAAATAACCAAAAAAAGCGTCACAGTAAAATCTCATACCTTATATTATATTTAAAAAAAGATTAAAAAGTTACGTTGCTGGTAGTGTCAGGCGTTCACGCGCTGGAGAGGTTTAGATAGCGCACACTACGCCCCTCTTCTGCAGCAACGATTAGTTCCCTTATTTTGTGGCAAATTGACCCAGCAGCATATCCTCCCCTGTCTCCCCTGCCTAGCCACTAGGGCCCTGACCACTTTAGGGGAGGAAGCAAGGCAGATCCCAATCACACTGTTGCCACAGACAGCAAAAGGCCTTGAACCTATATTAGTGCAGACGGCATTCGAACCCGGATCGCGTGGTCCAAGTGTTGAGACAGTCCCAGCACCTTATCCCACTGCGCTAGTAAGGTGTTGGTACTTTTACCCGTGAGTTTACAATGTATAGCCATACGAGTGCACCCAACCAGACTGGGAGAAAACAACAGACGGCAACATGTATCTATACTGAATGGAGACTCAAAAATTAACAAAATGAAAAAGGAAGAAGAAATATATAAGCAAATCAATGAAATAAACAATTCAATAAATGAAGCAAACCAAAAACAAAAAAGATTAATCTTAAAAGTTGAGACCCCCCCCCCAAAAAAAAAAAATAATAAAATAAAAAATAATAAATATAAAAAACACCCAATAAACGGTATAATTATTTTGAATTAGAACGTTTTGGGGGTCATGCTATTAATAGATTGCGTAAATATAAGAATCTATCACAACCTGGGGGTTCTGTGCTTCAACTTTTGAGGAGACTTGATCAATTTAGGCGTTAAAGTTGGCCCTATTTGACCGGGGAAGTGGAGAAGTGCTTCACGAAAACTGGCAGCAAGTCGGTTTAGGGAAAATTTCATTTTCTGGTGTGTTTTTTTCTGGGGTCGCTAGAAAAAATTCCAAACGGCTGACCTGCCAAAAATTGAAAAGAATTCTGAAGTTAATAGTTGTCCGGAGACTTACACGATTTTTAGCATTGGTTCCTATGGGAGTTTATTTAGTGGGGAGTCCAAGGCCCGTCTAGTTTGTTTCCTTCCAAGTGAAAACACCTCAACGCCGGTGAAGGTTTCCCTACGTCCGGGCATCAATCTTGAAAAATTTCCCTACCCAAACAATTTATAAATAAAAATTATATATTAATTGCAACGGAAAAGAAAATTAAATGCTACGCGGCAATTAAACCAACAAATTATGTTGCATTATTCTGATTTGTGTTTTTCGTACAGATGAAAAAATTTAAAAATACGGCTTGGGTAAACAATGTAAAAATTACGGGGTGACATGTCATGCTTATAAAGCGCCGCGAGTCCGGTTTCACGGACTGACCGGCTGATATCTAGTTCCCATCATGGTGTGGCGACCGAGTCACAGCATTTCCTTTCCTGTCTTGAGCACCCAACTAAATGCACTCCCACTTGCCCACTTCTCCAGCAGAGTCCACTTGCCAAGTAAAATAGGGCCAACTTTAAAAGCCTAAATTTATCAAGTCTCCCCTGCACTGCGTGGCTCTATATGCATGTGTACAAGTCCAGCCCCAACAATGAAACCGCAGTCACATGCATACAGTCACCAATTATTTTAAAATACTAGAGAGGGTTACGATCATCGCAACTAATAAGCCATTTGCGAGTTACATTTGAATAATGTCTGGTACAATGACAATTGTTTAGTCACAAGTTACCGCTTAAATTTGAATTCCTCAGACTATCGAGACAGTTGCTATGTCACATGATTAGGGGCAAGCTTTTGCTTAGTTACGTAAGAGACGGTGAACACCCATACACAATTCTGAATGGATGTGTATGACACAATGGTACCAGGGTTTGCTCATCTGGAGGTTGCTATACAAAAGCTTGCCCCGAACCATGTGACATAGCAACTGTCTCGATAGTCTGAGGAATTCAAATTTAAGCGGTAACTTGTGACTAAACTAGTCATTGTACCAGACATTATTCAAATTTAACTCGCAAATGGCTTATTCTGATACAGTGTTTTGGGTTTCTTTTTTTGCAATTGTTTCTTCAATAAAATGTTTTTTGCAGTATTTCATGTAACTTTTATTGCGTAGTTGCATCAACAAATGACAAAAATGAAAATATTAAACAATAAATAAATAAATAAAATAACCAAAAAAAGCGTCACAGTAAAATCTCATACCTTATATTATATTTAAAAAAAGATTAAAAAGTTACGTTGCTGGTAGTGTCAGGCGTTCACGCGCTGGAGAGGTTTAGATAGCGCACACTACGCCCCTCTTCTGCAGCAACGATTAGTTTCCTTATTTTGTGGCAAATTGACCCAGCAGCATATCCTCCCCTGTCTCCCCTGCCTAGCCACTAGGGCCCTGACCACTTTAGGGGAGGAAGCAAGGCAGATCCCAATCACACTGTTGCCACAGACAGCAAAAGGCCTTGAACCTATATTAGTGCAGACGGCATTCGAACCCGGATCGCGTGGTCCAAGTGTTGAGACAGTCCCAGCACCTTATCCCACTGCGCTAGTAAGGTGTTGGTACTTTTACCCGTGAGTTTACAATGTATAGCCATACGAGTGCACCCAACCAGACTGGGAGAAAACAACAGACGGCAACATGTATCTATACTGAATGGAGACTCAAAAATTAACAAAATGAAAAAGGAAGAAGAAATATATAAGCAAATCAATGAAATAAACAATTCAATAAATGAAGCAAACCAAAAACAAAAAAGATTAATCTTAAAAGTTGAGACCCCCCCCCCCAAAAAAAAATAAATAAATAAAATAAAAAATAATAAATAAAAAAAACACCCAATAAACGGTATAATTATTTTGAATTAGAACGTTTTGGGGGTCATGCTATTAATAGATTGCGTAAATATAAGAATCTATCACAACCTGGGGGTTCTGTGCTTCAACTTTTGAGGAGACTTGATCAATTTAGGCGTTAAAGTTGGCCCTATTTGACCGGGGAAGTGGAGAAGTGCTTCACGAAAACTGGCAGCAAGTCGGTTTAGGGAAAATTTCATTTTCTGGTGTGTTTTTTTCTGGGGTCGCTAGAAAAAATTCCAAACGGCTGACCTGCCAAACAAAAATTGAAAAGAATTCTGAAGTTAATAGTTGTCCGGAGACTTACACGATTTTTAGCATTGGTTCCTATGGGAGTTTATTTAGTGGGGAGTCCAAGGCCCGTCTAGTTTGTTTCCTTCCAAGTGAAAACACCTCAACGCCGGTGAAGGTTTCCCTACGTCCGGGCATCAATCTTGAAAAATTTCCCTACCCAAAAAATTAATAAATAAAAATTATATATTAATTGCAACGGAAAAGAAAATTAAATGCTACGCGGCAATTAAACCAACAAATTATGTTGCATTATTCTGATTTGTGTTTTTCGTACAGATGAAAAAAATAAAAAATACGGCTTGGGTAAACAATGTAAAAATTACGGGGTGACATGTCATGCTTATAAAGCGCCGCGAGTCCGGTTTCACGGACTGACCGGCTGATATCTAGTTCCCATCATGGTGTGGCGACCGAGTCACAGCATTTCCTTTCCTGTCTTGAGCACCCAACTAAATGCACTCCCACTTGCCCACTTCTCCAGCAGAGTCCACTTGCCAAGTAAAATAGGGCCAACTTTAAAAGCCTAAATTTATCAAGTCTCCCCTGCACTGCGTGGCTCTATATGCATGTGTACAAGTCCAGCCCCAACAATGAAACCGCAGTCACATGCATACAGTCACCAATTATTTTAAAATACTAGAGAGGGTTACGATCATCGCAACTAATAAGCCATTTGCGAGTTACATTTGAATAATGTCTGGTACAATGACTTGTTTAGTCACAAGTTACCGCTTAAATTTGAATTCCTCAGACTATCGAGACAGTTGCTATGTCACATGATTAGGGGCAAGCTTTTGCTTAGTTACGTAAGAGACGGTGAACACCCATACACAATTCTGAATGGATGTGTATGACACAATGGTACCAGGGTTTGCTCATCTGGAGGTTGCTATACAAAAGCTTGCCCCGAACCATGTGACATAGCAACTGTCTCGATAGTCTGAGGAATTCAAATTTAAGCGGTAACTTGTGACTAAACTAGTCATTGTACCAGACATTATTCAAATTTAACTCGCAAATGGCTTATTCTGATACAGTGTTTTGGGTTTCTTTTTTTGCAATTGTTTCTTCAATAAAATGTTTTTTGCAGTATTTCATGTAACTTTTATTGCGTAGTTGCATCAACAAATGACAAAAATGAAAATAATAAACAATAAATAAATAAATAAAATAACCAAAAAAAGCGTCACAGTAAAATCTCATACCTTATATTATATTTAAAAAAAGATTAAAAAGTTACGTTGCTGGTAGTGTCAGGCGTTCACGCGCTGGAGAGGTTTAGATAGCGCACACTACGCCCCTCTTCTGCAGCAACGATTAGTTCCCTTATTTTGTGGCAAATTGACCCAGCAGCATATCCTCCCCTGTCTCCCCTGCCTAGCCACTAGGGCCCTGACCACTTTAGGGGAGGAAGCAAGGCAGATCCCAATCACACTGTTGCCACAGACAGCAAAAGGCCTTGAACCTATATTAGTGCAGACGGCATTCGAACCCGGATCGCGTGGTCCAAGTGTTGAGACAGTCCCAGCACCTTATCCCACTGCGCTAGTAAGGTGTTGGTACTTTTACCCGTGAGTTTACAATGTATAGCCATACGAGTGCACCCAACCAGACTGGGAGAAAACAACAGACGGCAACATGTATCTATACTGAATGGAGACTCAAAAATTAACAAAATGAAAAAGGAAGAAGAAATATATAAGCAAATCAATGAAATAAACAATTCAATAAATGAAGCAAACCAAAAACAAAAAATATTAATCTTAAAAGTTGAGACCCCCCCCCCAAAAAAAATAAAAAATAAAATAAAAAATAATAAATAAAAAAAACACCCAATAAACGGTATAATTATTTTGAATTAGAACGTTTTGGGGGTCATGCTATTAATAGATTGCGTAAATATAAGAATCTATCACAAACTGGGGGTTCTGTGCTTCAACTTTTGAGGAGACTTGATCAATTTAGGCGTTAAAGTTGGCCCTATTTGACCGGGGAAGTGGAGAAGTGCTTCACGAAAACTGGCAGCAAGTCGGTTTAGGGAAAATTTCATTTTCTGGTGTGTTTTTTTCTGGGGTCGCTAGAAAAAATTCCAAACGGCTGACCTGCCAAAAATTGAAAAGAATTCTGAAGTTAATAGTTGTCCGGAGACTTACACGATTTTTAGCATTGGTTCCTATGGGAGTTTATTTAGTGGGGAGTCCAAGGCCCGTCTAGTTTGTTTCCTTCCAAGTGAAAACACCTCAACGCCGGTGAAGGTTTCCCTACGTCCGGGCATCAATCTTGAAAAATTTCCCTACCCAAAAAATTAATAAATAAAAATTATATATTAATTGCAACGGAAAAGAAAATTAAATGCTACGCGGCAATTAAACCAACAAATTATGTTGCATTATTCTGATTTGTGTTTTTCGTACAGATGAAAAAAATAAAAAATACGGCTTGGGTAAACAATGTAAAAATTACGGGGTGACATGTCATGCTTATAAAGCGCCGCGAGTCCGGTTTCACGGACTGACCGGCTGATATCTAGTTCCCATCATGGTGTGGCGACCGAGTCACAGCATTTCCTTTCCTGTCTTGAGCACCCAACTAAATGCACTCCCACTTGCCCACTTCTCCAGCAGAGTCCACTTGCCAAGTAAAATAGGGCCAACTTTAAAAGCCTAAATTTATCAAGTCTCCCCTGCACTGCGTGGCTCTATATGCATGTGTACAAGTCCAGCCCCAACAATGAAACCGCAGTCACATGCATACAGTCACCAATTATTTTAAAATACTAGAGAGGGTTACGATCATCGCAACTAATAAGCCATTTGCGAGTTACATTTGAATAATGTCTGGTACAATGACTTGTTTAGTCACAAGTTACCGCTTAAATTTGAATTCCTCAGACTATCGAGACAGTTGCTATGTCACATGATTAGGGGCAAGCTTTTGCTTAGTTACGTAAGAGACGGTGAACACCCATACACAATTCTGAATGGATGTGTATGACACAATGGTACCAGGGTTTGCTCATCTGGAGGTTGCTATACAAAAGCTTGCCCCGAACCATGTGACATAGCAACTGTCTCGATAGTCTGAGGAATTCAAATTTAAGCGGTAACTTGTGACTAAACTAGTCATTGTACCAGACATTATTCAAATTTAACTCGCAAATGGCTTATTCTGATACAGTGTTTTGGGTTTCTTTTTTTGCAATTGTTTCTTCAATAAAATGTTTTTTGCAGTATTTCATGTAACTTTTATTGCGTAGTTGCATCAACAAATGACAAAAATGAAAATAATAAACAATAAATAAATAAATAAAATAACCAAAAAAAGCGTCACAGTAAAATCTCATACCTTATATTATATTTAAAAAAAGATTAAAAAGTTACGTTGCTGGTAGTGTCAGGCGTTCACGCGCTGGAGAGGTTTAGATAGCGCACACTACGCCCCTCTTCTGCAGCAACGATTAGTTCCCTTATTTTGTGGCAAATTGACCCAGCAGCATATCCTCCCCTGTCTCCCCTGCCTAGCCACTAGGGCCCTGACCACTTTAGGGGAGGAAGCAAGGCAGATCCCAATCACACTGTTGCCACAGACAGCAAAAGGCCTTGAACCTATATTAGTGCAGACGGCATTCGAACCCGGATCGCGTGGTCCAAGTGTTGAGACAGTCCCAGCACCTTATCCCACTGCGCTAGTAAGGTGTTGGTACTTTTACCCGTGAGTTTACAATGTATAGCCATACGAGTGCACCCAACCAGACTGGGAGAAAACAACAGACGGCAACATGTATCTATACTGAATGGAGACTCAAAAATTAACAAAATGAAAAAGGAAGAAGAAATATATAAGCAAATCAATGAAATAAACAATTCAATAAATGAAGCAAACCAAAAACAAAAAAGATTAATCTTAAAAGTTGAGACCCCCCCCAAAAAAAAATAAAATAAAAAAAAATAAAAAATAATAAATAAAAAAAACACCCAATAAACGGTATAATTATTTTGAATTAGAACGTTTTGGGGGTCATGCTATTAATAGATTGCGTAAATATAAGAATATATCACAACCTTGGGGTTCTGTGCTTCAACTTTTGAGGAGACTTGATCAATTTAGGCGTTAAAGTTGGCCCTATTTGACCGGGGAAGTGGAGAAGTGCTTCACGAAAACTGGCAGCAAGTCGGTTTAGGGAAAATTTCATTTTCTGGTGTGTTTTTTTCTGGGGTCGCTAGAAAAAATTCCAAACGGCTGACCTGCCAAAAATTGAAAAGAATTCTGAAGTTAATAGTTGTCCGGAGACTTACACGATTTTTAGCATTGGTTCCTATGGGAGTTTATTTAGTGGGGAGTCCAAGGCCCGTCTAGTTTGTTTCCTTCCAAGTGAAAACACCTCAACGCCGGTGAAGGTTTCCCTACGTCCGGGCATCAATCTTGAAAAATTTCCCTACCCAAAAAATTTATAAATAAAAATTATATATTAATTGCAACGGAAAAGAAAATTAAATGCTACGCGGCAATTAAACCAACAAATTATGTTGCATTATTCTGATTTGTGTTTTTCGTACAGATGAAAAAAATAAAAAATACGGCTTGGGTAAACAATGTAAAAATTACGGGGTGACATGTCATGCTTATAAAGCGCCGCGAGTCCGGTTTCACGGACTGACCGGCTGATATCTAGTTCCCATCATGGTGTGGCGACCGAGTCACAGCATTTCCTTTCCTGTCTTGAGCACCCAACTAAATGCACTCCCACTTGCCCACTTCTCCAGCAGAGTCCACTTGCCAAGTAAAATAGGGCCAACTTTAAAAGCCTAAATTTATCAAGTCTCCCCTGCACTGCGTGGCTCTATATGCATGTGTACAAGTCCAGCCCCAACAATGAAACCGCAGTCACATGCATACAGTCACCAATTATTTTAAAATACTAGAGAGGGTTACGATCATCGCAACTAATAAGCCATTTGCGAGTTACATTTGAATAATGTCTGGTACAATGACTTGTTTAGTCACAAGTTACCGCTTAAATTTGAATTCCTCAGACTATCGAGACAGTTGCTATGTCACATGATTAGGGGCAAGCTTTTGCTTAGTTACGTAAGAGACGGTGAACACCCATACACAATTCTGAATGGATGTGTATGACACAATGGTACCAGGGTTTGCTCATCTGGAGGTTGCTATACAAAAGCTTGCCCCGAACCATGTGACATAGCAACTGTCTCGATAGTCTGAGGAATTCAAATTTAAGCGGTAACTTGTGACTAAACTAGTCATTGTACCAGACATTATTCAAATTTAACTCGCAAATGGCTTATTCTGATACAGTGTTTTGGGTTTCTTTTTTTGCAATTGTTTCTTCAATAAAATGTTTTTTGCAGTATTTCATGTAACTTTTATTGCGTAGTTGCATCAACAAATGACAAAAATGAAAATAATAAACAATAAATAAATAAATAAAATAACCAAAAAAAGCGTCACAGTAAAATCTCATACCTTATATTATATTTAAAAAAAGATTAAAAAGTTACGTTGCTGGTAGTGTCAGGCGTTCACGCGCTGGAGAGGTTTAGATAGCGCACACTACGCCCCTCTTCTGCAGCAACGATTAGTTCCCTTATTTTGTGGCAAATTGACCCAGCAGCATATCCTCCCCTGTCTCCCCTGCCTAGCCACTAGGGCCCTGACCACTTTAGGGGAGGAAGCAAGGCAGATCCCAATCACACTGTTGCCACAGACAGCAAAAGGCCTTGAACCTATATTAGTGCAGACGGCATTCGAACCCGGATCGCGTGGTCCAAGTGTTGAGACAGTCCCAGCACCTTATCCCACTGCGCTAGTAAGGTGTTGGTACTTTTACCCGTGAGTTTACAATGTATAGCCATACGAGTGCACCCAACCAGACTGGGAGAAAACAACAGACGGCAACATGTATCTATACTGAATGGAGACTCAAAAATTAACAAAATGAAAAAGGAAGAAGAAATATATAAGCAAATCAATGAAATAAACAATTCAATAAATGAAGCAAACCAAAAACAAAAAAGATTAATCTTAAAAGTTGAGACCCCCCCCCCCCCCCCAAAAAAAATAAAATAAAAAAAAAAAAATTAAAAAAACACCCAATAAACGGTATAATTATTTTGAATTAGAACGTTTTGGGGGTCATGCTATTAATAGATTGCGTAAATATAAGAATCTATCACAACCTGGGGGTTCTGTGCTTCAACTTTTGAGGAGACTTGATCAATTTAGGCGTTAAAGTTGGCCCTATTTGACCGGGGAAGTGGAGAAGTGCTTCACGAAAACTGGCAGCAAGTCGGTTTAGGGAAAATTTCATTTTCTGGTGTGTTTTTTTCTGGGGTCGCTAGAAAAAATTCCAAACGGCTGACCTGCCAAAAATTGAAAAGAATTCTGAAGTTAATAGTTGTCCGGAGACTTACACGATTTTTAGCATTGGTTCCTATGGGAGTTTATTTAGTGGGGAGTCCAAGGCCCGTCTAGTTTGTTTCCTTCCAAGTGAAAACACCTCAACGCCGGTGAAGGTTTCCCTACGTCCGGGCATCAATCTTGAAAAATTTCCCTACCCAAAAAATTAATAAATAAAAATTATATATTAATTGCAACGGAAAAGAAAATTAAATGCTACGCGGCAATTAAACCAACAAATTATGTTGCATTATTCTGATTTGTGTTTTTCGTACAGATGAAAAAAATAAAAAATACGGCTTGGGTAAACAATGTAAAAATTACGGGGTGACATGTCATGCTTATAAAGCGCCGCGAGTCCGGTTTCACGGACTGACCGGCTGATATCTAGTTCCCATCATGGTGTGGCGACCGAGTCACAGCATTTCCTTTCCTGTCTTGAGCACCCAACTAAATGCACTCCCACTTGCCCACTTCTCCAGCAGAGTCCACTTGCCAAGTAAAATAGGGCCAACTTTAAAAGCCTAAATTTATCAAGTCTCCCCTGCACTGCGTGGCTCTATATGCATGTGTACAAGTCCAGCCCCAACAATGAAACCGCAGTCACATGCATACAGTCACCAATTATTTTAAAATACTAGAGAGGGTTACGATCATCGCAACTAATAAGCCATTTGCGAGTTACATTTGAATAATGTCTGGTACAATGACTTGTTTAGTCACAAGTTACCGCTTAAATTTGAATTCCTCAGACTATCGAGACAGTTGCTATGTCACATGATTAGGGGCAAGCTTTTGCTTAGTTACGTAAGAGACGGTGAACACCCATACACAATTCTGAATGGATGTGTATGACACAATGGTACCAGGGTTTGCTCATCTGGAGGTTGCTATACAAAAGCTTGCCCCGAACCATGTGACATAGCAACTGTCTCGATAGTCTGAGGAATTCAAATTTAAGCGGTAACTTGTGACTAAACTAGTCATTGTACCAGACATTATTCAAATTTAACTCGCAAATGGCTTATTCTGATACAGTGTTTTGGGTTTCTTTTTTTGCAATTGTTTCTTCAATAAAATGTTTTTTGCAGTATTTCATGTAACTTTTATTGCGTAGTTGCATCAACAAATGACAAAAATGAAAATAATAAACAATAAATAAATAAATAAAATAACCAAAAAAAGCGTCACAGTAAAATCTCATACCTTATATTATATTTAAAAAAAGATTAAAAAGTTACGTTGCTGGTAGTGTCAGGCGTTCACGCGCTGGAGAGGTTTAGATAGCGCACACTACGCCCCTCTTCTGCAGCAACGATTAGTTCCCTTATTTTGTGGCAAATTGACCCAGCAGCATATCCTCCCCTGTCTCCCCTGCCTAGCCACTAGGGCCCTGACCACTTTAGGGGAGGAAGCAAGGCAGATCCCAATCACACTGTTGCCACAGACAGCAAAAGGCCTTGAACCTATATTAGTGCAGACGGCATTCGAACCCGGATCGCGTGGTCCAAGTGTTGAGACAGTCCCAGCACCTTATCCCACTGCGCTAGTAAGGTGTTGGTACTTTTACCCGTGAGTTTACAATGTATAGCCATACGAGTGCACCCAACCAGACTGGGAGAAAACAACAGACGGCAACATGTATCTATACTGAATGGAGACTCAAAAATTAACAAAATGAAAAAGGAAGAAGAAATATATAAGCAAATCAATGAAATAAACAATTCAATAAATGAAGCAAACCAAAAACAAAAAAGATTAATCTTAAAAGTTGAGACCCCCCCCCCAAAAAAAAAAAATAATAAAATAAAAAATAAAAATTTAAAAAAACACCCAATAAACGGTATAATTATTTTGAATTAGAACGTTTTGGGGGTCATGCTATTAATAGATTGCGTAAATATAAGAATCTATCACAACCTGGGGGTTCTGTGCTTCAACTTTTGAGGAGACTTGATCAATTTAGGCGTTAAAGTTGGCCCTATTTGACCGGGGAAGTGGAGAAGTGCTTCACGAAAACTGGCAGCAAGTCGGTTTAGGGAAAATTTCATTTTCTGGTGTGTTTTTTTCTGGGGTCGCTAGAAAAAATTCCAAACGGCTGACCTGCCAAAAATTGAAAAGAATTCTGAAGTTAATAGTTGTCCGGAGACTTACACGATTTTTAGCATTGGTTCCTATGGGAGTTTATTTAGTGGGGAGTCCAAGGCCCGTCTAGTTTGTTTCCTTCCAAGTGAAAACACCTCAACGCCGGTGAAGGTTTCCCTACGTCCGGGCATCAATCTTGAAAAATTTCCCTACCCAAAAAATTAATAAATAAAAATTATATATTAATTGCAACGGAAAAGAAAATTAAATGCTACGCGGCAATTAAACCAACAAATTATGTTGCATTATTCTGATTTGTGTTTTTCGTACAGATGAAAAAAATAAAAAATACGGCTTGGGTAAACAATGTAAAAATTACGGGGTGACATGTCATGCTTATAAAGCGCCGCGAGTCCGGTTTCACGGACTGACCGGCTGATATCTAGTTCCCATCATGGTGTGGCGACCGAGTCACAGCATTTCCTTTCCTGTCTTGAGCACCCAACTAAATGCACTCCCACTTGCCCACTTCTCCAGCAGAGTCCACTTGCCAAGTAAAATAGGGCCAACTTTAAAAGCCTAAATTTATCAAGTCTCCCCTGCACTGCGTGGCTCTATATGCATGTGTACAAGTCCAGCCCCAACAATGAAACCGCAGTCACATGCATACAGTCACCAATTATTTTAAAATACTAGAGAGGGTTACGATCATCGCAACTAATAAGCCATTTGCGAGTTACATTTGAATAATGTCTGGTACAATGACTTGTTTAGTCACAAGTTACCGCTTAAATTTGAATTCCTCAGACTATCGAGACAGTTGCTATGTCACATGATTAGGGGCAAGCTTTTGCTTAGTTACGTAAGAGACGGTGAACACCCATACACAATTCTGAATGGATGTGTATGACACAATGGTACCAGGGTTTGCTCATCTGGAGGTTGCTATACAAAAGCTTGCCCCGAACCATGTGACATAGCAACTGTCTCGATAGTCTGAGGAATTCAAATTTAAGCGGTAACTTGTGACTAAACTAGTCATTGTACCAGACATTATTCAAATTTAACTCGCAAATGGCTTATTCTGATACAGTGTTTTGGGTTTCTTTTTTTGCAATTGTTTCTTCAATAAAATGTTTTTTGCAGTATTTCATGTAACTTTTATTGCGTAGTTGCATCAACAAATGACAAAAATTAAAATAATAAACAATAAATAAATAAATAAAATAACCAAAAAAAGCGTCACAGTAAAATCTCATACCTTATATTATATTTAAAAAAAGATTAAAAAGTTACGTTGCTGGTAGTGTCAGGCGTTCACGCGCTGGAGAGGTTTAGATAGCGCACACTACGCCCCTCTTCTGCAGCAACGATTAGTTCCCTTATTTTGTGGCAAATTGACCCAGCAGCATATCCTCCCCTGTCTCCCCTGCCTAGCCACTAGGGCCCTGACCACTTTAGGGGAGGAAGCAAGGCAGATCCCAATCACACTGTTGCCACAGACAGCAAAAGGCCTTGAACCTATATTAGTGCAGACGGCATTCGAACCCGGATCGCGTGGTCCAAGTGTTGAGACAGTCCCAGCACCTTATCCCACTGCGCTAGTAAGGTGTTGGTACTTTTACCCGTGAGTTTACAATGTATAGCCATACGAGTGCACCCAACCAGACTGGGAGAAAACAACAGACGGCAACATGTATCTATACTGAATGGAGACTCAAAAATTAACAAAATGAAAAAGGAAGAAGAAATATATAAGCAAATCAATGAAATAAACAATTCAATAAATGAAGCAAACCAAAAACAAAAAAGATTAATCTTAAAAGTTGAGACCCCCCCCCCAAAAAAAAAATTAATAAATAAAATAAAAAATAATAAATAAAAAAAACACCCAATAAACGGTATAATTATTTTGAATTAGAACGTTTTGGGGGTCATGCTATTAATAGATTGCGTAAATATAAGAATCTATCACAACCTGGGGGTTCTGTGCTTCAACTTTTGAGGAGACTTGATCAATTTAGGCGTTAAAGTTGGCCCTATTTGACCGGGGAAGTGGAGAAGTGCTTCACGAAAACTGGCAGCAAGTCGGTTTAGGGAAAATTTCATTTTCTGGTGTGTTTTTTTCTGGGGTCGCTAGAAAAAATTCCAAACGGCTGACCTGCCAAACAAAAATTGAAAAGAATTCTGAAGTTAATAGTTGTCCGGAGACTTACACGATTTTTAGCATTGGTTCCTATGGGAGTTTATTTAGTGGGGAGTCCAAGGCCCGTCTAGTTTGTTTCCTTCCAAGTGAAAACACCTCAACGCCGGTGAAGGTTTCCCTACGTCCGGGCATCAATCTTGAAAAATTTCCCTACCCAAAAAATTAATAAATAAAAATTATATATTAATTGCAACGGAAAAGAAAATTAAATGCTACGCGGCAATTAAACCAACAAATTATGTTGCATTATTCTGATTTGTGTTTTTCGTACAGATGAAAAAAATAAAAAATACGGCTTGGGTAAACAATGTAAAAATTACGGGGTGACATGTCATGCTTATAAAGCGCCGCGAGTCCGGTTTCACGGACTGACCGGCTGATATCTAGTTCCCATCATGGTGTGGCGACCGAGTCACAGCATTTCCTTTCCTGTCTTGAGCACCCAACTAAATGCACTCCCACTTGCCCACTTCTCCAGCAGAGTCCACTTGCCAAGTAAAATAGGGCCAACTTTAAAAGCCTAAATTTATCAAGTCTCCCCTGCACTGCGTGGCTCTATATGCATGTGTACAAGTCCAGCCCCAACAATGAAACCGCAGTCACATGCATACAGTCACCAATTATTTTAAAATACTAGAGAGGGTTACGATCATCGCAACTAATAAGCCATTTGCGAGTTACATTTGAATAATGTCTGGTACAATGACTTGTTTAGTCACAAGTTACCGCTTAAATTTGAATTCCTCAGACTATCGAGACAGTTGCTATGTCACATGATTAGGGGCAAGCTTTTGCTTAGTTACGTAAGAGACGGTGAACACCCATACACAATTCTGAATGGATGTGTATGACACAATGGTACCAGGGTTTGCTCATCTGGAGGTTGCTATACAAAAGCTTGCCCCGAACCATGTGACATAGCAACTGTCTCGATAGTCTGAGGAATTCAAATTTAAGCGGTAACTTGTGACTAAACTAGTCATTGTACCAGACATTATTCAAATTTAACTCGCAAATGGCTTATTCTGATACAGTGTTTTGGGTTTCTTTTTTTGCAATTGTTTCTTCAATAAAATGTTTTTTGCAGTATTTCATGTAACTTTTATTGCGTAGTTGCATCAACAAATGACAAAAATTAAAATAATAAACAATAAATAAATAAATAAAATAACCAAAAAAAGCGTCACAGTAAAATCTCATACCTTATATTATATTTTAAAAAAGATTAAAAAGTTACGTTGCTGGTAGTGTCAGGCGTTCACGCGCTGGAGAGGTTTAGATAGCGCACACTACGCCCCTCTTCTGCAGCAACGATTAGTTCCCTTATTTTGTGGCAAATTGACCCAGCAGCATATCCTCCCCTGTCTCCCCTGCCTAGCCACTAGGGCCCTGACCACTTTAGGGGAGGAAGCAAGGCAGATCCCAATCACACTGTTGCCACAGACAGCAAAAGGCCTTGAACCTATATTAGTGCAGACGGCATTCGAACCCGGATCGCGTGGTCCAAGTGTTGAGACAGTCCCAGCACCTTATCCCACTGCGCTAGTAAGGTGTTGGTACTTTTACCCGTGAGTTTACAATGTATAGCCATACGAGTGCACCCAACCAGACTGGGAGAAAACAACAGACGGCAACATGTATCTATACTGAATGGAGACTCAAAAATTAACAAAATGAAAAAGGAAGAAGAAATATATAAGCAAATCAATGAAATAAACAATTCAATAAATGAAGCAAACCAAAAACAAAAAAGATTAATCTTAAAAGTTGAGACCCCCCCCCCAAAAAAAAATAAAAAATAAAATAAAAAATAATAAATAAAAAAAACACCCAATAAACGGTATAATTATTTTGAATTAGAACGTTTTGGGGGTCATGCTATTAATAGATTGCGTAAATATAAGAATCTATCACAACCTGGGGGTTCTGTGCTTCAACTTTTGAGGAGACTTGATCAATTTAGGCGTTAAAGTTGGCCCTATTTGACCGGGGAAGTGGAGAAGTGCTTCACGAAAACTGGCAGCAAGTCGGTTTAGGGAAAATTTCATTTTCTGGTGTGTTTTTTTCTGGGGTCGCTAGAAAAAATTCCAAACGGCTGACCTGCCAAAAATTGAAAAGAATTCTGAAGTTAATAGTTGTCCGGAGACTTACACGATTTTTAGCATTGGTTCCTATGGGAGTTTATTTAGTGGGGAGTCCAAGGCCCGTCTAGTTTGTTTCCTTCCAAGTGAAAACACCTCAACGCCGGTGAAGGTTTCCCTACGTCCGGGCATCAATCTTGAAAAATTTCCCTACCCAAAAAATTAATAAATAAAAATTATATATTAATTGCAACGGAAAAGAAAATTAAATGCTACGCGGCAATTAAACCAACAAATTATGTTGCATTATTCTGATTTGTGTTTTTCGTACAGATGAAAAAAATAAAAAATACGGCTTGGGTAAACAATGTAAAAATTACGGGGTGACATGTCATGCTTATAAAGCGCCGCGAGTCCGGTTTCACGGACTGACCGGCTGATATCTAGTTCCCATCATGGTGTGGCGACCGAGTCACAGCATTTCCTTTCCTGTCTTGAGCACCCAACTAAATGCACTCCCACTTGCCCACTTCTCCAGCAGAGTCCACTTGCCAAGTAAAATAGGGCCAACTTTAAAAGCCTAAATTTATCAAGTCTCCCCTGCACTGCGTGGCTCTATATGCATGTGTACAAGTCCAGCCCCAACAATGAAACCGCAGTCACATGCATACAGTCACCAATTATTTTAAAATACTAGAGAGGGTTACGATCATCGCAACTAATAAGCCATTTGCGAGTTACATTTGAATAATGTCTGGTACAATGACTTGTTTAGTCACAAGTTACCGCTTAAATTTGAATTCCTCAGACTATCGAGACAGTTGCTATGTCACATGATTAGGGGCAAGCTTTTGCTTAGTTACGTAAGAGACGGTGAACACCCATACACAATTCTGAATGGATGTGTATGACACAATGGTACCAGGGTTTGCTCATCTGGAGGTTGCTATACAAAAGCTTGCCCCGAACCATGTGACATAGCAACTGTCTCGATAGTCTGAGGAATTCAAATTTAAGCGGTAACTTGTGACTAAACTAGTCATTGTACCAGACATTATTCAAATTTAACTCGCAAATGGCTTATTCTGATACAGTGTTTTGGGTTTCTTTTTTTGCAATTGTTTCTTCAATAAAATGTTTTTTGCAGTATTTCATGTAACTTTTATTGCGTAGTTGCATCAACAAATGACAAAAATGAAAATAATAAACAATAAATAAATAAATAAAATAACCAAAAAAAGCGTCACAGTAAAATCTCATACCTTATATTATATTTAAAAAAAGATTAAAAAGTTACGTTGCTGGTAGTGTCAGGCGTTCACGCGCTGGAGAGGTTTAGATAGCGCACACTACGCCCCTCTTCTGCAGCAACGATTAGTTCCCTTATTTTGTGGCAAATTGACCCAGCAGCATATCCTCCCCTGTCTCCCCTGCCTAGCCACTAGGGCCCTGACCACTTTAGGGGAGGAAGCAAGGCAGATCCCAATCACACTGTTGCCACAGACAGCAAAAGGCCTTGAACCTATATTAGTGCAGACGGCATTCGAACCCGGATCGCGTGGTCCAAGTGTTGAGACAGTCCCAGCACCTTATCCCACTGCGCTAGTAAGGTGTTGGTACTTTTACCCGTGAGTTTACAATGTATAGCCATACGAGTGCACCCAACCAGACTGGGAGAAAACAACAGACGGCAACATGTATCTATACTGAATGGAGACTCAAAAATTAACAAAATGAAAAAGGAAGAAGAAATATATAAGCAAATCAATGAAATAAACAATTCAATAAATGAAGCAAACCAAAAACAAAAAAGATTAATCTTAAAAGTTGAGACCCCCCCCAAAAAAAAAAAAAATAAAAAAAAATAAAAAATAATAAATAAAAAAAACACCCAATAAACGGTATAATTATTTTGAATTAGAACGTTTTGGGGGTCATGCTATTAATAGATTGCGTAAATATAAGAATATATCACAACCTGGGGGTTCTGTGCTTCAACTTTTGAGGAGACTTGATCAATTTAGGCGTTAAAGTTGGCCCTATTTGACCGGGGAAGTGGAGAAGTGCTTCACGAAAACTGGCAGCAAGTCGGTTTAGGGAAAATTTCATTTTCTGGTGTGTTTTTTTCTGGGGTCGCTAGAAAAAATTCCAAACGGCTGACCTGCCAAAAATTGAAAAGAATTCTGAAGTTAATAGTTGTCCGGAGACTTACACGATTTTTAGCATTGGTTCCTATGGGAGTTTATTTAGTGGGGAGTCCAAGGCCCGTCTAGTTTGTTTCCTTCCAAGTGAAAACACCTCAACGCCGGTGAAGGTTTCCCTACGTCCGGGCATCAATCTTGAAAAATTTCCCTACCCAAAAAATTAATAAATAAAAATTATATATTAATTGCAACGGAAAAGAAAATTAAATGCTACGCGGCAATTAAACCAACAAATTATGTTGCATTATTCTGATTTGTGTTTTTCGTACAGATGAAAAAAATAAAAAATACGGCTTGGGTAAACAATGTAAAAATTACGGGGTGACATGTCATGCTTATAAAGCGCCGCGAGTCCGGTTTCACGGACTGACCGGCTGATATCTAGTTCCCATCATGGTGTGGCGACCGAGTCACAGCATTTCCTTTCCTGTCTTGAGCACCCAACTAAATGCACTCCCACTTGCCCACTTCTCCAGCAGAGTCCACTTGCCAAGTAAAATAGGGCCAACTTTAAAAGCCTAAATTTATCAAGTCTCCCCTGCACTGCGTGGCTCTATATGCATGTGTACAAGTCCAGCCCCAACAATGAAACCGCAGTCACATGCATACAGTCACCAATTATTTTAAAATACTAGAGAGGGTTACGATCATCGCAACTAATAAGCCATTTGCGAGTTACATTTGAATAATGTCTGGTACAATGACTTGTTTAGTCACAAGTTACCGCTTAAATTTGAATTCCTCAGACTATCGAGACAGTTGCTATGTCACATGATTAGGGGCAAGCTTTTGCTTAGTTACGTAAGAGACGGTGAACACCCATACACAATTCTGAATGGATGTGTATGACACAATGGTACCAGGGTTTGCTCATCTGGAGGTTGCTATACAAAAGCTTGCCCCGAACCATGTGACATAGCAACTGTCTCGATAGTCTGAGGAATTCAAATTTAAGCGGTAACTTGTGACTAAACTAGTCATTGTACCAGACATTATTCAAATTTAACTCGCAAATGGCTTATTCTGATACAGTGTTTTGGGTTTCTTTTTTTGCAATTGTTTCTTCAATAAAATGTTTTTTGCAGTATTTCATGTAACTTTTATTGCGTAGTTGCATCAACAAATGACAAAAATGAAAATAATAAACAATAAATAAATAAATAAAATAACCAAAAAAAGCGTCACAGTAAAATCTCATACCTTATATTATATTTAAAAAAAGATTAAAAAGTTACGTTGCTGGTAGTGTCAGGCGTTCACGCGCTGGAGAGGTTTAGATAGCGCACACTACGCCCCTCTTCTGCAGCAACGATTAGTTCCCTTATTTTGTGGCAAATTGACCCAGCAGCATATCCTCCCCTGTCTCCCCTGCCTAGCCACTAGGGCCCTGACCACTTTAGGGGAGGAAGCAAGGCAGATCCCAATCACACTGTTGCCACAGACAGCAAAAGGCCTTGAACCTATATTAGTGCAGACGGCATTCGAACCCGGATCGCGTGGTCCAAGTGTTGAGACAGTCCCAGCACCTTATCCCACTGCGCTAGTAAGGTGTTGGTACTTTTACCCGTGAGTTTACAATGTATAGCCATACGAGTGCACCCAACCAGACTGGGAGAAAACAACAGACGGCAACATGTATCTATACTGAATGGAGACTCAAAAATTAACAAAATGAAAAAGGAAGAAGAAATATATAAGCAAATCAATGAAATAAACAATTCAATAAATGAAGCAAACCAAAAACAAAAAAGATTAATCTTAAAAGTTGAGACCCCCCCCCAAAAAAAAATTAAAAAAAAATAAAAAAAAAAAAAAAAAAAAAACACCCAATAAACGGTATAATTATTTTGAATTAGAACGTTTTGGGGGTCATGCTATTAATAGATTGCGTAAATATAAGAATCTATCACAACCTGGGGGTTCTGTGCTTCAACTTTTGAGGAGACTTGATCAATTTAGGCGTTAAAGTTGGCCCTATTTGACCGGGGAAGTGGAGAAGTGCTTCACGAAAACTGGCAGCAAGTCGGTTTAGGGAAAATTTCATTTTCTGGTGTGTTTTTTTCTGGGGTCGCTAGAAAAAATTCCAAACGGCTGACCTGCCAAAAATTGAAAAGAATTCTGAAGTTAATAGTTGTCCGGAGACTTACACGATTTTTAGCATTGGTTCCTATGGGAGTTTATTTAGTGGGGAGTCCAAGGCCCGTCTAGTTTGTTTCCTTCCAAGTGAAAACACCTCAACGCCGGTGAAGGTTTCCCTACGTCCGGGCATCAATCTTGAAAAATTTCCCTACCCAAAAAATTAATAAATAAAAATTATATATTAATTGCAACGGAAAAGAAAATTAAATGCTACGCGGCAATTAAACCAACAAATTATGTTGCATTATTCTGATTTGTGTTTTTCGTACAGATGAAAAAAATAAAAAATACGGCTTGGGTAAACAATGTAAAAATTACGGGGTGACATGTCATGCTTATAAAGCGCCGCGAGTCCGGTTTCACGGACTGACCGGCTGATATCTAGTTCCCATCATGGTGTGGCGACCGAGTCACAGCATTTCCTTTCCTGTCTTGAGCACCCAACTAAATGCACTCCCACTTGCCCACTTCTCCAGCAGAGTCCACTTGCCAAGTAAAATAGGGCCAACTTTAAAAGCCTAAATTTATCAAGTCTCCCCTGCACTGCGTGGCTCTATATGCATGTGTACAAGTCCAGCCCCAACAATGAAACCGCAGTCACATGCATACAGTCACCAATTATTTTAAAATACTAGAGAGGGTTACGATCATCGCAACTAATAAGCCATTTGCGAGTTACATTTGAATAATGTCTGGTACAATGACTTGTTTAGTCACAAGTTACCGCTTAAATTTGAATTCCTCAGACTATCGAGACAGTTGCTATGTCACATGATTAGGGGCAAGCTTTTGCTTAGTTACGTAAGAGACGGTGAACACCCATACACAATTCTGAATGGATGTGTATGACACAATGGTACCAGGGTTTGCTCATCTGGAGGTTGCTATACAAAAGCTTGCCCCGAACCATGTGACATAGCAACTGTCTCGATAGTCTGAGGAATTCAAATTTAAGCGGTAACTTGTGACTAAACTAGTCATTGTACCAGACATTATTCAAATTTAACTCGCAAATGGCTTATTCTGATACAGTGTTTTGGGTTTCTTTTTTTGCAATTGTTTCTTCAATAAAATGTTTTTTGCAGTATTTCATGTAACTTTTATTGCGTAGTTGCATCAACAAATGACAAAAATGAAAATAATAAACAATAAATAAATAAATAAAATAACAAAAAAAAGCGTCACAGTAAAATCTCATACCTTATATTATATTTTAAAAAAGATTAAAAAGTTACGTTGCTGGTAGTGTCAGGCGTTCACGCGCTGGAGAGGTTTAGATAGCGCACACTACGCCCCTCACCTGCAGCAACGATTAGTTCCCTTATTTTGTGGCAAATTGACCCAGCAGCATATCCTCCCCTGTCTCCCCTGCCTAGCCACTAGGGCCCTGACCACTTTAGGGGAGGAAGCAAGGCAGATCCCAATCACACTGTTGCCACAGACAGCAAAAGGCCTTGAACCTATATTAGTGCAGACGGCATTCGAACCCGGATCGCGTGGTCCAAGTGTTGAGACAGTCCCAGCACCTTATCCCACTGCGCTAGTAAGGTGTTGGTACTTTTACCCGTGAGTTTACAATGTATAGCCATACGAGTGCACCCAACCAGACTGGGAGAAAACAACAGACGGCAACATGTATCTATACTGAATGGAGACTCAAAAATTAACAAAATGAAAAAGGAAGAAGAAATATATAAGCAAATCAATGAAATAAACAATTCAATAAATGAAGCAAACCAAAAACAAAAAAGATTAATCTTAAAAGTTGAGACCCCCCCCCAAAAAAAAAATAATAATAAAATAAAAAATAAAAAATTAAAAAAACACCCAATAAACGGTATAATTATTTTGAATTAGAACGTTTTGGGGGTCATGCTATTAATAGATTGCGTAAATATAAGAATCTATCACAACCTGGGGGTTCTGTGCTTCAACTTTTGAGGAGACTTGATCAATTTAGGCGTTAAAGTTGGCCCTATTTGACCGGGGAAGTGGAGAAGTGCTTCACGAAAACTGGCAGCAAGTCGGTTTAGGGAAAATTTCATTTTCTGGTGTGTTTTTTTCTGGGGTCGCTAGAAAAAATTCCAAACGGCTGACCTGCCAAAAATTGAAAAGAATTCTGAAGTTAATAGTTGTCCGGAGACTTACACGATTTTTAGCATTGGTTCCTATGGGAGTTTATTTAGTGGGGAGTCCAAGGCCCGTCTAGTTTGTTTCCTTCCAAGTGAAAACACCTCAACGCCGGTGAAGGTTTCCCTACGTCCGGGCATCAATCTTGAAAAATTTCCCTACCCAAAAAATTAATAAATAAAAATTATATATTAATTGCAACGGAAAAGAAAATTAAATGCTACGCGGCAATTAAACCAACAAATTATGTTGCATTATTCTGATTTGTGTTTTTCGTACAGATGAAAAAAATAAAAAATACGGCTTGGGTAAACAATGTAAAAATTACGGGGTGACATGTCATGCTTATAAAGCGCCGCGAGTCCGGTTTCACGGACTGACCGGCTGATATCTAGTTCCCATCATGGTGTGGCGACCGAGTCACAGCATTTCCTTTCCTGTCTTGAGCACCCAACTAAATGCACTCCCACTTGCCCACTTCTCCAGCAGAGTCCACTTGCCAAGTAAAATAGGGCCAACTTTAAAAGCCTAAATTTATCAAGTCTCCCCTGCACTGCGTGGCTCTATATGCATGTGTACAAGTCCAGCCCCAACAATGAAACCGCAGTCACATGCATACAGTCACCAATTATTTTAAAATACTAGAGAGGGTTACGATCATCGCAACTAATAAGCCATTTGCGAGTTACATTTGAATAATGTCTGGTACAATGACTTGTTTAGTCACAAGTTACCGCTTAAATTTGAATTCCTCAGACTATCGAGACAGTTGCTATGTCACATGATTAGGGGCAAGCTTTTGCTTAGTTACGTAAGAGACGGTGAACACCCATACACAATTCTGAATGGATGTGTATGACACAATGGTACCAGGGTTTGCTCATCTGGAGGTTGCTATACAAAAGCTTGCCCCGAACCATGTGACATAGCAACTGTCTCGATAGTCTGAGGAATTCAAATTTAAGCGGTAACTTGTGACTAAACTAGTCATTGTACCAGACATTATTCAAATTTAACTCGCAAATGGCTTATTCTGATACAGTGTTTTGGGTTTCTTTTTTTGCAATTGTTTCTTCAATAAAATGTTTTTTGCAGTATTTCATGTAACTTTTATTGCGTAGTTGCATCAACAAATGACAAAAATGAAAATAATAAACAATAAATAAATAAATAAAATAACCAAAAAAAGCGTCACAGTAAAATCTCATACCTTATATTATATTTAAAAAAAGATTAAAAAGTTACGTTGCTGGTAGTGTCAGGCGTTCACGCGCTGGAGAGGTTTAGATAGCGCACACTACGCCCCTCTTCTGCAGCAACGATTAGTTCCCTTATTTTGTGGCAAATTGACCCAGCAGCATATCCTCCCCTGTCTCCCCTGCCTAGCCACTAGGGCCCTGACCACTTTAGGGGAGGAAGCAAGGCAGATCCCAATCACACTGTTGCCACAGACAGCAAAAGGCCTTGAACCTATATTAGTGCAGACGGCATTCGAACCCGGATCGCGTGGTCCAAGTGTTGAGACAGTCCCAGCACCTTATCCCACTGCGCTAGTAAGGTGTTGGTACTTTTACCCGTGAGTTTACAATGTATAGCCATACGAGTGCACCCAACCAGACTGGGAGAAAACAACAGACGGCAACATGTATCTATACTGAATGGAGACTCAAAAATTAACAAAATGAAAAAGGAAGAAGAAATATATCAGCAAATCAATGAAATAAACAATTCAATAAATGAAGCAAACCAAAAACCAAAAAGATTAATCTTAAAAGTTGAGACCCCCCCCCCAAAAAAAAAAATAAAAAATAAAATAAAAAATAATAAATAAAAAAAACACCCAATAAACGGTATAATTATTTTGAATTAGAACGTTTTGGGGGTCATGCTATTAATAGATTGCGTAAATATAAGAATCTATCACAACCTGGGGGTTCTGTGCTTCAACTTTTGAGGAGACTTGATCAATTTAGGCGTTAAAGTTGGCCCTATTTGACCGGGGAAGTGGAGAAGTGCTTCACGAAAACTGGCAGCAAGTCGGTTTAGGGAAAATTTCATTTTCTGGTGTGTTTTTTTCTGGGGTCGCTAGAAAAAATTCCAAACGGCTGACCTGCCAAAAATTGAAAAGAATTCTGAAGTTAATAGTTGTCCGGAGACTTACACGATTTTTAGCATTGGTTCCTATGGGAGTTTATTTAGTGGGGAGTCCAAGGCCCGTCTAGTTTGTTTCCTTCCAAGTGAAAACACCTCAACGCCGGTGAAGGTTTCCCTACGTCCGGGCATCAATCTTGAAAAATTTCCCTACCCAAAAAATTAATAAATAAAAATTATATATTAATTGCAACGGAAAAGAAAATTAAATGCTACGCGGCAATTAAACCAACAAATTATGTTGCATTATTCTGATTTGTGTTTTTCGTACAGATGAAAAAAATAAAAAATACGGCTTGGGTAAACAATGTAAAAATTACGGGGTGACATGTCATGCTTATAAAGCGCCGCGAGTCCGGTTTCACGGACTGACCGGCTGATATCTAGTTCCCATCATGGTGTGGCGACCGAGTCACAGCATTTCCTTTCCTGTCTTGAGCACCCAACTAAATGCACTCCCACTTGCCCACTTCTCCAGCAGAGTCCACTTGCCAAGTAAAATAGGGCCAACTTTAAAAGCCTAAATTTATCAAGTCTCCCCTGCACTGCGTGGCTCTATATGCATGTGTACAAGTCCAGCCCCAACAATGAAACCGCAGTCACATACATACAGTCACCAATTATTTTAAAATACTAGAGAGGGTTACGATCATCGCAACTAATAAGCCATTTGCGAGTTACATTTGAATAATGTCTGGTACAATGACTTGTTTAGTCACAAGTTACCGCTTAAATTTGAATTCCTCAGACTATCGAGACAGTTGCTATGTCACATGATTAGGGGCAAGCTTTTGCTTAGTTACGTAAGAGACGGTGAACACCCATACACAATTCTGAATGGATGTGTATGACACAATGGTACCAGGGTTTGCTCATCTGGAGGTTGCTATACAAAAGCTTGCCCCGAACCATGTGACATAGCAACTGTCTCGATAGTCTGAGGAATTCAAATTTAAGCGGTAACTTGTGACTAAACTAGTCATTGTACCAGACATTATTCAAATTTAACTCGCAAATGGCTTATTCTGATACAGTGTTTTGGGTTTCTTTTTTTGCAATTGTTTCTTCAATAAAATGTTTTTTGCAGTATTTCATGTAACTTTTATTGCGTAGTTGCATCAACAAATGACAAAAATGAAAATAATAAACAATAAATAAATAAATAAAATAACCAAAAAAAGCGTCACAGTAAAATCTCATACCTTATATTATATTTAAAAAAAGATTAAAAAGTTACGTTGCTGGTAGTGTCAGGCGTTCACGCGCTGGAGAGGTTTAGTGGTTTCTCACAATGTTTTATAATATCAACAGCTCTCCGTTGCTCGTTACCAAGTAAGTTTTTATACTAATCTTTGAGTAATTACCAAACGTGTACAGTGCCTTTAAAGGGAGGGTATACCTTTGGTAATTACTCCAAAAATGTATGACCACAAAGACTTACTATAGGCAAGAAGCACTGCAGCTGTTGATAGTGTATAACATCTTGAGAAGCGATTCCCTAAGAATGTGGTTTTAGAATAATGGATTCAAAAACATTTGAATCTGATAAGAAACATTTCATGCAGAAACTTTTTTTCAGATGCGTATTCCAATTACGGATCATTCTTCCTGCGTGGACATAAAACCGCTCCAGTTTTTGGCGATATCTGAAAAACGTTGCCACCTTTTACAGAGGCATTTTACAGTGTATTTTTATTAGGCCTATTATATGTATAATCGAACGGTTCCAAAAAATCCAAAATATAATTGTTCCTGCTCCTTGTACATACAGGACACCAATTTCATGGACAGGAAGGTGTAAAACTGGTACCAGATGAGGAATTGAGTCATTTGCCGCCAGATTGGCTGTCGGGTAGCAATATACTTATTCACTTGGATCACATTCCAGCTACCCCACTGACATGGCGCTGCAAATTACCTTTGTTGAATAAATCTCCACACACAGAGTACAACCTGAATATGACTGCACAACTTAATGTCGTTGTTGATGCAATGCGCATGCTCAAACCTCTGCTTATTAACATAATCATTAACATAATGTAGGACTACATTACACATGTATTTGCATGTATAGACAAAAACTAGAGGACGCATGTAAACATATTGGGATTACTCTTTTCACAGCCAAAGCTTACTGTAAACATATAATCACGTAGTTTAATACTCTAAAAACTTACCAACTATTTCAAAAAAAAAAAAAAAAAGTAATGTTAAATGAGATGCTGTACTTGTATCGTTTTGTACAGGCTGCCCATCTGGGCGTTATGGCGGTCAATGTAACCAAACATGTTCTTGTGCTGAAGGAGTGGAGTGCCACAGCTTCAATGGAGTTTGTATGTGTCCACCTGGACTAGAAGGAACTCATTGTGAATACAGTAAGTGCCCCAAAGTCTTCCAGTTAAACCCACTCGCAGTTACTATTAAGTTATCCTTATTATCAGTTGTAAAAGAAACCTTTTAAAGAAAGCAATGAATGTATTGTAGCCTTTCAGTTTAATATAAGAGCCAGTTGCTTAGATTCAACATTACAACAGGGTCTTTGGCATAAACTTGCCCACAACACACAATTTCAATTTATGTTTTCATTCAGGAAGAAATTATGATATCAATATCAGTATTTCCTCGATACTTTATGCTTGAAATCAAAACACTATAATGATTTCTGATAAGTGTATAACAAAACATTTGCTTTCTACTTGTGATGTAATTTCACTCCCTTTATATTGTACCATCTATTATAGCTGCACCTAGACTCAGTGTACAGCAGCAGCATGTGTATGTACCCTACGGAACATCATACAACCTGACCTGTATTGCAGATGGGATGATACCAACCAACTACTCTTGGATCAAAGACAGTACCTCAACACCCCTAGTCACTGAATCCAGAGAGAAAACGGTCCCTTACAAACCAAGGTTAGAGATCTAATCCTTCAAGATTCTTAAAGACTTGCTAATCAGTAGGGGGCTGGGGAAGATATATAGATCAAGCTATACACTTGAGTAACTCTGACGAGAAGCAATAGTTCCATACAACAATCCTGAGAGAGTGGATGGGTGGTGACAATTAAACATTTAAGGCAATTATTATAATAATAGCATTTTGTAGAGCGCCATCTGATGCGCTGGTGGTACTTCCGTGGTGAAAAATGGAAGAAAGCGCAAATCCTCAAAACATGAACTTGAACTTCTGAGAGCACAAATAAGACTAAAAACTATGATGACAATTTTAAAAGTCTTCAGTTTGTTTATTCCTGATTTCTACCGCAAAAGGGATTTTTTTCAAAATTGTGCAGCAATTTATTGTACAACTGTTTGTTTCTGAATATTGAGTTATAATATTGTTTAACCCGATCTTTAAAAAAATACAACCTTCAGGGATGGGGGGGGGGGGGGGTGGGGCGTGGGCTAAAACTTACCCAAATGTTGCTCAGAAATTTTAAAGAAACCAGTATCAACTCATCCAGTATCAAATCAAGATTTTCAAAGTGCTTTAAAGAGATTGAGGTGGGTTTCGGATTGGAATACACACTGCAAATAAACCTCTGTACTTAAGATTTTTACAATTTGCTTTTCCAACAGCCCTGTTGTTTTTACAAGCACAGTGGAAGCTTACAACACAGCCGTCAATGGTGCCTATCTCTGTGAAGTCTTTGACGAAAATGGAACCGTGTACAGGCAATATGTCAACGTCACCGTCATAGGTATTATGTCTCAAAATCCATTTTACACGTTTTCGTTTTCCTTTGTCATTTCGGTCATGTACTGCACTGGAGCACGAGCATCTCCTTCGATTGCTGGTCCTTTACTCGGGTAACGAGAACTTGCTCATGAAAAGGAACATTTGTAGCCACATTCTCATATCTCCCAATACTATACTCTGAACGTTAAAGGCACCTGGCAGTGGTATTTTTTCAAAATAAAGCTTTTGTCATTAATATATACATTTTTATGAGTGGAATGTGAATAAACAATTTGCTAAGGTTAAAAAATTGTATTTTTCTTTTAATTACAAATTAAAAAATAGGCCCCCCTTTACATGGCGCTGTTCGTGACGTCAATCGAGGCAGGAGAAAATGTGTAGTCTGGCCCCGTACATTACGTCTGGGTACCTGATCAGTATGATGCGTTTTCGTATTCGGACGTCACCACCCAATGCAATCCTAGGACAGTGTACAGTCGACTAATATACGAGACGCCAGTTTATACGAGGTTTTTCACCGGTCCCGAACTGTCCCATGCGCGTTTCTATGTCTTAAAAACGGAAGATACGAGCATGGTCATAACGAGAACACAGATAATACGAGGTATTGTTTTTCCACCAGAAACATTTCGCTGGTAAGGCCATTCCAATTTTATTAGTTGGTTTACGGATTTTTTAGGTGTTGAAAAAAGTCGTCAGACAGGAAAAAAATAAAAATAAAAATGATGAAGATAACAGATAAGTGTCGAAATCCGTTGGCCAACAACCAAAGATCTGCTTAATACTGGGATGTGCCTCCATATCCATCTCGCTATTCCATGTCAGGTCCAATAAGCCTATTAAAGTATTTTGCATCTTTTAAATTTATGTTTAATACCATAATTATTTTTAATTTTTTTAAATCTCTTTGTGAGATTTATTTATTATTCTGCCACCGAACACATGAATGGATAGAAAATTTTATTTGACACTTAAAAACTGTGGACTACCCAACCCACCCAAATTTATAAAATGAAGATAAATGGTTCTGGACTGTATATTAAGAACAAAAATGAATTTAACTGCTGCTTAATTTTAAATTGCTTCCTAACATTTTGGACATTATCTGGCGTATGTAATGTAGGGTCGAAGTGAATGCTGATGTGTTTGTTGCACTGTCAGATGCCCTACAACAAGATTCACAACCCTCAAACAGAAAGTGACAAAGAACTGCTCCAAAATCCATGAAAGACCTGTGTAAAATACTTTAATATGGTGGCACGTTGTGTGTAAGATACATTTATCCCCCCAAAAAAAATAAAAAATAAAAAATTGGCTTTGTGCGTCGTTCCTCGAGAAGCGCATTCTTGGGATTTGCACATCCTGAAGATTGCACTGTGAAGGTTAAGCAGTTCAATCTCATATTGTGCGCTATCTAAAGATTGTGCAAATCCCAAGAATGTGCTAAACAATTAAAGACTCACAACAGAAATTTTGAGTTCACATTTTCGAGAAATGTACCTGACACAATCGTACCACCATGTTAACAGCAACATCTCCTGTGTTCCTCTGGTGAGTTTAAAGTATTTTATAGAGGTCTTTGATGGATTTTGGAGCAGTTCTAATTGTCACTCAACTGAATTAATTTCCACGCTAAATACTAAATAGCCGTTCCGCAGTCGGAGGTAGTCGTCATGTCGACGGCACTTGTTGCAGTAAAATTGTACCTGAAGTTCTGAAGGGACTTTTTACTGACACCCGTTGCATTGGTCAACGAACCGATCATTTAATCCAGTGAGACAGCAATCAATAAGGGGTTTATCCAGCTTTCCTCCCTCTTTTACAGTCACTGAACAAGTATTTTTTGCTCGGATCGTGCTTGCCATTCATTGTGATTTGGATCCACCAAACTTTGACAGAACGCTGAATCTTGCACTTGATCACATGCGACATAGCATTTTGTTTACATCATCAAGTATCAGACTATTTCGTTTACATCGCGTATTACACTTCCCGTCTAGCACACAACCCCAGAGCCGCCGGTATTGCATACCCACTGATCTACCGAACGGTCCACATGGGCTGTTCTCTCTATTAAGCACGGCCCCATGCGCTGTGTGTATTTGATATCGAAACATGAGGGAGGCACAGAGTTACATGTAGCTAGCTCTTACAATGGAGCATAGCTCCATGCTCTCTGTGTGCCGTGCGCTGCCGGCCCGCGAAGCACTCTGTATCCATCGGACCATGATCGACCAACGCAATGCGTGATCGAAACGTAACACGATGTTTTGGGGTTTTTTTTCATGAGCTTTTTCTCAATAAAAAGTCGACTAATTATTTTAAATAATCTGACCAAAGTTTGAATATTCGAAGCCGGGAAAAAATAAAAATAAAAAATGAATGGATTTTCCAATTTTTATTTTTTTCGTTTTTTCAACAAAACGCGTCGCCGCAATCCGTAAACCAACTAATAAAATTGGAACAGCCTAACCTAAGCTTCACTGCAACTTCCCTTGCACACTACTACCAACGAAAAAATCCCCGGGCTATCCAAGTGTTCGCTGCATAGCGCTGAAAACGACGTCGGACCGGACCACTTTGCCCTCGTTAGCCTAACTTTCGATGCCCGTAACTGCCTATATTTGGGATCTGCAGGAAAAAAATGCTGGCTGACCCCATCTTTAGTCGTTTTGCTGCATCCAGCAGCAATTTTCGCTGGAAAAATGCAAGAAAAACCCCCCTTTTGGATAACCAAACGAAACGTACAATCTCACTACTTGCACGTGTATATACAACGTAAATGCAGGCAAGTTCGAGTGGGGTCGATGTTCAATCGAGGCGAAGTCTTCCTCGATTGACGTCACAAAAAAGGATGGGCGGAGTCGCCCCCAAACAACTTTATCTATTTTTTTAACATATAAATACTGACAAACAATTACTCAAAAAATTGTTTTATTGTTAATATACATATACTCTTATATTAAAAAAAATAATAATCTATTTCCAGGTGCCTTTAAACTTGTTTTGTTCAATGTATTTTCTTGTATTTGACAGCTGTCCCGGATCCCTTCATCCAAGTTCCTCAGAACCAAACTGCCCTCATCGACAGAAATGCTGTCTTCACCTGTAAGACCAAGAAGGTAGCTGGGTCCATCAGATGGGTCAAAGGTCACAACCCACCATCCTTAGATATCAAGGATGAAGTTGGCCGTTACGGAGTACACTACCTCCCTGGTGGTGTTTCTGAACTTCATATCTATGGTGTAGAGTTCTCAGACGAGGATGTGTACAGATGCTATGTTGGGTACACCTTCGAGGTACCAGACTTGAATTACGCAGAGGCAAAGCTTATTGTCCAATGTGAGTTGTGTACTTCCCTGTAGTTTCATATTAAAGATCCCGTGATTGCTATATTGCTTCGCATGAAACTGCTATAAAATCAGTTCGTAATCAGTGTCATGACCTGACGACACAGAACTTACATGACGTCAAAGAACTGACATGACGTCACAGAACTGACATGACTTTACAAAACAGAACCGAAATGACTTCACAGAACTGACATGACGTCACAGAACTGACATGACGTCACAGAACTGACATGACTTTACAAAACTGACATGACTTCACAGAACTGACATGACGTCACATAACTGACATGACTTCACAGAACAGGCATGACGTCACAGAATCGACACGACTTCACAGAACTGACATGACTTGAAACAACTTGTACACAATCGAAACAAAACTTGAATTAAAATACCATTTCAGTTTCCATTCAAATCATAACTGATTCTTTTCATTTTTCGCCAACAGTATAGCGTTTTTGCATCAATGATAAGCGCTGAGGTTATTGCTCATGTTTGTTTTATTTATGGCTTTTTTGTGTGTTATGTTTTACATAAAAATGCGATTGGTGCATCTTTTTATTCGTTAAAGTATCTGAAATATTGAATAAGTTTCTTGACAAAATTATTTTCCCCTCAAGCTGATCCTCAACCTAAGTGTTCCTTCCAAGATGTAGTGGATGCTGCGTCAGGTCAGGAAGTGACCCTATGGTGCCAGATGAAGAAAGTCAAACCAGCTCCATCACTGACTTGGGCCATAGAAGGCAGACAACTAACTCCACAACCTGCAACAGCAACCACTCTATCAGATAATCAGTATTCATTTGATGTCAACACCACTATGACCTTTGTCCCTGTCCCTGGAGATGATGGAAGGAGAGTCTCTGTTGCCATGGAAAGCCCCGCTTGGGAGGGGAGTAGAGTAAAGTCCACCTCTTTGAATGTAAAATGTGAGTGGAAGTTTGGTTTAGGACAGACTATGAACAACATTGAGGCACACACCACAGAGAATGGCTTTAGTAGTGGCTTCTTTATGTAGCGCTCATATCCGTCACTCAGTGACGCTCAAGGTGCTTCAGTATTCAGTATTTGGAGCTAAGTTTTTGAAGTATGAGACCTACATAGCACCGTGTAATGGTTTACAAGGTGCTGTGACGCAATATGCAGCCGATCAAAGCAGAGGACACATCGGGGCGAACCCCTACTCGTTTTGATAAGTGCACTGTGTTCTTTTACGTGCATTACACAACACACGGGACCAACGGCTTTACGTCCCACCCAAGGACATAAGTGTCACGACCAGGACTCGAACCCACACTCTACTGAACAGAAACACCAGAGCTTGAGTCCGGGGCTCTTATCCGCTCGTCCACGATTAGTAAATATTGTATTCACCCGTGATTACCTGAAAGTGAGTCGGGTCAGTATAGTTAAGAACTTGAAAAAGAAAATGAAAACAAAAGTGAGACATGACCCGTTTCTGCGTTAAACTTATCCTTAACTCATTACAAGCTGAACCTATTCTTAACATGTTCTTACCACATGTTTATTTCTTACTTCATTAAATTATAGATAAACCCATTGTGGAGATCAATCCAGATCCAATCTCGCTTGCTTCAGGAAAGAATGCTGACATCTCCTGTTTGACCAAAGGCAACCCACATCCAACCAGCTACACTTGGATTCTTAGTCGACCTGACAAACCACCACAGATTGATTCCTCAACTGGGGATACCTACCATCTTAAGAATATTGATATGACCTATGACCTGGCCAGCTTGACCTGTAGAGCTGGGAATGAGATTGGTGACACAAATGATACAGTGAGGATGAAAGTGACAGGTGAGGATTGGAGCGAAGGAAGTAGTCTGTAAATGCTCAAAGTCACACTAGCATTTCTTTGAATTCTCCTCATTTCCCCTTCCGAGTTGCTGTTACTCTGAGTATTGTGTTCTTTTGGTTTTTATCTTTACCATTACTGCTTTTGTGTTTGTTTTAAGAGAATGGCTTCACACCAGCTGCAACTGCAGCATTCTCTGGCTTGGGAGGAATGTGCTTCTTGATGTTGATCGTCTCAACTGTTCTTGCTTATAATTTCCGTAAAGAAGTTATCCTCTGGTGGTCTGCAAAGACTGACAAGAATAAAAGTAAGAGTTTAGCTTGTCCGGAGAGGCTGTGGTTTTAACAAAAAATGACATTGACAGCTTTATAGCTAACGTAAATACTCTAAAGTATGAAAGACCTACAATCTATGGAGTACTGAAGTCCATTGATAGTAAACTGCATTTTTACCAATTACTTGCAATTTAAGTTGACGTTTTTTAAAGGTAAACCCCGTGATGCTTGATACTGCAGTCCAGCAAATGTTGAAACTCCGAGTTCTAGTGAAGTCGATCTCGAACCAGGTCACATCATCTGGGTTTATTTTTGTAATAATTTGTCCGATTCAGATGACAAAGACTTTGACGTCTTCATCTCGTACAAGAGTGGAACTCCTGATGAGGAATTTGTTGTCCAGGAGCTCATTCCGAGATTGGAGCAAGATAGTTACCGTGTCTGTGTCCATTTCCGATTCTTCTTACCAGGGAGGAGTGAGTAGAACCAAGCTCTCTTAAAGAAACATTATTCTAAGACCACAAGATGTTAAAATGCTTGAGATATGTTCAAGATGCAATCAAGATATGACATTTTGGAGATGTGCAAATACATTCTGTCTTGTTTCTATCAGGTATCATTGACAACATCTCAGATGCAGTTCGTCGAAGCCGCAAGACGCTTCTCCTTCTGACCCCAGGCTTTGTTGAGAGTGAATGGTGTCGATATGAATTCCAAGCAGCTCTTCTTCAGATGCTTCGCCGTCAGATGGACATCATCCCGGTCATCTTTGAGGATCTTGGTAACCCAGAAAACCTCTCCGAAGACATCCAGACCGTGCTCCGTACTCTCTCCTACATAACATGGCCCAACGCCGTCTTGGACGGCCAAGGTCCACAGAGGGAGGATGACCATGAGCAGTTTTGGAAACTGCTGTGGGAATCCTTGCCTGACAACCCCCTGGGATTGGAAGAGCCAGTTCCTTATAATTGGGACAATGACCAGGAGGAGGGGATTGTCTTGGATGCTCCATTAATTGAAAATATCTCAAGATTGGTCGACTCGGTTCCTCAAGGTACTCATACATTAAAGTGGTGTAACTAAAGGGAGAGGGCACCAGTTGATGTCCGTGCCCCCGGGGGACCCCATTTGAAATCTGGACTTTGATATTATAAATTACCCGTGTAAAATGTTATATTTATTAGCTTTTATGTGATAAAATCAACGTATTAAAAGCTATTTCCCCATTTACACGCAGGAAATATATTTGTTTTTACACTATTCAAACAGTCTTGCCTCTTGGTTGCAGATGGCAATGCTGTGGTAGAATTTTAATTGTCTTCACAGACATTTCTTTTTATACGTACTTCCTTTTTTAGATCAAAATCTCATCAAGGAAGTTGGAATTTTTCCAGAGGCCTTTGAGACTTTACTTTTACAAACTATGTTTAACATCACATTAAATACAAGGACGTGTTTATAAAAGGCTAGACAAAATAGAAACGATAGGGAAGAGCTAGCAAAGAAAAAACAAGTATTTTTGCATTTAGCCTGTTCTTGATGACACAAACTTATAAGTAAACTTTCACTTCCTTAGAAAAAGGTTTTGGTTTAAATCCGAGAATTTTTTAAAGGTAATTTTTTTCTAGCTGTTTTTTGAATGGACATTGTGCAAACTTTAAGTTGTTTTCTTAAAATTCCAACTCAAAAATTTGGATAAACATCTAAAAACAAAAACATACACTGTCTTTTTAAGCAACAGCTCGAATATATTTTAGCACAATCTGTTTAATTTGTATCATTTATAAAATATATAAAAAGTATATAAAATTAAGCGTTCACAATTTTGATTTGTAACTGTAGATGAAAAATTGCTACTCAAACAGTGTGAGTATTTTTAACAAGTGACTTGAGTATAAATTTTAAAACATTTTAAATTTACACAGAAATTTGTTACATGGTGTTATTTTTAAATTGAGGCGATTTTTTAAAATTTGTTTTTGATAAACGTGAGTTAAGTTTCTCTATTGTAACTGTTTTGATTGCTGATTTAATTGTGACTTTAAGATTGGATAAGGAATTTTACACAGAAATGTTATAATACAATATTTTTACTTAAAACTATTTTCGTAAATCTTAGATTGTTATATGTAGGATTTGTCATTCAGGGAAAAAGTGAAAATCTGATATTTAAAACACATTTTTTGTAACCTATTTGAATTCCTGTTTTGACAGGTACAGACATGCAACAAAGAAGAAAAATGTTGGTTAATAATTGATGAGGACAATGTTCGGATTGCTCGTGATTATTTTGCTGTTCTTTGACAAAACGTTTTCTACAATATACTCTTTTAAGATATCATCATAAGCTTTATAAACCAGAGGGGTATTGTCATTTTTAGACAAATTGAAATAGTACACCGAATGAAATATAACACGGATTACAAGTCTTAAAGTGTCTGGCAATCTATGTTTTTCTGATCTGTTTCACACTTAGTTTTGATTGTCTGTTTTGACAACATTGTGTGATGCCAAAACTTTGTTTTAAAAAGTCAAGTCGGCCTAACGTTAACGCTATACGCATAGGCCTACGCACGCTACAGCGTGTAACTGTCTATAGTGACAGTGTGCATTTGATTTAGTCATCAGTGTTGCGTCGTTGTACAAACGTTTTGAAAACGTAACCGGTGTCGTCATCGAAACCTGCACACAACCCGTCAGAACGGTTACGCGCACGGATAGCTAACCGTGCACCAACGAAACCTCGCCATTATGTGTCTGGATCCCGACCTCAGGTAAGCCTAAATTAACCATGTTTGCATGTTACATGCATTTTACGAATTATCCGTGGTACAGGCGAAAGTTGTGGATCTTTTTCATTTTGGAACACCTTATCTTAAGGTCGTTCACGTCACGGGGAAAAAACCCATACATTTCTTTCGGCAAAACCGTGGGCCATGCAACTTTAAAGCTTTACTTAATACATTCAAAATGGCGGTGCATAGTTGCCGCCACTCTGCATTTGCTTTAAGGCAAAAAGGAGTTGAGTTTAGTTGCTTGATCGAAAATGATATTGCCATGGACCGAAACACATCACAATGGCAGCGTTATCACGCTTTGAGGAAGCAACCACATATAATTTTGTATCAAAACTTCTATTGTTCTCGTGTTTCACACAATACAGGCCAAAAGCCAAAAGTGTTTCTGCAAGTATGTTGCGGAAGTTCATGGTAGATTTCACAAAGAGATTAGATGTGTATCAATCTTTTAAATCGTGGTGCGGTTTCAAGTTGTTGGTGACTGTTCTTTTTTTTTCTTTTTCGTTCATTGAGTCGTATGGAAAGTGTGCCTTAGGGACTAAGGCCGTATCTGAATTTGTGGCTATTGCTACGACTAATAATTGCTAAGGGTGTTGCTAAGGAGACTTCAACGCATGAACGGCGATCAAGCCGTAGCTGTAGCTGTAGCCGCCAATTCAGACACTTCCTAAACACAGGCTTTGTGGCTCCTGGCATGATATCATACTGAATATTAAATCAAACAGTTTATAAAAAACAACAACGGCACGACCCACTTTCTCTCTCCTCATTCAAACCACACTGAATGAAGTTCAGGAAGGAAGGAAGAAGGGGCAGACCCAGAACTAGACTAGAGCTAGTCAAGTTGGTTAATTCAAGCCACAATAGGTTGCGCTATAAACGAGTTGTAACCGAGCGCAGTTTACACTATCCACTATCGATCACTGACGTCTTGGGCCAAGACTAACCCGGAACTTATTTTAAAATGCTGTTCTAATAAAACACAGACATGGGTTTCCGCTATGAAACACAGGCATGGGAATTTCCCCTTAATTACCAGATGGTGTCAACATTAAGGCTCTCGCCACACGTATTCCATAAGCGAATCAAGTTTAAAACCTTGAACGTCACTTTTTTTCTTCTTCGAGGGGTTTATCCGATCTGATATGAGGCTTTGTTCCAGAAAGGTGTCTCATTAATAAAGTAAGTTGTTATTTCAATTTGGTTGCAGCAAAATCATCACTCATATAAAGGACACGAACCAAAATAGTTATAGTGACCAATATTCGCAATTTTCTGGACTAAAATGCTCATATTGTTAATGACATGTGTTCATTAATGGGACACGTTGCCTTCAAATCTCATGAAATTTTACTGTTTGGATGTGTTCCTTATCCTTATTAAGAGTTGTTCATGCAATAAAACACCTTTAATGTTTAATAATTCCAGCCGTAAATACCATCGTCCATGTCATGGCAAAATGCACGATGACCAGTAGTTAGGGTGTTGTCGTAGCCAGTGGCCTGGTACACCTATCAGATGAACACTGGGTAATATACCATTCTCTACTCTACCATTAAAAGCTGGGGTCGGAATAAAAGCTACTTTTATTTTCCAAAAATCAATTGTTCACATCGCGTTGAGTTTTGTTTTCGATAGAAAGCTGGTGACGAACGGAAACAATAATTGTCAAGTTACAGACATTTCATGCAGTTTCATTGGAGAGTACAATAAATAGCCTACGAAAATTCTTCCGGCAAACCTTTATTTTTCACAAATTAGGTCTACTGTTTTCTGGTCTCAAGTGAAACAACTCGTGAAAAGATGTCATCGTTAATCAGTGCAGCAGCCATCATTATTGTTGTCACTGTTACGTGGTCACCAACTGTGTCGTCGGTTCAACAACTTAACGAGCCACAGCGCAACGACGATGACAGGTCATGTTTTGTTCCTCCTTCCCAACATAATGACTCAAAGCAGGTAAATATTACGTCAATTTCTGTGTCTCCTGTCTGCAACCTTTTATGGGTAATTAACAAAACAAGGTATCATTTGGCAACGTTTATTTAGTGTGCTCCAATCAAATGAACTATTTTATGTAGTTTCAGTGTTGTTTCGAACTCAGTGTAAATGATCTGACGTTTTGACGGTCAAAGGCTTTCTCATGAAGCCGGGACAGACTCTGACAGGGTCGAAACGCGAGTGCAGTTTGTCTGTTGAACAGTTCGTTTGAACAGTGATTGTGTTTGTGCAGCAGCACTAAAACATCTCTTAGATTTAGTTCTTTTTAGTTTCGTCTCCCTCTTAACTCTTTCCCTCATCTCTTCTCCTACCATAACTCAAAATCAAAAAGATTTAGCATTGAAACTCAATATCAAGACAGAAACAAATTCTGAGCGTCACGATCACGTTATCGGGTGTCGAATTACATTAAATCGAATTTTAGTCTTTAAAGGAAATCATAACTTGTGAACCACACATTCATGTATTTTTACAATGAATCTATAAATCATCGGAAAGATGTTGAAAAACTAAACAAATGCCACGAAGCTCAAACCAGAAGTTGAAGCGAAACACTTATTAAAAGGCCATAATTTCAGCTCTGCAGCCAACATGAAAGGGAACTGGAACATGGTTTATGTGTATATGAAATGACGAATTACCCTATACGCCTTTCAAAATAATATTTATAATGACGTCACCAATACACCGCGCCCTTTAAAAGTCATCGATCCATAAAATCAAAACTCCTGAGCAAACCGATACTGAGAATTCACTAGTTGATACTCCTCGAGGGCAAGTATTACAAACTATTAAATTTCCATAGTGGAAACCTTTGATTGTAAACATCTGAAAAAAGATTTAGTCATTGGATACGAAAGCCCAATCGTGCCACTGAAGTATTATTATCAGCGGGAACTAATCCGTTATAACGAATTAATAATCCGTTATAACGAATTAGTAATCCGTTATAACGAATTAATAATCCGTTATAACGAATTAATAATCCGTTATAACGAATTAGTAATCCGTTATAACGAATTAGTAATCCGTTAAAACGAATTAATAATCCGTTAAAACGAATTAATAATCCGTTAAAACGAATTAATAATTCGTTAAAACGAATTAGTAATCCGTTAAAACGAATTAACAATTGGCCCACCTCCATGATGCGACTGAACAGCCGAGTGCGAACTGATGATTTCGGATGCGGATAGCCGTTGACTACAACAACGATGAGTTATGGAACTTTTCGGCGTTCCTGCCGTATACGAAATCATCAATTCGGACTCGGCCGTTCAGTAGCACCGTGGAGGTGGGCCGATTGTTAATTCGTTTTAACGAATTAGTAATCCGTTTAAACGAATTAGTAATTCGTTATAACGAATTAACAATTGGCCCATCTCCATGATGCGACGTACTGTACGGCCGTGTCCGAATTGATGACTTCGGTAGTGGCTATGTGGATATGGCCGGAACGACGGTCGGGCACTGCCGCACAGTCACACCATGGAGGTGGGCCAATTGTTAATTGGTGCGACTGTGCGGCCGAGTCCGAATTGATGATTTCGGCAGTGGTTATTATGGCAGGAACGCCGCATCCGAACTCGGGCGTACTTAGTACGTCGCACCATGGAGATGGGCAAATTGTTAATTCGTAATAACGAATTAGTAATTCGTTTTAACGGATTACTAATTCGTTATAACGGATTATTAATTCGTTATAACGGATTATTAATTCGTTATAACGGATTATTAATTCGTTATAACGGATTATTAATTCGTTATAACGGATTAGTTCCCGCTGATAATAATAATATACTTCAGTGGCACGATTGGGCTTTCGTAATTGGAGTAACATGTGTGCACACACAGGAAACACACACACACAGTGAATAAACATCACTGACCTGCAGTGCGGGCAATTCCATTGTGTTAAATAGGTAATAAACAGTGGCATTATACTGAGGGAACAAAGACAACATAATTATACCAGTGGGTGGCATACTTTCAGTATATTTATTGAATTACTGTCCTTTTATAACAACAAAATATAGAATACAAAATAGAGGCAATATGTAAATGTTGAGGCTAACCCTGTCATCATAATATTCATATACGTAGTCGTCACCAAAAGTTTAAGCTTAAATTATGATTAAAACACTTTCTGGAACAGTTTTCAAAACAATAAAACAAACTAAATGACTTACATCATACTGAATGATGTTTATACCGACGTTTCTTGTAGCAAAACACAACAAATTAATGAAAATGAACGTGTATCGTTGACCGGAAATTCTCGTGATCTGAAATAACGCGCGGAAATGTCTTTTCATCATCACCTCTGGCTGAAATAGTACGTCCCGGTAAAATAATACAGTAAAATTGCTAAATCTTTAAAATCGGACGTTGTGCCGAGCCAAAAAATTTACTGGCACAAGAAAAAATATTTTATGATAATACTGTAAAATAATATATACATTATATACCTTGTATATGTGCAGAATTTATGAAGGAAGATTTTTATGACGGTAAACATACTTCACATCCGGGACATTTCACAAAATGGTAAAAACAAACCGTAGATAGCATTGGTCAAGTGCTTAGTGTTTCCTTTATTCCGACGAAACTCAACAACCAATCAAAACAGATGTTATATCACTGGAAAGCTTAGAAATAGCAGATTCTCATTCCGTTCGCCCCAAATGCCGCCTGGCTTTGAGGAATCAAGAGAGGGCTTGCGCATAGCGCTGGGTATGTTGAAAACAGTGCGTTTTCGGGACTGTCCTGTACAAAAACCTGTCGTTTTTGAAGAATTATAATGTTTTTTTCCGACGAAAGTACTAAACATTTTTGTTTATTTCTTGGCATATGGGAACTTTGATGAAAGGTTATTTAAGTGACTCGAAGGCGCCCCGGTGCTGGAAATGGACGTACTTTTTTATTAAATGCATTTCTTCATGGAAAAGGGACATTTCGGCCTATGTACGCAGGGCCGATTGAGCAGATCAGACAACGTTTCCATATGTGACGTCATCAAACTTAACAGGCCTACAGCGCCATCTGGTGACATCAACTGTAGTATCACGCTCACACTGATAGAGCTACCCAAGTCTAGACATGTGTTTACCTCATCAACATTCAAATCCTGACCCAACCTAACTTATAATGTATAGAGACCACCACCCCATGCAGTGATTTTACCCTTGAAACAGTAGCCCATTGATAAGTACATTATATCTTAAGTATTAAGCAAGACATATATGTGAGACACAATAAACCAAGCAAGCATCGAAACAACAACTCTTGTGAAACTCAAGATATTACATCAACCATCGATTATGAATTTCAATTCTTCGAATCATTGGGACATGAAGCATGAGGTCATGTAGAACAAAACTCAATTCAATTCAATTTCCGGCTCCAATGTAGGTTTCGGTTACCAAATGACTTCCCGATGATTTTGATAATATGAATTGATGTTTAAGACAAGTTATTTTTGTGTTTGTTCCAACAGTTTCTATCCGTTGACATTTCTTACCCTCCTATGGACCCAGGACAAGAAGCATTTATTCGGGACTATCAGATGTTGTCAGTTCCTAATGGCACATGTAAGCATTTACCATTATTATTGAGCTTTGAAATTCTCACCAATCAGCCAACCGCCTTTTGAGGCCTGTCGTGGCAGAATGGTTCAGAACACAGGACTCAAGCTCTGGTGTTTCTGAGAAGCATAGTGTCGGTTCGAGTCCCGGTCGTAGCACTTGTGTCCTTGGGCAAGATACTTAACTATAACTGCTTTGTCCTTCGGATGGGACATTAAAGGCCCTGTACACTATTGGTAAGATCGAAAAACACAAATGTTCACAGATTCACACATAATTTACATGATTTAAAGTAAGTAATGGTAGAAAGGGTTCCTTAAAATATTTCTGCCTAAAATGCTATCGTTTCTGAGAAATGAGTAAAACAATAGTTTTTATCGCGCGCGATAATAAACTCGATGTTTGAAAAACAGAAAACACATAAGGTCTCTTTTCACTATTTTCTCGTGACCTCGATGACCAATTGAGCTCAAATTTTCACAAGTTTGTTATTTCATGTATGTGGTTGATTACACAAAACATGAACACAGTCTGTGATTATTTTTTCAGCTCTACCAATCCTGTATAATACCTTTAAGCTGTAGGTCCCGTGTACTAGGTTTGGTAGTGCACGTAAAAGAACCCAGAGCACGCCCTCCGTTGAAGAGTAGGGGTTAACCCTGGTGTTTCTGGTTCATTGCAAGCACCCTTCTTTACAAGTTTCCTCAAGCTTCCAAGCTAACGTGATTATTACTTCACTTATGAGGCATCCTTGGTTTCATTACCAGAAATGTTTAATAATAATAATAGCACACTGCGCCGGGAGTCGTTTTGTTGTAGGTATATAGTACCTATCCCATAGCATGCCTTGTTATAATGGCTCTCTTTTAAGACCGATGTTGATATAGGCTAGAGCTATCAGTCCAACAAGGTAGGTCTAGCACCCATAACCCTCACAACATTCAAGCACATTAAAATGTTGTCCCAATAGGTTTCAGATGTATTCAAACAGACTTGAAAAGGGACCAGTTCTTTTCACTAGTATTGAGTCAGACTAAAGCTGCCATCCTTAGGCCTACCTAGCCTTAGCCTAGTTTTTAACTATAAATTTTGAGTTTAATCTTCATTTTTATGTTTCATTTAACAGGTGGACTTGATGTGTATTACTGCAACTTGGGTATGTGGTTCGACCCATATTTCACTGTCATCATAAAACAAATGGCACGGAAATTTACTCAAGAATTCTGTACAATGTCACCTCCAACAAATTGGTACTCAAAGGTCCTCACAATAGGTTTGTTATTTGATTTTGTAGTTAAAAACACATATAAATCAACGAATTGTTAAAGAAAGTCATACTTTGGTAATGACACCGACAAAAATGTGTGCAACTTTTATTCGAAAGCGTTATCAAGATGTTATGGTAGTTAAGCATCCTTGGAAATGTTTTCGTCTATAGTGCACGTTGATTATAGAAATCAATAAAAGTATGCCAAAACAATTTGAATCTCTAAAGATCGCGTATAAAGGCGAATTTTGGAGATTCAAATTTTCATGTTGTCCGTTTGTGGATGCTGCGACTAGAGGTGCGGTATAGTATCCGCTGTTACCTCGCTATGACGTAGATAGATTCGAAGTTCTTGATGAAAATGCCGTGAAAGTGTTTTTCTTTCTTTCCCTGTTTTCTTAACAAGTACATACTGTATTCAACTGAAACATTCACAGGTAACTTTTAATGTATCTTTCTTGATACAAAAACCAATGACCCTACATTTAAAGGCACTGAACACGTTTGGTAATTGTCAAAGACCAGTATTCTCACTTGGCGTATCCCAACATATGCATAAAATAACAAGCCTGTGAAAATTTGGGCTCAATTGGTCATTGAAGTTGCAAGAAAATGATAACAGAAAAAACACCCTTGTAATTTTGTGTGCTTTCAGATAGGAATAAAAGGCTTCTGGCCAGAAGTCTTTTATTATTTTAGTGAGAATTTACCTCTTTCTCAAAAACTACGTTACTTCAGAGGGAGTCGGTTCTCACAATGTTTTATACTATCAACAGCTCTCCGTTGCTCGTTACCAAGTAAGTTTTTATACTAATCTTTGAGTAATTACCAAACGTGTACAGTGCCTTTAAAGGGAGGGTATACCTTTGGTAATTACTCCCAAAATGTATGACCACAAAGACTTACTATAGGCAAGAAGCACTGCAGCTGTTGATAGTGTATAACATCTTGAGAAGCGATTCCCTAAGAATGTGGTTTTAGAATAATGGATTCAAAAACATTTGAATCTGATGAGAAACATTTCATGCAGAAACTTTTTTTCAGATGCGTATTCCAATTACGGATCATTCTTCCTGCGTGGACATAAAACCGCTCCAGTTTTTGGCGATATCTGAAAAACGTTGCCACCTTTTACAGAGGCATTTTACAGTGTATTTTTATTAGGCCTATTATATGTATAATCGAACGGTTCCAAAAAATCCAAAATATAATTGTTCCTGCTCCTTGTACATACAGGACACCAATTTTATGGACAGGAAGGTGTAAAACTGGTACCAGATGAGGAATTGAGTCATTTGCCGCCAGATTGGCTGTCGGGTAGCATTATACTTGTTCACTTGGATCACATTCCAGCTACCCCAGTGACATGGCGCTGCAAATTACCTTTGTTGAATGAATCTCCACACACAGAGTACAACCTAAATATGACTGCACAACTTAATGGTAACTATTTGAAGTAGTTTTGTTGTTGTTGAGGGGGTTCAACTTTGCATGTTGTATTGTTCTGGACAACTAAATGAACAAACTTGAGTGACTTGCCAGTATCACGAGTGGTTTAATATAAGCTATGCAATGCGCATGCTCAAACCTCTGCTTATTAACATAATCATTAACATAATGTAGGACTACATTACACATGTATTTGCATGTATAGACAAAAACTAGAGGACGCAGGTAAACATATTGGGATTACTCTTTTCACAGCCAAAGCTTACTGTAAACATATAATCACGTAGTTTAATACTCTAAAAACTTACCAACTATTTCTAAAATTTAAAAAATAGTAATGTTAAATGAGATGCTGTACTTGTATCGTTTTGTACAGGCTGCCCATCTGGACGTTATGGCGGTCAATGTAACCAAACATGTTCTTGTGCTGAAGGAGTGGAGTGCCATAGCTTCCATGGAGTTTGTATGTGTCCACCTGGACTAGAAGGAACTCATTGTGAATACAGTAAGTGCCCCAAAGTCTTCCAGTTTAACTTACTCGCAGTACTATTAAGTTATCCTTGTTATCAGTTGTAAAAGAACCATTTTAAAAAAAAACAATGAATGTATTGTAATCTTTCATTAATACAAGAGCCAGTTGCTTAGATTCAACGTTACAACAGGGTCTTTGGCATAAACTTGCCCTCAACACACAATTTAAAATTGTTATTCATTCAGGAAGAGTTTATGATATCAGTATTTCCTCGATACCTGATGTTTGAAATCAAAACACCATATATGATTTCGGATAAGTGTATAACAAACATTCGTTTTAAAAACATTTGCTTGCTTCTTATGTAATGTCACCCCCTTATAGCTGCACCTAGACTCAGTGTACAGCAGGAGCAGGTGTATGTACCCTATGGAACATCATACAACCTGACCTGTATTGCAGATGGGATGATCATACCAACCAACTACTCTTGGATCAAAGACAGTACCTCAACACCCCTAGTCACTGAATCCAGAGAGAAAACAGTCCCTTACAAACCAAGGTTAGAGATCTAATCCTTCAAGATTCTTAAAGACTTGCTAATCAGTAGGGGCTGGGGAAGATATATAGATCAAGCTATACACTTGAGTAACTCTGACGAGAAGCAATAGTTCCATACAACAATCCTGAGAGAGTGGATGGGTGGTGACAATTAAACATTTAAGGCAATTATTATAATAATAATAGCATTTGTAGAGCGCCATCTTTCTAGTAACATTCCGAGGCGCTGGTGGTACTTCCGTGGTGAAAAATGGAAGGAACGCAAACATCCTCAAAACATGAACTTGGAGCACAAATAAGACTAAAACTATGATGACAATTTAAAAGGTCTTCAGTTTGTTTATTACACATGCTTTCTACCACGAAAGGGATTTCTTTCAACAAAATCGTGCAGCAATTTATTGTACAACTGTTTGTTTCTGAATATTGAGTTATAAGCTTGTTTAACCCGATCTTTCAAAAAATACAATCTTTGGGGATGGGGGGGGGGGGCTAAAACTGACCCAAATGTTGCTCAGAAATCTAAAAAGAAACCAGTATCAACTCATCCAGTATCAAAACAAGATTTTCAAAGTGCTTTAAAGAGATTGAGGTGGGTTTCGGATTGGAATACACACTGCAAATAAACCTCTGTACTTAACAAGATTTTTACAAATTGCTTTTCCAACAGTCCTGTTGTTTTTACAAGCACAGTGGAAGCTTACAACACATCCGTCAATGGTGCCTATCTCTGTGAAGTCTTTGACGAAAATGGAACTGTGTACAGGCAATATGTCAACGTCACCGTCATAGGTACGTATTATGTCTCAAAATCCATTTTATAATTTTGTTCCCCTTTGTCATTTCGGTCACGTCCTTCACTCCTTTACTTGGGTAAATGAGAACTTGCTCATGAAAAGGAACATTTGTAGCCACATTCTCATATCTCCCAATACTATACTCTGAACGTTAAACTTGTTTTGTTCAATGTATTTTCTTGTATTTGACAGCTGTCCCGGATCCCTTCATCCAAGTTCCTCAGAACCAAACTGCCCTCATCGACAGAAATGCTGTCTTCACCTGTAAGACCAAGAAGGTAGCTGGGGCCATCAAATGGGTCAAAGGTCACAACCCACCATCCTTAGATATCAAGGATGAAGTTGGCCGTTACGGAGTACACTACCTCCCTGGTGGTGTTTCTGAACTTCATATCTATGGTGTAGAGTTCTCAGACGAGGATGTGTACAGATGCTATGTTGGGTACACCTTCGAGGAACCAGACTTGAATTACGCAGAGGCAAAGCTTATTGTCCAATGTGAGTTGTGTACTTCCCTAGTTTCAAATTAAAGATCCCATGAATATTGTCATCTGTAATTTAAAAAGAAAGAGAATACCCCCCACAGACCATTCATGAATCAACATTTATTGCCCATCAGCTGATCCTCAACCTAAGTGTTCCTTCCAAGACGTAGTGGATGCTGCGTCAGGTCAGGAGGTGACCCTTTGGTGCCAGATGAAGGAAGTCAAACCAGCTCCATCACTGACTTGGGCCATAGAAGGCAGACAAATAACTCCACAGCCTACAACAGTAACCACTCTATCAGATAATCAGTATTCATTTGATGTCAACACCACTATGACCTTTGTCCCTGTCCCTGGTAATGATGGAAGGAGAGTCTCTGTTACCATGGAAAGCCCCGCTTGGGAGGGGAGTAGAGAAAAGTCCACCTCTTTGAATGTAAAATGTAAGTGGAAGTTTGGTTTAGGACAGACTATGAACAACATTGAGGCACACACCACAGAGAATGGCTTTAGATAAATAAAAATAATAATTGTGGCTTCTTTATATAGCGCTCATATCTGTCACTCAGTGACGCTCAAGGTGCTTCAATATTCAGTATTTGGAGCTAGGATGAGACCTACATAGCACCGTGTAATGGTTTACAAGGTGCTGTGGCGCAATACGCAGCCAAACAAACCAGAGGACACTTCGGGGCGAACTCCTATACTCGTTTTGACAAGTGCACTGGGTTCTTTTACGTGCATTTCACACACACGGGACCAACGGCTTTACGTTCCACCCGAGGGACGGAGCAATAATGGTTAAGTGTCTTGCTTAAGGACACAAGTGTCATGACCAGGACTCGAACCCACACTCTGCTGAACAGAAACACCAGAGCTTGAGTCCGGTGCTCTTATCCGCTCTGACACGATTAGTAAATATTGTATTCACCAGTGATTACCTGAAAGTGAGTCGGATCAGTATGTTATAAAGAAATTTATGAAAACAAAAGTGATGAGACATGACCCGTTTAAGTTTAACTTATTCCTAAACGTATTACAAGCTGAACCTTTTCTTAACATGTTCTTACCACAGTCATGTTTATTTCTTACTTCATTAAATTATAGATAAACCCATTGTGGAGATCGATCCAGATCCAATCTCACTTGCTTCAGGACAGGATGCTGACATCTCCTGTTTGACCAAAGGCAACCCACATCCAACTAGCTACACTTGGATTCTTAGTCGACCTGACAAACCACCACAGATTGATTCCTCAACTGGGTATACCTACCATCTTAAGAATATTGATATGACCTATGACCTGGCCAGCTTGACCTGTAGAGCTGGGAATGAGATTGGTGACACAAACGATACAGTGAGGATGAAAGTGACAGGTGAGGATTGGAGCGAAGGAAGTAGTCTGTAAATGCTCAAAGTCACAATAGCATTTATTGGAATTCTCCTAATTTCCCCTTCCGAGTTGCTGTTACTCTGAGTATTGTGTTCTTTTAGTTTTGATCTTTACCATTACTGTTTTTGTGTTTGTTTTAAGAGAATGGCTTCACACCAGCTGCAACTGCAGCATTCTCTGGCTTGGGAGGAATGTGCTTCTTGATGTTGATCGTCTCAACTGTTCTTGCTTATAATTTCCGTAAAGAAGTTATCCTCTGGTGGTCTGCAAAGACTGACAAGAATAAAAGTAAGAGTTTAGCTTGTCCGGAGAGGCTGTGGTTTTAACAAAAAATGACATTGACAGCTTTATAGCTAACGTAAATACTCTAAAGTATGAAAGACCTACAATCTATGGAGTACTGAAGTCCATTGATAGTAAACTGCATTTTTACCAATTACTTGCAATTTAAGTTGACGTTTTTTAAAGGTAAACCCCGTGATGCTTGATACTACATTCCAGCAAATGTTGAAACTCCGAGTTCTAGTGAAGTCGATCTCGAACCAGGTCACATCATCTGGGTTTATTTTTGTAATAATTTGTCCGATTCAGATGACAAAGACTTTGACGTCTTCATCTCGTACAAGAGTGGAACTCCTGATGAGGAATTTGTTGTCCAGGAGCTCATTCCGAGATTGGAGCAAGATAGTTACCGTGTCTGTGTCCATTTCCGATTCTTCTTACCAGGGAGGAGTGAGTAGAACCAAGCTCTCTTAAAGAAACATTATTCTAAGACCACAAGATGTTGAAATGCTTGAGATATGTTCAAGATGCAATCAAGATATGACATTTTGGAGATGTGCAAATACATTCTGTCTTGTTTCTATCAGGTATCATTGACAACATCTCAGATGCAGTTCGTCGAAGCCGCAAGACGCTTCTCCTTCTGACCCCAGGCTTTGTTGAGAGTGAATGGTGTCGATATGAATTCCAAGCAGCTCTTCTTCAGATGCTTCGCCGTCAGATGGACATCATCCCGGTCATCTTTGAGGATCTTGGTAACCCGGAAAACCTCTCCGAAGACATCCAGACCGTTCTCCGCACTCTCTCCTACATCACATGGCCCAACGCCGTCTTGGACGGCCAAGGTCCGCAGAGGGAGGATGACCAAGAGCAGTTCTGGAAACTGCTGATGGAATCCTTACCTGACAACCCCCTAGGATTGGAAGAGCCAGTTCCTTATAATTGGGACAATGACCACCGGGAGGAGGGGAATGTTTTGGATGCTCCATTAATTGAAATTGAAAATATCTAAAGATTGGTCGACTCGGTTCCTCAAGGTACTCATGCATTGCAGTGGCGTAAGTTTTACAGTTTTGAAAACTGTTGTGGGAATTTTTTCCCCTGACACTCTCCTGGGATTGCACCCATTTTTCTAGGGGGGCACTTTTGCCCAATTAAATTGTATAGTTTTAAGTTTGCATTTTCTGAAACAAGCCTCTTTCCAGCACTCCTTGTTATGTCGTTTACTGTTTTTTTATAAGGCTATCTGACTTTGAGGTCAAACAAAAAAACAAAAAAATAGTCTGCGTGTAAATAGCAAAACTATTTTTTTTTTTTCAATGAGTATAATACTACAATAATAATTGTTAAATTTTAATTTGTGAATTTGGCAATTAACAAATAAAAACCATCTTCATGCCAGTTTTGTAGAAAGATGTAGGCATATAGTTGGTGTTTGATTTTTAACATAAAATTTGGGTGCGTGTCTAGTGAATGAGTTTTATTCAAGAATCTGGAATAAACTCACATTCTTTCGGATGCTGGTTGAAATTAATGACACTACTTTACATTGCAGCGAAGTTTTTTAAATATATATTTGTATTATTATATTATATTTTTATATTTTTTTATTAGTACTATTATTATTGTTTAATTTTGTTTTTAATTATTTTATCATTATTATTGTATTATTATTATTGTTTCATTACTATTTTTGTGTGTGTGTGGGGGGAACAAGGGGTTGCACCAATTTTTACAGGGGGTGCGCTTTTGCCCAATTAAAACTGTATAGCTTGCGTTTGCATTTTTCTAAAACAAGCCTCTTCCCAGCGCTCCTTGTTTTGCTGTTTACATGTACTATTTTTAAAAAGGCTATATCTGACTTGGAGGTAAAAAAAAAAAATGAAACGAAGTCTGCGTGTAAATTTGAGTCCAAATTTTCACAGGCTTTTATTTTATGCATATGTTGGGATACACCAAGTGGGAATACTGGTCTTTGACAATTACCAAACGTGTTCAGTGCCTTTAAATTGTTTAATTTGTAATTGTAGATTCAGCAGTTAAAAAATAAAAAACCATTTGCATGTCACAGTTTTGTAGAAAGATGTAGGCCTATTTTGGTGTTCGATTTTCAACCATACAATTTGGGTGGGTGTCTGAGTTGAATTAATCTTATTCAAGAATCTGGTCTATATGAAATCTGATGTGAAGCTTCTACTGATGTTTAAGAATCTTGGTTTATTAAGTCTCCATGATCACCGTGAAAACTGTAACAAGATAAATAACAGAAAACAAATTACCATTTTGGTAAGTAACAATAATGAAGGTATGGTCACAACATACTGCTCAAGAACTGTATTTCCATAATGCACCTAGCATTAGTCAGTTTGAAGTTAAGTTCCCTATTTATACAAAATCAATATAAACAAACAGTTCCCTTAACAGAAATAAATGTCTGCATTGAACCAAGGAGAACCTACGGTTTTCTGCAATCATCCTCAATCACAGACTTCTCCAATTCCAAAGACATCATTTATCGGACACACTGTAGTCCTTAATCATCATACAAATATATGACATAATAATAACAACAACACTAAATAATCCTCACCGTTCACGCCTTACCAGCTGATAAAACTTATAGCATTCAACCCTGATCACTTAAAGACTACTTCGACTCTATTTGCCTAGACGAAATGAAATACAAATCTAGAATCATTGTTATGCAATGAAACAATGTAGTGAACAGTAGCAAAATAAACATGCACTATGTACTCTCAAAACCCCTAAAAAATAGACACAATTTTCTGCATAAACAGTAACGCCGGAACTATATGCAAGTGATAATACAACAATATCCATGATATAGTAAGCATCAAATAACAACATTTTCTCACCCATAAACACGATACAAAAGGGCAAGTAGCCAAAAGAACCATGATCCAAAACGAACGGATAAAGTTTTATGGTTTACAACTTACGAGCATGACTAATCATGGAAAACCATGGTTACGATCGTAACCATGGTTTACGAGAGGGCGCTAATCAAAACTTAGACTTTCCCTGAACGCCAAGCCGCCTGTTACAGAAAGGAAGCTTTCATCGTTTATTATGGTTTGCTCGAAAAATCTGGCAATAAAGAGGTAGTTAATTAAAAGCTATAAAAAATGAATTATTGTCGGGATCCAGCGACCGATATCATCTCACGTCCATCAGCCATGTACAGACCATCTCACACGTTACATGTATTTTGTGCGTTGTCCGTGGCATTATGCAAATTTAGTTGTTTTATTATGTTTTTCGTTTTGAACCAGCATCGCGTCTGACAAAGTTCGTTCGGGGGAAACATTTGTTTTCGCGAGAATGGGGCCACGCTCTATCATGAATGTTAGTCCCTTCTCTTTAGTAGTTGACAACCCGTCCTTAACTTTGACTGCTAAAGCGTTTAATTCTTCTTTGTAAATAAACTCCCTTTTTATAATGGTCAGTGCCATGGGCCCTACCATTGACAACACACAACACAAGATGGTGCAAGTTCCGGTTTGGGGCAGATTTGAGTTTGACTCTAAAATTTAGATACCTAACAGAAAAAACATACTTTTTGTACGACGTAATTGTGGTTCGAATTTGCTAAGAAACTACCTTCAAAAGCCCAACCATCCACCACATCTACCAATCCCCGTAAAATGCCGATTCATACGAACAAAATAATTCAGTTCTCATAATGAGTGGCATCACATGGCGCATGTGTGTGTGGACAACGAACTTTGAATATCGGGTATGAACTCTGTTCACCCCTGAAAAAAAACCTGACCAATGGCAGAGCTCGTTTGAGCGTGGCGTCACGCTTTCTTTTGTAAACAACAACAAATGTTTTCAATCAGCGAGGCGTCCGCTTCTGTGCAAGACGTAGAAAAGCCATCATTTCAGGTGCGTTTCTTGTTTTATCCAACCTGTCATGTATAATTAATAACCCCAGAGTTGTATACATTTACATTTTATTCACTTGGCATGAACCATGCACAGTTACTCATGTTTATTTCGGAATAAAAGCTTAATGTTATGTCGTCTGCCCACCACACGATTGCGACTGTATGTACAGTACGCTATCACTTAATGAGACCGTAAAGTCGTATATTTCCGACAGTAAATTTTAGGGAGAGAAAAATTGGTTGACAAGAGTATACTATTATTACATATTCTTTTGTAAACAACAACAATATTCTTTTTGTGGAATATTTTGTTATCCTTACTTAGAGAGCAGTTCAATTCCATAGTAATTAATCTCTCACAAATGCTGAAAACTGAACTGCAAACTCAAACTGATACAGTGATAGTTATACAAATAAGATTCTAAGAATTAATACAAATTAATAATTATTCAGCTTATTAAATAGTATTTTGTATGAATTTTTTTATTAATTATCTTAAAGAATTTAAATCATATGATTGTGAAAAAGTAAGTAGGGGTAAATATCTGACCCAATAAAAAATAATATTTTATTCGTTCAATTGTTCTCCCTTTCTTGTGTCAGGCAGTTTGACATTTTGTGAGGATGACAATAGACAAGGGGCGTGGCCCAGCATCACCTCCTCTTCATGTTCACGTTGATGAGGTTACACCTGTTCACGTTCATATCAAGAAAGGAGCACTAAAGAAATCGGCAACTGCTAGAGCTGTTGAGGTAGCTGATGATTTTAATTTAACGATAATTCTCTCCATTCAAATTTTTTTCAATTTGTGTTACAAATTTCTTTGATTGAGCATGCTCGGCAAAATCACAAACAACTTCAACTCCATCCGATTCCCCATAACCACACTATATCCATCCTAGCACTAGAACAACACGAAATAGCCAATAGCATCGCTTGATGCCTCATCAACGGACATTTTATACAAACACAGTTCTGGCCAAGGACATTGAAATACTGGGATGCACTTCCTCAGAAAGCCATTGAGCTGCCCACAGTGTACTCCTGGAACTATGAGATTCATTTTGCTATCGTCTGCACGAAAGGAGACACAAGCAGAACAAACTTCATAGTTCTACTTCTAGGAGTACCCACAATGGAGCTGAAGGAGCTGAAGGAGCTGAAGGTTGAAGGAGGCAATCTAAGCCGATTAATACAAAGATTATTTTCTTTTTTGTTTTTTTGCACCAAATCAATCGGCACTTGTATAAATGATAGCTTAACCAGAACACACTAAATATCCACTATTGGAAACACCACACACCAGTCCCTCATCTAGATGCTGAATAGGCTTTGATGAGAACCCCATTAGAAGTAGAAGTATAAAAACAATGGAAAATTTGCATTTTTTTACAATTTCTGGTGTTTTGATTATTTCCTTTAAGGAAAAGTTAAAAGACACCAAGGCTCGGACCAATCGCAGTTTTGGACTCGGTAACCTCCGACCCAGCTCTTCATCAAAGGAACCCTGGATTCCAGCCCCGGGAAGGTCAACTAAAGGAAAGAAATTCTCATGGCAGGTGAGTTCCTACTTAACAATCGTCATTTCTCGAGTGGGAAAAACAGTTTTAAACAAAACGATCTCTCCTTGTTGCAAAGGAAACTTTTCCTATTGATCAGAAAAAATTTCCATATTTTTACAAGAACCTGTAAATATAGAAAAGTGTCTTCTTCTTTTGTTTATCACAAATTTGTTGCAATTTCTGTTTCTTACAGGGAGCAAGTCACTTGCTGGACATCAACCCACCAGACAGAGACACCGTACATGCCACAATGAGAATGGAAGATCTAGATGAAGAATACGATGACAATAAATTCAGTAATTACGAGAAGAAGATTGACAGCCTCATGACAGAGGTGGGATCTTTGAAGACTGAGGTATGTAACGTTTATTGCACCGGGCTTATTTGCTGTATGTATGTGTTTACAAAGTGGACTTTTATGGAGATCGTTTGTCAAGAAGTAAATTTATTGCATCGGGGATAAAGAATATAGTTAGATTTTTTTTCACCGAACTCGGGTAAGTACCGAGTTACACAGTGCTTAAAACACATCGATGTTGGGTAAAACAAATTATTTGAAAGGAAATGCAGTTTCATACAAAATTCTTTGCGTTATTGACATTTCTTGTTTTGTCTTCATCCACTAGAGGGAGCTACAGCGCAAAAAGCGCGAAGCAGAAAAAGCTAAAGAAGACCTTGATATTTCTAGACGACTTCTTGAGAACCAGGAAGAAGAGTTACTGGACTACCGGGATGAATTGAAGATGACAGAACGAGAGAATGAGCATCTCAGACGCTCCGTGGACAAACTCAAGTATGATACAGAGTTCTCGAGGTAAGCTATGAAGAATAATTCAAGTATTGGGCCCAATCTCATGGCTCTGCTTACCGCCGAATCCTGCGCTTGCAATCACCATTTTCTGCTTACTGAGCAAGCGCCAAATTTCTGTGCTAGCTGTGTAAGCGTAGAATGCCTAGTAATGTGGACCACGCAAGCGCACACGCAAAAATAACTATGTATGCACTTTTTTTAGAGAACAATTATCTTGTTTGTATTACTGAGTACGAATATTTTGATACTCTACAGAATTGAAACAATTGAATCTAATTTTGTTTCATTAAAACATAGTGAAGCATTGAAAAATACAAGACTGCTAGACCGCCAGACCTGGCCGGTCGTAAGTGTAGTGGCCCCCAACTCTAAAAACACAGGCCTCAGGCCTTCAGTCCAGGGTCAATTTTTAGCCATGGCGTGCATACACTAGGTTAATACTATGCACTCTCTGCTTACGCGGCTAGTGCAGAAATTTTGCACCAACACTGCAGGCAGATAATGTTGACTGTAATCACAGAACTCCATGCCCTGAATTGTGCCAATATCAAGTAAAATGTTTGATGAACTTACCTATCCTGTCTTCTTTTGTAGGTCAGAGAGAGTAGTGGTTAGCACAGAGCGAGAACGGCTGCTCAAGAAGCTTGTCGAGGTTGAGTTAGATGCAGAGGCAGCTTCAAAACAGGTCACTCAACTCAGGGATGCTGTTTACAAACTGAGAGAGGTAGTCTCATTGTCATTTAAGTTTTCACTAATCAAATGGTTTTTATGACATTCTGAACATAGTGATGGTACTAGATGTTAAGTTGACTCAATGTATTTTATAACCACCAATTTAAAGCATAGAAGTAGAACAAGTTCGTGTGCACACCATGGTTAACTAAAGGTAGACTGTTTTGACTCGAACCAAGGTTGGTTGACCATTGGTTGACTACTGTGGTCGGCCATATGGAACCAGCCTCAGGACCATGGTTTCTTCCCTGGTCCCAGTAGCCTTGTTTCATGCTAACCCCTTGTATGTGCAAAAGGGAACCAGTGACACTGTAGCAAAACAGCTATGAATACAGTATGGTTTATGGTTGACTAGACTTCCAAACGAGTCGTTTGAGTGGAGTACGTCACTGCACATGTGTATTGCTAGTCAGTGGTCAACCACGGATCAACTAAATGTGTGCACTCGAACTTGCTCACAGACATACAGACTCCACAGCATGTGCTAATCTGCCGCTTCTTTGGTATAAGGGGTGACATGAGCTGAATGAAAACAAACTACTTCACTTTTGACTTGACTGTTCATACAAGTATATATATAAAGCATGGATTGAAAACAAAAAATTATGAGAGATCGCCTAACATCACAAGGCCACGGACGGCCACTTCAAGGTGAGGCTACACTTAATGGGCCATTGACCCCAAAAATCAACTGTCACCAGGGGCACGTTGCCACCTGCTCCTAGGGCTGAAACAGGGTTACCCCCTTTACATTCCGTAAGGATGTAGGCATGGGTATCATCCACTAGGAGCCTGGCTGGTATAGCAGAATGCACTACCTTCCCAACTTTTGACGAAGCAATTATGGTTAAGTGCCTTGCTCAAGGGCACAAGTGTCCTGGAAGAATGTGATTCAATGCTTCCATTTCTAACCTTTTACAAAGACCACTCAAGGCTTGAATAAACTGATTTTGTTTCAGGAGAAGCGGATCTCATCACATGACAGTAAGATCCTGGGGAAGCAGCGAGAGTTACTTTTACAGAAACTGGAAGATTTTGAGCGGACAAACTCAGCCCTGAGACAAATGTTACGGGACCAGCACAAGTCAGAGGTATCTTAGCACATTTTTGTGATTGATTCGGAAAATACTTCATTACATTGACTGTTGGGATTGCAAAACTATAACTTCTGGAGACTTTCAATTGAGGTTTGCGGAGACACCATGTTGTAAACTTCTTTATGAGCTGTGGTGGATCTGAGGAGAACCAGTGGTTTAACAACTTGACGTTTTCGATCAGTATTCTCTGATCATCTTCACGGGTTCTTTTCAGAACCACCACAGCTCAGAAAGAGATTTTGTACATAGTGTCTCTGCAAACCTCACTAGATTGTATCTTCACAATGCAAAGTTTCAAATCGTACTTATGGAAAATATGACAAAATAACTGTACACCCTAAGTAAAGTTACAAAGTTCTGCACGGGGTTTACATATTAGGTAGAGTTGTTCTATATGAAATGAAAGTGAAATTAATGCATGAACAGAAACTCTTTTAAAGTATTGTGTTCATACAACTGTTTGATTTTATAAGAAGGATATATTGTAATTGGTTTACCTCTGTTAAAGGCAAGACGTGACCAGACAGAAGAACAGCGGGAAGTACTTCTACGTAAGCTCACCCAATCAGATGCCGACAATCAACGCCTCCGTATGTTTACCCTGGAGAAAGACCAAGAAGTGCAAATGTTAAAGGTACTGTGCATTATCATCAATTTCACTGCTTTTTTGTTGTTGTTGTTGAAATAATATTGCAGTTCTGATTGCCTTCTGTTGTGGTAAATGGAGAGCAAGTTTTTGATGTTGGCAATGGTGAAATAAACTCCAAACTCTCTTGTTTTTATCTAAAATCTAGAAAAACAGAATTGGCTGTTGCAAACTGCTTACCAATCAAAAGGACCTATGGTAGAAATGCACAAATATTTGTAATGGCCCGACGTTTCGACCCTAGCGGAGTCTTTCTCAAATGCTAATGGCTGAAAGCTTTTTAGCCGTTGAGAAAGACTCTGCTAGGTTCAAAACGTCAGACCATTAACCTATTTTGTATCTAAAAATCTGTTAGAAAAGATACAAAATTCAAGCCCTCTTGGCCCCTCCAGTATATTGATTGGCAATTCCATACACTTTGTACTTTAACATTTTTCTTTAAGGATTCTCTCGTGTCGGAGAGGGAGCAACTGCAATCCATGACCGACCTCCAAACCTCTGTTTCCGCCACGCGGGGGCACCTCCAAAACCAGCTCCGCAAGAGGGAGGGTGACTGCAACCGAATGGCCGTGCAGCTCCGCAAAATGGAGAACACGCTAGAACAACAACAGATTGAGCTGGATCATGCACAGGGATTGCTAGGTGCAGCAAAGGAGAAGGCCGCCTCTGATAAAGAGGCGCTGAAGAGAGCCACAAGGTCAGGGGTCATATAACTTGTTATTAATCCTTGTAGGTGGTTGTTGTTGCACTCATCTTGCTAGGGCTATTCAAGCATTGTCAATCAAAATACCTGGACACCAATATAAGGGGATTTAGAGTACAGAGTGCCACCGTAAGGTTGATTTTGTAAGAATAATAATATATAGTGCACATATCTACGAATAAGGTACTCGAGGCACCTGAAACAAACATACAAATTTTAAGATATGTTTTTGATTTTTTTTAAATTATGAGACAAATTAATGTACATGTAGCACCTTGCTTACAAGGTACTGCGAACCATTCAGCAGCCACTGCCAGAAACACCGAAGCAAACACATTCTCTTAGCGATAAATTTACGTGCAATTACACAACACCTAAGGCTTTATGTCCCATTTGAGGGACAAAGCAATAATGGTTAATTAAGTGTCTTGCTGAAGGACAAAGTGTCACGACCGGGACTCGAACCCACACTCTGCTGAATAGAAACACCAGGACTTGAGTCCAGTGCTCTTAAACCGCTCGGCCACCACATGCCACAAAGGTTGCCATACATTGGTAATTTTCAATTTTGTTAATGGATGATTTAAGATGTCTTGGGAGGTCTATACCGAGTAAGTTTGACTAATTTATTTGCCTTTTCTACAACTTTTTGTTGCTTTAAAAACAACAGAGTGCAGAAAGACCGAGCGACGCGCAGCGAGGACGCAGTGGAGAAAATGAACATGCAGCTGTTGGAGAAGGAGACACAGCTTGCAGATTCTGCAATGTTTGTCGATCAGTGGAAAGCTAGAGCGGAGAAGTCAACGAGAGAGAAGGTCCAACTTGAATCTCAGAATGCTACTCTCTCACGGTGAGGAAATAAATACTGGACCCTTCAAAGTTAGACTTTTTATACCAATGTTCAACTGAGCCCTAAAACATGTATCTCAAAGTTGCAGGGCTTTTCAGAAAGCAATTTTGTTCAAGAATTGTTTTCCCTGAACGAATTTTGACAGATGATGCAGTTTCAAAACAAATAACATACACAAAAATATCGCACATGCCACGGACATTGCATGTGTAACATGCACACATGCAAAATTGTTTGTACGAGACAGGGCATGAGATAATGTTGGGATCCTGACAAAAATTATTTTTTTAATTTTTTTTATTAACTACCACTTATCACAGGCAGATTTTTTTGTGGAATATCATATATGAAAGCTTATAACTTTCTTTAATCTATAAAAATAGCTTTTTTTAAATTTTAGTCTGAATTTTGGGTCAAGGCTGCCATAAACAGACCTACATGTAGCTCCCAATGGCTGTATGGTAAGACTTGTTCAGTGGCATTGCAAATTTGTTGACAAAAATGTATTATATCTGTCCGAATGAATTAAAGGTTTTTAGGTAGACTCTATCCTTGCTCTGAATGAATTAAAGGTTTTTAGGTAGACTCTATCCTTGCTCTGTTTAAATTCAGGGGAATAGAGGAGTTAGAAGACAAGCTGAAAGACGTCGAGATGAGCTCTAGAGTTGCTGCTGATGACATGCAGCATAAATTACACAGCAAGTCTACAGAGAGAACTGGCCTCAAACTGGAAAATGATAGACTTAAGGTTTGTTTGTTGGGTTGTTTGTTTGTTTGTTTATTTTTATTTTTTTATGAGATTTTGCCTAACATCACAAGGCTGAGCGGCCAATTCAAGGTGAGCGGCTACTCTTAACTGATTTGTGCTATCGACTCAAATTAACTGTTCACAGTCTGTAAGGATGTAGGCATGGGTAAGATGCACTAGGAGCCTGGCAGGTTGAGCAGAATGCACTACCTTCCCAACTTAACAATGGGAAATGGATTGTCTTTATAATAATAATAATCATCATAATAATAATCAAGGCATTTATATAGCGTTCTTACACAGATAAGGTACCACAACGCTTAACAACAATGAATTATACATCAGTCAACAAATAACAATACATTCAAAGGAATTAGAAGTAAATAAATAGCCTAGTAAACAAAATAAGTCTGGAAAAGATAAGTTTTAAGCATTTTTTTGAATTCAGTAACTGAAATGGCATGACGTATTTGATAGGGAAGATTGTTCCAAAGGTTTGGAGCAGCTGCATAAAAACCTTTGGAAGATGAAGTGTATCTGGTTTGAGGTTTTGTGAGAATCCTTGTATCTGAACTGGAACGGAGTGTGCGATTAGGCTGGTAAGGAGTGATAATTCAGTAAGGTAAGGGGGAGCGGTTTCATTCCAACATTTATATGTGATGGTTAATAGCTTGAAGATGGGAAACCCTCTAGATTTACTAATTTAGAAATTGTTGACTTTTGGTCTGAGGAAATGTTACCCTGTCCCAAGTTCTCGGTTAAGTTGCTTTCACCTTTGTCAGTTTGTTTTTTTCTTGATAAATTTTAAAATTTACATCTCCATCAGGCATCACTCAACACCGTTCAGGACAAATTGACCTTTGCAATGAGTGAGGTAGAGCAACTAAGGACGAGTGTCCATGAGTATGAGTCGTTGGTTGGAGAGTACAAGTCCCAGGTGAGTTTTGCCGCAGGAGAGAATTTTGCATCTTTCTTCAAAATGACCCATACTCAAACTTTCCGTTCATAATTTGTTGTTTTATATGGACAAATCTCATATACATTCTTAGATGTATTCTGTAAGATGGTAATGTATTGTCTTTTATCAATTGTGGGATAAACATTTTTTAAAGAGGGGCTCAAAGGTCAAAGTTCAGTTTTGTGATTCACTCAATTTTCCAGTAGATAGAGTCCTCGTGAAAGTGGGGGAAAAATTACAAGTCTCTAACCTCACATTAAAATGGTGTAAAATGCCATTTTATTTGATACCCTTCCAGAACAAAATTTGCAACATAAAATCATTGGACAACAAAAACAAATGTCTCTGTACATTCCAAAGAGGAATTTTTGCGCCAGTCAAAAGGTCAAATTCAAGGCTATTTTGATTGAATGTCATACAAATTAAGGAATGAACTGAAATTCTTTGTAGAAATGTTCTGACTGTTTAATTGAAAAGTGACCCCATCGAACATTTTTGGATTATGACGGAACTAAATTGCACTTGAAGGGTATCAAACACATTGCCATTTTACACCAATTTAACGCGAGGTTAGAGACTTGCATTTTGTTGACCATTTTCATAGGGACTCTATCTATTGGAAAATGTGTCGATCACAAAACTGAATTTGACATTGAAGTCCGCCTTTAAAATTTATCAATTAAAACATGGAAAAGAAATGTGTTCACAATACAACATAAAGTAGTGCCATTTTCATTGAATTATGTTCCCTTCCATGGAAAGTGGTACCTCCCACTATATGCTGGGTCACTGGTGGAGCAGTTTGGTGGTTCGGACCATTAGAAGGTTGAGGGGTTAGAATCTCACTCTAACTGCATGTGATATTTTAATCTCAGAAAACTGAAAACACTGACAATCGCTGATTTCATAACTGCATTGGTGAAGGGTAAAAACAAAGAATGAAAGTAATTCATATTCCATTCCTTCCCGTTTGTATAGAGCTCCTTCTTTCCCAGGTCCAGTTTGAGGGTACGTTTCAAACTCTGTCAAGATTTAAGCTCACGCTTTTCGATTTAAAGTTTTGCAACTCGCTTGGTGGCACGGGTGACATTTTACTTTATGATTGCAACTATTTCTTTGCTGTGTGGCAAATCCTGGTGCTTTGATTCTTATTTTACTTCCAATGCAAGCAATAGTTACTTCTGTTTCAGCTGGCAAGAAAGGTAGATACTTTGCAAACTAGAGGAATTGATTAACATGAGAATTATAACTTGGAATGATGTTTGTCCTGTAATAGAGGTGGGATTTGATGGGTTATTTCTTGTAATGATTCTGTGATTTCTGAATTCAGATGGGTAAGTCTCGACGTGAAGCTCTCGATGCATCCTTCCAGCTGGAGCAACACCAACAGGACAGATCACGCAGGGAACAGGAAACTATGAAGGAAATGGACATCGTGAGTTGGTTTCCTTTAAAAAGTCTACATCTCTTAACAATTTGTTTTGCTCAATTGTGTTAGCTGGTTCTTTACTGTCCTGTTTGGTTATTTTTCAGTGAAGTAAATTTCTACAAATCTACAACCTAGGCTCATTCAGAGTGTATATTTAACATATTTTGCATTGTAAAGTATATTTCCCTTTCTTATAGGAAATGTTCAAAATTAATCAAGGACAGGTAGTCAGATAACGATTCTCTGATTTCAAATTTGTTGTTGGATTTCCGTTGGACTGTATTTGTATGAGAGACATGGTTTTATTCCTGAAAGGCACACAGTTCTCCGATGCAATAAAGACATGCCCATGCCAATGCATCCCGCTTTTAGTGAGACATGTAGAGACCCCTGCTTGTTTTCCAGTAGATAGCGATCTAAGTCGCTGCGGTTTGTAAACAAATGTAACCCTAGGCACTGTGAACTTCTTCTCCCATGGTTTCTCCGACACCCAATTTCAAACAAGGTGAATTAACAACGGGTAAAAAACCTTGTCCTCGATGGTACTTATTCGCTGGTTGTCCTGGACTCATTTTGACACGGCCCCTATCAATAGCACGTTCTTACATTTCAACCATCAGCTGAGGAATCACCTTGAGAAGAGACTGCAAGAGCTGGAACCACTCCCTGAGCAACTGCGGAACTCAGAGCAGAAACTCCTGGAAGCAACAGAGAACCTCCTGACGCAGGAGAGACGATTCTCTGAACAGACCAAGGTCATCTCAGACATGTCCACCAAGGTAGAAGACTCACACTCTTTGTCATGTTCCCTGTGTAGTATGATCATCTTGCATCCTGATTCTAATAACCCCAGACGGAACCAGGCTATTTTCCCTACCAGCCTCACTTTGATTACGTTGATTTGATTGGGAGGTAAACAAAATGGCTGAACTTTTTGTATATGCCCAAATGGAGGTGAAACACGAACAGGATTTCTTTGTAGCGGTTGGAAGTTCTAGACCTCCTGTGCTGCTAAGTGAAAAAAATGCATTTAAGTGTACAGTCACTGATGAGCTATGACTTAATAAATGTTCATGATTGTTTTTGTAATTTTATGGCAGGTTGATCATCAGGCAGAGCAGCTTGAGACGATGAGAGAGAAGTGGCACGTAGCTCAGGATGAGAACAGATCCTTCTCAGGCAGAATGGAATCCATTCAAAGGTTAGATAAACAACACCCTACTTCACCTCTGAATAAAGATGCAGTCAATTTATGTCTACATGACATGACAAACGAGTACGGTTTGTCAATATGTTTTTTGATAGTCACACACCCCGGGGCCATTTTCATAGCGCTGCTTAACGGTAAGCAATAAGCATATTTTACAGGTTAGGCGGCCAGCTTAGGCGCTCAACATGGACTTCCATTGTTATGTTATTCATTTTCATACAGTAAGCACTGGAAGGTTAGCATACCTTATTGTGTGCTTAGGGTTGTCGTCACTTGACTCAGCCGTTAAGCAGCTCTATTAATTGAGCCCTGATGGCACAAGTCTAAATAATGTTATTTGTTTCACATCTTAGGAGGCTCCAAGAGACGGAAGACCAGAACAAAGAGCTACATTCCATCGTAGCAAAGCGGGAGGAGACGATTCATCAGAATCAGGTATGCTTAAGGGTGCTCTTCACAAGGATTGCTCCCTCTCATTAAGGTTTGCCTCCGCCCTCCGAAGGAGGACAATCAAAGCGTAGGCTGGAAGAGTGGAAATGAGATACGAAAGAAGGTGTCATAGAGACAGATATAAGTAAATCTTATATAGCACAAAACATAACTGAAAGAAATCTTGATGTACTTTACAAAGATGGAGAGGAGGCAAGTTGAAATAGAAATAGGTGGGATTTGAGGTTGGATTTGAATTTGTCCAGGGTAGCAGCTGTTGTAAGTGAAGATGGTGGGGCATTCCACAACTTTGGTGAGGTGTGAAAAAGCCTTGGGGCCAAAAGAGTTAGTCCTTGGTGTGGTGGTGGTGAGGAAGTTTTGAGAAGACATGCGGAGAAATCTAGCATTGTTTGAAAGTGCCATTGCAATCGCAAGGTGCCAGTGAAATCGACTTTGATGAGAAAATCACTTTAGATCAAAAGTAGCTCCTTCCTAAACTGGCCCTCTGTATCTCTTTTTGTGATGCCCAGTTGAGACTTGAAGATAAGACCAGAGAGAATGCCAGTCTGTCTCGGCAACTGGAGCAAGCCATCAGTGATAGCCGGCACCTTGAGGAAGAGATACGCGAGAAGGCGATACAACGAGAGCGGAACACCCAAGCCAGAATCTTAGATCTGGAGTCACAGTTGAATCGTATCAAGACAGAAACAATACAGATAAAACGCGCCAAGGAAGATGTGAGTAGGCTTTGCTTTATTATAATGTTTGGTTTTATGATTGAATATTGATGGTCGCTCAACGCAACCAGTAGGAAGAAGGAAAAAGAAAAATACAGACCATGTTAGAAGAAAAGCAACTTCTACAATATCACCCAGGCTTTTTTTAAAGGATTAACATTTTGCCATAGCAATCGACTTTTTGACGCATATCACAGTTAAGTGTTCACTTCATTTTAATTCAATTGCCTGTATTTCTTGCGTCATTATTACAGTTTTATCTTATTTTTTGTGTATGAAAGGCCAAATAAACAACAAAAACAGTTTGTATAACTTGTTTTGCATCACGTAAATTAGGTTCACACGCGCCTCGCATGGTAAAAAACTGAATTATCAGATCAAGAGTCCCTACAGCCTCCATGTAAGTCTAGTCCTGGACTAACCATACAACGATCCCTCTTGTTTATTTTTTCGATTAATTTGTTCTCTTTCAGACGGAACGTAAATTCAACTCTCAGCTGTACGACCTAAAGGACCGCCTGGAGCAATCCCACAGCACCAACCGCAGCATGCAGAACTACGTTCAGTTTCTTAAGAGCTCCTATGCAAACGTCTTTGGAGATACCTCCCTCTCAGGATCACCTTTAAGAGGTCACACACCATTAAGAACATGACAAAGTGGATCATAGTATTATCAGAAATAGGGGTAGATTTAATATTATATAGGTGAGGGACAGGGCTTGCCAGTTACAGATTTTGTTAGTGTGTCAGTTATGATGTAGCAATGCCAATGAACTGTGATAGCAACAGCATGTATTTGAACATATCTAGGGAACCTGTGGTTCTCATGTGCATTACTTTAGCATGTTAAAGGCAAAGTATACCTTTGGTTTTTGGAACCATTCGATTGTTTTAATCCTATATAAATGTAGATAGATACAATAAAACTAGCCTGTGAAATTTTTATTTCAAAAGGTGGTAGCGTTTTTGAGATATTGCCGAAAATCTGGAGGGGTTATGTCCACGCAGGAAGAATAATTCGTAGTTGGAATACACTGGGAAAGGATTTATACAGATACGATTCTCAGATTGAAATGTTTTTCAAAACCCTCTCTCTAAAACCACATTCCTCAAAATGTTATACATGATCAACAGCTGCAGTGCTCCTTACCAGGTACAGTTGTAAGTTTTGATGGTCATTAATTTTTGGAGTAATTACCAAAGGCATACCCTCCCTATAAGGCAATTAAAGTTATAAACTTTCGACTTTATTCGCCTGTTGGGGAAGAAAAGAACATTATCAGTAGATTTTTGGCTTACAGTTTCAAATCTTTCCATCTTGGAATTTTTGTTCTGATGTAGTTCTCGTGGATCGATAAATGTTCAGCTTTGATGTTCCAGTGGGAAAGCTAAGTATCTTGTCATCATATCGGGTATTTTAATCAAACTTGCCAGTCTATGCAGCAATGCTGTATTTTTATATTCAGGAATCACTTTGTAGATTCAGTCTTTTTATTTTTATTTTGTTAACAATTTCAACTTTAGAATGATTAATTCTTAGGTCGTCTGCAAAGAAATGTAGTCGGTAGAAAAACTTACTTTTTCATGGAATGTAACAAACTTAGTTTCTTGACCAATTTAATTTATTTTGAATCGCAATATCATGTCTTTTGGTCCATTTAGTGATCTTTAAGATTGCTTTAATTTGTGATTTTGCTAAATGGAATGAAATTACAGGTGTTAAAGGTGTTACAGGTTTCTCTAAACTCATTTTTTGCATACATATGAACTGAGAAATGCTTGGAAATTGAACAGTTTGAAAGGGGGAACTGATATTTTTGTTTCTTAAAAGAATTTGTCAGTGTTTAATCATTTTTGTTTTATTTTCTCTATATCCATCTTTGTAACATAGTATAGACGATGTGACCTCTGTTTACATCTTAACCGCCCTCTGTTGACAAGTCTGTTGTCCAAGTCATGTTCCGCCGGGCAGTCATGGTAATATTGCGTGTACTTTCTAGCTGGCTGTCAAGTACACAAAGGTTTTGCGACATGCGCGCGCATGTTATGATTTTCAAATGACGTCAGAGGTCACATCGTCTATACAAACAGTAATCATTTTGGTTTTAGTGTGTAAGAAATTGAAATGTCACACCACTTGATGGGTTGGCTTACTCCTGGTGACATTTAAAACATGACATATGGAAAACCAAAAGAATTTAACACAATCTTGTCTTTGCACCAGCATGAATTACCGTTTGCCGTAAAATTCTTTGTGAAAGGTTTGAAGTTTCATATTGAAAAAGAAAATCTATGAAAGACTTTTGATTTCATTTTTACAGTATATAACAAACTGAATTACTGCTTTCTTTGTCATAGTTAGTTGTAAAAGCATAATACATTTTGGTATTACAATTTATTAAAAGGTATGCCAGGCCGCCATATGAACAATGTCAGAACAAAGTGGATCAAATATTTTGAAGTTTTTCAAATTCATAATAAAAACAAGAAGTAATTGACCCAGTAATTATCAGTTGTTGTGAAACATTTATTTCAAATGTAGTAGTTTGTTTTTTACAGCAAATTCTTCCCCATTATATGACCTTTAGGGGATAAGGTAACTTTGTATTAAACGAGTACCACCACTTCCTTATCAGCCCCATTAGTCTTGTTGCAAGACGTTCCTTCTCAAGACTATTGCAATTCCCCTCTGCTATCTGTGCACAATCTAAATAAATACACAAACCATCAAAAAATAGTGGGCGCTTTGGGGAAAATTTTCTGTTGTGTATGTAGTGTTGATCGCTAACATATAGACCATGTTACATTTGTTTACAGAGTGGTGACCTTGTACATTCTAAAGCGTTTCCTGCCGGGCAAGATACTACACAGGCCATATGGGAAAATTTACATTTTGTGTCATAATTTTCACATAAATTCAAAATTTACAAAAGTAACAGCTGTACAGCTTTTGAGATGTCCCCCCTTTCTTCATATCAAAAGTTGAGAAAAATCAGACAGTGCAATCTCCATAAAACATAATATTTGTTGTTTTCTTCCATTGAGCTGTGTACAAATGTGCCTGCAGGAAGTCCAGGCTCTGTGGCTCTTTTGTAAACATGTGATGTCACAGGTCACATCGTCTATAAGAACGTCTTAATGTACATGTATTATTTAATGTAATTAAGAGTAAGATTGTGGAAATAAATGTTCTATTGAATTGAATTGAAGACTAGGACAGTATTATAGAAATTGAATCTGGAAAATGCTGATTTCATTTCTTGTCTGTGTCTGCTGTGCACGCCCTCTATGTCAGCTGTGGACATTGGTATCAATACCATGGCATGTTTGTATGACAAATTAACCAAGTCAACCATTTGGAAAGCTATTGATATACCTAGTTCTTCGCACTCGTACGCCTTTCTAGCAAAAACAAGATATATCATGTGACATGCTCTAAACCAATCACAAGGCAGAAGTGTTGGTGATATAATGCTCTCGATTATGCCTTTTATTTTCCAACAGAGCTTAGTGAGCTGTAACTACTGTCCATTACAAGTGTAAATTGGGGAGAGGCAATTTTGTTCTGTCTACTTTTAGCTTTGTTTACTATGCCAACATGGAAATGACCTTCCTTACAAACTTCAGCAGCTAATTTCAGTGATTACAGCATCCATAATAGACAAGTATAAAATCTTTGGTTGGCCATCAAATCCCCCTTTCTAGTCTGTCTCTCAAGGCTGATATTCACTCATCTCAGTCAACATCTCAAAAGACACGATCTCCAGTCTGTTTCAACTTTAAGTCTTCACTATTTTTCTTGTTCCAGTCTCTTGCAGGTTTCCTCTACAATCTCCTCAATCACTTCAGATCTCAAAAGCTCCTCAGGCTGCATAAGAAAAACAAAAACATAAACAGCTTTGAAGCATCTCGCTACTTCCAAACAATGTGAGACTTTTTGAGATGATAGCGGGTGTCCCACTCACCAGTCCTTTCCCATTATTCTCAGTCACAAGTGAGTTGGACACCAGCTACCATCTCAACAGTCTCCCATTATGTTAAGACAATTTTAAAGATATCAAATAATATAACCACAAGGGAAACTGACTGGGCAATTTTCAAATAATTTTAGGTTAACAAAGAAATATTTACTAGAGCGGGATTTGAACCAACGACCTCTGGCATGTTAATCTGGAGGTCATTGGTTCTGTGACATCACAGCCAACATGCGTGTGCATCAACCGTGTTATCCGAGTTCATAATTCCACATAATCCCTCTTTAATAAAGTGAAAATTCTTACCGTGTATTTCAAGGAAGCTTCATATGTGTAGAGAACACTTGTATCATACAGCATCATACGATGTTCTGCCATACCAACAATGCAGTTCCTCAATCTGGCAATAATTTCCCTATCAGAGAATAGAACAGGCTGAAACAAAGAGAAAAGAACATAAACAGGACTACTCCATTCACCTCAGAGGGTAACATTCTTTCAAAAATATTGGTTACCCTGAAAAAACTGTCTGTACAACTCTCTGCTTTAAAACAAAGAAGGGAAAACATTGTTATTTTTTTATTATTCCACTAAAGATTTTTACTTGAGGAGCATTTTAAATTCACAGGTGCCAGGCATTCATTTATTTTAGCACCCTTACATATACTCAAAAAGACCTCTACTCAATGGTAACTCAACACTGAATGTTGATAAGATTTGAGATGCCAGTTCCAATGATAAGCATAGCCCAGCAGTCCAATCTTACAAAGTGAAACAACTTCCTGTATAAGGTTTGGAGGATTTGAGATTGTTAGTGTTAGGGTTTGGAATTAGGCAAGATTGGGATATCAGTTGCAATAATAAGTACTTTTTATTTGGGTCTGCAGGACGAAATCTTACAAAGTCAGACAACTTCCCGAAGAGGATTTTTTTTGGAGGATTTGAGAATGTTACAGTTAACCCACCTCTAGATTCTGGACAAATCCACCGCCTTCCTCCTCTTCATCAATAGCTGTTGGACTGATCCATACATATCCATTATTACCCAAGATGATGCTTGCCCCACAAGTGAGATTATGGAAGTGAGTCTTCCTTCTCTTGATCAACGATGGGGAGACGGTTACGAGGAGGCCCTGTCCAAGCTGTTGACAAATGTTCATTTATAATTATATATTTCTTGTAATGAAACCAAGGATGCCTCATAAAGGAACTTAACAACTGTAGCTTACATGCCTGAGGAAACCTGCAAACAAGGGTGCTTACTATGTGAACCAGAAACACCGGGGTTAACCCTTACTTTACAATGATAAATTTTCTGGGGTTTGTTTATACGTGCACTACAAATCCTAGTACGTGGGACCTACGACATAAGTGTCCCATCTGAAGGACAAAGCAATAATGGTAAAGTATCTTGCTCATGGACACAAGTGCCAAGACAGGGACTCGAATCCACACTCTACCGATCAGAAACACCAGAGCTCGAGTCCTATGCTCTTAACCGCCTGGCCAGGACATGCCAGAAACAAGTTGTTTTGTAGTGTTTGACAAATTTTAGTGTTTCTCCAGACCCAAGTAATTGTATTGAAATTGAACTTTTGTGGACATTTTCTACACCCTCCATAGATTAAAAAATATCGTGTTGAACTAACTTTGACAATTTGAAAATGAAATCATAGTTACAAAATACTTACCTTTCCATATTTCAAACTTCTTGTGTGTATCGACAAGCCCCCATCATGAAATACAGACTGCACCTCGGCCTGGTAAGTATAGTTAAGGCAAAACAAGATTGCAAGAACTCAACAAAAAGTAAACCCCAGGATAATGGATTGCTTGCAAGACAACACTCGGCTATTTCATTTCATTTCATTTCATTTATCAATTCTGATTGTGAAGCCAAGGACTCTCAGAAAAAGTGAACTTAATCACTGTACTAGCCAAGAACCACATTGAGAGAAGACAAGGAAGGAAGTTTCAGTTTTAGATGTGGGAGGAAAACCCCAGAGAATTATTCCAGGGAAAACCCACGCAATCAGGTAGGGACTGAAAACCAAATGCAGACTTTACATAACTAAAAAGGGTTTCAACTGGGAAATACTTGAAGTTATTACTGATTGGTCAATTCACCGAGGTCAAAGTTGAAAGGATACACTGACGAGATCACCCTCAGCGAGATAGTCTCTCATCAATAATTCATCTTCTGCAGATCGTCGTCTCAACTCCCCACCAGGCAGATTGACGGCAGAGAGCATCAGGGCAGAGTTAAGTCTTGAGTTGGTGTCAACTTTCCATCTCTTTTGGCCAACCTGAAATTGAGTACAAGAAAGTTAGATTTTCATATAAGGGTTGCCAGCCATTACAATGAATTTTTGAGTTTATTTTTAAAAAGCATGTACATCCAAAGTTGAATACCTTAATAAATGAAATACAATTTGAGTTAGTTTACCTCAGTTATTCTACCAACAACAACGTCGCCAACTTCACCATTATATCTGAAAGAGGAAAAGTGAAACAAATCACATAATTTTCGTAATCAAAATAAACTGACTTTGTAGCAACACATAATAATTACAATTTTGAGGAAGTGTCTTGCTCATTATAAAACTACCCAGTTTTCCTACTTAGTAAAACAAAAACAATTCTTTAAAATTAAATTAAGAAGAAGAAAAAATATTCAAATAATTCAAGGTAACTCAATGCAAAACATTGTAAATCATAACCATTTATGATTTACCTGTAATAAAAAATAATAATAATAATGAAATTGTAGCCCTTCAAACTGGAAAGTTTACAAACATTTGATAAAGACAACTAGTTTTACCTTGTTTTCAATGGCTTGACACAAATGAGTTTATTGACTGTTTCCACAACGCCAGCAACTGAAGCATGAAGTTTCTCATCTTCAAGGTATGTTCCATGTCCTCTGTTGATTCATCAAATTATTCCCCAATTAAAAGTTACATACAATAACTTGGCCAAATTATTCTAACTTTCATTCAAAACCAGAAATTGTATTTTATTTATTAATTACTGCAGTGTGCATTGCACTGCAATGTAACTTATAAAATTAAAATTGTGCAATAAAAAAGCATAGAGACCTGTACAACTAACAAGTAACCATGGTAAACCAGGTAATCTACAAAAAATTCAGTACAAAAATACAAGCATTTTATACTTTGAAATTGTAATATCAAATGTAACTGTAGTGTGGTATATTAAAATTAGTTTTTATTTGTCATTAATTAATGATCAATTTCGTTTTTTCTTTTCGATTTCTGATTTGATTACATTTAAAAACTGGGAAGAAAGTACACTTATTTAAAATATACACACAAAATTGACATTGTCGAGATTAAAAAGGGGGGAAAAACAATAAATTAAAGAAAAAGTACACGACAAAAAGTGTTTGTCGAGGAGGATCAGTAAACAACACTATTCCCATATGTCATTCACTTGTCAGTTCCACTTGTCATGGTCCTCAAGGATCAAAGCTCAACTCGTCATGCTCAGCGCATGGGGGAAAATCAACATACACAGGGTAAGGTTATTCGACGCCGTAAATTACAAAGTAAGCCTTCACTTTTAAAGTTTGAAAGTGTTCGTTTCATTAAATGATGATCTAAAACATTTCATTTACCTCATAAAGTCAGTATCTGATGTTATTACATCTCCTGGTGTCACCAAACGCTTAGGTACTGTAAAAGTTTTAGGAAACTTTCGCTTCTTTGCTGCTCTTATGGGGGCCGCCATGTTGAAGTGCGCCCTCTTTCCTCGCAAATGCTTCACTTTATCAAAATTTACTTTTGTCAAGCACAAAAGAGTGTCTTTGATGATGAAATCGTAATTCAACCACAATAAAAACGCAATAAAATCAAGTTTGAATTTAATTAACTTGGAAAAAAGGAACTTCTATTTTTACTTTTTGACATAAACATAAAACAGAATTATTGCATCACTTTGCCGAGGACGGGACTGAGCATGCGCAATGACCAAGTTGACATGTGTCTCACGCAATCACAAGAACCGTCTGCTCAGGAACTTGCCCTCAAAATCTTCTATAAAAAGTGTGTTTTGTGACTGAGAATCGGTCAGATCTTTGACGAAATCTTTATTTTCGTGGAAGAAGAGGACACCTTCTCTTCATAATCTTTTTCGAGGTTGATTTCTTGTCAAACTAATCATGGAAGAGAGTCCGGAAGTGAAAGCCACGGAGCCGACTGCAGCAGCAGCGGGCGCAGCTGGAGCCGCTGCCGGGGCGGACGGCCAGCCGAAGACGGCTGCTCAGCTCAAGAAGGAACAAGAACGAGAGGCTAAGAAACAGGCCAAGTTGGAAAAACTTCGACTGAAGCAAGAGAAGCAAGCCAAACAGCAAGCAGATAAGCCAACAAAAGCTGCGGTATGGATCTGATTATTGGTGACGATAATTGAAATTAATTAAAGTTCGAATTTCAAGTCAATGATTAATGAATGAATGAATGAGTTTTGACCGACAATTACCACAATAATTATAAATAATAAATAAAATTGAATAAAGATCATCAGCAGATCATGTAATAAGTGGTAGTTAATTAAAACTGAAAATTAAATATCGTCGAAACCCCAACATATGATTTTATCTTAGTGTCCACAGCCGGCCATACAAATAACTTTGCAAGTTTGTATTTTGTGCATTGCTTATGGCATATTATATGCTAAAGTTTTGGAATGCTTTTTTTAAATTTTAAAACGGCATCATTGTCAAATTTGTTTACTCTGAGAAAAGACTTGTTAACAAAATTATTTTTTTGTGAAAATTGGGCAATGTAACTGAAATTAATTGCCAAATCTTGTAAATGGCCTAACAAACCCCCCTTTTTTTTGTTGATCAAAATATAGGACTTCGTTTAGAATTGTCACTTTCGTTACTTTTGTATTTTGTTGTTATAGCTATCACGAAAAACTGACCACAGTGAGTATTATGTTATCCAATCCTCCAAATCTCATGACATCAGTCTAGCTACATTTTTACTTACTTTTCTTCTGAAAAATACAGGTTAAGGAGAAGAAAGAGAAAGTGGAGAAAGTGTCAGCTACGTACGATATACCAACACCACCAGGAGAGAAGAAGGGTATAAATCTTGTCAGATTTCAAAGTCTTTCCCTTGTGGATTTTTTTTTTCATACTTTTTGAATACCGCAATGCTGTATTTGACCACTACCTGTTCATTATTAGTTGGGTAAATAAGATTGTCATAATAAGTGAAAACATGCTGGACGGATTCAGCATCCTTTCCATACCATTTTTCCCTCATCCTCCCCAAGTACAATTGTAACCTATTTCTGATCAGAAATCCTTAGTCAGTAAATAATCAATCAAATCTAATCAATCACATCTTATTACTTAGTTATATTAGTGATCACTTATTTGATTCCAAGTTGTTAATTATTCGCCTACCTTGTTTCCATCACAACAAGAGAAATTCCAGCCTCCCACTTTCTTTGATATTGTTGCTGTGGTTTTCCCATCTGCTTCTGATCTCAACTTTCCACTTTCTAGTAAGTTGTCTGCATTGTCCTACGACTTGTGTTGTTATCCATAAGTTTGCACGCCCATCAATCATATCTTTCTTGCAAGGGAGCTGGACCTAAAATATGAAACACAAATATATTTGAATAAAGATAATTGATAATTTGGTATTTGTAGATGTGAGTGGGCCCTTGCCTGATGCCTATAGTCCATCATATGTTGAAGCAGCTTGGTATGCTTGGTGGGAGAAATCTGGATTCTTCAAACCGGAGTATGGTGTAAGTTAGCAATCCTATTTATTTATTTATTTATTTATTTATTTATTTATTTAAAACCATATTTAATGAGGGTGACCCATCCAGCACAGCTGATCATTTGGGGCCCTCACATTGTGTAAAAATACATCAAAGAAAAAAAACTAAAGATGAAAAGACTTATGGAGAAAGTGAGTATAAAGTGAAAGAAGTTACACAAAATTGACAATTAAACACCCTATCAGCCAGCCATACAATTGAAAAATAAAAAATTACATAAAAATACAAATTTACAATTGCACATGTAAATCCATATAGACACACCGTAAGTGTTCTAGTCACTCTGTGGACATCCCGTTGTTCTGTACACTTAAGGAAAATCCCATTCTTCAACACTGAAAAAAACACTGTGTGGACATGTGTAAGTCCACATAGTGTTTCAAGTCCCTATATTATGTGGACCTCTTTTGTTCTCAGGTCCACACTTTGTATGTAGCATTTAAAACATACAAATATATTAATATAAAAACACATTAAAAAATATTAGGCAATTTACATCCTGATAACTTTGTTTTTACAAGTCTCAAGGATGAGGGAAGTAGAAGAGATGAGACTGCAAAAGGTCTTGACCCTCTTAATTGTGCGGAAAGGATGTTGTAAGGGCCCAATTTCATAAAGCTGTTAAGCAGGAAATACTGCTCAGCAAGTTTCTTTGCTGAGCAAAAAATGTGTGGGGCACCAGTCGCAACAATGTAAACTCTACGGAATTTTGGCTGGTTACCAATTTCTGCTAAGCAAGACTTTTCTGTGCTTAGCAAGTTTTTTTTGGTACTGGTTTGTGAAAATGTGCCCAGAAAGACAACAAGATGGCCTGCTCAGACGTTTGCAATTTGCATACTAGATATTTTATTAATCAAAGAAGCTGATCGATACAAACAAGACGGTTAAATCATCCAAATCTCTTGATTTCTTATCTGATTCAGAGGAAGAGTTTAAAGGAGCCGAATCCAAAAGGTGTGTTCATGATTTGTATCCCACCACCCAACGTCACTGGTAGCCTGCATGTTGGTCATGCATTGACTAATGCCGTTGAGGACACCCTCACTAGGTGGTAAGTACTCGTTTCAAGGTTCTCCCCATGCACATCAAGCTGAACTGCGAACCAATACCCGTATGCGAATTAGGAACTAAGAAAAATGAATAGTTACTATTATTATTAATATTATATATATTTTTTTTTTCAGGGGGGGACCTTGAGATCAAATTCAATAACAACAGCATCAATATAACACCATTTAGAATGTCCTAGATTGCCCATTAGGGCTTTTAAAACCAAGTACCTCGTTTCAATTCAGCACGCTTAGGCAAAACTTCAACAAAAAGATCCCGAATGCCCTATCGCTTTGAAAGGAACCTTGGGAGAAAATTCCTGCTGATTTCCTGATTTTTGAAGATGTACTAAAATGTTAAAAAAGGCCTTAAGAACTTCTTAACATTTGAAGATTTTAGTTGAACCTAGACTACGAGAAATAGTACCCTGCAGTTTCTTTCAAATTCAAGATAAACAGAAACTTTGATATTTTGTCGATATTTCTTTTTTAGGCATCGTATGCGTGGAGAGACAACACTTTGGAATCCAGGGTGTGACCACGCCGGCATCGCTACACAGGTCGTGGTTGAAAAGAAACTATGGAGAGAGAAGAAATTATCCAGACATGATTTGGGAAGAGAGAAGTTTGTTGAGGAGATCTGGAAATGGAAGAACGAGTAAGGAGAATTCTCTACCGTTTAAATGAATATGAAGTAATAATCCAAAAGTGAAACTGACTGGGTAAATCTTTGGCAGCTAACAATTGTATGGCTTCTGACTGGGGCCCCGAACAAAGATGTTGACAAAATAGGGAGACTGTCAAGATTTGGGCTAGATAGCTCAGTTGGTAGAGCGCCCGCACGTTAATCCAGAGGTCGTTGGTTCAAATCCTGCTCTAGTAAATGTTTCTTTGTTCAACCCCAAAAGATTTAATGTTGATACTTAATAAGACATACGACATTAGACAACAGGCCTGAAAATATACGGAGACCACTGAGGCCATGGCCTCTGTTGCCCTGGTCTTTGCCTTGTTGCCCCTTCAAAAGTTTCCCAGACTTAAAGTTTTTCCAATGGAAGTGCCCTGCAAAATGAAAATGGCCTTGCCCTCTCAAAGATGAAATTCCAGGCCTGAGACAAAGCAGTCTACTTGTTCATTGATATATCAATTAGGAATCCAAAAAGTGCAACAGTACAACTGTTTTCTTTGATCTATATTTTTGAGGCGATAGCCATCTTCTCCCTTTGATGGTTTAGAGGTTATTTTACTAATGAATTGATTATCCAACTAGGAAAGGAGACAGAATCTACGACCAGCTTCGTCTAATGGGATCTTCTGTGGACTGGGACCGAGCATGTTTCACCATGGACCCCAAGCTGGTTAAGGCTGTACAGGAGGCCTTTATCCGATTGCATGACGATGGAACCATATACCGTAGCAATCGTCTGGTCAACTGGTCTTGCACACTGAAGAGTGCAATTTCAGATATTGAGGTTAGTCCAGCTGTCAGTGACGTCGGAAATTCACTCTTGCAATATTGTTTTCTTAACGAGAATTAAAATGCTTGGGATAAGTTGTGAGACTGCAATTTGGCTTCAAGATAATGTGTTTGAAATGTCAATTTCATAGAGCTGCTGAAGCACAAATGTTAACCAAGCACAAAACAAAATGCTTAGCAGTAAAAAGGTTACCAGCCAAAATACCATGTCATGTACCAATTACAACTGGTATTCTGCATAGTTTTGCTCAGCATGAAATTATTAAGCAACTATGGTCTGCTTTTGCAGCTCTGATATATTGGGACCTGGCCATATATTCCCTGTCCCTCACTGTCTTAAGTTCTAAGCAGTGTTTTCTTAAAGACACCTACTAGAAATAATTATGACATTTCCTTTTTAAATGTGACTTGACTTGGCCAGGTAGAGAAGCGAGACTTGCCAGGCCGAACCTTGCTGTTTGTACCTGGCTATGAAGAGAAGGTTGAGTTTGGAGTGCTTGTCTACTTTGCCTACAAAGTAGAAGGATCTGGTTAGTAAATTTTTACTGTACATCAGGAGAACGTTGTTTTTTTAGTTCAGCCAAGGTCCGAAAAAAAATTCTTGCCCCAATTTCATAAAGTCTGTAAAGTGCCAGTTTTGTAGTTAAGACCTGGAAAACTGAGACCAAGACCAAGACCTCCCCGTCCGAGACCGAGACCAGTCCTTACGAGACCGAGTGCTTCCCAGCCCAAGATTTTTGCAGGCCAAGACTAAGATGAGACCCGAGACCACAAAAAGGTATTGAGACCTACAACACTGGTAAACACAAACATTTGCTAAGCACAGAAAATTCTTGCTTAGCTGAAACAGATTACCAGCCAAAATTTCATGAAGTTAACATTGTGGCCACTGGTTTCTAACTCAGTTTTTGCTTAGCAAAGAAACTTGCTAAAAAGTATTATCTGCTTAACAGCTTTATACAATTTGGCCCAGGTCAGGAACTGTTCCAGTTCAGTCATGAATTTATAGGCTTTGGCAGCCCAACACTCAAAACATACAGAAACTTTGATATGAATGACCAGCCTTCCTGACTTTACAAGAAAAGATTGGTTTGGACATCCTATTCCTCACAGATTTACATACTCTATTTTGTATTCAAAGCAAAGGATATTTGAGTGAAGGTTCTTTTGTGTTTGGAAACAGATGATGAGATCATTGTTGCAACAACTCGTATCGAGACGATGCTAGGAGATACAGCCGTCGCTGTTCATCCAAATGATGAACGCTTCAAGCATATGCACGGCAAGCGTGTCATCCATCCATTCCGGAATTGCTCTCTGCCCATTGTCTGTGATGAATTCGTCGAGATGGAATTCGGAACTGGTGAGTTGGTTTATAATAACCACCTAAACTTTTGCGGATTTGCGGTGTTCTGATAAAGGTAGAGCCGGAGATTTAATGTGAACTGTCTTTGTGAAATTATTCACAAAAGCACTGATTTTCATTACTCAATATTTGCTTCAAGGAGAGTAAGTTTCTATGGTAACCTAACTCACAAGTTTACCTTCATTTGTCGAGTGTCGATGCTGAGTGGTCAAGCGCACTGGACTCAATCAAGCTCTGGTGTTTTTGATCAGCAAAGTGTGGGTTTGAGTCCCGGTCTTGACACTAGTGTCCAAGGTTTATCATTAAGTAAGACACTTAACCATTATTGCTTCGTCCTTTGGATTTGATGTAAAGCCGTTGGTCCAGTGTGTTGTGTAATGCATGTTAAAGAACCCAGTTACACTTATTGCAAAGAGAAAGGGTTTGCCGCGGTGCTTCTGGCAGTGGCTGCTGAATGCACCACAGCACCTTGTAAAGCCTTACATGGTGTTACATATTATATGGGTCTCATAATTCAAAAACTTTAAAAACCTGTCTGGAAATAAATAATGATAAACGCTTTGAGATGCCTGTAGATAAAGCACAATATAAAAACTAGTTATTATTCTTCTTCTTCCTATTCCCCTAGGTGCTGTGAAGATTACCCCAGCCCATGATCCCAATGATTATGAGGTCGGTAAACGCCACAATCTGGAATTCATCACCATGATAACCGATGATGGGAACATCACTAATATCTGTGAGCAGTTCAAGGTAAGGATTGTCACAGTTTCATGGGGCTAGCGTTTTGGGTAGGTTCAGGTTGACACTTAACGGTAATAAATTAGAGCATTGGAATTGTAGTGGTTGATATTTACCTGACCATTCAATATCATCCACTGTGGTTTTGAATGATAGATAAACTATGCTAGCCTGCAATATGATATCATGTACAAAGTCAACCCTCCTATTGTCTGACCATTCAATATCATCCACAGACAGTGGTTTTGAATGTTAGATAAGCTATGCCAGCCTGCAATATGATTTTTGTGGTAAATGCTTCTACACAGAACACAGTCAAACCTCCTACTGTCTAACCAATCAATATCATCAATTATTGTTTTCAATGATAGATCGACCACACCAGCCTGCAACATAATAATTGATGTAATGACAATGTGGTGAACACATCTACACAGTACAAAAATGTACACAGTTGCGCCACCATACACAACCTTGCACTAAAATGATTTTAAATGGTTGGTCAATTCGCTTGAAAATATTCCAAAGAGTTTGAAGGTTAAGTGTTTGTTGTGTTCACACTTTCTTAAAGCATCTTCTCTTTTGTTGTGCTATTAGGGGATGAAGCGCTTTGAAGCTCGTAAGGCTGTGTTAGCCGCTCTGAAGGAGAAAGGTCTCTACAAAGAAACAAAGGAGAACCCTATGGTTGTTCCTATCTGCAGGTGAGACTTATTTTAAAAGTATAGGCTCAATACCTTAAGCATGTCTTACAGAGAAGAAAGTTCCTCAGGTATTTAACAAGGTGCTCTAGTTCGTATGCTTGTAAAGAAGTTGACCATGTTTCAGGAATGCTTATGGTTACGCCTTGATAATCTTCAATAATGAAATGCACATATTGCAGCTTCATATTTGAGTTAGTGCCAATGCTTTACCAGCATTATGCAGAATGTCATTGAAACTCAAAGTAATGATAATAATATAGTCTTATATAGCGCACAAATCTACCAAAGGTAAGGTAATATGATTCTCATTGCAATATCATATAATGGCAATATGGTCTGCATTCCAGCCGCTCCAAAGATATTGTTGAGCCTCTGCTTAAGCCACAGTGGTATGTGGACTGCACAGACATGGCTGCTAAGGCTATAAAGGCTGTAGAAGAAGGCGAGCTCAAGATTGTACCAGACATGCACATCAAGACATGGAACAACTGGCTGACGAACATCAGGTAAGTGTGTGATTGGAAATCTTAGCATTAACATGTGGGAGCCAAATTTACCAATCTTAAAAAACTCAAAACATGTGGAGAACATTGATGGGTTTGGGACAGTTCCTACATGGAGCCAAGACACCAAGGCCCATATAACAAATGCTTTATAGGGCACCATATGAGTAGAATTTTGCTGAGCAGAACAGTGCCCAGGGTAGGTGGGATTAACAAAAGTCTAAATTTCATACATGTATCAAATAAGAAACCACAAGTACATGTATATTCACATTTTCTGTGGTACTGTGAGAGATTTTCTTGTTTGTGTACAGATTTTCTCTAGAAATCTGCTGCAATGAGAGTGACCATTCTTATTCAGAAAGCCAAACTCTTGTTTACTTGTCATTGTTTTTGTTTATCTAGACAATGGTGCATCTCTCGTCAGCTTTGGTGGGGCCATCGTATCCCATGTTACTTTATCACTGTCAGCGATGATAGTGTCCCCGCTGGTGATGTAAGACACATTATTATTTATCTTATTTCTACAATTAGTGCCGGCAATTTTTTGTAGTTTTTTTTTTCAACAAAAGCAGCAATGAATCCCAGATACTAGAACGCTTATCTCGGGGCTGCCAACTCTCCCTGAAAACAAACACATTTTTATATTTTCTGATGAACAAATATGAAAAAACTCCCTGATTATGGAAACTTTATTGGATGTAATTTGAGATATCTCCCTGATTGCAAGATGCAAATGTTGGCTATAGTCAAACGATCCCAAAACATTTTCCATTGTGGTGAAGAGGTACTGGTTTTTTTAACCTAATTGTTCATTATGAATTAAGCAATCTGACCGTCTGTTTACTATCCGATCTTTCAATTACTTCTTCAACTTACTGGAGATGGTTTAAGTAGAAGTTTTGTTTCAAAGAAAATAAAAAACAACAAAAAAAGTTTAAGTGAGGATGCTACATCATAATTACATGTTTCGATTTTATTTTGTTGACAGAATGTTGACAATAATTACTGGGTTAGTGCCAGAACAGAAGCCTTGGCTCTGGAGAAAGCTGCAAAGCGGTTCAATGTCCCAGCTGAGAAAATCTCACTCAAACAAGGTATATATACAATTAGGGGAGTGTCTTAGCTAGAAATGATCACATCGTTATACAAAATATCAGAAGAATATGTTTATCAGCTGTGATTACCAGCAACAGAGGGCGCTGTCCAACCCAATGACATCAGTAGAGGGTTATTACCATTCATCAAGTTAAACTGGGGAAAAGTTCCACAAGGGAAACTGACAGGGTAAATAAAATAAAAAAATTGAACAAAGAAAAATTTACTTAGCTGGTTTAATGTGCTGGCGCTCTACCAACTAACCTATCTAGCACTATGTTAGTTGTTACCATTGTATTCACTTTGATGGATGATAGATGTTGACGATTTGAAAGCACCATCCATGGTGACCCCCAACTGACATATTGGCTCGAGTCTAATGTCTTATTCATCTTCTTCCAGAATGTACCATTTTCAAGGTATGAAGGCTAATAAACAGCATTATCTCCAGTGGTCTGCTGGCCAATTACCAGTTAAAAAAACAGAGGACCAGTCAAAATTCTGCCCAACTAGTCCGGATGGCTAGTTTCTATTGAGCTTCCACTGCTACATGTAAAACACTGATGGTTCATATTGCTTCAAGCCCCACAGTGTTGAAAGGGGACCAGTGAAAACGCTGGTGGACCAGTGAAATGACAAGCTAACTGGTCTCCCTGGTTAGTCACTGAAAAAGTTGAGGGCAAACCTTGCTAAGACACAGTGTGCGAAACACAAAAGGAACACAAGACCCAATGCAAAAAGCCACTACTGGTTTTGAAAAGGATGCTAATGTAGACGAAACCAAAAAGTGAAGATGACAAGTCAGTTGACATAATGTGCCTTTTCATTTTTAACAGATGAAGACGTTCTTGACACATGGTTCTCGTCGGCTCTTTTCCCATTCTCTATCTTTGGATGGCCAGACAAGGTTAGTGTCTTCTTCCAAAGTAAATGTTGTATTGCTTTGTGAAGATGGAAAACACCAGATATATTTCTTGATTTCATTTCATTTATCAATTTCACAGGTAAAAAAACATCACAATTACATTTAAAAAAATATACATGAAACACAAAAGGCAAGAGATATAAAACATATAAACAGCAGGTTACACATTCCAAAGACAGGACAAAGGCACACCTGAAGGATTACAAAAAGTAAACTCAATTACTGTCTAGTTGTTTTCCGATTGCCAGTAGACAAAAACAATCCAAAAGCTACAAAACAATAACAATTGCTGGAGAACAAGATGATTATTTTTTTAACCACTAAACAGCAAGAGTAAAAAAGTATTCTAAAAAAATAAAAAAAAATTTACAGAATACATAGCCAGTTAAAACAGAAAAACAAGTTCTAATCGATAATTTTGCTGAATGACCTTTGAACCTTGCAGACTGAAGACCTTGAAGTCTTCTACCCAGGTACCCTGCTAGAGACTGGTCACGACATCCTGTTCTTCTGGGTAGCTCGCATGGTGATGTTTGGCATCAAGCTGACAGACAAGTTACCCTTCAAGGAGGTGTACCTCCATGCTATGGTCAGAGACGCCCACGGACGGAAGATGAGTAAATCACTGGGAAACGTCATTGATCCTATTGATGTGATCACTGGTATCACATTGGAGGTATGATTTAAAACAAGGGAGATTCATTTCTTAATCACCGTAATGAGCAAACAAAAATTGCTAGCCTATCCAGGGAAACGTTTACCAGCTAAACGGAGTACCAGCCAAAATACCATTTCACGGCAAACTTGTGCATTTGTTACTACTGTTGGAGAAGTACAGATAAAAATTTTAACTATGCACCAGCGAGGTTCGTTTCTTATCTCCAGAATAAGCAAACATATTGCTAGCCTATCCTGCAAAACATTTACCAGCCAAAATACCATTTCATGGCAAGCGTGTGCATTTGGAGAAATACAGATAACACTTTTAAGCATCCACCTTTTATCAAAGACCCAACTTGCGTGTAGTTTAAAACTTTTCGAATTTTATTTCCTTTAAAGTCTTACCCGACTCTAAGAAGAGATTACTGATGTATTTATTAAATGTTTTTTTTAGAGAATTCTACTTTATCGCCATCGTGGCCGAGCGGTCTAGGTCACCGGACCTAAGCTCTGGTGTTTTCAGCAGCAGAGTGTGGGTTCGATACCCGGTCATGACACTTGTGCCCCTGAGCAAGGCACTTAACCATAATTGCTTCGAAAAAGTTGGGAAGGTAGTGCATTCTGCTCTACCAGACAGGCATCCTAGTGGATGATACCCATGCCTACATCCTTAAGGACTGTGAAGGGGGTAACCCTGTTTCAGCCCCAGGAGTAGGAGGCAACGTGCCCCTGGTGTCAATTGATTTGGGTCGATGGCCCAAATCAGTTATGTGTAGCCCTCACCTTGAGTGGCCGTCCGTGGCCTTGTGAGTTGGGCGACATCTCATAAAAAAAAAAAATAAAAAATACTAACAAGTTATGAAGTTATTACAAACTGGGCCCAATTTCATAATGCTGTTATGCACAGAATAGTGTTGCTTAGTGAAACCAGTTTACCGGCCAAAATGTGATCATTGCTTGTGACTGGTAGTGGTACTTGACATATGATGCTAAGCAAACTGATTGGGGGTTTTTTATTTTTGTGTGTGTAATGAAGAATCTTCACAAGTTACTTGACAATAGCAACTTGGATCCAAGAGAGATTACCAGAGCCAAGGCTGGTCAGTCAGCAGACTACCCCAATGGTATACCAGAGTGTGGAACAGACGCATTGAGGTTTGCTCTGTGCGCGTACACAGCACAAGGTAATGCCAAGTTCACTGATCAGAAATTAGGTAGACACCTGTTGTTTGTTGCTCTTACCACTAAAGTGTAGAGGTTTCTTTCCTTGCCTTCCACTCTTGGACCTCAAATCCAGCTTTGGGCACTATGCGGATTGGGTTTACAGCCCATATCTGATTTTGTGTGTTTTCTCTGGGATAACTCTCTGGAGTTTTCTTCCAACATCTGAAACAGAAACTTCACTTGGCTAGTATAGTGATTAAGTTCGCTTCTCTGAACAACCAGAATTATTATTCAATAACCAAAAGGGAGAAATCTTGAGACCTAATGCATTGCAATTTCTTCCCCACATTGCAGGTCGTGACATCAACCTCGATGTTTTACGTATTCAAGGCTATCGGTTCTTCTGTAATAAACTCTGGAATGCCACAAAGTTTGCTCTCAAGGCTCTTGGGGATGACTTCAAGCCACTCCCTGAGTTCAAGGTAAGTAGTGGTTGCCCAAGAAGGGTGAAAAGGTAAAAGTCTTGCAAGGAAAGGTTCAACCAGTCAAAGAGTCAAGGTCGTCCTCACCTAAAACAACACATCTAGGCTTTAGAAGCAGGTTTTATGTAATCACTTTCATGGATTCAAAATAGAACCTTTGAAGCGAGGTGTTAACCAATTAGTGTTAACCAATGGGTCTCTCTAATCAAGAAATCATACACCAAGCAGGTTTTGAGACAGAGGTCATGGCCTCCTTTGAAAGTTTCCCATTGAATTAAAAAAAAATTCAAGGGAATTGCCTGTCTGCAAATCTAAAATTACATTGCCCTGTCAAAGCTGATATTCCAGGCTTGTATCAACTGTGATTGCTTTTTGCCTTCAATAATCCAAGCAGTGAGTGTTGCTTAATTTGCCTTATCTTGTTTTGCATTTTGATCTACAGTCAAATGGTTCAGAGAGTCACATAGACAGGTGGATTCTGAGCAAGCTAGCCAGCGCTGTGAAGGTCTGTGAAGATGGGTGGCCAGTGTATGACTTTCCTGGTATTACAACGGCAATCCACTCCTTCTGGCTGTACGACCTTTGTGATGTCTACTTAGTAAGTACCAACATGAATATCTGTCATAGACCATTTGTCCACACATCGGCTGGACATTGAAGATTATTAATCCAAACAGTAAGTTGATCATTCAGAGCTGTTTCACTGCCTAGGGTTGTGGACAGTGGAACAACTGTGCATTGTGTAGAATGCATTCACTACATTGTATTATATTGCCGGCTGCCATAGTGCTTCTATCATTCAAAACAACAGTGGATGACATTGAATGGTTAGGTTGTAGATGGGTTGACTGTGAACTGTGTACATTCAAGGCATGATATCATATTGTAGGCTAACAAAGTGTATATATCATTCAAAGCCATGTTGATGGTATTGATTGGTCAGACAGTAAGAGGGTTGACTGTGTACTTTGTACATTTAGATGCATTTACCACATGATATATTACATGTTAACAAAGTTAATCTGTCATTCAAAATCATGTGGATGGTATTGAGTTGTACAAGGGTTAACAACATTCGTCATTTTTCTCTCTCAAGGAATCCATCAAGCCTCTACTGCGAGGATCCGACTCCCCAGCTCTTGCCAATACTCGTCAGGTTCTCTACACCTGTCTTGATGTAGGTCTGCGGCTTATATCCCCCATCATGCCGTACCTCAGTGAGGAACTCTACCAGAGATTACCACGTAGGACAGAGAATGAACCTCTAAGTATCTGCATCACGCCATATCCAGAGACAGCCCAGGTAGGACTTTGAGATTGTTTAGTCGACCCTAGCCTTCCCAAGTTCCATCATCTTTGCTGTAATGAAGGATTCAGATAGACTGAGGGCTGTAGGCCCAAATTGCAATTGCTCATCACTGGGTCAGGCATTTCAATCTTGGCAAAGTCCAAACAATTTGGTATGAAGTGACATAGAAGAGGAGGATATTGGAGGGTTTGAGATCACCTGACGGCAAGTGGGCAAAGGGTTAAGATTCCACACATTTGTCCAGACTCTGTCATGTGTACAGGTGGACCAAGAGACTAACCAAATGGTAACATAGGAAGAGGAAGAAATCCAAACACGATAACTGGACGAACATAGCCTGATGATGATGATAGTTTTTCTTAATGCACAATTCATGAAAAGCCCTTTTCTCATTAGTACATAAACTTCTCCCTATTCAAGTATTGCTTGTTTAAGTCTCACTTGTATTTGAACACTGGGACGCATTATTGCATACAATATTTTTTCCTTCACCTGGTGAAGTAATTTACTTTGGAACCTTCTAGATGTGTTTAAATATGCACAAGATTTTCATAGTCTATTCATGATACTTCAGTTTGAGTGTCTTGACAATGTTGCAATTTGTTTTCTTTTTCAGAATCCATTTTACAATGAGCAACTGGAGGCTGAGGTCACACTGGTCCAGGATATCGTGGGTAAAGCACGATCAATGAGAGCAGACTACAATCTCACCAAGCAGAAGACTGATAGTAAGTCTAGGTTTTCTTTTCTCAGAAAAACCAAGTACCACAGCATTTAGAGGTATTATTAGGATTGGTAGAGCTGACAAAATAGTTGGTTAAGAAGTCTCGGAGTAGTTTGTTCAAGCATTTATACACAAAAAGAGCAAGTTAAAATGAATCCGTTCTTAAATCGATAGCCAATGAAGCTCCTTGAGTGATGTGTACTATATTCTCTCATGGGTGTGGAACATACTAAACGAGCTGCACTATTTTGTAATCTTTGAACATTGTCCAATTCATGTGACGTAGCACCAAATAGAAGAAGATTGCCATAGTCGATACGAGAGAGGACTAAAGCTCTGACAACATGGTGGAGAGTATTCACCCCTCTGCACGGATGCGCCATGTGCGTGTAGAGCCTCGAATTTTCATCTGCTTGGATGAAAGTGTCATTACATTACTGTGACAATACAGAGTTATATAATGCTTTTATTCACTGCTGGCCCCAATTCAAGGCTCTACAAACAAAATGGCTGACCATGCAAAGGGTAAATCCTTCTCATGGTACAAACTATTGCAAGACTAATAATATAATTTTCTTGTTATTGTTTTTAGCTTATTTGAGATGCACTGACCAAGCTGTGGCTGACACTCTCAACCAATACCAAGATCTGATCATTACACTATCATCCGCATCAGCAGTGCACTGCCTCGTTGGAACAGCGCCCCCGAGTGGCTGCGCCATGGCAACCGTATCAGACAAATGTGAAGTCCATCTACTACTCAAGGTTTGTAATCAAGCAGTCAACACAAAGAAAATTACTTTCTAATTATAAATTAAAGGGACTGGAAGCTGATATAATTAGTTTTTTTTCCCCTTACACCGATGTGTAAAAAAAACCAAAGTATATTATTTATCCCCGATGCAAAATTCAACATCTATTAAATGAAAGCTGATGGAATTCATTTCCAAGGAGATGAAGATGTGAGTCGTTATCAATGGAAGAAGAAATGTTTTCTTATTTCACAGGGGTTGATCGACACAGAGAAAGAGATTGTCAAACTGACTCAACGTATTGAGAAGTTAGAAGTACAACGAAACAAACTGCAGCAAGCCATGGCTGTTGCTGACTATGCTACCAAGGTTCCACAAGCTGTGCAAGATAGTAATCAAGAAAAGGTATGTACAAGGGTTGTCATTAACCCAGTATCCCAAGAGAGTTTCACTGAGAGTCTTCCTTGCTCACACCATAAACTCAACACCCAAACTCCAAGTCCTGTGAGTGATTGACTAGGATTCTGTCTCACTTTAGCGAAATCCAACACCATATGGTAACTCAACACCCAAACTGTTGAACTCACTGACTAGTATCCTTCCTCGCTTCCAACAAAACCCAACACCATAAACTCTGATGGTGGTATGCCTGAGTGATCCCATGTAAAGCACAATCAGTTTACTAGTGCAGTCCTCAGTAACTCAAAACCCAAACTGTTGGACTCTGATTATGGTGACATGCTTGATCCTATGTAAAGCATAATCAGTATGCCTGATCCAATTTAAATTATGATCAGTTTACTAGTGCAGTTCTCAGTCCAACATAATCAAAACCATCGTGTTGGATTTTGAAGGACCGTCTTTCCTAAATAATGCTTTGAAAATGTATCCTTTGTTACAGATGATCCAATCAGATAATGAAGTCAAGAAACTCCAAGACGCAATGGCTATGTTCCGATTGGTTGGGCAGGAGAATTGACCTCTGAACTGTAAAAGGTCATAGTTCAAATCAGTGTGCAACAAGATTTATTACATAAGGCAAGGACTCCAGAGTTGTTACAAAGCTGTGCAGAAAAAATAAAATTCCTACGTATAAGTTGGAGGTTTGCAATGTAAGAATATGTATTTAAAGGTGGGGTCATCTTTTGGTAATGATGCTGATTTTTTAAGATTCTGAGAAATTATTTCGTCTGAAATGCTCTCGTTAATTAGAAATCAATAAAAACAATTCATGCATGAATTGTGTGTCATATTTCTGAGGGCTGGTGTCCTTTTGCAAATGCTGCGGCCGGATATTTGGTTTATACCCGATGTCACCTCATGGATGGATCCAACATTTGTGTGAAAATTCTGTGACAGTTTTTTGTTGTTTTCGTAGCCACTGTATTCAGCTGAAACTTTCGCAGGTGACTTAAATTGTATCTTCTTTATAACCAAACGATGACCCTACCTTTAAATATCTTTAAATTTAATTTTTTTTAAAGGAGGGTATATTGGGCCAAAATTAGATATAAAAGTTGATGAAAATAAGGAGCTACATGAACGTTGTGGAGATTTGTTCAGAATTATTAACCTGAACTGAGATTGGCTGGCTTCATTTTTATGCAAAAAATTTAAGCTTTTTATTTGAACTCGTTCTTGATATGTCTGCCTGGACAAAAAAAAAGCACTGTAATTTGGTTTGGATAAAAGTAAATTATGCTCTTTGATCCACTTCTCTAGTGCTGAATACTGTTACAAAAAGCTCCTTGAAATATACCAGGGGTACCTAAATGTGGAATTACCATAATTTGAATATACCTACTTACAATTTGTCAGCATTGAATGTCACTCCTGTTTTTACACAAGTCTGTGCCTATAATTATAGGCACTTCATTTTGATGTTATTTATTCCTCGGTCAAAACACAGTGTTTATCTAAACTTTGTAAGAACAGTTGTTGGTGTATTCACATGAAATTTTATCACTTGCTTCACTTCATGTTTTTTCACTGCACTGATGAGCATGAGCTTGGAATACGTAACAATGTTGTTATGCCTCCTCAAAAATTTGATTGGGAAAAAGTTCTCAAATTTCCCCGAGTATTTCTTAGATAACAAATAATGTGTCAGTATGTTGAGCAGTATTATTAGAGAGGGTATCTAATCACTAAGCTGTACAGTTTTTTTTAAGTCTTTGAATTTCTTCAACAGATGCACCAGGTCTGGAACTACAAAGAGGCCATGGCCTCATGTTGGCCTTGGGCTGGGCGCCCCTTTGAAAAAAAATACCATACGACTTTACAATTTTCCCAGTGGAAGTGTCCGTTGCAAAATGGACTTGCCCTCTCTTAGATGTAATTCCAGGCTTATTTAATATGCCAGGTTACATGAAAAAATGTACAAAATGAAAACATCGTTTAGAACAAAGGGCCTTTTTGTAGGACTTCTAAATTATTGTTAACATTTATAGTTTAAACTTAATTTAATTATTTTGGTGGTAATCTAGTGTGTTTCTAAATCTTTTGTTTATTTATGGATGTAAAGATCTTACAATTATCACATGCCTTTAATGATACCTTTGGTCTAACCGCAAATACTGATACAACATAGCTCCGCCACAAATCGTCAGCTTTAACCTCAGTTCGCCGAGGTATTTGGGGGATCTTTCCTTACTCTAACAAAAACCAACACCAAACTTTTGGACTCTTGATCCCATGTAAAGCATAATAAGTTTACTACACCTGCCAACTATTCAGATTTAATTGGAATTGTCAAGATTTTTAAGATTACAGGCTGCAAAAATTCAGAACATTCCTATTTCTGACAATGACAGCAATGAACGAGATCAAAAAGTTCTGGCAAAAGTGGGTGCCATTTGCTTGAGACAGTCTGTGGACTCGCAAAACTGGTGTTCCTATTTCAGAGGTTTCAGTGTTGTCAGCAGGCCTCGGTCAAACAGAGTCAAACCAAACACTAAAGTGGACTTTAATCGATTTAGGGTTGTTTGAGTTAAGATCAGGTGTTGAAATACTATTATTGTTGCTCTTTATTATTTATATTTAATTTACCAAGCAGATAAACTTTAAGACATTAATTGTAGCTTTTCAGTGAAAGGAAATGATCATCAGAAGCACAGAAGTGGAATGCCTCTCGTCTGAAATTTAGGGTTGGTAAACAAAAGAATATTTTGTTTTTTCTGTATTCATGCACTATTCTAAAGTATCACACATCTTGTGTGCAAACTATTCGGATCAAGGGAGATTCACCCATGGAACATTGATGCACCCTCGTGTATCCTGCCACTTTCCGAACTAATACACCGATCCATTAAGCCACGCCCATTTCTCATTGACCAATCACAGCCGCTAAATCTGATCTTCGCGGCTGTGATTGGTCGACTTAATTGCAATTCTTAATTAAGATAGTCTTTAAGCAAGTAAAATATGGAATATAAATGTTATAATTCGTACCCATTAGTCATACTCAAATTCGAAACCATCAATGAAATAAATTACTTTGTAATGTAACTTCAGATCGCAAGTTTTGTTTGACTTTTATAGTGAGATGGGTAAGGCACCATCATTTAGAAATGAATTATAATTTGGGGAAAATCGAAACTTTAAGGGGCAGTGTTACTGTAATTTTTAGAAGTTGATTTCATTTGATACTATTCTAAATACAGTTCACATAAGAAATACATTTTAGAATTTAATTTGTTTTTACATTATCTCTTATTACCCTTGGACAATAGTTTGGTTGTTCCATTCTCTTCAGGGGGTATAATACTCTTCTGTGGTTCTACAGTTTTAATCTTGCATGATTTGAATGTCCCGTGTCATGTGCATTATACTCATGGGCAAGATAACGTAATACTTCGTATATTTAATGGTACCCTCGGTGAAAATCGTCCCATCCATAAAAAGCAACTTCAGATTTTGCTAATATGGTCATAAACCGCGTCCAAAGAGGAAGGCTCAGTTTTTGTTGTGTAAATTACGTTGAGGTCGATTCGGTACAAGCTACAGTGCAACAATCCATTTAATTAACCAAAAGAAAGAAAATTGTTACAACTTGTGAACTGTTTTACAAAGGAATGTGGTTATAACGGAATGCGGTACAACAATGGATGAACTGAACTTCCTCGTGTAATAAGTACAAGTTGTGATTCGAACACTCTTTTTCAAAACCCCCCAAAATCCCATCACACAGCCCCAAATCCTTCTTCATGTATAAATCAAACTGCCAAAGTGAAGGATTCAGAAGGACTGGGCCAGTAGGCCCCAAACCAAAGTGCTTATCACAGGGTCGGGCATACCAAGAATATTATCTAATTCCTAAAAATTTGTTATGGTATATTTTTTTGGTATGATATATATTTGAGAAGTACGAGGATATTGGAGGAATTAGGCCACACGCTGGCCAAACTGCCTAGTAGCAAGGGTTATTAGTACAATAAATAGTTATACAAAAAGATCACTTTAATTTTTAACTCACAGCGCCAAGTTTGAATCCTCACGTGGTTGTCCAAACAGAAAGATTTTTCTTTTTACTGAAGAACAGTTTGGCTTGAAAGAGCCAATGGATTTCTGCCAAAATTAGTAGTTTATCCAAAGCCAAATTGAAAACTGGCGTACTTTGTTGCACTGGACTCTGTTGCGTTGTTTGCAACGGAGGGGTCCAACATGTGCTAGTCGGGCAATATGACCAAAGTATTTTTCGACAGTGAAAGACAAAGAAAGCTCAAAATTTCACCTTTACATTCATGTATATATAGAAATAAACTTACCAAAGAATTCTGCAATGTCACTGAAGTAAAAATGGGTCGTCTGTCGTGACGAAATGTTGCACAGTTCTGCTGTTTATACTCGAAACTCTCCACACTCTCAAATCCACGTGAGTCACGAAAAGGGCGGACATTTTAAAATGACCACTTCATTTTTGCGCACGCGCACAATTACAAGTAATTGAGTTTTATTTCTACGACGGAAGAGGGTGGTAGCCGCTCTGTGTTAAATTTCTTACCGCTTCAAGAAAACGCGGGATTGTCTCTTTATAAATACATTTTTGAGAAAAAGGAAATACCAGATGAGAACTGCTGTATATACAATAAAACTTGACAATAATTCCAATATCAATCATAATCATTTATTTGTATTTTGATAATGAAAAAGTTTGCATTTGATGCCAAAACATACAGAAAACACTGACCCATTTGGCAAATGACAATCAAGACATATCACGCCATCGTTAATTAATTAATTAATTTTAATTAAAGTTACATCCATAAACAAGGCATCATGCATAAAACCACTTCCCTGACGTTCGGCTCCAGCTATTCAAACTTTTAGCACTGCCCATAAATGCAAACAAGTTTCACGGTTGAACAACCCTGGGAAGAAGGTTGACAGATTTATACGTCTTTTGTCTTTTGTGAAGTTGAGGGGCGTGTCCTAATTGACGGCTTCGGTAGTGGCTATGGCTAGCGCGCTGAAAAGGCCTACTCTTCAGCGTTGTATTTGCAGCCACCGGCCGTAGCCGTAGCCGAAGTCATTTGATTCGCACACGGTCTGATTTTGCTCACGAAGTAAAACATTCTTGAACTGGGCGGGAAATTATGAAAGGAAGTTGGACTCTTTGCTTAACTTGAAAATGTTGACAGTAATGAAGAGCCCATTGCTTGGTTGTTCAACTTTCGAAAGAGCCACTTTATCTAATTCAACATAATTGCCTTAATTTTATACTCATTTGCACTTTTAGGTAAATATCTGGGCCCAGTTTACAGCGAAATTCTGTGGTATATCGGTGCCTGTAAAACACACATTTCTACGGGCTGTAAGTGCAGAATTCATCGGTAAGCAGAGAGCCATGAAATTGAGACCCGATGACAATATCATTATGTGATTACAAACAGAACATACACTTTGTTCAAAAACATAAATATAGGCACACATAATGCCTAAGATTTGTTTGAGAAAAATAAACAGCAATGCAGTTTTTGGGGAGTTTCTGGTGTCACAATTGTTTCCCAAAGATCAACTTCAATTCGCTTTGTTTCAAGAACTTGGATGAAGCTTTCACAATTGTTCTTTTCATCTAAACATCATAGTTGGAAAATAATAAGAATTCCTCACTGGGAAAATCTTTCTCGGGATAGGTGATAGTTTTTTTTTTTTTAACCTAACGAGAATGAAAACATTGTTAGTTAATATTTGAGAGACTAACCATAATCCCGTGACAAAAAAATAAATAAATAATAATTGCTATTAGTATTAGATTCGAAACAATTCTGTACCAACTCCTTTGATCTTTGACCCAATAACAAATAAACAGCAGAAAAGAAAGTTTGTAACACAGAAATTTCACAAATTAGTGTAAAACATAACCACATAAAGTTTACGTTTGCCAAATGCTCTTTGTGCAATAGGTCACTTTAAACACAGGCACAGCCAGTATCTTAAAGGCTATTTTTGGTGGGGTCGACGAAAAAAAATAATAATAATAATAAAAATACATTTTCTTTGTTTTTTTCTGACAAAAACCCTTTATTGTGAATATATTTTAATAATTTCATTCACCACGTAAAAACTAGATACATTCGTGAAATCGCCATTTTTGTCTTGTTCGTATCAGGGGTCAGACGTTTTTCCCTTTGAAAAGCGTCAATGCATTTATTGAAAATAAAGACGATTTTGGGGGCTTTACAATGGTCGAGGTCTATTTACAAAGATCGTACTCTTTAAAAACCCAATGATGTACCGCTCCTTTAACATCATACAACATCTACCAGCGCCCAATTTCATGAAACTGTATAAGCATAAGTAGCTAAGCAAAACAAAATTATGCTTATCAGAACATGGTTACCAGCCAAAATACTATTCTACAGGTACAATCTGTGACTGGCATCCTGCCCTTTGCGCTTAGCAGAACCATTTTAAGCACTATTTTATGCTCAAGCAGCTCTACGAAATTGGGCCCGGATAACTATTTTTTGGATGGTTTCTTTTGCCACCTCAAAACAGAAGGTGGGTATTCTTTCAGTCAATTTCTGTGATTTAAATAATTTTTTTCTGGTGAAGAAAATTGTGAAGCCTAAAGGAAGAAGTTGAGAGAAAGAAAAGCAATCTAATTCTTAGTTGTTTATAAACAGAACAGACCTATAATACACATAAAACAAACTTATTTATTTGCATAATTTACTGATAACTTTGGTCCATTTTTCTTTGAACAGGGAGAAGTTTTTAAAAAACACCATCATAATGAACAATGCAAGTTACAATCACTCGGTAGACATTCGACTTAACTACCGCTCGCTGGCCCTTGCCAGACTTCTCTTCTAGACCAAGTAAATGCATTAAATGACTCAACAACTTTGCCATTAATTGCTTCATGGCCTTGGAGTATATACCATGTAACCTTTGTGTACAAAAAGAGTGACCTTGTACATTCCAGGGCCTTTCTGGCAGGCAAGATACTGCACTGGTAATTTGGGAAATTTTACATTTGATGTCATAATTTTCACATAAATTAAGGAGTTCTAAAAGTAACAGCTGAACAAATTTTGAGAGGTGCCCCCTGTCTTAATATCAAAAGTTGATCAAAATCAGACAATGTAATTTCCATAAAAACACATGATTTTTTGTTTTATTCCAGTGTACAAATCCTGCCTGCAGGAAGTCAAGGCTCTGTTGCTCTTTCGTGAACATGTGATGTCACAGGTCATATGGTCCTAAACATGGTTCTATACACCGGAACTTGTTTACATAAAAGCCTTTCAGCATTCACTCTTAATGTTAAAGACTCCAAATGAATTTAAAGAAACTTAAAATACTTTAAAACTGGCAAACAAACCTCATTGGTGGAATGGAGTAAGTTAAAAGCTTTAAGTATGCTTACGATTGCATAAATAACATTAATAATTTGGTTTATTATTGGTAATTACTAAATAAAAGGGTAGGAACAAAACTTGTTTTAGAAAATCATTCATTTAAGAATGTCTTCAAGAAATGCACAATGTTGAACAGATGGCTTCTGATAAATGTTACAGTTTGTTTCGTGCAAGGCTTATGCATTAAAATGAACGCACTAACATTTGTTCCCAGTCATGCTTTTCTAGAATTCGGTGAAGGGAAAGCAGATATGCAAAAACCCACTACGTGAGTGGTATAAACTTGCAAGACATGTTAATAATGGGAGACTTTGGAGCAATAGGGGGCAGCAGACTTACAAGGTAAATTTCCATCGTTTTACGTATTTTTAAGCATGTGCACATTACCGAGAACAATGGATTTACTTGGTAAGTCTGCTGCCACCTAGCATCTCAAAAGTCCCCCATTGCAAAATGTACTCATGTTTTAACTAAGACAATCGTTTGGGGTCAACCAAGATAAGCAAAAACAAAAAGAGTGCGTGGTCAAACCATTAATAATTCAAAAAACGGGTGATTAAGAAGTTCAATTGTGCTCATTAAAAATAGAGTTGATTGAATTTAACCAACTTGACAATCAATCAATCAATAAATCAATACTTAGTTTAAATCAGCCTGATCCAAACAGCATTCAAGATGGCGTGCAATCATGCAGCAACATGACCAATAACTCATGTTTATTATCTGGCAGTTTTATCCGCTCTACGCCTACTTGTTATATCTCTTGTTTATAGGCCACATTGATTTATACTTACAACGACCTTCAAGTCACTTATGGCAATGATATAATATCAGATGACGGAGAATTTAACTTTCTTAAGAGGCCCAAACTTTAACAGGCTGTTCTGCAGACAAACATTGCTTCCAAGTTTACCATCTTAGATACATACTACCGCCAAATTTCATAGAAATAGGCTTATATGCACATAACAGGATAGTTTGCTTTGGAAAGTAAATTGCTTATCAATCATTTTGCAGAGAGCCGTTGAACATCAATATACAACACACTTCATTTTGACTGGTAACCTGACTAGCACAGTTTTTCATGCTTAACGGGTTTAATTGAGAAGCCAGTCAAGGACACTATACCGCAGGTCGAGGTATATCACGGTGTATTGGCCGAATAACTATTTTTGATGCTAATAAAGCTTTTGCAATTTGTCTGTGCTAAACCGGCTTTGTAAGGTTGGGCACAGGTCCACACAGCTAAGCATAGACAAATTTTGCTTAGCAGAAACAAGTTACCAGCCAAAATATCACGTAATGTATCTTGGTTGTGGCTGGTTCCCTGCTATTTTTGGCTTTTTAGCAGAAAAATATGCCAAGCATCGTTTTCCGCTTAGCAGCTTTTTGACAGTAGGCTGAGGACACTGCGCTTGTACTTGAGATAGGTACAGATGTCAAACTACACAAGGTTTAGAATACTTCAGTTGAATCAACAATAATGACAAGTAGGACGATTTCTGTTTTCAAAACAGGAAACATTGGAGAGAAAGATATCTTTATGATGGCAGCTTTGGCTTGTTTCAATTCATCAAAATTTTGCATCAAGTATATGTTACTTTGATCAGTTCTAATAATTTAAAAAGATTGTCAACAAAGTCTGAGTCCCAGACTCTTTGACAGGATAACGTGAATGTTAAATACCTGCAAAATAAAACCTGAACAGATTAGATATCATCATTACAAATCGTATTGAAAAAGACAGTAGTTGAAGTAATAGAATGCGAGAGGTCGTCTTCAGCCGACATGGTCTTCAGATGGTCGCTTTCCACGCATCCCAAAATAAAACAAATGTTCAATTCCAAAAGAGACAAAGCTACTTCTTGGCCCAGTTTCAAAGATCTGCATAGGCACAAAAAGTAGCTAAGCACAACCAAATTATGCTTACGTTACGAGATTAAGGTTACCAGCCATACTACCATGTCGAGTGTACAATTTTCGACTGATACCCTGCTCATAACTGCTAAGCAGAAATTTGTTAAGCAATTTTTTTCTGCTCTGTAAAATTGGGCCCATATTATAATAATTTCAATGTACATTTCTTGATTTTTAAAGTGACGCTACACAAAACTGTTGCTCTGTCCAACAAGAGACTTTGAGGACCTTAAGTGTCACCAGAACAGTTCCTACATGTAATTGATGTCACACAGTGTAGTCAGCCATCTTTACAGACAAATCAAGTAATTTTGTATACTTTATGCTTAAACACTGCATCGGCCACACAGGAGTTTTATCAAACACCTTGCACGATTGGTCGGTGAACCACTTGGCAGCGTAGCAAAATTAGAATGCTTGACGCAGCTCAAAGCCCAAACCCAATTTACCTGTGAAGGTGGCATTATTTGGAGCTACCTAGTGTCTGCTGCCACCTACTGTCCAAAAGACTCCAATTACATAACGCTTGATACCCATATTTGACGAGATCATATCGGCATCGTTTTCACTTAGAGCCACATTATGTCAAAATGCGTGATTGAGATTTACATTTTACACTGTGCTTAGTTTAAGCTGCAAATCTGCAATACTAAAGCCACGGTTCACAGTTTAAGACTTCTCATATGATTCTGTAAAAGTTTAACCTCTCCATTGACGAACTAATTTCTTTAACAATAATGGCTAGTTGTCATAGTAATTAGTCAAAAGACATGTGTCAACGTGAAACCACAAAAGTGAGATGACCTAGTTATTCACTCATCTGAATAATGTGTTTTTACATTGGAAAGGGGCGCAAATGTCATGTGATCACGCGCACATCAAAATATTTGGTTTGTCATGAAACCCCAAAACGATTTGAGCTTCATCTCTGCTCTTCTGTTGCAATGTAATACATGTACATGCATCGTTGGGGATGTGTGGCTCTTCATGAAAAGGTAAAATGCAACTATTGAGAGATGCGCCCCTCCCTGTAGTAATCAATATTTGTCAATTTAACATATCGTTGTGTCAGTGACAAAACATCATATCTTCTAAAAACACTTACATTACGTGCGACTTTGAAATTGTTAAAACTTTGTATCTCACTTAAAGGGTTTGTACAACATTGGTAATTGTCAAAGACCAGTATCCACACTTGATATGACCAAACACATACATTTAATAACAAACCTGTGAAAGTTTCAGCTAAATCGGTGTCATGAGAAAACAGTGAAAAACCTCACTATATGTTTTCACTGTTTTCAAACATTGGATTTTATCACCGGTGATAAAGACTAATTGTTTCACTCATTTCCTAAAAACTACATGTATATCATTTCAAGCAAAACTATCTTTATACCATGTAAGTTATGTGCAAATCTGTGAACTTTTTCATTTCAATCTTACCAATGTTGTACACACCCTTTAAAAAGATCCAAATGTACACACGAAACAAGTACACGCCAAGATACAACGTTTCTGCACAGAGACTTTTTGTGCGAGATACGACAATTTTGCAAAAACGAGATATAACTTTTTTGCACTGACACAATGATATGTGGCTCTTCATGAAAACGATGACAATATGTAATGACAGCGAGTAGTTACATGACTTGATGATTTAAGGCAGTAGGGAGACAGTCAAGGGGTTCTCGTCACAACTTTGATCATGAATACTGACACCTGTCACGCCACTCATCCTGAAAGGCCTCTCTTAGTCATGATATTTTGTTGCCGCAGCCCTGCTTGCGCTGTCTTGTTCTAAGATAATTGAGAAAAAACATACATGATCTTAAATAGCATTGGGTTTCTTGAGATTACATTTTAAAGAGGCCATGTCACAGCAGGCAGTTTACAGGCAACTAGTTCAAGGCAATCGCCAAGATTTAAATTTACATGTATTTTTCTTGCGAATAGAAAGACAAAAAAGTATCTTGTACTATTTAGTTGCTTGTCAAAATTCCTTAATGATGTCAGTTTAGTTATTAAGTTAGCCCTAACCCCCAAAATTAATTACCAAGGTCTGAAATTGAACCCAATCCTATGATATGTACAAGGGCTGGGATTAACATTAAATCCATTGAATGATAAACTAAGATCCTTGTTTCACCCAAACTGTTGGACTCTGATTATGGTGGTTTGCCTGATCCAATGTAAAGCATGATCAGTTTAATAGAACAGTCCTCAGTCCAACACCATTCAGTAACTCAACACCCAAACTGTTGGACTCTGATTATGGAGATACTTGACCCCATGTAAAGCATAATCAGTTTACTTGTGCATTCCTCAGTCCAACACCATTCAGTAACTCAACACCCAAACTGTTGGACTGTGATTATGGAGATACTTGACCCCATGTAAAGCATAATCAGTTTACTTGTGCATTCCTCAGTCCAACACCATTCAGTAACTCAACACCCAAACTGTTGGACTCTGATTATGGAGATACTTGACCCCATGTAAAGCATAATCAGTTTACTTGTGCATTCCTCAGTCCAACACCATTCAGTAACTCAACACCCAAACTGTTGGACTCTGATTATGGTGGTGTACCTGATCCCACGTAAAGCGTAGTCAGTTTAACACTAGTGCAGTCCTCAGTCCAACAGAATCAAACAAACATGCGGTTGGATTGTTGATGGGTTGGAGATGGTTTAGGGTTAAAGGCAGGCACGATTGATTACCTTGCTTCTGTTCTGGCGTTGGTATATTCAAACCAAAGCACATTAGGAATGAGAGTGGAGTCACGCAGCATTAACATCTCAGATACTCTCCAGGAGACAACTTGTGGGTAAAGAGGGGTGAGGAAAATCTGCAAATAAAAATCACCAAGACACAAAACACAAGTTAAAGATGGGCTCCCCGAGTGTAAGATCCTGCAGCAAATAAAGACTTCTACATCACTACAAATGTGAAGTATATGACTGGTTATTTCACTGATTTATTACATTTTTGGAAGGTCTTTTACTCACCTCGTTAAAAGCAAACCAAGGCACTGCCAATATGGTCCCTAGTAATGCTCCGCACACCACCTGTCTTACAGTGTGGTAGGCAAGATACACTCTGCAATCACAATATCAACGAAATGTTGTTATGTTGGTTTTACATCCATGTAACAGGCCTGTGAGTGGCCCCTTAAAAAAAGAGCTGAAACACTACATGATGTAAGAATGATCGTGGAACGTCAAGTGAGTGCGCGTCACTCATTTACGCTGGTCAAATTGGGGCACTCCATTGATCCAGTAACTAGGCTTATTTCACATTATTGTATATATAAGGCCAAAAAGAGAGAGAAAAAAAAAATAAAAATTTACACGAAAAAAAAAGCGGAAATAAAAAATCAGCACGGTCAAGGAAAAAGCGGATATCCGCTTTAAAGTGGAGATCTCACAGGCCTGATGTAAAGAAGTACAGTATACAGTGTCCAACAAATACAACAATTTATATTCAAAACTCTCTAAAACACCTGGTAAAGTGTCTATGTTTGTGGAATTTGGGGTTTTGCATGGCGGAGAAAGATATCTTTTAATTTCTTTCTGGTTCATGATGTCATGTGTGGATCTCTCCTAGAAAAAAAGTATTGTCTCTGAAAAGAGCCAGTTGCTTTGTTCTAAAGTAGAGCTGTCAATATTTGCATCTTGCAATCAGTGAGATTTTGTACAACAATCAGGAAGATATTTAGATAGAACTACATTCAAGATAATAGGGAAAAAGTTTCCATAATCAGGAAGATTTTCAAATTTGTTCATCAGAACATCGAAACATTGGTTTATTTTCAGGGAACTTTCTGTCAGGGAGAGTTGGCAGCTCTGCTACAGGTGTGTAGTCATCAGGAGACTAAAGAAAGAGTAGAGTGGATTGTCTTTTTTTTATATCAAAAGACTTGGGAGTCTTCTTTCTGAGCTGATACATGTAGTTGGATTAAAAATTGATGGTCCAAAAAAATGTTCCAAACCAATGTCGGGAGGATCAACGGTTACGACTATCGCAACTAATGTTTCAGGGACATAAGGGACTCTGGACTTGAACTCAGACAAAATGGGACCCAGATTCAGTGGGGAGGACAGTGGGCGACAGACAGGGACTCGGACTCAGGCAACAGGGACTTGGACTCGGACAGCAGGTACTCAGACCCGATCAGCAGGGAATTGACTACAGTACTGGTTCTTACCTGCTAAAACTAACAATCAGTGCTAACATTGTTGCTCCAATGGCTAGGCAATGTTTCCAAGCTAACTCTAGTAGACTGCTAGAGCTATGCTGCTGTAGTCCTAGCCTGAAATCAACAACAATCACAATGTGAGTATACTTGACAACTTTGGGGATAAATGTAAAAAACCTCACATTTCGAACTAAGCCTTTCAAAAGTGCTATTTTTAGCCTTTAAGAAAGATTCTGCTTGGGTCAAAACATGAGGTCATTCACAATTTTTGAAAATAATACCACAGATTAATTTTGTTTGTAAGCATGCAATGTGCAATCAGAAATTGTATTTTCTCCAGGATCGTTATCGATGATTCAATGACATCACAGGGTGAGACTGAACGCACACTTGGAGATCAATCCTTTGCGAGTCCTACAGCCCAAACAATAGAGGGACAGTATACAAGATTAATGTACTCAAATAAGGCCGTGTCTGAATTAATGGCTTCGGCAGTGGCTTTGGCCGGAATGCCGTAGAGTCCTATTCTTCAATGTTGTCGTTGCAGCCAACAGCCATAGCCACTCGAAAATCACTTGACTCAGACTCTGCATTTTACTTTGATCATAATATTTTCAGTCATGTCCAAATTGATGGCTTTAGGCATGTTAGGCCTGGGCTCAATTCCACAAAGAGATAAGATTGATCTTAACTGTGAATCAATCTTAACTGAGAAAATAGAATTTGCTGTTGCAAACTGCTTACGACCCAAAAGGACCTGTAGTATAAATGCAAAAAATTAGTTAGTGGCCTGACGTTTCGACCAATCTTAACTGCTAATCAAAGTGTGATGTCACAATACAAATTAGTATGGTAATCTGGAAAACTCATCTTAAGATGAATCTTAGTGCTTTGTGAAATCGAGCCCTGGTCAATGAAAATGCCTATTCATCAACACATGTAGCTGTAGCCGAAGTCGCTCCATTGGGATACAGAATTTTAATTACTCTGAACAGCAATAAAAACTACTGATTTACCTAATGTAAATAAAGAGTACAGTGTAGACTGCAAAGAACCACATGAACTGGGAATGACTTGATGGCATGCCATACTCAGAGAAGAGTAACTCTTGATTACCTACAATATACAACCAAAGAAAAATATCATGTTTTATGGTAAAACTTACGTCAAACAATCTGTAAATCATATCATGAACTCTAGTCTTGTCATAGAAAACAATAACAAACACTTTAGAAAGGTAACTGTTGTATTCCTCCTATACACTTGCTCCACAGACTGCCACAAAGTACCATACCTTCCAGGCTAGCATTGGGTGCATGGTATTCTGCTGTTCAGCTGGTGCTATCACGAAACCCCATGGCTTGAGTGTAGACCGTGCAAGTCTCCCACGCGTTCAAACAATTTTGGGACCACATTCGTTCCAAAGGCCATTTGGACAGGAGAGTATACCGATAGTGGTTTGTGTACTGTGGACTTAATCTCCACAGTCGATAAGAGGCCATCCCTTCGGTCCCGGTGGCGAGATTTTTTTTCCAACAAACTTTTTGACACCCGCACATGCGCATTAAATGATTTATTCTAAGGCATGCCTAATGCGTGTAGCCTGTAAGTGTACGCTGTGTGACGCGTGTAGTGTATTATCCTGTATATTTGAACCGAGAAAATAGACCTTTAAAATCCTAACCCTAACCCAAACCCCAACCCTCATTAATATTCATGGCTTAATTATTCAGGAGTAAGTAAGTGCGCATGCCCGGTGTCCTGTGGAATTTTGTGGCAAGATCCAGTTGGGCAGGAGGCAATACAGAACATTTAGAATGTTCCTCTTTTAGTCCTACTATTGTTTGACCATTTTTACCCTAATGGTAGTATTGCATGTATGTACTGCCAGACTACTGTAACTGTCTGTGTGTGTGCACTGTTACAATGTTTAGTCCTCCAACTGTATGACCATTAATAACAGGCACACAGCTGCAGTTTGTCATAAAAAGAGAAAAGTGCCTCTTGGCAAGACTTGGCACTGTGTTGTTCAATTTCAAACGGCACAGCTGAGATACCAGAAATGTGGAAATTGGCTGGACAGAAAAAAAGTTGCATGCCTGCATTCACTAACATTCAAATGGATTCAAACAACAATATGACTTGGTGATTGTAAATGCATCTACATGTATAATGGCAAACAGCTCGTATTGTGCACAGTTGCTCCATCGTATACAACCATGGATGGTTCTGATTGACCCGTGAATTTACTGACAAATATTCTTTTAAGAGTGAAGAGTTTTTGAGAATGAAAGATGAGACTTACCTCTGGCTGGTCTTGGTTCCTTGATGATATGCTTTGTAATCCAGTTGACCATCTCATTAAATAAGATTCCACACAAGAATGTAACCTGATCAAAAAGAAAAAAATGCAGCAGAAAAATTAAAAATAGCGCTTTATGGCCATGTCACCCTGTGCATTTTACAGACAACCTCGGTCCGGTTGTACGAAATTCTGCTTAACAAATGCCTGCTAAGCCAAAATAAACTGGGACCCAAATTTCTGACACTACAAAATGGCAGACCGTGTTCGTTCACGAAGCAAAAGGAAAAACCACACAATTTTTCGTGATTTTTGTGTTGACCACTCCCTTCTACTTTTCGAACATCTTTCCAACCATATTCATTTTGGCAATGTGTCCCTTTAATAAAAATGTATTTCATACATTTGGAAGTAATAATCTGTGACTATAGAATTTAGTTTTAGGCGTGATACTTCATGGAGGCAACTGCCTCCGTTGCCCCTGGTCATTGCCTCAGTGCCCCTTGAAATGTTCCAGTAGAAACTTTACTTTCCCTCGTAGATGTGCAATGTGCCCCTTGGCATTCCCAAGGATAAACTGCCTTGCCCTAACAACAATGAGTCATCAGGCTTGCTGTTAAAACTCTAAATTATTTCGGTTGACTGAAGAAAAATTTATTTGAGCAGGGCTTTAACCTGCGACCTCCGGATTCACATGCCAGAGCTCTACCAACCGAGCTATCTAGCTGTTGGTAGTCTCCCTACATTGCCAATATCTTTGCTCGGAGGTGCCTTTTATTTTTTCAAGTTCAATAGATTTCATACATTTGTGTACTGAGACAATGGTTTGACAAAACTGCATTGTTTAGAAGGTACTAATTTTGGAGCAAAAAATAATGCTTGAAATTTACTGAAAATCTTTTCAGTTCTTTGGCCCCTTCTTTATTCCATCCAAGTACACAGTGTAGTCAGTGTGCAGACAAGCTAAGATGGTGATCCCGATTTGATGTGTCTTCATGTCCACTTACGCAATTCTTGTCTGTAGGTTTGGGTAACATGACGTACTCCATGTTCCCTGAATGCACATGAATGTTCCCAATTAGCATGTCATTTGGGTCTTGCCTACTCAAAATGACTAACAGACGCTATTAGGAACAGACGCTATTAGGCACAGCCTTAAGTCTCCTGCGTTCTCTCCCAAGAATCTCATTCCCTTCAACAAGAGGGAAAGAATGGCTCAACGTGACCACCAACGTCATTCAAAGTCTCTTTGCATTTAAACAGATCAAAGACGTTCCTCAAGATGTAATATAAGACTTGATGGAGGCAAAGACGGCAATTACTAAAGACTTTTACTGTCGTGGTGCCTAGAGAAATATTCCTGTCAGATATTTGGATTCCCTAATGGAACTTTCCCTCCTTGAGAAAAGCGGATTCTTCCCCCCGTCAATATTTAACTTCCAGGGCCCAATTTAATTCTCTAATTCATTTTAAATTTACTTAACTTATTTTTGATGTCACTCTTTGTAAACTGAATGTTTTTAGTCTCCCGACTTGTTTGGTATTTTTTATTAAAACCAAAATGAAATGAAAAAAATAAAAATAAAAATCATAAAGCTGCTTAAGCACAAAAAGAAAGCACAACAAAATTATGCTTACCAGAACATGGTTACCAGCCGAAATACCATTTCTCATGTACATGTACATGTACCCTCTACGGCTGGTATCATGCCCATGTCTGCTTAGCAGAAAATTGTAAAGCAATATTTTCTGCTTGAGAAGTTCTATGAAATTGAGCCCAGGTTGTTAATACATCAAGACATAAATGTGATCAAATCTTACAGTATGCAATTCCCTTCTGAAGAGAATTAATGTTGCGAAACCAACTAGGATGATGACTGGCGATAGGCTGATGTAAGCTAAGGCCTTGCCGATGATGTCACCTGTATACAGTAACAACAAAAAAGAATTTGAAAATTAGATAAGATCTAGTTTATAGAAATGACAACCAAACTGTATTTTGAGTCTATAAATTCTAAATGATTTCATAAAGCCGTTAAAAGCGCTTAGAAAAATCTTGCATAGTTCCGATGGGTTACCAGCAAATATACCATAAATTCAAAGGTGACTGGTTTTCCTGTGCGATTTAAAGCAATATTTTATGCTTGCTTGGTAGAAAAATCTGATGTTCAGATCAAATTTTTCGCAATCTTATTTTATCCGGGACAGACAAGGAAGCTACAACTTATACAGTACAGTACAGGAAAACTTCATAGCTTGCCTGAACTGTCTGTGTAAATGCATCTTGCTTCAAGTCAGTATTCTATTTCTAATTGGATCTATTTATCATTAGTCCCCCTATGATTTATAATGTATCATCACTATATTCTCTTGGTTCATTTCTTATACCGGAGAGAAATACCTAAGAAGTTCTTTTTTCTGCACCCAAAATGTCTAAGAGGTTCTTATTCGCCAAGGAAATGCCTAAGAAATTCTTAATCTTCAAGAAAAATGTACATTAAGAAGTTCTTATTCTCCAAGGAAATGTCATAAGTTCTTAATCTTCAAGAGAAATGTCAAAAGTTCTTATTCTGCCAACTCAGCTCTACTCTTGAGGCTAAAAGACTTATGGCAATGATGTCACACCCACTGCAAAATGTATGGCTCAGTTCTTAAATTGCCTAATGGTCACTTTAAATGTGATCCCATGGTCATTCCGTTTTGTATTCAAAGAAATGCTTTTTCACAGGTTTGCCTCTCCACTACAAACTAGCCCTGTATTTGTAAATTCATTGTTTAATTATCAGCCATTCTTAAGCTATTACTAATAACATCAACCACTGAGGGAAATGGTACTACGGTTACATTTTTAAGACATAAAGTACATGTACTGTATTTATATCTAAACCTCGTGTGGAAACTCGGACTCATAATATTAAAGAAAGATATTTTCACTCTTGAGACGAGTCTGCATGTGGTTTGGCATTTCTGGGCAATCACCAAGAAAGCCTTGCAGACAATTTCAAGACAAGCGTGACTGACTAGAATGCTACGGAGGATTGACACAAGTGTTTTAAACATTACAGGCTTTTAGTGTCTCCGTCACTTCTTACTCCAGAGATCAAAACCAGAATATTACATTTTTATCAAATATGTGGCTTTTTATGTGCATTTAATTTTTTTTTCATAGTGTATAGGGACTAACGTCAATGTCTGTATCGTTAAAACTGAAAATTTGACAGATTTGTTGATAGCGTTTACAGATTTTTGTTCCCCCACCCCCATTCTTTTTATTCTGAATCTGATGCGGAATCAATTACAAACATTTTGACGTAAGAACTTTGAGCCATCTTTTAAGGATCATGTTTAACATAAAAGTTGAGGGATTGGAATAAATAAAAATTCATGTTTTTCCTTTTCTTTGTCTTGGGAAAATCTAGCAAAGTATCTTTACATCACAAGAGTACATGAAACCTTAAAAGGATTCATCTGAACTTAGTCTTTTTCATGACGTGATCTGCCGGCGTCATCCGACAGTCAAGATCAATGTCTATTTGGAACCAATCGCTAAGAGCTCCATTCAAGACGTGGTAAACCTTGATGCGTGTTACCATCAGATGATTAAAGATGAAGTAACTCAAGAAAAGGGCGTGTCTTGGATGGGTGACTTCTTCTTGGAAATACATTTCATGTGAAGATGAGGAATGCAGAGCTGCCAACATATTTGCATTTTGCAGTCGGGGTGATTTTGCACAGCAATCAGGAAGATATTTGTAATTACATTCAATAATAAGGAAAATTTTTACAATCAAGGAGATTTTCAAAAATTGTCATCAGAACATGGAAAGATTTTTTTTTTTTTAAGGGAACTTTCTTCAGGATTCAGGGAGAGTTGGCAGCTCTGGAAATGTGCAATTATCATGGCATGAATCATGTACTCTATCACATGAACATCAACACTCAGGGTTCTGCCCAGGATTTTTCAAAACTGTAGGGCATTGTTGACTCAAATTTTGGAAGTGTAGCCTGAGCACACTGAATTGGTCCTCAGCTAATATTTTTCACTTGGTGTTTATCTTTGGTTCTAAAAGCCCCACTGTGTAATCTAGGGCATTCTAAACAGGGTTTATCTTTACGAATTAAGATTTGTGTGTATTTGATCTGAATATAGAGCAAGGATCTGAATAAAAAAATATATAAAAAATAATAATAACAATATTTTTCACCCGTATCGGTCGCAATTTGTGCGTATCGCTCTGATACGCTATTAGCTTGTGCATCGAGAGAACCTTGACACCGACTTGTTTTTCTGCTCTTAACATTTTCATGCGAGTTGACCAACTGTTTGAACCATTTAAGTTCCATAGGTTGGGGTTGGGTATGGTGGCACAACTGTGCACAGAACTAACTACTGTACTGTACGTATGCACTGTGTAGTACACTATACATTCACCACTTGATGTCACTATTGTATCAATCTAATCAAACCTAATTTAATCTACTCATTGTTTAAAGTGCACTACATGCAATTATTTCAGCAGACTGTAGTACACTTGTAAAAAGCCCTTTTAAAAACGGCAGTCAAGTTTAAATGTGCGCGTACAAGTAGGTGTCTTCAGTCCATTTCTTCCAACTTGATCTCACCTCTTCTCCTGAAGATGAGCACAGTATAGGCTTACTACTGTTTGAAACGTCAAGACCAAATCGGCTCTTTTCAGAGTCAACACTCCTCCCAAAAGAGATTTACAAATGGTTGTACCCACAAGTTTACTAGTTATAGTTACTTGTTTGATCTACATGTGTTGTGTGATCATTGCTTGCCATATTGGCTTAAAATCAATTAGTTCAAGAGAGATTGAAGCCGTAGCCAGTTGGTACTTTGTTAGAGTCTGCCAAGTTTCCTCAAGGAAAGAAAACAAAAATCAATTCGCCACATATTGAAGGCCTACTGAATCAAATATATTTCTTTATCTTTAATTGATTTGGAAAAAATTCTTTAAAATGTTTTATTGTTTATAAAGTCTTAACAAAAGTGAAAATGTGTACCCGTAACACAGAATATGATTTACGTATACTGATCATTCTTTATTTATTTATGATTTTGCTTTTCACTTTCATTGGCCAGTGGATTTTTTTATATACATGTATATATATTTTTATAGGGCTCGGAAAGCATAGAGTATACCAGGCTTAAATTTAAGTGACATAAGGGTAAAAACCACAAAAGATTTTCTTTATCACCAACGCAATACATCTATTTAACTATTGCAGTAGCTTCTGCTAAATCTGAATTGAACCCGGGCCGCTTTCACAAAGAATTAAGACCCATCATCATAACTGTGTATCCAAGGTTTTAGCCAGGATTTGGTAAAAGGGTGTCCAAATCTGCTGGAAATTTAAAAACTGGGTGTCCAAATTGTTCACTTACAATACATTTACATGTAAATGACAGATGAAACAGGGTGTCCAAATTTAAAACAGGGTGTCCAAATTTAAAACAGGGTGTCCAAAAGACACCCAGACACCCCTCTGGCTAACACTATGCGTGTATCACTATCAATCTTAATTGCTAAGCAAAGTGTGACGTCACAATACCAATTGCTCTCAGCTCTTTGAAAAATCAACCATTGGGCTCTTATAGTATCACTGGGCAAGCTTTGTGGTCTAGTGCAGTGGTAAGACATTTTCTCTAGATTGGTGGGGGTTGTGGGTTCGAACCCCCACCAGAGTAGTATGGCTCAGGCCAAGGTTTTAGCCAGGATTTGGTAAAAGGGTGTCCAAATCTGCTGGAAATTTAAAAACTGGGTGTCCAAATTGTTCACTTACAATACATTTACATGTAAATGACAGATGAAACAGGGTGTCCAAATTTAAAACAGGGCGTCCAAAAGACACCCAGACACCCCTCTGGCTAACACTATGGCTCAGGCTATTTTCCATATGGACTTTGTGCTTACAATGTACACACATCGATGTACATGTATGGTAAAAACAAAAAATAATATTATTTCTCTCCGACTGCTATAAACTTTCATTTAAATGGTTACAGTACAGCAGATAATGATCAAACTTATTTTTTCAAGAATTGTTTTCCGCACAATCCTTTTATGCAAACTAAACACACTTTGTTAGTAAAACAAACAAATGAGGGAAAACTGCATAAAAACTGCCCGAATATTTACTGCGCTTATAAAAACATTAGCTGGCAAATGTGTATGTTTTTAGCCAAGGGGAAGCAAAGAAGGAAATCGGGTCACAGAACTTTTCAGACTTTGCTACATGTCGAAGATTGAGTAAATTACATTAGCTTCACAAAAAGAAAACATGTGCAATGTATCTGCATCTGCATCTGTTGTTTACTGTACAAACTCCTTGAATCAGTGCCCTTTTAAACGGGGGAAAAAGTACCTACATGTAAAGGGCCATATGACTCAAACTTTGGGACAGTATACTTTTAGTTTTTGGAACCATTTGATTGTTTTAGTCCTGTAAATGAAGACAAAAGATATTTACAATAAAACTAACCTTAGATTAGAAGCAAATTTAATTTCAGAAGGCGCTAGCATTTTTGAGATATTGCTGAAAATCTTGGCAGTTAAGTCCATGAAGAATAATCCGTAATCGGAATACACAATCTGAAAAATGTTTCATGAAACATTTCTCAGATTGAAATTGTTAAAGATTTTTTTCTCAAAAAGTTATACATTATGACTATCAACAGCTGCAATGCTTCTTACCAAGTAAGTCTTTATTTTTGGAGAAATAAAAGGTAGGTAAACCCTCCCTTTGATTGATAAATTATGGGTTTACAATTTATACAAGGATTTGTAAAGTGAAAAAGGTATGCCCTTTTACCCTAATAAAATGTATTTATAGTTCTCGTTAACCTAATTAACTGTCATGCATTCCCCATCCAACTACCTTCCCTCGAACAAAACAGTAACCCCCTTCATTCAACAAGTTCCAGCCTCCCTGCAACACAACTTAGTTTTGAGTTTTGTACAATTTATTTGTGGGAAGCACCCTAAAAACTAAGTAAGTTTAACATATATATTTTTAATTTACCAAATAGTAACATGCTGGTGTAGAATCTACCAAAAGATGTAATTACTTAACATTCTTAGTAGTTGTAGGACAATTAATTAACAACAAAATAGGCAGTAATTTTATTCGAATACACAAATAGAGGGCGCCCTCCCTAGCCCTTCACGACAACACAGGGTGTGTTTGCAGCACAGAGAGAAAGGTGCTTTGCATTTACAATACTCACTACTTACCGTCAGGATATTCAACAAAAGTGAGGGAAACTGGTCGCCATTGCACATCCGTTTCGGCAGTGGGTTCTCTTCCTCCCTCCTCCATTATCTTTCAGCAGCTGTAATAAATCAATCTTGTTCTTTTCTCAAGAAATTTAAACCCATTCCTCAAGTGAAGTTGCAGTTGTTTATACGCTGTCTCCGTATGTGTGAGCGCGCATATGCGATGCAAGAGTGGCCGGCTGTGCATTAAGGATGGCCAGAGTGAATTATTTTTGAACGTGTATTTCGTACAGAAGTCATATCCAATTTTGATGGCACGCGCAAAATATAAATTTAAAAAAACTTTATACATAACATTATTTAGGAAATTATACTTTAATTAAAACAATACAGTTATCCTTTTGGGGACTTGGTAATAAATTGAATTTCTTCACATTCCATAGAGTAAAAACTAAAAAAGATAAATATGCTTCCCTGCTGGTTTTAAATCTGTCCCAGCCATGCATGGGCGTCTTCCAAGCCGTTCCATACAAACAAAGAAACAAGAAAAGGGTAAATCTAGATCTGCTTCATTGCAATCTAAGAATAAGAATAAATATCACATTAATATTATAATATGTTTGTCATTTTGAGATCCCCCACCTGCACACACCCTGGAGTGTGTCATACCTCTGTTAACGTCAAGTGTATGTTTGAATTGATTATAATTTGTAACCCTTTTCTCGTTCTCTCAACGCGATTTTTCAGCAAGTGGGCTGTTCTATTAATTAGGGGGGTTCACATATATTTGTAGTCAATTTAAAAACTGTTTGTAAGTTAAACTATACTTTTTTTTTTTTTTACAGTAATTTTTTTATTTAAAAGTTTCATTTATACTGTAATAAATAGGTTCATAAGTTCTAATAAACCGAATAGAGTTTAAAAAATAATGAATATATTCTTACAAACCCTGTACGAAAAAATAAAAACTTCAAGTCACAAATCCAAGATGGCAGCCCCCATGACCAAAACACCTCACGCTCTCTCGTTGAAGATTCTGGCCGAGTGTAGCACAACAAAAGCAAGAACATGCAAACTGAAACTTCCACATTACACAGTAGATACTCCAGTATTCATGCCGGTTGGAACTCAGGGAACCATGAAGAGTTTAACGACCTCACAACTCGAAAATGTAGATGCTCAATTGATACTTGGAAATACTTATCATCTTGGAATGCGTCCGGTAAGTTTTGCCTTGCCCCCCCCCCCCCCCCCTCCCCCTTCCCCAAAAACCTAACGTTAGCCTGTCTCCTTCCCGGCCTTCTTGGCATGCGTAGGAGGATGGTGAAACACACAATAGGGTGTATACTTTTGCAATAATATCCCAAATCAGATCATTTGTTAATTAATGTATTGTTATTGTTTTTGTTCGATCCTCAGGGTCCAGAACTTTTGGAAAAAGCTGGAGGTCTTCACAAATTTATGAACTGGAAGAGAGCACTGCTCACGGTGTGTGTAATTCAAATCAAATTCAAAAGCTACTGACAGTGACACCCTGTCCTGCTTTAATGCCATTAATAGTGTGTTGTGACATTCTGTCAATTTAAAAGGGACTATTTGAAATAGTCTGCCATTTAGAAGAAAGGGTTTTGAAGAAAGTACTGAGCTATTTAAAAGTGAATTGGGAGAGTGACCTTAGATTTTAAGAAAAGTTAAGAATAATATTCTCCTGGACGTAATCTTCCTAAAATATGCGGTCACTCTTGTTCCTATCTCTTCAATGTTTCTGTTTGACCTATGAAGTTGAACTTTGCACAATTTGTATTTTGGAAAAATTTCCGTAACTTGCCACCACTTTTTCCCTCATTTTTACAAAAAGGAATATCTCATTTGAGTAAATTAGATACTATTTTATTTCATAATGTATGAAAAGGTGTTGGCAGGATACAAAAAAAATTCCTATATTTTTTACAAGAACTTCTACTGTAGCATTTATCTTTCTACCCCTGACCCTGCAGGACAGCGGAGGATTCCAGATGGTCTCACTTGTCAAGCTGGCAGAGATTACAGAAGAAGGGGTCAAGTTTCAGTCTCCATATACAAAGGAAGAACTTTTACTGACCCCTGAGAAGTCTGTTGAAATCCAGGCTAGCATCGGAGCTGACATCATCATGCAACTTGATGATGTTGTACATAGTTTGACCACAGGGCCTAGGGTCGAAGAAGCCATGTACAGGTAATAATGTCAAAGGTCTTGATCTTATAACAGCTCAAGCCTTTTTACATTTAGAGTTTGCCCTCAACTTTTTGAATGGCTAGCGAGCAGAACCAGTCATCTTGTCAATGACTGGTCCAGCTTTTTCACAAATCCATAGCTCATATCACAATGGACGTTTTTCAACACTGAACTAGCCAGCTGGACCACTTGGAGTGAATTTTGCCTGGTCCTCAGTTGTTTTAACAAGCAGTTTTTGCCAGTGGACCACAGTTAAGGAAGAATGCTGACATTCACACGATTGTCTCCAAAATGGCAGTTTTGAAATTAGAATCAAAACTGAAACACTGTATCTGAATTGACTGTTTGAATTTTATTGACAGGTCGATCCGCTGGTTAGATAGATGCATTGCTGCCCAGAAACGCCCTCATGAACAGAATCTCTTCGCAATCATCCAAGGAGGTTTAGATTCTAATCTAAGGACTATCTGTGCTAAAGGTGAGTATACATTCATCATTTAAAATCAAGGATACTTAAACAGAAAACAGTTCAATTACAAATTTTACAATTCTATAAGTGAATCATTACAAAACAAACAAACAAACTAATGAATCAATATTATAAATGACCTTAACAAAAACTTGAGAAAAAATATATTGAATTTTCTGCTGCTGTCTTGCAATTCAACACATCTGTGTTGGTTTTACCAGTGTGAAAGTTCAGTACTTCAAAAGTTCTTTGTCGTTTTAAACCTGTTTTATCATTCTAAATAAACCACCAAAGTACAAGTGTCAATTTCAACTAATCCCCAAAACGATATCAATTGCAGAAATGATTAAAAGGGATACCCCTGGCTATGCCATCGGAGGATTGAGTGGAGGTGAAGAGAAAGATCATTTCTGGAAGATGGTGACTTTGTCTACTGATATACTGCCGGGAGATAAACCTCGATACTGCATGGGAGTTGGGTAAGACATTGAGAAGATGCCATACAACCTGACTTGATTGATCCTTATCTTGAGCAGAGCAGGCCTGGAATTTCATCTTTGAGAGGGAAAGCCCATAATTATTTACTTTGCAAAGGGCACTTCCATTGGAAAATCTTAAAGTCTATTGGGAACATTTGAAGGGGCACCAAGGCCAAGACCAGGGGCAACAGAGGCCATAGAGGAAGTGGCTTGATGTTCATCTTATGGGTAAGGTGGTGAATGATGATGCCAGATTTCCAGAGTGGCAAGGTGACCATTTTCCTTGACCTTGGAATTTCTCTTCTTTTAAAATGTTCCCATAAAGGCCCTACTGTAAGATTTTATGTAAAAGTGAAAGGAATGCCTTTTCTGTGTTTTTCTTTTTTAGATATGCTGTTGATTTAGTTGTGTGCTGTGCATTAGGAGTGGACATGTACGACTGTGTGTACCCCACAAGAACAGCCGTAAGTATTTCAGCTAGTTATACAGAAAATTTAGTAAAGATTCTGTGACTCTTCAAACAATACTTTAGGCTTCACTTTAGGCTTCACTTTAGGCTCTGTCATTAATCATAAAAGAGGTGTATGTTCTCAGCACAGAGGCCTCAAAGTTACTGACCTATGTCAAGGCAAATAATCGACAAAAGCAAAATGCTTGGAGTATTACGCCTGGTTCACACAAGCCCACTTTCTTTCTACCCCTCTCCCTCCTCTAGAGATTTGGTTCAGCCCTTGTGAGATCTGGTCAGCTCCAATTACAACACAAGCAATACGCCAAAGACCTCCGACCAATTGATGAGAAATGTCGGTGTTCTACCTGCCTGAACTACACCAGGGCTTACCTCCATTCCATCGCTGGGCGGGAGACTGTGGCATGCCAGATCATCAGCGTACATAACATCAAATTTCAGGTGGGAACGATTTTTATTTTTTCTCTGCTTGATTTACTTTGAGCAGGCATGATATTCTGATGCCAGTGGATTTTTTCGGGGGGGGGGGGGCAACTCAGAAATTTCTGTAAGATGGTTTATTAGTAAGGGCCAAATATCATGCCTGTTTGAGCTGACAATACAATTGTTTACATGGGCTATGCATGTTGAGAAGATTGAGTGAAATCCAAAAAATATTTTTGTTACAGTTCAACTGACTAAATATACCTTATTAAATGTGAGTTTTAAGAATCAAGGGAGTCTTTGTCTCCAGATTTCCTATGTGTATTTTACGGTTGTGCCATCAGCTAGCTAGATGTATCTGGGGTGCCAAGTCAGCCAAATTAACGACCTCCTTTTCCTGTCTTTCCTCCAGATGGATCTTATGATAGATATACGACAAGCCATCTTAGATGATCGCTACCCAGACTTCATCAAAGACTTCATGAAAGTTGTTTACCCTACTGGAAACTACCCTACATGGGTTATAGACTCGTTAGCGTCTGTTAATGTGGCTCTAGATACAAGCTGATCAGACTTTAACAAAGACCTCAGGATAGTTTTCTGAAACTGGAGAAGCCTCCCAATCTGGCTTGAAGACTTCTCAGTAAACCGTGCTTCCTTAGAGAGGACAAGCATCATCAGAGAGGTCATGGAAGTTGACTAATCCCAAAAGACTTCATCATTTCACTTTAAAAAACTGTCAGCAGTTGTAAAGTAGAGGTTTTTAACCTTCTTTTTTTATCCGGCACCTTTTATTTGTCCAGAAAATTAATGTAAGCTGTTAACATTACAGTAGCAGACCCGTTTTTTAAAAGGGCAAGGGCACCAAGGTGTTTTTTCCTCTATGAGGAAGTTGTAGATTTCAACTGGAAAATTTCAATGGAGGCTATTGCGTCTGTTGCGTCTGTTGCCTCTGTGAAGTATTGGTTCTGCAAGAGAATTATCTCAAGATGTTCGTTCCCAAAGAAACAACAGAAAGTGCACGCAAAGTTACAAAGAATGTCTGTCACTACTTTGTTGTTCAATTTCATCAAAAGTGTATTTAAATTATTGTGTTCTTTGGGACCTGCCCTCTTTGGGGCCTACTTTCTTTAGGGCATTGTCGCTTTATGGCTAGTCGCTTTGGGGGCCTTGTCTTTTTGAGGGTATAGTCTCTTTGTGGCATTTTCTCTTTGACAATGTCAGACAACCCTGAAATTTGAAGTAAATCGTCTCTCACAAAGACCACATGGAAATCAATTTTTATACCATATTTTTTAAATATCAGATGTAGAAAACAATATACTTGTTTTAATGTTCTAATTTTCTGTCTCTGTAAGAAAAAATACATATTGGCCAAATAAAAGGAAACTCTGTTTATATGCTGAAATAAATAAGTCATTATACTAAAGACAAACTGTTGACCGTAAATTGTTTTGTGTGTCTTTTTGAAAGCATTTTACAACCTTGCAGAAGTAAAGAAAACGACTTTTTAAAGAGCTTAGAAACACAAGTTTCATGTGCTTTCCCTTATCTTGTAATGAAACATGTATACAGCAATCCTTCACCGATCTTGAACTCTTGGTGGCAGCAGATACCGCCATTATTGCGGTGGTACTGCGCTACCTAGCGACGGGTTTAAGCGATTTGCAAAGTGAAAGTCCAATAACCCGCGACTGATCAAATGATCGCCGTGTAGCCCAAACCTTATACCAGTCGCTAGGCAGCGCAGTACCACCCAGGTACACCGCAGTAATGGAGGCATATCTGCTGCCACCAAGAGTTCAAGATCGGTGAAGGATTGCTGTTACATTTCCCAAAGTTGTATCACGCAAAACTTCTGCCCAAATTACTATTCCTTCACACAAAGTGGACAGATATGCATCAAGTACATTGTAGTCTTACAGTTCGTTTTCAAAACCATTTTTGAGATGATCATAATCATAACCATATTACAGCATTTGTAAGGCGCACTTTTCTGTAAAAACATTAAAAGGAGCCGGTCTATAGAAGAAATTTTGAAGACAGTAATTTTATAACCAGTCACCGTCTCGCAATGACGAAAACTCCCGTAAACAGAAGATTTCTTGTCGCAGCAGGAGGCAACGGATTGTATATAAATAAAAGGATTTATCAGAACATACTTGAAGGACCCCAACGTCTTAGATGGGATACATTCATCTAATAGCCATTTAATCAACTCGTTCAATTCAAAGGGAATTACACTATGCGGTTTCCATTTATTCTCATCTATTATCTGTATCAAATCAGACCGATTTATGTTTTTCCGTCACCATCATTCATTCACAAAAAGACCAGAACAGAAAGGTTTTTTCTTAAGATGTTACCATACCACCTTTACTTATAATATTTTAATAACATTTCTCAGGTGATATTTACAATTCCTTTCAAAACTCAATAAACAGAATGTGTACGTCCCTTTGTAATGTTATACACAAAACCTCCACGCACCAGAATATTCTTTGACAACTGTATTTGAGTTGCCTGTAGGCCTTCACATTTCCCCCGGCTTCGTCCATAGAGCAAGGACAGAGCTTTGTCCATTTTCTCCGATTGTACCCAGCAAAGTCTATACAGCCCTATTATATTGCATAATGTATTTTTTTCTTTTCATACCAATTACCACCCAAGTGAGCACTGAACATCAACAATAGGTCCCACTACCGTAATCCAGTAGGTCGATTCGTGAAGAGGTTCCGGTATGAATAGACGGCTACGCACTCAATGGAGGACAAAAAACATTAGATGGATCCCGCAGGAAGGTTACGGATAACCAGAACACATCACATGGCAACGTCTCTCCGTTCAGACCACAACCCTAATAACATAAAAACAATCAATAGGTACACGTAAACGTTTACGCAGGTTGGGGAGTTCATCAAATTAATAATGATGCTATCTACTGTCGCCAAACCCGTGGAGTTGTGATCATTGTAATTGCGGGCTAGAGCCTTAACCAAGCCATCAAACCTGATTCCATTTAGCTTCAGAAGGTCGCTTTACTCAGGGTTTACTCAAGTTCCTTGAAAATCGAACCGGTGACTAGTAAGTCAAACATTTGTGTATGTATAGTAACAATGACGTCCGAGTGTTGATATAAGACGTTCACATTCAACGAACTTACGTTGACGATTTCGTTCACACAGTGTAATGAGAGTAACATCGCACCCTTTTGCAGCAGTTAACGGGATTCAGTTTGAAGGCTTTCCTGTTGTAGTTGCGGCTTGTGTTTTCTTTCCTTCATAATTTATTGAAAAGAAGACGACCCGGATCATCTTCGCTCGGATGCTTCACTGTGCTGTGTGTGCATACAAGATTCTAAAATCGGATCAGCCTTCGGGACTTAAGGATATCTCTCGCCAACAGAACCATCTGAAGCAAGTAGTTCGTCTCGTCTATACATCTTTATTGGATGCTCGTGATGAGAATGTTTACAAACGTATAATTTCGACAACTTTGTTGAACAGGGAAAAAGTATTGCTGAGAATTGCTATTATTCAAGACATTCTCCTGAAGTTCGTAAGACGGTATTACCTGGAACCTAAGACCGCTTGTGAGACAAGGGAGACTCTTAGCTAAGCAACGATTTCAATGAACTGAGAAGATGATTCTATAAAACAAGAATCACCATGTGATAAACAGTAATCATGGGATCAGGTACTTCCAAGAAACAGGAGAAAGTAAGGAGAGTTACCGAAGTGGTCAGGTGAGTACACTTTTGTTTGTGTGTAACCATGTTAAACCATGTAACCATTGGTGTAGTGGTGACTTCAACTCTCATATTTTATTGCAGTATCCTAAACAGTAGCAATGTTTAAAGGGGGACTCGAAGGTTAAATTCAGTTTTATGGTCCTCTGATTTTCCAAATGATAGTCTCCTCATGAAAATGGGAAACAAATCAAGTCTCTAACCTCGGATAAAACTGTGTCCTCTGTTTTTCGTATACCCTTCCAAGTGCAATTTTCAAAATCCAAAATCGTACGATGACGTCACGTTTCACATGGCCTTTACATTTTTGTACAAAGAATTTTGAGTTCATTCCTGAATTTTGACGATATTCAATCAAAACATCACTGCATTGGACCTTTTCACTATCACACACAAATCCTTTTTAGGAATGTACAGAACCTTTGTTTAGTTGTTATTTATTGTTAGTTCTTGTTTTTCTGTCTTAATGTTGTTCCTCGACAAGCGCTGCTTTTTCGGAACATGCCTCCGCATCATCTAAGTCATTGTATCCTCTAATTACTATAGTGTTAATGTGGAAATAAATGATTGTTACTTTAAATGTGAATTTGTTTCGATGTCTGATTACTTCATGTCCCAATTTTCGCTCTGGAAGTGGGTATCAAATAAAAACAGCATTTAACACCATTACAACTTGAGATTGTAAACTTTCATAAGGACCCAGTCTATTGGAAATTGAATGCATCACACAATTGAGTTAGACCTGGGAGCCCCTCTAGAACAGCAGAATACATTGGTTCTTTTTATCACTCTTGTATGAAACAGTGTGGCTAAAGCTTTTGAGGATGCAGGGAAAAGGTCAGCAGAGAAGATGGCCCTTCAGACAGGAGAAAAGCAAGGAGGACGAGGAGTAAACAATAGAGAGGTTGTTCACAAAGGAGATGTCAATAGAGAGGTTGTTCACAAAGGAGATGTCAATGGGGAGAAAGTTCACCAAGGAAATTCAAGTGGAAAGGGTAAGTTAAGATAACAATAATTGAATCATGGAAATGGAGTTTACGGAGAGTTCTTTAAAGTTTTTTGGTATACTTATGCGGTTCTCGCATTGGGCTCAAATCTTATCTTGCCAAATATTGTCTTGTCAATATCTACTTTGTTCGTTCTTTTAAAAGAGTTGTACTTCGTAGTTTGACATTGTCGTGAGTAAATTGGTGATTTGTATTGTACTATTTATCCTCTTTAACAGAGCAACAGATTCAGATGAACGGGGATGTTAGTCACGTGGCACTATCGGACACACCAATAGAAAACGGAGTTAATGATGAAGAAGATGAGTTGATGCTAAGCAACGCATCTGTCAAAATACAGAGGTATCTAGAGTGAAATCTTATTATTATTTGTTATAAAATGTAATAAGTGCATCGGGGAGAACTTTACCCCACGCCAGTTTGAGGAGGTCTAGATAGCAGACACCAAATGGATTCATAAATCGTTTATTAACAAAATATATAGTGTAGTCAACCTGCGAACTGTACTCGATGACGAATTCACTCTCGTCTGCAAAAAGTGAAAGTCTGACGAGAATTATTACAATTGACATCATCAATAACTGCCACTGGGACAATAAGTTCATTATGTAAAAGGAAATTAACAATTAGGCGATCGCTATGGCCTATTGTGCCTTAAGTGAAGCTCAATTGGAGATACCAGAACTTGGATATAATCATTTATACACATAAGTTACACATAATTTATGCATCCAGTGGGAAGGTTGACGCAATAAATCTCGAAGGAGACCTTAGACGAAGGTCTTCTTGATTTTATACAATAACTATGAGCAGAAAACTCAGTAATTGGGAGATTTATCTTCGCAGTGTGTTTCGTGGCTACCAAGAGAGAAGTCTGCGAAGGAAAGAGACCGATATGGCGATAAAAATACAACGGTGAGTGAAACAACATGGCGACTTAAACACTAACTTACACATAAATATTATAAAGAATACAGTAACTGTATTACAGATTATAAACTGTAATCTGACAGTTCAAAAAGATTTTGTTTAGTTTTCACAAAACAACTAGAAGCTTTATGGCGTGTGGTGACAGCCATGTATCATCCTATAACGAATGGATTTCTGGTTTTGAGAGGGGAAACGAAGTTGTGGTAAATTTGGTATCCCGTGTGTGTTTGTTCTTTAGCATTTACCGACGTCGTTCGTCTCAAAAGAAGGAATCCACAGAAGCCGCCATATTGGAAATGAAAGATGAGGTGACCCCTGTACCTGAAGAAACACCGGCAATGGAAGAGCCAACACATGGTATTGAAACTTTCTAAAATTAGCCAAGCTACTGAAATTAAAATGAAACCTTCCACAGGAAAACAAACAATGATATTATTTTTATGTGTATGTTGCAGATAATGACAAGCCAGATCCAAGTAAGACCACCAAGGAATGGCTCAACAAAACACCAACCAAGCCTAACACCAAAACAAACATTGTTGGAATTGGTAAGGAATGGCTATCTGACCCTATAGTATTACCTTTTGTAATTGAATATGTGTAATAAATAGGTAGGTAAAATGGCAGACTTGGGAGACCTACCGTGGTCTGGTAAAGCTGTATTTGAGTTAAAAGTCATTACTCTACTACTTAATGATCATGAAATTACTTGGTACATAGCACTGGAGAGCTGTTGATATTATAAAACATTGTGAGAAACGACTCCCTTTGAAGTAGTGTAGTTTTAAAGAAACGGGTAATTTTTTACCCCAAACTTTGAAACTGATAAAAAACGGGCATCTTAAAGCACACAGTTCTATGCTATGCAACAAGGGTTTTTTCTCTTTCATTAATTTGCTTGCAACTTCGAGGACCAATTGAGCCCAAATATTCGCAGATTTGTTATTGGGATACACGATCCCTTGTTGGGATACACCAAGTGAAGATACTTGTCTTTGACAATTACCAAAAGTATAACCTGCCTTTTAACACTCTTTTCAAAAGATACACAATAATTAGGGGAAATACAACCTGTACAGCAGACAGTTTTCAACCAAATATTTTTCATTTCTGACATGATAGGGCAACAGACCAAAGAGGATTTCATTGCATTCCAAGATGAGATCACAGAATTGAAATGGTATGCTGAACAACAGTTAGAGAAGGCTATCTGTGGAAGTGAATTCGTCGGGCCAAGAATTGTGGTGAGTTCACGCCAATAATGTAAAAAACAATCAAGCAAAATTCTCAGAATGTTCGTCCTTCGGATGGGACGTAGTAAGCCGTAGGTCCCTTGTGTTGTACGTAAAAGAACCCACACTTATCGAGAAGGGGTTTGCCCGCGTGTGTCTGGCATGCCAGTGGCTGCTGAATGCGCCGCAGTACCTTGTAAACCCAGTTATAAGGTGCTACATAAATTTTGTCTCATAACTAAAAAAGAAATTAAAAACCTGTTTTATGTTTTTATCTGTTCAGCGCATTGATATCCTATCGGTAGATATGTGCGCTACATAAGACTAGTATTATATAATTATTCACATGTAACTCAGATTAACAAAAACACCTGTGAATATAATTAGTTACATTTTCAATCGTCATGTTTGTAAAAATTAACCATTTATGTCCAACGTTCATCCAGACACTTGAGCGTTTACTCTTTTTCTCCCGAGGCAGTTGGTTTCGTCGAAGGTTCCGAAAGGCGATTTGTTGACGAAGATTGTGAAAGACAATGTACTTATATTTCACTATGTAAGTAGATTTTGTTAATTTTAACTATTTAAATAACCAAGTTTAATTCTTCGAAAGAAAAGTAATCGTAAAATTAGAACAAGTTATTTTTAGCAACCTTTTTACAGTTTGTTTGAATGTCTAAAATCTTTTCGTCATGTATCTGGTAAAAATCAGTAATCACGAAGTAACACTAATTAACAATGATAGAAATACAAGTCAATAATAATAACTATTGCATTTTTTAATTTGCCCCAGGATTTTAACAAGGATACGTTTGATGTCTTGCTAGGTAAGAATTTCAGTGTATAAAATTTCAATGTAATAATAATTCAACACAATGGTTGTGAATCAAATATACCACAGACCATTTGTTAATCTGTGATCAATTTTATAACATTATTTGAAATATTTTGAAATTTTAATTTATGTTTATTCTACTGTTCACCCCCATCCGCAGAAAACATTCAAGTGAATCTTGAGGCTTTCAAACCCGGAAGTAAAGCCAGATCGATCTGCATTTATTGTCAGGTAAGTGTCAATGAAAATAAATTGTTTTACTTCGAACAACTCCTTTATATGGAGACATAAATTGGAAGACATATTGAACAGGATGTGGGAAGGTAAGCTTTTGCAGCTTCTTCATTATTGTGCAGTATCTACTCTTTGCAACTTTTATATAGCGTTTTAAGCTTTTGTTCAATGTCATTTCTTCCTTGTGGGGGATTAATTAAAGTTTTCTTATGTATAATGTTTTGAGTTTAAGTTCGATTAACTTTTTGCAATATTTCACGTTATGATTGTACAATCTTTTGTCTTTATATATGCCCACTTAACTTTGTACAATATGTTGACGTTTTACTCGGTTATAACCGTGTACAACACTTTGACGTTAGGGCCTATGCTTTGCTTTTTTCAGGGAGGTCCTGGTTTTATGTACATTCGCAGAGGAAAAGTTGTTACGGTTGCAAAATTGAAAAAAGAAAGAGAACAGGATCAAGTCAGGTATGTTACAATATATAAAAGAGTCAAGAATAATATTAACATATCCATGGGTGAAGAAACTATTTATATTTAGTTAAGTACAAGTCAATAAGCACGTTAATAAACTTGAGGTAAATTAGTTCCATTTTAGACAAAAGTTAATAGTCTCAACAATTAATCATCACTTTCTGGAAAAGGGGTCTCTTTGAGTGCGAAGTTGACTTAGCTTCTATCCCGCCAAAGCAATTGGACAAGGTTGACGGACCTATCTTTCACGTAGAGTACTGCAGACATTTCGCCATAATTGTTGTTAAAGGTTGACACATACTTTGTCCCAATACAATAAAGCATTTTTGGGACGCTAGGTGGCAGCAGACTCACCAGTTAAATCCATTGTTCTCGGTAATGTGCGCATGCTCAGAACTACGAAAACAATGGAAATTTATCTGGTAAGTCTGCTGCCACCTAGCGTTCCAAAGTCCATGTAAAAGCTCGTAGAGACCGTTTGTTTTATTTGTCACAATCGACAGAAAAAACCTGTTTTAGTTAGTTAAGAAATTATTAATACTATTATTTTTTTCAAAAATGGTTTGTACATATTATTTTGTTTACAGTGCATTTCTTTATTTCTTTTCACGATTCCCTCTCCCAGGTTCTTCAAGGAAATGGGAAAGGTCATGTCGAAGAAAGAACCATTGAAGTCTGTCATACATGTGATGGGATGTAACATGCCTGGGAACGAAGGGGAAAGGGTTTGTAAATCTAGCAACTCATTATATTACCTCATTTACATTTGAATACTAAGCCATCAGTGCACTGATGGCTTAGTATTCAAATGTGTGTGAACAAAAAAACTCCACTAGTCCACGACGGTTTAAATTTACAGAGTATTTCTGTTAGTTTATAGCTTGCATGCATGCCTATACCTAAAAATCACCATGACAAAACTGCAGCCGGTCGCCCGTTCCATTGCATACGTGCGATTTGAACTTTTTTAGTGTTTGTTGCATTATCAAAGCATGAAATTAATATTGTAATTTTCTTATTTGTTTGCCTTCCAGCTCTTTAGTCATCTTAAAGACATAGTGAAACCAAGTATCGTTCGCTTTGAGGCCCCTCTTGAACTTTCAGCTGCAGGTATGGATCTTTTAAATCGCATAAACACAATCTTCTAAATGAACACGGTGTTGCTTTTTGGAGGTACAAAAAATAAAACCCCAAAACAACAATCGTAAATCTTTGTTCACTGTTCAATGAACTCGGAGGTAAAACAAAATTAAAAAAATAACCGTAAATCTTTGTAGTTCAATGTTCAACAATTTGGGATAGGAATTGTTGATATTACCATTCATTATTATTCATGACACATTTCAATTTTTGTATAGGTGTGGAAATGATTGAGACATACTTTGATTTTGAGAAGTACAAGACATGGCGAGCAAACAAGCATCTGAAGTTAGACTTGGACTTATGAGCAACGGAAGTCATTCATCTACACATTTACGAAATGCCCCAGTTTGAACTATGTGACGCACGGTTTATAGAACGGATCGACGACGCCAAAGTACCCCTATTCACTACTTGCATGGACCCACCATGTTCGTGTAGAGTCTCGACTTCATGCTTTGTATTGTATTTATGCATCTGTTTGGATGAAAGTGTCATTACATTACCATGACATTACAGAGTTATAATGCTTCTATTCACCGCTGTTTCCAATTCCAGGCTCACATGCAAATGGCGAATGATAAGCAGCTAATTGCAATGCCAGACGTTTTCTGTAAATACTGTTAGAATGTATATTATTTATGTTCAGATTTGTATAATTAGTTAATACATTCCATTTGTGCGAAGTTTTTTAACAAATTTTGACCACAATATGTTGTGAAATGAATTTTTGTTTTGTGTGCTCTTTGTGGCTTTAAAAAGTTATGAAAATGAAATAATTATTATAACTACTACATGTTCAGCTCTACGTATTGGACCGGTTTCAATTACCACAGATGATTTTATTTGGAAACTTGAATTTGTACAAGAAAACCAAATTGACTGCATTGTCATCAGGTGTACGCATAACCTGTTGTATTGATGTAAATTTAATTTATAATGTTGAATATACATACATTTTTGGAAAAAATTAACAACACATGGAGTTGAAAGTATTCTCTTTCTATTGTAAGAGTGTAATAATCTAATTTGAAAATTTCTTTCTCTCAGCTAACAATCATCAAACAAGCAAAGGGCAGCAATTATTCAAGAAAATGATCAGTTTATTGCCGTTCAGTCCAATACTTACATGAAAGGACAAATTAGTCAACTCTAATGGTAGATTGTTTCTAGGTTATATACAGAGAAACAGAGAGTGAATAATTCTAGCTATATAGTTGATACTGGATTAAAATCTGTCAGATGGGTTGAAGAATATATTGTTGTGAATTTACTTTCCATTATTTCCTTGCAACTTCAATGACCTACTGAGCCCAAGTTTTCACAGGTTTGTTATTTTATGCATACGTTATGACACACCATATGAGGATACTGCCTTACTGGTCTTTGACAATTGGCAAAAGCATACACTGCCTTTAAAAATCCACTGCAGGTTTGCCTTTGAACGTTTTTCAGTGACAAGCATGGTGACCAACTCTTTACACCATTAGATTTCTTTAATGATCCGTATCTCATATTAAAATATATGGGATGCTTTTCAACACTGTACTAGCCAGCCAAACCATTGTTAAGGGAGAATTGCCACACGGATGCCTTTATTGGGTTGAGCATACATAAAAATTCATATTTTGATCTATAGTAGACTTGTATGCAGCGAATTGTACATGCAGTTGTAGGTTTAATTCTGGTCATTTTCGGCAAATGAGCGGCCAGTTTCACTTCCTTCGTATTCACATGTTTTTTGCCTCTTTAGTTGGAATCGCCATTCAATTTATTTTTGACGCATGCGAACTTAATTATAAATATATAGTTTTATTCAATTTAACTTATAAGGCGGTTTTTTTCTAGCCATGTCAAATCAGATTTCAATTTAGCACAGAAGACCCAAATAGAGATTTCTACAAGAATGTTACTTTCGTTTTCATTTTGCGACAAGCGATACTGCAAGATAGGCAAACAAAACAGTGCAAACCATGCTCGCTTTCTTTCTGTTTCTTTCTTTCTGTGATCTTTGTTTCTTTCTTAAGTGCTTTCACTTACACTGCAAAAACGGTGGTGTTAACATTGACAGAAGGAATATAGTTGGAATGTTTTGTATTAACAGATGCACTACCCTCATTTACCGGCAAGTTACAACTGAAGGATTGTGAACAATCAACAATAAAATATACATGTATAAAAATAATTACATCTAGAAAATAGAAAAAAGTTGTTATCTTTTAGTGTTAAGCTGCAGTACACTAATAATGAAATACAATTTACTTGCAACAATTTTGACATTGTTTATATGAAAATGGGAAAGAAGAAATTAATGTAGCCTTATTCCAAGACTAATATGTAAAGTTATGTAAATTAAACACAATGAATAAGTGGCAAACAAATCATACAAACCAATGTCCTTCGTTTCGCACAAAATTGCTGGGACAACCCCCGGTCTCCTGAATGCAGTTACACACTGCATGATAACAAGTGCAGAGTGATGGGTTTACTCTACTCTGGCTGAGGGGTATAACGCAGGTAACTCTTCCCAGAGGGGACTGGCTTCATTGTCACCCCTTTGGGGAACAGCTTTGGAATGTCTTCCTGTTTGACTGAGGGCAACACCATGCAATCTCCCCCTTGCTGAAAAAACAAACAAATGATTAACAGCTATGTTATCTTATTACTACAGTACAACAGCAGAACAAAAACATAATCATGTTATAAAACATTTTGTGTAACAATAAACAATTATTTTTTAATGCATTAAAGGCAGGTTTTTGGGGGGTAATTACTCCACAAGTTAATGACCATAAAAAGTTACTTGGTAAAGAGCACTGAAGTGCTGTTGGTATTATAAAACATTGTTAAAAATTACCTGCTTTAAAGTAATTTAGTTTTAGAGAAACAGGTAATTTTTCACCCCAAAATTTGAATCTGAGAAAGGCTTCAGGCATTAGGCCTTTCTCAGGCATCTGAAAGCACACAATTCTATGCAACAAGGGTAGTTTTTTCGTGCAACTTCAATGACTAATTCAGCTCAAATTTTCACAGGTTTGTTATTTCATGCATACGTTATGATACAACAAGTGAGGATACTGGTCTTTGGCAATTACCAAAAGCATACCCAGCCTTTGACCACAACTGCAAAATAATAACACCCACATTAATGCATTTAAAAACACTAAGATGACTTTTACACAGTACATTGATCAAACATACATGTATGCTTCCCATCAAGTTATAGAACATTATGGAGTAGACAGCGAGTGGGTCAAGTTACTACTTCCATAGCTACAGTAACCATAGCTTTCTGTTAAACTTCATTCTTGCTCTGACCTTGGCACTCAACCTTACTGACTAAAAAGCTGCCATGATCTATATTAAACACAGAGTCCGTAGTATGCCAAAGCACACACAAAATAAGTCTATGGCAATAAAGACTTTAATATGTACATATTGGTTTTGACTTGTTTGACTTTTTGCAAAGAATTACTGAACAAAGTTCTCCTCTTTCCATTTTGGGGATTGGTTTTTAGTATGCGTCATTCCTTTCAGAATTTTGTGAAGGGGTTCAGGGACAGGGCTGTTGAGGCACAATACATAAAGGTGTGGGAGGGGGTGGGGAAGGTGGGGATAATGAATTTTATTTAGATACTGTATGAAAAAAACAAAATTTGCACCGAGCATGCTCAGTTTGCTTCAAGTCATCATGCAACACATGTGACACCTGGGCCCAATTTCATAGTGCTGCTTACATAAGGTAGCTAAGCACAAATCAATCATGCTTACCAGAATAAGGTTACCAGCTAAAATGCCATGTCACACATACTTTTTGCGACTGGTATCCTGCTTATTTTTGCTTAGCAGAGAATTATCAAGCAGAATTTTCTTAAGCAGCTCTATGAAATTGGGCCCTAGGCTCAATGCACAGATAGATCAAGTGGAAAATGTTGCTTATGATGAGTTGATTTGGTAAGCTCAAAGTTAACAGGGAGCCAGTCCTGATAATGTGCATGATACGTGAAGTTTTGGCTGGTTACCATTTCCTCCTAAGCAGTAAGGTTGAATAAATGTCAACTTGACCTCTGTTGACCGAGTTGGCTGCAATTCAACATTCATGAGTAATGTAGTATCGAGGCACACCAGTCTGGCTGCTGGCCAGGAAGTCTGACATTACAGAATAACAATTCTTAAAAACATGTAGGGCATGATGGTGGAAGATTGATGTAAATTGCCAAAGCTTAATGCAAGACAAACTAAGTATTGTTTATTTGCAACTTTTAAAATGCTTAAATTCCTCTCACAACAGGAATATGAGTAAGTTGAGCATGGAGCTTTCCATGGTGCAATTCCAAGATGAGGAACTTGTTGAAAATAATGTCTCTTTTCAGACATGTTGCTCAAAAAATTAGGGCAAATAGGTGGGGCTAACCCCTTGAGCACGGTATTGTTTTGAGAGTGAATGGGCCGGGATTATATATACCGTGAACAATAGCGCGGATTACCGAAACAATAGCCCGTATTCATCGCACGAACAGCCCGTGTGAAAAGCACAGAGCCACATGTTGCAGTAGCTTTTCACTCGAAATACCAATCTATTCAAACACAAACAAAAGGGCAATTTCTATGAATAGATCCATGATACAGGGCCAAGAAAGGTTCAGCAAACTCTTCCCTTCGCAGAGAGTTGGTCTTTCAATAATAACCGGCCAGCAACCTCAGAAACCACAGGTGCATAATGAATAGAAAGTATGCAACCAGTATGCGGCTATATAGCCGTCACCCGACACCCCCTTCTATCAAGCCGCGGCCATAGCTGTCATCCCATAGCTGTCATCCGTCCGCAAGAGGTTAACAGGAGGAGAGATACTGAGAAGTGGCTATGATTGATTGCCTTACTGTTGCATTGACTTTATGAAAACCTCTAAATATGAAGTAGAAATTGGGTCATCTCATGTACATGTTCAGTTACATAATCGTTTAAAACCGTTATCACAGAAACCAAAGGTCGATGTTTACACAATCAAAAGATATCATATAATGGGATTAGTCAATATCTAATCTCAATCATGGATTAATCTTTCTAAAATGCAAGATTAAAATGAATAAGAGCGAACAATATACAGGTCGTCATTCTCATGTTGAAACCACCCATCGTTCGCCATTGAAAGAAAAGTTTGATGAAAAGTTATCTTTGGTTTTTATTTGCTGGGGCCTTTTGAAAACAAATTGATTCATCAAATATCTTCTTTTTGACTTTCTTGTACTAAAGCCAACAATGGTGAAAAGTGACTGAAAGTGGCAGATATATGCAACTTTGTTTGCAAAAACTAAGAGGAAATTCTAACAGCAGCAAAGAAACTGTTCTTGTGTTTTTTCACCTTTTAGTTCTGTCACTCAAAATAAAGGCAGAAAGACCAAATCAACTTAACAGCTGAAACACTGCATACATGCATACCTGAAGATTTATTGAACCCTTCCGTTATTTCACAGACAGTTTTTAAGAGGGTTGGAGGAAAACATTTGTAGCAAGCAGCAAGAAAAAGTTTGTAAAAAATAAAGTAAAGACAATGTTACCTTCCAGTCTGCAGGGGTTGCAACTTTCTTGTTGGCAGTCAACTGCAGGGAGTCCACTACACGCAAGATCTCACTATGAAAAGATAACACATAGATAATGAGTCTACTATTTACAGTGTCGGGAAATGACTGGAAATTCATCTTTGAGAGGGCAAGGCCATTTTGTTTTTGCACTTCCATTAGACCATCTTATTGGAAACTTCTGAAGGGGCACTAAGGCCAAGACCAGGGCAACAAAGGCCATGACCTCTGCATAATTCCAGGCCGTTATCCATAAGTTGTCATTGTTCTAGAAATAAAAACACCAATAAAACCCTTTTATAAGTTGTCTGAATCTTTGGTGGCTATGGTGTAGTGTACAGGGATGAGAGTCATTGCTGGCAAAAAAGTCCGATACTACACGTTGGATCCAAATTTTAGGATGTAGGGCCTATATGTATGTTGAAATGATGGCGTTTCTACCTTTTGGTAACCCCTAGGGAGGGTTTGGAATTCAAAGGGCTTTTAGGAACAGTGTCCTAAGCACTAGTGAAGTTGATCAAAGGGCAGTCTTTCTTTTATGTGGAAAAATGAAAGGCTTTTTTTATTCACCAGGCCGACATAAAAAGTCTGAATTCAGTGTAGGTTAGTTTAGTGTCTGACTAGGAGTTGGTGACCTGTGAATTGACAGCCTACTAGGCCCGGGGCCTATAAAGAATGAGTGAACGGCACGCCTAGTCAGACAACAGGGCTCCCGTCCATTAGCAGTAAATTTATGGTCTCCATGACCACCAGCTTCACTTCCCTAGTTCTTCACTGTGTCATAGAATTATTCTATTGATCCTTCTTTTTGTCATTCTTTTATGCAACTCTGATTCTAGCTTTTGCTATGGGCCGCTTTTCATCTTTTTGATGTTTTCATCAGGTCCCTGAATACAAATTTGTAAAAAAAAAAAAATTACACATAAAAATATATAAAAAAATCAAACAAACTACTTGTTGTCTTTGAGCGTCCCCAGTTGTCAAAGAATTGTTGTCTTTGAGCGTCCCCAGTTGTCAAAGAAATAGGAACCAATGGTTTCCTTTTCGGTTCAATCATACAGGATGCTGGATATCCTGATGATGTACAATGGAAATGAACTTGACAAGTAGGTTCTTCATGACAGCTTGATGCCACAAGAACAAGAGTGAATGCACAGGGCCTAGACTTTGGGATAGGATTCCACAAGAACACAGGGCTTGCAGCTCAACATGTTTACTAGACCAGTTTTTTTTTTGGGGGGGGGGGGGTTTGTTGTTGTTTGTTAATCACTCCACACTTACTCAAAGTTCCTGCCAGTCGTTGCCGGGTACAGAAGCGACAATTTCAACTTCTTATCCGGGCCAACAATGAACACCTAAAAGAAATAGGCAGGAAAGTGATTCCCCAAGGTTTAATATGAAGATGTACTCAGCCAATCAGGAAAAAACAAAACATGGTAGCTTCAGCTTCTTAGATTTCAACCTTGTGAGGGGTTCAGGGGTCGATTTCACAAAGCACTAAGATTCATCTTAAGATGAGTTATCAGTATTACCATAGTGATTTGTATTGTGACATCACTCTTTGCTAAGCAACTGCGATGGATTTGCAGTTACGATCAATCTTAACTCTTTGTGAAATCGAGCCCAGGATTTGAGCCTGACAGCTGGGTGGTCAAGTACCTTTCCTCTCTTGGTTAAGATTGTCTGACTAACCATTTGATACCATTCAGCTGCACAAGTTGTGTATGGTGGCACAACTGTGAACAGGACTATGTAATCATTTGTGCATTGTGTGGATCCTGAAAGTAAAGTTAGTTTGACATTCACATAGGTTTGTACAGCCAATGGCTACTTTCTTTTTCGATATTGGACATTTGGTCATTCACATAGTATTCACATTCGCATTCGCTGTACAAACCTATGTGAATGTCTAGTGTTATTAGAAAGTAGACATTCGCTGTACAAACTTATATGAATGTCTAGTGTTATTAGAAAGTAGACATTCGCTGAACAAACATATGTGAATGTCCAATGTCCAATATCAAACTAACTTTACTGTCATGTCACGAGTGGATCATGTATTCAATTCATCACATACTTTAAATCTATCATTCAAAACCACAGTGGATCACATTAAATGGTCAGACAGTAGGAGGGTTAACAAATCATACAAAGTGTGAGGAAAATTTAAAACATGGTTTCAAGACACATCTTTGGTGGAAACCATACATGGGTGGAAACCATACATGGGTGGAAACCATACATGGGTGGAAACCATACATGGGTGGAAACCATACATGGGTTAAATTAGTTGTGATGATTGTAACCCTCAATCCTCTGGACAGTTATAAAACACAGGGTTACGACTATCCAAATTTTAACACATGGTCTGGCGTAGCTTAGAGCTCTGATAATCAGAGAGCTTGCGTTAAACTAGGTCTACTAACGAGGTTCTTTTACTTAAGCAACGGGCAGTCAGAAGAAGGCCAGCCTTGTCTTTCTCATCAGGATCCAACTTGCCAAACTTTAGGTCTAAGGGATATGACTATACATACATACATACATACAACAAGGTATTTATATACCGCCATTCCATCTAGATCACGGCGGTTGATACTTTCAGAAAGATAGGTTATTGCAGTGATGAATTCTGAGACCCAATTATTTAGCACCTTATAAGGGTTTACAAGGTGCTACGGCGCATTAAGCAGCCACAACCAGGAACACCGGGGCGAACCCCTTCTCTTTTCGATAAGTGCACTGGGTTCTTTTACGTGCATTCACAACGCACGGGACCAACGGCTTTACGTCCCATCCGAAGGACGAAGCATGTGGTTAAGTGTCTTGCTTAAGGACACAAGTGTCACGACTGGGATTCGAACCCACACTCTGCTGATCAGAAACACCAGAGCTTGAGTTCGGTGCTCTTAACCACTCGGCCACGACACTCCCAATAATCACAACTTGCGAAAACTTGGTCTACTAACGAGGTTTTTTAACTTACGCAGCGAGCAGTCAGGGGAAGACCAGCCTTGTCTTTCTCATCGGGGTCCAACATGCCAAACTTCACAGCCAGGTCCCGATTGTCAGAAATGATTGGGAAAGGAAATTCCCCTTTGAGTTGACTATTAGCCTGGATGTCCTGAAGACCGAGGGAACAAAAGAGATAAAAATGGTCAACCGCTAAAAAGTCTGACAGATTTTAGATTGGAAATATAAAGTAACATCCCCTTATTGGTGATCCCTCTGCTGCCGCTTACGAGGTTGAATCATAAACTTTGGTGTGATCCCTGGCTATATGGCAGTTACAGGTTGTATGGCTTCTGACTGGCACCCAAACATAGATATTGACAAAATAGGGAGACCGCCAACATTAGGGCTCTAGATATAGCTCAGTTGGTAGAGCGCCGACACGTTAATTCAGAGGTCGCAGGCTCAAGTCCCACTCTAGTCAATTTTTCTTCATTTAACCCTAAAAAGATTTTAGATTTCAACAAATCTTTAATGCTCTTAAACACACCTTAATCCAGCCCTTGTGACTTTCTACATCATCGATGGACAAAGCAATAAGTTTGACATTTCTTTTAGCAAATTCTGGAGTAAGTTTGGCTACAGCACCAAGCTCTGTTGTACACACTGGGGTGTAATCAGCTGGGTGTGAGAACAAGATTCCCCATCTGAAAAGAAACAAAATTAATCCGGCTTTTATTTCATAAATTTTTTCAAAATACAAGAGTCCACAATCAAGATGATAAATATTGCTGTTCAAATCAAAGTTATAAATTAGTATTATAAGCCTAGATGGTTTGTTAAAATAATTCTTGATAAATAAATAAAAAATAAAAAATTAATAAAAAAAATATTTATATTATTAGTTTAAAATATTAATTGCTCAAACACAAAATTTATATTCACAAGGTAAATCTATTTTAACACAATATAAATCTAGCTATGATTTTGAAATATAAATTAAAACAGAAATTTGAAAATATGTCTTGTTTGACTAAATAAAACTTAAATTATGATTATCTTTATGATTATCTTTTATTCATTTATTTATATATATATATTTTTTTTTACATACTTGCTAATTTCCTTCACTTATTTACCTATTAAGTGATTCAATTATATATTATTTAATACCTTGATTCATATTAAATGCTATAATGCCCATTTCTCGTAGGTTTCATCAATGCTTTCACATTCTTTACTGAGATGCCTTGTGTGTATTGTAATTTCATATCAAAATGTTCTTCAGTTTTCCTTTTTCACTCTTAAAAACTGGTTTTACTCTAACATAATTCATGCTTTTAATGTTTTGTTTAAAATGTTAACCTTTGATGTACATGTACATATGTTTATTTACAGTTAATTTATGATCTTTTATTTTTCACATAAATTGTTATATATTTTTATATTTTTTACTCTACTTGTTTACAACCAGATGTGGGGCAGCAGGTCCACAGTAATTACTTTGCTTTTGTTTCTCCTAGCCCATCTGGAAGTACTTCTGTATTGTTTTGTATCGTTGTGTGTTGGCTGAATAAATAATAATAAAATGTTACCATATACATGTACATGTACCTTCATTTCTATTGCCACTCTATCCTCTATACCTTACTCCAAAAAATAATGACCATAAAAACTTACTTGGTAAAAAGCACCGACAGCTGATGATAGTGTAATAACATTTAGAGGAACAATTCCCTTCTAAGAAATGTGGTTTTAGAGAGAGGGATTCAAACAAATTTCAACTGAGAAACATTTCAAGCATGAAACATTTCTCAGATTGTGTATTCCAATTACGGATTATTTTTCCTGTGTGGACATAACAAAACCACTCAAGATTTTTGGCGATATCTCAAAAACGCTACCACCCTTTCAAATTAAATTATCATAGGTAAGTTTTATTGCGTAAAATACATTTATAATTACAGGATTAAAACAATCAAACATTCAAAAAAACACAAAGGTATACTTTGCCTATATAATAGCAATGATTTAAATTGTAACATAACATTACAAAGGTGTGGGGCCTGGACTGAGGAGTGTGTTCTGACAAACATGGCAAATGAATATGAAGAGTGAATCCACATCTGCAGAAAAAAAATTTTTGCATTCCATAAAATGACATAGCAAATTTATTCAATTCATGCAAACATTCAATTTTATATCAAATAGCAGTTCACCCTCCATTTTTTTATAGCAAAGTCCACTCTCTACACTAGATAGAGTCGAGAACAAAAAAAAGAAAGAAATGCATTATTGTTTTTTGCTAAATCAAGCAAAAAACAGCATTGCTGTTTTTTGCTTGACAGTACAACATAAACATTTAAACACAATAACAGCCGACCTTCAAAATTCTTTCACAAAGAAACAACCTGTCACGGGTTGCGCCGAGGTTGTCTGCACATACTCCTAGTCCTACCCTAGTCCTAGAACTATATGATTATGACTGAGTTTCAAATCACTATCGTGGAGACGAACCTCATATAGTTTTAGGAGTAGTCTGCACATGGCTAGCTGGAGCTGACTTGATCATGATGCCATAAATACCGGTTAGCTTGGTGTGTACAGACTGGCATGAATGGCCACAAGGACCAATTACTTTGCATAGCCCCAGTTGTTTTGAATCCTTGGCCACATAATTAAGTGGAGCCAACTTTGCATGGAGCTGCCAAACAAGGTACCACCGTATTTACCTAAAATTTGATTTGTAACTTACTTATCTCCCAGCCAGTCGTGAAAGGTGATTTCACCCTGGCTCGTTGGAGCAGTGAAATTGGGGAATATGTCGCCGAGATTCACCATTTTGAAGAGTACGAGTTCAAGGTTCAAGCTATGGACGTCAACTCAAGCCAACTGAAGAGTTCTGAATGAATGAGCCAAATCTAACAAACTAGTTTTGTGTGTTGTTAATTAATTCTGCACGTTCCGTCTAGACTTGGTTCCAAGTCTGTGATCGTGGTTTTCAGTATACCTGTTAGCCGAGACCGAGACATGGAAATAGCGCCCTCTTGTGGATTAACCTCCGTCTTTAACATATACGATGGAGGTAGAAACTTGAAAGCCACTGATCTCTGAAGTATATAATAGTATGGTGGCCCTGAAGGGACATCGCATATCGCATACGTGTGCGCACACGTATGCAATGTCGTGAAACAATTCGCGAATATGTGCGCACACGTATGCAATGTCGTGAAACAATTCGCGAATATGTGCGCACACGTACGCAATGTCGTGAAACAAATCGCGAATGTGTGCGCACACGTATGCAATGTCGTGAAACAAATCGCGAATGTGTGCGCACACGGTATGCAATGTCGTGAAACAATTCGCGAATATGTGCGCACACGTCTGCAAATATATTTGCAATGTCGTGAACGTTTATTGCATACCAAGTTGCATACCTTTGAATAAAATGTCTAATGATCTGGGGGGTTTCTTGCCTACAGTGAGATTAGCGGTAGTCATTGCAGCGGTAGTCATTGTTGTGAGGCAAGCGAGGCGGGTGGCGTATTTCTTTTAGCCATGCTTACACAGGAGCCTGACTGTAGCGCCACGTACTCCCTAGGTCTCTAACAAATTGTCTGCAACTATGACATCATCCCAAAGGTATGCAACTTGGTATGCAATAAACGTTCACGACATTGCAAATATATTCGCACTCGTGTGCGCACACATTCGCGATTTGTTTCACGACATTGCATACGTGTGCGCACATATTCGCGATTTGTTTCACGACATTGCATACGTGCGCGCACATATTCGCGAATTGTTTCACGACATTGCATACGTGTGCGCACATATTCGCGAATTGTTTCACGACATTGCATACGTGTGCGCACATATTCGCGAATTGTTTCACGACATTGCATACGTGTGCGCACATATTCGCGATTTGTTTCACGACATTGCATACGTGTGCGCACATATTCGCGAATTGTTTCACGACATTGCATACGTGTGCGCACACGTATGCGATATGCGATGTCCCTTCAGGGCCACCATATAATAGAGATCAGTGGTTGGAGCGTGTGATAGCCAATCTGCGGTGGAATTTTGCGTGGCTGATCGGAGAAATAACCACGATCTCAGACTTGAAATTAAGTCTATGTTCCTTCCATCGCGCGTACTTTTTGTGGGCTGGGCAATTTTGCATGTCATGGAAAAAACCCCACATGGTTTACCGTCTAAAGGAACCCAGTGAGCGAGGTTGCATTTACTTTACGTTGTTATACAACATTTTAGTCGGGGTACCATACACACTCAATTTAACTTGGGGGATATAATTATGATCGACCGATTATCGTCTGTTACGCAACACAAATTCCTAACTTGTCGCAAAATAACTCCCAGGGCAACTTGTCTTTTATCATTTTAAATCATATTCAGCATTTATTTGTTATGTTAAATATTTAAATCAAGGAAATTAAGTTAATTGCATCGGCAGCAGTTCTTCGACAGCACGAATAATAATAAGACGCGTGTAGAAATGTCTTCAACTCAAATCACTTTAGACAATGTTTTATCATGGAGATTATGGAATGTAAAGGTCGATCATTATTCACAATATAATATACTCCAGTTTAATTTTTAATAGAACACATTCCTTTATTTACATGTATTTTTCAAATTTCATAAGTAACTGAAAATATGGATAAGTGGGTGTGTAACTAATGTGATCGTGTTTGAATCTTTATTTTGTGTAACTTGCTTTTTTCATTGTGTTGCGCGAGGCTCATGCATTATGCGCTATATAAATGTCTCGTTATAGACTTATGGAGCAAACTATTTAATTATCAATACGGTACTTTGCGCTTGAAAAAAGATAAACATTTTAAGACAACTAGGTTTATTGTGAATGACACCTTGATCAAGATGTTGAGGCGTGTGCTACATTTCATAGCATTTCACCAACTGGCAAAGAAGAAAAAATATATAATAATAAATAAAAACACAGCAAACATCAACCTCATCAGTCTGATTTGTATCACTCTTATAGAATAAAACAACTACTATACACACAAATCGTTTTCTGATTTGATATTTTTAACATTTAAATTACATGATACCACAACAATTAAACATTCAAATCTTATTACAATTTATGTACACAATGATGTTACCTCATTATTCATGAATATGACTCAATACAGTTTTCCTTCAAATTTATTTGCAGAATAATCTTTTAATACTAGTATGACAAATTTCTTGAAATGGTAAGGGTTGGAATGGAGCAGGCCTGATTCCCTCACGTTTAAAACATGATAATTTTCTTCCCAGTGCATTTTACAGAAGCATAAAAAACGTAAATCATATAATGTCTTATAACAACAATACACCGATCCATTAAGCCACGCCCATTTCTCATTGACCAATCACAACCGCGAAATGTGATTACCATTTGAGCCGTTTGGTGATCTTTGCTCTAATGTGATCGGGTTTCGCGGCTGTGATTGGTCAACTCGTAAGGAGGTGGGGCTTAATGGATCGATCTATTAAAGGGAAGGTATACCTAAGGTATTTACTCCCCAAATTAATGACCATAGTAAAGAACACTGGAGAGCTTAGAAACAACCCCCTTTGAAGTAATGTAGTTTTAGAGAAAGAGGTCATTTTTCACCCCCAAAATTGAAAGACTTTAGGCATCTGAAAGCACACAGTTCATACAATTCTATGCAACAAGGGTGTTTTTTCTTTCATTATTTTCTTGTAACTTTGATGACCAAGTGAGCCCAAATTTTCAAAGGCTCAATATTGTTTGTGCTTATGTTGGGATACACCAAGTGGGGATACTGGTCTTTAACAATTACCAGAAGTATAACCTGCCTTTTTTTTTAACAAAGAAAGCACGAAACAAGCCACTGCAAAATAAAAAGTAAAAAGTGCACCTCTATGAGGGGAATGTGAATTGCTACCAAAAATGTCAATGAGGCACCAAGGCAATGACCAAGGGGCATGGAGGCAATTGCCTCTGTTGCCTCCATGAAGTATCAGGCCTGCTGAGTATGAAGTCAAAGTGGTACATGTATTAAGCAAGGCTGGGAAAACACTTACTGACATCTTTCAAAGTCTCTGATTTAAAAACATCTGAGTAAGTATATTTTGCTCATGGAAACTGCTTACCAACCAGAAGGATCTATTGTACAATGCAAAACATAGTGAATGGCATGACATTTTAAACCCAGCAGAGTATTTCTCGAAGGCTAAATGATGACACAGCATACATAAACAAGTACACTGACCTGTATATTTGGTGTGTGGTAACACCATGTGTTTATCTACTTGCTAGACTTCTCAAAGAACAAAATCTGCCTAGCAAGTAGATATACACTGCACACCAAATATACATTGATACCTCGCCATACAATGCCTCAAATCCTATATAAGTACACTGGTGTAACAAAATCAGTCAAGTGGAAAGAAAGACTCTGCTAGGGTCGAACCGTTAGGCCATTAACTTGTTTTAAATTTTTATAACATTATAACATTTTATAACTTCATGCAAAAACCAGGAACTTCCTGAACAAAACTCAAATTATTTGCTCATCAACTAGATGAGAAGAGCTTTAAATACCGCCTTCTTATAAGTATTTGTAAAAATCATCACATCACATGATATCATTGCAAATGTTTCTGTTGTCTTCAGTTTTAATGGCAAAGTATACCTTTGGTTTTTGGAGCCGTTTGATTGTTCCAATCCTATACAAATGTAGATATATACAACAAAACAAACCTGAGAAAATTTCATTTCCAAAGGTGATAGCTTTTTTGAGATATTGCCGAAAATCTGGAGCGATTATGCCCAAGCTGAATAAGTGCATGCATGAACCGTTTCTCAGATTGAAACTTTTGGGTACCACTTTCTCTAAAACCACATTCCTTCAAAGGAAATCGTTTCTCAAAATATTATATACATTATCAACTTTGGAGTAATTAACAAAGTTATACCCTTCGTTTACTGTATTTCACTATTTCTGTGAAGTGCTTAATTTTGGCATGAGGACATCACATAAAGTTCCTGCAGATTCATCATTTTGCTCACTGCTTAAGAATAAAATATCCTTTTAAATCTTCAAAGCTCTTAAGAGGCAACCAGTAATACTGGATGACTATTCCTTGAAGAAGGCCTATAATGAGGCCACAGCTAACATCAATGATGTAATGACGTCCCAAACAGATCCTCGACGACGCAATCCCAGCAGTCCAAACTAAGAGTAACATAGCCTGGAGGATAGTTAAATTGATGTTGGCTATGAAGAAGAAGGCTAGCATTGCTGCTCGCGTACAATGCCCTGAAGGGAAGGAATACAGGCTATCTACGGTTGCAGTTAGGACCATGTCATTCTGGTTAACGTTGGGTCTTGGTCTTCTTACAAGAGATTTGAGTATCAGGCTAATCAGCAGATCCAAAAATATTCCTGTCAAAAAGAGTGAAAAAAAAAAAATTGTAAACATTTTAAAACAATGGTTTTAAATATCATCTATTTAAAAATTATGTATATAATGGTATAGACAATATTTCCATTCCACACAAGAACATTTATCAAACCAGATAAATATTAAAAGAATTGAAGTCTAGATATGAACACAGGACAGGTTCTTGGTAGATACTATGATTATTATAATGAATTGCTGTTTCCAACCTCCACTTTCTAAGTCCCTTATTAGTATTATGTGATCCACCTGTTTCAAAGTCTTTGATTTTTGTTGGACTAATTTCCCTTGAAGTATTATTTCAGGTGAGAATATCCTCTCCATCAGGAAGTACATTTATTAACTTTTGACCTTTCAAGCAATCCAATCTAATAATTTAAAGATAAGAAAAAGAAAATTATTATGGACATAGAAATACTGGAAATCGGATACGGCAAGTTGTAAATAAATGTTTATTTTACCCGCCAAGAGGTTGAGTAGAATTTCCAACAACCATGGGTCCTCGGTGAAATACATCACAGTGACAGGGATGATAATCCATGGCACTCCATGACCACCTAACTCAATCACTTTGAAAAACAACCTCAACCTGTCGTGGCCTGAGGTTGGAGAAGCACAGATGCTACAGAGAAGTGAAGTTTCTATATCCCAATCAAGAAGACGTCGAAATACACTTCGACTTCCGGGACCGTTGTTGTCATCGACATCAGCATCAGTATCACGGACAGCTTTCCTGAAATTGCTCTGTTTTTCACTTTTTTCACCAAATTTCTCTTGTTTTTCCTTTTCCTCCGAAGAGGCAATTTTTCGTGATCGTAATTCCGAAACCATGGTGCACTTTTAAATCGTATTCAGCTAATAAAACAGAGAATAGTTAACTTGTTTACCAACAAATGCCTAGAAAAGTGTTGACATGGTTGACGCCATCTTGGGTTCACTACACCAAGTGGTGGCGCCCTTCAACATTAACGCAAGAAAGTGTTACGAGCTTCTTTTTTTGCTTTTATCCCGAATAATTGGTAGGCCTTTTTAAAGAAAATATTCAGCTAAACTGTTCACCAGGCAGACATAAACAACTATAATCTAAAAGTTTGTAAAAAAATAAACGAAAATGGATAGACCCATCAAATTCAATCAGTTTGTCGAGTAAGTGCTGACTGCATGCTCGCTGCAGCCTTTTCACAGAGCACACACGTAAACACCACCACCGTGTGCGTCTTATTAGTTGGTTGCGCGTAAGACTGCGCGTTCTAAGAAGAACGCAATTTTGAGGTTTAACTATGACGTCACAAGACAAATTTAGGGAATGATCGTCTCAAATGACAATGGTTACATACAATACTATGCTCAACAAACATTGACAAATTTTCAACAACAAAAAACACACAGACAAAATAATCGTAATGATTTTATACTGGGTGGTAGTGTTTCTTCGAAAAACCTCCCTGGAGCACGACCCTCATTGTAACGAGTTGTATAAAATAAGTGGGAATGTATCCCATTGGAAGAAATAAGATGACAGATGCAAGAGGAGATGATCGACCCCGTCTACTACACCCATCAGGAGAGACAATAAACGCTTGGTGCCCCCCTGGGAATGACGAAGTGTCCTTCCAACTTATGGATCTTGAAGAAAGTGATGGTAAGCGGCAAAACCTATGTAGTCCTCTTCCGCCCCTCTGGACTTGGTGGGATCGACCCCCTAACCCTCTGGACTGGGTGGGGATCCCATGGTGATCCTCCCCAACCCTCTGGACTGGGTTGGGATTCCATAGTGACCCCCTTAGCCTAACCCTCTGAACTGGGTGTGGGGATCCCATGGTGACCATCCCCAACCCTCTGGACTAGGGTGTGGATCCCATTGTGACCCTTTCCAACCCTCTGGACTGGGTGGGGATTCCGTGGGAATTCCATGGTGACCCTCCTGAACACTCCGGACTGTGACCCTCAAATTCCTTAATGAGTAAATTTGTACCCATTTAAAAATGATTATTTTTTTTTTTTTACAAAATGTTTGATTAAGAAAGTTGTAATGAATCAAACAGGTAACTCGGTTGATGAAAAACTGAAGGAAAAAAACTTAGCATACTTTGCATTACTATGTAAATTGAAAACAGCGCCATCAGTCAGAATACATAATAAATATAAACCACGCATTGGCGACGTGTATGTTCTGTACAGCTCATCATGTAGAAGTTTGCCATTGCCGACGCAAGATCATGACTTAAATTATCTTAGATTGGGATGGAACAAACAATTGTTACCAACATTAAAATGATGGAGAGAAACAGGGGGGGGGGGGGGGGGGTTGAAGGGTTACGGGGAAGACTCTTGCAGTTCTGTGTGAGGGTCCGTTTTGACATAGAGTTAGACGGGCACTTAAAATAGGATCCTTCAATCTCTTCCCATTAACTAAGATTCTGCTTATTGGTTGCAAAACCCTTTATCTTCACCAACAATACGATGGTACATTTAGAAAAGAAAACAATAGTCACAATTTGATATTAGGTCAAGTGGCATAGTTAGACTTTATTCTTTCTTGGGGGGGGGGGGGGGGGGGGGGGCAAAGACATTTTATTGTTATTATTTTCTTTGGGGGGGGAGGCGCAAAGACATAGGGGCCTAATTTTTCGTTTGAGGAGGCGAAGACATAATTTGAGCGGGGGGAAAAGACAACATTTTGGGCTGGGGTCCTATTTAATTTTTCGAACGTTATTAATATGCATTTTCGGTCTCATTTTAGGGGAGGGGGCAGGGGGGGGGGCAATTTTTTTTTTTTTTTTGGGGGGGGGGGGCTTCCGCGGCCTGTATGCCTCTGATTACGTAAATGATTACGTCTATACGTACTGGATTCCACTAGTCGAGTTGTTTTACATTCCGTCCCCTATTCCTGTCGATTGATGGATACAAAGATAGCTGTTTCCAGATGAACTGATTACCAACACGGAATGCATTCAAGCACTACACACACATTGTGTAGAAATGAATAGCAATACATTGCCATAGGGTAGTATAGTAGTACAATAGAGCAATGACTGGAACTAAAAAATATTAAAATAGCTCCTCCTCCAGTAATTTCGAAATGTCGTCGCCTTCCACAAAAATGTTGGGATACTATAATTCGCCCTAGGGTGTGTGAAAGACGACTCGCGCGCGCCGTCTCAAGATTTCAACAGAGATAAACTTACCAGCTCTGCCGATTTAAAATCAAGATGGATAATCTGATATTCGAAGGAACTAGGTCCCTCATTTTAAAGGGGGAGTAAAGATATTTAGACAGAGAGGAAAGAAAAATACAGAATTGTTTTCAAAAACTAGTTCGGCGAGTTGATGATTTCATCCCAATGTCAAATATCAGCTGTAAAGGTTGTTTGTATTGGAACTTGCTTCAGGTTTTCGAGATAAAATAAGAATGTTTTTTTGCATAATTAATAAAGTTTCTAGATTTTGAAATAAATTTAGAATTGTAATTTTTTTAAATATTGAAACTCAAAGGGCTGTTTTTGATTATTTTCAGCAAGGCAACATGATAAACAAATCTTCCAACCTGACAAATTTGTTTTTCTTATGAATTAAGTTTTACTGGTTGGTTTACCCGTAGAGAAAGGTTTACCGTAAACTCCTTTAATAATAGCGGGCAACGCGAGCGGCACGAGCCGTGTTCATTGAATCACAGACGGTTGTTGTGATCATGTGGACACGCAGGCGGGGAGGGTTTTAGGGACAGCCTGATGCCCTCTGCTTTACTTGTACCAATTCAAACCAATAACCCAACTGCCAATACCGTGGCGCACCATGCTATTTCTAAAAAAACACTCCATCGGTGGGAGGTGGAGAAAGATCGAACGTCGTTAACTCTTCACTGACAAACTGATCAGGCGAATTTGTATGTGTGACATGTTGGGGAATTTTCAATCGCCAGTTTTAAATCCAATAGAGTCTGAAGGAAAAACAGTCCCAAAATAGAGTATGTTCTGTTTTGAAACACGTTTTCTTTTAAAGGAAACTTATGAAACTTAAAAGTGAATTAACCAAATTGAATGAATTGTCTGCAGTGACGTTTATAATCACTATACATTGTAAGCCATTGAACAGAACACAATATCTGCATGATTGTTGTTGCGTTGTTTCTTAAAAAAAGATGATCAAGAAGATGATCAAGTATCCACAATCCACTAATTATCAAAGCATCATTGTCAATCCACACTGACATCTCACCCTCATGACCCTCAGAGCTGTAGATTCAACGTTGACGATGAACTATCAACAATCCTCTACCTCAATAAAATATCGGTTACTTCAGGCCTCTTTGCATATCCACACTGAACCATCTCACCCTCATGACCCATCTTCCTATGGAGGAGACTGTTGATGACAAACTATCAGCAATCCACTACCAGAATGTAATGCACCATTTCCCATATCCACACTGAACCATCTCACCCTCATGACCCATCGTGGCTATGGAGGAGACTGTTGGTGACAAACTATCAGCAATCCACTACCAGAGCGTAATGCATCATTTCCCATATCCACACTGAACCATCTCACCCTCATGACCCATATCGTAGCTATGGAGGAAACAGTTGATGAAGAACTATCATCAATCCACTATCATAACATAAGGCATCTTTGCATATCCACACTGAACCATCTCACCCACATGACCCATCGTAGCTATGGAGGAGACTGTTGATGATGAACTATCATATCAGTAATCCACTACTAAATTGTATAGGCTCTAAATAAGAATAAATTAGTTAAGCAGCTGTTTCAGCTTAACAGTAACAGCTCTATGAAATTGGACGCAGATTTTATAGTTGTGTATGATAAGTAAAGAAAGCCAAGCTATGGTTAAAATTGAACTCACTACTAGCTCAAATAAAGACTAGGCCCGGTTGTAAGATACTCTAGTGGTAAAGGTCTGCAGGCATTTTAGAAGGTTAAACTTCTCCTGGTTATATAGTGGCGTGACGTCGGTATGTGAAACATCCCCGATCAGAATGATGATGATACCCTGGCCTGGCTCTCTGTGTTTTTAAGACGGTATCTCCGCTGCCTCATGCGTAAAAACTGTCACACCATAAAGTGTTTGAGCAGAGAAGTTTGTATATGAGGCTATACTGATGTGTGAGGATTGCCCATTAGTACACTGTATACTGGTTGTCTCTATGGGATAGTGTGTTCTCTAGTGATCACATGCGTCAGATCATCACGCTGAGGAGGAGGTGGAGACAAGCTCAGCAGTATTAAAAATTCTCGGGTTTGTTTGTGTCGCCTTTCAATAAACATGAATGTTTAATACAACCAGCGTGAATTACGACTGTTTCTCTCGGCGTGGAGTCCGTGTAATGTGGAGACTTCATCATCGTATTACCGGGGTAGCATCCTCACAGCTTCCGCAGTGTAGAATGATACCGAATGGCCCCAACAACAATTCCGTCTAGTGATCAAGAAAACTTGTTACTGGAATGCATCCGTTCTTCTGCTTGGAGTATCAACCCTTTTTATCAATGGAAAAAACATTTTGCAGCTTCACGTATAGACCAACCAGTGGTGACAGATTTATCAGAACAATTCGGTCAACCGGCAGTATATAAAGATGCTGTGTGTTATTCTTAACTTACTTCGGGATAGAGGATGCAGGAATAGGATCGGATTATTTGATATGAAAGATGCCAGGTGTGCTACTCGTGTCGATGGTTGGACTTAAATCCAAGGTTTCAAATCCAATTTTCAGCTCAAGAGATAAAGCAGGATTAAAGGGAATGAAGACGGGAATACGGATCCAGTGAATCTGTATACAACACGAACTGATGACAGGGAAGTGGAATTTGGTCGGCCGTGGCCCTCTTTTAGCGATCGAAACCTGGGCCCCATACAGCGTTGAAATTAACAACATAGTTAAAAGTCAACTCAGGTATAGACCTCAGGAAAAACTGAACACCGTGAACTATCCTGGAGTACAAGGTCTAAATGTACTTCGACAGTGCTCCACTCAAACGGGTTATTAACAAGGTGAAGTTTGTATCCCTCTGTGGTACGTGGAGGAGTTATCTAATGGATGCCAGGGTATAGTACTGGAATACACGTGATTTCGTAATTGGAGATTACCTTTATAATTTGTGTATGCAAGTTTTACACACAGCTGTCTGCGCTTATAAAAAAAAAATAATAATATTGTTTTTTTTTTGAATCTCTTGTCGATGACATGGACTTGACCCCGAGTTGACTTAATAGTCTCCACGTTGTATGTCAATGTTGAGCTGCATATGAGTTGAACTGAGTGAAGCGAGTGGTGTTGTGGTATACTGTGGACTACATAATGTATTGTAATCGCTGCGTTGGGAACCACGAGGGAGGAGTCGAGTTTGAAGGACGATAACTGTGTTATGTAATAAGTGAATTTGTTTTGAGGTCATTAATTCACATATTGTATTCATGCAGCAATTGATGTTTGCACTGCACACAGTGGTACTGGTAGTTGAATTACAGGTGAAATTTATCGAGGATGCCAGCTGATTGTTTATCGTGTACGCATATACACCGTGCATGCTTTCACGAACAAGAGGTTCCTATAGCTACCGAGCAGTAATAAAAACTACATAGAGCCAGGCTGCACAGCGCAACCATTATACTCGCATTTTTACACCGAACCTGTGCTCGACGACTGCATGTAACAAGTGTTTTCTTTGAGATTATTGTACGGTGATAGTGTGGTGAGGTTTATGCACTGTTGGTAGTTTCATGGTTGACGTATTTACTCCGTGAATAAATAACACAACTGCTGAGTAAACATGCAACGAGCAAGTTAATGCTGGTGGTACTGGTAGTTAGGTTGTGTTTAGTTTTGATCCCGGGTTGATATTGATAAAGTACATGGAAGCAACCGGAAAGCTTGGACTCCAAGATTGAATTCAAGCTGGTCAACACCACTGAACAACCATTAATAAATATACCAGAGACTCAACTTATACACAAACAGATTTAACACTAAGTAAGTGAAGGTATATTGGACCTCAAGGCTACCAATGTCGCCAACTACCAGCAGTCTTCCTGGTTAACACCCATGGGTCCATTGTTGCCATCGGGGTTTCCATTGTTCCGTGACCAGCAGACCGATCGTTCTGTGTTGTTCGCCTCTCTCGGGGAAGGACCCACGTTTAATACTCACAAAGATGGAGGACTGCTGCTGCTCTAAATGGTACGTACATTTTGGTTAGAACTGGGAATATTATTGGAGTGCAACACGGGGGTGGTTTGCAAGGGCAGCGTCATTAAGTTACCTCCCTTTTACTGGGTAGTGGTACGTGTTGAACTTTACTGGGTAGTGGTACGTGTTGAACTGACGGGACTAACTTGCGAATAAAGTTTAATTCTGAGTGATACAAATTCGTTGTTGTTGTTTTTACTTCATTAGACTCAGGACTGTATCCTTTCACCACCGCAAGTCGAATGACTGTAACTCTTGGCAACACTCACCGTTGTAAGAGAGTTTCCTGTCAGATCATTCTAAGGGAAAACATGGCCTCCCTACATGGTCTGGTAGCCGATATAGACCGGATGCAGCAAGTTAGTGTGACTCCAATCAGCATTAGATCTTCTATTCCAGTCATGAGGCAATGGGGTCCGGGACCCTACTTGCTGGCTTCCTCTATGGGCCATTATCTCCAGATCCACTCGTTTCCCCATTAATGCCGGTGGAAATGACATCAGAGGAAAATCCAGATTGTGGCCCCGCCGTCAGTTGTTGTAGCTGTGCTCGTTTTTTCCACCGTCATAAGCTGCTGGACCCCGGCCCGGATCTGAGCAGCTCACTCTCCAGACACGACCTAGTTGGTTGTTGGGACGACAGAGGGAGAGTTGAACTCCAAAGACCTGTTGAGTCAAAAAGTTGTGATTACCACGACCAACCGTGTCCCCTGGATCCAAGCAGACCGGGGCTTAGTCAGTCCCAACGGACGATTCATCACTGCTATCACCATCAAAAACTTCTCAAGTCTCCAGTAAGCTACAGTTTCAGGCCTGCTTCAACATTGAATCAGCTGTTGCTGCCTCTGCTTATCTGTCTGCAGTTTTTGTACTTTGTGAAAGTGAATTGCTATCAAACTCATTTGGATTTTATACTCGGTCTTTTGATACGACTTTTGTTGCTGTGTGTACTACCCCAAAGAACACTTGTTGAAATACTGGAACATGGTCGGAACTATGTATTAGCATCTTCACAATCTGTTCAACATTCAAAGTTTTCAACTGAAGTTGAATCAACTAGAGTTAACACATTAACGTCGGTACTAAGTAAGCTTACTTTTTCTCCAACCCCAGCGTTGTTTACAAAGTTTTTGAACTTTTGTAAACCTGGGTATTCACGTAAGCAAATCGGTGCCGAGGTTAAAACACAGGCGATTTGTCCCTCTCCGCGAATTAATGCAATTAAAGTTCCACAAACTTGTATTAAGTTGTTGGATACAAAGCCCTCTCGGAGTGAAATAACTCTCGAATCGTACGTGTGTGGAACTAAAATAAGTGTTCGGATTTTCAAGCGCCTAGAACCTGGCGTTTTTTGCGACGTGTTTGTGCCATTTCTGACTGCCATATTTCGTTTCGTCGCCACCCTAGGCCGAGCTAGTTACACCCCACGACTCTTCCAGCACTTGCCGATGGGGTGCATACTACCAAAACGACAGAAGAACCTCGGTCTTGAAGGTGATATCAAAGTGTACGACCTCCATGCGATCATCGACCCTCACCCGACGACCCTCATTGAGAATTCCCCAACGGTGCTCAAGTACCAGACGCCCCACTTCCGCGCCTCGGCCCGGGTTCGATTCCCACCGGTTAGCGGCAATGACACGTGGCAGATTGGATGGGTTCAAGGTTGTAATAATATGGACTTCACCATCTCATACGGCAATTTGGGAACGTAAGTAAACTTTTACAATTTTATGTTTTCACCCCAAAATAACCCTTTATTTTTCAGTGGCAGGCACATGGAACAACTTCAAGAGAAAAACGTCTGGCACTACTTCGAATGTGTTACCTTTGACTTTCTAAAGAATCAGTAAAAAATTAATATAGTGCACAGTTTATTCCTCCATCCATCAAGTATGTTTGTAATAAAAACATTACAGACAAATTGAAACCAGGGGAAAACCAGCACAACCAAAAAGGTGTAGATGATGAGGAAAACTTCTGCCTATACAAATATTGCATGTCTCTACAGTGGTACCCGAAGTATCGTTTCTGGGCAAACATGTTCCAGATGGGCTTGATTGCCAGTCCAGCCTGTAAGCGTGGAGCTACCCTCCAAACAGCTATCCACAGCACCAGTGACTTCGTTTTTTCACAGTTGCCCTGGCTAGCAGCCCCTAAAAAAGCTAGACAACCGTGCAGCACAATACCAATTGTATTATTTAATCGTAGTTTAATCTGATACATACGCATATATATATTTACCTGATTATTGTCGGGATTCTACCATCCCTAGCCTTCAGGTAAAGCTGAAACCACAGACCCTTGTCTTAAAGACATTCTGCATAATTGTTCCCTCACTTCGGACACTATACAATGATTGATGCCACACAAGTCTTACAAAAAGATAAAGCGCCCAAGCTCTGTGCTGAAAGGAAAAGTTTCATTTGCGAAAGTAAACTAAATAATAATTACAGGGTTCTAATCATTTAATTATACAAATTGATGATCTAATTTGGAAATGATTTAAGTAGTGTGTGTCAAAAGCGGTGTTGGCCTAATATATATATATATTTTGTTTAGATCAGCGAATTTAAAAAATGTAGCAATATTTGACAAGACTTTACAAGGGAACCTTGGACTGCACACAAATTGTTGTCCTTTCACACGAGGTACATTTTGTAAAATGTTACAACCATGCTACAATTTAGCAAGGGACCCTTGCTAAATTGCTCTCGTGTGAAAGGGACTAGGTGGAATATATTACAAGGTACTATTCGTGTACATGCGTTCAAAGATCACGACGTGGTGTAAATTTTAATACGTTGATGTAGCTTGGAAACGTGCGGTGCCAGCGTTGTACTTTACTCGCATTACCACTCGGATTGATTCGACAAGTTTCCTCGTCAGTGTTTTCCCTTAACAGTGGTCCGCTGGCAAAATGCTATAGAAACACACGATGACCAGTCATTATTCACTCCAAGTTGTTCGGCTGGCTAGTTTAGTGTTGAAAAACATCCCCATCTCGTTTCAAATATTGACAAGTGAAAAAGTTGATGGACTAGTGAAATGACAATCTAACTGGCCCTGCTGGTCAGTCACTGAATAAGTTAAGGGCAAACCGTGATCATAAAGGAATAAAAACAACAGCAACAACAACAGCAGCAACAACAACAAACTATACATAACATTGAACTTTCCCTACACTCTTATCGTACTTAAAGGCCCTGTACACTATTGGTAAGATCGAAAAACACAAATGTTCACAGATTCACACATAACTTACATGATTTAAAGTAAGTAATGGTAGAAAGAGTTCCTTAAAATATTTCTGCCTAAAATGCTATCGTTTCTGAGAAATGAGTAAAACAATAGTTTTTATCGCGCGCGATAATAAACTCCATGTTTGAAAAACAGAAAACACATAAGGTCTCTTTTCACTATTTTCTCGTGACCTCGATGACCAATTGAGCTCAAATGTTCACAGGTTTGTTATTTCATGTATGTGGTTGATTACACAAAACATGAACACTGTCTGTGATTATTTTGTCAGCTCTGCCAATCCTGTATGATACCTTTAAGTTCAAAGTTCAAGCACAGCAAGCACTTTGTATTGTTGAGATCACATTCTAAATGTAGGGCATCATCATAATCAATTTAAATCTAGCATTTCCTCTTTCCTAACATTGTTGTAAAACCACTTCAATACAAAATAATAATTATGTTAGTTGATAATAGTCATTAACAATAAGCATACGGACTTAAAGGCTTGAAACCGTTCCGATTGTTTTAATCAATAGATGTAGATACATGCAATAAAACTAACCTGTGAAAATTTCATTTTAAAAGGTGGTAGCGCTTTTGAGATATCGCCGAAAATTTTGAGCGGTTAGAATAATCTGTACGGCCTGAGAAACGTTTCTCAGTTTGAACTGTTTTGAACCCCTTTTTTAAAACCACATTCCTTTGAAGTGAATTATTTCTCAAAGTGTTATACATTATGAACAGCTGCAGTGCTTCTTACCAAAACGTTTTTATGGTAATTAATTTTTGGAGCAATTAGGTCCTATACCAAAGGTTTATTCCTCCCTTTAATGCTTGTATGCTGTGAGTGCATGCACACCATTGACAAGTGGCATGACATGAATTATGCTATAATTAATTGTTTCACCTGTTCTAATTCTGTGGGTGACAACACAAACATGATTAGTGTGTTTAGGTTACAGTTGACTGCACCGATGAGCAGTTTACTCGCTGACTAAGAAGAAAAATAGTCATTTTTTTTTACACCAAGTTTACCCCGGTTTTGGTACAGTCATTTTCCAGTGCCGTTAAGAAGCTGGTGCGTGGTTCTCTATATGGAATCAATAATCATGCCACCATACATGTATATCGATTTTAAAAATAAAATTAAGTGCAAATTCATACTAGTATATCGTCCCCACCAAAAAAAAAACCAAAACAAACAGAAGCATCTTTGTGGGATCAAAACATTTCAATTCAGAAATATTTACCCAATATTGTCTAACAGGCTAATTAATGTGCTTTGACTTATCGCTTAACTAGTGGATATATTTTAAAATGATAAAATAAAACAAGTATACAGGAAAGAAAATATGCAAGGACTACACACGAACAGGAAGAACGTATTATCATGAGCACTGTAGTGGAAAATGTGTGACAAAGGCTTTGTCATCGCTTGGCAAACGCAGGCTTGGAATCAAAATGGCGGCGCCCATGACATACCTCAACAGCTCAGTAAGTTCTTTCCGTACATTTTAAGAAACTACAATTCTCATCTATAAAAGACCGATAACGGAAACTAAACGGACCACGTGTTTGGTGTTTCTTAATTTAAAAATAGTTTTAATTAGTTCTACTAACGTACAAAAAAGCAACATTTTCCCAGAGTCCCCTGTGGTAAGGTTTGGGTCGCATGAGACATCATTGCAACTCCTTCACTTAAAACGTCAAGTCATGGTTTTGGTTATGAAAGGTTTGTGCTCACTGTTGATTATTTATGTAAAGATCACACGCACTGTGATGAAAAGACATTGCAATAAAGTCAACTCGGACCAGAACTTCATGTCAACCTTGTCCACAGTCCTTAATACTTGATTACTACTTTAATCTGCGCAAGGAACTACCTCCATCCCAGTCCACGACATGCTTTACGAGTCGCATTACCGAGTGACAAGAAATATGATCTATTTACCAGACGGGTCTGTGGGGGTAAAATGTGCATCACGCGTCGCTTGCTACTCTTCGATTTAGAAGTCAGATTTACAACAAGATGGGCTGTTAGGCTCAAACCTCATTTCTCAGTACTTACACCCCAAAACAACTAAAAGGACGAGATGTGATTAAAAGAAATGCATAGTTCTTCATGGTGACCGTTTTTTGTTCTGTGCTCGATATTCTAAATTCGTTTAACAGATGGCGCTTATGATTGTGATCAATACATCACTTTCTGACCACTTATGATCGACTATTTAATATATGATCGATATTCTACTATGCTGAAGCTTCGTAATCACGTTTAATTGGTATATTTGATAACTTTCAATCAATCCGATCAATCTACTCGGGCAAGGGCCTACTTCATCATGTTTTGTGGTTGAGTTCAATCAAGCACTAGCCAGTATTCTGCGAGATAGTCTTGTTTGTAGAGTGAGACCTGCGGTTGACGCACGCGTGCCTTGGTTTTGGCCTAAAGCTATTAATAATAATAGCCAGGCCTACAGGCGTATAGGGATGGGGGGTATAAAGCAGTATATCCGTTCACCCGGTGTTGTTTGATCACGAGAGTGACGAACTACTTGACCCATAATTACACCTTTAAGGTGGATTGCATGTCTGTGGCGCATTGATATTTTGAGATACGTTATACACACTTTCACAACCCATTTTAACCCCTAAGTACCGCGGCTGTCCTAAAATTGTATTCATTGAGTTTTATTTTCTGGACTATCTTTGGGATGGGTCCATGATGTCGAGTCTACTCAGTATCGAACGAACCCATGAACACATCTAGATGGATTGCAATAGACGTCATTGGCCGCCATCTTTGATGAATTGTGCACGCGTGAAGAGCTATCATTGGCTGAGAGTCGTGCGTAGCGCGTACGCGCGTGCACTTTTCCCAATGTTTTACATCAAAGATGGCGGTCAGTGACGCGTATTGCAATCCATCTATTCAATGTGATTTATCCCTAACCAATGTTGTTCTGGCCCCAAATTGTTTGGCCTTGCTCGACGATTTCTTTTACCCCAAACGAAATTATGCTTTTCAAAGTCACACTGGTTTATGCATGCAGCTCTTAGAACACCAAGAATAAAGCGTTGAAATTTGCATGGCCCGATTTTTTGCCGAAATAAATATAAGTATTTGTATTAAGATTAAATTTTCTCTGCAACAATTTACACAGGTGATGCTGCTTCAAAACAAAACACATAAAAACACTTTTGCATATGCCACGCACAATGCACAAAATACGTGTAACTTGCAAACTGGTCGTGAGATAATTTCGGGACCCCAACAAAGAACTCGTTATTAGATTTTATTTAACTACCACTTATCCTCGGCAGATTTTAGTTCGTGCAATATGAAAGCTTACAATTTTCGTATATATGATGAGAAAAGCTATGTCAAGTTTAAATTTAATTTTTGGGGTCATCAACTCGGCCAACAACGGACCTAGCATCTTCAAACTCACACATTTTTAAGTTCATGTAAATTGTTTTCTTTTTAAATCATCCACACAACATTAGCTAACAGTCTACCCAGAGATCATGTCTCCCTGAGGTGTATAAGCCGCTATAGTGAACCTGGTTCAAACTTCAAACCCATACGGTGCGAGAGCCACCAATAAATCATCCTGCGTATAAAATTAAACGTTAATACCACCCGAATAGTTCAAACAAGATTAATTGCGGCCATTTCCTAAACACAATTGCTTAGGCGGCTTTCACTTCCTGACAAGGAGTATACTTTGGGGTCTAATTTGCCACGGTGTGGGTAATTTTCACAGTAAAATGGCAGTGTACAAGATGTCTGTTCATCTAAAAGGCAAACCGACACGGGGGATAGTCTCGTACTGAAGTGATATAATATGGCATGAATCCGTCTGTGCTAAAACGCAAGTGGTGCAATTACTTGTGACAATTTCTCTTGATCTCAGCTTGGGTTGCTGATATTAGGCCTGTGTCTACTTCAAATGTGCTGCAGTTTTGGGTGATTACTAGCACAAGGAATTGAGTATCTGAGGGGAAATCGTCCAGAACAGGACATTATTCGGAGTCAGGAAATGAAAAGTAATTATTGAGACACTTATTGTTAAAACTAAGAGGCTCACAGTGTTTGTGGTATCCCCAATAATATAGGCGTATTAAGGATTATACGGAAAAGTATAAATGTACTGAGAAATGTTTCAAAACTACGTCAATTTTTGTTCACCTTTTCCAGCCTGAATATACAAATTACATATTATATTTGTACTAATTTAGCTGCGAAAGTATAGGTTTACTGTTAACGTTATGACAATTACATTTTCACTTATTCCAGCTTGCACGAATTACAAAATATAACTTAGTAGTACTATACTTTTGGCATGGATTACACAGTTTATGGTTTCATTGGCATGTTTCAATGATAAGACTGATGATAAGACAACATACATTTCTTGCAGGAAATGTCGTCCGTATTTTTTTTTTAAGTCCACACTTGCCATGACAGATCCATATGTTTTCATTAGATCGTGTGTAAGGAAGAAAATGCCCTGGTGCTATCTTGTACACAGCCGGGTGTATTGCATGTATTGCAAACATTAACAGTTGGTGTGATTATAGAAATGAAACAAGCCTGAATTACTGTCTACCATTTTCCTTTTGGCAAAGATACCCACATCCCCATTTTTGGGGTGTGTCTCATTTGAAGATTTTCTACATTAATGACTGGAGAACTAGAGGCCTGAACACTAATGGTTCACATCTTCAAGAAAGGCAAGAGAAGATCGTAAAATCAGGAACATTTCTTACAACTGTCTCACACGCGTGATTTATTCAATCAAGCATGCATCACCATCAGTAGTGTGTCCTATCATCTGGTCCTTGCTCTCTGGTCTTACCAAACCGGCCAGGGATTATTATAGTTTCGATGGCCGTCTGAGAAACTTCCGTATAGCATGAACAACATGGAGGAATTACGTGTTGTAGCATCGAGCGCTTTAAGGGTGTGGTTGAAGAAAATTCATGCAAGGATGGGCAGCATTGTAACCATATGTCAAAACCTTAAAGGTGTTCTCTTGACTCACTTTCTTTGAAAAATAATAACTGTTGATGCAGGTGTTCACTTGTTCAAAACCGGAAGGAAAAAAAAAATGAAGGCTACTTTTTGAGTGCTAGATTATAAAGGACCTTTTTGAAATATGGCTTCGGCTTATAAACTAATTACACTTTCGATTCGGGACTGAAAACCGGTAGACAGTACCTAAGCCATAGCCGTAATCTAAGCCTTAGCCAGACCCGAAGCATTGGTTTCGTAAATGGCCGCAGCAGAATGCGCACATTCTCCTTGGATAAAAGCAATTTGGAGGGGGCGTAGTGCAAAACTTTGTGTGTCAACACGTTACGTTATACGATTTTTGTGTGTGAAAGTTGTGACGTGTGAACCTCGACAAAAGGTCGAGTTGTCCAAACCTCCTGCATGACTGAGAATAGTTTACAATGAAACTTTCACGTTTCCACAAGAGCAGTTTTGTGGAATTTGAAGGCTGAAATTTATTTCGAACCAAAATTCAGTGGGCATAAAAGTCATTGTTTAAACGTTGTGTAGGAGCATATGAATCACGCCACGGAAGGACGTGGTTGGAAAGTGCGCCGTTTCTGGACGGGCCACGAACCACACGAGGCCTTGTGGCAGCCTCTTGCTTTCCGGGATTGGTTGATGAACTTGCCATGCCTTTAAAGGTGATATATTTACACACACAAACAAAATTTGCTGTGTAAACCCATTTTATAAACTAAGTACAATTTTGTGTCAAGAAAAAGGTTTACAGCCGAAGTTTAGCACCAATTGACAACAATTGTGTTATCTTGGCCTGGCCAATACCAATACTATTAACACGCTATTAAGGGTGCTGGTTCTACTTAAATATTCTGTTATCGAACTATAGTTATTGGTAAACTACTACTACAAATACCATGACTGAGTATTTGACATCGATCTGTTTGCTTACGGATCCTCTAGTTTACTCAGGGTGCGAGTGTCTGTACATTCGCCCAAATTGAGTGGGACGGAAGGCCGAAAGATGGTGGTCAGTTGCATCCAAATAATGCATGTAACTATTTACACACATCAAGGGTAATAGTTCTACTCAAATATTCTGTTATCGGTATATAATTATTTGTAAACTATTGCTACAAATACCATGAGTATAGTGATATCGATCACTGTTTACTTATGAATCCTCTATGTTTACACTGGGTGCAAAATATACAAAATGCCTGTCTGTACAGTAGCCCAAATTGAGAGGGACGGAAGGCCGAAAGATGGTGGTCAGGTGCATCCAAATAATGCATGACTGACCTGAGAAGAAAACACAAGGAGAGTGGTCTTCGTTCCTACTGCGTAAATAAGATTGATTTCCAGACCTGAAATTTTGTCTTTGAGAGGGCAAGGCCATTTTCATTTTGCAAAGGGAACTTCTATCGTAAAATATTACTATCTATGGGAAACTTTTGATTGGGCACCAAGGCCAAAACCAGGGCAACGGAGGCCATGGTCTCTGTGTAATTTCAGGCCTGTAATTTAGCATTGAATGAAGGATGTCATGTCTATAAACAAACACAAAAACAACCTCAGAAACAAAAACTGTAGAATAGATACAAGATAGTTTTGAAGACAATTACCAATGTTTTAATACCTTAGATGATACCATTAATTTTCAATCCATGGTTTCCCTTTTATTTAAAACTCCGCTGAAATACAAGAAGTGTTTATCTCAAAGGAAACTCTTGATCATAACCCGATCTTAAACGTACACCTTCTCGAAGTTTAAACATAATTTCACCTGCAATAACCTCTGCAATACAACACTGCTGTAGCAAGCAAGTATTGGTTTCGGGCAGTTTTGTCAATCTGATAACCATTTTGAAGTACAACCCTTGTGCTAAGTTGAGCTGGTGATACCTTTGCCTAAGCACATGGCTGAAGACAGTGGCTTCACTGCTTTAGTTTTAATACTAATTCCCCTGGCCAACATTCCAAAAATAGGGGGCTGTGATCCAAACTCATAAATACATTAAGAAACATCAAATCAATATTTCTTCAGGATGACAAATGAGGTGAATTTATCCGCTGAATTTCCACAGTAAAACGTTTAGAACTAAAGCGATCGGGGCAATTTGAAGGCATGGTGTTTTATAAAAACGGTCGATACTGAAAACAGGAAATGCTTGCCACTTGAACCAGAGGGTGAAAGTCTTGAATAGCGCGTTGCGGAGCCCGTTGGGGCCATTTCAACTTAGTCCGCTACTCACTTACAAAACTCTGCCCGACAATTTAGCAATTTGTTCTTTTATTGCCCAAAGGAACATTGTGTCGATGAATAATAAATGAAACATCTCCTATTAATTCAGGCCACGTAATTGAGTGTCCAGTACTGGCATCCTGGAACGTGTAGTTCGTGTGCACTGCGTTTGCCTCAATCACTCGTCATACTTGCTCGACTATTAAAACAAGATGATTCAACATTATAAACTACCTGTATATAAAATTCTCTTAAAATATTTAAAGGAATTAATAATTTATCTGAGGCAGAAATAGACCAAATAACCTCAACTACGTATTTACCAACTAAACTCACTCAAGTCAGCACGAGCGTTACTTTCTGGCGCGCTACGGAATGGTATGAATTATTCACGAATGTTAATTTTGTTAATTTGCATATTCCGCACGTCATTATATGATTATATTTAACAGTAAATCTATAAATTGATCAAGGCTAATGAATGATGAGATCACAGAGTGGGCATGATAATGAGCATATTATCAAATTAATTTATTTGTTGGTGTCAAGACAGTAAGAGATAAATCGATCGTCGTACGTTTAGATCAGACTAGGGTGTTGAAAAGAGTTCTGTACAGGCGCCATGTTGAAACGACTCCAAAATAAATGAATATTTACAATGAGGAGTAACTATTTCTGTGACGTTTAAAGAGGAAAATTGCCTTAAAATCTCTCAAAATGTTGTTGTTTGGAATTACTCCTTATCAACTGCTCCTTATCCTTTTCAAGATCTGTACACGCTCAAAATTTTGTAATTAGTGAGTAGCATAGATTTGCCTCATCAAATACAACCAGTGGATCATACGGTCCGCAATTTTAAGGATTGAATAATGTGGTTTAAAAAAGGCGGACAGTGTTCTGTCATGAATTTATACAACACCACACAATTTCAAGGGTATGTGAATCTTTATATTCTTATAGAAAATTTTTCACAGAGCTCGGAAAAGTACTGAGTAAACAGAGCTTAATACACATCGGTGTTAGGGTAAAATCAAATTAAATTCTTTATATTCCACTTTTAAAATATCTTTCAATCTATATTTATTTGATTTTTAAAGCCCAAAGCGCCAACTCCGAAGGCAATGTTTCCCTTTAAGCTGATATTCCTTTGTAATGAGAAAGGACCAGTATCTGAAATTCGTGACTGACGGACACATAGGGAATATTTAATTTAGGATAATTTATGTTTTTATATTAGGTGTCAGTGAACGATTTCTCATTATGGCATTGCAAAATGCTACACAAAATGTATTAGCATTCAGTGTGCACAAAACACTTCAGTCTAAATATTTTGCTATACAAAATTGCTGGATGAAATCTTTCCCTGGGTTTTATTTGTCTTCCTTTTTTTCTTTTATCAAAATGCGATGACAGAAGCTGACCATGCAGGGAGTTTGAAAATGCAATTGCAGTGGCAAATGGTAGACGTTAATTTGTTGCTGTATTACGAGACAGCACATAAATGGCTATACTATATGTTACATACCACATTTACTCAATGTTGTACAAAGTATACTCCAAAATACTTAATGTCATAAATGGCTACTATAGGTTACAATTATTATACCACATTTACTCAATGTTGTATAAAGTATTCAAAAATACTTGTCACAAATGGCTACTATATAGGTTACAGTTATTATACTACATTTACTCAATGTTGTAAAAAGTGTTCCAAAATGATTGTGTCATAAATGGATAGGTAACAATTATTATTTCACATTTGCTCAATGCTGTATAAAGTATATTCCCAAATACTTGTGTCAGATTACTTCAGGGCAGCTTTTGATAAACTCTTTATAATGACACGACGCTCGATTTTAATAACGTCAAGCAAACATTGAACCGGGTAAATACCAGGTGTAACTAGTTGACCATCGTGTTAGAAACAACTTTGCCAATGGGTTCAGCTACAATAATTAGACTCCTATAAAGGATATCAATACTTGTATATACACCCATTGTGTTAGAAACTATCTTCTGCCAAACCACATTTTCCCCACCATTTGCACCGTGCGAAGTAGCTTGATTTTAGGCCTTTGTCAGTGCCAGCCATGTGTATTAAAAATACAGATCGCAATATGTTACATCCAAGCTGTTGTTAGACAGCAGGGCATGCCGAATAATTATACCAGGGTCAATGCTTGCTTATTAAAATTGACCAGTGTCGTTATAAAGATTGAATCGAAAGCTATACAGAAGTGATCTTTGTGTTCAGAGGTGAAAAGGTCATAATTATCAGTAAGTTTACCCATGCTGTTGACTTGCGTTATGTGCAGTTACTAAACGCTTGCGGTGTAGAATGTAGGATGGTGTTACAGTAAGGCGTGATCTACGCTTTTGAGTCGAGTTGGATGCGACCCCTTTATCGGCACGTTTAACGGCTCTTCTTACAAAGAAAACAAAATGTAAACGTATATAATGAAAAAGAAAAACTCCAATTTTACGGGCGAGTTAAACTGATGCGGAACTTCGATTTTTATAAAAAGTCAACTTCCAGAAAATATCGTAGATGTGTGGTTACACACACACACACACACACTATTTATCAAAGTTTGGTACGTTTCATCCTTCAAAATAATTTACAAGTGACAACTTTATTGCAGTTGATGTTTGAATATATTTAAGGAGGGGAACATCCAAAAAGCTACGATGACTGTTACTAGTAGTTATTTTACAATTGAATGAAGGAAGTGGGCTCGGGTTTTTTTCATCTCAGTGATCAGAAAGAGACTACTTGAAGAACAAAGCAGCTACTTTCTGGCGCTACGGAATGGTATGAATTATATATTCATGAATGTAAATTTGTTAATTTGCATATTTCGACACGTCATTGTATGATTGTATTTTAACAGTAAATCTATAAATTGATCAAGGCTAATGAATGATGAGATCACAGTGGGCATGGTAATGAGCATATTATCCAATTAATTCAGCTTCCAGTGTGACCATTAAGCCATTTCGAGACATGGTGAACACAATAATATAACACTAGAATGTTTGGGTATTAGTTTGTCTGTATGCACCAAACCAAACCGTGCTCTCATAAAGTGTCCAACATACCTCAAAATAGCTAATAAGGATGTGTACGTTTGTAGGGACGTATTTTTCTCAATGCAGACAATAATATTCTCTTTTAATTAAATTATTCAAATATTATGACATTACCATTGAACAAAACTGACTGGTCAAGATTCAAATCACATTACTGAGCGGCTTTCAAGCAGGAAATTAAATAAAAACACATATCTCAACGAAAAAAGGGGCATTTGTTTGATTTAAATTGAGTGGCTTTGTTGTCACTTCTTATACATTGATTCGGTTTGCCACATGTTCAGTGCTGCAGAAATTTAGGATTTCCTGTCGGGGCGAGGTACTTCGCAATTAAGTTAGCAGACGAATAATCGCATTACGGTAAATGTTATTCCACCTTTCTGCAGTTGGTGTGTTTGTTTGGCTTACCTTTTATATATGATATAAATGAGTGACACATGTGTATACTTACTGTCACTCACCACGTCTAAATATAAACCGCGTATCTGACACGGGTTAATGAGTACACTGAGGAAACTCGCCACTAGTCTTTGACTGTTTTGATACGGGAGAGTATACACTTGCATTGGTTTCTCGAGCTCGGTATGGAAATTTAACGCAGACAAAATGTAAAATTTACATCTGAGATAAAGAGCATTATTTGGTTTCACCCTTACACCGATGCGTGTGAAGCACTGTATACTCAGTTCTTTCCCGAGACCGACCTGAGTAATATGCCTCTGGATTTTCTTCACATGACTCGGGAAAGTACTGAGTATACTACAGTGCTTCACACGCATCGGTGTAAGGGTGAAACCAAATAAAAGACAGAGGACTGTGGAAAGTCTATGTTTATATCACTCGGTATTTTAAGTTAGGTTGGATTACGGAGATGTAATGTTATTAAATTTCCTCAAAGGCCGGATGGACTAGTAGGAAATTGTGAAATGAACTAGTTTGAGTCTGTAATAGTTGTTGGATATTACGAGCCACTAAAAAAATACAATATTTTTAATTTATTATACGAATCATGCCAAATGTTCAATGCTGCAAACAATCCCTCTGTTATGCTTGCATGCTTTCGTTTGGAACACAAGTTAAAATATCCAGCTGTGGCATTTCTATGACTGTCTATGACATTTCTAAAAAACAAATTCATTTATGATAATAGAGTTTTAGAGACGACACTATAAATCATCCCTGGACACAAAGAGTGCCCGATAATCGGTTCAGAAATGCAAGTTTTTAATCCATTTTTATTGAAGTTTATTGTCTGTGTTTCCCAACGGACGAATCAATCAGTGTGTAAACTGATCATAGACGAGATGATGAATCCACCAAAAGAGTGGTTTATGTTTAAATCATATCCAATTAGTTTATATTGAAGTCAAGAATAAGATTAACGCTCAAGGATAATTGTTATTTGATATAAAGTCCCTTTGTACTTTGATAAAGGAAAAATTGGAGTGAATTTAAGTTCCTCTTTTTCTGTTATACAACACATTTTCTATAGATACAATTTGAACAATTTGAATACGATACTCTCTTTAAGTTAATGCAGATGATTTTGTCCCTAGTTTCAATTGGTTATAGAGTGAATTTCAGTCTAAAAAGTCAAAAGAGTACACAGGACTGAACAAGGCTGGGAACTAAAACAACCGTTCATCTCCCATTCATCATTATTCATTCTCCATCCATTATTTATACCATCTCATACAAGGTAATTCAACCATGGTGAATTGAGCCAATTATTAATGATGTGTACTATTTTCTCGCGAGGCCTCAGAGGGAAATGTGTCTCAACGGAGTAGCGGGGACTCGTGGTCTCACAGCTTGCTATTTTGATCTGCTTCAGACACTAGCCCGCACCTGGGGCTCAGGATACCAGCCACAAATTGTACATGTGACATGGTAGTTTGGCTGGTAACCTTATTCTGGTAAGCCAAATGTTGTTGTGCTCTATGAAATTGGGCCCTGGTGCCCAGGTAAAATGACATTCAGACAGTGTTCTAGCACGGGTCCTTTCTCTATCATCTAGTGATTCACTACACTGCAAAAACTGGGGTGTTAAAATTTACACCATTGGTGTTTTCACAAAATAGATAGAACAAAAAAGAATCAAAGTTTACACCAGGATGTTAAAATAACAGTACTTTCTACAATAACAAGTACATGTACATTGGTGTTATTCTAACACCCTATGATGTTAGTTGTGTTTCTCTCTTCGGTATAGATATGGGACAACACCCGCAGTGTCATTTTTAACACCCAGTTTTTGCAGTGTTGTGACTCACTGGTATTTTACACTTAGACGAGATTGAAGTTTCTCAACTCTTATGAAGAAGTCTCCAATTCTCATTATTCATGATAGATTAAGACGGAAATACGTTTCCCTGGCAAACTGCCTGTTAATGCATCCAAGTATTTAGATTTAGGGACAAACACCACTTTGGAAAGGTTTCAGCAATTTCCATCATATTGTTTTCTTCGACAATCTGCGTCTTGTAGAAGCTCCTCCAGAACCTTTACATGGATACAGCATTATCGTTTATTTGAAGTGCACTTTACGAGGTTTTCTAAATATATTTTGAGTAATTTCCGACGAGGTTCTGGTTATTGAGGACTTGGGAATGATTTTTTTATTTTTATGATGGCAGTAATTCGGGTGATAACTAAAATAGAATTCCGGTAATGAGGGAAGTTATGTGTCTACAATCACAGAAATGAACGGCATCCTGTTTGTGTAAATGCAAATATCCACCACGGGCTGAAAAACGAGGGTTAAAAAAAAATGTTTAAAAACATAGCTAGAAGAAATCCAGATCTTTGAAAAAAGTATTAACTAATGGAAATAGCATCCTTGCAATTTTGTTTAATCAATACCTTCTTGAAAACATTCTTGATATGAAAGTATAATGTTAATTTTCAATGCTAGTAAATAAATGAGTGAGTTTTCTTTGCTCAGCAACGTATGACGTCACATTGACGTCACTTTAGTATAACTGGTTAATATACCAGTAGTTAAATTTTCAATTTCAGATCCTGATAAAAAATAATTTCATTTTATTTATGTTGTGAAAGCATGCTTTTCATTAAAAAAGAAGGGTTTTTATAATTAAATTTAATGTCTGCTTCAATCACAGGTAGATTTTACCATGCCTTGAGAGTTGTTAAGCAACACAGAACAAGTTTTCCTCGTACACCAGTGTTATTCTTTAATATAGATTTAAAATTGTACACTATAAGCTTCCGGTAAGATGATATTGCCGCTGACGCAAGCGGGTCAGTCAGTCTGGGATAAGGCTAATCTCATAACGTGTATAATTCAATAGACCGGGTTGGTTGTACGTCTTGAAATGCGTATACGGCTTTGGTTGGTAATAACACTAATTGCAACTGGCTTGCAACCTCAGCAAGGCCGAGGTTATGTAGCATTTCGAATATGCAATGGCCTTCGGTACATTGCCGTATGGTATATACAGACACATTCGGGGCAGACCAAGCAGGGAGCTGGCAGATATAATTTATTTGTTCAAATGTTCTGTATAGATACTGCTAGGTATGCGTATTTACCTGAAGGCCGAGGTATGTGCGGTATAGTGCAGTAAAAACATATAGGCCTAGAGGTTAAAGTTATCATATTAGTCAGCACACACAACTTTGTGCAAATTTCAATCTTTATATGGCTTCTTTCAAAAGAAAACAGAAAATGGGCTAACCAGCCGATCAACAGAGAAGTTGAATGTCTAATTTTAAATTTATTAAAAAATTATAGGCTATTTGGCGTCTCTGTAGTCGTAAAACATTGTATACTGTGCAATGTTTTGCTAGCCACTAATTTTAATTATCCAGTACCACTTAATAAAATGTGGGTTAAAGTGCAAATAAAGCTCTCAATACGAACAAATAAAACCGAAAAAAACTAAAGGCACAAGGAGAACCTATTGTCGTTTTACCTCATTATTGCAAAGCCTGTGACTGGTACACGGAGACTGAAGATTGTTTCGAAAACAATCAAAAGACGAACGTTAGTTTCAAGTACAACAGGGATATAGTTTGTCTGGCAGTTATAACCCCTTGAGATGAGGCTATGTGAGTAAGGGATGTATAGTTTGTCTGGCAGTTAACTTCTTACGATGAGTCTTGGTGAGAAAAGGGTGGCTAGTTTGTCCGAGAGTTAACTCATAGAGTTGAGGTTGGGTGTGTAAGGGATAGTTTGTCAGAGAGTTAACTCCTTGAGTTGAGGTTGGGTGTTTAAGGGATAGTTTGTCAGAGAGTTAACTCCTTGAGATGAGTCTAGGTGAGAAAGGGATGTCTAGTTTGTACGAGAGTTAACTCATTGAGTTGAGGCTAGGTATGTGTTAAGGGATAGTTTGTCAGAGAGTTAACTCCTTGAGTTGAGGTTGGGTGTGTAAGGGATAGTTTGTCAGAGAGTTAACTCCTTGAGATGAGTCTAGGTGAGAAAGGGATGTCTAGTTTGTACGAGAGTTAACTCATTGAGTTGAGGCTAGGTATGTGTTAAGGGATAGTTTGTCTCAGATTTAACTCCTTTAGATGAGTCTAGGTGAGTGAGTAGATATTAGCAAGTCAGTTGTCCCAAGCCAAACACAATGAGAAATACTAACTTACAGGAAATTAAACCTTCCTCTCAACACGTATCCGGGGTTAGTCATACGATGCAGGCTTCCTCTCAGCCTTTTCAAAACACGAATGAAGTTCATAAGTGAGATTTACACGTGAACTGAAATGTTTTGAACTGCATCAACGCGTTATCAGCGACACGAAGAAAGAGTTCACATTTGTCTCTATTCCAGCTTGTAGGCAATAAAGATAATGTCACCGCAACGATCATAGTTGTGTTTATTCTAGCTTTTAGCTTTTAAGCAATAAGGAAAATAATTGTCATAGCAACGTGTATAGATATTCTTTGGGAATTGATGGTCCTAAAAAGAACAAGTTCTGAAAAGAAGCAGAGTGTTTGATACTCTTGACGTTTCAATCTGTATGTTCCGGTTGTCTTCAAGAACATATACAGGCGATGGACCTATTTTGTTCTGGAAATTCGTTGTCCCAGGTGTACGTTTTTTATTTACATTAAATGTGGTTTCAATGAAGCTCAGCTGTAAAACTTCTCTTCGATTGTTTTGCACTTTGGGTGGCATACACCCCGCTCGTGTTAATGTTAATTCTACATGGTGTGAAATCAATCTACCAGTACAAAGAGTGTTCAGAATACGAGGGAAATTTTAATTAAAAGTGGAGCAGTTGCCAGTGTATTTTTTTCGCGATGCCTATATAAATGTTTTGTAACACCTTGTGGTGTGCGCAGTCAATGAAGCACTGATGTTGACGGCCAGGCGGACCCTCAACATAAACACTTAAAATGTAACCAACACTGTTCAAGGTATTCAGGATCGATTCAATAATTCACAAGATCATGTTTCCAATGTATGCTGGATGACATTTCAAAAGGGTTGTTGAATTTGGTTGGAGCGGAGTATTTGGGGGGGGGGGGGGGGGGGGTGTCTATAGCGAGCGAATGTTTTATTCAGGTCAAGGCTGGTATACTTGTCATGATGGTATAAAAAAGCAGTTTTTAGAATGTATCATGCGTTCTTATGCAAAATGTTACACAACGCTTTACAACAAATAACGCAACATTAACAATATTCACCAATACGGAAAGAATGAGAAGGAAATAAATGACACAAAACAAAATAAATAAATGAATAAATAAATAGATAAATACAAAATTAACCAGATAAATAAATAAATAAATAAATAAATAAACAAACAAATGAAGATTTTTTTAAATAATAGCAATAATAATTAGGGGGCCTACTATAAACAATTAAAATTAAAAATAAATTAAAAAATTACAAAATCTAAATAAATTAAGTCTGGGAAAGCTGAGCTTTTGAGCGATGTTTTGAATTCAGAGAAATGGCTTGACGGGTTTGATAAGGGAGATCGTCAGCATGCATAGAATCAGCAGATCTATCCTTTCTGTTGTTTTTAAAATAACAGTGCCATAATTTGGTAAGACCCCAAAAAACAAAAAAAATTCCTGGTTTTGCAATTTCGGAGTTTCAAATGTGAACCACGGAGGCATTTCTGTTGGTTTTTGTGCTCCAAGCATAATAACATGTTACAGTACAAGTCTGAACCTCTGCGTTATCCGACTCCCTATTACATTCAAAAATGTCATCACTCTCTAGCCTCTGTTAGAAAATCAAATTCTATTCAACATTACTGAGAAATCCAATACGCTAAAACCCGCCAGTCTCTGTATACTCGGCAGAGTAGCTCATATTTTTATACGGTGTTTCCCAAAGACCACCCGTAATTCCTTCGAGTGATACCTAGTAAACACTACGTGCTAACGTATTGATATGCCAGCCTAGAGTGATAGCCTCTTTACCAGTTTACTTAGTGTCTGTTATTGAACAGTTCTTCCTCCATACATGACCACTACGGTCATGTATTTCCATAGTTTTGTATTGATCGAAGTGCGATGGTATGAGTCAATGTATTCGTTGACCTGAATTTTAGACTAAGTCTGTTTGCCTGTGGGTCCAAGATGTCTTGTGGTACTCTTCCTCACATGCATCTTCTACAAATACTTAAGATTTCTGCACTGCAGTGAGATACGGTGTGCATAAATAGTGTTTAAGGTGCACTTTGAAAGAGGTTTTAGGTTGACGTAAACAGACTTGTTAAAATGTCACCTAGGCGAGGTTTCAAATTTATGATTTTAAATTTATGTGATGTTTCTTTCACACACACAACTAATTACATGAGTGCTTTTAATTTGAAGATATGAACTGCTGTATTCTATGGATGTAGCTAGCAACGCTGTACAGAGACAGTAATATACCTTATGCATTGACGTCACCAAGCCGCCATCTTAGAGGTAAACTGATGATGAAACAATGGAAACGCGCTGATTTGTACGCGCGGCGCACAAGACTGGCCAATGAGCATCTTCCTTTTGACCTCTAGGTGAGGGCGCCCTACTCAAATTATATGCATAAGGTCTATAGTATGTTCTTACATAAATATAATACATTATCACAGTGTCTATTAACTTGGTCTCCAATAACTTAGTCTCAATTTGTTTAATATTCAAATACTATTTCACACTGCATAAACTGGGGTGTTAACATTGACACCATGGGTGTTTCCCATATAGATACCAAAGGGAAAATCAAAATTAACACCATGGGTGTTACACATATAGATACCAAAGGGAAAATCAAAATTAACACCATGGGTGTTTCACATATAGATACCAAAGGGAAAATCAAAATTAACACCATGGGTGTTACACATATAGATATCAAAGGGAAAATCAAAATTAACACCATGGGTGTTTCACATATAGATACCAAAGGGAAAATCAAAATTAACACAATATGGTGCTAAAATAATGTAATAATGTTGGCAGATATTAGTGTTATTTTAACAGCCTTATGGTGTAAATTTAGATTTTTTTTTCCCCCGGAATTAACATGTGACAACACCCATGGTGTCAATTTTAACACCGCAGTGTTTGCAGTGTTGGAGTAGTACTAAGGATAGAAATGCTGAATGAAATGTTCTTCCGATTCAGCGTGTACTCGAGCAGTGTAACCATAGAGAAAGGGCCACAGAGTCCTTTCTCTGTGGTGTAACCATGCCCCTATAAATAGCTATCTGTGTATACAAGACAATAGGGACAATAGGAACAATAGGTCTCCACAGGTGAATTCTACAGAGTGGGGTACTCCACAATGAATTTTGTGCACAAAGTCTACCCCCTTTGTCTCCATAATCCCTATTAACCCCCTGCCTTTTCTGAATGCTTTTTGCTTCTCTCTCTCTCTCTATTCATGTATTTCCACTCGACTGCTCGTGTTACAGTTGTAACAGGGACAAAGGAAAGAACAATAGACAAGGACAAAGGAAAGAGCAATAGAATCTCCACAATCTCTCCACATTTTGAGATTGTGTGCCCATGTTGTTTCAAGCATGCATTTCTTCTCATGATTTGCCCTTGCTTGCCCCCCCCCCCCCCCCCCCCACATGAAGATGTCTGCGTGTTGGCCTGAGTAAGGTTTCCAAGAAAGTTGTTTGTTTTCTAAATTTCTTACATTTGGTTCTTTTTTGTTTGCTAACCATAGATCCAGTTGGGAAATCCCCTCGCTGAAGACCAACCAACAACGTTTCGTCAGCGATTCGGACGGCAAACATTACCCCTGGTACGGTTGCACCACGGAGGTGGCAACTATCCCAGGTCCGACGTCATGCTACAGCACATTCCACCTGCGTATGAACGACAACTTCCATCCGTCCATCACGTGGGATATCCCCGTACGGAACAGCCACCAGGTGAGGCTGACCAGACTCGCCCGAGACCAGAGCTTCACTGTCTGGCTCATCGCTATGAACAAAACCACGGGACAGAAGTTTGTCTTGAGGACGATCAAATGGAGGATGAGGATCAATATTGCCGTGGACGAGACGCAGCCGCTGGGACGGAGAGCTCAACTCCTGGATCCCATCATCCAGGAACAACCTCATATACTTGAGCCGTGGCAGAATGAAGTAGCCCCGCCCGAAGCCCTACGTGCACCCAATGCAAACAACGCACAAACACTAATATGGCGGCCAAGCAGTGGCGGTGAAGTAGTCATTGTCCCACCAGTAAGCCATCACTAGCTAAACTGTTTTCAACAATCGATAAGTGCCTTGACTCTAGAACAGTACTCCTTTTTGTTTTGGAAAAGCGAGTCAACATTATCAAGAACTTTATCCTCAAAACCATATTTTTGGAACAGACATTTATTACCAAAACAAGTGCAATTTGTATGAATTGGAAACAAACAAATTATGAGCCACCAGTTTTGTATTTGGGTGGATAAAGTATAGTCTTCGACAAGTCTAACGCATACTGACTACTGAAAACAATGTACAGTTTAAATTACCGGACGTCTTCAAAATAATTATCAACAACTTTGTTAATATACAGCTAATTTAAATACGGAAGAAAATGTATAATTTCAAGCTATTTTTGATTGGTCGGAGGATATGCAAATTAGGTGGTGAAGTTGTCGTGTAAATAGACCGATCCATTAAGCCCCGCCTCCTTACGAGTTGACCAATCACAGCCGCGAAACCCGATCACCATTAGTGCAAAGATCACCAAACGGCTCAAATGGTGATCAGATTTCGCGGTTGTGATTGGTCAATGAGAAATGGGCGTGGCTTAATGGATCGGTGTATTGAAAGACGGCTTTTGTTTTAAAATACGAAATTATTCTCACCAACAGGGTACAAAACAAAATAGAATCCTTTGAACATTTATGATTTACGCATGCTACTTAATGAGTTTTCCATTACAAAGATCTATTAAAAAAACGGACCAGTGAATGTAAAATAATGTATTTATAGATGTACAATTTTGCAAGTATTAATTTCTGCAGAATGCGGTGGTGATGTCCGACAAGTTAAAAGAAAAAAGCTAAATTTGCGACTGGATGTTTAAGCTTAATTTGGTTTAGTATAACTGGTTTGGGTTCGTTTAGTTTGCATGATGATTTACATGCTGCAAGGAAAGTAAAACTTTTTTAAATAGAACAATTCCAAGAAATGAATCTTACTACATTTAATGTCAACGCAGACTGTTACCTTCATAAACAACGAGAGTGAAAAGAACTTTAAAACCTTCACAGTATATTCATGTTTAACTTAACTGAAAACAACATTCGTTTCTCTCGTTAGAGAAAATGTTTCATGGAAAAACAAAAACAAAACAGAAAGAATCACCAGCGTTATTAGCTTCCAAGAAATGGCAGGGTTGCTTCGGGACAGGGAAAGAATGATCAGTGAGTAGGCATGATGAGTGAAAACTGATTATCTTAATGGAATGAAGGATTGTGAATGAAAGTGACATGGCAAGGACATTAGGCTGGGGAATTTTTCTTATTACAACATCAACATGATTTGAAACACTGGGAAAGGAGAATGGTTTACACGTTGGAATGAATATTACATTCTCTCTCAAGCTGATAAATTCAACTAAACTCAACAGCTAAACCCTGGGCCTCGAGTAAATGTACGACAGCTTCCAAGTATATTCGGTCAATGACAATCTAACAAAATTCATAGTTGGATTTTGGTGGATTCCTGAGAGGTATGGGTCATGGATTGGGCTTCTATAGCAGAGGTAAATATTGTTATGGAAGTACGAAGGTCGCAATGTTCAAATTCCTAAAAGTTATTCATTTTCTGGGAAATGTTATGTAGTGAAATTAACTTTTGGCATCAGTTAATCACAATCATTTCCTAAAGATGATAAAAAAACACAGAATCAGCATTACATGAATTGTTTTCTAAATTGTGGTTACGATTTTTTTTTTCCCATTTAACTGTCATGTGCATGTGGTTCCTGTACTTTATGAGGAGTGCATCTCCATTAAAATGTGACCCGTAATTCCCAGGAATCATGTTTGTCCTTTAGTTCCATGAGGGTGGTTAATGGCAATGCTGTTAGTATTTCCAAGAAGCCCTGGGTATCATGATCACGAAGACGCCATCATCATTAAGGATTTGCAGTGAAAGTGAAATGTGCAGGCCTGGAATTACACGGAGGCTATATGGCCTAAGCTGCCCCTTTCTTGGCCTTGATGCCCATTCACAAATTGCCCATACTTTAAGATTTTCCAATTGAAGTGCCCTTTGCAAAATGAAAATGGCCTTGCCCTCTCAAAGATGAGATTCCAGGCCCGAAAATGTAAATTTCATCTGTCACTTTTCTGCATGGATGTTTGACCTTAAGGAGGACCATTACTGGCTGCACTGGAATACACTGGAGAAACTGGGGTGTTAAAGAAGAGAATCAAAGTAAACATCACAGGGTGTTAAAATAACACTAACGTGGCTGTTCTGATAAAAAAAAAAGTGTTATGTTAACACTATGAGAATTAATTGTTGATTCTTTTTTTGTGTGGTGTCTATATGTCAACACCCATGGTGTCAATTTTAACACCCCAGTTTGTTTGCAGTGCATAGTCTGGTGTTTTAGGAGAGAGTTTGGCATTTTCTGGAGTTTGCAAGAATCCAAAATGTTAGAAAGTTGCTCTGTTGGATGTTACTGTAATAAACAAACTTAACATTTGCAAGAATCCAAAATGTTAAGATAGATCATAAAAAGTTGTTATTTTCATTGGCATGTATTAAGGGTGATGGCTAGTTTGAGTTTATTGTTATGGTTTTTCAGTAATGCCCTTTTCCTGTCTCCCACTAAAAATGTTCGCTGAAATCAATTTCCCAAAATGAATTAACACCGTTCAATACAAAGAGCAAAACCTAATGAAGCAAGTTTTATGGTAGAAATATTAGGAAGAGATAACACAACCAGGCACAATTTAAAGGGCTCATCTGCGATTTGGGAATAAATTAATAAATGTTCATAACTTAATAGCGAGATGTATATAATTATCAATTCATAATTCGCGATTCTTTCTCAAAGTATGTTTCAATTTTACGTTACAGTCTCTGGTGATTATACCTTCAAAAAGGAGTCAGTTATAGGTTGACCATGCAATATTGAAGTATTATGCAAACAGTGTTTACTCATCACAGCATTTTGTATCTTTCTTTTTATTTTTGTACATTTTTGAGTTCTTACCACAGTTTTTGTATATTTTTGTAATGTTGGGTGTAACTTGCAGAAATGATAAGACTTGTTAAATGTAAAGGATGTTTATTTGCCCGTTTTTGTAGGATCATTTTTATTTACTTATCAGTGTTGATGAATATTACCACAAAGTTTCACATTAGGGTAATTTTCAATGCTCTTTCATTCAACGTTATACTACTACATGTACAGTCTTTTCCTACCGAAACACATTGTGATACATAACACCTCTGTGTGATTTTATGGAGTACCGTGTATTTGATAAAAGAGTGTTGGGAGATTTGCAGTTGTGTGGCTGTCATGTGGGTAAACCGTACTTCAAACAGGGGGAAGGCCAACCCAGCGTTTGGTGCATGATCCTTAAAAGTTTTAAAATAGATATTATGGGAAATAACACATTTATTTCTGGGTGACGAGTCAGCAGTTAACTTAATTGACTTTCGTTATGTTGTGGTCGCTTTGTTTTCCTATACTGGTACCCCGAGTTTGTTTGCTTCACTGGTAAACAAAATATGTAAAGACCTTGCTAAAAAACATGCGGGGAGGCGATGATTTTGACTGAAAAAAACAAACCAACCCCACCAAAAACAAAAAGCAAACAAACAATTTGGGATATTGAAATTGTCACCTCTGAAAAAACATTGGTTACCGAATGATAAAAACTGAAAGGTCATCGCATGCATTTCCACACTAGAACACATTGGGGGTTTTTCATAAGAGGAAACGTAAATCATATATTATTACTTTGGATAAAATCAAACACTTATATACAATATATTGAGTTATTCAATACAGATTGTAAAAGTGTACCTTTGGAAATGAGATTCTGAAATTAAAATAAACAAAACTTCAGAACTAACTTTCAGTTTGGGCAGTAAGAGTGACATAATCAGTGACCTGCCTCGTTTCTAGTCGTGCAATATGCTGACAGACCCCCCCCCCCCCCCTTAAAATGATTATGAATAATTGTGTACAGTTAGTAGAACCTGTTGACCTTTCTTGACAAAAAAGTAAGACATTTGTTGTCAGGTATTTTGAACAATTTGGTTTGTTTTACAGGACATAGGCCCTATTCGTAGAAGAAGGAAACAAGAATAAATTTGTACAGAAAAAGAGATTAACTTATAGCGGTTTAAGGATGTTAGATTACAATGCCAGGCACACCATTTTTCTTTCAAAAAAGTAATATTTAAGTTTGTCATCAGAGAACTGAATAAAAAAAAATTTAACAATTATTTATTGATTTCGATTGATTTCATCTGTTTTTATTTCTTGCAGTCCCACATAGCAAAGAAAAAGATTCAAAGGGCGAAATACAGAATTTGTTTTGTAGGCAACTTGCTCGAAAAATGCAGCTTTTTATGTTATTGAAAAAACATCAGCCATAAATATTGTCTAACAAGTAACAGATAGACTTCCATTCATTGAACCCAGTGAAGCAGACTGAATAGCGGGTTGCTCGTTGAAGGCTGGGGACGCCATTTTGCAAATCGCATGATAGCGCATAATCAACGCGTTTCGTGCAATGTTTTGATGCGATTTTTTCAAAAGAAGTGTAAAAGACAACTAAGATTAGTAACATTGTGTGTATAAACAAGCTTTTAAGAATAAAGAAAACGTTTATTGATGAGTCATATCCCTTCCTTAGTGCACTAAGTACATCCCATTTGGTAGACACACTGTGTAGACGTTTCTTTTGCGAGTTTCAAAATGGCCGCCGTTTGCAGCATATGACAACTTCACGGTCTTGTGGTGCACACGCATAATAGGCCCAAACTGATCTCCAGGGTCCCGTTTCACACAGCTGCTTAAGCACAACAAACTTGCTAAGCATAACAAAATAATGCTCACCAACATAGGTCACCAGCCAAAATACCACTCCACATGTATCATCTATGACTGGTATCCTGCTCAAGTTTGCTTCAGAAAATTGTTAAGCATAATACACTGCTTTTACACAGCAGCTCTATGAAATAGGGGTTATGCAGGGCCTGCAGTTACACAGAACATTATTGCCTAAAATATTCTGCTAAGCAAATATAACCAGGATACAGTCACAGATTGTAATGTGAAATGTTATTTTAGCTGGTAAGTTATTCTGGTGTGCTGAGCTACTTTTTGTGCTTAAGCATGCTCTTTCATTTGGGCCCAGGGCCCAATTTCATAGAGCTGCTTAAGCAGAAAATATTGCTTAACAATTGTCTGCTAAGCAGAAATGAGCAGGATACCAGTCAACAATTGTACATGTGACATGGTAGTTTGGCTGGTAACCTTATTCTGGTAAGCGAAATGTTGTTGTGCTTAGCTACTTTTTGTGCTTAAGCAGCTCTATATGAAATTGGGCCCAGATCGGTGATTGAATCTCTAGTCACGCCCCTTTTCGAATACACGACTTTGGCTTGGGTTCCGGAATGGTCTCAGTCAGTCATTTCGAAAACGTGCGCTCTCGGTACGGGACTTCAACCTGGCTGACGATGCCATGCCGAAGCCCAACTTGCCTATAAGCCACAGTTTCGAAAAGGGGCCAACATTCTCCAGCCAGACATGCTGGTGCATCTTTAAACCAGTAATACCTGAGTTGACTCCACCATTTATCTCTCCACAGACCCGGACTATATTTAATCTGATAAACCGATAAATAATCAACCCAAGAATTATATATTGCATGCCCTTTGGATGGGACCAATTTCCCCGCATTAATTAATCACAGGTATATTTTAATAGCAGTCGCTTCTTGCTGGTCTGTGGACCCTTTCATGTCATTTAACATTCTCTAATCGCTTAGTCTGATCATGGAGGGTTCTGATATCACCGCGGCTACCGTCCGTGAATGCATCAAAGCTGCGGCTGATGAGATACGTGCAGGGAGTAACAAATAAACACATTGCCTGCTGGCAAATTGTATCAAAAGATACGGGAATTTCCAGAACAGATGTTTCTTTATCTTTAAGTAATGTGTGTATCTTCTTTCATATCTCTGCCTCGTCTTAATTATTGTTTAGGCCCCAGGCTCCCATCAGAAACTTATAGGAAAAACCGTGCACAAAAATAGACCCAAATAAAGAGTAACACACAAAGAAAATTTGCATTTGTTCCACTAATACATTCAAGAAATCGAGTTTGTTTAGGCATACAGGGATAAGAGTCACTGCTGACAACAAAGTCTGAAAGTGGGATCCAGCTCTTATTGAAATGATGGCATTTTCAACTTGTTCTAACACCTAGAGTTAAAGATTCCAAGGAGCTTTTAGGAACAGTATCCTCAGCGCTATAGAGAGGTAGATCAAATAGCATGACATATTTTATTTGGAGAAAAGTAAAGCGTTTTTTTGTTTATCAGGCAGCAGACTTTAAAAAGTCCGAATTCAGATAAAAGTCTGGCATTTCTCATCCCTGGCATTACAGGTAGAAAATAATTATCAACGAATAAAAACAGACCGTTGTCTGTTTTTTCGCATTGAGTGCGTGGGAAATGAAGTAATAAAAATACCACTGTTACATCGCACAACCCAAATCTGAAGAGTCTTCAGTCAAGTTTGGACATATTATTTAATTTGAAGGGAATCAAAAGCAATAATGTGATTGGGAAGATAAGTACCTCGCAAGATGGTGACATGTCACGGTTGCCATGCATCCCTGACAATTCCTCATCATTAACACATACATTAATCTTCTATCTTTCATGCTGGTGGAATAGACAAACTAAACAGACCTATTTACCAGATGGTGTTTGATGTGCACCAGTACATGTACATTTAGACCAACCTCAAACATTTTACACGAAAACTGAAATCTGTAAACGAGTCTTGGCCACACCTGAGTTCCCACCCTCACTCCCAAAACATGAAAGCTTTTCCTGGATCTGACAAGGACAGAGATGAATGGATTGCTAAACAACCGTCCTAATGGCCATACAATAGACCGTTATCATGGCCCAGTCATCTTCATTTTCTCCCATTCAACTCAGTGTAATTAAACCGAGGCTGGAATGAAAATTAGTCTGGTTACTTTTTGTACAATGAATATTAGCATCCATTACTGTTAATGGATACAGGGAACACGACCAAGATGGTGGCATCATGATAAAGGTGTAGGGTAGTATAACAATACAAACATGGTACAGAGAAATTCCATGTTCAAACTTTGAAAATATTCCGTTGACCTCCGTCATGGCGAGGTCCTTGTTTTCAGCTACCCCACATAAACGACATTGCCCTCGAAGTGCAAGCAATTACAATACAGTCTGGCGCCCTTCTGACAAAATGCCGCTCACATCAAAAAGATGATTTGACAGTCGAGGAGTCAGACACGGCAAATGCGTTCCAAGATTCGTCCATCAATCAACCACGCATTAACACCTAAGCTGTCCTAGATACTTTCGCATCTGAGGATTGTCTTACGGGAACAGACTCAAGAGACTCTGAAGAACTCATCAGTAAAGTCTTAATGATGCACATAGGGAGATTGGGCACAGTGCAAGGCCTGCGTTCATTACACACAAGGGACGGGGGGAGAGGATGAGGTTTACAAAGGGGGAAAATTCCTCCCAATGATGTCAAACACTTCTCTGATGACTAAATGACACGAACAAAGAATCAAGAAGTTTGTGGAAGGTTCCGGACGGTCTGCAACATCATCCAAATCATAGATACATCTGACTAACATTAATGATACACCAGCACTGTTATCGTCACCGTGGTGTAAAGGGAAGATACACTTGGGGGTTGATGGTATTCCACCATCCTAACACTAACAGCAACCTCCCGAACTAGACATGGAGGAACATTCTTATTGTGTGAATTGGCTTGATGAAGGGTTTCAAGTAGGATACAAGTATTACCTTCAACCAAGAAAGAACAGACCATGTGACCTGTGACATCACATGGTTTACAAAAGAGCCACATAGCCTGGACTTCCGGCAGGCACAGTCTGTACGCAGGTCAAGGGGAGAATAAAATAAATCTTATGTTTTATGGAGATTGCACTGTCTGATTTTTCTCAACTTTTGATATGAAGAAAGGGGGGACATCTCAAAAGCTGTACAGCTGTTGCTTTTGAAACTCTTCAATTTATGTGAAAATTATGACACAAAAATGTAAATTCCCCCATATGGCCAATGTACTATCTTGCCAGTCAGGAAATGCATTAGAATGTAAAAGGTCACTGTTTATGTAAACGAAGGTAACATGGTCTAAAACAACGATCATTTGGAACTATTGACCCCGTTACCTTTGTTTACAAAAAGCGCGACCTTGTACAATAAACACTCCAGTGCATGTAGACTGAAAAATGCATCCTTGTGGAGCACTCTTTTGTTCTTTCCTTTGTCCCTGCACTTAACAGTTTCCCATAGACTTTGTACACAAATTTCCTTGTGGAGCACCCCGGTCTTTAGAAATTCCATGTGGAGTCCTTTTGTTTTCCCTTTTTTGTTTTGTCCTTGGTCTCCAGAAGGTACCGAAAGTGAGAGCATTTTTGGCAGGTGAGACACTGCACCGTCATAATGTGAAATTTTACATTTTGTTCCATAATATCCATAAATTCAAGAGTTATAAAAATAACAGCCGAAGAAGTTTTGAAATGTGGCCGTCTTTCCTCACATCACAATTTAAAAAAAAAAATCGTACAGTGCAACAATGTTTTCTTCCAATGGGCTGTGTACAAATCGTACCTGCCGGAAGTCCACACATGGTCTATACTGGACATAATAGCACCACTCTCTCTTCCTAACTGATAAATCTTCATTACTTAGCATTTCAGTAATCACAGATGAAAAAAAATACGTTTTTCCTTCTCGATTTCCAATCGGTCTAATTGCACGTGAGCGTAACCAGGCAAACCAAAAGTACAGCCTCAAAAGATACCCTCACACAACATGAGTAGTATTGAACTTTAACTCTGATCATATCTAAAGCTAGATTAACCCCGGGGGTATATTGATTCATCAAACATTAACAAGGATACATCTCTCAAGAAAACAATCTCTTTGGAATCAAACATTACCCTTTGTAAATTACTTCATCAGCATATAGAGTATGCACGCGCTGTTGACTCTTTGCACGGTCAGCCATGCGTGTAGAGCCTCGAATTGGGGACAGCAGTGAATAAAAGCATTACATAACTCTGTATTGTCGCGGTAATGTAATGACACTTTCATCCAGGCGGATGCATAAATACAATACAGTAAGCATGAAGTCGAGGCTCTGTACGCACATGGCAAACCTTTGCAAAGAGCGAATATCTTTCCATGGTATCTCCAATAGACCCTTCCCATGATGTAAACTGCACATCGCGCGTGCGCACTAACATTTTGGTTAGCAAAATGATGGAACATTGCGCCTTTTTGTATGGGGCCTATTGTTTGCGTAACGCAGACGCAGTTGAGCGTCTGCTTAGTGCACATCTCTATGGCGTTTGCCAACCAATAGTGTCTGTACGCATGCGTGGTTGTAATTAGCATATTTCATGGGAAGGGTCTATTGACAAAGGAAATTTCCACCAAGTTTGAACCATTAGAGCACCACCCACATCCAAGCTAACAAGTATAAACTTTATTATAAAGCCATATCCATGTGGGAAATTTAGCCACCAAACAAGGACTATTGCGATATACACTGCAAACATGCACTGGGGTGTTAAAATTGACACAATTGTCAAATGTTGATACCAAAAAGAGATCAAAGTTGACATCTATGATAGGGCGTTAAAATAGCAAAAATTATTATTGTACTGGCAGAGTTAGTGTTGTTTTAACAACCTATGATGTAAATTTTGATCTCTTTTCTTGGTATCTATTTGTGACAAAACCAATAGTGTCAATTTTAACACCCCAGTTTTTGCAGTGTATATCGCAAAGAACCATTTGCCAGGTCGGCATTACTATGCTAAAAAATTATGTGGAGTACCTGTGTGTGCATGAACCTACAAACCCTCCAATAAAACATACACACAAATAAAACCCGGAAACCGGTTTTCCTCTTCATCTGTTCACCTTGGGACGAGGCAGGAAGTGCAATCCGAGGATAAGGCTGTCCACAATGTGGATTTAACATCAACCACCAAAGTACATAACCTATGACCTATGACCCTAAGATATCTCTATAACCCGGGATTCAGTCGAGTTGAAAACTAGGTCCCAATGTTACAGGTCTTGTGCCTACTTACGTAGAAACAAACAAACAAGTGTGTTTTAACGCTACATACGAAATGTGAACCTGAGAACAAAAGAGGTCCATATAATAGGGACTTGAAACACTATGTGGACTTGCACATGTCCACACATTGTTTTTTACATCGTTGAAGAATAGGATTTTCCTTAAGTGTGCAGAACAAAGAAATGTCCACAGAGTGACTGCAACACAGAGCTGGGTGTGTGTGAAGCATGACAATCAAGTAGGTTTGACGGCACGTGCTCGCGTTGACAATGGTTTTGAATTGCTGCCTCACTAAAGTTTGCTATAACAAGATCCACCGGCAAGTTAGCACTTTTTTTGCTTTACTGACGGTAGCAGAGATTATTTAACAAAATTAATTAAAAATACATTCTGCTAAGGACCACTCCGTGAGCTGCAAATCTCTGCTTACAGGCTTTCTGATATTATCCCCATCAGATGATCACAATGATTAAACATACTTTTTAAATAAGTTGGTTCCTAGTTTATCTTTCTGAATAAGTAAATCAAAGGAGCTGCAGTTGAATAGACCTTTCCATTGTTGATAAAACAAAGTGCGCTGGTTGGCATGGACGGCCGAATGTTAGCAAAACAATCAATCGTGTTAAAACAAATTGTGACCAAATTCAACATTTTCCGTAAACATGCATGAACTGAAATACCTCGCATGATTGGTTGATTTATTTCCAACAAATTAAACACTATTTTTGAATATTTGTGTAACATTGCTACAAACTATGGCTATCTGTTTTTGATTTGCAGTTATGGCTTTCCATATTTGTCCAACCTCGGTTGGCAAAAACTCGGGCTGTGACGTTGCAATAGAAAGGTCTATATATTTGTTATCAACGCTTTCACTTCCCTTCCCTTCCCTTTTCTTAAACAACTTCCTGTTGAAGTCATTATCAGTGCGTACCAATACCACAATTTCTTTGAAATTCAAACACTGATAAAAGATACTTAAAGATAATGTAAACCGCATGTAAAGAATGAACTTCACTTCAGAATTATGCTAATCTCACATGAAACAGTGAAACTTCACTCGAGACTTATGTTCATCTCTAATCTATAGTAAACTCAACTTGACATGGGTCATCGCTAAAGAAAGCCCTGTGGGTTTCTAGATGGCCTTCCGCTCAATACATATCGTTATCTTCAAAACCATAGTTTTATGATTTGTTATGTACACTCTAAAAAATAATTGTTAAATTCAACACTTTAAATATTGCAGTGAGTGACAACTCTTTGATAAGTTAACCTCATCTGACTTCAACGGGGTTACAACATTATAGTATCAAGTTATACATCTGGTAATATGTTAGATGTAACTTTGACAAAGTCAATTTTACCTTTTCATGTTGTTAACTCTTACCTTTATTAGAGTTGTCATCACTGACCGCACTCTTTAAAGTGTGAGTTCAACGTTTTCGCTGAGTGGAAATAAACCAACAACCAACCAACTTTAGAATTATGTACATTCTTTTTCAATATAGCTTTGAGCGGCTAAAACCTAAGATAAAATGAAATCTCTGCATGCGTAGTGCCTGGACAACGGTGCGCGCCCATACTATAGTACTTTGCTTCCTGATGTTTCCTTCATTTCAATCAGATATTTTGTAACAAGGATTGCGGACTTATAGTATAATACTTTAAGTCACGGATCTGACTTGACTTCAAAGTATAAAAACCCACCTACAGTCACGATTAACTGCGTGAGAGTACCACAGAGCTGTCAACATTTGCATCTTGCAACCAGGGCAAGTTTGCACACTAATCAGGGAAACATTTATAATTACATTCAGGGATAAAGTTTCCATAATCAGGGAGATTTTCCAGTTTGTTTATCAGAACATGGAAAGATTTGTTTATTTTTGAGGGATTTTTCTGCAGAATCAGGGAGAGTTGGCATCAACGGGATTTTAGAATTGGGATTCTGAACATAATTTTTCATTCTAAAAGAAGACAAATCAGCTGGTTGGATCTTCCATTTAATAATAAATAAATAAGTAAACATATCTTGTTTAAAATGTTATTATTTCAAAATAACTCCTCATATCGAAACTCCTCCCAACTATCGGTCTTAATGTTTCCCTGCAGTAAATTAGCCACTTTCTAATGACTGGCATGCCCCTTTAATAACTTGAAGCAAAACAGGAAGACGCCGACCTTCGACCTTTTGTCACAACTTCCTCTTGACAAAAAACAACAACAATGAAACCACACTTTTCGAATATATTTTTGTTACTGGTCTATTAAATACCAGCTTGCTTTTAAGTTTAAAAAATTGTAACATTGACCGAGGGGAGAAAAAAAAATGATGGTTTGAGTGCATCTTACTTGACCCATGGGCTGGAACTTCATCTTTGGGAGGGCAAGGCCATTTTTATTTGGCAAAGGGCACTTCCATTGGAAAAACGTAAAGTCTATGGGAAACGTTTAAAGGGGCTCCAAGGCCAAGACCAGGGCAACAGAGGCAATGCCTTTAATATAATTCCAGGTCTCTTAACGTCCATCGAGATAAAGAATAATGGCCCTCAAATGGAACAAAATCGTAACTCTCTTGAGTCCGAGACTCGTTGTCAAAAACATATCAAACAAATCCAATGCGTCTTACTTTACAAAGCAATAAAAACAAAAATAAAGTCACTTTAGGCTTGAGAAAGACTTTGTTATCAGGTCACTACGTCAGGTCATTACTATTTTCTGCATTTTTGTAGTTTGGGTGATTTTGCTGGGCAGCTTTTTAATATTTGTTTATTTTCTCTAAATGAGATATTTCCTAACGTCATAAGGCCGGACGGATATTTCGAGGTGAGGGCTATTAACTGGTGTGGGCTGTCGACCCAAATTAACTGTCACCATAGGGGGACATTGCCACCTACTCCTAGGGCTGAAACAGGGTTACCCTCTCCACAGTCCGTAAGGTTGTAGGCATGGGTATCATCCACAAGGAGTCCGGTAGAGCAGAATGTACTACCTTCCCCACAAAAGCCTTACAACAGCCAATTATATTTTTTCGTGGTTAAGATTCAAGACAATTTTCTTTTATGACAATATCTCTCAGCATGATTGTGTTACCTTCAAACGTGTACTTCCAACTTCCGACCAAAACAAAAAAATGTCTTTGTGTTGATGAGGGTGTTAATGTAGGAAGGGGTTGAGAACCGGCAATCACGTGGGATTAGTCTAGAGGATGTAGCAATTTACTGAAGCGCTTATACATTCAAAACATCTGTGCAGTCACAACCATAGAGCAAGGAACAGACAACAAAGGGATTCAACAATTTAGACAGCTTCAGAATTGAGACTATAGCCCAACAGTCTCAGCCAAATCAAATTCCACACCATCCGGTTCCCATTCTTCTTCATTAAATATGTTTTTTCAAATAATAGCAGCGACTTTAGTTTTTCCTCACAACTGTTAAAAGTATTGGTAGAGCTGAAAAATAGTCGTGGACAGTGTTCATGTTTTGTGAAATCAACCAAATACATGAAACAACAAACCTGTTAAAATGTGGCCTTAGTCCGTTGTGTGAGTCAGGATAAAATAGTGAAAACCATGCAAAATTGTCAGCATCTCTTAAGTTTTAGACTTGATTTTGGTTGTTATAACCGAAATCGCCTGTTGTGTTTGTTTTGGGGCGTTTTCAGTTTGTTTTTAAAGGTTTTCAGATACCGTTTTCTTTATTATGACTTCATTTCAGAGGGAAACATTTCACAGTAAATAAATTGGCTGGAGTGTGAACTTGATTTATCAGTAAGCTTTTTGAGACAATGGTGTTTTTTATCCTTACCAACTCCGTACACTGCAAAAACTGGGGTGTTAAAATTGACACCATGGGTGTTGTCACAAATAGATACCGAAAAAAAGGAACCAATATTTACACCATTGGGTGTTAAAATAACACCAATGTAATTGTTTTGGCAGAATTAAGTGTTATTTTAACACCCCGTGGTGTAAATTTTGTTTCTTTTTTCGGTATCTTCATGTGACAACCCACATGGTGTTAGTTTTAACACTCCAGTTTTTGCAGTGTACAATACCTTCCAAGATATTGATCCATCACATAATATTTACTGTGAAATTCGTATGAGGCACTTCTGTATATTTATATCAAAACCGTTCACACACACAAATCCTATTAACCGTCAATTTTTTACCAGTCAGTAGTATACGTTTCTCATTGAACCTCAGTCATTCAGAGCATAAGAATGCTGGGTTTACACACATCCTGAAGAAGGCACCTAATACACTCATTACAAACAAACCGCCCGTCATTCAATTACAAACCTCAATTCAATATCCTAAATCCTAACCGAATAGTATACAACAACATTGGTACATTATGCATACTGATGATGACATGTAAGAAACCTAATATAGGATATCCTGAAATCCATGCATCTTGACTTACTATATTACAATGAAACGTTAAAAAGCTCTCATCCCCCCCCCCCCCCCCCCCCCCCCATCCATCCACCCACTTCCACACCCGAAAAGTAAGTTAATTATTAACTTAAAGGGGGAAGGAGGAGGAAGATTAATTATTGCAAATTCATCCCCTTTAAATTTTCAACAACAAAAAACACATCAGCAACAAGGTGGGAGCAAGAGTCATGAATAATGGCCGTCTCGTTGAGTCCATCGGTTCTTTAAGGAACCACAATCACTCGAGAGAGATTAATCTGTATGCTGTTACCGCAAATTTCTTATGTTATTAAAAACCACGGTGTCCCCAATCATGAGGTTTGTTTTCAATCATTCCTTGAACTTTTTAAACTCACTGAGCATACAACATAACTGTCTCGGCAATCACCTGTCTCAGTACGTGTCAGAACAAACTATGACCCATTACAAGCATCATAACTGGCCATATAGGGATTCAAACCATACGTCCCGTTGAATTGACCACCCGGCCACCTCCTGAACCCATGCTCACAATTTCACCACAAGTTGTCTGAAGTCTTATGCCCGGAAACTGGTTTAAAAAACGAGGTTCCGCTCGCACGTTGCGTCAGTATAAACCAAAAGATACAAACTATGACCCATTAAACAAGCATCATAACTGGCCATGTAGGGATTCGAACCACATGTCCCGTTGAATTGACCACCCGGCCACCTCCTGAACATGTGCACACAATTTCACCACAAGTTGTCTGAAGTCTGATGCCCGGAAACTGGTTTGAAAAACGAGGTTCCGCTCGCACGTTGCGTCAGTACGTGCCAAAAGATACAAACTATGACCCATTAAACAAGCATCATAACTGGCCATGTAGGGATTCGAACCATACGTCCCGTTGAATTGACCAACCGGGCCACCTCCTAAACATGTGCTCACAATTTCACCACAAGTTGTCTGGTGTCGGATGTCCGGAAACTGGTTAACACAAATGAGATTTTAGCAAGAATTTTGCGTCAGTTTGACCCATTTTGGGGTCATTTCAACACAGCTTCCGGGTCACACTGACCCAGAAATGGGTCAAGCCCCCTATGACCCGGAACAGGGTCGATTCCAACCCGTGTTTTTTTAAGAGTGTGTACCCCAATGATATCTAGCAGGATTTGGTTTACACTCTAGTTGTTTTAAGTGGATAGATCACACCCAAAGAATCCATGAATAGACACGGTAGATTATATCATTGCATCAGTGAGTATACTAATACAATTCATCTACAATCCAGACACTTGCTGTGAAGTGTCATCGACATTCTGCTGTTTTAATTCCCGCTGGGAATTGTCATACTTTAAAGGGATGGTACAATTTGATCTTATAGGGAGGGTATACCTTTGGTAATTACTCCAACAATTAATGACTATAAAAACTTACTTGGTTAAAGGCACTGAACACGTTTGGTAATTGTCAAAGACCAGTATTCTCACTTGGTGTATCCCAACATATGCATAAAATAACAAGCCTGTGAAAATTATTATCTTAGTGAGAAGTTACCTCTTTCTCAAAAACTACGTTACTTCAGAGGGAGTTGTTTCTCACAATGTTTTATACTATCAACAGCTCTCCGTTGCTCGTTACCAAGTAAGTTTTTATGCTAATGTATATTTTGAGTAATTACCAAACGTGTACAGTGCCTTTAAGAGCAGTGGATAGCTGTTGATACTATAAAACGTTGTTAGAAACGACCCCCTTTAAAAATGTACTTTAAGAGAAAGGGGTAATTTTTCAGTCAACAATTTGAATCTGAGAAAGGCTTCATGCATGAGGCCTTTCTCAGGCATCTGAAAGCACACGATGCTATGCAACAAGGGTAGTTTTTTTCTTTCATTATTTTCTTGCAACTTCGATGACCGATTGAGCCTAGAATTTCACAGGTTTGTATTTTATGTTGGGATACACCAAGTGAGGATACTGGTCTTTGACAATTACCAAAAGTATACACTGCCTTTAAAGGCAAAGTATACCCCCTTTTTTTTACCTTCGATTGTTTTAATCATATCTAAATGTAGATATACACAATAAAACGAACCTGTGAAAGTTTCACTTTAAAACGTGGTCGCGTTTTTTGAGATATCGCCAAAAATCCGGAGCGAATATGTCCACGCATGAAGAATGATCCCCAATATATAGGAATACACAATCTCAGAAACGTTTCTGACATAAAGGTTTCTCAGATTCAAATTTAGGGGCTTAAACCTGATATTACTTCGAAGTGAATGAATTCTCCAAATCGAAAGCTGCTGTAGGCTTCTAACTAATACGTATTTATTGCCATTAGTTTTAAGACTAAGAGTGATTGCCAAACGTATCCCTTCCCTATAACAGCAAGTTTCACATCAGAAAGGAAATAACACCTACAGGCTCCGAACACTGCCTTAATTGATACATTTTAAACAAATAAATACCTATGTAAGCGCACTTGTCCCCAGTTCATTTGTTAATACCCCATCCAAATATATATGAAAACAATTATGTCATTCATGAAATAATCTTTATAGTTCACACATTTTTGTTATATGATTTTGGGGGTAGTTGCTGTAGAGAGAGAAAAATAACTGTGATATAACGTGATCTGCGTCACTATCACCTGCTACAGCTTGTCAGACTATCTTACAGTGATTTGAAGTTACAGTCTGTATTTAAGGGTTTCCGGTTTAGAGAATGAATCATCTAGAAAGAGGCCTGTGTAGAAAGTAACCAATTAAAGTGATGATAACGGGGGGATAGTACACCCAGTCAAACAGGTATTTTAAAGAGGTTCCTGGGAATTGAGGGAAAAATCACATGTTCTGTCATTTATTTCAAATTTTTTATTTGGGGGTTGAACAACGGCAAACTGACTAAGAGCGGGATTTGAACCAACGACCTCCAGATTAACGTGCCGGCGCTCTACTAACTGAGCTATCTAACTCTATGTTGGCGGTCTCCCTATTATTAACTTCGTCTATCCGATATCCCCTAACATCACAAGGCCGGACGGCCACTTAAAGGTGAGGGCTATACTTAACTGATTTGGGCTGTCGACCCGAATCAACTGCCACCAGGGACACGTTGCCACCAACTCCCGAAACAGGATTTCCCCCTTCACAGTCCGTAAGGGGGTAGGCATGGGTATCATCCACTAGGAACCTAGCTGGTACAGTAGAATGCACTACCTTCTGGACTTTTACGAAGAAATTACGGTCAACTGCCTTGCTTGTCATGTTTCTATGAAAATTTATATTGTCTTATTTACAAAACAAATTCAGATAGTGCCCACTTGACATCACACAAAAACCAAACGGTGACCCTGCACCTTTAAGGGAAATTTTCCCGTGTTTACAATCAAACTCTTGTAAAAAATATATTATTATTCTTTCAACGGAAAGCCCCAAAAGAAATCTCAAATCTTGAAAAGAAATCTCAAATCTTGAGTAACAGGCATTCGATATGGTATTGCTAATCTAAAAAGCCCTTTTACGAGTACAGTTTGGCGAATTTAATGGGAGAATTTGTCAAAATAAAGAATGTCTGTAAATGAGTTTTGGATGACTCGACTTTACAGCACACATAACAAAAAATTCTTCTCCATCATCGTAGGACGTTGATCACACAGTAGAAGATTGGTCAGTAAATAATACCACCGAGAAATTAGATTGAGCCTACAACATGTCTGTGTGTTCACGGCAAGTACACATGGTTGTGACATAAATGTCATGACAGATACCGGTTTATAATTCAGGCGGTAAGTGGAAACTCATTAAATTTGTTGAATTTTCATTCGGCACAAACCCCCTGAGGGCTCAAGGGAAAAAGGAACAACAGTCAGTCTTGATTGACCAAGTGACTTCAGCATGACATACTTTCATATAATTACATTATATTAACTTTGTCTCTTTCTATCATCCACATTAAAGGTTTGAACATATCTACAAGAATGTGCCACAGGTGTAAAAAAACACACACAAAAAAAAACATCTGTATGTATACCTTGCACTCTCTCCTCTGTACATACCGCACTTTGTTCGTCTTGTTGGATGCCCTAGGTAAAAAGCACTGTTGTAAAGAGGTCTGCTTGGTGGATCAATTGTAAGAAGTTGATGGACCAACTTGTTCAGGAAAATTCTTGACAAAATAACTTCTCAAACTTGATTTAAAAAATAACAACAACAAACAAGTAATCCTTTTCATGCAGTGACTCATTGTAAAAATGGAACAAATGTTAGAATGCGATGAAGTGACGATGGATTAGAATTCAACTCAATACAGATATTTTATTACAATCATAATATTACGAAACCTTGGGGTGAGAGGTCACCCACATGCCACTGTGTATTGGGGTCAAGTTAACCTGTAACACCTTAGGCAGGGTTTGCCCTGAACTTTCTCATTGAATAGACAGCAGGACCAGTTAGCTTGTCATGTCGCTAGTACCCCCAGCCTTTTCACTAGTCCATCAGCTTTTTCACTTGAACACCAGCTTTTTCACTTGAACACCAGCTTTTTCACTTGAACACCAGCTTTTTCACTTGAACACCAGCTTTTTCACTTGAACACCAGCTTTTTCACTTGAACACCAGCTTTTTCACTTGAACACCAGCTTTTTCACTTGAACACCAGCTTTTTCACTTGAACACCAGCTTTTTCACAAGTCCATACTTTGTATTACGTAGGAATGCTTTCCAACACTCAACTAGCCAGCAGCACCATTTGCATAGAATTCTTACTGGTCCTCGGTTGCTTTAACTGGTACTTGGACGGTGTTTAGGGAGAATGCTGTGTGTCATGTAGTTTGGTAACCCCACCCCCCACCCCCAAATAAATCAAACTTTTCAACCAGTAGACTTTGATAAGATAAGTGTTTAATTAGCATCTGTTAACGTACATGTATTATTTATATAGCTTTCTCAATACCATTGCTTTATAAGTCTCATTATCATACAATATTTGGACTCCGATAAAACTGATATGACCAACCTACTCATCCTGGTTGGTTTGGCTGTGCACAATTTAATCCATCAGGAAGTAATTTGGATGTTACTCCAACCAATCAGTTTTCATATCACTACAATTCCATTGTGTCCCTATCGAATGATTAGGGTTGTATGAAAATGAAAAACCCCTGAAAATTTGATCACAATTTCTTCTAGGTGTGGCAACAAAGCTCCCTGAATGTACAGAATGTTACATTGTAGAGGTTTACTGACTCTCTACATTATTTGGAATTAGATATCTGAGATATCTGCACCAAACCACAAGCCTGAATTATACAATCCCCTACGCCCAACTTGTTCTAACTCCTCCCACTGTTCTGTCATGTAATTGATTTCTCTCTATAAGTACATGAAATAATTTCTACAGTTCTCCCAAGTTTAAAGATAAAAGAAATATCTTATTTAGGCTTATAAAAAACAACATGCTTTCACCATAAATCAAACAGATCACATGTAAATAACTGATATAATTAAAACAATGAATGAAATGACTGGGTATGACATTTTTAACTCAACTTAAAAGGACAAATTAATCAGTTTTATTTCAACAACAAATATTTATTAAACTTTGTAACAAGACGCCACATTGGTTTATTCTGGCTATTCTCATTAAATGTACAGTGTTTTTGGCACTGACCTAATGATTATATAGCTTTTGGCAACAATTTTTGTTTATAGTTACACATTTAGAACTTTATTGCCAACAATTTAATGAAAGTTTGTCATAGAGGCAGACAATATTGACCAGAAGTTGCATTTGGAGAAAGAAGGGTATTAATTTCAAGTTTAACAGGAGAATAAAGACAAAAGCATTACTGTATAATTTGTCCTTATATAGAACTTCAAAACTTGTAACTGAATGCAAAGTTGACTCAGCTTTTTCAGAAGTGAGAAGCTCTGGTCTTGCGTTGAGGGCGAGGGATGTTTCAGACGCTACTCAAGACGCCATCTTTAAATTCATTATGCCTGTTGTATAACATGAGTCACGATGCATCCTGGGATTGGTTAACGATACTGCATGAACGAGGAAGAGCCGTTGAATCTGCCAGAGAGGAGGGCAGGGGAAGTTACATATTAACTGGGAGGTAAAAAAACATCAGCTTAGGCCAATTGTCATTTAAAATAATTATGTGCTGTGATTAGTCACGGCTGTGTCAGCAACTAATAACATCTACTAGTTTTACCCGGAAAAGTAAGAAATTCCTTAAACGGATATTTCCTATCCATAAATATAGCCAGCGATGAGATTTGTTGAATGTTAAAATTCCTGAAAATAGCTTGCTGGCCTGGGTTCCCCCTTAATATTCTAGACCCGGAACTACACAGATGTTACAATTCAGGAGGTTGACAGACTCTGTGCATCACCAGAAATACAAAGGTCAAGGTTTTGGACGACTTGTGAACCATTTATTTATCCCTTTGGTGATTGCTTTACTTCAATTATTATCAAGAAAATTTGAAGGCTTAAGGAGATTTTGAGAAAATCCCAGGAACAATCCGGAGAAATCACATGGCTGTATAACTTTAAAACACAAACTGCAACATCAGCGGGCATAATCCAAATGTGGCCACCTCCTTCTCCTCCCGTTCATATTAACAGACTATAAATTCTTCTTGATAAATACACAGTGTGTTGTAATTTTAATAAATGGCGCCTAAAAACTTTTCAATCAAATAAGAAATAAAAGCCCCATCTCTTATTACAGGATGATATTACATGATCGATAGAAGTATTTCATCATCTGCCACGCTGTTTGTATCGTACAGACCGTGCAAGTAAGTGGGGTGTCTTAATAATAATAATAATATGGATTTATATCGCGCTTTATCACACCCAAGGGCGTCTCAAAGCGCTTCGAACATTATTACCCCTGGTCACTGGGCCATTTATTTCATTCCTTAAACCATCTCAGCTCCCTGGGGAGTATACAGCCTGTGCTGCAATATATGCGCTACTAGGCTAAATCAATCACAAGAACCATCTCTGCCCTCACAGGTACCCATTTTACCCCTGGGTGGAGAGAAGCAATTATAGTTAAGTGTCTTGCTCAGGGACACAAGTGTCACGACCGGGACTCGAACCCACACTCTGCTGAACAGAAACACCAGAGCTTGAGTTCGGTGCTCTTAACCGCTCGGCCACGACACGCCACATCACGCCACGTCTTCAAACACTTATAGGAACCTTGGGTGGCAGCAGACTTACCAGGTAAATCCATTGTTCTCGGTAATGTGCGCATGATCAGAACTACGCAAACAATGGACAATTACATATTAAGTCTGCTGCCACCTAGCGTTCCAAAGTCTTCAATTGTTTTGGTACCTGCTGCTAAAGTATAGGATTCGAACAGCTTCTAGCTACCAGGCAATCTCGGTGATCTAATGGTTAGACATCTGCTCTAGAAAGGCAAAGGTCGTGGATTCAAATCCCAATTGAGTAATATGCCTAAGGATTTTTTTCACAAGACTTAGGCAGGCCTGGAATTATACTTATCATATACTTATACCAATCAGTAATAAGATTGTGCTAGCAGACAGGGTACCAACACAAAATAGTGTGGTGCTTTCATATAGATTACCCAGTATTATGATTGTGCGGGTATACAGGGTACCCAACACAAAATAGTGTGGTGCTTTCATATAGATTACCCAGTATTATGATTGTGCTGGTATACAGGGTACCCAACAAAGATAAAGTACTACAGTCCAGGGCCCAATTTCATGGCTCTGCTTACCATAAGCAAAGATTTGGCGCTTACGTCAAGCGTATTTCACTGGTTAGCAAGGAACTTTTGCTTGTGCACGTGCGTACTCCACGTTACTAGGCATTCTTCGCTTACACAGCTAGTGCAGAACATTGGCGCTTGCATAGTAAGCTGAGAATGGCGATCAAAGGCGCCGAATTCAGGGGTAAGCAAAGCCATGAAATTGTGCCCAGTTGTTTTAGATGAAGCATGGGTCAAATGATTTCAAGGAGACAATGAAGGTTTTTTTCTGGTTTTATGTATGCATTGTAATATTTTCTGTTCGAATATGACTTACCCGCCAGATGAAGTATTTGTGTTGCTGTTGCCAAAACCTGTACCTCCAGATGGGGCGTTTGTGTTGCCACCAAAACCTAAAAACGATACACAAAGAAAACAGATATAACAATAAAGACATTGTCTAGCAATACTCCCTTAGGACAAAATTGTTTAATGTATAAATTTGCAATGTTTATAATCACTACTTGTATTAACACCTTGACTTCTATATCAAGCCCCACATTTCAAATTTCCAGCTATTTAATAACAAAAGGCACCATTCCTGAAAATAACGGGGCAAAAAATCAACAAGATTAGCGATGTCTGGGCATGATGACAACGATTACACAGAAAACACTGGTCTATAAAGGGTTAGACCCCCAACCCAAATTAATACGTGAAGACAGTGTTTGTAAGATGTTGACTTTGTGTTTCTCATTAATCTATCGGACATCAAACTAAAATTCATGGTCCATGGCAGACAATTACTTCACCACCTGTTAATAACACTTTAATAACCCACACTTCAGTGGCACAAAAGGTTCGTATTTTTGTTTTACTAAGGGTTGCTGATCCTGGTATAACGTGTAATGGATACTGACATCCTATCAGGACAATTGGGTTGCTCATTACGAAGCCAATCATGGCTACTCTAGGTAGGGCTACAGGAAAAATGGGAAGGGGAACAAGAGTAATACAAAGAGCGCAAAACCACAAAGTCTTAAAGACTGACCGAAAAAACCACAAAGTCTTAAAGACTGACCGAAAAAACCTTGATAAATTGAGATTTTTCCATGCCGTACTTCCCTTAAAAAGTGAGGTTTTGCAAAAACCTAGACTTGCCATCAAGTCTATCCCCTGGTGGTTCAAATAGTATTTAGAAAGTGAGGTTTTGCAAAAACCTAGACTTGCCATGATGTCTATCCCCTGGTGGTTCAAATAGTATTTAGAAAGTGAGGTTTGGCAATAACCTAGTCTTGCCATCAAGTCCATCCCCCGATGGGTCAAACAGTAAACAGGCTCCTCTGCACACATGAGGGTTCTTATTCTATGACCTTCTTTGACCACCTAAGGGTGGATGCTGTAGTGCACTAGTCTCAGAAAGGAAATTGTAGGAAATTACAGCAAATAACAACAGCCAGGGCTCGAATTTGGGGAGAAAATCCACAAGACTACAGGGCTTGTAGCTCAAAATCTTTACTGAACCAGACATTTTTTTACAAGACCAGATTCAAAATGTGAAAAAAAAAACTTGCTGCCACAGTTTAACATGCATTTGACTGCTTTTATATGAACCAGAACTGAGACAAGTAAGAGAAGAGTATACTTGATTACTCATAGAATTGAAAGATAATTTATTAGACCCAAAGTCAACACTTGAACATAATGTGTTTCTGTTATTCAATTGAAAAACACAAGACCATCGGACTTGTTAGGTCATAAGTTTACTGGCCCGACACTAAAATTACTGGCCTCGGGCCTGTGGTCCAGTGTAAAATTCGAGCCCTGACAGCTTGATTTCAAGACTACCAATAAACAGAACTTCAAGTCTTGGTTACAAAAGAGACAACCAGAGAGTCATGCATGTCTGAGGAAACTATTCTACTGGCACAGCCGGTCACATTAATTATGTAGTTCCCTCAATTATACAAATATAATTTAACCTACTTTCATGTAAAATCACAGGACAGTATTGTAGAATTTCAACTTCTAGGCATTGCATTAAACCACACATACACACACACACAAGTGTGTAACAGCCTGCAATCGTGGACCCTCCTTTGTTCAACTCTTTGTGATAGCAACCGTGGACCACAATGCTTTCCTTTGTGATAGCAACTGTGGACCTATTGTCCTCTTTTGTTATAGGTCCCCGGTTTGAATGTGGTTACCTACTCACACCCACACAAAAAAAGTCCTATTTTTTTTTCTTCTATAGGCCTAGATCATTGCACTCCCAAAATAAATAATTTCAATTATGTTTGATTTATCCTCCGGCAATTCCACCTGGTGCAACACCCCTTCAATAACACAATGCGTCAGTCAACTACACAGTCCAGGCATCACTGCTCCTCCCACCGTTCAATAACGCTCATAGTTCTTATTAGAGTTTGCGTCCTAGGTGATGCAAGATGATACCGAAAACATCCCAAGGTGATCAAGGCAGACAGTGGTGTCGAATCTAACTCGTCGTATTTCAGGGGATTTAGTTTTTCATTTTTGTTTAGAGGGATGATCTTACAACGTAAAGTTACTCGGCTAATTTATCAGCTGAGCATAATTTGCAAGGGAACCAGTCAGATGATAAATACAGTAATTTGCCTGGTAACCTACTTCTGCTAAAAAGCAATATATCTTACTACACTTAGCATAACTGTGTTTTATGAAATACAGTTGTAAACAAGGTTTTGGGGAAGTACCTTATTTGCTGAGCGTAATTTGAAGGAAACCAGTCAGAAGATAAATACAGCACTTTGGCTAGTAACCAACTTTTGCAAAGAAATATCTTTCTACACTTAGCATAAAGATGTGTTTTATAAAAAAATTTGTAAAAAAGAGTTTGGGAAGTACCTTAATCACTTGGGTCTAGTTAGAGTGTGCTCAACATCTTTTAAGAGTAACTGGCAGGATTTTTTGCTTTAATTAATGAAAACAAATTAGAGGTCCATGTACTGTAATTTATTGAGGAGTACTTTCAACTATGGCATTTCAATCTACAATAGAGCCAACAAATCCCCACAAATGCCAGTGTCGACCTCACGTATCAGATGTTAGGGGTCTTTAGACCGTCTAGGTGTGTATGGTACAATTTCCGATTGCGAGTGTCGTAGGCTCCCGCAAATAATTATCCAGTGTCCCAGAGATGTAACATTATACTGGCTTAGATTACGACCGGTGTGAACAGCCACACTGGTTGAAATGGTCGGGAAATCCTATCCCAGACACACTGAGATGTCTTTTTTTACTCTGGCGCTGGTTTAGATGTCTTGATATTGACACAGAAATGTCGTGTCAGGCAGTGTTAAAGTGAGGCATCACAAGCAACAAACATTGGTGTTCTAAAATATACATTCATTTGTGGCATGAAATGTGACCCTTAAATACTTGGTTTTGAATAGCAGGGCTGACCTTCATCTGGTACAGGCTCTTATGACTTTTTTCAGACTATTTAATAGCCGTCTTATTTGTTTTGAAAAAAACTATTGAATATATATTTTTTTTTACCCAAAACAAAACAATGCATGGAAATGGCAATCAAAATTATATAGGCCTAATGCCAGTTTGCAGCATTTTAAGGTGGGGTCATAGATCAATTGTGTCATGACATCGTATGCTGATTTATAAGCAAAATTATAAAATAAAGATACAATAAAAGTCACATGTGAAAGTTTCAGCTAATTAAAGTGTCTACTTGCTGTGAACACAGCAAAAATCGGTCACATTATTTTCACAAGAACGTTGAATCCATACACATTTAGCGAGGTGACAGCGGATACCAACCATATCACAGGTCGCAGCATTCGCAACCGGACAACAACCCCTCAAAAGACTGGGAATCAATTCATGCACGAATCATTTCTCGGATTCAAATGTTTTAGGGTGGTGAAAAACTATCCAAACCTTGTTACTTTGAATCCTCTCCCAAAATTGTGTAAACACGTACTGTCAACAGCTGCAGTGCTTCTCACCAAGAAAGTTTTTATGGTCATTATTTTTTGGAGTACTTACCAAAGTGTGACCCTCTCTTTAAGATTAATTTGTGGCCTTCCGGAGTATGATTTATTACAACAACAAAAACTGAAAATAAATCTCAATGCTTTTTTTGACAGGACTCGTCGGAATATCAATTACAGTGCCTTATTTTGTGCTGAACTTTTCAGCCCAAGTTTATTTGTTAATGCGAGTCAGACAAGAGTTGTATATGAATGGAAGATTGAAATACAGATAGGAATAGTCTGGCTCTCCCATGTATTGATTATCTGCACTAAGATTGCATGTGAGGATTCAGGGAACCCATCCAAGATGGTTGCAGCTATAGTTAAGGTTCCCATCCTTGACATGAGCTCGTCAATGTTACAGCGGATGTGACTTGTGAATGATTCACGCTTTTACTGTTGTCGGTTGAAATGAAACAGGAATGTCGATGCAAAAATATACAACTGCATGTTTGACTTGCACCTAGTCTTTCATCACTACCTCCCACTCCCTCAAACGATAGGTGATCAGGGATCGATTTCACAAAGCACGAAGATTCATCTTCAGATGAGTTGTTAATATCGCCACAGTGATTTGTATTGTGACGTCACAATTTGTTTAACAATTAAGACTGATCAATACACATCTTAACATCATCTTGGCACTTTGTAAAATTGAACCCTGTGCACAAAAAGTAGGTTAGCACAACAAAATTATGCTTACCAGAAAAAGGTTACCAGCCAAACCATCATGTCACATGTACAATTTGTGACTGGTATCCTGCCCATTTCTGCTTAGCAAAATATTTTCTGCTTAAGCAGCTCTATGAAAATTGGGCACTCAGCTTGATTTCACACTTGATTCGATTTCACATAACACTAAGATTCATCTTAAGACGAGTTGTCAGTATCTCCATAGTGATTTGAAATGTGACATCACACTTTGCTTAGCAATTAAGACTGAAAGAATTATGTACTTTATGACATCACACCTTGCTTAGCACTTCAGATTGATACACATCTTCAGATCAATCTTAGCTCTTTGTGAAATCAACCCCAATGTAATTGTTTAAATATTACTCATAGGTACCATGCTAATCCTGTACATAAACTAAGACACCCCCAACAATGAGATGACATCAAAGGACTAGCTGCCAGTTTATGGTCTCTAATGGTCTTCCATATCAAACCACAATGCTATCGAGGGGATTTATAAATAGCCAGATCTCCTGGTAGACAGATTTATTTGGTTTGCGGAAAAAAGATAATTTATTTTGAAGCTGCGGGTACCGCAACGATTTTGGTAAATTTGCATGAGGGATAAAGTATATTATTTGTGTTTTATCATTACAACTGGTGTGTGTTATGCCCTGTGTACTCAGTACTTTCCTGAGTTCTGTAGAGAAAAAGTAAATAAATCCACAGGCATATTGCATACCAGTCAATGATTTTAGTGCACAGCAAATGGCTAGAGGGGATTGGTTTAAAGATACTAAATATTTTGTATAATTTCGTGCTTTCTAGCGCAATCTCAGAATGAAAGCTTACAGTGATTCAGGGTTTGTCTGCACTGAAAAGATGACACATTTGTCATTGAATTGAGTGGTGTGATGTGATGGACCGCAAATGGCTAAAGGGGGTCGGTCTTCAGATGCTAAACAATTTGTGTTTATTCTGTAAATTGTTATTTCTACTCGAATCTCAGGATGGAAACTAATACAGTCCTTAAAATGTAACAGGGACTTTCAAGTGGCTTCATGCCCTCAAAATAATTTTTTTTAAATACAAATTATAAATCGTCAAAATTTTCAAACAATTGAAGACTAGCAAAAATAATCAAATTCTGCATCAATTAAATCATGATTTGTCAACGAACATCCCAACATTTGTTTTGATGTTTGTTTGTGAGCTTTTGATGCTTTTAATATCAAAGTGCAATTTGTCATTTCAGGGCTAAAATTTGGGTAAAATTCCACAAGACTGTTGGCCTTATAACTCAAAAATGTTACCGGTCCAGAGTAAAATTCAAGCCCTGCATTTGACCGCAATGATTTGAATGTTTTTAAAATAAATAAACTAAACCAAACATTGACAACAAAATCACTACAAGATTTTCCCTTAATTTATTTTGGCTTGAGAGAGGTTTAATCCTAGGGCATCTTACTGATCGAGAGGTCGGGGCAGACACTCCAGTGACTGTTTCATCCTTGCATCGTAATGCTCTACTTCCATCCCCTCTATGACATCACTGTCTGACCCTCACTATGTTAAAGGGTGTGTACAACATTGGTAATTGCCAAAGACCTGTATCCACACTTGATGTGACCCAACATACACATGAAGTAACAAACTTGTGAAAGTTTAAGCTCAATCGGTCATTGAAGTCATGAGAAAACAGTGAAAAACCCCATTATATTTTTTAATTTTTTTTCAAACATCAGAATTTATCCTGCAGGATAAAGACTAATGTTTTACTCATTTCCTAAAAACTATGGCATTTCAAGCAAAACTATTTCAAGGGAAGTTTTCCACCATGACCATCTTTATACCATGTAAGTTATGTGCAAATCTGTGAGCATTTATATTTTCGATCTTACCAATGTTGTACACACCCTTTAAAGTGAACGTATACCGTTGGTTTTTGGAACCGTTGGATTTTGTTAATCCTATATAAATGTACATTATTTTATCAAGCCTAATATTTGGTCCTTGGGAAAAAAGTAGGAACACTTTTGGGAGGGCTGACCTGCATGTTCATATGGTATCGGATTTAATAGACTTTTCAGGCTATTTGATCACAGTTTTTCTGATTATTCAAGGGCAAAACAAAATCGGAAATCAGACTAAAGTAGGAGGATTATCATGCCTGATATATACAATAAAACTAACCTAGTGTAACCATTTGAAAAGGTTGTAGCGTTTTTGAGATGTTGCCGAAAATCCGCAGCGGTTTATGTCCACGCAGGGAAGAATAATCCGTAGTTGGAATACACAATCTGAGAAACGCATCTGACAGTAACGTTTCTCAGATTCAAATTTTGGGGACGAAAACTAATATCGTTTTCCATAACCCCATTACTTCGAATTGAAATGATTCTCAAAATGCTTTATACTATCGAAAGCTGCTGTACTTCTAACCAAGTAAGTTTTTATTGACATTAATTTTAAGAGCGATTATCAAACGTATACCTTCTCTTTAACACATGAAGGTACATGACAGCAGTGGGCTTGTCTCCACTAAGGCAAAATAAATTTTTAAAACATGTTTAGCGTCCTGCCTTTTTGAAAAAAGGAAGGAGGAGGGCCTTTTTTAATTTTTTTTTTTCTTAATGGCTGCCTGACTTATTTTTCAAGACAACCGGCCGGACTATTTTTCAAGATGGTTGCTAGCTTTTTTCGATGTGCTAAAGTCTTACAAAACGATCTTATTTAATTTAAAACTAATTTTTTTCGTCAGAGATCGTTAAAATGTATCATTTTTTTGTGTAAAAAATAGAGAGAAAAAAAAGCAGGCGGCCTCTAAAAAGGAAGCGGGCAGTGACGCTAAACATGTTTTTTTTTAATATTTGGCCTGAAAGAATTACAGCCGAGTCTATGAATTAAGAGGTGTGATGTGAGAGACGGCATATCACTAGAGGGGATTGGTCTAGAGACTGAAGCCTCATGAACCACTTTCATGAAGGCAATAACATGATTAAGAGACTCTCTACAGTCTACATGTATGTCATCACAAAATAAAGAACTACGATAGCAAGCCTTGGTCTCCCTTGGTCAACAAAATGAAAACGACTACAATTTGGCTGGTTAGGATAAATTACAAGAATATCTACGTCACCACACACAGAGAACTGCAGCCCATTTCACAAAACCTTGTGCAACTGCATAAAGTCCACTTGTGCAAGATTTCTTGCGTTAGTGGTGCACAACTTACGCAATAAATGTTGCGCAAGTGAACTGCGTCACTTACGCAGAGTTGCGTAAAGTTTTGGGTCTCCTTTGGTCTACAGAATGTGAGACTACAAGTAGGCATATTAGAATAGATTAAAAAGAATCTTTTTGTCATCGAAAACAAAGACCTGGGATTTCAAGCCTCGGTCTCCCTTGGTCTGCAGAATGAAGGAGGTGAACTGACTACAAGTACAAGTGGGCATACTAGGATAGATTAAGGACTCCGTAAGTCTAATGATGAGGGCCTCTGAACCATCTTCACATTGCAAAATTAAACTCTCTCCATCAACAGACTCTCTCTACATCAAAGCAAACAAGACACTAGAAGTTCGGTCACAATACGACTTGCTAAATAAAGAATGACACACAATGTCCACTTACCCCCACCAAATCCAGCTCCACCCCCTCCAAAGCCCCCAAAGCCAGGTTGTGGCTGCTGAGTGGTTGCCGTGGATAGAGATCCGAAAGTGGGGGTGTCCTGAGAGGCAAACCTGCAGTCAAAACATCGAAGACAACTCCTTTTAGACATTGCAAATAAATTAAACTAAAAGTTTGACAACCTGGATTTTGAAAACCTTTCTACCAGCCCTTAAGACTGTTTTTATTTTTATTGGATGTCCTTCAATATGAACAAGGTTTTAGCCAGGATTTGGTAAAAGCTAAAAGGGTGTCAAAATTCTGGACATTTCAAAATTGTGTGTCCAAATTGTTCACTTACAATACATTTGCATGTAAATGACAGATAAAACTGGGTGTCCAAATTTAAAACAGGGTGTCCAAAAGGCACCCAGACACCCCTCTGGCTAACACTATGAATAGGAAGCTATATTGACCCTTGCACTAACATCATACGCGGCTATTGCGGAGCTGCCGACATTTCCCCCTGTTTGCAATCAGGGGGATTTTGTCCAACAATCAGGGAGATGTTTAGAATTACATTCAACATAATAGGGAAGAAGTTTCCATAATCAGGGAGACTTTCAAAAATTTGTTCATCAGAACGTGGAAAGATTGGTTTATTTTCAAGGAACTTTCTGCAGAATCAGGGAGAGTTGGCAGCTCTGCTACTGTCTGCTATGCTCAGTATCTTGGGAAGCATGTATCGTCTTACCCTGTGAATCCATTGGAGGGCGCACTACTTGTAGTTGGGTTGGGGTTAGCCCCAAATGAAGTTGGCTGACCAAAAGGACCTGTGCTGCCAAATGTTGAGCTTCCGAACGCGGCCGCACTCCCAAACGCTGGAGGGCTACCAAATGATGGGGCACCGCCAAAAGCTCCGGAAGCTGAATTGACAGATAAAAAAACCATCATGATTAATAGATCGATGAAATTTACAACTTCTGTTTGAAGTAATGACTAGGACTTACCGGTTGTCTGTTGGGTCACCCCAAATCCAGCCTTAGCCACTCCACTACCAGGACTGCTGAACCCTCCTCCTCCTCCAAACACTGGCAAGGAAAGACAAGATGTTCAATTATTTCATATCTATGACTACATCAAGATAATTTCTATGGCAGCTAGGTCTGGATCAACCAGAGCTTCCACATCTCCTTAGACAAGCTTTCTGATGGGAGTAAATTTCCTTTAAATTTCCTTTATAAAGGTGCCCTTCTGTACACTCCCATAACTAACTTTAACTTCATATGTTTAAACTCATACATTTAAACTTATCGTGGGCAACTATTCTGAAGTCGCCATTGGGGCTCAAGCAGGGTACAGTGCACAGTCAACTAAAGTCGCCATTGGGGCTCAAGCAGGGTACAGTGCACAGTTGACTAAAGTCGCCATCGGGGCTCAAGCAGGGTATAGTGCACAGTTGACTAAAGTCGCCATTGGGGCTCAAGCAGAGTACAGTGCACAGTCCACTAAAGTCGCCATTGGGGCTCAAGCAGGGTACAGTGCACAGTCGACTAAAGTCGCCATCGGGGCTCAAGCAGGGTACAGTGCACAGTCAACTAAAGTCGCCATCGGGGCTCAAGCAGGGTATAGTGCACTGTTGACTAAAGTCACCATTGGGGCTCAAGCAGGGTATAGTGCACAGTCAACTAAAGTCGCCATTGGGGCTCAAGCAGGGTACAGTGCACAGTCCACTAAAGTCGCCATTGAGGCTCAAGCAGGGTATAGTGCACAGTCGACTAAAGTCGCCATCGGGGCTCAAGCAGGGTACAGTGCACAGTCAACTAAAGTCGCCATCGGGGCTCAAGCAGGGTATAGTGCACTGTTGACTAAAGTCACCATTGGGGCTCAAGCAGGGTATAGTACACAGTCAACTAAAGTCGCCATTGGGGCTCAAGCAGGGTACAGTGCACAGTTGACTAAAGTCGCCATTGGGTCTCAAGCAGGGTATAGTGCACAGTCAACTAAAGTCGCCATTGGGGCTCAAGCAGGGTACAGTGCACAGTCAACTAAAGTCGCCATTGGGGCTCAAGCAGGGTATAGTGCACAGTCAACTAAAGTCGCCATTGGGGCTCAAGCAGGGTATAGTGCACAGTCAACTAAAGTCGCCATTGGGGCTCAAGCAGGGTACAGTGCACAGTCCACTGAAGTCGCCATCGGGGCTCAAGCAGGGTACAGTGCACAGTCGACTGAAGTCGCCATCGGGGCTCAAGCAGGGTACAGTGCACAGTTGACTGAAGTCGCCATCGGGGCTCAAGCAGGGTATAGTGCAAAGTCAACCAAAATTGCCATTGGGGCTGAAAGGGTTAACGAATATATAAACATACCAGAAGCTGTGTTAGTGTTAGCAGGTGTTGATCCAGCTGTACTGAATGATGTAGCACCCTGACCTCCAAATATAGAAGGATTACCTGCAGACAAATATTCAAAGAAAAGGTTAACGTTTGGCAAGTCCCAGGAACACTAAAAGGGACACGTTGCCTTCGCATTGGGCTCTTTGGACACTTTGGGCAATGATAAATAGTGAATGAATACTGTTGGAAAGGTGTTTTAAAAGTAGAATATGATGATCCACACAAATATATCTTGAAATTGTGCTTTCCTTTTACTTTGTGAACTAACATGGTCCACCATTTTGTAGAACCAAATTTTTGACTCCGCAAGAATTTTTGCAAGAGTACAAAAAAACCAGAATTGAATTGAGAACTTGTTACAATAACAAAGCTGCCAACATTTGCATCTTGCAATCAGTGAATTTTTGTGCAATACTCAGGAAGATATTTAGAATTACATTCAACATAACAGGGACAAAATTCATCGGGGAGATTTTCAAATTTGTTCATCAGAACATGGAAAGACTGGTTTATCGGCAGAATCAGGGAGAGTCGACAGCTCTGCAATAATAAGGAATATATCAACCCAAGGTTTGATTACTATTAATGATAATAACTAACAGTACACAGTTCTTATATAGCTTTTCACTTCCACCTGATGACCATGTCAAATTGTTAGGGAAGAATGCAAAATTTAACACGCGGTATTTACACCGGTACCGCTGTTTTTTCCCCAGCGGTAACGGTGTAAGGTCTGTTGAAAGAAGGTATGAATAGATTCTTGTAAACCTGAATAATCATTATTCATGAGAGATCATTCCAGGCTCATGAATAATCATTATTCATGAGAGGTCATTCCAGGCTCATTAAGACAATGCGGCTACTCAAAGGGGACTGAGTCTGTCTTGAATAGTTTCTTTGTACTGTGCACTGGGAAGATCTTTGCTCATGAATATTTCTATGACAAAACAGCCTGTGTGCGCTGAACTGTAAGTTAATGAGCAGATTATCACAGCCATCAAAGTGCATGTTTAATTTTGCATTCTTCCCTTAATTATTTTTCCGCAGAGTAATATTTAAATCATGAGATCCATTCACCTGCAGAGGTTCCAAATGCCGATGGGGCGCCAAACGGATTTGTCCTAGCCGCCTCTGGGTTAGGTTGACCCCCAAGACCAGTAAAGAATCCTCCTAAAATTAGACAACACTTGTTTAAAGGGAGTGTATACTTTAGGTAGTTACTCCAAATATTAATGACCATAAAAACTGACTTGGTACGAAGCACTACAGCTGTTGGTAATGTATAACATATTGAGAAACGATTCCCTTCGAAGGAATGTGGTTTTAGAGAAAGGAGTTAAAACAACTTTTAATTTGAGCATGAAATGTTTCTCAGATTGTGTATTCTAATAACGACTATTCCTCATGCGTGGACATAACCGCTCCAGATTTTTGGCAATGTCTCAAAATTGCAACAATTTTTTAAGATGAAACAATTAGTTGGTTAGAAGTACGTCAACTTTCGATAGTATAAAGCATTTTGAGAAACATTTCACTTCGAAGAAATGTGGTGCTGCAAAAAGATACTAGTTTTTATACCAACAAATTTGAATCTGAGAAACGTACTGTCAGATAAGTTTGTCATAATTGTGTATTCCAATTACGGATTATTCTTTCTACATGGGCATAACAGCTCCGGATTTTCTGAGATATCTCAATAACGTGATTACCTTTTGAAATTAAATTTTCACAGGTTAGTTTTATTGTATGTATCTACATTTACATAGGATTAAAACAATCGAATGGTTCCAAAAACCAAAGGTATACTTTTCCTTTAAGACTCATTTTATAAGCTTGAGTCACATTTTTGAGTGAAAGTTTAACATTTTACCTCCTCCATCACCACCGGCACCACCAAAGACACTTCCTGTGGATGTTGTTGATGAGGACTGGGCAAATACAGAAGAGTTTTGACCAAAGGCCGGAGCTGATGTCGACGTTTGACCAAACAATCCTCCTAGAAAGTACAACAGCTTATTAAATCAGGAGAATGTGGGCTTTGAGGCATTGCATGGTGAGGTATCAATGTATATTCGGTTTGCGATAACACCATGTGTATATATCTACTCTGCTGTGTAGAGTTGTTCTTTGAGAACTTGTCTTGCTTTTTATTCAACTGCCGCAGAGTAGATTTCAGAATTCGGGAGACTACTTAGTTCTGTAACAACTGTCCTGCTTATTAACTACTACCTGGACGGAAGGTAGGAAATCAGCCGGGACAACTACTTTCACTTTTAGTGGATCGAGTGAACTTCTCGTTACTAACTTCACTGACGCGGAGTGAGTTTCTAATTGGTCTCAATGTTTCGACTAGCCTGCTCTAGTCAGCCTCAGGAGACTTAAGAGTGTGAGACATGCTGGTCTATTTCTTAGGAGAATTTATGTACTTTACATTCCTGTGAAAAGAAAGAGAGGTAAATAAACATTGGAACTGAAACATGTATCTTGAGGTAAGGGTTATCACCTGGAGATTGTTGTCCAAACGTTGAGCTAGAACCAAATGGTCCACCGGATGCCGTCTGCTGAAATGGAGAGGCTGATGAAGTTTGTCCAAAAGTAACCCCCATTGAGCTGGTTGTGGAGGTAGACGATCCGAACAGCCCAACCCCAGAGCTTGAGGGCGGTGCTGGCTTACCAAACAGCCCACCCGTACTAGCTGATGAGGCTTGTTGACTAAAAGGCCCCCCGGTGCTGGATGCTGGCTGAGCAAACAGAGACGCAGAAGTTGATGTTGGTTGGCCGAATATACTCTTTCCCGCAGTGCTGCCACTTGTTGTTGATCCGAACAAGGAACTGGAGCTAGTGGCTGTTGAGGGAAGTGGATTGTCTTCCTTGAGGAGGCCAAACAATGATGGTGTTTTGGTTTTAGTGGTGTCTGATGCGGTGCTTGTGGTTGTAGCTGGGGTGGAACCTGACCCAAAGCTTAATCCTGAAGATGAGGTACTGAATGGCCCAGTTGAAGGCGTCTTCCCAAATGTTGCAGCCGACCCAAATCCTGGGTTGCCAAAACCTGCAGTTGGAGCTTTGTACAATAACGAGAAAGGGTTGCATTATTTTAAAACAAGTTTTCTGTTTTTCACTAATACAAAGAATAAAGAGCTTCATGTTTCAAGTTTTGTAAAAGCATAAAATGTTAATGTCTTCATATTTCAACTCTACATGTAGCAGGGTCTTTCTCAAAGGCTAAAAGTTTTGAAAGACAGAAGTCACAGAACACAACTAGGTTTGTGGTTTCACCTGAGCTTGTTGAAGTAGAGCTTGTCGCCCCAAACATACTTGCACCCCCTGCCTTGGGTCCAAACAATCCTGTGCTAGTGGAACCTTCCACAGGTGTTCCTGATGGTTTGCCAAACAAACCAGTGGTTGGTGTTGTAGTTGGTGCTGCAGAAGCTGAAGAACTAAAGGTCATTGAACTGGTTGCAGGAGTGGGATTGTCGGTAAAATCAGATGCATTGATGTTTGCTCCAACACCTGCTTCGTCCTCTCCATATGCAGGCTGGCTGTTGTTGGTTTGTCCTCCTTCAGATGATGGAGATTTAGCGAGCCCTATGGTTAAATGTTTCATTTCAGTTTTAAGGTAACAAGGAAAGCAATTCAATAATGGCACAAGACAAAACAAAACTTTAATAAAGTTTGTAAAATTCAGACCAGGGCCCATTTTCATTCGGGAAATATTGCTTAAATATTTTCTGCTAAGCAAAACTAAGCATGATACCAACCACAGATGCTACATACGACATTGTATTTTGGCTTGTAACCTTATTCTGGTAAGCATAATATTTATGCTACTTTTTCTGCTGAGGCAGCTCTATGAAGTTTGGCCTAGATGAAGATTTGATGAACCTACCTGTACCAGCTTCATCCTCTCCATCCTCTCCATCCTGTAGAAGTTGCTTCAACCCACTTGAGCCACTACTGGCAGCCTTAGGAGTTGTCGCAGAGAACGGTTTAGCAGAGCCTTGACCGAAACTGCTTCCAAATGCTGGTCCCGCAGCTACAGTTGCGGTTGGCTCAACTACGGATGTTGATGGTGGAGCGGTTACGATGGACTTAACGCCAAAACTTGGCTGTTGGGGAGATTTATAAGTAGCGGTGTCTGCGGGAGCTGTTGAGGATCTTGTTGATGCATTCGCCGTCTCTGCTGGATCTTGAGATGTCTCTTTGTTGGCTGCAGCAGATATGACGTGAACAAAGTTTTAGGTGACCCTGGGCTCGATTTCACAAAGTGGTAAGATTGATTTCAACTGCGAAACAACCTTAGGGCCTTTCTCAAACCTCGGCTTGGGCTCTGTCTCAGGCTTGGGCTCCGTTATAAATTTGTTGTGCAGCGTGTATTTGCATGCTGTGGTTTGAACATCAGACGGAGCCTGGAGCCGGAGCCGGAGCCCACACCAAGGTTTGAGAAAGGCCCCCGATTGCCTAGCAAAGGGTGATGATGTCACATCACAAACCACGAAACCAGTATGGTGATGTTGACAACTCATCTTAAGATGAATCTGTGCTTTGTGAAAACCCAGCCCAGTGAACCTACACAATTCCCTTTTCACAATACTGGCCTTATTTTGAAAATATTACGGATTTTTCTCTGAATAACAAAAAGGCAACTTACAATCTACGAAGAATCCCCCGGGAGTGCTTGTACTTGCTGCAGTCTTCTGATCCTTGAAGTCGAACAGGTTGGGTTTGACCCCAGCAGGAGATGCCTTCTGTTGTGATGATGTCAAGGAGAACAAAGAACTTGTACCTCCAAATGATGCTGATTCTGCCAAATCAAGACCAGGTTGAGGGGCTGCGACGTTAGTAGAGGCAAACCCTTGAAATGAGGGAAGGCTTCCCTTAGCTGTGATACTCCCCGGGAGAGTAGAGTCAGACGCAGCTGCCGGGGCACTGTCTCTCTTTGCTCCAAACAAAGAGCCCTGTGTCCCGAATGACAATCCTACGTTGGTGGTAGGTGGGAGAGTTGAGTCAGACGCAGCTGTTGGGGAACTGTCTCTCTTTGCTCCAAACAAAGAGCCCTGTGACCCGAATGACAATCCTATGTTGGTGGTAGGTGGGAGAGTAGAGTCAGACGCAGCTGTTGGGGAACTGTCTCTCTTTGCTCCAAACAAAGAGCCCTGTGACCCGAATGACAATCCTACGTTGGTGGCAGGTGGGATTACCGAGGCGTTAGGCGCTGGGGGTTGAGGAGCTGGTGTCTTGGAAGCACCTAGCATTGAGAATGGTTTGGAGGGAGGGACAGGCTGAGCAATAGGAAGGGGCTCATTGAAAAAGCTCACTCGCTGTTCCTGGAATACACAAGAAACAAAAATGAGAGACATTTAGGATTAATTTTATGATAGAAACAAAAACATCCTTAAAGGGTGTGTACAACATTGGTAATTGCCAAAGACCTGTATCCACACTTGATGTGACCCAACATATACATGAAATAACAAACCTGTGAAAGTTTCAGCTAAACCGGTCTTCGGAGTCATGAGAAAACAGTGAAAAACCCCATTACATGTTTTCACTGTTTTCAAACATCAAATTTTATCACCAGTGATAAAGACTAATTGTTTCACTCATTTCCTAACAAATATAGCATTTCAAGCAAAACTACTTCAAGGGAAGTTTTCTACCATGACCATTTTTATACCATGTAAGTTATGTGCAAATCTGTGAACATTCATATTTTGTACACACCCTTTAAAAAACACTTAATATTTGTAAATCTACATGCAGCATAAAACACTAATTCTTACAAGCAAAAGGCACTTTGAGGATTCTAAAACATTTATGTAAAATTTTATTTGAAATTGTGATGTTTCATAATAATTATAAACCATTTTATTTAAACAAGTGTATCTTTTGAAAAAAAAAAATCAAGCTACAATTGCAATAAGCTTCGGAAGAAAACCAAGAAATTTAATTGATGAACTTACCACATTTTGATTGCTTGGTTCAGGCTGGACATGTCCACTGGTGTTGTTTATTTCAGCTAGGACTTGGTTGATTACCTTGGCTGTCCCCTCGTCCATCGTACTATGGATAAAAGACACAAGAGAAATGAGTTGTTATTATTAACCCAAATCTCCTGGCGTCAACACGCAATGAACTCTTGCAATCTCTTGCTTGGCCACTTTTTGTGTGTTTAATAACTGTGCATTGCGCTTTTTTAGGTGATGCGCATCCAATTAAAGGCGCACCATATCTTTGCACAAATTTTGACTTCCAACATGGCAGACCACAGGTAGACATTGCCCGCGTGTGAAGTTGGTGTCTTGGGCCAACAACAAAAGTCTGAATTCAGATAAAATCTGAAATTTAACCATCCTTAAAAAAGCTAATCTTTGAACAGACACTAAAGATAAAGATCTTGTCAAATATATTTGGAGAAAACAAATGTGAGACCTTTGCTGTTTATTTCAACAATGTATTTCACCTGATTGAAAGTATTCAAAAAAGAGCTTGTAAAAACCATATTAGGTGCTGACTAAGTAACTTATAACCAGGCACTTAAGACACGTCAAATCCAAACCCCTGAGGAGAGAAGACATGATATTTGTGTTGATTTTTCAATAGCCCTAGCAGGGTCCAATCTCATTACCATGGAATTCTTCGCTTTAAGAGCCCTTATAGCACATAAATCTATGGGAGGTAAGCACAAAATAACGCGGTAAGCAGAGCCATGAAATTGGCCCCTGGTCATCCTCGTTGCCAACATTGGCTCCCTCTGATTGACACAGCTGACTTGTCCCTAAAACATTCATCTAACTACTAACAATTCTTCTGTAAAACTTATAGATTCAGGAACAGTGCCATTCCATGTTTTATTGATTTACTTAAACAGGCACGTTATTTAGTCCTCTGAATAAAGTAGGAACATTTTATCGAGAAGAAAGCCCAACCTACATGTTCGCATAGTGTAGGCTGTTAACTAGCCCTGGTAGGACAAGTACGTCAGTGTCTGTTGCGCTGCGCTGCTTGTATGCAACGGAGGAGTCCAACCCTGGCTTGCTGTTAACAAACTTTTAGGCTATTTAATCACATTTTTTCCCTGATTTTTCCAAAAATAAAAAAAAAGACTAAGGTAGGAAGAATACCATGTCTGCTTTTAAAACACACTTTGCAATTGATCTACTACTTTATTTATTTATTTATTTATTTATTTCTTATTTCAACTGGGTGGCCCATTCAGTGGCAACCACTGGTCTCCCATGGGTCCCAGCTTGTACCTAGATACATCACAAATTAAACAGCAAAATAGAACACAAACTATTACAATGTTACTTACATATTTATTTGTTCAGCCACATGGACATATAACTTATTTTTTTAGTAATTTAAAAACATTATCTTCATTTGTGTTTAGTGCACTTTTACTGGATTTTTCAAAGCATTTTATTATTTTCTTATTGTCATTTGTGTCTAGTGCACATTTACATTTTGTTTCTATTGTGTCTGCTTTTACGACTAGTTTTTCCTTTTGTCTTGTTGACTTGATGTACAAAATGTCCTCAATTCAGCTCTTGCCTGCCATGCGATATTTTTATTGAATAAATCAACAATGAATGAATGAAGGGATGAAAACAAACAGACCTGGAAACAGGTGCAAAGGTGACCGGTGGTGGCATACTCTCCTTCATAGCTTCTATATTCTTCACGTTCACAACTGGTGGCATAGCCGAGGATTTATCGAGCCCCCTCTTCGGGATTGCCCCGGTAGATGATACCCTCGTTGAGGGCGGGGATTTGACAGGTGTGGTCTTGGTTCCCCATACCACCGTGCCGCGCCCGGAATGAATGAAGCTAGAAGGGGATGTGGTTTCAGGGAGGGCGGGGTTGGATGGGGGAGGCTTCTCTATAGATTGAAGAGAGGACACATGGGGTGTGGCTGGATTCGAGAAGAGGGAGACAAATATTATTTACAGATTTAAAATATTTTATATTCAATTAAATTCAATAAAAGGCAAAGTATACCTTTTGTTTTTGGAACAGTTTGATTATTTTAATCCTATATAAATGTAGATATATACAATAAAACTAATCTGTGAAAATTTCACTTCAAAGGGTGGTCGCGTTTTTGAGGTATCGCCGAAAAAACAGGGCGAATTTGTCCACGCAAGAAGAATAATCCCCATAAGGAATACACAATCTAAGAAACGTTTCTCAGATTCAAATTTTGGGTCATAAAACTTGATATCTTTTTTCATAACCACATTACTTCAAAGTGAAATGATTTTCAAAACGCTTTACTTCTAAAGAAGTAACTTTTTATTGCCATTAAATTTTAAGAGTGATTACCAAACGTATACCTTCCTTTTAAGGTCTTCAACAGATTGTTCTGCAAAGGTTACCCCTGAGTCCAATGGTTCATTTCCAAATTTAGTGATACATACTAAAAGTTAAATTCAGATATTTTCCTCATAACTTTTAATACCAAGGGAATAAAAGAGTGGTGACAAGGTCTTGAACGGCCGATTAAAACCAGCACCGTCATGGCTGTGTGATACAGGATCGAAGGCAAGGTCCTTTATCACACGGTCACAGCCCTGAAGGGTTCTAAACTGCTGTTTAAGAAGGACTCACTACTCTTTTATTCCAATCAATTAATACCCTTTTGGAGGAAAGTGTAAAAACTGTAAATGACTTGTCAAAACTGTCTGGGATATTTATGAATATTAATTTAAAGTTTTCCCTGTCAGTGAAAGAGATCATCAAGTTGTATTTAACATTCTTGATGAGTTGTCAAAGAACCACATTTATTGACGCTTGTAATTTTCAGAATGTTACACACCAAGAGTCTCACCTGCTTTTCGTTCAACAAAGCGGCTAGCCTCAGACCGTTTCTCATCACTCATTTGACTTGATGGTGCAGCACGCTCTAAACTGCCTCCCAGTCTAGCCTGGTTAACGCCTCTCCCCATGCTAACATCAGGGCTGTCAACAGAAGATGCTGTCTGTCTGCTAGCCGCTGGAGTCGCCACAGGTTCCTCCTCTTGAAACTGGAGGCGACGGTTCGTGAAGGCTTCAGAGGGACTTGCATAGCTTTGATTGGAGGAGTTCATGTCTGATATGTCCACTAGAGTGACATAAAAAAGAAGGTGACAATAATTGACATCTATGACATGAGTAGGATTTGAAACTTTGAATGGTGGGAGTATAATCAGGTGAGGTTTGCGCTACCATAATGTGTAAATCTCTTTTGAGTAGTGTTGGTTCTGAAAAGAACCAGTGGTTGACAACTCAACGTTTCGATCATTATGCTCTGATCGTCTTCAGAACCAACACTAAAAGAGATTTACACATGGTGCTCCCGCAAACCCCACCTGATCTATGACATGAGGAGATACAAATGTTTTTAATATTAGAAGTACTGTCTTAAGCCCGGTTCCTACTTTATGCGAATCGCGAAAGCGAAGCAAATTTTCACGCGTGTCGAAGCCGAGCGGTTTAGAGCATCAGACTCAAGTTCTGGTTGCTGAGTCATCAGGGTGTGGGCTCGAATCCCGGCATGACACTTGTGTCCTTGAGGCAGACACTTAACTACAATTGCTTCTCTTTACCCAGGGGTAAATGGGTACCTGTGAGGGCAGAGATGGTTCTTGTGATTGATTCATTGGTGCGATTCATAATTGGCAGCACAGGCTGTATACTCCTATTCTAAAGGAGCTGAGATGGTTTAAGGAATGAAATAAATGGCCCAGTGACCGGGACTAACAATGATCGGAGCGCAACGATCATTCTTTGGAATTGCGCTATATAAGAGCCGATATTATTAATTGGAAAATGGCACTTGCTGATTTGTTTGCATCATGTACATTTACTTTGCATTCGCTTTTACATGAAGTATGAAGCAGCCTTTCCCACACAATCAAGACTGAAACATAGCTACGACAGATCTTCCCCTTTGATCAAAAGCATGAAGAATGTGTAATGTCTTACTTTTTGAAGCTGTTCTTCTCGGAGTAGTTGCTCTGCGAGATAAAGCCTTCCTCAGCTGAGCTTGTTTCTTAGATGAGACTGTGATCAATAAATAAAATAGGACCATGCTAAAGATAACCATCGTCATAAACATGTCACTTTAAAAAAAGGTCAAAATGTAATGACCCCTTGCCCCATTGTCACATGGGGCAACTGTCTGCCACGCTTGCCATTTTGGGAGTCAATGGTAAGCCTGTAAATGCTGTATAACCTAAAATGCAAACTAAACTCTGTATAACACACATGGACATTAACTCCTAAAATGGTGCATTCAAGATTACTATGATGACGTTGACGTCAGGTGAATTTGGGTCAGTAAGTTCATCAAGTTATATCTTCACATCTTTCAATATTTTGGGAAAAAGTTAAGAGTAAGGTACGTACCTGGGGTGGATCTAGTCTTCGTTGGAGAGCTGATGGTTGTACTAGATAGCTTAGCAGCCAGGGAAGACAAGTTACCAGACCTGTAGGTTCAAAATTAAATTCAAACAGCTCAATTTCAGTATCATTGGTTGTGACAAGCATTACTTTCTATCCTCAGCCTAGGTCTCAAACATTTGGTTATAGATCTCACAAATTGAGGTCTTGGTCTCTGTCTTTGTTTCTGTCTTCATCTCCAATCTTCAAGTCGTCATGGCCGAGCGGTCTAGCGCATAAAATTCAAGTTGTGGTGGCCGATTCAACACAATGTGGGTTTGAATCTCGGTCCCAGCACGTGTGTCCTTGAGCAAGACACTTAACTATAATTGCTCCTCTGCATTTATGTCCTAACTTATGGATCTTGCCATGATTCTGTTTCACCCTTGGTCCTTACTCAACCTTATCATTCTTTCGTTATTTCTTTTAAATGTTTGGGTTTTGTTCTCAGTTTCATCTTGAATATTTAGGTTTCGAACTCGGACCTGAAGGCCTCAGACTAGGACCTCCAGGTCTCAGATTCGGGTCTCGGACTTCTACGTGTGACCACCTACAACACCGATACACTTACCTTTCTGGAGGAGATGGTAGTATGCCACGTTCCCATGGTGCCTCGCTCATGTCATAGCGTCTTGCTTGTATCAACTGCTGTCTTAGCTCCTCTAGCTTCCCTCTCTGAGTTATCAGGATATTATAATGATGACTCAATGTCTGATAGATGGTATCCATCATCGGGGTACCGAGTTTCCTACAACAAACCATGCAGAAAGAACAACAGCTGATGAAAACTCAATTAGCTATACCCAATGAATATTCATTAGTTATATTCATTGCATATTCATTAACATTTAGTGCTTGTCTCAAGCAAGAGTGTTTCATTTTTCTTTCAAGAGAGTAGGGCCGTATTCGAATTGGCGACTGCAGCTACGGCTACGACTGTTGCTAAGTGTGTTGCTAAGGAAGTCCTATACTTCAATGCATGATGACCTGGCACTCCAGCCGTAGCCGTAGCCGTAGCCACAAATTTGGACATGGCCTTAATACTAGATAATTAAAGTATTAGATGTAACTGATGTGACCTACCTCCCTTCTCTATGGCTCCTCCGCTGATTGAAATCCTCCCACTGTGCATCCAGACAGCCGCTCACATCCCCCAATCCAGTCTTAAGGTAGTGATAATTACTGTGTATGTTACGAAGTTGCTGAGCTGTCTGTGGGTCCAGGCCTCGTGATCTGAGAAGCTGCAAGTAGCGGGGGTCGTTGTTTCGCTGCTTGCGGATGCGAGCGTCTTCAAGCTGGGCAAAGGTACTCAGGAACTTGGCCTTCATCTCGTGGATTTCTTCATTATCAGACTGAGGAAAAAATAAATAAAAAATAGTTTAAGATTTAGGGACCTTGGAGAGATTGTGTAGAATTTTGTTGTCAAAATTACACCCCCAAAAAATGTCAACAGCCTAGCTTCCACCCCCCTCTTACTTTCAAAAACCTTGCTTTCCACCTATCAGCAGTGCCCAGCAACACCACAGTAGTGAGAGTGTGTGGTTTTCACAGCCACTGTTTCATACTGGATGACATGGCAGTGGTGGCACACATGAAATCAATTTGGTCTAAACTTATTCTCGCTGCCCTCCATTATTTCATCAATTTTTTCAGAATCTACCCCCTGGTGAATCCTAGGCAATCATCACCCCGGATGCAACACAGATTTTCTTTGCTATAGCATCTGTAAAAAAGACTTTCAGCGAAGTTACAGAGCTTCGGGCAGATGGTTGGGGGATGGGACTAAGTCGCGTCTTCTTGAAACATTTCAAAGATTCAAAACCTGTTTGTTAAACAACTGCACATTATTGGTAGCGATACACAAACAGTTCGGTAGTCTGCAACTCTAGGCATCATTCTCAAAAATGTGTGAAATGTATAACAAATCTGAAATGGAATACAGGCGAAATGATGACAACCAAATATTTACTCGATGCCAAGAAATATTGTGATCTGAGAAGAATAAGCACTGGGTGTTACCTTGGTGATACGTAGGACTTCAGATTTGAATGTTAGCAGATCGTCTATAGATTTCTTCATTTCCTCCAGTTCGGAGCGATCGCCCACTCTGAACTGTGCCCTCTTGGTGTGGTTGTCCAACTCCACTACCTCCTTTACAAAATGCTCCATCTTTAACCCCAAGAAACACCAAAACATTCTTTAGTTTTATCCGAGCTAATAATTGGTGTGGCTGCAGAGGATCCAGTAAATGTTTACAGGTGCTGTACAAAAGGGTCTTATAATTCAAAGCTCTGCATAATATTAATAATAATAATAATAATAGGTATTTATAAAGCGTCTTTACAAAAGATCAAAGCGTTGTACAAAATAAGACGAGAAACAAAAAGACAAAGACGGGGTTACGAGAACAATGATAATTACGACACACTAAAACAGAACTATGTATTACATAGATAAGACAAAGAAAGACGTTTGAGCTTCAGACGTGGGAGGAAAACCCCAGAGAATTATTCCAGGAAAAACCCACGCAATCAGGCAGGGACTGAAAACCCAATCCACATAGTGCCCCCTGGTGGGATTCGAACCAGGGTCCTAGAGGTGGAGGGTGAGGAAAGATACCACTAGGCCAACTCGACCACCTAATGAAACGTCAAAGTAAAAATCATGTCATGACCTAAAAGTGAAAAATATAACAAATGTACCTCTTCCTTAATGTTGGAGAAATAGGCCAAGTCCACAGCACTTCCAGTGAAGGATACCCTCCCTCTGGGTCTGGGTACACTCTCTTCAGTAGCTGCCTCAGGTGGTGGTGCTTGTGCAGAGGGTGTGGGTTTGTACTCAGGAAGAGCCTGGCCAGGTTGTTGCCTGGCTGATGAGGGGGATTGGGTTGGATAACCGGGCTGAGGCGTGATTTGATTTTGGGGGACACCGGGGTAAGCAGGAGGTTGTTTCAGAGACGACCCTTCCCCAGTAGGAGCTACTTGGTTGGGGAAACCAGATGGAGGGGCAACACGGTTAGGGGGAGCACCCTCAAGCTGGGAAGGTGCTTGGCTGGCAACTTGATTTGGTGGAGCAAAGGAAAATAATGATTTGGGTTCTGACCCAAGGGGGGCTTTCCCTGGGGCTGTCTTAGGGGTGGGGTGCCCAAACCCTGGTGGCTTCATTGAAGGTGAAGAGCTGGTGTCTTTTACACTGTCTGTTGGTTGTACACCTGTGGACCACAATAAATGGGAAATGAACAAGGAAGGAACGAGTCATCATATGTCCTTCAAAACCGGTTAAAACCGGAGAAATCACATCCCTGTCAATGGCATAAAAAAGACACACATACGTGCGACGTGAAACTACAGAGCGCAACTCCATTCATTTTGACATTAAACAGAAAGTCACCCCAACCTGAAACAAAATCTCTATTTGAATGTTTTATTTCAGTTGGCAATTCAAAGAGAGTTGCTTACTTCCACTCAATGACATTGGTCCTGCAGGCGTCTTCTGTTGCGACGAGGAAAAGGCCGAAGAAGAAGCTGGGTATTTGTGATCTGCGAGCGGAATTCCAGACTGTAGGGGACCTGCACCTCCTGAATAACCTGACTGAATACCTGAAAACGACGCCTGGTAGGGTGATATGTTAGTGCTGTTAAAGGTTGAGGATGGCTGCTGGACAAAACTCCCTTGCTCCGATAACCCTTGAGAGCCTCCTTGAGAAATGGATGTACTAGCAGAGACAGCTTTTGGAGCCACAAAAGGGAAAGAAGCGTTACTGACAGCACTACCAGCTTTGGGTTCGTCCCTTTTACTGGCAAAGGAGAATATCGCAGGGGTACTACTGCTGGACGCAGACTTGCCAAACAAGCCACCGGTTCCAAAGGTTGAAGGGCCAGTTGTAGTGGTTGGTTGTTTGGGAGCGGGGAAGGAGAAGCTAGCACTCCTGTCTGTTTGGTTGGGCATGGTGAGGAGAGCTGAGGACGTTGAGGACGTAGAGTTTTGACTGATAGAGAAACTCCCGGTACTTGATGACTTGTGAATTGGAACTGGTGCCGAGAAAACTGATAATGGCCTGGTGTGACAAAAATTGTTGAAAAAGAAGAGTTAAGATGTAATCAAACCATGGGTTTTGTTGTTATTATTATATTTCTGGTAATGAAACCAAGGATGCCTCATAAGTGACCTTCATCACTGTAGCTGGCAAGCCTGAGGAAACCTGTAAACAAGGGTGCTTGCTATGTGAACCAGAAACACCAGGGTTAACCCCTACTCTTCCACGATAAATGTTCTGGGTTCTTTTACGTGCACTACCAACCGTAGTGCATGGGACCTACGGCTTAATGTCTCATCCGAAGGACAAAACAATTATAGTACAATATCTTGCTAAAGGACACAAGTGTCACAACCAGGACTCGAACCAACACTCTGCTGATCAGAAACACTAGCGTCAAGCTCTTAACAGCTCGGCTAGTACAGGCTGAAAGAGCTGACACAGCTTTATTGAAAAGTTAGAATATGTTAACTTCCAATTTATCCAGGAAACAGTGAGAGAAGAGTGCTCTACGCACTAATAATAATAATAATAATAGCGGGATTTTATATAGCGCCATTCCATCTAGATCATGGCGCTAGCAGTATTTTTCCTACAAGGTATGTGGGGTTACGTGTTGAAGTATGAGACATATTCCTTTGCATAGCACCATGTAATGGTTTACAAGGTGCTGTGGCGCAATATGCAGCCAATCAAACCAGGAACACCGGGGGCGAACCCCTTCTCTTTACGATAAGTGCACTGGGTTCTTTTACGTGCATTACACAACACACGGGACCTACGGCTTTACGTCCCATCCGAAGGACGAAGCATGTGGTTAAGTGTCTTGCTTAAGGACACACGTGTCACGACTGGGATTCGAACCCACACTCTGCTGATCAGAAACACCAAAGCTTGAGTTCGGTGCTCTTATCCACTCGGCCACGGCACCCATGCCACTCCATTTTACTAGATATTGTAGCAAGATAATTTTGCTGACTTACTTTGGTTGTTCAAGAGGAGGTGTTTGAAGGGGTGCCTGAGGGGTCAATTTAGGTACTTGAAGGGGTGCCTGAGGGGTCATTTTAGGTACTTGAAGGGGTGCCTGAGGGGTCATTTTAGGTACTTGAAGAGGCGGAGCAGGCACTGCTTGGGGTGCTGGCCTTGGGACTTGTGGTTGAGTAAGTGTAGCTCTGCCTGCAATAGAGAAAGTAACAATTTTAACAAAGACTCAAAATCATTTTGTTGGTACAAACCAATTATTTATGACAATTGTTTCCCATTACATCTACTGCATCCTCGTTGCAGCATCAGTCTAGACTTTCACTTGCACTGCAAGTAAAAGAACTGTGTAAGATAAACCTTTCATATATCATAGATGTTGACTTTGCATTGGGGATACAGAATATCATTGGTTTTTTACCATTACACCGATGTGTATTAAGCACTGTATACTCAGTACTTTCCAGAGTTCTGGGACCCTTACACCGATGTGTATTAAGCACTGTATACTCAGTACTTTCCAGAGTTCTGGGACCCTTACACCGATGTGTGTTAAGCACTGTATACTCAGTACTTACCAGAGTTCTGGGACCCTTACACCGATGTGTATTAAGCACTGTATACTCAGTACTTTCCAGAGTTCTGGGACCCTTACACCGATGTGTGTTAAGCACTGTATACTCAGTACTTACCAGAGTTCTGGGACCCTTACACCGATGTGTATTAAGCACTGTATACTCAGTACTTTCCAGAGTTCTGGGACCCTTACACCTATGTGTATTAAGCACTGTATACTCAGTACTTTCCAGAGTTCTGGGACCCTTACACCGATGTGTGTTAAGCACTGTATACTCAGTACTTTCCAGAGTTCTGGGACCCTTACACCGATGTGTATTAAGCACTGTATACTCAGTACTTTCCAGAGTTCTGGGACCCTTACACCGATGTGTGTTAAGCACTGTATACTCAGTACTTTCCAGAGTTCTGGGACCCTTACACCGATGTGTATTAAGCACTGTATACTCAGTACTTTCCAGAGTTCTGGGACCCTTACACCGATGTGTATTAAGCACTGTATACTCAGTACTTTCCAGAGTTCTGGGACCCTTACACCGATGTGTGTTAAGCACTGTATACTCAGTACTTTCCCCCCGAGTTCTGTGAAAAAAATCCACAGGCAAATCACCGTACAAAGTTACTTAGTAAAGAGCACTGGAGAGCTGTTGATATTAGAAAACATTGTTAGAAACGACCCCCTTTGAAGTAATGTAGTTTTAGAGAAAGAGGTAATTTTTCACCAAAAGATTTGAATCTGAGAAAGGCTTCAGGAATGAAGCCTTTCTCAGGCATCTGAAAGCAAACAATTCTATGCAACAAGGGTAGGTTTTTTTAATCATTATTTTCTTGTAACTTCAATGTCCCATTGAGCCCAAATTTTCACAGGTTTGTTATTTTATGCATATGTTGGGATACACCAAGTGAGGATACTGGTCTTTGACAATTACCAAAAGTATACCCAGCCTTTAAGGAGTTTGCACAGTACTCAACAGATGCAGACCCAACAATTCAATTGAGAAACTTACCGATTCTCTCCCCCTCAGTAGGCAATGGTTTAACCCTGGCAGTGATGTCATCAGACGCATCAGATTTTAACACATAGTATGGACACAGCACACCCGCAGTGGACAATACCATTAACATTGGAGGGGGGCGATACTTCTTATTATCTGAGGATGCAAAAGGAATTACTGTAAGACACTGGATTTAACTCCATTGTATTAAGATCCTACTTCAGTTGATGCAATAGAACAACAAATTAAAATAATATCAAGAGGCACACCTAATAATAGAAAACAACTTTGTAAACTTGGGTGTGATCCCTGGCTACACGGCAGTTAACGGTTGAATGGTTGAATGGCTTCTGACTGGCACCCACGAACAAAGATATTGACAGAAAAGGGAGACCGCCAACATAGGGCTAGATAGCTCAGTTGGTAGAGTCCTGGTAAATCCTTCTCTCTTCAATTTTTCTTTGTTCAACCCCAAATAATGTTAAAGTTCACCCAGTCAGTTTAACTTGGTATTTGAAATGAAAAAGTCGCATCCCCTTAAGGTGTTCCCCTAGCTGCCACTTCCCAGGTTGTATCAAAAACTTGGGTGTGATCCCTTGCTAACTGTTGGGGAACCCGCAAACATAGGGCTAGATAGCTCAGTTGGTAGAGCACCGGCACATTAAACCGGAGGTAGTTGGTTCAAATCCCGCTCTAGCCAATTTGTCTTTGCTCAACCCCAAATCAACTTAGCAAATAAACTTTTGTCAATGAACTCCATCTCTCGTTTGCCTTACTGAATTCAAATGTAGATGCCGAGGTCAGATCCAGAGCAATACCCATCGGGTAGGTTTCTTCATCGTCACCGGTCAACGGTAGCTCAATACGAGAAGAATCATCAACAGTCCAGATTTCCCACACTGATGAGTCTACTGGTGACCGACCCAGTACAACTGCCTCTAAAGCATTACTGGACACGGCTACCAGGAAGGACCTAAAAGGACATCACAATCAATCTCGTTATGCTGACCCCCAAAGTATAATAATAATAATGTAAACAGGCAAAATCTATACTTTTCTTCTTGTAGCCCCTTACCAAGAGTGGCTTTTGGCCTTGTTTGGGGCAAACTTGCATACACAAATTTAGAAGAAAACAAAATCTCATGATCATGGTTCAGACAATGACGTTAGTATGTTTTGTTTCGAAAAGTTTAGTAAGAAATAAATGTTCACTTGAAATGAATCAAATAAACACCTATGAAGAAACCTAGCCCCAATAATTACATTTATTCAAAATTGCCTCATTTTAAAGGTATTATACAGGATTGGCAGAGCTGACAAAACAATCACAGACAGTATTCATGTTTTGTGTAATTAACCACATACATGAAATAACAAACCTGTGAAAATTTGAGCTCAATTGGTCATCGAGGTTACGAGAAAATAGTGAAAAGAGACCTTATGTGTTTTCTGTTTTTCAAACATCGAGTTTATTATCGCGCGCGATAAAAACTATTGTTTTACTCATTTCTCAGAAACGATAGCATTTTAGGCAGAAATATTTTAAGGGAACCTTTTCTACCATTACTTACTTTACATATGTAAGTTATGTGTGAATCTGTGAACATTTTTGTTTGTCGATCTTACCAATAGTGTACAGGGCCTTTAATGTATCAGTAGCAACAAAGATACACCAGATGGATAACAATTTTGGAATTCTTTTATAAGTGGGCTTATGGAAGGGCATTTGTGGGGCCCTGACAAACATGGAACAATGGACCCCACAAGGTAATTTCAATAGGAACAACTGGGCCCCACAGGGGAATTCTTCAGAAAAGGGAATAATAGAACAATAGCAGTACCCCCACAAACCGGATTTGTACAGCTGTGTGAGAGTGTACCTGCAAGGCTGAAAGAATTCCTGATAATTTTATAACAAAGGCAGCTTAAACCAGCTGCTTCTAAGTTCCATAAAACATTTATTATAGTTTTACCATTTTTCAAAATTCTGCAACTGGTATTGGGCTGTCCTCAACTGGTCACTTCCAAAACAGACGTCCTCAAAGTTTAAGAAAGTAGGTGGTCCTTCTTTCTGCAAAAGAATAAAATAGAAGACAGGTAAATTCACTTGTGTCTTCTACAGAAGAGAAACCTCAAGAAGTTTATTCTGAATAAAAAAGGATTTCAGATGGAATTAATTGTTAAATTTGAAAAACATGTCAAGGTTGGTTTGTGTTGGAAATTTTGTCGGGGTTGGTTTTTGCATCTGATGAAGTAGTTGTTGCTACAACAACTCATGCAGTTTTTTAAATGTAATTAGTTAGACTTAGTGCTACCACTTTCTTAATTGTTTTATCTACCAGACTAACACAGCTATTTTATTTTTATAAACTTTGTCAGGGTTGGTTCGTGTTGGATTTTTTTTCAGAGTTGGTTTGTGATGGAAACTTTGTCAGGGTTGGTTTGTGTCGGAAACTTTGTCAGGGTTGGTTTGTGTCGGAAACTTTGTCAGTGTTGGTTTGTGTCGGAAACTTTGTCAGGGTTGGTTTGTGTCGGAAACTTTGTCAGTGTTGGTTTGTGTTGGAAACTTTGTATTGGAAACTTTGTCAGGGTTGGTACGTGTTGGAAACTTTGTCACGGTTGGTTTGTGTTGGAAACTTTGTCAGGGTTGGGTTGTGTTGAAAACTTTGTCAGGGTTGGTTCGTGTTGGACACTTTGTCATGGTTGGTTTGTGTTAGAAACTTTGTCAGGGTTGGGTTGTGTTGAAAACTTTGTCAGGGTTGGTTCGTGTTGGACACTTTGTCATGGTTGGTTTGTGTTGGAAACTTTGTCAGGGTTGGGTTGTGTTGAAAACTTTGTCAGGGTTGGTTCGTGTTGGACACTTTGTCATGGTTGGTTTGTGTTGGAAACTTTGTCAGGGTTGGGTTGTGTTGAAAACTTTGTCAGGGTTGGGTTGTTTGGAAACTTTGTCTGGGTTGGTTTGTGTTGGAAACTTTGTCAGGGTTGGTTCGTGTTGGAAACTTTGTCTGGGTTGGTTTGTGTTGGAAACTTTGTCACAATATTTCTACCAACTTTCTGTTCCCCTCACAAAATGTGTTAAGGTGTTGCATATTTATTTTATTATGTTTGTAGATTAGTTAATGTTTAAGGGGTGCTCCAACTGGCGGAATCGGATTGATATACTTACAGGTGCATTAACAATGGTAAGGTTTGGTTGGAGACTTTCATCTGCATCTATATAAGCCACAGCAAACATGTACGTCGACAGCCATAAGATGTCGACAACTGAAACAACAATTTGAATAATCATTCAATTCTAATTAGTCATGTTATAGAATACACAAGGCACTCGTTCAATACTTTTTTATTTATTTATATCATTTATTTATTCATACAGCATCCACAGCACAAGCGCCAAAAACAGATGGATAACAATTTCTGTAAAGCAAACAGATATATTTGATACATGCATGTCTGGTTCTTCATGGAGGCAACTGCCTCCATTGCCCCTGGGGATTGCCTTGGTGCCCCTTGAAATAATCCAGTAGAAATTTCAATTTCCCTAGTCGAGGTGCCCTTTCTTAAGGAAAAACTGCCTTGCCCTTACAAGAACATAGTATCAGGCTTGATGAAACATCTTTAAAAACTTTTTGGACACACTTCTTTCGGGTTAAAATAGAGCAGAGCTGCCAACTTTTGCATCTTGCAATCAGGGAGATTTAGTACAACAATCAGGAAGATATTTAGAATAGCACTCAACACAATAGGGAAAAAGTTTCCATAATCAGAGAGATTTTCAAGTTTTGTTCATCAGAACATGGAAAGATTGGTTTATTTTCAGGGAACTTTCTGCAGAATCAGGGAGAGTTGGCAGCTCTGCCGGATATTGTTAATGTTGTTGACTTTTGGACTCCGTTATTTTCAGGAATAGTGTCGGGAAAATGATGAAAGAAATTTAAACAATATGGTTTTGTTTTAGTAGTGTATATTCTTTGTTAACATGGGAAACATTGGAAAAAGTCCACTTGACACATTGTCTTTTCCTTGATCTCTTACTCTTTCTCTTCTTTGAGCATAAATAGGTCAAATCTTGTGGCTGTTTGCGGCCGCTATGGGCATTTCAGTACAAGCTCCTTGTGGCCACTATGTTCTCTAAAGGGTTATGAATATACATGTGGATGCTTCAAGATCTAACCTTTGACATCTTCATTAAAGTCTGGAGGTCGGATCGTTCTCTTTATTTCCAGTTTCTGGTTGTACTGAACTAGCTTTCCATCGGAAGTTCCGAGGACGATCTGCTTACCCTTTGGGCTCCAACACACTAAACAATTCAAATAAACAGACAAAATAATGCAAGATAAGATGATGAAGTCCAACGTTTTAAACATTTACACAGTCATTGTATGACAAAATAGAGAGGTCAGAGGTCATGTGAGACATTGATAGAGGCCCTTTTCGTAACGACGGCTTAGACTCGGTCTCTGGCTTTTAGGGCTTGGTCTGTTCGCCTGTTTAAAGTCCCATAAAGGAAAGTGCAAATTTTCTAAATAACTGCAAAGACAAAGCCCAAGTCCCAGCTGTCGTTTTGAGAAGGGCAATAAAATCAACAGTGGTAATGCAAATTTTTGGGGGGAAGTTATTGACAAATTTAGCAGTAACTCACATTTGTTTGGGAAATTATTGACAAGTTTAGCAGTAACTCAGAGTTGGAGGGAGTGGTAGTGTATGGTGTCAGGGACAACAATTGTGATGTTTTACGTCATTGTTTTGTTTTGTTGTTGGTTTTGTTTTGCTGTTTGGTGGCGTGTCGTGGCCGAGCGTTCAAATGCACTTGACTCAAGCTCTGGTGTGTCTGATCAGCAGAGTATGGGTTTGAGTCCCGGTCTTGACACCTTCAGATGGGATGTAAAATCGTAGGTCCCGTGCGTTGTGCAATGCAAGTAAAAAAAAACTATTTACACTTATTGCTAAGAAAAGTGGTTTGCCCCCGGTGTGTCTGGCAGTGGCTGCTGAATACGACGCAGCACCTAGGCTACAGTAGGCTGCTGAATACGACGCAGCACCTAGGCTACAGTAGGCAGTCCCATAATTCAAAAATTTGACAACCTGCTTTAAAATAGTCTCCCTGTGTTCAAGCGCCTTAAGTAGCTTATTGGTAGATCTATGCTCTATATTTGACTCTGGTATTAAAACAGAGTAGACAAACAAGTCAAACTGGGCATAAGAGCTTTAGAAGAAATGTAGCAATTGAAATGTATATCTTTTTACTTACTGGCTTTGATGTGTACATCCGTCGGAAGCTCAAATGCTCTGGTAATATTGGGTCCCGAGGTATCCCATAATGCCATGCTGCCGTCAGAGAGACACGTAGCGAAGCAGCATGGATGGGCTGGGTTCCAAACCAGGTTGACAAGCTGGACGTCGGGTTCTTTGGAGAGCGGGACGCTGGAGAATGGTAATGCACTGTTGCCCTGTTATGAGGTAAGATCAGAATTGATTCTTATAATCAAGGGTTTTTTCTGTGTTCTCCCTATGCTAGCGTATCGGGTCGACAGTGCTACTTGCGGCCAATATGCACAAATTGCCGGCCAATATGCCCATATCGGGCCGCAATTTGTGCGAACAGCAGGCTTGTAGTGTACGAGCAATTGCAGACTGGTAAACATTACAGCTCTCCAGTCTTTACCAATAAGTTGTTATGGTCATTAACTTGTGGAGTAATTACCAAAAGTACACACTGCTTTCAAATTGTCCCAAACTATTGTAAGCCAATACACAGCCTGCCGCCCACTTAATTATTTTTCATTTCAAGGCATTAATCCTTACCCTCCCAAATTCTATAGGTCTGTAGGCCCAAACAATTAATCATCACTGGCCCAGGCATTCCAATCTTATCTAGGTCCAAACATGTTGGTGTGAAGGGTCATAAGAGTGGAGGATAGTGGAGAATTGAGGTCGCCTATAGGCAAGTGGGTCTAGCAAGGGTTCATAATATTAACTGAGGCAATCAGTAACATTCCTTCCAAGATTTTGGATTTTTTGACTCAGAAATGAACGGCCCAAGTTACCATCATCCAATTGGTCAGGTACGACAATTATTCCAGTATTAAAGCACCATGGGACACTCACCTTGCTTGCGAGAGTTCGCACATCAAACAGCGCCACCATGAGGTTAGTTTCAGTCATTGTACATACTGACAAGACAAGGTTGTCTGCGTTCAAGGCTAGGTGTACAGGATTGGCGTTCAGCTCTACCTTGGAGCAGCTGTAGTCAGTCACTATAATCATACAGAAAAGGACACAGAGTGTGAAAGGGGTACAGTGAAATCATGCATGTAGCCGTGTGCAAGCAAACCTTGAGATGAGACTAGGTGTGACCACAAAAAACATTTTGATGGTATTCGATATGTGCATCATATAGACAATTTTAAGAGAAGGACTCGCAAAGAAAATACCATCCTTTCTCTATGATATAATGAATGTACAAATTCAAGTATATAATGTCACAATTTAAAACAAAAACCAGAACTAGCTTTTGACACGAAACACAGTTAAGAGTACCACTTTGCATCCGTCATTTTTTCCCCAACGGTTGTAATAGATTTTTTCAGTTCATGAAAACCACCCAGAGGTGTTTCAACATGTGAATGGCTTATACTTGTGGCGTGTGTCGTGGCTGAGTGGTCTAGTTCACCAGACCCAAGCTCTGGTGTTGTCAGCAGCAGAGTGTTGGTTCAAATCCCGGTCATGACACTTGTGCTCTTAAGCAAAGCACTTAACCATGATTGCTTTGTAAACAGTTGGGAAGTTAGTGCATTCTGCTCAAGCAGCCAGACTGCTAATGGATGATACCAATGCCTACATCCTTACGGAGGCAACGTGCCCCTGAGACAGTTGATTAGGGTAGACAGCCCAAATCAGTTAAGTGCAGCCCTCACCTTGAAATGGCCATCCGGCCTTGTGATGTTAGGTGATATCCCACCTCAAAGTCAATAGTAACAGTAATTTGAGTTGACTCATCATTTCTTTTTTGGGATTTTAGATTTTTAAATCACCCTCAACTTTCTATCAAAAATGGACGGAAAAAATTACCCACCTCGTCCGTCCGTCCGTGATTGAGATTTCTACGTGGTCCTATTACTTACCTTTTGAAGCTGCCGTTGCATTATTTGGGTCATAACAATTCCTGATTTCTGATGTCCTCAGAATTTTTATAGCTGAACAAAAAATAATAAATAACAAATTATTGTCAAAACATACTGAAGAATTTTCTGACCCAAGTTGTCAAAAGTATTTTATGTAGAGACCTACTTAAATAGAATGTGTACATAGGCTTGAAGAGGGCTAGATTTCACATTTTTCCCTTATTGTTTGCAGGGATGTGATAGGCTGTTGAAAAAAAACCTGAACTCTGAGCGCAAAGCTTGCGAGCTCGAAAACTTGCGAGCACGAAGCCCACTAATAACATCTATCTTTGGTTTTAAAAGCCCTACTCTGCAATCTGGGGCGTTATATATGGTTTTATCGTCGATTTTTTTATGCATTTGATTTTAAGTTAAAAAATATTCTTTTTTTTGAGGACAAAAAACGGATTTCCGGTTAAAAAACGGAGGAATCACATCCCTGTGTTTGTCCTTTGTGTTCTACAATTTACAAATTTATTACTAGTTATAGTTACTTCCATAATGTAAATATAGGCTCTACCCAATAGACTGTGCAAGTCTCGCGCGTATCCGAACGAGAAAACACGTCAAACGAAGAACATTTTTATTTCTGAAATCAAATCTTTGTTTTAAATTATATCTCATGACAAAATCTGAACAAAACAAAAAAATCATTACAATTTTATGAAATTAGTTTTAGCTTTTAAAAAAAATACGCCAAAGTGTGTTAATTATTATTAAAAACAAATTAAAACTCTGGGACAAGGATGCTTTTTTGATGTTAACTTTTTAGAAACCTCTTACGCAGATTCGTGAAGGTCAAACGGGTTTTAAATTGACCCGTATCGCAGTTAAAAGAGGAATGCCGACGCCTCAATACCATAGACTGCAATGAAAAGGGTTCGCTTTGCAATTACAGCATCTGGCGATTATAATCGCGCATCCAAAACAAGCTTTTACATAAGTTTTATGATCGGAGGTGAGCACAAAATTCTTAATTTTTTGCAATAACCGGAAGCTGAGGTCAAGTTTAATTCTCGGGTTTTCTTCGTTATATTGTTGAATTGGTTTTACTTTCATATTTTGTTATCACTTAGTATTACATTCCCAACAACATGTATAATTTTCTAGGTCATAAACTACGTTAAACTAAAATAATTGACGAAACAAAATCTCGCCCACGTAAAACTCCATATGGTTGGGACCACTATGTCCCGGAAGTTCGAATGCCCGCGAGACTTGCACAGTCTATTGGGATTGTGGTGGGTTGCACAATGCTTTATTAACTCTCCTACTTTTGAGTTGACCAACCATTTGAAACCATTCAACAGCATGGGTTTTTGTACGGTGGCACAACTCTGCACAGAACTTAAACTGTGTATAGTGTAGATTCATTTATCACATGATATCGTATATTGCAGTTTTAGTTAATATTTTCTTTTAAAACCGTAGTGGCTGATAGTGAATGGTCAGATGAGTAGGAGGGTTGACTGTGTACTGTGTAGATGCATTCACTACATAATACCATCATACTGCAGGCTGGCATAGCTTGTCTATCATTCAAAACCACAGTGGAAAATATTGAATGGTCAGACAGTAGGAGGGTTGTCTGTATACTGTATAATGCATTCATCACATGATATCATATTGCAGGCTGGCATAGTTTCTATCATTCAAAACCACAGTGGATAATATTGAATGGTCAGACGGTAGTAGGAGGGTCAACTGTGTACTGTGTAGATGCATTCACCACATGGTATCTTACTGCAGGCTGGCATAGTTTGTCTATCATTCAAAACCACAGTGAATAGTATTAAATGGTCAGAGAGTAGGAGGGTTAATGTGGCAATAACAGGAGACTGATAACCGCATGTACCTGAGTTACAGCCAACGAAGGTGAAGCCATATTCATTGGAAACAGCCAGTAGGTTTAAGCGTTCTTCAGGCGCTAGTGTCCTTGGTTGATCATCGTTTATCTGCAGTTGTGTCATCTGGTGAAATTTGAGAAACTGTGAAGGAAAACAAAAATCAATCAGCAAAAATAAACGCAATGTATTTTTTTAAAGATACAGACTTAGGGCGTACGGCTTTCTCCCTTAACAGTGGTCTGCTAGCCAGATGCCAGATACAACACCTGAGGACCAGTCAGACTCTACTCTCAGTAGTCCAGCTGTAAACCCATTTGTACTCAAGAGCATTTTCTATGTAATAGATTCTTTGTCAAAGCGCCTTTGAACATACTTATGGATACCGGCGCTATATAAATTATTTTGATTGATTGATTGATTGTTTAGTTTCAGTGTTGAAAAGCATTCAATTCATTTGAAATTTGGATAAGTGACAAATCTGACAAACTTGTGAAATGACATTAGCTCACCGGTCCTGCCCCCCAGTCACTAAATAATTTAAGGGCAAGCCCTGATTGCACACTAGCTGTTATTGTTTTTAAATATTAAATCAAGAAGTGTCAGTTTCTAGTAAGATTTATTCAACAGTTTTAGTTACAAGATTAAATGTTAACCTACCGGTGCATCTCTCTCTGGTGGTCCAGCTTCTGGGTCTGCCATCATCAAATTCTATCAAGTTAACTGAGGATAAGAAGACAAAAATAAACCATGATTTTTAAAAGAAAACTTTGTTAAATAAAATAATAATTGTAAGTAAATCTTTTAACTTTTATTTAACTTTTAAATAGTTTTTGAAAGAAACAGCAGAATAATTAAAACCTGCACGGATGATAAGAAAACAAAACATATTCCGGATTTGAAGTAGTATGTTTATCACTATATAAATTTTGTTTACAATTAAAAATCCACAACTTTTTAAACAGATTGAACATGTTGAAAGAAGGAGATTTAGATACATACGACTCTCTATGATTTAATTTTTGTATAGGCCTATCAGAATAAATAAATTTAAAAAAATAAAATTAAATCTAAAATCTAAATTCATTGCTGCTTATGTTTTTTTAACTAGTAATTTTATTTTATACTCCTCGAAAATCTACTCACCCTGTTCGATATGATTAATATATCCTTTTTGATTCGGATTCAGAGGAAAGACACTTATTTCAAGCATGTAAAATCTTACTTGCAGTTTTATTAGTTTGATTTCGTTCCGCTCGGATCAAGCCGCCATGTTGTACCCGATTGTAAAAAAGTGACCACGAGAGGGCAGTAAAACAATTATACTGCGGCAGAGATCGACCGTACACGCCGTGGGGATGATGTGTGTGTGTAGCATGCAGACGATCGACATCAGACAACAACATGGCAGAAAGTCTGGATTTTCGAATAGTTCTCCTTATAACATGTTTAATTTTGCCTCAAACTGTTTCAGGGAATTCATCTCGACATGTGAGAAAGGAGAGGAACGTTCTAATCTTTATAGGTCAGGAAATTTTGGTTGTTCATTTCATCAGTAATTTTTCTCATTTTCATAATCAATTCATAGTCACTCTGATCTACTCATCTGATCATTCAATCATTCATACTCTAGTGTATAAACCTCTCTAATTCTACTTTTCTAGCCTATTTCTTAGCTAGTGTTGTTTAAGGCTCCCTATTTTGTAGAAGTAATTCCCAGCACAGGTTCGACTCCTCCGTTGTATAAATAGACGCTGAGTCTGACAGTTAAACAGTGTCAGTCATGTGTCAGTAGGCCTACACCTAGACTTGACTCAAGTCCCAATCCCGTGCAAGGCCCTTCCTTGCCTCATCGTCAGAAAACTATTATTTTGCGCTCTGTGCATTCCCCAACCTCCCTGTTCCGCGCGCGGGACAGGGACTTGACGAACCCGCAGTTGCCTGATATGTAAATTTATTCACTTACGAATATGCAAAGTTATGGCGCATTACTTGTTGTCCAATCAAACGCGTTCAAAAAGAAGACTCGTTGATTTTTTATTTGCGGGGGTGGTAAAGTACTTTGTCGAGGATCGAAATGCATGAATATATATAAAAACTACAAATTTATTTGAATTCAAGTTAATATTACGTATATATGCATACTTTGAATTGTTGACAAATGCAATTCAGCGACTTAAAACACCCACCCCCCTCTTCCACCCGGCAGCCATTCTGGAGATGCTTACGTCCATAGATACACGATACAAACGTCACAGAGCAAGATGAATACTAAATGAAAGGGGCGGCACTTCCACGCTCCCATTGGATTTGTACATCTCCCCATTTGGGGAGATTTTTCTATTCAAATGCGTGGAGTAGGAAACGACCCCGTCAAGTCCCTTGATCGCCACCGCATAAATAACTACATTTTGTCGGTGAGGGCGCACTGGTATTCTGTGGCTGCGCGTTACGTTAGGAACCTCGCACGAGAAAGGGACTTGAATCAAGTCTAGCCTACACCTAGCCCACCTTGTTGGAAGGAAGGCACTAAAAACTAACGCTTCCAGCGGTTCGGTGCCTTTCGGCCTGTCGGGTGCCTTTCGGATGCGACGGGTGCACGCACACGCACACGCTAGCTAGGCCGTTAGCTGTGTGTGTGCGCATGGGATGGATGGCCTTGCATATTATATGCCAATTTGGATGAACTGTGTATGTGTGCCGTTAGAAGCATGGGCTCCATGGTAGGGTTGCCTGTGCCTAGAGCGGGGCAGCGCGGTTATGGACGGTAGAGGGGAGGGGAGGGAGGGGAAAGTGAATCAATCGAGGACGACAATATTGTCTGTTGTGATGTGCTATTCATTTTTGGCAGATGTTTCGTTGGTAGTGGATTATACAGAGGGTCTTCCAGGGCTCGAATTTTACACTGGACCACAGGCCCGAGGCCAGTAATTTTAGTGTTGGGCCAGTAAACTTATGGCCTAACAAGTCCGATGGTCTTGTGTTTTTCAATTGAATAACAGAAACAAATTATGTTCAAGTGTTGACTTTGGGTCGAATAAATTATCTTTCAATTCTATGAGTAATCAAGTATACTCTTCTCTTACTTGTCTCAGTTCGGGTTCATATAAAAGCAGTCAAATGCATGTTAAACTGTGTCGGTAATTTTTTCTTTTCACATTTTGAATCTGGTCTTGTAAACAAATGCCTGGTCCAGTAAAGATTTTGAGCTACAAGCTCTGTAGTCTTGTGGATTTTCTCCCCAAATTCGAGCCCTGTCTTCCTAAATTGAAAATAGGCCTAACTCCTCTGAATTTTCAGTTACTAACCTCTGTGACCTGGTTATTAAAAAATCCCATGATTAAATACAAGTGCTGTTCCCCATATCAAGGAACAGGTCTCAGACGTTAGTACATGAAGCAAACTAACCTCTGTGACCTGGTAATTAAATAAATCCCATGATTAAATACAAGTGCTGTTCCCCATATCAAGCAACAGGTCTCAGACGATAGTACATGAAGCAAACTAACCTCTGTACGTGACCTGGTAATTAAAAAAATCTCATGACTAAATACAAGTGCTGTTTTATATCCATCCTCAAATCAAGGAACAGGTCACAGAGGTTAGTTTGCTTCATGGACGTACTAACGTGTGAGACCTGTTCCTTGATATGAGTATGGAAATAGAGATTTAAAAACAGCACTTGTATTTAATCATGGGATTTTTTTAATTACCAGGTCACAGAGGTTAGTTTGCTTCATGTACTAACGTCTGAGACCTGTTCCTTAATATGAGGATGGAAAAAGAGATTTAAAAACAGCACTTGTATTTAATCATGGGATTTTTTTAATTACCAGGTCACAGCTCTGTTAGTTTGCTTCATGTACTAACGTCTGAGACCTGTTGCTTGATATGGGGAACAGCACTTGTATTTAATCATGGGATTTTTTTAATAACCAGGTCACAGAGGTTAGTTTGCTTCATGTACTAACGTCTGGAACCTGTTGCTTGATATGGGGATGGAAAAAGATTTAAAAACAGCATCATTGGGCTAGATAGCTCAGTTGGTAGAGCACCTGCACGTTTATCTGGAGGTTGTTGGTTCAAATCCTGCTCTAGTAAATGTTTCTTTGTTCAACCCCCCAAAAAGTTTAAAGTTATGTAAGGACCACTGTTTTGGATCATTTTGAATGAATAAACATTAATTAATACAAGACCTATTAATATATTAAATTGACACTGTTATTAATGATTATACCTAAGTCAGATTAGTTCAAACCTGTGACTTTTTATGGACCAAAGTTTACAATAAAAATAAAAATTCTTCACATACTCTTGAACAACATTATGTATTGGTTATGTTTGGAAGAAGAAACCAAAACAAACAAAGCCTTGTACCCTTGTCTTATTTCTCAAAAGTAAATTTAAACATTGAATGGTTACATTTGACTTGTTTATATTTACAGGTGATGATGTTGGATTTGAAAGCCAAGTCTACAATAACACAGTGTGCAAAACTCCGAACATCAACGCTTTAGCCAGACAAAGCGTCATCTTCAAACATGCTTTCACATCAGTCAGTAGCTGCTCTCCTAGTCGTTCTGCTATACTTACAGGCCTCCCTCAACACCAGAATGGAATGTATGGCTTAGAAAATAGCGTCCACCATTTTGTGTCATTCGATGGGGTCCGCAGCCTACCAGTTATTCTAAACAAAGCTGGTATAAGAACAGGTTTGTGGAACTTACAATTCAACCTTTTCTTTTCCTAAATGGAAAAACGGCCACTCGGGAAACTAGTATTAAACTAACATGAAATATTCAAATTCAAGTTAAATTTGCATTGATCACTAATATCTATCACTAATCCCCCTTTAAAGGGACGGTATACCTTTGGTATATATTTCAAAAATGTATTACTATAAAAAGTTAATTGGTAAGAAGCACTGCAGCTGTTGATAAAGGAAAACATTTTGAGAAACAATTCCCTTCTAAGAAATGTGGTTTTAGAGAGAGGGATTCAAACACATTTCAATCTGAGAAACGTATCTGCATGAAACGTTTCTCAGATTGCATATTCCAATTACAGATTGCTTTTCCTGCGTGGACATATTAACTCAAGTTTTTCGGCAATATCTAAAAAAATGCTACCACCTTATGAAGTGAAATTTTCACAGGTTGGTTTTATTGTATACTTATATAGGATTAAAACAATCGAACGGTTCAAAAAACCAAAGTTATACTTTGCCTTTAAAGCACATACATGTATGTCATATTGGTAATTGTCAAAGACCGGTATCCACACTTGATGTGACCTAACATATGCATAAAACAACAAACCTGTGAACATTTGGGCTCAATGGGACATTGAAGTTACAAGAAAATAATGATAGAAAAAAACCTACCCTTGTTGCATAGAATTGTTTGCTTTCAGATGCCTGAGAAAGGCTTCATGCCTGAAGCCTTTCTCAGATTCAAATCTTTTGGTGAAAAATGACCTCTTTCTCTAAAACTACATTACTTCAAAGGGGTCATTTCTAACAATGTTTTCTAATATCAACTATTATTTACTAAGTAACTTTGTATGGTGATTTGCCTGTGGATTTTTTTCACAGGAAAGTACTGAGTATACAGTGCTTAATACACATCGGTGTAATGGTGAAAAACAAATGATATTCATTATCCCCGATGCAAACTTAACATATGAAATAACAATGAGTTTTGGACTTGCAAAATCAAAACTAATTGTTTACTCATTTTTTTAAAGCTATAGCATTTCAGGCTTAAATATTTCAAAGGGAGTTTCCCACCATGACCATCTTTATACAATGGACATTTTGTGCACATCTGTGAACATTAATATGTTTACTCTTACCAATGTTATGTTATGAGAATAGACCTTATGCATATGACGTCATTTGAGTAGGGCGCCCTCACCTAGAGGTCAAAAGGAAGATGCTCATTGGCCAGTCTTGTGCGCCGCGCGTACACATCAGCGCGTTTCCATTGTTTCATCATCAGTTTACCTCTAAGATGGCGGCTTGGTGACGTCAATGCATAAGGTCTATGATCAGGTGGATGTGTGGGGTGTCTCTGGCTGACAGGCTGTCAAGTGAGGAGCTGAGGAGGAGAGTTGGAGTGGAGGGGATCGGCACCTTATTGAGGAGGCACAGGCTGAGGTGGTTTGGTCATGTGGAGAGAAAGGAGGATGCCAACTGGGTCAAGAGGTGTACCAACGTAATTGTGGGTGGGCCCACACCCGTTGGCCGACCGTGCAAGACGTGGCAGAGCTCCGTGAAAAATGACATTCAACTGCTTGGAGTCAATGCAAGGGACGCGACGGACAGGGCCAAGTGGAGGAGAGCCATAGGGAGAAAGCAGGCCAACCCAGAACAGACTGGACAACGGCCTTAAAACCGACATGATGAATGTTATGCACACCGTTTAAACAACTAATGTTTAAATTAAATTTCAATTATTTTAAACTTATTCTTTTTCATTGATCACTCATTGTTTTTCCTCCCCCTGTCAACAGGAATAATTGGAAAGAAACATGTTGGACCAGAATCCGTTTATCCTTTTGACTACTCAAAGACAGAGATGGATCATATGTCAATACTTCAAGTTGGCAGAAACATTACTCAAATGAAGGTGTTTGCTCATGAGTTTTTGACTAGCCCTGATCCAAGGTGAGTCATTTGAACATATTTTCAAGACTCTAATGAGAAATTATAAAGCAACTCGTTGGTGAGCTTAATTTTAGTGTTCTAGTTCATCTTGTGGTCAAGTTATCCATCCTTACCAAAGGAAACTAAATGAATGATTAAAAACATATATTATAATAATCTCTAGTAGACATAGGTATTTGCCTGTGGTCTCCTCCTCAAATTGTACCCCGCTGGAATCACTGGTACTGCTCCCACCACAGCCCGTCTTTCCAGTGCTGCTGCTTTGAGTTCAGTGGCATCACAACCTGACCATTCTCGGATGTTGTCCACCCAGTGCATCTTAGGTCGGCCCACGGAACGATAGCATCCCTCCGGCATTCCATCCACAACGGCTGCCGCCAAGCCGCCTTGATGAACCACATTGCCCAACCAAGCTGCCTTTCTTTCAATCACAGCACTGCTGCTAAAGTACCATCGGTTGCCGATCATCTCCATCAATCTTTCATATGTCACATGGTCTTGCCACTTGATGTTGAGCAGGTGACGCCAGATGGTTCGGCCGAAGCTGTCTCGAGGATAATTAATAATGATAATGAGCACTTGTAAAGCGCCGGTATCAGTCAGGCATGACGCTCATGGCACACTAAACAATAATAAAAAATAAACAGAATACTGAGTACGGACAGGATGAGTTTTGAGTGACGATTTGAAAGTTGAGAGGGATTCTAGTTGGCGCAAGTGTTGAGGAAGATTGTTCCAGAGTTCAGGTGCAGCACGGGAGAAAGAGCGATGGGTTCTGGGGACAGACAGTTGGTGAGATGTTTTAGAACGAAGTGTTCTTGCTGGGTGATAGCTTGAGATGATGTTGGTTATGTAGATCGGTGAAGTGCCATGTAGAGTTTGAAAAACAAGAAGGAGAGTCTTGAAGGAAATGCGGTCGATGATAGGAAGCCAATGGAGGGACTTCAGTACAGGGGTTATTATACAAGTAGACACGTAAAAAAAAAAAAGAAGCCCATTAGAGACTTCCTTTATTGTAACTGGGTACCAATATTAAAAATGTTTTTAAAAACATTGTTGCGATTAAAATGTCTGGATTTGTGATACTGTTTTGAAATTGCATAATTGTAAGGAGTTTGTTTTATCTTGTTTCCATTCAGGTCTTTCTTGCTATACATTGGCTTTCATGATCCCCACCGATGCGGTCACACAAACCCCCAGTATGGACAGTTCTGTGAGAAGTTCGGTAATGGTGATCCAGGAATGGGCCTTATTCCTGATTGGGTACCCACGAAATATGACCCAAGTGAAGTGATTGTACCCGGTTTTGTACAAGATACCCCGGCGGCTAGAGGTGATTTAGCTGCACAGTATACAACAATAAGCCGCATGGATCAAGGTTTGTCTGGATTCATGAGTTTCTTTACTGTATCAAAAAGATCTACTAGGTTGTTTACTTTGGATTAATTTCTAAACAACTCTTAATTGTCTTTAATCGGCTTATAAACACAACAGAGGGGTTAATTAAGAAATCAATTAAATTAATATGAAATATATTTTTTCTTATAGTATATGTATTTCCATTTCAAAAACATAAATCAGTTCAAAAAACGAACCAAAAATAATGATACTTAACTCGGATAAAACTTTGTTTTACAAACGCCCACTTATAGGAATATTGAATCTCCGCCCACAAAAGGTCCATTCTTTACACTCATTTGTGTCCCAACTTATAATGATAATTTTCTAATTTATATTTTTGTTCAAAAAAATACAATTATTTACTTTTAATCATCCCCCCCCAATATTTACATCCTAGACCCCCCTTTATGCAAATGTGGCTCCGCCCCAAATAGGATTGACAAATAAAATTGATAATTAGCCCAATACCAACCATCAATGCAAATTTCATGCTTTTACCACAAAGTTCACCTTTGCATTGTTACCTTAGCATTGTTACCTTAGCATTGTTACCTTAGCATTGTTACCTTAGCATTGTTACCTTAGCATTGTTACCTTAGCATTGTTACCTTAGCATTGTTACCTTAGCATTGTTACCTTAGCATTGTTACCTTAGCATTGTTACCTTAGCATTGTTACCTTAGCATTGTTACCTTAGCATTGTTACCTTAGCATTGTTACCTTAGCAGCTGCACTAACAGGGTATACTTTTGGTAATTGTCAAAGACCAGTATCCTCACTTGGTGTATCCCAACACAGGCATAAAATAACAAACCTGTGAAAATTTGGGCTGAATTGGTCACCGAAGTTGCAAACAAACAATGAAAGAAAGAAACACACCCTTGTTGCATAGAACTGTGTGTTTTTTAGATGCCGAAGAAAGGCCTCAAGCTGAAACCTTTTCTCAGATTCAAATTTTATTGTGAAAAATTACCTACCAAGTAAGTCTTGATGGTCATTAATTTTTGGAGTAATAACCAAAGGTATACCCTCCCTTTAAATACTTTGTTTAAAGGCACTGGACACGTTTGGTAATTACTCAAAATATATATTAGCATAAAAACTTACTTGGTAACGAGCAACGGAGAGCTGTTGATAGTATAAAACATTGTGAGAAACGACTCCCTCTGAAGTAACGTAGTTTTTGAGAAAGGGGTAATTTCTCACTAAAATATTTGAATCTGTAAAAGACTTCAGGCCTGAAGCCTTTTTCAGGCATCTGAAAGCACACAAATTTGTGCAACAAGGGTGTTTTTTCTTTCATTATTTTCTTGCAACTTCGATGACCAATTGAGCCAAAATTTTCACGGGTTTGACAATTACCAAACGTGTCCAGTGCCTTTAATATGATATATCGAGAATATTGTTAAAATATTGAGAACTGAGCCATTCAACCGTAAACTGCCGTGTAGCCAAGGATCACACCCAAGTATACGATACAACCTGGGAAGCGGCAGCCAGGGGATCACCTAAGGGGATGCGACTTTTTTTATCAGATATCAAATAACAAACCACAAGGGAAACTGACTGGGTACATTTTAAATTATTTTGGGTTGAACAAGGAAAAATTGACTAGAGCGGGATTTGAACCAACGACCTCCGGATTGACGTGCCGGCGCTCTACCAACTGAGCTATCTAGCCCTATGATGGCGGTCTCCCTTGTGGTTTGTTATTTGATATCTGATAAAAAAGTCGCATCCCCTTAGGTGATCTCCTGGCTGCCACTTCCCAGGTTGTATCGTATACTTGGGTGTGATCCTTGGCTACACGGCAGTTTACGGTTGAATGGCTTCTGACTGGTGCCCACCGAACAAGGATATTGACAAAATAGGGAGACCGCCATCATAGGGCTAGATAGCTCAGTTGGTAGAGCGCCGGCACGTCAATCCGGAGGTCGTTGGTTCAAATCCCGCTCTAGTCAATTTTTCCTTGTTCAACCCAAAATCAATATTGAGAACTCTCAGTTTTTGTCCCCAAAAATTGTTCTTACATGGAGTAGATTTTAACGCTTTTAAAACTCTAACTGTATCCTTCCCCAGGTATTGGTCTGATTCTAAAGGAACTTGAGCTCGCTGGACACAAAGACGACACTCTTGTCCTCTTCTCTTCAGATAACGGTATTCCGTTCCCTAATGGTCGGACAAATCTTTACGACTCTGGTATGGCAGAGCCACTCCTCATCTCATCTCCAATCCATCCTCAGCGATGGGGACAAGAGAGTAATGCATTAACGTCGTTAGTAGATATTGTCCCAACCATCCTGGACTGGTTTGATATCTCATATCCTCAATATAAACTCAACAAACAGACAGTGGAATTAACTGGTAAATCCCTTCTGCCGATTTTACTGAAGGAGCCCAGTGAAGGGTTTGACACGGTGTACGCGAGTCATAATCTGCATGAGGTGACCATGTACTACCCGATGCGTGTTGTACGTGACCAGAAATTTAAACTGATACACAATATGAACTTTCTATCTCCATTTTCCATTGATCAGGATTTCTTCATTTCACCAACGTTTCAGGTAAGTTTACTTTCATAGTTTCGGCACACTTTACAAATTTATCTTTTTCGAACAGTTAGATCAGGGCCCAATCTCATAGTGTTGCTTAACGGCTGTTTTTGTGCATTCTACGCGAGTTGTTATTTCATAGCACTGCTAATCATAGGCATGCCAAAAGGCATGCTAACCTTCCGGTGCTTGCTGTATGAAAATGAATGACGTTACAATGCGAATCCATGGTGAATGCGCAAGTTGGCTGCCTATTTTTCTTGCTAACCTGTCAAATGTGCTTGCGCTCAAGCAAACAAGTTAAGTTTTCTTTTTGTAACACTGGAGATTGGCTGTTGAATAAATGGGGGGTTAGTTTATGGCTCTTACAACTTTAGGGGGTGCAACTTCTCTTAATTAAAATCCAGGGCTCTACACTTTTCTTCCCTTGTCCTCTACCCTGATTAGGACCTCTTAAATCGCACAAGGTTGGGAAGTCCAACTCACTGGTGTAAGACCCTTAAGAGTTACTACTACCGGTCTCAGTGGGAGCTTTACGACCATCAATCCGACCCTCTTGAAGTAGTGAACTTGGCTCAAGATCAGAAGTATGCATCAGTTGTGTCCACACTGAAGGGGAAGATGTATCAATGGCAGAATGTGACTAATGATCCATGGATTTGTGCACCGTGGGGCGTACTTGAGAACCGGGGACTCTATCAAGATAATCCACATTGCTTTTCTATGTACAATGGGTTATAGTTAGAGTCTGCTGGAATAAGGTTAGGTTTTCAATATATAACAAAAAATAGTGGCTTCTTATATAGCGCTTATATCCGTCACTCAGTGACGCTCAAGGCGCTTCACCAGTCAGTATATTCCTGCCAGGTATGTGGTGCTACGTTTTGAAGTATGAGACCTATTCCTTTTACATAGCACCATGTAATGGTTTACGAGGTGCTGTGGCGCAATATGCAGCCAATCAAACCAGGAACACGGGGGGCGAACCCCTTCTCTTTTCAATTAAGTGCACTGGGTTCTTTTACGTGCATTACACAACACACGGATCAACGGTTTTCATCCCATCCGTAGGACGAAGCAATAATGGTTGAGTGTCTTGCTTAAGGACACAAGTGTCACGACCGGGACTCGAACCCACACTTGATCTGAAACACCAGAGCTTGTGTCCGGTGCTCTTATCCGCTCGGCCACGACACGCCACTATTTGTATTAGTAGTAACAATAACAATTTGCATTATATGCACATCTCCATTCGCCCTTTGCACGGTCAGCCATTTGCCTGTAGAGCCTCGAATTGGGGACAGCAGCGAATAGAAGCGTGTCGTAGCCGAGAGGTCTAATTTATCGCACCCAAGCTCTGGTGTTGTCAGCGGCAGAGTGTGGGTTCGAATCTTAGTTGTGACACTTGTGCCCTTGAGCAAGGCAATTAACCATATTTTGCTTCGTAAAAATAGTTGAAAGGTGGAAGGATGTTCCAAGTTACAGTTTATCCTAGCCTTAGTGTAGTAAGCATGATATCAGTGTACCTTATAAAAATGCTTTAAAACTTCAAGTGTAAAGATACATTTGTTTAAAAGTTGTACATTAAAGCACATTGATGGTATTTATAAAGATCAAATACAGATAGTGTTGATTTTAACAAATAGTGGGGCAGAGTGATCTTTAGAGCCAGAACCATTAATTGATCTTAAGGATTTTTCCTGAATAGCAAACAGCTTATCAAGGTAGGTTTTTAGGGTGTTTCCCAAGGCAAGTACACAATATTTGAGATTGGACAATGATAATGTATTATAAATGGAAAGCAGAATATGGGGTGTAACAAAATGTTTAAGCTTTCTAAAGATGCCAAGGCTGCAAGAAATTAGTGAGCACTTTCTGACAATGATTTATCCACTTAAAGGCACTGGACACTATTGGTAATTACTCAAAATAATTTTTAGCATAAAAACTTACTTGGTAACGAGCAACGGAGAGCTGTTGATAGTATAAAACATTGTGAGAAATGGCTCCCTCTGAAGTTAAGTAGTTTTTGAGAAAAGGGTAATTTCCCACTCAAATAATAAAAGACTTCAGCGAAGCCTTGAAGCCTTTTATTATTGGCATCTGAAAGCACACAAATTTGTGCAACAAGGGTGTTTTTTCTTTCATTATTTTCTTGCAACTTCGATGACCAATTCAGCCCAAATTTTCACAGGTTTGTTATTTTATGCATATGTTGGGATACACCAAGTGAGAATACTGGTCTTTGACAATTACCAAAGGTGTCCAGTGCCTTTAAAGTTATCATCAATAGGGACACCCAAAATTAATAAATCTACCTGTTCAATACAAATATTGTCGAGACGTATATTACCGTTTTTATCTTCAGATCAATTGTCAAAAACCATCGCATGTGTTTTCTTCAAGTTCAAAGATAATCTGTCTCATGTGAACCACCCACAAACATCAGTTAGTTAAGTGTTTATTAGGTCAACATTATCATCAAGGTTTTTTACACTGTAGAATAGGTTTGTATCATCTGCAAACAAGATGAATTTCAAAAGTTGGGTAGAATGGAATCACATTATATCATTAATATAATAAGAAATAACATGGGCCCTAAGATTGAGCCCTGAGGTACACCGCATGAAACTCACTTTTCACAACAGTTGTTTGTTTTAAAGGCAAAGTATACCTTTGGTTTTTGGAACCATGCGATTGTTTGAATCCTATTTAGATGGAGGATAAAACTTGAAATTTCATTTCAAAAGGTGGTAGCTTTTTTGAGAATTGCAAAAAATCTAGAGCGGTTATGTCAGCGCTGGTAGAATAACATGTAATTGGAATACACAATCTGAGAAGCGTTGCATGCAGAAACATTTTCAGATTGAATGTTTTTGAATCCCTCTCTCTAAAACCACATTCCTTTGAAAGGAATTGATCAAAATGATATACAGTATCAACAGAGTGTTTCTAACCAAGTTATTTGCTATGGTCATTGATCTTTGGAGTAATTACTAAAGGTATACCCTCCCTTTAAATGAACGACTATGATGTCCCAATTGTGTGTTTCATGCTTGCCAGTTTGTTTTGTATAACCGAGCCGAATAAGTTTTTCTATTTTCATAATAAAAATTGTATAAACAAAAACTTCAAGTTTGTTCAAAGATTGTGTTTCTGTTCTTTTGGATTCTGTTATCTCCTTTCATATACATGATACTGTTTTTAAGTTTATACACATGCGTATAAAAATATTGTAAAATAAAAACAGAACTAACAAAACTAATAAGAAAAAATATATATATATTTAATCACTAAGACAGAAACAAGTGATGAAATTGTGTTCACACGTGTTATCTTTAGTTTGTAAAAATTTGTGTTTGGAAACTCCCCAGTTAACAAAAATAGCGCCCTCTTATGGCCAACAGTAATATGCGATAATGTGTTCCACATCTGAGGTTTTCCTTTCTAAGGGAATTTTTAGTGTTTGTAATGAATTATGGAGTTTATATTCTTATGGAATCATTTCACCTCTCTGAGAATTGGTAGCTAAATGGCGAAATATATACTCTCTTTTTTCAAAAAGAAAGTTCAAGCTGACATTTTCATTGGGCGGCCGAAACTCTTGCAGTCGTGCCCAAGGAACTAAAACAACGTTTAGCGAGTAGCGTTGTCGAAGACCACCGTAGACCTGAAAATTGCTTCTTAATTTTTTTTCCAAATGATTTCAACACTTTGTAGTAATTCAAATTGCATGTTACTCTCTGTATGAATTCTGCCAACCTTTGAGTTCTTGACAGGTAAAGTATATAGTTTGACCTATAAGCTAAGGGAGACAAATTGGCAGCCGAATAGGAAAAGTTTGCCTGTATCAATCAATCACTCCCTAATAAAGAGACTGTTTAGCTTAAGTCAACAATAGTACCAAGCAACCATGTACAATGATCAACCAGAACAGATTGGTTTGACCAACTTTAATTCTCAAAAAGCCCTACATATTCACGATACGATTCAACCCACCATCTGAAGGGTAAACTGATAAAAATATGTATCTCGGCATCAGGGAAGAGGGTGGTAGTTGGTAACGAATCTTAAAATAACGATAAAATCTCACCTGAAAATTGAAAATGTTTAATTGTCTCCTGTTTCAGTGACTGCGCTGGTGCATTTACTGCGTCATGATAAAATACCTGCGGCTGTGGGGTTGTTTGTGTTTGAGGACGGGTGGGCGTGGCATATCTGGAGCAGGGAATAAAGATCCAAGAGCTTGCGTCCGCGTCAAAACATGATGGGCCTGATCTGATGGGCGTTATAAACGTAATGGACGCAGTGTCCCGGGGGGGGGGGGGGGGGGGGGGGGTCTCAGTATACCTGGAACCGCACTTGTTAGTTGTCAATGGGTGTGGGGTGAGTGTTGCTTGGCTTTATGAAAGCATTGGAAAGAGTACAGTTGCTGTTATATGTTTGTTTTTGCAAATTCTGTTCTCGACACTGATTGGTCACTCGGCGGGTGATGAAGGAACCAGGGGCCCTTAAGCGGGCAGCGCATCATTGGTGAAGTAATTGCGCAATACACTTTAATTTTCCCCTACAACCAATTCAGTGTTCATATTATAAATTCTAAACACACAGCGTTAAGGCTATAAAAGGCTATAGGTCACTCCAAAGCGCACCCTTGCTGGTAGGTTTATCTGAATTGCCTATTGTTAGTTTCGAGTGTTCGTGCCAAGTTGACTGATATTAGCTAATAGCCAACCCAGAACACACTCTACCACTCTGCTGAAACGCCGTCAGCTACTGACATCTCAAACCATGGAGCTGCCCAAAATCCTCCCCGTGTTCGTGGCCGTAATCCTGATCTCACAGACCGAAGCGTTCCTGCCAAGTCATGCCGGTAGATCTCTCGCCAGCACGGACTATACTCTCACCGACCTCACGGTAGCTGGTATCGTCCGTGTTGTGGCGAGGTACTTTGAAGACAGCAACCCGGACCGGTATAGTCCCGGGGACCTGACAAGCCTGGACCCGTTAACTCCATCTCGTCTGTTCCAAGTTCACTACGGAGGTAAAGCTCACCTTTCGAAACTTATCACACCATAGTTCGGTTTGCTAAACTCTGTGATTGGAAGTATTAAATATGGTGTTGATTTTGCCGGATTTTTTGGAATGCAAGTTCCGAAAAAGGAACTGTTTAAAGTGAATTAAATCATCCCATGAAAGACAAAATTTGTTATATCCACAATATTAAATTTCATTTCACGTAACCACATTCCCAGCTAACAATTTGACGTTCTCACAACGTTGTAATGAAGCCAGACTTTGGTGTAGGTGACGTCGTGTTGTCACAACGAAACTTTGTCGACTCCCCTATACGTCTTCTGAACGTAAAGACGCAATGAGACGCAATGTAACAACCACGTTGTTGGTACGTTTAATAAACGTTCCAAGTGACCTTATGGCAACTTATATATAACGTTACAACAACGTTGCCAGAGTGTGTGTTTTTGGTTGTTATAACGTAATCTATGTAACGTTGTAGCAACGAATCTTTGTCGACTCCCCTGTACGTCTTTAGAACGTAATGATGCAACGAAATTACCACGTTGTAGGCACGTATACACAACGTTGCCATGTTTTAAATAATTGTTTTCAAAAGAATGTTGTCACAACGTAACTTTTTCCAACGTATTTTTTCCGGTACCCTGAACGTTGTCACAACAGCAGATCAATCATTTATTTTACTACATCAGTTAATTACACATTACACAATACTGTTAATTGGTATGTCAACATGATAATTTATTTTCAACAATACAAACTTACCAGTAGGTCTCTTCTACGTTGCCGTTACCTGACTTCTCTGCACCTGTGTCTACTATACATTGTACAGCAAGTACTATATATATAGACCGAATGTTTTTATTTGGCAGTCATGGGTGTATATTTTTTAAAGGGTTGTTTAATTTTAATTATATATTGGAAATTATATTTCATGTTTTAGTTACTGCATTTATTTTATCCATAAAATCCTCTGACAGTCTAGACAAATACAAGAAGAAATTAGTGCACCTAGTTCATAAATTTGGTAAATTTCTTGAAAAAACTTGTATGAATTGTACAACTTCTAAGCCCTATAGTAAATATCTAAAAATTTGCATATGATATTTACATTGTCATAACGTTGTCATGACGTTGTCATGACGTTGTCATAATCATTTTTAATAGACCGCAGCATTCCGTGCGCTACTCAATGCGTCAAGATGAGCGCATGATATCTGAACGGAAACGTAGGTCTTTGTAATTAATAAAGTGATGCAAAACACAATTAATAGTACCCGAGAGTATACTTAAAACGTTGAAAGTGTCTTTGAAACATTGATGAACAAGTTTTGGCTTTTGAGGAAGTTTTTAGCGTGGAACAAAACGGCCTCAGTGATGATAGACCATCAGTGGACAATATTTCTGTCGAAGATTCTGTCAACTGCTTGGAATTGAATGCCGCTGTACGGTGGTGGTGTGTGGTGGTGGTGGTGTGTGGTGGTGGGGTGGGGGGAGGGGGGGGGTTGGATTCTCTCCCCATGTGCACTGCTTGACACAATAAGTTCAATTAAATGCAATTACCGGTTGTACTGTTTAGATTGATCGATGCAGATGTGATAGGGACGCTCCTCAAGTGCCAATTAATTGTACTAACTATGACAATCGATGTAAAAAACTAAATTGCAAAAAAACATTGTTTGTAATGTCAATTAAGCCTTCTGTTAGATAATAATGTCCTCCAAAACCATCCCGACGAGCTGCTTTTTAGTGAGTTCCAACAACCCCTTCCCCTGAAAACCAAACCCCCTCCCCCCTTTCCAAAACCCACTCCCCCTCAATCCTTCATGAAGTTTCATAAAAACATCAACATTAGCTCTGTTGTAACCATTGCCTGAGTATCTGAATACAGAGACACTTGTCTCCCACCCAAAAACAACATTTAGACAGTCAGGGATGATTTACTACCAGAGACGTACCACACAGACAACGTGTTTTCCCTTCACTCCCTCTCGCTGCCAATCTATTTTCTAGCACCTGATTCAGTTTCGAATTTCCCGCTCCTTGGTGCATCTCGGTTCAATGTCTTTTGGCAGTTTCCTTTTCACACCCTCCATCTTATCCAAACCCCACCCCCCACCAACACCTGTTCCCCATCTATTTTTGCCTTTTCACTTAACCAAAAACTCCCCCCTTCCCTATTAAGAACTATCCACATATCGCCTCATACGTTCTTTAAAGCTTTAATTAGGTGTTCGGGCTTAGAAGCCCGAACAACTCCTTGTTTCTGTTCGTTTTGTTGTTGTTGTTTTTTTAGGTGTTCGGGCTTAGAAGCGTACGGTCATGAAACTTGGCAACAGTGTTACACCTGATAAATAGATGAAACAGAAGTTTTGACACATAATGACGTCATCCATTGATTTGTTGGGTAATTAAATGTAATTAATTTAAATCAAATTTTGAGTTTTTGGTTTAACAACCAGAACTCAGAAACTAAGAACGATAAATTCGTTGTTATTTTTTGAAAACAAATGGTATTTAAACCGCTACAAGCAGTCATGTGACAATTCATACAGGTTTACTTTCGAGACACAATTGTCAATGTAACTGTGAAGCTATCAATAATGTACAATGAATGTACTGGTAAAATGTACACAATAGACCATTGCAAGCAGCCATGTGATAAGTCATGAATGTTTACTTTCGAGACACATTTGTCAAGGTAACTGTAACAATGAAATCGTCACCGACGCCACACACACGTAGATCCCAGTGAAAACCACTGCAAGTAGTCATGCGACAATTCATGCACGTTTACTTTCTAGACACATTGAAACTGTGAAGCTATCAAATGTACAATTTACTGGTTAACTGTACACAATAGTGTCTAGACTCCGAAGTTTAATTTAGTACGTACATTGTGTCAGACAATAAACCATTGCAAGCAGCCATGCGATAAGTCGAGACACTTTGTCAAGGTAACTGTGAAGCTATCAAATCGTCACCCACCGGTTCCACGAACTGACACACACGTAGACAGTAAAAAGTAACAATTGTAGAAAACGGCATGTAATGTTGAAGGCTTTTATAAAATACCGCTTTCCTTCAAAAAGTCACTAGTTTTCTTACAGTGGAGACTTGTTACTTTGAACTTCATATACATGGTGCTTATGACCGCTTTTTGTCCTAAATTAATAAGCAATAAAGTAAAACGTTTTGTGTTAGTACGTGAAATCAAAAATTGATGCAAAATGTTTTCGAGCTTGAAACATTAGTACCGTAGCTCACAGTATTCCGGGATGGGATGGGAAACAACTTCTGACTCGATCAAGCATATTCTGTAGATTTCAAAATTAAACTTATTTTGTTTGAAAATAGACGATTGATAGAGCGTGCTCTAACAGGGGTGACTTCATAATTCCTTACATTATAACATCAGAGAACACATAAAGTAGCATACCGCGCCGCACAGTCTTATGGAGGTGTTTTTTTTTACCACACAGGCCATAGAACAGAAATTGTGGCGAGCGAAATCTATTGACTTTACGATGGGCACTGGTGACGTCATGATGACGTCGCACAATGTTTTAGCCTAACAAATACATCTACAGTATCCCACAAGTACACAATCGAAATACACAATCGAAAACAGTTGATCGGACTTATACTTTTCGAGATATGGTGGTCTCAAGATTTGCTAATTATATTCATGTCATAATGTATCATACAATAAATGTCAATGTACTGTGAAACTATCAAATGTACAAATGTATGTACTGGTTAAATGTACAAAATATGGAAACGTTGCGGCCAAAAATACGCGCAGTGTTTGTAAACATGCGCGCTCCATATACTTTTCCCCCATTTTTCAGCTTCAAACCCGAATATCTTTCGTTCTTTGTAATAAATCTTCACAGTTCAAACACATTTAATTAGGAAAATAATTCCTTTTCATTTGTATGGTAATTTAAACGAATTTAATTGTGACTTTAGACCGGACTGGGGTGATTTAAAAAGAGACCAGATGCACTTTTAACGCTGCGTGTCCCACCTAATGTGTTGCTTGCTTTATTCAGAAAAGTGAAACAGCGCCATCCGCCGGTCGATTTTTTCAGTTCAAACAGTATTCGCACCAGAATCAATACATTTTCAAGTGATGTTAAGTGTTTGCTGATTGGATGAGATTCAGTTCCGGACTTTTAATCACCAATAAGAACTAAGCTTTAATAAATACATAGCGTTGTGTGTACGTGCGCGCGTGCCCACACACAAGGACTGACCTACCCAATGGACGAGAATCGTGGAGGCAGTGTTTACAAGGTAAATTTGTGCATAAGTCTTGAGAGTTTTACCTACAAGTTTATGTTACTATTACAACGATTAAATACAGGTTATTTTGGTAGTAAAATCGGTAAAGTTGCATTTACAAACGACTGTTAAAAAGCAAAGGTAAAAAGTTTGTAATGCAGTCGATGAAACTTTTTTTTAAGTACGTGCAATAGCGATCGATAACGTCGATCCCATTTTACGCGTGGGTATGTTGCAAACGAGTACAGTAACTCAACACAGTACAGTAGTGTCACACACAGTAGTGTTTCCACACAGTAGTGTGTAAACAAAAAATGACAAGAACGATGATTACAAATACACTTAAAGTTATTCTTGTTCCGAGTCGTAGCTCTTGTCCAATGTCACGTCCCTTCTAAACTAAAGTTTAGATACAAATTTATGTTGACAAGGGCAAGGCAAGGTGTGTAATTTAAAGCTAAACATATTGTTTTTAACTTTTTTCGCGTTTTGTATTAATTGCTCATGTTCAACTTGGATAGTTCCTAATCTTAGTACTAAATCAAATTTGTATGTGAACACAGAACTTTCTAAAACAATTAAGAGCATATAAAGTCAAACTACGACATTTATATTACAACTCTCTTTTACCCCAATCGTCACTCCCCTCACGCCCCGTTTTTTTTTTATGAAGACAAACTCTCCCCTCATTGCTGCTTGCTGCGCGCGTGGTCACCCCCGGGTAATAATAGTAGTGTCCATTTACTGCTCCAGAGTCCGCGCGCGCCCGCGCTTTATGCACAGTGCGGGGTGGCCAAAAACAGCTGAAACGTTTCCATAATATGTAGTGCCTGGACTCCAAAGTTTTATGTAGCGTTTAAATTGTATCAGTCAATAAACCATTGCAAGCAGTCATGCGACAATTAATGACCTATAACTTTTAAAATATCAAATGTGCAAATAAATGCAATGGGTGTACACAATAGTGTCTAGACTCCGAAGTTTCATGTAGTGTATACATTGTATGAGACAATTAACCATTGCAAGCAGTCATGCGACAAGTCATGAATGCTTACTTTCGAGACACATTTTGTCAATGTGACTGTAACAATCAAATCGTCACCGACGCCACACACACGTAGATCCCAGTGAAAAGTAACAATCGGAGAAAACGGCGTTCAATGTTGAACGCTTTTTTAAATCCCGCTTTCCTTCAAAACGCTTGGGTATTTTTAACTGGTTTTCTTACAGCGGAGACTTGATGCTTTGATTTTCATTTAAATGATGCTTTTGACTGCTTTTCGTCCTAAATTTGAGGGGGAAAAAATGAAACTCTTTACGATACCAACCGCGTGTATTGAAAAACGGCTCATCATTCCCCCACCACCGGAACCGAACACCTTGAGTTTGTGGTATGACAAACTCTGAATCTCTAGTTTCCCTACGTTTTTCTCCATTAACAAGGGAAGAATTTTATAAACACTATAACTAAAGCTTTTTGAACACTGTGAGTGCGTTCCGGTATTACTATATTTTTTGTGCATGTCCTCTAAAAAAACACTCTATATGATGCTTATATATACAAAACCATCAAAATGTTCTTTGTGGTCACACTAGTCTCATCTTATAGTCTGCTTGCACAAGGTTACACGTTTGATTCGCTTTTCCCCTACACACATGTAAAAAACTAAATTGCGAAAAAACATTGTTTGTAATGTCAAACAAGCCTTCTGTTAGATAATAATGTCCTCCAAAACCATCCCGACGAGCTGCTTGAAATATTCAATATGATTGTAATTAAACTATTGCCACAATTACGTGATGGTAAAAACAAAGATATCTACTGTGATAAAACTAAAAGACCTACAAATGATGTGAGGGTCACAATAGTATGTTTGAAGGTTGAGACAACGTGGCTGTCACAACATGAATACAAACATACAACGTATGACAACGTGAACACAAAAACTTAAACATTACGTTCTGACAATACCAAAATACAACAACAAGACAACATACAGCCGAAACTTAATAATTACGTTTTTATTGTTACCAAAGTACAACGTGAAGACAACGTGACTGCCACAACGCAAATACTATATTTATATAATACCGAAATACAACGTGAAGACAACGTGACTGCCACAACGCAAATACTATGTTTATATAATACCAAAATACAACGTGAAGACAACGTGACTGCCACAACACAAATATGACGTTTTGATAATACCACAATGCAACGTGCAGACAACGTGCATGTCACAACATAATTACTACGTTGTTATGTAACCAAAATAAAACGTGTAGACAACGTGACTGCCAGAACGGCAAAACTATGTTTTAATAATACCAAAATACAACGTCAAGACAACGTGACTGCCACAGTGTAAATATGACGTTTTGATAAAACCAAAATGCAACGTGCAGACAACGTGCATGTCACAACATAATTACTACGTTTTAACGAGACCAAAAAATAACTTCTTCACAACGTTGGTGCCCTAACTTAAATACTACGTTGTAATAATACCTAAATACAATGTTGTGAAAACGTTCGGTGAAAAACTTTTCGGTAATGTTGCATAAACTACCAACATGCAACCAAAGTACAACATTGGTTAAAAATCATGTTAAGATCTGACGTTCATACAACGTCGTCAAAACGTTGTCAGCCCATCGACCAAATTGCAACCTTATCACAACGTTGTGCAATGTTGTAGCAACGTAATGTGTTAGCTGGGTTGGTTTCACCATATGGAGAAATCATCTCATTACAATCTAAACACTTTAACTGGTCAGAATTTGACCCGGATCTGTAATCCGTTGGGCCTCCTGACCCACAGCTTGGTCAGTATGGCCCGCAAATTGTGTCAAAATTGACCCAGAAAAGAAAAGGTCAAAATGGCGCAGAACCAGGGTTAAAATCATATCTTTTAACCACTTACCGGGTCTGCCTGACCCGGTGTCACGGTCTCAGCTGTCCGGCGTGATCAGCTATCTGGGTGACAAAATAGGCGGACAAGTGTGGGGTGTTTTTATTTGGATGAAGAATAACTCGACGGACCTTGTGACAACCCGCGTCAAATTAGGCAGAGGATAGAAGTTTGGAGGTCGACGGATAATGTTTGTCTTCACTGTACAAATATGTGATTTTCAAAATATTTTAAAAGTTTGTTTGGTTATTTTCCCCCCCGTTTATTAGCATGTTACACTACAGGCCTGTATGCTATGATGGTATGTTTAGTAGGGTGGACCCCTGAAAACGAATCACGCGTTCAGTGCTCGCAAACGCCACCGTGACAGCTGGCAAGAAGGGGATGTTTACAATACACGTTGCCAGTACCGAAACACGACACCAAAACTGGACTACTTTTGTTTGCTGTGCGCAGGCATGGCATGACGTAATGTTTACCGTATTGGTCATCCGGATAGCTGAGCACGCCGGATAGCTAAGACTGTGACACCGGTAATGGGTCAGGTCCCCATGGCATCCGGGTCAATTCCGACCCGGGATTAGTTAGAGTGTAGGAAATAAGTTACACAGTATAGACCCATTGCACAACGCGCAGCGCACTTGCACGTGCGTCTCCTGTCCGCCATTTTGGGTGTCAAAACGTGCACAAAATGATGGTACACGTATTTACACGCGCACTGGTGCGTAAACACGTGTATCATCCTTTTGTGCACGTTTTGACACCCAAAATGGCAGACAGGAGACGCACGTGTATGCGCGCTGCGCGTTGTGCGATGGGTCCATATCCGTTTCTGTTTTTGAAACAACGAAAAGCGCCCCAACGTGAATGACGAACTAATGAATTTAAACTCTTTTACAGGCTGTGTGTACTCGACAAATTTTGAGCGAGCAATTAGTGCGATTCTGGGAGAAAATCTTCGGATTTCCAAGGATTACTCTAAAAAGGCAGTGTGGCACTTCAACGGAAACCAAATAAATAAAGGTGAGTTTTATAAGTTGTCGTTTGATAAAGGCAACGTATACCATTGGTTTTGGAACCGGTTGATGGATGTAATCCTATAGTTATGTACAATGAAACTAAAAAACCTATGGAATTTTTATTTCAAAAGGTGGTAGCGTTTTTGATATAGACCTACTGCCAAAATTCTGATGGAGGGGTTATTTCCCCCTAGGAAGAATATTCCGTATTAATCTGGGATACACAATCTGAGAAACTTTTCAACCTCTCAGATTTAAATGTTTTAAATCCCTTACTTTAAAACCACATTCCTTTGAAGGTATTCTGCCAAACCAAAGGTACACCCTGCTTTTAATAATAATAATAATAAATAAATAATAAATTTATATAGCGCAGCTTTTATTCAAAATATATTCAGCTGCGCTGGTACAGAGCTCCTTTTTTCTATTTTTTTTTTTTTAAACTAAATTATACAAAATAGAATCTTTCAATTGAACAGATAATATGTTTTTAATTTGGATTTGAAGACATTGAGAGATGGAGAGCTTCGTATTTCTATTGGCAGGCTATTCCATAGTTTGGGGGCAGCAATGGCAAATGCACGGTCCCCGAGAGTCACTTTAGTTTTGCCATGGGGAATCTGGAACAATAACTTATCTCTGGAACTGCGCAGGCTGCGACTGTGTGACTGGACTTTGATTTGAAGTAATTCTGTTATATAACTAGGAGCTTGACCACTCAATGATTTATACACAATTAACAACAGTTTGAATGAGATTCTCTGACGGACTGGCAACCAGTGGAGCTCTAAAATAAACCAAGTCATTATTGATTGTGTCGCATTATTCATATTATTTCAAAGGGAGGGTAGCCTACCTTTGGTAATTACTACACAAGTTAAGATCATAAAAACTTAATTGGCAAAGAGCACCGGAGAACTGTCGATATTATAAAACATTATTAGAAACAACCCACTTTGAAGTAATGTATAGGTTTTCTCGGTCAATTTCGGCAAATGAGCAGCCGATTTCATTTTCGTGCGTTCGAATTAAAGCTATTTTGCCTCTCCAGTTGTTACTGCGTTTCAAATTCAGAATTCAGGCATTCAATTTCATATTGAGGCATTCAAATTCCTTTTGCACTGTGTTCAATTTAGCATATCGTCATTCTTTTTCGTGACGCACAATCATCATTCAATTTAGCAAAGCTGGTTCGACTGGAGATTTTACTGGTTTAATTTTTTTCAATTTCGTAAAGAGGCAATCAATTTCGCTAAATGAGAATTCAAATAAGTACGACTAAAGAAATACGAATAAACAGATAATCTGTAGTACTAGTAGGCAACTGTTTCGTATCTTCACTTTAATTCAGGCAAACCTTGTTTTCTTTATTTATGGTTCCAGTAGACTTTACATTGGGCCCATGATGTTTTTTCGTCTTTGTTTTCTTCTATATTCTTTTTGGGGGGATCTTTATTGGTTAACTGGCCTAATTTTGTATTGTGTTTGAATGGGGTGTTTCTTTATGTTTTTCCTGGTTTTTTGTTGTTTATGTTGTTTCTTCCTCAACCATCAATCTGTTGGCGTGCCAGACATCTTGGCGTATATGTTTAGGTATGGTTGTACCACAAGCTGCAACTTCTTGAAATGTGCGTGTAAAGCTGTAGCAAAAGCTCGTCTTCGAAGTACAAAGTGACTCAAGTGCAAATAAGTGAACCGTATAATTATGCCTTATTAACAAAGCGTTTTTTTAGATTGCACAAATTACAGAAATGACTGCCCAAAAATGAATTTGAATGACCAAACACACGCCTCAAAAAGCTCCTGTGAATCTGAATGCTGCTATGATGAATCGTTAAATCGAATGATTATTTTGTTATTAAATCGAATGACGCAACAGTACATTTGACTAGTCATAAAACGAAATCGAATGACCCTTTTTAGTAGCATTCGATTTCGCGCGAAATAGAATAGCGTGGTGGTTAAATTGGCTGCTCATTTGCCGAAATTGACCGAGAAAACCTATAGTTTCAGAGAAAGAGGTCAATTTTCACCAACAGATTTGAATCTGAGAAAGGCTTCAGGCATGAAGCATTTCTCGGGCACCTGAAAGCAAACAATTCTGTGCAACAAGGGTATCATTATTTTCTTGTAACTTCAATGACCAATTGAGCCCAAATTTTCACAGGGTTGTTATTTTATGCGTATGTTGGGATACACCAAGTGAGGATACCGGTCTTTGACAATTACTAAAAGCACACCCTGCCTTCAAACCTCCATCTTATCTATCTCAATCCGCCGACTTTAATTTCAACTTGTCCTCAGGAAATCGTAAGATGATCAACATTCGTAAAACACTCTTGGACAACCTGAAGGTAGGAGACGAAACTGCACCAGACTATGACGTAGCTCGTCTGTACTGTGGTCAGTTTCTGCACATGGCGCAAAGTTTCTATTCTAACACAAATTGGATTGAGCTGAACAGATGGTTGAATTCACTCAGTGGCATCGATGAAGACACCGTGACTACATCCTCTGATCTAGGTAACAACATTATTATGTTCTGAAAGTTTTTCTAATGATATCGTAAACAGTATTAGTCTGAGAGATAAAACATGGAAGACAGTGTTAGCACTTAACAAGGCACTGGACACTATTGGTAATTACTCAAAATAATTGTTAGCATAAAAACTTACTTGGTAACGATGGAGAGCTGTCGATAGTATAAAACATTGTGAGAAACGACTCCCTCTGAAGTTACGTAGTTTTTGAGAAAAGGGTAATTTCTCACTCAAATAATAAAAGACTTCAGCGAAGCCTTTTATTATTGGCATCTGAAAGCACACACATTTGTGCAACAAGGATGTTTTTTCTTTCATTATTTTCTTGCAACTTCGATGACCAATTCAGCCCAAATTTTCACAGGTTTGTTATTTTATGCATATGTTGGGATACACCAAGCGAGAATACTGGTCTTTGACAATTACCAAAAGTGTCCAGTGCCTTTAAAGATTAATAACATAGACAAAAAACTGCATGAGCTTTCGTATCAACAACTGCATCATCAGAAGTAGAATGATATCATGTGAAATGTATCTCCTGAAACAACGAAACAACCCTCTGAATCTATTTTGTATGTCGATAAAGCATTTGATTGAAGAAAAAAAAAACATTTGTGAATAGTAAAACAATATTCTAGGTGACATATTATGACAGGTAGTTTGATAATAGACCTTATGCATTGACGTCACCAAGCCGCCATCTTAGAGGTAAACTGATGATGAAACAATGGAAACGCGCTGATTTGTACGCGCGGCGCACATGACTGGCCAATGAACATCTTCCTTTTGACCTCTAGGCGAGGGCGCCCTACTCAAATGACGTCATATGCATAAGGTCTATTGTTCTACATGATTAATGCGACCACTTGGTTTGAGCGAATTGGAGAGACTGTAAAAGGGGTCCTTCTCCAAACCTTTGCTTGGGCGCTTGCTCTAGTTTTGCGGATTCAAATCAATTTTGAAGCAGCGTGCCTTTTGCACAATGCATGATACACCATCAAACGAAACCCCGGAGCCGGGGCAGGAGCCCAAGCCGAGGTTTGAAGCCCCTCTCACCCAATGTAAAGCGAAATACAATTCTTTTGTGGAATATTGTTTCAACTCGGTGGTATCATAGTTTTTATTGCAATGCTGCTTTTTAGAAAGATATCGAAAGGAGAACCACTATAGATTGTTATTATACACTTTTTAAACATCGTAACTTATGATGACCCATATCATGTGCGTCACCAACTATTTCGATAGCTTTATTTACATTATGGTAGGCATGACAGCCTGACAGTTCAAACATTTCAAACAAAAGTACTGTTTTGTGTGTTGAGCTTTGGAATAATTAATAAAGTTAATTCTTGTTGGTTTTGTAGTTCAACGAGGGACGTATTTGCTCAATTAGCTACGGGATCCATTCAAAACTGTCAATTAACAAACAGTTCGTGTGTTCAGTCGATTTTACGGCTTAATAACCTTTTCTCTAACTGGGATTCGGGAGGTTTTTTTTTTTCTGTAACAGTTTCTACTCAATTCTTATAACAGTCTCTTTAATTGATACACAACATAAAAATAAAAGCCTTGCAGGAATTCCCGTCACTTTATAGGAGTTAGATTTTTGAGTTTTATGATAATGATAAAGTAGAAATTACGGTTTTCAAGAGATTTTATGACCACTAGCAGCTATACCTGAACCTTGTTTCAGCAAAAGGAAATTTTCCGAAAAACTCATTAACAGATGTATTACTACCAAAGATCATGTATCGTGTATTTGTTTGTAAAAATATCTGTATTAGTACATGGTGGCACCATGCATGTGTTGTTTGCCTACGCGCGGATTGAAGCCCATAAACCTTTGTACTGACGATAAGCCTTTGCTTGTCAATACTGCCGACATTAAGCATTTTCCTGTATGACTGTTTTGAATACTAATTAAGTAATTTTGAGTAAACACTTAAGACGGTGCAAATGTGTTAATCCGGGGTAATTTTGAGTAGTCGATAACCGTACCTGGATCCGGTTACTTATTGTAAAGACATAATAAAGATGTACAACCTCGTATCACTTTGATCTTACCCCCAACCTCGTGGATCTTCCAAACTGGTACCAGTAACTCTTTTTTGTTTAACTGCATAGAAAAATTAATCTCAAACAAAATAAAAATCACACCACAAAACTCACAAAGAAAACTAAATTTTGTTAGAGCTACCTCAGTAGGTTTATCACCTGCTCATCTTTCAATGTAGGAGTCGTTTTCTTAATTTATATCATTCTTCTTACTAATTTGTGCTTTACCCATAAACATTGTTTACTCAGTAGGCCCCCTATACTTTCCCGAGTCCAGTGAAAAGAAAAATTATCAAGAACTAAGTATAGACAATGTTACCTTTGTTTACAGAGTAGTGACCTTGTACATTCTAATGCATTTCCTGACAGGCAAGATATTGCACAGGCCATAATATGGGAATAATTTCATTTTGTGTCATAGTTTTCACATAAATTCAAGAGTTACAAAAGCAACAGCTGTACAGCTTTTGAGGTGTCCCCCCCCCCCCCTTTCTTCATATCAAAAGTTGAGAAAAATCAGACAGTGCAATCTCCATAAAACATAAGATTTATTGTATTCTTCAATTGAGCTGTGTACAAATGTGCCTGCAGGAAGTCCAGGCTCTGTGGCTCTTTTGTAAACATGTGATGTCACAGGTCACATGGTCTATACAGTGCTTAACACACATCGGTGTATGGATAAAACAACCCGATGCACATTTAACATCGATTAATGTTTCGCTATATGAACTTTAAACAACTTATTACAGGGATTGTGAGTCCATTTACCTGGCGGCAGAGTCCTGGAAGTGTCGACATGTGCAAAAACTGTGACACTGCAGTTAGCCCGTGAGTATGAAAGAAATTCTCGTACTATTTAATCATGAGGTCAAATCAAGGAGCAGTGATATTTGATCAGGGCCCAATTTCAAAGAGCTGCTTAAGCAGAGAATATTGCTTAACCAGTTTCTGCTTAGCAGAAATGAGCAGGATACCAGTCACAAATTGTATTCACATGAAATGGCAGTTTGGCTGGTAACCTTATTCTGGTTAAAAATAATTTTGTTGTGCTTACTTTTTGTGCTTAAGCAGCTCTATGAATTTGGGCCCAGTTTTTGTTCTAAAAAGTTAAGAAAGCTCAATCCATGTAGCTAGGTAATGCAATAACCTCAACACGATAACATCCCTGTATGGCGTACGTATAATGTTACCATGGATTTAAAAAAAGATTGCATACAGATGGGTGGCCCAAGCGGGACATCCAGAACTGCATGCAAGCCGACTGGTTCTGTGATCTGAGGGGCTGGCAGAGGGCAAGCTATGTCGGTGTCCTGTGTGATGCTAGTGCGGATATTCTACAACAGAGCTGTCTGCCTGCACAGCGAGGAGAGGATTGGGAACTAGGATGTCCCGCCTGCGGCCAACATAATCAGTGCATCATTATGACCTCAATTGTTAACAAATAATAATAACACCATCTTTTGGTCGCTTTTTTTCTCCATCCCTACAGCCCGGATTGCTCCGATAACCTACGTCCTTTTGTCTATTATATAACGAGCGGCTATAAGTCGGGACAAGACAAAGCAAAACCAGGTATGCTTTCGATTTGCTTTACCTAACTACCTCGGTGTACCATCTCGACTTTGACGAATGCAATCATTTCGGATTGGTTATTATCAGTGGGAACATTTCATTCTCAAAGCCTATGATGTGCAATTCGATACGCCATGCATATGGTCACAAGGTTCAAATCGATTGCGAATCTATAGTAACTGATAGTTACACAAAATCTGAAGAGCTTTATTCCCCTAGTGCAGTATTTCAAAACATTTGACTCACGGCGAGTTTGACAATGTCAAGTCCTTACACGCTACCTGAGGTCTATTTGCAGAAGCAAACAAGGACGGAGATTTGTAGCTTGGAGTAAAATAAATTTAAGCAATTTTTTACTTTGTTTGGTTTGCCGTCAATATGCCTATTATGTTGTTTTGTAGTAGCCCTTTTGAACCAGGGATTTAAGCAGTTGATGCTGATATGGACAACTGATGTACGTGATTGATAACACTGACGTAGTGGTAACCCGTAGTGAGTTAATGACGTCACAACTAATTGACTTCAGTATAAAAAAAATAAAAATAAAAAAAAGACTTAGACCCTCTGAGCAACTTTTTCAATCCTATGTTAAAACTGTCAATAATTAACGAATAAAACTCTCCAGAAGAATGGTGGCGCTGTCATTACAAAGTGGACGGAGCTCTGCATGTGTTGGGAAAGTGGAGAGAGTTGCCACAACCTGCAATTCAAAGCCATTTTCAGTTTAAAATATCATATATTATAGCTATAAAAGACGTGGAGACTCGAAGTCGACATGTTATTGCGTCAAAGTATAAGTGAAATGTAAATGAAACTGCTGTAGGGTAATTCTTACGACTGTTTTGAATTAAAGTACCGGGTATTTTTTTTTAAGGTTGCAACTCTATCAAAATTAGCTTAATGAGCGGTTATTGTGAATCAGGCACAACGGTTGATCAATACATCGGTGACAGAATAATAAGCAATGCAACTGATATCGTTTTTTAACGGTTCTTCCACTCAGCTGCGGACCCAGAGAGTACATGGGGGAAGTGTTCACACGGAGGGAAGGGTGACAAATCTCAGGGGACCGTAGCTATCGGCGGTATCAATAAAGAGACATCTAACCCCAGTGATTCTCCACATCATACCCTTCATGGACAAGCCGCTCTTACGGCACTACAAGCTACGGAAGATTTCTTCTATCATGCAGGTTAGACAGTCAGTATTTCTCGCCAGGGAATAAATAATTCATTAAATACAGAAATTTCCCATGGAAACGTCGCACAAATTGGCAATTAACTAAACAAATTAGCGGCGGGGCGGGTCCTGTGTGCATTACATTTGGCATGTCGTGACCGAGCGGTTGAGAGCACCGGACTCAAGTTCTGGTGTTTCAGATCCGAGTGTGGGTTCGAGTCCCGGTCGTGGTAGTTATGTCCTTGAGCAAGATATTTTACCATATTATTTTGTTGTGTCGTCCGGATGGTATATTTAGCTGTTTTTCCCCCGGTGTGTTTGGGTTAGTGCACGTATTAAAGAACCAAGAAAACTCAGGGGGTTAACCCTGGTGTTTCTGGTTCACCCTTGTTTACAGGTTTTCTCGGGCTTGCAAGCTACAGTGTTTAAGTTCACTTTTAGGCGTGCTTGGTTTCACCAATAGAGCAAGGAACATGAAGACTGTAAATATATAAAGCCATCTCTTCTTTGTTCTATTCAGATAGACATTTTCCTATCTTTTCCCCCCAGATACCGGTCTTTACAAGCTCATAGGTGAACAAAAGTTTCGTAAATTACTCAACTTGGATGCTGGGACTGCTCTATCCTTCGTCATCGATACAACGGGAAGTATGGCGGACGAAATAACAGCCGTCAAACAGCAGATCTTGGAAATAGTTGAGACCCATGATGGGACATGCCAAGCACCCTCTAAGTACGTTATTGCACCATTTAGCGACCCGGGTAAGTTATGTTACTCAGCTTTAACCCATGGCCGCCTGAATGGTCACATACATAAACACTGTTCCTGTCTGAGCCCATGCAGCACTTATATTTGCATTACAATAAGCATTCATTATGTACTGCCTTGCAAATAAACACACCCCAATAAACTGTATACAGTTGGAAAGTGCACACAATTCTCTTTGATATGATATACATTTTGCCATGCTTCCCATCTCATATCACTAATAATGAGAGTATATAAAGAAATACAACAACTTCTTGTTGGGGGTTTTCGGCGTTAACAGCAGTTGTGTGTTCTACGGTAAATCCCGTTAATAATGGATTAACAGTAACTCAAAACTTCGTCACTGTTTTAAAGTCATGTCAATAGAATAACTACTTCTTATTTACGGCTTTTCCCGTAGTTGGGCACTATAACAGCAGCGTCTGTGTGTTCTGCAGGAAGTCCTGTAGTTGGGCAGGCATGGATTGAGATTGATACATTACATCCATTCATACTCCAAACATAACTTGTTTATATATATATATTACGTACCTGTTTTCAAACTAAATTTGGAAAGCATGATGACTGTAGAACAAGCGTTCTTCAATCTGTTTGGCGTTCCTTAACATCGCCCTCTATTTTTTCGGTTGTAGATGTGGGCCCAGTGTTAGTCACTTCGAATGCAACTACGTGCATTAATTTTATCAGTAATCTGGATGTTACCGGTGGTGGTGACTGCCCTGAGATGGCGAATGGTGGATTGTTACTTGGCTTATCACATAGGTAAACGTCATCCAGTTTTAACAACCGTATCCAAAATGGCGGCTACAGCTATGGCTACGACTGTTTCTAGGACTGTTGCTAAGGACGCCCTATACCTCAACACATGATGAATCAGTGATGCGTAGCCTTAGCCGCCAAGTCGGACACGTTCATAGCATTAAACAAAAAATAAAAATTACTATGACTTAAGAAGGCTTATCACGAACATAGCAACTGAGTGATGTCTGAGGAATTCAAATTTAAGTGGTATAAACTTGTGAACAAGGAAGTCATTGTGTCAGACATAATTCCAATCAAACTTTTACAGACAACGCATTAGCAACCAACTGCAGTGCATGCTACAGGACCACTTTGGTAGCCGAGAGTAATTTTTCAAACAATGTCTTAAACGATCCCCACGAACATTAACGTGTGAATGGATTCTCTTCGTGGAGATTGCCTGTAACTGGTTGCCTGTAAACTGCTTCGTGTGACATGACCTTAAGGCTGTTTGCGCGTATCCGAAGAACAACACAGGATGCACAATAGATGGGCCAATGAATTTATAATGCTTTTTGGCTTTGTTTCAATAAGGAGCTTGTGTTTTTGAAAATAGACCTTATGCATTGACGTCACCAAGCCGCCATCTTAGAGGTAAACTGATGATGAAACAATGGAAACGCGCTGATTTGTACGCGCGGCGCACAGGATTGGCCAATGAACATCTTCCTTTTGACCTCTAGGTGAGGGCGCCCTACTCAAATGACGTCATATGCATAAGGTCTATTGTTGACCATAACATGGCAGAGTATAAAACGACTTTGTTTACAAACATACGATGGTACACCGCAGGTTAACTTCGCGAATGTATACTTTGTTATTAAAAATTAATAGTACGTATGCTTTTTTTTAATGACCGTAGTTTGGACGGAACGATCGTGTATTTGTACACAGACGCTGATGACAAAGATAAGGAAAAGCTCCCGGATGTTCTGGCGTTGATCGAAAAGAAAAAGAATAAAGTGAAGTTCTTATTGACTGGCGAGTGCGTACCAGGTACCAGGCGCCGTAAAAGAGGTATGGATTGATGATTGGTTGATAGTTATATCACGTGAAGAGTAATGACCAATGACGTCACGTTTACAATGACATTGTTTTATCAGGCGATTATTCAAACTGTTTTATCTTTCTGTAGTTATTGTGGTAAAGTGGATTTTCTTTTAAAAATATCAGAAAATTGAATTGTATTATTAAATTTGCTAGTAGTTTATTTTATAGTTGCATTTATTTACTTATTAACTCTGGTGTGAAGCTAATGATTCTCAGAAAAGCGAACTTAATCACTATACTAGCCAAGAACCCCATGGGAAGAAGACAAGGAAGGAAGTTTCAGTTTTAGATGTGGGAGGAAAACCCCAGAGAAATATTCAAGGGAAAACCCACGCAGTCAGGTAGGGACTGAAAGACCAATCCACATAGTGTCCACGGTGGGATTCAAACCGGGATCCTAGAGGTAGCACGTGAGGAAATAAACTGCTACACCGAACCCACTGCCCGAATGTTGGTGCTGATGTTGGTTTGTGCTGATGTTGGTTGGTGCTGATGTTTGTTGGTGCTGATGTTGGTTGGTATTGATGCTGGTTGGTGCTGATGTTGGTTGGTGCTGATGTTTGTTGGTGCTGATGTTGGTTGTTACTGATATTGGTTGGTGCTGATGTTTGTTGGTGCTGATGTTTGTTGGTGGTGATGTTGGTTGGTGCTGATGTTTGTTGGTACCGGTGTTGGTTGGTGTTGATGTTGGTTGGTGCTGATGTTTGTTGGTGGTGATGTTGGATAGTGCTGATGTTGGTTGATGCTGATGTTTGTTGGTGGTGATGTTGGTTGTTACTGTTATTGGTTGGTGCTGATGTTGGTTGGTGCTGATGTTTGTTGGTACCGGTGTTGGTTGGTGTTGATGTTGGTTGGTGCTGATGTTTGTTGGTGCTGATGTTGGTTGTTACTGTTATTGGTTGGTGCTGATGTTTGTTGGTGCTGATGTTGGTTGGTGCTGATGTTGGTTGGTACCGGTGTTGGTTGGTGTTGATGTTGGTTGGTGCTGATGTTTGTTGGTGGTGATGTTGGTTAGTGCTGATGTTGGTTGGTGCTGATGTTTGTTGGTGCTGATGTTGGTTGTTACTGTTACTGGTTGGTGCTGATGTTTGTTGGTGCTGATGTTGGTTGGTGCTGATGTTGGTTGGGGCTGATGTTGGTTGGTTGGTGCTGATGTTGGTTTGTGCTGATGTTGGTTGTTACTGATACTGGTTGGTACTGATGTTGGTTGGTGCTGATGTTGGTTGGTGCTGATGTTGGTTGGTTGGTGCTGATGTTGGTTGGTGCTGATGTTGGTTGGTGTAAAAAAGGGCTGTAAAAACATTTTCAGCCCATTGTGTTTGAAAATGATCGACCTCTTCACTCCAATAAATAAATTTATTTTATAGAAAAGAAGACCCCATGTTATTATTGTGGAAATAAATTGCAAAAATGTTACGCATGTTATAGCTGCACCATGTGTACTAAAAGGCTAAAATAGTGGGAAACTTGACGAGTTTATACACAGTTAAAATTATTGTTAAACCTATCCGTTTCAGTCGTTGTAGTTTAAATAAAAAAGAAAGAAAAATAAATAAAATTTGATTTATATAAATAGCTGCTGAGAGGGCGTCCTCATCCTATGAAACCATTGCCAGTGTGTCTGGAGGGGAAATCTATCAGACTGATGACGACGGCATCAAGGATTTATCCCGTATAATTGAAGGGGACATTCGTGCCTCAAAGGTACTTTCTAGTGTTGTGTGTTATTCTGATCATGATGATGTTTGTCGTGTCGTGGCCATCAAGCGGATAAGAGCACCGAACTCATGCTCTGGTGTTTCTTATCAGCAGAGTGTGGGTTCGAGTCCCAGTCGTGACACTTGTGTCCTTAAGCAAGACACTTAACCATTATTGCTGCGTCCTTCGGATGGGACGTAAGGCCGTATGTCCCGTGTGTTGTGTAATCTAATAATGCATGTAAAATAACTCGGTGCACTTTATTCTAGTTTGATTGGCTGCTTATTGCGCCACAGCACCTTGTAAACCATTACATGGTGCTATGCAAAGGAATAGGTCTCATACTTCAACACGTAACTCCACATACATTGTAGGTTTGCCCCGGTGTTCCTGGTTTGATTGGCTGCTTATTGCGCCACAGCACCTTGTAAACCATTACATGGTGCTGTATGAAGGAATATGTCTTATATTTCAACACGAAGTTCCACATTACCTTGCGTAGGAATACTGATCGCTTTGTCAGACGCCTATCAGGTGTGATAAACCGCTGTAAGAACTGCGTGGGACTGTATAAACCTCTTTGTGATTCGGACCGAATCCCTCCTATGAAGACGCTGTCAGTCACGCTATCACACTTACCATTTCGATCCCTCGTTTAGAATTGGTTGATGGATGCAAAATTAGTAACAGTAAAAATGTGTCATTGCCAGGGGCTATATAGTAGAAAGTGGTTGAGATATTATTAACGCATTTGAACGAACGTTTCATTTATAAAACAGGTGACTATAACCAAGAAAAGCGTCACGGTACCAGACGAGGATGCGTTTAGGGTTAACATCACAGTCGATTCTACCGTGCAGGAGGTATTGGTGTCTATAGTCGGAGACATGGCGGCTACCAACGTAATCATCGTTAATCCTAAAGGTGATTTGAAACTCTTTCCAGTTTTGACCATGTTTTTATCACATTCTGATGAAGATGTAGGTTAAGTTGTAGGCCTTCACCGTAATTTATCAAGATGTCCAAAGTTCTCGCAGTTCGCGTCCAATTTGGCAGCTGCGACTGTGGGTCTTGCTTAGGGCTATAATTATATGCTTCAACGCATCTTAGCTTGTTGATCTATTCACAGCTGTTTATTTACTGTGTATTTGTATTTACCGTGGCCGATTTTCCGATTATTCAACTCCTATCAAGGGTCCGCTCATCGGAACCATACATACTCAAACGAGAGATTTTGACAAATGGTGATACCGCAGTTATCTGTACTTAACTACTCGTTATATGTCACGATCTAACTGATTTTCTGGACTACTGTTTTTCCTTTTGGCCGATCAACATGAACGTTACCAATTATTTACTTATCAACAGGTTATCGGGGCTCGCTAAGCGACGAAGTAGGGGTAGACGTGTTTACTCAATCCGACAAACAAGTTGTATTCAGCATCAACACCACCCAAGAGGACACCAGAGGGGTGTGGGTCGTTGAGGTGCAGAACATTTTGCAAAATTCTCAGTACAGAATCAAAGTGTCTGCTGACAGTGTGGTCGACTTTAGTTTCAACTTGCTTGAGCTTGATGAATCAGGAGCTCTTTATCCCATTGATGGTCTGCCGATAGAAGGTAAGTCTCAGTTTTATATGTTATTTGGTTTTACTCGTATCAGACACCGATGTGTGTAAAGCACTGTATACTCGGTACTTTCTGATCCTAAGTCCCGTGAAAAAAAAAAATCACAAGCATATTACTTGGGTAAAGATTTGAACGCACAACCTTTACCGTTCAAGAGCAGAATGTTTTACCACTATGATGCCGAGAATGCCCGGTAGCTAGAGGGAGTGTTTAATGCTTGAGTTTATTTAAAACACTCGATATCGTGAACACTTTCTCTAAGGGGATTCTCTGAAGATGATGCTGCAAGTAAATGCACCAGAATATGTCCGTTCCGTTAGCGGTGTGTACCTTCTCGACACAACGGGGAACGAGACGCTCTTCACCGGGGATGTCGAACCAATAGCAGGCAGGACTGCCGGACAGTATTTAGCCGAGATTACTGTCCCTCAACAGGTGAGTTGTTTCAAAGGAAGAGATAATGACAAATATACACACCACCATAATTGAAAGGAGTGCTTTGCGATGTTTTAGAGTTGATGAAAAAAATTAAGTAATTTGTAGTATGTGATAAAGTAGTATGTAATCAGAGTGAATTATTTTGCCCAATGGTATAGGCGTTTGTCGCAGTGATCCGTGGCGTGGACATCAATGGTATGACCTTCGTGCGTACACAACCATCAGAGGTTCAAGTCGTGCAGGTCAAAGTGGAACACGTGCTTGGAACCAGCACAATAGGTCAGTATATCCTACCCTATAGTGGTAATAGGAGTGGACGTGATTTATTCGTCAGTGTTCCACTTATTCTAAAGCTATAAACAAGAGGATCTGGAAAAAAAATCCTCGCGGTCTCATCACCCCATCACCAACAACTCTAATGACGCAATCGTCAAAATGGCTCCTTTGGTCACCCCAAATATACTCGCCCACTAGATTCTCCAGTTACAATGACAAACATGGCGAATATAATAAACTGATACGGACCCCACCCATAAAACTTGTAAAAAATATTTTTGCAAACCTATAGTTTTCAAGTCAACAGTCATAAAGAGTCACTGAATTGGACAGCGCCATCATTTATTTACCAAATAATATATTTTACAACATTCTACCTTTTGCAGATACTATTTATCCAGGGGGTAATGCAAGCTTCTATTTTCAACTCACGAACAGCGGTCCTACAGATAATATGACTATGAGTGTATCTGTATCGAGTGAAGGATCATCGGCCGACGTTTCAGCTGTAGACTCCACGGTTCAAGCAACCGTGGTCCCGGACTCGGCAGAGCTTGCTACGGGTGAGCGCCGGGAAGGTGTGGTCACTGTCTCTGCTGCTGACGGTGTAACAATTGGTACAACAGTGTAAGACTCATCCACTAGTCCTTTTTTGCTTTATCGAATAGGTATATTTTGTAATTATATCTCCGTGTGATGTCAAATTTGCCATTGATTGTCGAAGCACTTGTCTATAATTATTACCACCTGTGACTGTGGCTGCACGCCATCGGCAAAGAATTAAGTAATAAAACACAACCCCATCATGTCATTATTTTTGTTGTATGCACACAGGAAAGTTACCCTGACCGTTCAGAGTTCCTTGACCTCTGTCCTGAACTTCCTGTCTGTTGACGTCACTGTCTTTGAGTTTCAGAACGATACTGCTCTTCAGGTGAGCTTCGACACAAGTTATATTCCATAGAAAATGGCAATTGCAATGTAATAATTTAATACTTGTATCGTGCCTAAGCACGGGATTCGCGTTTACGGGATAATCAAAATATATGGCACCACCAAGAGTTTCAATTGGAGATGGCATTGTTTTCACAGTGTAGGCCTTTTGTTGAAAGATTGTCCACAACTATCGCAAGTTTATACAGAATCCTTGTTAGTCGCACCAAAACATTATGTTTAAAGCTGCAAAATGGAGACTGTCTTAGTAATAACAAGTTTCTTTGTTATTAGTTCCGATTTTCTGCTATAGAAAACTTCCCTTTGGGTAAGCTAGTGTTGGCGATTATACAATAAATAAACGCACTGTCCATGGTGTAGCGTTATTCCAATGATTCAATATTGTGTTCTTTACAAATCAGGACAATCCGGACCTTGATGACTTCATCAATCCAACCTGCACCACATTGACTACCAGTAAGGACTGCACTGTAGACCAGATGGACAATAATTGCCAAGATCATGAGTGGTGGGTCCGATTCCAGGCAACTGATGACAGGATTGTAACTGAAACTATTCTAGAACCAGGGCTCGGACGGGACCAGACTCTTGATTTTGAAAGATTCGGTCTCAATGATAATATTGCCCGCTACACGTAAGTCCAAAAAGCATTGATACATTTTACCATGTTGAATAATCTTTTGAATAGTTAGTATTTTTAATCTGATCTTCCATTTTATCCTTCTCTGTGTTGATTTTCGTTTGACACTTTGCTTTGAAGATCGACCTGTTGTTGCCCGAGGTTGAACATTACTGTTAGAGATGGGAATGGGAACACTGCTCTTTGTGGCGTTGATTTTTACACTCCAGTAGCGGGAAACATCAAGGAGCCTGTCTGCAATGGCCCGGTAAGTTGACTCAGATTGCCATGATAATACGCCTCTCTTAATATTCATGCATGACGTCATAATTCTTACCTAAAATGGGGCTATAGGCGCGCGTCCGCCACCACTTGCAGTGGCTGCGCCTATGGCCTCGTTTTGGGTTAGAATTGTGACGTACTCGAGCATAAATATTAAGAGAGGCGTATATGGACAGAAATAAAGAGTTTCTTGCATAATGCAGTTCTTCCTGGTTTCTGCCAGGAAATGTTGTCTCCTTCTGACGGAGGGAAAACAAACAGTGTTTACATATATGAAAGATCTAGAATTCAGTTTGTCGAGAGACTTATTCCACTTTTGTTTGCTTTTAAACTAGAATGTGCTCCATTAGTCTGCAGTGTTGACAGCTTTCATAACAGTGAGTTCACTTTAACGAGACTTGTTTTCTTTTCTTGAATGCAGATACCCTTTGACGACCCCGGCTTGAGTGTCGGCCTAATCGTCGGTATTGCAGTTGGCGCTGTTGCGGCAGTTGTCTTCAGTGTTGCGATCATTGTATTTCTTGTGAAGTATTGTGGTGGGGGAGGTCGTGAACGTGCCAAGGGGTTGGTTACCCCAGTGGATATTCCTTCCACACCTGTTACGAGTAAGCGAAACTTCAAATATCCTATGACTGGTGCGGTGTAATGTTGTAAGCCATAACATCGGTCCGTATCAATTATTAGAAGTGTTTAGTCAGGACTAAAGATCAGGCTTAGGTGGGTAAGCCATGTCAGTCATCTTGGAGCTTTATGGCTTCAAAATAGCTGGAATAACTCTAGCCTGAAGCCGAAGTGTTTGTGCCTGTGTTTTGTTTTAAATTTACCCAGTCAGTTTCTTGTGTGGCTTATTTCAACCTTGATAACATATTTTTGTAAAGACACGTAGCATCATTATGTTGTGCAAACATCCTATATTTATATCACATTTTAATCGATCTAAAGCACTCCGAAACATGAAGTGCCGATTTGTGACTGGTATCCTGATCATTTCTGCTAGCAATATTTTCTGCTTATATATAGCAGCTCTGTTGTTTCAGCAACCATCGATATCGTTTCTCAACATCTGCTTTTTGTGAGGATGAAAATAATGTGTGAAGCATACACGCAAGTTTGAATAATGTCCCTTTTGTGAATACGAAAGTATACTGAATAGTGGTGTGGACTTGGTGTTTTGTGGGACCCTCTTGTTTTAAAATGTAAAGTTATCTTTAAGTTTGAAATAAATAAAACAGTTTTTGTTTGTTTGAGCTGTATGCGCTTAGAAAGTAGAGCAGTTTGTCATTCCGTTTTCCGTGTATGTTTTCTTGTGGATCTCTTGTAGCTGAAATACATGAAATTATTTATTTGATCAGTGTAATTTTTAGACAAGTATGAGGTAAACTGCAAGTTCTGACAGTACTCAACTAAAATGAGCTACGCATAAACGGCTGGTAGTGGTTCAGTTTATTCCTGTTTGTGTAGTTGCTGAAAAGCCTGCGGATGCAACAGTCTGTACAACTGTTAGGAACTCGTATAGAGTTGTTTACGCAACCTTTAATGTAAGTCCCAGTATGTTAACCGGTGGGTCGCGAGTCTTGTATTAATGAGCCATTGTTCCCGACCTGCATTTGCAGAAGAACATATTGGAATTCCACAATTATTAATCAGTTGTTTAAAAGGACGAACCATGCTCGCGGCTCGCCAGATTCTCAGCTTTAGTTTCCAGAGACTGACGGTTGATGACTGTGGCTAGCAGCTGTGAGGCGTGTCCCCGGAGACTTCTTATATCTCCTGCTAGCGCACTAGTGAGTCCTTGACGGTGCCTACTTTTGTCTGCAGTGATGACGACCCCCGTTCCTGATGGTACACCTTCTCCCTCCCTTGCTGGTTCATCCATTACACACTTTGATGTCGCGCCGCAGAAAGCATCTCGCAGATCGCCCACGACTGGACCAACCACGGGACTACCAAACCCCATGGCAGCCAATATGTTCATTGTATTTATTTATATTCTCATTGTATTTAACTAATTCGACTTCCCATTATGCTTATATATTTTGAAGCACTGAGTATGCATTTCATTCAATGTCTTATATGTAGTTGTTCTGAACCTCGACTCCTATTTATATTTATTCAACCGCGGTTTTTCCCTTTAAATTATGTTAAGTTGTTCCGTTGGATTTGTTGGATTTGTTGCCTCGTTACACAACAAATAAACTGAACCACTCCTGGTGGTGTTTCATACAGCTTTACAATAAATTGTAGACTAAGATTGATTCGACTTAAGATTGAAACATAAGATTAATTGTTTCATGTTCTTTATGAAACACCCCCTGGCCTTTTTACAATTTATGAGCATAAGTTTTCAACATTCTATTATTATGACTGACATTATCTGAGTCATGTGTTTGTGTCAGAATGCTTAACGTTAGAATAAGTTCTATGTTTGTATTTTGCTGGTTTTTGCTCACAAATTTCAAATGGAAAGAAATTTACCTAATTTTAATGTTATTTTGTTTTGTAATATAGATCAGTATTCAATAAATGGTTTGGATACAAACAATTGCAGATTTGTTGTACTTTGTTCCACTTTTTGCCTAGAAGACTTGAATGAATTCGAAGTAAATTTTACAAAACACCCCCATTATAGTTGTCATACGGTTCTTGTTGTAAAACATGTAGGTAAGTGTAAATTTTACTAACGGATCCGGGCGCCATTGTGTCCAGAAAAACGCTATTTTTTGTTGAAGGAAGTACTTCAAAAGGCACGAAACCAAGGTCAATTTTGACTCGACAGGCCTGGTATCGTTTATATAAAGAACTGCTTGTTGTTATTGTTGTCTGATTTTTCATGAACAATCCGATAACAAAGTTATTTCAAAATGTCAAAGAAACGCATGATTCAGAAAAGTTGCGTTCTGAGAAAAACAGGTTGGAAAAGTATGGAAAGCCATAACTACAAACCAAAAACAGATTGCCACAGTTTGTAGCAGTGTTACACAAATATTCAAAAATAGTGTTGAATTTGTTGGAAACAAATCAACCAATCATGGAAGGTATTTCCGTTCATGAATCTTTACAGAAAATGTTGAATTTGGTCACATTTTTTAACACGATTGAATGTTTTGCTAACATTCGGCCGTCCATGCCAACCGGTGCACTTTGTTTATCAACAAAAGAAAGGTCTATAAGGCCTATGCAATATGATTTCAATACATTGGGGCCAACTTCATTTTGTTTTGCCCGCAAGGGGTTTTCCCCAATTGAACCCAGACAGTTGTCGCGCAATGTAAATTTCAATTGTGTTAATTCTTTTGTGGTAGTTCTCACCCTTTCTTATCTCGACACAGTGGTGGCACACAGTACAAAAATAGTAGGCAACCTGGGCACATTATTGTAACTCGACATGGAACCAACAGCTATGCTGCATGTTTTGATCTTCGCGTCTCTGATAAGCCAGAGCGTGGCGTTCTTGCCTAGCCGTACCGGCACTACGCTCCCAGGCACGGACTATACCCTGACCGATCTCACGGTAGCTGGTATCGTCCGTGTAGTAGCAAGGTACTTTGAAGACAGCAACCCGGACCGGTATACTCCCGGAAACCTGACAAACCTGGACCCGCTGACTCCTTCAAGTCTGTTCCAAGCTCACTATGGTGGTAACGTTATTAACGTTATTAATTGTTTTCATTGGCTCAAGGACTTAATTAACAGTTTGACATTGAATTTTAATCCAGGGAATGTCTTTGCAATTACCCAGCTTTGTGATAGATCATAAAAGTCTGTGATGAATTTTTATACAGCGTATAAAATCGGATGTCAATAAAATAATACGCGACCGTGAGAGAGTCACAGACACAACATTTGGGAGCAATTTTCGCCTCTGTGGAAAGATCCTAACATTTCCATGTAGGGGTCTAGGCCGATCAAGTCTTTGGTCTCCATTCAGGGTCACCATACGTACTGTTCAGTAAGGTCTTTTTGTGTTTCGTTTTGACGAATGTGGGAGTGAACAGTTGCAACTGTGAACATTTTGGCAGCTCTATCACGATAGAAATCAGTGCCATTTAGTTGTACAGAATGTGCTAGATGAAGTCTTAAACAGAAGCTTAAAAATTGAGAGAAAAGGGGATAAATATTATTGAAATAATGAGGCTAGAATAGTCTTTCCGCCGGGTAAGTTTGAGTATGCGTGAGGGGGTGAGTAGGTAACCACATTCAAACCGGGGACCTATAACAAGAGGACAATAGGTCCACGGTTGCTATCACAAAGGAAAGCTTTGTGGTGCACGGTTGCTATCACAAAGAGTTGAACAAAGGAGGGTTCACGATTGCAGGCTGTTACACACTTGTGTGTGTGTGTGTGTGAGCGTGTCTACTCGTTCAAACCGAGGGCTTTAACAAAAGGAATCCGGGTGTTTGACAGAGCGAGGACGTCCTCACTTCATTTTCGTGTACAAACCCAATGGAGACGTCGCCAAAAAAAACCCCCTATGTCCAAACAATGGGAGAACAAAGAGAAGTCCTCGGTAAGCGGGATTCACAAACAGAGTAATGTCGATTGTCGCTACTTAATGGCGACCGAAGTAAAGACAAAAAGGTGTTACCGTAAAACAATAGGTCTCAAGAGAAGAAAGCTAGACTGGGATGCTCAACAAGGAATTTTGTGTACAAAGCATATGGCACAAAAAGTACAGGGACAAAGAAAACAACAAAATATGTCTCTACATGGATTTGTTTTGTTTATTTTATATATCTGTGTTTAGTATGTGCATCGCTGGGAAAATTTGAAGGCGCCATCAACGCGATAACAAATCACAATATTCGCAGGGCCAGTATGTTTTCAGACAAGGCAGAATGGCATTTCAACGGCAATCGGATAAATGCAGGTTGGTGTTTCTTTGTAAAAGACTTTACTACGCGACATTTTTTAAAGGCAAGACTGGTAAGGATAAAACACAACTGTTGTGTATATATAAACAATTTGCTCCCGGTTCATTTAAGTCCATCTTCGTATTTTACTCAAGATGAGACAAACTTATTCCGTACTACTGATATTTATAGAATTGATGTTGTTTCTTCCAATTATCGTAAACTTCTACCTAAAATTGTCAACTCCCTTCCTGTTTGCCTGAGAACTGAATTTACCAATGTATCTAGGAAGCTTTCCTTAGCCATCTGAATAAAACGTTTCATTTGGACAAGTACACAAGTTTTCTGTTCACTAACTTATCATGTCATTCATGTTCTAAATCAGCAGGGCATTATAATAATTCATTTTCCTTTATCATATTTTAATTCATATTATTAGTTAACCTATTAGGGAGAGTACGTTATCTTTCTCAACTTTTTTCCTGCATTTTTCCATGCAATTTAGTTTTAAACTAGTTTTCATACAATTAACCAATCGCAGTCTAGGTACTCCACTACATTCCTCCTCCGGATTTTACCTCCATTTGTATCTGTTTACATTTTCCTTTCACATTTTTAACTGTTGCTATTTAATGTGTTTTCAAGTATGTTGTGCAGATGGAAATAAACCAAATAACCAAACGAACAAACAAACACGAATGAAAGTTTTTTTCAAGTCAGTTTGTGACATATCCAGCTATGTAAACTGACTTTTGTGTCCAACGTTGAACTTTTTACAGGCCATCAGAAAATGATGGGCATCCGCCAAGGCCTTCTACAACTGCTATTCGTTGGGGATGCGAACGCACCAGACTATGACGCAGCTCGTATGATGTGCGGTCAGTTCCTTCATTTGGCGCATAGTTTCTACTCGAATACCAACTGGATTGAGTTGAACAGATTTATTGCGACTGCAATACAGAGTGATCCCGAGGTCATTACACCTTCCAGAAGTCTTGGTAAGGCAATCTAAAAACCCATGACACAAAAAGGTAGGGTCATACTTGGGTAATTACCCTGAAACAGATATTTGTGTAACTTCTATCAGAATGTTTACTTGTTTAGATGGTAATGGTATAGTAAGCATCCTGCGAATTGATTATATCTTTAAAATCAATGAAAGTATTTCAACAGGTGTGAATCTCCTTAACTCACCACAAGCACATTTTTGAGATTTAAGTTTCCGTACTGAACAGACTCGACGCAGCCTTTATTAGGAGAAGAGTCCCGGATGTCATAACGCCCTCCTACAACGTAAAAACTCTCACAACCTATTCAATAGTTTAACTCACTATTTCACTTTTTAAAATTTGGATTTGCTGTTTAACATAATTGCTGCTAACACCCAAAACTCATCATGATAAAATACAATGCCACCTTTTGAACAAAGTACGTTCCGCTGCATTAAACTCCCGCAAATCTAAACTGTCTGCCTGTAAAGCAAGAACTCATGCTGCTTTGGCAGTCGCGGAGATTTTTGTCCAACCATCTGGGATCATATTGACCAACATAAGACGCTTGAACACGTTCAGACACAACTCCTTGTTCAAGTATTGCATTGTTACAATTAACAATGGTTGTCGAATCTTCAGTTCGTAGTAAGGGACCAAACGCTCACCGGTAAAGCATTCGACCATAGTCTTGGCCTTTTGTCAAGACCATCGTGTCAAGGCCATCGTCAAGGCCATTTGTAAACAGTGGAGCGACTGGAACGAGAGACCACGCGCGTGAGCCGAGTGGCGAAGCCACGAGAGCCTTTTCCAACTTGTTTGCGGTTTTTGTAATGAATTATTCATGAAGTATGAAACGTGCGTTATGCACTTCTGATTGGTTTGGACTTTTGCTACCGTTTCGGGTAGCAAAAGTCGAGATTATAAAGAAACACATAAGAAACCGCAAACAAGTTGGAAAAGGCCCTCGTGGCTTCGCCACTCGCGTGCGTGGTCTCCCATTTCAGTCGCTTGGGTTCGCAGCTCCAAGCCACGAAGGCCTTGACAAAAGGCTACCATAGTCTCTGCCCTTTCTCTATGATTCGTCACTATGAACAAAGTAAGCGCCATGATGACCGGAGATTATGGCAGGAGATTATGTCCCACCACACGGGGAACTGTGCACAACTTGTTTGGGATAGCGCCCTCTCTTGAATCATCCTTCTTCGGCCCGCGTTCATTTTACAAATTAGGGACAGAATCTCTGGGGTACTGAATTCCCCATGACACAAGCACTGACAGACCATGATGGTGTGTGCCCAATGGGTTTTATAATTATTATAGTATTTAATTACGTAAAAAAACATTCCAACTGAAACTGAGATTCAGTATACAATAATGACTGAATTAACTAAAAAAATATTACGTCACAACAAGTAGACCGTGTTTTATTTTGGTTTTATGTTTATAGGCATCACTGACGAATTAGAATATCCTGAATGTCCACCAACGGTAGAAGTATGCAGTGATTGTGAAGGGTCGGTAAATTCGTAAGTCAACATCATTTAGTTTTAATTACTTTATTTTGATTACACTGTGATTTGGCTACATCAATAGTTATTTATTACGTCCAATGTTAATCGTTGCAAAGCATTGATTTTTCTTTACTAATCGAATACGTCTTTCTGATTACAGCTTCTCACCACTAGATTGTTCGAGAAATCTACACGAGACATCTTTATGTGTGGTAGGTGGTTACAGGTCCGGACAAGACTTTACCAAGACAGGTAGGCGAGTCATTGACACGAAAAAGTGATAAAATAAGCCTTGCTGTAACGCACGTCAGAGCCTAGACTTACTAATGGTTCAAAGTCTATGATTTTGTATAAGTGCCTAATGAACGACATCTTCGGTTCAAATGCAACACATGACATGGTGTAATTTTGGTTAATACTCCACAGGAGCCCTGGAGAGCTGTTGATATATAAAACATTGTTAGAAACAGCCCCCTTTGAACCTATGTAGTTTAAGAGAAAGAGGTAATTTTTTACTAGAAAATTTGATTTTGAGACAAGAAGCCTTTTATCTTTCATTATTTTCTTGCAACTTCGTTGAACAATCGAGCCAAAATGTTCACTGGTTGTTAATTATTTCAAAGCAATTGTCAGAATATACCAAGTGAGGATGATGGTCTTTGACAATTCCAAACTATACCCTGCCTGTATGGCTTTACCGCCCGGTACACTTCGAAGACTCAACAGTATTGTTTTATCATTTTGTATTCTATAGTTACCGACCCTCCAACATGTTCTCACGGTGGAATCAATGACCGGTCTAGACGTATAACAGCAACTGGTGGGATCAATAAGGAAACTTCTGACCAAAATTTGTCACCTCATCATTTCCACCACGAACAAGCAGCACTGACGGCAATTCAAGCTACCGTAGACTTCTTTTATCATCCTGGTTAGTGTTCAATGCTTCATTTGTTTTTACAGATCCCATTATTAATCCTTTATACATGTTATACTCTTTTGTTATTCGTAGGAGCAATAATCAACAGGTATGACGACTGTATCGTTTATAACTACATTTATTAATTCAGGGCTCGATTTTACAAAGCACTAAGATTCATCTTAAGATGAGTTGATAATGACACTATATTGATATGTATTGTGACATCACACTTCGATAAGCAATTCAGATTGATACACAGGTAAGATCACTCTTAACTGTTTATGAAACCTGTCCCTGGTTGTAAGCACAAACGTTTATATGACTGGTTTCCACTGGAGCCGTGCATACATTTTGTATGCATACGATATCATTGTCAAACCATATCATTTTAGGTCAAACATCACATTTGTTGTTTCGAAATTCTAGTATTAACCAGTGTTACATGTTCTTTTGTTAATTGCATAAGGCTATTATGAGGTTGATTTGGTTGATTTTTTCGTTCTCAGATACCGGTCTTTATAACTTGATCGGGGAGCAGAAATTTCGTAAGCTGCTGAATCTGGACATTGGGGATCCATTGATATTTGTTATTGATACAACTGGCAGTATGAGTGCAGAGATACGAGCTGTGAAAGAACAAACCATTGATATGGTCAACGCTAACAGAGGAACTTGTTTTGCAGCCTCCAAGTATGTCATCGTACCCTTCAATGACCCCAGTAAGTTTACAAATCAAAATAATAATTTAATATTAATAATAATAGTGTATATTTTTATAATGCTCCATGTCTGTCATAAATGACACTCCTCAGCTGGCGCCGAAACATCAAATTTGGTGGAGCTAAATAAGAATGATTTAATGAGACTGAAATACAAAACATTGTAAGGTAAACAAGGTGAGGTAGCGCATATTGCTGCCGGACCAGCCAGAAACACTGGGGCAATGCAAGCCCCTTCTCTTTAAAGGCACCTGGCAGTGGTATTTTTTCAAAATAAGGCTTTTGTCATGAATATATACATTTTTATGAGTGGAATGTGAATAAACAATTTGCTAAGGTTAAAAAATTGTATTTTTCTTTTAATTACAAATAAAAAAATAGGCCCCCCTTTACATGGCGCTGTTCGTGACGTCAATCGAGGCAGGAGAAAAAGTGTAGTCTGGCCCCGTACATTACGTCTGGGTACCTGATCAGTATGATGCGTTTTCGTATTCGGACGTCACCACCCAATGCAATCCTAGGACAGTGTACAGTCGACTAATACGAGACGCCAGTTTATACGAGGTTTTTCACCGGTCCCGAACTGTCCCATGCGCGTTTCTATGTCTTAAAAACGGAAGATACGAGCATGGTCATAACGAGAACACAGATAATACGAGGTATTGTTTTTCCACCAGAAACATTTCGCTGGTAACCTAAGCTTCACTGAAACTTCCCTTGCACACTACTACCAACGAAAAAATCCCCGGGCTATCCAAGTGTTCGCTGCATAGCGCTGAAAACGACGTCGGACCGGACCACTTTGCCCTCGTTAGCCTAACTTTCGATGCCCGTAACTGCCTATATTTGGGATCTGCAGGGAAAAAAATGCTGGCTGACCCCATCTTTAGTCGTTTTGCTGCATCCAGCAGCAATTTTCGCTGGAAAAATTAAAGAAAAACCCCCCTTTTGGATAACCAAACGAAACGTACAATCTCACTACTTGCACGTGTATATACAACGTAAATGCAGGCAAGTTCGAGTGGGGTCGATGTTCAATCGAGGCGAAGTCTTCCTCGATTGACGTCACAAAAAGGGATGGGCGGAGTCGCCCCCAAACAACTTTATCTATTTTTTAAACATAAATACTGACAAACAATTACTCAAAAAATTGTTTTATTGTTAATATACATATACTCTTATATAAAAATAAAAAATAAATATATTTCCAGGTGCCTTTAACAATAGTGTAACTGGGTTATTTTACGTGCATTACATAACACGGGACCAACGGCTTTATGACGTCCCATCCGAAGTACGAAGCAGTTATGGTTAAGTGCCTTGCTTAATTACACAATTGTCAAGACCGGGACTCGAACCAGCACTGATCAAAAACACCTGAGCTTTAGTCCGGTGCGCTTGACCGTTCAGAAACGACACGCCTATCACAATTTTCTCTGGATCACTGGGCGCTCTCTGCAGGGTGTTACTTTTGATTATTCCAATACTCTAGTTTCCAAGAAGAGTTCTTTTTCAACAGTTATGTTTTCCATGTATTATAGATTTTGGTCCGGCATTTGTGACTACCGACCCTGATGAATGCATCCAGTACATCAGTGGTCTATCTGCATCTGGTGGCGGTGATTGTCCAGAGTTGGCTAACAGTGGACTTGAACTAGGAATTCAAAACAGGTGAGTAATAAGTAATTGATGACACAAGTGTCATGACTGGGATTCGAACCAACACTCTGCCGCTGACAACACCAGAGCTTGGGTCTCTGGTGAACTATAGACCGCTCGGCCACGACACGGCACGATGTGTATTTGTTGCAATTTAAGCGAATGTTGACTATAGGTTGGTTCTTGCATTCAATTCAATTCAATTCAGATACACATTTATTTCCATACTCTATGTAGAAAAACGATAAGTACATGTAATTATGAAGTAGAGCAAAACAAAAATAACAATAAGTAGCAATACGCAGGATAATGTAATAAAAAGAGTATGGGGCTGTTTTGATAAGCTGAAGCTTGTAGAAAACAGCCAGACACATACAAACAAACAAACGAAAAACAAACAGAAAGACACAAAAACTAAAGGACAGAAAAACACTGGACAAAAACAGCTATACTGACACAAGATACATAATGTAGATTAGACGGATAATGAAACGCATTAAACTAATATACAAATTAGCACTTTACTTTCTCTTGTAGTGTGGACGAGAATATTGTGTACGTCTTCACTGATGCTGATGCTAAGAATGAAGACAAAGTCTCAGACATTTTGGCTTTACTTAAGGAGAAAAGAGTTACAGTGAATTACCTACTGACAGGGGTTTGTTCCTCAAGACGTCGTAAAAGAGGTAATTGTACGAATGAATGACCCTTATCAATGATTTTATGTAATTTCTCGTTCAAAACAGATTTTTACAATTAATGTTTTTTATTTTATTTCAGTAGCCTCAAGCAGTACCCCGTCGTCTTCTTATTTGACCATTGCTAGCCAGTCTGGTGGTGAAATCTACATTACAAACAATGCTGGTATAAGAGATCTGGTCCGAGTAATTCAGGGTAACATCCGAGCATCACAGGTAATATGTTAAACAATATTCATAAATACCCCAGACAGTTTCGCTATTCGTATTGATGGAGAGCACGTCACGTGGGGGTGTTTAAACGGCTGATAAAGACATAGCTGGAGCTGTTTAAGACCGTGCTTGGGCCTTTATCGCCCAGCCTTTATCGCACGGCCACGACCCTGCCGGTTTTAAACGGCCGTTTAAGAACTCGTCGCCACTCTTTTAGTTTTATTCCCTTAATAAATACCAAATGTATTTGACTGGTCCCCTTCATTGCATCTGATGAAGTAGTTGTTGCTACGGAAGCTCATGCAGTTTTTATGTAATGAGTTAGTCATTAGTGCTACCACTTTTTTCATTGTTTTATCTACCAGACTAATACGGCTATTTTATTATTGTCTACCAACATGTTAACTCATTTTATTAGAAAATCTCGTAAAAGGTTTAGTGTTGACGTGTTGCTGTTTGACTTGAAAACATTGTCCCATTTATGACAAGACTTAATGTGAAAAATGTAGGTCTGCCGTCACGGTGTGAGGATATGACTGAGTCATACCTGGATATAAGTATAAAACCAGACAATTCATTTTTATAAAAAAAAATAAAAATAAAAAATAAACAAACAAATGTTTTAATGAAGTGACCTATGTTGGTATAGGTAACAGTACTGAAGATAGGTGTAAACAACACCAATCCTGTGGAGATACCAGTTGACAGTACAATACCTGAACTTCTAGTGTCCATTTTTGGTCCACTGGACATAGTGACCATTATGAACCCACAGGGTAAGTTCTACCTCTCCAGTTAATGTGTGTAAATCCTTAATTTTTTATGCAATTAACTTTCTACTCAAAGTTCATTTTTCCAAGAGATAGTTGGTTTGATATTGGACATTGACATAGGTTATACAATGAATGTCTACTTTGCTATTTCAATATTGGACATTGGGCATTCACATAGCCTTTCCTTGTTTATTGTACTAAAGGAACTGAAGGACCACCGAGTGACCTAGGTGCAGAGATATTTACCAGCTCCGCCAAGCAGATTGTCTTTAGCTTCAACACCACCTTGCAGCAATCAAAAGGAAAATGGACTCTCAAACTACAAAATGCGAATCCTGGCTCCGAGTACAAAGTCATTGTCTCTGCAAGAAGCCTCCTCGATTTTACCTTTGACCTTTTGGAAGTTGACCAATCAGGAGATGCGTATCCAATAGAGGGGTTACCGGTCGCTGGTAGGTACCGTAAGCCAATTCCAATTCGTATTGGCATACGATTTCTCTTGTGCGATCAGATCGTTTCCAATAGGCCCTAACTGCATCGCATTCATAGCGATTTCTATACAGAATTACTTCAAATGGGCATTGGCAAGGTTTCAGAAACTGTTATGAAGGCTTTTGTATCTCATTATCAAACTGACCAACATTTTTTTGGTTTAACTTTAGAAGAACAGTTCCATCAGAATAATAGTATTTACATATTTCTTGTTGCTTGTATCTCAAGGAGCTAAGCTCTTGCTCCAAATCCGAATCTCATCTCAAGACATGATCAGATCAATCGGTGAAGTTAGCTTCCATGACACCACCGGTCGTGAGACACTCTTCAGTGGGGTTGTTGAACCAATCACAGGAAGGACTCAGGGATTGTACGTGGCAAATGTGACACTGCCACAAAAGGTATCCTCAGTTTACAACGGAAGATCGTATTCTTTATGAGCTCCCGACATAAAAGCTTCAAGATTAAATTTTCCAACCCCCAAAATGTCAGGGATTGATCCGAAGGGTTCCAGTTAGAGTAGAAACCATTTGTTTATGCAGCTATTGTTTGCTTTTCCGTTAAAACCTGTGTGTGCACGAGTATGTATACGTTCAATTGTTTTTCATTAAATGTTTGTATTAATTCATGTTAAAGGGGATCTCTACTCGACAAGCTCTGCTTTTTGGGGATCCCCTTCCACCATCTCTAATTAGAAAATAATACGTCCAAAGTGTATAAATATATTTTGTAAAACAAGCATGAACTTTTAATACCCAAAACTACATGTATGTATTTATGCCTTGTCACATAATGAAATGAGATGTGGTAAAAATAATAAAGAATGAATGAATAAAGAATGAATGAATGTGGAAAACCTCCACACAACAATTAGTATTCATGTTCTCCCTTATGGTCCCACGTCACATACAGCTACCTAGTCCTCCATTGCCATTGATTGAATAACATACTAGATTTGCACTAAGTTTGGAAATTGTTCACACTTCATTTGGCTCGAATTCACAAATCACTAAGATTCACCTCGAGTTGAGTTGCCTGTATTACCCTCTAGTGATTTGTATTGTGACATCACACTTTGCTCAGCAATTAAGATTGATTCGCAGTTAAGATCAAACTTGGGTCTTTGTGAAATCGGCCCCTATATGAAGGGAGTAGTAGCATCCGAGCATCTCGAAAGATGATGGAGTAGTCCAATAGTGATCACTGTGCTGCACAGCACTGACTTGAGTGGCTGAAGAGTACCACTTTGGAATGGCAAACTAAGGTTATTGTTTTCATACCATATTCTTTTTCTTTTAGGCATTTTTGGTAAGTCTTGTTGGCGTAGACAATAAAGGTGCGTCGTTCCTTCGGACAGAACCAGCAGAGGTTCAAGTTGTTGCATTCAAGTTGGAACAAGTCATTGGAAATAATACAATAGGTTTGTATCAAACAAACATAATGTGTTGTCTGAGTTATTATTTTTTGCACTTTACAAAAGGAGAGTCGTTGAAAAAAAAAAAAACTACCGAAATATACCGTATTTGAATAGCTGCTCTTCATTATTAAATACTATAATTTGTTTTACCCTGTACCGATGTGTGTTAAGCACTGTATACCCAGTACTTTCCCGAGTTCTATGAAAACAATTCCACAGGCACATCGGTGTAGTATGGTGTTCCATATGTGCCACTCCTTCCGTCGCCTTTTCAATTTTGTCCGTCGCCTTTTCAATTTTGTCCGTCGCCTTTTCAATTTTGTCCGTCGCCTTTTCAATTTTGTCCGTCGCCTTTTCAATTTTGTCCGTCGCCTTTTCAATTTTGTCCGTCGCCTTTTCAATTTTGTCCGTCGCCTTTTCAATTTTTTCCGTCGCCTTTTCAATTTTGTCCGTCGCCTTTTCAATTTTGTCCGTCGCCTTTTCAATTTTGTTCCTTCGCCTTTTCAATTTTGTCCGTCGCCTTTTCAATTTTCTTCCGTCGCCTTTTCAATTTTCTTCCGTCGCCTTTTCAATTTTTCAGGCGCATTTTTTTTCTGAAACGGCCACGTGACTGTCACATGATGACCATGTGATGATTTGTTGGCAAAGAAAAATGATTGGATACTTCAACCATACTGTCTATGTACAGGCTTTGCTTAGTAAATCAAGAATGGAACTGAAAAAGGATATTATCGTAGTTATCTGGTCTCGCGACGGACACAATTGAAAAGGCGACGGAAGGAGTGGCACATATGGAACACCATAGTGTAGGGTAAAAACAAAATTATATTCATTATCCTCGATGCAAAATTAACATCTATTAGCCTAATAAATACTAAATACGTTTTTAAGGAATTCGACTGCAAACTATTAATAATCCATTCTACCCTTTCGTAGAGGAACTTTATCAAGGAAGTGAAGGTAGTTTGACATTTAGAGTCACAAACAAAGGTCCGGCAGACACCATGAACGTCGACGTATCCATCGGGGCCAATAGAGGAGCAGTAGAACTAAGTGTAACTGATCAAGTACTGACTGCTACTGTTGAGCCATTGACAATGGAGTTGGCATCTGGACAGACACACGAGGGCGTACTGATTGTCCGAGCTGCGGACAACGCACCGATCGGTACTACTGTGTAAGTATAGATCTGAGCCCAATTTGTATGGCTCTGCATGCTTACCGCCGAATTCTGCGCTTGCGATCACCATTCTCCGCTTACGAAGCAAGCGCCGAATTTTTGTGCTAGCTGTCTGAGTGCATATACACAAGCGCACAAGCAAAAAATCCATGCTAACCCGTGAAATACGGTTGATCGAGGAAGCAATGTCAAAGGCAAAAATTGTTTTCCCTTCTTAATTATGGGGCTGGGTGAGGTTGAAATGTAACTGTAATGCCTATACAAAAAACCTGTTTGTTTCCTTTGTTTGCTTTGTTAATTATTCTTCAGTAAGGTGACTTTGAGCGTTTCAAGTTCGTTATCTCCGGTTGTTAATATTCTCTCTGTTGATGTGACGGTAGTTGAAACACCCTTAATTATTCCTGAAGTAAGTTTTAAAATGATTGTCAATTAGAAATTGTTAATTATTTAACACCAATGGGAGACTTTGAAACGCTAGGTGACAGCAGACTCACTAGGTTTCCATTGTTTACGTAGTTCTGAGCAAGCGCAAAATTAATTACAAAGAACAATGGATTTACCTGGTAAGTCTGCTGCCACCTAGCGTCCCAAAAGTCCCCATTTAGGTACAATATCAATATTACCGAATTATAAATTAACGAGTATTTTCGGGGAGTGGGGTTTCCAACAAAGTTAAATAAAAACCGAGTGACAATTTTGCTTACAAATTAGGTATTTGATAACACCCCTCCAACCTGCACCGTGCTGGCCACTGGAGGGGGTTGCACAGCAGACCAGATGAGCAAGAACTGTCGCCTACATGAGTGGTGGGTCCGAATCCAAGCAACGGATGAGACGACTTTGACAGAATTTCTTCCTGAGCCACAAGTTGGCCTCAGCCAGTCCTTGGAATACGAGGCGATCTCTCTTCGCAACGTAACAGCAAAATATATGTAAGACTTTCAAATGTTTCATTAATTTTAAGAGTTGGGCGCATGCCATTCGAGTAATATATACACTTCACCTCTTGTTAATAAAAGAAAAATCATTCTCGCCCTGTAGAGCCCCGTGTTGCTGTCCAAAATTGACCATCACAGTTAGAGATGGTAGTGGGAACACTGCGTCATGTGGCAACGACTTCTATACTCCAGTGGCAGGAAAGATAAAGGAACCAATCTGTAACGGCCCGGTAAGTTGGTTGCTAGAATGTCTTGCTCTTCTCAGATGACCCACTGTCACTAGACAAACAACTTATAATTCAGAAACTGTTATGAAGGCTTTTGTATCTCATTATCAAACTGACCAACATTTTTTTGGTTTAACTTTAGAAGAACAGTTCCATCAGAATAATAGTATTTACATATTTCTTGTTGCTTGTATCTCAAGGAGCTAAGCTATTGCTCCAAATCCGAATCTCATCTCAAGACATGATCAGATCAATTGTTTACGTAGTTCTGAGCAAGCGCAAATTACAAAGAACAATGGATTTACCTGGTAAGTCTGCTGCCACCTAGCGTCCCAAAAGTCCCCATTTAGGTACAATATCAATATTACCGAATTATAAATTAACGAGTATTTTCGGGGAGTGGGGTTTCCAACAAAGTTAAATAAAAACCGAGTGACAATTTTGCTTACAAATTAGGTATTTGATAACACCCCTCCAACCTGCACCGTGCTGGCCACTGGAGGGGGTTGCACAGCAGACCAGATGAGCAAGAACTGTCGCCTACATGAGTGGTGGGTCCGAATCCAAGCAACGGATGAGACGACTTTGACAGAATTTCTTCCTGAGCCACAAGTTGGCCTCAGCCAGTCCTTGGAATACGAGGCGATCTCTCTTCGCAACGTAACAGCAAAATATATGTAAGACTTTTCAGTAATTTTTCATTAATTTCATTTTTCAGTTGTTTACTAACAGTGAAAAATTTGAATTTCTTATGAGTTCAACAGATGAATCTATTGTTAATTGTGTTGCCAAATTCGTCTTTTTATTTATGAACTTAAAAGAAAAACATAATGTCTGATCGTTCGTGTTGACTTTATTTTTCTCCTGCCAATGTATATTTAAATAAATCAGGTTTAAAATGTTGATGTAACCCTCCCCGGGGTTAAGGGGTGTGTTCCAAAAAAAATAAAAAAATAAAAAAATAATAATAATTTTAAGAGTTGGGCGCACGTCATTCGAGTAATATATACACTTCACCTCTTGTTAACAATTTGTTTTTAATAACTCTCGCCCTGTAGAGCTCCGTGTTGCTGTCCCAAATTGAACATCACAGTTAGAGATGGGAATGGGAACACTGCGTCATGTGGTAACGACTTCTATACTCCAGTGGCAGGAGAGATAAAGGAACCAATCTGAAACGGCCCGGTAAGTTGGTTGCCAGAATTTGTTGCTCTTCTCAGATGACCCACTGTCACTTGACAAACAACTTATAATTCAATTAAGAATATCATTTTTGAAAAAGCATGCAGAGCTATAGCTAATTTTTGATATTCATTAAAGCCTTATTTAATTAGGGCCTATGTATTTATTGTTCAGATTGTGTCCGTTGGTTCCGGCCTTGGCACTGGTGGTGTTGTGGGAATAGTAGCTGGCTGTGTGGTGTTGATTTTGATCATTGTGATCATTGCTGTTGTCAAATTCTGCACGACTCAGGAAAAAAATAAGGAGGAAAACGACCGTGAAAAGAGCAAAGAAGGTGATTCCAAGCTGTAAACGTAATGGATTAGTCCACAATACCTTTCCATACGATAAAGATACACCGCCAGATGTTCTACCAATTTGACTGTTCTCCCGTTGTCTCAAAAGATGCAAAAACAACTTTCATTCGAGATGAAAGGGGGGAACAAATCTTCGACGAGTAGATTAATGCGTTAGAATAACAAATATTCGTTTTGAAATTGTTTTTAGTCTTTCTGGGACAAATATTGGTTTTATGGGACGTTAACGCTAACATTGGAACAATGGTCACAATCGTTTTTGATGCTTTTCAAAGGGTAAAAGAAAATTACGACTTAGTGGCCTACTCGATTAACTTTGCTGTATTATTTTGCTTCCTTGGCTCTTCACGATTTTGTATTGTGCAGCGCACGCCTCGATTGGTAAAACTGGAGAAGTGCGCTGAAAGTTTGTAATGGAAGCGCGTCAAACTGACAAATCATAAAAATTAAAGTAATAAGTAGAAATAAAAGATGGTTACAAATAAATATTTTCGCTAATTGTTACAATTGGTTGGTTACTATAGAAGCTATAGATCTTGACGAACGCATAATTGTTATCATTGTGGAACAAAGTAACTTTTAAGATGTGTTGTACTCAGAATTTACACAAAGAAAGTATTTAGGAAATTTTTGAATTTTTAGAAAATATATAAAAATATTTAGTTTTAGAAAAATAAAAGCTTACAATCTATATACACAGTTATGTTATTATTGAACTTTAAAGTTTGATTATAAGTTCAATTCTTAATAATATATTTGTTTTCAAGAGTGTCTTGTTTTAGGAAAAATGAATACTTACAAGCTTTATCTCTCTGAAAAATTGTGAAGTTTTCGAATATTTGGCCTAACAACTAATACCCAGTATATATGGTAAGTGGTGGTCGCGAGTCTTGTATCAATGAGCCATTGTCCCCGACCTGCATTTGCCAGAAGAACATTTGGAATTCCACATTTAATCAGTTGTTTAAAAAGACGAACCATGCTCGCGGCTCGCCAGATTCTAAGCTTTAGTTTCTATAGAGACTGGATGACGGGTGGTGACTGGGGCTAGCAGCTGTGGCCTCGGAGACTTCTTATATCTCCTGTTAGCGCACTGAGTCCGTGACGGAGCCTACTTTTGTCTGCAGTGATGACACTCCCGTTCCTGATGGTCCACCTTCTCCCTCCCTCGCTGGTTCATCCAGTCTATACACACTTTGATATCGCGCCGCAGAAAGCAACTCGCAGATCGCCCACGACTGGACCAGCCACGGGACGCGTAATTTTTTTTCCCCAGGAGAGATGAGGCCACTTAGCATTAATTTGCGTGTTATAATAATTTTTGTAATCAGCTTAAAAAGGACTGATTTTTGTAGAAAACACGCCAATTTATGCTAAGTGGCCTCATCTCTCCTGGGAAAAAAATTACGCCCACGGGACTACCAAACCCCAGCCTAGATTTTCATTGTATTTAATTGTATTCTCATTGTATTTATTACTAATTCGACTTCCCCTTATGCTTGTATATTTTGAAGCGTTTAGTATATGCATTTCATTCAATGTCTTATATTTTGTTGTTCTAAACCTCGACTTCTATTTGTATTTGTTCAACTGCGGTTTTTCCCTATTCTGGTTCATCCAGTCTACACACTTTGATGTCGCACCGCAGAGAACAACTCGCAGATCGCCCAAGACTGGACCAGCAACGGGACTACTAAACCCCAGCCTATATTTTCAGTGTATTTAATTATATTTTCATTGCATTTAACTAATTCGACTGACTTACCCCTATGCTTGTATATTTTGAAGCACTGAGTATGCATTTCATTAAATGTCATATATTTTGTTGTTCTAAACCTCGACTCCTATTTATATTTATTCAACCGCGGTTTTTCCCTTTAAATTATGTTAAGTTGTTCCGTTGGATTTGTGGCTTCGTAACACAACAAACAAACTGAACCACTCCTGATGGGGGTGTTTCATAAAGCTTTACAATAAATGTTAGACTAAGATTGATTTGACTTAAAATTAAAATATAAGATTAACTGTTATTTTGTTTTGAAATATAGATCAGTTATAAATATGGTTTGGATATAAACATTTGCAAATTCCACTTTTTGCCTCGTAGACTTGAATGAATTCGAAGAAAGTTTACAGTATACAAAACACCCCCCATTATAGTTGTCATTCGGTTCTTGTTGTTGTAAAACATGTAGGTAAGTGGAAATTTGACAAACGGATCCGGGTGCCATTGTCCAGAAAAACTCGAGTTTTTGTTGAAGGAAGTACCTTCGAAAGGTAAAGATACGAAACCCAGGTCAATATTGACACGACAGGTGGTATCGTTTATACAAAGAACTGTTTGTTGCTACTGTTGACTTTTCATGAACAATCCGTTCACAAAGTTATTTCAAATGTCAAACACAACGGAACATATAGCGATCATTTGCATTGTCTGTTTGCAGAGCCACAATACGCGCAAATTTAGTTTTACAGATGCAATTTTTCGAATAAAACCAGAAGTATCTCGAGTTCACTATACAAGCAAATTCCATGGATCATTCACTTTTAAAAAGAAAATGTAGTCTTTTGGGGCATCCTTTTATGTAGCCGAAAATTTTTCTTTTTTTGAAATATATTTGGCACAATCATACCTTTGTTGCCTTTGTAGTTGAGGAACAAGTTGCCTTTTTAATTAAACAAGTTAACTTTCCTTCTCAAGCCTATGAAGTTATTTACAAAAACTTACAAATTGTCATGATTCACGCAACTTGAATTACCGTAGCTCGTGTACTGCGCAGCACAGATTTATGGATCAAACGGTTTCTTGAAGCTGGATTGTTTCTCTTTCCATTGGTGTAACATGAAAGATGATTGGTTAATTGGAACCAGTGCCTTTTTACAGGACAAAAATCATATCCAATGGAAAAGACTGTTTCATAGCATGTGTTTATACGTTAGATTTCAGATCAGAATACGCTGTGTGTGGGTGTGTACACAACTTCTCATGCACTATGTTCAGGAACCGGACAAAATTTGCATTCTGAGAAAAAATGTAATTGTAAGGCCTATGCAGTATGAATTCATTACATAGGATCCGGGTGCCATTGTGTCCAGAAAAACTTATGGAGTTTTTGCTGAAGAAAGTACTTCAAAATGCACGAAACCAAGGTCGGTATTGACACGACAGGTGGTATCGTTTATATAAAGAACTGTTCAAGTTGTTATTATTGTTATTTCAAAATGTCAAGAAAACATGTATTTGTAAGGCCTATTGCAATATGATTTCAATACATTTGGGCCTACTTGATTTTGTTTTGCCCTCAAGTGTTTTTCCCCATTTGGGAACCCAGACAGTTGTCACATACGCAATATAAATGTCAATTGTGTTATAATTTATTTTGGGGTAGTTCTAATCCTTTCTTATCTCGACACAGTGGCACCACACAGTACAAACAATTGCTGCTCGATATGGGGCAGAGGGAGGCCCCCCCTCTATTGTGTCTTCATTGTGTTCTGGGAATCTCAGGAATTCTTTTGAGAATTTTAGGGGGGTGCTTCTGTATACAAGAGGGAAGAGTGTGTTAGGGTTAGGGTTAGTTTGGGGGGGCCTCCCTCTGCCCCATATCGGGCATGGTATAAGTACAAAAATAGTAGGCAACCTGAGCACATTATTGTTACTCAACATGGAACCAACAGCTATGTTGCATGTTTTGATCTTCGCGTCTCTGATAAGCCAGAGCTTGGCGTTCTTGCCTAGCCGTACCGGCATTACGCTCCCAGACACGGACTATACTCTGACCGATCTCACGGCAGCTGGTATCCTCCGTGTAGTAGCAAGGTACTTTGAAGACAGCAACCCGGACCGGTATACTCCCGGGGACCTGACGAACCTGGACCCGCTGACTCCTCCAAGTCTGTTCCAAGCTCACTATGGTGGTAACGTTATTAAAGTTGTTAATGGTTTTAATTGGCTCAAGGACTAAGATAACAATTAGCAGTTTGACTTTAGATTTTAATCACGGGAATGTCTCTGCGACTTCCCAGCTTTTTGATAGATCATGAAAGTCTGTTAGTAATTTGTATTACAGGGTATAAATTTTGATGTTAATGTACTCGACCGCCAGAGAGTCACAGACACAACATTTGAGTGCAACTTTCGATTCCGTGGAAAGGTTTTTATATTTCCAAGTAGGGGGCTACGAAAATCGAGTCTTTGGTTTCCATTCAGGGTCACCATACTGTGCAGTCAGTTCTTGTTTTTGTTTCGATTTGACGAATGTAGGAATGACCGACTCTTAAAAAAAGTTGCAACTGTGAACATTTTTGGCAGCTCTACGACGGAAGAAATCAGTTTCATTTTAGTTGTTACCATAGAGCAAGTTTGGCTGTACAAAATTGTGCAAGATGTAGCCAAAAGAAGTCTCTAAAACAGCAGCTTGAGTGAAAAAAAGGGACGGACCGTAAATTATTGAAATAATAAGGAGGCTATAGGATAGTCTTTTGGGTTAGTTTGAGCTTGTGTGTGTCGATTGCCGCTACTTCTTGGCGACCGAAGTCAAAACAAAAAAGGTTTACCGTTTAAAACACTAGGTCTTCGTTGGGGATATTCTATAATTATAGGAAAGACACAACAAAGATGTCCCCACAGGATGTAAACGATTGAATGTGTGTGTTTTGTTTTTGAATTGTGTTCAGAATGTGCATCGTTGGGAAAATTTCAAGGCGCCATCAACCAGATAACAAATCACAATACTGGCAGGGCCAGGGCGTTTTCAAACAGGGCAGAATGGAATTTCAACGGCAATCAGATAAATGCAGGTTTGTGTTTATTTAAAATTAAAAAAATTCTTTATAGAAATCTTTACCACGCGACCTATTTTAAAAGGCAAGATTGGTAAGGATAAAAACATAATCTAGTTTAAAAGCTTGCTGTTTATGAAGTTCATACAAGAACATGCATTTTTTTCTGTGAAGTATTTCCCTCTGAAATGAAGTCATGTTCGAGAAAACTGTGAAACCCTACGACACAACAGCTGATTTCGGTGGTTACAACCAAAATTAAGGACAATGTGTTTAAATGATGAAAAGTGTTTTTCACTATTTTTTAACTGACTCCCACATCTACGGTGGCTCATATTCGCCAATTCGTAGAGAATACACATTTCCCGCGGTTCGTAGTATAGCGGGAAATAATTGTCTTATAGGAATTCGAGTAATGCATTGTGCTTATCAGGTGGACATTATGTAATAGGGGTGAAGATTGAGGTATAAAAGGAGGTTACAAAGGGTATTGAAGACAGTCTAGCAAGCACTTTCACAGCGTACTTCTCGTTAAGTTTAATTCCATATGGAATAAGTAATGTAATTGATTTAAATTTAATTTTGGCAGCCAAGGTGAGGTCCAACACCTTCTCTGAATGTCTTTGGGCACAGGTTTCCAGAGTAACTTCTCTGGTTTTTCCTGGAAGTCGTGTTCCCCCAATGATGTGTTTTAGTGCAAAGTGCAAAGTGCAAAGAAGGTACAATGTCAGCTTAATAGAAAATTCAGTCTATAGGTGCATGGTATAACATTCCAGAGTATGACATAAAGTTACGAATCCAAAGATTGTAAAAGGTATTTCAGTAAAGTTGGGAACTGAATATAATATGTACATAGTTTAAGTTTACTTATATAATTAAAACAAGGTCCCAACTCAACTGAGCAGACAATTTGGAGGCCCTCGGACGGCGTGCCTTGTTTGTTTTTGTTTTGGAAAGGTGATATATCGCAATAATAATATACGGTGACATAACGCAACAAAATATGGCAAAATTTAAAGCAAAAGCGGCGATATAACGTAATAGTACGGCGATATAATGCAACAGTACGGAGATATATATAAGTGTTATCTATACTCACTGCATAATACACAATAATAACTCTTCCCTATACACAGTTATGGCGTTAGCGAAGCACAAGGAGCGACGCCTACTCTTTTATTAATTAGTATTTTTATTATTCGTAATATGTTTTTGCTAATTCAAGCAGTCCCATATACTAAAACTAGCGAAATAGACTAGACACACACACACGGCGATATAGCGCAGTAGTACGGCGCAATAAACTATGGGCTATAACGCAATAAACTATGCAAAATAACGCAATAGTAATGTGATATCCCTAAAATACGGCGATAATTTTAACGCAAAAATTAAGGTGATTTATCGCTGTAAAAATTCATTAGTTCTCTGGAAATATGAGCCACCGTACACAACAGATTAAGCCTCCAATTTCACGGGTTTATATCACGTAGGCCCTTAACGGTTGATTGCACAAAACCAGAACACCGTCTGCGACTATTTTGACAGCTCTATAAATCAAGTTCCAACATTAATTTCGTAGATAATTTATGTTGTACTTTCTTTTGTATGCGTTTTTTATTTGCTTCTACAGCGCCATGAGCGTCATGCCTGACGGACCTTGGCGCTCTATAGAAGCCACCATTATTATTATAAGGCAAAGTCAACCAAAAAGCTTATGGACGTTTTCAATTCCTACTCACAGGCTTTTAAGGTTCCATCCACTACTTTTCTTGGCCTTATTACTGATAAGAATATGCTATAGAAGGAGAAAGTTGACCTTTTATGTAATAAAGTTTCAAAATGTAATTACATTAATATCAACAGAAATAAGAATACTTCGAGAGTTAAAGACAGCTTGGCGGTTTATAAGAGTGTAGTTAATCCCTATTTAAACAATGGCCTCCTGGCTTGGAGTGGCATGGTAAATATGTACCCCTCCTTGTTCAAAACACTTATAACTTTTCAAAAAAGATGTATTTGTAATGAGTGTCATGTCCGGTACAATACACATACCACTCCTCTTTGTTTCAATTAATACAAACTTCTGAAGTTGGAATATATTTTTAATGTCCAAAATGCCAATCATTACTTTGATTATCAACAAAAAGGGTATGTAAACAATTTGCTCCCGGTTAGTTTAAGTCCATCTTCGTATTTTACTCAAGATGAGACAAACTTATTTCGTAATATTACTGATATTTATACTTATAGAGTTGATGTTGTTTCTTCCAATTATCGTAAACTTCTACCTAAAATTGTCAACTCCCTTCCTGTTTGCCTGAGAAATGAATTTACCAGTAAATCTAGTAAGCTTTTCCGTAGTCATCTTAAAGAGTTTAATTTGAACAAGTTCACAAGTTTGTTTTTTTGCACTAACTTATCATGTCATTCATGTTCTAAATCAGCAGGACATTATAATTCATTTTCCTTTATCATATTTTAATTCATATTATTAGTTAACCTAGGGATAGTATAATATCTTTTTGAACTTTTTTCCTGCATTTTCCCATGCAATTTAGTTTTAAACTAGTTTTCATACAATTAACAAATCGCAGCCTGGGTACTCCACAACAGGAGGACCATTCGTTCGTACTCTGGATTTTACCTCCATTTGTATCTGTTTACATTTTCCTTTCCCATTTTTAAACTGTTGTTATTTAATGTGTTTTCAAATATGTTGTGCAGATGGAAATAAACAAAACAACCAAACGAATAAACAAACATGAATGAAAGTATTTTCAAGTCAGTTTGTGACATCATTATTGCGTAAAACCATGTAAACTGACGTTTGTGTCCAACGCTTAACTTTTTACAGGCCATCGGAAAATGATGGACATCCGCCAACGCCTTCTACAACTGCTAACCGTTGGAGATGAGAACGCACCAGACTATGACGCAGCTCGCATGATGTGCGGTCAGTTCCTTCATTTGGCGCATAGTTTCTACTCGAATACCAACTGGATTGAGCTGAACAGATTTTATGCGACTGTAAAACAGAGTGATCCCGAGGTCATTACACCTTCCAGAAGTGTTGGTAAGGCAATCTAAAGACCCATGACACTAAAAGGTAGGGTCATACTTGGGTAATTACCCTGAAACAAATCATTGTGTAACTTCCATCCCAATGTTTACTTGTTTAGGTGGTAATTGTATAGTAAGCCTCCCTGCGAATTGTTTCGTCTGCAATGCCCCCCGTTGATTATATCTTTAAAATCAATGAAAGTATTTCAAAAGGTGTGAATCTCCTTAACTCACCTCAAGCGAATTTTTGAGATTTAAGTTTCCGTGCTGAACAGACTCGATGCAGCCTTTATTAGGAGAAAAGTCCCGGATGTCATAGCGCCCTCCTACAACGTAAAAACTCTAACAACCTATTAAATTTAATGTTCAATAGTTTAACTCACTATTTCACTTTTTAAAACTTTGGATTTGCTGTTTAACATAATTGCTGCTAACACCCAAAACTCATGATAAAATACAATGCCACCTTTTGAACAAAGTACGTTCCTCTGCATTAAACTCCCGCAAATCTAAACTGTCTGCCTGTAAAGCAAGGACTCATGCTGCTTTGGCAGTCGCGGAGATTTTTGTCCAACCATCTGGGATCATATTGACCAACATGAGACACTTGAACACGTTCAGACACAACTCCGTGTTCAAGTATTGCATTGTTACAATTAACAATGGTTACCGAATCTTCAGTTCATAGTAAGGGACCAAACGCTCACCGGTAAAGCATTCGACCCTATGAACAAAGTAAGCACCATGATGACCGGTGTGGCTGGGGATTCTGTCCCACCACACGGTAGACTTGGTTCCAAGTCTGTGCTCGTGGTTTTTAGTCTACCTGACAGCCAATACATAATTGCCTGAAATAGCGCCCTCTTGTGGATTAACCACCGTCTTTGGCCTACGATCACAGACTTGGGAACATTGTTTTTCGGTTTGTACACACCCTATGGCGAATTAGTCCAAAAGTGGACGGAACACTCTGATTGGTCAGAATCTCAGAAGCCGTCAATAAAATGCACATTCAAACTTGACCGTTTATACCACGGGATATAGTAAGAAATACAACATTGAATCACATGTAACTAATCTGCCTCTGCTCAGTGATTCAACTTACAGTTTGGAAACAAAAAACCCAAAGTGATTCTAGTTTTTAAATTCAAAATAAATAAAAACGTTGGGAAAATCATTAGACGATTCCATTCAAATAAAGGGAACACAGTTTTTCGTCTAGTAGGGATCAGGTTATTTGTTATGTTTATTTTTCAATATTTTAAGAATACATCTAGTATTATTTTATGTATAAATTAGAAATAGCATACGTACAAAGCACTTTAAAATAAAAAAACAATGACTCAATCGATTTTACAGAAAATGCTGAAGTGATTATAACCTATTGGGAATAGACGCAACCAACAGGAGTTTTGTGGCCTCCTGATTGGCCATCTCTCTGGCATAGTGTTGTTATGTAAAATGTCAGTTGTGAATAAATGAATATCCCATATACACAAGGGGGTCAAGTCTGAGATTGCGAGCTGAGACCGCGTGATAGCCATTCTGCGGGGGAAATTTTGTGTGGCTGATGCAGAGAAATAACCGCGATCTCAGACTTGAAATCAAGTCTAACCACACGGCGAACTGTGCACAAACTTTTTTTGATAGCGCCCTCTTTTGAATCATCCTCCTTCAGCCCACGTTCATTTTGCAATGAGGGACAGAATCTCTGGGGTACAGAATTCCCCATGACACAAGCACCTACATACGACGATGGTGTGTGCCCAATGGTTTTATATTATAGTATTCAATTACGTAATCAAACATTCCAACTGAAACTGATGAGTTTCAGTGTACAACAATCATTGAATTAACTAAAAACTATTACATCACAACAAGTAGACCGTGTTTTATTTTGGATTTATGTTTATAGGCATCACTGACAAATTAGAATATCCCGAATGTCCAGCAACGGTAGCAGTATGCCGAGATTGTGAAGGGTCAGCAAATTCGTAAGTCAACATTATTTAGTTTTATTGACATTATTTTGATTACACTGTGATAATAGTTATGTATTACGTCCAATGATAATCGTTGCAAAGCATTTATTTTTCTTTACTTATCGAATACGTCTTTCTGATTACAGCTTCTCACCACTAGATTGTTCAAGAAATCTACACGGGACATCGTTATGTCTGGTAGGTGGTTACAGGTCCGGACAAGACTTTACCAAGACAGGTAGGCGAGTCATTGACACGAAAAAGTGGAGTATATAAACTAAGCCTTGCTTGTACGCATGTCAGAGCCTAGACTTGCTAATAGTTCAAAGTCTATGATTTTGTATAGGTGTCTGATGAACGCCATCTTCGGTTCAAATGCAGCACAACCCAATGTGCAGTCTGGTCTGGCACCCTGTGTGTGCAATTTTTTATTGATTTTGTATTTGTATTTATTTATTTATTTGTTATTATTACTATTATTATTACTTACTTTATATATTTATTTATTTATTTTATTGATTTTTATTTATATATATATTTTGGGGGGGGGGGGGGGGGGCAGACACCGAAAATGGCTTCTGTTTGCAACTTGCAATTTAAACTCTGTCAATAAACCTTTCTATAGATGATGAACAAACCGCGCCGGTTGGTGTGGACGGCCGAATGTGGGCAAAACGTTCAGAAGATGTTGTGTCCAAATTCAAAATTTCTGCAAACTTTCAATTACCCAAAAATACATCACATGATTGGTTGCTTTGTTTTCAACAAATTCAACACTATTTTTGAATATTTGTGTAACAATTATTACAAACCGTGGCTATCCGTTTTTGTTTTGCATTTATGGCTTCCCATAGTTTTTTAACCTAGGAAAGGTAAAAACCCGGGCTGTGACGTTGCAATAGAAAGGTCTATAACAAATATAGCCCTCTTGTGGATTATTCTGGGGGTAAGATGATATTACTTTGTGTGGCTGAGGCAGACAATTGTCGGAGTCTCAGACTTGTAAGGATACAATATTACAGGAACCCTGAATAGCTGTTGACATATACAACATTGTGAGAAACAGCCTCTTTGAACTAATGTAGTTTTAGAGAAAGAGGTAATTTTTTACTCGAAAATTTGATTATGAGAAAGGCTTCAGATGAAGCCTTTCTCGGTCATCTGAAAGCACACAAATCCTTTTATATGCAACGATGGTGGTTTTTTCTTTCATTATTTTCTTGCAACCTCGATGACCAATTGAGCCAACATTTTCACAGGTTTTGTCGTTTTATGCATTTGTTGGGATACACCAAGTGATCGAGGATACTGGTCTTTGACTCTAAAAGTATACCCCATGCCTGTATGGCTTTACCGCCTTCAAACTGTTGTTGGTACACTTCGAAGCCTCAACAGTAGGCCTACTGTTTCATCATTTTGTATTCAACAGTTACCAACCCTCCAAAATGTTCTCACGGTGGAATCAATGACCGGTCTAGACGTATAACAGCAACTGGTGGGATCAATAAGGAAACGTCTGATCCAGATTTGTCACCTCATCATTTCCACCACGAACAAGCAGCACTAACTGCAATTCAAGCTACCGTGGACTTCTTTTATCATCCTGGTTAGTGTTCTATGCTTCATTTGCTTTTACGGATCTCTGAAACATGTCCATTATTAATCCTTTATACATGTTATACTCTTTTTTTTATTGGTAGGAGCAATAAACAACAACATTTCTACAGTTTGACGATTGTTTCGTTCATTTTCATCACGGTTAATTAATTGGTCTTTTCAATTCAATTCAATTCAATCAACCTTTATTTCCACTTTGGTAAACAAACAATAAGTGAGAATAATAAACATATTAAGAGTAATTATTTAAATCAAAGGCAATCAAGAGCTGATTGAGAAATAAATAATGAATGAGAACAAAAATAATAAAGAGATCAAAATATTATAATGTGATGGATACGTAGCAAACCAATATGGGGTCATTTTCAGAAGCCAAAGGAGGCTTGTAGTGAAATGCCTACTGACAAATACAAAACAAATTACAGCAGAAACAAAATAAGTAAACAAAACAAAAAAAATACAATAAACCTCATAAAGGAATAAGTTGAACGAGAGCAATAATGATAGTGGTAATAAAACTAAAAAGGATAACAGAATAACAACAATGAAATAGGAGGAGTTTTGAGGAGGGACGACATGAATATTATAAACTCCACAGTTCGGTAACAAGGTATGAATGCATAGCAGAAAGGGAGCTAAGCTGAGTATTTTGAAACCAGCAGCGTTTCAAGACCATTCCACAGCCGTGGCCCCCGAAATCTAATTGTTCTGGTGGATAGTGTATGCTGTGCGGGTGAAAGGAACGTAAAGATTGTTAACAGAACGAGTACTGTACTCATGGGTATCATGAACTGCTGAAAAGTAGGATGAAAAGGTAGAAGGAAGAAGTTTAATAATGTACCTGTACATGAATATCCCGATGTGAAGTTTGTTAATTTCAGTAAGAGGTAATGTGTTCAGCCTAGAAAAGAGTGGTGCGGTATGGTCCCGAGGATGTGAAAGTGTGCAAATTCTAATGGCTCGCTTCTGGAGTGTTATCAGAGGAAGCAGTTGATTGTGGCTATGCCCAGACAATATTACAATAGTTGAGATAGGGAAGAATAAGAGTATTATAAAGAGAAAATAGGGTGGATGGAGGAAGAAAAGCACGTAGTTTAGATAGAAGACAAATATTTTTGGAAATAGTCTTGGAAACGGAAGAAATGTGATCGCTCCAGGAGAGTTTGTCATATTAGGATGACGCCAAGAAATTTAGTGGATTTAACAAGACTATTGGGAGTGTTGTCGATGTTGATAGAAGTGTAAGGAAAGTGATTATTTGTTTTACTGAACAGATTACATTTGGTTTTACCAGGATTGAGAGAAAGTTTGTTTGACTTGAACCAAGAGGAGACTTTTATAAGCTCAGTGTTGAGAGATTGAGTGAGAGACTGGAAAGAAGAATCGGAGTAAATGATAGTGGTGTCATCGGCAAATAAAAGAAAAGATAGCAAAGAGGAAGAATTTTGAAGGTCATTAATGTAGACTTAGAAAAGAAGAGGACCGATAATGGAGCCTTGAGGAACACCATGCGTGACAATTTTCCTGGCTGAGGAAAATTTATTGGCGACAGTGTATTGTTGTCTGTCCGCCAGGTAACTAATGAACCATTTAAGGGCACAACCTCTGACACCATAAAAAGAAAGTTTGAAAATAAGGATGTCATGATCGATAATTGTATCAAAGGCCTTGGATAAGTCCATGAAATTCATGGCTCGATTTCACAAATCAACTAAGATTCATCTTAAGATGAGTTGATAATTACACTATTCAGCAATCCTTCACCGATCTTGAACTCTTGATGGCAGCAGATATGCCTCCATTACTGCGGTGTACCTGGGTGGTACTGCGCTGCCTAGCGACTGGTATAAGGTTTGGGCTACACGGCGATCATTTTGATACAGTCGCGGGTTATTGGACTTTCACTGTGCAAATCGCTAAACCCGTCGTTAGGCAGCACAGTACCACCCAGGTACCACCACAATAATGGCGGTATCTGCTGCCACCAAGAGTTCAAGATCGGTGAAGGATTGCTGTATAGTGATATGTATTGTGACATCACACTTCGATAAGCAATTCAGATTGATACACAGGTAAGATCACTCTTAACTGTTTATGAAACCTGCCCCTGGTTATAAGCACAGACATTTATATGACTGGTTTCCACTGGAGCCGTGCATACATTTTGTATGCATACGATATCATGCATTTTAGGTCAAATATCACATTTGTTGTTTCGAAATTCTAGTTTTAACCAGTGTTACATGTTCTTTTGTTAATTGCATAAGGCTGTTATGAGGTTGATTTGGTTGATTTTTTCGTTCTCAGATACCGGTCTTTATAACTTGATCGGGGAGCAGAAATTTCGTAAGCTGCTGAATCTGGACATTGGGGATCCATTGATAGTTGTTATTGATACAACTGCCAGTATGGGTCAAGAGATACAAGCTGTGAAAGAACAAACCATTGTAATGGTCAACACTAACAGAGGAACTTGTTTTGCAGCCTCCAAGTATGTCATCGTACCCTTCAATGACCCCAGTAAGTTTACAAATCAAAATAATAATTTAATGTTAATAATAATAGTGTATACATTTATAATGCTCCATGTCCGTCATAAATGACACTCCTCAGCTGGCGCCGAAATGTCAAATTTGGTGGTGCTAAATAATAATGATTTAATGAGACCATAATACAAAACCTTGTGAAAACGGGTATACAAGGTGAGGTAGCGCATATTGCTGCTGGACCAGCCAGGAACACCGGGGCAATTTAAGCCCCTTTTCTTTAACAATTTAAGTTTAACACCGGGGCAATTTAAGCCCCTTTTCTTTAACAATAAGTGTAACCGGATTCTTTTACGTGTATTACATAACACACGGGACCAACGGCTTTACGTCCCATCCGAAGTACAAAGCAATAATGGTTAAGTGCCTTGCTTAAGGACACAATTGTCAAGACCGGTAATCGAACCAGCGCTGATCAGAAACACCTGAGCTTTGAGTCCGGTGTGCTTGACAGCTCGGCAACGACACGCCTATCAAAACTTCCTTTGGATCACTGGGCGCTCTCTGCAGGGAGTTGTGTTAGATTTGAATATTCAAATTTTCTAGTTTCCAAGAAGAGTTCTGTTTCAACAGTTATGTTTTCGATGTATTATAGATTTTGGTCCGGCATTTGTGACTACCGACCCACAGGAATGCATCCAGTACATCAGTGGTCTGACTGCAAATGGTGGCGATGATTGTCCAGAGTTGGCTAACAGTGGACTTGAACTAGGAATTCAAAACAGGTGAATAAGTAATTGGCACAAGTGTCATGACTGGAATTCGAACCAGCACTCTGCTGCTGACAACACCAGAGCTTGGGTCTCTGGTGAACTAGACCGCTCGGCCACGAAACGCCACGATGTGTATTTGTTGCGATTTAAGCGTATGGTGACTATAGGTTGGTTGTTGCGTTAAACTAATATGCAAATTAGCACTTTACTTTCTCTTGTAGTGTGGATGAGAATGTTGTGTACGTCTTCACTGATGCTGATCCTAAGAATGAAGACAAAGTCTCAGACATTATGGCTTTAATTAAGGAGAAAAGAATTAAAGTGAATTACCTACTGACAGGGGTTTGTTCATCAAGACGTCGTAAAAGAGGTAATGTACGAATGAATTACCCTTATCAATGATATTTATGTAGTTTCTCGTTGGTTAGAGATGTTCACATTTAATGTTTTTCTTATTTCAGAAACCTCAAGCAGTACCCCGTCGTCTTCTTATTCGACCATTGCTCGCCAGTCTGGTGGTGACATCTACTTTACAAACAATGCTGGTATAAGAGATCTGGTCCGAGTAATTCAGGGTAACATCCGAGCATCACAGGTAAGACTGATTGCCCAATGTATTAACTCATTATTAGAAAATCTTGTAAAAGATTAGTGTTGACGTGTTGCTGTTTGACGTGAAAACATTGTCCCATTTATGACAAGACATAATGTAGGTCTGTTTTCCTGTCACGGTATAGGATATGACTGAATCATACCTGGATATAAGTTTAAAACCAAAGAATTAAATTTAATAAAATAAAATAAAATAAACAAACGATCTAATGTTGTGACCTGGTGCCTATATTTGTATAGGTAACGGTACTGAAGATAGGTGTAAACAACACCAATCCTGTGGAGATACCAGTTGACAGTACAATACCTGAACTTCTAGTGTCCATTTTTGGTCCACTGGACAGGGCAGTAGTGACCGTTATGAACCCACAGGGTAAGTTCCACCTATCCAGTTATTATGTCACTGTGTAAATCCTGGAGTTGTTAATGCAGTCAACTTTCTACTCAAAGTTCATTTTTCCATGAGAGATAGTTGGTTTGATATTGGACATTGGGCATTCACATAGGTTATACAATGAATGTCTACTTTGCTATTTCAATATTGGACATTGGGCATTCACATAGCCTTTCCTTGTTTATTGTACTAAAGGAACTGAAGGATCACCGAGTGACCTAGGTGCAGAGATATTTACCAGCTCCGCCAAGCAGATTGTCTTTAGCTTCAACACCACCTTGCAGCAATCAAAAGGAAAATGGACTCTCAAACTACAAAATGCAAACCCTGGCTCCGAGTACAAAGTCATTGTCTCTGCAAGAAGCCTCCTCGATTTCACCTTTGACTTTTTGGAAGTTGACCAATCAGGAGATGCGTATCCTTTAGAGGGGTTACCAGTCGCTGGTAGGTACCGTATACCAGTTCCAATTCGTATTGGCATACAATTTCTCTTGTGCGATCACTTGCTTTGAGGGAAAGATTCGACAAGATCGTTTCCAATAAGTGCATCGCATTCATAGCGATTTCTATACAGAATTATTTCAAAGTGGCACTGGCAAGGTTTCAGTAACTGTTATGAAGCCTTTTGTGTCTTACAAATTAATGGGAAACTACACAACCCTACACAACTTAATGGGAAGCTACACAACCGTACACAACTCAATGGGAAACTACACAACCGTACACAACTTAATGGGAAACTACACAACCGTACACAACTCAATGGGAAACTACACATAACCGTACACACACAACCGTACACAACTCAATGGGAAACGATCATTATCAAAAAGACAAAACAATTTTTGTTTTACTTTAGAAGAATGGTTCCGTCAAAATAATAGTATTTTCATATTTGTTGTTGCTTGTATCTCAAGGAGCTAAGCCCTTGCTTCAAATCCGAATCTCATCCCAAGACATGATCAGATCAATCGGTGAAGTTAGCTTCCATGATACCTCCGGTCGTGAGAAACTCTTCAGTGGGGTTGTTGAACCAATCACAGGAAGGACTCAGGGATTGTACGTGGCAAATGTGACACTGCCACAAAAGGTATCCTCATTTTACAACTGAAAATCGTATACTTTATGAGTTTCCAACATTTAAGCTTTATCAAGATTAATTTTTCCAAACCCAAAAGGTCAGGGATTGATCCGAAGGGTTCCAGTTAGAGTAGAAACCAATATGCAGCTATTGTTTGCTTTTCCGTTGAAACCTGTGTGGGCACGAGTATGTGGAAAAACCTCCACACAACAATTAGTATTCATGTTCTCCCTTATGGTCCCACGTCACATACAGCTACCTAGTCCTCCATTGCCATTGATTGAATAACATACTAGATTTGCACTAAGTTTGGAAATTGTTCACACTTCATTTGGCTCGAATTCACAAATCACTAAGACTCATCTTGAGTTCAGTTGCCAGTATAACCCTAGTGATTTGTATTGTGAAATCACACTTTGCTCAGCAATTAAGATTGATTCGCAGTTAAGGTCAATCGTCTTTGTGAACTCGGCCCATATACAGCAATCTTTCACCGATCTTGAACTCTTGGTGGCAGCAGATACGCCTCCCTTATTGCGGTGGTACCTGAGGGTGCACCACACCAAATAAGCCAGAATTAATGCGCCAAGCTACTTATCATAATTTGTAAACCCACAACTTATTTTTAATTACAACGTTTTGGGGGTCATGCAATTAATAGATTGTGTAAATATAATAATCTATCACAACCTGGGGGTTCTGTGCTTCAACCTTTGAGGAGACTTGATAAATTTAGGCGTTAAAGTTGGCCCTATTTGAACGGGAAAGTGGAGAAGTGCTTCACGAAAACTGGCAGCAAGTCGGTTTTGGAAAAAAACAAATTTTCGCGTTTTTTTCTTCTGGGGTAGTTAGCAAAAATTCCAAACGGCTGACCTGGCAAAAATTGAAAAGAATTCTAAAGTTCAGTCGTCCGAAAATATGTTTGATCGGTTTTCAAGAGGCTGAGAGATTTACACGATTTTTTGAGTATTTTTGAATATTTATCATTTAGCATTGGTTCCTATGGGAGTTTATTTAGTGTGGTGCGCCCTTTATATACAACATGGCGGCGCCCGTGCAGCCATGTTTGTGTTCTGTTTACAGATGTAGGCTTGAAACAACGACAGTAATGAGTTGTGTGGGGGCATTGTGTGTCACTTTGTTGCTGTTTTTACATTGGAAACATCATTTCTTTGACTGTAAACTGTTAGTATAGCAATAATGTTTCTATTTCCTCAAATTACAATACATTTATTAACCGAGAATACTTCAACGTTTCAAACTCAAAGAGGGGTTTGCTTTCTAAACCTTCATGGTTAAACTATGACAAGTAATAAGTATGAGACTGACGGTTTTAGTCACATTCAAAGAATCATGAGCCAACGTGGCTGGTTGAATATGAAAAAAGGAGAGAAAAACCACCAATAGACTATTTGAAGAGGAGTAGGGGGGGTGGTGGATATGGCATCATATGTCAAGTTTCCGGAAGGTGAATGCACTCTGATGCGTGTGAAACCCTAGGCCTAGCCCCCAACCAGCAGCCTAAACCCTACACTATACTGCAAAAACCGTAGCCGTCAGCCCAAACCCCAGCCCCCAGCCCAAACCCTACACCCATCAAGCCGAGTCATGCCCCCAGCCCTAACCCTAGCCCCTAGCCGAAATCATAGCCCCAGCCCAAACCCTAACCCCCAGCCGAGCCTACCCCCAAAGCCCAAAACCCTAGCGGTCAGCCCGGACCCTAGCCCCCAGCCCAAACACCTTATTAGCTTACAGTCTTAACTCTTAACTATAGTCCAATTGTTCCCGTTCACCCACAAATTATTAACCGTAAAGTGTCTGGAAGGGCATTTTGCAACAAGCCCCGCCCACGCCCCGCCCACCCATTCACCCCCTTATCCCTTAAAGCTAGGTAAAATGAAACTTGGAATGACAATTAAACGTGGTAAAATGACCTATGTATATTCTTTTTTGTTATAAAGTTAACCATTTTAAACTCAATATGATTACATGGTTAAAAATGTTGGCGGGTAAGCAAAATCTACCCCCCCCCCCTTCTCAGGCCCTCCCTCTTCAATCCCCTTTCCCTTTTACAGCTTCCACATTAGTTAACCCCCTCTTGTCAATTATTAAAAATAATTGTAAGGCGTTTAGAATCGTATAACTAAAAAAAAGAGATAAGTTTATAACTTGTTGAGTGACTAGGATTTGAATATAACAACTGACTTGTCATTAGAGTGTACACAGCGTGTAATGCATGTTTTTCTTATCGCATTGCTTAGAGTACATGTAAATGCTCTAACATGTTTGACCTTGTTGTAGACGAACGCAATAACATTTCCAATTAATTTTTTCAGATATCAAGTCAGTGACTTATTTTCAACAATTTAAGCATAATTTTTTAACCATAAAGAATAATTAAGTGCCCTTATAGGGTGCACCACACCAAATAAGCCAGAATTAATGCGCCAAGCTACTTATCATAATTTGTAAACCCACAACTTATTTTTAATTACAACGTTTTGGGGGTCATGCAATTAATAGATTGTGTAAATATAATAATCTATCACAACCTGGGGGTTCTGTGCTTCAACCTTTGAGGAGACTTGATAAATTTAGGCGTTAAAGTTGGCCCTATTTGAACGGGAAAGTGGAGAAGTGCTTCACGAAAACTGGCAGCAAGTCGGTTTTGGAAAAAAACAAATTTTCGCGTTTTTTTCTTCTGGGGTAGTTAGCAAAAATTCCAAACGGCTGACCTGGCAAAAATTGAAAAGAATTCTAAAGTTCAGTCGTCCGAAAATATGTTTGATCGGTTTTCAAGAGGCTGAGAGACTTACACGATTTTTTGAGTATTTTTGAATATTTATCATTTAGCATTGGTTCCTATGGGAGTTTATTTAGTGTGGTGCGCCCCTGGGTGGAACTGCGCTGCCTTGCGACGGGTTTACGGGTTTGGGCTACACGGCGATCATCTGATCAGTCACGGGTTATTCGACTTTTACTTTGCAAATCGCTTAAACCCGTCGCTAGGCAGCGCAGTACCACCCAGGTACCACCGCAATAATGGAGAGGTATCTGCTGCCACCAAGAGTAAGATCGGTGAAGGATTGCTGTATATGAAGGGAGAAGTAGCATCTGATCATCTCGAAAGATGATGGAGTAGTCCAATGGTGATCACTGTGCTGCACAGCACTTGCTTGAGTGGCTTAAAAGAGTCACACTCTGGGATGGCAAACTAAGGAAACCGTTATTGTTTTCATATCATATTATATTCTTTTTCTTTTAGGCATTTTTGGTTAGTCTTGTTGGCGTAGACAATAAAGGTGCGCCGTTCCTTCGGACAGAACCAGCAGAGGTTCAAGTTGCTGCATTCAAGTTAGAACAAGTCATTGGAAACAACACAGTAGGTTGGTACTAAACAACGTTTGTTATGTCTGAGTAATTATTTTGTGCACTCTACGAAAGGAGAGTCTTTGAAAATAGTTGTTACCGAAAAAAGGGGGAAAACCAAAACACCAAAATATGCCGTATTCGAATAGCTGTGCTTCATTATTAAATACTGAAAACGTTTTTCAGGAATTCGACAAGAAACACAAATTTGACCTTATAAATACAGTTTATGTTAAACTATTAATAATCCATTTCACCCTTTCGCAGAGGAACTTTATCAAGGAAGTGAAGGTAGTTTGACATTTAGAGTAACAAACAAAGGTCCGGCAGACACCATGAACGTCAACGTATCAATCGGGGCCGATAGAGGAGCGGTAGAACTGAAAGTACCAGAGCAGGTACTGACTGCTACTGTTGAGCCATTGACCATGGAGTTGGAATCTGGACAGACACAAGAGGGCGTACTGATTGTCCGAGCTGCGGACAAAGCACCGATTGGTCCTACTTTGTAAGTAGATCTGATTGCATTGTTGTCTTTATGCTTGTCAGTGTATTGTAACCGTTTTTCCAGTTTACAATGAGTTCCTCCAGTTAATCTTAGACCGTTTCCCACCCCAATATCTTACAAAATAAGTTGTTCTGTTTATCATTACACAAGCATAAGGTTAAGTCGTTATTTATTATTATTATTATTATTTTATTTTTTTTATATATAATTTGGTTTTTACCCTACACGATGTGTGTTAAGCACTGTAGACGCAGTACTTTCCCGAGTTCTATGAAAAAAATCCACAGGCATAATACATTGTCTGTAATTTAATAACTTTGATTGGCTGGATACCTTCCCCTAATCCTTTGCTCCTCTTTTTGCTATAAATGGATATGTTTTTGTTTGTACTTGTTAATGCCTCTGACGAAGGATCCAGTTTAGATCGAAAGCTAAGGCCATCTCCCCTACAAATTTTATATATATTTGTTTTTAAATATTTTTTTTTGCTTATATATTTTTTTATTTATAAGCAGAAAACGAGGAAGCAATGTCAAGGTAGTTATTTTGCCCTTTTATGAGGTTTGGTGAGGTTGAAATGAAATTTTACAGTTTGTTTCCTTCGTTTGCTTTGTTAATTATTCATCAGGAAGGTGACTTTGAGCGTTTCAAGTTCGTTATCTCCGGTTGTTAATATTCTCTCTGTTGATGTGACGGTAGTTGAAACACCCTTAATTATTCCTGAAGTAAGTTTTAAAATGATTGTCAATTAGAAATTGTTAATTATTTAACACCAATGGGAGACTTTGAAACGCTAGGTGGCAGCAGACTCACTAGGTTTTCATTGTTTACGTAGTTCTGAGCATGCGCAAATTACAAAGAACAATGGATTTACCTGGTAAGTCTGCTGCCACCTAGCGTCCCAAAAGTCCCCAATTAGGTACAATATCAATATTACCGAATTATAAATTAACGAGTATTTTCGGGAAGTGAGGCTCCAACAAAGTTAAATAAAAACAGAGTGACAATTTTGCTTACTTAATTAGGTAATTGATAACACCCCTCCAACCTGCACCGTGCTGGCCACTGGAGGGGGTTGCACAGCAGACCAGATGAGCAAGAACTGTCACCTACATGAGTGGTGGGTCCGAATCCAAGCAACGGATGAGACGACTTTGACAGAATTTCTTCCTGAGCCAGAAGTTGGCCTCAGCCAGTCCTTGGAATACGAGGCGTTCTCTCTTCGCAACTTAACAGCAAAATATATGTAAGACTTTTCAGTAATTGTTCATTAATTTTAAGAGTTGGGCGCACGTCATTCGAGTAATATATACACTTCACCTCTTGTTAACAATTTGTTTTTAATAACTCTCGCCCTGTAGAGCTCCCTGTTGCTGTCCCAAATTGAACATCACAGTGAGAGATGGGAATGGGAACACTGCGTCATGTGGCAACGACTTCTATACTCCAGTGGCAGGAGAGATAAAGGAACCAATCTGTAACGGCCCGGTAAGTTGGAAGTCAGAATGCCAGAACTTCCACTCTTCTCAGGTCACAAGAATATTTCAATAAAGAACATCATGCAGAGCTAAAGTTTTGATATTTTCATAAAAACCTTTGGTGTTGAACTAACTTTATTTATTTGTGTATCGTTCAGATTGTGTACGTTGGCTCCGGTCTTGGCACTGGTGGTATTGTGGGAATAGTAGTTGGCTGTCTGGTGTTGATTTTGATCATTGTTGTTGTGATCATTGCTGTTGTCAAACTCTGCACGACTCAGAAAGAAAAAAGGGAGGAAAACGACAAAGAAAAGAGCAAAGAAGCTGAGGTCATGCTGTAAACGTAATGGATTAGTCCACAATAGTTTTTCATACGATAAAGATACACTGCTAGATATTCTGGAATTTTGGGTCAAAAACATTAGTTGAAAGTTCTCCATGTTCAAAAGTTGCAAAAACCACTTTCATTTGAGATGATGAAAGGGGAACAAATCTTAGACGAGTAGAATAATGCGTTAAAATAATGATTATTCATTTTGAAATTGTTTTTAGTCTTTCTGGGACAAATGTTGGTTTTATGAAACGTTAATGCTAGCATTGGAACCATGGTCACAGCTTTGCTAAGTTTGATTTGTGAAAGAAAATAACGACGTAGTGGCATACTAGATTAACTTTGCTGTATTATTTTGCTTCCTTGTCTCTTCACGATTTTGTATTGTGCAGCGCACGCCTCGATTGGCAAAACTGGAGAAGTGCGCATTGAAAGTTTGTAATGGAGCGCGTCAAACTGACAAATCATAATTATAAACTAAAGTAATAAGTAGAAATAAAAGATGGTTACAAATAATTATTTTCGCTAATTGCTATAATTGGTTTGTTACGAGAGGCTCTAGATCTTGACGATCGCAGATAGGTTATTGAACTCAGAATTTACGCAAAGAAAGTGAAATTTTTGAATTTTTTGAAAATCTAGAAAAAAAATATTTTTAAAGAAAATTCAAAGCTTACAATCTATAAACGCGGTGGTATTATTGTTGAACTTTAAAAGTTATTGTTGAACTTTACATAAAAAAATTTGTTCGCAAGGGAGTCTTATTTTAAGAAAAATGAGCTTTAGGCCTATCTCTCTGAAAATTTTTAAAGTTTTGATAGTGAGACATAAAAGGCTTCATAACAGTTACTGAAACCTTGCCAGTGCCACTTTGACGTAATTCTGTATAGAAATCACTATGAATGCGATGCAGTTATTGGAAACGATCTTGCCGAAACAAATGGCCTAAGAACTAATATTGTAATAATTAAGCCCATTGTAAATGAGAGGTCATGGGCTACATTCTCAATAGTTGTATTACCTTCCGGGTTCTTTTAACTGAGCTGAAAAAACGTAATTAGTTGTTTGGTATATACTTTTTTACAGCATCCAGTTTTTATACCTTTGGTAATTACTCTAAAAACTAATGACAGTTAAAACTTACTTGGTAAAAAGCACTTAAGAGGTGTTGATATTATAAAACATTGTTAGAAACGACACCTTTTGAAGTAATGTAGTTTTACTTTTAGAGAAAGGGGTATTTTTAAAAGTATACCCATTAGCCTTTTAACGGTTATAGATAATGTAGTTTTAGAGAAAGTGGTATTTTTTTAAAGTATACCCACTCCATCAGCCTTTTAACGGTTATAGATACAAAATATAGGTGAAGATGTATTGTGTTTATTTACCCGTGTTTTGCCTAAAATGTAGGAATTTATTCTTGGCAAGTTTTTCAAAAGAAAACACGAGTGTAATTTTATTGCTCAACAGTCGGGCAAAGTATACATTTGGTTTTTGGAAGCATTCGATTGTTTTGATGCTAGTATGTAAATGTGTCATTTCATTTGGTCGCTTTTTGAGATATCGCCGAAACTCCGGAGCGAATATTATGTTCATACAGGAAAAATAATCCCTAATAGACCTTATGCGTTGACGTCACCAAGCCGCCTTCTTAGCGGTAAACTGATGATGAAACAATGGAAACGCGCTGATTTGTACGCGCGGCGCACAGGCCATGGCCAATGAACATCTTCCTTTTGACCTCTAGGCGAGGGCGCCCTACTCAAATGACGTCATATGCATAAGGTCTCTAGAAATGCACAATCTGAGAAGCGTTTCTGACAGAAGCGTTTCTAAGATTCAAATTCGGGGGCATAAAAACTGATATATTTTATACATAACCAAACAACTTTGTAAGGAAATGTTTCTCAAAATGCTTTATACTACCGAAAGCTGCTGTAGGCTTCTAACCAATGGGTTTTTATTGCCATTAGTTTTAAGAGTGATTACCAAACGTATACTGTACCTTCCCTTTAATCATACACCACTACTTTGATTGATCATTGAACAACTCCTGGAGAAGCCATTGACTTACAATTGACTCTCGTGTTGTGTGTTGGATCCTTTTGGCATAGAACCAACGACTCAAATATGTTGGCAAAGGGAAGAACCCCCTCGACACTGGCAAGATGAAAGTAATTTTGTTTTTTCCCCTCCAGCGCCAAAGGATAATTTCCTGTCACAGACAAGCGGCTCCTGCCGAATCCTTGCTTGCAGAAACGGTTGCCATTAAACTTTGGTACACTTTTGTTTTAGGAAGTAAAACTAGTATTTTAAACCCGTTTACCGTGTAAAAAAACTTATAAACCAAAATTTAATTGTTTATCACAAAGTTACCCACTCTAAGGGGTTCTTTGCAACTGTTCTTAAAGTCAAATGTAATTCTCAACTTTCAACATTTTGTCGCCATGTATTGGTATTATTTGGATTCATTGGTATGTGTTTTTTCTGGTGATTTTTTTAAAAAACTGAATCTTTAATGTAAGTAGCATTGTTCTCTTATCTTGGATTTATTCCATATCTCCCAAATTGTTCAATGTGATATACGGTGATAACACCACGTTGAAGAAAATGTTATGAAGTGCTAAACCTCCCATGTGTCTCCATTTCCCCTACGGCAATGTCTGAACCAATGTCATAATATTATGTTCAAAAGGATGTCACACCATGTTGTGCCATGGGCGTTTCCCGTTAGACTGTTTCCTCTGCACGTCTTTAGTTCTGCATATGTTGTCTATGCACTCGGAGAAAGTGAACACTACTACGTAGTGAAAAAACAACTCTTGCACTATAATGCATATTTTTGAAAACATTACTCAACATGGAACCAACAGCTATGTTGCATGTTTTGATCTTCGCGTCTCTGATAAGCCAGAGCTTGGCGTTCTTGCCTAGCCGTACCGGCATTACGCTCCCAGACACGGACTATACCCTGACCGATCTCACGGCAGCTGGTATCGTCCGTGTAGTAGCAAGGTACTTTGAAGACAGCAACCCGGACCGGTATAGTCCCGGGAACTTGACGAACCTGGACCCGCTGACCCCTTCAAGTCTGTTCCAAGTTCACTACGGAGGTAATGTGTTTTTTGTTAACTGTCTGTCACGTTGGCTGTTCACCTGACCCACAATTTCTTACTATGCGTGCGTCTGCCAGCTTTTATGCATGTGGGCCCCGTTGTGGGAAGGACAAAAATTCCATAAAGAATTGCATTCCATTGAGATAATGAATTGCAAGGGCGTGTCAATCCATATCTTTGTATACACCCTTCTTACTGCTCATTATAGTGTGCCATTTTGGAAGTAAAATTGCATGTAATGATAATGGTAACACCAACATCTTAGGAGTACGTCGCCCAGCAGCAAACCAAGCGTCTCTCCATACCGTCAAGGGCACTGCCACCAGGTGCACACCCCTTCAACGCAGACTAATTCTAGAAAACAACTAAATAAGGTTATCTACCTTGACACAATATTAAGCAAACAAAAGTAATAAAATGTTACTCGTTGTGTAGTGTAGGCACCTTGGAACCGTGCAAACTCCTGAGGAGTATGCAGACCCGGAATCCAATTGGCTTGCTTAATCAATTATGACACTATCTACACTCACTGGTACCCACCATGGGTGATGAGAAGATTTTAAGCATTATAAGACACAACAGGTGTGTCTGGGATTGAATTATGGATAATGCGATTTGAAATTTATTTAAATTGTTTTCATTATTCTTAATTATTTAGAGTGTGCATCGTTTGACAAATTTGAAGGAGCCATCAACACGATAACAAAGCATAATATTCGCATGGCCAAGGTGTTTCCAAACAAGGCAAAATGGCATTTCAACGGCAATCAGATAAATGCAGGTTTGTATAAAGTAATTCAAACCCAAATAATTTTCATAACAAAGTTTGTCAGTAAACCCTATATTACAGGCAAAAGTTCTATGTACAGACTATAGAGTTATATAATAGAACTTGAGAGAGCACTCGTCGTCACACACAAGTAATCGCGCTGTCCCCTCCATTGGCACGAATCCCTAGATGGGTAAATTACATACAGGTGTCACTTTACAAAATGTTAATTGCGTGAACTTGTGCGTGATTGATAGGTCATGCAGCACCATTTTCTCTTGGCCTTAAAAAACCGATTGTCGGGCAGTGTTACATGGTGTGTACGCCTCTAGTTCTATTTTATAACTCCATTATGCAGTCACAGGCCTGCTATGATCATGGCGACAGTCCCCCTTTAACAAACGTAAAATCGATTGACATTGTGTCACTTTTTGATAGATTGTTTTGAACTGATATTACCATCCAAAAACACACTGTGTTTCCTTCTAATTTTCAAGGCCATAAGAAAATGATGGGCATCCGCAAACGCATTCTACAACTGCTGACCGTTGGAGATGAGAACGCACCAGACTATGACGTAGCTCGTACTTACTGCGGCCATTTCCTTCATTTGGTGCACAGTTTCTACTCGAATACCAACTGGATTGAGCTGAACAGATTTTATGCGACTTCAATACTGAATGATCCCGAGGTTATTACACCTTCCAGAAATCTTGGTAAGGCAATATAAAGACCCAATAACACTTAAAGGGAGGTTTTTACTTTGACCCCGAACAAAATAATTGTGTAATTTCTATCTGAACGTTTACTTGTTTAGATGGTAATGGTATAGTAAGCATCTTGCGAAAATATTTCGTCTGCAAATGCCCCTGTTGATTTAAAATCAATCAAAATATGTAGACAAATTGAATCTCCTAAACTCACCTCAGGAGAATTTTGAAGATTTTACTTTCCGCGGTATCCGTCACGTCTGTGAATGCTGCAGCCAGAGATGCGGTTGGTTAAACATCGTCACCTTGCTAAATGTGCATAGGTTTGACATTCTTAATGAAAATACCGTGAGAGGTTTTTTTCTGTTTCCTCAAAACATTCAGCTGTACTCAGACCAAAAAAATAATAATAATCTACGACACCCTACCTTTAAAATGTGGAATTTAAAACAGTTTAAAACTATTTATCCCTTCTTCCCGGATTAAATCAGCCCTTTTTGTTTAACTACTTGTTTCTAGGTATCAATGGAAACCGGACTTTTCAAGAATGTCCCTCCACGGTGGAAGTGTGCCGGAACTGTGTAGGAGGGTCGGCCAACGTGTGAGTTTACATTACATGAGAAAAACATCACTGGCTGAGTAGTTGAACACCAAACTGTTTATGTTTTGCTGTTTCAGTTTCGATTCATGTTTAGCTTCAACATTTTTTATTAGGCAGGGTGTACCTTTGGTAATTACTCCACAAGTTAACGATCAGAAATTTTACTTTATCAAGAGCACTGCAGAGTTGTTGATATTGTAAAACACTGTTAGAATCGACCCCTATAGTATTTTTTAACCAATATTTTAAAGGAGCACGTTGCCTTCGGATTGGGCGCTTTGGGCTATAAAAAGCGTTTGATGTGAAATGAACATGGTTGGAAAGATATTTTGAAAGTAGAATATAATGATCCGCACAAACACTCCTCAAAATTGTGTGGTTTTCCTTTTGTTCGTGAACTAACACGGTCCGCCATTTTATGGGAGTCAAGATTTTCCAACTAGTCTTATTTCCAGTCGTAGTACGTGTTCACAATCACATGCTAAACTATTATTTTGCTGATCAGAGTGCTGCTGTGGTGTGCTGTGTTTAAGTTCTTTCCTCCTGTCCACAATAAACATATGGTATAAAGAACACCGTTCGTTTCTCTCGGTTAGTCCCATGTAAGTTTTTTTTTACCCTGATTGACGAGGTTTCTTCTTTTTGGACGCGTCTTCAATTTTTTTTTTTTTTTTTTTTTTTGCGATCCATTTTGGCGTGAACGGTGTGCTAAACTATTATTTTGCTGATCAGAGTGCTGCTGTGGTGTGCTGTGTTTAAGTTCTTTCCTCCTGTCCACAATAAACATATGGTATAAAGAACACCGTTCGTTTCTCTCGGTTAGTCCCATGTAAGTTTTTTTTTACCCTGATTGACGAGGTTTCTTCTTTTTGGACGCGTCTTCAATTTTTTTTTTTTTTTTTTTTTTGCGATCCATTTTGGCGTGAACGGTGTAGGTGTTTACATACACGCCTCGTATTCGCGGCGAATAACCAGCCACATATTCCGAAAATAGAACACATTCAACACAGGGACGTGAACAGCAGATGAGCCATTTACTCACCTCCCTGTACTGCATGTATTCCATTTCGCAATACGTGGCTGGTTATTCCGCAAATACGGGCCCAATACTGTGCTAGCTTCGGCTCGGGTAGAGAATGGTATATTACCAAGTGTTCATCTGATAGGTTTACCAGGCAACAGCCTAACTAATGGTCATCGTGCATTTTACCATTACATGGACGATGGTATTTGCGGCTGGAAATACATATACGTTTCGCGGGACAGATGTCGAGGGGTCAGAGGGCGATGTTGTTTTTTTAAATCACCATTCACTAATTATTAAACATTAAAGGTGTTTTATTGCATGAACAACTCTTAATAAGGATAAGGAACACCTCCAAACAGTAAAATTTCATGAGATTTGAAGGCAACGTGTCCCTTTAAATCTGGGCAAGGCTTCAGGCATGAAGCTTTTCTCAGGCTCTTGACAGCGCACAATTCTCTGCACCAAGGGTGATTTTCTTTCATTGTTTTTTGGAAACTTTGATGTCCAATTAAGCCCAAATTTTCACAGGTTTGATATTTTATTGGGATACACCAAGTGTGGATAATGGTCTTTGACAATTACCAGAAGTATACACTGCCTTTAATTTGTATACTATAAACCAAGATGGATTTACATCATTTGTCAATGAAATTTTATTTCCTACAGCCCCGAATCTCAAGACTGTTCAAACAATCTACATGATACAATTTGTATTGCGAGTGGTTATAGGTCCGGGCAAGACAGACCCAAGACAGGTAAAGACAGACTCACAAAAACATATGAAAGATTATAGTCAACTTATCTTTTGTAGGAAGTGCTTTATGTGCAACATCTCACAATTTTGCCATGAAGGATTTGTTTGAGGCTACATCTATGTCCCCTTTTTTTGCCGCAGTAGCGTTTTTGGAAATCTAAGCCCTTTTCACACTGCATCTCTTACCCCCGTGGAATACAGCCCCGGGGATGCTCCGGTTTATTTTTTACGCTACGGTTACCCCGGCGCACTTTCACACTATCCCCGCCTAGGTCCCTATTCCACAGGGTTCCTGTTGCATGTTTCAAGAATATCCCGGGGTTTTACCGCTTACCCCTTATACCTTATACTCCGGAGCAGGGGTGCTATTCCCCAGGGTATGCCCACTTGCCGGGGCAGACAGGGGGCAGACATAAAGCGATCATAGTGTGGAAAGGCCGACCGTTATTCCACGGGGTTGCCCACTGGGAATATAGAGTTGTGTGAAAAGGGCTTATTAGACTAACAATTATTGTACTGCAAAAACTGGGGTGTTAAAATTGACACCATAGGTGTTGTCAAAATAGCTACCGAAAAAAAGAATCAAAATGTACACCATAGGGTATTAAAATAGTACTAACTTCTGCCAACACAATTACATTGGTGTTATTTAAACACCCTAGTTTTGATTCTCTATTAGGTATGTGACAACACCCATGGTGTCAATTTTAACACCCCAGTTTTTTGCAGTGTGCTTTTGAAGACATGATGTTATTTGTAAATGGGATAGATGTCATCACTACTTTTAATCAGGCATTTTTCTATTCGTATATAAAGCATATTTTGACCGATGGCTGTGTTTAGAACCAGTGAGGTTCAAGTTGACAAACGATAACCAGACAAACTCAAATTTTACTCGATTCCCTAGAAAGCTGATCAGTGGTGACGATTTGATTTTGTATTGTTTGTTTTCCGTATACCAGTTACCGTCCCACCAAAATGTTCACATGGTGGAATAAACGACTTGTCTAGATTGATGGAAGCAACTGGTGGGATCAATAAGGAAACTTCTGACCCAAGTTTGTCACCTCATTATTTCTACCATGAACAAGCCGCACTGACGGCAATTCAAGCTACCGAAGACTTCTTCTATCATACAGGTTTGTGTTTTTTAATTGTGATTCACATGATCTTTTGATCACTGTGATAGCCCGTGTTGCCATTGAGATATGGTGGACACTATAGACGATGTGACCTCTGTTTACATTCTAACCGCCCTCTGTTGACAAGTCTTTTGTCCAAGTCATGTTCCGCCGGGCAAAAAGACGCGTAGTCATGGTAATATTGCGTGTACTTTCTAGCTGGCTGTCAAGTACACAAAGGTTTTGCCCGGCGACATGCGCGCGCATCATGTTATGATTTTCAAATGACGTCAGAGGTCACATCGTCTATAGGAGTGCTCTGTTTGATTTGGGTGTAAGCCAGACAAAATTTACCCAAACCTTATACATGTAGTGTCATCAACAGTATTGCGTCTACCATATTTCAAAATGGTTTATTAATGACGTCACGCTCTCAAGCCTCCTTTCTAACGATTTTCATGACAACAAGATTTAAAGTGTACGCTCTAAGAATGAACAAAAATAGCCAACAGAACGTAAAACCCATTGTTGCAAATACTTTCTAGTATTATGTCTTCTTTCTCAGATACCGGTCTTTATAACTTGATCGGGGAGCAGAAATTTCGTAAGCTGCTGAATCTGGACGTTGGGACTTCATTGACATTCGTTATTGATACAACTGGCAGTATGGGTGACGAAATTGAAGCTGTGAAAGAACAAACCATTGAACTTGTCAACACAAACAGAGGAACATGTTTGGCAGCATTTAAGTATGTCGTCGTACCCTTCAATGACCCCGGTAAGTTTATAAATCCGAATTAGATAATGTTTGGATCAGTGAAAAGCTACTACCCGCATTTAAGATTAATTGATCGATATTCCTGAATCACTGGCTTTTAAGAAGAGTTCTGTTACAAACACAGCTTTTGTTTTCATGTTTTAGAATTTGGTCCAGCATTTGTGACTACCGACCCACAGGAATGCATCCAGTACATCAGTGGTCTTACTGCAGATGGCGGCGGTGATTGCCCAGAGTTGGCTAACAGTGGACTTGAACTAGGAATTCAAAACAGGTGAATAAGTAAATACTCATTATATTGAATGAGTGAATTAATACCTGAAGCTTAGGCGTGTTATGGGTTAGAACTTTATAGAAAAGGGTTTTTACGAATCAAACTTGGAATATCCCCCCCCAAAAAAAAAACAAAAAAAAAAAAAAACACACACACACCAAAAAACCCACACCAAAAAAAACACACAAAAAAACCACACAAAAAAACAAAACAAAAAACTCAACAACAACACAATGTCTGTAAGACGAATTGTGTACAGTTTATTGCTTAAAGTTTTAAGACAATCGCTTAGCCAACCGTTATATAAGATGTCTGTTAATGACATAATGGAGGAGTTTTTGTTTTCCATTAGAACATGAGCCACATTGATAACTATTTGTAGGGTTGGTCAATTTCTTGCGGACTATTTCACTCTTTTTTTCTTCATCATGTAGTCTGGACGGAAATAAAGTGTATCTTTACACTGATGCTGATGATAAAGACAAAGAGAAACTTCCTGCCATTCTGGCATTAATTGAGGAGAAAGGTGTCCAGGTGGAATATCTTTTGACAGGAATTTGTCCTTCAAGGCGCCGCAAAAGAGGTACTTAATTAAAAATAACAGGCCATTCTTATTTCTCGATATTTGTAAAATTTTTGCTTAAAGAGATATTTGTGCCAACTTCATCCAAACTTCTTTCAGCTGTCTCTACTGAGACCCCATCCTCGTCGTTTTTGACCATTGCCAGCAAGTCTGGTGGAACAATATACACAACAGACGACGCCGGTATAAGAGGTCTATCGAGGGTTATTCAAGGTAACATCCGAGCCTCTCAGGTGAGTCCATTTAAATTAACTCCAGGTTATCCCTCTCAGGAAGGGTATCTTGTGTCTTTATCAAAATATATTACACACTGAAATTGATTTTTCCCGGTATCTATAATCAACACCGACATGGTGTTAGTTATCACCATTATCGTTGGTGAAGTTAACACCATGTCGTTCTTTTCACATAGTGTAGATACCAAGAGAATCAATTTAACACCGGTGTTTTTGCAGTGTACGTTTTACTGAAAAGGGCAAGAATTAAACAAAGGCAAAGTTTGTTAAATGTTATCTTTATTCTATAAGTTTTCTTAGTTTTATTTCTTATCCTATCTTATGGCGACCGTCATCATGCAAGGTTTTAATAAGCATTGAGTTATTGAATTACACCTCGTGTATGTATAGGTAACAATACTGAAGGTACGTAATAGCACCACCCCTGTGGAGATACCAGTTGATTCAACAATAGAAGAGCTACTAGTGTCCATTATTGGTCCACTTGATATTACAACAGTGAACGTTATAAACCCACAAGGTAAGTGCCAGGAATTCTAATACCGGGATTTACAATACCGGGATTTACAAGTGTTTTAACAGGAGTTTATCTGCTCATTTTCATGAAACATAATTTTTGTCTAGTTGCTTGAGACCTCATATTCCTTGTTTATCCATTTATTGTCCAATTGATCTTTTCTGTTTGTTATTTATTTATTTTCCTGTTTTCTTTTTCTTTTTCATTTAAATCATTTATTTACACTGTTTTTGTTTATTATAATTTGTTTGGTTTTATATTTTCACTTATTTTTGTTGACCGCCTATTCTAGCCACTTTCCATTTTGTTTAACATGTTTAAAGCGTTTATTTTATATCTAGTTTAATTTTATTAACTTCCTTTTTAAATTGTTTAATTTTATTTTATTTTTATTTTACTTATTTATTCATATTTATCTATTCATATTTATTTGTTTATTTTTTTTCCTTGAGTGTCTTCATTTGAAATTGAATTTGTTTGTATACATTGTGCTTTATATAATTTATTCGATTTCATAGTTAACTAATTTTGGTCTTGAAATTTTATATTTTTACTTTTGTTTGCCTTTATATACATGAATGTAGTATTCCTTGTTTAAATTTATTGTCTTATGTCACCATTTAAGCTTGGATAGACAGGCCTTCGGGTCACAGTGTTTAGGTACACTTTTGTCTATCCTGGCCGGCTTAAATTGGTTATATTGTTCTTGATTCTTGTTGTTTTTGTCATGTTCTTGTTTATTAATGTGTCTTGTTGTTGTTGTTTTTGTTGTTGCTTTGTTGTTCCTTTGTTGCTTTGTTGCTTGTTGCCTGTTGCCTGTTGCCTGGTTTTTGTTTTTTTGTTTTTGTTTTTTTCCCCCGTTGTCTTTCATGGTTGCCCAACCACCCCCTCCCTTTTCCTTCCAACTTCGTTTTGTCTTAGTTTTTGTACTGTCGTATTTATTTTTTAAAATAATTTTGACTTATATTTCTATTTTGCTCGATTCTGTTTACTTGTACATACTGTATTTTTTGTGATCTTTATTGTCTTTGAATCTTGGCCGAATAAATAATAATAATAATAATAATAAAGAGCGCCACCAAGAGTTTGCCCCTTACAGGGCCCAATTTCATAAAGCTGCTTAAGCAGAAAATGTTGCTTAACAATTGCCTGCTAAGCAGAAATGAGCAGGATACCAGTCACAAATTGTACATGAGACATGCTAGTTTGGCTGGTAACCTTATTCTGGTAAGCGAAATTTTGTTGTGCTTAGCTACTTTTTGTGCTTAAGCAGCTCTATGAAATTGGGCCCAGGTTGTATTATAAGAAGACAAGTTATGAAAAGTTAGACTGGTACCCAGTTTTTATTCAACAGGGATAGACCTTTCCATTGTCTATATTGGCTTATAATCTGAGGGGGAAAAAAATAAACGCACAATGCGCCAATTGCCATGAGCATAATCCGTAATATACCTATTGTATACAAATAGCTGTAAATCTATTGGGTTGTAATTTTAAAATTTTAATTGTGTAATTGGTCCTGTCCTACTTTGTGTGTCTCTGTAAAAATTTTGTCGCATGAATCGCCTTCAGATGGTGATTTCTCCCCACTTTTTTTTTTTTATCTTCAGGCCTGCCTTATGATAGTCCTATTTTATATTTTTTATTTTTTTTATCTCTATTTTCACTGTTTGTGTGCTGCCTGGAAATGAATAAATAGACTTAATTTCAACTCAAACCAATTGTTTCTTAAATAATCAATGAAGGAAATGAAGGATCACCGAGTAACCTAGGTGCAGAGATATTTACCAGCTCCGCCCAGCAGATTGTATTTAGCTTCACCACCACCTCCCAGCAATCAAAAGGAAACTGGACTCTCAAACTACAAAATGCGAACCCTGCCTCCGGGTACACAATCACTGTCTCTGCAAAAAGCCTTCTCGACTTCACCTTTGACTTTATGGAAGTTGACCAATCAGGAACTGCATATCCACTGGAAGGATTACCAGTCGCGGGTAAAAGTCTGAAATTTGATATTTTCAACCATAATGCGGGCTTTGGTGACGTCCGGTTTTATCTCAATTTCTGAAACTCAAACAATTTCTTTAAAATTCGAGATAAAGAACTGTCGGGTGTAACCCACCCGGTTCAGACAGGCGCTCCAAAGGCGCCGAACCAAATATATTAGGAGTGACTCTAGGTCGACCCAAATAAATTTCGGTTTCAGACAGGCAAACTTATAAACATAACGTTTACATTGGGTTCGGCTCATGACAAGAACGACGTCTGAAACCAAGACGCTCCAGAGTCGTTCCGAACGACTTCAACAGTCGATCTTTCGACTTCCAGCGCGACCATTCACTCATAACTGCTTCAGACGTCGAAATTGTCATGTACTTAATTCAGTAATTTTGGCTCGGCGCGACTCCAGAGCGCCTGTCTGAACCGAGTGCAAAAGTAGTTCACTAAAATCTGGTTCCCCGTCTCTGTATTGTTCCAGGAGCTGAGGTGTTGATTCGAATAAAGATCTCCTCCCAAGAAATGATCAGATCAATCAGTGAAATTCGACTCTACGATACCACCGGGCATGGTACACTCTTCACTGGGGTCGTTGAACCAATCACAGGAAGGACTCGAGGATTGTACTTGGCAAACGTGACCCTGCCAGATAAAGTAAGCTTTATATTTACCATAAGTAATATCATCAAATGGTAAAAACAGAAGAACAGAACTACGGGTACTGTGTGAATGTTTTATTTTATTATGATTGTTTAATCGATCATAAAGGTACAAAGTGAGCAGACAAGTTATATAAAACAACAACCAAAAAGAATGATTGAAAACAAAGCAAAAATACCACTGGATAAACAATTATTATTATTGGAAGTGAAAGAATGGCCCACAAAACCAAACAAACAGCTCTGTGTTACATCAATGGACAAAATAAGTCATGGTTCTGTGCACTTAAGAAAAAATAAAAATCTTTAAGACAAGTGAAAACACTGTGTGGACGTGCGCTATTCCACGTAGTGTTTCGAAACCCTGCCTCGTGTGGACCTCGTTTGTTCTCAGGTCCACACTTCGTATGTAATGTTTACTCACAGATTCTCAAATATACATCCCTTTTGAGACATCTTTTGTACTTATCTCCCCCTAGACTTTGTACACACATGCCCTTGTGGAGTACTCCAGCCTTTAGACTTTTCTTCTATAGACCTTATGCATTGACGTCACCAAGCCGCCATCTTAGAGGTAAACTGATGATGAAACAATGGAAACGCGCTGATTTGTACGCGCGGCGCACAGGACTGACCAATGAACATCTTCCTTTTGACCTCTAGGTGAGGGCGCCCTACTCAAATGACGTCATATGCATAAGGTCTATTGAGACATTCCCTTTTTCTTATTTTCCCCCCTTGGTCCCCATAAAGGTAGGCCCTACCGAATATGAGCACACACAATTGTAAACCTGCGCTTGTATGCATAACAATCAATACAAACAAAATACATACCAAAATTCAGTGATAGATCACCCTATACCCACACTTCCAGATGTGTAACTTTGCATGCAAACAAAATAATGCAAGAATAAGACAAAAAACAATCCCGATCACTCCTATTAAGTATAGAACCATAAATACGTATTATATACACCTAAACTGAGACTATCGTTCTAACTTTATTAACTATTTGTAACATTATATCTTTCCTTGTTCCAGCCATTTTTTGTTAGTATTTTTGGCGTAGACAATGAAGGTGCGTCTATTCTTCGGGCACAACCAGCAGAGGTTCAAGTTGTTGCATTCAAGTTAGAACAAGTCATTGGAAATAACACATTAGGTTGGTACTAAACAAACATGATGTGTTATGTCTGAGTAATTATTTTGTGCTCTTTAACGAAAGGAGAGTAGTTGAAAATGGTTTTTATTTTTGAAACTGAGAGGAAAAAACAAACAATGTACATTATTCGAAAGGCTGCTCTTCATAATTAATACTAAGACTTTGAGGAATTCGACAAACCAAATCTGACCCGTAAAAACAATTCCTGCAAAACTATTAATAATCCATTCTACTCTTTCGTAGAGGAACTTTATCAAGGAAGTGAAGGTAGTTTGACATTTAGAGTCACAAACAAAGGTCCGGCAGACACCATGAACGTCGATGTATCCATCGGGGCCAATAGAGGAGCAGTAGAACTAAGTGTACCAGAGCAAGTACTGACTGCTACTGTTGAGCCATTGACCATGGAGTTGGCATCTGGACAGACACAAGAGGGCGTACTGATTGTCCTAGCTGCGGACAACGCACCGATCGGTACTACCGTGTATGTTGACGTTTGTATTTTTGTTGTTTTCTTACCCGAGTTTCTATCTTGCATTATGAATGTGTTCTCTGAATTTGAAAACCGTATACACCTACCTTTCCGTTGTTGATAAACAAACCACGCTGCTGGTTGGCATTGATGGCCGAATGTTAGAAAAACATCCAATTGTATTATGTTGATTCCAAATTCAACATTTCTGTAAACTTTTAAATAAAAAAGAAAAACATCCCATGATGGGTTGCTTTGTTTCCAACAAATTCAACACCATTATTGTATAAATTGTGTAACATTTTTACAAACTGTGGTTATCTGTTTTTGCTTTGCATTTATGGCTTCCCATAGTATTCCAACCTCGGTTCGCAAAAACTCGGGGTATGACGTTGCTTCATGCGTAATACAATGTCAAGTTTGTTTCACTTCAGGAAGGTGACCTTGACCATTTCAAGCAATCTGTCGTCAGCCATAAACATTCTCTCTGTAGACGTCACAGTCGTGGAAACTCCAGTCATCAATCTGGAGGCAAGTGTACTACTGATTTGAAATAAATCCCCCAAACCACAAATTCCAGAAATCAACAGTCATCCAGTCCTCGTATGATTAACCTTTTAAATGCAGCCCCGACCAATTGTACATAATTCTGTTAGTTCATTCCAGGGGTTTTTTAAAAGTGAGTTTTCCCCCCCCAAAATAATCAAAAGCAATTTACTTTTTCAAACCTTCAATTATTAGGTAATTGACAGAACCCCTCCAACCTGCACCGTGCTGGACACTGGAGGGAATTGCACAGCAGACCAGATGAGCAAGAACTGTCACCTCCATGAGTGGTGGGTTCGAATCCAAGCAACGGATGAGACGACTTTGACAGCAATTCTTCCCGATCCACAAGTTGGCCTCAGCCAGTCCTTTGTCTTTGAGGAATTCTCTCTCCGTAAAGTGACGGCATTTTACAAGTAAGATAAACTTCGTGTTTAGGGGGGGGGGGGGGGGGGGGGCTGGTATACACGTAATTGTGACTACTTTCTTTTTTTCATATTATCATAATAATTCTTTCAAAAACGCGTTTGCTTTTCTCGCCCTGTAGAGCCCCGTGTTGCTGTCCCAAATTGAACATCACAGTTAGAGATGGAAATGGGAACATTGCGTCATGTGGTAACGACTTGTACACATCATTGGCGGGAAAAATAAAGGAACCAATCTGTAACGGCCCGGTGAGCTTGCTAGCACATTGCCTATAATAATGTTGTTATTCTCATCAAATTTAAATTTGATTTAATTATTGCATTCGGTTGAAAAGGAGCATTCACCTTTTTGAAGAAACTGCATGAGTATATTCAACTTAATTTGTGTGTGTGAAAACTTAGTCCTCCAAAAAACATGGTAGCTTGTTACAAGGTTTGCATAAACGTGTTTGTTTGTTGTTGTTATCTATTCCTGCCACTGAATGAGTACACAAGAATTTCTTTTTAAGCAGATAATTGACTCGACTCCTCCAACCTGCACCGTTCTTGCCGTTGAGGGAAATTGCACAGCAGACCAGATGAGCAAGAACTGCCACCTCCATGAGTGGTGGGTTCGAGTCCAGGCAACGGATGAGACAAATTTGACAGAGTTTCTTCCTGATCCACAAGTTGGCCTCAGCCAGTCCTTGGAATACGAGGAAAGCTCTCTACAAAATGTGACAGCGCTCTATAAGTAAGATTGTATATGTCGTGTTTTACATCCAGTCCTCAATCGTTATTTTTACCGTTAGTTAGAGATTTTCAGAAGTGTTGTCTTTGATTTAAAGGGAGGGACCTTTCGGTAGAAAATCAAAACATCAATGAACCATGGTTAGAAGCCTGCAGCTGTTGATAATGTATAACAGTTTGAGAAACAACCCCTACAAAAAGGAATGTGGTTTTAGAGAGAGGGATTCAAAAACATTTCAAGGCCGAGAAACGTTTCTGCATGATGAAACGTTGTTCGGATTGTGTATTTTCAATTTAGGATTAGTTTTCCAGTTTTTTGTCTTTCATTAACTCAAAATAAGTTACGACCTTTTGAAGTTCAAGTGAAATTTTCACAGGTAAGTTTTATTGTATATACCTAAATTTATAGATTAAACTGAAATGTTCCAAATGCATACTTTGCCTTATAGAATAGTATTTCCCAAATAAACAAGTATTCAAATTGTTTGTTCGTTTGGTTTTTTGTGTTTCTTTGTAGAGCCCCATGTTGTTGTCCTAAGTTGAACATAACGGTCACAGATGGGAACGGCAATACTGCATCATGTGGTAATGACTTCTACACTCAGGTGGCGGGAAAAATCAAGGAGCCAGTCTGCAACGGGCCGGTAAGTTATCTCGTAACTTCATTTTCAAAATACTGCTAATTGTTATCATTTTATGGTATTTGCCAATTAAGCTGAAAAACTTATACTTTTTTCAAACTAGATAATCGACTCGACTCCTCCAACCTGCACCGTACTGGACACTGGAGGGGACTGCACAGCAGACCAGATGAGCAAGAACTGTCACCTCCATGAGTGGTGGGTTCGAGTCCAAGCAACGGACGATACCAATTTGACAGAGTTTCTTCCTGATCCACAAGTTGGCATCAGCCAGTCCTTGGAATACGAGGAAAATTCTCTTCAAAATGTGACAGCACTTTATAAGTAAGTAGGCCCTATATATGTTGCATGAAATTTATATTTATCTTTGAGCATGTGTTTTCCTAATTTTGGAATAATCGGTAACTTGAGACGACAGATGGCAGCAGATATATCGGGTAAGTTTTAATTGTTTACATATTTTTGAGAACAATAAGAATCCAGTCATCCACTCTTCCATAGTTTCTTCCAGTGGTTAATAATATTGGCGTTGTTTTGTTTTTGTACACGATATGCAATAGACATTACATCAAAACTATCATGAAGGGGCGGATTTTTGTTTTATTCTGTAGAGCCTCGTGTTGTTGTCCCAAATTGACCATCACAGTTAGAGATGGGAATGGGAACACTGCGTCATGTGGTAACAACTTCTACACTCCAGTGGCAGGAAAGATAAATGAACCAATCTGTAACGGCCCGGTAAGTTGGAAGTCAAGTTGCGTGAACTTCTTGCTCTTTTCAGATGACTTACTGTCACAAGACAAACAACGTATACTTCGATAAAGAATATTACTTCTAAAGAAGCGTTTAGAGCTAGCTAAGTTTTGATATTCATAAAAACCTTTTGGTGCTGTACTAACTTATTTATCTGTGTATTTATCGCTCAGATTTTGTACGTTGGTTCCAGCCTTGGCACTGGTGGTATTGTGGGAATAGTAGTTGGCTGTGTGGTGTTAATTTTGATCATTGTGGTCATTATTGCTGTTGTCAAACTCTGCACGACCCAGGAAGAAAAGGAGGAAAATGGCCCTCAAAAGAGCAAAGAAGATCCAGTTGCACAAGAGTCCCAAGATGATTCCAAGCTGTGAATGTAATGGATAAACAAGATTTTTCGTACCGTAAAGATGCAACTCCAAATTCGGGAAAATTATTAAAAGTGGTTAACAAAAAAAAGTTCCCCCGTAGCTTATCGCTTGTCCTTCTGTCTTATGTGTATCTCGTACACTAATGTCACAGATTTAGTTTTTGATGCTCCCAAGATACTATACATTTGTATTTTTAATGTGGTAAAGGACAATTTTAAGACACTATATAAAGGCCTTTTCACACAAGAGAAATAAGCAGGGGGTCCATGTCCATGGTCCTATAAGAACACACGTTTGAGTCCAAATCGTGTGAAATGTACCTCTGCTCTGCACAACCACTAGACTTGATTTCAAGTCTGAGATCGCGGTTATTTCTCTGCATCAGCCACGCAAAACTCCCCCGCACTGTTAGCTATCACACGCTAATGTAGGTTAAAGACGGAGGTTTATCCACAAGAGGGCGCTATTTCAGGCAATAATGTATCGGCTATCAGGCCTCAGGTAGACTAAAAACCCGATCACAGACTTGGAACCAAGTCTACACAACCACGAACCAAGTCTACACAACCACGGGTTCCTTTACTCGACATGTTATGTTTGTTGGGATTATAAATAACGGCCATTTATATTGCGCAAAACCTATATGAATTTACTCTACTGTGTGCATTACAAGAAATACACACACAAAATGCAGAGATAATAATAATTGATTTCTTGATTTCAATTAATTCCTTGATTTCAATTAATTCCTGACTTCATTGTCTTATAAATGACATGGACACCATGATGATGGGTATACTGGCCGACTGAGTGTGCAATGTAAGTTTAAAATTAACGTAAATATGTATTTAAAAGTACAAGGTTGTAATTAAAACAAACAATAAATAATCAAAGTTCACTAAAAATTGCCTTTTATCCAGAAAATTCAAGAATTATAGCTGTTTGATAATATGGCAAAATCACAAGCTTTTTACTTGACGTATTGTCATATGATTACTCATTCTTGTTTCAATTAGTCTCAAATAATGTACACAATGGTCAGGCTGTGTCAAAATTAGCGGCTACGGCTACGCTGGATCACCGCGTCATCATGCATTGAAGTGTAGGACTTCCTTAGCAACACCCTTGACAACAGTTGTAGCCGTAGCCGCAGCCGCCAATTTAGATACGGCCTCACCGTTTCTTGAAAAGAAAATGGCGTTCAATTTTTTTATTTAAAAAGTTTCAATTTAAATTTTTGTAAATGTAGCTTTTTACGAAATAAATGCTGAAGATAATTTCCATGTATTATTATGTTTTGTCAAGTCAAGTTTCAGCCGTCACATCCCCTACTTATTATGGGTAATGTCTGCATTGCAAAGGATGCCGTGGTTTACACTATACTATAAAAACAAAAAATGTTCTAGCACCAGCCCGATCCGCCTCAAACATTATCTGAAATCATTTTGACGCTTCTGCGCTCCATAGTAAGTTCTCTTGTCGTGCATCTGGACGCTTTTACACACAGATTACGCGGAAACATTGTATAGAAACCAGTTCTATTTTGGTATACACAAAATCACACGTGCACTATTACACAAACACATGTAACACGAAGACGAGAGTCGATACTGTAAGTTGTAACACTAACATTTCTTTTTCCCCAGTCCACGTATGCATGCCAAATATTACCTGTCATTACCATTCAGGTTAAAAGTGTAATGTAGATTGAGGGTCCTAGATTGAGTGTAAAACATCACATACTTAAGTCAGTCATGACTGTGAATGCTTGCTTTAGGTAAATAAAGTCATACAATTTCATTTCGCTTTAGTGCTACTCTAGTAGTGCTAGCATGGAGGTAGTTCTACCTCCATGCTTAATAATTTGGTAAATAAAGTCATCCAATTTCAGTTTGAGTTCGCTGTACTACTACACTACTACCTCCATGGTGCTAGCTACTGCTGCACAAGTTAAAACTGATTTGAAAAATAGTGTGTCAGTCATTCGCGGCATTTAGTAGAATGCAGTACTATTAAATCATAACCCTTGGGCCTTGGTCGATCCTCCCTGCAGTGATGGTAGGGTCACGGTAAAGGACGGTCAAGATTTAAGATTATTGCAACTAGTCATTTTAAAATTAAAAGGCACTTTGGTAATTACTTCACAGTCAATGACCATACTTACTACTTGGTTTAAGAATAATTAAGACTAAGAGTCTTATAGTCTTAAGAGTAAAGACTAAAAAGTAAGAAGAGCACTGAAGAGCTGTTTGTATAATATTAGAACAATGCTGGAAACGACCCCTTTGTGGTAATGTCGTGTTGGAGAAAGACTGAAAGGGGTATTTTTCACCTGATGAAAGCACACAATTCTTTGCAACATTACAACGGTGTGTTTTCTTTCGTTATTTGCTTGCAACTTCAACGACCAATTGAGCCTAATTTTTCACAGGTTTGTTATTTTAAGCATGGGATGGTTGGATACACCAAGTCAGGATACCGGTCTTTGACAATTACCCAAAGTTGACCCTGCCTTATATTAGTTGCTAGTTGTTATGTTATTGCTAGTTAGTAACGAGCCCACCTTGTTGGGCTATATGGCTCTCTTTTAACATCGGTCTATATCATATGATAAGACCGATGTTAAAAGAGAGTCATAACATCCCAATACAAGGTGGGGGGCTAGTTAGGCAGGGCAATAAATAGTTCTGAAGTAGGCGTACAGACAGGGCAATGCAATCAATGTAGCTATGACATGGAGTTTGGGTTCTGTTGTGTTCATTCATATAAGCTTCATTAGTAAGTTTGTGTATCTTTCAATCATTTTGGTAAAAAAAAAATTCTAAATACCTTTTTTTGGTATATAAATCAGCAAAAGCCAACTCAAGGTGGGGGGAAACAACTTTGCGAGAGAACATAGTTTACTTGAACTGTGATGATACTTCTAATACATTGGATTTTTTTTTTTTTTATCAACACATTTCATGTTGTTATTTCTATTACTATTAGCATTAGCAAGACCACGTCACCAAGACAGCAGTGATGACAGGACCCACTAATAAAATCAACAGACCAAGGGTAAGTTGTTGTAGTAGCTACATTTGACAAACAAAAAAGGGGGAACGTATCGTATGAACTATGTTTGAAAGAAAGGGTTGAGTGCTTTTTTTATTTCAAGGCAACTGAGAATTATTTTTATTGAATCATTTAACAACTTTGACATGTTACTGCATTTGCTATTAACTCTTACAAACATTGTATGGAATAGGCCAGTAATCTGGCTCAAGGTTTTAGCCAGGATTTGGTAAAAGGGTGTCCAAATCTGCTGGAAATTTAAAAACTGGGTGTCCAAATTGTTCACTTACAATACATTTACATGTAAATGACAGATGAAACAGGGTGTCCAAATTTAAAACAGGGTGTCCAAAAGACACCCAGACACCCCTCTGGCTAACACTATGATCTGGCTAAGTTCTCATCAGTGTTTCTCCATGCATGATAAACTGTGACGCAGCCCGCCTCGCTACCAGCCATACTCCAATACCTTGGTTGGTTCACTTCTTATAGAGCCTAATATACCATCACATTGTTTGAAACATTTCTGATCATTACGGAACACTTATAACTTTTCCCTCGCTGTTAAGTGTTTTTGGTTGAATTGAAGGCAAGTAGGGTACTTTTACACACTCGCCAAACGTATCAGAATCAGCGGCGTAACTAAGGTAAATTTTTAGGGGGGCACAAGGGGGGGCACAATTTTTTCTAGGGGGAACTGCTGGCAAATCAACTATAGATTCCTTTGCACTTTTTAAAAACTGGATCTTAATCTACGCAATGGCGGGTTCCAAACAGCCCCTCAATTAAGCCAAAGGGAATATTATAGTCAATTTACAAAGATTTTTTTTCTTCTTCTTTTCTTTCTTCTTCTTTTCTTTCTTTTTTTCTCTCTTCTTTTTCGCACATCTAGAACCATGCAGTTACTGTTTGAATGTGTAGAAATAACTCATAACTGTTAACAAGGGATTGCGAGACCGGAGTCTTTTTTTATGGGGATTTATGTATTTGAGGACTGGCACAGTATTTATTTATTACACACTTGGGGCCATGCACAGTAGGCCTACTAATCAATGTTGAAAACTTTGATTTTTTTTTGAAATTGTTTTGACCCATCCGCCACCCCCCCCCCCCCCCCAATTTCTATTTTTACATATTGACAAACTACACTGAAGAACAAAGTAATGTCTCAAATGAAGCAGATCAATGCTCTCACAGCTCAAGAGTTTTCAATGGCTTTTCCTTATGTACTTACGATAAATGCAACGGCACCCAGCACGTAGTGTAGCTTCATGTGACACTACCGTACCGTATTTAACGTGGCAGAATGGGGCGCGCGGGCGAGGAGTCATCATACAATTTGCGAACGTGATTTACCGTACTCTGAAGACTTGGTAAAAATAACAACTGTCCATTGCAAAGGTACAACAAATATGTGTAAATAGAAAAATAGTTTGAAACATTAAGTTATACGCCACCAGTGCTCCATAAAAGTTTATAGAACTTCACAGTTTTTATTCTGGTATAGTCTCAAAGGTTCAAATTTCAAATGGGGGGGCACCCGGGGGGGGGGGGCACGTGCCCCCCCCCCCCCCTGTGCCCCCCCGTAGTTACGCCACTGATCAGAATAAACAATAAATAACAATTTTTTAAAAATTCTGACCTACCGACCCTATTTTAAAATAGCATGTAACGAACATTTATTTGTTTGGCCTTATTAATTGTTCCGTAATGATCGGAAAGGTTTCAAACAATCAGATGGTAGGACCTATAAGATGGGAACCAACCAAGGCATTGCAGTTTTCATTGTTTCTAAGTAACACTAACAGCTGTGCATACATTCATACCACTGATTCAAAGCAAAACACTTATAGCTGTTAGATCCATCGTGAAAATGTTAGAGAATTATCACTACTGATCATGGCTGTTTACCGTACCACATCACAATTTCTCAATTAATGTTACACTTTAAAATTTTCCAATTTCACAAATCTTAACACTGTTTTGTGCTTTTTTTCCCAATATTTATATCCGGTGCTTACAAAAATAGAAAATTGACTTGATTTGTGGTTAGTATAGCCATGGTAGGATGTCAATCTTCATGACACTGTTATCTGCTAGCAAATTTGAATCCTCGATTCTGATTGGTCGATCCATAGCAACAAGAGTGTGATACCGATATTAAATGGCCCATATCACACTCTGTTGTATGCACTCTATTGCAAGGGGCATGTCAAGTTTGCTTGGAGATGATAGATTTGTCTTCACACGTGCTCGTGGAATACAGCAAAAATATAGCAAATCTGTGTCCTCAATGGATATGGGATGCAGAAGCGCTTTGTTTTTTTCGTATTCCACTCGCGCTTGTGTGATAACTTCACTGCAAAAACTGGGGTGTTAAAATTTACACCATTGGTGTTGTCACATTAGAAATACCAGAAAATGAATCCAAATTTACAACATAGTGTGTTCAAATAACACTAATGTCTGCTAACACAGTTACATTGGTGTTATTTTAACACCCTTTGGTGTAAATTTGGATTCTTCCCTGGGTATCTATGTGTGACAACACCCATGGTGTCAATTTTAACACCCCAGTTTATGCAGTGTAATACTAGTACTACTGTAGTGTAATGTAGCCTATTGTCCTACAAGGGCTTAAAGGAGATACATGTAGGTGTACACAAAAACATCAGTCCAAATAAATTCACTTAAAGTAGTTTCAAAACTTTTTCATAGCATACATTTTTGTACATTTCCTAGAATGACACATGAAGGCAGGATATACTTTTTGTAATTGTCAAAGACCAGTTTCCTCACTTGGTATATTCCAAAATAAGCATAACAAAACAAACCTGTGAAAAATTGGGCTGAATTGGTCATCAGAGTTGCAAACAACAATATAAAAGTTAAAGTGTGTGCTTTCAGATGCCAGAGAAAGGCTTAATGCCTGAAGCTTTTCTCAGATTCAAATTTTGGGGTGAAAAATCACCTCTTTCTCTAAAACTACATTACTTCACAAAGCAGGTTATTTGTAACAATGTTTTATAATACCAACAGCTCTCCAGTGTTTTTTACCAAGTTTTTATGGTCATTCTTTTTTTGAGCAATTTTGAGCAAAAGTTTACCCTCCCTTTAAAAAGAGGGGGGGGGGGGTAAGAAAATACACAAATTCGAAATTTTTTACATTTTTTCAAAAACCATAAAATAAAATAAAACATTGAAAAGTAAAGTTTGAAACAAAAAATTAAAATATCAAAACAGATTGAGTGCAGTCATTCAAATTGAAACTACCAACATTTTGTTTTTAGAATTAGGTTAACCTCTTGAACTTAATCTCAAAAAAATATAATACAATTCATGTAAAACAAATTATAATACAAAATATGATGGCATTAAGGTGGCTTATTGGGGTAAATATTATAAACAGCACATCGCTGGCAATAAATATAGACTGTAAATAAAGGATTTCTAAATAAAGACTATCTTAGCAAACAAACTTCGATTCACAACATTTTGTTGACGTTATGTTTTTCTGGCAGAATGAAAACAAATGTTAATAACATTTAAATCCAGAACACAATCTGTACTAAAACACATGGACTTTTGGTAGTTGTAACTATTCAAATTTAATTTGGGGTTGAACGGAGAAAATATTACTCAAGTGGGATCTTAACCAACGACCCCCAGATTAATGGCACTCTACCAACTGAATGTTGATGGTCTCCCTTATATTGTCAATATCTTTGTTTGGGGGTCCCAGTCAGAAGCCATACAACCGAACAAAGATATTGAAAAAAGATAGATAGGGCTAGATAGCTCAGTTGGTAGAGCGCCGGTATGTTAATCCGGAGGTCTTTGGTTCAAATTCCGCTCGGGTAAAAATTGTCCTGTTTAACGCCAAATTATTTAAAACTTACTTTGTGGTTTATTATTTGGTATTTAGAATTCAAGTACACATTAATTTCGCATATCTTTTGTTTCAAAACTATTCCTCGTTTAATGTTTTGTTCTTTCTAATTAACATTAAAATAACATTTAATTGTATTACATTTAATTATGAGTAATAAAAAAAATATGTTTGGTTGGTTACAATTATTTTAACTTATAACAATTGTCAACTGATGCTTTTAAAACAATCAATGTGCTTTAAAAGTTATATAGCTTTTTGCAAGAAAATAGTTCTTTCATCATGGTGTAAGATTAATCTTAATGTGTGAACATTGTAAATGTTATACATACACGGCAACAACTTTTGGGAAACATTGGAAGCAAAATAAATAATATGCTATTGTCATAAAACACAAAAATGCATGCTTACAACTCTTTCACAAGACACAGCTGGCTGTTTACAGATAAAATTCATTTCTGGCATGTTTTTCTTACGAAGTCTGATTTCTGGATGAATGTTTCAATCATGATATCTCGTACCTTCTCAGTGAATTCTGGAACATCTTCTAATGTCAAGTTGGTTGTGGATATCGGTTTGAGGACAGTCATCGTATATTCACCTGAATAAGGGGAAGAAGAATTATTGTAAATTTAAATATGAAAATCCTATCAGTGATCGTTGAAGGAACTGTTACCCAAATTCTAAATTGCTAAGATGTCGTAGTTGAAAGAAATTTATCTTGAAATTCAGGGTGCCCTTTTGGTAAATGTCAAAGACCAGTCCTCACTTAGTGTATCCCAAGATATGCATATGAGTTTAAACCTGTGAACATTTTTGGCTCAATTAATCATCGAAGTTGCAAGAAAATAATGACAGGAAAAAAAACACCCTTGAGTGCTTTCAGATGCCTGAGAAAGACTTCAAGCCTGAACCCTTACTCAATTTTAAACTTTTGGGAATATTTTTTTTTCCCCCTAAAACTATTACTTCAAAGGGGTCGTTTCTAACATTACTTTTTAATATCAACAGCTCTGCAAGTGCTCTTTACCATAAGCAAGTTTTTATGGTCATTAACTTGTAGAGTAATTACCAAAAATACACCTTGCCTTTAACAACTCTTCCGATACGGTGCGTAACATTGATTCAGTGAAAAAAACGAGAAAATATGTATTCAATTGTGCCGGGATAGTTTTATCAGTTAAGTTATTTTTTAACTTTTTAGATCCCTGCTTATTAGTGAAGTGTTTTCCTTTTTTTAATTTGCTCACCTTTCTGTTTTTTATCAGTCACTTTTCTGAATTGCTTGTTTGCTGTTTGACTTGTCTTAAATGTTGCACACAGTGTCATGATGGGGACAGCAGTTGCAGTATTGAAATATTACCTTGTCTAAATAAACTACAAACAAATAAATAAACACTTACCAGATGTGAAGCGATTATGCCTTAAACTGAAGAAAGATTCCTGGCTGGAAAATACCACCGGCACAATCGGGACCTGGAGAAAAATTCACAAAATAATGTCCTTTAAGAAAGCATTCAGGTTCCACTGACCTCTTTTTATTTCTCTTCACAAATATAACAAATAAGAGGTTTGTTAAATTCCAATGTCTTAAGTAAAGCAGAGACAAACTTGACTTGGACTTTCGTGGAACCACTCTTGAAGCTTATCTTTTAGGAAGTTTAACTTGCATGAAATGTTAGGGAAATAAAAAGCTCATAAGATTTTGGTACTTGTGATTTGTTTGGGTCAGACGTAGAAATTATTGACATTTTACACGACTCACCTGTGCTTGTACGGCAAGATTAAAGGCGCCTTTCTTGAAAGGAAGTAAATACCCAGTTTTCTCGGAGACTGGTTCAGTTTTGCAAAGTTTTCTTGTGCCTTCAGGAAACACCCAAACTTTAGCCTGTGAATCAAAACAAATGTGTACATTTAAACGTCATCAGTCACTTTATCACTTGATGTATAAAGTATTTATAATGTTTTGATAAGTTACAATAGTCTGGTTCGGGTCCTTGTTGGACTTCGACTTACATTTTGATCTGTGACAGTCTTGACAGTATTTTCCAAGACTTCCTTTGCCTTATCTCTGTTGGTACGACTGACAAAGATGACGCCACAGAGAATGGCTGCTATGCCCATCGGTCCTGCGTACTTCACTGAATTCTTCATCATGATGGTACATCGTTTTGGCCAGTACTCCATCATTGCTATAGGAAACAATAACAAACACAATTCCCACTGTTACGAAGTCACAATCCCAATGGAACACAGTCTGGCCCGGGATTTGGTTAGGCCCCTAGGGACCAAGAATCCGGGTAATTTCTGACCTGGGGCCAAGGTTTATAATTTATTTATTTATTTATTTATTTATTTATTTATTCAGGCTTTTAAAAAAACAAAACAATACAATAAACAGAAGACTGAGAAAAAACTGTTAGACAAAGAATTACGAAAAACAGAGGGATACATGTATAATGTACAAATTCAAAAACAAACAGCAGCCTATAGGGATTGCCCAAAAGCGAACTAAATCACTATATACAGCAATCCCCGTAAAAAAGAAAGATAGTTTAATGAAACATGCTCGACAACTCCACACAAAAATGTATTTATAAGGGGTGGCGAATTAATAAAGTACAGCAAGAATATTACGGTCGGTGATAACGTTAAATGTGCATTGAGGAGACCGGAGGTACCTCCATTGAGAGTTGGCCGAGGTTTATAATCCCATGTGCCACAATAATGTAATTTGAGGTTGAACTTCTAGCAGTTAAATGCAAATAATTTGAAGGTTTGCATTGTGAAAGTACAATGAAACAGGAGGTCTGTGGTAACACCATGTCCGGGCTCAAATTCGGTTGGAAAATCCACAAGACTATAGGGCTTTATCTCAAAACTTTTACAAGACCAGAAATGTTTTAATACAAGACAAGAATAAAAATGCCAAACAATCTTCACACACAGTTCAAAATGTAAACTGTTTATGTTTGAACAAGCACCAAGAGACGAATTTTATCTCATTTATCCTTTTGGTACATAATTGAAAGATACCGACCAGACTTAAAGTCAACATTAAAACGTCATAAAATTGTGGGTTTTTTTCCAAAAATATTATTCACAGTGAGGTATAAACATCCAACGTCGTCACCTCACAAAAAAAGCTTTAAAGGGCGTCGTCATTATTGTCAAAAGCGTGTGCAGTAACTGGGTGAGAGTTTAGAACTCAATGTCTGGTCACAGACTCGCTGGATCAAGACGACAAAGCCACTTTAAGTAATTAAGTTTCGTTCTGAGAATATCCGTAGGTTTACTCGACGTTTTAAACAGTACGCTTCTTTTTCAGTTATGAGAAAATGGTTGGCGGTTGGGTTTGGTTTTATGATATATATTTTACTTATTTCGGTTCGCAATTCCAATAACCAACGTGGTATTGTGACAAGTAAGACGACGTATAATATAAATGCTTACCAATGTGATCTATGGTGCTCTGATGGTTGCACACTAAAATATACGGCGTATCCGAGACGAGATGCTCCAGTCCTTCGGCGCTGACTTTGATCCCAAATAAATACTTCACTGTAAGGCGTGTGAAAAAGGCTGGCCACCTGAAGAAGACAAAAATTCCCACCAACAACCAATGTCATGTCTTATAATTGTGGAAGTTCACCAAAAAGTGTGCTTTGTACTTCACTTATTATGTTTAGCAAGGTTTCAGTTTGTAAATACATGGGCCCAATTTCATAGAGCTGCTTAAGCAGAAATAACAAATTCTGCTGAGCAACAATATTAAGCAGGATACCGGGACCAGTCACATATATGCCATATGTGAAATGGTATTTTACCTGGTGACCCTTTTCTGGTGAGCATAGATTTATTGTGCTTTAACTAGTTTGGAATTTGCAGCTCTATGGAATTGGACCCTAGCTGATGTGTAAATATGGTAATTTTTTTTAATGTTTAACTTCAACTTCATCAACATTCCAAACATCGGTTTAACTTTTTTTATTTCAAATCTTTACTTACTTGACATTATCCACATCTCCTGGTTTCAATAGAATAAATGGAATGGATATAAAGCCAATGGCAGGGTAGCACATATTGTACAAGTAGTACTTGGTCCGGAAGCGAACTGTCCGACTGGTCAGTAGCAGTATCAGGTAAACCAGGGTGCCAGCGATTAGAACGGTGCCCACAAAATCCCTGGGAGATGAGGGTGTTATTTCCTCGATATCCGACTCCATTGTTGTTACGAGCAGAAGATACTGTAAGAAAAATGGCGGGAAAATACACTGTTACACTGCACTCTAAACATTCCCGGGTCAGAATATTGACTAAGCTGATTCCATGTCGCATCAGGAGCCTGACCCATTCGGGGTCAGGCTGACCCCGAAACTGGTTTAAAAACAAAACAAAAAAACAACAACATTTAAACTTGGGTTGTGCGTCATTGACATAGTCTCGGGTCTTTCTTAAACAGATTCCTCAATCTTGACTCGAGAGTGTGTATTTGGTCCAGTATTTGTTACGCAATAATCGTGAGGCGAAAAAGATAGTGGTTTCTATTTAGTTGATTAGTATCTAATAAGTAACGAAGTTATAGGTCTCAAAAACATCTAGTTTCTAAATTATGCTGAGTTGATGAAACTAAGGCAAAAATCCCCAAGAACTCGGAAAGGCGTTTTCTCGAAGAGCAAAAACACTTTTTGTAATTTTGTATGTACGCTACTGCGTTGATTATTCCTACCTCCATGATTATACAGCTGGCGTAGTGCCAAACATGAGCGCTCTTTCGGTTTTTGCGGGTTTTTTCGAAGCACTAATAACTTTGACGTTAGCCTTGCTCAAGGCGGTCGCAGTTTCACTCCGAAAAGACGCCGTAAAATCCACCACTAGCCTATACACAAGCACTGTGCGTAATGTTTGTATCACATCGCACGACGCCCGTACTACTACTGTGCGCAGGTCATCCGCACTCGTATTACTATCCGCATGCGGAGGCCGTAAGGCCGACAGCCTTGATGCGTCTGTATCGTCCGGGTTTAATGTGTTTCCTGTTTTTATTTCCGCTAGCCCCCCCATTTTCGTCCACTATTGGACGAAAATGGGGGGGCTAGCGGATATGCTGGTATGCAGATCATGAATATTTAAATCTTTCGTACGGCCGACTGCAAACAGCGCAGAATGGGAGGCAAATGAATGATTCATTTTCGACGGTCCAATCACAAGCTTCCCTCATTATGACCTTTGTACCATGCTTCCATACATGCACACGTACGATTCGAACACCGTGGCCGTTGAGACTGGGAGACTGGTTGGACGAGTCCATTTTATCTGAGGGTGATGAAATCTTCAAATGTTGTAAACACGTAATCTTTAAACTTGTAGAGAACATTCGAAAATGATTATTTTTACGTTGTTAACTGCTTTAGTAATTTGAATAAAAAACTACAGGCCCTACTGTTATGATGTTAGTGCTGATAGAGAAAGAATTTCAACGATACGATTTTCTTTTTCTTTGCTAACGGTAAGCATCTCTTTAAAAAAATGGAGTGTACTCAAACCGCGATTGCAAATGTTGCGCAATGTGCCCCCCCCCCCCCCCCCCTATTAGTAAACATGACTTCCGCCACTGACCAATGGGGTCTTGTCTTATGCACGCATTATAGTAATGACCCTGGCTCTAGCTCAAAACAGAACCATCAAGGCGTTGATTCAGATAGTCTACGTGTACACATCTCACACCACGCAAGCACTGCGTTACACATGCTTGGCACACACATCCAGAGACTGCACATATTATAGCTCGGGTGCATGGGTATCGCAATGGCGCAATAGCGCAAAGGGAAACCAACTAATCTAAAAAGACAATTAATAAACGAAAGTAAAACTCCAACGCCTTGGTCAAGGCTACTTTGACCTATACAAGTGGTTTATGAACTTCGGCAAAACAATTCCATGAACCTGGAATTACGTGACCGCAGAGATTTATCCGCTTGCACAGTGCCAAACGGGATTGCTCCGGCTTACAACATTTCAACAGATCTGTATGACTTTTAAGATATATACTTTCCTGAAGATTAAATGGCGAACAGTAATGACGAACCAGTAATTTCAAAATTAGCTTAACTTCAAACGCAGTTTTATCCAAACATTCAAGTTTGGCAACAAGGGGAATTTTTGGCACTTCGTGAAATTGCTGACGAATTAAAACTGATGTCGTGACTTGGTTTAGTTTCATAGAAAATATTTGTACGCAAGTCCCGCAATTTCCCCTCCAAGTTCCGTTCTAAGATTTTGGGGAAATCAATATTTTATTGGTTAAGATCCACCCAAGCTGCATTGTACCAATGTACAGTTTGTACACGGCCTTTCAATAGATTGTTATTCAACTGTTTTGCATTCATTTGGAAGGAATTTCCTGTGACACGAAAAACATGTCCGTTTATTTCCCAAGGGCTTCAGATTTCCTTTTATAAACGTGTACATTCTCAAAAAAATCCCGGTTCAAAAAATGACACAGATTCTGACTGGGCTTTTTTTGAAGAGTGTAAACCTGTTAAATTCACTTGTACTGTAAATCATCAAAAAATATTTTATGTGGGTGTGTGGCTTCAAGCGTATGTGCTTCAAAAAGTATACTCAGCTTTTCGAGTGGCTCTATAGTTGATTTTTGACGTTGTAAGTAGATCGTGCATATAAAGGTGTTGAATTTGTGAAGATCGAGTTGAAAGTTAATAAATAACTTGATGTTTATTTTAACAGCTGTTATTCAAGTATGGATGATGAATGAATTGCCATTTGTCATGGCACCGATGGGCATTAACGAACCATTGTGCATATTAAACATTTTAGCATGCAGGGATGAGTTGAATTGAAAAGTGCTTGCCGCTTCAAATTATTGCACCGAATGTGAAACTGCAAACAGAAACATCAAACAATGAGCCATGACTTTGCATTATGAAGGAATTAACAAAGCAAAGAGACTCACAAAAGCAGAAGTGAGAAAGGAAGAAAAAAGGGGCAGAAGGGTGACGGATCATTTTTATAAACACAAACACCAGAGACAGTTTGCACACGGAGAAAGGAAATTCCTTTATCCATGAATAGCCAGAGTATTATAGGCCTATACCTTTAATAACCATAGAGCAAGGACTATACCTTTATGTTGTCAATGCAACCATCTTTTATTGGCCCTCCAAACCATTTGGTAGGTCTATATCTCTCTTTCCTTTCTCGTTGCTCTATCTAACCAAGGAGGTGTAATTCCAGGCTCTATAATCATTTCGAATCTGAACTGGATAAAATTAGTCTGACCCTTGAAAAATATAGACTATAGCACTCAATTTTGTATACTGTAGTGTGAGTGCAGACAAGGAACGAGATCTGGAGTGACATTATTACATGGCCGGACTTGGTAAACAGATTACATAATACAAATTAAGTGAATGGTCTTCGCTCAAAAGAAACACCTGAGCTGCAATTTATTGAAAACAAGAGTTATTAACAAAATACCTTGATATTATGAGGGTCGAGCTATGTCTCTGATGCTCTGAGCTATGTCTATGTCTCTGAATCACGACTACAGTGAAACCCGTCTGGCAGTTGCCGTTGTTTATTATCATAATCCGCCATACAGTACTAGTAGTCTCCGTACAATATTCAGGATGTGATGCATCAAGCTTGGCGTTGCATGTGAGTGAGACTACAATGTCATGACCTCGGATCACCTGATCGTGTTGTCGATCAGTATGGAACGCGGAAAGGTCAATAAACAAGGCGTGCTCCTCCCTTTTTATTGTAAGAATGTTGGCAAATACTCAAAAACAAGTCTTCGAAGGACTGAAATATTATATCAGAAGGAGTTATTCGGACTTGGTGTAAATCGGACTTGGTGTAAATCGGACTTGGTGTAAAATTAAAATATAACTCCAAAAGTAGCAGTCACTGTAAAAATATTCATGACTTATTCTTCAATATCTTCCTGTCTTTCCAGCCAAGTTTTAGAGCCGTGCAGAGACAAAAAAGGAATGAACAAAAAGTCAACCCAGCCGTAGCCAAAAAGAAGAAGGGAACCTTTTCTGGCGGGATGTCAAAACACCGAAGAGCAAAGGGCATTGTGAAGAAAAGAAAGTATGCATGAAATCACCGATCGATAAACCTTCATCTTGTATTGTTAAGCTCCCGATACAGGACTAAAGCTATATAAGTCATATGACCATAGGCCTTGAACACATGGTCGATTTCGTAACAGAATGTCACCAGTCGTAAATGAATCAATTGTCGTAAATGAATCAATGTATTCTAGGAAACAAAGCACATAGAAACACACGATAAAGCTGGACTCTTGCCAGGGGGCCTCTTTATGTTTGTCACTACCACAGGGTGGAAATAAGTTACTGATAGTGTTTATATTCTCAATTTTTATTGGAAATTAATTAAAGGCAGGGTATACTTTTGGTAATTGTCAAAGAACAGTATCCATATGCATAAAATATAGACAAACCTGTACCAATTCGGGCTCAATTGGTCATCGAAGTTGCAAGAAAACAATGGGGAAACCCCCACCCTAATTGTTGCACAGAAGTGTGTGCTTCCAGATGCCTGAGAAAGCTAGGCTTCATGCCTGAAGCCTTTCATTTTGGGGTAAACGATTACTTCTTTCTCTAAAACTTCATTACTTCTAACAATGTTTTATAATTTCAACAGCTCTCCAGTGCTCTTTACCAAGTTTTTATGGTCATTAACTATTGGCTTAATTACCAAAAGTACACACTGCCTTTAATTAAAGTTTTAGTTTTACGAAAAGACCAAAATCCTTTTGATTCTTAGAGTGTAACAGAAATGTTAAAAATTATAAAAGCTATGCAAAGTTCTTATCATTGAATTATTTTTATTAATTATTATTTTTTTTTTAGAGTGAACGTCAGCACGAATTCAACCTTGTCAGGAAAGAAACTCCGGAAACTGCTGAAAGCAAGACTACGAGATGAACGGGAAGCTAATGAAATGCAAGGTACACGTAGCTGGTTTAGGATTATTCAAAGGCTTAATATTTTATGTATTTCACACACAACAGAAGCCATATTGAGCGTTGCGTCAAGAAAATCATCAAAATGCACAGCAAAGATCGTAATCATTGTCAAACTCCATCATTTAAACATTTAAATGAAGCAATTAAGTCAGATTTATTAAATTTCGATCTGTAATCATTTTGTCAACACGATTCTTGTTCCTATTAAGCTTCTGATCAAACGAAGTAACTCGACTGGTTGGTCTCTCTAGCTTGTGTGTTCTATATATAAGTTTGTTTTACCAGATTCAACTGTTTTGTTTTTTCTTATAGTGGCATTGATATCATCAGGCGGGAACCAGCGACAGAAGAACAGCCGAACAAAGAAAGCCCAAACACCAGTAGACACTGGAGGTGGCGAAGACGTAGAAATGACAGAAATCACATCTTAATTAAGTGACCTCAAGTTAATAAACATTGTGTACCAAATGAACCATCTATATCAATGAACCAGATCAGTGGTGTCGTTCATTGCTATTCATCCCATCACCAATTGGGTATTATATTCCTGATTGGCGCTTGCGTCAATGTCCGAATTGGCAACTACGGCTACGGCTGCGACTGTTTCTAATGGCGTTGCTAAGGAAGTCTCATAACTCAACGCGTGATGACAAGCGTTCCAGCCGTAGCCGTAGTCGCCAATTCTGACACGGTCCGAGAGAACTAGACGATGAAGAGAACAGGGGCTACAACGGACAGCAGTAATTTTTATCAAACAAGTAAACTTACGAACCTCGTCCCATTTTGTTCGGCAGCAGCTGATGGCGCAATTCGGTTTTGTAGCATTATCCACTGTATGAATTAATATTATGAATGAATGAGGTGAATGAGGCAAATGGAAGTATTTCTACTTTATAGAATTTAATTTCGGTTTCCACAACAGTAACAAAAATGGGTTTGTAAGAAGAAGCTACGTAAACTGTTACAATGTATGATATTAGAGTAATAAATAAATAATGTTGTTGCGGCATGTTTTGGAGAAGTACAACGTTTAGTTTGTGTTTGTAATTAGTGTTGTATTATTTGAACTTCTAATTACTTAGGGTTATTATATTGAAAAAAAAGAGAGTTTTCATGATGACTTCTGAAATGCGGTTGATCTTGCGTGTCGGCGGGGGCAGCCTGGGGGAGGTGGGGTCAAGGGGGAGGTCAGCAATGCATTTTCTTTCAGTTTTGTTTTCTCAGCTGTGAGTTGTGTGGCCGTTTGCGTCCATCAATACCGTTGGACCTTTGATAATACTTACTATTCACTGGCAAAGTCGAGTGGGAGGGGGGGACAATGAGCGTACAGCTATTTTGTGAAGATCAATCAACGGTGTTACAGCGCCCTCAGCAAAATTCACGGATCGGTCTAGTTAGTTTTTGTGTCGAGTTGGTCTCGCCCTCATCGGTCGGTCGAGTAGGTTTTTCTTTGATGGTGAGTAAGTACGATTTCCGGTCGAGTCGACTTCTAATGCCTGTCAATTGGGCAAAATGGCGGCTAATTCAACCGGTTCGAAAAATTGTAAATGTAAGTAGCGATTGATAATTTTTCAATTCAATGAAGTCGATAATGTGTGAAAAGCTTTCTGTTTATTATAGCAGTAGACACAACACAGTATCATCATAGAGAAAGGGCCACTTTCATCAACGAACATGCTCAAAAAAAAGTCTAACTAAGAAATAAGATCATAGTTCGCGAAGTGGTCAGTTTGAATGTGATCTTGTTGATCATGTTTACATTTTGTGTTTTGACATCTCTTGTCAGTGGCTCCGCCGGAAAACATTGGATTGTGACAGATGCCATTATGATTTATGATTTTTCGTTTGCGTTTTGTGTCTTTCTTGAACGAAAGTGTTGTATTTGACTGCCACATTTCACTTGTTATAATCAAAATCATACTATGATACTTTATTCGAACGTTTGGTTGGACCCATTTTTTTAAAGTAAAGTGCGCATGGGCGGGGATATGTTTGTTTTCATTTACACGTCAATCAAAGCATTTTTATACGTGGGACTTTTGACTAGTGATAGTGTAGACTTTCTGTTGTTGTGTTCCGATAAATGAACCTTGAACATGATAATCGTAACTTATAATTTATATTTATAGTAATTATTAAAACCTTCCATCCCCTCCCCTGCGACCATCGGGAGGATGGAAGGTTACGATTATCGCAGGTAACTTTATCCAACATGTCTAACCTCCAACCAAGCATAGCAAGCATGACAAGTTACAGGTTACAGAGTTTATAATATTATTGATTTTTATATTAATATATTATTATTGCTAAGCATGCTAAGAATAAGATTCATTTCAAAATGTGCAAGCATGATTGGTGATTGATGCTGAAGTCAGAAGTGCGTGCAATTTTTAAAATTAAACCACATACATACTGCTCAGCAATTTTCCCCATTTTTTAAAAGGTTAATTCATGAATGAAGTCCACCACAGCGGGACTCCATCATGAAAAAGGCCAACAGGTCCATTCCGATCTCTTTATCGACCAAACATCGACCAACAACAACATCGGACGATAAGAAACAGATGCCGAAGCGAAAACTCCCTCAACCTGTGGGTAACGTTAAGTCTGCTCTACCACCAAAAGAGGATGGAAAACACAATGGTAGGCAATAGGCATAGTGAAAAGACAGACTCCTACTAATTGTGTGTGTATTTTAATGTAATTTTTAATGTTGTATTATATCGTTACTGATTGTTTGTATTGTATTTGCATACAGTTCTTTGTCAAGGCCATTTTAATTTCCCCAGTAAGGGATAATAAAGTTTTATTTATCTATCTATCTATCTATCCTATCATTATTAATCATATGATTTCACTATGATTAGTATACATCTTTCTTAATATAAACATCATTGTAAACCAAAATGAGGCCACAGTATGAGAGAGATTGACTGTTGCCAGCTTGGCGTTTATATCTCCTTGTGTCGGAGCTGGCAAAAGTTCCCTGGTTAATTTTTGGGAAGATCATCTAAACAAACGAACATAATGATTTTGTTATCATCCCTTTCGTACATTTGACTTTCTTCAGTCTTACAAGTTAGATTCACATTTTAAAACAATTATTTCAACTGAAGGCCTTACTGTCAGAGAACTAAATACATAAGAAATTGTTGTCAGCCCTCCTACATGTAGGAAGGTAACATTATCCTTGTTTTTTGTTATCATCAAAGTTCACAGTGCCAGTTTTATCCTGTATTTTTCTTGTTTGTTTTTATATTTCATAGATAATCATTGATTTATTCTTTCTTCAGCTGCATGCCACTGTAAGTGTCAAAATAAACTTTTGCCGAGTTGAGAAACAAATGTTGGCGAATTCAACACAATTTAGTACTTCGGGCCACAAATTTTTTAATAATAAATATTATCTTCATTAGACTCGCCAGACAAGTCCTTGGTGCGTTACATCAATGATGTAATGATCAAGAAGCAATCCGGCAAAGATGTTCTCAAGGATGTTACTACACTAAATCTGACTCTCACAACTAAAGATGATGGCAAGAAGATCAGAGTAAGCATGACTAACCAGTTAAGGGATAAGCATGACTAACCAGTTTAGGGATAAGCATGACTAACCAGTTTAGGGATAAGCATGACTAACCAGTTTAGGGATAAGCATAACTAACCAGTTTAGGGATAAGCATGACCAACCAACTTAGGGATTTAAGTATTTAAGCATAAAAACAAAATGGGGATTAACTAAACAGATAAGGAATAGCACAGGTATTGATGAACCAGTTTAGGGATAATCGTTCAAGTGTTGGGATTGATTTACCAGCGTATGGATTTAAGGTTTTAAGCAATTAAGCATTGGGATTAACTAACCAATTTAGAAATAAACTTAGGGGTTGACTAACCAGTTGAGGGCTAAACTTAGAAATTGATCTTGTTTGGCGGATTACATTTTAAAAGTATTTTACATACAAAGTCTTTGAAGAAAAACATGAACTTTATTCTTTTGCAAAAACAGCTTAAAAAGTTTGGATAAATGTTTTTAAAGTTTTATTCTGTTGTGCACTGACTAGTCTAAATTGAACAACGTTACCTGAATATTTTCTAATACTTATGTCACTATTTCAATGTCTTTATCTGTTTCAGTACATTGAGAATCTTGAAGGATTAATTAACCTTCAAGTCCTGAAGATAAGCCACAATCAAATCAGCAAGATAGAAAGAGTCCAGCATCTAACGAGATTGAGAGAGCTCGACATCAGCTGCAATAGAATTGCTAAGATTGAAGGTCTGGAGACGTTAATTCATCTTCAGAGTTTGAATCTTTCCCATAACCTCATAGAAACGATCCCAGCATGGTTGGCAAAGAAACTCAAAGCTCTGAGATCCTTCCATATTGCTGGAAACTTACTTTACTCTGTAAGTATTAATTGTTCTACTGTTACGTTTGTAGAAATTAGGAGAATGTTGAGGCTGCTGCAACCGCAACAAAAATTTATCAAACAAACCACAATTGTAACAGCAACAAAAGTTGTTCATCTTATTTTTTTCTTGTATTAATTCTGGTTGTGAAGCAAAGGACTTCCAGAAAAGCAAACTTAATCTCTGTATTAGCCAAGAACCCCACGGAAGAAGACAGGGAAGGATGTTTCAGTTTGTTAGATGTGGGAGGAAGACCCCAGAGAATTAATCCAGGGAAAACCCACGCAATCAGGTAGGGACTGAAAACCCAATCTACATAGTGTCGCAGGGGTTAGCCCAGAGGCTCTGGACCCAGGCAAACCCTCGCCGCTCTTGCACACTCGGTCTTTGCTTTAACGGGGTCCTGTCTGCAGAACCGCCTCGTGGGTGTCGCAGTGCCTCCGGCCCCCATCAGCCTTCTCCTCCGAACGCCTCTGACTGCGTACTTTGCTTACTTCTCGGAGGGTTCTCTCCGCACCCAGGCAGGGGTAGCCCAGAGGCTCTGGACCCAGGCAGACCCTCGCCGCTCTTGCACGCTCGGTCTTTGCTTTAACGGCGGCCTTGTCTGCAGAGCCCTGGTGGGATTCGAGGAAAGATACCACTATCTAATCAGTTCGTCCAGTAAACAGTCTCGCATGCAGGATTTTCCTCCCCAGCAGTAAATCTTTTACATGCATTACAATAACTAAAACAATGATGTATACTTGTTTGCAAACAGCTATCGGATGTGTTTAGGCTGCGACCGTTGAAAGACCTTGTCCATCTGTCACTAGCGGACAATCAGTTATGTGACTTGCCTCATCATAGACTCTTTGCAGTATTCCATCTGAGATGTCTTCAAGTATTAGACAAGCAAACAGTCACTCCAGCTGAGAGACAGCAAGCAGATGAACGCTTTGAACAAGGTAAAATTGAAAGAAAAAAACTACACAATTTATTACTTGATGATAATAATATTTTATTCTTATATAGCACTTTATCACACCCCTAGGGGCGTATCAAAGCACTCCTTATGTGTTTTTCAACAGGGAAAGATGAGCTAAGCATTGAAAAGTATGAGACCCATTTATGTGGCACCTTCTATTGATTTACAGGGTTCAAAAGCCACTGCCAGAAACGTCGGGGTAAATCCCTTCTCTTGGGAATAACTGGGTTCTTTTACACGCATTACACAACACACTGGACCTATGGCTTTATATCCCATCCGAAGGACGATGCAATAATGGTTATGTGTCTTGCTTAAGGACACAAGTGTCAAGACAGGGACCTGAACCCACACCTTTACTGCTCAGAAACACCACAGCTTGAGTCCACTGCGCATGACCGCTCAGCCACGACACGTCGCATATCATAACCTTTAATTTCGTTCTTCATTTTTATATTTCAGAAGAAGTAGAGAATCTTGAAGTTCAGCTTGGAGAAGAGGAGAAGAAGTTGAGAGTCCTACAAGAAGACCATTCCAAGACGATGACAGAGCAGAAGCAATCTAACAGTCTCATCTCATCACTGAAATCAAGGAATAAGGAAAAGCAACAAACCATTAATGAGCTCCAAGGAGAACTTCAGGCCAAGAATGACCTGGTAAGGAGGAGCAAATGTAAAGACAGTGTTCTACACGCTCTACAGTTGTGTTTGCTTTTTAACTGTCTTCTTTGTTTCTTTGTTTTTTTCTGATGTGTGAATAAGGGTCCCTATTTAGTTTGTCTGCGTGCCTGTTCAGGGTTTCCTTTTTGCACCACATTGTATTTTTATGTTTGTGCAATAAAGGTAATGGCTTAAAATAAATTAAACTAAGAGCACAAAACCCTTGTGGATGGGAGGATCCCTAAGGGAAGCCATCATTCGGTGGACCCACCAAAGATGTGCTGGGTGGACAACATCCGAGAATGGTAAGGTTGTGATACCACAGAACTCAAAGCAGCAGCACTGAAAGACGGGGCTGTGGTGGGAGCGGTACCAGTGATTCCAGCGGGGTACAATTTAAGGAGGAGATCATGGGCAAATGTCTACCGTTCAGCACAAACCAACCAAGGGAGTGTGATAAGACCTTGTTGTGTGGAGTAAATTTACAAGTGTGCATGATACAACCTTTTGTGCAAACTGAGTTTCAATCTTATGCACTTGCATAACGGTTTATTCTGAGTAAATTTTTTGAAAACGACTATTTGCTTCATTTTGATTTTGCTTTTAGCTGAAGCGCAAGACAGCAGAATTGAACAAAGCATGTATGAAACAGTATCGTCTAGAGCAGGAGCTAGCTTTCCAAAAGATAGATGCTAAATTTGAGCCCTTGGACTTCTACGTTGGAGACAGTGACGAGGTAAGATAGGAAAAATAGGCTATTGGTAAGTCTAAGTGCTAGCAACATCAATAATAATGGCAGGGTGTACTGTTGGTAATGACTCCACAAGTTAATGACAATATTAAGAGCAGAATGCACTAACTTCCCAACCTTTTACGAAGCAATTATGGTTAAGTGCCTTGCTCAAGGACACAAGTGTCATGACCGGGATTTGAACCCACACTCTGATGCTGACGACACCAGAGCTTGGGTCCAGTGAACTAGACCGCTTGGCCATGACATGCCACACCATATAAATGCTTATTATTATTATTATTATTATTATTATTATTATTGTTATTATTAATCTAGTCTCCAATCTCTATATTGTATTCTGCATTGCATACTCGAAGCTTTTTTCAATTTCAGATGGACGCGGGCACTGAAGAAAGCCCTTACATCGGCAAGGCAGGTTACAGACGCAATGAGCTCGCCCGTCAGCAATACATCACCCCAAAGAGCCAGAGGATACAAGAATCACACCAGCGAGGTCAGGATTCTACAGACAGCTCAATGGCTCATCTCAACCCAGACACACAGAAACAAATGCAGAAGTTGCTTCAGGATCGTCTGAACGATAAACAACGGCAGATTGCAGCAGGTATGTTATGGTTCTTTCTTCTACGTTTCAACAGTGATAAGTAGTTTTTAGAAAGATTGCTCAATTACAGAGCTAGGCATGTTATATCTACCACAGGAACCAGAAAAGTCATTTTCTGAGCAGTTTTGGTAACTTGAAACTGATAATGAAATTGTCACTATATTATCATGTTACATCCCGATGTTCCGACACACCTATGTTTCGACAACCGTAGTGTATTTTCCTAACCCTACCCTGGCGATTTAATCACATGTGGTTGTCGGAACATGTGGCTGTCAGAACATAGGGCTGTCAGAACATAGGGCTGTCAGAACATAGGGCTGTCAGAACATAGGGCTGTAAGAACATAGGGCTGTCGGAACATAGGGCTGTCGGAACATAGGGGTGTCAGAACATAGGGCTGTCAGAACATAGGGCTGTCAGAACATAGGGCTGTCAGAACATAGGGCTGTCAGAACATAGGGCTGTCGGAACATAGGGCTGTCAGAACATAGGGGTGTCAGAACATAGGGCTGTCAGAACATAGGGCTGTCAGAACATAGGGCTGTCAGAACATAGGGCTGTCGGAACATAGGGCTGTCGGAACATATGGGTGTCAGAACATAGGGGTGTCGGAACATAGGGCTGTCGGAACATAGGGCTGTCGGAACATAGGGCTGTCAGAACATAGGGGTGTCAGAACATAGGGCTGTCGGAACATAGGGCTGTCAGAACATAGGGGTGTCAGAACATAGGGCTGTCAGAACATAGGGCTGTCGGAACATAGGGGTGTCGGAACATAGGGCTGTCGGAACATAGGGCTGTCGGAACATAGGGCTGTCAGAACATAGGGCTGTCAGAACATAGGGCTGTCGGAACATAGGGCTGTCGGAACATAGGGGTGTCGGAACATAGGGCTGTCGGAACATAGGGCTGTCAGAACATAGGGCTGTCAGAACATAGGGCTGTCGGAACATAGGGCAGTCAGAACATAGGGCTGTCAGAACATAGGGCTGTCAGAACATAGGGCTGTCGGAACATAGGGGTGTCGGAACATAGGGCTGTCGGAACATAGGGCTGTCAGAACATAGGGCTGTCAGAACATAGGGCTGTCGGAACATAGGGCAGTCAGAACATAGGGCTGTCAGAACATAGGGCTGTCAGAACATAGGGGTGTCGGAACATAGGGCTGTCGGAACATAGGGCTGTCAGAACATAGGGCTGTCGGAACATAGGGCTGTCGGAACATAGGGGTGTCGGAACATAGGGCTGTCAGAACATAGGGCTGTCGGAACATAGGGCAGTCAGAACATAGGGCTGTCAGAACATAGGGCTGTCAGAACATAGGGCTGTCGGAACATAGGGGTGTCGGAACATAGGGCTGTCGGAACATAGGGCTGTCGGAACATAGGGCTGTCAGAACATAGGGCTGTCAGAACATAGGGCTGTCGGAACATAGGGCTGTCGGAACATAGGGGTGTCGGAACATAGGGGTGTCGGAACATAGGGCTGTCAGAACATAGGGCTGTCAGAACATAGGGCTGTCGGAACATAGGGCAGTCAGAACATAGGGCTGTCAGAACATAGGGCTGTCAGAACATAGGGCTGTCGGAACATAGGGGTGTCGGAACATAGGGCTGTCGGAACATAGGGCTGTCGGAACATAGGGCTGTCAGAACATAGGGCTGTCAGAACATAGGGCTGTCGGAACATAGGGCAGTCAGAACATAGGGCTGTCAGAACATAGGGCTGTCGGAACATAGGGGTGTCGGAACATAGGGCTGTCGGAACATAGGGCTGTCGGAACATAGGGCTGTCGGAACATAGGGCTGTCAGAACATAGGGCTGTCGGAACATAGGGCTGTCGGAACATAGGGCTGTCAGAACATAGGGCTATCGGAACATAGGGGTGTCGGAACATAGGGCTGTCGGAACATAGGGCTGTCGGAACATAGGGCTGTCAGAACATAGGGCTGTCAGAACATAGGGCTGTCGGAACATAGGGCAGTCAGAACATAGGGCTGTCAGAACATAGGGCTGTCAGAACATAGGGCTGTCGGAACATAGGGGTGTCGGAACATAGGGCTGTCGGAACATAGGGCTGTCGGAACATAGGGCTGTCGGAACATAGGGCTGTCAGAACATAGGGCTGTCGGAACATAGGGCTGTCGGAACATAGGGCTGTCGGAACATAGGGCTGTCGGAACATAGGGCTGTCGGAACATAGGGCTGTCGGAACATAGGGCTGTCGGAACATAGGGCTGTCGGAACATAGGGCTGTCGGAACATAGGGCTGTCGGAACATAGGGCTGTCGGAACATAGGGCTGTCGGAACATAGGGCTGTCGGAACATAGGGCTGTCGGAACATAGGGCTGTCGGAACATAGGGCTGTCGGAACATAGGGCTGTCGGAACATAGGGCTGTCGGAACATAGGGCTGTCGGAACATAGGGCTGTCGGAACATAGGGCTGTCGGAACATAGGGCTGTCGGAACATAGGGCTGTCGGAACATAGGGCTGTCGGAACATAGGGCTGTCAGAACATAGGGCTGTCAGAACATAGGGCTGTCAGAACATAGGGCTGTCAGAACATAGGGGTGTCGGAATATAGAACAGTCACCTTCACAAAGACCACTTAGAACATATTTCCAATTCTTGTGGTTAAATGTTAACAAGAGCTACATTTATTTTCAAATCAAACAGCCAACACCTCCTCCACCCCGGATAAAATGATAATTGCAGTTAGTGGGATTTAGGATTCAGAGAGAAACCTTTGTAACTGTATTTTCCTCTCCACAGCTCAAGATCAGCTGAATCACTTGCAAGACAAGATTGAGAATGCTGAGAAAACTCTCAATGATACTCATGAAGAAATGCAAAGACTGTCTTCTGAAACCCCACATAGGCCGGTAAGTATTAAGGAGGCTGGGATAACAAAGTTGCTTCTTGGAGTATTCAACGTCATCCAAATTATGTAGATTTCAAGAAACAGTTTAGGATAATAACGTAGAGTTACATATTGGAACTAGTGGGAGCAATCATTGTTACACACATCATCACGTCAGTGCAAACACGTTGTATCGCACGAAAATTCTCTGTGCAAAACAATGTATCTCGGCGTGTACTTGTTTTGTGTGTACATCTGGGCTATTTAAAGCAAGATGCAACTATTTAACAATTTCAAACTTGTGCGAAACGTAAGTGCTATTTTAGGAGATACAACGCTTTAGAAGTAGAATAGAATAGAAATGGCTTCTTATATAGCGCGCATATCTGTCAGTCAGTGACACACAAGGCGCTTCAACAGTAAGTATTTTCCTGCAAGATGTGTGGAGCTACTTTTTGATGTATGAGACCTATTCCTCTACATAGCACCATGTAATGGTTTACAAGGTGCTGTGGCGCAATATGCAGCCAATCAAACCAGGAACACCGGGGCGAACCCATTCTCTTTTCGATAAGTGCACTGGGTTCTTTTACGTGCATTACACAACACAGGGGACCAACGGCTTTACGTCCCATCCGAAGGACGAAGCAATAATGGTTAAGTGTCTTACTTAAGGACACAAGTGTCACGACCGGGACTCGAACCCACACTCTGCTGATCTGAAGCACCAGAGCTTGAGTCCGATGCTCTTATCCGCTCGGCCACGACACGCGGACATGTTACCGCGCTGGCCTACCAACACCACGAATCCCGATGGGTAAATGACATACAGTCGTCCACTTACAGTTACAAAATAATGGTTGTTTGAACTGGTGCTTGATCTGTGTTATACGATTAATCAGTGCCGTTTTTTCAACTGCCAAAAACGCTTCCTGTTAGGCTGTTTCACATGGTTTTGGTACGCCCTCTAGTTCTATTATATAACGCTATGGATAACACGGCTAGTTTGCAGTATTACACCATGTAATAAATTTCTTTTCATTAGTTGTGGCTGTGAGAAGAACTGGTTTGACTCGACGTTTAGGCAAGTTTTTTCGTGTCGTTGCAACAAGGTCCTAACTCGATTCTACAATGAAGTTGCATCTCGTGTGAACATACTCCGTGCAACAACATCATATCTCGGTATCAAATGACTAAGTGTGTACATTCGGGTTATTTCAAACAGAGACATGACATGTTGACATTCAAAAACTCATGTCTCAAAGAAACTCTAATTTAGGAGATACAACCTTGCTGTGCCGACTCAATGAAGTATACTCTGGTCATCTTCTTCATCCGTAGTTATCCGAGACTGAGAAGCAAGAATTGAAACGTGAGTTGTGGAACAGACTTCAAGCAGTTAATGAACTTAGACAGAGAGTGGCTGAGTTGGAGGCAGCCATGGGAGATACTCTAGATATCATCCAAGATAGAGATAAAGAAATGGAACGATTGAGGGAACAACAGCTGGATCATAAACATCCACAATATGTGAGTAACTTGATAAATAAACTCAGAACAGGTTGGTAACTGAGTAACTATTGGATTACTTACATGTAGCTAGGCAATCACTTTTAATCTGGACTTGTGAGTAACTTAGTGACTACAAGATTTCTCACAGGAAGTTATGTTAGTAATTGATTGACTATTACTAGATTACTTATAAATAGTTATGTGAGCAACTGAGTAAAAAGTTGGGAAGGTAGTGCATTCTGCTCTACCAGACAGGCTCCTAGTGGATGATACCCATGCCTACATCCTTAAGGACTGTGAAGGGGGTAATCCTGTTTCAGCCCCAGGAGTAGGAGGCAACGTGCCCCTGGTGTCAATTGATTTGGGTCGATAGCCCAAATCAGTTATGTGTAGCCCTCACCTTGAGTGGCCGTCCGTGGCCTTGTGAGTTAGGCGATATCTCATAAAAAAAAAAAAAAAAAAAAAAAAAGTAACTACTAGATTACTTACAAATAGTTATGTGAGCAACTGAGTATTATTATTATTATTATTATTATTATTATTTATTCGACCTCAACAGTACAAGTACAGAAAATACAATACAATGCAATAACGGAGGGGAAAAAACCCCAAAACAGAAACGACAAAGCAACAAAACATTATGAGAATTTTTTATTTTTTTTTTTTAATTAAAAATGAAAAACAAATAAATCAATCAATCAATCAATCAATCAATCAATCAATCAATCAATCAGTCAATAAATTAAAAAGGAATTAAATCAATAAATCAATAAATAAATAAATAAACAAACAAAATAATATAAAATAAAATAAAATAAAATAAAATAAAATAAATAAATAACTACTGTAACTACTAGATTACTTACAAATAGTTATGTGAGTAACTGAGTAACTACTAGATAACTTATGAGTAGCTAAGGATCTTATTTTGAATCTTCTCAGGCAGAAGCAGCGACTGAGATGGCTACTAGGGAGCAGGAGGCAAACGATGCAGGGGAGAAGTATCGAGATCTACAGCGAGACCTTGAAGAGGTCGTTGCACTCTTAGCTGATGAGATGGAGAAAATGAATCGAGTAAAGCAGCAGATGTCTCAAGGTCTGTTAAATATTGCCATGTCTGAATCAAGTGACTATGGCCACGGCTACAGGGTATGCCGGAATCAAGTGACTTTGGCTATGGCTACAGGGTATGGCTGAATTAAGTAAAGCAGCAGATGGCTCAAGGTTTTGTTAATAATGCCAAGTCCGAATCAAGTGACTTTGGCTATGGCTATGGCTGAATCAAGTGACTTTGGCTATGGCTGAATCTAGTGACTTTGGCTATGGCTACAACAACAATGTTAAGAATCAGACTTGTCAGCATTCCAGCAGTAGCTACTGCCCACGCCATTAATTTGGACACTGCCTATATTTCTCATGTCACAATCAAGAATTCAGATGATGTCTTAGTAAAAGGTTTACAGCTAGGAAACCTCATTTTGGTGTCTTAAATGTCTGCCACAAAATCACATTGAATTCCAGTTAATCACCTTCATTCTTATTATTCTGTCTCCAGAAAAAGTTGATCTCAACAATGATCTGAAAGACGAACTAGAAGACACCATCTCAGGATTGACAAACTACATGCAGCAGGCTCAGCGTAAAGCAGCAGAACAAGACCACAAGAATCAGACTCTACTAAAGGAGAGAGAACAACTCCTACGCCGGCTTCGTCAGTTGGAGGAAGAACAAGAAGGGCCGAAGGATGGCAGGGATCTTCTGCATGACTTTGAAGATATGCAGAAAGTAAGACGTTCTTGAATGTCAAGCAATCATATCTGACAATTGTTTTTTAGTATGGATTTTCCCGTATGTCATACGGAAATCAAACAACAAGCACGAACTCAAAATATGGATTTGGAAAAAGCCGATCATACTTTTCATTCGATATAGAACCTACTATAGGCCTACAGCATAGCAGTGTGCACATACTGTACTGCATACATACTCATGTTACAGGATCAAAACACCATTCACTCAATACATCATCACTGTGTGCATTGCTTCTGCACTCGTCCCTGGAAAACTGTGCGCTATACACATAGGTGTACTGCCATGTCTAATGATAATTACAAAAATACTTAATAGCTGAGTATGTGGGGGTTTTTCCGTTCAAGTTTAGAGCTCTATTTTTGATCTTTGTGTCTCTACTCATAGAAATTAGAAGAAGCTATGGCAGCTCTGAAAGCTGCCGGGGCAGAGAAGAATCAACTGAAACGATCCTTGCAAGCTGAGATTGAAGCTGAGGAAGATAAAGAGAATGAGAGACAAAGAGTGGCTGGAGATGAGGCTAGCAAGATGAACAATGCCCTCAAGAGGCAGAAGAAGCAGGCACAGGTAAAAGGACATTTCAAGATAAAAATTTACACACAGAAACAAAAGTTTGTAAACTCGTCAGCAAATGATCTCAAGTTTTGAAAATGCAAATATTTAAGTTATCCAAGTTTGTGAAAGTTTTGTGTTTTGCCTTTGATATAGCAGGAGAATTACTTGTTTTAGAAGATAGAATTAATCAATATTTTAAATGATGACATTGAATATTCTGGAATTCTCTTATGTGATTATTTGATAGGCTGAAATGGATGCATTAAAACGCCAATTGGAATCCCAGCGCAGGCAGATGGAGGCATTGAAACAAACACCTGATCAATCACATGACCCACAAGAAATTGAGTTATTAGCCAGTCAGCTCCAGGCTCTTCAGGTAAAGGATTTTTTGAATCGTAAGTTATTGAGATAGACTCAACTGTGTTCTTGAGCAAGATATTTGACCATAATTGTTCAATTTTTTTGGATGAGACTAAAAGTCGTAGGTCACAGGTGTTGTGTAATGCATGGGAAAAAACAAAGCCACGCACACACACACAAAACATTACAATTAATCGTGAAGTGAAGAGGTTTGCTGTGGTGTTTCTGGTATGGTTGGCTGCAGATTGCCCCACAGCACCTAACCCCCTAGCAAGGTGCTCTACTAATGAGTATCATCAATTCAAATATAGTAGCAGGGTTCTGCCCAGGATTTGTTTAGTGCCGGAAATTCTTTTTTTCGTAGTACAGTCAAGTCAATTTCCTTTCGATCGTGCACGGAGTGGTTACACACGGACGTGCGCCCTGCAGCTGTGCCTTGAATAGGCCCTCAGTGCGCGCACGCCTTTAGACCGCCATGGGAAAACAATTTACAGCATCTATAGCATAGTGCTTACTCTGCAGTTCATTTCCGTTGTATTAAACGCTGTAGAATAGGGTTCGCAACATGATGAAACTGGTATCATGTTATTCCAAGCGTAAAGCTATAATCAGCGCGACTGGAAACCATTGCAAAATCAATGCGGGTTTCGTGCGTTGGATATATTGTACATCATTAAAATAGACTCAAACCAAAGAAGTAGGCTACTCGAAATTTTGGATAAAACTGTTTACTGGTAAATAATTTGTTTTACACGTTGTTCAAAATATTTTGAAGGAAGTGGGCAAAAAAAAGGGAAAATGTGTGGTGGTCGGAAAAAGAAAAAATTCTGCGAGTGCCGGTCGGGGAATCATGAGTGCCGGTCGGGTTTTCCGGCACCGACCACTGTGGGCAGAACCCTGTATTAGAGCTGTAGTTGAAATAAGAAGTGGGTTGAGACGCTGGTAAATAAAGAGTTATAAAAGAATTCAAGTATTATTAATTATTAGTCAGACAAATATGCATCTTTTGCTTTTTCTTTGTGCTTTCGTCTCTTTCATCTCTTTCCACTTGACTGCTTGTATGCGAGTTGTGTTGTCATTTAGCCTTCAAGAAAGACTCTGCTAGGGTCGAAACGTCAGGCCACTTATACCACAGGTCCTTCTGGTTGCTAAGTTTATTTTCTCAAATCTGCATGTTGGTACATGTATACATGTCTCTTTGAACTGAGTCAATTTAAACCTTTTCCATTCTTTTGTGTAGGATGAAAGAGATTCCTTAGAGAATGAACTCCGTAACCAGCAGGAGCAGATGCAAGATGCTCTCAATGCCACCCTCCATCCTGAAGATGTCATCCATCGCATCAATGAGATGAGAGGACATCTTGAGCATGGGCGTGGTCGGATAAGACCTCAAGATGAAGATGACACTCTAGGTAAATCTTTGGGTGATGTGGAGGATATGATCAGGCGGAAGATGAAAGAGGAAGAGGGAGAGAAGGATGCAGCCAGAAGAAGACAACAAAAGGTGAAGGATTTCTGCATATATAAATTAAAGTTAATTGTGCATTGTACTTGGTCTTCTTGTTGTAAAAGAACATCATTAAAGGCACTGTACACGTTTGGTAATTACTCAAAATATATATTAGCATAAAAACTTACTTGGTAACGAGCAACGGAGAGCTGTTGATAGTATAAAACATTGTGAGAAACAACTCCCTCTGAAGTAACGTAGTTTTTGAGAAAGAGGTAATTTCTGACTAAAATAATAAAAGACTTCTGGCCAGAAGCCTTTTATTCCTATCTGAAAGCACACTAATTTGTACAACAAGGGTGTTTCTTCTTTCATCATTTTCTTGCAACTTCAATGACCAATTGAGTCCAAATTTTCACAGGCTTGTTATTTTATGCATATGTTGGGATACACCAAGTGAGAATACTGGTCTTTGACAATTACAAAACGTGTTCAGTGCCTTTAATTTGTCTGTTTGATATCAGTACCGGTAGTTATTTTGTAATGCAGCGATGGTGAGTCTAGTAAACGTTGATGACCTTTCAACTTATGTAAATCTTTGACATCAAATCTAGCTTAAGGTCGTGTCTGAAGTAGTGGCTACAGCTACGGCTCTGGCTAGATTCCCGCGTCATCATGCGTTGAAGTATAGGACGTCCTTAGCTACACACTTATGTGGTAGCAACAGCCGTAGCCGTAGCTGTAGCCGCCAATTCGGATACAGCCTTAGTCCTGATGTATTATATGTGATTATTGTTTTTCTATGAAGGCTGAGAAGGAGGCTGACGCTCTAGGGAAACAAGTCACTGCATTGAAGAACCATCTTGATAAAGCTCTGAATCAACTTGATAGGCAGTCACCTGAGTCTGTGCAGCAAGTAAGTAGTTAATTTATCCTTGCTCAACAGGTTTGCAGAATCGCTATGTAGATAACTTTTTTAACCAATTAACGTCGGTATTTAAAACAAAAATCTGTGCCAACCTGCTGTATTATTTTTCTGAACTTTTTTGGAGCTTCTTGAGGAATCGTTTTCCTGTGAAAATATCCTTGCCACAATGAAACCCTGACCTGACAAGGAAAATACCACAAATGTTCTTATAATTAGCTCTGTGATTTGATGTTGTCGTGTGAGAAAATTTAGTAGGCAGTCACCGTGATTTGCAGAACCTCACTCATTGCCAAATGAAAATCTGCCATGGTATGCTGGAATCTCGGGAACAATCGGGCTTACCTCCCATTAAGCTGAATGTAATGACAAACAATATCTGTTTTTTCTTGTAAGCCACGTTTGTATAACGATAGGACAAAGGTCTGGAATCGGGGGGTTACACATTAATCCCCCGGAAAGGAATTTTACAAGGCACGTTTTCCAGAACCTGCTGTTGCTTTTTGTATGGTTGAAACAAAGCATATCACAGTAGGTGTATGCCTCAACATGCTAAACACTGGAAAATCCGGATGAATAAAACGGCAAAAGAATGGAGTTAAATATGAAAAAAAAATCTGTCCAAAAACTTTTGGGTTTAAAGACATTATCTGAGGTGAAGTGGTCAAAAGTTGTGATGTAACAACTCTAATGTTTCACAAATGTAAAATTCATGAGGTTGTTTTGATTCACTCTGACAAACTAAAAACCAAACCATATTTCCAATGCATTGGATTCCCTCAGAATTTTGATTGTTTTTAAATGCTGTACTTTTTTTCTTGTTGTAGGAGATGAGAGATAGAAGGAGACAGCGTGAAAGTGAGGAAGATGAAAGAGCAAGGAGGAGAGATGAAGAGGCAGTGAGGCATGAGGAGGACATGATGGAGGCTATGAGGGATGAGGTCAAGAGGTTACAAGAACAACTCAGACAGAAGCCTCCATCTTACCATGAGCAGGTAAAGATGAGGCGTGTCATTCATCCTGCCAAAGACATGATACTACTACAGACATTGTACACGATCTGTCCTATTCAATAAAAGCAATCGCGCTATACAAAACCCAACCCTACCTGTAGCCAAACTCACCCTAACTCAACCTTTACAGACTTTAAATTTAAATATTAGGGAGTGTCTCAAAAGTCAGGCGCGTTCCAGGTGTGAAGGAACTGTCCAGTTGTATAGAATTGTGCATTCAGATGCCTGAGAAAGGCTTGATGCCTGAAGCCTTTCTCAGATTAAACATTTGTTGATGAAAAATTACCTATTTCTCTAAAACTACATAGATTCGGATGTGATAATTTCTAACAATTTTTTTATAATATCAACAGCTCTCCAGTGCTCTTTACAAAGCAAGTTTGAATGGTCATTAATTTGTGGAGTAATTACCAAAAGTACACCCTGCCTTTAGTTCAAACCGACCCATTGTCAAATCTAACCTTCAAAGATAAAGAGTCAGTTTTTTATTTCCAGACCAGGGGTATGTTACATCCAAGACGGGATCCCCATACCATGGCTGAGTTACAGCAACTGGAAGCAGCTCTAGGTCAAGCTCAAAGACAGATGAAAGATAACGACCAGCTAGCTGCTGATGAGGTGAGAAGGTTGACATCAAGGGGTTACTCTTGTCAACATTAACATTCTACTTGATAATTGTATCATTAAACTGATGCAGTGACATTCAGTGGCACAGTGCCAGTGACACACCCAGGCAGACAGTGACACACTGTGACACAAATTGACTGACAGAGATGGGTTAAAGGGCTGTGTTGTCATGATGAAAGCAGGTCTGTAGCTGTACATGAAATTATGAACTCTCACCCAGTAACTGCACGCATGCGCCCTTCCTCCATATCACATCTATGGAGAGCGTGCGCGTGGGTGCTGTAACTGGTTGAGAGTTCATAATTCCATGTGCAGCCTCAAGCATGCTTTGATCATGACGACAAAGCACATTTTAAGACTCTGACAAATAATTTGGGTCATCAGATGAGGCATTAATACACCATTAATACTCGTCCTCCTCCCATCAGCTCGCTAGGGCAGAAGCTGAGATGAAACACCTAAAAGACGAGCTTAATCATCAAATGAGGCAGGCAAGAGAGAAAGAGAGGGATGCGGATAGATTACTTGAAGATCAGAGGAGAGAAGCAGAGAGACAAACACTGAGAGCTGTAGCTCAGGTCGGTTCATCAAAAGTTTTTTTAAATCTTTATTAATATTTGTTTTCTTAGAGATCGTCGTACTTCAAAGTGAGGGCTACACTTAACTGATTTGGGCTATTGACCCAAATCAACTGTCACTGCGGGCACGTTGCCACCTACTCCTTGGGCTGAAACGGGTTTATCCCCTTCACATAAGGATTTAGGCATGTGTATCAACAACCAGGAACCTGGCTGATAGAGCAGAATGCACTACCTTCCAACTGTTTACGAAGCAAATATGGTTTAGTGCCTTTCTCAAGGGCACAATTGTCTTGACTGGGATTTGAACCCACACTCTGCTGCTGACAACACCAGAGCCTGGGTATGGTAAACTAGCCCTCTCAGCCACATGGTTTTATGTTTTGAGTTGCTTTCACTCGCGAATAAATTGATCCCTGGTAACTAAGTTTCCAAATTGTTATTAAATTCTTACAAGGATTGTTAGCTATGGTAAAAAAATAACTTTCTTATTAAATTTTTTAAGATGATGGTGCATCTTAAGATGTTTTTTTATTTCTTATAGGCCCAGTCTCATGCCAGAGAACAGGCTGAGCGAGCTGGTGAGGAGCTGGCTAGAGCAGAGGCTGACATGGCAGGATTACAGAAAGCCCTGGCTGATAGGGAGAAGGAGTTACAGTATGAGGTACAGCATGGAGACAGAGCCTCACAGACACTGGGTAGGTGGTGAATACAGATTGTCAACTCACCAGAATGAGGCTAGATTTGTGTTGTCCTCACAGCCTCAGTTTGGTTTGTGTTGATGTCATGGAATATGAACCAGATAGAGGTCTGTTGAGAGGGTCAAATCCAACTCATAAAATGGATGGCTTTATACCAAGGCGTTTAATTTCTCAAGGGTTTTCCTGAGTTCTGGATTGTCTCAACATCTCCTTGAGACTTTAAAGTCTCTTGAAAGAAGTAAAGCAGTCACCAAAGGGAGAAGGAAATAGTCCACATTGTGTCCAAACCTGTAGTTTTGTATTTCTGGTGATGCACAGATTCTGTAAACCTCTTTAATTGTAATGTATTGGAGGTTCAGGGTCTAGAATAAGGGGGAGCTCAGGCCAGCAAGCTACATTTCATGAATTGTCAAATTCGTCAAATCTCATCCCTGTTATTCTTGTCAGAATCCAGTAAGAAAGAGCACTTTAAAATTCTTTTGATGAGTGATTTCTGCTGAATATGAATTTTTATTATCATTTCTGGTTTATTAAAACAATGTATTTGTAGCCCAGGGGCTAAATTGCTACAAAGTTTACAATTTAAAAACAATACAATGAACATCAAATTACTACTTTAAAAATAGTTACGGATTTACACATGTAACAAAAATATATCCATGCTTTTGTTTCAGCTGATCAACGTGATGAGATTGGGGCTTTATATGACACTCTGGAAGACCAGAAAGCCGAGATTCTGAAATTACAAGATGCACTTGGTAGACTTCTCAAACCACAGGGAGGTAAGAATTTAGAAAGTAAAGTGTGTCCAGTTGTTTCAAGTTGTTGACTCTAGTCAGCTTTTCTTTTAACCCTTTAGAGACCATAGCGGCCGCAAGCGGCTTGTACCAAAACGCCCATAGTGGCCGCAAACAGTCGCAAAATTTAACCTACTTCTATTCTCACAAAGAGGTCAAAGTAAAGGTCATGGCCACATATAAAAATTTCCGATGTAGTATGTTGACATAGTTTCCAAATTTCTAAACAAGAAACTTAACTTTTCTCTTTCATTTTATTTATGTTGACATTTTTACTGACAAAATTTCAATAAAGAAACTAACAATATTAGCAATGTCTGGGCGTTTTGTGATGATTATACGGAAATGAATGATCTCTAAAGGGTTAATAAAGACTAATAAATAACTAACTATTAATAGTAAACTTGCAGGTACAACTATGTGTAAGTTCTCTTTTTGTAGGAGTGTTAGCTATGCCACTATGCAAAGCTTCAAACTTTATTTAATAACGACTGAGGACCTGCCACTGTAGTTGTATATGAATCTTTTGTAAACTTCAAGAAATCAAATAAAATCTAAAATAATTTTACAGAGTATAACATCAATGAATGTTTCTGTGCTTTTGTATTAACTCTTTCAGTTCCACTTTTTTTCTTTGCGTTTTGAACCTGAAATGCCCAGTTTTTTTGTCTTTTTTCGAAACCCTGTATCAAAAACAAGTAAATAAGTCTTTATCACCAAACTGATTGCTGATTTGTGTATTTTGCTGATTTGTGTATTTTGCTGATTTGTGTATTTTGCTGATATGTGTTGCCTTGGTACATCCAATTGTCAATTGTATTTCTTGAGTGACAATGCCCTCTCGTGATAAAATTTATTTCTAGGGTGTCGTGGCCGAAAGGTTAAGAGCATCGGATTCAAGTTCTGGTGGTTTAGTCATCGGGGTGTGGGTTCGAGTCCCGGTCATGACGCTTGTGTCCTTGAGCAAGACACTTTGCTATAATTGCTTCTCTTCACCCAGGGGTATAAATGGGTACCTACAAGGGGTAGAGGTTGATATTGTGTTTGAAAAAGCCTTCGGAGCGCCATCACGGCAGCCCGGGCTGCATACTCCCCAGGGAGCTGAGAAAGATTAAAGGAATGTTATTGGCCCAATGACCAGGGCACTAATGTAAAGCGCATTGAGACCGTTATTGTGAAATGCGCTATATAAGAACTAGTTATTATTATGGGTCGTACATGTATCTAATGACACTTTTTGAGTACATAAAAACGATCGTACATGTATGATAACAGCGCTTTCCGAATACATAAAATAGATTGTACTTGCACAACCTTGGCACTGAAACAGTTAAGAAATGGTTTCTCCCAATGATTCTTTGTCAGTTTCAGGTACAAACGCTCCTCCGTACAATGCAGATCTAAATCATCTGTTGGCAGAAATTGAGCGACTCAATCAAGCTCTACAACAACAAAAGAATTACATGAGAACAAGTCCTGTCGGCCAGTCTAATACACAACCTTTTACTGACCTACGACCTCCAATGACCCGTGGTGACCTCCAAGCAGGGTCAAGACCTGAAGCATATAGGTACAACCCATTGCCAAATCAAGTAAGTTGACAATGTTAATCGATACATCAAGACAGATTTCTCAAAACTGGAGTAGTGCAATAAAAGTATGTCTTTAATCAAAGTTAAGTTTGTAGTACTTGACTTGTCAACATTGTTTTGTTCGATTTTAGTATCCGTCAACAGATGTCCAGCACCCACTGCCGTCTGGACTTCCACCTGTTACTCCACATGCAAGGTATCATCCAACGCCCTCCACTCAACCCATCGCCCAGCAGCACACAACCTCTTACCCAGCTGGGGTCCCTGTAGATCCCAGGTTCACCCATCAACCCCCGGCAGTGCTTGACCCGAGAAACCATCCTGATTCCCAACCAGCCATTCCAAATCCACAGGGTTTTGGCTCGGGGCTACCTAGTGCACCACAACAAGCAGGCTATCCTAGCACTGCACCCAATGGAAATATAAGAGCCATGCCACAATATTCTGGACACAACCCAAGTGCTGGTCATCCGCAAGCATTCCAGCAACCGATGCATTCTGGGAATGCCCCTGGTTTGAATGGTCAGTCTGGTGCCATGGGAAATTATCCAACCACATCCATGATGGGTCAAGACGCTGGGGCTGGCTATTTGCAAAGAACACATGGTGAGTTGAACACAGTTTCTCATGAGTATTCTTTTATCTTTGTCATTCTATCTAACTTTCACCTACTGTTCAACTGGCGCCCAGTAATCTTGGTTTGTTTGTTTGTTCTTTTATAGGAATGAACAGCAACCTTCAACCCATCTCAACCACCTTGACAAACCCCACCTTAACTTCAGGAGTTGCTCCCCCTACATCCGGTCATCCTGTCATGCCACATATGCCAGTGCAGTCACAAATGGGTACTGCACCAGGGGGTGCCACATCTGGACTGGTACTGGGCAGCACTCTACCGACACAACCTACCTCAAGAGATGTAGCTAGTGGTAAAGGGGACAGTGGCCTCTCTGGCAATGTAACAGCAGAAGCAAGTACTGAGTCAGATACAGATGTCCCAACACAGAGAGGAAAGAAAGGCAAAACAATTGTTCTCCCTCCAGGGGGGTTATTCTGTAATGTCCCAGAGCATCATGATATGGTAAGCGATAAACTGCTATCAACAAACCTCAAATGTTGTTTGTATGATTTGAGTTGAACAAACCTTTCTCTGTCAAATACTGTAAGATTTTTAACCAAAATTGTTCTCTTCTTTTTTGATAATTAGGAAGATGAACTGTTGCGTCTCAAGAAACTCCTGGATGAATGCAGAAAATCCAAGGTTATATGCAAGTTAGGGTGGTCAGGTTGGCTTAGTGGTTTCATTTCAGGCCTTCCACCTCTAGGACCCTGGTTCGAATCCAACCAAGGCATTACGTGGATTGGGTTTTCAGTCCCTACCTGATTGCGTGGGTTTTCCCTGGAATAATTCTCTGGGGTTTTCCTCCCACATCTAAAACTGAAACTTCCTTCATTGTCTTCTCTCCAATGGGTTCTTGGCTAGTATAATGATTAAGTTTGCTTTTCTGAGAGTCCTTGGTTTCACAACCAGAATAAATGAAATCAAATCAAAAGTCAAGTTTCTATATTGAAAACATGACTTATAGCTCATTGTACGGTACCGTCTTTAAGGGGCACTGTCATCGTAATTGTAGTCTGCTGGTGCCTGGACATGGAAACATGAACTCTCACCCAGTTACTACACACAAACAAAACGTCACATCCCAAACAAAAGTTTTAAAGGGCGCTCTCATAATGATCGCGTTTGTAGTAATTGGGTGAGAGTTCAAAATTTAGTGTCTGGCCACGACACAGCCCCTTTAATAAACTATGTCTTACAATCTTGTATCATCTTGATGTCGTTTCTTCAAAGTCGTTTCTTGTTCTTTTTCTCCTCTTTTTTAATTTTCAGAAGAGAAAATCCAACATGGCATCAGGGAGAGTCAAGTCGACTCTTGAGGTGAGAGGTTTTTACAGGGTTGTAATTTTATTTTGAAAATTTGTGCACTAACATCAAAATTCATCAAAGACTGCTGTTCTTCGGGTGAGTTTAAAAAAAAAAAAAATTCTTAAGACACTTCAATCAGATGAATTTAAAACTCTCCATAGAATTGTTGTAAGGATTTGGGTTATGGTGTGTTCAAGACTGAATTGCGATGAGCCATTTGCTTGTTAGATTTAAATAATGTCTGGTACAATGACTTGCTTGATCACAATTTACAGCTTAAAGTTGAATTTCTCAGATGATCAAGACAGTCGCTACATCACATGATTTGGGCAAGCTTTTGCGTAGTCAAGTAAGAGACGGCGAACACTTCCCCACAATTTGGAATGAATGTGAATAGCACAATGGTACCAGGGTTTGCTCATCTGGAGGTTGCTATACAAAAGCTTGCCCTGAACCATTTGACACAGCAACTGTCTCAATACTGTATAATGAATTCAAATTTAAGCAGTAACTTGTGACTACGCAAGTTTAACTTGCAATTCGCTATTGTTTGAAACAGCCATTTCCCTGCTCAGTCTTGTCACCTTTTACGTCTTACAGGAAGGAAATAAAGAACTTGAGGCACTGGATCTTGCTATTCAGAAGAAGCGGAGTACATTGAGGGTGCTCCATAAAGCAGACGTTGACATCAGACATCAGAAAGATGCAGCTAGTAAAGAATTGCAGGAACTCAACTCTAACATTGACAGACGCACTCGTAGGAGGTTAGCAGTTAGCACCATGTTCAAACAAAATATAACAAAATTCAGTTGTGTAAATTTTTTTCTGTTAGAAAAGGTCAAGAAGAAAGAATTTTCAAACTTAATTTTTTGCTTATTTTGTCTTACATCAAAACCTTAGGGCCCCTCAAAAACTGTTTGTTTCTCCAAAGAGGGTCCTCAAAATGTAGGTTTGGTAGGTTGATTAAAAAAAATATGTGTTTTAATTTTGTTTTTGAATACGGATATCGTATTTGGGAATATAAACTCTTTGGTATTAAAATATAAAGTTCGAACACAAAACACAACACTTTCACTGTCTTGAACTCTTTTATTAAATGTCTTTGAATAGTATTTAAAGACTTACAACTGTTCAACTCACAAGATTGATAGTTTCCTCCTGTTTCGACATTATATTTTCGACCAATTTGTGTGAACATTTTGAGAGAAAAAAATAATAATTCCGGTTACGACGCAAATGAAGGTCAGTCGGATGAGGACAAACAAACAATACTTTTCCCTACTTTGTTCATTATCCAGGGATTTTCTGGAGGGTCATCGGCCCGTCACTCCTGAAGACGAGGATTATGAGATGCGGGAGGCATCCATGGACCACCAGGACTACTTAGAGGATGAGATAACATGTCTTGAGAAGACACTCGTCCAACGGAGAGCTGAATTACGAGTTGCTGATAGACTCCTCCAGGAATGCCAGGCTGATCTGAAAGATGCCACAGACAAGGTACATCGTTTAAATACATCTTTGTCTTGGTGCAAACTACCACTATATTGGAATAGTACACATAGTCAGCAAGCCCCCAATTTCTAATCAAATGCCTGAGCAAGCATGGTATTCTTCATACTTTAATCTGTTTTCTGTGTTTTGTTTTTTGTTGCCCCCAGAAGAATCTGAATTTTTTGTACAGGCATGATATTCTTTCCCCTTGGAAAAAAATTAGAAAGGCCACACCATATGTAGGTCAGTCTTTGTACTTAATAAAATGTTCCTAGTTTTTTCAAAGGAAAAAATATCATGCTGCCTGTTATTAAATATCCTTAAAAGTCTATTAAAGCCTTCACCATGTGTAGGTCAGCCCTTGTACTCAATAAAATGTTCCTAGTTTTTTCAAAGGAAAAAATATCATGCTGCCTGTTATTAAATATCCTTAAAAGTCTATTAAAGCCTTCACCATGTGTAGGTCAGCCCTTGTACTCAATAAAATGTTCCTAGTTTTTTCAAAGGAAAAAATATCATGCTGCCTGTTATTAAATATCCTTAAAAGTCTATTAAAGCCTTCACCATGTGTAGGTCAGCCCTTGTACTCAATAAAATGTTCCTAGTTTTTTCAAAGGAAAAAATATCATGCTGCCTGTTATTAAATATCCTTAAAAGTCTATTAAAGCCTTCACCATGTGTAGGTCAGCCCTTGTACTCAATAAAATGTTCCTAGTTTTTTCCCAAGGGCCAAATGTCATGCCATGAATACTGCTGTAGTTAGAATCAGGTTGGCTCAGTGTTTTCTTTCCCTTCCTTTCACCTCTGTGGACCCTGGTTCGAATCCAACCACAGACCGGAGCCTAGCATGTGGATTGGGTTTTTCAGTTCCTACCTTGCATGGGTTTTCCCCCATTGGTGTTTTCCCCCATTGGTGTTTTCCCCCATTGGTGTTTTCCCCCATTGGGGTTTTCCTCCATTGGGGTTTTCCTCCATTGGTGTTTTCCCCCATTGGGGTTTTCCTCCATTGGTGGTTTTCCTCCATTGGTGTTTTCCCCATTGGGGTTTTCCTCCATTGGTGTTTTCCTCCGGCCAAATCTAAAACTGAACATTTCTTCTCATTTCCTATTCATTATATGATTAGCGCTAATTGTGCTGTTGGGTGTGTAATGAATTAAAAAAACCTGTTATTTATCTACAGGCAAGATCGACTGTAGAGCAATATGACAAAGCTACCCTCAACCTGAAACAAGCAGAGGAAGATGCCGTTGAGATTGAGAAACGCTCTGAGCAGGCTGCTACTAGTCTCGTTCAGGCCCAGCAACATCTTGAAGAGATGAGTAGAGACATTGAGGAGATGGAGGGGACGAGACGTAGTCATGGTGATAAAATGAAGGAAGTTGACGAGGTGTTGATGGAGAAAGATGCCATGTTTAGGGACCTAGAAGGAAAGATCGAACAAGCAACAAACAGGTAAGAGAGATTCAATCCTATTAGTCAGTTCAAAATCCCTTATCAACCAATCAGAATGGGTGAAATGAATTGTTATCTTCTCGATTCCATGCTGCTCAAACGCTATCCCTCCAGTTGTGGGCACACTGAAGGGCAGTCTCGGTTGCCTCAGTCAGGGCCCAATTTAATAGAGCTGCTTAAAGGCCGATTCTGTGCTTACGTACAAGTTTCTATTTCATAGCGCTGCTAACCGTAAGCACACGAAAAATGCATGCTAACCTTCCGGTGCTTACTGCACGAAAATGAATGACCTAACAATGCATATCCATTAAGAACACGCAAGGTGGAAGCCATATTTTCTTGCTAATCTGTGAAATACGCTTATGCTTATAGCAAGTTTTTCTGCTACAGTTAGCACACAAATTTGCTTACCCTTTAGCAGCTGTATGAAATTGGGCCCAGCTCATCAGTAGTAGTTGCTGCTGATGGAAGTAGAGGGCAGGTGAGGAGATGGTCCATAGTCTGCCACTCTCTGCATTTACAGGTGTCAGGACCAGGGGCCAATTTCATAGAGCTGCTTAAGCACAAAAAACAGCTTAGCGCATTTTTATTGCTTAGCAGAAAGAGGTTACCTGCCAAAATACCATATTATGTACATAGTTTGTGACTGGTTCCCTGCTTATTTTTGCTTAGCAGACATTTTAAAGCAGTAGTTTGTGGTTTAAGCAGCTCTATAAAATTGGACCCTGCTGTGTATCCCTCACTTCATGAGGGCACTATGCACCTTCCGACTCTGGTGTGCAGCCGGTTGAGAGCCTTCCATACAACCGTATTTAAAAAAAAACTTCTAGATTCCTCTTGTTGAACGGACCTTATTTTTCTTACAGACTTCAGAAGCTTCAGACAGATCTCCTACTGACTGAAGAGAAATCAGTCTTCCAGCAGGACAATGCCAGAGAACAAGATCAACTCATTTCGGATAAGACGTCACAGCTCCTTAGACTACAAGAACAGGTGAAGACACAATGATCTTGTTTGACTTCTAAAGTCAAGTCATTCTCACAAAAAACAGGGTTGAGTCCAGCTAAATATTATCAATTTTTAAAAGCAAAGTATACCTTTGGTTTTTGGAAGCGTTCAATTGTTTTAATCCTATATAAAAGTAGATATATACAATAAAACAAAACCTGTGAAAATTTCATTTCAAATGGTGGTCACGTTTTTGAGATACCATCGGAAATTCAGAGCGAATATGTCCCAAATGAAGAATAATCCCTAATAGGAATACACAATCTGAGAAACATATCTGACAGTAGCGTTTCTCAGACTCAAATTTTGGGGCATAAAAACTGATATCTTTTCACATAACCACATTACTTTGAAGTGAAATGTTTCTCAAAATGCTTTATACTATCAAAAGCTGCTGTACTTCTTTTATTATCATTCATTTTAAGAGTGATTATGAAACGTGTACCTTCCCTTTAATGTAAGTTTAGTTTGCATCTTGGTTCAGCGTTTGTTTTCTTTGTTGTTTGAAGACTGACGGGGAGGGCAGAAGACTGAATGACCTCGTTCAAGAGCTGGATAGGAAACAAGCTGACCTCCATATCTTGACCTCTGACCTTGAATCTAACCAGAAGGAGATGGTTGGTGCGTTGCGAGATGCTGAGAGTGAACTGACTGCATTGAAACAAAAAAACAAGGTATGTCAATAAAAAGAAAACAATTGTATTTGCGTCAAAATTTACTCTAAGACTTTGGCCAGAAAATATCACAAAGACAGGCTTTGGCCTTTGATATTTAATGATTTACAAAGTTTCTCAAATTTGTTGTTGTTTAGGAAACCAAAGCTGCCCTTGACAACCTGAAGCATCAGAAGCGTGGTTTGCAAACGTCCATTGAAGAGCAGCGAACTGCCCTCTCTCAGACTCGCCTCACAATAGAACAAGAGGATCGTGCCTTACAGGAGACTAGAGCAAGTATTGATAAAGGCCGAGCTGATCTTAAACACACATTGGAGATGCTACAGCTGGAGAAGACAGAACTGGAAGCGTTGAGACTTCAACACGAGTCCAAAATGACAGACTTGGAGAAGACGCAGTTGGCTGCTTTACAGGTAGTGATTGTAAGAAATTATAGAGTCATGAAAAACCGAATCGATTTTACGTTCATGATGTATTCACGGATGTAACTGTCTCCTTTACTGTCACCAGGAGAAGTCTGATTTAGAATCCGTTCAAGTGACCAGCCAAGAGAAGCGAGCGGAGCTTGATCGCATCAGTAAGCAGCTTACCATGCAGAGATCGGATAAAGAGCGTCTTGTGATGGAGACTACAGTCATGGAGGCGAGAGCATCTTCATTACATAAAGAGGAAGAGGCTCTTGAAGAACGCTGCAGGCATTGGGATGGGAAAGTTGCAACACTCACAAAGTACTTCACAATGTCATCATTTCTTATACCAGATCTAACCTAAAGTATTTCCAAATCATACCACAATTTTGTCCATTAATGTAATAATAATGCAAAGCATTTATAAGGCGCTATACAAAGATCACAGCACCTAAAAAACTAATGCAAAAACAAACCAAAGACTAGCCAATTAAAACACAAAAACAAAATGAAGAAGCAAGTTTAGGATTGTTCTTGAAACAGAAGTGTCTTGAGGAGGCGTTTGAGTTTGAACATAGCCATCAAAGCCGCTTCTCTTAGACTTGTTGGTAGCGTTGGTACACTTTCCTTTTTGGTATCGTTGGTACACTTTTCTTGTTGGTAGTGTTGTGGTTGACACTTCAAGGTTTCTTGCTGATCCAAGGATTTCATTTCCCGTATTTACAGACAACACTTGGATCTGATTGACACTCTGAAGGCAGACCAAGGCAAGATGGAGGACCTTCAGAGAGATTTGACCTCTGAACAAGAAAACCTGGAAAAGGTCAACGGCAAGAGGGCGCAACTCACGAATCAACTTCATTCTTATAAACAGCAGGTCAAAGGTCAGTCTTCAGGTTGATCATAAAGTGCATGATTACAATTACTTCAAATGTTCCCTCTTTTTAGACTTAGCTGTGCACTGCATGCATAAGATGCTTCTAAATGTCTGTGTTGATTAAATCTGATTTTGGGTTGAACAAAGAAAAATTGACTAGAGCGGGTTTTGAACCAACGACCTCCGGTTTAACATGCCGGCGCTCTACCAACTGAGCTATCTAGCCCTATGTTGGCGGTCTCCCTATTTTGTCAATATCTTTGTTCGGGGGCTGCCGCTTCCCAGGTTGTATCGTATACTTGGGTGTGATCCCTGGCTACACTGCAGTTTGCGGTTGAATGGCTTCTGACTGGCACCCCCCGAACAAAGATATTGACAAAATAGGGAGACCGCCAACATAGGGCTAGATAGCTCAGTTGGTAGAGCGCCGGCACGTTAAACCGGAGGTCGTTGGTTCAAATCCCGCTCTAGTCAATTTTTCTTTGTTCAACCCAAAATCATTTAAAACTTTACCCAGTCAGTTTCCCTTGTGGTTTATTATTTGATTAAATCTGCTGATGAGTAAAACAGGATTTGAACCCATCACCGGTGATTTGAACTATCAGTGTCTGTTTACTTGTTTGTTTGTTTGTTTGTTTGTTTTTTGTTTCCAGAGACTGGGAAGGAATTGAGATTAGCCAGAGAGGAGCTGCAAGGAACAGAAGATCGTAAACATCATATCCAACAAGTAAGAATCCAACGCTTCATATCATTTGTTGTCCTTTAGGCTGACCATACTGTTCTTTGTAAGGAACACTAGTTAATGACCCAATGTCATAAAGTGATAACACTTTGTAATTTCCCTCACAGGAACTTAAAGAATATGACCATCAGAAATCTGAAGCTAGGGCTGATTTAGCTCAACTTCGCTCATCTGCCGAGAAAACTAAACGGTCCTTAGTCCTGGCCACAGATGAGCATCGGATCAATCAAGAAGCATTGCACAAGCTGAGGATAGAGGTTGAAAAGCGCCACCTAGCGGTAGATGATGGCCAACGTCATGTAGATAGAGTACAGGCTGATGTGGAACAGGAGGAGAATAGACTTTCAAGGGTAAGGGATAAAGTGTTGGCTCGTCTTTTTGTGAATAATTCTCCCAGAAGTTTCTTTTTCAAAAAGCTATGGTATTTTTTTCTTGTATAGGTAGGTTGTGGCCCAATTGGCAGCTCTTGCTAAGATGTTGCTATGGCATCTTTTGCTTCACTGCATGTTACAATGCAATACAATAAATACATTTATGATGGAGTCCCCCGTCGATGACAACGGATGGGTGTTCGGCGACATATGGTGTCCTCATCGGTGTGTCTTCTCATGAGAAAGGAGACGTATTCTGGATCCACAGACCCTGTTGCAGGTACGGCAGGGGAAACCGTTGCTTGAGGTGGTACCAGTGTTGGCTTTTCTCCTTGCCCTCCTTTCTCTAAGTTGTCTAGTTCGGTTTGCCTCAAATGTCTTGATGCCCTCATGACACGTGTGGCGCCAGTCGCCTCGCTCCTGGGCTGTCACCTCCCAGTCATGGTTGTCAATATTGCACGCCTTGAGGTTTTGCTTGAGTGTGTCTTTATATCTCAAGCGGGGTCTACCATGAGCTCTCTTTCCACACTTAAGCTGGCCATACACAACTGCCTTGGGGATTCTAGTGTCAGCCATCCTCACAACATGTCCCATCCAGCGAAGCTGAGACTTTAGGACCTGACTTTCCACACTAGTTGTGTTGCAGCGTTCCAGGACTTGGGTGTTAGTGACCTTGTCTTGCCACTTGATGTTGCAGATGGAGCGGAGACATCGCTGATGGAACTGCTCTAATTTTCTGATGTGTCGTCGGTAAGCAGTCCACGTCTCACAGCCATAAAGAAGGGAGGTAAGGACGACGGTCTTGTATACCGCAATCTTGGTTGCTAGCTTCACACCGTGCTCAGCTCAGAGACGATTTTGGAGTCTTCCAAATGAGCAGCTGGCCTTAGAGATCCGCTGAGTGATTTCTTCGTCAAGGGATACTGTGTTTGAGAGGACACTGCCAAGGTAGCAAAACTTCTCTACCGATTTGGGAGGGTTGTTGTTGATAGTCACAACTGGGTATAGTGGTTTTTGCCAGTAGCAGGCTGGTACATCACCTCGGTCTTTTTTATGCTGAGTCTGAATCTGCTAGATGCACGAGAGAACATGTCTGTGATGAGTTGTATGTCTTCAAGCGTATGGGCCACTAGTGCACAATCATCTGCAAAAAGCATGTCCTTTATCAGCTTCTCCAGCACCTTAGTGCGAGCCTGAAGTCGTCTAAGGTTGAATAACCCTCCATCAGATCTGAACTGTATGTACACTCCTTTGTCCGTGTTATGGAATGCCTCGAACAACATGAGTGAAAACACAATAGAGAAGAGGGTAGGGGCAAGGACACAACCTTGCTTGGTTCCATTTGTGACGGGGAACGGGTCAGATGACTCTCCACACTCCTGCACTCTAGCCAGCATCCCTTCATGGAAGGATCGAATAAGAGAGACAAACTTGTCAGGACATCCAAGCTTGAGTAGGATTTTCCATAGGCCATCACGGTTCACAGTGTCGAACGCCTTTGTAAGGTCCACAAATACCATGTATAGGTCTTGATTTTGCTCCTGACATTTCTCTTGTATTTGTCTGACAGCAAATATCATGTCTGTGGTGCCTCTGCCTGGTCTGAACCCACACTGTGATTCGGGGTAGATGGTGCCTACCAGTTGCTCTGTCATTCTGTTGAGTATGATACGTGCCAGGATCTTTCCAGCAATCGAGATACATTTATAGGGCATCCTTACTCATCAAAGATGGTTACACATTGCTGAACAGAGTCTAGAAAATCAACCAAAGAACACAGTTAAACATGTAGGTCATAGTTCACAGAGATGAGTTTCAGAGCCTTCTTTAAAAGCATCCCAAGGAAGGGGAGCAGCGGATGTACCTTGAAATTTCATTCCAGAGTTGAGGTGCATGTGCCTGGAATGCATGGTCACCAGATGTGCTGTATGTTCTGGGCACATGGAGTAAGGTAGTGTCTAAACTTGAGTGGAGTCCAGGTTTACCAGAGTGATGTGGTACGATGAGAGAGCCAATCATGTGACAATCAAGCAGCAGCTGCTACGTCGTTCAAGACCTTAAAGAGTTTGATTTTGTTGTTTTCCAGATGATTGGAGGTCTGACCGTGGAAGCAGAGCATCTCCGCTCTGATATTGCCATCAAGAATCAGGAATTAGAAGAAGCTCGGCTTAGACTTCATGATCTGCATTCTAAATCTGAGATGGAGCAACAGCAGCAGCAACAGAACAAACATACAGTCAATGACCTACAAACACAGATCGCTGAACTTGGTAAGACCAAAATAAAAAGAACAAACAGACAGTCAATAACCTACAAACACAGATCGCTGAACTTAGTAAGACCATAGTAAATAGAACAAACAGACAGACAATACCTACAAACAAAGATCGCTGAACTTGGTAAAATTATTATTTAATTGAACAAACAGACAGTTAATGACCTACAAACAGATCGCTGAACTTGGTAAGATTATTATAAAATGGAACCAACAGACAGTCAATGACCTACAAACAGATCGCTGATCAGACATCGGTAGACTATGACTAATCTATATCGTGGGTCTCACTCTGACCAAAATGTATGACACACAAAAATCCTGAAGTCGGCAAAACAATTGTCTTACTGTGGGCCAGATTTGTGTTGTAGACTTGTCAAGTTTTTATATTTCATGTTTCCATTTCAGAGGATGGGGTAAAAGAGCGGCTGGAGGAGAAGACTAAGCTTGCAGAGGCGCTCAACTTCTCACATACAGAGATTAACTCACTCAGAAAGGTAAAGAAAACTCTACACCTGTTTTCATTGCAAACTTGCTTCAACAGCAGTTGAACTTGTACCCCACTTTAACAAAAATTGATAAGCCTAAAACAGAACATTTTAGAGTTGACTGTTTTCTCAGTGAGTTTCTTGTTCAAGTTGCAGACATTTTTGCCTGCAGGTTTCAGCAGTTTTCTTCAGATCCACACTTTATAATGATACAGAAGTCATTATGGGAATGGATTTGATGCAAGAGATTAAAGGTGACTCATAATCTACTCATAATTCTTTGATTACTTTATTAGGAGAAGGAAACGATGGAGAAGCGTTTATCTGAGATGACATCACAGCTGGCTACTAGCAAAGACCGTTTCCACCGTGCTAAACAGGTGATATAAACACACTACTATCCACTAAACTGTTTAGCTTCATGGAATGGTACCACAGTTGAAGTAAAATTAGTGAACTCTCAAGTACATCTAAGTGTAAACAATTCAAGCAAGCACATCAGACTGATTGCCCTTGCTGAGTTTCCTCTTGGGGTATTCAGGAAGATGTCTTCCAAGTACATCTCTTGACTTCATACAAAAGCAACAAGGCAAGCGTCCTCAATTTCTGATGTATAAATCGCTGTGTCAGTGCAAGAATGTTTTATCTCCTACAATAGCACTGACGTTACGCGCGAGTTTGAAATTGACAAACTGCTTTAATCTCGCTTCAAGTAGCCCGGATGTACACACCTTAAAAGTACAGATCGAGATACAGCGTTTTTGCCTGAAACATTTTCGTGTGAGATACAATGTTTTTGCAAAATCGAAATTGACGTTTTTTGCACTGACAAATCAAAATATAAAGTAAAGTGTATTTTTGTGATTGCTTGTTATTTCTTTCAGAGTTTTAAAGAGAAGCAGATAGAATATGAACAAGATCTAGAAGAAGCAAGCCTGACTGCTAATGAGCATTGTACACGAGCAAATAGACTCAGCTTTAAACTCAATGAACTCAAGGAACAATATCTACAACTCAAATCACAGGTGAGTAGCCCACCCACAGTCATTTGAGCTTTTAGCTTTTGGATGTTTCAGGTTAAACGTCAAGTTTGCCTTTTCATAACTTATGGCTCAAGATCAAAGATTATAAAGCATCGAAGGCGCAGGATAGGGAACTGGTGCTTTTTATTGTAGGAATATGAATTACACTTGGGTGCCATTTCAGCAGGCAAGGTTATTATTGGCAAATTTCTCTCCACTGAACCTTTGTTCCATCAAGACTTGATTGCTGAAACACTGTCCATTTCACATTTCACATTTCAGCCCCAGTTCCCTGGCGCTCTTTAATCTTTGCTTAAGATGCACATAAAACACAGGCATGATGTTTTTCCTACTTTAGTCTGTATTAGAAAAATCAGAAAATATTGTTAATAGTAAGGCCTGAAAAGCCTATTAAAGCCTACACCTTGTATACATTTAGGTCAGTCCTTGTTCTTGGTAAAATGTTTCTACTTTTTCTCATGCCCCCAAAAGGAGGCACATATCGGGCGTGTCAGAGCCAAAACGTTGTATCTCCTGAAATAGCACTTACGTTACACGTGAGTTAGAAATTGTCAAAACGTCTTATCTTGCTTAAAGTAGCCCGGATGTACACACAAAACAAGTAAATGCCAAGATACAAGGATTTGCTTGAAGAATTTGTGTGTGAGATACAACATTTTTGCACTGTTGCGATGATATTAATGATATTAAAATGATATAGTTACACAGATTATAACGAAGGTTTATTTATTTTTTTTCCCTTGAAACTGAAATTAATTTCACTTCCACTTTTGGATCTTTTGGATCTCAATTTCAATTTAGATGTTTTATTTCGGGACTTAAAAATGTTCTGTGCAATCTTCTTGTTTCCCAGACTTCAAGAGAGTTAGAAGAAGAGCGGAAAGCCACAGCAGATGCCTTAGCTAAGCTGCGAGAGATATCTACTAAGAAGGAGGACGTATCCAGCGTAGATGGGATGTCTGACTTAGAAGAACTTGATGATCTTCAGAGACAGAAAGCTGATCTGACACGACATCTTGTACAGCTACAATCAAATATACAACAAGTAGGATCAAACTTCCTCTGTTAAATCTATTGTCTTCATTGACGGGCCTGTTTGTTGGTGCTTTTGTGTTAAAAGGAGCGTATGCCTTTGGTTTTTGGAATAGCTTAATTGTTTTAATACTATATAGGTGTAGATATGTGGAAATGTCATTTCAAAAGGTGGTAGTGTTTTTAAGATATCCGAGTGTTTTCCGTTGTATCCTGAGCGTTTTTTTGTCCACACAGGAAGAATAATCCGTAATTGGAAAACACAAGCTGAGAAACGTTTCTGGCAGTAAACGTTTCTCAGTTTCAAATTTTGGACTATTTTTTTCCTAACCACATTACTTCGAAGTGAAATGATTCTCAAAATGCGTTATACTGTTGGAAACTGCTTTACTTCTAACCAAGTAAATGGGGCTTATTGCTCAAGAGTGGTCTTTAAAGTATCTGCTTGGCAAAAAGAAACATTCAATTCTAATTAACATATTTGTTTGATGATTTTGATTTATTTGTTCAAATGTAAACGCACTTTTCATTCAATGACCCTTTGATCATTACAAATATGAAATTGCAATTAATGACCTTATAGCATTGAGCCGAGAAGTTGTTAATTCAGGGATGTGATATCTCCATTTTTAACCGAAAATCCTTTTTTTTTTTGCCCCTCAAAAAAAGAAAACAGAAAAGTATAACGCCCCAGATTGCAGAGAAGGGCTTTTAAAACCAAAGATAAATGTTATTAGTGGTCTTCGTGCTTGCAAGTTTTCGAGCTCCCAAGCTTTCATGCTTTGCGCTCAGAGTTCAGGTTTTTTCAACAGCCTATCACATCCCTGTAATTGTTGTGTCCCCAGGCAAGATTAGATGCATCCTTGATACGAGATGGAGATTATCTGCATGAGATGAGTGCATCTGAAGACAGTCGCAGGAGGCAGGATAATGACAAGACTAAGATGCAAGAAGAGCAAGACAGACTCAAGGTAGGTCATTCATCCTCCCCCTTCCCCACTCTACCTCTGCTTCTAACGTCTGTAGCGTGTCGTGTCCGAGTGGTCTGTGGTGGCTGATTCATCACAACGTGGGTTCGAATCTTTGTCCAAGCACTTGTGTCCTTGAGCAAGACAATTAACTATAATTGCTCCTCTACATTTATGTCCTACCTTACGGATACTGTCGAGTAACGAAGTAGAAGGGCCTTGTCTTGGTTATGTGGGATTCGCTTTGGAGCGTCTTGCAAAATCATTTTGATTTCATCCGTCAAATTGCACTTTGCTCCTTGGTCTGATGCTGAAGTGACTTTTGAACTTTGGTTTGTATTGTTTATATTGCAGCTCCAAATACGTCAGCGTGTTTCTCAGCAGGCAGACATGCTTGATAACGTCAAAGAGAAAGCCAACTCAACTCTAAATAGTCTGAAACGAAAACTAGACAACCTGGAGGACCTTGTAACCACAAACTCAGCTACAACAAGGGCAATCTCAAAATTAAACCCTGGGATGGAGGGCGATACTTCTCTGAATGAGGTAATAAGTATACTGTAGGTGGTTAATATCCTCCTGAAGACAAACCAAGTCAGGATGGAGACCCAACTCACCCCTGGTTCATCAGAACCTCAACATCTTGGAGGAAATCATCAACATGATTGTCACCTTCAAACTCATCATTGTTCTTACTTATGTACTTTTTACCTGATTGTAACATTTAATGTACAAATGTTTTCTTCTTGGAGCCCCTTATCAAGAGTGGCTTTTATCCTAGTTTGGGAGGATCTTGCTTTAAAAGGATATTGAAAAAAAGAAGAAAAAAAAACAATGGTGTGAGAAACCTTTCCCTTCTGTTAGTTTTGCATGCTATGGGGAATTTGAAAGTAATTAGGAGTTGAAACTTTGCATGGTGAAGATACAATCAAGTGAGGTTTGCAGAGACACTATGTAAAAAATCTCTTTCTGAGCTGTGGTGATTCTGAAAAGAACCAGTGAATACGATCAGAGCATACTGATCGAAACATCAAGTTGTTTTAAACCACTGGTTTTCCTCAGAACCACCACAGCTCATATAGAGATTTATTATATGGTGTCTCTGCAAACCTCACTTATCAAAGGGAGGGTATACCTTTTGTAGTTACTCAAAAAATTAATGACCATAAAGACCTACTTTGTAAGAAGCACTGCAGCTGTTGATAATGTTTAACATTTCGAGAAACAATTCCCTTCAAAGAAATGTGGTTTCAGAGAGAGGGATTCAACAACATCAATTTGAGAAACTCTTCCGTATAAATCCTTCCTCAGATTGTGTCTTCCAATTACGGATTATTCTTTCTGCGCAGACATAACCACTCCAGATTTTCACGGTTTTTTTTTCAGCATGCGATTTCTTTCTCAATGAGTGGATCAGATCTTTATCCGCAGCATGACACATCACTAGACAAGATGTCATCAATTCATGAGAGGACTGTTAAGGGAATACTTAAATCAAGACCTGATCAGGTAAGGGTGCATTGAATATAAGTGAAGGGAACCCAAGTGCGCCCTCAGTGTTCAAGTGTCTAACCCAACTTTGTGATTAACATACTTACAAAAAAAAGTTAACTTTGGGGTTGCGACCTTTAGGCTCACTTTCTTTTCCATTTTAGCTTTGAGCAAGAGAGAGCACATTCATTTTCTGCTGTCAGTATTTCTCTCTATTGTGTAGGGATCATGGCTCTGGCCATGCTCCAAAAACTATTCATTAGGGAGGGATAGTGTCCTAGAACTCTCTGTGAGTATTGCTTTCTACTTGTGCTACTTGTAACCAGCCTCCTGTTGTGCTGACCTTTTGCCCTGCCTCGGTGACTGTGTTAATGCCATTTTGTATTGTGTGCTGTTGACTGGAGGATTAAAATCAGTTCAAGTTCAGGAGATCACTTATACTTATTTTAGACGTCATCGTATGGAAGTTGTTGCTTTTTGTATATTTTGGTGAATGCTTGTCTTTTTTAAATAGAGGACCGGCCTCCTCTTGGTTGGTGTCCCCACATAAGAAACTCGGCATGGTCTTATCTGGCCGTACTGTGCTTGGTCCACACAACATTTATTCCTCAGTATGCTCACAATGAAAGAAATACTTATGTAGTAGTATTTGCAAAAAATAAGTTAGTGGCCTGACGTTTCGACCCTAGCAGAGTCTTTCTGGAAGGCTAAATGACAACACAACAAAAACACACATACAAGCAGACAAGAGTTGCAAGAGTAGTCAAGTGGAAATACATGAATAGAGAGAGTGGAGGGAGAAAAGCAGAATGCATTCAGAGAAGGCAGGGGGTAAGCAGGGATTATGAAGACAAAGGGGGGGGGGGGGGGGTTATGAAGGGAAGGGGATAGCTTGACCACAAGAAGTTGGGAACACAAAGGACAAAATGGAAGGTTAGAAAAGAGGTAAATAATTAGTTAATACAATGTAGGGCAGACTAATAAAGTGGATATCTGTGTGGGAAAAGGAGAAGGCAAAGACAAAAGGTTATTAGTCATTTCCTTCTTGGATATTCAAACCATGGGGCTGAGTGGTCTTTATGTGTCTTATCCAAAGTTTTTCCCTACTCAGACGGACAGTCTCTCTGCAGTTACCTAGTGCCTCAATGCCCTGTAAATTCATGTCTTACTCACACATTTGCAGGCATGTCAGAGGTCAATTTCACCTCCTTCATCTCGGACTTATTCCAGCCAAAGACATCGACGAACTTCCCCACTCAGGACTGAGCACAAACCTACCGGTAAGAACTCTTGTGGTATTGTGGTGTTACGTTTTAAATCAAAGGAGTAACTGAAGGATTCTGTACCAATCAGTCTGACTATGTTGGGCACAATAAAAATGGCCATTTGTAAAATAAATTGTGGAAACTTACCCTTTTAACCTCTGGACGTAAATTCTTTTCATACAGCGCATATTCCATGACAAGTGGTAAGAATTATGGTTGAATTACAAAGATCACGCTCTGTTCAAAGTTTGTGCCCGAGCTATCCTGCGCAAATTTTAAAACCATGCAAGGAAAAAAAATCTGCGGCGTAAAACAAATTGTACACCGCACGAATTTTACAAGTGGCCATTTTCAAAGATTGAGCCCAACTACATTTCGCTTCTTGTGTTGGATAACTGTAGACTCCTACTCAAGCGTCAATGACTTCTTGTCTGTTTAATTGTAGACTCCAACTCAAGGCTCAATGACTTCATGCAGTCACTTCAACGACTGAAGGAAGAGAAACTTGCCCAGATTGAAGGCTCCACCTACAAAAATACTTCTACACTTTCCTGACAAATTACAACTGGCTCCAGTTTGATAGAGATACTAGATATAAATTGCTGAAATCTCAATAACTTCCTAGCTTAGCAAACGGGTTGTTCAACACCATCTGTGTTTATGATTATTATTAATAATTTGGGGTTGTACAAAGAAAAATTGACTAGAGCAGGATTTGAACCAACGACCTCTGGTTAAATGTGCCGGTTTTCTACCAACTGAGCTATCTATCCCTTTGTTGGCAGTCTCCCTAGAGAGACCGCTCCCGCTCAGTTGGTAGAGTGCCGGAACTTTAACCCAGAGGTCATTGGTTCAAATCCCGCTCTAGTAATTTTTGCTTTGTTAAGCCCGAATTATAAAAAATGTACTCAGTCAATTTCCCTTGTGGTTCATAGCTTGATTATTATAAATGTGATTTCAGTCTCTTATAAAAAGTTTCTGTTTTTCCTTGAGAGACTTCAATTATTTTGTTATATGGCAACCTCATTTGCCTTACCTAAGACCCTGAAACAGTGCAGATTGTTAAGTATTGTTTACAATAATTGATAATTTATTTTAGACATTTTGACTGCAATGTTTTTGCCCAATGAGGAGGCAGTTCTTGTATATAGGAGAGGTGAGTGAAAGTCTTTGTTGGCTAAAGCAAATAATTGGTACGCAATGTTTTTCCAATTGTAACGCAAGAAAATTTGCCTACGCTTTCGCGTGAAGTATGATCCGGGCTTAAGCGTCTGAACTGAGGATCCAAATTTGAAGAGGTATGTTGGAACAGTGATATGCCATCTTTTGGTAACCCCTAGAGTTATAGATTTCAATGAGATTTTTGGAACGGTATCCTCGGAGCTAGAGAAGTAGATAGGCCCTGTACACGATTGGTAAGATCGAAAAACACAAATGTTCACAGATTAACACATAACTTACATGATTTAAAGTAAGTAATGGTAGAAAGGGTTCCTTAAAATATTTCTGCCTGAAATGCTATCGTTTCTGAGAAATGAGTAAAACAATAGTTTTTATCGCGCGCGATAATAAACTCCATGTTTGAAAAACAGAAAACACATAAGGTCTCTTTTCACTATTTTCTCGTGACCTCGATGACCAATTGAGCTCAAATTTTCACAGGTTTGTTATTTCATGTATGTGGTTGATTACACAAAACATGAACACTGTCTGTGATTATTTTGTCAGCTCTGCCAATCCTGTATAATACCTTTAAAGAGCAGGATTTATTTATATCTGAACAATTTAAGAGCTTTTAGTATTTGTTGTGCCCAAGCTGACTTATAAAAGCTTGAAATTTCTCCTCCCTGATATATAACAGGTGCTCGGTTATTTACAAAACTGCAATTTATAAATCTATGCAAGTATTTATATTCAAGTGAATTTAAATTTAAATTTGACTGGAAACGTAACGTGATGTTTGGAAAAGTAATTTGAATTCTGGTTTTGAAGTTATTGACAGTCCTTTGCTTTTATTGTATTTTCTCCAACCAAATAAACAACCCTTGGGTGGGATGGAGGTTTTAGTTTTTATTTTTTGGGGGGGAGGGGGGAGGGCTTAAATCACAACTGCCTAAAACAATCTCAACTCCTCCCTTAAGGAGTTGGCCCCATAATCTAATGTTGGTTGAAATAAAACAAGTGGCCTGATCTTGACTTATTGAATGAAGGGATGAGAGATTTATATTTATTAAAATGAATGAATGGAATGAACAATAAAAAAGTTGCCATGAAATTTAAACAAAAAATACTTTTTATTGAGTGACTGAGTGTGTTCTACTTGTATGTGCCCATTTTCCATTTGTGACATGGTCAATGTGACCAAGATAAGTCAAGCTAGTAACATTTTAAGATTTATGATTCACATTTGGAGAGTAAAAGAAGTGCCGAGTATGGTGTATTTTCTACTGTCGGTCTATAAAACTAGCGCCCTCTATCATGAACGTGTAAGCAGACTACGAATCCCCTGCTAGCGAGAATCTATCTTTAAACAAGACTAGTAGTATCAACATCAAAATGGCGGCGCCCATTAGATTATGGTGAAGCACAGGTGGCAAAAAGCGTAGGAGGAGCACCTGAGATTGGTAGACAATTTGAAAGAGGATGCCAATCCGTTAATAAAAATAAGTACCGAATTAAAAAACAATCACTCGACTGGACGGTCACATGATACCGGCGGCATACCAATCTCTCGTCTGCACAATTAACTCAAGTTACTTTACTTTGCTAAAAACTAGCCTAAGGAGTAGTGCTCGAGTTCGCTTCATGTCGAGTCATCATCATGCTAACTCAACTCAACATGCTAACTCAACTCAACATGCTCAACTGATCTTATGACAATCTGACTATCATTAATCAATGACTGAGTGACCCTCGGCCTCAGTCTTAAATCTGATGATCCTCTTTTAGTTTTAGTCTTACTGAAAGTAACAGTGAAAACACTCAAGAAGTCAAGATAATTAATAAATAATAATTCAACAATACCATGACCATTAAACAGTCTGAGGAGTTGAATAGTGTAACTAACGTTTGGCTAATTAATAATAATTTTTGATATTAGTAATTTAAAATTTGTGGTTTATTATTTAATTTAAAATTAGAAATACATAATTCATATTAAGTTATGATTATATATTTGTTCACTTTTTAAAACTTGTTTTCTTAAATTTAATAGTAAAACAGCTAAGTTATTGTTACTTCAGCCACAGGACAGCACACAGTGTTATTAACTGTTAAAAATGTAATGCAAAACAAAAACAAAATGTAAAAACAGCCAAATTAAAGTAATTTATTTATACAAAGTAGCTGTGTTTTTAAAAGTATAATCTTTGCTACCATTAATGCAGATAAAATAGTGTGGCATTTTCACCATATCTTTTCATGAATTTTTATATAATTTCCTTATAGGACCTATATTAAATGTATGTTAATGTGTGTTATTTCCTTACAGATTAATTCAACGTAAGTGCATTCCCGTGATTCGTCTTCTGCCATGGCTGCTGGAACACTCCATCGTACGATTCTTACTCGCATCCTTTCTCTGAGTAGTAACCAATTACATCAGCATAGTAATCATTCCGCAGTTGTATTCTCAATAAGACGTTATAATATCAGCAAAGCAGGAAGTCATTTATGTACACCACGGCAACTTCATGTATCATCTGTTGTCAGTGCTAAGAAAGGTAAGTCATTTGTAAGATTCTTGTAAGAATACATGTTCAGTAGTTTTGGGGTTTGTAAAAGAAAAATTATGAGAAATTACCTAAAATCACAAGGCCGGATGGCCACTTCATGGTGTGAGGGCTACACTTTACTGATTTGGGCAGTCGACCTAAATCAACTGTCACAAACCAGAGGTATGTTGCCACCTACTCCTGGGGCTGAAACAGGTTTACCCCCTTCACAGTCTGTAAGATGTAGGCATGGGTATCATCCACTAGAGCCTTGCCGGGAGAGCAGAATGCACAACCTTCCCAAGTAAGAGAAAGACATTGACTGACGTTTCCACCCCGTAGCATAGTCTTTCTTAAACACTATTGCCAACACAACACACATAAACAGGTGTACAGGTGTGTTGTGTTGTCATTTAGCTTATAATAATAATAACTAGTTCTTATATAGCGCATTTCACAATAACGTATCAATGCGCTTTACATTAGTGCCCTGGTCATTGGGCCAATAACATTCCTTTAATCTTTCTCAGCTCCCTGGGGAGTATACAGCCCGGGCTGCCGTGATGGCGCTCCGAAGGCTTTTTCAAACACAATATCAACCTCTACCCTTGCAGGTACCCATTTATACCCCTGGGTGAAGAGAAGCAATTATAGCAAAGTGTCTTGCTCAAGGACACAAGCGTCATGACCGGGACTCGAACCCACACCCCGATGACTAAACCACCAGAACTTGAATCCGATGCTCTTAACCACTCGGCCATGACACCCTTTCGAGAAAGACTCCGCTAGAGTTGACAATGAAATGTCAGGCCATGAACTATTTTTGTGCATTTATATCATATAGGTCATTTGGGTTGGTTAATTAACAGTTTGCAACAGCTTTTTCTATTTTCTCATTCTTAAAGTAATTTCTCTTCTCAATTTATTACATCAGGAAAGAAGCATCAAACTAAAGTGGATGTGAGTCGATCAGTGGATGACAGCATTCTTGATTTACAAGATGTACATCAAGACATGAAGACAGCAATAGATGCTCTGAAACAGGGTTATATAAAATCACTTAACATCAGAACTTCTCAGGGTGAGCTTTTCATAGACCTCTGTGTTAGGCCAAATATATTTTTAAAACATGGTTAGCGTACCCGCCCTCTTCCTTTTTAGAGGCCGCCTCCTCTTTTTTTTTTTTCACAAAATAAAAAAGAATGAATTTTAACGTTCTCTGACAAAAAAAAATATATTTTTTTTTAATAAGATCATATTTTTAGACTTTAGCACACCGAAAAAGCACCCTGAAAAAAGGTGTCAACCATTCTGAAAAAATAGCCCTGCTGGTTGTCTTGAAAAATAAGTCGGGCGGCCATTTTTGAAGAAAAAAAATGGCCCTCCTCCCTTTTTTCAAAAAGGCAGGACGCTAAACATGTTTTTATTTTTATTTGCCTCAATCACTCTCAACCATTTGTGTGTAGAGCCTAGAATTGGGGACAGCAGTGAATAGAAGCATTACATAACTCTGTATTGTCACGGTAATGTAATGACACTTTCATCCGAACATATGAATAAATACAAAACAAATGAAGCACGGAGTCGAGGCTCTACACGCACATGATTAAGGGGGAACTCAGGCATGAGAGCCAATTTTAGGAATTTTCAATTTTGTTTTAAATTTCAAGAAATCCCAACTACACGTACTGTGTATTGCATTAACTCGATAAATTGTCAGCATTTAATTTGGTAAACCAAGAGGCAATGTTTGAAGAAACAAGAAATGATATTGTTTGCTCACTAAAGTGTGATGAAAAAGCTTTATATTTACAAAAACAGTGAGTGTATTTTATCTCTTCATTATTGCATTTTAGGTCCTCGGTTTAGCAGTTAATGTGTTTCTTGTTTTTGTTCAGGTGTTTTGGATAGTATTCAGGTCCCTACGAGTGATGGGAAATTTTCTCTCAACCAGCTCGGTCAGATCACGGTAAAGAGCTCCACTATGATGTCTGTCAACATGACCAGCTTCCCGGAGGTAAATAAACGACAATCAACAAAGTAGTTTCACAAAGACAAATGTACTGTGTTGGTATATTGTGATACTTCAACAAAATAATTGTTTGTGTACATCTTGTGAATTTGATGTATGGTAGAGCGCCACTGTGGTAGAGCGCCACCGTGACCTAGTTTTGAGAGCATCGCAAAATGCCTGTTTTACTGCTGTTTAACAGTTAACAGGCTGTGTTCGTATGAACAATTTGCAAGTTTATCCTATAAGTTAGTGCATCATTTAGCGATCCAGCCTATGCTTCAAGTCCAAACGTAGTCAAGCTTATTGACCTAGTAATTGTAAGACAGCCTTGAAAAGTGACCTCAGTACACATTTGTCACAGGTTAGCTTGAAATGACCACAGGTTATCTTGAATTCAATTCAATACAACATTCATTTGACCTTGCTAAACTTATGCTTTTCACTTAGGCTACACAGGCAGCTGTAAAGGCCATCAGGGAAAGTGGGATGAACTTGAATCCCCAACTGACAGGCTCAGTCATCCAAGTTCCTATTCCTAAGTAAGATAACTTCATCATGTCTTCTTGGTCACCATAATTATTTTGTCAATATTTCCTTCCTTGCCTCACATGTAAAGTTTTAGGTGAAAATAAGACTCCGAAATCCAGTACAATTGTCTATCAAAAGTTGTTTGTAAAGCCATTTGAATTTGTGAAAGTTGCCATCCTCACCTTTCAACCCTGGTATTAAAAGTGTTTCTCAAAGTCCTTGAGGAAGATTCACAGTGGTTAATTAGACTGCTTGACTTGCAGTCACAAGGTTGTAGGTTCGAATCCTGCCTAGCTAACCGCAGATTTCACAATGACTAGTATAAGCATTGTCGTCTAGTTACTGAATCACAATTTATTGACTTGTGTAATTTATAATCATAGACGTTATACCAATGTTTTATAAGAGAGATTGGAAGTTGTCAGCTCAGAGTTTATATATCCTAGTGGGAGCTTTGCCGAGTTGCCTTGGTTGGTTAGCAGTTTGAATCTGCAATCTTTTGTCCAATTGCATTTGAAATTGTGTGACAGAAAGGTCAAGAACTTTTCATACAATTTCCAATTTCTCAAAGCAAGTTTATGTTGACATCGTCATTCTGGCCTATTTGATGTAATATTTTGAACTTATAAAATGTATGCTCTTCTCATTGCAGAGTAACTAAGGAGCATAGAGAACAGCTAGCTAAACAGGCCAAAGTTCTGTGTGATAAATCCAAGGTCTCAGTACGTCAGATACGAAGTAATTACATCAGTAAAATTAAGAAACATAAAGACTCCGCCTCCAAAGACACTCTCTTTGTACTGGAGAAACAGATTGGACAAATCGCCGACGTTACCATTGAAAATGCTGAGCAGCTGCTAACTGGAAAAACAAAAGAACTTTTGGGAAAATGATTTCTATTTGAATAAAAATGTGTGTGATTTGGAAGTGATAATGGAAGTAAGCATCCTGCAAAAATATTTCGTCTGAAGTGCCCACATTGATTAGAAATCAATAAAAGTATGTTTGTGAATGCTGTGGCCTGAGGTGTGGCCTGAGGTGCGGCCTGAGGTGCGGTCTGTACCCGCTGTTGCCTCGCAAATGTGGATTGAACTTGACCTTTTGGGGGGGGGGGGGGTGCAGCATATTTTTTAAAGAGAGAACAATAAAAGAGACTAAAGTCTATGTTAATTTAACAACATATTTCTGAAAAAACGACACTGGTGTAAATCCCTATGTGATATTGGAGAAGTGGAGATATCTTTGCAAAATAAAAAAATGTAAAAACAATTTCTGTCTCTAGTGTAGTTTTTATGTAGTATCGAAGCACAACATATTTGGGGAAAGTGTAAGCACTATTGTGTTTGCCCAGTCAGTTTTGTTTTTAATTAAATGACCCTGTAGTTAAGGGGGGCAACCTGTCACGCCCCTCACAAAAGACATGATCACCTCCAACCTAACCTAGTTTTGTCGTGAAAATGCTCTGCCTTTAATCGGTTATAGCGCCCTCTGTCGATGTTCGTTGAGAAACAGAAAAAAATCGCCCCCATATCTTGCATCGAGTGCGCGCACATTGCACAGAAAAATTCAGATCATGACAGAAAATTCTTGGGTTGAGTGACTTCTTTCTAGTATATTCTTTGTTCCTTTGAAGGAAATCAACCAGTTGAAGGCTATTAATAGTGTATGAATCACACTGTTGATAGGTGGATGGTTTAATTCCTGCTTGTTTTCCCCCAAAGACTCTTGTTTTCAGTGTTTTCTGTGTTCAAGATGATGGACGTAACTGTGAAAACGTTGGATTCACAGACCAGACAATTCTCTGTTCCTGAGCAGGTAAATTTTGTACAGTCATAAAAACTCATAAAGGTGTTTTAACTTTGATTGCGACAGGTAACACTACCGTTCAGTACATTTACCACTTAAAATTGTGGTTTAATTAAATCAATAAATCTAATCATATTCAGCCATTTATTGTCCGGATTGTCATGAGTTCTACAAAGTAACAATGCAATGTTTAATTATTGGGGATTTTTCTCTGTGGAACTAACTGTAGGGTTAATCAGAATCATTAACTGTTGAATTATTTATATTTTATAACCTTTGGGAAGAGGTCTGTATTTGACTGCCTTTTTTCACCGAGTCATTATGATCAAATTCATTATTTGGATATCATAATGTGGTCACTATTTTATAGCCCCACTTGTTGTGTGGTCACACAAGTCACTCAGTGATCCAGGTATACTATCACTATCACTCGGTATCATCATCACTGTAAAAGTTGTAAGCATGGACATGATGGAGGTAGAAATAGATTGTATCACTCGGATAAAAATCAAAAAAATTATTACTGCCATACTACTGTACTGGGGTTTTAGTAATCTACAATTATTACACTTAATTATTTGTACTTTGGCCAAGAGTGAAAATATGGAAGTTAAAAACAAGTAAATTTACTCCCCATAAAAAAAAAAATTTAAAAAATAAAACTGGTATGGAAACTAGTTATTTTATTTACATTGTGGGATTTCCTTGACTTGAAATTGACAAATATTCTTTGGAGCATTTTGGTTGTGAACATTGTGCTATGATATGAGTATTATGAACTAAAATTTGTTTTCTTTGATTTAATAAAATATTCTGTAATTTGAATTATTAATAAGTTGAAAACATTTCTCTATAAAAAAATTTCCCATAAAATTACACATAATAACAAAACAATATTTTTCATCCAACAGATAACAGTAAAAGAGTTCAAGGAGCGAATCGCTGGTTCAGTGGTAAGTGAAAAAAAACTAAACAAGCCCGTCACATATTTTTAATATAAGAACATCGAATTTATGTCATAATTTGTTGATCAAGAAACTTCATTGAAACTTAACATTCATCTTGATCAGTAGTCAGAAATTATGTGGGACCAAATTCATGGTACTGCAGCTGCTTATCATAAGCAAAGAATTGATGCTTACGGAAGCAGGGAATTTCACGCTTACGTCAACTACATTTCACAGTTTAGCAGGGAGTTTTTTATCAGAGTTTACCCTTAACTTTTTGGGTGACCAGTCATCAGGACCATGTACCTTGTTGTTTTTCAAGCCAGTCCGCTTTTTCACTGGTCCATATTTCAGCACGTAGGTATTGAACACTGAACTAGCCAGTCGGACCATGCGGAAAGACTTTTGACTGGTCCTCTGGAGTTTCAACTAGCATTTGGCCAGAGGACCAGTGTTAAGGGAGAACGCTGCTACGTTATGTAACTTGGCATTCTTCGCTGACACAGTTAGCCCCAAAAGTTGGCGCTTGCACTGTAAGCGAAGAATGGTGATCGCAAACGCAGAACTTGGCGATAGGCAGAGCCATGAATATAAGCCAAGATATTATAAACAATTGTGAGGACAAAGCAATTCACATCTAACTTAGGGATAACAGTTTAACACATTGATGAGGATAATTTTGGCTCTCGCAGAACATCCCAGCTTCTACTCAGCGTCTTATCTTCTGTGGACGAGTTCTCCAAGATTCTAAGAAGCTATCTGAGTATGAGGTACACGGATGTACTATTCACCTGGTGGAAAAACCACCGCCATCTACTGGATCGTCTACTTCAAATACGTCAAATACTTCAAGCAGCAGCGGTCAACATGGTATGAACAAGCAAACCTTCTCTTAAAGGCAGTGTATACTTTTGGTAAATTGTCAAAGACCAGTATCCTCACTTAGTATATCCCAACATATACATGAAATAACAAACCTGTGAAAATTTTGGCTCAATTGGTCATCGAAGTTAGAAGAAAAAAAGTGAAAGAAAAAACCCCACCCTTTTTGCATAGAATTTTGTGTTTTCTTCATACGTGAAGCCTTTCTCGTATTCAGATGATTGGGTGCTTAAAAGGGGGCCATTTCTAATAATGTTTTTTTATTATTATCAGCTCTCCAGTGCTCTTTACGACATAAGTTTTAATGGTCTCTAATTTTTTGCAAATTACCAAATAAATACTCTTTAAGCCTGTATGGTTTAATATTTACAGGATGTTGCAGTACAGTTGATTATATTGTGCAGAAATGGCCTGGTATTCCATTAAAAAGGAAATTAACATCAAAGACCTTTGGAGATAAACTAGCGATTTTAGTCAATGAGATTTGTTCAACATTTATACAAGATTAGAGTATTTATATAATATTGCGGCAGTTATATGCAGATAATATTCTCCCTGTGTTGGCTGAATATTTCTAGGATAAATACTATTTGTGATTTAATTTGTTTTTTGGGGTGGAACAAAGAATTAATTGACTACATGTATAGTGGTACTTGAACCTGCGACCAACGGATTAACCTGTCGGCTCTCTACCAACTGGGCCATCTACATGTAGCCCTAATGGTGGCAGTTTCACTATAATTTGTCAATATTTTTGTTCAGGTGTGCCAGTTAGAAACCTGTAAGTGCTGTATAGCCAGGGATCACAACCAAGTTTTCCGAACAACCCGGGAAGCGGCAGTAAAAGGATCACCCTAAGGGGATGTAACTTAATTTAATTTGATAAGATTTTGACAACAATTGTGTTTGTTTTTGCAATAGTAAAGACAAAGATCAACAATGTCCCACCTTTGTTTTGAATTCAACAAGATTCTGAATCATTTTGTGCATTTTGCTCAGGGAGTGGCATGAGTGACGGGAGAGACAGTTTCTTCATGGGTGCTATTACAGTACAAGCTGATATTGGAGAATCAGGCAATATACACGTCCAGGTAAGACCACTTACATTACGCTGACACTCCTTCTACTTTCTGAACCAACTCTACACTCTCATCCCAACATGAAAGTGGATTGAACCTTACTTGCTATAGACTGTACAAGTCCTGGGTGTAATTGAACTTTAAAATGCATGACTCAACTTCATTTCCTTCATATATAAAGTCAATAATACATGGTTTGTGTGAAGAAGTTAAATTATCATAAAAGTATCTTGAAGATGTTATTGTTACTTGAGACGAATTAGAACTCACTCCGTGGCAGTGAAGTTAATAACGAAAAGTCCCTTTGATCCACTAAAAGTGAAAGTAGTAGTCCGGGCTGATTTCCTACCTTCCGTCCAGGTAGTAGTTAACAAACAGGACAGTTGTTTACAGAACTAAGAAGTCTCCCGAATTCAGAAATCTACTCTGCAGCAGTAGAATAAAAAGCAAGACAAGTTTTCAATGAACACAAATTTACACAGCAAAGTAAACAGGGTGTAACCTCAAACTGAATATACAGTAGATGTCTGTGATTATTAAGCTCAAGAGAAGCGAAGATTTGTCTTACATTTCATTGTTCATCGTTGTGTTTTAGCAGCAGCCTAATGGATCTCACATGGACGTACATATCAACCTTGGACCAATCAACATGGCACCACCTGTCAGTGCCTCACAACAACGCGTCACTCAGATACGCAATCTCCTGCGACAAACCCATCTCACGTTGGAAAGACTTGAGGTTGGTTTGTACCTACTACTCTTATCAAATAAGTCGTGTAACCTATGAACTCATACTGTAAAGTAATCTCGATGTGATTCCGTATTGTGATAATAATGTTTGTGGATTTAAAAGACATAGAGGAATCACCAGTGGGGCTAGCTCTTGTAGAAGCTCATGTAAAAGATCACATGGGAGACACAAAAGCCAATCGGATCAGCATGATAATCACCGAGTTGAAAGAAATAAACCTAAACCTCCGACTAGTCTCCGAGTTACTCGCAGAAGTTTACCAGGGACAGGCAACAGTGGAACTCTATGATAATTTTGTGAAGCGTTAAGCTGACCAGCAGCGTATGATGTGAAATATAAAAGACTCGCCAAACGCTGCATTTACTATAATTGGAAGATTGATATAGAAGTGTTGTAGTTGAGTTTGTTTTGTGAGTGTGGTCTTAATATTCCTCATCTATGCTTATTGCACTTTCCAAATAATGACCCGAAGTATGGAGACCGCCAACATGGTGTTAGATGGCTTAGTTAGTAGAGCACCAGAAAGTTAAACTGGAGGTCATTGGTTCAAATCCCGCTCTAGTCAATTTTTCTTTGTTCGAACCCAAATAAATAAAGTCCCTTACGAATGATTTTATTACAGAATCCTCCACAGCAGCAAGGCACCCAAACTGATCCCGTTGCAGCTACTGGTAGCGGCACCCCTACAAGCAGCTCTGAAACAGCATCCAATAGCAGTACCACCACAAGTAGCAGCTCAACTACCGAGACCAATCAGCAGCCTTCTTCCACAGGGGGTGCTACTCCTAGTCCTGATTCGGCTTCTAATAACCAAGCTGGACAGGGTCAGGCAGGCAGAAGGACTGCAACAGTAGTGTAAGTTTGTTTTCTTTCTTCTGATGGGAGTATTTGCAAGCACTGCTTCTGCAACAGTCCTGATACTTCACGGGGCAACAGAGGCAATTGCCTTGGTGCCCCTTGAAATGTTCCTCTAGAAATTTATAATTTCCTCATAGAGGTGCCCTTTACCAAGGAGGAAACGCCTCGGTGCCCCTGCCCTTTCAAAAACAAAGCATCAGGCCTGGATTGAGGACTACTGTTTTCTGACAAATGCCAGATAATGGAATAACCAAAATGCCACAATCCATTTAGTTGTTGTAAAAAGTAATGGGTACAATCTTTCTTCTTGATGCATGCTTATTTCACAAGGAAACAGTTTTGTTGAACAAACACACTTTGCATTTACTCTCTCGCCAATCTTGCTCCGTAAATCCATTTTAAAATCAGCATGACACAGTGAAGTCACCAAAGACAACTGTTTTCCCGACAAATGCCAGATGTAGGAATTGTCAAAAATGCTACAATCAATTTGTTTAATGTAAAAAGTAATGGGTACAGTCTTTCTTCTTGATGCGTGTGTATTTCGGAAGGAAACAGTTCTGTTGAGCAATCACACTTTGCATTTATTCTCTCGCCAATCTTGCTCTGTTAATCCATTTTAAAATCAGCATCACACAGTGAAATCACCAGTTTCAGCTTGCACCCTTTTTTTCAATGTTTTCTTTGCAGGTAGCGGAATGGAGTCCGTTTTGAATTGATACATAATATAAACAGATGTTTTTACCACTCAGACACCCCCGGAGCACTGTTATGGCCGACATCTTGACAGAAATAGCGGATTTAAACACCAGACTACAGCCTCATCTGAATCAGTATCGGGAGCTTCTCATCTCTGATCCAATCTTTGAAGGCGATGTAAGTCAACAGTTTGTCACACATTTTATTTTGGGAAACTTGTTCTTGTGAATAGTGATTCTATGTTTAATGGTGTGTCGTGGCTGAGCGGTCAAGCCCACCGGACTCAAGCTCTGGTGTTTCTGATCAGCAGAGTGTGGGTTTGAGTCCTGGTCGTAGCAGGGTGTGATAAAGCGCTATGTAAAAACCCAGTATTTTTATTTTTGTTACTATGTTTATTTGGAAGTGTGGAAATGGCCAATCTCAACCCTAACAATCTAAAATTTGATTCAGGATGGTGCATAGAACATTTTTTATCACTGGGCCAGGCACATCGATCGTAGCTTAGGCCACTTATTTGGGTGTTGAGTTACCATAGAGCGGACTATTTTGGAGAATTTAGGTATGGTGGGGGGATGGGGTTTAACATTTGTTAGTTTGTGCATTCATGCGAAGTACACAAAACCAACATACTCAGAGATGCAACGTTTTTGCATGGTGCGTTTCTTATGGGAAATACAATGTTATTACAAAATTGAGACACAATGTTATTGTAAAATCAAATCTCAACCTTGTTGCGCTGACACAACAAAATAACCCATGTTTTTTCTGTGATACGATGATCTGTCTCAACAGAGTGATCGTCAACCTGCCCATCGTCTCCAGACTCTAGTCAATCAAACTCTGCACTACATCAGTCATATCTACCACGCTGTATCTGATTGTATGATGGATCTTCAGACTACACCACCAAGGGTGCTTAGGGCACCCGCTGGTATGATGGTAGCCCCAATACGACCAGCTGGACAAATGCCTGTACATGTAAGTCAAGTTTCCAGTTAGTTCTAATACTAGTTTGCCCTCTTATGCTCTTTCTTCGGTAACTTGTTACGTTCTTCCATGCACACGACAAATTTTATTTAGTAATGAAGTATATTTAATAAGCGAAAAGACAGATGAGATAAATCTTCTTTTTACGCGTCTTAGTGCTTAATTGTTCAAATACAATCTGTTAAATGCATTATGGCTGGACTCAGCAAGATTTTTCTCATTTTGATACTGTTCTCATACGATCGTTTCTTGGCTCAATTTCACAAAGAGCTATTAAGATTGATCTAAACTGCGAATCAATCTTAATTGCTAAAGCAAAGTGTGATGTCACATTACAAATCACTATGGCAGTTTTGCCAACTCATCTTAAGATGAATCTTAGTGCTTTGTGAAACTTGGTCTAGTAAACATTTTGAGCTACAAGCCTTGCAGAGTTGCAGTTTTTGTTTTTGTTTTTTTTTCTCCCAAATTTGATCCCTGGTCACCATTGTACTTGATTGGTGGGTAATGATTTATTTTTTTTTTGACACCAGGGAAGTCTGACACTGAGAGATGTTTTACTCTTCTAGTCGGACACTGAGAGATGTCTTACTCTTTTAGGATTAATTTAGTTGAAGTTTTTCTACAAGTTGCTTTCTGGACCAAATAGTTGTTTCTTTTTTTATGAAAATTAATTCGTATATTTTTATCAACAGGTGAACATAGGTCAGATGGCCCAGAATGCTGCCTCTCAGGGCGCTGCAGCCACCACTGAAGAGAGACCATCATCAACCACCTCCTCAACCAGCCAGCAGAACGCCTCCACTCGTACAAGCTCTACAGCCACCACCCAGACTCAGAATAGCCAGGCTCCACCTCTAGTCTCCAATGCCTCAGTCACCCTGACTAATCAACAAACCTACGTCATAACACCCCGATCTGGAGCCACTGGTTACGTCGCTGTGCCTGTCTCATCATCATCTAATCAGACGTCTGGAGGTACACCATCATCATCTACAGCTAACCAAGGAGGAGGAAGAGGTACAGCTGGAAGTCGCCCCACAGGCCCACGACCTTCAGGTACATTTAAACTTCTTCCATGTAGCATTTAAAGTGTGTGTACAACATTGGTAAGATTGAAAATAAAAATGTTCACAGATTTGCACATAACTTACATGGTATAAAGATGGTCATGGTGGAAAACTTCCCTTGAAATAGTTTTGCTTGAAATGTCATAGTTTTTTAGGAAATGAGTAAAACAATAGTCTTTATCCTGCAAAAATCCGATGTTTGAAAAAATAAGTTAAAACATATAATGGGGGTTTTCACTGTTTTCTCATGACTCCGAAGACCGATTGAGCTGAAACTTTCCCAGGTTTGTTATTTCATGTATATGTTGGGTCACATCAAGTGTGGATACAGGTCTTTGGCAATTACCAATGTTGTACACACCCTTTAAGGCTCCCCTGGAAAAAACAAAACAATGCATGGTTCAACAACAGGATCAGTGTACATTGTAGTTAACTGATAAAAGTTAGCCTAGATTCCATCAAGCTTTTATGCAGAAAAAAGGTGCTTAGCAGAAATTAGCAGGGAACCAGTCACAAACTATGTACACATTACATGGTATTTTGGCTGGTAACCTGTTTCTGCTGAGCAATTTCTTGTGCTTGGGCACTTTTTATGTGGTTGCAGAATAATGATGGATTCTGTTTGGCGCCACCAATGAATGACTCTGAAATGAGTTTTTATGTCCCGTTGTTTTCTTGTCTCGATGGTAAACCTTTTAACACAGGCCATTGACATTCATGGTGATGTCGCCATCTTGTCTTACTCCCATTCAAATCAATGTTAACCAAACTGAGGCTGGAAGGATGGAATAGTCTGGTCCCCTCTAGGTGTGATGTAAATCAGTAGTTACAATGGCTAATGTATACAGGGAACCTGACAGGTTTTATATTGTGATTCTAGGTCCACATGTACATATCCACCAGCTTGGATTAAACCCTGGTAGTATACCTCCAGCTGGACTACTTCAAGTGATGGCTCAGATGGTTGGACAACAACAGATGCAGCAGATGGCTCAGACTCCAGCAAACCATGCTGGTAAGGACTTCTATCTCAATTTTTGTAATCATGTCGTATCTGTCAGTTGATTTTTACCCTACACGATGTGTGTTAAGCACTGTATACTCGGTACTTACCCGAGTTCTGTGAACAAAAACCACAGGCAAATCACTCCGGTGGGATTCGAACCCTAGACATTTGCATTGCTAGAGCAGATGTCTTACCACTAGACCACCGAGCTAGCCCAATGGCTAGAGGCAGTTGGAATCCTTAGCAGTGGGTACCGCAACGATTTAATGGATGTTGAATTTTTGCATCGTGGATAAAGAATGTAATTAGATTTTTACCCTTACACCGATGTGTGTTAAGCACTGTATACCAATGTATACAATGTACTTACCTGAGTTCTGTGAAAAGTAATCTGTTGTGTCTAGTACATAGAAATAGAACCCGGAGAACGCTGAGCTCGACCGTCCTCTGTGTCGTCTGTGGACGCGGCGTATCGATACCACGCGACACGCGTGTATGGCAAAATGATCATCACGTGACACGCGTGTATGGCAAAAATGGCAACGCACATATACCGTAATATGCTAATTTTGCCATACACGCGTAAAAAAATGGCGTACGCGCGTCCATAAAAATGGTCTCAAAACGAAACCGCACGCACAATGACGCACTCAGCGTTCTCCTGGTTCTATTTCTATGGTCTAGTAAGAAAGAGGCACCATGCAAAGCATTTGCAATAATGTGCTTTCATTCAAGAGAGGAGTACCAAGCAAAACAGTCTGCACCGTTTTGTAACAATGTGGTATCTCTGGAGAGAGAGACACCATGCAGAGGCATTATATATCTTTGCGGGATAAATTAAAACTTTCAAACTCGGGTGTCGTTTAAATGCAACTTTTTTGAGATATTTGTGCACGACACAACTATGTATTGCTTGACTGTAGCTTCAGTACCGACCATGTGAAATATCTGAGTGGGTAATATTGGATCCAACTTGCCATGAAATTTACAGATTAGTTTTAGGGAATACAATGCTTTCTTGTAAATTTATTAAGTTGAAACCTTTTCTAAATTTGCTATGCATAGTTGATAATATTAATATACAAGGAAACATTATATCAATGCTCTCTGTAACAGTTTAACTGAAGTTTCAAGAGAGGAAATTCTTAGATATAAGAACTTTTATTTTGTCTTTAGGTCCAACAAACACTTCCTCGACACCCACTACGTCCTCCCCTCGCTCTCAGCAGAATGCCCAGTCCACCCCCTCCCCCCAAAATCCCAACCAGAATCAATCCCGTACCCCAAATCCCATGGCTTTCTTCAACCCACTTCAACAACGTCCAGCCTGGGATCCACTTCTGCCTTGCAACTCTCGTCACATCACCATGCGGGTCATGCCAGCAGGCCTTGCTGGAAGGGGAAGGGCAGGTGGTACAAGGCAGAATACTGGATCAGGAACTGGAAGGACAGATGAGTCTGCCGGTGGATCTCCAGGGGAGAGTGGAAGTGCTGGTGGAGAAAATGCTAATGCTAGTGATGGAGCTCAGAATAATGCCTTACCACAGGTAAGAGAAGTGTCTTTATCTCAATTCATTCACTCATAAATGTCTTTTATTTATGAGATTTTGCAATGAAATGTTGGGAAATAAGGAGTGAATTGTAAACAGTGCGACAAACTTATTGCAGTCGCTGTTCTTTTGTAACTGCAATAAGGATAAGACCTTCTTTAATCATCGGGGTGTGGGTTCGAGTCCCGGTCATGACGCTTGTGTCCTTGAGCAAGACACTTTACTATAATTGCTTCTCTTCACCCAGGGGTATAAATGGGTACCTGCAAGGGTAGAGGTTGAAATTGTGTTTGAAAAAACCTTCGGAGCGCTACGGCAGCACAGGGTTGTATACTCCCCAGGGAGCTGAGAAAGATTAAAGGAATGTTATTGGCCCAATGACCAGGGCACTAATGTAAAGCGCATTGATGCGTTACATTGTATTGTGAAATGCGCTATATAAGAACTAGTTATTATTCTTGTCAAGTATTCACATGGTCAATGGGTCTGTGCTTAAAGGTAATCTTTTGCAAAGAACCATTTAAGTACAACTTCAGAGCTGCCACCTCTCCCTGATTCTGCAGAAAGTTCCCTGAAAATAAATCAATCTTTCCACGTTCTGATGCACCAATTATAAAATCTCCCTGATTGTGGAAATCTTTCCCTCATTATATAGAATGTAATTCCTAATACATCTCCCTGATTGTTGTGCAAAATCTCCCTTACTGAAAGATGCAAATGTCGGCAGCTCTGCAACTTATCAACCTTTTCCTTAAACAAAATGTTGACCTTATTGTGTTGACGTCTTGTGTAAAATCTTGTTTTAGAAATGCCGTTTATAATATGACAATAAACACCCCTTGTACAACTGCACTTCCTTTAAAGGGAGGGTGTATCTTTGGTAATTACTCCAAAAATGATTGACCATAAAAACTTACTTGGTAAGAAGCACTGCAGCTGTTGATAGTGTACAACATTTTAAGGAATTCGGTTTTAGAGAAAGGGGTTTAGAAATGTTTCTCAGATTGTGTATTCCAATTACGGATTATTCTGCCTGGACATAACCTCTCCGGATTTTCAGCGATATCCCAAAATGCTACCACCTTTTGAAACGAAATTTTCACAGGTTATTTTTATGGTATATATCTACATTTTTATCCGTTAAAAACAATCAAACAGTTCCAAAAATCAAAGGGATACTTCTTTGCCTTTAAAACATACACCCAGTATAAACTGTTTTTTCCTTCTATTCGGGCACACAATATATTCATAATATACACATATAAGCCAACATGAACTGAAAACATGTCCAAACTCTTCCTCTTTTGTCTTGCAGGTTATTCCAATGTCTGCTGATGGTAGTATTACTGATGTGATAGGGGGTCTTGTTAATGCAATATTGAACCAACAGCCCAATTTTGTACAGGTTGTACCACCTGGAGCCCAACAGACCACCCAGCAAGGTGGTAATTAGCTCTTTTAATGTTATTATTATTAAAAAAATTTAGAGGTTTTGGAATAAGTTAGTGTTTAATATTTTCAGTGGTGATATTTGTATATTTATTTTTGAGCAAACTCAAATCCTTGATTTGGATTGGTCGATCCGTGGCAACTACAGTGTAATATTAACCCTTATTGCACAGTCCATATCACTCCCTGCATATTACGATGCTCTAACTTTGCTATTTTGAAGCTGCGCGTCAAGTTTGCTGGAAGATAAATTTGTTAGCACATGCCTGTTTGTGGGGTACAGACAAATAAAGCGTGTCTGAGTTGGATATGGGACACAGATGTGCTGTATTTGATCGTATTCCTCTCAGGCTTGTGTGATAACTAATGTATTTTTATTTAGTAAAACAGTCAGATGTTTACTCTTGTGTTGGTTTTCAAGAATAAACAGTAATATCTTTGTTTTTAGGGTTGCGTCTGTAACCATTCTGTGTCATTGTGATGTTGCTTTTCCCGGCAACAATGAATTTACCCTTTTTTTAGATTTCCTTGATTAGATTTCCAATCATTCCAATCTTCTCCCATCAGCAGCAAGTCAACAACAACGCCAGCAACCTTCGCAATCGTCATCCAGCTCATCGTCTGCTGCCCCCAGTGGTCAGCCCGAGCAAGAGGAAGGTCAGGGCAACGTCTTGTCCGATCAGATGTTGATGAATATGATGCTAAGGATGACCCAAGAGATGGGATCAGTCGGGACTGGACAGAGTAATAACCAATCCCTTAGGAATTTCCTATCTGGTATGGGAATGGCATTAGAGCCTGGTGAAGGTGAGTAAGAGTCAGGACACTAGACCAGTTATGTTTTACTTCTCCATTCTACTCATTGTATTATCAAACTGAGACCAGAAGGGTAAAATAGTCGGGTCCCACATTTTTATTGTAATGAGAATCAGTGCTGCTTATTGTGATTGAACACAGGGGACCTGACCAAGATGATGTTCAGCATGACGGTCTGTGCCTATAAGTGTTAATAAAAGATATGTTTCATGTACGAATGGTTAAGGTTTGAAGTAATCAAACCATACACCTGTCTCCTATCAAGGAGTTACAGTCCTGATTAAAGGGAGTTTATACTTTTGGTAAATGTCAAAGACCAGTATCCTCACTTGGTGTATCCCAACATATACATGAAACAACAAACCTGTGAAAGTTTAAGCTCAATCGGTCGTTGCAATCACCAGAAAAAAGTGGGGAAAAACCTTAAGTGTTTTCACTGTTTTCAAACATCGAGTTTTCGACTCATGAGATCAAAACTAATTGTTTTACTCATTTCTCAAAAACTATAGCATTTAAAGCACAAATATTTCAAAGGGAGTTTCCCACCATGACCATCTTTATACCATGTAAGTTATGTGTGAATCTGTGAACATTTATATTTTTACTTTTTACCAATGTTACAAACACCCTTTAAGTGCCAGAAAGACGATGCTTTTTGCAAAAATAATTTTTGAAATTATTAAATAATAGTAGTGTCCATTTATAATGTCTGTCATAAATGAAACTTCATATGAAATTTGGTGGAGCTTGTTAAGAATGAGACCATAATACAACACAATGTAATGGTTTACAAGGTGCTGTGGCGCAATATGCAGCCAATCAAACCAGGAACACCGGGGCAAACCCCTTCTCTTAGCCCAAGTGCACTGGGCTCTTTTACTTGCATTACACAACACACAAGACCAACGGCTTTACGTCCCATCCGAAGGACAAAGCAATAATGTCTCTTGCTTAAGGATACAAGTGTCAAGACCTGGTATCGAACCCACACTCTGCTGATCAGAAACACCGGAGCTTGAGTTTGATGCACCTGACCCCTCGACCATGACACGCCACTGAATTGTTGCGAAGAATATTAATATAACCCCAAATTTAAGCTGTAGCTGTCCAGGAACTCTGACCCCTGACTGACCCCTGAATTTATTCTGAATGACCAGGGTTCTTAGGTGAACTTCTGGATGAAGTAACTGCACAGCTTGGTATGGGTGACTTTGCATCAATGTTTCTCGGCCAATCAGCACCCTTGCAGCAACTCCGCCCCAACTTGGAGCGATTTGTAAATCAACGAATAATGAGAGGACAGCCGTTGACCCCAGAAAATATTGAGGTACTTATTCATAACCGTATTTACTTTGTCTACTAACTCTTTACAGTCCCAACTCCTTCACTATCCATTTGTCTACTAACCCTTTACAGTCTCAACTCCTTCACTATCCATTTGTCTACTAACCCTTTACAGTCCCAACTCCTTCCCTATCCATTTGTCTACTAACCCTTTACAGTCCCAACTCCTTCACTATCCATTTGTCTACTAACCCTTTACAGTCCCAACTGGGGCAAGCAGGCCCAAACAATAAGTGCTTAGCAACGTGGTCAGGCATAGGCCAGGCATACCAATCTTATCATTGGAGAAGAGGATGTTGGAGGATTTAGGCCACACGAGCTAGCCAAACTGCCTAGTCTGAAAATGTAACTTAATTGATGTTAAACTTGCATCTGGGGATTAAGAATTTTATTTGATTAATAATATTTTTTCTTATTTCTAAACAGGTTGGTGTGAACAGGATACTGGATGAGCTACAACCTGCAGTAACTGAATTCATTGTAAGTTATTATTTATACCACTTTTAATAATTACCAGCATCTCCAAAGACAGGAAGGATTGTAAACTCAATTTTCAAATTGGAGTGCTCTCTAAATCCCTCATTTCAAGTATCAACTGTCCATATTATTTCATATCCCAAATTCAGGTTTGTGAATCCTTGTATGTTTTTCTGATTTGCAAATCGCCTTGTAAAGACTCTGTTTCCCACAAATATCAACTAAGAAAATTAAATTGTGTTCAAACCACTAATTTCATGAGTTTGTGGTGATGTACGAAAGCTCTAGAAAGTAAATCCAGAAGATTCAGAAATTTTATCTTTGAGAGAGTGAAGGAGCAAAGGTTGTTTTCTTAGAGAAAAGGGTGATCAAGACCAACGACTTTGACATCTTCTCTAGCATGGTAAAGATCATGGGTTTCAAATCCAACCTTGGCAAAATTAGCATCTATTTTATCGTTGCGATACCCGTTGATAAATGATAGGATTCGGTCTGCCTCTAGCCGCTGGGCTAGCTCGATGGTCTAGTCATAAGACATCTGCTTTAGCATGGCAAAGGTTTTGGGTTCGAATCCCACCCAAGTGAAATGCCTGTGGTTTTCTTTTACAGAACTCGGAAAAGTATTGAGTATACAGTGCTTAACATCCACATCGGTGTAAAGGGCAAAACTAACTAAAATTCTTTATCCCGATGCAAAAATAGCATTTATTTAAGACCAACTTTCTGTATTTTCATCACGGTTTATCCTTTTTCAATTCATACCCAATGCTTTATTGTAACTCCTTGTGCGATTGTACTTGCAGAATGGTGCCCCTACAGTGAATAACATAGACCCTGTTGCGACTCATATGAAGTTCTTGCACAGTGTACTGGAGAAGTTTGTACGTCTCTTTGCAGGACAAGAAGGTGAATATAAAGTGTGATTTATGCAACTTAGAACCCACCCTGAATTTGAATATTCCTATTTGTTGTTATGGGCTGACTGGTAGAGCTGACAAAACAGTTGTCAGATAGTGTTTATGTTTTGCTTGAACAACCATATACATGTATATGGAATAACAAACCTGTGAAAATTTGGGATTAATCTTAGTGTGAGTCAGGAGAAATTGTGAAAAACTAATTTGAAGCATGTAAACACATTGTCCTTAATTTTGGTGATGAGAACCAAGATGTTGCATTTTTTTAAAAGGTTTTTCCGATGCAGTTTTCTCGAATATGACTTCATTTTAGAGGAAAATATTTCAGAGAAAAAGGTGTTCTAGTATGAACTTCCTAATCAGTTGGCATTCAGCTAATGTTGTTTATCCTTGCCAATCCTGTATTATTACCTGTCATTGATTGGGGGGTGTTCTAGTATGAACTTCCTGATCAGTAAGCATTCAGCTAATGTTGTTTATCCTTGCCAATCCTGTATTATTACCTGTCATTGATTGGGGGGTGTTCTTGTATGAACTTCCTGATCAGTAAGCATTCAGCTAATGTTGTTTATCCTTGCCAATCCTGTATTATTACCTGTCATTGATTGGGGGTTTTTCTGAACAGAGAGTACTTTCGGGGAGCAGATGAGGAGTTTGGGTCATGACAGCTTACATCAGTGGGTAGCTCTTATGGTTCACATCTTTGGAAGTAGACAGAGTGTGGATGAATTCCTCTCTACTCGCATGGTAAGATTCAATAATTCAGTCATTTTTTTGAAAGTTCTCTTTTAAAAGAATTTACTGGAAATAAACGTTATAAATGTTGGACAATGAAAAAACGAACAAAGATCAACTAATTCTGTATAACACCAACAGCAATTTCCTTCCTTAGCTACTTTGGATTCCCTATAAACTTTGGATTCCCTAAGAGTCGGCTAGAGGTGAAAAGAAGGTTGTTGATTGGCTGATACTGTGCGCCGCGCAGACATGGATGTGCGTTTCCCATTGTTTTATTTACCTCTAAGATGGCCTCTATGCGCAAGCTTCTATGCGCAAGGTTTATTTTAAGATCACGGTTTACCTTTCTGATGTTACATTGTACATCTCGCCATCCGAGGACAAACTCAAGGTGTTTTTAACAACCATAACAACAAGGAGAGGAGAGGAGCCCACAGAAAGTTGTCTCATCATCCCTTCTTTTAATAGTTAGAAGTTAAAAACAAGGTTTTCCAACTGGTTCACCTCTGAACAGATCATTCAAGAGACCTCATTGGACCCTTTCTGGGTAACACTAAGCCCCCATTCCGAAACAAAGACATCCTTGTTATTCCCGTGGTTACCATCAAATCATTAGGGTGAACATAATTTTCAGTTTACTGGACATCATTTATGGATCAATATCCCTCTTGACATCAAACAAGCTACTGCTGTGACACATTTCAAGACTTTTCTTGAAACATTTCTGTTCAAGCCATTGTTAACTGTTCTCTTGTTTTGGTCTTTAGGGTACTTGTAAACGTTTTACATGAAGGCATTGGGCACTTAATAAACACAGTTGTTATAATTTTTATTATAGTGCCACTGGTAGTAAAAGCCAAAAATATTATTGTTGTTTTACGCTTGTTCTCTTCACAGCGAACGTGGTTTGGTGTTGACGCTACTCCAGGGAGTCTGGTTGCGACGATGTCACTACAGAACTTTGATTTAGTCCATCGTATGTTGACCGTCACTCCAGATCAGATTGCTCACTTTGTGGTCAAGAAACAGTCGTCTAGTGCTGGTCAGTTGACCTACCTTTTAAGGACACAATTTTGCATCAATATTATGAGTTACGTGTGAGGCTTTTTGTGTGTGTTATACATTAATACTTTAATCTCTTCATCCCCAGGTGCTGCTGGCCCAGCTACATCAAGTACAGCAGCTGCTAGTGGTTCATCAGCAAAATCTGAACCGACACCTGACCAATCACAGGACACCTTAGATAGTGTAGAGGTCATAATGGAAGCTGAAATACATGTCCCAGATGAGGTAAGATACAAACAAAGATGGTACTTGGGAGTGTAGGGAAATTTGGGATGTCAGGAAATAGAGGGCTGAGTAACTAGCCTAGGACTGATATAAACACAGAGGGTACTTGGGGTGTTGGGAAATGAAGGGTTGAATAACTAGCTCAGGACTGATATAAACACAGAGGGTACTTGGGGTGATGGGAAATGAAGGGTTGAATAACTAGCTCAGGACTGATATAAACACAGAGGGTACTTGGGGTGTTGGGAAATGAAGGGTTGAATAACTAGTTCAGGACTGATATAAACACAGAGGATACTTGGGGTGTTGGGAAATGAAGGGCTGAGTAACTAGTTTAGGACTGATATAAACACAGAGGGTACTTGGGGTGATGGGAAATGAAGGGTCGAGTAACTAGTTAAGGACTGATACAAACGCAGAGGGTACTTGGGGTGCTGAGTAACTAGTTTAGGACTGATATAAACACAGAGGGTACTTGGGGTGATGGGAAATGAAGGGTCGAGTAACTAGTTAAGGACTGATACAAACGCAGAGGGTACTTGGGGTGATGGGAAATGAAGGGTTGAATAACTAGCTCAGGACTGATATAAACACAGAGGGTACTTGGGGTGATGGGAAATGAAGGGTTGAATAACTAGCTCAGGACTGATATAAACACAGGGTACTTGGGGTGATGGGAAATGAAGGGTCGAGTAACTAGTTAAGGACTGATACAAAAACGCAGAGGGCACTTGGGGTGTGGGGAAATGGAGGGCTGAGTATCTACCTCAGTATCTATATAAACATAGAGGGTACTTTGGATGTTGGCAATTGAAGGGCTGAGTAACTAGCTTAGGACTGATACAATCGCAGAGGATACTTGGGGTGTTGTGAATTGAAGGGCTGAGTAACTAGCTCAGGACTGATATAACCTGGAGGGTACATAGGACTGATATAAACACAGAGGATATTTGGGGTGTTGGGAAATGAAGGGCTGAGTAACTATCCAAGGACTGATATAAACACAGAGGGTACTTGGGGTGTTGGGAAATGGAGAGCTGAGTAACTAGTTAAGGACTGATATAAACACAGAGGATATTTGGGGTGTTGGGAATTGAAGGGCTGAGTAACTATCCAAGGACTGATATTAACACAGATGATACTTGGGGTGTTGGGAATTGAAGGGCTGAGTAACTAATCCTTGATTGAGTGACCTTATTGCATGAATGAGGATTTTATGATGATAATGGTGTAATCTTTCCATCCCATAGTCAATGAATGCTCTGCTGGGATCTGTAGGGCAGACAAACGCCGCTCAACGTACACCTAGTACAGAAGCTGCTGCAACTCCTGTACCCATGGCAACATCAGGCGATGCGGTTGCCATGGATACCTCTGGTTGGGAAGCAGCTGTTCCAGCTGTGAGTATTAAAAACTCATCATGGAATAATTGCAATAATTTCCAAGAGAATTGATGCAAGTCATAATTGTCATTACTTGAGATTCTAACTTTCCATAATTTCCTATACTTTTGTTCTCTTTGTCTCTTCATTAAAAATGTTTGAAATTAACTTTTTACGGACTTTTCTTCTGTGTATTATCATCACCATACGCCCAGACATGACTTGTATTGTTGTTTTATTGACACAATTTGTTCTTGTTAAAATGTCTGGAGAAAAAAAAATTTAAATGGAAAGTTTGTTAAAACATAGGTACTATGTTAAAATGGAAAACCTTGGAATATGTTAATTCAGGTCATGACCTTTGCTTTGACCTTTTAGATGTCAAGTTATAAACCACAAGGGGAACTGACTGGGTAAAAGTTTAATCTGGGGTTGAACAAAGAAAAGTTGACTAGAGTGGGATTTGAACCAACGACCGCCGGATGAACTTGCCGGTGCTTGGCCAACTGAGCTATCTACAATCCCGGCCAAAATGCTTGGAACACTTGACAGTATACATACCCCCGCTCAATGTTGATAACCCAAGCTGGAGCGCAGACTGCAAAGCCAACATGAACGGGGGTGGGGGCCCTACGAGATATGGCCAGGATTGTAGCCCTATGTTGGAGGTCCCCTATTTTGTCAATATCTTTGATTGAGCGGAACTTGGTCATTCTGATACAAGCTGTTTCCAGCCACTATGGTCTTTAAAGGGTTATACAAGCAATATATAGAATAAAACAAGCAGACATACTGACTGGTGTTAATGTTTTTGGGGTACCAGGAATGGGTACCAGTGATCAACCAGGATATTGGCCGTCAACGAAGGCAAGCACCGCAAGGTGGACTGAGTGATGCATATCTTGCTGGTATGCCACCGAAGAGAATGAAGGTTGGTATACAATCAGACATTGGATCTTTGTTCCCCCTTGTAACACCTGTCCCAAGAAGTGCATAGTTTTCATACACCTGTTGACAATTGCATTGTTTTAAGACTCTGGACTTTGAAAGCTCAGTATGATGTACTCATCATATCATCAATGGTGTCAGGGCAAAACCAAATCAAAGTATTCTTTGTGATGCAATAATTCAAACATAATGGCCTGATGTTTCGACCCTAGCAAAGTCTTTCTCGAAGGCTAAATGACAACACAACACACACAAACAGGTATGCTGGTGTAATAAAAGCAGTCTATTCGGAATAGTTCAATAAGTTTATGGCTAGAATCTGCCTGTCCATTTGACGGCCTAGCCGCTCTCTAGTCTGCACTGTAGAAGAAAAGTCTCTTCAGAAGTCTTCAATTCCAACTCTCTCTTTACACTATGTACTCTTGTTGCAATATTTAAACTTGTTACATCATTTAATAATAAAATCATAATAATACATAGTTCTTATGTAGCGCTTTGTTGCACTCAACGTGCGTTTCATAACGCTCAGTTTGGGGTTTTTTCCCTGCAAAGTATGCAAAGCTTTGTTTTGAAGTATGAGACCTTTTTCTTTTACATAGCACCATTTAATGGTTTACAAGGTGATGGTACAATCAAACCAGGAACACCGGGGTGAACCCCTTCTCTTTTTACAACATAAACTTATTTTGTTGAACAAAAAAAACCAAATTGCTCTCGTTTCTATATATTATTCTTGTTACAATGTTTGCTCTTGTTGCAATATTTATTCCTCTTACAGTGTTTGCTCTTGTTGCAATATTTATTCCTCTTACAGTGTTTGCTCTTGTTGCAATATTTATTCTTGTTACAATACTTATCTGAAAGTTGTAATGTATTTTACTTTGGATACAGCTGACCCAAGACAAGAAGTCTCCCATCAACAATGGTGTTGAGACGTTCTTACCAGGGACACTACGTCGAGCTGTACAAGCCGTTGGCGCCCAGCCTCTTACCGGTGTCGATGCTCTAGTCAGAGACGCTGAGGCCAGCTCTTCACTCTACGACGCTTGTGAAGAACAGGTTCGAGGTGCTGTACAGGAACGACTACGCAGAGACCCAGACTACGATCCTCAGAAATTCCCCAATACAGACAAATACGTCAATAAGAAGAAATAATCGCTGGAGATTCGTTGGGTTTAAGTGTAAGCTGTACAGTGCATTTTTAATATCTCTTCATCTATGACATTGTAATGTGTTGTACACGTTTAGAATTCCATGCACAGACATCACTCCTGGTTATTGTCTGTCCTTGGCCTGCCCCTTGGGTGTCAGATTGCATTTAAAGATAGGTTGAGCGTTGTAACTGCACGCAGCACCTTTAAAAATGCTCACTACACAGAACACACTGGGAAACTTACTCCTAAAGTGGTTCAACTAAGATTTGTTTTAGTGATGACGTCAGGTGAATTGGGTCAAAAATTCTTGTTTGCATCAACATTTTCCTGGGAGCTTGACAGTTTTCAATTTGACATTTTGGGGATCCTTAGTGGGTTTTTTGTAACTTTACCTTTTGACACTATTTAGACCATTAGCATGTGATCTCATCTTGATCATGTTTTGATTAATTCCAGGGTCTAATAACATAAAAACCTGCCAAAGCACAAAATATTACTAAGCGCAGGAGAAAAAAAACTGCTATTAAAGCAGAAATGGGTTACCAAGGAAAACATCATGACATTTCAATTGCTTTTGACTGTTTCCCTGATTTATTTTACTCAGCATATCAATTTATTAGGAATCATTTTCTTCTTATTGCCACTTTCTGCTTAACAGCTTTGTGGTATTGATTTGTGTTCTTTGAGAAATGGAGGTCAGATTATTGACCTTTCAGCCTCGTTTTGATTTCCAATGGAGGTTTAAACAAGATGGCTGCCCCATTGATTGATTATTTATGAAGATTTATTATAATTTTGACATTCGGATTTGAAGTACACTTTATGAGAACTGATTTTTTATTAATAACTATAAAGGAAGAAAAAGAAATTACAAGTTGAATGACAAGTTAGATAGAGGCTATTGCTGTAAGCCTGTAACCACCATGTATGATAATAGAAGTGGTCTGCTTAAGAAACAAAACAAGATTAGATTTGAAGTTATGACCACAGCAAGATGAAGTGATTATGATAGTTTTTTTAATCCCCTTTTCGGAAACCGTCTGCCTGTGTGAAGTGCTGTACTGAAAGTGTTTTTAAAATAACTATAAACAAAGCCTGAATTAGAGCTTAAGCATAAGCCCTGGTTTCCAGTCAGGGCCTTTCACAAATGGTAGGGTTTAATTAGTTAGTGAACTGACAGACAAGTGTCACAGTTATTTCATGGACTGACTGTGTGGTGATGTCATAGAGTTATAGAACTAGAACCCGACAAAAAGCTTTTTTTTTTGGCTATTGAGAAAATGGTGCTGACCCATCATATAACACTAGAGGTCACGCACCAGTTCACACAGCCAACATTTTGTGAGGCGAAATTTGTGTGTAATGTACCCATAGGGGTTCGAACCCATGGTGGGCTAGCTTGGTTAGGTGTGTGTAAATAGAGTCCTCCTTCTAATATATAATTTTTGGGGCAGCGTTTTCCCTTAACACTGGTCCTCTGGCCAAATGCCAGTTAAAACACCTGAGGACCAGTCAAAATTATCTCCAAGTGGTCCGGCTGACTAGTTCAGTCTTGTAAAGCGTCTCTACCCATTAGATTATGGACTTATGAAGAAACTGGGGGACTAGTGACATCACAAGCTAACTGGTCCTGCGGATCAGTCCCTAAAAAAGTAAAGGGCAAACCCTGTCTATGGGTGATCTCTAGGACATGTTAATCCAAGATTAGATGGATTATGGCATAGTACCAGCTAACCCAAGAATGGATTAGGGCATAGGACAAGCTAATCCACTGGCATGCATGCACAAAAGAAATTCAGATTTGATGTGGGTTGAATCAAATATCTGGAAAAAAGTCATCTTTATTACCATACCTTAAGGTGTAATGATTTGAATATTCACAATTGTAAACTAACTTTAATTCTATAATCTTATAAGTTTATGGAATGACATGGAAGGTTTATCATTATTAGATCAAGCAATGTCTGTAATAATTTTGCTACACGCTCATGTCTGACCGGCACTTCCAGGTTTGGTATTTCAAACCTTGCGTAATTGTTATTTTGCTTATTTAAATCTTAAGAAAACGCATACCGCTTAGTTTTAAATTTTTAATGACTATGTAACTGTTCTGTTTGGTTTAAATTTAATTGAGAAGAGAAAATGTTAGTAATTTCAACTTAAAGGCTTCAATCTGTGGTTTGTGTTTCTTTTTTCCTTCATGCAGGTGGGGCTTGCGGTGACCCATGTGTAAAATCTCTTTTGAGTTGCGGGGGTCCTGAGAAGAACCGGTGGTTTGACAACTGGACGTTTCAATCAGTATTCTCTGGTCGTCTTCAGGAGGATGCTGAGGATCAGAGCATACTGATTGAAACTTTGAGTTGTCAAACCACCGGTTCTTCTCAGAACCACCACTACTTAAAGAGATTGATGCACATGGTGTCACCGCAAACCTCACCTGATTGTAAAACCCACCGTGCAAAGTTTCAAATCCTACTTATGTCCTTTATGTTGTTTGTACCACAGTGACTCAGAAGACCAAGTTGTTGATAATATTGATATTTGTTTGGAAAATATGACATTATTTTTGCTGAAAAACCTTAATAACATAAAAAGTACAATAGGTTTTAGGTCAATGAGATGGCATTGCCATTTAAACAAATTTGTAAAAATTTCCAATGGGTCAAGTCCAGAATTTTTTGTCAAATTTAGCCAAAAAATCACAAGGGGTAAGTCCAGCCCCGTTTTTTATCATATTTGGGTCAAAATGTAAAAAATCACATGGGGTAAGTCCAGCAGTTTTCTCAAATTTCTGGCCAGAAATTGAAAAAACACAAGGGGTAAGTACAGCGTTTTTTATCAAATTTAGGTCCAAAATTGAAAAAATAACAAGGGGTTAGTCCAGTATTTTTGTCAAATTTGAGCCAATAATTGAAAAAATCACAAGGGGTAAGTCCAGCCGTTTTCTCAAATTTAGGCCAAATATTGAAAAAAGCACAAGGGTTTAGTCCAGCATTTTTGTCAAATTTGGGCCAAAAATCACATGGGGTAAGTCCATCATTTTTCTCAAATTTGGGCCAAATATTGAAACAATCACAAGGGGTTAGTCCAGTATTTTTGTCAAATTTGAGCCAATAATTGAAAAAATCACAAGGGGTTAGTCCAGCGTTTTTTATCAAATTTAGGTCCAAAATTAAAAAAATCATTACAAGGGGTTAGTCCAGTATTTTTGTCAAATTTGAGCCAATAATTGAAAAAATCACAAGGGGTAAGTCCAGCGTTTTTCTCAAATTTAGGCCAAATATTGAAACAATCACAAGGGGTTAGTCCAGCGTTTTTTATCAAATTTAGGTCAAAAATTGAAAAAATAACAAGGGTTTAGTCCAGCATTTTTCTCAAATTTGAGCCAATAATTGAAAAAATCACAAGGGGTAAGTCCAGCTGTTTTCTCAAATTTAGGCCAAATATTGAAACAATCACAAGGGGTTAGTCCAGCGTTTTTTATAAAATTTAGGTCAAAAATTTAAAAAATCATTACAAGGGGTTAGTCCAGTATTTTTGTCAAATTTGAGCCAATAATTGAAAAAATCACAAGGGGTAAGTCCAGCCGTTTTCTCAAATTTAGGCCAAATATTGAAAAAAATCACAAGGGGTAAGTCCAGCGTTTTTTATCAAATTTAGGTCAAAAATTGAAAAAATAACAAGGGTTTAGTCCAGCATTTTTCTTAAATTTGAGCCAATAATTGAAAAAATCACAGCTGTTTTCTCAAATTTAGGCCAAATATTGAAACAATTACAAGGGGTAAGTCCAGCGGGTTTTTTTTCAAATTTGGGTCCAAAATGTAAAAGAGCACAAGGGTTTAGTCCAGCATTTTTGTCAAATTTGGGCCAAAAATCACAAGGGGTAAGTCCAGCGTTTTTCTCAAATTTAGGCCAAATATTGAAACAATCACAAGGGGTTAGTCCAGCGTTTTTTATCAAATTTAGGTCCAAAATTAAAAAAATCATTACAAGGGGTTAGTCCAGTATTTTTGTCAAATTTGAGCCAATAATTGAAAACAATCACAAGGGGTTAGTCCAGCGTTTTTTATCAAATTTAGGTCCAAAATTAAAAAAATCATTACAAGGGGTTAGTCCAGTATTTTTGTCAAATTTGAGCCAATAATTGAAAAAATCACAAGGGGTTAGTCCAGTATTTTTGTCAAATATGAGCCAATAATTGAAAAAATCACAAGGGGTAAGTCCAGCGGTTTTTCCAAATTTGGGTCCAAAATGTAAAAAAGCACAAGGGTTTAGTCCAGCATTTTTGTCAAATTTGGGCCAAAAATCACAAGGGGTAAGTCCAGCGTTTTTCTCAAATTTAGGCCAAATATTGAAACAATCACAAGGGGTTAGTCCAGCGTTTTTTATCAAATTTAGGTCAAAAATTAAAAAAATCATTACAAGGGGTTAGTCCAGTATTTTTCTCAAATTTGAGCCAATAATTGAAAAAATCACAGCGTTTTTCTCAAATTTAGGCCAAATATTGAAACAATCACAAGGGGTTAGTCCAGCGTTTTTTATCAAATTTAGGTCAAAAATTGAAAAAATAACAAGGGTTTAGTCCAGCATTTTTCTCAAATTTGAGCCAATAATTGAAAAAATCACAAGGGGTAAGTCCAGCTGTTTTCTCAAATTTAGGCCAAATATTGAAACAATCACAAGGGGTTAGTCCAGCGTTTTTTATAAAATTTAGGTCAAAAATTAAAAAAATCATTACAAGGGGTTAGTCCAGTATTTTTGTCAAATTTGAGCCAATAATTGAAAAAATCACAAGGGGTAAGTCCAGCCGTTTTCTCAAATTTAGGCCAAATATTGAAAAAAATCACAAGGGGTAAGTCCAGCGTTTTTTTATCAAATTTAGGTCAAAAATTGAAAAAATAACAAGGGTTTAGTCCAGCATTTTTCTTAAATTTGAGCCAATAATTGAAAAAATCACAGCTGTTTTCTCAAATTTAGGCCAAATATTGAAACAATTACAAGGGGTAAGTCCAGCGGGTTTTTTTTCAAATTTGGGTCCAAAATGTAAAAGAGCACAAGGGTTTAGTCCAGCATTTTTGTCAAATTTGGGCCAAAAATCACAAGGGGTAAGTCCAGCGTTTTTCTCAAATTTAGGCCAAATATTGAAACAATCACAAGGGGTTAGTCCAGCGTTTTTTATAAAATTTAGGTCAAAAATTAAAAAAATCATTACAAGGGGTTAGTCCAGTATTTTTGTCAAATTTGAGCCAATAATTGAAAAAATCACAAGGGGTAAGTCCAGCCGTTTTCTCAAATTTAGGCCAAATATTGAAAAAAATCACAAGGGGTAAGTCCAGCGTTTTTTATCAAATTTAGGTCAAAAATTGAAAAAATAACAAGGGTTTAGTCCAGCATTTTTCTTAAATTTGAGCCAATAATTGAAAAAATCACAAGGGGTAAGTCCAGCTGTTTTCTCAAATTTAGGCCAAATATTGAAACAATCACAAGGGGTTAGTCCAGCGTTTTTTATAAAATTTAGGTCAAAAATTAAAAAAATCATTACAAGGGGTTAGTCCAGTATTTTTGTCAAATTTGAGCCAATAATTGAAAAAATCACAAGGGGTTAGTCCAGTATTTTTGTCAAATTTGAGCCAATAATTGAAAAAATCACAAGGGGTAAGTCCAGCGGTTTTTCCAAATTTGGGTCCAAAATGTAAAAAAGCACAAGGGTTTAGTCCAGCATTTTTGTCAAATTTGGGCCAAAAATCACAAGGGGTAAGTCCAGCGTTTTTCTCAAATTTAGGCCAAATATTGAAACAATCACAAGGGGTTAGTCCAGCGTTTTTTATCAAATTTAGGTCAAAAATTAAAAAAATCATTACAAGGGGTTAGTCCAGTATTTTTCTCAAATTTGAGCCAATAATTGAAAAAATCACAGCTGTTTTCTCAAATTTAGGCCAAATATTGAAACAATCACAAGGGGTAAGTCCAGCGTTTTTTTCTTCAAATTTGGGTCCAAAATGTAAAAAAGCACAAGGGTTTAGTCCAGCATTTTTGTCAAATTTGGGCCAAAAATCACAAGGGGTAAGTCCAGCGTTTTTCTCAAATTTAGGCCAAATATTGAAACAATCACAAGGGGTTAGTCCAGCGTTTTTTATCAAATTTAGGTCAAAAATTGAAAAAATAACAAGGGTTTAGTCCAGCATTTTTCTCAAATTTGAGCCAATAATTGAAAAAATCACAAGGGGTAAGTCCAGCTGTTTTCTCAAATTTAGGCCAAATATTGAAACAATCACAAGGGGTTAGTCCAGCGTTTTTTATCAAATTTAGGTCAAAAATTAAAAAAATCATTACAAGGGGTTAGTCCAGTATTTTTGTCAAATTTGAGCCAATAATTGAAAAAATCACAAGGGGTAAGTCCAGCCGTTTTCTCAAATTTAGGCCAAATATTGAAAAAAGCACAAGGGTTTAGTCCAGCATTTTTGTCAAATTTGGGCCAAAAAACACATGGGGTAAGTCCATCATTTTTCTCAAATTTGGGCCAAATATTGAAACAATCACAAGGGGTTAGTCCAGCGTTTTTTATAAAATTTAGGTCAAAAATTAAAAAAATCATTACAAGGGGTTAGTCCAGTATTTTTGTCAAATTTGAGCCAATAATTGAAAAAATCACAAGGGGTAAGTCCAGCCGTTTTCTCAAATTTAGGCCAAATATTGAAAAAAATCACAAGGGGTAAGTCCAGCGTTTTTTATCAAATTTAGGTCAAAAATTGAAAAAATAACAAGGGTTTAGTCCAGCATTTTTCTTAAATTTGAGCCAATAATTGAAAAAATCACAAGGGGTAAGTCCAGCTGTTTTCTCAAATTTAGGCCAAATATTGAAACAATCACAAGGGGTTAGTCCAGCGTTTTTTATAAAATTTAGGTCAAAAATTAAAAAAATCATTACAAGGGGTTAGTCCAGTATTTTTGTCAAATTTGAGCCAATAATTGAAAAAATCACAAGGGGTTAGTCCAGTATTTTTGTCAAATTTGAGCCAATAATTGAAAAAATCACAAGGGGTAAGTCCAGCGGTTTTTCCAAATTTGGGTCCAAAATGTAAAAAAGCACAAGGGTTTAGTCCAGCATTTTTGTCAAATTTGGGCCAAAAATCACAAGGGGTAAGTCCAGCGTTTTTCTCAAATTTAGGCCAAATATTGAAACAATCACAAGGGGTTAGTCCAGCGTTTTTTATCAAATTTAGGTCAAAAATTAAAAAAATCATTACAAGGGGTTAGTCCAGTATTTTTCTCAAATTTGAGCCAATAATTGAAAAAATCACAGCTGTTTTCTCAAATTTAGGCCAAATATTGAAACAATCACAAGGGGTAAGTCCAGCGTTTTTTTTTTCAAATTTGGGTCCAAAATGTAAAAAAGCACAAGGGTTTAGTCCAGCATTTTTGTCAAATTTGGGCCAAAAATCACAAGGGGTAAGTCCAGCGTTTTTCTCAAATTTAGGCCAAATATTGAAACAATCACAAGGGGTTAGTCCAGCGTTTTTTATCAAATTTAGGTCAAAAATTGAAAAAATAACAAGGGTTTAGTCCAGCATTTTTCTCAAATTTGAGCCAATAATTGAAAAAATCACAAGGGGTAAGTCCAGCTGTTTTCTCAAATTTAGGCCAAATATTGAAACAATCACAAGGGGTTAGTCCAGCGTTTTTTATAAAATTTAGGTCAAAAATTAAAAAAATCATTACAAGGGGTTAGTCCAGTATTTTTGTCAAATTTGAGCCAATAATTGAAAAAATCACAAGGGGTAAGTCCAGCCGTTTTCTCAAATTTAGGCCAAATATTGAAAAAAATCACAAGGGGTAAGTCCAGCGTTTTTTATCAAATTTAGGTCAAAAATTGAAAAAATAACAAGGGTTTAGTCCAGCATTTTTCTTAAATTTGAGCCAATAATTGAAAAAATCACAGCTGTTTTCTCAAATTTAGGCCAAATATTGAAACAATTACAAGGGGTAAGTCCAGCGTTTTTTTTTTCAAATTTGGGTCCAAAATGTAAAAGAGCACAAGGGTTTAGTCCAGCATTTTTGTCAAATTTGGGCCAAAAATCACAAGGGGTAAGTCCAGCGTTTTTCTCAAATTTAGGCCAAATATTGAAACAATCACAAGGGGTTAGTCCAGCGTTTTTTATCAAATTTAGGTCAAAAATTAAAAAAATCATTACAAGGGGTTAGTCCAGTATTTTTGTCAAATTTGAGCCAATAATTGAAAAAATCACAAGGGGTTAGTCCAGTATTTTTGTCAAATTTGAGCCAATAATTGAAAAAATCACAAGGGGTAAGTCCAGCGGTTTTTCCAAATTTGGGTCCAAAATGTAAAAAAGCACAAGGGTTTAGTCCAGCATTTTTGTCAAATTTGGGCCAAAAATCACAAGGGGTAAGTCCAGCATTTTTCTCAAATTTAGGCCAAATATTGAAACAATCACAAGGGGTTAGTCCAGCGTTTTTTATCAAATTTAGGTCAAAAATTAAAAAAATAATTACAAGGGGTTAGTCCAGTATTTTTGTCAAATTTGAGCCAATAATTGAAAAAATCACAAGGGGTAAGTCCAGCCGTTTTCTCAAATTTAGGCCAAATATTGAAACAATCACAAGGGGTAAGTCCAGCGGTTTTTTTTTCAAATTTGGGTCCAAAATGTAAAAAAGCACAAGGGTTTAGTCCAGCATTTTTGTCAAATTTGGGCCAAAAATCACAAGGGGTAAGTCCAGCGTTTTTCTCAAATTTAGGCCAAATATTGAAACAATCCGCACAAGGGGTTAGTCCAGCGTTTTTTATCAAATTTAGGTCAAAAATTGAAAAAATAACAAGGGGTTAGTCCAGTATTTTTGTCAAATTTGAGCCAATAATTGAAAAAATCACAAGGGGTAAGTCCAGCGGTTTTTTCAAATTTGGGTCCAAAATGTAAAAAAGCACAAGGGGTTAGTCCAGCATTTTTGTCAAATTTGAGCCAATAATTGAAAAAATCACAAGGGGTAAGTCCAGCTGTTTTCTCAAATTTAGGCCAAATATTGAAACAATCACAAGGGGTTAGTCCAGCGTTTTTTATAAAATTTAGGTCAAAAATTAAAAAAATTATTACAAGGGGTTAGTCCAGTATTTTTGTCAAATTTGAGCCAATAATTGAAAAAATCACAAGGGGTTAGTCCAGTATTTTTGTCAAATTTGAGCCAATAATTGAAAAAATCACAAGGGGTAAGTCCAGCGGTTTTTCCAAATTTGGGTCCAAAATGTAAAAGAGCACAAGGGGTTAGTCCAGCATTTTTGTCAAATTTGAGCCAATAATTGAAAAAATCACAAGGGGTAAGTCCAGCTGTTTTCTCAAATTTAGACCAAATATTGAAACAATCACAAGGGGTTAGTCCAGCGTTTTTTATAAAATTTAGGTCAAAAATTAAAAAAATTATTACAAGGGGTTAGTCCAGTATTTTTGTCAAATTTGAGCCAATAATTGAAAAAATCACAAGGGGTAAGTCCAGCCGTTTTCTCAAATTTAGGCCAAATATTGAAAAAAATCACAAGGGGTAAGTCCAGCGTTTTTTATCAAATTTAGGTCAAAAATTGAAAAAATAACAAGGGTTTAGTCCAGTATTTTTGTCAAATTTGAGCCAATAATTGAAAAAATCACAAGGGGTAAGTCCAGCGGTTTTTCCAAATTTGGGTCCAAAATGTAAAAGAGCACAAGGGGTTAGTCCAGCATTTTTGTCAAATTTGAGCCAATAATTGAAAAAATCACAAGGGGTAAGTCCAGCTGTTTTCTCAAATTTAGACCAAATATTGAAACAATCACAAGGGGTTAGTCCAGCGTTTTTTATAAAATTTAGGTCAAAAATTAAAAAAATTATTACAAGGGGTTAGTCCAGTATTTTTGTCAAATTTGAGCCAATAATTGAAAAAATCACAAGGGGTAAGTCCAGCCGTTTTCTCAAATTTAGGCCAAATATTGAAAAAAATCACAAGGGGTAAGTCCAGCGTTTTTTATCAAATTTAGGTCAAAAATTGAAAAAATAACAAGGGTTTAGTCCAGCATTTTTCTTAAATTTGAGCCAATAATTGAAAAAATCACAAGGGGTAAGTCCAGCTGTTTTCTCAAATTTAGGCCAAATATTGAAACAATCACAAGGGGTTAGTCCAGCGTTTTTTATAAAATTTAGGTCAAAAATTAAAAAAATCATTACAAGGGGTTAGTCCAGTATTTTTGTCAAATTTGAGCCAATAATTGAAAAAATCACAAGGGGTTAGTCCAGTATTTTTGTCAAATTTGAGCCAATAATTGAAAAAATCACAAGGGGTAAGTCCAGCGGTTTTTCCAAATTTGGGTCCAAAATGTAAAAAAGCACAAGGGTTTAGTCCAGCATTTTTGTCAAATTTGGGCCAAAAATCACAAGGGGTAAGTCCAGCGTTTTTCTCAAATTTAGGCCAAATATTGAAACAATCACAAGGGGTTAGTCCAGCGTTTTTTATCAAATTTAGGTCAAAAATTAAAAAAATCATTACAAGGGGTTAGTCCAGTATTTTTCTCAAATTTGAGCCAATAATTGAAAAAATCACAGCTGTTTTCTCAAATTTAGGCCAAATATTGAAACAATCACAAGGGGTAAGTCCAGCGTTTTTTTTTTCAAATTTGGGTCCAAAATGTAAAAAAGCACAAGGGTTTAGTCCAGCATTTTTGTCAAATTTGGGCCAAAAATCACAAGGGGTAAGTCCAGCGTTTTTCTCAAATTTAGGCCAAATATTGAAACAATCACAAGGGGTTAGTCCAGCGTTTTTTATCAAATTTAGGTCAAAAATTGAAAAAATAACAAGGGTTTAGTCCAGCATTTTTCTCAAATTTGAGCCAATAATTGAAAAAATCACAAGGGGTAAGTCCAGCTGTTTTCTCAAATTTAGGCCAAATATTGAAACAATCACAAGGGGTTAGTCCAGCGTTTTTTATAAAATTTAGGTCAAAAATTAAAAAAATCATTACAAGGGGTTAGTCCAGTATTTTTGTCAAATTTGAGCCAATAATTGAAAAAATCACAAGGGGTAAGTCCAGCCGTTTTCTCAAATTTAGGCCAAATATTGAAAAAAATCACAAGGGGTAAGTCCAGCGTTTTTTATCAAATTTAGGTCAAAAATTGAAAAAATAACAAGGGTTTAGTCCAGCATTTTTCTTAAATTTGAGCCAATAATTGAAAAAATCACAGCTGTTTTCTCAAATTTAGGCCAAATATTGAAACAATTACAAGGGGTAAGTCCAGCGTTTTTTTTTTCAAATTTGGGTCCAAAATGTAAAAGAGCACAAGGGTTTAGTCCAGCATTTTTGTCAAATTTGGGCCAAAAATCACAAGAGGTAAGTCCAGCGTTTTTCTCAAATTTAGGCCAAATATTGAAACAATCACAAGGGGTTAGTCCAGCGTTTTTTATCAAATTTAGGTCAAAAATTAAAAAAATCATTACAAGGGGTTAGTCCAGTATTTTTGTCAAATTTGAGCCAATAATTGAAAAAATCACAAGGGGTTAGTCCAGTATTTTTGTCAAATTTGAGCCAATAATTGAAAAAATCACAAGGGGTAAGTCCAGCGGTTTTTCCAAATTTGGGTCCAAAATGTAAAAAAGCACAAGGGTTTAGTCCAGCATTTTTGTCAAATTTGGGCCAAAAATCACAAGGGGTAAGTCCAGCATTTTTCTCAAATTTAGGCCAAATATTGAAACAATCACAAGGGGTTAGTCCAGCGTTTTTTATCAAATTTAGGTCAAAAATTAAAAAAATAATTACAAGGGGTTAGTCCAGTATTTTTGTCAAATTTGAGCCAATAATTGAAAAAATCACAAGGGGTAAGTCCAGCCGTTTTCTCAAATTTAGGCCAAATATTGAAACAATCACAAGGGGTAAGTCCAGCGGTTTTTTTTTCAAATTTGGGTCCAAAATGTAAAAAAGCACAAGGGTTTAGTCCAGCATTTTTGTCAAATTTGGGCCAAAAATCACAAGGGGTAAGTCCAGCGTTTTTCTCAAATTTAGGCCAAATATTGAAACAATCCGCACAAGGGGTTAGTCCAGCGTTTTTTATCAAATTTAGGTCAAAAATTGAAAAAATAACAAGGGGTTAGTCCAGTATTTTTGTCAAATTTGAGCCAATAATTGAAAAAATCACAAGGGGTAAGTCCAGCGGTTTTTTCAAATTTGGGTCCAAAATGTAAAAAAGCACAAGGGGTTAGTCCAGCATTTTTGTCAAATTTGAGCCAATAATTGAAAAAATCACAAGGGGTAAGTCCAGCTGTTTTCTCAAATTTAGGCCAAATATTGAAACAATCACAAGGGGTTAGTCCAGCGTTTTTTATAAAATTTAGGTCAAAAATTAAAAAAATTATTACAAGGGGTTAGTCCAGTATTTTTGTCAAATTTGAGCCAATAATTGAAAAAATCACAAGGGGTTAGTCCAGTATTTTTGTCAAATTTGAGCCAATAATTGAAAAAATCACAAGGGGTAAGTCCAGCGGTTTTTCCAAATTTGGGTCCAAAATGTAAAAGAGCACAAGGGGTTAGTCCAGCATTTTTGTCAAATTTGAGCCAATAATTGAAAAAATCACAAGGGGTAAGTCCAGCTGTTTTCTCAAATTTAGACCAAATATTGAAACAATCACAAGGGGTTAGTCCAGCGTTTTTTATAAAATTTAGGTCAAAAATTAAAAAAATTATTACAAGGGGTTAGTCCAGTATTTTTGTCAAATTTGAGCCAATAATTGAAAAAATCACAAGGGGTTAGTCCAGCATTTTTGTCAAATTTGGGCCAAAAATCACAAGGGGTAAGTCCAGCTGTTTTCTCAAATTTAGGCCAAATATTGAAACAATCACAAGGGGTTAGTCCAGCGTTTTTTATCAAATTTAGGTCAAAAATTAAAAAAAAACATTACAAGGGGTTAGTCCAGCATTTTTGTCAAATTTGGGCCAAATATTGAAACAATCACAAGGGGTAAGTCTAGCGTTTTTTATCAAATTTAGGTCAAAAATTTAAAAAAATAATTACAAGGGGTTAGTCCAGTATTTTTGTCAAATTTGAGCCAATAATTGAAAAAATCACAAGGGGTAAGTCCAGCGGTTTTTCCAAATTTGGGTCCAAAATGTAAAAAAGCACAAGGGTTTAGTCCAGCATTTTTGTCAAATTTGGGCCAAAAATCACAAGGGGTAAGTCCAGCGTTTTTCTCAAATTTAGGCCAAATATTGAAACAATCACAAGGGGTTAGTCCAGCGTTTTTTATCAAATTTAGGTCAAAAATTAAAAAAAACATTACAAGGGGTTAGTCCAGTATTTTTGTCAAATTTGAGCCAATAATTGAAAAAATCACAAGGGGTTAGTCCAGCATTTTTGTCAAATTTGGGCCAAATATTGAAACAATCACAAGGGGTTAGTCCAGCGTTTTTTATAAAATTTAGGTCAAAAATTAAAAAAATTATTACAAGGGGTTAGTCCAGTATTTTTGTCAAATTTGAGCCAATAATTGAAAAAATCACAAGGGGTTAGTCCAGCATTTTTGTCAAATTTGAGCCAATAATTGAAAAAATCACAAGGGGTAAGTCCAGCGGTTTTTCCAAATTTGGGTCCAAAATGTAAAAAAGCACAAGGGTTTAGTCCAGCATTTTTGTCAAATTTGGGCCAAAAATCACAAGGGGTAAGTCCAGCGTTTTTCTCAAATTTAGGCCAAATATTGAAACAATCACAAGGGGTTAGTCCAGCGTTTTTTATCAAATTTTGGTCAAAAATTTAAAAAAACATTACAAGGGGTTAGTCCAGTATTTTTGTTAAATTTGAGCCAATAATTACAAGGGGTAAGTCCATCATTTTTCTCAAATTTGGGCCAAATATTGAAACAATCACAAGTATTTTTGTCAAATTTCAGCCAATAATTGAAAAAATCACAAGGGGTAAGTCCACCATTTTTCTCAAATTTGGGCCAAATATTGAAACAATCACAAGGGGTAAGTCCACCATTTTTCTCAAATTTGGGCCAAAAATCACAAGGGGTAAGTCCAGCGTTTTTCTCAAATTTAGGCCAAATATTGAAACAATCACAAGGGGTTAGTCCAGCGTTTTTTATCAAATTTAGGTCAAAAATTAAAAAAATAATTACAAGGGGTTAGTCCAGTATTTTTGTCAAATTTGAGCCAATAATTGAAAAAATCACAAGGGGTAAGTCCAGCCGTTTTCTCAAATTTAGGCCAAATATTGAAACAATCACAAGGGGTAAGTCCAGCGTTTTTTTTTTCAAATTTGGGTCCAAAATGTAAAAAAGCACAAGGGTTTAGTCCAGCATTTTTGTCAAATTTGGGCCAAAAATCACAAGGGGTAAGTCCAGCGTTTTTCTCAAATTTAGGCCAAATATTGAAACAATCCGCACAAGGGGTTAGTCCAGCGTTTTTTATCAAATTTAGGTCAAAAATTGAAAAAATAACAAGGGGTTAGTCCAGTATTTTTGTCAAATTTGAGCCAATAATTGAAAAAATCACAAGGGGTAAGTCCAGCGGTTTTTTCAAATTTGGGTCCAAAATGTAAAAAAGCACAAGGGGTTAGTCCAGCATTTTTGTCAAATTTGAGCCAATAATTGAAAAAATCACAAGGGGTAAGTCCAGCTGTTTTCTCAAATTTAGGCCAAATATTGAAACAATCACAAGGGGTAAGTCCAGCGTTTTTTATAAAATTTAGGTCAAAAATTAAAAAAATTATTACAAGGGGTTAGTCCAGTATTTTTGTCAAATTTGAGCCAATAATTGAAAAAATCACAAGGGGTTAGTCCAGTATTTTTGTCAAATTTGAGCCAATAATTGAAAAAATCACAAGGGGTTAGTCCAGCATTTTTGTCAAATTTGGGCCAAATATTGAAACAATCACAAGGGGTTAGTCCAGCGTTTTTTATAAAATTTAGGTCAAAAATTAAAAAAATTATTACAAGGGGTTAGTCCAGTATTTTTGTCAAATTTGAGCCAATAATTGAAAAAATCACAAGGGGTTAGTCCAGCATTTTTGTCAAATTTGAGCCAATAATTGAAAAAATCACAAGGGGTAAGTCCAGCGGTTTTTCCAAATTTGGGTCCAAAATGTAAAAAAGCACAAGGGTTTAGTCCAGCATTTTTGTCAAATTTGGGCCAAAAATCACAAGGGGTAAGTCCAGCGTTTTTCTCAAATTTAGGCCAAATATTGAAACAATCACAAGGGGTTAGTCCAGCGTTTTTTATCAAATTTTTGTCAAAAATTTAAAAAAACATTACAAGGGGTTAGTCCAGTATTTTTGTTAAATTTGAGCCAATAATTACAAGGGGTAAGTCCATCATTTTTCTCAAATTTGGGCCAAATATTGAAACAATCACAAGTATTTTTGTCAAATTTCAGCCAATAATTGAAAAAATCACAATGGGTAAGTCCACCATTTTTCTCAAATTTGGGCCAAATATTGAAACAATCACAAGGGGTAAGTTCACCATTTTTCTCAAATTTGGGCCAAAAATCACAAGGGGTAAGTCCAGCGTTTTTCTCAAATTTAGGCCAAATATTGAAACAATCACAAGGGGTTAGTCCAGCGTTTTTTATCAAATTTAGGTCAAAAATTAAAAAAATAATTACAAGGGGTTAGTCCAGTATTTTTGTCAAATTTGAGCCAATAATTGAAAAAATCACAAGGGGTAAGTCCAGCCGTTTTCTCAAATTTAGGCCAAATATTGAAACAATCACAAGGGGTAAGTCCAGCGTTTTTTTTTTCAAATTTGGGTCCAAAATGTAAAAAAGCACAAGGGTTTAGTCCAGCATTTTTGTCAAATTTGGGCCAAAAATCACAAGGGGTAAGTCCAGCGTTTTTCTCAAATTTAGGCCAAATATTGAAACAATCCGCACAAGGGGTTAGTCCAGCGTTTTTTATCAAATTTAGGTCAAAAATTGAAAAAATAACAAGGGGTTAGTCCAGTATTTTTGTCAAATTTGGGCCAAATATTGAAACAATCACAAGGGGTAAGTCCAGCGTTTTTTTTTTCAAATTTGGGTCCAAAATGTAAAAAAGCACAAGGGTTTAGTCCAGCATTTTTGTCAAATTTGGGCCAAAAATCACAAGGGGTAAGTCCAGCGTTTTTCTCAAATTTAGGCCAAATATTGAAACAATCCGCACAAGGGGTTAGTCCAGCGTTTTTTATCAAATTTAGGTCAAAAATTGAAAAAATAACAAGGGGTTAGTCCAGTATTTTTGTCAAATTTGAGCCAATAATTGAAAAAATCACAAGGGGTAAGTCCAGCGGTTTTTTCAAATTTGGGTCCAAAATGTAAAAAAGCACAAGGGGTTAGTCCAGCATTTTTGTCAAATTTGAGCCAATAATTGAAAAAATCACAAGGGGTAAGTCCAGCTGTTTTCTCAAATTTAGGCCAAATATTGAAACAATCACAAGGGGTAAGTCCAGCGTTTTTTATAAAATTTAGGTCAAAAATTAAAAAAATTATTACAAGGGGTTAGTCCAGTATTTTTGTCAAATTTGAGCCAATAATTGAAAAAATCACAAGGGGTTAGTCCAGTATTTTTGTCAAATTTGAGCCAATAATTGAAAAAATCACAAGGGGTTAGTCCAGCATTTTTGTCAAATTTGGGCCAAATATTGAAACAATCACAAGGGGTTAGTCCAGCGTTTTTTATAAAATTTAGGTCAAAAATTAAAAAAATTATTACAAGGGGTTAGTCCAGTATTTTTGTCAAATTTGAGCCAATAATTGAAAAAATCACAAGGGGTTAGTCCAGCATTTTTGTCAAATTTGAGCCAATAATTGAAAAAATCACAAGGGGTAAGTCCAGCGGTTTTTCCAAATTTGGGTCCAAAATGTAAAAAAGCACAAGGGTTTAGTCCAGCATTTTTGTCAAATTTGGGCCAAAAATCACAAGGGGTAAGTCCAGCGTTTTTCTCAAATTTAGGCCAAATATTGAAACAATCACAAGGGGTTAGTCCAGCGTTTTTTATCAAATTTTGGTCAAAAATTTAAAAAAACATTACAAGGGGTTAGTCCAGTATTTTTGTTAAATTTGAGCCAATAATTACAAGGGGTAAGTCCATCATTTTTCTCAAATTTGGGCCAAATATTGAAACAATCACAAGTATTTTTGTCAAATTTCAGCCAATAATTGAAAAAATCACAATGGGTAAGTCCACCATTTTTCTCAAATTTGGGCCAAATATTGAAACAATCACAAGGGGTAAGTCCACCATTTTTCTCAAATTTGGGCCAAAAATCACAAGGGGTAAGTCCAGCGTTTTTCTCAAATTTAGGCCAAATATTGAAACAATCACAAGGGGTTAGTGCAGCGTTTTTTATCAAATTTAGGTCAAAAATTAAAAAAATAATTACAAGGGGTTAGTCCAGTATTTTTGTCAAATTTGAGCCAATAATTGAAAAAATCACAAGGGGTAAGTCCAGCCGTTTTCTCAAATTTAGGCCAAATATTGAAACAATCACAAGGGGTAAGTCCAGCGTTTTTTTTTTCAAATTTGGGTCCAAAATGTAAAAAAGCACAAGGGTTTAGTCCAGCATTTTTGTCAAATTTGGGCCAAAAATCACAAGGGGTAAGTCCAGCGTTTTTCTCAAATTTAGGCCAAATATTGAAACAATCCGCACAAGGGGTTAGTCCAGCGTTTTTTATCAAATTTAGGTCAAAAATTGAAAAAATAACAAGGGGTTAGTCCAGTATTTTTGTCAAATTTGGGCCAAATATTGAAACAATCACAAGGGGTAAGTCCACCATTTTTCTCAAATTTGGGCCAAAAATCACAAGGGGTAAGTCCAGCGTTTTTCTCAAATTTAGGCCAAATATTGAAACAATCACAAGGGGTTAGTCCAGCGTTTTTTATCAAATATAGGTCAAAAATTGAAAAAATAACAAGGGGTTAGTCCAGCATTTTTGTCAAATTTGAGCCAATAATTGAAAAAATCACAAGGGGTAAGTCCAGCTGTTTTCTCAAATTTAGGCCAAATATTGAAACAATCACAAGGGGTTAGTCCAGCGTTTTTTATAAAATTTAGGTCAAAAATTAAAAAAATAATTACAAGGGGTTAGTCCAGTATTTTTGTCAAATTTGAGCCAATAATTGAAAAAATCACAAGGGGTTAGTCCAGTATTTTTGTCAAATTTGAGCCAATAATTGAAAAAATCACAAGGGGTAAGTCCAGCGGTTTTTCCAAATTTGGGTCCAAAATGTAAAAAAGCACAAGGGTTTAGTCCAGCATTTTTGTCAAATTTGGGCCAAAAATCACAAGGGGTAAGTCCAGCGTTTTTCTCAAATTTAGGCCAAATATTGAAACAATCACAAGGGGTTAGTCCAGCGTTTTTTATCAAATTTTGGTCAAAAATTAAAAAAAACATTACAAGGGGTTAGTCCAGTATTTTTGTTAAATTTGAGCCAATAATTACAAGGGGTAAGTCCATCATTTTTCTCAAATTTGGGCCAAATATTGAAACAATCACAAGTATTTTTGTCAAATTTCAGCCAATAATTGAAAAAATCACAAGGGGTAAGTCCACCATTTTTCTCAAATTTGGGCCAAATATTGAAACAATCACAAGGGGTAAGTCCACCATTTTTCTCAAATTTGGGCCAAAAATCACAAGGGGTAAGTCCAGCTGTTTTCTCAAATTTAGGCCAAATATTGAAACAATCACAAGGGGTTAGTCCAGCGTTTTTTATAAAATTTAGGTCAAAAATTAAAAAAATAATTACAAGGGGTTAGTCCAGTATTTTTGTCAAATTTGAGCCAATAATTGAAAAAATCACAAGGGGTTAGTCCAGTATTTTTGTCAAATTTGAGCCAATAATTGAAAAAATCACAAGGGGTAAGTCCAGCGGTTTTTCCAAATTTGGGTCCAAAATGTAAAAAAGCACAAGGGTTTAGTCCAGCATTTTTGTCAAATTTGGGCCAAAAATCACAAGGGGTAAGTCCAGCGTTTTTCTCAAATTTAGGCCAAATATTGAAACAATCACAAGGGGTTAGTCCAGCGTTTTTTATCAGATTTTGGTCAAAAATTAAAAAAAACATTACAAGGGGTTAGTCCAGTATTTTTGTTAAATTTGAGCCAATAATTACAAGGGGTAAGTCCATCATTTTTCTCAAATTTGGGCCAAATATTGAAACAATCACAAGTATTTTTGTCAAATTTCAGCCAATAATTGAAAAAATCACAAGGGGTAAGTCCACCATTTTTCTCAAATTTGGGCCAAATATTGAAACAATCACAAGGGGTAAGTCCACCATTTTTCTCAAATTTGGGCCAAAAATCACAAGGGGTAAGTCCAGCGTTTTTCTCAAATTTAGGCCAAATATTGAAACAATCACAAGGGGTTAGTCCAGCGTTTTTTATCAAATATAGGTCAAAAATTGAAAAAATAACAAGGGGTTAGTCCAGCATTTTTGTCAAATTTGAGCCAATAATTGAAAAAATCACAAGGGGTAAGTCCAGCTGTTTTCTCAAATTTAGGCCAAATATTGAAACAATCACAAGGGGTTAGTCCAGCGTTTTTTATAAAATTTAGGTCAAAAATTCAAAAAATAATTACAAGGGGTTAGTCCAGTATTTTTGTCAAATTTGAGCCAATAATTGAAAAAATCACAAGGGGTTAGTCCAGTATTTTTGTCAAATTTGAGCCAATAATTGAAAAAATCACAAGGGGTAAGTCCAGCGGTTTTTCCAAATTTGGGTCCAAAATGTAAAAAAGCACAAGGGGTTAGTCCAGCATTTTTGTCAAATTTGAGCCAATAATTGAAAAAATCACAAGGGGTAGGTCCAGCTGTTTTCTCAAATTTAGGCCAAATATTGAAACAATCACAAGGGGTTAGTCCAGCGTTTTTTATAAAATTTAGGTCAAAAATTAAAAAAATTATTACAAGGGGTTAGTCCAGTATTTTTGTCAAATTTGAGCCAATAATTGAAAAAAACACAAGGGGTTAGTCCAGTATTTTTGTCAAATTTGAGCCAATAATTGAAAAAATCACAAGGGGTAAGTCCAGCGGTTTTTCCAAATTTGGGTCCAAAATGTAAAAGAGCACAAGGGTTTAGTCCAGCATTTTTGTCAAATTTGGGCCAAAAATCACAAGGGGTAAGTCCAGCTGTTTTCTCAAATTTAGGCCAAATATTGAAACAATCACAAGGGGTTAGTCCAGCGTTTTTTATAAAATTTAGGTCAAAAATTAAAAAAATAATTACAAGGGGTTAGTCCAGTATTTTTGTCAAATTTGAGCCAATAATTGAAAAAATCACAAGGGGTTAGTCCAGTATTTTTGTCAAATTTGAGCCAATAATTGAAAAAATCACAAGGGGTAAGTCCAGCGGTTTTTCCAAATTTGGGTCCAAAATGTAAAAAAGCACAAGGGTTTAGTCCAGCATTTTTGTCAAATTTGGGCCAAAAATCACAAGGGGTAAGTCCAGCGTTTTTCTCAAATTTAGGCCAAATATTGAAACAATCACAAGGGGTTAGTCCAGCGTTTTTTATCAGATTTTGGTCAAAAATTAAAAAAAACATTACAAGGGGTTAGTCCAGTATTTTTGTTAAATTTGAGCCAATAATTACAAGGGGTAAGTCCATCATTTTTCTCAAATTTGGGCCAAATATTGAAACAATCACAAGTATTTTTGTCAAATTTCAGCCAATAATTGAAAAAATCACAAGGGGTAAGTCCACCATTTTTCTCAAATTTGGGCCAAATATTGAAACAATCACAAGGGGTAAGTCCACCATTTTTCTCAAATTTGGGCCAAAAATCACAAGGGGTAAGTCCAGCGTTTTTCTCAAATTTAGGCCAAATATTGAAACAATCACAAGGGGTTAGTCCAGCGTTTTTTATCAAATATAGGTCAAAAATTGAAAAAATAACAAGGGGTTAGTCCAGCATTTTTGTCAAATTTGAGCCAATAATTGAAAAAATCACAAGGGGTAAGTCCAGCTGTTTTCTCAAATTTAGGCCAAATATTGAAACAATCACAAGGGGTTAGTCCAGCGTTTTTTATAAAATTTAGGTCAAAAATTCAAAAAATAATTACAAGGGGTTAGTCCAGTATTTTTGTCAAATTTGAGCCAATAATTGAAAAAATCACAAGGGGTTAGTCCAGTATTTTTGTCAAATTTGAGCCAATAATTGAAAAAATCACAAGGGGTAAGTCCAGCGGTTTTTCCAAATTTGGGTCCAAAATGTAAAAAAGCACAAGGGGTTAGTCCAGCATTTTTGTCAAATTTGAGCCAATAATTGAAAAAATCACAAGGGGTAAGTCCAGCTGTTTTCTCAAATTTAGGCCAAATATTGAAACAATCACAAGGGGTTAGTCCAGCGTTTTTTATAAAATTTAGGTCAAAAATTAAAAAAATTATTACAAGGGGTTAGTCCAGTATTTTTGTCAAATTTGAGCCAATAATTGAAAAAATCACAAGGGGTTAGTCCAGTATTTTTGTCAAATTTGAGCCAATAATTGAAAAAATCACAAGGGGTAAGTCCAGCGGTTTTTCCAAATTTGGGTCCAAAATGTAAAAGAGCACAAGGGTTTAGTCCAGCATTTTTGTCAAATTTGGGCCAAAAATCACAAGGGGTAAGTCCAGCGTTTTTCTCAAATTTAGGCCAAATATTGAAACAATCACAAGGGGTTAGTCCAGCGTTTTTTATCAAATTTAGGTCAAAAATTGAAAAAATAACAAGGGTTTAGTCCAGCATTTTTCTCAAATTTGAGCCAATAATTGAAAAAATCACAAGGGGTAAGTCCAGCTGTTTTCTCAAATTTAGGCCAAATATTGAAACAATCACAAGGGGTTAGTCCAGCGTTTTTTATCAAATTTAGGTCAAAAATTAAAAAAATAATTACAAGGGGTTAGTCCAGTATTTTTGTCAAATTTGAGCCAATAATTGAAAAAATCACAAGGGGTTAGTCCAGTATTTTTGTCAAATTTGAGCCAATAATTGAAAAAATCACAAGGGGTAAGTCCAGCGGTTTTTCCAAATTTGGGTCCAAAATGTAAAAAAGCACAAGGGTTTAGTCCAGCATTTTTGTCAAATTTGGGCCAAAAATCACAAGGGGTAAGTCCAGCGTTTTTCTCAAATTTAGGCCAAATATTGAAACAATCACAAGGGGTAAGTCCAGCGGTTTTTCCAAATTTGGGTCCAAAATGTAAAAAAGCACAAGGGTTTAGTCCAGCATTTTTGTCAAATTTGGGCCAAAAATCACAAGGGGTAAGTCCAGCGTTTTTCTCAAATTTAGGCCAAATATTGAAACAATCACAAGGGGTTAGTCCAGCGTTTTTTATCAAAGTTAGGTCAAAAATTTAAAAAAACATTACAAGGGGTTAGTCCAGTATTTTTGTCAAATTTCAGCCAATAATTGAAAAAATCACAAGGGGTAAGTCCACCATTTTTCTCAAATTTGGGCCAAATATTGAAACAATCACAAGGGGTAAGTCCACCATTTTTCTCAAATTTGGGCCAAAAATCACAAGGGGTAAGTCCAGCGTTTTTCTCAAATTTAGGCCAAATATTGAAACAATCACAAGGGGTTAGTCCAGCGTTTTTTATCAAATATAGGTCAAAAATTGAAAAAATAACAAGGGGTTAGTCCAGCATTTTTGTCAAATTTGAGCCAATAATTGAAAAAATCACAAGGGGTAAGTCCAGCTGTTTTCTCAAATTTAGGCCAAATATTGAAACAATCACAAGGGGTTAGTCCAGCGTTTTTTATAAAATTTAGGTCAAAAATTCAAAAAATAATTACAAGGGGTTAGTCCAGTATTTTTGTCAAATTTGAGCCAATAATTGAAAAAATCACAAGGGGTTAGTCCAGTATTTTTGTCAAATTTGAGCCAATAATTGAAAAAATCACAAGGGGTAAGTCCAGCGGTTTTTCCAAATTTGGGTCCAAAATGTAAAAAAGCACAAGGGGTTAGTCCAGCATTTTTGTCAAATTTGAGCCAATAATTGAAAAAATCACAAGGGGTAAGTCCAGCTGTTTTCTCAAATTTAGGCCAAATATTGAAACAATCACAAGGGGTTAGTCCAGCGTTTTTTATAAAATTTAGGTCAAAAATTAAAAAAATTATTACAAGGGGTTAGTCCAGTATTTTTGTCAAATTTGAGCCAATAATTGAAAAAATCACAAGGGGTTAGTCCAGTATTTTTGTCAAATTTGAGCCAATAATTGAAAAAATCACAAGGGGTAAGTCCAGCGGTTTTTCCAAATTTGGGTCCAAAATGTAAAAGAGCACAAGGGTTTAGTCCAGCATTTTTGTCAAATTTGGGCCAAAAATCACAAGGGGTAAGTCCAGCTGTTTTCTCAAATTTAGGCCAAATATTGAAACAATCACAAGGGGTTAGTCCAGCGTTTTTTATAAAATTTAGGTCAAAAATTAAAAAAATAATTACAAGGGGTTAGTCCAGTATTTTTGTCAAATTTGAGCCAATAATTGAAAAAATCACAAGGGGTTAGTCCAGTATTTTTGTCAAATTTGAGCCAATAATTGAAAAAATCACAAGGGGTAAGTCCAGCGGTTTTTCCAAATTTGGGTCCAAAATATAAAAAAGCACAAGGGTTTAGTCCAGCATTTTTGTCAAATTTGGGCCAAAAATCACAAGGGGTAAGTCCAGCGTTTTTCTCAAATTTAGGCCAAATATTGAAACAATCACAAGGGGTTAGTCCAGCGTTTTTTATCAGATTTTGGTCAAAAATTAAAAAAAACATTACAAGGGGTTAGTCCAGTATTTTTGTTAAATTTGAGCCAATAATTACAAGGGGTAAGTCCATCATTTTTCTCAAATTTGGGCCAAATATTGAAACAATCACAAGTATTTTTGTCAAATTTCAGCCAATAATTGAAAAAATCACAAGGGGTAAGTCCACCATTTTTCTCAAATTTGGGCCAAATATTGAAACAATCACAAGGGGTAAGTCCACCATTTTTCTCAAATTTGGGCCAAAAATCACAAGGGGTAAGTCCAGCGTTTTTCTCAAATTTAGGCCAAATATTGAAACAATCACAAGGGGTTAGTCCAGCGTTTTTTATAAAATTTAGGTCAAAAATTCAAAAAATAATTACAAGGGGTTAGTCCAGTATTTTTGTCAAATTTGAGCCAATAATTGAAAAAATCACAAGGGGTTAGTCCAGTATTTTTGTCAAATTTGAGCCAATAATTGAAAAAATCACAAGGGGTAAGTCCAGCGGTTTTTCCAAATTTGGGTCCAAAATGTAAAAAAGCACAAGGGGTTAGTCCAGCATTTTTGTCAAATTTGAGCCAATAATTGAAAAAATCACAAGGGGTAAGTCCAGCTGTTTTCTCAAATTTAGGCCAAATATTGAAACAATCACAAGGGGTTAGTCCAGCGTTTTTTATAAAATTTAGGTCAAAAATTAAAAAAATTATTACAAGGGGTTAGTCCAGTATTTTTGTCAAATTTGAGCCAATAATTGAAAAAATCACAAGGGGTTAGTCCAGTATTTTTGTCAAATTTGAGCCAATAATTGAAAAAATCACAAGGGGTAAGTCCAGCGGTTTTTCCAAATTTGGGTCCAAAATGTAAAAGAGCACAAGGGTTTAGTCCAGCATTTTTGTCAAATTTGGGCCAAAAATCACAAGGGGTAAGTCCAGCGTTTTTCTCAAATTTAGGCCAAATATTGAAACAATCACAAGGGGTTAGTCCAGCGTTTTTTATCAAATTTAGGTCAAAAATTGAAAAAATAACAAGGGTTTAGTCCAGCATTTTTCTCAAATTTGAGCCAATAATTGAAAAAATCACAAGGGGTAAGTCCAGCTGTTTTCTCAAATTTAGGCCAAATATTGAAACAATCACAAGGGGTTAGTCCAGCGTTTTTTATCAAATTTAGGTCAAAAATTAAAAAAATAATTACAAGGGGTTAGTCCAGTATTTTTGTCAAATTTGAGCCAATAATTGAAAAAATCACAAGGGGTTAGTCCAGTATTTTTGTCAAATTTGAGCCAATAATTGAAAAAATCACAAGGGGTAAGTCCAGCGGTTTTTCCAAATTTGGGTCCAAAATGTAAAAAAGCACAAGGGTTTAGTCCAGCATTTTTGTCAAATTTGGGCCAAAAATCACAAGGGGTAAGTCCAGCGTTTTTCTCAAATTTAGGCCAAATATTGAAACAATCACAAGGGGTAAGTCCAGCGGTTTTTCCAAATTTGGGTCCAAAATGTAAAAAAGCACAAGGGTTTAGTCCAGCATTTTTGTCAAATTTGGGCCAAAAATCACAAGGGGTAAGTCCAGCGTTTTTCTCAAATTTAGGCCAAATATTGAAACAATCACAAGGGGTTAGTCCAGCGTTTTTTATCAAAGTTAGGTCAAAAATTTAAAAAAACATTACAAGGGGTTAGTCCAGTATTTTTGTCAAATTTGAGCCAATAATTGAAAAAATCACAAGGGGTTAGTCCAGCATTTTTGTCAAATTTGGGCCAAATATTGAAACAATCACAAGGGGTAAGTCTAGCGTTTTTTATCAAATTTAGGTCAAAAATTTAAAAAAATAATTACAAGGGGTTAGTCCAGTATTTTTGTCAAATTTGAGCCAATAATTGAAAAAATCACAAGGGGTAAGTCCAGCCGTTTTCTCAAATTTAGGCCAAACATTGAAACAATCACAAGGGGTAAGTCCAGCGTGTTTTTTTTCAAATTTGGGTCCAAAATGTAAAAAAGCACAAGGGTTTAGTCCAGCATTTTTGTCAAATTTGGGCCAAAAATCACAAGGGGTAAGTCCAGCGTTTTTCTCAAATTTAGGCCAAATATTGAAACAATCACAAGGGGTTAGTCCAGCGTTTTTTATCAAATTTAGGTCAAAAATTGAAAAAATAACAAGGGGTTAGTCCAGTATTTTTGTCAAATTTGAGCCAATAATTGAAAAAATCACAAGGGGTAAGTCCAGCGGTTTTTTCAAATTTGGGTCCAAAATGTAAAAAAGCACAAGGGGTTAGTCCAGCATTTTTGTCAAATTTGAGCCAATAATTGAAAAAATCACAAGGGGTAAGTCCAGCTGTTTTCTCAAATTTAGGCCAAATATTGAAACAATCACAAGGGGTTAGTCCAGCGTTTTTTATAAAATTTAGGTCAAAAATTAAAAAAATAATTACAAGGGGTTAGTCCAGTATTTTTGTCAAATTTGAGCCAATAATTGAAAAAATCACAAGGGGTTAGTCCAGTATTTTTGTCAAATTTGAGCCAATAATTGAAAAAATCACAAGGGGTAAGTCCAGCGGTTTTTCCAAATTTGGGTCCAAAATGTAAAAAAGCACAAGGGTTTAGTCCAGCATTTTTGTCAAATTTGGGCCAAAAATCACAAGGGGTAAGTCCAGCGTTTTTCTCAAATTTAGGCCAAATATTGAAACAATCACAAGGGGTTAGTCCAGCGTTTTTTATCAAATTTTGGTCAAAAATAAAAAAAAACATTACAAGGGGTTAGTCCAGTATTTTTGTTAAATTTGAGCCAATAATTACAAGGGGTAAGTCCATCATTTTTCTCAAATTTGGGCCAAATATTGAAACAATCACAAGGGGTAAGTCCACCATTTTTCTCAAATTTGGGCCAAATATTGAAACAATCACAAGGGGTAAGTCCACCATTTTTCTCAAATTTGGGCCAAAAATCACAAGGGGTAAGTCCAGCGTTTTTCTCAAATTTAGGCCAAATATTGAAACAATCACAAGGGGTTAGTCCAGCGTTTTTTATCAAATATAGGTCAAAAATTGAAAAAATAACAAGGGGTTAGTCCAGCATTTTTGTCAAATTTGAGCCAATAATTGAAAAAATCACAAGGGGTAAGTCCAGCTGTTTTCTCAAATTTAGGCCAAATATTGAAACAATCACAAGGGGTTAGTCCAGCGTTTTTCTCAAATTTAGGCCAAATATTGAAACAATCACAAGGGGTTAGTCCAGCGTTTTTTATCAAATTTAGGTCAAAAATTGAAAAAATAACAAGGGTTTAGTCCAGCATTTTTCTCAAATTTGAGCCAATAATTGAAAAAATCACAAGGGGTAAGTCCAGCTGTTTTCTCAAATTTAGGCCAAATATTGAAACAATCACAAGGGGTTAGTCCAGCGTTTTTTATCAAATTTAGGTCAAAAATTAAAAAAATAATTACAAGGGGTTAGTCCAGTATTTTTGTCAAATTTGAGCCAATAATTGAAAAAATCACAAGGGGTAAGTCCAGCGGTTTTTCCAAATTTGGGTCCAAAATGTAAAAAAGCACAAGGGTTTAGTCCAGCATTTTTGTCAAATTTGGGCCAAAAATCACAAGGGGTAAGTCCAGCGTTTTTCTCAAATTTAGGCCAAATATTGAAACAATCACAAGGGGTTAGTCCAGCGTTTTTTATCAAATTTTGGTCAAAAATTAAAAAAAACATTACAAGGGGTTAGTCCAGTATTTTTGTTAAATTTGAGCCAATAATTACAAGGGGTAAGTCCATCATTTTTCTCAAATTTGGGCCAAATATTGAAACAATCACAAGTATTTTTGTCAAATTTCAGCCAATAATTGAAAAAATCACAAGGGGTAAGTCCACCATTTTTCTCAAATTTGGGCCAAATATTGAAACAATCACAAGGGGTAAGTCCACCATTTTTCTCAAATTTGGGCCAAAAATCACAAGGGGTAAGTCCAGCGTTTTTCTCAAATTTAGGCCAAATATTGAAACAATCACAAGGGGTTAGTCCAGCGTTTTTTATCAAATATAGGTCAAAAATTGAAAAAATAACAAGGGGTTAGTCCAGCATTTTTGTCAAATTTGAGCCAATAATTGAAAAAATCACAAGGGGTAAGTCCAGCTGTTTTCTCAAATTTAGGCCAAATATTGAAACAATCACAAGGGGTTAGTCCAGCGTTTTTTATAAAATTTAGGTCAAAAATTCAAAAAATAATTACAAGGGGTTAGTCCAGTATTTTTGTCAAATTTGAGCCAATAATTGAAAAAATCACAAGGGGTTAGTCCAGTATTTTTGTCAAATTTGAGCCAATAATTGAAAAAATCACAAGGGGTAAGTCCAGCGGTTTTTCCAAATTTGGGTCCAAAATGTAAAAAAGCACAAGGGGTTAGTCCAGCATTTTTGTCAAATTTGAGCCAATAATTGAAAAAATCACAAGGGGTAAGTCCAGCTGTTTTCTCAAATTTAGGCCAAATATTGAAACAATCACAAGGGGTTAGTCCAGCGTTTTTTATAAAATTTAGGTCAAAAATTAAAAAAATTATTACAAGGGGTTAGTCCAGTATTTTTGTCAAATTTGAGCCAATAATTGAAAAAATCACAAGGGGTTAGTCCAGTATTTTTGTCAAATTTGAGCCAATAATTGAAAAAATCACAAGGGGTAAGTCCAGCGGTTTTTCCAAATTTGGGTCCAAAATGTAAAAGAGCACAAGGGTTTAGTCCAGCATTTTTGTCAAATTTGGGCCAAAAATCACAAGGGGTAAGTCCAGCGTTTTTCTCAAATTTAGGCCAAATATTGAAACAATCACAAGGGGTTAGTCCAGCGTTTTTTATCAAATTTAGGTCAAAAATTGAAAAAATAACAAGGGTTTAGTCCAGCATTTTTCTCAAATTTGAGCCAATAATTGAAAAAATCACAAGGGGTAAGTCCAGCTGTTTTCTCAAATTTAGGCCAAATATTGAAACAATCACAAGGGGTAAGTCCAGCGGTTTTTCCAAATTTGGGTCCAAAATGTAAAAAAGCACAAGGGTTTAGTCCAGCATTTTTGTCAAATTTGGGCCAAAAATCACAAGGGGTAAGTCCAGCGTTTTTCTCAAATTTAGGTCAAAAATTTAAAAAAATAATTACAAGGGGTTAGTCCAGTATTTTTGTCAAATTTGAGCCAATAATTGAAAAAATCACAAGGGGTAAGTCCAGCCGTTTTCTCAAATTTAGGCCAAACATTGAAACAATCACAAGGGGTAAGTCCAGCGTGTTTTTTTTCAAATTTGGGTCCAAAATGTAAAAAAGCACAAGGGTTTAGTCCAGCATTTTTGTCAAATTTGGGCCAAAAATCACAAGGGGTAAGTCCAGCGTTTTTCTCAAATTTAGGCCAAATATTGAAACCATCACAAGGGGTTAGTCCAGCGTTTTTTATCAAATTTAGGTAAAAAATTGAAAAAATAACAAGGGGTTAGTCCAGTATTTTTGTCAAATTTGAGCCAATAATTGAAAAAATCACAAGGGGTAAGTCCAGCGGTTTTTTCAAATTTGGGTCCAAAATGTAAAAAAGCACAAGGGGTTAGTCCAGCATTTTTGTCAAATTTGAGCCAATAATTGAAAAAATCACAAGGGGTAAGTCCAGCTGTTTTCTCAAATTTAGGCCAAATATTGAAACAATCACAAGGGGTTAGTCCAGCGTTTTTTATAAAATTTAGGTCAAAAATTAAAAAAATAATTACAAGGGGTTAGTCCAGTATTTTTGTCAAATTTGAGCCAATAATTGAAAAAATCACAAGGGGTTAGTCCAGTATTTTTGTCAAATTTGAGCCAATAATTGAAAAAATCACAAGGGGTAAGTCCAGCGGTTTTTCCAAATTTGGGTCCAAAATGTAAAAAAGCACAAGGGTTTAGTCCAGCATTTTTGTCAAATTTGGGCCAAAAATCACAAGGGGTAAGTCCAGCGTTTTTCTCAAATTTAGGCCAAATATTGAAACAATCACAAGGGGTTAGTCCAGCGTTTTTTATCAAATTTTGGTCAAAAATAAAAAAAAACATTACAAGGGGTTAGTCCAGTATTTTTGTTAAATTTGAGCCAATAATTACAAGGGGTAAGTCCATCATTTTTCTCAAATTTGGGCCAAATATTGAAACAATCACAAGGGGTAAGTCCACCATTTTTCTCAAATTTGGGCCAAATATTGAAACAATCACAAGGGGTAAGTCCACCATTTTTCTCAAATTTGGGCCAAAAATCACAAGGGGTAAGTCCAGCGTTTTTCTCAAATTTAGGCCAAATATTGAAACAATCACAAGGGGTTAGTCCAGCGTTTTTTATCAAATATAGGTCAAAAATTGAAAAAATAACAAGGGGTTAGTCCAGCATTTTTGTCAAATTTGAGCCAATAATTGAAAAAATCACAAGGGGTAAGTCCAGCTGTTTTCTCAAATTTAGGCCAAATATTGAAACAATCACAAGGGGTTAGTCCAGCGTTTTTCTCAAATTTAGGCCAAATATTGAAACAATCACAAGGGGTTAGTCCAGCGTTTTTTATCAAATTTAGGTCAAAAATTGAAAAAATAACAAGGGTTTAGTCCAGCATTTTTCTCAAATTTGAGCCAATAATTGAAAAAATCACAAGGGGTAAGTCCAGCTGTTTTCTCAAATTTAGGCCAAATATTGAAACAATCACAAGGGGTTAGTCCAGCGTTTTTTATCAAATTTAGGTCAAAAATTAAAAAAATAATTACAAGGGGTTAGTCCAGTATTTTTGTCAAATTTGAGCCAATAATTGAAAAAATCACAAGGGGTTAGTCCAGTATTTTTGTCAAATTTGAGCCAATAATTGAAAAAATCACAAGGGGTAAGTCCAGCGGTTTTTCCAAATTTGGGTCCAAAATGTAAAAAAGCACAAGGGTTTAGTCCAGCATTTTTGTCAAATTTGGGCCAAAAATCACAAGGGGTAAGTCCAGCGTTTTTCTCAAATTTAGGCCAAATATTGAAACAATCACAAGGGGTAAGTCCAGCGGTTTTTCCAAATTTGGGTCCAAAATGTAAAAAAGCACAAGGGTTTAGTCCAGCATTTTTGTCAAATTTGGGCCAAAAATCACAAGGGGTAAGTCCAGCGTTTTTCTCAAATTTAGGCCAAATATTGAAACAATCACAAGGGGTTAGTCCAGCGTTTTTTATCAAATTTAGGTCAAAAATTTAAAAAAACATTACAAGGGGTTAGTCCAGTATTTTTGTCAAATTTGAGCCAATAATTGAAAAAATCACAAGGGGTTAGTCCAGCATTTTTGTCAAATTTGGGCCAAATATTGAAACAATCACAAGGGGTAAGTCTAGCGTTTTTTATCAAATTTAGGTCAAAAATTTAAAAAAATAATTACAAGGGGTTAGTCCAGTATTTTTGTCAAATTTGAGCCAATAATTGAAAAAATCACAAGGGGTAAGTCCAGCCGTTTTCTCAAATTTAGGCCAAACATTGAAACAATCACAAGGGGTAAGTCCAGCGTGTTTTCTTTCAAATTTGGGTCCAAAATGTAAAAAAGCACAAGGGTTTAGTCCAGCATTTTTGTCAAATTTGGGCCAAAAATCACAAGGGGTAAGTCCAGCGTTTTTCTCAAATTTAGGCCAAATATTGAAACAATCACAAGGGGTTAGTCCAGCGTTTTTTATCAAATTTAGGTCAAAAATTGAAAAAATAACAAGGGGTTAGTCCAGTATTTTTGTCAAATTTGAGCCAATAATTGAAAAAATCACAAGGGGTAAGTCCAGCGGTTTTTTCAAATTTGGGTCCAAAATGTAAAAAAGCACAAGGGGTTAGTCCAGCATTTTTGTCAAATTTGAGCCAATAATTGAAAAAATCACAAGGGGTAAGTCCAGCTGTTTTCTCAAATTTAGGCCAAATATTGAAACAATCACAAGGGGTTAGTCCAGCGTTTTTTATAAAATTTAGGTCAAAAATTAAAAAAATAATTACAAGGGGTTAGTCCAGTATTTTTGTCAAATTTGAGCCAATAATTGAAAAAATCACAAGGGGTTAGTCCAGTATTTTTGTCAAATTTGAGCCAATAATTGAAAAAATCACAAGGGGTAAGTCCAGCGGTTTTTCCAAATTTGGGTCCAAAATGTAAAAAAGCACAAGGGTTTAGTCCAGCATTTTTGTCAAATTTGGGCCAAAAATCACAAGGGGTAAGTCCAGCGTTTTTCTCAAATTTAGGCCAAATATTGAAACAATCACAAGGGGTTAGTCCAGCGTTTTTTATCAAATTTTGGTCAAAAATTAAAAAAAACATTACAAGGGGTTAGTCCAGTATTTTTGTTAAATTTGAGCCAATAATTACAAGGGGTAAGTCCATCATTTTTCTCAAATTTGGGCCAAATATTGAAACAATCACAAGGGGTAAGTCCACCATTTTTCTCAAATTTGGGCCAAATATTGAAACAATCACAAGGGGTAAGTCCACAATTTTTCTCAAATTTGGGCCAAAAATCACAAGGGGTAAGTCCAGCGTTTTTCTCAAATTTAGGCCAAATATTGAAACAATCACAAGGGGTTAGTCCAGCGTTTTTTATCAAATATAGGTCAAAAATTGAAAAAATAACAAGGGGTTAGTCCAGCATTTTTGTCAAATTTGAGCCAATAATTGAAAAAATCACAAGGGGTAAGTCCAGCTGTTTTCTCAAATTTAGGCCAAATATTGAAACAATCACAAGGGGTTAGTCCAGCGTTTTTTATAAAATTTAGGTCAAAAATTCAAAAAATAATTACAAGGGGTTAGTCCAGTATTTTTGTCAAATTTCAGCCAATAATTGAAAAAATCACAAGGGGTAAGTCCACCATTTTTCTCAAATTTGGGCCAAATATTGAAACAATCACAAGGGGTAAGTCCACCATTTTTCTCAAATTTGGGCCAAAAATCACAAGGGGTAAGTCCAGCGTTTTTCTCAAATTTAGGCCAAATATTGAAACAATCACAAGGGGTTAGTCCAGCGTTTTTTATCAATAATAGGTCAAAAATTGAAAAAATAACAAGGGGTTAGTCCAGCATTTTTGTCAAATTTGAGCCAATAATTGAAAAAATCACAAGGGGTAAGTCCAGCTGTTTTCTCAAATTTAGGCCAAATATTGAAACAATCACAAGGGGTTAGTCCAGCGTTTTTTATAAAATTTAGGTCAAAAATTCAAAAAATAATTACAAGGGGTTAGTCCAGTATTTTTGTCAAATTTGAGCCAATAATTGAAAAAATCACAAGGGGTTAGTCCAGTATTTTTGTCAAATTTGAGCCAATAATTGAAAAAATCACAAGGGGTAAGTCCAGCGGTTTTTCCAAATTTGGGTCCAAAATGTAAAAAAAAACAAGGGGTTAGTCCAGCATTTTTGTCAAATTTGAGCCAATAATTGAAAAAATCACAAGGGGTAAGTCCAGCTGTTTTCTCAAATTTAGGCCAAATATTGAAACAATCACAAGGGGTTAGTCCAGCGTTTTTTATAAAATTTAGGTCAAAAATTAAAAAAATTATTACAAGGGGTTAGTCCAGTATTTTTGTCAAATTTGAGCCAATAATTGAAAAAATCACAAGGGGTTAGTCCAGTATTTTTGTCAAATTTGAGCCAATAATTGAAAAAATCACAAGGGGTAAGTCCAGCGGTTTTTCCAAATTTGGGTCCAAAATGTAAAAGAGCACAAGGGTTTAGTCCAGCATTTTTGTCAAATTTGGGCCAAAAATCACAAGGGGTAAGTCCAGCGTTTTTCTCAAATTTAGGCCAAATATTGAAACAATCACAAGGGGTTAGTCCAGCGTTTTTTATCAAATTTAGGTCAAAAATTGAAAAAATAACAAGGGTTTAGTCCAGCATTTTTCTCAAATTTGAGCCAATAATTGAAAAAAGCACAAGGGTTTAGTCCAGCATTTTTGTCAAATTTGGGCCAAAAATCACAAGGGGTAAGTCCAGCGTTTTTCTCAAATTTAGGCCAAATATTGAAACAATCACAAGGGGTTAGTCCAGCGTTTTTTATCAAATTTTGGTCAAAAATTAAAAAAAACATTACAAGGGGTTAGTCCAGTATTTTTGTTAAATTTGAGCCAATAATTACAAGGGGTAAGTCCACCATTTTTCTCAAATTTGGGCCAAATATTGAAACAATCACAAGGGGTAAGTCCACCATTTTTCTCAAATTTGGGCCAAAAATCACAAGGGGTAAGTCCAGCGTTTTTCCTAAATTTAGGCCAAATATTGAAACAATCACAAGGGGTTAGTCCAGCGTTTTTTATCAAATATAGGTCAAAAATTGAAAAAATAACAAGGGGTTAGTCCAGTATTTTTGTCAAATTTGAGCCAATAATTGAAAAAATCACAAGGGGTAAGTCCAGCGGTTTTTTCAAATTTGGGTCCAAAATGTAAAAAAGCACAAGGGGTTAGTCCAGTATTTTTGTCAAATTTGAGCCAATAATTGAAAAAATCACAAGGGGTAAGTCCAGCGGTTTTTCCAAATTTGGGTCCAAAATGTAAAAAAGCACAAGGGTTTAGTCCAGCATTTTTGTCAAATTTGGGCCAAAAATCACAAGGGGTAAGTCCAGCGTTTTTCTCAAATTTAGGCCAAATATTGAAACAATCACAAGGGGTTAGTCCAGCGTTTTTTATCAAATTTTGGTCAAAAATTAAAAAAAACATTACAAGGGGTTAGTCCAGTATTTTTGTTAAATTTGAGCCAATAATTACAAGGGGTAAGTCCATCATTTTTCTCAAATTTGGGCCAAATATTGAAACAATCACAAGTATTTTTGTCAAATTTCAGCCAATAATTGAAAAAATCACAAGGGGTAAGTCCACCATTTTTCTCAAATTTGGGCCAAATATTGAAACAATCACAAGGGGTAAGTCCACCATTTTTCTCAAATTTGGGCCAAAAATCACAAGGGGTAAGTCCAGCGTTTTTCCTAAATTTAGGCCAAATATTGAAACAATCACAAGGGGTTAGTCCAGCGTTTTTTATCAAATATAGGTCAAAAATTGAAAAAATAACAAGGGGTTAGTCCAGTATTTTTGTCAAATTTGAGCCAATAATTGAAAAAATCACAAGGGGTAAGTCCAGCGGTTTTTTCAAATTTGGGTCCAAAATGTAAAAAAGCACAAGGGGTTAGTCCAGTATTTTTGTCAAATTTGAGCCAATAATTGAAAAAATCACAAGGGGTAAGTCCAGCGGTTTTTCCAAATTTGGGTCCAAAATGTAAAAAAGCACAAGGGTTTAGTCCAGCATTTTTGTCAAATTTGGGCCAAAAATCACAAGGGGTAAGTCCAGCGTTTTTCTCAAATTTAGGCCAAATATTGAAACAATCACAAGGGGTTAGTCCAGCGTTTTTTATCAAATTTAGGTCAAAAATTAAAAAAAACATTACAAGGGGTTAGTCCAGTATTTTTGTCAAATTTGAGCCAATAATTACAAGGGGTAAGTCCATCATTTTTCTCAAATTTGGGCCAAATATTGAAACAATCACAAGTATTTTTGTCAAATTTGAGCCAATATCACAAAAAGGTAAGTCCACCATTTTTCTCAAAAAGTATTTTTGTCAAATTTCAGCCAATAATTGAAAAAATCACAAGGGGTAAGTCCACCATTTTTCTCAAATTTGGGCCAAATATTGAAACAATCACAAGGGGTTAGTCCAGCGTTTTTGTCAAATTGGAGCCAATAATTGAAAAAATCACAAGGGTTTTTTTTTTGTCAAATTTGAGCCAATAATTGAAAAAATCACAAGGGGTAAGTCCAGCGTGTTTTTTTTCAAATTTGGGTCCAAAATGTAAAAAAGCACAAGGGGTTAGTCCAGCATTTTTCTCAAATTTGGGCCAAATATTGAAACAATCACAAGGGGTTAGTCCATCATTTTTGTCAACTGTGGGCCATTAATGGACAAAATTACATGGGGGTTATTAGTCCAGTTTTTTAATCAAATTTGGGTCCAAGATGTTAAAAAGCACAGGGGGTTAGTCCAGCCTTTTTGTCAAATTTGGGCCAAAAATCTCAAGGGGTAAGTAAGTCCAGCGTTTTTTATCAAATTTAGGTCCAAAATTGAAAAAATAACAAGGGGTTAGTCCAGCATTTTGGTCAAATTGGAGCCAATAATTGAAAAAATCACAAGGGATAAGTCCAGCGGGTTTTTTTCAAATTTGGGTCCAAAATGCAAAAAAGCACAAGGGGTTAGTCCAGCATTTTTTGCCAAATATTGAAACAATCACAATTTGGACCCAAATTTGATTAAAAAACTGGACTAATAACCCCCAGCTGTTTTACCAGATTTTGGTTTAAAAAAATGAAAAAATCACAACGGGTAAGTCCAGCATTTTTGTCAAATGTGGGCCAATATTGGACAAAATCACAAGGGGGAAAGTCCAGCGGTTGTTTTTCAAATTTGGGTCCAAGATGTAAAAAAAGCACTTGGGGTAAGTCCAGCAATTGTATCACATTTTGGCAAAAAATTGGGGGGAAAATAAAACAAGGGGTAAGTCCAGCTGTTTTTTGATATTATTTTAATCATATTTGGATCAAACATTGAAAAAATCACAAGTGGTAAGTCCAGCATATTTATCTAATTGTTGTCAAAACTTTAAAAATTAAATTGGCAACATTGATAAATGCTTGACCTACTGCTTATAATTTGTTTCCATATTCTAGCCCTTTTCAATTATCAAATTTTGCACACAAAAAAAGCTTATAACCTACGTCAAGTCAGAGCCTATTGAATCATTTTAGGGCCTTCAATTGCAACTTACAAATTTGCCAACATTAATTTTGATTAAAAATGAAAAGTGTTCTGCGTAACCTAGCATTAACAGATCGTCAGATATGAAAAACTTTTCTTCCGAATAACAAGGACCAAATTGCATTAAAAAATCTTTACAGCTTAAAAAAGAAACCAATAGCGCAGAATCAAATAACAAGTTTGTTGATGTACTTAAAAACTGTTAATGTGCTACAAAAACTTTCATTGATAAATAAACACAAAATGTCTTTAAAAATTTTTAAATCAAACATTGTTGTCTACACCTTGTAGACCTTCGTCACGAGCAGCCATGTTGCGTTTCTTCTTTAATTATATGAACCCAAACCGAGGCTAGGAGGGAATTTATAGACTGGCCCATTTAGGTGACACCCAGTAAATATTATTGCTTATTCACATGCACAAAGGGAACGCGACAGAGAACTTGAATGAAAAAGGTTTAATGTAGGGCCAACTGCAACTTCTAAGTGAAAACAATCATAATAATAAAATAAATCCAAACTGAACAATCATAATAACATTCCCCTTTAAAATTTACAAAACAATCTTGCTTTTAAAGAGTACAAACTATTATAATATTTACAAGGTTCTGTGTCCCAATTTCAACTATTTTGGGGGAATAACATTCTTTTTGAAATCGTTGGGTCTGTTTGAGTTTCCTGGTGGCCGATAATTTACCACTGTCACGAATCGCTCCGTGTTTACCATCTTGACTTTGGCTAGTCCAATTTCGGCGGAAGACCTCCAGATCATCTGTGTGAACCGTTCTGTACCTGTTCAAACATAAAACAGTCAAAATTAATTTGTTATTGTATTATTCTTATTTACACATCCAACAGCGCAAGCGCCAATAAGTTGATGAACATGAAATATGAGAAGAAAAATTACAGTTTTAGTGGTGGGAAAAAGAAAAAAACGTGCAATCAGGAAGGGGCTGAAAACCCAAACCACTGGCTCCGGTCCGCGGTGGGATTCAGACCAGTTCTGGGTCCACAACTATGGTGGCATGATCGTTTCGCGAGTGACAGCGGGTACCAACCGCCGCTCTCTAGCTGCAGCATTCGCGTACGGACACCAACCCTCAGAAATCCGGAAAACGATTCGTGCATGAATGGTTTCTCAGGTTCAAATGTTTTGCGGTTAAATTTATCCAGACCATTACTCCGAAGGAAATCCTTTCTCAAAATAGTTTATACTATCAACAGCTGCAGTGCTTCTTACCAAGTAAGTTGTTTTATGGTCATTAATGTTTAGCGTATTTATCAATCTAATGACCCTATATTTAAGAGTACACAGGTAAGATAGTTACTTTTAACAGTGGAAAAAACTGACCTTTTTGCCATCTTGGTTTGTCAAAGTCGAAGTAATCTGTTTCTCTCTCCCATATGTCCACTAACCCATCTCCACTGACGTCATCATCCATGGTTGTAATGTGTATACTCTCACCAAGCACTGAAATGTACAAAACACGGTCATGATTATTTACGACTAAGCTGCATTTATAATAATAACTGGCCACAGTCGGGCTTTACGTATACATCAACAAGAAGGCGTCATTTGTGGGAAAAGGAAGAAGTTGAACTATCATTTAGCATGTTCATTTCACCTTTTGCGTTCCCAAAATCTGTCTCGAAAACTTGTCTAATTGTTTCTCTTGATAAAAGCTGTTCGTGTTTATTGCCTTATAAAGTTTTTCTTGTTGTGACACCCTTTTAGCAGTCAAAGTTTACGACCCAATGAATGGCGTAGTTCCCATGAAAACACCTCCTGACGTTTTATGTTGCTGTTCGAAACCACCTGTTCCATCTACTTCACCTTTGATATAACATAATATCGATATCACCGAAACAATTCTGGGACAATTAAAGTTCTAGCAAGTTTACAATTCTGTGTTCATCATACCACCATTTTATTTGAAGAAATCAGAGAGGGCGCATTATTGGTTCTAGACTGAAACTATTCAAGAAATATTATTTATTTGAAGGCAGTATATAGTTGAAAGAATTCATTAAAAAAAACGGCAGTATTAAACTAGTGACAACAATCAACTGTAGTGAAAAATGAGTGTAACTGAAGTGTGAACTTCAATTTGAAAGCATGGAGTAAGAAATATAAGAACCAGGAAGGCAATAAAACTTCGTTTAAAAAAGGGGGGACAACAAAATGCTGAAAGTATTCAGTTACAAGTATTGTGCACTGGGCATATGTGTTCTATATTTAGAGTAAAATAGTCGTGTTTCCAGCAAACGAGTTCAATAAAATGCTCGTACGTTTACTTGGATATAATTAACGTGTACTGTAAATCGAAGTTTGGTGAATAAAAACACTGTGAATATATACATTCAAATATATAAACAACAATTACTTTACCATTCAAAACAACTGCTTCAAGGAGACTAATAAAGAGTTCACAAAAACTGCAACACCCCTTGTTGTGATTTCGCTTGATGTTTTTGTAAGGAATTGTAAGATACAACGTGATTATAGCAATTCATTTAATTGAAACTGAATAGTATTGGCACTTACATTGGTTCTCACTGTGTTGTTTATAGCCCTTTTCAGCCAGGTTTTGAGCCCAACTTGCGGCTTGTGATGCTACATCCTCCGACCATCTCAGCGGGGGAGCTCCGTGGGCTTCTCGTATCCTGTTGTGTGCTTCAAGACACGACTCCTGGAACTCGTCTGTATCAAAGAAGTTTTCATTTTATCAATATTCATTCGTTAAAAAACACCCTGAAACCCCAAGAAACTTCAATCAAATACACGCAACGAAACATTTATTTTAATGGTTTTAATAAGATGTGAGTTTAAAAAAATATATTAAAAAAATCCCCCTTTAAAGGGAAGGTATAGATAGTTCCCAATAGACGCCATCTTTACGGGCAAATTGCATTTTGGCATGCAGGCGCGTCAAGCGCTCTAATTATTAACGCAGCCGCGTTGTTCACTAACCAATCATGCAATGAGTTTTGTGAAATGTGCGCGTGCTGCACGCCGTTCTCACGCGTAACGCATGACTGTGTGTTCCAAACTGCCCGTAAAGATGGCCGATTTACGTCATACTGCAACCTATCTATACGTTTAGTAATCACTCTTAAAATAAATGGTAACACAAATGTACTTGACTAGAAGTACAGCAGCTTTCGATAGTATAAAGCATTATGAGAAACATTTCACTTCGAAGCAAGTAATGTGGTTTCGTAAAAAGAAATCAGTTTTTACGCCCCAAAATTTGAATCTGAGAAACGTTTCTGTCATAATCTTTTTCTCAGATTGTTTATTCCTATTAGGAATTATTCATCCTGACTGCTAACGCTCCGGATTTTCGGCGATATCTCAAAAACGCGACCTCCTTTTGAAACGAAATTTTCACAGGTTAGTTTTATTGTACATATCTACATTCACGTAGGATTAACACAAACGAACAATTCCAAAAACCAAAGGTATACTTTGCATTTAAAGGGAAGGTATACCTTTAGTAATTACTCCGAAAATTAATGACCATACAATATAACTTGGTAAAGGGGAACTGGAGAGTTGTTGATATAATAAAACAGAAACGCCACACCCTTTAAAGGCACGGGAACACGTTTGGTAATTACTCAAAATATAAATTAGCATAAAAACTTACTTGGTAACCAGCAACGGAGAGCTGTTGATAGTATAAAACATTGTGAGAAACCACTCCCTCTGAAGTAACGTAGTTTTTGAGAAAGAGGTAATTTCTCACTAAAATAATAAAAGACTTCATGCATGAAGCCTTTTATTAGCATCTGAAAGCACACAAAAGTGTGCAACAAGGGTGTTTTTTCTTTCTTTATTTTCTTGCAACTTCGATGACCGATTCAGCCCAAATTTTCACAGGTTTGTTATTTTATGCATATGTTGGGATACACCGAGTGACAATACTGGTCTTTGATAATTACCAAACATGTTCAGTGCCTTTAAAGTAAGTTTTAGAGAAAGGGTTATTTTTTCACCAACAACTTTGAACTTTCTCAGGCATCCGAACGCACACAAATCTATGCAACAATAACAATGTTTTTCTTTCATCATTTTCATGCAGCTTCGATGACAATTGAACCCAAATATTCACTGGTTTCTTATTTAATGCAGATGTTGGCGTACACCAAGTAGGGATATATTGGTCTTCGATATTTACCAAAAGTATAGGGCCTATAGGCCCTACCCTGCTTTTTAAAAAGAAAAAAGTGGGTTTTCCAAGAATGCATAGTATTTTCTCTCCAAATAACTTTTAATTCTTGTTTGTCAGTAGTTAGTCTCACATTGAAAAATATTAATTATCAGAAACTCCCCCCAAAAAGTGCGAAAAGCTAGCAGTATCACAACAAAGGAATTCATCAGTGCAGTTTCTTTCCCTGCGGTGTCAAATCATACGCGGTCGGCGGTCGTGGGTGGAGTGGTGTTTTTGAAACGGCTTGAGACCCTATTTAGCCTAATGAAGGGCGTTCACATCCCAGCATGATAGAGACTACATAGGCCTATTTTGTCGAAGTTAGATCCGGCCCAATTTTTTTATCACAACATTAACCTATTGTTTGAAGCAGTTATAAGACAGGAAATTGCCCATATTAAGACCTCCTGGGGCTTAATACGAGTTCACAATCAGGTCATGAATTCCATGTAAGTCGAGTCATCTCATTTGTGTCTCGTTTCGTTGGCTAGTTTCGCTTGGGGTACTCAGCGGCTAAGTTTACAATGCTTGATTCAGTTGACTTGGAATCATGTTACAATACGAGCATGGAAAGCATTGCAATTATTTACATCCTGCATCAACAACTTCTAAACTTGCACCGAACAGTACATACGATAGGGTTTTATGGGGAGTTTTTACCACGTAGGCCTCTACTATACTGAGAACAAAACCAAATGAGAATACCGCCAAGTTTTATAAGGAGAACTTTTATCATACTTTTTATAATGGCACTGAATATATCTGTTGAGAGGCCAGTTTTACCAGTTTTACCATTACTAAATATTTACACTAAAGCTGAAGTGAATGGAGTGAATATCAGTGTGTATTTATTATAGCATGCAATATCCATTCACCAACTAAACCCCGCCCCTCCCCTCCCCACACACTGATGCGCATGACTGAATATTCCAGTGTGTGATGAGTGAGTGCATTCAGAGCATTATCGAGAAACATGTCATAAAAGTTCAGAATAGTACGAAGAGATTTTATTCCTTTTACTGTAACAAATATAAATACACAGCAGCTGAATTTAGCAGGCCTATAAGTAAACATTGATCTATATTCCCGCATTTTTAGCCATTATTATGGCAATATAAAGTGCGGGAACATTATTTTATTCGGTATTGTTTTTCCCCCGTATCTGAAGACCGTTGCGTCCCCCAATACCTAGACATGAACCGAACAATTACTGTCCTATTTGTCTGCCGACACCAGTCGGCACCGCAGGCCGTATACTATCAAGTTACTGGGTTACCCTAGCTAAACCAGCAGAGAAAGGACCTAAATCCAACAAGGATTACTGGTCCATCAGCCGTGGATCAAAATAGCAGCCCAGATGGCTTGTGTGGTCTAGATACCACAGGAGTTAACCTCATTACAACCCGACGTATAAGTGGATACATGTGGACCACATTCACGCCATTCTCTATCATGTTTCATTACAGAATAACTTTATAAAGTGTGTAATAGTCCACTCATTAAAATTCCCGACTTACCGAGTTGGGCTTTCTCTGGCATAATGGAATTGCTGGAGGTGATTGGATGACACAAAAATACTGGATAACTGCCGGTCTCCTCTTCACAAAATCGCGCTGTAAACCAAGTAAGTTAATATGAACCGTATACGGCTAGTACACCGTCTAGGTCACTGCGTTTGCCAGCGTTGGAGAGTTCGTGGAGAGAAATAGACACAGTTTATTTTGTCATTGACTGTCGTAAATCCAGCTAGTATTGTCTGCCGACTGCCGAACAGTTATGTCTTCTCATTGAATGCACCGAATTACACAGTAAGGTGTAAAGGTCGGCAAGTCCAAAGACTACGTGGGCGTGCTTCACAATGCCTCCCAATCCAGTGCACACAAGTATGGCAAACAGTCACCCCAGTGCACCGGCTATGTTCCGGGTGTTTCCCTGAATACGGGCGCCCGGATTTGCCAAGATTGAAAACTTGCTGTAAAGATAAAACAACATTTAAAAAAAGTAGATTTGAAGTCATGGTAATCAATGTTCAACATCAACAAATTCATCTACAAAAGTTGAGTATTACTAAAATGAAAAGGACAAGGGGCGAGGAATTTTAAGTTCCGGATTGGTGTAATTCTGTATACCTGCGGGCTAATCCATTGAACGTGTGAATAAGGTATGTTTGCATAGTGCACTGTTTGCTCTTACACCTTCAGTTCTTTAACAACTACTGCATACGTCATAATATCAACACTACTAAGAATGCTTTTGTTGTCTGAAAAATGCTTTGTCAATCTGCTTTTGAAAAAATGTGCAACGGTTTCGGTAGGATTGAATAACGATTAGTCGGCGTTAAAGGCAATGTATCACGACCAGTCTATATTCAAAGTAAATAAAACTGAATTTATATATTGTTCGTGAACAATAATAAATTTTCATCAAGACCTTAAATTAATCTCTATCGAAAAGGTGTTCCATTTGATATTTTTATGGTTAACGTAAACTCTTTGGAATGGAAAACAATGATTATGATTTTATCATTACAGTATCTTGAATCTTAAATAAAAGTGATTCTTTCACAATATACAGAAGAGTAAATGTGATGTTTTGTTGATAATGTTATTTGTCTCTGATTAATTCTGATTGCAGTTGCAATATTTGTTTCATTTGCAACTAAAAGCAAACTCACATAGTACCTAGTATTCAAGGGCCACGTGTACTGATATAGCGCCACCATCATTTCGACCAAGAAATTAAGAGTGGCGTGGCCGAGTAACATTGACAAGATATTATATATTTTTAAAAGAAAAACATGAAACATTTTGGTATTAAAGAGGGCATATAGACCTTATGCATTGACGTCACCAAGCCGCCATCTTAGAGGTAAACTGATGATGAAACAATGGAAACGCGCTGATTCGTACGCGCGGCGCACAGGACTGGCCAATGAACGGCTTCCTTTTGACCTCTAGGCGAGGGCGCCCTACTCAAATGACGTCATATGCATAAGGTCTATTAACAGCTATTAAAGAGTTATATTTTTATCAATCTATCATGATACATTTCGACGCAGTATTTTCAGATGAATACATGACGTATTTAACTACGTTTCCAGAATCAATAGCGTCAACCATGCTGACAAACATGAGAAGTTCTAAGTGGATGTGTTTTGGGGGTTTTGGAGTTTTCAATTTAATTCATTTTTTTTTTTTTTTTATAAACTTGTATCGCAGTTAAAAACTAAACTTCACATGTCAACATCAATTTGTTAGAAAACAGTCGCAAACTGCCTACCAACCAAAAAGGACCTATGCAAAAAATATATAAATTAGTTGGTGGTAAGATTTTTAAAAATACAAAAGTGACATTAAAAAAATAAAAATAAACCAATATTAGGTACATCCTCAGTTATACATTGGACACAATTTGAGTCGTTGAAAACCAGCAGGCCGAACATTAAAAAATTACACCAACATAGAATTGAAGTAAGCAAGAAAACAGTTTAAACGCTTAAAAGGTATATAGGCATGTATGGAAGGCTACTGGTTTATTTGAGGTATTTGGAATGCTAATATGCTATGACATCTCACTCTACCGGAGTGCTTGTAAAATTTATGCCTGGTCATAAGATCTTAAGACCCTTCACATTTCAACGTTTTCTTCATCACCTCAAAACATTATTCAATAATTCAGCGTGGCTCTTAACACTATTGTATCCAACGTAGGAATAATAAGTACAGTGCATTGGGCTAGTTCAGTGTAGTATATTAGAGGATCATCTTCCTTGGTTTGATTCTTCAGAATTCACATAGAGAGAAAAAAGACACCCCAAAAAACAAAATAATGATTAACTACTGCATCACTACTTTGCCGCTTTCTTTGCCGCTTTGCCAAGGCATGTTGTCCTGGTCATGGCCTCTCAGTGCAGTGCCCCATCAAAGGTTTTCTATAGACATTGAGATTTTCCAGTGGAAGTGCCTTTTGCACAACAATAAAAGGGGGGGGGGGCTCTTGCCCTCTCAATTAAAGATGAAATTCCAGGCCTGCTAATCAAAAAGCCCTTATAATAATGAGAAGAAAGAAATCCAGCATGAGTCACATTTTGGATTATTATCATATAAAGCTTCCCTCCGAAGCTTGTAAAAAAAAAAAAAAAAAGGAATTTCGTAATGTTTACCTTTCTTTAGAATGAATACTTCACCACACATAGGGATTCACCACAAGTTAAAGTATAGGTAACTCAACACATGGTGGGTGAACACGTGATGGAATTGGGAAGTACAGTGTGTGTATACAGTTTACTCCGTCCTTTCTCTATGGTTTAAGTAGAGCACTCACAGATGTATAATAGAGAGTATTTCTTCTCACAGACAGAGAGTGGTTAATGCATGGAATATTCTCCAACTTTATATTGTATATACCAATAACGTTAACTCCTTTAAGCCAGAGGTAGACAGGCAGTGGAAAGATTGGTTTCAAAAGGCTCATGCCTACTACCACCCATCAAACTGTAAGTTGTGATAAGCATGGATGACGGAACCTTCCTCTATCCACAGTGTGTTTGTATGGTTCATGCACACATGCAGTGATGATATGAATTATAACACTGAACAAAAAGCATGTTGGAAGGAAGACTTGGAAGTATATCAATTGAAATACAACAATACTAACTTCTAAAAACTTCAACGGTGGTAGACTCACCTTATTAAGGTATAACGGACGCAAAGGTAACTCCCCCAGTTTTCTCTTCTTACCGTGGAAGGTGCAAGTAGAGAACCTTCATCAGTCGTTTGAAAACTCAACTGCTAATCTATTTTCAATTATTTGAAGAGCAACACCGGAGCTAATCCTGTCTTTCACGCATTGGTGCTCTTGATTCATATGCAAAACGCCGCCACAGGGTCAGCCGTGGGATCTCTGCGAGGTCAACTAAGGTCAGTCAAGCATAACGATCTAAAGTCATTGGTGTGCATCTCCTCGGGGCGGCATCGCTCTCTGTTGCATCCATGCATGCAGAATGAGAATATTGTTATAATAATGATATGAGCTCAACGCGTGTCATGAGACTGAGAGAGAATAGTATGAGGACGTCTTGGAATAGATCTAAGATGGTTGCAGCACTCGCCCATTACATCTCTGTGATCGAACTTAAGATTCATCCCAAGGGTACACGGTCTTAATCTACATCCATAATAATAGAGCTGTCTCCGTTTCTTGTGAATGTTTCAACTGCATACATCCATCTCCACTCTTCAATATAGCAATGAAGATGAGTCTGGGATCGGTTTCACAAAAACCCTTTTTGCACGACAGCATTTTCAACAGGGGTCCTTTGCTTAATTTGAGCATGGTTATGAAATTTTGCAAACAGCACTTCGAGTGAAGGGAAAAATGTTTGGACTGTCAAAGGTTGTGAAATCTTCTCAATATTGCCGTCCTTTATGGGACATAAACAATGTTGTCTTTTCGCACGAGGTGCGAATTTTCGCAACGTTAAAATTAAGCAAGGGACCGTTGCTAAACTGCGGTCGTGTGAATAGGGCCAAAGAGCTAAGATTGTTCTCAAGTTGTGTTCGATCTTAATTGCTAATCAAAGTGTGATGTCACATGTTCTCAAGTTGTGTTCGATCTTAATTGCTAACCAAAGTGTGATGTCACAATACAAATCACTATTATGATACTGCACAACTCATCTTAAGATGAATCTTAGTGCTTTGTGAAATCGGCCCCTGTGCATAATAACAAAATGACATTTAACTTTTTGATGAGGTTTAATTTGAAACAGATGACAATAAACTGAATTGTAAAATTAATTTTGGCCTACTAATGACTTCTTAAAGGTTACCAAGCTTTGAACATGCCGACACGTCAGGCAGGGTGGGATAGGCCCAATCACGTGGTCTCCCACATGAAGCTTTATACTTTTCGATATAAAAGCAGTTCTGCGATTTATCTTAAAAGTTCTTAAAAGGAATGTATACGTTTGGTAATCACTCTTAACATTAATGGCAATACAAACTTACTTAGTTAGAAGTACAGCAGCTTTCGATAGTATAAAGCATTGTGAGAATCATTTCACTACAAAGTAATGTGGTTATGTAAAAAGATATAAGGTTTTATGACTAAAATTGTAATCTGAGAAGCGTTTCTGTCAGAAACGTTTCTCAGATAGTGTATTCCTGAATTATTCTTCCTGCGTGGATCACATTCGCACCGGTTCTTCGGCGATATCTCAAAAACGCGACTACCTTTTGAAGTGAAATTTTCACAAGTTAGTTTTATTGTATATATCTACATTTACATAAGATTAAAACAATCGAACGGTCCCAAAAACCAAATGTATACTTTTATGAGGCTTACTGGGGAAGCTTCGTTTGAAACAACGAGAATGTTTTCAACTATCATGTTATCACGTTAATAATAGGGGAGTATAACACCTTTGGTAATTACTCCAAAAGTTAATGACCATAAAAACGTAATTTGTAAAAAGCACTGAAGAGCTATTGATATTATAAAACATTTTTTTACAAAGTATTGTAGTTTTAGAGAAAGAGATACATTTTCACTGGAAATTTTTAATCTGAGAAAGGCTTCCGGGCATGAAGCCTTTTTCTCAGGCATCTGAAAGCACACAATTATTATGCAACGAGGGTGGTTTTTTTTTTTTTTAAGAATCCATTGTTTTCGTGCAACTTCGATGACCAATAATGAGCCAAAATTTGTGCAGGTTTTTGTTTTGTTTTATGCGTATGTTGGGTTACACGAAGTGAGGATACTGGTCTGTAACAATTATCAAAAGCATACCCTGCCTTTAACTTGAGAACAGCAATTGAATGTTAATAAACATAATACGTCTTTAGTCTTAGCTGAGTCCACAGGGCTGATGATAAACCACTGCTGACATTCCCTTCTTGTCGGGTGAGAAGCTGCCACCTGTAAGACGGATTCACACCTGTACCTGGATATCACTTTTTAATATAATTATATTCCCAAAACGAAAAACCTATAACAGACTCAGTGGGCCAGGAATCGCCTGGTATGTTCAATTAAATCAAACTGACTGGATTCCTCAAGAGGTGTGTGTACTCAGCTAGACCGTGTGTGAGTGCCACGGGACCCCTCTCTGTCTGGAAGCAACCACTAGCCTCCGTGAGCTACAGAGATAATGATTGATAGTCAACTGTACATAGAGACGGGTTATACTTTGATTTCATCTCCTCTCATCTCATGTCTAATAGAGTGCAATCAATCCAATCTTTTCTCTCTGGTTGTTGAGATGTAAATGATGATGTGACCTCGCAGACCCAAGGGAAAATGTTCTCTCTCTTTTATGAGCGATAGATTTATTACCTATTAAAATAATCGTCAGATATTAAAGAAGATATCGCTAGAAGATGTTAATAGAGGACCACATTTTTAAATGACTACAGCGCACTTCACGAACTTGGAGTACATCCTGCTACTTAAAAAAATCACTCTCGCTTTGCTAACAATTACTGCATCTAGCTATTCTGTAGAAACCCCAGTAGGTTCTTGTAATTTTAAACGTGCATGTTTATGTGTGAAATATTTGTCATGCAAGTGAAGCCATTCTTGGTATAAGGGACTATAAGAAGAACATTATTTAAGATGAAAATAACTCAGGGGAGCTGGAGGTAGAAGTTGATATTCCTCTTTAACAGTCTAGAATGTAGGATGGAGGCAAGGAGCTCAAAAGATAACTCCGCCCTCTACTGACCATGAATGTTGACAGCAAATCTAGGATATTCCAAAACTAATTGACAGTAGATAATTTCAGAAGAAACCTTGCCACTTCCCACTGAGACGTAGCTAAATTAAATCCACCCCCCCCCCCCCCCAAGAGTGACTCCTTGTAATTCTCTAAAAGATGAAAGAGCTATTTTGATGATTCCCATTTCTGATTTAGTCACGTTCTCACAGCTGGAATGAAATGACATTAATAAAGCAGCAAGGCCTACTGTTTTAAATAGAATATTCTTAACGGCAAAGTATACCTTTGATTTACGGATCCTTTCGGTTGTTTTAATCCTGCATAAATGGAGATATATACACACACAAAACACTAACCTGTGAACAGTTCATTTCAAAAAGTGGTTGTGTTTTCGAGATATCGCCGAAAATCTGGAATGGTTTTGTCCACGTAGCAATAGTTCACCCTTAATGGAATACACAATCTGAGTAACGTTTCCTGCATGAAACGCTTCTCAGATTGAAATGGATTTTCTCTAAAACCTCATTCCTTTGAAGGGAATAATTTTTCAAAATTTGATACACTATCAACAGCTGCAGTGCTTTCTTACCAAGTAAGTTTTTATAGTCATCAATTTTTGGAGTAATTACCAAAGGTGTACCCTCCCTTTAATAGATATTTATAGACTTATTTTGCCTCAACCATCTTCGTCGTGTCCCCTATGTTTGCAATGATGGTAATGAATACTGCTCCGTATTGCACTAAAAATGGGAAGACTGATTCCACGCCCGTTTAGTTGTTATTGACAAATGATTGATGTTAACATTCACTTCATTTACAAATCGAAAAGATCCTGTTGCAAAACTGATTTTTATTTATTTTCTCTAAGATTGCTTACAAGACATAATTGGGGGGGGGGGGGGGGGGACTATGAAACAAACTATTCACACGGTGCTTTTTCGATCTGATTCCCCCCCCCCCCCCCCCACCCCCGGTTACACAACTGTAAATAATAGTCCCGAGAACTGGTCTGATCATATCTGGTCTCTGATTAACACAATAATGTTTTGACAAAATCGAGTTTACGATCTCGCAACTTTTTGTGTGTAGCACAGACCTGTCTTTCAAAACAACGGCTATGTAAAACTATAATAAGCTATAATTATGAATCGTTTAAAAGGTCAGTTGTGCAATCTATTAGTCTGTAAGTGTGTTATTATGTCTGTATTATTATTCCTTTAGGCAGATTGTGTCTGAGATACCTGCTAATGGAGAAGACAGACAGTGATCGGCAAAACGCACCTGGCATAAATACACTTTCAGAGACATTAATTTTCTCACACATAATTTATTTTGACTAAAGCCTGAACAAAAATGTTACAGATTGACTTTTGTTGAACACGAATCGGGCGCGAATTCCTAGAACTCTCGGGCCCGATTTATAAGAAATGATATAGACTCGTCATCAAGTGTGCTTCCAAAGTTTTCAATGGAATCGAGAATCCAACTTTGATGCAAGCCTAAGCCGTTAAACCACCGTCGGCATTGATGAGTAAATTTTTTAGATATAACAACACTGCACCGCCCTCTCATACTGGAGTTTAGTGGAGCTCACCACAGCAGCAGCATAGGTTATCACCAGAGCCAAGGGTAACACACGCACAAACCATGTATGTAGCAAGTCTGGATGTTTCATCTCTTGCATCACACCATCGGGAGTAAACCTTGTTGATACCTCAGACCGAGCTCTACCCGTACAGACGGAGACATCTTGTAGATGCTACATCATTTTGAAACGTCTATAAGTGGATTACAGTACACACAACTTCACTGGATGTGTAAAAGGAGCACTTGTCTAGTTTTACTTATGCCTTGCTGAACACATATCCAGGTAAGTAAACAATTGTTCTTATGGTACTAATATTTTTGCGGTTGTAGTTCTATTTTATTTTTATTTTTTGGGGGGGAAATTAATCCTCTTGAAACTTATTTTTGAGAGGTTATTGAATCTGGTGTTCGGGAAACCAACTAGCAGGCAAAACTGTGCAATGTCAATCATGTTGCAATTAAAACTATTTTATGAAAAAGCTCAATGATTCAACAAAATTATGTTTTATCATTGCTTGGCCCGTTTTTGTTTTGTTGTTCTTCATTTACCATTTGTTTTTCTCTATATAAGCGAACGACTTTTGACACATTATGCTATAACACAAAACGTAGACAAATTGTCGCACACGTACAATGCACAAATAACAGGCAAATTGTTTGTGCACATGGCTGATGGACGTCAGATAATGTCGGGATCCTAACAAATAACTAATTTATAGCTTTTTAATTAACAACCACTAATCGTTTGCGGAATTTGTTAATGCAATGTCTCCAATGAAAGCTGTTAACTTTCTTGCAATTTTTTATAAATAGCTAATTCAAATTAACATTTAATTGTTTCGTGTCAAACCAGCCCAACATTTTCACTTAGCATCTTTATACAGTCACACAAGTCGTAAACATTTGCAAAACCAATTTGTAGCACTTGGCAGTTTCTACCATGTCAATGTTTTGGGCGTCTGGGGGAAACAAGCATCGAGATGATCTCGTACCTCCAATATTACTGACCTCGGTTCGAGACAAAGGCACACTTCCCATCAGCATTTTGGTTCACCTGACCGGAAAATAATTATGAAACCGCATAATTTATTCATTTCCACTTAGATGATTTTGATAATGATTTGAAAGTCATTAAACACATGTCCTTGTCTTGTCGGCAAATTAATAAAGCCAAGTCAGAAGGTTGTCCGCTCCCTGTACTTGATTGATCTAACCTGTAGAATACAACGGACATTCAATGTGGGTCTAAAGGAAGACTACTTCATATTAGTAGGCTGCCGGTTGATTTTACCATGTCAGAGAGATGAAGCACCAGAAGGTGAATATCACGGGAAATGAGCAAAGGAATAATCACTTATAAATTACTTGATGAAACAAAAACACATTTCTAAGTGGGAGAATCTGTGTGAAACCGAATGCGATCATTGTTAAAATAATAATACATTCTAATAAACAAACCAAAATGTTTAGTTTATCAAGGAAAGCAAATAACATGGACTGCATATAGTTCTGATATTCGACGTTTCACCGGGTGAATTTTTATCTGGCGGTATTGATGCAACACTCGCTGTATTTTGTTTTTTATCAATTGCTTAAATTTGTTTTCATGATGTTGATGTCGTCGTTGTTGACGTGGTAATTGGTTAAGGTAAATGATGGGTAATAGTGCATGCGGTGGTGGCATGAACAAAGATGGCGGCCATTCGTGATTGAAAGATGAATTTGAACGAGCAGTAGAGGATTGTGATGACGTAGACGAATTTAATTTTGAAGTCTTGTTTATCCATTAAACATTTCGGGATGACGAGGAAAATTTACTAAATGCAGAATAAGATTTCAATTCGATGATTCTTATACTGTACCAGTAACAATTGGCTTAAAATTAGGGCAGCTGTAGTTGCCATGGAAACGAGCTATAGCTGAAGGTGTGATACATTGAATACGTCAACCTTGTGTAGGAGCATTGTTAAGTGGATTCCGATATTGATTAGACTCTACTTGTGAATTTATCCCAGATTCTACAAGATCATCGCAAATATCAACTCGTTGCAACATACCAACATTTACTCTAGCTATATACCGTGACGTGCAAACCCCTACGGCTCCATTGAACTTTGTTTGTTCACTCTCTCATCTTTATTTTCTATAAAATGAAACACACACACACACAGCCATTGCATCGCAAACACTACTCGGTTGCTATAACAACAAGGTGATGAATTGCTCCTATCGGGGATGTGTTTATTGGAGGCTGTTGTATTATGGAAGCCAGGGACCTTCACGTGGTTCTGATTCAACTGTGCATCATGCGTGAAAAAGGTTGATGCCTCATTCAGCTGCCTTAGGAATGACTGGAGGTGGCCACTGATTCCTCCTCCCTCATCAATGCTTGCATACCTCTCTTCAAATCACTAAGAAAGTATGCTGACCTCAATCAGCTCCATAATCTCCTTTTTAATCCCCCGTGCAAAGATTGAAATATTTCACCCTTTAACGAGTTTGATACTTTAATATAATGGGGATTAAAGCGCAAGCACAACATTGGTAGTTCTTGAAGACCACATCAACACTTTATGTGACCCAACATACATGAAATAACAAACCTGTGAAAGTTTGAGCTCAATCGGTCATCGAAGTTACAATAGAAAAAAGTGAAGCAAAAATCTTGTTTGTTTTCACTTTTTTCAGACATCGGGTTTTGGACTCGCGAGCTCATACATTGTTCTACGCATTTCTCACAAAACTACAGCATTTCAAGCGAAACAAACTTAAGGGAGTTTTTTTTCCACCGTGATGTACGTTGTGTGCAAATCTGTGAACATTTATGTTTTCACTCTTACCAGTGTTATGATACATCCTTTAAAGAAGATTATAATAACGGAAGGCTAAATTTGGTCAACATCGCTGGAATTGAATGTGTCCCGAAACAAGCTGAATTTGAACCATAAAAGCATGGAAAACGCTCCTCAAATATGAATTTTTACGCTTTATATTGAAAGTCGTTTGAGCCGCACTCAGCATCAGAATAAAGTCATATCCATCGGCTTTATTCGCATCTCATTCCAGTTGTCTGTCTATTCAACTCAACTGTGCAATGATCAAGTGGAGCAGAAAAAGGGCAGACCCACTAGAACCGCGCAATCCAATTCATCATGCACGAATTGTCTTGATTCTATGGTTGCTATGGCGATCTGCTTTAAAATGGCCGCCCTTGATGTTTGTCGATTGTCCCCCGCAAGGCAACTCTCTCTATATATAGAGATGAACAAAGGGAATGTTCAACACTCGCACAAATGAGGCTTAACTCCCTTTTAATTAATATATTCAGACTTGCATACAAAAGTCGTTTCCGTAAATGAATTCTTACGATACTTAACCTTCGGTAAAAACGAAATGAAAGTATCGAGACAAAAAGAAAGAAGCATGGAGGACGAAGTATACTAAAGAGAATGCAGTATCAAAATTACCTGGCATAACAATTTCACAAAACAGTCAAGTCCCCGTAATACACCTCATGGGGACAACGCAACTCATTATGTCCAGAGGTACAGGAAGAGAGAGAAAAGAAAAAAAGGGGGGGGGGGAACTACGAACATATTATTTAAAAACAACAAGGACCTCACGTTTTCCATGTTGACGGCTGTTTCTGAACAAAATGGCTACGGGCTGTTGGCTATATCACCGAACATGTCTGTACTTTAAGATTGTCGCTGCAGTCAGTAAGCCCTAGCCGTAGCCACTCGATCTGGACGCGACTTTACATTAATCATGCCCGGTGGCTACCACATTCGGCCATGTCACACAGGACAATTGTTTCAGGCAACTCTGAGGCACCAACTGCATTGCATGCACAAGGAACACTTCGGCAGGACAAGAGGCATTCTTCTAGCTGTAATAATGAGAAAGCCTGAAATGTGAACGTATGTTGTTATTGGACATTGCCTGCGGAGCTGGTGGCCTATACAATAATTGCCCCGTGTGACACGGCCTTTAAAGGTAAAACGACATAGAGTCGCACATCTCTGACGCGCGGCGCGCTGGATGGGCCAATGAGCAACCTTCCTTTGACCTCTAGCAGAGGGCGCCCTTCTCAAATGACGTCATGTGCAAAGGTCTAATATATTTCCTCAATAATCACGAATAATGCTTGATTGTCTGACTTATTATAGACTTTAATCACAAAGCAATCGCAGATGCCCCGTGAGGTTCTTTAGAAACAACGGTTTCATTAATCAGCTTTGAACTTGTTGTGCCATTGAGTCTCGTACACGTGTAACCAATGGGATCGTTATGTTTTACTTCTTAGGGATGTCAAAAGACTCACGTGAACATTCTGAGAAAGATTTAAGACAATTTAATTTCTCTAATTAGGCTGACTGTAAACAAATTGAAAAAGGGTTTATCAACCACATTAGTTCATTCAAAGCGAATCAATTACAATGTAGGCAACATCAGGATGTGCATAACATTGGTAAAAATAAAAATATAAATACTCACAGATTCACGCAGAGCTTACATGGTATAAATACTCACAGATTCACGCAGAGCTTACATGGTATAAATACTCACAGATTCACGCAGAGCTTACATGGTATAAATACTCACAGATTCACGCAGAGCTTACATGGTATAAATACTCACAGATTCACGCAGAGCTTACATGGTATAAATACTCACAGATTCACGCAGAGCTTACATGGTATAAATACTCACAGATTCACGCAGAGCTTACATGGTATAAATACTCACAGATTCACGCAGAGCTTACATGGTATAAAGACGGTTATAATTGGAAACTCCCTTTGAAATGTTTTTGCTTAAAATACTATAGTTTTGAGAAATGAGTAAAACAACAAGTTTTGATGTCGCGCGTCAAAAACTCAATGTTTGAAAACAGTGAAAACGTTGAAGGTTTTTCCCCACCTTTTCCTCGTTACTCCAATGACCGACTGAGCTAAAACTTTCACAGGTCTTTGACAATTACCAATTTGACACATGTGCTTTAATACGTTTACAAATGCGACTGGGCAGCGACTGGGAACCAGCGAACGGGAACCATCGTACACTTTCTGTCCACGTTAAACCACACAGAGGGAAAAACTCGGGAAAGATCAATATAAGTTACCATGGAAACACAGCTACTGGCTTATCAATACAGAGACGGACGAGTGAGTAAGACGGACATTTGATGCTTGTTGTATTACAGTGTGGTTTACTGGCAATTTAGTCTGAAGATATCCAGGGGATTTAAGGGTGATACATGACTCGCTGTGTGTCCTTTAAATCTAAATCTCCACAAAGTACAGATAACTGTACCCAACTAATATCACACACACACACTACACACACACAATTCTAAATCTTTGAAACCGTTATCCATGCATACTCCTTGAACTAGGTCGAGGTTACTATAGAATAAAACACTGGTAGAGAAACCCAGTTTAAAGTATCATTTGGCGAGTTATAATAGTGTTGTTGTCAAGATTGCATTTTCAAGAGGACTTACAATCTTGCAAAATGTTTCAAGCATTGTTAGCCATTCAAAGCCTATGCTTATTGCAAGTTGTCCATAAATCGCGTTGACATAAATTAAAATGTCTGAAGGCACGGCACACCTGCGTCGTATTTGATAGATGACAATCAAACATGAACGTTCCAATCAATTAGGACCGTCAAATGTTAATGACGGAATTGTTCGTCTATGATCATCGCATATGATTTGTTAACGATGGACCACTAACTATTTCATGGCGCTGACTACCGTGAAGCAATAAAACCCAGGCTAACAACAGCAACAGATTTCTATACTTTATAAAATAAGACACGAAGTTAGTTTAATGTCAACTGGAGTAAATCACCCAAAGACAGCCGATAATCTTCAAGTTGTTCCAAACAATTGCTATAAAGTTATTTATTGCTACATTCCTTTTTACTCTTTAGATCTGCCTGCCAACAACTACGCGGTCATATTTCCACGTCAAAATTTACCTTACGTCATTGAATACGCCAATTCTTCGGCAGTTGTTCCCTTGAGTTGAGTGGGCATAAAGACCTGATCTGATATGCTTAGCGAACCGCTGCGTCAGTTGCTATATTGAGCGAATCGAACTCATATACTATTTATCTGACTCCTGCCGTACTTACCCCTGATCTATGGCTGAAGCTTTCAGTGGATTCAGTGGCATTGTGGAGAAGATGTATCAAGAGGAAAGTCACTAGAGAGGATGTAACTTAAAACGCCTATAGGTCTCAAGATGGTTCTACAATGAGTGTTGAAGTACAGTGGGATAGAAGCCAGGTTTGAGTGGAGTCCACAAACTGAGATGAGATAACACATACAGAAAGTTTGTCAAGTTTTGAGGTTCATGCTTTGAGCTGTCTCTAAATTAACAACGATATTGCTACCTAAGAAAAAAGAAAATAACTTAAGAACCCCGAAAAAACAACAAACAAAACAGTAACAACGACGACGACGATGACGACGACAAAAACAACACCACAAGAACAACAAGAACAAGAACAAGATAAGAACAACAAGAACAAGAACAACAACAACAACAACAACAATTACAACAACAAGAACAAGAACAACAAGAACAACAAAAACAACAACAACAACAACAACAACATCAACAACAACAACAGCAGCAGCAACAACAATAACAACAACAACAACAACAACAACAGCAGCAGCAGTAGCAACAACAACAACAACACCAACTACAGCAGCAACAACAACAACAACAACAACAACAACAACAACAACAACAACAGCAGCAGTAGCAACAACAACAACAACAACACCAACTATAGCAGCAACAATAGCAACAACAACAGCAACAGCAATAGCAGCAACAACAACAGCAACATTTTCTGGTCCTGGTATGAGAAAATATTCCCAATGCTGTTCTCTTCCAGAGAATTGAGTTCGAATATATATTCAAGGAGTGTGTATAGCTCTGTCATTCAAAGTTCGCAGGAAACATGTAATTCAAATCTCCTTCAAAGAAGTGATGGTTCGCAGAAGAACTAGATGGGATGTGAGATAAGTCTCGACGTTTCGGGCAGTATGCTCTGTTTGTATTCAGGAGAAAATCACACGAAACATTGTGTTATTAAAATACTACTGTATTATTAATCTTCATCGTGACAAAACCGTAGTCTTTCCATTCAAAATGCACGTAAATGAGATGAAACTGAAGAAACTGAAGAAAAATATAGTTTGGTGTCTTTAAAAAAATGTGCTCATTTTGACCTTTGAATCACACCAAACACGGTGACAGAAAGTTTTATTTCAACCTCGAATCAACCTTCAGATACTTTAATTCTTCCTCCCAATAGCCTTTAAAGATATAACTTCTAATATTTCCCCAAAAGTTCACACCTTCTCTTTAACGTGGTTTTCCAGGTGACCTGATACCCAGTGTCATCTATTATGTAAAAGCGTGTATGTCATTAGAAGGTGAAAACGTCGCATCTAAATTCAAATTCCATATAGACCCAAATACACAAGGCTCCTTACTTATACGGCTGTTGCATGATGGAATGAAAAGTGTAGATCCATTAAGCTGAGTTATTAATAATCGGTTTTAGCAATCAGCGTTGACCTTCAACCATCAAAGAGAGTGTAGTTATGACAATCTGGGTATCAACCCCCAGGGACAGCTTAAGACAAAAATTATGACGGGGCACGATGGTAAGGGGAGGGCATTTTACGTTCTGGGTAAATACCTGTGTTATGGGAACACGTCTTTTTCGTAATGGTCCGAACAGATTAGTTGAAGTTCTCTGGACACAATCACTAAAGATTGGAACATTCTGGCAATTTATACATTGGCTCACCACTGATTTTTTTTTTACTCGTGTCAATGGGGGCTTGGCTGGGTTCAATTTTCCCACGGTCCCTGGCAACCTGTGAGTGAATTCAACTCCAAGTGTCACTGTACTATGTCAAATAGGGTTGGGGGGTTATTGAAGTTCAAAATATATGTATATATATAATATTACAAAACAAATTAGCGGAATTAACCCACAGATAATGTAGTAATTAAAATAAAGGTAAGAAACCTGTCCCTCGACCCGCGCCCCTTGGCTACTCAAAGGGTTTTAATAATGTTGGGCAGTTTGATACTCAGTAATATAATTATTTAAAATGACTGACGCAACTCTCAATGAGATCAATTGGGAAGAATTAGGCCTACTGTCAGAGGATGAGTCAAAGATAATTTGGGCCCAAACTCCATGATCCATCAATCAACAATAATCCAAAACAAAATATCTGAAAACGGTAACACCGTGAAGGCCTCAGTTTTATGAAACTGTTATACTGTCTTTTAAATATAATGTTTAAGGGAGACAGCCAATATAGGGCTAGATAGCTCAGTTGGTAGAGCGCCGGCATGTTAATCTGGAGGTCGTTGGTTCAAATCCCGCTCCACTCAATTTGTCTTTGTTCAACCCCAAATCATTAAAAATGTACACAGTCAGTTTCCCTTGTGGTTCATTACTCGGCAAGTATAATTTTTGCTGGAGAAAAATGAAGACCAATTCATTGCTGCAAGTTTTCAAGATAAAAAAATAATAATAATGTATCTTAAATTAAGATTAATTATTTCATAAATATGCATTATTTTCGAAATATGATGTTAGGAGGGTGCACTAATAAAACAGCCGTCTGCTCTTACTACGTGATGAAGGAAGGTTGCAATGAACAGAGATAATCATTACACGATGATGATCTCTCTATTTCAGAAGGTTTTTAATTTCATTTCTTCATAAAATCTCACAACTCCTTTATGGAAAACAAACCCCGAAGTTGTGTTTATCAAAACAATGGTATCATGTTATGATGCCTTGCACACTAACTTAGCCTCTATGTTGACATTTTCAAAGTGCCTGCGTAAGAACTGAGAAATTTAGCCGTGAAAATGTTCCAGTGACATTTTACTTCGCCCCCGAAAAATAAATTCATTTTGTCTTGCCCTACGCGAAGCATCGTGTGATATTAAAACGACAGAGGGTTTGGATTTCGTAGAGACTAGGTTCGAGAAGGAGCAATTCTTGTTTCTATTTCATAGCAACTTGAATAGTTACTGTCTGTTGATGATCGTACATGACGTGTTGATGACGGAGGCGTTGCAGCTATAAACGGTCAGATATATTAAGAGCGCATCTGCGAGTCGGGCGTTAAGTCATCCAGCTCTTTACTGGTGAGCAACACCATCTAACACTAGCTGCTGTGAAGGTCTCGTATAGGCAATCTACACATCAAAAGATATCATCTCGAGTAGAATGAATTAGTTCAACTGTCACCGAAAAGCATGTTCGACACCAATCATAACGGTGATAAGAGATGAAAATCTTCTAACTTCATGGGTGTTTTGTTTAATAGGAAGGTCTGGTGTGATAGAGCGACTCACAGCTTGGACTTGTGCATGAAGCCACATATGGGGCATCCCGCTGCTCATGAAGACTTTAGTCTGCTTGATAGAGCATCAATGATGTTTGGCAATTTGAACCCCGGGATTCAACGAGCCTCAATTTCACAATAAACCGCGGGCTGTATACGTCTTCGCCATCGTGTACCCAACAAAACTAGGAGATAATTACCCGGTTCAGCTCACCATCGTTAATCAGAAGGGAATTGTGTCCTGTGTCTGACACGGTATTACATGAAGAAGTAACAGAGGTAAGCATCTTAATCTAGCACCCTAGCGGTGCCATGATATATTGACATGATCAAAAATGTTATTAACGAAGATTACTTGACAAACCACAGTTGCTATAACATTTGCCACAATCGTGATGGTTTATTAAATATTATGTTTCCCCCTTGTATTGACTGTGCATATACTTAAGCATAACTGGTAAAGAAGTGAGAGCTTATGATGCTTGTCAAATAGCCATTAGGTCAATTATAAAGACTCTGTGCCGTTCATCATTTCCAATTAATTATTAAAAACCTGTTTCTTATTATTTGACGGAACGTAGGGCCTATATTCATGCAGTATACAAACGATGAATTTGGTTGGACGATCTATTTTTGCCTGAAACGAAGGGAAATAGATAATACTATAATAATTGCATCGGAGATCAAATAAATAATACTTGGTCTAAACCGATGTGTGATGAGTGCTGTATAACTCAGCGTGTATCGAGTCCATTTTGGCAACCGATCTACAGGCATACTGCAAGGTGGTATTTGAACCCAATATCCCTACACTCTATAGACCAGGATGTGCCAACCACACTGTTCAGTTTACTACAAAATAATGTCATTTAATTACCCCCTTTCTCTCTGTCTCTCACTCTCTCTATTCATGTATTTCCACCTGACTGCTCTTGTTACACTTGTATACCTGTTTATTTCGGTTGTGTTGTCATTTAGCCTTCAAGAAAGACTCTGATAGGGTCGAAACGTCATAAGGCCATTAACTTTTTTTTTTTTTCAAAATAAAAAAATATATTCATTTTCCCTTCTCAGAATGACACAACAAAGAAGAGACAAAATCCACGCATACTTTCTTTTCAGAAATATGAACCTTTCAACGGAATCATCTCCCAGGGTTACCAATTATTGTTCATACAAACTTTTTTTTTTTTTTTTTTTTTTTTCCAGTGGTTGTATTATCTCTTTAATGATAGATCGGCTAAATATCCATCCATAATTTGAGGAATAAATCACAATGCTGTAAGGACGTCCGTCCTCTCACCATGTTGCTATGGTAACTATTGAGGCCTGTATGATTTGTGGCAAGTTTTATGAGCATTTTCCACCTGTTGATGTCACATACGGTAATCAAAAAGGGCCTTGACCATGGTGTAGTCTTCCAAAGACCTGCATCATAATCTGGCCATCTTGTTTCCCCCCGCTCCATTCCCAAACCATTGTAACCAAATCGAGGCTGGAGGAAAAAAATAGTCTGGTTCCCTCTATGGTGCAATACATACTGGCAATCCGTCATTATTGTTATTTGATACAGGAAACATGACCAAGATGGTGACGGCATGATTAAGCTATTTATACCAATGTAGTCCATACCGAGTCTGGACGGTGAATAGTCTTCCCCCCCTTTTTTTTAAGGGAAATTTGTATTCATTATAGCGCTACTGCAGGGAATATCCATCCTTTCTTTGGAGTCGAGTTCTCTCGATCGGATTGCACAAAATCCCACCAAACTACGTGTGACTGATATCTTGTTCTCACTGTTGATCGAGACATAGGAATTTCTACTGTATTTCTTAAAGGTGAGAGTTTCAACGATTGAAACTATCTACGATCGTCTCTTTGATGTAATTCAATATGCTTACTCCCGGCATAAGCTCATACTTGTACATGCCTACTCGACCTTTACCGTCTATGATATAAGGGTGGATATCAATGACCAGCCCAAATGATGATAGAGGTCAGAGGGAGCTCTCTACAGTTGGGATTGTATGAATACTGAAATCGAAGAGCACCTCAGCTCACCTTTTCGCTATCATAACCGTGGTTAGAGGGTAATTTGTGGCATGCGACTATTAATAAGACCGGGGTAGCATTTATTATCGCCTTTCCGGATTGGAATATCGCCTTTCCGGATTGGAATAAAGAATAGTTGCATTGCGCTATCAGGCATTTACATCAATACAAGGAATGTGTGGGCGCAATTTGGACGATTTCTTTAGGAGCAGTTTGACTGAAGTGAGTTTGAAGCTTCAGTTGCTGAAGATATCAATATAATTGACCAGCGGAGTGTATAAATGTCAGCGAGAATGGATAAAGTGATTTGAAAATTGGCGGATGCTAAATATCACAGGTCTTGATTACATGTTTTGTTATGGCAGTTTAAAAGTGGAGTGAAAATGCCATGAAATCACCTCAATATCCCATTTATCCAGACAACAGCAAGCAGAAAGAGGCAACACAATATTGATTTAAAGGGTGTGTACAACATTGGTAATTGCCAAAGACCTGTATCCACACTTGATGTGACCTAACATATACATGAAATAACAAACCTGGGAAAGTTTAAGCTCAATCGGTCTTTGGAGTCATGAGAAAACAGTGAAAACCGATGTTTTTACTTTTTTCAAACATCGGATTTTATCCTGCAGGTTAAAGACTATTGTTTTACTCATTTCCTAAAAACTGTGGCATTTCAAGCAAAACTATTTCAAGGGAAGTTTTCCACCATGACAATCTTTATACCATGTAAGTTACGTGTAAATCTGTGAACATTCATATTTTCAATCTTACCAATGTTGTACACACCCTTTAACAAAACAATTATACATAATGTTTATAAAATGTGACAATAAATATATCACTCCAACTAATCGAGCGTCCCATATTGTAGCATCTCTCGATAGTCGGTGGCTACAGGTTTTTTTAATTGTATGCCTATTGCCAATACTGATGAAGTCTGGCATCCTGACTGTGGTCCTAATACAAAAATGCAAACGATTATCACCCGAGTTACATGGGACAGGAAGACTACAAACTTACAAAGTAATGGGTGATTTTGTTTAGCATACATGTAGCATTCAATGACGGGTTATACTGATTATCCTCACTCGTCAGTATGGACTTCATTAAAGAATTACTACAGCGATGTTCATATTCCACTAAATATGAATTATAAAAACAGATTAAGACGCACGAGATAATCCCAAAATCCACAAAAGTAATCCACACATGAGGAACACACCAGGGAAATGCTGCAGATTAGTCACAGGACTGTGTGGGAGATGAATGAAGATGTCAAAGCGTCTTTACATTCTTCTGGAGTCGACATCCTTCATCAGAATGTCTGATTTGTCACAGGATAAAAACGATCTGAAGTCACGTCCAGTCCCGGCATGTTGCTTCCTTGCAACCACAAGGAGACTAAATAATATTAACATTAATGACGAATGGAGTCTCTGTAATGTCTTATTTTATATGTCTTATTATACTGAGATCTTATTTGTCGATTATTTATGTTACATTTCCAAGGAAACAACGTTGACGAAACGTTAGAAACGATTTGCGAACTTCCGTTTTTGTCGATAAATGGTTGTTTCTTCGCACATAAAGCTAATTATTCAATAATTTGTACCAGTGTTATGTCCAAAAAATTCAAAGTTCGTTTTCGGTCATCACTTATCATGCCATTTAATAATGCGTTGGTTTGACATGAATTCTATGAATTTTTAAAGACGCTTAGTCCGGGGTTTTTTGCCGATTACATCTGAAAGTTTAGACTTAACGTTTTAATGGCTGTTTTCTATAGATTCGAGAAAGTTAAGAGCTGTAAAATGACTAGTAAATTAAAATTGAAATAAATTATTGTTGGGAATAATTCACGTCCATTAAAAATTTACAAACAATTTTTCATGTTAAAATGTGTTTGTCCCTTTTCTGAAGCGTTTGCGAAAGTTGTATGTTTTCTGAAACAGCACCATTTCGGTTAAAAATCTTTCGGGGAAAAAACTCTTAATCATTTTGTCGGCAAAAACCCCAGGCCATGCAACTTTAAGGTAAAACGATTCTATGTTAATCATTTCATGAAATTAAACATAGACCCCCTGCATCCGAACTTATTATATATTAGCCGGTGAGGTTGATGATTGTTCAGTCTGTGAAATCGCAGTCCTCTGTTGGCCGATTTAAAACCACTTTCAAGAACCGTCTTATCTCCCAGTATATAGCATAGTTTGCTTTGTCTTTTGTTGGTTTTTCTGCATTCATACCATTTGCTTTAATTGTGCTTTCTTTTGCTTGCATTATCACTTTTATAAACTGTGTCGTTGTATCACGAGTATGTTTCGTATGTCCGTCTGTAAAGTCTATTAAGTTTATGTCCACTCCGTTTGTTTGTCTGTTTCTGTTTCATTTCTTTTGTTTTGTTGTGTTTTGTCTTTTGAATTTAGTCATCCTTTTTCAGTATTGTTTATATATATTTTTTTTTTTGTGTGTGTTTAATGCATTCCGTTTATAAGCTTCGGCTTCTTGTGTAATGCCTCCACTTAGTAGTTTTCATGTAACAATTATTTTGTTTTCTTAAGTGCTTATATTCATGTGGAAATAAATGTTTCTGAAATGAAATGAAATGAAGAATTGACAGGTTCCAGTGACAATTCCCACGCTCGTTTCTGTAGATGAAGCAAATGTTAAACCAATGGTTCTGATGTGAGTTTATCAAATGCATTTAATATTCAATTCATATATTCTACATATCTGGCGAATAACTTTATTGGGTTTTACCAACTTGAGCTTTTTGCAGCAAGTTTTTTTAAATTATGATTTTCTCCTCATGTTAGGACCCATTCAAATTAACCATGTCATTGTGATGAATTATTGAAACAGCCGTCAGACCGAGAGACCATCGCGTGTTCTCATCGCCTGGCTGAAAATGAATCAATTAACAGTTGTTGAATAAATTAATAAAAGCACCTTTTCCCTGAAATTTTAAGTCAATAAAATTATTTATTTTCCGAGATACCTGTACACTGCTGTCAGTATCAGATGACCCAATGTCACGTTGTTTAGCTGATGTATTAAACATCATCATGGTCACGTGGTTCAGCTGTATATAATATTACCATAGTTACGCAGTGCTATAAAACCTCGACTTCAAGCAATAATCCCAAATCAATCATGGAATGGTTGGGAAAAGCTCAAAGGTTGATCATAATTATGCAAAAATTCTTAGAAACTGGTGGATTGGATGGAGAAAGGTCACACGTAAACTATTTTAAAAAGTGCAAATTTTTGTATGTATATTTATGTTCAATGCTACATGCTTACAAAAAGAAGTTGATTTGTGTCCAACAATCAAGCAGTGACAAGGATTTAAACTTAAAGCCTTACTGGCATGACCAACCTACTGTACATGTATGACATTACATTATCGACACTCACGTTCCATTAATATAGCGTCAATGCCCGTCAATAATTCACCCTCCCTTGACTGCTTTTGACAGTTAACATAAGACTTGAACACACTAGTCACGACTTGCGATACAAATGCCTTCATAACGAGACGAGGGATCGCGAGTGACGTAGCCACCTTGTTAAAGATGTCATCAATGGTTACAAATGACCGCGTTATCTCTATCTCAGAAAGAGACGTTTAATCAGACAGACTAGATAGGCCTGATCCCAAGAGGGCGGTTTACCTATTAATTCAGATCACGTGGTCAAGTTGGCACTTTTAACCCATGAATAGTACGGTCCGGTGATCTTTCATTAGGATAGTGTAGTCCATAATGAATTGGTCTTGACAACAAGAATGTGTACTTCATAATAAATGTATGTAGATGGAAATAATTTACTCGGTTACCTCCGTTTACCTTCTCTTTAAAGTGACTTAAGCGTTATGAGTATGTGTAGAATTTATACTACAATCAGAACACAACTATATATGTTTCCCATCACCTATGAATTATCTAAATACAGCAATTAGACTTGTGAGAGACATACAACAGTCGTTGGATATGTCTTGATTAAAGGACGTTCTCTGGTTCTGCTGGTATTGTGTTGCTAGTCCTATTGCCAAACTGCAATATAGGCCTACTTCAACACAGCAAATGAAGAACCATACCACACCACACCACACCACACCACACCACCACACCACACCAGACCACTCCGTTACACCACGAGCTAACATCGCATCACATTGTAGCACATACACGCCACAGCTCACCACATCACATGAAATTGTTATCTCCGTGAGTATGAATTGCTTATGGTCCCAGCATACTCCTCACAAACAAACAGGAAATACCTGAATTCCCATCGTGCACTCGTTTCCTTCCGTTTATTATTATTTATTTATAAAGTTCATACTACAGTGTTGTCTTAGGATTGTACATTATAAACATAACAAATCGACAACAAAATTTTACTTTCATTCGATCTTAGTTGGGGTGGGGCGGGGCTGGGGGTTGAGCAGTTGGCCCAGAGCCGTTTTGAAAGAGTTGCGACAACTTGATTAGGTAAAAGCAATTTTCGGTCAAAAAACGCGTGTGCGCACACAGGGTGTGAGACTAGAGACTGCACATTGGATTGTGCTTCATTTGGACCGAAAATGACGTTCAGCAACCACGTGACCAAAGAAAACTGGTTCCTCCACGTCGCAGATCTCTTAATACACAGCTATGAATTCACCCACGCCAGTCTTACGCCACTGCTGCTTAACATTATTCATAACAAGGCCATGGATTAAGCAACAACCAAGTGGGCTAATTCCCTAGATATCAATTAGACTTGTATGCTTACCTCGTTTAGACTGTTTGCGTAATTAGTGGAATTGTTTGTGTAATGTGTAGTAGATACTTTTAGGTAGTAATGATGCAGGAATGGACAGTGTCTAATACAGCGTAGTAGGTTTCAATCATGTGACCTGCTCTCAAAGATTTCAAATAACTGAATAATATATATCTGAAAATAGAGGCTTGTTTTATCGTCAATGTAATGGCCATGTAAAACAGGGCAATTTTTACAAGCAACTTGGAGGCAACCAACTGCACTACTTCCTCAAGGAACACCTTGACAGCACAGGCGACATTCCTCTAGCTTTAACTCACCATCCCAAGAAAAATAATGAGAAAACTGAGATGTGAACGAATTGTGTTCTCGGAGATTTCCTCGTGTGACATGGCCTTAAGAAAAACCACAATGTCTTGAAGATGTGCGAGCTTTAAAAGATGCATTGGCAACATCTTACCCTTGAATCAATCTGACTGGACATTATTTCGAAGATGACGTTTCCTCTCCTATAGTTTTACAGCTGAAGAAAATATTCAGCCCGATGTGTTGTTAAGAAAGCACACGAGTCTTATATAACACAAATCCTGATCCGTGAACATGAAATGTTTGTTCAGCTCGTGAATCTATTTTTAGAGTTTACCGACAGGTGGAAAGTAATTCTACAATAATATGTATTACATGTTAGTAGATTATTAGTTTCAGGAAGGGTACGCCTCCATTCCAATGCTATAGTTGTCAGCCCACCATATCAAAATATATACATCTCGAAACAGTTTGATTGAGATTACCTGTCATGAAACTGGTTTGAAACTCACATTACAGAAAACAGACATAATTTTTGAATACTGCAGTACGGTGTTTTGTCCGGTGTTGTTCGTTGATGTTGTTCCTTATAGCATGAGGTCGACCTTGTTAAGGGGAAGGGTGACTCAAAATATTACTGATCATAAAATGTTACTTAGGAGCAGTGGAGAGCTATTGATATTATAGATAGGTTGCAATATGACGTAAATCGGCCATCTTTACGGGCAATTTGGAACACACAGTCATGCGTTACGCGTGAGAACGGCGTGCAGGACGCGCACATTTCACCAAACTCATTGCATGATTGGTTAGTGAATGACGCGGCTGCGTTAATAATTTGAGCGCTTGACGCGCCTGCAAGCCAAAATGCGATTTGCCCGTAAAGATGGCGTCTACTGGGAACTATCTATATATAACATTGTTATAAACGACCCCCTTTGAAGTAATGTAGTTTTAGAAAAAGAGGTTAATTTTCTCCAAAAATTTGAATCTTAGAAAGGCTTCAGGCATAAAGTCTTTCTCATGCATCTGAAAGCACACAATTCTGTGAAACGAGGATGTTTTGTCTTTCATTATTTTGTTTGTAACTTCGATGACCAGTTGAGTCCAACTTGCGGGTTTGTTATTTCATGTATATATTGGGTCACATCAAGTGTGGATACTGGTCTTTGACAATTACCAATGTTGTACACACCCTTTAAGTTGCACTCTTTAGACAACCTACTTACTGTAAGATTTCCTCTGTACTGCACTTCCTTTACCTACCCTTCAGGTACATCATTTTATAGCTAATTCACTCTATAAGCGCTTATTAGTGAGTTCCAACGGGCAGTGTTTTCACGAACCCCCCTCAGTCTCTTCACTTCCCCCCCAAAGGAGATGAAGATTGCGGATCCGATCGGAGCAAGTTCGTTCACACATCCCCCGCTCGATCAAATTGTCTTCTGAAGACAGAATGTAAGAAGACACCAGCGTGGGAAGTAAATCGATTCCAGCGATCTTGCATAGTAGTTGGAGAAGAAGAAACAAAGTTCGAGGAAAAAATCTCACTGAGTTCTTTACGGTTTTCAAACTAGTAGGTCTATTCTATCAGGTGGAAGCAATGGCTCGTTGAGCGTGAATGTCTATAGAAAGATCTTCAACACCAAACACTACCATCAGTATCCGGTTTGATGCTAACGGGTTCATTATTTACACAAAAAACAACCTATAAAGCTAAATTTTCTAAGATTCAATCATTTTGTCGAGTATTATAGACTGAGTAAAAACCTGCCAAGAAATCAAGCTTGATTTGACCATTGACAAAAGTGAACGATTTCCTGTGCGGTGTCTTTTTCTTGCTTAGTATTGAATACTCTTCCGGGAAGTGGATTATGCCTAAGAATAGACAGGCAAGAGTCTTTGTTTCTCTCTCTAGTCATCTCTCAGTTTACACAAGTCGGATGTGCCCGTGTCTAGAGGGACTCTTTCAGTTCAATAAGTGATGTCCTAGAAGGACCTTGATTATTCATCTCTTGGAGCAGCGCATCAGAGCTTCTGGTACATCGGATTCCATTAATTTGACTGCATTGTACCCCCATTCGGCTCAAAGATTCACATCGGTTTAACGTCAGCGTTTCACCTTTTGGGACTGTGTCTTCCTGAGGCCATGCTTTCCGTGAACCGTTTCTTTTTCGCCCGCGCAGGATTCAAGAAAAGCCACGTTAAGACGTGTTTGAGCTCTGGCTTACAAGCTGGTAAATCAATGTAAACTATAGCAACAGTCGATGGTCTGTGTCTCGCGAGTTGAGAAGTCCCCTGTTCCTCAGCTGTTGACTGTGAAACTGGTTGATCCATGGTGGTGGGGCTAGGATTTTGACTTCACAGGGTGGAGGAGCAGGGATGGCTGATACAGGATGAAACTATAATATCGTAGGGTGGTGCATCAAGGTTTGTTCATCCTCGATACAATTCGTGGATTCCGGGTGATCCTGATGTTGTAACTAGTGGATTGTGGATCCACGTGAGTGGTGGATTGTGGATCCACTACACGTGAGTGCACGGATCTAGGTTGTTGATCCAGAGGTGCATGGTGGATCAATGGAAGAGCTCTGGGCTCAGCGTTTGGGCCGGCATGGTAGATCAATGGGTAAAAGTGTATCAGGGTTGGATCCAGGGGCTGAAGGATAGTGGGTTATCCATGGTTGTGGATCAAGGGTGGTGGATCAAGTGTGGTGGGTCAAGGACTGTTGATCCGGTAGTGCGTCCAGGATGGTGAACAGAGATTGGCTTATTGTGACCATGTGACCTATGCTGGCTGGGAGGCCCAAAGTGGTGAACCACAGATTGACTGTGACTAAAGTAGATCTTTCGGTGGCGGCAGTGTGTGGCCGCCATGATGAGAAATTCATAGGTGACGAAACACATGTTCATTATAAGTAAGATTAAGCGAGAAACTCGCCGTATCTCGACGCACATCCAACGGGGCACACTCCACCTTTCGATGCGGCTATAAAATTACAAGCATGGAGATGAACGTTTGAAATGTTTCGCTTGTGCTAGGGATAAACAAAAAAATCGCAAAGAGCTTGATCAAGTCTGACGTGTGTGAGTTCCCTATTAGGATAGACAGTTAATACGTATGGCTAGCTTGAGTCTTCATCTGGATTAATACCATGATTAGTCTCCGGAGTGACACGTCCACAGGAAGTAATTGGCATGATTGGCAGGCACAGAAAACAATATTGCTCAACAAGTTTCTGCTAAGCAAAAACTGGCAGGATACCAGTCACAGATTGTTACTTGGATTTTGTTTACCATTGATAGTGTTGGAACCATCAGATCTGATTTATTTTATGTGAATTTATGAGTAATTATAAACGCTTTCATTTTATGTGAATTTATAAATAATCATAACATTATGATTTATCATTAGTGTGACCTTAGAACAATTCATTGGCTTAACTAGGGGAAGAGCAATTGACGTCCGTGCCCCCGGGTGCCCCCCCCCCCCTTTGAAATCTTGACTTCTGGAATTAGAAATTTTCCAAAGTAAAATTATACATTTTACATTTGGAAATTTTCCTAAGTAAAATGTTTAAATTTCAATACACTTTAATGAGTTATTTCAATGTTTTTAAAACTATCCATTTACACGCGAACAATGTATTTGGGTTTTTTTAAGGCGCCGAAAAGGGGCAAACGGAAACCTGACCAGAAGTGTCCCTCAAAAAAGGATGTACCCCCTTGTGCCCCCATAAAATGTAATCTTATAGTTAACTGTGTTGGATCAATAAAATGAGATATTGTGACCCCGAGACAATCATTCTCTGCCTGTATGTGGTAACGCCAGATACAACAGTAAATATGATGCCACGATCGCTCCGACCAAGCATAATTTACAACTTGGTTGTCATGGTAACTTGTCCCCTCAAAAGCGCTCTTAAAATATGGGGCTGGATTTGTTAAGAGTGTCATGCAAACATGTCACGGTAAGGTGTGTATTGCTGGATGCGAATTAAGAAGCCATGGTGGCAGTCACGAGGCTGATGGTTGTTTGACATAACGACTGCGGCAAGGACTTTGCAACGGTTGTTAATTTGCATTTCTCTTATCAATGACTATGAGACATGAATCTACTCATTATGTTCAGTCTTAAGTGCCTTTCCAATACGGAAGGCAATGCTAAAGATGTTGTAACCTCGTAACCTGCTGAGTAGAAATCTTCCTCAAAGTAGCTGGGAATCCTGGTTGGGCACCCTGGGGCTTCCTGACGGGTGCACCCCACCAAATCAACTCTCATATAGCTTAAAGGCCTATATAGTGAGAAATGCTAAGTATTTAAAAATACACACACAAAACTTAGAAGTCTCACAGCCTTTTTACAGTAAAGGGAAAATTATTAATTTACTCTTGAACTGTTGTTATCTGCTCAATCTGATATGGGGAGTCCGTCGAGTTATTCACCCTCCAAATAAAAATACCCCTGCACCAGTGTAATTTTCCAAACGTCCGAGCATCAATCTAGACAAAAAATTCCCTACACCTCTCGGCAAATAAGACCATTAATTTCAGGACCTACGTCATCCAAATTACCTCAAGTTGGAAGTCAACAACACCTAGGTCACAATCGGGCACAATTTTTACACTGTATCCCTTTTATTGGGCTCTCAAATCTGTCTAACAGAGAATATTTTGAGGGCCTACAAAATATTAATGAGGACGACGATCTGTTTTCTCCCTATTTAGTGGGGTGCACCCTGACAAGCTTTTAAGATCTAGATCCTAGACGTCTTTTTCCAAGTGGACATTTTTGTATGCAATAATTGATCCATAGGGATTTTGGCCAATGACGGAACAGCGGAGTTCCGTGCGCGACATAACAGTCTAAGACTGTCTAAGACAGTCTAAGACAGTCGGCAGAATGATAGCAAAACACTTAATCTTGTAAACAGATGTTGTGAAGCAATTCAAAGTTTTTGTGCAAAATTTCAGTATAAAAAAAATCCCAAAACATCCCATGATTGGAATTGCTTTGTTTCCAACAAATTCAACACTGTTTTTAAATATTTGTGTAACAATAATACAAACTGTGCATTTATGGCTTTCCATAGTTTTCAACCTTGGTTGGCAAAAACTCGAACTCTGACGTTGCAATAGAAAGGTCTGTAGCTCCTACAAGAGTCCTATACCTCTAATACTATAGCAAGCATGAATCACACAATACTATCTATGCGTAATGTTCACTTCACTCTAAATATCGCTACTATACAGTTTATAACCACAGTCCCTCTTTATGACATTTGAGTCGAAACTGGTTAAGACTCGATTTAGAACACCGACAGTGAGTCTATTCAGACGTCGCTCGTGCCGTCAAGCCCCCACTCTGGGAAATTAGTGATTGCCCTTGTAATCGTACTGGTCAATTAATGAGGCCCTTGGCGGCGTTTCGGGGCTTCCGTAGTATTGAGATCTGCTCCGTAGACGTTATGACATTTGCCTCAAGTGTGTTTGCTGTATAGTCGGGCAAACTCCTAGCTAAGAACGAAATATTGTATTCTGCAAGATGTCTTTTGTGCATTGGAGGACAATTTCACGGCGTCGATCGTTTTGATGTATAATATATGCAGTGTTCCGCAAAACGTGCAAGGGGCGCGAGTCGGCGATTAAACCTTTTCGTAAATCAAATTGTATGTAACATGCAACGTTGAGAAAAAGGCGGCAAAACTCTGCCTTGACACAGTGAAAAACATTCCACGAGCTGCAGCCTCACGTTGGAGTTGTTTAAGGAAGCTGCACACGTGCAGTGTCCATTAGAGGAAAATCACATGACCGTCCGATCGTCTTGGAATAACCATTTCGAAACAGGGGTCCCGAGAAGGGTTAAACTAATAATAAAAGCAGTAAGAATAATGGAAGAAGCAATGATTATGAATGATTATGAATAAACTAAACTTATTATACGCCCAACAATAACTTAAACTTGACTTTTCCATTTTATTGCTAATAATACCAAAGAAACTCATTCTGCGACTCAGAAATACTCTTAAACACCTTTATTCAGACATGCCTTATGAATTATTCATATAATGTCTAGTGAAAGCCTTTCCTTCCTCTCGCAATTTCTCGTGCGAATCAATTCATCAGTTATACTTTCAACGAAGAGAACAAGACTTGCTTCTGCCGCTGACACAAAGAGAATTTCTATTTGTTTGTCTTGCCTCTGTATAAAATTCATTTAAATCTTTATTAAGTTTGCTAACCCAAGAAATTTCTGCAAGCTCTGTGAAGTTAAATATAAAAGGACAGTTTGATTTAACGCAAGGAGTTGGTTGAAAAGAATTATAGTCATATATCAAAAAAACAATCTTCAAGCCAACAGTGGAATTTCAGGCTAACTGACCTTGGATTTGGATTATTTCCGGCTACCTCTGTGATGTGTGTTGTATAATAAAGTACAATGATTGCACATTGCAACAATTACACAGTGCCGCGTCCCTAACCCAGTCAACTGCATTTTACAAATTCACTTCTGTAGATTATAATTCGTTTTGAGTTAACGGAATTACGTCGAAGTCAAAATGTCTAACTATGATAACTGGATGATTGCCGAAACATGGAACACGCATTTTTTCAATGATAACTAATGTCCAGTTCATGTACCTTGCGTGTACATGAAAACCCATCACGATGAGAACATACGCGGTGAAAGGCCTAAGTTTAGTATGGAAAGCGTTGCTAACTATCCAACACAGGTGGATAAAGAATCTCTCTTGTTATTATATATTTTCTTTCAGAGGAACTGGTAATTAAGTCCTTTTTTGATTAATGAACCAGTGAGTCTATACTTAGCCGGTTTTATTATGGTTTAACCGCATGCACCACAGGGATCTGTTTTGGGCCCATTCCAGTGATATTATTGAATTACTCACGCTACATTGAATGTCATAATTATTATTTACATAATTTCTGCAGGAAAAACATATCTTACCGTATCTTTCTCTCCACATCACAGGACTCTCCACCAAGATGCACGTATACATAGTAGGCGTGGCTGTCGCCGTGGGCGTAATTTTGTCCATTATAGTCACCTTAGCAACGTACCTTGTTTGTCGGCAATTTGGAACCAAGCCAGACCCTTCGAAGGAGTGTAGTTACAATGACTTCCTGAATCGAGTTCAAAGTGATGGACAAGAACCCGTTTCTTCAACTTTGAGGAGAGCACCGCCGAGACGAATTGTAGCCAAGAGTTGGTAGGTCTAAACATCCTAAATAAATATTGAGATAATTTGTAAGATAGATAAGTTGTAAGGAATGATCTTCAAACTATAAACACTAAGTACTGGTCAGTAATTTATAAAATCGAACATGTGACCTCAGTGTACTAAAACCTCACAACAATTGAAGAGGACTGACACCTGTTCTTACTTGGGTTCGTTGACCCAGATCGGGTCAAATAATTTTCCCCCAATTGTTGTAACCTTTAAATTGAAATGAAAATAGCCACATCTTATCACCGAATCACGTCTTTTTATGCGAAACCGTTAAAAAAATAAAGGAAAGTAAATGACACAGGTTGAAATACTATGTGAAAAAGAAATAGATAAAAAGGAATATTTAAAAGAACAAACACGTCATAAAGGTTGTCAAGGCAACCTGCGTATAAAGATCCCCTTTTCGCCAATTTGACCGGCACGCATCCGTTATATTCTGGCCAATTTGCCCATCCTTCTAAAACGCAATCACTTCTCATCAAAACCGTGGGTGGTCACAAACCACTTCAGCGACTCTACTAATAGCTGAATATAAACATTTATCACACCTACGTTTAGGACGTCTTAGAAGAAGTTCACCACAAGACGTCGACCTTCTGAAAGTACCTTTAGGGACACGACAATGGTGGACTAGTGTTCGTCTTTGATTAGGGGTGATTGGCTAAAGCTAACTCGTACGTAAGAATATCACAAAATGCTCAACCTTCGTTGACAATTTCCTGATTAAACATGGCAAGCCTGAAGCAAGTTTAATTTGCAACTGATCTAAGACTTGATTGTAAGGGTATCTAATTATCCAATGGAACCCTGCGTCTTCATTAACTGTCACCAGGCATGACCTTAATGGCAAATTAGCATAAAATCTCCGCGTGCATTGATCCATGGCGAGTAATGGATCAATGAACAAGAATAATACTGGCAAGGGGTTGAAGATTTCTACTTGCAAGCATAATTTGACAATTCATCAATAAGACATACGTCAAATGATAAACTTCAACCATGAACACAACAATATCTGATTTCAATAAGTCAGAATCTGAGTTCAGTAAACAGGGCGTGGCATAGCAAGCCTCCTGGCTAAGAAATATCAAATTGTAACCATCAGACTTTGAGAAATTAGAACTGTCATTTCAGCATCAAACCTTCGGTTCTTCTCAGAACCGGTTCTTCTCAGAACCAAAAGAGATAATATTCAGTTCAGTTCAGTTCAGTTCAGTTCACTTTATGGATGTTAAGAGTGCCGAATCAGTTCATATACATCATGCTTCAAATATCACTATTAGTAATTAGTATTTTCTTCTCAAGTTAATACAAATATTAATAAACTGTGAAAATGTTGTCTGTCCTGATAATTTAGAAATCCACTTTATTGTGTTGAAAGGAATCACGGCTATTTTACGTACTGTTAGAACTAACAAAGTAATCTTACATCATTTGATATTATTCATACAACAGTCGTTTAAAACCATCAGACTCTACCGTCGGACCTGGTCCTCCGGTCTCACCAGTCGTTCTCAATAGCAACTATAGTTTTACCATCCCTAAAGGTAAGTTCGTCTCAAACAGTGCCGCCATTTTATTTTTCTCCCATTCAAACCGATGTCACCAAAACGAGGCTCGAAGGTCAAGCTGCAGCGAATATTAATGATAATGTATTTTATTGAATACATGAAATGCGACATGGTGTAAGGTACACTGAAAACATTCGGGGTGTTAAATCGACACCTTGGGTGATGTCACATATAGATCAAAAATAATAATAATCAAAATTTACACCATATGGTGTTAAAATAACACTAATTTCTGCTAAAACAATTACATTGGTGTTATTTTTACAGCCAAAGAATTAGATGTTAATTTTGATTCTCTCTTCGGTATCTATATGTGAAAACACCCATGGTGTCAATTTTAACACCCAGTTTTTGCAGTGTGTTATTACTCATTGTACCGATCAAATCCAAATGGGTTGTTTAGTAGAGGGCGGGGTGCTTACCAGCCACGCCCCTGAAGCCAATTTGCCTATATACACAAACTCAACGTCACCACACCTAGGATTTTTGTCGCCACAATACTTAGTTCCAAAGGGGTTGTTTAGTAGAGGGCGGGGTGCTTACCAGCCACGCCCCAGAAGGCAATTTGCCTCCTTATACAAACTCAACGTCACCACACCTCGATACTTCCTTCACTTCACTGAGGAATCTTGTCACCACAATACTTAGTACATTCGACACCATTGACAGACATAAGGTAATTAATAGAGTTTGTATTTGTGCATGTGCCGAGTTTGTGGGTGCCGAGTTTGCTAGGTGCAGCGTTTGCTAGGTGCAGAGTTTGTTGGTGCCGAAATTTGCAAGGTGCCGAAGTGACCGGTTACCAATAGAGTTTTCCGATCTTAATCATTACTGTTGTACGAACTGGAGATATTTCTGCAAGTTTCACCGCAAACCGCTAAAAACATTGCATAGCATTATCATTGTCTTGCTTTGACGATTGAATCTTCTGGTTAAAGGATTCGCAATTTGATCTTCTCGCTCCCTTTTGGTAGAAGTATCAATTGCAAGTCGTGAAGGAAACCTGCCAGTCTATCCCCCCTATCTCCTAGACCCAAATCAATAATGGAAATGACGACTGATCGTTTCTTGTGATTTGTTTTGTCCACACTTCATTTCCCAACCCACGTCTTGGGGGTTACTTTATTTACTCTGAGATCTTGTATCTCATGTCATGCTTGACTGCGCATCACTCGATTTAGAAAGGTGAATTGCAGTGGTGGGCGGCTACAGTGCGACAATATGTCGCCAGGCTAGCCCACACGAGCGTCAGAGGAATACATTTCACTTCAGCCAATTCGGGACAAAATACAAACATACTTTTAAAATAAAATACAAATATCACCCCCTCCCCCCAAATTGAGAGTGTGTAATATTAAATACTATACTAAACATTTTGTAGAGGTGTTTTTGTATTGTATATGTGTCAGTCAAGGGTTACATGTTGACTTGAATGCTGTTGTGAATGATAATGTTTACGTGTGAACAACAACATTGTTGAGCAACTGAATATACGTAAACAAGAAGAATCGCTCAAGTGGATGTTTGTTCAGCGAAAGAAAATGTTTCTTAGTATTTGGGGATCAGGTTGGCACGGTGGCTTCTCTCCCTGTATTTTCATCTCTGTGGACCCCGGTTCGAATCCCATCTCAGACTGGAGCCTTGCGTATGTAGCGAGTTTTCAGTTCTTTTATGATTGCGTGGGTTTTCCCCATTTGCAGCTTTCCTCCCACATCTATAACAAAACTGATCATTTCATCCCGCTTTCTATTCATCCTGCTATCCTGGTGCTATTTGTGCTATTGGATGTGTAATTAAATTATTATCAGATTTACCAGCCTAAGTACCGTTTAAGATTTTTTTTTTTTTGACTAGCTAATTGGTGATTGACATTTTCTAAACTCCCTCTTCGGTTGAGCATCTTTGCAAAGAACTCCGCTTGAAAGATTACCATCTTCAGTCAAACTTTTTATTATACTAATCAAAAATATTACTAATCAAAAAAATTCCATTGTTGTCATTTCCTTAGCAACGTCACCAGGTTTCCAAGGAGACTCCTTTACGTTAGAGAAACCACAGCCAGCGATTGGAGCTCTTAGTCCTACCTCGAAGACGCCCTCAATGATGGCAAGATTAGATCCGACGCAACTCGATCCATCTGCTCATATGTACAAAGAAAACCATGGTGTAAGCTGGATCATCTTCTCACATCTTGTAGAAAACCAATTGATAAACAAAGACCTTGCCCAGAGACTGATGAAGGGTGGACTGACCTGGGCCCAATTTCATAAAGCTGTTTAGCAGAAAATACTGCTTGGAATATTTATTTGCTTAGCCAAAAATGAGTGGGGCACCAGTCGCAACAATGTTAACTTTACCGAATGTTGGCTGGTAACCTGTTTTTGCTAAGCAATGTTTTTCTGTGCTTAGCAAGTTTTTGTGCTTACAGGCTTTATGAAATTGGGCCCTGACCTGACCTGACTGTGTACTTTATTGAAGGTACCCAGACGTCACGGCTGAAACAGAATTGACCCCACCTGACGTGACTGTGTAATTGAAGATACCCAGACGGTTGTAACAGAATTGATCCCACCGGACCTGAGTGGTGTATTGTAGGTACCCAGACGTGACGGTTGTAACAGAAATGACCCCACCTGACGTGACTGTGTAATTGAAGGTACCCAGACGGTTGTAACAGAATTGACCCCACCTGACGTGACTGTGTAATTGAAGGTACCCAGACGGTTGTAACAGAATTGACCCCACCGGACGTGACTGTGTAACTGAAGATACCCAGACGGTTGTAACAGAATTCGGATCCCACCGGACCTGAGTGGTGTATTGTAGGTACCCAGACGTGACGGTTGTAACAGAATTGACCCCACCTGACGTGACTGTGTAATTGAAGGTACCCAGACGGTTGTAACAGAATTGACCCCACCGGACGTGACTGTGTAACTGAAGGTACCCAGACGGTTGTAGCAGAATTCGGATCCCACCGGACCTGAGTGGTGTATTGTAGGTACCCAGACGTGACGGTTGTAACAGAATTGACCCCACCTGACGTGACTGTGTAATTGAAGGTACCCAGACGGTTGTAACAGAATTGACCCCACCGGACGTGACTGTGTAACTGAAGGTACCCAGACGGTTGTAGCAGAATTCGGATCCCACCGGACCTGAGTGGTGTATTGTAGGTACCCAGACGTGACGGTTGTAACAGAATTGACCCCACCTGACGTGACTGTGTAATTGAAGGTACCCAGACGGTTGTAACAGAATTGACCCCACCGGACGTGACTGTGTAACTGAAGGTACCCAGACGGTTGTAGCAGAATTCGGATCCCACCGGACCTGAGTGGTATACTGTAGGCACCCAGACGTGACGGCTGTAACATAATTTAATTCACCTGACCTGACTTTGACACACTATCCTCAACGATGACCTCATTTGCGTTTGATAATCAGGGAAGATGAAAACACACACACAAAAATGTAATGGTGTCATTAATGGTTTCGAACCACCGACCTCTAAAACTCAAAACAAGCGCTCTACCACTGAATCAACCGGCTTTCAGAAAAGAAAACAAAATTCAATAATGCAAGGGAAGTTTCTTTGAATAGTGTTCAGAAGTAATACTGGCGTAACATTCAATAATGAATTAGTAACTATAAATAGAAACCATTAGTACTAATAAGATAAGAACCATTCCCTGTTTTATTTACTGGTCTTGATCGATAGATAAGGAAGTTATCGATGGATTCTGGAGTGACCGGACCGTGTCTTGGGATTATCAATTTTTCCCTCAAGTACAATCCTGAGATGGGTCTACTAACAGTTCGACTCATACAAGCCAGGGATCTTCAACCGAGGGAATTCAGTGGAACTGCAGATCCTTATTGTAAGGTAAACATAAAATTACAAACCAATGGAATATCCTCAAAGTACTGCGTCATACCAGGGAGGAGGAGGGGGATGGGGGAGTGAGAGAAAGCTCTTGTTGATGCTGCCCCAAAGCTACTTCAAGGATGATCTTGTTTGTTGAAAATTAATCACAGTAATATTTAAATCCTAATTTATTTCAAGGTATGACAATATTCTTGGAGAAGATTTGCAATTAGGCTAATAAGAAGATTTGGCTATAAATCTGTGTATCCATTCTTCTGGGTGCCACCTAGTTAATCCTTTCAATCACTTAAGTACTTTATCTTCAAGGTGAATACTTAGAAGTAGAATTGTTAATCTAATTTAGTGACCTTATCAACACGATTTATTTGCAATAACAGTTACCAGAGTCGTGACACAATCAGTTCATTAGTTAGAATTAACTTGTCCCGAACTAATGACGAAAGTTGAATATAGCACATTTATAAATTATAGAAAGTGAATATGACCTATCAAAGTTTATACACATTAATTAAATCAGGGATTAGGAGAAATTCTTCTCAGTTGGAGTTCAAAAGAATTAACGCCATCTTGAGTTTGAACCGACAAACTTGACGTGAGGAAAGAGGCTCCAAAGCTTCTCCCAGTTTGGCAAGACGTATATTTAATTCACTACATCCTTGCTTTTATATGACTCAAGTCCAAAGTGTTTTCCTAACAACAGCCAAAAGCCATTTCTGTCTCCGCAAAAGTTTAACATGCGAGAAATAATATAACTGTCCCCAGATAAATTTGTTTTTACAAATTTCAACCAAGGGGAGGACCGGCGACTGAAATATAAGACGCTACCATAACATGAAATATCGGCAACTTTTTGCAAATGTCAGTTAAGTTCTTGAGTTACTCCATTCCTTAGTGTGAGCCTGACCTTAATCAGGTCAATGGAGTCTGCCTGGACTGCGACTGCAACGCCACCTGTTGTTGATGCTGAATTTACTCACAATGTGCTCATATAGCTTTACAGTCTAGTTTTACGAGGTATCAGTTACAGCCAGAATGAAAATGCATCTTCACGGTCTATTCAAGCGAAATGCCGTAGACCATGTTCGTATAACAAGAACATAATGCACTCTTAGTTCACCCGAGAACTGATACTGTCTTCAGACTAAGCTCGCTGACACCGGGAGACAAACTCTCTCTCTAAACAAAAGTATCTAAACATTATTCTACTAAAAGAATAACCACTGAATGTTATACAATATTTTGTTTTCAGTAGAATGAAATGTCTTAACTAAATGTCAAGCCCTACTAACATATCACCTGCTTTGATTCAAAAGTGACTCTTGAATTAAAGTCAAAAAGTTCACCTTATTGTTTAACCTTTGAAGAGTATCAAGATGGATGTAGACTTTATCTATAATATCATGAACCACCTTTATCTTAACTCAGGATCCGCCCCTTTTTATCTCTAAGACCACACAACATTCTCAAATCTGCATCCCTGTGGAAACATATTTTGTTATTTCCCTTTGTCCATGTACTTGACATTTTCCCACATTTCCTTGTGGGGCACCCCATGTCCCCTATGGGGACCTTTTATTTTTTGATTTGTCCTTGCATGGTCTCCATTTTAAGGTACCGAATATGAGCGCTCATGTACGTTATCGCTGAACTTTTTTTGCATTTCTTATAATCGCAAAGACGTCAAGAGCCTTGCTTGACGGTTGAACTTTCTCCTTAACACTTCAGGTCACGGTGGTACCCCACGCTACTAAGATGCTACAGAGTAAAGTTCATCGCAAGACACTCTGCCCAGAGTTCAAGGAAGAGTTTGTCTTCGAGATACCCGAGCCGGATATCCACCGACAGACAGCCCGTATTCAACTCTTCGACTTCGATCAGTTCTCGCGAGATGAGTGTATTGGGACAGCGGTCTTACCACTTACCAACGTAGACCTTACAGAGAAAGTAGAAGTCTGGAAAGAGATCAAGGCTGTATACGTGGCCCATAGACAAGTGAGAAGTATTACAATAGACCTTATGCATTGACGTCACCAAGCCGCCATCTTAGAGGTAAACTGATGATGAAACAATGGAAACGCGCTGATTTGTACGCGCGGCGCACAAGACTGGCCAATGAGCATCTTCCTTTTGACCTCTAGGTGAGGGCGCCCTACTCAAATGACGTCATATGCATAAGGTCTATAGGATGTAATGAATCAATCTGTAAAAAGAAATCTCCAGAAATATATTTCTTACACTGCCTCGAAAGTTGTTGTTGTGGGGGGGGGGGGGGGCAGGAACAGTAGTGTTCTGTTTTTAAAGCCACATAAAAGAGTAGATCAACTTGAGCTTTGTAAACAAAACACATTAAGTGGAGTAGCAATGTTTTTGTCACAGTTCAAGTAAGAGCTTGTTAACAACATTCTTTAACAACAAACAATGTTCCCCAAAATCGTGTTTTTCATCTTGACTGAAAAAGTTTTCAGTATTTGAATCAGAACTATTGAAAGGTAATAATTGGAAATTTCATAAGTTATATTTCTATATGTTTTTGTGTACCGGTGTATTTTTATTTTTTTTATAGTCCACACTCTTGACTTTTACTCTGGCAAGTCTTTTGGAACTGATACTTATCAAAATGCATAGTTTAATTTGTTGATAAGATGACGCCTTGTATCTTGCTGAATATTCATAGTTATTTATGCATATTAATAATTATTCGTGTGGCATTATTTTTCAGCAAAGTGAAGAAGCACCAGAGATTGGTGACACCATGTTCTCGTTATCCTATCTACCCAGTGCTGAGAGACTTACTGTGGTCATCTTAAAGGCGAGGAATCTAAGAGCTGTTAAGTTACTGGAAGATAAGAAAACTTCAGGTTAGTCTTCACTCCAGCCGTCTTTTAGTTTACTGCCCGAAACCACGTCAGAGGAATAACTCGAATGTAGAATCTCACAGGATGTAGCAATGCTATTATCATGGGCACACTGCAACTAGGGTGTTAACATTGACACCATGGTTGTTATCACATATAGATTCCAAAGAGATTCCAAATTTACACCATAGGGTGTTAAAATAACACTCATTTCTGCCACAACATTTACATTAAGCACAACGAAATAATGCCGACCAGAGTAAGGTTACCAGCCAAAATTAAGCATGCCCACATGTACAATCTTTGACTGGTATCCCGCGCTATTTTCTGCTTAAAGGGTCTGTATACGTTTGGTAATGACTCTGAAAATTAATGGCAATAAAAACTTACTTGGTAATAAGAACAGCAGCTTTGGATAGTATAATGCATTTTGAGAAACTTTTCACTTTGAAGTACTGCGGTTATGGAAAAATAAATCACTTTTTATCCTCAAAAATTTGAATCTGAGAAGCGTTACGGCCGTAACGCTTCTCAGATTGTGTATTCCTATAGGGAATATTCTTCCTGCGTGGAAATATTCGCTCCGGTTTTTCGGTGATATCTCAAAAACGCGATCACCTTTTGAAGTGAAATTTTCACAGGTTAGTTTTATTGTACATACCTACTTTTATATAGGATTAAAACAATCAAACGGTTCCAAAAACCAAAGGTATACTTTGCCTTTAAGCAGCTCTATGAAATTGGACCCTGATATTTTTGTTCTCCTTGATTGTACTCAAAGCTTAAATTATCAATGTGTAGCACCATCCTCTTATCTAATTGGAGTGTGTATTGATTAAATTCTGGATAATCTTCGACCTCGCCTGCAGATCCTTACGTCAAGGTGTCGATATTTTGCGCCACCAAGCGGCTGAAGAAGAAGAAGACGTCAACTAAACACAACACAGTCCATCCAGTATTCAACGAAGCGCTTGTATTCGGAGTGATGCAGGAATCACTTAGACATCTTAGTCTGGAGTTTCAGGTTATCCATGAGAACAGAATTGGTCAGAATGAGGTAAGTCTGATGAGTGGACTGGGTCAAGTTTAGCTGCATTTCTTTCCCAAACAGAGGTAGCTACCCTACTTTATAGTGGGCATTGCGGAAGAAGACAGAGACAAGAGAAATAACATTCAACTGAAACTCAATTACATCTCAGTTTTCCTTTTTTTTTTTTCCTTTTGCAGATTCTTGGCAGAGTGGTATTGGGCCCCGACTCACAAGGAGAGGAGTTAGCACATTGGAATGATATGATCTCTTCAAGCAAGCCGGTGGCTCGGTGGCACAGACTAATAACATAACGCACTGGGTCCTCCCGTCTGCAGATTTTACTGTAAACAAAATTAGTTGTCGATGTATAGATGCATTGTTATGTGACTGCCAAAATCTCACCCATTGTAAGCCTTTTATAATACTGAAGTACATTTTTTAAATCGCTGCTAGCCCTACTATCTGCCAGCTTAAATAATATTGCCCAAGTATAAGTTACACAAATATTGGCTTGAAACGATTTATGCAAAATGTTAGCCACATAATTAAGCACGAGATTCTTCTCAACATGGAAACTGTGTGACTTTTACAGAGTGGGGAGGGGGGGGGGGGCTTGTTTGTTGGAATGATTGTGAATTATGGGCATTGTAATTTTGTTGTCATGGCAACAGCACAATTATATTTTTTACTGTATAGATCTAAATGTCTACTTAAGTTGTATTTTGGTGTTTTTATTTATTGAGAAGCTATTTTATGACATGCCATTTATTGGTCTGTGTTTTTATAAATTGTACGGCTGCATTGAGGTGCAAGCATCGACGGGACAGTCCTATAGTTCACTGTTCTATCACCATTATTTTGGCAACAAACCCTAGTGGGGTTTACAGTTGTGGCTGTTGTGTATATCTCTTCTGTAACTTCTTGACGGAAGTTGCCGAATTCGTATAAATGATGAAGTATGTTGACTTGGGACACCACATCTTACGAACTACAAGAGAGCTAATGATAAGGAATGCGACAGAAGGTTTGTGATGAAGACACTACTTCCATATGATAAACTTCTGGAAGTTTGCACTCTGTGTGACGTAGACGATGACGTAGTAATTGCTGCAGGTTCAGCTTGGACTTTGAAACTGAACATTTTGTGTATTGGCTGCTTATGAGGTTTATGACGTGTGGGCAAAAGCCAGAAACGATGACCGTTTCCTAACGGAAAAGACCATTGAAAACCAATGAAGCTTCGAGAAGTGCAAACAGAGTGTTTGATCAAGACAGGGACATAGACATTAGGAAAGATTTTATAGGAAAAGAAAATATAATTACATACTGCCAGGTGCTCTGTACAAACAGTACTGCGAAAATGAATAATTCAAGGTGTCGAAAGAAACGAAGCCCGGTGTCACCCAACAATGGGGGATTGGATTTAATGATTGACAGGTAAACAGTGGACGTCTCGCGAGCTGGGAAGCAGAGTGTTCCTGGAGTGTCTGGAGACTTCTCAAGGAGGTAACTTGTCACCTGACAAAATTGCACCAAACTCCACATTAAAATTACTATAGTTTCCTGAATTGTAAATGTTTAACTGTGATGAACTTCGTAAGTAATTTGTGAAGTTGTTTTGTAATTCTTACTCACATTGTAGTGGAACCAACCACGCTACGAGATGTCGTCTTGTGAAGGGTACTTTATAAAAAGATTAAATTATTCCCATATGACGGAGCTGATGGACTTCCAGTTCATGTGTGCACAGGTGGTATGGCCGAAGTTTCATCCGAAAAGACAGCTCAGCCACAGCTGATAAATTAAAGGTATTATACAGGATTGGTAGAGCTGACAAAACAGTCGCAAACAAAGTTCATGTTTTGTGTGATTAACCATATACATGAAATAACAAACCTGGTCACGAGAAAATAGTGAAAAGAGACCTTATGTGTTTTCTGTTTTTCAAACATCGAGTTTATTATCGCTCGCGATAAAAACTATTGTTTTACTCATTTCTCAGAAACGATAGCATTTTAGGCAGAAATATTTTAAGGAACCCTTTCTACCATTACTTACTTCAAATCATGTAAGTTATGTGTGAATCTGGGAACATTTGTGTTTTTCGATCTTACCAATAGTGTACAGGGCCTTTAAAACAAGAAAACATTCAATGATAAAACCATGACTAATTGTCTACTTAACAGATGTAAAATTGTGCATCATGATAAACAATATAAATTGTTTTTACCCTTACACCGATGTGTTTTAACACTGAAAATACTCTTCAGTACATTCCCGAGCAACTCGGGAAAGTACTGAGTATACCGTACACGTCGGTTTAAGGGTAATTTTCTACTATTATCAAAATGTGCTTTAGTTTTCATAGTACTTATCAAATGTTTGTGTGAAAAACGACAGTAATATTTTTATGTAACATTTTGTTCTACATAAATATGTGGATGCGCACAAAATTGTTATCATACGTCACTGTCCGTATTGCAAACAAAATGACGGCATACTTTAGAGAGCCAAATATGTTGACATGAGTTTTGTTTCAAAAGAGTAAATTTCACATCAGATTAACTGTATCTGATCTCAGCATGATATCAAGCAGGCCATAACAAAGAGGTCACATTGTTTTCCTTTTTCGACTGATCAAAAATCGTCATTTACGTGCGTATACTACTTATGTGTTTTCCAAGAGCAATATTGGTAGTGGGAACACAAACATGAATAGCTCAACACTTCTTCTAGAACCCATCCTGACTGGGCCCAATTTCATGGCTCTGCTTACCGTAAGCAAAGAATCAGCGCTTACGGAAGCAGGGAATTCCACGCTTACGTCAAGCTTATTTCACGGGTAAGCAGGGAATTGTTGCTTGTGCGCGTGCGTAGTCCCCGTTACTACTACTAGGCATTCTACGCTTCCAGCTAGCGCAGAAATTCGGCGCTTGCTCGGTAAGCGGAGAATGGTGATCGCAAGCGCAGAATTTGGCAGTAAGCAGAGCCATGAAATTGGGCCCTGGTCAGTTGGAAAGAAGGTCATCTACGAATAGACCTTTATTACACATTCAACTCAATGTAATCAAACCGAGGCTGGAAGGAAAAATTAATAGTCTGGATCCTTTTTGTACAATGATTGTTAGCCTCCATTACTGTTACTGGATACAGGGAATTTGACCAAGATGGTGGCAGCATGATAAAGGTCTGTAGACTGGTGCACAATGGACAACCGATATCTTTGTTAGGGAACGGACAGCTTTGGCTTGGTCATACCTCTACGGTCGTACGAATGACTCCAACCGGTCATCAACAGCTTTGGCTGGGTCATACCTCTATGGTCTACGAATTACTTAAACGTAAAACAAATTCAAAAATGTTGACATTATCTAAACGTCATGTCTTCAGGTAATTTTTTGGGTGTGAGGACGTTGAGACGATTTAGTAGCAACTCATTTTAACAGTTTTATGACTATTTTACTTTACCAGGACTTAAAAAAAAAATGTAAATATGTATTGAGTATGTGTCATAATATTTTAAGTCGTACAAAACCAATACCAATTTTCACAGACAACTAATGAAAAGGCATTTTTAAATGACGTAATTACAGGACATGGCATTTTGATAGTGTTGCTGCATGAGCTGGATTGATGCATTATGGAGTCGCGCCCAACTTGGGTAGCTGTCCCAAGTAAGTTGGACTGTACATTCCCATACATGTGACCTATACCTACCTATGATGACTGTCCTAAACAAAGACCCGACTTCAGTTGGGACGATAATAACGTTGGGCTAAACAACTTGACAGTCATGCTACCAAATTCAAAACATGTTCAATGTCTAACAAGTACGTGGTGTAAAGACCCATGGATGATTGACGGTATATATTAATATACATTTAAATTGACTGTATTAATTCTTCTAATATAAGTGCTAGTATTTTGCCATAAAATTATTAACATTGGTCATAAGTGCGATTGATAACACACGTTATTGTATGCCTATTTATTATAACTGTATTTTATATAGTTGTTTTATATTAATGAATTCCACCTATTTATACTTCTTTAAGATAAATATTAAGAAGCACATTATTGGCTGTATATAATTTGATGTATTTTTGACAAACTAAGATCTATTTATATATTCAAAATGTCCGAGTATACACTTTATGTAAATTTTGCCTGTTATATTGTGGTTGAACATTTTGATTAAATTCATACATCGACGAGTGACACATTGCGTATTTTGGCTTTTGTGTATCAATCTCTTCGAGTTAGCGTAAATTTTATGATTTTTCAGATAATTCTGAATAAGAATAACTGAAGGAAAAGTGAGAAAGAAGTGAGTGAGAAATTAATAAGAACTGAGTAACAATAACCGATGAGTGATTGAATAGGGACTGAGTGAGAAATTAGTAAGAACTGTACATGTATAGAACTATATTCCTGGTGAGTTACCCTTCAGTTCTCACTCAGTTATCACACAGTCCTATAGCTCATTTGTCACAAAGTCTTTACTCAGTTATTACTCAGTTCTCTTCATTCTCACTCAATCTTAACCTATTTTCACTCGCTCCCTACTCAATTATCAATCAGTTATTACTCAGTTCTTCTTCGTTTCTCTTTTGTTAGAAATGAATTAGAGCCTAGCAAGAGCGTTCGGGAAAGTTAGTGCAAACTGAGATAGAACTGAGTGAGAACACTATGGTAAGAACTGAGCGAGTAGATAATTTCAGCAAAGATGGCTGAGTTGTTGGGTAGCAATGGAAAACATGAGTATTCAACAGGCTTTAATTTGCCTCTCAATTTCGTATCTCTACTTGTGGGCATAATGCGAGATTGCCAAAGTGTAAATTATGGAAGTTTAAAAAATAAATGGGAAGATTTCTTTGCGAAAAACGTTCGCTCATTCCACCCCTCTATAACTTCAAGGGAAAATCTTAAAGCTGTGGGAGCTACACTATAAAACGTCTGTAAAATGTATTTATACAAACATTATTTCGAATATCAAAATCAGTTACCTGTGATGCAGTAATACTTCTTGCGAAGGCTATGGGAATTTTAACACTGCCGCCTGATTTCCATCAACAGCAGAGGGCGCTGGCACATAAATCCAGCCATCTTGTAGAGGAATCGGGTTCGACCTTGTCGAGATGGGAGTGTCTACTGTACCGGGAGAGGATGAGCGACTAACAGGCAAGTCTATTTATGCTGAAGTACAATGACACAACAAAACTGAATATTAATAAGGCAATTAAATAACAATTACTCCAGGCAGAAGTTGAACTTGAACAGTAGACTTACTGGCCGCCTGTATTTTAATGGACTCTATCCATGGGTTGCGTGCAATAGAATCCATCAGCGCGGAACCTGCTTTTTCTCGGTCCTACCCGTAACAGACAGGAAATTATCATAATTTGATACAATATTGATATCGTTGGAGTGATGAATTATATGTTTGATACATTTTGAGAATATTCAAAGCGGACTCGGTTCCTCTGTGTTACATTATACAGGGAAAATGACTCCATTTCTCCGTGAGCCTGAATTCCCGTAATGCAAAGAAGCATCCGTCTAGTTATACCTACGGCTGTTTCCGTATGCTGAGGTTGCATTCACTGAATTCAAATAATATTATATCATCATAGATCTATAACAGAACTGTTACAATTTAAGGCTTACACAAAATATCCAAACATTATTGAAAGACACAGTTTCGTTCACTGAGTTTATGACATGTTGTTTCTGTGGAAATTGAAAATAAAATATCCTAAGCAATAAATATTGTACAATTACAAATGTTCTTGAATTGCAAAGCAAGGAATGAGTACACAGAATGGGGCGTCGGTGTCATTCGTAATTTTCTATATAAGCAACTAATATTTTTCTTTGAGAGACAACATCAATAATGTCAGTCATAGAACAGTCGTTTGGTTTATAGCCAACAACCACTGTGTCACCCAGTCCTGATAGTGCATACATAATGCACCATCATCATCACTCTGCTATAAAGCGTCAAATGCATCATATTGTTATAATTGAGTAGAATCATTATCAACGATCAGGGCAGGTAGGTTTATATAAACTTCCATTTCTATTTTTGTTGAATAGCTCTGTTGCTTATAATATTCCTTATTTATATTTCGTTGCGTTATTGTGAACTGTGCTTAAAGACTTGTAATTGTTGACTCATGCGTAAGGATCGATGCATCTACTTTGTGATTTGGTGTTTCTTTGCGCTTCAATGTAGGTTTTCCCCGGCCATTTTCAGCAAAAAATAAATTCAGTTTCATTACCACGCATTCAAAAAGGTTTGTTAGCTACTCTTGCATTCAATTTCGTTTTCGTAAACACATAATTTCCTTCTTCTCATTCGGGCTCGCTTAGGTTATTATATTTAATTTATAGTCAATACATTCAAGACTACATTTTGCACTTTTGTATTCTGCACTTGTTGAACTTCTACTGTCAACACTGATGGCATCGAATGGTTGACCAGCCTCTTGCTTTTGTCTTATGCGAAATTGAATGATCTTTGTGACCTATTCGGATATGAATGATCTTAAAGTATTTGACCGTGTGGATAAACAGTCGAAATCGAATTAAAACTCCTGTTAACTGTTGAATGCTGATCCAACGGAGGATTCATTCTCAAACGATATTGAATGAGTTTTTAATGAAAACATGGCCATGAAAACCTACTGGGGGGGGGGGGGGGGTGGGGGGGTTCTTTATCATCTAGCCTAAGTATTATTTTTGTGCATGTAAAAGTATCTTTATAATATAAATTGTAAAAAAATATCAACACTTCTAATAAAATATAAAAATTGCCATCTTACTTCTGGTAGCCGAATCTCTGATTTGTGGTCAAGGAAACGATGGAGTCCCCACAATCTAAACGTCATTCTTTGCTATTTTCGGCATGAGCAGATACCTGTGTTTAGGTGTTATGCAACTGCTCGATTAGTTCATGTTCATGTTGTTGGTGATCAACCATAATGCACATGAAATAACAAACCTGTGAAATTGTTGGCTTAATCCGTTGTTCGAGTTAGGAGAAAATAATGAAAAACCGTGAATGCATTTTTTTTTAAATATGACACATTGTCCTTTATTTTTGTTGTAGGCCTAACAACATAAATCAGCTGTAGCGTTTTATAAGTTTCCAGATAAAGTTTTCCCGAATCTTACTCCATCTCAGCGGGAAATATTTCACAGAAACAATAGTGGTTCTAATAGTAATACGAACTTCATAACCAGTGAACCGGCAATCTAAAATTAAACAATGTACTTTTTATCCTTACCAATCTTGTATAATTCCTTTAAAATGCTCATTCTAACACTACACTTAAATTTATACAATTTTTCTCAATTTACTTTTACATGCAGAATTACATTTTTTAGAATATAAAAATTATGTGCATTTACATTTCTAGCTGATTCCAGAGACCGTGACTTCGCAGCACCCGATAGCTATAGTGGTTGATAGGCTTTGGTGGAGGCGGGAGAGGGCGGGGCTAGGACATAAAGACGATTTATCATATTTATTTATGAAAAACTTCTTGCATGTCATATGCTCAGACAACCGAGGCGTCATGCCCATTGCTTTCCTGATTAGAAAATGAAATATAATACGCACGCGATGTACCATAGAAACATACACCTGTCCACTCAGGAATCGAAGCATGGGACTGAATAGTTGGTCAGACTGATGAAAAAAATCCCAGCATTTATCCTCAAAATTTCAACTCAGCTTCATCATTAAACTCATGTGAATTCAAAATCCACAGATTGAGGCAGAGATATAAGAAGCTGGAAACAATATATCATGTAGCTCATAACCTGCTGGATTATCCATTTTAATTACCAACAAATCAACAAGCTTTGACAATCAACATTAAACAATAACCTTGGCATCTTCGACAAAATTGACGCAATAATTGGCAAATTCAGTGATTGTTTAATTTGTAGTGACATTAGGCCTAAATCTTGGATTTAAAGCTTGCAGAAAACAAGAGAAAAACAAAAAATATATAAACTGTATTAATAATAATGATAATAATAATAAGTATAACCCCAATCATATATAAAAGTTCAAAGTACAGCCGCAAACAATATCAACAAAATATCATTTTGATTAAATAATGCTATCGCTGATAAACGAGTGGTCTGTCACCAAACGTTCTCATCCATCGTGTGATTATTTAACTGAACAGTAATACACATTGGTTTCCTGGTGAAACAAACACTATACAATGAATAAACTAAATGAACCCATTCAATGGATTTAGCTAAGCTTCTGTTCTTAGTGTATTTATGGCATTATGTGTTTTTAAACATGTTTATTTCCTTGAAAGTAACCCTGCATGTAGGCCTACACCTTCCTGTTTTTTAAATGAGACTTTTGGGTACGTTTTTTCAAAATTGTAATTGAGCTACTTTTGTTGTTTTTAAACGTAATTCAGCTCTAGGACTGCGATGTTTGAATTCTTAATAATAAAATACGTTTTCTTTGCTTTTTTTTTTTTATTTGCTTTTTTTACACGAACATTGCTGTTTTTGTTTCATAGCAGTGTCTGGAGCGTACCGCCGTCATGATTAGCACGGTAGATGAGCTAAAAGTATTCCATGCAACATAATGAGCTGATTAAAGCTTTACTCAATAAATAGACGACATCGTTTTAATGTAACCGTAATACTATTACGTTAATTTATTCCCATTGTTTGTGAAAGTCATGAGGTGACTTGCTTTAGATTAAGGAGACAAAGCTTTATAAAGCATAATGACTGTTGTAAAAAAAAAAAAAAACCATTCCGTTTATTTCAATGCTGCCATTATGGCTCACTAAGGCATCAATTACTTAGGCATAATGAAATATAATTGAAATTCTAACAAATGTTTATGATAATCAGGCGCGGATCCAGGATTCTGTATTTGTGGCTCACATAAATTAAAGGGGTGGGGTCCAGGGGCCGGCCGTGCGGCGAAGCCCCGGGTGGGGTCCAGGGGGCGAAGCCCCCCCCCCCCCCCCCCCCCGAGCTTTGAGCTTTTGGCGTTTTGGAGGTCGACAAAAATCAAGCCTCCGTGTGCCTAAACACAGAGGAAAAGAAACTTTCTAAGCACTTCTGATCAATATCAATCGTCTAATTTTAATGGAAAATTTCCTTTAATTTTAATTCCACAGATCTCTTGAGTCTGTATTGCTATCTTGCAGACATTAAATCTACAAATTATTTTAGAATGTTGCTTCTCACATTTTCTCTTGCTTCTCTTCCATTTTATATATATATATATATATATATATATATTCAATTTGTTTTACCCGGGGGGCACGTGCCCCCTGGGCGTCACCCCTGAATCCGCTCCTGATAATTGCAGTATATATGTCATGATCAACCGATAGACAACATGTACGTGTGGGAGAAGCACAGCTTTCGTACCAAAGAACACATGATTTTTTTAACGTGATCCCATTTATTCAGCCATGTGGATGTTAATTAACTTCAATGAAATAAAAACACATAAAATAGAAAGGTCTTGTCAACAATTAGGGGGAAAGAGGACCTTACATTCTTCCTGTGTGCTAAAAAGGTACTGAATGGCTGTCAAATGAAGGTGCTAGCTAGGCTGTATTGGTGACAGAGTAGATTCATTCATTCATTCATTTCTTTTATTTTTACCACACACACAAAAAAAGTGATATAATTTACATTATATTATAATGATTAGGGAAAACATAAGTACAATATGATTTGTGTGAGGATGGAGGTCTCCAAGAAGCATCAGCTTGTCGAGTAGAGACCCCACTCAAACAATAACAAAACAAAGAACAATACAACAATATGAAAACACTATTACAACTAAATTACAACTTAGATATTGGCATGGCCAGTATATAAAGTAAACTCGAGGTTGGAATATAGATCACAAGTCAACCGACCTAATATAATAAGTACTGCTAATTACAAGTAGCATATGTTGCAAATGGCATCCACTGCAATCAAGTTGCACGCGGAAATTTAATTGCATGTACATCATGCTTCAACTCCAGCTAATAAAATTAACAGCTTGAGAACATTCTAATCATGAGTGGGTCTTTCTGTATTCACAACAATTATTGCAGTATTGGAAATAGACTGTGCCAAAGTCTCGCGCCTACTCAAACACCTTTATGGTTCCCCGGGACCCCACGTCATTGTTTTAAAGACGACACTCTTGCGAGACTGCTGAGTCCCTGATTTTCTCTCGTGACTATACGGCCCCATTGAACGGGGCAGTAGTGCATGGGGAGACGACAACAGACCCGCGAGAGTCACGTGAGAGCCGTTACTGTTACACCATCGCCGCGACAAACATTTAACGACTTGTCCACAAGTCTATCTATTGGCAAGCCTCGTTAAAATTTATTAGTATTCATACATCAAGGACAAAGAAGTCAAGTTGGATTTGAATATACATGATTATGCAAATTGTTTGAGGTATCACTTTGTTGTATTACACTTTTTAGCACCTGAAATAAATATGGGCAAGATTGATAGTTTACGAGCTTGCTGTAGCATATGTCATTGGCACAATCATAACAAATCTGCTTGCAGGTCTTTTTCGAAGTTATAAAATGCATATACTAGCTGGTGGTTCATTTTGCAATATAGGAAGAATAAATGTTTCAAGAACCGAAATGTAAATATTTATACACATGTATGTATACAACTCCGACGAAGGATTGCAGTTATATTTAAAGTGTGTATATGTTAGTTTTAACACATTTATTTTTCACTAAATGAAAACATAAATAAAAAATCTTCAATAGAAAATGAGGTGATACTTTAACCACACTCCGTCTTGAGAAAAACCTTTGATTCCATTTACGATTTCAAGGTGCACAGAAACAGAAATTAAAACACACCCTTTGATTCATCAGTCTATGTTTACTGTCGTCCGGGTTATAAATAATCAAAAACACTCTATCGGAGTGGAAACAAAACTTGGAAATAAATGCTGGTAGTCTGTGCCCTTTTAAAATGGATTCCAACCGTTGTATAAGGGATGTTTGTGTTTTGGTATAGTCTGGATGTTGTGTTATACTAAAACAATTAGGTATTATGTTGTGTTATACTAAACAATTAGGTAACGTTGTGTTATACTAAACAATTAGGTAATGTTGTATTATACTAAACAATTAGGTAATGAAGTGAAACCACCCAGAAAGTTCGTATTCATCGGATTATATTTATTATGTTGAGAAGCACCAAACATCTTCCCATTGTTTTTATATTTGTTCATAGATAATAATGATATCGGGTTGTTTTTATTCAGCAAATTATTATAATTGAGTTGTTTGCATGTTTGAAACAAATATTTTAAATGTACAAATTTGTACACGAAAAATGATTTGTAAAAAAAAAAGGTGACTGTTTTTGCTCACTAAACAAAATACAAGCTGGAGCCAATATATGCAAATAATTATACAAAATAAAACACCCCACAACGAGAATTAACTGCTATTAGATAAAGCAAAACAATATTATAAAAAACACACCTGTAACCTGTCACTGACATGTCATGTCATATCCAAACCAAGTTTACATTTTATTGTAGGGTTCGGAGATTCTGTAACTTCAAGCAAGATGTCGAGTTCATTCCAAGCAGAGGCCCTTTCTGCGCATAATCAGTGAGTATAAAGGAACATGCAGTTGGTGTGATAGAAAGACAAAAGATAGCTGACTATGGCCTAACATTACAGAAGTGCCTATACAAAGAATATTTACTCAATATTATGCTATCTCAATGTTAATCTATCGATATAGATTTATTATAGCAGCTGCAAACTTGTCACACTGCAGTTTTTCCAAAATTTGTGGTGACATTGTGCTCATAATTGAAACCCAGGACGAAAATGCAGACTTTTGAAAGTCAACATTTTTTTATTGTCACATTTAGCCCAGCGGGTCAAATCTGCTCCTTTATGCAACGTATGTAACAATGAACTATTTCAGTCATTTAAGTTCGATGTATGTACAATGATATAAACTACAGATTTACCCCGTGTCATTCACCTCGTGTTATTGTCACTTTTACAGAGTTCGTGCTAAACATAGCGTGCCATCCCTCAAACTGAACAAGGAGCTCTGCAAACATGCTCAGAAATGGGCTGATCATTTGGCAAGTATCGGCAAATTGGAGCACAGTGCCAACAGGGACTTTGGTGAAAATGTGGCTATGGTTTCTGGATATAAAGACTATTCAGGTATAGGATGTCTCAAGGGGAATTGATGTATAATCTAGATCTAGTTTTTTTGATTGAAAAGACAAAAGACCAATGGATGAAGGATCTTGTAGAAAGTATTACTTTATGCTTTAGTCTATTTTGTATTTATTTATTTTATTTTTAAAAAAATAATACAAATATATATATCGCCTAACATAAGACTGGACGGCCATTTCAAGATGAGGGCTACACTTAACTGATTTGGGCTGTCGACCAAAATAAACTGTCACCAGGGGCATGTTGACACCTACTCATCATGGGCTGAAACAGCGGTTACCCCCTTGATGATTGTTTTACAATATTGAAAAGGCGGCACAGACCGTGTGAGAATTCGATCACTTAAAGAAGCCGTGACAAAACACCAAATAATTTAATCTCAAAGGGTAGTTCATCTGTGTAGAAACACTTTGAAGGCAAGTTCAATTTTTGATAAAACTTTAAAGCATCTTCGTATACTGACGTCTTTATATTTATAAAGTTGTGAAATGGTGTCTGGAAATTGTCACTTACTTTGCTCAGTACTTTGAGACCGTTATTTAACGATTTTCTTTTTTAGGACAGCAAGTGACTGACCAATGGTACTCTGAGGTACAAAAGTACAATTTTGGCTCTCCTGGATTTCGATCGGGAACGGGTAAGATTGGTTCACCACAACTTTTGTTACTGGAAATATTGTTAAAGGTTTTATCAGAATTGGTAAAGCTGACAAAATAGTCGCATACAGTATTCATGTTTTATTGGACATACATGAAACAACAAACCTGTGAAAACTTGTACTTAATTCGTTGTGTGTGTCAGGAGAAAATAGTGGAAAAACCATGCACATTTTTTCAGCATTTAAACATGTCCTTCATTTTGGTTGTAACACTCGAAATCAACTGTTGCGTTTTAGGCTTTCAGAAACGTTTTTTTTCAAGTGACCCATTTCAGTGAGAAATATTTATCAGAAAAATTGCTAGTAGTACACGAACTTCATAATCAGTCAGCTTTCAGAATGAAGTTTTAAAAAATATGTTTTTATCCTTACTTTTTCCGTACACTACCTTTAATAATCTATCAATAATAAGTAATTTTTGTATGGGCATCTCAAATAGCGCTAATTGTTATTTTTCAGTATCAGGTAATAATCCACAAGGAGATTATTTTCAAGAGGTTTATAAGATTTGAATGATGAAACTGAGTAAGTTTCGCTTCCATACCAGGCACTAGAAGTAATGTTTACATGTACATGTACATTGTACATGTACATTGTACATGTCTTCACATAAGTGCTCCACCAATTTGCTTCTAGCTGTTTTCGGTTCAGTGTTGCTTTTGATGACAATTCAATATGAATTTTTTCTAACTTTTAATTATGAAAAATATCTCTCTTGACCGCAAACCACTCGGAATGTGTTCCTCTCCTCCAACTGCCACTAATGGGTAGGAGGAACGTTCATCAATGACCCTCGGCAAGAAACCCAGAAGGTGACGCCTTGGATCCGCTTCGCGCTCAGAGAGGAACACTACGACTCGTCATCGTGGTTTGCGTATGTTGGTCAAATGTGCATCCGTGAGAGAAGATACATACTATAGAAATGATCCCTAAAAGTATGATCTTAAATCAAATTCTACATTGCGAATGAAGGCTATTTTCAATACTTACGCTACAGCCATGATAGTAAATTTTCAAACTAACAACGTAGCTTATATTTTGGAATTGGAATATATTCTTCATACACTTTCCACTCATGTGAAATACATAACTATAACATATAAACAAATAAACAGTACTGTTTGGTATAAATGTTACTTAATAATTCAGAAAACCATAAAAACAAGCGATTTCTCTCCTGAATACAAACAACGCTTAGACGCATTGCCGGTTGAAAGGTCATGATTGTGAATATTAATCATACGGGGCGTGGCTTCAGGCCACGCATGATGCAGCACACGATGTCCGTACGGTACGCTTGCATACGACGACCGGGGTCGTGCGTAATTTGCATAATAAGGCAGTCGCGTGGCTGCTGTGGTACATGTACATGTACATGTACGAGACTGTGGGATGTGTGTGCATCAATTGTACCGTACATTGTACATGTACTGTACACACATAATAATTTTGTGTGTATTCTGTACATATCGTACTGTACATGTACATGTACATGACTAATAATATCGTACATGTACACAGTATGTAGCTACATGTACAGAGAGAGACGTACATACAAATGCATGCTTAACATGCACCATTCTTACAAGTTAACATGTCCGTATGATTGTTTCAAAAGGTTATAAAACACACGTGTTAATATAGTGGCCTAATTTACTTAAAGTGTCTTGTAATGATCTCAAACATCCACCATCGCAATGTAATAGTTCACTTTTCTTTATAATTATTATTTATCATCCGAGAGCACAATTGCTTGTAGTTTATGTTGCTCGGTAAGTCTTTCTTTTTCTGTGAGTATCTGTATTACTGTATAGCAAACTTACATGCAGGTGTAATATCTTCTGCAATGCACTTTGTCATTTTATGTGGGCCTTAGAGATTTTCAAAACTACAAACAGGTGCTTACTGCTTAGCTTTTCTGGTTTGTTTCCGGAGCTTAAATTATTATCTTAAATGTATTATCTGACATTATAACTAATTTTTCATAATTAAACACTAAGGATGAAAGAGGTTATTTTTGTTGTCATGCAAGGACATTTTTCCCAGGTCGTGTGGAAAGATTCCAAAGAAATGGGCATCGGTAAAGCGGAAACGAAAGACGGCAATATCTTCGTAGTTGCTAACTACAAACCACCGGGAAACATGATGAGCAGATACCAGGAGAATGTCTTCCCACACGGGGGCGTGTCTAAGGTGGTCACTCGTAGGGAGTTTTCTGCTGCAAGATCGGGGGTGCAAATGGGTGGCGGTGAGGATGAAACGTTATCAAAGGTGAGTTGGGAGTGCACCCAACTAAATAAACTCACGAAGCATACAGTGCAAAATGCTAAATATTCAAAAAATACTGAAGAAATACTTGAGGTCTACAGCTTTTTCAAGGGAAAAATATCCATTGATTCTTGAACTGTTATCCTCTGCTCAATTTGATATGGGGAGTCCCAAGGCCTGTCGAGTTATTCTCCCTCCAAATAGAAAGACGCCTACATCAGTCTTGAAAAAGGCCCAGCACCTCTCGGCAACTAGGACCATTATTTCAGAGCTTTATGTCATTCAAATTTCCTTAAGTTGGAAGTAACCCCCTGTCACAACTGGCTAGCATTTTCACACTGAGGGCCTTCAAAAAGTATTAATGGGGCCGACGCTCTGTTTTCTCACTATGGGCTTAATTTGTGTAGAAAGGAAACCAATAATAAGTCTGATTCTAGTCAATCAGATGATTATAGGCCTATTGTCAAAAAAGATAAAACCCTTTCACAGTTATAATCTTCGTCAACATTTAAAGATTTTCAAGCGACATGCATTTGTTTTTATTTGATCGACTTTGGAAATAGTTTCAACAAGACGCCCTCTCTGTCCATAATGAGTACCGATCTAAGCACGGCGTTGATTCGTTGAGGATGTCAGGTGACTTATGTAAGACTGCTCAAGATTGGGCAGAACATCTTGCCAAGAATGACTTATTTGAACACAGCAAGTGCACGGAGATTGGAGAGAATGTGGCGATGCATTATTCATCAGCTACTACTGCATATTCAGGTAAGAATACTTTGTCTATTAAAAGACTGTTCGACTGAACGCAGCTTTCACAGACCATGGATGTCAACAAAACTATACCCTTAAAAAACATATGTTTATAAGGAGCAACTACAAAACAAAAATTCACAAAAAAATAATGATACTGAACGTCTATCACATAAAAGGCTGGGTATACTTTTGGTAATTGTCAAAGACCATCCTCACTGGTGTATCACATGCCAACATGCATAAAATAACAAACCTGTGACAATTTTGACTCAACTGAAGTCGCAAGAAAATAATAAGAGTAATGCTTCATACCTGAAGCAATTTCCCACAGATTCAATTTTTGGAAGAAAAACCACCTCATCCTCGAAAACTGTACATTAATTCAAAGGGGGTCGTTTCTGTTTTATAGTAACAGCACTCAAGAAGCTTTTTAACAAGTAAAGCTTTATGGTCATTATCACCAAAAGTGTACCCTCCCGTTAACAATTTTTTTGATAAAAGGATAAAAGTTTATGATCATGATGTATTAGAGGATCTTGCAGTAGTTCACTGACCATAAAACGGGCTCCACATACACGGAACAATTTCTTTCAATTTTATGTTGAATGAAAAAGTATGGATTACTTTATTGAAATGTATATTGTTTTGTATCCAACAGGCAAGCAAGCTGCTGACCAGTGGTACAGTGAGCTTAGTAAATATGACTTCAACAAACCAGGATTCACTAGTGGTACAGGTTAGTGATTGTTAACCAGGAGATCGTAGGGCCTCGAAGCGCAAGATGGGCAACCTTATCACCCTACAACAACAAAATCACCAAAAATAATGATACTGAACTTCTATCACATACAAGGCACAGGGTATACTTCTGGTAATATTGTCAAAGACCAGTATCCTATCCTTAACCAAAGAGTCCGGACACACACGTATTGGGTTATTTTCTGATATGCAGTTTTGGATGGTGTACGTCAGGGGAGAGCGCACTCTGTTGTTGCAACTATAGCCCTCTACGGTAAAAAGAGGTACAAAGTTATTTGAAGCCTCGATCTTTAAAGTGCCGATAACGAAATGACGACAATCGAGCAGTTGATAGACAGGATACCTACATGATGTAACATAATTAGTGGTTTGACATTTTATTTCACACTAACATACATGCAACGTATGTAGAACTATTACACATTACGTTGTATATACAGGAAGTCATCAAAATACGGTCAGAATGTTGGGGGAAATTAAGACAAAGCTCAGCAGTGCATCAGACGGCGAAGTGCCGAATCTTTCTAGAAATTTCGTATCCTTTACGTAAAGTTTGGGGTTTCTTTTTTCTTTTAAGGTCATTTTACTCAGATGGTTTGGAAAGGTTCAAGGGAATTTGGCATCGGTAAAGCCATCACCAAAGGCGGTAAAGTAATGGTTGTCGGTCAGTACCGGCCTCCAGGGAACATTGTCGGACGGTTCGAAGACCATGTTTTCCCGCGACCTGACGGCTACAGGCCTCAACCCACTGAAGCAAAAACATCTAAGGTAAACAGCCGTACAGGCGAACTTGTAGAAGTTAAAAACAGCCGTAGAAGTTAAATTGTGACTTTTGTAGTAAACAGCCGTAGAAGTAACTTGAGTTGTTTTGCGGTAAACAGCGGTAAAAGTGAATTTGTGGGTTTTTGCAGTAAACAAACGTAGAAGTTTACTAGTGACTTTTGCAGGCAACAGCCATAGAAGAGAACTTGTGATTTTTGCGTATAATTTATAGAGTTTTTCAATTCTTGCGTATGCTTTTCCCCATACTCGTGTATTTACTATACAAATGGTATTCGAAAATACTAGCTGTTTTAAGAACAACTTTGACTGGAAATCATACAATTTTCTCCACTGTTTTTCCCCAGAAGCATGTCCTGGTGCTTTATTTCATTAAATGTACAACCCCTTTTTACAGCATGTCCAGTATTTTCAAACGGTTATGCTATAACAACAATGACTCATGTTTGTGACTGTTGCTAATTTAGGTGACTCGCGTCGTGCGATCTACTGAGTATGTTGGCCAAGACCCATCCAAACCAAGGTCTGATGAGAGACGCGTGGATTCTGTTACGAGACAGGTTGGTCACTGTTATTCCTGGATTTTTTTTATTGTGCAGCACTTATTTTTTTTGCACAGCGCTTTATTAAATGATAAATATTATAATAATTATGATCATTCCTAATTCTTAATTGTTATTTTCTGTTGGGCTACGTTTTCGGTAAAACATGTTTTTCTTCTGAAAATAAATGAAAGACGAACAAAGTAATAATAATCAAGAGGTGTTCCGAGCTATGCTTCGAACAAATAAAAAATTCCTGGCTGCTGTTATACCAAATACAATATTGGACCGAGAATGTTTGTGACTTTCAATCAACAGCTGTTCGTTTAAAATATATCTTTAATTTGTCTTCACAGGTTGCTGGTGTAAAACTTGATTCCCCTGACCTTTCACCTTCTGACTTGGCTAAGTTTCAAAATGATGCTCTGCACTCGCACAACAAATACCGAACACTTCACGGTGCTGCCAAATTGAAGCGATCTGATGAGCTGACGCAGAGGGCGCAAGACTGGGCAGCTCATCTCGCTGAGAACGACCAGTTTAAGAACAGCGGCAATTCAGATGTTGGTGAAAACATCGCTATGCATTACTCCAGCGCCAGCACAGCGTTTTCAGGTATCACTTGCTTTAAGCATGAATGTACAACTGTGATATAAACATTAACTGAAAATGAAAATAACACTGTTGTTATAATTGTCTGTTCAGAATATGCAAACATCACATGCTCATAATGTTTTCGATTGTTTCATGATTTATAGACAAAATAATTTTCCTTTTTAATTTACATTTACGACAATAAAGTGACTGGCATTTTTTTAAACCACTGTCAGATTTTCATTTAATTATTTAGCAAACCTTTGTTTTCATGCTCGCTTTTGTCACCAGGCGAAGACACGTCTGAAATGTGGTATCGGCAAATCAGCAAATACGACTTCAAGAAACCTGGTTTCACATCAAGCGCAGGTGAGTATTACTAATTGGGCATTTAACCACAGTTGGTCATTACCAAACTACAACCCATTTCTCATGTACAGTGTATAATTCCCATTATTAAGCACTGTGTGGTATTCATTCTTACTTAGGCCACTTTACCCAGATGGTATGGAAGGACACTAAGGAGATGGGTATTGGGAAGGCAATCACCAAGGAAGGCAAGGTCATCCTAGTCGGCTTCTACCGCCCTCCTGGTAACGTCATGGGAGAGTTCGAAGATCAAGTGTCAAAGGAGAAATAAATCTGACCTCGGAGGTCACAGAAGGTCAACCAGAATCAAGATTGACAAAGGTTATATAACTTCCTGTGTAACTTAGACCATTTTCGTTTATTTCCTCAAAATTGTTATCGATTTCGTGTTTGTTCTGAATCTGGTAATGAAGTAGACTACTTGGTTTTAAAGCATCTATACTAATCAAAATTATGATATTTGCATAATTGTAAAATATGCGTATCTTTCTTGCGTTTTGAGGAACAAAGCGATGGGCTTATTGTTTAACCAGTACTAACAATTGTCAGGATACTTCTCACACAGCTGAAATGTTTTATATTTAATATTTTTGCAATAATTGCACTTGTTTCTTTCTAAGCACATTGCTGCTATTTTTATTCTTTAAGAATACATTTGATTTCAGACATTCCAAACGTTTATATTAATGTAAGATTGCCAAGATTATTATCAGATTTATAGTGTCATTTACAGCCCGCTGTTTGGATTGGATGTATTTGAAATTTGTTTCTTGTTTATTAGGGACCTCTTTTTGTGCCATTTTGTTTGTGCTTGCGGGTATGTAACCTATATCAACAATTGTCAAAATAACTTTCTCCGGTCAGAATTGCAAAGGGACTTGACCAATAACTTCAGAGATCAAGCATCTTCTTCATGTTGTCATATTACGTAGCGTCTTCTTTGCTGATTGTCAACTCATGACATTAATTGCCTGAAGTGTGAAATAATTATGATTTCTTGGAGGTCAATGTCTACGATAGGTTTCTAGTTTCACCAAACCAAACAAAGATACATAATAGGCTTTACAATGTATTGAAAATGAAATACATAATTATAAATAATGTTCATCACAATAGATGGTCAAACCAAGAGGTTTGAATTGGTAATAACTGCTCTATTCTTAGGCCTTTGAAACCCCTAGGGAAAAACCTTTTTGAGTCATTGACTCTTGGGACTATTTCGTCTTAGTTGGGTATTGTTCGCAGTTTCCTTCTTTGCTTATTTTGTTTCCATTTATATAGTCTTTTTTGTTATTTATTTGAAGCTTTTTACTTGTTTTATCTTGATGGACATTTGTATGGCTTGTTCTTCTATATTGTAATTCAGCTATAGATAAGCAGATTTTTTTAATGAACACAAAAATGAACAAATTAATAAACATAAATAGCCGACTTCATAATAGGCCTAGTTGTTTTAAGTCATACGCGAAAACTGTGTTCTAAAAAGAATAATCTTTCAGGCTTAATTTATCTGCCATTCGCACATTCAAGTTGAGGCTTTATTTACTCCAGTAATTCAGTATTTTCTTTTGAATCATTCCATCGACTTCAAAACATTCTTTATAAAAGGCTGATGTTATATTATTATATATTAAAGCTTGTTAAATTATATCACTCGTGGTGAAATCGAATTAAATTGCTCAGTACGATTTTAAAAAGAATACTCTGCCGTTATTTTGTTTAGTTTTTTCCTTCCAAAAATTCCCCCAGTCCACAAGTTTCCCAACGACACATAGCCTCATCATAATGGAAAGTCCCATGAATTGAGTGCCGACCGTAGACTCATAAAATGTCAGACAAGCAACACAGTACCATACACTCTATAGAAGATACTACGGGGGTAGCATTGACCCGGAAAACATTTAGTTCAATAACTTCAACACTACGCAGTAAAATGATGGTGTTATGGTAAACTTTTTTAACAATTTTGAAAATTACTTTGGAATCAGGTTACGTCAAGATATAGGCATTTTTACAGCAAACGCTTTCAATACAAAAGTTATGAATAATTTACAAGTTTGTTGGTAGGCCTATATTTTTTCGTAGCTTATCACTTGAGAATATTGTCACGAAAATGTAGAAAAACATTAATCCAGGATGGGAAAAGTAATTGCATTCGGCTACGTGAACAGGATGACTGCAACATCCATGCAGTAAAAACTGTTTCAAAAAACAAATTATCTGTACAAATTATGGTTTGGGTAACAATGTCATGGAGTGAAGACATAATTCTTATAAATTTCATACCTATTTTTGCTCAGGTTAATAATTTCCACCAACAATCTCCAAGAAATCACCTATATAAGCCAATTTGATAAAATCATAGAGCTTAATCCATTCGACTACTGTTTCCTGATGTCAATATACCACCCCAAAAAGGACAACAAAATTAATGGTCAGTTGCGTCCAGCTCACCGGTCAAATCCAACCCAACCGACAGTGCGTCCAGCTCACCGGTCAAATCCAACCCAACCGACAGTGCGTCCAGCTCACCGGTCAAATCCAACCCAACCGACAGTGCGTCCAGCTCACCGGTCAAATCCGCCCCAACCGACATTAGTCCAGATAATTATGGCTGACGACTTGCTTTAGTATCAGTTCTTAAACGTGAGTTTCAAGGTCAGAGAAACCTGATCTTGTCATTACAAATCATAAGTATCTTCTATAATATACAGCAATCCTTCACCGATCTTGAACTCTTGGTGGCAGCAGATATGCCTCCATTACTGCGGTGTACCTGGGTGGTACTGCGCTGCCTAGCGACTGGTATAAGGTTTGGGCTACACGGCGATCATTTGATCAGTCGCGGGTTATTGGACTTTCACTTTGCAAATCGCTTAAACCCGTCGCTAGGCAGCGCAGTACCACCCAGGTACCACCGCAATAATGGCGGTATCTGCTGCAACCAAGAGTTCAAGATCGGTGAAGGATTGCTGTATAGAATGGACAATACTGAATCTCGGTACAGAGAAATGGGAAATTCGGTATAGAGGCCATTGAAGAAACATATAAATTCCATTAATAGCATGTTAGAAATGGATGAAGCTTGTATCGAGAATGAAGAGCAGATACCCCCCCCCCCCCCTGCATTCAGAACATAATTTGCTTTCTATGAGCCCATTTCCACATCATTATGGTGGTTAAGTATTTACTGTTATGGTTAAATACCAAAATGTAACCCTTTTTGTGATATTTCATATTCATCTGTTGTGTGGTGAAGTAACCCATCATGTGCGTGTTGCAATGCAGTATTTATCAAGTGTGTCTTCTTTCATGTGTATAGAAACCCATAGAGTTTGGGAAGGGGGACCTATAATGATCTCGTACGTTGCAATGACATCAGCGTGCATAAAGTTATGGATCAATAAACAATAAAGCAACAAGTCAGCAACGGGGATTAAGCTCTCCCTGCGTAACACCATCCATCAAGAAGAGAGACCTGTATAGTGTCTGCCATGGACGGTGGTTTGTTTGTTTTTCAGCTGTGGCATGGTGTTAATGTATGTATTTGCCGAACATTATAACAGGTTGCTGAAGAGTGAAATGGTCATTGCTATTGAACGCTAATTGAGTGAAGCTCGGTGCTTCTAACTACCGGAATCACGACCGGAGATGATTTAAGATAGATAGATAGATAAAAAGGTTTATTCACAATAGTCATCACAGCATAAAAACTGAATTGCAACTATTTCCTTGTAATACAGCGTGGCATGCTAGTCGTGTGTTAATGACGCCGTCTAAAGTGGCACATTTTCGTGTGCCGTGTGCCTGAAGGAAGAAGGACGTGACGAAAAGTTACAGGGGAAAGGTCGTAAGCAGTTAATGTGTTCTTATTGGTGTTTCAAGAAAACCGATTGTGAAAGTTCGATCAGTTTTCTGCCATAAGTCATTAGAGCTCAAACTCTACATGCAGCATTCGGAAAGCAATACTTTGGGTGTTCAATTCTAGCAACACAAATGTGGCAGTAATGCCATATTTTTTTGTCAGGCGCCATGTTATTGCTTTAATACGGCCTTATGTTACTGGAACAAGTACTTAATCGTGTGCGTGTGAAGAAGAGCGTATAATTAAACTAGACACCACGTAAAGTTGCCTCTCTGGTTGGAAGACGATAAGCAAGGTAAGGAACTCCTCGCTCTGTACTTGGGGGAATTCCCTCTTCTCAAAGTATTTGTTCTCAACGTAAAAGCATAACACTCCAGCTTATTGAGAACAATGGAATTAGCTTTTGCAAACTGCTTTCCTACCAAAAGGACCTATGGTATAAATGCAAGAGAGTTAATGGCTTGACGTTTGTGTCTGTTGTGTTGTGTTGTGTTGTGTGTGTTGTGTTGTGTTGTGTTGTGTTGTGTTGTGTTGTGTTGTGTTGTGTTGTGTTGTGTTGTGTTGTGTTGTGTTGTGTTGTGTTGTGTTGTGTTGTGTTGTGTTGTGTTGTGTTGTGTTGTGTTGTGTTGTGTTGTGTTGTGTTGTGTTGTGTTGTGTTGTGTTGTGTTGTGTTGTGTTGTGTTGTCATTTAGCCTCAAAGACTCTGCTCAGTGGAAATGTCAGGCCATTGACTATTTGTTTGGACTGTTGCTTTATGTTTTATGTCACCCAATCTGTACCGCCACTTCAATGGGTGAGACGGTACCAGACTAAATCAACCTCAGTTCGGATAGCCCCCAAGAGTATGAGATAAGGAGTACCGACGGGAATGAATGGGGCCACGTCTCCATTAGTAATGCAGATAATACTTTGCCCATAAAATAGAAATATAACTCTTCAAAACACTACATCGAGCTGCACTTTGCTGCGATATGGACCAGAGTAATTAGAAACTAATCACCATGACGAGCCAGTAATGATGCATGGGTTATTTGTTTATACCTAACTTATCTTGTTATTAATTAAATACACCTGCTCATTTGCATACATATATAATTGCATTTGTATAGTTTCAGTTTCGTGTGTATGTTCTATGTCCTGTTCAAATTGATACATGTAGTGTGAAAACACACTTGGGAATCTACACAATGAAAATGAAAGATCAAATGGACTTTTAATCTTGAGCCATATTATTATTATAGCTGTACCACAAAACACTGAAGCTCTGTTTCTTGGGTGAAGGAGAGGATCTGAAATGAACTGGTTAATTTCTGGCGTGCTACAGCGTGAAAGACGCATGTCGAGAACAATTTGCTTTTCTCATTCTTTGGTACCCACATCACTAACTGATGAGCAGAGTTTGTCAAAATGACGAAAGGACAATAAGAACAACTTTTAATATTATTGTTAATAGAAGACTTTTTGTCGAAATCAACCTGCGCAAAAATTAGTTTGGCATGAAGTTTCGACCCTTGCGGAGTCTTTCTCGACCTGCTAGATGACAACCTAACACACACAGCCATACAAATCCGGTTTGTGGGGGTACTGCTATTGTTCTATTATTCCCTTTTCTGAAGAATTCCCTTGTGGGGTCCATTGTTCCATTGTTAAAGGTACCCCGTAAGTTGGCATGTGTAAGAACACGCAAGTGTGTATACGCCTGCAATCGTGGACCTCCTATTGTCCCTCTTTTGTTTATACTCTAACTTTTTTGAAACAGCTCCCATTGGTTTTGTACACGTTTTCCAACCGTGGACCTTTCCCGAACCTTGGACCTTTCCCGAACCTTGGACCTATTGTCCTCTTTTGTTATAGGTCCCCGGTTTGAATGGGTATACCTACTCACACGCACACTCTTTGTCTCCTTCTTTATTGTTCATTTCTTGCTTTTTCTGTGTGCTTTCTACCGCTCTCTCTTTTCATCTCTTTCCACTTGACTGCTTATTATGTTACACCAGTACACACGTGGGTAGGTATCCACATTCAAACGGTGTGTGTGTGTGTGAGTAGGTAACCACATTCAAACCGGGGACCTATAACAAAAGAGGACAATAGGTCCACGGTTGCTATCACAAAGGAAAGCTTTGTGGTGCACGGTTGCTATCACAAAGAGTTGAACCTATAACAAAAGAGGACAATAGGTCCACGGTTGCTATCACAAAGGAAAGCTTTGTGGTGCACGGTTGCTATCACAAAGAGTTGAACCTATAACAAAAGAGGACAATAGGTCCACGGTTGCTATCACAAAGGAAAGCTTTGTGGTGCACGGTTGCTATCACAAAGAGTTGAACAAAGGAGGGTTCACGATTGCAGGCTGTTACACACTTCTGTGTGTTGGGAGGGGGGGGGGGGGTAATCAGCTTGTCTGGGATGTGACCGGGTATAGGGGCCATCGACTGAAGCCACACACAGGTGTCAAACCATGAGCTGAAGTCAAACTTACACTTACGTGCTGTGCCTCACCTCTACTAACAATTGTTTACGGATGGCCGCTATACTTCCTTGCAAAGTGTTCCTATAAAAGGGTCTCTGCGGTCCCATGAAACATTTTGACGACAGAGTATGACGTCATGGCCGTGACACTCCCAACATTACACCATTGGGAGTGATAATATTAAATGCAAGTAAAATGAAACCTGTGCTGTTTAACAACCTGTTGTATTTGCGTTGTCAAGTTAAAACTGTTCTGGGGGGATGTCTGCTAATTGTGCTCGATACAAGCCTTATCCAGTTCTAGCATGATTTGGAGAATTAGTAAGGAGGTGAATTTTAATCTTGTGACAATACTTCTTAAACATGCTCGAGAGTTTGAGGGAACAAAAGGCAAATCCCTCCAAAAAATTCCGAATAATAATTTAAGAAATAGAAACAAACTTTTCAGCAAACTCTTTGGTGGATTATGGGTTGGCATGGTTGGGTGTCAAGTGCAAAGCTAAGACCTGGTCCTTGATCTACATTTCAATTAATTACTTCACGCACACAGTCAGTCAGCTTACAATGGGCTTTTGTATAATAGGGCTTACTGACGACCAGGGTTGTGGAATTCGGTCACGGAGTTGTTGTTGTTGGTCGATGGGTTGGGTACAGTTTATGACAGCTTAGGTCATGTATGTAAACATTGCAGCTAGTGAACCACCAACGTAATGAGTTATTATGACCAGTAATATTCACACAAATCTACAGGAGTGTTTGCCTGTCGTCAATATACGACTACAGCCAGGTGACTAATATTAGATATCGCACACTTGTCAGAAAGGTAGGAACAGCGGGACACACACATCAATACTTTGTTCGAACAGTTGACAGTTCTGCAAGCCTTCTCCCTTGATTTGTTGGTCTGCCTAACTTGGTATGTATATATAGCCGCATTTCTTTTTTTCGATGTGGGTTTCAAACAAGAATATAAGTTTAGCTTTTATTATACAAACATATTTGAATCCTGTAGTTCTTCAAAAAGTACGGATCATTTCAAATAACAATAATCGTAAAAAAATAAATCTTACAAAAAAATGAAAAATAGGTTCGGTAGGAAGTTTGTCGGGTTTTTGTTCTATGCTTTTGGTGAAGACAGTTTTGTGAGAAGTGAGAAATTGACGATTTTCATTTATTATGTTGGGTTTGTTTTTGTCCGTGACCTTTGTACGGGGTCTTAAAGACTATACTTCAATCTTGAGATAAAAGCCAAATGTTAGTTTTGGTTTAATACAGACATAAAAAAAATTATGTCTCGTTATTCTCTTGAAAAAATTGGTTCTTCACAGCAGGGTTTGTTCAATTTTCATTATCGTAGTGTATATTCACACAATAGAACCAATGTAGGTTTTATGTTGAGCGATACAACGATCGAGTTTGCTTTTAGCGCAATATCGCGCTGAGGGCATGCTAGTTCCAGCAGGCTGGTTCCTGAGCCATCACGATGACAAGCTAAACAGGAGGGGACAGGGACCCCGATTACTAGAGAAAATAGAAACATAAATTATTCCTTCCTCAGTATCTTGAGATAAATGTCCGATGGTTTTCAGACATTAAAGGGACACGTTGCCTTTGGTCGGGCGAGTTGGTCTATGAAAAGCGTTTGAAACCGTTTGTTATGAAATGCATATGGTTAGAATGATGTTTTAAAAGTAGAATATAATGATCCACACAAATATGCCTCGAAATTGCGTGGTTTTCCTTTTACTTTGCGAACCAACACGGTCCGCCATTCTGTGGAGTCAACAATTTGACTCCACAAAATGGCGTGCCGTGTTAGTTCACGATGTAAAAGGAAAACCACGCAATTTCGAGGCATATTTGTGTGGATCATTATATTCTACTTTTAAAACATCATTCTAACCATATGCATTTCATAACAAACGGTTTCAAACGCTTTTCATAGACCAACTCGCCCGACCAAATGCAACGTGTCCCTTTAATGTCTGAAAACCATCGGACATTTATCTCAAGATACTGAGGAAGGAATAATTTATGTTTCTATTTTCTCTAATAATCGGGGTCCCTGCCCCCTCCTGTTTAGCTTGTCATCGTGATGGCTCAGGTAAGGAACCAGCCTATATATAGGCACAATTGCAGAATATCTATTATCAATAAAGCACTGTTTGCAAATTTCTTTTTAAATTTATCTTTAATGTTGTTGCATTTTCTTCCTGTTTACATTGTTAAGTGATTTGAGGCTCTATAAATTCATTATTATTATTTGTGAAACATGTTTTACACTGATTGGAACTTAAGAAATAACTATAAATAGTAAACTTGCGGGTACAATGGCCATGTGTAAAATCTCTTTTGGGAGAAGTGTTGAGCCGGTGTGGTCTCGACGTCTCCAACAGAAGACGAGCAGAGAACACTGATCAAAACGTAAAGACCACACCGGCTCTCAGAGCTAACACTTCTCCCAAAAGAGATTTACAATGGTTTTACCCGCAAGTTTACTATTTTATAGTTACTTCTTATTTTTCACACCATACAACGCTTCAAACTTCATTTGATTAGAACTACTGTTAGAAATATACCAAATTGTATAGACTCTGAGAGATGACTGAACTGACGTCATTGGTTAACCATTCATGTTTTTAGCCATTCCATGGCCTAGTTAGCTAACGTTATGGACTTGCTCTGTCAGTAATAGTAGACAATGGAATAATTAGCTGAAGTTTTAGTAGGTAGAAATAGCCTCCATGGTTTAAGTTGTGGACTTAAACTCGGTTAGCAGATCATGGAATGAGATTGTCGTGACACTTATAGGGCACCTAATCAACATGAACTTTGTCCATTATCGCATCTTGTTATAGAATTTTACACTCAGACAATGAGTGATTGTTAAGAGAGAGGAATTCAGTAATCGGGAGTGGTAAATGGTGTTGTGACTATTGACCTATAACTATTGATTAATTGGCGACTGCTGTCAACTGCGTTGATTAATTGAATTGATTTCCATTTGACTGGAATACCTTTGTATCCACGTCAGGATTGTGACACATTGAAATAACATATACTTAATATATTATCTGGAGAATCCAATGCACACAATCACCCCCATCCTATCTGAATAGTTATTTGTTCAATTAAAAATTAATATAATGTATTCACAATTCAAACCTACAGTTTCAGTCATGTCAAGGCAGAAATACGATATCAAGTCATTCCAGAAGGACGCCCTCTTAGCTCATGACAAGTAAGTTTTATCAAATCATGTTTTGAGATGCAGAAACCTGACTGAACAATGCTCTATGAATATCTTTGACTCATTGTTAGACAAAGTGTAACTTGGTTATTTGTTAACTTTTGTGGCTTGGTTATCTCCTGCGTGGGCCTTTCTATGTCGAACCATACACTGCTATGGGTTACCAATGTGTTTGATGTTTGAACCAAAAAGTGTAGAGCGCTGAATGCTCAAGACGGGAAACTGGAGCTCTAGACTTGTCTAGTGCTGGAACACTAAAAATACGCATGAGCGACATTTCAGCAAGCAGTCAGTGGCCATTGTCTACACTGATTTATTTGCCTCAAAATAGTTGCTTGCTAAAATGGCGTTTTGTGCGCATCGCACCTCAGCCCAAATCCACATCTTGCGCCTCATTAGAAGGATTAACATTTTGATCAAGAACAATCTGTCAATTTCTGCTGTACATTTGAATCTTATTATTTGTATATGGCATATTTTGTTTACTGTCTCTAACAACCCATCTATCCATCGCTTCCTAGATTACGAAAGAATCATGGCGCCCCGCCTCTCAAACTCAACAAAGACCTTACTGCGCATGCCCAGCAGTGGGCTGACCACCTGGCTTCTATTAATACAATGGTACACAGTAAACAGAAGGAGTATGGTGAAAACATTGCTATGAAATATTCCTCCGCTGGGACTGATTATTCAGGTAAGATAAAAGTGACGTGATAATTATGATTTTAGTACCTCAAATACTTTTTTTCAGCAGAGTGTGGGTTCGAGTCCCGGTCGTGACACTTGTGTCCCTGAGCAAGACACTTAACTATAATTGCTTCTCTCCACCCAGGGGTAAAATGGGTACCTGTGAGGGTAGAGATGGTTCTTGTGATTGATTTAGCTTAGTAGCGCATATATTGCAGCACAGGCTGTATACTCCCCAGGGAGCTGAGATGGTTTAAGGAATGAAATAAATGGCCCAGTGACCAGGGGTAATAATGTTAAGAAGCGCTTTGAGACGCCCTTGGGTGTGATAAAGCGCGATATAAATCCATATTATTATTATTATTTTTAGGTTAGACAAAATGCATAGGAAGGGTTGAATCCCCGCCCCTCCCACAGTGATCGGAAGACCAACGGGACCATTATTGAACAATCTGGCGTGTTTATGAATTTGGATAAGACAGAATACAGACGTTTTACAAACAAATCAGGTCTATATGATTGCAAAGATGATAGAGTAATCACTCGGCCCCAACGGTCTCATCCAAGACCGCTGGGATGGGCTGACGAGCGTGTTCGCTCAGCCCCACCAGTCTCATCCAAGACCACTCGGATGGGCTGCTGAGCGTATTCGCTTGGCACAACCGGTCTTATGCAAGACCGCTGGGGTGGGCTAAAAGCTTATTCGCTCGGCCCCACCGGTCTCATCCAAGACCGATGAGATGGGCTAACTGAGCTTGTTCTCTTAGCCCCACTGTATCTCACGATAAATTATGATAGCGCATGGAGGCTCTATGGATAATGTAAACGATCTTTAAACAAAAACGTTGCGATCATGACTTTTTTAGTACAAAAAAGAAACAACAATTATTTGCAATGAATTAACAGAATTAATAGAATTATTATTGATAGCCGAGTCTTTCATAAACAGGAAAAGGTGCGACTGGATTAGGTCAGTGAGAATGGTCCAATGCGCATGTGCATACGTCAGTCCATCCCCAGGCACCTTTGGATGAGGTGCTGGGACTGAGAAAACATTAGAGTAGAGGTGTTTCCAGACGTTATACATTTAATACGAAATGACGTTTTAAACCTCCCCAATTGGTCAGGTCAGGAGGCAACTGATGATTGGTACTCTGAGGTGCAGAAATACAATTTCAGCAAACCTGGATTTCATTCGAGTACAGGTAAGACTCTACACATCATTTTCCCCCAAACTCGAGTCGTAGATTTCTCACGTGACAGTCATTCGTCTTGATTCTCCTTGTGGTTTTGATAACTTCATTTACTAATTTGTTAGTCTTGTTTCAAGAAGTTACACAGTAAACTCTTGCCTCTACCCACAGGGCACTTTACTCAGGTTGTATGGAAAGATACCAAGGAGCTTGGCATTGCTAAGGCCATTGCAGCAAGTGGTCACGTCTACGTGGTAGCTAACTATAGACCACTGGGAAACGTGTTGGGTCGATTCCCTGAAAACGTCTTGCCTCCAAATATTACGATGTCTAAAGAGAAAGACGATAAGCTGAAGAAGAAGAAGAAGAAGAAGAAGGAGAATTTTTTCGGACGAATGAGGAGGGGGTCGACCAGTTCTAGCAGTAGTAGTTCCAGTAGTAGTGATGATGAGAAGAGCAAGGTGAAGAAAAACTTGTATTTGCATCTTGAGATAATAAGCATTAAATCAAAATATACATCTTGTATACAGCAATCCTTCACCGATCTTGAACTCTTGGTGGCAGCAGATATGCCTCCATTACTGCGGTGTACCTGGGTGGTACTGCGCTGCCTAGCGACTGGTATAAGGTTTGGGCTACACGGCGATCATTTGATCAGTCGCGGGTTATTGGACTTTCACTTTGCAAATCGCTTAAACCCGTCGCTAGGCAGCGCAGTACCACCCAGGTACCACCGCAATAATGGCGGTATCTGCTGCCACCAAGAGTTCAAGATCGGTGAAGGATTGCTGTATAGCATGGTCTCCATCAGGATGATCGTTACAGCGTTAATATATAAAAACCATCATCAGGAAAACATCACAACTGTTTTCATTTCATTTCATTTATTATGGTTTTGAAGCCAATTAGGATTCTCAGAAATACGAGCTTAATTACCGTACTAGCCAAGAACTGAACGAAAAGGAGAAGACAAGGAAGGAAGGTTCGGTTCTAGATGTGGGAGGAAAACCCCAGGGAATTATTCCAGGGAAAACCCCCGCAATCAGGCAGGGATTGAAAACCAAATCCACATGGGTGCCTCCGGCGGGATTCAAACCTGGGTCAAAGAGGTGGAAGGCGGGTAAAGAAACCACTAACTCAACCTGACAATTGTTTTTCAATGTGTTATATTTTCCAGTTCGGTCTCAAAAAGAATGGAACAAGTAAAGACAAGATCAGCACTAAATTATCCAAGTCCGAACTGAAACAATTCCAAAAGGACGCCTACTTTGTTACTAACGAGTATCGATCTAAGCACGACGTTGATAGGCTGGGGCTGTCAGATGACTTATGCAAGACTGCACAGGATTGGGCAGAGTATCTTGCCAAGAAAGACTTATTTGAACACAGCAAATGCAGGGATATTGGTGAGAATGTGTTGATGCGTTATTCATCAGCTACTACTGAATATTCAGGTCAGTTCAACAGAATAATTATAGTATGACACCGGGATTGGACACCTTCTGGTGAAGAACCGACATTCGAAGTCGAGTAGCACACCATTGCAATTGATTAGTAATTAGTTAAACTCACAAAATGACGCTTTACAATTCTAGACCATACGTATGTAATCAAGATTGCATGATATGCAGATGTGGAAGACAAAGACTGTTCTTGTCCAAAATCATTTCCAATTGTTAATTAACTTTAGCCCCCCCCCCCCCCAACTTTGCTTTTTCTCAACAGGCAAAGAAGCTTGTGACCAATGGTACAGTGAGCTCAGTGTGTATGACTTCAAGAATGCAGGATACAGCAGTGGCACAGGTTCGAGACCATCATTTCCTATAGACCTTATGCATATGACGTCATTTGAGTAGGGCGCCCTCGCCTAGAGGTCAAAAGGAAGATGTCCATTGGCCAGTCCTGTGCGCCCCGCGTACAAATCAGCGCGTTTCCATTGTTTCATCATCAGTTTATCTCTAAGATGGCGGCTTGGTGACGTCAATGCATAAGGTCTATTTACATGTATTTATTTCATAAGAATGTCTTATTAAAAGTACCGAAGACGCTCCTGAATTTAGTCTTGGTGTTGTTAGAGTAGTTCGTGGATGATAGCGCCCTCTAGAGGAAATTTTGACAATTCAAAACGAGATGGTCTTGCACCAAAACTAACCTGAACTGTGTGCTATCTATTCTGTCTTGAGAAAGACTACAGCTGAGCAAAGAACCGTTGCCAACATGTATGACCATGCTTGTCTTTTACAGGTCATTTTACTCAGATGATTTGGAAAGGTTCAAAGGAGTTTGGCATCGGTAAGGCCATTGCTAAAACCGGTAAAGTGTTGGTCGTTGCACATTTTCGACCGCCAGGTAATGTTGTGGGGCAGTACGATCAGAATGTGTTTCCCCGGAAAGATGGCTACAGACCGTCTAGTGCAGTTCACTCCTCCAAGGTAAGGGTTTGGCAGTTACCGTGTCTTGTCCACTGTAGAATCTGGTTGTACATAGGCCCTGTTAGGTGTAATTGTTTATGTGTATCTATAATTGTATGCATTGATCTAATTCATCTGACGTCACAATCATAATACTCATTTGTTGCGCCATTTTGAATGTCAATGTCCCCGTGAGTTGTAGTGTGTGCAATTAAGGCAACGCAGCGTGTACACGTTTTGACTAGCACATTATTCTATCTTTTACATCCCTGTAAATATATCTTTTGTTCTTTCCGTAATCCCTTTACTTAACACCCTCCCATAGAATTTGTACACAAAATTCCTTGTAGAGAACCCTGGTCTTTAGAATTCCCCAATGGAGAGTTTTTGTTATCGCGATTTTTTTCCCCCTCACTCTCCTTAAGGTATTGAATATTGAAAACATGGCAGCAGTAGCCGCTCATGACGTCAGTGTATTAGGGCTTCATTTAATGATTTTTTTAAATTATTTTCTATTCACATAATTATAACTGATACAAACAAAGGATTTAAACTTATTACAGGGGACACGTGCCGCTCGCAGTACTCATTATGCTGTTGAAGACCATCCTAAGCCTGCGCCCGATAGAAACATGAACACTGCAATTCGACAGGTAAGTCATAAGAGTTTTATCGGGTCTGCTTTTCTTTAGTAGCGCCCCCTCTACTCAAGTTTCTCAGGCGGTAAAGAATTAGCCTGAACATCTGTGGCTCGTGAATAACGCCAAATACCAGCCTGACTGGATATTGCCAGAAGTACCTTTGACCCCGCATTCATTTTACACACAGATTCGTAGTCAGTTCACAGATACATCCAACAAGTGCACGATGCAAACTTTATGCACACGCTGCATGCAGACGACCGATCACCTCGGACCTCGACCAATCATAACACAGATATGGAAAGCTTACGTCACAGCACGTTTATCCAATTAAATCAATATCCAATTAAATCAATGGGCCTGTAAGACCAGTACCTGTCTTAATCCTTGTGGATAATGACATGGGACCAGTCTAATAAAGTATCAGTATCCGATTGTGAACACAACTTTTAAAAGGCTAAGTTTCCTCTTTTCACAATAAAATAAAGACCGATGTTACAATTTGTCTTTCCCTAGTTTAACGCAGTCAAACTTCAAGGTCCTGACCCTTCACCTTCTGATTTGAGGAAGTTCCAACAAGACAGTCTGGACTCACACAACAAATACCGATCACGTCACGGTGCTGCCCGCTTGAAGCGATCTGATGAGCTGACGAAGAGGGCGCAAGACTGGGCAGCTCATCTTGCTGAGAAAGACTTGTTTAAAAATAGTGGCCAGTCAGATGTTGGTGAAAACATCGCTATGCATTACTCCAGCACCAGTACAGAGTTTTCAGGTAATCAAATTCCCTTAATGTCTGAAAAATGTATTTCTTGTGAGTTATTACGGTTGGTATTTTGTTTGTTGTAGGCTCCATTAAACGCAGATTCCTCCTTTTTAGCTATTGGCCCGGTCCACCATTTTGTAGAGCCACACTTTTGACTTCACAAAATGGCGGACCGTGATAGTTCACGAATGAAAAGGAAAACCACACACTTCGAGGCATATTGTGGGAATCATTATATTCTACTTTTACATCATCTTTCAAACTGTAATCATTTAGTAACAAACGCTGTTTATAGCCCAAAAGCGCCCAATCCAAGGAAACGTGTCTTTTTGAAACCAACAGAAGCCTTGTACCTTTATTTCAAATCCTTGCTCTTACTAATTATGTACATTCGTTGTGAAATTATTCACCAGGTGACGAAACATCTGAAATGTGGTATCGACAAGTCAGCAAGTATAACTTCAAGAAACCTGGTTTCACATCAGGGGCAGGTGAGGATCCCAAAGGACACTAGTTCTTATTCAGGATACCAAGATTGATACATTTGTGTATAATTTTACTTTCTTTGTGTGCTAACCATTCTTGCAAATGACTTAAACAAACCCGGTTTCACATCAGGCGCAGATGAGAAATACTAATTGGGAATCTAACCACATTTGGTCATTATTAAAACGCTACCCGTGTATAATCCTACATTCCAATTGTTTAACTACTGTGTGATATCATTCGTATTTAGGCCACTTTACCCAGATGGTATGGAAGGACACTAAGGAGATGGGTATTGGGAAGGCAATCACCAAGGAAGGCAAAGTCATCCTAGTCGGCTTCTACCGCCCCCCAGGTAACGTCATGGGAGAGTTCGAAGGTCAAGTGTCAAAGGAGAAATAAATCTGACCCCATGAGGTCAATAGGTCAAATCTTAATCGAACGAAGTTCTCACCCCACCGATTAAGAATGAGTTAAAAACAATGAACTAATTTCAATAGTGATTGACTTTTTCCGTTTGGTTTTCTATTACATGGGGGAAGGCAAAACTAGAGTTAGCTTTTGACAGACTCGGGATGTTTAGGTGATTTAAAAACTGTCAAAGTCTATACACCCATTTTACCGTGGTCTAGTGTGGTTAGACTATACAAGGGCTTGCAAAGGTTGAGGGTGTGGGTTCGAATCCTACCAAGCTTAACGCTGATTTCACAATACTAGAATAAGTATTATAATTGCCGTCTACTAGTTACTGAATCAAAGTTTCTCGATTGCTGTGCGATTTAATAACTATATACGTTAAACTAATGTCTTCTTTATGTAAGGGATTGGCTGTTGGCAGCTTTTTGTTTATATCGCTTGCAAACAAACATACGAACAAACAAAACAAACCTCATTATAAGCCTTTGGAAAAAGACTATTATATAGGTGTATATTCTGAAATTCATAAAAGTGCTGATTATGCAAAATTATAATCTCATGAATAATGCATAATATATCCAAAAAGGGTTATCGTGTAACTTAAGTCATAATATCTAGGCAACTGTTCAAGAGCCAGATTGATGTTTGTTGTTTTTTAGTAGTTTTGTATCTAAATGTTCGTTTTTTTTAATTGTTTTTAATCGGATTAAAATAAGAAAGGGTATATTTGTTCCTTAATGTATAGCTTCCAGACAACTTTCAAAATACAAAAACTAATAATTGTTGTGTTGATACACAAACTGGTTAATGGGCCGTCCGTGGGCATCGAGAGGTCCGCACAAGAATCCGAAATAGCGCCCTCTTGCAAATCTAGGGAAATCTTACTCGCAGTTAAGCGGAGCGCCGTGACGCATAATATGTTACTGTCTAATTTGCCTGAAATACTGTGCAAGTCTCGCGCGTTATCGACATTTCGGGACCAAGTTAGTCCTAACGAGTATTAGCCTACGTGTACACGATTCCGTTTCTTCAAACAATACTTTAGTTCCCCAAGTTTTGATTTTGTTTTAATGTTTTAAAAATGAATTATTTGTATTATACGAACATTGAAATTGTATATAATTATAAGACATTGCATAGGTTATTCTATTTCACGAAATTTGTATAATTTGAATGTTATTGTGAACTACTCTTCTCGAAATAAAACATATACACAAATTACTATCAAAATAAAGGAGAGTTTTAAAAGAAGATTTGATTAAAGATTTGAAGAAACTAATTATTTAACTTCGTTCCCAGTGGTGTTCGATGTCGCCGCGCCATACCCCATATTTCTTTGCCCAGGAGAGGTATTGATACGGCGCACTGCCCGTGGTAGCGAGGCTGCTATATTTTCCTCGAATTCTATATTTACCAGATTGGAAACTCAGCTGTAGAGAATTTGTTTTGAAGTTTAATTTTTTAGAAAAGCAAAACAATAATTTTCACGTTTCTGAGCCTGTTGGCTTCTGTAGACAAGTAGGCTATTGACATAACTCTTTGATAACCCTATTCAAAAATGAAAAATACTGGTAGCACTTAACCTTGCATAATGCCGTTGCTCACTTATTGAGTGTCTGTTTTGAGTGGCGGTATACTCTGCCTTTTTGTTTTATCTGAAAAATTATAAGTTCCCAACTACACCTAGCCAAATAGCATGCCAGTTGTCTTGTTATACCATCAGGTTTTTTTGTTCACTAAAAGACTAATTAAATACACGTGGTTCTTATGTATTAGTTAGTCTGTAATTGTTTCCACTATTTTCATTTGTTCATCCACCAGACTAATACAGCTATCTCTAGCATAATTTCGGAAGGAAACATTTCAGATAATAAAGGGACATTTTGTTATTCAATAATGGACCAATCTGATCATTGACAATCCTATTATGATGACTTTGCATCTCTATTTATAGTTAATAGACAGTGAGTACCTTTAAGTACTCAGTCTAGCCATATGTCTCTAGACACAAGTCAAGCTGCTCAGTCAAGCATAGCTAATCTATGGGGTCTTAATGATGCTGATCTACCTAGTGTAGTAGCCCGAATCGGCTCCTTATCCAAAATACATGTTGAAAAGAGAAAACTGGTTTGCGTAAACACATAATATATAGAACAACAATAATCCAGGGTCCAAATTGAGTTTACTAATAGTGAAACGGGGCTAAATTGTGACATAGTTGCTGCACACACTTTTGTCAAATAATGTGCATGTGGTGAAAAATGAATATGAGTTTCGCATTGAGGGGCTGTAATTTTCTAAATGGATGATGGAAAACCCAGTGCAGTGTTACAGTTTCAAGTACCACTCTACAGTATACACGCCTGCAGTGATAGTATGGCGTGATACAGTAGTTAAAGAGTGCACTCAGCTGGCGAACCAGTTAAAGGTTAAAGCTTAACCGTTTAATTCAAAATGGTGTAAGGTACACGTGTTAGATACAATTCTATTTTGACATTGTGCTGCCAATAACATATTTTGGATGCGAACACACAATATATTTTAACTCTAATGAAGTCCGGTGAAATAAAACCAAAGGCTTTGCGTTCTCAAGGAACTACCGGCCCTACAGTTCACTCATCCATTCAAAATGTACATTCACATCGTCAATGGAGGTGAGTGTTACATTACATTTAAGTTTCATGTTATATGCAGTCAGTCGATTGGAAATTAGATTCTTTAACTGATTGCATGAATGATAATTATAAAGCATGCATATCAGGTTATTCACCCACTGATACTACCTACGGCCATGTTTTGTCTCTATAGTATTAGGGATTATTAAGCTTCGCTTGAAGAAAACTCACAGTAGGGCTGACTGGTTAACAACAGTTTTAATTGTACACAAGAGGAAAAAAGCGCAGTAGCAGTGGAACCAATAAGGATTTGGCCACTGTATACTGACACATGGCGGACCACTTATTGGTAAGTGTCGTCCAACAGTAATGTAATTCATTAACTTAAAGATATGCAGTATATAATACCCGGAGGCATTATTATTCATAGTAAATACAAATCACTTTTAAGAAAGAAAATGAGCTACGGTATGCATTCAAAATCGCCGAGTCTTTGGAACAGCGTTCACTGCAAATACAACCCTTTCGACGTTTGTCATTCGTTCAGACCATTTTTTGTGTGAGGACAATCAGTTTTACGAAATGTGTCTATATTCGAACGTGTTTCAGAGTGAAAAGATTTGTCACAGATAAGGAGCTTTCCCGCGAAGAGCCTTTCGACTATTAATTGTAAAAAGTTTAAAGCATTGTATTTGATAAAACACGCTTATTTCTGGGTTGAACAAAGACAAATTTACTAGAGAAGGATTTGAACCTGCGACCTCCGGATTAACGTGCCGGCGCTCTACCGACTGAGCTATTTTGCTCTAATGTTGGCGGTCTCCATAAATACAATAACTTTGTTCGGGGGTGCCAGTCAGAAGACATTCAACCCGTAACTGCCGTGTAGCCAGGGATCACACCTAAGTTTACGAACCTTGGAAGCAGCTGGAGAGGAATCACCTTTAAAAGGATGCGACTTCTTAATTCAAATATCAAAAAATAAACCAAAAGGAAAAGTTACTAATTGAAATTTGTTTTTATTTACTAATAGGCCTAGATATTAAAACAACTTTCGGTGATTTGAGTCAAATTCTAACGATAGCAAAAAAAAAGTCGCTTCCATGGTTGTATCGTAAACTTAGGTGTGATCCATGGGTATACGGCAGTTATAGAGGTTGATTGGCTTCTGACTGGCACCCCGAACAAAGATATTGACAAATTATAGGGAGACCGCTAACATTTTGTAAAGTGCCGTTATACGTTAATCCGGAGGTCGCACGTTCAAATAGTCAAATTGTCTTTGTTCAACCTCATTTAATAATAGAAGGAAAATGTCCACTCTCCCTCGATCCCACCTTGGATGTTCCTTTTAAGAGATTAGTTGAACATTTGTCAACATAAAGATAGTGCCATAAAACATCGCTATAATGACGATGGCCAGAGATAGTTATGAATTGCCGTTTATCATACACCATGGTGTAACCATGCCAGCAAGATGAAAAATTCAACACTCCCTACTCATATGACATACATTATTAAGTCAGTTGCCATAGGGGGAGACACAAATGTACCAATTCCAACTAGGCCCACGAGAGCAAGTACTTGCCACCAGTCGTACTCTGTAAATTATTACAAATTACCGTATGGTAGTTTTTAGTCAGTTTTGAAGTATCAATTCAAATTAATCATTGGATGTATTGACAGCCCAGCTAGCTATGACCAGATTAATTTCCAAAACTATTGCTCACATTTCCCCAATAAACAGCAAAATGACAGGGATAAATCTTGTTACACTGTTAGTGTTACGCAGCTGCAAGTCTAGTTTTGTTATCAGATTAATGTAATTCACAATGTCTAACATGCCAACACGCAAACTAGCTTAGGGACCCTTGACATACAAAGTATCTTGCAAATACCTCCAATCCCTAAATATTTGCAATTCCTAGTTGGATGAATAAATCTACATATTGAATATCGAGTTATCTGATTATAAGAGTTGCGATTTATACCACGAAGTCGTCACAAGAGAGCAAAACCACGATGCGACCATCGTCGTCATGTTCCCTGATATGCAATAGCAGAGACAAGTGTATAATATTCAATCGTACTAAACGGGGTCAGACTATTGCTTCTTGTATACGTCTCAGCCTCTTTGCGGCTTTGGCTGTTGCTAAGGGCAGCCTATGTTTCAACGCATGTTAAAACTGTCATCCAGCCACAGCCACAGCCGCTAATTCGGTAATATTCTTTTATTGGCAGAAACACCTTTGACTGCGGGGTGGTAAAAGTGAATTCAATTTCGATGTGTAAAACAATGAATATACAACGGGTGCTTGAAAATGAATTTGACAAACTGCACTTCCAGAAATAAACACATTATTTTTTTTCACATACTGGTGTGTCCTTTTCTGAATCGTTGAAACAGAAATGAATCATGATGAATACAATACCAAACACTCTAAACACTTCCGGGTCAGGATTGAATAGGATCCTAGTCCCGTGAGGCCCGACCCATGTCTGTGTCAGTATGACCCGGAATCTGTGTCCAAAAGACGCAGAATCCGAGTTAAAATCCCCCATGTTTTAAAGGCAAAGTATACCTTTGGTTTTGGAACCGTTAGATTGTTTTAATCCTGTATACAAGTAGGTATGTACAATAAAACTAACCTGTGAAGATTTCACTTCAAAAGGTGGTCGCATTTTTGAGATATCACCGAAAAACCGGAGCGAATAATTATGTCCACAACGGAAGAATATTCCCTATAGGAATACACAATCTGAGAAACGTTTCTTACAGAAACGCTTCTCAGATATCTGATATCTTTTTCCATAACCCCATTACTTCGAACTGAAAAGATTCTCAAAATGCTTTATACTATCGAAAGCTGCTGTACTTCTTACCACGTAAGTTTTTATTGCCATTAATTCTCAAAGTCATTACCAAACGTATACAGACCCTTTAACCATACTTTCCTTGTCAGCCTGAATTGTAGGCACGCATTGTACAGAGGTGCGTTCCGCGTGGTGCAAGGGGTAAAAAGGCAATCTTAAAAATATACCGCAATGCATCTTGGGAAACCGAGTATAGCTCAAGCTGCCAAGATGGACACAACGCTGTAGTTTACATGTAACTATGCAAGAAATTACAGTTGTGTGCTGCATTGCTACAAAATCAGCACGCCATGATGGTTGCCGGTGTTACTTGGACTTGGATTTCACCCAGAAATCCTTGCACGCCGACCATGCGCAATGGGACAAGCATATGGGCTAATAGAACGGATCTCTTAGAATAATTCCCTATAATAAGTCAATACTTTACAAAATTAAAGTCAGCAAGGAGGAATGATGGAGTGGGTTGGATCATCATTTTGTGGTCATGCTGTCACGGTTTGAATATTATACTGCGATGACTTAGTGCAGAACGATATTGCATTCAACTTAAAGGTACAGTAGGCCTGCAGTAAATTCATTCCCATCCTCTAGTTTTCACTAAACACACAAACATTTTTATTAAATTCTGTGGTCATGTTTGAGGGAAAACAGCAAACAGTTCACTTTTAAGTTAAAGTAAAGTTCAACTTATATGTAATGTTCAGTAAGTTCATTCCCGCCCTTAGTTTTTACTAAACACAAGAAACAAAGACCCTGTGAAAATTTGAATCAAATTCCACGGCAATTTTTAGGGGAAAAAACAAGAACAGTTTGCTTTTAAGGTGAAGTACAGTTCAACTTAAAGGTACAGTACAGTAAATTCATTCCAACCCTTATAGTTTTCACTGAACAGACGATACAAAGACCATTTAAATTATTTTTTATCAAATTCTGTGGTTATGTTTTAGGGAAAACAACAAGAACATTTCTCGTTTAAGGTGAAGTACAGTTCAACTTAGGGGTACTCTACAGTAAATCCCTCTCCACTCATTAGTAATTATTAAACAGACGATACTAAGACCGTGTGATTCAAACAAATATTATAAACAAATAAATCAAATTCTGAGGTCACGTTTTCGGGAAAACACAGCAAACACAGTTTACGTGTTGTCTGTGATTTTGTGCACGTTCATATAATCATAAAAGCTGCAATTGAAATAAGAACTTGAAAGATCTTCAAAATGCTATTTCCTCAACTTTGACGGGTATTTCAGATAGACGTATCCCTCTGGAGGACTGTTACTTACGTCTGTACTGCTCCTACATGCTTAGGGCTACATTTAGGTCAGGCTTCATTCGGGTACCAAATCGGGGCTACATTAGGTCGGGGCTACACTGAGGTAAAGTTTTGGGGCTACATTTAGGTCAGGCTACCTTTATGGCTCGGGCTACATTTAGGGGCCACACACGCTTCTGAACTTGATTTCAAACTAGACTTTTCCCGAACCATTACCAGTCTATGCATTGTTTTTAAGGTAAACAATATTCAAATTTGTAAAACTTTAGTTGCATGTAAACAGGTGCCCTTGAGTCGGTTTACTTTCTCTCAATCTGTGTACACCTTTGTCTTATGGTAAAAATGTATTCCATTGAAACTTTGAAAACTAACAAAATTTACCATGAAGTTGCTTGATCGCAATTATCGTCACGCGTACCACGAAGTGACCTATCTCGTTCACAGCCCCCGAAAACGTGTTCGGAGAAAATCGCGATTAAAGTTGCACTACTTTTCAAAGTGCTGCTTCGGGGTATACTTAATATGTTTGTTTTATTTTTTTAAGACAACAATCAAGCTGAACACTTTATTCGTGCATAACTGTCAGAGTGTTTTCATTCTTGCAACTATTTTAATTAGTAATTAAGTCCTAAACACATACGTCACTTCGTGGAAAAAAAGCGAGTATTGCCCGCAGAGCGTTGTGTACAAACACATTGCATATTGAGACCTATCGCGATAGGTCACTTCGTGAAAATACTACGCTTCCAGATAGGTCACTTCGTGTCACACACGCGCGATGGAGTGTGTCGTAACGCTTTGTTTATCATTGGTGAAGTAGCGCGTCGAGATAGGTCACTTCGTGGAAATACAAAGCGGCAAATCTAGTGACACGTCGTTTTTACTAATTTATAGTGTAATTACGAAACAATTAAGTATTAGGTATTCAAACTTGCTGAAAATGTTAGCAGTATTGAGTATATTAATAATTTGTATAAATTCCGATTTGCAAAAATTTATTATTTTTGACAGATAGGTCACTTCGTGGTACGGTACGCGTGACGTTATGACCGTGAATGTGACGTTATGACCGTGAATGTGACGTGTGCTTCATTCCTGCAGGGTTGTCCGATTTTTAAGCACACAGTGAGCTGCCAGCAGTTAGTTTTTATCAATCATAATACAGAACTGTAAAGTAGCCATTGTTTTAAAGGGTTTTAGTCAAGTTGGTTTACTTGTACCTGTAGCTAATACAGATCCTGAGCTCAATCGACAGTAATGCACATAGGAAAAGCTTGTTCCCGTTTGACTTGCATAATTACAATTGCAAATTGTCGCACCTCTTATTAACGTAGCGATTAGCCACAGGGCTGTTCTCTTTCCAGTGGGTCAAATTACATCACCTCTAATGAGACAAGAAGCTGGATAAAAAAAAGCTGGATAAAAAAAAGCGAGACAGAAGTCAGGCTGGATCCCTCCCAGGGGAAAAACGAAACTCAAGTCCCGCTACTTTTGAGCCGAAGGTGTTCCCTAGAAAATTGCTCGCGGAAGGAAGCAGGTTTCCTTTACAAACTGTACACTTTATTAGAACGGAATAAACTCGAGTCAAGTTACCGGAACGATATGTTAGGGGGCCGTACCTTGCTAGCCGAAGGTCAGAAAAAGGCATTGGGACAAATTACAAGAAGATACTTTTGAAAGAGATATCTCAATATATTGAAGATACTCTCGTTATCATGGCACGTTCTAGAAGATGATATTTCAACATCGGCGGGAATGTATTGACAAGGGTTGAAAATGTGCTGTACTTTTTGGTATTGTTCCCTTTAAATCCAGCTACAACTGAGGGAAACATAATCCTGTTGGATGAAAATGAGGTTAATGTATTAACAGGAACTAGTGTTCCCTATACTTGATTTCTGATGACGCTGAGGTTTGATTTGGTTTATTTGTACGGATAAACTTCTTATACAAAAAGGAGGCTTGAGAATCTACGACAGTCAATACGGAAATGGGTTTGGATTTATTATTTAAAGGGAGGGTATAGGCCTACCTATAAAAGCTTACTTGGTAATATTTGGTAAAGAGCACAGGAGAGCTGTTGATATTATAAAACATTGTAAGAAACGACACTTTTTGAAGTAATGTAGTTTTAGAGAAAGAGGTGATTTTTCACCAACAAATGTGAATCTGAGAAAGACTGCAAGGCATGAAGCCTTTCCCCAGGCATCTGAAAGCACACAATTCTATACGCAATGAGAGTTGTTTTTCTTTTATTGTTTCCTTGCAATTTCGATGACCAACTGAGCAAAAATTGTCACGGGTTTGTTATTCTATGCATATATATTGTTTGGATACACAAAGTGAGGATACTGGTCTTTGACAACCAAAAGTATACCCTGCCTTTAAACTACGTTTGTCTTGATCGGCTTACGGTAACTTGACAATCTTCAAAAATTGGAGGCGTCTAACAGTGCCCGTAAATACGAGATTCGATGTAATTGATTGAATCAAATATGACATTTATTGGGCAGCATGAACGCCTTACCTTGTTTCACACTCAACTCATCTCTTTGTAAGTGATTTGGACATGGGATTTAAACTGAAAATCACCCTTGCATTGTTACACAAAAAGACTCCCATCCATTTAGCATGTGTTCTGTTTTACTGCGGGACTCACTGAGCATACAATGCTGTTTGAACTACATGTCAAGGAAATCAAAATGAAGTCTGACCATGTAACTGTTTGATGCAAGATTGTAGATGACTCTAATATCTTAATGTTTACAAGTTATGCTTAATAGGCCCTTTTCATGATTTTGCCATATTTTTATTATGAAGTATTCCCATCGTTGTTGGCATGGCATTATCTGCAGAGTGGAAACAGCAGAACAAAGGAACACAAAAGAAAAACAATTCTGTGCTCACATTGCAACCCTTTGTATTTTTGTGTGCTCACTTTTTTTCGTGAGCTCAGTCAGTGGAGTGAGTTAAGTTACGGGTATACAAAGGGGCAAAGGAAAGTCCTCATCATTGATAACAATGTAATAACGTATGCTTTCGTACTATTCAAAAACAAAATAAGCAAGTTCGCCCCAAACTAGGCAAATATTATTTACAATACTCAAGGGAGCTGAAGGTAGGAATAGATCTCCCTCTTTAAAAACAGTCCAGATAGACCTTATTGCATATGACGTCATTTGAGTAGGGCGCCCTCACCTAGAGGTCAAAAGGAAGATGCTCATTGGCCAGTCTTGTGCGCCGCGCGTACAAATCAGCGCGTTTCCATTGTTTCATCATCAGTTTACCTCTAAGATGGCGGCTTGGTGACGTCAATGCATAAGGTCTATTGTAGGATGGAGGAACATGCACCAGGCAAGGAGTTCCAAAGAGATGCAGTATTTGTAATAAAGCTTCTGAAATGGCTCTTTGTTCTATCTCAGCAAAGCAAGAGTGAATGGCAGGAAAGAAACAGAAAGCCTGGATCAATTTCACAAAGCACTAAGACTCATCGTTTAAATGAGCTGTCAGTATCACCATAGTAATTTATATTGCGACATTACACTTTGCTTAGCAATTAAGAGTTAAAGGTGCTGCATACGTTTGGTAATTGGAGCCTACTGATTGTGTTAATCCTATATAAATGTAGGTACATACAATAAAACTAACCTGTGAAAATTTCACTTCAAAAGGTGGTCGCGTTTTTGAGATATCACCGAAAAACCGGAGCGAATAATTATTTCCACGCAGGAAGAATATTCCCCATAGGAATACACAGTCTGAGAAGCGTTTCTGACAGAAACGCTTCTCAGGTTCAAATTTTGGGGAATAAAAAGTGATATATTTTTCCATAACCGTAGTACTTCGAAGTTAAAAGTTTCTCAAAATTCATTATACTACCCAAAGCTGCTGTACTTCTTACCAAGTAAGTTTTTATTGCCATTCATTTTCAGAGTCATTACCAAACGTGTACAGTGCCTTTAAGATCACTCTCAGTTCTTTGTAAAATCGAGCCCAGTTTTCACGCTCAAACATCCTGATAGGAGGAATTAGGTCGGACGCACTGGTGGCACACTAATGATGAAGGTGACCGTGAAAGACGTCGCGGGTCAGCCAACGACTTTGAGAATTCACGATCTTGATTCACCCCCTGGAAAGTAAATAGCACGAGTAATATTATTGGTTGGTAACCCACTCTAGTGACAGGTGGAAGTGATGGTTCATGTATCTTGCTGTATAGAGCAGTGATATTCCGCTGCAAAAAGGTTTACCAACCATATGCTCCTTCCACTCTTAACGGGTCATACTTGACCATGATCTGAATCACTTAGGGCCAGTATGTCAAGGGCCCAATTTCATAGAGCTGCTTAAGCACAAAAAGTAGCTAAGCACAACAACATTTCGCTTACCAGAATAAGGTTACCAGCCAAACTACCATGTCACATGTACAATTGTTGACTGGTATCCTGCTCATTTCTGCTTAGCAGACAATTGTTAAGCAAGATTTTCTGCTTAAGTAGCTCTATGAAATTGGGCCCAGGTCTGTATGGCTGAACAAAATTGCTGACTTTGAATTCCAATCTATGAGTAATGATATTCCGGGTCATCTCGACTCCAGTATGAGTCAGACGGATCCAAAAATGGATCTTGCCTCATTGAGACCAAAGGGACATTTTCTGCGTGGTTTCATATAGGAAATCAACACACCGGATCAAAACATAGGCCAATTATTTCTGAATGCTTCGCAAGCTGTGACAGCTCCTCCATCATTTATGTAATAAGAATCTGCATAAACCCGTCAGGCAGTATTCACTCTCTGTGACTCCAATGGAGACCGTTCAATATAGAGTTAGGTAAAAACTCATCATAACATCATCCACCTCAACAGAAACTACAATAAAGCTCGTTTGACTATTCCTATACTATACCTAACCTCCCAATATTAGCCCAGAGTGTGGAAATATCGACTCACATCTGCATGATGCACGTGATGTGAAACAAAGTAAAAAGATAGGCTGAACCGCCATCTTTTATATACGCCACAAAGACATTTTCTATGTTGTAGTGAATGGGCGTATAATTGGATACGCGGTATCTTGCATTTTATGATTGCTGATTTGACTTCCACTCCGCGCAGCAGGTGTGACGTCACAATCATCGTGACATTAGAATATGCAATTTTTATCGAACGAATCACTATGTTTTCACGGCAAAATGGTACCGGTAGAGAAAATAGAATTACCAGGAAACAACGTAAAACGACAACTGTGACCTCTGGTGATTAACTCGGACTTAGCGAAACATTCGAACAAAGCGAAAGCTATAAAGTGAGATCTGACCATCCTGTGTACGGATCGTGGATATACATAGTGTGCCTCATTGCGCACACAGCTAACCAAATTGAGTTGAGGTTTGGAATGGTCAGTCAACCTTCTGTTTGAGTATACAGTGAGGAATTGAGATAGCTACCTCATCAGAAGCTTGACCAGAAGCTGGGTTATATCCTCTAGGCTCATTCCGAGAAGTTAAAAGGGGAAAAAACACCTCCCTCCCTTAATTTCACATTAAGGAGAGCACAAACAAACACTACTTGCTGGCAGAAGTAGGCAGGCATACAAGGAATTACGATCTACATTGGAATTATCGATATCTCACCGGCAAACACAAGCCCGACGGCGCGTTTCATCGCCTGGCTGACTTTAGGGGATGGAGTACCCGTAGTGTGCAGTGGAAAGAAAAGGAGCACGCTGGAGGACTGGGAGACCACACTGGCGTACAGTTCAATAAGTGTATTCTGGTTAAAGGGGATTGTAGCAGATCGACAGGAGCAGTTACCTGCCGCCCAGGTTTCAACGGACGTAGTATCCCTAAGAAAAACAAGCCGAAGGATTAGTGATTGACGCTGATTGTAAATATCCGCTGGTGACGACTCGGAAAGGATTATAGCACTCAGCAGGGAATTGTTTTACATTAGTAGTATAAGGTAAGCCGTGTTGTTGTTAAACTGTAGTTTCCCTTTTTTGTGATGTTTTGATTCGTTACCAGTTTGAACGGCACGCGTTTTACATTTACGCTTAAAAACATTTTACGCTTAACTCCAGGCAATGTTTGTGGTGTAAACGTTCAGAAGCGCATACTATATACTTGATATAATATCTTAACATTGGCATCAAAATGTTATAAACTTGAATATTATTTTACGCGTTCAAACAATATGTAATCATACATGGGCGTTTGTTGCAATTTCAACGCACATTATTTTAATTAAAATTATATGTTTTTTCGTTTATCACTATCCATTACTTCTGCCAGTCTCTAAAAAATTTCACTGGTCTTTATGACAACTATATACAGTCACGCGCTGTTTTTGGTGAAGTCCTTTTTTTATAATCCATAAAATTTTTTCACGCATGCTTGCTATACACTCCCACAAATATTGTACGGGTTTCGTATGATTATGAGGGAAGGGTTGGTGTATGTGTCTTCCATATGTTTACTCATAGAAACAATATTTCAAGTAATATACTTTTATAATATTTGTTTTGTAAGAATGTTTTATTCTTTAAAAAAACAACTTTCTCTCTCTTCATAATTTTGAGAATTCAATGTTTCAAAATATTTAATGGAGTTTTATAGAGATCATAAAGTCAACATATTTCAATGCGTCTTTGGAGCGTTGTGCATTGCATGAAACGACTCCAGCATAATACACATTTGGAGAGAATGGCACATCCACTTAGTAGTTGTCTTTTATACACTCTACAGATTCCTACGTCAGGCTGACTACGGAAGCTGGTTTTAAAATGGGATTTAAGGCCCGGATTCTACGTCAGTTTGACCCACTGCTGGGTCAATTTGACACAGTTTCCGGATCATACTGAACCAGTAATGTGTCAGGCTCCCTGGCACCCATAAACTGGTCAATTCTGATCCAGGAAATTTTAGCGTGTGAAGCAATTCTTTCCATTCCATTTGAAACTTGAGATTTCAACACACACAAAACATATATAAATAAAACAAAATAAAACATACTTTCGAAATGTTCCCTTCCTGTGTGCTCCAGTCAAGAAGTTGAAAATACCTTTGTTAACTCTTTTCGATAATCATATTTTAAAAAAAAGCTGAATCCCAAAATTGCTGAAATCCAAGCCTATGGGATACCATCTTAAACACTGGCATTGGAGTGGACTATATGCTATTAGGGTGTTTAGTTGTCAGTAGTAAGCACCCCTGAGTGGTGATACCACAGCGAAAGGTCATTCCCCCTCACTACTTAATTGAACAAGTGGAGAGCTTAATGAACCAAATTCCATTCCATATCACATCAAATAAAAGACACAGTTGGTGAAAAATTGAAACAAAAACAAACCGATCAACACAAACCGAACTGAATTCAAATTGCACTGCGTATTTTATACACACACAGTGTATAATAACAACACATTCATTCAACCGTAACAAAATTATTACTAACATTTGACCGGAGAAGTAGATAAAACAAACCAATGCATAACTAATGCAATTACACTTAAATTGATGCCGGGTTGCTAAGGGGGAAAAATGATCAGACTTTAATTTTAAAAAAGTTTAGGGGTTATTTCAGGTTTTACGGTCATATGCTAATTACTCGAATAAAAGGACTGTATGAGCACAAGCGCTATATTCTATGCGCTTTCAAAATGAAGTTAACTCTATCTCGGCCATTATTTATATTCCTACCCGCCAGACTGTACTAAAAAAACGTTCTCTATACAAGTGTGTTTCAGGGCATCTAAACACTTTAGGGTTTGACTTAGCACAGTTCCTTTTTCATGATAATTTCACAGACCCATAATTGATACCAGCCAATATAGCTTACAAACACAGGTCAGATAATAAAAAGGGTCAAACGTCACATCTAAGGCTATTCAATTATAATGTCCGATAAGTTGAATAAGTATCCACGTAAAAGACAATAATCTCATGGTGTCAATTTACGGTTGTTCCCGCATGCCGCATAAGGCACACAGTTCTCGTGAAGTTTTACATTGTTTGCATTTACGTCTCGTCAAAACTGAACAAAGTATGTCAAAGCAAAACCTTCCGATGAATTGCTGTTCGGGAGGAGTTTCACCCACGAACTAGCATATAGCTTCTCCAGAAGACAATCAGGGTATACAGGTCGAAACAGCGAGTCACTACAACCTCTTCTCAGAGCCACTAAAGAGATTTAACTAGTACATGGTATCTCCGCAAACCTTCCTTCATTACACGATTCCGCAATGCATAGCTTCAAGTGTTACCTTAGCATTGTTTCGTTAGCAAATTGGGGGAGGTATAAACGATTGAATAATTACAATAAATATATAGCCATTGAGTCAGAGAGCAAGTAATAGAATCTTCAAGATAGGGCTCTGACACCAAGGACTTCTAACAAAAGTAGATATGTAGTTTTGACAAGAGAACGATTCTGAGCTTGATTTTATGCACAATCGACGAGCCAAAGCCAACAGCTCCTCCCACAATCAACTGATTAGGCATGGTACTTTAGGTAATTACTCCAAAAAGTTAATGATCATAAAAACGTACTCGGTTAAAGATCATTGGAGAGCTGTTGGTATTTTAAAAGCTTGTTAGAACGACCTTCATTGAAATAAAGTAGTTTTAGAATAAGAGGTATATTTTCACACACAAATTTGAATCTGAGAAAGGCTTCAGGCATGAAGCCAATCTCAGGCATCTGAAAGCACACAATTCTATGCAACAAGAGTATTTTTCGGTCATTATTTTCGTGCAACTTCGATGAACAATTGAACCCCAATTTTCACAGTTTTGTTATTATATGCTTATGTTTGGATACACCAAAAGGGGATACTGACATTTGAAAGTTACCAAAGTATACCCTGTCATAAATGCACAATTGATTTCGAACGTTCAACTGTAAAAGAAAAAACACATAGGCCTAACCAAGCCCGCGTGCTGTAAGATTTTTCTGACAATCAAAACACCCACCCGTATACAATGGTGTTCATAAACCCTTCATAAAACCAACTTCGGCACCTTTTCAACCATTATTGCAGGGTGCCATGTAAAATTATACATGTCAAAATGGGTCCTAACATTTCAAAAGTAGCCCTGCATATAAAAAATAACGAGCCAGAAAATCGCTGTTAGAACTAACTATACTATTATTATTCAAATTGAAGTCTTCTCCACGCTTTAATCATCTACCAACAAAAATAATTTTTGGTTTGATCGTGTATATTACAACCAGCATTTTAACTCAGATGTTAATTATTCAGTGAATTTAATGTTCTTTTTTTTTATTAACATTTTATTCCCGAAGTTCCTGGAGTAATTACCAAAGGTAGGCTATACCCTCACTTTAAATTCATTCGAAAAACAATTTGGATATTTCCGAATAATTTGATAAAGCATATTCTCCACTTGTATTTTTAATTTTTTTCAAGATATATAATATTTGAGTCGGTTTCTCTACAGTAAAATTACTTCAAGACCAATGTCTTCAGACTCATGAAAAGACGGAAGTCGAAATAGATTTCTTGATAAAAGTCGAAATAGATATCTTGATAAAATTCAAAATAGATAAAGTTGACGGAAGTCGAAATAAATATCTTGACGGAAGTCGAAATAGATATCTTGACGGAAGTTGAAATAGATATTTTGTCGTCAGGTTGAATGAACTACTGCCATGCAAAAGTTAACGTGATATCAATGAATGATGTGTTGTCTTTACTGCATGCCATTGGATGTGACATGATACATCAATTGTTGGCACAAATCATATTAAAACAATAAACTGTATCTAGTACGTCATTGTATAGAGACATGAGATGGGATGCCTGGTGGGTAACATAGCATCCTGGTGTGACCTGATTAGCTTCAAAACCCATTACACCTGCTAGTCTGTCTAGTCTATAGTGTACATCCAACAGCTCCCATGGCTGCTCTGTTGGTGTGTAAAGGTCGCGTTACGCGGGTTCCTATTCATGAACCTTGAATAACTCAAAGTCACAGAATAATCAAAGTGTCTAAGAGTCTAAGCACGTGATTTTATAAAGATATCAAATGCTAACCAATTTAGTTCAATCTTCTATGCTCAAACCAAAGTAAGTTACAAAAAACAGAACGAATAATTGATGTGCTTTTCAATATTGAACGTGTTTTGAAGTATGCTGCGACTCTGGCTTAAAAGCATTGTTAGCAACGTTAAAACAGTGAGCTTGCATACAAAGGGCTTCAAGATGGCGGGTGATGCTTAATCCACAGCCGGGAGTTCCCACACAGCCTTTGATCTACGGTCACACGAGTATATCCCACTCTGGTTCGACATTGGCTTCATAATAATATAACATAACTCATTATCTCACTTGTCACAGCTCATAATCTGCATTTCGCATTACTTCTGTTCGTTGTTGTTAAAAACGCCAGAGTAATTCACGGCATTTGCACGTATGGTCTTTAACACAGTATAATAATCCTTTCAAAGAAGCGACATCTGGTAAACAAGGTATTTTAATGATTAATTCTGGAGATGCAGTCAACACTAGATGATTGATCGGTGGGGTCTTGGGGTATTACCACCATGGTCATCCTCAAATGATAGCAAATTAATAAGAATCTACTCTTACTGTTGGGTCTTGGATATCATCAGGCACAGTGTGTGACCATGCGGTACCAAACCATTTAAAGGCACTCGCTCCATGGTGCCGCCATCTTGTTTTGCCTTCATTCAAATCAATGTAATGAAACCGAAGCTCTGAGGACAAAACAGTATGTTCCTTTAAGGTATAGGCCTACACTCTAAACATTTTCGGTTTAAATATTGAGCTGGGTCCGTGTCCCAGGGGGCTTGACCCATTCATTGGTCAGTGTGACCTGGAAGCTGTGTCAAAATGATGACCCAGAAATGGGTCAAACTGACGCAAAATCCGAGCTTAATTCAAATTTTCCGGGTCAGCTTGACCCAGAGTATGGCCCTCTGGAACCCGGCATACGGGTCAATCTGACCCGGGCGTTTTTTTTAGAGTGTGGTGTGAATCAATAATAGGTCTATAGCTTTCACACTACTCTATCCCCCGTGGGCAACCCCGTGGAATAACGGTCGGCCTTTCCACACTATGATCGCTTTACCCCCTGTCTGCCCCGGCACGTGGGCATACCCCGGGGAATAGCCACCCCTGCTCCGGATTCTTGAAACATGCAACAGGAACCCTGTGGAATAGGGACATAGGCGGGGATAGTGTGAAAGTGCGCCGGGGTAACCGTAGGGTAAAAACAAAACCGGGGTCTCCCCGGGGCTGTATTCCACGGGGGTAAGAGATGCAGTGTGAAACTGGCTTATACGTGCTCCTTTAGCATGCAGAGATTATGACAAAGAAAGTGGCCCTATGGGAAAATGTATGTTGGCTCCTTCATTATAGCTTGCCTCATTGGCCATAGATGTGGGGGTTGATCACATGACACAGGTTCGGGTCCACTCAACACTTAATAAGGGTTATTAAATGTGTTGTTTAAACCACCTCCCGGTCAACAAAAGGCCAACCTGAAAGAAAAGCTGTATTGGATTATAAATCAATCTATCAACCTACCTTCTGTGCAGTCGCTAAAGTTGAAGTCGTATTATTTAAATAATTTATTGGACTACGCTGGGTGATTTTGAGATTATAGTTTGACAACATTTATTTTTTTTTTATTTGGTATTTGTTTGTTTAATATAGTTCAAGTCTTTTTTTTCGACAACTAGAACAACGTGATCTTTGAGAAAGTTGTTGTTGTTTTCCCTACCTTAAGTCAATTGCCAAGAACCTCTGCAAAGCTTAAATCAAAGCATGTTTTTAATACTTGCAGCCTTAGTCAAAATATTCGGATGTCTATTTTTAGCACATTACATCATATTCTAAGAAATCCACAGTGCATTCCGTCGTATCACCTCCAGTCCATGCGATATCTACCATACCAGACAAGAAGATTAACTCTGCCTCTAGAGACTTTAATGCAGCGTTTTTATCTGGCAGGACGCTACCATCAAAATGTGGCAACTCTCCCGTTAATGATTATTCTCATGCAGGTTTAGTCACAGGCATCGGGCAAGCCACGTTTTGAGTTATATAAAAGAAAAAGCTGCACCAGCCAAACAAATAAAGATTATTGCAGTAAGACAGAAATCCACCTGATTATGATTTCACGTCAAATAACCTATTTGAAGAAAATGTTCCCTACAATAATATCATCTATCTTTGAAGTATGATTTGACACTATAAACATGCCCCGAAGTCATTGGCTTTACTAAGTCGCCTGTGCATGTAGGCTAATAAGTTAAGCCTACTTGATTAATGTGAATTTGTTCATGAAACAAGACGTGTCTGACTAATCCGTCTTGCTGATCTTAATGAACAACTCAGTAATATCTGCCGCAAATGGTTTAGGTTTATTACACCAAGGATTACTATTCAAAGAAAGTACAGACCACAAACAAAATATAATCAACTCCACTTATTAGGCAGAGTACAATAATTATGATCAATTCCACTTATTAAGCAGAGTCTACGTTTGGAAATTGTTCCAAAAAATAATGACCCTAACAAATTACTTGGAAAGAAGCACTGCAGCTGTTGATTGTGTAACATTTTGAGAAACGATTCCTTTCTAAGGAATGTCGTTTTAGAGATGGGGGTTAAAAATAATTTCAATTTGAGAATCGTTTCTGCATGAAACTTTTCTCAGATTGTGTATTCCAATTACGGATTATTCTTCCTGCGTGGACATCTGCAGAGTATACTTTTGGAAATTACTCCAAAAAATAATGACCATAAAAACTTACTTCGTAAGAAGCACAGCAGCTGTTGGTTGTAAAACATTTTGAGAAACGATTCCTTTCTAAGGAATGTGGTTTTAGAGATGGGGGTTAACAATAATTTCAATCTGAGAATCGTTTCTGCATGAAACGTTTCTCAGATCGTGTATTCCAATTACGGATTATATCTTCCTGCGGAGACATAACCGCTCCAGGTATTCGGCGATATCTCAACAAACGCTACCACCTTTTGATATGAAATTTTCACAGGTTAGCGTTATTGTATATTTCTACATTTACACAGGATTAAAACACTCAAACGATTCAAAACTTTGCCTTTAAAGAGGAAGTCTAAATTACCTTGTATATTTTGGCTGAAAGTAACTCTTAACTAATTGAAGCAAAGGACCAAGAAGTATTTCTAGTCAGTCTTAACAAGTGTACCTGAAACACTTACATGCCGCTGCGTAAACTCATGTCACCCTATATGTTAAATAAAATCAAATAATTATAATACAATCTCCCAATGGTGTATTGTAATTACATTGCATTTTTTCATCACCATCTGCATGAGCATGTAATGTGTGACAGTTGCAAATGCTTTGAGATAACTTAATCCTACCGCCACTGGCCGTCTACTAGCTACGTTTTTAATCGATCGGTTCCGCAAACCAAAAAAAGATCTTTTCACAGAACTTTCACTTAAGACAATGCGGTGATGTTTTTCTAAATTAATTACAAACCGCAAAATATGGCATGGGAGTATACAGGGTGTTAATCATCGGAGTCTGTATCAGTGACGCCTTAAGCAAATTCTAAGGTGGATGGCCGACCGGCAACCGCCTTTTAACGGCTCGATAATCAAAAATTGTGATTGTTTTCCTGAGAATTAGAAATAGACCCTCACGGGAGTATGGGCGTTTTAGACAAGTCGGCTGAGCAGCGAAGTTCCACATTTATTTATCGTTAATCATTGTAATGAAATACCAGTAACACAAACTGATTCACTTTGGGCGAGGGTTGGAGTTAACAATATTTTGTTTGTTCACTTAAAACAATTCTTAACCGAAAAGGTCTGTGCATTTTCTCAAAACGCTCTCGCATCTGTATATTTTGGGGGAATTAAATTTGAGCATTATAAAAACCAATTCCGAAGTAACGCAGCACTGAATATAACAGCCTGATCGACATTCGCCGTTATTTTATTTTAATTTTTTTCCAAAAAATATCTCAGACAAGCCAGAATATTCCTTGTGCTAATTATAGAAGTCTATTGAGGACAAGTCGTTGAGATTTCATATTTCGTGCCCATACAGCGAGTCAAGTAACAAGGCCGGATTAATAAGCGTGCATGAACACAATAGATTTCTGCATGCTCTATCAGCACTGTGCGCCACTATATCGAACACAACCCCTTTTTATTTTTATTGTCAGCTGCCATTTTGGCTTGGGGTTCATACTCACAATGGTTTCAAGTTTAGATGAGACGAAATTTGGAAATGACGGATAGTTCTTATGATTGACTCATTAGACTGTCCAGACGATGGTTAAATCAGAATCGCTGACGCATTGATGGTCTAAAGCAGTATTATAACCATTCACCCCAGAATCGTGAATAAAAAATGAAACCAAAGTCATTCTAATAATTATGAGAAATCTAATCATCTATTTAAAAAGAAAAACAATCCTTTTTAGTTGGACATTGTGTAAATAACAAAATACTTGTGATGAATGTGTATGGATTGTTGTCTCGGCTTGTTTTATTAGGGATTCTTCATGCATAATTAGTGACAGTTCAACCGATTATTCTTCAACACTTATCTGAGTGTGACTCTAAAAGGGAACGAATACCTTTGGTGTTTGGAACAGTTCAATTTGTCGTCTTGCTGAAGTTAAAATAGCAATTTATTCCCTCAATCAGCTCATCTGTTTGTTAGAATGGCTGAAAGCAATACTATTTTAGTTTCAAATCTGCTGGTACAGTTTATAATAAACTGAGATGTTTTTCAACACATTGGTATTAAAATAACAAATGTAAATCTAGACCATTCACAATTTGTTATTATTTCATCGCGTATATTTGAAGGTTGTACTAAAAAAAGGCGATTAAAATCAAATATATTACCATACATTTTGCACAATGAGTTCAGATTTTCTTTGACCAATATAACATGATGACATGCGATGCTTGGTTGAATAGAATCAAGGACGTGTGTGTATTAAGCTGACTGGTTTGACACGTCGAGAGATGCTAGGCTATAACATGTTGCTTCGGCACTCTAGGCACTTGAACACAGAGATACCGATCAATGCACGCCTGGTGTCTCCTTCTAATAGAAGAATGGTGCAGATACCCAAAAGCCATCATGTACACATTGGCCTTGCGGAATCAGAGAACAAAGACAGCGTCTGTGATCAAACCGAATGCATACATCTACGGTTTTTTTTATTCAAAATTGTTTGCAGTATAATTATGTAGGCCTTTTGTAATTGAATTATGTGTAATGTGGTTGCATTCCTCCCAAAGTATACGACCACGATACACTACTTATAAACCCCCTTCAACTTGTTTGTTTCACGCGACTAATTACAACATCAATAACCTCTGCTGTCAAAGGTCAACACAAAAATAAATTTATAATTCTAAGGTGTCCATGTATTTGGCCTCTATACAGGCGTCCTCAATACAATAAATCTCACACCTACGAACGAAAATATTTGACACTTCTTAAATAGTGATACATAATGTAGAATTCGATGCCAACTAAATACATCGACAAATTTGTTCGGGGCAAACGGGTAGACCATTCTTCATAATAAACACACAGAGCAGATGTGTTTAAATAGTCGACTAAAGGTGCATTATTTATCAAAGATCACTGCCGCTACACGTTTTCTTTAATTCAGTTGTGATTGATTGGGTCCCCTTTCGAAAGCTATACATCGCTTAATGTAGACCCAGCATTTCTTCATCGATTGAAATTAGTCTAGTTTCAAGCCGTCGGGTTTGCTAAATCTTAACCCGTTTGCCTTAAGTTAAAGGAGTAGTGTTTTAAGTTTGAATGCAAACACGAATATTTGACTCCATACCAAAACACATTTAACCGATTTTTAAAAGACTCATCAATTTCAGTGACGTGCATCTTTAAACCGACTTCAATAAACCACCGGTACCGGTATATCCTCAAATGAATCATTTTGAGAAGGGTTCTGGCAGAACGTGTTACTTTGAAGAAAAAGTGTGCACAAATTAGAACGAACCGAATACATTTTTAATGAGCAAGCAGGCGTCGTGTTCAACACTTTGTGAACACTTTTGTAAATTATTCTGGCTGAGGGTGAGTAAATAATGTTTCGTAATGGGCTCAAGGTTTGCTTGAAACGTAGGCTTGCCAGGGTCGTAAATGACTAAAGGATAGCTTCAAGAAAAATACTGAGAGTTGTTTCAAGCTGACAGGTCATTTCCTAGAAGATGTGGCTTGTAGACTTGGAAAGTGATCACCGCTTTGATTCATTTCCTTCAATTCTTGAAATGAGAACTCAAGTCAAGATCTGCATATTTAATCGTGAGGTTTGATCAAAACATAAGTATAGATCGTCTCGACATGCATAATGAACCATAAAGTTAAGGAATTAAACTTAAGAAGGGGGAGCATGATGTAAACAAAATAATAAATCTTGTTAATGGATTGCCAGTTTCAGCCACGTAAGGAGATCAGTGTCATGTAGTACAAATAAATATTTATGAACATTCTCGATATGTTATTATTATTATTTCCAATAAGAAAACTAAGTTTCCCATAAAAACGCTTCAAATACTTATAACAGTCTCTTGTTTTAGATGTCAAGTTAAAAATCACAAGGAAAACTGATTGGGTAAACGCTTAACAGATTTGGAGTTGAATAAAGAAAAATTGACAAGAGTGGAATTTAAATCAACGATTTCCGGGTTTAACGTGCCGGCGATCTACCAACTAGCCATATCTAGGTCCATTTTGTCAACATATATTTCCTTGTTTTATGTTTTAGAGATATGGGCCTTGTACTAGTAACGCTGTATTGAAAAGAGGAGTAGTGTGACTTAAAGTATGTCTACTTGATCTATGATATTGATCACACGTTTGATAATTTAAAGGCAAAGTATACCTTTGGTTTTTGGAACCGTTCGTTTGTTTTAATCCTATATAAATGTAGTTATGTACAATAAAACTAACCTGTGAAAATTTCATTTCAAAAGGTGGTTGCGTTTTTGAGATATCGCCGAAAATCCGGAGCGAATAATGTCCATAAGAAGAATGTTCCCTATTACACCAATTCTTCAACGATCTTGAACTCTTGGTGGCAGCAGATACGCCTCAATTACTGCGGTGGTACCTGGGTGGTACTGCGCTGCCTAGCGATGGGTTTAGGCCTAAGGGTTGGGCTACACGGCGATCATCTGATCAGCTTATCAAATGATAGCCGTATAGCCCAACCCTTAAACCCGTCGCTAGGCAGCGCAGTACCACCCAGGTACCACCGCAGTAATTGAGGCGTATCTGCTGCCACCAAGAGTTCAAGATCGGTGAAGAATTGGTGTATAGGAATACACAATCTGAGAAGCGTTTCTGACAGAAACGCTTCTCAGATTCAAATTTTGGGGCATAAAAACTGATATCTTTTTACATAAGAACAATTCTTTGAAGTGAATTTTTTTCAAAATGCTTTTATCTTATTGAAAGCTGATGTAGGCTTCTAAACAATACATTTCAGTGCCAATAATTTTAAGAGCGATTACTAAACGTTAAGCCAGGGGTTTGGTTTATAGATTCTGATTTATAGATACAACCCTGTCCGTGTCTTGGTACAATGCTGTGACTGATAAATCTGTCTGATGTAGAATTGGTTCTAGAAATGAAACTGGTCACCAGACACATGATCATGACATAATGGTTGTACCTTGCACCGATGTGGGATTTAATGTTTTGAAAATCCAACACCTAACCCTTAAGTACATGTACATATAGCGTGCATAGAACCATCGATGGTTGAATGTACACGTACCCTGATTTTACTTGTACTCTGACAAATCCAGAAATGGGCTGCTATGATCTGGGGCTGCACAAAACAATAATACGAAATAAATGTCAGTTTGCTTCAACAGAAAGTGCAAACAATCTCTTCATTTCAGAAAAAAAAGACCAGCAGCCAGATCACACCATTCAAGGTCTCACACGTGTTGTTTTTTATCAAAAGTAAATTAAGCAACGGCTGGAAACCTACCCTTGGTGCATTTCCTATGGCAAAGATAACTGTCATCATTGTAACCAGACTCCATGGAAGCAAATTACATGTTGATGATAATTACAGACTAATGCAATCGTTTCCACGGATAATAATTTCTTGTTTTGAAAAAACAACACTCAACCCTGAAATGAATACAGAGATAGCGTGCAGAGAGTCATCGATGGGTGAATATATACACATACCCTGATTTGCTATACTTATTATGAAATTTGGACTTAATGATGTTATGTGTTATATTTGTTATTTCGGAGGCCTCAAAATGTGAACAAAAGACAAAACGCACTTTAAACCCTTAGGTGGGAGGGGTTATTCTCTTGCACGCCACATTGTGACGTCACTGACACGGTCCTTTCCCATCTCATGATATTGCACCCTGCGGCTGAATTTAACTACAAATTTGCAAATGAGCCGTTATAAAACGTAGGTGTAAGTCACATTAATGCAATTTTTGTAATGATCATAAACAGGTGTGGCCCTGTGTTTAGTAGAAGCATATGGCAAAGTACCAACAACCACCTATCTGAGTTTAGGTGTACGAACTGCCCAGAGGAGGGTTTTCTTCACACTTTAATAACTATAACCTGACGGTAGTTTTAATCCTCTAAAGGGGGGTAGTCTTTTTTTAGTTCTATGAATTCGATGCACCTCTGAAACCATAAGGTAAGAAATTGCTATAAACTCGCTGGTGTTATAATAAGCCATTTTGTGATTATTGCATTATAATTGCACTGTTTGGTTTGGGTAAATCTGTTTGAATACACCCAGACCAGACGGTGCGCTCTTAGGTGTTCGCCCTATCTCAAAAAGGCTATAACGTAACTATATGAACATCTCCACCTTGTCATTCTTCATCGCCCATAATTTCATAGATAGTTCCCAGTAGACGCCATCTTTACGGGCAAATCGCATTTTGGCTTGCAGGCGCGTCAATCGCTCAAATAATATTAACGCAGCCGCGTCATTCACTAACCAATCATGCAATGAGTTTTGTGAAATGTGCGCGTGCTGCACGCCGTTCTCACGCGTAACGCATCACTGTGTGTTCCAAATTGCCCGTAAATATGGCCGCGATTTACGTCATATTGCAACTTATCTATTGGAACTAGGGGACAAGCTTAAAACTTTATACCTCAAACCACAAACTGTAAAATGCTACTTTCAATTCAAAAAGTATACATCATTCCAATCATTCTTTTACTATTAGCTTTCTCAAACACATTCGTTGTCATTGTAGCATACATATGTCTTTGGTATCAATATTGTATTAAAAATGGATGATAATGCAAATCTAATTGCTTGTCACACCTCAAAGACGCTGACAATTTCAAACTGTCAAGAAGGAAAGCACGTTACTAAATCTCTGACCCGTGGTACTAATCCCTGATTGGTGTTTGAAGGTGGAACCAATTGCCCCACCGTGTGATTCGTAATCGCCACGGCCGTGAACTTAGCACTGTCGTTTTGGATGGGACTACTTCTCTGTTCTACCCATCTGCCCCTTCTTTATTTGGTTGAAACTGGTGTCGTTGGTATATTGAATAATGCTTCAAAAGTATGTAGGTTTTGATATCAACTTATTCCCTCTCAATTAGTGCGCTTGATAACAAAGTTTGCTTTACGATATGCTTACACTGATTTTCTTTTCTGGTTTCTTATGTTTTATTATGCCCCGAGGTTCTGAATATTATATTGCTAACAAACAATTTATTTTCAGGTCTACATGCAGAATCATGTTTCTGTTTTCGTTAAGTTTGAAATTGTTCCAAGTTAAAGGCCCTGTACACTATTGGTAAGATCGAAAAACACAAATGTTCACAGGTTCACACATAACTTACATGATTTAAAGTAAGTAATGGTAGAAAGGGTTCCTTAAAATATTTCTGCCTAAAATGCTATCGTTTCTGAGAAATGAGTAAAACAATAGTTTTTATCGCGCGCGATAATAAACTCGATGTTTGAAAAACAGAAAACACATAAGGTCTCTTTTCACTATTTTCTCGTGACCTCGATGACCAATTGAGCTCAAATTTTCACAGGTTTGTTATTTCATGTATGTGGTTGACTACACAAAACATGAACACTGTCTGTGATTATTTTGTCAGCTCTACCGATCCTGTATAATACCTTTAAGAGCTGTTCATTTGGTTTCAAGTACATCGCGGTGCTCTCATTTTCGGTACATTATGGAGACCAAGGACAAACAAAAAAGAGAACACGAAAGGTCTCCGAAGAGGGAATTCTAAAGACCGGGGTGCTCCACCAGGAAACTCGTGTACAAAGTCTACGGGAAACTGTTAAGTGAAGAGACAAAGGAAAGAACAAAAGAATGCTCCACAGGGAATCTGTTTTGAGAATGGGTGGTCTGTTTTCATGAAAAGTTTGAAATCGTTCCAAGTTAAGGGCTCCTTTCATTTTGTTTCGAGTAATTTTTTTTTTGTTTTTTTTCATAGCTGTTCAACTGCAGATATAAACACTCTGGGTTTGGTATCCAACATCTGTCGTGAGTCCACGCATAACGCACGTAACACGAAAAGTAATTTAAAATAAAACCACAGCTTGTCAATTAGAATTAAACTTTCATACGTGGTGACCATGGAAAAAACAAACATCAATACTATATCATAACGTCGTGAAATAACCGACGTTCCTATACTACTAATAGTGGAGCTCTATCCGCAACATAAATGAGGTTTTGTTTTATAATACCCCGTAAAGCATGGTTGCCGTGTCATATCTTGAGGTCAGAAATTGTATGCAAATTAGAATGGGGAAAAGTAACTGTATTTATATATACCTAATTTCTACACCAATTAGAGTTCACCTAAGATAGTATAATAACATTAGGAAAGCAACAGATACCAAAGCCGTGGCTTTGAATGGGGCAAGATATTACAGTTTTAAAACAAACTAAGTGGGAAAAAAGAGAAAAACAAAAGAATTAGGACATTATTTAAAAAGAAAATAAATATGAAATTTAATAAACAGCAACTAAGTTACTCAAAACTCAACTGTACACATTATTTAGATTTTTATTGTCGAGGACTGTACCTAAGAATGGCGACGATGAGTCAGATAATTATGATGGTGATCAAGTTTAGTTTATAGTTTCAAAAATATATCTAAAGCTTCGAGCTTAAAATTATTTTGAAAAGTGAACACATCGCATTAGTGAACACATTAGTTCTAATGTATGAATACGAAGCCTGCTCTGATGGCAAAACGAACACTATTATCTAAGATATAAATATAAAGTCTGCTCTGGCAAGACAAGGATCTATTATTCTATTGTATGAAGACAAAGCCTGTTGGCAAAACAATTACCTATTATCCTAAGGTATGAAGACAAAGCCTGTTGGCAAAACAAGGACCTATTATCCTAAGGTATGAAGACAAAGTCAAACTAAATGCTGCATTGTTGCTGGTCTTGTGACGATCACTTTAACATTCACTTTGCTTGTAAAGTCTACAGATTCCATGAGGGGTAATTCATTGCCAGAATACTATACACTAATAATGCATTAATGGCCCAGGGGTCTCATATTGATAATATAACACACAGTATTATTATGTCTGCCTTTCACTGGTGTAATTAATAATTACAGTCACAGATGAATTCAGCCTCGATAGAGTATAGAGAAGAAACAATATCCTAATGAGCCGACAGTGGTGTCATAATGAACAACAATTGATTACCAACACGAGCAAGTCAATCATGTGTCTTTCATTGGCAAAGATATAGCATTATAACTAATAACTAATCGTTAATGTGGAACTTACGTAAATCCTGACCTTGATATTGACTTTATTTTTAATTAGGAACTACACAAGGATGCTTTCAGTTCGTAGTGTACTAATTTTTATACAGAATAAGTGGCGTAGCTAAGATTTGTGATTTGGGCGGGTGGTGGCGATGGTGTTTGGGTGGGAGGGGGTGTTGATGATCGCGCGATTAGGTGCGATGGGGATAAGGATTGATCCGAATAATGGCATAGGCTTGCAAATGTATTACCTTTAAGATAATATGTTACACTTTAAGTCCAAGCAAAACCATTTTATAGTATTTTGTTTTACCGAGAGAGGTATTTGAAAAGCAAAGTTTGTCTGCATTTATGATTTACTTCTCGAAATTTAATGTGAGTTTGAATTGAAAAAGTTCATCCCAAAAGATGAAACTCCTTACGAATGGTGGACTATGGTGGAGTATATGCTGCCGGTATATCAAAACATTAAGAAAACTTGCTGTCTTTTACAGGATATTCACAGAATATAACATGGTTTCATTCTTAAGATTCACTTCCAAGCTCGGATACTGAAAGTAAATATCGCGCAAGGAGTTGCATGCATGTCTTAATAATGATTGATGACATGGTGAATTGGTTCGTTTGGAAGGTCAAACTTCGTGTTTGCTAACATTGCAACGTTGAAGTTTTTGCTGAAAGTTGACAAACGATTTACTTGGCCGAAGGTAATGCGACCTTACGCTATGACATACATCAAACAGGTCTAAAAGAAATTGCTTCGTGAATTGTGTTCTATTTAATTAACGCTGTTTGATGATGCATGTGATCATTTTTTTTATTAATGTACATGTATAAGAGAAAAGTGGTTTGTTATCACAGTTCCACGAGTACGGAAGAATAATATATTTATTTGGAAAACGTGGTCCCAATGTTCCAGATACTATCTTCATTTGAAAAACTTGGTTCAAAGCGGGGTAGGGAGTACTGAACATTACTATCTTCATTTGGGAACATGGTTCCAATCGGGGTAGGGAGTACGGAAAAATACTATCTTCATTCGAAAAAAATTGTTCCAAGAGGGGTAGGGAGTACGTAACAACCATTTGGAAAACATGGTTTCAATCGGGGAAGGAGGTACGGAGCAATACTATCTTCATTTGGGAACATGGTTCCAATCGGGGTGGGGAGTATCTTCATTTGGAAAACATGGCTCCAATTGAGGTGGGAATATATCCAAACTAGGTCAGCATTGGTGACAATGATATTGAAAGCCATTTAGATAGTAAGTATAGTAGTGGATGTTTATTGTCACCCATTGGGTTAATAACCTTACTGGGAGAACATTGGCCAGATCTGGGTGAAATAAATCCCAGCTAAGGTCGATAACGAACTCGTCCACGTGAATAACGAGGGAATCATGTCTATACATTTCTCATGAGTTCACCCGACTAACCCACTATAGATTCCTACTTCAGTCATAACCTTCCTTCGGCCATAACCATTTGTATTCTCAGCTTAAACCTGATATAACAAACTGTGGTGTCTAAAAACAACATTCTAGGCAAGTCACTCCGAGTGATTCACCAGTCTGGATTGAAGGTGTCCACCCTGACGTTAACTTTCCTCTGCCTTACACCAGAAATAATCACCCATGCTTTGGAAACAATTTATAGATAGACACAGAATCGTACAAATCGAATTTCTTCAGACAACATCTTTCCTAATTATTGATAGATTGCAAACTCCCCTCAGCCCGGTTACTACATGTGGAACTATCTTTTTGTATAACAAATATTTTGATTCAATATCTTAATTAGAGAAAAATGACACTTAAAGTACTGATTGTAAACGTCTTTATAAGCGTTTCACTTGATGACTTCATTCTTATCAATATGTCATGTGTTATTTGATGGAATGCAGTCACAGTTTAGTGCGTTTATTGTCTTGTCATATTGTCGTCTCTACAACACGTGAAACACCTTATTATAACACTAAACAGACCAATATATCGCCTCTACTCGATATTGATGTATGGGAGACCTTGAGTCCAAGACTGATGTTCGGCACTTGAAAAACAAATTGCCATTTGCTTGCAGCACGACATCGGCTGGACTTTCTAATAAACTACTAGTCGTGTGGCAATTAAATATTATAATACGTGGTGGCAAACACAGATTCAGTTATTCATTTATTCATGTCGACATGATATTCAACCAGAAAACCCATACAAGTTCAAGGCTTGTGTTTTATATTAAGGGCAAGTTAAAGAACAAGCCAACACACTACTGGCAATTTCAAAAACTAATGAAAATGTTTAAAACTACATTATGAGACTGATTATGAGACGAGAGGACCTCTTCTGTTTAAGGCATGGTTTTGGTGATTGTCAAAGACCAGTGTCAAAGACTAGTAATCCTCACCTATGGTGTATCCCACCGTATGCATAAAATAACAAACCTGTGGAAGATTGGGCTCAATTGGTCATTGAAGTTACAATAAATAATTGTTTATGTATTTAATTATTTAGTTTAAAATTCGGACAAAAGTACATATATACATTTACAATTGTCCGGGTAAGGACAAAAGTATTTTTTTTGTAATGTCAATATAGATGTGTCAGACCCAATGAAAGAAAAAACCTCACTCGTTGTATAGAATTGTGTGCTTTGAGATGCATGGAAAAGGCCTCATGCCAGAAGCCATCTCAGATTTAATTTGTTTTTGTGAAAATTTCCTTTTTTCTCTAAAACAACATTACTACAAAGGGTGTCATTTCGAACAATGCTTTATACCATCAATAGCTCTCCGGTGCTCTTTACCAAGTAAGTTTATACGAGCTTTAATTTATGGGGTCATTACCAAAGGTAGCCTATACCCTCCCTTTAAATGTTTAAATTTTAAGTGGAATCTGAGACATATTGCAGATGATACTTAGGGAGTTAATTACCTTTGACAAATACTTTCAAGTCAACGGAAATTGCTGTTAGAATTATGTTCATTGGATATCTAGAATATTTGGAAAGACTCACCAATCGATAGCTCAATCGGAAGTATGAACGTAAATTCCCTGAAAGTCCTAGAGGACAGGTAGGGTGTATAATTTCAATCGTTTTAAAGCTCACTGCGCATTATTCTATAAAATAATATGCAAATGAGATCCCTAACATCACAAACGTGTTTATAAAGCCATAAAATACTTGCAAATGCGTAGAAACTCTGGGTTTTTTCAACGATTGAATGTGCAGGTATGGAAACGTTAAAGCATCAGTCTCATAAAGGGGGAAAGAACCTTTCTTATACATAATGCGGTCGTAAAAATTCCCCATCCATTAAAATATGATAAGTTTTTCAGTATCAACCCATTCAATGAGTCCGCCTGGTGGACCAACGAGCAATTAAAAATACACTGTGTTTTTGAAAGGTAGTCCATTTTTATATGATAGAACACCAAATGGTGAAATGCCCTTGATTTAGTTGATAAAGACGAGTTTTGTGTTTGATCCTGGAGCTAGCTGTGTATGTTTTGGGTTTTTTTTTTTTAGTTACTCGATCAGTCACGGTGCATCCACAACCTAATCAGACCTACCTACAGATATCAATCATCGCACCATTATACTTTTACGGTCAGTTCAAGATTTGCCTGACATGTCGAGGGTGCTCTTGGTGTAATAACACCAATATTGGATTGACGCCCTTGCCAAAGTCAGTCACCTAGTCTGTGTAAATTCAGCGGCATGTTAGCGTCTTGTCCTAATCCAGGACGAGGGTGCCTTCTCTGTTGTCAGACAAATGTCTTGGGAAATTCATGACTGGCAGACAACGGAAATGAACTTATGATGAGCCTCATTATATATTCCGACGTCACATGCAGACAGAAGGCTTGAACAATCTTCTAATAAAGCTGACAATATGTTTCAACTATGATTATAATTCCATTCCTATACAGGTTGCCAGTGGATGTGCATAGTGATTGACTATTAAGTGCAGCGAGAATGACTGCGAGAGAGACAACGTTCATTCATTGAGAAACGCCGAATTTACCGCCTTGGATTTGGATATAAACCAGGACAATATTACTTGCAAGATGTCGAAAGCACAGAAACGAAAAGCTACGATACGAAGGCCAGGTCACCAAGGCTCTAGGAAGGTAAGTTCTATTTCTAGATGGTAAAACCGTCCTTCATTCTTAAGTCTCAAAAAGTTACAGTTCAATCGTGATCTTTTCTCAACTAACAGTTTCATAAATTCATTTAGTCCATCAAGTATTACGACTTTTTAAAAACAACAATTGCTTTCTTGAAGTACTACCCGGTTGGACTCAAACCCACAACCTTTGGCATAATAGTCCCAAGCGGACGTCTACCTGTTTTCTTACATACATCGGAAACATTCCAAAGCCCTTTATAACCAAACATTGGTGAAGGGGAAAGGGTTACAACTAATGCTCCATACCCAATATGAAAAAGCTAATCTTAAAAGAGTATGAAAAAGCTGCATCGTATGGGAGCAAGCTTGTGTAGTTACACGAGTCACAGCATTGTAGTGCAGAACATTTCCATGCACGTATCGTAGTTTCAGATGGATTAGTATGCATATATACATTTTGGTATTTCTTTGAGCTTCCAGATAAATATTGCCGTTCCTTTCATAACCATTCATATGTCATGCTTTCTGGCTATTAAAAGAAATATATACGCTGTCGATAAAAAGGGATTCCAAACTAATAGAAATTAGATACATGAAAGCAGAATCAGAATGGTCGCGGGCTTGTTTCTGGGACGTCAAAACGATCTCACGTCAAAACCTCGGCGTCTTCATTAAACCATCCATTTTAAAATCTTCATTCCATTCCATTCTTCCATGCAACAGCAAAATTCAACCCATCATGGGCAGGAAAAGAAACAGGTAAATCGAATTTTTTGACAATGTACTTGGTAACTGGAGATTAGAATTAGAAGTAGCACATCTTGATAGTCCTGCAGTATTCTGGTTTACTCTGGTTTAGTTTGTTTACCTTGGACTTTCTTCTGAAAATCACAGCTTAAAATGTTCTCCGTTTACCTTGAAAAAAACCCACCCAAAACCCTAAGAAATTTCGAAAGTTCATGGCAAACAAAGGCTCGTTTGATATTTAGTTGAACATGTTACTAAATAATGTATTCACATTGCATTTCTCTTTAAAATCTGCCTATGCAAAAACGAATAATAAAATGATCAATACAAACAAAATTACGGCACAGATATCAAAACATGTGCCCTTTGGGTCTATAAGGTAAACCGAGAAACGTGTAGATATCTTCATAACTAGTTTAACTGTGGACTTACAGTTTGAAATGCAGTTGAGTTAACATTCTTCTTTAACAAAGGATAAAATTATTCTATTAATTTCAGTCAAAGGTTGCAGTGTCAATTGTGTTTTCAAATTGTATTTATGTCGTGCTTTTAGTCAAAATAAGGATCTGATTTTTGTCACCTAATCATGGAATGAGGCACCACTTTAGCATTTTTAGATCTAAATTTATTTATAACACCTCTGGTATTTATTTGGTTTTTATTTATTTTTTCATCCCGGGAATTTTTTTGTTTACAGGTAGCTCACCGCAAACGTAATGTGCGGGTGTATTATGAAATCCTACCCAATTAGTTATAGCAAATGGGAAGAAATGAAAAACACAAACGGCTGTTTGAGGATGTATCAAATTAATGATTTGAGCAATGTTAGAAATGACATCAACATTGTCACAATACAAAATAAATAGATAACGAACAGGTCCAGTCTATTCTACCACATGTTCATACTAAATCCATTTTGTAAACAGGAATTAATTTGATGTTTGAATTTCTTTACAACTTGACAAAAGTAGTTCCTTTTAAAAGAAAACACCCTAAAAACTCCCGAGTCAGACTGGACCCAAGTCACAGTTGACCTGACGCATTTCAGGGTCAAGCTGACCCCAAAACTAGTTTAACAGATGGAGTTCGACTCGGATTATGTGTCAGTTTGACAAAGTTTCTAATCATTTTTGACCCAGATTCTTGGTCAAACTGACCAAGAAAGGGATCAGACTCCGATGGACTCATTTGGACACAGATTCTGTTTCAGACTGACCAAGAAAGGGGTCAGATTCCGAGGGACTCATTTTGACACAGATTCTGTGTCAGACTGACCAAGAAATGGGTCAGTCTCCGATGGACTCATTTTGACACAGATCCTGGGTCAGACTGACCAAGTGAGGGGTCAGTCTCCGAGGGACTCATTTGGACACAGATTCTGGGTCAGACCGACAAAAGGGGTCAGGGGGCAAATTTAAATTTGCATTGAGGATAAAGTACATCATTGGTCTTTACCCACACACCGATGTGTGTGCAGCACTGTACTCAGTACTTTTCCCCGAGTCCTGTGAACAAAATCCACAGGCATATTACTCGGTTGGGATCAACGTTTAATCAACGATTGAGAAAAATGGAAATTGATTCGACTTTCCATCAATGAGCCTTGATAATGTTCCATTTCCCTTGTATCGGTGTATTTAATGATGCTTCCTACAGGATTTTCTTATACAGATTGTCAACTGTCAGATCCCCCCTCCCATTACCACGCCCCTCTAAGAAAGAACCAATTACTATTAACACGGCACACGTTCGTTTTCTTTGGTGGGTAGGATTTACCATAATAATATAGGTCAATCAGCGGATCTCTGCTCGATCGACTTTCATACTTAATGAACTAGGTCATGCAAATAAATTAAAAGATACTCCTACATAAAAACCTCAGATTTGTAAAGTTCTTCTCCAAAATCCTCTGCACAGGAAACATGGTCTTCCTTTTTACATAATATCATGCTGCAGCCATATTGGTCTCATTCCCTGTGTGCGTCAATGTAAGGAACACTGACCTCAATACTGATACAAAAAGGTACCAGGCTGTTTTCCATTTTAGCCACTTTTGTTAATGGTAGGCTAGTTTTTAGAAGTACGTCTTTGCCGGCCTTTGGCTCCGTCTTATGGGACTATATCCGTCTGATTGAAGGCTCAAGGAGCATGTGGCATATCAAGAGGGGGCACAGGGCGGTCCACTCATCAGAACTCTTGCCCCCTCCGAAAGAGAACAACAAATGTTCAAATGAATGGTTTGATAGATGAAATAGACTCCACCCCTACAGTTATGCCTTTGCCCACGCTTGCTCCCTCCCTAATGCAAATGTCTGGTAACGCCACTGTGGCGGAGGCTAACCCGGGGTTGAAAAAAGGTACAATGTTTTGAATGAGTTATACAAGATAGCACTCTTGCATTTAAGCTAAATATTCATGCAATATTAATGTGACCCATTCACTGATCATTGTAATCCAGTGATAGCCTTTCTCTATCAGTTCAATGCTTAATCATAGACAGTAAAGTCAATTATGTGCTTCCAATATTGGTGTACTGCATCCAGCCAAGGACAGCAATTCGCCGCCAAAGGTTTTTTTTTTTTCTATTTGAAGGAAGTGGTGGGAAAATCCTCTGCCGGCGGAGCAAACAATGGGACGCAACATTAAGCTTTAATTGTGTATAATAATCTATGGCTATAAACCTTATTCTCGCTTGTAACGAAGTAACGCCGTGATGTGTGGAAATGTGATGTGTGGAAATGAATTAGGAGAAATCGCCATTTAACTTAACGTGCACAGAATAATAATTTGTTTGTAAAAACCAGTTTCACCTGTGTCAGAAATTCATGCTGAATTGCAGCTTGTAGCTACGACACCTACAGTGTCATTATTTATGGTATTATATTATAGATTCCTGCCTATGTGTTTATTGACTGGCGGAGATAGAGTTTCTGTGACAGTGCTCAGAATTGTGATATGCCGGTGTAATCTTACAAAGTCATGTTTTCATATCAAATTATTGCTTGTAAGCATCACAGTATGGGAGATTTGTGAGGTTAATTTCAGGTGGGTATTCTATCTGCTGCGAATATATCTCCCTCTGCAAATAGTATCTTAAAGACTTCCCTATAATTATAACATTATATAAGTAAAGCACACTTCTGAACCCAGCTAAACCAAATTCACTCCATGTAAACAGCAATTTAAAAAGGTACTGGTCATTGTTACCATCGCATAAAAATCGAACATAATGAAACTGATCACATCCACAAGTCTCTAGTAATTTTGTCTTTGTTCAACCCCAAATGAACTAAATTTTACCCATTGAGTTACCCTAGTGGTTTGTTACTTGACAAGTTAAAAACAAAATATTGACTGTTCATGTACAAACTGGGATAATTTGTCGTGTGTTGCCAATCTGCCCCGTCCTTCAGTGTTCTTACTACTATTGTCTCTATTGATATTCTCTCAGCCTTGTCAGACACCGCTTCGCCATTGACCATTCATTTGTAGACAATTAACTTCATCATCATTAACCATCGTTTGTTCATATATAGGATAACGTATCGTGTGACCTTACGATGTGATAACACCACGCATTTGCTGACACGACTGCGACTGTACGTAGGAAATATCGCCTTTGATGTACACACTATGCCATGCTCATTTTTATAAAATTTACTGGGTAAATATTTTAACACACACTTTTCCAAATTGGGTGCGCTTACACTTTTTATTCTAACTCGTTTGAACAAAGGAAAATTTACTAAATTTCAATTTGACTCAATTTGACTAATGGACAATTTTTCTTTGTTCAACACCAAATTATTTAAATCGACACAATCAGTTTCTCTTGAGGCTTATAACTTGCTATTCTAAATAACAAAAAGCCACCTGATAACAAAAGGGACAACGAATGCTCCGTATTTTTTAGAAGATACAGCTATGAAGAAGGAACTTTTACAGCATAATAGGTTATCCCTCAGGGGAAGGGGTTCATTTACAACCCCCCCCCCCCCCCACCCCCCCCCCCCCCCCCCCCCCCCCCCCCCCACCATCCGGGAGTCAGCACGTGTACTGCTGCTGAAGTAAGAACGGCTTCTTTTTTTAAACAAGACACAAATTAGTGAAGATGACTTTTGTTAGACTCGTGACTGTTTGACAGCATTCATAAACTTCCTTGTGGTATATGCCAGTGTACAGGTCTATAAATATACTTATTAGGTTAATTTAAAAAAAACAATTATTACTTTTTTGTTGCGTTTTGATAATTACATTATTTCAATTAAGGAAAAACCATGTAGTGATGGCTGCAATGCAAAAGAATTGGAGTAGTGTTTTCTAAGCTGATCCTTTGAACTGGTGCAGAACGTAATGAAATAGGACCATCCAGAAGGATGGAATAAATCAATAATTTTTGACAGAGTTAAGCAATAATTAGTGATTTGCTGACTTTTAAAGTCAAAATATACCTTTCGTTTTTGAAACCAATCGATTGTTTAAATCCTATATAACTGTAGATAAATGAAAGAAAAAGAACCTGTGAACATTTAATTTCAAAAGGTCCTCGCTTTTTTGAGTTATCGCCGAAAATCCGGAGCGAATAATGTCTGCGCATATTAAGAATATTTTCTACACTAGGAATACACAATCCGAGAAACGTGTCTAACAGTAACGTTTCTCAGATTCAAACTTTGGGGCTTAAAAACTGAAATCTGTTTAAATAACTACGTTACTTCGAAATGAAATGTTTCTCAAAAGGCTTTTTACTATCGGAAGCTGTTGTAGGCTTCTAACCAATGGGTTTTTATTGCCATTAATTTTAGGAGTGATTACCAAACGTATTATATACCTTCCCTTGAGGGAACCATTTGAAAATCATCGGTTCTTTTCCCATTTGAGTTTGCTAAAAGATGCGGACAGAAATTAGTTACAATTCATCGGTTGAAGGACGGTTGTTGATATCGTGTTGAGAAGTTTAAGTTGGTAAATTTGGATCAATTGACATTGGATAAAGTGCAGGTAGTTTTGTTCCCTCCAATAATTCCCTGTAAACAACATGTTTAGAAACTGTTGACGACAATTTTGGATAATAATACAACTCGCCTATAATTATTATTATTTTTTTTTAAAGATCTGTTGAGGAACATAATGGTTTTAATTACAATTTACTTCATGGCGGTAATTTTGGAAGTGATCTCTGAAGCAACATTGGATAAATTGTGGACAGTACTGCAATCCTCCCACACATAAAAACAGTTTTTAAGAACTTGTTGATGAAATTTTTTGATAGAAATAGAATTTATTCAACTTGTGTGGGATTTGTTGACGTATAATGGTTTTGTTTGTTACAATTACGCTAAAGTAGATAAATAAATTTCAGAAGATAATAAGAATAGGCAAGTTCACAATCGCGTTTGCCTTTTTGAATTTAGTTGATAAAAAAAATGTGAAACATTTCCTTCCATGCATTACAAAATAATAATTAATAATAAAATAAAATAAACTAATTTGACATGAATTCAATAGCATTTGAATCGACTTTAATTTTTTTTTTTTTTTTTTTTTTTATATAAAAAAAAATTGGGGGGGGGGGGGGGAGTGGGGGGTATTAGAAATCGCCTAAGGCCGAACGGCCACTTCACGATGAGGGCTATAGACTTAACTGATTTGGGCTGTCGACCCAAATCAACTCTCAAAAGGGGGCACGTTGCCACCTACTCCTGGGGCTGAAACAGGGTAATTACCCCCTTCACAGTCCGTAAGGATGTAGGCATGGGTATCATCAACTAGCAGCCTGGCTGGTAGAGCAGAATGCACTACCTTCCAAACTGTTTACGTCTTTCCTCTTTAAAGAAAATTGTTACAGTTGTATTTACCAGTGTAAGGTTACCGTTTATACAAGTCAACTTGTGCCGTAGCTAAGATACACATGAGCTGGCGAACATTACTCATGAGCGCTTGACATACAGTCCATCAGATGTAACAACAATTACAACGTGCTTTATGTCATCCATGAGTCAAATAAAATAAACTCATGTGTCAAATGAAAACCACATCCACGCTGGTTTATATAATGTTCATCCTAACAGTGTTTTGTAGTTCGATGTACTATCCTGCCGATAAATTCATTTGCATCTCGAGAGAGACAGACTTACGGTACCCATCCTCATGGAATTTACGATGAGCGTTGAAGATTAAATTTACAAGCAACATTTCAAATAATCTTAATTTTGCTGAGAAAAAAAAATTAATGAACGTCTGTTCGACGGATTAGAGCTCAACTTAGACTTAGTATTTCCCCCAAAAAACTTAAATATAACAAATAAAATAAACATAGATTATGAAATGATACATTTGAAGTAGATATCCACAAAAATGCCCCATGCCGAGGTTTCATTTACGGTACTTCTTGATTTAGTTTGCGTAAAATGTCAACCAGTAAAGTGCATTTAACCCGTATTCATTGTAAATACATAGTCAATGAGAAAAAACCATCTAAATATAGTTTACGAATTTTAATGACATAAAATTAATGTCTTCTGAATTCAGTGAGCTTAGTGTGCGGATTTATATATATATATATATATTTTTTTTTTTTATATAAATGAATAATAATAATAATAATAGTGGCTTCTTATATAGCGCTCATATCCGTCACTCAGTGACGCTCAAGGCGCTTCAACAGTCAGTATTTTCCTGCAAGGTATATATGTGGAGCTACTTTTTGAATTTTGAGAGCTATTTCTTTACATAGCACCATGTAATGGTTTACAAGGTGCTGTGGCGCAATATGCAGCCAATCAAACCAGGAACACCGGGGCAAACCCCTTCTCTTTTCGATAAGTGCACTGGGTTCTTTTACGTGCATTACACAACACACGGGACCAACGGCTTTACGTCCCATCCGAAGGACGAAGCAATAATGGTTAAGTGTCTTGCGTAATAAGGACACAAGTGTCACGACCGGGACTCGAACCCACACTCTGCTGAACAGAAACACCAGAGCTTGAGTCCGGTGCTCTTATCCGCTCGGCCACGACACGCCGTAGTCGTAAAAAGATATTAAAAAGCAGGAACAGAAATCATTGCAAAAATATCGAAAGAATGAACCAATTATCTTGTTCACAGTTTAACTTTTAACACATACTAAAAGGAATCTTATCAAATTGAAATGTAGTGAAAAATCTCTGTTAAAAGTCATCAGTTAAAACTACTTAATTTCCACTGCTCACTGTGGTTTCCCGCTATGCAACCATTATACCAATTTATACCAATTATACCAATTTATTATCAACACAAGAGTCTCGGCCACTGTTTAACTCAGTGTCTCGTGTGTGAAGTCATCATTTTGAAATTTAAAAAAAATTCCCGAAAAGATGAAACAAGAGAGAAACAATGACAACGTAAAATTTGAAGATTATTAAGCAAAACAAAATGTGTCGAGGTTTTTCTCGGACTACTTCTAAACTCACTAGTAGAGTAAATATTCAGTTGACAAACATAATTTCTGATAACCAAGTTATACCAAAGAATTTATTCATGTATTCCATATTTGAATAAATCATTTGCTTTGGCGTAGTTCACGACTGAATAAAACTATAATAATGCTACAAAATGTCGAAATACATATATTTATACCCGAAGTATATAATATCAAGTTATTAAGCACAAGGGAAACTGATTGGGTAAATTTTGAGCTATAAATTGCATGTTGTACATTCTTGAGCTTGCAGACCATAAGACCATCCCAACCAAATACTGAGTTTTTACAAAAGAACATATCATTTTACAACTAAACACATTTACCTATAACAGTCTTTATGGAATTCAAATAAGAAGAAAACATTTTGGAGGAAGACTTTGAGACTCAAGCCCCCCCCCCTCCCTTTCCTGTATTTTCAACATTCAGCTCGTGTCATTAAATTAAAATTAGCAACTCAAGTTTGTCACCATTATGGTTCCAAACTATCCAGTAACAGGTAGTAGGCCTATGTGCCAGTAAAAATAACTACTCAAAGGGAAAGGTCAGTCATTTTTGAGTTGTTTTACCTTCCCATGAACTATCTTGCTCCGGATCATAAACTTGGTTCGAATGAATTGACAAGCGACCTTGTAACTCCCATTTTCATCTCAAGTTACACTGACCAGCTTTAATTTGTGTGTACTGAGTTATAGGAAATCTACTGAGTGAGGAACTCGGTCAGTAACTGGGGAGGCGTATTGAGGAAAGGCGTGGAATGGCTAACCAAATTTAGGTTAGATTTTACGGCATACCTTCTGCCTGTGGTAAATCGAATCAAGAAAATTGGATCCGCAACTAGGTTTTAGACAAAAATGCATAAAGATGACACCTTGTGATTAGGTCAACGCAACCAGGCCAGCAGCTCTCTCAGAGATATCGAGCGAGTTTGTAGGGGCTCGTTGGTAAGAGCAGAGAGAGACCGGATTGTTTGTGGTAAATATATTCACTGATTGATGGTTGTTAATGCATTGTTAGTGCAAGATACGGCAAAACTAGGAAAAACTGACTATAAAATAGCTTCCCTGCCTGTAAGGCAAGAACATGAGATGGACAACTGGGTGACGAGGTGCGGGATAAATCGAGATGTTTGATCAGTGAGTGTCCCTGAGGCAGTTTGGTTAAGTCTAAGGACTGAGTGACTGTCTGTCTTCTATGGAAATTGTTGAATATTGCATCATACAGTCTTACATTTTGTGAACGTCACATGGTAGTGTTTGTATTTGTCGAATGCCTGGCATAGGATTCTGTTGCATTTTGAAAAGTTTCTAATCTTTTCATGTTGTGTTTTAAAGGGTGTTTGTAACATTGATAACAGTTAAAATATAAATGTTCACAGATTCACGCATAACTTACATGGTATAAAGATCGTCATGGTGGGAAACTCCCTTTCAAATATTTCTGCTTGAAATGCTTTAGTTTTTTAAGAAATGAGTGAATGAAATGAATGTGCTTTAAGGAAATAATTTCATTACTAGTGAAGTGCTCTCTCCCTTGAGGGCGCACTGCAAAATCGACTACAATCGTCCCAAGAGTGGTGACTGAATAACAAAGTTCTTATGAAATGTGGATGTACGCCTCAGAACGCAAGTAAAAACATGTTTATCCGCATATAATCTTTGCCTTGTCTAATCTCGAGCAAGCAGGGGCGAAAAGTGAAAAGCATTGAACAGAAAACTGTTAAAGTCATCGCCGAATTCACCCGCAGCCATTATTGTGAAACTTATCCGTCACTTCTGACCTTGCTTTAATTATACCCGACCATGATTGCACTTCTGCCGACAGGAGCTCAGGCATTTGCCGTTTATTAAAATGAACAAGAGACGGACGTCACCATGGGCTCCACTTTACGACTAGGTTTATGGCACCAGAGGCATGAATTATATTTGGCAACAAAATTTCCCTCATTAATGAAAGGTTTCCTGCATTGCTACCATGACAACCTTTTGGAGCAGGTTATCAGAAAATACATAGCTTTTCATACCTATATAAAAACTATAAAAGAATGAACAAGACAAGCGGTGGCATTTCCTTGTTTTATATTCCTTTTTAGTATACGAGTCGACCATGTGAACGTTGTCTATAGTTCAAATAAGAGATAGGCCTACTGGACTACAACGGTAAGACTTTGTACACGCCAATCAAAATGTTGTACAGTCCGTTTAAATTTGCAACGTGCAAACGTTATCAAGAAAGAGAATATCATTAGTATGGTGACATAATACATTAGGTTCTCTCAACACACAGCGTGAATTTTAGTATGGTGACATGGGTTCCTTCCCTTAATACACGTGTTCTAGAAAAGGGAAGAGTCGTGAATAGGAAATTGTCGAGAAGCGTAAAGAATCGGGTTAATATATCGAGTGGGAGTTGGCAAGATGTGTTATTACGCGATAGAGGAGGAATTCCCTGGTAACACGTCAGTGACTAACTGGCACACACTGCGTAATCAGATTTACACACCGTTAGACCAATGGCACTTTCTTGGGGATGACCGGGGTGAGGTAGTTTCAAGGAGGTTTCAGGAGACTTCAAGACACATATACAGAGATGAGGCGAATGTGCTCAAGGGGGTGATTTGGACTCGGTGGCGTTCTATAATAATATGTATACAATCTGCCAGTGCCCGCTGTTGATTCACACGCGGAATCTACTAATAACAGCATCGACCTGCCAGCATAAAGTAACACGTTTTTATCCCATGATCTTTTAGAAAGGCAAAAAAACTAAAACATTATCGATTTCTGAATATTTATGTTGTTGTTGTATTGATGAAAATTATAACATTTTGGAAAGATAAAATTGTTGTGAAATACTATATATACTATAATAAGGTATACGTGTAGTTATAGTTAGTTATAGTTAGTTATAGTTGTTAGTTAAGATATCTTTCCACTATAGACACGTACGAACAAGTTGAGATGAGAACCTCCATTCGCGTTGATATCTCCACAGCGTGGGGATAAAACTTGCCCGTCATAAACTCGTGTAAATATACCAAACAAAATCAAGCTGTTTTTCAATTTTTCTTCGCGTTTCTCTCGAACCAAAATTTAACCAGCCCGAGCCACGAAGAGCAAATGGTCTGGCCGCATTTTACTAGTAAGACGAGACACGCACACACCAGGAATACGACAACACTAGTGACTGTCTGCACGTTCACAGTGAACGCTTCACGTTATGCATAATGAATAATGAAAGGTGTGGGACTTATTCTTTTTTAACTGGTTCTGGTAATATATTTTCCGCAAATAAGCTAAACTACCATGGTAACATCCAAGGCCAAATTTGATTTAGTTTATAACGGACAGTTCGAGTCAGGAAGTGTATAGTGTAATGCGTTGAGCCCGTATTACACGCGCAAGATGATCAAAAACTAAACCTGCAGTATTTCATGTAAGGATGCATTATTAACAGCGAACATGGTCACAAATACCTCGGAGATTAATTGTTATTGTAGGCGTAATGACTGTCTATAAGGGGGTTGTATTTTTCCATGGACAGTGAATACAAGTTAACATCAAACATGGCCCAATGCGTAAACATGTGTGGACAATTTCGTGACGTGTTTGTACGGGGTGGCAAAAAACCAAAATCCCTTCAAGGTCATTACAAGTGTCTATGAACCTTATTATTACCGATATAGAAGAAAATGTTCCGTGTTCATTTGGTTATTTTATTCATAAAAAAAACATAACTAGAATGACAGCGAAGAGGCAGAAATAAACTCAAATTAGCAATATGGTTAGAAATGTGAAATTCAATTAATATTTACTGATATTTGATTCTCAAGATAAAACGAGATAATTAACAACAGCAAAATAAAGATAAAAGTGGTTTATGATTTTTTTTTTATGTCAATAATACCAGCAAAACCAGCAAAAACAAAAAAACAAATGAATAACGTGTATGGAATTGTAAAGTAGTTGTCGATGTAGAGGGTAGGCGTACGATCTGAGATGAGTATACGGAACCTGCCCATTTAATGCAATCAGTCTAGCTCCCTCTCACCCGAAAGGACAATTTCCGGACTAATTTATTGTAACATGAGCAATATGTCATCAAGGCACCATACGCAATGTTGTTTATTATTGCAAACTGTCATGAAAGTACACAACCATAGGACGTGGTAATAGCCAGTGTAGCACTATTTCTTTTGTCTGTTATACGGTTGGATTGACAATGCTTCAAGTAGCATTGACAGTTGTAGAATAGCGGTAGAAAAACGAGGTCTAACCTAAGACCAAACACAAATCTGTTCGTTTGTCCTTAGAGGGTCCTAAAAAGGTAATGTCAGTATGTCGATTTTTTGATTTTTTTATTTCTTTTTATAATAGATATTGATTTGTATTTGAGAATTTATCTCTTTGGTGTTAAAATATTATTTCCAAGTAATAAACACAACACTTTCACTGATTCGAACTCTTTTATTAAATGTCTTTAGATAGTGTTTCAACACTAACAACTGTTCAACAAACAAGATTTGATGTTGTTGATGTTGAGATAATTGCTTTACCGGAGCTGCAGCTGATGAGTCAGGAATGTCTAAACACTGTGGGTTTTTAAACTGCTTTAATATAGTTTCGACATTCTTCGACCAGAATTTTTGAGATGTTTAATGAAAAAAGGTAAAGAAGAAAAATTAGTTGCGACGCAAATGAGAGTCGGTCGGACGTGGACAAAAAAAAAACATTTTCTAATTTGTTTTATTAGCCTATACTCCGTAGTCCATGAGCAGGCTAGTGTTCAACCCTTTAAAATTGCTTTCAATTAAAAAAAAAAATTACTATCATTATTATTATTTTTGTTTTTTCATCAAAAGCAATTTAAAAAAAAAAAAAAAAAAAAAAAACGAACGATACAAGAGACACTAACTGATGAGAGGAACTAAAAAGGTGAATTAATCAATGTTGTCCTCAGGCATTTAACACCCGATAAAAACAAAATATAAAATAAAGGGATAGTTAAAATTTTGAGACAGTTTGAAAATGAATGCGCAATTCATCCAAGCTAATACACAAGTCAATGTATAAACACTATAAAAAAAAAATACATTCTGCTAACAATTGCAAAAAATCTGTTCATAAGGTACGTTCAATGATAAACATATATGAACACTGAGAGAAAATATGCAATGGCAGCTTATCTAAGTTCAGCAGCTGACCAGGTTATTACAAGTTAAAGTCAACTCGACATGAAATAAATGACTTCTCTTGAATCTTTTTACGGACCATCAAAATGTCTCCCGATACAAGAATTTTTACAGCCAATTTCCGAGCGGCTTCACCTTGCGTCAGCGTGATTGAGTTGGCGATCTATTGCACCAAGTGTCATTGCCATCGCATTTATTCAACCTTTCCTATTTAATATTTCATACATGGACATTGTGTCTAAGAATGTCAGTTCGTGTCTGGTTTGCATTTTGTGATTTTAAATTTCACGATTTCTGCACGGAATGCTCGTATTAATTCAGGGGAGGTTACAGATTTACCGCAGCGTTCACTCCGAAAGGCTCATAATACGCGAATATCGTTAGAACTCGAAAAGTGTTTTTTAAAGGTTCAAATTGATGCGGCCAAAATGCAGGTGTCTTTCTCTTCTACATGCATGTTTGGCAATTTGTAAAGAAAACACCATTTCTTGTGCTTTAAACTGGTAGTTTCCCATTTTATTTTCTACTTACTATCAGAATTGTAAGTTTCATTCGAGTAATTATAAAACGCGTTTCTACATGTTTGAATGATTCGTAGAGAAAACACTCCATTGTAGTGCTATAAACTGACAGTTCCCATTCCAGTTTCTACTTGAATAATATAATATTGTGTAAAAGAAAGAATTAATTCGTGCCGTTATAAAAAATTACATATGGCTATTGAAACTGTTAAAAGTTTAATTTAACAATTTGCATTTCCTAGATTCTATTTCGTTTTCTTATTTCTCTTCATTGTTTACTTTTGTGCATTTTTTTAAAGTTTGTTTTAATGGCTATGTTCCATGTGCACTCTTTAAAAACTCAGTCAAAGGTTGGGGCATTTCTTATTGTTTAAAATTGTATTGTGTCTTTGTACATGCTGGAACCATTAAGAGACCATTGTAACTGAATGGGTCACCCAGTTGAAATACAAAATGTATAATAAACATATTGACAGACAATAGACCTTATGCAGACGTCATTTGAGTAGGGCGCCCTCACCTAGAGGTCAAAAGGAAGATGTTCATTGGCCAATCATGTGCGCCGCGCGTACAAATCAGCGCGTTTCCATTGTTTCATCATCAGTTTACCTCTAAGATGGCGGCTTGGTGACGTCAATGCATAAGGTCTATACAAAGTGTGCAGCTTTATGTTGCCACCATGCCTGTAAAGGAAGCTGATCTAAAATCGTCGCCACGTTTCATTCATTCCTTATTGATTACATAAATTGCATCTATGTAAAAATTTAGGAACAACCTCCGTGCGTCGGAGAACTACCAAGCAATAAGAAAGTAGAATTCACACATTACAATGATACAGTATCAATCACAACAACCAGCGAGGTGAAGTGACACTATTGATGTTACAACGACACGTGTCCATTCCAATTCAATAAGTTGGTCTTACGACGTGGAGAGTAATTCGAAATCTCTCCCATGGAAAAGCAAGCACTTCTTAAACCAATGTTGTTGCAGCATTATAAGAAGAGAGGTCCTCTCTGAGGAAACAGGAGGTTTCGTCATCTCTAGCATGAGATGGAAAGCTCTCCACACAGGTCACTAACACGGGGCTTCTTGCTCCAGATGAATAAACGCTAATAAAAGTACAAATGCCTTTCTTATTATTGGTCAAGGGGTTGTTTCATAGATCGATTTCCAAGGTCCACAGGAAATTAACTTTCTGGAATAATGTGATATGTATCTTTTAAGCGGTGGGATGTGATTTTGGAGACACCGATGCACGTGGTTGCTGGCATGTGGTTGTTTCCGGGGAAGCGTAAAAGCTCTGATGACGTGGCATTAGGGTTGAATTGGATATTGAAACGTGATAGTTAAAAGTGATGCTCATAACCGTGTTCAGGTTTGATAGAATACCAAGGTGGGGTGGTTACGTTCACTCCTTTTACAAGTTTGTGTACTTTCTGATGCTGTATTTTCTTTTGCTTTTTAATGGCTCTTTTAGCTTTTGTTGTAGCTTGTTTTAATGCGTCTTTTATGGACTTGTTTGTAGGGATATTTGGTAAGTTAATTGTTTGTTTGTCTGACCGTCTTTTGTCTGTCTGCTTGCCTGTCTTCTACATGTTTGTTCTGTGCTGGCTTTTTTGTTTTGTTTCGGTTTGTTGGGTTGTTTGTTTGTTTGTTTGTTGGGTTGTTGGGTTGTTTGTTGGGTTGTTTGTTTGTTTGTTTGTTTGTTTGTTATGTATTTTGCGTATTCTTTTGCTTGTTGTTTACTGACTGCATGTTATGTTGTCTGTTTGTTTTAAAGGGGTGTTTGGTTTGATCAATCTTATCAAAATATTTCGTAATAATTTGTTCAGTTTTCTTGTATATTATTTCGTTTTTTAATGACCAGGGGCTTGTGGAAGACACATCTTGTTGATCATTTAAAAAATACCCTTTGTACTTCCCTGAACTACTACTGGTAAAGATTTTCTTATTATCCAAAGATTTGAAATAAATAAATATAATAAACAAATTAAGTAGATCCGTTCGAAAAAGTCAATGCGGTGGTGTGTACACATGCACTAACAAAACAAAATTAAAAATTAAATATTGGTTTACTAATTCCACTCAATATTATCAGATTGAAGATCTTCGATAGAATTGCAGACCCAAGTCTGTGAATTGAAAGATAGCCATCATACGTGTTATTGGCAACGGATCGGTGATTTCAAATTATACAACATAAAACTACGTGCTCTCTGAAAGGAATAATTATAACCACGCTGTACAAAAACAACTTTTTATCATTTCTCTCATAACTAATGAAGTCATTTCTTTCGTTACTAATGAAGTCTACCTGTACTAATTAAGACATGTTCGTTATGTCAATAATCACGGTACACATTCTCCCGTCTTTCTATTGGATTTCCTGAAGGTCATTGCCATGACAACAACACAACATTTAGTTGGGTTAGGTTAGTCAAGTCATGTAGGAGACTCAGATAACATTAGTGGCTCAAGGCGACAATGATATAATACTTTTAATGTATATTATACTGTATACCAATTATAGAGCTCCGATGTCTGACTTTCATAATGGTATTTTATCATACAGGCACGCATGCGTAAATTCATGTTAACAATTTGACCTTTTTGAATTAGACTGCTTCACTAGGTTTGATGCCGAGTTTGTAGTCGCGACAATATGTTCCATGCAATCATTAAAAGCATTTTTGTAATGGTTGGATTGTAGACTATATTCAAGGGCAGCATGCTACAGTGCAACCATCTTACATGTTGAATTGTTTGTCATTAAGTAATAAATAGGGATCTGAGCCCGATGGTTTTCGTCCTGAAAAACAATAAATAAATGCTGTTAAAATGCTTAATGGTTTTATTTAAATTCAGGACATAAATGTACAAATAAAAAGTACAAATGTTTCTTTTGTTGTATAAATAACAACCAGCCCTTATTTATTTTTCGTCTGCTTTGCTCACCACTTCAGATATTTTAAGCAATTTCATCGGAAAACTCAAATTGATTATGAAGAATTGTGCTGCATTGTTGAAAGAGTTAATTTATGCTAGACTTGAACAAGTCCTGTTATTGATCCACAATATCAGAGCCCGATTAGGTATGGTAATGCTAATTATTCGCCATGCAGCCATGTTTTGGTCGTCTACTGCGACGGTTTTTCTTGTGACTAGCAACGCCCGGAGAATTGTGCAAATCTAGTTCTGCGTTGAAATGGCGTTTGGTATGGTGGCCCTGAAGGGACATCGCATATCGCATACGTGTGCGCACACGTATGCAATGTCGTGAAACAATTCGCGAATATGTGCGCACACGTATGCAATGTCGTGAAACAAAGCGCGAATATGTGCGCACACGTATGCAATGTCGTGAAACAATTCGCGAATATGTGCGCACACGTATGCAATGTCGTGAAACAATTCGCGAATATGTGCGCACACGTATGCAATGTCGTGAAACAAATCGCGAATATGTGCGCACACGTATGCAATGTCGTGAAACAAATCGCGAATATGTGCGCACACGTATGCAATGTCGTGAAACAAATCGCGAATGTGTGCGCACACGAGTGCGAATATATTTGCAATGTCGTGAACGTTTATTGCATACCAAGTTGCATACCTTTGGGATGATGTCATAGTTGCAGACAATTTGTTAGAGACCTAGGGAGTACGTGGCGCTACAGTCAGGCTCCTGTAAGCATGGCTATACAATAATGTGTACCCAAGAACTTGGCACCAGGCCAAGTTTCGCCAACATGTACTACAGCATAAGCTATCTACCTACAGCCTACTAATAAGTACTTGTGCTATTACAATCAAGGTCGAAGAGTACGCACGCGCGAGGGTATTTTACGGTCAAACACGCCCATTTTATGTTAATAGCCCACGTTCGTCCTGGGAAAAAAAGAAATACGCCACCCGCCTCGCTTGCCTCACAACAATGACTACCGCTCTGCAATGACTACCGCTAATCTCACTGTAGGCAAGAAACCCCCCAGATCATTAGACATTTTATTCAAAGGTATGCAACTTGGTATGCAATAAACGTTCACGACATTGCAAATATATTCGCAGACGTGTGCGCACATATTCGCGAATTGTTTCACGACATTGCATACCGTGTGCGCACACATTCGCGATTTGTTTCACGACATTGCATACGTGTGCGCACATATTCGCGATTTGTTTCACGACATTGCATACGTGTGCGCACATATTCGCGAATTGTTTCACGACATTGCATACGTGTGCGCACACATTCGCGATTTGTTTCACGACATTGCATACGTGTGCGCACATATTCGCGAATTGTTTCACGACATTGCATACGTGTGCGCACACGTATGCGATATGCGATGTCCCTTCAGGGCCACCATAGTTTGGGTATCGATTAAGGCTTGGAGCGCCCCCTTTGGGTTGTGTTAACCACGCTTCAACGCCAATCTGGTGGACTAAAGGACGCCCTGCTAAGTCAATACGCTACTTTCCGGTTAAAGGGATTCTAGCCAAGTATTTGTTTGAGGTTTCAACACAAACACGAAGGGAAAGCAGTGAGGATTTAGTGAATGTTACAATTTAGTCATAAAATATTTTGATTATGAGGTGGTGGCTGATGGTTATAATGTCCTTCACACGTTAGGTTTTATAGGTAAATGTGAATTGGATTTTAATTAAGATTTCACCTGCAGTCCGTGGTTAGAATCATGTGTCTAAATCATTATTTGGTTCAAGGAACCGGTGAACGTATCCGCAGGCTTTTCTTAGTCATCTCAAACCACAAAATCTCTTAAATGTTTATATTTCATATATTATATATTTTATATGTATGTTTTATTTCAACGAATTATCTATAAAAGGATGTTAGCCCTAGCACAAGTATTATTCTAAATGGATGGCGCGACTCGTTTGCATTTTATATTAACTTCTAAATAGGTTCTAATTACTCAATATTCTGACTAATTGACCATTGTTCTTGGGTGTGTTGGAACGATTGACAGCTATTCAATCATGTCTTTTCATTTTAAAAATTTTAGTCGAGATATACATTCCTATCATGCCATCGTTATTAACATAAAACAGTCTACCTATTATAATTACTTTAAACACAGTTTCATGCCTCCACTTTATTTACCCTGTTTAACCGTACTTTCCGGGGGCTTTTGATTCAAATCAATGGAGCTTCAATAGCAACGAACCGATATCGAAATAAACAAGCTCCACAAACTGACAAAATGTGCAAATTAGATCTGATTGCTTAGATTACCTACGGCTGAATAGAAGATGTCGACCCCCAAAAACCTTCAACCATGAGTCTGTTTAGTCTCCTACCTTATTGACACTTGAAAGTGTATATCAGAGTAGGCAGAGTCCGCTCACATTACTAAATACACAAGTTAATTGGTGAAGACGGTTTGCATTTCAGTACTTCGTAAAAGACATTCTTTGAAATATATTTTTGAATAATTCATCTTGTTCATAATTCAGCTTCGTGACATCATGCATTTTGTAATCCCGACCTATTTTGCGCATTTAAGACGGTGTGTTTATTCAGGAAAAACCGGTCAAAAAGCTTTTATACAACTTTGATATTATTGTGAAGTGAGTAAACACTTAAGCGTCAGAAGCAGGGTAGGGTTTAATTACAGTAGTGCCCGGAGCACTTTTTTCTTGGATGTTTGTATATTGTGAATGATAGTCGACTCTTTTACCGCTCGATGGCATGTGATTCATTTACTTATTGATATTCCAAACAATGCAAACAATGGATGCGACTCTATGCAGCTTGCACTCTTTATTACCTTCCACTTGAGATTTGGCATCTGATCGTTCATGTACCCACACTACTCAGATTAAATACAGGCATTGACGCGCGGCATATTTGATTTTGATTTGTCCAATAGTTTTTTACAAGCGCGTGCATTGCGATTGTGGTTTAGTTCCAAGTTTATCGTAAAATCGTTTCTAGCACCAAATTTATGTTTTTGTTGCGATTTCAAAGGGTGCGTCTAACAATCAGTTTACAGTAAAAAATAATATCAAAGGTAAGAGTTATCCATGATTTGATTAAAATGGACGGAATACAGGATCTTTTTTCCATAGGACAACATTGAATTATTTTTGCAAATAAAATTGTTGGTACAAACTACTATTACGCTATGAAGTAAATCCGCTTATTTAATTAAGCATTTAAACACTTTAAAATGTCTCAACAATCAAGACAAAGATTGAAATCCAGGTGGTATCCCACTGACAGTCGACTTGTACAGCCACGTCTAGTTCCCTACTTTTGACACGTTTATCTTGTATATACCAAGATAGCAATGTATTTGGGGGACAGCCTTGTTTTGAAGAGATTTAATTATTTCTGAGTAAAATAGTACAAGGGGAATGGGCTCATTGATATCGTATATTCAACCCAATAGTTATATCGTATATCAACCCAATGACTATTGATCTCGTATATCGACTCGATGATCATTGATCTCGTATATCAAGTTATCAATCCAATGACTATTGATCTCGTATATCGACCCGATGATCATTGATCTCGTATATCAAGTTATCAACCCAATGATAATTGATCTCGTATATCAACCCAATAGTTATCTACTCGTATAACAACCCAATGACTATTGATCTCGTATATCAACCCAATGATCATTGATCTCGTATATCAACCGAATGATCATTGATCTCGTATATCAACCCAATGATCATTGATCTCGTATATTCAACCCAATAGTTATTGATCTCGTTTATCAACCCAACGATCATTGATCTCGTGTATCAACCCAATGATCATTGATCTCGTATAATCAACCCATTGATTAATGATCTCGTATATTCAACCCAATAGTTATTGATCTCGTTTATCAACCCAACGATCATTGATCTCGTGTATCAACCCAATGATCATTGATCTCGTATAATCAACCCATTGATTAATGATCTCGTATATTCAACCCAATAGTTATTGATCTCGTTTATCAACCCAACGATCATTGATCTCGTGTATCAACCCAATGATCATTGATCTCGTATAATCAACCCATTGATTATTGATCTTGTATATTCAACCCAATAGTTATTGATCTCATATATATATCCAACGATCATTGATCTCGTATATCAACCCAACGTTCATTGATCTCGTATAATCAACCCATTGATTATTGATCTCGTATATTCAACCCAATAGTTATTGATCTCGTTTATCAACCCAACGATCATTGATCTCGTGTATCAACCCAATGATCATTGATCTCGTATAATCAACCCATTGATAATTGATCTCGTATATTCAACCCAATAGTTATTGATTTCATATATCAACCCAACGATTATTGATCTCGTACCATCAACCCAATGATTATTGATCTCGTATATTCAACCCAATAGTTATTGATCTCGTTTATCAACCCAACGATCATTGATCTCGTGTATCAACCCAATGATCATTGATCTCGTACCATCAACCCATTGATTATTGATCTCGTATATTCAACCGGGTAGTTATTGATCTAATATATCAACTCAACGATCATTGATCTCGTGTATCAACCGAATGATCATTGATCTCGTATAATCAACCCATTGATTATTGATCTCGTATATTCAACCCAGTAGTTATTGATCTCGTATATCAACCCAACGATCATTGATCTCGTGTATCAACCGAATGATCATTGATGTCGTATAATCAACCCAATGATTATTGATCTCGTATATTCAACCCAATAGTTATTGATCTCGTTTATCAACCCAACGATCATTGATCTCGGTATCAACCCAATGATCATTGATCTCGTACCATCAACCCATTGATTATTGATCTCGTATATTCAACCGGTAGTTATTGATCTAGTATATCAACTCAACGATCATTGATCTCGTGTATCAACCGAATGATCATTGATCTCGTGTATCAACCCATTGATTATTGATCTCGTATATTCAACCCAGTAGTTATTGATCTCGTGTATCAACCCAACGATCATTGATCTCGTGTATCAACCCAATGATCATTGATCTCGTGTATCAACCCAACGATCATTGATCTCGTGTATCAACCCAATGATCATTGATCTCCTACAATCAACCCATTGATTATTGATCTTGTATATTCAACCCAATAGTTATTGATCTCATATATATACCCAACGATCATTGATCTCGTATATCAACCCAACGTTCATTGATCTCGTATAATCAACCCATTGATTATTGATCTCGTATATTCAACCCAATAGTTATTGATCTCGTTTATCAACCCAAAGATCATTGATTTCGTGTATAAACCCAATGATCATTGATGTCGTATAATCAACCCATTGATTATTGATCTCGTATATTCAACCCAACGATCATTGATCTCGTGTATCAACCCAATGATCATTGATCTCGTATATTCAACCCAATAGTTATTGATCTCATATATCAACCCAACGATCATTGATCTCGTACCATCAACCCAATGATTATTGATCTCGTATATTCAACCCAATAGTTATTGATCTCGTTTATCAACCCAACGATCATTGATCTCGTGTATCAACCCAATGATCATTGATCTCGTACCATCAACCCATTGATTATTGATCTCGTATATTCAACCGGGTAGTTATTGATCTAGTATATCAACTCAACGATTATTGATCTCGTGTATCAACCCAATGATCATTGATCTCGTATAATCAACCCATTGATTATTGATCTCGTATATTCAACCCAGTAGTTATTGATCTCGTATATCAACCCAACGATCATTGATCTCGTGTATCAACCGAATGATCATTGATGTCGTACCATCAACCCAATGATTATTGATCTCGTATATTCAACCCAACGATCATTGATCTAGTATATCAACCCAACGATCATTGATCTCGTGTATCAACTCAATGATCAGTGATCTCGTATAATCAACCCATTGATTATTGATCTCGTATATTCAACCGGGTAGTTATTGATCTCGTATATCAACCCAACGATCATTGATCTCGTGTATCAACTCAATGATCAGCGATCTCGTATAATCAACCCATTGATTAATGATCTCGTATATTCAACCCAATAGTTATTGATCTCGTATATCAACCCAACGATCATTGATCTCGTATATCAACCCAATGATTATTGATCTCGTATATTCAACCCAATAGTTATTGATCTCGTATATCAACCCAATGACCATTGATCTCGTATATCAACCCAATGACTATTGATCTCGTATATCAACCCAATGATTATTGATCTCGTATAACAACCCAATGATCATTGATCCCGTATATCAACCCAATGATCATTGATCCCGTATATCAACCCAATGATCATTGATCCCGTTTATCAACCCAATGATCATTGATCCCGTATATCAACCCAATGATCATTGATCCCGTATATCAACCCAATGATCATTGATCTCGTATATCAACCCAACGATCTTTAAACTCGTGTATCAACCCAATGACCATTGATCTCGTATATCAACCCAATGATCATTGATCTCGTACAACCCATTGATCATTGATTTCGTATATCAACCCGCATCATAAACATTGAGTACCCATTTGAAAGTACCCGCACTCTACAGTGAGGGCTACTGCAACTTAATCGACTCTTGGAATGTCAAGTTGATTTGATGAAACGGACGTAAATGAAATGTTGAGGAGAATAAGGGCTTGCTTGATACTGTCACATGAATGTTTATTAGACTTATTCATATTACAACAACGACAGTTAGACTGTGTCTGAATTAGCGGCTACAGCTACGGCTAAGGCTAGATTTCTACGTCACCACGGGTTGAAGTATAGGACGTCATTAGCAACACCCTTAGCAACACGCGTAGCTGCAGCTGCAGCCAGCCACCATTTTGGATACGACCTTATTTAAAATGGAACGAGTTGAATATTGAGAGGCTCCAGAAGGACGCAATCGATTTTGTTTATAGATTCAAATTTGACATCATGCGAACTATTCACCTCGCGAGCAGACGATTGAGCAATCGAATCTATTGACTTGTGCACAAATTGCGTACTGTTCTAATTCGCAAGATCATCAGGGGACCAGTCTAAGTTTGGTATCTCCAATGATTAATTCACATAGCCTCATGAGGGCGCTGTGCTTAACTCGATTGGGTCTCCACAAATAAGAATATATTTTACTCACGCATGACAGGTTAAGTGCACCCTTTAAACAAGTATTAAATGGATTAGTACCTCCACCTCTAAGTGAAAATATGATTTAATCACAGGGAGTGAAAACTTGATAGTTTTTTTAAGTATTTCAACGATCAGATTCATTGAATGTGACATTGCCCGGGCATTCCGGCAATTGAAAAACCCCAAACAAGGCAAATATTCTCTCGTTAATTGGCGTCCCTGACTTGGGAGCGTCCCTGGCAGGCCTTTCATCTGGATTTCCGGCTTCGATTTGAAGCAATTTACTGAAAGTCCCACGAGGAGACGAAAATCCTCTGAAGATCTTCTCTACATCTACCAACTGTAGACACACAACTCTGTAGTGTCAGATTTCATTTACAAGTTGATGTCATAATATTAAATGAAATCATAATTGTTAATGTAAATGGTGTATATGGTGTGAAAAATATCGTTAAAAATATCGTACGCCTAAAATGTTAATATTATGAATAAAGTAATCAAAAGGAATTTATTGTGGTCAGATTTCACTGACTTGGCTGTGTAGATTTGCTCTTTTAGTTGTCTTGCTATTTTGTATTCTACAGCCGCAAACTGAATATGAATTTATACCTCACCATGCAATGCCCTAAAATCAAAAATTCACACAATTCGTGCTTTTATAGGTTGAAGTATCATCTAATTTGTGGAGAGTTCCATGGAACTGTTATTCTGTTTAATTAACAACAACGACATTTTGATAGAATCTAAACGTCTGGTTGGAACACGGTTTGAACTGTATTGACTCCGGGTTTGTTTGTAGGTTTTATACGTAATTTTAATTTTTAGTATTATTGACCTCTTTTTCGATTGATATTCAAAACATAAACACGAAATTAAAAAATTAAAAAAATAATAAAACGACCAGATGTTGGACAACAGACCCCTGCTAAATGCCAACATATTCACCAAACCTGCTGAAATTGATTACCTATCTTGAAGGCCAATAGATGTAAATACTCGATATTTAAATACTGGAGTGTTCTTCCTTGTCCGTTTTCTATATAGGTTATCATTGGCCGCCATAAACCAGCCATAATTGTGGATTTCTGTTTGGCATATACAGTCGCGGGGTAGTTTTGTTTTCTTATATCGCAGCGTGTGAGCACTGAACAATCTTTATACCTCTGCAAACGAAGACAAAAAAACACTGGTTTATATTATGATATATCTTTTAGGATGTCAATGGTACAGTTACATTGGCTGCAAAATGTCAAAATCCTAAATTCATAAACAATTTGTTACATAGGGTTTCGAAATTGCATCCGCACCTTTAGCAAAGGCCTCGTTATTTCTTGAAGGCAGTCTAAGTGCACTGTATTATAGGGAGTATAAACCGGTATTTGCTGCAATGGTTAAGTCAAGATCTCCTTCAACATGACAGTCACAAAGCTGTCTTAAACCGCACATGTTCACAGATGCTCATAGAGAGTACACACTTTCAATGTGATGGTTTCATTAGTGTGTAAATCGTGAGAATCGCACGGGTCCAGACATTGCCGAGTGATCCAAAGCATTCACTACAACCCGTTGACAGCACTTGCGTGCGGTAATAAGCATGTAGGATGAGCACGTGAATGCATTCCTTTCAGATACAACAAAACAATATCAATTTAAAACAGTATAGTAGAAAACACAATGAAGGTCTTCTCATTTATGCAAATTGTTACTCCCGCCCAGATGTGATTGGCTCAGTGCTACTGCGACGTCATGTATAGATAGGTTGCAGTATGACGTAAGTCGGCCATCTTTACGGGCAATTTGGAACACACAGTCATGCGTTACGCGTGAGAACGGCGTGCAGCACGCGCACATTTCACAAAACTCATTGCGTGGTTGGTTAGTGAACAACGCGGCTGCGTTAATAATTTGAGCGCTTGATGCGCCTGCAAGCCAAAATGCAATTTGCCCGGAAAGATGGCGTCTACTGGGAACTATCTATTACGCTTTGTGTCCTTCATTCACGAAGCTAGCAATCGATGGTGTTATATTCAACGAATTAATCCGAGCAAAATGACAAGTGGTTTTGAAGCTGGACATACGAATCCCTCATTTAACATGGTTTTTTTGTTTTGTTTTTTCACCAAGTCAACTTTCACGGTTCGTCTGCTTTAACTGAGTTCAGACGCATGCACCAGCGATTCACCGAATCCCACTTTTTAAACAGTCTTGTGTTCCCTTGTCACACGTTACACACAGCAATGTACTTTTGGTCTGTAAGATTTAATCGACGCGTGCTGTATAACTTACAGAAGTCCTTCCCCATCTGAGAATCTGTTATGGGACGCCGCATCACAGACTACATGACACCCAAAGCGTACCAATCGCATGTGCAAATAGGAAATGACTCCGGGATCCAGGCTAGATTTGTCTAAATTAAAATCTTGGTTTACGTTGGCAACTTCAGATCCGTGGCGTTGTGGGAGCGAAGACATTACAAGGAGAAGAAGTGCATCGCACCCAACCCCCTTCTCCTGTCAGACAGCAGTATTAAAGCACGCTAGCTACATTTTATGTTAAGTTTTCATCCAAGCTTGAATGAGCACTCAGCAGTTGGTGTGAGAAAGCACTCGGAGACCCCCATCCACTACTGATAGTAAATGATGTACAGTAGGTATATACAGCCTCAATCCGCAGGTGGAGTAAGGCTGGTGTATATTCAATACGCTATTGGTCGCGGAGACTGCGTATAAAGGGCAATAAGACTGCATATTAAATGTGGTATTCTGTACTTGGCAGATAGCAGGGACCCCTAGTAGTTGGAAGAGACTGGGGCAGTCCACAGTGCGGATAGACTTAAAAGTAGGAGTCACGGTCCAGATCGATGGTATACCCTCCGTGGGTACCCCACCGGGTAGATCGGCATCGTCTCAAGTCCTCGTCTACTCCACACCGCAAATACTCGCCTGTCATAGTCAACAGCCTCCCGGCTACCAGATTTTAAGCCAATATCTTTTTTTTTTTTTTTTTTTACACACGCGACTTGCTCCGTTTGTAATATGGATCTCCTGTTCTAACCACTTTAGTTATTCTATGATCCCGCCCCAAGGGGTCATTTATTCACACCCCCACAAATCTCAGATGGTCACGTGACAAGAGTCTGGCTGGAACCTGCCCTTAATACGCCTTGCTCATTTTCAGACTGATGAACCAACCTGGAATATACAGCAAACACTTGTAATTTAAAAAGAACAATCTCGGAGCGCTTGGGAAATTGTGTAAACTGCCAAAATGCCTGAACGGAAAATTAAGTTTGTGTTGAATGAAGGTGGTGGGCACCAACGGAAGAGGAAGCCCCAGCGAAGACACACCGGTGAACAGGTCAGTAAATTTTTCTCCCCCTGTATGTCTCCTAAAAATGTTAGATGATATAAAGCTTCATGTTTGAGGTCTCGCCGCTAATGCTTGTCTGAGTTGAATTATCTGCTTCCTTGATCGTTTGAGGATCGTTCATCAATGATACATTGCCCTGCCATTTCTGACTGAAAAAGGGAAAAGTCGTAAAATAAATAAGTCAGGCAATTTTTAAAGCGAAGACCATGCAATTGCACGACAACCTTCCATTAAGTTGTTGAAAATACATGCATTCATGAGATTGTTTCAATAATAAATGCGCCATATTCCATGATCCAAATATTACCAGGGTCAATTAGTTGTTGTAGCCTTTAGACACGAGTTATATTAGGGTTTGGCGTGGTTGGTCTTACATTGCTGTAAACACACGATTCAGCGGTGAGGTTGATTAGGAAGAAATGTCGGCTGGCCAAAGTGGTGATGGCCAACAAGGTTATGACTAAAGCCATGATGACCAAGCGATAATTGCCAAATGAAGACCAGTGGTTATGACTACAGTATAATTACGAAATGGTGATTTCCAAAGATTCTGACAAAAATGTTGATGGCCAAAGTGGTGCTGACCAAGTGGCGATGACCAAAATGGTGACAACCATAAGGTGATGGCCGAAGTTGTGCTGACCAAGTGGCGATGACCAAAGTATAATGATCAAATGGAGGTTGGCAATTTAATCCTGACCGAAGTGGTGCCAACCATGTGGTGATGTCAAAGTGGTGCTGACCAAACAATGATGGCCAAAATGGTGACGCCAACGAGGTGATGACCAAAGTGGTGATGTCAAAGGGGTGCTGACCAAAGTGATGATGACCAAGGTGATAATGACCAAATAGTGCTGACCGAAATGGTGATGACCCAGTGGTGATGGCCGAAATGGTGCTGACCAAAGTGGTGCTCACCAAACTGGTGCTGACCAAATGGTGATGGCCAAAGTGGTGTTGTTCATCATGGAGGGGGGTAGGTGATATACCCAAAGTACATCTGAAGTGTCGTAATAATATCACTACTAAGACAAAGTAGAAATGTGATATCTTCATCCCTGGTATATATTTTCCCTGCCTTTCACCTCTGTGGACCCCGTATCGAATCCCACCTTGCATGTTGATTGGGTTTCCAGTCCCTACCTGATTGCGTTGGTTTTTCCCATTGGGGTTTTCCTCCCACATCTACAAAACTATGCATTTCCTCTCGTTCTTACTCATCCTGTAATATTGGTGCTAATTGTGCTGTTGGGTGTGTAATAAAAGCAATAGAAGCAGATATCAGAAGTTGTTTTTTCTTTCTTATTATTATTATTATTATAAAACTGGAAATATCATCTTGCTGTAGAAAACATTGAAAGAGGGGCCTAATATGCTTTTGTTCAACATAATAAGAACATATTAGAAATAGGTAACAAACAACATTAATTTATTCCATAATCTGTTTGGCTGGTAGCTTGTGTTTCTGTACTTTAATTTGTGCGCTCAATGATGAAATTGGCCCCAGGTTGAAATCAAGACAACATGATGAGTGCATCCGCTGTAACTAACGCTGTTACATTGTGCACAACTTCACACGAACACTACAGTCTGGTAAGGTGTACTCCAGGTACATTAGAGGAGCCACCTCTCTCTATTAGTATTAGTTGTGGTGGCTCTAAAAACAACCAGTGCGTGACAACTTGACGTTTTGATCAGCATGCTCTGATCGTCTTCAGGAGAAAGCATAACAGTAGTGATTAGGGACTGTGTAGTATGTTCATAAACAGACGTGGTTGGTTTATTAGATCAAACTTGTTTAGTCAACGACTTAAAAAAGACTTTTAGTAGATAGTCAATTTGCATCGCATAACATTATTATGGTTTTACCCTTGCACATGTAAAGCACTGTATCCACAGGCATCTTACTCGGGCGGGTGGGATTCGAACCATGAAGTTCTGAGTATACAGTGCTTTACACATATCAGTGTAAGGGTAAATAACATAGATTGAAAAGACGGATACATTTAAGTGTTTCTCGAAATGCTCGTCCTACTGCACGTAAAATAAGAGCAGTTTTCCTGTTGTGTCGGGGTTAACTCATTTCCTTCGTTAGTAGATGGCTGACCTAGTTTTCATTGATTAAAAAAACCGCACGGGGAAGTGATTTAAAAGGCGTTAATGACGTGTCGAACTGAGATTAAAACCAATTTATGTGGTTATTATTGATTGGTGAGTGGACATAATATGTTGATAGGAAACTTGCCTTAGACATAAAGCAAATGATTACACAAATTCTAACATAAGACACCGGTCGGATTTAATTACAATGTAATATGACACCACTCTGTTGAGATACTTAAGCGTCCTGTCTCATTAATTTTTATTTAGACAAAACTAGTCCTTTGTTTGAAACGGGTTATTGATTCAACTCTTACAGCCGTTGTGTTTAATTAATAATCAACTCTGGCGTGTAAATAGATGATATATATAATTATACTTATACATATACGGGGTTTTATTTAATATTTGACAGACAGTGGATTTAGGGATCAGCTGTTTTATGCTTTGTTTTAATTAATTCTGACGTCAGATGCCTGGGAGACTGAATTTCAAATGAATATTTTTTAATCCAGTTTGGTTTTTCACGTAAATCTCCAGCCTGTATTATGCCCCGTAGCTGTAATCTTACCGCTCTATTTTTTATTATTATATTTTTTTTTCCCTCGATCTTTGAGCAAGGCAAAAAGTTGCGATAATGTCTGGTCTTTTTATATTCCTACAATGAATAATATTGAAGAAAACATTTGACCTAGACTGAGTTATACAATCTCGTGTATTTTCAAAGACTGGCAGATCTATAAATAGGTGTAACCTTGACTCGCTTCAGCCATTTCTTCTTTTAATCGGTTTGTGAGAATTTCCAAGCGTAATTATCCTTGAGTCGGTTTAAGAAGAAACTGTAACGTGGGGGGGGGGGGGGAAATGTAGGCAAATTCGTCAAATAATTATTGTTTTGAAGTAGTGAAGGCGATTAAATTTTCCTTTCAACTGACTTTCACCTTTGAGCTTTTGTCAGCAAAATTAAAAACTCGAATTCGAAGAGACTTTCACTGTTTCTCTACGAACGATAACGATAATTCAAATTATTATGAAATAAATAAAGGTAATGTTCTTCATTTAAGACAACCGCCATTTTGCTAAAATGGCTTCTTAATATTCAGACGGTTAAAGGGTTAGGGTTAGGGTTATACTCGAGAAATTACTGACTAATAAAACTTATTTGGTAAGAAGCACTGCAGCTGTTGAAAATATGAAAAAATAGAATTAGCTGTTGCAAACTGCTTACCAACCAAAAGGACCTGTGGTATAAATGTAATTTAAAAAAAGTTAGTGGCCTGACGTTTCGACCCTAGCAGAGTCTTTCTCGAAGGCTAAATGACAACACACAACACACATACAAGCAGACAAGAGTTGCAAGAGTAGTCAAGTGGAAATATATAACTGTTGAAAATATATAACATTTTTACGAAACATTTCTCTTCAAAGGAATGTGGTTTTAGAGAGAGGGATTCAAAAACATTTCAAGGCCGAGAAACGTTTCTGCATGAAACGTTACTCAGATTGTGAAGTCCAATACGGATTGTTCTTCCTGCTTGGACATTACCGCTCTAGATTTTTTGGCAATATCTCAAAAACGTTGCCACCTTTTGAAATGAAATGTTCACAGTTAAGTTTAATTGTTTTTATTTACAATTATATAGGATTCAAACAATCAAACGTCTCCAAAAACCCAAGGTTTACTTTGCCTTTTAGTTAGAATCTATTGGAAAACATCTTATTAAAGATACTCTGTATTTACAGGCCCATCTCCCCAAGAGAAGGGGCAGGGAAAAACAAGAGTTGTAAAGATTGTTTTTGGCACAGTGACATTTCTGTCTTCAATATAATCTATTAGTGGTTATAGTTGGATACAGGAAGATACCAAGCCCGACTAATTGTCATGATGGTGCGGTCTGGGGGTTTCTCACTATGCTGCAGACAACATGGACATCTAATTGAATTGAAGGTAGTTTGGCGTAAAACAGGATGGCGAATGTTGTTACTTTCTTATAGGGAGCATCAAAAATGGAGAAGTATAATGGACGAAGGATGTGAGATATTGGATATAGTTTCTTTTCCATTGATTGTTGAAGCTATTTATACGCTCCATTATTTTTGAGTTAATGTACTCCCTGGATGTGTCCCTGGGCTATCTGGCCATAACAGTCTGGCTCCAGAGAGGTTCAACCCTAAGATGTTTAGTCTGACCGTGGTTTGACCGTGGTGTTAATGACTAAATGAAAAGAAAACAAGCCTCGTCTCTGACTCTCTCCTCTGTGAACGCTGTTTCACTGTAGTAAAACAGGCAGTGACAAATCAAACTGTAATGCCTATCGCCTTCAGTGAGTAAGGTATTGAATAACTAAGATATCAAACATCTGGTGGCTGCATTTTCGAATTATATATTATTGTTTTATATTTCTTAACAGTGTAACTTGTACATGTATTTGATAATTAAAAGTACGTACACGTTATTGGCAAGTGATACCAAATGTGTTTTCTTTGCTCACACAGGTTTTTACTCATCTTGCCACGCTGTGTTAAATATAGCTCTTTTATGACAAAAAACCTCATAGTAGGTGTGATTTATGTGTTGAAGTCAGTCGTGATATAGTGACATATGTGCTGAAATAATGCCCGGAGAATAGCAGAGGATGCTGGCCTTATTATATCCTGTTTGTGTCTGTAGTTTTCACATGGGCAAATCTGCAGAGACTAATGCCCTAGTGAAGGCCCTGTAGAATGATACGATTAACCTGTGCGTTGTGGGGAAACATGCGACTGGCAAATAATTCTATTAGTTCACAGGTTGAGCACAAACATGGGTTGGTCTTATTCGATTGCCTACTGCATCCATACTATGTGACTCCTGTATGCTCATCATCGAGTTTGAAGTATTTGTATATGGGTTGGACAATAGTTAAACATATACAATGAAAGCTTCAAATTTATCACGGTCATATGGAAGTCTACTGCAAAGGATGATTATATCCACATTTTTTGTCTTTGAATTACCTTTATATAGCGAATGGCACAAACAGTGTAACATACGAAGTGTGGACCTCACAACAAAAGAGGTCCACATAATGTAGGGAACTTGAAACACTATGTGGACTTACACACGTCTACATAGTGTTTTTTCAGTATTAAACAATATGATTTTTCCCAACGTGTACAGAACAAAGGAATGTCCACAAAGTGCATGCACCACAGAGTTTCTTGTTTCTTCTTCTTCTTCTTCTTTCGAAAGAATTTTCTAAAATAAAAAAATCCAATGAAATTTTGTATATATAGTTGTTTGTTGTGACTAGTTTCATTTGAAATTCGACTTTCATTTAAATCATCAAGGTCAATGGCAACGTTATAAATCTACCGTGGCGATTTTATCGCCATTATTTTTTTGTTCTTTTGAGTGGAGCTCTTAGACTCCGTTTATTCAACTCAAGTAATTACAAGTACATACATCTTCTATGGAACATAAAAGCAAGTACTGATAGATCAATACACAAGTACTAAGAGGTTACTAGAAACTAAAGGACAATGAACAATAGGTGATATTACATATCAAACAAAGGCAAGATCGCCATTAATTACATACTTTCTAAGCTGCACTTTGTGCTTATGTCCATGCTTACTACAATTCATTGTGGTAAAACACATGCCTTTTCATCCATGTTTACTTCGAATGCAACTCAAGGTTGTATTTAATACTGACACAGGTTAGTTTAATAATAGCCGGCCCATTTTATTCGCAATTTCGAGTACTTGATATTATTAATATAGTAGTAAAAACATATTTTTACTACTATATTAATATTACAACATTTTCAGAATAAAGACTGTCTGTCATTGCAGTATGTTTAAAACCTTCAAAAGAGGTACAATGTCGGCACATGCTGATATTATTTAATAGTTCCTTTGTCTTAACCACATCGGACATACTGGTCAGCTCATATCCTTCCAAGCTGGGCAATGCCACACGTTCTGTAAGTAAGGTGTCAACATGGGACAGTGAGTTTGTTTGAAGGGGGTTGAACAAAATCGGTCAGTCAATTGTCAATTGTATAGATGAGACCAAATAAGCTTAAAGGGTGTGTACAACATTGGTAATTGCCAAAGACCTGTATCCACACTTGATGTGACCTAACATATACATGAAATAACAAACCTGGGAAAGCTTAAGCTCATTCGGTCTTCGGAGTCATGAGAAAACAGTGAAAAAACCCATTATATGTTTTAACTTTTTTTTCAAACATCGGATTTTATCCTGCAGGTTTAAGACTATTGTTTTACTAATTTCCTAAAAACTATGGCATTTCAAGCAAAACTATTTCAAGTAAAGTTTTCCACTATGACAATCTTTTTACCATGTAAGTTATGTGCAAATCTGTGAGCATTTATATGTTTAATCTTACCAATGTACACACCCTTTAGAGTAACCCCGACAATACCTGGACATGATAACATGCAAGACACAAATAAGATAAACAAAATTGTTGCAAAAAGAGCAAAATAAACCCTTTTAAAATGTGCTGACCAAACAGGCCCCTCGCAGCTGCAGGGTTTTAAATGCCTGCTGTTTCTAGCATGATAGGAAAATATACTGCTCATCTGTTCCTAAATGTACCAGCATAACGATCAGGTGTTATCATAAGGTTTGGATACCATTACACCATTATAGGGATACCATTATCATTCATAGCCACACTGTGGTATTAATTGCCGTATAAACAGTCCAATTATATCAACCACCTGATATCTTTGCATGTATTCATCTACTACTGATGTTGAAGCAATTTGACATGAGGACGAAAACAAACAAATCCAAACATATTGCGCCTGCATTGCACCCCAAGAGGGTCGAATAACCGGCTGTAAGATTCACACGTTAGTTTCTCGTTTTCTCTCGTAATTTCTCGTATTTCTCATATATATAGACGTCCTTCGGGATGATTTATCACAGGTGTGCGTCTCTATTAAAATAAATTATTGGACACGTTATGCGTCGGTGGAAATTGATTTACAACTTAAGGTTGCAAGTTTTGAAAAAGCAAAATCAGTGGGATTTTCAGAATAGATGAATCGAGTGGATTGAATAAGTACTTCTAAGTTGACAATTAATAAACATTAACGGGTATGTGATGTGATGTGCTGGAGAGATGCGATCATTCAACGGGTTGGAAAATATATACTCCTCCTGGGGAAATGAAAATGCGAACCTTTGGCATTTTGCAAGCTTCAACCAACACATGGAAGAAACTCTTCTTCAATTATCTCGTAGCTGCACATCGGGGAGATAGGGGTGCATATATCGACGGAGGTGCTCAGGCATGAAGTATCTTACCCCCTGGAGTCTCCTCTTTCCTTCGGGTCAAGATATACTAATTCCGTGTGACATTTTGGAGGGGTTTACCTTGTCAAATCAACGCCACTCAATATTGGGTGACCGAGTATTTATTTATTTATTTATTTATTGGCACTCACTTTTAAAACAGTGGCACACACCCAACACTACAAGTATATAGGTGGTGCGTCCATATACAAATTATTCAAGTTACAAATATGCTGTATAAACGATTTAGAATACAAAAGTACAGTGCATGTAGTAGACATAATTAACATCGCAGAAATACATATACATGTCTGTATACCCGTAGGTACATAGTTTGAACACATACATAACATTTAGACATACAGAATATCGAAGCAATACAAAAAAAAAAAAAATAATAATGCAATGTAATATATACATGCAATGTAAGACACAATGTATAAAGAATACAGGGAATTAATTAATTAGCGCTGTTGTTGATTTTCCAGAACTAGTACTGCAGCTTATATAACTTAATGATCAGTATAATATTATATCCAGTCGTATCATTTAAATTGTACATAACTAGTCTGTGATATTGTTATATAATTCCGTCCTAGCTTTCCATGCACATAATAAAAATTGTTTGCATCCTTGGTCAAGTATACGACCTATCTCGTTATTATCCTGGAAGATATTATCTAACATTAGATGACGTTTTATATCTATGTTGCCATTTATAAAGAGTTGCCACATATTGTCCCATCCATTATTTAGTAGATTATTTTTTAACATGTTAAAAGAAGTGTCTCTTATTATGGCCAATTTGGTGCACTCAAACATGAAGTGTTCGATTGTTTCTTGCTTATCTTTATTACATAGTTTACAAATCCCATTATATTCGTTCGACCAAGCTATCTTTCTACCTTCCAGGTTCAGCACGTTTGATAGAATACATAATAAGTCTTGTGGTATTTTTTCTCGTTGATCAACCGAGCCTGGCTGAAGCCTCTACCCGTGCGTTGCAGGGGGTGAAGAGACGGGGGTGTGGGTAAAGGGGATCTACAATACAATTCCTTCAAAATGAGCCATTTCCCCCACAATCTAGTGATCGATGGATTGTGCTGAATCTCTTGGAGTGTCAGTTGGCTCACCGTGTATGTGACATCAATGCTTCGATCACTGAAAAGGTTCACAGATAACTCTTAAAATCATCATATCTATACACCCATAGAAAAACACCAGTCGAAACACCAACACCCCTCGAGTACAAAGACGTGGATTGGACTCGTATTTATTAATAAAATTATTATTATTAATATTAATAATATCAATAATAGATTTATTCGTTAAGTTTTTTTATTGTTTTGGTTTTGTTTTGGGGAAAATTTTATGTTCTTACTCCTTGTTTTCTAGGGTATCGATTGTACTTCCAACCATAGTTTTCAACTGTTGAGCAAATACAGCAACACGTACAATGACTAAGATAGCATTGCTGCTCTTGCACCCGACCTAAATTTGTTTCCAGTTGATTGCTTTTGTGTAAGTAGATCTACTCCTTGTCTACTGTAGTAGATGGTGGATCTAAGTGGCCAGTATCTCATGTCTTAATCTCCACTAATGAAATCAACTTGCGCCCCAGTTATTCTTGCAGACTTTAAACAATTCTCAAACTGACCTCTGTAAACATACATGGTACAGATGGAGGCCGAGTTGACTAAAGGCGATGTAATAAGTGCATTTAATAAACCATTACAATTGATTAAGCATTATCCCCCAGGTATAAAACGATTAGTGGGGGCTAAACTACAAAATTAGAGATTACAAAATAAGCTTCTGCATCTAAAACCCGAACGGCGAACCTTGAAAAAATCAATGATTGTGCATAACTGTTGATGTTAATAAACACGTGTCGGATGAACTATGCATAGTGGTATTGAACGATGTACCGCACTTTGGCGGAAGAGATGATGTCATACATCGACAAAAACCACAGTTTGAACTTGAGTTAACTCTACCATAATAATAACTAGTTCTTATATAGCGCATTTCACAATAACGCATCAATGCGCTTTACATTAGTGCCCTGGTCATTGGGCCAATAACATTCCTTTAATCTTTCTCAGCTCCCTGGGGGTATACAGCCCTGGGCTGCCGTGGCGCTCCGAAGGCTTTTTCAAACACAATATCAACCTCTACCCTTGCCGGTACCCATTTATACCCCTGGGTGAAGAGAAAGCAATTATAGCAAAGTGTCTTGCTCAAGGACACAAGCGTCATGACCGGGACTCGAACCCACACCCCGATGACTAAACCACCAGAACTTGAATCCGATGCTCTAAACCACTCGGCCATGACACCCTCGGCCATGGACATTTCGCCTAAAAACCGGTTTCAATCATGTAAGAGCCACTGCACTGTTCTCATGGTCCTCTTCAGCTTCAAATAGTGCTGTTAAAGGCACATGTACACGTTTGGTAATTACTCAATATATATATTAGCATAAAAACTTACTTGGTAACGAGCAACGGGGAGCTGTTGATAGTATAAAACATTGTGAGAAACGACTCCCTCTGAAGTAACGTAGTTTTTGAGAAAGAGGTAATTTCTCACTAAAATAATAAAAGACTTCTGGCCAGAAGCCTTTTATTCCTATCTGAAAGCACACTAATTTGTACAACAAAGGTGTTTTTTCTTTCATAATTTTCTTGCAACTCCAATGACCAATTGAGTCCAAATTTTTACAGGTTTGTTATTTTATGCATATGTTGGGATACACCAAGTGAGAATACTGGTCAATTACCAAACGTGTTCAGTGCCTTTAAAGACATCGCTGGTTTGTGGAACTGTTCGATTATATTAATTCTATATAAATGTAGACAAAAAATATCGTGTGGAAAAATACATTTCAAATGGTGGTAGCGTTTTTCAGATACCACCGAATATCTGGAGCGGTTTTGTCCACGCAGGAATACTAATCCGTCATTGGATCTGAGAAACATTTCTGACGAAAAGGTTTCTCAGATTCACATTTTGGGGGATAAAAACTGATATATTTGTCCATAACCACATCCCTTCGAAGTGAAATGTTTTTTCAAAATGCTTCGGGCTATCAAAAGCTGCTGTACATCTCACCAAGTAAGTATTTGTTGCCATTTAAAAAAAGAGTAATTAACAAACGTACACGTTCCCTTTAATCGACTATTCCATAATTGAAAGTTTTATATGAACATGATTCGCTCATATACGAAATCAATTGATTGTTTAAGTAAAATCATAGCAATTTGTCAATTTAAAAGTTAAGATTTATATGAACACGATTCGATCATATTGAATAAATTGATTGTTTTAGTAAATTCATAGCAACTTGGGTTATATATATTTTACTGTACGTTGAGAAGTTTTTACCAAATAAGCCATTCACATGTTCCCTCGATGTTCCTTCATTTTGCCAACCAGTAGTGTGAGCATACGCGCGCGCCGCGTGCAATTAACATTATATTCACTGGGAAAATTCCATTGTGCGAATCAAATAGCGAGCTTATTTTGACTGTTAATGTGTGAAATTCGTCGTTCAGAATTGTTACCGTAACAAAAAAACAGTGGCATTGCTCTAGTTCTAATTTTAAAAGAGAAAAGATGCCGAATTCGATACAGCTATTGAATGTCTGGAGTAATCTGCGTCAACCATGAAACTACAAAGACCTGAGGTTTAGTTGCAAATGGAGGTTGAAGGTTTTTAACAGCCGGTATTCAGCGTCATGCTAATGAGAGAATCTCCATGGAAATGTATTTATTCTATATTTAGCAATGTTCATGTAAATAACGATAAGTTTCTGCATTAAGTCCCCACAGGTACGCCACAGCATGACCACTAATTCCTTATAGTAATGCCAAACCTAAGACCTCAATTACTCTCAAGTGGTCGCCCTATCGTATTTCAACCAAGGTTGTTGCGCCATAACGCAAACAAAATTTGATTCTCCATTGGTTTTAATTAGACAATCAAGAGGGGCGACTGGATTTTGAATAAATTTACCGGCTTGAAATCTTTCTTGGAGTACTTAATGCAGTTTTTTCTATCAGCACGTCTCTTTAACAGCTTCTCTTTATAGCAGCTTTTTTTATTAAGCATCTACACATCTTGATATGCCTGGCTGAAGTGATTGCAGCAAGGATTTCAATGGTTGACTGACAGGTCGCTGCATATCACGATCTCAAGTTAGTTTAATCTAAGCATAGGCCTACATAAGTGTCAATTAATTTCAATGGACTTAGATAAGAAACTTGAGTTGCTGTAATTATCTTAGTAGAAACTCAAGATTCCAAGTTCTCCTCTAATACTTAGATGTCTTTTCCATTCATCTTATCAAAAGGGTGCTCAATATGTTCCTGCTGCATGTTTATATCCAATTTTATGAGACTATGCAGTGTAACACTGAACCAGGACCATATCTCGACCATACCCTCAAAAATACACAAATTGAACCATCTTCTTTAAAGCACGCAAATGTTTGGCATTCCTTGATCTCCAATCTGGGTTCTTAGATGACAAGGAGAGGTCCCTTTATGAAAATCTAGACGATTTTAGAATCTTTTAAAGTGCTTGATTTACTCAATGTTTATATGGGGGTACGCAACCAGCAGCGGGCGCCAGAGTAAATACGCCTTATCTAATTATGCTTTTACATGTGGAGCCCCACTTTACGCACAAGTAAGAGATGCACTGCTACGGCCATTTATAACTAGGTAATTACTGTTCCTATACAATTTGAAGTACAAACATGTTTTATACGACGCTGTGTGACCATCACATTGACCTGTGCATACCCTTACACGGCCAGATGTCATTCGAAATAGGGCAATTATTTAGGTTGGTAATTCTATTGTGAAAATATTCATAACCAAAACATCTTGAGGAAATTAGTCCTAGAACTATTTGTTGACAAGAAGTTCATTTTGGGAATCTCTGAATTGTTCTTTCCTGAAATCACCAGAGGAATTTAGTTTGAAAATGTCTAGCTAGTGTAAGTTAGGAATTTAATACGACCTTAAAATGAGCTTAAAATGCACCTGTGTTCGTGGGTTTTTAAAGAACCCGTCCACAGCTGTTTCTGCTAGCAGTCAGTTGGCTGCCTAATAAAACTCAATCCACGAAACTAAAAAGGCTTCTACTTTTGGTAATTATACTCCAAAAGTTAACGAGGAAACTTACTAGTAGGTAAAGGGCACTAGAAAACTGTCGATATGATAAAACATTGTTAGAAACGACCTTCTTTGAAGTGGTATAGTTTTAGAGAAAGACGTAGTTTTTTCACCCCCAACATTTGAATCTGAGATCGAAAGGCTTCATGCATGAAGCCTTTCTCAGGCTTCTGGTAGCATACAATTGTAATACATGCAACAAGGCTGTTTTTGTTTGTTTTCTTTCATTATTTTCTTGCATCTTCGATGACCAATTGAGCCAACATTTTCACAGGTTTGTTATTTTATGCAAATGTTGGGGCACATCAATATTGAGGCTACTGGTCTGTGACAATTACCAAAAGTAAATCTGCCTTTACATAGTGTCATTTAAATATTTCTATTCTTGGTTGAGTTCGGACATTCATTTCAGGTGGCTATCACAGTGAGGTAAAAGAATCTGGCAACAACATATCACAACCTACGTCACTTTATACAGATAGTGGATAACGAGATTTGGAATGTACATGGAAAACCTTCTCCTTATCTATTGACTTTCCTGATACGTATTTACTTCTGTATCCAAAAGACATCTCGAGATAACTTGATTTAAAGAAACCCCCACGATGAGCAATGTCTGCTTTGAATAGTCTCCATCAGCTCTCTGCGGACGGCTAGCGGCAGCGAGAGGGGGAGAGTTATTCCTTAGTTTATCTCTTCACGGGGATCGCCCACAGAATGACTCTGAGGCAAATTTGATTTATATATTTACCTAGTGAACAATACCTCGGACATCATCCAATCAATTGTGGGTTAGAGAGTAATTCGGCGTGAAATATTCTTAGGATTCCAAGAGGGCTAATGGTATCGGGGCTAGGTAGGTCACGTGACCTTCTGGAGATTATTGACTGGACTGAGAGAAGATGGGCAAGGGGGGCCTTGGACTTGAAGTGACGAGGTTTAGATGCTGCCCAGTGACCTCATAATTCATGTATATACAAACTATGGATTACATTACGTTAAATCAGGTACTATTTCAGAGCATTTGTGCCATGTTGGATTCCCAGGTGGGGTTGCACACCTTGGGATGGTTGTTCCCACACAACAAAGATACTATAATAATAACAAGAATGTTCTGGCAAGTGTCGTCATTATTTAACATATGATTTATATAATTACTCAAGTCAATAATGACATTTACTTAAACAACCCATTTCCATTATAATTAACTGTTTTGAACACACCTGTTATGAATTTGACTTATTATAGCGTGTTAGTTTTAAGATGAATTAATTGTTGGTAGAATCTTTGATGCGATTCACGCCTCTTTCCTTGAGAGATTTTTCCAGACAATCTTTTTCCAAAGATTAGGCCTATAACTTATCAATAAATTATTCATGATTACTTTCCCTGCTGTCTGTTCACCGGAAATCCATCTGCAGCAGTGATGCAGTTTAGTAGGGGGTTTTGTGATGAAGAATTACTCTTCAATACAGAACCTAGAAGGCCCATTATCGTATACCATTTTAAATTATGACGGGTTGGGATCGGCTTGCATTGTGTATACCATCTATCGTTGATACTTCTATGTGTGAACTTAGCTCTCTCGTATTTCTCCAATTTCTTTAATCAGAAGATTTCACACGTTTATGCCACTTTCTCGACGTCAATGTCACGATTAAAGCGCGTGCCTTTTGACCTTTTTTCTCCGCGCGTGCCAATCTTTACACAGCTCTGTACTGCATATGCAAATATCTTACGATAGTTCGAACCCAGACTTCACAGGCTACCCAGATGTTCATCTTCACTTAAAGTATTTAAATCCAAGTTAAAAAACCCATTTTTTACAATTAATTCCTTCGGGTACTGTTATATAGTGTTATTTGTATTTTGTTCTCGGCATTTTTGTATTTACTGTGTTGCGCTGGAGACTATTAATATAGGTATTGCGCAATAACATGTCTGTTGTTATTATTATGTAGTTTTATTGCGTTGTCAAAATGCGTGTTTCGGAATGGGCATCTTGTCATAATTGTGTTTTTGTTTGTTAATATTTTCATCTTAAGGCAAAACAATGACAGCTAGAAAATCAGAAGAAAAGGATGCTGTACCAGATTTTTAACCACTTAGAAATAGCACTTACTCCCCTTTAGAAAGTACAACAACCTGTCTTGGCAGACTCGATTACAGGTAACTAGGCATGCCAATACTCCATGGAGGATCATATCTGTTGCCAATTTGCAAGATTGGGTTTCTCTGAAATGTTTTTGAAACGTTTTTCCAGCTGGGGTGAAGAATGGTGACGCTCGTGAAGGAAATAAAGGAACTTGGATACGACTTACCCACTGTGGATGCGTGTTCCATCCCCAAATTAGAGACTGCACACCAAGGATGCCCACTTGGTGGTTGCTCCAATTCCCAACAGGTGGCTCCATCCTAGGAATGTCACAATAGTGTCATCCCATATGAAACATCTTCGAGAGGTAGCAGAGGGTCCGGGGTGGTTTAAATTGGCCAAAACATCCTCCTGCATTGAGTGAAATCGAAAACAATTTTAATATGGGAAAACTGAAGGGTTTGGAAAGAGACCAATCAGTATTGCAAACCAAAAACGTGCAGCACCAACTCCTTATGGGAACCAATCTTAACGACAGGGTCATAGATTGGGAAGTATTCCAAACATTATTGACCATAACAACTTTTTGGGTGAGAAGCACTGCAGTTGTTGATAGTATAAATTATTTTGAGAAAGGAATCACATCGAAGTAATATAGTTTGGAAAAAATGTTCATTAAAATATATATGAATATGAGAAACGATAATATGCATAAATCGTTTGTCAGATTTCTGGTTGATGGTGTCTGCTCGCGAATGCTGCGGCCAGACAACCGATCCGACTACCCACCGCTGTTAATAAGCAAGGCTTGGGGGGGGGGGGGGAGATGCCATACTATAAGCGTGCCCGAAATATATTATCATCTTACATAATATCACCCGCCACGCTTGTTAGCGAGGCCGCCATCATGGCCGCCTCATGAAATAATGACTTCTTCTGCAAAGTTCTGGTTGCGGAAGTTTTCGCCCCAAAATGTCTCCGAATCATCAATGGATGAATCACATTGAACACATCCACTTTGTATTCAGGTGCTTAGGTAGAGATTCTGCCGATCAATGATTATTGGTAAGTTAGCCTAATGGTGTGACTGATTCTCTACCGCGCGACGCCGGTGTGGCAGGAGATTCTGTCCCCCCGGAGATTCTGTCCCCCCATATGGAGAACTGTGTACAAACTGCTTTTGATAGCACCCTCTTTCATGTCTTTTGAATCATCCTCCTCCATCCCACGTTAATTTCCCATATGGGGAACAGAGTTTCCGGGGGATAGATTTCCCTATGACACCGGCCTCGCTAACAAGCGTGGCGGGTGATATTATGTAAGATGTTAATATATTTCGGGCACGCTTATAGTATGGCATCTCCCCCATCAAGCCTTGCTTATTAGCAGCGGTGGGTAGTCGGATCGGGTGGGCCAGAGATGCAGTTGGCACACACTGTCACCTTGCTAAATGAGGATAGATTCGACGTTCTTGTGGAAACTTCGTGACAGTTTTTTTTTGCATCAATAGACCTCAGCAACTTCTACATCAACCCAGAGGGATCAAGACAAACTAGACAAACTTCTGCATTATCATTTAGACGTCCTCAACCAAACAAGAACTTTTATAAATACTAATTTTTGCCAAGAACAATAGCCCAATGGAATAGCCTGCCATCTGACATCAGGAAGTCACCAACTATAGAAACCTTAAAGACTAGAACCCACAATAGCAATCTTCTTCAAACCACAAGGGGGGCCCTTTCGGATTACTAAAGCTGCTTTGCACCGTGACTGCGCCCTGTGCGAGATATCCAGTCTATTGGAGTTTGCACAGTAACAAACAGATGCAGATGCTGTTTTCTCAGCAAGTAGACTGCATATTCCGCTGAAACCTTTACATGTGACTTTCATTGTATATTAAGTTTTAAATAATTCTAAGTATGACAGTTATTAAAAATAATATAAGTATGAATCAGCAATACGGTGACAAAACCAATCTAAATGACCCTACCTTCAAACATTTAAATAATTTTTGTGAAGCAAGGGTTTAATGTATATTTGTGTGGTTTAAAAATTCGAATTCAAAGGTAAACTACTATTTTAACTACATTGGGATTTCACCTTGAACTAACTCAATAGGAAGCGGTTGCTATTATGTTATTACAGAGCAGTACAAGCAGACATTGGATCGATATGAAGATGTATACCGGACCCTAGAGACCAAGCATGCATATGGGTTCAACAAAGATGATACCCTCCCCTCCCAAGATTGCTAAACTAAGATACCATTATCCTTTGATGGTACAATTATTGTTGTTTTTTCTTTTGAAGGCAAAACCTATAACTACATATCCCCAAGGGACTTTTGTTTTTTGGGCGCTAGAGTTGTAAATTACTAAACAATCTGGACACAAAAAATAGTCTGTCCCTGGTGTGTGTTTTCAAGAATCGGATGTGTAATCACTGCTATACGCCTGGAGATCAGACACACACAAAACTCTGTGCGATGCAGATTTTTATGTAACTCTGGGTTCGTTTTATTGCTCTACATTGATCACTTCAGTAGTGTTACTTTATTCCTGTACCAGAATTCAAAATTGAAAAAAAACCGAACAATTCGAGCACCCCATCCAACATACAAAAAAAAAAAAACTAGAAATTCAGTTTTGTTAACTAAAAAAAAAGGTGTTGGGGAAAAAAGTGGTGTTCGGCTGAAGCCCGAAACAAAGAAGCAAACACCACAAGAAACAAATACACTAACAAACAAACAAACAAACATTGTACCGGCCCATTTAGCTACGTTAAAGCACATGTGTCACGTTGGTAATTGTCAAAGACCAGTATCCACACTTAATGTGACCCAACATGTACATGAAATAACACACCTGTGACAGTTTAGGCTGAATCGGTCATTGGAGTCACAGGAAATAAGTGGGAAAATCCTTAAATGTTTTCAATGTTTTCAAACATTTGATTTTGGACTCCGGGATCAAAACTAATTGTTTCACTCATTTCTCAAACACTAGTGCATTACAAGCACAAATATTTCGAAGGGAGTTTCCCACTATGACCATAATTATTCACACCACGTTTTGTGCACATTGGTGAACATTCATATTTTTACTCTAACCAATGTTATGCACGCCCTTTAAGGGAGGCATGTTGACAGAGTTCAGTCTATTCATTGGTACTAACATACAAGGCCTCATCAAGGCTCCGGAGCATCCATTGTATCTTTGAAGACTTCTAAACATAAAGTAGCGACCGTAACATTATTAAGGCCTGAGTGCAGTGTGGCTGTAATTGTACCGCCTGCATTAATGGGACTTAAAGAGTTATTAAATTACAATATGTAGACACCGTATGCTCCTACGCGTTCGTGTTGCTAGTGACGTGCTCACAGAGTTCAGTATTGTTGAAGGTTGCTCCAAGTGTGAAGAAAAACCAAGGGCAGTGGAAAATAGTCTTAAAACGTTTCAATTCCAAAAATCGTCGTCGGATTAGAAAAACAGGTCGCGTATATTTTGTACCCAAACGTTTTCTGCTTTAAATTTGAAAAAACAAAAAAAGGTGTTATGACGTGATCATTTTCTGGTGTAATGATGTCATCGTTTCCGGTGATGATGTCATCATTTATGGGTGTAGTGATGTCACCAATACCATTTCTGATAGGCTCACTCTCTTTGAATTAAGTTAAGGTACAATATCCGTACTGATGGCCAGATTGTTGCAATGTTAATAATGATGCTGCATGTCTGTTCTTTACAAAGGCAAAGTATATGCCTATATACCTTTGGTTTTTGGAACCGTTCGATTATATGAATCCTATATAAATATAAACATAGGGCCCTATGCAATAAAACTATCATGTGAACATTTCGTTTCAAAAAGGTGGCAGCGTTTTTCAGGTACCACCGAATATCTGAAGCAGTTTTGTCCACGCAGGAAGAATAATCTGTCAATGGAATACACAATCTGAGAAACGTTTCCGACAGAAACGTTTCTCAGGTTCAAATTTTGGGGGATATGAACTGATATAAATGTCCGTAACCACATCACAAGTGAAATGTTTCTCAAAATGATTTATGCTGTGTACATCTTACTAAGTAAGTTTTATTTTGCCATTGATTTTAAGAGTACATGTAATAACCAAACGTAAACGTTCCCTTTAAAAAAATAAATAAAAGCTGACGTTTGCAGAAATGCTGCTCCTGCCGGCTTACCCTCTTTGAATCAATATAATGTACGTTTTTATATATAACAAAAATGCCCCCCCCCCCCCCAAAAGCTTCATAAATTACTTAGTTTGATGCTTTTATAAACAGCAAGCAATTCGTCAAGATGGGAACACCGGTCCTTAGCACGAGACACGCATACTTAAGTGGAATTTAAGTGGACCTGGAGTATTTTCCTAATAAATTGTTTGTGAGGGAGATTCTCGGATGTTGCTTTCAATTCGGTCCACTTGTGCCTGGGGGGGGGGGGGGGGGCTCACCTTTGAGTGTCGTGTGCCTGACACAACAAATCCTCAACGCTCTCATAAATGTGCCTCATTGCGCATCATTGCACCCCATTGCACTTCAAGCATACACAACCGAGCAAAACTCGGGGATCTCCTCGCGTGTGATACATCTACACTTCTGTTGCTGTGATTTACCCCCCACAATACACGGCGATCTACTTTAGTCAAGCTTATACAAGCATCAACATATTTTTTTTTCTTTCTCTTTTTTACAACCGATCAATTTTATAAAAAACCAAACTCATACAAAATCTTGTGTTTTATTTGATTGTGGGAATTACATTTCTTGAAAACTATTTTTTTTAATGAGTTTATCGAACCCTCAAACGAGGCACGTTATGCTGAAATATTTTAATGCTTCTATAGATAGGTCGCAATATGACGTAAATCGGCCATCTTTACGGGTAATTTGGAACACACAGTTATGCGTTACGCGTGAGAACGGCGTGCAGCACGCGCACATTTCACAAAACTCATTGCAAGATTGGTTAGTGAACGACGCGGCTGCGTTAATACATAGATATAGAATATAATACCTAGATAGGACGCGCGTACATACGCAGGTTCTGGCATGAGTGCGGCCATTGGTCACGTGAACAAGGTAAACAGTTTGAACGCGCATTAGTGACTTACGTTTAAACTAGTGCTTTACTGCTGAGCATCATCATGGTCGGTCTTTTAGTTCGTGGCTCCCTTACCACCGTATTGAACTAGCCCTATATTATTTTAGGGAAGGAAATGAGCTTGTTTTAAAAACAGTATAAAAGACCGGCAAAACTCCTAGTTCTGATGGTTAGTTTCGAAAATTACAAACATTTTCACTGATTTGTCGTGATATTTACTACGTTCGCTCAATTATTGTACCTTTTTTCTGGCAAGCTTTCATGAGTGACTCCAAAAATACGGGATTGTTTTCCTCCTGCAAAATTAAAAGGGGATAAACCCCGTTTAGTAAAAACAGTTATGTCAATTTTCGCTTCATAAAATTGCATATGCTTGTACTAATGGGCGACTGAAGATTTGCTTATAGGCCTACCACATTATTCATGACAGATAAAGGGTTATGGTGGTCGTTTTATATGGGAGCATTAGCTGTGTATGATATTTCTGTTCTTTTCGTTTCCATTGATTAAAAGAAAATATACTCTTTTTTTAAATACTTTTCTCGTGATTTTTTTTTTTTTTTTAGTCCATCCCCCACAAAAATTCTATTACTATAGGCCTTCTCGGTTCTTGCATTAGTGGTTTTCTTTCAGAAGCATTCCAATTGGGGGGGGGGGGGGGGGTTGTGGCAAGGTGACGGCCTAAGCCATTCTTTTTATGTGTAGAGAATAGAATCATAATATGATGTTATGTAATAACATATGGGCATTAAGGGAATTTGAATTGACGACAAAGAATTCCAGCCGACGACACTGTTTTGTTTATGAATGTTCTGAAAACGAATTTTCTGAAAACAATTAAGAATGTTCTTCATTGGGTAGGTAGACTACCCATGCTTTTCAGATACTTGGTATTGGGTGTTCTACCAACCCAGACTTTATGATTTTGCTTTAAAGGCCCTGTACACGATTGGTAAGATCGAAAAACACAAATGTTCACAGATTCACACATAACTTACATGATTTAAAGTAAGTAATGGTAGAAAGGGTTCCTTAAAATATTTCTGCCTGAAATGCTATCGTTTCTGAGAAATGAGTAAAACAATAGTTTTTATCGCGCGCGATAATAAACTCCATGTTTGAAAAACAGAAAACACATAAGGTCTCTTTTCACTATTTTCTCGTGACCTCGATGACCAAATGAGCTCAAATTTTCACAGGTTTGTTATTTCATGTATGTGGTTGATTACACAAAACATGAACACTGTCTGTGATTATTTTGTCAGCTCTACCGATCCTGTATAATACCTTTAAATTTAGATAAGATTACTTTATTTTTATATGAATGTAAGTGTACTTATTCACAGTTACTGTAGTTAACCTTTTAGCCACTGGACCGCCCAGCCGCCCAAAGTGATACACCATAACATGCGGTAGGAGGAAACACTCACAAGCTTGTGTATTGCAATAAAAAGTAACATCAAAATAAAATTATAGTCTGTGGTACGCATTATAGTCAAGTCAATGGCAATCGTTGATATAAATACATTTAATTTTCCCCTTCACACATGACTTGTAACAATTGTAATGCTAATGATGATGACATTTTGTAGCTTTCACCAAAAACACGCTCATGTGTAACCAAAACAATTATTAAATTTATTTCATTATGATGATACTATCAAAAACTATTGGCTTAGCAATTAATCAGTATGAGCATTTGTTGCCAGATAAAAGGCTTCAAAAACTATTGTGTTCATTTTAACCTTACGAAAAATAATCGTCTTAAAAATTTCAACCACGATTTTATTATTTTATTTTATTTTAAGATCTTTATACAGGATACAAAAATCAGCACAACAGCTGTATTACATTATGGTCCTGTGTATTAAAAAAAGGAAAAAGGAAAAACATTCATCAAACTCGGGCGGTGCGCAGGGACAAGGGGGTTAAATCGTTTTCCTTACTAAACATAGGCCTACTTATCTCATTTGAACTATTCCTGACCCTCCTAACTGTATTTTACTTAAATGCTTTGTTCTTTACTTTAAAAAATCAAACGATGCATGGTCTACGTTCACACAGTTATATTTTCCAATCAATAATGGCGATTTGCTGGAGGGCATTTTACATGTGTCGGACTCTGTTACAAATTTCATATTAATATTATTATAACTCTTTTAGACTAGTCCGACGAAGATTCATTATTTAGACAAACACCACATGTGTGAGTGCATGGAGGTAGAATTGAAGATTTCTCCTTATCAGTCGTAAAACAAACGATCGTTAAACCACGTCCTAGAGTTACTGTTCCCACGGTTTCTCCTGACCACAGCACATTAATTGCCATGTCCGGAATTTCCCCCTCTCGCAAGCTCAGTAGTTTCTTTGTCTTAAATAGTTTGCCCAAATTTGGTCGTCTTTGCTGACCACGAAGTTATTTTAAAATGTAGTCCACTAGTCTTTTTTGTGATTGGTTGAAGCTCATTTAGGACATCATTGTTTTAAGACTTTGACCAATCAAATAGTTATTTCTGTCCGAGTGCGTGACCAGCCGGGTTTTTAAACCCATGTTTCGCTCCTGGCTCCTCAGAAGCGAGAACGTCCTGAGATGCTAAGTCAGAAAAAGTGTCCCGCTATACACTTTGTCTTGACTTGATTGGAACGCGACGACTTTTCCCTAAAAGTGGTTCCTAAACTATTGCATCCCTTTTTCACGTGCTCTGTTGATACAGGTAAGCTACTTTTCATGTTATTTTCTATGTATAAACTTATTCCTTAATTGTATTTGATTATTGATTGATTGATTGTTCAACAAGGTGGTTGAAAACAAACTCAAGATGGATGGAACAGTCCAATATGAGTTTCTAAATAGATTGTTTGAACAATGCTGTTAACTGTTTTTTGAGATGTATAGGATCACTAAATAATCTTTGTGTAACCTTTCTTATTGCTCACTACGTATACGGAAAAGCTTTAGGAGTTCCGTCCAATTACCGTTAGATTTTTGTGTTGCTTATATCTTTGATTTAGTTGTATAGCATTTTATTGATTGTAACAATTATACACTCGTATCTATTATTGTCGTTTATCAAGGCGTTTCATTCTTGATAGAAATCCATTTAGTTATTGGAATACTTAATTGAAGCATTCTCTGATTCAATCCAAGTTATCAAAACTAAACCGTGTATTGATAGCCATGATTCTATACTTTTGTCGAGACTTTCAAACACAAGTACTGCGCCTATAATTCTTGGCTATACTTATTTTGTCCTGAGATAACCTGTTTATAGTATAGCATGGTCATGCACATTATTTTCAACTAGTAGATTATACGACTGTTTGCTGTTTGGGATTATAAACAATTGGGATCTTTGACCGGTTGACCACCTATGTTCCGCACACATACACACAAAGATCTACGTTGAGCGATATCCTTGATATGTTTTATTCAATATTCCTTTTCGAAGCCCAAGTGTTTCCACATGATTATTATGTTCCTGAGAGAACATGTTCCAGTCGCCAATTTCATTGAACGAGTGATATTTTGTTTATTATAATTAGTTAGACTCAATTTTCTATGGTTGGTTGTATTTTGCATAATTGATTGATATAGAAGCGAGAACGTCCTGAGATGCTAAGTCAGAAAAAGTGTCCCGCTATACACTTTGTCTTGACTTGATTGGAACGCGACGACTTTTCCCTAAAAGTGGTTCCTAAACTATTGCATCCCTTTTTCACGTGCTCTGTTGATACAGATGTACTAGCCCCCAGGTCCGCTTTGGTAGATATGACCCGGTTCATCTCTCCACCTTGCCCCGCTTCTCAACCCCTTTCATCGCCTTTTTCCTGGACCTTGAAGTTGTCATCTTGGAGCCCATCTGAGTGACGTGTACCTTCCATCCCCAGCCGTAGAAGTGCAGATAAACCCAGCTAAGATCTTTACCAATATCCATGTATTTTCACCGATGTATTTTTGTATATTTTATCAAGTGTTAGATCGTATTCCATTTGATGATAATAACTTCTAACTGAAGCTATTGTATTTTAACCTACACTTGTATTTATCAAATTCTTTATATTTCAATTGCTTGTTTATCATTTACATACTGTTGTTGGCATTATTCGTATGAACCAATAATAATACGGTGATTCCAGTTGGAGAATCAACCCACATATATAGCTGTCCGTTGCGTTTATTTACCGAGCAAGTTTCCCTTACACAACATAGAACCGATCGCAGGCTCTAAATTAATAGAGGTAAAAACCTGTGACAAAATTGGAGGCACCACCCGGAGCTTGCTCAATCCAATTATATTTCCCTCTCGTTGTTCTTATACCGTTTACTTTTTTTGTGCGAATTTACACTTTTGATGTCTTGAGGGAAGTTCTAAAAACCTTTAATGGAAGCACTTTTTATTTTGATTCTCCTTTTCACTTTGTACCATTGTTATTGATGCCATAATTTTGCTAACACCTTTTGATATTGTTGCTTGTTGTAGTTAACCAAAGTATTTTTTCCCACAACTGTTAACAACATAACTTGTTGTTATTCTGTTGAATTGCGTTAATACCGCCTTATATTTTGTAATTATAATTGTATCAACACGAGCACGATGGAATTTACCGATGCCCTTAAGGAATTTTTGGAAGCGCAAGATAAATCGTTAGACGATTTAAAGGAGTCCCTAGGCATAGTTCCAGTCCCCAATGTAGTAGTTGAAGATGCTGACAAACCCAAGGCTGTTGTGATTGACAAAACCAATCTCAGTAATAGAGCGTATCGTAGGCTGAGGTTGTTCTCAGGGCGTACCCCTACTCCGGCTGGTGAGCTAGATTTTGAAAATTGGAGACGTCTTGCGAGACAGCTTATCAAGGATGACAGCATCTCCGACGGTGAGAAAAGAAGCAGGGTCACAGAATCCCTGGTTCCCCCGGCTTTAGACATCGTCTGGGCTGTAGGAGAAGGTGCATCGGCAAGCGAATATCTGGACTGCCTCTCCAAAGCATACGGGTCGACGGCTGATGGAGACGAACTGCTGACGGTGTTCCGGTGCGAGTATCAGAAGGATGGGGAGAAGGCGTCCGAATACTTGTTAAGACTCCACACAATACTCACCCGGGTCGTTGAGAAAGGCGGCGCTGAGCCGAAGGACAGTCCAAAACTCCTGTGCAGCCAATTTCAGCGAGGCTGCCTCTACAATGACCCTCTCCTTCATACCCTGCAGCTCCAAGCTAAGAAGATGAACCCGCCCAGTGTCCTAGAATTGTTGAGAGAGGTGAGGGTGGCGGAGTCGCATCTGGAGGAGAAGATGGGCCGGAAGGCGGCACACCACTCCCCGCCTAAGAAGGTCTCCGTCTTGGAGCAGACAGTACTCACACCCCCGACAAAGATGACCGCCCCTAATTCCAGAAGTGAGGTGGAAGAGTTAAGAGAGGCCGTCGACCGCCTCCACCGAAGATTGGACGGACTCTTCAAGTCCCCACCAAATGGTCAGCGAGGCAACTCTTACCCTGGGAAGCAGAGGAACACCCACACCCGGTCTTTCTTCTGCTATAATTGTGGAGAGGATGGCCACCGCATGGACATGTGCAAGTCTCCCAAGAATCCGGCTCTTGTACAACAAAAGATGATGGCCCGTCTAGCTATAAATAAGCCTCAGAGTTCGGGAAACGACAGTGGACAGCAGTAAAGGGCCCTCCTGCCGTCCCCAAACCATCTAAGGGTTCAGCGAAACTAATGGCAACTGCGACCAGTTATCACGAGTCTCCTTCATGTGATGATGTCCCAAGTATCCCCAGGGGTGTCATCGGCGACCAGGCTACTACCCCTGTCTTCGTCGACGGGCACTCCACGATTTGTCTCCTTGATACCGGGTCACAGGTTACCTGCGTGACAGAGAAGTTTTACCAAAGTTTCCTGAAGCACCGCCAACTCCAACCCCTATCGCACCTTGCGGTGATAGGGGCAGCCGACCAAATAGTACCATACAAGGGTTATATAGAAGTTAGTCTTATGTTCCCTGCTAGCACAGCAGGGACGCAACATGAAATTACTACCCTCGCCCTTGTGTGTCCAAGCCGTCAGGGAAAGGATGATGTCCCCCTGCTCGTGGGCACAAACACTAGCGTCGTGAGGGAGATGTTGTGGGTGTGCCAGTTGAAGGCTGGGAAACAGTTTATCAACCATCTCTCCGTCGATTGTGCTTGGGCGAAAGCCTATAAGTGCAACTCTTTCTCACAATCCGCCCAGACAGCTAGCTGTACTCAGACTGCCGTCCTAAATACAGTTTCTCCTTCGTTGGTTTCCTTAGATTTTGATTTTAAAGCTTCCCCCCTTCCCATCGAAGGTGTAGATAGAATTAAGAAGTTACTTCATGATAAGATCCAAGTTTTCTCTCAAGGTGACTTAGATATCGGTTGTACGTCAACAGTCAAACACACTATCAACCTCTCAGATGAGACCCCTTTTCGAGAGAACTGTAGGCGAATTCCTCCCGCTGACTTTGCTGATGCTAAGCAACATCTTCAAGACCTTCAAGAAAAGGGGATTATCCAGGGATCAGCAAGCCAATTTGCATCACCGATAGTCTTGGTTCGAAAGAAGAATGGTGACATTCGCCTATGTATTGATTATCGCAAACTGAATGGCCGCACTATAAGGGATCAATACTCAATACCAAGGATAGAAGATACACTCCACGCCATGAATGGTTCAAAATGGTTTTCTTGCCTCGATTTAAAGTCTGGATACTATCAGATTGAGATGGCAGAGAAAGATAAACATAAGACTGCTTTCTGGTGTCCTTTGGGTTTTTATGAGTTCAATCGAATGCCTCAAGGCATTACCAATGCACCTGCCACGTTCCAACGACTCATGGAAAGGTGCATGGGTGATCTTCTTCATAATGGTGTATATGTCTATTTAGATGATATAATTGTATTCGCTAACACTGTTGAAGAACATGAAGCCCGTCTTTTCCAGGTTTTGGATCGTCTCCGTCAGTTTGGGTTAAAACTTAGTCCCGAGAAATGCAAGTTCTTCCAGTCTTCGGTAAAATGTCTTGGGCATGTGATTTCTGCTGATGGTGTTAGCACCGACCCATGCAAGATAGATGCAGTTAAATCTTGGCCGGTCCCCAACAATGCCAGAGAACTGAAGTCCTTTCTGGGGTTTACCGGCTACTACAGAAGATTTGTGGAGAATTATTCTGCAATAGCCAAGCCTTTGAATCAACTGACCGCCGGTTGCGACCTGACGAGAAAACGTTTTGTTAAGAAGTTGAAAACTAAACGTCAAGCCAAACTTAGAAGCCCCAACGAGCCTTTCGGCGAACTATGGTCTCCATCATGCCAGGTCTCATTCGATACCATTGTGCAGAAACTAACCACTGCTCCGGTGTTGGGTTTTGTAGACTACAGCCGGCCATTCTTCCTTCACACCGATGCAAGTGGGACTGGGTTGGGAGCGGCTCTGTACCAAGAAGATGACGATGGTCGCCCCCACGTTATAGCCTATGCCAGCCGTGGTCTGTCTAAGAGCGAGTTAAACTACCCTGCCTACAAGTGGGAGTTTTTGGCTTTAAAGTGGGCGGTAACCGAAAAGTTCCGCGACTACTTATATGGTGGTAAGTTCACCGTATTAACAGACAACAATCCGCTGACTTATGTCCTGACGACCGCCAAGCTTGATGCCACCGGCCATCGCTGGCTAGCAGCACTATCTAACTTTGATTTCCGAATCAAGTACCGTCCTGGTAGCAAAAACGCTGATGCTGATGGACTGTCACGAAGACCCCAACCACCACCAACAGCAGATGACGAGTCGAGGGAAGTGGAAGGAAAGATCGCTCAACTCTGCGATCGCATGGGCCACTACAGCGAAGATGGGATTTGTTCAAAGGAAGTTTTCCAAGCCATTTGCCAACGGCACAGTGTCAGAGTACAAGCAGAGAACACGACAGTTGCCAGGCCAGACGATGATGAGCCAGCCCTTGTAGAAAGCTTGACCGATTCCCCACAAGCTATCCCACCAGAATTTGTTACCCAGACTGCGTTGCCAATGACGACTCCTGAAGACTGGAGACAACTACAGTGTGAAGATGATAATATCAGACTCGTTATTGAATGTGTCCAGAATGGTGTATGTCCCCATGGTGCTGAGCGAGCACAGTTGCCAAGAGAGTCCCAGCTCCTCCTTCGTCATTGGGATAAGTTGAAACTTAATGATGGTGTTTTATACCGCAATAGTTCTAGTAATGGTCGTGAATTATCCCAACTTGTTGTCCCAAAGAATCAAAGAAAAGAGGCACTCCGAGGCATTCATGACGATGTCGGCCACCTTGGTTTCGACAGGACCCTTGATCTTGCTCGGTCCCGATTCTATTGGCCTAAGATGACTACAGATGTGGAGTTCAAATGTCAAACATGTGAGCGGTGCGTACGAAGAAAAAGAAAGGCTATGAAGACCGCACCCCTTGTCTCCATCCAAACCACGGCACCTATGCAACTCGTGTGCATTGATTTCTTAAGCCTGGAACCTGATGCTAGCAACACCAAAGATATTTTGGTTGTGTCGGACCATTACACCCGCTATGCACAGGCTTTTCCTACCAAGAATCAGACATCTCATACGGTTGCCAAGGTGTTATGGGAAAACTACTTCGTACACTATGGGTTTCCAGAGCGACTACACTCCGACCAGGGACGGGATTTTGAGGCTCGTCTTATTCAAGATTTGTGTACTGTCTCCGGAATTAAGAAGTCGAGAACGACTCCCTACCACCCCCAGGGAAACGGTCAGTGTGAGCGATTTAATCAAACCCTGTTAAACATGCTCGGCACCCTAGATGAAGAACAGAAGAAAAAGTGGAGATTATACGTCGGCCCCCTGGTACACGCCTACAACTGTACCAAGCATGCGTCCACCAACATGTCCCCATATTTTCTAATGTTCGGTCGTGAACCAAGACTTCCCATTGATGTTCAGTTTGGATTGCCAACACAGCAAGGTAAAACTAACCACACCCAGTACGCTATTGACCTTAAGGAGAGGATGCGTCGAGCCCACGAACTTGCCTCAGCCGCTATGGAGAAAACCGCTCTGAAGTACAAGGCCCGCTACGACAAACGAGTTCGTGATCATACACTTGAATCAGGGGATCGTGTGTTGGTGAAAAACGTCGGCCTGAAGGGTCCACACAAACTTGCTGACCGTTGGAGCAAGACAGTTTATCGGGTACGACAACGACTGAGTCCAGATATTCCAGTCTATTTGGTGGAGCCAATCGATGATGATGGTCCACTGAAAACACTTCATCGCAACATGCTCCTCCCATGTGGCTTTGTCCCCTCATGTGAAGATGAACCTAGTGCTAGGAACCGACCACAGCCTAAACCCCGCCGTAGGCGTCCCCAGCGAAGACCACTCCCAACGCCACAAAATGACGATATGGCAGATGCATTGGACTCCGACATTTCTGATGATAACTTTTATGTTCTACGTCCAGTCCCCGCCCCAAGAAAGACAGCCACTCTTAACCCAAGCGCACCAGTCTTTATTCCGGTACCTTCGGAAGATGATGTCATTGAAGTACCCACCCCGACGGAGGAGAGTGAACCTGCCCAATGCTCACCCAGCCTAGTCTCCGATGAGCCAATGCCCTCTGAAGAAAGTCCTACTACTTCTTCTTCTTCACACTCGTCATCTGATGACCCAGAGGACAAGAGTATAACGGGAGAGGAGTCTAACCCTGAACCCCCAGTTCATGTAGCCAGTGGGACAACCTCAGTCGATACAGATACTAAAGACACCCCTATTCCCTATCCACGGCGAAATAGGAAACCGCCTCAATATTATGGTTTTGAAGAGCAAAGAGTAAAACTTCTTGAGCAGCATTTAACTATGCAACAGAGAGCTTTAGAAGTTACCAGTAGTTTAATTAGTGCATTTTATCACAAGGATCAGAATTGTTGAAGTCCTTTGATAGTAGGATACATGTCGAGGACGCCATGATTTAAGAAGCCGAGAATGTCGGACTCTGTTACAAATTTCATATTAATATTATTATAACTCTTTTAGACTAGTCCGACGAAGATTCATTATTTAGACAAACACCACATGTGTGAGTGCATGGAGGTAGAATTGAAGATTTCTCCTTATCAGTCGTAAAACAAACGATCGTTAAACCACGTCCTAGAGTTACTGTTCCCACGGTTTCTCCTGACCACAGCACATTAATTGCCATGTCCGGAATTTCCCCCTCTCGCAAGCTCAGTAGTTTCTTTGTCTTAAATAGTTTGCCCAAATTTGGTCGTCTTTGCTGACCACGAAGTTATTTTAAAATGTAGTCCACTAGTCTTTTTTGTGATTGGTTGAAGCTCATTTAGGACATCATTGTTTTAAGACTTTGACCAATCAAATAGTTATTTCTGTCCGAGTGCGTGACCAGCCGGGTTTTTAAACCCATGTTTCGCTCCTGGCTCCTCAGAAGCGAGAACGTCCTGAGATGCTAAGTCAGAAAAAGTGTCCCGCTATACACTTTGTCTTGACTTGATTGGAACGCGACGACTTTTCCCTAAAAGTGGTTCCTAAACTATTGCATCCCTTTTTCACGTGCTCTGTTGATACAGGTAAGCTACTTTTCATGTTATTTTCTATGTATAAACTTATTCCTTAATTGTATTTGATTATTGATTGATTGATTGTTCAACAAGGTGGTTGAAAACAAACTCAAGATGGATGGAACAGTCCAATATGAGTTTCTAAATAGATTGTTTGAACAATGCTGTTAACTGTTTTTTGAGATGTATAGGATCACTAAATAATCTTTGTGTAACCTTTCTTATTGCTCACTACGTATACGGAAAAGCTTTAGGAGTTCCGTCCAATTACCGTTAGATTTTTGTGTTGCTTATATCTTTGATTTAGTTGTATAGCATTTTATTGATTGTAACAATTATACACTCGTATCTATTATTGTCGTTTATCAAGGCGTTTCATTCTTGATAGAAATCCATTTAGTTATTGGAATACTTAATTGAAGCATTCTCTGATTCAATCCAAGTTATCAAAACTAAACCGTGTATTGATAGCCATGATTCTATACTTTTGTCGAGACTTTCAAACACAAGTACTGCGCCTATAATTCTTGGCTATACTTATTTTGTCCTGAGATAACCTGTTTATAGTATAGCATGGTCATGCACATTATTTTCAACTAGTAGATTATACGACTGTTTGCTGTTTGGGATTATAAACAATTGGGATCTTTGACCGGTTGACCACCTATGTTCCGCACACATACACACAAAGATCTACGTTGAGCGATATCCTTGATATGTTTTATTCAATATTCCTTTTCGAAGCCCAAGTGTTTCCACATGATTATTATGTTCCTGAGAGAACATGTTCCAGTCGCCAATTTCATTGAACGAGTGATATTTTGTTTATTATAATTAGTTAGACTCAATTTTCTATGGTTGGTTGTATTTTGCATAATTGATTGATATAGAAGCGAGAACGTCCTGAGATGCTAAGTCAGAAAAAGTGTCCCGCTATACACTTTGTCTTGACTTGATTGGAACGCGACGACTTTTCCCTAAAAGTGGTTCCTAAACTATTGCATCCCTTTTTCACGTGCTCTGTTGATACAGATGTACTAGCCCCCAGGTCCGCTTTGGTAGATATGACCCGGTTCATCTCTCCACCTTGCCCCGCTTCTCAACCCCTTTCATCGCCTTTTTCCTGGACCTTGAAGTTGTCATCTTGGAGCCCATCTGAGTGACGTGTACCTTCCATCCCCAGCCGTAGAAGTGCAGATAAACCCAGCTAAGATCTTTACCAATATCCATGTATTTTCACCGATGTATTTTTGTATATTTTATCAAGTGTTAGATCGTATTCCATTTGATGATAATAACTTCTAACTGAAGCTATTGTATTTTAACCTACACTTGTATTTATCAAATTCTTTATATTTCAATTGCTTGTTTATCATTTACATACTGTTGTTGGCATTATTCGTATGAACCAATAATAATACGGTGATTCCAGTTGGAGAATCAACCCACATATATAGCTGTCCGTTGCGTTTATTTACCGAGCAAGTTTCCCTTACACAACATAGAACCGATCGCAGGCTCTAAATTAATAGAGGTAAAAACCTGTGACACATGTATATTGTACAATGGTAATATTCAAGTTGGTAAAGAAGTGTATTATACACATTGGGAGTCTGCATGGTGCCAATGTCATTTGTTGTCTTTTATGCAATGATGGCCACTTTCTTTCACTTGTTAATTTAAAGAGTAAGTTCGGCGTTCGCGCTAATGGAGTAGACAATTTTCTTTCTGGAACTCAGTAGTTGATTGGATTGAGAATAAAACTAACATAAATACTTCGGGCATGGAAATCATTCTAGCCTATTTGGTCAAACAGAGTCTAGGTGGAAGATTGTTAATCTTATGCTTTTAATTGGTCGATTTCATGTGTATATATACAAAATAAAAATGAATGAGAGGGGTCCAACCCCGTTAATACTCAGGAAGTACTTTACAATAGAGAATGTAAATCTCCAATGATAATATTTCAAATGGTAATTTCAATAATCTACCACAAATAGTTTTTGTTCTGTATTGTGCCATGAATTACTACCAACTGTCATTTTTGAATTGAATATAGGCCTACTATGATGATCTAAAACTTTATTCAACTTTCAGTGAAAAATAAATGACTGTCCCCTTGTGATATAAGATTTTCAAATGATTCCGTATAAAGGTGGTTATGTTGAGTTGATGAATCTTGCTTTTTATTATTTATTCCATGAAATGGGTCTTCAAAATGTACCACAAACCTCTCAAATAGTATAGCCTTACAGTATCACTTAGGCCTATTTTTATTTTTTTTAATTCTCCATCTTCAGCGCGTTACCTTGTTCACGTGATTTTTTAGCGCGTCCATGATGAACCAGGGCTCGATTTCACAAAGAGTTAAGATTGATCCATCGTAGTTGCTTAGCAAAGAGTGATGTCACAATACAAATCACTTTGGTAATACTGACAACTCATCTTAAGATGAATCTTAGTGCTTTGTGAAATCGACCCCAGGATTTTTGTGTAACGGCTAATGGCGCGTATATACGCGCGTCCGATCTAGGTATTATATTATATATCTATGCGTTAATAATGTGAGCGCTTGAAGCGCCTGCAAGCCAAAATGCGATTTGCCCGTAAAGATGGCGCCTACTGGGAACTATCCATTGATCTTCAGTATAATGGAGATCAATGGAACTATCTATTGTCTTAACCACATCGTCACACTGGTCAGCTCATATGCCATGATCCTAAGCTGGACCATACCGCTCGTCCTACAGAGGGGGTGGGGTGTCAATCAACACAGGACAGTGATAACTGTGCCAGCGTCTTTTGCGTACAAAATTGGTCGGTCAATAAAGTCTGTCAATTGCCAATGGTAGATGAATCGAATTATAAAAATTAATAAGTTTAGCAAACAAATAAGCTTAAACTTACCCAGACAATACCTGTGCATTCAAAACGACACACTAAGATAAAGAAATCGTTGGGGAAAATGTGCACAATAAACCTTTTCAACCTACGATAAAACTTGTCGGCATGTGCTGACAACGTAAGGGAGTTACGTTTGACCTAATTAGGTGCCTCGTTTGAGGGATTTATTGTTTGTAAAGAATTTTGCAACATCTTTAATTCACCAAAAAACAAACACAACCATTTTACGTTCAAATCTTCATTCACTCCCGTAATGGGCTTACCCATTTTCTAACACCTTGGAGATCACGGGCACGCTTCACATCAAGTTGTTGTTTATTTTCGTTTAAAGCGATGGGCTTCTTTCGCCCAACGAGTAAAAAATGCGGCAACATGCATTTTGACAAATCGTATTCTCGTATCCATTCGGGAATACACGAGCCCCGTGTGTATTGTAACATACGTGCTTCCCTGTAAGTTTTCGTCATTTAGCCTTGATCACTGAATCTGCTTGACACACTTACATTTTATACAAAACACTAATAAGGAGTTTCTCTCTCTCCACAGTTTAATACAGTTTCGAGTGAGAAACTCGTTTTGCTGGCCGAAGAATTCAAAAGGTCTTATAATTGAAGTCCAGTTCCATTGTTGCTGCTTTCACGCGGTTACTCGTCACTTTGCTGTCATATGTTTTTATAGCAAAACGAGTACACTTTGTCAATCAAAGATTCGTGAAAATGGACACGTGCATACAAATTTGACGCAACAATATTAAGACGACTTGCGAGGAGCGTTCGCGTAAAATATGCGGGTTTTTTTGTTCTTCTTTTTTCGGCCATTATTTTACTTTTGACTTTCTAACATCACTCATCATGACTCTTCAGTGACTCAAAATTTCATTCAGAATTGTACATAAGGAGGAATCTCGAGCTCTGTAATTTGGCCGAGAGTACAGAACCATGGAGAGAGAAAAAAATCAACTGATAAGCACAGCAGTAGGTCTATGAGGTTACAGTAATGCCTAAACGAACCACGTTTAGAAGGAAATGTAATAATAGTTTGCGATGATCGACGTGCGACTGCATGACATATGACTCTACTCATTTGGTATGGGTTGACCTACATGCAGAGAATCTCAACCTACCTGTTCCAATTAACTAAGGGACACTCTATCCAGGACGTGCATTTGTCTTGAAACATAACAGCCTAGGGTGGTTCACTTTTATGTGGCACAGTGTTCCGTGCCGTACGACCTCTCCCTCTTTTGTGAAATTTAATTCGTAGCAACTAAATGATATGATTTGGCAGCGCCTCAGTAGTAGATTCTAAATACGTGGTTTTTCAAATCAGCGTGGTTTATCAAGTTACCGTAAATGCTCAATTCCACTCGGGTTTCCTTGCCGAAGTGCTCACCAAAAACACGCCACTATAATTGCCTGCTCCACTCAATAATTGAACTAGTATTATTATAGTTAGACACACCAAGTTCTATTCCCCACCACTTCTTTATGACACATTTCTTCAGATGTTTGATTGAAATATTTTTCTAGCATTTAACGGTGTTGGGGGTCATTACTATTTGAATAATTTGTCAAGAATTGTTGTTTTCACAATTATTGTTATTTCTTGCAAGTCGCCTTTAAGATTTTGTGCATTTCTCAACGATTGCTTCCTTTGATTAAATGTTCCGTGCTGTGATGCGACGTTTTCTTTAATAAAAAGAGGTGTGGTAATTACACTACAGTTTCAAAACAGCTTTAAAGTAAAGTCTTTAAAAGAACAAGTGTATATTAGGCCTAAACCAGGTCTTGGCAGGGTAAATTTAGAACAGTTCTTGTTTCAACCAGGAGCCTGAACTTAAACATGGGGGGTAAAGGTGCAAACAAAAGTGGGCTCTATCTACTTTTGCACACACCGTTGTGGGGACTTCACTTTGTGGGGACCCAGTTTAACAAAGAAAAACGTTGTGGGGACCTTTGTTTCATTGTATAAAAGTTCCCACAACGGTGTGTATGCCTACATGTATATAACCAGGTAGTCCTGTCAGGCTATTGAACAAGAGTGAACAAAAATCTAGTCTCAACAACCAACATAAGTGTAACGTAAAGCCTCAACAAAACATGACTCGTACCTTTTTAGAATTCCGGATTAGAATTTACCGAGATTCCATGCCCCCTGGGGCCCTGACATATTTCTGGGTCAGACTGACCTGGAATGTGATTAACAATGGGATTTTATCTCGAATTCTGCGCGGGTTTGACCGATTTCTTGGTTAATTTGACACAGATTCCGTGTCAGTCCGACCCAAATGGGTCAGGTCCCTGATCATGAATCCGGGTTAATAATATTTTGACTTGGGAGTTGTTAGAGTGCAGGGTCTGTCTCGTTTGGTAATGACTTTGAAAATGAATGGCAATAAAAACTCACGTGGTAAAAAGTACAGCAGCTTTAGATATTGTAAAGCATTTTGAGAATCATTTCACTTCGAAGTAATGTGGTTATGGAAAAAGATATCAGGTTTTATGCCCCAATATTTGAATCTGAGAAACGTTTCTGTCTCGGATTGTGTATTCCTATACGGAATATTCTTCCTGTGCGGAAAATTATTCGCTCCGGTTCTTTCGGCGATATCTCAAAAATGCAACCTTTTGAAGTGAAATTTTTACAGGTTAGTTTTATTGTATATAGGCTATCTACATTTATATAGGAATAAAACAATCGAACGGTTCCAAAAACCAAAGGTATACTTCGCACATTGTACAGTGCACATACATTCCTGTTTCAACAAGATTCTTACATACTAATTATGGTTGATAATACGTATAGGTACTTTCTACGTCACTGACTTTTAAAACAAATTTTCGAGTACATTTTTTGCAATTTTTCCCACAACGTCACTTTATGAGATATCATATTGCTGCTTCTTTGAAATCCAAACAGATATTATCTTCTGGGTATTTCAAGTCAGCTACAGTTATTAATTTGTAATTGACGATGATTGCCCGGATGCTTATGGCGGGAAAAAACAAGGTGATCATTGTGTGCAGACAAACTGGCAACAGGAAAAAGTATCGCTACACAGGAAATTGTGTCGGTGTTCTTCAGAAGCTAGTTAAACATTTACAAACAAAACCTTTGAAACTATAGCTCGAAGAAGAAATAAATTGCAAGGGGGGGAGGTACATCGGCTATAAGTCTGACGCTTTCATCCGATTCTGGGATGAAAAGAAAAAAGTGTAACGGTAAAGTACGCTCTGCAGGGATCAACGGCGTACGGTATTTGCACAAGCATAAGTCTACATGGACGTTAAAGAGCAGAGTGGTGACAGTACACAACACTTTTCTCCCTGATCTACTTACAGGGTGCTTTGTAGCCGATTCTAGCCATAAAATCGATTTAAAATCCCTACATGGAATGGATTCTTTGCCAATCTTAGATCAAGTTATGCACGAAAGCTTTTCGGTGAAAACACATCTTGCGTGATTCTGTAACAATTTTAAAGATGAAAGCAAATTGGTTGATATATTAGTAAGCGGCAATCGGTATACTGAGTTGCTGTAAGATAATAAGCGGACTTTTAACCTGACTCGGCTTATACTGACGCAAGGGAAAGTGGAGCGGTAAATATCTACTTTAAGACAACCTATTAAGGAACAGAGTTTCCAATCTGCTCTTTAGGGCGAATGGACAGCAGGAAAATTAATGAGGTTTGTGCTAAAGGGCTGATGTGATTGTCTGGTCGTTTGAAACAAGACAACGAATCTTAAATGAAAGGACTGGGAATTTCGGCCCTCATAAACTTTCAAAGCGGTAGATCAAAAGGTACAAATATTGTCCAAGAACAATCAATGTTTCTCGAAAAAAGAAAATTGTGCTTTCCTTTAAAATGTGATGAAAAATAGCAGGAATACTCGGTTGAAACCAGTTCACAAACGGTCTTCTTGGCGTAAAACCTGCCTTTACACCAAACTTATTACTCTCTTTAAAGTGAATTTCAATCTCGGCAGAGGACTTTGAAGATTTCACATCCACGATTTATGTCTCAACATAATTTCTCAAGATCTTTAGTTCGTGCACGTGTGGGTGTTTGTCTGTTCACAAAAGTACACATGACTTCTGTATTTTACATAACTTTACGCAAAATTATTGAATACATCACCCTATAAAATTACAAAGCTTCCAAAGCTGGTGCCAAGTATTGGTTTTGAGTGAGGGGACTACATCTATTTTCATAGATTAGAAGTAAAATGTTGAACCTTTAAGGTACATTAAAACTAACCTTTCTCAAAATGAAAGTTTCATTTCAAAAGGTAGTATAATGTTTTTGAGTTATTGCCGAAATTCTGGAGCAGGGAGAATAAAATCCCCAATTGGAATACACAACCTGAGAAACGTTTCATGAATAAATGTTTCTCAATTTGAAAAGTTTTGAATCCCTCTCTCTAAAACCACATTCCTTTAAAAGGAATCGGTTCTCAAAATGTGATAAAATATCAACAGCTGCAGTGCTTCTTACCAGAAGTAAGTTTGTCGCGATTGTCATTAATTTGTTGAGTATATTGTAGTTACCAAAGGTATAGACGATGTGACATCTGTTTACATTCAAACTGCCCTCTGTTGACAAGTCTGTTGTCCAAGTCATGTTCCGCCGGGCAAAAAGACGCGTAGTCATGGTAATATTGCGTGTACTTTCTAGCTGGCTGTCAAGTACACAAAGGTTTTGCCCGGCGACATGCGCGCGCATCATGTTATGATTTTCAAATGACGTCAGAGGTCACATCGTCTATAGATACCCTCCCTTTAACATTATCTATTCATTTGAAATACAAAAGATTTGAACAGTATAGTTTTCAATTCCGTAAATGCAGCATGTTTAGTTAAAATTCAAAATACACGCAGAGTGGGTAATACTTAAAACAAATAACAAAAAGCCCTACATTTTCCATAACAAATAATAATCCATCATGTGAACAGAGTCCTTAGTGGTTATGATTAAAGTGGTATAGCGCCCTCATTATTTCGGTTAGAAGTTGAGTCATTTTTTCAGACAGCTTGAGCTTATACTTGGGGAAAATTGGACGGTCCCGAATCCCTCTTAATAAAGCATCCTTAATGAAGCGCTGTTCCAATTCATCGACATTTCTAATGAAAATCCGCTTTATTTATTCCGAATGCAGCAAAGACAACGATTCTTGAATGATAAGTAGCTTGTTTGACGAGAAAGAGGGGGGATGACTTGAGAGCAAAAAACGTCTTTAAGTATGAGTTCCATGATGAGGCGACCTTCAAGAACCATACATTGTGTTTTGACAGGCACCAATCCTGTGGGTTGCAGGGTTGGGTTACAATTTAATATCGTGATGGCCAGAATCAATCAAGAACTAGGGCTTTATAAACTATAGATATAGCTAATGATATTCTGTGGAATCAGAGAGAACTCCGTATGATGAGTAAAACTCCTGTCTGTAGAAAATGTCATCATCAGTTCTTGTGAAGGGTGTAGTTTCTTGGGATAAGATGACGTGGTTTCACAATTCTGGATCAATTTCTGACGTCTAAAGTGATGCACTTGTTTTTGTTTAGTGTAATGAATAATGTTTACCTTTAGTCACTGTTCATTCAATCCATATGAGATGCTCAGTGAAGCTTTCTTTTCATCATTGGAGCTTTGTTTATGGTGTACATGTGTAGCCTATGGACCGGAAGGCACCTATACATGTATATATAAAAGAGGCACAGAAGACTGTGATCAGTTTAAGACGAGAGGGTTTAAAACAAAAAACGGGGGATCTCAAAAATGGGGTCAACTGCAACCTCAAATGCGACTCTGGGTACGAGTCAGCAGGATGCGAACTGGGGTTCACAAAAGTGAAGGACTGGAAAGGGAAATTATTTGAAAAAATTGCTAATTTTGTCTTGTTTTAACTCATCGGAGACAGGTTCAGTCAGGATCCCAAGGAGGAAACACGTGTACTGTAGCAGTAGAGTGACTTTGTGAAAAACAAACATTTTGTGAAGTTGATTTATATAATGACTTTCATATACTTGTGGAGTATTCAAATATTCAAGTCTAATAAAAATTAAAAAAATTGTCAGACTAATTACTATTATTTCGTTTGGCTAATTACTCGTATTTCAATAGAATACACATGAAAAACCATGGAGTAGCCTGTTTGGGCTAAACAAAATGTGAGTAGTATTTTCTAAGTTGATCATTTGAACTGATGTAGAATGCAATGGAACAGGACCATCTGGAAGGATGGGGGTAAATTAATATTTTTTTAGAGAGTTATTCAGTAATTGGTATTTTGCTGAGACAGCTAGCACTCATCCCAAAAGAGATTTACACATATTGTATAGTCTAGCTGCAAGTTTACAAGTTAAAGTTACTTTTTATAGATGATGATAATATTCCACGAACATGTTCAACATTCTACAAGGAGGCCTATCAATGTTATATATTAATCTTTAAGTGCGCCCTCTCTTGACTTATAATGACAAGAAGATATCGTGTTTGAGAAACTGCGCCTTGAGTGGTTCAATACAACAACTCTTATGGAAAAATACTTATATGGATGGAAGATGTGCTGTGGTATTTACGGCCACTTTTAAACCGCTATTAGCCATGCATTAACTGTTCAGATATCCACTTTATTAACTGTTTACGTGTAAAGAAAATGCGTTTCGTTTCCGATTCATTTGACACAGAAAATAAAACATTTCAACATAAGGTGATTATTCAGTGCTGGCGAGTATTAAAATGGTTTTATTCCGATTTGGAATTCATTTAAATTGGATGTGAACTTGTCACGAACCTTGGTTGTAATTTACCTGATGGTTTCTTTTGTCATTATTTTTAACCTAAATGATATAACCTAAATGATATAACCTAAATTTTTTGCGAAAATTTGAATGTGTTTTGAAGCTAAAATGAAAGTGCGGGTCGATAACAGCTGTTTTGAAAATAACTATTAATTCGTTCGTAGCTGAGTCTGACACCGTAAAAACACACATATTATCATAAAATAAATCTTTCATGTCAAGTTGATTTTGAGGATTTTGTTTTCATTAAATTGATAATAAATTCATTGCTAATGTTGTCTTTTAAAGCATGTAAGGTTTATTAGCAATAATATGGAAAGGAAAAATAACCAATCATAATTCATTATGTTATATAACTTTTATTTCCAAAGTTCTTCATGTGGATCTTTTTTTAACATCCAATAAAAGCCTTCAATGGTGATTTCTAACCTGACTAAGACGTCAGCCGCTTGCCTGGTCACCACGTCACCACGAGGGTGCGCTATTTTATGTCAAGTTTAGTGGTTCAGACATCTGCGTAGATTTTCGTTAAAAGGCGTATTAAACAATGTCTAGTTCCCTGAACATTATTAACCTTTTTTATTACCACAGACAGAACCAGACTATTTGCACCTGTGCATTAGTTACATTGGTATCAGCCTCGCTACCATGGGCAGCGCGACGTATCGCCCGCTAACTCTCCGCGTACGTCTCTAACCCCTGGAAGGGAAGCACTGAAAATCAACGCTGGTTGGCTTACCAAAGTGACTGCTCTGCGTGCACGCTTGTTGAAACGTATGCATGTTTGGATATTTCAAAGTCAAACTTCCAGGGGGTTACGATCGAGCAAGGCATTCTGGGAAGGAAAAAAACAAGGCGCAGCGAGATCGTACACCACTGGGAACGAGGTTGCATTGGTAGTGCCGTGTCCGGATTTATGGCTTTGGCAGTGGCTATGGCTAAACCGCTGAACTACTTCTTCGCCGTTGTTGTTGCTGTAGCCAACGGCCATAGACGTAGCCAAAACCGCTTGATTGGGACGAGGCATAACTTTAAAACAACATTGCTCAGTGAATAATCATTCATAGGACCTGGACTGACGTGTCTAGAATCAAATGCTTGACATGAAAGGGTGGGAGCACATTAATGTGTTACCTTCATTTGTATAAGTTGCTAATGATATTATTAACTATATATCACGAATGTCCTTTCATGCGGAGCAATAAGACAGATGTTCATGATAATAAATTGTCAATAATCTATCATTGAAAAACCACTAAAGCCATTTTTAGACTGAAATTCACATTTCAAATCAATTATGATAATGAAAACAATATTCCCGAATATTACACTCCACATGAAATGAGAATGTCTATGAGCATTTTGAAATACACAATTCTCCTTGTGTACTTTTATTTTGTTTTATTTTTTCCACAAAAAAATTACCGGGGGTGTTTAATTTAAAAATGTGGTGGGGAGAAATTAAACTCGTTTAAGGTTTGTTTTTTAAATTGCATCTCAAATTATGCAGCTGGGGAAAAAACATTAAATGCAGTTTATAGTTTGTTGTTTGGGTTTGTAACTCCAAACAGTGTACAAATAGACCAGGGTGGATGTCTCGCCATCACACTACATTATAACAAGTCCACAAATTTATCATACATAAGCAGGCTGTAGAAATTCTCCATAAAATCTATTACCTCGTTCTAAAACTGCCTCATTAATAAGGGTCAATTCTGTCAATCGATAAAAAGATTAAGAGAAGATTTGGAGATGTCAAAAGCTTCTTCACTTCACATCAATCACAATCTAGATGTGGCCCACTACATTGCTTAGACATTCGATAACCTTTTCTTCTTCCAGAGTGCCTTGATACAAAAGACACTTGTCATGAAACTCGCAAAGCAAAGGTCACCTACGCAGTTTGGCCAAATTAAAATTGTAGAGATATGTATCATATGAGATTTAGTGCATTGACGTTAGGGGGGTCTAACTTCTTTAAGCCGTGTGAATTTCTATACACGCCAAAGAGGCAACTTAATTGACTTTCTCGTCGAAAATGCAATGCAAGTCATTCAAAACACAATTGGAACAATTCCGTACCACGAGCAGTCATTGATACATCTATGGTGAAATTGTCAAGAAAAATTAATTTGAGTTGGAGAAGTGTGTGAATATATCGTAATTAAAAACGACGAAAGCCAATACGGAAAGGAGGTTCAGCTTTTGCAGTTAAGGGTTTCTGAATGGCAATTTCGTTGATTTGTTGACTGTTTGTGTTACTATTAAATTCAACGAAGATATAATAAGTAAACAGGTTAAAGTTTAATGTTATGTGGTTATCATGACCGAGAAGGGACCTTTTATATTATAGAAATCGTCCTCATACAGATTCTCATTTTGATAACAACATGATTTTATTTATTGAATATTCTCACGTCTGAACTTCAATATGAATCTGCATTCATTGAGAAATTCGACTTCTAGTGATATGTGCAGAGAGAAAAACATGTTTTGGTGGAAGCTTCATTTTGTGAGTTGATACCCTTTAATGATAATAAGAGAGGCTTGAGCCCGTGCCTGTGTGGTCTGTCATGTGCGTGATGATTGCAGTAGCATTTTAATTAAAGCATCACCACACACTGCGGTCCGATGCCTGGTGTGATTTTATCACTAAAACATAAACTCCCTAAAACTTGTCACAATCAAAGGTTTTCCATTTGCAACTATAGACTTTTTGCAGCTTATGATAAGAAGTTATTTGACTTTTGACATAAACATGAAAATACATTTATGACATGCTTAGATGGGTCTCAAATTACATTCGGGTATACTTTCCTTATAACAGCTCACTGCTTCATGAAGTGTTCTCATTTCCAAGGTGTCATTTGGAAATACGGTTGATATGTTGATAAACCACTCAAGGCAACCGAATAATGATTTGCGAAAAGAGGGTTTCAAATTGTGTTCTCATCTGACGTGACACAAAAGGATACCGATCTCTATTGGTATCGTGCTTTCTGTTTCACTGAAATATTAATTTTTGTAAAGATTGTTTCATCAGTTTATCATTTTCCGTGAATTCTAGCGGAGGTGGCTTGCACATTAATGTCCAATGATATGGAAAACCAGTCTTTGTGACTGTATAAGGTCATTCCCAAAATTGATTATGTACGCGAACATTTTTCAACTGCGTTCCACTGCACGAAGGGTAACGCCCATTGGCATTGCGTGGGTGAGGGCCCCGCCGCGTATTCTGCACTTTACTGCCGGCCGGTCGGCCGGCCAGCAAGCCGCGGGCATATCTAAAGCGAATTATGGCTCATACAAACCCGGAAGCTCGTCGATCTGCCTAGCTGTGCACGATCTGTGACCATCCCTGAAATGTCTTGTGCCCATGATGGCAAAACTTAATATTGCGGGATGATGGTGCCTCAAATTAAAATAATATACTCCACCGTGGTATTTATATTAGATATACATTACAAGACGAGGTGGATACATGGATTGAAGGAAGGAGGTGGGATGTGTCTTGAAGTGTCTAAAAATGTGTAACACGAATTCTTTTGGTTTTTATTTTGTCACATCTTTAAAATTGTCTACTTTTATTTGGAATTAGTAACCCACATTTTAGGAATATCCGAATAATGTTTGTATTTGTTATAAACTATTGAGTGGTTGAGTGAGCTATATAGGCAGCCAGGAAGCCGAATGTCAACAACATTATTACACTTTTTTTTAAAGTATATTAAAATCTACAAACTAAAATGATGAAACAATTTTGTGAGCTGACCTGAAATTAAAATAGTATATACTTTGTCTGTAACAAACTTTACAAACTGGCTGACAAATTAATTTCAGTAGTAGTTAGAGTAGTTACGTACATCCTATAGGTGGTGATTTTTAATGCAGAGTTTTATATTTACGCACACAGTTACGAATTGACTTTTAAAGCCACCCTGGATTTGTTTTAAGTGCTTCGACAATTACTTTGATTGTTGTTATCCATATTCCTCCATACCCCTTTTCTTTTTTGCGTTTAGGTCATCACTGAACGGACAAAGGCAATTTCAATTTAGACAGCTAAATATATTAAGTGTGCAGTGACGTTATTTCAATATAGGTTTAATTTATACGATAGGCAAATCTCATAAAGTGTAATCAATCTAATAATGCAAACAAATAATTTCGAATCAGCCACCAACAAAAATGGTAAAGGCCCACTCTAATTCATGGCCAATCCTTTATTAAAAAGACAAATAATGTAAAGCCTGTTTGTAATTAACAACACATGGTTCGGGATGTATAAGCGGCCTTAACTCATCAAATGCAATCTACGTTAGGATCGACAATAATTAAGCCTTGCCTAAGAGGTGGCGGCAGTAACTCATAAATATATCTTAAATTGAATTGTTGTTTGCCGAACAATCTGGTTAATTAAATAATAATAACAATACTAACTGTTGTAAATTCATACGAGTTTTTTTTAAGTGAATTTAACTTTTTGAAGAGAGTGTAAGATAGTTCTAGTGGTCAAGAGATGAGTTCCTTAATGTTGTTCCTATTATCGTGGGAAGCAGGTAGAGTTCTCGCCTGTTTTTTAGGATTCCTGTGGTAGGGCTTTTGCTGTTGTTGTAAGAGTTGTTTCTTAGTAATATAGCAGTAGTGGAAGTCTCATGTCATCAAAGCTTTCAGTTAGTTCAGGAGTATCTACAATAACATATTAAGTTTCAGAGAGCTGTTATAATTACAGGCCTAGCTAAACCAGCTAAAGACATTTTTAATGTGCATCCGTAATAAGTTCATGAATAAATAATGAATATATTGGATTAGGGAGATTTCAGCCCTCTTTAAGGAAGTCACCCACACAGATTGTGAAACTCCATCCCACACTCTGCAAGCAAAGATACATTACTCTAAGAGTTAACTATTTCCACCGATGCACACTGCTCACCCAAACTACCCTATTATATCAATTATTATTATTCCTATATGAGCTACAATTGTCTTGTAACGGGTCGTTCATTTGATCTGATTTTATTTTTTTTGTTTCTCCTTTCTTTTTTCTTCTATTTAATTTTTTCAAAATGTTCAAATTTCAAGGATAGGATTGAATTATCTTCTTAATAAATACGAAAAAACATAATTGTTTCGACATTTTCTCAATAATAGATAAAACAACTGCCGAATTGGCATTTTTTTTCTTTCTTATAACCAAATCAATGTGAAAGTATCAAGACGGATAGGCGCGCATTGCTAAATATGCATACATTTAAATTCTTTAAAACCAAAAGGAACATTACACACTTAACTTTTCAATGAATTTTTACAGCACTTTTCAGATCGCAAAGATACACGCTATTAAGTCTAAAAATAGGTGATCGGTAGTTATGACAACAATATGGTATCCATGACGTTGTCTTTTTGGCACTGATGAATATAAAGGAAACTCGTTTGTAAGTTCTACAGTCACTTTCAAGCATCAAGAAGAGATATTGTTTACTGCTTTGTCCTGTCAGCCAATCAAGTGCAAACAATCATCAACGTGTTTGCGTGAGAATTTAATTCCATGGCAATTCAGAATTATGGTGCAAATACGACTTGTGTAACTCTCATTGAGTGGTTTGCAGTTGGGTTAGGAATTGCTGATTTCCTGTCCACACTGTGCCCCATAGGTGCATCATCCGCGATCAACACCGTTGACTTCAGAGTCCTTGTGATCCGTGAAGTGCTTTGTTAAGTACTCCTACAATGACAAGTCTCATAGTCATAGTGTACTGGATTTCTCTCAAGTTTCGGCACATAAGAGCAAACTAAATACCACCATTTGGAACAGATTGTAGCAATTTGTACAAAGATAAATATATACAAAACTGACTGACGTGCTTATGTGTTGTTTATTAAGTTTCCTTCAACATAATCCAATTAAAAATTGACCCATCTCATTAATTTGGGGTGAAATTTAAAGAGGGAAAGAAGTTGGTATAAAGTAACATTGCACATAATGAACAGATTTTGTTACTCATGTTTGAATGTTCTCGTCGCAAATGAGCAATGGTGTGTACAATTTGCCAGGTCAATAACAAGCTAATGTTTTTTGAACTCGAATTAAAAGTGCATCCATGCAGTTCTACGGAATGTGGCTACACTGCGTTTTCAATTTAAACATCACACTTATCCTGAATCAGGGGTTAATAACTTCTTATTTGTTACTTATAAAAACGTAAGATGGATAAATTAATTTTATCTGCGTTTGTTAAGACCAGAAATTAGAGTTATTTGTGGTTTGAACTCAAGCACTTAAATTTTCTGCCCTGACTTTGCTGGCCTCGGCCTTCGGGATATCCGCCCTTCAGTATGCATTTTGTCCATTTAATTCGGATAATTTAATTTAAATGGCAGAACCTATCTGCTCAAACTGATCACAAAATAATTATCAAAATCACCAATGATACGCGATGTGTATATATGTATACAGCATCACTGACTGTCACACCAGTTGCTTTTACACTTTATTTTAAGCCGGTTGGAAGCAAATATAGACGCTGATCGAGACGATTTCTGGATTTCTTAATGAAAACGTGATTTTGAAGGGAAAAAAGAGGCTCCGGGCACATTGAACATTGTTTAATGAGTAACTTGGTCTTATCTGGAGATACCAAAATGTTATCCATCTTCATTTATTCATGACAAGGCAAATTAGAAAATCTATTGGTAGGAAAAAGGAGAAGACCGAGGCACCACTCGGTGCAGTTATGGCGAACAATCATGCTCACAAAAACAACTGTCGGTTGGATTTTACAAATTCATCTACTGGGAAGAACTCCAAAAGGGAGAAAAGGAAGAAGGAAAGGACTGTGTTTTTTATTGAGCCTCCGCCCCCGAAAGAACAGGTGAGTTTTTGCGGATCTAGCGTTTATGTTGGTTTTGTTCCAAGCGTTCATCAGATTATGACGTGTTAAGCAAAGTGATCTTTTCTTGAAGTGTTGAAGTAGGTAGTTAATTAACAATCATTTGAGTGTTTATAATATTGTTTTCTCCTTGACTTTATCATTTCTAATGGCTGCATAAAGTCTTGAGGATTATGAATATTTAACGTGCGCTGGAGGCTTTGTTCATGCTCCATTGCACTTGTAAGTTAGTTTCCTATTGGTGTCATATCATTCTGCGAATGGGCGAAGTACCAGTAGTGTGTAGAGCTTATATCGTGTATAATAAACACCGACGATTGCTATATAGCTCCACAACGGTCATATACAGCACCTCATAGTGAGGGGAAAGAATCGTAATTGAATTAAGAGTCATTTACATGCTGGCCAACTCCTTGTTAGGCAATCGGCACGTCTTTGTGAAGACAGTGTTTGCACGGAAGGGGTGAATCGCAAGTCAGACGTTTGTCCAGCTCTTTGCTGTAAGCAAGGTGGGCTGACCGGTACTACCTTGTTGGGTTGGCGTGTGGTGCCCGAGGACTACACATGAAGAATCTCATACCACACGTTCACATCTCACCAATGCACCTCCTCGTCATCTATCAAACCACAACAATTTTCTCAATCTAACACCTCCGCCCAGGAGAGAAAAAAACAATCATTTTTACGTATTACAAAGCCAACGCTATCACTATCGGATGGAGAGACGACAAGCCAGGGATAATTAACAATCCTTTGGGATCAGCGATCAATTTAACAGCGGTATCAACCCTTTTTTGACTACACACGCAAATAGTGAAACTCGTTTGAGTTTGTCACCACTTTTTGTGAAGCTGAAAGTTGCGGGTTTGTTATCCAGCTGCACGGTCTATCTTGCTGAGAGGACGCTACGCTATACGCACGTATCACAACCGACCTACGTCAGTAACTCCTCATTCACCGACCACATTTGGACTTAACAAGTTGGATTCCGCTGACTTCTAGCTGGGAGATGGTGTTTGTAGAGAAGACCCAGTCTGGTGTGACAGGAGGGTATTAAAGACCGAGAAAAATATGACTGAGGCACCACCTATCACTGAGAAACCCTTGTACCTGAGAACGATTCCTCATCATAATCGAGGACATGGACATGGACATGGGGGTCATGGAGCAAGAAGAATGTCTGTAAGTTACTACCAAATCAGATATCTCACACCAAAAAGTGCATTATGTACAGCGTGAATAACAAAATACCTATACACTATACGCCATGTTCACACCACAAATGAAAAATTTCTTCTTGATTTTGATTTGGATAAATGTTTGTGGAGGGATTAATTTATATAATTAGCGGCATTATTGAATTGCTAATTGAGTTTGGTGAGCGTTCGAACAAACATTCAATAATGTGTTTTTGTTTTGACAGTCGATATTTAATCACTTGCTATATTTGTCTTGCATAAGATGGATATATAATGCAAAGCTGGCCTTCAGCAGCCAGATTGCCCGATTGCAGTAACAAAGTACGTCATTATAAATACTGGAAATGTTTCATTAGAACACAACGTGTCCAACGATAACTGATGTGCTTAAGCTTGAATTAATTATAAACAACACATCATTATTCAATTTCAAAATAAAAATCCAAAAAGTAAAACTGCATTTTTAGAAAGCCGTTTTAAAAATATGTTTTGTAAACTTGTAACTGAATGCACAAAAGTGTACCTACTCCCCGAAATACTTGTAGACGCTTATTTAACCAAAATCCTGAGTTATAAACAGCTTATCATTTCTTTATTTCAAAATGTTTGGAAAATCGTTTTAAAATTATGTTTTATAAACTTGTAACTGACTGTACAAAAGTGTACAGACTACCCGAAATACTTTTAGACAGGTATTTATAAAACTTGAGTTAATTTCAATTTCTCAAAATGCCATTCAATTTTTGTGCTGTATGTTTCGAGACAAGCTAAATTTTTATATTATCAACCTAAACGTGATTTCATGCACTCGTATATTTAAACTCAGTGTGACAGATCGAGTTTCTACTATGTGTGCTGGAAAACATCTTTGTGAATTGAAATCTTTGAGAAATGTAAAAGAAAAAGGCTAATGGTAGCCACGAGCCTGATTAATTTGTTTACATGGCGTATGAATCTAGTCTTGCCCCTGGAACTTGCGTGATGGACTTGTGTTCCAGCTCAGTCCTTCTTAAAGTTGATGTCATTTTCTCATAATTTGTTAACAACATGTGCTTTGGAATTAGATTTTGCTGCTTCGATTGTGTTCAATGACGTGTGCAATGTATTGCAATAAAAAAATATAAAAAAACTCTTCATTTGTGCCGTGAAGGTTTGACCATTCGAACGCCATGGCCCACTTTTCATTTGATTGAGTACCCTCATGATGTTCTGATAGTAGAATCAAGCTAAGATCAACCTAATAATAGAAGATTCCTCAGGCAAGACACGCTATCTTCTTGAGGAATCTTAACACCAATGAGAGCATTTCGTTGGTAAAGATTATTAATGAATGAACCAAGCAAGGGCTGATGGTAGTGTCTTACAGTTAAGGGTTTTATTTTAATGAAATCGAATTCTTCCCGTCGGTCAACTCAACATTTGATTTACATTAATGCTTTCTAAGAACTGTACGCTTTAAAGATCATTTTGTAATATCGTTCATTTTTCACCTGTACTTTCAAAAAAATGAAAATCCATCTTAAAAAGACGTTTTCACAACTGTTTCATGAGAATCCAGTACACAATCTTGCAAGAGCTTGTGTAGTCTATCTGTCCGAATTATTAATTATAATAACAATCTGAAAGCTAACTTGGTCGGGATTTTAATCTACGACGGACCTTAGAGTAAATCTCTCCTGACAATCCCCTTACAAAACAATGGCATTGTCCCTTAAGAATATGATTATTATTTTATACTACACAGTTTGAAGGATTTCTCATCCTGTCGTGAATATTAAGGAATGTTACTGATTATCATTTGCTTATAATTATTTGTGACATACACACGGGAAAGCCTTTTTTCAATATTGGGATTTATGGTTGGCACTACGCGGAAGTAATCGGTGTAGGCTGAGCAGGTGCTGGCCGAACAATGTTTTCATACTCGACCGGCTCGGATTGCTTTGGGCCGGGCCGACTCGGAGGAAATATTTGCCCTGCCGAACGGGCTGATAACTCCATGAAATATTGCCCCTCGTCGGCGTTTTATTACTCCCTATAGACCGATGGTTCCCAAATTGTTGGTTTGGCTGTTAATTAACATTGAGGTGTATTGTAAAGGTGGTTGCTTTCAGATACGAGCTGGAGTAATTGGATTTTACATTAAAATCAACATTTTCTTCCTTTGTAATTTGACCATCTGTTTACGATTGTCAATTTTCAATAGGCTTAAATTTATTAATAGGCCTAGTTAAATTAAATCGAGTTCGTGACCTGATACACTGAAGTGGGTTTCACATTACAACATTATTTTTATATAAAACCTGCAAACCTTATTTCGAATTTGTAAATATGTATTTAAATAATAGAATTCAAGAAGACATTTCTATATAATTTTGTTTTGTTGGAGTGCAGTTGTTGTGACAGTAGACGGCTTGTCTTAGTTTGACGGTTTACTTTGTCATGAGCGTAACATTCTAAATTTAGATCTAACTAGATTAGGGTTTATTGTGTTTCTCTGACGACGGTGCATATAGCATGTCATTACGGACTTTTAGGTCGAAAAATGATTGAAACAACTTTCATCTGGTGATCAGAGTAACTTATTGTTTGCAGGGTAAGAGTAAAACTTAATAAAACCACAATTTCAAGACAAACAGTATAATCCCGTTAACTTTCCTGGGTCGATTAGAACTGAGCTAGGAAAACAATTGTAAACAGATGTGTATATGTTTTATAGTTATACCCACACAGCCTGATCATAAATAATGTTATTTGCGAAAACCTTTCGCAAATTTACATTCGTGTCATAATTGATTTAATATTGCGCTAGGTAAGCTTCTCGGAGATATTTTGACCTGGTATTTTCGATTTTTGAGTGTGAATGCTCAAACAAAGATCCTGTATAACTAATCATTTTATCACACAGACATCATGTGAACATATACATGGCTGCGAGACACTCAAGCGTGGCCTGAGTCATAAATGTATCCCGGGCTACAATGGGGGGTTCAGTGTACGGGCTAGGTTCAAGATGGTTCAGGCTACATTACGGTAGAGGGATTTGGCAACATTTAGTTCCGAGTTACCTTAGATACAGGGTTGGAACTACGCAGGTTTGGCCTACATTAAGGTATATGTATATTTGGCTACATTTAGTCCCGGTTTACTTGAGGTACAGGGCTGGGGCTACATTTAGGTTTGGCCTACATTAAGGAATAGGGATTTAGCTACATTTAGTTCCGATTTACCTTATAGGTACAGAAAGGGTTGGAACTATATACAAAGGTTTGGCCTACATTAAGGTACAGGGATTTGGCTACATTTAGTCCCAAGTTACCTAAGGTACAGGGTTAGGGGTACATTAAGGTACAGGGATTTGGCTACATTTAGTTCCGGTTTACCTTAGGTACAGGGTTTGAACTACAAAGGTTTGGCCTACATTAAGGTATAGGGATTTTGATACATTTAGTCCCAAGTTACCTTAGGTACAGGGTAAGGGGTACATTAAGGTACAGGGATTTGGCTACATTTAGTTCCGGTTTACCTTAGATACAGGGTTTGAACTACAAAGGTTTGGCCTACATTAAGGTATAGGGATTTTGATACATTTAGTCCCAAGTTACCTTAGGTACAGGGTAAGGGGTACATTAAGGTACAGGGATTTGGCTACATTTAGTTCCGGTTTACCTTAGATACAGGGTTTGAACTACAAAGGTTTGGCCTACATTAAGGTATAGGGATTTTGATACATTTAGTCCCAAGTTACCTTAGGTACAGGGTAAGGGGTACATTAAGGTACGGGGATTTGGCTACATTTAGTTCCGGTTTACCTTAGGTACAGGGTTTGAACTACAAAGGTTTGGCCTACATTAAGGTATAGGGATTTTGATACATTTAGTCCCAAGTTACCTAAGGTACAGGGTTAGGGTTACATTAAGGTACAGGGATTTGGCTACATTTAGTCCCAAGTTACCTAAGGTACAGGGTTAGGGGTACATTAAGGTACAGGGATTTGGCTACATTTAGTCCCAAGTTACCTAAGGTACAGGGTAAGGGGTACATTAAGGTACAGGGATTTGGCTGCATTTAGTCCCAAGTTACCTAAGGTACAGGGTTAGGGGTTCATTAAGGTACAGGGATTTGGCTACATTTAGTTCCGGTTTACCTTAGGTACAGGGTTTGAACTACAAAGGTTTGGCCTACATTAAGGTACAGAGATTTTGATACATTTAGTCCCAAGTTACCTAAGGTACAGGGTTAGGGGTACATTAAGGTACGGGGATTTGGCTACATTTAGTTCCGGTTTACCTTAGGTACAGGGTTTGAACTACAAAGGTTTGGCCTACATTAAGGTATAGGGATTTTGATACATTTAGTCCCAAGTTACCTAAGGTACAGGGTTAGGGGTACATTAAGGTACAGGGATTTGGCTACATTTAGTTCCGGTTTACCTTAGATACAGGGTTTGAACTACAAAGGTTTGGCCTACATTAAGGTACATGGATTTTGATACATTTAGTCCCAAGTTACCTAAGGTACAGGGTTAGGGGTACATTAAGGTACAGGGATTTGGCTACATTTAGTCCCAAGTTACCTAAGGTACAGGGTTAGGGGTACATTAAGGTACAGGGATTTGGCTACATTTAGTCCCAAGTTACCTAAGGTACAGGGTAAGGGGTACATTAAGGTACAGGGATTTGGCTGCATTTAGTCCCAAGTTACCTAAGGTACAGGGTTAGGGGTTCATTAAGGTACAGGGATTTGGCTACATTTAGTTCCGGTTTACCTTAGGTACAGGGTTTGAACTACAAAGGTTTGGCCTACATTAAGGTACAGAGATTTTGATACATTTAGTCCCAAGTTACCTAAGGTACAGGGTTAGGGGTACATTAAGGTACAGGGATTTGGCTACATTTAGTTCCGGTTTACCTTAGGTACAGGGTTTGAACTACAAAGGTTTGGCCTACATTAAGGTACAGGGATTTGGCTACATTTAGTCCCAAGTTACCTAAGGTACAGGGTTAGGGGTACATTAAGGTACAGGGATTTGGCTACATTTAGTTCCGGTTTACCTTAGGTACAGGGTTTGAACTACAAAGGTTTGGCCTACATTAAGGTATAGGGATTTTGATACATTTAGTCCCAAGTTACCTTAGGTACAGGGTTAGGGGTACATTAAGGTACGGGGATTTGGCTTAATTTAGTTCTGGTTTACCTGAGGTACAGGGCTGGGGCTACATATAGGTTTGGGATACAATAAGGTACAGGGATTTCGCTACATTTAGTCCCGGTTTACTTTAGGTACAGCAGTGGGGCTATACTTTAGGTTTGGGCTACAAGGTACAAGAATTTAGCTACATTTATTCCCGGAGTACCTTAGGTACAGGGTTGGGGCTACATTTATATTTGAGCTAAAATTAGGTTTAACACACACGTGAGAGTGCAATATTTACATTGATTATTCAATAGAATTATCTGGGATTTTAAACATCTGGTGTCTATATAATATAAAAAAATTTACTACAGCGTACAGCATTTAAATATATCATTCTAGTCAAATAAACACATAAAAAAGGGGTTCAGTATTCTGACCTGAGATTATCAAGAGTGCAAGCAGGTGGATTTGAAATGAAAATGTGTCTCGTCAAATTTAAACGTCTTTATGATTTTCCCTTCTAGACGAAATAGCATAAACTCGGACTGAAGTCGTATGGTGTTTGTTTTCTACAATGCACGAACTTCTTTTGTACATAACTTACAATGTTTGCACTATGCAAGGTATTTGACATTTTGTTAAAGACAATTTACATTTGCAGATTAGCCAATACAACAGGTTTACGATCTTGTGACCAAAAATGAAATGGATTGATAACATTAGTATGTTACTGTTCGAATGCTCATTTTCTAAAACAATTCCAATATCCATTTAATAAAGCTTGTATGGTATGTTTTTATTAAAACACTTTAACAGTTGGTACCACTCGAGGCAAGGCATACTTTTGGTAATTGCCAAAGACAGTGTCCTTACTTGGTGAATCCCAACAAATGCATAAATTAACAAAACTGTAAAACATTTGGGCTCAATTGGTCATCAAAGTTGCAAAAAAAAATTACCCACCTTGTTTCATATAGAATGGTGTGTTTTCAGATGCCCGAGAAAGGCTTTATGTCTGAAACCTTTGTGAGACTCAATTTGTTGGTGGCATGTTACCTCTTTCTCTAAAACTACATAACTTCAAATATCGTTTCTAACAATGTTTTATAACATCAATAGATCTCCAGTGCTCTTTACTAAGTAAATTGTTATGGTCATTAATTTTTGGAGTAATTACCAAAGGTATACCCTCCCTTTAAATACTTTGTTTAAAGGCACTGGACACGTTTGGTAATTACTCAAAATATATATTAGCATAAAAACTTACTTGGTAACGAGCAACGGAGAGCTGTTGATAGTATAAAACATTGTGAGAAACCACTCCCTCTGAAGTAACGTAGTTTTTGAGAAAGAGGTAATTTATCACTCAAATAATAAAAGACTTCTGGCCAGAAGCCTTTTATTCCTATCTGAAAGCACACTAATTTGTACAACAAAGGTGTTTTTTCTTTCATCATTTTCTTGCAACTTCAATGACCAATTGAGCCCAAATTTTCACAGGCTTGTTATTTTATGCATATGTTGGGATACATCAAGTGAGAATACTGGTCTTTGACAATTACAAAACGTGTTCAGTGCCTTTAAATGTTTAGTTCACTAAAGATGTTTAAGTTTCTGAATATTTTGCTGGTACATGTACATGTACATTACCTAGAGTAATAAATTGCAGCACTAACAAATTTGATCACATGATTTTAACAATCATGTTTCATCATGACGTAAAACCGCCGTTAATTATGAATCTGAACCTGAACCCACCAATTTAAAGAAATTTGTCTTTAAATTTGGCATAAAACAGTGTCCGATTGTCAATCTTGAGAGGACATAAATCAGCCGTCAAGTTAGATCTGATTTCATCATTGTAAAATATTGAAGAAGGAAAAAACGATAATCTTTACATTGGGATTATAAAGTACACAAAACAGTATCCGATTTTCAATGTTGGAACGACATACAACAGCCGTCAAATTTATTCTGAATTTACCAATGAAAAATGAAAGGCCCTGGTGAGGAAAACCAAGGCCTTTAAGACAAAAAAAATGTCTGGCCGGCTAATAAAACAGCAAACGACAAAATTGTGATGGCTGTTTGTGAGCGGCTGTTTTGTTAGTGTGAACTACACGACTTCCATTCAGCATACAGCACTTAGGTTGTGAAGATAGACACCTGAGTGACTGATCCAATAACACATACCCGTTAAGACTTTCTTAGATTGGTAATATTTCTCTACATGGATACAGTCCGCTCCGGCTGTATGTTGATAAATCTGCTGGCTTTTGAAAGATTAATATGACAAAAACAGCGTTGAATACTAATAGATGGGGGGGGGGGGGAATTCATAATGCTGAAATTGTTAACATTTGGAATGTGTGTATTATTTTGTTTGAATGGAGTGATTGCTTGAATTTCAGAACGATTTGTAACGAATTATTATTCACCGCCGAAGTGTATAGTATTTCTATTAACGAGTGAACTTTGTTGGAATTTAATTTTGCTAGAAATTCGAGAAGAGCAAAATATGAAGAACATTGTTCACGTTTAATGATTGTATACGCAATGCCAATGAGTCAATGATTGTTCATTTTCTTTATGGAGAAATATCACAATACAATCGCGTAGAGTTGAATTTGTCTGCAGGCGTGGTTTTCTAACGACAACGGTTGTAGAGTCTTTTCACGGTTCACCTCCGAATGTGCTGTACTTTAAAACTCAAAATGAAGAAATTGCATGGATCGGCTCAGTATGAAGGTTGATAAGAACCTAAGGTTCCTATGAAAATTTAATTCAAAAATATATATGTATAATATAAAGTGTATAATTTTTTTAATTTTTTTTTATTATTTTTTGTTTAATATATAAACATATACCTACATATTATAGACTATATGAATATTTTTGTATATTATCCTTTCCTGTAATTGGCGGCTCGTCCGCTGTTGGTTTGGTCAATAAATAAATAAAACTACAAGGGAAACTGACAGGACACACTTTAAATAATTTTTGGATTGAACAATGAGTTCGCCAGCACGTTAATCTGGTCGCAAAGTTCAAGTCCTGCTCTAATCAATTTGTCTATGTTCAGCCCAAAATATTATTTTAAAACACGAATACTTTTTACAATCAAAATAATATACATAGGCTAATCGTTTCTCTGAAACAATATGTTGGTGTTTTTAACAAAAGCATCCTTTAGGAAAATCTTCTTGAGCAGTGAGTTTATTAATTTAAAAATGTTCTTTAAAAAGGTGTACAAATTTGATATCCTCTTTTAGGATGACCAACATTTTGTCCAACCTCGTCTGGTGTACACTAAGCCAGAATTACCGTGTCTTAATTGTTTGGTATACCCAGTATGCTGCCTCTTATGCATGCCAAAATTGACTACAAATTAATTTAAGGCTGAGCCGTGCTCCGTTTATAAGTTCAGCTGACATTTGTGCAGCGGAAATCTGCATGATATATCTTTAATTAGGAGAAATGCAAAGGGTGAGCCCAGCCAGTAATGAAGAAATCACCAATCATACCAGGCATGGTTGGGGAAGGCTGGCTTCATTGCATGACTGATCATAGAAGGGAAGTGTGGCACGGACCTATGCCAACTAGTTATGGCATCATGAATAGAGATGTATTTTCATATAAAACAAGGTGTAGCCTACTTAAACGACGGTCGGGGAAACTTTAAAATAACACATTCTAAATCAATCTTCGGATAAATAGATTGAAAAATACACCTCAGTGTTGATACTAGAAATTACTTATAGTTGAGATTTATTAATAACTATTGACTATTATTTATTCTATGCTATCTAAAGGAGGAACATATAATATCAGTAAGAGTACCCTATAAGTTCATTAAATCAGAGAAGTGATCCCATAATACAATTCTTTGTTTTCATCTAAGTTTTAATGTAAACTGTTCTATCAAAGATATATTGACGTATCATAAAGAGCGCAATATAATCATCTTCAACAAATTGTTGTTGTTCTGTTATCCGCAAAGTCAGTTCTGCATTATGAATCTACAAACAAAATGTCAGTTTTATTTTCCCCCAACCCTCGGTTTGGTTTCATTGGTTCCTAAACGTCTACGTTTTACTCCTAGAAATCCTTTAGTGACACATATACTCAGTATAAATTCAGTATGTTGATTTGACGAATAGTTCCTCGCTTTGCATAATTGGACAATGCCTGCTGGTTTAATTGGCCTTATCGTGTACCCGTATGATCATTTTGGGTAAAAAAAAATATAAAAAAATGCAAGACTATGAGTTTGGCCTTCAGTATCTGAGTACGTAGATGGAGGTTGACATTCGAATAACTAATTAAATAACATATGCTTGTATAGGCAGTACAAGCTATGCATTGCGTTGTGTGTTGTGATACAGTATGAATTTATCATTAATATGCTTTTTATTAAACCTGATTAGAGTAGAGATTTCAGATCTGCACCGCTGCTGTCTCGTGTAATGTACAGACCGATTTATATGCTTTATTTACCGCTATTGCTGAACCCAAATCTCCGCTCACCCGACATTTTGTCTACTTTTAATTGGTTTGCTTTTTTTCGAGAATTCGGAGGGGAAATGTAATACTTCATACAAAACACTTAAATTGTTCTACAACAAAATCGTCCGAAAATTGTACTCATAATTATGTACAAATGTATTCTCACTGATTGAATTTAAGATTGATTTACCTCAAAATAGACTAGTGCATATCGGACATTACGACTCATTATAAGCTGCACTTTACTGATAGAGAGACATTTAGTGCCAGGTTTGAAGGATACAGTAGAATTGAAAGGACAGATGAATCAGTACCAACGATTCCAGATTAAGCTCACATCATACATAACGGATCTAGCTGATCTGATCAGATTACATTAGATTAGCTGATTACATCCCTCCTTCGTGCTTACCCATACACTTCTTCGAAATAAATTACAGTTATGATGCGCATGCGCTGTATAATTGCTAACCAAGGGTAACACATGACAGCAGCATCATGAATTGATAAAGAAGGCTTATTTCTCATTAATGTGGCCTATTTCTGTATTAAATTGACGGACATCTATAGGTAAGATTTCACTGTTATACCGTTCCCTACTCTGATATAATGATCCACAATCTATATAATTTTAAAGCCAATGATAATTACCACCGAGTTCCACAAACATTTCGGACATGACACAGATGACACTATGGCAAAAAGACGTGAGTTTGAGTCAGAATAACAATTACTTTGCGTACTGCTGGCAAAGGGATGGTTCTGGTCCTGCAAGATACTGTGACGAGAGTCAGTTTGAGTCTGACTAAGTTTTGAATGGACTCGTTATCCTCTTGACCCTGGGATGGGTCTGGTCCTACTAGATACTGGGCAAAGAGTCAGTTTGAGTCTGACTAAGTTTTGAATGGACTCGTTATCCTCTTAGAATAGAATAGAATAGAATTGTTTATTCAGCCATTGATTAAAAACAATCACAGGAATTTGGAATATTGGTCTCGCACCATCATTAAAAACTTCAGTACTTAACATTCAATACGATAAAACAGACTAGGCCTATTATAAACAATCAATACATCAATACATCAATACAGAAATATAATATATAAAAATACCTGAAACTACTTTACTATAACATTGAAAATTCCTATTAAAAATTCCCATTAAAAACTCGCACGGCCGATGGTATAAAACTATTCCTAAAACGGTCAGTTTTTGCACCAATTGATCTCATCCTTCTTCCCGAAGGCATCAGCTGGAGGAACTCATTCGCTGGGTGATAAACATCCTGGACTATGTTATCTACACGTTTCTTCATTCTCTTTTCATATATTGTTTTCATGTCATCCAACTTAACCCCAATTATGTATGAAGCATTTTTTACCACCCGATTCAGTTTATAAATTTCGCATTTAGGAGTGGCATTAAACCAGACAATGATAGAACTGGTCAGGCAAGATTCAATTACACATGTATAAAAATTAATCAAAATGTGTCTGCTCACACCGAAGGATTTTAATCTGCGTAAAAAGTACAAACGTTGTTGGGCCTTCTTCAAATTATCAGATACTTGATTTGACCAAGAAAGAGTGTTCATTATGAATGTACCAAGAAATTTAAAACAATCAACAATTTCAACATTTCTTCCATTAATGATAATTGGTTCGACCTCATCCTTATTTCTACGGAAGTCAATGATCATTTCTTTAGTTTTGTCAACATTCAAAATGAGGTTGTTCGAATCACACCATTCTTCAAGGGAACATACTTGACGTCGATAACTAGATTCATCGCCATTACAAATTAAACCACATATGGTGGTATCATCGGCAAATTTTACGATAACATTAGATGAATCCTCCACTTTACAATCGTGTGTGAATAAACTGTACAGTAAAGGAGATAGGCCACTGGGATGGGATGGGTCTGGTCCTACTAGATACTGGGCAAAGAGTCAGTTTGAGTCTTGACTCGGTTTTATGCTGAACCAGGGGTGGGTATGCACTATAAGATAACCTAATCACAGTCAGTTTGGATGTGACTCGATATACTCTTGACCCCGGGATAGGTCTGGTACCTTGATCACAGTCACTTTGACTCCAACTCAGTTTCAGTGCGGTCTTTTCAATCCCGATGCAGACTTGGGATAGGTATTGTCCTACTAAGATACTGGACAAAGAGTCAGTTTGAGTCTGACTAAGTTTTGAATGGACTCGTTATCCTCTTGACCCTGGGATGGGTCTGGTCCTACTAGATACTGGGCAAAGAGTCAGTTTGAGTCTTGACTCGGTTTTATGCTGAACCAGGGGTGGGTATGCACTATAAGATAACCTAATCACAATCAGTTTGGATGTGACTCGATATACTCTTGACCCCGGGATAGGTCTGGTACCTTGATCACAGTCACTTTGACTCCAACTCAGTTTCAGTGCGGTCTTTTCAATCCCGATGCAGACTTGGGATGGGTATTGTCCTACTAAGATACTGGACAAAGAGTCAGTTTGAGTCTGACTAAGTTTTGAATGGACTCGTTATCCTCTTGACCCTGGGATGGGTCTGGTACTAGAAGAGAACTTAGTCAAAGTTAGTCTGAAAGTGACTCATTATCCTTTTGACCCCGGGATAGGTCTGGTACCTTGATCACAGTCACTTTGACTCCAACTAGGTTTCAGTGTGATCTCTTGAGACCCGAAGCAGAGCAAGTTTGATAAAGACAAGTACATTACTGTGAAACTTAATAATAAGTTAAGATTGAGTTTATGTCATACAGACCAAAATATAGGGGTTTTATTAAAGTGGACCCGCGGGTCAGTTTAAAAGATTTCAGTCTGGTCTGATCTACAAAAATATAGCGTCTTTCTTGTTACAAGACACGTCGTGTTGAAATGTTAGTACAGAAATCAGTCAAGGGAACGCCTGCTATAAAACAAACATAAACATCATCCGCACGAAGGAGTAAAAACTTATAGCGAGGAGAGCAAGATGCTTGTTTCTTAACCAGGTTATGATAACAGCTAGCTGGACGGATGAACTGACGTGTGGTGGGGATACTGATGAGAGGTTGATGTTTATGCGGTTCTGCCGGTGCAACATACTTTGATACCTCCGGGTGTAGCACCCATGTGGGGATTTACGTAGTAAGAGTGGTGGAAGTTTTCGTTTTGTGTGAAACCCGAGGGATGAGTTTTTACATCAATACGCCGAGATGGGTTGCGCAGTCATGGCTACCGCGACATATGGATGCCTGAGGGTGTGTCAGAGGTTCAATCACAAGGCGTGACGAATCACGGACGACTGTACATACAGCACCTTAATAATGCTCTTCACGTAATGTCATGACATCACAATCGAAAAGAGTATTGGATTTGGCCATAAAGCAAGGGTTTGATCATGGAGCAAGGGTTTGAACAATAAGCAATGGCTTGACCATATAGAACGGTATTGACCTTTGACCATTGTTTTAACCTGTCATTGTGACCATTGTGGTCAGTCAAAACTTAGAAGTCATTTTCAACAGTCTCATTCAGCATCACACTCGGTTTAAAGTTAGTTATGTATGGCATTTTAGATTGCATTATTACTGAATAAGTAAGTCATGTCTTAACTCGCTTTGACACTGCAATTGCACAAGGGCGTTTGCAAAGTTTTCTTCGAATCAAGAGCGGGCTTTTGGCACCTCAGTCACTCTGGAATTGTGTGTATTATGCATGGATGGGACTTTAAAAACAGCTGTCGTAATATTGATGCATGAGTCCACCTGGATCCATGGTTTCCAGATGTCCGTAATAATCCTTTAAGGTATCAACTAATTATTTCTTTAGTTATTTACGAACAAATCAAACAAACGTTCAGTGGTATAACAAAGCAAACATTGTTGTTGGCCCTATACGTTTAGACCCTATCAGCATTTTTCTCAAATACAGCAACACAACCGTTTGAGAAACTATGTTATATTATACAAATATTAGCTGTGGTCGACTGTCATTTTTCCGAATACGATTACCTCTGCCGAACTATTTTGCAATCATAAATAATTACAGAATTGAAAAGTATAATTTGGCTGGATAATCTGGGGCAATCCGGGTGCGTTCAATGCCACGTATTAATTTGTCATTCTGATGACGACATGCAGACGCCTGGGTACCAGATCAAAACTCAAAACACAGACGACTTAAGTGAAGTATAATTTGAACACGTGACCATTATACCATCTGAGCTATCAATTCTCATATGGCTTGCTGTTCGTCAATAAATTAGTCTCGATTTATGGGCGCTAGTCAGACGCCCTTAAACCCAATTCATACAGCAAAGATCAACCCTGACTTCACTAAATCGAGGGAAGCAGGTCCCAGAGTATCATTTACGTTATTAATCGATCATTCTTTCATCTTAGTTAACTGTGAACTGTTCCTTTAATGATGGCCAGTTCCAATGAGCTCCCCACCCCATTGACAGCAGTTGCTGTCAAGTTATTTTCACCGTCTGTCACTATTTTACATTAAAAAAAGACTGCGAACCTAGTTAATAATTATCTCAAAACATGACCGCAGTAAAAAAATGACAATGAACATGAAAATGATTGCATGTATGATGCAAAATCAATTAACTTCACCAGATGACATATACGAACACACAAGGTAAAGCTTAACACTCCAGATGGCGAGTTTCAAAATCACACCTCAAAATAATCGCCTTCAAAAAGGTAATAGTTAAACTTAAATAAATAAAACAAAGTCTTTATCCGAAGTAAGATACACTAATGTAGACGTTCTCCAGACCATCATACGTGTGCCTTTTTATGCTAATGACTTAATTAACATATAAAATGCACCAATACATTGTATATTATTGCATGTTTTTACCTTCTAAATTGCAAATTTAGGTTTTATTCTCATTTTCTTGAGCAAATAGGTCGAGGCCTCTTTCAAAACTTAAATGTCATCTTAATGAGACGTTTTCGAACGAATTGGTTTCGGCGACCAATAGGAACAGCACTGTAACAGCTATAACACTCAGAGCACATAGTTGTCCATGCGTTAAAAACATTGTGCTTCAATTAAATTAACCTAACGTGAACATTTATTTCTACCGCGTAGTCTTTTGAAAAATGGAATGTTCGCTATTGCCCGGAAACGAAGGGTATCAGGTTTCGGGCAACAGAGGGCGCTCCTATAGCCCCACAGACGTATTTGTTCTGAATTTGCCTAATTATAGCGTGACTAGTTTAAAATTGCCCAGAGACTATGAATTATCTGTAACATGCAACCATTTAGATATGTTTTAATAGACAATGCGCTACCAATTGCCATCACAACGTACCGCTTCCATAGGAATGAGTGTTATGAATTAGCACAATTTACATCCAGGCCGCCGGATGCCGTGTGTCATTAATTGTTAATACAAATTCAGCACGCAAATGTGCTGAGCACTGCTGGCGCATTAAAAATTAAAGCATATCTTACATTCGTGAGATCCTTTCAATTTTATTTAATAGACGGTAGTGTTTAGGCTGCATTTCGAGTAAACATAATTGTTTGGAGTAGCGCCGAATTTGGGTTGGTCTGCCGAAGTAGCTGGAACGAAACTTATCAATTGTTTTTTTGTTTTTTTGAATGCGGGCACATTTAATTCACTGTGAAATAAGTATCAGTATAGAATAAAACAACAATGAATTTGTGGACACACGCAAAGGAGGCGTTTCTTGATTGGAACTATCTTTTATGGGATCCCTTCATTCGTAGACCGACTCATGAGTCCCTTCCGGCCATGGGCCACCATCGTCTGCTTTGTCGTCATGACTTGCTACAACCATGCCCCAAATCGCCTGCTGCTTAATACATTTCTGGTGGTTGCATATTAAAGTCTATAATACCCCTGAATAATTGAGGCAAAAAATTATAATGTAATTGTGGCGTGGAAAACAGGAACTGCTGGCGTTCAGGGATCGCTGTTTATTCCCCGATGGGTAAAAAAGTACTCCGTGAAAATACGAAGTCTTAGGCTCACAGGGACAGATCTATGAAGCTCATTCCATTTTATTTTACTTTTTCTGGTCAGTTTGTGGATATTCGTTTTTACCTTTGCATTTAGGAATGTTTTCCTCCAACGCGGAAATTGTTGCTGCATTTTTCTGTATTTAAACAGAACTTCAATCGTTTCTGTTCAACTTAAAAAGGCGTGCACATTTAGATGGTTTCTTTCGTTTGAGTGCTTGGTATCAAGTAACTTGTCGCGAAAAAAAATTAAACATTTTGAATAGATAGGCCTATATATTATTTCTTTCTTAACCAAGATTGATCATTATACATTTTTCCCCAAGAAATTAAGTACACGTTTCTCTCTTATAACAATAATTATCATATACATGGCGTTCTTTCTATAATCCCACACACAAACAAGTCAGGGAAAGAACAATGAACCGCACCCTAGGTAACATTTGGTTGCTCATTGGCTCAACCCGTGCGCCGCACGTACATTTTTATGTGCGTTTTCCATTGTTTCGTCGTCGTTTTACTACTTCGATGGCGTCGTGAGATATCAATGCAAAATGTCCATTATGCGTTTGGTTTAGAACAGGTCAATTTCACGCTTCAACTCTGTTCAATGATAAGACGGCGACAGTCTTTTGATAGGTCAGAGACTGTGTCATTTTGGGAACAATTTTTATTTTTATTTTTTGAAGTCTCATGTAGTTGGCTTTTGGCTTTTGAATGAGTCAGTATTGGTTACCGGTCTCACATCAAAATTAATGATTTTGGAAAATATAATGAAATTCTCGGAAGTTTATTGGCATTCGTCGTATCTGTGTTTTATATTATTGTACTTTTTATTATCATGCTTTCTTACAATGTGGAGTGAAACAATTTAAGACAAACATTGGCTTCCTTGTCCCGTTATCAATTTGGATTGTATAATTTATAGCAGACAATTTAGCAGCATGATGAGGAAATGCAAATATCGCACAGGTATGAAACTCAATGACAATACAAACCAATTTAAGTTTACTAGGTTCATCCTACACCAACAACAACAAAGTAAAAACAAGATAAACAACAACGGCAGATCGAAGCTTTGCAAGGTTGTTGTAGGTATCGGTAAGGCTATTAGAGACAAGTTGAAACTTTCCAAATATCAATACAGTTCTTCACTGCAAAACCGGTGTGTTAAAATTGACACCGAGGGTGTTTGTCACATATAGATACCGAAGAGAGAACCAAAAATAACATCACATGGTGTTAAAATAACACCAAATGTAATTGTTTTGGCAGAAAATAGTGTTATTTTAACACTCTCTGGTGTAAATATTGATTCTTTTTGGGTATCTGTATGTGACAACACCCATGGTGTCAATTTTAACTCTCCAGTTTTTGCAGTGTAAGAATCATATCAGATAATGGTTACTGTATAAAGAAATGTTCCAACAAATCACACAAAGGTATAGCAATAATACATGCATCGTTTACCACAATCATTATAAGAGGAGACCGATTAAGTACTACATGTATCTCCGTCATCGGATATAAATAACAATTTACATTTATCTGGGATTTGAGGCATTGCATGGTGAGGTATCAATGTATATTTGGTTTGCGGTAACACCATGTGTATATCTACTTGCTATAGGTAGATTTTGTTCTTTGAGAACTTGTCTTGCTATTTATTCTACTGCCGCGGAATAGATTATTCGGAATTCGGGAGCCTTCGGGAAACTAAATTTACATTTATTTGGTAAACGAATGTCTCAACGGTTACACCCTATATATGTTTCGACACCCCTATGTTCCGAGACCCTTATGTTCCGACACCCCATGTTTCGACACCCTTATGTTCCAACACCCCTATGTTTCGACACTCATATATGTTCCGACAACCTTAGTGTATTTTCCTAACCCTAACCCAAACCCTAGCGAACAACTCACATGGGGCTGTCGGAAAATAGGGTTGTCGGAACATAGAGCAATCATTATCTCAACAATACTCCTCAAAGACTCGTCCAGCAATATTCCATCTAGTTACCAAAATTCATGCTTCAAAAGACTCAGCTGAACTGAAGCGTCAAGACCCTTGAGAACTCATGCTTCCTTTCTCTATCTTAGATACCATAGCAATAACATCTCCCAGGTGGGTTAAGTGTTTGCGCTGCGTTAAACATTTGTACCAGATCCCCTGAACCACATGGTCAGTGTCCTTTAATATTGTGTTATATATTGATCTGAGAGAAAACAATTGACTACATCGGATCAATGCAAACCACACATCCCCAGGGGGAACCCTTTCATTCAAAGGCTAACCTGAGTGAAATTACCTGAGATCTAACTGGGGATATCGTCTCAGTAATTCCAGTCTGTAATCTAAGGTGGATTAAGCTGAACATGGTCATGCGGTGTTTATGTAGCCTTCAATGTCAAGGCGAAAGTGACTCATTCATTATTTTTACTTCAAAAACTGATTCTGTCTTTAGAGCTTGGATAACGGTGTGTAATATTACCAACAACTCAATTTTCAATTTTGGACGTTTATGTGTAAAGGTGACAACGGCAACAACAGAAAATGAATATTATTGAATACCAGCGTTGAAGTGGGGCTTGTACAACGAAGGCCAAATGATTCAGCAGGACATTCAATGCCAACACTAAACCGTACAAGATATTCTGTCACCAAAGTTATGTAAATATTATGACAACGAGGTATAACGGGTGGTAAACAACCGCACCTACCCGTATTTTAATACACTATATTAAAAATGACATTGAAAAAAACACTCTGCATGGATTTATGCTATTACAACCACTTCAAACGCCACTTTGCGAAGCTGGTTTAGCATAATCATTAGTTTGTTGTAATCTGCTTTAATGGTGGAAGTGTAATTAAGCACTTTCCTCTGACTGGAAAACAACTTTGCTCATATTATCGTACCAGCTTATTGTAATGAAGTTTTATTCCCCATCCACACAGCATTGAATGGAGGGAAGGTAGTAGGCAAAAAATTTCTGTCATTTTCAGGCAACACGAGAAAAGGTAGTGCTCTACATTGAACGTATGGGCCATGTCAGATGGGGCAAGTTATCATAGGCAACCAGTTCCAGGCAATTTCCAAGCAGAAGAAAACACATTCACAAGTCGTAATTGTCTTGGGGACAGTAAGATACTAATAGCAAAATTGATATTGTGCTACCGAAGTGTTCCTTGTGTATGCAGTGCAGTTGGTTTTTACCTCCATTGCCTGTAAAATTGCCATAGTTCGACAAATTCCTGGAACTCCTGCAGTTAATACGAAAATGAACATTATTGTTTATATATACTTCAAAACAAACTCCTGATAGAAATATCGTCAATTTGTAACGGGTAGCTCCACCCACCCAACCCTTTCTAAAGGAAACCACCCACGCTGTACAACTGCTATAAACATACATCCTCACTACAGAGGGTTTCCAATTGTATTATACATGTACAGACAGTGCAGCGTCGCTGCTGCTTTTTAAATTCAAAATATTCTTGTCATGCTTCACTGACCATGATGTATTTTGTGTTAATGGTGGATGCACATTTTAATGCCATTACCCTACGTTATAAGTTACAGTATATTCATCTCGTCAGTAGTGCAATGCCGATTTGCCCTCATCAGTATGAAACATAAATCATATTTTGTGATTCACGAAGTCGTGAATTTTACGATGAGTTATCACATCTTACATAACATCTGTCAATGTTTAATGAAACTAATTTCCTTTCATATTCACCTCAAGTATAGTGCTTTTTAATCAACTGGCCTTTGGACCACAAACTTATTTAGAAGACACCAAGTTGTGATATAGAGTAGAACCACCGACCAACAAACTGATCGTATACAAGCACAAGCAAAATCAACTTATCCAGAACGGTAACCCTCGTCAATTCAGAAATTATGACATATAATCCCCTTCCTGTGATATTTTTATAAAGATATCTTTTTTTGTCCGCCAGTCGGTAACTATACTTATCCACTATCGTCAGCAATCGGCAGCATGCCATTTTCGGGTCTACAGTGGTCTTGACATTTACGCTACTCCCTAAAAAGCCACTTTTATTAGTTTCTTTTGGCACAACCTTAGTTTTTGCTTCGCTCCACAGATAAATACGGCAACACTTATGTCGATTCTTATTTGCTTGTTTTGCTTCTGTGAACAAGATTAATATCATAGTACCACATTTCAGTGCTGCTGCATTGTCTGTATTCTTTTACACTTCATGATATCATGTTTGCAGCTGTGGTTACTTTTTGCAATATTTGCTCATAAAAAATTATGATCCCTTCCGTGTTTGACCAAAAAAAAACTTTTTGAATACACTCAGATAAAATGGGGACGGTCATTCCACTTGTGTGTAATTGCCTGTTGCTAGACAATGAAGGCACGACACTGTCTAGCGTTGAGGGAACCGCGAGAAGGCACGACGGCGTGACCATCACATCGTCAATTGTAGCACCTCGTTATCTATGGTTACAAATTGACGTTAGGTCTGTAGATTTGTATAGAGCAAGTATAGCAGCTAATGAGAACCTTATGGCGGTGGTAACCACAGGTATAAATACTTTAATGATAACATTGTTAGTTCATATTGATTTAGTTGCTTTCATGCTATGTAATGATAGTAATGATAGTGTAGCACATAAAATTATATATCTTAATATTATCATATTATAGCTCTTTTGTTGGCATACATCATCTTGTATGTACCTTGTGGTATCAGTTACGACTATCAAATCGTGCTAGATTCTAAATGATTAATCTTTTGTTGTCACACTATCCCTTTAAGAATCATGTGGATCCCAAAGAACCAAGTGCTATATAATGTGTTTTTGTTAGATTCTATGAAATTCTATTTATTGTTGCTTTCTAATAGTGATTGATATGTTGCTACACTGCATCTTAAACAAGAACCTAATAATAGTGGTTCCAAGAGAACGAAATGACCTTCTTTATATGATTTATGTTACTTTCTATAAATGGTTGATATATTGTCACACTGCATCTTACATAATAACCGAAAAAATAGTGGTACCGAGAGAACGAAATGCTATTATATGTGTTTTGTTATATTCTATATGACTGATAATTATGTTGTCACTCTACATATCTTACACGAAAACCTAATAATAGTGGTTCCAAGAGAACGAAATTCTATTATGTTATTTAATATGCTCTTGCCAAATGAATGAATTGATATAGCCATAGAGAAAGGAACACGGTGGTCCTTTTCTATGCTACAACACTATTAATGTGTTGTTAAATGCTTGTGCTTTCTGTTCACGTTTTTTTTACATTAGATATTACAATTCATCCGCGGGATGGCAGTGATAGAGCAGTGTTTGTTAATAATACTAATAAAATATTTAATAAATAACAACTCAATGGAAGTGATTGCCAGATAACGAAATAACTGTAAAGTGATGCATTATATATGAGGGATAACTTGTCATACTGCATCTCATATGTACAAAGTTATCTGATCATATCACTCCCGTTCTCGAGGATCTACACTGGCTGCCTGTGAGGCAAAGACTCAAGTACAAGGTACTTTCCCTGGTTTTTAAAATCAGAACCAACCAGACACCAGTGTACTTGTCGGATCTACTGGTGGAGAAGAGATCTTCTAGACTTGGTCTGCGTTCAGGAAATGTCCAACAGTTCCAGGAAACTCGAACGAGGCGGTCTTGGGGTGACAGGTCTTTCTCTGTAGCAGCCCCGCGTTTGTGGAATGCACTCCCTTCATACATCAAATCTAGCAAAACAATTGAACTGTTCCACAAGAATCTGAAGACCTACCTCATGAAGGAATCCAACGATTAACTGTCATGTCCATACTTGTCATTATTTCATTTAATTACTGTTTCTAGTGTATCTTTGTGCGCCTTGGGTGCCATTATAGGCAGATATGTGCGCTATACAAATCTTTAATTATTATTATTATTATTACAAGATTGTTATGGTAGCGGTATCAAGAGACTGAAATGCTGCTATGTTTCGTGTTACATTCTAAATGATTGATTAGTAATGATGCTGCATTGTATAAGGACTTCCTACGGGCGGTGTTTTCAACACTAGGCTCTCAAGTTTCATCTCAGATTCGAGATGAATGATTTGGTTAAACATAAACTTTGATTTGTGAATTTGTAATCGTTGGAACAATCAGTGGGAGCCCTCCTCCAGCTATACAGGTGAATTAAGAACGAGTCAATTAATATGTCACTCGCATCACAATTGCCCTTGACCTTACTCAATAACTAATTAAGTCGACTCTGTTTAATCTTTTAAAAGTGACTGGCAATGTAAGAGTTTTTTTGTGACGAATTTAGATGCATTATTTATTGTTAACGCCGTGTTTTACGGGGAACGGTCGTTTTGTTTACCTCGGTGCAATTTTCACTTGGCAGGTTCAGAAAGTTTCAGCAATGAATTGCCTTTTTTCTGAGGCTACCTGAAATTATGGCTGCATCGGACCAATGTTGGAAATGAAGCATAATTAGATGTTCTCATGAAAACGATGAAACATGCATGTTTATGATATAAACATTTTTGCGATGCTGTTAGCACAATATGGGATTAATGTACAAGTTATGAAGTCTTGAATAATGACCGGATTCTTTAAAGTGCTTTACAGCTTCTCTTCATAAAAAAATTTAGTTAACGGTGTTGTGAAAATTAATTTCGAATGCTGGTTTCTGATTGCAATAATAGTAAACGATTGTTCGATACGCGTTCAAGACCTTTAAAACCTCGAGGATAGTGTGTAGATTGATCTTCGTGACTGCAAAGACTGTGGTGACCAGATGTCGGTAGTCACACGCCAATGAATTGAGTTATGATTCAGGCAAACTCGCTTCGCTTCAACTCCAAAACTATTCGTTGCGTAGTACTACTGTCCCTACAACAACACACACCCAATGGAACTGTGCACTTCAAACGAGTAATCATGACGGAGTTGTACAGAGTTGGGAAAATCAGGTGGGTTTATGTATGCGCATGCTCATACCAATCAAGGACATGATGTGGTTTGTCGTTACCGGTACTACGCTTTGGAGAGCTAGGGTCGGTTCAGACTAACGTAAATGTTCACGTTAGTACACACATACTGTACATGACAACTACGGGCATTGCCCCGTATGCTGGTAATAATAAGGGACTCAATATGCAGTCATCCAATACTTTCCTATGATCTACCATAGACAGAATTCCGGTTTCATCAGAAGGTGTTGCTCATAGTAACTAAATAAACCACGACAGGTGCCACAGCTGTGTGGTATCTTAAAGTTTGCTATGGCTACAGGTTGAAAGAACGTTATACCATAATTTGGAGCATTCTGGATATCGTTTACAGTATTATAGTGTACGGGTATCCACTTTCGATACCATACCATAGTTAGTGTGTTAGCTTTGTGAGTCTTTCACCACTCTGCACGTCGCCAAACGCTTGCAGGACACAGCCCAGGGGAACGTAGCAAACCTGTATGACGACAACTTCATCTTCCCGTGGAATATCAATCTCATGAATGAATCAACGAGTGTCCCGAACAACTTGTAAATTCTCTTGTTGGGGTCGACAATGATGATAGAACAGAGACAATGGTGGAAATTAAACCCTTGTGGATCATGTTGATGGCAGCTGGTTACGTAATCGCATTTGTGAAAAGGAAATCACTTTAAGTTTAGGCAGGTTAGCCATTTTATTGCCGAATGCCGCATTTTGGTTTGTAGACAACTTGTTTGGAAATATCCCAACAAAGTAAGGTAGGTTTCTGTTGCTGTCCCTGAACACTGGGGAAATATCGTGTGAATACAAGTTTATATAAAAAAATGTCACATTATACAACTGTAAACTGGTGGACTTTGATGTTCAGGTATTAACTCATTCCAACAGAATTTGCAATGGTTGGGTCCTGCGTAACTACTCACCAACCAAACACAGTGAATATCTTCTCAAAGTCACACATTATCCCAGCCCTCACGACCGACCACTATGAATCAATAAATATTGTTCCATGGAGGTTCGATTCCTGGCGAGGATTCGGTTTTGATTGAACGCCATTGCATGTCTCTATCTTCCCAAAGTCATACATGCTTCTTGTGTTTTGCTTCTAGGTGTCCCACCCAACCATGGAGATGGATATTGGACCAGGGAGGTTCGACTCCATGGAGAAGCTGTTCTTGGCAGCGGCTGAGAATGGGGACAAGAAGGCCATTATGTACGCCCTGGAGAAAGCCCCAGATTTGAATATCAACTGCTTTGATAAAGAGGGTAGAAGTGCTTTAGTCATTGCCATACAAAATGGAAACTCTGGTAAGTTGACTATTAATGTTTATTCCATGTCTTGTTTTGGGTTTTTTGGGGTGTTTTGTTTGGGTTTTTTTGTTGGGTTTTTTTTTTTGGGGGGGGGGGGTTTGGGGTTGGGTTTTTTGGTTTTTGGGGGGGGGGGTTCGATGAATATTCGGTCCTTAACACCATAATATGTTGATTTATTTATTAATGAGTTTGTGGTTTTCTTTTAATGAATTATTGACTTATAGCACTTTAAATAGTTAATTTCTACCTGTTTTGACCGGAAACGCCGGAGTATTGTTGATCACGCCTCCCCCTCCCCAATCAATCAATGTTTTATCTATTACTAGACTGGTCAGGTGCGTGTGTTCTGCCAATTATAGTCAATACCCTATGCGGAAACATTGTGTGGCAAGAAGATTGTAATCAAGCAACACAATGGGTTTGTTCATATCAAACTATAACAAAGTGTTTTAGCTCATCCATATATCAAGTGCTATGCATTTCCACCTGACGTGATTGATAGGGCATAGCGAAAAGTAATGTCAGTAAATTCTCATTATTTATGGTCAACTGGCTTACATCTGAAATAACATTACAGACATAATTGTATTAACTTATAACAATCATTAATATTGGTGTCAAATTCACTAATAGCAGATGGAAGCCACTTTGGGGTAAAAGTCTACGTGTCAAGCACCTCCTCAAATTATACATCGCATAAAATTTAATCAGCGGTTTTTCCAAAAAGAGGCTTCCTTCACATGGAGACAAGTGACTGAAAGCCCATTCACTCTAATAATAAATACGGATGTTTGTCTAACGTCACCTCTAGTTCTCACACCGGTTTGGGAGTATTTTAAAATGTGTTTGGAAACCATTCAGTATTGTAAATAGAAGCAGATATACCAAGAAAAATGTTTACATGATTGGTTGTTACCCCCACTGTCTAATAAATGGAAGTTGTTCAAGTGGTTGATACTTTTGTGACAACATTAACCTTTAGATTTGGCTGCGAATTTATTCATTGCTTCAAGGTAGGGGGAAAGTTATAAAATCATTTGAGGGTGTAATGACATTAATGGTTCTGCCATCGTGAAGGAGGTTCATATCAAACACTCCGTCTTTTGTGGTTCAGTGATCTAAATCATATCTAATTCTTCCAATCAAAATTGATGTAACAGGAGCGAGGGTGAAAGTCAAAAATAGCCTGGTTAGTAGGACATTCAGAATTTACTCGGTGATTTCTTCCCTGTCTTTTACTTCTGTGATACCTATTTCAACCCCGCTTTAGACCGGAGTCGTGCATGAGTTTGGTTGGGTTTTCAGTCCCTATTGATTGCCATGGCTGTTCCCTATAAAGTACACCCCCCCCCCCCCAAATCTCAAACTAAGAGTTGCTTAACATTATTCTTGTCAGATGTATCTTCAGGCGAGGGTTACAGTGCAAGGCACTTTTGATGGTACCTTGGGTTTCATTACAGAAAGATAATATAAGTATAAAGTACACTCTAAAAAACTTCCTGTTGAAAATTGACCATGATCCCAAGTCCCATCAGGGGGCCTGACTGGGTCAGGATGAACCGAAAACTGTTTTTAAATGAGATTTTAGTCCGGAAATCTGCGTCCGTTTGACCCATTTCTGGGTCATCTTGACACAGATTCCGGGTGCCACCGACCAAACGTTGGGTCATGCCCCCCCCCCCCCCCCCCCCCGTCCCTGTGACCCGGAACCGAGTCTATTCTGACCCAAGAGTTGTTAGAGTAAATTTTAGAAACATAGCAAAGATTGAAAACTCCAAATAACTCAACAACATTTGGGAAGTTCTTTCACAGTTTAAGTTATGAATCGGTTGCAACACTTACTTGCTGATAGATGTAGTTCGATTTGCAATCTTTAATCATTCAGTGTTTGCTGTTTAAGAATTCATTGGCGGATTAATCATTATTGCAGAGACGATTCTCATCTAATGACGCAGTAATTATTGTCGTTATAAATTAGAATTTGTTGCAATGGACCCGTTGGCTCCATTTATGAGATTTATGTGACGGGAGACATTTTTGTAATCAGAGCAAATTGCTTAAGTAGGGAAATATTATAAATAATGGTATGATAAGTAATTGGTTCGTGAATTCATTTCTGTCATCTGTCAAAAGACCTAGCTGTGAGAATTTCATGAAACTCTCGGTCAAGTTGTCAAGAAAAATGAAGACAAACATCGATGGTCATCCATGTTAACTTGTTTTCATTTAGCATATCGAAATAACTGTATTCGAAAAAGAATTATCTCGTGATAGGAAAGTCTTTCAGACTGAAATATAGTTCAGTCGTATAGATATCAAGCCTATAGATAAATGAGTAACTATTCTTATAGTTATTCTTAACTATTCTAAATATTCTACTTAGAACTCTCTTTGTTGTTATCAGTATTTGCTATACAGCAGGACTTCTTCAGTTCACAAATCAATTTTTGTAAATATAGATTTGCATTTTGCTGTTGTCTTTTGTTTTGTTTGTCTGTTTGTTTGTGTGTTTGTCGTTTGTTTGCTTGCTTGTTTGTGTTTATTTTAATTTTTTTAAAGGTTGTTTTAGGGTTGGGGCGTTTTTGTTATTTTTTGGGGGGAGGGGGTGGTTTTGTTGCGTTCTTGTGTAACATAGTTAGACTAAGCGTCATCCGAAAAGGCTAAAAACTTTCCTTTTGCTAAATCTCATCGTTTGAAATCCCCAAACAACGTAATGGTAATATACAACATGACGGGACTCGGCAAGTAACACATACAAACTCATCTAAAGTTTTAAAATTGATCATAAAAATTTTAAAATTAATATGCAGCAGCAATGTTCAGATTGAATATAGCCATTTGTCGTACTTTGTCCTATGCATATTATGCTTGTGTTGTAGTTGCCGAGATACCATTGTACAGTACAGTCTAAGGCGGGTACGATTAGGCAACTTTGAAGACAGTAATGTCGTATGCTAATCTATATAAAATGCAAACAGCCTCTCTTCTTGAGATATTGAAGCAATTAACATAGGTCTGTCGGTAATATGATTGAAAAATCAAAAGTACATGATACTCGATCACTTATTATAAAACCGCAGATCAAGTTCAAGAAGACCGGGGTCTAATTTCATAGAGCTACTTAAGCAGAAAATATTACTTAAAGGCACAGTACACGTTTGGTAATGACTCTGAAAATGAATGGCAATAAAAACTTACTTGGTAAGGAGTACAGCAGCTTTGGGTAGTATAATGAATTTTGAGAAACTTTTAACTTCGAAGTACTACGGTTATGGAAAAATATATCACTTTGTATTCCCGTAAATTTGAATCTGAGAAGCGTCAGACTGTGTATTCCTATGGGGAATATTCTTCCTGCGTGGAAATATTCGCTCCGGTTTTTCGGTGATATCTCAAAAACGCGACCACCTTTTGAAATTTTCACAGGTTAGTTTTATTGTATGTACCTACATTTATATAGGATTAACACAATCAGTAGGCTCCAATTACCAAACGTATGCAGCACCTTTAACAGTTTTCTGCTTTTCAAAAATGTGCAGGATACAAATCAAATGTGGCATAATGTTGCTGTGCTTATCTACTTTCTGTGCTTAAGCAGCTCTAAGAAATTTGGCCCATCAGGGCTATCGAGCTGTTTCAGCACAAAAGATAGCTAAGCACATTTCCACCTCCATGTATGCTTTTTTTTTTTTATTAGTTTTACCAATAAATAACATTTAAAATGTTCTATATGCGAATGTTATCCTGTTTAGTTTTGCTTAGCAGTTGGGCTCTGCATGAAACGCAAAGCAGAGACGCATTCTACATTCTGATGGATTTATCGAATATTCCTACAAGGTTTTTGAAAGACTAAAGAGTACAAAAAATGAATGCACAGTTATCTATTAAATCACAGTAACTACTGGCTCCAGTACAAATGCATGTCAAACGACAAACAATCTGGGATCCAGTATTAATGGAGTCTTTACATAAAGTATTCCATTATGTCTTGCTCTTGTAAAAGCATGAAAGTATACATAAACACTGTGTTTACTAGATGGGGAATTCTTTGATACTTGTTCATTACATATCATAAATGTATGGATATTTCCTCTCTTTTTACAAACAATTCGACAGGTTGGTTAGACTCATAAATTATCCTCCTTTCACTCCGCCCAAAAAAAACCTTTTTATTTTTTATTTTTTATTTTTTTCGAGATATCAGAAGAACTATTTCAAACGATATAATCCTTATTATCCGTGCTTCTGAGGCAGTACTTGGCTAATTTAATTGCTTAGTTTGCCGAAGCAGAATAGGAACTAAGCCTCGCCTTTTTCGCGTTTTATCTTGCTCTGGAGAGTCAACAATAGAACATAATACGCCCATCGATAAAATCAAGCACAAAGAGAGCGCAGCCTGCTCAGAAAAGTCAACACTTCATGGAAATCTGCAACCATCGAGAAAGATTAATTAAATTTCAGTAGGGTTTGGTAGGAGATTAAAGTCAATCAAAATGTCTTAGTTATTAATTGATGTTGGACACAAAGTCTCGAGGCTGGATGTGTTTTATGACTAATGAGTTTTCGCATGGATGCTTGCATCCTTCCTTCTTTAAAGATTGTCTCACAAATCAATATTTTTTAGTCGATTTAGAAATTTGTTTCAATTAAACATTATACCTTGTTATGCTTTGTGCAATTAGTCTTTAAAAAAATTAGCCAGCTTTTGCGTAGATTATCTTGAGATGTTTGTGGAATTAAATCGTACATTTGTGATAAAGTGGGATGTGGTGGATCCTTTAAGATTAACATGGTACTTAAAGTACATTTAAGTATATGCCCATGTATGACCTCTTGGTACTTAATGACCTCTTGGTACTTAAAGTACATTTCAGTATATGCCCATGTATGACCTCTTGATACTTAATGACCTCTTGGTACTTAAAGTACATTTCAGTATATGCCCATGTATGACCTATTGGTACTTAATGACCTCTTGGTACTTAAAGTACATTTCAGTATATGCCCATGTATGACCTCTTGGTAGCATACAAAGGGTCTTGGTACTTAAAGTACATTTCAGTATATGCCCATATGACTCTCCAATGTAATCTAATGTTCGCATGCATGGCAATAACATAGTGACTACCGGGTGTTTTTCATGAATATCTATTAACGAATTTTCTTTCATGGATACGGGACCGTGTCAAGACATTATTTTCTGTTCTGCCAACCCAAGATAGCGAGACGTTCCGGAATACCTCTCACGGCCTACGTAAACTCTTCTGTAAGTATGCCCCATTGCTCTGACATCGATGGGCATGTGGGTGGAAAAGGAAGGGAAAATCAGACGAAGGCAAGATGAGAACTATGGTTAGAATCAACACCGAAATTGTCAAATATTCCCGAGGTTGGCAACGGGCGGAACCCGTAGCCACCTGCCGTTGAAACGACACTTCCGTTTCCCCATTTAAACCATGAAAGGTCGGATAAAATGCGTTCCGTACGCAGGCCTTCCGGTCTGACCGCGTTGTATTTGTTCATATTTGAACTGTTTGTTTAGGCAGACTAATGAGTAAGAACTAATTCATTATGGGAACTCGTTGGAAATGTAAATATTTGTAAAAGCTCAAAGGAAAATTTAATTTACAGGGATGCCGTTTTGTCCATCATACATTGTTGATGGCCAGTAAACTCAGACTACACACAACGTATTTCAAAGGGTGGTAGAACTTGGTGGAGTACTTAGGTCTATTGACATATTAATTTTCAGTAGATATTTGGCCTATAATTTATAGTTCATAGCTAAAATCTTGGAAGTTTATACATATAGCTTTAGGGGGAAATGAGCGCAAATATTTTTCAATTTTATTGGTTGTGGCATCTAATAATCACTCCGGGCAACTTTAAAATGGGTTAATTCCATTAGAAGTTGTCATCGAGTCATCAAGTTCAATAGTTGGCCACATTTTATAAGTATATTGGGTGCTAATTTTGACATCATTTTCAATGCCAGTCATTCTGTCATTGACTCTATTGATCTAAGTGTCACGGGACCGTGTTGTATAAAAAGCAAATTTAACTGGCGCTAACCGACAGCGTGTATACTACTAGTGTATGTTGAACACAGTGATAATTACAGAAATGGCCTACAGCTTCATTTGCCGGCTCAGAATGCAGTTCTTCTCATTAACCCCAATACCTTTTTTGCACTAGTTCAAAACCCATTATTTTCTGACCCTCTTAACACAGCGATGGTTTTTTACTGTATACCACCTTTTGCATACCCACTTAAAACAAATGGACGGACTTAATAAGTCATCACTAACACGTTAATGGGCAAATGATGTTCCAGCATCATCCCTTTGCGAGGGAGAAAGCTAATACTCCCGAGACATCTGAGAAGATGTTCTGGAAAAACTCACCCCGATGTCGGTGTCAAGTATATGATAAATTGTGCTGCAACGGTGTATACCCTGGCTCTCTGTGTATTAACGTCCAATTTATTGAAGTCCACTTCATATACACACCATATATAACAAACACTCTGGAGCTCCCTTCATCTGTGGGGAAATCAATGTCGATGTTTTCAATTACCATGTTTTCTTATTAGGGGTGGGTAAAAATATGGAGATTAGAGTTTCAATTTATAGAATCACAGTGCAATTTGTGTTTATTTCTTGGTCAATTAAAAGATTTGAGTATTCTTTCTGGTCGATAATTTGTATATACGCAAATCGCTGCATTTAAACCGAAGTGGTTTCTAAAGGATCAAAAAAAACATGCTTATGTTTATGGAAAAGATTAATTTAGAAAGAAGGCTTTTCCTTCTTTCTGGTAAACGACATTGGTCACAGTTTATTCCAGTGAACCAATAATTATAATATAGTTATAAAATTTTCTATAAAAGAAACTTTGTATATGAATGTGAGTCATTGAGATGAATTTAGGGCTCTAAGTGACACGCCCTTATTCATTATAATAGTCGGTGAAATGTTACGGCATGGAAAATATAATTTCCGGTAAAATCATGTGAACTTCAATGTTTAAAGGTATTATACAGGATTGGCAGAGCTGACAAAATAATCACAGACAGTGTTCATGTTTTGTGTAATCAACCACATACATGAAATAACAAACCTGTGAAAATTTGAGCTCAATTGGTCATCGAGGTCACGAGAAAATAGTGAAAAGAGACCTTATGTGTTTTTTGTTTTTCAAACATCGAGTTCATTATCGCTCGCGATAAAAACTATTGTTTTACTCATTTCTCAGAAACGATAGCATTTTAGGCAGAAATATTTTAAGGAACCCTTTCTATCATTACTTACTTTAAATCATGTAAGTTATGTGTGAATCTGTGAACATTTGTGTTTTTCGATCTTACCAATAGTGTACAGGGCCTTTAAGGGAGTGAATACCTGAGGTAATTACTCCAAAAATGTATCACCCAAAACAATTCTTGATAAAGAGCACTGGAGAGCTGTTGATATGATAAAAAGACCCCCTTTGAAGTAATTTAGTTCTCGAAAAAGAGGTCATTTTTCACCCCAAAATTTGAATCTGAGTAAGGCTTCCGGTATGAAACCTTTTCCCAGGCATCAGAAAGCACACAATTAATCAAGCAACAAGGGTGTTTTTATTCTTTCGTTATTTTCTTGCAACTTCGATGACCAATTGAGCCAAAATTTTCACAGGTTTATTATTTTATGCATAATGTTGGGGGTACACCAAGTAAGGATACTGGTCTTTGACAATTACCAAAATATACTCTGCCTTTAAAAGGAATTTTGAATTGCATGGAGAATTTTTAAATTTTGGTTTTAAAAAATAAATTTATTAAATCTAAGATATGCAGCTCAGACTGGGTCCACGGTGCAATGTATTTCATTCGTTAGCGGAGAAAGTAATTTGAGTTTTATGCGACAAATTTACCAGCTAAATGAAAATTTTGACTAATGATGCACTGGATATCTTCGTGGTGCGAGTTCGAATTACTTATAATCTCATCACTGGCCTTCATTTAGGATCATCAAAATCTCTACAGTTCAATATCATCCAAACTATGCTCACGGGGTAGCAGTATGTATGGCCTTGACCTACTGCATTTAGATTAGCAATGAGTTTAACATCATCAGCTTTGCTTTGCCATAATTGAAGGAGTTATCATCGTAACATGATAACCAATGTCTTGTTCAAAACGTCATTGGGCTATAAGCGAGCATGAAAACACGCACGTCTGGTACAATGAAAACACGGCCGTTAAAAACCAAAACAGCTAACTTATTTTGAAACATTTTACCTTCAATAAAGGTCAAATAATCAATTACGTATGCCACGTTACTATGGAAACCACCGATCTGGCGCTAAACAACCAATATTAAACTTCACACGTGAAACTGGACTGCAGCTCATGCATCAAGCGTTAACTCAAAGACCAGCCAAGAGGTGCGTCTGATACCAACTTCAATATTTTAATGCTTTTTTTTATAAACGAGAACTTTGTCTTTCTTAACTATAATTAATATTTTAAATACAATAAAGTTGTCTTCACTTGCCTGATGTAAAGATACAGAGAAATCATTAGGCTCAGAGCCACAGTCAAGTTCGTCATTTGAGGAACAAATACTATATAGCGAGCAGCCATAAAAGAGCAGTTTACGCCAACAGTTGTTTGATTTGGAGGATATTATTCGTGTGAGTGCTTCTCCAAAACTAAACCGTCGTACGGTTTTGTTTGTTTGTTTATTTGTTTGTTTGTTGGGGTGTTGGGGTGTTTGTTTGTTTGTTTGTTTGTTTGTTTGGAAGATCTTCCCAGCAAGGGAACTTTACAAAGACTCCGGAAGGGGACATAAACGCCAAGCTGGCAACAGCCAATCTCTCTCATACAAACATTAGTTTTTTAACGTCTACGGTAATAAATTGCATAAATCAACAAATCGTTATTCAATTAATTGTGAAATCAGCGCTTAGCGTGACCGGATTCGAACCCACAACCTTGTGATTGAAAGTCCAGCAGTCTAATCACAGTTGTTCCAAATGCTCTGCAAAGTAGACACAGCTCCCCAAAGAAATCGTTGTGATGCTAGTTTATCCAAAACCTTTTGAGGTCTAGTTAGTAAAGTGTGTAATCACACCCTAGAAATGTTATGAAGTCCTCCTTATTTACATATCCCATCATCCAAGACGAACCTACTGACCCAAACACTCCTTGAAATGTCCCATCTCATCCAACCAAGTCGCCAAGTCTCAGCCTGGATCTTCATAATGTAAACACATTAGGCTCTGTTGGAGAAGCCGCCTGGATTTGTGGCTATACCTCACTGAAATCATCTCTCCCAACCACTAACTAAATATGATTGGTTTAGACATCTGCTATGGTCCACTTCCGTTGTTACTTGGTTACCTTATCCTACGCTCACAATTTTAATGCTATTTTTGTGTGTCGCATTTCATGAAAAATTTGAGTAAATTTTCATTTATAAGCACGAGGGTTATTGACAAATGTCTTAGATGACAAAATAATGTCTTAGATGACAAAATAATGTCTTGTGGGGAATGATTTAAAGGATGACTCTGATCTTCTTACGTTTTGAAATTTTGCCTTCAGTTATAAGAGAATCATCTTTTTAGAAAAATTTTATGCAGTCGTTATTCTTAAAAGCACATTAAAAGTACAAAGTGGTGTCCAAATTCACCAAAGTTAAATTTTGGAATGAGCTCACCAATAACTTTTTTAATTCTAAAAACAATGCATAAACGAAATGCGTATGGATTCTGCGAAGCAAAATGACTCATCGATGCAAAATAAAGTAAATAGCTAATGTTTCCTCTTGGAAAAAGACAGTATACACATACATTTAGATTATAGATACATTAAAAAGAATTTCAAATTCTATGACCTATTATGAATTGGTCAATAGACTTGTGTGGAGACTAGACTGAACAAAACAATACACAAAAATGAGTCGGAGTATCCAGGGCAGCGGAGTCATAGGATCGTATATGCACGTGATGTACGGTGGCCCAAAAAGAACACCTCAAATTAAATCCAACCCTTCAATGGTTGTTATTAGGTTTACCATAAATTTATTCTCCCCAATTCTCACAGTTTGGGTCAATAACAAAGTTAATTATTCAAACAGTTTTGCATTAAACATTAATAGTCGTGTAGAATACGCCATATACATTAACCTATTTTCACATAATGGTGGTTTATAGTGGTATTAGTGCCGGGGTCGACAGTGACTTTGTCTTAGCCTCGGCGAGGCCTAATGCTATTTAGGTATTACGTATATTATAGACTAAAGCTTGGCGTACTAGGTTTTCGAGCATCCAGTGTGTTGGTTTTGAATGTACGTCTACATTTGTGTTTCAATATTAACCCAAATCCTGTGATGAATTAGTTTATTAACAGATAAGCATGTAATTAATTTTTAAAGTTTTAAATTGGCTATTTTGTATTTGTTGAGTTCTTTCGTCTTATCGTGACGCATCAAGGACATGGTGAGGCCATAGTTTGAGAGTGTCTCGTATGTTCCTAGGCAACTACCGTACATCTTGAGGGTGGATTGACTCAGTTGTTGCTCCTTAGTCTATTTCTACTTCGAGATGTTGTCTCGTAAACATGCATGACCCAATAAATACAGAGTGGGTATTTAGGGACTTGGATAACGTCTTTTAAAGGTCGACATTGAGTTGCTACTTTTTTGCTTGTATTAAACCCCATCTTTAGGATGCGCTTTCTGAAAGAAAGCACTTGCGCCGAAGTGAATAGCGGTTATTATAGCTAATAAAAACTAATGAAAATCAAACGGTAAAAGGAACAATTTGTATTCATTTTCCGGTTGACTTTTGTGCTTTTATCGTAAATCGAATCTGAAACAGAAGTGAAGAACAAGGTAAAAACAAAACTTTTACATAATATGAATCCGTTCAAGTAAATAGCAACTTAAATGCAAGTTAGCAATTTAATTTGCTTATCTCCTTACTTAAAAATTTTGCGATTATTTTATTTATTGCTTTATGTAAGAAAAAAAAGGGCTTTTAAAACAAAACAGCCCATTAAGCACAAGCGCCATCTTAAAATATACCACAATGCATCTTGGGAAACCGAGTAAACTGTTAAAGAATAAAAACAAAGCTGCCAAGATAGACGCAAAGCTGTAATTCACATATTATCTCAGGTTTTATAGTTGTGTACCACATTGCTTCCAAACCAGCGTTCCATGATGAAGGCCGGTGTTGCTTGGACTCGGGTTTTACCCAGAATGCTTTGCGCACTGATCATGCGCATTGGGACCTGCATGTGTTGTTTTGTGTTATTTATCTATGTAAATGAGTTGCAAGACCACAGACGGCAGCCTTGAGAAGTTGTCTTGGGTCTCGAGGTCCATCGGTGAATTAATGCATTCAGATGAATACTTGTCACGCGTAACGTATTTTTGCTCTTATTTCGCGGAAGGGGAAACGGCTAATAATGAGTACATGCCTTCGTCTACGGATGAGTTGGCAATTTCATTTGTCAGTTGATATTTGACAGGAAGTGTGGAGAACAGGTGGTTGAGGATCTGATTCGACCATTCTCGTCAACATTTCTATCATGACAATTCTGTCTTGTCAAGCGTGTCAATATTAACGAGTATTCAGAGATCTAAGGCTGAGAGAAGATTGACTAAAAAGCACACCAAATCATCAAGTTACATTACTTAATGCACAAACGCATTCGATCTCCCAACGGTCGTCTGACGCTTTAAAAACCCACGTGCTGCAACGATGCACCGGCAACGGAAGCGATCACATTTTCAATCAGAAACCAATATATTTCATAAAAAGAGTAAAGACAGATTTATAACAGTAGTTAGTTCCTAGTATTCGTGGGCTACTGTTAAGTTATTGAAAACTCATAGACGTTTGCCATTTGCCTTAATCACACGTGGGCGAAAAATGATCCCAACTTAAGTTACAAATCACGTGACTCGTGTTGTAAATAGATCAATCGATGGATATAGTTTAACTCAGACGCTAGTTCCTACAATTTTCAAATGACAGATTGGACAGATTGAACATATTGAATTATGGATTGATGTGGGTTATAAATTACTAAAAGGTTGAGCAATCTTTATTCTATACGCCACACAGTTGATATTTTTAGCAACTTTCTAATCAATGCATCACAATACTGGGTTTTTTTATATAGCACTTTACCACACCCCTAGGGGCGTGTCAAAGCCCTTCTTATTTGTTTTTCAACGGGATAAGCAGAGCTATGTTTTGCATGATGAGACCCGTTTATGTAGCACCTTATAGTGGTTTACAAGGTGCTGCGGCGCATACAGTACAGCCAGAAACACAGAAGCAAACCCCCCCCCCCCCCCCCCCCCCCTCTTAGCGATAAGTGTAACTGGGTTCTTTTACGTGCTTTACACCTATGGCTTTTCACGTCCCATCCGAAGGACGAAGCAATAATCGTAAAGTGTCTTGCTTAACCTTGCCGTGTTGCATGAGCCCTTTGTTGAAAGTCCGTTTGTAAACACAAGTATCAATAAGGACCAGGACCCGAACCCACACTAGGCTAATTATTAGAAACACCTCAGCTTGAGTCCAGTGCGCTTGACTGTTGGCGGCCACGATACGCCATCAAATCATTTTTTTTTACTGCAGTGTTGAATACGTTTTATGGAATTCATAAACTTTTTTTTTTTTTTTTTTTTTTACTTCAATTGCAATCGGTCATCACCAATAGCCCCATAACTCTCCATCTCTTAATTAAATTAGGTCACTCTGTTGTTACACACTGCAACTGTTCGAGCAAAAATGTACGCCCTGGGCTGTTATCCTAACAAACAACAACGAAATAAAATCCTGGTTTTCATCACTTTATGAAGCTTGGCTAAAAACAGCTCTCAATGACGTCATGACCGTCCTAAGGATGGGTATTCCAGATCATAACAACTTGTCGAGCTATGAGCGAAAGCAGTGTAGCATCACCGTGTGTATCTTTATGAGTATGCAAATTCTCTCAACGTATGTCCGAGTATGAATAATTCATGAGCGTCAATGGGAAGGAACTTGTACACCTTAAACATGATAGCGGTGTTTATCAGTTCTCCTTGTTATTGGTAGTTTTGTTACTATTTATAGACCAAGAATGCTGTCGACCGGGGCTTAAAATAATATCTATTCTTTACCAGTGAACTATATATAACTTACGAAGAGCGAATGCACGCCTGAAATTGCTGCCCGTGGTAGATTTAAAAGCTTATTATTTATGCTGCTCATTCCTATAACCAGGTCAAAGCGTATACTTCAGTACCGTGAAGGGAAAGTGTGATACCTTTAACTTGACGATTTGACGGAAATGAAGACTACAATTTGAAACCCACGATTGAAACCCACGATGTGACTTGGCGTGTCATGGCCGAGTGGTTTAGATCATCGGATTCAAGTTCTGGCGGTTTAGTCATCGGGGTGTGGGTTCGAGTCCCGGTCGTGACGCTTGTGTCCTTGAGCAAGACACTTCGCTATAATTGCTTCTCTTCACCCAGGGGTAAAATGGGTACCTGCGAGGGTAGAGGTTGATATTGTGTTTGAAAAAGCCTTCGGAGCGCCACCACGGCAGCTCGGGCTGTATACTCCCCAGGGAGCTGAGAAAGATTAAAGGAATGTTATTGGCCCAATGACCAGGGCACTAATGTAAAGCGCATTGAGACGTTATTGTGACATGCGCTATATAAGAACTGGTTATTATTATTATTATTATTATTATGATGAAGTTTAATCTTGCATTTCACTTGTGTGGGTTTGAATATTGGCGGGACAACAGTTATTTTTTGTCCTTGTGGAATTTTGTTTTATATAAGAGATACAATGTGTTGTATATAATTGCAAAAATGAACCCTTTTTAAAATAAATTCTAGTTCGTGAAGGGGAGTAAATAAATTTGTGCTATTTTTACAATATCAGTTTTATTTTAATTTATTTACTGTTTTGTATTATCATTTTTTTTAATGTTTTATTATTGTTTATTTTGGAATGTATGAATTAATTATTGATTGATTGATGTTGTTGCTCGTGTTTGGTTTTTTCGTTTTCTTTTTACATTTTTTTTTTTAGGCGGAGGCCGACATTTTGGCTGATATCTAACAAGTAGGATGTTCGTTTTCGGTGGCACCATAGGAGATTACACCTTCATTCTTTTTTCTCTTTTTTCTCTCTCTGAAGTTCTGAACAGATACAATATTATCGTTCGTCAACATGTCCTTGTGTTTCGTTTTTATTATTGGTAATCATTACTGGAACTCACTCAGTAAACAATAATCGGAGCATATCGCCCTACAAATAATACAAAAAACGCCTGACGTCAGTCACTAAGCCTTGGCTAACCAACCATATACTGGCGTCATTTTTATATCTTGAAACGTGTTGGTATGCCGTAACTGTTGTGTACCTATGGAGATGGGGTGGGTGTCGGAATGTAGGCGGGGCTCGGAGCTAAACTTCTTGGGCGGTTTCTACTTCAATAAAGCTTCTCCCTTTATCTACAACTTTCAGTTCTAACAATGTTTCTATATTTGTTAGTACACCATTGAGAAACATGCTGGGCTTATGTTGCCACTGTATTCTAATAAATATGTTGTATTTTGAAAGTATGTTGATTTAAACTTTCAAAATGTTCGTGTCTAATCCCATGAAAATTCCTTTGAGCGGTTTTCTCATATATACGGAACATTTAGTGCACAGTATTAAACTGAACATGACATTTAGAAACACAATCAACAATTATTTTAATTAGCGAAAGTTACTTCAGTCAATTAATGCACTCAGTATAGTTTCCATCTCAGTGAAATATTTCACCTTTTTCATCAAAACACATTTCTGTTATTTTGTATTCAACTTGTAAATAATATTGTGACGCTGTATATGGAGCAATTGATTTCATAGATGAAAGTGTTAACACACGGTCATTATTAAGCGTGCAATAGTCTTGACTTATAGGGCAGGTGGACTTTCCATAGTTTCGACTTTCGACGTGGACCTGCAGCAGAGATTAAGCTAGCTCGTTCTACCGAGTGAACCAACCATAATATAAGAAGGGGAGAAAATACATTCCCACCTTTAAGTCCAAATATGAATCGATTTCCCGGCCAGTAGAACAATCTGAACACAAGATTAATTTGCCAAACACGGCACAGTGAGACCAGTTTTTGTCAAAGGCCACCCGGGTAAAATGAACTTTTCTTTAGTCCGGGGGCAACTGAAGGCTCCTGCGTATTGAATAAGGCTATGAGTGGGTCACTCGTGGTGGTATTTGATCGAAGGCCGGTTACTTGAGTAGGATCGTGGAGGAAATAAGTTATTGACTGTTTTTGTGATGGGTAGACATGGGAAGATAAACTCTTTACTAACCATGCTAGACGCTGAGTCTGAACTCTGCAGATTGGAAGGAAACTGAATCCGGTACTTGTCTTGGACATCGAAGTTTAGTTTATATTTACATAAAAGCGTAACGGTGTTGATTTATGTTGAATTGATCAAGCATTGGCGAGGCACGCATCCTTGTCAAGGCTGTGTGGGATACCTGTTAAAATATAGAAATACACAATATCTAAGAACTCTTTATTTCATATTGTATAATCATCAAGGGATTTCGGAAGAGTGAATATATTTCCATTTAGCTTGGTTTCACATAACATGATCAGCCTGTGAAAACATTGGTGGTCTCGTTTGATTGAAAATGCAAAAACAATTTATGTTACGTCGGGTGGGTTTTGGGTTTTTTAGTTTTTTGTTTTTTTGCACGTTCACAATTTACATAGGACTTATATCGACTGCGGAATTCAGTCTAAGCAACGGTAATTTGTAGAACTGTTTAACACTTTTGCTCGACTTTGACAATATTTCAGGCAGAAAAATTTCTCAAGAGGATTTGCAATGGCATTACAAAATTACTGGCATTAAGGCATTACTGGCTAAAATTGGTTGATCCAAAAAACCTTTTAAAAAAAGGTACAATACTGTATTTTATCCGAATCGATTACCAAAAATAGTTTCTATCAGTTTGTAGTATTAGTTTGCATTGTGAGCGGTGATAGTCCAGAAATTCAACAAGAATTTGTTGAAACTGTCTTTATTGGTGCATTGTCTGTTGTAAAGTGCAATCGATCCAAAACTACATAAATTGTTTTAGATATAAAAAATACTGTATTTTTTTCACGGTCAACAAATATTTGGACTCTGTTTTGCATCAACACAGTTAAACCTTAATTAATGACACTGTCACCAACAGACGGCGACAACATCAACTCTTAGAATTTTTACAAATTGCATTCATGCATGCACCTGTTTAAATGGTTTGCTGATTGTTCATCGGAACTGGTCATATGACTTATGGAGCTATAGCTACGGCTGGATCGTCGCGTCATCGTGTGTTGAAGTATAGGACATCCTTCGCAACACCCTTAACAACAGTCTTAGCCGTAGCTGTAGCCGCCATATCGGGTACAGCCTTGGTTTGAACTTAACAGAGCACCGTTGCAGCCCAGAAACCGAAAGTACTTAACCTTCAAATCTCTTCTGAATAATTGTACACATTTAAAGAAAGGGCAGAACTTGCTTGGGTATATGAAACATAACCATCTCAAAATCGTGTGTATGATTACTTCGGGATGAAGGAATGCTAGTGTACATAACGTCTTAAGAAACCACTGCAAGCATCTGCTTATAATTATCCTAAGTCGGTTAATTGATGATATTGGAAGTCACTGTCAAATAGGTGTATAGTGACATTGAGCGCTGTAAGCAGTTATCAGTCCTCTTCGCTCCAAGGTTGTCTCGTTAAGTACACGAAGGATTACCATTAAAACAATTAATCAATTAATGTGATTAGACTCTTCACTCTGTTTACAATTCTTCGTCTTCGCTTTGTCTTAAGGTTTCGGTTTAATTCTCTTGCACAGTCTCATACCTCAGAGTCTAATTTGCTGAGCGTTCTGGGTTAGTTGTTATATCTGATAAACTACTTCTACATTAATAGGTGCCCTTCGAAAATGACACAATGCCAAGTTATTGCAAGATATTCAAGCCGTTTCTTCCGATATGATTTGAATCTCATTAGCGATGACATTTACTTGGTGTGTTTTGGTATTTCTTATTATTTCGTTTGGGCCAGCGGTCACGCTCGACGCTGATCAAATTAATGTGTACGTATGTCTGTGCCTCGCATATGGCCTGCACTAACAGATGGCTGATGACGATGGTGTATTGTAAACGTGGTAATGCCAATTAGACTATGGGCCGTGGCTCTGAAATCCGTCCAGAAAACGATTCTTGTTCTCTCTGGAGGGGGTTTGAATAAAATATAGCCCAAGTTGTACATAATATGTGTCTAAGCAAGAATCAAATTGTTCCCACGCTCAAATGTTGCACATTAATGTGTAATTTACGGACAAAATGTCACATTTTTCAACATAAAGAAAAACATAAGAAAAACAGCGCCCTCAATTGACCAAAAAAAGAGAGGCTTTCTCCAGCTAGGCACAGTTTACCCCCCAAAAAATTCACATTATGATGTGGAAACCCTTATAATTTTAAGATCATGTATGCTAAAAGCATTTCTAAACCTTTGTAAGTTTATATCACTAATGGAACACTACTTTTCAACTGTACTTGGCGTTTATATTTGTGGTGGGGAGTAGGCTGAAATTGTTGAACACTATATACTTTTTTCCAGACAATCAACAATTCCGATATGGGTAGGCCCTACATCATGTGTAAATAATCTGACTGGGGAGGGAGGGGTGGGTGGGGGGGCTGTCTTCTGTCTTGGCAAATAAATAAGCATGCTATTTCATTCTGATTGGGGGAGGGAGGGAGGGTCTGTCTTCTGTCTTGGCAAATAATGCTATTTCATTCTAATTGGGGGAGGGAGGGGGGGGGTCTGTCTTCTGTCTTGGCAAATAAATAAGCATGCTATTTCATTCTGATTGGGGGAGGGAGGGAGGGTCTGTCTTCTGTCTTGGCAAATAATGCTATTTCATTCTAATTGGGGGAGGGAGGGGGGGGTCTGTCTTCTGTCTTGGCAAATAAATAAGCATGCTATTTCATTCTGATTGGGGGAGGGAGGGAGGGTCTGTCTTCTGTCTTGGCAAATAATGCTATTTCATTCTAATTGGGGGAGGGAGGGGGGGGTCTGTCTTCTGTCTTGGCAAATAAATAAGCATGCTATTTCATTCTGATTGGGGGAGGGAGGGGGTCTGTCTTCTGTCTTAGCAAATAAATAACATGTTATTTCATTCTGATTGTAAACTAACTAGAGTTTTTGATACACTTTCTAATCCAAAAAGTTTGTCAAAGAAAAACTGCCCTTAGAAAAACTGACAAACCTCAGATATTTCCTTCTTTGAATTTATTGAAGGTCAGTTCAACTTGCATAATCAAAAATACATGTAGAAATGACAAGTTAAATAAATTATGTGTTTTGTACTTGAATTTTCATGTCCTGAGAAATGATTTTCTGTACAAGTTATGTCATACAAATGTTGTTATCATCTGTTTAAAAAACATTCAATTAAATTACCACAGCTCTGTATGAGTTTAAAAACAGTCCACTTTATGAATAACAAATTAATAACTTACAAAAAGAACCACATACTATCATTTCATAATGGTCATGATTTGTGTGCATTAAGACAAAGGAATGCTCAACAAATGTTAACCTTTCATGTCAACAACAGTACAAACTGTGTGTATCCAATACTAATGAAGTGTGATAAAATAAAGATTTGAAATGTAAATGCAAAGTTCTTGTTCTTTTCAATATTTTTCTTTTCAAAATAATATATACATACTCTGTAGTGGATATTAAGTTTTTGCATGGAGGATATTGAATATAATTTTGTTTTTACCCACCCGAGTGATTTGCCTGAGGTTTATTTCACAAAACTCTGGAAAGGTCTGAGTATACGGTGCTTAACACACATTGTGTAGGGTAAAAACAAAATAATATCCATTATTCCCTTTGCAAAAAATAACTTCTATTAAATGCCAATGATTCGAACTGCCTCTAGCCATCGGGCTAGCTCAGTGTTCTAAGATGAGAGAGACATCAAGCAAAGCAAATGTTGAGAGGTCGAATCCAACCCGAGTGATTTGCATGTGAATTTTTTCACAGAACTCAGGAAAGTACTTAAGTGCAAGACACACATTGTGTAGCGTCAAAACAAAATTATATGCTCTAGTGGTTATGAAAAAGATAATGAAAAAAGTTAAAATAAGTATCTAAAAAAGTGTTTGAAAGCGTTCGTTATGAATAAGGTTGGAAAGATGTTTCACAAGCAGAATATAATAATCCACACAAATATGCCTTGCAGTTGTGTGGTTTTTCTTATACCGAGTTCCACGACAAACTATGCAAACTCTCGGTAAAATATGCGCTAGTGATAGGGTTCCCTCTTTCTTTAAAGCAGAACTTGACCGCAGCATTCGAGTCCTTTTTTCAGCAGGCTCCGCGTCCTCCTCTCTGATGTCCTTCTCACTGAGATCTGGTAGGGAAAAGCAAGAAATATAAATATAAATTTATAGCAAAATGTTTTTCTAAAATGTAAATGATACAAATGTAGAAACCACCCCGACAGAAATGGCTCATTAGTCATATAGCCCGTCTGTAGTACTTAATACTACCTAAAGTAGTAGGAGAACAGAAAATGTACCCAATACGAGATACACCCTTTGTGCAAAGACCACTGCACTGGGGTAAACATATCTCTTGATCATGTCTCTTATACATCAGAGCTACAAACAGTGTCAGTAGTGTGTTAAAAAATGTGTCTGAATGCCTGTAATGTTTTTTGCTCTTTTGGTAATTTTACATTAAAAATAATAAAAGATAAAGCTAGGACCAAATTTGTTCCATCATGATGATAAGATTATGTATTCAAACAAGTACAGGTCAACTCGTAATGATGCAACCTCGTAACCAACTCAAACCCACACAAACTCGAATGCACACCAACTCGTACACCCACTAACTCATACGCAAGAGTAATTCACTACGTGTTCACATAGGGAAAATGTTTCACCGCTTTGATGCCAGTATAAAATGAAATCTGATAGGAGGTAGAACCTATTTAACATTTATGTTTTTTCATATGGAAATTCTCCTCTGTTAAAAATGTAAATTTGTGTGAAAGGATGGCCGTTTCGATATTAAACAAATGTTGAAATCGGACGGCAGTTTGGTTAGATATTTTTGAAAGTAAATAAATTTAGAAGTCTGGAAGATTCTCGGGAGTTTTTACAAGTTGGAAATGTTTAGCCTTCTCCGAGTTAAAAATTGAAAAGTGATTTTTAAGCTGCTCCGTTACAAATGAATGTTCAATATTAATAATAATATATAACTTGAAACAATTATCTAACCTTCAGCAGCAGGCACAGGTTCATTATCTCGCTTCTGCTTGGCAAGTACAGCCCGTCTTTGTTTGGAAGAATCTGTAAAATACTGGTAGCACTTCCGATGAAAACCACCATCGTTAGGTACATGTATGGGTGCATCACCGCCATTTTCTTGCAAGAAACACCTCGCTATTTCAGCCGATTTCCCATCAAGATCCTTCCAAATCTGTACACACTGTCTGAATTTTGTCCACGATGTTTCAGTTATAGGTGTCAATGATTCAAGAACACCAGACAAATGGGCATAACACCGTAAATTAGAGTGCTTCTCTCTGTCTTTTTCCGTCATGTTGCCAACATGACGATCAGCTGTGGGACAATATGTGTGAAGCTTTGTTTATGTACAGCGCATTTTATGGATTTGCACAATATCGAGATTGCGCAGAATTTTGCTCAATCTTCTGATTGACCGCCCACTCTGTGAATGCAGAATGAGCAGCACAATCTTCAAACTGTGCAAATAACTAAAATGCGCTACACTTCGACATGTCGCGTCGCAACGCGTCCCTTCGTACATCCGCACGTATCCATAAGACCAATTTTGATTGGTCAGCTGCCCGATGAGAACCCAAATTTCATTGGACAACCTACTCACGCCTGACTCAGTTACCGTATATCGTTACACAAATTAGGGCCATTTTTGTCGCCAAATTTAGAAATAATGTGCAACATTTGAGCGTGGGAACAAGCAAAAATTGCAAGTTGGTACTATTATCTTCGTTTTTGAGTGGTTTTTGAGTAAACCCCCTGTTGAAGAGAACAAGACTGCAAGATACGACTGGACGGCCCATGGTCTAAATGGTCTGATTTGGCTTTTCATGCAAAAACATGCATTGATTATCACACTGGATTGAGATGTGTCCTTGTAATGAAGAGATGATAGGAACGCCGTGTGATGAAAAACTGCAAATGATTTCAGAATAGTTGATCATAGTCGACGAATCATCCAGGGGCCTATTCTTTGCTAAAATACCAACTGACAGTGTTGCAAGTCAAGATTATTATTTATTGTCATCATTTTACTCAACAAATTTTTATTTTAATTGTAAACAGCTAATTTTTCCTAGATTCGAGAAAGTTATAGGCTTTCATTTACAGATGCTAGGTTCGATTTTTGGCCGATTTACCAGCATAATGAGATTTAAATTTTAAATGGCCGTTTTCATTGTTTAAAAAAGCTTTAAGCTTTCATTTAAAGGTGCTAGGTCAGATTTTTGACTAATTTGAACCGAAAATTTAGATTTGAAAATTTTAATTGGCTATTTTCATAAAGTTGCAATCCAAAGATAAGTGGTAGTTATTTAAAAACTAGCCCTCAGCTATTAATAAACGATTTTGCATGTTATATATTGTATTTTGTGCATTGTCCATGGCATATTTATGTGCAAAACAAAAATGCATGTTTTTCATTTTAAAACAGCACCACCTGTCAAAATTCGCCCCTCAGAGAAAAACTTTTTTTTTAAATAAATCGGACCACGCAACTTTGATATTACGAAATAACTTTTGTAAATGAATGTTATTTATTCGGAGAATTCGTTCGCAATTTCCTCTACTAAGGAACTAATCAATGTATAAAGTTGTCGTGTATAAACACCGTCGAATGGTTCTTACGTATTGAAGTAAAATATGTTTTATCTTTTCAACAGGTTCATATTTTATGAACAATTTTGTTCTCTCTCTAACAATATTCCCCACCTTGTACTAACTCACACAGCATGATTCCAAAATTTCAACTGAAGATAATTGAAAAATGTTGTGTCTACCAAACATCCAATTAAAAACTATACCCATTTATTGTTTTTGCCATAAAGCCATGCTCCTTTTAATGTAGAGTTCTTCTTTACATGACTGTCCACATGGCCATCGTGACATTGGTTCGAATTTAACGTTCCCAATAGCTTGGATTTGTGCGTTATTAACAACGAGGGTAGTTAAGAATCTCATTATTTGTGAGTTGAGGGGGAAAACATGCTCGGATGTATAGATAGACTGTTTTCAAGGACTGCCCAACAAGACACGCTGCTAAATTGCAGTTCATTTAAGTCTGGCTCGATTCCCTTTGTCTCTAAACTGTGTCAGACATTATTTTGAAGTGATGAGGTGTTTTGATTATCAAGCTGTTGATTGGAAGAAATCAGGGTAATGAAACATGTTTACGGGAATATTTTATGAGCAACTACTTCACTATAAGTATAAACAATGAAAGATAAACAAAGCCTTATTTTCGGTGTTGAATATTGTAGTCAAGTTTCTTTTTGCACAGTTGAATTGTAATATATTATGCGTTCAACATTATACATTTCATTTTATGCAAAATGTCGATCAAAAGATTTGGAGGCGATTGGTTTACATCGCAATCAATATAAAAGCAATTTCAATATTTCTTATGTTTTGTGAATGTCGGACTCTGTTACACATTTCATATTAATATTATTATAACTCTTTTAGACTAGTCCGACGAAGATTTATTATTTAGACAAACACCACATGTGTGAGTGCATGGAGGTAGAATTGAAGACTTCTCCTTATCAGTCGTAAAACAAACGATCGTTAAACCACGTCCTAGAGTTACTGTTCCCACGGTTTCTCCTGACCACAGCACATTAATTGCCATGTCCGGAATTTCCCCCTCTCGCAAGCTCAGTAGTTTCTTTGTCTTAAATAGTTTGCCCAAATTTGGTCGTCTTTGCTGACCACGAAGTTATTTTAAAATGTAGTCCACTAGTCTTTTTTTGTGATTGGTTGAAGCTCATTTAGGACATCATTGTTTTAAGACTTTGACCAATCAAATAGTTATTTCTGTCCGAGTGCGTGACCAGCCGGGTTTTTTAAACCCATGTTTCGCTCCTGGCTCCTCAGAAGCGAGAACGGCCTAAGATGCTAAGTCAGAAAAAGTGTCCCGCTATACACTTTGTCTTGACTTGATTGGAACGCGACGACTTTTCCCTAAAAGTGGTTCCTAAACTATTGCATCCCTTTTTCACGTGCTCTGTTGATACAGGTAAGCTACTTTTCATGTTATTTTCTATGTATAAACTTATTCCTTAATTGTATTTGATTATTGATTGATTGATTGTTCAACAAGGTGGTTGAAAACAAACTCAAGATGGATGGAACAGTCCAATATGAGTTTCTAAATAGATTGTTTGAACAATGCTGTTAACTGTTTTTTGAGATGTATAGGATCACTAAATAATCTTTGTGTAACCTTTCTTATTGCTCACTACGTATACGGAAAAGCTTTAGGAGTTCCGTCCAATTACCGTTAGATTTTTGTGTTGCTTATATCTTTGATTTAGTTGTATAGCATTTTATTGATTGTAACAATTATACACTCGTATCTATTATTGTCGTTTATCAAGGCGTTTCATTTCTTGATAGAAATCCATTTAGTTATTGGAATACTTAATTGAAGCATTCTCTGATTCAATCCAAGTTATCAAAACTAAACCGTTTATTGATAGCCATGATTCTATACTTTTGTCGAGACTTTCAAACACAAGTACTGCGCCTATAATTCTTGGCTATACTTATTTTGTCCTGAGATAACCTGTTTATAGTATAGCATGGTCATGCACATTATTTTCAACTAGTAGATTATACGACTGTTTGCTGTTTGGGATTATAAACAATTGGGATCTTTGACCGGTTGACCACCTATGTTCCGCACACATACACACAAAGATCTACGTTGAGCGATATCCTTGATATGTTTTATTCAATATTCCTTTTCGAAGCCCAAGTGTTTTCCACATGATTATTATGTTCCTGAGAGAACATGTTCAAGTCGCCAATTTCATTGAACGAGTGATATTTTGTTTATTATAATTAGTTAGACTCAATTTTCTATGGTTGGTTGTATTTTGCATAATTGATTGATATAGAAGCGAGAACGTCCTGAGATGCTAAGTCAGAAAAAGTGTCCCGCTATACACTTTGTCTTGACTTGATTGGAACGCGACGACTTTTCCCTAAAAGTGGTTCCTAAACTATTGCATCCCTTTTTCACGTGCTCTGTTGATACAGATGTACTAGCCCCCCAGGTCCGCTTTGGTAGATATGACCCGGTTCATCTCTCCACCTTGCCCCGCTTCTCAACCCCTTTCATCGCCTTTTCCTGGACCTTGAGGTTGTCATCTTGGAGCCCATCTGAGTGACGTGTACCTTCCATCCCCAGCCGTAGAAGTGCAGATAAACCCAGCTAAGATCTTTACCAATATCCATGTATTTTCACCGATGTATTTTTGTATATTTTATCAAGTGTTAGATCGTATTCCATTTGATGATAATAACTTCTAACTGAAGCTATTGTATTTTAACCTAGACTTGTATTTATCAAATTCTTTATATTTCAATTGCTTGTTTATCATTTACATACTGTTGTTGGCATTATTCGTATGAACCAATAATAATACGGTGATTCCAGTTGGAGAATCAACCCACATATATAGCTGTCCGTTGCGTTTATTTACCGAGCAAGTTTCCCTTACACAACATAGAACCGATCGCAGGCTCTAAATTAATAGAGGTAAAAACCTGTGACAAAATTGGAGGCACCACCCGGAGCTTGCTCAATCCAATTATATTTCCCTCTCGTTGTTCTTATACCGTTTACTTTTTTTGTGCGAATTTACACTTTTGATGTCTTGAGGGAAGTTCTAAAAACCTTTAATGGAAGCACTTTTTATTTTGATTCTCCTTTTCACTTTGTACCATTGTTATTGATGCCATAATTTTGCTAACACCTTTTGATATTGTTGCTTGTTGTAGTTAACCAAAGTATTTTTTCCCACAACTGTTAACAACATAACTTGTTGTTATTCTGTTGAATTGCGTTAATACCGCCTTATATTTTGTAATTATAATTGTATCAACACGAGCACGATGGAATTTACCGATGCCCTTAAGGAATTTTTGGAAGCGCAAGATAAATCGTTAGACGATTTAAAGGAGTCCCTAGGCATAGTTCCAGTCCCCAATGTTGTAGTTGAAGATGCTGACAAACCCAAGGCTGTTGTGATTGACAAAACCAATCTCAGTAATAGAGCGTATCGTAGGCTGAGGTTGTTCTCAGGGCGTACCCCTACTCCGGCTGGTGAGCTAGATTTTGAAAATTGGAGACGTCTTGCGAGACAGCTTATCAAGGATGACAGCATCTCCGACGGTGAGAAAAGAAGCAGGGTCACAGAATCCCTGGTTCCCCCGGCTTTAGACATCGTCTGGGCTGTAGGAGAAGGTGCATCGGCAAGCGAATATCTGGACTGCCTCTCCAAAGCATACGGGTCGACGGCTGATGGAGACGAACTGCTGACGGTGTTCCGGTGCGAGTATCAGAAGGATGGGGAGAAGGCGTCCGAATACTTGTTAAGGCTCCACACGATACTCACCCGGGTCGTTGAGAAAGGCGGCGCTGAGCCGAAAGACAGTCCAAAACTCATGTGCAGCCAATTTCAGCGAGGCTGCCTCTACAATGACCCTCTCCTTCATACCCTGCAGCTCCAAGCTAAGAAGATGAACCCGCCCAGTGTCCTAGAATTGTTGAGAGAGGTGAGGGTGGCGGAGTCGCATCTGGAGGAGAAGATGGGCCGGAAGGCGGCACACCACTCCCCGCCTAAGAAGGTCTCCGTCTTGGAGCAGACAGTACTCACACCCCCGACAAAGATGACCGCCCCTAATTCCAGAAGTGAGGTGGAAGAGTTAAGAGAGGCCGTCGACCGCCTCCACCGAAGATTGGACGGACTCTTCAAGTCCCCACCAAATGGTCAGCGAGGCAACTCTTACCCTGGGAAGCAGAGGAACACCCACACCCGGTCTTTCTTCTGCTATAATTGTGGAGAGGATGGCCACCGCATGGACATGTGCAAGTCTCCCAAGAATCCGGCTCTTGTACAACAAAAGATGATGGCCCGTCTAGCTATGAATAAGCCTCAGAGTTCGGGAAACGACAGTGGACAGCAGTAAAGGGCCCTCCTGCCGTCCCCAAACCATCTAAGGGTTCAGCGAAACTAATGGCAACTGCGACCAGTTATCACGAGTCTCCTTCATGTGATGATGTCCCAAGTATCCCCAGGGGTGTCATCGGCGACCAGGCTACTACCCCTGTCTTCGTCGACGGGCACTCCACGATTTGTCTCCTTGATACCGGGTCGCAGGTTACCTGCGTGACAGAGAAGTTTTACCAAAGTTTCCTGAAGCACCGCCAACTCCAACCCCTATCGCACCTTGCGGTGATAGGGGCAGCCGACCAAATAGTACCATACAAGGGTTATATAGAAGTTAGTCTTATGTTCCCTGCTAGCACAGCAGGGACGCAACATGAAATTACTACCCTCGCCCTTGTGTGTCCAAGCCGTCAGGGAAAGGATGATGTCCCCCTGCTCGTGGGCACAAACACTAGCGTCGTGAGGGAGATGTTGTGGGTGTGCCAGTTGAAGGCTGGGAAACAGTTTATCAACCATCTCTCCGTCGATTGTGCTTGGGCGAAAGCCTATAAGTGCAACTCTTTCTCACAATCCGCCCAGACAGCTAGCTGTACTCAGACTGCCGTCCTAAATACAGTTTCTCCTTCGTTGGTTTCCTTAGATTTTGATTTTAAAGCTTCCCCCCTTCCCATCGAAGGTGTAGATAGAATTAAGAAGTTACTTCATGATAAGATCCAAGTTTTCTCTCAAGGTGACTTAGATATCGGTTGTACGTCAACAGTCAAACACACTATCAACCTCTCAGATGAGACCCCTTTTCGAGAGAACTGTAGGCGAATTCCTCCTGCTGACTTTGCTGATGCTAAGCAACATCTTCAAGACCTTCAAGACAAGGGGATTATCCAGGAATCAGCGAGCCAATTTGCATCACCGATAGTCTTGGTTCGAAAGAAGAATGGTGACATTCGCCTATGTATTGATTATCGCAAACTGAATGGCCGCACTATAAGGGATCAATACTCAATACCAAGGATAGAAGATACACTCCACGCCATGAATGGTTCAAAATGGTTTTCTTGCCTCGATTTAAAGTCTGGATACTATCAGATTGAGATGGCAGAGAAAGATAAACATAAGACTGCTTTCTGGTGTCCTTTGGGTTTTTATGAGTTCAATCGAATGCCTCAAGGCATTACCAATGCACCTGCCACGTTCCAACGACTCATGGAAAGGTGCATGGGTGATCTTCTTCATAATGGTGTATATGTCTATTTAGATGATATAATTGTATTCGCTAACACTGTAGAAGAACATGAAGCCCGTCTTTTCCAGGTTTTGGATCGTCTCCGTCAGTTTGGGTTAAAACTTAGTCCCGAGAAATGCAAGTTCTTCCAGTCTTCGGTAAAATGTCTTGGGCATGTGATTTCTGCTGATGGTGTTAGCACCGACCCATGCAAGATAGATGCAGTTAAATCTTGGCCGGTCCCCAACAACGCCAGAGAACTGAAGTCCTTTCTGGGGTTTACCGGCTACTACAGAAGATTTGTGGAGAATTATTCTGCAATAGCCAAGCCTTTGAATCAACTGACCGCCGGTTGCGACCTGACGAGAAAACGTTTTGTTAAGAAGTTGAAAACTAAACGTCAAGCCAAACTTAGAAGCCCCAACGAGCCTTTCGGCGAACTATGGTCTCCATCATGCCAGGTCTCATTCGATACCATTGTGCAGAAACTAACCACTGCTCCGGTGTTGGGTTTTGTAGACTACAGCCGGCCATTCTTCCTTCACACCGATGCAAGTGGAACTGGGTTGGGAGCGGCTCTGTACCAAGAAGATGACGATGGTCGCCCCCACGTTATAGCCTATGCCAGCCGTGGTCTGTCTAAGAGCGAGTTAAACTACCCTGCCTACAAGTGGGAGTTTTTGGCTTTAAAGTGGGCGGTAACCGAAAAGTTCCGCGACTACTTATATGGTGGTAAGTTCACCGTATTAACAGACAACAATCCGCTGACTTATGTCCTGACGACCGCCAAGCTTGATGCCACCGGCCATCGCTGGCTAGCTGCACTATCTAACTTTGATTTCCGAATCAAGTACCGTCCTGGTAGCAAAAACGCTGATGCTGATGGACTGTCACGAAGACCCCAACCACCACCAACAGCAGATGACGAGTCGAGGGAAGTGGAAGGAAAGATCGCTCAACTCTGCGATCGCATGGGCCGCTACAGCGAAGATGGGATTTGTTCAAAGGAAGTTTTCCAAGCCATTTGCCAACGGCACAGTGTCAGAGTACAAGCAGAGAACACGACAGTTGCCAGGCCAGACGATGATGAGCCAGCCCTTGTAGAAAGCTTGACCGATTCCCCACAAGCTATCCCACCAGAATTTGTTACCCAGACTGCGTTGCCAATGACGACCCCTGAAGACTGGAGACAACTACAGTGTGAAGATGATAATATCAGACTCGTTATTGAATGTGTCCAGAATGGTGTATGTCCCCATGGTGCTGAGCGAGCACAGTTGCCAAGAGAGTCCCAGCTCCTCCTTCGGCATTGGGATAAGTTGAAACTTAATGATGGTGTTTTATACCGCAATAGTTCTAGTAATGGTCGTGAATTATCCCAACTTGTTGTCCCAAAGAATCAAAGAAAAGAGGCACTCCGAGGCATTCATGACGATGTCGGCCACCTTGGTTTCGACAGGACCCTTGATCTTGCTCGGTCCCGATTCTATTGGCCTAAGATGACTGCAGATGTGGAGTTCAAATGTCAAACATGTGAGCGGTGCGTACGAAGAAAAAGGAAGGCTATGAAGACCGCACCCCTTGTCTCCATCCAAACCACGGCACCTATGCAACTCGTGTGCATTGATTTCTTAAGCCTGGAACCTGATGCTAGCAACACCAAAGATATTTTGGTTGTGACGGACCATTACACCCGCTATGCACAGGCTTTTCCTACCAAGAATCAGACATCTCATACGGTTGCCAAGGTGTTATGGGAAAACTACTTCGTACACTATGGGTTTCCAGAGCGACTACACTCCGACCAGGGACGGGATTTTGAGGCTCGTCTTATTCAAGATTTGTGTACTGTCTCCGGAATTAAGAAGTCGAGAACGACTCCCTACCACCCCCAGGGAAACGGTCAGTGTGAGCGATTTAATCAAACCCTGTTAAACATGCTCGGCACCCTAGATGAAGAACAGAAGAAAAAGTGGAGATTATACGTCGGCCCCCTGGTACACGCCTACAACTGTACCAAGCATGCGTCCACCAACATGTCCCCATATTTTCTAATGTTCGGTCGTGAACCAAGACTTCCCATTGATGTTCAGTTTGGATTGCCAACACAGCAAGGTAAAACTAACCACACCCAGTACGCTATTGACCTTAAGGAGAGGATGCGTCGAGCCCACGAACTTGCCTCAGCCGCTATGGAGAAAACCGCTCTGAAGTACAAGGCCCGCTACGACAAACGAGTTCGTGATCATACACTTGAATCAGGGGATCGTGTGTTGGTGAAAAACGTCGGCCTGAAGGGTCCACACAAACTTGCTGACCGTTGGAGCAAGACAGTTTATCGGGTACGACAACGACTGAGTCCAGATATTCCAGTCTATTTGGTAGAGCCAATCGATGATGATGGTCCACTGAAAACACTTCATCGCAACATGCTCCTCCCATGTGGCTTTGTCCCCTCATGTGAAGATGAACCTAGTGCTAGGAACCGACCACAGCCTAAACCCCGCCGTAGGCGTCCCCATCGAAGACCACTCCCAACGCCACAAAATGACGATATGGCAGATGCATTGGACTCCGACATTTCTGATGATAACTTTTATGTTTTACGTCCAGTCCCCGCCCCAAGAAAGACAGCCACTCTTAACCCAAGCGCACCAGTCTTTATTCCGGTACCTTCGGTAGATGATGTCATTGAAGTACCCACCCCGACGGAGGAGAGTGAACCTGCCCAATGCTCACCCAGCCTAGTCTCCGATGAGCCAATGCCCTCTGAAGAAAGTCCTACTACTTCTTCTTCTTCACACTCGTCATCTGATGACCCAGAGGACAAGAGTATAACGGGAGAGGAGTCTAACCCTGAACCCCCAGTTCATGTAGCCAGTGGGACAACCTCAGTCGATACAGATACTAAAGACACCCCTATTCCCTATCCACGGCGAAATAGGAAACCGCCTCAATATTATGGTTTTGAAGAGCAAAAAGCAAAACTTCTTGAGCAGCATTTAACTATGCAACAGAGAGCTTTAGAAGTTACCAGTAGTTTAATTAGTGCATTTTATCACAAGGATTAGAATTGTTGAAGTCTTTTGATAGTAGGATACATGTCGAGGACGCCATGATTTAAGAAGCCGAGAATGTCGGACTCTGTTACACATTTCATATTAATATTATTATAACTCTTTTAGACTAGTCCGACGAAGATTTATTATTTAGACAAACACCACATGTGTGAGTGCATGGAGGTAGAATTGAAGACTTCTCCTTATCAGTCGTAAAACAAACGATCGTTAAACCACGTCCTAGAGTTACTGTTCCCACGGTTTCTCCTGACCACAGCACATTAATTGCCATGTCCGGAATTTCCCCCTCTCGCAAGCTCAGTAGTTTCTTTGTCTTAAATAGTTTGCCCAAATTTGGTCGTCTTTGCTGACCACGAAGTTATTTTAAAATGTAGTCCACTAGTCTTTTTTTGTGATTGGTTGAAGCTCATTTAGGACATCATTGTTTTAAGACTTTGACCAATCAAATAGTTATTTCTGTCCGAGTGCGTGACCAGCCGGGTTTTTTAAACCCATGTTTCGCTCCTGGCTCCTCAGAAGCGAGAACGGCCTAAGATGCTAAGTCAGAAAAAGTGTCCCGCTATACACTTTGTCTTGACTTGATTGGAACGCGACGACTTTTCCCTAAAAGTGGTTCCTAAACTATTGCATCCCTTTTTCACGTGCTCTGTTGATACAGGTAAGCTACTTTTCATGTTATTTTCTATGTATAAACTTATTCCTTAATTGTATTTGATTATTGATTGATTGATTGTTCAACAAGGTGGTTGAAAACAAACTCAAGATGGATGGAACAGTCCAATATGAGTTTCTAAATAGATTGTTTGAACAATGCTGTTAACTGTTTTTTGAGATGTATAGGATCACTAAATAATCTTTGTGTAACCTTTCTTATTGCTCACTACGTATACGGAAAAGCTTTAGGAGTTCCGTCCAATTACCGTTAGATTTTTGTGTTGCTTATATCTTTGATTTAGTTGTATAGCATTTTATTGATTGTAACAATTATACACTCGTATCTATTATTGTCGTTTATCAAGGCGTTTCATTTCTTGATAGAAATCCATTTAGTTATTGGAATACTTAATTGAAGCATTCTCTGATTCAATCCAAGTTATCAAAACTAAACCGTTTATTGATAGCCATGATTCTATACTTTTGTCGAGACTTTCAAACACAAGTACTGCGCCTATAATTCTTGGCTATACTTATTTTGTCCTGAGATAACCTGTTTATAGTATAGCATGGTCATGCACATTATTTTCAACTAGTAGATTATACGACTGTTTGCTGTTTGGGATTATAAACAATTGGGATCTTTGACCGGTTGACCACCTATGTTCCGCACACATACACACAAAGATCTACGTTGAGCGATATCCTTGATATGTTTTATTCAATATTCCTTTTCGAAGCCCAAGTGTTTCCACATGATTATTATGTTCCTGAGAGAACATGTTCCAGTCGCCAATTTCATTGAACGAGTGATATTTTGTTTATTATAATTAGTTAGACTCAATTTTCTATGGTTGGTTGTATTTTGCATAATTGATTGATATAGAAGCGAGAACGTCCTGAGATGCTAAGTCAGAAAAAGTGTCCCGCTATACACTTTGTCTTGACTTGATTGGAACGCGACGACTTTTCCCTAAAAGTGGTTCCTAAACTATTGCATCCCTTTTTCACGTGCTCTGTTGATACAGATGTACTAGCCCCCCAGGTCCGCTTTGGTAGATATGACCCGGTTCATCTCTCCACCTTGCCCCGCTTCTCAACCCCTTTCATCGCCTTTTCCTGGACCTTGAGGTTGTCATCTTGGAGCCCATCTGAGTGACGTGTACCTTCCATCCCCAGCCGTAGAAGTGCAGATAAACCCAGCTAAGATCTTTACCAATATCCATGTATTTTCACCGATGTATTTTTGTATATTTTATCAAGTGTTAGATCGTATTCCATTTGATGATAATAACTTCTAACTGAAGCTATTGTATTTTAACCTAGACTTGTATTTATCAAATTCTTTATATTTCAATTGCTTGTTTATCATTTACATACTGTTGTTGGCATTATTCGTATGAACCAATAATAATACGGTGATTCCAGTTGGAGAATCAACCCACATATATAGCTGTCCGTTGCGTTTATTTACCGAGCAAGTTTCCCTTACACAACATAGAACCGATCGCAGGCTCTAAATTAATAGAGGTAAAAACCTGTGACATGAACATTTAGTCAATTATCTTTACGTGTTGGTCTACATGATGTAATATTTTTTTCTTTTAAGAAGTAATGGATCTGGGATGGACAACGATGAGATTTTTCTGACTGTTTCGACCACTTTGCTCAGCAGTCTTCAAACAATGATTCATCTTTAAATGTTATTCATTATTTTGATTGAAAACCCCAGTATAGCCATGATTTCTGGACCGTTCTTTAATTCATGTGATACTATACACAACCTCCAGCAAATTGAAGTCGATTATGAGTTCGGACTACCCAAACACAATACAACCCTCAACCCTTGCAGGCACACTCTATGTTAAACATTGTTCAACGGCGGTATTACTTTTAGCCGAAGGATCAATATAGCATACATCTCCAATGGATCTTGTGGTTGACGTAGCAAATTCATGTCCCTTACCCCTACTGATGATATGACAAGTTTACCCCATGAGGTAGGGTCTTCGCATTATTGTATACCAAGAAATCAATAATGTGGTGAATCAATGCGGTCCATGTGTGGTCATATGAACCAATTCCGAACTTCCGCTGACATATTTTTTCTGTGTGTGTGTGTGTGGTTGGCATGCATCGTTAAACTTGTTTGTCTGTTCATTTCGCGTTGGACTTTATTATGTTATCAATAAACAGAAAAATTGAAAACATTAACCTACGTAGTTTGTCGAGAATGTTCAGCAATTTCAAATTAGTCCAGTGAGATTCTATTCTTGTCTTCCTTGAATGTTCCATTTTAAAGGTCGCGTTCTTTTTGGGTAGCAACAGTGATAATAGACCTTATGCATTGACGTCACGAAGCCGCCATCTTAGAGGTAAACTGATGATGAAACAATGGAAACGTGCTGATTTGTACGCACGGCGCACCGGACTGGCCAATGAACATCTTCCTTTTGACCTCTAGGCGAGGGCGCCCTACTCAAATGACGTCACATGCATAAGGTCTATTACAGAATACCTTTATCCCAAAGATGCCAGACTATTTTGTTTTGAGAAAATCAAGATGGCTTCACCCTTTATAGTCCAAAAAGATGGTATCTCGCCCAATCCAAAGGTCAATGACATGACAGATAAAATCAAGTTGAACAGTTCTGTACATGTAAAGCAGTTGTCAAAAATGACTTCCATTGCAAGGCGTAATGGCTTGACGTGAGTAAAACACTCCCTTGTGGTATTCAGGCCGTATCGAACTGCACCCAAATGACCAATTTATTTTGCATTTTGAGCAGTTTCACTTTGTTGGAATCTACGGTATATTTCTTCCATGAATCTAACGCATTCTCCTGCATAAAACGCACCCAAATCACTCAACTTAAATGCCGAATGTATTAATATATAACAATCAAAATTCCATGACAGCATGTTCAAAAAAAATGTTTTAATCGTCAATGAGCGAATATGTAACGTGAATTTTGGCATTATCTTTTAATCACAAATTTTAATTACATTCTATGCAGCCAGTGTGAAATACCCGCATCAATTGTGAATAGCACAGTTTACGGAAATCGTGACACTCACCGTATAATGCCGCTACAATGTGTGCAAAGTCTGTCCTTATTTAAGAGCTTTTCTTTTTTTGCATTATGCTGGTATTGCGAACGTGCAATTGTGCCAATGTGGGTGGCCACAATCCCACCACATTTCCCTCTGCTTACATCACAAAATTGTGTCCATGAATGTCTAACCCTTTACAATTACAATTTAATTCTAAACTTAAATTAGTCCTCTGGGATCAACTTATCACATTCCAATTTCAAACATGGTTGTGCAATACAGTTGACACATTCAAATACCCGCGCTAAACGTAGACAAACGGGATTCGGCACTGCGATGTTCCAGAATGACCTTTCTTTTTTAACAAACATATTCACGTTCAGCAGAGGTATGACTAGAAGTGTTGTTGCTCATGGAGTAAAGGTTTATACAATTTATGCATGGAAGTCCCCTCGTTCCCAGATGAGGAACTGTTATTATGTCGAACTCACATGATTAGCCATGCGGACTATATTGGTCAAAATGGCAATAAAGAGAAATTGTCTTCGACCTCGACTGACTATCCAATGAATATATTTCCTAATCGATCCCCCAGCTTCAATGCCGATTGGCTTTATTTAAATCTCACATCTTGGTTCCCAAACTAAGCAATTAATTATGCTATAATAAAAATCACAGAGAGCTCTCATTGCCTCGTCACTTATGACAAATGCAAAACTTAACTCGTCTTCAGGGTTCTGAAGACGAGCAGTGTATGCTTTTCGAGAACGCAACAATAGTATTTTTCAGAGCCAACACTCCCCCCAAAAGAGAAAAATGGCTGTACATGCAACTTCCTTGTATTAGTTAATTAAATCCTCACCATGCAAAGCTTCAAACTTCACTTTCTCGTCATTGATGGCCAAAATTAAATGAACTGAAAACACTTCCATCGTGGTTTTTCATTATTATAAGCTGTGTCCGAATCGCCAGCTATGGCTGTGGCTGTTGCTAAGGATGTTGCTAAGGGGCAACCGATGCTTCGAACGAGCCTTAGCCAGAGCCTCTAATTCGGACACGACCTCAATCATTACGATGGGTCCTTACCACGAGCTAATATGCTAAAATAAAACATGCACACTCATATAAATAAAACATGCACACTCATAATCCTTTTGCTTATTAAAACCGGTTGCAATGAACCGATAACGGCGACCCGCAACCCCAGAAGTTTGTAGTTAGCGAACACGAATGGTGACAACACCAATATCGAATCGGTCCAAATTTGGATTTGCCTCATCGAGTAAGATTAATTTGAAACTTCCTAAAGGCAATAATGTGCGGGAATTTTCTTTAAAGGAACGCCTGAGTTCAGCTCACTGCGGAAGCTGTAAGCTCGCAGAAATTTTAAGAAGTTTGCGTTGGCCGCCATCGCTGAGGTCAAACAATGGAAACGTGCACGCGTGTAAGCGCCTCACACAACTCTCAGCCAATGATGTGTCTGCATTGACCTCAGTGAGGGCGCTGTTTGTGCTTGTGACGTCATGTAGTGATCTTTGCCGTTTTGAATTCGGAATTTAATTTTAATTACGATTTTGTTTTGTCGATGGAGTTAATTTATTCCGAAAAGAGTGCATTTTCAAGGTGGTTGAAATAATTTTAATTACGATTTTGTTTTGTGGATGGAGTTAATTTATTCCGAAAAGAGTGCATTTTCAAGGTGGTTGAAATAATTTTAAGTTTCGCAATTCATGTCTCTTTGGAAACGGCCCTCGTGTGGAGGGCTATGTGGAATACTGATTGCAATGTTGAATATAAGGGTCTTTGTGTAGATTATCATCGTGTCATCATTATCATGTCTAGTATACTTTAACAGCTGTTTCGTAAAATTGATGTAACATTTTAATTTCGGAATAATTATGGTTGTTGCACATGGTGAGCCTATAGATCGCGAGCAGTGAAATAAAATACGCTCTTGGCGTCCGTACGTCTGTAGCAATTATTTATTTAGGGACATGAACTAAAGAAACAGGTTCAGGGCGCTTGTCTATACGGAACACTAATTATTAGTTGGATGACCATGACGTGAATGACCTGGTCACTCCTGACTTTTATCCAAGGTAGCTGTCACCTTACAAAACAAATACATTTACAAGCAGGGGTACCCAATCTTTTTTGACTTCAGTTCATAGGCGGTTTCTCTTGTTTTAACTGTTTCCTCCATCATCATACTTCAGTGCACATTGACCCGGTTTCAGTCGACGCGTGTTCTTGAGATTACTCTTTGGCAATTAAGGTCTCGAATTTTAGTTTATGCATTGAAAGTACACCAATCCTAAAATGTTTGATGATTTTTATGTCCTAATTAACCTTGGTTAGTTCTTGAAAAAATATTTATGACGATGAAGAATTTCCATGAAAGTTACATAACACGGGAGGACAAAAATCCATCTTCATTCCGATAAATCGAACTGTGTCCTTTGCCGGGTTTCGGCAGCTTCTCTTCTCGACAAGTGACAAGTGATCAGTTATTTTCCGGGACGCGTCGCTTGATTCATGTCGAATTCCGTACCTGACTTACGAAGTGTAAACCGCCTCTTTATTTGCCTACCAAACAGCGTGAAAATTACCAAAAGATAAGGCCAGTGTAATAATGGTAGTAAAGTAAGCAGGTGGCAGGCAAACAAGAAGGTGCTGGAACTAAATTGATTCCCCTTGGATCGGGACTGTATCGTGTTTAAACCATTTCTACCTTGGCCTGAAGGCTAACTTTAGTGCAACGATAGCCGAATTTGTGGCTCAATATGACACAAGTCTTATCATATACTCACACCCGACACATGCACGCTCGTCTATCATACAGCTACAGTAGATAGCACGCCACGTTGATGAATTAACCGACTCGCAAGTAATCAGTGTGGGTATGGTTGACTGAGGGGGAAACAAAACAGCACCGGTTACCTCCGGGCAAGACAAAAGACTCATGAAATTGCCTGATCAAGATTGAAGGCTAACTTCAGTTCCTAAATTTGATGTATGGGTGTCGAATAAAGAATATTATGTATGTGGAACGCATAGGGGCGGATTTGTGCAGTCGCAAGAAAAAGAGATGGTGAAATGTTCAATTTATTGTGTGATGTGAAACGAATCTTGGGGTATCATTTTGACAACTCTAAATTGTTAGGTGCTCACTGAGAATCGAGTACGGCAGGCCTTAATAGGTATTTTGTGTTTGCTTCAAAAACATCTCATACAAAAGTGCCATGCTTTCATTTTATAACTCTGGGAGAATACTCTTTGCAAATGCCCACTGAACATCCACAAATAACGTATTACGGGAAAAACACTCGAAGCAGTGCAAAAGTCACTCACGTACCTATTTCTTTCCTCCGCATTTCATTGAGCTCTCTGAAGCCTCTGGACATAAGAAAAGATAAAAAGCAGGGTTTTGTAAGTGTTGCATGGACGACAACAACAAAGGGATAAGAGGTCAGACGCTCTACATGGGGAAAGACTACGCATAACTTTAGGATGCCTCATGCGAATATTTGAGCTTGATCGTACGTGATTCTGAGAACAGAAAATAATATAGGTCTGATGAATTAGACACCAAGAGACTGTGGCGCACATGTTCACCATGTCCTCTGGAGGACACGTGTTAGATACCAGAGGTAAAAAATGACAGACTAATAATTGTTACAGGTCCTCCTTGAGGATCGGTATGAAATAATTGGCTGCTGTTACTGAGATGGAAAGAATACACACGTGTAATCAAGTGATGACTGGGCAAGGTTAGACCCATACTGAAATAGGTCAAGAGTATCTTCTGCTAACATCCTGACAGTTTCGTCTGTAAGGAAAACTATTTTTACTTCTGTGGAAGAAAGGAAGGCTGGTCGAAATACAACCCTTACTCTTTAATGTCATTTATTACATTCCTCTCAAGGCACTGATTGTTAAAATGTGTTTTCAACTGAAAGTCGTGGTTGGTGAACATGTGCGATACTAAAAGGCAAAAATGGTATAATATACTCGGTTTGGGGAAAAGAACTGAAATAGTTACGAAGCACAATGGTTTTTACTCTAGAATAAAATGATGATACAATTAGATGCATGTGAGGGAAACCCTGCAGTGCATGCCTTTACAAGGTATGTAATGCTCTAAATCTTTATGAGTGACACACGGCATGTTTTTCTTGATCACACGCAAATAGTTAGAAGTTTCCAATAGTTAAAACGTGTTACTGATTGTAAAGAATGTGGGTTTATTGTGCCCTGATTATTTTCCGGTTGGTTTAAAGATGCTGTATACGTTTGGTAATTGGAGCCTACTGATTGTGTTAATCCTATATAAATGTAGGTATATACAATAAAACTAACCTGTGAAAATTTCACTTCAAAAGGTGGTCGCGTTTTTGAGATATCACCGAAAAACCGGAGCGAATATTTCCACGCAGGAAGAATATTCCCTATAGGAATACACAATCTGAGAAGCATTACGGCCGTAACGCTTCTCAGATTAAAATTTTTATGGGATAAAAAGTGATATATTTGTCCATAACCGTAGTACTTCGAAGTGAAAAGTTTCTCAAAATGCATTATACTTCCCAAAGCTGCTGTACTTCTTACCATGTAAATTTTTATTGCCAATTGTCAGAGTCATTACCAAACGTGTACAGACCCTTTAAAGGAAGGGTGTTTTGGGGTGTGTTTTTTAAGTACATCCCTATGCTGTTATTTTGGTATAGAGTACCTTATTTCATACATTCTTTTAGTTTGCATTGAACACAACATTAAACAAGATTATGTGGTCACGTTTCAGTACATTTTTTTAATGTAGCCTCTATTGGTATTTTGTGCAATGATGATTTGCGGGTCTTCAAAATGTTATTTCTTCCATTTTGAAAGCATTTCGGAAAGAAATGTCTCTTGGGGAATTGGAGGAACTTTGTGGTCAGTGAGCTTTCAGATTTAATCTCATTTGGATAATCACCAATTCTGCACTTAGTCGTTAATGACTCCCTTCTCAGATTATTTCTCTCTTTAGCTCAATCAACTTGTCTGGTAAAACCATGTCATGCAGTCTATCAGAGAATCAGCTCTGGATGTATCCAAAATGAATGAATGAATTTATATGTCACTACCGTAACTATTCTGAGATTTATCTGCCTTTTAGCTAGGCAAGTTTGACGCTGCCTAATTCACGATGAACATAATCTACATGCGTTGTAAAAATTTACACCCAGTCCGACAAGTGTGGTACCAAACTATATCCGAGAATGCAGAGTCGATGACATCTGCTCAGCTAGACAACTTATTAGAGCTCGTGAAATCTTCGACATGAGTATTATTCAATCTGTGGTATTGTAATCTTGTTTCGTCGGAGATTGATCAAGACGATATCTCAACACTTTGTGGAATCGTGCAGGGTCTTTGATGGAACGTGAAGTTATGTGTTGTTTCTGTAGCGCCCTCAACGCACAGCCAACAGAACTGACACAGGGAGGCCTGGGAACCATTATTTGACACTTAGTCGTTTCTGTCATTTAAAAAATATATATACCATTTGTTAATACATCATTGTAACAGATGAGCCACTGCTTTGTGCGATCATTTTGCCTTCATTAATTAAGGTAAAAATAATCTGTAGATGAAAGTATATTTGTGTGAAATTCTATATAAATTGCAATTAGGATTGTTTTAAAGGTTTAGTATACAGCTACGGTTCAAATGCTATACAAATTCGCATACCTCAAAGTGAAATTGAACGACGGTTTCAGCTGAAGAGTCAACATCTCTTTCATCTGAATTCATGAAAGTGGCTGCTTTTTTCCGACAATGACCGGCAACACCTATATTAAGCTTGGAGAGTGGACATAAGTGGAATTCTGTCGTTCGCAATAAGTTGCTCTCATAATTCAGGCAAAGCCATAAAGTCAACCTAGCCTTCCGTAACAATCTGTGTTAATTAGCACCAGACTTTGTGCCTTTAGTAGTGCAATCTTAAGTGACTGCACGCCTCTTACACGCCAGAAGTTGCAAGAAGCCGCAACGTCTTCAAATTTCACAATTTTTTTTTTTGGGGGGGACCATCAAACCATCTCGACTGAAACAAACCGCAGGAAGATATTAATTATCTTTTTTTCCATGGCTTGGTATAATTATAACAGTGAGTTCCTCCTTGCACGCTTCGTCGCTCCAGAAGTTTCAGGCATGGTGATCTGATTACAGACCAATAATCTTGTATTGCTATGCATCTTCGTGTATCTTCTTGACGTGTATCAGCTGATGCACAAGGGGGTGTATACAGCAGTATAACACTATTTTTATTTATTTTTCCCGAGAACCATGTCTCATGGGCACCTGCAACTGCAAAGAAGCCAATAATGAAGCATGGTAGGTACTTCGGTCATACATTGCAAGCAAACAATCTGACATTGGCCTAGATACGGGAATCCCTTTGTTCATTCCTAAAAATCATCATTAGAAACGTCGAGACCAAGCCAATGGCTCTACTCAAAGCCAACACTCCTCTAAACCCAGCAAAGATTTTCACAGGATTGTTACCTTCAATTTTTACTTGTTTATATCTGTTTGTTCCTTTTAGAGGTTTTTGATTACAAAGGGGCATTAGTAAATCACAACCTTCTCAAATAGACTTTATGCGCGTGACGTCATTTGAGTAGGGCGCCCTCAGCTAGAGGTAAAAAGAAGGTTGCTCATTGGACCATCCTCCCATGCACCGAGCATACGTGGACCCTTTCGAAACCACAGGTTGGGGTTGGGCATGGGCTCCGTCGGTTGTTTAGAAGACATTATTATTTTTATTATTTCTGATTTATTAAAACAATGTATTTGTAGCCCAGGGGCTAAATTGCTTTGGCAACGACATGCCCTTTCCTCACGGGCTTCATTCAAGCGGCATTATCCTAAGCTCAGGCCAAATCCGTATAGTTTCGAAAATGGCCTTAGATGTGCTTTCCCATTGTTTCATCAACGTTTTTTACCTCCAAGATGGCGGCGTGATGGCATCAACGCATATAGCCCATAAGGGTTGCACCAAATTAAATGAAAATTAATCCTGTAAAGTATCAGTGTTTGAATCGTTATAACAGTGTAGATTACTGCGTAGGAAGTAAAGTAACGATAGCACGACACGGGGATGACTTTAATTCGTTATGAAACCCGAGAGTTATGAAAATAAAAACTGATATTGCTACAAAAAACAAATGATGTAACTAGAATACGGTGCGCACTGTTTGTTCGAAACGGTCAAAATTCGACCGGTTACTCATGTTTTATGACACTGTCTGATGTGAATCAACACATACTGTGAAGAATAAGATCGCACAGTATCGTGATGTTGTTCTGTCGAGTATAGTATTTACGAAAATCTACACCGTGAGTTGAATTTATTAGTAATAATTTATATTTTACCCGCAGTCTTCCACAACTTTTTTTTATTTTTTTACACTGTTCTAATGGAAGTCATGAAAACTAAAATAAAAACAAGAATGTATAACACGCGCCAATTTCGTTTAATTTCCCTCCAGAATTTTAGGTAAATTTGCGTATGTTTTGTCCGCAATTAATAATAGAAAAAGCCTCGTGAATAATTTGGACGAAATGTTACCATTAGCAACTTCGCGTGGCACAGTGGTATTTTCTCCCCCTGCAAATTGACTGTCATTCCTTGGTTTGGGATCACTGCACTTCTCATCCGGAAAGCTTAATCAACCCATGACCGTATACCCTTTGGCAACGACGTGCCTCACTCTTCAAAATGATATTAACAAATTAACAACGGCTGATGTTCAGTTATATCTATAGCTATTCAAATAATAGGAAATATCAGAACGTACACCCCAAAAAGTTGCTAAGAACAACAAATTTTGCTTTCCAGAATAAGGTTACCAGCCAATGTCACATATACCATTTAGATTTTATATTTGTAATTGATATTTTTGTATGTAATTTAAAAAAAAAAAATTATGTCGTATTTTTCCCTTATGGGTTTTTATGGGATCGCCTTAAGATAGTGAATATTTTTTGCTTTTTTAAATATCCGCAGGCTTGCTTGTTCTCTGTTCTCTGTGTGCTGGCTGGAAATAAATAAATAAATAAATGAATATTAGGCCTACTGGTATCCTGCACATTTTTTCTCAGCAGAAAATTGTTCAGCAGTATTTTCTGCTCGAACAGCCTTATGAAATTGGGCACCATATTAGGAGTATGCTATCAACAAGATGACAAACTCACTTTTGTGACAGTTTAAAAATTTATTTGGAATTTCGCCACACGAGGTACTATACACTATAGTGTTACATTTTTCGTTGAATAATCTCTTTGTTACGGTTTATTATGCTAGTTTTATGACGTGTCGGTTTATGTAATTGCTTTTACATCACACAAACATGTATGCCAAATGAATCGGTGTAAACAGTACTCGTTTTTGCGTTTAGGGGAACAAAGCGAAATCATTCCTAACCACATTATGATTCCGACATTATTAACATGTTCCCACGGAATTGTTTACACTTAAGTGAGCACTTGTGTACATTTCAAGTTTCAAACAATAATAATCATAAAGTTGAATATGAAGTGTGTAAGAATCCATTTCCCTTCTTTGTTGTTGTTTACACTTCTTTCTGATGTCCTGTGCCTTCAATGTTTGGCTCTAAAGTATCTTCTAAACTAGATAGTGCGTTAAGTTAGCTGCCCTTTAATTTTCTGTTGCGGCTTATTTTTGAATTTGAACCGGTATAATGTTTGCCATTTTATAAAGTCGACGTCCTTGCCCTTTCTTTGTGTTTAAGTGCATACCTGCCACCGGCTGCAATCGAGGCATCATTTGATTCAAACATTCGATTTTTATTATATTCATTATCACTATTAATTAAATAAGCTAAAGATCCATAGGCCTTTTTGAGATATGGTGGACACTATAGATAGGTTGCAGTATGACGTAAATCGGCCATCTTTACGGGCAGTTTGGAACACACAGTCATGCGTTTCGCGTGAGAACGGCGTGCAGCACGCGCACATTTCACAAAACTCACTGCACGATTGGTCAGTGAACAACGCGGCTGCGTTAATAATTAGAGCGCTTGACGCGCCTGCATGCCAAAATGCAATTTGCCCGTAAAGATGGCGTCTACTGGGAACTATCTATAGGAGTGCTCTGTTTGGTTAGGGTGTATACAGACAATTGTACTCAATAGTATTGTGTCCACCATATCTCCAAATGGCTTATTTCGTTACTGTCAGGTAGAGGAAAATCGTTGTTGATGGCTGTCTGCATGAAAATTATTTATCTTCTAAGCGGTCATATCGTTTGCACATTATGTTTTATTTATGAAGACGTATGGCACACTGATCGACACGTTGGGTTGGTAAGGTTTTCAGAGCCATTACAACTCAAAAGAGATATAGGTTTGCCATGTTAACTAAATCAGTATTTTGTGCAGTTGTTTTGGGTTTGTTTTTTGGGGTTTTTTTTTTGGGGGGGGGAGGGTTTCCCCAAAATACAAATTTTATACAAAAAGACATTTGCAAACGAATAACAGTCAAAGCTTCAACCAATCTAATTTTGTGCCCTGTAATTTCAAGTTGTGACTATTGTTGTCGAAATATATAAACATTCAATGTTTCCGATGAATTTATCTGGTAAATTTGGGCAGTGACAAAACATGAGTATAAAAACATTCTCGTCCCAAGGCATGTCTTTAGGCATGATTTTTCGTTACTAAGGGGCAGGGTAGTTTTTTCCTTCGTAAAGGGCACCTCTATGAAAATGATTAAGAGTGTACACAAACATCTGGGCCCCAAGGCAAGGGCCAGGGGCATAGAGGCAGTGTTCGAATTTGGTGTGAAAATTCACAAGACCTCAGGGCTTGTAGCTCAAAGCTTTTACTGTCAGGCGGTTGCCTCTGCTGCCTCCGTGAAGTATCGGGGCTGTGGTTGCTTCCATCGTTATCCCTGGATTCGATCCCAATGTTGAAAAATACTAATAATAATAACTGCATTGCAATCGAAATGTAATTTTAATGATAAGTAATTTTATTGTTTGACTTTCAGACATAATCAAGGTGCTTCTGGAACACAGTGTACAACTGGGGGACGCCCTCTTGCGAGCAGTTGATGAACAATTTACCAATGCTGCACAGATGATCTGCGAATACATCAAGCAGAAAAATATCCCGGTAAACTTGTTTTTCAATAGTAACTCCCTTCAGTTACCGTACATTTCGTCAGGGTAAAGGTTTATAGGAATTATATTTTTGTCTTGTTGTACTTCATGATTAAATAGGAAGAGGTCCTCCGTAGTCATAAAAAAGTACACAATTTTAGGGCCAATAAAAGATTACATAAAATATAATATCAGTCCAGTTTTATAGGAAATATAACGTTTTAATCACGTGGATTCAGTGTCGGTGTTTTCATGAAACAAAATACATTACATATACCTGAAGCTTGGTCAAAGGTCCCTCCATTGTTCGGTATATTTTTGGAAAAACAAGGCCTAATCGAAAATCCTTTTCAAACATTTTACTATCTTTTTTCTACGAGCTCATACAACAAAATTCCCTAGCGCGTCTTTCCTCAGCTCTACAATAGATAGGTTTCAATATGACGTAAATCGGCCATCTTTAAGGGCAATTTGGAACACACAGTCATGCGTTACGCATGAGAACGGCGTGCAGCACGCGCACATTTCACAAAACTCATTGCATGATTGGTTAGTGAATGACGCGGCTGCGTTAATAATTTGAGCGCTTGACGCGCCTGCAAGCCAAAATTCGATTTGCCCGTAAAGATGGCGTCTACTGGGAACTTTCTATTCTGAATTCGAACTATAGTTAGCATGAATTACAGAATCTGTAATCAAATATTCGAGTCCAATGTTAAAATTAAATACAATCGCAACTGTTTCCAATACATGCAGCCATGTTGAATTTAACATAGAATGTGCTTACTTGGAGGGAGTCTTTTTTTAACGGAAGGGGGCGTTTTGTCTCAAGACATGTTTCCTTGGGGTGGGGTTAAGATGCGTAAATAAATAACATGAGACTCAATGTGTAGAACAAGCTTCTTTAAGATATAGTCGACTACAACCTTAATTTGATAAATTATAAACATGCGATTATAGAGGTAGGGTTGGGGGAACTCTACGGCTGATCTTAATCCTATTACAATGCATTAAAAGCCTAGACCTTGACCGGATGAAGTTGATCATGGTGCACGACTGTACAAAAAATGTGAAATTGACTAGCGGCAATTTATGAGTTAATTCTCACTCTTAAATCTACTCATTGCCAGACATGACGTCACATATTTAATGATTAATTCATGAGTGCAATAAACAGTCAGGTTCTCCTTCAGAACTATTTAGAGAACGAAAATAATTCAGGTAACGTTAAAAACATGGCTGTATTCAATGTGCATGTTACTAATTAATAGTTACTTTTAGTGGTTACTCTCAACGAGGTAACTACTAGTTAGTTAATAGTTACCACCTCTCAACAGAATAACTTATTGTCTAAGCAGTTATCAGTATGTAGCTATTCTTTTTACCATTTTAACTTTACTTGTATACACTGTTGTGGAAGTGGCCTTTTTACCAATGTACAGTGTGCTGAGACAATTGTACGGGGTGCACTTAAAACAATAAATGATCAGACTAGATTAGATTAGATTCTCAACTGGGACAAAAATTAAGCAATATAATGATGTTTCATTCTTCCTTTTTATCATCGGTTTTAGGAATTCCTCAACTGTCGAGCGCTGAATGGCGACTTCCATCCAGACATCACACCCATCGTGCTTGCCTCCCACCATAACAACTATGACATCATAAAGATCCTTCTAGAGTATGGAGCAAGGATTGAAGATCCGGAATACTATGCCTTCAGCACTCAGACCCAGACCCTCCAACACTCACTGGGCATGTTGAATATCTACCGAGCTCTAGCCAGTCAAGCCTATATCTCACTGACAAGTGCTGATCCGATCCACACGGCCTTCGAGATGTGCGTCAAACTACGGAAGCTTTCTATGAAGAATCCGGAATTCTCTGAGCAGTTCCAGGAGTTAGCTGGTCAGTGTGAGCAGTTCGCTGCTGATATTCTGGGTCACATTCGGAACCACAAGGAGCAGACTTGTATTTTATACCACGATCCTTACCTATGGGGCGCGTACGTCGAGGGAAATGGAGTCGGACCATATAAAGTCAAGATTGCAATCCATTATGAACAGAGAAAGGTTGGTACCATACAATACTGACTCAAATACTATACATGACTCAAAAAGGGGCCAGACCACCTTCCCTCTCAGCCTCGGTTTGGTAAACAAAATGTAATATTAGGGCCTACCACCGTTCAAATTAAATACGAAGGTCCTTAAAAAGTTAATAGACCCCGTCTATATGACGTCATGAGCTCAAACATCGCCCTCACTCGGGTCAAAAAAGACCTATTTTTTATTTTTTTTACACCAAAAACCAACAAGTACACAAAGCGGCGTGTGTGTGTATAGTATTGCAGATAAGTTTGTTTAGAGTTCACACGGGACAGTTAACTTAACCTGAACGAAAGTGCAAGTTGCACTTTCGTTCAGGTTTTTCCTTTAAATGGGGGAAACCCATACAATCAGCAAGAACCAAACTCTTAATGCAACCTTATTTCTCATCTAAGGTGGGATTCGTATGGAGCTCATTGAGGTGCAATATTCGAAGAAAGATGCTTTAAGCCAACCTGATCTCCAAACATCTCCTAGTGAGGTGTTGTGGCCGAGCGGATAAGAGCACCGGACTCAAGCTCTGGTGTTTCTGCTCAGCAGAGTGTGGGTTCGAGTCCCGGTCGTGACACTTGTGTCCTTAAGCAAGACACTTAACCATTATTGCTTCGTCCTTCGGATGACACGTAAAGCCGTTGGTCCCGTGTGTTGTGTAATGCACGTAAAAGAACCCAGTGCACTTATCGTTAAGAGAAGGGGTTCGCCCCGGTGTTCCTGGTTTGATCGACAGCATATTGCGCCACATGTAAAGGAAAAATGTCTCATACTTCAAAAAGTAGCTCCACATATATACCTTGCAGGAAAATACTGACTGCTGAAGCGCCTTGAGCGTCACTGAGTGACGGATATGAGCGCTATATAAGAAGCCACTATATAAACGTTATTAATCAGGGATTGTAATATTAACGACAAAAACCTATTCAGCAAAATCGCTTGAACGGTGTCATTGTGGCGACGACGGGCAACACTGTCTCCACACTTCCTTTTCATTGCACCTTTACTTATTCTGGCTGCTCTGCATGTTGGGGTCTTTATTGTCTTTGTAATACTTGGTCTTTTATTTTGTAAGCAGGTCATTTTTAATATTGTGGTACTACCGACCATGTTTTTTGTGTTTTCAATCCGAAGTAAATAAATTATTTTCTTTCCCCAAATTGTTCAGTTTGTTGCACACCCTCACTGCCAGCAGAGGCTTACCCAGCTGTGGTACGAAGGCCTCCCAAGGTGGTACGACACCAACTGGCTGTCCTCGTCCATCTTCTCCGTTCTCGTTGCCGTTTTCTTTCCAATACTTAGCATCTTGTACATCATCTACCCAGGGGGCAAGATTGGAAGCTTCATGAGAGTTCCCCATGTTCAGTTTGTGTGCCATACATCATCAGGTCTGTTTTTCCTCCTACTGCTTGGTCTTCAGTCAGCTCGACTAACGGATAATATTTCATTATTAGTAAACATGGATACTCGGAATGATGAACCCACGTTTACTGAATGGCTCGTCATCTCATGGGTTATCGGTAAGGTCAAGAGTTTGTTTATTAATGTTTTTATTCTATTTGTTTGATTTTTTTAATTACACTTCTTCACTGGCACAATACCCCCCCCCCCCAAAAAAAAACACACAAAAAAACAGGGAAATAAAAAGATACAAATATATAAAGAACATAGTTTATACAATAACATACATTATATAAAAATATCTTATTTAATTTTTACTTTTATTTTAAATCTTCGGACGCTAATAATATCTTGACCGGGAGTAGCCCAGGCGAGTACAACATTTTAAAAAAATTTCATCAAAAATATGTGTCTTCCATACGCGATCTTCTATAAGATCAGCCTACTGGTATGCAATGTTTTGATATTTTCTTATTTTATGTTTAAACAACACAAGACTCTCACCTACACATTATTTATGTTAACTTTTAAAGAACGGGTTTTATCTAAAGAAGAAGCGGTTAAAAGTGACATCGACCATCCACGAAACAATTTTTTTCATCAGGCGAAGAAGTTGTAGGAGATTGCAGTCTCTTCGATGCAAAATAAACAGATGCCATACCATGAATTATGTTCAGCACAGTCGTTAATCTCTTTTCTGCTAAAATAGTGTAATTATTGTATATTTCAGCAATAGTTGTTGGTACTGTTTCATTATTTTGTGTCTTGCATGACATGTGTGAAAGGAAATTGACCTCAAGGACCATTAAACTTAATTGAATTGAATTGAATTAAAGAGTGGAAATTTGCCCTATCGTGAAAGAAAACATGAAGAAAGTTGACTTTCTTTTGGGGTAAAGACGACTAAAAGACATGGCGGATGGACAACTCACTGTAAGAATTTTGATAGATATAGGTATTCAATTACAAATACGAGTCCCTTGAAATAAAATTAAAAAAATCTATATAACCAGCAAAATATTTGTTGACATGCACCAAATAGAAAATAACGATAATGTATACTGTCCAGCTCAACTCCGATGGTATTTGTCATTATGTTTTCTTAATTCGAGCTGCTTTGAACTGTTTTCTTTTGGGTTTCAGGTTTAACTTGGGCCGAGATAAAAGAATTATGGTACTACGGTTCAAGATATCTCAAGGACCGGTGGAATATATTGGATTTCCTAACCCTCTCTCTATACTGGGCATCAATCGCTCTGAGGGTTGTAGTTTACATACAGGTAGGTCTCTATTATAAAGACATCAAAATCAGCGGACTGAAAAAAGTCGAAAAACGTTTTCAAATATTTACAAGCGTGAGACTTGCTTAATCACAGTTTGCAACCACGTACTATATAATCGGTTGATTGATTATACAAAGTCAATTTAAGATGTCATCAATAATACATACTGACTTTTATAAGGGGCATAAAAGTTGTGTTTTTGTCTAAAGATGGAAAAATGGTTTTCGCCAAAAGTGGGCAACCTTGACGAGTGCAATTATACACTTGCTTGACTATGGAAATAAAAGGGCTTAAGTCCTACTGTTTTAATTGTGTATTATTTCTAACAGGCTGAGACCAGGAGGAATGAACTCGCGGTATATACCACCGAGACACCATTCACGACGACGAACTATACACTCCCTTATGACGATGACGACTCCCCAAACACACCTAGTGGAGAGATGCCATACAACACATCATTCGGCACTGACATCACAACCACTGGAGAACCCGTGAACTTGGAGCTTCTCTATCAATCCATCTTGACCATCTCGTCTAAAATTGAAGACTTGAAAGCTGATCGTGATGAAAACGACGAGGAGGTGGATGAGAAATTGGTGATGCTCAATAACATGGTCGTGCAAATAAATATAACAATGGATGCGTTCATCAAAGGTCTACAGGACGAAGATGATACTGGAGGGGCAAGCGCGAGAACTGGAGGCAACCCACAACGACGGAGGGGCGGTTCGGGGGCCAGTGGTCAAGGTTCCAGCTATTACCTCCTATCAGAATATATGAATGAAAATAGTACGGGGAGAACGAAGTGGGAGCCCTTCGATCCAATGTTGATCGCTGAAGGGCTTTTTGCAATAGCTAAAGTACTGAGCTTCCTGCGGCCTATTAGTCTTACTGTTATGAATCGACACGTTGGGCCCATGCAAATATCTCTTGGTGGTATGATGTTTGATATCACCAAGTTCATGCTCATTTTCTGTTTTGTCCTGTTCGCCTTTTCTCTTGGTATGAATCAACTTTACGGGTATTACTCCACAATTAAACAAAAGATGTGTGCAACTGAGGAAGAACAGTCTTGTAGGATGTATTTTAGCACGTAAGTTGTACTTTTTCTTTTATTTTAAAGATAAATTTGACCTTCAGCAACGAAGTCGAGTCAGAACACTTGTATTGATAATGTGACTACACGAATGGATACTTCAGATCATGTTTAACAAGACAAAGAAACAGCAATGTCTGAGTTTGAGGGTTTTTTATGACAATGACGACGGTGACAATGACAGTGACATTAACGAAAGAGACAATGACATTGACGTTACAAAAACAAAAGATCAATTTTAGAAGATTCTTGGTACGAAGAAAACATCTTTTTAAAGCAGCAATTGTGAGTTGCCCTGCAGCACCTGTTTCTTCTTATTTTTATGTTATTCAAAGAAAAACATTTTACCATGGCATCGATTTGCCCTTAATACCGTGTCCGTTCTTAAAGATACTATGCATATGACGTCATTTGAGTATAGGGCGCCCTCCGCTAGAGGTGAAAAGAATTAGGTTGCTCGCTAGATCATCCTCTACGCCACGTGTATAAACACATTCCTGTTTTCATTGTTTCATAATCGTTTAACCTCTAAGATGGCGCCCTGATCATAATACGTCAGTGCATAAGGTCCTTTATTTAAACGGCGGTAGACCTTTTCCTGAATTTCTGAAGTGAATAGCTTTTAGGATGAATAAAACAATAGAATGTTATTGTTCCAGTCTTCCAGAAACAATGGGGACCTTGTTTTGGGCGCTATTTGGTCTTCCTGATCTCGACATCCTGGACCTGAGACAAGCGAACCACACCTTTACAGAGGGTGTGGGTACGGGATTGTACGCTGTGTATCACATCATTGCTATAGTAGTTCTGATGAATGTACTGATTGCTATGATGAGCAATACGTATACTCGCATTGAGGTAGGTTTTTGATGGGCCTTTTTCTGGGGGTGTTTTTGTTTTTTGGGAGGATTATTTGTTTTATTATTCATTAATCTCGCAGATTATGCATCAGCTGCCAAATACAACAAAAAACAAACAAACAAACAAACAAAACAAAAACACACAACGACAACTACAACTACAAATCTTCATATTTTACGAAGCCGGAGACATTTTGCAGGAAATTAATGACAGAGGAAACTTTTGGAAAACCTAACACACGAAGTCCTCGTTGAAACATTTCGCAAACATGCGACCATTATTTTTAAGGAGGAAAACATTTTCTGTTGTGTAGATGTCCCTTTAAAGCCACCGTACAATGTCACATTACCATACAGGAAGATGCTGAGATACAATGGAAGTTTTCAAGATCTAAGCTGTGGATGACGTATTTCGAGGGTAGAGGAACCATACCACCCCCATTTAACGTCATCCCTACACCCAAGACGTTTGGGTACATCTTTAAGTGGATCTGGGATAGGTTACATGGAGCACAGTCTCGACAGGAGAAGAAGGTAGGCCTACTCATACAATTTGTCACACTTTGAAGCATTTAGACCACTTGCATTAATATGACGCCACGAGCTCAAACAGCGCCCCCATGATTAATCTATAGTAAATATAAATAGTCAGGTCTTGAGCCAAGACTACTCTGAAGTAAGGTACAAACATTGTGACTGGTGTTTGAGGTTCACGGAATCAGTGTTCTCAAATTGTTTATGAAAATGACCGATTAACAGTTACAACCTCTACTTTACAATTATTTACTTTTTAGGATAGAAACAAAGCGTTTATGGAGGAAAGAGAAAAGCAATATAGGGTAAGTTCCGAGTTTGCAGCATTGTGGTTTCTTCTGGCTCATACCCCAACTGAAATGCATTTATACACATGACCCCACTTGACCTCTACTTCCGTTCCAATTAGGAAGTTACTCCCACAAAAAAAGATCTGTTCACAAACTTGAAATATGTATACACCGAAACGTGAACACTTTGTATTTGTCTTTGTATGAAACATCAATGTAGTGCAAACTTTTAAAATAAATATTTAAGTCAAGATTCAAAAGTTCTCAATGTTTTTGAAACATTGTCTGTACTTAATATATTTATTTTTATTTTGAATCTTCGGACAAAAGTAAACATAGGCCTACATTTAAAATTGTCCGGGTCAAGACACAAGTTTTTAAAAAAACTGTCATCATAGATGTGTCAGACCCAATCAAATCCTCTACTGCCAAGTTATATACAAAAAAACAAAATACAAAATGTGAAGCAAACGTGACTTAAGGAGACAAATAGAGCCACAAGCAAAGCAAAACAAAAAAACTTGATTAAAAAGAGATTAAAACATTTAAGGAGCAAACATCAGAGAAGTACAGATTGGATCAAATTGGTCGGGGTCTTAGATTCGGAAAGTGCCCCCTCCCCCTCCTTTCAATTATTGGAAAATGTAATTTGACATTATTTAATGTTTTTATTGTCAGGACATCATGGGTAAGCTAGTGAGGCGGTACATCTTTGACGCTAAGAGGGACGACGAAGAAGGAAACCAAGAGCAATGGGTCAACCGCATCAAGCAAGACATCTCAGGCTTCAAGTATGAGATGTTCGAGGCCCTCTCAGGGATGGATTCTAAGATGCAAGACATGGAGACCAGGATAGCTACCGGACCACCTGATACTGCCGTCGGGACAGAGATGTTTCAAAAGATGCATGAGTTTGTCAAGAAACCCCTTTCACGACCAGACAGTATGGAGTCTGTCAAATCAGGGTGCGAGGAAATCTGTGCTGCCGCGTCTCAGGATTTGCTTGATTCTAGAAACTCCCATCTAAATACGTCACCAGTGTATGATACTGGCGAGTTGGAGGGACCTTCGTCCAACAACCGACACAAGCCCAAATCAACAACATTACCAGCCAATATTGCCTCGTACATGTACCCACCAGAGTGGGAGAAGTATGAACCTATCCGCTTCATTGATGAGGATCCAGAAGTGCCACTATTGGGAAGTCCAAGAAACAGCATCAGCAGTAAAAAGAGGGGGAGTAGTCGACGAAGACGAAGGCACAGTGCCACTCATCTAAATCACATAGGCAGTATTTCACGCAATAATAAAGACGTTGTTGAAAACATGCTGGAAAGCGCCACCAAGGTTTGACCAATCCCTATCCTCCTCATTTTTAACCAGCTTGTTCAGACAATTTTGAGGAGACGTTTCTCTTCTCGACTGCGCAAAAAGGTAGCAGTAATGGCCTCTTCGTCAGCAAGATTAAGGTCATCCTTATATATTTAGGTTATTCATGCTAAGATTTTGTATGTCTAAATACGAGGAAATTGTAATTTTAACAGATTTATACCTTATCTTGTTTTAATGCATGTTCCCCGTTAACGACTATTCTATTTATAAGCATTAGTTCTTTATATACAAGAGTAGTTTGAATTATTGGCAGTATGTAGGACTTATTCCTGTAATTATTAAGAACTGATTTGTGTTGGTTTAGATGTCGTAATTTAACGTTCGTTTGAAATTTGAGAAGCTGAGAATAATGTTTATGGTTGTTTCAGGCATTATAGATAACAGGCAATCAGTGAGTAAACATGACATACATGTATGTCATTATTTACATATTTTGTGAAAGTTTTGATGACAAATGTTATTATTTGAAAGAAAAATTATACAAACTGAAAAAATAACTATCGAATCAAGTAATAAAATTCGCAACTATTAACCGTATGCATACCCATTTATTTAAACTGAGGTGTAAAATGGAAGAGTTTGAAGAAATTCGTGTGTTCGTAAAGCAGTGAATCCATCTCCGTGATGACGTAATAATTACCTAAATTAATGAATTCACTTCTTCTGAAACTGTAAAGTAACGTGCACAGATCAAACACTTCCAAGGTATATATAAGAAAAGTATGATGAAAGACCACCGGGTTTGTTGTACAGAACATTTATCACTCATCAGTACGCGAAGATATTGTTGTTTTTTAAGTTTTCACCGTGTTGAACTTTTGATGAACGTTTTTCATACCATTATCAAGTTTTGAGTAAACCTCTTCAATCTGAAGTTAAGTGGAGCGAGATAATAGACACGGTACAAAATCTATTCGATGATTGTAATTTGTCTTATAAAGTTTCAATGATTTATTTGCTCCACGTCAATTTGTAGAGTCGATATTCTAAACCTATTTAATGTAGACTTGTTATATATATAAATAAATATATAAATATTTCAATTATTTGTAGGAATAGCATACAACGGTGTTGCTTGTGTATTTAAAAACTACCTAAGTAACACAAGTCCTTTGCAGTACTTTAAAGACAATACAGAATCACAGAATTCGAATTTTCCAGCCATTTTTTCAGGCTAGTAGGCAATTAGAGGCGATTTCTAACAGTAGATTGTCAGTGTGGGTAGATGCTACGGGAACAAGAGATTTGGGAGATCGAGGTAGAAATTGTTAATTTGTTAAACTTGTATAATAAAGTGACTTGAAATAAATGCCTATTAACATAATATAGAAGTGCATACACTACATCAAATCCTAAAACAAATCAGTATGATAAGGCCGTAATACTTTCGAAGTTCAAGGTTCGAACGGTTAATTGTTGCTTTTCATTCGGAGGTTTGATTTGTTACGTTCTCTTTATTAGGTGATATATCTTTACAGGTTTTAAAATAACAACAGATGCAATCATATTTCACAATATTAAGAGAAATAATTTCAAATTTCTGCTCCTTGAGATAATTTTGTTTTATCCAAGGCCTCGGTTTGTGAGACTTTATCTATGTATGGAGCATTTTCAAGATACGTGTGTGGGTGAATTTTGTAAACAATGTGAGAGGTAGCAGAGAGAAATAATCGAAGTATTTAAAGAGGTAAAATTCTGCCCAAACAATTCCTGGACTTTCGGTAAAGTATGACCTCTGAAGTAAACCTACAAATACGGGTGTTGTGTTGGGTTGTTCGCTGACGCTTCAAACTTCTCTCTTTTGGGCGCACCATTAAAATTTATCTCCAATTAACAATGATGAGAGTCATTGCTAAAAAACAAATCTGTAACTATGGTCAAAATTATAGGTGGTATATTGAAACTACGCCTTTTGGTTACCCCGTGAGTTATATATTTCAAGGTGCTTCAAAATAATAGTGTGTACAAGAAGCTTCAGCTCGAGAGAAGTATATCAACAAGTATGATTTACGGTATTCATATCTGGAGAAAATAACAGCTGTTCTTTTTCACCGGGCAGACAGAAAAGAGTCTGAATTCAGCTAAATGTCTTAGAACTCTCATACCTGTTTTGAGAAATAAAGATGGATTTGGGGATTTTTAATAGCTATTACCGGTCTAATATTAACTTCCAGACACAAAATTGACAACAAATGGTCATTACTTTGGATTATTTCATCAACTAGTCTTCGATTCATGTACTTTTGAAAATAAAGTTAGGGAAAAAATAATAATGTTTTTGAAATTATATCGTAATGTCAGCAGCATTTTCGATTCAAAATGAGGAAAAGTATTAATTAATTTACAGTTTTAATTAAATTACATGAATTTTCTAATAGACCTTATGCATTGACGTCACCAAGCCGCCATCTTAGAGGTAAACTGATGATGAAACAATGGAAACGCGCTGATTTGTACGCGCGGCGCACAGGATTGGCCAATGAACATCTTTCTTTTGACCTCTAGGTGAGGGCGCCCTACTCAAATGACGTCATATGCATAAGGTCTATTTATTGCAGTTTATTGTTTGTGTTGGAGTTGGAGAGATTAGCCTAGTCCTTATAAATGGATAAATGCCTGTACCACTTTTAATTAGATGTTTAAAGGTATTATGTTTTTGTGTATATTAGCGTTCCTACCATGCATTTAACTTGATAATTTATTTTTAGTAACAAAGACGTTTATTCAACCTCCTCCCGGATACGATCCACATTTTCACCAAAATGTGGACGTATAACATGTGACAACATAGTGTGATTGTTAACGCATGGAGGATACTTCAACAAATTGACAACTTTCTATAGGAAGTAAAGTTATGAATCAAGAATTTAAGTATAACAATGTATAATCATGCTGTACTGTTAATTGGACAAGAATTTGATCAATATTGTTGTCCAACAAAACTATCTTCAAGCTGCAGTATCATTTCCCATAGACCTTGTCCACTCGACGTCACTGCGGTGGTGCGCCCTCACCAAAATGGTCAAAAGGCGGTTGCTCATTGGCCCATCCTGCGCGCCGCGCGTATAGCTGAGGCGTTTCCATATTTTTCTCATCGTCCTTTTACTAAGATAGCGGCGAGGTCACGTCAGTGCAAAAGGTCTATAAACTATCCTCATGAGTTTGAATTTACAATTTATAACAAAGAGGAGGTGTATCTTTATTAGAATCGTCAGTACGCTTTGAAACAATTGGCATTTAAAGTTATACTCACTTGGCCAAGTAAATATTACGTAAACTATAGTCGTCTCTATTTACTTTCTTTTTTCTTTTTTTGCAATTATACTGCTCTTCGTATCAAACACTGCATCATTCAGGGCTGTAAAATCTAAGGAACAATTTGAACAGACTTTAAATGACTTAAAGACGTTAGGTGAGAGTAAATGGTTGCACAACCTACCGATCAAATTCTGAAGACGGTGAATTATGGTCGTACAAATCTCAAGAACGCCAAGAAAACGTAACTGTAACTAAAGTGGTCACGCTGACTCCAATACGATAAAAATTATTCAACCAAATGAACCTACTGAATTTCACAAACAATCTCGAAGAAAAGGTTCTGCGTAGCCTTTTTCTCTTTCTTTTCCTTCATTAGATTGTCATCTATAAATGCAACAATGTAGTACTCAATCACGACAAAGGCTAAACAACATTTAACGTCACTTAAATAGCTCTTGGATTTACAGCTTAATTTACCATAATGGAAGCCGGTAAGATAACACTGCCTATAAAATATGCATGTCAGTTATACTCTTTGTAATAAGTGGGTTGCCTTCAAGACAAAGACTCTAGACTCATGCAGTTATTTTTCGGTATCGTCAAGGTTTTAAGCGAAGGCAAGATTTACTGATAGAGGAAAATAGTTGTTGACCAACAGACCGGCATTTTTTTCTAAAGAAAGGGGCGGTTCCGCTTCCCGTATACTGCACTTCACATTTAATTTGTAAATAGATAAATATTGAGGATTAAGGTGGGTTGGGAGAATGTCTAGGACGTTGTCATGGTAACAAGCCGCGGGTTCGGTTTAGAGTATGGTACAGAGACAATGTGGTGGTTATAAAATTTGAAGAAACATGCAAAAGTTTACTTTTCCTAGCAAAAACATCCCATGATTTTTCTTTAGCTTTCAGGATTATGTAAATTAACTGCTCGGGTATACTTCTTTCTACTTTCAGTTTTCTGTTGTAACTTTTGTTTTTGTCAAATTTATTATTAACTGTTTCGATCATCAACTGTAAACGAATTGTACAATAAGTAGTGGATCAAGGTTGTTTTTCTAAATATGTAATGGGTCTGAACAACTCCACACATTATCTAAGCAATTATTCGAATAAATATTGTACTAAATATTTATGAAAGTGTAATGCTTCTTACACAATGTATTTTGTCCTGAGTTTTTAAATCGAGTGTCACGTCTGTTTTTAATTAACTGATTTATAATTAAGGATCTACAAGAAGTCGATTGACAACTAATTGACAATTTTATGAAGAGTTTTGTCGGTGAGGTGCATTATTACAGTGCATCCCAGTGGACGTTTCTACTTTTTAAAGCTCCCATTTGTTGGCCTCAAAAACATTACCGTTTAAATTGAATATCGCCCTATCGCGGTTCAATCTATTATAAAATATATGTATAGATTGGCAGGTTGGTCGTGCAATTGTTCTTCCTTCGGCTGCTGTGTTCCAACAAGAGAAACAATAACAAGACCCATATAATCCACGTTTATCTCCTACCTATGACATTCCTTGCCTCTAAATTTGTTATATTCACAATTGTATTTGTATACATGCGATTTTCTTTAATTCAGAAGCGCTGCTAATGCTAGTGCATCCCATGGTTTTTTGGTAGGTTATTTCATCTTTGAAAAATGTACCCTGCACATTCAAGATGCAGGCGTACTCGTGAAGAGTCTTATTCAGGCCGCTGGAGGGCATGGCCTCTGTTGCCTCTGGTCTTGGCCCATTGGCCCTAGTGCGCATTCAAAGTTTTCCAGATTTTAAGATTTTCCAAATAAAAGGAAGAGCCCTTTGTAAAATGAAAATAACTTTGCACTCTCAAAGATGAAATTTCAGGCCTGCTAATTTACTGCATGCACAAAAGACAACAACTTAACGTGTCGATATAAAGAACATACAGCAAGGATGATAAAGATATTAGAATTAAGATAAGATAAGTGTTGTGGACACCTGTCACCGCGCAAACTACTGTCCTGGTACTACTGGTAGGACGGCAGTGTCTGTTCAATGGTTCAACCATGGAGGTAGAATTGCGGACATGACGGAGTAGTCCAACCTGCTGTGGGCTAATTTACATTAGAAAAACTATTTGAAAAGAGTCTTACCTGATTTCTTGACTGTACAACTGATTCTTTTCCTCGCAATTCCCTTAGCTGTTTTCCTTCCACAGGCTCTGAGTTAAAGCTCTCTCTCTGCTCCACGATAAATTCCTCGTATTAACATAAATAAGATGAAATCAACACATATAGTACTCCATTATTGTTGTCTTTTCTTTGCCGGCTTTTTTTTGTACTACCCAAAAATGTGGCGTTTTTGTACTACCAAAAAATGTGGCGAAAAAGAAACAACACATTATCGTCTGCTAACAGAGGAATGCACACACCTGTGGAATGGGCGTCTCAACCAATTAAAACTGCTTTAAGTTAGCATTCGGTTTCTGCCGAAGTCTTTGCAAGAATGAAAACGATTCGCTGACAGTTCATTGACCGTTCCATTCTGTACAATGGGGAAGTATGTGATTTTGTATGATTATTCTCTGTGCTTTATATAGCGCAATTACAACATGAGACAATTTTAGGTATTCTCAAAAACCTTCCCCAAACAACTTTTGTTCACCAAAAAGTAAAGTTCGTGTAAATTAAGGTTATAAATACGGAGCACATCATGGTTTTTCTTGTAGCTCAACCCTACAAAACAATTTCCAATAGCAAACAATTAATGCTGGGTTTGTCGTGCTGGAACCACTGGCTGGAACCAGTGAAGTTAATGTCTGGTCTGTCTTTATCACTGGATGGTAGTACTAGTAGCATTTGATTAACGTCACAAGCCTGGTTTTTGCCAACCAAGGTTGGAAAACTATGGGAAGCCATAAATGCAAAGCAAAAAAATATTGACACAGTTCGTAACAAAGTTGCACAATTATTTTTCAAAAATAGTGTTGAATTTGTTGGAAACAAAGCAACCAATTATGGGATGTATTTATTGTATTTTAAGTATTTTTAAGCTTGCAGATAGATGCTGAATTTTGACACAATATATGTCAACACGAGTGCATGTTTTGCTAACATTCGGCCGTCCACGCCAACCAGCACGGTTTGTTTATCAACAATAATAAAAGGGTCTATTCGTTCCCGTTTTACGAGATGGAGTAATCCAACTTTCACGGAAATATAAATTGTGAAAATATTCTGATTATTTCTTGTTTCTTTTAATAAAGACATTTATCTTAAAAGTGAAGGTAGTTTACTGATTTCAGTGAGACAAGAGTTACACTGAATCATTTTACCATGCTGAAGTTAGTACTTGCTTGATGCCCAAAGCTTTCCTACAAACATACGGTTTCACTCTGAAAACGCCGCTGTTTTGTTTACAACTCATTTTTTCCTGGTCAACAAACCAGGCTCCGTCTCTACGCTAAATAAATACAATGACCACATGTCAAGTTCGCTGCAGCAGGTGTGCCACGAACGTGCAGTAGCGTTTACAATAGACCCTGCATAGACAGTGAATTTCTTATAAACTATACAACAAGTGGTGGGATGGAGCAGTTTATGTAAAGTTGCTAATTAGCCATAGACGACTGGCTAATAATCTTTTTGGATCATTGAGTTTGAGCACGATGTAGTGCCTGGATGTTTTGGGCTTCAAAAGTATAACATCTGGTATATATATATTAGGCATGCATTAGGCAACCTAGGCTAAATCAAAACCACTGCTTGAATGTGTAAATTGGTAGACTGTTCTGAGGTTTTCATTTAGAACATTCAAACCTTTTTTTTTAAGTACTTCATTTCATATGTTCTGGGTACAACTGGTACAATTGGATGACTTCAGTGACTTGAGTGACTAATCAACAAATAATTTCCAACACCAACAAACTTTAACAAGATTAAACATATTTCATGCCCTGCAGTTTGAAGTACGAGGGCAAGCTTTTAAAAAATTCACTTCTGGTTACAACATTGCAAAGCATTTCTTTCAGAATTGTACCCTCCATTTATTAATCTGTTGATGTACTTTGTACGTTTAAATTCACACTACAAATAATTATTGCATTCATAAGTCTAGATAAGCACTTGACATTATATCAGAACATCCACTGCATTTATTTTCTTGGCAGCACTTCTTTGGTCTTGCAAAGTGGAGTTTTGTCAGTTCCTTCCCGACTCTTGTTTTCTTGGCAACCCTTCTTTGGTTTGCAAAGTGGAAACACAATTAGCTCCTGCTGTACGAGCAGGCAGCAGGCCTGGAATTACAGTGAGGGCATGGCCTCCATTTCCCCCTGATCTTGGCCTTGGTGCCCCTATAAATGTTCCCCATAGATTTTCCATTGGAAGAGTGCCCTTCGCAAAATGAAAATGGCCTTGCCCTACCAAAGATGAAATTCTTGGGGCTGATTTCACAAAGAGTCAAGATTGATCTTAACTCTGAATCAATCTTAATTGCTAAGCAACATGTGATGTCACAATACAAATCACTATGGCAACATAGACAATGCATGTTAAGGTGTATCTTAGTGCTTTGTGAAATCAAGCCCTGGGCTGGTGCAGTTCGTGATTACATAATCTTGAATAAGATTGATAAATTTATAAATAAACACAAATAGCAACTTAAAAGAAACAAGAAGACACATTGACAACTGTATCGCTTTACCCACTGATTTTATATTCCTCCATTCACAGTGACAGAATTTTATTCCATACCGTATGTCGGCAAACAGGACAGCTGTAAAACCTGTGAATATATACATAATACATAATGTACACAACATCATGTATAATCTTAATTCTACGTATCTGCATATTTTGTTTCAAATCGATTAACATAAAACAGTCCTATAGTGTGCTATGTATAAGCAGAAAAAAAATATTTGCAGCACAAAGGTTAAGACACGAGTATTAAGCCACTAATTATTTTTACATTAATCCTTATACATGTATTTTGGCATTTAGCAATATGTACAGCATGTTTCAACTTTGTACGGAAGCGGATTATCATGGACTGCAATCTACTTGACAAACTTTCATAGGTGCTTGCATTTCACCATTCTTACTCACATATCGATTATCTAATCAATAAAGAGGTCGGTCAATCAGATTTATATTACTATACCTGCTTTAAAAGAAATACTTGGATATAGGAATCGATTGAATTAGCATGCAAAATGATTCACATGGTACTGTAACATAAAACACTGTAAAGGCCATGCAACACAAGGCAATTTACAGGCAATAAGTTCCATGTAATAATCTAGTACATGTAGTTAGACAAACACTGTTAGAAAAATGTCTCTCATGTGACCACATGTTTCTTTTTAAAAGTGCTGTGTCATCACGATCAAAGCAGGCCTGTGGCTGTATATGGAATGGACCCTTCCCACGAAATATGTAAATTGCACATCACACGTGTGCACTAACTCTATGGTTGGCAAAATGATTGAATGTTACGCCTTTTTGTGTTGGGCTGATGGTGGCGTGACGCAGACGTCTGCTTAGTGCACATCTCTATGGCGTTTGCCAACCTGTACGCATCTGTACGCATGCGTAAATGTAATTAGCATTTTTCATGGAAAGTGTCTATTACTCTCACCATGTTACTGTGCACGCGCCCTACCTTCGTATCATGTCTATCGAGAGCGTATGCGCGTGCAGTAACAGAGTGAGAGTTCATAATACCACAGGCCTGCTTTGATCATGAAGACACAGCCCCTGTAATTGATTTCTTCTAGGTGGCTTGTAATGATGTCCCCATGTCACAAGGCCCTAATACAGATTTTCAGTAACAAAGATCTTTTTTTTTTTTTCTTTTTTTTTTAAACCATCCAAGAAGTGACTGTATTGAAAGGGTTGAGACAACTTGCAATGAGAAGCCATTTTCAGTCCAATGTTTCCACAGGTTGCTAGACTGGAACTGCACATTGGGTTGTGCAAGCTACATTTGGATCAAAAATGACGTCCAGCAACCACGTGACCAAAGAAATCTGGTCACTCCATGTCCCAACACTCTCAATACATGGCTCTAGATTAGAATCTCAATGTCAAAATGCTACTGAGCAAGTTTATGTGCTAAGCAAAATAAATAACAGGGCACCAGTTGCAACAATGTGAATTTCACATAAGTTAAGCTGGTGACCGGTTTCTGCTAAGCGAGATATTTCAGTTTTTTATTTGCCAACTTTCTAAATTGGGACTTGATCAGAGAAATAAAGTTTACACGAATTAAACACTCGGTTGAATTCTCATGACAATGACATATAAACGCCTCATACAAAAGAGTTGTTTTACCCAACAAAGTGTGCCCTCCCCCCCCCCCCCACCCCCAACCCCAACCCCCAACCCCAACCCCCAACCCAGTCTGTGGTAACTTAACATCCAAATGTTTGCTATATCTTGCCCCATGCGATCCTTGGTCTGGTCATCATGCTACAACCACCACAAATCAATTGATACTTGTTGATATATGATGGAGCATGTTGTTGGCGTTTTCCTTCTCCATCATAGGTAAAATTACTTGTGAGTTGTTTCCATTTATTTGGCATTTTCTTCATTCATCAGGAAGAGAAAGGCTTTCAGTTCAAACATTTGGGTCTTACAAGAAGAATTACTAGTTCAAACAAAGGGGCATTCTTCAATTTGATTGATTTCAATCAAAAAATTTTCAGACCTAGTGCACTGAAAGTTTGTCAAGTATTGTACAGTAACCATTACTTAGTCTAATACACTCAGATTCAGTGATCACATTAGCATTACATCAACCTCATCACTAAAAAAAAGTGTCTAAATACACAACAGAAATTGTATTATTCACTTAAATAATACCAACAAAATCACTTTCCAAAATATTTCCATATTTCGAACATTACCATATTTCAGAGCATATTTTTCCTTTGTCAAATATTTTTAACTAGAGTCAGGTAATCTATGAGCCTTCAGATCTTAGCTAAAATGTACCGCAATTCACAAGTTACAAATGACTGTTACATGACTGTAAAAAATAAGTGCAGAAGGCTACACAGATCCTGTTAATCTAATCTTGTATCCATTCTAGTTGAAAAATATCTAAATCTTTTTCAATATGTAATATTAAATTTATACATAATATTACAATGACTCGTTAACATGTTTATAACACCTGCTCTTAATTAACCAAATCTTAAAGTTTCTTTCAACCTTTTGAATAGTTAAAAATATTTGTTTAAATAATACGTTAGCGCTGAGGCCTTATTCCATCCCGAAGCAGAGAGAGAACTATTGGATAAATGGCAGTAAACTGATGGTCATTTGATAGCTCAATAACAACCAAATCAGGGCAGAATTAAACGGATTGAATTAAAATCTCATCTTCATTTTTTTTCTTCTTTTTTTCTTCAATTTCTTTTTCCAAGGATTGATAATCTATTTGATGTAGTCTCAACAAAAATGCATAATTGTTTCAACTGCGGATATTCTACCACTCAATTAACAATGATCCAGATCTACTTTCTGGATGTGAGTGTACACCATGCCCGATATGTGACAGAGGGGTTCCCTCCGCCCCCCCAATATTCCCATACTCTAACATACTCTTCCCCTCTTGTACACAAGTAACCCCCACCCCCCCCCCCCCCCCCCTTCTGAAAATCCTCAAAAGGGTTCATGAGATTCCAAGAACACAATAAAGACACCATAGGAGGGGGGTACACCATGCCACAGAGCTGTTTATTGATAGAGTTGCGGCATAGAGGGACCAGCTTTCTTCGATTCACATGGTTGCTGGACGCCATTTTCGGCCCAAATGTAGCGCAACCCAATAGGCAGACTAGTCTGGCACCCTGTATTCGACAATGCATTTCGGGGATCAAAAAAAAGAAGAAGCTTCTAATCGCAACTTGTCGCAACTCTCTCAATACACAGCTCTGTCATGCCACATATCAAGCACTTAATGTGGGAGGGGGGCAGGAAACCCCACGTTTTGTTTTTGTTTTTTTACGGCTAACAATACTCTATCGAATTTCAATTTCAATTGTCATGTATACACCTTATCCCAATGAAGACTGTTAGCGTAAAAAAAACCTTCAATATTTCCAAAATAGATCTGTTCACTGTTTTGCCTTCTTTTCCGCAAAATGTAGTATGCATTCCTCTTGGAAAATTATTTTGTTTTTACCGCTGGTTGTTCTTCTGCCCACATTGTCAAATCTTATGATTTGACGTTTTCAATAAATCAAGCAGATGTGTCGACAGCTTCAGTCTTTTTAAAAACACTTATCTAAGAAAACAAATTAGATCTGCTAAAGTTGGTTATTTGTTTGTTTGTGTGCAAGTAAACAAATAGTTGCCCCAGGCATACTCACAAACACAGCTTAAACCTTAGAACAAGAATAGTATTTTTGCATTTCATTTGATTTTATATCAATGTTCAGGATTATGGGTTTTATATCTAAATATTTACTTCTTTGTTATAAAATATTTAAAATGACACAACTTTTGAAAAATAGTAATTTAAATTCTGAATAACTGGGGAATATTTTTTTTATAGATATTCTCAATAAAATTGAACTCATTGATCTGTGTTTTAAAAAACAAATGAGGGGGGGGGGGGGTAAATAGGAAAATTACTCTGTTTACAAAGAACACAATTCAAACACTTACAATCATTCTGATTCATCAAAAACAAACATGACACACACTATTAAAAAAAAAAAATTGCATTATTTAGATCCAGGGGAAAAGTAGTGTAACTTATGCTAACTACCACCTCACCTGTGGTTTCAGCCCCCCCACCCCCACACACCCCACAATAAGAAAAACAAATAAAAGTATTTTCAAGTATTTTCAAGTATAAGTTTGATTGAAATACTTCTAAAATAGACCCAAAGCTAGGATTCAGCAGTAACAAAGGACAAGTTCACTGCAATTGGGATGCCCGTCATTAATTTTTACATTTGCATTAAAAAAAAAAAAAAATCAAACCACAAATTGTTCACATTTTTTACAGTAATATTTGAGATAGCAGATAACTATCTTTACGATTTCATCTTAAAAGTCTCATTTCTTTTCTGTGTGTATGTGAAATAAATTTTTTAGCAGTATTTCTGGAGGTCAATTTGAAATGACTGGACCATAAATACATTGATGGGAAACACAATCAGATTGTATTTGAATGCAAGTTGGAAAAACAAACAGAAATGACTTTGTCATTACTCTATAATACAGACTTTCTCTAGTGTATCACATAAAATCTACAACAGAAGCTGGCTAGCTGCTTTAAAAACAATATTTTTTAAAAAGAAGCAAAAAAAGAGGCAGCCTACAAAAGGCTTTTAAAAAAAGCAAAACAAGTTAAAAACAAAACAGAAGACGACTGTATGCAGCAAAGTTTGAGTTGGTTTGAGAATCCACTACAAAGAATTAATTCCAAAAGAAATCACTGAAGAACATCATATCTTAATATCCAGAGGAATTAAACAGTTTGTACTGGACAATGGCTTTTAGGTCACCAGAGAAACGAAGAACCAATCTTGTTATATATATATACATCTTAACATAAAACATATATGCTATGGGGAAAAAAAATAAGGAGATCCTCACGTAATTTATGGAGTCTAACAACAATATGCTAAAGGGACACGTTGCCTTTGTGGAGTCAAAAACTTGATTCTACAGAATGGCAGACTGTGTTAGTTCACGAAGTAAACACAACTTTGAGGGATAGTTGCGTGAATCATTATATTCTACTCTTTAAAACATCTTTCTAACAATATTAATTTCATGACAAATGCTTTTATAGCCCAAGGCGTCCAAATCAGAAGGCAACATGGCCCTTTAAAGCATATAACAGACGTGGATGATTTGAGCAAGCAAATTTTTTGAGAACAAACGATTTCTAAGAAGAGAATTTAGCAGCAGAAGATTCTTGAAGCGTTTCTCTTTGATGCAAATAAACTGTTTACCAAATCAGACAAGGTAATGTTGACATCAATTTACGACAGTTAACAGACATTTCTTAAAACCAACTCATGCACAACTTCTCGGCGACCATGTGTACCATGTGTACGTACAAGAATGAAACAAATCACCTTAAAGCAACAACACAAGAGAGTGGATTAAGAGAACAAAGCACCCATGTTTTCTTGCTTTGCCTTTGTGTTATCTAGGATACAAGAAACTCAAATGAAAGAACACTAGTTGAACACAGATGCAAGTTAGTTGCTCTGAAATGTCCACGATTGCATTTACGTACAAATTCAAAAAGACTTCCTGAAAAAGCGCCAAAATCGATTAATTGATCACCGTGTAGACGACGTACAGCTACATGTATCATTTCATGTGCAACAATCAGAATATAGAATAATAATTATATACAACTCTGTCATTAGAAGACAACACAGGCATTTCTTGAAACACCACCAACTTATTATCACAGAAAAACTGAAGACTGTGTACAGCGTCAAGATAATGTCACATGAAATGTGGAGCCGATGACACAGTGTACAGAGAACTTGCACAGGAAGACTGAACCGATAAACGTTATCTGAGGTTGCCATACAAATAATGCTCTAAGAAAGTATTGTTCACATCAGTTTCATGAAGAAAATGGTCATGTTTAATCTAAAAAGGTACTTGGATAAGTTGGATACGTCAGACAAGGAAAGCAAGACCTTTTCTAGTTTTATCAATGCCAAATTTTCTATAGCAGCTAAAAACGGTGCTCGGCCAATTTATCTGCAAAGCATTAATTAGCAGGGTACCGGTCTCAAACACTATACAAAGAGTAACATTTTGCAGGTGATATTAAAAGGGTGTAAATTGTTTGTCTTGTCGGGGATTGTGGAGAGATTTTCTCCAGAAAGTAATATTGCAGCAATAGTTCCTGTCTATAAGTAATATCAACAAACTGAAAAAAGGTTGCTGCAGTACTCTTGATACCAACTCATTAAAACCGTAATAGGGGTCTTTTTTCAAACAGTGGCTACGGCTTAGGCTACAGCTTATGCTTAGTCAGCCCGTTTGAAGTTCTGTATCAAAAGTACACATGTTTTCAAAAATACTGCGGAGCCTAAGCCGCAGAAAAAGCCTAAGCCATGCTTTCAAAACAAGCCACAGATGGCTGTCATGGTGCAGCCGTATTGCTTTCCTTCCATTCAACCTAATGTATAAACCAAAATGAGGCTGGAAGGAAACAGTCAGGTCCCTCTATATAACATGAGACTAAGCACTACCATTGCCATTGAGTATACAGGGAACCTGAAAGACAGCCCAACACCATGATGATGGTCTCTTCTTTATGAAATCCAGCCTGCCAGAAAAAATACGTTTGCATGCTAAATAAAGCTACTTACAATTGATGTGTTTGTTTTTGTTTAAAACTAGAATCAGTATTTTGTTGTTTCAGCCATGCAGTAAAGTTGTAGATAGATTAAATATCAAGTAAAAATAACAATTATACATACAACATACTCCACCAGAAGGTGACTGATAACTATCTACATATTTTGATGTTTGCATTTACAGTTGATTGTGTTGGTAAAAACCAATTCAACACAATGATCTCCATCGATTAAAAAAAAAGTACATTCATTGAAACATTGTATTGAGAGATAGACAACCGTCAACCTGACCACATGAATAGCAACAACAAAATACTTGTAAACCAATTACGTGTACATATTTGTTTTGTTTTTTCAAGAACTTTACGTTGAACAGTTTCCATCAAAACATTCATTTAAACAGATTTGCATTTGAAACGGTAGGACTGACTAGTGATTTGTCTGACGCGGTTGGTACGGGTAAATGTTTTTTTTTCTCTCTTGACTGCTTCCTGGGAAATCTATTGAGTTAAGACCATTTACTACTTGATCGACTGTCAGTAAGCAACAAGTCAGAAATGCTATATAACTAAGCATCAGTTAAACAGTTTTTTAAAAGGGTATTGGATTGCTCAAATCCAAGAATTAAGTTACTCCTGAGAAAAAAAAGAGAGAGAGAAGATTCTATTTGAAGAGATTTGATCGTTCAAAATACAAGGATGTGATGTCACTAAAGAACAACTTTCAAGCAGGAAACAGTTTGCTTCACCAATAAGGTCAAAGAACTGAAACATTTCATTGTTATGAAACTTTTACAGATGCGACTCTCTAAGACTAAACCCAGGCCCGGAATTACGCGGAGTTGTCCTGGCCTTCTGAGTGCCCCTTCGAAAGTTTCCCATAGACTTTAAGACTTTCCAATGGAAGTAACAATAAGTCTCCCGAGTGGTTCCTCAAACAATGCTTTCAAGATGATATCACAGAGAGAAAAAATTGAAGAATGTTAGATCCAAAAGCGATATCTTTAAAGATGGGAAACGGACACTTTGCAATTCTCAAAGTTGTCACCTGTTGGGGTTTGTAACCTTTCCCCGATCCCAATTAAATTAACAATGGACAGTATTAAGGTCATTCACAGGAATCCAGAAACATATGACACTTTTTGTTTATCGCTCACTAGCTGCAACTAGTTCACAACCCCCTCAAGTTTGCCCGAGAAATGGCGCCCTCTGTGGGCTTAGCCTGCACAGGTACACTAATCAGAGAACTCTCTCGGCTTTGAACTTATGAGTTCTATTAAGAACAGGGAGGTTTTAGAAATTCATGTGGCGATGTAAATGAAAGCTGGGAACAAAAAGCAAAATATTGTTTACTCTATTGCAAATTTGAATGCAAAATTGCATCATGTGAGCCACCAAATTACATTTCATGGTTAATTCAATGAACTAAACAAACAAATGAACGAATCACAACAGACAATGGACACAGAGCTCGCTCTGATTGGCTGATTGGCTCAGCTGTTGCTAGGCGCCTCTAACATCTCCATGAGAAATGTGTCAATGGGCGTGTCACCGATCAGCTTGAAGAAGAAGAGATGTTCCAGACATTTGAGTCCAATGGAGCGAAGAGCTGGTAGACGCAGGAGAAGTTTAGCAAAGCGGCCGGGTTCGTCTGGGTATTGCATGCGGCAATACTCCTCCAGAGATGCGTACACTTTCTCGCGTAACTCCTCTACTTTCTGCACTGAGTTCAGGTTCTTGGCATCTGAGGGAAAAGTTTGGAAATTCAAAACCAAATAGATTAGGGATGGCATTGTGAATGGTTGAACGATTATGCTTCCTGTTTGGGTCAAAGGTGTTAGATATATCTTTACTTTATATTGATAAACCATTCGGGGGATTAAAATAAACTTGTATCTGTGAGTATTGAAAGCAATAAGGGTGTTGTTTGAACCGTTAACGTCTACTATCACCACTGTGTGTCATCCAAAAAAATCACCACCACTGCGCCAAAACATCCTGCATATTTGTGTTTTAAGGCCACCACATGTTAAAGTCATTCAACTCAGAACCTCGAATGACATCGCCTGATTTTTTAAATCCATGTACTCAGGAATCGAAGGCAAAGAAGAATACCTCCTATTGTGAAGAGAGTATTGAATAAACAATCTACAAGCTGTGACTATGTGAAGGAATGAGTACGGCAGAGTTTCTGCCCTCGACCACCCCCCCCCCCCCCCCCCCACCCCTAACCCAGTTGATGAGTCAATCGGTTATTGAACCAATGGTATAAAAACACTCGTGCAACACGTGCAAGTTCTAGATTCGTTTCATCAATGTCTTACCTTCCCCCATTACACCAAATCAGGTCTGATACTTAAAGGCACTGGACACGTTTGGTAATTGTCAAAGACCAGTATTCTCACTTGGTGTATCCCAACATATGCATAAAATAACAAACCTGTGAAAATTTGGGCTCAATTGGTCATCGAAGTTGCAAGAAAATAATGAAAGAAAAAACACCCTTGTTGCACAAATTTGTGTGCTTTCAGATGCCTGAAAAAGGCTTCAGGCCTGAAGTCTTTTTCAGATTCAAATATTTTAGTGAGAAATTACCTCTTTCTCAATAACTACATTACTTCAGAGGGAGTCGTTTCTCACAATGTTTTATACTATAAACAGCTCTCCGTTGCTCGTTACCAAGTAAGTTTTTATGCTAATATATATTTTGTGTAATTACCAAACGTGTCCAGTGCCTTTAACGAAAGCAATGGAGGCAATTGCGTAAGACCTCCGCTGCCCTTGAAATGTTCCAATAGAAATTTACAATTTCCTGATAGAGGTGCCCTTTCACCAAATGCCTTGATGCCCTTGCCCTTTCAAAAACGAAGCACCAGTCCATCAGAATGAGCCATTTTCTTTCATTTCCTCCACCCGAGGCAGAGATTTTTGATCACTGCTGCCTCAATCTTTAGCAACGTACGATTCAAGCAATACTGTTGAAGAATAGACCTTCAACTAAGCACATCACACACGGTCACTGTCTGCACTCGTCACCATTTCCGGAAAATAACAGGTGCACACGCAAATGCTAAATTCCTAAAAATCGCACAAAAAACTGTATAAAACACAGGGTCATTGACACCCAACACAGTGCAACCAAGTTTAATGTGATACTAACTTCAAGTGAATTGGGTCTATAGCCACTGCTGAAGTGGTTAATTCAGACTCGACCTGAAATCACCATCCCTGTTCATTTTAACAATATCAGGGCTACAAACTCAAGCCATATTGTTTTCCCCTTCTTACCTCAGGGAAGAGATTTGACAATAAGTGAAACTTCCTTTTTTTTATAAAATGGCTTGTTGGTCTGGGGTTTCCCCTTATTCTAGACACAGAACCTCTCGGAAGGTTTACAAACCCTAAGCATCACCAGAAATACAAAACTACAGGTTTGGACGCAATGTGACTTTTTCATTCTCCCTTAGGTGACTGCTTCACTTCTTTCAAATTCTTTAGAAAATCCTGACATCAAGAAAACTCCTGAGATAATCACACGCCTGCAGTTTGCAGTTTGGTGTTATTAGTTTTTATGAGAGAGGAAACTAAGAAAGCTGTACTATGATAAAGGTCTACAGGTGACAGGAGGTGAGATGTAAGAACAGACTGTCCTCTGATTGAAGAGGCAGACTCTAAAACCAATCCTATACCTCCTTGCTTATCCTAAATTACACTCCATCTAAAAAAAAACATTATAAAAATACATATAAAAGACTCCTATCCGATTCCCATCCCATCCAACAACAACCGGTAACATTCTTGATAGTAATCCATCCTTTAATGAAAAGAATGATCTGCCAGAAATTTCTATACTTTATTTTATAGCTGGTCACCGTAGATCATTTTAACATCTGGCGTTGAGAATCTTGTTTCAATTCAACAAGGCCTAATTTCGTGGCAATGCTAACCACAGTTGTCTGCACTTACACTGTATGTCGACTGGTAAAGCACAAAATTCTGTGAGCTGTAAAAACAGAACTCAGCATGAAAATTGAGATGAAATGGGCACAGATATTCAAGGTTAAATAATAATTCACAGTTCTTTATGTAGCACTTTATCGTGCCAGGTGTCTCAAAGTGCTCAATATTTTATCTGCAGGTATGCAGAGCTATGAACTATGTGACCCATTTAAATAGCACCTTGTAAGGATTTACAGGTACAAGGTGATGTGGCGCATTCTGCTGCTTACTGCCAACCATACCAGAAATACCTGGGCGAACCCCACAACACTACAGCTTTACGTCCCATCTGTAGGATGAAGCAATAACGGTTAAGTGTCTTGCTTAAGGACACAAGTGTCAAGAGTGGGACTCGAACCAATACTCAGCAGATCAACGAGTACCAACCTGGGTTTCAATAAGTACCAACCCGGGTTTCAACAAGTACCAACCCGGGTTTCAACTAGTACCAATCTGGGTTTCAACTAGTACCAACCTGGGTTTCATTGAGTACCAACCTGGGTTTCAACGAGTACCAACCTGGGTTTCAACGAGTACCAACCTGGGTTTCAATAAGTACCAACCTGGGTTTCAAAGAGTACCAACCTGGGTTTCAATAAGTACCAACCTGGGTTTCAAAGAGTACCAACCCGGGTTTCAACAAGTACCAACCTGGGTTTCAACTAGTACCAATCTGGGTTTCAATAAGTACCAACCTGGGTTTCATTGAGTACCAACCTGGGTTTCAACGAGTACCAACCTGGGTTTCAATAAGTACCAACCTGGGTTTCAAAGAGTACCAACCTGGGTTTCAATAAGTACCAACCTGGGTTTCAAAGAGTACCAACCCGGGTTTCAACAATTACCAACCTGGGTTTCAACTAGTACCAATCTGGGTTTCAATAAGTACCAACCTGGGTTTCATTGAGTACCAACCTGGGTTTCAACGAGTACCAATCTGGGTTTCATTGAGTACCAACCTAGGTTTCATTGAGTACCAACCTGGGTTTCATTGAGTACCAACCTGGGTTTCAACAAGTACCAACCAGGGTTTCAACTAGTACCAATCTGGGTTTCAATAAGTACCAACCTGGGTTTCATTGAGTACCAACCTGGGTTTCAACGAGTACCAACCTGGGTTTCAACGAGTACCAACCTGGGTTTCAATGAGTACCAACCTGGGTTTCAACGAGTACCAACCTAGGTTTCAACGAGTAACAACCTGGGTTTCAACGAGTACCGACCTGGGTTAAAGAGAACGATGGCTCTCAGGCAGCCAAGCTCTGTCTTGTCCATTTTCATCTCCCTCATCTTAGCAACAAGTTCTGTCAAGACCCGGTCAAAGATAGTTCCAACCCCCGCATGGTGGGCGCTGTTCCGATGCACATGGAGACCAGTCGCCAGGAGGATGCCATCCTTGACGGCGATGGAGCGATGTGAGAATGCTGCGATCAGCAATTCATTCCAGCCTGAAAAGAAGACCATACGGGAGACTCTACAATAAACCTTCAGTAGAATGCGGCAATCTTGGATTTCTCCTCATACAAATCAATGTGACCAAACTGAGGCTGTAGGAATATTAAGTCTGGTCCCTTTTTATGATATGAAATCGTTTTATCACCATTACTATGAAGTCAGGGTATCGGACAACTATTTCACAGAGGTCAAGCAATCAAATACATAGAGATTACCAATTATGATTATCTCTGTTGTGTTTATGACAAAATATTTCTAAAAATTCGGAGAAGTCCTTGGGCAGCTCTTTGTGATAAAAAATTGATTTCAAGCTAAACATCTAATAGGACCTTGATGCAACTTGGGCTCAGGCAGTTGCTGTGTCTTCATAAGCATTGACTTCAAGATAAAAGATTCAAAATGACTGGCTTTTCCTGAAGCCACATCATAGGCCAGAGCCTAAAGCTGCCCGCAGGTCAATCTGCGTTTTGCGCTGCAATGAACGGTCCAGATAATTTTTTTAAAATAACGTTCAGGCCACTATACATAAAAAATTGTGCGATGTCATGGAACAAGAATCAACCCACAAAACCATGCTCATGTCATTCACAATTGAAGACTGATTGCTAAAGCAAGTTTGTCGTTCATAGCTGTGCACGTGTTGGTGCCCAACCCTATGCAAACGCCAATAACGCATAAAAAGATAAATACAAATATTTAGTGTAAAATCTATGGATTGATTCCTGCCTGTCAGGAACACGTCGCAGAAGAAGGAATTTTCTACTCTTGTGACTGTTCAATTTTTGTCTGACAGCAACTGATGCCTATCGACTTATCATACATGTAGTTACTGCGACTGATATGTTCCCGATCCTCTTAGCTCAGGCGCACCATTATCCTGAAAAGTCAGTCACCGATTGTTTTTGGGTCATCGCAACGTCGACCTGAGGGCAACTTAAGCCTTACCCTAAGCATGGGCTGAATCCCCTTTGCATCATTGCCTCCCAAAAGGCAACCATCTTTGTTATGTGACACATAAGTCTATGAGAATCAAAGTGAGGCTCTGTCCAACATAGACTGGTGCCTGTTTACAACCAGAGGTTCATCTTGCGAATAGAAGTCAGGGGGACTAATTTACCTGCTCTGAGAAGGGTGACCTGATCGTCAAGAGGTAGTTCAGTAAAGTGAGGAATTCTCTTGGCCCATTCTACCAATGTGAAAAGCTGTTTGTCTGCTGCCTGGCATATGTTGGTTACTGGATCATGCTGAGGAATTACACACACAAAAATTCATAATTATAGACAAACACTCACAATTCTCTGATCTTTAAAGGGGCACATTGCCTTTAAATCTCTCATAAAATTTCTGTTTGGAATTGCTCCTTATCCTTCATTGTCCTTTTCAAGAGTTGTTCATGCACAAGAAAATACACCTTTAGTGTGTTGTAATAGGAGACTTTTGGGGAACACTAGGTAGCAGCAGACTTACCAGGTAAATCCATTGTTCTCAGAATAGATCGATCCATTAAGCCCCGCCTCCTTACGAGTTGACCAATCACAGCCGCGAAACCCGATCACCATTAGTGCAAAGATCACCAAACAGCTCAAATGGTGATCAGATTTCGCGGTTGTGATTGGTCAATGAGAAATGGGCGTGGCTTAATGGATCGGTGTATTGTGCACATGCTCAGAACTACGTAAACAATGGACATGTACATGGTATTTCTGCTGCTACCTAGCGTTCCAAAGTCTCCCATTAGTGAGCAGTGTTTTGGGGTTTTTAAATTTTTATTTTTTTAATTCCTCTTGAAACATTTTCAGCGGAACATACGGTGTGCCATTTTGTGGAGTCCAAAATTTGGTTCTACAAAATAAGACTGTGCTCCGTCACATAATTACACACCCCAAAAACACACTTTCAAGGTATATTTAAGTGAATCATTCGGCCCTATATTCTAAATTTTAAAGTATCTTTCCCACCATATTCATTTCCAAACAAACCCTTTTTATAGCCAAAATCGCCCATTCCCAGTCTGTGTCCCTTTAACTAAACACAGACATTTTACGAAGATTGCAGTCACCAATAACAAAATTGACACTGGAATTTAATTAGGTATTACATGTATATTATCTTTCTTCATGCAACCATTATTCGAATAAAATCTTTAATATTAATCTTTTACAAACATCTGCCTCTATTTCATAATAATCTCTTTGAAAATCATAATAATCTTTGACAATCAAAAGTATAAATGTACATTTGCAGGGTTTGCCATTAACTTTTTCACTGACTGGCCATCAGTACCAGTTAGAAAGTCATTTTACTAGTCCAATCAGCTTCGTCACTAGTCAATCTTTCAAATGAAAAAGAGATGCTTTTCAACTCCGACCTAGCCAGCCGGACCACTTGGAGAGAATGTTGACTGGTCCTCAGGCGTTTTAACTGGCATTTGGCCAGCGGACCACTGTTGAGGGTGAACGCTTATTTGAAATAGTACAATCAGTTCTAAGGTTTCTTGAATAATTTATTCAATAAAGCCATAGAAATCTTATTAAGTAGGGCTCAGTGTTACCCTTCATAATTAAATTTCAAACCATTTCCAAGAAACTTTCAGCGCTGGATAATAATTCATTCCCTCAAGGCCGGGTGGTAATGAACAACAACTAAGTGTATTTTTGCTGCCGACTATTCATACAGTAGCTAGAATCTACTATTTATAGGGAAACACTTTGCTTCTTTGAAAACAAGCAATTACGCCTCCCTGTTATTGTAAATTTGAATATTGATTTAACAGGAATCGAGTCGTTTGGATAAAATGTTCTTGTAAACACACAACATTTTCATTCCTGCACATAAACAAACCAGACAGGATATCCTTGTAATTTGCGGTTTGAATTACTTCATCTTATAAACATATTTCATTCCTTCTGAAATACTGGAGGGGTTTCCCAGAATGTTAACGCAAATTCAACGACAACTTCCCTGAGTTCCAGAGACAATTACAGTGCCACGACTGATTTAAAAGTGAGGCTAACATGTACATAACCTCCCTCTGTAGCCAACATGCGGTACTGACCCAATCCACCAAACGTCACTATCACAATAATCTTGGCAGTCAATGTTCATGTGTGTTACACAGTGTGTTGTGAATTTTAGTCGACGCAGCACTTACACGCTTACTCGTTGACTCCCAAAATGATGAGCATGGCTAAGTCGTCGTGTGTGATGTGCGTAAAGGTGGGGCAATACAATGTACATTATTCGGTTTTACCCTCACACCGTGTGTAAAGCACTGTCTATTACACTCAGTACTTTCCCCTGGGTCCTGTGATAAAAAGCATCCACAGTGATTCGAACCCACGACCTTTGCCATTTTTTAGAGCAGATATATTCAAAACAAATTGGTGAGACTTTTCCAGTCCGATACCTTTCCATTTCTGATATCAAAAAACTAGGCATAGCTTTTTCATCTTAATCACAATGTATTGTCGTCCAGTTACTAAATCACAATTTCTTGATTTGCACAATTTGTAATCATGGTCGGTAAACCAATGTTTTTATGTGAGAGATTGGCTGTTGCCAGCTTGGTGTTTATAATATATCCCATTGTGAGAGTTTGCCCAAGTTTCTTTGACTGGAAGGTCATCCAAACAATGTTCAGTATTCAATTTGCAAAATTAAGACTTAATATCCAACACATGTTGGGTTCATAGGATTTGAAACTGTGCACCATGGGATATCACATAAGAGCGAGTGCAATGCGGAAAACATATTTTGGCTAATGTGCATTAGTTACACAGCTGCCAAAATTTGCATCTTGCAATCAGGGAGATTTTGTACAACAATCAGTGGAGATCTTTAGAATTACATCCAACATAACAGTTCCCACAATCAGGTTGATTCCAACTTTGTTAAACGGAACATGGAAAGATGGTTGATTTTCAGGGAACTTTTTGCAGAATCAGTGGGAGTTTGGAAGCTCTGTAGTTCCTCCTGTCAGTAGAAATGTTGAAATTTCTTACCGGTGTATCAACATATGTGTCAGTGTTGGGTTCCACAGCCAGCTCCGCCTCCAGTACCTTCTCAACTGGCATGTCGTTGTTGACTGTGCTCGTACTCTCAACCTCCCCCTCCCCCTGGCATTTCTCTTTCCTCTGTCGCTCCTCTTGTACAGCTGCAAGACACACAGCTCCAAGAAATAAGCATAGAGTATAACATTCAAATACAGACTTGGAGCGTTCTTTTAAGCTTGTGTGAATACAGGACGGTGTCGCTGCCACACAACACCTTCAAAGATGTGCATGATATTAAACTCTACAGAAAAGAAGAGGCAATGTTAGTAAAATAAAGAGACAAAACAATTTGCAATTTGTTATTATCAGTTTTTAGTGTCTTTGAAAAAAAAATTCTTCTTCTTAAATTTCTGAAAAGTTCTGGCTAGTTGAAGAAGTCTTCAAGTCTATGGCATTTGAGAGATTTAGTATAACTGTTCTGGGCCAGAGCTGTGTGTTGAGAAAGTTGGGGCAACTTGAGACAAGTGGCACCTTTGGTTCCAAGAAACTCCTGTGTGCACACAGGTTGCTAGACTAGACTGCACACTGACTTGTGCAACACTTGAGCCAAGAATGGCGTCCAGCAACCACATGACCAAAAAAACTGGTCCCAACTCACTCAATACAGATTATTAGTCTGGGCTACAATCCCGGCCAAAATGCTTGGGCCATTTGACAGTAAACACATCCTCCCCCGTTCCCCCACTCATTGTTGTTAACCCCAGCTGGAGCGCAGACCGCGCAATGAGAGCCAACATTGAACGGGGGGGGCGGAGACCCATTGAGATATGGCCGGAATTGTAGCCTCATACATTGTACAAAGGGTGTATCAATTCAAGCCAAATCATGTTCGAAGATTTAAGGAGGTCAAGGTTTAATCTAACTAAAAGGAAAATTTATGTCATAAAATGACTCACATGGACTTTTTTAAACCACATTTTGATTAATCCATTACACATAAATGAGAGAAGCAAGAATATCAAGAAATTCTCCACCAAACCGCAAGTTGTAGTCTAGAACTTCCATTGGACCAGAATCATGTGTTACAGTGTTGAATTGCCAGCGGAATAAAGGCATAAGAATTGTACCATGAAGAAAACACAAAGTGCTGCTCAATAAGTTGTTTATAAAAATCAGAAAATATAGCACATTTTTTTTGAGGGGGTTTTGTTTAAATTGTTTTCTTTCACTTCTTAATGTTTTTTTTTTTTTTTTACACTTTAGCTGTAACTTTACAATGTACATGTAGTTGGAAAAAATAAAGACAAATTCACTGACACACGTACATGTTCGTGAATGCCCAACTAAGCATAAATAGATGTTTTTTTGTATTCAATTTTATGCACATTTGTTAACTATTTCGATTGTAAATGACCGATAATATATGTACATGTCTGCCACCTTCATTGTGCATTCAGAGTTTGTGTCCACACTGTATTCATCATTTACATACATGTACATGATGAACATACAAATATAACAAATTGGCAATCTACATGTAGACACTATTTTGCATACCACCATAATCTAGACCAGCGTCTGTTCTCATCGACCCCTCTGGATGCTGATTATCCTGGCATCACCAAAATTGCATACAAATACCCTGATCGTTGCTATCAGTTGTACAATGCGTTTTGATCAAAGTGATTTTGCAGATTTTGTGAGCTCCTTGATTCATTGAATATTTGTCCCTACATCGAAGGTTTCTTAATTGGCAAAAAAAGAAACATGGGTTCTTAATAACAGGACAGATTTACATGGCGTTACAGCAGATCACTAACCGCAAGATTGTAATTTCCACCTGCATTGCCTACAATCCTACTTATATGGTTTCTTTAGGGAAAAGATTTAATTGCGGTTTAACCCTTTCAGTCCCGTATACTTTGTACACAGCTACCCCCCACATCCCGCATACTTTTTCAAACGCAACAATTTATTGTGTGTTTTCATTGAAAAAATCATTAAAAAATTATCATGAAGTATTTTTTTTAAATGTTTGGAGGTAATGTTCATTATGATATTGTCCTTCTTTCTGGATAAATTTTGTGACCTTTGTGACCTCAATGACCTTTGTCTTCCTGTGAAAATGGAAGTTGTAAACAAAATAAATAAAGAAGATTTTTTATTTTTTTCAATGATCATTGTAAATTGTTGTGGCTGTTGTTTTTCAGTACTATAAGTTGCGATATAATAAACAATAATAGTTTACAGATGTAATAGAGGGTTTACGACATCATTGTAGCTTGGTGTGTCAGTAAATTCCATAGAAAGAACGATTTTATTTTGCATCGTTGTTCATGATCATGGCGGCCGCCATCTTGAATCGTTGTTTACATGTGTGGAAATGCATACAAGTTACGTGTGCACAGTTCCGCAAATGGTACAAAGTACTACAACAAAATCAATCAAAATAACGAATTTGTCGTACTGTAATGCTCTATATATACACCTGAATAACTATTATAGTATTTACCAAGTCACCAGCAATCCAGAAAGGAAATCACAGAAGGAAAACTAGCTACATTTTGAAGAAATTCTTGACGTAAATTTTTTTTTCGATTCAGACTTCGCGTTGACTGAACCATGTAACATACAGCGTAAAAACTCCCGGATGCTAGTCTGTATACCCTCTCAAAAACTATACCAAAAGAGGGCGCATTTCATCCTGTAAATGGTGCTGTATTTTTGTGTTCATAGTGCATTTGGTGCGAGCGTGAGAGCGGCAAAAGTGCGGCGACCTCGCAACCCGGGATATCCCGGGAGCGGGATCTGAGTGCGCGTTGCGAAAACCCGGGATATCCCGGGAGCGGGACTGAAAGGGTTAAGGTTTTTCTTCTGATTTAAAAACTCCTTTTCTTTGATTATTAACAGTTATTCCCAAATTGCAATGAAGACCCTTAGCCAGGGATTGATTATTTCTCAATGGATGATAATGCCACTCTACGTTCAGTGACATTTCAACCTCCTATTCACGCAGGCTGTGCCTTGTACATTATTATTATAATAATAATAATAATAATAATAATAATAATAGAGAATTTTTATATTGCGAACAAATTTGCAAAAAAAGTGCTCATGGCACACACAGAGCAAACAAGATGGTAGTACCAAAAGCAACATACACAACAGGGCTGGAAATTCATCTTTGGGAGGACAAGGCTGTTTCCATTTTGCAATGGGCACTTTATATGGGATAAACCTTAAAGTTTATGGGCAACTTTTGAAGGGGCACTAAGGTCAAGACCAGGGCAACAGAGGTCATGACCTCCGTTTAATTCCAGGCCTGACACAATAGCAAACAAGATGCAAGGATTGATCTACCAATGATAATACAGAATACGTATTTACACATGATCCTGACCATGAGCAATTTTGCATGAGATGTGTTTTCAGCGTGTTCTTCAAGGTATAATTCGGTACTTTATGAAATGTTTGTATTTTACTGTATTGCATTAACATGGCTCTTAATAGATGGGGGTATAGTAGCTTTGGAGTGTACCTGGCAGGTCTAGGATCTTGTTCACTCTTTTACTTAATCAGGCCAAGTATACCTTTTGTTTTTGGAACAGTTTGATTGTTTCAATCCTATGTAAATGTAGATAATACAATAAAACAAACCTGCAAAAATTTCATTTCAAAAAGTTGATTCGAGATATTGCCGAAAATCTAGAGCGTTCATGTCTATGCAGGAAGAACAATCCGTAATTGGAATACACAATCTGAGAAACATTTCATGCAGAAACATTTCTCAGACTGAAATGTTTGTGAATCCCTCTCTCTCTGAAAACCACATTCCTTTCGAGGCAATTGTTTCACAAAATGTTAAACATTACCAGCAGCTGCAGTGCTTCTCAGCAAGTCAGTTTTGATTGTCATGAAATTTTGAAGTAATTACCAAAAGTATAAAAATGTTGATTGATTACATGTACCTTTTACCTACTGAATATTTTCCTGTAGGACAAGAAGCACCGGGTGGTCTAATTTTGTGTGTTTCTTACCATAGGCCTATTAAATTGAATGTCATTTTATTTCTCTGTCATGTCTGTACGTGTGTGTACAGTTGTAATGTAGATGGGTCTTTTATTGACATTTTCTTCTATTTGCATTTCGCCTTGCTCAAGGCGGTCGCGGTTTTTCACTCTGAAAAAGACGGCGTAACCCCATGCGTACATGTACACGTACACTGTGCGTAATGTGCGTATCACACTGAGCATGATGCCCGTACTATACTACTGTGCGTAGGTCATCCGCACTCGTATTGTCTGCGTACGGAGGCAGAGCTGCCACCACATTTTGTATTTGTATCTTGCAATCAAGGCGATTTTATCCACCAATTCAGGGAGATACTTAGAAAATACATTCAACATAAATAGGGACAAAGGCATCCATAAGCGGGGAGATTTCCAAAATTGTTCATCAGAAAATGGAAAGATTGGTGTATTTTCAGGGAACTTTCTGCAAAATCAGGGTCTGTAACTTCTGGGTTTAATGTGCTTCTTCATATTTTCGTCCATTTTTTGGCAAAATTTGGGGGGGGGGGGGGCTTGGATATGCTGGCATGTAGATTTTGAATATTCAAATCGGGAGCAGTGTGTGGAGGAATCGAGCTCGCTCAGTACATGTATGCCTGTGATACGCCATATTTTGGGGAGTGCACGCTTTGAGTAAGGTTAGTGCAGTACATGAAGGAGCCGCCACTGGCTACTGCATGCTATGCATCATGAATATTTAGTCAACAAGGCTTTTCTGCCACCAACTAATGGGATCTTGTCTTCCGCGCGCATTATACGTGTAATAATGGCCCTCACCGGGCTCTACAAAGAACCATACGCGTACACATCTCACACCACGCACATACTGTATGTAATTACGCATATTTTGTACATATTTTGTGAAGTACATACACAAAGACATCCACACAACTAGCTCGCAAGTAGTGCGGCGCAAAGAGAAAACAAATAACAAATAAAAAATATATAAATAAATGAAAGAACCATCAAGGCCTTGGTTTATACATGTAGAGTACGCGTACACATCTCACACCACGCACACACTGTATGTAAATATGCATACATGTATTTTGTACGTATTTTGTAAAGTACATACACAGAGACATCCACACAGCCAGCTGGCGAGTAGGACGGCGCAAAGAGAAACAATTAAAAATATATAACTAAATGAAAGCTAAACTCCAACCCCTTGTTCAAGGCTAATTTGTACTTGACTTTTTTGCATAGCGCCTGGAAGCTCTTTAAGAATTGGATTTATTGCAACGTATGAATATTACTAATTCTGTCTAAGGAAGGAAGGATGTACACGTGAAATAGTCACACGTAGACCACACGTGCACATATATCTCATTTCAATTTTAACTGATGCACGGGTGTAACATTGATAAGGTTACCTACAGTGTCAGGTGCATGAAGAAGACAGCGTGATCATGTGATATCATGTCAGGCACATGTATGTCAGGGCTAGAATATTTTTGGGGAAAACACACAAGACCACAGGGCTTGGAGCTCAAAGTATTTACTGGACCAGAACTTTGATTACAAGACCAGAAATGAAATTTTTTATTTTTTTTTATTTTTTTTTAATGCTGTACACAGTTCAACAATTGAACTGTTTTGAAACTGAAGCAGTGTGAGAAGATTGATCTCATTGTATTATGGGATTCTTCAACAATCAACATCATTATATTTATCAGACTTAAAAGTCAACCTTTGAACACAAACAAAAGACCGCCAGACTTGTCTGGTCATGAGTTTACTGGCCCCATGCTAAAATTACTGGCCTCGGGTCAGCGGTCCAGTGTAAAATTTGAGCCCTGTACATGTATTCAAAAAGTATTTTTATTCAAAAAAGTGTACGACCATTACGACAACTTGCATTTTGCCTTTAAGTGACTTTTACTGTACAAAATATACATCATATACATGTACATATCACACAGCAGGGAATGATTTCTTCTAGCATAAAAAAATGTGCGTAGAAAAATATTTAGACTAAACATGTTTTTTGCACACTGAATGCTGATACTGATGACTTTTGAGTAGCAACTGATACATTTTGTGAAGCATTTTGCTTTGCTATACAAGGGAATTTTGTCACTGTCCAAGTACCGTAATTTCCGGAATATAAACCGCCCGGCGTATAAACCGCAATGCTCCAAAATATGGAAAAAATATTTAGGTGTCAGCGTATAAACCGCGCGGGCGTATAAACCGCGGCCAAAATGTTTTTAAAAACTAACCTCAAAACACGGAAGTGAAGTTCGCAAAACTGCGTATGGTAAGCTTTGGCGATATTGCTTTTTTTCATTCACGATACATCGTCAAAAATATATCGCGATATTCGATGATATCGCGGTTAATTTGTGACGTGAGTTGATGAGGGAACCCACTTCAGATTTAAAAATAGTGTTAAAACTGAAGTGCCGCGAATTGGTTATTGATGTAAGGAAATTTGATAAAGGCTGTAAGGCTCTCCATTCTAGCCATGGTTTTATTCTTCATGTTACCCGAAGCACCACGAGCGCAATTGGCACAGGGCGATTGGCTGATTCCTGACCGGCCGCTTTCCGATTGGCCGATCGCGCGAATAATTATGACGTATTGCTTCTCACAGCTTTCGGATTGGCCGATCGCGTGAATAATTATGACGTAGTGCTTCTCACAGCTTTCCGATTGGCAGATCGCGTGAATAATTATGACGTAGTGCTTCTCGCAGCACTGCCATAGTATTCATCACCTCGATCCCGCAGATGTGCTTGCATGCTCCTAACGTGGTAAACTTTATAGTTAGGGGGTGAAGGAATGGCGGCGTGTAGCTGTGGGAACGAAAAGGCAAGGGAAATTCCCTTTGTGAGAAATCATGCACCTCGTGGTCGGAGGAACGTTTTTATACATGTACGTGCGTGAGTAATACCGCACAGTTTTCGTTTGTTTGATGTTGGTCTGTATGAGACCGTCTGTTCGGAGATATATCAGCATATGGAGATCGCTGGGATAAATAGACAGGGGACCAGTCTAGTCTAACTCGAGTTTCGCTGATTGTTCATCTCTGAGGGGTGACTGAACTCTAACAATAGGGCGGTTGATAAACGTTTTATAAAGGCAACACGGAATACAAATGAGGCGGGATTTTCAACAGGCATTTTCAACAGGATTTTGTCACCACACAGGCATGTTTTGCAGGATTTTTTATCGTTTAAGAACATTGTTTTTATTTAGAACATTTTACAAACGATCTTTCTTTATAAAAATGTTTTGTTTTTTCTCTTCCATATTTATACGTCGGCGTATAAGCCGCCCGGAGAATAAACCGCAGGAGTCAAAAAAAAGTCAAAATCAACGTATAAACCGCGGTTTATATTCCGGAAATTACAGTATGTACATATTTTGTTTCTATGTTCAAGAAAATACGATCAACCTGTTTTTCATTAAATTTAGTATTTGGGAGGAATTTGTAAGTGAAATTTCTCAGTGACTTTTGCTGTCCTTTATTTTAAAAAATAATTTAATCCTTGTGCATCTGAATCAGTCCATGACGTGCCGATTTGATAAAATCCTGCAATATCTTACTTACGTATGAGGAGACTGAACAGGATTTACTTGTGCAAATTTCAACATTTCACATGGCTTTAGTGTACTGTATAGTCATAATCCATACACTGAGGCAATGAGCAGGCTACACTGTTTTGCTTACAAACCTTACTGGCTTGTCTATACGGCATGTACACCCACGTGCAATGTTCCCCAATAAGATTTAAATAACAATTCAAACTGAAGGAATTAATAATTTTTCCGTCCCTGAAATATTTCTAATCTTCACTAAAATATCAGAAGTGGCTGCAGTCAAGCAGCGATGACTCAACCCCGGCACACGCCACCGCTACTGCAATTTTGACAGGATAAAATCAACAGGGTTTTAACACAAACGCTGCAAGTGTGCAATCGAAGGATTGGGGTCAGAGATGCCAAATATTGGCATTGGAATACCCGATGTTGACAACTGATGGTCGAGTTTCGGCCACTGAAATTAGGGAGCACTATAAGCTCTCGTCGGTGCAATCGTATGCATCTAATAGTCAGCCATTGAAAAAATGTACTGAACACATGAACACTGTGGTACGTGAAGGCTCTTTCTGTATGACACTCTATACATCACATTTCAAATACCGAGAATTAAAAATAGCCTCAGATAGGTCTCGGTACCCCTAGCCATGTGTTAACTCTGAACGTAATTTACACCATGGCCCTTCATGTTTACACTGTGAATGTTCTCTAAAAATAGCATTTTTTTGTATGCGGGTGTGAATAGACCTTGAGTGGAACGCCACATGAATGCAATTTATAAAAACGGGGGTGGGGGGGTAGTGGTCCATAAAAATAGACTACAACATTGTGAGCTGGTGTAACTAGATATTGCGGACCTAATGAATGTCATCACCACAACGAGGGTGTGTACTTTTTACACTGAAACTCTTATGGATATTTGTAGTTGTGAGACACGTTTTAGTCGGATTAATCTCAACACACAAATATTTGCAGTGTTTTTAAACTTGTGCGAGCAATGTAACTTCTTCTTTTTGGAGAGCAATAAAGTTTCTTATACCTTGTGTCTTATGTCTTAATATCAGGAGGTATGGGGGGGTGTTTTCTCAGTGTTAGATTCTTTAAATTAGACATTTCAAGCTTGGTACATGTAATTCATGGAGGCAACAGTTCAAGCAAATATGCCTCGAAATTGCGTGGTTTTCCTTTTACATCGTGAACTAACATGGTCGGCCATTTTTGTGGAGTCAAATTTTTGACTCCACAAAATGACGGACCGTGTTAGTTCGCAAAGTAAAGGGAAAACCACGCAATTTCGAGGCATATTTGTGTGGATCATTGTATTCTACTTTTAAAACATCTTTCTAACCATATGCATTTTATAACAAACGGTTACAAATGCTGTTTATAGACCAACACGCCCGATCCAAGGCAACGTGTCCCTTTAAGGATCATTCCTTTGAACTCATTCAAGCTGAGAATCTAAGACCTGAAGGACACAAGATGACTCGATGCAAGTCCACATCAAACATTCATGTTAATTTGAGCTCAAATAAGTACAGTCCAAGCATTGGAGAATATGTTTTGTAACTTCAGACGTGTTCAGAATCAGTAAAGTCCTGACTTAAATGCACTTCTTATCCAGAGAATGTTCCGTCTTATAAACTGGATCAAGAAAAGCTGATTATCAAGCAAGTTTGAAGCCCTACAAAGACAGCCAAGGTCACTGGTACCTCCTGTTATCTTCAACCACAATACGGAATGCTTCAGAGTCTTTTACTGATCCCTGGTACTACCAAACAAAGAGGTGAACATTTACCCCAAGGTTATCAAGGACACCTGGGAACTTTGAAGAGACTAGAAATATCAAGCACTTTTAGGTCAATCAGCTCTGCCGGGAAAAAAATAGTGACTACGAAGAGAAACAAATACATGTATGCTAACTGGACCCTCAAGAACGCAGGGCCAAATTCCATGGGAATTCTGCGCTTACGACAAGCATATATCACGGGTTAGCAGAGAGTTTTTGCTTGTGAGCATGCATACTCCACGTTACTAGGCATTCTTCGCTTACACAGCTAGTGCAGAAATTCGGCGCTTGCACAGTGAGTGAAGAATGGTGATCGTAAGCACAGACTTTGGCTGTAAGCAGAGTTATTGATTGGTAGAAAAAGAGAAATGAGAAGATCGGTGAAGATCTTCTGTAAAGCGCCTCGGGACCCTGTTCTGGGTTGAGGGTGCTATATAAAAGATGTGTATTATTTATTATTTAATAGATTAGGAGCTTTTTAATCAATGTTCCTGCTAGAATAAACCCTGGTGACTTATTTTAACCTTAAACAAATGTTTGGCTACTCTTGTGATTTGGAAATATAACAGAATTTTATGGCGCCGATTTAAACTTTATTAGCGAAATTTAAACTATTACTAGAGAAATATTGTGTCAAAGTCGGAATTTAATCTTCACTTGCAAGTCAAGTGCAAAAAATGTAAGCGACATATCGGCTTTGTAAGCGGAGAATGCAGGGGATGCTCTCAAGGAAACTATCAAAACTGGGCTACGATTAAGATTTAGTTTTAGGGTGGGGTATATTTCTCAAAAACACACAAGTTGTCGTCCTTACCTTCTCTCCTCATGCCCATGGCAATGCATTTCTGATAGCGGCAGTACTGGCAGCGATTTCTCTGGCGTTTGTCGACGATACAATTGCGGTCATCTCGACAGGAGTAAGATAACTCTTTCCTGACGGTCCTCTTGAAGAATCCTTTACACCCTTCACAGCTGTAGACTCCGTAGTGCTTACCTGCATGTGACATGAGGAAGTGTTAAAAAAGATAGTCAGTTTTTTAACTACCGGTGTCAATATTAGGAATACATGAATTCTTTAATTCCGTAACACAGACTGTATTTTGGGTCACAGTGATGCCCAGAAAGATGTTTTCCCATCATTTAAATTCCCTACTTCGGTCATTTTAGCTAAAAATAGGAAGTGATCAATTTAGGCATAATGTATTTGAATTTTTAGCAAATCTGGACACCCTGTTTTTGAATATTCAACAAATCTGGACACCCTGTTTTCGAATTTTGAACAAATCTGGACATCCTGTTTTTGAATTTTCAATAAATATGGACTACCTTGCTTTTAAATTTTTAGCAAATTTTTACACACTGTACTGGAATTTACAGCATATCTGATCACCCATTTTTTTAGGGTTCAAAAATCTGGAACCCTGGACACCCAGTTTTTTGGGTTTTTAGCAAGTTGGAAAACTCTGTTTCCAGGTACATTTTATTTGAAAGCTTGTACTTCTGGGCGGACAACTTGAATGCTTCAGACTTTGGTGAACAGAAATATTGTGACATCATGTACACTTGCCAATGCCAAAGGTTATTCACTTTGCGCAGAAATCTGCTATTTTGAATGATTTGGCGACTGGAAATGTTATCTACATCTATTTAGAATAACAAATTCCAACCTACATAGTCATGAAAATCAATGTGAAAAACACACTTCGGGCCAATTTACTGTAGCCACTTTTAAGCAAAAAAGGTGACTTGAAATGTTATCTATAAAAATGTTATATTAAATTCTGACTACGAAGTTGTGAAAATCAATGTAAAAAACACATTTTAGGCCTAATTTAATAGAAAATACAGTAAATAAGCACAACAAAAATGATGCTTACCGGAATAAGGTTACCAGCTAAAATACCATGTCATCTCTGTGACTGGTATTACATTTATTTTTGCTCTGCAGACATTTTTTATGCAATATTTTCTGTTTAAAGGTAGCGGCATAGATTGTTTTTGTCAACATAATACTGATCTATGTACATGTATAGGCCAAATTATCAAGAAAGATACGACAAAAGTCACCAGAGTAAAGTTTCAGCTGAATGTCAACTTGTTGAAAAACAGACAGAAAGCCGTCACTGTATTTTCAACAAGAACATTGAATCCATTTGGTTTACATTAGAGATGTGACGGTGGGAAGCAGCCTCATCTCTTACCGCAACATTCACAAGCGGACATCAGAGAAATTTGAATCTCCATAAGTCGCCTCAAGGGGATCTTTGCCGATTCAAACTTATTGATTTCTAATTGATGAGGGCACTTCAGACCAAATAATTTCACAGGATGCTTATTACCCACTTTCTTTTCAAGGTCTTGAAATTGAGCCCTGATTCTATGTAGAGTCAACGTACCTGAACTAACCATGAAGTTGTGTTCAGGTCCAGAGAATTACATTACAAGCTGTTCAACACAAAATATGCTGAGCATAGAACATTATTGCTTTAGCAGGAACGGGTTACCGGTGCTATGCAACTTGGATTACTTGTGACTGGTACCCTGCAAATGATTGATCTGCGCAAATCAATTCCTGCTTAACAACTTTATGAAATTGGTAAGTGGACGCTGGTTAATAGACCTCCTTGCACCGGCCGCCATCGCTGAGGTTAAACATTGGAAACCACAGAGATGAGATTTGACAACTGTGAACATTCTTGAAAAATGGCTTGCTGGCCTGGGTTTCCCTCTTATTCTAGACCCAGAACCTCCCGGGTGTTATAATTCAGGAGCTTTACACTCCGTGCATCACCAGATATATGAAGCTCAAGGTTTGGACACACTGTGAACTATTTCTGTCTCCCTTTGGAGACTGCTTTTCTTCCATCAAGAAAATTTGAAGAATCAAGGAGCCTTTGAGAAAAATCCTTAAATCAGAAAACAATTCTGAGAATGCACACCCCTGAAACCTGCGCAACACTCAGCCAATGAAAGGTCTTCATCGACCTCAGTGAGGGCGCTGTTTGAGCTTGTGACGTCAAATGCAAGGGGTCTATTGAGAAATTGTACTCGTCCTTACCGGATGCTCTGTCTCCACATACAGCACAAATTCCTTTATTCATTGAGGACCCAGGCATGCCTAGTGGTGAATGTGCCCCTTGGTTGAGCAGTGACGACGGTGACAATGACATATGTGACATCATGGACTGTGACATGGGGTGGGTAGGGATACCAGAGGGTCCGATCATGGGCTTGATGTCCTCCTGCGACGAGACCGATGACACTGATCCCATACTGCTTAAGGTCGGTGACTGCATGGCTTGTGAGTGCATCATGCCTCCATGTACGATGGAAGGGGACGTTATAAGAGGAGGGGAACCCATGTTACGTGTGTTTGACATCGGAGGTGGTGAGCCCATCGTACTGGTGGGCGACTGGATGGACGTGATGGAGTTTATCGAATCTGGACAGTGAACAGGATAGAGAAAAGGTTACAGAAATTAATTTTGAATTATTATCTCAATTGCCCTGTGGCATCTTTCACCGGTTCCCTGTATAACCACTGGGAATTGTATTGCCTAAAACACTAACAGGGATGTGATAGGCTGTTGAAACAAAAACCTGAACTGTGAGCGCAAAGCATGAAAGCTTGCGATTGCGAAAGCTTGCGAGCACGAAAGCTCGGGAGTGCGAAGCCTACTTACATACATTTATATTGTATCTTTAGTTTAAAAGCCCTACTCTGCAACCAGGGGCTTTCTATTTGGTTTTATCTTCATGTTTTTATGAATTTGTTTACGTAAAATTGTTTGGGGTTTTTTTTTGGGGGGGGGTTAAATAATTTAAAACATTATTTTCTCGGGGGAAAATGGAGAAATTACATCCCCACTATAATCAAATTAAACATAGGAGTCTGACAGAATACCTTCACCTCAGTTTGAAACACATTAATTTAAATAAAATTGATGATACAATACATGGTTTTAGGCCGTATTCAAATTGGCGGCTACAGCTACCGCTACAACTGTTGCTGCGGGTATTGCTAAGGACATCCTTTACTTCATGCATAATGAAATGGTGATCCAGCTGTAGCCATGCATCATACATGTAGCTGTAGCAGCTGCCAATTAGCACACGGCCGATAAACATTCTTACTGTCTAACTATGCACTATCATCCACTACTTATCATGTGAAGAATGCAGGGCTACGTACAAATGTACACACCACACAAATACATGTACTTCTGTGCACAGTTGTGCCACCAAACAAAATAGACCTTATGCATTGACGTCACCAAGCCGCCATCTTAGAGGTAAACTGATGATGAAACAATGGAAACATGATGAAACAATGGAAACGCGCTGATTTGTACGCGCGGCGCACAGGACTGACCAATGAACATCTTCCTTTTGACCTCTAGGCGAGGGCGCCCTACTCAAATGACGTCATATGCATAAGGTCTATACGTACAGTTGAATGGTTTTAAATGGTTGGTCCAACTCGATAGGAAAATGTTACCAAGAGTAGGACGGTTAATACGGTGACTGCTCTATATTCCAACAACCCCCCTCATGATTTACATGCTAGGGTTAGGGGTTAGGTTTAGGATTAGGGTTAGGGATTGTTTATTTATTTACTTATTTATTTTGGCTTGTTTAGGGTACATGTACATGTGTACTGTGTATGCAGCCATAGGCTGGGGAACAAAAGCTGTTGCTTCTCCCCGGACCTAGATGTTGCCATTTGTTTAAAGTTCACTTTTTTTATCACTTTTATAAAATGTATAATATGTACTTTCATTTTGACCATATTTTAGCATTCTGTATTATTCACTTTGTATTACTGTAATTTGTGCAACATTGAATAAACGTATTATGATTGATAACCCCATCAGTTATCAACTTGGGCCATGGGGTCACATGTGAAAAATACACAATTAGGCCTACAGAGTAGGCATACAATAAACTAAAAATAAAAAAATACGGTATGCACAAAAAGGAAACCAAACATTAAAAAGTATAGGGACTACATAACCAGACGTTAAAATATACAGAGCAAAGGGGTTTAATACACACTACAAATCAAGGATAAGAAGGCTCCATGCAACCAGAGTACATTTAGACGGAGCCCTTAGGCCAAGTAAAAAAAAAATACCAGTTGATCGTCCCTGCCCGCATCCTTTTTTTATTATTTTTTTTCTTTCGATTTTTCCTTAAAAAATTTAAAAATAAAACAAAACAAAAATTGTATTTTTAAAAAAATCACCCTTGACATATATTTTAATTTTTGATGTAAACTTACCTCATGCAACAAATAGATATAAAGAAAGTTAGCGGTGATTTCAAACTGAAGAATTGGTGGCCTGTTTGAATTTAAATACTTGGCGGCCATCTTGAAAAAAAAATTTAAAATAAAAAATAAAAAGGCCCTCATCCTCCTCTTTTTGGAAAAAACAGGACGATCAACTGGTATTTTTTTTTATTTGGCCTTACCCCCCTCTCCTCTCTCCTCTCTCCCAAATACAGGCTTTTAAAACAGGGTTAGGGTTAGGGTTAGGGTTAGACAACAAAAACCAGGGCAGGCCTGGAATTTCATCTCTGAGAGGGCAAGGCCATTTTCATTTTGCAAAGGGTACTTCCATTGTAAAATCTATGAGGAACTTTTGGCAAAGACCAGGCAACAAAGGCCATGGCCTCCATTGCCTCTGTGTCATTCCAAGCCTGCCAGAGGTGTCAGAACATAGGGGTGTCGGCAAATCAGTGCGTACATGTACATGTAACTGTAAACACATGTATATGTATATATCATGTTTTGCAATCTATGGTACACATTATTGTGTACACACATGCACGTTGCACTCATGTGCATACTCATTGTGTAGTACTGTCAGTATGTGAACATGTATCTAGGCACAGTACATTAACCTTTCCCCTGTTAACTTCCTTACAGAATACACAGGAAGTAACCCCCACCCCACTCCAAACACCCAACCTTAGTCTGCACTGTTAAAGACATTTACCCCACGATGACAAATCCCTGACAACCCCCCTCTAAAAAAAAAAGGGTTTTCCTGCAGGACATTGAGATAAAAATGAAGTGTTGAAATGTTTTGACAATATGTCTGACCAACCTTGAGACATTTTTAGAGCATAAATGTACATGCCTTTTAACATTAGTTCATGTGGAATTTAGAGGCCTAATTATTGTGTGGGGCCTACCACACAGCGGGGTTACACACCACCACAACTATGCAGCAATACCAACAGCACCTCAATTTCAAAAGGGAGTGTAATGATGGGGCACTGGTTATTTCCACACAGGAAGTTACTGGAACTGCCCTACACATGACCCCCAGTATGTATGACTCTCCCTCCACTCTAACAGTCTCTCGGCAGGAATCCACCTCGCCAGCCATCCAGGGATCTCAGGCTAACCACACATTTCCCATATTTTGGGGAGAAAAACTAACTGCGGAGTGACGGTACATGTGGCATCACTAAGACAGCGAGGAGTATGTGTTTGTACTGAATACTACAGGGAGGACTGAAAGGAAATCCAACCTTCTACTTGTTTCTTCCTCCCCCGTTGTTCCATAAGAAAACATATCCTGGAATCTCCTCAGGAGAAGAGAAACAAGGATCAAAACTCTATAGTGTTAACAGTGGTCCGCTGGCCAACCACCAGTTCAAACACACCGTGGACTAGTCAGAATTCTGTCCAACTAGTCCGGCTAGCTAGATCATTACTTCCCACCACTTGATGTAAAACCTTAAAAAATTACAAGTCCCAGGTAAAACCTTAAAAAATTACAAGTCCCAGGCAATGAAAAAAGGGAACCATGGTCACCCCGTTATTAGATCTTGCCAATATTCTGAAAATTGAAACAGGTCACCTCTCAAATTTGGCTGAAATTCATTTCTAATATTCATCTATCATGTCTATCAATGTGTATAATGAACATATGCATGCACACACACAAAAAGTCCAAATCGTTTCCGAGTTAAGGATCCTTAAAGTGGGCAAGGCACCCCCGCTTTAAGGTAGCACGATTCGCATCATTGAATATTTTCCTAATGTATTTGTAATGATTTGTACATGTAATGCACTCCTGAACCTTCTAAAAACAAAAATGCAAAAAAGTAGCACTCCTTTACTTTTAAAGGTTTTGTTTTACTTTGCTGGAAGAAATGTTTCCCTTAAGGCCAAGTAAAAAAAAAAAACAGTTGATCGTCCCCTCCCGCATCCTTTTTTGAGGCCGCATCCTTTTTTTTTTTTTTTTTTATATTTTTATTTTTTTGTATTTTTAATCCACCCTTGACATGTATATTTTAATTTTTGATGTAAACTTACCTCATGCAACAAATAGATATAAAGAAAGTTAGCGGTGATTTCAAACTGAAGAATTGGTGGCCTGTTTGAATTGAAATACTTGCCGGCCATCTTGGGAAAAAAAATTAAAATAAAAAATAAAAAGGCCCTCATCCTCCTCTTTTGGGAAAAAACAGGACGATCAACTGGTATTTTTTTTTATTTGGCCTAACCTCCCCATAACTAATTCTGTAATTCGCTATGCATATTATGAAATGTCAGAGATACATACAAGTAAATTAAAAATCATGAACATAAGTTTTATTTTATAAAAGCGGGTTTTAATCTCTCTTTTGTGACTAAGATGTGAAGTTGAGTTCCGAGCTCAATAATTTAAGGAGGGGAGTTTATAGCTCTCCCGGCATTGCTTAAAACGAAGAACTGTACAATGTAATAAAGGATTATTTCTTTTGAAGACTACATGTACATGTGTACTTGGAAATTTGTTGCAAAGCAAAAAGGCAGTGATGCTGCAATGGGAGGAGCGACTGAACAAAGACATCAAAGACACATGAAATTTTAACAATCAACCACTACACACGGCTTTATAAAATATTCACTGCATTTCGTAGCATTTTTCTGGATGAAACCTGGGAGCATTCCCTGGAAACACAATCAAAAAGAAAGACTGAGTATGGGTCTTCCATTAGGGAATGGACACTGACAAAAAATAAATGTACAACTCCACAACAAAAACCTTGCCTCATGAGGCCACTATCCAGACAACTTGAAGGCAACAAACTGCACTGCATGCAAAAGGAACACTTTGGTAGCACAAGAGACACCAAATGGTGTCTCACTATTGACAAGAAAATTATGTGAATATTCAAATTGTGAAAGCCTTTTCTTCGAGGAGGTTTATACATGAAATGGTTGCCTGTAAATTGCATTTATGTGACATACACAGTTTGCTACTAACACGCATAAAAATGTCAATTACACAGAGGTCATGGCCTCCGTTGTTTAGCCTTGGTGCTCCTTCATAAGTTTCCTATTATTGAAAATTCAGATTTTCCAAATGAAAGTGCCCTTTGCAAAAATGGCCTTGCCCTCTCAAAGATGAAATTCAAGGCCTGAAAATTTGATTCAACATTTTGCAATGCTCTGATACTCTTATAATTCAATAAGACTCATAACTAAGTCTCGGATCATTTAACAGCTGGAAACAGCTTAGCGTGTAAATTTATGATCAAAACAGAAAACAATTTTTAATAATCTCCTCAGGCACAAAGCACTTGATTTATTATTCAGTATGAATTGCTATTTATTTGTTCTCTTTTGTATATCTTGATATCCAATAAAAACTGTTTCTAAAAAACCACTTAACCATGCCAGCATTTTTTTGGAAAATGTGGAGAAGCAAACCAAATATCAAGTGATAATAAACCCAAATTGTGTCTAATGGACATGCTCTTAAAAGAAATTGAAAAACCATTTTCACTAAATGATTATTTTTACAACCTGTTCTTTGTATGTTAAGTACCCCAGGAAATTTTTTGCAGACTCCTTCCGATCATTATCAACCTAAACACAAGCGTGTAACATTTTCCTGTAAAATCTATGTTTTCAACACTCTTGATCATGTTCCAACAATCAAACACACGTACACCTGTTTTAAATACATCATCAAAAACAACGACAAATACAAGCTGAGAATACCCAAACAAGCCCACGCACTCTGCGAACAAAAACACTCTCTGAATGAACTCAAGTCGACAGACAAAATGGCTACCGTTAGCTCGCTCAGGCAGGCCCCCATGTAAATAGACACAGATCTGACCTGACCATGACCTTTGTAATATAATATAGACAGTCCAGACAGTGCTGGCTCTGTTTGTGTGTGTGTGTGTGTATGTGACTGTGCACTGACGTTAGGGATTCCAGTGCCATGCATTTCTGTATGCAAGTCCACACACTCCATTAAAAGAAATGTTTCACATTGGGGTTATCTCTGCACAGAGTATATGCTGCAAGTGAGCGATGAGCGTGCGTGAGTGTGCAGCAGTGCAGGAATTACCCTGACTCAATGGGCAGGCTGTAATATGTTTACTCCAAACTCAGCAATATATTTGACACATGTTCTTGATCAAAGTGAGATAAACTATTCAGAATCTTTATGAGCAAAGAGTTGCAATTTTTCGGTGAATTTTTACTCCACATTACTTACATGTAATAACAAAAATAAACCATCCTATGAAAACAAACAAAAATGATTATTTCTAACTGAATTGGGTTTTTTTTAAATGAGCAAAAGTAGAAGAATATTTGCAGCCTATGATGAAAACATTGTCCCTTAAATTTCATCATTTCTAAGATCTATGAGGGTCAAAAGACTTGTAAATTGACATTTTAGGATTAGTCTATTTAGTTTTAAAGAAGCAATTTCATTTTGATGTTAAAAATATGAATGTTTACAAAGTACATGCACATACATTTTGTAATGTATACTTTTTTTGATAATTTATAAGATTAAATTTTTAAACAAAAACTGTAGTGTTTTTACATGTAAAACCATGCTCCAATTATGTGCAGTATTTTTAAATGTAAAACCAAACATAAACATCAAGTTTTGGCAAAAAAACAACCTGTACATATTCCTGTCTCTGATGTTCAGCCAACATGTACATGTACATAGCAGGCTTCTACCCTGGGTTTCTCAAGACTGTGGGGCATCTCCACCCAAATGTTCGAAGTTTGGCCAAAGCACGCTAAATTAAAATGAGTTCCTCGGAATGTTTTTACTTGGTGTTTATCTTTGATTCTAAAAGCCTTACTGTGCAATCTGGGGCATTATAAATGGTTTTTATCTTTAGGGGGGGGGGGGGGAAGAAACAAAAGGGGGCTTTCATATCGGCTGCAATTTGCATGTATCATCACGTAGCTTGTGTTTGTCAGCTCGAAACGCTAGCCTGTGCATGGGGAGAATTCTATAGAAGCTATACAAACAATCTACTTCTCAAATGTTGTTGACAATTTAAGGGTTGTTTTTAGAACCAGTACTTCATGAATGCTCTTTAACTTCTTGTGCTCTTTAAATGTCAGCTCATCAACCTCTGTTATTACTTATAATAAAAAGCTCTTTTATTACTTATAAATACAGGTACACGAACATGTACATGTACATGTACATGGGGTAGGTATTCTTACACAATGAGTAATCAGTGAATGATTTCCCTTGCATAGCAAAGCAAAATGCTACACAAAAATGCATCAGTTGCTACTCAAAAATCAGGAGTTGCTACTCAATATTAGCATTCAGTGAGCACAAAACAAGTTCAGTCTAAATATTTTGCTATGCAAAATTGCTGGACAAAATCGTTCCCTGGTTAGTAACGATTTTGGTCAGACTTCAGTGTGCATGTAAAAATGCAAGCCATCATGTAAGGTTACAACTTACATAGTCTGGATGGCTTCAAGACAAAAACCACACAACCAGTTTAACCCTAATTAATTAGCCTAACTTTCTTCAAAAATCTTTTTTGCCGAAGTGAAGATATTGGGAGGACTTGGGCTACCTGTACATTATCAGGGCATTGCAATAAAGGAGGATAAACAAAGGCGGATCTTGAGTAAGCCTAATCTTGAGGGATTTTAGCCAAATAGTTGATTTCAGCTGTGAGAGGATTTAGAAGGAATTGGGGAATCGGGTGATTTTAGACACAGGAGGAAGGATTTGGGTTGTACGCATCTTGTTTAAAAAATGGGATTCTGAAGGATATGGGCTGTTGGGGGATGGGAATGTGATGATTAAGCCAATCACAGGAGGATTTAGAAGGATTGGGGTTCTTTACTTCTGAAGGATATAGGAGCATTTTGGCTACATGTGCAGTATGTTTTAAGCAAACGGGTCCAGTCTGTTTGGGTTATACGTATTGTAGAGTACACACAACTTTAATATTATTTTGTATATGGTCGCCATCACTCAAGGTTAAACCATGGAAACACGTGTACGCGCACCATGCAAAACTCTTAGCCAATGGTAGGTCTTCCTTTGACCCCAGTGAGGGCACTGTTTGAGCTTGTGACGTCATGTGATAGGGGTGTTTTGGACTGAACTTACTTCAAAGCCAGGATAGAAATTACAATATAGAAGCTATGGCCTTTGTGCCCCTCACAATATTCCCATAGACTTTCTAATAAATTATTCCTTTCCGAAAAGGAAAAAAGGCAAATTGCCCTTTTCAAAGCCCTTTTGTGATTTCAACATGGCATCAAAAATAAACCATTAAAAATTGCTTAACAATTATAATTGTACATGTACAAATGAAATAATATGGGTTGTTGTCATGTGCTTTTTATTAAATTTAACCAATAGGCCTATTGTATGCATTGTGTGAACACAAACAAAGACATCATGTTCTGTCTGTTCATTCAATACAGACACAATTTCATTATTAATTAATGAATGAGTCTTTTTGAGTCTAATTGTCAGTCCTTGATAAACAAACCCAACATGGTGTACATTGTACACCACATGCGCAGTGTTAAAGTTGTGACAATCATTTACTCTTGCAAATCGTTTAAAGTCTCTTACTGTAGCCTACATGTACTGGAGACATGACGGTAGAACTGTTTTTGAGCACATTTGCTGCACAACTGCGCCATGTACATTTGTAAATAAAAATGTAGAATTAAAATAAATAAATAAATAAATGTACACTCACTGAATACATGTCAACTGTACAGGGCACCTCTCCTCTATGAGGAAATTGTAAATTTCTATTGAAACATTTCAATGGGCACCAAGGCAATAACCAGGGGTAGTGGAGACAACTGATTCCATAAAATATCAGGTTGGTAGGCCATCTGTACATTACATTGCAGCATAAACAAGTGCTCCACAACAGGGCTCGAATTTGGGGAGAAAATCCACAAGACTACAGAGCTTGTAGCTCAAAATCTTTACTGGACCAGGCATTTTTTTACAAGACCAGATTCAAAATGTGAAAAGAAAAAATACTTGCTGCCACAGTTTAACATGCATTTGATTTGACTGCTTTTATATGAACCCGAACTGAGACAAGTAAGAGAAGAGTATACTTGATTACTCATAGAATTGAAAGATAATTTATTCGACCCAAAGTCATCACTTGAACATAATGTGTTTCTGTTTATTCAATTGAAAAACACAAGACCATCGGACTTGTTAGTTCATAAGTTTACTGGCCCAACACTAAAATTACTGGCCTCGGGCCTGTGGTCCAGTGTAAAATTCGAGCCCTGTGTTAGGCTTAGAATTTCACTGAGAGAGCAAGGGCATTCTTCATTTTGCAAAGAGCACTTCCATTGGAAAAATCTTCAAGTCTATGGAAAACTTTTGAAGGAGCACCAGGCCAAGACTAGGGCAAGAGAGGCTATTGCCTCCATGACCTCCGTGTAATTCCAGGCCTGAAAGTACATGTACGGAGTATCAGTTGCTATGATGTACTCAACACTTAAGACTCAATGGTAGAATTATTGTTTACTTGGTGCATATTTAATCAATTTGTTGGTCATTGTACATACATTGTAGATGTCTACTACACAAAAATGTGTATATGTGTATATGCATGTATGCATGTACATGCACAGAATACATTTGTATACATTGCTGCACAAAAATGTATCAGTTACATGTACATGTACATGTACTACACACATCAGTTTATATGTCGTGTCTAAATATCTTACTCTGCAAAATAGCTGACTGAAATAATTTGCTGCATTTATCCATCTAGTGTACTGCATCAATCAATTACATGAGCATGTTCACCCGCTGTGTTATAATAATAATAATAATAATAATATCGGCTCTTATATAGCGCAATTCCAATGATCATTGCGCTTCACACATTATTATCGCTGGTCACTGGGCCATTTACTTCATTCCTGAAACCATCTCAGCTCCCTGTGTTGATCAGCAGGGTTCTCCCCAGGATTTTTCAAAACTGTGGGGCATTCGGAAATTTTGAAAGTTTGGCCAAGGAACACTGAATTAAAACGAGATCTTCGGAATGTTTTCTACTTAGTGTGCAATCTGGAGCCTTCTACATGTAAATGGCTTCATCTTGATGATTTTTGTGAAATTAGTATTTTACAAAAATAAAAGACATATTTTAATTTTTTTTTACATATCGTTCGCCCAAAACTTGCGCATATCGGCATGCAACCTAGCTTGTGCATGAGGAGAACCCTGATCAGTGTGTTCCTCTTAAACACACAGTACATTCATCATATAATGTACATTGTCCATTGTCAAAGAACACGAGTACAGTCATGACAGTAGCTCTGTACACTGTAAACATGGCAAAAGTGTTAACATGCGATTAACTCAATACACATTACCGGAAAGAACTACATAACACATGATGTTTGTGTATTGAGTGCATGAATTGAATTGACTTCATATTACCTGTTAATGTTCAATTTTTCTCTTTTAATTGTTAAGAGCAGTGAAATGTTGTCATTTGTTGTTGTGTTCTGTTTGTTTTTGTGTTTTTTCTGTGTTTTTTAAGGACCCCGATGGAAATAAGCCGTTTACTCAGCTTTTTGGGCTATCCTTGGCTTTTAATCGATTTACTTGTATTTTCTATGTTACATGTATTTGTTTTTAATTGCCGAATAAAATAATAATAATAATAATATTGCGAGCAAATTTACAGACAAGACAACCAACTCCAGGGTTTGCCATTAACTTTTTCAGTGACTAGCCAAAGGGTAGCAAAAAACAAGAAACAAAGAAAAACATTAGAAATTACTGACAACTTGTAAAAGGCCCTCTCCGGTTCCAGTCGCTTTGTAGCTACACAGCTGTCTTCAAAGTAAGACAAGGAGGCCTTGACGAAAAGCTATTATTAACTAGAGTTTATTACTTGTTTTTTTGTTTACAGTGCACAATTTTCATTAAAAAAAGAAACAAACACCCATGAAGCCATACATGTTCGTATTTTTTAGCCACAATTCAAACACATCATTTACCATCCCTCATGGCAAACATATTTGTTTTCAACATTTTAGTTTCATCTGAAACCATGGTAAAGAGAGGGGCAAAATAAAAGATTATTTATACGAACAGGATAGAGGCTCCAACATTGTGGCACTCCTCGTTAGCTAATGATGGATTTGGTGCTATTATGATAAAGAGAGGGGCAAAATAAAAGATTATTTATATACGAACAGGATAGAGGCTCCGACATTGTGGCACTCCTCGTTAGCTAATGACGGATTTGGTGCTATTTTCAGATGGTTTATTTATTAATTTGTTATTTCCTGACAGGTGCTGAATGTTTGTTTCATGTAGAATCAGAGACTTCTTGGGACACTAGGTGGCAGCAAACTTACCAGGTAATATCCATTATTCTTCGAAATGAGCGCATGCTCAGAACTATGTCAACAATGGGAAATCACCTGGTGCAATGTTCCCAAGTGTTCTGTTGAATTATACCAAGGGACGTTTGGGGGTTTTTGAAAGTTTTTCTCTACAGAAATTCTACAATCGAAATTGAACTATCAAAGTTGAGCAATCAAAACTGAAGAAGCATAATTTTGTATTATCTTTAATCTTTGTATTTTATATTTATTTGTTTACACATCCAACAGCACAATTAACATCGACAACAGGATGAATTAGGAAGCGAGTTAGAGATGAGGGAGGAAAACCCCACGCAATCAGGTCGGGACTGAAAACCCAATCCAAGTGCAAGGCTCCATTTTGAGGTGGGATTCAGACCAAGGTCCACATCGTTGAATCAAAATTGGGTTCAATACAAATTTTTAAATTGAACAATCCAAAAAGTTTGGGGCTAGGTAGTTAGGGTTTAAAATACATACAGTACAGAGTCAGCATTCTGAACAAAAGAATACGATTGTTTTGATGTCTACAAGTTGAGACTGCCAAGGGATGACATTAGGTTGGGATATTTACCCCCAACAAAATTTCAGTAAAGATCCCAAATTTGCTAACACAAGCGCTCAATTTTAAAATAACTATTGGCTTTTCCTACATATAAATTATAACATACCAATGACCATTTGTTTGGCAATGCTTGGAGAGCATCTGGTTTGTTCAGTCTGTTTATTTTATTTATTTTTTATTTTTTTTTTTATTTTTTATTTTTTTTTTTTGGGCGGGGGGGGGGGGGGGGGGGTTGAGTGGGTTCAGAGTCTTTCAGGAGGCACTGTGTCTGTTTGGTGTTTTGGGGTTTTTTTTGGGGGGGGGGATTTTCTGCTGTTTTTTTTTTTTATTATCTTTTTACTTTTTTGTGTGTGGAATTACAATTTGTTATTAATATACAACTATCTATTTGTTTACATCATGCAACAGTTTTTATCCTGTAAAATTATTAAATGAAATGAGGTTTCCAAACCATCTTGGAAAAATTTACATAATAAAATGATTATTGTTTTCCAACAAACAGATCACATAAATTTACATTAGTGGCACAGACATCTTATATGACTACTCAGACTGCTTAATGAATAATCCATGTATGGGATGTGAACAATGCTATCCCATCATTCTATGTATTCAATTAGTAGACCACATTAAGTGGAGAGAAACAGCCTAATGAGAGAATCAGGGTCACAGCTCTGAACATAATGTATCCAATTATGGGCGCCAATTTACAATTACATGTAGTAGTCTACAATATACTGCCTGGTACATGTACACACTGTTCAAAATACGCACACTTGCAGGGTTTGAAATACCCACCGGACCACTGGCCAGAGACCAGTCATTTTAGCATTGGGCCAGTAACCAACAGGGTTTGGAATACCCACTGGACCACTGGCCAGTAACCAACAGGGTTTTAAATACCCACCGGACCACTGACCAGAGACCCACCGGACCACTGACCAGAGACCCACCGGACCACTGACAAAGTCCAGTTTAGGCCAGTAACCAACAGGGTTTGGAATACCCACTGGACCACTGGCCAGTAACCAACAGGGTTTGAAATACCCACCGGACCACTGACCAGAGTCCAGTTTAGGCCAGTAACCAACAGGGTTTGAAATACCCACTGGACCACTGGCCAGAGTCTGTCATTTTAGCCCAATGGCCTTGTCACCCCACAACCAAACAAGTCCTTTGAAGGCAAAGTATCCTATGGTTTTCGGAACTGCTCCAATTGTTTTTGTCCGACATGTAATACACAAAAAACTTTTGAAAATTTCATTTTTGAGGCATCGTCGAAAACCTGAAGCAGGAAGAATAATTCGTAATTGGAACACACAATCTCAGAAACATTTTATCTCAGATTGAAATATTTTGAATCCCTCTCTCTAAAACCACATTCTTAAGAAGGGAATTGTTCTCAAAATGTTTTATTATGAACAGCTGCAGTGCCTGTTACCAAGTCAGTTTTTATGGTAATTAATTTTTGAAGCAATTACCAAAGGTATACCCTGCCTTCAATCTAATGGTCATCCCAAACACACAATGAACAGTGTAAAGATTCACTAGTACACATATAATATGCACGCTTAAAGGCACTGAACACGTTTTGTAATTGTCAAAGACCAGTATTCTCACTTGGTGTATCCCAACATATGCATAAAATAACAAAGCCTGTGAAAATTTGGGCTCAATTGGTCATCGAAGTTGCAAGAAAATAATGAAAGAAAAAACACCTTCGTTGTACAAATTAGTGTGCTTTCAGATAGGATAGGAATAAAAGGGTTCTGGCCAGAAGTCTTTTATTATTTTAGTGAGAAATTACCTCTTTCTCAAAAACTACGTAACTTCAGAGGGAGTCGTTTCTCACAATGTTTTATACTATCAACAGCTCTCCGTTGCTCTTTACCAAGTAAGTTTTTATGCTAATATATATTTTGAGTAATTACCAAACGTGTACAGTGCCTTTAATGTTTTTCAATTCTAAACGTCATTCACAAATCCTAAAGCAAAAGTTCACTAAAAATAAAAAGACAAGTGTATTTTAGGTCTAAAGTACAAAATATTTCTCATCCAGAGAAAGTTCACAAACATTAGCAGGGCTTGAATCTGGGGTCGGGGGGGGGGGGGGGGGGGGTCGGGGGGTCGGGGGTCGGGGGGGTCGGGAATCCACAAAAAAACGCAGGGCTTGTTTGTAGCTAAAAATGTTTACTGGACCAGAATATTTTTTTATAAGACCACATTCAAAATGAGAAAAAACTTCCCGACAGTCTTACATGCTTTCAACTGTTTTTATTTGAACAAACACTTAGGCATGTGTACATATGCATGGAGAAGTTTTAAATCTCATTTGTCTTTCATAGAAATCAGCCCAGATATAACAACAAATAAAGTGTGTACTGTATTTTTATATGACAACAAAAATGCTTGTGATGCGTCTTTAATGTTCCATATGTTTTACTTCGGGAAATTGATTATTTAATATAGATGGCTTACAGCGCCATAAACAGAGCACTCAACCTCCCCACATACATGACACAGCTGGATCTTCAGGAACAAGTTGCGACATTCATTATGTCTTCCTACAAAACTTAGGACTAAGAGGATCTTCCAGTCGATAAAAAGATGTAACGTGAAGTGGCGCTATTACTTAACTCAATGTGACAAAAGTCTATCAATAAATAATCCACAGTTGAATCGCCCTAAATTATAATTTAATTTAAAGGGAGGGTACACCTTTGGTAATTACTCCAGAAATTAATGCCCATAAAAAACTTACTTGGCAAGAAGCACAGCAGCTGTTGATTAATGAATAACATTTTGAGAAACAGTTCTCTTCAAAGGAATGTGGTTTTAGAGAGGGATTCAAAAACATTTTAATATGAAAGACGATTCTGCATTGAAACAATTCCCATATTGTGTATTCCAACTACGGATTATTCTTCCTGCGCGGACTGAACCGCTCCAAATTTTCAGCGATATTTCAAAAAACGCTGCTACAATCTGATATAAAATTGTCACAGGCTAGTTTTATTGTACATCTACATTGATTAAAACAACTGAACGGTTCCAAAAAAAACAAAGGTATACTTTGCCTTTAAGAGGATGTTTCTTTAAATGCTAAGACTTTAATTGAAACAAAAATGAGCCGTTAGTTAAACATGAACATTTGTCCATGTCATCATCTTGTTATCAATAAAGCATCACGTAGGCCTACATGTAAATGTCATACTCAGTATCTTGTTGTTGGGAAACCAGCAGGGAGAGCTGTCACTAGTGTCAGATATATATGGCATGTTTTGAGGTCAAATTGCCCCCCCCCCCCTGCGGTTTTTTGTTTTGGATAAAAGTAATTTTTCCCTCATGGATAAAAGCCACACGAACAGTCCAAAAAAATGACAAATCAATTTGTAAGGATGAGTGGTAACTTCCAATTTCCATAAACTTAGTTGACCTTCTGCCTATTTTGAACTGTGTTGGGAAATTATGCCCATTTTGCCGGTACAATCAATCCCCATTTAGTGTGGTTATTTAACAACACCAGAGGGTGTTATCATCATGGCCGATCCAATGCATTATTTTCTCAAGCATTTCTGAGGATGATTCTCTAAGCACCAACTTAACTTTGAGTGAAATGTACATGTAGGATTCAAATTGAAACTACCAAAGTCCAAATTCCTTATAGTTACAAACTACCATGGTAACTGTATAACACAGATCTCTGTGTTTAAGAACGACTCCATTAGTATAAGTCAAAAGACAGAAGTGAGATGACCTCAACTTTTGAAGGTCAACGCCCTTCCCCCTCTTCTCTTTCTCAGAAAGGCATCCATTACCTCAGCTCTTCAGCTGCTTGTGGTTTACCAAATACACTGAACAGTGAAGGTACAGAGTACATACATGTATGTACAAACATAATTTGAACTGAACCAAAGTCAACTACAATTAACTACACAGGGTTCTGCCCAGGATTTTTTAATGCCGGAAAAAAAAACGGCCGGGGCGGGGCGGAGGGGCGGGGCGGGGCGGGGGCTGGGTAGAGGCAGTAGAAAACAGGATCAAAGACCACTCATAAATATAAGATAGAGTCTTACCGTTTACAATACCTACTGCAGTACTGGTAACAATAAATGACAATACTCAATAGCCTAAACTAAACAGCAAACTTATTCAAAGTTTTGGGAAAAATTTGTTAAGCGTACAAAAAAAGTTTTTCCTACTACGATCAAGTCAATTTCCTTTTGATCGTGCACAGAGTGGTGCACGTGTGTGACGTGCGCCCTGCCTGCACGCACGCACGCCTTTACCGCCATGGGAAAACAATTTACAGCTTCTATAGCATGGTGCTTACTCTGTAGTTCATTTTCCATTGTATTAAACGATATAGAATAGGGTACGCAACATGTACATGATGAAACTGGTATCATGTCATTCCAAGGGTAAAGCTATCAAATCAGCGTGACTGGAAACCAATGCGGGTTTCGTTGGATCGTTGGATATAATTGTACATCATACAGGCGGGATCGGGAGTGATGCTCGATCATGGATCATTTAAATAGACTCAAACCAAAGAAGTAGGCTACTCGAAACTTTGGATGAAACTTGTTACTGGTAAATAATTTTTTCTACATGTTGTTCAAAATATTTTGAAGGAAATGGGTCAAAAAATAGAAAAATGTGTGGTGGTCGGAAAAAGACAAAATTCTGCCAGTGGTGGTCGGGGAACCATGAGTGCCGGTCGGGGTTTCCGGCACCTACCACCGTGGGCAGAACCCTGACTACAGTCAACTACAGTCAACTACAGTCAACTACAGTCAACTACAGTCAACTACAGTCAACTGCATGTACATGTAGTCTTATCAAGTCGGTTATGGTATGTTACTCATCTGTAATCAAATAACAGGTCATTCTTAATCTGTACCTTCAAATTTATCTTTATTCTCCCATTAAACCCTTTTAATTTGTACATTCTCAAAATAAATCTGCAAGTACAACTGTCTTCAGATTGTTCTCATCATTTAACAAATATTATTACTTTACTACATGTATGCGTGAAAAAATAATGTTTTTATGCACCCTTCCCCAATTCACACTCCGTATGAATTTTATCCAAAATTATCATCAGTAAAGTAAAAACACATTTAGCCGCAAGCCTGGAGTTACACACAGGCCACGGACACCATGGCTTCTGTTCCCATGGTTTTGGCTTTAAGATTTTCTAATGGAAGTGCCTTTAGCAAATTGAAAATGGCCTCGCCCTGTCAAAGATGAAATTCCAGGCCTACACTACAGCAAAGGCACCCAACAGTTTATTCCATGGTGCCCTTGCAGCAATCTTCATAATTGTGTATTCTTCAGGCCATTCAGAATTATCAATATTAAAAGAAAAAAAATCTTTTTTTATATAAATTGTTTTGAACGACCCACCCTACCCACCCCAAGTTTTGATTTTTAAATATTGACTGGCAATTGAAAAAAGCACTGCCTCAAATGAAGCAGGTATTTCAATAAATGTTATTCCAGCTCAGGAGTTTTCAATTGCTTTTCCTGGCTTCTAGTACGCAACTTTTACAGTTTAAACCAAAGAGAAAACCTTCGCCATCTCCCCATCGGGCACGGGGTCGGCTATCAAAACAAGTTGACTGTTAACAATGGAACTGCACAGACAGTTCTTCTATTTATCTGAATTGAAACCTGAATTTCGATTTCCAGTTATTTCTTTTGACCCACCCACCCACAAAAATCGAAATTTGTAAACATTGCTGATTCAGAAATGCCTCTTATCATACCCAAGTTTTCTTTAAAAATGTCTGTTCAACAGCAATTTGAGTTCACTCTCAAATGTCAACAACATTGCCTATTGTGCAGGCCATCATGTTTTTATAAGGTTGACCAGTACAGTGTATTCTCAGGGAAGGATTTTGTCCAGCAACTTTTACACAGCAAAATATTTTGACTGGACATGTTTTGTGCATACTGAACGCTTTTATGTCAAATAGAATTGATGATTTTTTTAGATAACTGGCATTTTGTGTAACATTTTAAGGGCTTGATTTTAGGATAAATAACACAAGACCGCAGGGCTTGTAGCTCAAAGTTTTCACCAGACCAGAATTTATTTTACAAGACTAGAATCTTAATGGGAAAGAACTTTTTACAAAGTTTATTATGTTGACTGTTTTTATTTCATTTGAACAAGCACTAAGAGACGAGTTATCTCATTTCTCTTAAAGGCACTGTACACGTTTGGTAATTACTCAAAATATATATTAGCATAAAAACTTACTTGGTAACGAGCAATGGAGAGCTGTTGATAGTATAAAACATTGTGAGAAACGACTCCCTCTGAAGTGACATAGTTTTTGAGAAAGAGGTAATTTCTCACTAAAATAATAAAAGACTTCTGGCCAGAAGCCTTTTATTCATATCTGAAAGCACACTAATTTGTACAACAAGGGTGTTTTTTCTTTCATCATTTTCTTGCAACTTCAATGACCAATTGAGTCCAAACTTTCACAGGCTTGTTATTTTATGCATATGTTGGGATACACCAAGTGAGAATACTGGTCTTTGACAATTACAAAACGTGTTCAGTGCCTTTAAAGTAAAAGATATTTACAAGACTCAAAGTTAACTTTGGAAAATCATTTATTTTTTTAAAGTTATCACACAGTGATTACATGTAAATCGGACGGGGCCAAGCTCTTTCTTTAAAACAAGATGAAAAAAACGATGATATTATTTTTAAAGTAATTGAATACGAGAGGGGAAACTCTAGAAATGATTTCCCTTTCTATTGTACAAGTATTTATTTGTTTGTTTCAATAGTTTGTTTTGACAAGCCAGGTGCAGGATATGACCAACTGATAATGGCCAGAAGCTCCTCCCTTGGCGGTTACCGACACACACCACTGACCGAGAGTTTCCTTGTTCTCCAACATCAACCAGGGGAAATTGTTCACAGAGTTGTCAAAATATAACACACTCTCTGATGATCAAAGTTAGAACTCTCCTTCCTGCAGAGTAAAAACATTCTTGTCAGCTGCTAGGATACATTTACAATTTTCCAGCTAGCTGAGCTAGATACACAATATACTTTACTATTATCATAATAATTTTTTGGTAATGAAACCAAGGACGCCTCATACATGTAAGTGAACTTAATCACTAAAGCTCACAAGCCCAAGGAAACCTGTAAAAGCGGGTGCTTGCTACATGCATGTGAACCAGAAACACTGGGGTTAACCCCAACTCATCCACGATAAGTGTTCTGTGTTTTACCAACCCTAGTAATAGTATGGAGGACCTATATGGCTTTACTTTTCCTGTCCCATCCAAAGGAAAAAGCAATAATGGTTAAGTGTCTTGCTCAAGGACACAAGTGTCAAGACCGAGACTCAAACCCACACTCTGTTGATCAGAAACAAGGCGCTTGAGTTCCATGCTCTTGTCTTAACCATTCGGCCACAATGCGCCACATGTACATACAAGGTTCTTGCTCCTAATACTATTACTAATAGTCTAGGCCTGGAATTTCAACTTTGAGACAGCATAAGAAGGAGCACCAAGACAAACATCAGGGCAACAGAGGCCATGGGCAACAGAGGCCATGGGCAACACAGGCCATGGCCTCCATCTAATTCCAGGCCTGCCTTGAGCAAGACAGCTTTTATATTGACATTGGTAGGCAGCAAGGTAAAAAGGTCATTTCTATAATAGGATAAAATGAAAAATTTTACTGGAAAACATTTCCAAGGGCACCAAGATGGTGACCAGGGGCTTCAATTCAAGGAAAACTGCTCTGTGCAGTACACATACTGTTTGCATACTTTTGTATCCGAATACACCAGGCCTAACATGTGTACATGTACATGTACATGTAGTGCAAGTAAAATTGTGTGCCTACCTCCATGGTCCAACCAGAATAGACTGAAGTGGAATGCTGAGTATACATGTAGCCCTTATACATTGACGTCATCCCAACGACCATCTTTGAAATAAAACGATGACGAAACATTTGATGGCAATAGACAGATTTGTGCACGCAGCGCACAGAATGAGCCACCGAGCAAACTCCTTTTTACCTGTACGCGAGCGACCCCTACTGAAATGATGTGATGCATTTAAGGTCTACTGAGGCCATTAGAGTCAAAACTAATGCAATTTGTTTATGTAGGCCTACTCCATTGGGGGTTCTAGTCAATTTCTTGAGAAATCTTCAAATATTTTGGTGCGATCATGACCCATGGAGGCAGGTACGTACAAAATGTATGTAGTACTATAGCGGAGGAAGGAATTTGTAGCAAATCTTCTGTGTATTACTAAAAGTCAGTTTGAGGTTATTGGGTGCCAGGTCATCTCTCAGGTGTTACATCATCCAGCCAGTAGTAGGGTAGCACATCATGAGGCCAACTGCAATCATAACATTTGTTTAACAGCTTACCCCCAAGCATGCACACATAATTTACCTTGTCATGGTGACCGCTCTATGTTCCGACACCCCTAATGTACGTTCCGACAACCCTATTTGCTCTGAGAACCCTTGATATTTACACACCCCTACATGTATGTTCCGACAACCCTATGTATGATCTGACAACCCTATTGTTCCGACAACCCTATGTTCCGACGACAACCCTATATTCTGACAACCCTTTATATTCACACACCCCTATGTTCCAACAACCCTATAATCCGAAAACCCTATGTTCCGACAACCCTATGTTCCGACTACCCTATGTTCCGACTACCCGATGTTCCGACGACAACCCTATATTCTGACAACCTTTGATATTCACACAACCCTACATGTTCCGACAACCCTATGTTCCGACAACCCTATGTTCCGACATCCTGTGTTCCGGTAACCCCTCCTGATCTACACGATATGGTTAAGGCTAGGGTACAGTGTATATAACTTATGGTTAGGATTAATAGGATTAAGATTAGGAAAGTACAATAGCAGTGTTACAACATACAGTAGAGGTGTCAGAACATCTGTGTTGGACATGTTGGAACATACATTGTAGGTGTGTTACCGTATCTGACTGTACACTTTCATTTTAAAAAGATTTACTTCACACAAAGTAGTCCAAGATAATTGATAACCATGTGGCATATGCATATAAACCTACATTGTATACACCTGCGCATTCCCTGACATACTGTAGCCAGAGGTCAGCAGGTCAACCCAAATCAAGGTCAACATAGTGCAGTAACACTGTATGATTATGAATAATACTCAATAGAAAGACAGGTGTTGACGCTTGCTCTGATTCCAAAAACAGCATCAATTCTACAATCTTAACTCCAAATCTTACAAAACCCATGACTCTATAGCTTCACTCAAGGTTTGAAGGATTTAGACTTGAACATCTACAGTGGGACAGCCACTCATTCTTGGCAACAGGCCAGGCAAACTGATCTTATCAAAGTTGACAGTTTTTAGCTGCTGAATTACAAAATTTATGTACTGAAGGATTTTGAAGTAAATTGAGGGGCGGTGGCGAGAGTTGAGGACATCAAAAGGAAAAAGGCCACAGGGTCAAGGATTCAGACAACTTACTAAATTTCTTAGCCTTACAAAACTAAGTCTGTTAAAAAGTGAATTTGTTCCACCCCAAACTAGACAGCATGTGTGAGCTCAAGCGCATGAAAAATGAGTTGTTCACTGATCCTCTCATGTTGCACTGATTTCGAATAACATTGATGGCTTTATATCCCTCCTCTTAATCTCTTCTTTACCCAAGGGGTAATTCAAAACTTTGTTCGTTTTCATAATAAGTTCTAAAAATACTCAGAACAACTTGGCTGCAGTGTACTAGTCATAAATGCATTTAATTTGCAGTCAAAGAAGGGAACTGGACCGTGAAGATTTTAACCTTTCCAGTTTCAAAGTCGACAGAACTACTGAAATACAGTGCATTGCTTTAAGGTGAACCAACCGAGGAAGGCTTTACAGTTTAGATCTGAATAAATGACTCACTACATTGTACCAGTACCACTGAACATGTACCTGTACTTTACTAAATTTAGCCAGTTTGTTTGATGGTTACTCAGGTGGTTACACATCTATTGTAAGTGTAAATAGACTTCAAATTTGAATGTGAATTAAAAGCATTATGAATTAGGGATATAAAAAAGGCAGTCAGGGTAATAATGTAAGGCCTAGTTCTTTAGTGATGGGAGGTGCAGAGACATACATTTTTGTTTTGTAAAAAACTGTATGAATATACTTCCCACCCAGTATGGGATACATGTACATACCACGTACGTCTACGACAATACGCTGTACGATGTACATGATACGTGTACAACTACAAGTATCTTACCTGACTCATAAAATACACGTACAGTGTACAATGTGGATACATACATTATGTGCAACATTCGTATTTAAAATACAAAAGTACATTAAATTGATTTCAATCAACACAACACAATAGGTTAATGTACGTAACTTACAAGTAAAAAATAACTTTTTAAAAATTAATCCAATAAGGCAAGCATCATAACAGTGTAAAATTTTAGAAAATACAATTTAAGCTTAATTAACACAAATTTTTTTCAGGGTTTTGGACTTCAGCAAGAACATTCAATTTTACAGAATTTTTTTACTTTATTCTCTCAAACGACTCACTTTTCTTCTAGTTGAGTATATAGACAGATTTGTGGTGCATTTGGGGTCGAGTCAAAGTGAGCAAGAGCACTACTTCGATAAAAGCAAAAGTTATTTTTGTGTGAAGGTTGTGAACACAATTCACAGTTCCATGTACAATTTAGTGTGCATACTGTATACGTACAGTATGTACTATATGTATGTTCCACCAGCTGAGACATGGGGTTTGCCCCAGTATTTCTGGCAAGTTGTACAAATGTACTGGTTGGCAATTCTATGCGCACAACTGACCCTTCCCAGAGAAGGCATGGTGCATAGAGCTCGAATTTGGGAAAACATTTCTGCAAGACTGCAAGGCTTGTATGTATCTCAAAATATTTACCAGACCAGAATTTATTTTACAAGACCAGAATCTACATGAGAGAGAACTTTTTTTACAAAGTTTAAAGGCCCTGTACACGATTGGTAAGATCGAAAAACACAAATGTTCACAGATTCACACATAACTTACATGATTTAAAGTAAGTAATGGTAGAAAGGGTTCCTTAAAATATTTCTGCCTGAAATGCTATCGTTTCTGAGAAATGAGTAAAACAATAGTTTTTATCGCGCGCGATAATAAACTCCATGTTTGAAAAACAGAAAACACATAAGGTCTTATTTCACTATTTTCTCGTGATCTCGATGACCAATTGAGCTCAATTTTTCACAGGTTTGTTATTTCATGTATGTGGTTGATTACACAAAACATGAACACTGTCTGTGATTATTTTGTCAGCTCTGCCAATCCTGTACAATACCTTTAACATACAAACTTATTTCGTTTGAGTAATCACTGTGAACAAATTTATCCCATTTGTTAATTGAAAGATTTTACCCTGGACTCAACTTCAAAGTCAACATTTGAATATAAATTCTTTAAATTAATAATGTTACACGTTGAGGTATCCCTTATGTATTAATATTATTCAATTGAACAACACAAGACAGCCAGACTAAAATCACTGGCCTGACACTAAAATTACTGGCCTGACACTAAAATTACTGGCCTCAGAACTGCGGTCCAGTGTAAAATTTGAGCACTTGTGCAGTACATGTATCAAGACAAGACAAAACAAGAGCATCTTTTATTTATTCCACATCGAACTGACAGACAGCACAAACGTCAATAAACAGGAAAATATGAAACAAGAAGAAATGTTAAGTTTTAAATATGGGAGGTAAGTCTCCACAAGAGAAAAACCCATGCAATCAGGTAGGGATTGAAAACCCAATCCACATGCAAGACTTTCGGTCTGTGGTAGGATTCGAGCCGGGGCCGACGGAGGTGAAATGCAGAGAAAGAAACCACTGAGCTAACCAGGGCCCAATTTCATGGCTCTGCTTACCGCTGAATTCTGCGCTTGCAATCACCAGTCTCCGCTTACCGAGCAAGCGCCGAATTTCTGCGCTAGCTGTGTAAGCGTAGAATGCCTAGTAACGTGGACTACGCACGCGCAGAAGCAAAAATTCCATGCTAACCCGTGAAATACGCTTGACGTAAGCGCAGAATTCCCTGCTTCCGTAAGCGCCGATTCTTTGCTTACGGTAAGCAGAGCCATGAAAGTGGGCCCTGATCCTCTGATCATTCAAGAGGAATCAGAAAACCAGATGAAGAAGCAAAAGTGTGAGTCAATTTTTGGTATATTTTGTTTTACATTTCCACGCAGCATCTGACGCTCAAATGATCTCCACCTTGCACTTAACTATTCCCATCCATCCCAGCACATGGTAAGACTACATGTACATGTAGGAGGTCACCCCAGTGTGTGTGTACCTCAGCAGTAAATAGTTCAAATGCAATAGTCATTAACATACACCCTGCAATATCACTGGGACTGTATGTAATTGGGTCAGTTATGCCAGAGACCAGTGAAGCAATGTCACTTGCAGGTCAATTGTGTGACACCATTTCAGCTTTAGGGGTCAAGCACTATTTATTTATTCGGTCATTACAGAGGATAATGTCATACATGTACAAGTATAATGAAAGAAGTAGGCCTACATGTACATGAATACCCTGCAGTATCCAAAATAATAAAAGGAAATGGGAAATTACATGTACATACATGTATACACATTATATGTAGAACTGATATTTTGAAAAAACAGCAGTTGTTCATATTTTGGTACATGTAGGGGTTGAATTTGCAGTGTTTTTTACAGCGTGAGGGCGTGTGTAGACCAAATTTACGTGATGCGAAACAAGGAAAACCAACGGTAGCCTCATTGTTGTTATTTTCTTTATTTACTGGTACAAGAAAACAGCATACGACAATCAAAATATGATAGTAACTGTTGTGATGCAAGAAATATTCAGGAAAATTTTATGGCTATACCGTAATTATTTCACAGAACACACATGTGGGAGGAAAGTGGGAATAAATGAATACACACAACCACTGTAGTTCAAACAGAATAAAACAAAAATGCATTAGTCAATAAATACGTTTAAGTAGGCAAACGTTTTCCATGAATGATTAGATACCATGAATGATTAGATACTATGAATATTGTACACTGATTGCACTTTGTACTTTATCTTGAAACAAATCTCATGGTGCACAAAAATTATCAGATGAAAGACTGAACCTTGACTCACTTTTCGATTGCAGAAAACACTTTCAGTACCAGAGTAGAAACTAAAGCAATTAGTGCGAATTGGTTTGTTGTTTTTTCAAACAAGGCTTCCTGATAAAACACATTTTGTCAGCCAGGTACCGAAACTTGAACACCTTTAGATATTATTTATTGGAATGGGTTGGTTTAAATATGGGCAGTGAAAATGACAGAGTACACTAACCTTACTTCGATCACAAAAAGAAGAAAAAATAGTAAAACAATTTTCAGATCATGTGAAGTTCAAGGCATTGGTACATATTATACATTGTCATTAAAATTTGACAATGTACATATGTACATGTACCAATAACTTGGGCTCAAATGTCACTTGATCTAAACTTATTTATACACGACGATCTACAATGTTTCATTTGTTTAACCTTACTGGCTGAACTTATAGGAGGTTGTTTGTTAGTAAAAAGTGTAAGTATACATACATACCTGTACATGACATACCGTTTACATAAACATCAGCTGATAAATCTTGAAAATTGGGTGAATGGAAAAACACTAGACTCAGACTGAAGGACAAGATTGGTCGTAAGGCGGCCAAGGGCTAAAATGAGTGGCCTGACTGGCCTCTGGCAATGTGGCAGTGGTCCAGCGGGCGTTTCAAGCACTGAATATGTGTACAATCTACAATGTGTATTCATTTATTTATGCACAATAACCCCATGTCATGAAAGTGAAAAAAATAATACACATGTCCCAACTTTTCAGCTCGTAAGGTTCTCCTCTCTTAAAACAACAATGTACAGTTTTCAATTTCCAAAAATAGTTCTTGTATTTCTTTCTATTCTTTTTTCAATTCGCCAACTACATGTAATAAGGTAAAACGATGACGACACATCGGGAAAAGCGCATCTTTGTACGCGCAGAACACATAATGACCCTTTTGACCTCTAGCTGAGGGCGCCCTACACAGATTACATCATGTGCATAAAGTAAATAAAAAATTACACACATGTGACATTGTTTTTTAAATCGATTTTGTAGGTTTATATGGTTTTTAAAGATTAAACAAGTAAGTTTTTTTAACAGACCCCCACCCCCTGAAAAAAACAAAAAATAAACAAACAAAACGACCATGCAAGTTTCAGTGGTACATGTATTTTAAATTGAGGTGCGCACATTTGTTTTCAAAATTTGTTTCCTTCACAATACCTAGGCTCCTAAAACTGTTTCAATACAAAATGAGATCTGCACAGCTTTAATTGAATTCATTCCCCTAGTATGTACTGTCATACCATGGAGCTACAAAAAGGATACACATCCTTTCCTATTAAAGACCAAAAACCAAAAAAGTATTTCAAAGTGTCACAAAAAATCAGTTTGTGATCCATTGAAAACCTGTGTGAATACAAAGTTTTCTGAAACATTAGTGTTACTCTTTATTTTGCAGCAAAGTGCTAGTGACTTGTCTGTGACAGGAGGCGCCATGTGGTCAGCCAGAATATACAGGCATGAAGCCACATGGGCAGAACTTGGACGCCAAGAAAATTACCAACCCTAGAGACATAAATTATGCAGGTAGGTAGCCAGCCAAGTTCAACTTTCAGGATTACATGAACTTGGCCCTCTGTGACAAATGCTTGATGTATTTATGTAAACTGGAGGAAGCAGCCAGTTTGTGTGTGTGTGTGTAAAAAAAAAACAGAGAAGAAAAAAATGATTCAGTGCAACAGTAAAGTACATCCACACCGTAGATTTATGGTGTGTTTTATGAGACAGTTAAAAGAAAATAAATAAAACTACTACTAGACCTGTGATATGTTGATGACTACATTATACAGTTTAAATGCATTCATGCGAATATTATAAACCTATGGTAACTGAGCTTTTATAAGGTCAAAAAACAGGCTAAAAATAACAAATGAAATGACCTTCCATGCCTCCCAGTAAACCACACAATTTCATCTTATTACTATCACCATGCTAATGGAAGCATAACATGCATTTAGTACAACATCATCCAGTAATACATTGGTATATTTTTTTCTGGCTGTTTATTGGCAATGCACATCTAAAACAAAGTTTACTGGCCCACCAACCTCAGTGGGTTACTTTTAAGATTGTAACTTTATCTTTGCTACAGGTACAGGAATGTTTATATCTACCCTGGGCATGCAGGTGTTAGGTTAGGGCCCAGCCCTGAAAACTGAAAAACATGAAAGTTCTCTTCTTGGAGTGAAGGTTAAACTGGAGTTCCTGCAGGCTGATAGATTTTGCTGAAAAATATTGCCTAGTTGCAAATCTCAATTTCACTTTTTTTTACAAGATAAGTTAATCACCCAGGTTAACAATAAAATAAAATGTACTCACCGTTCATTTTCAAAATATCTTTTAAGAATTAGTAATGTATCTATCCATCTAAACATGTAGGCCTATTTAGTTTTAATATGCGAAGTTATTTAATTTCATTCTTTGGCCCTATGCAGTTTCAGGCACATTTTCAATTTGTAAACAGATGGAAAAACAGACAACAAGCAATGATGTCAGTCAGATCACTTCCCAATTAGATAGAGTTGGCAAGCAGAAAACGGTGCTTTAACTGGCAAATTTGTATGCTTAGCACAAATTAGCAGGAAGCCCGTCACAAACAATTGTAATTTTGGCTGTCACCTGTTTTTCTGCTAAGCAATTTTTTGTTGCATTATGAAATTGGGCCATGGTCTACATTTTCAAAGGAATTAAACTGCAGATGACTATCGACTCGGTGTATCTCCACAGTAAACCAGGCATGGTATTTGGTCCCTGGTATATTTTATTGAGTACTTAAGGGCTGACCTACATGTGCACATGGTGTAAGCTTTAATGGTCATTTCAGGCTATTCAATCTGAATTTTTCAGATTTTTCCATGGGGAAAAAAAAATCAGAAATCAGACTAAAATAGTAAGAATATCATGCCTGGTAAATGTATGCTTCTTATGCGTGCTTGAATTTAACAGCGTAATAATGTTCATTCATGCACTCGAACAAACTAATATATAACTAATGAATACACATTTATGAAGTTACAGAATATTGTTTTCTTATTTAATTCTTTTTATGGGGGGGGGGCACTTGTATGTACACTAAAAATTACTATTCAAAATACATTGTACATGTTTGTCACAAGATACAGCAAGTTTTTTTGTTGTGCTTAAATTGTACCAGCATGAAAAAAATACATACTGTTTACATCATCTAACATAAATATTTTTCTGAAGTAATAAAATGTCAAAAAATAAGTTAGTGGCCTGACGTTTCGACCCTAGCAGAGTCTTTCTCGAAGGCTAATAATAAAATGTCAACAGGCCATATGTTTTGCTTTTAACAGCCATATAATCAGGTCAACAAAACACACTTAAATCAGACAAGAAAGAGTTACAGCATGGAATGCAAGGCCAGTGGTCATTTATGTACAGGTCAGTGTAGAGTCAGAACAGATGACCTTCACGCATGTCATGTCATAGAGGTTAATGCTTGTCAATATCTGCTTACCATTGCAGTACTGTGACTGTAGACTAATTTGGCGCTTATAAAGATGCTTTCTGGCAGAACTAAACACACATATGAATGTGATGGTATCATGATTGGACATCTTGTTGAACTCTCAAAACTACCTTGAGGTTACAGCCTCTGTAGTGTTGCCCTGAGCCCGATTTCATAGTCTAGCTGCTTAAACAGAAAATATTGCTGACAGATTTTCTGCTCAGCAAAACTTAGCAGAATACCAGGGATTACCGGCCATAGATGGTACATTCCCAAATTTGTAAGATTTTCCTATGGAAGTGCCCTAAGGAAAATGACCTTGCCCTCTCAAAGATGAAATGCCAGACTTACTTCTTGCCTTTACTCTTTTATAAATTTAGTATGTTCATTGTGCCCTCAAAATTAAGAATGTGCACTTGTGCAGCATACATGTACATGAATACTGCAGTTATATAGTTTTGGTGGTTGGTGCTGTGACTGCCACCAAATGGCGCTAAGTTCCCTGCATTGGAAACATATTGGAAAGATGCCAAATATGCCTGCCACTTTTTAGCTCATAATCATTATGACCAAAAACATAATCATATTTGGGTAGTAATATAAAATTGTTGGTCATAAAAAATGAAGTGGCAATCAGGTGGGGAATTATTTTCTAATCCTTTTTTGTTCACTGAGTTGACCTTTTTTACAAGCAACACCCTTCTGCTAAGTTATTCCCTTTTAATTTTATTTATTTTAAAGTTTTTTTTACCACAAAAAACAGTCACAGAGGTGATAGTGTTACATGTAGTACGGTCCCCTTTTGTTGGTACAATGTAAACCAGTTTCCCAATTGCTTAATTCTTACCAGGAATAAGACATCACTTCAGAAACATCGTTAATCCAGCATGGCATATAAACTCACTGGGAATGATAAAAATTGCAGATGTTCCCAACAACTGTAAACTATTTTAATTTTTAACAGCTAATTCATCTTCACTTTCATATGTGTAGGAGTTATATGCGGAATGTTTTGTTGAATTTAAATGATCATATTGGACCTTTCCATTGCAACTGAGTTTTTGCCAACCAAGGCTGGAAAATTATGAAACGCTGTAAATGCAAAGCAAAAACAGATAACCACAGTTTGTAATTCAAAAATAGTATTGAATTTGTTGAAAAACAAAGTAACAAATTATGGGATGTATTTTTTCTAATCTAAAGTTTTCAGAAATGTTGAATTTGGTTACAATATCTGCTAACACAATTGAATATTTTGCTAACATTCAGCTGTCCATGCCAACCACCGCGGTTTGTTTTAAACAATAGAAAGGTCAGTAAAACATGCTTCAATTTGAAATACCCTTTTGCAGAGTTTAGATTGAAGAAATAATTAATTTAATTTGACTGACAGGGCTTACCCTTAACACTAGCAGTGTTCTCCAACATGTAAAACAAGCTTGGCGCATCGCCCCGCTTTTTGTGGCACAACCACATTTTAGAAGTTGCCGCCAAGGTTTAAAATCCATCCAGCTGATGTTTTTTTCACGCCCCTTTTTAAGTTTGGGCGTTTATTTCAGAGTTCTGGTCTTCCCCAGGCGATAACTTTAAATTTTCAAAGTTGGAGAACACTGCACTAGCCCGGCGTACATTGTCTAGTAAAATCTGCTACTGGCTAGTAAAAACACCACTTCTCAACTTGCCCAGTGAGCTTCTAAATACTGTGCAACCTAGTACTTGTTTATAACATCGGCCATATATTTCTTCCTTTTCTAATGTGAATACTAAATTTTAAACATGAATTAATATATTTTGGTGTGAGTGCATGTAATTTCATTTGACAAAGAAATTTATAATCGCTACCAATACATCAAAAAGATAACACTTTGACAATACATGTTTGAAATTTGGGCCGACAACATTTTCTAAGGTCAAACTCAAGTAAAATGCAGTTTTAATAGCTCTGTAGTAGGCTACTTTTTAAAAAGCTTTACAGCGCAAGGCCTGACTAACCAGACTTTTCAAAAGTCTACAATTGACATTTCAATCCCATCATTAGACTGTTAGATTAAATAACACAGTCAATATGACATTCAGACAAATTTATAAATAACCAGTTCAGACACAAAACACCTATGCAATGTCAATGTACTGTGATTGAGACCCAGTCTGTATACATGGTACTGCTGTGGTATTTTAGGGGTCAAATTAAGGTTCAATTAAGGACACATTTTCGTCGGTCGAAAGTCATTATTTGGCATGTCACATCATCCACAATACCTCAAACACTAGCTTGTTAATTTCATTAACTACCAAAAGATCATTCTGGAATGGGTATGAAACCAAGCTGAAGTCGAAATTACAGAGATATTCTACAGCACAAGTTTGTAAAATAGAGCGCTCTATACGACGTGCGGAATCAGCAATGCTAATTGCGTTACCTCACATGACCTTACCGTCATGCAATCGACGATGCAATGCTCACGCCTGCACACACTACACACAAGACATACGCATATGAACGCTTGGCCTACCGTAACGAAGATTTCCATCAAACTTGACCACAATTCATCAACAATAAAACACTTCTACTCACCAATATTGGACATGTTGTCCATTTTGGATGCTTTTCCTAGGCCTCTTCCGTATTCTACTATGTAATTCCAATCGATGCTGCGTCAACCTGCCGGAAAATAGAGCAAATACACTGACAAATTCTCGACAGCAATTTCACATTCTCTTCCCAGGTCGCGTCAACCGCGCCAGTCTAAAGCGTCTGGCCACAGACTCGATAGCCTTATTTGTTATGTTGGTCTAAAAATAGGTCAAGTCTGGTTCCGTAATAAAGCTTAAAGGCATTGCAAAAAAATGAACAGGCACGAGTGTGTGGCGTGTTTTGAAACTGCAACTGCAAGGCGATTATAAAATCATTTTCCTTTAATCTTTTCTAAAGATGACAGGTTATTTTTTGCAATTTGATATACACAACAAATAATATTGAATTTTGAAGGAAATTTTACCTTTGAGATAATATCTTCATTAATTGTAAAAGTGTCCTCTGGTTAAAACATTTTTTTTTCCATGTGGCAATCTTACGATTCATGAATATCTTTCGATTCTCAATGCATTTTTATTTTTTTTTCAATCTGGAGTGTTTATAAAAAAGGAAATATTTTTTGGCAGACGAACAATGATGTGGTCATAATCCTTCGTGTAAACTGAGATGAGAATTGTGCAATTGTAAAATTAAACAACGATTACAATTGGGCCTATTTGTTAACAACTCAAACATCTGTCTGAACAATGCAAACAATATTATATTTTTTGTCTTCGCATTTTACCCACCAATGTACCATCCAATAGTCCCATCCAATAGTCCCATACGTAGGCTACTGTTAAAAATAATCTGCAAAAAGGCAGATTGAACCTGCTATATATGTTTCAGGCGCACGGTTGCCGCTCTCGACGAGATCAAGAAAACAAAATAATGTGTACAATAACTGTGGGTTATAGCACCCGCACCATCACCCCTGAAATCATCAAGAAAGAAAATAAACCGAAGATTAATCAAGGTCCAATAATTACTTTACTATGCTATTGAATCTTTGTTAATGTGTACCGGAACTGGTATTGTGGGTCCTTGTACTTCTATGGAAATCTCTTGCATTATGAGTAATGACTACATCATGGATTGGAATCTAATAACAATTGTTGCTTTTATTTGGGGTCAATCCACCCAGTCCATTGTCCAATCTTTCCATAGTATACACACATCATTATTATTCAGACCCCGTACGCCCCGTTATTCGTAAACGACCAGGGGTGATTCTGTAGGCCGTTCTTATTAATTCTCGGTAATTCATCAACTGAAAACAAAGTTTTGCTGTTGATCCTTGCCACCGCATTGCGGTTGGTTTGTGCCTTTATGGTTAGTTTTGCATATTATTTATTTATTACATTTAAATATTTATATAATTTTTCACTTGACCTTATTGCTAAATGAACCTTTTTTTCATGAGGATTAAGTTCTCTAAGACAACTGGGTGATAGCAAAGGATGATGCACTCTTTGCAGTATCGGTTTACCTTTAAGTTTATTAGAGCGTGGTTATGAGAACTAGGGCACAGCGCTCTCCCTCGTGGTCCAGTGAGCTTTTGGAAACTCTACCCTGGTCGTTTTTTAATATTTTGTTCACGTCCATACTGCAAGTCAGCCGTAATTATTAGCTAGATGATCAGTATAGATTTTTTTTTACAATTTTAATTTCTTGTAATTCAAAGCCAGGGTGAAAAGTCCAGAACAATCTTAGCGGCTGTTTCATTCGTTTATTCGTTTGAATTGAAGGTTTAAAATAATGGAGCTGTAACTTTTCCCACGAAGGATTTAAAGTAGGTCGCCGTTTATGAGTTTTTAGTGCGTCAGGAAATCAGACAGGGGTACACGTTTCCGATAGGGTGTACAAGCCATTGCGCTTTAGCATTTTCACATCAGCCAAAACAGACTTGTATTGTTTTTATCATCACTCTATTTTCAACTTCGATCATCATACAATAAATGCGTGTACAGTTTGACTTTAATTATAAACCGTTATAGCAAGATCGGCAACAGAATGCAAGCAATTATCAGAAAATCAATTGGAATGTCCCAAAGGTCATAGTTCACTAAATACCGTCTTTTTCTAGGACAATTTTAATTAAAATGAACAATTGTATAAGTCCCCAGAAAAACCCAATCAAACTCCCCCCCCCCACCCCGCCCCCTAGGCAGGGCCATCTGGCACTATTATCTCGGATGTTCTGTCACAAGAGGGCGCACTTCCCTGTCATTTTGGAAGGATTTGCCCACGGTTTTGCCCAAGCAATACTGAGGATTCAGAATCCATTCAATACAAGGAACACTCCAAAATGTGCCCCCCCCCCCCCCCCCCGGGGGGGGGGGGGGGGGGGGGGGGGGGAGATGTCAGTAATTTAATTATGTGTTGTGTTTTGTTTTGTTTTTTATAATATATAGAAAGAGTTATCAAAAGGGATTTAAACAGAAATCAAAAATAAGGTTAACAATCTTAGCGATGTTTGAAATCAGTTTTTCATAGTTTAAAATCTCAGAATAAAATCTGGTTCTGTTTTAATTTCATAGAACAAGGTCCCTGATCTAGGGGTTATGGTTGGAATAATCATGCTCAATGGAATAATGGAGGAAACGTATGAATGCAATCGAAAGCCCTCATAGATATGGCATCATCCCCGTACTGCATGTATTCTGTTGGAAGACGAATTATTGCATTCGCAATCAGGCTCATAGCGTTTTGGACTGAAAACGCCCAATTGAAATAAACTACACTGCACTGCATGAGCGTTCACAGAGGTCAACACTGCACTGGGACAAAAAGAAGTCATATTTTGCTGATTTGAATTCATTTTACATAGTTCACTGCCAAAATGTTTGCAGATACAATACTTATCGTTTTCATATCTGTATGTACGGCTCTTCTATCTGAAGGTTTGTAGAATTTACGTCATGAATGTGACGAGTTTTGTAGTGTATCAATAACTATTTTGTACGTCTTTCTTATTCTTTGGGAATTTTGCTGGGTGGGGACAGAGTGGTACTGGAGTGGTAGTTGGTACTAGTTCTAGTTGTAGTTGGCATGGTGGTGTAGGGTTGAAACTGGAGGTTGGGGTGTGTTTGGAAACAGTCGTAGTTGGGGAGGTGGGGGGCTGTGTTACGATTAGGGTTGGGGCATAAATATTTGCGATAATCGTAACCCTCTATCCTCCCGATTGGTTGGTCGCAGATCGGCGGAGACAACTAACTAACTTAAACTTGTTAGTTAGAATAGATAGGGCTAAGAAAGAACTATTGCAACTAATTAAATACAAGTATACTTTGTATGTATTAAAGTAATTACTAATCCAATTATTGCTTAGAATAGTTATACAATAGCTTGAATCCCTTGGATCAGTTAGACTTAATGCCAGTGCAGTAACTTGGGCGCTGTACTCCTTCATGTTTTTAAAAATTTATTTTGATTGTGCCAAAACTTCAAATAAGGAGAACAACGCTCAAGTTTGGCCTTAGCTGCAAACTTGGTCTATTCCTGATTGATAAAGGTACCAATGGACAATTGTATCACCGAATGCAACCATTCACAAGAGGCCACCACCACACCATGGAAATTGTAATCTCCAAAACTCAGACTTTTGAAGATTAACATTTTTTGACATACTTTGATTTCTTATCAACAACGGAGGCATTTCAGACAACAGGATTGCAGGTTTTTTACCACCATTTAATATAAGAAGCATGACAAGTAAGCTTTCAGATAGACAAATTGCACTATTTTCCAGGATCATTTTTAACTTGCATCAAAATCATTTTGTAATCCTGGCTCATGCCTTGCTTGGAAGATGCACATTTCTTGTGCATATTGCAACTTACAAGTTACAGTGGTTTTTCAGTAATTGTTGGTTTTAGCACATTATTTTATTATGATTTAAGTATTGGATTTGATTGCTTCCTTCTGTTTTAGGAATAACCTTTGCACTAGTTTACAGAACAGAGACGTACAAGAAACTGAAGGCCGAGGTGGAAAAACAGAGCAAGAAGTGTGAGTTAGATTGTTTCAAGAAATCATAAAATACCTAGATTTTATTAATGTTCTTTCTCAATGCAGGAGTCAGCTATCAGCCAGAAATATCTCAGCAAGAAAAGTTCAAATCTGTGTTTGTCTTTCAACCGCTTAGTAAAATAAAATGATAACAAATGAAGACAAACCCCCCTAATCAAACAAACAAACACTAGCCATTAGTCAGAGCTTGCAATGTAAGCTTCGTTTCAGACTTTTCGCATACTTTGGGCCTGGAATTTCATCTTAATGAGGGCAAGGTCTTTTTATATTTTGCAAAGGGCACTTTAACTGGAAAATCTTAAAGCCTATGGAAACTTTTGAAGGGGCGCCAAGGCCAAGACCAGGGGCAACAGAGGCCATGGCCTACATGGCTTCTGTATAATTTCAGGCCTAATACTTGAAAAATGTTGTTTACAATGCACGATATGCTTTTACTTACATGAACAAATTCTTACTTTTGTTTTTGTTTTCTTAACAGTGGAAAAAACAAAAGAACAGTTTGGTGAGATCAGTGACAAAGGACAAAAGAAAAAACTAGGTAATTAAAAGTTATCAATGAATTCAGAATAGAGTTTTTTGAAATTTATCAATATTATACATTTCTGGTAACAAAACCAAGGATGCCTTATCGGTGAACTTAATCACTAAAGCTCGGAAGCTTGAGGAAACCTGTAAATAAGGTTGCTTGCTATGTGAACTAGAAACACCGGGGTTAACCCCTACTCTTCCACTATAATAATTCTGGGTTCTTTTATGTGCACTACCAATCCCAGTACACTACACTGGACCTACGGCATAATGTCCCATCCAAAGGGCAAAGAAACTATGGTAAAGTATCTTGCTCAAGGACACAAGTGCCACGACCGGGACTGGAACACAACTCTGCCGATCAGAAACACCAGAGCTTGAGTCTGGTGCTCTTAACTGCTTGGCCACGACACGCCACGAGCTTGACCCTAAAAGAATTCTCTTAAAAATCAACTGACGCATAATAACGAAACTTAAATTTGTTGATTTGTATCTGCAGAGCGTCAAGAGGAGAAACTGAAAAATGACAGTCGAGATTTATCAATGGTGAAGATGAAATCTATGGTGGTTATTGCTTTTACATTCACATCATTGATGGGAATGTTTAACTCCATGTAAGTCATTCCTTTTGAAAACATAGTAGATGCTAGACTTGTGGACAAGTCGTTAAAAGTTTGTTGCAATGATAGCATTCCATCTCGCTCTGTGATTCTCGCGACATTGGTGATGTTCTTGTGAGACTGCTGGCCCCTGTGAGACTACTACTCAAATGGGGAGCCAGCAGCAGTGATCTTGCGAGAGCAGTCTTCAATTGTGGAGAGCCAAGTGTTTTTATGCTATCACTACGACAAACACTTATCGACTTTTCCACAAGTGTAAGTAAAGGCAGGCCTGATGTTGCCTCCATGTTCCAGTACAAGTTTGCCTTTCCCTCTGGGAAGTGGAAGTCTGATGCTTCTTCACAGAGGCAATAGGGGCAAATGCCTCTATGCCCCCTAGTTATTGCCTTGGTGCCCTTTGAAATGTTCCGGTACAAATTTACTTTTCCCTCTGGGAAGTGGAAGTCTGATGCTTCTTCACAGAGGCAATAGGGGCAAATGCCTCTATGCCCCCTAGTTATTGCCTTGGTGCCCTTTGAAATGTTCCGGTACAAATTTACTTTTCCCTCTGGGAAGTGGAAGTCTGATGCTTCTTCACAGAGGCAATAGGGGCAAATGCCTCTATGCCCCCTAGTTATTGCCTTGGTGCCCTTTGAAATGTTCCGGTACAAATTTACCTTTCCCTCTGGGAAGTGGAAGTCTGATGCTTCTTCACGGAGGCAATAGAGGCAAATGCCTCCATGCCCCTAGTCATTGCCTAGGTGCCCTTTGAAATGTTCCAGTACAAATTTACATTTCCCTCATTCATGGGTCCTTTATGAAGGAAAAAGTGCCTTACAAGAAAGAAGCACCAGGCCTGTAGATTTGTTTAAATCATCAAAATAGAAAAGTTACTTGCACCCAATTAACTTCCACAGCCTTTTCCTTGTGTTTCTTGACGAATTTGTTATTCCACTTATAATACTTGGCAAATTTCCTGCTGAACCGTGAAATGGGGTCCACTGAGCAGGAATACTTTTGACAGGACTTCAAAACAGTAAGAAAGTTTTGAGTCATCTGCTAAACTACTGGATTTTCCGTAGAACACACAAATTGGTCAAATGGCCTACCTTCGGAAAAGTAGGCATTTGACTAAAGTAATGTGAGATCACCTTCTACTGTCCTGCTTCTTTAAAACAGCCGCCAGGACCTGAACAGAAATTGTTTCATGATGTTTATTCTTTATGGCTTTGTTGTCCTTTCTTTAAGATGCAAGTTGGCCTTGGTGCCGTACTTCATGGCCTTAGTGCCCTTAACAAAAATTCCCCTTTCAAGGCCAAAGTGGCCTTGCCCCCAAAATTGTGAAATTTGAGGCCTGGAAAACCAGTATATGCTGGAAAACCAGTATATGATCACCAAGCAAGTGTCATTCTTTATACTCTCATTACTAGTGGTATGGGATGGGAAACATGGCAATAAACATATCACATTGAAGAGAAATGTGTGCTCCTTCCAACCTCTTTCCAACTGTATACAGTTTGCTGGGATATGTTTATTGTTTTGCAGCAATAAGTGCTACACAGGCTTGGGCGGGAACAGTGGTTATGTATTGTGACCAGTCAGGTGGAATGGTGGATATGGGTAAAGTAAATTTCTTGTTCTTCACTCAGAGAGAAGTTTTCTTGATCTAAACTTGGTTGAGAAGGACACCCATAAAGCCATCTGCTGAATCTGTCTTTTGGTAACTGTTCATATTTTGCCACATGATGGAAGTGAAAAATGCATTTTGATTGTTTCCTGTAGATTTGATGGAAGGAACGTCGCCAAGCTGCCTTTTGAGCCCATCTCTTGGTTACATGGTATTTCACATCGGAACCTTCTGGGCACTGACTTCACTGATTGTTCGTTCATCTTTCTATACATTCTATGTACTATGTCTATCAGACAGGTGAGGAGAGTATATAAACATCGTAAAGTCCACCCCGTGCCCCCCTTGGCTCCCTGCCCCCCTCGACCCACCCCCTGCCCCCCTCGACCCACCCCCTGCCCAACCCCAATTGAAATCAAAAGGTTGAAATTATAGCGTTAGATTTGTGTAACTTCCATCTCATCCTTCTGTAACTTCTGCCCAAGTTTCTGTTTGCCTTTTTTCTTAAACAAGCCCCTTTTTAATGTTATTTCATATTTTTAATAAAAAACACATACTTTGTCTGCTTGTCAATACAAAAATAGTTTTAAAAAACATGAAAATTATCACATTAATATGTTATATTTTGCTCTGGAAATTCCAATCCCAAAAGTCCAGATTTCAAATGCCCCCCCCCCCCCCCCCCATTATAAAGTTATGCCTTTGTAAAGAGTGCAAATAATCTTCAATTTTATCTTTAATATTTTACCTGTCTGGTTTCAGAATATTCAGAAATTGTTGGGATTTGCTCCATCAAGAGCCGCAGCTAAACAATCCGGGGGTTTCTTTGGACAGCAGATGCAAGCCTCCAAGTAAAGAGAGCCTCGGCAATCAATAACTTCTTCTAACTTTCTCTGTTTTTCTTTCTTGTTTATCTCTTATCACTTTGTTCTTTTACACGTAAAGAGGCTGTGTCGTCATGATCAAAGCAGGCCTGTGGCTGTACATGGAATAACGAACTCTGAGCTTTCACCCAGTTACTGCACACGTGCACTTTCCCACCACATCATATCTATGGAGTGCCTGCACTCCCATGCATCACGCGCGTGCAGTGACTAGGTGTGACTTCATAAATCCATGTACAGCCAGGGCCTGCTCCTGACAACAAAGCCTCTCTTGTTCCTGGTTTAGGATTCCATTTCAAAAAGTTATCCTCTGACTGTAATGGTCGGAGTTAGCAAAGTACATGCTTAACGCTAGAAAGATGGGCAACCTGTAGATTGAGCCAAGGTTTTAGCCAGGATTTGGTAAAAGGGTGTCCAAATTGTTCACTTACAATACATTTACATGTAAATGACAGATGAAACAGGGTGTCCAAATTTAAAACAGGGCGTCCAAAAGACACCCAGACACCCCTCTGGCTAACACTATGGTATGGATTGAGCAGACATTCCATTAATTAACCATTTTTAGCATAACACTTTTGTATGCTACCACAATCAAGTCAAGCATGTCTGATAAACCATTCTTTTCTTGCACTGGTAATTTTCATACTGAGATGACTTTGTTCAAGTTTCCGATGTACTATTTTGAACGAATTTTATAATTAACTCCGAGCATGTTATATCTTGTAGTAATTAAAATAAATCAGTGGTGAAGACTTTTGACCCACAGGAAAAAAAGACAAGACTGTTGGACTAATTTATATTTATTTTACATGAAACGTATAAAATGCAAAGTTCAGACAGTGCTATTGCATATATCAACCAAAAGAAAAAATTGCAAAGGCACCAAGCTTAACTGTTGGCAATGATAAGCCTTCCATAGTGAGGGTGCTGTTTGAGCTTGTGATGTCATATACAATGATTTTTTTTATGAATAATTAATAATAGTAACTAAATTAAGTACTGGGTTAAAATGGCATTTTTCTGGCATCTGGTTCAATAATTCAAAAAGTGCAGATAATATGTCCTCGCTCAATCTGTTCAAGTTTTTCCGTTTTGAGGAAAGTTTTAAATGGTAAAACAAAAGAGGAAACAAGAGGCCATGTCATACTTCAAATTTTTTTCAGGCAAATTGGAGGAAGGAACACTTTGGCAGCACAAGAGACATTCTCCCAGCTGTTGCTCACTATCCTCAAGAAATAACATGTGGGAGGTTCCGGATTTAGAATAAGAGGGGTCTCAGGCCAGCAAGCCATTTTTCAGAATTTTTAAATTCTTCATCATTAAGTATTGCGCTGAATGCTTCTCATTCTTTAAGTTGTCTCATAAAAGGAGTTGAGGTGTGATGAAATTTTGAAAAGATACAGAAAACAAACCAAAACATTATTTCAGTACTAACTACCAAACCGTTAAAGAATCAAGGATTAACAAATTCAAGTCCCCAAAATTGTACAACTTCCCAAAGTTTAGAAAAGATTAAGTATGTTTTATTGTAAATGTTTTTATTTTGAGGGGGTTACAGATATAAATAATTAATAAATAATTAATAATCTGAAAAATAAATATCTGTACAAAAATCCTAGTTTTACCAGTCGCATCTTGCACCTTAAAGGGACACGTTGCCTTGGATCGGGCGAGTTGGTCTATGAAAACCGTTTGTTATAAAATGCATATGGTTAGAAAGATGTTTTAAAAGTAGAATACAATGATCCACACAAATATGCCTCGAAATTGCGTGGTTTTCCTTTTACATCGTGAACTAACACGGCACGCCATTTTGACTCCACAAAATGGCGGACATCTTTATAACCATATGCATTTTATAACAAACGGTTACAAACGGTTTTCATAGACCAACTCGCCCGATCCAAGGCAACGTGTCCCCTTAAACCAACACCAAATATACACCAATCTAAACAATTTTAACCATTTATAATTTGTACAAATCAGGAATTTGTTACTTGACTTTTGAAACGATCTTCAAGTAACAATATATATTACTCTATAACATTTAATGCAAGGAATAAAAACAAGCAGAGATAAAAAAGGAGAAAAAGGAGGAATAATTGTTCATGCTTCTTCAAGATGAGATCATGGCCCCTGGTCAGGAATTTAAAAAAACAAACTTTATTACTGATGGGATCAATCATTCTAATGTTTAATCTGAATTGCTGTCTATATTTTCTATGAATTTGATGTTCAGTTCACATTTTGAAGAAAAATAACATTCAAATGAGACAATATTCAAGTTTATTATTTATGGGATGTTATGAAAAATGTGTAAAAATCTGCGTTCACAATGAGCAATTCGCAAGAGTTGAGCCGTGCTTAGTTCTTGCGAAACATTTGCAGCGAAAACAGAGTTGTGATGTTAAATTCACTTCACATTGGCATTCGCAGGAAGTATGAACCAGAATCATTTTAATGCAATGCTGTATTGTTTTTAATGAGAATACATTCAAATAAAAACATGACATCTTGGCGAAGGTGAAGTTGATGAGAAGCGTAAGAGAAAAATGACACTAAGGACCTTGGCTCATTGGACCTCGTCTCATTTGATTAAACTTGCATCCGTTTCTCGTTGACCTCATCCTTGGTTTGAGCTCTTCACAATGATGGGAACTGTAAACAAACAGAAACAATGGTTGACTGATATAAGGATTAAGGTAGCCTTGAAGTTATCCTTAAAATTAAGACACCCTTCAAGACAATCTAAGAAATTCCCTCGGGAGAAACAGAACATAAAACAGGGATAATAACTGGCAATAACAGGGATAATAACTGGCAATATTCAGCCATTTCAAAACCCATTGCAACAAAGGACCTTACAATATTACTACCACTGCTCATTGGGTCATTTTAATCCTCGCCTTTTTGATCACCTTTTTGATTGACTGCATATTGTGCCACATCACCTTGTAAGTTGTAAAGGTTTTATGGGCATTAACTTGTGGCGTAATTACTAAAAGTACACCTTGCCTTTAATCAAAAAATTAAAAACGTTAATTAAAAAAAATAAAAAATTATTATTTATACGGAACATTTTAAAAACTTTGACTTACTGAATATGATAAGTAGAACAACAACAACCACTACCAGCAAAAGAAGCCTCATCTGTCAAAACAAAATTAACTTTAATTCAAATAAAATTTTAAAATGGAAAAAAATCACAATCCTTAGTCGCAATTCTTCAAGCACAATGCTATTAAACCTGTCTAAAAGATGGTCTTAACAACAGACTCGGGCAGAATCTGAATCAACAGCTGCTACCTGCCGAGGCTTGATTATCACATGAACGAGTGTTGAAATTTAGGAGGCACTTGGCAACAGATGCATTCGTAGCTGCAGCGCCAATTTGGACAAAGCGTTACTCTGCCAACAAAATGACTGAAGTGAAGCAAAACATTGGTTTTTTTTAATATTATTCTTGACATTTCTTAGGCTGTGGGCTGTGATGGGAATGATGGTTTCAGTGGTGGCTATAGACCGTGCAAGTCTCGCGCATATCGTCAGCAATTTCACGAAGGGCCAAAAACCTGAAAAATCGATAAATAACTAATTTTGACTTTTTGGGTGGATTCGACTAAGGTGATTGGGATCAAACTATTTACGAAGTTATAGGTCTCAAAATCGTCTAGTTTCTTAATTACGCTAAGTTGATGAGTGACAAAAACCTCAAGAACCTGGAATTATGTTTTCACGAAGAGCCAAAAACCTTTTTGTATACCTTACCACGTTGATTTACAGTTGGCACAGTGCCAATCATGAGCGCGCCGTCTTTTGCGTTTTCACGAAGAGCCAAAAACTTAAAAGGACAAAAAATTAGCACAACCCGGAATTGCGTTTTCACGAAGTGCCAAAAAGTGTATTGCTCTACCGCGTGGAATTATCCCTTGGCACGGTGCCAAAAGTGGGTGATCCGGCTTTTGCGTTTTCACGAACAGCCAAAAAGTTTATACACGACGCACTGCACACACAGCACGGTTTGTAACGTTTTCACGAAGAGACAATTTTGTTAATTAAATAAATACTCATTAATTAAACACGTTATGGACAAAATTGAAACAGATTTGTATGATTTAGGATCTCTACTTTCCTGACATGTAAAAATTTCCAAGATAAGATTTCGAATAGTATACCAACCAGTAGTTTCAAAATAAGCTAAACTTCAAACGCGGTTTTCTCGGAACATACATTTTTGACTGCAGGGGACTTTTTTGCCCTTCGTGAAATTGCTGACGATATTAAAACATTTTTGGGACCACTCTGGGCCCAATTTCATAGAGCTGCTTAAGCAGAAAATGTTGCCTAAAAAATTTCTGCTAAGCAACAATATGCAGGGTACCAGTCACAGATGCTACATGTGAGATGGTATTTTAGCTGGTAACCTTTTTTTGGTAAGTATAATTTTGTTGTGCTTAGCTAATTTTTATGCTTAAGCAGCTCCATGAAATTGGGCCCTCATCCCAAGCACATTGCTTTTACGCGTGAAGGAGACAATTTTGTGCACTTTAACGGGTGAATACACATGAGACTTGCACAGTCTATTGCCACAACACTCCAAAAAAGTATATTTGTGAACATAGACTCTGCTGCCAACAGCCAAACTAAAAATGCTTTATTCAGATATGGTCTCCATCTCACAATGTGTAAAAGCAGCCAAAAACAGTGTGAAGCCATATCTGAATTGACTGCTACAGCTACGACTGTATATAAGGATGTTGCTCAGGATGTCTCATACTTCACTGCATGGCGACGCTAGCTGCTATCTAGCCATAGTTGTACAGCTACCAAATCAGACAAAGCCTAATATTTAAAAATGTCTGGCTTGCAAATTTGTCTATAGTAATTCAAAACTTGTTTTTCTCTCATTTTATTAGCATCACATTTCACGGTCCACATGCCAAACTGGATGTGATTAACAATCAATAATAAGCAACTTTTGTTCTTACCTTACATTCTCTCCACCAGAAGTGTGACCTTAGACCCTTAGCGCTGACTCTAAATACTGATGCATTGTAAACAAGCTCCTCTGCAAGAAAGTCAGAGATCTCAATAAAGTACATCTTGCTTACCTTGTGCTAACTTTAGATCCATTATTAATAATGGTTTTATGTCAAAGGCTTGAGGACTGGTAGTTAGTTCATATTGTACCAACTACAGACCCAGCATCAATGTTTGTTTTTATAATAAGTTTGACAACTGGCTGCAAGTATAAAGCACAAATTGATCTCACATCAAGTGTACCTGTACTAGTGGTTGGAGGACTGGCTGCAAGTCTAATTGAGATTTTTTTCTAACAGTGTTTCAGTATCTTCAAGTGAATTGAGTAAACAGTTGAATGTGAAAGTTATTTTCCTTCATGGAGATTGCCTGGACAAGAGCCCAATTTTGTGCTTACTGCGCGAGTTTCCATTTCATAGTGCTGCTAACTGTAAGCACACAAAAAGAGATGCTAACCTTTCAATGCTTACTATAATGGGGCGTGTTTTTGCGGTCATAACTAATAACTGTTTCTGGTCAGTGACCGAAACGGTTATTGATTAGGCCGCGAAAAACGCACCCCTGTATGAAAATGAATGATGTAACAATGCAAATTCATGGTGAACGCACAAGCTGGCCTCCTAATTTTCTTGCCAACATGCAAAATAAGATTATGCCTAAGCAAATTTTTCTTCTAAAGTTAGCACGAAAATTTGCTTACCGTTAAGCAGCGCTATGAATTTGGCCCCTGGTTCCTCTTAGGGTGCCCTTATAAAACTCAGCTTTGGTGTCATAGACCCCATGCATTGGCCGCCATCGCTGAGATCAAACAATGGAAACATGCCCACGCATACCTGCCACAAGCACAACTCTCAGCCAATAATAGGTCTTTATTGACCTCATTGAGGGCGCTGTTTGTGATTGTGATATCATATAGACCTTTCTATTACAACGTCACAGCCCGAGTTTTTGCCAACCGAGGTTGGAAAACTATGGAAAGCCATAACTGCAAATCAAAAACAGATTGCCACAGTTTGTAGCAGTGTTACACAAAGATTCAAAAATAGTGTTGAATTTGTTGGAAACAAATCAACCAATCATGGAAGGTATTTCAGTTCATGAATCTTTACAGAAAATGTTGAATTTGGTCACAAACAATTTTTAACACGATTGAATGTTTAGCTAACATTTGATCGTCCATGCCAACCGGCGCACTTGTTTATCAACAATGGAAAGGTCTATACAATGGGTTGGATGATTGAAGACCTGCTGCAAGTCTATAATGTACTGACCTGATTTTTCCTGTAAGTCATCTATTTTTTCTCCTCTGTCTAAAACCTTACTGATGTTATCGTGCATTACGTCAATCACCTCATCCACTTGCTTCTGTACACTGCATTCATGAACAAAAAGGGGGAATAAAAAGAACAACTTATGCTTAAATTACAATCAGATTTTTGTTTTGAGGCCTTGCTGGTGGAGAATCAAGGCAAAGTATACCTCTGGTTTTTGGAACTGTTTGATTGTTTTAATCCTGTATAAATGAATATTAAATGTAGATGTATACAATAAAACTAACCTGTGAAAATTTCATTTCAAAAGGTGGTAGCATTTTTGAGATATATCGCCGAAAATCTTGAGTAGTTAGGTCCATGCAGGAAGAATATTCCATAGTTGGAATACACGATCTGAGAAACTTTTCATGCATGGTTCTCAGATTTAATTTTTTGTTAATACCTTCCTTTTAAACCACATTACTTAAAAGGGAATAATTTCTCTAAATGTTATACTTTATCAACAGCTGCAGTGCTTCTTACCAAGTAAGTTTTGAATATTATTGTTCTTAAACTATATTACTTCAAACTATATTACTTCAAATGGGGTCGTTTCTGACAAAGCTTCAGTATAATATCAACAGCTCTCAAGTTTTTATGGTCATTAATTTTTGGAGTATTTACCAAAGGTACACCCTCCATTCAAACAAGAACATAGCGGGACTACTTACTGTTGTATTTTAGGATCTGGTCGGGCCACCCTTCTAGATGATGATGATGGATTCAACTTTCCACCAAAGAAATCCTCCTCTTCATCGCTGCCGTTGTCATGGTAATCCCCTAAGAGATTCTCCTGCAAAGAAAATTGAAAAAGTAATTTTTTAAAAGTTACACCCCATTTGTCACGCCTTGTGCTTAAGATTTTCCTTAAGTAGCCCACTAGGCTAGTAAACTGAGTAATTTACTTGGCGCCAGGGAGAATTAGTAGTTTTAAACATGAACTGTTCAAATGTACATTCTCAAACAAAACAAAACAAATTACCATTTTAAAAAAAGAGGTCATAAACAAGTATAAAGTAGGTTGCATAGTTTTTAGTTGCCCACAGTTACTTATAGTACTAGCCCATTGCAGGTTATTCAAGACAACAGTGGAACGAACATCATGATAGTAAGGCCTACCTGATGGCTACATGTACCTGACAGCTACCAATTTTTGGGATCATGGTGGCTCAGCGAGTGGTCTCTTTCCCTGCCTTTCACCTCTGTGGACCCTGGTCCAACTCACCCCAGACATCTTGATTGGGTTTCATACTTCTACTATTTATAAACTATAAATAGGCAAAGGCTCTCCCTTAACGCATTAGAGCCTTATAAGTTATAGTTATGTAGTTTAACTGAAAATAAAACTGAACATTTCATCTTGTTTCGTATTCATTATCCTGTTATTGGCGCTTGCGCTGCTGGATGAGTAATGAAATACAAACAAAAGTGATACCTTTTCATGTTCTTTTCCATGTTCTTGTCCTCGAGAATACCCGTTCCTGTTGAATTTTGGTGGCATAGTGGACAGGAAACCTTGCCAGGTGGAGATGAGATGATCAAACACAAATTTCTCTTCAAACTTCAGCAGGCTTTATCTATAAAAATAACATTAAAAATAAAAATTTGAATTAAAATTAATTTTTATACAAAAAAGTTTATAACAATTAACATTAACAATAAATTCATAAGTTTTATTTAGACCCAGTAACTGGGCGCTGTACTCCTTTTTTCGAAATGTTGACATCATGTCAAAATTTCGAAAAAGGAGTACAGCGCCCCAGTTACTGGGTCTAAGTTTTATTAAACCACCAGGTCCATGTTACATTTTTTATTCTTTGAGTTGACTTGAAATTATTACAACAAATCTGGATGGAAATAAATATAGCTTTAATTGATGAACAAATGTATAATGAATGATTGCATTTGTTGCAATACACCATAATTTGTTGTACTGTTTATTTTCTTGGTTTATAAAATAATTGATGAGGACTGTGTCACAGCATAGAGAAAGGACATGGTCACAGTCTAGTCTAGTCTAGTCACTGTCACTTTGTCAGCTAGTCAGCAGTGAGCAAGTGTCAGTGTTTTTGATCCACCTCCATGATTCGATCACTATCGTGTCAGTGGTCATGTTTGTTTCTAATAAAACATTCACATTTGTGATGACTCACCTGTAGTAAGTAGTATTTCATTGGCAATGAGAATATCGTACATGTAAAGATCTGTTGTTAAAAAAAAAATTATCTTTATGAAAATCACAAGACACGGCCGGAGTTTTTAGTTTTGTGATGGTGGTGGGGATGCTTGCAATTGCATTGGGGCTCATTGCTAGCTGTACACCAATTAGTATCCGAAGTATTAATCAAGCCAGCGCTACATTGAACTGGCAGCAACAGTCCTCCCACTTCCCACGTTTGGGGCTCGTATACAGTTTGTCACGTACATGTACACTGACTGCAAGAACAGACTCCATTAGTAGTATCCTCAGACTCCGGGGCTCGATTTCACAAAGAGTTAAGATTGATCGTAACTGCAAATCCATCGCAGTTGCTTAGCAAAGAGTGATGTCACAATACAAATCACTATGGTAATACTGATAACTCATCTTAAGATGAATCTTAGAGCTTTGTGAAATCGACCCCAGAGTATCTAAACTTCAACAGAAAATCTTCAAATCTTCAGACCCTATTATTAATGAAGAGTCTAGCTTGGTCAAGAATACTTTTATACTGCTATAATGTCAAAACGTGAGGCGATTACAAATTTTGCGTTTTTACCAAAGGCTGTTTCAATCTGGAACTGAAATAGGTGATATAGTATAAAACCACAGGGCCAAGGTTCAAATCCTGGTAGTATTATTGTTTTAAAATCTAACTATAATGCTCCGTATTTGTTTGTGATCATCCTAGACTACGCCATGAGAAAAGCTATGAGGGCAAGGAAGAGGAACTCGGATTCCAATTGGAAAGGCGATCGAAGAAGTAGAAGAGTGCCGGGCCCTGAAATTGTCACAGATCTTGACTTTGCTGACGACATAGCACTACTGTCTGAGGAAATCCAACAGGCGCACAAGAGCTTCTACATGGAGAGTTGAGAATTCTGTAGGAAGGGTTCGGCTAATAGACCGATCCATTAAGCCCCTCCTCCTTACGAGTTGACCAATCACAGCCGCGAAACCCGATCACTGTTAGTGCAAAGATCACCAAACGGCTCAAATGGTGATCAGATTTCGCGGTTGTGATTGGTCAATGAGAAATGGGCGTGGCTTAATGGATCGGTGTATTAATCCTTGTAAAACTAAATCTCTTCGCCTCTTCTTTGCAACAGTAGAGTCCGTGCTGTTATACGGCTGTGAACTCATGGACTCTTACTCCAAAACTGGAAAAGCAGATAAACGGGTGCTACACAAAATAGTAAGGCTATAGACCTTATGCATATGACGTCATTTGAGTAGGGCGCCCTCACCTAGAGGTCAAAAGGAAGATGCTCATTGGCCAGTCTTGTGCGCCGCGCGTACAAATCAGCGCGTTTCCATTGTTTCATCATCAGTTTACCTCTAAGATGGCGGCTTGGTGACGTCAATGCATAAGGTATATTAAGAACTGCTCTTAACATCCACTGGAGTCAACATAATGACCTACAATTAGTCCTATATGGGGACCTGCCCAAGCTCTCAACAAAAATCAGGCAGAGAAATAAGGATGCGTTTTGCTGGCCACTGCTACAGGAGCAAAGACGAACCGGCCAAAATTGTTCTCTGGAAGCATGGGAGGAGGAAACCTGGAAGACCTGCACTGACCTACACTGACATACTTAAAATGGACACGGGTGTGGAATCAGCAGATTTCAAGTCGGCAATGGGGGACAAAAGGGCGGAGAACCATCGTGATTAGAGGACACCACTCGACCTAAGCAAGTAAGCAAGATATATTGAATATAGCAGGACCAGGAACTACTTCCTGATATGGTCTAATGTTTTTACCTTACTTGAAGGATAATTTTGATTTCAGGATAAAGGTTCTTTGTTATTTATATCTTTAAAAAAGAAAAGAAATCAAAAACTTCTTAAACAGCATCGCTTAATTCATGTTTTCTGTCTAGCCGCAAAAGGTAGGCCTAATGTGTTATTATATCTCTTTAAAGTAGCACAGTTAGCGTAACTGGAAAGGTGGTGGGTTGTGCACATCGCGAGACCCTGGTTCTAAACCAACTTGGCCTTAGAAACAAAAATAATCATATTTTTACTTGTTAGAAAAAACCTTGATACTGTAGGCCTATACCTATAGAGAAAAGAAAACCATTCTTAATGCAGAACAGTTCTGGATTGCAAGGCCTTGGTTCGAATCCAAGTTTTTGGTTCAAAACCTTTTTACTAGTGTTGTACCTTCGCTTCAATTAAATAAATCAATCAAAAATATTGTTATACCTAAGGGACTAGGTGAAGTTAAGTAATTACGAAGGACGCATACGATACTGTCTTCGGATACTTGCAAAAATAGGTCAACACGGTGCACGGCATTGGATAGACTTGACTTCAAGTCTGAGATTGTGGTTATTATAATACATCGGTTATCAGGTAGACTAAAAACCACGATCACAGACTTAAAACCAAGTCTAGGCGCTATGCATTGGATGGATGGATAGTGCATGGGATTATTATGTTTAGCAAAGATCGTATCTTAGTTTAGTTCTTGGTTACAAAAATATCGTATGTAACTTGCAACCAGTCTAGACATTCAGTTCTGAGAACGCGGAAGAATGATGAAAAGGAAAGATTTCTGGAGAAGCATCTTCTAAAATTATGTAACCATGGCCGCTGATAGTTCATACTTTTTAGTACAGAATGAGATAATTCAGAAGTTGCAACACTTAAGCGTCATTTTGGTTTCGTTAGTTGTTGCTGTTGTCGGTGAGCGACAGTTTTTAGCGAGCGGTAGCCCTCATTCAACAAGGCCGGGTTTTAACAGCAAATCAACCCACGAGACAGTCGCGTACCGTCCGGTCATTCTCGTACACGGTATTTTTGCTGTTAATGACTCGTTGGGTGGTTTGAAACAGTTTATTTTTCAGGTAATCACTAGTTTGTTTGTTTGACACATTTGGTCAGCACAATGCATGGACTGTTTGAAAACAGCATATCACGACAAAAGCCTTTTTATTAAAAAAGATCACTCACAAATATCGGACCTGGCATCTTTAAGATCAGTCTTTGTGAAATTGAGCCAAGCCAACTGACCGGATTTAGTTGTATGACTCACAAGGAAAAAGACAAAGTATTTGAGTTGAAAAAGAGAACTTTTAAAATTCTTGCTTTGTCATATTATGTCACCATTTAATTTCCTCCTTTCATTTGTATGAATGCAATACTATTACTTCCTCATACCAGGTATTGCTCACTTGTTTTTGTAACTGAAATCTTTGTAAACAAGAGTTTTCTATAAAACTTTCAGCATTCTGATTGTGGTATGTATGAATGCAATACTATTACTTCCTCATACCAGATATTGCTCAGGTACTCAGGTACAGCCACATGACTCGAGTTCAAATTTTTGAATGACTAAAAAGCAAAACAAATCTATTTGTGTCACCGCCTCACCTATCACAAATTTTTTTGTTTCCCTCTCTACTTCCTTGTATTAGTTATCATAAGTTTTAGAATTGAAACTATACAACAAAGCTCTAGTTGTTTGACTGTTTGTATAGTGTTGGATAACATTTTAGTTTCAGAAGTCGGGCTGTGAAGTTGTACTACATTTTAGCTGAGCTTTGAAAGTTTGCAAAATGTTTTTTCTGCGCTGCAAATTTTTGATTGTTTTGGCATTATGCTGTTTCCAAAAAGTACATTTGGATAATGAGATGGTTTTTAGACCTGTTATCCTTGTCCATGGTATTTTTAGTCGAGCCAGTACACTGCAAGACCTAGAGAAGATGATATCATTGGTAAGATGAAATCATAGTTTACTGCTTTGCAAGCTTTGTACAGTGCTGTTTGATTAGTCTCGCACTTGAATTGTAAAAGAATATATCTAGGACTGTTGTTTTGAAAAAAGAAAGAAAAAAATTATGGTGGTTTATTGTTTGAACTAACTTAATCTTCTTCTTTTTCAGGGCGCTTTTATCAATTTCATTTAGAATGTTCAATCAATTTAAGAGAAAAACTTGTCTGTTGCTTAAGATTCTTGAATTTCATAAAAAATGTTGACAAAAACATGTTTTTTGTTTTACTTTAGGCACATCCCGGCACCAATGTTACGTCGATTCCTTTGTTTGAAGAACTTCAAAGTGTAGAATCGTTATGGAAACAAGTACCCAAATTTGCGGCCGCTATGCGTCCCATCATGCAACAGGCTCAAGATGGCGTTATACTCATCTGCTTTTCACAAGGTAAGCAAGTCACCTCTGACTAAAAAGTGGTCAGTTACTATGTATGGTACAATGTAGCTAGATGCTGACAAACAACAAGGGGTACCATGTCTGTTTTTGCATCCACTGATTTAGAAATCTAAATCGTTGGATTAAAACAATCCACTCCTACCTCTACGCCGGTCGGTAAAGTCCACATCTGGATGAAAACCTGAGGTGAAGACTAGGTGCGTGTGAAGCAGGTGAAAAGTTGTGCTTGGTTATATAAGTGCAAGTTAAAACATACTCCTTTGAGAGCTAGCTTATCAGTGTAGTATCTATGTATTGTACATGTATGTCTTGAAGACGCCCACTGATGGAGCAGTGTGACGTCTGCAGAGAGTGCGTTCTAAAGTCTGACTGCTGAGGGCATAATGAGAACTTATAGATATCCTTAGAGGAATGAGTTGTGAGGAGCTGTTTTTGGGGGGTAGAATCTAAGTCTAGTACATATCTTTCAAGGTGGTGATGAGGTACTGATCTTTGTGAACTGTGATAAAGCTGTGGGACATTTTGTACCTTGATAGCTGATTCATTTCTGGACTGAAGTGAAGCCCACTGCAGATTCTGGAGAATTTCAGTAATGTTTTCAGTGAGGACATAGTCTCAGATATGTTCTGCACAAATCTGTCTTCCCTCTTGTGAATGTCTTCAATCTGGTTGATGGGGGTTTGGTGATTGGGGTTTCTAGACAGTTTAGAGCAATATTCTACTAGGTTGGGTCTCACAAGGGAGATGTAGGCCTGCTTTTTCAATTTTTGGTGGCAGTGCCTAAGGTTCTGCTTGATGAGTCCTAGCATTCGATTGGCTTTCAGGGCGATGTTTGATATGTGGGTCTTCCATGAGAGCTTGGATGTGAAGGTTAAAACGAGATATAGATATTGTTTAACTGATGTCAATATGTCTTTGCCTAGGTGGTAGTCAAAGGAATGGACAGAAACAACCAACAATTTACATACCCATTTTTCTCAGAATGATGTCATCGTATGTTTTGGATTTTGATACACTTGAAGGGTATCAAATACAATGGCAATTTACATTATTTTAATGTGAGGTTTATAGAGACTTGTAATTTTTGTCTCCACTCACATGAGGACTCTATCTATTGTAAAATGAGTACATCACAAAATTGAATTTGACATTTCCCTTCCTCTTTAACTTTTGTCTATAGGTGGAATTATCTGTCGTGGTATCCTGGAGACGGTATCCGATCATAATGTTCACACCTTCATTGCTCTGTCTTCACCACAGATGGGCCAGTATGGAGGTAAGGGAAACTACCAGTCTGTCAGAAAAATTCTGAAACGATTAACATCAGGGCCCACTTTCCTGGCTCTGCTTACCGTAAGCAAAGAATCGGCGCTTACCGTAAGCAAAGAATCGGCGCTTACCGTAAGCAAAGAATCGGCGCTTACCGTAAGCAAAGAATCGGCGCTTACGGAAGCAGGGAATTCCACTTACGTCAAGCGTATTTCACAGAAAATTTTTGCTCCACATTACTATGCGTTACTAACTTTATGTCACTAGGCATTTTTCGCTTACACGGCTAGGGCAGAAATTTGGCGCTTGCACAGTAAGCGGAAAATGGACTTTTACAGACATGCTACTTCTGAGCTGATCAGCCGATTTCCACTTTTTCCTTTAATTTCAGTGCCATAGAAAATTGAAAAACACTCCAGGCAGTTCCTTCAGCGTTGTCACTACGCCGGTCGGTGCCAGTCGGACCTGCCGGCACTCGGAGCTGCCCGACCGGGACTAAGCCTTAATAAAGCTTTTACCGACCGGCACTAAATTCGACCAAAATGCTGAATATTAAATTATTTTGTCATCAGAAGCCAACAATAAATTCCAGTATTTACAACAAAATACATCGGGTTTTGTTTTAGTATCCATTCCTAACAATATCTGACTAAATTTTGCGTGCGTCGTAATTTATTTTGTCCCGTTCTGTTTGTACCGTATTGTGGCTTTGCGCACACCATTGATCACAACATTCGGCCTGCATGCCGCCGAGAGACCGACCAAAAAATCATGCTACGCGCAGCGTCCACGATAACCAACGGTCTTTCTTCAGGGCGCCCGGCTGATCTGCCAAGTAATAAATATGCATAAGGTGACGTCGCGCGGTAACTTACGTCACTCAACCAATGAACATGCAACTTGTGGAGCTATATACAACGTCACGGGTGCTTGCATATTCATTAGATGGACAAGTCTCAAGCTACAGTATATCGCGCGGCGTCACCTCATACATGTACATATTTAGAACTTAGCAGATCAGCCGGGTGCCCTGACTTTCTCACGATCAACAGGCAGCAAATCATAAATAAGATGGTGGCCCCCAAGCACGACGAACTTCAATGTATTTTTTTGCCATTTTCAAACCATATTATCTGGACGAAGTCATCGGTGAGCCCTGGCATGTATCATAATAATTCACCAGATGTAAGGAAAAAATAAAGTAGGTTGGAGTAGTATGGGATGTTTATAAGTGGGAAAAATTGATCGTACTTTTAAAACATAGCTGTAAATGGCGACTGTGATGAAACCGAGGTTGGTCTCTGGACCCCCCGGCCATGAGGCGCAATACTCCGCGATACTACGTTCCCGAGCAGAAAATTAGCCGGCACTAAATTTGGGCTAGTGACAACACTGAGTTCCTTTAGTTTCACATGTGATAATATTTGTTTTTTGTTGAGCTGCTGTTATTGTTTTTCATTTAAAGTGCCTGGTTTATGAGAGAATAAATTCAACATTTTCCATTAAAATCCAGGATCGATGATAATCTATTGAACAGCGTGTAAAACACAAAACACACAGGCAACAGTCAAAAGTGTACATTTATTTCCTTATAGATATATATGACATTGTATCAACAAGTCCAGTAGTTTCGTCAACTGTTTGCCTTATTAACATGAATTGAAGCTTTTACTTTGTTCCTGAAGCTTCCAATTTTACTTCTTTATTTAAGACAAGTCAAGTATTGAAATATCAACAAGTCAAGTATTGAAAGATTTTATTATTCTTTTAGTTTCACCAATGTATGCCTTGTATTGAAATGGTTTGAAGTTCTAACTTTGTTCTTGATGTGAAGCTTCTAATATTACTTCTTAATTTATGATCTAAAAGAAATATCAACAAGTCAAGTATTGAATGATATAATGTTTCTTTTAGTTTCACAAATGTATGCCTTGTATTGAAATGGTTTGAAGTTACTACTTTGTGTGGTGTGGCGTGGCGTGTCCGAGCGGTTAAGAGCACCGGACTCAAGCTCAGGTGTTTGAATCAATCTGTTTTATTTCCTCAGATACATCCTACATTCCACTTCTGCCGAAACTGAAAGAGGATGTTTATAAGTAAGTAGTAATCTCAAATGACATGCCCATGCCAGCCATAGGCAGGCATGATGTTCTTCCCACTTTAGTCTGTTTTCCGATTTTTGTTTGCCCTTGGGAAAATCAGAAAAATTGTAATTAAATGCCTGAAATGTATATTAAAGCTTATACATGTGTACATGTTGGTCAGCCCTTGCACTCGATCAAATATTCCTACTTGTTTCCAAGGACCAAATATGCCTGGCCATAGGTCACAAGACCCAGGCTTAGGTTTTGGTGTCTTGTAAAATGTTTCATATGCATTTGTGATTATCTGAAAGAAAAATGTCTTGTAGAAACATTCAGTGGCCTTCACCCTCGTTGATGAAGCTTTAGACCTGCATTGCGAAACAACAACAATCTTAAATACACTCAAAAAGAAGTAATTTATAGAGGCTTTTCTTCTACTTGCGTTTTTTTGGTTATCATTCAATCAAAACAAATCAACAAATCTAACCAGGGAATTTTGGCCTTGGGGAGGGGGGGCAGGAAACCCCTGACTCAAACCCATGCTCCCCCACCCCCCAAAAAAATATATAATAATAATAATAATAATAACTAAACAAACAAATAAATAAATAAATAATATGAATACATAAATGAAATAAATAAATAGAATTAACATAAAGAAAAAAGAAGAAAAAATAAATAAATATGAGATCGGGGGAAAAATTCAAATAAATGATTCAATACATTAACTAGCCCCCTCTCCCAAATTATGTCTTTGCCTCATTTGCTTCCCCCAATGGTTATGCCACTGCAAGGGAACAAAAATCCCTAGAGAGTTTTTAACAAGTATCTTTTGGGATTCTTCTCTTTTCATCCTGTTTTTAAAATGAATGTACTAACAGATTATATGAGTCACATTTGGTTTGTTTTTCTTTGTACTTACAGATTCTGTTACCATACTTGGGGTCAAGATGTATCCATATGTAACTATTGGAATGGTAGGTTTTTTTATAAACTTATAATAGTGGTACATTCAGCTATCTAGAGAGTCATCGGGAATCTTAATGCCTTTTTCCTTTTTGTAGCCCACACAAATGACCAGTTTCTAGACTGGCTGTCTGGTACCTTATGATTGTTTGTGCTTTAATGACCCATGGACGCCCTGGCTTACTGACCATGTCACACTGACCCTTCCTGACCGATACAAGTGGCTTATTTCCATTCTCAGTCATTCTATTCCTGCTTTCCAAACACTGTGTTTCTACCGGATGTCTTTGTATAGTCATACAGTTGTTTTAAGGAAATTCTGTATCTTAACCCATAGAAAATCTATGTGTGAGTTTTATTTGTATTTGCCATCGCCCAGCTCTATGTGAAACCCTCATATTTTAAGTGTTACATTAATATAAAGTCAGTAATTCTTAAAGAACTTGTCTTTCCCTTTTTCCCCCCTTTCAGATCCTCATCATCAATCCTTGTACAAGGAAGGCAATGACTATCTGCCAGTTCTTAACAATGAAACACTGAACACCAACAGCCAAGGTATACCATATTTCAAGCATTCACAGTGTTCTCCAACATGTAGAACAAGCTTGGTATTCTCACAATTTTTAAAATATTTGCTCAAAGAAGTCAGGAGGAATCGGCCATCAGTAATCACCTCAGAGTACATCACAGAGCATGTACAATCAAAATTTGACTGGGTCCCTTTCCTCGAACTCCGTGCTGTAAAGGCTTTGCACTTTGTACTTACACTGATCCCCCCCAACCCCCCAAGGGTCAATCTTTAATTTTCAAAGTTGGAGAACACTCGGCATCCAGTCTCAACTCCATCAACACGAAAGAAGTGAATATTAAAATGAATACAGTTAAATTAATTTCAGTCAATGATTCCTTCTGGATTTGTTTGTTTGATACTTTAGTTGGTTGTTTGTCATAATTTTCAATTACAAATATTTTCCTTGTCTTATTAACAGATTGGAAGGCTAATTTTCTGCGGTTGAAGCAAATGGTTATGATAGGTGGGCCAAATGATGGTGTCATCACTCCCTGGCAGTCAAGGTGAGAACTTTGATATAGATTATGCTGTGTCGTGGGCGAGCGGTTAAGAGCACCGGACACAAGCTCTGGTGTTTCTGTTCAGCAGAGTGTGGGTTCTACTCCTGGTCTTGAAACTTGTGTCCTTAAGCAATAATTCAATTCAATTCAATAATTAAATAGAACATTTATTTCCAGCAAGACACTTGCTTCGTCCTTTGGATGGGATGTAAAGTTGTCAGTCCTGTGTGTTGTGTAATGCACATAAGAGAACCCAGTTACACTTATCGCGAAGAGAAAGGGTTTGCCCCGGTGCTTCTGGCAGTGGCTGCTGAATGTGCCGCAGCATATTGCCAACCCTAGGTGCTAAATAACTTGGTCTCATAAAATTTCACAACATTCAAAAACCTGTCTTAAAGGCACTGTACACGTTTGGTAATTACTCAAAATATATATTAGCATAAAAACTTACTTGGTAACGAGCAACGGAGAGCTGTTGATAGTATAAAACATTGTGAGAAACGACTCCCTCTGAAGTAACGTAGTTTTTGAGAAAGAGGTAATTTCTCACTAAAATAATAAAAGACTTCTGGCCAGAAGCCTTTTATTCCTATCTGAAAGCACACTAATTTGTACAACGAAGGTGTTTTTTCTTTCATCATTTTCTTGCAATTTCAATGACCAATTGAGCCCAAATTTTCACAGGCATGTTATTTTATGCATATGTTGGGATACACTAAGTGAGAATACTGGTCTTTGACAATTACCAAACGTGTTCAGTGCCTTTAAAATGTTTCTGTTTGTTCAAATGCCCCGAGTACTATACCTTATTGGAAGATATGTGAGCTATATAATACTATATATTATACTTTTTATTATAAGCTGTTCCAATTATTGATTTAGTAACTGTGTTACTACGAGTTTCATAATTAAATAATTTCCTTGGGAAAATTTACTTTTGGAGGAGCTAGTAGCAAACATGTTGTTAGTAATCCAGGGTCCAATTTCATGGCTCTGTTTACAGTGGAATTCTGCGCCGCCGACAATGCATCAGTTTACATTCTTTGTAGGCAGTCGTTTGCTCATGTATCTGTGGTAGGAAGCTCTGTGAACTTAGGCCAAGGTCCTATTAACATTATTTAGACCAGGAAGAGTATGGCCATAGACTTTGATAATGATAATTGCTGATGATAATCATTTCCAAGAAATTGTACAATTGTTAGGTTAATATTCCACCTAAGCCCCCCAAAAAAAATTATGTTGGCGTAACGGGCCAGAAAAATTAGGGTAGGTAAGTAGGTTTTACAAATTTTTTATTATTATTATTTTTTATAGTCAAGGTATAGGATAGGGGAGGACATTCAAGCAACATTAACCCTTCAGTGTTTAAATGGCCTAGATGTTGGGAAATCCTTCCCATCATCTAAACACTTGTTGCAGACTGGTTGAACGAGACTATACATGTACTATAAAGTATCAGCCAGCGACGATCTTCTGCATGTTGTGCAAAACATGTGCACTTCAAAGTCCCATGGATGCTATCCCCATACAATTGAAGAGAATTGGTCAGAAATGGCTTCAAACGTATTTATAACTATAGACTTTAATTATTAAATTTCTTCCCTTGAAAAAAAAATATATATCCAGGGTAGGCCCTTTTTTAGGGTAGTTCGGGTTACGCCAACATAACAATTTTTTGTTAGAACTTACTGTGATTCTTTTCCATACTTGGTAGATAACAAAACATGAGATTATGATCACAGTGTTTACATACAAACTGTAGGGTTATTGTAGATGTGGTGTTTTCCTACATTCTCATCATTCAAGGGATTCTTCTTTTTTCTTTTGCAGCCATTTTGGATTCTTTGACATCAATGAGAAAATTGTGGAAATGAGAGACCAAGAGGTATGTCTTATAAATTTCTGCTTCTCTCTCTATTAATGTTTTTCCACTTGACATACCTGTGTTTTCAGGGGTCATTTAGCCTTCGAGAAAGACTCTATTAGGGTCGAAACGTCAGGAAAATAACAATTGTTTGCATTTATACCACAGGTCCTTTTGGTTGGTAAGCAGTTTGCAACAGCTAATTCTATTTTCTCTTTACTTCACACTGACAGTTAAGCATCTTGAAATATGTTCTCTTGTTGTAGTAAAATCCATTCAACCAATCCTTTCATTCTTTGAAGAAAAGTTAATGATATTGTCAAACATCCAGCGAAATATCCTGTAATTTGATCTTCCATTGTTTGATTTTTGACAGTTATTAAAAGTGACAACATACTCGAACAGTTGTCTGTATTTTTGTACCTGAGTTCTGTTTGAATTTGAAAAACTAAAGATCCCGCCATGTCAATTATTTGTTTTTAAATTCAGTTGATTTTGTTTTTGTTTTTAGATTTACAAATCTGATTCATTTGGACTCCAAACTCTGGACAAACGCAATGCTCTGAAGACTTACATCATACCTGGTGTTCGGCATACTAATTGGCATAGTAACAAGACTGTATTTGATAGCTGTATTAAACCATGGCTCTCCTAATTAGCCTTACTTTGGTGGGACAGCAAACCATGAGGTAAAGGCAAAGTATACCTTAATAAAACTAATAACTAGTTCTTATATAGCGCATTTTACAATAATGTCTCAATGCGCTTTACATTAGTGTCCTGGTCATTGGGCCAATAACATTCCTTTTAATCTCTCTCAGCTCCCTGGGGAGTATACAGCCCAGAGTTGCCCACACACACAAAGCTCTGTGTGGACATTTCTTTGTTCTACCCACTTAATGAAAATCCTATTCTTCAACACTATAAAAAACACTGTGTGGACGTGTTCAAGTCCCTACATTATGTGGACCTCTCTTGTTCTCAGGTCCACACTTCAATAGGCCCAAATATGGAAGGGAATTTTAAAGATATAAGCCGAAGGTGCAAGAATTAGAACATTTGAAATATTTTGTTCAAAATATTAAAGTTTGCGGGTTGTAACCAATCCACTATGGGGGTCATGTAATTCAATGAACCATTTGTTTGCCCTGGGCTCGATTTCACTAAGCACTAAGATTCATCTTAAGATGAGTTGTCAGTATTCCCAAAGTGATTTGTATTGTGACATCGCACTTTGCTTAGCAATTAAAATTGATTCTCATCAGCCCCTGGAGGTTTAAGACCTTTGTGTCCATGTTGACATAATTTTACTGAAAAAGAACGCTGTAGTATAACCTGAATTGAATAGATTTAAGAATGTGCCTTCTGTTAATTTTACTACACTGTAATCAATTATTCCCAGACTACTTTTAATCACATTAAATGCATAATTTTCTTGTATATTTTCCTTTGAAACTACAATCAAGTCTAATCACATCAAATGGAAGGATTTTCTTACGTAATTTCCTTTGAAACAAAGTCTTTATAACTTATGCAGTATTTTATATTAAGATTTTGTATTTTTATGCGGAATGGTGTTTTGGGTACAAACTATTTCAAATATTAGACAATTTGTATATATATAGCATTATAAATCATGCATGTTTTCAATTGTGACACGAGGGATATATATATTTTTTTTGTGTGGAATGTTTTATTACAGCTTTCTGTATTAAATAATATTTAAAAAAATGAAATGACAGCTGTTTCAAATGATTGTGTTGGGGTATAAAGCCTGGTCCAATTCCCCCTTGTTGCCATGCCTGCATGATCCCTGGGACTAGTTTCATAAGGCTGCTTAACGGCTGATTTTGTGCTTGTTTCCATTTCATAGCCCTGCTCGCAAGCACAGAAAAGGAATGCTAACCTTCCAGTGCTTACTGTATGAAAACGAATGATGTGCCAACACACAAGCTGGCTGCCTAATTTGTTTGCTTACCTGAGAAATACTTAAGCTATAAAAAAAGCAGCTGTGAAATTGGTCCTGGTTTAAAAATGTGTTGATTTCTTTTTGTAAGATAGAGGTCATCCCCATTTAACTACTAAGGCTGACTCTAAGTGGAGCGTCTGTCTCTCTAACACTTCGCTTGATAGAGTAAGATGGGCACAACTCGTCAAGTCATCACAGTACTGAATGAAGTTTAATATTTAATTATTCCCCCACCCCAAACATAGCAACACACAATATGATGACTTGTTGATTACCAAGGAATTCCTAATCAACTATAATATCCGTGTTGCTAAGGCATATTTAAAATGTATTGCGCCATTTCTACATATTCAGAATAATTATTCAACAGAGTAAATCAAATATTGAGGGACGTTTATTTGATCGGTCTCATTGTGTCCCACTTGGACTCTGTACGCAATGTAAACATAAGACTGTTTCAACATTCACACACAGAGAGCAGCAGTATACAAGCCCCGGACTTGTCTATGCCAGAGTTGATTTGCATAATCATAAGCTGATGATATGCTAGGGCCTATACTCATTTCACCATGCAGTCTGGTAAATAATAACGTTATCTCATCGCGCCAAAGTCTGCTTTAATAGACACTCAAGGAGATGCTTTCTCTTAAACTTTACAGTTTCTTCACATTGAGCAAAATAATGGGACTAGTGAAAAAATAAATTATGGTGAAAGTCTATTGTAGGAGATAACTAATTAAAAGACTGGCGTTTAATTAAAAGGAGAAAATAAGAATGAATCTTTATGGTGACAAGACTTTAAAAAACTTACAGCACAAATTGAAAATACTCTTAATGAATTATTTAATATCTGGGTTTAGAAATTGTGTCTTTTTTGGCATAAGTTCGTCCTCTAATTCTTTTATTGAGTTTTGATATCAAAAATATGTTACTACTGTAGTGAAATAAGTAATTACTAGACTGGTGCCTGTAGACTCTAGGTACATAGCATCAGACACTACTCCCAACTTAGTTCTTCAATAGTGATTAAAGTAAACTGTAGTTGGGCAAATAATTACAAAACTACTGAACTTCTGGTGTAAGCCACAAGGAAATGACTTCGGTCAACATTTAGAATTAAGGTTAACAATCTCCTGCTTGATCTGTGTAAAAACAAACTGCACATGATGTGGAATACTTAAATAAATCTGATGTAATACTAAGACACTAAATACTTATGCTCTCTATTTAAATCCAATCCTATGTCTGACTTTGAATCATCCGGCAGACTGACAATCAGGAGAAGTCACGCAGTCCTTTCATTATCAGAGTGTCTGACTTTGTCAACTCTGACCTCTGTAGGGCTATCGTTAAATCTCACTCTTGCATGTTTTTTCTCCTTGTCATTGTGGCTAGCATTGGAGTCAGAATCATCCTCAAGACTTTTGCCATGTTCATGAATATTTAAATTCAATTGCGAGTTTGTTTCAGAAATCTTGTTCACATTCTCACATTTTTCTTCCATGGGGTGCGGTACTTGACTAGTGTTTACATCGGAAGCCTGAAATTGAGGTTCTTGTTGACCCTTGGTATCTTGCTGACCTTGAAGGTTAGAGTTTTTGGAAGTCTCTTCTTCTGGTACGGCAAAAGGAAGACTTGATTTTGCATTGTCGTTTTTGTTTCTAGCATTGAGTGCTGGGTGATCTGCTGATCCTTCACTCAGAGTTGAAGAAGATCCTCTCTCGCTTGCTACAAAAGAATAAAAAATTAAAAAAATAAACTCACAAAACAAATTTACTCACACAAATGATAAATACAAATTTTTCACAAAACTTGTTTCTTACAGTGGAAAAAAAGAAGAATTTTAGGCCGGTATGAGATGATGCAACTTCCTTTTGGGAAAACTTTCTTTTCATTGATTTATCAACATCACACAAAAGCCGTGTTTGTATATTGAGGAAGAAACTTGGCCCTCCATGAGGTAGACAAGACTCTACATTACATTACAGTGCAACAATCACTCTTGATTCACAGATGTGTTTGTTGAAACCTAAATAATTGTGTGCTGCCAAGGCTAAAAGACAATTATCGAACAGACCATGGATCCTGAACAGGATTCACACAAAATCTATTGTATGAGGGTCCAACGGGAATTTCCCCCAAAAAGCCCCTCTCCACCATAGGGTTTGATTACAAACCCACAGTCCAACCACCATAATTAATTAAGCAATCAGCAAATGATGAAGTTCAACATGATTGGGCTCTTTGATAAAAATCTACTTTAGTTCACAACCGCCAATGAAAATTGCATATGTTCCAGATTTTATCAAATGATAAGAATTTAATGTCAAAACCCAAATATGTTTTCTTTTTTTGAAGACAGAGTTCTAACATTGCTTCTCACAGTGATCGACATTATTAATTTTATTTTCATTTATGTTTTATTTGATTGATTTAAACAAACAAATTGGGGGGGGGGGGGGATTCCCTCAACAATTCAAGAATAATATTTGTGTACTTTTGTGCTTTTCAACCTTTTAAACCTCTGTTCTAGTTGATTAACTTTATTGAGAAATAAAATGCTGTTTGTCACAGACATTCTGTGTATTTAACAACGGCTTTAGATTTGTTTGCCAAGTTTGTTTTCCTGTTACCTTAGCAAAAATCTATTTTTATCACAAACCAATGAAAGAAAATTCTGTCCTAAAGAAGTCAAAAGCCAGATGTGTTAAATGCTAAACACTACATAGTACAATCAATCAAAAGGAAATGGGATTGTGGTTTACATGAGTACTTTATGGCAGGGTCAGATTATGATTACTGTTCTAAAGACTGCAGGACTCCAGTAGTAGCATTCACTGAAAGTGGTTTATTTATAGCTCATGACATCATCATAAAGCAAGGCTACGGTGGCCTATTAATGCCACCCATAACATCCCTTTTCCTTAACATAAGGAACAATCTAATTAAAACTTATGAGGCCACAAAAAATAACAGTTGCTAGGTTTTTTTGTGATAAAAAAAAAAAAAAACGCTCAAAAAACTTCTTTGTTTCCTGGTTTTCTTCCTTATTTTTCTCGTAACTTTGCAAACTTTTAAAACACTTAACACTTAAACAATTAACTTGATATTTATTTGAAGTTCAAAATGCCCAGAGACTTCTAGAAGAAGATCCAAATATCTTGCTGTATAATTTGCATGACACTTTCTCACAAGTTACTGCATATATGATGCATTACTTGAAAACTTGAGAATAAGAATCCTATACATTTAATACAGGTGCGTTTACAGATTACTGTAAACTGCAAAACACAATTACAGACTTGAAATTCAAGTCACTGACAAAAGATTGTAACATTGGGTTAAGGTCACATTTCTAAATGTAGCAAGCACTTGTTTAGATAGGGAGGGACTGTTTAATTAAAGTGAAACATGGTAAGGGGTTGGGTAGTTATTTTACAAGTATATTGATTTCACTGCAGCAGTGAGCCAAAAATCGTTCTGATTCAATTCACTTCAGCATTAAGTGTTCAGGGCCCAGTTTCATGGCTCTGCTTATACCGCCAAATTCTGCGCTTGCGGTCACCATTCTCTACTTACCGAGCAAGCACAGAATTTCTGCGCTAGCTGTGTAAGTGTAGAATGCCTAGTAACTTGGACTACGCAAGCCGATTCTTTGCTTACTGTAAGCAGAGCCATGGAATTGGACTCTGCTTACTGTGACATGCCTATGTGTTTCAGTATTTATTGAAAACTTTGGCTCGACTTGGGAAATAACCCTTTACAGATTTACATGCATAATCTGTCAACTGAAAAGTTAAAAAAAAATGTTGGATGAACACAAGAGTTGGGATAAATTAAACTTAGAATCCCAATTAACAATTCCTAAATTTGACTTAAACAGCTACTTGAGCAAAATTGTTAATGGGAATGCTGGTGAAACTTGCTTAAAATGTGTTTGTTAATAGTTATTTTGATAGTTTTACATTTCTTAATTTTTCGCAATAATCGATCAAAAACTTAGGCCCCAACCTTAAGGTTTTGAAAAACTAGCTACGCTTCTGCCATTGACAGCGTGTGCCAAAATGACAATACTGTAAAATAATTTGTGGGATGTTGCTTTGATCTACCTCCATGTTGCAACAAAGCGGCTATACAAAACGGAGCTCCCACATTTGACGTGACATAACAGGGCTATTCGTGAATCTTTCTGAAAAGCACCGGAAATTCAATACGAGTGTTTGTTATTCACAATTAAATCTGTTTAATCTCATATGAACCCAATAACCTTTTTTATTGAAAACATTGTAAATGAATTTCAGCAAAGATTACATGTTGCCGGTTTTGTTTCAAGTTGGTCTTTAACTCATTGGGAAGGGGGAGGGGGTGTCATTAAAGATACTGATTTGCCATACCATTAGTAGAGCCGTTCAAAGCTGTGTTAATTAAGAACCCTCGTCCAGATCGATAAGACCTCTCCGTAGATGTAGTCGACATCATCTCTTTCTCTGCTAATGTGTTATAAGCCATCGTCTAAATCAGATAAAGAATTCATTAAAAACTAATTAGATAGAAGAGGTAATACCCACATGGGACACTCTATGGTTGTCCATTACTGATTATGATTATTTCAGAATTCTAAATAGGTAATTGTGACTTAAATAACCTTGCTTGTAAGACTATGGTTTCTGGCAATTCTGAATGTTGACACGATGGTATCAGATAGTTACTTAAAAAGACAATGTACAACATTGGTAATTGTCAAAGACCAGTACAGTATCCACACTTAGTGTGACCCAACAAACAATGAAATAACAAACCTGTGAAAGTTTAAGCTAAATTGGTCTTCGGAGTCATGAGAAAACAGTGAAAAATCCCATTATTTGTTTTCACTGTTTTCAAACATCGGATTTTATCACCAGTGATAATGACTAATTGTTTTACTCATTTCCTAAAAACTATAGCATTTCAAGCAAAAATATTTCCAGGGAAGTTTTCCACCATGAACATCTTAATACCATGTAAGTTATGTGCAAATCTGTTAACATTTATATTTTCAATCTTACCAATGTTGTACACACCCTTTATTAAGAGACACTGATTATTTACCTGTGCAAGTTTGTTGGTTTTAACATGGTGATCAGTGACTGATTTGTTTCTTCTGTTTCTTGCTTCATCCCGAGATATAAGATCACCTCTTAAGGTATTCGGTGAAGGACTTTGTTGAACTGTGAAAAAGAAAAAACTTTAAATTAGGAGTCTCTGAAAAACATCAAACTGAATTTAAAAATTGTACACAGAACACAAACTAATCTTATTGCCCCAAATAAACCATTAATAATTGGTGGCAGACTGTTTGGTGGAGATACTAGACAATGGCCTAGTGAACCAAAGCACTTTTGTAAAAGTTAACCATGCAAGCTAGTTACTATCTCCATAGTGACAGGTCTGTGAGCTCAGCGCACCCATGTCAACGTTATCAGCTAGGTCTCAAACCAATGTAAATATGATCACTTGCCTTTGAATATTGAGGATGTTGTGTAAACTGATCGTGTGTGAATTGCCATCAATTAATGGACATCTTAAACTTTATTGACTGTGGAGGTGTGAAACATGCATTAAGTGGAACATAGGGATTGGATTGAAGAAATTCTATTCAAACTTATATTAGAACAGATTTTTGTAGTTGTTGATAGAACTTTGAGTAGTAAAATATTTAGACTGAGCATGTTTTGTGCACATTGAATTACATGGCAAATGATGATATTCGAGTAGCAACTTGTATTTTTGTGTAAGATTTTGTTGTGATATCACTACATACAATTTTACAAATAGACCTTTCTTTTGTAACGTCACTCTCACAGCCACAAGTTTTGCCAACCATATGGTTGGCAAAAGTATGGGCGGCCTTCACAGCATAAAGTACAATTAATAACCTACAAAACATAACAAGGGAACTTGTTGAATGAGATGGCTATATTATTTTAAAGCCAACAGAAGGTAGAGTGACATATCTCAAGAAATGTTTCTTTTGTAGTGATATTCACACATTCTCAATAGTTTGAATCCTTCCTCCATGTTTTAACTACCCTCACAAAAATTATACTGGGCCAGGATGAAAGATTACAAATATTTCTGTCCCCATATTCCTATTTTGAGTTTCAACATTTACAGCATTTACAGTGTAAATTTCATGTCCTGTCTGTCTGTTTGTTTCTGTCATTTTTGTTTACAACTACTTACATTATATATCTTTTCTTGTACTTTTCTGGGGGTCCTTACTTTTTGAGGGCCTCCTTCCACCACATGTACGTAAATTGTCTACCTCATATTTCTATTTTTGTGCTTTATTTATTGTTTAATATTACTTTCTACTTTTATATGATGATGATGACTGTACTTTTGCTTATATTTATTGTATAACTTGCATACTGTGGAAAAAATATTAAAGAACTGAACTGAATTGAAGCATCAGATTAGTTTGACCATGGAGCTCAGTGGTTTGACAGTCGATTTGAATTTGTAAACCACTAATGATAAAGGGTGCCTATTATATTCAGGGCTCGAATTTTACACTGGACCATGGATAAATTATCTTTCAATTCAAGTAAACAAGAATACTCTTCTTTTACTTGTCTCAGTTCAGGTTCATATAAAAGCAGTCAAATGCATAATAAACTGTGTCAGCAATTTTTTATTTTCACATTTTGAATCTGGTCTTGTAAAATAAATCTGGTCTTGTGGATTTTTTCCCCAAATTCGAGCCCTGATATTAATCATATTTTTATTAGTTCTTAAAATATTACATTACCAGTCGACCAGTTCTTGTTTTTACAAATAAACAATATTTTGCTTTTTAAGTCAAAGTTAAAATTAGCTCCTTCCTCGATCGTGCACCAAAAACGAATTTTCTCCATAAACCACCGACTCCTCCAACAATACAAAACATACACATTTAAATAGTTGAGTACAGTCGTTTGACCAGTTCTGGATCACTTTTTGAATTCACGTTGTTTTTTGTTGCAATCTCTTTGACATCTTAAACAAAAAAGTTGATCAGTTTACCTAAACATGTCATAAAACTCACCAAGTATCCACTGACAAAAAAAGATTAGTACTTTTGAAGAGGCTTTGAGAAAAGTATCGTCACCTGTTTGACCAGTTCAGGATCAGTTGAATCTATTCTGAATCAGTAGTGTGCCCTCTATTGCAAACCCATACTCCCATTTCATAAAACTGTCTCTCAAGGACACGAAACTTCAGAAGTGTGTTGGCATGGACTTGGACTTCCTTTCTTTAGTGAATGTCATGCAAGTGTCTTCAACAGCAGCGCAAAAACCCAGCGACAAAAACACAAAACAACAGCAAATGCAATGGGAAAAGTGAAGCGCACCTAAAAGCAACATTGACCCCTCCAAGTTTCATTTTCTCACACACAAAAAACAATCTACAAGAATTTGTTGAAGTAATGTATCTCAAAAGCAATAAATAAACTTTCTACTGCAGCAGTATGATTTTACCTCACTTAGTAAGTTAGTGCGGCACCATTTGACGCAATGAGATGTTGAGTGATCCCGAACTGGTCAAGAGTACAATGCCCCCCAAAGACGATTTTGGTAATTTCGTCTCCTCAAAAAAACAAGACGACTGCTCAGTATTTATGTAAAAATTTTTTTACACATTCTTAGCATTTTACATAAATGTTTTTCGCCCTGGCGTTCAAAGGTGAGAAGTTTTAACAGCGTTTTTCAACCAACATTTTTAAACAAAATAATGATCAATTTCGCACACAAACTTCAGGAAAATGGCCATAATTAATTTGCCGATGATGTTTGGCACCTTATTTTTGGTTTGTTGGTTTAATGTATGTTATTCTTCACATGTATCAACATAAATTGGTAATGTGAGAAGTAATATAATTATTTGGTTATTGCAAAGTTGAAGTGATCCCGAACTGGTCAATGATCCCGAACTGGTCAAACGACTGTAGTTCATTTTTCACTTACCCTTGCTGTTTTTCCTTTCAGCTGCTATCGATGCAATACATCCCATCGTCATATCCAAATTGTAAATTTTCAATTTCGCTGAAATTACATCTTTTAACTGCGATCCAAGAAGGTAAAACACACACAGGTTGAGCTTCGAAAAAATATAGTTGCGACGGAAACTTGGCGGGTAGCGTGTCTACCGTAAAATCACACGCGGGGAAATGACACACGAAACCCGGGGAACTTCTGGTTCCTCCTTCCTTGACCTTGCTCTATTCATAGAGAAAGGTCCTTTCTCTATGCTCTATTGATGCATAGAAAAAGGACAGTATGCTGTGAAATCTCGCAATAAACAATCCAAAGAAACTCCGTCATCCAGCGATCAAAAACCCCACTGACAGGCACAGTGACAGGTCTTCACCAGTGCATGCTGTTGTCAATAGGATAAAAGTTTGGCAATCGAACAACTTCTGACTCTCTGAATACAGTATAGTACAAAGCAAAGCTAAACTCGGACAAAGATCAGTGCATTTTAATCCCTATACGTCATCAAGACACGCGTCATTGGTCCGGTCCCAGATTAGACTTGATTTCAAGTCTGAGATCGCGGTTATTTCTCTGCATCAGCAGCCACACAAAATTCCCCCCGCAGATTGGCTATCACGCGCTCTAACTCGCAATCTCAGGTTAAAGACGGAGGTTAATCCACAAGAGGGCGCTATTTCAGGCACTAATGTATTGGCTATCAGGTTGACTAAAAACCACGAGCACAGACTTGGAACCAAGTCTAGTCCCAGATCGATAATGCAACAAGTGACTGACCTAAATGCACATTAATTATAACAATCATGACTTAGGCCTAACACAACTCTTTGTTTAAAAAAAAAATCAAATTGATAATTATAAACTTATCTACGCACTAAGTCTTACTTAGGTTGTACGATGACCGCAACACTCAATCTGGCTGTCTCCAGTGTATACACATAGGTGTTTGAGTACTAAAATGTGTGTTAATTTTGTCTTACTGCTGCTCATATAATTGTGATTGCTGGGCCATCGGGTGGTGACAGGCGGACGCGTGACGTGCAGCTAAACGTTCAAATGAGTTTGATACGCCCGCGTATTTATTTCGCGACGTCCGCGAAAAATGTTTCACACGCTCGCGTTTACGTTCAGGTAAATACGTGCAGCTAAACCTCCCTAATGAGATTGCGACATGACGTGCGTGGTACCCATACCCCACCATCAAACTGCACTGTCTGTACGTCGACACAAATTATGTCTCACACTTAAACCTTGTTTGAGCCTTTGTACAAAACCTGCTAATTATAATTAAATAGATTTAAATTTTAAAGGCCTGTACACTATTGGTAAGATCGAAAAACACAAATGTTCACAGATTCACACATAACTTACATGATTTAAAGTAAGTAATGGTAGAAAGGGTTCCTTAAAATATTTCTGCCTAAAATGCTATCGTTTCTGAGAAATGAGTAAAACAATAATTTTTATCGCGCGCGATCATAAACTCCATGTTTGAAAAACAGAAAACACATAAGGTCTCTTTTCACTATTTTCTCGTGACCTCGATGACCAATTGAGCTCAAATTTTCACAGGTTTGTTATTTCATGTATGTGGTTGATTACACAAAACATGAACACTGTCTGTGATTATTTTGTCAGCTCTGCCAATCCTGTATAATACCTTTAAGTTGATTGAATAATACATATGGAAACAAAAGACTGTTTGTAAATCGCTGTTTTTATCCATCACAACCGAACAGCGCCCCCAAGTCTCAGATTGCGGATCCAGAGTACAGTCGGATGTACAAGTACATGTACTAAACCCCAAAATGGATGTAGAGTATACAGGGTGTAAGACCATTCATAAGACCATACACACATGAATAAAATAGATCGAGGTCTGTTCCGGGCCGCCGTTTTTGTCCGTTTTTTTGTCCGTTTATTTCCTTCTGTTGGTATGATGTTGAAGTTAGGAGTTTTTGGTGGCTTAGCTGCCGTCCTCAGGGGCTATTTTGCCTTTGAATGGCAGACGGTTGGCGCTGCTGTAGTGGTCACTTACTTAGCAACTGGAGGGTGGAGATTTGCCAAGATTTTCGTACGGACATTCCCACGTGATTTACGGTAGGTGGTAAAGCACTGGCTCATGGCTGGGGCGTGATTCAGCTTGGCCACACAAGTGGGGCTAGGGGCGTTGTAATCCTCTTTTTGACGAGTACAGCGCCCCAGTTACTGGGGGTCTAGGTAGGTTGAGGGATTGGAGTTTTAACTTAATACCATGATTGAACTTGACCTTCATATTGAGTGTTAACCATGACCTAGATCAGACTAGACCCAGTAACTGGGGCGCTGTACTCCTTTTTTCGAAATTTTGACATCATCGGTCGTACTAGCGCCCCAGGTTATTAGTACGTCCGACTTCTGGATTCCCTGATATGGCATCATTTTGAATAGGGTAGACACAAAAAATGCCTCAGAACGACCAAAATACCCAACAAAATTACTTTAAAAACGCCTACTGGCTTCTTGATATGTCTAAGGTGCAACATCAGGTATTTAAATGTACTCACGATTTTGTTTTGTGCTTGAATTTTACGTTTTGGTCGAGCAGATCGATGAAAATGGTGGGCAGTCTCTCGTGCTGCCCAAATCAATGGCCGCCACTGCCGTCGCGATGCATTCTGTGTAGCATATTTAGTCAACGACTGTTTGCAGCGAGTGCACCATTCTTTCCCATCACAACACGCGCCCCTTCGACGAATACATTGACCACACGCTGCAAACAGTCGTTGATTAAATCTACTACCCAGAATGCATCGCGACGATGAAACTGTTGGCGGCGGCCATTGATTTGGGCAAAACGACCATTTTCATCGATCTGCTCGACCAAAACGTAAAATTCAAGCACAAAACAAAATCGTGAGTACATTTAAATACCTGATGTTGCACCTTAGACATATCAAGAAGCCAGTAGGCGTTTTTAAAGTAATTTTGTTGGGTATTTTGGTCGTTCTGAGGCATTTTTTGTGTCTACCCTATTCAAAATGATGCCATATCAGGGAATCCAGAAGTCGGACGTACTAATAACCTGGGGCGCTAGTACGACCGATGATGTCAAAATTTCGAAAAAAGGAGTACAGCGCCCCAGTTACTGGGTCTAGTCCTAGACCATGCTATTCTAGTAACTAAACTTACTAGTGTAGAAACTAGAAAGAAGCAGATCAATTATTATTATCAAGATCAAGATATCGGAGTAATTGCAGAATGCCCTGCCACTCTGAGGTACCCTTTTTTTGCTGTGGCTACAGGTGAAGATTCTTTTGTGGGCGGGGATTGGAATATGTAAAAACGGGTTGCAATGATTGAAAGCGATCATGAACGCATGCTGCACTTATGGATGCAGTTAAATATGGACGCGTAGTTTAGTATAGGGGAGGGTTCAAAAATGTTTAAGTCCAAAGGGTGTACCGGTTTGTGGCTACAGTGGCTACATCGGCTACAAGAACGAGGCTCCATTGAAGCATGCAATAAAATATGGACGTGTACTTCAATTGTGACCGGAAGTCAAAAGTCGTTGTAGCTGTAGCCGGCTACAACAAGGGAATTTGAGTGGCGGGGTATTCTGCAATTGTGCCAAGATGTCCATGGCAAATTCTGCATCCTTGCACAAACCTTGCTCTATGGTTGCACAATTCACTCAACCAGTTAGTTGCACATCATCAACCAGAGTTGTACAATAATGCAACGTCCGTTGTAAACATTATTAAAAAAGAATTAATGCTGACAGTTAAGGTGAAATATTTTAAGCACTAATCAGGTTATGGGCCTGTTGTACAATAAAACATCTTATTGCATTTAAGAGTAAGACAGCTGGGTCATTTGGATGGTTGGACTTAGTTAAAGAAGGTGGATGATGAGGAAATGGGGGTGACATGGGTGGGGCTCATCTTTGTGGCCTTGATGCAAGTTTAAACCATTATAAACATGATTGACTAACACAACAGTAACAATGTGGGCCTGGAGTTGGGTGGTTTAAACATAGTTGCGATAATTGTAACCCTCTACCCTCTGCGACCGTCGGGAGGATGGAGGGTTACGATTAGCGTTACTACTGGTGGACAATACACTGCACAAAAGGTGAATTTTGTAAATTGTTGACCGGTCATTTGAAATTTTCTAATCTGTTTTGATTATTTACAGAGGATTGATTGCACTTATCCGCCTAAGGTTGACTCTTCTCAAACGTCAACGTAACCGAGAACTTGTCCATAATGTATTTGAAGCTCGCGCTAAACGACACCCAAATAAAATTGCCTTCCGGTTTGAAGATCAGAGCTGGACCTTCAATGAGGTCAATAACTTCGCTAATGCCATCGCCAACTATTTCTTTGAGAAGGGTCTACAAAAGGGAGATACAGTCGCAATCTTCATGGAGAGTCGGCCAGAGTTTGCCTGTTTCTGGCTGGGCTTGTCTAAGATAGGCGTTGTTGGGGCATTGATTAACTTCAATCTGCGTGAGGAAAGTTTAGTGCATTGCATCAATGTTGCTCAACCAAAGGCTGTAATTTATGGAGCTGAGCTTACAGATGGTAAGAGACTTTAACAACATTTGAGAATGCCTTCTCTGAATGCTTTGTGCTTTTCTCCCTCCACTTTCTCTATTCATGTATTTCCACTTGACTACTCTTGCAACTCTTGTCTGCTTGTATGTGTGTTGTGTGTTGTCATTTAGCCTTCGAGAAAGACTCTGCTAGGGTCGAAACGTCAAGCCACTAACTTATTTTTTGCGTTTATACCACAGGTCCTTTTGGTTGGTAAGCAGTTTGCAACAGCTAATTCTATTTTCAACATTTGTTTAACTCGGAAAGAATGCAAAGTGGTGGAGTAAAACTAAATAAGTTAATACACAACTGTAAGTCCTTAGGGGGCAAAACAAAGCACAAGTTATATGTAGTATTCCAATCATTAGGTTTTCTGAACATTTCAACTTTTAGCTGTTGTCTCTCAAAGTTTCAATACTCAAGTGAATCTTTACTCCAGAATCCTACAGTCTCAGCGATTGTAACTTGTTACAAATGATCTTCTTTTTGGGATAGTTTTAAAATTATGAGGGTGCTGTCCAAAAATCTAAGATATCCGATTATGTTTTGTACTTCAATAGTACCTGTAGCTGACTAATATCACAAAATTACTTGACCAGAAATGTAAAAAGGTGAAACTGTTTTTGTAGAACTGAGATTGTTCAGAACCGGTAGTGATAAGAACTGGTGTATATCGTTGTTTACTTGATTCATGCAAAGTCCAACTGCTCTGTGGCATCGTCTCTACTGTTGCTAAATCACAAAAGCTTATTGGGATAGTTTCTGTTCAAAGATTCCAGAGAGAAGGTTTCATGAGTAACTTACTCAGTTTGTAAAATTAAATTTGACTAAGAGCTATTTAAAAAAAAAATCCAACTGTCTGACCATTCAACATCATCCACTGTGATTTTGATTGGTAGATCAATTCTACCAGACTGTAATATGATATCATGCGGTGAATGCATAAGTACACGCATACATTATTTAGTTCTGTGCACAGTTAATAATAATATAATAATAATAATAATACGCAGTTCTTATATAGCGCTTTATACTCCCGATGGGTGTCTCAAAGCGCTCAGTATTTTTCCTACAAGGTATGTGGAGTTACGTTTTTTGAAGTATGAGACCTATTCCTTTGCATAGCACCATGTAATGGTTTACGAGGTGCTGTTGCGCAATATGCAGCCAATCAAACCAGGAACACCAGGGCGAACCCCTTCTCTTTTACGATAAGTGCACTGGGTTCTTTTACGTGCATTACACAACACACGGGACCTACGGCTTAACGTCTCATCCGAAGGACGAAGCATGTGGTTAAGTGTCTTGCTTAAGGACACACGTGTCACGACTGGGATTCGAACCCACACTCTGCTGATCAGAAACACCAAAGCTTGAGTTCGGTGCTCTTATCCATTCGGCCACGACACGTCCATTAATAATATAGTCTTATATAGCGCACATATCTACCGATAAGGTACTCAAGGCACTTGAACAGACAGAAACATTCCAAGACAGGTTTTTGAATTACTTGTGAATTATGAGACCAAATTTATGTAGCACCTTATATTAAAAAAGGGTTTACAGTTGTGCCACCATACAGTTGAATGATTTCAAGAGAGTGGTAAACTTGCCAAGAATAGGACGGTTAATTGAAAAATGAGGTTGTTAAATTGATGGCGCCTTAAACAAAAATAGAAATAAGAGAACAAGATCAATTTAAGGCCTGTAATTACACGAAGGCCATGGCCTCTGTTGCCCCCTGTTCTTGGCCTTGGTGCCCCTTCAGAAGTTTCACATAGACTTTAAGATTCTCTAATGGAAGTGCCTTTTGCAAAATGAAAAATGGCCTTGCCCTCTCAAAGATGAAATTCCAGGCCTGCAGTTTCAAGTTATGCTCAAGATATTGCAATGTGTCCAGTAATGATCATTTTGCTGTTGCAGCAATCAGGGACATCAGGTCAAAGCTGGGTCGTGATGTCGGTTTCTACAGCACAGGAGGATACCAGGATGCTGGATTTGCTGCTGTCAACCTTGATCCTCAATTAATGAAAACATCAAGTCTTCCTGCTCCTGTCGTACTTGGACGGAAGTTCACAGGTATGAAGTTAGTTTTTCATAATAGAGCCAAGCTTCTTAAGGTGAATTGTAATGTCAAATATTGAAAACTGTATATAAAACAGGTTGATATATTAATGTAAGCATCAGCCGTCAAGATGCAGACTTTTATCAAGGTCTCATTTGCTGTTCAGAAACAACTTGAGGTTTCATTACAAGACTTTTCTTGTATGTGCTTAAAACTCTGTCCAAAAGTATTCACTTATGATTGTCTAGCAATTAGTTGAATTATAATGTCTTCTTATTGTTACAGATAACCTTTTCTTTATCTACACTTCTGGGACAACAGGCTTACCTAAAGCTGCAATCATCACTCAAGTCAGGTAAGGTAGATGCTGATTCAACATCTGTGTTGTTTGCCATTGATGAATGGCAGTTGTTATTCTGAAAGGATCACAGTTTTGATGTCTTGAGAAAAAAATATTTAAAGATATTATTTTTTTCGTTATTCTGGTTTTTGGGGTTTTGGGTTTTTTTTTAAACATAAAATACATTCGTTTTCAAAAAAGCCCCCTGAAATAAAACTTGTAAACGAACTTTGATTAATTTGGATTTTTCCCTGGTTTCCTTCTGATTGTTAGGTTCATGTACATGGGATACGGTATCCGTTATGGCTTCCATTGTAGATTTGATGACGTGATCTACAACACGCTTCCATTGTACCATTCAGCAGGTGGAATTGTTGGGATGGCGCAGGTCATCCTCAATGGATCTACTATGGCCATCAGGAAGAAATTCTCAGCTAGTAGATTTTGGGATGACTGTATCAAGTATGAAGCAACGGTCAGGTCATCTTTGTCTAGGCTCTTGACTCTTTATATAACAATATTTTTACATTTAAGGCAACTTACTTTGGTTCTTTTGACTGCTTAAGGGCACCAGTTTATGCATGGTACATTCCAAAATGTTTTTCGTTTTGAAGTAATGTTTGTTCCGTTCAAATTTCTATCAATATAGAAGTGTTATTTTCTATGAAATGTACATTCCAAAATGTTTTCTTTGTTTTTTATGACTGTTTGTTCTATGCAAATTTCTATTAACATTGCAGGTTTTTTGGACAGTCAGCCAGTTTACTTTTAGTCTTTCTTATCCCTGTGTAGATTGTGCAATATATTGGTGAGATATGCCGCTACGTCCTCGCTCAACCACCGAAGCCAGTGGATACACAACATAAAGTCCGAGCTGCTCTCGGTAATGGACTCAGACCCCAGATCTGGAAGGAGTTCCAGACCCGCTACAACATCAAAGAGGTCAGTACGAGAGAGTTAAAAATACAAACTATAGTAAAATATCAATATATCAATAACAATTTGGGTCGAACAAAGACAAATTGACTGGAGTGGGATTTGAACCAGCAACCTCCAGAAACGTACGGGCGCTCTACCAACTGAGCTATCTAGCCCTTTGTTGTGCTCAAGGGCACAAATGTCATGACCAGGATTCGAACCCACACTCTGCTGCTGACAACACAGAATGCTGTGATAGAATACTAATACTTTTTTTATTACACAGGTAGCTGAGTTCTACGGAGCGACTGAAGGCAACAGTAACATTGTGAATATAAATGGCAAGGTAGGAGCTGTTGGGTTCATCTCTCTACTGGTTCCATCTGCTCTGCCAATCATTCTACTCAAAGTAGATGAAGGCACTGGTGAATTGATCCGTGGACCTGACGGACTTTGCATCAAATGTAAACCAGGTGAGTCTGTCATCCAAGTTCATATCACTGTTGGCTTTGTTCAGGACATGTGAAACAAAACTAAAATGGATTGGTCACTAGAATTATGCCTGAATACAAACTTGCCAAAATTAGTCTTTGTTTATAATAACTATGATTTTGTTATTGTTATGACAGGTGAAACTGGCCACTTGATTGGCAAGATCAAGGTCGGTGACCCCATTGCTGGCTTCGATGGCTATGTCAACAGACAAGCAACTAGCAAGAAGATTGCTTATGATGTTTCCAGGAAAGGAGACCAGGCTTTCCTCTCCGGTAATTCACAAATATTTCAAATCTCTAGCTCATCTCTAGTGTAGTGTTGTGCCATAGAATAACGAATAACATGTCTTGTGTGCAATAAATCACTCAAGCGTGCCCGCGGCCTGCGGCCTGCGGCCCTCTCCTCGCTGCCAGCCACGCGGCATTCTTGCTCCAGCACCCTGTACATCAACGTCTCTTGATATTATCACTGACCCTGTTGTCCTATTCGGGTTGCAAGCGGCGCGAGGCTCACCACACTTCATTCACTAGCAGGGTTTGGAAGGGAAGTACATGGTTGGGCAGAGTTGTGGTGGGAGTTTGAAGTAGGGTATCAGCTCTCTGTGCAAACAGCTTTGAGTCAACCATTAACATTTTGGGTTACAGAACTGGATTGCTTTGAAAGTAGCGGAGGTTGCCAGTAAGCTTTTGTCAAAGACATTTTATACCAATGATTGAATTAATCACTAGTAGCACTAGAAATTAATTTAGTAGCAATTAATTTTAAATGATTGAAATCAATACGTGTATAAGTTGGGAAGTAATTGCATTCTGCTCTACCAGCAAGGCTCCTAGCGGATGATACCCATGCCTACATCCTTATGGACTGTGAAGGAGGTAACCCTGTTTCAGCCCCAGGAGTAGGTCGCAACGTGCCCCTGGTGACAGTTGATTTGGGTCGGCAACCCAAATCAGTTAGTTGTAGCCCTCATCTTGAAGTGGCTGTTGTTGACCGACCATTTGAATTTGTGATGGCTTTAAGATGTTACATGATTTCTCATTTTAAAAAATTAAAAAATTGTTTCACCAGGTGACATCTTGCAGATGGATCAAGATGGATATTTGTTCTTTAAGGACCGTTCTGGAGATACTTTCCGATGGCGTGGTGAGAATGTCTCAACATCTGAGGTTGAGGGGATCATTCAGAAATGCATCCATCTGAACGATGCAGTGGTGTATGGTGTTGAAGTACCAGGTACAGTGGCGTAACCATAGGGGGCGGGAGGGGGGGGGGCATGAGTAATATGTTACATTTTATAAGCTTTAAAGGCAAAGTATACCTTTGGTTTTTGGAACCGTTCAATTGTTTTAATCCTATATAAATATATATACAAGAAAACTAATCTGTGAAAATTTCATTTCAAAAGGTGGTCGTGTTTTTAAGATGAAGTTGACAATCCGGAGCGAAAATGTCACGCAGAAAAAGTTAATCCCCAGTAGGAATACACAATCTAAGAAAATTTCTGACAGAAATGTTTGTCCGATTCAAATTTTGTGTCATAAAAACTGACATCTTTTAACATAACCACATTTCTTTGAAGTGAAATGTTTCTCAAAATGCTTTATACTTTCGAAAGCTGCTGTAGGCTTCTAACCAATACGGTTTTATTGCCATTAATTTTCAGAGTGATTACCAAACTTATACCTTCCCTTTAATATGATAATGTTAGTTTTAAAAATTATATAAATTTTACATTTGCACTCGGACAATATATTTTTGTTTACACTCATGTCAGATTATCTTACAAAAATAGTAAATGGCATAACAAGAGTGCTGAAAAGGGGCTTGTTCGGGAAAAATGCCAACACAAACTAAAATTTTAATTGGCCAGAATTCCTCCTAGAATAAATGGTGCACCTCTTGTGCCCCCCTAAAATTTTACCTTAGTTTTGGTGCTGACCAGGTAAAGATTGCATTGTTGGGTTCCCTGAAAATATGCACAAAACATGCCACTTAATGCATGGGACAAGACTATCAGGTCACATTTGAAGTGGGCTATCTTGAGAAATAGAATTAGTCTCATAGTTGTGTGTTAGAAAGACATTGGTATTCAAGACTGAACAATATCGACATTGGTATTTAAGATTGAACAATATCAGCCGAACTGTTTCCATTTTCTTTTAGGACTTGAAGGAAGGGCTGGCATGGTGGCCATTGTCGACCCAGATGGAACTCTAAATCTTGCGGGATTGAATGAAAGTCTTAAGAAATCTCTGCCAGCATACGCTCGACCGATCTTCATCCGTATCATGCAAGAAGTAGATACTACAGGTACATACATTAAAAGATAACCCTAAAAAAAGAGAGAAGAAATTATTATTTTTATAAATATTGAGTTATCAAGATATTACTTTTAGATCAAGAGCTTCAATCTAAACTATGAAATATGATATTATCCTTTTCAGGCAAAGTTTTCGAAAAAATTGGAGCTTAATTACTTTATTCAAATTAAATAAACAGTTAATGAACATGTTTTAAATTCGTTTTTTTGCAGGTACCTTCAAGTTGAAAAAAGTTGACCTACGCAAAGAGAGTTTTGACCCCATGTCGGTTAAAGGTGACAAGTTATTTTTCATGAACGGAAAGGAGTTTGTCCCACTCACACAAAGTGTCTACAGTGACATCGTAGCTGGGAAGATTAGGATATAAGAAAGGTCATCTAAGGTTGTTACTGTAAAGGTCAAATGTCAAGTTATGCAGGTCAAACATTCCAAGCAAGTTGTAAAACAGAGATGTAATAGCGCTCCACACTAATGCTAAAAATAGAAACTCAGTAATTGGATCTCATACAACTTGTCAAAATTCACTGATGTACGCATGCCGACATATTCAAGCTTTATGTTTACTCCCGCAAACTGACTGTACGAATGTGGTCTGGCGCGGCGATCGCAAAGGAGCTAGGTGGGGGAATGTTTGTCTGACAAATGGGTATTTTTAGCAAAATGGATGCCATAAGTGCGGAGTGCTGTTGTTTAATAATGACGCCTTGTTTCCGAAGTGAGTGGTTTGTTGCTGTCGTTGCTTTTGTCTTGTGTGGTTGCATTCCAAATATTGTATTCATTTATGAAACAAGTTTAGAGGCTGTTTATTTACAAATGTGTGGAATGTGGCATTTAATAGAGTAAGTCGTATTTAAATCCATTAAATGTTGCATAATAATAACTAACAAAATTGTTAGTTGAAACTTGATGAGTAAGCAAATGTAAAAGTTCAAAATATTTTTCTGAACATTTTGAGTGCATGATAATGTAAATTTTTTTAGAAAAAATTGTGTTTTGTAAATGATTGAAATATTATAAGACAGTTTAAAAGATAAAAAACCTTCATTCATTGCAGCCATTTTGTTTGCTCTTATAAATAGGCATTTCTATTGCAACGTCATAGCCCAAGTTTTTATTTAGCCATAAATGCAAAGCAGAAATAGATAACAGTTTGAAACAATGTTACACAAATATTCAAAATTAGTTTAGCATTTGATGGAAACAAAGCAGCCTATCGGCCAATAGTGGGATGTATTTTTTTTTATTGAAGGTTTGTAGAAATGTTGAATTTGGTCACAACATCTGTTAACAGAATTGAATGTTTTGCTAACATTCGGCAATCCATGCCAACCGGCACAGTTTGTTTATCAACAGTAGAAAGGTCCAATGAGTCTGTTATAAAGTTCTCCACGGAGATACCACCATAACTATACACTACTAGAAGAATCCACTCACTTGACAAATTCTAAGTTGATAATCTTTTATTTCTCCACGACATGACGAATTATATGTGTAGAGCACCTTTAGGTACCCTAGTTCAGAAGTAGTCTCCCGACAGTCTGCAAGAAACCCTTTATATACCCTAATACATTTCCCTTATCCCTTATATACTTCCCCACTAATTATAATGAAGGATGGATGACAGCCTCTCACCTTGGCGAGAAACCACAAGCTTATTTGCTGTCTTAGCACTCATTGTTGTTAAAACCACGGACCACCTGTTTACTTACTTCCAAGAAAACCATTACTCACTAAGTGGCCTTGCTTTTATGTATCTGGAAAGTAATAAAACCACAGACAGGTGTAATACATCACATGCCCCCTCCCCTAGTGAAGACTGTGTCAGTCTTGCAAATAGTCAAATTGCAATTGTAATACAGAAATCTACTGTTCGAAAATGAATGTAGAAAAGTTCATTGTGCTTAGGAAATGTTCATTCTCCAGAAAACAATCCCACGTCATTCGCATAGTCCTCAGACATCAGGAACTGTGGGTGTAGTAAGTTATTCATGCAAGGAATATATGAGAACACATCCAAGTGCTTATCATTCAAGCACAAAATCAAATAACAATTTTCTTAAAGTCTTTTGTGAGATAACATGTCTGTAGATCAATAATACAATGAAATTTCATTATAAAGGAAAATTCAATACAAGTACTCAACTACTTAATCCGTTACATTCTTACTAAATCTAAAAACATAACAATTACTTATGGGAAAAATTAATTTCAAAACAAACTTGGTTAATAGTTCACTAGAATCTGGTGAATAACAATCCTTAACGTATACACTGACAATCTTAATTTAAGCCCGACTGAGCCCATCTGCATTACCATTATAAATTCCCTTCCTGTACTGCACAGTAAAAGTGAATTCCTGTAGCATCATGGACCATCTCATTAATCTACTATTACTTGGTCGGAAAGTGTCGAGCCACTTTAAGGCTCGATGGTCAGTGAGCACCATGAAGTCTTGACCATACAGGTAGTACTTCAACTTGTTAACAGCCCACACAATTGCCAAGCACTCCTTTTCTGGTACCGAATACCTTTGTTCACGAGCCAACATTTTTCTACTTAGATATGCAATAGGATGCTCAATGTCTATGTCATCTATTTGAGTAAGTACAGCTCCTAAACCACAATTCGATGCATCTGTTTGGAGCAGAAATTTCTCAGCAAAATTTGGTGCACTGAGGAGTGGTGGGCTTGTTAGTTTGTCCTTCAAATTATTAAAGGCACTTTCACATGTCTCATTCCATACAACTGTGTTGGAGGCACTTTTCGTAGTCAATTCTACTAATGGAGCTGCAATAGTAGCATAATGGGGTACAAATTTTCTGTAGTACCCAGATAGGCCCAGAAAAGCTCTGACTTGCTTCTTTGTCAATGGCCTCGGAAAGTTTACAACTGCCTCAATCTTATCTGTCATAGGCTGTATTATACCGCCACCAATGGTATGGCCCAAGAATGAGACTTGAGAGTTTGCCACCTTACATTTAACCGGTTTGGCTGTTAAACCAGCTTGCTCTAATCTATTCAACACATCTTTCAAGTGTACTATGTGGTCTTCCCAACTTTCACTGTAAATACATATGTCATCAATGTAAGCCTTAGCATAACCATGACAACCTGCAAGAACGTGATCCATCAATCTCTGGAATGTACTACTACTGTTCTGCATTCCAAAGGGCAGTACATTGTAACAGAACTGACCAAAGGGCGTAATGAATGCTGATTTTTCTTTGGTCGTTTGATCAAGGGGGACCTGATAAAAACCTTTTGTCAGGTCTAAGGTAGAGATGTACTTTGCTTTAGCTACATCATCTAAGATTTCATCAATTCTAGGCATCACATATGGATCAAATTCCGTGATTTTGTTCAATGTTCTGAAATCAGTCACTATTCTGATTTGATCATTAGACTTACGTAAAGCAATTATCGGTGAAGCATATGAACTAGTAGTGGGTTCAATAATCCCCATGTCTAACATACTTTTTAGTTCATCTTGAACTTTTTCTCTCAAAGCATGAGGTGTACGATATGCCCTATGCCTTATGGGTTGTTCCCCTTCTGTTTTGATTTCATGCCTTACTAAATGTGTTCTACCAGGAACATCCGAAAATACATTGCTGAATGAATGCAGCAAACTTTGTATCTCTTTACAATGGTCTTGTGTCAGCGCATCCGACACCACTACATCTTCCCAAGTTTGGGTTTGATGATAAATTAACCCTATATCTATACTAGCATCTATGCCTTCTACTGGAATTACTTCAACATCATCATTGTAATTAAATGGCAGTGTTTCCACCTCTGCAATGACGTGATGGCATTCTGCCATACGTAGTTCATGATCTGTATCATACCAGGGCTTCATCATATTCACATGAATTATCCTTGTGGATTTCCTTTTGTTTGGCAAGGAAACTTCATAATTTACAGAGTTAATTTTACGTGTAATAACGTAGGGACCTTGCCATTTACTGTCAAGTTTTGACATACCAACAGGTAAGAAGAGAAGTACTTTGTCTCCCGGTTCAAATGCACGGGGCGAGGAATTTCGATCATAGTACTCCTTCATTTTAGTTTGAGTTTCAGCCATAGTTTCTGTTGCTTTACTCATCAGTGTATCCAAGTTACGTCTGATGTCTATCATGTACTGGACCACATCTGTGGACGACTGATCATCATTAATCCACTTTTCACTGATCAGAGTTAACGGGCCTCTTATTTTCCTCCCATACAACAACTCAAAGGGGGAGTAGCCCGTAGCCTGACTTGGCACCTCTCTGTATGCAAACAAGAATGGTGGAATATACACATCCCATTTTTTCATCTGTTTCTCATTTAGTGTTTTCATCATATTTTTCAGTGTTCCATGGAAACGCTCGGTCAACCCATTTGTTTGTGGGTGATAGGGTGTCGTTGGGATCTGTTTTATCCCAAGAGTGTCACACAGAGACGACATAACATTGGACATAAAGTTCGTCCCCTGATCATGCACAATTTCTTTGGGCAACCCTACTCTTGTCCATACTTCAATCAAAGCATTCGCCACTGTATCTGCTCGAATGTTAGGCAATGGAATAGCCTCAGGATATCGCGTTGCGTAATCACAGATTGTTAGCAAGTATTTGTTTCTTTTCACTGATCTTACGAAGGGACCTACAATATCTATCCCTATCCTCTTGAAAGGTGTATGAATTATAGGCAGAGGACACAATGGATGTTTACGTGGAGTTTTACCTTTGTCCACAAACTGACAACTTGGGCAGGTCCTACAGTAATCAGCTACTTGCTTAAATATGCCTGGCCAATAAAAATGACTAAGCACCCTATCTTTTGTTTTAGCTACGCCTAAGTGTCCCGCCATCGGTGTGTCATGGGCTAGTTTGATTACTTCTAGCCTACACTGCTCAGGAAGCACTATCTGTTGTATCCTATCATTTTGTACTGTTGGTTCACTGTAATTCTTAGGAGTGTTAGACTTCCGTGCCCATTTACGCATGAGCAAGTCATCTGTTTCATAAAAACACACTCTGTGTTTGTCTACCTCTTTTTCACTAAGTACCCTGTCCCTAATTCCACGTAGAGTCTCATCCGACTTTTGTAACTTTATCAATGTCTGCCTATCGACATGCAACCACTTTTGATTTTTTTCCTGTCCTACTGGAGTATCACTCTTTTTAGCGACAGCCTCCTTATCATCACTACTACTATGATTAAAAACACTGTCATCGGCCTGACGGGGTATGTTCCTATCTGAAAACAACTGTTGCAGACTATCTGCATCTATGTCATCATACTCATCGGACTCATCATTGAGGTTTGAATGACTCATGTGTTTGTCATTGTTGTTACAGACTCGACTGTTGCTATTCCTATTGCCTACTATGTCATTTTCTTCATGACGATTACCTGGGGTATTCAAGTCCCGAACTTTACATCCGTTAGTAAGTAACTCCTTTTCCCCTGCAACATAGTCTTCTAACTCAGTTTTAGCTTGTGCACGTGTTAGAATACACATTTCTTTGGCTAAAATTTCCCCACAGGTCTTGTCCAGATCATGACCCAACAGAACATCACGTTCCAACCCATCTATGGCCGCTACTAAAACTTTACCTGATACAACTGCACACTGCAGATTTACTAAGGCAAGAGGTACGGTAACTCCACCACCTATGCCTCTTACCGTGATATGCCTACTTGGCAAATAACATGCAGAAGGAACCAGACTTGCCTTCACTGCAGTCTGTGTACATGCCGAGTCTCTCAAAATTCGGACATTTTTCCCTTCTAGTGTACCAGTCAACGTACACTTTTCTAACTGTTTTTCAGCCGGGTCAAACTGTACTGTGTCTGCCCATGGTTGTACGATATTTTCACACCTCAGAACTGCCTTCGGATTTGCACCTTTGTTCTGTGGTCTACCTTGCCCAGAGTTTCTGTTCTCTGTTTTAAGCGAAGCGCTATAGCTTGCCTGGCTACTACTTGTACTCCTGCCCTGCTTGTCATCTGACTTTAAAGGACAAAATGGACTAATGTGTCCGTACTCCTTACAGTGATAACACTGTCTGTCACTCATATTAATATACGATTTGGATCTATCACGGCCGTTACTATCCTGCTTAGTAGTAAAACTATTCTGACCTAAGTCAGACGTCACCTTGCTATCGGAACTATCAGAGTGATTTGAACTTCGACCAACAGAGGTATTTTTGTTATCGGCATTTTGAGCACGATTTGAACGCCAATTGGTTTTAGAAATTTCTGATTTGCGCCAAAATTCGGACCCACCTCTGTTTGCCACAAATGCATCTGCCATAGTTGCCAATTCACGACTATTCTGGGGTTTTCTGTCCCGAATGTGTATTTTTAGATCATACGGCAACTTGTTCATGGCCTGTTCCATTATCATCAAATCAATAATTTGTGAGGGGTCATTACTATCAACTTGTGCGAATTTTAACCAGTTTTTGTATTGGTGAGACAATTCGTTCATCCAATCACGTACTGTCTCTGTGCTCTTTCTTGCACATTTTCTGAAGTTTGTACGATACGATTCCGCATTAATTTCATAACGGTCTAAAATTACCATTTTGAGGGCCTCATAATCTTTTGCTTCCTCAAAGGGTAGTGCGGCATAGGCTTCCCGAGCTTTACCTGTTAGTTCGGGCACCAGCCGAGCCGACCATTGTGCAAACGGCCAACCATTCATTTGAGCTAGATTTTCAAATGCTTTGAGATAAATATCAATGTCATCTGACTCTCTCAATTTCGGTACTCGAATTTTATCGGACCCCCAGTTTCCATGGAACACTGTAGTAGGTGCGGACATGTTAGCCTGTGCTTGTACTTGTGCCATTTCCATCTGTTTCATCTGAATTCTCTCATTTGACTGGATTTGTAGATATTCAATCCACATTTCTTTAGGGAGACCCACCGGAATCCCTACTGGTGTATCACTACTGGATGGCATTTGCCCTGGTGCAGTACCACTATAAGAACTAGCTCCCAACTGTTGTTGTTGGTCACTGGGGATTTCATCATTTCTTACATCTAAATTGTCATCCATTGTTGGTGTGACTGTTAAAGACTTTGTGGATGATCGAAGCTCCGGCATACTGAGATCATGAACTACGCGTTAACAGGGATTTACTAACTTTACTAAATTACTTGAAAACAACCAACTGAAATAATCCTACATACATGTATCTCAAATTCAGTGGACATGTGTTCTCATATACCCTACACAATGTACTCACCACACCCTTGCTGTAGTCACCATCAAAGCAAACCCGTCGTCATCCGTCCTAAACCCTTAGCACCATTCAGCATCCTTCGTCAAAGTGCAGCACCATTTAGCAACCATCCCTCAGCATCAGTCAGCATCCCTTCCTCATCAGCACCAATCAGCAACGGCACAGGCTGTTACACTAGAACATCATCTTGAACGACAGTTTCTCTGTCATCATCAACTGCCTCCGCTCACCAGGAACCAGCCCTTTACTGCTCTGCTCTTGTAAACGAGGTGGTGTCACAACCGCCAGATCCTTCCTCCATGGATATGATAATCAAAGTTCTACGTCTACCACTGGTAGAGGAATCCTGCACCTCATCTAGTTGAGCTATACAGTTCTATGAAGTACTAACGCTGGGTTTTTCAATTCATGGTTTTCGGCCGATCTCGTCGCTCCCATCAGTTAGTGTTTTTCCGCTGCCACCATGTTATAAAGTTCTCCACGGAGATACCACCATAACTATACACTACTAGAAGAATCCACTCACTTGACAAATTCTAAGTTGATAATCTTTTATTTCTCCACGACATGACGAATTATATGTGTAGAGCACCTTTAGGTACCCTAGTTCAGAAGTAGTCTCCCGACAGTCTGCAAGAAACCCTTTATATACCCTAATACATTTCCCTTATCCCTTATATACTTCCCCACTAATTATAATGAAGGATGGATGACAGCCTCTCACCTTGGCGAGAAACCACAAGCTTATTTGCTGTCTTAGCACTCATTGTTGTTAAAACCACGGACCACCTGTTTACTTACTTCCAAGAAAACCATTACTCACTAAGTGGCCTTGCTTTTATGTATCTGGAAAGTAATAAAACCACAGACAGGTGTAATACATCACAGAGTCCAAGGGATCAAAATGGGGCTCTCTTAGAAATGGACAGTTGCCTTTTGACTGAGTACTGCAAAAACAATATAGATAGGTTGCAGTATGACATAAGTCGGCCATCTTTACGGGCAATTTGGAACACACAGTCATGCGTTACGCGTGAGAATGGCGTGCAGCACGCGCACATTTCACCAAACTCATTGCATGATTGGTTAGTGAATGACGCGGCTGTGTTAATAATTTGAGCGCTTGACGCGCCTGCAAGCCAAAATTCGATTTGCCCGTAAAGATGGCGTCTACTGGGAACTATCTATTATGTAGTTGGGGAATAGAACAGATGCAGTGTTATGGAAGCCTTTTTGTGATTTAAGTATTCCTTAGATCTATAATAACAAAATCATTGCAATGTTATCAATTGTGAGACTAATTGGTACCAAACAATGAAAACACACTTAAAAGTAGAAGTATAGGCATAAACCCAAACTAGGTAGATAGAGGAATTTTACCATTTAAATTTATTCATAGTTCAAATTATAATTTTGCTTTTTCAACCTTCATTTTTTATTTTTTATTTTTTTACTAATGGTATCTTTCATAGCTTATATAGATTGTATAGGGCCCAATTTCATAAAGCCTGTCCGCACAAAAACTTGCTCAGCACAAAAAAGTGTTGCTTAACAGCCAAAATTACATAGAGTTTGCATTGTTGTGACTGGTGCCCCACTCAATTTTTGCTTAGCAAAGAAATTATCAAGCAGTATTTTTGAAATTGGGCCCTAGTTGACCGTTCACAGTTTGATTTGTATCTTGATAACTCCTTTTGCAGAACTTTTATAAACACTTTTTTATATTATTTTATGCAATAAGGAAACACTTTTTTCCTTAAAGAAGTTAACACTTCATTTCAGGAAAGATATTTTTTATCATATTATTAAGAAGGATTTGAAACTTTGCATGCTGAGAGTACAATCAAGTGAGGTTCATGGTGACACCATGAGCATCAATCTCTTTGTGGGTTGTGCAAAGGTGGCAGCTTGAACAGGATAAGCTGGGCTTTTTCAAAGGATTTTAGTTTCTTCATGTAACTTCCATTTCGTAAACAAAAAAGTAAAATGAGGATTATTTGCAATCATTTTCACTTTCATTTGAGAGATTAAAGCATTTTTTTACCGAGGGAGTTTTTTCAGAAGATATGATTTATAACTTATCATAATTTGTCCTTGGTAGCAATGCAAGAAGAATTATCAAAGTTATTTTTCTATCATAACTGACTATAATGTAATCACTAAAAATGAGTCCATGTAAAAAGATATTGCCAAATGTGCTTTAATTCTTTAAACAAAATACATTACATTTTGTTGTTTGCCAACTGTGTTTCCATGGTAACACCGATTTTTACACCTCCAGTAAATATATTATTACTGGGTCAGATAAAAGGGATGGTATTAGGTTTGGTAATTACTCCAAAAATTAATTACCATAACAACTTACTTGGTAAAGAGCACTGGAGAGCTGTTAATATTATAAAACATGGTTAGAAATGACACCCTTTGAAAGTAATATAGATCTAGAGATGTAAACCTCGGCTTTCATTTCAATTTGAATATTCATGAAGTTTTCTTTTGTAAAGTGCACTTACACGTTGGTAACTTGACAATGGTTTAACTTTTCAGATTAAAATAAAATTGTATTGAACTTGGAAATGTAGCGTGAAATGAATTGTTTGTAACATGGAATAGAGCATTTTGTTGATGTGATGTTATCGGAAACTTGACAATGGTATAATCTTGAGTTTTTCACAATTTATTTTTTATCATATTGAACTTGGAAATCGTATGTGGAATAAAATTGTTTGTAACGTGGAATAAAGCATTTTAGTGTGATGTTATCGGATACTACAGCTTATGATTCAATACAGTTACTGCTCTTTGTTCTCCATTTAATTTTACTGAAAATTTGATTGACTCTGTATACTTCTATAAATTTCCGCACTATAAATTCGGACCTGTTAATGTTATGTAGCGCCCTCTATAGTAAACTTAAACAAATAGAAAATTGTTTACTTTTATAACTTATATTTCATGGTTTGATTCGTTTCAATATCCACAATTTTACGACATTAATTATCCCTTGACCACACTAAGCCACCGATTACAGCAAATCTGTATACTAAAAACTTTATTGTTAACGATTAGCATGTTTAGTTTGAAAACAAATCACCGCAAACTTCTCCAATTCAAATTTACACACATCATCTACACGTCAATAAATAACCAAAATGGATTGGTGTAGATTGGTTTACAATGTTTGCGAGATAATCCCATTGAAAGAAGTGTTTGATGAGTCGGGAACCATACGCATGTAGTAAGCGTAGGCAATGTCAACAAGTGCATAACGACATGCATGACTAAAGAAACTTAACGTGCTCGACGTGAATTTAACAATTTTTTAAATGAATCCGAACTTTTTTATTCATCGGCTTTGATGATGAGATTATAAATCATGTCTTAAAGCAAAGTTTAAGACATAATGAGCCTGCATTGGCGGAAGAATGATTACTTCCAGCGGTTGCTGGAGGATGGTCCGGCGATCCACTCCGCATTGGAGTTGCTGGTGGACGACCTACACCGTGATAAATCGCACACCATCGGGGCATTTCTCGCTCACTACGGCTCTGAAGATTTTCTGTGGGCGCTGGTACGAATGCTGGTAGCAGAAAATACCAGGTATGGATTGGTAGGCCTGTATGACCTTTTTACATTGTTTTGAATTAGACATGTAGGAAGAAAAATATTTACTGAGAATTGATGAGATATTTTTCAAATCAGATGTCCGACAAATCTGAAGCGATTAATGATTTATTATAATTAAAATTAAAAATTAAATTAATATTTTAATTACAATTTATAGTTACAAATATAAATAATTATGGTAAAACTTCTGTATCCAGCTGCAATAATTTCATTATTATTATGAAATAAAATAGCATCCCATTCTTATTTACTTAAATGAGATGCTTTTGAATGAGTGAAAAGGTGGCAGTAGGAATCGAATGGATAAGGACAATTTTCCTTAATTATTATCTTCAAACTTGAAAACTCAATTCAGATTGGTCGATCCATGGGAACAAGAGTGTGATTAATCCATATTTTACGGTCCATTGGAAATGACGGGGGAACGAACCTTATTATAGTTCTTTTTTAGGAGTAATCTCCTTACGTATTTTAATTTGTATCAATCATGTCTAGATGCTGTTCTATACTTCTAACTGTGCGTCAAGTTTGCTTGAAGATAGATTAATTATCACATGCACGCTCGTAGATTACAGAAATATCAGAATGGCTCATTTTTCCATATTCCATTAAATGTAGTCCGAAGTACATGTGTTTTTACTGACCAGGGGCCTACTGTGTTATCCCCACAGGGGCACAGTGTGGCCAAGCTCTAGCCACATTTCCATACCACTCAATCGTGCAGCTTACATCTGGTCGCGCCCTCTACAGGTGGATCAGTGTTTTTAACCCACTAAATGTGGCAACTTTAGCTGCCATGGCGTGCGTTGGCTGTTGAAATTACTAATCTTTTAAAAAGTTCTTGCAAATAACCCAATCAATCACCCGAAACACTGTCAAATGAAGTTGAGAAAAATAGCACTTGAACTTTGAAGCCCCTTCCAAGTAACCAATTGCTTATTTTGATTGCTACAATATTTTTAAGGATAGCCTAATCCGCGACAAAATGTGACACTGAATTGGGTTAAATTTCCACATGCTGGTTATTGTGTCTCTATTGAAAATTAGAATCCCAGTCATGACACTTGTGCCCTTGAGTAAGGCACTTAACCATAGTTGCTTCTTAACAAGTTGGGAAGGTAGTGCATTCTGATACCAATGCCTACATCCTTACGGACTGTGAAGGGGGTAATTACCCTATTTCAGCCCCAGGAGTAGGCGGCAACGTGCCCCTGGTGACAGTTGATTTGAGTCAATAGCCCAAATCAGTTAAGTGTAGTCCTCACATTAAAGTGGCCACCCCTGGGTGGCCTTGTGATGTTAGGCGATATCTCATTAAAAAATATATATATAAATAAAATTTTAAAAAGAATACTACTATTATTAAAATGAATAAATTCAGCGCCCCCCCAAACAAAGTCTCAAGATATGTCTGCACAAACAGACCTGTTAAAACAGTAAATTTAACAGTTAACAGTTTCAGCTTGCCACCCACTAGTTTATTGCTCCATGCAAATACTGACAGAGGTGTTGTTCAGTTGTAACTCCTTTCAATAAGAGTTTGTTACATTTCTTTAATGAGAATGTTCTTGTTCCACAGCAAAAGCTTCAACACTTCTTATTGCTCATTGCTGCAACACATAGACTTTACTTGTGTCTGTTCAAGCATAGAGTGACTTTCTTTATTCTCTTTCAGATATAGGGGTGCAGTTGTCAGTCACTTACCTTTGTTATTTACTATTCAAACAGATCTGTTGTTGGTGTCTTGTGTGTACCCAGAGATCTTTAGTTGTTGACTTTTGGAGATGTAATGGGTTTGCTATTGGGATCACAAAGTCTGGCTGTGTCATACAAAACACAATATAAATCAGGGTGGAATAATTTAAACTTATTGAAGGAAGTGAGGCATAGTCAGGATTCCAACTGAAAAGTATTTTCTCTTTGATATCTAGAGATCTCTCAATAATGATTCTCTTTTGGGTACAGTTCTTCATGGGGTTCAGAGTTCCATGGGGTTCAGAGTTCCATGGGGTATAGTTCTACCTCCATGGGTTCACCTCTGTGTGGTACAGTTATACCTCAAAGGGGTATAGTTCTACCTTTGTGGGTTACAGTTTTGCCTCAATGGGTGTGTACACAGAGCAGTTGTTAAAACTTGTTGGTTCATTGTGAGAAGCCAAACATAAGGAAAGAATGTTGCGTGTGTATAATGGCAAGAGTTGCCCAAATGCTAAAGGCAACTTTATTTCCTGTTCTATGGCATTTCCCTCATTCTTGTGTAGTGGCAAACAAACTGGCAGTAGAATACGATTCACTTTGTGTAACCAAAAGTGACACCTCGCTTTTCCTTATGCCACAACTCAAAATGAAAGTGTGCCTTTTTCTTTCATACAATTTTTTTTATCTCATAACATATTTTCTGTATATAGCTATATTATTATTATTAGCTGTTCCGACCTAGCTGTCGGAACAGCTATTGTTTTCGTCGAGATTTTTATTGTTTTTCTTATTATTATTCTTTGTTTCCGCCTAAATCCCATAGCATTTGCACACGTTTTTTGTATACAGAAAATATCCTAGAGCGTAATACGAAAGAGTGAGATCATTATATCAAATCGAAGCTTAGTACATGAACTTGACTCTTAATGAAAAAAATGTTAAAATTCTTAATTAATTAGCCACTTAACAGCGAGGTGAATATTTAATTAGCCAACCTTGTTAGCACCATATCTCAAAAAGTATAGCCCCGATCGTCAAACTGTTTTCTGTTTTAGACTTCTGGTATACTGCAGATGTGCTTTTTGGCCAAAAATTACGGACGACGTCACAATGACGTCATTTATTGCGCGTTTTCGCCCGTGTACAAAACACATGGAGATAGGGAAAACAAATCCGACTTCTAAAAACATAATTTTTCAATTAGGCTCAAATTTAACGTCCTAGATTACACAAATTTTTCTTAAAACAAGAAAGGTTTTATAGACAATCAGTTTAAAAGCATCAAAACGTATTAAAACATTGTCAGTAGAAAAAAAAAATTAAAAATCTCAGGCAAATTGAACGCCATGGGTACTCTGACTTGATTTTGATATGTGTTTATTAACGACAGAGTAAATTTTTTCTCTTTTTTTTTAAGTAAAAAAAACGCACCGTTAAACTCGTATAGCGCCCTCAATCTTTCTAGGGTTTCCTAGATTCGTTCAAGCCCTAAACCCATTTATGACCTGTGTTGTTGACGTTTATGTAGAATATACATAGAGTCATCATTCCTGTCGCCGACTGACACAAGTCAACGTTCATTCACAAAAATCGAAAGGAATTTGTCTTGCTATCAGCGCAGTCGTGTAATCATATAGTTATTCAGATAATTTTCAGCGTGGACGTAAAGAATAGAGCGCCGCGTTCTTGGCAATTTTTCTTGCCTGGCAAACTTGTCTGCGCTTGGGTCTCGTTCGCCGGAAAACGATATGTTTAAAGTTTCTTGTGCAAAGGAATGACTTCAGTAAACCGCGAATCAGTTACAAAACTTGATGGCGGTTGCAATAAATAATAAAAAGAGCTGAATGAGGAAAGGTGTACAACAGAGAAATTACCTTGCTAAACGGTCAGTGCTAGATTTGGGGGTGAAGAACAAAAATTAACAATAGCCCAGCAAGAACATACTAATCGTTACAAAGACACAACAATAGTGTTTTTATATTATAGAAAACTGCAAACAAGGTAAACAGTTTCTGAAACAACAAATATTCACAATAACAATTTTTTTTCATCAATCTAAATACATCAGGGCCCAATTTCATGGCTCTGCTGACCGTAAGCTTAGGATCGGCGCTTACTGACGAAGCAGGTTATTCTGTGCTTATGTCAAGCGTATTACACGGGTTGGCATTTTGTGTGCCTGCGTAGTTAACATTAGGCATTCTACGCTCACACAGCTAGTGCAGAAATTTTGTGCTGCTTGCTCGTTAAGCAGAGAATGGTGACCCCATAGCGCAGAATTCAGCATTAAGCTGGCCATAAATTTGGGCCCTGCGGTTTTTTTTTCCTAGGGACTATATTATACTAACAAAACACTTTTCAACGTTTATCCGAACCGTACAAATGTAAACGATTAACCGGATGATCTGTCACTTAACCGTGTAACTGTCACAGGCTTACGTATAAGCCCGCACACTCATATTTTTTAAAAACGTGTAACCGTTTTCTGACACTAAATAGTCACAATTTTCGCAGCACTTTTCAAGTGAATTTGTTTACGCTGATCCCAATCGTTAACATTTGAACGATTAACAAGATTATCGTTTGGTTATCCAACCGGGTAACCGTGCAATCGATTTGTTTTGGAACGCCCTCTAGTGTTCAATGTTTCTTTCAACTAAAATGCCGCACGCAAAGTAATGAAATAACGAAGAATTAAGCCTGTAAATTGGAAACGATATAGGTGTGGCAATAATTATTATGGTCAGCATTTCGCAGCACTTTTCAAGTGAATTTTTCAACGTTTATCCGAACCGCACAAATGTGAACATTTAACCGTAAGATCCGTCACTTAACCGTGTAACCGTCACAGGCTTACGTATAAGCCTGCGCATTCACGGTTATTTTTTTGTAAACGTGTAACCGTAATTCTGAAACAGTTGATGACCCGTGTAACAGCAGTTTCATAAACAACATTTCATGTAAAAAAAACTGTTTACACAACCAGCATGTGATCAAAAACATTGTGTCTTCCTTCTTTATTGCAGAATTTTTACTTTGCGCACCTGCAAAAGCGAGCATGTTGCACAATCGAATTGTTGTGGAACGCCCCCTAGCGTTTAATGTTTCTCACAAATTGCTGTACGCACAGTTGTATTGAAATAACAAAGACTACGAGTCTGTAAATTGGGAATGATATGTGTGTGTGTTTATATGGGACTCCTTGGGCATTTGAGATTAGCCCTGGGCAACTGTGACCCCATGTTGACCTTTACTAACGGGTCAAACAGAAGTGGGACCATCTCAAGAACTACACAACCGATTTCCAAACTTTTTTCAGTTATCTAGACTCCTTGGGCATTAGAGATTAGCTTTATGTAATCGTGATCCCATGTTGATCTTTACTTCCGGGTCAACCGGAAGTGAGACCAAATCTCAAGAACTACACAACCGATTTCCAAACTTTTTTCAGTTATAGACTCCTTGGGCATTGGGCATTTGAGATTAGCCTTGGGTAACCGTGACCCCATGTTGACCTTTACTTCCAGGTCAACCGGAAGTGGGACCAAATCTAAAGAACTACACAACCATTTTCAAACCTTTTTTCAGTTATAGACTCATTGGGCATTGGAGATTATCCTTGGGTAACCGTGACCCCATTCTGACCTTTACCTATGGGTCAACCGGAATTGGGACCATATCTCAAGAACTAACACCTGATTTTCATTTTCTTTTCAGTTATAAAACCTTTGAGCGAAACAATAATACACGGAACAGCTTTGTGTTTGTTCACAAACACCTAATGTCTAGTTATATTTTGTTTTGCTTTGTCGTTTCTGTTTTGTTTAATTTTGTTGTTCTTTTGATTGCCTTGTATTGTATTTTTTGTTTTGTTCTTGTATTGTTGAGGTCGAATAAATACTACTACTAATAATAATATTGTGTGTGAAAAAGATGTGAACATTTTGTTTTGGAACATCAACACAAGAGCAGTTTCCTTGTGTCTCTTTTGTTGCGTGCTGGTTGTCCCATAAAGTGGTACATGTAATAGTCACGGCAGATTATGTCACGGCATACAGTATGTTGTTTGTTTTTACATAAATGTCTTCCATTGATAGGTTTGGAAACCAGTTGCTGCAAAATCAACAATAATTGTATACCAAGCTGAAAGGGTTCTGCACTCAAGATTTGTATTTCTCTTTCAGCCAAATGTTTGAGTGCAAAGCTCAGTTTTAAACCAAATAAACCTATTCTGTTTACAATATTGTAAACTTATCTTGACATATAATGTGTATTTAATATGACATTTGTTTGAACACATGTAACTCATGTAATTTCCTGTAACTGTTAAATAATATACAAGTGTAGAATCAAAGGGACTCCTAGTGGATTCATTTTGCCATAAAACATTCTGTAATTGATAAAGAAGTATGTTTCTTTCTTGTAGGGTTGCTGGAAACTTAGCAGTTTTAAAAACCAAATAAACCTATTCTATTTACAATGTAAATTTATCTTGACATATGTGCATTTTAAAATGACATTTTTTTGAACACATATAACTCTTATTATTTCCTGTAACTGTTAAAATACAAGTGTAGAATCAAAGGGAATTCCTAGTGGATTCATTTTGCGGTAAAACATTCTGTAATTTATAAAGAAGTATTTTTTTTCTTTCTTGTAGGGTTGCTGGAAATGCTGCCTACATCTTTGGTACCTTAGCAGAGAACCAAGAAGGTCAGATGAGGGTACTATCAATCGTAAATGGGTCACACCCTCAAACCATCCTACCTGATCTGACTAACATGCTGGAATATGACGACGATGAGTCTGTTATGAATGCAGCTGGAACACTTGGAACCCTGGTAAGTAATTTAGGAAAGAAGAAGATACAAAATCTGAAAGATGAAAACCTGAACAAGTTTTTATATCCATGCAAATGCTTATTACTTCTCTCTATAGCTCTATATTCATTATAAAAATGAAATCTATTTCAGGGTTTGCCCTTGAATTTTACAGGGACTGTCCTGCAGGACCAGTTAGCCTGTCATTTAACAAGTGGTAAATAATTTAGTAAAGAAGAAGATACAAAATCTGAAAGATGAAAACCTGAACAAGTTTGCTTTTTTACTTCTTTCTATAGCTCTATATTAATTATAACAATGACATCTATCAGGGTTTGCCCTAAGTTTTACAGGGACTGGCCTGCAGGACCAGTTAGCCTGTCATTTCTCAAGTCCACCAGCTTTTTCACTATTGTCCGTATTTCATATGAAATATGGATTCTTTCAAACACTGAACTAGCCAGCCGGACCACTTGGAGTAAAATTTGACTGGTCCTCAGGTGTTTTTAATAACTGACATTTCACCAGTAGACCAGTGTTAAGGGAGAACACTGTATTGACTTTGGGTTTAATGTGCCGTCCAATTGATTCTAATCATTGATCCGAATGATTTATTTATGATTCCATGAAGGCGGAGAGTTCGGGTGGCCGTGAGTGGATGATAAAGGAGCAATGTCTGGATATAACAATCAGCAGAATAACAGGTCTACTAAACAGTAATAATATGTGGACAGCAAGTAACGCAGCCTTGGTATTAGCAAGGTAAAAAGCTTCAAATTTTACAAATCTCATTCACAAATTAATGTGCAGATAATACTAGTCGCGAAAAATGGTTTTCTGGAAGTTTAATGTTTTCTTCTTTTATAAATTCTGTTTCCTCAAGGGTTGTTCTGTGTGTTTGTGTAATGTGCGCAAAATAACCCAGTTCACTTACCGCTAAGAAGGAGTTCACCCCGGTGTTTTCTGGTTTGATTGGCTGCAGATTGCGCTCACCAGCACCTTGTTAACAACATGTATTACATGGTGTCTTGTATTATGGGTTTTTTGAACCCTTACCAAAGTTTCCCATTCATTCCAATTGGATATCCAGTTGGAAAGAATTGGATTGAGTTGGTGTAAGTTTGGTTTATATTGGAATACTGAGTTTCATTAGGCCAACTGAGTCCAGTTGGAAATCCAATTGGACTCAGTCGGCGTGATTTGATTGAATTGGAATTTGTTGGAATTTGTTTCTACAACAGGGTCTGGTTAGGAAAAAAAATCACATTGAATCAAACTGAGTCCAATTGGGTCCAATTTGTTTTGTGCAAAATTACAGCATTGGAAAAATTCCAATTGGTTCCAATTGGAAAATTGAAATAGAAATTTTGGTAAGGGAACATACACACACTTTGTACAACATATAGTGAGCGCTTTGAGACGCCATTGGGTGTGATATAGCACAAACTGCGTATGATTATTTATTAACCCTCCTACTGTTCGCAACATTTTCAAGTGAGTTGACCAACCATTTGAAACCATTCAACTGCCAAAGTTGTGTATGGTGGCACAACTGTGCACAGAACTATAACTGTACTGTGTACATGCATTCCCTCATGGTATCATATTGCAAGGCTGGCATAGCTTATCTATCATTCAAAACCACAGTGAATGGTATTGAATGGTCAGACAGCAAGAGGGTTAAAAATATAAAAACAGTAAGAAAGTTCAAGATACAAAGTTTAGTAGTATACATCACCAAGTGTTGTTTTTGCAATTAAGGTGTATCTGGATTTCTGAGATCTGAGAGGGTGTTTTTGTTTCTGTAGATTATCAATTGCTGAGGAAGGATGTCAACACATGTTAGATCACAGCTTCTCCCATCAGATCCTGACTAAACTTATTGATTCATTAGGAATAGATGAAGCAGGTACGTAGCTATATACAAGAAGCCTGGGTACCAGAGATGTCAAGAGAACGACATCCAGAATGTTTTGGATATTGGTCACTTATTGTTGTAAATTTGACTCAACAGAAAGCTATTATTTTGCCACACTCTAATATTAGTTATTACACAAGCGGGAATGGAAAACGAAAAAATATAGTGCTATATTTTCTGTATTCCACCACATGAATGAATAACGAATTTATCCAAGCAAACTTGACTTGTAGGTTAACGCACTACACGGTGTTGTATGTACATTTTGCGGATACTTAGTTTAAATATATTTAAATAGCACAATACTTACTCGCCTCCGTTTGATGAGGGGTTAGCCCAGTTTTGAGTTATGGCAGGAAGCGCCTGGTTTTTGCAATGAAACATCTCATTTGATTGTCATCTTGACATTAATTTTCCTGATTGATGCATACAGGTAGAGGTATGAATGCAGCGTTTGCATTGGGCAGGTTGTGTGACTTGGAGGCTGGACGAACCAGATTACTGCAACACCCAGACTCCGAAAAAATGGTAAGATTAATCGATACATGAACTGAAAACCCACATAGATGTTGTTTGTTAAAATAATATGTTTGAAGTTTTCTCATAGGATACAAAGATTGTATTTCATACAGGTACAAACTGCATAGCTCAGAAGTTATTGTCAAACATACTGCAGAATTTATTTCAAACTGTTATTCGGCAGGAAATTTCTTGCTGGTGATCAAACAGAAACACATCTTACAGGGTGTACTTTTGGTAATTGTCAAAGACCAGTATCCTCACTTGCTTTATTCCAATGCATAAAATAACAAACCTGTGAAAATTCGGGCTCAATTGATCATCGAAAATAATGAAGGAAAACACACCCTTGTTGCATAGAATTATGTGCTTAATTGAGATGCCTGAGAAAGGCTGCATGCCTGAAGCCTTTCTCAGATTCAAATTGTTTTGAGAAAAATTACCTCCTGCTCTAAAACTACATTTATAATTCAAAGGGGGTGTCATTTCTAACAATGTTTTATAGCATCAACCAGCTCTCCAGAGTGCTTTATACCAAGTAAGTTTTTTTTGGTCATTTATTTTTATTTTTGGAGTAATTACCAAAGGTAAACCCTACTTTTAAATGAGTCGTGACACCAACGCACCTTGAGCAACAATTACAAAATGTCAGTTAGGTTATTGACATTTGAAGCAGATACTATTGATTGACAAGGCAGATTGGTGTATTATACAAACTATACCATATTCATGTTGAGTATAACCATGGTTGGAGAGATTTTTTGTTTTGAAGTAGCGTTTAATAACGTCAATTTCATATTGTAAACATCTCTTGATGACACTTCAAAATTTTGACCTGATTTTTTTCGTTGTGTGTCTTAGATAAGCAGACTTTGCAATATGCTGTCAAGTAAAGACTTTGGGTGTGGAAAGAATGCTTGCTACACTATCAGTTGCCTCGCAACCAGTAGTCAAGGTCATGACAGATTGCTAGGTCACAGTAGTTCAGAGGTCATGTTGCAGAGGTTAGGATCGCAGCTGAGTAACGAAGATTCGGAAACAGCGTGGTTTGCAGCTATGTAAGTGTTTTATTTTAGTTTTTCTTCAAATGACATTCCTCGTTGAACTTAAAAAAAGAAAACCTTTTTATTCTGAATTTGAAGATTATATAATTTTTTTTCTTTTCATCAGGACATTACGAACTTTAGCAAGTAAGAGAAAAGGCTGTTTGAGATTGAGAGATCATCCGCAAGTTGTCCCTGCTCTACAGGTTGGTTATACTGTATAGTCGGTAACTGCATATACTAACCCTCCTTCCCTGTTATGTCACATCTGACCTTTAACTTTTAACCTTTGACTTTTAATGTGACAGATCACGAAGCACAAGGACCTGCCTCATCAAGATCTTAAGGAGGAAGTGGAATTAACGCTTGAACTCTTAAAGACATTAGATAAACCTGGGCCACCATCACTTCAGGTCAAAGGTCATGCAGAGGTTCAAGCTGACTGGGAGGAGGTCACATTAAAGAGTGGACTAGAGGTCACATATAGATTGTATAATGGTGGGTGATACTTACATTGTTTTATTCCATGGGAATAAATAGTATTCACTAATCAAATATTACATGGAAGCATAATTTACAAAGTAATGTTAGTTCAGAAGTTCTTGACTGAGTTGTTAACCGTTCTGTCCTAACTTTACTAACATCTTTGCAATCTTTGATGTACATAGTTTTTATTTATAGTTCATTTTATTCTTTTAGTTTTACATGAATTATTATTCTCGACTCTACTTGTTTTACAACCAGATGTGGGGTGGCAGGTCTACGGGCCACAGTAATTACTTCGCTTTTTGTTTCTCCAAGCGGCATCTGAAAGTATTTTTGTATTGTCTTGTATCGATGTGTTGGCTGAATAAAATAATAATAAAGCAGCCTGCAGTACTATTGCTAATGTTTATTCTCTCGATACTTTTTCCCAGATTCCAAGCTTGTCTATGAAGGTAAATCCACTAGCCATCTTGTAACAAGTTTACGCGCCGACACTCAGTACTCCTTTAGTCTTCAACTCAGTACGGAAGGAGATGATAGTCCCATCAGTGATGTTGCCTTAGCAACCACTGAGGAAGCTCCACCTGACCCACCAGAGAGCTTGAGGATTCTTGCTGTTACAACATCCCAGCTCAAACTCGGCTGGACACCCCCAGGGTTTAATAATGGTGCATTGAAGGGGTATGTTGTTTACAACGGTAAACAACAAGTAGAGACAACAACTGAATTAAGTAGCATTGTGAGTGGTCTGGCACCCGGTACGACCTATGATCTTCATGTAAGTATTACACAGTTGAATCCCATACATAGTTAGAAATCCTTCACAGTGGTTTTACAGGTACTAGACTATGATCTAGGTAAATCTTTTGATGAACTACATGTGGGTTAAATATTGAACAAACAAATTTGGAATAACCCATATGTAGGTTTTGACATTGCCTTTGATTAGGAGGATAAAATTGAGGCTCGGGTTTGCTGAAAAAAACAGTAAAAGTTAAAAGAAATTGATTTGAATATTGTTTTTAGGTAAGTCAACAATTGCTAAATAATTCTGTGTTCTTTTTTGGAATTGATCTAGGTATGTGCATTTAACCATAAAGGTAAAGGACCTAAAGCAACCATTACAGCAACCACTACTGAACTCGGTAAGTTTATCAAATTAAGTAAAGTCTGTCTGAAAAAAACACACACACAGGAAATACAGCAAATCAGTTTTTTTTTTTTTTTTTTTAATAAGTCACATTTCATTAACTCTTTCAGCGCCCTTTTGGGGGTGTGTGTTTTGAACCTAAAATCCCTAGCTTTTTTATGTTTTCAAAATTCTGTAAAAACAAAATGTAAAAAAAATCTTTCTCACCAAACAAAATGTATCTTGCTGATTTGTGTTGCCTAATTGGTACATCCCAAAGTCAATACTATTTCTCGTTAGAGTGATAATACCCTCTTGTGATAACATATGGGTCTCGTAATGTAGATTGATGACACTTTTTAGATACATAAAATAGATGCAAAAAATAAGTTAGTGGCCTAGCAGAGTCTTTCTCGAAGGCTAAATGACAACACACAACACACAACACACAACACACAACACACAACACACAACACACATACAAGCAGACAAGAGTTGCATGAGTAGTCAAGTGGAAATACATGAATAGAGAGAGTGGAGGGAGAAAAGCAGAAAGCATTCAGAGAAGGCAGGGGTAAGCAGGGATTATGAAGACAAAGGGGGGGGTTATGAAGGGAAGGGGATAGCTTGACCACAAGAAGTTGGGAACACAAAAGACAAAATGGAAGGTTAGAAGAGAGGTAAATAAAATAGATCATACATTTATAATAATGTCACTTTCGGAATACATAAAATAGATTGTACATTTACGACCTTTGCACTGAAAGAGTTAAGAGGTCAAAGTTTAAAGTGATATGATAGGATTCCAAATTACTCAGAATTGCTTAGGCAGGGTCTGTCAACCGTCTAAAGACCAACAGATTTAAGGATTCTTTTCTGCCTTGTGTAATTAACCTTTTTAACAGTAGATTGTCAAGTTAACATGATTCATTTTCAATATTTGTTTTATATACATGCATGTGTCCTCTCTCCTTTATATTACTGTAATTTTGTAAAGTTTTATTCTTGTCTATTGTTTTTTGTCCCTTATTTGTATTTGATCTTCTTGTACACACACAGGGAAGACAAATTTCATGTTTTTTATCACGACAATAAATATTTTGAATCTTTAAATCTTTGAAAGGTTTCAAAACAACCAGAAAATGTAATTTTTGTAAATTTGTATTCTTGTTGTCTATTGTTTTTATGCCTTTTTAACTTGTGTTTATTCTCTACAGGGAAGACTAACTTCATGCTTTTCATCATGATTAAAAATATTTTGAATCTTTGAATCACTGAAAGGTTTCAAAACAACCCGAACTATTTATAGGTTGTTTTTGATTAATTTTTAATTTTATTTCTAGGTAAACATGCTCCAGGAAAACCCAGTTTAACCATCAGAGGTCGGAGTGAAATCCACGTTACATGGGCACCTCCTGAATTTCCCCTCGGTAGACTCCATCGATTTGAGTTAACACAAAATGGAAAAGTCATTTACTCAGGGACTGATCTCAACTATACTGCTCATCGACTTACACCAAACACTGATTATAGATTTACTGTAAGTGAAATGTTTTTATAAATTTTCTGTAAGTGAAATGTTTTTTGTCGAAAAATGTTCTTTTGCGTCTTAAAGGCAGGGTGTACTTTTGGTAATTGTCAAAGACCAGTATCCTCACTTGGTGTATCCCAACATACTGTATGTATAAAAAACAACCCTGTGAACATTTGAGCTCAACTGTTCATTAAAGTTGCAAGAAAATAACGAAAGGAAAACACACCCTTGTTGCATAGAATTGTGGGCTTTCAGATGCCTGATAAAGGCTTCATGCCTGAAGCCTTTCTCAGATCAAGATTTTCGAGTGGAAAAATTACCTCTTTCTCTATTAAAAAGTACATTACTTCAAAGGGGGTCTTTTCTAACAATGTTTTTATATCAACACTTCTTCAGTGCTCATTATCAAAATGAGGTTTTATGGTCATTAACTTGTGGAGTAATTACAAAAAATACACCCTGCCGTTAGTCTCCAGTGTTTGTAAAGCCTTTTTTTTAAATAGGGGCTCGACTAAGGTCAAATTATAATCTCATCATAATGCAAGTACAGGAAAACTCAAAAGAATTCCGTTTTGTATATTGCTCCAAATCAGCTGAATATGCAATTGATATGTGTGTTGATCAATTGATTGGTAAAAGTCAATATTAACCTGGTGGACTTGGGTATAAAAAGGTCAACAATAAAGCACTTTAGTGTCACCTGGCAACATATTTGAATAGCAGTGTAAACAGATCAAAATTCAAAGATTAACAGGGTCTGAATAACATAAACTTCATCTTAGCCGTTATTACAAAATTTAAATTTCTTGTAACACAAATTTTGTAGGAGTACATTAAACCTTAGTGTTAATACAGTGTGAATGAAAGTAAAATGCACACTGTTGCTAGTTGTGAAATAATTATCAAATATTTTGTTTAACCTTTTCAGGTGATTGCTGTGACGAGTGAAGGGAAATGTGAGAGTGATGCAGCAAAGAAGAAGACGCCCAAAGATGAATGTAAGTTTTTTTTAAAGGAAATTAAGAAATGCAATTGTCTTCATTTTGTATAAAGATTCATTTCAAAGAAACCATCTGAGCATTTTGGAAAGACACTTGAAGTGTGGACTTGGACGATAGGAACTTATCAATTTCTGGAGGTTAAGATTCCAGGTAACTGTCATCCTCAACTGTATGTTTTTTTTATTGCTTTCTCAGACAATGTGCAATCAACAGCCCCCATCTTCTTCTCTCACCCAGCGAGGGCAGCAGATCAAGAATCAGCTGGTATGTAGAAATATTTTAAGTATGGACCAATCACAATGCAGTTTTGTGTTTATAAATATTGCAGCTTGCCCAGTTGGGTTGGTTGGGTTGGTGTAGTGGTATCTTTCCTCGCCTTCCACCTCTGGGACCCCAGTTCGAATCCCACCAAGGGCACTATGTGGATATGGTTTTCAGTCCCTACCTGATTGCGTGGGTTTTCTGTGGAATAATTATATGGGGTTTTCCTCCCACATCTAAAACTGAAACTTCCTTCCTTGTCTTCTCTCCAATGGGTTCTTGGCTTGGAATATTTACTTTTCCGAGAGTCCTTGGCTTCACAACCAGAACTAATACATGAAATAAAATGAAATAGTTACTTAACAATCAGTCAAGTGCTTTATAGAGTGAATGTTTGAGTTTTCACCATGACAACTATTTATTACTCTTTGTGTACTAGGAAAAACCAAAGAAAAGAGTTCTACTAGGGTCCAAAACAAAAACAGCAATAAGCGGATTTCATCTGCAATGGTAAGTCATTATAAAAATTCCATAAACAAAAAAGGAAAGACTGAATTGTTGAATGAGAAATTTACTTGTAAAGTTACTCCATGAAACTAACTCTTTGCATTCTTTGAAATAAAATTCACTATTGATTTGATACTTGAATAAGAGGTGCCAATTTTGATAAATATCAGGTGTGTATATAAATTGTAATTTCTGTTTCCATGGTAACATTAATGCATGCTCTCAGAAGGATCAGCCATTGAGTAGATCTTATGTATTCTGGGTAAGATATGTTGATTTAAACATATTGAGTGTTATGGTTGTTTTGTCTGTTGTAGAACCTTTGTCACTGATTTGTAGGGAGGGACTATTTAATTTGAGTTACAGTTGAAGTGTAAAGTGTCCGTTCTTAACTTTATTTTTGAAATAACTTATTTCCATCAAATTTGTTAGTTATTAAGTTGAGTTTTATTAAGTTTTTTGAAGTCTTACTGTGTGGTCACATTCATCCAAATGTATGTTTTGTATGTTAAGTATTGGTTTGCACAACTTAGTGTTTGAAACACTTCACATTCATTGTTTTCTAAAGTAGTTATTGTTATTAACATTTGTGAAACTGTTGTAATTATTCACCATATCATAACTTGTAGTTGATGTTACTAGCAAACATTTTTAATGCCATTACGTTTCATATCTACTATTTGCATTTACAGCAGAGGCATTTAAAGCATCCAGTATCACCAACATCTACTGAACCACCAAGTGTACGTTCTTCCTCAAGACCATCATCAGGTAAATATCTTGAGCTCTTCCTTAAAATGTTGCATCAAAATTGCTCAATAAATAAGACTCGGGTTTGTTGATGTAATTGTTTTCTTTTTCTATCCATAGCTTTTAGTAATGAGAGTTTCCATTCGAAAAAGCAGACAAGACGAAAGAGATCAGTGAGCCTCCTGGATAAGAAGGTAACAATTCAAGACTAAGATCTGAACCTACCTCTCATAAACTTATTCATTCAAGTACACTCGACTTAAAAGGAGGGTCACACTTTGGTAATTACTCCAAAAAATAATGCCCATAAAAACTTACTTGGTAAGAAGCACTGCAGCTGTTGATAATGTATAACATTTTGAGAAATGAGTCCCTTCAAAGGAATGTGATTTTAGAGAAAGGTATTACAAAAATCTTCAATCTGAGAAACATTTCTCAGACTGGATATTCAAATTACAGACTATTCTTCCTGTGTGGACATAACCGCTCAGGACTTCGGGGGTATCTCAAAAATGCTACCACCTTTCGCTGGTTATTTTTATTGTATATATCTACATTTATGTAGGATTTAAACAGTCGAACGGTAAAAAAAAAAAGTAGTTTGCCTTTATTGTAAACTAATTCTCATTTTACTTCATAGGCAAGTAAAGCTTCCTCCACAATGGCACCACTGGCTGAATGGCATGCAGGAAGACATAACAACGATGGCTCATCGTCCCAATCAGAAGATGATGATGACATGGAGGACGAGGAAGAAAGATGGCCGGGAGCAGTAAGCCAAGAAGTCTCTGGAAGTGATCACTATAACACTTTTTATGACAAGAAACCAACACCGAAAGAGGCTACAAGTTCTGCAAGTACCTCAAGATTACACCGTGGTCATACAGAAAGCAAGAGGAAAATATCAACTGAAAATGAAAGTTCAAGGCAAAGTAAAACTGAGAGGTCAAATTCAGATGAGGTTAAATCTCAGAGCAAAGGTCATAGTAGGTTGACCTCAAAGGAGACCAATCCAATAAGTAATCATTCCAACCAAGGCTTTAATTCCAGAGAAGCGTCCCAACAAAAGCAATCCAAGAAATCCTCCAAACATAAACGTTTATCAGGTAACCATAGTGCTAATGAATCGGACCCTGCGACATTCAAACTTGACAGGCTCTTACGTAGTTTGAAAAGCTCCACCAAGCACAATGGTCCATACAATTCAGGACTTACCCAGCGAGGCTTAGGCCCGGGAAAGGACAGCTTACATCGAGCACCGACTAGTGCGACATGGGATCCGAGACAAAGTTCCAGCTTGGGCACAGGGTCCCATCTCCCAACCCAGGACTTGAGATTGGAAGGGGTAACTTCTTCAAGAGAACAAGCAACTCCTAGAGAGATTGCAACCTCAGGAAAGGAATTCACCCTCTTGGCAAATGGCCAGATTGTTTTCCGTGATGCAAGATCTGGAAGTGGTTCTTCTAAAAAATCATCATCTTCTGAGGCATTAACTACAAAAACTGAAAAGAAATCCGCCAAAGATAAAAAACGGTCTTCATCCAAACCTCAACCAGATGTGTCCTTACAACCTCTTTACCAAGACGATAAGGGTCTTCCACCAGCTGAACAATTTGTGCCTGTCTTCCCCTGGGAGGGAGGCGAAGGGTCAAAGGTTAATAGTGCTCCACCTGCTAGTTGGATTACCCAAACTAAGTAAGTTTTTGTTCTGAAGTAGCCCATAATCCTGTGTGTAACATGGCTAAAGATAACTTTCTGCTGTTTGAAACCTCCAATTTAAGCGTGTTTTCTCATTTGTGTTTGATGATATTCTGTATTTTTGTTTTTTGTTTTTTACTGCTATGTTTGCTTTTTTCTTGCTCAATTTCCATCTGCAGCTTCAAGAGGTTGTAGTTAGTTGCCTTGTATTTCTAGCAAAGCTTTTCCATCTTAACTGTTGAGCGTGTGTGTTGCATGCATCCTGGTGGCTCATTGCTATATCCTAATCCCCAACCCCATCATGTAACCCCATTTTCAGGACCTCTCTTGCTGATACGGCAATTCCCTTCCGCAGTGCCCTTGCGGATCATTCCTCTTTCTACCAGCGGGCTAACTCCATCATCAGTAGCCACAGGTATAAAACAGCTTGCTCTAAATGGTGCTTCAATATTCAAGAGGAAAGGAAATGACAAAATCATTTTTGTGATCTAGGCATTTTTTAACAGACGAGTCCTCATGTCAGTGGGGAAAAAATTAGAAGTCTCTAAATAAACCTAAGTTAGTCTCCAAGTTAAAATGGTGTATTTTGCAGTTGCATTCGATACCTTCCCAGTTCAAAATTTGTCAACATCCAAAACATCCGACTACATCATTCTGAGAAAAATTGGTGTCTTCATTTTTGTAAGGGGATATTTTGGTTCATAACTGACCTTTTTCAGAGCGAAATTTGAAACATTACGTCATTGGATTTCAATAACTAATGGGTCTTTACATGGAAGGGTATCGAATGCAATGGCAGTTTACACCATTTTATTGCGAGGTTAGAGACTTAAAAAAATGTCCGCACTCACACGAGGACTCTATCTATTGGAAATTGCATAAAAGCCGTACATCACAAACTTGGATTAGTCCTTTCCCTTCCTCTTTAAACATGGTTCTCTTGGTTATTTTCATAATAAGAGAGTGGTTCGTTGTCCAAGTTTTGTTTGGTTGGTTTTTTGGGGGAGGGTTGGGAAAGGATGACATCTAAATCTGAGTGTGTTTTGATAATCTCTATTAACTCTTGTGTGAATCTGAAAGGTGGATGAATAATAATCAATTATGAATGATATAGTCTATGTAACACTGCATGCTAATTGTTCGTGTCTTGGTAGAGCATATTGATGTTATTATTACCTTTATCTAGACCATCTCTCAAGAAGAATTTGGCCAAGCTAGCCAGTTACCCAGGAGCCTTCCACTATGAGCCAGAGTTTCCATCAAGTAAACCAGTCATCGCCAACAGGTACCAGTTTATTCCAACACAGTTCAGGACACAGCCAACAAACCTACCAGGGCAACCGGCGCAGCGAGGAACCACTAGCACTAACTTGTATGACAAAAGTAAGTACAGTCAGGTTGGTGTAGTGGTATCTTGCCTCGCCTTCCACCTGTGGGACTCCGGTTCGAATCCCACCAGGGGCACTATGTGGATTGGGTTTTCAGTCCCTACCTGATTGTGTGGGTTTTCCTTGGAATAATTCTCTGGGGTTTTCCTCCCACATCTAAAACTGAAACTTCCTTCATTGTCTTCTCTCCACAGGGTTCTTGGCTAGTATAGTGATTAAGTTCGCTTTTCAGAGAGTCCTTGGCTGCAGAACCAGAATTATGAAATTAAATTAAATGGAGTTTGTTTCTTCGCATCTTTCGCCAATTTTTATGAGCCAGTTTGTGTATAATACAGAGCTACCAACATTTCCATCTTCAGAGGGGAGATTTTGTACAACAATCGGGGAGATATTTAGAATTATATTCAACATAGTTGGGAAAAAGTTTCCACAATCAGGAAGATTTAAAAATGTGTTCATCAGAACATGGAAGATCAGTGTTTTTTCAGGGAACTTTCTGCAGAATCAGGGAGAGTTGGCAGCTCTGATAATATAGTATTCTCCCATGCATTAGATATCTTAGGTCGTGTCCAAAATGGCAGCTACAGCTACGGCTTTGGCTAGATTTACTTATCATCATGCATTGAAATATACAGTGATGAGAGTCATGGCTGGCAAAAAAGTCTGAAACTACATGTTGGATCCAAATTTTAGGATGAAGGGCCCACATGTATGTTGAAATGATGGCGTTATCTTTTGGTAACCCCTAGGAAGGGTTTGGAATTCAAAGGGCTTTTAGGAACAGTGTCCTAAGCACTAGTGAAGTAGATCAAAGAGCAGTCTTTTTTTTATGTGGACAAATGAATTTTTTTTTTTTTTTCAGCTGACATAAAAAGTCTGAATTCAGATAAAAGTCTGAAAAATCTCATCCCTGAGTATAGTACATCCTTAGTAACAGTCGTAGCCATAGCTGTAGCGGCCAATTTGGATACGACCTAGCTTCAGTACAAGCTGCAACCTCCGTTCAATTCCTACTCAATTATTGTCTCAAGCTTGACTTCATTTTGTTGAAGGTACATATTCCAAGAAGCTTGACACCTTGGCTCAGATGACAATAGACCGTAAGACAGGAGTTTTATGTCAAGACTGTGGGCCAGATGGAGATGGAGACGGACGAACCACCCCAAAACAAACAATTGCATTGAAATATTCACATAGGAATGATATGTAAGTAGTCAATTTACCTCACATGCTTAATACAGTGATACGGTCGCATAAAAGTGGTACAATTGTATATAAAACATCATAACGATAATGAGTTGTCTGTTGTGATGAAAAGGAATCATTGATGTTTGACTTTACTTCCTGTGCATGTTTTCTAATGATTGTCTCATATAGTAAATTTGCGGTTACAACCTGAAGACGAACAGAGTATACTGTTCAAAACGTCGAGACCAAACCAGCTCTTCTCAGAGCCAACACTCCTCCCAAAAAAGAGATTTTACACATGGTTGTAGCCACAAGTTTACTATTTATAGTTACTTATTTTCCACACCATGCAAAAAGCTTTAAATATCGCTTAATTGCCTCAAAATTTGTACAGAGAGCTGGATCAAAGTACAAGTTTGGTTACATACAGTGGCGTTCCCAGCCACTTCATGGGGGAGCAGGGACAAAGAAATAAATGGGGGCTTTTTAATGTATCGAACCATTCATTTGTGCGTTGTTTTTTTTAAATCTCATTGGGGGGGGATGCAAGCCAAGGGTTCTGAGCAGGGGCCTGGTTACCCCTCTGGTTACATATTATGTGCACAATAACATCTTCAATCAAACCAGCATCTTAAGATGTCTACACTACATTCTGATATTTATACATTTTATTTACAGAACTGTATCCGTTGGTCGAGCCAAGACAAGTAACTCAGTATCTACAACAACAGTGCCTGACATTGTTAGCTGAGTAAACTTGGAATAATACCTTCAAGAAGGTGGGGACCTAGGGTTGTTCTTCAAAAATACAAAGCACACCAAAGACAAGTTTTTTTCACATTTAGATCACAATGTTGATTTTATTCCTTGATCTATTTTGAAATTTTCTCTTCTTTTGATAATTTTTTATACACATTATGTCCAGTTAAATTTTAATTGTGCAAAATGTTTTATTTTATCACAATTTAATTGCCTTTCTTTTCATAAGGTCTTAAAGATAACTTTTATTTATTTATAAAAATTCTTCCTCAATAACAATCAAATAATTGTAAAAATTAATACAATATTGAAAAATAATGTTTATATATTTTGGAACTTTCCAAAAAATGTATTTGATTAAATCAGATCCTTTCTAGATATGAAACATTTTGTATTTGTGCATCTTGTGTCTGTGCTATGGATTATGATTATAAATAGCAAGGTCTGGCATCCTGCCTTTTCATCCTTGTTTAATGCAGAAAAGTCTGGTGTGTGACAGACTTTAGAGAATTTGATTATATCAAAATCTGGTTTTTAGATCTTGGTGTAAACTTGAAATGAATATCCTTGTCAAGTTAAAGGCAAAGTTTGAAAAAAGAATTAAGCGCTAGTTTGTTTTAATCATATATACAATGAAACTAACCTGTGAAAATTTCATCCCAAAAGGTGGTAGCGTTTTTGAGATATCACCGAAAATCTGGAGCAGTTATGTCCACACAGGTAGAATAATTCATAGTTGGAATACACAATCTGAGAAAGGTTTCATGCAGTAACGTTTCTGAGATTTAAATGTTGTTGAATCCCTCTCTCTAAAACCACATTCCTTAGAAGGGAATTGTTTCTCAAAATTGTACACATTAATGAACAGCTGCAGTGCTTCTTACCAAGTAAGTTTTTGTGGTCATTAATTTTTGGAGTAATTACCAAAGGTGGTAATTTTGGTTTGGTTTGTTAGATACTATCCAGTGCGGCCACATATAAACATCTCCAGATAGTGTAATGTTGCTTTTGGGTAACTTTTTTCCATTACATTTGGCTTTAATCATTTTTGAAGGGTTATCCGACACATGCAAAAGCTCATAAACAATTTGAAGATTTTTTAAAAAAACAAAACATGTTTAATAACAAGCGCAACTGAAACTAACAAAAGCAAGCAAAGTGAAAGCCTTCCAACACTGCATGAGTTTGGTTTGTAAGAAGGCAGAGAACACATCGCAATCGCAAACCTGGGTCTGAACATTTGGGTTTGAGAAACTGGAGACATTCATTTGGCCTTTACCATCAAACTTATGGAATAAGAACCATTCTTCCTTGAGCCGATGTTGTCTTGATGATATCATCATGAGCTACTGCAGCATCTTGAAGAGGATATTCCTTGCCTATGAAGGGTATTAACCAACCGCTCTCAACACCTGCAAGAATAGCTGAAGACGCTTCGTTATACTCGGCCTGTAATAATAAAAGTTAATCAAAATTAGTCATTTTATTTGCATGAATTCCGTACACAACGTAGCTTTCTGTCAGTGATGGGTTGATAACACAACTGCTCCAACATTCATTTTACAAATTCTTCCTCTTTAATGGCAGGGTATACTTTTGGTAGTTGTCAAAGACCACTATCCTCACTCGCTGTCTCCCAATACAATTACAAACCTGTGAAAATTTGGCCTCAATTGGTCATTGAAATTGCAAGAAAGTAATACAAGAAAAAAACACCCTTGTTGCATAGAATTGTGTGCTTTCAGAGTGCCTGAAGCCTTTCTCGGATTCAAATTTGTGGGTGACAAATTACCTTTTTCTCTAAAACTACATTACTTCAAAGGGGGTTGTTGGAACAGTATTTTATAATATCAACAGTGCTCTTTAACAAGTATGTTTTTATGGTTGTTAACTTGTGGAGTTATCACCAAAAGTACACCCTGGCTTTAGGACTGACCTCCTTGAAGACTCCAGCCATGACTCCAATGATGGAAGATTCCTTCCCCATGGTGAGTCTGGGATTAATCTCAACACTCCCTCGATTACCAACAATCTGAGGATGAGCAAGAAAACGAAGCAAAATTCAATTAGGTTTCAACTCTACGGACCTTTCTATTGCAATCACAGCCTGAGTTTTTGCCAACCGAGGTTGGAAAACTATGGAAAGTCATGTTGGTGTAGTGGTATCTTGCCTCGCCTTCCACCTCTGGGACCCCGGTTCGAATCCCACAAGGGACACTATGTGGATTGGGTTTTCAGTCCCTGCCTGATTGCGTGGGTTTTCCTCCCACATCTAAAACTGAAACTTCCTTCATTGTCTTCTCTCCAAGGGGTTCTTGGCTAGTATGTGATTAACTTCGCATATCTGAGAGTCCTTGGCTTCACAACCAGAATTAATCAAAAACAGACAGCCACAGTTTGTAACAATGTTACACAAATATTCAAAAATAGTGTTGAATTTGTTGGAAACAAAGCAACCAGTCACGGGAGGTATTTGGTCACAACATTTGTTAACACAATTGAATGTTTTGCTAACATTCAGCAGTCCATGCCAATCAGCGCAGTTTGTTTATCAACAATAGAAAGGTCTGTAGACTTTTATCATGGTGTGGCCATCTTGATTTTCTCCCATTCAACTCAATGTAACCAAAACGAGGCTAGAAGGAAATATAGTCTGGTTCCTTTTTGTACAACGACTATCAGCATCCATTACTGTTATTGGATACAGAGATTAAGACCAAGGTGGTGGCAGCATGATAAAGTTCTATTCACATTATACAACAAATCCTTTGATTTTTTGAAAAAGACGATAATATAAACAAAATTGTTATCTCCATCAGAATCACAATTGAGAAATAAGTCCAATATGGTAATACAATCTGTAAATTTATTGATGAAACTTACCGCCACAGTTCCGCCATATGCCAACATTTCCAGATCTTTTTGTAGATTGACATTAGCCAGCATCTCAATCACAACATCAACCCCCCTGCCTCCTGTTGCTTCCTGAAAACATCAATAAGTGCTTGTTCACAAATCATTCAAGATACACAGTTCAGCTCATAAGTGGTGAACTCAATCTCCCAGGAGCTTTTATTAATGAAATATTAATTTCCACAAAGAAATAAGATCCAGATTTTCTTGATAGCCATTTGTATAGCCTTGGGGCAGCAAGCCACCATAACTTTCCTGCCTTTGCAACCTGCAAGTTAACTTTTGGTGACCCTTTTACTCACATAGAACGACTCATCAAACACAGACACCTGTCAAGCTTTCAGTGTTAATTTTTATAAATTGAGAGATTCTAGAAGTAGGAATTGAGGATAATCTTACCATGATCTTATCTGTATATCCAGCTTGCCTGTGATTAAATACATGATGTGCTCCAACATCCTGTACCAGTTTCATCCCTTGCTCTGATCCTGCTGTGCCTAGTACAGTCATTCCATAGGCTCTGCTGATTTGAACAGATGCTACACCGACCTGTTATGAAGTTCAAGTAAATATTGTAGTTCTCTTGTAAACTGTGTGGTAATTTAACTTTGAACTGAAACAATACCATGGTCCAGTGGTTAGACTGCATAGGACTTGCAACCACAAGGTTGTTGGTTCGAATCCTACTAAGCTAACCGCTGCAGCGCGCTGGTTTCACAATGACTAGAATAAGAATTGTCGTCTAGTTACTGAATCACAATTTATTGATTTGTGCAATTTATAATCATAGACGTTAAACCAATGTTTGTATGAGAGAGATTGGCTGTTGCCGGCTTGGTGTTTATTATATCCTCTTGTGGGAGCTTTACTGAGTTCCCTTGATGGGAAGATCATCTAAACAAACAAACTCAGACAACTTCCCTAAAAAGCTGCTCAACCCCCTTCAGTTTCTTCTTGCCTCTGATTGGCTCAGCAGGCTAAACCATCCAACTATGCTCTATTGAAGAAGTTTTCCTTTGCCAGAATATTAAAGGCAGATTGGAAAATAGTGCAAAGGCAATGATGCCCAAAGTGCTCAGATGGATTGGTTTTGACTGTTTCATTTGCAACAACATTCAACCAACAACAGTCCAAAAGAACAACATCACCTGCTTTAAATTAATTTACACTGTCAGTTCAACAATAGTTGGTCAGAGTAAACCATCAAACTTGTAAGTGAAAGTGGCAACGTACCGAGCCACTTGCTCCATGAACTAACACTGTCATGCCAGGTTTAGCGTGAGCTCTTTGAATGACAGCCCTGTATGCTGTCCAATAAGGAATACCAAGTGCTGCACCTTGCTTGAAATCTAGCTTGGCATCCAGAACAAATACACATGAACTCTCTGCCAATGTGTACTCTGCATAGGAACCTGACTCTGTCCCTTTGGTGAAAACTCTGTCACCAGGCTATGAACAAAGAAAACACATCCCAGCTATTAATGAATCTGTAAATTTGTCTGAAAAAGGTTTGTGAATCAAATCAATCATCAATCAAATCAAATCAATCAAGCAATCACTTTATTTCCTCATCAATGCATAAAGGAACATACATACAGATCAAATAAAGTAAACGGAACTAGATCAACAGTATGCTTAGAACATAAATAAATAAAAAGTGTAATAATGCACTTTAAATCATACTTCATTTGTGGTAATTATTAAATATTATCAAATTAATTTTCATAATCAGAACTATCATTGGTCATATTTAAACAAATAAAATGAACATTACAATTCAATTGTGATGATCCTGACCTTGACTTTGGTGACCCCTGACCCCACTTCCTCTACAGTACCAGCGCTATCATGCCCAGGGGTCCACGGGAGGGTCGGTAGTTTGGCATATACACCAGAGCGGATGTATGTTTCTGACGGATTCACACCAGCTGCCTGTACTTTAATCAACACCTGAAAGACGGTGAAAAAGTGTGATGAATGCAGGACCAACTCAAAGCCACTATCTCGTCTATTGTATTGGTCATACTTTATAGAAAAGTGGGTGTCCTTAGGATTGTTTAACAAAAGGGAAAATATTTCACTGGTTACAAAATTAACATCACTGGACAAGCATCTTATTGAAATTCCCCTTACCCCTTGCCCTAACTCCATGACCATGGCTCTTTCCTTGATCAACCCGCCCAACCATCACGATGATGCCTGGTCACCCTGGAGATGCACATTTTAATTTCAACATCTCATCTTCCGATTTATTTTTCGTAAATTTATCATAATTTATCAAACAAAATTGGAAAAAAACAAACTGGTTGTCATAAATTCAAAATCTTTGCATGCAGATAGCTATTTTATTTCATTTTATATGCACGGCCACATTTTGGGGGCGTGTCCCGGGTCAGTGTTTTAATACACACACACCCGGATGTACATGTGTGCATAGATTATCAATATTTATGAGGGGAACTGCAGCGGCGGCAAAAATGAGTCACTACCAATCATTACAAGTTAGATTTTTTGTAACCTTGTTATGGCTACATCGGTCTCAATCATCAAACAGTCTCCATTTATGATAACCGATGTAAACAAAGATTAAAGAACAGCCTAACAAAATAGCCTACACATACTACACAGTAAAACCATAGATATGGTAAAACATTATTCCAAAGTCCCTGTGGTGGATGGGCTAGGCATCATACTCCTAGAACTATGATAGTATGAGGTTCGATCCGATCCGCTATCGTCTCCCTCCACGATCGGATCCAACCTAGGCAGGAGGAGTAGGAATGCAGTACCGACCTGGTTGGGTGAAGGTCGAGGGATTGGGACATCTCCCTGTATTTTGAGGACCTCGGGACCGCCAAATTGGTTGACACGAATTGCCTTCATGATGGTTGCTAAGACGCTTTTCGCTTTACTGGACATTCATCAGCTGTTCTTGGCCCTATCTATGACCTCAATCAAAAGCGATGACCACACTGTGAACTTTAGCGATAATGTTTTGTGGGAAAGTGGTGGATGGTAGACAGGTCTAGCGCCCTCCAGTGACCGCAGTGTACTCTGCATGCTATTTTCCGTAAACAAAGTCCTGTGGGGAAAACCCAGAACAGCCCAATTAAATATACGCGGAAGAGGCTGGGAACTCCCTGTCAGTGTCACTGAGTGATTGAACTGAGAGTGGAAAAGTCCAAAAAGAGAGAACCTACCTACACTGACAGGGTACAGCTGGGGAGTGCTGCAATAACCACCTTGCCTTTTATATTTCGTAAGTAAGTGCTTAATTTGGTAACTTTAATAAAAAGTAGGTACTATAATTATAAATAATGTATAAATATAAAATAATTGTATAAATATTTCGAAATAAAAATCTTCAAAATAATTGAACAGGTGTACTCTGTAGGCCTATTTTGTCTTGATTGATAATTATTGATAGTGAGACATGCATCATGCACAAACTGAGTTGCGCTAAACATGCTAAATATCGTAACCCTCCATCAATCGTAAATCGTCATGAGGATGGAGGTTACGATTATCACAACTAACCGTGCTTCTTTGAAGGCAAAAGTTTAAAGCACGTGTTTTAAATTTATGCAAGAATTTACCAATAAAAATGGCAATACTTACAAGTTACATGACTTTGGGCCTAAACTAAGGCTAATCCCACGTGCCAATACGCTGGACTCCCTGTGCGAAGGGAGGGAGGCCAGCGTACTATTGGCACTATTTATGGGGTGTCAGGGCAACAGAACACTGTCAACTTTAGACAATTTACAAAAATTGAAGTGCACAATTTTCTTAAAAATTGTTTTTCTCATTTTGTGTTTATAGATCATGAAAAGATTTATTTGGCCATTAGTTTCTAGCGTCTCTCTTGGCATTGGAGGACTTCTTGGTTCATATCATGAGAGTAGAAGGAGAGAAAATACATCATGTGATGATAACATAAAGTCGACATGGTCAATATTCACGTATGCAGCTACTGCAAAGAAACAACCACCAGTGCCAGCACCTCAAAGTCGTTCAGGAGAAATCATGAAATTTGGTTTCCCTGGTTATGATGAAGTCCGAACGCATGACAACTATGTCTTGTCTTATGATCGACGGATGCGTAATCCAAAATGGGTCTTTGAATGTCTCACCAGAGAAGATGTTAAATATAATGATGCGATCACAAGAACTAATTGCCAGTTTGGAATTGACCAATTAGTGCATCCGTTCTTCCAATCGACCAATGAGGACTATAGAGGGAGTGGTTATGATAGAGGTCACATGGCTGCAGCAGCCAATCACAGAAGGTCAGATGGGGTCATGCAACAAACTTTTCTGTTAAGTAATGTCAGTCCACAGGTAAATATATTTTTTCACTAAATTTTTCTTCCAAAAAATCAGAAGTTGAAAATAATGATTATTTAAAAATTGTTGTCCTCTTTTATTAAATTAGAATATTACATTCTAAAGCATTAAAATGAACTTTTGAATGTTTTAGTCCATTAAACTAAAATTGTTTTGACTAAAAATCTAATTTCCATCAATGTAAGTTTCACTGATTTCTTTTGTACTTGTACAAAATAAACTATTGGTATATATTTTTTTGTCACAGATTGGAGAAGGTTTCAACCGTGGTATTTGGAATGAGTTGGAGAAATATGTCCGCATGTTGACAAACAAGTATGCCAAAGTTTATGTTTGCACCGGTCCACTTTATTTACCACAGTAAGTATATTGAAAATGTTATGAGTACAGGCCTAATATACTGACTGACATAGACCCTTAAAAAATATGATGTGCACAGACATTGGTATTAAACTCCATAATGAGATACTAAATTAAATATCTATTTGGCCACAAAGACAAAAACTTCTTGATTTTGATTGTTGTTGATTTGCAATTGAGGGAACAACTAAAATATATAAAACAGCAAAACTTAATTATTTTTTTAACAGCAAAGAACAAAACAACAGAACGTTTGTCAAGTATGAAGTCATTGGGAACTCAGTGGCAGTCCCAACACATTTCTTCAAGGTCGTTGTTGGAGAGACTCCTACACAACTCTTTGATCTGAGAGCTTTTGTTATTCCCAACACTGCCATTCCAGAAGGAACACATCTGGAAAAGTTTCTTGTTCCAGTTGATGTTATAGAACGAGCAGCCGGTATTTTATTGTTTGAGCATTTGCCAAAGAATGTGTTACGAAGTGTTAATGCACCATTATGAAAGAAGAAAACAAACTTCTTTTCTACTTTGAATAGGAAGTAATTTTTCACAGAAATTATGTAAAACATAGTTTGTTTACAAGAAAATGTAAATTTACATGCAACTCAGTAGATGGTATAATCAAGAAGGATATATTTACTTGGTATTGACTTGTTTATTTGAACTAAACTTTTGCAGACTGATCCTCAACATCAATAGGATAACTCTTGATAAAACTGAAGAAGAATCACTCAAGGAACAATTGCTATTATCATCTGCCAAAGATTTTTTCCTTTTATTTGCTGCATTTATTTTCTTTAATACTTTGTACTGAATTGTGAAATGAATCTATTCTCAACAATTTAACATCAATATTATTAATGGATGATTAAGGGCTTGTACTACCTGAATTATTTTACCACATTTGGCACAAAGTCAAATGTATACATTTGTAGGCAAATTTTACTGTATTTTCAGATTGGTATTTGTCAAAGACTAGTATCCAGTATCCACACTTGATGTAACAAACCTGGAAACAAGTTTGAGCTCAATCTGTCATTTGAGTTACAAGAAAAAAGTGGAAAAACCCTTAAATGTTTTCACTGTTTTTTACACATACAGTTTTGGCCTTGCAAGATCAAAACCAGTTGTTTTACTCATTTCTCAAAAACTATTATTGCATTTCAAGCAATAATATTTCAAAGGGAGTTTCCCACCATGACCATCTTTATACCATGTAAGTTATGCGTGAATCTGTGAGCATTTATATTTTTACTCTTACCAATGTTATGCACACCCTTTATATAAGTTCATTAACTGACAGAAAAACACATACTGCAGGGTAAGACGTGCACTTTGACTATCATCTCGGCACAATTCCATGGCACTGCTTAGGCCATACTACAACAATTTGTACTGATGTTATGTTGAAAATAGGTGTTGGGTAGCCGTGTTAGTCAGGTAATTGCAAAGAAGAAAATAAAATGAAGCACTTTAATGACTGGCATGATATTTGGTCCTTGGAAAAAAGTTGGAAAATAATCTCTGCGCACAAGGGCTGACCTACTTGTTCATATGGTGTATGGTTTAATATATTTTTCAAGATATTTATTCACCATTTTCCTGATTTTTCCAAGGGCAAACAAAAATCGGAAATCAGACTAAGGTAGGAAGAATATCATGCCTGTAATAAATAAATATCTGCATGAGCTTTCGTAGCAACAACTACTGAAGTCATCCGATGCAATGAGGAAAAACAACTTCAACCAAGGTTTACAGTCCAGCACAGTCTACACAAAGGAGGGTAATGAGTAGGTCCTGTAGTGTGACAAAAAGCCACAATCCCTATTCAGTCCACTACTGTCAATGCACAAACAAAATTAATTTGCTATCCCTTCAAATGCACTAAACGTTTAACACTGTTTTGTTCTGTAACCCATAAGCACCACTATGAAATGTGGCCCTGATTGGTCATTGAGCAATCTAAATAACAGCTGTTGATTGGACAATTTGGTATCCAGTCATACCTTAGTGATTACACACTTCTTACGTACACTTATATTTCGCTTGTAATTTTTAAGCTGTCCACTTATTAATAATATTCATTGCAGAGTTTGCCAAAGAAAGTTTGTATCATTAAACACTATAATTTGTATTACATTTGACTTTCAATTCAGCTTCATTTATACAACAAAAAATACAATAAATTATGTTTGCAATATTAACATTTTTTAAGAGTTAATGTATTTACAGCATGAATCAGAAGCTTGGTCTTTCTTGCCAATCATACAATCAAACATTCTGACGATTTTGAAAAAAAACCAATTAGAGATGTCCCATTCTATCATAGATATTAAGTACCAGTAGTACATTATTTTAGGGTATATTAAATGGGAACTGTCATTATGATCAGAGCAGGCCTGTGGCTGTACATGGAATTATGAACTTTCACCCAGTTACTGCACGCATGGGCCCTTCCCCGCATCATCTCTATGGAGGGCGTGCGTGCAGTAACTGCGTGAGAGTTCATAATTCAATCGTACAGCCACATGCCTGCTTTGATCATGACGACAGTGTCCTTTTAACAGAGTCATGTCCAAATGAAAATCCTCTTGGTATTTGCAATAGTTTCGCTATATTTTTCAGTTTATGTCAATAAACAAAATATGTTGGTAATTTAAATTGGTTCATGCCTCGTCTTATTGATGTTACCCATGTTTCGTTTTATTTAAAGTCTGCATATCAAGGCCTTCTATACCAAGCAACCAGATAGCTGGACTCTTACGGGTTTCTATGGAGTAGAAATGCGGTCAGCAGAAAATAATATGAACACAATTTTATTTACTTAATTATATCATATTATTCATTTTAACCATACACCAATGTAACCGCTGTATACTCAGTGCTGAGTGTTAAGTATATCAAATATCAATTGTTCTAGACCTTGACGGTTAGTCAAAGCAAAAGCCAACTTTTAAAGTTATGTACATATAAGATAAAAGAAAATAAATTTACAACTTAAAAGAAATAAAGCTAGCAAAATGATCGAAATTAAATTTACATACATATTTCAAATGTAATGTAGGTATGAAGGAAAAATAAATATTTCAAATTCAAGAATATAATGCCAGTCTTTATGTCCAAATCATAACAAATAAAATCCCCATTGAACTCACACACAAAGGATCTTCTTAGTCAGCATGCTGCATACTCTAAGACAAAAAAACTGTAAAATAAATCACCCTAAAGTTGAGTTCTTCTGCCATAATAACCCATTGATATTCCCTGCTTTCATCAAGCTCTAGGTTCGTATTATTGCAGTCAAAGTATAAAATGTACTATTGTAGACTACTTCAGTTTGACGGTTTTATTGTCTACCATGTGAATTATAATCTATGTTTTATTTCATCGTGAAGGCCTTGTCAAACGGGGCACAATTTACAGGCAACTTGGCGTCAAACAAATGCACTGCATGCAAAAGGAACGCCTCCGAGACATTTTTCTAACAGTATCTTACTGTCCCCAAGACATTTATGTGGAAATTAACATGTTTTTCTCCTTGGAGATTACCCTAAAGTGATTTCCTGTAAATTGCCCCATGTGACATAATCCTTAGTCTTGCAAGTTTTCAGAAATAAATATTTTGTGGAAATAGCTTTAAAGGATATAATTTTATTAGTAAAGCGTAAAATATCTTTGACACTGTTATATCACTTTGGTTATCTCCACAGTGTGTACTGTCAATACATAGCTACATCGAACATGCCTCTCACAAGAACACTACAAAAATGAAATCTTTGATCGGGTGCACACACAAATACATAAAGGGAGGTAGATTATACATGTATACTAACAAGAAACCCTTCTTTGCAAGTCAACAATCATGACAGCCCTGGTGTGACAGCAGTCTTACACTACTACTGAAGTAAAAGTTGAATAGCGAAGAACAATGTCCACCAGGCCTAACACTAACACATTAAACTAATATTTCTTCAGTGTTTACCCCCAGGTTTAACCATCATGTCCATGACACTAGACACTAAATTAGAAAGCATTCTTGGGAGAGTTTATTTATGTACATCAAGGCTGTACACAATGCCAACAATCTTTTACCCTTTTCAGCCATTTTTGTCTGAAACAAAGAGCTTTACCAAGAGAGGCTGAAAATAAAACTATTAATTAATCATCTTCCTTTATTTATTAAAAGTAAACTTCACTATTTTTTGGCAAAGTAAACACCATTTGCAGAAAAGGTGTACTAACACTCAAAAACCTCCCAACCATTGTTTGTTTCTTTTTAATAAACATTGAGAGAATTAAGGGGGGGGGCTAAAAAAGAATGAACTCTACCATATTTACACTTCTTTTTGTCTCCTGGAAATATTGCACATGCATTAAATACCCCCAATCTACAGCAGGCAGTACTTTGTCTGTACATAAGCTAATATACACTACTACTGTACAATTTCACTACAGCACTACGGTTACTGAAAATGAAGCTTACACCATTTTAACTATCCCAATTCGGATATACTTATACCCTTAATGAAACCCACTTTTCCCAATGAGGGCACTAGAGTTTGCAATGCAACATTTTGGTAAATAATCCCAATTAGGGTATACTTATACCCCCTGATTGGAACCATCTGTTCCCAATGAGGTATGTATAATCCCCAATAAATAATCCCAATTTGGAACACGCCCTTATTGGAACCCACTTTTCCAAATGAGGATACCAGTGGTCACTAGAGTCGGCAATGCAACATTTTGCTAAACTATCCCAATCGGGTATACTTATACCCTAATTGGAACCATTTGTTCCCAATGAGGTATAAATAATCCCCAATCAGGAAACTATTTGGTTACAATGATGCTTTTACTGAATACTAATAGTAGCTTACTTTGACTGCATGGCTTACCCATTGATAACATGTTTTATATTAAGTTGCAATATTAATTGAGCTGTCATCAGAAAATTGCTTTTACTGTCGGCAGATACCGATGAAAGAAATTTTACAGAATGATTTTGCAAGCTGTAATGGACAACAGTTGGTATTCATCTAACTTTAACTGGTTCCCGTAGACTAACGGCATGGTCAGCTTGTGATGTTCGAAGCCTTGAATGGTGTGGATCACAAGAAAAAATATTGTGGTAAACATGTGGGTACAACCATGTATAAGATTCTTTTGGGAGAATTGTTGGTCCTGAGAGCAACCCCCCTGGTTTCGAGCAGAACACTCTGCACAGTTCTTCTTAAAACCAACACTTCTCCAAAAATAATTGAACGCACGGTTGTACCCACAAGTTTACTAATATAGTTTTTCTTGCATGGTCAGTTTCGGTCTATAGTGATGGATTTTAGCGCCAACCAACTAACCTTAGAGTGGTGCCCATAGCTCTATGGTTAGAGCTGTGCCCGTAGTGTACCCATATGTTCAGCACTAGTGATGGATACCAGTGACAACCAACTATCCTAACCTTGGACCGGTGCCCATAGCGTAACTGTACGATCAGCACTGGAGCTAAGGAATGTTAAATCCGTAGGATGCCACCTACACTGAATGACCTTATCACTATGTTCAGCTGCAATCGCTGTTGGTAATGGCCGAGTAAGATCTCCTGAAAAAAAAAATTATAATTGAAATAAATAAAATGTATCAACGTCACTTTATCTTGGGGTCCAATGAGGTTTTCCCCCAAAAACAGTTTTCAAAGGGGAAAAAACGTTATCGAATAATGACATGAGGAGTTCATTCATTATCCGTTGTTTGCTGGCGGTACCTCATCTTGAATGCGGAATATGTATGTTCTTCTCGAATTGCAATCTAAAAATAAATTATCAAGGCATATTGTTAACACAGTCTGCTTTGCTTACAATTGTTCCTGAATTCTACAAAGTGAGCACTAATGCCAATTTGCTACATGTAGTTTAATGCCTTCAACATTGACCTCCCGGTTGTTATTTTGTTGACCTTTGACCTACCTTGTAAGTCGCTGGTGAGCACAGTACCATCATACGATCCAGAGAGTAGATACAGAGCTTTGGGTGAGAACCTTGCAGAGCGCACTTCTCCTTTGTGTTTAAGATATGTCTGGACGATGCGTCCTCCATTGATGTCATATAACATACAAGAGTTGTCTTCATGACCAGAGGCTAGAAGACGACCAGATGGATCAACGCAGACAGTGGCTGAAGCTGTGCCTAAAAATGAACCATTTCAAGTTCAGGATTGTCTTTATTTATGTCTTGAGATTTTGAACTTTGTTTCCTTTTTGGGGTCATGTGCACTTTCTATGCCCAAAAGAGCGTTTTTATTTGAAAAACTGAAAGTTTTTGAAAATATGGCTTTAAAAAGTGGCATTGAATAAATAGACCTCATGCGCATAGGCCGCCATCGCTGAGGTCAAACAATGTAAACATGTACATGTGTACATTACAGGGTTTGCCCTTTACTTTTTCAGTCACTGTCCGATAGGACCTAGTTTTACTGGTCCATCGTTCCAATTAAAAATGGCTTTTAAGGATGCTTTTTAACACTGAACTAGCCAGCCCAACCACTTGGAGATAATTTTGACTGGTCCTCAGGTGTTTTAACTGGCATTTGGCCAGCAGACCACTGTTAAGGGAGAACCCTGTACAACTCTCAGCCGATGATAGGTCTCCCTTTGATCTCACTGAGGGCGCTGCTTCAGCTTGTGATGTCACGATCAGGGATGTGATAGGCTGTTAAGAAAAAACCTGAACTCTGAGCACAAAACGCGAAAGCACAAGAGCTTGGAAACTTGCAAGCACGAAGCCCAATAGTAACATTTATCTTTGGTTTTATCTATGGTTTTATCTTAATTTTTATATGAATTTGATCTTAAGTTGAAAAAAAAAAAAAAATAAAAAAAATATTATTAATATTTGGGGGGGGGGGGAAATAAAAGGATTTCTTTTTTTGGAGGGCAAACAAAAACGGATTTCCGGTTAAAAACAGAGAAATCACATCCCTGCATGATGCAAGGGGTCTATACCAAGCAACGGAAGACAGGATCTCTGTAAAATTCAAGGCCAGAATAGTGAACAAATTGACATTGTGTAAAGAAAATAATTGTAAATAACATTCTTACCTTTTCCTTCATCAGATCCTGGTGTTCCGATCACCTGAACACAGCGTGGTGTACGTAAATCCCACAAACGAATAGTGTTATCTTGAGAGCCTGAGACCACCATATGGGCACCCCAAGCATACAGTGACAGCACATGACCTGGAGACAAAGAACATATTGAGACTTATTGTTCAATCAAAAACTAACGATACTTTTGGAAATTTAGAAGGTTTTATAGAAAATGGTTCAATACAAAAGATTTGATTAAAGAAACTAAAAGACTATAAGATGACCAAAACAAATTCAAACAGCTTTAAGTTTCTAATGGTAAATTTATAGAAATTATTAAGACTGCTCTTGTTACTCATGTATGCATGTATGTGTGACTCTGCTAGGGTCGAAACGTCAGGCCACTAACTAATTTATTCAGCTTAAATTCAATGGGTTTATTGCTTAAAGTACATTGGAACAGGCTATACATTTTAATTGGAGTAGATTTTCTTGTACATTATTCCAAGTTTGAAATCTTCAAATGTTAAATTCTTACCGGAGTGTCCAGCCATAGCATGGACCATCTGACCTTGGTTGCAATCAGTGACATAGATATTACAATCACCAGCACCACCGCTTACTAGCACAGTCCCATGTGAACTCTCCGGTTGGAATACTAAATCACGTACTGTACCATCGTGCATCGTTAAATCAATATCTGGTCCTAAATAACCAAAAACAGTCAGCAACAAAAATCATTACAAGAAGCATCTAACAAAGAACGAAAGGCAAACAAAAATATTCATAACATCAGGGGCCGATTTCACAAAGAGCTATAATTGATCTTAATTGTGATGTCATCTTAAGATGAATCTTAGTGCTTTGTAACCAAAATTGAGCCAAAGCACGATATTTGGCCATTGGGAAAAATATAGGACAAAGCAGTACAAGGGCTGGCCAACATGTACATATGGCATAGGCTTTTATACTTTATCACACTATTTAATAACCATTCAGCTGACCTCTCCAAGGGCAAGAAATTTCGAAAATCAGACTAAAGTAGAAAGAATGCCTGTAACACGTATCCAGATAGTTTCCAGTCCCACAGCCCCTTCGACCCACCCTCAACCCAAGCCTTATTCCCTCCTCTGCCTATCCCTTGCCCAGCACCCTCCCCATCCTCCACCCAACCCTGAAAAGCACCCTCCACATCAACCAGCACCCCATTCCAGATAACATTATAAAGATCACTTCACTCACCATCAGCATTACACTTGTGTGCATCAAACCTGACAAGCTTGATGAGTTTATCATTAGATCCAGTGGCTATTAGATTCCCAGTGGGGCTCCATCCAACACAGTAAATGGATCCCTTGTGATGCCTGGTTCGTTTGAACAACACAGTGGGCTGCTTTGGTTCTCCCTCTCTGGAAAGGGAACAGCAAGAAGCAACAGTCAAAGAAGCATGTTTTAAATAAATCGTGATAATCTACTTACTGTGATGGAGTTTAAACATTTGATCTATCTCTTCATAATGAAATAGTTAGAATGAGTTTGAGATTACAAAAGCATCCTCAACATCCGTTTACATCAACCAACCTGACTCGTGACACATCAGGATATGAGCAGACACGAAGAGTCTTAGAGTTGGCCCCAACGGCGTACAATGACCCTGTTGGGTCAAAGGTCACAGCCCGTATGGCTTGAACATCCTCTAGAGTAGTGACAGCAACATAGCTGGAACTTTTCTTATCTTGGTTCTGTATAACCAAAAATTAACAAATAATTTGTTAATATGAATCTTTTCGAAGATTGGTAAAAAATAAAAGCACATTGTAAGTTAAAGGGTTTGGGAAAAATTATTAAATTAAACTTTTTATAAACACAAAAATATCAGAAACAATGTTATATTAATAAAACTAACAGCAGAAATGAAAAAAAATATATACAGGAGTTGGATGAAAAGCAAGCAAACAAACAATTCAACATCATGTAAAATGAACAAAAAAGCAATAGCTACATGTATTTCAATAGTCATCATACAATGCATCAATAATAAGCATGGGGTTAAAGTTCATAGTGCCCCCCAATAGCACCAAGCCTGTATTGTGATCTTCTCAATATACAAGTATTTAAAAACCTGATTGTAAAATAGTAATTTAGAAACTCAAACAAACCCTGTACATCCAGCCTGGGCTGCCAGTCAAATTCTCACTTGCTAACTTTCTCAGATTTTCAGCAACCGGCAGTCTACTATGCCGTTCTACATTAGAACCAATAGAACTGTTCTCATTCTGATGACTAGCAATACTCGGACTGAGATAAGTTACATTCATTAGATTCCCACCCGGTGCCAAGATTTCACCCAACGAAGTCTCAAGGCGTCGAACGGGGTCAATATTCTCCAAGGATTCACAGGGATTAGTGTAGGAGGAGTGCGGGTAAGAGTTTTTAGAAAGAACGGGGGAAGCTTCAGGTTCTGGCGTTGCGGTGGGGTCGAATCGATTGGTCTTGGGGGTGCTGGAATAGACGCCAACATGGTGGGGGCGTTTCGTGTTACCGGTTGGGTACAAAGGAGTTGTCTGAGACTGTGAGAGGTCATAGTTCACCAATCACCAATCACAAGGACAGAAAGAAATGAAAGTGTTAACAGAAACATGCAATCACAACAGAATCAAAACTAGATATAAAACTCATGCAGTATAAAAACAGTCACAACAATCTAAATGAAACTAAGCAAATAAGTTACATGTACTAATAAAGGATCTCTTACAGCCCATGTGAATGTATCACTACATCTATCTTAAGTCAAAAGGAACTTAATATTTCTACAACAGACACATTCCTTGAACATATGTAAGTATCTATGGGTTAAAAGACAGAGTTGTATCAAGGATTGGTAGGATGATTAAAACTACAAGAACTCCAAGCATAATAGTTGTCCACTTCAAGTAAACAAACTAAAAATCTAAAGGCAGGGTATACTTTTGGTAATTAACAAAAAATAGTTTCCTCACTTTGGGTATCCTAATGTATGCATAAAATAACAAATCTTCAAAAATTTGGGCTCAATTAGTAATCAAAGTTGCAAGAAGATATTGAAAGAAAAACCTCCCTTGTTGCACAGAATTATGTGCTTTCAGATGCCCAAGGAAACCTCATTGCCTGAAGCCTTTCTCAGATTCAAATTTTGGGGTGAAAAATAACCTCTTTCTCTAAAACTACATTACTTCAAAGGGGGTAGTATCTTACAATGTTTTATAATATCAACAGCTTTCCAGTGCTATTTACCAATTAAATTGTTAGTCATTAATTTGTGTAGCGATTACCAAAAGTACACACTGCCTTTAAGCACTGCACACTAAAATGATTAACACTGTGTTGTTATTCACAATCAAAACAGGATGTCAACAAGTTGAAAATAATCACATCCAAACATGGAAGTACCTGATTTAGTTCTGTTTTTGTAAACTCTGGTGACATCTTGGATAGTGACCCCAAACTCTCTCTAGATCCATGTAGATATGCAGCATCTCCCGCTGCACTGTTACCATTGTTACTCGTCAATAGCTGCTGAAGTTGTTGACGATGTTTCTCCTGTCTGTCGAGATCTTGCTGGAACTGAGCTTTGGAAGCAGCAAATTCAGCGTATACATCCGCACTGGAGTTCAATGGGTCTTGCTGGAAAGGTGATTATAAAAATAAATACAATTATTATTATTAATTTTATTCTGACATTTTCCCCCCAAAACAGTTTAACTTATTTGAAATTAATTCAACCTTTTTTTTAATTTGACATTATTTTTTGGATGGACACTTACCCTTTTCTGAACACTATTTTTTATTTTTTTATCAGAACTAAGATTTACAAACAGTGTGGATTACCTGAACAAACCTCTGGCTTCCTGTCTTCTGTGGACTTTTAGCTCTCAGTGACCCTTGACCTGGAATCCTCTCGACATCTTCAGCTACAGTAGCCAAGGTTGATGTATTCATTGACCCACCTGACACCCCTCCTGATAAATGGACATTCCCCATTGACCTGGACAAAGTGTTCATCTCTTGATTAGGGCTTTCATCTCTTCTCTTAGCTTGGTTGGAGATAACCGCTTCCAGAGTGGGTGTTAGTGACTGCGATAAGCCACGGGAAGATCCTGCTGACCAGGGCCGGTTACGGTACAAGATTGGCGTCGATGGAGATGGGGATGGGTAGCCACGCTGCTTGCTGCTTGGAGTAGGAGTCATGGGAGTCATGATCTGCTCAGACCATGAAGCGCTAGGTTTGGTTATTCTCTCTACTGCAACTTCTAATGACTTCTGCTCAAATGGACAACTGAAAGTTGCTGGTGGAATGCTCTGTAACCATGACAACAAACTCAAATCTGCATCATCAGCATCGGAGCCAGTCAGCATCCCTCTTAGAGTTGCATCCTGGACATCCTTGGCAGTGGCCCTCTGTTGGCAGAAATCCACACAAGATTCAAAGACGAGACCTTTGATAAGGAGCTGAACAAGACGGTCTTTACTCGCTGTATGATCACTCAACTCCAAGTTCTTATCAGCTGGTAAGAATCGAGCCACCAGTTGATAAGCATCTTGGAAACACTGGACACGAGCAGTGCTTGGATTCCAGTTTTTATAAGCGGCATGATCTGTCAGTCTTGGCAAAGTAAGAAGCAAACATAAGTTACTATAATCTTCTTTCGTCGGGCAATGAGGCTCTAATTCATTCAAACATGCCACGACCTCATCACTGGAAATCTCCATCTGCAGATGCTGAAGATCATCTTTCATACATAACATCTCAAGGAACTTATGTTTCAAGATCTGGAACCGGAAACTTTTACAGTCAAAAGTCTCAATGCTTTCCAGCGGCTGAATAAACTCCAAGACATCATCCCATTGTCCATCTAGAATAAGATTTCTCAGGAAGAGGGCATCATCAGAATACAGCCCATTCACAACCCCACTTTCTCTTTCAAGAGATCGCATGGACATGTAAAGTTCCCTGGAACTTAAGAAATCCAAAACCAGCTTCAAAACGTCTGGTTCTTTCACGATTACTTTCACTGATGGTGGCATGATTGCAATGAATCTGTCGCAGAGAGGTTCAATTCTAGAAAAAACAACCGTGTTTTTTTAAAACTAAAAGCAGCCACGTATGTTGCTCAGGACTTTTTCATTTGTAGAAAGCATCTGATGAAAAAAAGAAAAGGGTATGATTATTTTGTTTAGTATAACTCAACAATTTTTAAGTAAAACATCATTAATTGTTAGAAATCGCCCACAGTCATGACAGTCTTGAAGTACAAGAATGTCCAAGTCTGCTTAATGGATTTAAGACATAGATGCAGGTAGACCAAGTAAATGGGGCGCTGTACTCATTTTGTTTGTCATTTTGACATCTGCAGCCGTACTAGCTAGTACGACCGCAGATGTCAAAAGTTTAAAGAAAACAATACAGCGCCCCAGTTACTGGGTCTTAGATGCAGGTGATCTTTTCTCATTCTCGCAAACAACAAGTACATAGCATGCAGTTCTTCAAAAAATGGCTCAATAAAGGTTCAATCACAGGAAGTACTTCTTCACAATGTGAGAAGTAGATAAGTGGAACAGCCTTCCAGCAAGAGTTGTCAATGCTATAAAAACAACCAATCAGAAAGAAAAAAAGGTTTTGATATGACAAATAACCGAGTGAAAATGGATACGGTGTGTTAAAAATAAAAGGCATGAGCCTAATACTAAATTCCCATCAAATCTTTACTCAGTCAGTCTCAGTAGTTTTCATTTGTTTTGAATTTGACCCCAAAACAAAAGGGTTTAGCATGATGTTGTACGTATTGTTGAAAAAATATAGATTAGAAGTTCGATGTAAAACAAAAGTTAACTTACTTACCCGAAGTGAAGCCAACAAAATGAAAAGCATGGGACAATATGGGATAAATTTGTTGCATATATGAATCTGATATTTGCAAAATTTGCAAAATCACTTTTAAAAAAACTTTTTATGAAGAAAAAAACCCAATAAAATGAATAACTAACGATTGCCCATACTCCTCTGCTAAAACAGTTTTGAACACAACATGACATCCACAATTGATTACATAGAACAGCTATTTTATTTTTAAATTCAGATCAGAAAGCATTTCTTTACAAATTTTTAAATATGTCAAAACTCATTGTGTATTGACTGCATGTCATTGTCATTTTCAATTTAAATAACAAAATAAATTCAACACAAATTTGAAATGGTTAAAAACTCATTTAGCCCTCAAAATATTTGATAAATGCATCGTATAATTTACAAATTATTCAGTATAAAAGTTTTATGTTCAATATAACTCTTACTTCTTGTCAAACACTCCTCAATTTGGTCGAATTTCAGTCAATTTGCCAAACACAAATATTCAGTTAGGGCGCCGCCATCATTCACTTCCCGTCATGCAAATGTTAATGCTTCGGCAATTTCTGGGTCAGGGGTCAAATAACAAACTGCTTTTTGACATGATTCTGTCAAGATTAGCCGTTGTTTCAACGTATAGAAAGAGATGAGCAAAATTTTATGATAATGAGGTGTGTGGAAAGAAAAGCTCTACATTGAAAATGTTTTATTTTATGTATTTTTCTCTCAGAATTGTCTTTAAAAAAATGATGACGTCATTGTTTCCAATTAGAATAAGAGAAGGACTCGGGTCGGGAGAGATCTACGGTCTGACGGTGATGGCCTCATTATAACGAAAAATTGTTTGGTTATAAAAGCAGTATTTTAATCGGTTTAATTGATAAATAAACATATGACCGCATCCATATTTTAACAATGTCTTTGGAGGATCCTTTCTTCGTTGTGAAGGAGTAAGTATGAAGGATATTTTAGCAATTTTGGTTTCCGTTTTGTGACCCATATTGGCACGACGCGTAATTTGTGTATTGACCAATTGCGATATTTTTTAAAGGGCTTGACATGACGTGTTCGTCATCAAAACAAAGCGGCATCTATGAATGAACCCCAAACAAATAATAATGATAACATTTATGTTTTCGGCTGCCATTCACTCATTATGAAATAAAATAGTGTATCTTATGACTGTACTCAAATGAGATTGCTTATTGGTAACATTAATAAATGAAAAAGTGACAGTCATCAGATCAGATACGAAAATGTTTCCTTTTTAATAATAATATTATAATTAAGGTTAGTCTTCTTAGAAGATTGAATTGGAAGCCCACACAAATTTTGAACTTGCAGGATTTCTTTGAACTTTGCATCCATTCTAGCTATTTTTAATGGGTAAAGAGTTATTATTATTTTTTGTATGATAGAAAATGACTGGATACTCAAAAAGTGTAATAAACAAAAATTTAAATGTTTCATTTTTTAAAATGTTTTTTTATTTTGGGGGGATGTTGGGGTTTTCAGGGTTTGCCCCGTAAATTTGTCTGTGACTAGCCAGTCAATATAGTTTCAAATTAATTAGGGATGCTTTTCAAGAATGAACAGCCAGCTTTGCCAGCATATCTGTTAAGGTTTTTGGAATCAATCATGCAGTAAACATACAAGCAAGTTGTTGCTGTGAAGATGTAAAGGCTTTACATAGCAAGGGTTCGTTCACAAATCATGAAGTAGGTCGCTATTTTCTTGTCAGTTTAAAAGTTTCTCGGTTATAAAAAAAATTAAAATTTTTTGTTATGTTTTTATTTTTGACACAGAGAGGTAGAGAAGGCTGTGAATACATCAGAAGGTCTTTATCAACGATGGTGTGAACTTCTAGATGACACAAACACTGTGGGCAAAGAAGAGTATGACTGGACAACAAATGAACTTCGTAATAGCCTTAGGAGTATTGAGTGGGACCTTGAAGACTTGGAGGAGACAATTGATATCCTTTCAAGACCAATCAAGACATCTATAACTACATGTAGCTTTTACAAAACCTTATGAATTCTTGGTGGATTTTGACGTAAGGCAAACTATAGACCATGTTACCTTTGTTTACAGAGTGGTGACCTTGCACATTCTTAAGCGTTTCCTGCCAGGCAAGATACTACACAGGCTATATGGGAAAATTTACATTTTGTGTCATAATTTTCACATAAATTCAAAATTTACAAAAGCAACAGCTGTACACCTTTTGAGATGTCCCCCCTTTCTTCATATCAAAAGTTGAGAAAAATCAGACGGTGCAATCTCCATAAAACATAAGATTTGTTGTTTTCTTCCATTGAGCTGTGTACAAATGTGCCTGCAGGAAGTCCAGGCTCTGTGGCTCTTTTGTAAACATGTGATGTCACAGGTCACATGGTCTATACCATCATACACTAGTAGTACTTAGTCTCCTGACAATGGACAGAGTATACTGTCCCAAACGTTGAGTCCACCGTTTCTTTTTCGTAATTACAATGACGCAAAAGAGATTTAACTTCATGGTGTTCAGTTCAGTTCAGTTTATTTCCACTCAATCAGTTTGCTTGCACAATAATACACATACTGTACTTTAGATACGCTAATTACATATATGAGCACTATATAAGGAGCCACTATTACTATTTTGAGATATAATGCAATGATTAAGTGGCGGGAGTCTCCCAATAGCAAGCTTGTGAGTGGAGACCCCCGATATTTATGACACTGGGTTAAGAAAGTACTGAGTAAGGAACCTACAAGTGAATCAAATGAATACGTAAACACAAAGAGGGGACACAGGACAAACACTAACAGGTCAAAAATAGCTGGAGAGGCTCACCGCAACGCATCTTTCAAACAAATAATTTAGTAAGAGACAGTCATTAGTGTAACGAATTGGGTATAAATCTGACGATACGAGGGAAAATGAGGACATTTGTTTAATGTTAGTACTCAGTTTGTTGTTTTTGTTGTTGTGCAATATCATGACTATATTCAATGTTTTCTTAAAACAGACTACTCTGAACACTGGTAAACATATGTTGCATCTTCCCTTTACATGTAAATCAGTTTAAGAATTCATTTTCCTTAACTGTCAACCCTCCACGTATTGTGGAAGCAAATCCAAGGAAGTTTAAGCTAGAAGGAAGTGAGTTAGAGGTAAGACGACAATTCATCACGGACACCAAAAGGAAAATGCAAGAAATGAAAGACCACATGGCCAGCCCAAGTACCATATCAAGAGAAGAGAAGAGGAGTCGACAGGTAATGTTTAAATAAATAATAACAATAATAACGCAATAACAATTCTGAATAATCTACTCCACGGCAGTAGAATAAATAGCAAGACAAGTTCTCAAAGAACAAAATCTACCAAGCAACTAGATATACACATGGTGTTACCGCAAACCAAATATACATCTTGATACCTCACCATGCAATGCCTCAAATCCCAATAACACAATTCTTATGTAGCACTAAATCACACCCGAAGGTGTCTCACAGAGCTCATTACTTTTTCTGCAAGGTATGCGGAGCTAGGTTTGAAACGTACATGTAAGACCCATTTATTTACATAGCACCATGTAATAGTTTACAAGGTGCTCACTGTGGCACAATCTGCAGCCAACCATACCAGAAAAACACCAGGGTAAACTACTTCTCTTAATGATAAGTGTACTGGGTTCTTGCACAACACACAGGACCTACGACTTTACGTCCAATCTGAAGGACGAAGCATTACTGGTTAAATATCTTGCTTTAAGGATACTAGTGTCGAGAACAGAACTGGAACCCACACTCTGCTGATCAGAAACAAGCCACCTTTCTTTCACTCACATTAAAATCGATTCAGTAACTTGACTAGAGTCTGACTTGAGTAACTAATAGTCACTTTACCTGACAAAGTCAATAGTTCAAAGCTATGGACAGTTTGTAAAAAATAAAATCACTTACTGGGAACTACTACAGTTGCCGAGCGGATAAGAGCACCGGACTCAAGCTCTGGTGTTTCTGTTCAGCAGAGTGTGGGTTCGAGTCCCGGTCGTGACACTTGTGTCCTTATTAAGCAAGACACTTAACCATTATTGCTTCGTCCTTCGGATGGGACGTAAAGCCGTTGGTCCCGTGTGTTGTGTAATGCACGTAAAGAACCCAGTGCACTTATCGAAAAGAGAAGGGGTTCGCCCCGGTGTTCCTGGTTTGATTGGCTGCATATTGCGCCACAGCACCTTGTAAACCATTACATGGTGCTATGTAAAAGAAATAGGCCTCAAAATTCAAAAAGTAGCTCCACATATATACCTTGCAGGAAAAATACTGACTGTTGAAGCGCCTTGAGCGTCACTGAGTGACGGATATGAGCGCTATATAAGAAGCCACTATTATTAATAAACTTATGAGAAAGAACATTTGGTCTTGACAAGAAAAAGAGCTCACTTTGATAGTCCTAACATTTCAAGGAACTATTGAGCATCTCCATTCATTCTTTGCATTTGTCATCAAGTTTTCAGCATGTAAAGTTTTGTGTTATTCTAATATTTTCTTTGTGTGTGTCTTTGTCTAAAGGCATTGATGAATAACGGCCCAAGTAAATCTCAAGGAAAGTACAGCAAACTTGACAATGAAATAGAAGAGAATAATCAGAACTATATTGATGAATCACGGCAACAGCAACGGGTAAACAATCAATATAATTAACAGGTTGATGAACAAAGTTTTAAAATAATTTGTGGGTGTTTTTCAATTCAACATCTTGACATTTGTATTGTATTATTGTCGGGAAATTTCAGGCCTGGGCCCAAATTCATAGAGCTGCTTTAAAGCAGACTATTTTGCTTACAAATTTTGTGCTCAGCAAAAATTTGCAGAATACCAGTCAAAAATTGGTGCATGTGGCATATTATTTTGGCTGGTAACCTTAATCTGGTAAGCATATTTTGTGTTGTGCTTAGCTACTGTTTGTGCGTAAGCAACTCTATGAAATTGGGCCCTGGTTCGACATGGAGGCAATGGCTGCAATTGCCTCCATGTCCCTTGATGAACTTTGAAATGTTGCAGTACAAATTTGTATTTACTTGTATAAAGGTTCTCTTTGAAACTGCCTTGCCTAAACAAAACAATTATGATAGTGGTAGCACTTAATGACTAACTAATTACATTAAAAAAAACTGCATGAGCTTTCATAGCAACAACTACTTCATTGCAGCTGATGAAGTAGTTGTTGCTACCAGCACTGGTTGCTACAAAAGCTCTTGCAGTTTTTTAATGTAATTAGTTACTCATTAGTGCTACCACTATCATGATTATTTTGTCTACCAGACTAACGCGACTTTTTTTTATTATTGCCTAAACAAGAACACAGTATCAGGGCTGCAATTTTATTCACTACTTTATCTTAAACTGTAGCACCCAGGAGACAAACTGTTGGTACAAAATCAAGAATGAAGTCATCCTTATTTTCAAGTTGCAGAGGTTTACTTTTTCTAGTGTGTGGTAAATTGTCTATGACTGGTTGGTTGTTTCTCATGCAGATATTAATGGAAACCCAGGATGATAACATCGTTAGAGTAGCAGATAGTGTTGGTGTTTTAAAACACATGGGACAGACGATAGGAAACGAACTGGATGAACAGGCAGTGTAAGTAAACTTTAAAATAACAAGTTGACTTTTTCTAAACTTGTCAATGAAATTACCTGTCAGGTAAAAACAAATTGTTTGTAAAGAATATTCATTGTTTTCTTTTTGCCAGTATGTTAGATGATTTCCATACTGAAATGGAGAACACAGAAACCAAACTAGACGCAGTCATGAAGAAGATGGCCAAAGTAACACACATGTCCAGTGGTCAGTATCTCGTTGTCACTTGAATTTTTTTCTCAACTTAATTTACACCCAGAGCCATTTCTAAGGATAAAGTGTAATGACAAATTTCAATTTGTTCTGCTTTTATTTCTAAAGATATGACAACATTCATCAGGAGATATGTTTCAATCTTCTGTTTTCTGAATAACTTAAAATTTGTAAATTCTGTTTGGATCTTTTCTATTGTAGATAAATGACTATTTTCTTAAAGCTGTCTTGGTTATAGAATGTTTTAATAGAAAGGGTGACATTTTGCTTTGGCATTTCTTGGCAGGCACGTTAGTACACTTGTCATATGAGAAAGTTTACATTTTGCATCGGAATTTCAACAACAAATTAAGAATTATTAAAAGTAACAGCTAATCAAGTTAGTTTTGAGATGATATTAAAAGAGTGGTAAAAAGAAAATCTTACTTACATGATTTTCATCGCATCATTTTCCTGTTTATATTTTAAATTGTTCCTGTTGTGTTTTTTAATGGTACTTTTTAATGTGTAACTTTTGTCTTAATAATTTGTGTTTTAGCTTGTTTTTTCATGAATTTTTGCGCTATATAAATACAGTATTATTATTATTATTATATATATATTTTTTTCTTCTCCTATATTTTTGACAGATCGAAGACAATGGATTGCCATCTTGGTATTAATTGTCATCATGATCATCGTACTCATCCTGTTCTTTCTACCAATGTGAAGCAGACTTTATCTCATAGAACTCTACTGAATCAAATAAAAGATTGTAAGCAGATCCCTGGCGATGATGTCATTGTTATCTAAGTCACCATGACAACGCACCATGCAATCTGCTGAGTTCTACTCACAAACAAGCTCCGTCTTTTGTTGTTATTCACCACTGCTGGTTTTCAAACAATCTGGATTGACCAATAGCGTAATCTTGTCAGCTGGGCTTCACCAATGGGAAGAGATCTGACATCGTTGGCCATTTCCTTATCGCAGTTAGGTTTTTGTACCAGGTTTTTCTACGGTGTCCAAAACAAACGAGCTTTATTCTTGCAAAGCAATGCATCCATATTGTTTTTGTATTCACCAACTTTTCTCCTAAATGTTTTCGGTAATATCAATCTCAAGTCTGACCAATAGACCTTATGCATATGACGTCATTTGAGTAGGGCGCCCTCGCCTAGAGGTCAAAAGGAAGATGTTCATTGGTCAGTCCTGTGCGCCGCGCGTACAAATCTGCGCGTTTCCATTGTTTCGTCATCAGTTTACCTCTAAGATGGCGGCTTGGTGACGTCAATGCATAAGGTCTATTACAATATTGATGAAAATTTCACTTATAAACACAATCACTGGCATTGCATGACACAGTTTCTGGCATTGGTGAAACTAAATTAATCAAGAACATCATGAAGCATTAATTAACTTCCCCCCATTTATTTGCCTATGAACATCAAGTATATTTTAGATTAAGTAGGGAGATAACTGTAGGAGATGCACCATCTGAACCACACAGAGCTCTCTACGGTTCAAGACTGCATCATTGGTGCTATAAATGTTCGATCCATGAGCTGTTATTGTATCAGAGAGTTTTGCATCAGGGCAGAATGATATCTTTTTGAGTTTGACAGGGTAAATAATGTATTGCTGTAGCTGTAGTTTAAATTATTAAAGACAATTCTGTATTTGAAATCTTAATTTCATGTACAGTGATCTTCCTTTAATCTCAGTACTGTTTCTGTTGGTAAAGTAGATGAAGGTATGTGCACTTGTAATACATGCATTATTTTCACTGGCTTCATCTGAGAGTGACCCCTTTACAACACATGGCCTGACTTTATTACCTTGCTTACTGTATCTGATGTGTTGGCATTTTAAACCACGACCTTGGCAATATATTGTATGTTTAACCATTTATTGACCTATTAATATTTGTGAGATCACTTGTCCGATGATTAGAATATTTATTGGGAAAAAATGAAAGCACTTGTTTTTGTATAGTATATGTTTGGTTTATTAGGGTAACAGTAGCAAGTAGCAACTCTTATGTTCACTCAAGTGAGTGTTGGAACTTTACTGTGATTTCTGAACCAGTGAAATGGAGAAAAAATCAGCGTAAAGGGACATGTTGCCTTTGATTGGGCGATTTGGGCTATACGAAAACGTTTGAAATGAACATGGTTGGAAAGATATAATACCACACAAATGTGACCGGCTCTATAAAAAGGGCAATTATGTCGCAAAACTAAAAATTACAAGTTATATGTTTAGTTAAATTAGTCACATTGTAAGCTTCAATTTGGTATATGTCTCACCACTATAGCATTTTGCGTTCTCAAGATATATTGATATTTGCATATTCATATTTTCCAATTTAACAAAACTGCCTTTAAAGATACAGCCCTTTAAACATAGTAAAGTGAAAAGAAATGACTAAAAAAGTGGACACAAAAACCATTGTTTTGTCATCTTTACTCATCAAAATGATTGTTTTTGAAAACAAATTCTAATAATACTTATATAATAGAAGTGAAATAACCACAAAAATAAAAGTCACCTATGTGAAGATTTTTCGACCTCTCCGCAATAGAATAGCCCCTAATGCCTTATTGCATAGCGCGACATAATACCCCTTTTCATAGAGCGGGTCACAAATATGCTTTTAAATTGTGTGGTTTTTCTTTTACTTATAGATAGGTTGCAATATGACGTAAATCGGCCATCTTTACGGGCAATTTGGAACACACAGTCATGCGTTACGCGTGAGAACGGCGTGCAGCACGCGCACATTTCACCAAACTCATTGCGTGATTGGTTAGTGAACGACGCGGCTGCGTTAATAATTTGAGCGCTTGACGCGCCTGCAAGCCAAAATGCGATTTGCCCGTAAAGATGGCGTCTACTGGGAACTATCTATTGAATTACCACGATCCGCCATTTTGTGTAGTCAAAAAATGTGTTTTATTAAGTGACGGACCTTGTTAGTTCACGAAGTAAAATAAAAACCACACAATTTCGAGGTATATTTGTGTGGATCATTATAGTCTACTTTTAAAACATCTTTCCAACTATAATCATATCATGATGAACGCTTTCAAATGCTGTCCCTTTAAATTCCGGACTTTGAATTGGGGAGCATGAGAAATTGTCCATGTTTTTTTCACACCTTTGAGAGAATTTTATTTGAAAATACCCAGTTACAAGACAAGAAATCAAAATATATGACTGCAATTGCTGTGCACCATTTCTTCAATACCAAAGTACGCAGATAAATATAATCTTAACAAATCATTTAACATCTCTTGAATGCTTTTAGTTTTTACTTCCTGTGAATGCCTGTATATAATGAGAGCCTCATGTATTTTTGTGAAGTGTAAAGTTATTCTTGGTGAATTTTGTAATTTATTATATTTAAATTAAAGTCCACCGATCCATTTTTAGTGTAGAATTTAGGGTCACATTTACAGTACAATGTACAATCTGAGCTTATTCTTAGACAAACGACACAGGAGACAAAATATTTTGTTTGTGACCTCATGCCACAGCTTGAATTTATTTTGATTCAGCCAGAAACAATTTCATACCGGATACCAATACTTTTGTATTCAGGGCCGAATTTAGGGTCACATTTACAGTACAATATACAATCTGAGCATGTCGCCCAGTGATGGAGGTCTCGTCCAAGGTCTTGGAACTCGGTCTCATGACCATCTTTTTCAGGTCTCGATTTTGAGGTCTCGAAATGTTGAGGTCTTGGTCTTGTCTTGGTCTCGGAAGATGAGGTCTCAGTCTCGGTCTTGGTCTCAGACTTTGAGGTCTTGACTTCAACACTGTTGTTGCCCTTAGAAGTGTTTTCGTGTAGCGGTAGGAATTACTCATACAGTAGGTATGGAGGGAGCAACCCGTGTATAGTTATTTGGGGGCTGAGGTACTTTTTCCTTGTGAAAAAAAAATGCTGTTGCAAGGAAAATATTTGGGGCTACAATCTAGGTTGTGTAAATCATACTTCTGATTTTCTCGTTAATAAATGATAATCAAGAAATTTGTTAATTAGGTTAGGACCATAGAATATTTTGTCTATGGTTTTCCGAAAGGCAGATAAAAATTATTAACTCAACTGAATATATTTTCAAGGTTATTTGTAAAAAAGGAAAGACAAAGTCAGCTAGCTAAATAATCTTGTGTTTTGACAAAAGTATTTTAACAGTTTATTGATATGAAATTGTTTACAATGTGCTCTGGTGTATATTACATTCACAATGTAAGTTTGTATTTAAGACAATAGTCCTCCCCATGATCTATTTTCTTATCCTTTTTGCTTAGTTTTATGTCAGTTACAAGATAACATTGAACTTATGGCCATAATTTCATAAAACAGGGCAATTTTCAAAGGTATCATTTTTCATCACATTCAAGCAATGTACAGTAGATGTTTGCAGAAACAAACCTCATAATTTTCCTGGTATATATTTTAAGAAAAAGCACCATGTTTGTTGATTCTTTTCTTCATGAAATGTATGACAAGCTTTTGAACATATAGATGGGTTTTTTTTTACCTTCTGAAAATGGCAAAATATAAAGGAAAAAATACTTAATCGCCTGACGTTTCGACCCTAGCAGAGTCTTTCACAAAGTCTTTCTTGTCATTTCAGCCTTTGAGAAAGTCTCTGCTTGGGTTGAAGCGTCAGGCCATGAACTATTTTTTGCATTTATGTACCACATGTCCTTTCGGTTGGTAAGCAGTTTGCAACAGGTAATTCAATTTTCTCCAAATATAAAGCGCAATTTTTGTTTTCAAGTTTGTTACCATTTTGTCCTAAACTGAAGTAAAGTTTTCAAAAAACAACACTTTAAACCCTTTCATTATTTTAAAGAATGATGCCAACTTTTGTCGTCCAAATACTTTTATATTTTAGTGAAGTGTAGATGTCAGTGTATGCAATATTGATAAAGAGAAATTTAATTAAGAAGGGGAAAATAAATGAATAATATAAACCAATGCAGGAAATCGCACAAGCTCTTCATTTTTGAGTTTCTTTGTTGCATTTGGATTGGTTTGTAATAGGTTCGCAAGTAAAGAGACATTCCTAAATTGACTAAATTATCTAGGAAAGAATTTGAAGAAACAAATAATGGGAGTACGTGCAAATGCATTTGCAGATTGTTTTTTGGTTTCAGAATGCTATAATTAGAATGCTATAAATAAACTTTTATTAAAAATAATTTTGTGACTATTGTTTACTACTATTACAATTTAAAAAAAAACATGCTTAAAGGGTGTGTACAACATTGGTAAGATTGAAAATATAAATGTTCACAGATTTGCACATAAATTACTTGGTATAAAGATGTTCATGGTGGAAAACATCCCTTGAAATAGTTTTGCTCGAAATGCCATAGGTTTTTGGAAATGAGTAAAACAATAGTCTTTATCCTGCAGGATAAAATCTGATGTTTGAAAGAAAGTTAAATCATATAATGGGGTTTTTCACTTTTTTTCTCATGACTCCGAAGACCGATTGAGCTTAAACTTTCACAGGTTTGTTATTTCATTATTATTATTATTATTATTATTATTATTATTTATTCGGCATACTTCACAAGACAATAAAAATACAAAACAGTTGAGACAATGATAAAAAAAACAAAAACAAGGGAACAAAGAATAGAGCCAGCAACACATGCCAGGAAAAGAAAAAGTTAACCTAATAACTGGCCCAAGAGCCTTCGTTTCCAATGCTACTGGCTTTACAGAATAGATCGATCCATTAAGCCCCGCCTCCTTACAAGTTGACCAATCACAGCCGCGAAACCCGATCACCATTAGTGCAAAGATCACCAAACGGCTCAAATGGTGATCAGATTTCGCGGTTGTGATTGGTCAATGAGAAATGGGCGTGGCTTAATGGATCGTTGTATTATAGAGAATATAACAAAAAATATATACAATTTTATGTACAGCAATAAAGGTAGTATTATACTATATAAAAAATTGCACATATTAAAATAAACAAAAAAACACACATTAAATTATATAAACTAATGAAAATATTAAAATATAAAATATACAAAATAAATAATTAAAATAAATAAGTAAAGAAAATGTATAAGTAAAGAAAAAAATAATTAATTAAAGAATAAATAAATAAAATTAGGTCACAGCAAGTGTGGATACAGGTCTTTGGCAATTACCAATGTTGTACACACCCTTTAAGTGAAAACAAATTCAGTTCAGTGGAAAATTCAAAAAAATAAAAAATTCTTTTCATTTTGTAGACCACTGGAAAAAGAATTCATGATCTGCAATTCTGGTTTGTATATCTAGCTTGTATTTGTTGAATGATTCCCTGTATTCAAACCTTGAAATTTTTAATTCAGTTTACGTCAGAACTTGTCATATCAATTTTATTATTGCTCCTTCCCGACTGATTTCATATTGAAGTTATTTATCTAATGAGGCACCCTACCAAGCCAGGAGGTCTCCCTGGGGAGGAAGAATATGTATGGGCGTGGTTTTCTGTCGGTGACTCGAAGAGGCCCCGCCCTTTTAATGTCGTCACATACGTACGACCATGGAGGTACTCCATGGTACGAAATAAAGGGAAGGGGTGTCATTGTGCGCGCACCCATGGAGGATTTCCTTCCTCCATTGTGCATTAATTTGTCAGTTTTTGTCCTTGTGTTTCCTTGCTGTTACATTCGGAGCAAAACACCCCCAAATATAGTACAACTACCCCTACACCCCCCCCCCCCCTCCCCCGGACACTCATCCAATCAATCATTCTTCTTGATGGTCATGAAGACGTGATTTTCAATGTCAAGATGGTAACCAATCCTCTAATGACCTACAAATACGTTGCACAATGCGCGCGTGTACCAGCGATGTCAAGAAAAGAGGAGAGAAGATTGAAGAAGAAAGTGTTATCATGGCTGCCGTTCAAGGAAGATAAGATGTCATCATCACAAATATCTTTCTAATTCGCAATATTTCTACAAAGACGTTGCATCTTTAAGCTATAATGTAGCAGTATAGTATCCTCTAGGTAAGTTTGCAAGTTCATTAGTTATTGCCGAAGCATTTTGTCTTGGGTAAATTTAACACATTTGACTCGTGTTTTGATGCATAATTAATGAGAAATTGGTGCAGCAGCGCCAATGCAATCTATCTAGGGCAGTTGATACGTGCTGTGATTTATTGAATGCGACATTGTGAAGGTAGATTTTTACATCCATGGTCACGGCCAGAGTGTTAAATTCCTTGCCTTATCTCGTCCTTAGGGAGCATGGAGATTTTACCTTTTTATGATTAGTTAGGGCAGAGGGATAAAGATGATTTATTATAAATAAATAAATACTTTAAACTTTGTAATTGTCATCCGTAAAAATTAAAAGATTCAGAATCAAGAAGAGGGCAAGGGGGTCAGTGTGCTGTTATAAACAATGCATTTACAATTGCATTAATTTTTGTATAAAATAGAATTGTAGGTAATTGTTTTTTTATTTGAAATGACAATTAAATGGATGGCTTTTGTAAACATTCACGGTTCAAGATTCACATTTTTTAGTCATCACTTATGTAAACTTGTCTTGTCAGATTATTTGTGGGTCCCCATGTTTAACTTTGTCTTGTCATATTTATTTAACTAGTTATTTATTTCATTAATTAATTAATTTAACAATTATCTTCTAAAGGCACTTCACTACACTAGCCTTGGCTTATTAATAGGATCATGCCTCCACAATATTTGTCTTTGCATTCTGTTATGCACTGTTCAGGATGGAAATAAATAAGATTTATCAGTCAGATGCTTTGAAAGGCCATTGTCATATATAAATTTATCTTTTTTCCAGGAAAGGCTGCTGAAATCAGGGCAAAGAAATACATATTGTTAATTTCTGTAGTAGAGGAAAAAGGACAGAAGTTAAATTGATGAGTTTTATTGTTATATTTAAAGGTGAGTTTTGTTGAGGTGACATTATCACAATGAATGAGCGACCTCTCCGCTTATCTGGGGAGCCAAAAGAAGAAAAAGGTGAGATTTTTGTTTGTTAATATTCTGTTTTGAAGTTCTTTTCAGTAAAGAGCTTTACTTATGATTCTGATTAGATTTCAGAAAGCAACCACTTCTGTATAATGTAATCTAATGCCTCAAGGTTAGTTTGTTTTCCTATAAAGTGCAGGCCTGGAATGTCATCGAGAGGACTAGGCTATTTTCATTTTGCAAAGGGCACTTCCATTGGAAAAATCTTAAAGTCTATTGGAAACTTTTGAAGGGACACCAAGGCCAAGACATAGGGCAACAGAGGTCATGACCTCTGTGGCCTCTGTGTAATTCCAGGCTTTAGAAAGTGCAATGTATTAATTATTTATCAATAATTCACCAGGTGCCCCACAACTGTTGGTCCCTCTTTAAAAACTAAAAATCCATGTTGAATTTTCAAATTATTTGTGTATTTTCTTTAAAATTGTAATGACAATTTATTTTATTTTTTTGTAGGTGATGATCCAAATATGGGTGTATGTTACTACATCCTATTTGGATTTTCCTTCTTCTTGTGTTGTATTACTTTCCCAATATCACTCTGCTTTGTCTTTAGGGTAAGTTGTGACCATTCCCCAAAACCATTTCAGGGCTTGAATTTTACACTGGATCTTAGGCTATCAGTGAATTTAGCAGTGGGCCAGTAAACTCATGCATGACCAGTCAAGTCCGGCACCTGGCAGTCTTGTGCATTTCAATTTAATTATATTACCTCACCAATTAAAATTGTGTTCTTTGAGTCTAATAAAGAACTTTTAATTCTTTTGATACTTGCCCCTTAGACAAATGAGATAAATCCTCTATCGTGCTTGTTCAAATAAAAACAATTTATAAAATAAATTATGGACCGATAACAAATATTTTGAGCTTTACCATTCTAGCACTCTTTCTTATAAAAAAAGAAGAACTTAAATTAATCTTAATAGAGTGCTACAATGAAAATGATAGAGTACTTTATCATATGGACTAAATTGCTGGTAAAATGTTTTTACTTTGTGTTATATTTTTCTCTTCTAATTTGTTTTTCTACTCACCATCTCAGACAGTACAGGAATATGAGAGAGCAGTGATCTTCCGAGCTGGACGTCTTCTCCCTGGTGGGGCTAAAGGACCAGGGTTGTTCTTTATCCTGCCATGTATTGATGAATTCAGAGTCATTGATTTAAGGACACTATCCTTTGATGTTCCACCTCAGGAGGTAAGGATCTTGCTTATAATTTACCCCCACATTCTTCCCTAGATGGTCAAATTTAAGTTTAAGGGTCTTTACGGTGAACACAAACCACATGTTCTCTTCTTCTGGTCTGCCCCAACAAAGCCTTTGGTATATCTGTTGTTTGGAAGTCTAGCAACATTAATAGGAGCATCTTGTTTGCTGCTATTGTTTGTAAAAGCTTCACTTAAAACCAACATATTCTTTAGATATTCTGCCAAAGTCTGTAAAACTCTACTTTGAAATAATCATTATTTTCTTATTCATGATAATGTAGATTTTATCCAAGGACAGTGTGACAGTCACTGTTGATGCAGTGGTGTACTTCCGCGTTCAGAACCCTACTATGTCTGTCGTCAATGTAGAGAACTTCAAACGCTCAACGGAACTCTTGGCAGCAACAACTCTGCGAAACGTCTTGGGTACTAAGACCTTAGCGGAGGTGCTGAGCTCTCGAGAGTCCATCAGTAGTCATATGCAATCAGTGTTAGATGAAGCTACTGATCCATGGGGTGTCAAAGTGGAGAGAGTTGAAATGTAAGTATGACATCTTTTGAAACCTTAAAGGCAGGGTATACTTTTGGTAATTACACCACAAGTTAATGGTAAAGAGCACTGGAAAGCTGTTGATGTTATAAAACAATGTTAGAAATATCCCCTTTGAAGCAATGTAGTTTTAGAGAAAGAGGTAATTTTTTCGCCTCAAATTTCACAAATTGTATATAATCTTTATTTTATCAAAGATGAAAGCATTTTCAGTAGTCGAATTCTAACTTGTTATTCTTAATGTTATACATTTTTATGATGCAAAAAATAGTTAATGGCGTTTTCGACCCTAGCTTTGAGTCTTTCTCAAAGGCTAAATGAAGGCTTTTAGCCTTTGAGAAAGACTCTGCTAGGATCGAAACGTCAGGCTATCAACTATTTTTGGTTGGTAAACAGTTTGCAACAGCTAATTCTATTTTCTCACATTATGATGATTTGTATTTTTCAGTAAGGATGTAAGGTTGCCCCTTCAGCTGCAGAGAGCCATGGCAGCAGAAGCTGAAGCATCAAGAGAAGCACGCGCTAAGGTCAGTCTTTCTTTTTTTCTCATTTATTATTCAGTGCAACAAGGTTGTAACTCAATTTAGTCAAACAATTGTCTTTCCATTATGTTTACTCCATTACAATCTCATTGCTTTATACCACTCTTATTAATGATCATAAACCACTACCTTAGACTAAAACTTCCGAAGGCAGTTTATCTGAGACCCAAGGTCTTGTTTGGACTTTTTTTTTTAAGTAGGTTTTTTTTCAGCAACATCCCCCAAACTTGTTCTGTTTCCACAATGTATAGCTTGTCTTACTTCACTTGTTTTTGAAAGTTGTATCTGGTAACTTGTCATAATTTTTGTTTTGTGGTCTTGTGTTTTTATGTAGGTGATAGCAGCACAGGGTGAGAGGAATGCATCTCGTGCACTCAAAGAGGCTGCGGACATCATCGCCGAGGCACCAAATGCCCTCCAGCTTCGATACCTGCAGACTTTACAAACCATCTCTGCCGAGAAGAACTCCACCATCATCTTCCCTCTGCCTATCGACCTCTTGTCATCATTGATTAAGAAGTGAGGTTGAGGGTAAGATTTGGGGTTTGGGTTTAAGGATAAGAGGATGGTTTGAGGTTTGGGGTTGAGAGTAGCTTGAGGTTTAGGATTTGTGTTAGGATACAGATTCAAAATGGCTAGAAGGGTTCAAGAGGGGTGGGGCAATAAGGGGGATTTGGCAGATTGAGATGTAACAGGGAGAAAGAATGAGCTTTAGAAGTCTACAAATCACTGGATGGTCATGGGGTTGAGGCTGATATTTTAAATGAGGTTTACATAAGAGGTTTACATGCATAAGGTCAAATGCACTCTATATCTGCATGTTTGTTTCTTGAATGTAAAGTAAGAGTAAAATTTATGTTCATTAGAGGAATCAGATATCCATAAATTAGCCTCAGCACTCGCATCACACATTATTCAGCAATTTTCCAAAGAAACCATCATCTTAACTTTCTCCCATTTTAATATTCTTGACAAACTTAAGACTAAAGGTGGCAAAAAGTTGGCCACAAATTACCTATATACTTGAAATTGGTAATAATTTACTATGCAATTTGGTTATGGTTCTGTAAAGAAATTAGAAAGATCTGTTGACATAATTATGGCATAGCAAAACGAATGAAGAAATTGCTTAGAATTGTTTAATTGACATTATGTCGATAGATTTTTTATTGGAAGAAGTGTAGTTCAAAAGACAGTACATATTCCCAGAGTCTTTTGAAGCTGTGGGATGAAGTTTTGTATCTGACGGGGTTTGAACCTTCTACAACCAGTTTCTGCACCATAGCTTTGCAGGCTCATTATTTCTCTTGACATTTCATTAATCATAGGCAATTTGGTTACTCAGCTGTCATGGAAACCAAGCTTTGGGTTCTGTTGATAAACAAAATAAAGAGATCGATTCGGACCTGTAACATGAAATGAAAATGAAATGAAATAAAATGAAATGAAATGAAATGAAATGAAATGAAAACCAGGGCCTAAGTTAGTAGCCTAGAGCTGCTTAGGCATAAAATATTGCTTACAAATCTTTGGCTAAAATGAGCAGGATACCAGTCAACACAGGTGATATATGTGAAATGCTACTTCGGTTGGTTACCTTATTCTGCTAAGCATAGTTTTGTTGTGCTTAGCAAATTTTTGTGCTTAAGCAGCTCCATGAAATTAGCCAAGTTTGGGTATACCATCAATAACTGTATTCAAGTCGGAAGTTCATTAACCTAATGGAATGGCTGGAACTCAATACATGTACATGTAATGTCAAATCCAGCAATGCGTATCGTTGATAGTTTGTCGTGTGTGCAACTGATTATTTTTAATTCTATATTTATAACCATCGAAACCAATTGCCAAGCAGGGCTTCCAACTTGCCATGTTTCTGGGTCAGATATATTTTAGTTATCTTGTATTTTTACCCAATAACATATCACATTCATGTTATTAAATATGTACTGTTTATAACTTGTGTGTATGATAGTGTAATAGAGTTTCATATATATTACTGTACTGAATGTACCTATATCACAAAATGTACTCAACTTTAAATTTGTGGTGACTTTGCAAGTATTTATTCTTATAAGTATTTTGTGATGTTCCTAAACATTTACTCAAATATAGGTAGGTTGAATTTCTGAAGTTGTGTAACTTAACTTATTTATAATATGAATGTAGTGCAATGAATGTAAAAAGTAGGTAAAACTGAAATGCAAAGAAATTGAAATGAAATAGTGTGAGTTTTACAAGAACACAGCATTAATACGTGGGGTAAGACAAACTATTTCCTTTGATGGAGATTTGTGAAGTTGATATAAAACACAAGCAAGTATTTATATTTTACTGCTGCAAAGAAGCATGTTCACCAAGTAGTTGTATGTAATTATAGCATTAAATGCCATCAGGCAAGATACAACAATGGCTTGAACAAAATTACCATTGACAATTAAAATCTCTGTTTGGATTCAGTTTTATAATGCACGTCCAGAATACTTTGAATGTTTTCAAAACATTTAAAAAGGTGTTGTTTTTCTTGGAATTGCTTTTTGTAAAAAGAAAACAAAATTGACCCAGCTGTTAGGCTAAGTTCTCAAGAATGTTTTGACTCGTGCTATTTTGGATTTATAGTTTTAACCATTGTTGTATCTTCCTGTGAGAACTATATTAGATTCTTATAAATATATTAAATACTTTATTGATACTCTATAACATTTGCTGTTTTAAGCAGATCATTCACACTTGGATGGCTTTGATTAAAACCCTAATCGGTGAAAGTGAAAATATGAGTTTCCCAGGTAGAGGGATAGTTAAATGGTATCATCCGTGGCCCCTAAACCAAATCTGGTACATTTCCAAACCGTCACTCTGGCTTTGGCTTTTGGAGCAGTGTACATTTTGCACATTGCTTAAACATTCAACAGAGCCATGAGCCGCAGCCTAAACGAAGGCTTGGAAAATTTCTTAAAAAGCGAAGGGAAATGAGTATGGCCCCATTTTTTGTCGCATGCAAATAAGTATTGATTTATGTTATTGTGTACAGGGATCATCGCAAATAGGGTAACAGTATATTTAAATCGATTGCATCACTTGAAATCTTCTAATCACTTCAAATTTTATGACCAAAGATAAAGATGCTTAGATCTTAAATTAAAACTTTAAAGTGTGAATCCCAAATTGTACTTCAATACAAATCCTATTTATTAAATATTTACAATTATATGTATTATGTAGATAGATAGTGTGTGGAATTTTTACAAAGTTTAAGTTTGATTGAATTGATAGTTACAGATCAGGGTGGAGTGTGTACTATGCATAATCTGTAAACAGATTCATGGCTATTATCCTCTCGCATTGCTTTATGTTCTATATTTATTTGCTGTTAACTGAAATTTTTCTAAAATGAAATGCAATTCTCTTGCCAAAGATTATTCAGGTATATTAATAATATTTGTTTGCTATTTAGTATTACTTTAATAATATTTGTTTGCTATTTAGTATTACTTTATTAATATTTGTTTGCTATTTAGTATTACTTTTAATATAAACCTACCCCTATTTTGTAGGATTTATTGTTTATCATTTTGGATGCCAAGTACAATGTGTGTGCAATTCTAAATTAGTTTGTCTTCAACCCATTTTAAGAAGTTGTTAACCCCTGTTGTGTTTCTAAGGTTATAATTTGTATAAATTTCACTTTTATTAAGATTTTATCAGAACATTTGCCAAAGAACAGACTGCTCTTATGCTTCCATTTCACACAATAACTGATATAAATCAATCAATTTATAAGCATTTATTTACTTTGTTGTCACATTTTCCTGTGTATTTGCTTATTATATTTACACTAGACAACTAGTACGCTGCAATAATATCATTGGGAGTTTTGTTGCTTAACAAAAGACAATAAGTTTGAACTTGTATAGGTCTTTTCATTTAGTTATTTTTAAATTCTTACTTTTCTTGCCATCATTCTGAAAAAACGGACATCAATTTTTCCTTTGAATCTTTGTTTGAGCACTAACTCTACAATTATGAAGTTTTGAGAAAGTACAATGACAGATTTAAGCAGAACAAATAATTATTGCCAATGTGTTTTGTGATTGATTAAATGTTTCAAAGTAATACTTTTGTGTTTGTTTCTTATTTCGCCCTTTTTCAATAATGGTGACACTTTCTCTCATATTACCACATAGTTTAGGGAAATCAGTGGCAAAACTATCAGATTATTCTCCGTGCCCCCCCCCCCCCCCCCCGTGCCCCTTTAAACATATTGACGTTGGGGGTTCAAAATGTCCAGAGTGATTTTATACGCTATAAAGGCACAGTACACCCTCTGGGTAGTAACTAGTAGTAACATCTTTGGATAGTAACTAGTATAATGAATTTTGATAAACTTTTATTTTCGAAGTACTACGGTTATGGAAAAATACATCACTTTTTATTCCCCAAAATTTGAATCTGAGAAGTGTTTCTGTCAGAAACGCTTCTCAGACTGTGTATTCCTATGGGGAATATTCTTCCTGCGTGGAAATATTAGCTCCGGTTTTTCGGTGATATCTCAAAAACGCGACCACCTTTTGAAGGGAAATTTTCACAGGTTAGTTTTATTGTATGTACCTACATTTATATAGGATTAACACAATCAGTAGGCTCCAATTACCAAACGTATGCAGCACCTTTAATGTGATAATTTCGATGTTTTAAAACCATTCCACCATTTACACACAGACAATGTCTTTTTTTACACTAACAGATTATCTAATAAAAACAGTCAACTAAATAAAAAAGCGCTGAAAAGGGGCTCGTTTTAGAAAAAGGCAAACGGAAACTTAGCTAGATGTGCCCCCCCCCCCCCCCTTAAAATAACGGTGTACCCACCTACAATTTTACCCTAGTTACGGCACTGGAGTTACATTTATTATATTTTATGAAAAGGACACAATTTTTGAATTATAAAATAAATTCTACAAAACAAATTTGCCACAGGACGTGAAGGAAATAAATTCATAACACAAAAAAGCTCCATCATGGGATCCACGCAAGCCAAAGACGGTGACCCAGATTTCTTAACTCCGCCCACAAGGACAATCGGCCAATGAAATTGAGTCATTATACATTCCGCGCGTGATTCAACCGAACACCTGCCTAATCTGGCTCATAATGTTTTATGTTACGCCATTTCAGGAACTGCAAAGAACATTTCACTGCGAAGGAACATTTCAGGAACAGAAGCAATGCAATACAAAAAGTGAAAACAAAGTTGAACACAGTGAAAACAACAGTTTTGAGTTGTTTTTACTGGAGGTAGAACACTGCGACACGGAGTCCATGCATGCTTTCGCATTCGGCATTCATGCGTGACGAAATGTCCCAATGCACAGGAAGAGACAAACCCAGGCTACCAAGTGGGAATGATTATGGAAGGCTAAAGGTACGTAGTAGTTAATAAGCCGTAAAATCCACAGAAGACATGCACTCGTTAATTTACATTATTTAAACGCTCTGTAGCAACCTCCCTATTGCAGGTTATGTATGGCATTATCACGTTCTTTATAAGAGTTTCACGGCAATTGGCAGTTGGTTTACCCATCCCGGTGCGCACAGCTTTGTGGGGACTTCCTATTGTTGTTCTATTATTCCCTTTTCTATTGAATCTGGTGTGGGGACCCAGTTTAACAAAGAAAACGTTGTGGGGACCTTTTGTTCCATTGTATAAAAGTCCCCACAGCTCTGGGTATGCCTACCTACCCATAGCGGAAGGAAATCCTTCATCCATGGTGTACCGAAGTCCATGTGAAATCAAAACCATGATCAAGGGCAATTAAATGCTTATTGTAGTATGACCGCCAGGGCTTGAAATTTACAATGTTTTAGCATCGGGCCAGTAAACTCACAAACTGGACATGTCCAGCGGTCTTGTGTTTTTGTTCAAATGGTGACTTTCAGTCTGATATCTCCTTCATGTCCGAATTACCCGTGATAAAAATAAAATAAATCTTATCTTAGTGCTTGTTCAAATTAAAACAATGCGAATGTAAACTGCGTAGGCATTTTTTGTTTCTCATTTCAATTCTGGTCTATCTTGCAAACAAAATTCTGTCCAGTCAACTTTTTGAGCTACATGCCCGATGGTCTTGTGGATTTTCTCCCCCAAGTTGAGCCCTGATGATGGGATACATGTAATTGTACACAAGTAAGAACCGGTTTAGAAACTGACAAAAAGTTAATGTTTGTGCAGTGGCCATCTTGCTCAGGTTCCCTGCTGCATGCCAATATAATATACCTCATTTCCTCAGAGATTAATAGGCCCTACCAAACTTTTTTTCTGTCCGGTCTCAGTTTGGTTACATTCGGAGGTCAATGCATTCATAGCATGATTATGCTATAAAGTGCTGTCCCTTTGGGTAAATTCTTTTTGGTTCTTCCGCTATATAACGTGCAATTTATTAAGAGTGCGTCTTCAGTTTTGGCAGATTTTTGTCAACAAGTTTTAACTTCATCTTATATAAAACTTTGAGAGTCGGCTCGTTCACAGTAAAACGGCTTTCAACATTTAGCTTGTAAGTCTTTGTCAGGCAAGCGCACAACACCGGCAGGGGCAGACTTAGATCGCTGTCTGTTGTTCATTCTTAGTTCCTCCATACATCTTCTTCTTCCTTCCATCTTCTTTCTTACTTCATCTTGTTGGGCGAAGCTGCCGCTCTTCAAGCCACTCACTGGTAGCTTACGGGACATGGCGCAGGCTAAGTACTGCCGTCGAAAACACACATCCTCTGGTGCGTCCAGGATAGGTTCTTCGGTCTTGGAACATTCTTCGCGAAGACATCGCAGGCTCCGAGCTTTTGGCATTTCTTGGGATGATGTATCTTTACAATGCTGTGGGCATCTTATTGGAGATGCAAGCTCATTCCATCTCCTGGTTGCCTCGAGACTTAATCCTCCCGTTGGTGGAGCCGTTTTGGGTCGATGAGTCGATCTCCTTCTGATGACCCCCCGGCTGGGATTGTTTAGCCCTGCTGATTCCCGAATTCCGATTTGATTCTTGAATATCTTTTGTTGGTTGAGACTTGGCGTTGGGGTTGTGGGCTGTGCAGATGGTGGGATCCTCTGCCAGTGTCTTGGCGAGTCCGGCTGGGAAAAGTGATCACGTCTTAAGAAGTTGGATCGGCTCGTTATTAAATCATTCAATGATGTTGATGGTAACTGACGGTTGTTTGTGTATTTCCCTCCGCGCGATGCAGGAAAACTTCGATGTTGGTCCAACGAATTAAAGATGAATCCATTGGTGGATTTAGCCAGCTGTTTGTCACCTTTTTGTTTTTTGAAGAGCTTCCTACTTGTCCGGGAACTTAAGCCGCTCTCGGTCTTTTCGCCCCACAAACCATCCGCATCACCGAGTGCATCTTTCAATCTCCGGGCAAGTCGCGTAGTTGCGATCTGACACTGGCGGTCAAATATCGTCACTAAGTCCGTCAAACATTTCTCTTGCTCACGGTCAAGTTCTCTTTCTCGATAAGACTTTGATTTCTGGATGTGCCGGAGTTTGCGGCTTAACAGCGCATCGTTCTGCCGTTCTTCACGGGCACATTTACCCATGGTTTTCTGGTGTCTGCGTTGGCAGTACTGCCTGGCGTCCCGGTAGATCAGAGCTTCTGATTTGGCTACGGCAGACATCTTTGCAATGCCCAAAGATTTCGATACTTTTAGTGGAGATGTCTACAGAAATAACAAATGAAAAGAAAGCAATTTTAGGTAGTTAGTTGTCGCTGATTCGAAAAAACTTACTCTTTCAATTGCAAACTATTAATACTTTTCAAACAAAAGTGAGATGTTTACAAATCCCAACTTTCAACTATCTTCGCATCAAATTTCCATTGTCACATCGCGACCCCGTGAACTAAATAATATGTTAAGTAACTTATTGATTGGTCAAAATTATCTGCACTTTTGTTTAAAGTACAGTTTGTCAGTCGAACCATAGAGAAAGTGTCCTTTCTCTTTGGTCAAACTGTTCTCTATACTCCTACAGGCAGCTTTGAAATAAAATAATACTGACCTTTACCACTTTTTCAGTTGAAATTTGAAAATCTCGGCAAGCAGTTTGAAAGAGGTGGTTGAGTTTAAGAACACAATTTCATTCAACCTGCTGCAACACAGGTGTGTGAACAATACATCAAGTTGTTTCCAGGTGGTTTGATGGAGCAAAAGTTGTCAGGATGTGTCTTCCTTCATGAAGAAACAATGCAGAAATGGTTCTTGCTTCAATGGTTGCACAGGACAAGGTTCCACTCAAAAATGAGTGAAGCTGCTTCCTGTTTCTTAATCCTAATGCGACGGAGAGTGCGTTTACTATACGGTGTTGTTTCGTTTTCTTGGTTTTAAAGTGTTAAGTGCTTGACATTTTAGTGGAACAAACAATCCATGTGTACATAGTAAACATCTCATTCCTTCCCACCAACGACTAGAATTCAGTAAACTATCTGAATGCTTTAACAAGTCATCTCCCTTATGGCATCGTTTCGTTTCTTGCTTTTCCCCGTTCGGTGTTCCTCATCAACAGCTGGTGTAATTTCCTTCAGCATCACTGCTCTAGCATCGTATGACTTCCGCAGCGGTGGTTAGCAGAAGAACAACAAAATAATATTGGTTTTGTGAATTTTCCTCGACAACAAAAATGCCGCATTTATTTGACGTCTCCTTCCTCAAAAATCAATATCCAAACATCGGAGGGTGTAGAGCTGTAGTTTTCACCATCTGAAGTACACCACGTCAACATGTGTGGATGTTTTGACTATCATGACTGGGAGCTGTTACAAATAATGAATAACGGAAGGAATCTTGTCATCTGTCCACGGACAGCAGCCTTCGATTCCCTTAAGCGGAAATGCAAGCAGGTGTTTTAAGCCCTGTTAAAGACACAACTCTCATAAGTTAACATAAACAAATAAAGGTATTATTTCCTAGTCATGAATATCTTGTAGAAGGCCGAACGTTCCGTGTTGTTTTAGCCTAAACAAAGACGCACGCGAAATTTGATCGGCAGAGTTTTCATAACAAAATAACGTGTCCAATTGTTTAAAAGTTTGTTCGTGACCTCCTTCGTTTATAGACAGAATAGTGCGCAGCTTCAAAGAGCAGATTTCATCACATCAGTCTCCCGATCATCTACTCTTGGTTTACAATACGTCACACACTCAGTGAATGATTTCCCTTGCATAGCATAGCAAAATGCTACACAAAAACTTTTGGTTACTACTACTCAAAAGTCATATTTGCAACTCAACATCGCATTCAGTGTAATAATAGTGGCTTCTTATTATAGCGCTCATATCTGCCACTCAGTTAAGCTTCAACATTCAGTATTTTCCTGGAGCTACGTTTTGAAGTATGTGACCTTTTCCTTTACGTGTATGAGACCATAGAGCAAGGAACAAGGACCTACATTCTGAGTAATTTGCTATGCAAAATTGCTGGATAAAATCTGTCCCTGCACACTGAGAACTTTTTCACCATCAATAAATTTGATCTTCCATCCTATGTTAGAGAGATTTGAAGCGAAAGGAAAAAATTAGATTGAAAAGAAAACTTTTTCAGATTGTATTGCTGTGTACAACATTGGTAATTGCCAAAGACCTGTATCCACACTTGATGTGAACTAACATACATAAAATAACAAACCTGTGAAAGTTTAAGCTCAATCGGTCTTCGGAGTCATGAGAAAACAGTGGGGAAAAAACTTACATGTTTTAACTTTGTTTCAAACATCGGGTTTCATCATGCAGGATAAAGACTATTGTTTTACTCATTTCCTAAAAACTATGGCATTTCAAGCAAAACTATTTCAAGGGAAGTTTTCCACCATGACCATCTTTATACCAAAGTTGTGCAAATCTGTGAACATTTATATTTTAAAGTTTCACCGGTAACCGTCTCAGGATCACTTCGGTAAACAAGGCTTTCTGCTAGGGTTGGACAGTTGACAGGGAAATGACCAATACCGTGCCAGTTGTCCAGTGACCAGGTAAAATTTCACACCAGATTTATTTCACCGCAACTTGACCCAAAGTCTCAGAATATTCACACCCGTGCAAGTTTACATCTTCCGCGACTTTATATTTGTTCGTGTTCGCGTACAAGTAAACAACAAGACCGCAAAGCTTAAACAATCCTCAGGTTTCCAAACAATGTATCGAACAAACAACTCCGAGTAAACGGTGAAGGTTTATGAGTCGGAAGGAAATAGTAGGGCCTATACATCTCTCAGGTTTATGCTAAAAAACAAAAAAAAACTTTCTGACCAAGATGGTTCTATTGGCAGGGCTTATTATATGAATTTCATTGGTGTTTGAAAAAATTCAGAATTATTGCCTCGTTTCGACTTTTAGCCATCTTGAGTCAAGGTGGGAAATTAATTTAATTTTATTCGAATCGGTTTATTATGAAACATTCCATCGCAGCCAAGGGACGAATAGAGATCGTGATATAATTGTTTTTCTCTATTTATTCCTCAATTCAAATCTTAATAAACTGCTTTAAAATTATTTCCTTAAAAACACAAACAATTGATTTTCAATTTAACATTGGATAAAATGCGTTTATTGATAGTAAAAGCATTATGATGTACACAGTTTCAAACACTAAATCTTTCGTCATAAAATGTACAGTGCTCCACTTGCTAAAATTTACATGCACACAAACACGTCTGTCTACTCAGTAAAACAATAAGGACTTCTTTTTGTTCTCCCATTGCTTGGGATTATTATTTTTTCCCCACAATGAACCCATTGATTTTGCACACAAAAGCGAAGCGAGGACATCTTCAGAGTCAGTGAAAACACCCAGATCCCTTTTGCAAAGTCTTTGGTTTCAACAGGTAGACACCCTACACACACAAACCCATAATTGACTTAAAAATTAGTTATTTTGAAATTAGGCTGTTTTCAAATTAGTGGCTATGACTGCGGCTTGGTGACCACTTCATTATGCGTTGAAGTATTGGCTGCCCTTGGATTGGCAACACACTTAGTAACAGCTGCAGCCTAGCCATCTTTAGAATTCAAGTAAAATTTGAAGGGACGGTTTTTAAATTAAAAATTGTCTTTAGCTAATTTCTGGAGGGACACGCCAAAAAGTATTCCTATTTAATATTTACAAGTTTTCTCAGCTGTGAAAAAATGGGTGCAGAGATGACAGTTTGTAAATGTGAAAGTATTTGAATTTTGAAATGCAAATAAGGAAACAAAAACAATTTAACTTTTCAAGCACTTGAATGAAGTTGGTTTCGTCCAACATACAATGAGCTTATTTTTTCTTGACAGCACTTCTTGGTGGTCCTCTACTGGTCTTTGAGCTACCTGGCTGAGCTTTTGCACTGCTTGAAACAGCGCCCCCTTGTGCTGCTTTTGAGACAGGTCTAGGCTGTACACTTCTTTTCTTCATTCTTTCTTCTTTCAGCTGTCAAACAATTAAATGCATTAAGATTATCTCATTTGCTGATTAGTTCACGGAATATGATTTAGGTAATAGGGTGTTGAAATGAAAGAGACAAAACACTTCTTTCGTAAAAAGCACAATGTGACATCAATTATATGTTCTGAGATTTCTTTTTATGACTGTTGTCAGCATAGTCGCCTTCTATAATTAAATATTGAGATTTATTCTTACTCTTTGTTGATGTCTCATCTCATAATATTCCATATCTGCATCGGTTCCGGTCATCTTAAAATTGGCCATCTTCTCAGTCAACGCATCAACTTTCCTATCAGGACCCTCAAGCTCCTTGAAGGTGTTTGCATGCATGCGAAGGAAAGGATTATCGGATGACGTGATTGGCTGATTCAGGAATTCCTCACTGGCTGGACCTATCAAGTGAGCCGACCCATAAATAAATCAAAAAGAAATTTTGCAGATTAAAACAACTCACTAATGAGAATCTCTTTCAAACTGTATTTACTAATGTGAAAAATACAAAAACCTGTCTTAAAATGCTTCTGCTTTTTCAAGCGCCTCGAGTACCTTATTGGTTGAAACGTGCGCTATATAAGAAAATGTATTTATTATATTATTAGGTTTAGTGTTAAGGTTGGGGTTAGGATTAGGGTTAGGATTAAGGTAAGGACAGCTTAGTTAGGTTTTGGGATAGGGTTAGTGTTGAGGTTTTTTGAAAGTTTGTTTTTACGGGGTAGTTTAGGATTATTATACTTTATGGTTAATCAGTTAAGTCTTGGGTGGGAATTGGCTCTCTCTACGTTTCTAATTATCCCTCCAGCCCCACAAGTAGCCTTTCAGGTCCGTCTTACCTATTCCACTATCATCCAACCTCATATATGCCTCAGCCAGTGAACTGAATCCGGTCAGGCCTCCCATAGCTGCGTACGGTGTGTCGTGACCTACAGGATGACCTCTGGCTAGTCTCTCCTCCTTCGTCTCAATAATCATTTCATGTAGGTAGGTCGGCTGCTCACAGGAACAAGTGAAGGAACTCTTGAAAGAGACACAGTTGCAGCTTGCTAGATGACGAACAAAAACAGATTTAGTAAAAACCTATAACTATTACAGCAATCCTATTTTTGTTAGGTCACAAAGAGGATACATTTTAAAAAGAAATGAATCCAATGGTAAACTCACATTTCATACAGGCATGACTTGGGTCTTCAGAATGTTCATCAGTGAAGTGTTTACAACGACAGCGGAGTGGACGACTTCCATTGAGGGGGACATAATTGTAGGATTTACATTTGCAACCTTTGACCCGACATGGTAGGAGGATCGGTCGATCTGTAGGTAGTTCCTTGAAGTCTGTCTTGTGCTGCTTGTACCTTGAAAGGCAGAGTCAAAAATTGTTTTTGTCACTGTAATGCTGATTTATAGGCAAAATTATAAGGAAATTTACAATAAAAGTCACATGGGAAAGTTTCAGCTGAATACAGTGTCTACTTGCTGAGAAAACAGCAAAAACATCATATTTTCATCGTATTTTCACACAAACGCCGAGGTGACAGCAATACCAACCGCATCTCTGGCCACAGCATTCGTGAACGGACACTAACCCTTTAGAAATCTTAAAAACGAGTCATGCATGAATCATTTCTCAGATTCAAATGTTTGTGGATAAAAAGTTTTGACCATTTCATTTCGAAAATAGTTCATACTATCAACTGCTGCAGTGCTTCTCCCCAATGAAGTTTGATGATCATTTTTGTTTTGTTTTAATACTTGCCAAAGTATGACACAACCTTTAAAATTAAGAAGGAATAAAAGTAATTAGGCGCTTCAGAAAATTTCAAAGGAGAAATCAATCCAAACAGTAGTTCATTTCAGGGGGTTATAGTTACCTACTCCTACAAGTACAACAATGAAGTTTGTTCCGTTATAGTCTCCTTGATAGAATTAGAAGGACCATGGAGGAAGTTCTTTCCTCCATGGCGGAACAAACCTCATTATGACTCATAGTTCTAGGAGTAGGAGTTACCTATGTTGACAGAAGCAAGGAGTTTCTGGACCAACAAGCTTGCAGTCCCAGCCTTTAGGGGATGTCCAGCTGACAAATAATCTATTCTTCATTCTGGCTGGAATGACCTCTTTCTTGTAGGCTTCATACTGCTCTGGAGATAATAACTCACCACCATGACCACCATCATCCTCACCAACAATTCTGCAGCAAAATGTTGCACAGAAATAATGTTGGCCCCATTGTCATTAGTTAGTTACGGTAATCATTACGATTATCGCGGGTGATACTATATACCGGAAAACACCGGAAAACACCGGAAAATACCGGAAAACTACCGGAAAACACCGGAAAACTACCGGAAAACTACCGGAAAACTACCGGAAAACACCCTATATACCGGAAAACACCCTATATACCGGAAAACACCGGAAAACACAAGAAATATTTTTTTCACGCCCTCCTTTGGCGCTGCACGTCGCACGATCTCTGCACTGAGGATCTACAACGCTCCTGGTGATCCAACCAATAGACTGCTTTCATTGTACCACAGCTATTAGCGCTACGTGAGTTGTTTACAAACGCAGGCTAACTGACCGGCCATACACAGGCCGCGATTGAGTGCCCCGCAATTATGATACATTCCTTTCTAGTTTACCGCCACTAAAGGCAGCTTAGGCGCGAGATCAATAATAAAGTTGCAGGAACTCGCAAGCCCCTGCTCGAGAACGCTCCTTTTGTTTACCCGATTTGCGGCCTGTTTGCGAGCACCCGATCTCCCTCCTTTGTGTCTGATAATGGTTGGCTTTATAAGCGCCGTTGTGCGTGAATTGTCCACGATCTTCTTGCGGCTTATATAATAACAAAGAATCTCAAAATACAAAAAAGACGACGCTGCGGCTTATCAAACGCGCGGCTTGTGGTCCGGAATTGTTAGTGGGCGGGGCTTAATGGATCGGTCTATTAATCTCAAAGGTTTAAATTACAATTTAGGATGTAGTGTCGGTCAACTTCGCATTGTTCACGTAATAAAATTCCAGCGACAGGCAACATGGACACGCCATGTGTACCCCGCCCAGTACTCACCGGAAAACACCCACAAGGATATGAAGCCAACGATATTTATGAAAAACAATTAAACCTATTTAAAAAAAAAATGTCAACACCCAAAAAGTGCCGAATAGTGAGGGTTGGGGTTGGGGGAATCAACACCTTTTAAAAAGTGTGGGGATGGGGGGGGGGGGGGGGGGGGGGTGGGTTGGGGGGTGAGGGCCCCCCCTCCCGTTTAATGTCCCGTGAATAGAACTGTGCTATGTATACAGCATCCAAAACCCTGCACATCGATCTCTTCGAGCAGTGCGCGTGCGGGGTGGCGACTCATCATACAATTTGTGGACGAGATTTTGCAGTACTGTAGACGTTGACAAAAAATAAGAACTATATCCAGTGGGGGAAAAAAAAATACATTACAAATACAATCTTATCTAATTTTGATCTCTTGCACAGCGTTTAGAGATTTTTAATGTAAAACGCTATATTAAGAATTATTATTATTATTAGTAGTAAGTCAAGTAAAGCATTATTCACACTGAAAGAAATGTTTGTTCTTTTAATTCAAAATAATTATTGTTGCTACCGTTGGCGAGTGGTACCTTCTTTATCCATGTGAAAAAAAGACAGGGAACCAGTGTAGAGATCGTGCGACGAGCGCCAAATGAGGGCGCGCTTCACTCAACAACGTGAACATTTGTTTTCATGTGTTTTCCGGTAGTTTTCTTGTGTTTTCCGGTGTTTTCCGGTAGTTTTCCGGTGTTTTCCGGTGTTTTCCAGTGTTTTCCGGTATATAGTGCTACCGATTATCGCAACTACATTATCATAAACATTTTAAAAAAATAATTCAAGTTTACATCATCCAAAACAAAGACCAGACCTGGAATTACATGGAGGTCACAGAGGCTATGACCTATATTGCCCCTGGTCTTGGCCTTGGTTGGCGCCCCTTCAAAAGTTTACCATAGACTTTTTAACTGAGAGTGAGATTATCAAATGGAAGTGCCCTTTGTTGCAAGAAGAAAATGGCCTTGCCCTGTCAAAGTTGAAATTTCAGGCCTGAAAGACCAATTGATAGATACATTTACAAGTTACACTGCACAGGTCAGGTATGTATTATGTTGATGTGTTGTAGAGTTTATTTTGAGAACGGGATGGGGAACTAAAAATAAAACATCGTGCACTTAATTTCTTCACTGAGTTGACTCACACAAATGTAAACAACTTTATTCTTACCGTCTATATTCCAAATATTGATCAACAGACTCCGCAGCACCGGGACCAAATTTCAGATGGTAACCAGGACTAGCCATTTCAATAGTCTGAAATCAACGAAAACCAAAATACGGCCGATAAAATGAAGGAAAAACACAGGAAAACGATCCCTCCATTCCAGACTTCCAGCGAAGCATGCAGCGTCTCCGTTGTTATAGCTATAGCGCCACCCAGTGGTGAGAATTTATGGTTGCTTTTGACTCGAGACGACGAGAGGGGGCGCTGTACTCATCTTATATAACCAATTTGTAGAAAGCTTGTTGACACTTCCTTTAGTTTAACTGATAAATTATTGTACTATTGGCAATGTCTATTCCAAGATTAACGAACGCATTTCTACGTTTACCATGTTGCTCATCGAGGGCTGTAGCATCATTCAATGGTGAAAAGGTTAGTGGAAGAAAGACCGTCCAAGAGTGAAAAATGAACTATTAGGGCCTATTAGTTAACTTTAAAAAGACCAAGTTGACTTTTATTTAATAATGATCGAGTTATTATGTATGACTATTGTATGTATTGGATCTTGATTTTGTCAAATATTATAAATGCAGTTTTAATGTTCAAATTCACACTCAATGCATAATAAATGTTTGATGAATTTAAACCCTACTTCAATACTAGTCCATCTATTCTAGTGTTGACAAAGTAACCAGACCTCTAATCTAAAACTTTTTAAAGAGCTTAGCTTATTGCTCTGGGAAGGTATGGTCTGGAAGGGTCCTTACTTAAGAATGATTAATGAATCTTAATTACTCACTCAGTCCTCGTTAATTATCCACTGTCTTCATTCTTGATTTACTAAAACTATTATTGAACACAACACAACATTCGCAGAAGGACGGTTCTTCTTCTTCTTCCATTAGTACAGTCCACCATCTGGTGTATTACGTAAAAGTGGTTGCTGTGTGCATGCGAGGGTGTGTTGTTATATCAGAAAGAACTAATTTAACCCAAATTTGACAAGCTTTCAATTTTTTTACAGCAAAGGCTTTCATTGGTTGTTGGCGCTTTTGAAAGACATCAACTATGTCGTCACCTGTCAGCAATCAAACCAAACCTAGCTCCAGCTAATCCAAGTAGGACTCATGAGGGCGCTTCATCCAATACGTCCGATGTACCGTCAGCGTTTGGTCATTTGTTATTGATCATTCCAGCTGCGGCGTTTTGTCTTGGAACGTGGCAAGTAAAACGACGGAAATGGAAGCTGGATTTAATTCGCGACATGGAGGCCAGGACAACGGCTCCACCAGTTCCACTCAAATCTATTAAGTAAGTTCATAAACTACAACTGAACAACAAAAACAAATTTTTAATATCGTGAAACATTTTTAGTTGTTTATGGATCTTCTACTCTGTTTTTTTTTCTGTGCTTACATTACAGAGAAGTGCTACACTAAGCCTTGATAAATCTTGTTAAGATTAGAAATAAATTAATAAACTTGTGAAAAATCAACCTTACAAATGTAGTAAGTTTTTAGTTGACAGACAGTATAACAATTAAATTTTTGAAAATGTTATTTTGTTGGCAGCAAAGAAGATCTTGCAGCTCTTGAGTACCAGCGTGTTAAGGTTCAAGGAGAGTTTGACCACTCAAAAGAGGTTTTAATTTTACCACGCACCTTGAACAAGCCACAGCAAGGAGACGCTGGGAGTTTAATATCAAGAGGTGAACCAGGTGCTCATGTTGTCACACCATTCTACTGTCCAGACTTAGGGTAAGTGTGGATGGCACAAGGTGCAGGAGCGTCCAGTCGAGTGACTACCAAATTTTGAAAAAGGTGACGCTGCATGTCAAAACCTGTCGAAACTCAAAAGTTGTTTCCTTGTGCGTCACATCAAAGAGATGAGAAGAGCTTTCAAATAACGCCTAACTTAGGCGTCAAATCATATCATGGCTGATGGGTTTAATGCCATCTCACAGTTTCACTAATTCTAAGAAGTGCCAGGTTTTGGCATAATAAATTTTGAACTGTAGATTCAGATTTCAAGTTGATTAGAGTTTCAGCTTACCTCGTTCTCAAGTCATTAAAGAAAAAGCCCCCAAAACACAAAAAACCTCTGATTCTTGTGACAAATGAGATTGTGATAAGGCTGGTATTAAATAAACTTGTCTGTTATGGCAAGTTTTATTAACATTATTTCATGTTCAAATTTTCCTTACAGAGTGAGCATTTTAGTAAATAGAGGATTTGTTACCAAGTCTATGACTGATCCAGCTAAAAGACAAAAGGGGCAGGTAAGGAGCATGTTTTGCAAACTCTTTTCAAAAGTTTTCCATCTGTTTTAGATGTTGACCATCAAGCTTTTGTGCCACTATAGTGACTCTAATTAATAGGAATATTGCATTATTTTTGAAGAGGTTGAATTATTATTTTCTTATAGATTTCTGGGAAGATGGAGCTCAGTGGTCTTGTGCGGAAAACAGAAAAGGTATGATTTCAATTTCCTTTAATTTGTTTATTATTTTGACTAAAGGAATCTCTGAAAAGTTGTAAAAGAAATTAATTTCGCTTGTGAATTTGACAGAGAGCAGCATTTATGCCCAAGAATGATACACAGCGGGGTCGTTGGCATTACCTTGACCTTGAGGAGATGTCAAAGGTCACAGGAGCTGAACCTGTCATGATTGATGCAGACAGCTGTAAGTTAACTTTTCCTCAAGTTTTTAACTTCGATAAAAAAAATCATCCCTTAAGGTGATCCCTTGGCTGCCGCTTCCCAAATTGTATCGTAAACTTGGGTGTTATCCTTGTATGGCTGCACGGCAGCTAATGGTTGTATGGCTTCTGACTTGCACCCTCAAGCAAAGATTTGCCAAAATATGGAGACTGCCAAGACAGGGCCAGATAGCACAGTTGGTAGAGCACCGGCACGTTTAACAGGACGTTGTTGGTTCAAATCCTGCTCTAGCCAGTTTTTCTTTGTTCAACCCTTGGTTATAAAATTAAAACATAAACATGCATTTAGTTGAAGGTGTTATTGACCAGAAAAGAGTTGTCCACTCTTTTCTCTGTTAGTTATTTTCTCATTTTTGTTTTTGTCTTAATATTGTCAATATCTTTTTCTTGATAATTAATCTAAATTAATGTGACATTTGTAATTTTCTCTGTCCGTGATTAAGTCCTTTGCTTTTTTCTCCACAATAATCCTGCGTTTTTTTTTTTTCACTAGTTCTAGAATTGTTAATTATGCACACCAACTTAGATTACAATTTTATTTCATGTGGTTTATTTGATGTTTTGTTGTTTAATTTAGCTTGTGATATCCGTGGTGGTCCTATTGGAGGCCAGTCAAGGGTCACTCTACGGAATGAGCATCTTCAGTACACCATAACATGGTCAGTAAAATCTAGTAATCATTGCCACCCTGATTTAGTAGTAAAACACATCAGTCCTATTTAGCTCACTCCTAGCTGGCTCTTAGCTGGCTTTTAGTTGGTTATTATCTCACTCCTACCTGGCTCTTGGCTGACTCTTGGCTGGCTCTTAGCTGGTTATTAGCTCACTCCTAGCTGGCTCATAGCTGGCTCTTGCTTGCCCTTGCTTGCCCTTAGCTTGCTCCTACCTGACTCTTGGCTGGCTCTTGGCTGGCTCTTAGCTGGTTATTAGCTCACTCCTAGCTGGCTCTTGCTTGCCCTTAGCTTGCTCCTACCTGGCTCTTGGCTGGCTCTTGGCTGGCTCTTAGCTGGTTATTAGCTCACTCCTAGCTGGCTCTTGCTTGCCCTTAGCTTGCTCCTACCTGGCTCTTGGCTGGCTCTTGGCTGGCTCTTAGCTGGTTATTAGCTCACTCCTAGCTGGCTCATAGCTGGCTCTTGCTTGCCCTTGCTTGCCCTTAGCTTGCTCCTACCTGACTCTTGGCTGGCTCTTGGCTGGCTCTTAGCTGGTTATTAGCTCACTCCTAGCTGGCTCTTGCTTGCCCTTAGCTTGCTCCTACCTGACTCTTGGCTGGCTCTTGGCTGGCTCTTAGCTGGTTATTAGCTCACTCCTAGCTGGCTCATAGCTGGCTCTTGCTTGCCCTTGCTTGCCCTTAGCTTGCTCCTACCTGACTCTTGGCTGGCTCTTGGCTGGCTCTTAGCTGGTTATTAGCTCACTCCTAGCTGGCTCTTGCTTGCCCTTAGCTTGCTCCTACCTGGCTCTTGGCTGGCTCTTGGCTGGCTCTTAGCTGGTTATTAGCTCACTCCTAGCTGGCTCTTGCTTGCCCTTAGCTTGCTCCTACCTGGCTCTTGGCTGGCTCTTGGCTGGCTCTTAGCTGGTTATTAGCTCACTCCTAGCTGGCTCATAGCTGGCTCTTGCTTGCCCTTGCTTGCCCTTAGCTTGCTCCTACCTGACTCTTGGCTGGCTCTTGGCTGGCTCTTAGCTGGTTATTAGCTCACTCCTAGCTGGCTCTTGCTTGCCCTTAGCTTGCTCCTACCTGACTCTTGGCTGGCTCTTGGCTGGCTCTTAGCTGGTTATTAGCTCACTCCTAGCTGGCTCTTGCTTGCCCTTAGCTTGCTCCTACCTGACTCTTGGCTGGCTCTTGGCTGGCTCTTAGCTGGTTATTAGCTCACTCCTAGCTGGCTCTTGCTTGCCCTTAGCTTGCTCCTACCTGGCTCTTGGCTGGCTCTTGGCTGGCTCTTAGCTGGTTATTAGCTCACTCCTAGCTGGCTCTTGCTTGCCCTTAGCTTGCCCCTACCTGGCTCTTAGCTGGTTATTATCTCACTCCTACCTGGCTCTTGGCTGACTCTTGGCTGGCTCTTAGCTGGTTATTAGCTCACTCCTAGCTGGCTCATAGCTGGCTCTTGCTTGCCCTTGCTTGCCCTTAGCTTGCTCCTACCTGGCTCTTGGCTGGTTATTAGCTTGTTATTAGCTCACTCCTAGCTGGCTCTTGCTTGCCCTTTGCTTGCCCTTAGCTTGCTCCTACCTGGCTCTTGGCTGGCTCTTAGCTGGTTATTAGCTCACTCCTAGCTGGCTCATAGCTGGCTCTTGCTTGCCCTTGCTTGCCCTTAGCTTGCCCCTACCTGGCTCTTGGCTGGTTATTAGCTTGTTATTAACTCACTCCTAGCTGGCTCTTGGCTGGCTTCGAGCTGGCTATGATGTGATTGAAATTGCATTCCATCACAGTCTTCATTACAGTGTCTTTGCATTGCCAAACTGTCCCCCAAAAAACAAAACAAACAAAAACAAACCACACACACACAACTAATAATAATAATAAATAAATTAATAAATAAAATTAAGTAAAGTATAAAATAAATTAACAAAAATAACATAAAATAAGCTCCTTAATCAATCCCAGCCATCAATTAGCTATCTAAAACAATCACGTTTTAACTCATGAATTTTGAATTCTTAAAAACCATTTAATCAACTGGAATTGAGGCATCAGATTTTAGTACTTTTCTCTAAATTTCAATGATTAACTTTTGAGAAAGAATCTTGTTTTTCCCCATTAGCAATAAATACCTCCGGGTTGGATTTATAGGTACCAGTCGTACCACTTTAACTCCCAAATGTATCATATCACTTTTATCGGAGTTCGCTTTCATTATCTTTTATGTTTTGAATTCCAGGTATAGTCTATCCTTCCTGACTGGTCTGATGTGGTTCTTTGGAATCTACAAGAAAAGACGGATGCTTAGCAAACCAGCTCTGTAGATAGTCTGTAGAATGAAAGTCAACAAGCCGAGTGTCTGACATTCTGCAGTATTGGCTAGTTGCTGATGTAGGTCTGTAGTTATTCTGTAGCGAAAGACCATGCTACATTCAGCTTTATGGTACCCAGTATCATTTTGAAATGATGACGCTAGTTTATATTTACAGATGACATTCTGTACCACCCCAGGTCTGCAGTACTTCAAAATTGGGTACTTCATTCTGCAGACTCTTACTGTGAGCTGATGATGTGGTTGATTGACACAGTGAAGTGCATCTGATGACTAATAGGATTGTTAAACACCCATCCTCATTTTAGAGTATATAATTGCAGATTGATTGGGGAATCAGTCAGAGAGTAGAGAGGTGTGGTCATGATGTGTTATTCTTGTATTGGAGACGGTGCTTTCAAAATGTTTTGAGAAAATAAATCAACAAAATGGGGAGACCGCCAACATTTAGGGCTAGATAGCTCAGTTGGTAGAGCGCTGGCACGTTAATCCGGAGGTTGCAGTCCTGCTCTAGTAATTTTTTCTTTATTCAACCTAAAATTAAATAAGATGCCTTCAAATTTTCAAAGGAAGGTGTTATTTGGTTTTGATAGTCGCGACCTCGACTCTAGTCGCACTAGTTGCCCAGGCCTACTTGGTATGCTGGTTTATGCATCAAAATATTGTTAAAATATGCTTTTAAAAAACATGAACCATGAATGAAAACATTTTGCATGCCTTTACTTCAATTCCAGGCCTTGAATTTGACTATGGCCTTTGTTGGCCCTGTTATGGCCTTGGTGCCCATTGAACAAGTTTACCATAGACTTTAAGATTTTCCAATAGAAGTGCCCTTTGGGAAAGTAAAATGACATTGCTCTCTCAATGATGAAGTTCAAGGCGTACTATTCAGACTTAAGATCATAATTTGGTGCATTCTTTTGTTAACCCATGAAATCACTCGGCTTTGGAATTACTTTCAATATTTTAGGTATAAAATTGTACAAGAAACTAATTTTCTTTTCTTCTTGGCCTTGCATTAAGTCAACATTATTATTGGTGACAAATTGTGCTAGAAACTAGTTTTGTTCTTCTTTTTGCCTTATATGTTTAAAGGCCCTATGAAGTTGTACATTTTTCTCATTACTTTTTGGAGGCTAAATGTATGGTTTGATGTTAATAAAAACAATACTTTCAAGTTTGTTTTAGTGAATCCCTTTATTTTATCCCTTAAAAATTACAATACCGCCTGGTGGGGCACTTTCAAGATGTAGAACAGAGCTTTTTATTGTAGAGTTGCAACAACTTGCGATAAGGAGCAATTTTCAGAAGGAAAAAAGCATGTGATGTACAGGGTGCAAAAGTAGACTGCACATTGGACCGAAAATGGCGTCTAGCATATGACTTACCCCTTGTGATTTTTCAATTGTTGACCAAAATTTGATGAAATTGCTGGACTTGCCCCTTGTGATTTTTTTAGGTTTTTGACCCAAATATGATGAAAATGCTGGAATTAACAGTTGTTTAATTTTTCACCCACATAATTTTTAGAAAAATGCTGGACTTACCCCTTGTGATTTTTTCATTTTTGGACCAAAATGTGCTAAAAATGCTGGACTTACCCCTTGTGATTTTTTCATTTTTTACCTCTTGTTACTTTTTCATTTTTTAAACCAAAATATGAAAAACGGCTGGACTTACCCATTATGCTTTTTGCATTTTTTGATTCAAATATGTAAAATTTGTGACCAAAATGTGATAACAATGCTGGACTTACCCCTTGTGACTTTCATTTTTTTAACCAAATTATGAAAAAAGGCTGGACTTACACCTTGTGACTTTTTCATTTTTTGATTCAAATATGATAAAAATGCTGGACATGCTAAAAATTTACCCCTTGTGATTTTTCATTTTCTGACCAAAATATGATAGAAATGCTGAACTTACCCCTTGTGATTTTTTCATTTTTTGAACCAAATTATGAAAAAAGGCTGGACTTACACCTTGTGACTTTTTCATTTTTTGATTCAAATATGATAAAAATGCTGGACTTACCCCTTGTGACTTTTTCATTTTTTGAACCAAATTATGAAAAAAGGCTGGACTTACACCTTGTGACTTTTTCATTTTTTGATTCAAATATGATAAAAATGCTGGACTTACCCCTTGTGACTTTTTCATTTTTTTAACCAAATTATGAAAAAAGGCTGGACTTACACCTTGTGCTTTTTTCATTTTTTGACCAAATTGTGCTAAAAATGCTGGACTTACCCCTTGTGATTTTTCATTTTTTTAACCAAATTATGAAAAAAGGCTGGACTTACACCTTGTGCTTTTTTCATTTTTTGACCAAATTGTGCTAAAAATGCTGGACTTGCCCCTTGTGACTTTTTCATTTTTTTAACCAAATTATGAAAAAAGGCTGGACTTACACCTTGTGCTTTTTTCATTTTTTGACCAAATTGTGCTAAAAATACTGGACTTGCCCCTTGTGCTTTTTTCATTTTTTGATTCAAATATGATAAAAATGCTGGACTTACCCCTTGTGACTTTTTCATTTTTTTAACCAAATTATGAAAAAAGGCTGGACTTACACCTTGTGCTTTTTTCATTTTTTGACCAAATTGTGGTAAAAATGCTGGACTTACCCCTTGTGATTTTTCATTTTTTTAACCAAATTATGAAAAAAGGCTGGACTTACACCTTGTGCTTTTTTCATTTTTTGACCAAATTGTGCTAAAAATACTGGACTTGCCCCTTGTGCTTTTTTCATTTTTTTACCAAAATGTGCTAAAAATGCTGGACTTACCCATTGTGACTTTTAAAAATATTTGACTAAAACTTGACCAAAATGTGATAGATTGACCAAAATGTGATAAAAACGCTGGACTTACCCCTTGTGACTTTTTCATTTTTTTAACCAAATTATGAAAAAAGGCTGGACTTACACCTTGTGCTTTTTTCATTTTTTGACCAAATTGTGCTAAAAATACTGGACTTGCCCCTTGTGCTTTTTTCATTTTTTGATTCAAATATGATAAAAATGCTGGACTTACCCCTTGTGACTTTTTCATTTTTTTAACCAAATTATGAAAAAAGGCTGGACTTACACCTTGTGCTTTTTTCATTTTTTGACCAAATTGTGCTAAAAATGCTGGACTTACCCCTTGTGATTTTTCATTTTTTTAACCAAATTATGAAAAAAGGCTGGACTTACACCTTGTGCTTTTTTCATTTTTTGACCAAATTGTGCTAAAAATGCTGGACTTGCCCCTTGTGACTTTTTCATTTTTTTAACCAAATTATGAAAAAAGGCTGGACTTACACCTTGTGCTTTTTTCATTTTTTGACCAAATTGTGCTAAAAATGCTGGACTTGCCCCTTGTGACTTTTTCATTTTTTTAACCAAATTATGAAAAAAGGCTGGACTTACACCTTGTGCTTTTTTCATTTTTTTACCAAAATGTGCTAAAAATGCTGGACTTACCCATTGTGACTTTTAAAAATATTTGACTAAAACTTGACCAAAATGTGATAGATTGACCAAAATGTGATAAAAACGCTGGACTTACCCCTTGTGACTTTTTCATTTTTTTAACCAAATTATGAAAAAAGGCTGGACTTGCCCATTGTGCTTTTTTCATTTTTTGACCAAAATGTGCTAAAAATGCTGGACTTGCCCCTTGTGCTTTTTTCATTTTTTTACCAAAATGTGCTAAAAATGCTCGACTTACCCATTGTGACTTTTAAAAATATTTGACTAAAACTTGATGAAAATACTGTGCGAGGAGCAGAAAACTCTTGGCTTGAGTCGACTACGTTGGCAACTTTTTAAGATATTGCCTGATTTTCGATATAACGATGCCTCAAAATCAAGATTAAAATGCATCTGTAGTCCCAACCCCTTATCCCAAGCACCTGCAACTCGGCGACCGTCTTCTACATACAACGGAGTCTCTTTGGTTTAATTTTGAGGCAAATCGGAGAGAAACAGTTTTCGAGACTGAAAAAATGACTGGACTACCCGCTTGCCGTTTTTGCCAAAATCGGCCGAAAAAATGTTGTTTCCAAATCGCCTGAAATTTGGTACAGAGGTAAAACGGAGTGCTAGGAGCAGAAAACTCTTGGCTTGAGTCGACTACGTTGGCAACTTTTTAAGATATTGCCTGATTTTCGATATAACGATGCCTCAAAATCAAGATTAAAATGCATCTGTAGTCCCAACCCCTTATCCCAAGCACCTGCAACTCGGCGACCGTCTTCTACATACAACGGAGTCTCTTTGGTTTAATTTTGAGGCAAATCGGAGAGAAAAAGTTTTCGAGACTGAAAAAATGACTGGACTACCCCCTTGCCGTTTTTGCCAAAATCGGCCGAAAAAATGTTGTTTCCAAATCGCCTGAAATTTGGTACAGAGGTAAAACGGAGTGCGAGGAGCAGAAAACTCTTGGCTTGAGTCGACTACGTTGGCAACTTTTTAAGATATTGCCTGATTTTCGATATAACGATGCCTCAAAATCAAGATTAAAATGCATCTGTAGTCCCAACCCCTTATTTCAAGCACCTGCAACTCGGCGACCGTCTTCTACATACAACGGAGTCTCTTTGGTTTAATTTTGAGGCAAATCGGAGAGAAAAAGTTTTCGAGACTGAAAAAATGACTGGACTACCCCCTTGCCGTTTTTGCCAAAATCGGCCGAAAAAATGTTGTTTCCAAATCGCCTGAAATTTGGTACAGAGGTAAAACGGAGTGCGAGGAGCAGAAAACTCTTGGCTTGAGTCGACTACGTTGGCAACTTTTTAAGATATTGCCTGATTTTCGATATAACGATGCCTCAAAATCAAGATTAAAATGCATCTGTAGTCCCAACCCCTTATCCCAAGCACCTGCAACTCGGCGACCGTCTTCTACATACAACGGAGTCTCTTTGGTTTAATTTTGAGGCAAATCGGAGAGAAAAAGTTTTCGAGACTGAAAAAATGACTGGACTACCTACCCCCTTGCCGTTTTTGCCAAAATCGGCCGAAAAAATGTTGTTTCCAAATCGCCTGAAATTTGGTACAGAGGTAAAACGGGGTGCGAGGAGCAGAAAACTCTTGGCTTGAGTCGACTACGTTGGCAACTTTTTAAGATATTGCCTGATTTTCGATATAACGATGCCTCAAAATCAAGATTAAAATGCATCTGTAGTCCCAACCCCTTATCCCAAGCACCTGCAACTCGGCGACCGTCTTCTACATACAACGGAGTCTCTTTGGTTTAATTTTGAGGCAAATCGGAGAGAAAAAGTTTTCGAGACTGAAAAAATGACTGGACTACCCCCTTGCCGTTTTTGCCAAAATCGGCCGAAAAAATGTTGTTTCCAAATCGCCTGAAATTTGGTACAGAGGTAAAACGGGGTGCGAGGAGCAGAAAACTCTTGGCTTGAGTCGACTACGTTGGCAACTTTTTAAGATATTGCCTGATTTTCGATATAACGATGCCTCAAAATCAAGATTAAAATGCATCTGTAGTCCCAACCCCTTATCCCAAGCACCTGCAACTCGGCGACCGTCTTCTACATACAACGGAGTCTCTTTGGTTTAATTTTGAGGCAAATCGGAGAGAAAAAGTTTTCGAGACTGAAAAAATGACTGGACTACCCCCTTGCCGTTTTTGCCAAAATCGGCCGAAAAAATGTTGTTTCCAAATCGCCTGAAATTTGGTACAGAGGTAAAACGGGGTGCGAGGAGCAGAAAACTCTTGGCTTGAGTCGACTACGTTGGCAACTTTTTAAGATATTGCCTGATTTTCGATATAACGATGCCTCAAAATCAAGATTAAAATGCATCTGTAGTCCCAACCCCTTATCCCAAGCACCTGCAACTCGGCGACCGTCTTCTACATACAACGGAGTCTCTTTGGTTTAATTTTGAGGCAAATCGGAGAGAAAAAGTTTTCGAGACTGAAAAAATGACTGGACTACCCCCTTGCCGTTTTTGCCAAAATCGGGTCGAAAAAATGTTGTTTCCAAATCGCCTGAAATTTGGTACAGAGGTAAAACGGAGTGCGAGGAGCAGAAAACTCTTGGCTTGAGTCGACTACGTTGGCAACTTTTTAAGATATTGCCTGATTTTCGATATAACGATGCCTCAAAATCAAGATTAAAATGCATCTGTAGTCCCAACCCCTTATCCCAAGCACCTGCAACTCGGCGACCGTCTTCTACATACAACGGAGTCTCTTTGGTTTAATTTTGAGGCAAATCGGAGAGAAAAAGTTTTCGAGACTGAAAAAATGACTGGACTACCCCCTTGCCGTTTTTGCCAAAATCGGCCGAAAAAATGTTGTTTCCAAATCGCCTGAAATTTGGTACAGAGGTAAAACGGAGTGCGAGGAGCAGAAAACTCTTGGCTTGAGTCGACTACGTTGGCAACTTTTTAAGATATTGCCTGATTTTCGATATAACGATGCCTCAAAATCAAGATTAAAATGCATCTGTAGTCCCAACCCCTTATCCCAAGCACCTGCAACTCGGCGACCGTCTTCTACATACAACGGAGTCTCTTTGGTTTAATTTTGAGGCAAATCGGAGAGAAAAAGTTTTCGAGACTGAAAAAATGACTGGACTACCCCCTTGCCGTTTTTGCCAAAATCGGCCGAAAAAATGTTGTTTCCAAATCGCCTGAAATTTGGTACAGAGGTAAAACGGAGTGCGAGGAGCAGAAAACTCTTGGCTTGAGTCGACTACGTTGGCAACTTTTTAAGATATTGCCTGATTTTCGATATAACGATGCCTCAAAATCAAGATTAAAATGCATCTGTAGTCCCAACCCCTTATCCCAAGCACCTGCAACTCGGCGACCGTCTTCTACATACAACGGAGTCTCTTTGGTTTAATTTTGAGGCAAATCGGAGAGAAAAAGTTTTCGAGACTGAAAAAATGACTGGACTACCCGCTTGCCGTTTTTGCCAAAATCGGCCGAAAAAATGTTGTTTCCAAATCGCCTGAAATTTGGTACAGAGGTAAAACGGAGTGCGAGGAGCAGAAAACTCTTGGCTTGAGTCGACTACGTTGGCAACTTTTTAAGATATTGCCTGATTTTCGATATAACGATGCCTCAAAATCAAGATTAAAATGCATCTGTAGTCCCAACCCCTTATCCCAAGCACCTGCAACTCGGCGACCGTCTTCTACATACAACGGAGTCTCTTTGGTTTAATTTTGAGGCAAATCGGAGAGAAAAAGTTTTCGAGACTGAAAAAATGACTGGACTACCCCCTTGCCGTTTTTGCCAAAATCGGCCGAAAAAATGTTGTTTCCAAATCGCCTGAAATTTGGTACAGAGGTAAAACGGAGTGCGAGGAGCAGAAAACTCTTGGCTTGAGTCGACTACGTTGGCAACTTTTTAAGATATTGCCTGATTTTCGATATAACGATGCCTCAAAATCAAGATTAAAATGCATCTGTAGTCCCAACCCCTTATCCCAAGCACCTGCAACTCGTCGACCGTCTTCTACATACAACGGAGTCTCTTTGGTTTAATTTTGAGGCAAATCGGAGAGAAAAAGTTTTCGAGACTGAAAAAATGACTGGACTACCCCCTTGCCGTTTTTGCCAAAATCGGCCGAAAAAATGTTGTTTCCAAATCGCCTGAAATTTGGTACAGAGGTAAAACGGAGTGCGAGGAGCAGAAAACTCTTGGCTTGAGTCGACTACGTTGGCAACTTTTTAAGATATTGCCTGATTTTCGATATAACGATGCCTCAAAATCAAGATTAAAATGCATCTGTAGTCCCAACCCCTTATCCCAAGCACCTGCAACTCGGCGACCGTCTTCTACATACAACGGAGTCTCTTTGGTTTAATTTTGAGGCAAATCGGAGAGAAAAAGTTTTCGAGACTGAAAAAATGACTGGACTACCTACCCCCTTGCCGTTTTTGCCAAAATCGGCCGAAAAAATGTTGTTTCCAAATCGCCTGAAATTTGGTACAGAGGTAAAACGGAGTGCGAGGAGCAGAAAACTCTTGGCTTGAGTCGACTACGTTGGCAACTTTTTAAGATATTGCCTGATTTTCGATATAACGATGCCTCAAAATCAAGATTAAAATGCATCTGTAGTCCCAACCCCTTATCCCAAGCACCTGCAACTCGGCGACCGTCTTCTACATACAACGGAGTCTCTTTGGTTTAATTTTGAGGCAAATCGGAGAGAAAAAGTTTTCGAGACTGAAAAAATGACTGGACTACCCCCTTGCCGTTTTTGCCAAAATCGGCCGAAAAAATGTTGTTTCCAAATCGCCTGAAATTTGGTACAGAGGTAAAACGGAGTGCGAGGAGCAGAAAACTCTTGGCTTGAGTCGACTACGTTGGCAACTTTTTAAGATATTGCCTGATTTTCGATATAACGATGCCTCAAAATCAAGATTAAAATGCATCTGTAGTCCCAACCCCTTATCCCAAGCACCTGCAACTCGGCGACCGTCTTCTACATACAACGGAGTCTCTTTGGTTTAATTTTGAGGCAAATCGGAGAGAAAAAGTTTTCGAGACTGAAAAAATGACTGGACTACCCCCTTGCCGTTTTTGCCAAAATCGGCCGAAAAAATGTTGTTTCCAAATCGCCTGAAATTTGGTACAGAGGTAAAACGGAGTGCGAGGAGCAGAAAACTCTTGGCTTGAGTCGACTACGTTGGCAACTTTTTAAGATATTGCCTGATTTTCGATATAACGATGCCTCAAAATCAAGATTAAAATGCATCTGTAGTCCCAACCCCTTATCCCAAGCACCTGCAACTCGGCGACCGTCTTCTACATACAACGGAGTCTCTTTGGTTTAATTTTGAGGCAAATCGGAGAGAAAAAGTTTTCGAGACTGAAAAAATGACTGGACTACCCCCTTGCCGTTTTTGCCAAAATCGGCCGAAAAAATGTTGTTTCCAAATCGCCTGAAATTTGGTACAGAGGTAAAACGGAGTGCGAGGAGCAGAAAACTCTTGGCTTGAGTCGACTACGTTGGCAACTTTTTAAGATATTGCCTGATTTTCGATATAACGATGCCTCAAAATCAAGATTAAAATGCATCTGTAGTCCCAACCCCTTATCCCAAGCACCTGCAACTCGGCGACCGTCTTCTACATACAACGGAGTCTCTTTGGTTTATTTTTGAGGCAAATCGGAGAGAAAAAGTTTTCGAGACTGAAAAAATGACTGGACTACCTACCCCCTTGCCGTTTTTGCCAAAATCGGCCGAAAAAATGTTGTTTCCAAATCGCCTGAAATTTGGTACAGAGGTAAAACGGAGTGCGAGGAGCAGAAAACTCTTGGCTTGAGTCGACTACGTTGGCAACTTTTTAAGATATTGCCTGATTTTCGATATAACGATGCCTCAAAATCAAGATTAAAATGCATCTGTAGTCCCAACCCCTTATCCCAAGCACCTGCAACTCGGCGACCGTCTTCTACATACAACGGAGTCTCTTTGGTTTAATTTTGAGGCAAATCGGAGAGAAAAAGTTTTCGAGACTGAAAAAATGACTGGACTACCCCCTTGCCGTTTTTGCCAAAATCGGCCGAAAAAATGTTGTTTCCAAATCGCCTGAAATTTGGTACAGAGGTAAAACGGAGTGCGAGGAGCAGAAAACTCTTGGCTTGAGTCGACTACGTTGGCAACTTTTTAAGATATTGCCTGATTTTCGATATAACGATGCCTCAAAATCAAGATTAAAATGCATCTGTAGTCCCAACCCCTTATCCCAAGCACCTGCAACTCGGCGACCGTCTTCTACATACAACGGAGTCTCTTTGGTTTAATTTTGAGGCAAATCGGAGAGAAAAAGTTTTCGAGACTGAAAAAATGACTGGACTACCTACCCCCTTGCCGTTTTTGCCAAAATCGGCCGAAAAAATGTTGTTTCCAAATCGCCTGAAATTTGGTACAGAGGTAAAACGGAGTGCGAGGAGCAGAAAACTCTTGGCTTGAGTCGACTACGTTGGCAACTTTTTAAGATATTGCCTGATTTTCGATATAACGATGCCTCAAAATCAAGATTAAAATGCATCTGTAGTCCCAACCCCTTATCCCAAGCACCTGCAACTCGGCGACCGTCTTCTACATACAACGGAGTCTCTTTGGTTTAATTTTGAGGCAAATCGGAGAGAAAAAGTTTTCGAGACTGAAAAAATGACTGGACTACCCCCTTGCCGTTTTTGCCAAAATCGGCCGAAAAAATGTTGTTTCCAAATCGCCTGAAATTTGGTACAGAGGTAAAACGGAGTGCGAGGAGCAGAAAACTCTTGGCTTGAGTCGACTACGTTGGCAACTTTTTAAGATATTGCCTGATTTTCGATATAACGATGCCTCAAAATCAAGATTAAAATGCATCTGTAGTCCCAACCCCTTATCCCAAGCACCTGCAACTAGGCGACCGTCTTCTACATACAACGGAGTCTCTTTGGTTTAATTTTGAGGCAAATCGGAGAGAAAAAGTTTTCGAGACTGAAAAAATGACTGGACTACCCCATTGCCGTTTTTGCCAAAATCGGCCGAAAAAATGTTGTTTCCAAATCGCCTGAAATTTGGTACAGAGGTAAAACGGAGTGCGAGGAGCAGAAAACTCTTGGCTTGAGTCGACTACGTTGGCAACTTTTTAAGATATTGCCTGATTTTCGATATAACGATGCCTCAAAATCAAGATTAAAATGCATCTGTAGTCCCAACCCCTTATCCCAAGCACCTGCAACTCGGCGACCGTCTTCTACATACAACGGAGTCTCTTTGGTTTAATTTTGAGGCAAATCGGAGAGAAAAAGTTGTCGAGACTGAAAAAATGACTGGACTACCTACCCCCTTGCCGTTTTTGCCAAAATCGGCCGAAAAAATGTTGTTTCCAAATCGCCTGAAATTTGGTACAGAGGTAAAACGGAGTGCGAGGAGCAGAAAACTCTTGGCTTGAGTCGACTACGTTGGCAACTTTTTAAGATATTGCCTGATTTTCGATATAACGATGCCTCAAAATCAAGATTAAAATGCATCTGTAGTCCCAACCCCTTATCCCAAGCACCTGCAACTCGGCGACCGTCTTCTACATACAACGGAGTCTCTTTGGTTTAATTTTGAGGCAAATCGGAGAGAAAAAGTTTTCGAGACTGAAAAAATGACTGGACTACCCCCTTGCCGTTTTTGCCAAAATCGGCCGAAAAAATGTTGTTTCCAAATCGCCTGAAATTTGGTACAGAGGTAAAACGGAGTGCGAGGAGCAGAAAACTCTTGGCTTGAGTCGACTACGTTGGCAACTTTTTAAGATATTGCCTGATTTTCGATATAACGATGCCTCAAAATCAAGATTAAAATGCATCTGTAGTCCCAACCCCTTATCCCAAGCACCTGCAACTAGGCGACCGTCTTCTACATACAACGGAGTCTCTTTGGTTTAATTTTGAGGCAAATCGGAGAGAAAAAGTTTTCGAGACTGAAAAAATGACTGGACTACCCCATTGCCGTTTTTGCCAAAATCGGCCGAAAAAATGTTGTTTCCAAATCGCCTGAAATTTGGTACAGAGGTAAAACGGAGTGCGAGGAGCAGAAAACTCTTGGCTTGAGTCGACTACGTTGGCAACTTTTTAAGATATTGCCTGATTTTCGATATAACGATGCCTCAAAATCAAGATTAAAATGCATCTGTAGTCCCAACCCCTTATCCCAAGCACCTGCAACTCGGCGACCGTCTTCTACATACAACGGAGTCTCTTTGGTTTAATTTTGAGGCAAATCGGAGAGAAAAAGTTGTCGAGACTGAAAAAATGACTGGACTACCTACCCCCTTGCCGTTTTTGCCAAAATCGGCCGAAAAAATGTTGTTTCCAAATCGCCTGAAATTTGGTACAGAGGTAAAACGGAGTGCGAGGAGCAGAAAACTCTTGGCTTGAGTCGACTACGTTGGCAACTTTTTAAGATATTGCCTGATTTTCGATATAACGATGCCTCAAAATCAAGATTAAAATGCATCTGTAGTCCCAACCCCTTATCCCAAGCACCTGCAACTCGGCGACCGTCTTCTACATACAACGGAGTCTCTTTGGTTTATTTTTGAGGCAAATCGGAGAGAAAAAGTTTTCGAGACTGAAAAAATTACTGGACTACCTACCCCCTTGCCGTTTTTGCCAAAATCGGCCGAAAAAATGTTGTTTCCAAATCGCCTGAAATTTGGTACAGAGGTAAAACGGAGTGCGAGGAGCAGAAAACTCTTGGCTTGAGTCGACTACGTTGGCAACTTTTTAAGATATTGCCTGATTTTCGATATAACGATGCCTCAAAATCAAGATTAAAATGCATCTGTAGTCCCAACCCCTTATCCCAAGCACCTGCAACTCGGCGACCGTCTTCTACATACAACGGAGTCTCTTTGGTTTAATTTTGAGGCAAATCGGAGAGAAAAAGTTTTCGAGACTGAAAAAATGACTGGACTACCCCCTTGCCGTTTTTGCCAAAATCGGCCGAAAAAATGTTGTTTCCAAATCGCCTGAAATTTGGTACAGAGGTAAAACGGAGTGCGAGGAGCAGAAAACTCTTGGCTTGAGTCGACTACGTTGGCAACTTTTTAAGATATTGCCTGATTTTCGATATAACGATGCCTCAAAATCAAGATTAAAATGCATCTGTAGTCCCAACCCCTTATCCCAAGCACCTGCAACTCGGCGACCGTCTTCTACATACAACGGAGTCTCTTTGGTTTAATTTTGAGGCAAATCGGAGAGAAAAAGTTTTCGAGACTGAAAAAATGACTGGACTACCTTTGGTACAGAGGTAAAACGGAGTGCGAGGAGCAGAAAACTCTTGGCTTGAGTCGACTACGTTGGCAACTTTTTAAGATATTGCCTGATTTTCGATATAACGATGCCTCAAAATCAAGATTAAAATGCATCTGTAGTCCCAACCCCTTATCCCAAGCACCTGCAACTCGGCGACCGTCTTCTACATACAACGGAGTCTCTTTGGTTTAATTTTGAGGCAAATCGGAGAGAAAAAGTTTTCGAGACTGAAAAAATGACTGGACTACCCCCTTGCCGTTTTTGCCAAAATCGGCCGAAAAAATGTTGTTTCCAAATCGCCTGAAATTTGGTACAGAGGTAAAACGGAGTGCGAGGAGCAGAAAACTCTTGGCTTGAGTCGACTACGTTGGCAACTTTTTAAGATATTGCCTGATTTTCGATATAACGATGCCTCAAAATCAAGATTAAAATGCATCTGTAGTCCCAACCCCTTATCCCAAGCACCTGCAACTCGGCGACCGTCTTCTACATACAACGGAGTCTCTTTGGTTTAATTTTGAGGCAAATCGGAGAGAAAAAGTTTTCGAGACTGAAAAAATGACTGGACTACCCGCTTGCCGTTTTTGCCAAAATCGGCCGAAAAAATGTTGTTTCCAAATCGCCTGAAATTTGGTACAGAGGTAAAACGGAGTGCGAGGAGCAGAAAACTCTTGGCTTGAGTCGACTACGTTGGCAACTTTTTAAGATATTGCCTGATTTTCGATATAACGATGCCTCAAAATCAAGATTAAAATGCATCTGTAGTCCCAACCCCTTATCCCAAGCACCTGCAACTCGGCGACCGTCTTCTACATACAACGGAGTCTCTTTGGTTTAATTTTGAGGCAAATCGGAGAGAAAAAGTTTTCGAGACTGAAAAAATGACTGGACTACCCCCTTGCCGTTTTTGCCAAAATCGGCCGAAAAAATGTTGTTTCCAAATCGCCTGAAATTTGGTACAGAGGTAAAACGGAGTTCGAGGAGCAGAAAACTCTTGGCTTGAGTCGACTACGTTGGCAACTTTTTAAGATATTGCCTGATTTTCGATATAACGATGCCTCAAAATCAAGATTAAAATGCATCTGTAGTCCCAACCCCTTATCCCAAGCACCTGCAACTCGGCGACCGTCTTCTACATACAACGGAGTCTCTTTGGTTTATTTTTGAGGCAAATCGGAGAGAAAAAGTTGTCGAGACTGAAAAAATGACTGGACTACCTACCCCCTTGCCGTTTTTGCCAAAATCGGCCGAAAAAATGTTGTTTCCAAATCGCCTGAAATTTGGTACAGAGGTAAAACGGAGTGCGAGGAGCAGAAAACTCTTGGCTTGAGTCGACTACGTTGGCAACTTTTTAAGATATTGCCTGATTTTCGATATAACGATGCCTCAAAATCAAGATTAAAATGCATCTGTAGTCCCAACCCCTTATCCCAAGCACCTGCAACTCGGCGACCGTCTTCTACATACAACGGAGTCTCTTTGGTTTAATTTTGAGGCAAATCGGAGAGAAAAAGTTTTCGAGACTGAAAAAATGACTGGACTACCCCCTTGCCGTTTTTGCCAAAATCGGCCGAAAAAATGTTGTTTCCAAATCGCCTGAAATTTGGTACAGAGGTAAAACGGAGTGCGAGGAGCAGAAAACTCTTGGCTTGAGTCGACTACGTTGGCAACTTTTTAAGATATTGCCTGATTTTCGATATAACGATGCTTCAAAATCAAGATTAAAATGCATCTGTAGTCCCAACCCCTTATCCCAAGCACCTGCAACTCGGCGACCGTCTTCTACATACAACGGAGTCTCTTTGGTTTAATTTTGAGGCAAATCGGAGAGAAAAAGTTTTCGAGACTGAAAAAATGACTGGACTACCCCCTTGCCGTTTTTGCCAAAATCGGCCGAAAAAATGTTGTTTCCAAATCGCCTGAAATTTGGTACAGAGGTAAAACGGAGTGCGAGGAGCAGAAAACTCTTGGCTTGAGTCGACTACGTTGGCAACTTTTTAAGATATTGCCTGATTTTCGATATAACGATGCCTCAAAATCAAGATTAAAATGCATCTGTAGTCCCAACCCCTTATCCCAAGCACCTGCAACTCGGCGACCGTCTTCTACATACAACGGAGTCTCTTTGGTTTAATTTTGAGGCAAATCGGAGAGAAAAAGTTTTCGAGACTGAAAAAATGACTGGACTACCCCCTTGCCGTTTTTGCCAAAATCGGCCGAAAAAATGTTGTTTCCAAATCGCCTGAAATTTGGTACAGAGGTAAAACGGAGTGCGAGGAGCAGAAAACTCTTGGCTTGAGTCGACTACGTTGGCAACTTTTTAAGATATTGCCTGATTTTCGATATAACGATGCCTCAAAATCAAGATTAAAATGCATCTGTAGTCCCAACCCCTTATCCCAAGCACCTGCAACTCGGCGACCGTCTTCTACATACAACGGAGTCTCTTTGGTTTAATTTTGAGGCAAATCGGAGAGAAAAAGTTTTCGAGACTGAAAAAATGACTGGACTACCTACCCCCTTGCCGTTTTTGCCAAAATCGGCCGAAAAAATGTTGTTTCCAAATCGCCTGAAATTTGGTACAGAGGTAAAACGGAGTGCGAGGAGCAGAAAACTCTTGGCTTGAGTCGACTACGTTGGCAACTTTTTAAGATATTGCCTGATTTTCGATATAACGATGCCTCAAAATCAAGATTAAAATGCATCTGTAGTCCCAACCCCTTATCCCAAGCACCTGCAACTCGGCGACCGTCTTCTACATACAACGGAGTCTCTTTGGTTTAATTTTGAGGCAAATCGGAGAGAAAAAGTTTTCGAGACTGAAAAAATGACTGGACTACCCCCTTGCCGTTTTTGCCAAAATCGGCCGAAAAAATGTTGTTTCCAAATCGCCTGAAATTTGGTACAGAGGTAAAACGGAGTGCGAGGAGCAGAAAACTCTTGGCTTGAGTCGACTACGTTGGCAACTTTTTAAGATATTGCCTGATTTTCGATATAACGATGCCTCAAAATCAAGATTAAAATGCATCTGTAGTCCCAACCCCTTATCCCAAGCACCTGCAACTCGGCGACCGTCTTCTACATACAACGGAGTCTCTTTGGTTTAATTTTGAGGCAAATCGGAGAGAAAAAGTTTTCGAGACTGAAAAAATGACTGGACTACCCCCTTGCCGTTTTTGCCAAAATCGGCCGAAAAAATGTTGTTTCCAAATCGCCTGAAATTTGGTACAGAGGTAAAACGGAGTGCGAGGAGCAGAAAACTCTTGGCTTGAGTCGACTACGTTGGCAACTTTTTAAGATATTGCCTGATTTTCGATATAACGATGCCTCAAAATCAAGATTAAAATGCATCTGTAGTCCCAACCCCTTATCCCAAGCACCTGCAACTCGGCGACCGTCTTCTACATACAACGGAGTCTCTTTGGTTTAATTTTGAGGCAAATCGGAGAGAAAAAGTTTTCGAGACTGAAAAAATGACTGGACTACCTACCCCCTTGCCGTTTTTGCCAAAATCGGCCGAAAAAATGTTGTTTCCAAATCGCCTGAAATTTGGTACAGAGGTAAAACGGAGTGCGAGGAGCAGAAAACTCTTGGCTTGAGTCGACTACGTTGGCAACTTTTTAAGATATTGCCTGATTTTCGATATAACGATGCCTCAAAATCAAGATTAAAATGCATCTGTAGTCCCAACCCCTTATCCCAAGCACCTGCAACTCGGCGACCGTCTTCTACATACAACGGAGTCTCTTTGGTTTAATTTTGAGGCAAATCGGAGAGAAAAAGTTTTCGAGACTGAAAAAATGACTGGACTACCCCCTTGCCGTTTTTGCCAAAATCGGCCGAAAAAATGTTGTTTCCAAATCGCCTGAAATTTGGTACAGAGGTAAAACGGAGTGCGAGGAGCAGAAAACTCTTGGCTTGAGTCGACTACGTTGGCAACTTTTTAAGATATTGCCTGATTTTCGATATAACGATGCTTCAAAATCAAGATTAAAATGCATCTGTAGTCCCAACCCCTTATCCCAAGCACCTGCAACTCGGCGACCGTCTTCTACATACAACGGAGTCTCTTTGGTTTAATTTTGAGGCAAATCGGAGAGAAAAAGTTTTCGAGACTGAAAAAATGACTGGACTACCCCCTTGCCGTTTTTGCCAAAATCGGCCGAAAAAATGTTGTTTCCAAATCGCCTGAAATTTGGTACAGAGGTAAAACGGAGTGCGAGGAGCAGAAAACTCTTGGCTTGAGTCGACTACGTTGGCAACTTTTTAAGATATTGCCTGATTTTCGATATAACGATGCCTCAAAATCAAGATTAAAATGCATCTGTAGTCCCAACCCCTTATCCCAAGCACCTGCAACTCGGCGACCGTCTTCTACATACAACGGAGTCTCTTTGGTTTAATTTTGAGGCAAATCGGAGAGAAAAAGTTTTCGAGACTGAAAAAATGACTGGACTACCCCCTTGCCGTTTTTGCCAAAATCGGCCGAAAAAATGTTGTTTCCAAATCGCCTGAAATTTGGTACAGAGGTAAAACGGAGTGCGAGGAGCAGAAAACTCTTGGCTTGAGTCGACTACGTTGGCAACTTTTTAAGATATTGCCTGATTTTCGATATAACGATGCCTCAAAATCAAGATTAAAATGCATCTGTAGTCCCAACCCCTTATCCCAAGCACCTGCAACTCGGCGACCGTCTTCTACATACAACGGAGTCTCTTTGGTTTAATTTTGAGGCAAATCGGAGAGAAAAAGTTTTCGAGACTGAAAAAATGACTGGACTACCTACCCCCTTGCCGTTTTTGCCAAAATCGGCCGAAAAAATGTTGTTTCCAAATCGCCTGAAATTTGGTACAGAGGTAAAACGGAGTGCGAGGAGCAGAAAACTCTTGGCTTGAGTCGACTACGTTGGCAACTTTTTAAGATATTGCCTGATTTTCGATATAACGATGCCTCAAAATCAAGATTAAAATGCATCTGTAGTCCCAACCCCTTATCCCAAGCACCTGCAACTCGGCGACCGTCTTCTACATACAACGGAGTCTCTTTGGTTTAATTTTGAGGCAAATCGGAGAGAAAAAGTTTTCGAGACTGAAAAAATGACTGGACTACCCCCTTGCCGTTTTTGCCAAAATCGGCCGAAAAAATGTTGTTTCCAAATCGCCTGAAATTTGGTACAGAGGTAAAACGGAGTGCGAGGAGCAGAAAACTCTTGGCTTGAGTCGACTACGTTGGCAACTTTTTAAGATATTGCCTGATTTTCGATATAACGATGCCTCAAAATCAAGATTAAAATGCATCTGTAGTCCCAACCCCTTATCCCAAGCACCTGCAACTCGGCGACCGTCTTCTACATACAACGGAGTCTCTTTGGTTTAATTTTGAGGCAAATCGGAGAGAAAAAGTTTTCGAGACTGAAAAAATGACTGGACTACCTACCCCCTTGCCGTTTTTGCCAAAATCGGCCGAAAAAATGTTGTTTCCAAATCGCCTGAAATTTGGTACAGAGGTAAAACGGAGTGCGAGGAGCAGAAAACTCTTGGCTTGAGTCGACTACGTTGGCAACTTTTTAAGATATTGCCTGATTTTCGATATAACGATGCCTCAAAATCAAGATTAAAATGCATCTGTAGTCCCAACCCCTTATCCCAAGCACCTGCAACTCGGCGACCGTCTTCTACATACAACGGAGTCTCTTTGGTTTAATTTTGAGGCAAATCGGAGAGAAAAAGTTTTCGAGACTGAAAAAATGACTGGACTACCTACCCCCTTGCCGTTTTTGCCAAAATCGGCCGAAAAAATGTTGTTTCCAAATCGCCTGAAATTTGGTACAGAGGTAAAACGGAGTGCGAGGAGCAGAAAACTCTTGGCTTGAGTCGACTACGTTGGCAACTTTTTAAGATATTGCCTGATTTTCGATATAACGATGCCTCAAAATCAAGATTAAAATGCATCTGTAGTCCCAACCCCTTATCCCAAGCACCTGCAACTCGGCGACCGTCTTCTACATACAACGGAGTCTCTTTGGTTTAATTTTGAGGCAAATCGGAGAGAAAAAGTTTTCGAGACTGAAAAAATGACTGGACTACCCCCCTTGCCGTTTTTGCCAAAATCGGCCGAAAAAATGTTGTTTCCAAATCGCCTGAAATTTGGTACAGAGGTAAAACGGAGTGCGAGGAGCAGAAAACTCTTGGCTTGAGTCGACTACGTTGGCAACTTTTTAAGATATTGCCTGATTTTCGATATAACGATGCCTCAAAATCAAGATTAAAATGCATCTGTAATCCCAACCCCTTATCCCAAGCACCTGCAACTCGGCGACCGTCTTCTACATACAACGGAGTCTCTTTGGTTTAATTTTGAGGCAAATCGGAGAGAAAAAGTTTTCGAGACTGAAAAAATTACTGGACTACCTACCCCCTTGCCGTTTTTGCCAAAATCGGCCGAAAAAATGTTGTTTCCAAATCGCCTGAAATTTGGTACAGAGGTAAAACGGGGTGCGAGGAGCAGAAAACTCTTGGCTTGAGTCGACTACGTTGGCAACTTTTTAAGATATTGCCTGATTTTCGATATAACGATGCCTCAAAATCAAGATTAAAATGCATCTGTAGTCCCAACCCCTTATCCCAAGCACCTGCAACTCGGCGACCGTCTTCTACATACAACGGAGTCTCTTTGGTTTAATTTTGAGGCAAATCGGAGAGAAAAAGTTTTCGAGACTGAAAAAATGACTGGACTACCCCCTTGCCGTTTTTGCCAAAATCGGCCGAAAAAATGTTGTTTCCAAATCGCCTGAAATTTGGTACAGAGGTAAAACGGGGTGCGAGGAGCAGAAAACTCTTGGCTTGAGTCGACTACGTTGGCAACTTTTTAAGATATTGCCTGATTTTCGATATAACGATGCCTCAAAATCAAGATTAAAATGCATCTGTAGTCCCAACCCCTTATCCCAAGCACCTGCAACTCGGCGACCGTCTTCTACATACAACGGAGTCTCTTTGGTTTAATTTTGAGGCAAATCGGAGAGAAAAAGTTTTCGAGACTGAAAAAATGACTGGACTACCCCCTTGCCGTTTTTGCCAAAATCGGCCGAAAAAATGTTGTTTCCAAATCGCCTGAAATTTGGTACAGAGGTAAAACGGAGTGCGAGGAGCAGAAAACTCTTGGCTTGAGTCGACTACGTTGGCAACTTTTTAAGATATTGCCTGATTTTCGATATAACGATGCCTCAAAATCAAGATTAAAATGCATCTGTAGTCCCAACCCCTTATCCCAAGCACCTGCAACTCGGCGACCGTCTTCTACATACAACGGAGTCTCTTTGGTTTAATTTTGAGGCAAATCGGAGAGAAAAAGTTTTCGAGACTGAAAAAATGACTGGACTACCCGCTTGCCGTTTTTGCCAAAATCGGCCGAAAAAATGTTGTTTCCAAATCGCCTGAAATTTGGTACAGAGGTAAAACGGGGTGCGAGGAGCAGAAAACTCTTGGCTTGAGTCGACTACGTTGGCAACTTTTTAAGATATTGCCTGATTTTCGATATAACGATGCCTCAAAATCAAGATTAAAATGCATCTGTAGTCCCAACCTCTTATCCCAAGCACCTGCAACTCGGCGACCGTCTTCTACATACAACGGAGTCTCTTTGGTTTAATTTTGAGGCAAATCGGAGAGAAAAAGTTTTCGAGACTGAAAAAATGACTGGACTACCCCCTTGCCGTTTTTGCCAAAATCGGCCGAAAAAATGTTGTTTCCAAATCGCCTGAAATTTGGTAGAGGTAAAACGGGGTGCGAGGAGCAGAAAACTCTTGGCTTGAGTCGACTACGTTGGCAACTTTTTAAGATATTGCCTGATTTTCGATATAACGATGCCTCAAAATCAAGATTAAAATGCATCTGTAGTCCCAACCCCTTATCCCAAGCACCTACAACTCGGCGACCGTCTTCTACATACAACGGAGTCTCTTTGGTTTAATTTTGAGGCAAATCGGAGAGAAAAAGTTTTCGAGACTGAAAAAATGACTGGACTACCCCCTTGCCGTTTTTGCCAAAATCGGCCGAAAAAATGTTGTTTCCAAATCGCCTGAAATTTGGTACAGAGGTAAAACGGAGTGCGAGGAGCAGAAAACTCTTGGCTTGAGTCGACTACGTTGGCAACTTTTTAAGATATTGCCTGATTTTCGATATAACGATGCCTCAAAATCAAGATTAAAATGCATCTGTAGTCCCAACCCCTTATCCCAAGCACCTGCAACTCGGCGACCGTCTTCTACATACAACGGAGTCTCTTTGGTTTAATTTTGAGGCAAATCGGAGAGAAAAAGTTTTCGAGACTGAAAAAATGACTGGACTACCTACCCCCTTGCCGTTTTTGCCAAAATCGGCCGAAAAAATGTTGTTTCCAAATCGCCTGAAATTTGGTACAGAGGTAAAACGGGGTGCGAGGAGCAGAAAACTCTTGGCTTGAGTCGACTACGTTGGCAACTTTTTAAGATATTGCCTGATTTTCGATATAACGATGCCTCAAAATCAAGATTAAAATGCATCTGTAGTCCCAACCCCTTATCCCAAGCACCTGCAACTCGGCGACCGTCTTCTACATACAACGGAGTCTCTTTGGTTTAATTTTGGCAAAATGTGAAAAAATGCTGGACTTACCCCCTAATTAATGTTTTCAATGTCAATGACTGAGAGAAAGAAATAACCATTTAAATAAAGTTCTCAACAGGAAATCTTCTCGAAGTGATAAGACATTTTGTTAATATAGATGTTTTTATTTGACCAGCAATGTTTTTCTATAATTATTAGTCATATAATGTGACACTCAATATTTTTAATTTAGATTTGATAAACACAAATATACAGTGGAAAGTTCAACCTTTCATTAAATTAAATAAATACTAAAAAATACAAATAAACAAGTTAGTAAATTAAAATTTCCATATTTGATCATTTTGCAATTTAAATAACTTTTAAGTCAAATTAAAAATTGAAAGAATATGTCACTCCAATACACAAAATAATTTAATGAAAATTTCTTCACACCAAACCTAAGAAAATACTTTGGGGAAACGGAATTTAAGTGAAGGGAATCAATAAAAATTTAACACAAATTTGAAGCTTTGGCTGCAATATTCTCCATCCTTCATATACTCTTGTATTACATAAGGCATTTCCAAATTAGTGGCTGGATCACTGACTGTGTCAACATGAAAAATAATAATACTGGGTTCTTATATAGCGCTTTATCACACCTGATTGGCGTATCAAATCGCTCAATATATTTTCCTGCAAGGTATGCGGAGCTACGTTTTGAGACCTATTCCTCTACATATCTTTTTTTATTTTTAATACACCTAATGTATTAGTAATTATATATCTATTGTCTAGTCTCACTCATGCATAACATGTCCGTGTCCCGGTACTGTTTTCCTTGTTTTACGTTTCTTTTGTCTTTGTCTTTATAGGGAAGGGGAACAAAAAGCATTTGCTTCTTCTTTTTCCTACATGTTAATATCACATATTATCTATTTATTTTTCAATATTTTGTAATGAATGATGTTGACATGAAATAAATGTATCTGAAATGAAATAGTACCATGTAATGGTTTACAAGGTGCTGTGGCGCAATATGCAGCCAATCAAACCAGGAACACCGGGGAGAACCCCTTCTCTTTACGATAAGTGCACTGGGTTCTTTTACGTGCATTTATACATGACACACGGGACCAACGGCTTTACGTCCCATCCGAAGGACGAAGCAATAATGGTTAAGTGTCTTACTTAAGGACACAAGTGTCACGACTGGGACTCGAACCCACACTTTGTTTAAGCAACAACCACAGCTGTTGATTCAAATATGGACGTACATTTTGATGAGAGGCACTATGAAAGGAATACAGGAAGTCAATTTGGTAACATCTGTAAAATTACAAGCCTGTGCATAATAGTATGAATAAGCTCACACACAACAGTGGAAAAGATAAAAAATAAAAACAAAATAAATATTTATCTCCACAGAAGAAATATGTGTAAACTGAATTATGCAAATAATATGTAAATAATGAAAGAATACACCGAACACATCAAACAATTCATACATAAGATAGAATGGCAATTTTGATAATTAAGTATGCATTGGATATTGCTTTAAATAGCATAATCTATAAATACTTTTTTTATTAATAGTTAAAAATATTTAATTAAAATAGTACTTGAAATAATTAAATAGTATTAAAAAATCTGATAAATTTAGGATGTTCCATCAATCAGACGTAACATTTTAAAGCTTGAAAGATGGTGAATTCACACGCATCAAGATTTATAACTTTCTATGATGGAGACCTCTGAAATCTTCGGATGACTTTTTGTCAATAATTTATGTCTAATATGAATTGGTTAATTAGAATTGTAGGGTGTCATGGCCGAGTGGTTAAGAGCATCGGATTCAAGTTCTGGTGGTTTAGTCATCGGGGTGTGGGTTCGAGTCCCGGTCATGACGCTTGTGTCCTTGAGCAAGACACTTTGCTATAATTGCTTCTCTTCACCCAGGGGTATAAATGGGTACCTGCAAGGGTAGAGGTTGATATTGTGTTTGAAAAAGCCTTCGGAGCGCCATCACGGCAGCCCGGGCTGTATACTCCCCAGGGAGCTGAGAAAGATTAAAGGAATGTTATTGGCCCAATGACCAGGGCACTAATGTAAAGCGCATTGAGACGTTATTGTGAAATGCGCTATATAAGAACTAGTTATTATTATTATAATATTATTAAAAATGAGCTAATATTTCTGTGACAGTGATGTATTGAAACTTGCATATTATTGTTAAAGAGAGCGTATACCTTTGGTTTTGGAACCATTCGATTCTTTAAATCCTATATAAGTGTAGATATTTACAATAAAACTAACCCATGAAAATTTCATTTCTAAAGGTGGTCGCGTTTTTGAGATATCGCCGAAAATCCGGAGCGGTTTATGTCCACGCAGGAAGAATAATCCGTAGCTGGAATACACAATCGGAGAAAAGGTCTGACAGTAATGTTTCTCAGATACCAAACATAATAGACGATGTGACCTCTGACGACATTTGAAAATCATAACATGATGCGCGCGCATGTTGCCGGGCAAAACCTTTGTGTACTTGACAGCCAGCTAGAAAGTACACGCAATATTACCATGACTACGCGTCTTTTTGCCCAGCGGAACATGACTTGGACAACAGACTTGTCAACAGAGGGCGGTTTGAATGTAAACAGAGGTCACATCGCCTATACCCTCCCTTTAAGGTGCAGCAAACATGAGTCTAGATTTTGCAGCGTGTTTGAAAATTATACATAGTGTTCTTATATTATTGCAATAATTGCATCTATGAAGGCATAGTTTGAATCCAATAACCTTGATTCTGTGTATAGACCAATATTTTTTAGCCTGCTTGCGCAAGTGCTGCTGAACGCGCCGCCATTGCTGGGATGCTGGCAGTGCAAGGTTTTGTACACAAAGACATGGAAAACCTGTTGTCTGTTTTACTTTTGATGCGCCTTGAATGTCTTTCTCAATGATTTGCACAATTTCCCTGACAGAACAGCATGACTAAATAATGTAGAATATACTTTCTGTGTGACTGCTCAAGTATGGCAGCCTGCACAAGAAGCATCAAGTCATAGAGTATCAGTTCCCAATTGCATGGCTCTGCTTACCGCTGAATTCTGCGCTTACGATCACTATTCTCCGCTTACAGGGCAAGGGCCGAATTTCTGTGCTAGCTGTGTAAGCGAAGAACTCCTAGTAGCATGGACTATGCATGCACACAAGCAAAAAGTCCTTGCTAACTTGTGAAATACGCTTGACGCAAGCGCAGAATTCCCTGCTTCTGTAAGCGCCGATTCTTTGCTTACGGTAAGCATAGCCATGAAATTAGGCATCCACTCCCTTCCCATTTCTGTGTCATGTCAAACTGTATGCAGTTTAGTGGAACCATATAAAAACATGATTCTTTTTTTCGCGGGAAAATACTTTTCACTCGAGTGCCATACAAGTACCTAAAAAGTTGTGTAAAATGGGTGCGCGCAAAGCAGTTATTTTTTGGAGCCAATCTGTGTTTTTTTCCAAGCTCATCCCTACCAGGGGTTTAGTGAAGAGAGGTATCGATATGGCGTTCTGCCCACTTTAGTGAGGCTGGATGTGCTCTATAGAACGCAGTAAACGTAAAGGTCTGTGGTTAAGCTGAACCATGAAAGAAAGAATGTGCCATTCTTCTTCACTCCCTGTATTGGATGCCTCTGCAGCTTGACTTCACATTATAGCCGTGTATTGCATGGACTCTGCAGCTTCACATTACAGAACAAACAGTGCTGGATTTCTGTGACATCATAGAGCCGGACATGGCAGCCTTGGCTGCTCGTCTTTTATTGGCTGGAAAAAGGATTTTAAAAAACTTCCATGAAAATTTGGTTAAATGAGTGGAAAGAAATGACAAAATGACATCACACAAGTCGAGCGATCTAGTGCACAGGACCCAGGCTCTGGCGTTGTCAGCAGCAGAGTGTGGGTTCGAATCCCGGTCATGCCACTTGTGCCCTTGAGCAAGGCACTTAACCATATTTGCTTTGTAACAGGTTGTGCATTTTGCTCTACCATCCTAGTGGATGATACAGACTGTGAAGGGGGTAACCCTATTTCAGCCCTAGGAGTAGGTGGCAACCTGACCCTGGTGGCTGTTGGTTTGGGTCGACAGCCCAAATCAGTTACGTGTAGCCCCCACATTGCAATAGCCGTCCGGCTGATGTAAGGCGATATCTCATTTAAAAAAAATAATAATAATGTACAAGAATTTAAAAAGGATATTGCCTAATGCATTCAAAAATGGGCTTACTTCCGCTGGGGTCCTTACATATGCAAATTACAATCACATCTTACTGTACTCACCTTCAACAAACACATCCCTTGAAAAAACACCTCCTGATGTGAGTGAACTGTCAACAGATAAGACAATTTTATTAATGTGTAGAACGTTTTTATTACATTCTTTTCGTGTCCAATTGAAATCACTGTGACCAAGACGAGGCCAGGAGGGAAAACAGTCAGAGCCTTTTCTTGTGTAATGAAAATCAGTTACGATACTGCCAATGCACACAGGGAACAAGACCAAGATGGTTGCAACATGATTAAAGGTATTATACAGGTTTGGTGAGGATTTAAAAAAAATAATAATCATCTTTAATTTTAGTCTGAAACCTTACCGATTATGAAGTTCATACTAGAACCATTTTTTCTGCGAAATATTTCTCTCTGAAGAGAAGTCATGTTCTGAAAACTGTATCTAAATACTTTTAAAAAAACGCAACAGCTGATTTTGGTTGTTACAACAAAAATTAAGGACAATGTGTTTACATGCTGGACATTAAGGACAATGTGTTTACATACTGGACATTAAGGACAATGTGTTTACATACTGGACATTAAGGACAATGTGTTTACATACTGGACATTAAGGACAATGTGTTTACATACTGGACATTAAGGACAATGTGTTTACATGCTGGACATTAAGGACAATGTGTTTACATGCTGGACATTAAGGACAATGTGTTTACATACTGGACATTAAGGACAATGTGTTTACATACTGGACATTAAGGACAATGTGTTTACATACTGAACATTAAGGACAATGTGTTTACATGCTGGACATTAAGGACAATGTGTTTACAGGCTGGACATTAAGGACAATGTGTTTACAGGCTGGACATTAAGGACAGTGTGTTTACATACTGGACATTAAGGACAATGTGTTTACATACTGGACATTAAGGACAATGTGTTTACATACTGGACATTAAGGACAATGTGTTTACATACTGAACATTAAGGACAATGTGTTTACATGCTGGACATTAAGGACAATGTGTTTACATACTGAACATTAAGGACAATGTGTTTACATACTGAACATTAAGGACAATGTGTTTACATACTGAACATTAAGGACAATGTGTTTACATACTGGACATTAAGGACAGTGTGTTTACATACTGAACATTAAGGACAATGTGTTTACATGCTGGACATTAAGGACAATGTGTTTACATACTGGACATTAAGGACAATGTGTTTACATGCTGGACATTAAGGACAATGTGTTTACATACTGGACATTAAGGACAATGTGTTTACATACTGAACATTAAGGACAATGTGTTTACATACTGGACATTAAGGACAATGTGTTTACATACTGGACATTAAGGACAATGTGTTTACATACTGGACATTAAGGACAATGTGTTTACATACTGGACATTAAGGACAATGTGTTTACATACTGGACATTAAGGACAATGTGTTTACATACTGGACATTAAGGACAATGTGTTTACATACTGAACATTAAGGACAATGTGTTTACATACTGAACATTAAGGACAATGTGTTTACATACTGAACATTAAGGACAATGTGTTTACATACTGGACATTAAGGACAGTGTGTTTACATACTGAACATTAAGGACAATGTGTTTACATGCTGGACATTAAGGACAATGTGTTTACATACTGGACATTAAGGACAATGTGTTTACATGCTGGACATTAAGGACAATGTGTTTACATACTGGACATTAAGGACAATGTGTTTACATACTGAACATTAAGGACAATGTGTTTACATACTGGACATTAAGGACAATGTGTTTACATACTGGACATTAAGGACAATGTGTTTACATACTGGACATTAAGGACAATGTGTTTACATACTGGACATTAAGGACAATGTGTTTACATACTGGACATTAAGGACAATGTGTTTACATACTGGACATTAAGGACAATGTGTTTACATACTGGACATTAAGGACAATGTGTTTACATACTGGACATTAAGGACAATGTGTTTACATGCTGGACATTAAGGACAATGTGTTTACATGCTGGACATTAAGGACAATGTGTTTACATACTGGACATTAAGGACAATGTGTTTACATACTGGACATTAAGGACAATGTGTTTACATACTGGACATTAAGGACAATGTGTTTACATACTGGACATTAAGGACAATGTGTTTACATACTGGACATTAAGGACAATGTGTTTACATACTGGACATTAAGGACAATGTGTTTACATGCTGGACATTAAGGACAATGTGTTTACATGCTGGACATTAAGGACAATGTGTTTACATGCTGGACATTAAGGACAATGTGTTTACATACTGGACATTAAGGACAATGTGTTTACATACTGAACATTAAGGACAATGTGTTTACATGCTGGACATTAAGGACAATGTGTTTACAGGCTGGACATTAAGGACAATGTGTTTACAGGCTGGACATTAAGGACAGTGTGTTTACATACTGGACATTAAGGACAATGTGTTTACATACTGGACATTAAGGACAATGTGTTTACATACTGGACATTAAGGACAATGTGTTTACATACTGAACATTAAGGACAATGTGTTTACATGCTGGACATTAAGGACAATGTGTTTACATACTGAACATTAAGGACAATGTGTTTACATACTGAACATTAAGGACAATGTGTTTACATACTGAACATTAAGGACAATGTGTTTACATACTGGACATTAAGGACAGTGTGTTTACATACTGAACATTAAGGACAATGTGTTTACATGCTGGACATTAAGGACAATGTGTTTACATACTGGACATTAAGGACAATGTGTTTACATGCTGGACATTAAGGACAATGTGTTTACATACTGGACATTAAGGACAGTGTGTTTACATACTGGACATTAAGGACAATGTGTTTACATGCTGGACATTAAGGACAATGTGTTTACATACTGAACATTAAGGACAATGTGTTTACATACTGAACATTAAGGACAATGTGTTTACATACTGGACATTAAGGACAGTGTGTTTACATACTGAACATTAAGGACAATGTGTTTACATGCTGGACATTAAGGACAATGTGTTTACATACTGAACATTAAGGACAATGTGTTTACATACTGAACATTAAGGACAATGTGTTTACATACTGAACATTAAGGACAATGTGTTTACATACTGGACATTAAGGACAGTGTGTTTACATACTGGACATTAAGGACAATGTGTTTACATGCTGGACATTAAGGACAATGTGTTTACATGCTGAACATTAAGGACAATGTGTTTACATACTGAACATTAAGGACAATGTGTTTACATACTGAACATTAAGGACAATGTGTTTACATGCTGGACATTAAGGACAATGTGTTTACATACTGGACATTAAGGACAATGTGTTTACATGCTGGACATTAAGGACAATGTGTTTACATACTGGACATTAAGGACAGTGTGTTTACATACTGGACATTAAGGACAATGTGTTTACATGCTGGACATTAAGGACAATGTGTTTACATACTGAACATTAAGGACAATGTGTTTACATACTGAACATTAAGGACAATGTGTTTACATACTGGACATTAAGGACAGTGTGTTTACATACTGAACATTAAGGACAATGTGTTTACATGCTGGACATTAAGGACAATGTGTTTACATACTGGACATTAAGGACAATGTGTTTACATGCTGGACATTAAGGACAATGTGTTTACATGCTGAACATTAAGGACAATGTGTTTACATGCTGGACATTAAGGACAATGTGTTTACATACTGGACATTAAGGACAGTGTGTTTACATACTGGACATTAAGGACAATGTGTTTACTTGCTGAACATTAAGGACAATGTGTTTACATGCTGGACATTAAGGACAATGTGTTTACATACTGGACATTAAGGACAATGTGTTTACATACTGAACATTAAGGACAATGTGTTTACATACTGGACATTAAGGACAGTGTGTTTACATACTGGACATTAAGGACAATGTGTTTACTTGCTGAACATTAAGGACAATGTGTTTACATACTGGACATTAAGGACAGTGTGTTTACATACTGGACATTAAGGACAATGTGTTTACATACTGGACATTAAGGACAATGTGTTTACATACTGGACATTAAGGACAGTGTGTTTACATACTGGACATTAAGGACAATGTGTTTACTTGCTGAACATTAAGGACAATGTGTTTACATGCTGGACATTAAGGACAATGTGTTTACACACTGGACATTAAGGACAATGTGTTTACATACTGAACATTAAGGACAATGTGTTTACATGCTGGACATTAAGGACAATGTGTTTACATACTGGACATTAAGGACAGTGTGTTTACATACTGGACATTAAGGACAATGTGTTTACTTGCTGAACATTAAGGACAATGTGTTTACATACTGAACATTAAGGACAATGTGTTTACATGCTGAACATTAAGGACAATGTGTTTACATACTGAACATTAAGGACAATGTGTTTACATACTGAACATTAAGGACAATGTGTTTACATACTGAACATTAAGGACAATGTGTTTACATACTGGACATTAAGGACAATGTGTTTACATACTGGACATTAAGGACAATGTGTTTACATACTGGACATTAAGGACAATGTGTTTACATACTGGACATTAAGGACAATGTGTTTACATACTGGACATTAAGGACAATGTGTTTACATACTGGACATTAAGGACAATGTGTTTACATGCTGAAAATTGTGCGGTTTTTCACTGTTTTCTCCTGACTCGCACAACAGATTAAGCCCAAATTGTTACAGGTTTGTTATTTCATGTATGGCTGATCACACAAAACATGAACACTGTCTGCGACTAGTGTCAGCTCTACCAATCCTGTTGGATACATTTAAGCTTTATTGCAAATAAATTGTTAACTTTTTCAAATTAATACTTCCTTTTACTCCTTTTTGGAAAATGAAATTGTTACAATCACAGGTGTGCCAACATTTGCATCTTGCAATCTGGGAGATTTTGTTCCCAAATCAAGGAGATATTTAGAATCACATTCAACATTAAAGGGACAAAGTTTCCATAATCAAAGAGATTTTCAAATTTGTTCATGGAAAGATTAGTTTATTTTCAGGGAACTTTCTGCAGAGTCAGGGAGAGTTGGCAGCTCTGCAATCAATTGATACTTTGTTTTCATATCCCAAATCAATATTTTATTGATATTAAAGCTGTACTTACTCATCCTTTCCTGGTCTTATCTTGACTTCATAAATTGCATAGACTGGCTTATGGTCTGATGTTTTAATGCTATTGCTTGCGTTGTACAATACATTGTGTATCTGATCTGATCTTCGACTCTTACAAAGTACTCGGTCCTGAAATCAAAATAAGTTGATCATAATGACCTTTGACATGAAAACCAAGCATTGAGCAAATCCGAGTGCACACATTTAGTCACCCTGTGGTTGACCACTGACGAGCAGTGTTGCCAAGTATGTAGTGCATCAAGCTAAATCAATCACAAGAACCATCTATGCCCTCACAGGTACCCAGTTAACCCTGGGTGAAGAGAAGCTTTTTAACACCCGGTTCAGACAGGCGCTCTAGACTCGCGCCGAACCAAATAGATTAGGAGCGACTCTAGGTCGACCCAATTAAATTTTGGTTTCAGACAGGCGAACTTAACAAAACATTTACATTAGGTTCGGCTCATGACAAGATCAACGTCTGAAACCAAGGCGCTTTCGACTTTCGACTTCTTTCGACTTCTGCAAGTCCAGTCGCTCCTAACTGTTTCAGACGTCAAATTTTTTATGTACTTAATTCAATAATTTGGTTCGGCGTGACTCTAGAGCGCCTGTCTGAACCGGGTGTTAGTTAAGTGTCTTGCTCAAGGACACAAGTGTCCTGACCAGGATTCGAACCCACACACTGATGACTTGGCCACCAGAACGTGAGTTTGATGCGCCGCACCATTCAAACACATTGCACCGAGCAGAGGCTGGGAGATGAAACAAGTCCTTTTGGGTTTCATTGGTCTCAGTTTTCATTACTGCTAATGGATACAAGGTACGTACAGACTTAAAGGCAGGATGTACTTTTGGTAATTAATCCACAAGTTAATGGCCATTAAAACTTACTTGGTAAAGAGCACTGGAGAGCTGTTGATATTACACAACATTGTTAGAAACAACCCTCTTTGAATAGCTGAGAAAGGCTTCAAGCATGAAGCATTTCTCTGGCATCTGAAAGCACATAATTCTAGGCAACAAGGGTGGTTTTTTCTTTCATTATTTCCCGGCAACTGTGATGAACAATTGAGCCCAAATTTTTAAAGGTTTGTTATTTCATGTATATGTTGGGAACACACGAAGTGAAGACACTAGTCTTTGACATTTACCAAAAGTATACCCTCTCTTTAATACTCTTTAATTGTATAGGATGGAACTCTTAGCGGATGTGTCACACACATTGCCACCATTGTTGTACTTGTAGGTGGACAAGAACCAAAAAGTCTGACTCCTAAAGGGTATCATTTGACTCGGTACTTATTATTACTAATGGATACAGGGTACATGACCGACTTGATACTTACTGTGTAGGATGGAACTCTAGCTTTGGCCGATGTGTCATACACATCGCCACCGATGTCGTACTTGTAGGTGGGTAGGAACTTTATCTCCCCTTCATGGAACCCTTGGAAAACCATATCTAGAACAAACAATGGACTAGTGTCAATCTTACACAAGGTTTACAGAATAATTTAACACATAATCTAAACAATCATTAAAGGCACTGAACACGTTTGGTAATTATCAAAGACCAGTATTCTCACTTAGTGTATCCAAAAATGAGCATAAAATAACAAACCTGTGAAAATTTGGACTCAATTGGTCATCGAAGTTGCAAGAAAATAATGAAAGAAAAAACGCCCTTGTTGCACAAATTTGTGTGCTTTCAGATGCCTGAAAAAGGCTTCAGGCCTGAAGTCTTTTTCAGATTAAAATATTTTAGTGAGAAATTACCTCTTTCTCAAAACCTACGTTACTTCAGAGGGAGTCGTTTCTCAAAATGTTTTATACTATCAACAGCTCTCCATTGCTCGTTACCAAGTAAGTTTTTATGCTAATATATATTTTGAGTAATTACCAAACGTGTACAGTGCCTTTAAATTGTGTTGTTTTCTATTTTTGTACATTCTCTGAAAAAACCTGGGTCATATTTCATAGAGCTGCTTAAGCAGCTAATATTGCTTAGAAATGTTCTGCTTAGCAAAATCAAGCAGGATACCAGCCACAATTAGTACATGTGGAATGGTATTTTGGCTGGTAACCATATTCTGGTAAGCACGATTTTATTGTGCTTAGCTCCTTTTTGTGCTGAAGCAGCTCTATGAAATTGGACCCTGAAAACATGGTTGCTCATCTAGCGCAGAGTGCAGAGACATCATGTAAATGAGCTCTCTGTGCAAGCTGTGGTGGTTCTAGGAAGAACCGATGGTTCCAACAAGAACCTTTGGTTCTCAGAACCACCAGCTGGGCCCAATTTCATAGAGCTGCTTAAGCACAAAAAGTAGCCAAGCACAACAAAATTTCGCTTACCAGAATAAGGTTACCAGCCAAACTACCATGTCTCATGTACAATTTGTGACTGGTATCCTGCTCATTTCCGCTTAGCAGACAATTGTTAAGCAAACATTTTGGGGCCCAGAGCTCCAAAGAGTTTGGAGAGAGTTTGTTTAAATGGTGTCTCCGCAAACCTCACTCAACTGTATTCCCATCTTGCAGAGTTTTAATTCCTATCCAGGGCTCCTCTTGATAAATCTTCACAAATACCTCTTGTACCACCCTGTCATAGAGTCATTCAGTGATACATATATATCTCAGACATGATATATACTTGGCTCTTCGAAAAAAGGTGGGCCAACTTTATTTGAGTACAAAGGCTGATCTACACGCACATATGATATAGATTTTTTTTTTTACTTTTCATGCTATATCAATTTTGCTGATTTTTCTGAGGGCCAACAAATCAGAAATCAGACTAAAGTGTATCTTTAAACTTCTTACTTTTCTCCATGCTTTTCTTCAGTTGATCATGTTGAAAGAGGATGTGATAGTCATTACTTTTCCCGTCTCGTAGCTTCCCCGCCCAGTTCTCGACCTTGGCTCTGGTCTCAACAAGACGAAAGTTGAAATCTCCACACCAAAAGATGCAGTCAAATCGTGTTGTGACATCGGCTACAAGTAGAACAAAATACAATCAGATCTTCATTCAAACGTGTTTATTTCTCTCCAAGTGGTGTTCTCATAATGATCATCTGTCAATCAGGTTGGTTCAGAGCTTTCTTCCCTGCCTTTCACCTCTGTAATCCCGCTTAAAATCCCGAATGCCTTTCAGTCCTTACCTGATTTAGTCCTGACCTGACTGTGCAAGTCTACGCTTGTGTGATACAGATATCTCTTCTCCAGTGTTGCCATACTGGCGACTGCGTTAACAAAGCGAGCTTTGCCAATCAAGATTATACCCGACTGCGTGGGTTTCCCCTATTTTGAGTTTTCCTCCCACATCTAAAACTGACATTTCTTCACAACTTGCCCTACAAAGGTATCTTCAGGCCTACATGTTACAGTGACAGTCGCTTTTGAGGTTCACTCGAGTTCATTACCAGAAAGATATTAAAGATTAACATCAACAATGTCTTTTTCCCAACAACAAAATTCATCACATTTCATGACATGACACGTTTGCCCCATTAGAAAATTTGGGCTGTTGAATAATGCACTTTTGCTTGCCAAGTCTTCCCCAGGGTAAACAAACTCCCCACTGCGTAAATCCTAATAAGACATTTGGCAATTAAGCACCACTTGACCAGAAAGTGATCATGTCCATTGCACTGATCTGATTAACAGCAAGAGGGTAAATCAGTTTTGAATGCATGATTTGGGTTGATATTTTGCATAACTTCCTTGCAAGGCAAGTAGATTTAGAAGACAGCATACTAGACTTACTATTAAGGTTATTATATTTCCTTGTTGGTGGTACTTTAACTGGCAGTTGAAGCTCTCTAATGATCTTCTGATAGTCAGCGATCCGCTCTTTATTCTGCTCATCACCAGCTGTGTACAATCAGAGTGAAATAATCACAATGCCATGACAGAAAACCATATATTTTGAAAAGAAATATTCTTTGAAAAGTGAAAAGGTGTATACAAAAAATTCCTTAACATGTACCATGCCGATATGGGGACAGGGGGTAACCCCCCCCCCCCCAATATTCCCATACTTTAACAAACTTGTAAAGAAGTACCCCTTAAAATGATCTAAGAATTCCCAAGAATGTCTACTGTTTTGTAGTTTAATAAGTATTTGTGGTAATGTAATACAGTACGATCCTTGTGCTATTTTAACTGATTATTCAACCTATGTATTTGAAGTTACATGGGTCTTTGGTTGGGCTCAATGAGCGTACCTGTTTGGGGCTCACGCTTATAAGCTTTGCTTCTTAGTGAGCTCCCCTGCAGTTTCCCCAAAGTGTATTTATATCAACCTGGCTTAACTATCTTATTATTGAAACATGTACATATATATTATTGCCTGTATAAGATTTGATACTGTGGAAATAAAACAAACCTTGAAACCTTGAAGATTCCAAGCCCACAATGAAGACACAATAAAGGGGGATACCCTAATGTCGCATATCAAGCACCAAATACCAATTAGTCTTAATTGTAATATCAAACTTTGCCTCTTTCCTTGCCTGTCTCTTTGAAATAAAGTACAAATTTGTATTTTTTTTTCATTGGTTATTTAGAAATGTTACCAGAAATGAATGACAGAGTTGCCTGGTGAGACATTGTGGATTCAATCTCGACTGAGGCCAAAGGACGATGATGATGATTTAGTCTATAATTACCTGCAAAATGTGAATTGATGAACAAGAACGATGTGCCAAAGAAGGTGAAGCCCAGAGCTACTGCACCCTGCATATAACCACAGAAGAAATAAATATCAAAAGATCATAATCCCCAAGTTAATGGTACATATATGCATCTAATATTGACATATTGTTGCATCAACAATAAGTCAAGGAGCATTTCAGCTTACACAGAAATTAAAGTTCTTAACAAAGAAACTTATTAAATTAATTTATTTATTTATCATACCTTGGTTTTAATCATAGAGAATGCTCTTGTAGACACTGTATCTTCCTCAACAGCTGTCAAATTAAATAAGGAATTATCAAAGTCAGTTATTTGTGGAGATTATACAACAATTATGAACTCTCACGCACTTACTGCATGCGCACGCCCTCCCTCCCTCCGTAGAATGGAGAGAGGGTGTGCGCGTGCGGTGACTGGTTAAAGTTCATAATTCCATGTACAGCCACAGGCCTGCTTTGATCATGACGACACAGCCCCTTCAAACAAGTTAAAGTGAAAAATGTCTAAATCTCATATCGTCTTCCACGAGACAATCATTTCTAAACAGTCAGTTAAAGAAGAGACTTGATTTAATTTGATTTGATTTGAATCGGTTTATTAGGAAACATTCCATCGCGGCCAAGGGCAGAATTGCGAAAATCTTTAACAGTATAAAAAACAAATTATTAACAACCAAATAATCGTACAAGAATGCAGATAAATAAACATGATGTATCAACAGCATGCATACACAGAAATTTGAAAAAGAGGGGGGTATGTTTTTCAACAATGCTCTTATTGGTTAGGGATACTGTTTAGCAGCCGAACTAAGTAAGGGACTGCGCTCTTTTTGTAGCGCTCTGTTCTCATGTCTAGAAAGTGACGTTTTCATAAACTAAAGCCTTTAAGATGTTTGATATACCTGAGCAGAACCAGATGAGGTCCCGTCTGATGAAGATAAGAAGTCGTAAGACACCATACGTGGCTGATTGAAGAAGAACATGAGATGGACCCAGTGTCTCTTGAAGACGGACCTCCCATTCTTGGCTAGTATCAAATCAAGATCAGGAAATATTTCAAAATACATCAAGTATCTATATGATGACTTGCAATCAACTGTTATTATAATTACAATGCTGAAATGACTTGGCTAGTCTAGCATCGAAAAAACACCTGGGACTGATAGGAAGATAACATAATTATGTTACAGCATTTGAAGTGGTCGTCTGTGGCATTGTGATGTTAGGCGATCTCTCATTAAAAAACCTTGATACAAAAATACATGTAAAAACTAATTAGTAACTTCATTCCCCCCCCCCCACAAAAAACCCCAAGACACACACACACAAGTGTGTAACAGCCTGCAATCGTGGACCCTCCTTTGTTCAACTCTTTGTGATAGCAACCGTGGACCACAATGCTTTCCTTTGTGATAGCAACCGTGGACCTATTGTCCTCTTTTGTTACAGGTCCCTGGTTTGAATGTGGTTACCTACTCACACACACACCTTGTGGGGTCCCACATTCTCAAAAATGCATCCTTGTGGAGCACTCTTTTGTTCTTTCCTTTTTCCCTGCACTTAACAGTTTCCCATAGACTTTGTACACAAATTTCCTTGTGGAGCACCCCGGTGTCACAGAGTTATGTGAATTTGTTAAGAATTACTCAGTTTCCTAAGTTTCTTCATGTAAATAATGTTGTTATCAAAGAGTAACAAGAATTTAAAGGGTGATGGCCAAAGCGCCTCACATGACGTAGCAATTCCTTTGATTTTATACAAGTTTTGTTACGGTATAAGGTTACCAAACTTTCTAGAGATTTAAAGGTTCTGATTGGTCAATATGGAATCGTGACGATAGTTCTTTTGAGGTTTGGAATGTGGGATAGTCACGAGATCTGGTCGTAGGAATTTGTAGGGCTAATTTTGTGGGAGTAAATTACTAGGTGTGGCAGTATTCGTCTGAGATTCCCGAGGAGAGGACCGTTTGTCAGCCTCGACGATTTGATATATTACTGAGTTATTGAGAACTCCTTAAAGTAATTTAGCAGCATGATATTAAAGAGTTATTGAGAACTCTTAAGTCTGTAGACAAGTTTTCGCTGCTAGAGTTTGACGTCTGCCGAAGTAATGCTCACGAGAGTACGAGACTCGCCAGACAGTAAAACATAAAACCAGGATCGTCAGAACGACCTGTAAGTAGTTAATTAATTATACTTTCTATCAAGAAGATTGTTGTAATATGTTTAAGACCGAGTTTTTCTTATGTAATTGTGGAGCCAATTTTCAATAGTAAGAGTTTGATTTATTGTTTGGCTTGAGAGAAGTGAAAATTCAAACAACATGACATGTGGTGTATATGAAATATTGATTTGCGGTAACAATGGCAGTGTACTTTCAAACCGGCCTAACGTAAAGCATATACTGTGATTCTGCTATAAGCTAATTTATTTAGTTTAAATGTACAATTGGGTTTATTTGATAATTCCAGGGTTTTCCCGCAAGGGTTAAGACACTTTTGAAGTTGATGTGATGTTGGAGGGGTGACTTGCGGTGGGACAAAGCAAGACCCAAAGAGAGCCCTAACATCTCCGACGGGGACTGTATAAAGAGAGCTAGAGAGAGACACACACACACCCACATACCCAGACTACTTAAAACTACACCACCGGAACCGCCGATATTAGGTTACTCCTGAACTTAATGTTTAATATTCTTATTTTTGTGAAACTTCAAACTATGTTATTGTAAATAAATGTGTACATTCTTGTAAATATCAATCTGTTTCCTTTGAATCTGATTCTGTGTATAAACAACTACCGAAGGTCATGGCCGCCGAGGTCGGGAAACGACGCGGGGCGTGACACCCGGTCTTAACAAATTCCACGTGGAGACCTTTTGTTTTCCCTTTTTTGTTTTTTCCTTGCCATCCATCTCAGCAAAGCTCATCAGCTCAGGTAAAGAAATCACAGGGCAATTAGATAAAGGGCAACCCATCTTCCCAATGTCAGGCCATTCATACTTTCACTGTAAGTCGTTATTCGTCTTGTTTTAAAGTCTGAAGGAAATTGTCCACATCTGGTGGCCGATAATTACACTGGTGTTGCTTAGTAACAGTTGCTAGGTATTTCAATACATTGGCTACTCATAAACATTATTGGTTTGTCAACATGAATAACTTCAGATACATGTACTGTAATCTTCGGAATATAGGCCGCCCGCGTTATAAGCCGCTATGCCAAGAATTTGTCAAAACAAGATTTATGCGTCAGTGTATAAGCCGCCCGGCGTATAAGCCGCAGTAAGGACCGCACGCACAGGGGGGCCGTACGTGTTGGCGGTCCTTTGTGGTGATGTACAGTGACTAGCGGACGGCACAACAGTCTCTGTACATCGCCACAAAGTGCGTCTTGCGTTGCATTAAAGTAAAAATGTACTGAAGTTAACATGTATCGATCGTTATTGAAATAATTTATGAGAATGGTCTGCAGTTAAGTGGGTCTATTTTCTTTTCGTAAATTTTGAATGGTGATATATTTTGGGGTAAATATTGCCGAGATCTCGATATTCGCGTGAAGTTTTTTCGAACGCGGAAAAACGGTTTTACACCGCAGGGAGGCCGGGGAAGTGAGCAATTATAAACAAACAAGACTTGACTGTTTGATAAACTGCTGAGGTAAAATCACTGAATTTAATATTCATATTCCATGACAACAGAACGTCTTTACATTTTTATGTGCCCTTTTTCACTAGTTCCGACTCAATTAATTAATGGTTTTTACCTCCACAATTGAAGGAACGTTGCGCGCGATCTCTGAAGCTAGTGCATCGCTTTTTATTCTTATACACGTGCACGTGACGTTTCATAGTCTTGGTTCGTGACTACACAAATGGAGCGTCTTGGTCGTGGTGTGGTAGCGGTTACGGGAATGATAGCGCCCTCGTGGGGTGTTAGCGGTTTAGAGAGCGGTTAGGTTTTCGTGACTACACAACTGGAGCGTGTTGGAACCGAGACTAGACGTTTCCAGAACACATGGTGATTTCTCACTAAGGGAATTTCCCTTGCACCCTCACTCCCACGGATACATGCCGTTTCTTCATCCCCTGATAATAAAGTATAGCAAAGAGCAAGCACATCCGCGGGGTCAAGGTGATGAATACTATGGGATGGCAGTGGGATGGCAGTGGGATGGTAAGCGGCCTGTGGGAAGTACATTCGTGCTCTGAAAATTATGAAGACCGACAACCATGGCTAGAACAACTTAACTACTGAATGGCTAACGATTACGGTAGCATTCGTCAACACATTGATTGGAAGAATGACTGATAGTGATAAATTAAAGGTTCATAGATGTTTCAACTCTTGTCAGAAATTGTCATCATTTCATAAAAATAAGTAAGAATCAATTTTAAAGGAAATCTTATAAACTGCACTATTTTGTTTTATTTTGTTACAGGCAGGGTATACTTTTGGTAATTGTCAAAGACCAGTATCCTCACTTGGTGTATCCCAACATATGCATAAAATAACAAACCTGTGAAATTTTGGGCTCAATTGGTCATCAAAGTTGCCAGAAAATAATGAAAGAAATAACACCCTTGTTGCGTAGAATTGTGTGCTTTGAGATGCCCGAGAAAGGCTTCATGCCTGAAGCCTTTCTTCAGATTCAAGCTTGTTGGTGAAAAATTACCTCTATCTCTAAAACTACATTACTTTAAAGGGGGTCGTTTCTAACAATGTTTCATAATCTCAACAGCTCTCCTGTGCTCTTTTAGTACACCCTGCCTTTAAATGTAAAAGCATAGAGTGTAAATATTTTAAATGTAGTCTTACCCATCAGATACTGATTCTTGAGTTCCAATCACATAAATGTCTTGAACTAAAACACAATCCTCTGGTAGGAGAAACTCCTCTAAGTTCTCTGGTAAAATCTGAAACACGTTAAGAATAAATTTCAAATAAAAAATGAAACATTAATGTAAGTCTGTGTGTATAGCATTCCAAGATTTCTGTTAAAGGCTAGGTATACCTTTGGTTTTTGGATCCCATCGATTGGTTTAATCCTGTATAAATGTCTATACAATAAAAGCAACCTGTGAAAATTTTATTTCAAAAGGTGGTAGCGTTTTTTACTTTTTTGAGACATCACCGAAAATCTGGACCAGTTATGGATTATGTCCACGCAGGATAATCCCTAATTGGAATACACAGTCTGAGAAACACTTCATGCAGAAATATTTCTCAATTTGAAAAGTTTTTAATCCCTCTCTCTAAAACCACATTCCTTTGAAGGGAATAGTTTCTCAAAAGGTTGTCAATATGAACAGCTGTTGTGCTTCTTACCAAGTAAGTTTTTACAGGCATTAACACTGGTCAAGGACCTGGTATTCAGCTGAAACTTTCACATGTGACTTTTATTGTATTTTTTTTTTATAATTTTGCCTATAAATTAGCATTATGTTGACAAAAAAACCAATATATGATCCTACCTTTCAAGAGATGTGAAAAAAATAAAAAATAAAAATTCAAACCATAAATTAAAATGTCCCTATGTATAATTAAATGTATTAAATCAATATACACTCTGTAGTATTACAAGGTATTTGTACTACAATGTAAGAACATTTATCACTGGATTCCACTTCAATAAAAATGATGACCATACTTTTTCCAAAACGAATTACCTGTACTCTATTGAATCCACTCTTGCAGTGCTTTCATGCTCTTATGTAAAAAATATTGTTTATTGAACATTTAAGTGTCTTCACGATCGAATACAGAGTGCGAGTCATGATTGCCATGACAACACAGAGTACATTGCTATTGACTTCCGACCTTCTGATGCATCTATTGTATTGATCATAATGGATGTACCATCATGGATTGTGATAAGTATTTAGAGATTAAAAGCAATTATAAAACTGCTGTGTCTTTTAACAACCAAACACAAAATACACTCAAGTCGTCTCTGCACATCGCAATAAAAGCGCATCTCTCTACTGGAATCTATAAATAATCCAACTACATTATATTTTATGCGCTACTGGCATCAGAAAAGCACGATGGCCATTAGTATAGCATCCTTGGGGCTACATCAAAGTTGTACAAAAATAATGAAAAACAAACAAAGACACCCTTGTTGCATAAAATTGTGTGCTTTCAGATGCCTGAGAAAGATTTTATGCTTGAAGCCTTTCTCGGATTCAAAATTTTCAGTGACAAATTTCCTCTTTCTCTAAAACTACATTACTTCAAAGGGGGTTGTTTCTAACAATGTTTTATAATATCAACAGCTCTCCAGTGCTCTTTACAAAGCAAGTTTGAATGGTCATTAATTTGTGGAGTAATTACCAAAAGTACACCCTGCCTTGAAGTCGAATATTGTGAAAATGCTTGACAAAAGATCTGAGAAAAAATAAAAAAATAAAAACCACACAAAGAAAGACAGAAACGCCATTATAACTAAAAGATTGCTAACTATATGACAGTATCAACTCCATATAGTTTGCATGAAAACACTTTCTCAAAACTTGTCTTTTTTTATGGAACCTATAAAATTTATGAAGGTGATTGTATTTTACCTTTCCTTCGCACATATTCCACGTTGTTATGAAGATTTTGACTTTCCTATCAGGGAAGAATCTCTCCAATTCCTCCTTACTCATCAAAGATCCAGAGGTACTTGTTCCTCCACTTAAGTAACTCCTGAGTAGTCGGAAAAAAAACATTTTACCAAAAGGGCTTGCATAGAGGGAAAATTGATTAAATTATTTACATGGCAAAGATCGTGGGGACGATTACCATCGGAGTAATATGTCTGAAGATTTTTTTCGTAGGATTTTTTTTGTAAAACCAAATAATACTCTCCGATGCAAATTTAACATCAATTGATTTACATGTCTTTTTATAGCATTGCTTCAACATTCTGAGTATCAAGGGTTTTTTGTTTTGTGTTAATCTTGCTCTTGTTCCGTTTCTTTTGAGGCCTTTCACTTTAAACACAAGGAAAATCTCAGTCTTCAGGTCTAGTATGAAATAATAAATTGCTTACTTGTGTCTGGCACTTCTCGTTGTTATTGTAGACAGCGCACCTGTTGACATGAAGGAGCGATTTGTATCCGAAAAGTAGACGTTACTTCCGAAGGTTGGTTCAGACATGGCAACCGAGTTATCAACGTCGTCTCCATAGGATTTCTTAGACATTGAGACAAGTGATGCTGATTTGGGAGATGGTTCAACAATTACAGGGGCTGGACGGTTATTCTCTGACTTCGCAGTCTGGTCAACAGATTTCAGATCAGTCATTAATGTTTTCTCCTTATTGAACTCTTGGATCGTCATACTTGAGATGTTCTCATTTAGAGACTGGTTGTAATTCAACAAAGTTTCATCTTCACTTAATTGATTCAACTCGGCAGCAAACTCTTCCGACGTTAATTGTTTCATAGGTGTCTCTTCAGTATGTAAAGTAGTTGGCAAGATAACTTCCTCGACTTCTTTATCAGCGAAGGTGCTTATAACAACATCTTCATCGTCATCTGAACTTGGTATCGTAGATTTATGATTCATTTCAGTGTTTGTGTTTGTCTTCGTTGGTGTCAAGGCCGAGATTGGAGACATCAATTTAGAGACGTCAGTGAGGGAACTTATGCTACTTGATATTTCCACAGAGTCACTCTGTCCATCTGCTGAAATCCTTGTCAGAGCCTCAGTAGATGCTGCATCCAGTTTGTTTTCATGGATGTTTCTCTTTGCGCTGTTATCTGGCATGACAAAATCTTCCGAGTCCGAATCTGCATCAATATCTTCAGGTATTTCTTCTGAGATCTCTTCAGACAGTTTACTTGACAATAAATTCTCACAACTCTCTGGAATAACTCTTTCTGTTTTGCAGCTTTCATTATATTCTGGTGGTTTCTCAACTGATGGTTCATTATTCCTCAACTGTCTGAAACCAGTTCTATTATTTTGTTCCATGTGAACCGGTGGTAACATTGACACCCGCTCCGTAGAATCAAAAACAGGAACCAAATTTCTGAAATTAAACTCATTTTCTTTTGCTTTATGCTCACTACTTTCGGACTGCTCCATCTGCTTCTTAGATATGCGCATTTCTGCTGCGTTATATCCCATCAAACTCTCGTCATGAAATCTGCGGGGTCTCACTTTTGGTGATGGGAATCTTTGTGCCTTGAGCGCACTACTGCTGTCCTGTTCATCTTTCCAACTAGTATCTGTGTTTCCATTTTTGTAGGAATCCTTGACGATAGTCCCTCCATCATGGGGTGGTACTCTGGTGAGTCTTTTAAAAGGTGAAGGACGACTTTCCAATTCACTTTGGTTATCCTTCGCTCTGACTTGTCCCCCAACTTCCATGCCACCAAGATTTCCATCTTCAGGCCTTAAACGACGAGGTTTGATACGAGGGGAAGGTGAAGGTTTCTTATTAAGTAAATCACGATCTCTTGTTAGAATTGATGAGATTTCTTCTTGTCCGTCTTGAACTCTTTGTACAGTTGTTTCATGGCTTTGGTCTAGAGTATCTTTTGTTTTACCATTGACTTGTTTGACTGGTTTGAATTCACTCAGATCCTTTGAAATTTCATCAATGGTTGGGGTAGAAGGAAGTCCATCGATGTGTTGGTGAATCTCAGTCGGCTTCTTCAATTTTCTGCTCAAAGACAAAACAAACATAACCCATTTACAATCACTATTTGTTTTACATGAAGGCATAATTTGTATGTATTTAGGTATCTGTAAATACAATGCAGGTTATGTGATTTGAATGTTATTAAACATTTTTCAGAATTATCTTAATTGTCATCCGGTATCTGTATTTATTTAGTTTGACAATTTCCAAATTCTGACAAAATACTTTAAAAACTCTAAAACTTGTTTGTGCTGCAAGTTCTAGCAATATTTGAACAATTTAGCTTATAATCATTTGGGCTTTTTCTTCAACAGCTATTTGGGATATTGTATAATTTTGATGGTCCACACAAGATTAGTACCAAATATGAGGTGGGTAAGGTTTTAATTTTATTTCATTTCATTTATTCTGGTTGTAAAGCCAATGACTCTCATAAAAGCAAACATCACTATACTAGCCAACTAAGCCACGAACCCCATGGAGAGAAGACAAAAAAGGAAGTTTCAGTTTTAGATGAGGGAGGAAAACCCTAGAGAATGATTCCAGGGAAAACCCTCGCAATCAGGCAGGGACTCAAACCGGGATCCCTGAGGTGGAAGGTGAGGAAAGGCACCACTACACCAACCCAAGCGCCCACACCAACCTGAGGTTGTCAGGAAATATTTTTGCAGTCCACAAATTCTTGAATAAAATGCTGCCTTAAATTTGTTATACCAGTAACAATTGCATTGTACTAATAAATTAGAACAAAGGTTACCTCAAGCGACTAAGTGTGCTTGATTTCTTCTTCCTTGACTGGTGGCCTCCTAAGACATCATCCAAAGAACTTTGAGAACTGTTGGATCGTGCCGACAAAAGATTAGTCTCTTGCTCAAGACTAGAGAGGGAGTCTACACCCAGTAATGCATCAAAATCGGTGGCCATTGTGGGGATCAGACTCAGAATCCCCTTCTGTGGAATGAAAATAAAATCTCGTAATGTCAGTAATTCTTGCAAGACATTGATGTCATGATTCGAAATGTCAATGGCTAAATTAACATAATGAGCCAGTATCTTACAAGATAATTTGTGAAAATAACAACTCCTGCACACACTGAGTTACACTTTACTTTACTTACAAAATAGACCTAGTAATAGTAACTGGGGTGCTGTACTCCTCTTATGGAAACGTTGACTTCCATGATCAAACTAGCAATCCAAGTCAACATTTCAAAAAGAGGAATCAGTTCCCAGTAGCTGTCTTTTGGGGTTTTTGGGGGTGTGGAAATGAAGTTCAAACCTCTTCCTTGAGCAATCACTTCCATCAAAGACAATTTAGAGTCACACAGATTTTTGACAAACTGTTGAATTTTGTTGGCTTTTTGTTTAAGAAAAAACAATCTCTCTGTGTTTTTTGTGGGGGTTTTTTTTTGGGGGGGGGTTGGGGGGTGTACTGCATATATAATCGATAACAGAACTAGAAGGTGTGCAATTTACCATGTGGCAAGGCTCGATAAGAAGCGTTTAGAAAATGGTGCTGACCCATCATTTACACTGAGGCCACGCACCAGTTCACACAGCCACCATTTTGTAAGGCGAAATTTTGATGTAATTTACCTTTTAGTTTTAGGGATTTGAACCCATGGTGGGCCAGTGCGGTTACGTGTGTGTAATTTAATTAAAGCGCTCCATCTATTCTACTATATAACGTTAACGTTGGTTGACTCAGCAGGATCCATAAGTTTGGACGTAATGCAGTAGAAATACAAGTGCCTCCAGGCTAAACAAAAAGGGCCTGAAGAAAAAAAGTGCTATGGTGTCCTGTTAAGTGTAACTTACCAATGTTGGCAAATGACAGTTAAACTTTATGACCAAACTTAACAAATGCCGGATTCTTAAACTTTCATTCACACTCAGTGACTCACAGTCACAGTCACAGATAAATCATTCATAACCATACTCATAGATAAAAGTACGATCAAACAATTACATTTACAAACAAAAGAAAGATTGCATTAGTTACAATAAATGCAAATCCACAATATCTCACTTAACTTAAGTTATTATATTGCAACTTCTGACTTATTTGATTAACAACGGTAACGAATTAAGGGTTGGTTTACAAACAAATGTTCATACAACTTACAGTCCGTGAACTGGACAAACACACATACTATAGCGCTGCCATTCGATTTCTCTACACAAATACTCAATGCGTTATTATTATTATTAACGAGTGACTGAGCTGAGCTGACAGACACTGTGATCCAGTGATCAAATCGAATACAGAGAGAAGCCAGAAGACAACATGGTTTGAAAACTACATTTCAAAAGCTGTCAAAACAAATATTGGCTTTGAAAAACACACTTACATATCGATGATTTTTATGCTGGAATAAAGATTCGTCAGTTACATTTCAGGAATTTGACAGCTTAGCTTCCAAACACGCAGCAACGATAAACACACAGACGGCAACCACGAATTCACACTATTCAATCACATTGTCGGTATGTAGTCGTACTAGTAGGACCAGCTCGACTCAGAAGACGACTCTCCAAGCAATAACTCGTCCATCGATAAGTCAGCCAACGACCAACTCGACCACAAATTAATGCCTACACACCATTGCTACATAAGGCTGACCCACTCGACCAGCGGCAAACTCGACCTATGGCGACCACTGCCATCGGACTTTCGGTCGAGTTGGCTATCCATCCAAGTCAATGTCACCCAACCGAGGGCGCGCTTTTTTAGGTGATGATAGCCATGATTGCAAAAAGATAATCAGGAATAGACCAAGATGTCTACACTATTGAATTACACCTTCCGAAGATTGTTGAATCAATGTAACAGCTGCTTTATTCGACTTTAATTCATTATGAATAAAAAATACTAACTTGTCCAGTGGGTCTCAGTATTTGGCGGGGGGGGGGGGGGGGGTCACAGGGGTACGGGGATTACTTTGATATTTGAAATCCGGACTTTTAAGATGAAAAACGACTAAAAAGTTACGTTTTAGTTTTACGAGCCTTTTGCACTGATTTTAAAGCTGATTTTCTATAGGCCTACATATAGTTGACAAATAGAGAACACTAAAAAGGGACTTGGCTTGTTTAGGCAAAATGCAAACAAACTACACTGAGTTTCTGGCCAGAAGTGCCCGCCCCTTGTAGATGGTGCAGAGCATTCCCTTTTCAGAAACAATCAATAGCGCAAACGCAGTCACTGTTAAATAATTTGTTAATTAGTTAAGGTTATTATGGTCAGTCAACAATCATCATTTTCTTTAAACAAATTTAATCAGCAATTCAAAGACGTTTGTACTATAGATGGTTCAGTTACCACAATCAATATCCCACAAAAGAATCAACAATTGAAATTCTTTGCGCTCGCCATCCAAGAGGCGCGCCACAAACCGCCGGCCGAACACGAACGTTACGAACACACGACGCCAAACCGACTGTGGACAAGTCTATTATTATAAACTTTAGTAAATGGACGCACGCACGACGAACTGTTCCAAAATTTATAGACTGAAAATCAAGGATTTCTAAGAATTTGACGTACTTACCGTTGTGAACTTGGAGGAGAATAGAGGTAAGTTAATAGCCACCATAGATCTTCTTCTTTAATTTTTGGATTTTAAATTGATGGACATAAAAACAAAAACATTGTGAACGATTTCATCGACGGGACACCTCCGACTGACAGAGTTGTCCTAGCAACGCCCTTTTAATTCACTTTTTGCCATGGTGTTAAATCAAAAATGTGTATTGTTTTTCATTTTAAGAATGTTGAATATATTTCTTAATAGATTGTTCTACATTCGTTTAAACTTTATACCGTAAGTGTTGGGTTGAGAACTTTTCAAATGCTTAAATAATCAGCAATTCCGGCTTGACAACCATTTGTTTACATTGCGATCTCATGTGGACCTGTACACAGTCACAGATGGGACGTGTACGGGATGTGTGTGTGTGCCTAAAAAAATCAATGCTGGAGTAAACAGTGGTGACACCCGCTGCTGCAGGGCGCTCTATCATTTATCAAAACTCTCTTTTTCCAACAGTATATCTCACTTTATATCAATTTTATTTTGACATGCAGCTTGCCGTTTGCTGTTTTTATAGGTCTAATAATTCAGTTCAATACTTATACAGATTTTGAAATTGATAATCATAATGTTTATGGAAACAACTTGTTTTCCTTTTTTCGTCTGTTTAAAAAATGTAAGCCACATTTACTTTGGCTTGAAACCAGGTACATGTAACTTAGTATTCCATTTAAAATTAAAGGCAGTGTGTACTTTTGGTAATTACTGCACAAGTTAATGACAATACAAAATTACTTAGATCACTGGGGAGAGCCCTGTTGATGTTCCCCTTCGAAGTAGTTATACTTATAGGCTATGGGGTCCTACTAAATAAAGATTAAAGAGGTAATTTTTCACCCAATCAAAAATTTGAATCTGAGACAGGCTCTCACTGTCTCAGACCTGAAAGCTCACAATTCTATGCAATAAAGGTGATTATGTTTCCCACCTATTATTTTCTTGCAACTTCAACGGCCAATTCACTATTCAGCTTACATTTTCAAAGGTTTTATTTGTTTCTTTTTAGGCCTAAATGCATATTTTGGGATACACCAAGTGAGGATACTCGATTACTCATACTGGTCTTTGACAATTACCAAAAGTACATTGTATACACAGCCGAACTGTTTCATATACAAAATTCTATCAGTTTTTTTGAAAACTAGTAATACTAGTACATATTTCCTGAAGGGTTATGTGGAAAAATATGCCAGGTCTTATTTCCCAAATAGGAAAGCTGCATAATGATTGTTATGATACACAAACTTCAGTATGCAGGCCCTAAAAATACAATAGTTTTCTTTTACATGGAATGAAATCTTAGCAAGGAATCGGGTCAACAGAGTCTTTGCCTGTGGGGGTCCATTGGTGTTTGGTTTCATTGCTGGTCTTTGTTTTCAAACAGGACAGTTTATATTCAAGGATAATTTAACACCTATTTAGAATCACTAGAATTCTTTTAGAATTTATACTCTTACCATGGAGGAAACTACATGCTCCCAGAGTCCTCATAAAAGGCGATTGAACTAACAAAATGCCGTTTAATAGTAACACTAACACAACAGTGTTAGAAGGCATGACTTTAAAAAAGGTCAAGGTAAAATACAGTTAGTAAGCTGATCAGCTGATTTCCTTGATCTTCTTTATTATATAGTAAAAGTGCAGTGAATAGAGAGAGGCAGAAAGCACACAGAAAAAGCAAGGGATGAACAATGAATAAGGAGACAAAGGGGGGAGGGGCTGGTTTGACCACAAGAGGTTGGAAACACAAAGGACAAAATAAAAGGTGGGAAGAGGGAGAAGAAGTAGGCTCTAATTAATTAGCAAATGAGGTAGATTAAAACTTATTTGAAATCTTAGTAAAAGTGACCACTCCTGTCAAAAATCAGTCAAACTCCCCCAAATCAAATTTGCTATGTTTTCTATGAATGCCAGATGTCCACCTATTAGTGTTTTTATTAACTTTTCCTCGATATATCTGATGAGCTTGTTTGTACTGTAAAAAACACACTGTTTACTCAAATATAAGAAGCAAACATTAAAAATTAGACGAACAGTTTGATATGGGTCAAACCACTTGATATGTCACCATGGTGACGGTACACAGGGCGCCTAGTATTTGCAGGTGAAAGGTTATTTTAATAGTTTAGAAAAGTGCACTATTATTTACGTGGGGATTGAACTTTGGTATTCGTCAAAAAAACCTTGGATACAGTGCTAACCCATTGTTCATTTGTTTATATTTTGTTGTTTATGTACATATTTTTTACAGGAAATGGAGACAAATTTCTGAAGATCTCTTTGAAACTAAATAAACCTTAAAATTTATTTTTTTAAATATGGAAATTCATATATTATTACTATATTTTCCCTTCCGTCAGAGATGTTTTTGAAAGTTATTTGTAATTTTTCGGGGTCAAGTATGTGCAGTAAACTCATTGCAACAATAAAGGAAAAAGTTACCTGAACTGATGGCAATCATTACAAAAAGTACCACTCATTTGTTGGAGACCACAGATTTTTCACTTTTTGAATTATTATTTGGGGTTGAACAAAGAAAAATTGACTAGAGTGGGATTTGAACCAACGACCTCCGGTTTAATGTGCCGGCGCTCTACCAACTGAGCTATCTAGCCCTAGGTTGGTGGGCTCCCTATGAATATCTTTGTTCGGGGGGGGGGGGGGGGTGCCAGTCAGACGCCATACAACCGTTAACTGTTTTCTGTGGTCTTTTTACTTACAGTTTGAATTCCAAGATGGATCTTCTAAAACGGGATGTCTCTAAGTTAAGAGAGAGATATAAAATTCTTCAACAGCAGCAGTTTACATTTGTCTCAGCTTTAGAGCATTCCAGGAGTGATGCCTTTGAACGAACTAAACCCATACGGACAATAACTCAGGTTAGTTTAACAGGGTTAACGAGGAATAACTTGTAACCAAAAAACCAGGTTACACTTCTAACCAGGGTATAGTATGTGATAATTCGCCACAACAACATCTTGAGTAAAAAACAGGCAGCAATAATAATCTGTGTAGAATTCCACGAGTCATAAGCGCAGACTTCCCTGGTCAAACAGTGTAAAAGTGGGCCTTGGTGTTAGTGTTTATTAGGGCCCAATTTCATGGTTCTGCTTACTGTGAAATTCTGCGCTTATGGCAAATAGATTCATGCCATTCACAGGGCTCCAGAAGCATAGAATTTCATGGTAAGTGCCATGAAATTGGGCACTGTTTGCTCCGATCCAGTTTACATTATGGATAATCACTGACCAGTATTGCGCTCAGGCTCCGGCTTGAACTTCGACTTGGGCGCCATCATCAATTCAAGAGCAGTGTGCATTTTTTTAGGTGTTTCCAACATCAAATGGAGCCTGGAGCTGAAGCCGGTGCCTTAGCCGGGATTTGGAAAAAACCGCTCGGTCATTCTTGGAATGCAGTTTCCTTCTTCATTACATTTTTTGTTTTTTTGCAATTTGGAGAATTTTAAACTAAAAGTTGTTTATCAAGTACATGTGATAAACCATTTTAATAGGGAAACTGACCAGGTAAATTTAAAATAATTTTGGGTTAAGCAAAGAAAAATTGGCTAAAGCTGGATTTGAACCAATGACCTCCGGATTATTGTGATCAGGGGTTACATTCTGATACATAAAGAGCAACACCAAAATAACACCTGTTTTGAAATAATTTTTTGAAATCTGAACAGATTAAACAGATGAATGACAGGAGTAGGAATGCAACGGACAAACGGGCAATGCGCCAGTGGCTTGACCTTCTGAATGACCTCAGTAACCTCCTACGGAGTGTAGAGAATGCTGTCGGATCGCATGCCAAGGAAGGTTTCATAGGGAGGGCGTTAGATAGATGGAAGGTTCTACTGAGTCCCAATCATGATTTCTCTGATTTAAGAGCCAAGTATCCGCACCAAGAGGTCAGTTGTGTTTCAAAGTTTTAATTTTGTACTAACAGTTATTGATATTGTTGTTTTTTCAAGTTTTTCCATCATTAAAAAGTTTGGTTTTATATTTGGAACTCTTTTTCAGGTGGGTTAGAAGTATAATTTTACACAAAGTAAACTTTTGTAGAATTATTTTTTGTTAAATTTGTGTTTTAAAGTTATTCTCTTATTGTACTTATTCTATTGAATTTTTTGTTTAGTCAACATGAACTTTGTGGAAAGTTACCCTGTAAGTTTGTTGTTATCCCTTCAGGCGAACCATCTAAGCTGTGCTGAGGCTCGCGTGCTATTTGGTGGTGCAGTCAGTCTGGTACCTCTCGTATTTGATCAAGCTCATCGGGTACAAAGTGAGCTCTCTAAATTATCTAAAATACCATCAGGGGCAACCGGTGCAGGCGGGGAACCATTGGAAACATATCCACCTAGACGAACTGTACAGAGCGCTAAGCATCATCGGTCACACACTGACGGTAAGTTATAACTTTATAGAGGACACAAAAGTACCAATGAAATAATTTCTCCTTGCATTTGTTTTTCTCTGTAAATTTTCAATATTGCAATGTCAGATCCCAAGATTTTGCCAACCAAGGAAAATTATGGGTAGCCATAAATGCAAAGCAAAAACAGAAAGCCACAGTTTGTAACAATGTACCGCAATTATTCAAAAATAATGTTGAATTTTGGGGAAACAAAGCAATCAATCATGGGATGTATTTCTTTTTAATTGAAAGTTTTCAGAAATGTTGAATTTGGTAACAACATCTATCTGTTAATAGATTGTATGTTTTGCTAACGTTCGGCCAGCCATGCCAACCAGTTTGTTTATCAACAATAGAAAGGTCTATGAAATATCAGTGTTGTCGGCTGGCTTGAGTCAGTTACTTGGACTTGAGTCAGACTCGAGTCGCCAATTTCATTGACTTGCAACTTGACTTGACTTGAGAAAAAATTACTTGGTTACAACACTGTGAAATATCCTTTATCCCAAAGTTCGAAAAAGTCAGGTCTCTTACTCTTCTGCAACCCAGAAGCTTACTTGAATAACTTTGTTTTATTTTAATTAAGGTGAGGTACCAGTCCGAGCCAAGACCGCAGTTGGTTCTCGAGACCAAGGCGTGGACACCAAAGATCTCTCAAAGCGGATGCTCAGGCTCTCCTTCGGAAAAATGCCCAAGAATACAGAAGAACCAGTTCTGTTTTATCGTCGCACATTGAACGGCAGATCGGATAAATTATACGCTAATGGCGAGATAACACTTGATCGAGCCCCATGGCGGGGGGCTTCATATGATAAAATTAACCACAAAGAACACCGACGTTTCACTAATTTAGAGGGAAAGCTTTACTGATGAGTGTAATGAATTGGGAAGGGAAGTTAGCCGAGGAGTTAGCCGCGTATAAAGAAGTGGATCACATGATAATAAACGAAGAGAAAGAGGGATTGAGGCACCCAAAGATCTTATTACATTCACCATTCACTATAATTTGACATTTTTCATATGGACATGCCATATCATATTAAATTGATGTATTTATTTATCGCCCTATCTTCTCCCAGGCCCAACATGTTTGATATGATGGTCAGATGCTCTTTATGTATTCAAGTTTTATCCATTTTCGATTCCCAATTTTTATTTTTATTTGAATGTTCATATTGCATTTTGGCAGTTGACCACAACTTGACTGAAATAGTATCTTCCGTTTTAATTACACATTGCATACATAAAATGTTGCTTAAATTGAAATGAAAAATTGAAGAAGCCAAATCCAAACAATTAGTTCCGTTTGGGTAGCTGATTTATGGACTGAAGTAGACCATTAAAGATGGGATTGGCTTACAGGCAGGGTATACTTTTGGTAATTTTCAGAGACCAGTATCCTCACTTGGTGTATCCCAACATATGCATCAAATAAAAAAACCTGTGAAAATTTTGGCTCAATTGGTCATCGAAGGTGCAAGAAAATAATGAAAGAAAAACCACCCTAGATGCCTAAAAAATGCTCCATGCCTGAAGCCTTTCACATGTGAAAAATTACCTCTTTCTCTAAAACTACATTATATCAAAGGGTGTTGTTTCTAACAATGTTTTATAAAATCAACAACTCTTCATTGCTCTTTACCATTAGTAAGTTTTTAGGGTCATTAACTTTGTGGAATACTTACCAAAAGTACCCCCTGCCTTTAAAGATCCAACACACAAAGGAAACATTCTTTTGAATGCTTGAAGTGAATAGACTTGTTAACTTTGCCTGCCTGTTTGCGAACAAAATGTTAATGTCCTGACGTTCTGACCCTGGCAGAGTCTTTCTTGAAGGCTAAAATGTCTTTGAGAAAGACTCTGCTAGGGTCGAAATGTCAGGCCATTAACTATTATTTGCATTTATACTGTATGTTCTTTCTGTTGCAAAGCAGTTTGCAACAGCTAATTCTATTTTCTTGCCTTCTCATCAAATTTATTTTAGCGTCCTAAAATTTTGTTAACCTCTTAGACATTTGAGTTAGATATCAAATCAGCCACTAACAAAAAGCTGAAATATCTGAATGTAATCTTCTGCCTTGCCTTAAATCTATCTATATTTTGTATTTTATTTTTGACGCCATATTGAACAATATTTAGAGAAAGCTGAAATATTTGCTAGTATTGCTAGATCAAATATACCAATATGATGGACTGAGTGTCACCAAGGGGGTAAAGTTTTGGGTGACGGAAACACTAGGAAAGTATCAAAGCTCATCAATACAATGAAATACTTTGTTAAATATTTGGGCTTGAGACAAACACCTCTTGTTCAATAGACTCTTATTATGTAATGATTTTTGGAATAAATGTAGGGCTAAAGCTTACAATATGAATCATGACATGTTTCAATAATATAAGTTAATAGACTGGTCCCTTTCACCTGATTATCTCTCCTAATAATGTCAAAACTTCTGGAAGCCAGACATACATCGCGCTGACATCTATGATCACCTTCAGATCAGATTCTCGTCACAGTGATGACTACTTCAACATAACCAAATAAGAGATCGTCTCTCAATTTCTGTGTTTTGAAAGAGAGTTTTGAAAAATAAAATGTAATTTCTCAATGTTTCTCAATATTGAAGGATTGGACTTTTACTTGGGTTTAAAGCTTAACACAGTAAACACACTTGAAGTTGATTTTGCACACTTTTTGCCGTTTTGGTTGCAAGTCGAGAAATATTAGTCCTAAATGAATAGATCATGTTAGCTTTTCTGGAGTGCTGGTTTGAACAAAACAAATGTTTTTTTGACAATTGATTGAAGTAAAATCTGACTAGTGATGGCTAGAAATAAAACTTGATAACAGTTGAATAATTAACAGAGCGGGTTACATGACTGCCTATTGTATTATCAATAAATTATTCTGTGTGTAACTAACTAGTCTGTATTATAAACACATATGTTTGAATCCAATGTAAAAAATGTACTCGATGTAAAAATAAATAATAGATTTGATTGAAGAAAACTTCTTGCTTGGTTGAGTAGTTTGTGAGTAGGAAAAATTACTGACACATCACTTGGTAAGTTTTTGCTGTAAATCATGTACTACAATAAAGCACACTCCAGCTCAGTTTTAAAAAAACTGAAGATGATATCCTCAAAAAATAGTTTATCTCAACACAAGTTGATTAAAACCAGGAACACAAATTTTGTGCAAATCTTTCACAAAGATTTCCAAAACAATAGTTCGTAGCCTGACGTTTCGACCCTAACAGAGTCTTTCTCGATTTAGCCTTCGAGAAAGACTCTGCTAGGTTTCAAAACCTCAGGCCACTGACTATTTGTTTGCATTTATACTACAGGTCCTTTTGGTTGGTAAGCAGTTTGCAACAGCTAATTCTATTTTCTCACGAAGATTTCCACAAACAAAATTTATGTTTGTTAAAAAGAAGAAACAATGAAAATTGATTAAAACTCTAAGCACAAAATAAAAAAATCTGTGTCGACACAAAAAGAGTACAGCCCAACATGTTATCTGATAACTTTTAAAGTTTATTATTTCAAAAGCTAAGTGAAGGGTTATAAACAAAATGATTACCTAATCAGGAATAATAATTTACATTGTGGAGAAATGTACAGTTTGGACAAGGGACTTTTGTGAGAAATAATTTATAAAATAAAGAATTAAAACATTGGAGAACAAAGTAAAAGACTCCTTGGAGATATTTGATAAAAGGACACAAATTTAGTTTGAAAAGAAGGAAATTAAATCTTTTTATACCGAAAATAAGTTTTGAAACTATTATCTCAATTCTTTTGTACCTTCTACCCCTGACCCTTAAAGGCAGAGTATACCTTTGGTTTTTTGAACTCTTCGATTGTTTGTATTTAAATGTAGATATATACAATAAAACTAAGCTGTGAAAATTTCATTTCAAAAGGCGATAGAGTTTTTGAGATATTGCCAAAAGTCTGGAGCGGATGTCCACGCAGGAAGAATAATCCGTAGTTGGAATACACAATCTGAGAAACGTTTCATGCAGAAACATTTTCTCCGATTGAAATGTTTTTTGAATCCCTTTCTCTAAAACCACATTCCTTTGAAGGGAATTGTTTCTCAAAATGTTATACATTACCAACAGCTGCAGTGCTTCTTACCAAGTAAGTTTTTGTGGTCATTCATTTTTGGAGTAATTACCAAAGGTGTACCCTCCCTTTAAGTCAAATATTACATGATCATACACTCTAGATTGCTTAAATGTGTGTATAATAAACTATCTTTGGAAACCTTACTTTCCATTTATATATAAGTTGATGTTTGAAAATACACTTATTTTTTTCGGTATATATTTTGTAGCTCTCCCCTCATCCAAAAATAACACAAAGTAACCCGATTCCTGTTGAATGAACGGATCACTTCGTTCATTAAACAAAACAAAAAGCACCGTCAAAATAATGATTCTAAATGTCTTGTTCCCTGTATACATTAGTCAAACATCAATACTAATTAGCATTATACAAAAAGGGTATCAGACTATTTTCCTTTTTTAAATGGCACAGCGGAATGAGGTTGGCATCAAGTTGTCTACCTTAGTTTGAAGGAAGTCAAACAAAATGACGGCACAATAATTATCTATACTTTTTGCATTTGAAAACTTGCAATATAGTACTGTAAACAAAATACCACATGGGAGAAAGGTCAGATTTCTGTCTGATCTTAAACAATTTGGGGTCATGGTTATAACTTTCATTCAAACATTTTACAATTCTCAAGTATGCATTGACATTAATTTCTTGCCAAATAAGAGACAAAGAAATTGACAATGGAAAAGTAAGACAAACATATCTTTGCAGTTGTATTTTTAAACAGAGAAATTTCTGAATTATGTTGACAGTGAGGTGGAAAATTGCTAATTTTGTAATTTTTCGCAATTTGGGAGGACAGTCTTAGAGTTGATTTGGTTATCCTTTTGAGTGTAAAAGGAATAAGAAGGTCAGGTTAACAACTATGACTACTTACAAACGAGATTCTTGTACAATTAGCTGAAAATTTCAAGACAAAAAGAGTTGACATTTTCTTGCATAATTTAATCTTTAGGCAATGTCGCATCTCTTTGACAAGTAGAAAATGAAGGAAGTTGCTGATGTTTTGTATGAAGTTTCTCTCTGATTTTAGTTTATCGCATCAAATACAAATGAACATTATCATAATTACAAACACATAACAATATCAGTATCATGTATTTACAAATTGTTTATTCTTTACAAACAATCAGCAGGACCAAGAATAGAGCCCTGTGGACCACATGCAATATTGTACAGATTGAATAGATGATATTGAGCCCATCAATGCTTCTATATGAAAAAAAAAAACATGTCCTGATAGTGTAATACCAGTTACAAACATGACTGTGTTTAAACATTCAGCTAAAAAGGACCAAAAGTAGAACCCTGTGGGAAACTGGTATGTATGTAGTACAATATTAAGGTGGATTTAAGAAGTACCGGTATATGTAGTATTTGTACTGTATATTACTTGAAGAATGAACCTGCTCTTTTCTTGGCAGTGTAAGAGACAGAATTGTTTCTTCAGTAGATCGATGAGCAGTACTTCTACTGACAATGATAGAAAACTTCTCCAGCATACAGCAACAACTTGCACTTTTTTAGTTTACAATACAATGCACTCATTTTATTCACAGAGATACATGTACATTAATTTGAGATAGTCGGTGGGGCAACCATTTACTTGCTATGCCGTTTGTTAATACAAATACTGGAGCTTTTTAAAGCTAGTATCTTGACTTCCACCCTTGGGTTTCTCACATCCGACAAATCAAGGTTACTGCTTTTTTCAATGACAAACTTGTATTAATACATGTACAGTGGTTAAAAATGGTTCAGAATTTCAGGTCTTTTGGTACCTTTGATCAACCAGAGCATAGTACTTTCAGCAACAAACTCAAACTTGCTATAAAAAACAAAGACCAACAACACAAACTGCGATCAAATTTCCAAAGATGGCAACAACTTATCAACATAAGTGCTCTTCCCTAAAGTTCACTGACTTGAATGGAAAAACACCTAAGCAGTTGAAAGCTCTTGAGGGCAGTGTGATGTTCTGACTGTGTATTGAGAGAGTTGCAACAACTTGCGATTAAAAGCCAATTTGGTCCAAAAAGCGCATGTAAACGCACAGGATACCAGACCAGACTACACGTCGGGTTGTGCCACCGAAAATGGCGTCCAGCAACCTTGTGACCAGAGAAAACTCTATGTTGCAACTCTTCCAGTACGCAGCTCTGCTATCTGTTACATTTGGACTTCCATTGCTTTTGCATGCATCAAGAATGTTCTACATCTACGCTGGTGCTCAGCTAAGTCTGCTTCTGGAATTAAAGCCGAGGTGTTAGCTCCTTTCAAGCAGGTCTAAGTGGCCCATCACTTTATGACCATTCTTGCAGCCGACTAGAAAATGCTATCCATTTTCCTGAGTAACTTCACTCTTTAATTCTCTAATTAATGCCTTGTCTAAAGAAGCTAAAGAAAATAATTTTGTAGCGTTGAGATATTTTCTCTTTCTTGCTATTTATTGATCTTTGTATGGCGTGGAGTGGTTGAGTTCATACTCAAATTTCATGCAACCGAGGAAAGTTGGCTTTATGGTCTGTATCAAAGACGTTACTGAGCATTGGCTTTTGTGGAGTATAAACTGCCCTTGCATCACCGTGCCTAGCAGACATAAAGTCAATATTTCTTCACCCTGTATAGTTTTGTTCATTAGACATCACGTCACATTAAGTCTCGTACGAGGCGTGTACAAAACTTCATCCATTTTACAGCGTTTCTACTTCAGCCACAATTAACACAAAGGTCAACAACTCATTCATATAAAAATCATCTCATTCAGAGTATGACACTTTACCAAATATGCATAGCACATAAAAACATGTCAAACATTTACAGTATTCACAGAAAATAATTTATATTCTATCTCTCCAAATGCCCCCCTGTGAAGAGTTTTTAAAAAACAAAACAAAAGTGACAGAAACAAACAAACAAACAAAAGTTAAAAGAGCCAATGTCTTGGTTCATTCATCACAAGTCAAGAAATATTCTGATTGCTTATCAAGCGCAGCAAGATTGTTTCAATCCAAGACCAGGGGCCGATTTCATAAAGCAGCTTAAGCAGAAAATATTGCTTACAAAATTTCTGCTAAGCTAACATTAGCAGGACACCAGTCAAATATTGTACATGTGTGAGAGCACTTTGGCTGGTAACCTTATTTTGGTAAACATAATTTTGATGTGCTTAGCTACTTTTTGTGCTTGGGCAGCTCTAAGAGAGCCCGGGAGACTTGGATAAATGCAATCGAGCAGGGCTGACATGACCACCAGTGTGTTCAACCCTCCACTTCGGGGAACAAGCGATGTTTACAAACTGTGCAGCAGCAGTAGAATGATCCTCTATTTGTGACATTAGCATTTCTTTTTTTGTTAGTTTAGGTAACTCAACTCAAGATTCAACCCCACTGAAGCTAATGGTTCTTAAAAACACACAAACAAAGTCTTCTGCTCATCATCTGTAAAAACGTCTGGCTACCTCATAATTCCTTCACGATCGGAATAAATATTATGAGTTGATTTTGCCAAAGCTTGATAAATATCCCTGTGACTTGCAAACGGAACCAAAGATGACAAGATTTTGTCAACTCTTGTATGAGTAGAAGAACCAAAAATTAAAGTAAGATAAAAATAACGATTGAAACCCAGAGCTGTCCACTCATTCTTTCTCCCATAAAAAAGATGGAAGAAACACAGAAGAAATGGACACCCAGAAAAAAAAAGACAAGAATACTTGTGTTATAAATGAACCCGAGGGCATCTTGTATGTCACTTGGGGCGTATTTTCTCATATAAGAACTGCCCGCTGATCGGAACCACTGCACCGTCCACAGTCTTTAGACTCCGCTTCTTCTGCATGTGGAAATTATCCAGCACAAAGTTGTAAAATTCCTCTTCCACTTCCCAGATAGGTGAAGATTGAAAGAACTTGACGGTTTCTTCTGAGGGGGCAAGCTTGTGTGATGTTTTCCGTAGGTGGGATTTTTGACCTGAGAGAGAGAAAGTAATGACAGGAAAGAGGTGTTATTAAAAACTGAAGCACTTCAAATTTTGAAAATTGCATGGTCATTCAGAAAACAATCAAATCAACATTCAAACTCACTTTTGTTTCCATACTTCATGAAATTACCAAACAGTACATATAAAGCCAAAACATTGATTTAAAGAAGTAACCAAAGAAGCATTATTTACAAGGCAGAAAATTAAATAAGTATAGAGGCATCATCTAGAAGCTGAGGCTTGTGGTGAGATGCCTGATGGACAGACAAACAGAACGTAAGCAGGAACAAGAACGTACGGACAGACAGGTTGGACAAAGACAGAAATGATGAAGATAACATTATTATTATAATAAAATAATTGATGAATGTTTCTTAATTCTAGAAAAATAACTGAATCAATTGGTCAAGCATTGATGACATTTGTGCACTTGAGCAAGGCATGTAACCATAATTGCTTTGTAAACAAATTGGAAAGGTAGTGCTCTCTGCTCTACCAGCCAGGCTCCTAGTGGATGATACCCATGCCTACATCCTTACGGACTGTGAAGGGTGTAACCCTGTTTCAGCCCCAGGAGTAGGTGGCAACGAGCCTGCCCTGGTGACAGTTGATTTTGGTGGACAGCTGATATCATTTAAGTGTAGCCCTCACCTTGAAGTGGCCGTCCGGCCTTGTGATGATAAGTGATATCTCATTTAAATTTAAAACAGACACCTCATCCCAAGTTTTACCATAACTTTTTCAGTAATTAGCCAGCTGAGCCAGTCAGCTAGTCATTTCACTAGAGCCTACCAGCTTTTTTACTAGTCCAAGTTATGAACAATATGTGGTTTAAAACATTCAATAAGTTCCTCTGGATTGTTGATAAATCATGGAGTATAAGGTTCGTTTCTCCCAAATCCAAATATAATAAAAATAGATGTTACTTACATATTATTTTAGTTATGTTCCACTCCTAAGAGCTAAGAGCTTCTTCAGACTGCCAACCATGTCTATTGCTCAACTGCCTTGTATACCCTGTCTTGTTTCTCATAGAGGGCGTTGTAGACGTGGTTTGGATTAGTTGGTCATAAATGTTCTGGAGCTTGTATGCCTCGTTGCCTTTGCTGACCGACTAGTCCAAACCTCGTCTACAACGCCCTCTTTGACGACCAAGAAAGGGTACAATAGGCAGTTGAGCATTAAACATAGTTGCAAGTCTGAAGAAGCTCTTAGCTTTTAGAAGTGAAATGTATCTAAAATATAAGTCAGATAATAAACCACGATAATATGTAAGTAACATCTACAGTTTTGGAGATTCGGAAAAAAACAAACCTCATAATCCATAATCAGTGGTTTCTATGTAGATTTGGGAAGCAATAAACTAGCCAGCTGGACCACTGGGACAGAATTCTGACCAGTCCTTAGGTGTTTTGAGCAGTTGGCCAGCGGTTATCGGAGACACTCCTAACCTTTAAGTTAGTTTCCTAAGTCAATTAAGTGTCTAGCAAATAGCGCCTGTTATTACAGTAGCTTTTACAGCTTGGATTGAATCAAATGAAAACTGACATGTTATAATTTGAAGTCAGACATCCACCAATCTTATATTATGTGGAAAAATGTGACAAATCTGAATATAAAGTATGGACTTGTGGTGAAATGAATGGCTTTCGGCAACCTGCATCAATAAATAGTAATCATTGACTATGAGTTGTCATTTGGTATAAATCGAACAAATAGAAGTCCTATGTGATCTAGATTTTGCGGATGATATTGTCCTATGTAGCGATGATCAGCACAACGGTCAAGAGCTACTGCGTGAGGTTGAAAAGCATGCAAGAAGTGTGGGCCTCAAACTTAATGAATCAAAAACTGAATATCTCACAGTCAACATAAAAACCAAGGACAAAATCGACATCAAAATAAGTAGTGGTGCAAAACTAAATAAAGTCGACAACTACAAGTACCTTGGTTCCCTTGTGAGAGACAGCAAAAGTGAAATCAACAAACGAATTGGCATGGCATGGTCTGCTTGTAATAAAATGGACACTGTGTGGAAATCTGGCCTCAACAGAAAGACCAAACTAGATATTTTTAAATCAACTGTACAGTCTGTCATCATGTATGGCTCTGATACATGGACAGTTACGAAGGAATTGGAAGCAAAACTAGATGGGTGTTATACAAGACTGCTACGGAAATGTTTAAATGTACATTGGAGTCAACATATGACAAATACTGAACTGTATGGCAATGAACCTAAACTTTCCTGTAAGATACAACAACGCCGTCTCAAATTAGCAGGGCACTCATACAGGAATACCAAAGAACCAGTCTCTCAACTTATCACGTGGACACCAAAACATGGAAGGAGAAATAGGGGAAAACAAAAGCTCAGCTATACAGATGTAGTTGCTAGGGGCATCGGGGTGCTTCGATCTGATCTTCCTAACTTGATGAGGGACAGAAATGAATGGGCAAATCTCAACATGATTCCGACTTCTGTCGACTAGAGAGAGAGAGAGAGAGAGATAAATCGAACTGTAGTATAATACAGTTATACATGTAGGCTTTAAATAGAAGATATTGTCATGTTCTAACTAAATTCTTTGAGTTTTTAGTATACTGTTGAGACTTTACTTTGTGAAATGCCACCTGAAAATGGACCCTGGTTTCAAATTCTTATAATAATTTTGAGAGACCCATTTGACATGAAAAAAAAAGAAGAAGAAAAAAGACTGGCAATTATTTTTATATTTCAGGTAAAAACCAGAAAGTAAATTGTATCTGACAAACCTGTTCTGAATAATTCCACAGCACCCCTGAACATAGAGGGCAGCGCTGATTCCAACATAATAACGAACTCTTCCATCTCCTCCGTAACTCCTACTAGCATATAATGATTGGCTAAGTTGAACTTGGCTTGCTCTAACGCCCAGCGGCTACCGGGAACCCTGTAATGAGATACAGTTAAGAATGGGGTTACCAGTGAAAAGGGAAGAGGGCTGTGTACAAAAAGTTGTAAACAATTTTTGTGAGGATTTGCTGTGAAAAGTAATTTTTTTCAGTTTTCAGACCCAAGTATCTTTATTCAACAAAGTTAAACAAAAGTAACCTTGGATCGTGGGCCAGTATTATCATGTTGTTATCGTTAGGACTGTGATTGGGTTTTCTTAGTTTAGTTTTGACTTGAGACTTGTCTAGCCAAGTCTGCAGTCTGGAGCCAAGACTCACCAGCATTCCTGAGCATGTCCACAGAAGAAGGGTACCTGAATCCACAGCTTCTGTTCGGAGCAATCGTAGCCTCGTCTGGCAACGCACTGATCGAATGTCTGCACGAGATACAAGAAGAGTATCATCATTACTAATGACTATTGATTTATAGAGACAATGGTAAGAATGAGAAATGGGATTGGTTTACAGGAAATGACCCATCAAGATTAAAGATCACTGGTACTACATAAAGATCACTGATACTAAATAAAGATTACTGATACTTCATAAAGATCACTGGTACTACATAAAGATCACTGATACTAAATAAAGATCACTGATACTTCATAAAGATCACTGGTACTACATAAAGATCACTGATACTAAATAAAGATTACTGATACTTCATAAAGATCACAGGTACTACATAGAGATCACTGATATTGCAACTCTCTGACTACAAAGCACAGTGCTTTTCTAGTCTTGTATTGTCAAAATTTGACCACATGATGAAAGGTCAAACTCTACTGATTAAAAAAAAACTAAGTAATAAAAAGAAAGTAGTACGGTTGATTAAATCCCTGGGATGAAAACAGTATCTTTACAGACAGTTACGATAATCAACAAAAGAGAACTCTAAAAAAAAAACTTAAAAAAACCACGACTTCGACTAGCTGGTTCCTGATAGATTTGTAAAAGGGAGTCTTTTCATCAGCAGATGCAGACAAACCATGGATGCAAATACAAATTCCAATTTATCCCTTTTTTTTTTAGACCAATTGGAAATGTTCTTATCTGGAAAGGCTTTCACTTTTACATGCCTAATCTTCTGTTTTGTCATTCTCTTTAGCATCAGCTTTTTATATGTTATTATGCATGGCTTCTGACAGTCATCCCCAAACAAAGATATTGACAAAATAGGGAGACTGCCAACATAGGGCTAGATAGCTCAGTTGGTAGAGCACCAGCACATTAATATGGAGGTCGTTGGTTCAAATCCCACTCTAGTCAAATTTTCTTTATTTAACCCCAAATCATTTTTTGAAAAAAACCAAAAACAGAATCTTTGTAATATTTTCAGTTTCTTTGTGGGAGGTGAAATGTTTCCCTTATCCAGTCAGCATCTCCAGGTGAATGACCTCGGCACTAAAATGACATTAAACTGTTCTGAAATGAAACAAACAGCCGCCCCAAAACCTCTCTCTCTCGGGCATTCAAAACTCCATTATATCATACTCAAGATTTATGGCCTTTTAGAACCATACTTCTGTCAGTTTGTTATGAGTGTTAAAGGCCATTTATATTAGATCCACCGTGTGTGGGATCAGAAAGTTTCAATTTGATTATCTCTACTGATGAGGTCGATGACTTGGAACGGATATTACAGTGACTGCAACGACTCAAGCTGACAAGATTGTAATAAATGTGTAGTATTTGTCTTGAAGAATAAAACGGGGTATCTACCGTAATTTCTTGCGTACAAGACGCGTCTTATCTGACGTTTTTGACCACAAAATCATCACTGCGCCTTGTATTCCGGTGCGCCTTGTATGATGTCGCTTGAGATCAAAATGACCGCGGCCGACGTGCAAATAATCTAGGCCCTATTTAATGTAGCTGCGGTCAGGTTAATAATGCGGTCGCCAACCATCAACTCACCACGCATTGTTGACGTAGTACATTATCAGCGCTCAACTCTCCAGACAATGTCGCCAGATTTTCATTCCGACAATGACGCGATGTATTGAGCCGCCTTTGTGGCCACGTGTCCCTATACATAACGACCGTGAATTCATACCAACAATGCAGCAACGTGTTCATCACTTCTTTTGTGGCCGCGATTTCGTACCAAAAATACTGCATTCAGATTAATCAGAACGATTGCGGAAGCATTCACCCAACCTCTATTGTGTGAACGGTGATTCACGCATTCACCCAACCTGTGTGAAAGGTGCGACCATGTCCATGGTTTACTTTAATCAACTTTATAAAAATAAACTGTAATCGTTACTTTTTAATTGATTGTATTTTATAAACGAAAAAACAATTATAAATCACAGGAAGTGACCCTTTTTCGAAACTAATTCTATGGTAGACCTTCAGCTTAGTTAATTGTTTCGTTTATTTTAGCTCAAAAGTTAGACATAAAATAACTGTGGAGAAAACAAACCAGAAAAACGACGTCTTTGAATAAATGTTTGTGGTATAAAATAAAGAAAAGAACTTCTCATTAATTATAAATGTCACGTCCCCATCGATATCGGAATGGCAGGAGATTTTTCCTGTATGGTAGCGCCCTCTGTTGAACAAACAGATCTCTTCAGCCCTGCGGTAGCGCCCTCTGTTGGTCACCTGTAAACTCCCTTCAACCCCTTGTGACACACGGGAGAAGAATCTCCTGAAAAAGTCGCTGAACGGTAGGTTGTTTCAGTTTAAAATGAACTTTTCTACATGTCTCTATATGTTTCAAGCACATGTGATTTCTATTTATTCACATGTTGATTAGCGTGGTACTTTTAGGGTAACAAAATGACCCCTTTTTGGCGATGTACCGATACGGTCTGCTGTTTGCAGTCACAGTGCATGTAAGATCATGCGCCTTGTACGGCGGTGCGCCTTGTCTGTTGACGCTTGAATTTTTTTTGGTAATTTCACGGCCCTGCGCCTTGTACGCCCCGCGTCTTGTACGCAAGAAATTACGGTACACATTTTATAATGTCAAACTTCAGACTTTTTGTAAACATAGTTTAAGACCAAAAGTAAACAAATTAAGCAGGGGAGAAACGGCTATACCTAGTCACACTTTATGTTACATTTTACATGAAAAGTAATTCGGTTCATCCATTTTTTTTAAAGACCTCAAATAACTGAAGTTAAGACTTGTTAATGCTTCGTATGGCTTTAATTTTGGACAGTTCAATTTCAGACTTGTAATACTTTTTAAGGATCTGCAGAAACTCTGTAAAACACTGGCCTTGAATGCACTGGACCAATCAAAGATCTTCTCAAACACAACAGGGTACCAGCTGTAACACTACAGTTTGTTATGTGCATTAGTTTCAATGGCTTCTTCCAAACCTCAGCTTAGGCTCTGTCTCCTGGCTCCAGGCTCTGCTTGATGTTGACACACCGTGCAAAATGCACACTACTCCAAAATTGACGAGAAGCAGCGGGGGCCCGGAGCCTAAGCCCAAGACGTTTGGAAAAGACCACTGGTTCCTGATTTATTGATCACCAAGCAAATTAATTTGGATAGCCGTTTTCTACTCATCAACTCAAAGAGCTTTGGTTATGCATCATCGCAAAAACTCCTTCTAAAGATAGACAGTCAGATTTTCTCCTGAAAGGAAGAAATTATTTGCTTTTTTTTTCATAAATGAAATTCTTGGCATTGACGTGTCCTGCCCACTTTATGTTACCAATATTTCATTTCTGCTTTGCATGGTTCAGGTATTTGTACCAATGAGTCCCTGGAGTAACTAGAAGGGACATATACTACGATCCTGCCCAAATACAGTAAATCAAAACCAGCCCTACCTGGACTACCAATCATTTGGGGGTATCGAGACTGGTGGCCTCATATCTAACAACCTCATGTCCTCAAATCCCTTATCAGTACCAATTCTTAACTCTTCGGAGATGCAGTATTTTTAAGCCTTGGCCCAAAAAAAAAATCAAGTTCGGAACATCTCCTGAGGAATCATGAATATGAACGAGAAAAAAAAACTCAAGTCAATTTCAAGTTCCCTTGATTCTGGCTCCGAAGAATTACTCAATTAAAACAGATGTGACAGTGAAAAACTACACCGAATGAGAAGCACTCGGCTGGATTTTTGAAAGATTTATAATCAAATGCCATAGTCCCATGAGATTTCTGTCCAATAAAGGGAAGCCTTATACGTAATTATGAAACCATCTTTGCAGCATTATGTCGGAGCATGGTCGGAGTTATCTCAGGAGGCTGGAAAGGGAAACATTGTGTCCATGTGGGCTTCAAGTTCGGCGTCTGAAAACGACTTTTGATACAATAATCAAGTTATGATGATTAATGAACGTTATAAGCAAACCATGGTTGCTACGTTACTCAGGTCAATTCAAGCATGTATTTTGACTTAAAGGCCCTGTACACTATTGGTAAGATCGAAAAACACAAATGTTCACAGATTCACACATAACTTACATGATTTAAAGTAAGTAATGGTAGAAAGGGTTCCTTAAAATATTTCTGCCTAAAATGCTATCGTTTCTGAGAAATGAGTAAAACAATAGCTTTTATTGCGCGCGATAATAAACTCCATGTTTGAAAAACAGAAAACACATAAGGTCTCTTTTCACTATTTTCTCGTGACCTCGATGACCAATTGAGCAAACATTTTCACAGGTTTGTTATTTCATGTATGTGGTTGATTACACAAAACATGAACACTGTCTGTGATTATTTTGTCAGCTCTGCCAATCCTGTATAATACCTTTAAAAACACATATATAACGACCTCCGATGGTGAAAGAGTCAAATACCAAAATAAAAAAACAACCCTTTCTTGAGTTCAGGTCAAAAAGTTAGGACCTGCTTAGAGAAATACACAAGTCTGGTAAACACATCTGGGCCCATGTTCATGGCTCTGCTTACCACCAAACTCTGCGCTTGCAATCACCGCACCCCGCTTACCGAGCAAGCGCCAAGTTTCTGCCCTACCTGTGTTAGCGTAGAATGCCTAGTAACGTGGACTACGCAAGCACACAAGCAAAAATTCCCTGCTAACCTGTGAAACACGCTTGACATAAGCACGGAATTCACTGCTTCCGTTGGCACCGATTCTTTGCTTACGGTAAGCAGAGCAATGAAAGTGGGCACCATATATTCAAAACATTATCTGACACTTTGCCCATCAGTATTAGTCTAGGACTTCCTACGCCTACAAATATTTTGGATAAATAGCTTTCTCCGGAGAGCTATAATGATGCAGCCGTCTCCAAATGTTCCTCATTCTCATCTCACCTCTTTATATGTACTTCCTTGTTGTCTTGCTCGTCTTAGCTTGGGTCGTAAATCGTCTCCATTTCTTAAGAAGTAGTAGTAAGATACTAATCTATCTAGAGGTCGACGGATGATGTTAATGTAAAGTGGTTGCTGTGAAGATCCATAGCTACAGATTCAAACAAATTAGTTCAAATGATCAATACAAATATTGATTGGCTCTAAATGACCCCAAACAAATATTGATTGTTCCATACAAACTCTACAAATATTAATTGTTCCAAACAACTTTTACAAATTTAAATTGCTCCAAACAATTAATCTCTATAAATATTAATTGTTCCAAACATTCTCTACAAATATTAATTGTTCCAATCAATCAATACAAATATTCATTGTTCCAATCAATCAATACAAATAACGACTAGCTTTAACTTTTTAAAACAAATATAAATTGGTTCCAAACGATCAATAAAATATTGATTGATTCCAATTGATCAATAACAATATCAGTTGGTTCAAGTTCCAAATAATCAATATTAACATTGATTGGTTCCAAGTTTCACAGAGGGTTAATGACCTCCTTAAGGTCATGAACTTAGTTTTATTTTCATTTTGGTTCATTGTTGGTTTTTTTTTTTCGCTTTACAAATTTGAAGACTTTATTTCTCAGCTAGTTTATCTCAGAGATAAAGTACTCAAAATCCAAATAATCCAAATAATCTGGTTGTAAATTTTCAAATTACTTCCTCTATCCTTTGGGAAAAACATTAATTTCATTGAATTGTGATAAGATGAATGAAAGCTATCTTGAGCACATGGTAAACAGATTGACCAGTATTTGTTATGACTCATTGCCACAGTCACTGCTCACTGGAAACAAAGACTAACAACTTGAGGTGCAGGAGTCACCTTCTACGATGACAACAAGCTGACAACAAGCTCTAAAGGATGCCAGTCCGTCAGACCAACCCTCGTTGATCAAGCTTAATGATGCAGAAAGCATCTGGTGCTCTGTCTGTCACATGTTGGGGCAGCATATGGGACATGAAATTGATACTTCTGAGCTATTAAATGACAGTAAATGTAATTTTGACCCATGGGCAATTCCGGTAACATGATTTTACTATCATAATGTTATGACGGGACAAATAACTTCCATGAGTCCATGGCAGTCAAAGGGAGTCAGTGAGTAAACAGAAGTCAAACAGGGTATGGGGAAAGGGAAAGGGGATCATTGAGGAAATGTCAGTCAAAGAGAGTCAGTAAGTAAACATAAGTCCATACAGGGTATGGAGAAAGGGGAATGGGTCAGTGAGGAAATGTTAGTCAAAGAAGGTCAATGAGTCAGTCAAATGGAGTCAGTGAGTAATCAGAATTCAAACAGGGTATGAAGAAAGGGGAAGGGTTAGTGAGGAAATGTCAGTCAAAGAAGGTCAGTGAATCAGTTAAAGGGAATCAGAGAGTAAACAGTAGTCAACGAAGGTCAGGGAGACAGTGAGTAAACTGTAGTCAAAGAAGGTCAGGGAGTCAGTCAAAAGGGAGTCAGTGAGTAAACAGTATCAAAGATGGCCAGGGAGTCAGTCACAGGGAGTCAGTGAGTAAACAGTAGTGAAAGAAGGTCAATGAGTCAGTCAAAGAGAGTCAGTGAATTAACAGAAGTCAAACAGGGTATGGAGAAAGGTCAGTGAGGAAATGCCAGTCGAAGAAGGTCAGTGAGTCAGTCAAAGGGAGTCAGTGAGTAAAGAGTAGTGAAAGATGGTCAGGTAGTCAGTCAAAGGGAGTCAGTGAGTAAACTGCAGTCAAAGAAGGTCAGTGAGTCAGTCAAAGAGAGTCAGTGAGTCAGTCAAAGAGAGTCAGTGAGTCAGTCAAAGAGAGTCAGTGAGTCAGTCAAAGAGAGTCAGTGAGTCAGTCAAAGAGAGTCAGTGAGTCAGTCAAAGAGAGTCAGTGAGTCAGTCAAAGAGAGTCAGTGAGTCAGTCAAAGAGAGTCAGTGAGTCAGTCAAAGAGAGTCAGTGAGTCAGTCAAAGAGAGTCAGTGAGTCAGTCAAAGAGAATCAGTGAGTCAGTCAAAGAGAATCAGTGAGTCAGTCAAAGAGAGTCAGTGAGTCAGTCAAAGAGAGTCAGTGAGTCAGTCAAAGAGAGTCAGTGAGTCAGTCAAAGAGAGTCAGTGAGTCAGTCAATGAGTAGCTGATAATTTCAAAGAGGCATCTCCTTTCTTGACACTGGACTTTATACCTTGGTTCCATGTGAAATGGTACAATAGAGATTAAAACCTCAAATTGTACCTTAAAGGATCTGAAAAGCCAAGATTAGGGCAACAAACATCAAAGTCGAAGTACAAAATTTACAATTTCACATTCACCAACCACAGCAAACTGCCCTAGCAAGTCTATGTTTTCCCCCCAAAGCTTGATGGTTAATATGGGTCTTAAATGAGTGTGACATTAAACATGATGCATAGATACCAACTCTCTCACCTTCCAAAATCTATAAATGCCAAGTGTCCATGATAAAAGGCTGGTTTCTTTGCTGTCCAACTTGTGACGTTGTGAACAAATTTCATCTGCAACAAGACAGAAAGAAAAAAAACAAAGACAAAAGCATAAGACACACATAATTATTATTTTGGGTGGGTGTAATGTGAGAGTGCCAACATATTGAAACTGAGGACTATCACAAAGGGATCTGGGCGTTTTATTCGGCATTAAAGGCCCTGTGCACTATTGGTAAGATCGAAAAACACAAATGTTCACAGATTCACACATAACTTACATGATTTAAAGTAAGTAATGGTAGAAAGGGTTCCTTAAAATATTTCTGCCTAAAATGCTATCGTTTCTGAGAAATGAGTAAAATAATAGTTTTTATCGCGCGTGATAATAAACTCGATGTTTGAAAAACAGAAAACACATAAGGTCTCTTTTCACTATTTTCTCGTGACCTCTATGACCAATTGAGCTAAAATTTTCACAGGTTTGTTATTTCATGTATGTGGTTGATTACACAAAACATGAACACTGTCTGTGATTATTTTGTCAGCTCTGCCAATCCTGTATAATACCTTTAAAAACACATAAAAATATAAAAAAACAATCACTAAAACAAATTTTAAAAAGAAGAATAAACCAGAGGCATATGCCCGGAATTTAAAAAGTTTGCTTAAAAACTGTGACCCGAGGGCCTTCAATTCCAATAACTCTGGCTACAGCAAACATATAATAAATTTGATGTTGCGAGGACATTCTCGCTTCACTTTTGTGTACAAAACCAATGGGGATGTCGTAAATTTAAGTCCAAGCATTGGGAGAACGCAGAGAAGTCCTTGATTTACAGAGTCGGCATGTGAGTCCTTAGTGGGGTCTTTACACAATGGAACAATGTACCCCACAAAGATTACCTTTGTTTGACTTGGACCTCAAAGGGGAATTCTTCAGAAAAGAAAACAATAAAGAACAACGGCAGGACCCCAAAACCCGGATCCGGAAGGTTGCATGTGTGGGTAGGTATACATGTACACATTCAAACCAGGCACCTATAAGGCCAAGATTTTGGACGCCGCACCGAATGTTTTGTTATTTGTTATTTAAAAAATATATATATAAAAATCTTTGAAATCAATTTACATATTGAGAGCTATTTTAAATGTATCCTTCATTTTTATTGAGCAATTTCGTCATCTTTCTTGCATGTAGGCCTACAAAAATGCTATTTCTTCAACGCAATCTTGAGAAAATCCTAATTTTCTTCTAAACGTTTTGCCCTTCACGTTTGCATGCCACAGTTCATTTTTGAACGAGATCTTTGCACCAGGACGTGATGCCACCCACACAGAATAATTTTGGAGCAAAAGCAAGAAGAACCCTTGGAAAGAATAACAATATGTATCGAAATGGACACAGAAACACACATGGCAACCTTAAACAGAATTTGAGGACATACAGAACATGCTCATAAAACCATAAAACCATCTTCAAATACGATATGGCGGCCATCTTAGACATGGTGGCCATCTTGAAAAAAATAACAACAAATTTGAAAATAACAAATAACAAGGACCTCCCTCACCAATTTTTTTAAAAGTCCGGACGAGCAACATGTTATTTATTTTACTTGGCCTAACGAAAGAGGACAATAGGGTCCCTGACAAGGTAAAGGTCCCCAGTTGGGAAGTGTGTAAAAAACCCAATGGGAGCTGTTGCCAAAAAGTCCAAACAAGGGACAATAGGAGGTCCCCGATTGCGGATGTTTACACACTTAGTGGTGACATCCAAACTGAGAACTTATAACAATGACAAAAGGTGCATGATTGCCATCACAAGAGAAAACAATGGGGTCTCCTTTTGTCCGGACAAAGGGTTGAACAAAGGAAGGTCCACAATTGGAGGCCATTCACACTGGAGTTTGTTTATGGCGGTGGGGGGGGGGGGGGGGGGGGATATTCATGGGATCTATGCTCCTCTCTAACCCCTTGAATCTTACAAGGATATCTTCAACCCAACCAATTCCATTGGTAACAACTTTATCGATTTCAATTGCCAGCAACTAGGGGCTTTGCCCACAAAAATACATTATCCAAAAATCCATTTCCCATAAATGACCCTTGAAAAAATACCCTCTTGAAAGAAATAGGGGAAAGTGATGTGTATGTAGACGGACATTAGTGCCATAAAAATAACACTCCATCGTCAGTGTGTCTGGAGCTACGATTGATTGAATTTCACTCCCGCTTTCTTCTTGATAAACAATGATGACATGCATTGAAGGCAGGAGTATTATATGTTCCGTAAAACCTTTTAAGAAACTGATCGGACCAACCCTCTATGTTCCCTCAAGTAAGAGAACTTTTAAATTATTCACCCTAGAGGATGAGCAATTGATGGCTTGAACCCCCCATATCACAATGCATCGGCCAGTGGCAAGGCACTCCAATACATGTTTCAATATTGTTGTAGGACTTCATCATAACAGCTGAAGGGGATGGAGAAGCAATGTTTTTTGTTGTTGGTGTTCCAACAGCCACCCAATACAGTTGGCTCTCTGGCTGAGTAATATACCTCATATTATCGATTGTATACTGATATTGATATCAAACTACACTTTATAGCTACGCTAAGTGCTCACAAATAACTATTTAAAGTAAAGAATGAATCAATTTCATACAGACACAAATTGTCTTTTTGAAGCTAAACATTTGATGAATAACAGTTTTCTACTAAGCTGAAAAGAAACAAAAACAAATACAGAACCTGCCCTGTGCATCTTTTTCAAATTTATAAAGAAAAATATAACATTTACTTAGAATTTACTCAGAAATTTTCCCAATTTGGCCTGAATTCACCAACATTTAGCTTAACTGCAGTACACGGTTACAATTAGTTTTTAGTAAATTCCTCCTTTGACCTAAAAACAAATTTCTGAATTATTCTGCAATTGTTTGAATATTTACATGTACATGTTCATGCATATTCAATCCAATACTTGTTAAAGTATTGTGGGAAAAAAGAGTGTGGTACATATGTGCCAAATGTGACTATAATTGATAATAGCTGATAATAGTTCACGCTTGGTGATGCTCTCTTAAAAAAGACTATCATAAATGTAAATGTACAATGACCCACAAAAAGAAGTGTTTCATGAATGTCCAACTGTATGATTATTTTTTTATGGTACATCAAACAGCGTTGATAGAACTTTGTGAAGTGCACCCTGCAGTGTATGGGTTCTCTGGTTGCATCTCCCCCACATCCCATTGGAAATAAGATCCGTTGAGTGTGACACTAACGGGGGAAACTAACTGACAGAATACACTGGTTTCCACTCAGATCTTTTACTGGCGGTGAAATCAAAAGCAGGGCTCCGCTTAAAAGCTATTAATACCCAAATGAGTTTGGCATTGAGAACGTGAGTAACATATTAAGATGAAGGTTGGCGACTAAAAAAAAAGACACACTAGTGGTAGGCAAACTAAGCGTTAAACTATATTCAATCACTCAACGCTCTAAGCCTTGAACAAATGATGATAAAAATTGATGAAAATTTCACCCAAGTCTGTTGAACTCATTCACAAAAAGAGAGCCAACATGATTTTTCATTTTTAATTTCACTTAATTGGATAATTCTGGCCTCTTCAAAATACAAGCAAAAGCTAAAAATATTTACACCTGGAAAACAAAATGATCAGAAAAACATAATTTTTCATTTTTAATTTCACTTAATTGGGTAATGCTGGCCTCTTCAAAAAAAGCAAAAGCTAAAAATATTTACATCTGGAAAACAAAATGATCAGAAAAACAAATTTTTTCATTTCACTTAATTGGGTAATGCTGGCCTCTTCAAAAAACAAGCAAAAGCTAAAAATATTTACACCTGGAAAACAAAATGATCAGAAAAACATAATATTTAATTTCACTTAATTGGGTAATGTTGGCCTCTTCAAAAAAAAAGCAAAAGCTAAAAATATTTACACCTGGAAAACAAAATGATCAGAAAAACAAAAATTTTCATTTCACTTAATTGGGTAATGTTGGCCTCTTCAAAAAACAAGCAAAAGCTAAATATATTTACACCTGAAAAACAAAATTTTTCATTTCACTTAATTGGGTAATGCTGGCCTCTTCAAAAAACAAGCAAAAGCTAAAAATATTTACACCTGGAAAACAAAATGATCAGAAAAACATAATATTTAATTTCACTTAATTGGGTAATGTTGGCCTCTTCAAAAAACAAGCAAAAGCTAAATATATTTACACTTGGAAAACAAAATGATCAGAAAAACTGATCCCATTTCTATTTGTCCCATGGAACTATGTTCAGGGTCTACAAATAACAGGCTTTTAATGAGAGGGTATACCTTTGGTAATACCCCAATAATTAATTACCATAAACAATTAGACCAATCCATTAAGCCCCGCCTCCTTGCGAGTTGACCAATCACAGCCGCGATACCTGATCACCATTAGAGCAAAGATCACCAAACGGCTCAAATGGTGATCAGATTTCGCGGCTGTGATTGGTCAATGAGAAATGGGCGGGGCTTAATGGATCGGTGTATTACTTGGTAAAGAACACTGGAGAGCTGTTGTTTCTATAAAATATTGTTAGAAACGACACCCGACAAAGAAGTAATTTTTCATGATTTTTTTATTAATCTGAAGGCATCTGAAAGCACACAATTCTATGCAACAAAGGTGTTTTTTCATTCATTATTTTCCTGCAACTTTGATGACCAATTGATCCCAAATTTGAACAGGTTTTTTTATTTGATGCATTTATGTTGGAATGGAATACACCAAGCGAGGAAACTGGTCTTTGACAACTACAAAGAGTTTACCCCGTAATACACTTTACCTCCTTTCTTATAATAACGTCTTTGTGTAGAACAAAACATTCACCGGTAAGTTAAAATTGCAAACGCTAGCCAATAATTCAAGACTCCCCCTGGGCCTACCGCATCTTAATGCATGTAGATTATTTTTGCACAGCGCATACTAAAATATCTAGCGCCTGGAAGTTGAATTCCAAACATCCATATGAGGAATATTGAAGACAAACATAGAACAGGTGGAAGAATGGCTGGAGGGAGAGATGAGAGATGTGTAAAGATTCACTACACTAGACCATCAATATTAACCGTAGACACGCTCAGATAGCGATTGTAATGACGTGGAGTCATTACAATCTCTAGCTACATATGTAGGCACTTGATGAGAGATTGTTGAAACCAGACTCGTGGCTCAAGCCCTTCCAAGAAAGCTCAATAAATTTATCTGCTTTAAAAGGCAAAGTATACATTTTGTTCTTGGAACAGTTCAATTGTTTTTATCCTGTTTATAGGTAATACACAATAAAACTAACCTGTGACAACTTTATTTCAAAAGGTGGTAGCGTTTTTGTGATATTGCCGAAAATATTGTGGGTTATGTCCACTCAGGAAGAATAATCCGTGATTGGAATACACAATCTGAGAAAAGTGTCATGCAGAAATATTTCTCAGATTGAAATGTTTGTGAATCCCTCTCTCTAAAACCACATTCATTTGACGGGAATTGTTTCTCAAAATGTTATTCATTATCAACAGCTGCAGTGCTACCTTTCCAAGTAAGTTTTAGTGGTCATTAATTTTGGAGTGATTTACCAAAGGTATATACCCTCCCTTCACTCTGGTTGTTTTATACATTCTAAAGTTCCTTTCAATTTTGAAAACTTCAGCTAGGAGCAGTGACTTGCCAGGAGGTGTGTCATTAAATCAATTATTGAGTAAGAAGAACATAATTTGATTTAATAATTTAACATTTTCCAAACTTGACAGGTATCTGTTAGTATGAGGGAGACGTTGACCCCAAAGTTTCAGCAGTGGCTGTTCTACGTGTCTGTACAATAGACAGCGAATTGAACATCAGATTGATTTGGTTTTCATCAAGGGGAAAAGTGAGTAAAACACGCCTCATTAGGACGTCATTGAAGCTATTTCCACCATTTCATCATCCATATAAGACCAGCACAAAACACAGAGCTTCAGGTTATGAGAAATTGAACCATGTCCAATCACGAGCCCAATCCGGTCAAAGCATCGCCGTTTTGTACTAATCATCCCCCCATGAAAGGGAATCCCCTCCCATCTATCCTGAACAATAGAACAGGTGTTTTTCATTCAAAAGTCCCCATGGTCCCCCAGTGACAGGTGAGGAATGGCTTGGGAGGAGTGCATAAAGGGCCTAGGATTGATTGGCACAATTGATTTCAACTGTGTGAATGAACTTGGTCTGGGCTTTAATTGTTACGGGCTCCCTGCTGGTATCGGTTTTGATTTGCAGAAATTGATTTGACAAGAATAAGGGGGCCGGATGGCCCTGCCGAGGCTAGCAGGGAGGCTGCCATTAAGATGCTAAGTGAGGAGTGGGAAATGTGACGTCATAACAGATTGCAAATCTGTGGGGATTTGGTAAGGTAATCTGCTATGGCATCCAGATGTATTTGAGCCAATATTGATTGTTCAGTTTTGACAAGAATAATCTCTGCTGGGATTGTTTGAAATGAGTGAGTAAGACAAAGAGAAAGGATGAAAACAGTGTTCAGTAATAAGTCGGAGGCAACTATGAGAAATATAACTAAATGATGCCTCGGTGGATGAAGCTCTATCAACATAATCCTTCAAGTGTATTACTCATGGACTTTCATTCAAGAGTCTGCCATTTTAAATCTCACCCCCTGAATACAACAATTTTGTAAGCGCAGTGTAGTCCTGTTGGTGTGTCCAGCATAATTCAGGTCAAGGGGCGATTTCACAAAGCACTAAGATTCATCTTTATGACGAGTTGCCAATATTCCCATAAATGACTGTCATTGTGACATCACACTTTGCTTAATAGCAATTAAGAGTGGTTCGCAGTTAAGATCAATCTTAGCTCTTTGTGAAATCGGCTTCAGATTTATTCTTACCAAAGTATTAAACCATGATAGAGATGAGAATAAAGTGAATGTGAAACTGTGCTTAGCTACTTTTTGTGATGAAGCAGCTCTATTCAATTAGGCACTGGTAACAAAATAGTTCTATGTTGAGAACGTTTTTGTGAATGTTTATATTTGTTTTGATGATAAACGGTGAAATGCGAAGCCACGTTTAAAACCCTCTTACACACCGGTAGACCTACAAATGTAGCAGTGGGTTATAAATGTTCACATCACATCAGTCTGGATTTGAGTTTCTAGTCACAGTTTGAGTTTCCTGAACTTGATATCAGAGCAGAAGCTCCTACCCGCTGGATCCGCCTCTGCTTGATTGCTTATCCATTAAACTTACTCTGTAGTGTTTGTTCTCCACTTAATAATCTTCCAAAACGAAGGAGTTTATCAGAGACCCCAGTCCATCCTCAAGTAGGAGGAATGTGAGGTGTATTTACACTTGTGTGTGCATCTTAGACGATGTGAAGGAATGGGGCATGATGGAGATAGCCTTATGGAGGTGAAGGAAGAGGAAGATGGACTGTAGGCGAGGACGGAACTGACTTTATAGATTGATAAATATTAAGATGGATACACTTTTGGAAAATGTGAGAATCTCTCAATTTTGTGACTTTTCATAGATGCTTTTTACATTTTTATATATATATATATTTTTTTTTTAAGCCTTCGAGAAAGACTCTGCTAGTGTTGAAATGTCAGGCCATTATTTATTTTTTGCATTTATACCATAGGTCCTTTTGGTTGGTAAGCAGTTTGCAACAGCTAAATTTATGAACAATGGGTAAAATGGATATCTTAAAACTTCCTGGATATGTTAGTTGGTTTTACCCTTACAACGATGTGTGTGAAGCACTGTATACTTTCTCCGAGGAAACAAAATCCAAAGGCATAAAACTTGAGTGGAATTGGAACCCACAACCTTTGCCTTCTGAAGCAGGTGTATCACCAACTGGACCACCTAGATTGCCCAATAGTAAGAGACAGAAATATATTTAGCAGCAGGTAGCGCAACAATTTAATAGATGTTAAATTTGCATCAGGGATTAACATCTATTAAATTTCTCGGATATGAAAATGATTTGAGTACCAATCACCCTGAGAAATCTATTGCCTGAGATCGTGTTCTTCCATTTTTTGAAAAACTTTAAAACATTTGAACTTTACCAAATAATATAATTTTTTTTTTTTTAAACCTGCTTTCTTTAATCATCACAAGGGAAACTGACTGGGTAAATTTTTAAATAATTTTGGGTTGAATTGAACAAATAAAAGTTTACTAGCGCGGAATTTGAACCAACGACCCCCGAATTAAAGTACCAGCACTATACTAACTGAGCTATCTAGCCTTTATGTCGACAGTCCCCCTATTTTGTCAATATCTTTGTTCAGGAGTGCCAATCAGAAGCCATACAACCGTTAACTGCCGTGTAGCCAGGGATCAAACTTGGGTGTGATCCCTGGCTACAAGGCAGTTAACGGTTGTATGGCTTCTGACTGGCACCCCTGAAAAAAGATAAAGATAAAAAAGGGAAACCGTCAACATAGTTCTAGATAGCTCAGTTTGTAGAGCGCCAACACGTTAATCCAGAGGTCGTTGGTTCAAAACATGCTCATGTAAATTTTTCTTTGTTCAACCCAAATTGTGATGATTTTTTTACAAGAAGAAAAGTTCACATTTTGTTTAAACCAAAGTAAGACTTTTAGATTTAATGTATTCTTCCATTAACAAAAAACCAAACAATGTGCCTCGCCACTCGCCAGCCTTAAACAAAAATACACCAAAGAAACACTAGAGTAATACAAACCTGATCAGCTACTGACATGGTGTGCATATTTCTGGTTGTGTTTATATGTAGAACATTGAATCTGTTTGAATGACAGAGATCATAAGCGATGCCTGTGAAGGAGGTACTGCCTGTTTTAGGTACTCGGTTGTAGATCACCACAAATTCATCAGTACTGGATTTGCTGACGATGCTAGGAGTGCTTCTCATCCGTCTGCTGTTGGATTTTTCTAGAGTTTCCTCTATAGAAAAGATAAAAAGATGCAAAGAAATATCAAATAAAAGTTAAGTCCATCAATTTTCCCTCCCCCCTTGTGTATGCTTCAGAAATTCTTAACCTTAATTAGAGAAATGATTTGACAATGGTTAGTTTCACAGGTTAGTTTTATTGTAAATATCTACATTTATATAGGATTAAAACAACCGAATGGTTCCAAAAACCAAAGGTACACTTAGTAAGAGCCATTTGTGTCTGCGTTTATCAACCCTGTATCACTTTAAGGTTGATTAAATTTGCAAATTCACTGTAGTTCAACATTTCCAATTTTACAGCCGAGTGATTCCAAAGTTGCAGCACAAGACTCTTTCCAATGTACATCGGCAGTGACTTCCTCAGAGAAGTTTGCTCTGTCCCTCCGAACATATTTACATCAAAACTAAAACATCAGTCAGTACATATCAGCCGCATTTAGGAATCCAATCGCGTTGCCATCATCACGTGTCACTGAGTCTGGGCAAGGGCTCCTCCAGCAGCCCATATCAAATTGAACATATCTTAAGACACTTCAAGCAGCATTGATGGGTTCCTCTATTTAATGCTGCTACGAAACATGAGCAGCCTAGCTGGACTGGGCAAATTATTGACCAGATTCTAAAGGGGGTTGCAACTGGGTCAGCAAATGACAGGAAGCCCAGTAGAGTACACGTTTTCCAACAGCCACCTGGTTTTTGGAGCTTGTCGTGTGTATGAAATCTGAGCTTCTATACAGACTGTAAATGGGTAAATGACCAATGATATGTGCATTTATGTACATAGCCCTGCACACAAATCACCTTACCATGCATATTTGCTGTGACATGTGCATGCTAATTTCACCAAGTGTCTCCACTCATTCACTAAAAAGGAAAAGGGAGCTAGGTGGAAGAATCAGTAAGCTGGACATTATTTTTTGATGGAATTTTGAGATCGTTTGTGAAGGACATCACAACCCGCTCAGGGATGTGATGAATGCATCAATTACAAACTAATTTTACACAGCGATTAGTTTCTGCTCTGTTTAGTGGAACTAAAATGATTTCTTAATTATAAAGAAAAGTTGTGAAGACGATAGAGCGAGAAGTATCGAGTAAGTTTGATGAGATGATCTTTACTACAAAGTTCAACTCCTTCATGCTCCAGATAGCCTATTAATGCAACGGATGCTCTACATCACTTCAAACGATCAAACATTTTTCTGATTTGGTGATTTCTTCCAATTGTTATTTCCACACTGTTTGTCATATGCCTATAAACCACGAACTACAACATAAGACAGATCAAACATTTATCTGATTTGGTGATTTTTTTCAGTTCTTATTTCCACACATCGTCATCGCCAAGGCATGGTCTATAACACACAAACTACAAAACAAGACAGACTTGACTGGAGAGAGAACTACACTCTAATACAAAGTGTACTGGGAATTTGAAGTTTTGCAACAAATGTGAGTCACTGAGTGAATGTTTCTATCACTTTCTCCTTATTCAACTGCCAGCCTACATTCACATCTAAATCGGAACAACTTTTGTCCCATTTCGATCTCATTCTGCTAATCTTTCCCTACCCCTCCCCTATGGCCTCATCCAGCCTGGGCAGAAATCCCAATTAATGCTCCCAATTCCTAAGGAAGTGCCCAAGGATCCTGTCTCTTACACCCCCAACATGAAATATGTCACGGTGAGTGTCAGACCAACTCAATCGCCACTAAGACTCAGTCACATTTCATTATCTCTCTTCTTTTGTCGGTGGAACTGCAAGAAACCGGGCTTTATTGCTCTATTAGTCATTCTCTTGTTTGGCCTGTACCCGAGCTACCGGTCTCATTTGGTTGGAAGCAGACTGTGGTGATCACAGCGGCGTTTCTATACAATCTTTCTGGCGGCCAATTTGCCTTCCAGGCATTCCAACCCATGATTAAAACGACAGTTTTTAAATGTTTTTCAAAGTACCTTTGGATTACAGTTACCATTGAAGAGTGCATAAGGACTTACAATTGAGATTTAAACCAAGATACTGCAAGAATAGATAGCTTCTATAGTATTGTTAATGTTACTCGTGTAGAGTCAGCTTAAATTGTAAAAAACGTTATTACAGTGGACAAAGCTTATTTATCAGAGGTAGAATCTACTACTAAGCTATGACAAAATGAATTTTCTGTAAGAATCAAACTTCTGACGAGCTCTATTCACTCAGATTTTCTTAGAAGAATAAGAGACTCCTCAGCCCCTGGTCTTTTTGTTGGCCTCCAATGAATCATTCAACGAGGAATCTCCTTTGAATAAGGCCTTTCTTAAAAACTTTACCATGAACATGTTGGGGCTTCCAATCGATGGTGTTTCACATATTAAAAGCACACAGGCCTGGAATTATACAGAGGCCACGAAAGCCATGGCCTCTGTTGCCCTGGTCTTGGCCTTGGTGCCTCTTCAAAACTGTCCAATAGACTTTTACGATTTTCCAATGGAAGTGCCCTTTGCCAAAAAAAACTGGCCTTGCCCTTTCAAAGATGAAGTTCCAGGCCCGAGCACAGTCATACAAATGTCTTGAATTGCTCTAAACGTACAAAATCAAACAAATTCAAGCGATGACAGTTCTCAATCTTTAAGAAAGCTCAGCTCAATAACTATGCGGCAAACTGTATAGATGCATCCTAAGGACAGTGATGATCAAATCTACTACTTTACATTTAAGATACATGTAAAAGGCCGCCAAGTTTAGTTCCTTGCCCTGTAAGTGTGTTGCAACAACACAAGAAACAATGCACATGATCGACTATAGTTCGTAGAATCTTTTCCACAATCTAGAGAGAAGGGGTTCGCTAAGCTTCAGGGCTGTGGGAGTTCTGTCTCTCACTGTCTTCAGGGATCCTCGGCGGGCAATATTTACTCAGACTATATATGCCTACCAACTTTGCTCCCTGCAGGTGGCTATGGTGTGGGTACATTCAATGTGAATATAAACCATGACTAGTGTTTCGCCCATGTTACAATCCCAATCATAGCCTCTTGAGTATGGGGGTCATAGCCTATGGAGAGAGCTTAAAACATTTCAAATGCATGCCTTCTGTGGGTAGGCAGGTGTGCTGAATAGTAGGGGGGCGTTGTGACATATGTCCCTATGAGCTACTGCAACTAATTGACATTTTAAGCTCTAATATGATGGAGATTTCACCTGCGTTGTTTAAACACAGCCGCAAGCAGTTCGGCTGGACTATGTTAATTTCCATCGGCACGGTTATGACTGTTACAGAATCAGTTTCTGTCGTTCACACATGGACAAACATGCACTTTTCAGAGCAGACATTAAAAGTATGAGTTTAAGGAGTGCTACTGGAATAAAGTCAACAAAACTGGTTCTGATATTTCGGCTGAATATTTCCTTGTGTTAAATATTATCCTGTTCAAGGCATCAAGGAAACCGAGTACCTTTAGTACGATGACCTGCAGGAATGAGAGGAACCTACGAAGAGGTTACAAAGACAGGAACAATTAAAACAGAAGCTGTGAAATTATGTTACTGCAATACAAGTGTGCACCGGTTTTATTAATCGCTTCTTTTATGTGCTACAGTCATGTACTCTGGACTAGCATATGTCATATTATTCTGCACATTATTTAGCCTGGTTTGGCAGTATATCTTTACATTTTGTCTGAGATTTTCTGTTTACTTTGCCAAAAGGAACAAACCACAACAGTTTCTTAATCAGTCCTTCGAGTCTATCTTAAGAAATAAGACTACCATACTTGAATAGATGTAACTTTTTTTGCTACTGAAAAGCACTTCAAGGCACTAGCATTTGGAGAGAAATCTCACTCTGTAAACAAACAAGCAATGGTGAAGCATTGTAACATCCGATGAAAGTAGACCAACCTAGGGGGTCACTGCAAGCAATCACACGTTGAAAGGGGGACTTATTATTTGTATCAACCTCTTTCCCATGGCCAATGTAGCTCCAACCCGATTATCAAATACATCTAGGTATATAGAACATCCCCATAAACTTCAGGAGTTTCAGAACATGCTAACCAGTGATATGCTAAATGAATGTAGTGAGGAGTACCAGTGAGAGGATACAGTGAGAACAGTCACCATGGGGACGAGCCAGCATCTCGGTGTCAACCCTCTACCCAAGTCTAGCAGGCTTGGAGTCATGCTCAGAGCTCTTGTTTTCATATGGTTTACTGACTGAGTTCCTCATGGGTGGTATTAACCCATAGGTCAGGTGGCTTTACACATTCACAACAAGACAAAGTGACACACCTTGAAGGTAGTGACAGGCCCTCTTTTGACTCAATCAAGATATGGCAATTTATAAGAGGCTGACAATTGTGGCTTTCTCGCCTGCTAGAGTTTCATTCTGCAGTCTATTTCATTAAAGATTTTCTGGGTATGGGTGGAGAAGGGTTGTGGGACCTTTCAAAATGTATCCAAGAAAAATAAACAAAATACTCCTCGACAACAAAATAATGTTTGCTCATTAAAGTGAAAATGTTGATAGTAATTCCCCAATGTAATAACCTTTTGACAAACTATTTCATTTTATACTATACTTTTTTTCTTTTCTACTTTTTTTTTTTATTTTAATTTTTTTTTTTTTTTGGGGGGGGGGGAGTTTTGGGGGGAATAAGACTGAAGGGCACATATTGCATGCTTCATGCCTCTCTCTGCACTCATCAGCTCAAAAATTCTTAACTCAATATCTTTTATTTCTTTTGTCTCTCAATGGCAGACAGTAAAACAGAAAGTTTATTCCTTCGGCAGTCCCTCTCCTTTCATTCTCACAGCCTAATGATTCCCTGAAAAGTGGAAACTATAACCGCAATTGACTTAAACTAACGACATCATTTTTTTTTTTTTATGAAATAAAAATGAGATTTAGTGCGGTAAACAACTCAACCAATGCTATATTCATGATCATGGTTTATCGCATCTATCCAATTATGTTTACAGCATTAATCCCTGTGATTTTTTTCCAAATGAATATAAATTAAATGACCTAGTAACGATCACCTTCGAGATGCAGAAACTTCTAGCAACCTAATTTTGAAGCATGACTACTTCTAAGGTACTCAACGTGGCACTTATATTTTGAGTGTTGACAATTGGAACATTTTTATTAGCCAATTTGTTGAATACCTGAGAATAAAAAGTGCATGGGGGGTGGGGGGCGTATTTGAAAAGCAAATTGCAACCGAGCGAGGTAAATTGCTTAATGACACTGAATGGGTTTTAGACTCGATTAGCTTCAACCTAGATTCCTTTCTGTCACGCTTAGCCGTTTGTTTGTATACACACAAAAAAGATAAAATGTAAAAAAATAGTTCCTCATACATAAAAATACATTCAAATTTTGGTTTTTCATGGAAAATTTCACTGGAGACCACTATCAATCAGGAGTAGTTAAATGAGATAGTATTTTTGGCTCACTTATATGAGCTATTCACAAAGTCTTATTTCCCAACCTGGAATTTTATCTTTAAGAGGGCAAGGCCATTTTCATTTTGCAAAGGGCACTTCGATTTGAAAACCTTAAAGTCTATGGGAAACTTTTGAAGGGGCACCAAGGCCAAGACCAGAGGCAACAGAGGCCATGGCCTCTGTGACCTCCGTGACCTCCGTGTAATTCCAGGCCTGTCTTATGACATCTGGTTTTCTCTTTCAGCGACCATTCATTTGGTGTGTTTTTTTTCATCCAGAAGTAAATAAATAGACATATGAACACATTCTAATGAAAGTGTTGATGTTGTCCGAGGTAATAGCCCTAGGTCAGGGCTGAGTAAGAGATGGGAAGGATCATGGAAGTAATCACGGTTGACTTTCCTCGGTTGACTTTCCTCCAGTCTAGCCGGCGTATACGCCACGAGTTCACGCCTGACTGATCCTACAGGAAACTAAACCAATATTACCCACATGTTATGGACGTAATAACGGAACCTTCATATTGACACACCCTACAGCATCACAATACTGTTACTCCTTTACACACAAGTAACCAGACTGAGGTTCCTTGGTGAACACTGCTAAAAAAAATTATTCTTGAATTAACAAAAAAAATCTTGTTTCAAGAAAACTTTTCTTGTGTCACTCCCAAAAATCTTAATAGGAAATTTTCTCGGGAGTGAGACAATAATTTTTATTTTTATTTTTTTTCCTCATTTCAATGAATACCATTTTTAGCAGTGAATAGATTGGCCCCTTACATTATCAGTCTAGTGATTACTATACCAGTATTCAGGACACCCAACCAAAGTGGCTGTTCAGGTCATCTCTCTGTATACTATTTACACACTTTGCAATCTCTTGCATATTTTATCAGAATAAGTTGCTATAGAAACTGACTGAAATATTCAGCTGTATTTCCGACCGACAAATTAAGAGGAATTGCAAAGTTCATTTATCATCGGAAATGTTTACTAATTCATGCCGTTGTATGCATTGATGCTTGGTCTTCCATTAGTTAACAAAAGTACTTAATGCAGAGAGGAAGGTCATTTGGTTTTACGACAGTAAGAAATGTGTCCTACTATTCTATATTCTCTCCCAAACTTGCCAAAAGAGCAGTTGTCCTAAAACTCTTACAGGTTTGAAATCTTCAATATTTCTTGAGACTTTAAATAAATTATTACAAAACCAAACCACTGTGGTGGTGTATCCAAAAAATTTCTTTCAAATATTATTATTATTTACCTTAAAAAACTTCACTAAAATGTCACTTATTATTTCCAGCCAGTTTGGAAACTGCCTGAGTATTGACCATACTTTGCTTTCATATTACAAAATTCAAAGTCCAGTTGTCACTGACCGATGTACGTGTTCGTAACAATACATCAAGCTAATTATTACCAAGTCACATCCAATTCATCTTGTATGAAGTCTCTTGAGATGCAAGCCACCATGCTTCAAGAGCTCATTTTCTCCGCTATGTACTCAACACTCTTATTACTTCGACAAGGATGCAGTTATAAGATTTTCTTGCTCAAAGTGTTGATCTGGTTGATAAGTCATGGGTTTAGTGAATGCAACAAGAGAAGGCACACATTGGGTTTGCTATCAGATTTCATAATCCTGGGTATCACCAAGCGGCCATTTTGTTTTGAGCTCTAATGCAGAAAGCATCTAATGTTGGGTTTTTAACAGATTTCATAATCCTGGGTATCACCAAGCCACCATTTTGATCTGAGCTCCAATAGAGTAGGCATACATTGGGTTTTTAACAGATTTCATAATCCTGGGAATCACCAAGCGGCCATTTTGTTCTGAGCTCCAATAGAGTAGGCATATGTTGGGTTTGCAAACTTGACTTCATACACACGGGTCTCCAAGCAGCCATCTTGTTTTTGAGCTCATTCAAATCACTATGACCAGACTGAGGCCATAGGAAAGCCAGTCTCTGGTGCCTTATTGCAAAAGTCACTTATTGGTGTTGAATGATACAGGGTATGCAACAAAGATGACTGTTGCATCAATATGTACTGTTTCAACACACATCACAGCATCCCTCTCTGCACAGTTTGACATACTACTTCATTCATAAACCGAAACCTCTTAAAGTTCTTTGACTCTTTAAGAATGGAGTGAGACAGGGAGAAACAGATCCAGGATCACATTCCAACTGTTTAAGATGCAACAACCCTGTGGGACAGGTTTGTAATTTCCCAAGAGAAACTATTCTCTCGCTCTCTCTGGTGTTTTCATATCCTCTTCAGAGCAGATTCTCAGCCTGGAGGCATTCCATAACCTTTAGGTTACATTGATCTCCTTCTTAGAGAATACAAGAAGGATGTCACATCTTGACCAAGGAATTCACAGGTGTCTTAGATGAAACACCCTGGAGAGGGGTGTCTAAAAGAAGATTTAAGAAGCAGATACATTAAATGGATGACTCTTGGGGTGTTACTTACAGAACATAAATGAGCGAGTTACATCTTGGGGCTTCACTGACACATGAATGTTTGATGATTATTGAGGGGCAGAGGGGGGGTTGCCTCAAGACATCAACTTTTCAGATACTGTTAAGTGATGCCAATCTATCGTACAAAAAATCTTGAGAAATTAAACTTAAGAGTAGGTCACTGTTTACCTGCTATGGGTGAGTTTGAAAGACATCATTGTGTTGCATTTTAATGGGCGGGGTTATCAAACCGCATTAAACTAGCGAGCAAACCCAGACTTTCAAAGATACAGCATATCAGCACCCATAGAAATGTTAAATTCATACTTAGCTGTATATCCTGTTGTTCCTCAGACATAAATATCTTGTGTAAGAACGGTAAGCTAAACCTTTGTGGGGTAAACTACTTATTCATCACAGATAGACTACAGAGAGTTGGGACACTGAGGGTGGGGCACAGGGTGTTGGGGGGGGGGGAGAGATGACAAGGGGGTAGGGGAGACAACTGAAAAACCAGAAGAGGTTTGAAAGTGAGGAGATAAAGCTTTACGCATTTTAATCGGGAGCCAGCAGAGTTCTTGAAAGATGGGTGTTACACAATGTGTTGAGAATAAAGTTGGTAATGTGCTATTGATGGCAACAGGTTCATGTATCACGCCACTCAATTAACGCTGATGCTTTAAACTGGACATGTTACATGAAAGTAGGTGGTATTTCATTCTGGAAGTATGGCCGTGTCTGAATTGGCAGCTGTGGCTACGACTGCGGCTGTTGCTAAGGGTGTTGCTATAGGCATCCTATGCTCAAATGCATCAGAAGATCAAGCCAGAGCCGCAGCCGCTAACTTGGACATGGGGAGTAGGACAAGAGGGTGGCTCCCTACCGAGAGTCTGAAAATCAGAATCAATGAATCATTCACTGAATCCAGTCATGCTAATGTTAAACACAATAAATCTACCGGAAAAGCCACGCCAAATGTGTGAATATGTACTGTACATGTGCTAAAAGCTTAGACTGACTGGGGAGGTGTTGATTCAAGCTGGAGACAACTCCATGATCAAGCCAGAGATGTATTGTCTGGGTCTTGTAACCTGGGTGCTACCAATAACAAGATCTCCCACATATTAAGCACGTTGGGGTAGATTCTGGGTGATTATACGACCTCCCTTAGAGATACTAGTGAGTTGGCAATTGTTGCCTCAAATGGGCTGCTGACAAGGGTATGTTGATACAGCAGTGTGGTTTGTGTATTGTACTCTATCTTTCATTCACTATATACTGAATTCAGCATCTGGTAGAGAACCTTGTAATGAGGGCAAACAGAGTGCAGAGATTTGCGGGTGACAATTTGTGAAGGAACAGAAAAAGGAACTGGAGCTTGAATTGGGCAAAAGAAACACAACAACATTTGGGAAATGTTATTTTTGCTACAACTGTAATGGATTGGGTTGGATTGGTTTGTTTTAAGTGGTTGTGTGGGTAACATTTTGGGTGGCAAACAACTCTGCTAAATTGGTTCTGCAGTTTTCACAGAACGACACCTGTCCATCATGTGCCTACTGATGAATCCGATTGATTGATTTATTGCGATAAAGTACACAACAGATAAAGTACACAACAGAGGCGGCACATTGGGAACAATGCTGCCAACAAGCTGGCTCATAAATGTCAAAAAAATATTAGCACACATAGCAAATATGGTCAAAAAAAATATTAGCACACATAGCAAATATGGTTCACTAAGTGGAAACAATTAGCCAAATTGTCACACGGCCTTCGTAGTTTGTGGCAGATTCACAATTTTATTTTGTCTTTAAAATAAATTTGTTCTGAAGTTGTTCTGAAACCTTGTGGTTTATTATTTGAAGTTGAAAAAAGGTCACAGGAATGTCCTCGTGATATTATTGACATTTATTGATAAAAGTGGGTCATGCTTCAAGCTTAGAAGTCAATTGAAACAAGGATCCTATACTCAAAGTAATGCAGGTTCTATATTTAGTTTAATCACTAGTTCTACATGCTAGACTCATCCTCTGCTTAACAATATTTCAATTAAGACAGGATTTGAACTGTCACGCTTAACTAGATTTCTTCCCAAAAGCTTCACTGTAATAAATGAAATATTTAATTCCTGCCATTTTGTGTTTTGCAATCTGGAAACATTTCTGGGAAATTGTGTGTACATGGACTTGGCCATTCATGTCAGCCGTTTGATTGATTGATTGATTACCAAACTGGTTTGGATGTTTAGTCTTCCTGTCAAGCCACTACAGCAGTCTTTACATATGCCAATCAACACAACCATCAATCAAACTGCTGAATTCAAGTATAATTTGTAATAGTTGTTTGACAAACAACTCCCAGTATTCTCCAAATTATACATAATAGGTGTTTCCTCTAGTTCGTCCTCCATTTGTCTACTTCACTCACACTTATATCAACTTGGATACAAGACAGGCTTCATTTAAGATCTCTACAGATACTCTTTATTTGTTTTTGTTTGTTTAGAGTTTTTCTAAAACTGATGAAGTGTGATCACTACTAGGAGTGAGGGTTGTCCAGGACTTAGGAATAAATAGAAATATCAGAGTCCTCATTTCAACTGTAAAAATAAAGATTTGCATAAATTTCTCAAGTAGTTCTACTTTCAGGAAACTATTTGAAAACCACAAAAGTTAATTTTCATCTACACTTGCACTTGTGCCGTCAGACGCAAAGTTATCCACACAGTAATTCTGTAGAACTTTCTAATTAAAACAAAGAGGGCTACAGGGTTGTCATGAATTCGATACAGTCTACTCTATTTAAAAAATGTGTAATTACAGGTGACAGCAGAGCCTTCTGTATGCAATAACAGTAGCAACTCAAGGCATGATAGAAAGAAGAGAAAAAAAAGTAGTTACTTCAGGGGGTTGGGTTCTCGAACAACATGGTTACTCCCAAGGCAAGAAAAATAAACATCGAGCTTAGGCCAACTTCGCCTTCCTCACCTAGGGGCTATGACTCGTCAATTTTGAAACAGCCGTGGCAGGATATTTCATTATCTCGCCCGATTTAGGTCAATAAAAAGACAGAGCTCTAATTAAATTTGCCGCAGAACTAGAAAGTAACGCTGTGGATAAGTTGTGTGTGAAACATGAAGGAGTTTTTGGCCGGTGGACAATGAGCGTCGAGGCAGTTTTGATGATGATGGGATGATAACAGTGGTTGGTGGCGCCGCTAGATGATGAGTTTGAGATGAAAACGCTAGAATTGTTTACAACCATCTGATTGGGATTCTGTCAAATCAAATCAGGTGCCAATTTCATAGCTCTGCTGATGAAGGAATTCTGCGCTTACAGTCGTCACCTTTTTCCACCTACAGGGTTAGCAACAAATGTTTGCTTTACATTTAGCTGTGTATTATACTAAAGCAAGACATAGTAAGGTTGAAGTACGTACACAAACACATACAAAACCTCCTTGATAACCTGCGAATTACGCTTACGGTATGCGCAGATTTTCGGTAAAAGTACATTTTCATTCAAATGTTTTGTTTACGTGAAGAAGAAAAACAAAAAATTTGGTTCCGGGCCCAAATTCATAAAGCTGTTTAAGGTGCTGTATACGTTTATTACGTAGCGAATATTTCCACGCAGGAAGAATATTCCCTATTGGAATACACAGTCTGAGAAGCGTTATGGCCATAACTTTCAGATTCAAATTTTGGGGAATCAAAAGTGATATATTTTTCCATAACCGTAGTACTTCGAAGTTAAAAGTTTCTCAAAATTCATTATACTACCCAAAGCTGCTGTACTTCTTACCATGTAAGTTTTTATTGCCATTAATTTTCAGAGTCATTACCAAACGTATACAGACCCTTTCAACAACAAGCAAATTTAATTTCTAAGCAAGAAATGAGTGGGGTACCAGTTGTAGCAATATAACCTGTAGGGTATCCTGCCATGTAACCAGTTTCCTGCTGAGCAAGATGTTTCTGTACTTAGCACGTTTTTGTGCTTACAGGCTTGATTAAATTGGTACTGGGCTCGATTTCACAAAGCACGAAGATTCACTCTTGTCAGTATTGCCATAGTGATTTGTATTGTGACATCACACTTTGCTTAGCAATTCAAAAGTTGGGAAGGTAGTGCATTCTGCTCTACCAGCCAGGCTCGTAGTGGATGATACCCATGCCTACATCCTTATGGACTGTGAAGGGGGTAACCCTGTTTCAGCCCCAGGAGTAGGAGGCAACGTGTCCCTGGTGTCAATTGATTTGAGTCGATAGCCCAAATCAGTTATGTGTAGCCCTCACCTTGAAGTGGCTGTCCGTGGCCTTGTGAGTAAGGCGATATCTCATAAAAGAAAAAAAAGAAAAAAATTTAGATTGATTTGCACTTAAGATCAATCTTAACGCTTTGTGAAATCGAGCCCAGGTCAATCAGTAGATGTGGTATAAACTCTAAATATTAAGTTACACAAACAGAGTATTTACTTATGAAGAGCAATGTGACTGATTGCAGTGCAATTGCACCTAATTAGCCTGTTTGACTAAGTGTATTATGTGAAAAGGAAACGCAGTATTGTTTAAGGTTATTCTTTCAGAATTTTGCAGTCACATTTACTTTCATGTTGGCACTAAACTCTTCTCTTGAGTTATCTCTCAGTAGAACAAACGGCAAGTTGTCATTTCATTGAAAACAATTTTAAAACCGAATTTCTTGTGGTAAATTACAGGTGGATCCACCCTAAACCTGAAATTCTGCTTTGCACTTTAACGAAAGCTGTTTAGAATCATTCATGAATCTAAATTTTCCCAACAAGTGGATTAGTGGAGTGCACATGAAGTACTGCATTAATATACATCAGTACCCATCCTTGCTAGTGGCAGTTCAAATCCAGAACACAAACCCCCCCACCCCCCCAACCAATGACACACAATAAATATTGCAAGACATGAGACTTCATTACGATTGTAATGAAATTTAGTTCCTTCTTCAGAAGAATCTGAGCAGAAGCAATTTAACTGGGTAAGAGCTAATTAAATTTAACTGCCCCGGGTTGTTTGATACTATATCAGCTGACTCAACTCATTTAGCGTATATTGTCTTACAGCCCCTTGAGCCGGTTTTTTTCTGAGGGTTTTACCGACTAGTCTTCTCGGATTGGGGGATGAAAAGGATAGTCTACAATGGTGTGTTTTTTTTCCACAACATGGGCTGAATACTTAAACACTGCTATAACCCACCATTCTCCCCCTCCTCCATTTATGATGAGTAATATTTTGTATGAATGGGTGTATATATTAACATGGGTGTATATATTAACATCCCTTGTGGTTTATTATTTGATATAATATAACATTGGTAAGAATGAAAATATAAATGTTCACAGATTTGCACACAACTTACATGGTATAAAGATGGTCATGGTGGAAAAGTTGCTTGAAATGCTACATTTTAAAAGAAATTATGCGTAAAACAATTAGTTTTGATCTCGCGAGCCCAAAACCTGATGTTTAAAAAGAGAGAAAATGTACAATTTTGTTGCTTCACTATTTTCTTATGACTCCGTCCGATGACCGATTGAGCTAAATTTTTCACGGGTTTGTTATTTCTTGTATTATGTTGTGTCGCATCAAGTGTTGACACTGGTCTTTGACAATTACCAATGTTGTCCTTGTGCTTTAACTAACTGTGTTATTATTTATTTGAGCAATGCAATGTATGGATCCCATATTTAACCTCAATGCACTCAGATATAAATAACCACAATTGTTGAACCAATTAGGAAATCTGAAACAAATATCCACCGCTGTGACCCTCAAAGTTCATCACTTCCTTTTCGAAGAATCCGTTTTCCTGCAGCTTTAAAGATAAGGTACATATGGTGGCCCTGAAGGGACATCGCACATCGCAAATATCTTTGCAAATATTTGCGATGTCGCAAATATCTTTGCAAATATCATTGCAAATATTTGCGATGTCGCAAATATCTTTGCAAATATCTTTGCAAATATTTTTGCGACATCGCAAATATTTGCAAAGATATTTGCGATGTCCCTTCAGGGCCACCATAGGTACAGGTTCTGTTGTATACAATGATAACACCAGGGCTTTAATTTTGTTACACTGGACCACAGGTCTGAGGCTGCTGATTTTAGTGTCAGGCCAGTAAAACTTGTGACTGGACAAGTGCGGAGGACTTGAGTTTTTCAATTCCATATCTTCATTTTAAAAGAAAATTATGCTCAAATGTTGACTTTGGTTCTAATAAATATCCTTCAATCATGTCAATAGACCTTATGCATTGACGTCACCAAGCCGCCATCTTAGAGGTAAACTGATGATGAAACAATGGAAACGCGCTGATTTGTACGCGCGACGCACAAGACTGGCCAATGAGCATCTTCCTTTTGACCTCTAGGTGAGGGCGCCCTACTCAAATGACGTCATATGCATAAGGTCTATTCTGTTGAGTATCAAAATCTACTTTTCCATAAAACAAATGAGATAAATCATCTCTTCTCAAGAAAATGCACAACCAAGTTTTGCTGAAACAAATTTTTTCAAGAAAAGGTAAAAAAAACTCTTATTATACTAAACTAAAAAAAATAAAATAAACAAGAACAATTTTTCCAGCCAGTATTCTTTTAAAACCGATTCAAAATAATAGATGTCGGTTAATTTGATACAGCAATAAATAAATAAATTGATGCTTTTATACCAACATCTTTAAAAGGAAGTACATGAACTGGAAGTCAAAGACACTAATCTTTTATTAATATATCCGGAGTTCAATTGAGGTGCAAACTGTACCAAAGGGTCACAAAGTTCATCCTCAAGACAAAAGTAATCAAGGTCATCTCTAACTACAGGAATGTTATTCCCTTGACTATTTATTAGTCTGGGTGAGGGGGTTGGGCTGCCATTTTATTACTGTTTTAATACTTTTTAAATGTGTATTAATGTAAATTTTGGTAAGGAATTGTGTACAAGTGGTTTTCAGTGCGTAACTGAGTTTTAATGTGCATTTTAATGTTTTTTAGACACGCAAAACCAAAAAATGCATTTCACTGTATACAGTTATGTGTATATGTGACAATAAAACAACTATAACAACAAGTTTGTAGTGGATATTTTAAACTTGTTTCTTTACACATAAAAATGTTTGACTTCTTCAAACTAATGAAATTATTTCCAGTTCAATTAAAGCTAAGTGTATTGGGGTTTTTTACATTTATTTTTTTAGTAAAGCATGAAACAACCTGCATGTTGCAATTACCGGTAAAACAAACACGCCCTACAATGTTTCCGTATTGACTCATGTCATCAAGAGAGTACTTTCCTTGTCTCAGCAGCAAAACAGAGTGAATTGGGCGTTAACAAAACTCAAACAACCTAAAGGATCTACAAAGTCAACACAAAACAGAATTTAATGAGGGCCTTAAGTTTCAAATCAAGCAGATTCTGGCTCAGAAGTAAAAAAACAAACATGGCTTGAATAAATAAAGAAACACATCATGAATAGAAAATGTCCGAGTTGAGTAAACACTGCTTCAGAGAACACTACAGAGAACACACTACAGAGAACATAAGCCCAGGAGATAGGGACAAGTTAACAGTCCCACACAGAAATGTCATTATTTTAAACACATACATGTAGTCAGCACTTCTAGTATCAATATTATTGTTGGCACTTCACCTGTGTACAACAACCTACCCACATGATGACCCAAGGCGCTCACTGAAAAAGTGGCTTACGACAGCTGGGAGTTTCTCTCAACCTGGCGAAAAAATACCTGGAAAATTTACATTTTATTAGAATGTGTTTGATAAAAAGAGCATAAAAGGAGGGGAATATAAACTAGATTTCTTAGATCAATATTTTGCTTGTCATTTTTGTAGGTTTTTTGACAAATCATGGATGAACGGCTAGAGGCAATATTAACGTTCTTTTGAAATTGGTACGGTTCCTGTAGGTGTCAAATCATTACAGTGTCCACTGACACTTGAGTCTGTTCCAGCACTCACAACGCACCGAAACACCAAGAAATTAAATGAATATTTGAAAAGGAAGGGTGTGTGCTTCAAATGGGTAATTTCCCAAGTTACTCATCATGTCATCTCCAAAATGGAAAAAAAAAAAAAGATAAATGTGAGGCGAGCTAACTGCATAAGATACTACTCGTTAAAGGACAAATGTGTTGATAAACATCACTGACTGCTGGTTCATTGTGTTAGTGTTAGTTTTTTAGTTTGTGTGTTTAGTTTATAGTTCGAATTTTTTAGTTTATATGTTAGTTTTGTTTTTTTGACAAATCATGGATGAACAGCTAGAGGCAATATTAATGTTCTTTATTTTTTGCTAAGGTCTTTATACCAGCTGGTCCAGATTTCAAATTCTTTTTTACTTAAGCATTAATCTTGTATATATATTTTAGATTCTTAAATTTAATGTTTGCAAACTGCCTGACGAAGAATTTTCTTGGAGTTTTAAATCGATGTGTCCAATAAAGAATGAAATGAACGATTCTTCTCAGCAATCAGAAGATGATAATAAATAGAATTAGTTTTTAATGGTTCCTCAGAAAAGGTTGAAAGAAAAACCCCAAACACATTTACTTACAGAATGTACACAAATGTTTTTACTGGAAATTATAACAGTCCTTACTGATCCTCTAGTGTCAGTATTTTGTTATGATAATTTAACTATCGATAATGGAAACACTTGATTACTCTATCGAGTGATTATATGAATAATTTACAAAAACGCCTAAGGACATGTTTTATGGATGGTCTCATGGGAAATATTTGTGTAAACAAAATGACTGCCCCTTCAATAAGCTAAAACAGAAAAACATGCTTACACAAAAAAACATGCTTACACAAAAAAAACATGCTTACACAAAAAAAACATGCTTACACACAAAAAACATGCTTACACAAAAAAAACATGCTTACACAAAAAAGGACAGTTTTGAAGAAAGATACGAAAATGGGTTCAACAAAGTCCCTTTGGTATGACAATTTTGTCTCTACTCAATTTGTACAGTAGGGCTTGTATTTTACACTACACTGCCGGCCTGAGGCCAGTAAACTCATGATGACCGGACAAGTCTTGCGTTTTTCAATTGAATAATTATCTTTGACAAAAAGAAATGGTGTTCAAATGTTGACTTTAAGTCTGTCAAATACATATGAGATAAATCTTTGCAAATATTGCTTGTTCAAATAAAAACAGTTTACATGTTTAATTTTGAAGAAAAAAAATCTTTCTCGTTTAGATTCTTGTCTTGTAAAATAAATTGCGGTGCGGTAAACATTCTGAGCTACAAGCCCTGCAGTCCTGTGGAATTTTACCCCAAATTTTGAGCCCAATACACAATAAACCAACCTGGGACAATACTGCTGGTTATTCTACAACAATAAATCACATTTGTTTTCTTAAACGTTTGCTAATATTGATTCAAGGAAAAATACTCGGTGAACTCCTGTAACTTGATATTTTTTATCTCACCAAAATTACACCAAAAGAAAACATTCAAGTACAAGTGAAATAATAAAACAATCTTAAAAGTATCCACCATGGATGAATTTTGTTTTAACAGCTACCGATCCCAACACCTCTGTTGTTTCTTTTGCCCGGAGACATTTTTTGTGAGCTTGAAAATGTGTCACTGATCCACTGTGGATTATAATGTGTACCCCTTCAATTAAATTTTCTCACGCACAAAAGAAAAATAATCCGAAAAGTTGATGAAATCTGATCTTGAAGATGCTACATCATTAGCCCTTTGGCAAGCTTTTATTAGACTAAGAATTCGTCTCAGATTTTCTCTTTTAAAAGTTGCTTTATGGGTCCCTAATCTTGTTACCAATTTACCAATAATCTTGTAAAGTATTATCGTTGGTTAAATATTATGGTTGTGGCTGAGCTGATACAACAATGGAGACGGAATGATTAAAAAGCACAGGAAAGCTTAATGACGTATTACACTTTCTCGTATTCAAATTGGCTTTAGAAATGGCCACCATAAGGGACCCCCTTCATGCTGGAAAAGAGGTTTTGCAAACAGAATCTAAGTGAACATTTTATTTTAGGGGTACTGGGATTCGGGGAAGGGTGGGGCTGGGGAGTGAAACTCCCATTACAATTGCTGATTTTATGCTAGCCTTGCTCAAGGCGGACTTGCAGTTTTCACTTTGAAAAAGTTGACATAACCCCACATGTATGTGCTGTACACTGTGCACAATGTGTGTATCATACTGAGCATGACGCCCATACCTGTGCGTAGGTCATCCGCACTCATATATACATCTTTCACCAGGCATACACTGCATGTACATACAAGCACATGAATGAGCACACAGAGACATCCACATATCTAGCTCGGGCAGGTAGGGCGGCGCAAAAATATATAAATAAATAAATAAATAAATAAATGAAAACATATCTCCAACACCTTGGTCATGGTTACTTTATGCGCAAGTTTACAATTTCTGATTGTAACAACTTATACATTGCCCCTTACACAATTATCACGCATTTATAGTGATAGCGGTATTAAGTATGTGAGTATTTACACTTGAAATACCTACACATTCCTTCCACTCGCACTTCACACATTAAAACACAATTTTTCCACCCAATCTTAACACATAAAAGCACAATTTCTACACACACGATGAATCCTAGTTCCCTGCACTATTAGAAGTTTAAGATCAAGATCTCGGTGCACATGAAAAATGTTTATAACATGTTTCCACCGATCCGTTTGATCAATATTCCTTACTTTAATTATCAACATTGAAGTGTACCGTATCACAGATTGCTAACACGATTTCCATGTGCAATTCCCAAACGTACGTTTTACAGTCCTTAAAACATAGCAGTGAATGCTCAGATAAGTACAGCCCATGTTCCAGTAGCACTTTGGTATCAGCCAGGAGGTTTTTATTGATAAACATCTGAGACAGTGAGTGATGGTGGACTAAAGCAGAGGAGGCTGTGAGAAACGGCCGAGATGTGATGTCATCAAAGAGGCCGGTGAACCTCAGGACAAGAGGGATGGCAAATAACCACGGCAACTTAAGGATAGAGACCTACATCTTGGCTCAATAAGACGATGGCATTTGGTAGAATGCATCTAGGGGTACATGCTAAATATAACAATGTGTGTCAATCACCGATGAGTACTTCAAGCGATGGGGAACAAACTAGTTTTTTTTTACCACATTATTTGCATTGTCGGTTTTTAAGTGAGTATTGCAGTTCAGGTATTGCAGTTCAGGTATTGCAGTTCAGGTATTGCAGTTCAGGTATTGCAGTTCAGGTATTGCAGTTCAGGTATTGCAGTTCAGATGAGAAAAAAAGAGCACCATCCTTTATGATTGTACAAGTTTTACCAAAACAATACAATGATAGCAGGTCACAAAACAATGACCATCAAATCACTTGAAATGACAGAGAATGCATTATAGAAGCTGTTATAAACCACAAGTCCCTTCCTTAACCACAGGATCTGTTTATCTTGCATTACATCCCACAAGGCAAACGAATTAATGACAAATGAAGACATCAACCAATTAATTAAACACAGCCAGACTAATTTATAACCCTGTCAGTGTCAGCAAACCATCATCCCCACCCCCTTTATCCACACAGTACATCTGTAAACCACAACCTCCTATCCATCTCTTCATATTTAGATGTCCATTTGCACTCAAGCATGCCCCCTGGTCTCAACCCAGACACACAAAATCTTACTCAACTTGCCGCTGATCAATTCCAATCAAGTTTCCTACAAGACAATTTTTACTGGAGTGTGATGATCGATGATCAGTGCATGAACGAGAAATTTCCAAGCTTTAAAGGAAATGTTCACAATTCAACCGGGCAACTTAGTTTCTATTTCTTGCTCAATAATGAAGACAAACATATGCAGAACATATTGGGAATCATTTTTTTCTGGTTCAAACTCTCTTTACTAGTTGAAACATTTCACTGCAGATATTTTTTGTTATCCCCAAAAGTTTGATTGACCAACAACAAACTACTGTCTGGTCCTTGCTCCACGGTGTCTTCAAGCTCAAGGTCTGTCTATGTTGGAGAAAAACCTCAAACTATGTCCATTTCCACTTCATTAGTTATTTTACAGAGTTCACTGAAGTTGCAATAACTTGACCCATACTTTACCACTACATGTATATGAGCTAACCTTGGTGGAGTAACAGGCCACTGTTTACCCTTCAGTGAATAACTCAAGCACCTTAACTCCACAGAATATGAGGCTTTCTTAACCCTAACAATCCCTAACCCTACAAATTCAAACAGGGCAAAGTGTTTAATTTTGTTAGGTTAAGTACAGTGAAGTTAGGATTGGGTGTTTGATTCTGTGGGATTGTGTATCCTTGCTGACAAGTAATGGTGTTGGAATTTGTTTGAGTGGGTATGGTGGATGTGTGAAATGTACATGTCTGGCATGCTCTTTCCTCCATGGTCTAATGAGATAGTTGTTGGATTATGTTACGTTGGGTACTGTGTGATTTCACTGATCAAATTTTGCACATGCCAAGTGTACACACTCCAACAAAATCAAACAAAAAAGGCCTGTTGGAGTTTGTTAGGTTGTGTATCGTCCCCCTAAGATTGGGTACAGTTCCCATCGCATGGTAGTATAAGCTGTTGGAATGTGTTGGGTTAGGGATGGATTCTAGTAAAAACGCTTTGGGAGTTAGGGTTAAAAGAAGACAAGAAACACAAGTCCTGCTTTCTAGCAGTTTTTTTTCCAATAGTTGTTACTTTTTTTTAACTACTTGAAACCACCCAAACTAAGAATAGACAGGTTCATACTGAAAATAACTTGAGTTGATTAGAATCATTACTTTGTTAATTACTCTCAAATTTCAATAAATAAATTGAATGGAAAAGGAAGCTGTCCATTTTGAAGGAAATTTGAGGGTAATTTAAAAAACATTATTTAGAAGGGAAAAAAATGAATCAACTCAAATTATGTTCAGTAAGTCTTCACATCCATTCACCTGTCAAAATATTTGTTGGAGTGGTTTCAGCAAGGAAAATGTCAAGTTCAATTTTGTGGTGTACTCATTTTCCAATAGATACAGTCCTCATGTGAGAGAGGACAAAATTACAAGTCTCTCTAACCTGACGCTAAATTGGTGTAAATAGCCATTGCATACGATACCCTTCCGGTGCAAAATTTGTCAACATCCAAAACATCCGAGGACATCATTACCGATATGAGATAAATGGGTCTGTACATTTTTGTACCGTGACGTTTTGGTATTCACATGAGGACTCTATCTATTGGAAGTGCATCACAAAATTGAATTTGACAATGCCCTTCCTCTTTAAGAAAATTATAACCATTGGAAGAACTGCTCGTATGTATGATAGATGCAAAATGGTACCCTTTACTGCGTTTCTTGTCATAATTACTTATCAATGCAAGAATCCTCTTCCCTATTTACCATTTCCTTCTATCCTACAATTCACAACCTGTCAATATTAGACAGCTATTGACCATAAATTCTGCCGACTGTCCCTGTTCCTACTTGAGAAACCAGCTTCACTTTAAATCCAGTTCATTTCATCAGTTCCCAGCCACATGTCAAGTGTTGAGCTACCAAGACACACTACCTGTCCACACAGTTCTAATGAAATTTGGACTGGCAATCAAGGAGCTCTGCTTGAATTTCACTAACACAGCATCTGGTTTTAGCTACAGTTGGTATACGTAAATGTACCACGTGTGCACTACAACTTACCGCCTGTCAAGAAATAGCCCCACAATAAGCCATAAACACCGCAAGCAAGTTCCAAGTTGTGGGTTGCCCAATATTGGATCAGTCAGAGTGATAAACTCTATGCGTCAAGATCTCGGATAATAAATTGTTTTATGAACAAGTTCTAACTGACTGAGAAATGGGCGTGGCTGCTAATAGTATAGAGTGTCCTTTCTGATGGATTTATTCACACTTGACATCATTAGTAGAATGGTCCTTGAAAGGGTGCTCTTGAGTTATTGGGGGACAGTTCCATTAAAAAACTAGAATGATTAATTCAATGACAAGCCATCGTGGAATTTAACTAAACCTACAATGTATATGCAAGAGTCAAGTGAATTGAGCAAGAACATTTTTTGTTAAGAGTATCGACTCTTAACTCTTTCACTGCTCCCTTTTTTGTGTGTTTTGAACCTAAAATGCCCAGCTTTTTTATGTTTTTCAAAATTCTGTATGAAAAAAAAATAAAAAAGTCTTTCTCACCAAACAAAATGTATCTTGCTGGTTTGTGTTGCCTTGGTACATCCCAAAGTCAATACTATTTCTTGAGTGATATTGCCCTCTCATAAAAACATTATGGGTCGTACATGTTTGATTGATGATACTTTTTGAGTGCATAAAAGATTGTACATGTACGATAATGGCGCTTTCAAAATAAATAAAATGGATCATAAATGTACGACCTTGGCACTGAAAGAGTTTCAATAATACGATTATAAAATGCAGAAATTGAGTTCCTCAAAAAACATTTTGTAAACACCACAACTTTGTAGTAAGTAAGAGAACCCTTTAAGACATCCAGTCAGAGTCTTGGATGGTGTCGTTTCTTCAAGAGGTTTTCAAGGAGTACATTTTGGTTTAATCGTCAGTACTCATGCAAAGAGTGATCCACCACACGGTATGGTTCTGACATCATCAAAATGATCAGTCCGATCTTTCTTGTGCGTACTCAACCATCCTGAAATTGAGCATACCATTTACCCCCAAGCAGTTCAGGCAGGGGCTTCGACTGAATATACGGTTAGTTGGCGTTACCTACATAGGTCTTGTAGCGGATGCAGACAATGAATAAAGATATACACAAAGTAAGGGTGCGAATGAATCCATAGAGCACTTCCAATATAATCATTTCACAAGTTAATTCTACAGGTGAACCATCCAATGATCAGGTCTGCGCTAACGACGCTCTAATATGTGCATAATTCATTTTCTGCGCAAGAACCAGAAACCGGTATCTGTCTCTCTACCCTGTGATTTCTAAGACAAGTACAGGTGTAGATTTCTTACTTGGTAGTTTCGGTAATCTATGGCAAAAGTGTAAGTGGTACTCCACGCGAGTGAGTCATCCAGTGACTTCGGCAACCAGCGTGTTGTATCACTCTTGTGTATCACTCAATACGCTAAAGATTGCCACTCACACAAAAAGTCAAAACAAAACTTGCTTTCTTTTCTCCCCGTTAGACAGCGAAACGCTGCTCAACACAGAAATTCCCGAAAGTTGCGCATTCTGAAATGCAGCCCGGGGACAACCTCTTCAACTGTGCGTCTCGAAAAGAAACACTCAGATACATGTGTAACTGAACATCGCATTGCGTGACTAATGCAGCAAGATATTTTCACCAAACACATTCCTGCCTTTGAGCATTTCCGTTCAAAATGCAGCGAAACTAATCGACAAGGAATTTTTTACACTCAAATCATAGATTTACATGTGGATTCACCTACAGCGGAAATATCGTTACCTATCTCGAAAATGTGCCATCGTTCTAATCACCAGTTGGCATATTAAACAAGAGGGTAGAGAAATCGATGATAATTGGCCGGTGCAGCCGCTGAAAAGTGGTTTAATGTTCCCACTCTTAATTGAGTTACCAACTCGGCAAAGATTCCAGATGTGACAGGATTGGTCGGTCCTGATTGGTTGGATTTAGTGATAGTGCAAATTGTCCCTTATGGGCTCAGTTTCACTTTCTTCACTCAATTGAAATGCTCGGAATCGTTTGAATCCAAATTAACATTACAGTGCATGCCTCAGCACCGAGCAGAGATACAGGTATCTCAATTGCTTCTTTCTACACCTGATACCCAATTAAGCAATTCCAAACACAAGGTTTAGAGCTACAAATATACTCAAACAACAGATGTCCCACTCCATGCTATGGTAAACAGTAAAATGACACTACAAGAACCCATCTGAAGATTCTTAGAAATAGCCAAGTATCACGTCTACACTTCACAAGTAATCTGTAAGTTACTGCAAAATGTCTTGTGATGTGATACATGGAAAGTAAGAAAATCTTGTGATTACGTTCCATCTGTGCTCATGGATAGATGAAAAACCCAAACAGGGGTAAAGCTAATCTACTTGTGCATTAATTCCAGGAAAGGAAATGAAGTGTACACTTCACCTGCTCTTTTAGACTGGCTGAACTGTGAATCAGCTCAACGGGAACACAAACAGGAGAATGAAAACTGTTTTGGTCCAGCAAGTCTCTCACACTCACTGAACTCAATCATAGTTTGTTTCTTCTTCTCTTTCAATCAGTCTGTCAACGGAGCTGGATATTTCAAACGCTTCTGTCACTGGAATTTTACAATTTGGAACACATTTGCTGTGACACCTTGTAAAATCATCTCTTGAGTTAAGGTGAAGAATTTCTGAAGCGTAAACAAATTTGTGCAACTTCTCTAAAGAATTCACCCTAAAAGAATGCTGCTTAAAAAGCATGTGTACACTATTGGTAATTGTCAAAGATCAGTATCCACGCTTTGTGTAACACAACATATCCATAATAACAACAAAATCTAAGCTCAATCGGTCATCAGAGTCACAAGAAAACAGTGAAAACCCCCATTACACGTTTTCACTGTTTTCAATCATTGAGTTTTGGACTCGCGAGATCAATTGTTTTACTAATTTCTCAAAAACTGAAGCATTTCAAGCAAAAATATTTCAAGGCAAGTTTTCCACCATGACCATCTTTGTACCATGTAGTCTATGTGCAAATCTCTGAACATTCATATTTCTAATCTTACCTATGTTGTACACACCCTTCAATAAATCTCAAATATCAGATTTGTTTAAACTTTGAAATCTGAGACCTGGTTAAGGAAGTTGGACAGAAATGAATAATAGTAATAATAACTTCAAGAAGACAGGTAAAATCTTTAAGACATATTTGAAGGCTGGTGAAGCATACAGTGTACACGTACATTACATACCTGTACACCTGTATATTGGCTTTCCCTATATGCCAAATGAAATTCACTTTTGACATTCAATACCCTAGATTCTTCTCTACCATTTCACCAAACCGGAGTCTTTATAAAAAATGACCTACGTGTCCACTGCACTTTTAAAAAGGGAATTAATCTGATGTAATTATATTTGGTCCATTTGTGCGAGATACTCCGAAGGGTATAAACACATCACCATGGCAACAGCATCCCTGTCACTTTTGAAAATCAGCACGTCCTGTTCGTATGACCTTTGACATAGTGCAAGAGCGACTCGATCTTGAAGGGGGGTCTGACGTGTAATGTCAGTTGCCAATTGCGATCTTGACAACATTAGATTAATTCTTATACTTTACCAAACACCTCCATTTTCTGTAATTTGATTTGGAACTTAATTGGGTTACTGGAAGATTCAGGTATTGAAATGTAGTCTAGCGTGCAGGGAAAGATCTGGATGGTCAAAACATCTGGTCATAATGTATAGAATGGAACACACCAAGTGCGAAGAAATTATGCTAGGATTTTTATTCCATCGCTCCATGGGTGCTGGGCTTGTTAATGTACTTTGGTCATATCTCTGAAGCTATACAATTATTGAAGTGACATTGCAATAGTGCAGCGCTAATGTAGGCTCAGTGATCAGTACCTTCGTTGGTCTGACCCAGTTTCATCATTGTTGGAAGGTCATAACAAAGTGAAAATCAATCAAGTGCAAATCAGTTTTATGATCCAATCATTCCTCCTTTATTCTCTCGCTTTCTTTCTTTGCATTTTTACAATATTTTTTTTTTTTTCAGTATAAGCTCTACAAATCACGCTTAATTTTTCCAATGATACTAGACCGTTGTACAGATGTTGTTTACTGCACATCATCTTGAGAATAGATAGTAAAAAAGAATATGAAACTACAGACAGGTGTGGGAAAAACAGAAGTCTTGTAAACAAAAGATAAAACTACAAGTGTGGAAAACATAAGTCTTGTAAACAAAATATGAAACTGCAGGTACGTGTGAAAAGAAGAAAAAGAGTCATTATAAACAAAAGATGAAAATACAAAGTACACGTAAGTTTGGAAAACAGATTTTTTTAAAACAAAAGATAACATTTAAAGTAAGTGTGGAAAACACAAGTCTTGTAAACAAAAGATGAAACTGCATGAAAGTTTGAAAAGGCAGAAGTCTTGTAAACAAAAGATGGATTTAAGTACACAAAGCTTTGGAAAACAGGTTTTTTGGAGAAACAAATATGAAACTACAAGTAGGGAGGTGTGGGAAAACAGAAGCATTGTAAACAAAGATAAAACTACAAGTAGGGGTGGCAAACAAGTGCTATGTGCACATTCTACATGATATAGTAGCACTGTGTAAACTGTAAATATTTAAATTTCACAGAGCCAATATTGTTAATGAAAGATGAACCTATCCTTCCGCCGAACACAATCAAAAGAGTAGACCATTTCTATCCCATCATACTATCCAATAATCTTGGGTAGAGACACATTATGTAGCACTTTGGTTCTGCAGTGAATTCATGCAGAAGCAATATGGCCAGCCTTTACCACATGAATGTACCAGCGGTGGCGCCATGGGCCTGAATATTACTGGAAGAGCTTAAACTCACATCAATTACACACACAGACAGTCACAGTGTATATGATCACTTTCTTTAATACAAGTATATGAACTACTGTAGCCTCTGGCGCTTCAAGGTGTACCTTCGAACATAGTGGATATTTTTTTAAGGAAAACACGTTGAAACAGAAATTAGCGTATCAGAAATTCAAAGAAATATTTCTCTCGTCGGAACGAATGCCATGTATGATCACCTCAAATTTAGACATTCCTTAGAGGGTGCATATAAGATGACTCTAGAGGTATCCAGTTTAAGAGCAACTTTCTTATTTATCTTGGGAACATAAACTGTGCATAGTGTACACACCTCATTGATCCCAGTGTAACATGATAAATACACCTTAAGTATCAGAACTACATTTTTAGTCACATTCTTGTAATTAAATTAGATTGGAAGGGAGTCTTATTTCATCACTTTGCCCTGAGAAAGGTAGACGTATTGATCAGTCGCAGCACAAAGACAACTCCTGAATAAGAAAGACTGTTTGCGACTCGCGAGTGAGTATCACTTTCTACAAAAAATGTTAACACAGTTGTCTATTAAGTTCAGGTGATGGTCAATCCGATAAGGCATTAATGCTGGAGGAGAGAGCAATTTCCATTTGATTAAAATTAGAAAATGAAAACTGCTATCGGGACATAACATTTCAAGAGACAAAGACTAAGTGACTTGGAGACATCTGCCTGTAAATTTAAAGGAGAGATTCTATCACAGTTTTCAAAATTTTCAAATCTGAAAAAAATTGTGTACAGTTTTAATTAATTGCACAGAGGCCATGGTCTCTGTTGCCCTCGGTCTTGGCCTTGGTACCCCTTCAAAATGTTTCCATAGATTTTAAGATTTTCCGTTGGAAGTGCTCTTTGCAAAATAGAAATGCCCTTGCCCTATCAAAGATGAAATTCCAGGGCCTGCTGTACAAGCAGGCTGGAAAATATTTCACATTTTAAAGTTTCAACCTTGCCAAGAACTCTACAGGTAAACTCAAGATGTGACTTGAGTTTATTGTTTTTCACAGTATTTGTACCTGGACGCTTACATACAAAGCTCTGGAGATCTATGAGTTTTACAAAATCATTGGGGAGATTTTAAGGACTGGAAAGAACACACTCTCAGGAGAAGAAAAATTAACATGTGGTCCTTGCCACCTGTACGAATATTGGAGGAAAAACCACAACACATTCTATCATAAGAGCAGATAATTATAATCCACACCACTGTTTATTTCTAAAACCTTGTATTTCTCCCTAATGAGCTGTAGATTTTTATACTTTGCCATGGGAATTACAAAAACCTGAAACAAGAGAGTCCCTTCGATGTTTCATTAATGACCGCTTTCCGCAGCTCGTCAAGTTTGTCTGTGGTCAGTGGAATATTCCAGTTGTCTGCGGCGTGAGTTACGAGAGAATAGGAGAGGGGGGGGTGATAATGCTTGGGGGGTTACTTAACCCAATAACCCCTATTTAATGCCCTTTGTCACAATTTTTGCCCTAGAAACGCAATTGTTGCACTTTTATGCATAGTTTCCGCTGCTAGGGATATGACTATTAGGTTCAGCTTTCAGAATTTAATTTGGATGTAAAGTGGGAATTACTGGGCGGGTCTGCAACTCGGGGATTTGGAGATCGTCAGATCTAGCCTCATCTCTCTGGGAGATCTCTAACTGGGAGTCACACCCACATTGCCGTGTACACAAAGGGACCAGGAGCTTTCCACTGGCAACAACAATCCCATTCCCTCCTTGAATCCCAACTTCTATAGAAGGAGTTGAAGATACAAAGCACTGACTTGTCTCAGTGTTAATAACTGCTTTGGACAATGAGGGTTGTGGGTGTGTAGCAGCAGTGCTGTATAACCAGCGTGATGAATGTTTCTCATATATAATGCTTCAATGTGTGGCATCACATACAACAGGAAATTCAATGATACTGAGCTTCAAGGGAAACTTGTATGGCACTTTTACATTAATAATAATAATAATACGCAGTTCTTATATAGCGCTTTATACTCCCGATGGGTGTCTCAAAGCGCTCAGTATTTTTCTTATAAGGTATGTGGAGTTACGTGTTGAAGTATAAGACCTATTGCATAGCACCATGTAATGGTTTACAAGGTGCTGTGGCGCAAAATGCAGCCAATCAAACCAGGAACACCGGGGCGAACCCCTTCTCTTTACGATAAGTGCACTGGGTTCTTTTACGTGCATTACACAACACACGGGACCTACGGCTTAACATCCCATCCGAAGGACGAAGCATGTGGTCAAGTGTCTTGCTTAAGGACACAAGTGTCACGACTGGAATTCGAACCTACACTCTGCTGATCAGAAACACCAGAGCTTGAGCTCGGTGTTCTTATCCGCTCGGCCACGACACGCCACATTACAGATCTTCAATCCATGCTAACTGGAACAGGCACACTTAAACAGTAATCTCTCTAATCTTTCTTCTGAAGACGAGCAGAAAATACAGTTTGAAACGTCCAGACCACACAGGCTCTTTTCAGAGCCAACACTCCTCCCAAACGAGATTTATACATGGTTGTATGTGCAAGTTTACTAATTTATAGTTATTTCTTAATCTCTCTACAATACAGCACAACAAGACAATTTCGTAATCAAGGCTACCACTACCACTAGAAAAGACAAATTTCACACTTCCAAATTCATGTGTGACATAAAAAAATCAAATAATACTTGTAACTTTCAACACCAAATTCTTAACCATTATGCACATGTGCATCATCATGCTTTGGCAATGACAGAAGATGAAAATGCTGTTGAAGACAAAGATGGCTGGCAAAGAAAAAAAAATTGAAACATGGCTGGCAAATAAAAGAAGTTGAATATGGCTAGTAAGGGTCTCCCTTTAGTCTAAATAATTAAATGTACATCCGAGAACCTCATACATATCCCTAGGTGTTTTCATTTTTGGAGGACTCACTACTGACTCAACACTCCACATCTAATTTACAACATTTGGTAATAGTTCCTCACTTCTTTCAAAACAAATTTCTAGGCCGGAAGACGTTTGATTCAAGATTCACCCACAACATCTTGAAATTATTTCTAAGTGAAATAACAGATGGAGATCCAGACATCTCTCCTTGTTTTTTAATTGGAAGCCAGTCAAGCAGGACCATAACTCCTTAATCAGACTGTAGAAATCTTCAACGCTTGAACATGGTCAGTTAATAGATGCTGGTGATCTTAATCAGATGTAACCGATTGATACGGCATCTCCATTCTACTGTTTTAGATACTATCAAACTCTAATGAAACTATCTGTAGCGTTAATGTACAGAGGTTTCTATATCACAGATGATCATTGCAGTGTAAAAGGAGACACTGCAGGCATGGACTTACCAGGGCCTTTTTGCTGGACAAAAGGACAAATCCACTACAATTGTGGATGTCCAGAGGTTAAGACTTGACCAAGGAAACAGAGGTCATTGGCTGCATGGCTTTGTGTCACTCCTAGAAAGTATTTCAGGGCATACGATTTAATTCATGAAAGTGAACTGGAGAGGTTACATTCACTGTTCAGATGATGGGAATGAACTGTAAAGTGTTGTCTTGAGATTTACTTGATGAGCATATGTGCAACTTGTTCGGTCAACCAATGAAATGTTTACGCTGAATCGCTTTGGATTTCTTAACGAAGTCTTTGCTGACAATCTCCAGAAATCGTATAAAAGTGGAGAAAGGGGAAATTTCTTCAAAGACATGAAACAGACTGAGTCTGTAGAAATTAGTCATCATTATCTCTTAATCCAAATGCATCTTAAAGGAAGGACAAGATTGTATCAACTTGGCGCCAAGTAATCTTTTTGATCCAATTATTGAAGTGTAAAAGGTGGTAATTACAAATGTTATAGCAAATTTCATTGAACATAAGACACAGTGATTGTACAGGAAAAGTCTATTGCACTACGAGGGGTCACTTAAGAAAGTCCACTCTAGGAAACCATCAAGACAGTAATGGATGATCAATTCTGACACCTCCCACCCGTTCCCTCTTCCGTTCCTTCTTCCAACACCTTCCATGCCAACCGAACTTCTACACGTGATGACTGATTGCCTCAAAATCTGCCCCAAAAATATTGAGGAAATCTCTTAGCTAAGTAAGATGGTTCACCATAATGTGTATGTAGGGATATCTTATTAGACTTGTCATCAAAAGGTGCAGTATAGCAATAGAGGTGAAAGTACTTCAAGAAATTGATTATTGGTAAATTTTGAGTGAGTTCATTAGTTATTAAAGGCAAAGTATACCTTTGGTTTTTGGAACCAGTTGTTTGTTTTTATCCTATAGACATGTATATATACAATGAAACTAACCTGTGAAAATTTCATTTCAAAAAACCTGTAGGATTGATGATATATATTGCCAACAATCTGGAGCGGTTATGTCCACGTAGGAAGAATAATCCGTACTTGGAATACACAATCTGAGAAACGTTTCATGCAGTAAGCGTTTCTCAGATTGAAATGTTTTTGAATCCCTTTCTCTAAAACCACATTCCTCAAAATGTTACTCAACATGTTATACATTATCTACAGCAGCAGTGCTCCTTACCAAGTAAGTTTTTATGGTCATTAACTTTTGAAGTAATTACCAACGGTAAACCTTCTACATATGTAGTGCTGAAGATTATAACCATTATCTATAGATAGTTCCCAGTAGACGCCATCTTTACGGGCAAATCGCATTTTGGCTTGCAGGCGCGTCAAGCGCTCAAATTATTAACGCAGCCGCATCGTTTACTAACCAATCACGCAATGAGTTTTGTGAAATGTGCCCGTAAAGATGGCCGATTTACGTCATACTGCAACCTATCTATATATTCATATTAGGCTCATATCATGGGGAACTAGGAATTGAACCAATTTAAAAAATCCAATTTAAAAAAATGATTGTCTTCTGACAATTTGTATAAGTTAATTGGTGCAATCATCTCTTTTCTCCCATTGGACTAAAATGAAGAGTAATCAAACTGAGCAGAGGTTGGAAAGACAAAACATTCTGAGCCCTTTGTTATCTTAACAAGAATCATTATTCGTAGTAATATTGTAGCCGGAAAACAAGACAATGTGGTAAGAACTCCTGCGCTTCAGAGGAAACGCTTGTTTATTTATATCCCACTACAAGGTCACATTGTGAATCTAATGTACAATAGGTCAACGATTAGCCTTCAGCTTGTATACAAGTGGATGGCCATGGAATAAAAAAACACTTTTAATTATTCAGTAACAATCATGACAAAACCTGATGAATTCAAACATCAATCAAGTTTGTCACTTAAGGTACAGTTGCACTTTCCTTACTCCAATGCCAAATTTATCATACAATTTACAAACACTCTAAATATGAAGTTTTTAATTGTATTGTATACCAAAAAATTAAGCAGGCCTGGAATTTCATCTTTGAGAGGGCAAGGCCATTCTTCATTTTGCAAAGGGCACTTCCATCATTAGAGAATCTTAAAGTCTATGTGAACTTTTTGAAAGGGCACCATGGCCTTCAGGGCCTCCGTATAATTCCAGCCCTGATGAAGAATACAAATAATAATCATGATATATTTTATTTCATACACACATTTCAGCGCACACGGATCTGTGACTGGGAAAAAGTTTGTACGCCTTTTCCTGAAAAATTACGATTAACTTCTCAAGATACTTGTACTATGGCATTTATTTATTTATTTTTGAAATGAAATGAACTTTTTGTTTTCTTCTTTAACAGGAGGCTGTGCATGTTCACTTGATATAAGCTTTTAAAAAGTTGATAGACTTTTCTGGCCATAAAGATTTTGCTGATTTTTCTGAGGGGTAAAACAAAAATCTTAAACAAATCGGATTTAAGTAATAATAATAATAAATCATTCTTGTAAAGCGCATTCCGTCCATGGCAAGACCCCAATGCGCTGTAGGAAAAATATCATGCCTGAAATTGGAGGTATTTTTCAACATGAGCCCACAGACTACACCAGACAAACATGATGGCGGCAAGATAACAAGTCTATCCTCTTTTTCATAAAATCTAATTTGAAATGATTTCAGATTCTGAATTCATTCTCAAAGAGTCTTTCTTACTATAAATTGTAAGGATTACACAAAGACTGTACAGTGAATGGACGCAGGTGCAAGTTTACCTTCAGAGCAAGCCAACTCTGTAACAATAATTGAGTGGTTCAACCATTCTTAACAGCAAGAAATGCCAAAGGGGGCACTTTCTGAATTTCAATAGAGCTAAAAAACTGTTAAATGAGGGTTTTTGTGATTTCATAGTTTCTCATTTGCAGTACAAAGGATGCTTTATGCTGTTAAATGGATTATTATTTTGTTACCATCTAAGGTTAAGCCTGTGCTAAAGGGTGGAATCCTTTATAATTGTTTCCCTAAGTTACATTGATTTATGCGTGAGTGTGATACTGTACAAGAACTGTGGAAATGTTGCAGTATCAAAATGACCTAACTGTAAACAACTTTGACCAAGAAAGGCACTACAGAGGTCATTTTGTGTAAATCTGGTAACATGGTTGGATAATGGACATGAATTCAACAAAAAACTATTTATAAATGGAACTCAGAGTCTACAGAAGCTATCAACCTTCAATACTTGAGAGAAATGAGTGTAATCAAGCAAACAGAAAATCACCATAATAACACCATAAAAACACCTTAAGAAAACCATAAGAACACTATACGAACACCAAAAGAACATCAAAAGAGCACCATAAGAACACCGTAAATAACAATTTTGTTTGAAAGTGGTTCAATAAAATACATGTGGAGTATCAGCTATAACTTTTACTGCAATGATTCTGTTAAACTTTCTAGATCTACAAGAGGAAATAATTTAATAAGCATTCTACAAATAAAACATTTACCTCCAGAAGAAATACATGTAGGCCTAGATGTAGGTAAACACTGAAGAATTATCACTAAAGAGAAAGCCCATGAAGGAAATGGCTAAATTGGGATTTGAAACCAAAATTTGGGATTTGAAACCTATCGATCAGAATTGAAAGGCCATTACCATCACTGTAATTTGGCATTTTTCTTTGATTTTCCTAAAACTCTTCCAGGAGCCATGTAACCTTTTTTCCCACGAAATTGACCACAAAACACTTGGGATTTTAAACAAAGACCAATCACAAAATGAATTGATTTTGCAAGGACCTGCACTTTCAACAAACAAGATTCCACATACTGGCTCCGACTACACTGTTTACTTAGACTGATTGTCTACTCTGTGTACGTGACTAACTGATAAAAAAGAAAAGACCAAACCCACTCTGAAAGAAAAATAGAAAAAAAAGGAAGCTTTTTAAATTTTAGAACTCATCCGTCTAACCGAAGGGACGCCAAAATAATTAGAAAACGGCCGTATGAAAAAACTAAGCTGGGGAATCGCTGAGCGTGGTTTGCAAGATGGTTATAATTCCCAACCAATATCTCCTCCGAGAAATGACGACAGTTGTTTTGGGTTCGGATTACACGTCCCGTCAAACGGCTCAGTCATCATGAATAAAAGATAAGGGCATCTTGGTGTTCTTTTGTCTAACGAACCGTGGAGATGGTAATGGTTTTTGTCTCTCAGACCAGGCCATTAAGGGCCACAGAATGTTGAGATCTACCAAAGTGATTACGCCTTTCAGTCTCTAGGTAATGATGAGGCACAACGACACGTGAGGATTGTGGGTTTAAAACTCTTCACAGCTTTAACAATGAGTCATTCTAGTTTCTTAAGGCTCACAAATGAGAATATGATGAATCTTTCTGTAGTGATTGAAGTACTTGTTTGTTCTTATCAAATCTATGGATAGGATTTGGAAAATACGAGCAGGCAACTTGTGATGATGTGGCCAACCTTTTATCTTCTTATTACAAAATCTTGAATTCAAGTTTAGAGTGTTTTTTTACACCACTGCAGGGGATATACTTTATCAACCAACATGTACGTGGATTGTGGAGAAACTTTGCACTTGCCTCTAAATTTCTGCCATCTTTTTTTTTTGGCAGGGCTTGAAATTTACACTGGACCAGAGGCCAGTGATTTTAGCATTGGGCCAGTAAACTCAAGAACGGACAAGTCTGGTGGTCTTGTGTTTTACAAGTGAATTAAAAAAAAACCAATAATTCAAATTTGAGTCTAATGCTTCTCTCAAAACGGTTGAGTATCCAAGTTCACTTTATCCATTAGACAAAGTGAGATAATACCCCAATGTGTAATAACTTTAATTTAAACTAGACTTAAATTTTTTTTGCATAACAAAAACGAGGTGTTCGGCATGATATTAAAATGTTGGTTGTAATACATCCCAGCTGTCGTATTCGTAATTTAAAAAAAGCCATCACTTGTCAAGTAATGGACAAAATATATGACAAGTACTGTACACGAAGTAAATTGCGACGTTTTTTGTAAACGATGATATTTACATAAATCTTACAATTTTCATCGCCGTGTCTGAGAGACATACTCAGCGGGCCTAGAGCGCCTTCGGCAGGCATGGTCACGTCGATCAACGTGCCGTCGGTCTCGATGTTTGATGAGAAGCGAACCAATTTTGATCTTTTTCAGATTGAGTTTAAGTCAGTTATTAAACGTCATACATATTACTAAATCAGGTGGACATCTCAGTGAGAACTCGTCTTCTGTTCGTTGTTTTAATACCATCAAACCATCAGACGGGCAAAAGGGAAATCACTTAAGTTTAACTTCGCACGAGTTAACGATAAACTCATCGTGCCAAACACCATGTTTTGTTCGATGACGTTTGACATGTCCAGCTGCACACATACACAATACATGGCTGGACTACACACAAGCCTCGTGGACTTACGACACTGTCATCAATGGAGCGGAACAGCCAGCCACACACAGCGCTGTGTAGTTAACATTCAGGTTAATACATACGTGGGCTTTATCGTCCGATTTTGAAGAAAATATTCAAAGGCAAACTTTGACCAGTAAACTCAAGAACGGACAAGTCTGGTGGTCTTGTGTTTTACAAGTGAATTAAAAAAAAAATAATAATTCAAATTTGAGTCTAATGCTTCTCTCAAAACGGTTGAGTATCCAAGTTCACTTTATCCATTAGACAAAGTGAGATAATACCCCAATGTGTAATAACTTTAATTTAAAAAAGAAGAAGACATTCAAATGTGAAACTCTTTCTGAACAAGTCAACACACTAGGCTGATTCGTAACTCCATAAGAGAACATCACAAACTCACCAGGGACCCTCATATCGTTCAAGAACAACACCACATTAAAATCTTTCAATTCTGTCGAGTATCATAATAGTGTACTTAGCCATAAAACAAAGGGAGGTAAGGTTTTTCTCTTTAAATAGTGATTGTTCATTATAAAAGCAGTTAATGGTCTTTTCTCATTTTGATTCTGGTCTTGCAAAAAGAATTCTTGTCCAGCAAAAAATGCTGAGCTAAAAGCCCTGCAGTCTTGTATAATCGTCACCCAAATTCTAGCCCCGTGAGAATAAGCCACCCCACACCAATAAAACCCTTTCTGAACAAGTCAACACACTAGGCTGATTCGCAACTCCTAAGAGAACATCACAAACTCACCAGGGAACCTCATATCGTTCAAGAACAACACCACATTAACATTTATCGTCTACACGTAGTCCTCATCATCCGGCATGTATCGGATTCAGTTCTTCATTTGCGAAGGCAAATGAAGAATATATTTGCAGAGTATCGGATGTCATTTCTGCAAAGTTGGACAAAATCTCTGATGATTATAAGAATTGATTCAGCTTGATCCCACAGTTGAAAAAAAAGAACTGTAGAAAGGGTATCTTCTTATACATGCACAAGTTACTACCTGTATCATGTGCAATCTGTTAAGGTTGCATATTTTAGCAGAGAAACATTTAATGGAGTGCTTTGTATGTTTTTGGGAAGGTTTTTGGGAATGTTTCCTTATACCTGGTGAAAAGCATTTAAATCCTGAATGACTTTAAAATGTTCAAGCAATATCTTTCCATTGGTGCCAAACACACTTGTCAGTAAAACAAAATGTAAACAAAATAACAATTATATGTACACCACAAAGATGCTTCCCAAAATTAGTTTAAAACCAAGATTAATAATATCAAAATTCTCAGCAAAACAATTTATAAGCAAATACTAAACTCAAAGGAAAATTTCTTAATCTGTAATGCCACAATATGTTGACTTTCAACATCTGGAAATCTTTCTTCTGATGGTATGATACAGGCGCATCAGTTCCAAGATAAAACAGCATCTACAAAAAAATAAGTAGTCATGGGCACTTTTTCTGGAAATATTTTTTCTGGGAATTTCCCCCAAAATTTGGGTTGTCCTTTTTACATGCGAGTGCAAAACCCCGGCAAAATAGCAATTTTCTGGAAAACAGCTACCCCCCTGTTTTGGAGAAGGGTTAAGTGAGATAACTGTGTGTTGATTTTTCCCAGGATTACATCAAGTTTCAGACAAACATATAGGTGGGTGGGGTTGAAAATCCCAGGAATTTCCCAGGGTTTTTGTTTCCTAGGAATCGGCTCAGTACAGTGTGAACAAAGCTCGACTGTTTCATGCGAGTTTGACTGTTTTATGTGTACAATACCAGAAAGGTCATCATTGATAAAAACATTCTGACAAAAGAAAACTCTACAAAATCTAGTTGTCATGGCAATTGTGGGTTTTCTGAAAAAAATCTGCACCCCCCCCCAAAAAAAACCAAACAAAACAACAAAAGAAAACTCTACAAAACCTAGTTGTCATGGCAATTGTGGGTTTTCTGAAAAAATCTACCCCCCAAAAAAAAACCCCAAACAAAACCAAAACCAACAACAACAACAACAACAAACATAAACAACAACAAACATAACAAAAAACCGGAAAAAACCCTGTTCAGTATGAAATTTGTGGCAGACTCTACCAGCAAGGTCAATTCAGAGTTCTGATCTCATAATTGGATTGAATACGAGCCGGATTAGACTCTGTGAGCAAATGTTTTCTTTTTCCAGCAATCAATACACATTGCAGTGCATTGGCTTTTTCCCTACATGTACACGTGTAGATGAAAACATTATGCTGAATCCATTCAATGACCACAATTATAATGTTTCCACAATGGAATAATTACGACTTACATGTTGTAACAAAAAGGTAACAGAACAATTTTGAATCATTTTTTTTGAAAAACTTCATCTATCATTTCAAAAGTAAACAGAAATAATAATACTTTGAAAACAGTAGCATACATTTCCTGTCATCAGATATCCTGTTTATAGATAGTTCCCAGTAGACGCCATCTTTACGGACAAATCGCATTTTGGCTTGCAGGCGCTCAAGCGCTCAAATTATTAACGCAGCCGCGTCATTCACTAACCAATCACGCAATGAGTTTTGTGAAATGTGCGCGTGATGCACGCCGTTCTCACGCGTAACGCATGACTGTGTGTTCCAAATTGCCCGTAAAGATGGCCGATTTACGTCATATTGAAACCTATCTATTAATTCATCTAATGTTTTGAAACAAATTTTTTGAATGTTACATTAAATACACACATATATACTACTTCAGGAAATATGATAAATAATCCCCTGCAATGGTTGGATGGGCTCCACATACATGTACATTAGGCTCTATATTCACAAACTAACAAGATTCCGCACAAGACACTAAATTTATGACATTCTAAATTGATATACAGCTAGTCACATCCCTGACTTTCTATAATGTGTGCATTATAATACATAGTATGTGATTGGTTTCCAAGGGCAACCTCCTGGAGGACACCAGTTGCATTGCACTTTTCTCCTTTCCTTTTTCTCCCATCAAGAATGAGGATGATACCACCATGATTAAGAAGATAAAACGATGATAAATGAAGCAGAACACCGGTAGATAAATGAGCTGGGGGATGACCAATCAGCTTGCAGCTACTTTTATGTCCGGTACACTGGCCGGCCGTTCGCAGTCCGACAGGGTCTATAGATCAAGTCTTTTATTGGCAAGTTGGAAGAGTTGGAGTAGAGGGAGATGAGAGTGGGGGATTTGGGGAGATCTCAACGCTATTTTTTCATCAGTTAACATCTTTAAGCTATGCTTGTGTAGTGAATAAGTGTATGCACATTGACTTGAGTAGAAATGACATTCTAGTAGTACATACACAGGTATACAGTGAAAGTGGATTTGTGTATGATATCTTTTGACAAAGTTGAACAGTAGTTTTATACAATTACAAGGGCTCTCCCCATGCACAAGCTAGCGTATCAGACCGATACGCGCAAATTACGTGCTGATACATGCAATTTTCGGCTGATACGCTGATACGCTGATACGATAATATTTTATTTTTTTTTATTTTTTTTTTTTACTTATTTCACAAAAAACTTCAAGATCAAACCATTTAGGCTGCTCCAGATTCCACAGTAATACTTTTAAAACCAAGGTAAACACCAAGTGAAAAACCTTCTGAAGACCTCGTTTCAATTCAGTGTGCTTTGGCCAAACACCCAAAATTTCGGTCAAGAATGCACCACAGTTTTGAAAAAATCCTTAGGAGAACCCTGCATACCTTATTGAAAATGGAGTGAATAATTTATTAATTTCAAACTGCACAAGTTGTTTATGACTGAACAATGGTAGCACTGTACAGCGATGTCACAACAGGAAATCATTTCACAAACATATATTTGTGCATGCAGGTTCTGAATCAATGTGAATAGTTGCGAACTATGTTTCGAATTAATCTAAACCCGTGCCCCAATTCTAATAAGCACTTCTTATGTCAAACTTTAGTATTATATTCTACATTTTATACTTGCCGAGTGTCCTCAGTTTACTGCAGAACTTGATTTTATTTTTTGAAAAATCACAAAGCTAGACAGTTTCCCTGGGGTGGATTTCACAAAGGATAGTTCTAACTTGGGACTAGTCCTAGGAGTTAGAACTAGTCCTAGACATAGGATCAATCCTAGCTAAGATCGATTTCACAAAACTCGTCCTAACTCGAGATGAGACCAGTATAACTCTTTGTGAAATCCACCCCAGGTGTTTTTATTTCTTGAAATTGGAAATAGAAAAGTTGCATCCCCTTAAGGCTATTCCCTGGCTGCCACTTCCCAGGTCGTATCGTAAACTTGGGTATGATCCCTGGCTACTGGCACCCCCAAACAAAAATATTGACAAAAAAGGGAGACCGCCAACATAGGGCTAGATAGCTCAGTTGGTAGAGCACCGGCATGTTAATCTGGCAGTCCTTGGTTCAAATCCTGCTATAGTCACTTTTTCTTTGTTCAACCCTAAATTAGCAAATAATTACTGAACCTTTGTTTCCTTCTCACCATTCGGAACAAGAATGTTGTACAAGTACAGGAAGGTTCAAGTATCGCAATGGGTGGATATAGATGGATAGCAAATGATTCCATTTCAGTATAAACAAAGGTTTCAGATTTTCTCAACAAGACAACATGTCTTCAGGAATCAGGAAATACAGTCTTAAAGCTGCTCAACAGAAAATGTATACACTAAGCAGAAGTTAACAGGGAGCCAGTCAGTACTCACTGGGCATGCTATTTTGGCTGGTAACCCGTTGCTGCTAAGCTAGAATGTTCTATGCTAAGCAACCTTTTGTGATTGACAGCTTTTTTTGAAATTGGAACCGGGAAATGTCTCTTAAAGATGTGTCCAACAATAAAACGTCACCACAGGCCTTGTACCTTTCAAAAGGTCCTTCAGCTAAATAAGGTTTAAAGAAATTAATATCAATATTATTAATCAGTAAGGAGTGCTTATAACAAGCCAATTAATTGAACAATATAAATTTACAGGTAACTGATGTGTGTTGATGATCTTAATTTTATGCACCTGTCCTGCCCATTGTGTGATTGTCTCATTACTTATAAACACCTATAGCCATTGATGAGACCAAGCAAATGGTGATTCATTTTGACAGGAAAGATTACCTCATCAACTATTCATGATGACGAAATTACCCCTATCTTTCCCCTTATGAATATTCATTCCCTTATGAATTGAATATTCAACATCTAAAGTGCCGTGCATTAATGCTCCCAAATGTAGCAAGGCTATTTTGTGTTCGGGGAATTCACTGAAAGACAAAAAAAAACAAAGACTGGGTAAATTTTGTGGATAGCTTACGAGTCTTGACACTTAAGGTAAATATTTAAGTTGAAGAAAATTACAGGAAGTCATTTCCTGGCACGGAAAGGTCTACATGTGCGAAAGTAATTTTTGTGTGTGTAATATTCAAGGTTATTACAGTAGAAATCTACCTCCATGATGTAATGAAATGGTGAATGATTAGACAGGTTTTTCTGGGGGGGTTTTAAAAGCTTTTTTTTTAACCCTGGGGGAGACAATTATTTTCCTGAATGTGTACTGTATTTTTTTCACATTTATTTATTTTGTAAGAATTTAACCCAAAACGATGCTTCGTTATTGCAAGAGTTCACCAGCAGATAGTTTAAATTTTAGACAGGGAAAAAATCGACAGAACAAAAGAAATGGCCATTCACAGTTAAATTTGTACAATGGTTTTCTACAGAAATCAGCTGATAAGCTGAAAAATCTGTCTCCCTAAATAACCAGTTTCCTAAGATGCTATTGAGAACAAAACAAAACCAACCAAATCACACAATCTATAACCAGTTTTCTAATATTCTATTGAGAATAATAAAACAAAACAAACCAATCGCACAACCTATAACTAGTTTCATATTGTTCTATTGAGTAAAAAACAAAACCAACCAATCACACAACCTATTATAACCAGTTTCCTAGTACTCTATTTAGAATAAACAAAACCAACCAATCACACAACCTGTAACCAGTTTTCTATTATTCAATTGAGAATAAAACAAAACCACCCAATCACACACCATAGAACAGTTTTCTATTATTCTATTGAAAATAAAACAAAACCAACCAATCACACAACCTTAACTCCATTTATCAATTCAAATCCTTTTGTTATTCCTGTCATGTACTCATTCATTGTAAATTTACACACATCAATACAAATGCAATCCTAAGATCTACATGTATAGCCCCTGAAGACATTGAAGTATTAAGAAATCCACTGAACCTTGCCAACCGAAACCAGAAAATAAGGTAACTTGGCCAAATGCTTTAATATAATTACGTTAGTCAAGTTGATTTTGACAAATGCCATGGTCCAATGGTTTACAATTGCTTAAAAGGGTACTCTGTGTGTTCACATGACGATCAATTTACCGTCACTCAAGGAAAGCAGCCTCCATCTTGTGAAGGAATAAACGGGAAGCTTAACTCTTTCCTGTGATTCCTACAGGATTTGAGGGTTTGATAATCTAGGCCAAGCATATAAATTCCCGTGAGATGGCCCTCTATAAATGGGTCACAAGACTCAACCATGTTCAGAATGAAGGAATCCTTTAAGGTGGACACTGTCATCTGAAATGTGTAACCTGCCTGGCCACACAATCCCAAGATAAATGTAACACCATCCTACGGGGCACCGCAATGCATTGTGTACACAGCACACAATAGCTCAAGACTACTACCCCACCAATTAATATTGTCTTCTCCGGATATTACGGAGTCTGTTTTTGCGTGAAACCCAACACCGCTCGGCAAATAGGCCGGCTCGTGGCCTGGGCTACGTAATACCCCTAAATGCATGCTTTCGGGTTTTAAGACAGTCCTGGGTAAACGGAGAGCGATACGGTTGGACGTGAGGGGTCCTAAGAGTACATACAATTAAGACCAGGTGCAGGGGAGTAGGTTACTACTGGGACTACACTTGGACAATTCAACTTCATGGGGTGTGGCGATCAATTACTCAGTGCCACAATCAACTCCATTCATAAAAACGCAGATTAGGAGATTCGCAATACAACTCAATTGACGCAGTTCTACTGCTGCACATCTAGTACCTTTTTTTGTAATCTTAAAGAGACTATAAAGACAGCTTACACATACCCCTTCAGATGTTCTCCCTGGCTGCCACCTCCCAGGTTGTAAAGTAAACTTGGGTGTGATCCTTGGCTATGCCTAACGGTTGTATTGCTTCTGACTGGCACCCCCAAACAAAGCTATTAACGAAATAGGAAGACTGCCAACATAGGGCTACATGTAGATAGCTCAGTGGGTAGAGCGCCGGCACATTAAACTGGAGGTTCAAATCCCGCTATATACGCTAGTCAATTTGTCTTTGTTCAATCCCAAAACATTTAAATACTTTTTACAATTTGCTTGAAGTTGGACTCTCACATTCCAGGTTGGATTATAAAAGTAACCTGATAACTTTCAAAAAGTATGCATATTTCCCCCCCCCCCCCCCCCATTGAAAGTAATATGTAAAAGTGCAGACTGCCCTCAACGCATAAATGAATCACTATTCAGCTAGTGCTTCAATTGGAGCAAAACCCAGTGACTGGCCGGACCATCTCACAGCACGTGTTGTGAGTGACATATCTACAAGTGGTTACTTCACCAATGTCTGGCCCAAGTCAATTTTGTGTCTACACATAGCTTTCACAACTCTGACAGGCCTGACGGCTTTAGGATGGATGGGCGCCAACGTGACACCTATACTTCATTGTTGATAATGGAACTCTAAAAGCAATGCACTCTTCTCACTTACAGAATGCATGGGGAGTGAAAAGGATGTAAGCCAAGCATTTTTAGCCAATTATTGTGTGGGCTATGTAAAGGAAATGAAGACTTTATATAATTATTAATAATAAAAGTTCCTTTTTGAGCCCCTGTTGAATGAGAACATCACCCGCTTGTCTAAATAGATTTGACTACATTAAAACCAGTGAAGATGTTTTGTGACTCACAAGATGCAAGTCTACAAAAACAAATTACTGTAAAATTTTCACTTCTCTAAATTCTCTCAATGTACAACAGGCATCTTTTATATTTTAACCGTTGGAGTTAGGAAGCATGGGATTTGGCATTTAAATGGGAATAACAAATTTCATTGTGCAAAGGGACACTCATTATCTAGACAATTTAAAAGTCTGTTAATTTGCTGACTTGATTTTGAGTTGAACAAAGAAAAATTGACTAGAGCGGGAATTGAACCAACGACCTCCGGGTTAACGTGCCGGCGCTCTACCAACTGAGCTATCTAAACCCTATGTTTCAGACAGTTGTAAAGAAAATTTCCAAGGGGCAAAACTACCAAGAACAGGGCAACAAAGACAATGACCTCCTTGGCATTTGTGAAATTTCAGACCGGGTGCAGAGCAACACCTCACGGTGATATGCCTCAAGGCAGTTCCATCTAAAATAAAATAAAATTCTGAATATGATAATTGCTGCCTGCCTTGTTCCATTCAAAACATCCGAAGATAACATTCAGGTATTCCCAAAAGACAGTAAAGTGCCCACAGACCTTCTCAAAATACAATCCCTGGATATGTCAGTCAACGGTTTCACACCTACAGCCCATAACCCCCAGACATCCCTAGAAAATTGCCCTCTCTGTGGAAACCTACATGTGATTATTTAACCATGGTGGAATTCGTCTGAACCTATGGAGGAAGCATGCCTCACAGCCTCAGGCCAAGTGGAAACTACCTTATGATGCTATTTTTGTAATAGATCATGAAGAAATAGTGACATATCTTCTTGACTTACTGGCTGGTTCCTACATTGTATCTTCATCCACTTATAAATTGTGTTAAAGTCAAAGTATACCTTTGATTATTGGAATCATTCGATTGTTATAAATCCTATATAAATACAATAAAACTAACCTGTGAAACTTTAAGTTCAAAAGGTGGGAGCTTTTTTTGAGATATCACCAAAATGGAGCGGTTAAGTCTACGCAGGAGGAATAATCCGTAATTGGAATACACATCTGTTTCAAATGTTTTTGAATTCCTTTCTCTAAAACCACACTCCTCTTAAGGGAATAGATCGATCCATTAAGCCCCGCCTCCTTACGAGTTGACCAATCACAGCCGCGAAACCCGATCACCATTAGTGCAAAGATCACCAAACGGCTCAAATGGTGATCAGATTTCGCGGTTGTGATTGGTCAATGAGAAATGGGTGTGGCTTAATGGATCGGTGTATTGCTTCTCAAAATGTACATTATCAACAGTCCTTTGTACACACAGAACAATGAGAGGGATCTTTACACTAAAATCTGGTATGCAAATTTAGCACAACACTAACGTCTCTCTTAAGAAATGTGTTACAATGATGATTTTGACTTGTGAATTTATGTTCTATATACTTGGGATGAAAACCCTTTGTTTTGTTGGGTTTTGAGACAAATAACCTTTTTTGTTTACTGAAGATATTGACAAAATAGGGAGATTGCCAACTGGGGCTAGATAGCTCAGGTGGTAGAGCCCCGGCACGTTAATCCGGAGGTCATTGGTTCAAATCCTGCTCTAGTCAATTTTTCTTTGTTCATGCCCAAATCATTTAAATTTTACCCAGTCAGTTTCCCTTGTGGTATATTATTTGATATCTGAAGATATTTCAAAGGTACGTATTACAAATAAGGTGAAAAGAAATGGGTTGTTTTTTCAGATTTTTATATCAATTATCCAACATTTACCGTGCTTAATTGCCTGTGTGAAGTTCAGCAAGGTCTTATGATTCACTACACAATACAACCATGCTATTGGAGTACATTTGTCTGTGTGGACAGTGTTATAAAGAAAATGTCTGACATACTCTTCTCTGGTGATTACTATGGTATGCCCTCAGGTTCTTCTGCAAATTGCCTCCATTTGCATGCGATCCTACAAAAATTCAACACTTGAATGGAAATTATGCCAGCCACAGATTATCGCTCTATCCACTTGGCTCCCAAATTGCCCGGGTAAGGACAAAGGCACGATGCGATGAAAACGAAGAAACGAGCGGAACTTAAAACCCCAGTGCGCTAGGCTGGAGGGCAGGATTGGGGTAAAGCTGGTACATTGATTTATCCCCCACGCCCAGTCGAGCTGTAACCAGGGATTAGTGGGGTGGAAGCGCAAGTGTGTTGGTCCATTAATGCAAGAGATGCCCGGGTGGACATGAACATGGGTGTAACTGATACTTGTTCAGCATTGGACCAGAACAAAGGACTAGGGTCCAGCTGAACCGCCCAACAACTTTTTATTAGGAGCTAAGGATTGGGTTCCAGTTTAATATAATTGAAAGTGCTCACGAGTATGGGAAAAATATCTCAGATAGAGTTTGAAAAGAACCTCACGTACATTTATTTGATCTTAATTTTTCAAGTAAACATGGTAAGCTTGCTTGCCTATTGCTAACTACCTGACTACATAGTGCTTCTAGAATTTGAGAGAAACTTAACACAATCTTTAGAACACCTAATCTGCATGTTATCCTTTTTGTATTACATGCACGTTTTAAATATAAGTCAGGAATGCAAGACCACTAAAAAACTGCTCTGTTGTGAAATCTTACATAAATATACAGAGCTTTGAGTTTGATATACATGTATTTAGAACCGCATTTCAGGGATATCTCTTAAAACTGGTTGGTATTTGCCATCTCTGGCAGAGATAGATAGGTACTGAAGATAGGTTACTGAATAACCAGGCTTGATTTAACAGAAATGACTAAACGAACATTGCTAGTAGCAACTAGCTAGACTAACTTTAAAATGTTGGTAATTCAATAAGAACAAAAGTCCAGTGTTTACATACCGGGTAAAAGGTTCACTGATACAGGGCCTTAATAGAATCAGGAAGTATTCCAAATCAAACGCAGTTCTACTGTACACTTTGACAAGTGAAGACATACAGATCTAATGTATGACAGGATGACAGGTCGAGTCTGTTATGAAGGCACTATACTCACAACGACCCTCCAGTACATTGTCAAATCTCAGTAAAATCCAGGTGAATGTGTTTTGTATTCTGACAGAATGTCCAAACTCTGTATCCTGAGAAATTGTCAAGCCACTGTGCCTACAAGGAGCCTTGTGTCATATCTGTAATGTACGCTAATCTGGATAGGACAGGTCTTGGTCTGAACTAAGCCCTTGTGAAGACACTGTGCGGAACTTGTACCTGAAGCTTCTCAACAGTACCGTGCCCAATTTCATGGCTCTGCTTTTCGCATCCTGCACTTACACTACCTATAGAATCACATGCTTTACACGGCACAGTGCTTTAAGCACAGAATTACATGGTAAGCAGTGACATGAAATTGGGTCCTGTAAGATTCTATAGTACAGTTTAGTGGACACTGAATCCAAGTCCAGGATTAAATATGAACCGTGTATGTCAACCTGACGAGAAGGGTTTGCTTGTCTTACCAAATTTGACCAACAAACTAAAATTGACTTTTCTTGAATGTATTTTGCCAAACTCAGATAACATTTTGGGAGGGGACAAGTTTCAAAGAGTTAACATCATTAATGTTTAGATAGGTCATCCAACACCCAGAGACAACAGGGGCAATTATCTTTGATCCCGCCATTTCTCTTCTCGAGACCAATTCACAGGGTGTGAAGGCAATGCCATGATATTGCTTCCAGCAATGATAACACTTCATAGCACGGTACAGCTCATGTTTGTCGTAGGCCACCGAGCTTAAAATTAACACACACACAGGTGATAAAAACGTCAGCTGGGATAGAGTGTGTGAGTAGCATTCGTGAGTCAGGGTTTCTTCCTTGTGGCGGCTCACAAGTGCGAAACCTAATTTAGCCGCACGCACGTCTTGGCTCATGTTTCCATTGTCCCTTGTGAGGTAAGGCCCGGTTCCCGCAGGACGAGGGCAGATCTTGGCAGCCACTTGAGACGCCTTTATGCGGGCTAAATGAGCATAATGCAGCGCTCTATGTACCCAACTGTTTACCATCTCACATCTTGAATGAGAGCCGTCAGAAAATGTTCCTCAAGATGAATGTAATCCAAGGCAAACTTACTTTATTAAAAGGTTTCTATACAGTAGACTTGAGATTGAATTGAAAGAACTTATTTGTGCCACCTTAATTCACCTGTACTGTAGTTAGTACAAAACTTGGGAGCGCGTAAATTGAGAAGCAAGTTTCAAAACATCAGTTTTTCTTTTGAATTTACATGTAACCAATCTGTGTAGTTCCGGAATAATTGAATAATGAGTGAACGACAAGGAAGTACATGTATTTCCCTGAATTATCTTTGAATTAAAGAAAAACAAAATCTAACTCCCGTTTGTTTAATTTATTTATTGGAGTCAAGGTAACGGAAGAGTTTTTCAAGGTTAACATTCTGTAGAATTGAGAGGGAACAAAATATTTGGTAAAGAAAAAGAACATAGAATTGTTTTCCACAACAAGGGGCTACATACATAGTATAAACATCCACTATTATTTGAAAATGAATAATTTAATGTTTCCTCAATTGTTCCCCTTGTTGCTGAATTGTTAATATTTAAAATATTTTAAAACAAGACCTCTACACAATTCATTTCCAAGGACTATTTGACTAAGGGTTGTTTTAAGGGAGGGTCTACCTTTGGTAATTACTCAAAAAATCATTGACCATAGAAACTGACTTGGCAAGAAGCACTGCAGCTTTTGATAATGTACAACATTTTGAGAAACAATTCCCGTCAAATGAATGTGGTTTTAGAGAGAAGGATTCAAAAACATTCTAATCTTAGAAATGTTTCTGCATGAAATGTTTCTCAGATTGCATATTCCAATTACAGATTACTCTTCCTGCGTGGACATAATTGCTCCAGATTTTTGGCAATATCTCAAAAATACTACCATCTTTTGTAAGGAAATTTTCACGTACAGTGTAGGTCAGTTTTATTGTATATCAACGTTTTATATAGGATAAAAACAATCGAACAGTTCCATAAACCAAAGGAATACTTTGCCTTTAACAATGGTCTAATCTTTCTCTTCAACTCAACTGGGGTAAAATGTTTGGAACTGAGGAAAACACTTTAAGACCTTTAAAATCAATCATGATGCAGCCGTTTTTTTATTTCACCATTCACATCAATATCCAAACAAAGGCCAGAAGGAAAAGTGGTTCCGGTCTCTTCAGTCCATATTCCAGAATTTCTTACTCAAAAGCCCCTTTCACACTACACTTTAATCCGGAGAATCTTCGTCTAAGGACAAAATTTACACTGAGATTCTCCAGATTAAGTGGAGCGTTCACACTACACTTTTCATGGCCAAAAATTCTCCGGATTAACGAACCCAAAACTGGCTTAATCCGGGTAATATTCAACCCTGCCCAGGACTAGGGTTAACCCACCAATCTCGGTGTTAGTATTAAACGTGGTTAACTTTTCTCTGGGTTAGATATTGTAGTGTGAAAGGAATCACCGGATCAGTTTTAATCCGTGTAGAAGACTTTTTACAGGGGTCGCCAATTACACGATCAAAGGTAGGTAGTGTGAAAAGGGCCTAAGCTTATTAAAATTTGATCTTCATACTGATTACAACTTGGCAACTTACCAATTCTACGCAAAGAGTAGTTTAACTGGTGAATCTGTCTCTCTAGGAATAGTACAGCTACTACCACCACGACCACCAACACCACTGAAAGTCTATTTTGTAACATGGCTCTGTGTGGAATCATAGAGAATTTTGCCATTTGGCGAAGTCAAGAAAGTCACTGCATGAACTTGCTGGGAGGTCCTCTCCTTTAGTGAAGAGAGAATGCAGTGAGGAGGGAATGTCTTCAGGCTGGTGTTTGTTTACATGTAAGTGTAGTTCAAGGTCTGTTTGACGTTATTGGTGGTGGTCAACAGAGAAGGTACAATAGTTGAACCATGACGATCTGTAGAAATAGATAGAAAGAGAACTTACTTAGTTGAGATGGAGTGTTGTGGTGGAGCAGTCCCAAGCTCTGGTGTTGTCAGCAGCAAAGTGTGGGTTCGAATCCCGGTCAGGACAATTTGTCCTTGCGAAAGGCCCTTAACCATAATTGCTTCGTAAAAAGTTGGGAAGGTAGTGAATTCTGCTCTACCAGCCAGGCTCCTAGTGGATGATACCCGTGCCAATCCTTATGGACATTTCAGCCCCAGGAGTAGGTGACAATAGGCCATGGTCATGAAACTTGTGTCCTTTAGCAAGACACTTACAACTTTAATCGCTTCTCTTCACACGGGGGTAAATAATAATAATAATAATAATAATAATAATAAACCGTTTTTGTATAGCGCATATCACTGCTAAGTCCCTATAGATGCGCTTTAAAGGAATAAGAAAACAACAAGATACAAATAAAATAGCAATGGAATAACAATTACTGATAAACGGTGAATAGATGTGTTTTGAGGCAATATTTGAATTGGCCAACCCTGACTGCTTCCTTAACACTAACAGACTCGGGTAAGCCATTCCACAGTTCAGCTGCAGCTACTTGGAATGACCGAGCTCCGTATGATTTTGTAACAGGGGTGGAAGTGACAAGAAGGGACTTTTATTTGGAACGTAAATTTCTAGAAGGAATATATTTGTGAACTAGGTCCTGGAGATAAACTGGGGCTGTGCCTTGTGGTAGTGGTGCCTAAATGGGTAGTACATGTAAGAATCAGGGCAGAGATGGTTCTTCTTTGATTTAGCTTGATGCGCTACTTACTTGGCAGCGCAGGCTGCTTACTCCTCAGGGAGCTAAAATTGTTTAAGGAATAAAATAGATGGCCTGGTAATCAGGGTATGTTCATGCAGGACCTCTGGGCCCCAAGGGGATGGTCCCTGTGCCCACCTGTCCTTTTTTTACATGCCCAGGGTACTACAAATAGCCCCAGTATGTCAGGTGTCTATTTCTTCCCCTGTCATGGTCAAGTATGACAAATCTGTCATTTTTGGTCTTTTGAACATTATGACCAGTCTTTTTGTCAGGAGTCTTTTCAAAATTTGTATTCAAAGAAAGATAGAAAGAGAAGATAAATAACTTTTGTTACACATATTCAATGTACCCTACACTATACAAAAACAAATAATTAAAAACATTGATAGACCCTTTAACGCGATGGTATAAAGCTATAGTAATATCACAAGTATCGTATTGCAGGCTGGTTACTGTGTTTTTATCATAGTGAATGCATTCTGACAGTGAGCAGTCAACCCTACCATCGACTGATCATTCAATGTCATTCAAATGCTTTTGTTTGGTAAAAGTCATTGTCAGATAGTGAAAAAAGATATCACTAAGCAACGGTAGTCGATGAATAGTAGGCCCCTTTAGTAATGCTATGCACAGTTCGCATTAAAATGTGTATGCTGGTGACATCGTTCATTTAGTTAGGCCTACATATGCAAAGTCATATCGCCAAATTAAAAATACAGGCCTTGGGTTTCATTAACGAAGCGACACGATCAAGTTATTTTACACAAAGAGCACACCCGTTAGAAAGATCTCAATAATCATTTGCAGAGGAGGGGGGAGGGATGGAGGGAGGGAGGAGGGATGGAGGAGGGAGGGAGGGGGAGAGGGAGGAGGGAGGGAGGAGGTGGGGAGGGGGAGGGGAGGGAGGAGGTGGGGAGGGGGAGGGGAGGGAGGAGGGATGGAGGGGGGGGGGGGGCTACATGTAGGAGTTAAATGTCACTGGACTAGGATTTCACTAACATTAGGACCTACAACTAAATGTATAGTGGGGCCACCAAAGCAGGCACTGGATTATTTGTTTCTTAATTGGATCCCATAAAGAATTAATTAAAGGGTATGACAAAGTAAACAGGATACATGTAAGTAAATTATAAAATATGATGAAAAATCAGGGCAATACCAAAATTTAAAGCATTTCATACATGAACCCGATGCAAAGATTTATAAGTTGTATACAGTGAAATTTGGCAGAAAGTTTATCAACAAGTTGAATGTTATTAATTAGCACGTTTTTTTTTATCTACGCGGGAATCTGCCAACACCATCTTGAACTGTATCCCAGCATCCTTTGTCTTGCGCTTTGTCACGAGAAATTCCGAACTCAGTTTGTGAGCAACCCTGTTTTTCAACATTCTTCCCAAGTTTTGGAACAAAAGTATCGCTTCAGACAGAAGTTAAGATCCAGCAGTTCTACTTCCAACTTGGAGGTAAATTTTACTCATACAGCATATATTCACAAAAAGTGGTGAGAACTATGGTTGAGCGTCATTTGAAGATTGCACGGTGTTCAAAGTTTGAGCCAATGAGCTAGCTTGCGCAAATTTTAAATTCATGCAAAGAGACAAAGTTTGCACTGCAAGAAATGGCGAACCGCACAAAATTAAAATTAATTTTTAAAGATTTCGCCCAATATATAGATTGACGTACACGAGTAGTCAACACTTAACAAGATTGTAACTGCCTCTACGTTTTGACCATTGTTGCAAAGCACAATGCCTAGTGTTTCTATCTACATGTCATGTATACACATTCAAGGTTTGAATCATGGCCTTTTTCTTAATTGTTTTGTCTTTTCATCCTCTCAAAAAACACTATTCTAATGTTAATATAAATTGGTTCCTACAGATAAATGGAAAGTGCTACCCTCCCTTTTGCCGATTTGTGGTTCCCCAAAAGTTCAAAAAAACATTGCACTTTCACTTGCACTGCTGCAGTTTGCAGGGGCCAAACTCTATTGTAAAACCTAAATATAGAGACCAAAAATGGGATAAAACCAAACACAAAATTTAACAGTCAATAAAAATGGCAAACTCACCAAAAGTTACTTTGAAATGAACTCTCTGTTATCCGTGTATACTACCGAGCAGAAAAGGTCAACACAGCTGGCCGTGCCTACGCGAGCTAGCTGCTGCTCAGTGCTATTCCTCCTGCTGCCTGTATCCGGTCACTTTCCCGGGCCAGGAAATCTGCCAACGAAAATGCCACCGTGTCCGGGGGAAACTACAACAATTTCACAATTTCGAGGACGACATTGCCCACGCTGTAATCTTTGCAAAACCAGCGTTCATTTAACAGCTGTTGTTTTCCTCTGTTGACACAATTTACCTCAATTTTCAGACAAACAACCAGTAAATTTTAATACGCTATTCATGAGCATACACGATGTTGACAAGTGAAATTCTGCTGTGTTCTACGTGGGAAGCTCTGTGCGTGAACTTCAACATGCAGCAGATTTCTATAGACTTGGCACAAGGCGTTTCCTTTAACTATTCATAGACTATCACTTTCTCTGTCCGACCTCAAAGACAGACAAAAGTAAAACAGTTTTTAGCCACGCTTAGGTATAAAAATAGCATGAATATGTCAAGAATGAATATTTGTTCTATATTGTGGTAATTTAAGACAAATAACTTCTAGCTATGTCAACTTTAATTTTCAAACGATGAGACTTCCAAGAAATGCTGAATAAAGATTGGCTGGAAAAAGACTATTTATAGTCGGGTCCCTGTTGTTTTCATAGCGGTCTTTGTATATTGAGCCAAAGATGAGCAGGGTTTCAGATTAACCTTTCCTTTCTTTCTAAAATCACGGTCATCTGAAAGAGCGCCCTCTATACTTTCAAGATGGCAGACCCTTTGGGTCTTTTTGCGTTATTTCTGTGTCTGATTCAGGTATGTGTTTTACTTCATTTGTTTGTGTTTTGTGGGTAATACTTACGCTGGAACAATCGATCAGATTTTCTCTAGGAACTGTCAGTACCGTCTTGAATATCAGTCTTGTTTTTGATGGAGAAAATCTCAATGAAAAATTAACGTGACGTGGGGTCGATTTCACAAAGCACTAAGATTCATCTTATGACGAGTTATCAGTATTACCATAGTGATTTGTATTGTGACATCACTCTTTGCTAAGCAACTACGATGGATTTGCACTTACGATCAATCGTAACTCTTTGTGAAATCGAGCCGTGGACGTGGATGTACAATCTTTTCAGAACCACAATTTCCTCTAAGTCTCAAAGAGGGCGCTGTAATTTTACATAGTCCAAGTTCTTTTACCTAGAGAAGAATGCAAAAGTTGTGGTGTAAACACAGGTAAATGTGTCAAGTCTGACCCTTGCAGTGCACATTTCACCTGCAGTGAGACGCGCACCATTTATTGACATACATTTTGTCTCCCAGAGTCAGAGTGGCAGACTATGGCAGAGCTGTGTGTACTGTACTGTGTGATGTCAATTTACAACATACAAGGGCCGGGGTCACTTGCTTATTTTTATGAGAAAATCTATATATGTTTTAAATATATGAATTATGACCCATGTATAATTATCATTATGTGTCGGCCTGTGTGTACGTTTACGTTTATTCTGGGACCAGGGCCTAATTTCATGGTTCTGGCTGCTTACCGCTGAATTCTGCGCTTACGGTCACCATTCTCCGCTTACTGTGCAACAAACGCCAAATTTCTGCGCTAGCTTTGTAAGCGAAGAATGCCTAGTAACGTGGAGTATGCACGTGCACAAGCAGAAATTCCCTGCTAACCCGTGAAATACGCTTGACGTAAGCACGGAATTTCTTGTCTCTGTAAGCGCAGAATCTTTGCTTATGGTAAGCTAAGCCATGAAATTGGGCCCAGCTTTGTTCTAGTCTTAGTGGTATAGTTTGCAGTGAGTCTCGACATTATTTTTATATTTTATCCTAAATGTTACAGGTGGTTCGGTCAACAGGCCAGTTTGAGACCCCACCTGTCAGACAAGACTGTTCTGCTAGAGGATTGTCATCAAGTCTTCTATGTAGCTCATGCAGTATTCTTCCAAGTCATGGTCTGGACGTGTTAATGGGAGATTGTCAAGCATGCTGTCAGCAAGATAATGATGAAGTGGTACAAAAGGTTAGTAGATGTTGTTTCTTCTAGCACTGTCCACCATTTTTTAGAAACCAAATTGTTGACACCACAAAATGGCAGACAGTGCTAGTTCACAAATTGAAAGGAAAACCGCATAATTTTGAGGGATTTTTGTGTGAATCATTATATTCTACTTTTTAAACATCTTTCCAACCATATTCATTTAAGCCTGAGTCACACCAAACTAGTTCTTAAAACGTCCGAACCCGTCCTAAAAAAAAATGGTAAAACGGGTTGCGGTCTGGCTAGAACGTATAGCTTTGGCCGGACAATGTAGATAATGTGACCCGTCCATCCGCGTCTTTATCCCGTCTGCTGTCCGTTTATATCAATTTCCGATTAGGGAAAATTGCCCGTTCACCATAGTCCAAGCCCGTCTGTATTCAGTTTAAACCGGTTCGTAACTAGTTCTACTTCGTTCCAAGTACGGCAATTCCATTAGTAGTACGTCCATCTCGTTTTAAGTACGTTGCCACTCCGTCTACTTGCAGGACGGAATGGTCGCCTTAAAATTTTGAGCAGGCTCAAAGTTCTGGAGCACCATCCCGATCAAACCCGTCCGAGCCCGTCCATGAAGTTCGCAAACAGACCGTAACAAGTTGCTACTACGTCCACTCTGTTTGCACACAGTTCGGTGTGGATGGGGGCTTTATAAACAAACGTTTTTATAGCCCAAATCACCCAATCCGGTAATGTGTAGTCTAATTTGAAATACATTCATAAAAAGCCTTAAAACAGGCATGACAGAAAATAACAAAGTATGAAGTGAAAAGATTCTTCAGATATGGTTCCAAACCCTTATGAACTTGTCTGTTAACTTCTGCAAATATTTCTTGCAACCGTTTGGCATAAATTTCATTATAATTTCAAGTGATCATTTGTAACCCACAGCTTTACCCAAAGGCACTGTTAGAGGTGTGTAGCTGAAAACTGGGGAGGTTTCCACAGATCCAAGGTGAGTTATCTCTTCCACTTGGTGCCAGTCCTAAAGGATTTCAATTCATTTCATTTCATTTATTAATTCTGGTTGTGAAGCCAAGGACTCTCAGAATAACAAACTTAATCACTGTACTAGCCAAGAACCCCCGTGGAGAGAAGACAAGGAAGGAAGTTTCAGTTTTAGATGTGGGAGGAAAACCCCAGAGAATTACTCCAGGGAAAACCCACGCAATCAGGTAGGGACTGAAAACCAAGTCCACATAGTGTCTCCGGCAGGATTCGAACTGGAGTCCTTGAGGTGGAAGGCGAGGAAAGAAATCACTACGCAACTCGACCACCCTAAATAGGATCAATAGGACTGAAATAAAATAGTGTAGGTACCACTCAATTTCAACAATTGTTACATTGATTTCAAATTTGTAAGAGTTGGCGGGAGGGAATTGAATTGTTTTTGTTATAAAATGAGTTTGATTCCCGCTGAGACCCAAAGTGAGGGTGTGTAAATACAACTTAACTTTGCCTGTCTGAGAGAAATTCAAAATCAAACCATCAGTAACTCTGGGTTGAAGCTTGTGAGAGGAATTCAAAATCAAACCATCAGTAACTCTGGGTTGAAGCTTGTGTAACCAAGTCAGACTTTGGTAAACCTTGGGGTTACCTGGAGGCAGGCATGATATTCTTCCTACTTTAATCTGATTTCGGGTTCTTTTGCCTTCTGAAGAATCTGAAAAATTGTGATTTAAATAGCCTTAAATTTCCAAAAAGCCAGCCCCTTTGTATTCAATACAACTTTCTACTTTTTTCTTAGGGCCCAATGTGATGCCTGCACGGAGGTTCAACCCTTAGTTACCACTTGGTTTGATTTTGCGTTTATTCCTTACTGTTGTTATTTTTGTTCTTCCCCTTTTCAGCATTCATCAAGAGTGAGCGCCCAAAACAGTTTCAAAATCTTGAAGTCAAGGTAAACAAATGCTTCAGACTATTGCTGTTAATGTCGAAATTGAAATTGCAACATACATGAAAAATATTGGTGCGATAATTTGTCTTAAACTTTCATTTTCTTGCAGTACAAGCGTGGGGCCGACCCAGCCCTCAAGTTCCTTAACAAAGAAGGAGAGGTACAAGAGACGCTAAGCATTGAGAAATGGAACACGGATACTGTGGAAGAGTTCCTTCAAGAACGCCTTATTATGTAGAGTAAGGTTGTTGTCAACACACACAAAAAACAACTAGTTTATGTTTTAGCACACATTAATGAAAGCTCTGTACTAAACCATTATGGTGTGCATAGCCTGACGCTGAGTGTGTTATAACTGTATTTAAGCTTCTTACACAATGCAACTATCTTTGTCTTATTCCCTGTATACATAAAAGGACCAGACTATTTTACTATGTAGCCACAGGCAGTGTCTTCATTGATGTCTTATGGCTTCTGCCCTAGCCACTCGACAGCAACATGTAATTAATGTCGTCAAGGGATTAAAACAAAATGGCTCCATCAATGTCACAAACTTGAACAGCGCCCTCTCTTGGGTCAAAGAAAAGCATATCATTGGCGGAGAATGTTTAGTACACAATGTATGCTTTCATTTGACCTCAGCGATGGTGGCCGGTATTTATATGCATTGAAATTTTCGCTTTTTAGGGAAATATGTTGTCAAAAAAAAAATATTATTTTAGTTTTCCAAATAGTTTAAAAACTTAATTTTCCCATTTGTGAAATTAATGCATTTTCCAGGAGAGAGAAATAAAGACTGACAGTTTTTAAATCTTCAATTCCATTTCTTTCCTTTCAGTAAATCTAAGTTAACACAACCCTTTGCCCAGCTGCACTTCCAAAGCAATTAACGACATGGATTTATGTAGAACATCTTCACAATGATTGGGGCTCGCTGGTAATTAGCCACACAATCAAATAATTTCCAGGGGCAACAATGCAGTGAAAATATATATTTGCATAAAAACTTACTTGGTAACCAGCAACGGAGAGCTGTTGATAGTATAAAACATTGTGAGAAACCACTCCCTCTGAAGTAACTTTTCACTAAAATAATAAAAGACTTCATGCATGAAGCCTTTTATTAGCATCTGAAAGCACACAAAATTGTGCAACAAGGGTGTTTTTTCTTTCTTTATTTTCTTGCAACTTCGATGACCGATTCAGCCCAAATTTTCACAGGTTTGTTATTTTATGCATGGGATACACCGAGTGACAATACTGGTCTTTGATAATTACCAAACATGTTCAGTGCCTTTAATTGTACCTTGGTCACATTATTGATGTCATAGCTTAAGCAAAGACCATACTGTGCTTTTTCTAACGGCAAGTAAGCTTAAATAATTAACCAAATAATGACATGAAAGTTTGTCAAGCAGAAAACAACTTTTAGATTTTTTTAATTTGAGAAGGTTTAGTCTTTACCATAAAAAACCTTTCACCTTGAAATTCTGGAACGGCAATAATTCTCAAAAAAATATTTAAAACATAAGTGTGGTAACAACAAAAGTACAGTTAAGATTAAAAGTACAGTTAAGATTAATTTATTTAGCACGGCAAATAAACTATCTACGCTTAAAAAATAAATTTATCATTTTAGAGACCTAGAAAAATCTTGAGAAACTTGCGGTTATGTTGGTATTTAATACAGAATGCCTTCGAAATGGATCTAAAAATGACAATGGGAGACTTTGGACATTAGGTGGCAGCAGACTTACCAGGTAAATTTCCATTGTGTACGTAGCTCTGAGCATGCGGACAATTCTGAGAATAATGGATTTACCTGCTGCCACCTTTTGTCCTAAAAAGTCTTCCGTTAATAAAACACTAGTCTTGATCCAAGGATTTTTCTGTCAGAAATATAACAAGTGCAATTTCATCTGAATGCTGATGTCAAAAGATCAAAATCAAGACTAAGAAGAACAGTCTTACTTCAAGACTAATTTCTGTTAATACAAAGGCGTTTTCTTAGCCATAGTGTGAATGAAAAAGGACTTGAAACAAGGCTAAGCACGACAGTACTTCAATGTCAAAACCACTGCAACTTGAAATATACACTGCAATTGCAACTTTTTTCATGTAACTAATTCCTGGGGGAAAAAAACCCCTAACAAAAAAAACGTCTTTCTACTGCTGGACGGTAAAAACCAAGTCTTTCAGATAAATAGTTTGGGCTACTTTTTGTTTGCCCAGTTTGGGCAAGGAACGTATTGAAACATTTGAATGAGAGCAACTACAAAACATACAATTATTCAGCCCAGACTTTAAAATCAATCGCACATAAATAATAAATAACCACCAACTTGAGACAATCTTACATCATTATTCCTTTATCTTTCAGAGTAGGTGTTATAGACCCCTTGCATTGGCCGTCATCACTGAGGCCTAACAACAGAAACGTGCACGGGTGTATGCGCTGCGCACAACTCTCAGCCAATGTCTTATTTAACATCAGTGAGGGCACTGTTTTGGGCATGTGACCAAGCCATACATTGAGAGAGTTGCGACAACTTGCGATAAGAAGCCATTATCAGTCCTAAAAAAACAATAACATGTGGGCACACAGGGTCCTAGACTAGACTGCACACCGACTTTTGCTGCATTTGGACTGAAAATGGTGTCCAGTAACCAGAGAAAACTGGTCCCTCCATTTCTCAACTCACCCTTTGCAGTGTCAGCCATTTGCGTGTAGAGCCTCAAATTGGGGACAGCAGTGAATTATTACATAACTCTGTATTGTCACGGTAATGTAATGACGCTTTCATCCAATATTTAATACAAATAAAGCATGATGTCGAGGCTCTACACACACATGGCAGATCCCCGCAAAGGTTGAATACACAGCTCTGCTTGTGACTTCATATGTAAGGGGTCTATTCACACAGCTTCAGGTCTGGCTCCGTCTTTATAAGCCACTCTAAAGCAACTTGCTGATTGCATATTGCCTTACAATGGCTGATGGAATTTTGTCTGCATCATAGCAAAAGCCAATAAGCATCAACAATAATCCATAGTAGACTGGCCCCATTTTGTTTCACATTAATAATACTGATATTACACAGCTAGTAGTACAGTTACCATCCAGCTATTTTGAGATCTACCAAGACTGACACTACAATCCTTTGGGTTATTGTTACTTTAATAATTATTAGAACTTATGCTGGTAGCTAATGTAAAACATTAAAACAGAGACGGAGATTGATAAGTTTAGTAAACGGTGAGGTTGGTAACAGCAATTAAATGTTCTGACTACTTTAGTTGGCGAGGTTTGCATGGCCACCGTCCTATAGAGTTGGTCTAATATTGATACAAACAAGCAAACACATGCTTAGCTTTTCATTCAGCAGACACTACTAGTACTATCTCAGCCATCTGCAGTCTACAGGCTTTATTCTGCAATCTATTGGCGCAGTGCACCCTCGAGTCAGTATGCTATACCCCGGCCCCGCCCCATCGCACACACACACACACGCATGCACACACCAGGCTGATAGGTTTCTTGTTGTGCTTTTCAGTTATTTTTTACAATACGTACGATATTCACATCTTTCTAGATTCTGTAGATTCTGGCAAACAATTGTCTTGTTTTGAAACAAAAGACAAATAAAATGTTTAATGAGTATGCTGAATTCTCTACATTCCAATATAACACACAAGGTTAAACATCTTTGTGTGCACACAAACTACCAAAATTAAACATTCCACAACACACTCCCAATAGAGCATGACTTTTGCTTCAATACAAGTTAACCAAACTTGATACAATTTTCACCGAAAATAGTTTACAAATTTATTTTTTTAGCAAAATAAATCTATTGGGAAAACTGTCAATTTAGGGGGGAAAACAGAAAGACAATATGACTTCTTTTTAATACAAGTGACTTGGGATTTAACAGTGAGTAAAATTTATCATCAGCTATTTATGATGAACCGAAATCTACCACAAATTTCACCAGAAAGAGACCTACAGAAAACCAGATTTGTCTGGAAAAAGTAAATTTAAGTTTCTCTGTAGCTGTACATGTAATTTGACTTCATAAAGTCATTCAAAATATATAAATATTTACAATTTAACTTTTTAATATTTTCATTGTTCACTGTTTGAAGGTTCCGCCCTTCCTTTTAATTTTTGGGGAAAGTTCAAACAAAGAGTATGACAAAATAAATCAATGCCAATCACAAATTTCAGATTTTAATTTCAATTTCAATTTTGTTTGTATTGGACAAGGTGATTGAAGGTTTCACAATCTGAAATTTTAGTTGAAATATTTTGCTTTCAAAAACAAGTCTTAATGTTAGAGCAAGGTTTAGGGCCAGAATTGGTAACAATTCTAAAACAAAATAGTAATAATAAAAACAGAAATTAAGTTTGGAAGGATGTTTTAAATTTCTTTTTCAATCCTAGAGCAATTTGTGAAGATAATTGAAGTTGGTATATAAGAAAAAAAATGTAACACTCATGACACAATTTATTTACACGGCCTCATATCCACATAGGTTATTTTTTCTTTGCCCCGCCACCCGCGCCTTCTGTTCCCCCAACCCCATCCAAGGAAGCACACGTACACAAAAATTTGTCTTTTCCACTCACTGTATATAGGGAACAGTGTCCCCCAAAACATAGACACTCTTGCATGTACTAAAGGGGCTGCGTCGTCATGATCAAATTCCGTACTCTCACCCAGTTATTTGCATGCGCGCATCCTCCCTTCGTGCCTTATCTATGAAGGGTGCGCACATGTGCAGTAACTGGGTGAAAGCTCAGAGTTCATAATTCCATGTACAGCCACTGGCATGCTTTGATCATGACGACACAGCCCCTTTAAGACAATAGGTCTTACAATAAAATAACAAAATAAAAAAATAAAATTCGAAAGGATAACTCAGAAAATTTATGTTTACCCTCAAAGACAACTGGTTAAATTTGTTTGTCTTTTGAAGTTGGGTTTACCAACGATTTGTAGGCTTTTAACAGTGCAGATACTTGTAAAAATCACCCAAAATATTGTTTAGACCATTGCTTCAAAATGCCAACAATTATAATGCAGGTTCTCTGCTTTTTGAAAAGTACAAGCTTCTCTTAAACTGCTTCAGAAATGTTTTTGTCAACAGCTTTTACGGTAACAGTTCATTAACCCAATTTTTAATTTCATTAATCAATTTTTAATTTCTCAAGGTACCTTATTTTTATTTTGAATCATTATTTTAGTAACATGATAATTAACCAACTTTTGAAAAATATACCTTTTTTATCTTGACTTATCCAACAGGATAAGTTAATTACCATTGAACATTCCTTTTTAAATTTTTAAATAGAAACACAAAATACATTGGCAAAATATGTCCTTGGTATGTTTTGAAAGCTTTCAAGTGCACTTATACATGCAAGTAAAATTAAAGTTAAACTACATCAGTGATTTACAGAACGTCTCTAAAAACACATACAAATTTGGAGTACTGGCCCAAAAAATACTACAACTTCTGATTTGTGCACACTACCTTAGATCATGATTAATTTCACTTATAATGGTTTGACGTCCAGGCGATAGTATTACCACGCCATACCAATCAATTCACTCAATAAGCCATTTGTGAGTTAGACTTGAATTATGTCCGATTCGCTGACTTGCTCTGTCACAAGTTACCGCTTCAATTTGAATTCCTCAGACTTTCAAGACAGTTGCTATGTCACATGAGTCGGGACAAGCTTTCACAAAGTTACGTAAGAAACAGCGAACGTCCATACACAATTCTGAATGAATGTGTAATGGCAAAATGGTGCCAGGTTTTGCCTACCTGAAGGTTTCTATACAAAAGCTTGCCCCTAACTATGCGACACAGCAACCGTCTCTATAGTCTGAGGCATTCATATTAAACCTGTAACTTGTGGCTAACCAAGTCATTGCACCAGATATTATTCAAATCTAACTTACAAATTGCTTCTTGTAATGACTGAAGATACATTAACTTAAGACCGCTGCCAATTCTCATGGGTTTTATAGCCACCATACCATGCTTTGCAAAGCTCAATGCAAGGCTCAAATTTGGGGGTGAAATCCACAAGACTGCAGAGCTTGAAGCTCAACATTTTACAAGACATGAATTTAGTTTACAAGACCAGAACCAAAATGAGTTGAACAAGCACTGGAAGATCTATCTCATTTGTCTTATGGGTACACTAATAGATACTCAACAGAATGAAAAGATATTATTTATAAGACTAACTTACACAGTAAAGTATTATTAGTCAATGGATAAGAACAAGACCAACGGGCTTCTTAGGTCTTGAGTTTCCTGGCTCGACACTAAAATCAATGCCCTCCGACCTGTGGTCTAGTGTAAATTTCGAACCCTGCTATGAAACCTTTTTTCACCTTTTATCAACTTGCGAAACTTAGTCACACAAGAACTCTACACATTTTTTTTGAGCTTAAGAACGTCTCGGACAGACTAAGATAACACGGTTGGGATACAACTAGTACACAAAGCTTCGTAGAAATCCTCCGTTAATACAACGACTTTTAATATCCATATGTGCAAGGAAAAACACAGATTTTTTTACAAATAAACACTCAGTTTTTATCAAACATTTATTTTGAATGTGCTGTTATGTATGTCACTGTAGAAGCACCATAAGGGAGGAGTTTTTAACACTTCACCCGCAGATAAGATCTGTGAACACATCGTCTACAACGCTTTCATTTTTGAAGTGCTATCATGAGGAAACGAATGTGCCGTGGAAACTAAAAATGACAACTTACTTAACTTTGGTGAAATGTGAACTTGATATGAAATTACTCCGACGAGGCATTCACTTTATTTTCCTTTGTCACCTCTTTCCCAAACGTTGGTGAATCTTGGTTGCGATCTCTCAGCATGTGCATCGCAAACGTGTTCCACTGGATTGCATCAGCGCCGAAACATTCGATGGTGTTCAAAAATAGCTTACCGTTAAACCCTCCGACGACGTACAGGCGGCCCTCAATGACTGTAGCTCCAGCATTCACACGAGCCATGGACATGCTCGGTACGTTGGTCCATTCCTCGGTGTCTGGGTCAAAGCATTCCACTGTGTTCAGTGAAGACTGGCCATCACTTCCACCCACCGCGAAAATCTTACCTAGAGTTCAGAGAGAACGTGATTTAGGGCATTATTTACAGAATGTTTAGAGGTGACTTTTGACCTCTGTGATAACAGTTTCATGAAGTGTTTCACATGCATATCATTCAGGTTTCAGAAAGGGCATGAAGCCTTTCTCAGGCATCTGAAAGCACACAATTCCATGCAACAAGGGTGTTTTTTTCTTTCATTATCTTCTCGCAACTTCGATGACCAATTGAGCCCAACTTTTCACAGGTTTGTTATTTTATGCATATGTTGTGATACACTAAGTGAGGATACTGGATTTGAAAATTACCAAAAGAAAGTTTAAAGTAAATGTCAGCGATCTCACTTACCATTGAAGCTGCATACAGCAGCCCCTCGTCTGCAAGAATTCATTGGAGCAGTCAAATTCCAAACATCATTCTTTGGATCATAAACCTCCACAGAGTTATGACAGTTCCAGTTATTAGATCCACCAACAGCGTAGATCTTACCGTTCAATGAACAAACACCGACTTGCGTCCTCCCTGGATAACAATCATAGAGAGGGTCAGAAGATCAAAACCTCGGCTCAAAAACAAAAGTGACAAATGAGACTTCAATAGACAAGTTGACACTCAACTTGTGATACCCTCCAATAGACTGACACAATGTAACACAAGTATAGACGATGTGACCTCTGACGTCATTTGAAAATCATAACATGATGCGCGCGCATGTCGCCGGGCAAAACCTTTGTGTACTTGACAGCCAGCTAGAAAGTACACGCAATATTACCATGACTACGCGTCTTTTTGCCCGGCGGAACATGACTTGGACAACAGACTTGTCAACAGAGGGCGGTTTGAATGTAAACAGAGGTCACATCGTCTATAAAGTGACAGATATCATGGTAACATGCACTGCAAGAGTAAAGCGCCAGTGGGTGTGGAAGAAGACAAAGTGACAGATGGTGAAAAAGATTGACTGACACAAGGCCTCACTATCAAATAGTGTCACAATGACTCTCTGAGCAACGAATAAAGAATCTGGTGAAATGTTTCAACAAATATAAAAAAACTGTCGGCAAAAATAATGTTTGACGATAACTTGGGGGGGGGGGGAGAGATAAGTGAAAGCCGAGTCACAAAAGTGACTTAGACTAAGGTGACCAACAAACTTCCCTGAAATGACACCTTGTGAGTCAAACAGACTAGAACATACTATGTCAGACACAGTGATAGATTGTGAACAGGGACTGAGGAAAAGATCAATTCTTGCTTACTATGATGCATCTTGCTGATGACAGTCCATTCGTTCGTTTCTGGGTCGTACACATCACAAGATCGGAGTCCAACATTACCACTGGATCCACCAATGACGTACAGTCGGCCATCCAGGACTGTAGCACCTGCAAGATAATAAATCACAGTAATATATTAGACATTAACTATAACTCAGCCGACTGGCAAAATCCCTGCCCTATAACTTTTTTGTTTACTCACAAGATTTCTCTACGTCTGAGCTCACTTGAGCTACACCTTCAACAAGCCCAATGTCAACTCATCTCAGCTTCATCTTGCAACTCACTAACCTCTGCCCCCCTTCTACCTCACTAATCGCTGCCCACCCTTGTACCTCACTAACCTCCGCCCACCCTTGTACCTCACTAACCTCCGCCCACCCTTGTACCTCACTAACCTCCGCCCACCCTTGTACCTCACTAACCTCCGCCCACCCTTGTACCTCACTAATCCCTGCCCACCTTTGTACCTCACTAATCTCTGCACACCCTTGTACCTCAATCTCTGCCCACCCTTGTAACTCAATAATCCTCACCCCAACCTCGTACCTCACTAATCTCCGCCCACCCTTGTACCTACTTAATCCCCCACCTCACCCTATAATCTACTCACCTGAGCTAGGTCTTTCCTGTGGCATATCTGCAACCCAGGCCCAATCATTCTTCTTCGGGTCAAATACCTCACAAGTCCTCAGATCCATGTGGCCGTCAGAGCCTCCTGCTGCGTAAAGCTTACCATTGATGACCCCAAACGCAAACCTCGCCCTAGGTGTCTTCATAGGAGTCATCTTGTCCAGTGTGTTGGTGACTGGGTCATAAACCTCCACTGTCTGATGGCACTCATCTCTGTTAAATCCACCTGTTCATGTACAAACAAACGAGGACAAGATTGTGATTAATTGAACGTAAACTGCCAACATTGACACCATAAATAGGAACACCAAAAGCAAGAATTCATGTGAGCACAGCTTATTACATGTACATATACAAATTATGTATGTAAAACAATGTACAAAAATCAATGTATCCCGTATAAGAAAACTTCTACTGTTTTGCAAGAACTTTTAGATTTGTTTCATCGCTGTCTTTTGTCAGAAATCAGAATGGTTTTTTTGCGACCTGTAATCTCAAAAATCCGGAACAGTTACCAGGTGAAAACCAATCTTTTTCTCATACACATTAACACAACCATAAGAATGCTGTGTGTGTGGTTACCAGTGTTGCAGCAACTCCACACGCTGTCATTTTAGCTGAAACCATACCACCTTTTTTATGGCCACAGTAAAATAACTTCATAAATGTGAATTTAAATCAGTAAATGATACGTCATAACAGTGTTAACAACAGGAAAACATCCTTATGCTAATTGACCTTACCCGCAGCGATGAGTTTACCATCCAGCTGAGCAACTCCCACTGCACATCTGGACTGTTCCAATGTGGCAAAAGAGGGGTGACTCCCTTCACTCTCGATGGAGAAAGATCTCTTGGCAGTTGGACGGCTTAATTGTGGACTACTTGGTTTTTCATACAGCATGATGACGTACAGCAGACCGTTGAGCGTTGTTATGGCAATGTATCGGTTTTCTGTAATAAGGAAGGAGTTTGTTGTTTCCTGAGATGACTTTTATTTATTTATATTTCCGGAGGGTGGCAATCACTGAGCTAACTTTATACTTCCTATTGTCAACATATTTCCCTTTTTTTGTTACCTGACATTTCCGTTGAGGCGACAATCTTCCATTTTTCAATCTGTGAGCGAGCTTTATTCAGATCCTCGGGGGACAGGATCAGTTTCCGAGCAGATGTGGCTTCCTGGTTTCTTTCCTGTACACCGTTACTGCCGTTACTAACGCCATTGTTGATCTTAGCTGGAGAGATTAAAGTGTACTTCTTGGCATCAAGTTTGTAGTCCTTGATGAGATCTGGTTCAATCTCCCCGAATTCTTCAACATCTTTCAAGGTGTTGTTTTCAGACAGCAGAAGAGTTTGCGGCTGTTGGGAAATGTTACAATTAATATTAAGTCAGGGTTGAAGAAATAAAAATTGACTAGAGCGGGATTTGAACTAACGACCTCTGGATTCATGTTCCGGCGCTCTACCAACTAAGCTGTCTAGTCTTAAATTGGCGGTGTCCCTATTTTGCCAATATCTTTGTTCGGGGTGCCAATTAGAAACCAGTCAGTTTCCCTAGTGGTTTATTACTTGATACAATTAATGTTAAACAGACATAATCAAGATCAAAAACTAACTTTTTAATTTGTCTTTGCCTGCAGAGAAAGGTTCACAATTCATACACCAAAAAGAAATGTATCATTTGAAAAAACAAACACACGATCAAAGCACTAGGGGCGGACATGATTGCAAATAGAGGTATGTCAACACCAACCTCTTGTTGTAAAGTTTCCAGTTTGGTACCACATTTCACCGTTCTACGGATCCAATCTAAAGCGGTCTCAAACAACAGTCGATCGCTCATTCTAGACGCTGATTTTGTAGCCACCACCTCAATCTATCAAAAATAGACAATAAAGTAGAAACATGTCACCTCAATATCAAACATACACAAAACTCATCAATTATAAAGGACATAGAAATATTAACAAAAATGGGAATGGAGCAAGTTGATTCTTTTCGTAATGTTCCATTGTTTACTGAATACTGTAGCTTACAAAGCAGCTGTTATACAAATATTGGATGCATTTGAGTGCAATGTCGCAGAATTTAATCAGGAGGTGAAATCTGGACTATTCCACTAGCCAAGTGAAAAGGAACAGCCAGATTTACCGAGAGATTGTATTTTGCAACGTAGCAAGAAAGCAATGCCTTCGCAATAAACACAAAATAGACACGGAAACTCATCCACCACACACTGTGAAAATTTTTAAAGACGCTTTTAAAGAATATGTAGACACCAACCTTGTCCTCTGTGATATGAACTTGCCTTATTTGGACAAACAAGCGAGGAACAACTATTTTGGAAATGATAATGTAAAGCGTCCAAAGCGTCCTATAATTATCCACAAAGGACTCGCATATTTAACTTCTCTGAACTGTAAGTGCACTGGGTTCTTTTACATGTGTTACACAACACAGGGGACCAATGGCTTTACGTCCCATCCGAAGAATGAAGCAATAATGGTCAAGTTTCTTGCTTAAGGACACAAGTGTCAAGACCAAGACTCAAACCCACACTCTGCTGAACAGAAACACCAGAGCTCGGCAACAAATCTCCATAGTGCCAGCGAGTCCTTATCATGCATCTAAGAACACCTAAACAGAATGTGCCTCATATTACATTCCTAGTTCACTGCATACTTATTGCTCGTTTTCAAGGGCAGTCAGGTTGGTGTAGTGGTATCTTGCCTCGCCTTCCACCTCTGGGACCCCGGTTCGAATCCCGCCAGGGGCACTATGTGGATTGGGTTTTCAGTTCCTGCCTGATTGTTTGGGTTTTTTTCCCTGGAATAATTCTCTGGGGTTTTCTTCCCACATCTAAAACTGAAACTTGTTTCATTGTCTTCTCTCCACAGGGTTCTTGGCTAGGATAGTAATTAAGTTTGCTTTTCTGAGAGTCACAACCAGAATAAATAAATAAATAAAAATAAATATATTAACAAAATGACAGAACTATCCATTCCACACATTTCTTATAATCAGCATAATGAAGTAAGTTATAGTGAGGAAGCACAGTTAAATATCAACACAGACACAACCAACATAAAACATCCACTCACACTTGAGCAATAATTTGTCTGAAATCTCCACTAGTGTTCTTCCCTAACACATGATAGCAGTATGCAAATTGATTGTCGGCACTACCACTTATGTTGTTTTTCAATTAGGACCTTTTCCCCCCAGCGGTCCCTTACACTGAGATACTCAATGGCGGAGGCACTTGTATGGTTTGACTAGACAGAATCTAATATGAGGCACAATCTGTTGAGGTGTTGTTCTTTGAAGCATGGTAACGACGGGGCTGGCCATGTAATTATTGCAATGACGCATGATATAATGAAACCTAGAAATGCAGGTGGATTGAGGATTGAGACGGCCTTGGGTTGGACACTAGAGGTAAAACCTCAGTCAGGTAAACAAAAACTCTTAATTGAATCATGTATTTATCAACAACTATTGTATAGCTGGCTGAATTCATTATCAGGATGTTTGGAAAATTCAAAATATTCTTTTGTTTTTCTGATAAATGCACTAGCCCTATCCCCTATCACCAATCGATGGGTAGGGCCTAATGCAATTTTGAATTTTATGTTCTTCAAAAATCCTTGAATAAATGTTAATTTTGCACCGGGGACAAAGAATAATTTATTCCCCCCATACACCGATGTGTATGAAACACTGTATACTCCGTACTTTTCCACGCATATCACTTGGATGGGATTTGAACCCACGACCTTTGTTATGCTACATCAGATATCTCGCCACTAGACCACCGAGCTAGCTTGATGGCTAGAGGCAGTCCGAATTTTAGGTACTGAATGAGTGAAGAAAAATTTTCGTACGGAAAAAAGAACATATAACTAATTTTAAAAAAAAAATTTGGTCTTTTAAAACCATCTGTTGAGATAAAGAGTTTAGTTAACTTGTATCACATAAACTACAATAATTTCCAAAATATCCATACATGTTAACTTCATGAAGAGAAACATGTAATCACCTGTAACCGTGGCAACTCCTGGAATTCATTCGTCAAGGCTACACTGTCAATATTTTTCTTGAGGAAGTCATCGACAATAGAGACAAGCTCAACATCTTCTTCAGCGCTGGCAAATGAACGAAGATCTGCAATGATAATTACACATTATTTTAATACAAATAAAACCAAAGAGGTTGTGTATGTGTGGGTGTTGGTGGGCTTTAAGGAAGGCCCCTTGTGGGGTCCTGACAACAACAGAACAATGGACCCCACGAGGTAATCTCAATAGGAACAATGGACCCCACAAAGAAGTTCTTTAGAAAAAGGAATAATAAAACAAAAGCAGTACCCCCACAAACCGGATCCGTTAGGATGTGTGGGGAGGAGGGAAGTTTGCGTGGGCAGTGAGTTGGAGGAGTAAGTTGGGGTTGGAGTAAGTTGGGGGAGGAGTAAGTTGGGGGAGGAGTAAGTTGGGGGAGGAGTAAGTTGGGGAGAGGTGAGTTGGGGAGAGGTGAGTTGGGGAGGAGTGAGTTGGGAGTGGGTTTCAGAGGATGAATGGAGAGAAACTCACCGAGACAGTTCTTTGGGTTGAGTTGCTGTACAAGGTGACGGGCACATGCAGTCTTAACTCTTCCCATCTGCCATTGTTTGGCTGCTTGATAGACCGACTCCACTTGACAATAGAGTACATCAAGCCTGTAAAAACAAAACACCACCTTATAAGAGTACATTCACTCTTACTGCACCTTTAAAGCTGAAAATGTTTAATTCCGAGGCTAGAAGCACTGAGGACAGGTGTGGCTAAAATATTAAATACTGAAAAGACAACAGAGAATTCCAGCAAAATTAAGTCACCTGTCCATTAGATATGCTAATTAATTGATGTGATCCTTTTAACTTTAGCCTTAAGGTAGTATTTCTGGATAATGTACCAGCCAGGCACGACTGTAGTGATGTATTATAATGACTGTAACAGCTTACTTTGGAATTTACTTACGTAGATAACTGTCTGCCCTTATGAATATCTCTGCAAACTTGGCTGCCTACACTTTACAAAAAGTAATTTTGTACAGGTTTGGGACTGATAATGTTAATTATTAGCAGTATCTTCAGCAAGAATCATATCTCAACTCAAGCTTTAGCTTTTGAGAGGGTCGAAGGGTCGAAATGTCAGACCACTAACTAATTTTTGCATTTATACCATAGGTCTTTTTGGTTGGTAGGCAGTTTGCAACAGCTAATTCTATTTTCTCAAGTTTTTAAAGTGTGACACCAACCTTCCTGTGTATGCAAAGTTGACCAGCAACTCGATGGCAGCGGGGTTAACATTCTCCAGACGATGTTTTAATGGGATGCTGTTATTCTCCATCTCCTTATAGAAATCAAAGAGGTAGGGACTACAGCAGGCAAGGACGGCCCGGTGAGCGGGGACGATGTGGTTCTCAATGGACAAATGAACGTCAGCAAACTGCTGTTGTTTACGGAGTTCATTCAGATATGCCATGACGGCACTTGGACCTGTCTCATCCTCGTAGAAGAGTGGCTGGTCAGATACCACAAACTTCCGATCTTCTGTTTGATGAGAATCAAGGATTGGGTTGTTATAAGAACTAGCTTTAAGGATCTTGTTTACTTCTGCTGGTAAAAATTCTACACACAAAAAACTTGAGAAATTTTACAAGAAGATCCCAGTTGTTCTTCAAAGATTTTCGTCCGGTAAAAAGTTAGTCCAGGAATCTACTCCAGGTTCTGGTTTTTAAAACTAAAGTAAAGAAGTTAAGGCGCTACATCTACGGTCATCTTAATTGTTTTCCCAATCACATCACTGTAATCCAAACAGAGGCTGGAAGGTAAAATAGTCTGGTCCTAATCAGTATCATTATTTATCACTGTGATTGCACACTAGGAACAAAACAAAGATGGCTGAAGCAGATAAGGATCCACTTGTCAGGATGATGCAAACACCTACAGCAGCACAGCTACAACTTCTTGTCTACATTACTTTCTGCTTCGGTAACTATCTCTGAAGAGAGGACAGTGATGAAACATCCACAGAAATCATTCTCTCTAGTGTGATGAAATTGTCAGGCAAAGCTTTCACAAAGATGGATGACAAAGACAAAGATGGCCGCCATTTTAGAATAATGTCACTCATGCCAGACCTTCATCAAACTTAAGTGATAAACTAAATCAATCAAATATTAATGAGTTATTTTAGTACACTGCAAAAAAATACTAAATAATCCTTTGTAACTCACCCAACAACATGAATAATTATGAAATGGCGGTAATTTCCATACAAGTCTAAATGAATTTTCAAAAAGTGAAACATTATTTGGGTTGCATCTGCCCTTTAAAAAAGAAAAGTTAACAGCTGGAGGAAACCTTAAGCCAAAGCAGCTCAGATCACCTAAAGCCTGCAATACAAATAACTACGACAAAGTCCGTCAAATTTTCTAAATGTCAAAAAAAATAAAACCTCTGCTTTTTAAATGGCAACAAATAATTGTGCAGTTTGGTTAAACAGTAGTCGTACCATAAATATTTTCCGTGATAAATTACCTCTGTACAAATTACAATCTATTTCTGATATGTAGTCAATTTTAGAACCATGCCAACACAACATGGTAACCACAATCACCAGCACACTTATTCAGCATGTTTAGCTCTGTAAATCTATCGCTGTTGTTTGCCGAAATTGTCAGCCATAATAGATTTTATGGAAACATAAAATACGAAACTGGCTTTTTAATATTTTGTTTGGTCAAATAGCGCAGATGTCTAGTTTTGCTGTACATGATCATAACTTTTTGTTACTAAACATTTTCCAGGTAAGAATTGCACAATGTAAGTGAGACATGTTTATCATTTGTAATCGGACGTCATTGGTGATACATGTATGATAAAGGCACCTGGGAAACGTGTGCAAATTGTCAAAATGTTAATAGCTTTAAGTACATAAGGGAACTGTAATAATTTATGGCGAGTCTTTACTCTATACTGGTATACTATTCAACTAATGGAGTGGTCTAATAGCACTTTAAAGGTGGTAGGGCCATAGATTGGTAAATACTATTAAAAAAACTTACTGCACTGCAGCTGTTAAAAGTATGAACAGTTTTTAGAAAGGATTCCCTTTAAGGAAAAATGGTTTTGATAAATTTTCACCCCAAAATATTTGAATCTGAAAAAAAAAACAATTCATGCACAAGGGTTGGTGTTCATTCGCAAATGCTGCGGCCAGAGATGCAGTTGGTAGCCACTGTCATCTCGCTTATCATGGATGGAATTGACATTCTTGTGAAATTAACATGAGGTTTTTGGCTGTTTTCTCAGCAAGTAGACATAGTATTCAGCTGAAACTTTCACATGGGACTTTTACCATATCTTTCTTTATAGTGTTGCCTATAAATCATTACACTGACATAAACCAATCTATCACACTACATGTACATGTACCCTTTAAGCTTTGCATTTCTGTTTGTATAGACCTTTCTTTTGCAACGTCACAGCCCGAGTTTTTGCCAACCCAGGTTGGAAAAGTATGGAAAGCCATAACTGCAAATCAAAAACAGATTGCCACAGTTTGTAGCAGTGTTACACAAATATTCAAAAATAGTGTTGAATTTGTTGGAAACAATTCAACCAATCATGGAAGGTATTTCCGTTCATGAATCTTTACAGAAAATGTTGAATTTGGTCACAACATTTTTTAACACGATTGAATGTTTTGCTAACATTCGGCCGTCCATGCCAACCGGCGCACTTTGTTTATCAACAAAAGAAAGGTCTATTCCTTTCAGAAAACAGTTCAATGAGTTCAAAGTTCATGAGTAAAAAAGAAATTTAATTTTTATTGGAAGAGGAGGTGCTGAGGAATGGACCTCAAGTTTCCCGGCAAGATACTTTAACTTCCACATGCCTGAAATGAATATGAGTCGATCCATTAGATTGGAAATAGAGACCCAAGAATTGATTGCTTCCGACTTTCGTCTTGAATCTGGTGAGGATTGCAAGCAGCCGTTAACCATGGAAAAAAATGCTCAACAATACGAACTGGCTACCAGCCAAATTCATATATAATATGCATTGCTTTTGGTTGATTCTTAGCTTTACATGAATAATAGAAATATTAGCTCAGAAACATTTTTCTACATTAATCATTCCAACCACCTCAAAGTTACAGCTCATCTGTAAAACTGAAAAATGTGTAATTGCTAAATTAGATTAACTTACTCAGCATGATTCTCCTGCTAAACATCCCTGTGAAACAGATCCACGTCTGGAATTTCACACTCTTGCCTTCATTAGACTGAAAAGTCTCGGACTTGGTTCCCCTTTAAAATATCCTAGACTGTAAGACTTTTTAAATGAAAATGCCCTTTGCAAAAAAAAAATAGCCCTGACCATTCAAAGATGAAATACCAAGTCTGAAAACAATACTATCTTTGAGCAAATTTGAATAAGATAACGGTAATACGATGTAAACACTAAAAGGTTAAGAGTATGAAAATGATTAAAAAGCGGGAAAAAGGAACAAAAAAGACAGAGAGAGAGAGACTCTGAAGCACCCAGCAGCTATGTCAAGAACCAGCCAGCCATCAAAAAGAGGGACTCTTCCTTCTTTGATGTCTAATCTTGGATTGAAAAACTCCTTAAACCAAGTTGGTAAATCCTAAAAAACACACCCTGTCTGCGCTTGGATACTGCATGAGTCACGCCATTGTTAGTTTGTGGTGAACCGTTGCCTTCTGCGTTTCCAAAATTCTCCATGCCTGAGAAAAAAGAGAACACACCGAGAAAGGAAAAGGTGAACAAAAAGTTGGATTGACAATCATGCAGCGTAAAAGAAATGTGCATATAAATTACTGTAGTAAAAAGCACACATTAGCATGTATAATAACTACATACATAGTTTGTGCACGGGTGAATATTTGAGCTTCTCTACACATTTTGAGTAATTAGGATGACAATATACATGTACAAGCAAGGAGTTGCCATGGAAACTAATTATTCTATTCATCCTGTGGATAAATTAACAAATGAAAGTGTGTAAGTGAAAATTACGCAAACCTTTTTATGTTAAGCCTGTTAACCAAGTGAGACACAATTTTATTCATTATAAACAAAACTCTGTTAATTACAAAAGGAGACAAAGTGTTTGAGTAAAAGTATTTCAATTGGCAAAGTTTTGTGAATGAAAGAATTCTATCGAACCCTTATAAAATGTTAGGATGCAGCCAAAGATGGCAGTAACAATAAATAGTATAAGCACAAATCAGATGCAAACACTGCTGAACACTGGGGATGGCCACACCGAAAATGACCTCTGACCCATCTCCCTTGTCACAGCATTTCAGCCATGATTTAAACAGCCACTTAATGAGAATGTTGTGTGAGGGCAAGAAACACGAACTCGTTGTGTAGCACTAGCGCAATGCTAATGTTGCATGCAGACATTATCGCCATTCACTCACAAAGGCCTATGACAGATGCATGTAAAATTCACATAGGCTGGCAACATTTAATGTATACAGTCAGTCCGCAGCAAATCATTCTCCATCTTCTCCACATTACAGCTAGGACTACAATCAACCCCAACAACAAATCTGACAATGCAAACAGTCTTGTGCATTTTCCCCCGTACATGTAGATCTCTATCATGAATCTCTGCTGTAGACATACTTGTGTTTTGTCGTAACCGCAGTCGTAACCGCAAGGGTGAGGGATTTTTGTAAACCTCAGTCGAGGCCGATGACGATATTGTTTCTTATTAGATAGCATTGGGTTAATGGTTGATGCCCGAGGTGGGATACTGACCAGAACAAGGTTGGGGGGGGAGGGGTTGTCAATTGATTTTTCTTCATATAATATAATCCTGGGTCTTAGAATTGAGGAAAGTTATGAATTTTAGTGGTATGGCAGGCAAGGTTTTAGACAGGGTTTGGTAAAAGGGTGTCGAAATTTGCTGGAAATGTTTAAACTGAGTGTCCAAATTGTTCACTTACAATACAATTACATCTAAATGACAGATAAAACAGGGTGTCCAAAAGACACCCATACACCTCTCTACCCAGGGTGTCCAAAAGACACCAAGATACCCAAATGTCGTGGCCGAGTGGATAAGAACACCGAACTCAAGCTCTGGTGTTTCTGTTCAGCAAAGTGTGGGTTCGAGTCCCGGTCGTGACACTTGTGTCCCTGAGCAAGACACTTAACTATAATTGCTTCTCTCCACCCAGGGGTAATATGGGTACCTGTGAGGGCAGAGATGGTTCTTGTGATTGATTTAGCCTAGTAGCGCATATTTGTTGCACAGGCTGTATACTCCCCAGGGAGCTGAGATGGTTTAAGGAATGAAACAATGGCCCAGTGACCGGGGGTAATAATGTTGGAAGCGCTTTGGGACGCCCTTCGGGTGTGAAAAGCGCTATATAAAAATTGGTTATTATTATTATTATTTAAATGGCTTACACTATGATGGCAGGAACGAACGGCTGCCCTATTAAACCTCTACAGTATTTCAAGATGTTTTGAGGTCCTTACTGAGATGCTTAAGCAGAACATTTTGCTTAACAATTGTCTGCTTTAAGCAGAAATGAGCAGGATACCAGTCACAAATTGTACATGAGACATGGTAGTTTGGCTGGTAACCTTGTTCTGGTAAGCAAAATTTTGTTGTGCTTAGCTACTTTTTGTGCTTAAGCAGCTCTATGAAATTGAGCCCAGTTCCAACCCTTAACTTTGGCTTTCATATGTTTTGTTGTAACTTTTTCGTACATTTCTATATTTCTTGTTGAATGGAAGGATATCAGTTTAGTACAAAAAACAAAAAAAAACAAGCATGCATTAATTCATCGAGTATTGTAATTAAAAAACTACAGGACATTGAACCTTTGGAACAATCGAACAATGGAACTTTGCCAAAACAATAAATGACAAAATTAATCATTTTGCAATACATTTTAACGCAGATAAAAATCAAGGAATGGATGAATCATTTTAAAATGATTTCTTAATGAGCTGATAAAGTTTATCTGCTCGTAGTGTCAGCAAGTTCAAGGGCCTTTCAACAAACAAAAAACCACAAAACAAAAACAAACAAAAAAATACTACAATTTATTTGGTTCATTGTGAGTCAGAAGACTCTTGTATCTAAAATCAAAGTCCAAGACTTAAAGGCACTGAACACGTTTGGTAATTACTCAAAATATATATTAGCATAAAAACTTACTTGGTAACCAGCAACGGAGAGCTGTTGATAGTATAAAACATTGTGAGAAACCACTCCCTCTGAAGTAACGTAGTTTTTGAGAAAGAGGTAACTTCTCACTAAAATAATAAAAGACTTCATGCATGAAGCCTTTTATTAGCATCTGAAAGCACACAAAATTGTGCAACAAGGGTGTTTTTTTTCTTTCTTTATTTTCTTGCAACTTCGATGACCGTTTAAGCCCAAATTTTCACAGGTTTGTTATTTTATGCATATGTTGGGATACACCGAGTGACAATACTGGTCTTTGATAATTACCAAACATGTTCAGTGCCTTTAAGGGGGGAAAAATTAGGCAATTCAAACGAAGGATTTCACAGGTTATTCTTGCTTCATTTCATATAAACTGATGTAACATATCAATTTTGCCAACTAACATTTCAAATAAGAAGTTTACCCTTTTCTTTTTGGTTACAGATTAAATTCAGTTAAAACCTAAAAACATTCCCACAAATCTAATTTTGACTGGAATGTAAAAAGAAAAAAGTCTGAATAAAACCGTTTACAGTGTAAACATTGTTTCTGTTTGCACTATAGATTCAGACTTGAGGTAATTTTATATTCCCAGATGCAGTGTCTATACCTCTGATATATTCAGTGACATTCTAGAGGTAAAATTGTCTCCTTTCCTCTTTCATTGCTTTGTCAGTTCTATTTACTTTGAAATCTTCCTGTTAACCAATACAACCGATCGATCCGATGAAAAACAGTCACAAACAAACCAACGGACATTAAGAATGCATACAAATTTGATATCTTTGTTTATCGCACAATATTAATTTTCTTGCTAAATTTTTCATTATTTCAATTAAAATACACTTTACGTTCTCAGAATATTATCCAGATTCCAGAGGTTCTCAAAATATCCTCAATAAATGATTCTATGGATATTCTAAGACTATCAAGATGTTCTCTAAGTATTCTTGGTATATTTTTTAGAATATTCTCGGGACAATAATTTGGTTTAACATGGGTTTCTTAATATTTCCTTCTTTTTTGTTAAGGGGGAGGAGAATTAACTAACTTCATTTTATATTCAAGATACATGTTATTAGGTTAGAACCAGGTGTAACATATCCTAAAAATCTCTGATATTTTGCTTCAGATATTAAAAATGTGTTCCTACTGAACTCATGGTTCTCCCTGGGCAGGTTTTTTCAAAACTGGAGGGGGGGGGGGGGGATTCTGCACCCAAAATGGGAAACAAGTTGAATTGAAATGAAGTTAGGAATGTGTTTTACTCAGTGCTTATCTTGGTTTTAAGAAACCCTACTGTGCAATCTGGAGCATACTAAAGTTTTAACTTGAACAAAGACATTGAAAAAATAGGGAGACCGCCAACATCGGGCTAGATAGCTCAGTTGGTAGAGCGCCGGCATGTTAATCCAGAGGTCGTTGGTTCAAATCCCGCTCTAATCAATTTTTCTTTGTTCAACCCAAAATCATTTAAAATTTACCCAGTCAGCTTCCCTTGTGGTTTATTATTTGATAGTTTTAACTTAATGACTTTTGTGAATTTGATCTGAAGTCAAAATTGTGTTATTTATTTTTTGTTTTACCTATCGCCCGCAATTTGCATGTATCAGCCCGATACAATAGCTTGTGTCACAAGAGCTTTTAGGCTGGGTATGAAGCTATGGACTAACAACACTGAAACCCAAACCCTTGTTCAACAGTGTAGACTCACCATTGTTAGCTTTATACACAGCGTTGCCAACAGAGACCGTGTCGAAACAAAGGTTATAAACTCTGTCTGACATTTTTGTCTGGAACTGGGAGCCTTGTTGTTTTGGTACAAAACTTCATTCCACTGAACATAAACACCCGAGTCTGCCTTCAGGGTGACATTTTATAAACTTGAAAAGTCAAAATGATAATCATCAATCTAGAAACAACATCCTTTGAACTTTCAATTTCATCCTAGCGTTTACTTCAGATGTAGAGATGTTAAAGGGAAGGTACGTTTGGTAATCACTCTTAAAATGAATGGCAATAAAAACCTACTTGGTTAGCAGTACAGCATTTGAGAATCATTTCACTTTGAAGTCATGTGGTTAGGGAAAAAGATATAAGTTTTTCGTCCCCCAAAATTTGAATCTGAGAAGCGTTACTTTCAGATACGTTTCTCAGACTGCATTCCAATTACGGATTATTCTGCCTGTATGGACACAACTGCTCCGGATTTTCAATGATATCTCCACAGAACTCCACAGGTTAATTTTATTGTATATATATACATTTATATAAGATTCAAACAATCGAACGGTTCCAAAAACCAAAGGTATGTATCTCCTTTAACTAAAACATCATGCTAAGCCACAGCTGGAACAGTCTGGCTGATTATATCAGTCCGATGTCACACAGCGTCTTGGCTAGATCATGACAGTAGGTATCAAAGGCCTTTGTGTTTCAAAGACGGTATCAAATTAAAGGGTAACAAATGCTCAAATTTCTACTCCGAGCACACTCTTTAAAGTATTGATTTCTTGGATTGTATTTCAAACTGAAGATAGAAACATTTAAAACTTTTTTTTAAATCCTTGTAGTAACCTTTTTATGTTTCAATGGAACACCTAAAATACTTTGACATTATAAAAGAGCACTGTTGTTGATTGTAAGGCGCTGTGTTCTTTGTATAGTGCCATATAAATGCCATGTATTATTATTATTTAAAGCACTGTCCCAACATTTCATAGTTTTAATTTGAGCCTCTTTGAAAAAACTTTTGTGTAAATCCTTGTAGTAACCTTTTTAAGATTCAATGCAACACCTAAAATATGACATTATAAAAGCACTGTCCCAACATTTCAAAGTTTTAATTTGAGCCTCTTTGAAAATGACTTTCCCTAAATATTTGTAAAATCATTCTCACTTAACTGTCTGGTAAATTCTTCCATAATATTTCATTTCAATTTTGTTCTCAATGAATTGCCACCACTCAGGTTCCCCTAGCTGGTTTGCAAAATAACAAAGGGGGTCAAACTGTTTTCAAGCTAGGTATAAAGCGACCACCAATTATTCCTCCAAACCCTTCCATCTCTGTTGACCAACAACAATCCACTGCAGCAGCTCAATAAAAAAGACAGCTGGGAGACAGCTGGGAGACCCCCCCCCCCCCCCCCCCCCCCACCCTGGGAGTCATTTCAAGTGCATCTATACCCAGGGTAAGGTACAAAGGGTGTTTGGCTTCCTAGTTATCCATCAGTGAACAAAAGACAGATCAAAGTTTAGGATCAATACCATTACCTGATCAGTCAAAGAATGTGCATTGTTCCTGTCAATGGTCGATTTGGTCTCCTGCAGAGCAGTATTATCTTGTCTTTACTTTATGATCTGCAAAAAATAAGTTAGTGGCCTGACGTTTTGACCCTAGCAGAGTCTTTCTCGAAGGCTAAATGACAACACACAACACACATACCATACATACTTTATGATCTAGCAGACTTGTTGAGCCGAGACTAGACTGATGCAATAACAACAATGACACCAAAACACCACTGGGTCTTGATCATTTACTTCAAATACCTCTCATTTACAGACTTACTTCTTTCAAATAATGGCTTCATAATTTTGAGTACCTTATTGCATGGAGGTAGAATTCTACCTCCATGCTTATTGTAAATGATTAAAAGAAGGTTCCTGGATGGAAAACAAAACTGCCCAAGGGGCGTTCTCCCTCAACACTGGTCTGTTGGCCGAATACCAGTTTAAACACCAGAGGACAAGCCACAATTCACTCCAAAGGGTCTGACTGGCTAGTTCAGTGTTGAAAAGCATTCTTATTTCATTTGGAATACATGGACCAGTGAAAAGGGCGATGGACTAGTGAAATGACCAGCTAACTGGTCCTGCTGGCCAGTCACTAAAGGTCAAGGGCAAACCCTTCCCTGCTCCTCTAATAACAAACTTCTCAGTAGTCAGCAGGATCCAAAATGGTCACCAAAACACTTGATGGGACACTTAAAAGATTATAAACCAAGGATTACAGTGCAAGGCAGCCATGATGGATTTGCTTTCATCCACCTAACAAAGCTATATTGATTTCATCACCCAGTGGGGGTGCAAGGGTATCCAAGCAGAAACACCTGGGACTGTCAAAGACCTTCTAGAAAATAATTAACTTAGGCAAACTGTCTGAGAGTTCACAACAACTACCTTAATACCACGGACATAATGGGAAGGATAATGATAGAAAAATGCACCAGATTTTTACTTCCAATTGCTCTAGTGTTGGTTTTACACACCACTGCACAACAGCTGCACAACAGCTATTAAACCATTTTTCCTTTTTTGTTCAGAAAACTTTTGTTAATAGAGGACTTTTACCTCCGATGAAAAAAACCTCAAAACAACAGCAGCAGCAGCAGCCTTTTCTAAATGAAAGCTTGTTTATTACGTTGTGGGGTTTTTCCTTTTCATCCACATTTTATGGAAGTTTAGTCATTAGGAAATCAAAGAACCATGAATCTATAGGACCTAAATGAAGTGGCAATTTTTTCTGATGGAAATTACAAAATAAAAGCAGATGATGCAGGGGGCATTCCCTTTTTCCAACCAACTCAGATTGCAAAATCATTTGTATACACACAAGCAAACCACTGCTCCACATTTCCTCTTAGATTTGTCAACTGCCTTGCTACAATCCTCCTGACTATAATAAGCTTCAAGGACGAAGATTTCTGGAATGTTTTTATGCTATTTTAGTCAGCCCATTTTTATTTACACGATGTCATTTGTTTCCGTTACTTATTAAATAAAGCTTAAAATTACTTTTAGTCGATTACACAAAACCTTAATACTTAATGCAGAAAAGACACATTCACTTCACATTTTTAGTTTAAATTCTCAATGATTTATAACAACTAACTCAACAAATGAGTCCTTGGAAAAAAGTAGGAACTTTTTATTGGGTACAAGGGCTGACCTACATACATACAGTGCAAGCTTTATAATAGACTTTTTCAGGATTTTTAATCACAATTTTTCAGATTTTTCCGGGGGCACAAAAATAAGAAATTATCATACTAAGGGGCCATTCAGAGAAACCAATGTTGAAAAACTTTCACTTTTTTTCCAATTTTATTGGAACCCACCTAGTACCACACATCTCAAATTTAGATTTTCAAATATTGTCAGACTATTTAATATGTTAGACCCATTGCATAACGCGGAACGCACGTTCAAACAATGATCCGCGCCCCTTCCATTTTGGGAGTCAACTCTATGATTCTTGCGTACAGTTTGCCTCCCATTAATAATGGAAGGGCGCGCATCATGTTCGGATTGTGCGTTCCGCGTTGTGCAATGGGTCTATACATGTACACTAAAAGAACCAAGTAATGCCTCAAATGTTTCAGAATGTACTCCTAGATCAGGAGTTTTCGATGGTTTTTTTCTGGCTTCCAGCTTGCAACTTCGTAGTTGAGAACACGTTTGTCATAATGCAATCAGGACAGATAACAATATTGACAGATAACAACAATAGACAGCCCAGACATCACAGACGATCTGGAAGAGACCGCTGGGTAAATGTATCCCCCGCCCCCTTAAAACTTTGTTTTCTTACATTCTAATTGTAAAGTGAATTTCGATTTTCAGTCACCCACCCACAATTTTTTGGGGGAAAAATAAGACGAATGAAATTTAACATTGATTATTCTGAATGGCCCCTTAAGTACGAAATTGATTTAAGATAATTTTGAAGAATTTCAGGTATTCATATCCGTTTTCCTTTTTCCCCCACAAATTTCTTCCATTGTCCAAGAAATGAAATGTATCCAAGGAAATTAATCTGAGGAAAGTATTGTGACAATTGTTATTATACGGAACAACTCAAATATTTGTCGTATTATTTTAGGTGAAAGGGATCCATTACCAGTAAATATCTAAAGCAATTTGGATTCTTAGTTTACAAATAGCAGTGAAAATGCACAAGACTACAGGGCTTGTAGCTCAAAATCTTTACTAGACCAGACATTTTTTTACAAGACCATATTCAAAATGTGAAAATAAAAAATTACTGACACAGTTTAACATGCATTTGACTGCTTTTATATGAACCCGAACTGAGACAAGTAAGAGAAGAGTGTACTTGATTACTCATAGAATTGAAAGATAATTTATTCGACCCAAAGTCAACACTTGAACATAATTTGTTTCTGTTATTCAATTGAAAAACACAAGACCATCGGACTTGTTAGGTCATAAGTTTACTGGCCCAACACTAAAATTACTGGCCTCGGGCCTGTGGTCCAGTGTAAAATTTGAGCCCTGTGTGGGGAAAAAACCCACTGACATTGAGTTTATTTTATTTTGTGGAAGGTGATAATATTACAGGGCTTGAATTTTACACTGACCACAGGCCCGAGGCCAGTAATTTTAGTGTTGGGCCAGTAAATTTATGACCTAACAAGTCCGATGGTCTTGTGTTTTTCAATTGACAGAAACACATTATGTTCAAGTGTTGACTTTGGGTCGAATAAATTATCTTTAAATTCTATGAGTAATCAAGTATACTCTTCTCTTACTTGTCTCAGTTCGGGTTCATATAAAAGCAGTCAAATGCATGTTAAACGGTGGCAGCAAGTTTTTGGTTTTTTTTTTTCACATTTTGAATCGGGTCTTGTAAAAAAATGTCTGGTCCAGTAAAGATTTTGAGCTACAAGCCCTGTAGTCTTGTGGATTTTCTCCCCAAATTCGAGCCCTGAATATTACAGTATGTTGGGGCCTAACCATATCTTTGCCAATTATTATGCAGTCTTACACTACAGTGAATGGACAAAGTGTGCAATTTTAGTTGGATTTAAAGGCATGATATTCTTCCTAATCCTAGTTCCTACTTTAAAGTAGGAACTAGGAACAAAAGATCAATGTAGAAATTAACATTTAGCATCACAGAGGAATACACCATTTACTATTAAGAAAAAACCGCCGTGTCTTCACAAGAACTATGGAGCTATAGATGCACTTGAAAAGACGAGTATACATGTATGTAGTAGATTCCATCCTACTTGGATGATGGAATATGGTACATGTATACCCGCCATGAGCCAATCATCTCAACACCTTCATATGATCCTGATGTACATTACGGGCATGTGATTATCATGTGAACAGCCAATCCTACACACACAACACTATACATTTTAATATGTCCATGCATAGAGTCTGCCTATGGGTCCATGCGTGACTACAGCCATCACACAATGCACTGGCCATGCATTGCATCCATGTACGTCCCAAAATCAAATCACGAAATAACTCAATCCAAGCTCTCGCATACGAGTCTAGTTGAGCGATGGAAGAAGACGTCAAGAACTCCTCTCCGATGTTCTGACTTATACAGCATTGCTCCATGCTCACATTTAACAGAAGGCAAACCCTATATTAGCAATGCAAGCACAATGCGAGCATGTTTTAAGACTTATAAGCAGAGAGTATTTTAAACAGAATCACAGCGGGGGAAAAAAATGTTTTGGATTTATCACCAACATGGAATAAAGTCACTTAAAACAGCAGGTTAGTCCCAAGAAAATAGAGAGGGATTTTAGTTCCCAGTGCAATGTTGCTTTTAAAGTGCTTAGTGCAACACACACTTGAGTGTGCATGCAAAAATAATCTCTTTCTGTAAATATGATTGTAAGATACTCCTAACACCAGGACACAATTTTGTCCAGCATTTTGCATTGCCAAATACTTAAGGCTTCAAAATTTGTGTGCACACTATAAAATGATAATTACCCGGTAGCAGAAATTGTGATTTGTGTACCATAGACTAGTTGCTGTGCTATAGTACTGCTGTGCTACAGAAAAATGTTCACTGACCCACAGCAGACTTTACTCTCAGTCTCATAAGCTTAACCTGACCGTAACACTCAACAATTTTTCCTGGAAAAAATGTGCGACTGATTGCATTTACAGTAGACATCCAACATATGCACAGAGTTGGTACTGTTCAGTCTTCAGACAGCTTCATTGACGGTACTGCATGAACCTGGGAAGAGCAGGGCTCAAATTTTGGGAGAGAAAAATTCTGAAGTCTGCAGGGCTTGTACATGTAGCTCGACATTTTTACTTGACCAGAATTTATGTTACAAGACCAGAATTAACATGAGTTGAACAAGCACTAAGAGAAGATCAAGCTCATTTGTCTTACATGTGCATACTTCCATACTCAAGAAAATTGGAAGTTATCCATGAGATTCCTGGTCAACAGTTTTTCCAATTGAAAAACACAAGACCACCGAGCTTGTCCGGTCATCACGAGTTTACTGGCCTGCTGCTGAATTCACTGGCCTGGGGCCTGCGGTCCAGAAATCACTGGCCTGGGGCCTGCGGTCCAGAAATCACTGGCCTGGGGCCTGCAGTCCAGAAATCACTGGCCTGGGGCCTGCGGTCCAGAAATCACTGGCCTGGGGCCTGCGGTCCAGAAATCACTGGCCTGGGGCCTGCGGTCCAGAAATCACTGGCCTGGGGCCTGCGGTCCAGAAATCACTGGCCTGGGGCCTGCAGTCCAGAAATCACTGGCCTGGGGCCTGCGGTCCAGAAATCACTGGCCTGGGGCCTGCGGTCCAGAAATCACTGGCCTGGGGCCTGCGGTCCAGAAATCACTGGCCTGGGGCCTGCGGTCCAGTGTTAATTTCGAGCCCTGAAGTTGAAATCTGAAAAACCTTAAGACCTAGTGTTTTGTTCGTAGACCACACTGCTCATGTTGAGGAACGCCAAAACATGACGATGGAATCCATAATTGCTACATTTATGTCAGGGGTGAGAGTCGTTGCTGATAAAAAGGTCTACAGAACTAGGATCCAAACTTAACCCTTCTACTGTATAACCATTCAATATCATCCACTGTGGTTTTGAATGATAGGTGCACTATGCCAGCCTGCAATATGATATCATGTGGTGAATGCATCTACACAGTCCACACATGTACACAGTTAGTTCTGTGCACAGTTGTCCCACCATACACAACCATTTCAGTTGAATGGTTTCAAATGGTTGATCAACTCACTGGAAAATGTTACCAAGAGTAGAGGGTTAAGGAAGTGTCATGTTGAAATGATGGCGTTTCTAACTTTTACTTACTAAACCCAAGAATTAGAGTTTTCAAGGTGCTTTCAGAAGCAGTATCCCCAGCACTAGAGAGGTAGATCAAAGAGTATAATTTCTATATATCTGAAAAACAACAGCTCCGTTTTTTTTTTTCATCAGACAGACATTAAAGAAAGCCTGAATTCAGATGGAAGTCCGACATTTCTCATCCCTGTTACGTTTTATCTAACAGTTGTTGGGAAAACTTACATCAGGATAAAGTTGGAATTACCATTTATTCTTGCAGGGTTGAGGTAAGATCCTACTAACTGTTGGATAATTGTTGGATATTGTTGGAGTAATAAGGAGGAGTGTTTGATTGTAGGACGTTGTCGGAGAAATTCTGAGGATTTTTTTGGAGAGATACTGAGAAATTCAAGCCACCCCCTGGACCAGGATAATGAGTAGACACTGGGGTGTTTAAAACCAAACTTATCAGCAGCAAATACGTAGCAACTTGTTGCTCTCTGTACAGTAAATATTTTTAATGTTCGATTTTTATTAAAAAGCCAAGGATCTGACTGTAATAATGATCACATTAATTCTACCTGCAATTACGACGCTTTAACAAGGTATGGGAATAAATTTTTCAAGTACAGCATTGAAAGGTTAATATACATCAATTTGGATAATTACCGGTTTACTTCACCATGGTAACAATCTTCATTACTTAATAATTCTACAGCTAACGCTCACAGAGGAAGAAACGCGTGCGGTATGCTATGGGAGTTTATTTAGTGGAGTGCACCCTTTGGAAGAGTGATCAACGCTTGAAATTACACATTGGACCACTGGCTCGGAGTCCATTGATTTTGCGTTTTGCATTTGGTCAGTAAACCTCACATCAAAACAAGTCCAGTGGTCCGCTGTTTTTCTTCCCAGTTTAAACACTAAATTTGCAAGTAAGGTTTTCAAATGTGTGTAAATTTCCAAACGTCCAATCATCAATCTTGAAAAGATGTCCCTACACCTCTCGGCGAAAAGGAACATTTCATCAGGGCCTGTGTCGTCCAAAATACCTCAAGTTGGAAGTCAACAACCCCCAAGTTCCTAATTTGGGCACAATGTTTACACTGTACCTCTTTTATTTGGCTCACAAATCTGTCTAGCATAAAATATTTTGAGGGGCTACAAACATATTTTGAGGGGCTACAAAATATTAATGACGCTGCCGCTCTCTTTTCTCTATTTAGTGGGGTGCACCCCAAAGTGCAACCTGGCACAATGAACATTAATGGGGAAGGCCGGGGGATCAGAAAGGAGGAGGGCATTTTAGGTATTGTCATTATGTTCAGAGGATTAGCATCAGTCCAATTCCACAGCAAGTTCTTCAGTGGTTGAAATGTAATCTATTAAAGAGAGAGACAACAAGACTTCGCCTTCGCCAATGCCATCAGGGCAACAGCTGACTACAATTTGGATCTTTTAATTGCTGTAAAACTAACAAAGTAGGCTGCCAATCAATGGAGTATTCTGCTGCCACTAAGTCTGCATTCATAATTAGACATCTATAGAAACCTGCAGTCCAAGCTAGACTCCTGTCAAGCCACTGTAATAACAAAACTGAATAGGACAAGTACTTACTGTGGAAGTTGTTATGTGCAGACAACATGATTGAGGTGTAGGATTAAGACCAACGCTTGAGACAAATGAATAAAAGATTTCTGTGATGATGAAGACGTCCTGGGGTTGACAAGGAATCCGTTGTTGCTGAAAGACAGCAGTGACTTGAGTGAAGGTTAACTATGTTCCATTCTGAGCTTAAGATCTGTAAACGAGAAACCAAAAGTTCAACTTATCAAAATACTAAATTTCAATTTTGTTTTTGAATTAATGGATTGTAACCTTGCATTATGCAGAATAGTTCCTACATGTAGGCCTATAGGTCTGGATTTTCAGCTTTGAGAGGGAAAGGCCATTTGCAATTTGTAAAGGGCACTTCCATTGGAAAATCTTGAAGTCTATGGGTATCTTTTGAAGGGGCACCAAGGCCATGCATGAACAGGGGCAACAAAGGCCATGGCCTTCGTGGCCTGCATGTACAAAGTATGGCAGAATACATTCATCAGTTGATTTAGATCAATTCATGTAAGACAGAGTCAATGTTTGTTTATTGATGACATTTGCGACAATTCTTTTCTTATTCTTAATTTAAAACTAGATTATTAAATCTCTGTTAAATTCTGTATAAATAATACTCTTTTAGTACAGGCCTCCTGCATTTGCAGCCAATGGTCTCTGACTAAAGGGCATAAAGAAAGTAGCAAACAATGCTACAAAATGCATGGTTCACTCATTCACATAAATTACATTCCGTTTTAATTTACCCATTGACCTGTGATAACAAAACTCCTTCAGGAAATGAATTCCTCAACGTGATAACATGCCTAATCTCCTGAGAGGATGGTCGTCTTCTCGTTGGTCTTGACCTATTCCCTGTTAGGTTTATATCATTACGGACTACAAGTGGTGACCATCCACCAGCAGCTGTATCTACACAGACCAGGGACGCCGATGAACAAGGATGTAGTACTAGCGATAACATTGTACAATGTATTAATGCTATGTCATAAAATTACAACGCGAAATTTCACATAATTTATACAGCAATTGATGCTCCTTAAACCCCAACAGACTAGGCAGCTTGGCTAGAGTGTGGCCTCACCCATCCTATTTCCTCTTCTATTTATATCCAAAAAAAATTAATGGCCTGACATTTCGACCCTAGGAGAGTCTTTCTCGAAGGCGTAATGACAACACATAATCAGGTACCGACACCACCAAATTGTTTGGACTTGGATAAGATTGGATTGCCTGACCAAATGATATGCCTTTTTGTTTGAGGGGGCACCTATCACTCCTACTATCAGCACCAACCCTTCTGAATCCTTCACTTTGGCAACTGGATAGCAGGACAAGAAATTAGATATTTTGTTAAATTTGTTAATTGAAAGTTTATTTCCAATATGTATCATCCATATTACAACTAAAGGACCATTCACATCGTATAGGAAATTTACTATCTCATATTGCAGTTTATTTCACAATGCCCCCTTCTAAACGACCCTTGTCAAACAACATTTTAAAATGACTGTCATTTGGTTTTTAAAGCCATACAACTTGAGGTGTATTGTAAAATCAATAAGGTCTTCTTGCCTTTGCCTTGCCTTGCCTCTCATCCATTTTCTCCAGGTCCCCTTCCAGTTTTTTCCCTGTCCCCTCTGCCACTGGCTTTCTCCTTATACCTTCAATGTTGTTGGCTTTTGTTATTGCAAAAAACGAATCCTGGCCTGATGGTTCAACCCCTGCAAGGTCTTTCTGGAAGTCTTTTGTTATTGGAATCCCCATTCTACTCTTTGCCCCCCAAACCTCTGTTGTTGCTAGCCAGCAGTAGAATCCACTCCAATAGCTTAAATAGCTGTTGTTATGTAATATTACACTGCATTACATCCATCAGTTAACAGTCTACAATTCTAGACCTTTTTAGAATCAGACAATACAACAAAGGTGTCCTTGTTATCTCATTTGTTGACTTTTTTTCTGCAGCCTTGACAAACGAGACACAGCGTGAACATTTATCACAGAACTGCCTGCAAGAAAATACTGTCTGGTAGTACAGCAAACTAACTAAAATGTATTTCGCTGTAATAAACTGCTTACCAACAAAAAGGACCTGTGGTATAAATGCAAAAAATAGTTAGTAGCCTGATATATCGACCAAAGCAGAGTCTTTCTCGAAGGCTAAAAGAGAAAGAATCTGTTAGACTGTGCTAGGGTTGAAATGTCCAGCCACTAACTATTTTTTTGCAAATTTAATTAAAAGAAGTAGTTACAAATTCTAGTGGTCTGGTAAACATTTTCTCCTGCAAGTTTTGTTCATGCTTTGAATATGGCCCATTGAAATTAAACCCATCTTGATCTTGGAGCTTCCTCCTCATTTCACAAATATTAACAATTCAGCTCACAATCCAGACTGTAAACAAGTAAACAAGAATGAAAACAAAAAAACATAACTCTCAGTAATATCATAGATCCAAAACTAGACCAAAGGGCAGCTTATCTTTTTAAAATTGGACGAAGAATCCTTTGTTTTATTTGATTGTTTACAACTATTGTTTTATTTGATTGTTTACAACTGTCAGGAATGACTGATAACAAGGTTAACGTGTTTTCACTCATAAACATTTGTGAGGGCATTAATATTATGACAAAACAACAGTTTTATGTACTTTATAGTTGCTAAGGCCAGACCAAAGTATTTGTACACATGACTGCAATTTCCACGTCAACATGACCCTTTAGAAAAGGTCATCCAGACAGGGTTCGTGAACTCACTGCAAAAAGGCCAAGTGAAATCCTGGTTCATTGTACCATTCCCTTCTCTATGATTGTACTCATCAACCCAACCATGGCTACGTGACAGTGCACATGTACAGGAGAGTATTGTCCCACCAGTCTACCCCATGCCAACACGAAAGGACCAGCAGGGGGTACAGCTCCCCCATCAACTCAGTAATTGCAGATCAAGAGGAGTGTAGAGATGTAAAGGTTTTGATCAAACAATAACATTAATTTTTATCACAAACTGCTAGTCTTTTATTCAATAGTCTCCACTCCAGTACAAAATGTACACCCTGGCTTTCAGACAAGGCATTGTTTGCTATAATATTTAATGTGATTTACTCAAGAACTTGAGGTCAAATTGGGGCCAGGTCTAGAACTAAACTAGAAGGGATAACAGAAATGTGGCTCCTGAGCAGACTCTTACCCAGGGCAAGGTCAAATGGTGGTTAATTACAAGATTAAAAATAACAATTATAAAGGGTCAAATAAGCATGTGCAGGAGGGTGTTTTTTTATGTTCTCATTCTAATGCTGATTGTCTGAGAGTTGTTGCCGCTATATACCAACTGCTTTGAACATCTCTGACAGTCAATGACTGTCTTTTATGGTGCAACTGTGACACTCTTTCTCCCCACTTCATATTATTCCAAACAATAGGATTTTGTTCAGAACAAAACATTCCACTTAACATTACCCTTCAGTTCATAATAATAATAATAATTAAAACTTGTAAAGCGCCATCTATCTAAGACTAAACTTATTTCGAGGCGCATAAAAACCAAACAAAAACAAAAAACAGCGAGAGTAACCAAAAAGATTACAAATCAAGCTATTAGCCAGCGATACGTCGGGGCGTCTTTTGGACGCCCTATTTTATTTTTGGACGCCCCGAAAAACTGTCGGACGCCCTTGAAGACGCCCTGTTTTTTGTACATAATTTTAAAAAATTACATCCGAATACCTGAAATTGTAAGCAAAACGAAAACTATTTACCTGCCAGCTGCAGTGAAGGTTATTTTATGCAAGATACAACCAATTTATCTTAAATATACTGATCGCCCATTCATTGTTTACCGACAAAGGGATCAAATTTAACATCAGACAGTGCCCCCGACTAGTGGGAAGGCTTGAACAACCGCAAAGGCTTTAGAAACTATATAGCGGTGAAACGCCACAGCAGTAGACAAGTTTACAAAATACATGTACATGTACATGTATGTCGACGTAAAAAGCGTTGTGTATGTATCATGTACATGTCGTGTACCTACCAGGGTTGTGTGTGATAGATCGGAGGCACTCGAGACACACGTGTTGTAGACTTGATTTCAAGTCTGAGATAAGGATTATTTTTCTGCATCAGCCACACAAAATCCCCCCGCAGATTGGCTATCACGCGCTCTAACTCGTAGGTTAAAAACGGAGGTTAATCCACAAGAGGGCGCTATTTCATGCAGGCAATGCAGGTAGGGGTGCACTACTCTAAATCGACCAAAAATTCATGCGCCAAGCTACTTATCATAATTTGTAAACCCACAACTTATTTTTAATTATAACGTTTTGGGGGTCATGCAACTAATAGAGTGTGTAATTATAAGAACTTATCACAACCTGGGGGTTCTGGGTTTCAAGTTTTGAGGAGATTTGATAAATTTGGGCTTTAACCCTAACCCTCCCATACCCTACAAATTCAAACAGGGCAAAGTGTTTAATTTTGTTAGGTTAAGTACAGTGAAGTTAGGATTGGGTGTTTGATTCTGTGGGATTGTGTATCCTTGCTGACAAGTAATGGTGTTGGAATTTGATTGAGTGGGTATGGTGGATGTGTGAAATGTACATGTCTGGCATTGCTCTTTCCTCCATGGTCTAATGAGATAGTTGTTGGATTATGTTATGTTGGGTACTGTGTGATTTCACTGATCAAATTTTTGCACATGCCAAGTGTACACACTCCAACAAAATCAAACAAAAAAAGCCTGTTGGAGTTTGTTAGGTTGTGTATCGTCCACCTAAGATTGGGCACAGTTCCCATCTCATGGTAGTATAAGCTGTTGGAATGTGTTGGGTTAGGGGTGGATTCTAGTAAAAACGCTTTGGGAGTTAGGGTTAAAGTTGGTCCTATTTAGCTTGGGAATTGGAGGAGTGCCTCATGAAAACTGGCGGCAAGTCGGTTTGGGAAAAAACACATTTTCGGGGGTGTTTTTTTCTGGGGTAATTAGCAAAAATTGAAAAGAAATCTGAAGTTTAGTGGTCTGAAAATATATTTGATTGGTTTTCAAGAGGCTGAGAGACTTTTAACTATTTTTTGAGAATTTTTGAATATTTAGCATTTATCATTGTTTGCTATGGGAGTCTATTTAGAGGGGTGAAACCGTAGACTAAAAACCACGAGCACAGACATGGAACCAAGTCTAGGCACGTCATTCCCGCTCTTTTCTGGCTGCCGCAATCTTTCAGTGCACATTAATGTATGCAGAACATCGCACATGCGCAGTGTATGAGTCAAAACGTGCGTGTCTGTTTGTATGTGTGAACCTCCCACCATGAGTATGGGTAATGCAGGTTTAATAAAGAATGCTCACTGCACACCGTAATATTGAAGGACAGTACTTCTTAAATGCTCACCTCCCTCAGTATCAAACTATCCCTCGTAGTGGTACACTGTAAATGTACATGATGTACATGTACATTGAAATGTTAACGATTGTTCCGTATATAATTCGCGGGCTATTTGTAGAATACCGCAACTCGACTCTTGTACGGGGGAAATCAATATGAAAAAGTCGTGACCCCGCCCAACCCGCCCAAACTTTAAAAATAATAATAACACTGCGCGAAATACTACTATTCTTAGGGCTGTACGGTGCTGATTTCATTTTTTTAAACCCTTTAACCGGCTCAGACCCAAAGCATACGTGGAGTACACAGTAAATGCAATAATATTTCTGTGGTACATGCTTGCTGAAAATTTACCCCAACAATTTGGACGCCCTGTTTTTCAATCCAGTCAAATTTGGACACCCTATTTTCAAATCCTGGCTAAAAGCTTGTTACAAATTACGTAGCTTAGAAAGAAATAAGAGCACATTGAATAAAACAGATTTACATAAATGTGTCGGCAAAAACCAGTGGAAAAAATAACAAACAGATAGTCAATCATAAGAAATATTGAACAGGTGAGTTTTTAGCAATGTTTTTGTCCTTTTTTCTTCAAAATATTTTCTCAATTATGTTTTAAGTGTTATGGTTGGATTTGTTAGACATTGAAGATTAAGCCCATGTTCTTAGAATTTGTTTCATGATTTTTGAAAGTGGTAAAAATTGGGCAAATCTGGTGACTAGTCTGTCAACATTGGTCGAAATTGCACGTTTTGGCACGAATGGTCGAATCTCGTGCTCATTGTCTCGTAACCCTCCGGGCTAAAGCCCGTCGGGAAAGGAGGGTTACGATTATCGCAACTACATTCACAAAGGAAAGGAGTGGATTGGGAAGTTCGCTCACCACTGTACTAGGGGTCAATTTTTTTAATTTTTTTTCTCCCATTTCTCTATAACTAAACAACATAGCATGAACAGAATAAATAAATAACAAAACAACATGATTTTATTATTATAAAATTAACTAACTAAACAACATAGCATGAACAGAATATTATAACAAAACAACATGAAGTCATGATGATTTTATTATTAATATTTATAATTAGGACGATGATGTTTCACTGAATTTAAGAATTCTCTGTTGACAAACTATAAAGAAGGATGTAGCTGACATGATCTTGCAGGATCTATATATATAGGCAACTGTTTTATCTGAGCAGATACAACAATACAGTTAAACGTGTGGCTCTGGATCCGCCTCACAAACACTCGACAGCCTTGTTATTGTGACTTACGGCATGCGCATACACATAACGAGTACTGAGCGAGTGTACTGTACATGTATGTCTGACAGACACATGTACACGTATGTATGTACAGTACATCATGTACAATTGTACATGTACTATACACCGTATACACCGTATCCCCGTATGCACATTGTCATTACAGTTACAACGCGCAATACTTAGTACCTTGCGGAAAATAGCATTAAACATCATATACAAACACATAATATACAATATTCGTCACTTCTGCTCACTAAGGAACGTAACAAAAATCACTTTATAAATTGAACAAGAAACATTTACTTACAGATCTTGTTTTCTCCCCGAGATTTCATCGGCTGTATCCAACGTGCACCGTGTTCTACCCCAATCCATTCAAACACAGAGTACGCGCGACGTCGCATCTAAATTTCCACCACACACACACACACATCCAAAACCGCACACCGCCACATGCGATTCCTACGACGGTACGGGATATTTCCCGGCAAATTTATGCGTCATACTTAATTTGACCAATAGAAACATTCGTCAATTTGTAACTGGTTCGAGCATTCATGTTAACTGAACTGTGAGTGGACAACATAAATAGATCTTTTACGTCATAAGAAAAAAGGGGCAGAAACGTTTTTCAGAGATCAACAGAGGGCGCACTTTTAATAGACTGCAGGCGATTAAAAAGAGCAAAAATCAGGCAAGACGAGACACCTTTTGCAAAATGATTTAAAAATTCATTTTTTTAATTTCCCCAAAAGTGACACCCATTGCAATTTTTAGATGACCGATATGAATACGAGCAGGTCATCTTTTGCTTTAATTTACGCATTGTCAGATAATCATTAGGCATGGGTTTGTGTCCCCTTTGTTCAGTCTCCGGGATACAGTGAATTTTAGAAATTATACGTCCGATAAAGCGCCCTTTTCACTCCACTTCCTTCAGCCCAAAGTGTGTGGTGACGAATTAGCTGTGGGACACACGTACCGGGGACAAAAACCCATACGACACAGTTTTATTTGTGTCTAGTGCAGTCGATTTTTTTTTCAAGCCCATGCCTTCACCATATCATAGTATTAAAAATTGACTCTTATTAATTTTTTTATAGAGGTCAACTTAGAGAGTGACATGAAAAGCATGAAACCTTACAAATGGAGAAATCCACACAAACCATTTTTAGGGGTTAATCCCACTAAATAGGGAGAAAACAGAGCGACGGCCTCATAATATTTATTTTGTAATTTTGTAGGCCCTCAAAATATTCTATACTAAACAGACTTGAGAGCAAAATGGAAGGAGATATTGTAAGAAATGTTGCCCAATATTGATGTGACCTGGGGTTCTTGACTTCCAACTTGAGGTATTTTTGAAGACCTAGTTCCAGATGGTCCTATTTGCCGAGAGGTGTAAGGACATTATTTTGGGGGTTTTCAAGACTGATGCTCAGACGATCGGAAATAATTTTTTTATACACACTGTGGATATTTTATTTGGCGGTAGAATTACCCGGCGACATGAAGCTTGGGACCGTCCACATGTCAAATTGAGCAGAGGATTCAAGCTGATAAGTCAATGGGTAATTTCCCCTTTACTGTAAAAAGTTGTGTGAGACTTACAAGTATTTTTGAAAGTATTTCTTAAATCTTTTGCATTTTGCACTGGGTGCGCTTTGATGAACTGACGGTGTGCACCGCCGCGCACACTTCGCGAACTTTCGTTTGAGTGAGGGCGGTACATACTAATCCTAGTATTATTCATATAATGCTCTTCAATTTTAATGATGTTGTTTATGAACGGATAATCTGTATAAATGAGACGAATACCTAAAATAAAAGCGGATGGGTAAGCTGAAAGGGAAGACAAGTTTGGGGTTCTCGATTCAGTTGGTGTGAGGAGGCCTGAGCTTCAGGCTTATCCCGTCCTAAATCAAACAAGCCGCAAGCAATTTCATAAAATATGAAAACATTCCAGAAAGTCTGTGGTAAGTTTATGATTATCGGATTAGTTTATGATTAGGCCTATGAAACAATTGTTTTTCTTTAAAAGTCCCAAACACTTTGTTAATATTAACATTAATTTCTTATCCAAACCTTTTATTGGCAATATAATGGCGATGCGTCACAATTGCAATATGGGGGGGGGGGGGGGGGGGGCTCGCTCGCGGACCCACTGATCACATCTTCAGGTGCCGAGAGGCGAGCGACGCCGGGACCAGGGTGGGGTCGCATGGATAGGTCGTTAATAAATCTTTGTTACGAAATCACGAATACAAAGTGTGGGAAAGTTGATGAGACTAAAAGCAAGGTTTCTTTCTTCCAATTGCTGACACTTGAGAAGATCAATTTAGCAAAAAGAACAAGTAAATCAACAAACAAAAATTCCACACAACTTTTTTTTTAATTATTAAAAAGGTGTGGTTGAGTGATGTGGGGAGGGGGTGGAGGTGATGACAGGATGGGGGGGGGGGGGGGGGGGTGGATAATCAAAGAGAGACTTTCCAAAATGGAAACCTTGGCTCAAAACATGTCAAATAAGTAAACCTTTTGATTAATTGGCACAACAAGGTCCGTTTAATTTCCTTAAAGGCAAAAACCACGCATTTAAAAATAACAACCTTGATCTAAAAATGACCTATCATTAGGCCGCTAATCCCTATACAATACTCAGAAACGCCTTTTTCCAAAATATCTTTGTGAGTATCACTTTCTTGTATGTAAATGACCCTTGACCATGACTTTGTGCTAGAGTTATTGAAAAATACTCTAGAACTATTGGAAAAAAAGTTAGAAGTATCCGTTTATATGTTCAAAAAAAAAAAATTAATACAAGGATAAATCTTCAAAACGATTTTTATCCCCAAAAATCAGAAATTCCAACCGCATGATTCGCTCTCATCCCACGCCCATTCATTGATGATGAATTGGATTGAGAACTCACACTTGTGACCAGGTGTCCGTATGATCATTAACGTAATAAAAAATTAAATGTGGGAACGATACGCATGGAGTCAATCTTCGCTGGTAACTTTTTTTAGCCTTTTGAGTTCATTTATATCAGAGTACCAACGAACTTCATCACATAGACGGATGGGAGTGTATTATACCACCAGCGGAAAGAGATGCACGAAGAGAAACCGAAAATGTCATGTTGACATTTTTCTGTGGTGAAAAAGACAGATTTTTTAGGACCCCGATGTAACATCCATTCTTTTTTGTTAGTAACAAGAACAGGAAATATTAGCTGCAGCTTGGATCTTCACAAAAAATGAATTGGGGAGAGGAGTTATGGGTGAGTTCTTGATTTAGACTGGGCGTGCGACCATCATGGCCGGTCATTCAGCCAGACCGCCGCAGAGCAAAATGACATTTTAATTAGAGTATCTGCCCAATATCCGGACAGTACTAGTTCCGGTCTTTTATTCACAGGATGTTTCCCCCTTCATGTTTATTCTCCTGAAATTAGAGAAAGTTTGAGAACAAAAACCCTTTATTTTATGAAACTTGACTTCCAATTGTTGTAGTTTAACTTTCAGCATCACACAAAGACAGTAACTTACATGACTTAGAACGGACTCGGGCTCAGAATGACACACACTCACAGTCACACTGCTGAGTTGACATTGACAATTGACATCTGGACATGGGATGGAAATGCACGGTTAACATACATAACATAGTCAAGAGTCGAGGAACTAAGTTTATGATTAGGTTTAGACTTGAGACTTTCTTTAGTTATATTAGGTTACAGACTAGTCTGGTTAAACAAAATGTGGTCATGTTATTGTTACGTAACTTGTGTCTCTCTAATTAAAGTATAAAAACAGTAAACAGTCTAATAAAACAGGAACAGTAACTTTAATTTGTAATAAAAACAAAGTTGGGTTTGCCATTTGTGAATGGGGGTTGATATTGACAATATTATTTTCTGAAGGAGTTGTGAAGTAAATACGTGCATCTTTCTGTTTAGTACCAATAGAGATTTTTCTTCAATTACTCTCATCAATGACCAATTCAAACATTGTGACAAATGTAATGGATAATTAGTTGCCAGTGACTGTTAGCCTATTGATCTGCAACACAAATAAACAATTTGTTTGGGTTTTACACTTTTAATGTAAGTTGATTTATTACTGCCTTAAATTACCTGTACTTATAATATAAGATAATTATAGGCCTGTTTCAGAAGATGAAACTTTCAACCTGTTAAAGGCCTACCATGCGATTCATGGCTCCTCACCAGTCTATATGCATATTCAATACAAGCATACAATCCTCCACGCAGACTAAGGTCATCAGACTCCTCCCTTCTTCAAGTTCCCAGATCCCTATGCTCTTGGGGTGACTGCAGTTTTTCCCATGCTGGCCGGCCCCGGCCCTACTCTCTGGAACAGTCTTCCACTTGCCTTTCGTCAAGCCTTGTCAGCCAGTTCTTTCAAACAATTGCTCAAAACCTATTGGTTCACACTCTAATCCAAATCAACGTTATAAATTGTTTTTCTTCTGCCCTTCGTTTTGCTTATTGTTGAGCGCCTTGAGTGTCACTGCGTGACGTCGCTTTAAAAGTGGCCACCATTATTATTAATGTGTAAAAACTGGAACTAGTTTGATTTGTTTGCATGGTTTGGTTGGACGAAACGTGTAGTGTTAGAGAAGTTAATCCATCCATTCAATGGTTCGGTTATGCAGGCAAAGATGCTTCTTAACATTTGTTTTAGACACAAAGTGCTATATTTGGGAGTAACTAAAGAACACATTCCAGGTGTAGTTTTGAGGGTGGAGGTGCGGTGTTGTGGTGGTTTATTGCATGTTGTGATCAATGGAAATATGGATCAACAGCATTATGAACAAAGGCATGGAATTCGGACTATCTTTCCCTTTCTAAAAGTATCCTTCAATATGTTGGAGAAAAGGGTAATGAAGTATACCTACCACCTGTATTCTATAGTTGTACCCTTATTTTTAACTGTCTGGCTTTGGTTTTAGGCATTCAACTCAGTAGGCCTAATACAATAGAACATTTCGTGCCCTGTCATTCTTTTGATATGGTCATCATCCATGGAGAATTGAAGCTTTGCTTTCAATTAAGCAATTGTTAAATTTGATGATTCTGGCCTTTTTGTCTGTTCGTACAAATTTTTTATTTTCTCTTCTCATAAATCTGTAGTCTGTATCTCAACATTTTAAACATTGTTAGCGAAAATATTGCAACCTAACATATAAGTGGGTCATATCAAAATCACTATCATAGCATTCATAACTTTTATAATATTTGTCATCCCAATTTTTTTTTAATATTTGTCATCCCAAAATTCTGTCAGATATTTCCTTCTATAAAAGTGTACAGGGTTTAAAACATGTACAGTGTACATTTTGAACATGTTTTAGGAGCTGAGCAATTTACTTGGATTTTTTTATATAATACATTTTAATTTGGTCTGTACACATATCATATGTTTTATAAAATTTGCTGGTAGACACAATAAATGCTAATATTAAATGGCACATTATTTTCTGTAGTGGATATAATATCCAATTCCATGTTCATCTTTATATTCACATATTCCATGCTTTTCCATTGTATTTGACACTCACTCACTCCAAGTGTGGTTGCTATGCAATGTTGACTGAACCTTGACCTAAGGAAGACTCTAAGACGCCTTAGAAACTTAAGCCACACCCACATTATTTACATAAATGTCAGTCAATAGTAATTTTTTATATCCTAAATTTTGTAATTCTGTGGGGGGGTTTTTCCTCGAGATAAGAGGAAGTGTTTAAAAAAGTTTTATCTCTAGAGAGGAAATCAGTCTGGTGTGTCTAAACGTCTGGAAAATTTCCACTTGGCTTGCTCTTTTAAAATTTCTGTCTGAACGTCACAAAGGATCATCAAGGGTCGAACAAAACAACTCAACATTTCGGGGATTAAAAAAAGACCATAACATTTAAATCATATTTATTCCAGTTGTTTCAGCTACCTTCAGGCTGATGCACTGAGGTTTGTTGTTGTTTCCTCCTTGTATAACTTTGTTCCAACTTTGAAAATCTGGCAATTGTTTCTGTCCAGGAAAGCCTGGGAATAAATATTGTATTAAATTTACTTTAAAAGAGAAAACATGAATAAAGAGATTAAAGTGGTTTGGGCATATCTTTCACTGGGCATTACCCCCCCCCCCCCCCCCCCACACACACATCCCACATACATGCTACCACTATACACTAATTCCCTTATCTATGTAAAAATATGTTATCAATAACAAGGTATTAACCTTTTTGTGGTGTAACTTCATGCACTAAAAAATATACAGCTGAGTTGAGTGTATTTTTATCCAATCTTGAAGACTCCTAATTGGCAATTTCCACCGTTTCATGGTAACGTGTCCTCATAAGGTCTACTGGTTCACCCCTTACTTTTTATTAGACAGTCTGTACAGACTGTACACTGTGGGTGTGTTGAGTCTTGTGATTTGGTGGTCAGACGTCTAACTGTCTACACCTTAAGTGTTGTAAAGTCTTCACTGTCGCCGTCTGATTTTGTGGAATAAAGCAGATTTCATTGGATTAACGGTACAATCAAGCAGATTAAACAGGTGTCAAGTTGTGAGAGTTAGTATTACTCAGTGATTGTCTGTAAGTTCACTTTCCTGGATAAGATTATTCAACGTTGGATGATGTCGGATCAAGAAGAGAAATCCGAGACTTTACTCGTGGATGTAGGAGCGGAGGAAGATCCATCTTCACCTCAAATTAATGAAGAAACTCCAGTGAAACTTTCTAGACCGAGACTACCCAAGCCGAGGCTTCCTAGGCCTAAAACCATCGGACGGAAACCACCCAAAAGTGAAACCACTGAAGGCTTCGACTTTGAGGTATGTTTCAAATGGCTGCATTGATTTGTCAAGATGTCCTGGAACGGCAACAGAGTAAAACACAAAACGTTAATACAGCTCTTCTTCACCCTTTTAAACAAATTCTCAAAGGAACCATTAGGCTTACTTTTATATTATCATAAATCTTCATTTTTGCTATTATTCAACAAGCAAATTGGGCTTCTTTGAATTTAAACCCAGACTTGTTGGTTTTGAGTTTTGGATCTTAGAAATATCATTGAGTCAGTTTGCATAGAGGCACATGCTGAGAATAGACGATGCAATTCTTGAATGTTTGGACTTGTTTGAAAGTCAGTAATTTTCTTTCCTTCACCGAGATTTAAAGCAACGCACTGTTCTCCGAAAATTTGGATTCATGGGAGACTTGCAGTTTCTATTTATAACAATTGTCATTTGATGTAATGTTGGTGGATTAGCTAGGCATAAGTAAATACTAAGGTATGAAGAAGAACATTGCACGTATGTGCTACAAAGTTCTAGAATAGAATACACAATCTGTACATTCTGCATAGTGCATACATTCTACATACATTACAATGTACATTCTACATGTATGTACATTCTACATAAATTCTGCATAAATTCTACATACATGTACATTCTACATACATTCTACATATTCTACATACATTCTACATACATTTTATTGTAATACACATCTACATTATACACACATTCTACATCATTCTGCATGTACATACACTTTACTATACGTTCTAAATCCATAGTATTTGAAACTAAATGGCACACAGTAGTTCCCCTTTCAAGATATGTAGAAATCTTAGAGGAAGAAAGCAAATAAATAATTAGTCATTTCCTCTTGCTGTGGTTTCAAGTCTTGATAAGGGAAACCAGCGTTCTTCAAGTACATGTAAGTTGTAATAGTATATTCATTTATAACACACGGAAGTTCCCAATGAATCTCTTTGGTTTTATTAACTGATGTTATAAACTAAATGCCTGGAGGTTTATTAGTTTTAAGGGTAAACTGAGGTACAAAAAGTCAGTAAGTTTTTGGTTAAATATCTCTGAACTACTTACAGACAATAAGAAATAAACGAGTGTTTTTTTGTAGTTCATGTCTCCTCTATTGCACATGCAAATAAAATATTACATGGTAATAAGTTAAATGCCTTGAGTTTTTTTATTTTTAAGGTAAACCGAGGTAAAAAAAAAGCCAGTAAGTTTTTGTTAAATATCTCAGTACTACTTAGAGAAACTAAGAAATAAATTAGTTTTTTTTGGTAGTTCATGTCTCCTCTATTGCACGTGCAAGTAAAATATTACTCGGTCATTATTTTGATATTAAGGGGAAATTGTCCATCCTATTGGGAGGAAGTTTGGTGGGCGTTTTTTACCCATGTCTTGTGGTCAAAACACCCGACCACATTAAAAAGGGAAACAAGACAGCTATACCACAGGTTTCCTTTGTAATATAATCATATAAAAAATAAAAAAATTGATTTGATTGAGAGATACAACTTTTCAAACACATGGTATTCTTGTTATTTGATTGATGGAAACATGGAACACATCTCACGTGTCATCCTTTATTGTGCCATGTATTTACTGGGCTAGACGCTTCAAAATTGAATATTGGACGGACCCGTCCAATATGGAAAATTGTTGGATGCTTTGCAGCATGGTTTCCAAAATAATCATTCCCTGCCCCTTTGTTCAAATGAAGCAAGGTAGTGTCATGGCGGACAAAATGGTGTCTACATTTTGTCCACTTTGTTCAGAGGTTTTTTAAAACAAAATTTTTAGAGTGTGAGGTTTTGTTGTCTTTGTGTTTATTGTGGAAAGATTTCAAATTATCAATATTGAATGCATTTTGTTTGTGCACTATTACAGCCCATGTAAACACTATGTGAAAATTTTGTATTTCCACTTTATTTGGCTTCACCTCACAAAATGAAAAAGTCTAGACTTCATCTTGTGATTAATATGCGACAATGCACTCATATGCTTCCAATATTTTTATAATAATACATGCTAAAATAAAACAAATTCTGGCTCATGCAATGTGTCTATTTTGTAGCTTGAATCCTGGGTACTAGCGCAAGTTTTAATACGAATATCCCATTTTGGAAATTTGCTTACAGACGGACAGATACCGATCTACATGTACCATACATGTACACTTTGTGCATACATTTTATTGTTTCATTTTATTTGTATTAACCCTAATCTGAGAGTTAAAGTACATGTATTACAGTACCAGTACATGTACATTGTACTGTAAATCTTTGCATCCGTTTTTCAAATTCAAAATGCAATCGGCTGATTTCAAAAACAGCTGATCACGTTTTATGGGTGTTGAACATCAAATTTTCTCAACAGCAGTTTTCAGAGGTAAATGTTTCACATACAGAGTGGTATTAGTATTACTTTAAAAACAGTAAGCTTTCACACTGAAACTGAACAATTTTGTCATTACCATTCTTATATCATACCTTTTATTACATTTTACAATACACATGTGTACAGCGCATGCACCGCAATACATGTTTAATAACAATCTCATTACCTACAGGTTCATACGATACAACAATACTGAGATAGACTTTCTACACAGTGTTTTACGTTGTATTATGACCATCATTGTACGTGATGCGTCACCCATCAATTACCGGTCAGGAATGCCGTAACTGAGGGACTACCTCAAAATATTGACGCTGTATCAGCTGGGTGCTGGGACTAGTCATACTGCAATTTATATGTAACTCGTGCATTAGCGGGTACTTGGCTAAAAACCAAAGGGCTAGGAGGGTAGGGCTTGGGGTGAATCAAGATGGGGTTGAGGCCCCAAAAAGGGCCCACACTAAAAACGGATTATCTTAATGAAATTTTAATGAAATGTTGAGGCTTAACATTTGTCTCGAATGATAAGATATGATAAGATAAGGTAAGATAAGATAAGATAACTTTATTAAATCCATAAAAATTTGAAATTACATGTTTTTGTTTCTCATTAAAAAAATTACAAGCCGACCACAATACGATACGGTTCGAAGTTGCATAAACCAATATCATACATCAACCTTACAGTATGTTAATATGAATAGAAATAAACATTAAAGTAGTCTGTTCCTTTCAAAGGGACACATTGCCTTCGGATTGGGCGCTTTGGGCCGTACAAAGCATTTGTAATGAAACTAATATTGTTAGAAAGATATTTTAAAAGTAGAATATTATGATTCACCCAGAAATTGTGTGGTTTTCTTTTTACTCTGTGAACTTAACTTGGTCCGTAATTTTTTGGAGTAAAAAATGTTGGTTCTACAAAAATATTAAAATAATAACTAATTATTTATATGATTATTTAAATAATCTCATTTTGTTTGTATTATTATTATTTTTTATTTATTTATTATTGTTATTATTATTATTATTATTATTATTTATTATTATTTTTTTTGTTTTGTGGGAGGTGAGAGGTGGGGGCAGTTTCCTACAAAAGCTTATACTTTGGCTTAATATATTTTGTTTGGTTTCCCTTAACTTTTTAAGTGACTACAGCCAGCAGGACCAGATAGCTTGACATTTTGCTAGTCCACCAGCCTTTTCACTACTCAAAATTCAAATGGAATAGGGAAGCTTTCCAACACCGAACTAGTCAGCCAGACCACTTGGAGAGAATAATTACTAACAAAAATTATGCTCAACTAGCTTTTGAGTCTGATAAATATCTTTCAATTATGCTGAGTACCAAAGTCTACTTGAAACCCTTTAAGACAAGTATAATAAATCTTTTCTTCTCAAAACAACAACAACAACAGTACAGTTAATGTTAAAACTGTGATGTCATTTTGAATCTGGTCTTGTGAAAAAAGTTCTGATCCAGTAAAAATTCTGAGCTACATGTACAAGCCCTGCGGTCTTGTGAATTGTTCCTCCAAATTCAAGCACTGTGCACTGATACAGTGTTGTTTTCGTAAAAAAGCAATGTTCAAGTTAAAGATGGTGTTTTCCATTCAGTGCCATTGTGTGCCATTTAGTCTTCCAAGTTCCACTTACAATTACATAGTAACAGTTTCTGTTCTATTATGATTAATATATTTAAACCAAATGTTTCACCGAGGCATTCAGAATAATTATTGTTAACAAATGTGGATAGGTTTTTTGTTTTTTTCCTGGTTGGTTTGTCAAAGAAAATTGTTACAAATAGAAATAAAATTATAGTTTAGAAAAAGGGGAAAAAATCACCATGATTTTCTTTTTGGAAAATCAAAAATCTGGGTCACCAAAACTAGGGGACAACAATTCACAATTTTAAAGCATGATAATAGTGAAAATACCCCTATTCTTCTGAATATGTAGAGTTACATTTATGTACATGTACATGTTGTAAGGTAATTCTGCATCAAGTTGCACTTCTGCTCATTTTGCTCCCTATTTATTCATTCCCAGTCGAATACTCTGCGTTCTTTATACATGTAGTGGCGCTAAAATGCCTTATATGTATTTATAATAATAAAATAGCCGTGTTAGTCTGGTAGATAAAACAATGAAGATAGTAGTAGCACTTTATGACTAAAAAACTGCATGAGCTTTCGTAGCAACAACTACTTCATATGTATTTACATTCACCTACAACTGTACATGTCTTTGTACATGTACTTAAAGTATTATTCTTCTGACATTCAATGTGTGCATGTGTAAACTGAAAGGTGTACATACAGCCTATTAGACATGTCCTTGGTGGTTGGTACAGGTTTTGAGCAATTCCTGTACTACATCACAACACAGGCCCACACATAAACAATACCTGTGTGTTTGGTTAAAACTTCAGGGAAAACCAGGATATCCTTTCACTACACTCTGTGGATGTTGCTAGTATTCATAGGTCACTTCCACAAGTGGAGGCTGTAAGCAGACATTTGATGCTTACAGAGTAACCCTTACCACAGTTTCACGGATACTGCTAAACTGTAAGCAAAGCAAAAGTCTTGTAAGCAGGGGCCAATAAGCAGGGGCTGTAAGCAGACATTTGATGCTTACAGAGTAACCCTTACCACAGTTTCACGGATACTGCTAAACTGTAAGCAAAGCAAAAGTCTTGTAAGCAGGGGCCAATTTCATAGAGCTGCTTAACTGCCGATTTTGTGCTTACTGTATGAGTTTCCATTTCATAGTGCTGCTAACCGTACACATAAGCACACGAAAAGGCATGCTAACCTTCCAGTGCTTACTACAGTGTATATGAAAAGGCATGCTAACCTTCCAGTGCTTACTACAGTGTATATGAAAAGGCATGCTAACCTTCCAGTGCTTACTACAGTGTATATGAAAAGGCATGCTAACCTTCCAGTGCTTACTACAGTGTATGAAAATGAATGACGTAAAAATGCAAATAAATGGTGAACAGTGAACATGCAAGCTGACCGACTAGTTTACTTGTTTACCTGTGAAAAAAAGTGTACATTTTTCTGCTACAGTAAGCAAGAAAATTTGCTTACCATTAACCCTCTTGCTGTCTGACCATTCAATACCATTCACTGTGGTTTTGAATGATAGATAAGCTATGCCAGCCTTGCAATATGATACCATGAGGGACAGTACACAGTTAGTTCTGTGCACAGTTGTGCCACCATACACAACTTTGGCAGTTGAATGGTTTCAAATGGTTGGTCAACTCACTTGAAAATGTTGCGAACAGTAGGAGGGTTAAGCAGCGCTATGAAATTGTTTGTCTGCTACACATGTAGTACATGTAAGTCAAACCTTTGCTTGCAGTAAACGGTTTGATAAAATTGGGCCCAGGTCACAAGCACACAAAGAGTCTGGGTCAAAGTTCAATAGGCAGAAAGTGTTCGCAGGCACACATCTGTCATGTGTATGAAAAAAGGGTAACAAAATTATCAGGCCTGGAATTACACAGAGGCCACGGCCTCTGTTGCCCAGGGCTGATATTGGCCTTGGTGCCCCTTCAAAAGTTTCCCATAGGGTTTAAGATTTTCCAATGGAAGTGCCCTTTGCAGAATGCAAATGGCCTTGCCCTCTCAAATAGATGAAATTCCAGACCTGATTTATACCACAATGCAGATCATGGTCTCGTTGCACTTTATTTTCCTTGTGGATTTCACTACAACATAGATGCCAATGTAACAAACTTTGTTCTGCCAATAACATTTGTGATGATGTATCTCCTTCCTGGTTATACAGTGCCAAAACAGTAAGTCTTCACCCAACAAGCAATATTGTTGCCAAGAAAAAGTGTCCATGATGCCAAAAAATTCTTTGTCACTGTTCCTCGTCATTAATGACATTTTCGTGCTTGACTTCCAATCATTTGCTTAATGTCGGGTGTCTTCATCCAACTAGAACTTACAGAAATGTTTTTTTTATATTCCATCAGAAATTGGGACGGGTGGACATAAAATCATCCCATTTGTCATAAATCTGAGGTTTTCTTAACTGTAAGCGAGGACATTTTGTTTTCACACAAAAGCCTTCAACATCAATCAGAATACACAATCTCTGTCTTCCTTTGAGTTCTTAAATTGCGCCATTGTGTCAATCCATGAGTCTCAATGTTTCTGGCGTACAATGTAGTGTGATTTAATATCAGCGGTTTGGAGTTACTCTCCTCTTATCCTATGCCTGCTAGTGATTCATTCTCTGCCGTCAGTAAGCTTCATGCATGCCCTGGAGTAATGGAAAAGCCTACTCATTCAGACATTACAAGACACTAACAGCAGACATGGCTGCAGATGTCGTCTGTGTGGACAACTGTAGCATTTTTGTAACTCTCTTCTCGATGGTATGAAGCAAACTGACGTAAACCGACTACAAAGGCTCCAAAAACTGACCCTTTTGTAGCATTCTTTAGCAGCGCATTGTATCTTTAGAAAATGCGCTTTATATTATTTGTGGGGGTTATTGAGCATCAGTAGTCATTACTACAATATTTACCCTTTGGTTTGCACTCTGTCTGACTCTCCCCTGATTGGGGGGGGGCTTAGAGTTGCTGAGAGAATGATCACCAAGTTCATTGATTGGTCTGTTGCCTCGTTGCTTTTAAAGTGAAAGGTCTCCTTAATGTTTGCATCTGTGCTATAAATGTACACTAGATCCATTTCCTTCCTCGGATCCAAGTAGATAAACAGAGTTTTTTTTCACAAGTAGCAGTCAGTAGTGTCTACATGTAGTGTTTAATAATATCCACCATGTGTTATAAAATACTTACAGGGGTTCCATTGTTTGTAAACATACACTATTAAATAAGTGAACTATTTCCCTTGTAAATATAGTATGTGGCAAAGCAAAATGCAACACAAAATGTATCAGTTGCTACTCAAAAATCACCAATTTGCTTCTCAATATTAGCATTCATTGTGCACAAACAAGTTCAATATTATTAGTACCCTGTATATTAAACAAAATGAAACAAAATGACCCCTACAAAATGATGATGAAATGATGATATTAAACAAGTGGGAAATATGTATTACTTTGTATTTTGAGATAAAATCAGCATATTGTACAGTGGATGGATCTCTGTTCACTTGTACACCAACAAACAACGTTCAGTATGTACAATGCATGTGATGTGACAGTAAATGTCAAAAATGCAAACAAAGGTATCACAGGCATATTTTCATACGTCGTCTGCCAATGTGTACTGTTTAGTGTACATTTACAATGTGCATTTTATAAACTTTAAAATACACATGGAATGCATATCTGATGTTTCACGGAGGCAGCAGAGGCAACTGCCTTCATGCCCCTTGCTCTGTTCATTGCCTTGGTGCTCCTTAAAATGTTTCAGTTTCAGGCCTGATACTTCCCAAAAGGCAACAGGGACAACCGCCTTCATGTGCCCCTGTTCATTGCCCTGGTGCCCCTGTTCATTGCCCTGGCGCCCCTGTTCATTGCCCTGGTGCCCCTGTTCATTGCCCTGGCGCCCCTGTTCATTGCCCTGGTGCCCCTGTTCATTGCCCTGGCGCCCCTGTTCATTGCCCTGGTGCCCCTGTTCATTGCCCTGGTGCCCCTGTTCATTGCCCTGGTGCCCCTGTTCATTGCCCTGGTGCCACTGTTCATTGCCCTGGTGCCACTGTTCATTGCCCTGGTGCCACTGTTCATTGCCCTGGTGCCCCTGTTCATTGCCCTGGTGCCCCTGTTCATTGCCCTGGCGCCCCTGTTCATTGCCCTGACGCCCCTGTTCATTGCCCTGGCGCCCCTGTTCATTGCCCTGGCGCCCCTGTTCATTGCCCTGGCGCCCCTGTTCATTGCCCTGGCGCCCCTGTTCATTGCCCTGGCGCCCCTGTTCATTGCCCTGGCGCCCCTGTTCATTGCCCTGGTGCCCCTGTTCATTGCCCTGGTGCCACTGTTCATTGCCCTGGTGCCCCTGTTCATTGCCCTGGTGCCCCTGTTCATTGCCCTGGTGCCCCTGTTCATTGCCCTGGTGCCCCTGTTCATTGCCCTGGTGCCCCTGTTCATTGCCCTGGTGCCCCTTGAAACGTGCCAAAAGAGTATAAAGACATTTACAATTTCCTTGTAGAATGGTAGAGGTGCCCTTTACAAAAGAGAAAATGCCTTGTATGATGCCCTTGCCCTTTCACGAACAAAGCATCAGGTATGGGAATGGCTGACTAAGTATTAATACATGTACAGTATCTACTTTCGGGAACAATGTACTTGCTTTCTTTCTTTGTTAACAATTTACTGAAACCTTGTGTCTTGTTGATTGTGTTCATATTTTTACAAATTACATTGGATACTGATTCAAGTCTATCTCCATCCTACCAAAGGTCATATTGATAATGAAAGCCAGTTTGTCTCCTTGAAGATACAATAAATAAACATTGGCAGTGAGATTAAAACCGTTCTGAGAATTGAAAAATTAGTGTTTTGCCACATCAAGGCTGATCCATGTCTTCATCATCCACTGTCAACTCATTATTCGGAACCTGTTAGAATTCAATTGAAGCAGACATACATGTACAAATCACTTCTACATCATTATACCCATGGAGGTAGACATTTTCTACCTCCATGATGTGCATGTACCACAGTGCTAGTAAATCCACATAAATTTTCTGATTTGTGCAAGAATGTCACCAGGAGTGTTATTTATGGACAGTTTTACGATGACGTTTTACTTGACCTGTGTCAACGTGAGCATTTTGTCTGCATGTTTGCTGACTGACATTAGAATATTATAATGTACACATTCAGGACTGTATAAATTTTTTTGTGTAGATTTCTTGCCGTCTTAAAAGCAGGGTATACTTTTGGTAATTATCAAAGACCAGTATCCTCACTTGGTGTATCCCAACATATGCAGAAAATTGTGAAAATTTGGGCTCAATTGGTCACTAAAGTTTCGAGAAAATAATGAAAGAAAATTGCACCATTGTTGCATCCATTTGATTGCTTTCAGATGCCTGAGAAGGGCTTCATGCCTGAAGCCTTTCTCAGATTCAAATATTTGGGTGAAAAAATACTTCTTTCTATATAAGTATAACTACATCACTTCAAAGGGGGTTGTTTCTAACAATGTTTTAGAATATCGACAGCTCTCCCCTGCTCTTTACCAAGTAAGTTTTTATGATCATTAACTTGTGGAGTAAATTACCAAAAGTATACCCTGCCTTTAAATTTAAATCATGTTCTAACAAGTAAAGGCGAAACATAATTTGTTTACACATTTATAACTAATGTAATATGTACATGTAGTTTTGAGATACAAGCTCTTGCCCTAAATAATGATAAAACCTGCACATTTTTCGAGTGCAGTTTTACCCAGCAAACAAAAAATTTACCAACTTACAGGAACAAGTTGCTGTAATTGTACAATATTGTACACAGGAAGAATAGCTTGGACCTACATTTTGTCCACAATAGACCTTATGCATTGACGTCACCAAGCCGCCATCTTAGAGGTAAACTGATGATGAAACAATGGAAACGCGCTGATTTGTACGCGCGGCGCACAGGACTGACCAATGAACATCTTCCCTTTGACCTCTAGGTGAGGGCGCCCTACTCAAATGACGTCATATGCATAAGGTCTATAAGAGGGGTACACTTTGGTTACCAGTAGTTTGTGCATTATACATGTTACATGTTTGTGTACATTACATGCAGTGCCTTGCTGGCCTCATGTTTTTACATAAATTACGACCACACAAATTTGAATGCACACATCGTGTAGGAGAAGCAGCAGTGATGAGATTGTCAATGTTTTGTGGCTCAAACCTATTTTCTTGTCTATTCTTAGGACCAGTACAGTCAGCTGGAAAAACACACTGAAAGGGGAATAGAATTTCTGGATAAGTACTGCCATTTTGTGAAAGAACGACAACAGATTGAGCTTCAGTATGCAACATCATTGAAGTAAGTAACCCCCCCCCCCTCCAAAAAAAATAAAAATAAAATTCATGTCGGTGAATAATATTGGATATAAATTGTTTTTTATTTCGATCTGATTGGAATTTTGGAAACACAATACAGTGTATCACTTATCTAGACTGTCAAGATATAAACCACAAGGCAATATGTAAAAAATGCTTCCACCTTTGGAAATGAAATTTTCAGAGGTTGGTTTTATTATGTAAATCTACATTTATAGGCCCTTATAGGATTAAAACAATTTTTTTTTCTAAATTGTATTCATTTATCAACAGCTGCAGTGCTTCTTGCCAAGTTATGGTCATTCATTTTTTTGAGTAATTACCAAAGGTATACCCTCCCTTTAAGGTGTTACTCTTGAAGTTTGATTATTTGGAACTTCTTGGGTTTCTGTTTCTGAAATAATCGTTTGAAAAGTGAAAGGTTTAATCCTCATAGAAGTTCTTATATTTTGTTCGAAATAAAACTGAAATCTGGTCTTGGGTTTGCAAATAGTCATAAGGTTTTGTTGTTTGTTTGAATAGACCAAACTATGAAATAGTAATGTTAAAATATAGAATATGATTATATGTACTTTAATCGTTTTACTATACCTAATACATATTCATGATGGAGAGCTACATGTAAGTTCTCACTGGTCCATTCACTACATGTGACAGATGTTAATTTTGATGTTTACCTTGCGCACACAACCAGTATTCACGCACATGATAAATTCGCATGTGTAGTAGACTGACACATGAGCAAAAGTAACGCACATGGTAAGTACGCATGTGTACGTGTAGTAGACTGTCGCATGGGCAAAAGTAACGCACATGGTAAATTCACATGCGTAGTAGACTATTACACGTATAACAGTCTACTACATGTACTTGTATGCATTCGCTTACAAAGCAATTGTTGAATTTGTCGCTGGCACACGCACGCGGGTGTCACGTGCGAATATTGTTTGCTTCAAACACATGGTTTAAGAAGGCGGCACATGTAAATGTCGCACTTTCCCAAGCTCAATGATGCCGAACTTGAAATAAGTATGAGGTAGTAAAACAAATATAACATGGTTTATTTCGGGTGGACAACCAATATCAGCTCCCCTTGGTATTGGAAGTTGACAAACTAGTTACCTTGTCTTTGCCTCGGGAACTAGTTTGTCAACATCCAATACCTCGGAGAGCTAAAATCGACCGTCCACCCTCAATCCATTGCTCTATGCTCAAACCTTGTATAATACTACATTAATTATTCATGCATAGAATTCTAAATGAAATTCATCCACAGTCATTTCTTCATACTGTACAAGGAAATAGACTGTTTTTTTTTAAAATGACATACAAAACCACGTTATTCAAGTGAATACAAATGGAATATTGGATTAAGATTCCAAGATGTATCTGGTAGTATGATCTGCACACCCGCTATAAAAATGTAGCGAAAATCTACACCAGACTAATTGAGTTATTGGAAGATTAAATGGTAACCCTAATAACATCCCTTCTTAGTTACATTAGAAATGCCAGGTACCCTTGCATATTTATTTTGTAACTGGATACACCGGAAGTGCAGCTGTTTCGGGCAATCAAATGAACATAAAAATGTGTATAGGATTACTATGTAGTACTTGTACAGTGGGGCTGTAAAAATACTCTGAATTGTGTTTGAAGTACATACATGTACATGTACATGTACATGTACAATATATCATCAGGCAATGTTTCCATTATAATAAGTGAATCATTTCAGTACACTTGGATTTTCATTCGGGCAGTTCTTGAACTCTAATTAGTGCTTTGGTTTTGTTCTAGCGATAAGCCTCATTGGGTATACGATTAACACTCTTTGTTTGCCATAAAAACTATGGTGCATGTAATTAAATTGGCGGTAACATATGGTCAAGTATTGCACTAACACACTGGTATTGTTTCAATCTGAAGGAAATAACATGTACCAACCAACTAGAGCTGTTGTCTTTACTATAAAAATACGTCCACGTTTTGTTTGAAATCAATAACAGTCGTACCCAAACACCTTCAGTTGAAATCCTGCTAGTTAAATGTAGCCGCTAGTGAAATTTTGGTGTAATTATAGAATTTTTCAGACAAAAATATTCTCTGTTGGTTTTGTTTGACCATTTTACCATTAGTCAAGAAACGAACGGCTGATTGGTACAGTATGTAAATGATAAACGCGATCCTTTATTTGTGTCAGTAGGCGACAGAACCTTTGACATTGAATCAATACAGATGGAATGATGGCAGACAGATTGCTGATGTCAGTGCATTTACCAGACTTAATAAAGTGCACATCATTCTTTGATTAGTCAAGAAATTGACCTGATGCAAAGTTCAGCCCGCTGTGGGTATTTACAATATAATCGCAGTGCGGGTCCACATGCGTGAAGATGATGGAAATTACCTCAACATGCAGCATGTACTGTGTACATGTACTTTGGCTAATACCTATCCCCCTCAATAGGTTAAAGATGCACGTGTACGTCTAAGGGAATAAAAGAATGGTTACGATGTCTTAAGTCTTAACTGACAGGGTAGGGGTGCTTTACAACACTGAACAAGCCAGCAGGACCAGTTAGCTTGTAATTTCACTGGTCCCCCAGCTTTTTCACTTGTCCATATTCTAATGGGTACATTATGCTTTACAACACTGAACTAGCCAGCCAGACCACTTGGAGTGAATTTTCACTGGTCCTCGGGTGTTTTAACTGGCATTTGGCCAGAGGACCTCTGTTAAGGGAGGACACTGTCTGGATCCCCTTTTTTTACTATCTACTGTATCTGTAATGTTATTTATGGCCTACCAGGATCTCAGTGTGGCTGGAGGAAGTGAGTTTAATAATTAATTAACAGATGTCTTAGAATAGTTGACATGCTGTACATACTGATCATTAATGGAGTAAGATTCTAAGAAGGAGCTTCACCTACTAATTAAAGACTCCCATCTTTTTAAATAATGTAACCCACCAACCAATAGTGTGCAATGGTAAATAATGCACCAATGCCTCGGTCTAAAAATTCAGTGATTTTTTTTAACAGTGAGAAGTTATTTCCTGATTGTATGATTATGGTGAATTGTTCTTGACATATTTTGATAGTGTGCTACTGTGGATTAAAATGTCAAAAATGAAAGTAAAACTAAAAGAATTGGTAGAAAGAAAGAGTGAAAGTTAGTTTCCTTAAAGCACTGTCTTTCTAGAGCTACTTAATACACACTCTCTCTCTCTCTCTCTTTTTAAAGCACTGTCTTTCTAGAGCTAGACTTAATACATACCGTCTCTGTCTTTTTTACCGGTCATGTCTGCCATTGCTGTGACCTAATACATAGTTCAATAAGAATTGATTATAGATTTATCAGCTATTGATCATCAGTAAATTGCATTAGGTGTGCTGCGATAGGCTCGCGCGTGCAATGCGCCGCACCTATTTTGTGGTATCTGATACTTAATGCGCAATGTAAAGAGCGTTGTGTTTACAATCACGTACCTGCACCTTCCGCGCCAGCGCCCTCTGTTGACAACGTGCGCACTGTAATTTTATTAAAACGAAAGCATTAATACTATTATTGAGAGAAGCGTGATGATGACATTCTGCTTGTAGAGATAATTTAAGAATAACCTGACAGAAGGAATGTATTGGCAGTTGATTGTCTGGCATCGTCCAGAACAGATAAATTGTACTGATAATAAAGTAACTGTTCGCTGTTGGATCGTACAGCTGACCCCAGGCTAATCAGTCATTTAAGGAAACCCACAACACTATTACGCTTTTTACAAATTTCTCTTTTGGCTCATTTCTTTTTTCTTTTTCTTTTTTTTCCCAGGAGACTTATCAAAAGCTCTCAACCAAAGGAGAAGAAGAATGACGATGCCCCGTAAGAATCTAAACATTTTCTTTCTTTTTGTCAAACTACACATTGATAACAAATATCTTGATTGATGTCATAGTAATTGCATTGGGAATATAGAATGTGATTTGGATCAGGTGAGGTTTGCGGTGACACCATGTGCAAAATCTCTTTTAAGTAGTCATGGTAGTGGTGGTTCTGAGAAGAACCGGTGGTTTGACAACTCGACGTTCGATCAGGATGCTCTAAGAAGATGGTCAGAGCATACTGATTCTTTTTTTCAATAATTGTTTATTAAAAAACATGTCTGGCAGTTAGAAACTGAATTGCACATGTGTACAGAAAAGTATTTCTTAAAAATTTAAAAATAAAAATTGAAAGAAGATTGAAACGTTGAGTTGACAAACCACTGGTTCTTCTCAGAACCACCACTACATTTTATACATAGTGTCACCGCAAACCTCACCTGATTGTACTCCCACCATGCAAAGTTTCAAATCCTACTTAATACAATGTTGGTTTTAGCCTTACACTGATGTGTAATAAGCACTGTATACATGTACTCAGTGCTTTCTGTGTTCTGCGGAACTAAAATGACCTTTGTCTTTTAATTCTTTCATAATTGAGTTTATTTGGTTTAAGAAATGAAACTTTCTTTTGATGGTTAAACATTAAAAGAGATAAATAAAAACCTGCCATTAACCTTTAGTTTTATAATTTTGTAAAATGAAAGTAACACGATGCATTTTTCTTGATTTGTTCTCTTTCTTGTAGATTTTCCACGGTGACGTCATACAAGAACATCTTGAAAGAGCTTCAGGGCATTGCTAACCAGCATGACCTCATCGCTGATGGACTGGCGACGAAGGTTACCAAGGAAGTACAGACTGTTATAGGAGATCTGAAACAAGAAAGGAAGAAGCTTCTTCAAGATGCACGGAGCAAGGAGGCATCCAAAGACAAATCTATTAAGAAGATGGAACAGGTCTGTGAGAAACTCACGGATCTTTTGTTTTTGGACAACTTTTAATCATTTATTATTATTATTATTATTATTATTGATTTTGGGTGGAACAAAGAAACATTTACTAGAGCAGGATTTGAACCAACGACCTCCGGATTAACATGCCGGCGCTCTACCAACTGAGCTATCTAGCCCTATGTTGGCGGTCTCCCTATTTTGTCAATATCTTTTTTCGGGGGGTGGCAGTCAGAAGCTATTCAACCGTTAAAGAACCCAGGATGCTTATCGTATTATATTTTTGGTAATGAAACCAAGCATGCCTCATAAGTGAACTTAATCACTGTAGCTCACAAGCCTGAGGAAACCTGTTGACAAGGGTACTTGCTATGTGAACCAGAAACACTGGGGTTAACCCTTTCTCTTCCACAATAAGTGTCTTGGGTTCTTTTACGTGCACTACCAATCCTAGTACACAGGACCTTGGGCTTAATATCCCAATCGAAGGACAAAGCAATTATGGTAAAGCATCTTGCTCAAGGGTGCAAGTGTCATGACCTGGACTGGAACCCACACTCTGCTGATCAGAAACACCAGAGCTTATGTCCGGTGCTCTCAACTGCTCAGCCACTACACGCCTATTTATGGATAGGCGTCAACAATGTTAACACACACTGTATATGATCCTGTAACCTTTGGGTTCTACCGGTTGAGAAGGCGTTCTGTGTTAAACATTGATTGTTTTATGGCTCGTAGATTTCGTCTCTAGCGGTGTCTTGATTTTATCAACAAATGACACGGTTTTCTTCCCATGCACAAGCTAGTATATCAGGCCAATACGCATGAATCGTGTCCCAATACTCATAACTTTCGGTCGATGTGCACAAACAAAATTAAATTGTACTAACTTCACAAAATTCATTAAGATAAAACCATGTTCAAAACCAAGATAAAAACTTGTTCAAAACCAAGATAAAAACTTAATAGAAAACATTCCAAAAACCTTGTTTCAAAATCTGCGTCCTTTGGCCAAACATTCAATATTTGGGTCCGGATTGCCCCATAGTTTTGAAAAATTCTGGGGAGAACCCCTCGACACCACTAGTTAGAACATTTACAAATATTTTACAGGATGTGAAAGTTTGTTTAATACTGATAGTGTTTGTGATATCTTCATCTTTTGTTGAATGCAGACTAAAGACACCTACAGGCAAGCTCATAGTGCTTACATATCAGCCAAGCAGCAGTTTGAGAAAGTTGACAATGATCTCACCCAAAGCAGAGCTCAGGTTGAAAAGGTAACTCCTCTACCTTCATGTACTTAACCTTTTTAGACAGTTGCTGTCCATCTAGCGGATAATTCTTGGAATAGAGTTTAGGAATTTGCTGCTTTTTTATGGTAGATTTAATTTATTTTACAGTTTTCAGAAACCTCTTCGTTTAGCGGGATTTGTTATCTTTTATTTCTATTCACTCTTGTGTCACTGTATTTGCAGGTTTTTTTTGTGGATCCTTAAAAAGTATTAAAACGTTCTTAAATTGAACTATCCAAATTTAAGGCCTCCAGAAGCATTACAACGTATTCAATTAGGTTATTTGAGGTCTTAAAAAAAAAAATGGATGAATCGTGAAATACATTTTTGTTATAGCACTTTACGAACCAAATTACGCTGTGTGTAAAAAAGTTATATAAAGTGTGAGTGGATGAAGCTGTTTCTCCCTTGATTTATTCACTGATTAACGACTGATTTTGTGCTTACTGCGTGAGTTGCCATTTCATAGCGCTGCTAACCAAAAGCACATGAAAAGGCACGCTAACCATCCGGTGCTTACTGTATGAAAATGAATGGCGTAACTGTAAAATATGCTTACGCTTAAGCAAGTTTTTCTGCTATAGTTAGCACGAAAATTTGCTTACTGTTAAGTAGCAATGAAATTTGGTTGGTAAGAAGATTGAAGTATTTAATTTGTTGTTTATTTTAATTGATTGTTTGGATTTGACAGAGTCGACAGAATATGATATCGAAGGACCAGTCTAGAGAAGAATGCAAGAATGAGTATATCCTGCAACTGACTCAAACTAACAAAGACCAACATGAACATTACTACACTATACTACCTGATGTCTTTAATGTAAGTCACAAGTAGAATAAGGCAAAAGGGAAAAACAAAACTTGCTTGTCCTCGTCCGACCGACTGTCATTTGCGTCGCGACCACATTTTTTGCTGAGGTCAAACAATGGGAAGGTGCAAGCGCCTATGCGCCACGCGCAACACTCGACCAAAGTGAGGTCTACCTTTGACCTCAGTTAAGGTTGTGACATAACATGCAAGGGGTCTATATGTGAATAAGAACCTTAGACACTTATCTTAAAAGACAAGTGGTTCATTCAGGTGTGGGGTTCTGTCTGGGTCTGCTATAATAATAATAGTAATAAATAGAACTTATAAATCGCCTTCAAAAGCATAAACCCCAAAACGCTTTAAAGGAAGAAAATACGGGGGAAACAAATTTTTTTTTTAAGGACTAAAAGCACAAGATCTGTAAAACGAAGAGTACTACGCTCAAAATATGAATTGGTATTGTGAGTATAAATTGCCCCAGAGTGCCTTGTTATAACAATGGGGGACTTTTGGGGACGCTAGGTGGCAGCAGACTTACCAGGTAAATCCATTGTTCTCGGTAATGTGCGCATGCTCAGAACTACGCAAACAATGGAAAATTTACCTGGTTAGTCTGATGCCACCTACCATTCCAAAGTCTTCCATTGAAATATCATTGATTCACAAAACCACACCTCATTTTAATGTTTCATTCAATCTCCGTTCAGAAAATCCAAGAGATGGATGAACGGCGAGTAACAAAGACGAGTGAGTTTTACAAGGAGTATGCCGACTGTCACCGCACCGTACTTCCAATTATTAGTAAATGCCTGGACGATATCACAATGGAAGCGGACAAAATTAGCCCTGCTGAGGTATGTATCGCAATGTCACTTTAAAAGTAAGTTTGCTGTAAGTAGAAACTGGCAGTACACCAGTTGTGAAAGTTCGTGTTTATCTCGCTGTATTTTGGTTGGTTTCATGTTTGTTGCTTAGCTTAGCAGATTTGTCTGTGAAGTTGAGTGGGCAAGTCACCTTTAGCATTATGACCACTTTATACTGACTGGGAAGTGAATGTTTTGTTTTTTTTAATAATGAGAAAACAAACATTCATGTCGTCTATAGTGTAACTGCAGCATCAGATCAAGTAAATAGGAAGATGTGTTACTTGCTATTCATGGCCACATGGCAAGTATTACATTTACATTTACATGAATAATTAATTAGCCAGGCTTTTAGAAAAACAGTCAGAATCTCAGTCAGAGACAAATTTACTCAACGTACTTTGTACCTTCCCAAGAATATTTTGAGGTATTATAGACGATGTGACCTCTGACGTCATTTGAAAATCATAACATGATGCGCGCGCATGTCGCCGGGCAAAACCTTTGTGTACTTGACAGCCAGCTAGAAAGTACACGCAATATTACCATGACTACGCGTCTTTTTGCCCGGCGGAACATGACTTGGACAACAGACTTGTCAACAGAGGGCGGTTTGAATGTAAACAGAGGTCACATCGTCTATACAAGGATGTGATTTTTCTGTTTTTTTTTTGCTCCCCCCAAAAAGAAAAAACCTAACAAAAAACTTAAGATCAAATTAATAAAGATATGAAGATAAAAACATATAGAACGCCCCAGATTGCAGAGTAGGGCCTTTAAAACCAAAGATAATTGTTATTAGTGGTCTTCGCGCCAGCAAGCTTTTGAGCTCGCAAGCTTTTGTGCTTACAGTTCAGTTTTTTTTTCAACAGCCTATGTATCACACAGGCATGAGAATCTTCCGGTTTAAACCAGAATTTTGTTTTTTTCCCTTTCAAATGAAAAGTTCAGAAGACGATTTATTTTGAGCTTTTTAAGACAATATACGTCTAGCACTGTTATGATTTTTAAAAGTATTTTCCTCCTATTAACTTGTCCTCGATCCCACCCATGGTCCCAATAACGCCAGAGGGAGTCACTGAATGCGGCCCTGACGCCTGGGTCAACTTGCCCAAATTCCGGACTTTGCCCAAAATCTGGACACGCATTTTTAGCGTAAGATTTTTAGCGTTTTTTTAATCATTGCATATTCTCATGCCTGATCACATCCCTGGTTATCAATAATATGGTTTAGTGGCGTGTTGTGGCAGAGCGGTCTCGTTCACTGGACCCAAGCTCTGGTGTTGTCAGCAGCAGAGTGTGGGTTCAACATGACATTTGTGCCCTTGAGCAAGGCACTTAACCATAATTGCTTCGTAAAAAGTTGAGAAGGTATTGCATTCCGCTCTACCAGCCAGGCTCCTAGTGGATGATACAGACTCTGAAGGGGGTAACCCTGTTTCAGCCCCAGGAGTAGGTGGCAACGTGCCCCTGGTTGCAGCTGGTTTTGGTCAATGGCCCAGATCAGTTAAGTGTAGCCCTCACCTAGAATTGGCCATCTGGCCTTGTGATGTTAGGCAATATTTCATATTAAAAAAATAATAATAATACAAAATACATCCAGAATTAAATCGATTTTGGTTTTTCATTCCTTGCAGGATTCCAAAAAAGTAACTACAAAGTACAAATCGGGGCTCGTTCCCCCAGACGACTTTCGGATGTTGGATCTTGATGAACCTAGGCAAACTACCGAGACTAAAGAACCCGACGCAGTATCTGGAAATAGTGTAACGACCAACAACAGTGGTGGAACTGTGTCAGGAAAGAATAAGAAAGACAAAAAGTCTAGAGGTCTCAGATCAATTTGGGCAAAGGTAGGAATTCTACGAAAGTGTTATAAGAGCAAACATAGAACTTGCTTGCCATTTTCAAAAACTTGAAATCGACATTAAAATGTATTAAAGTTGCATGTACTTTACCGAAACAGGGGTCATTGCTTATGGAAGGTCAGGGGTTAAATCAGAGGCCAGAGGTAACAGTACTTTTTGCTGTAGCCAAACTGCCACATCCCTGGTTTTATATTTTATGGCACACCTTCCTGGTTTTATATTTTATGGCACGCATAAAAGTGCATCAGCATTCAGCTATTTAGTTCAGCTTCACTGCTCTAATTGACTGCCAACTTCATTTTAAATGTTTTTAGTGTAAAAAAAAAACTCACTTTAATAAATAAATACAAATCACTGTTGGGAAAAAATTATGCAATTGTTTTGCTATGTGTTTACTGGCACTGGTATAGTGTATAACCTTTTAATCCATTTTGTTTTTCAAAGATAATTTTGGTTTCTTTGGAAGCTTTTCGTCATTCAGCTATTTTATGCTGGTTCTAAATTGTTTATCCTTTGTTTTAATACAAGTTTGCAATCGCTTAATTAATAAGTGAACTAATTAATTTTCTTTGCTTTAGAAACGAAGGTATTGGGATTCTGTAAAAAGTAACCAACAAAAAGTCTGTTCTCTTAGTCGACTCTTTTAACGTTTTCTTTTTACTGATGATTTTGAAATTAACCAATGTTTATACACTTTACAGAATGCCAGTGTTTTCTCTTGAAGGATTCACATTGTTTTCCTTTTTTTTGTGTTTGATTGCATATCCTTTCCGTTGATCCCAACCACCTACCCATCCATCCATTTATTCATTCACTCATTCATGCCACCGTATTCAAAGCGGGTACCCAGCGTTTCTCGCATCACAAAGGTAAAACAATAACAAGTCATCCACGCGTCCATCTTTACAACAACTCTGATAACCTTGAAGAACGTGACCTTCACAAAGTGTGTTCACTGATTGTTTTGTAGCGTAATCCAAGGCATTGTAGAAAACAAGAAGGGTTTGGGCAGTCATGACGCAGCATTTCATAAACCAGACCGGGCTTAACTTTTGTGAATCTTAGTTTTTGACAATATATTGGCAGGGTTCTCTCCAATTATTGGGCATTCTGAACCAAAATTTGCAGATGTTTGGCCGTAGCGCCCTGAATTGAAGCCAGGTCTTTTGGAATGTTTTCTACTTAGTGTTTATCTTGGTTTTAAAAGCCCTACTCTGCATTCTGGAGCATTCTACATGTATATGGTTCTCTAATGATGTGTTTTTGTGGAGAAAATAATAATAATAATTTGCATATCGGCTGAAATTTGTGCATATCTGCACGTGATTCGCGCATATCGGCCTGTTACACTAGCTTGTGCATGGAGAGATCCCTGTATTTTGTGCTTTGATTTGTGTCAAGTGTGAAGTTGATTTAATATGTAACAATGGAGGGCTTAACTGGAGCAACCCATTCGCCGCAAAGCAAAGATGGACAGGTGTTAATTCAATTACTGTGAAATACAATGCTCAGGATTAAGTTATAGATCAGGTTTCACACATTATAGATTGTAATTTCTAATAAAAAAAGTCTTTAAATCTTTGCATTATGATAGAAATATCTTCTTCTTCATGGTACATGTGTATGGTGCTCTATTTGTGTCACTTTTATTCAGGTGTTTTTTTTGCGTCAACTTTATTTTCCGTTGCATTTTTTTCGGTCGCATTTTTATTAGTTGCACATATTTCCATTTCAGTTTGCGGTAACATTATTTGTATGATCTACTTTAAACTACCTTTGGATTTGGTGTGGTCTCTGGTGATTAATACCCTACGACTGTTTGATGTTATTTTTGTGGGAGGCAATACTCTCAGTCTTTAGAAAAGGCACATGGCGATGGTTATACCAGACCTTTTCTTTGAAGTTTTCATTCATTTTTACAAAAACAAGAGGGGATAAGAAGATTTCACTCTTCCCTCTATAAACAAAAAGGAAATGCGACTGGGGGAAAAAGAATTAGGAAAAAATTAAAATTTTGGGTTGAACAAAGACAAATTGACTAGAGCAGGATTTGAACCAACGACCTCCGGTTTAACATGTCGACGCTCTACCAACTGAGCTATCTACTTGTAGCCCTATGTTGGCAACTCCCTATTCTGTCAATACCTTTGTTAGAGGGTGCCAGTCAGAAGCCATACAACCGTTAACTGCCTTGTAGGCCAGGGATCACACCCAAGTTTACGATACAACCTGGGAAGCTGCACAACCAGGGGAAAAAAAAATAAAAAGTGAAATAAAACTGAATAAAGGTGACACATAATATGAAACGGCATATCATAGACTGATTCATGTAGTATACAAACATACTATCAATATTTATCGAACAATTTAACTGTTGTTTGTGATGACTGTGAAGTTGTGTGCATGATGATGAAACTGCATGTTGAAAAAGAAATCACACTTGTTGATCTACACCAACAATATGGACTTATCAAACCAAAACATTGATATCTGTGGTGATATGTTCGAAATGTTGATTTTTTGGTATAACAATTGAAATGTAGTTTTTGAGTATCACTAATAAAAGTTATTTTATGTCGAAGGTGAAATTTAAGTCAGTCGGTCGTACTCTAATGCAAGATTGACACCCGAAACAGAAACAAACAAACTTCAAATCAAATTGGGATTAATTGTGAAGGATTTGAGTATTTATGCAAATTTGTAAAACCCAAGGTTTAGTGCGAACATCATTTTGAGAGAAAATTTGACAGTGTGAAGTAATATTTATTGCTAGCCAAGATAGGTTATCAGAGTTGTTCACTAAAATGTTTTAAAATTTCTTCTTGCTACTTGCCTCTTCAGGCCAAATTAACTTATCCAATCAAAAACCAGTAACTTGACTGGTTAATTGCACCTTAAAATATCAGTTTTTTTCATTCTCGACCCTTGTTTGCTACATCAACTACAGTAAAGATTAAGGAATAAGTTGATACCTTTTGCGGTAGTTTGTTCACTTTTCTCAGAAATCCTTACCAACAGAAAAACAAGATTTTGTTAAACCCACCCAAGACGCAATTTAGCCTTAATACATGACAACGTTATTAAGATGCTTGATAGTTACATTCCTTCATCGTCCCGACTCTTTCATCTTCCAATCCTCCCATTACTCCTTTATCCACCCATCATCCTCATCCCCCCCTAAGTCATGATTTTTTTTGTTCTCTTCTTCTCTCCTCCTGTTGCTGTTTGATAAAACCTCATCCGGGGCCATTATGCTCATTCCCCCTCGGTTTATTTCCAACCAGGACGACGAACGGGGTGGAAGTATACGCAGATTAAAAATCCCACACACGCCCTCATTTAGACGAAAGGTATTACCCTGCGTTCTTGCATCCTGCATCTCTCTTTGCACATTGCATAGTCTTTACAAAGATATGGTACAGCATTGGTAATCATCTCTCACTATTGCTGACAACTGAAAATGTGCGCAACTACCAGCCATCTTTTAACCACATTGAGGGCGCTGTTTGAGCTTCTGACAACATACATAGGTGGTGGTTTATGGGTCAAGTGTCTGCTTCTAAATTGCTGGCTAACTTCACTTAATGAAATATATTTCAGCTGGTCATTTTGTGTCACTAAAACAATTTAGTGGGTGTTTTACTGTAATTCCTGACCAACATTTTTACAAGGTGTACTCTTTCGGTGATTCAAAGTGGACCGTACCCCCAAAAAATGGAAACATAGCAGGAAAAAAATCCTACTGCATTCAGTAAGGTTCATACTTATACTCTGTGTTTTATTATGAATGAGTAACCAATGCTGTGCTTTATCTTTAAAAGTTTCATATAAATTTGACCTTTTTTTTGGTTCACCCTTCATCTTATGTGTATCTTGGTGTCTGTTAAGGCTGGGTACACTACTGGTAATGCTATTCTGAGATGTGATCATTTTAAGATCATGCACGCAGTATTGTACAAGATTTGATGTAAAAGTTAGAAATTAATCAAATCTATTGGTTTTAGATTAAGATGGTTTTGCATGTGATTTTCAACTGATTGATTGACGTGGGGTATGAATCATGTCATTTTGTTTTTAATCTGCACAATATATTTTTCTAGGTCCATTTTGTTAGCTCTCCAAAGTGCACTGCACTTTAGAGTCCAACAGTCCATTTATATGTCGACCCTTTAACACTCGTTAAAGACTCTCTTTAACGACCAAATTTGAGGTGTTTTAGTGTCAGCAAACTTACAGATTGTTTTTCATCATTGACAATATTCTCACTTCATATTCACATTACATAAACCAACGTGTTATTAAAAATCAATTTAAAAAAAAATGTTGTCAATCAATGACCTTTTGTTAACCAGTATTGTACCCTGTCTTCTCACTGTATAGCCAGGGCTCATGAAGAAAATGTGATTGTGCACCTGTCTGTACCGCTCAAAATATATTTAAAAAACAGAATCTCTCTTATTAGTTTATTCATGAGTGTAATCAGGCGTAAAAGTTGTTTTGAATTCAATTACATTCTTCTTTTTTTAGAATAAAAAGAAACACAATCAAGCTGAAAGCATCATGAACCATTAGGACCCATTCTTAAACTGCCCTCATATATTCCTTATCAAGCATTTCTCATCATACAGTCTGTGCATGTAAGATCCAATAGGTGTTTGGCGAGTCAGGTTACCATAGAAACTTGTGCAACACACCAAACTGGGTCATACAGCTGCATTATGGTACTAAATTATTTGTCAATTGTATCTTGCTAAATTTTTCTTTGTTCAACCCCAAATTATTTAATGTTTACCCAGTCAGTTTCCATTGTTGTTAATAACTTCAGTGCTGAAATTGTGCATGTACCACCATTACCCCGCATGTAAATCATAACCCTTATCATTTGGTGACTAAGTTTGCTGATAGTGCACATAAATTGCATGAACATAAAAAGCACTTTTGAAATGTAACTATGGTCAGCCAAAAGATGAGATTATAAACGAGTTAACAGGTTTTGCTTATCGGATATTCAGGGATGTTGTCAAGTTGTTTTCAAAGTTTACTTTGAAATTTCTTAATTGAATGTATTGTGACTACGCATGGGATGCTTTGCCTGCTAACTGCTAGTATTTAACAACAACAACAACAACTAACATCACTTCACCACAGTAATATTTACGAAGATTTTCATATGTCAAGGAAAACGTTAGAAATCAAGCTCCCTGAGTACCAGTTGGAGCATTTGTTTCGCAAGATATATTCTGTTTTCCTTATTTGTGTCATCTATTCCTTTTCCTTCACAGTGTCTTCATCTGATGAGTCTTGACTTTCTTGTGTTTTTTGTTTAACCTTCATTCTATATTTGTTCACATTTTTCCCTTTTGTTTGTTTCTATTCATTTGTTTTCTTGGTTCATTGTTTTTAACGATTCCGATTTATGAACCGAATCCTGCCATGAGCTACTTTCCAGTTCCAACTATCTCGATACCTATTTCATAATATCCCATTTGTGGGGTTACCCTTAACCTTGTACCTATATCCTAATATCCCATTTATGAGGGTTAACATCAACCTTGTACCTACAAATGGGCTATCATTAAATTTAAATGATAGCCCATTTGTGGGGTTACCCTGAACCTTGTACCTATATCCTAATATCCCATTTATGAGGGTTGCCATCAACCTTGTACCTTTTTAATGATAGCCCATTTGTGGGGTTACCCTTAACCTGGTACCTATAACATAATGTCCCATTTGTGGGGGTTACCATCACCCTTGTACCAATTTCGTACCCTTGTTCATGCCACAAATAACGCCCATACTGTGATTTTTCTCCACTTAACCCATTGTTCTCGATCCCTCCTTCTGGCACTATATTTGGGGTCACTGTTTCATAAATGTCATTAGACCTCGCACCCCTTTTAGGTACCCATTGCAACCCAGGTACCTAGCTCCCATATTAATTGTGTTTCAATCATAGCCTTAGTTATTCTTACTGGCTGTTATGTGTGAAGTCTGTACATCAATCTTTCCTCAGTTCTTACTGCTCAATGTCTCATTCCTTCTTCTGAAGCCAATTTTACTCGCACCCCTTTTAGGTACCCATTGCAACCCAGGTACCTAGCTCCCATATTAATTGTGTTTCAATCATAGCCTTAGTTATTCTTACTGGCTGTTATGTGTGAAGTCTGTACATCAATCTTTCCTCAGTTCTTACTGCTCAATGTCTCATTCCTTCTTCTAAAGCCAATTTTCTCTTATAAGTTTTCTTCTACCACGGTCGTTTAATTCAGCTCATTTTAATCGTTGCAAATTGGTTATTTTTTTGTTCAGCCTGAGCCAGCGGAGGATTTTAGCCATTTGCAACCCCATCAGCAACGGAGGGAACTCCAAAAGAAAATAGACGATGTCCAATTACAAATCGACCAAGAACTTAAGTCCAAGTAAGGAGTTGACCTTATCTGATTTACATACCACTATAATGGAGCTGGAAGACATCTTGGTTATCTCTAGTACACAAACTAATATAGCCATAGTGAGGCTGGGAGGACAACTATTTTGGTGCTTTGTGTTTACTTTTGGTTTAATGAAAACTTTACAAAGATGGCCACCAAGTTAACAATTAAACAAAATTTTCAAAACCAGGCTTGATATTTGTTCCTACTTTAAAACAGGTTTCCGATTTCGTTGCCCTCGGAACATTCAGCAAAAATGTTATTAAACAGCCTGCAAAGCATTTAAAACCTATACAATACGTACAGCTATAAATCAGCTCCTTGTTCTCAATATAACATTTTCCTGCCATAGATAGGTTGCAGTATGACGTAAATCGGCCATCTTTACGGGCAATTTGGAACACACAGTCGTGCGTTACGCGTGAGAATGGCGTGCAGCACGCGGACATTTCACAAAACTCATTGCATGATTGGTTAGAGAATGATTGGTTAGAGAATTTGAGCACTTGACGCGCCTGCAAGCCAATTTTGCGATTTGCCCGTAAAGATGGCGTCCACTGGGAACTATCTATTTCTCCTAAGAGCAAAATAGCATGCCAGAAAAACTTAGTCATTTTAAATCTAAACAATACAATAAAAGAAAAATCTGCTGTCCTATTAAAAAGACATGGAAGTCTCCTGTGAGTCAACTTTGTCGGACATTTAGTTCATCTGTTTCAAATCTTCATCCTGACCGTTCTCCTTGCCTCGTTGTTCCTCCAGGGAAGCCTTGATCAAGATGCGAGAGGTTTACACCAAGAACCCCACCCTTGGAGATCCATTATCGGTAGAGAGTCAGTTAACCATCATCGGAAAGAAAGTGGATTCCCTGAGATTAGAGCTGCAAAAGTACCAAGTAAGACCCACCACTCCCCTCCCCTGAAATATATCCAACCCCCAAAATACATCCACCCCTAAAAATCATAATAATACATATTTTATGCCATTTTGATCATAATTCTTTCCAGGATCGCTAATTTTCTAAGTTGTTTTTATGGTCAATCATCATCAGCTTTAAGTATGTTTTGTTCGGCCGGTCATCATCTCTACAGGTCTCATCCACATCTTAGCATGAAGACTTAACGGTGTTGTTTTGCTTTTTCTAGTACCTTTAGTTTAAAGGGTGTGTACAACATTGGTAATTGCCAAAGACCTGTATCCACACTTGATGTGACCCAACATATACATGAAATAACAAACCTGTGAAAGTTTAAGCTCAATCGGTCTTCGGAGTCATGAGAAAACATTGAAAAACCCCACTATATGTTTTAACTTTTTTTCAAACATCGGATTTTATCCTGCAGGATAAAGACTATTGTTTTACTCATTTCCTAAAGACTATGGCATTTCAAGCAAAACTATTTAAAGGGAAGTTTTCCACCATGACCATCTTTATACCATGTAAGTTATGTGCAAATCTGTGAGCATTTATATTCTCAATCTTACCAATGTTGTACACACCCTTTAAAGAGCAAGGGAAATGTCAAATTCAATTTTAATTTGATTAACTTACTCATTTTCCAATGGATAGAGTGCCTCTGTGAGTGGGGGAAAAGTGACGAGTCTCTTACCTCACGTTAAAGTGGTGTAAATAGCCATTGCATACAATACCCTTCCGGGGCAAAATTTGTCAACATCCAAAACATACCAATGGGTCTTTACATTTTTGTACGGGGATGTTTTTGTTTATTCTAGTCTTTCTATGATGTTTTAGCAAAACAATCTTGAATTTGACATTTTGGCTGATGAAATCATCCTCCTTGGAATGTAAAGACCACATTAGTTGTTGAAATCCAACGACGTCATGTTTCAAATTTTGCTCTGAAAAAGTCAGGAATAAACCATAACATCCCCCGTACAAGAATGTACAGACTCATTTTTCTCACAATGATGTAATCGGATGTTTTGGATGTTGACCAAATTTGCACCGGAAGGGTATCGAATGCAACTGCAAAATACACCATTTCGGTTAGAGACTTGGAATTTTGTCCCCTCTCACATGAGGACTCTATCTATTGGAAAATGAGTACATCACAAAATTGAATTTGACATTTCTCTTCATCTTGAAGGGGGGACAATTGTCCCAATTACGGTGGAAGTCGTACTGTCCAAGATACTTTGCACTGGTAACCACAGAGTATGTCATCAGGGGAATCAAATAGGCTAGATAGCACACATCTACTGTTTTCTACTAATTCATTCTACATTTCTATCACAAGGTGATGGTACATTTACTTTCACAAACTATCGAAATTTATAATAATAAACTTGATCCTTACAAAATGAAAAAACCCAGAGCACAGCTTTCTGTGGTCATCAAGGAATACTTTTAAGCAATGTAGATTTTGGGGGATCAATCTTTGAATCTTTACTCCACCCATGTTTTTTTTAACTTGAAAATTTGTTTCAATAAGCTTGTCTTTTAGAGCATGGAAGTTTCACTGTGGGCCTTTCTTCATGGTTGGGCTTAGTGATCAGAAGAGATGAACCCTAATATAAAGGGTTTGTTAAAACTGCATGAATTTAAAACTTGCAAAATGCAAGTAACTTTGTTCTTTGATTTGAACAGTCCAAGTGTTTGACCTTTACATCTAGCTTGACTATCCTTGGTACGTAGCATGTGTTATTTTGTTTCTATGACGACCAAAAATATTGGTCCACTCTGACTTTCCTTATTGTAGTGTCATGTAGGTTTACGCCACCATGGAACAATCTCAACCTTGGGCTGGGAACTTTTGTCTTCATTGCTTAAAAACATCCACGAGCAAAAATCACAGAAATCATGCTCTTCAGACAACGAACATTAGCAAATAGCGTTCCCGTTAACAAAAGAAAGCCACTCAACTATCCATGGATGAAGAAGCATTAAGATCAGCCCTTAATCTCTTTATCTAATCCCATGGCTTCATGTCTCCAAATCCCCCTTTGCTAATCCATCGACTTCTCTTCTGTTCTGTGTTTACGCAGAAATACATGGGCTATTCAGCGTATAGTAATAGGACGAATAACTCAGAATCATCCGATAGTGTAAGTATTTACTCGCGGTTGGCTGAACACGATTGGTGCACGGTTTCCATGGCAATCATTTCCCTCATCTCACACCAGCAATTCATTTATTCTTATTTTTATTTACTTTTACGCAAACTCAATTAAATAAAATGATCAAATGTAACCTTTCTGTAAAAGTTTAAGAATTTCTGTTTTTCAATCTGCCTTTGGCATTAATTCATATAGGTCTGATCTTCTTACAAATTTGCTTTTTTTCAAAACAATATTTGACTGAAAGAGTCTAAGCTGCAAGATGTCTTTTCATAATTCTTTTATCAAATCCGCCAATTTTTGGTAAAACCTCCAAAAGGATTGCTAATGCTACTTCATTTCTTAGATAAATATGGCATCTTCAAAACTCTTCTTATTCTTGTTTGGTTTTGTGTCAAACAAAATGTTGGCCATACATACCAGGCCAAGAATGTTATCCATTAAAGGCAAGGTCATTATTTATTTTTTCCGAAGGAATTTTTTATTTGAATTTATGGAAAATTGTTTAAGGGGCATCGAGGCCTATACCAGGGTCAACAAAGGTCATGACCTCTGTGTAGTTCCAGTCCACCCGAATACCATCTTAGCCTTAAGCTCTTTGAAGGGTTAGGGTTAGGGTTAGGCTTAGGCTTAGGCTTAGGCTTAGGGTTAGGGTTAGGGTTAGGCTTAGGCTTAGGGTTAGGCTTAGGGTTAGGGTTAGGGTTAGGGTTAGTAATTTGGTTTGAAACCCGAACCTCAAACTGTCACCCTGATTTCATCAAATTCAACCGCATAACTGACTACCAAACCTCTAGAATCTGATGGTGCAGGCCTTAATATCCCCGCTCAAATAAAAACCTCTTTTGGATTTTAATGGGTTAAGGATTTGTTAGGTTTGCAAATTTGTATTTCATTATAATTATTTTTTTTCCCCAAATTTATTTTGAAACATTGAACACAATTATGATCAGACATAGCAATTAACTTCATGTGTTTTTGAATAATTTTTGAATGCGCTTTTTGTTAAATTTTTTAATTCAGACACACTTAACATTTAAACAACTATTTTCTAGACAGCGATCTTAATTTTAAGCAAATTGTACAATTTTGCTAAGGGGGGGGGGTCTGGCATTATCTTACCTTCATTTTCATTCACATCGTGTGCAGTAAGCATTACAGCTTTTCATTTTTATTTTTTTTTGCTTTCTCAAGTGTGGACTACTTTGAGTGCATCTTAAACTCTAGGGCATAACGACTTCAAACACTAATATTTTTGTAATTCAAATATATATTTAAAACATTTATGCTAAAAATGAATGCCCCAAATTATACTGGATTTTTGGAGGAAATGGTTGTCATGGGAAGTGAGTGCCTTCCAGTCAGTGCAAGAAATGTCTGCGGAGATTGCATCAGCCATTGTGTTGTATGGTTTGTGCCCATTGGACCTGTTAGAATTCTTTTTTTTCCTCTTGCACTTTTGCTAATTTTCTTTGCAGTTTACTTATTTTCCCTGGTTATTTTTATGCAGCATTTGTTTGTTTATTAAACCATGCAAGTGTCAAGTTTTGAATTGTGCATGAGTGCATGTAACAATGAGACTCGATCTTGCTTATTGTGAGAGTTGTAAAACAGGTTTCCATTCCTAGGTGAAGAGAAGCAATCATGGTTAAATGTCCTCCTCAGGCCCCTTTCAAAACTGGGGCTTGGGCCTTGGCCTTGGGCTTGGGCTTGGGCTTGGGCTTGGGCTGTGTAAGTTATTAAGAATCCAGGGAACAAAATTACAAAGCGCCCTCTATGTTTATTCATTACAAATGTACAGTGTGCGGTGTACATGACCTGAACGTTGGTTGTGAGTGTGTGCGCGAAAACACCATGGTCTTGGAACCAAGACTACTGTTAAACCTCTAATTGCATATTTTGCCCTTGCCATAGGCTTTCACTAGATTCTTTTTTACCACACCACAACAGCGCCCTCAAGAGCCCATACATTCCCTATCCTGGCCCCATGTTTTGGATAACTCGACCTCTTTAGTGTACGTGCAATTTGACTCCCACAATGGTACAGCGTGGCAGACAGCAGTCGTGCATGACATTCAGTTCAATTCAATTCAATTCAATTTATTTATTCGTCATATGAAAACACATGAATTTTTTTTTCCATTGTACAGCATTTTAAAAAATTACATAAAACTACACAAGTGCATCAAAAATAGACAATATTATGCATAATATTATTGGTGCAAAGGGTCAATAGAAATAAGAATAATAATAATAACTAGTTCTTATAAAGCACTAGTTCTTATAACTAGTTCTTATAACGTCTTGATACGCTTTACATTTAGTGCCCTGGTCATTGGGCCAATAACATTCCTTTAATTCATTCTCAACTCCCTGGGGAGTATACAGCCCCGAGCTGCCAACCTCTACCCTCGCAGGTACCCATTTATACCCCTGGGTGAAGAGAAGCAATTATAGCGAAGGGTCTTGCTCAAGGACACAAGCATCATGACCAGGACTCGAACCCGCACCCCGATGACTAAACCACCAGAACTTGAATCCGATGATCTAAACCACTCGGCCATGACACCCTAATAAGACGCTGAAGAGTGGGATCCTGTGAAAATTTATTCAGTTGCTACACCTTACCTTTTCGAGCCGATATCACTGACCAGCAGACTTCATTTATAACCACTTTCACCCTTTTTTTTTAAAACTGTTACTTTTGGCTAACATCCTGGAGTTTCATTTCATCATGTTTTGTTGATTCTTTAACATTTTTTGCAGATCAAGGCTGATTTTATGAAACAGTTTTTAAAAACGTTTGTCTGTTAACTTCTTGTTCATGTTAAGCTTTAACATTACTCAAAAATGAAGCTTTAAAAATTACCCCGACCCTTATGCTTACAATAGATGACCTGTAAACCAATTTTTGTGCATTTTGTGTAATGTCATGCAATGGATTGGAAGTGAATTTTTGATAACACATTGTTATATGCATGAGTTTTTGCATTTGAAGTTTGTAGTTTTGTTTTAGCTGAGTTGTGTTGACAGAGAATAGCACTCTTCACTAATGGCGTAACTTTTGCTTAAAATACCCAGCTGTCAGACCATGGTCAGACGAGCATTCCACCACTCACACGATCACTGCATCATCGGGGCGCCAGACCTCAGTAGTATTAGTGCAGTCAGCACTTGCAAGTAACCATAGTTTTTGGACATGTACGCGTGTGTACGTCTTTACAATTTGACTTGTTGTCTGAGATTGGGATACAGAGCTTCTATTTTTAGCGTTAGTGCAGAGTGCTATTGTTTAAAATGTTGAGAAGGTTTTAAGTGTTTTCTGAAGGTTGACCCTTAACCCTTCTGACCTATTAGTGTATTTTAGATACAGGCATCGACTTATATACATAAGAGCATTTTCTTAAATATAGCAGGTTTTTATACAATGTCCCCCTTTGGCTCCGGTTAGAACTGTGGCTTCAGCCACAATTTTGAACTCTGCTTTTTATTATTACTATTTATTTGACCAAGACAAAACATTTAAAAAAATTACCAAGAAACAAGTACATGAAGATGAAAGAAGAAATAATACAAACAAAAACAAAAATGTCAAAAATATATCTTATATAAAGTAGTAGTGTTTATTCCTGAGCGACTTGAGCACAACTTCTTCAATGTCTATCATGTCATAGCTTTCATTAAACAATCTCACCCCATCTTGCACTTTCTACAAAAGATAATTAACTAAAAACTAACATTGATGCAAAGTCTTCCTGTTACTTAATTCCTGTAAATACTCAAGAAGCTGTTAATTATTCAGATAAATAGTGTCACAGAGCTCTTTGATGCATTGAATGGATCTTATGCATACCTGCCAACAGATTTAATTATAATTTTTGAGATTACAGGCCGCAAAAAATCAGAACATTCCTATTTCTGACAATGACAGCAATGACAAAAAACTCAAAAAGTTCTGGTGAAATAGGGTGCCATTTGCTTGCGGGATGCAATGATTTTGTACATTGTTTTAAATACATACATAATTTGTATGTCTACATGTAATACGCTTTAATCGCACGACTTCTTGCGGCGCGATCTGTGAACTCATAAAACTGGTGTTCCTAGTTCTGAGGTTTTAATGTTGGCAGGTATGCTTATGCATTGACGTAAGCAATGGAAACGCACATCTATGTATGCGCAGCGATGAGCCAATGAGCAACCTACTTTTGACCTCTAGCCGAGGGCACCTATCTAAAATTACGTCATGCGCATAAGTTCTATAAACCCTTCTCAATTGACGTCACTATTTTATCACTCTCCGCGCTGGAATACTTACTTGCACGTGTCACACACACACATATTACTAGAACTGCATGAACAAGTGCAACGAAATGCAACGCTGGATGGCACTATGGGTTCGTACCCTACATGTGCATGGTACTCCAGCGGGGCAGACCTCCAGTGTTGCTATATAGAAATGTGGCATCGGTGAGAAGTATTTATACAGACTTCTGTCATTGTGCAGCCATCTTTTTTTTTCTGTCATTGCATTCAGTGCTACCAAACTGAGGCTGGAATGAAAAATAGTATGGCACCTTCTTTGTATTTTGAAAAGAGTATTTTATAACCGCTGTTTCAGACAGGGAACTTGATTTAGGTAAAGGCGTGATGAAAGTCAAAACAGTGCTTTGTAGCTCAAATTAAGTTTTAAGTATTCTTGAAACAACATTTTATGAGATAATTGGATGATGATTTCAACGTCTTAGGTTACTCAAGTCAGTCAGTTTAAGGTGTTATGCATGTGATTTGTCGTGCCCTTAATGCTATGACAGTTTAGTATTTATACAACTGTATCTAAAGAGTGCAAACACAGACATAGTTTCCTCAATTATAACACAATTAACTTCAAATATTGTTTCCGTCCAAACTCAAACCAGAACTATAAGGAGAAAGCGGAAGGTAAATCAGGGACCCCAAACAGCACACCCAAGAGCACTCCCCAGAGCACACCGCAGAGCACACCCCACAGCACACCAGTAGCGGACAGGTACAGTAGTGTGAAACCAGAGGCTGCGTCTGATGACCCTATGCAAGGATCTAACCAGTCAAGCCCGGTCAGGGTGCCGCCACATAACGACGAGGTGGATGATACAGATGCGTTGAACCAAGGTGACAGCATTACTAGGTGAGGGCGCTATACATTATTAGTCTGGTTACTCTAATGTATTGATTATTAGGGTTGAACTGGTATACAGGTAACACCAACAAAGATGGTTGTTGCAGAATAAAGGTCATTATGGTCCAAGGGACCAGACCGAGTGGTACAATTATCACAATAGACCTTATGCATATGACGTCATTTGAGTAGGGCGCCCTCGCCTAGAGGTCAAAAGGAAGATGTTCATTGGCCAGTCCTGTGCGCCGCGCGTACAAATCAGCGCGTTTCCATTGTTTCATCATCAGTTTACCTCTAAGATGGCGGCTTGGTGACGTCAATGCATAAGGTCTATTATGTGGCGGGTGGTGGTCGAACGGTTAAGAGCTTCGGACTCAAGCTCTGGTGTTTCTGATCAGCAAATCAGGGTGTGAGTCTCAGGCATGGCACTTGTGTCCTTGAGCAAGATACTTTACCATAATTACTTTTTCCTTCGGATGGGACATTATGCCGTAGGTCCCGTGTAGTGTACTGGGATTGGTAGTGCACGTAAAAGAACTCGGAACCTTTATCATGGAAGAGTATGGGTTGACCCCAGTGTTTCTGGTTCACATAGCGAGCACCCCTTTTTAAGTTTCCTCAGGCTTGCGAGCTGCAGCAATTAAGTTCACTAATGAGGCATCCATGGTTTCATTACCAGACGTATATAATAATAATATAACACACAGATAGTACACAGATAGTACACTGAGCAGTTTTGATTCTTGTCTTCTTCTTTGTTATCTAGCCCTGTCTCTTCAAGGCAAGAAAGTTTCTATGAAGACGTTGATGATGAATTTGAAGACCATCCACAGGCCAAGGCCAAATTTGCGTTTCAAAGTAAGTAGCAAAAATCTTGTGGATTCTCTTCGTGTTTGATATATTGGTGAAATTTACAATTGTTTGACATTTTGGAAAGTTTCTCTGTTGTTTTCTCTCCGGTCAATGTTTGGCATTACAGTTCATTAATCACTTATTGTTCATCACAGGTGGGGATGTTAACTCGCTAAGTATGGAGGTTGGTGATGTACTGGATATCGTGGAGGAAGACACCGGTGATGGCTGGACGCGAGTCCGTAAAGGAGACGATGAAGGGTTTGTGCCAACAACGTACCTGGAGTTTGACTCATGACAACAAGGACTCTAGACCTCGTAGATGATCGTATCTAGAGTGATTGTCTGGATGCGTCGTCTTTAAACTAAAAGTCAGCCATTTGTAACAAGTCAGCCATGAAGAGGAGTGTATCCTGTTTGTAAGTTGTGATGTTTTTATTTTTTCTGGTTACAGAGGTAAGGAGTGTACAGAGGCAGTTGCATTCACGCCGTCGGATTGGTGTTGTAGTATCTTTGCTCGCCTTCCACCCTCTAGGACCCCGGTTTGAATCTTGCCGGGGGGCACTATGTGGATTGGGTTTTCAGGCCCTACCTGACAGCGTGGGTTTCCCCTGGAATAATTCTCCGGGGTTTTCCTTCCACATCCCAAACTGAATCTTATATTCATGTCTTCTCTCCATGGGGTTCTTGGCTAGTACAGTGATTAAGTTCTTCTGAGAATCCTTGGCTTCTCAACCAGAGATAATAAATGAAGAAATTTAGCAATGCTGCCTTCAGATATTTTGGTAGTATTTTATAATGGCGCTGTTGCCATCGCAAGAAAAATGAAACCTAAAAACCTGTGTAAAACTTGTGTCAAGTCGGGCATTCGTGCACAGCATTTGGTTGTATTAAACATGCAGCGTTATACATCACAATTTACAAACGGGTTCACCTACATGATGTGTGCCAGCCGGCTATCTTGGTATTGGAAATAAGGCCGTGTCAAAATTAGTGGCTACGGCTCTGGCTAGATTTCTGTGTTGTCATGCGTTGAAGTATAGTATGCCTTTAGCAACACCCCTCTCAACAGCCGTAGGTGTAGCCGCCAATTCGGATTAAGCCTATTGCGTTTGCACGACGCCATTAATTACACAAGTCTGAGCATGACACTCTTTCAAAGTTTGACCGATTTGTCTGCTGGCCCCGTAGGAGCTGGAATGACTTCAGTTTGACACACATCATATACGTAAAAAACAACTACAATTATATGTAACTGCAACTGATGAAAAAAAAATAATGTAAAAATTGTTTTCGTTTTTTTTTTTTTCACGCCAAGATTTTATTCTGCAGTACTGAAGGATGGAAGCAAACTGATGATATGAGTTTGACTTGGTAGATAGAAGAAAATGCAGAAGCTTTTGCTTTTCATTGTTGGAACTTCAATTCCAAACCATTCAGTGGGAAAAATAATGCAATTTTATTGCATTATTTTTCCCCGATATTTAACATATTTGATCAATAATCTCATTATTGAAATTTGATCAAAGTTGTACTTATTATTGATAAACATTTGATGCATTATTAAAATGCTTGAAAACCATTTCTGCATACACAATTAACATGCCAAGTTAATCCAATATTTAAAAGATAATTAGTTTAGGTAAATATTGATTCTGTTTTTTAAAATAGCTTAAAGAAGACTCTTGAAGATTTAATGCTCAAACATCAACAACTACTGGTTGATGTTGGGTGTTTGCAAAAATATATTGAAAAACAGTAAAACTTTACCTCTTTTTAGGGGGGATCTTGGTTATAAATGGCTAAATCAAAGACAATTGAGAACCTTTTGATCTTAACTTATGAAGTTCTTGTTTAGTTCTCTGGGCATTATCCAAATTGTTCACAGTAAAATGTTTGTTATTTTACTCGTGTAAAAACTATCAATGATATAAACTTTAACTGGGAGGTCAAAATTAATGCATTAAAAAAAATGTAATTACTTTTATATATTGTTTTGTCTCAATGGCAATTTTATGACACAGATTATTTTAAGATGAACATGGAAAATAAGCGGTTTTAACTGTATTTATAGCCAATCCTGTTTTTAGGACAAGACATTTATTTTGGGGTACAACTTACATAATTTGCTCCTCAATTAAAAAAACGTTACGTCAAGCCTGGTAACAGACTAAATAATTAACATACCAGCTTTTTAAAATCTATGCATGTTTTTGCCATTTTTTGTCCAAAACTAATGAAACGTAATAATTTTGATTATATAGAAACTTTGCATTGACGCTACATTTATACAGCAAAGCTGTAGGTCTGTCAAGCTGGAGTACTACAGACTGTATGATACAGATGTGTAGTGCTATCCAGCCATGCATTTCATAGCTTATGTTTGTGAAGTTCAAGTAACATGTGTGCATGACGCACATGTGCATGGGCTTACACATGCTGACTTATAAGGTACTATAACAATGGAACAATGCTACCCCACAAGGTTTTCTTTGTTGTAGTGGTACCCCAGAGGATTTCTTCAGAAAAGGGGATAAAATAACAACAATGGATGTTCACTGTAACTGCCATATGTAATGGTGTGTGCCTGCACACACAACCTTACGGATCAAGTTTGTAGGGTACTGCTATTGTTGTCCCCTTTTTTAAAGAATTCCCTTGTGGGGTCCATTGTTCTATTGTCTAAAACGCCCCACAAGGGCACTCCTGTAAGTTCATGACATGATACGTGCAAGAACTCCAGCGATTCAAAGTAGCGTCATCTGAGAAGGATTTAAGGGGGTAAAAACAATTTAAAAGATAAAAGACTTGTTCACTTTTCAACAATGCATTGTCAACAGTTTTTGTTAATTTACAGTTGAGCTTCGGATGCCTGAAAATAATGACTATCTAATCAGTATTTACATTTCTATAATCTAAACAAATATCCCATATTGCCGTCTTTTCAGTGAAAAGAAGCTTGTAAATAAATCATTTATGTGTGTATTATATGTAATGATGGTGGTTTGAAAAAGTTACAACAGAAATAGGAACAATTACTCTCAAATTTAAGAAAACAAGAATGGTACCCTCTCCACTTTCTGCCCCCATCTCATCTCTCTCATCATGGTGCTTGGTATATTGGTGCGTATTTGAAGAAATCTTCATTTAGTTGAATCTCAGAAACAAAATAACTGTTTACTTGACGTCTGTTAATTTTCTTGGTTTCAATCTTTGCTGATGAAAACAACAAATGTGTTGAAAACAGTTTTATTTGACAGTTCTTTTTCTTTGTTTGAAAATTTTCGGATTTGGGTTGTGTTAAAAAACAACAGCTCAGTGAGAGTTAACTTTAGAGCTAATTTCATTCCCAAATCTGTCCCTTGTCAGTGTGGAAAAAGGAGATACCATTCATAAAAAACCATGGAAAACCATTTCCTGTGTTGTATAGAAATGCAGAAGTAATGAGAATTCAAGGTTGTTGTAGATGTAGCATTGTTGTAATGTGCATACTTAACATTCTAATCGGTCAAAAGTAAATTGACTATTACAAAGGTGATTGGTTTTAATTAATTCAGTCAACTTTGAAGTGGAGCTTTGACAGCTACGAGGAGCCTGCCTTGGTAGTTTAAACACATTTAGTGCACACAAGTTAGAGGGCAGATTTGTTTACAATGAATTTTATTTATCCCAATGCTTACACGCAAAATCATCAATTTCTTTATAAACAAATTTACAGAAGAAGACTTCTTGCAGGAGTTGATGCATTTTATGGTGGAGGTAGATAGTGTCTTAATTCCTATGGGTGCACAAGGTATTAATCTCGTCCAAAAGAAGCGATGGCTCTGAAAATAAAAATTTGGGACTAGTTTACTTGTCTCATGGTGATGGTTAAAGCACATTCTTCAAAAATTTGGAGAACAAACCACCTGGGCCCAGTTTAATGGCTCTGCTTACCGCCGAATTCTGCGCTTGCGATCACCTTTCACCACTTACCGAGCAAGCGCCGAATTTCTGGGCTAGCTGTGTAAGCGTAGAATGAATGCCTAGTAGCGTGGACTACGCAAGCGCACAAGCAAAAATTCCCTGCTAACCCGTGAAATACGTTTGGCGTAAGTGCGGATTCTTTGCTTACGGTAAGCAGAGCCATGAAATTGACACTGATTTTTAGAGCCACTGTCAGGTGTATCTTTAATAATTTAGGAAGATTATTTTTGTTATTGGATATTGCATTGATAGAAGTGTAATCCAATTTTAAACACTGGCTTTGTCCAATCCTTAGCTTAGGCTTAGGGCTCTGTTAAGCCTACGTTTTGGAAATGGCCCTTGGAATGCTCGATATTTATAAAAAGGCAGCCATTTTGTTTTCACTCCATTCAAACTATTGTGACTTAAGGAATTAATAGTCATGTCCCTTGCGAGTAGTAAGTACTGTTATTGTATATGGGGACAGGGAACTAAACAAATATGACAGTATAATGGTTTGTTGGAGTAAAAATGTATCTGTTCTTTTTAAACTTTTATACAAAATAGTGAATTCATTTTTGTTTTTGCACATATGTAAATGTCTCTCCAGATGCTTTTGTATGCGTGCTCACAGACTATTTATCGACTTGTAATTTTAGCTATTGTGGATTTGTTCATGTTTGCAGTACATGTTTCATTACATCATTGTGCCTCAAAGGTTGTTAGTGTGCGATATTTTGGCTCACTGCAAATCATTTCTAACACATGAACAATTAACTCTGTAAATGTTAAAAGTTAGGTCAAGGGGAATGCAGACCAAGTGCTGTATGTAATTGTTTACACTTGTTGTAAGCCATGTGAACTTTGTTTTGCATAATTCTAGGGATTTACTTTTTGGTAAACTTTGCTGTGTTGTGAAAACATTAAGAGATGTGGTACCCTGGAAATCATGTTGTGCATCAGTTATTCAAGCCTTTTTTTTGTTAAACGCCGAGGATAAATTAACACACATGCCACAGGATATTTTATTTTGGACCAAAAGAGGCTGTATTGACATTATCAAAAATGAAAATAGAACTGAGCATAAATGAAAACACTTCAAGTGGAACTTTGATTTTGAGGTATAATTATGAAAATGGGTTAATTATAAATAATCCATTATTGATTGGAACAACCTCTATTTATGACAGTCTAAGAAATAATTATGACCAATTTACAATATTCTTCCTAAACTTGTGTATAAAGTGTTAAAAATTGATTTTCTTTATTAAGAACTATTTCTTTCTGATTTGTTTCCTATAATTTTGATCTAACATTACATCCAATACAAATGAGTTAACCGTCATATGTGTATCACTGGCTTAAAATGTAAATGTTTTATTTGAAATCAAGCTGTAAAGATGCAAATGTTTTAACTTCACTGTGAAAATGCTGTCTTTGTCGTTCAATTTTATCAGAATTATCTTGAACTGCTGCATATACTCACTCTATGAGGGTTACTCAAGAAAAGGTACAGCTTTGGCAAATTGGCAGAACTTATTCTATGAATTGTTCATTTTGCTTTAAAGAAAATGTAACATCAGCTAAAAATTACATCAATGTTGTCCTCTCTTCACTTTATAAAATTATATAGACCCCTTGCATATGACGTCACACTCTCAAACAGCGCCCTCGCTTGAGGCAAAAAGGAGGCAGATCATTGGTTGTAAGCTGTTCTTGATGCGTAAAAACGTGCATGGATTCCAGCAGCATTGAACGTTATGCAAGGGGTCTATTTGTAGAGAAGAGTTTCTTATAGGAACTTGTTGATTAATTTGGGGGTGAACAAAGAAAAATTGACTATAGCTGGACTTGAACCTGCCTCCGGATTAACAAGCTGGCGCTCTACCAACTGAGCCATACTGTTTGCAGTCTCCCTATTTTGTCAATAGCTTTGTTGAGAACTTTTGAAACACTTTTTTTGTGTTTCAATTTGTACAATTGGTTCTGCGTACCTACTTGATGATCATTTTGACGTCGCAGATTTCTTCCAGCCGATGCTGTACCTTCTTGGATCAATTTAAATTACAGGACAATGGCTTGTCCGTAATGGAAAAGGAATGAGACTAGCTTTGTTTAACAAACTGTAATGTGTTTAAGCGTAGATTGTTATCATCATCATACACATTTTTTAGCAAGAATTACGAAAAATGATTAAAAAAAGGAAAAAATGAAGAGTAAATTTTGTGTACATTTCTGTGTTTTTGTATCATTTTGAGGTTGGTTCCATATGCAATGTTGGGGATGTTTTTCACTCATGACCTTTTGCTTTCAACCCAGACTTATAAGACACAATCCTGCTTCTATTTCGTCCGATATTTTAAAAAGTATTATTCGTTACGATCGAGCAAGCCATTCTTGGAAAGAAAAATACATGGCGCGGCGAGATCGTACACCACTGGTAATGAGGTTGGGGAGGACTGGTACTGCAAGCAGTGATTATTACTTGGTGTATAGCAATGAGCCCCAAACCTTTGAGAACAAGCATTCCCCTTGAAGATCGCAGCACAGACGGGGGACTCCCCTTTTTCTTGTAATTATTGGGGGGTGTTTAAAGAAAAATTGCAAGCTCCATGGCATTTGTCTTTTTTCATCCAAATAGGGGCAATCTTCGCACCGTTGTGAGAATTGACTCGCTAAATTTACACCACTTTGAAGTGTTGTTTGACAGAAATTATCATGCATCTCAATAAAACTTCAAATTTGGGGTGGTTACTCCCTTTGATGAACCCCCTTTTAGTTGAAAGATCTGACCTAAATGAAAACAACCAACCTTTACAACCTCTTGGGTTGGACATCCCCCTTGAGTGAGGGGGGGGGTTTCAAAATTCTCATATTCCCGTTAGAGGTACGATACTTCTTGATGACAGCGCCCTTACAAAGAAAATGTTTCTTTCGATCCAAAATATATCGTTCTTGAGTCATGATCGTTCTTGAGTCATGATAGTGTTTAATATATGTTCCACATAGCAGGGATGGACAAAAAAGTTTTTACTTGAGAAATTTTTACTTAAAACAGAATTATAGTGTTTAATATATGTTCCACATTGCAGGGATGGACACAAAAGTTTTTACTTAAAGGGTAAATAAAATGCGTATTGGGAATCTGCTTTATACTGTGGTAATATACTTAGTCATTGTCCATTGTGACATACTTCTAGTTTAACACTGAACGGTCTTTCATTTCACTCGTAAAAGCGAATCTTCTGCGCCTTGTTCACGGGCGTCTGCACGGTGAATTCGGAAAAATTTCTTAGTGAGTGGAGCATTCAGCATGCTCATTATAAATGCAAGTCGAATCGCGTGACGTCACACCGTGTATACACACTCGACGTGACCGTTGACCTGAGCATGTTGTACACACACGTTAATGCAACTTGCAAGATTTTCGGTTGCATTCTCGTCGTTTACTCTTGCAAATTACTCCAAAACTGTACAAAAATGGATAGCGACAGTTCTTGGGAAGCACACAGTATAACTGAGGAGATACTGGCCCCATCCAGTGGCGGTGAAACTAATTCGGACAGCGATTCGAGCGAGTTCAGCTCTCCCGAAGATGACGACCAACAGGATCAACCCGAGGAGATAGTGCGTGGGGCTGAACCGTATCGGTTTGAGCCAGTCGCCCCGGTCATGCCCGCAGGCCATCGCGTCGAAAACGAAGACGAAGTTGTGAGAGATGGGGAAGATGTGAGAGATGGGGAAGAGCTCGAACAGAACAGGCTTTTAAATACCGATTGGTGAGTTTTACTAAAAAAACAAAACAACTTTTTGATTGAATCAAGAATGTTTATTTCGTGTCTCGCTCCGCGTGATTTGATGGTGGATGCGACCAGTGTTGAAGTCGACTGCTGGTGCTATACTGCACACGGCCGTTAGTTTGACCATGGTTCGATTTTCCCGTCTGTATGTGCAGTTGTATAGTAAACATAATTATATCACCTCTCCAGTTCAATGTGAGTTGATTAGATCATGGAAGGATGTAGACCCAGTTACTGGGGCGCTGTACTCCTTTTTCGAAATTTTGACATCGTCGGTCCCAAGCGCCCAGAGGATTATTGTATGTTCATACACAATCCGACTCTCAGCAATATCGACGGGTGCCCTGCCTCAAACCGCGTAATCGTCAAAGTTGAGACATGGCACCCGTCTATTTTTTTTAGACGGGTGCCATGTCTCAAACTTGATGATTACGCGGTTTGAGGCAGGGCACCCGTCGATATTGCTGAGAGTCGGATCATGTATGAACATACAATAATCCTCTGGGGCGCTAGTAGCAGTACAACCGATGATGTCAAAATTTCGAAAAAAGGAGTACAGCGCCCCAGTTACTGGGTCTAGGTTAGATGTAATTGTAAAGTTGTCAACGTTGAAAATGTTGCTTGTATTCATAATGCAAAACAATCTTCTTCTAATAAACAAGGGTTTAATTATGTATTGATTGTGTACAAAATCAATCACTGGCAACTTATTTGTGTTTTAAAATGGTTTTGTTTACAGGTGCACCTGTGGGAAGTGTGTTGTCCAGACCAATATAGAGAACTGCAAGTGCTGCAAGGAGGTAGACGCTATTTCAAACAAGATGTTAGAGCTACAACTAAACATTGATGATCCCGAGCAGTGTCTAACCAGGCACGCTGCTTACACCCGGTAGTACTTCAAACTGCACACATGCAGTACCAAACGCAGTATGGGAGACGCGCAGTTCAGGGGACAGTTGACCAGTAAGTCGGTAATTATTGCTAAAAGAATATCAATTTTTTTTAAAGAAAGCCTACGTATAACCTACTTATCAACTATTTAACTATAGTGTGGTTTTGAAAACCAACAGTCTTTATAGTATCCATGCAAAATGAGGCCATGGTTGAATATGCCCATTGTTTCACTGTAAACATAGTAATGTTGATACAAATCTGCCTTTTTAATTCATTATTTATTTCTTAGAAATTAAAATTGATAGGATTTATTTTTCTATATCCTTCTTAGGAAGTTCCGTCATGTTGCGTATCGTCAGGTCGTGAGATGGTGCTGGGGATATTTGGGCCGATTTAACCGTGTTCCCCTTCCATCTTGTGTGATGGAGACTATTAGATCAACCTATCCTAATCCTGAGGGCGAATACAAGGGTTTTAAATATGCCGATTTGGATTAATTTCTTGCATCAATATTTGTTAAGGGGTTTTATGTTTTGTTTGCATTAAAATGATTATACTTATACTTCATATACTGAGTAAAAAAAAATCCGTAGCTGAAACAAAACATATGTAAAGTACTCTTTTCATTTCATAAGTAACAGGACTCCATCAGACGTGTGTAGGAAAGACCTTCTAGTGGCTTTTATTAACACAATTGTCTCATCATTCTTTTGTGACAATTCACATGGCATGACTAAAATTAATACATTACACCATAGAGGAAGGACCATTGAAGGATTTGCAACTTTCTTCAAAGGAAACATGAGCCCCCAATAGCTTGCTTAGAACTCCTTCAGTGGTCCTACCTCTTTGATTTTACTGTACATGAAGTATTTTTGTCAAGATCTTGTTTTTTAAGAAGACTTTAAGCAAAACGTATGCACCTTATTTGCCATGTAATCCAGCAGGGTTGTACAATTTAGTACATGCATGTACATTGTTTTTACAAGTTGTTTATTACTTAACCGCTGAAGTAGTGAAATGCACATCAGGAAAAATGTTTGTTTTAACCGTAAAGAGAGTGCATCTTTTGTTCATATTTTTGTGCAAACTTTCATCTTGAATTCATCAAGTACACAGGGTTCTCCCTTAACAGTGATCTACTGGCCAAATGTCGATTAAAACGCCCGAGGACCAGTCAAAATCACTGCAAGGCGTTAAGCTGGCTAGTTCAGTGTTGAAAATCTCTTTTTGATATGAAATGTTGACCAGTACATGAACAAAAGCTGGGGGACCAGGGAAATGAAAATTTAAAGGCAGGGTATACTTTTGGTAATTGTCAAATACCAGTACATGTGTATCCCAATATATGCAATAAATAACAAATCTGTAAAAGATCAAAGTTTCAAGGAAATAATTAACAAAACAAACACCCCTGTTGCATAGAATGTTATGCTTTCATATGATGCCATCACAGATAAAAATATTGGGATGAATTTGACCTCTTTCTCTAAAACTACACTATACTTCAAAGGGGGTCATTTCTAATAATGTTTTCAACAGCTCACCAAGGCAGTTTTTATGATCATTATTTTTTGGAGTAATTACCAGAGACATACCTTCCCTGTAACTGTTCCTGCTGGCTTGTAGTTAAAACATTTCAGGCCAAACCCTTGTACGTATGAAAGTGTACATGGAAACAACATTATGGTATGTACATTAATTTTGCCATGTTATCTTGTAGGGTTTCATGATGTAGTGCAATATTGTACAAACTATAACCTAATCCTGAAATAAAAAGACATTTGAACAAATGTTTTTGTTTTTTAACAACTTTACACATGCTGCTTTTGTTTTTGTTTATAATTTGTGTACATACTTTAATCTGGAATTCATAAAAACATTTTCCTGTCAGTTTGCGTTCTCTTGGACCTCACGTTTTAGGCCATATGTTTTCTCCCCTTTGCTTGTTAATTGTGCACCTCCACCTTCCAACTGTTTGTGTACCTTGATCCCTTACCTGATGAGAAACCAATAGCTGAGCGTTAACAAATGCAACAGAATAGTAGTTAGGGACTGCAGGGGTTTTGACAGGTTGCGATCATGTCAATGCAAATCATTGTTTGTATCTATTACAGTTTGTATATAAAATTGAAAAAGATTATATTAAAAAATTGGGATGCACTGGCCGGATGGTAAATTGTTTTCTTTAAAAAAGCTGCAACAACAAAGTTAAACAACATTGGCGGTGTAGGGTGCATTGAGGTTTTTACATCTTTAAATCATGTATGAACAATAATTCATGACAATTATTCACTCACGTTGTTTTCAGTCTGTACCCCAGTTTGCTTCAGAGGCTGGCCTGCTTCCTGCAGAAAAAAAATTAAACAGCAAACTAATGAAATAAGAAAGTGTAAAACAGCTCCATGTACCGTGTGTAACTGTGTTCCTGCACTGGAACTCTATAGAGATGATAGGTCCTATTTATAAAATTTTACAAATGTTTTGTTTCCATTGTCTACTCTACTCCCTCCACAACCTGCCCCCTAAAAAGTAATGCTCTACCAAAATAAAAATCATACAACAATCATTGCTTTGATGAGAAACTTTTTATTTTTATTTTTTGGGGGTAAATATTTCCATAATTACAAACCTCTTCTGACGACACACTGTGATGGAAAACAGTTACACTGTCACTAGATGTAGATGTGCCAGCCTGTTCGCCATGGCTAACAGTAGAACTAGGAGTTGTAGAATCGCTTTCCTGATCCTTGACAAGGCTTTGTTCGATTACCTATTTAAACAAATTAAATGCAAAATTGTATGAGGACGTTGGGCAAAACAAAATCACATTACTTATTTACTAAAACATTACCCAACCCACGTCTTAAATCCCCAAGTTAAATATAAAGGGTTCTAAAATTACTGCATATTTCATAAGGAAAACTTCAGTTCACAAGTCTTGAAAATGAGTTAATGCAGTATCATTTTCAGTGTGTGCAAACATTACCGGCGACGTATGCCCAATTTCCGGACATCATTTTCATGTCGATGTTGACACTTTTATAGTCACACTCACAAGTTATTGATTTGAAAACACACGTTGAATTATAACACAAATACTTGTGAAAACGAAAGAAGTTTAGAGAGCAATTTCATGGCTGACTTGTAACTTTCTATTCGAGTGCTTATTCTTCTTTCCTTCACGATACGATTTTGCGAAAGGCAGCTACCGATTCTGCTTTAATTACTTACCTGTCTCCGTTCCTTTTCATTCATCCTTTTCTCTCTGTTACTCTGTGTTTGTGTCTCTTGTCGTGGTGTCCAAGTTGTTGCAATGTTTAGCGACTTCCGTGTAGGTATTGCTCCTTTTTAAGTCTAAACTTGGACGGTATGCCAAAGCCAGCCATCAATTTCGACGAAGTGTCCTGGCAGTCGTCAGAAAAGTGGGCGCTACAAATGTGCGACCACTTCCCAACTCGAAAGTTTGATCGAGTTGTGTTCACAAATCGCACCCATTCTCGACATATGTTTGTGTCACTCGGAAATTGAAAAAATCGGAGGGAAGGGTCTCTGTCGCTGTTGCGAATGCAACCACCAACGGCGCACGATTTCGGCATTTTCACACCAAAAACCTAACATATTTACCACTGATTTAGCTGAGAAGAAATTGCTACCCAGTCATGAACGTACAGTGTAAACAGAGATGACGTCATTATCCTGACTCCTAATGCACGGTGTGTCGTCACAAAATTTGTCAACCAATCAAAAACGCCTCATGTCTGAGGGCGCCCTCAGCGGCGAAATATACATTATTTTCGGGAAATCAACAAAAGTACGTTTTTTTTCAAATCGCATTTTCAAAAAAAATGTAAACCACAAATAATGGAAAAACTCATGAAACAATAGGTATATGCCCTAAGGAAGTGCAGAGTAGTGTATTGACTCTGGAAATATCCGTTTTATTTACTCTTTAAGAAATTTTTACTTAAAACAGAATACAAATTGTCATGACATTGATTGTTTTAAAATCATTTACTCTTTATTTCATATTTCTCCTTAATCTGGCCAGCTGTAAGTATCACATTAATATTTCTGATAATAGTGTGGGGGGGAAAACGCCTCTATCATCTCAGTTTATCAAAAATAAAGGGAAGTTAACAAAGAATTTGGAGACTATTTAAAAGGCATTTTATGGACCTGATAAAAAATTCCTCCATCACTTCAGCAAGTTTATAACACATTTATAGAAATTAACAAAGAACTTGGGGACTATTGAAAAGGCGTTTTGGGGCCCTGGTGAAAATTTGAATGTTGTATTGAAAGAGTCATTGTTATCATCATGTTGTTTAGACGATTTGCAAAACCAACAAGAGGCAAAAGGGCAAATAATATCAATTTGTCGGTTTAGTAGTCACAACAGCATACACTATGATCACCCAGATGGCCATGGAATTATACTAAAACCTTTTGAATCTTGGGACAGACCAAGAACTGAATGAGATATAAATCCACGTTAACAAATCATTACAACAGAAAGAGGTTAGAATTTACTAAAACAAATATCTCAGCTGTCCGAAGTAGTAAATCATATCCCGCAGTTTTAATCCAGCCATTATCGTTGGATTCCAGACTGTTCATTCAACTGTTCAGAACATTTTTGCTGTGAACATGAATATTATAAACATCAGAAAGAGTGAACATTGTTTTTTTTTTTTTTTGTAGCTGTCTACAAATCCAGATGGTGAAGTACTTCACAATCCTTGCAGCGTCTGTTTGAGTTTTTAAGATAGTGTGTCTCATGTTTCTTCATTGGTAGTACAATTCTAAGTTCATTCCGTCACCAATTTCATCTGAGAAGAGACATTTTGCAGTTAAGGGAAAAACAACATTGTAGAGGTTGTAAGAGGGTATCTTTTTAAAATGCCTATTGACAAAAACGTAAGTAAGAGTAACAAAAAGGTGCTTCTCTGCAACTAACATTAAGACTCTGCACATTCAAACATTTATTATTTCCTTATTTAGTGTGAGGGGAATTTCTTCAGGGTGTTTTGAGCGAGGAAAGCCAACGTAACTACCCAGAAATAGGGTGTCATGGCCGAGTGGTTAAGATCATTGGATTCAAGTTCTGGTGGTTTAGTCATCGGGGTGTGGGTTCGAGTCCAGGTCGTGACGCTTGTGTCCTTGAGCAAGACACTTCGCTATAATTGCTTCTCTTTACCCAGGGATATAAATGGGTACCTGCGAGGGTAGAGGTTGATATTGTGTTTGAAAAAGCCTTCTGAGCGCTACGGCAGCTCGGGCTGTATACTCCCCAGGGAGCTGAGAAAGATTAAAGGAATGTTATTGGCCCAATGACCAGGACACTAATGTAAAGCGCATTGAGACGTTATTGTAAAATGCTAAGTCCAAAGGATACAGTCTCCGAGTGTGATGTGATTCTTGAAGATGGTGTACCACTTCTTGAGGACGAGCTTCTCATGTCTTGTTCCAGTTTGTGCGGCGATAAGTTTCTTCAGATCACCTATTGTATCAGATTCACTGATTGGACAAAATGCTAAGGATCATTCTCATAGTGTTTATTCTGTGTTGAACTTCAGAAAAATATATGAACAAATTTAAGTTTAAAAAGCAGCCAAGAAAAGCACACTAGAAACTTGATTTAATGTGACCCATGATGTGAACATGGCTAGAAGTAAGAAGATGTGTACTTCTAATTTCCTATTGGATAATCATGGCATTACTGCGAGGTCCCCCCCCCCCCCCCCACACCCCTGGTTCTATTTCAATCAATGTAATAAAGGGAAACATAGATACTGGGTCTAAACCATATAATATATAGAGAAAGGTCAAACATACAAACAATTAGCCCCAGATGATTGAATAGGGCTAATCCACTCCGTATCCTTGGGCCTAGCACCATTGCAAACCTATGTTTGTGCCCCATTGAGATTTTTATTCTGCAAAGATCTGCATCATGAAACTTACCGATCGAATGCTTCTATGCTTGTAAATAGCCGGACTGCTGGAATTTGTTTTAAAAACATCACAGATTTTTGTGGAAAATTGATTGCTTTTCGCTTTAAAAATGCCTACTGCTACTGGCTTCTTGATATGTCTAAGATGCAACATCAGGTATTTAAATGTACTCACGATTTTGTTTTGTGCTGCAATTTTACGTTTTTGTAGATCGGTGAAAATGGCGGGCAGAGACAGAGTCCAATCTTGCCCGACAGAGCCGTATATTGGGCTCTGACTCTGGGCCGGCCGGCCACTGCCGTGCGCCCCCTCGAGGTCCTCACAGTTTCATCGGCGCGATGCATTCTGGGTAGTCGGGGTAGTAGATTTAATCAACGACTGTTTGCAGCGAGTGCACACAGTGTGGGCAATGTATTCCTCGACGGGGCGTGTTGTGATGGGAAAGAATGGTTTTTTGTGTGCACTCGCTGCAAACAGTCGTTGATTAAATCTACTACTTAATGAATTACATACAATACACCTACTCCTAGAACTATGAGGTTCATTCCGCTATCGTCTCCATTACCCTCATAGGGCGACATGTACAAAATCCTATTCGAAACTTTTTTCCCTTCACGTTTCTGCACCTACAGTTAATTTCCCAAACCGGATCTCGCCAAAATTAGGCTCTATGTGTTCCTTATACTCTCATCGAGGTCGGGTTGGGTCCAGAAAGTTCATTTTGAAAACTTAAAAATGTTTAAAAAAGATAAATTCTTACCGTCACCTGGCTCCCATTCACACAGTGTTATAACAAAGATGGCGCTGATGTTGCGTTAGGATGTGTACAAAATCAACCAACGGTTGTGCGGGACCAGTGTTGATGCATACGGAGTACCAGTTTGTTTGGCAGACTGTGAGCGAGTGCAGCAAACAGCCGCAGGAATAACAATTTTGACAGCGCACGCACATGGTCCGCAGCACAGGAAAGTTTTCAGACCGCAGTAATACGATAATGTTATGTAAGTGCAATAAGAAAAACAAAATGGAGTTCAATGAAGCGTTGTGTGCAGTTTTGCAAGAAACAAATTTTCCGCATGCTATTCAAACCAAGCATTGTGTACCGACTGCGCAAGGATTTTACTGGCGGACCATGTGCGTGCGCTGTCAAAATTGTTAATCCTACGGCTGTTTGCTGCACTCGCTCACAGTCTGCCAAACAAACTGGTACTCCGTATGCATCAACACTGGTCCCGCACAACCGTTGGTTGATTTTGTACACATCCTAACGCAACATCAGCGCCATCTTTGTTATAACACTGTGTGAATGGGAGCCAGGTGACGGTAAGAATTTATCTTTTTTAAACATTTTTAAGTTTTCAAAATGAACTTTCTGGACCCAACCCGACCTCGATGAGAGTATAAGGAACACATAGAGCCTAATTTTGGCGAGATCCGGTTTGGGAAATTAACTGTAGGTGCAGAAACGTGAAGGGAAAAAGGTTTCGAATAGGATTTTGTACATGTCGCCCTACTCCTAGAACTATGGAGGTTCATTCCGCTATCGTCTCCATTACCCTCATAGAGTGACATGTACAAAATCCTATTCAAAACTTTTTTCCATTCACGTTTCTGCACCTACAGTTAATTTCCCAAACCGGATCTCGCCAAAATTAGGCTCTATGTGTTCCTTATACTCTCATCGAGGTCGGGTTGGGTCCAGAAAATCCACTCCGCAAAATAAAAGTTGCAAAAAGTGATAAATTCTCACCGTTTTCAGAATCCTCGCCTTCCGTTAACAAAATGGCCGCCGTTGAAATTTTTGAGCTGGTAATGCTGCGCGCTACGCTGGTAACGATTATCAACGATTCACGTATACAGAACATTAGTTGTTGTGGACCAGCATTGCGCCTATGATTGTATACGTGAACTGTTGGGTTTGTTACCAGCGTAGCACGCAGCATTACCAGCTCAAAAATTTCAACGGCGGCCATTTTGTTAACGGAAGGCGAGGATTCTGAAAACGGTGAGAATTTATCCCTTTTTGCAACTTTTGTTTTGCGGAGTGGATTTTCTGGACCCAACCCGACCTCGATGAGAGTATAAGGAACACATAGAGCCTAATTTTGGCGAGATCCGGTTTGGGAAATTAACTGTAGGTGCAGAAACGTGAATGGAAAAAAGTTTTGAATAGGATTTTGTACATGTCACTCTATGAGGGTAATGGAGACGATAGCGGAATGAACCTCATAGTTCTAGGAGTAATGTCGCCCTATGAGGGTAGACGATAGCGGAATGAACCTCATAGTTCTAGGAGTACAATACACCCATTCCCATATTACAGTCTCAACAACAGATCAATGACATATTATGAGTTTATGACTGACATTGGCATAGAATGAATGATGAATTAGTGCCAATTGCTTTGTGCTGTACACACGTATACAAGTACAAACAAGTACTGTAGTAATGGTACAACAACTGAACAAGTTACAAAACCGGAAAAAAATAGTTAGTATCCTCACTTAATTTTACTGAATTTAAAGTTTCCTTTATCGTCCTATATAAAAAGGATACTTGCACTTGATGCGAACTTTCTTTCCAAGGCGGTCGTTACACGTTATTTCAATCATTTTGCAGTTATTTTCTACAGGTTTCCAGAAAACAAAACGTCATGCATACGCAGTTAACACTTTCTCTAGCTAGCTCTGCTCGATTGATCTTGATGACCTTCCAGCAATAGAGGGCGCTATGCCAAAATGAGGAAAGGTTATGTCTACGGCAACAAGTGGGGACGTGGCAAGCGGACGTGTTTTTTTGTTTGTTGTGCTCCGCCGGTGCGCGGTGTAGCCGGCCTCGGCATGACTGAAACTCCAACGGCCCCCACGCCCGCCCTGTTGACACCGGTCCCGACGGTGGCCTCCACGCCAGACCAGGGACGGGCTCCAGCGCCGGTTCCGATAACGATCCAGAAGGAAGTTACGGCCCCCACAATCCAATGTGTGGATGGCTGCACGCTTGCCCCGATGTCCTCATCAGACATTAAGGGTAAATCCATTGAATGTGGCATGTGTCAAATTCAATATCATCGCATCTGTATGGGCGTCAAGACATCGGCCAGACCATCTTTCTGGATGTGCCCATCATGTAAAGATATCCCAAGATTGGTCCGCTTACTAACCAACCAATGTAAGTCGCAGGAGCAACTTATAGTCGATCTTAAACAGAGGAATGCTGAGCTCTCCGTGGTGGTTGCGAAACAGGGAAAGACCCGCCAAGAAAATCACAAACAGACACCATCAAACGACGATGGAAAGGATGAGTGTGAATTACATGTCGGAGACGAACGAGGGATGACACCGGTGACAGACGCGAAGGAGTCAGAGAAAACTACACTTGTCATTGGAGACTCGATCATCAAAAACATCCATGAGAAGGGCCTGGATAAGACGAAAGTGAAGTGCCTACGCGGGGCCCGCGTAAGCACAATTAAAGACCATCTCATAAAGGAAAAGATGGGAAACTACAAAACGGTCATCATACACGTCGGTACTAACGAGTGTACCAACAACAAAGACGCCGAGTCAGCACCAAAACTGTACGATGAAATGGTAAATTGGTCGAGAGCATCAGCCCCTGAGACAGACATCTTGCTATCGACGATTTGTCATCGAACAGACGATCAGAATAGTCAGGAGAGAGTCGGGGAACTGAACAAAGAGATAAGAAACATCGGACAAAAGTACAACTGCGAGATCATAGACAACGACTCATGGAACAATTACGAAACAGCAACTCCACTTCTTAACAGAAGTGGTCTACACTTATCAACGACAGGTACACGCAAGTTGTTAATGAACATCAACTCTACTCATGCGATAATACCCAAAAGTATCCACATAGCACAACTCGCACTAATCAACGATACCCCAAGATCAAGTACACATATAACGACGTTCACCGCGGCGAATCCGGGACGCAAAGGCAACATGGAGACAACATGTACATGTATACCGAGAACCAGAGGCGGGGATGTTACTACTGCGGCGAACAAAACCACCAGAAGAAAAACTGTACACATGGTAAACCAATTACATGTTTTTCGTGTGGGAACTATGGGCATAAGGAATGCATGAATAGGTGCACGAAATAGGCCTTGGGCAAAGAAGAGAAAGAAGTTTATGCCGTACACGGGAAAAGCGATGAAGTAAGAAAACATCTTATTAATCTTTGTAATAAATTTAATGTATTAACGGACGAATGTGATAATGATAGTACAGATAGTACATGTAAGAATGATTCGCACAGGAAACCTACGGCTAATGTTCATGCACAGTCGCCCGAACCAATACACAAAAACGTCAAGCTAAAAAACAAACCTAGAATCAGACGTGGGAGGAATAACAAAAGAGATAAAGCTGTTTCTTCTAATACTAAGATTGCTTTTAACAACATCCGGGGTGTAAAAAGCAAACGATATGAAATTAACAACTTTTTAAAGTCAAACCATATTAGTGTAATGGGTCTTGCAGAAACGTTTCTAAAAGATAATGAGTCACTGAGTATTAATGGGTATAATTGGGTTGGAAAAAACAGACCAACGGATGTCAAGAAAAGTCAAGGGGGGATAGGCTTCCTGATAAAAGATAATTGCAAAGTATTAGATGATAACGTACTCGATACAAGATCAGACACTTACGAAAGAACCTGGGTAAAGATACAATTCACTGAATCGTCCGATTCTATTCACTATATTGCAGTGGCGTACTTTCCATGTGAAGGAACTAATCGTAGTCTTACCGACGAGTTGTATACATGTCTTTTGGCGGAAGTTCTAAACATTCAACATGACAATGATAGTGCTAATATTATGATTCTTGGTGACTTCAATGGTAAGATTGGTAACAACATACATAATGGGGACAATTCAACAGACTATAATGGTAAAGGCCTACTCCAACTATGTGACAACGCCGATTTATCCATTTTGAACTGCACAAATAAGTGCAGTGGTGTATTTACATGGGTAAAAAATCAGAAAACATGTGTTCTTGATTATGTACTCGCATCTGAGACTACATTTAATGATATCACCTGCCTTCTAGTAGATGACCTAGGCGTATATCACTTGGGTAGTGACCACAATATTATGCTAGTCAGTTTGAAACTTGGAAATTATCGAACAATAACCAAGGAACCGAACCTCAAGGAAGGCAAATTCTGGAATATTAAGCCAAACCAAGACTGGTCTCCTTTCAAGGCAAAGCTTAGTCATAATTTTAAAGATTGGGACCCAATTACGAAGTCAGCCAGTGAGGCGTGGGAGGAATGGAAAAAACTCACACTACAAGCCGCAAAGGAAACAATAGGCTACAAACTAAAGCGAACAAATTGTAAAGCTTGGTTTGACAAAGACATACATGACTCAATATCCACAAGAAAGGAAGCCTGTCGGGCACATCGACACTACTGTAAGAACAAAGGAAAACCCGACTTTGATCAAGATGTCGGCAACTCCCTTTGGGAGGATTACCAAGATAAACGTACTCAGTGTAAATCCTTAATAAGGCAAAAGACGATGACTAAGAGGGTTGATCGATGTTCGGATATCATGAAAAGGGGTGGCGTACAAAGCCGCGATTTCTGGCAACAACTGAAAGGTAATAAAGTAAATAACTTGAAAGTACCGTCGATTAGAATTCCCGGAACAACACAAACAACCTCGGACCATAAACAAATGGAATCCACGCTCAAGATGTATTATAATACGCTGGGGAAAAAGAAACATGTCATGAATGAACATGACGCAGAACCTACGGGATACACTAGGGACACCGAACTAAAAAATGACAAAAATGACAAATGTACAATTAAACTGGACTCTCTGGATTTCTCAATTAAGGATGTAATTGATGCGATTCATGAATGTAAAAATAACAAGAGCCCTGGTGTTGATACTATCACAAACGAAATGATAAAAAATGGTGGTGATGGAATGATTATTTCATTATACAATCTGTTCAAAAGACTTAATCACCTTGAATGTACCCCTGACGAATGGAATAAAGGAATAATCATACCGATTTTCAAAAAAGGAGACAAGAAAGATTTGAACAACTATAGAGGTATAACTCTTACCTCATGTGTATCAAAGGTTTATAACAGGATAATATCACAAGCAATTTCACAGTTCATTGAAGACAATAATATTCTTACTGAAGTTCAAGGTAGCTTTCGCAAAGGTAGACGCTGTGAGGACCACATATTTACCCTTAAGAGTATTTTAGCCGCTCGAAAAGCTGAAGGAAAACATACTTATCTAGCATTCTTAGATTTCAAAAAAGCATTCGATACCGTCTGGAGGGAAGGTCTTCTAGTCGCAGCACAAAATATCGGGATTAGCGGGAGCCTTCTAAATATTTTGAGAAATATGTACAAAAATACTGAATCCAAAGTTAAATTTAATGATATTGAAACATCCTTTTTCGATGTAGACGAAGGAGTAAAGCAGGGATGTGTATTATCCCCTATTCTTTTCTGTATATATATAAACGAACTGGCTAAAATGATTACTAAGGAAAACCGAGGTGTTACAATCTTAAACCAAAAGATCGGATGCCTCTTCTGGGCCGATGATGTGGTCTTAATAGGAAACAGTGAAACAGACTTAACAATGTTGCTTGATACAGCAAATGAATTTTCTAAGCGATGGAAGCTATCATTTAACCACACTAAATCAAACGTACTGATAACTGGCCAACGGACCAATCCACATAGGAAATGGGTAATCGGAAATCAATATATTACCGAAATAAACACGTATAAATATCTTGGCATTTATATTTCAAGGGATCTTTCGGATCATGTTCACATAGAGGAAACCTTAAAAAAAGGTAATCGTATAATATCTTATATAAAGTCAATAATTGATAGTCAAGATGATTTTAACAGAGTGTACTACGGGGATATACTATGGAAATCCATAGGCCTTTCATCAATTAATTACGGCTGCTCAGTGTGGTTTGGTAATGGAAAATCGCCTGTACTTAAACTTGAAAACCTACAGTATCAAATGGCGAAAATTATTCTTAAAGCCCCGAGAAACGTTGCAAAGGAAGCATTATATGGTGATTTGGGCTGGCAATCGCTAGCCTCGATTCAAAATACACAACGTGTTCAGTACTTTAATCGTTTGAAAAGCATGGATGACGATCGCTGGCCAAAACTCTTATTCAATGCCATATTTGCAATTCAGGACACCCTGAAGTGGTCTTGGCTTCGTAACATTCGCGACATACTGGCGGAGTGTAACATGGATAATTCTTATAATGTAGATAGTGAAATAATCCCGCGATGGGCCAATACTTTCAAAAGCAATTATAAAGCTATTGACTACAACAATTGGTACGATAACGCTCAGGGTAAATCAACACTAAGAAACTACATCAAACACAAGACACAGCCTTCCCTTGAACCGTATCTATTGGACAAACTTAACTTCGCTGGGTGCAACTTGAAATTTAAGGCAAGATCAAACGTGCTGAACCTGGAAGGTAGAAAGATAGCTTGGTCGAACGAATATAATGGGATTTGTAAACTATGTAATAAAGATAAGCAAGAAACAATCGAACACTTCATGTTTGAGTGCACCAAATTGGCCATAATAAGAGACACTTCTTTTAACATGTTAAAAAATAATCTACTAAATAATGGATGGGACAATATGTGGCAACTCTTTATAAATGGCAACATAGATATAAAACGTCATCTAATGTTAGATAATATCTTCCAGGATAATAACGAGATAGGTCGTATACTTGACCAAGGATGCAAACAATTTTTATTATGTGCATGGAAAGCTAGGACGGAATTATATAACAATATCACAGACTAGTTATGTACAATTTAAATGATACGACTGGATATAATATTATACTGATCATTAAGTTATATAAGCTGCAGTACTAGTTCTGGAAAATCAACAACAGCGCTAATTAATTAATTCCCTGTATTCTTTATACATTGTGTCTTACATTGCATGTATATATTACATTGCATTATTATTTTTTTTTGTATTGCTTCGATATTCTGTATGTCTAAATGTTATGTATGTGTTCAAACTATGTACCTACGGGTATACAGACATGTATATGTATTTCTGCGATGTTAATTATGTCTACTACATGCACTGTACTTTTGTATTCTAAATCGTTTATACAGCATATTTGTAACTTGAATAATTTGTATATGGACGCACCACCTATATACTTGTAGTGTTGGGTGTGTGCCACTGTTTTAAAAGTGAGTGCCAATAAATAAATAAATAAATAAATAAACAACAGAGGGGGTGGTTTTTCTCTTGACCCTCAGCCTCTGAAACTACGGCACACGCTTGGGCTCCGTCCGCCGCCCGGCCTGATTGAAGCAAGCGTAAGTTTTCTAATTAACTGACGGAACCCAAGCCGAGGCCAAAGCCCAAACTGTGGTTTCACCTTGAAAAGGGCCTATGCCATCCGACACACCATGGAAGATGGACACTTTGTGTGACCATAGAGAAAGTGGTGTGACCATGGAATTCTACCTCTATGGTGTGTTAGTGTTAGACTGAGCAAGGTTCCTTGCTCTATGGTGTGAGCATGGATGATTCTAGTTGCGATAATCGTAACCCTCCTTTCCCGACGGGCTTTAGCCCGGAGGGTTACGAGACAATGAGCACGAGATTCGACCATTCGTGCCAAAACGTGCAATTTCGACCAATGTTGACAGACTAGTCACCAGATTTGCCCAATTTTTACCACTTTCAAAAATCATGAAACAAATTCTAAGAACATGGGCTTAATCTTCAATGTCTAACAAATCCAACCGGGAAAGGAGGGTTACGATTATCGCAACTAGGATGATTCCCCCACCTCCATGGTGTGAGTGACCTAACATAAATTAACAGTAACAAACCTGTGGCATTTTAAACCTAATCGATTTTCTGAGTTACGAGAAAATAGTTTTAAAAAACATTTCACTGAAATCCTTGGTACTCGACTCCTCCGTCCCCAAAGACAGCATTCATGACACGGCACCATCACGTATGTACCCCTTCACAACACTGTGCTAATTCGCATCAAGTAGATTACCAACTAGACCCAGTAACTAACTGGGGCGCTGTACTCGTTTTTCTCTCAAAATGTTGACATCTCTGTGGTCGTGCTAGCAGATGTGAAATTTTCGAAAAAACGAGTCAACGCGCGCACCAGGATGCGTCTAATTACCAACATAGGCCTGACTATCAAACCTCTTTTCAAGTTTTGGGGGGTTTAAAATCGCGATTTTTGGCGGACGACTACAAAGACTTTTACCTAGACAGGGGTGGGGAAATTGTTTAGAGGGCTTGGGGGAATTGATAAGAGAAGGACTCCTCAGACTGACCTCCTTGCAGACACGGAATGCACCTAGTCCGTAAAATGTGCGTCTACCACTTCCACCATTATTTTCATTAGGGGTCAATTTCTTTGAGCATGTTTTGGACTCGCACAATGGGGGACATGATAGGCACGTGTGCGCTGCACGTCGCGGCAAAGGGTCAATACAAAATAATTCCCTATACAAATAACGAAATAAGCCACTCGGAAACTGTTTAAAATTTTGATTACATGGAAATTGTTTCACTCCTTTTATTTTAGCGACCACCACAATAACTCAATGTCTTGTTAAGGTACCAAATAGCTTTTCATTGATTAGGCCTATACTAAACTAGTTCGGCTAAATTGACCAAAGAAAAAGCTCAGTGCTTTTATGTTGTACTTTTTACAGATAATTATTACGCCATTGTATTTGTAACATGCACTTTCAGATTGAACCTTTTCACTGTTTTTTGTTTTATTGTTATTCCTATAGAGATAGGCCTATCTGGGTATTATTACCAGCTTTTATACACTATACTGAGCTATGGACGCAACAGCAGCAGCCTTTGAACTTCAGCGCCAATTTGGTGGTTATTCTAAAAGTAGCCTAGTTTGTCGTCGTTTGTCATTCCGTCTTTAACGCTGACGAAACTAACACGTCCGACGAATGACTTGTAGAGACGAATGTGCATGTAGTCATCACCACCAGTGTGAACCTGCAACAGAAACAATTAAGGAAGATCGTCATTTCATTTCATTTCATTTACTCTGGTTGTGAAGCCAAGAATCCCATGGAAAGAAGTTCCTGCTTTTATGTTGGAGAAAACCACCGAAAATTATTCCAGGGAAACCCCACGCAGTCAGGTAAGGACTCAGTGAAAACCCAATCCACATAGTGCCCCTGGTGGGAATTGAGCCTCAGTATAGAGGCGGAAGGCGAGGAAAGAAACCACTACAAAAACCGAACCACCCTTTTGCATTATCTAAAAACATTATATTTCATTTTTCTGGAAACCGGCAAGGAAGGGCAAATTTGAGCCTTTGGTTATAGTTCTGAAAGTAGAATATAGAACCCTTAAGAGATCGGCATGTTCAACTGTTGCAAAGCTCAGTGGTTATAATACCTTGATGAAATAGTTGATTCCATTGACCAGCTGTGTTCTGTAGATCTTCGCTACGTACTTCTCGAGTACTCTGTTCACCTCACTCTCCACCCTAGGTTTCACCTATAAAAAACATACATGAGATTTTTGTTTTGAGCCTTACTTCATGCATTTAAAAATATTTAATAATGCAGTTAAATTACTCAGAATCGTCTTCCGTCACCTTTTTCTTCTTTTTTATATTCTTTTTTAAAAATCCCTAGTTTTAAGAAAGTGAAAGGTCGCACTCCTGACAATGACAGTAACTGATTATGATCCACTCACTCATACGCAACACTCTTTTGAATGGAAGAGGACATACACACAGTTACCTGTAAAACAAGGAAGGTAGTGGAAAGACTAACTACATAAAAAACTGCGAGAGCTTTCGTAGCAACAACTTATACCTCATCAGATCTGATGAAGTGTTGCTAAGAAAGCTCTTGCAGTTTTCTTTTAATAGCAATTATTTAGTTTACCACTACCTTCATTTTTTCATCTTTCAGACCAACACGGCTATCTATCATTGTCTGCTACGGTTTCTTGTGTAATTTTACCTGGTCAATAAAACCTTGAATCTGTGGAGTGGCCTTCATTGGGTCAGTCAAGCCTCCCACTTGTCCATAGATCTCTGAAAAAGTTTATCAATCAGGACAAAATTAATAGAATGAGTAACAGGTTTAATAGCCTATCATCCAAGAAAAATGCAATTCTATCCTGGAAGTTGTAGGCTGAATTTTACCTAATAGATTGAAATTAATGAAAACTGCAGATTGTTCTGTCCGGTGTTCCCATAGTTTCACTCGATTAGAGTGAAATTCAGTCTAAAACTTTTAGAGAGTGTAGCTATTTAATATTATAATTAGTATTATTATTATTTAATTGTTGATGTCTATTTTCTTCAATAAAAAAGCCACTCCTGGGCCAACCATTGACATCACATAGCCTTGTTTTGGTTTTATAACAACGTAGTATCTTTATTTTCACCATCACATTGCGAAAACGTATTTTACATGTATAGTTTGATTACAACATACACATGGAAGTATGTTTTGACCATTCCACCGTAAACGTTGTATTTTAGTTTGTATCGGCGAAATATTCAAAGTCTAAACTCTTCTAAACTTTGCTGAAAGCTCTACCTGAATAGAGTAAATCAGAAAGATATAGCAACCTTCCTAATTTCGTTTGTAGGATTAAATGAAACATGACAGTAACTTGTGAATTGGTGAGAAGTATACAGTCATCTGAAATATAAACCTTCTTATGTTATTTTATACACGGCTTTTCATAGCTAAGTACATCGCCCACTGAAATCAAGCAACTTTTGCAAAATTAGTCAAATTTCAACCAGAGTTTTTACCTTGTACGGAGACGGCCAAAAACATGGCCCCGATGAGAAGGAACACGGATGAAACTTTGCCGGCCATTTTTTCACAGTTTTGTCAGTCGAGGTGCGGGTGAAATCTTCGAAATTCAGCTTCGATCGAATTGGAATGAATTTCAACGGCGCTCTACGAGAATTTATAGTCTTTACGAGACGTCAGCTGCGAGCTTATCAAAATGTTGACGGGAATGATAAAGGTCTTGGTTTGTCCATCAATCAAACCAGACTGATATGGGTCGGCAAGTTAAGGTTTGGATACTAATCGTTACTAAATTCTTGATATGCCTGTCAACAACAACTATCACAGCTGTAAAACTAGTGTGAATTTCACAGATGTTGCGCTCAATAATTTCGCAACAAGGAACTATCTGAAATGTTAGACCACAGCATTTAAAAAAAAAAAAAAAAAGTCTTCTAAAATTCTGGCTTTAAAACTACATTATTATCATTTTAGTCTGAACTAGTTCATTACCATTCCTGTCACAGGCAATGGTCTAATTAAAGGTCAAATTTTGCTATCGCGATATGGGACTTCGGTCTCGAAAAAAACCGATTACACATTTTGAAAGAATGACATATTGATTTGTAGACTTGATAGACGTCTAGACCCCTTGCATCTGATGTCACACGCTCAAAAAGCGCCCTCACTGAGGCCAAAGAAGGCAAGATCATTGGGCGATAGCTGTTCGTTGCGCGTTAAAACGTGCGCGCGTGACCTCAGCGTCCCTGTAGCGCTCCCTGTTATGGAAGGGTCTATTGTTTCAAGTGAGATCAACCATAGAGGAATTTCGAATTAGTGCCTTCTGCGCACATCCGCGTCGAAACCGAGGCTCACTGTGCTACATTCTCAACATGGCTGCACAAACTACTCGTATGTCAACAACGAAGGTAAGTCAGTCCCTGCATGGAAGATGTACGTTCCCTCTATACCTTATTTTTTGTAGCTGAAGTTGCATGGAATAAATCAGATGTTGATATGTCATAAATTCGTAATCATGTCACTTATAATGAAAGGATAATTTGACCATTTTCTGTCGTGGTTTTGACGCACCGTTTGTGTTTGTGTGTCCGATCCTTGACGTGACGTGGAACCTGACGAATACGTAGAGTTACTGCTTGTTGAAGTTCAGAAACTCGACCACTTAATGTGGAGCACCTTGTCTTTGACACTTTCCTCCACTTTTCGAGGTCAGTGTCGCCACATTTCGTCGTTGACAAATTCCAATTTTATTCAGTGAATTACTGGTACCTTTACCTTCAAAACTCTTGCTTTTTAATCTCTGCTAACGATTTCCGTGCCATGAAACATTCCCCGAAATTAAAAAACGGCGATGTCCGGAAATTGGGCACAAAATGGGAGTACCGAAAACTTGGGCATGTCGGGTAGCCTTGCTCTACTTAAGAGCCCCCACCCCCATCGAAGCCCAAAGGAAGAGCATAAGTATTAACCATGGAGGAATGGAGGAATGAAATAAAAGCTATTTTATTCCTCTATGTATTAACCACAATTTCACAGTAAAAATAAAAGTCTCATACAATCAATGATTTCAACAATTAATGACAAAGTCCAGACCTAGTCAGACCTAGCTATATTTCTCTTTCGCAAAGAGAAATATAGCTAGGTCTGACTAAAGTTGGCTTGATTTGTAAATTTTATTTCAAAGTGAATTTGATCCATTGAGAATGTTCTTCCACAAATAAGACACAGTCAGACATGCCTTTTGTGATTGTAAATAGGGATAATAAGGGTTTATCATAAATCAATTCTAAAATGTTCACTTGGACTACGTTGGAATTTTTAATGCTCTATTCAAGTGCCGTTAGGGAACACTTCAAACATTTTTATTTTTTTGGTTGGTTAGACTGACTTCACACTTTTGTGTATGCTTAAGTGTAAACAATGTTGTTGATAGACTAGCTACTTCAAAATATCAAAGGAGGCCATTTTATATCCAGGTTTTCATTATATTTCCGGTTGGTTACAAACATGACCGACATATTTTTGACAGTTGTTGAGTTTGTTGTTTTAGAAAATTTATATCAGAAACATTCCTTGGCATTATTGTATAAATTAAAGAACAAATTTTGAAAATTGTATACATATTTATTTTATCTTTCATTAGGCAATGTCCACTGGTCTCACAGAAGAGGACATCCCAGGAGCAAAACAGGATGTATCTGTACATATACACATGTAGCTGGATTCTCAATGTGAGGTCATCATTACATAATAATATTGATAAGTTATTCCAGAGAACAATTGTTCTGGGACAGGGTCTTCCAAAACAATGAAAAATATGTGTTCTTTATATTTAAAAAACCACTCATGATGATATATTATGTAATGCATGTGACCTCACGTTGAGAATCCAGCCATATGTCAGCAAGTGACCAAATTATGTTAGCGCTCCTGAAGACTGTTATTTAAAAAATAAATAAATAAATCATTTAAAAGTACACAGGAATGTACAAAATGATTTTTCTAACAAAAGTAATACAGGTGTAACATAAAAGCACCATTACTTACATGTAGTATTTTAGCAAACCTTTAAGTAGTATTTAAATAAAAGGCATGAGAGTGCTATGTATAAAATGAATATCAGTGAGTTTGTCTGGTTTTTTTTTACAAGGAATGGTTTGTTTTACACATTACCAGACATTGAGATTACTGGATTAAAACTATTTGTCAAAAGACAGCACACTGTCCAAATCTGATTAATGGAGCCGTGCATGGTCAGAGGAATCGCACTGTCAAAAAGACGAAATTTCTTGACCTTGTTTATCGCCCTTTCGACATGAATCCTCTCTGCAGCTATTTGCTGTGTCTCAATGGTCTCATCTTCAAACTGCTTCCTTTCTTTGAGGAAGGCAGGGATATTTAGTTTGACACCCATTGGCTTTAGCAAATCATCAATTGTGAAACCACGGTCTGCCATCACAACATCACCCTTTTGAAACAGCTTGGGGTCCAGAAACCCACTCCGGATAACTATTTCTCTATCTGACATTGATCCAGGATACAGTTGACTTATGAATGTAATTGCGCCACTAGGTGCGATACCCAGGAGTCCTTTGTAAGTTATATGGTGCTTATAGTTTGACCAAAGCATACTTTGGAGCGTTAGAGAATCTGGGATCTGTGCAAATATTTCAGAACAATCAACAATGACCCTTGTATCTGGGTATTTGTCTCTAAAAGTTTGTGGCATTGTTTTCGAGATAATACCTTTACTTGGCCAAATAGGGAGTGAGCCAAGCTTAAAGTACATGAAATTAATCCATGTGATGAAGTATCTGCTAACACTTGACTCTGAAATGCTAAAAAGGTATGCCAGATGCTTTACAGAAAAATTCTGCCTGAGTCTACAAAGGACCAAAATGAATTGTTCCTTGGGTGAAAGCTGTGCTATTCTCCCAGGTTTATGATGAGTTTTGTGTGAAGCTGAATAGCTGTGATCTAAGTCCATGGCTGATGGAGGCTGGTATACAGAACAGGAAGGCTCACTCTCTCTATTTGCAGTATAGGTTATGACATTCTCACAATTCTCACCTGGGTTCAAAAAAGACAACATGGCTAAAAGCAAAGAGTAAGTGGGAAATCCAGTGTAGTGTTTTGTTAAGGAATCATCTCCCTCCAAACTATTAACAAACTTATTTCGTTCATTCTGTTCAGTTAGAGAATTTACCATCCTCTGCAGTCTTTGTACTGACTCCTTAAGTTCTGTCACTTCATTTGACTGTTCATTCTCCTTGATTTGATTCACCTGAACATCATTCTCCATTGTATCAGATAATGACTCATCCTCATTCATCGGTTCATCATCATTTGTTGTCTGTTCATCAGCTACCCCACATGAAGTTGAGGGACCTTCAAAGGTCGATCTATGAAGAACTCTGCGTTTTTTCGGTGACGAACTGTCAGAGAGTACATCTTTTGGCTCAGCACCAGGCTTCAGTCTCCATACTCCATTGAGGGTTCTCTTGATGTCAGTATCATTAAAGTGCACATTGCAAATCTGGGTAGACTTACTGACAAGGAATCCGTCTCGACCATGATCCCTTTTGATTTTTGTGCACCATCGGTCTCGGAGTTTGCGATCAGTGGGAAAGCAGAAAAAATGAAACTGCGACCTTGACAAGTCCTTGTTATAGAATCGATTGCTGCACCCATATGCGGCACATTCAACTCCTCTGGATGGCATGGTGAAACAAAGCACCTGCAAAACAAAAGTATACATGTACATGATTAAAACAAGTAATTCATAAACAGAGCCGTCCCTCAAATCAGTTCTGTATTATTAGCTTGGGATTCACAACACTATTTCATGACATGGGTTAAAGATGTTTTTAATACATGTAGCTAGTTTAACGTTACAAAGAGCAAAGTGAACCTTTTAAAAAATGCTTCCAAAAATTAAGGAAATTATTTTGTCAAACTTCTAGCTGGATATGTGAGTACATACAAATTTGATTTGTTATAATTTATTTACTTAAAGGACATTCCGAAATGCGAATGTGGAATTTTGGGCTATTCTATCACAAGTGTGCCACATACTAAAGGAACACCCTGCGACTTTGTGCCAAATTTTCGGACGCCAATGTTATTATTTTTTTCGGCCCCAATTCTGACACTAAGAAACTCACACAGAGGTTATTAATTTGGTAGAAGTACCAGTTTCAAACAAATGAAGTTCAAGTATTTCAACAAAGACTTTTGGCAAAACTGCCTCCGCAAAACTTGGGGTAGACGGGGCCAGGGTTGAAGCACCACGTTTTAACATGCAAATCGTTAGCATATTTTCACTCAAAATAGCCTGCAATTGTAACAATTTTGCAGCCTGGTTTTTCCTCCATTAAACTTACCTGTGCTTGGCTTCTACCTCAACACGCTCAAATCGTATTTCGTTCTTGTATTTGGGTGTAATCTCACACGAAAGTTGTACTTCGGTCTGTATCGCGCGGTAGCAGACACCATAAGTGTAACGTTCAGTGGAGTTGTTGTGACACAGTGAGCCTCGTTTTCAAACCCGGAAGTGCGCAGATCGACGCTAAACTCGTCGTTTCGGGATTCCTCTATAGCAGAGTTTTAATTTACTTCAGTTCCCCCATCCAGGAAGGTAGTGAATTGCAAATTAGGCCTACGTGTTATTATTTTTTTTAGTGACAATAATACAGAATGTTTTTTTCTGGATGCAGTGAACTCAAAAAACATAGGTTTCCCCCCCCCCCCCCCGTCATTTTCGGTAAATAAGCAGTCAGCTAGACGTCGCGTTATTATGTTTCACGCGAAACATTTCAGGGGTCGATTTCACAAAGCACTGAGATCATCTAAGACAAGTTTTCAATATCGCCACAATGATTTGTGTTCTGACAAAGTTAAGATTAATCTTAACTCTTTGTTACTACTATTATTATCTATTTGGCCATTGATATAAGAAAACAACATAGGCCTACAGGCAGTCAAAATAAACCCTCTGTTATTATGATGCAAGGAAATTCGCCGTTGAAAGCGCCCTCAAGAAGACAAAAATACTGTCAATCTTACGGGAGATTTACAAAATAATCAAGGTTCAAGGTTCATTTATTTTCCACAGTATCAAAAAATGATATAAAAAGTAAGCCCTCTATTTGCTTAAAAGCTACATTTACAATTTCTTATATAAAACTGGAATATTTATGTGATACAGATCACGTATTAAAATGTATTTTTGTAAAACAATCGTGTGTTGGACATTAAAACTTCGTGTAAACCAATTCAGTTAGAAAACAGAGAAATCACACCCTGCCCATTCTCCCCATCGAGAGAGAGGGGGTGGGGGGGGGGAGGGGGAGAGAATTTATAAAAATAAAAATAGAGGGGAGACTACACAAAATGATGAAGGGCCTGGAATTACACAGTGAAGGCGACAGAGGTTATCGCCTCCGATGCCATGGTCTTGACCTTGCCGCCTTGGTGCCCCGCCTTTGTGTCAAATGTTTTCCAAACTTATAAGTTTTTTTATGCAAGTACCCTTTGCAAAATGAAAATGGTCTTGCCCTCTCGAGGATGAAATTCCAGGCCTGCGACGAACTCCCACATTACAAATATTCAGCTTCTAAGTAAACGATCGAGCTTATTAGAATATCCCCGAGCTGTAAAGGGAAGGAATTCAAGCGTGGCAGCAGATTTTGTACAGTTAGTAAAAACGTTGCTACTTTCCCCGCACAAGTTTGTGTCAAATCACAAAAATACACGCACCTTTATTTTGAAAATTTGAAACAAGCAGCAACTAAAAGGTTAAGATTCTACTGTGCGATACCGATACTTAATGATAATTTTAAACCAATGCAAACTTACAGTAGAAGCAATCTTTTCATACTAAGTTAATCAATCTACTCTGTACAATTTACTTATTAATTTCAATAATTATATACAAATTTATTTCGGGTTGAACAAATAAAAATTGACTGCAGCGGGATTTGCAGGCACTCTACCAGCTGAGCCAACTAGCCGTAATGTTGGTAGTCTTGGCCGAAGACGTCAGTGATCGATAGTGGATAGTGTACTGCGCTCGGTTACAACTCGTTATAGCGCGCCCTCTTGTGGCTTGAATTAAACAACTTGACTAGCTCTAGCTAGCTAGCTATAGTAAAGTTGACCATCACTGACGTCGTCGATCACTTATATCTTGGGCCAAGACTATAATGTTGGCGGTCTCCTTATTTTGTCAATATTTTGTTCGGGTGCCAGTCAGAAGCAAAAACTTAGAGGAAAATAGTGATGTTGTTAGACTTGTGAAACTTTTAAAAACTTGTAAACTCGGATTTACTAAAATTTTACCAAAACTTGCATTTACGCTGTATCGATTTTGTCTGTCTGCTTATTAGTGGTACAACTTAATGGTCTCGTCTGTATACGTTTTGTAATCACTGTTAAAATTAATGGCAATAAAAACCTATTGGTCAAAAGCCTACAAAGTATAAAGTATAAAGCATTTTGAGAAACATTTTACTTCGAAGTAATGTGGTTAGGTAAAATGAAATTTGAATCTGAGAAACGTTTGTCAGAAACGCTTCTCAGATTGTGTATTCCTATTGGGGATTATTCTTCCAGCGTGGACATATACGCTCCGGATTTTCGGCGATATCTCAAAAAACGCGACCACCTTTTAAAATGAAATTTTCACAGGTTTGTTTTATTGTATAATAATCTACATTTATATAGGATTGAAACAATCGAACTGTTCCAAAAACCAAATGTATACTTTATCTACTGTAACTTCTCCCTTACACCAAAGGTCAGCAGTGCGATCGCACGGCAACATTTACACAGTGGGAGCTCTGATTCAAATAAAAACTAAACATGATATTTATTGAAGTAGGGTGTACTAGAAGAAAACAAAACTAACAATGAACAAAATTGGGTGTTGCAATTATTTTCACAAAAATGAGCCTCAGAACTTTTTAAATTTCTTTCTTAGGGATTAATGTAGTGTTAGTTTTTTCAGTGCTTTTGTGATGCTCAGAAGTACCAGGTTTATCATCTTTATAACCATCTTTATTACACTGGTCCTGACTATCACCTTCATATTCCTGGTTGTCTTCTCCGCAATCTTCCTGGTCGTCTTCTGCGCCATCTTCCTGGTCGTCTTCTCCGCAATCTTGATCATCACCTTCAGGATCTTGGAAGTCCTCATAATCCTGGTCACCATCACCATATTCATCCTCCTCCTGGTAACTACCCTGGTCATCTAAAGAAACATCATCATCAAACTCCGTTTCCCGTTGAGAGCTGTACTCATCTGGTCCTGAGTGGAAAACATTGTTTGATGCGGTCAGTATATCAGCGGCTGCCTAATGCTGAATGGTGGGACTAGTTGAATATGAAAACAGGTTAGTCAGATCAGGGGAAAAGGCTTTCAGATCACCGGGGCTAAACAAAATTGAAGAGTGAACACAGACAAGAATTTAGTATTAAGAAAACTGGAGAGGAGACAAATGTCGGAACTAGAAGAATTTTGAGTAAATAACTTCGCTGTAAATTTGTTTTCGGACTGAAGGGAGTAAGCCTTTCAAACATACCTGTTTTCTGACGTTTACTTGGTGTTCCACGGTTTGTCACGAATGACGTTCTTTTGGTTGGTCCAAAAAAGGTAGGGTTTTGCCTTCCACTTACAGTGGCTTGATTGTGAACAGAGTTATCTTGATTATGTATAACAGTGGATGGTCCTGTTGGCGCTGATGGGACATTGATGACAATCGGACGAGGCACCCGAGTATTATATTGGGGCTGTTGGCCAGTGCTGGTTGATGGTTGGCGCTTTTTGGCTGGCTGTTGGCCAGTGCTGGTTGATGGAGGGCGCTTTTTGGCTGGCTGTTTGCCAGTGCTGGTTGATGGTTGGCGCTTTTTGGCTGGCTGTTGGCCAGTGCTGGTTGATGGAGGGCGCTTTTTGGCTGGCTGTTGGCCAGTGCTGGTTGATGGAGGGCGCTTTTTGGCTGGCTGTTTGCCAGTGCTGGTTGATGGTTGGCGCTTTTTGGCTGGCTGTTGGCCAGTGCTGGTTGATGGAGGGCGCTTTTTGGCTTGCTGTTGGCCAGTGCTGGTTGATGGAGGGCGCTTTTTGGCTGGCTGTTTGCCAGTGCTGGTTGATGGAGGGCGCTTTTTGGCTTGCTGTTGGCCAGTGCTGGTTGATGGAGGGCGCTTTTTGGCTGGCTGTTTGCCAGTGATGGTTGATGGTTGACGTTTTTTGACTTGCTGTTTGTTCTGAACTGGCCGGGCTGCAGAGCGACTCTTCTTGGCTGAACGTTGTGCTGGTTTATTTGGTCTGGGTTTAGTTTGTCTATGTTGTTTCTGGGTAGGTTTTTTGCGATTGCCAGCTGTATTTAAAAAACATAAATGCACTTGGCTTTTGAGATTTTCTGTTTAAACAAAATTAAATACAAATTGTACAAAGTACCATTAAAAAGAAGTGAAACCTACAATCAAAATGCCATCGAAGTTTATTGATTCTGTATAAAGTATTTTTTTTTGAACTTCTTGTATTTCCTTCTAATTGCCACATACCCATTGTATCCTCAGTTGAACCAAGCAGATCAGTAGTTTTCCTTATGCTCTGCAAGACATGAAAGCAAACAAACATTTAGATAAATTCCTATGAACTTCTTGGATCTTTATTATTAAGCTCATAGCTAGTTTTTCTTATTGACACAATTTCTTTCCATTATAAATTTAAATATATTTGTACCTCTGCCCATCCAAGGATAATCGAGATCTGAAACTAGAGTTTCAGTACCAATTTAATTGTGTTAACTATTTCACAAGGGACCTTGGACAGTGTGAAAATTGTTGTCCTTTCACAAGAGGTACATTTTGTAAACTTTAACAACCATGCTACAATTAGCAAAGGACCCTTGCTAAATTATTGCTCTTATAGTGAAAAGTGACCCTATTTGCAAGAATTAGTATATGGTCCTAACCCTCTAACCCCTGTTTTGTCCCTGCATCACAATTTACCCTCTCCTCTATCCTCGTATATTGCATCAATATATTGTTATTAAAAGGTCAAATTCAGTTTTATAATGCACCCATTTTCCAATAGATAGAGTCCCTAAGATCAGGGGAAAAATTACAAGTCTCTAACCTCACGTTAAAACGGTGTAAAATGCCACTGTGTTTTATACCCATTAGGTGCAATGTTTGTTAAAACCCCAAAACATTCGATGACATCAAATTTTAAATAATGGCCTATACGTTTTTACAGGGATTTTTTATTTTTTCATTCCCGCGGCATTGGATTTGACCTTTTAACAGGCACACAACAATTCCCCTCTGGATTGCTCAGACTCATGTTCGATGGATGTGGCGTTTCACATTTCGCTATGACATTATTCTTTTAAATGACGTGTTTTTTCCCCCGGCGACTTTCATGAGGACTATATGCATTGGAAAACGAGTCACGAAACTAAATTTGACTTTGGAGCCCCTTAGTAACAATAACTACAACCAGCTTTTTATTGGATGTTAAATAATAATCAAGGGTAATATTACTTGTACTTTACCTGTACCGACGAGAAGCCCTGGTAGAATGAGCGCGAACTAAAATTGAATTTAACGGCAACGATATTATTTCTCCGCACGGGAAACCCCCTTTTGTATGTAGACGTAGGCGCGGACGCCCTCTTTCGGTTACAGATTCGGTGGAAATTAAATTACAGCGTTGCAATAATTATGACAGCATGCGTTTCTCAGATTCAAATTTTTGGGGGCATAAAAACTGATATCTTTTTACATAACCACATTACTTTGAAGTGAAATGTTTCTAAAAAGGCTTTATACTATTGAAAGCTACTGTTCTTCTAACCAATGTAAGTTTTTAGGGTCTGTATACGTTTGGTAATGACTCTGAAAAATAATGGCAATGAAAACTTACTTGGTTAGAAGTACAGCAGCTTTCGATAGTTTATAAAGCATTTTAAGAATCGTTTCAATGTGGTTTTGGACAAATATATGAGGTTTTATGCCCCAAAATTTGCTTCTGTCCTGAGCTAGAAACGTTTCTCAGATTTTGTATTCCTATTGGGGAATATTCTTCCTGCATGGACATATTCGTTCTGGATTTTCGGCGATGTCTCAAAAACCGTGACGCGACCACCTTTTGAAGTGAAATTTTCACGATTTATGTATCAGAGCATTTATATAAGATTAAAACAATCGAACGCTTCCAATTTGCGGGAAATAGTTTCCGAAGCGGGCAATGAGGTGGTCCTAATGGAAATAAGCTTTTTCTAGCTTTTTTGTGTTATCCTCGACAATTCCTCAGATTCAAATGTCTTTTCCCTTCTTGTATTTAATTTACTGTTTTTGTCCACTTGTTGTATTTAAAAGAATTCTGTTTTTACTGGTTACAGCGCCCTCAAGAGGTTTGCCAGGCTCATCTTCACATGGAAAATGGCGGCGTCTGGATCGTTTCATTTCTTATTTCACATTTTGGACCGAGGTGTGTTATAAAACACATATGGACTGTCATGATTCGGTCACTAGAGCCATAGAGCAAGGACAGTCCCCCTCGGGCCTGTGAGTGACCAGAAGAGGGACCTACTTCTCTTCCTTCCTCCATGCTGTGACACAGACCCTGACCCTCGCTTCGGGGGATTACTCTACTAGTAGTGACCTCACATTGCCAGTCCATGTGTATATTTATATTTATTAGTTCCCCCAGGAAGGTAGTGAATTGCAAATTAGGCCCACGTATTATTATTTTTTTTAGTGACAATACAGAATTTCTTTTTCTGGATGCAGTGAACTCATTAAGAACATAGGTTCCCCCCGTCAAATAAGCGGGCAGACGTCGCGTTACTTATTTTATTCTAGTTTCACAAAACACTGAGATCATCTAACTAGACGAGCTTTCAATATCGCCACAATGATTTATGTTGTGACACAGTTGTGAAATAGTGGACATTAATACAGAACCAAGTTTGAATTGTGGTGGACGTTTTTAAATGTTGGCACTCACTGGAATTGGGTATTAAAACCCAATGGCATTTTACACCGTTTTAAAGGGTGTGTACAACATTGGTAATTGCCGAAGACATGATGTATCCACATTTGATGTGACCCAACATACATGAAATATTACAAACATGTGAAAGTTTAAGCTCAGTCGGTCTTCGGAGTCATGAGGAAACAGTGAAAATCCCCATTATATGTTTTAACCTATTTTTCAAACTTCAGTTTTTATCCTGCAGGATAAAGAATAATGTTTTACTCATTTCCTAAAGACTCGGGCATTTCAAGCAAAACTATTTCAATTCAAGGGAAGTTTTCCACCATGACCATCTTTATACCATGTAAGTTATGTGCAAATCTGTGAGCATTTATATTTTTAATCTTACCAATGTTGTACACACCCTTTAATGTGAGATAAGAGAGTACTGGAAAATGAGTGCATCACAAATAAACTGAAGTCGACCTTGGAATCCCCCTTTAATTGATTAAAATGCTATAATTATAAATGTGTATGCCCCAAAGTGAAATTTCAAGACGATTTCATCTGAAAAAAACCAATGAGCTCTAACCGGCAGTATTTTTGACCGCGTGAGGGCGTGTGTATACCAATTTCACGTGATGCGAAACAAGTAAAACGAACTGTTTTCCATTGTTACTACTATTATTTTTTATTTGGCCATTGATACAAGAAAACAACATAGGCCTACAGGCAGTTAAAATAAATCCTCTGTAAATTATGATGCAAGGAAATTCGCCATTGAAAGCGCCCTCAAGCAGACAAAAATACTGTCAATCTTACAAGTGATTTACAAAATAATAAAGGTTTCAAGGCTTTTTTTCCACAGTATCAAAAAAATATATAAAAAATAAGCATTCTACTGCTTAAAGGCTACATTTAAAATTTCATATACAAAACTGGAATATTTATGTGGTAAAAATCACGTATTAAAGTGTATTTTTTTTAAACCCTAAGACTAAGAGATACAACAAATTCCATCATAAAACGTTTTGGACATTAAAACCCATATTACAATCAAAAGAATTTGTAAACCAATTCATTTAGAAAACAGAGAAATCACACCCTGCCCATTCTCCCCATCGAGAGAGAGAGAGAAAGAAACTTAAAAGAAATAGAGGGGAGAAGACACAAAACGTTGACAGGCCTGGAATTACACAGAGGTTATCGCCTCCGATGCACTGGTCTTTGCCTTGCCGCCTTGGTGCCCCGCCTTAGTGTCAAAAGTTTTCCAAACTTTAAATTTTCTTTATGCAAGTACCCTTTGCAAAATGAAAATGGTCTTGCCCTCTCGAGGATGAAATTCCAGGCCTGCGATAGCCTTTTATCAAGGCCTTCGTGGTCGTAGAGCCGCGAACCCAAGCGACTGGAAGGGCGCGTGGTCTCCCGTTCCAGTCGCCCCGCTGTTGACAAAGCTGTCCAAGCCTCGATGGCCTTGACAAAAGGCTAGGCCTGCGACGAACTCCAACATTACTTATATTCAGCTTCTAAGTAAACGATCGAGCTTATTAGAATATCCCCGAGCTGTAAAGGGAAGGAATTCCAGCGTGACATCAAATTTTGTCAATTATCAATCACCACATCCAATTCTGTAGTAATCTCATTGACTCAGCGTCAACCCATCACCAAACCATAAGAGCACATATACTGTACAGTTAGTAAAAACTTTGCTACTTCCCCCCCCCCCCCCACAAGTTTGTATCAAAATACTGATACTTAATGATGATTTTTAAACCAATGCAAACTTACTGAAGCAATCTTTTCATACTAAGTTAAAAATCAATCTACTCTATACAATTTACTTATTAATTTAAAAAAAAAATTATATAAAATTAATTTTGGGTTGAACAAATAAAAATTGACTGCAGCGGGATTTGCCAGCACTCTTCTAGTCTTGGCCCTTAGAAAATAATAATTAAGGTTTTAGGCCTATCTATACAGTGGATGTCGATCCAGTGAGATAACCATCTTTTCCTTTTCGTTTATGTTGTTCAAATGTTATTAAATATTTAAAATAAGAGAGATTTCTTCATAAGGTTTTGTGAGTTTGAGATAAGAACAATTTCTATAAACACTGCTGCTTCAAATGCGTAGATCAGTATCTTGCGGCCGCCACTTATTATCAAAATTCAGGAGTGATTTCAGCTCCCAACGTAAGAAACTCTTTCAATAACAATCCACAAGGAGGTCCAATAAATTTGCAGCAATTCTGTCGGAGCATAACCTCTACACCCACCCACACCCTCAAAAAAGTATAAAATAAATGCCTTTAAGACTCAAATGTTATCAAAAATTACAAATGAATATACTGAACCGCAATGCAAATCTACTTTTAACACAATGGCTCCGCACCTCCGTATTTGAAAGCTTTAAAACTTCAAAAGCTTAAAAACCAAACCAAACCAAACCAAACCTAACCAAAACAAACTAAAACAAACTAAAACAAACTAAACCAACAAATTCTACTTAGTTATTCAAAAAAGTTGTCGCCAGTTCTTCGTAATTGTTGTATTTGTGAATACCATCAAAAACTAAGATAGCGATTTTTTGACTCCGTCATAATCACTTAGCATCCTTTATGCTTAAATAATCTGATAAAATTAAAGAGTTATTCTAAAAGCTTTGTCACACAAAGTCCTCTCAGCAGTTAACAGTACACCTTCTCTAAAATAAAACGAAAAACATAAAATTGCTTAGCACTATTATCCTATAAGTCAAAAGTATAATTTAAACGCTTTAAAACAAGAACAAATTTAAACGAAGACAAACAAAAAGTTTCAAACCATAATATTGCTCTCTGGTCGATAGCCTAACAAGTAACAGTTATTTCAAAGTGCCAGGAGTGCTTTACAGTTGCTCTAATCTCTAACAACAAACTTTAGTTTTTTAAAGTGTTCATTAAAGTTATAAAAACAAAAGGAAAACAATATACAAGTCCAAAAAATGATCTTTCTGACGGACTTTTACATCCACCGTACCGTGTTTGCAAAGTCTTCGTGGAAGAATAAACTTCGGTCCGTCCGAGAATCATACGAATACTTTAAGATTTCGTACAATAATCTTTCGGAACAAAAATACAACTAGAACTCTGTGCATCAGTCCTGTCATCGATCTGTGCAACAATGATTCAAACAATATCCATTTGCCAGTAGTTACTCTTTAAGACACTTGTGAATTCAGATCGGAATGTCACATACGGCTCACTTGAATAACACTTAGGTATTTCTAACACACAACCACATGTGTGTGATGTTGGGCAACGGACAAGTGAGGCTGTGAATCTGACAGTTATGGTGTTTTTTACCATCAAGTCTGAACCTGTGCAGAAGCGCACAAATCGCCCAAGGAGATCAAAATCCATGTCTTGTATAAACTCCTGTAGAAACGAAGCCAGACTACTTTCATCTGCACTCATGTCTTGCGGAAGATCGAGTGTCTTCAAGACTTTTCGTGTTGTCGGACGAAGTTTTGTATACAGCTTGAGAATCTGCTCCCAGGTCAGGTTGAGGGGTTTCAGCACAGGGCTCCAGCATTCAGCAACAAACAATGGTTTCTGAATAAGCTCTTTGTGCGCAATATCAGTTAGGATTCCTTTTAGTGTGGAATCTGTGACCAATTTTTTGCATTTCAAATGGTCCATTACTTCAAAAAATTCATCTTCATCGACACTAGAGATTCCATTCTCCATAGCTTCTTTCAGTGTATCCATGTGCATTTCTGGAATATATTTCAAAAGTACATCAATGTATTGTGACTCATCAGAACGTCCAAATAGGGCCTGTTGCAAAAATGGAGGGGCGAGCCTGACTGGAAGGATATTTTCTTGCGTGAACCCAATTGTAATGACTGCTGCTACTGCCTCCCACTTCACTTTCGTCATATCATGCCTCAAGACAGGCACAACGTACGTCTTTCCAGTGGTATATTGCAAATAAAAATTTTCATAAAACTCCGTGAGAGCATCCCTCATGACCCCGCCATTATCTTCTCCAACTTCGGTGGTACCGTCAGTTTTGATCATTTTTATCTCGAACGTCGTTGCCTGATAATCCTGAAACTTGTGCTCTGTAAAGAAGGTAATTAAATCTGCACAAACTGATCCTCGATGTACCTGTATCTCCACCACCATTGGCTCTGTGTCATTCAGATCATTGTTTTCATTTGGTTCAAAGCGTATATTTTCTGGATCAAACTTGTCAGCCATTCTTGCCAAAAGATCCTCCTCAAGAAGCTCTGCGGGTATCTCTGTAGAGGTATGAGGATACAATATTATAAAATATTTGATCATGACGACACTGAACAAGCTATAAGTCTGTGTACATGGCCGCAATCTTCACTTGTACACATGTTATACCCATTTAATACTCTGAACATTTTAACTTAAGGGCCTATACAGAAATACACTTGAAAACTAAAGCTATCTTTTCAAAATAAGAACCTTGACGAACGGAAAGTGGCGGCCGCAACTTACTAAGTAGCGGCCGCAACTTACTAAGTAGCGGCTGCAAGATAATAAGTGGCGGCCGCAAGATAATTGAGTGGCGACCGCAAGATACTAAGAAGCGGCCGCAAGATATAAGTGGCGGCGCTGTGAACTGAAATACATCTCATTCAGTGAAACATAATGCACGGTGTCAAGTGGCACCAATGGGGGCTTCATAAAAAAAGTGATGTTGTTCGACTTGTGATATTTTCAAAAACTTGTAAACTCGGATTTACTGAAATTTGCATTTACACTGTATCATTTTTTTTTCTGTCTGCTAACAACACATGTCTTTTCCAACAGGGTCTGTATACGTTTACTAATCACTCTTAAAATTAATGGAAATAAAAATCTATTGGTCAAAAACCTACATCAGCTTACACAAGTGTAAAAAATTTCACTTCGAAGTAATGTGGTTATTTATTAGGTAAAAAGATATCAAATTTTATGCTCCAAAATTTGGATCTGAGAAACGTTTGTCAGAAACGCTTCTCAGATTGTGTTCATATTGGGGATTATTCTCCCTGCGTGGACATCGCTTCGGATTTTCACAGGTCAGTTTTATTGTCTACATTTATATAGGATTGAAACAATCGAACTGTTCCAAAAACCAAATGTATACTTTGCCTCTAAACCAGCTATAATCTACTGTAACTTCTCCGTTATACCAAACGCAGTGCGGTCGTTTACGGCAACATTTACATAGTGTGATCTCTGGTTCAATTAAAAACTAAATGATATTTATTGAAGTACGTGTACTATAGAAGAAGAAAAATAACATTGAACAAAATTGGGTGTTGCGATTATTTTCACAAAAATGAGCCTCAGAACTTTTTAAATTTCTTTCTTAGGGATTAATGTAGTGTTAGTTTTCTCAGAAGTACCAGGTTTATCATCTTTATAACCATCCTTATTACACTGGTCCTGACTATCACCTTCATATTCCTGGTCGCCTTCTCCGCAATCTTCCTGGTCGTCTTCTCCGCAATCTTCCTGGTCGTCTTCTGCGCCATCTTCCTGGTCGTCTTCTGCGCCATCTTCCTGGTCGTCTTCTCCGCAATCGTCCTGGTCGTCTTCCCCGCAATCTTCCTGGTCGCCTTCACCGCAATCTTCCTGGTCGTCTTCCTCGCAATCTTCCTGGTCGTCTTCTCCGCAATCTTCCTGGTCGTCTTCTGCGCCATCTTCCTGGTCATCTTCTGCGCCATCTTCCTGTTCGTCTTCTCCGCAATCTTGATCATCACCTTCAGGATCTTGGAAGTCCTCATAATCCTGGTCACCATCACTATCTTCATCCTCCTCCTCCCAACTACCCTGATCATCTGAAGAAACATCGTCATAAAACTCCGTTTCCTGTGGGGAGCTGTACTCATCTGGTCCTTAGTGGAAAACATTGTTTGATGCGGTTAGTACATCAGCCTAATGCTGTAAGGTGCTTATGGTGGGAGTAATTGAATATGAAAACAGGTTAGTCAGATCAGGGGAAAGGCTCTCAGATCAAGCAGAATTTAGTATTAAGAAAAGACGAGAGGAGACAATGTGCTGTAATTTGTCCTCTTCCGATATTTCTCCGCCAGCTTAAAGCCGTCTGTTTAAATCCTGTTTAAATCCTGTCTAATATTGTTTTTATTTAATCCCTCCGGTTTGACCCGGGAGCATGCGTGTGTGGGAACTTGATCTTCTCCCCTTCCCTCTTATTGTCAAGTTTATAGTCTCCAGTTTTCCTGTTTTACTATGTGTGGGACAACATGCTTCCGAGCATCAGTAATTTAGTTTACTTTTGTTGTCCCTGACCCACATAGTATTGTTTGGTCCTTTTGTCGAGTAGTTTTCTTGTGTCCTTCCTCAGATTAACTTCTTATACGCGCATGCTCCCCTCATAGGCTCATTTTCATTGTTCTCTCTATTTGCCCTCACGTCATCAGAATTGTTTACTTATTTATTTACTTATTTGTTTATTTGTTCAGTTATTTATTTATTTGTTTATTTACTTATTTTATTTTATTTTATTTTATTTTATATTATTTTGTTTGTTTGTTTATTTATTTATTTATTTATTTATTTATTTATTTATTTATTTATTGGTTTAATTCCTTTTTAATTTATTGACTGATTGATTGATTGATTGATTGATTGATTTATTTATTTGTTTTTCATTTCATTTTTATTTTTTATTTTTTTCTCATAATGTTTTGTTGCTTTGTCGTTTCTGTTTTGGGTTTTTTTCCCCTCCGTTATTGCATGGTACTGTATTTTCTGTACTTGTACTGTTGAGGTCGAATAAATAATAATAATAAAAAAAAGAATTTTGAGTAAAATAACTTCACTGTTAATTTGTTTTCGGACTGAATGTACCCCATTCAGTCCGAAAACAAATTAACAGTGAAGTTATTTTACTCAAAATTCTTTTTTTCAAACACACCTGTTTTCTGACGTTTACTTGGTGTTTCACGTTTTGGCACGAATGACGTTCTTTTGGTTGTTCCAATAAAGGTAGGGTTTTGCCTTCCACTTACATTGGCTTTATTGTGAACAGAGTTATCTTGATTATGTATAACAGTGGATGGTACTGCTGGGGCACTGATGACTATCGGACGAGTCACCCGATTATATTGGGGCATCTGACTGTAAGAGCCTCCTGCTAAGTTGCACTCTTTTCCTGCAGCAGTTGATGGTTTGCGCTTTTTGCCAGCAGTGCTGGTTGATGGTTTGCGCTTTTTGCCAGCAGTGCTGGTTGATGGTTTGCGCTTTTTGCCAGCAGTGCTGGTTGATGGTTTGCGCTTTTTGCCAGCAGTGCTGGTTGATGGTTTGCGCTTTTTGCCAGCAGAGCTGGTTGATGGTCGGCGCTTTTTGGCAGCAGTGCTGGTTGATGGTTTGCGCTTTTTGCCAGCAGTGCTGGTTGATGGTTTGCGCTTTTTGCCAGCAGTGCTGGTTGATGGTCGGCGCTTTTTGGCAGCAGTGCTGGTTGATGGTTTGCGCTTTTTGCCAGCAGTGCTGGTTGATGGTTTGCGCTTTTTGCCAGCAGTGCTGGTTGATGGTTTGCGCTTTTTGCCAGCAGAGCTGGTTGATGGTCGGCGCTTTTTGGCAGCAGTGCTGGTTGATGGTTTGCGCTTTTTGCCAGCAGTGCTGGTTGATGGTTTGCGCTTTTTGCCAGCAGTGCTGGTTGATGGTTTGCGCTTTTTGGCAGCAGTGCTGGTTGATGGTTTGCGCTTTTTGCCAGCAGTGCTGGTTGATGGTCGGCGCTTTTTGCCAGCAGTGCTGGTTAATGGTTTGCGCTTTTTGCCAGCAGTGCTGGTTGATGGTCGGCGCTTTTTGCGCATTTTGGCTGGCCGTTTGGCAGCAGTGCTGGGGCCTTTCTCAAACCTCGGCTTGGGCTGCTTCAGGCTCCTTCTGATGTTCGAACCACTGCGTGCAAATACACGCTGTAGCAACAGACCCAAAGCCGAGGTTTGAGGAAGGCCCCTGATTGATGGTCGGCGCTTTTTGGCTGGCTTTTTGCCAGCAGTGCTGGTTGATTGTCGGCGCTTTTTGGCTGGCCGTTTGCAAGTGTTGGTTGATGGTTGACGCTTTTTGGGTGGCTTTTTGTCACTGCTGGCTGCTGGTCGGCGTTTTTTGGCTGGCTGTTTGCTTCGACTGGCTGAATGGGAAACTCGACGGGCTGCAGAGTGACTCCTCTTGGCTGAACGTTGTGCCGTTCTATTTGGTCTGCGTTTAGTTTGTTGTCTAGGTCGTTTCTGAGTAGGTTTTTTGCGATTGCCAGCTGTATTTAAAAAACATAAATGCACTTGGCTTTTGAGATTTTCTGTTAAAAATTAAATAGGCCTACAAAATGTACAAAGTACTATTAAAAAGAAGTGAAACCTACAATCAAAATGCCATCGAAATTTATTGATTCTGACAGTGTACTGTATAATATTTTCTTTTTAGAAGTTCAATATTTCCTTCAAATTGCTACATGTAGCCATTGTTGAACCAAGCAGATCAGCAGTTTTCCTTATGCTCTGCAAGACATGAAAGCAAACAAACATTAGATAAATTCCTATGAACTTCTTGTATCTTTATAACTAAGCTCATGTAACTAGTTTTTCTTATTCATTCAATTTCTTTCCATTTCATTTGAATATAAATTATTTGCACCTCCTGCCCATCCAAGGATAATCGAGATCTGAAACTAGAGTTTCAGCACCAATTTAATTGTCTTAACCATTTCACAAGGGACCTTGAACAGTGTGAAAATTGTTGTCCTTTCACAAGAGGTACATTTTGTAAACGTTAACAACCTTGCTACAATTTAGCAAAGGACCCTTGCTTAAATGCTCTCGTGTGGAAGGTGACCTATAGTGAAAAGTGACCCTATTTGCAAGAATTAGTCAATGGTCCTAACCCTCTGACCCCTGTCCCTGTAAGTTTGTCCCTGCATCACAATTTACCCTCTCCTCTATCCCCGTATAATTGCATTATTATTTTATTATTATTATTTATTCGGCCAAATAATATGCAACAATCAAACAGACATACATGAGAGTGAACGGATAATTCAATGTAGAATAGGAACGGTATTAGGATGTCTAAATGTACAGACTGAAATTAATGAATGAATTTAAAGATTAAAAAGTCCAAGTAACATTATAATAAAGCAGCAATTGAGCAATTGAATGTTAAAGGGAACATTAATCGTAAAGGCCAGACAGAAACATCCCAAAACAAACAAATCATTCTAAGATGGCCAGGATTAATAAAAGCGAACCTAATCACTATGACTCGAGAGCCTATTAATCCAATCTTAAGAATAAGATGGAACACTTATTGAATAAAAACTAAAAATCTGCAAAAACTAAAAGGCTAATATATATATTGTTATTAGAAAAAGGCTCCAAGGTCAAATTCAGTTTTATAATGCACCCATTTTCCAATAGATAGAGTCCCTAAGATCAGGGGAAAAATTACAAGTCTCTAACCTCACGTTAAAACGGTGTAAAATGCCACTGTGTCTTATACCCATTAGGTGCAATTTTTGTTAAAACCCCCCCAAAAAGTCTATTACGTTTTTGTACAGGAATTTCTTTTTTCATTCCCGAATTCCGGGATCAAATTCAATCTAAACGGCATTGGATTTGACCTTTTGACTGGCCAAAAAAAAATTCCCCTCCGGATTATACAGACCCATTTATTTGTCATGTTCGATGATTATTTTGTGCCATATACTCTTTAAATATCTGGTAAGATGATAATTATGTAAACATGGGCCTAAATTGTTATTAGAAAAATAAAAATAAATAATAAAATAGGCCCTAGGCCCCTTGTTGCCTAAATATAGGTCGAAATGATGGTTCTAAATTTTAACACAATTTTTGTTTACGAAGCAACATCAATGTATTTCTTTTTTCCCTGAATATGTGCAATTTAAATTTAAAAGAACAATGCAATTCCTATTCCAGATTTCATTACCTACTGAGTAAGTGCAGTTTTGTGTACGAGTGGAACAAAACTTTTAAAATGAATCCCTTAGGTCAACACGGCCCATGGCCTAGATGTGACGTTTCACATTTCGCTATGACATTTTTTAGAATGACAAATGTAATTTTTTCCTGACTTTCATGAGGACTCTATCCATTGAAAAATGAGTGCATCACAAAACTAAGTTTGACTTTGGAGCCCCCTTTTAACAATAAATTTACAGCCAGCTTTTAACGGATGTGTTAAATGAGCATCAGAGGTTAATAATATTATACTTGTGTTTTACCTGTACCGACGAGTAGCTACAGCCCCGGTAGAATGAGCGCGAAATAAAATATAATTTAACGGCAATGATAATATTTCTCCGCACGGGAAACTCCCCTTTTTATGTTGACGTTGGCACACTCCCGATACGCCCTCTTTCGGTTACAGATATTGGAAATTAAATCGCAGCGTTGCAATGGTAGACACCGATATATTTATGACAGCAACGTTTCTTAGATTCAAATTTTGGGGCATAAAAACTGATATCTTTTTACATAATCACATTACTTCGAAGTGAAATGTTTCTCAAAATGCTTTAAAGGCACTGAACACGTTTGGTAATTACTCAAAATATATATTAGCATAAAAACTTACTTGGTATTAACCAGCAACGGAGAGCTGTTGATAGTATAAAACATTGTGAGAAACCACTCCCTCTGAATTAACGCAGTTTTTGAGAAAGAGGTAACTTCTCACTAAAATAATAAAAGACTTCATGCATGAAGCCTTTTATTAGCATCTGAAAGCACACAAAATTGTGCAACAAGGGTGTTTTTTCTTTCTTTATTTTCTTGCAACTTCGATGACCGATTCAGCTCAAATTTTCACAGGGTTGTTATTTTATGCATATGTTGGGATACACCGAGTGACAATACTGGTCTTTGATAATTACCAAACATGTTCAGTGCCTTTAAACTATTGAAAGGTACTGTTCTTATGTTCTAACCAATCTAACCAATATAAGTTTATTCATTTACAAATTGAACACCATACCTGTCATTTAAAAATGGTTATAAATTATGAATGCATCTGATGTGTACAAACATAATCGAGTGGCGTAAGGCACTGATGTCCGTGCCCCCCTCCCTCCCACCATTTGAAATATATAAGCTTTAATGTGATGATGTCAATGTTTTTAAAACTACATTAACATTTACAAGCAGACAGTGCTTTGTTTTTGCCGTCGATCACGTCAAACTATCCTATAAAAGGCATAACAATAGATCTTAAAAGGGCCTTGTTTAACGGGATGGTATACAGTGATTCTCATCAAGTAAGTTTTTATGGTCATACATTTTTTGAGTAATAGACCAATCCATTAAGCCCCGCCTCCTTACGAGTTGACCAATCACAGCCACGAAACCCGATCACCATTAGAGCAAAGATCACCAAACGGCTCAAATGGTGATCAGATTTCGCGGCTGTGATTGGTCAATGAGAAATGGGCGGGGCTTAATGGATCGGTGTATTACCAAAGGTATACCCTCCCATTCAGACTCATGACTCTTCTTCAGCCAAGTGTTGGAACTTAGGGTTGCACCCCACTAAATCAACTCTCATGATTGGTTATAGTAGGAATTGCTAAATATTCAAAAAGACATAACAAATACTTAGAAGTCTCACAGCTTTTCACAGTAAAGAGACAATTATTAAATGACTCTTGAACTTTTATTATCTGCTCAATTTCATAAATGGGGAATCCCTGGGCCTGTCGAGTTATTCCCCCTCCAAATAAAAACACCCCTGCACCGGTGTAATGTCCGAGCATCAATCTTGAAAAAGGGTCCCTACACCTCTCGGCAAATAGGACCATTTATTTCAGGACCTACGTCATCCAAAACACCTCAAGTTGGAAGTCAACAACCCCCAGGTCACAATCAGGCACAATGTTTACACTGTATCCTTTTTATTGGGCTCTCAAATCTGTGTAACAGAGAATATTTTGAGGGCCTACAAAATATTAATGAGGACGGCAGTCTGTTTTCTCCCTATTGGGTGGAGTGCACACTTGGAACATCCAGATAGCTGTCCCTGTTCAGTCATTTTCACCTTAATTCTATGTGACGACTAGGTGGAGAATCTAGGTTAATTCAGGTCACTTCATGAGAATGAATACCTACTTAATATTTAAACTATACTCTCTTTAATAATATGCAGTCTTCTAAAGTTTTAAAATAGTCCATCTTATTTACATCCTATTTACAACAATGTAACTTACAGGCAGGGTATACTTTTGGCAATTGTCAAAGACTATCCTTACTTGGTGTTTCCCAACATATGCATAAAATAACAAACCTGTACAAATTTGGGTTCAATTCGTTTAATATCGAAGTTGCAAGAAAATAATGAACGAAAAACCTCACTTGTTGCATAGAATTGTGTGCTTTCAGGTGCCCGCAACAGGCTTCATGCCTGAAGCCTTTCTCAGATTCAAATCTTTGGGTGAAAAAAATTACCCCTTTCTCTAAAACTACATTCCTCAAAGGGAGTCTTTTCTAACAATGTTTTATAACATCAACAGCTCTCCAGTGCTCTTTACCGCAAGTCCTTATGGTCAATAACTTGTGTAATTACCAAAAGCACACTCCGCCTTTAAAACCCAAACAAAAAACATACAATGCTCATCTCATTGAACTGTGAATTTGTTAATCTCAGTGGAAGAAACTAACAGCGTTTATATCTTTGTCAAGATTTCATACAGCACTGCATCCATTTTCTGTTAAGGTGGTTCACACAACCATTAATACAGTTTGGTTTTCTTGGATGGGGGGCTATCTTGTTCTGTTTCAACCTCGACTTTCACTTCTGGATTTGCCTTGCTCAACCAAGCTGTCATTGCTGTATGTTTCCGTGGCGATGACCTCAGTTTCAATATTGGCGACCCTTGTTTGACTGGAGATGTGGTTTCTTGCTGTGTTTCTTGTTTGCTGGATGTCTCTTTTTTTGGAGTGGAACCCTTGGTTAGCCAAGAACTCATCAGTTTACTGCTAGCAGTCTCCTTCACTGGTTTACTGCCAAAGAAAAAAGTTTCAATAAGTAACCATGTTATTTTTGTTTAAAGACAATTTGAATTTGTCCGTTTGCTAAGGCTGCTTGTTTGTTCGTTTGTTTTTTGCTTGTTTGTTTGTTCTGGGGGTGTTGTGTACTTGTTTGTGTGTCAAGTCTGTTTTTTGTGGGTATCAGTTTACTTGTTTTTCTGTACCTTACAAGTTTGTGTCATGTTTATTGTGTAATTGTAATTTCAACTTCTATATACGTATACATATTTATTTGTTTTTAAATGGTACCTGTAAATGGCGCATGTCTGCTGTTGAATATATCAAATAAATACAAAGAACTGATAATTAAAAAAAAACATACAAAGGGTAAAATTATAGTTAATTTTGTACCACACTATAAGATAACATACTCAAGGTTGATTGGTATTATGCAGTCAGACTCCTTGTATCTTGAGTTGTTGACTTTCGTTGACACAGGGTGAGAGGTCAAGCTAGCCTCTGCATTGATGAGCTTCAGCGCCTGAGGTTGAAAAATGAAACAAAACAAATTATTACAAATTCATCAATTCTGCAACTGTGTTTCATCTTCCAACTACACTTATTTCTACTGCAGGTTGAATGCTTCATCAAGCATCATAAGGCTCTATATATCTTGGTTTCTTTAACCAGAAACTGAGTTAGGGGGTCTCCAAAATCAAATTTAGTTTTGTGAAGCACATTCCAATTGATAGAGTCCTCATGAAAGTGGGGTTAAAAATTCTAACTTCACACGTTAAAACGGCGAATCATGTCATTTTATTCGAAACTCTTTCGGTGTGAAATTTTGAAACATGATGTCATCGGACAGCAAAAACAAATATGTGTGTACATTCCAAAGAGGAATTTTTGCTCAAGTCAAAGGGTCAAATTTAATGCTGTTTTGATGGAATATCAAAATTCAGGAATGAACTCAACATTCTTTGTAGAAACCTGTAGAGACCATGTATTTAAAATGTGATGTCATGAAATTTTTGGGGATGTTGACAAAAAATTGCACTTTAAGGGTACCAAACACAGTGGCATTTTACATAATTTTAAGGTGGGGTAAGAGACTAGTAATTTGTTTTCCCATTTCATAAAAACTCTAAAATGAGTGGATCACAAAACTGAATTTAACCTTGGAGCCCCTCTTTAAGTAATAATAATAATACGCAGTTCTTATATAGCGCTTTATCTACTCCCGATGGGCGTCTCAAAGCGCTCAGTATTTTTTCCTGCAAGGTATGTGGAGTTACGTGTTGAAGTATGAGACCTATTCCTTTGCATAGCACCATGTAATGGTTTACAAGGTGCTGTGGTGCAATATGCAGCCTATCAAACCAGGAACACCGGGGCGAACCCCTTCTCTTTACGATAAGTGCACTGGGTTCTTTTACCTGCATTACACAACACACGGGGCCAACGGCTTTACATCCCATCCGAAGGACGAAGCAATAATGGTTAAGAGTCTTGTTTAAGGACACAAGTGTCACGACCGGGACTCGAACCCACACCCTGCTGATAAGAAACTCCAGAGCTTGAGTTCGGTGTTCTTATCTGCTCGGCCATGACACGCCATAAGTCAGATCATGTCATGTCTTTGACTCACTTTCTGTATCGGTACAGTGCCGTAATCTAGCCAGGCTTTTACAGCCTCGTCCCCATCCAGTATAGCTGGCATCCTATGATGTAACCAACTCATGGATTGTGATGAAGCTAGGGTGATGACGGTGTAGGAATACAGTGGTTCGCCTCCCTAAGAAGAACATCAAAAACAAATTATGTTATTAATAATTAAGGCAGTTATAGGGTGTTCCCACACACATACACAAGCAGTGTCTACAACTGATTGGGCATTTTATTTCATTTTATTTCATTTATTAATTCTGGTTGTGAAGCCAAGGACTCTCAGAAAAGCGAACTTAATCAATAACTAGCAAAGAACCCATTGGAGAGAAGACAATGAAGGAAGTTTCAGTTTTATGACTGAAAACCCAATCCACATAGTGCCCTTGGTGGGATTCGAACTGGGGTCCCAGAGGTGGAAGGCGTGGCAAGATACCACTTCACCAACCTGACTGACATGCAAGATAGGCATGGCACTCATCTCCCAACACTCCTGGACAATTACACCCAACGTACAGAACCCTATCGTGGAGGTGGAGCACTTATGCCAACCTACCAACAGCAACTTTCTGATGACCTGAGGATGGTTGGTATTAGATTGAAAGAGCTTCACCAAGCCACTCCAAATGCCGACCAGTGGAAATGAACGATTAATATGTAGCCAGTGAGCATCACCCATGTGCTGCATGCGCACGGACGTCACCATGATGATAATGGTACCACAATGCTTTACACACAGCAATAATAAACAGAATCAGAGCAGCAGGTCTCATCCTCCTGTATATTTCATGATCAGTTATTGTAAAAAAAAAAAAAAAATCACAAAAACTAATCTGTATTTTTGTAAGATGGGTTCATCTTTTTTAAGAGTACACAAAACCACGGAATATTTTGAGGTAAATATTGGTGAATGTTTGAAAAACAATTCGGAGGGGATGAAAGGATACTAACCTGAGGTGGGTACCAACGGTCAAACAGCCCAGCCATCGTTATAAGCCGATGACCTTTCCACTCCGACTCTTCCGTGACCTCTTCCTCCGGGAGGAAATCGGGTTGTTCTGGTTCCGATTCTGATTGAGAGGTTTTTGAGGCGAGGTTCTCTATCGGCGTATCTTGAGGGAAATATATGAAGTAAGGTTGCTTCTTGCCATCCTTGGATGTCAGCCATTCATAATATCTAGAGACGGAAACAATTTTTTTTTTTTCATTAGTAAACCATGAACACCAAAAGAACAAAAAATCAAAACAACAGACAAAACAACAGTATTGTGTACTGAACAAAAACAAACCAGTGATTGACACTATCCCAGAGTTTTGGAAATGAGTTGTTTTAATATCTAGTAATATCTAGCAATTCTTTGTTTTTTTAACAGTCAATATACCAATGAAAACTTTTTAATATTATGAATAAAAAAAAATAAAAATACCCATCAACCAAGACGACACATCTCTGTCCTTTTTCTGCCAGTTGACTAAAGGTGCGTTTCTGCATCATGCCTTCTCGCCTGCAATTATTCATCTTGTAAGAAAGGCTCATATGGTCACCTACTTTATGCCAAGAAGGGATAAGACCCCATTGCATTGGGGCGAGTTGACGATCATCAGATGCAGCCTCACTGTCAAAATGCTTTGCAGAGACAAGCACAGGCCTGTAAGAAATTAAAGTATTTGTTATAGACCATGTGACCTGTGACATCACATGTTTACAAAAGAGCCACAGAGCCTGACTTCCTGCAGGCACAGATTGTACACAGCTCAATGGAAGAATACAATCAATCTAATTGTTTTATGGAGATTGCACTAGCTGATTTTTCTCAACTTTTGATTTGAAGAAAGGGGGGACATCTCAAAAGCTGTACAGCTGTCGCTTTTGTAACTCTTAAATTTATGTAATTTATGTACACACATGTAAGCCACGCTTCAAAAGACTAAGTACACCTAAAACCGCTGGGATGGTGGAGGGTTACAATTATCACACCTACAGTAAAGTATGCTGTTGCAGGCATGGAATTAGGCCATGGCCTCTGTTGCCCCTAGTCTTGACCTTGATGCCCCTTCAAAAGTTTCCCATAGACTTTACGATCCAATGGAAGTGCCCTTCGCAAAATGAAAATGGCCTTGCCCTTTCAAAGATGAAACTCCAGGCCTGAGTATGGTCTGTGCAGTTCCTCTATAGGAAATATTTTTTTCAGGATCTTTCTATTAAGTATGACTCTGAACTTGATAATCAAGTTCTAAACAGCTACTTACGAAACACCGGTTGGAGTCAAATTGAAGGATGGATAATATTTTCGCCTGAGAACTAGGCCCCCTTTTGGCTGCTGTTTGTCAGTTTGTGTCCCTCGTTGTTTGCCATTGGTGGCACCTGTATTGCCTTGTTTACCAGATGAGCTACTTGGATCATTCCATCTTGGTCGTACTCTTCTACCTTGCCTATTGGTATAAGTACAGGCTCTTCGAGTCTGGTCAGGATCAAGTGTGCTGCAAGACATAAATAGTTAGATGTTTTACTCATCAACAACCATTTTCCCATTTCGATATCATGGTCCAGCAAAGGCATGAAGGAAAAAACAAAAAAAGACTGCGGCCATTAAACAAACTGCATTTTAATGAAATGCTTTAATATAAATGTCCATAATAATTTAAATAATGTACCATATCACCAATTATTATTACAAATCAAACTTTGCAGAAAAAATTAAAAATGAGCTGACAAACCAACAAATACCACCAAAACTATTTTTGAGACTTTTCATAAGATTACACCAGTAGTGCGCATACTCCTAGAACTATGAGGTTCGATCCGGAGTGGAGACGATAGCGGATTGAACCTCATAGTTCTAGGAGTAGAGTGCGCAGATTTTTGAGTTAATGTGCTCTCCACAAATGAGCTACAGTAAGTGACAACTGGGGGAAAAATCTCGGCCCCAAAAAAACAATCACTATCTTCCTATTCCTACCTCCATGCTCTTACCATAGAGCAAGGCCCCTCCCCATATTGTCCATATCATAGAAATTATGTCAAGTTAATCACAGCACAAGGGATATATTTTTTTTTTAATTACTAAAAACTATTATTATTAAATTTATTGAAATATTAAAGTTTAAACTAAAGGCCTTCAATAACAATTTAGTAACATTGTAACAATCAACGATATCCTTCAAGATGTTGAAAAGCTTTGAAAAAATGGGTTCGTGTCATTTCATGATTTACTGTTAGTGTTAGTTTAGTAGTTTACTCGTGTTAGTGTTAAAAGTTACATACAAACGAGTGATAGCTGGATAGTGAAATGAGTGTGTGATTTAACCGAATTAAATGTATTTCTTGAAAATCTTACCAAGCTGTCCTACCGCACATTTTTAGACGGTTAACTTGGAGTTTTGCAGATCATGAAGCACTCGGCTGTCTACACCGTCATCATTCAATGCTCACCGCATTTATAACTGTTCCTCAGTTCTGCAAACAGCTCGACTACTAGTGTTACCACGAGCAAGGACACACTACTATAAAGCGTGCACGGACTTGCCCATCATAACAATACAACACCTATTTTTAGAAACGAATTTCGTTTTAAATGGTAACCGTTCCACATCAATGGATTGCTTACAGTAATACAGGGATACCAGGAACCATGGTTTCCCCCGACGTTTTATAAACTAGAGAGGGCGCTCTTTCAAAGAACCGTAAAAATAAATTTCTTTCAATATATAAATGCCACTCTGGTGTCATAGGGAAATATGTCCCCGGAGACTGTTCCCCATGGAAAATTAACATGGGCTGGAGAAGGTTGATTCAAAAGAGAGCGCTATCAGAAGAATGTACACAGTTTGCCGTATTGGGAAGGGGTGGGGGCAGGGACCGGCGACAGAATCTCCAGGGCAGGGGGGCAGAATCTTCTGCCACGCCCAGACAACGGAGTATTATCCATACTGACGTTTCAACTACCTTATCAAACTTCTCTAAATTTGACAATTTTGTCAAAAAGTGCATTTATTTTGTCGGTGCTGTCATGGATGCAATGTATTATACATTAACATTGTCGACTCAAACATGTCAAATGGTTATTTGTGCTAAATCAATTTATTTATTAAATAAAAAGATCGAGTTATAACTTTTAATTAAATATCTTGTTCCTTACCACCCGAGAACTGAACCTAGCGTGCGCGGCGGCCAGTCATCCATGGCCCTTACACATAAAGATATTTCCGAGTCCCCTTTTGCTAATTACAAAACTGAATTCCTCTTTACACAGTCATTGGCAATTGTTCTGGTTTTTCCCCGCCCATACACGTGCACAATATCGTAAATAAACAATAGCTCTATGCCTCTGATCCTAGTGCAGGCAGCATACAGCCTCGTTATTATGAACTCAGAAGCTTCCGCCAATTAAAAGATCCCTGTGTAAACTTTGGGGCGTTCCATGAACCGCTACTTACAGCGTTCTTGATTGGCCAATCCTAGGCTACAAACACCACGTGATATGGCAGGCTATGGGGGGGCCGGGATATGCAGTCGTCGGTGTACAGTGAAATTTTCATCGGAAATTCGTATTGAATTTTGACTTATTTTTGTAAGACAAGACATCACTTTCTCACATTTTTACATTATGCCATAGAATTAGGGTACATCAAGCTGTCCGTCCATTTCTTATGTTTTGAAAAGTGGTGAGACATTTTGCAGTCAGACTGAATTTCTGTACCGTTCCCTTCAGTTTTTATTTATTTTGAGCGTACGTAAGAACTGGTTGACTGGTTTATGACTTCTACGTATGAAATGTGGAGTTGTCTGCAACAACCTACGCAAGACTGTTTATGGTGATGCCTAGCCCTGGTGAATTCCAGTTTGATATTTGAACCAAGAAGATGGCGACAGAATCACCTGCATTTTATCAGGTTTGTGACACTATTTCAAAGAATACTGTATGTACTGTATGTTCACTGTTTTTCTGAACATAAATTCATCGTAAACCCATTCGAATTCAATTCAGTAGTACACCGAGTGAGTGTTCCTGCTGGGATGGGACGGACGGACATCACATGTATGAATATGATGTACCGACAGTGTGTCACTGTCAGTACTACATCACTGACTCAACACAGTGCAGTAATGATTGTCACGGGATGTAAAGTCACTACCTTGTGTGTAGATTTTATGAAGATGAAACACCATCAAGACACAAAAAGTCGTTGGCAAATTTGTAATTATGAACTTGAAGTTTGTGTCTTTAAAGTTTTAGTTTCAGGTTTATAAAAAGAGAGCAAAATGTAATCAAATATTAATAAGACAAATGTGATTGATTTTGAATTTATTAAATGCAAACATTTATAAATTATTAGCATCAATTGTTTAAATTTCAATTTTTAGTTGCGTCAAAAATTTGGCACTGACTATTGACAAGTTTTAATCATGCACAGTAGTATTACTAATAATGGTATTATTAATTATATAATAATATTACTTTGTTAAATCCCAAGGTTTAGGGTAGCCCCATTAATAGTGCCAATACTCTGGACTTACTCCGATCCTTGGCCCTACGCCCATGTACCCCCAGGAGGTGGGATAATTTTTCGAATATAAACTCACGTTTTTATGCCGAGATTTTTCCCCCAGTTGTCACTCATTGTATCCGATTTGTGGACAGCACATTAAAACGCACTTGTGCGCGCTCGTTTTGGTGTAATTTTGAAGAAATTCTGAGGCGTTACTGCCACCGATTTGACTGCCCGGCATCCATGATGTTTGCTAATGCGCATGCAGGCGGCGTTCACGCATTGCGCAAAAATTAAGACAGCACGGTGTGCGCGGAGCCTTTTGCCTAGCTTCCAGTGCACTGTGCTGTCTTTAGGCTACGCGCACATCGCGCTGTCTTAAGTTTTGCGCAATGCGTGAACGCCGCCTGCAAGGCATTGCGCAAAAATTAAGACAGCGCGGTGTGCGCGGAGCATTCCGCCTAGCTTCCAGCGCACACTGCGCTATCTTTAGGCTCTGCGCACACCGCGCTGTCTTAATTTTTGCGCAATGCATGAACGCCGCCCGCATGCGCATTAGCAAACATCATGGATGCCGGGCAGTCAAATCGGTGGCAGTAACGCCTCAGAATTTCTTCTAAATTACACCAAAACGAGCGCGCACAAGTGCGTTTTAATGTGCTGTCCACAAATCGGATACAATGAGTGACAACTGCGGAAAAAATCTCGGCATAAAAACGTGAGTTTATATTCGAAAAATTATCCCACCTCCTGGAGGTACATGGGCGTAGGGCCAAGGATCGGAGGAAGTCCAGAGTATTGGCACTATTAATGGGGCTAGGTTTAGAGATGGTATTGTGATAGAAAAACTAAATCTAAAAGCATATTAATTACTTCAATTGGGAGGAAAAACACCACAATAACATGCAAGGGAAGTGTTGTCTGAAGGAAATTTTTGAAGTTTAGAGTTGGGAGTTCCAATTTCCTTCCTCCATGTTGTACCCTATTCGGGAAGTTGAAGAAAGTCAATGTGTATTTGTAAATAATTCTTATTTCTGTGTCCAAGATGGAAACATGTACCTGTTCACTTGTTGACGTTTGTGTTTGTGGTCAAATACTTGCACCATTAGTAATGGATGTACAGGCTGTTGTGGATTATTTGACCTTTTCGTGGCCTTTTGGATGCCTGTTGTTTACCACAGTTAATATTTATTGAAGGCAATGACATCTACTTGTGTTGAAATGTAACGTTTGGTCGTCCTTGATGAGAATCCAGAAATGCATTCAGCTTTTAAACAAGTTCACCATTATCATGGAAACATTTTTTAAAACACACCCGACACCCTGAGATAAATTTTGATGTAAATTACCATTGAATGGCCAATGAAGGAAGGAAATGTCAATAGACTCTTAAGTACTGATAACTTATTTTTCTTTGTTGGTGATTTTGATGTAAATTTTGTTTCATTTTGAAGGGAGGTGGCGGGGAGGTAGGAATTGGAAGTCTGGCCTCTCACCTCAGCACGCGTTATGGCACTGACCTGGACCTGTCAGATGCTGGCTTCCAACAAAACCTGGAGTACATCAAAGAGCAGATCAAGAAGGACATACGCAAAGAACTTAAGCTCAAAGAGGGAGCTGAAAACATGAGAAAGGTTACAACCGACAAGAAAAGTATTGCAAACATAAACAATATGGTGAAGCAGGCTAATATAAAACTGCATGAATTACGCCAAGAACTGAATGAACTTAACGCTCACATTGTGGTGAATACGGATGAAATATCTGCTGCATCAGGTAAGTTATTGACTGATTTTCATGTTTTTATTGGTGTGTGAATCCTTGATGACAGAATCACAATGTTCAGAGCAGGACTGGAATTTCATCTTTGAGAGGGCAAGGCCATTGTCATTTTGCGAAGGGCACTTCCATTGGAAAATCTTAAAGTCTATGGGAAATCTGTGAAGGGGCACCAAGACCAGGGGCAACAGAGGCTATGGACTCAGTGTAGTTTCAGGCCTGCAAAATTTTACATCATCAGTTAATTTTTACATTATTTTAGCCTCATTCTGGGTCTCATATTATGAGTGTGGAATATGAATGTTCACTGTTGTAAAAAATATATAATTATTTATAACTAAACGTGTACGAATGTCAGGTAAAAAAAGCTTCATGTACATTATATGTATTCATTTAACTTATTGACCTGGACATACTGAGTTGCCCTGGCTGCCATGCGATTTGTTAAATGCAATTTTTAGTTGAAAGTTTTGACAAACTGTCAGCTCGATACTGCAATAATCGAGTCAAGATGATAAGGTGTTAGTAAATGAATGACTTCCTGTTTAAGTGAGTCATAGACTGGCTTCTGAGGAGGGGCTTCCTGGTGAATGAATGGCTAGACAATCTGCTTACTTCACCTCGCCATGACAACTGCAAACATGGCAGCTAACTAGCTAATTGTACAACAACCCTCATTCTCAGGGTTGATTGATCTCGCCATACCATATTTTCTTAACCCCTGGAATTGGTTAAATTAAATTGTGCCAGTATATGGCACATTTTAATTAGGCCTGTGGCCTATCCACACTACAAGCACACTCAACTATGGTATGCTGCAAAAGAGGCATCCAGTCACTAGTCCCCTTGTTTTCTTCTTTGATCTTGTGACATGTCTAACTGCATGCAGTGCAGGGTGACTGTGTTAAAAACTAATAATTAACTTCCTTTGTAATGTAATGACATTGTAAATCATTTGGTGCTATTAAATTAAGATAAGTTCTGTATTGGGTTGTTATGTATGGCAAGATTTTTGCACTTACATACATGTATTAAAGAAAAAGAAAAAGTAAATCAGAGAGAAACACAAAATCCAATGGATTAGTCGTCAGCGATATCAATATCTTACTAAGAAAGTTTGGCTGGCATGCATGAAATATATGATAATTTTGTTTAATTTGAACTAAAATATTTTTAATGATTTTACCATTTACATAAATAGGCCCTAAATGTGTCTTACAATGCCATGGAAACTGTAACTGAAATGCCCACTGCCCTGAAGTATTTCCTTTACATAGTGACAGGGCTCGAATTTGGGGGGAAAATCCACAAGACCGCAGGGCTTGTTGCTCAGAATTTTTACTGGACCGGAACATTTTTTACAAGACCGAAGTCATATGAGAAGAAAAAATCCAAAACGGAACACTAAAAACACACCAAAAGTTAACTTGTTTTTTCATACTTCTGCGCCTGTGCAAGTTTTTCACTTGCAGATCGCTTAACAGGCAGTTTGGGCTTTGAAACCCCTTAGAGAAATTTCCACATACCTTCTTTTTACACGACGTTTGCTTCCATAGAAAAAATGAAATCAGTTTTGACGATCGTTTTGACAGAACAACAACGTTGTCAATGCAAGACGTGTGGAAACAAGACGTTGCATGCTTTTAATCCATGCAACACAGGGATGTGTGGTGTTGAAAGAATACAACCTATACGTCATTAATACGATTTCAACACTGTATAATTCGTTGGTAAGGTATCAGACTTTAAAGTGACTACATGCAATGTGTTGCACCCAACATATCATGACATGCACATGGTCAGTGGTAAACGAACAAAGCGCTGTACTGTGGTGTTCCGCCGGGCACCAGTACAATCACGCACGCACGGAATGGAGGGTGCCGTTCGCTCGTCCCCCCGGCGGCTGGGTGCCTAAAGCCTATGGTTTGAGGATCCCAGTACAGTGGTCGTGGGCATGAGCAAACTTGCAGCACGAAGAACGGTCGACCGGGTTGGATGTGTTCCGCGCTCGGAAATAATTTGACGACAAGTAAAAAAAAACTTTTCAAACTGAGATTTAAATATATTTATTTAATGAAAGATAATACATTTCATGTTAATAATACTTTTATTATGTTAAAAAACACAAGACCGCCGGACTTGTTGGGTATAAAATTTACTGGACCGACGCTAAAATCACTGGCCTCGGGCCTGCGGTCCAGTGTTAATTTCGAGCCCTGAGTGAGCAATGATGGAAATAAGAAAATCAGTATGTGTTGGTAAATACAGTTAGATATTTAAATCATAATAGGCTGGATTATTCCTCACAGCAGAATTCTAAAAATAGATTTTGTAGTCGCAGGTCACACAAAGTTTGTGTGCATATTCTGTAAGGTGTCATGACATTTTAGTGACACCGTGTTGTACATGTACAATACATCGTACATAAATGACTGCGCTCCAAACATTTCCACATACATGTAATATGCACAATTTCACCATTGAGCAGTAGATTCTTATCTTACTGCAGACCTTTTTTCTCTGCATACAGTAGTGAGTACGGTACATGTACAGTACATACATGCATATACACTGAGACATGTAAAACAGGGTACCATGGTCTATCATGTATTTTGATAAGCAATTCAGATGATCATAGACAATGTAAAATACATTTAAACCTTATTGAAACTTAAGTAAGACTTCATGTATGTACAGGACAAATATACTGTGAACTGATCAACCTTGTATTTAGGAATGTACTGCACGTGTACTTCAGACAGAAAAACCTTCGAAACTACATAATTTTAATGATGGAACTGACAATACATGTCTGTGTACAACACAGCTACAAGCTTGTTTGATGTCTGTTGGCAGCTGGTTAACCAGAGATACCTCTCTCATCTTTCATTTCATCAGAGACAGTGATCAAGTTCTCATTGGCTTCCACCAAAATAACCAGATGTCTCTGGATTTGAGTTACACTATTGACCCATGCAGCTCAAATTCCCGATGAGTTTAATCTTAATACTTTAAATGCTGATAACCATGAGCCATTTGGGTTTTATTGCACGAACCTAAAACTGTACTCGTATCCCACTAATTTTGTGTGCAGCCATAGGGAAAATCAACTCTGTATGTCAGAGCACGCTCAAGTTGTTATTTACCCTAAGAAACCAATTAGTTGCTGCCAATGCAGTGAAAATTGTGCTCAAAGGCAAACAACGATAAGAAAGTATTGTGTTTTGTCCATTTTGTCGTTAACACATTTGTAATGAAAACTCTGTTTGTGAGCTATCCGTACACTGTACAGTGAATACACACAGAGCATGAAGCTTTTGTGTGCAAGGATGTTTTTATTACATTTTTTACCTACTGTTTATTTATTGTTGTGTAGGTGTACATCACAACTGCAGCACAGTACCACACTTGTGTAGTAAACACATTCTTTAAACATGTTAAATCATGCACAGTGCTTAGTTTTTCATTTAGGCCTGATTCTCAGCCTTAATGTACTGTTGTGAACTTGGCAGTCAAAAACGGCCAAGCACTTCACAGGCAATGGCGATTTTGCCATCTCTTTGTGTTTTTGAAGCGGTGCGTACAGAATTCATCCATAGTGCCTCAAGTGCAAAAGGTCATACTGTACATGTGTACCAAGTGTTCAGTGGCCTGTATGCACTGAAGATCCCGATACCTTCAAGTATACTCGTCAATGTCAAAATTTATGGAGCGTTGTATATATTTAAAAACCATTTGTGGGCTATCGCCCCCAGGGGATGATGGTGAACACATGTAATGTGCGATGCTAAAGTAGAGTACCAAGTGGTCTTGCACACTCCTTTGTTAAACTGGACTGATGTATGCATTTGCTGTGTTAAATTGTTTTGTTATTAAAAATATATGTTAAGAATTAGTAATAAAAGTACATAAATAATTTTTTGTTTACAAATATCCTATGTGCATCAAAATACTTGCAAAAAAACTCTGTTATTCAATGTAAATTATTTGATGTAAAGCTATTCATCAAATAAAGCTGTACAATCATTGAACTTGCATATATAATTTTAAGTGTACGCCTTGCAACTAAGTGTACATATTTGTTATTGTACGTAAGCGAAGGCAGAGGTTGTCATTGATTCATTTTTATTAAAATGCTCTTGGAAAGAAAATAACCTCAAATGGAGAAGGTCCACAGCTTGAAAACAAACAAAATGACAGTATTTTTGTTTGCAACGTTCAGTCTCTAAGTACCCCATGTCATGTAAACACAAACACAGAACACTAGCAATAACTTTGAGCAACCACACATAAATTTACAAATGTACATAGTACAGTACTGTGTATGGTTAGGTGTACAGCATAGTGTACATGTACATGTACATGTGTATGTTGTGTACAGCATCTGTACATACATGTAGAGTGAGTACATGTTGACGTTACATTTTGCTTATTTTCATCCACTCTTTCAAAGCACATGCATTAATCCAACACATGTATTCCAGCTAATAATGACTAGATCTGAATATTATAAAATCTCAATCATGCTCAAGTACTTATAATGTAGGGATTAAAACCAACATAACATTACTTTGTATCTTGCACATGTCCCTCTGTTTGCTTGTGTCCTTAAAACTACATGTAATAAGGTGTGGGGTATTAAGACTGTATTCTTAATGTGTGAAGTTATTATTGTCTGGAAAGATTTATTTAAGCAACAGTGTGATCGGCTTAAAATACAGTCTGCCTCAACATGTGTGTACTCATTGATGATGGTGTAAATTCAGTGTTCTCCAAATTTGAAAATTAAAGGTTGGCGCTGGGGGCCTACATGTATGTGAGTGCGAGGCCTTTACGCCGTGTGGTCCGGGGTCAGCCTAAGGGTCTGGAAAAATGTTGATTGTACATGCTCTGTGATCATTGTGATGCACTCTGTGGTGATTCCTGATGTCCAATTCCTTCTGACTGCTTTTGGCAAAGGTTTTAAAGATTGCATTTGAACTCAGAAATGTATGAACTTGAAAAGAAAACGTGGGTACAAAGATTTGACAGGCGGATTTTAAACCTAGGCGGCAACTTCCTAAACCAGGCATGATTTTTTTCCTACAAGTACTTTAGTCTGATTCCGATTTGTTTGCCCTTGGAAAAAAACAGGAATTTTTTTTATTAAATAGCATGAAAAGTCAATTAAAGCCTACACAATGTGTGTAGGTCAGCCCTTGTATTCGATAAAATGTTTCATCTTTTTTCCAAGGACCAAACATCATGGTTGTTAAACGTGGTAGATGCCACAGAAAGCGTGATGGTGCGCCGATTTATTTTTATGTGTTGGAGAACACTGTAAATTGTACACATAACACATTTACATGCACTGTGAGTGTGAGCCATTCTTATACAACGTACAGTTTTGTAAAACCTCTTGAATTTGTATTTATTTTACCAAGTACTGCTGTCCCCTGAAGTACTTGGGGATCAATCTTAAGTTGACTGCATCCCACGTTTACCTGGATCTTGCCTGGATGGAGCCTGGACGGATTTAAGTTGTACAATTAGAATTGATCCCTTACCCCAGGGAATCTAGCTCAACTCTTCTTCATTTACATGTACGTGTACCACTACCCTGGTTATAAGATTGACTCGAAAAGGCAATGTGTTTTTTGAAAATTCCAAAATATTATCAAATCGGAATATTTATTAAAATGTAATAATTTTAATCTTACATTTTTATTTCAAAATCTGAAAACAAAAAGGAATATTTTATGATCAGTCAGTATTAAGCAGGCATTTAAGAAAAGGTACGTCCGTATCATAGCAGTTCATCTGCGCAAGGAAATTTTTGCCATAGTTTTGTACACAGTAAATTGATACATGTGTAATAAGGAGTGGAGATGACATTTAAGATGTCATGCTTGGCTGAACGTGTCATGTCTGTCTCAATCAATTATCTCAATGGAGTACAAGAGGAGGATTAATTGAAGACAACTTGCAGGTGTTACTAATGATATCAGATAATTTATGGACTGGATCATGGTTCATGGTTAACCCATTTTAATCAAGCATTTTCAAAAGCAGGACATACGTATTTGTATACATAAATACATGTAGCACAGACTATGGTTGTCTTGGTTTACATTTTCATGTATTTTAATGCTTTGAAGGGAATCAAAGTGCATGAAGAGGTTTTAAACCAGTGGTTCAAACATGCTGAGCCCTGGTTCTGTGAAATTTGTGTGCTCCATGCAATCAATACATGGTCAGGTCAGGTCATGTCGAAACGTTAACCATTCTGACTGTGTTTATTGCACATTTAAACATGACCACCTGATCTCCTCTCGACCAATCAGAATGAATGAACTGTCCCAGGTACATGTATTAAATCACATTCTGAAGACTCACAATTGAGTATTGGATTAAAATGTGTGTATATATTGCAGCAAAACTCAAATTTACATGTACTGTACCTGTAGTGCAAGTACAGTTCTTGGCACATGTAAGGAAGAACTGTGCACCTTGTTTGTGTTAATTTAAGTTATGTTGCAATACAGGTAATAATCATACATTTTAAACTGCATTACATGTATAACCCTTTCTTAGAAAGATCCTGGTTCATGTAGAGGTCTACTTTACATGTGTTCATATTTTGCACCCCTGTGTAACATGTGCTATGTCATTCAAAATACTAATCCCTTTATGTACTTTAATATTTTGCACTGCAAACAATGTCAATTCAATTGAGTTCAATTCAATTTTTATTGCATGTCAAGGACTTGGTGATAGAAAATATTTATGTGACATTTTGATTTTTGTACAGCCCTGATACTTCACGACGGCAACGATGGCAATTGCCGTCGTTGCCCCTACCTATTGCCGCAATGCCCTTCAAAAATCCCACTTTTCACGGCAATTTTTGCCGTGCCCTTTTCTTGTCATTGCCGTCGTGCCCTTTCTCCTGAAAAAAAATTATATTTAACGATATCCCAAGTTCGACATTCATCTCTAAAAATGACAGAGAATTAGCCGAAATAGCAACTGTCCAAAGTCGCGATGTCTGTGTGATACGTTTAATAAAAATTTAACGCAACGAACAACACGCACAGAACACACACATGGAAACATCGTACATACATTGTACATATACAACGATCATCACAAACCAATAGTATAGTGCAGTCAGCTTCACACTACGACGTGTATGCAGCACTGCATGTGTACACCTATCCGAGTCGGTGCCCAGACTGTAAAACACGCACAATAAACACGTGCACATCGTTTCAACCTCGTACGCGCTGAAATATTCGCTCGGCCCCAGTAGGTGGGACTGTTCGAAAAAGAAAAACTACCGAGAAGAAGCTGTTGTTATGCAGCTTGCTTGCTTTGCTTGGCTTAGGTGATGTGTCCAACCAACGTTGGTTGCTTTTTTGGTGTTCAGAAGCTTTCAAAATGCCGTACCAGGAAAGAACCAAGCAAAAGAAATTGGCTCAACTAAATGTTGCAGCATTAAAATGCTGCAAATTGGACACCTTTTTCAGGTAATTATTTTTTTATGTAATTTTTTTTCTTCATGACATCGTAGGTTGTCCTAATAATACGAGGCGAATCTTTTACCTCACTGCGCGCGATGTAAACAGTCCCTAGATACAATTTTGTTGTTTTAACTTGCCAAACATCGAGTCTCCTCTCCTTTGACCAAAACTTAGAAACATGTATTGTAAGGCTCCACTTGTTGGTTGCACTTGTAAATGCAAAAAAGTTGTGTTATTTAGTCATTTCTACCTCATATTAATCCCATCCTATGGCATGAAAAAAAACACTTAGGCCATTTTTTTTTGATTACTTGGATTACGGAATCGCCGCCCGAAAAAATCGTGTTTTGGAAAAAAGTTAAAAAAATCCCCGCCCCAAAAATTCAATTTTGTGTTGGAAAAAAAAAAAAAAAAAAAAAAAACGATCCAAAGGGCATTTCACATCTTATTTATGCACACCTTGTCCATTGGTACACACCAAATTAAAAAAATTCACTCGAAAAGTGCCGCGAAACGCTGACCACATTGCGATCACAATGTACACAACGCACGATCCCGCGTGTGACACACACACAAGCATAATCTCTTCCAATTTACAGGCTTGTAGTCTTCGCTATTTCGTTACTGTTCGTGCAACAATAAATGTAAGAACATTTTAACGCAAGAGGGCGTTTCACAACAATGCGATAGAGCGAAAGCAATCGCCCTCTCTATATGAAATTGCGCTATAGCATACAAAAACCAGTTACAAACGCCTTGAACAAATTTGTCAAATAATTTACCTATCTGCGCATGCTCAGCAAAAGCGGTTATTTCCCGACATTGCAATAACATTATTCGCTGGTGTGCGCTTAACCTATCTAAACAGCATTGTTGTTACTGGTACTCACGCACATTCCGTCGGCAGCATGGTCAAAACAGAGCACACTTCCGTGGAAATTTTAGCTTGTTCTACAAAAATACAGAACGTTCCGGCTTCATTCTACAAAAATGACCACTTTAGGATAGAGTATTTAACTGTATAATGTAAGATTTTCTCTTTCTATTTTAGTTTTGTTTTGTTGTATTTTGGGGGTTTTTTAGCGGGTTGATTGCGCTCAGAATTTTGGTCTCGAATTTCCGGCTAGTGAAAAATTGTGCGAGCTAGAAACGTACTTTTATGTTGACAAGCCCGGCGGTTTAGTCAAGTGAAAAAGTTAGCGCAAGGCCTTATATTTACATGAAGGTCTATAGTTTACATTCGTTTTAGAAGCCGCCCGCGTGCCTACTTTTTTTCGGTGTTGTTTTTTTTTTTTTTCCCGCCCGCCCGATTTTGTTAGCTGGAAAATCCGTAATCCCGGCCAGGTTTTTATTTTATTTTTTATTTTTTTCCCGGTCCCCGCTCATATTTGTAGCTTAGAAATCCGTAATCCAAGTATTCAAGAATAAATGGCCTTACATAAAAAAAAAATTACATAAAAAAAAACTTACCTGAAAAAGGTGTCCAATTTGCATACATGTATGTCATGAAGGAAACTAGCAGAACAGAAGAACTGAGTGATGTGCATTTTATGAATAATTTATGAAATATGTGTTTTTTCCAATATTGCCTTGGTGCCCTTCGCAACTTTTTACGATTGCCTTGGTGCCCTTTGAAATTTCTGAAAATTGCCTTGGTGCCCTACATTTTTACAAAAAGTCAAGGCAAAACTGCCTTGCCCCTTCAGAGCCGAAGTATCAGGGCTGTTTGTACATTATGTGTAGTGTTCTGAATGTATTGACTATGGGATTCAGGAATCACTGTTCATTTCTCATTCAAAACAGTTCATTTTGATTGAAGATTTGTGTTGGGTTTGCTTGTGGCTAAATTATGTCTTTGACTGTACCATACTCTACACTACTCATATGTAGATTACAGAAATTTGAGGAGATTCATCCAGGTTTCAATGCATTGACACAAACACATTGTGTACTGTGAACAGCTGAGTCCAAGTACAATGTGTGAAGGTTAATTACATGTAGTGCGATTTGATTCACTATATTGTGCGATATCGTATAGTTTTCTGAGATACATGTGTTGTAGGACACACTGCAGTTCCCTTTGTTGAAACACAACGTCAAGGATGTGTAAATGCCTTAGAAATCATAAATATGGACAATGCAGTCACCTTGGAAACAGAGTGACAGTAATGCATGGTTTGTGCAATTAAGCTGATTTGTACAATAGTAAATATCAATGCATCACAATGTCATGCAATATAATGAAATCAAGCCATTTTTTAAAGGAAATATGTTTACATGCACCAACTCTCTCATTTGAATTATGATAATAATAATAATAATAATAATAATTAAAACTTGTAAAGCGCCATCTATCTAAGACTAAACTTATTCCGAGGCGCATAAAAACCAAACAAAAACAAAAAACAGAGAGAGTAACAAAAAAGATTTCAAATTACGTAGCTTAGAAAGAAAATAAGAGCACATTGAATAAAACAGTTACATAAACGTGTCAGCATCATTGTGTGTTTACATCCTGGAATCTACATGTAAATGTACATGTAGGTATCAACATTCAGTGTACATATACATGTATATCCAAAACTGAAAATCAGAGGATTTATGTAAAATTGAAATTTTCCGTTTAAGCTGTTTTGACAATTGACTCTTTACCTAATTTGGCATTTATTTCAAGAAGTGGGTAGTACAAGTTTCAAATGTTCAGTGTAGGCGGTTCTTGTACAGTGTACATGTACATGTAGGTGTCTGCTTTCAGGCATAGCGGTAACAGACGATTTGTTTTTATCTACAAGTAGGAAATTCTAAATCGCTAAATAATTTGTTTCTTTATTGACTTCCCCTTCAGGAATGTGGTCACTCAATAGTTCATGATATGAAAGATGAAACATTAACCGTTTATTCCTATTGGATGGAGAAATTATTTTAACGTCTCAAGGTTTTTGTTTGAGTTGTGGAAATTGTTTTGCCTTTTTTTGGTTCTCGTAAAAGACACACAAAGCAAAGCAAATTTTTTAGACTGAACATGTTTTGTGCTCACTGAAGTGAATGCTAATATTGAGTAGCAAATCGTGATTTTTTAGTAGCAACTTATACATGTACATAGCATTTTGCTCTGTTAAACAAGGGAAATCGTTCGCTTATTTTAGTCTTAGAGGATATTTTTAGTACATGAAGATCTTTAAAACATTTTAAGAGAGGAGGGGAGAGTCATGAGTGAAGTGAGTGGTATTGTTAAAGACAACAGGATATGAATGGGTCTTTGATACGATAGTGGTTTGTGCGGAGTACATGTGCGTCATCTCATCACATCTGATCCTCGCAGCGGATGTTACTGCAAAATCTTGAATTAAAGTTTCCTTCAGACATGAATGCATCTCCTGTATTGCCTCTAAAATAGCATTTTGGAGTTGTGCGTTATTGAATGGGGTTAGGTTTCATGTACATTGGCAGTGTGCCGACCTGGCTCAAGTACGTAGATAACCGATAAAACTATATTTGCATGAAGGGACCTCAGGGACCAGGTTGTGTTGGGCAAACTACTAAAATCAGGTCAAATCCATTCTCTTATAATTTTACTCAATTTAAATTTGTATCAAGTTGTTCAATCATATATTTGTGATACCATGTAGGCCTATATTTGAAAAAAATATTGAATAAATGTCATACATGCTAAAAACAACAATGCAGTGCAAACCATTTCATCAAAATGTAGAAATTTTGATAATTTATAAATTTTAATTTGGCATGATTTTAGCAAATTTATGCATAATGCCCAAATTTGTGCACTTCAGGATTCAATGAAAATGTGCGGAGATGAGATAAGTTAAGGATTCGTATCGATCCCACCCACTCTCACCTTACCCAGGAAGGTCATAGGTCATGATTAGTGCAGAACAAGTACATGTAGATCATAAGGAAATTTGTGTATTAATACTTGGTGATGGTAGGAAACTGCCAGCGGGTGGACAAAAAAAGCAACATGAAACCTCCCTAGCCTGGACTAACACTAATTTAATTTACTCCAAAGGTGTATAACTTGAATAAAAGTGCCGTGTTTGTGAGTGAATATTCTCACAGTTGGGTTGATTTATCTTGTGGCCAGGTTATGTTGTCATTGTTATATTATTACGTTGGCTTTGATGCTGTGATGCTTCAGGCATTCTGCATTTATAGATGTCTTGTACATTTTCAAGAATTTGCCTTGAATTTGCCTCTCACATGGACAAATCGATATCCTACTCGGAAAACATCTCAGAGGAAAGTGTAAATTGATGTTTGAACATTTCAACATGTAACAAGGTGAAGCCAGGAGGCAATAAAGGCAATTGCCTTGGCTTGGTAAAGTCCAAGGATTGAGAATGTAAATAATTGATCTGACAAATGTCACATTGAATTATGAAAAAATTTCTGTCTATCTGGAAGATGTTTTGATACTCATTCACCTGTGGAAAGCATGCTCAGCAGTTCATGTCATTATTAAGGATGTCAGACACTTCGTACCTTTACCTTTTCGTACCCGGGACACTTCGTACCTTCGAGACACTTCGTACCTTGGCAAAGCTGGTCACTTCGTACCGTCGGCTGAGTCACTTCGTACCGTCAGTCGAGTCACTTCGTACCGTCGGCCCTCTAATGTTGGGGCCCTATACCATTGGATGTCAGTAAAAATGTCATCCTAATTAACTGTTATTAACTGTTCTTTCGACAAAACTAATTACAACTTATTTATCAATATTAATTGAATACGTTATAAGAAAAACCAAAATATTTTCTTCTTATTCGTTTTAATATTTTAGATAATTTATTATTAATATTATATATATTTTTTTATACAATTGTTCATTTCGACAGCAATTGTTATTTATTAAAAATAATTATTTTCAATTTAAATAAATTGATGTCTGTATAGTTGTTCGGTCATTAAAAACCATAATCAGTTCAAGGTACGAAAGGTACGAAGTGTCTTGTATGAAGGTACGAAGTGACTCGGCTCACGGTACGAAGTGTCCAGGGTACGAAGTGTCCAAAGTCACTTCGTACCTTGTAAAAGGTGCGAAGTGTCCCGGGTATGAAAAGGTAAAGGTACGAAGTGTCCTGACACCATTATTAATGAGGTTTTCATAGTACATGTAGGTTAAAAACTGTGCCACTTCCTTGTTCACTTCCCTGAGGAAATTAAAAATATTGCAGACATTTTCTTGGGTATAACTTTCACTCCATGCTGTCACAGACCTACATGTACAAGTATCCAATAGTACAACGAAGTGTTAACAAGTTTTATATTGGTTACAGGCAGATGGTGGCAGAAATATGCCGTTTATTTGTAATTCTGCGGACAACAAACAGCTGTAGCTTTATGAAATTTATCCCTCTTGTCTAGATGCACATTACAAGTCCATGCATTGCCTGTCCAACTACATGTAGAGTAGTGTCAAGGTGTGTAAATGGAGCAAACAACCCAATCCACACAAACATTCACTATCAATATCATCATAGTTTGTTTGACTCCATGAAAGATGATTCATTACTGCAATAGAACAAGGGAGGCAAAGGTCACATTCACCAGTTCAGCTTACATTTTACTGTGTAGTTTTTTGGAAGGCTGTTACTGTGTTAGGCCATACTTGTGTTTGTGTTTGACAATGTTTGAAGCAGTGACTATCTACCTACCATACTGTTGTGAATGATGATGTTTTAAAGTTTATTTTCTCTAGCTACATGTAGGATACAGTACGAGTACATACTCGTGTACATTGTAATGTATGTACTTGAGTGGTGAAGTACATGTAGTGTACACACAATTTAAAAGCATACAGACATGGATCAGTGGTCACAGTATGTAGGCCAGTTGCTTTAATGTTATATTATGTCATTTATAATACATGTACTTCAATAAACTGGTCATGTGCAAGTGTATACACTGGATACATGATTCTACATACATGTACAACAATGTGAAATTTACGTAATGTACATTGTACATTGTTATGCTGTTTACTGTACATGTACGTAATAATCAATGGTCAGTGCCTCCCATCCCAAGTCCCATTGAATAGCACCATACTGCACAGTGAAGGGAAATCTAGGGTTGTATGGCAGTGCAGCCACTGACAGTAGACAAATCAAACAAAAAGACCATTCCATGTAATTGTGGGTTGTTCTAAAACCCCCTCGACCCCCTCGACCCCCACGACCCACGACCCACGACCCCCTCGACCCCTCGACTTATGCTCGATTTTTTGTTATGTACACCAAAATTGCCACATGACACGATCTCAGCCAATCACGCACGAAGCAAACTGCGCGTGATTGGCTGAGATCGGGTACTGTGGCAATTTTGGTGTACAGAAAAAAAATCGCGGCATTTCCAAGCGTATCTCTTGGCCGACCCGAGCCTGAATAGGAGTATATCCCAACTGGGATCCTGCGTTTACCGCCCGAGTACGATTTTAGGCCAACTCATTACGTGATGATCAGGCAGACTCATTTCCGGCTGATCGCTCCCGTCCTGTGTCAACAATTACTACTTGCTCTATGCGGAGCTCGAGGTTGTAGACCCGACCGACCATGGCCCACACGTGTTTTGGGGTTGTCAGTCTCCCACACCCGGGCCCCCGACCATATGAAACGAGATCATGATCGGTGTGCACGTAACGTGCACACAGACTGGCAAACAATTGTTGACAACACAAAATTATTTGACATGCTTACCTCTCTTCTTGTGTCGTGACTCTCACTCGGTCGGTGCAACACCACTGACTCTGGACGTATGGTCTGTTGGTCATCAGCAGGTCGCCGGAAGGAAGTCGCGTCGCCAGACCAGCTAGCTCTTTGGATCACACGCTGTGAATTCTAAATCGGGAACTTAATTCTTACTCGGCCGTAAAGCGATGTGTTATGAATTGGAATTGGGACACGTTTCGATAACGGGGCGGACGTCGAGGGGTCGAGGGGTCGTGGGTCGTGGGGGTCGAGGGGGTTTTAGAACAACCCTGTAATTGTACCTTTTTTTTGCAATGAGTTCTATTACAGAATACACCCTTAGGGCTGAATAGTCCTTGCTGTGCTGGGACTAACTGGGACTAACTGGGACTAACTGGGCACTAACTGTGCTGGGATTCACTGTTCAGTATCTTCACTGTAGACTGTCTTATCATTATGTACAAGTCAGAGTCAGATCATGGAGGAAGGGAGATTATACCACTCAATCTCCCCGAGAGAAATCAACTTTAGGTTGAGAATGAAGGGTTGAGGGACCTGTTGTCTTGCTAGATGAGAAGGATACATGTATTTGAGGAGGGCATTGGTACCCCACAGTGTATTCATTGCAGGGACTGGTTTTGGGGGTTTTTTTTTGGGGGGGGGGATACCTGTGTAAGTCTGAAGTTGTGAGAAGCCTCAATTTGAACACATGAAAACGTGCTTGGATTTTGCTTGCTTCACTAGTGTTTCTTCAAGTACTTGGTAGTGATTAGTTGTGTGTGGGAATACTGTTCTACATGTAGATTATAAATACTTTTTAGTTTCATTTACATCAGAGAAGTCCTCGGGTTACCAAACTGAAAGTTTATTTGTCAGCAGTTTTCATTTCAAGTGGTGACTCTGAGACTGAGAGGGCAGTACTACACAACTTATGACTCATCTTTGAGATTGTACAGAGTCTAATAACACTCAAGGTTTAAGACTAGACTGAGACTACATGTCTGTTCTGAAAAAGGTTAAAATCTTACCTCAATGTAGAGGACACTAGTTGTACTGTCTTAAAGACTTAATTTTGCTGCTTACAACCACCATCGAATCACAAGATTGTGAGTTATTTCCATTTGACATCAATTGCATATTTCAATAGCTTATCATAGGAATGCATTCCATGTGTGTCCGTTTTCTCCCAAAATAAATGCGTTCAAACTAAAAGGTTTGTGCAGGTTATTTTCTGTAGATACCAGCTGTTTACATTACAAGTTGGTTTTTATGAAGTAATTGTGCAGTATGGGTGTTACTTCAGAAATCAGGGTTTAGTCAGTGACTGGCCGGCAAAACGAGCTAGCTTGTCTTTCCACTAGTTCGTTAGCTTGTTAACGAGTCAGTATTTCAAATGAAATATGGATGCTTTTCAACACCTTGCTAGCCAGCCGGACCACTTTGAGTAAAGTTTGACTGGTCCTCTGCTGTTTTAACTAGCTTTTTGCCAGCGGACCACTGGTAAAGGGAGATCGCTTGAGATACACAAGGTACATGTATACCCTAAAATCCCCATCAAGCCTCGTTAATTCATCTCTCTAACCATGAATCTGAATCATCTATTCCTATCTATAGGTGATGCAAGCCCCATGTCTCCAGTGAAATCCGATGGTTCTACATCAGATGACACGGGGGCCCTACGCCCTGCTCCAACTAGTCGCGTTATCGCTCTGGAGAAGCAACTTGCGATCGAAATGAAGGTGAAACAAGGTGCAGAGAACATGATTCAGATGTACACATCTGGGACGAAGGATCGGAAGCTTTTGGCAGAGGCTCAGCAGATGTTACAAGACAGTAAAGTGAAGATAGAAGTGATTAAGATGGAGATCATTAAAGTACAGCAGATGGCTGGGAGTAGTCTCTTTGGCGACTCTTCAAACACTGATGGCACAGATCTTGGTAAGATATGTAAAGGTTGTTAACACCATACATGTTGTTAGACTCAGTTATTTGAATAAATATAAACAGGGTATTTGGGTCAGGAATTATAAGTATATCTTTCTTGATTAATTTCCTCCTCCTCATCATCATTATGTTTTGGTAGCATTGCCAGACATCGCTTGGCCAGAACTTTGATGAGTTGACTGCAGTTCAATATTCTCTTATAATGCTTTCTTGTAAAATCATCAGTGGTCGGTGCATTGTTTTAGTGCTCATTAATCTGCTTTCCAATGTTGATTTCCTTCCGGGTTTTGTTGCTTTAAATGGAATCAAGAAAAATTCTATCATTTTTTTATGTAAACAGATTTCAAGTCAAATTTCAATTGAACTTCTGGAAGGTGAATACTTAAACAGAATGTCAAGCCAGATAAAATTTATGATAATAAGAATGAATTTGTGCAAACATGGGGAGTACTAACTAGTACTAACCACAACAGGGAACAAGGTATTTTGAAAGTATAAAAAACCACACATGCCAAAACCACACATGTCTAGCATATTATGCAGAGGTTAAACTTGTTGGACTTTTGTTGCAATGTTGATCATGTTTAGGGTTTCAGCACATGAGGGCGCTATATCTCCCAAGTTTCTAAGCCCTGTAGTGCGTGGGTTCTATGCAGTGTAATCAAATTTAATTATACATGATCAGGTTGAATGACCATTGGTAGAGAGATTATGCAGAGGTATGAGTCACTGGTGTAAATCAAGTTCAGTTACATCACACTCTGAAGGTTTTAAGTACACAAAAAACAGCATCTGTAACTTTCATTTCAGGTCTTCCATTCACAGAAATAACAAACTTTGATGGTTTCAGTGTTTTTGTCACTATTTATAATACTATGATTGTGAGCATTTTCGTTAGAAATATTTCTCAGATGGATTGATAATGCAATCAAATACCGATGTTAAAAATTGTTGATCACAACTGTAGTTGAATGGATCTGAGACAAGGTCTCTGCCATTTAAAACACATACATAGTAGATTAATCTGCCCTTGTACTTGATTGCATGAGATCATTTTGAAAATAATATTTCGCCAAATACTGATGCACTTTCAAGTCTCCACTCAGGCATGATATTCTTCCTACTTCAGTCTGATTTTTTGGCCCTCATAAAAATCAGATATTGTTATTAAATAGCCTAAACCATATGCACACGTTCATAACATGTATGTCATCCCATATAAAACAGTCCTAATATCATGCCAAATATCATGCCTGTCCACTGTCCATTATATTAAGTATTGATAGTCTTCGTTTCAAGTTTCCATAAAACCCTCCAATATTCATATCATGAGGTTCTTTGATTAGGCCATGGTTGACTTGCACACCCAGTCAAACATGTGAATCCGCATTGAGTAGAAATTCACACTTCATTACTCATGAATCTTTTCTCAGTAACAAAGTACCATTGTCTGCTGGGGCCCTGTAGGGGGGATCGGTATAACCCCCTAAGCTAGTGATTAATTAGTCAGTGTGGTTCGTAATCTTACACACCTTGACAAACCTTTCAGGGATTACCTTGAAAGCTGTAGATTTTCAAATCAAAATAGTAGTTTTGTTTTAATTCAGTGTGTTTGGAATAGTGTGAGAGATCATAGAGTTTTTGACAGAATTGTTACAAGTTGAAATGAAAAAATACATGTAATTGACATGCACCGTTCATTGTATTTAAAAACATGACTTAAAGGTATTATACAGGATTGGCAGAGCTGACAAAATAATCACAGACAGTGTTCATGTTTTGTGTAATCAACCACATACATGAAATAACAAACCTGTGACAATTTGAGCTCAATTGGTCATCGAGGTCACGTGAAAATAGTGAAAAGAGACCTTATGTGTTTTCTGTTTTTCAAACATCGAGTTTATTATCGCGCGCGATAAAAACTATTGTTTTACTCATTTCTCAGAAACGATAGCATTTTAGGCAGAAATATTTTAAGGAACCCTTTCTACCATTAGTTACTTTAAATCATGTAAGTTATGTGTGAATCTGTGAACATTTGTGTTTTTCGATCTTACCAATAGTATACAGGGCCTTTAAATCAAGCCATAAAATTACAAGCCAAAAAAATAAAATAATTGTAAGGCAAAAAGCTTGTTTTCATTCATAAAAAAGCCCAGGTTTTAATTTTACTATGTTTTAAGGTAAATTCACACTAGTAAAGTTGCTACTTTTCTTTGAGCAAACGATTTCAAGCTGTTTTCATTAATCAAAACAAGCCCTTGTCAAAAATAGAAAAGTCAGTCTTATAAAATTTAAAACCCCTACCCTCCAAGAAACAAGTCAATATTTTATTTGGCCATTATGTTGATTGTTTATGAGTCACACATTATTATACAAACAGTAGTGGCCTGGATTTGCCCTGCCCATTGGCTATTTAGCTTGTGTTCAAACTAAACCACATGTGGTGAAAACAATGCAGGTGTTGTTGGCTTTTCGCTGCTGCTCTCTGTGGTTGACTGGCTTCACACCACATGTTTAACTCATTAGTTGGTGGAGACACTGCATTTACAGCAACGAGTCACTGTATTTACAGCAAGGAGTGAATTCCTTTAGTTTACAGCCAAGACTGATTGGTTATTGCTATAAAACTTACTGCAAACTCTTAAAACAAACTCCAGTTTGGTTCAGTTTTTAGTCGTATCTACATGTATGTACTGTGCAGAAACGTCATGGTCATTGGTCATCTACCTGTAATTGCTTGCTGAGTGACTTTGTGTACATGTGTGTGTGCTTGTTTATTGCTTATTTGACCCACACTGTACAGCCATTTGATAGCTGTGATTTTTGTTGGGACAAAGAACAAAAGTCATCATGATTTTTTGTCTTGTGGGTGAGTACTAAGTGGTGATAATGATGTGTATGGCTATTACATTGATTCTTGTTTATTTTACCAACATTGTTAAATATGGTGGACATTGTGTTGAGTGTACTGCTTGTTCATTTTTGGCCATGCAGAATTGTAATTTTAGACTGACCATAAAACAAAAACCTTTATCAATGTGTGCTTCTTGCTGTCATGGCTCTAAACAATCAAAGTTCAGAATTGAGTTAGGACAGGATGAATGTACAAGTGTCTTTAACAATTTTTCTCAGGACAAGTTAAAAAACAACACCAGGTAATTGTCCCCATCGACATCCTTTTTTGAAGCAGTAAAATAAATCAAATTATTTTTGCTTCCCAAGATACTAAAGTTTTTGCTTCATCTTGGCACCTTAGATTTAATTTACCCATTTCTAGACTTCTTAGTTCCACAAAGCCAGATTTTTTTAGTCTGGCTCTTTCCTCCTTGAACTTGAAAAACCAGGACAATAAACAGGTATATTTTTTTAGACTGGGCCTCATCATTGAGTCTTCACAGTGCTGTAAGATTTAATTAATTAAGGAAGAACTTATTGAAAAGTAGGCTTCAATGTACACTGTTTCTGTTGAAAAGTCTCATTGAAGGGAGAGGCATCAAACAATAATGTTGTAATTTGAAGTGGAAGGTCAAACTTATTGTGCATATTGGTACTCTGCACCCCATTTTTGGTACAGTATGAACACTTTCAGCAAGTGTTAGCAAAAAATGAACTTCAATACTACTTTTTGTCTTTTTCTGTACAGGATACCGCAGAGCGTCTGCGGCTGATCTACAGCTAAGCCCTCTAGAGTTCAGGATTGAGGAATTAAGACACCATTTTAAGATTGAACTCGCTGTCGTGGAAGGATTTAAGAATGTCACCAAGATGCTGAGTGAAAGTAGATCATCAGATAAGAAAGGATTAGCCGAGGTAACCGCAAAATCTGTTCTCAATAGAATCTTGTATTTGATGTTTGAGTAATGAGAGGAATAGACGTTACAAACCGACAGACAGTAAAACAGGAAATTTGAATGCAAAGTATACCTTTGGTTTTTTGGAGCCGTTCTATTGTTACATTAAAACAAACCTCTGAAAATTTCACTTCAAAAGGTGGTCGTGTTTGTGAGATATCATTCCATTGAAATGCATTGTGCCAAAATGTAACTTATTAACATGGCTTGTTAAAAAGCGCAAACAAACAAAATGCTCAATTATACCTTGCCTGATGTCAGTGTTTGGTTTGTAAAACATTAGTTAATGGCCTGACGTTTCGACCCTTGCAGAGTCTTTCTGTTTTGGTTTGTGTGTGAAGGCTGAGAAGGAGTTTACCCATTTAGTTAGATATTCTAAGACTAGCCTAGCATAACAATGATTTGAAAATGATGCTGAACTGTACTTTACCTAACACCGGTGTTATTTTTGTGTGTGAAGGCTGAGAAGGGAATGGTGGAATCTGCCCATAAGTTGGATATTCTGAGACTAGCCTTGGAGAAGAGAATAACAGAGTTGCCTCCTGATCACACTGACAAAATAGAGCAAATCAGAGATGAGCTCGCTAGTGGAAAGTCATTGGTAAGTGGGATATTAAGCATTAGCCTCTTGAGATATTGTGGACGCTAAAGGAGTACGCTGTTTGGTTTAGGTGTAACCAACACATTTTTGGTAGTGTAATAGCATTGTGTTCACCAGATTTCAAAATAACTGATGGATTTTTTTTCTCTTTCTTTTTTTCTTTTTCTCTTTTTCTTTTTTGAGAAGTAAGAACAAAGACACATTACTTGCTGGCCAAAGTTGCATCCTATTGGTGTGTGATGTTGATGGTGATAATTAATAGTTTGTGAAGCTAATCACCCTTACTTGCAGCTGAGAAGCTGAATTGCAAAAGAAGCGGCTACAAGGTGTTCTAGCTGCTGGCATGCAAAAGGGGCTTACAGCAGCCAGCCACATTAACCCATATATATATACATGAAACACTGCCAGAGATTAAAAGTGTTTGAATTTTCCGGAGGCAGGAGAAATGGAGGGCCCGAAGAAAAACCCTTATTTAGGTTGCAACATGTTAAACTAGTATTATGGAAACCAAATGAAGAAAATGTTATAATTGTGGCCATTAAAAGCTCTAGTAATTTTGTTGATGTTCAACCCCAAATCAATTGTTGTCATTGTTAAATCATGAAATCATCATACCATGTTTGGTTTTATTTTCCAGTCCTACGGAACCCTCCCTAAGCCAGCTGCCCTAACTGGTCGACTGGAGGTACGTCTAATGGGCTGTCAAGACCTGATAGAATCTATCCCAAACCGATCCAAGTCCAACTCAATAACGGGAGGAGCATTCAGTCCGGGGGAGAGTAGAGCACTTTTTAAGGGCAAGACATCATTTCATGGTCGAACAAGCAGCAGGTCATACAGTACAAGACGGGATGAACTATCCAGTAAGTGGCAACTAGACCCTTGGATGTTGACGTTTAAGCAATTTGTACCCTAATAATATTTGCCAACCCTCTGATATGGGCCCAATTTCATGGCTCTGCTTACCATAGGCAAAGAATCGGCGCTTGCGGAAGCATGGAATTCCCCGCTTACGTCAAGCGTATTTCACGGGTTAGCAGAGATTTTCTGCTTGTGTGCTTGCGTAGTCCTCGTTACTAGGCATTCGACGCTTATACAGCTAGCGCAGAACTTCTACGCTTGCTCGGTAAGCGGAGAATGGTGATCGCAAGCGCAGATTTCGGCGGTAAGCAGAGCCATGAAATTGGGCCCTAATCTTTTAGCTTGATGTCAGGATGTATTTCTTACTGAGGACTGTAAACACTGAGCAATGATCATTCATTAACTTGTGAGATTTTAATTTAAATTTCTGCTTTACTTTCCAAGATGACATTGGCGCCATCTTGAAGTTAGACAATGTTGCAGTAGCGCAGACGTCGTTTAAACCCATCAGCAACCAGTGTTGGAATCAGAGATTCAGTGTGGAATTAGATAAGGTATGTTTGTAACCTTCGCATAAGATTTGGAGAAGATCTCAATGGGAGACTTTGGAATGCTAGGTGGCAGCAGACTTACCGGGTAAATTTCCATTGTTTACGTAGTTCTGAGCATGCGCGCATTACCGAGAAGTCTACTGCCACCTAGTGTAACCAAAATGCCATTGCTAGTTTCCCGCTTGGTGTTTTTGTGTAGTAGCCATAATGATTACTGTTTTATTTTCCCATTTAGTCTCGAGAGCTGGAAATCTCTGTACTATACAAAGACTGGAGGTCGTTATGTGCTGTGAAGTTTCTAAGACTGGAAGATTTTCTCGATAACCAGAGACATGGACTCTGTCTCAACTTAGAACCTGCAGGAATGCTCTTTGCCGAGGTAGGTTTTATATCCTTGATAAAAAAAATCTATTTATTTCATTCGCCATCAAATAACTTCTTGTTCTTTTTAATGTTCTTCAGCGATTTGTAGTGTTATTTTGAACAAGTATTTATTATATAACTACCTGTAGTTTAATTGTAGTGGCATTTCCTGTTTGTCTTTTGCAGATTACATTCTTTAATCCTAGCATTGAGAGGAGAACGAAACTTCAGCGTCAAAGAAAGATATTCCCAAAATACAAAGGTACAACCGTGCACTCACAAGTTTTGATCGGTTATACAGAGCTGCCAGCTCTCCCTGATTCTGCAGAAAGTTCCCTAAATATAAACCAATCTTTCCATGTTCCGATGAGCAAAGTTGAAAATCTCCCTGATTGTGGAAACCTTTTCCCTGTTATTATGTTGAATGTTATTCAAAATATCTCCCTGATTTGTGTATAAAATCTCCCTGATTGCAAGTATGCAAATGTTGGCAGCTCAGGTTTTTATCTATCGTACTTCACTTACTTTGACCTGATTTGATTGAATGGTTTGATTCATTGCACTCTGACGTGTGGCGTGAAATTTGTTCAACATTGACCGAAATGTGATGTTAGTCAACCAAGTTTATAGATTCGTAAGAAAGTTTCAATGAAAATGGTGTAATGATAAACGCAGTATGAACACAGATGGAGGAAAGCTTACATGTCAAGTTCTTTTCACTATTCAGGCAAAAACTTCCTCCGAGCCAACCAGATGAATATAAATGTAGCCACTTGGGGTCGTCTAATGAAACGAGCCATCCCTCCAAACTGTACATCACCATCCACCCTCGGCCCCGCTGGGCTAGGGTCGTTACCTCCTTCATTACCTCCACCAGTGAGAGAGCGACCTGCTATTCCAATGCAGAGGCTGAGCTTTGATGGGGATCTACCTGAGATCAATCAGAATAATAAAACGTCTCCCAAGAAGACGAACGGTGATCAAGGGGATAAGAGGAGGGAACCTGAGAATGAGTTAGAGGTAAGATTTGTTTCTCTGCAGCGTATTCCCTTTCATAGTGGTCCGCTGGCCAAATGCCAGTTAAAGTTTCTGAGGAACAGTCAAACTTCAGCCCAAGTGGTCCTGCATGGCTTCCTAAAGCTATGTGTAAAACCACTGCATGCTCGGAATGCTCATGGTTTCAAACTCAAAATCCCATACAAATGAAAATGCAACAAGAAAGCCTTACAATATGAACCAGTGAAAAAGCTGGTGGACTAGTGATTTGAAAAGCTAGCTCTGGTCCTGCTGGCTAGTCACTGAATAAGTTGTTAACCCAGGGGGTCGATTTCACAAAGCACTAAGATTCATCTTAAGATGAGTTGTCAGTATTACCATAGTGATTTGTATTGTGACATCACTCTTTGCTAAGCAACTGCGATGGATTTGCAGTTACGATCAATCTTAACTCTTTGTGAAATCGAGCCCTGGACTCTATCTCACTCTCATGTAGTCATTACACAGTGTGTTTTCATTTTGTCATTGATGTGTTTTCATTTTGTCATTTACATGCTTGTCTACTTTTTGTTTTCCTTATAATATGACCAGCCTTAGGGCAGACATGCGTCTGTCTTACTCCCTGGTAGTCACTACTGAACTGTTTTTCAGTTTGTTATTTGATGTGCTTTGTATTTACTGTTCGTTGACTTTATACATGTACAACTAAAAAGAGGCAGACATCAATCTGTCATTGTGTTTATAGTTTCTGTTTCTGTTAAATTGCATATCTGTTTCCTTCACATTGCTATCTCTCTGTCTTCTTGTCTTGGCATGTTTCTCATCTCGAACTTTTTAGAGCTTTTTCTGACTTTTCCAAAGCATCCCATCATCTTTTTTGTTTTTAGTAATCAGGCATTGCTGTGCAGTAATATTCATGAGTAAATAAGTGAGAGTCATTGCAGGATATCAACTTGCAATAACCTTGAAATCAGGAAAACTACACGTACGTTTCCTGTAGCAGATAGTTATGCCACAGTCTGGCATTATTATTGCATTGACTTCCTCAATTCACTGACAGTGTCCCATTCAGATGTATGGGGCACAACAGGTGTTTCTTTAGAGTCAAATGATAATTAATTGATTGATAATCGATTAATTCAAAGATGTGTTTTGGGTTGGGGTGTTTCTTTTTGGATATGCTGTTATGGGTGAGTGTGCTGAACTATTTGGTTTACTTTGTTCCACCTTACTTCATGATCTGAGTGTGCTAACGGCCATGGTGTAGTTTGCTGATGGCAAGTTGGTATCATTCATTAACGTTTTAGGGCAAAGCCCGAGCCTAAGTGGAAAATATCCAAAACCTCAAATGCATTGTTGTAACCAATCTATTTTCCTGTAATGGCACAAAATGATATACACTTACAGGAAATTTCCTTGTTGGTTCTTGAAAGTTGATATGATTCAAGAGGTTTTTCAACTTCTATCAAAAGGGATGATTATAATTTTATCGATGCTCTTCTTTTCCTTAAAATCAATGCTATTCTATTCCTTCAATATCATTTCCATTAATAGGATGTGTTATCTGCATTTGATTTTCTGAAGAGTCCCAGTTCCGGCTCAGCACCTCCAACGCCAGACCTCCCTGAGTCCGAATCCAGACCAATAGTACCCTCACCATCTACACCTGTACCTCAACCTAGTAATGCTGTAGCTCAGCATGAGATCAGGTAAATAAATAAACATCAGAGGTCACTGCCAGCGTATCAGGTTGTCTCTGTCATGGCTTCATTGTTTTTTTTGTCTCTGAACCTCCAGTCTTGCTTTGTTGGCCCAAAGATGCTTGTCTGTACTTGGGTAAGGTTGCAATTTTATTGAGAATGAGTCGAACTGGGTATGTTGGGTTTGTTTGGTCAGTTGGGTCGCTCGGTCAATGAGTCAACTGGGTCGGTTGGGTCAATGGGTCTTTTCATCTTTGCAATGATTTTAATATAAGTTGTGTTTTTTTATAGAAATTCTGCATTTGTATTTGATGTCTTTCGATATATCCCTGCTAATGAATTGTAAATTTGAAAGTTTAAGGAGAGTGTAAGAGTGTACATTTAGTTTTTTGTAATGATTGATCTTCAATATTTTTGTTCTTTGTGTAGTTCCAGTAGTTTTGTCAGTATGGAGAACTTCCGTTGTGTCAGCGTTCTTGGGCGAGGACACTTTGGCAAGGTGCTTCTTGCTGAGTATAAGAACACGGGTGAATTATTTGCTATTAAGGCCCTCAAGAAAGGTGACATCATCGCCAGAGAGGAAGTAGAGAGGTGAGATGATCAGAATCAATTTGCTTCATAGTGTACACACCTGCTGCTGCAACTCTACCTTTCATATTCAACACTTGAGCCAGTTTGATAGTTTTAAGAACATTACTTAATAAACCCTGTGTTGACCGCCATCGCTGAGGTTAAACAATGGAAACATGCGCACGTGTACGCGTCTCGCACAACTCTTGGCCAATGATACGCGCCGCACACATCTCTCGGCCAATGACAGGTCTGTCTTTTACCTCAGTGAGGGCGCTGTTTGGGCTTGTGACGACATCATATGCAAGGGGTCTATACTGGTTTTCTTTGATCCTTCAATAATGGATTATCGTGACATTGATAAAATGCCGCCAGCCTTACACAATTGTTATGTGCACCACTTATACAAGTATACATGAATTGTAAGCTAGTCGGATACTGTAAATCTGAAACTGATAAAGGGTTTCTTTTCTTGTTTCAGTTTGATGTGTGAAAAGCGTATCTTTGAAACGGCAAACAGCATGAGACACCCCTTCCTTGTCAACTTGTTTGCTTGCTTCCAGACTGATGCCCATGTCTGCTTTGTAATGGAGTATGCTATTGGTGGTGATCTTATGATGCATATACATACAGATGTCTTCTCAGAGTCTAGGACTGTGTAAGTTCTTTGGACACTCCAGCAGTTAGGGGGAAGAGAAGGGGAGTTATTAAAAATTACAAGTTTAAAAATATTATGTTTGTACAACTTTTTATTTTTTTGATAAGATACTGCCTAACGTTACAAGGCCAGAGACGGCCGCTTAAAGGTGAGGGTTACATTTAATTGATTTAGGCTATCAACCCAAATCAACTGTCACCAGGGCCACGTTGCGACCTACTCCTGGGGCTGAAACAGGGTTACACCCTTCACAGTCCGTAAGGATGTAGGCATGGGTATCATCCACTAGGAGCCTGGCTGGTAGAGCAGAATGCACTACCTTTCCAACTGTTTACGAAGCAATTATGATTAAGTGCCTTGCTCAAGAGCACAAGTTTCTCGACTGGGATTCGAACCCACACTCTGCTGCTGACAACACCAGAGCTTGGGTCTGGTGAACTAGACTGCTCGGCCACGATGTAAACAGTTTTTGAAAGCATTTTATGTTTAATGGTGGTTATCTCTTATTTGTTTCTCTGTTCAGGTTCTATGCAGCGTGTGTTGTACTTGGCTTACAATATCTGCATGAAAACAATATCGTGTACAGGTAGGTTTCATGTTAAATTACTTGTGTTATAGACCATGTAATCTATGTTTACAAAAAGAGTTACCTTTTACATTCTGGGCCTTTCTGGCTGGCAAGATTCTTATTGAATTCCTGTATTTTATTGTTATTGTATTTTATTGCTTGTCTGCTTATTGATAGTTTTTGTGAGTTCTTTCTTTCTGTAATTTGTAGTTGCTGACTTCTGTATTTTTTGTGAAGCGCTTTAAGGCCTTGCATAAGGTGCTAAATAAATGCTTTATTATTATTGTTATTAAGGTCATATGGGAAATTTTTCATTTTGTGTCATAATTTTAACATAAGTTACAAGAGTTATAAAAGCTGAACAAGATTTTAGGCGTGCCCCCTTTCTTCAAACCAAAAGTAGATAAATAAATCAGACAGTGAAATCTCCGTAAAATAGAAGACTTAATGTTTTCTTCCACTGAGATGTATACCAATCATGCCTGCAGGAACTCCAGGCTCTGTGGCTCTTGTTAACATGTAATGTCACAGGTTACATGGTCGATTCCTTTCAAATTTGTGTACTTTGAACAAGGGATGGACGTTGTTTTGGGCAATTTCTTCTTAGTTTACCTTTCTTCTTTGATTGTTTTGAAATTGTTCTTGCCTTGCGTTTGACTTGACTATGGTTTGTGTAATGATGTGTTTGATCAACAGAGATTTGAAGCTTGATAACCTTCTGCTTGATCAAGAGGGCTTCCTGAAGATTGCTGATTTCGGTCTTTGTAAAGAAGGCATGGGTTTCGGTGACCGCACCAGTACCTTCTGTGGTACACCAGAATTCCTAGCACCCGAGGTCTTGACCGAGCCATCGTATACAAGGGCAGTAGACTGGTGGGGACTTGGTGTTCTTATATTTGAAATGCTTGTAGGAGAGGTGAGTGCAGTCTGCTATGTAATATACACTGTAGAGGAATATAATGATATGCTATTAAAAAACATTACAATATTATAAACAGAAGACTTAGAAAAACAATCGGACCAAGAATTAAGAAAAACGGAGGAATATTTAGAAATACAAAAACAAACATCAGCGTACGGATTGCCCAAAAGCAAACTAAAACACTATCTTAAAGAACAAACCCAGGGATGTGATTTCTCTTTTTTTCCCCCGGATATCCGTTTTGTTTTGCCCCTCACCCCCCCCCCCCCCCCAAAATCCCCAAACACCCTAACAATAATAAATACAAAAATATACTTAAGGTCAAATTCAAAAATAAAGAATGAAGATAAAACCATATAGAACGCCCCCAGATTGCCGAGTAGGGCTTTTAAAACCAACAATAAATGTATATTAGAGGGCTTCGCGCTCATAAGCTTTCAAGCTCGCAAGCTTTCAAGCTCGCAAGCTTTTGCGCTTTGCGCTAACAGTTTTTTTTCAACAGCCTATCACATTCCTGAATCTCCTTCTATGATGAGAGAAGGGAAACACTGCATTGTCTCTTTGGCTCAAGGCTAAAAGTCTCAGCCAGACGTCAATGCCAAGTCTTCACTATCTGTCTGATATATATATATCGTTAAAGGGAGAATACACCATTTGTAATTACTCCAAAAATTAATGACCATAAAAACTTACTTGGTAAAGAGCACTTGATATTATAAAGCATTGTTAAAAACGACCCCCTTAGAAGTAATGTAGTTTTAGAGAAAGAGGTAATTTTTCACCCCAAAATTTGAATCCCGGAAAGGCTTCAGGCATGAAGAATTTCTCGGGCATCTGAAAGCACACAAATCTATGCAACGAGGGTAGGGTTTTTTTCTTTCATTATTTTCTAGCAACTTTGGTGACCAATTAAGCCCAAATTATCACAGTTTTGTTATTTGATGCATATGTTGGGATACACCAAGTGAGGATACTGGTCTCTGAAAATTACCAAAAGTATACCCTGCCTTAAACAGTATGTACATCATGGTCACAGGCCAAGTGAATGTAAACTAGAGTCTGACTAGCTATATGATTGATTTTGTCCCTAGTCTCCATTCCCTGGTGATGATGAAGAGGAAGTATTTGATAGCATCGTTAACGATGAAGTCCGCTATCCTAGATTCCTGTCAACAGAAGCTATTGCTATTATGAGAAGGGTAAGTACGTCATCAACTAAAAGGGCCAGAAATATAACATTTAACGGACAAAATATCTTTGATCACTAAATACTCATTGAGGATTGTTCGCTTTAATTTCAGCTATGGTTGGAACGTTTCATAATTACGATTTTAATTTTGTTTACACAAGTGTTGCTTGATATTTTCTTTATGTATTAATATAGATGATTTTTTTATAGACGTGTTCTCTCACTGCTATACCAGGGAAATGATTTCGTCTAGCATTTTTGCAGGTTAATGGCCTGACGTTTCGACCCTAGCAAAGTCTCTCGATGGCTAAATGACAACCAATTTATTGGTTTAATTCTTTTATTTTCTGAAGTGTTTCAATGTATTTGTAATGGTTCAAATTTGTACTTGTTGTAAATCATTCTCAATTCCGCCATTAGGCTGTGACGAATTGATAATAATACAATTGAATTGATATTAATTGAGGGTTGTAAATTTACAAGGCGCACCTTGTCTTTACATTCTATTTTACTTAATAATATTATTTATAATTTGTGAGTATGGGTTTATAATCCTGTCCTAGCTGTAATGGTTAGGGTTATGAGGTAATGAATATTCATGGATATATTTGATCTTCTTGTAGTTATTGAGACGCAATCCAGAGAGGAGACTAGGTTCAAGTAGGAGGGATGCTGAGGATGTTAAGAAACAGGCGTTCTTCAGAGTGAGTACAATAACATCTTGATCTTATAATACAATATATGAGGTTATACATGTAGGGTCTGGCTGCAATTTGGTAACGCCTTATATCAAATATTGTCTCAAATATATTTGCTAATTTCTTGACCCATACCTTGAAGGTGTTTAAAAGATGAATGTTTTAAAAGATGAAAAGTGGTGCATAAACTTTGTATTTTTGTATCTTTATGTGGCATAGCTCTCTTCTATAGTCAGCCCAGCTGTTATCGTCAGCCATTTACTTAATAGATAGTTCCCAGTAGACGCCATCTTTACGGGCAAATCGCATTTTGGCTTGCAGGCGCGTCAAGCGCTCAAATTATTAACGCAGCCGCGTCATTCACTAACCAATCATGCAATGAGTTTGGTGAAATGTGCGCGTGCTGCACGCCGTTCTCACGCGTAACGCATGAATATGTGTTCCAAACTGCCCGTAAAGATGGCCGACTTACGTCATACTGCAACCTATCTATAGCCCGGATAGTTTAGACATATTTCTCTCATTGCATCCACATCCACAGTCCGTTTTTCAGTTTGGTTTTGCATTACCAGTTTGTCTTGTCTTCACATTTGTAGTTAGTCTGTCTAGGCTGTCTTCTACAAGCCGTGGCTTAATCTGACAGCCTCGTACTCTCTTTAATGTTGGTCTACATAGATTATTTCTTTCCCCTCCATTTTCTGTGCTTATTATTTCACCTATCTATGTAATATTTTGTGATATACCAAGTGAGGACACTGGTCTCTGACAATTACCAAAAGTGTTTGAAATAAATGTTGACTTGAATGAATGAATGAATCTTGTTTTGTCTACTTGGCTAGACTGGATGTTGATACGTATGTTTTTTAACCTTTATGCATTGTTTCATGTGCAATATTTTGTCAGCTTTTAGTAACTGTTGATCTTTTGTAGTGTTTTAAAACTTGTGTGTGCAATGTAATCTCTTCGTTTTGGAGATTAATCAAGTTTCTTATGTCTTATGTCTTCATCTCCGCTTTTATTTAAGATCCATTGATTGTACCAACTTATTCTACGCTAATTGGTGGATTAAATTACTTGTTGATGGATTAATGAAGGGTTTGTCCTAGTGAGGTAGATCCCCTTAGCTTTATTGCTTACCACTGCTCCTCGGTAAAAGTTTTGTCTAATTGAAGATGATTTGTATTTTTTTCAGAATGTGCAATGGGAAGAATTGTTAATGAGGAAAACCACACCACCGTTTGTACCTAACATAGTAAGTATACTGATAGGGATGGTGGACAGAAATAGGAGGATGCTACTTTGCTTTACCCTTGCACTGATGTATGATAAACACTGTAGAGCTGCCAACTCTCCCCGACTCTGCAGGAAGTCCCATGAAATATAAACCAATCTTTCCATGTTCTGATGGACAAATTTGAAAATCCCTCACTTAAAGGTATTATACAGGATTGGTAGAGCTGACAAAACAGTCGCAAACAAAGTTATGTTTTGTGTGATTAACCATATACATGAAATAACAAACCTGTGAAAATTTCAGCTCAATTGGTCATCGAGGTCACGAGAAAATAGTGAAAAGAGACCTTATGTGTTTTCTGTTTTTCAAACATCGAGTTTATTATCGCGCGCGATAAAAACTATTATTTTACTCATTTCTCAGAAACGATAGCATTTTAGGCAGAAATATTTTAAGGAACCCTTTCTACCATTACTTACTTTAAATCATGTAAGTTATGTGTGAATCTGTGAACATTTGTGTTTTACCAATAGTGTACAGGGCCTTTAATTCTACCTCCAATTATAAATGACAGGAATCTATCTATGTTCATCTACATGAACGTTAGTTTGTCAAGTAAAGGTGTAGAACTAACAGATTCAAACATAGTGCAATACCTTACCTCAGTGATTTAATCAATTGTAGCTGATCCCTTGCAAACTATCAGGTTGTTTTTGTAAAGTAAAGTGGTAAATGTGTTTTCTTTTAGTCCTAGCTTGTTCTTTCTTTGTATGGGGAGGAAGAGTTACTCCTGCTGGCAGGACAGGAAAATCTGCCTGTGCCACTTTTTATGAATACATATATTTGTTTTACGACTTGTCTGTACATCCAGAATGGTTTTATATTTGATTCATGAGCTTTTAATGTAATCTTTTACTCCCCTTCATGAACTGTGTAACTCTTTATTCACCCTACTTCTCTTTTTTTGACAAGTTTATTTTGTCTACCGGGCATTTAAAAAAAAAATGTGTTTCCTTAATTTCTTTGTATTGTTTATGTAATTGTGTAATTTTGTAATGGATTTTTAATTGATTTAATGTAAACTTAGCCCTAATTCAATCTTCTTTTTGTTTTGAAATCAAATGTATATCTAGCTATCTGTGATTGTAATTACTCTGCTGTAGCGTTGATGTATTTATTTTGTTCACATGCAGATTTTTATTTTATTTTTTTTCTGAACAGAACCATCCAGAAGATGTGAGTAATTTTGACGAGGAGTTCACCCAAGAGCGTCCAGTGCTGACTCCCCCCACCCGAGACCCACGAGCAATAACAGATCAAGAACAGAACTTATTCAAAGATTTCAATTACACTGCTGATTGGTGTTGAGGACAAGCTCAGTGCTCTCTAGGTTGGAATATTGAATGCTGTCCTCTATTGGCAAGATCAGGCCAACTTGTGGTCGTAATGAGATACTTTACATTGATGGTGAACTTCTTCAAAGTATGGTTGGATGCCCCGATAAACTGACTCAAAAGGCTGCCCTCAATCTCCACATTCGTGCTAGGCAGTGCGCATACATGTACGTCTACAAAAGTAAACTTCCAAAGAAACATCCCAGCAGATGGTAGAAGGTTGGATGGAGAATAACACCCTCATGTGATTAACTTCTTTTCTGAAACCTTCAGTTTCTGAGAAAATGTAAGTCCTTATATCGACTGAATGGAATATTGTCAGTTAAGTGATGAAGTCAGGTCTGCATCAAGAGGTCCACAATGTAGAAATGCCACGTGTTTTCGCAGCAAGTAGTTACTTTGTTCTGATGAAAAGGACTGTGGGGAAGTTGTTTCCCAAGCTGAGACTAGCCTATGGTTGATCTGCGATGTTAAATCTCACTGGTGAATGATGCTTTGCTAACTGAGGAAACTCGCATTCCCTGGTATGAGCTCATAGGGACAGAGCTGCCAACTCTCCCTGATTCTGCAGAAAGTTCCCCTGAAAGTAAACCAATCTTTCCATGTTCTGATGAACACATTTGAAAATCTCCCTGATTATGGAAACTTCTTCCCTATTATGTTGAAGGTAATTCTAAATATCTCCCTGATTGTTGTACAAAATCGTCATGATTGTAAAATGCAGATATTGGCAGCTCTGCAGGGATGAATGAATCAGCTGTAGCTGGTAGTCAGTGCTGGACCGGTACCCTAAATCTTATTGGATCAACAGCTAATAAGCTTTAAATACAAACGATTGATGAAAATAACAAATTACAGGTATCCACAATGCAACATCATGTTATTTTACTTTGAAGAAGTCTTATTCAGGAAATGTCTAAATTTACCCAGACCTTCCTGATATGTAAATTGAGTGGTATACATTTTATTCCATGGGCATTAGTTTCTCTAGTGATAGTTCCTACTGGTTAGGTATTACTTAAGTATAGTTTGTTTAGGAAGGTCAAAGGTTAAGGAATGTCAAAGGTTAAGGAATGTCAAAGGTTATGTTAGAACACACTGCAGTAAAATCATTTGGAATGTGATCAAGAGTTGTTCTACATGTATTGCCTTTTTGGCCTACATGATCCAATAGTTATCTGTCATACAATAGAAAGGGGAAAGTGAATGCTAAACAGAGTATACTACAGTTAAACAAACTCAATTAGCAAGGCAAACCTACAACGTGCTCAAGTTTATGTTTAAGCCATACAGTTTCTATGTTTTGTAAAAAAAACACCACTTTTCTTATACATCAGTCAATAAGTCTGCTCAGTGTGAAGTATACAATTAAAATGAGGCTTTATACTGCAAGTGACTTTATTTATATAACCATGGATGAGCTCATTTCTACAAAGGTTTCCAATGCTGTCACCAGAAACTGAATATTGGTAATAATTTCCAACAACTTGCTATCATTTTGATGGAAATAGTTTTGTATTTGACTTGTATTACTCTAACCTTTCCAGCAATAGTGTTGACATCATGTTCTATAAATAGCTATTCGTAAATTAACATAGATGAACTGAACTAATCCCATGTGTACATAGTACAAGTTATGACTTTATATTAATTGTATTCAGATGTGCTGATATTAATGATTTCTCACGTTATGTTGTGGATCATAATGGTGCGATTTTAACATCATTAAAATGGTGTGTATTCAAATTGTATGTTTCTAAAGTGGTTGTAAATGCCAAATGAAGAATCACTGAATGATGTTACATGTTTTTTTTGTTTTTTTGGGGCTGCAATGGTTTTTTTCTTGCAGCTTGTGCTTTTCAATAATACAAAACACATTTTTGCATCATTTTCACCATGTATGTGTTTTGTTATTGTAAAGTCATGTCGATTTCATTACCCTAATTTCGAAAAAGGGACAATTAAATTGGTTAATATTTACTTAAGGACTTTTCATTTTACAAGTATTTAATGTCCGTATTTGTATCCTTAGCTTTTTGTCAAAAAGAAAACTTGTGTACGAGTTAAGACATGACACTTATATTTTTAACGGAATAGTGTTGTAAAGAATGTGTTTTTTATATGCAAATCAGGTGTGTGAATAACTGTGTCTTTACAAATGAAATAGCTCCATTGGCTGTTACTTTGTCCGCACATTAAGTCTGGTACCTTATTTCACAATCCATGTAAATCAATGTGTGACACAGGGCACTCTTCCAAACTTCATAAAAAATATTAAAGAAATTACTATATCCTTATCCTTAAATAATATATCGTTATCAGTGGATGGAACATTAATTGTGTATGTTAACAACTAAATTAAAATGGTTATTCCATTGCCCACCAGGGCTCGAATTTTACACTGGACCGCAGGCCCGAGGCCAGTGATTTTAATGTCAGGCCGGTAAACTGGACAAGTCCGGCAGTCTTATGATTTTCAATCTTCATTAACAAAAATTTTGCATTGAAATAAGATTTTGAGTCTGATACATAATCTTTAAATTATGTTGAGTACCAAAGTCTACTTGAAACCCATAAGACAAATTTATGCTTTCAATCTTTTCTTCTCAAAACAACTACAACAACAACAACAACAACAACAACAGTACAGTTTATGTTAAAACTGTGATGTCATTTTGAATCTGGTCTTGTGAAAAAAATTCCGGTCTAGTAAAAATTCTGAGCTACAAGCCCTGTGGTCTTGTGACTTTTCCTCTCCAAATTCAAGCCCTGGCCCACACCACTACCTTCAGGTACCTTGTTATCCTTTGAGAGTATTTACTTTTATCATGGTTCAGCCATCTTGCTTCTTTTCTATAGACCTTTCCATTGTCGATAAACAAACCGCGCCGGTTGGCATGGACGGCCGAAAGTTAGCAAAACATTCAATTGTGTTAAAGGATTTTGTGTCCAAGTTCAACAATTTCTGCAAAGTTGCAATTACCTAAAATACCTCCCATTATTGGTTGCTTAGTTTCCAACAAATTCAACACTATTTGTGAACATTTGTGTAGCATTGCTACAAACTGTGGCCATCTGTTTTTGTTTTGCAGTTATGGCTTTCCATAGTTTTCCAACCTCGGTTGACGTTGCAATAGAAAGGTCTATTTGAAAGGAAAGAAATATAGTCTGGTCCCTTACTTGACGTGTGCATTAAAACTGCCATTGTCACTATTGTTTACAGGTTACCAGACACAATTGACTGCAGCATGATAAAGGCATTTAACTAAACAAGCTTATTGGATCCATACAACTGTTAATGGACCCAAGCACAAGCTATTGGTCCAGAATGACAGTCAATAGACCCAAGTTAATAGACCCAAGCACTTGCTATTGGACCCATGCAACTGTTAATGAACCTTATTGAGCTATTTTACCCAGACTACTGTTAATGCCCCCAAACAATATTATTCTCCTTCAACATCCATAATGGACCCACTGCAGATAATGAACCGATTGATGCCTATTGACTTTACTCGTCGACTTGGCCTTCCTAGACTTCGATAGTCTAGATGACCCTTCAATGGCTCTACTGGCATGTACAATCAAGTGTGCCATCACTTTGTTCTTACATATATTCCAAGGGTTTTATGTGGTTCCTTTAAATTTAAATTATATAAGACTGGTTTTATATCCATGTTTGTAAAGATCTCCATGAATTAAAAACCCCATGTTGAATTTTAAATGTATCAGCCTTTGGAGTGGAGTCAGTTCATTTTTGTCCCTCGTGCTCGCAATCAACACTTGTATAATGATTCTATAACTGTTTCACATCCAGGTCTCACTTGAAGAAATTTATGATTTTTATTCTTTGAGAAGACTTATAGTGGTTGTGAATGATTAATAATAATAATATCGGCTCTTATATAGCGCAATTCCAAAGAATGATCATTGCACTTCACACATTATTACCCCTGGTCACTGGGCCATCTATTTCATTCCTGAAACCATTTCAGCTCGCTGGGGAGTATACAGCCTGTGCTGCCGAAGCGCACTAAACTAAATCATTCACAAGAACCATCTCTGCCCTCACAGGTACCCATTTTACCCCTGGGTTAAAGGATGCTTGTTTACCCGGTGACTGCTCTATATTCCGACACCCCTATGTTCTGAAAAAAAAAACGAAGTATGCATTTTTGTTAAGGAGACCATAAAACGACCTATGTTTTCTTGTCAGTTCTCTGTCCTTGCTCTATGGTTTACTGAACCTGCCTCTGTTAGTGTCTTCTACATGTGGCAGTTTGCTTTGCCTATGTATATACTGTTTTGATCGGGACAATTGAAGTGGTACAAACAATTCTAATAATTATGATTTGTATTTAAGATAAATTATGAGAACATTTTGAATGTGAAAATCATTAAAAGTTACAATTTGGGATTGAAAAGCTTTAGCAGCCAAACTGCCATGGCCTGATATAGAGGGCGCACTTCAGGCATTATTATAATTGTTATCCCCATCATTGACTTTTAGTAACCGTGATCATCTCCCATTACATTCTTACTGCACTTCATGTTCAGAATGTTTTTGGTTTTTTTAAAGAGTTTAGTTGAACATGTTAATTCAAAACTATTAACATTTCAGGCCAAAATCATAGTTTTTTTTTATGGTGGTGTACACCTTTGGTAACTACTCCAAACATTAATGACCATAGATCTTACTTGGTAAAAAGCAATGGAGAGCTTTTGATGTTATACAAGATTGTTAGAAACAACACCCTTTGAAGTAATGTAGTTTTAGAGAAATAGGTAAATTTTCACCCTAAAATGTTGAATCCAAGAAAGGCTTCAGGAATGAAGCCTTTCTCAGGCATCTGAAAGCACACAATTATATGCAACAAGGTTGTTTTTTCTTTCATTATTTGTTTTGCAACTTCGATGACCAATTGAGTCCAAATTTTCACAGGTTTGTTATTTTATGCTCATTTTTGGATACACTAAGTGAGAATACTGGTCTTTGATAATTACCAAACGTGTTCAGTGCCTTTAAAGATTGTTTAGATTATGTGTTAAATTATTCTGTAAACCTTGTGTAAGATTGACACTAGTCCATTGTTTGTTCTAGATATGGTTTTCCAAGGGTTCCATGAAGGGGAGATAAAGTTCCTACCCACCTACAAGTACGACATCGGTGGCGATGTGTATGACACATCGGCCAAAGCTAGAGTTCCATCCTACACAGTAAGTATCAAGTCGGTCATGTACCCTGTATCCATTAGTAATAATAAGTACCGAGTCAAATGATACCCTTTAGGAGTCAGACTTTTTGGTTCTTGTCCACCTACAAGTACAACAATGGTGGCAATGTGTGTGACACATCCGCTAAGAGTTCCATCCTATACAATTAAAGAGTATTAAAGAGAGGGTATACTTTTGGTAAATGTCAAAGACTAGTGTCTTCACTTCGTGTATTCCCAACATATACATGAAATAACAAACCTTTAAAAATTTGGGCTCAATTGTTCATCGAAGTTGCCGGGAAATAATGAAAGAAAAAACCACCCTAGTTGCCTAGAATTATGTGCTTTCAGATGCCAGAGAAATGCTTCATGCTTGAAGCCTTTCTCAGCTATTCAAAGAGGGTTGTTTCTAACAATGTTGTGTAATATCAACAGCTCTCCAGTGCTCTTTACCAAGTAAGTTTTAATGGCCATTAACTTGTGGAGTAATTACCAAAAGTACATCCTGCCTTTAAGTCTGTACGTACCCTGTATCCATTAGCAGTAATGAAAACTGAGACCAATGAAACCCAAAAGGACTTGTTTCATCTCCCAGTCTCTGCTCGGTGCAATGTGTTTGAATGGTGCGGCGCATCAAACTCGCGTTCTGGTGGCCAAGTCACCAGTGTGTGGGTTCGAATCCTGGTCAGGACACTTGTGTCCTTGAGCAAGACACTTAACTAACACCCGGTTCAGACAGGCGCTCTAGAGTCATGCCGAACCAAATTATTGAATTAAGTACATAAAAAATTTGACGTCTGAAACAGTTAGGAGCGACTGGACTTGCAGAAGTCGAAAGAAGTCGAAAGTCGAAAGCGCCTTGGTTTCAGACGTTGATCTTGTCATGAGCCGAACCTAATGTAAATGTTTTGTTAAGTTCGCCTGTCTGAAACCAAAATTTAATTGGGTTGACCTAGAGTCGCTCCAAATCTATTTGGTTCGGCGCGAGTCTAGAGCGCCTGTCTGAACCGGGTGTTAAAAAGCTTCTCTTCACCCAGGGTTAACTGGGTACCTGTGAGGGCATAGATGGTTCTTGTGATTGATTTAGCTTGATGCACTACATACTTGGCAACACTGCTCGTCAGTGGTCAACCACAGGGTGACTAAATGTGTGCACTCGGATTTGCTCAATGCTTGGTTTTCATGTCAAAGGTCATTATGATCAACTTATTTTGATTTCAGGACCGAGTACTTTGTAAGAGTCGAAGATCAGATCAGATACACAATGTATTGTACAACGCAAGCAATAGCATTAAAACATCAGACCATAAGCCAGTCTATGCAATTTATGAAGTCAAGATAAGACCAGGAAAGGATGAGTAAGTACAGCTTTAATATCAATAAAATATTGATTTGGGATATGAAAACAAAGTATCAATTGATTGCAGAGCTGCCAACTCTCCCTGACTCTGCAGAAAGTTCCCTGAAAATAAACTAATCTTTCCATGTTCTGATGAACAAATTTGAAAATCTCTTTGATTATGGAAACTTTGTCCCTTTAATGTTGAATGTGATTCTAAATATCTCCTTGATTTGGGAACAAAATCTCCCAGATTGCAAGATGCAAATGTTGGCACACCTGTGATTGTAACAATTTCATTTCCCAAAAAGGAGTAAAAGGAAGTATTAATTTGAAAAAGTTAACAATTTATTTGCAATAAAGCTTAAATGTATCTAACAGGATTGGTAGAGCTGACACTAGTCGCAGACAGTGTTCATATTTTGTGTGATCAGCCATACATGAAATAACAAACATGTGACAATTTGGGCTTAGTCCGTTGTGCGAGTCAGGAGAAAACAGTGAAAAACCGCACAATGTCCAGTATGTAAACACATTGTCCTTAATGTCCAGTATGTAAACACATTGTCCTTAATGTCCAGTATGTAAACACATTGTCCTTAATGTCCAGCATGTAAACACATTGTCCTTAATGTCCAGTATGTAAACACATTGTCCTTAATGTCCAGCATGTAAACACATTGTCCTTAATGTCCAGCATGTAAACACATTGTCCTTAATGTCCAGCATGTAAACACATTGTCCTTAATGTTCAGCATGTAAACACATTGTCCTTAATGTTCAGCATGTAAACACATTGTCCTTAATGTCCAGTATGTAAACACATTGTCCTTAATGTCCAGCATGTAAACACATTGTCCTTAATGTCCAGCATGTAAACACATTGTCCTTAATGTCCAGCATGTAAACACATTGTCCTTAATGTCCAGTATGTAAACACATTGTCCTTAATGTCCAGTATGTAAACACATTGTCCTTAATGTCCAGTATGTAAACACATTGTCCTTAATGTCCAGTATGTAAACACATTGTCCTTAATGTCCAGCATGTAAACACATTGTCCTTAATGTCCAGTATGTAAACACATTGTCCTTAATGTTCAGCATGTAAACACATTGTCCTTAATGTTCAGTATGTAAACACATTGTCCTTAATGTCCAGCATGTAAACACATTGTCCTTAATGTCCAGTATGTAAACACATTGTCCTTAATGTCCAGCATGTAAACACATTGTCCTTAATGTCCAGCATGTAAACACATTGTCCTTAATGTCCAGCATGTAAACACATTGTCCTTAATGTCCAGCATGTAAACACATTGTCCTTAATGTCCAGTATGTAAACACATTGTCCTTAATGTTCAGCATGTAAACACATTGTCCTTAATGTTCAGTATGTAAACACATTGTCCTTAATGTCCAGCATGTAAACACATTGTCCTTAATGTCCAGTATGTAAACACATTGTCCTTAATGTCCAGCATGTAAACACATTGTCCTTAATGTCCAGCATGTAAACACATTGTCCTTAATGTCCAGCATGTAAACACATTGTCCTTAATGTCCAGTATGTAAACACATTGTCCTTAATGTCCAGTATGTAAACACATTGTCCTTAATGTCCAGTATGTAAACACATTGTCCTTAATGTCCAGTATGTAAACACATTGTCCTTAATGTCCAGTATGTAAACACATTGTCCTTAATGTCCAGCATGTAAACACATTGTCCTTAATGTCCAGCATGTAAACACATTGTCCTTAATGTCCAGTATGTAAACACATTGTCCTTAATTTTTGTTGTAACAACCAAAATCAGCTGATTGCGTTTTTTTAAAAGTATTTAGATACAGTTTTCAGAACATGACTTCTCTTCAGAGAGAAATATTTCGCAGAAAAAATGGTTCTAGTATGAACTTCATAATCGGTAAGGTTTCAGACTAAAATTAAAGATGATTATTATTTTTTTTAAATCCTCACCAAACCTGTATAATACCTTTAATCATTTGCAACCATCTTGGTCTTGTTCCCTGTGTGCATTGGCAGTATCGTAACTGATTTTCATTACACAAGAAAAGGCTCTGACTGTTTTCCCTCTTGGCCTCGTCTTGGTCACAGTGATTTCAATTGGACACGAAAAGAATGTAATAAAAACGTTCTACACATTAATAAAATTGTCTTATCTGTTGACAGTTCACTCACATCAGGAGGTGTTTTTTCAAGGGATGTGTTTGTTGAAGGTGAGTAAGTAAGATGTGATTGTAATTTGCATATGTAAGGACCCCAGCGGAAGTAAGCCCATTTTTGAATGCATTAGGCAATATCCTTTTTTAATTCTTGTACACTATTATTTTTTTTTTTAAATGAGATATCGCCTTACATCACAAGGCCGGACGGCCATTGCAATGTGGGGGCTACACGTAACTGATTTGGGCTGTCGACCCAAACCAACAGCCACCAGGGTCAGGTTGCCACCTACTCCTAGGGCTGAAATAGGGTTACCCCCTTCACAGTCTGTATCATCCACTAGGAGCCTGGCTGGTAGAGCAAAATGCACAACCTGTTACAAAGCAAATATGGTTAAGTGCCTTGCTCAAGGGCACAAGTGGCATGACCGGGATTCGAACCCACACTCTGCTGCTGACAACGCCAGAGCCTGGGTCCTGTGCACTAGATCGCTCGACTTGTGTGATGTCATTTTGTCATTTCTTTCCACGAGTAAACTCATTTAACCAAATTTTCATGGAAGTTTTTTAAAATCCTTTTTCCAGCCAATAAAAGACGAGCAGCCAAGGCTGCCATGTCCGGCTCTATGATGTCACAGAAATCCAGCACTGTTTGTTCTGTAATGTGAAGCTGCAGAGTCCATGCAATACACGGCTATAATGTGAAGTCAAGCTGCAGAGGCATCCAATACAGGGAGTGAAGAAGAATGGCACATTCTTTCTTTCATGGTTCAGCTTAACCACAGACTTTTACGTTTACTGCGTTCTGTAGAGCACATCCAGCCTCACTAAAGTGGGCAGAACGCCGTGTCGATACCTCTCTTCACTAAACCCCTGGTAGGGATGAGCTGAAAAAAAACACAGATTGGCTCCAAAAAATGACTGATTTGCGCGCACCCATTTTACACAACTTTTTAGGTGCTTGTATTGCGGGCACTCGAGTGAAAAGTATTTTCCCGCGAAAAAAAGAATCATGTTTTTATATGGTTCCACTAAACTGCATACAGTTTGACATGACACAGAAATGGGAAGGGAGTGGATGCCTAATTTCATGGCTCTGCTTACCGTAAGCAAAGAATCGGCGCTTACTTACAGAAGCAGGGAATTCTGCGCTTGCGTCAAGCGTATTTCACAAGTTAGCAAAGGACTTTTTGCTTGTGTGCATGCGTAGTCCATGCTACTAGGAGTTCATCGCTTACACAGCTAGCACAGAAATTCGGCCCTTGCCCTGTAAGCGGAGAATAGTGATCGTAAGCGCAGAATTCAGCGGTAAGCAGAGCCATGCAATTGGGAACTGATACTCTATGACTTGATGCTTCTTGTGCAGGCTGCCATACTTGAGCAGTCACACAGAAAGTATATTCTACATTATTTAGTCATGCTGTTCTGTCAGGGAAATTGTGCAAATCATTGAGAAAGACATTCAAGGCGCATCAAAAGTAAAACACACAACAGGTTTTCCATGTCTTTGTGTACAAAACCTTGCGCTGCCAGCATCCCAGCAATGGCGGCGCGTTCAGCAGCACTTGCGCAAGCAGGCTAACAAATATTGGTCTATACACAGAATCAAGGTTATTGGATTCAAACTATGCCTTGATAGATGCAATTATTGCAATAATATAAGAACACTATGTATAATTTTCAAACACGCTGCAAAATCTAGACTCATGTTTGCTGCACCTTAAAGGGAGGGTATAGGCGATGTGACCTCTGTTTACAATCAAACCGCCCTCTGTTGACAAGTCTGTTGTCCAAGTCATGTTCCGCTGGGCAAAAAGACGCGTAGTCATGGTAATATTGCGTGTACTTTCTAGCTGGCTGTCAAGTACACAAAGGTTTTGCCCGGCAACATGCGCGCGCATCATGTTATGATTTTCAAATGACGTCAGAGGTCACATCGTCTATATGTTTGGTATCTGAGAAACATTACTGTCAGACCTTTTCTCCGATTGTGTATTCCAGCTACGGATTATTCTTCCTGCGTGGACATAAACCGCTCCGGATTTTCGGCGATATCTCAAAAACGCTACCACCTTTTGAAATGAAATTTTCATGGGTTAGTTTTATTGTAAATATCTACACTTATATAGGATTTAAAGAATCGAATGGTTCCAAAACCAAAGGTATACGCTCTCTTTAACAATAATATGCAAGTTTCAATACATCACTGTCACAGAAATATTAGCTCGTTTTTAATAATATAATAATAATAATAACTAGTTCTTATATAGCGCATTTCACAATAACGTATCAATGCGCTTTACATTAGTGCCCTGGTCATTGGGCCAATAACATTCCTTTAATCTTTCTCAGCTCCCTGGGGAGTATACAGCCCCGGGCTGCCGTGATGGCGCTCCGAAGGCTTTTTCAAACACAATATCAACCTCTACCCTTGCAGGTACCCATTTATACCCCTGGGTGAAGAGAAGCAATTATAGCAAAGTGTCTTGCTCAAGGACACAAGCGTCATGACCGGGACTCGAACCCACACCCTGATGACTAAACCACCAGAACTTGAATCCGATGCTCTTAACCACTCGGCCATGACACCCTACAATTCTAATTAACCAATTCATATTAGACATAAATTATTGACAAAAAGTCATCCGAAGATTTCAGAGGTCTCCATCATAGAAAGTTATAAATCTTGATGCGTGTGAATTCACCATCATTCAAGCTTTAAAATGTTACGTCTGATTGATGGAACATCCTAAATTTATCAGATTTTTTAATACTATTTAATATTTCAAGTACTATTTTAATTAAATATTTTTAACTATTAATAAAAAAAAGTATTTATAGATTATGCTATTTAAAGCAATATCCAATGCATACTTAAATATTCTTTTATTCAATTATCAAAATTGTCATTCTATCTTATGTATGAATTGTTTGATGTGTTCGGTGTATTCTTTCATTATTTACATATTATTTGCATAATTCAGTTTACACATATTTCTTCTGTGGAGATAAATATTTATTTTGTTTTTATTTTTTATCTTTTCCACTGTTGTGTGTGAGCTTATTCATACTATTATGCACAGGCTTGTAATTTTACACTATGTTACCAAATTGACTTCCTGTATTCCTTTCATAGTGCCTCTCATCAAAATGTACGTCCATATTTGAATCAACAGCTGTGGTTGTTGCTTAAACAAAGTGTGGGTTCGAGTCCCAGTCGTGACACTTGTGTCCTTAAGTAAGACACTTAACCATTATTGCTTCGTCCTTCGGATGGGACGTAAAGCCGTTGGTCCCGTGTGTTGTGTAATGCACGTAAAAGAACCCAGTGCACTTATCGTAAAGAGAAGGGGTTCGCCCCGGTGTTCCTGGTTTGATTGGCTGCATATTGCGCCACAGCACCTTGTAAACAATTACATGGTGCTATTTCATTTCAGATACATTTATTTCATGTCAACATCATTCATTACAAAATATTGAAAAATAAATAGATAATATGTGACATTAACATGTAGGAAAAAGAAGAAGCAAATGCTTTTTGTTCCCCTTCCCTATAAAGACAAAGACAAAAGAAACGTAAAACAAGGAAAACAGTACCGGGACACGGACATGTTATGCATGAGTGAGACTAGACAATAGATATATAATTACTAATACATTAGGTGTATTAAAAATAAAAAAAGATATGTAGAGGAATAGGTCTCAAAACGTAGCTCCGCATACCTTGCAGGAAAATATATTGAGCGATTTGATACGCCAATCAGGTGTGATAAAGCGCTATATAAGAACCCAGTATTATTATTTTTCATGTTGACACAGTCAGTGATCCAGCCACTAATTTGGAAATGCCTTATGTAATACAAGAGTATATGAAGGATGGAGAATATTGCAGCCAAAGCTTCAAATTTGTGTTCAATTTTTATTGATTCCCTTCACTTAAATTCCGTTTCCCCAAAGTATTTTCTTAGGTTTGGTGTGAAGAAATTTTCATTAAATTATTTTGTGTATTGGAGTGACATATTCTTTTAATTTTTAATTTGACTTAAAAGTTATTTAAATTGCAAAATGATCAAATATGGAAATTTTAATTTACTAACTTGTTTATTTGTATTTTTTTGTATTTATTTTATTTAATGAAAGGTTGAACTTTCCACTGTATATTTGTGTTTATCAAATCTAAATTAAAAATATTGAGTGTCACATTATATGACTAATAATTATAGAAAAGCATTGCTGGTCAAATAAAAACATCTACATTAACAAAATGTCTTATCACTTCGAGAAGATTTCCTATTGAGAACTTTATTTAAATGGTTATTTCTTTCTCTCAGTCATTGACATTGAAAACATTAATTAGGGGGTAAGTCCAGCATTATTTCACATTTTGCCAAAATTAAACCAAAGAGACTCCGTTGTATGTAGAAGACGGTCGCCGAGTTGCAGGTGCTTGGGATAAGGGGTTGGGACTACAGATGCATTTTAATCTTGATTTTGAGGCATCGTTATATCGAAAATCAGGCAATATCTTAAAATTTGCCAACGTAGTCGACTCAAGCCAAGAGTTTTCTGCTCCTCGCACCCCGTTTTACCTCTGTACCAAATTTCAGGCGATTTGGAAACAACATTTTTTCGGCCGATTTTGGCAAAAACGGCAAGGTAGTCCAGTCATTTTTTCAGTCTCGAAAACTTTTTCTCTCCGATTTGCCTCAAAATTTAACCAAAGAGACTCCGTTGTATGCAGAAGACGGTCGCCGAGTTGCAGGTGCTTGGGATAAGGGGTTGGGACTACAGATGCATTTTAATCTTGATTTTGAGGCATCGTTATATCGAAAATCAGGCAATATCTTAAAAAGTTGCCAACGTAGTCGACTCAAGCCAAGAATTTTCTGCTCCTCGCACCCCGTTTTACCTCTGTACCAAATTTCAGGCGATTTGGAAACAACATTTTTTCGGCCGATTTTGGCTGGTAGTCCAGTCATTTTTTCAGTCTCGAAAACTTTTTCTCTCCGATTTGCCTCAAAATTAAACCAAAGAGACTCCGTTGTATGTAGAAGACGGTCGCCGAGTTGCAGGTGCTTGGGATAAGGGGTTGGGACTACAGATGCATTTTAATCTTGATTTTGAGGCATCGTTATATCGAAAAACAGGCAATATCTTAAAAAGTTGCCAACGTAGTCGACTCAAGCCAAGAGTTTTCTGCTCCTCGCACCCCGTTTTACCTCTGTACCAAATTTCAGGCGATTTGGAAACAACATTTTTTCGGCCGATTTTGGCAAAAACGGCAAGGGGGTAGTCCAGTCATTTTTTCAGTCTCGAAAACTTTTTCTCTCCGATTTGCCTCAAAATTAAACCAAAGAGACTCCGTTGTATGTAGAAGACGGTCGCCGAGTTGCAGGTGCTTGGGATAAGGGGTTGGGACTACAGATGCATTTTAATCTTGATTTTGAGGCATCGTTATATCGAAAATCAGGCAATATCTTAAAAAGTTGCCAACGTAGTCGACTCAAGCCAAGAGTTTTCTGCTCCTCGCACCCCGTTTTACCTCTGTACCAAATTTCAGGCGATTTGGAAACAACATTTTTTCGGCCGATTTTGGCAAAAACGGCAAGGGGGTAGTCCAGTCATTTTTTCAGTCTCGAAAACTTTTTCTCTCCGATTTGCCTCAAAATTAAACCAAAGAGACTCCGTTGTATGTAGAAGACGGTCGCCGAGTTGCAGGTGCTTGGGATAAGGGGTTGGGACTACAGATGCATTTTAATCTTGATTTTGAGGCATCGTTATATCGAAAATCAGGCAATATCTTAAAAAGTTGCCAACGTAGTCGACTCAAGCCAAGAGTTTTCTGCTCCTCGCACCCCGTTTTACTTCTGTACCAAATTTCAGGCGATTTGGAAACAACATTTTTTCGGCCGATTTTGGCAAAAACGGCAAGGGGGTAGTCCAGTCATTTTTTCAGTCTCGAAAACTTTTTCTCTCCGATTTGCCTCAAAATTAAACCAAAGAGACTCCGTTGTATGTAGAAGACGGTCGCCGAGTTGCAGGTGCTTGGGATAAGGGGTTGGGACTACAGATGCATTTTAATCTTGATTTTGAGGCATCGTTATATCGAAAAACAGGCAATATCTTAAAAAGTTGCCAACGTAGTCGACTCAAGCCAAGAGTTTTCTGCTCCTCGCACCCCGTTTTACCTCTGTACCAAATTTCAGGCGATTTGGAAACAACATTTTTTCGGCCGATTTTGGCAAAAACGGCAAGGGGGTAGTCCAGTCATTTTTTCAGTCTCGAAAACTTTTTCTCTCCGATTTGCCTCAAAATTAAACCAAAGAGACTCCGTTGTATGTAGAAGACGGTCGCCGAGTTGCAGGTGCTTGGGATAAGGGGTTGGGACTACAGATGCATTTTAATCTTGATTTTGAGGCATCGTTATATCGAAAATCAGGCAATATCTTAAAAAGTTGCCAACGTAGTCGACTCAAGCCAAGAGTTTTCTGCTCCTCGCACCCCGTTTTACCTCTGTACCAAATTTCAGGCGATTTGGAAACAACATTTTTTCGGCCGATTTTGGCAAAAACGGCAAGGGGGTAGTCCAGTCATTTTTTCAGTCTCGAAAACTTTTTCTCTCCGATTTGCCTCAAAATTAAACCAAAGAGACTCCGTTGTATGTAGAAGACGGTCGCCGAGTTGCAGGTGCTTGGGATAAGGGGTTGGGACTACAGATGCATTTTAATCTTGATTTTGAGGCATCGTTATATCGAAAATCAGGCAATATCTTAAAAAGTTGCCAACGTAGTCGACTCAAGCCAAGAGTTTTCTGCTCCTCGCACCCCGTTTTACCTCTGTACCAAATTTCAGGCGATTTGGAAACAACATTTTTTCGGCCGATTTTGGCAAAAACGGCAAGGGGGTAGTCCAGTCATTTTTTCAGTCTCGAAAACTTTTTCTCTCCGATTTGCCTCAAAATTAAACCAAAGAGACTCCGTTGTATGTAGAAGACGGTCGCCGAGTTGCAGGTGCTTGGGATAAGGGGTTGGGACTACAGATGCATTTTAATCTTGATTTTGAGGCATCGTTATATCGAAAATCAGGCAATATCTTAAAAAGTTGCCAACGTAGTCGACTCAAGCCAAGAGTTTTCTGCTCCTCGCACCCCGTTTTACCTCTGTACCAAATTTCAGGCGATTTGGAAACAACATTTTTTCGGCCGATTTTGGCAAAAACGGCAAGGGGGTAGTCCAGTCATTTTTTCAGTCTCGAAAACTTTTTCTCTCCGATTTGCCTCAAAATTAAACCAAAGAGACTCCGTTGTATGTAGAAGACGGTCGCCGAGTTGCAGGTGCTTGGGATAAGGGGTTGGGACTACAGATGCATTTTAATCTTGATTTTGAGGCATCGTTATATCGAAAATCAGGCAATATCTTAAAAAGTTGCCAACGTAGTCGACTCAAGCCAAGAGTTTTCTGCTCCTCGCACCCCGTTTTACCTCTGTACCAAATTTCAGGCGATTTGGAAACAACATTTTTTCGGCCGATTTTGGCAAAAACGGCAAGGGGGTAGTCCAGTCATTTTTTCAGTCTCGAAAACTTTTTCTCTCCGATTTGCCTCAAAATTAAACCAAAGAGACTCCGTTGTATGTAGAAGACGGTCGCCGAGTTGCAGGTGCTTGGGATAAGGGGTTGGGACTACAGATGCATTTTAATCTTGATTTTGAGGCATCGTTATATCGAAAATCAGGCAATATCTTAAAAAGTTGCCAACGTAGTCGACTCAAGCCAAGAGTTTTCTGCTCCTCGCACCCCGTTTTACCTCTGTACCAAATTTCAGGCGATTTGGAAACAACATTTTTTCGGCCGATTTTGGCAAAAACGGCAAGGGGGTAGTCCAGTCATTTTTTCAGTCTCGAAAACTTTTTCTCTCCGATTTGCCTCAAAAATAAACCAAAGAGACTCCGTTGTATGTAGAAGACGGTCGCCGAGTTGCAGGTGCTTGGGATAAGGGGTTGGGACTACAGATGCATTTTAATCTTGATTTTGAGGCATCGTTATATCGAAAATCAGGCAATATCTTAAAAAGTTGCCAACGTAGTCGACTCAAGCCAAGAGTTTTCTGCTCCTCGCACCCCGTTTTACCTCTGTACCAAATTTCAGGCGATTTGGAAACAACATTTTTTCGGCCGATTTTGGCAAAAACGGCAAGGGGGTAGTCCAGTCATTTTTTCAGTCTCGAAAACTTTTTCTCTCCGATTTGCCTCAAAATTAAACCAAAGAGACTCCGTTGTATGTAGAAGACGGTCGCCGAGTTGCAGGTGCTTGGGATAAGGGGTTGGGACTACAGATGCATTTTAATCTTGATTTTGAGGCATCGTTATATCGAAAATCAGGCAATATCTTAAAAAGTTGCCAACGTAGTCGACTCAAGCCAAGAGTTTTCTGCTCCTCGCACCCCGTTTTACCTCTGTACCAAATTTCAGGCGATTTGGAAACAACATTTTTTCGGCCGATTTTGGCAAAAACGGCAAGGGGGTAGTCCAGTCATTTTTTCAGTCTCGAAAACTTTTTCTCTCCGATTTGCCTCAAAATTAAACCAAAGAGACTCCGTTGTATGTAGAAGACGGTCGCCGAGTTGCAGGTGCTTGGGATAAGGGGTTGGGACTACAGATGCATTTTAATCTTGATTTTGAGGCATCGTTATATCGAAAATCAGGCAATATCTTAAAAAGTTGCCAACGTAGTCGACTCAAGCCAAGAGTTTTCTGCTCCTCGCACCCCGTTTTACTTCTGTACCAAATTTCAGGCGATTTGGAAACAACATTTTTTCGGCCGATTTTGGCAAAAACGGCAAGGGGGTAGTCCAGTCATTTTTTCAGTCTCGAAAACTTTTTCTCTCCGATTTGCCTCAAAATTAAACCAAAGAGACTCCGTTGTATGTAGAAGACGGTCGCCGAGTTGCAGGTGCTTGGGATAAGGGGTTGGGACTACAGATGCATTTTAATCTTGATTTTGAGGCATCGTTATATCGAAAAACAGGCAATATCTTAAAAAGTTGCCAACGTAGTCGACTCAAGCCAAGAGTTTTCTGCTCCTCGCACCCCGTTTTACCTCTGTACCAAATTTCAGGCGATTTGGAAACAACATTTTTTCGGCCGATTTTGGCAAAAACGGCAAGGGGGTAGTCCAGTCATTTTTTCAGTCTCGAAAACTTTTTCTCTCCGATTTGCCTCAAAATTAAACCAAAGAGACTCCGTTGTATGTAGAAGACGGTCGCCGAGTTGCAGGTGCTTGGGATAAGGGGTTGGGACTACAGATGCATTTTAATCTTGATTTTGAGGCATCGTTATATCGAAAATCAGGCAATATCTTAAAAAGTTGCCAACGTAGTCGACTCAAGCCAAGAGTTTTCTGCTCCTCGCACCCCGTTTTACCTCTGTACCAAATTTCAGGCGATTTGGAAACAACATTTTTTCGGCCGATTTTGGCAAAAACGGCAAGGGGGTAGTCCAGTCATTTTTTCAGTCTCGAAAACTTTTTCTCTCCGATTTGCCTCAAAATTAAACCAAAGAGACTCCGTTGTATGTAGAAGACGGTCGCCGAGTTGCAGGTGCTTGGGATAAGGGGTTGGGACTACAGATGCATTTTAATCTTGATTTTGAGGCATCGTTATATCGAAAATCAGGCAATATCTTAAAAAGTTGCCAACGTAGTCGACTCAAGCCAAGAGTTTTCTGCTCCTCGCACCCCGTTTTACCTCTGTACCAAATTTCAGGCGATTTGGAAACAACATTTTTTCGGCCGATTTTGGCAAAAACGGCAAGGGGGTAGTCCAGTCATTTTTTCAGTCTCGAAAACTTTTTCTCTCCGATTTGCCTCAAAATTAAACCAAAGAGACTCCGTTGTATGTAGAAGACGGTCGCCGAGTTGCAGGTGCTTGGGATAAGGGGTTGGGACTACAGATGCATTTTAATCTTGATTTTGAGGCATCGTTATATCGAAAATCAGGCAATATCTTAAAAAGTTGCCAACGTAGTCGACTCAAGCCAAGAGTTTTCTGCTCCTCGCACCCCGTTTTACCTCTGTACCAAATTTCAGGCGATTTGGAAACAACATTTTTTCGGCCGATTTTGGCAAAAACGGCAAGGGGGTAGTCCAGTCATTTTTTCAGTCTCGAAAACTTTTTCTCTCCGATTTGCCTCAAAAATAAACCAAAGAGACTCCGTTGTATGTAGAAGACGGTCGCCGAGTTGCAGGTGCTTGGGATAAGGGGTTGGGACTACAGATGCATTTTAATCTTGATTTTGAGGCATCGTTATATCGAAAATCAGGCAATATCTTAAAAAGTTGCCAACGTAGTCGACTCAAGCCAAGAGTTTTCTGCTCCTCGCACCCCGTTTTACCTCTGTACCAAATTTCAGGCGATTTGGAAACAACATTTTTTCGGCCGATTTTGGCAAAAACGGCAAGGGGGTAGTCCAGTCATTTTTTCAGTCTCGAAAACTTTTTCTCTCCGATTTGCCTCAAAATTAAACCAAAGAGACTCCGTTGTATGTAGAAGACGGTCGCCGAGTTGCAGGTGCTTGGGATAAGGGGTTGGGACTACAGATGCATTTTAATCTTGATTTTGAGGCATCGTTATATCGAAAATCAGGCAATATCTTAAAAAGTTGCCAACGTAGTCGACTCAAGCCAAGAGTTTTCTGCTCCTCGCACCCCGTTTTACCTCTGTACCAAATTTCAGGCGATTTGGAAACAACATTTTTTCGGCCGATTTTGGCAAAAACGGCAAGGGGGTAGTCCAGTCATTTTTTCAGTCTCGAAAACTTTTTCTCTCCGATTTGCCTCAAAATTAAACCAAAGAGACTCCGTTGTATGTAGAAGACGGTCGCCGAGTTGCAGGTGCTTGGGATAAGGGGTTGGGACTACAGATGCATTTTAATCTTGATTTTGAGGCATCGTTATATCGAAAATCAGGCAATATCTTAAAAAGTTGCCAACGTAGTCGACTCAAGCCAAGAGTTTTCTGCTCCTCGCACCCCGTTTTACCTCTGTACCAAATTTCAGGCGATTTGGAAACAACATTTTTTCGGCCGATTTTGGCAAAAACGGCAAGGGGGTAGTCCAGTCATTTTTTCAGTCTCGAAAACTTTTTCTCTCCGATTTGCCTCAAAATTAAACCAAAGAGACTCCGTTGTATGTAGAAGACGGTCGCCGAGTTGCAGGTGCTTGGGATAAGGGGTTGGGACTACAGATGCATTTTAATCTTGATTTTGAGGCATCGTTATATCGAAAATCAGGCAATATCTTAAAAAGTTGCCAACGTAGTCGACTCAAGCCAAGAGTTTTCTGCTCCTCGCACCCCGTTTTACCTCTGTACCAAATTTCAGGCGATTTGGAAACAACATTTTTTCGGCCGATTTTGGCAAAAACGGCAAGGGGGTAGTCCAGTCATTTTTTCAGTCTCGAAAACTTTTTCTCTCCGATTTGCCTCAAAATTAAACCAAAGAGACTCCGTTGTATGTAGAAGACGGTCGCCGAGTTGCAGGTGCTTGGGATAAGGGGTTGGGACTACAGATGCATTTTAATCTTGATTTTGAGGCATCGTTATATCGAAAATCAGGCAATATCTTAAAAAGTTGCCAACGTAGTCGACTCAAGCCAAGAGTTTTCTGCTCCTCGCACCCCGTTTTACCTCTGTACCAAATTTCAGGCGATTTGGAAACAACATTTTTTCGGCCGATTTTGGCAAAAACGGCAAGGGGGTAGTCCAGTCATTTTTTCAGTCTCGAAAACTTTTTCTCTCCGATTTGCCTCAAAATTAAACCAAAGAGACTCCGTTGTATGTAGAAGACGGTCGCCGAGTTGCAGGTGCTTGGGATAAGGGGTTGGGACTACAGATGCATTTTAATCTTGATTTTGAGGCATCGTTATATCGAAAATCAGGCAATATCTTAAAAAGTTGCCAACGTAGTCGACTCAAGCCAAGAGTTTTCTGCTCCTCGCACCCCGTTTTACCTCTTTACCAAATTTCAGGCGATTTGGAAACAACATTTTTTCGGCCGATTTTGGCAAAAACGGCAAGGGGGTAGTCCAGTCATTTTTTCAGTCTCGAAAACTTTTTCTCTCCGATTTGCCTCAAAATTAAACCAAAGAGACTCCGTTGTATGTAGAAGACGGTCGCCGAGTTGCAGGTGCTTGGGATAAGGGGTTGGGACTACAGATGCATTTTAATCTTGATTTTGAGGCATCGTTATATCGAAAATCAGGCAATATCTTAAAAAGTTGCCAACGTAGTCGACTCAAGCCAAGAGTTTTCTGCTCCTCGCACCCCGTTTTACCTCTGTACCAAATTTCAGGCGATTTGGAAACAACATTTTTTCGGCCGATTTTGGCAAAAACGGCAAGGGGGTAGTCCAGTCATTTTTTCAGTCTCGAAAACTTTTTCTCTCCGATTTGCCTCAAAATTAAACCAAAGAGACTCCGTTGTATGTAGAAGACGGTCGCCGAGTTGCAGGTGCTTGGGATAAGGGGTTGGGACTACAGATGCATTTTAATCTTGATTTTGAGGCATCGTTATATCGAAAATCAGGCAATATCTTAAAAAGTTGCCAACGTAGTCGACTCAAGCCAAGAGTTTTCTGCTCCTCGCACCCCGTTTTACCTCTGTACCAAATTTCAGGCGATTTGGAAACAACATTTTTTCGGCCGATTTTGGCAAAAACGGCAAGGGGGTAGTCCAGTCATTTTTTCAGTCTCGAAAACTTTTTCTCTCCGATTTGCCTCAAAATTAAACCAAAGAGACTCCGTTGTATGTAGAAGACGGTCGCCGAGTTGCAGGTGCTTGGGATAAGGGGTTGGGACTACAGATGCATTTTAATCTTGATTTTGAGGCATCGTTATATCGAAAATCAGGCAATATCTTAAAAAGTTGCCAACGTAGTCGACTCAAGCCAAGAGTTTTCTGCTCCTCGCACCCCGTTTTACCTCTGTACCAAATTTCAGGCGATTTGGAAACAACATTTTTTCGGCCGATTTTGGCAAAAACGGCAAGGGGGTAGTCCAGTCATTTTTTCAGTCTCGAAAACTTTTTCTCTCCGATTTGCCTCAAAATTAAACCAAAGAGACTCCGTTGTATGTAGAAGACGGTCGCCGAGTTGCAGGTGCTTGGGATAAGGGGTTGGGACTACAGATGCATTTTAATCTTGATTTTGAGGCATCGTTATATCGAAAATCAGGCAATATCTTAAAAAGTTGCCAACGTAGTCGACTCAAGCCAAGAGTTTTCTGCTCCTCGCACCCCGTTTTACCTCTGTACCAAATTTCAGGCGATTTGGAAACAACATTTTTTCGGCCGATTTTGGCAAAAACGGCAAGGGGGTAGTCCAGTCATTTTTTCAGTCTCGAAAACTTTTTCTCTCCGATTTGCCTCAAAATTAAACCAAAGAGACTCCGTTGTATGTAGAAGACGGTCGCCGAGTTGCAGGTGCTTGGGATAAGGGGTTGGGACTACAGATGCATTTTAATCTTGATTTTGAGGCATCGTTATATCGAAAATCAGGCAATATCTTAAAAAGTTGCCAACGTAGTCGACTCAAGCCAAGAGTTTTCTGCTCCTCGCACCCCGTTTTACCTCTGTACCAAATTTCAGGCGATTTGGAAACAACATTTTTTCGGCCGATTTTGGCAAAAACGGCAAGGTAGTCCAGTCATTTTTTCAGTCTCGAAAACTTTTTCTCTCCGATTTGCCTCAAAATTTAACCAAAGAGACTCCGTTGTATGCAGAAGACGGTCGCCGAGTTGCAGGTGCTTGGGATAAGGGGTTGGGACTACAGATGCATTTTAATCTTGATTTTGAGGCATCGTTATATCGAAAATCAGGCAATATCTTAAAAAGTTGCCAACGTAGTCGACTCAAGCCAAGAATTTTCTGCTCCTCGCACCCCGTTTTACCTCTGTACCAAATTTCAGGCGATTTGGAAACAACATTTTTTCGGCCGATTTTGGCTGGTAGTCCAGTCATTTTTTCAGTCTCGAAAACTTTTTCTCTCCGATTTGCCTCAAAATTAAACCAAAGAGACTCCGTTGTATGTAGAAGACGGTCGCCGAGTTGCAGGTGCTTGGGATAAGGGGTTGGGACTACAGATGCATTTTAATCTTGATTTTGAGGCATCGTTATATCGAAAATCAGGCAATATCTTAAAAAGTTGCCAACGTAGTCGACTCAAGCCAAGAGTTTTCTGCTCCTCGCACCCCGTTTTACCTCTGTACCAAATTTCAGGCGATTTGGAAACAACATTTTTTCGGCCGATTTTGGCAAAAACGGCAAGGGGGTAGTCCAGTCATTTTTTCAGTCTCGAAAACTTTTTCTCTCCGATTTGCCTCAAAATTTAACCAAAGAGACTCCGTTGTATGTAGAAGACGGTCGCCGAGTTGCAGGTGCTTGGGATAAGGGGTTGGGACTACAGATGCATTTTAATCTTGATTTTGAGGCATCGTTATATCGAAAATCAGGCAATATCTTAAAAAGTTGCCAACGTAGTCGACTCAAGCCAAGAGTTTTCTGCTCCTCGCACCCCGTTTTACCTCTGTACCAAATTTCAGGCGATTTGGAAACAACATTTTTTCGGCCGATTTTGGCTGGTAGTCCAGTCATTTTTTCAGTCTCGAAAACTTTTTCTCTCCGATTTGCCTCAAAATTAAACCAAAGAGACTCCGTTGTATGTAGAAGACGGTCGCCGAGTTGCAGGTGCTTGGGATAAGGGGTTGGGACTACAGATGCATTTTAATCTTGATTTTGAGGCATCGTTATATCGAAAATCAGGCAATATCTTAAAAAGTTGCCAACGTAGTCGACTCAAGCCAAGAGTTTTCTGCTCCTCGCACTCCGTTTTACCAAAAGGGTATCTTGCCTTTAAAGAAGGAAGCAGGGAGTCTTGATTAAAGTTTTTATTAATGCGATATTTTTTTAAAAGAAAAAAAAACAAAAAACTTTCTCACAAGAATAATCTATTACAGGTTTATACTTCCGCAAAAATGTTACACTCACATTTATATGGATTAAACTTGAAATGGGTCGGTTCACTGCTGTAAATATTGTGTTGAACGTCAAATGTCAGCTTCCTCCCTCAACAAATCAAGCACCAAATAAATGTTCAACAAGTTTATGATAATATCATATGATATTCTTTTAATGTGCATTTCTCAATGTACGAGACAAACAACAAATATTTAACATAAGGCAGAGTTAAATAAGTATTAACAAAATGGAAGATCAATTTGCTCAGAAAATGCTCAGATATTTTACATGTACAAACACTAAAGTAAACATATACATCAGCAAGAAGCTTTTTTTATTATCAAAGTTTGCAGAACTGTTTCAAATTCAGTTGTTAAAATTTCTTGTAGAGTGATTATACCTTCACATACTGCTGCTGATGTCTATGATTATTAAACTTTACACAACACCACAAAAATGCCAAAAAACAGCACAACCCCAAAAATACAAAATCACCAGAAAGTTGGAAAAGGTTTCACAGAAACATTTCTATTGACAGAATCTTAAACAAATTTCCTCAATCAAATTCAAACAAGATTTATGTGAATGTACATGCACATGTAAACATACATGCACATTGTCTTCTCATTTTAATGTCTGTGGAAATGAATTTTTGAATGAAAAAGAAAGGAAAAGAAAAACAAACCCCACAATTTAAAAACAAAATGTAAACAATTAACAGAAAAGACAAATTGCAGCTTGGTGATATCCTGAGATTATAAAATTAAACAAAAAGTGTTTTTGTAAAAAAAAATTAAATGAGATATCGCCTAACATCACAAGGCCAAATGGCCACTAAATTGTGAGGGCTACATTTTACTGATTTGAGCTGTCGACCCAAATCAGCTTACTGCTCCTGGGGCTGAAACAGGGTTACCCCCTTCACAGTCCTTAAGGATAAAGGCATGGGTATCATCCACTAGGAGCCTGGCTGGTAGAGCAGAATGCACAACCTCCACTACTTTTTACGAAGCAATTATGGTCAACTGGCTCAAAGGCACAAGTGTCACGACCAGGATTTGAACCCACACTTTGCTGATGACAACACCAGAGCTTGGGTCCAAGAGATTTTATTTTTGAAGGATTTTAAGTTGGCTAAAAAACCCATGTTAACATTGAAATGTGTACACTTGGACCGCCTTTCATTACCTAAACAATTAAATGATGATATTTGTATGTGAAATACTTATCGCACAATGACATGTATTTAAAAAATCATAAAATTAAGATTATACTTAACTAAAAAAACAATTCATAATTTCTACTTTAGATTTTGTCCAAAACTTCATCATTTTACTCAAAAGGAACTGTCCAACACAGAAGACTACAATTTTTTTAATAAATTACAAGAAAGACTGTTCTGGTAGATTCTGATTCTATGTCAAAGGACAAAAATGTTTAAAATTGGTACAGATTCTTCTTCTGCACTACTTTAGTTGTTCTCTTCAACAATTATTTGTTTTACATTTATTACACACAATATCAATAGCACTCATTATATCTGTTTGACCCATATGGGTACAATAGTATCCATCGTTTGTGAACAAGCTTTTAGACTTCCACATTATTTATATATTTATTGGTATTTTAAATAGTGTTTAGACATTTAAATATTGACAAAACATTGATAAAGTATGCTATTATTTTTGGTCATTCCTTCATTGCACATGACAAGTACTGTGTAAATGTTATTATATTCTGCACTACAGGCCAAGAAACACTCATATCAATGATAACAATAATTTATATTAAATTCACCCCCAAACCACAATTTGTACGAAAAATGTATCTTCGTGTATGAAGTACACTTAATCATCTAAAATAAAAAGGATTTAAAATAAGAGTTCTATCGATCTATAAGCAACACATTTAATAAGTGGCTTGATGGACTTAACCTTGTTTAAGGTATGTTACCTGGACTTAACCTTGTTTAACCCTAACTCCCAAAGCGTTTTTACTAGAATCCATCCCTAACCCATCACATTCCAACAGCTTATACTACCATGCGATGGGAACTGTACCCAATCTTAGGGGGACGATACACAACCTAACAAACTCCAACAGGCCTTTTTTGTTTGATTTTGTTGGAGTGTGTACACTTGGCATGTGCAAAATTTGATCAGTGAAATCACACAGTACCCAACGTAACATAATCCAACAACTATCTCATTAGACCATGGAGGAAAGAGCAATGCCAGACATGTACATTTCACACATCCACCATACCCACTCAATCAAATTCAAACACCATTACTTGTCAGCAAGGATACACAATCCCACAGAATCAAACACCCAATCCTAACTTCACTGTACTTAACCTAACAAAATTAAACACTTTGCCCTGTTTGAATTTGTAGGGTTAGGGATTGTTAGGGTTAAGGTATGTTACCTGGACTTAACCTTGTTTAAGGTATGTTACCTGGACTTAACCTTGTTTAAGGTATGTTACCTGGACTTAACCTTGTTTAAGGTATGTTACCTGGACTTAACCTTGTTTAAGGTATGTTACCTGGACTTAACCTTGTTTAAGGTATGTTACCTGGACTTAACCTTGTTTAAGGTATGTTACCTTTTTTATTTTTTGGATGCTAAATATACCATCTCTTTTCTAATAGCTTGTTCTATTTTTATACTGGAAATACACACTAGGACTATACATGTATCTCTTCCTGTCTGGCAATTTCAGGTTATATTTAGATAAATTATAAATTAATTCAGTGTTCTGCAACATGTAAAAAGAGCTTGGCACACCACCAAGCTTTCTGTGGCATCCGCCTTGTTTTAAGAAGTCTCCGCCAAGGTTTAAAATCCATCCGCCACACTTTGTCCCTACCCTTTTCAAGTTCATACATTTCAGAGTTCAAATGCAATCTTTTAAACCATTGCTCAAAGAGGTCGGGAGGGAGTGGCCATCAGGAATCGCCACAGAGTGCATCACCATGATCATAGAGCATGTACAATCATTTTTTTCCCCCGTGGGGCCCCTTAGGCAAGCCCCAAACCCCACGCTGTAAAGGCTTTGTGCTCACATAGCCCCCTGTGCCAACCTTTACTTTTGAATGTTGGAGAACACTGTAATTTGAACAGGCCAAACAAAACAGTGAACATTATTCCACTCATTGAATGTTTTCAACATTTCTCAGGAGTTTATCTGGATACATAAATCAAGTTTATAAAACCTTTGGCAAAACAATGGCCATCTCTGTGTTTACACAAACCATGGCTTGTGTTTGGCAAAACTTTACGTAATACAACCATTATAAATATCCACTGTGAGCAGAAATACGATGGCTACTAAAAATCCCATAAATATTTAAGAGTTTCAAAACTCTCATCATGATAAATACAAATCAGTTCATTCAAGGAATGTAATAATGTGGTTTTATGCTAGGGCATTACATCATGTTGGTATTTTAAATTTTAATAATCAAAACAAAACTAGACCAACAGCCTTCATAATGACTGTAGTAATACATACCTATACTTTTATACACTGATGCTATTGCTGCTGGCAATGGTTACTTTCATAGTTGGACATGGGCTTGATGATTCTCTTCTCCTTTGTGTACTTCTAGTTTTCTTGAGTGCTTCATAAAAGACACCAGATCCCACTGTTCACACAGGGACTGCAGTGAAGCCGTCTGACTGTCCAGATGGAACTAAAACGGGGGAAAAAGTTGTTTAACAGATGTCAGGTAATGGCGGAAATCCTTTTTTATAAATTATTCATTTTAGAGTCCATTGTTGGAAGAAGTCTGAGTGGACATGCCTCCTCCTCAACCAAACACTGTACAACAGTATTGACATGCAAGAAGCAAAATACCAACAAAAATAACAATTTAAAATAAAGTAAAACCAACCACCACTAGAGATTATTGCACTTAAATTATGGTCAACTATGTATCTTGTGACATGTGATGCTAAGAAAAATCATGCATGCATTGCTGGACTATTTTCGATTGTGGAACTGTGATAAGAATGTTACTAATGTCTTTAGAGTTATTTACCTGTATAGGGCTCAAATTTGGGGGGAAAATCCACAAGACCACAGGGCTTCTAGCTCAAAACATTTTTTACTGGACAAGACGTTTCTTTTACAAGACCAGATTCAAAATGAGAAGAAGAAAAAAGCTTGCTGACACAGTTAAACATGCATTTAACTGCTTATATATTAACAAGCACTAAGACATATAAGAGACGAATGATCTCAATTGTCTTTGATTAACCTTCTTGCTGTCTGACCATTCAATACCATTCACTGTGGTTTTGAATGATAGATAAGCTATGCCAGCCTTGCAATATGATACCATGAGGGAATGCATGTACACAGTACACAGTTAGTTCTGTGCACAGTTGTGCCACCATACACAACTTTGGCAGTTGAATGGTTTCAAATGGTTGGTCAACTCACTTGAAAATGTTGCGAACAGTAGGAGGGTTAATGGTATTAAGTATACTTGATTACGCATAGAATGAAAGGTAATTTATCAGACCCAAAGTCAACTTTTGAACATAATTTGCTAAAGATATTACAAAGTGAGGTATCAAAAAACACAAGATCATCGGACTAGTCAGGTTTGAAGTTTACTGGCCAGACACTAAAATCACTGGCCTCAGGAAATCACTGGCCTCAGGCCTGTGGTCTAGTGTTAAAACTTGAGCCCTAATGTAATGTATGTAAGTAATGTATGTAAGTAATGTACACAGCAGTAGAAATGGAAGATGTTTCTGAAGGTGTTGTAAACACCGAAAAAGTGACAGTAGTTTCCCTGGACACCTGAGAAGTTACAGACCAAGATGCACCAGGTTTTTAACATACTACATAAACACACATGGATTTACCACAGAAGGTTGTGCAGGATCATGACATTTGATAATGTTACAACTTACATCACAGTCAGTATGATCTGAGTACATCTTAGCTCCTAATACACAATGCCTACTGTAAACAAAACAAATCTACACATGAGATCCTAAATACCGTGTGCTTCAACTTGTGATACAGTGTAGTGGTAGTTAAGAGTGAGTATTGTATTGTATCATAAAACTGCCAGTGTTGTTAACTCGAGTCGGTGACTTCGACTCAAGTCAGACTCGAGTCGCCAATTTCATTGACTTGCGACTTGACTTGACTTGAGCAAAAATTACTTGTGACTCGACTTGAGCAAAGATGACTTGCGACTTGACTTCAAATTCCAACCAGCTCCCTTAACAGTAGTCCACTGGCCAAATGTTAGTTAAAACACCCGAGGACCAGTCAGAATTCTGTCCAACTAGTCCAGCTGGCTAGCTTTTTGCTGAAGTACCATAGCTACATTGTAAACCACTTCATATCAGTTCAAATTACAAGTCTCAAGCTAATGACAATGTTGAAAGAAAACCTTTATGTATGGACCAGTGGAAAAACTGGCGGACTACTGATACGAGAAGCTGACTGGTCCTGCTGGCTAGTCGCTGAAAAAGTTAAAGACAAACCCTGACCAGTACAGTATTTCATACACTTACAGGCCTGATACTTCATGGAGGTAAGGGAGGCAGTTGCCTCCATTGCCCCTGGTCATTGCCTTGGTGCCCCTTGAAATGTTCCAATAGAAATTTACAATTTCCTCATAGAGGTGCCCTTCACCAAGGAGGAAATGCCTTTGTGCCCTTGCCCTTTCAAAAATGAAGCATCAGGCCTGACAGGGTTCTGCCCAGGATTTGTTTAGTGCCGGAAATTTTTTTTTTCCTAGTACAGTCAAGTCAATTTCCTTTCGATCGTGCACGGAGTGGTTACACACGTGCGCCCTGCAGCTGTGCCTTGAATGTAGGCCCTCAGTGCGCGCACGCGTTTACCGCCATGGGAAAACAATTTACAGCATCTATAGCATGGTGCTTACTCTGCAGTTCATTTCCGTTGTATTAAGCGCTGTAGAATAGGGTTCGCAACATGATGAAACTGGTATCATGTTATTCCAAGCGTAAAGCTATAATCAGCGTGACTGGAAACCATTGCAAAATCAATGCAGGTTTCGTGCGTTGGATATATTGTACATTGTACAGGCGGGAGGAATGCTCGATCCTGGATCATTAAAATAGACTCAAACCAAAGAAGTAGGCTACTCGAAACTTTGGATAAAACTGTTTACTGGTAAATAATTTGTTTTACACGTTGTTCAAAATATTTTGAAGGAAATGGGCAAAAAAAAGGAAAAATGTGTGGTGGTCGGAAAAAGAAAAAATACTGCGAGGGGAATCATGAGTGCCGGTCGGGTTTTCCGGCACCGACCACCGTGGGCAGAACCCTGGCCTGAGCTTACCTAAAGTAATGCATGCAGTTAGGTTATTTCAAATCTAAAAATTCTATTAAATAAATCCATACCATTCGGACAAACGTGATACTATTAGGTTTTGTGGCGTGTCATGGCCGACCTGTCTAGTTCACCGGACCTAAGCTCTGGTGTTGTCAGCAGCAGATTGTGGGTTCAATACCCGGTCATGACACTTGTGCCCTTGAGCAAGGCACTTAACCATATTTGCTTCATAAAAAGTTGGGAAGGTAGTGCATTCTGCTTTACCAGCCAGGCTCCACCCATGCCTACATCCTTACGGACTGTGAAGGGGGTAACCCTGTTTCAGCCCCAGGAGTAGGTGGCAACGTACCCCTGGTGACAGTTGATTTGGGTCAATGGCCCCTGGTGACAGTTGATTGTAGGCCTCACCTAGAAGTGGCTGTCTGTGGCCTTGTGATGTAAGGCGATCTCTCATAAAACAAAATAAAAAATAAAAAATAAAATAAAGGTTAGCAAACAACTCAATATATTATTTGATGTGGATGTTAAAATTACCTCCTCCAGATCCAGTCTTAAGGACATTGTCATCATCATCGTCATCATCAATATCCACATCTTCGTTACCGAGTCGTTGATGTGTAGCTGGTTCAGCTTTAAACCCATTTGATGCAAACTTAGCCCCATCCATTATGAGACCAGGCAGGTCCATCCAGAAGCCTTTATTTGGGATGGATTCATTCAAGGGCTTATTCTGAACGAAGACTAAAAAGAGAGCACCTAAAACAGAATAAAAGAACAAATGAAAATTATTTGAAGAGGATTTATTTTATCAGTTGTCTTCATGCAATAACAGCTGAAATTTCTCAACAATTGTCCATTTATATGCAAATTATTTGCTATCGAATGAATTTACAAGAAGCTATGTTTGACCAATATTAAAGAGCAAGGGAAATGTCAAATTCAATTTTGTGATGTACTCATTTCCAATAGATAACATCCTCATGCGAGTAGGGAAAAATTAACAAGTCTCTAACCTCACGTTAAAATGGTGTAAATCGCCATTGTGTTCGATAACCTTCCGGGGCAAAATCTGTCAACATCCAAAATATCCGCCGACATAATTCTGAGAAAAATGGGTCTATTCCCTTTTTGTACGGGGATGTTTTAGTTCATTCCTGACTTTCAATGATATTCAATAAAAAAAATTCCCCCACTCACATGAGGACTCTATCTATCGGAAAATACTTTTGTACCTCCCATGTATAATCAATTTATAATTACCTCCAGCTAAGTAAACAATAACGGACAAGCTGAAAATGATGCAGAGGATACTCCCAGAGCTTAGTCCATCACCAGAACCATCTCTCAGACATGCATGGCGAGAATGAAGCTCAAACAACACAGCATCATCTTTTGCTTTTGTAAGGGTGACGGAGTTAGCATCAGAGTTTGAGCATTTCATGACTACTTCTGTGATGACTGGCTGAAAAATATCCTCTGAAATGAAAATTCAAGCAGCAGCCCCAAAAAGTGTGTAAATAGTGAACAGATAGTCATTTGTTATCAGTAACAATTAGGATCATTAATATTAACTCATCTAAAATAGATGGAATGAAATATTAAAATGGCATTACATTCTTGTATCATATTCCAAGATTTGACTAATTTATTCTGCATCAAAGTATTTAGATTGTTTTTCAACAAAAAGTTACACAGCTTTTGTAGTTCGTTCCTGTTTTTGAGTTTTTAAAATCAAAATTTTAAAACTTTAATTGACTACACTTGCCCAAGTCCCATGGCATAAAAAGTGCCAACAAGCTGGACTCTCCGCTTCGTGGCACTATTTATGGGGCTCACTTGCCCTAGTTCTTTACAAACGTGAGGTTTCCATGAAAATACATTGAATTACCAGTGTTTTACCACAAATCCCCAAAACAGCTGCCACTTTTGCACTTGTGTTTCTGTAATGTAAAAAAGCAGCTCAATTAAAAAAATTCAAATAAAATTTTTAAAGTTTAGTGAAAAAGTGGCAGTCAAATTTTGCATATTTTCCTTCAATACAACATGTTTATTACTTTTATTGTAGACCCAGTAACTGGGCTGCTGTACTTTGTTTTTTAAGCTTAAATTTTGACATCTGCGGTCACGCTAAGTAGTACTACTAGCCACGAAGGTCATAAGATGTCAAATTGTCAAAAAATTTGAAAAGTAAAGCGCCCCAGTTACCAGAACCAGGGTCTCCTAACTTTAACATTTATTCTGTAAACAAATCATGAAACAATAAACTGTCCATACCATTTGTATATTTCAAAGTTAATTGCTCTGCAAATGAATCATAAAGAAACTCCACAGAAAAATGCTTGGCAATACTGAAGTACGTTGATGTTGCACCAGAATTAATTTTCCGACATCCAGCAACACCGTCACAGGATCCTTTGCTTCCAGATACTGCTTTTAAAGTGAAGGGGACACACGGATCATAAGAATATGTTTCAGAGATGTTTCTTCCCTTGATGCTTGGGAAAAAAGGTTCATATGGTTTTCCAGACAGTGCTGTAAAGTCATAGCGCCCACTTGCGTCCGACATGATGCAAGTGCATGCACTCTTCTTTATGCATGCAACCGTATCATCAACGTGAGCACCGACCGCTTGACCAATTAGGCTGACAGAGATTAAACTACAACCGACCACAAAGAAGAAATACATTCTTGTACAAGATTCCATGGTCCCTGAAGTTTTCTTACCAGTCCATTTACAAAGTATAGCAATTTGTTTTCTAACGTCCGTGTTACTTAGCAAATAGTTGTTAGTGTTGTTACACCTGTCGCCAAATGAGTGACTAAATAAGAACTAGGACGCAGCCATTTTTAATCGGGTGTTTTCATTTGTCAACAAATGTTAGAAGCATTTATCAAAAATATACAATCAAAATCTTTAAACATCTATAAGAAAGTATTTTTTATAAAATTTTAAAGGTTCTATATAAAATAATGGTCCTTACATAAATAATAAAAAGTATTTGGTGGAATTTATTTTAATATATTTCGATACAAATATAAAAAACTGAGTAAGTGTACAAAAATAAACGGGAGGCGACTGCTTTTGCATTTCGACCCCTTGATCCAAATGAACAGCACGCATGAATCAGAATATTTACCTGGTTACAAGGTTGACACATTTTGCCAAAACATTTCTCCCGGTGTGTGTGTGAAGTGTGTCGAAAGACAAATTGGCTGAAAAAATGGTAAGTTTATATGGAGCTCCATGGTTTATATATCGATACAATGTTGTAGTTAATCAATGTAATAATTTGCTCAGTTCCTTTTTACTTTAGTGTTTATTTATTAGGAGGTGACTGGACTGTAGTGCAGGATTATTTTGATGAAAATTGCAAGTTTCATTTTAATTTTTTATTTATTTATTTCTTTTTTTGGGGGGGGGGGGGGTTGAGTTTAATTCTTTAATTCCATAAACAACTGAAAAACACTGCAAAGTTGTGTGTCCCATTTTAACTCTTATTGTAAAGCAATGCTTTCAACTCAATGGTCAATATATCATTTTATAAGAACGACTTTCCATGAACCATGGTATGATGGTTGTGAATCGTAACCCTCCAATCCCATCTTCCGACCGTCGCCGTCGGGAGGATGGTGGGTTAATATTATCGCAACTACACTGCATGCTCTAACACTAACACAGTAACACCATGGTAACACTAACAGTAATACTAATATGGCTAAGCTTTAGAAGGTGAGTGTGCAGTGCAAGTGTAGTTGTGATAATCGTAACCCTCCATCCTCCTGATGGTCCCGATGGTCTGCGACTGTCGGGAGGATGGAGGGTTACGATTATCGCAACTAGTGCAAGTGCTACTTTGAACTAGCAATAGCATTAGCAATATGACTACATGGTGCTAGCATTTAGCAAGTGCTACTTCCTCCAGAGTTGAGACAATGATTGACATATTGCCTGCCGCAATTAAGGTTTGTCTTTGCAATGGGACTACATAAAATGTTATACGACTAGTAGTAGTAGTAGTAGTACAGGCTACCACCAGTGGCTGCAGTCACTGCAAAAAATCTGAAAGGGGTTCCAGAGAGAAGCACTGCCAGCTATAAGAGGGATGGAGCTACAATCTCTCTCAGGACAAGTTGAATGTATCACCATCTTAAGCACAATCTTGACAGTACAACCCACCCTCTCCAGGTAGGAGAGTACAACAATGCAAGATGCAAGAGTACTACATTTCCATCCAGATTACAATACTGAATATGCCAATTTGATTGTACACAAAAAAAAGTCAGTGATGTCATTCAATATTATTCAGTAAATGAAGTAATATTTTCTTTCAACATTCTCATTTTTTGTTCAAATTATATTGCAGGCTACTAGTCTGGACCAAACTTTAGGAATGAGTCTGGTGGCATTAGCTGGTGTCATATTTGCATACTATACAGCTTGGGTGATATTGCTGGTAAGGCATGTTTTATTTGTCATCATTTATTATATTATTCAATTCAAGACCATGAAATATTTAAATTGCACTTCACGCGTGCGCACTTACACCGCTGGTTGGCAAAATGATGGAACATTGCCCCTTTTTGTGTGGGGCTGATGGTGGCGTGACGCAGACGCGCTTGTGCGTCTACTTAGTGCACAACTCTATGGCGTTTGCCAACCAGCAGGGTCTGTACGCATGCGTGAATGTAATTAGCATATTTCATGGGAAGGGTCTATTGTTATTGATACATAAACAAGAAGCTTTTAATAGAAGTCTTTTTTTTTAATGTTTTTTAAATTTAAAAGACAGAGAATGCACCACTTTTCTCAAACTTTGTTAAGAGAAACACACTTTTCCCCTTCCCTGATAAGATCGTGGTTTCAAAATGGTTCATTTATTTTATATTTTAAAAAGTTCTGTTTTGTCCATGTTTACAGCCATTTGCAGATGATGATAACATGATTCAACAATTCTTCCTGCCCAGAATCTATGCAATTATAATTCCTTTCATCGCTGGATTAGCTCTATTGACATTCCTAGGTGAGCATAAATTAATGACCATGTCCTCTTTGTCTCAAGCGGATGTGGTTGGGGCCTATAATTGTTATATAATTTTTAACTGAAAATAGCTATTAGCAGTATCATTAAAATGTTTCTACGTCATGGTGAGTCATTTATGATGATAAAATCAAGGGCAATAATTTGGATATATATTTTCTCATTAATATTTGTCTGCAGGAGTTTTTATAACCATCGTCATGGTAACAAAGAAGAAAACCAAGTGACCTACACTACACAACAAGCTGCTCATATACTCCTTTCTTAAATTTCCCTTTTTTATACTTTACTTAAAAATGTGAATTACTTTATTTGTTTAATATCCTTACCAGAGAGTGTCATTCTTTATCTAGTTTACTGATTGTGTTTACTGATTGTAGTGAAAATCAACAACTCTGAAGTTGAATGTTTAAGATAACATTTGATTTGTTCTAAAAATCCAAAGCTATTTGACATTTATTTGTGAACATTTTTCTTGAAAGCATCGACTGAATGATTATTATAAATTGATTAACTTTAGGACATACAACTGTGTATAATTTTAAAATAAATAATGTTTTGGGCTTTGTTTTGGTTTGTTAGAAGCAACTAAAAACCTTTGGTAGTTTTTAATATTATTTCACAAAACTCAATATGGCTCTTAGAATACTTCATTGTTTTCATACTTTTCATTATTGCTATTGATTATGATATTGATTACATATTTTTGAAAACTTTAGTAATAATTGCTACTGATGTAATATCAATGATGATATATTGTACAATATTATTGTGAATAAATTAAATTGTAAAATTTTATTTAGGAATTTCGTTTCCCTTAACTTCTTGTTTTTGTTGTCACTGTGTGGGGACGTCATTTAAAAAATGTCTTCACCAAAGATTTGTTTGAATTGTTAAATGCGGGGTCTCTTGAATAACAATGGAGACTTTGAAATCGCAACCTACTAATCAGCACCCATCATAAACATGTAAACCCCACCCCACCCCTAGTCTGTGGCTGGTATGGGGGGGGGGGGGGGGGGTGTGGGCACTGTGTTGGTTGTGTGTGCGCCCCCCCCCCCCCCCCCCCCCCCCCGGAAGAGATTTCCCTAGACTTGATTTCAAGTCTGAGATCGCGGTTATTTCTCTGCATCAGCCACACAAAATCCCCCCGCAGATTGGCTATCACGCCCTTTAACTCGCAATCTCATCGTAGATTAAAGACGGAGGTTAATCCGCAAGAGGGCGCTATTTCAGGCAATAGGTAGACTAAAAACCACCAGCACAGACTTGGAACCAAGTCTAAGATTTCCCTAGCTAGTACACTGGAACTGCCACACTCGACGTGGAAAGGGGGGAGACATTTAGGACAGTGCGGCCCTTCAATGTTTGGATTAAACACAATTACAAAATTATAATATTAGTTAAAGCTCCCTCCTAATATCATATGTTCCATGTCTCTTTATGCCTCTGACAGGTAAAAATTTTCTTGAATAAAACAAGATTTTGAACACACACAAAAAGACCTCCCCTTGATAAAATAGGACAGTCCAAGTAACCAGGGGTACCGCGGGCCGCTACTATACTAAATACTGCATGTACATTGCCGTCCTGACTTGATTGATCATCTGCAGATTTATGAAAAATTTAATGTAAACAAACTTCACTGCCATGACTGACAGTCTGCAAGATTAAGGTATTTTTATAAGGAACATGGGGGTAGGACTGTGCTTACTCCATGATTTACCAACTGCATTTTGACATCTGCTGTACGACCGCAGATATCAAAATTTCGAAAAAGGAGTACAGCGCCCCAGTTACTGAATACTATTCACTGGGTCTATTTTGGAATTAGGTACCTACACACACAGTATGCAAAACCCCTGCAAAACCCCATTGAATGAGGGGCAGGCTTCCACTCTCCCTTCATCAGCCCATTTAAAGACTCGGTTGAAACACATAGTTCAGACAACCAAGACAACACTTTGAATAACCCTTAGAAACTGCTAAAGATGTTACAATCCCCATAGGTCTAGAGTATTACTTATTTTTATTCGGGGGATATCCACTTCAATATGCCTACCCTCGGCCCCACTATACAAATTAGTACTAGACTACTGCAGCCCAAACTTGTTTGTTTAAATTTAAAGATGGTTTTAAAATGACCCATTTACCTGGTCATAAAAACCTTGCTGATGGATTGTTCTGCAATGTAGTACTGCTTAATAAGGATTATTTGTCCATTAGAGTTTGTTGGAAAAGTTCACCTAGTAAAAATCTAAAGAAAAAAATTGGATTGTCCCTAGAAATAGAATGGGGAAAGCCCACTATCAAACCATCTTTCATACCACAATACTTATCAGTAATATTTCTTTTCCTTTTTGTTTAGTAATCATGATTTGATTAGCTGAAACAGAAAACATGGCGACTGTTCAGACTCCGGCTACCCAGCCATCCCATTCTAAGGATTTTGCTACCCTTATTGGAAAAGCCCATCATCAATGGACTAGAAGAGGAATCATTGAAATCAATGAGAATCATAGGCTGTTTGAATTATCCCACTGTATGCAGATGGGGATACGAGAGTGCATTGACCTACATCCCATGAATCAGGTAAAGCTAGTCTCCATCAATACACTGATCCATTAAGCCACGCCCATTTCTCTTTGACCAATCACAACCGCGAAATCTGATCACCATTTGAGCCGTTTGGTGATCTTTGCACTAATGGCCTGATCGGGTTTCGCGGCTGTGATTGGTCAACTCGTAAGGAGGCGGGGCTTAATGGATCGGTCTATTGTAGGGCAAAACAACTGGACTTATTAGGGGAGGAATACGTTTGGTAATCACTCTTAAAATTAATGACAAACTTTCTTGGTTAGAAGTCTAGCAGCTTTCGATAGTTTTGAGAATAATTTTCACTTTGGAGTAATGTGCTCTAGAAAAAGATATCAGTTTTTATATAAAAAAATTAAAAATAAATAATGAATCTGAAAAGAGTTTCTGTCAGAAACGTTTCTCAGATTGTGTTACGCATTACGTTTCTCATAATGTTTAATTGTGTACAGTGTATTACTGGTGCTTGTGGAGGTGCTAAGTGATAATTTGTCTTGCACCTCCGCCCCCTCACCCCACCCCCGCACCCCACATGTATGTACCTTTTAAAATGTTACATCAGTAACTGAACAACCCTTTGCTTTAGGGCCTTGGCCTAAACTTTGAGTACAGTATTTGTCATTACTTTATAATAGGGACTTTGTGTTCCACATAACTTGGGTACTTCCATAGAGCTATATAATGGTGTATACATTAAAGGGTGTGTACAACATTGGTAATGATTGCAAATACAATTTGTTCACAGATTTGAACATAACTTACAAGATATAAAGATGGTCATGGTGGAAAACTTTCCTTGAAATAGTTTTGCTTGAAATGCGATAGTTTTTTGGAAATGAGTAAAACAATAAAATCTGAAGTTTGAAAACAGTGAAAACATCTAATGGTTTTTCACTGTTTCCTCATGGCTCTGAAGATCGATTTAGCTTAAACTTTCATGTTTGTTATTGCATGTTTATGTTGAGTCACAACAAGTATGGATACTGGTCTTTGACAATTACCAATGTTTTAAATTGTCTTTAAATAACTTGCACTTTTGTGTTTATCTTCAAAGGGAGACGTTCATCTTCATGATGGAGACTACCAAGAGGAAATAGTTAAAACTCTTGTTGAGAATGATCTCAAAAAGGTAACTTTTAAACTCAGTAGAATTTTAAACAAAGTAAACCTTGAAGCTTTGGTTTGTGGAAAGACAATTACAGGAGAGGTTTGATAATATTATATATTTTGTATTTGATTTCATCCCAGCGTTTTGAGTTTAGGTGCTACGCTCCTAAAGTATTCGCTGCCATACGTGCCTTGATAGGAGTTACAGAGTCTGAATATTTGGAGTCAATATCCCCCTCATCAGGGTTACCTGAATCCTTCATGGAATTTATTACCTCTTCAAGAAGTGGAATGACCTTCTTTCTGTGGTAGGTTTACAGATATCTTAATCATTGTGTTGTATCTCTTTTTTTATTCCCTCGCTGCTTTCTGTTTCCTGCTTTTGCCTGCCTACCAACAGCAACTTTACATTGTGGAAGCTGTGCACATCAAATTCAACATCCTTGTAACGCAATCTCAACAGCCTTCAAGAAAGACTCTGCTAGGGTCGAAACGCCAGGCTACTAACTAGTTTTTGCATTTATACCATCAGGTCCTTTTGGTTAGTAAGCAGTTTGCAACAGATAATTTTATTTTCGCAATCTAAACAATTAAGGCTACTATTTTATATTTTCTCAAGATACAAAGAGCACAAAAAAAGCCAATTGAGAAATTGAATTGTTATGTTTTAGAAAAACTATAGTAGTAAACTTGTGGGTATAACCATAAAACACTTTTGGGAGAAGTGTTGGTTCTGAGAGCAACCGATGTGAGCCAATACTTCTCCAAATAGAGTTGTATACATGGTTGTACTTGCAAGTTTTCTTCTATACTTTTTCTTATGATCCACATCATGCAAAGCTCCAAACATCACTTGTTGTGTTTCGTTGTTTTAATACTACATATGAAGTGTGGACCTGAGAACAAAAGGGGTCCCCATAATGTAGGGACTTGAAACACTATGTGGACTTGCACACGTCCACACAGTATTTTTTTACAGTGTCAAGGAATAGGCTTTTCCTTATTAAGTGTACATAACAAAGAAATATGTGTGTTTGGGTGTATGTTTGTTTGTTTTCTTGTTCTTGTTTTAGAAGGGGGGTGGACTGCCGTACCTGGATTCACATGGATCCATTGAACTCTAACCAATGTACTTTAAATACTATTTTAAAAAAAATTTCCTACAGCAACAACAAAGCCTTTATCGTGAAAACTGAGCATTCCTCGGATATATGTTTCCTGAGGAAGCATTTCTTGTGTCGTCTTGTGAAGCATTTTGTGAACTACCCTCACTCTTTACTAGTGAAGATCGTTGGATGCTACTTCATCAAACTACATGGAAGTAAAGGGGTAAGCTGAGGTCACTTTGTAACAATGAACAGAAGTAGCACTGGTATCATTAGCAAATGTTTGGAAGGATATATAAAGTGTTACTAATGAATGAAGCATTGCTTTGAATTGTTATTATTATTATTTGTTAACCTCAACAATACAAATAAAATAAAAAAGTAAACAAAAGTAAATTTAAGAACTAGAAGACCAAAACAGAAAACATCAATTTGAGATACATAGTCCTTGGCCTAAAAACATATATACGAAAAAAATGACGACAGTAGGGCAACTGGAAGAGCATTGAGAACAGCAGAGTTATTATTGTTCATGGGAATTTTTATTTTATAGAGTGTATGAAGGGAGCGTGCAAGTATGAGAAGTCAATCTGGGGAAGGACACACGAGCACTGTCCAACAACAAGGACAAAGACAATACTATGCCGGAAACTAAATTAGTTGTTTTGAAGCATGTTATTCCCACGCAGGGGTATAAATGGGTACCTGTGAAGGTAGAGGTTGATATTGTGTCACTGTATAAAAAAGCTTCTGAGCACCATGGCAGCTCGGGGCTGTATACTCCCCAGGGAGCTGAGAAAGATTAAAGGAATGTTATTGGCACAATGACCAGGGCACTAATGTAAAGCGCGTTGATACGTTATTGTAAAATGCGCTTTATAAGAACTAGTTATTATCATTATTATTATTATTATAGTAAGACAAAAAAGCTGGGAATAAGACAGACTTGGAAAAGATGAGGTAGAGGGAGATTGATCATGTTCCTGAACCTGCATGCTAGCAGGTCAATCTGGGAGGATTAAATAAAAACAATATAAGGATTTAAACAGATGGCTTTCAGTTTGGGGGGGGGGGGGGGAATGTTGGCAGGGGACAAATCACAGCACCTCTCGGATGTGTGGTGGAGTAGTGTACAAAATATGATTTACTTTGATCACATTTTGATTATTTGAATGCTTGAACAGTTATGAAGGATTTCAAAATGTTTATTATCATTTCTCTTTTTTCTTTTCTTTTTTAAAGATGTATTTCACGGTTATGCAGAGTGTGTTCTACCCTGATGATCGAATCACTGAAAGGTGATGTTGAAAATTGTTTTAAAATACATGTACATATGCAAAATTATATTAAGTATCTTGTTTTCTCAAGTTTCAATAAACCAATTCAAGCTACACTAGGAGAAAGTTTTAAAAATGATTAGAGGAAATGAATCTAAACTGAATAGAAAATGTTTACTTTTCATAAAATTTCACTTGGTTAAATCACTTGAAAGTTTTGTTTTAGCTATGAGAAGATACAATTTTAAAATGGTGATACAATGTGTATGTATTACTGGATTGTTAAATGTAAGCATGGCTTGGTTACTGTAAGAGTCACATAACTTAGGCCCTGTACAATTTCATAATATGGGGATGTGACTCTGGTGATCCCCTGGCTTCTGCTTCCCAGGTTGTATCGTAAACTTGGGTGTGATCCCTGTCTACACGACAGCTTTCTGTTATGTGGCTTCTGACTGGTACCCCTCCTGAGCAATGATATAGGGAGACCGCCAACATAGGGCTAGATAGCTCAGTTGGTAGAGCGCCAGCACATTAATCCAGAGGTTGTTGGTTCATATCCCGCTCCAGTCAATTTTTCTTCGTTCAAACCCAAATTATTTAAAACTTACCCAGTCAGTTTCCTATGTGGTTTATTACTTGATATGAAATATATATCTTATGTGTCTATATTTCTTCTTAACTCATCAGATATGACTTGAAGGGATGTTCTGCTAATCGCTACGTCAAACCATTAGAGGAAGAAAACCATGAAGTTATTGTCCTTAAAGATAATAACTTTGAAGGAAAGACAATTAAAATAGGTATGTCAAATTAACTTCTTCAAATAAAAAGATTGATCCAAAAGTAATTACAATTTATCCAGTCAGTTTCCCCCGATAATAAAATGTGAAAAATCCTGAAGAGAACAAATTGGAAACCTATTCAAACCCCAACATGTTATCCTGATGCTAACCATTCATAGGCCCCTAACCCTTATCCTAACCTTGACACTTGCACTAACCAAAACCCACAACTCATACTAAAGTATAAACACTATCATAAACCACGAGCCATAACCCAGTCTGAAAGTGAAACACTTACCCCAGAATTATTGACACGATTTTCTTCCGTTAATTTCAGGAGCCCAGAAATGTTGGTTTGAGAAGCAGGTCGAGATTGACACCAAGTTTCTTGAGGAACAGGGTGTGATGGATTACAGTCTCATACTTGGGGTTCAAATGCTGCATGCTGATGAAAAGACAACCAATGACAAACTTGCTGATGTTGTAGTGAGAGCTAGAAGGTATGCATATTTGTCCTGCCAAGCATTCTTCCTGCAAATGATCATTTTGAAAAGAACATTTACCAAAAGGAAAATATTTTCTTTAAATAATAATGACAATTTATATAGCATCCATCCATGAAACATGCTCCTGGGGTCGATTTCACCAAACTCTTCCTAACTTAGGACTAGTCCTAGGCAATGCTAAGAGATAGGACTAGTCTTAAGTTACTCATCCTAACTTAGGACTAGTCCTATCTCTTAGCATTGCCTAGGACTAGTCCTAAGTTAGGAAGAGATTGGTGAAATCGACCCCTGGGCACTTAACAATATATAGACAACAGACAATAAAAATCATGCAGTTTTAAAACCTTAGAGAAAGTACAGTTAAAAGGTAATTATTGACAGTAACCAGTAAATTCATTGAAAGTTTTATTTATTTGGTGCTGGGCTTGACTTCACATAGAGCTAAGATTGATCTAAACTGCGAATCAATCTTAATTGCTAAGCAAAGTGTGATGTCACAATACAAATCACTTTGGCAATACTGACAACTCATCTTTAGATGAATCTTAGTGCTTTAAGAAATCGTCCCCAGGTTCTTCTTTGAAGATGATTGTTTAAGCTGTTCCCTGCAGTTCTTTATTTCTGTTTACTTTATGTGGCATATAGACTGTGATAAAAAAAATCCCTCAAACTGTTTTTGTTCAAAACTGTGTATTAGTACGTCAAAACAAAATTGTTTTTATCTAGACATGCAGGTAAAGGTACTAGGTACAGTATTGGTTTTGAAACCCTGATAACATACATGTACCAATGCTAGTGTTGACAAGATGCCATTCTATTTGGTCAAAAATCTAGTGCCCATTTATAAATGTCTGCTATTGTAGCTGTAAATACCCAAGGTTCTTCTCCATGTTAACCTTGAATAACAAATACCCCCCGAAAGTACCAAAACCTTGATGAAGAAATGTCAGATCTACAAAATCTAATGAATGATAAGAAACTGTTGAGGGCCTGTGCTTATGCACTAGTCTCGGATAATCAATGATGAAGGTGACGAAATACCAAGATAAGGCACCTCCAGACCATTCAACCCCATGGTTTGAACATCCAAGAAGGAAATGACAAACAACCTTTTGTCTTTGCCTTCTCCTTTTCCCCGCAGATATCCTCCTTTTTAGTCTGCCTTATCTATTTTTCCTCCCTCTTCCAACCTCTTGTGGTCAAACCAACCCTTCCCTCCAACCTCCCCCCTTATTCATTGTTTATCCCCTGCTTTTTCTGAATGCTTTCTGCTTCTCTCTCTCTCTCTATTCATGTATTTCAACTTGACCGCTCTTGTTACACTTGTACACCTGTTTACGTGTGTTGTGTTGTCATTTAGCATTCGAGAAAGACTCTGCTAGGGTCGAAACGTCAGGCCATTAAAAAAATTTTGAAATATCAAGACATCAATTTGTTTTTACAATATTTGTCTTCCTCCAGATCCATCAAAGCCTTACCTGAGAGTCCAAACAGTTTATGTCCAAACTGTAAGCGTAGACTTCCCTCATGGAATCAAAGAGCTACTGTCACTATCAACCCAGGATTGAAGAATCTTTCAAAAACAACTAACCTCCAAGATATCAACGAAACAGAATCAAGAATTAAAAACAGCATGGATAATGTTGCTGATGATGAATTAAGTACCACTGACAAAGTGAGACGTCATCAACTAGATGACAGAGAACTTGTACCTATAAATATCGACGCAACTGATCATACCAAAGATGATATCGGACTAGGTGAGATGAATGAACAGGTTCTGCCTGGAATGGTCACCATGAGTAAATGCCAAGGGAACCAGCTAAATAAATCTTGTGATGTTTTAACGAGCCCAAACATGTCTTCTGGAATAGCTGAATCATCAGGCTTGAGAGAATTCAAATCCAGTTTTTGTCAATGTGCAAAACGTCTTCAAATGGACAACGTTAAGGACTGCAATCAACGTTTACTTCCAAATACTGCAAATCCTTTGCATATCATTGATGGACAGAATCACCGGTATTTCATTGGAATTATTGATGTTTTCACTCAGTTTAAATTTCTGAAAAAAATGGAGTATTTGTACAAATGTATACGCTACCCAACCCAATCGTTCTCAACAATTAGACCAGAGCACTATGCCCAAAGGTTTGGAGAGTTTTGTTCTGCAAAATCTGAATGATGAATAAAGTGAAGGCCTAAAACAAAATGTTTGGTGGTACAGGGTCCCCATAAAAGTATGATTGGTCGATTTTATTCTTTTAAAGGGTCTGTATACGTTTGGTAATGACTTTGGAAATTAATGGCAATAAAAACTTACGTGGTAAGAAGTATAGCGGCTTTCGATATTATAAAGCATTTTGGGAATCATTTCACTTCGATGTAATGTGGTTATGTAAAAAGATATCAGGTTTTATGCCCCAAAGTTTGATTCTGAGAAACAGTTCTGTCAGAAAGGTTTCTCAGATTGTGTATTCCTATAGGGAATATTCTTCCTGTGTGGACATATTCGCTCAGGTTTTTTGGCGATATCTCTAAAACGCGACCACCTTTTAAATGAAATTTTCACAGTTTAGTTTTATTGTATATATCTATATTTATATAGGAATAAAACAATCGAGCGGTTCCAAAAACAAAGGTATACTTTGCCTGTAAGTGTACTGTAAACCTTGTTGAACTTAACAAGCTGTTGTTAAATGCAAAATAATGTCACACAAAAGAACAACAAAGCGACATTGTAAATATTGATCCAGTGACATTCACACATGTAATCTTTAATCAGCATTTATCATCTGTTATTGAATACATCATGTAGGCCTACCCTATGAAGATTTCTATTGTTTAGTTGCAATATTTATTTTGATCAGTGAGTATATTTTTTACAGTAAATAATAAAGGAAACTTTTTCCCTGTTAACAAAAATAATAAAAATTGGGACGGCTATAAATTACGCCTGTATCACCCAATGACTTGATTTGAGCTACTCCTCCATTATTTGTTGAGGATGGATATCATTTTATTTTTGAATATAAATATTATGTATTTTTTATTACAGAACAAATTCAGTGCTTGGCTGAAGTGTTCATGTATTTCTGCCTTCCATTTTTGATTGAAACAGTTGAGTTTGTACATTTGTGTAATAACTATGTCAGCTGCAATATTATCGACTGTTATTTTGTGTGTGAGAATATAAAACCCGATTCATACTTCCTGTGCATGCGAAATGCAAAGCGAATTTGGTGTCACAGCACTGTTTTCACTGTGAATGTTTTGCTAAAGTTGAGCACAGGGCAACTCTTACGAATCGTTCGTTGCAAATTTGTGTGCGAATTTGTGGCGTCAAATTCGCTTCGCATTCTCAGGAAGTATAATCTGGGCTTAATTGAAGTGTTTGAAGTACGGATTCAAGTAAACATTGAGATGACATTCTCTGTAAACACATGAAAATGTTTGAGCTTTTGCACTGTGCAATTATAAGCGTGTGTGAGTTTCATTTGAATAATGAATGAATGTTTGATATAGTAGTTAGAATTCCTTTACTTTATGAAATTACTGTTTTATTTGTAATCAATTTCTAATGATTAACATTTTGTGTGTGATTGTTTTCTATTGTTGCAACTTAAAAAAGACAATTATACTTAATGTTGTTTATTGCATTCCAACTCAAAACAAAAGGGTAATAAATATGAAAGATTGATGAAAGATATTTGAGTCTCTATAAACCTGTTAGATGCCATGTTTTGTAATGCATACAATTTAAAAGTAAACCTCCGACTGGTTTTTCATGTTTGACGTTGGGGTCAGAGGCCTATCAATCTATTGTATTCTGTCCAGCATATTAACATTCCTTCTTCATGCTTAGATTATCAATTCATATCAGGTAAAATCCTCAAATAACTCCTCAATCATCAATAATCAAATGTCTGGATCCTCTTTTCACTTTTTGACATAACAGTCCAAAGAACATATTTCCTTGTCGAGAACCTTTCGTCAGGCCTACGCAAAATTGTCCGCGTAAAGTTTACTTAAATTTCAGCAACATGCAACTTCAATTTGAAATGCATCAGCACATGTTTCAAAAAGTGTAACCTCAATATGTGCCAATATTCTCCCACCAACATAGTCAACAAACAGTGTGGCAGGACGCGGTTTTTTTTCTTCCCAGGACGAATGTGGGCTATTAACATAAAATGGGCGTGTTTGACCGTAAAATACCCTCGCGCATGCGTACTCTTCTCAAAAAGTGTTACTTTTCTTACCATCGACCTTGATTGTAATAGCACAGAAGTACTAGTAGGCTGTAGGTAGGTAGCTTATGCTGTAGTAAATGTAAGAGTAATGTTTACTTTTAACCCTAACCCTAACCCTAACCCTAACTTTCATATAATAATAATAATAATAATAATAATATAGAACATTTACTTTCATATAGCACATAGGTCCTCTCTTAAACCTCGGCTTGGGCTCCGTCTGATGTTCGGACCACTGCGTGCAAATACACGCTGTTGCAAACAAAATAACGGAGCCGAAGCCTGAGACGGTGCCCAAGCTGAGGTTTGAGAAAGGCCCCTTATAATACACGTGAGTGTATTTCAACCCACAACTATTACGTCCAAGGGGAAATGTAAAGTTTACTACGCCCATTTATGTTAATTGCCCACGTTCGTCCTGGAAAAAAAAAAACGCTGGCAGGACATGTCCTCCCGGATTGAATTGCATGGATGTCCAGGTGATTGTCTGGTCTCTCCTGAAAACAATCTGCAAGAAATGTGTGTTGTCCACCTGCTTAATGTTGCATATTTCACAAGGTAGCCCAATGAAGTGTCAATCCGCTTTGTACCGTGGCCTTAGCCAATACAGCTCGGATTTGTTTTTCTTTTGGGATTTTTTGCTCAACATTTGAGTTTACATTGTTGAACACAAACCTTGCTAGTATACATCCAGACTGCCATTTGCAATTAGGCATGGAACATTAGGGGTATATGTTTGTGATACATGTGATATATGCTGGATTTGGGGGGGAGTGGGCGGTAGCAGACCAGGGCTCGATTTCACAAAGCACTAAGATTCATCTTAAGATGAGTTGTCAGTATTGCCATAGTGATTTGTATTGTGACATCACACTTTGCTTAGCAATTAGGATTGATTGGCAGTTAAGATCAATCTTAACTCTTTGTGAAGTCGAGCCCAGGTAGGTTACATGTTTGTGGTACATGTGATATATGCTGGATTGGGAGGGAGATAAGCATGGTGCATTAAAATATGTTTTAGATATATGCAGGAGGGGGGGGGGAGGTATGAAGGGATGGGTAATGGGTATATAAATGATAATGGGTGGGGCATCACAGGGGGGGGGATGACAAACCAAATGTATATTTACAAACTTTCATTATGTTGTTATGTGCCTCCAGCACGTTTATTGGATCTATATACTCAAGCCAAACATTAATACAAAAGTTTTTTTAAAAGAATTCACGGTAAGCATCAGACCATGCATTGTACAAGGAATTAAAGTAAACCATTGGAGTGGAAAGCCATTTAATACATGTACATAGTAAATCCATAAACAGCTACATTTGTACAGGTCCACTCTTACAGACTTGCACTGCAGAAACACAACTTTTGAGGGTAAACCGGAAAAAGAAAAACCTCACGAGTCGAGATGTGTTCAATTTTTTTTTTTTTTTTTACAAAGTATCAAATGTACATCCAAGTTATGTCAAAACTTTAGAATGGAGTGCATTTCTGCAATGATGTCTTTAAAACTGGGCCATAATAATTATCAAGTACTTTATAAATTGTCTATGTGGCAAATCACTGATTGTAAACATCGTTACCTGTCCCAATTTTGGTCACAAGTGTAGTGAAGAAAGATCATCTATCAACAATAATAAAAGAATTATCGATGATGTTCCCCATGAATGGAAAACAATCAACATTTTGATTGGTTATAAATCTCTATAAATTTATGTAAACAATGTCAGAGTAATGTCAGAGTTTTACCACATTTTGTAAACAATGTCAGAGTTTTACCACATTTTGTACAGGCACTTGGGAAGACTGTTTCAAAAAGCTTGGATTTTCAAATAATAAAAAAAACAAACACAAATGAGTGTCTAACTTAAATCGGGACAGCTATGCCTTACCGAAATGTTTAAATTGCTATTTTTTTTTGCATTTATACCACAGGTCCTTTTGGTTGGTAAGCAGTTTGCAACAGCTACTTCTATTTTCTGATTGCTATGAAAAGATTAACTTTAACAAAACCTAACTCAAAGGGTGACAGGCTGTTAACATCTAAAGAAATTAAAGAAAAGAAATTGAAATCAACCTGGACACTATAGATAGTTCCCAGTAGACGCCATCTTTACGGGCAAATCGCATTTTGGCTTGCAGGCGCATCAAGCGCTCTAATTATTAACGCAGCCGCGTCGTTTACTAACCAATCACGCAATGAGTTTTGTTAAATGTGCGCGTGCTGCACGCCGTTCTCACGCGTAACGCACGACTGCGTGTTCCAAATTGCCCGTAAAGATGGCCGATTTACGTCATACTGCAACCTATCTATATTTAATTTACCCAAAGAAAGGCTTCACAGGCAAAATGACGTATCCATTGCCGATAACAAGGCACAATTTAACGTAATCAGCTTCACACAAAAATTATAATGTATCAACAAGGATCCACAAATGTTTAAATCAGAAAAAAAATAAAATAAATCTGTAAGTTCTTCCAAATCATGTGTTTGATTGAATATTACCATGGTCCAATTTTTTATAGCTGCTTAAGCAGAAAATATTGCTTAAAAATGTTCTGCTTAGCAGAAATGAGCAGGATACCATTCACAAATTGTACGTGTGACATGGTAGTTTGGCTGGTAACCTTATTCTGGTAAGCATAATTTTGTTGTGCTTAGCTGCTTTTTGTGCTTAAGCAGCTCTATGAAATTGGGCCAAATGCATTTCATGACCTAATTTAGAAGAATGTACCACTTAAAAAAAAAATTGATCCAAATGTGTACTTTTTGAGTTGCTAAGTACACATTTCAATACGCAACAAAGAGCATCTGTAAAAGTAAACAACTTAAAGAAATCTAAAGTAAACTTTTAACATTATACCAACTTTAAAACAATAGGCTCTATTTTATATAGTTGTAGGCAGTGCTTGTATATTGCTTAAGTATAAAAGAGGCATTTTAAGTATCAGGCCCAAAAATACAGTGCAATAAAATTAACCAGATACACAACGCCCTAAAAGTAATACTAAATATGCTTAAAATATCAACTCTAAACTTGTAACAAAAACTTATACATTGTAGTTTCAACAGTATACTTATTATCAAAACAAATTAATAACAGTATAATCCAACATCTGGTAGAAAAAAAACCTTTAAATTGGAAAGAAAAACACCTTAGAAATCTACTTACACAATAATGTTTAAATCAGGATTTACACTTTGTGTTACTGTATGACATCACTCCATCTAGGGCGCATAATTTGTACACTTAATTTTTACATTTTAAGAACGTTAACTTTACATGGCAATTTTGAGGGTCTAAAATGCGACAAAAGTCTTGATGAATGCGATCATTTTTTTATTTGGGAATTTGTTTTTCATCATGATAAAAAAATACCAGGATTACAAACTGTTAATTTTAATATTATTGCAAATGAATAAACGTATGCCCTAAAAATGATAACAAAACCTTGCACTTGTTTAAAAAAATGGGGGCGTTTCTGGTGCTTGTATTAAACGGGTTGTTACTTTGTTGTTACTTTGTAAACGGGTTGTTACTTTGAAGAAGCATCAAGCTTGACATAAGATCATATTTCTGAGTAAAACTTTTAACGATGGCCTCTAAACGTTTTCACTGTAATAAACGTCAATGAATGTTAAGTATTTCTTATCTTGCCAATGACTCTCCATGGATAATGGGGAAAACACATATTTCTTTCCTTTTTTTCATCTCAAATTATTTACAGCACTGCTTATTTTTGCTTACTGCTTTAAACAAGTGAAGTTATATAATGCAAGAGTTGGCAATCGTAAATATCATTACAAATGGGTGCAAAGGTAAAAAGTGTCAACTTTTCTGCAAGGTGTCTTGAACGTAATAATTATGCCATATTTATTCTTTAAAGATTGATAGTGCGCCCTCTAGTGACAGAACACACCACTGTACATAAAAGATCTACAACTTTCCTAGACTATAAATTATGCAAATGAATACAATTACTTGTTGCTGGTTACAGAGTTACTTACAAGAAAATACTCAACATATCAAGCAAATGTTCTCCTTCAGCATGCATATTAATACAATATATAACACAAAATATATAAAAAAATGAAATAAATGCACTTTAATTATGATTCTACCACTAGTCCCATATCAAAAATAATCCTAAATCATTTCCTTTTAAACATTTGTAAGGGTTTTAAAAATTTATAATAATTGTCTGAATTATAAGTTTGGTCCAATCCTAATCGTGCTTTAAGTATTCTCTTTTCATAAATAAGTACCTGGATTAAAATTACATGAAAGGTCATCGGAGATTGACACAAGGAATGCTTAAAAAAAGTCACAATTTACTCCTCTCCTCTCGATAAAAAAATTACTCTAAACTTGTCAAGGTATTTTTCAACAAACTGATCTGAATTTTTTAGTTTTTGGTGCCGTTAGTTTTTTGGAAATTTTGTAAATATTCACAATAAAAAAAATCAGAATTAACTTGGAAATTTAATAAGAGAAGTGATTTGAGTTTGTGAACCGGCCACAGTAGGTGATGGAAAAGTATGAATTTAAAAAAATATTTTTGTATTCATTTTATCTATTAACAATAATACTTAGCAATACCTACCTTTTGAATGCAGCTTGAAAATCAAGAATTCAGGTTTCTTGGCGATTTCAACATCTTAAGGATTCATTATACGAGAGAACTATAAAACAGTCTTAGTTTTTGCCCCCCAAAATGCAGTGTTCTCTTCCAATCCAATCTTTAAATGTAAACCTGTTGAGTTTGGTTATACTGCATTGATAATGAATCCTGCGTGTGTCCAGGTGGACTGGAGATGCCTTCAGATCCTGACCAATCTGAATGAGCAGAGGAGTGTGGGGAGGAGCTCGACCACTGACCGGGTGATTCTGGCGACGGGGTCAGATACGTTTCCGGAAAGCTCATTGCGTTCATGTGTGGAGTGTTCTCCCCACAGGGAGACCCGCCTTGACTGTGCTGAGAGGGTGGAGTTGGGTACTTGTCCGACATCATACTCACCACTGTAGGATTGGGCAGATGGGTCTGAATGATGTGAGTAGGGTGTGGCTGAGTTTGCTTCCGCATGTTCTGCTGCGTACGATCATGCGCCCGATGAATTGGGGATTTTATGTGTCCATTCATGTGCACTTCACCATTGGTGTTACCGTACTGTGAGTGATGCCTGGGCATGTGGTGATTGTGATGCCTCATGTGGTTCACATGGGGTTGATTTGGGAAGCCCTTCGTTGGAGATAACGTGTACTGTGCAGATGGAGGACTTGAAACTGAAACTGCTGATGCAGGGGCGAGACCATTTGACATAGTGTGTTGAAGGAGTGGAGGTAGACTTGAAGAGGAAGCGCAAGTCCCTTGTTGCTGAGGGACCATACCCTGTTGTCCTTGCTCTCTGGGTCTGTGATTCTGCTGTGAGTGGGTATGGTTGTTGGCATTACCCCATTGATGATCTGGTTGGCAGGCCACTGCAACAGCACCAGCCCCAATGTTTGACCCAATCTCTCCATTTGGGACCGTCTTACGGTTCAAGCTCTGCATACTATGACTCATATGCGTATTGCCATTCATGGCTGTAGCGCCCTCAACGTAACGCGGCACATGATGAATACTATTATGCATTCCGTTTGTCATCCCGTGGAAATGCAAGTCTGTTGGATCAACCATGCCACCCGAAGGCTGGCCTTGGTACAAATACGGCGGCGAAGTCCTTTCATAACCACGCGGCGATTCCAAAGAACCTGCTGGTGACAGAGACGCAGATGTCGGCGCGTCTGTGGAATTCCTCTTTTTCCGCGAACGCGGCTTTTTCTCAACTTTCTCATGACCTCCCGATGCAGCATCTCCATTTGAAATATGATGGTGTCCGGTCGACTTAGAGCGAGCCGCTTTTTTCTTAGCACTCGGCTTCGAACCAGGATGTCCGTAACCATTCACCATACCAATATCTCCATTACCGATACTCCCGGGGCTTGATACCGTCGGTAACGTGGCACTTGGACTTGGAACAACCTTGTAGGTATCCAGAAGTTTTAACACATCTCGATGGAGGTTCTCACTAGCCATGTCGCGTGGTGATTGGTCCAGATGATCGGTTATCTCTCGATTAGCATAGTGGTCTAAAAGGACTTGTACTGTTAAGACGTGGCCCTCCTTACAGGCTAGGAATAATGGCGTTTGTTCCTGTTGGACGGAAGAGAAACAGTCATAACTCTGGTTAAACTCCACCATGCAAACAGACTTAATATATATCCATCAGAAAGTTTAGGGACCAATTTAACAGAGCTGCTTTAGTACAAAAGGTAAGCACAACAAAATTATGCTTTCAAGAATAAGGTTACCAGCCAAAATAACATGTCACGTGCAACACTTGTGACTGGTATCCTGCTCATAGAAGCAGAAAACTGTTAAGCAATATTTTCTGCTTAAGCAGCTCTATGAAATTGGGCCTTGGTTTTTCAATGACCTATATTGACGTTAGTCTCATCACGACAAAAACAAGGTGGAAAATTATACAGGATCCCTCCCATGGCTAATGTAATAATCACCTTGTTGTCTTGCATGTCTTTGTTAGCCTTCCTCTCAAGCAGTAACTTCACCACTTCCACATAGTTGACCTGTGCAGCCCAATGTAACGCTGATTTTCCTTCCTTGTCTGCAGCGTTGATATCAGCATTGGCTTCAATCAGCTCTTCTATAATGTTAATACTGCTAAGCCTGGCGGCCATCATCATCGGGGTGATACCACGGTGGTCCTTTGCATCTACATTTGTAGCTCGGTGCATGATCAAGATCTATCGATAAATAAAAGGAAATTATTAGAGTAAATGTTTTTGTCATTCTACTGGTAATTTAAGGTTGGAAAGATAACACATCCAAAACAACAATTTTGACCAGAAATAGGAGTGTTCTGATTTTGTTGCGGCCTGTTATCTCAAAAATCAATACCAATTAAATCTGAACAGTTGGCAGGTATGATTATCGATTATCCAAGTCTTTTAAATCAATACTTCTAGAGATTTGTTTCTTACCCTGAATACATCAATAGCATCTGATCCGACTGCTGTATGCAATGGAGTACGACCCGACTTGTCCTGTGCATTAGCATTGGTTCCATGTTCCAACAGCTTCTTGGCTGCCGCTGCATGCAAGTATCTAGCAGCGAGATGAAGAGCCGTTTCTTCATGACGATCACTCTTAGCGTTGACCTTGGCTCCTTGAGCGATGAGCTCCTCAATTGTGTTCGTAGAGACTTCTTCCCCATCGCTGTCTCGGTCATTATTACAGCTGATTACAGCGCACATCAACGGGGTCATACCATCTGAGGATAGGACAATTTCAGTGAAAATATGCCTTGAAGATAAAGAGAGTCCCTAGCCACCCAAATCTCTGAGGGTTTACAAGGAACGTATACCTTTGGTTTTTTGGAACTTTTCGATTGCTTTAATCCTATATAAATGTAGATATATATACAATAAAACTAAGCCGTGAAAATTTCATTTCAAAAGGTGGTAGCGTTTTTGAGATATCGCGGAAAATCCGGAGTGGTTATGTCCACGCAGGAAGAACAACCCACAATTGGAATACACAATCTGAGAAACGTATCTGACAGTAACGTTTCTCAGATTCAAATTTTGGGTTTGAACCACACCCTGATGACTCTACAACCACAACTTGAGTCTGATGCACTAAACCACTCAGCCACAACATGCTATGCTCAAGGACACAAGTGTCATGACCGGGGTTCGAACCACACCCTGATGGCTCAACAACCACAACCCGAGTTGGATGCACCAAACTGCTCGGCAACGACACGCCCTTGAACTATAACCTACCTTGACCTGGGTCATCGACTCCTTCAGCATCTCCTGTCTGATGAGGTGGTGTGACTGTGCCATTGGGTACATTCCACCGTGGATCTTCATTTTCAGGAAAGTCTTGTATCGTGAAGGAGGGGTCAGTGCGAGGACTCAGGTGTCGTCTTGGGCATGGCTACCAGGGGCAAAAATATAACAATCTTATTAAACTGGGATACAATTTGAAAGATGACAAAATCATTAAAATTGCTTTCAGCAGAAATAAATGTCACTGCTTCACGTGGCAGACAAATCTGGAATAAATTTACACTTACAGTAGTTCAAAAAACGTTGATCCATTTTGATCAATTAAAGCCCACCACATACTTCCTGCGAATGCGAATGCGATGCGAATTTTGAACGTCACAGGGCTGTTTTCGCTGTGAATGTTTCGCAGGAGTTGAGCACAAGTCAACTCTTCCGAGTTATTCGCGAAATTGTGATGTCAAAATTCGTATCGCATTCGCAATCGCAATCGCAGGAAGTATGTACCAGGCTTATTGCGAGGAAGGTTCACCCTTTCCTACAAGTAGTCATGATGTATCTCAAAAAGTCAACACAGTCATCTAGGTTGTTGGTAGTCTAGTTGATTAATGTAGCAGCGCCTTTCAAATGAATGTCACCAGGGTTTCAGGCAATGTTGACCACAGTACAAGGCTCTTAACTGAAGTTGAAACTCACCCTTGGTTGGTCTTGAATAGCCTGACATCTCGACTGGCTTCGGTCCCAGTCTAAAGCATCATGAACGTCACTTTCATTGTTATCGCCAGCCGCTCCTGATATCGTCACCATGATCTGACCGTCAACCATCGCTCCGGGTGTTTCCTCACGACCTTGGGGGCCATGGCGCTGCGGAACTCCACGACCTGTTCCCGTCTTGCGCCATTTGAAGTCCTCAGGAAACCAGATGCCTTCAGAGCGGAGACGTTTGCGGCCGATGACCAGCGCAGACAGGATGATCATGACACCAATGATCGCCACTGCCGGCACGATGTAGTAGCCATTACCAGAACCTGGCTGGTCAGGCTCACCTTCAGGAGAAAAAACAACAACAACGGTCACATCAAAGATAACATTTGAAATAAGACAAATATTGTGGAATTATTGTGTGACTGTTAAAACAGTGAACAAAATTGAAATATAGGACAATTTAGCAAAAAACAAACAGAAACTTACTGCATTAAACACGAACCACACCAATCATTGTACATCAATAAGACACCTGTAACAGTCCAGGGCTCAATTTCACAAAGCACTAAGAATCATCTTAAGATGAGTTGCCAGTATTACAGTAGTGATTTGTATTGTGACATCACACTATGCTTAGCAATTAAGATTGAACCTTAGCTCTTTGTGAGATCGACCCCAGGTTTTATGCAACAGGCTTAGAAACACTTACTTCCAACAGCATGAATAGTGAAACCTTTAGGACCACGCCCTTGTGATGCCTCGGCTCCTAATAAAGATGCTGCATCTCCGGTATTATCAAAGCATGTACGGCCATCTGAGAAACATGCCCGATTGTCAATGTGCAGATATGTCATAGACCTGAAATTAAAAAAATAAAGTAGTGATCAAATTTTGATTTACTTTATTTCGTCTTATTTAACCAGGGTAGCCCCATCAGTTTTCAATGAACTGTTCTCCCTGGGGGCCCTGGAAACAAAAAATAAAAATACAAAAGAATAAAATACACAAGCAGTGATAGGTTCAATGATAGCATGGCAAAGGTCTAAACAAGAAGACTGGCCTAAACCTCCTTGGATGTACAGCCTGTAAAAAAAAGCTTCATATCCACGTACTTACCCAGTCATTGATCCTGCTCTTCGGTAGCGTGACAGAGTTGGCTTACGGTCTTCAGACAACGACAGGTATAAAGCCTGGCGTTTGAATCGGTAGAAGATGCCCACATCTCCCGACTCACTGGAGCTCCATTCCTCAATTCGATTGTTGCCGTTTTCGTCTTTTAAGAACACCACGACGCTACGTAGAATGTGTCCGATCTCTCTGAGGAATGTTTTACTCACGTTGTCCGATCGCATCTCCTCCACGGGGATGAGAACTATGATGATCAAGACACCCTTAGCAAACTTGGGAGAGTTTTCGTTACAGTCCAGCCCGTCGTGGAGACACTCTGCAGTGTTGCATCCACCATCGCAGGCATCATTTGCATAGTTCTCCAGACAGTATGCATTGTACACAGGGCTGTAACAAAAACAGACAAAGTGTCACAAGTCACAAATCACAAAACAAAACAAAACAACTATCAACAGATTAATGGTTTATAGGATGTGCTCACTTCCAATACAAATAGTTGACAAATCATTCCTTATAGAGAAGAGTTCTGTACTAGTTACTCACACTCAAAGAAGCCAGTCTCTGATCCCATCCGAACCAACAAATTGAACCAACCATTGACAAAAAGAGTCTTACGGACCTCTAAATGTACACTTACTTGCAAGGAGGCAGCTTGTTCTCACAGTCAAATGCATCAAAGAGACACTCTTTTCTGTTGCATATCTGATCACACTGGCCATTATTGTAGAGACTAGAACACTTGACTGAAGTAACTGGACAGCTCTCCCACGGATCCACACCTAAAGAACAGTCTGTACCATCCCATTCACACACGTCGATGTTGCATTCAGCCTGCAAGAATTGAAAGTCATATGTAAATGTAAGTCCTGGGCCCCAATTGCATAGAGCTGCTTCACAGCAACTGTTGCTTAACAAATTTCTGCTAAGCATAAAGGAGCAGGATACCAGTCACCAAATTGTACATGTAGAATGCTATTTTGGCTGGTTACCTTAATCTGGTAAGCATTATTTTGTTGTACTTAGCTACTTTTTCTGCTTAAGCAGCTCTATGAAATTGGGCACTGAACTATTCAGGAAGGCCAATCTTTGCTCTTAACATAGAGACTTTTGAGAGCCTAAGGAGATCAAAGCGTAGGAGTTGAACTCATTATTATTTTTTTAAATATTTAAAAGTGTGTACATAACATTGGTAAGAGTAAAAAAATAAATCTTTACAGCTTTGCAAATAACGTACATGGTATAAAGTTGGATATGGTGGGAAACTCCTGTTGTAATATTTGTGCTTGAAATGCAAGAGTTTTTTGAGAAATGAAAAAAAAAAACATTGAAAATATTTAAGGACTTTTCCACTTGTTTTCTCTTGACTCCAATGACGCTTAAACTTTACACAGGTTTGTTACTTCATGTAGATGGTGGATCACATCAAGTGTGGATACAGGTCTTTGACAATTACCAATGTAACACATGTGCTTTAAAGGAGACCAATAAATAGGAAATTTAAATTATTGTTTCTACTCACATTACAGATACCATCTCCCTTCTTGTCACTGCAGTCTCGAGGACAGTATATCTGTATGTTGTTTGATTCTATAGTAGTAGGCTTGATGGTCGTAGTCGTGGCTGGGACATCTCTTGAAGTCGGTTGGAGGGTTGGTGGAATTTGAATTATTGGGTCTGAACCGATTCCACCCGGGAATTCCGGATCATACGTTTGGCATCGAAGTCCATTCCAATTTGGAGGGCATTGGCAAGCAAATGACTCCAGTAGCTTGAAACACGTTCCATCATTGTTGCACGGTGCGGAGTGACACGGATCATAACTCTCACAATTGAATCCAGTCATACCAGGTGGACAGGAACACATAAAGCCGGCTTCATTGTCATCCGTAACATGACAGGTACCAGCATTTCGACATGGATTTATATCACACATCGTCACTGGTTCCATGCAAGTTGGACCTTTGAAATCCTGTGGGGGTAGGGTCAAAGGAGGTCGCTTAATACCCAAAATAATCTTTGCACATTGTACACATAAATAGACTTCAACAAACATTCGACTGGACAGTGTTTAAGCATTCTCAATTCTAGTCCATCCCCAAAATAATTGTAACTTCCAAAGCCTCAACAATAGATACACCGTACAAAGCTTTCCAACTCAGAAAAACTAAAGAAAATCTTTATAATAGAAGTACATACCTGCGTGCACTGGCACGTCGCACCAGTATGTGTTAGTGTGCAAGTGCCTCCATTCAGACATGGGCTATCATCACAGTGATGTACTTCAACCTCGCAGTTACGTCCTGTCAAAAAACAGTCACCGGTCAGAGAAACAGTTAATATCAAGCAGCGTAAATCTCTATTAGTAAAGTATAGACCACTTGCACAATGCGGAACACACCTCCCCACACATGATCCGCGCCCTTCCATTTTGGGAGTCAACTCTATGATTCTTGTGTACAGTTTGACTCTCCAAATGGCAAACAGGACAGGCGTGTACATGTGTGTTACTGTGTGCAAGGGGTCTTCAGATGGATTGCACATGACGTCGTTGACCACCATCTTTGATGAAAAACAATGGAAATGTGCACGCGTGTATGCACTGCGCACGACTCACAGCCAATGATAGTTTTTAGGCGTGCAAGTTTCATCAACGATGGCGGCCTGTGCAGGGAGGTCTATTGTAGTACAACCTACTTTTGTATTAAGCCTCATTCTGATTCTTTAAGACTACTGGGCCCAATTTCATAGAGCTGCATAGAACGGCAATCGTGTGCTTACTGCATGAGTTTTCATTTCATAGCGCTGCTAACCGTAAGCACACGAAAACTCACCTACTGGTGCTTACTGTATGAAAATACATAACCTAACAATGCAAATCCATGGTGAACGCCCAATTGTCTTGCTAACCTGTGAAATATGCTTACTCTTAACCAAACTATTCTGCTAAAGTTAGCGCCCAAATTTGGTTACCATTAAGCAGAGCTATGAAATTGGCCCCCGTTCAGAAATCCAAGATGGTGTTCGATTTTCTTTCATGCATTTTACTGTTAGCGATATCTGAAACTGTTAACTCGTAAATCCATTTTACCTTTACAGCAACGTATTTACTCTTTCTTAATTGTAATTCTTACTCAAATGTTTATAACTTACCTTCATATCCCAGTTTACAGACGCATTCGTAGTCGTTGCTTTTTTGCATACAATCCAGGGTTCCGTTGGGTTGACACGGCATGAGTAGACATTCATTAATGTCCCCTTCACAACGTTGACCGACGAAGCCTGGTGGGCAGTCACAGATAAATGTACCCACAAGGTCTATACATGTGCCGTTTTGGAAGCAAGCCCCGTTGAAGCAATCATTCAAGTTAATCTCACAGTTAACACCTGTTGATGACAATGACAACATCACATTGACACTTAGGGACATATGCAAGTGAACTGATGACAAATGACAGCGGCAGACTCTCTTTAAAGGCAAAGTATACCCTTGGTTTTTGGAACCGTTCGATTGTTTTAATCAAATATAAGTGTAGATATATACAATAAAACTAACCTGTTAAAATTTCATTTCAAAAGGTGGAAGCGTTATTGAGATATCGCCGAAAAAACAGGAGCGAATATGTCCACACAGGAAGAATAATCCTTAATAGGAATACACAATCTGAGAAACTTGTTGACAGAAACGCTTCTCAGATTCAAATTTTGGGGGCATAACAACTGCTATCTTTTTGCATAACCACATTACTTCGAAGTGAAATGTTTCTCAAAAAGGCGATCGAAAGCCGCTGTAGGCTTCTAATCAATGAGTTTTTATTGCCATTAATTTTTAAGAGTGATTACCAAACGTACACCTTCCCTGTAAGGGACACTACATGATAAACAAAGCAACAGTTATCAGAAAGCCCTCTAGGAATTTTCTGACCGTGATATTACTGAGGGATGGTAACTTACCTTCACTGCCAGCGTGACACGAGCAGCTGTACATATTAATGAGGTCATGACAGACACCGCCATTCATGCAAGGAAAACTCGCACATTCATCGATGTTTATCTCGCAGTTGGGTCCCGTAAAACCAGGTACACATGAACACCTGTAACAAAGTATTGCAATTAAGATGATATTAGTCAGGTCAAAGCTGCCGATAATGATTACCGAATCCGAAATAATGTACACATTGCGGAACTGGCCAAAGCTAACAGCAGTATAATTCCAACAATGTCCATAATTTTTAAAATTATACAAATCAGCTTTCCATTCTCTGTGTTAACTGTCAGATTAATGCCCAACCACCTAAAACAAACATCAGCAGTTACATAAAACTTGACTCACCGGTATTGGTTTACTTCGTCGTGACAGGTGCCACCGTTCAGGCAGGGAGCCGATGCACACTCATATATATTAATCTCACAGTAACTTCCCTGGTACCCAGAAGTACATTGACAAACATGGCTGGATCCTTGAGGATGACATGTTCCATTATGTAGACACAAGCTTTCAACTCTTATACCTGAAGACGAAGAAGAAAATTAAAGAGTTGCATGTAGCAGGGATGTGATAGGCTGTTGAAAAGAAAACATGAACTCTGAGCGCAAAAGCTTGCGAGCTCGAAAACTTTTATATTTAATAACATTTATTTTTGGTTTTAAAAGCCCTAATCTGCAATCTGGGGCGTTATATATGGTGTTATCTTCATTTTTTTTTTATGAAATTGATCTTAAGATAAAAAAAAATAAATAAAAAAAATAAAAAAATTATTTTATTATTATTATTATTTATTTTTTTGGGGGGAGGGGGGAACGGATTTATTTTCTTGGGTGGCAAAAAAGAAAAGAAAAGATTTCCGGTTTAAAATGGAGAAATCACATCCCTAATGTAGATGTGAAAAAGAAATGTGCCAACTTCCCCAATTTGTTTGGACACTGAGCAGTCAAACAGACTTCTTTTATAAAAGATTGAGGCCAACCGTTGGAAGGTGCAGGGGAATTGGACTGAACTATACCGAGAATTGGGTTTGCAGAAAGACAAGATGCAAAGCATCCTATCCTTGGTTACTGTGATTTGTCTACTGCGACACTATCAAGTTCACAAGCAGCGTTCTCCCTTAACAGTGGTCCGTTGGCCAAATGCCAGTTAAAACACCTGAGGACCAGTCAAAATTATCTCCAAGTGGTTTGGCTGACAAGTTCAGTGTTGAAAAGCACACCTATCTGAAAAAGGTGATGCAGAACTGTAACGACAAGCTAACTGGTCCTGCAGGATAGTCACTGAAGTAGTTATGGGCAAACTCTGGATCACTGCAACAGAGAGTTTTCGTGTGTGCTTTTTCACCAATATAAAGGCATAAATAAGGATAGAGTTTTATTTGTTATCCATTATTTGTTTACCTTTGTCAGCCGCAGCCACTTCACAGGATACCTGATGCACATCACACACAGATCCAGTCCATCCCGATCTACACTCACAGGAATACTTATTGTCTGTTTGTGTGCACGTTGAGCCATTATAGCAAGGATTGTTATCTTCACTACACCAATTGATCCATCCCTGTACGACAAGAAATACAAATATCAGCAAAGGACAAACACCAATCACGAATCACCACAATTCTGAGAAGAAGTAAATATTTAGGTGTCTTACGGTTTGTCAGTAAAGCAGCGTTCTCCCTTAACACTGGTCCCCTGGCCAAATGCCAGTTAAAACAACTGAGGACCCGTCAGAATTCTCTTCAAGTGGTCCCGCTGGCTTAGTTAAGCATTGAAAAGCATCCCTATCTATTATGAAATATGGACTAGTGAAAAAGCTGACAGACTAGTAAAATAACAAGCTAACTCGTCCTGCTGGCCAGTCACTAAAAAAGTTACGGGCAAACCCTGTAAAGTATCATCTTCCACGGTTTTGTCAGTACAGATGAATAAAAACATCTCCCACAGATTATTAAAGGGAGCATATACTTTTGGTTTTTGGAACCGTTTGATTGTTTTAATCCTATATAAACGTAGATACAATAAAACCAACCAGTGACAATTTCATTTCAAAAGGTGGGCGCGTTTTTTGAGATATCGCCAAAAATCCGAAGCGGTTAGGTCCATGCAGGAAGAACAATCCATAGTTGGAATACACAGATTCAAGTTTTGGGGAATAAAAACTTGTTCCATAACCACATTACTTTAAAGTGAAATGATTCTCAAAATGCTTTATACTATCGAAAGCTGCCACTTCTAAACCAAGAAAGTTTTTATTGCCATTAATTTTAAGAGTGATTACCAAACGTATACATTCCCTTTCAGAATCAACAAGAAAACAAATATTAGAGGTGTACACTCACCTCACAGTTCTCTCCTATATAACCCAAGACACAGTTGCAAGTGTAGTAGCCATTATGATCCACACATGTAGCCCCATTGAGGCACTGATTAGAGCTGCATTCATCCACCTGATATTGGCAGTTAGGTCCAGTGTAGGCAGGAGGACAACTGCAGGTGTATTCATTGATTCCATCGATGCACGTTCCTCCATACAGACATGAACTGTAAAAAGACAAATACAACAATTCTTGAGTCTTGGGCCCGATTTTCATAGAGCTGCTTAAGCAGAAAATATTGCTTAACAATTGTCTGCTATGTCTGCTAAGCAGAAATGGGCAGGATACCAGTCATAGAATGTGCATGTGACATGGTAGTTTGGCCGGTAACCTTATTCTGGTAAACAGGACGTTGTTGTGGTTAGGCCCTGGTCTTTACTCATACAACTGAGTAATCAAGCAGTATGAAGTTTGCTCCTTTTTCACCAATTCCAAGAGTAAATTGTTTTAATAACTGGCAGAAGTTACAAATACAAAGGGCATTTAGGACACAACTATTACAGGGAAATTTACTTGTCTCCGTTGTGTTTTTGTTCTTCACACTATATTTCAACCCCATATTATTTTCAAATTTACCCAGTCAGTTTCCTTTGTGATTTATAACCTGATATTTGAAATAAGTTGCATCCACTTAAAGTGATCCCTGGCTGCCGCTTCCGAAGTTGTATCGTTAACTTGGGTGTGATCCCTGGCTACACGGCAGATAACGGTTGTATGGCTTCTGACTGGCACACCCGAACAAAGATATAGGGCCAGATAGCTCAGTTGGTAGAGCGCTGGCACATTAAGGGAGCACGTATCAATTTAACCGCCCGAGAGCGAGAGCGAGAGCGAGAGCGAGAGCGAGAGCGAGAGCTAGGCCTAGGCTGAATCTGGCCGAATCGCCTGGGGCAATAATGAGCATCATTATCAACAGGTCAATGCACACTGCTTGGTTTTGTCACCAGCATATGCTTTGGATACACAAATGAATAGATAGGTGATGGTTAATCCCTGATGACTTGGGAGCCAAACCATTCCAGCTGTTTCAAACAGCTTATTCAGTCTGGAGTTGCAGGCAGTAATCCTATAATCCCTTAATTTCCAGCCACTTGACAAAGGACCTGTTGAGCCTTTTGTTGCTGCCCCTGGCCCATCCAGACCCAACAACCATTGTGTTGAGGTAGTGAAGGTTTAATGAGCAAAGGTGAGCAAATTTGACCCTTGGTATGCAGATTATTCATGACACCAGTCATTTCTATTGTAAAAGCCTTCACTGCCAGATTCGGGCGGTTAAATTGATACGTGCTCCCTAAACCGGAGGTTGTTGGTTCAAATGCTGCTCAAGCCAATTTGTCTTTGTTCCAACCCAAAATTTGGTTTTATGACCATACGACAAAAACTGATATGTGTGAAGATAGAAATACATCTATTAAAAATAACTACCTGTCGGTACAATCCAGATCGTTGGTTTGGCAGAACACTCCGCTAAATCCAACCTCACAGGTACATGTAAAACTAGCTACATAGTCATGACATGAGGCTCCGTTCTGACATGGGTTAGATTCACACTCGTTGATCTCCGTTTCACAATTCTTTCCGGTGAACCCTAGTGAGCAGTCACAGGTGTAGTCATTGTTCTCATCAAAACAAACCGCTCCATTGTGACAAGGTGCTGGTTTAGAAAAATAGAAGTTAAAAGAAAAAAAGAGATGAACAACTGGTTATGCAAGAATAAGACAGACATATACTCAACTGTATAGAGAGTAAAGAGATATTGCAAGGAAAATAACGTGATCATTTTCAATTTCGACACGACTAAATGAAACTATGATAGAATAACTCAAAGGCGGAGTGAGACTGAAAGTAAAAATGCTAAGGAAAAGTGCCACATTATTACAACAAAGCCTCTTTACTCTGGCCAAACATTGATTGTAGTTAGTTGCATTTGATGTACAACGCTGTACAACAACAGGGCCCAATTTTATGGCTCTGCTTACTGCCGAATTCTGCGCTTGCAATCACCACACCCTGCTTACCGAGCAAGCGCCAAATTTATGCGCTAGCTGTGTAAGCGTAGAATGCCTAGTAACGTGGACTACGCAAGCGCACAGGCAAATATTCCCTGCTAACCCGTGAAATACGCTTGACGTAAGCGCGGAATTCCCTGCTTTCGTAAGCGCCGATTCTTTTCTTACAGTAGGCAGAGCCATAAAATTGGGCCCTGGTTAATCTGATCAAACTGAAACAGTTTTTCAGAGTGAGTGATAGACTTACCTGATGCGCATTCATCGATATTGAGGATGCAGTCTTTCCCACCATAGCCAGGTCGACAGATACACTCATAAGATCCAAAGGTGTTATTACATTGAGCTCCGTTGTGACAAGGTGGGTATTCACATTCATTGATATCACGATTGCAGTATTCACCTACAAAGCGACATCACAACATAAAACATCAATTATTCATTCTACTCAAATGATTACAAATCAATTTAAGAGATGAAGAACATACTGGGTGCGTTCGATTAGCTTCCCCGGGTCGACCCCGGTCTGCTCATCCGGGTGAGCCCCTAACCATGAGCTAATCGAATGCCAACTTCCCCCAGCATTCACACCGATGCATCTTGGGACAGCCGACCGGAACTACTTCCATTTTGTGCCGCATGTCCGATACTTTCCGTGGATTCAAGAAAACATCGTAAAATAATTATTCTCAAGGTAAAACTGCAACGTTAAACAATTTGTACAACCCCACAGTGATACAAAGGTACCCGGCTTTGAATAAAAAATAATTATTGCTCACAAAAACGCTGTTGTAATGGCGAAAATGTGTGTCAAACTTCCTAAAATGTCCCGCTGAATTACAAACAAAATGGTGGCCATTGAGAAAGTTTTTCGCCGTGACGTCATTAACTAGGGTCAGCCCCAAGTAACCCGCTCCACGAGCAGGGCACTTGGGTCTCACCCGGGTGAGCCACAGCAATGACGTCAGAGCTATTCGAACGCACCGGGGTCAGACCTGGGTCGACCCGGGGAAGCTAATCGAACGCACCCACTGCTTATTTCAGAGTACCAATGAAATGTAATCCAAGAACATACTGCTCATTTCAGAGTACCAATGAAATGTAATTCAAGAACATACTGCTCATTTTAGAGTACCAATGAAATGCAATTGAAGAACATACTGCTCATTTCAGAGTACCAATGAAATGTAATTCAAGAACATACTGCTCATTTCAGAGTACCAATGAAATGTAATTCAAGAACATACTGCTCATTTCAGAGTACCAATGAAATGCAATTGAAGAACATACTGCTCATTTCAGAGTACCAATGAAATGTAATCCAAGAACATACTGCTCATTTCAGAGTACCAATGAAATGTAATCCAAGAACATACTGCTCATTTCAGAGTACCAATGAAATGTAATCCAAGGTGTCATCAATGTATTAGTTCTTGATGACTTTTATGAATCGAAGACAACTCAAAAAATGAAAATGAGCAGAGCACACTGTTGGAGTTCCCCCAGAGAGATTTTATCCACACAGTTGTACCTGTAAACTTACTGGGTTCTAGCAAAAGAGTCCATTTAGTCGGCAATACTTTTGATTTATCAGTGAATTTATTTGAATTTTATGACAGAAACTTACCAGTATAGCCACTCGCACACTTGCAGCGGTAGCCGCTGTAGTTTGGATACACAATACATGTAGCTCCATTCTCACAGAGGTGGTCCTCGCACGGCTGAAGTATGTCATCACATATTTCACCGGTATACGGCGGGATACAAACACACTCATAGGAGTTCACGTCATCAATACAAGTGCCGTTATTGTGGCATGCATTCTCAACGCAATCATCGATGTTGATTTCACAATTGGGACCAGTGTAGCCTACATGGCATTCACATGTGAAGAAGTCTAAACCACTGGTGCACTGTCCGCTATGTTGACATGGATTGGAACTGCACTCATCGATGTCTGTATCGCAACGAGTGCCACCATACCCTCTCGGGCATTCACAGTCATATTCATTGACACCATCTTGGCATGTACCGCCATTCAAGCATGGATCACTTTCACATTCATTGATACTAGATAAGCAGAAAAGATCGTGATATCCAGAGGGGCAAAAACAGATGAATCTATTGACTTCATCGAGGCATGTTCCACCGTTAGCACATGGAGTAGACTCGCATTCATCAATGTTAACTTCACAGAGCAACCCTTCATAGCCTGGTAGACAGTTACATTCATAGCCGTTGATGTAATCAATACATCCAGCGCCATTCTGACAAGGATTCGATGCACATTCGTACACGTTTATTTCACAGTTGGCTCCTAAGAATAGAAAAGAAATATAACAGAAAATTACACTACATTTATTTTTTGCAAAAATTAGTTAGTGGCCCTGACGTCTCTACCCTAGCAGAGTCTTTCTCCAAGGCTGCAACAGCTAATTCTATTTTCTCATCTACATTCTTTTTTATCACTTTCTAAGGTCAAATTGTCTATAAATTCCTACATCTTCATACATTCAGTGATTTTTAAATCAACTTCTGTCCTGTTTGGGTTTTGTTTATCACAGTCCCTTGTTCAAGTTTTAGTGACACCGTGTAGAACTCGGGAGAAACTACAAAATAAAGCACTCTAGAATTATTTATGATTGTCAACATCAGAAATGAGATGCCCTCTTACCTTCTGTGCCTGCATCGCAAACACATTGGTGTCTGCCAACCATGCCAATACATCGGCCCCCATTTTGACATGGCTGACCAAGACATTCGTCAATAAGATTCTGACAGCGTGTTCCTTCATAGCCGTCATTGCAGTCACATATGAAACCATTGAGAGCATCGACACAGCGTCCATGTACGCATGAATCCGAATCGCAATCATCAACATCATTCTCACAGTGATCACCGGTGTAACCTGAATGCAAGAGTATACATTGTCATTAGAAGAAACTACATCTTACGTGCAGAAAGTTTATTTGTGATGGTTTCATAAAATTGCTTTGGTATATTTTGGAGCTCCTGGTAAATGGGGTTCATTGATCAAGTGTGGTCTTCAAAATATTTGTTAGGCAAAAAGAAACATTAATTTTCGAAGTAAAACAATAATTTGATGACTTTTTGATCATTACGAACATGAAATTGCAATTAGTGACCTTATAGTTCTGAGCAGACGATCTTATGTGCAGAATAGTGAACAAGTCACAAGTTAATTTGTGATGGTATAGACCCCTCGCATAACGTGAAATGCTACAGGGACGCTGAGGTCGCGCGCACATTTTTACGCACAAAGACCACCTACCATCCAATGATCTGCCTCCTTCGGCCTCAGTGAGGGCGCTTTTTTAGAGTGTGACATCACATGCAAGGGGTCTATTGGATTGTGTCAACTTTAAAGCTCTTTGGATTTGAACTCTCATTAGTGAGCTGAAAATGTTCAAGAAATAATAATGACTGAAGGTCTAGCTCGATAGAAAAATGAAACAAATACATCCTCATGGCACAAGAACTATGTTAGAATTGCTTATTTGCACATGACGACTGATTTTATGAATAACGTTTTCACATGAGAACAAAAACCATGTCATTACATGAGGGGGAAGTTTTGCAGACATACTAACACACCACGGGGCTCCAAATTAGCAAAAATAAGCAAAAGAAGTTCTGAACAACCGATCCTCAAATCACAAATCAATGGTTGTTGATGAAAAAAGTATTATTAAGGACAGAAATTAGGGGTTAAGATCGTCCAAAAAAGTTTGCAAACTTCACCTCCCGATTTCTTGGGGTTTTTTTTATTTGAAAACTGTGAGCATTTTTACATGTGGGCTAGTGAAAAAAACTTGCAGGCCACCCAAAATTTTGGTTGACTCGTCACGCTGGCGAGTGAAAAATAAATTAATGGAAACTCCTGCACACTAACCTGGCAGACAGCTACATGAATATTCATTCCTGCCATCGTGGCATGTTGCCCCATTGACACATGGATCCGATCGGCATTCGTCTGTGTTCACTTCACAGTGTGTACCCACAAAGCCTTCATGGCACCGACATTCGTAGAGACCAATTCGATCATGACAGATCCCATTGAGACAAGGAAGGTCGTCACACTCATCGATGTCCACCTCACAATAAAAACCAGTATAGCCTAAGGGTTAAAGGTCAAGAGGTCGAGAGGTTAATCAGCAAAAAGTAATCAAATGGGAAACTGTTCAATATGCACTCGTATAAACTCTGAAAGTATATTAAGCAAACCCATTATCTAACCTGTTATTAATAACTAGAAGATTTGGGAGTCCAAAATATTTCTTAGAAAATAAACATAATAATAAATAATAACAAGCATTTATAAAGCGCCATCTATCTAGGTAGCCTATTCCGAGGCGCATATTAATCAATAGAATTATCACAGATAATATGCCATGTATCATCAGCATATCATAAATTCCTTTTAATGAAAGTGTTTGTAGTTGTTTAACATATAACTCAGATGATCAGGTAAGCCTTTGACCTACGACATGACAAACTAACCTCTGACACAGATACATCTGAACTGCCCTTGCAGGTCCAAACATGTCCCGCCATTGACACAAGGATGAGATGAACATTCGTTAATGTTGATTTCACACCGGGTACCACTTAAACCAGGCGCGCAGTTGCACACGTAGGAGCCAAAAATGTTGACGCAAGAACCTCCCTGCTCACAAGGATCTGGCAGAAAAATAAACAAATAACTCCAACCTTAATAATTGTTTTCACAAACTCCCTGTTCCATGTCTTTGAAAGTTGTATTTTTAGTTGAATATATATATGTTAATTTCTCACAATCACTTATTCCTTAATACTCTTCTTGTGCGAAGAGTACTTCATCAGTGCATAGTTTGCCTGTGTTATGCCATCACTTCTGTCAAAACTCTCTCAGCTTAAGCTGGGACTATCAGTCATTAAGCTGGGACAACCATTCATTAAGCTGGGACTACCAGTCATGAAGCTGGGACTACCAGTCATGAAGCTGGAACTACCAGTCATTAAGCTAGGTCTAGTAGTCATTCAGTTTGGACTACCAGTCATTAAGCTGGGACTAGCATTCATTAAGCTGGGACTACCATTCAGTAAGCTGGGACTACCATTCAGTAAGCTGGGACTACCATTCAGTAAGCTGGGACTACCATTCAGTAAGCTGTGACTAGCATTCAGTAAGCTGGGCCTACCAGTCATGAAGCTGGAACTACCAGTCATTAAGCTGGGACTACCAGTCATGAAGCTGGGACTACCAGTCATGAAGCTGGGACTACCAGTCATGAAGCTGGGACTACCAGCCATTTAGCTGGGACTACCAGTCATGAAGCTGGGACTACCAGTCATGAAGCTGGGACTAACAGTCAATAAACTCGGGCCATAGTCATGAAGCTGGGACTAGCAGTCATTCAGCATGGACTAGTAGCCAATAAGCTGGGACTAGCAGTCATTCAGCTTGGACTAGCAGTCATTAAGCTGGGACATAACACTCACAATCTGAATATTTGAATTAGAGAGTAAACTTACCGTAGATACACTCATTTATGTCGATGGAGCAGTCACTCCCTTCCAGACCTCTTGGACAATCACACTCAGCTTGACCAGTGCTAGGGTTTGTGTTACATGTTGCTGTTTGAGAGCATGGGTTACTAACACAGGCATCTTCAAGATGGCAATATATCCCTGCAAGAAAACATATATGCAATATATGGCTGAGCGGCATTCCTTAAAAACATTATGAGAGAATACTCTGACTATGTCACATTACACACAAAAAGGAATGAATGTAAAGCAAATAATTATGAACTCAGTCAGTGCCCGCTAGATCGTACATGTACGATAATGCCACTTTCGGAATACATAAAATAGATCGTACTGAAAGAGTTAAGTTAATTCAATCATAAACTGTTAAGTATTTTGAACAACATACATGTCATGTGACACTTCTTGTTAATATTAAACCATCCTAATATTGGTTACATTTTTCAAAAAAGTTGACCAACCATAAGTTGGCTGAACTGTGCACAAAACTTAATGTGTATCTATGTTTGTACCGAGTATACAGTCACCATGTGGTATCATATTGAAGGCTGGCATAGTGTGTCTATTATTCAAAACCACAGTGGACTATATTGAATGGTCAGACAAAAGGAGGGTTGATACATACAATTTTAGCCCAAATCTGAGCTAAGTTCAGCCGCTAAACTATACTCTTTCTTACCAGTATATCCAGAGTCACAGACACAATGGAACTTATCGTCCAGATCTTGACATGTTGCACCATTACGACAAGGCTCCTGAAGGCATGAGTTGATGTTGAGTTGGCAATTTTTTCCTTCCCATCCATACACACACAAACATGAATAGTCACCATCCACATTCCTGCATGTAGCTCCATTAATACAGAGATTTTGCTGCTCAGTACACTCATCTATGTCTGTATCACAGTACTGGCCTGTATAGTTAGGGAGAACAGGAAAATAAAAGCTTTCAGAAATCAACATGCAAAAAAAAAAAAACACTCATACAAAAACCACAATCATTTGGGTTTTGTCCAAACAGAAACCAATCAAGGAATTGTTGAAAACTTATTTTCATAATGTTATTGTCTTCCATTAATTCCAAGAAAACATTCCATTGGGTAGGAAATTTTTTAATCTACCTGAATGTAGCGAAACAAGGATTATTATAAGTTTAATTTCTTGCTTTCAGAGACTTTCCACAGAACCCTTCAATTGATGTCACCAGCTCAAACAGCACCGCAATGACGTCACAGTATGCCCTCTCAATGGCTGATAGGCAATCTTGGCCAATACACAAATTGGGGATTTCTATTGTTTGTCTTCAGCAATAACAGCTTACGCAAAAGGTCTATTGATGATCTGGTTATTTACTCAATACCTTTGGACTGGTGCTTGAATTATGCTTTGTAACTTTATAAGGATACTATGCATCCATACATAGGAACTCAGCCTCGTTACCATGGGCAGTGCGCCGTATCGATATCTCTTGTCACTAACCCCTGGAAGGGAAGCACTCAAAATCAATGATTGGCTTGCAAAAAGTGACTGCTCTGCGCGCACGCTTGTAAAAACTTTTGAACGCTTGTTGGCGCTTAAAAGCATGTATTTTCACGCAATACACTTTAAATGAATCACCCTATTACGTGGTCACCCTAAACTGCCTACAGTTAGACGTATCACAAGTTCAACAAGAATGAGAGGGGACCAGTTGCCCTTTGATTTGATGCACTACGGGGAGTCTCTAACACACAATGGATCAACTGCAGGACTAACTAAAATATCCAGTATGTTTGGATATTTCAAAGTCATAATTCCAGGGGTTACCATCGAGCAAAGCATTCTGCTCTGCGGTGAAATCGTACACCACTGGGAATGAGGTTGATAGGAACTAGACATATATACGTACCTGTGTATCCTGAGTCACATTGACAAGTGTAGGTGTCCACACCATCAACACAATCTCCTTGAGAGCAACCATGGCCAACACAATCATCGATATTGTTCTCACAGTGGTAACCGGTAAAACCTAACCAAACAAAATATGTCAATATTATGAATCAATTCAAACAACCAAGTAATTACATTCAATTCATTGTTATCAATGCATCATTAAAGTTAACAAATAGGTTAAATGAAACTGTTTGATGTAGATTCTTCAAGTTTTTCTTAGTGTAATCTACAATCCTTAGGCCATGAGACAATAATCATACCCTCCACCGTTACCCCGCTCAATGTTGTTACCCCCAGCTGGAGCGCAGATCGCGCAAACAGAGCCAAGAGGGCCGGGGGGTGGGGGCCCAACGAGTAATGGCCGGGATTGTATGTAAGCTACCAAAAATAAAGTCACTACAGCTTTTAAAAATTCTTTGAATTCATTACGGAGTCTTTTGTCACTCTGTGATAGGACTTGGTTGAGACTTTATGTAGGTACTCAGGGATCGTAATTTACACTGGACCACATGCCCGAGGCCAGTGATTCTAGCGTTGGTCGAGTAAACTTTCTACCGAACAAGTCCGTCAGTCTTGTGTTTTTTCGACTGAATGATGTTCATGGTGACAACATTATGCTCTGCCGGGTGTGTGTTGACAAAAAATATTGCAGCAACCCACAAAGCAACTTTGGCACTGGATGCACAATCATGTTAACCTTATTTTGTTGTGTTTTGGGTTTATTCTTCTCATATGAGTTTGGTTTTGTAAAAAATGTTCCGGTCCAACAGAAATTCTGAGCAACCAGCCCCTGTGGTCTTGTTGTTTTTTCCCCCCAAATTTGAGCTCCAATATTGATTGAATGATCTTCTTACCTGCAAGACACGAACATTCATAGTTATACTGTCCATCTAGACGAAGGCACATCCCTTCGTGTAAACAAGGACTCGGTTCACATGGTACGAAGATAGATTCACATCTCCTACCAGTGTATCCCACTGCACATTGGCATATGAAGGTCCCAACTTGATTGATGCAAGTGCCCTCATTATAACATTGTAGCAGGTTTTCTGTACATTCGTCGATATCAACGGTGCAGTTTGGACCGCGGTAGAAGTCTGTACAGGTACATGTGTAGCCGGTGGCTTGTGTGTTACAGGTCGCTCCATTCTGACATGAGTTTCCCACACAGTAGTCAATCATATTACAGTTTTCACCTGTTGATAAATAAACACACACAAAAATCATCTTTAAGAAATATTGTCTAAATCCTTCAAATCTTTACCACAATAGGAGACTTTGGAACGCTAAAGTGGCAGCAGACTTAGATGGTAAATTTCCATTGTTTACACAGAGGGAATAGTATTCCCAGTACCACACAATAATGCATCAAACTTTAAGACAACACCATAGGCTAAATAATTAGGGGGGGGGCACATTTATTTTACTTCCTTCCAAGCCAGTTTGGGCTCACGCATTTATTTCACTCTAAGATTGCAAAAGTACATGGATCGAAGGAGAGTTCAACCAAGGCTATCGTAGGTTGGAAAGATGACTACATTTCTTACATGTAGATCCAATCCTCTGGGGTAGAGGTTGTCCAACTTACCTGTAAAGCCAGCTTTACATGAACATATGTAATCTGTCAGTGAGCCTGGTCGAAGACTACACCGTCCCTGATTCAGACATAGGTCCTCATTCTGACACACATTGTCAACCTCTAACTCGCACAAAGAGTTCCTCCATTGAACGGAACATAAACATGTAAAGGAGGGTGCGCTACTATCAGGGAGTTCCACAACGCAGGTGCCACCATTCATGCAGGGAATGGCGTTACAGGGGTCGGTGTACTGGCACAACTCTCCAACATGAGTGCTGGGGCATCTGGAATGAGAAAAGCAAAGCAATTGTCATCAGTACTTCTTCTTGCCTTGTTTCTAATTCAATCAAAAATTGTTGCTACCCTCATAACAGTCACACATACATAGTACAAACAAATGAGGGTAAACACTGATGTGAAGTAAACAAAAAATAATGTAGTTATGATAAGGCGGGAAAAGAGGAATTAATTATTTTGCACAACAATTGTTGCTCACCCTGCAATTATAATATGGAAAAAAATAAATCCAACATAATTTTTTTTAAATTAAGAGTTTGAACAACTTTTCTTCTCAATTCGGTATTCTCCAAACTTTGGATCTGTTTCTTAGAAGCCAGGAATAACCATTATTTTAACTCTTCTACATTGCTCATAAGTTGAGATATGGGCCAAAATATAATTTTAATGGCGGCCATTTTGAAATTCAAAATGGCGGCTGAAGACGCCATTGAAAAAAATGGTAACCTGTGTGTATAAACCCAACCCAATCAAACCCAGAGTAATACTTAAAATAAAAAATACAAAAAATAAAAAAATTAATAAATACACATCATAGTTCTAAAATTTCCATTAGAAGGCAACGATAAACAAACAGGGGGGAAACAAATTAATTTGAGGAGCTAAAGTTTTACAAAAACCTCAAGGATAACTATTTATTTCTACACATTATTTAAAGGCACTGAACATGTTTGGTAATTATCAAAGACCAGTATTGTCACTTGGTGTATCCCAACATATGCATAAAATAACAAACCTGTGAAAATTTGGGCTGAATCGGTCATCGAAGTTGCAAGAAAATAAAGAAAGAAAAAACACCCTTGTTGCACAATTTTGTGTGCTTTCAGATGCTAATAAAAGGCTTCATGCATGAAGTTATTTATTATTTTAGTGAGAAATTACCTCTTTCTCAAAAACTACGTTACTTCAGAGGGAGTGGTTTCTCACAATGTTTTATACTATCAACAGCTCTCCCTTGCTGGTTACCAAGTAAGTTTTTATGCTAATATATATTTTGAGTAATTACCAAACATGTTCAGTGCCTTTAACAGAGATGAATCATCAGATAGTTCTTAGACTTGGAATAATCCAACTATCCGGGGGATTTTAACAAGATTCTGAACAAAATAAAATCCCAGCTAGGCATCTGAGCCCCATGTGTGTATTACAACAAAACACATCCAAATCTTGTTTGTGTTGACAAATCCAAAATGATCTACAGCTCAACCAGAGCATAATGGGAAATTTAAGCCGCCTATTGAGCTAAGCTTTGAGGATAGTAGCAAGGCTGGAGTATAATACACAATGGTGAATCATTCATTGCTTCATGATAATACAGGTATTCTTCAGTAAGGATCTTAAACATGGGAGGATGACAGTTGTGTTCTTCCCACGCACAGCCAGAGTGAGCAAACATCTAGGGTGTCATTATTACCAATCTGGCGTCATTCACAACTATAATTTTGTTTTAGAAAGCTTTTTTTCTCTTTTCAACAAGTTGTCAATGGTAGTTTCTATGCACAAACTACAAGTAGTATTACAACTTACACAACTTGAAAAGGAAGGACTGATTTTTCATAAAGGTTTTTTTTTCAGTGCTTGACGATCACTTAAAGTTGCTACACAAGCCTAATATTTCATGAAATATGACACAATATCAGCTGAACCAAAAACTGTAATTGAAATAAAGAATAAAAATCTCCGTTTCAAAATAGTTTCGATCCAAGGAGACCTGGAAGACACATGAATGGTGTTACTCAAGTTGTTGTTAACCAAACTTAACCAAAAGGTTCTGCATTTTACAACTGTTACAAAATAAAACGGTGGTTTAAAGGGTGTGTACAACATTGGTAAGATTGAAAATATAACTGTTCACAGATTTGCACATAACTCACATGGTATCATGAAGATGGTCATGGTGGAAACATTCCCTTGAAATAGTTTTGCTTGAAATGCCATACTTTTTAGGAAATTAGTAAAACAATAATCTTTATCCTTTATCCGATGTTTGAAAAAAAGTTAAAACATATAATGGGGTTTTTCACTGTTTTGTCATGACTCCGAAGACCGATTGAGCTTAAACTTTCACAGGTTTGTTATTTCATGTACATGTTGGGTCACATCAAGTTTGGATACAGGTCTTTGGCAATTACCCTTTAAACTTAATTTCAACTGAATACTGAATAGTGAATGTCACTCAGAGAGTAGCAATGAAAGTTTCTTTGAATTTCTGAATTTTAAACTTGAGTGAAACATCTCAACCTGAGATAAAGTACTCTGCAAAATGTGCAAACAAGTACATTGTAAATTATAGCATGATCTCCATGGTTATAACATGGCATGGTTAAATAAATGTTTAGTCACTGGACAGTGCAGTCTTCAGAGTACAGGTTTTACTGCAAACAAACACACATACCCTCAATAACTGTCCCATGCTTTACATAGCCACCCTCCCTCTTGAATTATTCATGAGCTCAATGGACCAATGGGTGCAAAGGGGTCGCGAGCTGGAGGGACAGGTGCGCATACTTAATGAGCTTGTTTACTCCCCTATGGTGGCCTGTGCAAACCCTATAGGTGAACTTTTGGGGGAGATCACACTTGATAAATATAGTTCCTGAAAGGTAAGCATGCATGAATACATTGGAAGTAATGCAATTGCATAATAAAAATGGGGCGCAGTGAACAAATACAGACAGCAACTACAATGGGTTTAGAAAGGTAGAAGGAATACAATTTGTGTGTCCCTTTTTTCTTTTCTTCTCACAGAGAAGCTGATGCATATAGTGATGGACAATGGAAGAAAACATTTAATTACAAATAAAATCAGTGGAATGAGACTTCACTGCCAGACGGCAATAGGTTCCCAGTGCAGAGGAGGATGTGGACAAAAATATTTCTTTAGTTTTTATTTGATTCCTAGAAAACCGATGTTGCAACAAGTCCATGAACTTTTGGCTGTACAGACAATTCACTTGTAATGCATGAAACAATTAATTCACTGCCTTACCTTTAAAAAAAGGTATCTCTAAATAATTAGTTTATAAATTCTTTGGGAAAAATTCCTAATAACCCGAAACAGAATAAGTGTTATGACTACTTTTGACTACTTTTGCCAGAAGGCCTACAGTACAAGCACAGAGCCTGTCTTTGGCCTCAGGATGTGTGAGGCTTTTCCCAGCAATTTATCAAAGATCTACTCTGGTGATAAGGGCTTCATCCTGCTTCATTAGTGATGGTAATAATAAAGGAAAGCCTTCAGGCTAACTTATTGTATGATGGTAGATCCTGCCTGGCATTATGTAGCCAAACGGTCATTTTCTTTTCAACTGCTGACAAAAACACAACAAAACCAAAATTAGTTTTTCTTTCAAACCTTTCCTGTCCATGCTTCACTCTTCTGAATCCCCTTGTCCCACACCTTTGTTATTAACTCAAGCAATTAACAATCTTGATATTAGAAATATATCCTTCACAAAATCATATTCTGGTTCATTATCCAAAGAAACAGAATGACACATTTTAGTTCCAGAATGCAAACTTGTGATCTTGTTGTGGTACATGAACCATAGATGATAGAGAAAGGACCAGATGTATGGCAAATACAGTAGAGGGTCAGCAGAGGGTCCATGGTTTCCTCGCTGTATATGAGTTAAAGTAGTGACCGGAGGGGTGTGGGGTATATCTAATACTTATGGTGGCCCTGAAGGGACATCGCATATCGCATACGTGTGCGCACACGTATGCAATGTCGTGAAACAATTCGCGAATATGTGCGCACACGTATGCAATGTCGTGAAACAATTCGCGAATATGTGCGCACACGTACGCAATGTCGTGAAACAAATCGCGAATGTGTGCGCACACGTATGCAATGTCGTGAAACAAATCGCGAATGTGTGCGCACACGGTATGCAATGTCGTGAAACAATTCGCGAATATGTGCGCACACGTCTGCAAATATATTTGCAATGTCGTGAACGTTTATTGCATACCAAGTTGCATACCTTTGAATAAAATGTCTAATGATCTGGGGGGTTTCTTGCCTACAGTGAGATTAGCGGTAGTCATTGCAGCGGTAGTCATTGTTGTGAGGCAAGCGAGGCGGGTGGCGTATTTATTTTAGCCATGCTTACAGGAGCCTGACTGTAGCGCCACGTACTCCCTAGGTCTCTAACAAATTGTCTGCAACTATGACATCATCCCAAAGGTATGCAACTTGGTATGCAATAAACGTTCACGACATTGCAAATATATTCGCACTCGTGTGCGCACACATTCGCGATTTGTTTCACGACATTGCATACGTGTGCGCACATATTCGCGATTTGTTTCACGACATTGCATACGTGTGCGCACATATTCGCGATTTGTTTCACGACATTGCATACGTGTGCGCACATATTCGCGAATTGTTTCACGACATTGCATACGTGTGCGCACATATTCGCGAATTGTTTCACGACATTGCATACGTGTGCGCACATATTCGCGAATTGTTTCACGACATTGCATACGTGTGCGCACATATTCGCGAATTGTTTCACGACATTGCATACGTGTGCGCACACGTATGCGATATGCGATGTCCCTTCAGGGCCACCATAAATACTACTCATTACATGGACCATAGTAGTAGTAGAATGAACCCTCCCTACTTAACTTAGCCTGAAACTAGGGAGACCACAGTGGGACCATACCCACCCACCCACCCACCCACCAACCCACCATCACACCACTGACCCTATGGATATGACAGTGTAGAGTTTCACTTGATCCAGCTTGTTATGAAAGAACAGCCTGCACCCCTAGGGTCAAATTAAGGAACTGACTGGTCCTCTTTGAAATATAACTCCTAAGACTGACAAAATCTTAACTCAACTGTGGTGGACCTTTAATCACTGATGCATTGATGCTTGATTTACCTCAACTTAACATTATGGACTTTTTTTCACATGGAAATGACCTGAACTTGTTGAGGTAATGGTGTTGATACAGACCTAGATTCCTAGCATTTTAATAAGTCAGTTTGTTGGGATACTTGTCTGTGATGGCATAGAATCAGGCTATTTTGGTTAAATAAAAGAAAGTTAAAATGAGAGGGTTATAACTTATTAGTAAAAGTTTTTTTAATAAAATGCTCAAAGTACACCATTATACTTATTGAAGTTGTCCTTTCATCAATCACATTTATCATCACCATCCAATATTTTAAGAAAAACAGATGTGAAACTTTGGAAATTTCTTTCATATGGAGACTTATTGTTTTAGTTTCACTTCAATACTAATCTTTATTGCAAAGTATATTTAATGTAAAAGGAAAAGTGTACTTTTGATTAAGTGAAACAAATACAAGGAAATGGAGAACAAAAAAAACATAAAAAGGTAGTCTACCATCCCTTTGTGTTTTTATTATTTTATAGAAAAACTGTTTTAAAACTTAAGTGCTGATTTCCTTCAGAATCAGAAAAGTCTCTTTAATGTAACTCCAGTTTCAACTTTGAAGGTAATTTAGATAAAGTGCAATGCCATCAAATGCAAGGTACAGTTTCCAAAATTATTGCTGATCAAATGTTACCAGAAAATTTATTTGGGAAACAGGTGGTGACACAAAATAGCCCAGGAAATAATTCTGTCTGCTGATAGGTGCCCTCTGCTGTGCCAACTTAAATACTTGTGAGGAGAGAAATATACATTTCAACAGTGACTGCAAGTTGCTCAAAAAGACGTCCAAGTCTATGAAATGTTTTAGTGAAGCTACGCGACAGGGATTTTCAAAAACAACTTGATATCAAAATGATATTGATATCATTCCTGATTTCAAAATTGTCTTTGCAAAGGATGGTCTGATTTGACTATAAATGATCGAGTCTGATTTGCTATAAAGAATGAAATAATTTTCCAAGCCTGGAATTACATGTAGGCCATGGCCTCTGTTGCCCCATGTCTTGGTATTGGTGCCCCTTCAAAAGTTTTCCATCGGCTATCAGATTCTCTAATGGAAGTGCCCTTTGCAAAATAAAAATGGCCTTGCCCTCTTAAAGATTAAATTCCAGGCCTTTTCTTTTGATCACTTTATTCTTATTTTGTATTCTTATTTTTTTGCTTAAAGTTAACCAAATATTAACTTCCCAAAGTTTGGTGTTATACTGATGACTGAATTTTACATTTGATATAAAAATTGCACATTAACTCACTGTACTTGTTCCTTTGAAACCATTGATCAGGTGCACTACACTGTACCTTAGGCATGTAACATGCACACACCTGTTTAGGCAAGAATAGTACCATGATCCCTGGTCCTTTTTTATTTCTCTATGCTGTTACCAAGCAGTAGAGCCTGTCAGCATTCCAAACAAGTACAAAACTACAGGCCTTTTATAGGCCCATTGAGGTACAGTACAGGTAGCCCAGACTAGGCACCATGTTGGATAGTGTTCTGCCTCATTGCACACTCCAGCTCAGGTGTATTTGTGTTCTACTGTATTCAACAGCACCATCCTTTGTCAGACCATGGTTTGGTCTTTTGTTGTGAATTTCTTTGAAGTTTGCTATGGATGTGGAATCAACAGTACTGCAGTCCCATTGGGTGCAGGGGAGTCCATACTTATGTTTTCATTCATAATACAAGTAGCATGCAAGAATTGTACAGACTTGATTAGCCCCAGGATTCGTATCAAGCGTGGGAAATTGGCTGCCTCTGATGAGTTTAAAATTATAAAGTTGGGGGGGGGGGGGAGAGACTGACGTTCTGAAGTTTATGATTATCAACTCTTGAAGACAATTTTTTTTCTCAATGACATTTACATCTCAATGTTAAAGGCCATGTTGTCAACTTAACCTTTACTATAAAATAAAAAAATCTAAACTTCTGTTATACAAATGGAAACCAACCAGGTGAACTGAAGTTATCTAGAATTTCAATCAATGATAGAACCCATGAATCTTTACAAAAACAGGTTGAATGGTTCCGAGCACTTTTCATGTTAGACAGGTGCACGATGATTACTTGGTGATTGTACAACAAATTCCAGCTCTATTTTTCCAAACTGTACCCCCCTGTACAATCAATAAAACACATGTAGTAAACACATATTAGCAACGCCATCTTTGTTTCTGGTGGCTTTTCAAACCATAAGAACACGATCCGGGATCGATCAGGCAGTAGGATACTAATCAATACAAGAAGTGCTTTAGAGGAGACTTTGGGCCCGTTAAATTAGGTGAAGAGGGTCAGGACAAAGCCTTGTGTTCCTGCTTGGTATTGATTGGGGCCTTGTTTGGGCGTAAGTCGCCCTTCACCCTCCCGCGCTAGGCACGTGCTGCATGCATAATGGTGTCGCAAAGGAAGATTATAAGCCGATTTAGTGGTGCCGTTTGGACTTTAGGAGTCCCATGTTGTGTGTGTTCAGAGAGATAACCTCGGATAACATGAAATATTAATTATACCTAGGCTATGTAGATGGTTTGAATCAAAATGGGTTTCATAGATATGACAAGGTATGCTTAAACCAAGCTTCTCACATGTAAAATTTGAGTGTTGATGGAAGTCCCAAGGAACCTGTATGCGTTGTTCTAGCCTATATAAGTAATAACTACAGGTACATTTCCATTTGAAAAAACCAAAACAAAAAGCGATGAATAAATCGTTCTATAAAACTATGATTCCTGGACTGACCGAGGTCCCCAATTGTACCATTACATTACTACTTTAACAAGTATTCACCTAAACAAGGTTTCAGTCTTTCTCAATTAACCAACCAATACCTAACACTCTGCTTAACTAGCATCGTTGATCTCTGCTTAACACTATGTTTCAACAGATTACTGGCTGTGAACTCCAAATACATTTTGTTTGGACTTCACTTCAGTCATGCTATCTAATAATGGCGCTATAAATCTGAACCATCATTGGCACGTGTATTTACCCAAGGCCCTAGATTTACAAGGCTGACCTCACAAACAGCACTCTTGATTTAACAAAAAGTTGAAAACTTAGTTGAGGTTTGACCAGGAAGTAGTAGATTCCATTAGAGGCAAGTATTTGATTGTTAACAATTGAAATAACCAACCAGGTTCCTGTCTAAATATTGACATCAATTCCTTAATAATAGATGGGAAAACACAGAGAGTATACTTGAGTTTTATTAAAGTGTCTTCCGTGGTATCAGCACACGTCAACAAAAATGTAATCTATGACTTTTTAAGACCCTTTTAAAGCCACCTTGAAAAAAATTTAAGACCAAATATAGGCGAATAAAGCTGGGGAGAAACAGCTATACCCACTCATACTTCATCTTACTTTTTTTACATGCAGCGTAATTCGGTTCATTGCACGCCTCATCCATTTTTTTTAAGACCTCAAATAACTTAAATTAATACTTTTTAATGCTTCTTTAAGGCCTTAAATTTGGATAGTTCAATTGAAGACTTTTTAAGGATCCACAGAAACCCTGTAGATACTCCTTCCAAATACTATTTTCTTTGGAGACTATCACTCAGTGGGGAAGCTACACCATATTGGAACTGGTTCAGTTACATCTGATAAAGCTGGTCCTTGCTCTATGAATGTAGTTTTATTTTTATGTGAAATTCCTTCATGTACACAGAAGCCAAATTCAAACTAAACATTTCAGATGCACGTTTCTTAACTCTTGCAGCTTTTTATGTCAGGAAATTTGTTATTTAAAACATGCCAATAACAAAAAACTGTAAATATGTCTGAGAAGGATATGCATAAATAAAGCTGGCAACTGGCTTACATTGTACATACCGAAGTGACTTACAACCACATGGGTGTCAGCAGCGGAGATTAATGGTGTTTATTTTAATATCTAGGGATATGTGTTGGTATGTAATAGCATGGAGGTAGATCCTCCATGGTAAATAGGGACTCAAACACCTTAGCCTTATTGCTGTAGTCAGAATGACACTTCATAGCTATTCTAGAATAACAAACTATTCACTGGTTGACTCCAGGAAATCTGACAAATACATACTTACAGTATATAAAATGTATCTGGTAGAAAAAAAGTATACATGTAGTTAAATGAAGAACACACTCTACCTGCAAAGCTAACATTGTAACAGCTTCTTAAATTAAAAAAGTGTTACCTAAGGCCAAATTTAAAAAAATACCAGTTGATCGTCCTGATTTTTCCAAAAAGAGGATGAGGGCCTTTTTATTTTGTATTTATTTATTTTTTTCCAAGATGGCCGCCAAGTATTTCAATTCAAACAGGCCACCAATTCTTCAGTTTGAAATCACCGCTAACTTTCTTTATATCTATTTGTTGCATGAGGTAAGTTTACATCAAAAATTAAAATATATATGTCAATCGTTGATTAAAAATACAAACTATTTTTTATTTTTTTTATTTTAGGAAAAATCGAAGAAAAGAAAAAAAAGGATGCGGCCTCAAAAAAGGATGCGGGCGGGGACGATCAACTGGAATTTTTTTTTACTTGGCCTAATGTCCTCATGACATTTCAAGCTCTGCTGAGTCTTTTTCAAAGGCTGATTGAGAAAGACGGCTAGGGTCAATGCTTCAGGCAACAAAAATAAAAAATTATGATACAGGTCATTTTGATTGGTAAGCAGTTTGCAACAAACTGTTCTTTTTTTCCTCAGCTATTTTATTCAAGTTGATTAGGGTTGTTTTTGAAAACATGTTGTTGACGCTAATCCAAAATCTGAAACATGTTGATCTAAAAAAAAATCACTCATCCATTTCATTTGTTTTTAGGTACAAAACATTTACACAATTCTCACGACAGGTTTTGAGTTTTAGAGGCTGATAGTAATTTTGGGCCATGTGATCTTGTAGATTTATAATGTGATAAATTGTGGGAATAATTTTATAGACTTTAATTGGAAATGAAATGGACAACAAATAAATTTGCCACTATTGAGGACACGGCACTCTTTCTGATTGATGAGGCACTCATGACAATAATAAACAAATGGTGCTGTAGAATATTTATAACAATGTAAAGTAACAAATAAAAACATCTAATTTACACCTTAGTTCATGGGCACCGTGTCTATTTTCCCATGAGTTTTAAGCACGTTGCTTGCAGGAAAAGAACAAAAACATTCCAAAGACTTATAACATTTCATCACAAGGCAGCATCACAAGGCAATCAGTCAAGTCTACCTTTATATACAATGTAGTCCTTTTTCAATAATAAATGAAAACCACAGACACATTTGTGCTTTTTGCGGGGGCACTTCTTTGGAAAATCGTGGGAAAAAATGTATTGCACGGTTACTTAAGCAGAAATGTTGACGCTGATCAACGAAAATGTTCACACGGGATATTAAAGAGTCAAATCTGTCATCACCAAGTACTTTCCATATTTAAAGAAGAAGAAAAAAACAAAAACACAAAAGTTGAATAATATTTTCACCAGACAGTATACTCACAGAAGTGTAATGAAAGCTACAAATATGATACTTATACAACCAAATATTTATTACTAAGTTTGAAGGAAAATTTGTCCACAAACGGTTTTTAGGGGTTGATGCCCCCAAGTGCTTCCCAAGTCAAACATTTATTCAATAAACCTCTGCACTTCAAATAATGTTCTATCAGGCTCCTCAAGTCTTGCCTTGAGGTGTGTGTTTTCATGTCCTTACAAACCTTTTAACTAAAACAAACCCAGCCATAAATGACACAATGATACGAAGCACTCACTCTTGGAAGTTTATTTGCAGGCAGAACACAAATACCCTGACTGACAGCAAGATCGTTGTTATCCAAAAAATCAGAGACAAGAATTTGACTTTTGATGAAAACAACGCTAGAGGCCAATGTAAATATGGCAGCACAGACCATACTTTGTATTCACACTCTGACATGTTGTTTTTGATTCCGTGTGTCTTTGTCAATGTAATGCCAAATAGGAGACGGCCATTTTCTTTGTCTACAAACGACTGGCATTTTATTGGCCCCATGCCAAAGATGATCCCTAGCGATGGAATCAAGTAATAAATGCATGTTCTATGAATCCATGAAACAAACTTCATTCCCCTTCAAGAAATGCGGAACAAATACACCCAGTACCACCACATTAACTTTATTCCACACCTTCTGAAAAACATTACAAACATTCATGGGAGTATTACAAATGGATAGCACTAAACTAAAACAAAAAGGTATAAAGAGATGTTATTAAAAAGCACACTGTACACTTAAACAGCTTTTTAGTAGAAAGTCCAGAATCTGGAGGAGAAAAAGCCCTCACCCCTGACCTCTGGCAAAAATTAATTTAGAAACCAGTTTTGGGATACATGTACCTCTGGAAGGCATCAGAAGTGAAAGTGAGTGTTTGTACTTGGTGTTGAAGACCATGTGATGAAGCAGTATGGCAAACATGTCTAAATATGGCAATCCGGGTTGGCCCTGTTACTTCTAATCAATGACACTGTACCATAATAGGATCCAACAAGACAAGGGAGTGGAGCGATGTTGAAATGGCTTACTTTTACATCTTGGAGGTTTGTTGGGCTGCCATGTGTCAGCTTTATGTAGTATTGAGAGTTATTGCTCAAAATACTTCAGGAAAATGGTAAAAGTGTTGAACATTCTAAAAAGGTTCTTCCGGCTGTTGTCATGTTCAAATCTTAACTGTTTAGCTCAGTCTGGGATGGATCACCCACGTCTGTAATTCAATTTTTTGTACATAGTAATAATTGATACTACAATTGTGGTCTACAATCTTAAAATGTGCTTAAGGCTGAGTTTTGTTACTCTTCCATTTGTTTTTAATCAAGTATTGGTGCATTTACTAATATTTTACCAACAGTGTCCTACACGAGGGTACACAGTAGTGGCGAATTTCTTAAAATCTCTAAATTAACTGAAGCAGGAGGGTACATAGAGAGACTGTGATGATGAGCAATGATTGGTAAACAACAAGTCCATCTCATGACATGACGTCTTAGAGATGACTCATATGATGTTCCTTCACCTGCACTTAGAGACAGATGTCTCAGTGGGGGGGGGGGGGGGGGGAGGTTGGTATCTTTAAATGTATCCTCACATAAACACCAAGTAATCTCAATGTGTTATACTACTTTAGTTTATCTTGAGCCTCATGATAATAATTATACAAGCAGACATGAAGCTATATTAGACATGGAAGTGACCTCTCTACGTTCATCAAACCAGGGTATTGTTTTGATTGGTTGAGAAATGATGCAAGTCTATCATACATGTACTATAGAGAATACCAGGGAGGTTTCGCACGCGAACGGATACGCATACGCATACGTTTAGCTATCCGTAACCGTTAGCAGCCTTGTTTTGCAATCCCAGCGTTTTGGTGGCACTGTTCGCTGTTCCAGCACAGCACTTGGTGGCGCTGTTCAACATGGCATCCTCCATAGACGAGCTTATGTTCATAGCTTTAGAGGAAAATGACGAAGAAACAGTGCATTTTTTCGTATTTCAAAGTCTTTTAGAAATCAACAAAATGACACGTACATGTTCAGTGATTCATTTATTTTGATACTATTCATACATATTTGGAAACAAATACAGGAGAATTACTAGAAGTTCGAGTTTTCCTACGTGTTTTTTACTTACGTGTAGCAAGCGGGATATCAGTGTCGTCTGCACGTATAGCGGATAGCGAGTAGCGTATGACGTCATAATGATGACGTATCCGTCGCATTAACCGTATCCGTTCGTATGCGAAACCTCCCTACCGTCCTCAAGTTACATGAAATGTTTTGAAGAGGCAAATATTACAAAACAAAAACAGCTTTTGAAAGTGTAGCAAAGATGAAACCACAGATTTATTACAAAGTTATTGCTTAAATACTTGTAAACTTGGGTGTGATTCCTGGTTACACGGCAGCTAACAGTTGTATGGATTCTGACTGGCACCCCTGAACAAAGATGTTGACAAATGGGGGAGACCTGCCAACATAGGGCTACATAGCTCAGTTGGTAGAGGGCCCGCACGTTAATCCGGAGGTCGTTGGTTCAAATCCTGCTCTAGTAAATGTTTCTTTGTTCCAACTTTAAATTAGCTTAAAAATACTTCTCAAAAGCATTAGACAAGACTCATTTTTCGAACTTAGGTTTGGGTTGTGTTAAATGAAATTAAAACCTCACTTTAAGTTCACTTATCTTGGTTGCAATTGCAGGAAGTTGCCTGTAATGATTTTCCACATTGACAATAGTGAGTTCATTCTGGTGAACCTGCACGTACAATGTGGACTTATTTTTTACACATCGTTATTAGCTTTATTCAAAGGAACATGTGCGATCCATGTGAAGTAAAACATGAAGCTCAATCATCATGACAAAAGAATTGTAACTAAATCGTCAAAACATCTTACGATATTGTAACTAAATCGTCAAAAAATGTCATTTTATGACAAATTATTCAGAACTGAAATATATTTGTAAAACTTATATTCATGGCGTGTCGTGGCCGAGCGGATAAGAGCACCGGACTCAAGCTCTGGTGTTTCTGATCAGCAGAGTGTGGGTTCGAGCCCCGGTCATGACACTTGTGTCCTTAAGCAAGACACTTAACCATTATTGCTTCGTCCTTCGGATGGGACGTAAAGCCGTTGGTCCCGTGTGTTGTGTAACGCACGTAAAAGAACCCAGTGCACTTATCGAAAAGAGAAGGGGTTCGCCCCGGTGTTCCTGGTTTGATTGGCTGCAAATTGCGCCACAGCACCTTGTAAACCATTACATGGTGCTATGTAAAAGGAATAGGTCTCAAACTTCAATAAGTAGCTCCACATATATACCTTGCAGGAAAATACTGACTGTTGAAGCGCCTTGAGCGTCACTGAGTGACGGATATGAGCGCTATATAAGAAGCCACTATTATTATTATTATTATGTTGTAGAAAGCTTGAATTTTGGATTTTGGCCTTTGTGCTGAATTAAAGTTGCATTTACAAAAAATAGTGCTGTAAACTTTGAAAACCTGTCAGAATGAACTGGTAGTGAACTTCAAAATATTGATACCACTTTCGACTCCCAATTTAGATTCTGATTGTCATGTTTTCAGGTTTTAAGGTGGTGGAATTTTCTGATTAGAAAACCGGCATCTTAAACTTTGCTTGAACTGTACACGGTGTTTAAGGTTTGCGAACTGTCGTTAACCGAGGACACATCTGTGCACTAATGATGATACTGAAGTGGCAGATGTTATTATTCAACACACTGTATCCATACATTATAGATTCTAACAATGGAATATTTCAGCTCCCAGTCATACAAGGTCTTCACCGATTCATCAAAAACAAACAGAAATGCTTGGACTCGAGTAATCAATTATCAAACGTTAATCATGCAGTTTACCCTGGAAAATTTCTTTGTGAAAGGACGACTGTTTATTTAATACAGGTTAATATATCGATGCATGTCTGTAAGTTGTATCAATAATTTTGGGGATTGACATGTTTAAACCGGATTTTACTTTCTATCAATTGACTATTATTCTATTAATAGCTATTAAATTCACATAATAACTCATTTTAGATCACAATAGTTGTATTTTTGATGATTCTTTTTAAGTTGCATAGCTGTTTTTCGCCAATTTGTTTTGTTTTGATTTTTTAGCCTGTTGTTTCTGAACGAATTTTGACAGATGATCATTTTCAAAATGAAACAAACAAAAACTTTCGCATATGCCATGGACAATGCAAACAATACATGTACATGTAAATACATGCAAAATTGTTCGTACGTGGTTGACGGGTGTGAATTAAGTCAGGATCCCGACAGTAATTCACTTTTAGTTTTTAATTAAATACAACTGCTAATTGGCAGATCTTTGGGGGGGGGGGGCAAAGATTGCCATAAGAGTTTGCAACTTTCGTGAGTCTAGAAAAACAGCTATTTAGAATTAAAATCTACATTTTCGGGTCAAATCAGCCAACAATCGAACCAAGCATCTTTTTGCTGCATCTTAATGGTTATCTGAAAATTTTCCAGTAAAAGAATGAGGATTTAAAAAAATAAATTTTGTTGATGAGGTGCTGTTCATCATTCTAGACTTTGGAGCGCTTGGTGGCAGCAAACTTACTAGGCAAATTTCCGTAATTTTACGTAGTTCTGAGTACGTGCACATTACCGAGAGCAATGAATTTACCTGGTAAGTCTGCTGCCACCTACATGTAGCGTCCCAAAAGTCCCCCATCAAGACTATTATGGCTGCTTGAACATAGTCAAGCCTTAGAGTTGTGGTTCATTGAAATTTAATTGGGTGCACTGACTGAGGCTATCAAGATCCTGGTAGCATTGGTCTCGAAGCGACTTTGAACAGATCTTTAACTCATCAAGAATCTGTGATCTGTGCCTAACTAAATCAGAGAATTGATGGTTATGATTACCTGTTTAAATCAAAGTGTCCCGTGCAAAGGAATATCCGTCTTCTCTTTCATTGAAGGAAAAATTCCAGGATTTAATTTCAGGATTGGAATCTTGGCAACTGACTAGAGGTTTCAGTGCCACAGGTAGGTGAATACTCCCTCCCACCAGTCAATGATGAGGCCTTGATTTCACCATACCATCGTGTTTGAAAATGCACTCTTTGTATGCGTTACTTTTAATAAATGCCAGATGTAGCTTCACATGGAACCTTCACTACATCATAATAAATTTACGCTTCCTTTTCTTTCCTTCAAGCTTTCATTTCAGGCACTCTTCAAGCAAGGACCCTTGTTTTTATCACTGTTTTTATAAAGTGAGCAGATTCACTCAATATTATAAAAAGGAAATAAGAGAGATCAATTGTAACATACTGGTAAACCAAGCTAAGCTTTTCTAATAAAAAAATTGAGAACAAGATTTGGATGGGTGTCCAAGTTTAAAAACTGGGTGTCCAAATTGTTCACTTACAATACATTTTCGTGTAAATGACAGATAAACCATGGTGTCCATGTAGAACAGGGTGTCCAAAAGACACCCAGACACCCCTCTGGCTAACACTATGATAATGAATGAACATAATACATGTACATGTCCCTCTAACTGCAACCCTGCTCAAACTCAGAGACTAGGAATGCTCAGCTTGGGTCAGCAACCTGTCCCAGTGAATCATGGACCTCATGTTAAGCAACCTTGTACATCAAATCTTGGCAGAGTTAAAACTCTGCAATGCAATATTATTGGTGAACATCTTGGCCCAAATTCATGGCTCTGAAATTCTGCGCTTGTGATCACCATTCTCTGCTTACTGTGCAAGCGCCGAATTTCTGCGATAGCTGTATAAGCAAAGAATGCCTAACGCGGAATATGCACGCGCACAAGCAAAAATTCCCTGCTAACCCCCGAAATACGCTTGACGACAGCGCAGAATTCCCTGCTTCCGTTAGCACCAATTCTTTGCTTACGAAAAGCAGAGCCATGAAATTGGGCACTGTCACGTGAAAGAGGACAAGAGTGTTGTTCCTATAGAACAGGTGCCCCTAATGGGCAGGTGCCGGATTTGTATTAATCTATTTAGGCTACAGGTACTGGATAAGAATTGAGATCCTGTGATTAATAACATAAATGTATAGGTAGTAAGCATTAAGCATTATGTAAACTTCAGTTGTTGTGAAATAAAAACAAACTTAATCTTACTCTTTGCATAGTATATTGTGGCTCAATGTGAAAAACCAGAGTTGCCATTTTATAAATCTATCGATCAATTACGAAACCATGGGAAAAAAAGTCAATTAGGGTTATTAAGTCAACCGGATTCCAGAAAGAAACAATTACATACATGTAGTAGCTTCAGAAAAGAGCAGCGTCATTCAGTGATCAAATATGCCTTTGATTCAAACAACACTCAATTATTGTCATGGCTGACATCTTACAAGAAATTCCTATAGAATGAGGCACAATTAACCCTTATTTTTGTTTCTGGTTGTGTGTAATTGTTATCCTGTTGTACAACTGTTTACTTTGTTCTGCGGGTTTAGGTGGTTTGTTTTTCTTTGTCATTCCATGGTCATTCAAAGCCGACCATCTAGAAATGAGTGTAATCTTGAAAACATTTTGCATCATAAGCAAAGACTTGGGAACATATATATATTTTGAATGGCTATGAAATGAATTATGGATTCAGTTACAACTGTCCTCAAGCAGTTCTGTTAAGATAACAATTTCTTCCATAATTGATTGTTAGGATACCTGTGAATATACCATATTACAAAAATCTCACTTGCAGTGCACAAGCTATGTATAGTATATTCAAGTTGCGTAAATCGTGAGTTAAATTGTTACTAACTGGTAGGCTTGAGAAGGAAAGTTAACTTGTTCAAATAAAAAACACTAGATCTATAGAATTTGTAGCGAACTCGAGATACCCTAAATTTTATACAAAAATATGCACCTGTACAACTAAATGTGACTCTTTAAACAACATCGAACACCGCAAATTAGAGCCTTTGTTTCTCTCATGGTATTTCTTGATTTACTTCCCACAAAATGTTTATTGTTGATAACCTACTTCTATGATAACCTACAAAACATTGAGTGGACTTTAGTGTGGACTGTAGCTGAACCTTTGTGGATCAACAACATCAACCTTAGATCCACAAGGTGCTAAACATTCCAACATGTCCACAGATGCCAACCTTTGCTCTTATCAGTTACTTTGGACAACCACAGGGTGTGCAGGGGTGTTCTCAGAAACCCTCTTCTAAGTTCTACAGGGTAAACTGTTTTTCAATGGTAACTTCTTTCCAATAAACTATTTCAACACTTCCTAAAGCCTTGCTAATTATTTCAAAATGCATTACCCATCACAAAATGGAAATGAAAATAAACAAACATTCTAAGGGATGTCCAAAGGATAAAAATGAAGACAAATTAAATGAAAGACACACCGTCACCACAGGTAAAAAAACAGAGTGTATTGGAGTGCTTGCTCCAGTTTACACTTGCCCCTTGCGGCTTGTAAAAGAAATTACACTTGGCAGCTGGAGTTATATTTAAAGTTGTTTTTCAATATTCAAATAATATCAAAGATTACAGTAAAGGTGATGATACAAGACACCACTAACTGCATGTATTCCACATACTAGGGTGGCCTTCCAACCTTTAAATGGGGAATATTAAAACAGAAGCTAAGCTTTAACTCTTTGTTCTTTTTTAAGTTGAGTTTGGTTGTTCTTTGTGTGGACCGTTTTACAGACCATAAACACATCAAGACTGACGTACATTATGGTGACAGTTTTAACGTTCCTCCCCCCAAGTTCCCAACAGGATATCTTAGTGGTGGCAATGCACTCTTGATTACGGGTCAACTTGGCTTCTAAGGGTCCCGTGTCGCGCCCCCGGCCGTTGGTCGCTCTCGTGCTCTCAGCGGTAACGAATGCATCACTCCTTCACTTTGCATGTGGCAACACTTGTCTGCTCTTAAGACATTCCTGTACCCTTATTGGCTATCTAGCAAAGTCAGTCTTTAAAGGTGCATACTTTATCAATCTGGTATCATTGTTAAAATAGACATATTACTTTCAACTTGAAAAAAATTCCATCACTACTTTTCACATAAAAGTAAACATATTTCTAAATAGGTCAAAGAAATTATTTCTTTGACCGATGTACCCTAACACATCCAGATTGTTTTAGAACCTGCAGGCTAAATAAAGATATTTAGACTACATACACATTAAAATTGTCAATGGTCAAAACCAAACTGACATGCATAACATGCAGTGTAGCAAACTGTCCTTTAATCTTCGTTCCACAACTGATATCTGAACCGATTTTTGGGGGGAACAATACCTGTGCACTAAATAACATACCTATATTTATCTAGGACAAATCCATCTTACCTTGATGAATTGAATAGGATTGATACAGTAGGGATAAGCCCCTTATAACCATCTGGTAGCAGTACAGCTGTGCCCATAAAGACACTTGCGTTTGAGAAAGAGTAGAAGTACTAAGCAGGTACACATATATTTTGCATGTATAAAGTATATTTTGAACAGGAAAAATAGCTGAGTACCAGCTAAAAATGTTATCAGGTAAATGGATGATACACCTGCTTACTACGATGTTCTTCAGTTTGTACGCTAAGCAGTTTGTACGCTAAGCAGTTTGTGACCAATATAATCAAGTGCGTGGGCCTATTGCACAATAAACCCTGGGAATTATTTGTGTGTTGCAAGCAAATTTTAAACTATTTCTCTGACACATGCTGTCACTTGTATCAGTTGTGATTGTTGATTTAGGAATAAAAACGGGCTACTTACACATGTAGCACTCCATTTCCATCATTGTGTGACAGATCGCAAACACAACTTCTACTGTTTGCAAACCTTGGAAATATATGTTGGCCTTAACTACACATGAGTTTCACGGTCTGCTGTGAAATTTCAGAAAGCAGTCAGGACTTTTATCAAGAAATGCTATCTACATTTATATTGATGATGATCACCTAACTTGCAACAGCTATCGAAACTTGGTTCAAAGTAAGTCTTCCATTTTCAAACTCCAAGAGTTCTTTTTAATTGGCCACTTAAGCTTTTTTTTTCCTTGATCAACAACATTTCTTGGCTACCCAATCCCCGCATTGGACAATGAAAGCAGTCAGGACTTTTATCAGGAAATGCTATCTACATTTATATTGATGATGATCACCTAACTTGGAACAGCTATTGAAACTTGGTTCAAAGTAAGTCTTCCATTTCCAAACTCCAAGAGTTCTTTTTAATTGGCCACTTCAGGTTTTTTTCCCTTGATCTACAAGGTTTCTTGTCAACACTATTCCTGCATTGGACAATGATTGGACTAACTGCTTGGTGGGACCATACTGATTGTCTGACTGCATTTCATATTTCATCAATCACCGATACAAACTTGTCTTCTTCTGCCAGGATGTGTCTTATCCACACCATATGGATATCTCTACGTCAAATTAGTCTCATGAATGTATTGGATTATCCCCCATGAACAGATGGATTGTTCAGAGGTCTCGCAGATCAGACAAGAAAACTTTTCTCATCGTTTCAAACTCCTCAAAGTCATAGTCATTTCTCCCCTGGCACAGGTATCTCAATGTATTAGGACTTAAACTGAATACAAGATGGTGGTGTAATGGAGAGCCAAGGATATCAAAAAATTTATGGAGAGCCAAATGTATTGCAACTCTACAACATTGAGATGCATTGTAGTGTCAGATGAGTACATTGGATGCATTTTGTTGTGTGTTCCCACAATTTTTCAGTTCTTACTTGATTGGGATCAAATCAAAGCATAAGAACTACCTCAAAGGAAAGTAAGATTGAAGTGAACGACCTGATACACATTTAGGACCTCTATGTATTGCATCATTCAGTCAAAGCATACTGAGAGTATTAGTGATCATAGCCAAAGAGTCTGTCCTCCCTTCTAATCAATCTTTCAGGTACGTAATTTCTGCAACGGGATCAAAAGATGAAATTTTACCAAACTAATCACCATTGTTTGTGATCAATATAGTGCATGCAGTAACGTGTACATCAATACCGATGTGTGAACTTCCAATATGTAAAACACATGCCTACTGATGGGAAAATACAAACGATCATGGTTACACGCATCTTTTAGCAGGCTGGACTCATGAGAAAATGCCAATGGACTTGATTACACGCAATGGTTAGCGTTGTACGATCATCCCCCACTCAATACCCTCATCACATCTGATCATCACTATTGATAACTAGTGTCATGATTCCTGCATTACAGCATACCAACTTTAACAAAGGTGTTAATAATATGCTAACATCTGTGATCACGTTATCGATTAACCAATATAAAAACTCAAACTTCCGATAGTGTGTACTAGTACAGGTGCACGTTGGGTCGATCTCTAGTCAGACTGTACCAAGAATGTTTCTTCAAAAGTGACTTCACATCAGTGATGTGGAACACACACAAACTTGTATAATTTGTTGCCCTTTTTGCTGGCCATATGAGGTGCCCACTTGCCCAAAAGGCTTTCTGGTAATACCAAAACCATCTCTGTGAAAATCAACTGAGCACAGCTGCATGGACAAGGGCCGCCTCCCAAGTTCAAGGATGTCATTGCACAAGGCCTGAGATTGTTCCTCAACCCACTGGCAGCCCCTTGTCAGTGGGGTCTTTGTTTAAGACCGATGAGGCATACAGACAACCCTGACAAAGACAACTACTGGGCGACTCCTCCTTCCTTTGTTTGCCACCATTGATTGTTTCTGACCATGGGCAAGTTTTTTTGTTTTGGTTGAGCGGGAAAAGTGTGTTTGAGGATGCCAATTGTTTGTCTGATACAGGATGAACATGTAGATAGCTTGGCTTTGTTAGTGAACAGAAGCTTTCCATTGCATCAAATGAGCAAGCAAACACTCCAAGATCCAGTAGTTCAACACTAAAAGGCGATGGTAATAAAATAATGTTCACAATCAAATACAAATACTTGTATATTTTCAAAGAATCATGGCAATCTTAAGTCTAGAGGATTATGTGTATGGTAAACATAAAGAGCAACCACATGTAACTAATCCTCTGTACAATTGAAAGTTTAGAACCAGTACTGGCCACAAGCCAATATCATCATCCACTCTGTGGTAGCAAAACAAAATATATGGATGTGTTAACGATGTATAAATCTTGTCTAATTGAATAGAAGACGGTGCAACAAAGTCTACAATGCAAACCAACCCGTTGGTGTTTCTGAGCAAAAACCTATTTATGAAGACTGTCCATTTTACAAAAGGAACCATAAAAACAAACTAATACAAATTTGAGTCATAATAAAATCTATGTGGATTAGACTTCCATTGAATGTCTTGTGAATGCCGAATTTTTATTGAGAGTCTGGCATTGGACTTGAAAATCCACTGAAAATATGTAATCCAAAAGCAATTTTGTTGAACTTGCCATAAAAAATGTACACTATACATGTAACTCTCTGATTTCTAGATACTTTAAATATTACGTTTCAATAAAAAAACAGTACCTTAAACAAAAATCAATAGATAAAATCTCAAGATTGTGTGCATTTCCAATAACTTATAATATACCTGTCTTACATCAGCCTTCACTATGCTCCATTAACCCACTGGCCCCTTGTTTTTTGTCTAGACTTGGCAATGATAAGTTGGAATGGTAACCATGCACTGTGCGTTCTTGTATCACTCCCTGGCTGTCATATCTCAACTGAATTCCGATCCTCTGAGTCTCAACAAGCACACTGTATCCACCACGATTACACTATTAATATTAATACATGTATGAATGGAATGCACATCGCCAGTTAACCAATCACGAGCCATCAGCGCCTTAAGTGATGTCATCCAGAGGTAATATGAGAGACTCTAAATCATTGTTGTGGTGACATCCAAATTATCATCCGCACAAATATGCTACTGCATCTGCTCCAATATCCCTGCTCCCCCAAGATTCTTTCCCAAGATTCTTGCCTTTAGTTTCGTTTAAGATATGGGCCCAATTTCATAGAGCAGCATTTCGGCAGAAAATATTGCTTAACAATTTTTTGCTAAGCAGAAATGGGCAGGACACCAGCCACGAATTGTACATGTGACATGGTTGTTTAGCTGGTAACCCCTTTCCTGGTTAGCATAATTTTGTTTCATACTTTTTGTGCTTAGGCAGCTCTATGAAATTGGGCCCTGTAGTTCTGTACCCAAACAAACTTCTTAAAAATATAACGATATCTATACTTGGACTTGGGAGTTATCTTGGAGTGAACCCTATTAGCAATAAAAATCTTAATATCAAGAATTTAAGGAAATACAGTTTGTGAAAATTCCCACTCTAACAAATATTTTAATTACAGTTTGTGAAAATTCCCACTCTAACAAATATTTTAATTATGTGTAAGGAACTTCATCTTCAAGAATGTCATACCATTCTTTATGAACACGTGACACAAAGAAGTAGACCTACATGGTATGTATACATGTGATAGTGACATCGTACATGCTACATACGTACATGTACATGTACAATTGTTAAACAGCATAAATGTAGTTGAAGAAAAATTCCTCTTCATCACATGAATTTGGTTATTTGTTCATTCATATAATAATAGAAAATTATGACAAAAAACACATTATTTTAATAGGAATACAAATGTATGTATTCATTTCAAAGGTTATTAGGTTCAAATCTGTTTATATTATACATCATGGAATTTTTTCTTCCGTAGAAGTGTGAGAATACAATGAAACCCCAGACTTTAGTTGACAGACTTTTCACCAAAGACGGAAACTATCAACTGGTGAGCATAAATCTTGTTCCCTTTACATATCGTGGGAGAGTTGGCCAAGTGGCAAATCTTCCCAATCCCTAGGTCAGTAAATCTAGCTGTTACTGACTCATTTCACATGGCATTGGATGCCGTAAATCAACCAGAACAATTCATGGAATGATTGGTCACTGATAATTGGACGTGGGTATCACAGGGTTTCAAAACCTAGATATGCAGGAACTTCGTTGGATCTGCTGAAACATTGACAGAATCAGGAAGACGTCTCCACATTAGGGCTGTCATTATTTTCATATCTTGAGTAGTAATTCTTAAGGGACAATTTGGTTGTAATATCTCCCTGAAAACATGAGCCTTTGTGTGTTCATATAAGATGGACTTGGTAAAAAAACATTTTTACTATTTATTTACAAAATGTAAGTGAATTAAAGTACTCTGTGATGTGTAATTCAATAGCAGATTTGTACTCTGTGATGTGTAATTCAATAGCAGATTTTGAATCTATTTCAAAACAGTGATACAAAGATTTGCATATTGGCCGCAATTTGTAAACTTACAGTATGTACTGCAGTGTGTACAACTACATGTACCTGTACCTGTACTACTTGTTACGGAACAAATATCATAATTGAACATGTATAATAAACTTGATAATATAATTCTTTCTGCTTGATCCCAAATTAAGGACTTTGTGCCCCTTGTATTCAGAGATATCCTGGAAGGAGCAACTGAAACCTGAGAGCCCTCTACCATCCCAGCCTCCTCACCTACTCTAATAATAATAATACTATTAATAATAACTAGTTCTTAAGTTAAATAGCGCATTTTACAGTAAAGTCTCAATGCGCTTTACATTAGTGTCCTGGTCATTGGGCCAATAACATTCCTTTAATCTTTCTCAGCTCCCTGGGGAGTATACAGCCCTGAGCTGCTGTGGTGCTCAGAAGGCTTTTTCAAACACAATATCAACCTCTACCCTCACATGTACCCATTTATACCCCTGGGTGAAGAGAAGCATTTATAGTGTAGTGTCTTGCTCAAGGACACAAGCGCCATGACAGGACTCGAACCCACACCCTGATGACTAAACCACCAGAACTTGAATCCAATGATCTAAACCACTCGGCCATGACGCCCTCTATACATGGTTGGATCAGTCCAATCAAATCAATAAGGGGAACCACGGCAAAAGAATTAGGATACACTCATGAAGGATACCCAGTAGGATACCCCAGACTTCTGGGTTAATGTACTTTTAGTTTCACATAATACAATTCCCAAGTAGTAGACACTGTCTACTCAACAACTTCAAGACACTTCCTGGATCATGTGACTAGTAATTGGAGAACTATACAAGACTTACATACACTTCTTATTCATTGCTAAATAATCGCTTCCTCTTGTTGGCAACTTATCCCCAGAGAGTCCTGACCTTCTACAATTACCCTTTCAGTTTGGAATTATCACAGAGAAATACAAGACCATTGAACAAATGATGTGAAAGTGTAGATCGTGAAAGTGTAGATCGTGGCAGAACAGAAAGATTTATAATTCAGCTCAGATATCAGCACATTGGAGAATTTAATACAAATTCAAGAGTCATGTATTACACTTCCAATATCTGTCCGTTAAATCTGCTCATGAGACCATTAATAATGTCTTTGACACTCAAACGGACTTGGACTTGGACTTGGACTCAAAAGGACTTGGACTCAAACTCAAATCTTGACTTTCCAATGACTGTAAACTTACAATTTACACAACTTGATCAAAAAAAGGATCAAAAAGTTACTTACAATAACCTTGCCACTTTTTGCTTAGTTCAGTTGAACAGTTTGAAAAAATGAATAAAAATGTTCCTAAGCTTTCTACATTCAGCTGATTGACAAAAATTCTTTAGATCTTCCCAAAGCTTAAATCATAAAACGAGTAAAGTAAACTGATTTTATGAGGGTATTGGTACGTGAATTTAAAAAACACAATGCACCTTAAATCCATACTGCCTTATTAATAACAGGATTGTTTAGAAGGAAGTTCAGCCCTTATGTACATGTGTTCCGGATATGTTATGTTATCATTATGGGATTGTATGCAACAGCATTCTAAATGCAGTTCATACATGTATGTCTGCTTGGAATAATATTAAATTCTTTGTCTTCCATCCTAACTCACTTGAACTTTAAACATTGGTTGAATATAAATGTAGATAAGAAATTGTGTTGTCTTAAAAAAATATCAATTTGAAGTTTTGGGTTGGGATGGGTGAAGTGTAAAGCAACAATGTTAAATGTTGTAACAAGAGCGTTGGCGAATCTGAGAATAGGCCAGTTTGCAGAATCTCATGGAAATTTATCAGTTGTTATGACAAATATTAATAACAATTAAGATATTGTCAGACTAAACAAAATGAAGTCACAACCATGGAGAGGCATAATGTTCTTCCTTCTAAGGTTCTACAGTATGCCAAGTCTTAATGCATTATTGGAATGACTTTTTCAACCCTAGCAAGTGTAAAAACATGGTATTCTTGTAGGTCAAATTCGTAGGTGTATGCTGTGGTGTACAATTTTGAGGTTAACCTCAACCAACAAGTTTGGAAAGTAAACACTGTAGTTCTAAAATCCACAGCGTCCATTCATACACTGTAGCTCTATTATCTAGCGTATTGGTAATGGAATGTGAATGTGGGAAAGAAACACAGGCCTGGAATTACATGGAGGCCTTGGCCTCTGTTGCCCTGGTCTTGGCCTTGGTGCCCCTTCAAAAGATTCCCATATGCCTACTGTACATGTAGACTTAAAGATTTCCAATGACAGATCCCTTTGAAATATGAAAATGGTCTTGCCCTCTCAAAGACGAAATTGCAGGCCTGGAAATGTCATACATCCATGAGTCAACCCACAAAAAACAATTAACAATTCAAACATTATAAACTTTTGCTGAACTTTTTTTCTGGCAATAGCATTTTTGTTCTGATTACTTTTTTCTTCCAATTCAAGCTTCCAAAGCTATTTCGTACACACTGAAACAACACAACCAAGTGAAACACAGCGTTTAAAAATGTGGTTTATTACTTTAAAAGGTGTGTTATTTACATGTAGTTGTGATGGATGTTTGGATTGCATGACAATGTTTAGGAGCCAGGAAATTGCAAACATATTGCAATCACAGACCCTCCTCAGCACTCATGCAGTACAAGGTTACTTTATGAACTTCTCCTTAATAATGTGGCATTATGAAGTTTCTGGGTCACTGGTACGAAATGAAGACTGCTGCGCTAGTATCACACTGTGCGATTGGGACTTTTACTTTAAAGGGCTTAACTGGTATCAATTAATACCCTGAAAATTCTGGAACATAACCAGTTATTGAAACTCTGTTCCTATCAGCCATTCTACTTCTTATATAAAATTTCTTTAAAAAGTGTGTTCTTGACCATGCTTTGCAACTGAACAGAGCAATTTGTACATGTATGTTTAATTTATTGTTTCTGAAAAATACAGTTTTAACAGGTTTTAACAGTGATCATTCTCAGAGGAAGACACTTTCATATGTTTATGACAAAAACTTGTTATGTTACTTAAATTGAATGAGTTCAATATCCAGAGAATCACCAATAGACCTTATGCATATGACGTCATTTGAGTAGGGCGCCCTCGCCTAGAGGTCAAAAGGAAGATGTTCATTGGCCAGTCCTGTGCGCCGCGCGTACAAATCAGCGCGTTTCCATTGTTTCATCATCAGTTTACCTCTAAGATGGCGGCTTGGTGACGTCAATGCATAAGGTCTATTGATTGTGGCCTTAATTTGAGGGTCAGATAGCTTGAAGAATGTCCAGGAAAAGCTGGTGACTCTGGTACCCTGTAGCTGACCTCCCCAACCAATAGACTTGCAGCGTCAGCATTGAATCAAGGGTCACTGGCTCATTTAACAGGTCTGCGTCAACAACATGTCTACATTATGCACTTTATTAAACTGGATACAAAAACAAGGATGTCCTAACAAATACAAGCACACTGTTATTGTAAAACACATTTAAGAACCAGGATGTTTGTGGACTAAGTAAGAGGAAAGCCTTGCCAATGATTGTATTGATTACATTAACTCAAAGAAAATACAATGCACGCAATAAAGGCCATGATCAAAACATGTGTTTTTAGGAAAAGTTCTGATGTTAATGTCATGAAGTTATTTCTAGTTTACAAATTTTACATAAATCAGGTCTTGAAATTGTACACTGGACCACAGGCCACAGGCCAGTTATTTTAGCATTGGGCCAGTAAACTCAAAACCTGACAAGTCCAGCGGTCTTGTGCTTTTTGTTCACAAATTGACTTTCAGTCTGATCATGGAGCTACTTTTTAATAGCTCCATGGTCTGATTAATCTCTTTTTGCTCTGTTGAGTATTGAAGAATTCGTAATCTACTATTAGTGCTCAATAGTTAAACTTTGTGGGTATTTTTTTATAATTTAAATTCTGGTATTGTACACACAGTTCTGGTCTAGTAAATATGTTTAGCTACATGTACAAGCCCTGCGGTCTTCAGGGTTCCCCTCCCCTCTCCCCAAATTGGAGCCCTGATAAAAAAATAATAAAATCTAATGTTTAAGCTATGAATGATCAACCAACTGAAGAAAGATACCCAAACTTGTTTATTTCCCACTCCCTTTAAATTTCATCTTTCTATTCCGTGAAAAAATCATTCAATAAAAATTGAACAACATGCTTGTTTCAATATTTTCTTCTGGAATTTGGTCAGTTGTGACACATCTCTTTAAGTTTCAGCTTTCAATAATTACCTTGTACACTTAAAAGTCATTTTTTCTAGCCAAACATTTTTAAAAACCGCACGGCCCTATTTGCACAAATCAAAGCAGCTTAATATATTTTTTTTTTTTCAGTGCAGTTTATTTTTCATTCACAAGGAAGGTCAACAAAGCTGGCCAATAAAAACCGGCCTTTTACGCCGAACAGCCAATACGATTTACCGTAACAAAAAAGATAATCCTGTTAACAAACTACAGCAAGCCAGTTGCTAGGAGAATTTGCAATGAACTCTTGTGAATGTGGAAACTTTTCTAGGGGTAATTTAAGTGGCCTTAGGGGTTGAAAGGGCGGTAAGTAGGTCATTGTGAGGCCAATCAAAAGCATTGTTAATTTTCACTACAATACAAGGGTAGTGCATAGGAATTGAACCCAGCATGTGGGCCTTGAAAAGGACTCTCTTTTATAACAGCTTCTAAAAATTAATCGTTAATATATTTGGATGGAGTGTGGAATGACGCCAAGTTGGTTGGCGTCACATCTGATTTTTTTTTTTACAAGGCTGCAAAGTGAAACCTGATAATGTTAGACTATTGCAAGTACACATGTACACTGCAAAGTTCAAATTATACAATTGAAGCAAAACCATCCACCTATTGGGATGTTGTTAATAGATTGTTGACTTTGGGAAATTTGAATTATACAATTTAGGCTCTGCAAAGTAGAGTTTTCAAACAGAGCACGAACAGTTCGTTAGGATCCCTGAAAGGACCCAATGGTTTTTTCATGATTGTTTTGAGATTTGTATGCTACTACCACAGTTACATTCATATTTAGGGAAGGTACATGTTAAAGATTCTGACCGACCATACATGTAAGGGCCAGGGCTCGATTTCACAAAGAGATAAGATTGATCTAAACTGCGAATCAATCTTAATTGCTAAGCAAAGTGTGATGTCATAATACAAATCACTATGGCAATACTGACAACTCATCTTTAGATGAATCTTACTGCTTTGTGAAATCGAGCCCTGGTCAGGACAATGTTTGCTGGCAACTTATTAGAGGCAACCAACTGCACTGCATGCAAAAGGAACACTTCATTAGCACAGAAATTATTTTTCTAACCATGTCTTACTACACTCAAGACAAATTATGTCAAAATTGAAATTGTGCATGTCTTTTCTTATTGGAGAGTGCCTGGAACTGGTTGCCTGTAAATTGCCCCGGTCCCCAAGTCATTTTATATTCATCTGACCAGCGTTCACCCATTAGAGTGGCCCGCTGGCCAAATGCCACTTCAAACACAGTCAAAATTCACTCCAAGTGGTCCGGCTGGCAAGTTCAGTGTTAAAAACATCCATATTTAATATGAAATATGGACCAGTGACAAACCTGACAGACCAAGCTAACTGGACCTGCTGGCTAGTCACTGAAAAAAAGTGTGCAAACCCTGCTGATATACTTGTATGTCAAGGAGATATCGTGAAATATGATTGGTTAAAGCTTGGGATCTCTTCGTCTGGGTCAATTGAAATCAGATGACAACAGTACACACTTTATGTAACTTCAAGGAGAACTATGCTATTTGCTAACAAATGCCAATTAAATTTAACAAGCAGATGGGACTAGGACAAATAATGACTTCAAGACACTCCAACAAAACATTTCAACAAATAACAAAACAAAAAACCAACTAATAACAGTTTTAGGTAAATGTGCTCTTAATTCTTGATTATTGTCATTTCCTGCTAGGTCATGCAGGATACTGCGTTTATTACACGCATAAAATGTGTCAGTAATCTATAAAAGGAAGATTTTAATGGAATGCGCTTACTTCAATTACACAATAAACAAGTGGTTGTTTGATCATTTTGCCTTCCTGTTAAATTAATTGCGTGCAATAATCAAGGAAATGCTTGCAATTTTTTTTTAAAATCAACATCTACTATATTCATAGACATGTTTTTCTGGCACTATCCCAATGTTTTCGCTGAATTGATAAATTGCTGGCCAATACATTTTTATTTGTTTTTTTTACTTGACATCAATTTCACAAAAGCATGAAGATAAAACCACCCAGATTGCCCAGTAGGGCTTTTAAAACCAAAGATACGGCAAGTTAAAAAACGTTCCAATGATCTTGTTTTAAATACAGCGTGCTTAGGCCAAACTTCAAAAATTTGGGTTCAGAATGTCTCTAAATAATCAGGAGAACCCTGTGACTATTCAACAATTAAACAACAACAAAATACTTACTGGCAATGGGCCACACTTCCAGGAGTAGTAACACATGTACCATCATTCAAGCATGGCGTTACCTCACAGGAGGTACCTAAACAAGGACAGAAACAAAATAGAAACTATTAATTATTATCTTAAAACCGGTACATGTATTGTGAGATGACAGACCAAACAACAGAATTGAGCATCTGAAAACATTCAAATAGCATTCTCATTTAAAATCCCAATTGTGGTAAATTCAATACATTAATTGGGTTTAAAACGATCAGTTAAGTTCCAAAGTTCAGAGAAAGTTAATAGAGGTGCTTAATTAAAGGCCCTGTACACTATTGGTAAGATCGAAAAACACAAATGTTCACAGATTCACACATAACTTACATGATTTAAAGTAAGTATTGGTTGAAAGGGTTCCTTAAAATATTTCTGCCTAAAATGCTATCGTTTCTGAGAAATGAGTAAAACAATAGTTTTTATCACGCGTGATATTAACTTGATGTTTGAAAAACAGAAAACACATAAGGTCTCTTTTCACTATTTTCTCGTGACCTCGATGACCAATTGAGCTCAAACTTTCACAGGTTTGTTTGTTCATGCATATGTTGAATCACACAAAATGTGGACACTGATTTTGAGCTGTTACCAAAAGTATACAATGCCTTTAAGCTCAAATCTTGGCAAAAAACAGAATACATGTAGTTCCATTTCCAGGAAAATGTTAGCAGCCAAAAGACAATGTCATACACATATGCACTGTAATATATTTTGTATGAGCTGTTTGAGATAGGTATTCGGCTTTTTTGCTTGGCGATGTTTTTAAGAGCATTGTCCGAGTTAAACAGCTCTATGAAATTGGGCCTGTGGTTAGTTCAGCCAATTAGCATTTATGAATTGCATTTAAAATAAGAAGCGAATTGCCAAACCAAATTACATTAAATTAAAATGTATATGGTATTTTGTGACTACCAGTCCACAGGCCACCAGTAATAATAACATGAGCCTGAGCAAATTCTCATACATGTTCTCTGCTTGTGTAAAGCTCGGTCCAAACTTCACACAAATTTTGATAGCGAAGCTATTTTCTTTGCGTCACAATTGGAAAACAGCGCATACCTATTTGTTTGCGTCACATAATTCACTCGCATTAACTTTTGAGTGAAATATGAACCGGGCTTAAAGGTATTATACAGGATTGGTAGAGCTGACAAAACAGTCGCAAACAAAGTTCATGTTTTGTGTGATTAACCCTATACAGTACATGAAATAACAAACCTGTGAAAATTTCAGCTCAATTGGTCATCGAGGTCACGAGAAAATAGTGAAAAGAGACCTTATGTGTTTTCTGTTTTTCAAACATCAAGTTTATTATCCCGCGTGATAAAAACTATTGTTTTACTCATTTCTCAGAAACGATAGCATTTTAGGCAGAAATATTTTAAGAAACCCTTTCTACCATTACTTACTTTAAATCATGTAAGTTATGTGTGAATCTGTGAACATTTGTGTTTTTCGATCTTACCAATAGTGTACAGGGCCTTTAAGATTGGTGTCTTGTGTCTTAAAAGGTACATATAAAGTGACTTCAAAGACTTCAACTTGGCTCTTTGCCACAAATTTCAAGAGAATGAGAACCTTTTAAAAAAAATCAATTATATGTCACTTTTTAAAATAAGTACACATACACTGTGTAGAGTTAAAGGCATCAATGGGGTTGGGAAGGAAGTTCATTTTGAATACAAAGTTCATGTCTGTTTTAAATTTCATAACATCTGATAACAAATTTGTATCCATGACTGTTGTGTTCTTTTGAGACCTGTACTCTTTCCAGGGTTTAACAGTCTAATATAAATGAAATCATACGAATAATGGCATGAATGTACATGTACAAGGATTAATTTATTTTCAATCCTACTCAACTGTGAACCTACCAATCAGGTATCGTGATATATAGCACAAGAAATGTTTTAATCTATGCTGGGATGACATCTTCAGATGACCCTGACTGCTCTTATCAATCAAGTTTATCACAATGTCTATAGAATCATTGGCACTGGAGTGAGCGAGTGAGCATACCAACAGAATACCAGTTCCGGCGACAATGCGGGCAAACAAATACAGTTTGCAAATTTGGCCCGTGCACGGCACACATCCCAATGGTAAACAGAACACTTATTTCCGAAGGTTTAAAGTGTATTCTTTAATCAATGTTGAAATTATCGTTTGGACAACAAGATTCAAGCACTGCACATGCGTAAAACTTACAACACGTATAAAATAAGTTTTTTCTGTTTGTTGTCTGAGAAACACAACCAGGAATGTTGCAAACCAACATTTCACACTGATTCAACTAAAGCAACAAAACTGAGTAACCTTGTTACACTTCTGGCACTTACTACAGACTGGTCTTAACCAGATATGGCCCGACTTAACCAACTTGACAGACTAAACCTATCCGGAATACCTGCTGTCTGCTGAAGACCCCCAAAAAGGACACCTTTCTGTGATGTAGCCCAAGTGCAATACCAACTGTAAAAACAAGGCCGGTTTTTATAACTTTACTGTGTCTGCAGTCAAATGGTTCTTTCACTTTTCAGTCTCACAAAGTGTGACTGTTGTGAAGAAACAACCAGGTCAAAATGTGTTTTTGGGGGTGGTTTTTTAAAAGTTTCTTTTACATCTGTGAAATAAACTGCACGTCCTGTCAAATTTATTAGTTGTATTTTCACTACATGATCTTTCCAAAAACACCCAAATCCTGGCATTTTTTTATATTTGATACAAGAAGTCCTTGAAAAAAACAACACTTGATCATACCATAAGCCTTCTTTGGACCACCCATTATCAAACAAAATTTTGAGAGAAATTTAGCAATTGTGGGTCGTCCCACCTTCTCTTCCATTCAAAAGACACAAACATAATAACTACGGGGAATAACGGGGAAAATTGCACACAGAGAAATGCTGTTGAAATTGAGAATATTGTATGAAATGCCATGAAATTGCTTTTATTTTAAATAATTTAAATCATTAACTACTTCAATGTATGATGGGGAAAAAAAAATTACGATTGCCCATTCAAACTCTCCTCCCCCTGTCTACACCATCCTCTACTTTATATCGGGTTAACTGTGCTTGTTTGCAATACAGCGAATGCTCTCTTTAACTAAACAAATGTCCTTACAAGTTCAATCCTGGGTATGATTATCAAACATTATTTGATATTCATTATTAGCATGTGAATAAATTAACCAACCATCTTGTGGTCATGAACATCAAGAGTTTTCTAACTTACTCCCTATGACTATTTATTTCCGACCCCCCACCCCCTTTATAAAAAAACCTGGGCTTTTAAAAGGCAGGGGTCTCTAGTTTCACATAGTCATAATAAAGAACATTCTTCAGTTGGTCTGGGGTCATCAAGTTTCAATGGTTAGGAACTCAACATTGACCCATCAATTTAAAGTAAACAGGTAGAGTACTCAATGCTTACTGTATGCACAATCTTTGATTACACTTTAATTATATGAAGGAATTTTTCAAATGGTAGGAGACCTTATCCTTTAAGTGCAAGTAACAGTCAGTCATGGATGTACAGTATGTTACTCTCTTAAAGTTTATGAGTAAAAAACCTTTGCAAAAAGATTAAAACATGGCTTAAACTGCAAAATTTTTATTTACCAATGGTTAGCGTAATTTTGGACTGAATTTTACAGTCTATCAAACAGTATTTAGTACATATATGCAGGCTTACAAATGATAACAATGCTACATGTATGCTATGCTCAAGTCATTACAATTTTGTTCGGCCATGAAAAAAGTCTTATTAGTTGTTTAGCATCCCCGCCTAGCTGAACATCAAATAAGACCCTGACCCTTTTGACCCTTTACTTCATTTTAAAATTTCTTTTAAAACCCTGTTTAACACTTACTGTAGAAACTATTTTTTATATTTGAGAATGAACAAGGAGAGTTGCATGATAAGACTAGCATGAACTTTGTTACAGCCAAGCCGTCACGATGATTGCGTTAAATTGAATGCAGTCACTGATATGTCACAACACACTGATGCATGAAATTTCAGTAGAATCAGAATGGGACAGATTTTTAAATTCTCTTGCATTTAACCAGTTGACCTTTCCTGGTTTTGGAGAGTACATACATACTGCCTACCTTGTGGTCCAAATGTTGCAGCATACAAGACTAAAGGGACACATTGCCTTGGATTGGGCTATACAAAGCGTTTGAAAGCATTTATTATGAAATGAATATGGTTGGAAAGATGATTTGAAAGTAGACAATGATCCACACAAACACTTCCATTGAAATTGTGTGGTTTTCCTTGCACTTCGTGAAGTACATGTAACACGGTCCGCCATTTTGGATTTTTTTTATTAACTCCACAAAATGGCGGACAGGTTTAATTCACAAAGTTAAAAGAAAAACCACACATTTTCGAGGCATATTTGTGTGGATCAATATATTCTACTTTTAAAACTTCTTTCCATCCATATTTCATTTCATAATGAATGTTTTCAAACGCTTTTTGTAGCCAAAATCGCCCAACCCAAGGCATTGTGTCCCTTTAAGCTATTTATTGGCTACACATCACATGGTAAATAAAGTGTTCTAAATCAGTTTCAAAGCAGGGCTCGAATTTGGGGAGAAAATCCACAAGACTACAGGGCTTGTAGCTCAAAATCTTTACTGGACCAGACATTTTTTTACAAGACCAGATTCAAAATGTGAAAATAAATAACTTGCTGCCACAGTTTAACATGCATTTGACTGCTTTTATATGAACCCGAACTGAGACAAGTAAGAGAAGAGTATACTTGATTACTCATAGAATTGAAAGATAAATTATCAGACCCAAAGTCAACACTTGAACATAATTTGTTTCTGTTATTCAATTGAAAAACACAAGACCATCGGACTTGTTAGGTCATAAGTTTACTGGCCCGACACTAAAATTACTGGCCTCGGGCTTGTGGTCCAGTGTAAAATTCGACCCCTGCAAAGGTGTATCCCACAATACACATCTGTCATGTATTGAACATATTAGACTGACGTGATTGCTGAGAAAAAAAGGAGAGGAAAAACCTTCCTCCCAACCTGCAGAAATTTAACAGTCCAGGGCTCGATTTCACAAAGCACTAAGATTCATCTTAAGATGAGTTATCAGTAATTACCATAGTGATTTGTATTGTGACATCACTCTTTGCTAAGCAACTGCGATGGATTTGCAGTTACGATCAATCTTAACTCTTTGTGAAATCGAGCCCAGGAATGCGAAACAGTTAATGTTTATACACGTCCTTACTACAACTATAATAAAGTAAATGGAGTTTGTTAAAGATTTTACTTCCATTTTGCAACTTGTATCAAAGGCCTTTTAACAAGTTTTCCTTTGAAAAAGTTTGTTGGACTATTAATAGTTTCTTAGGAACAGAGCTGAGCGGACGTCATAGATTTGTTTTATTATATTCTGATTGCAATAATATTGAACCAACCATGACCAGACTGCAATTACAAAAACATATTGTTAACTCTTTCCTTGGTTTTTCAATAGCAATGAAGCGGTTTCATCACATCCCTTTCATGAAATATTTTGTTTTGTGGCACAGGACATTCTTTTATGATTGTCTATCAACACGATCAATGGCAGGGGCTACTGCATGGTACCCAATTTCCTTACAAAAACATTACCTTGTTTACATACTGTGGTTAACTAAGAAATTCTGAGGAGGCATTTAGACATAAAGAATTGGAAATAAAACACAAACAACCTAAAAATATTCCTAGAACACTGTACATCTTAATTCTCAATTTGACATGCCTTACACATTTGTTGCAATTACCAAAAAGAAGATCTGATGTTTAAGAAAAATTGAACTTATTTAGTGTGAAATTAAAGAGTAAACTACAGGTTTCAATCTAGAGTCACTCGTAATTCCTAAAATATTTCTTTCTGCAGAGCTATGCCAGATCCAATCACTGCGATCTTCAGTTACAAACTTTAATAAACTGCATCAGAAATTTCAAAAATGGCACCAAATCCAATTAATTCATTAAACTCAGATAGACTGATTGTAGGATTTTCTGGAATGAGAAGCTGGTATGGAATCTTTGATATCAAGATTTCAGAGCAAGATAATAAATGGCTCGATGAACCCGTCTCCTGGAATTTTTAAATGGCTCTCACTCTTGTTGGTCTGGTAATCTGACTCACGTTAGGTCATCTTACAGCAGACTATTTAGAGCTGAAACATGAATTGTGATTGTATGTTTGAAATAAAAGGAAATTACACACACAAAAATGTGCAAGACAAACTTAGCAGCGTTCTCCCTTAACAGTGGTCTGCTTGCCAAACACCAGTTAAAACACCCGAGGACCAGTTTAAATTCAATCAAAGTGGTCCGGCTGACTAGTTCAGTGTTGAAAAGCACCCCTATTTCATTTGAAGTTTATAGTAAGGACACAGTGAAAAAACTAACAGACTAGTAAAATGACAAGCTTACTGGTTCTGCTGCTTGGTCACTAAAAAGGTTAAGAGCATACCATTGAGAGGGTAACTTTGTGTGGGTCTATACGACGTTTTTGTGTGTACATTGGTTGATCTGAACATTCAGAACTGAAAAAAGATTGGATTCCAAATTCAACATATCTAGCAATACACAAAAATGCACTTCCTGTAAAACGAAAAGTAATTATGAGTTTTGTCTTCCACTTTCATGTAAGTTATTTAAACTTATTTAAAAGCTTTTGCTTTTTTTTTTGAACTGTTAACTGCATAATTCAAATCTAGATATAAGAATCACAGACACATACAAGGAAAGACTATGATGGTTTTGTATTATCATAGGACATCTCAACAAGGAAAATGAAAAATGAAGGGGGTTTCGAGGGATATTCAAGCAAAGAAAAGGGACTTGTTACAGTGTATGCTGTACAGTAGAGCTGAATACATGTACTTTGTATGGTGCACACTCAAATAATTCCCAAAATGAGTATTCCAAGTTGATTTTTCGTTTTCAAAGGTTGTATATATGTACATTATGTTTTGTTTTATCAAGTCCTTACCGTTTTGCAGTTCTGTCGAATTTAATGGTACAATTGTTACTCTAATATAAACCCAATGACCCTAAAATCATTTTAGAAAATGTCCATTCCAAAATTTAAACTCAACATGTTCCACACAATGTTGCAGACTTTAATCTAAGAGCATCTAATCTAAGAGCTCTTGAAGCGCAGTAGAATATATAAACATAGTTTCTGCGCTCTACAAATGATTTATTTATTATTATTATAATCTAAAAGCCAGTTTTAGTACAAATTTCACAACAGAATGGAAGCAACTGGAACACTGGCGCCGTAATAATGTTTATAAATCATAAATTAATTTGTATCTTTTTCTCTTTGTTATAGTGCATCATACCGTTGCAAGGTTTTGTTTATTATATTAATTTGTACAACCTAACATGACTGAAAATTTATGTCCACACATTGGTTTTGAGATCTCTGTATGAAATTGCAACTTTTCCCGTCAAACCCTATTTACTGTAGACTAACATGTAATTCTAACCACAGAGAGCAATGGACCAACCATTGAGCAAGCAATTCACTTTACTTTACAGTCATCCTTTTCAACTCTAAACCTGAAACGAACATTTATAACAAACTTACTTAAGAAAATTTGAAAATGTATAATGTATTGATTGATTGATAACATTCATTTGATCGTGGTTTCAGTCTCTAGGAAACTGAAGCAAATCAGTCAGAAAATATAAACTAGAAAAGATAAACATGGACAACTTTATAATTAAGCATGATGACATTCAAATGCGACGTCATTGGCCGTCTGGGCTGTGGGCGGAGCAGTCACAAAGCAACCAATGAAATGTTCCCACCGTACCTCGCTCCGCCCACAGCCCAGCGGGCCAATGACGTGACATGTCGCATTCGATTCGCATGATTGTTGGGGTCATTCTAAAATGGCAGCTCTTGGTACACACCGCGGAAATTAATTCGGAGTAAGTCGCACAATAATCGTTTAAAATTTATTTAACATTTTATTAAAATTTTATTAAAATTTAATTTTAAGAGCTAGGTGAACACATTCAGCTGGTTTAAATCGCCATCTGGCCCATAGGGAATGTGCCATAATGCGCCATAAATGATTATTTCTTAGCTTAAAAAGAAATGGTCCGGACGTGCCTTGGCCACACAAGTGGGGCTAGATGACATGGTTTGTAAACTTTGAATCATCGCATTGGTACTACCGCCTACATTATACTTAGGTGTTACTTACACTTTACACGACTACACCGCACGGTACTAAAAACATTAATTGTATTGTAATGTGTGCATGAATGATATTTATAATTTATATTAATTATTTTATAAGTTTAGTTGGCAAAGGTAAACATTTCCGACTGCCATTTTTTCACTCATAATTGTTGTAACCAAAAACAATATTTCTCATTTTAGTAAATAAAAGACACTATTTTCATTCATATGCTACAGTGAATGATAAAGTGGCAGTCGGATACAGAAACAGTTAAGTTTTACACATGCACTATAGCATAGTCATGACAGTATTAAAAAGTACACACTAAAGACCATACATGAAGTGAGAGAATTGGATCGGCGGGTGACACCAAACTTTTTTATGTTCAAACTTCAAAGAGATTCACTGTCATTTCACTACAGACAGGGTCTACACGTCGAGAGGAAAGCAGAAGTTATTTAAACACAGTATGCCATCTTGACAAAAGTCAACCCTTTCTCACTTTCCACTGTTAGACAACAGTTCATACTAAACGAGAACTTGTGCATGATGAACCCAACAAACCGTTGAACAGGCCACATGTCAACTACACACATGCACGTTATACCAAACGTTAATACACCATTATACCAATGCACAGTACACATTACCTTGGACAACGGTAGCGCAGTATATCAATGTAAGCACCACCACCAGTACCAACTTGAAACGGGGTTTCCAAAATTCCGGTCCAAAATTACGTCCCATGTCGACACCCTCTGCCTACGACAAGATCCCTTTATCGTACACCATGAGTGCAGTAATGTCCACAAGTAAATTCCACTGAACGTTCTCTGTAAATTACGGCTGAAAAGTCGATGAAACAGTGTGGAGTTTGGTGGTGACCAACAGTTGTTTTATTTTTTAGTGCATAAGTCTATCGGTCTAGGTTTTGTGTACAAAAAGTTAAGTCGTGTGTCTGGACACAAAGCGCACGACCATGGCATATCCTTCCGCGGCAGTGAGGGCCTCTCAACTATTGTAAAGTATTGTTATGCAAATGCCATTTACTCAGGCACGCTTTTGCCGACCGGCTAACAGGTTTCTTTGGGGGCTTAATCTCTAATAGTTTAGAAAATGCAGTGGACAATCACAATAAACTATACCCAGCCAGATAATGCAGCAAGTAGAAAGAACGGGGATTTAAATGGTTTTTCAGGCACTTTGGAGGAAGTATACATCCACTGCAAGAAAGTACCTCGAAATTTAGGAGACCGGGTAGGCTCATTGCGGTTTTTAATCAAGGGTCTTTAAAACTTTTGTCAGCAGTACGTGGGAAACTTGAGGTGTTGAATTTGTTTCGCTTGCTATTAATATTTATGTACAAATATACATTATTTGTTTTATTATTTCTTTTGGCAGGGAAAGTATTGATGGTGCACGTGATACCAGCAATGTCTGACTCTCACTGTTTTCGTCCAGGGATTATTGAAATTGACGTAATTTAACAATTAAATATAATATCAATCAAGAAAGATTGTAAAGTAATGCAGACGTTTTTCACAAGCGCGTTTCATATACTTCCATCCGGTAATCTACTCTTGTGTGAAGTCCGGTTCAAGAAACTTTTGAAAGTAAACAGATGAAAGTATTCATAAATAAATTATTTATTTTAATAAGTGACTGTCGTTTTCATAAGAAACTAATAAAACGTCGTAAAGTTATCGCCGATGAGAGCAGGCTGTTATTACTTGTCAATAGTACGTGGAGGTTAAGTTTTAGGTTCTTGTTTGTTATTATGCGGGTAGCTCCGCAGATCCATCAGCAAACGTGAGTTGGTACCTCCATGATACCACCAATGTGAACTTCAATGCTCAATGCGAAACTCACCTGTTCAAACATAAATGACTTAACATATATTTGAACAGTTAAAAAGCTTTATAATAGTTTCAACCCAAGCGCCGTGATTAGCATAGATTAAACCGAGTGTCACAATGTCGCTAACTTCCACCACGGTTGTGCATGCTCTTGACTGACTCTTGACAAACATTCTTCAACTTAAGCATACGCCCTCAACGGTAGTGACAATTGAGTGTGGAAGGGGTTGGTTTGCAATGCTTACTATTTTTCACATACTTTTAGAAACTTTTGAAGTTAAGACCAATCAAGCACAAGTTCTCTGATTTAGTCTATCACACAGTATTGAAAAACAAATTTTGTTTTGGCTCATCTTTTGTGACACATCAAAAGGCAAACCTTTCATCTTTTGATAGTTTATCTAAACATTCATAGAAAATGTATTTTAAAATGTTTTTAATTATTAACTATTTGGTTTTTTCCTTCTTCTTATTAGTGTTGTATTATTTAAGTTTACTAATTTTGTAGACACTTTTCCCCCACTTGAATGGAGTTATACGACGCCATTAGCTTCAAAAACTCAAAAGAATTAATATCAAATGCATTGATGAAAAACTATGACAAATCACAGGAACATCTGATAAAAAACAGCTTTGCTATTTGAAAACATTAACACAGGATTACTTGATGAATAAAGTTAATTTAAACAATACATGAAACAAAGGATTATAAAATTAGGGCAAACAATCTATGAAGAGTGAATGATCAATAGTACACAATTCACTCGTTATGGATTAAACAAAGCTCGGGTTTTCCCTATTATTTACTTCCTTATTATTTTATTCATTTATTTGTAATAATTGTTTACTTTTGCGTTGAAGCAATATATATCTACAATAAACTAATCAATGAGAATTAATAACTCATCAATAAATGAAAACGAAACAATGATAATACTAAAAGTAAAATTAGTGATAAGACAAACAATAATGCCAGTGATTAAATGCTCCACTTAACAACACAACACAAAGTTTTGTCGAGGTGTGTTGGGCGTCTTCTTTTACTTCAACAACACTCGATGCAACAAATAATGACATAAGAAACATTGTTCACAATAAATACCACTAGGCCTATTACATACTAAATTACACAAGGATCTAAAATACAGAGAGCAAAGAACAACAACATTTATTTAATAGTGATCATTGGATCAGACAAAGAACGATCAATATTGATTTAAGTTAAATGAAATAAACACAAAACCATTTATGCCAAGAAAATCAAACAAAATAACAAAGTAATTAAACAAACAAATTAAAATTTCAAGTAGATCAAGAAAAATCAAAGAGGAGGGCCTAGCTTATGCAAAACAAAAAATAATTGAATTTCAACTGCACTAGAATAACTTTGAGAAAACCATTGTTACTTTTACAAGAAAAATTCCGAATCTGTCTGAGCATTATGAAAAAATGGCAGCCTGAAAAAAGGTCACCTCGTATCCCAGAATTCTGTCGGAGTCATTTAAAGACAAATTCATGTTTGTCCCTGTATAATTTCTTAGTAATTGCTCAACAAGAATCCAATCCTAAAATTAATAACTTACTTGTTTATTTATTTATTTGTTTGTCTACTTGTTTATTTATTTAATTAATTTACTTATTTATTAAAGTTAGATTTTTGTTCTCCTTTTTGCGGGTGAATGGAGGGAATGAATTTGACACAGTGCCAGGTGTTGCTCCGTTTCAAAAAGAACTTGATTTACAATTATTATACAAATAGGCCATTTACTTGTTTAATTTTTTTTTTTTAAATAAAAAAGCCCTCAGTCATTTCTACAGATCATACAGCGGGAAAGTGACATTAGTCGGGAAAAATGTGCTATCCATGCTGGCATCACCATCGAAGTAGTGACTAGTAGGATGTCTATACAACAACATGACAGCTCGTTATGGGGTGATTAATTTTGGTTCCCATGCATTCGAGGGAAGGGATGGTATGCGTTAACACTGTTGAATTACAACAGCTGTTGCTTCAGCTAATTGTGCCAAATGAATTATTCATGTGAATATCATTGGATTTATTTCCTGTATACACCGTTATCTTTTTACGAAATTGTATTGTTCTTGTATTGCTTGATTAAGTTTGAAAGTAGAGGTAGTTCCGGTACTCCCTTTTGAGCAACAGGTTGACTACCAAAAAAAATGGCTTGCCTTGTTGGATTCCCCTGACTTTACATTGAGTGCTGTTATTTCGAGTATTTTTATGTTCTTTAATTTTTTTCTTCTTCATTTGACTGATGTCATTTCGAGTCAAGGATATCTTCACTGACAACACACTTTCATCATATCTAGAATTAACAGATAATTCGTTAACCAAGGACCCGAATGCAACAGGCTTGTGGTTCAAGTGTTATTGTCTAGGACCAGCTCACAAAGGGGCGCCGTGCCGCATCGCTCACACAGCACCGTGGGAGCACACGCAATAATTCCCGGCGCTCATTCTTCGGCGTGTTGGCTTCGCCCGGTCTCTAATTAGCCTTTGTTTCCGGGACCCACGCGCTCAGCACGAGCAAACAGCTCTTTGGCCGGCAGTCGAACCCCGTGTGACGACCGGTGGGTCGGGCCGCGTGCACCAGCTAATTTCAGGCCCGTGGATTAGGAAACTTGCTGCCAATCACGGTGTCAAATCAGCAGCTAATCTACCCGATTAGCGGTATATATAGGTTCCCCCTTGTGACTGCCGATGGCTCCTCCAATCTAAGCATGTGGGTAACACTGTTGTCGGTGCTTGGAGCAACCTTTCTCTATGGAGCAACGGTCTCAGTCTGAACTTAAACCTTTTTATCTCATAGTAATGGTCTTATTCAACAAACTAAAATATCCGTGTTTAATTATGCATAATTAGATTGGAGTTTCAATCCACAAAGACTTCCCGAACGAATCCGCCCAATTTTCTCACGGTCTATCTGCTTGGTTGGGTAAGGGAGGGCTACCTTCGGATTTACATAACAACTACCATATTTTAAGCCAATGGTGAAATTAGTCAGTGGAACGTATGATATTTATTGATGCGTAGATTTAGACAGCAACCCAAAACGATGGTAACTTAGGTGGGGTTTATGTCATGCTTTGAGACACCCATCGGGAGTATAAAGCGCTATATAAGAACTGCGTATATTATTACCAAAGCAAAAAGCAGACGAAACATTGTTATCATGACAGCCTCTTCAAATTATGCATACATTTTTATTGGTCATATCAAGGTGGAAAATGTTATGAACATAACTTGAAAATGATTTAAAAACTTTGATTTAAACAAAAATCCCGTTGCCCCGAGTGACAGTAAAAAATACTCCAACAAACTACTAATGCTATTGGGAATTGCAGGCCTATATAATGTGTTGTTTTGCCATTTAAACGCACGCATTTTATTATGCCCCTTTTGCGAAAAGGGCACATTTTTCTTGAACTTTCGTAGTAACTTTGTTTTGCATCTACATAATAATCAACATAATGTTTGATTATATCGATGCTGTTTTCTAACTTGGTCATTTCGGCCTCCAAGTGACTGAAAGTTAGAAATACAACTGACAAAAATCATTGATCAAAATTGCACAGTCATCAACTGGTCATACAGTGGACAAATGGCCATACCATCAAGCAAGATTTGACCGTATAACAGCATGGAACCCCATACCTAGTACTAAGTTGCTTTAGTGCTGAAATGCCCAACATACACATTTTCGATTATGATAATTTTATAGAACTGGCTCCAACAGTCTTTGGTTCGACACGCAGTGACCTTGTAAAGAGGACATACCGCACACCAGGCGACTGCAGTTATTTATCATGGGCCGCATTCCATACTCCTATTGGACTTGACCTTGCTGACACAACAGGTCGCATGGCACATTAAACTTTAACCAGCCCCTTCGGTATTATTTGTTGCCAAATATCACACAGTAAAGTATCCACCACAGCACCAGTAACATCCCCACGACAGCAGTAGAACACGATGGACAGATAACATAATTGTTGACCAAAAAATCGTCACACACCAACCTCCGACAACAAACAGGAGAGATTTATTAGAGATTGAGTAAAAACTTGAAAAGAAAGGGTTTCATATGAAATAACGAAACTGCACATTCTTCAACATTCCTTATTTTCAAAGTTCACATGTTCCGTCGAGATCAAAACATTTTCTCCCGGCCTGGCAATTGTAATTATCGATAAATCTGTTACGAATTTTGAACAAGAATCAAGACTTATAAATTTGTCAATGATGAAGACAAGTTTTGCTACAAATTTCGCCAGCAATGGGCCCTCGGCGAGGTACGCAACCATAGACTATCTCTAAAACTCTGTAGAACTTTTGTAATGGAAACAAACCAGTGACTCGTACAAGTTGAGTGAGCTATACATGCGTGCTTATGACAAGCCGACGCGTGCCCCATACAAATAACAAACTGACTTATTTTAGTTCGGTGGGGTCCTGTGCCATGTCAAATGACATGCCGTGTGTCCCCTGAAGACGTTTGACCTTGTTTCCTCCTCAAGTCATCTGCATGCCTAATATTAATAAGAAGTATAGTGTGCAAGGTTGAAGTAGCTGGAAATGATTTATATTATAAACACTTATTTATGCATGCATGCATACACTATTCTTTAAAATCAGTACAAGAACTCATTTCTAAAATTCAACATGGGCCTGCTTCCCCATTCCACGTTTTGGATCTACAATTATGCAGGAACTTGTTAGTGTTTTAAGTTTTGTTTAACCTCTCCTTTTAAGTCAAGTTAAAATGGGTGTAGTCCGCCCATGCTCAACCATTGATAGAGTGAGTACTCGATCAACTCATCAAACAGTTTTGTTCATCAAAGAGAAGGGGGCAGTGAAATCTCGTGCACACCAAGGCGTCCTCGTAGTGTTTATTTCCCGGGTCGGAAATACGGTCACGCGTGTTACCCCCCCCCCCCCCCCCCTGAAGACTGCGTTCTGTTGACTCCTTAGTATCAACACAATAGCCCGGCAATACCCCCCCCCCCCCCCCCCCGATGCCATACAACCGCCCCCCGCTGCTTTCAATATGTCAGGAAGGAACGATCAAATCGAAAACGTGTCCAGGTTGACACATGTATTTATCAATCAGAATACGTTTATTCAATGTTGCACAAACTACAGTAATACAAAGTGAAAAATACAGAATGTTAAAATAATTATAGTCAAAATGAAAGTACACATACATTTTATAAAAGTGATAACAAATGTGAACTTTAAACAATGGCAACATCTAGGTCCGGGGAGAAGCAACAGCTTTTGTTCCCCAGCCTATGGACGGACAGACCAAAAAGACAGACAAACATGAAAAGACAGGACATAACGGGTGTAAGACAGAAATAAGGCCGTTGTTATTTCCATTACAAAATTTACATACAGTATTTTAGCGTTGATTTAAAAAACGATTTTTTAGTTTTTTAGTAAAAATAGAAAGAGTTCGTAACGATTTAAAAGAGTCATCCAGACTATTCCAGAATAAAGTGCCACGCTGGACAACACCATTTTTGGACAACGTGGTTCTACAATAATTAACAAAAAGATTTTTCCTAGCAGTGCTGCGAGTATAATAGGAATGGATGTTCGAGGTTAGTGTAAAACAAGAGTTGAAACAAGCAGGTAAAACATTATTCATATATTTATACATAAATTTTCCTAAGTTAAAATGATAAAGGTCAACGAATTTTAACAGTTTTAAATTATCAAAAAGCGGCCCAGAGTGATCACAATAGTCAGCTTTAGAAATGACCCGAACTGCACGCTTCTGGAGAGTGAGCAGTTTGTTACATTTAGGAGTTGGACTACCCCCAAGTTAAAATTGAGTAATTAAGATAGGGTAATATAAAAGAGTTGTACAAGGTCAGTAATATGCTACTGGGAAGGAAATATTTAAGACGATTCATTATACCTATATTTTTTGATATTTTAGCTGTTATAGTGTCAATATGTTTCTTCCAAGTCAAATTCTCATCAATATGTATTCCCAGAAATTTAGTACCCTCAACCTGTTCAAGATTGATATTATTTAAAATCAAAGGAACAGACTGAGTGTACTTGTACTGGCTAGCACAAAATATAATATAATTTGATTTGAGAACATTTATACATAATTTATTAGCTAAAAGCCAAGTAGTGATTTCCCGGAGCTCAAGATTAAGGTTCTGCACAGCTAAGTCTACATTTTTATCAGTATACAACAAACTTGTGTCATCTGCAAATAAACAAAATGTAATTTTTTCTGATGTATTGCAGATGTCATTAATGTACAAGATAAATAATAAGGGACCCAATACAGAGCCCTGTGGTACACCACAAGTAATAGGCCGATCTGTAGATTTTACAGAATTACACAAAACATATTGGGATCTATCACATAAGTAACTTTTAAACAAGTCGAGGGCTATTCCTCGGATACCATAATGTTCTAATTTACGCATCAAGATATCATGGTTAACTGAATCAAATGCTTTAGATAAATCCAGAAAAATGCCAACTGAAAAATGATTTACATCTAGATCATTACACAATTTGTTAACAACATAAGAAGTAGCTAAATCAGTCGAGCGGTTACGTCTAAATCCAAACTGCGATTCAGTCAAAATGTTATTCTTGTATATAAACGAAATCAATCGAGTATAAATTAACTTTTCAAATAATTTCGAAAATGTTGATAAAACAGAGATGGGTCTATAATTTCCAATGTCATGCTTGGAGCCTTTTTTATATATTGGTATAACCTGAGCCTTTTTTAACCCATCTGGAAAAACTCCAGCTGTTATAGATTTATTAAAGATGTCAGTCAGCGGCTTAGCCAGCGAGTACTTAGCCCATTTAATAACACAGGAGTTCAATTCATCAAATCCAGGTGCCTTTCCAGACGGAATCTTGTTAAGAGTGTCTACAATCTCTTCTTGCGTAATGGGTGTCAAGAAGAGTGAATTCGAACATCTATTACCAAGGAATGTTTCAACAGGAGTGTTACATAATGGTAGCTTGCTGGCAAGGTTACTCCCTATGTCAACAAAGTACTTGTTAAAGGCATCAGCAATGTCTTTGCTATCAGTAATGTTGTTTCTATCAGCAGTACAAAAATAAGTGGGGTTCAGTTTTTGTTTATGCTTATTGAGTAATGAATTTATGAGTTTCCAAGTACCTTTGATGTTATTTTTTTCTTGATTAAATTTTTGGCACAAGTAGTTCTTCTTAGATAATTTTATAACAGAGTTCAGTTTATTTTTATACAGAGTATAATTAGATTTGTTTTGTGAAGTACGGGTTTTAAGAAACTTCTTGTACAAGTGATTTTTCCTCCTGATAGAATTGTAGATACCCTCGGACATCCAAGGAGACTTAGATTTATCATAACGATATTTAACATCAATCACAGGAAAATGCCTGTCATAGAGTTGTTTAACATGAGCTAAGAAATTATCGTACATACAGTGGATATCATTCACTGACAGTATACAATCCCAATCAGTCGCATTCAGATCACGAATAAATTTGTCAATATTATCGTTATCATAAACCCGCCTTTTACATTTCACATTAGTCTGAGAACTCTCTCTAGAATTATTAATAATTAAAAATACTGGTAGGTGGTCACTGATGTCAGTTATCAGAACCCCTGCAGTGTGGTTTAAATAATCATTTGTCAGGATATTATCAATTAAAGTTGCACTATCAGTAGTAATCCTAGTAGGTTTGTTTATGGTGGGATAGAATGACTGAGAATCAAGAATAGTCATGAAATTTTGCACAGCATTATCGGTATCAGATTGCAGTAAATTTATGTTATAATCACCCATAATGTAACATTTTTTGTTCTCAGTATTTAGCCGACCGAACATTTCATCCATGTCATCTGTAAAAACGTTACAGGAAACACTCGGGGGTTTATAAACTATTCCAATTATAACATTAGATTTATTGGAATGAATAAGCTCAATAAAAAATGATTCAGTTTCAGAGTTGCTAATACACAAATCATTACGTATTTTATACACAAGATCCTGTTTTATATAAAGTACAACCCCACCACCTCTTCTGTTTGATCTGCAGGAACCTTCTACTGTGTAATTAGGAATCTGAATCAAAGGATCACGGACGTCCTCCAACCAGGACTCCGAGACCCCTATGATTGAAAAGCTTGTTTGCAACAATTTCAGATAATGAACAATACTTGTTATATTTTTTGGCAAACTGCGTGCATTGATATGCAGCAGTTTAGTATTAGTGTTGGAATTAAAAGTATTCATAAACTCATCTTGGTCATAATACTGACATTGGATATCCGCCGCTAACAAATTTAAATCCGGATCTATATTATAATCCATAAAAGAACCGTGAGTTATATGACTCATTCAAATAATTTTTGGAAACTGAAAATCAAGAAGGCAGAATTTGGAAAAAACAAATAAACTAACAAATAAACATTTTGATACGGTGTCTCACACAAGGACATTAAACAACACAGAAACAACATAAAATCGAAAACAAAAGTGAAAAAGAAAATGAAAAAGAAAATTTGGTGAGATGAACAACAACTTCGTGTTTATGGTTAGACCTAGCCCACCTTGTTTGGCTGGGTGAGGGTCTTATCATAGTCGCATGCCAACCTAACAAGTTGACCAAGTTGACCAAGTTGCCGTTGGGCTACAGGCAGGTATTAGACCAGAGCACTAAAAAGGTTGTAGAAAACTCTTTCTCATACTCATAGGGTATTCCATCAACCGTTTAGTTTTTCCTTTTATCGTAAAATGATTGTGACATCAATTAGTGAGAAAATAAGTAATAATAATGTGCGAGTATACTCCGGAGGAGGTTTCTGCACAGTGTAGGAAGTTGATGATGAATGTCCATAATTTATGCATATTGGTTTTATTCGACAAGGAACTTTTCATGTCTTTTGCACGGGCACCATTTTGGGAACGCGGCCCGGGCGGGGGCGCATGCTTCCCAAAATGGTACAACAACAGGGGGCGCTATGCTATTTTCTACAGATCTGGAACGAGTTAATGTGCCTGGGAGAAGCGCGCTGCCAGCCAGGAAGTTGGGGGTTTGGTGACGAGTTGGCTCGTCTGCTGGTGGTGTGCGTCTGTGTGTGTGTGCATACGCCGAGTACGAGTTGACCATTCTTCGATGCATGGGGCACGATCACAATCGACTGACTATGTTCATACAATGTAGATCAAGGACAGAGAACGTGATAGGATTGCAGAATTCGCCTGTGATTTCATCGAAGAATCAGATGTAAAACAGAGGACAACTAATTTTCATTACATGATAGTGACTGGGGGAGTTTGACTGTGAGTGTGAGTAATTTAGTCATGTGATTGTGAGGGACTCAATTTGAATTTCAACTTCTTTAAGTTCTAAAAAAGGAAATTTGTTTGTTGTGTTCACAAAATGGCAAATTCGAATTATTATAATCGATCTACTCAGTTGTTTCCCGCAGCACGAGCGATGAAACCAACGCCAACTTCAGTTGCCAGTGGTGTTGTACCCGGGGTCAATACTTTAATAAAGCCCACTGACCGTTCTCAAATACAATCCATGCAACATCATGGTGGTAATAATGCTGTACCAAGGCCAAGGGCTGCGGCAACACCATTTAGTACATCTTCAGTGGGTGGCACATCGTTAGTGGCAGCAACTCAAAATCTAACCGAAGAACAGCTACAGGAGACGGTATTTGCTGCTCGAATGATGGGTGCATCCTTAGCTGAAATGGGTCAGATTGCAGGCAGTGGCCAAGGTGCTTTGTTACCAATCAGAACAGCACCAGGTGTTGTAAATCAGGTACCCGTGCAGCAGCAGCGGCAGCCTAACCTCGGCATGATGCAATCACAACAGCAGCAACCATGGTTCCCAAATCAGATGCAACAACAAAATCGGCCACAACAAGCGTTACAACCGCAGCAGAAGGTGAGAATGGCTGCTCCACCTGTAACTGTTCAGCCAATAAGCTCTTTGAAATCTCAATCACAGTTTCCTCAGCAGCAACACTTTCCCCAGCAGCAGCGACCACAGCAGCAACAGTTACCACAGCAACAGCAGCAGCTACCACAGCAGCAACAGTTACCACAGCAACAGAGGCAGCTACCACAGCAACAACAGTTATCACATTCACAGCAACAGCTACCACAGCAGCAACAGTTACCACAGCAACAGAAGCAGCTACCACAGCAACAACAGTTATCACAGCAACAGCAGCAGCTACCACAGCAGCAACAGTTACGACAGCAACAGAGGCAGCTACCACAGCAACAACAGTTATCACATTCACAGCAACAGCTACCACAGCAGCAACAGTTACCACAGCAACAGAAGCAGCTACCACAGCAACAACAGTTATCACAGCAACAGCAGCAGCTACCACAGCAGCAACAGTTACGACAGCAACAGAGGCAGCTACCACAGCAACAACAGTTATCACATTCACAGCAACAGCTACCACAGCAGCAACAGTTACCACAGCAACAGAAGCAGCTACCACAGCAACAACAGTTATCACAGCAACAGCAGCAGCTACCACAGCAACAGCAGTTACCTCAGCAGCAGAGCTTTCAACACAAACAGCCAGGTCTTGCTGCAACGTATTTTGGAGGAAAAATACAAAATAAAAATACAAGATGGGAAGGAAATAGTGGTAATAAATCAAATAGGAATGCAGTGAGAGGTGTGAAGGGACTATCTGGATCTTCTTCACAAGAGCGTAAGTCAACCTGGCCGGCAATAGAGAAGAACTTAAACACTGGACCCGGCATTCTAGGTGCTTTTCCCACTTCTCAGAGTAGTTCAACTCAAGTTAGTAAAAGTAAACACGAGGCATTTCACAGTGCCGCTGGTTCTACACCAATAGCTAGTAAAGGAATGATGACACCTGCAGTTGATTCTAATATGGTCATTTCCACACTGGCCGTTGTTCAGACGAGACCTCCTCAAGTCAGCATTATGGACATCTTAAAAGGGTTAAATTCCTCCGAGGCAGAGATGTTACGGAAAGCTCTACTATCTGGAAATACAGATAATCTTGGGTTGACATCAGCTCATGCATTGGACATTCTGCAAGCTTTGAGAGGCATCAAGTCTGGTCCCCCGGACTCAACAAATGAGTTAAGCAAATCTGCTGTTGGTGAAATCAGCACCAATTGGCCAGGGACGGATGAAGTCTCCAAAGGTCGGACTCAGATGTCAAAAGCCACTGATCCGAATCGCGGTTTGGGAACCATTGTAGAGATGTTGAGGTCTAGTCAGGATATTGATGACAAGTTATCTGGAGGCTCATCCAATATTAGAGGGTACAGTGAGTCCTCATCCAATTCATCAAGGGTCAAAAATAATTGTAGATTATCAGGAGAAATCAATCGCCTTCAAACTCAATTTCCTTCTGACTTGTCCATTATGCGTCTATCATCAAAAGAAGATATGTCGACAGCACCTTCTGTGGGCCTCTTTGCCACTTCGACGTCGACATCGGGTTTTATTCCATTCCTGTCTGAGTCCCCGGGAGAACACGCCATACCAACCAGCGTGGAAAAAGAAACGGTGCGGAAAGATGAAAGGTCAAGTGATGGACAAGATGGCATTCAAAGGCATCCTTCAAAACAAAGAAAAACAAGTAACGGAGAGGTGAGATGAAGAACTATTACAAATTGTAAACAAAAACCTGCTTCAACAAAAACACTGTTTGGGGCAAGCTTTTTTCACAGCAACCTGTACATTTATAAACTTAGTCTGGTACCCCTTACTATTTTCAAGAGTAGTGGTAACAAAAAAATACAATCACCCCCCCTCCCCCTCCAATTCCCTCCCCCCCAAAAAAAACCCCCCACCAAAAACCAAACCAAACCAACGACTGAATATTAAAGGTGATAGCTAGTGCTTGTTTCAATAGACCATCCCATAATTAAACAAGAAACAAAAGAAGAGACACACCTGTTACTGGGCTATGCTTCACGCACTAAAAAGTGATGAGAAATATGACCTTGGCATCACACAATAATCTTGTTTTGCTGTTACAAACTTGGGCCTATTCTCTATTTTTCAAGATTTCTGCACACCTACACCTACAAGTATGTAACTACGCCAAAGCTTGCTCCTTGCCATGTGGCATACCAAGAATGGATTTAGTGCAAGGAACTTATCTTGGCATTTTGTGACAATTTGTATAATTGTATCAGACTTATTCAAAACTTGCTTCAGGTAAGGTTTGCAGTAGCATAATGTGTAAATCTCGTTTGAGTAGCGGTGGTTCTGAAAAGAACCGGCTGTTGACAACTCAACATTTCGATCAGTATGCTCTGATCGTCTTCAGGAGAGATGCTGCTTCTGCCTTGGAGATTAACTGTGTTGGGCTTGGCTCGATGGTGCGAGAAGGCAGGAACTGGAACAGGATAAACTGGGCTTAGTTCGGTGAAGTGTGTAGGCTGGAGCTAGGACTGAAACCTAAACTACTGTAAGACTGAAACACTACTTAAAAGAGATTTACACATGGTGCTACCGCAAGCCTTACCTGATTATACTCCCACCATGCAAATCCTACAAAACTTACTTGCAATTGCAATTGCAATTGATTATCAAATCCATAAAGCATCATACAAAACAAACACAAAATCACACAAAATATGTCAACATTTTGGCTTTTTTGGAATAACATTTTAAAGAAAATACTTCATATTGTAAACCCTAATTAAATGATTTTCAACTAATTTCTTTGCTTCACTTGTGACTGCAGACAAGACATACCCTTGATAATAGGTATGAAGGAGAAGGTCATGCTCGGAGTCAAACGAAGAAGGCTGATGTGAAGGCTGGGGACAGAAATAGACAGGATGATCGACAGAGAGATAGAGAGAGAATCTCCCGGCATGATAGAGGTCGCTCAACAACATCACTGGAGAGAGAGGATGACAGAAAGTCCCGGAGTTATCGTAGAGATGTTGGTAGAAAGAGGGGATATCATTCCCCGACAAGGAGGGAGAGGACAAGAAGTGGCAGTCGAGAACGGAAGGAGCGTGGATCCAGGGGGTCTGCAGGAGATGACAGAGACAGGTTGAACCACCATGAAGGCCAGAATCGTAGAGGAGAGAGCCCCACTCATAAACGGATGAGAACTGGCCAGTCTAACAACAAGGAATCCACTGGCGCCAGAAACTCAAGTGGTAAGCCTAATCAGGGAGTTACAACCCCACGTTTGGATCAACACAAAATGGTTGCTGTTGAGAATACGAAGAAGTCAACAACAGCGAAGTCGGATGGGAAACAACATATGTCAGAGACACCCCAACTTGATGGGAGGAAACAGGATATGCTGCAGTCCAAACTCAATTTGCAACCTCTGATGGAAATTGTCACTTCTAGACACGGTGAAATAAAATCCCCAACTAGTAAATTGTCCTCAATCGCTACAAGCAAGAAGTCGTCCGTCCCGACTTCTGAAATGAAGGATGATTCTACCTCAGCTTCGTCCGACACTAAGACGGCCATTGGTGAGCAAACCAAGAAGATGAGGAAGAAGAAGACTATCGAGGGGAAACTGACTGCCGAAGAAGCCAAGAAGGTGGCAGGAACCCTGAAAGATACACCTTTAATTAATCACATCGGTGAAAGCAGCCTATCTCATCAGGTAAGTACACACATGTGAACATCTGTTGTTACTCTTAATACCACACATTTCCTCATGATTTTCTGTCTTTTTTATTTCTTGTTTACTCCACATTTGTCCACTTTGATAAATTGAAAGTAGAGATTTCGCTAAGAGATTTCCCGGTTTGATTGGCTGCATATTGTGCCACAGCACCTTGTAAACCGCTACATGGTGCTATGTAAAGGAAATAGGTCTCACACTTCAAAACGTAGCTCCACATACCTTGCAGGAAAATACTGACTGTTGAAGCGCCTTGAGCGTCACTGAGTGACGGATTTGAGCGCTATATAAGAAGCCACTATTACTATTATTAGTAAATACATTCTATGCACACATGATTCTGATTCTGTCCAACATCTAACATTGTGACTAACTAATCACAGATAAATAGTTGTTTGTGATAGTTTTCTACTTGCATGTATGCATGTTCAGTTACTTTACTGTTCATGGCACATAATAATTATACTTTTAAACATTGTGGAAGAAATCACTCTTGGAAGGACCGTCAGCAATTATTCTAAAGTGATACATGTATGGTGTCACTGTCACTGTCGGAGGATTTGTGTGCTACGCTGTCACTCTACAAGTTAACTATATGAGCCATGCCATGGAAAGGCTCATCTTTTAACTTGACAAAGACTGAGTGTGCAGTGTACATGTATGTTTCATTACCACATCGATGAAACTAAAACTAGTTCCGTCATGCGGAATGAGCTTAGTCCAGATTAAACCGGAAACCACAGCACAACTGAATTATTCTGTAATCAATGTCTGGAGAGAATTTGTGAAAAGCTTTGATGCTGCATACAAGTCATTCAGTGTTGGTTTGGTTAGTTTTCTACAATCAAAGCTGTGTAGTAGTATTAAATGAGCAATGACATATTGGTGCGTAATGTGGAGGATTCATAAAGTTCACTCAGCAAGTAAGTGAGCCGGGCAATCTCACTGTTTGCATGTGACTATCAGTTGACCTGACCTGATGTGGACGGTCTGGATATCATCAAGTTGCAGGAGAGTTTGAGTTCAGACAACACAAGAATGCCTTATTAGAAATGTTGTGGCCGAGCCATCTAGTGCATTGGACTCCAGTTCTGACGGCTAAGTGTAGGTTCGATTCCCGGTTATTGCACTTATGTCCTTGTTCCCAGTCATGAGACTGATGTCCTTGAGCAAGTCACTTAACCATAATCACTTCTCTCAACCTAGGTTTATAATGGAAACCTGTAAGAGCTGGACGGCTGACTTGTTGTAGTCACCCTGACATTCCCTAGTGTAGTGTGCACAGCATGCACCTACTTACCTACGCTTCGTTTCCCCTGTATAAAGAGGGACAGTGGGTACTGGAATTTCTCGCTTGAAATCTCCCTTTTTGCTGGGGTTATGTGTAATCCCTGATTCCAGACCTTTGTCTTTTTGTTTCACAAATGTGGCGCTCCGAGATTCCAGCATACCATGGCAGATTATTGGCCTTGGCTTATGGTCAAGGTTTAGCGATTCACGGTGAACACATGTATACTCATATTTTTTTTTTGGCGAAAAAGAACAACAAATCCAGGTGTTTATTATGAGAACCTTTGTTGTCTTTCCTTTGTCAAGTCAGGGTTTCATTGTAATATGATATTTTCAAAGGAAAATTGTTACTTTGGATGCTCCAAAAAGTTCCCCAAAAACAATACTGCGCAGAGGCATGGACAATATTATTGAATATCCACCAAGGGGCTACTAAACTTTTTAATCAACAGTCTGTTATAATTTATGTGTGTGCCCCCTCATGTGTCATGCACCATGTGTCATGCAGAACTCTTATCCAATGATAGGTCTTCCTTTGACCTGGTACCCCTGGATACATGTAGTTGTCTGTCACCAAGGGGTAGTGGCATGAGATTTCATCTTGATATGTGCAAGGATGTGATGAGGTGTAAGGTGGTTAAAGCCTTACACAAAAGTTGAAAACAAAATCCCTCAAAATAGCGTTAATGGAGAACATAGTCAATGTAAACTTAAATGCTCACCACTTAGCACTGGCTCTGGCTATTGTGGGCTGATTGTATGGTCAAGTAAGCCATACTCACATGATCATAGGAAAAGGATGCAATGTGGATACAAGGTCACCTTGGCAATTCAAATGTGACCACATGGTGGACCCAGGCTATGTAATGTGGATAGCATGGTCGCTTGGATGGCTGTCTCAGATTCCACTGTACAGATGACACAGGCTAATCAGGGTGGATAGCAGGGTTATTAGGCCTAAGGGTCACCTGGGTTACTACTTTGATTTGACTTCAAGGATGAGCAGATGACCAAGGCTATACAAGGTGGATAATGTAGCATGGTCACCTGGGTAATTTTGATTTGAGTACAAGAATGACCCAGGCTATTCAAGGTGGATCAACTAGGACTTGACCACAAGGATGACCCAGGCTATGCTTGTTGTATCGTGGTCACCTGGTTAACTAGGACTTGAACACAAGGATGACCCAGGCTATGCTTGTTGTATTGTGGTCACCTGGTTAACTAGGACTTGACCACAAGGATGACCCAGTACAAGGTGGTTATGCAAGGTGGATCGTGGTCACCTAGGTAACTTGGACTGACCACAATGACAACTTAGGCTATGCTTGGTGGATAGCAAGGTCACCTAGATTGACCACAAGGACTACCCAGGCTATGGGTCACTTAGGTAACTTGGACTGACCACAAAGATGACCCAAGCTATGCTTGGAGGATCATGGTTACCTTGTAACTTGGATTTGAGTACCCAGACTATGCTGTGTGGATAGCATGGCCATGTGGGTAAGTTGGATTGTACCACAACACAAAGGTGCACCAGGCCATGGTCACTGAGGTACTAAATAACTCCAACTTGCCACACATCCCCTAGGCTATACAGTTGTGCATCTTCAATTAATACTTCTGGTTAACCGTTGGAACTGTTCCTACAGATTCCAATGTTAACTATGAGCTGACCTGTAGTGGATGGACAACGAGGTCACCGCACCTAGAGGAACTATAATGATGAAGAAATGACCCTGGTTGTGCAATACTAACAACATTCAATTCAGAAATGTCAAGCTTCTAATAAACAGTGTTCATTATTTTAATATGAGCTATAGAAGCCAAAATGAGTTCAACTTTTCAGTTTGACTTAAAAGTTTCAGCAAAGTTGTCAGTATTTTTTCCCAAGATCTAGTTCCTTTTTGCTTTCCAGAGCAGCCAACTCCTCCCTGAGTATGCAGAAAGTTCTCCGAAAATAACCCAATCTGTCCATGTTTTGATAAACAAATTTGAAAGTCTCCCTGATTATGGAAACTTCTTCCCTGTTATGTTGAATGCATTTCTGAATCTCCCAAATTGTACAAAATCTCCCTGATTGCAAGATACAAATGTTGGCAGCTCCGGCTTTCTGTGTTTTGGTTTAAAATCCGTCTCTCAACTCTTTGATATTCCATTTGATCTGTTTTCTGCAGAACCATATAATTATTAGTTCTCATTTGATTTCTCGTCATTATTTAAAAACAAATACCATGTGATGGTGATGTAAAATGTCTTAATGTATTTCATTGTCTTATAGCTGTCACAGCTGAAGGAAATTGAGGTCGATCAATATGTTAAGACAAAGGAGTTGGTTGACTGGTATTGCTACGTATGCGGAATTTCCTGCCATTCGTGGACTGTAAGTATCAAGACAAACTTGACGTATTGTCTCAGAAGGGTTGAATATGAAACTTCAAAATTTGTATTGTAATGATGTTTAGTCCATCTTTGTTGAGGGCACAGGTGTGCATAGTAGATCCTAGAGAGATAACCAGATGTGTATGATTTTATATGTAAACAAAAAGGAATAAAATTCAACCGAGAACTAACAATTAAAGGCAAAGTATACCTTTGGTTTTTGGAACAATTTGATTGTTTTACTCCTGTATAAATGTAAATGTATACAATAAAACTAACCAGTGAAAGTTTCATTTCAAAAGGTGGTAGCGTTTTTGAGATATTGCCAAAAATCTTGAGCGATTATGACTGCGCAGGAAGAATAAACCATAATTTGAACACTCAACTAGAAACACTTCATGCAGAAACATTTCTTAGATTGAAATGGTTTTGAACCCCTCTCTCTAAAACCACATTCTTTTGAATGGAATAGTTTCTCATACTGTTATCCATTATCAACAGCTGCAGTGCTTCTTACCAAGTAAGTTTTTATGGTCATTCATTTTTTGGAGTAATTACCAAGGGTAAACGCTCCCTTGAAACCACAGTCATTATTTTGTTTTAAAAAAAATAAATAAAAAATTAATTGAATTGAATTGAATTGAATTGAATGGAATTTATTGTGTTGTAACATTTACCTATTTGTAGGTGTACATCACCAAGTAAGTTTTTATGGTCATTCATTTTTTGGAGTAATTACCGAAGGTATACGCTCCCTTAAAACTACAGTCGTTATTTTGTGTTGAAACAAAATTCTAAATGAATGGAATTGAATGGAATTTATTGTCTTGTAACATTTATCTATTTGTAGTTGTACATCACTCTTGTGGAGGGAAGTAAACATAAAGCACAGTCATTATTATGTGTTGAATAATAAACCTAAATGAATTGAATTGAAATGGATTTATTAATTTGTAACATTTATCTACTTGTAGGTGTACATCACTCATGTGGAGGGACGTAAACACAAAGCAATGTTTCAGAAGTTACATGAGATTGGCTTTGCAGCACTTAAGAAGGTACTCATCTCCAAGCTGAAAGAACTACCCGAGAAAGGACAAGGAGATCCCAACAAATGGATGACAGTCAGACAACCTAACTTTGATCAACGCCAGCTATCCCAGTGAGTGTGTTCACCTAAATCAGGGAACGATTTCATCCAGCAATTTTGCATAGCAAATTATTTAGACTGAACTTGTTTTGTGCACACTGAATGCTAGTATTGAGTAGCGACTCCTGATTTTTGAGTAGCAGCTGATGTATTTTGTGTAGCAATTTGCTCTGCTATACAAGGGAAATCGTTCACTGACCTTGTTTGTTCATTCTGATGAAGAAAAAAAGGACTCTTATCCTTGCATGATGATACTTGTGAAATGAAGGTATCCAATTAGCTGATACACCTGTCAATGTGCTGCTAATTAATGGCCTTGTCACACGGGGCAATTTTTCAGGCAACTTAGAGGCAACCAACTGCTACTACTCTACACTATCCCGTAGCTGTTAGGCCGTAGGGGCGAAGAGATGGCAGCCACAAAACACTTCCTCCACAACTCTCGATCTTCAGCGGTCCTCGACAATTGCTCCCAGTTCAGTCCCGTCCACTCCTTCACATTGTCCACTGTCTTAGGTGGTCGCCCTCTTTTTCTGGGTTCTCCTGTTGTTCCTTCCAGTATGATGTTAGCCAAGCTACCTTTCCACCTTATGACGTGACCAAAACCAACTGCACTGCATGCAAAAGGAACACTTTGAGAGAGACACTGTGACTATTTTAGCTGTAACACACTATCCCCAAGAAAAAGAATGAGAAAACTGAAATGTGAATGAATTTTCTTATTGAAGATTGCCTGGAACTGGTTGCCTGTAAATTGCCCCGTGTGACATGACCTTAAAGCTTATAGATAGGTTGCAGTATGACGTAAGTCGGCCATCTTTACGGGCAATTTGGAACACACAGTCATGCGTTACGCGTGAGAACGGCGTGCAGCACGCGCACATTTCACCAAACTCATTGCATGATTGGTTAGTGAATGACGCGGCTGCGTTTATAATTTGAGCGCTTGACGCGCCTGCAAGCCAAAATGCGATTTGCCCGTAAAGATGGCGTCTACTGGGAACTATCTATTGGATAATCTTCAGTTTTAATACATTTAGAGTATGTCTAACCTAAAAATCCTGACAGTAATGACACTGCTGTCACAAGAAAAAGCACAACATTTAATCAGAAAGGTATGGATCTAATGATGAGATAGTGTACCTTCTATTAGGGCAGTGGAGCTCCCTGCCCAAGCAATAATAATAATAATAATCGAGTATTTATAGAGCGCCTTTTCCAAAGGTTGCAAAGCGCTTGGATATGTCCAACACAGATCAAGAATCAAAATCAATTACAAAAGAAGTGAGTCTTCAGCAGTTTCTTGAATGAGTCAATTGAGTTAGCTTTTCTACAGCTATCAGGAAGAGAGTTCCATAGAGCCGGGCCCGCATTGCTTTAGTGTTTGTCCGATGCTCGAGGAGAAGGTTGCGAGTTATTGAGTCAACAACCCTGGATGTCTTCTAGAACAGACTAAGCGGTGTCGTGACCTTCAGCCAATCACCCATCCCCACACAAGACACTAAATAACTGCTTTTACTTGCACATATACGTATCTGTTTGTATACCTTGAGTTTTGTCTGCATCTGCTTGTTTGCACCTCAACCAATGTGCGAGTACAGACCTACTGCACGACGCGGAACGCACGTTCGTTCGAACATGATGCGCACCCTTCCATTTTGGGAGCCAACTCTATGATTCTTGTGTACAGTTTGACTCACAAACTGGAAGGGTCGCATCATGTTGGAACGTGCGTTCCGCGCTGTGCAATTGGTCTATACTCCGGATGAGGTTTCTGCATCGAACAGGAAGATGAGATGATTTGAGTTATTTTTTAGTTTTACTGTTATGTTTATTTTCACAGGATAAGCATCAAATCTATTCCGGGTGATTCTGAGCAGATCTACTTTTGTCGTCGATGTTTCCGGACCTACATTGGAAGTCATGAAGATCACTTTGAGTCGCCTGAACACAAGGCGAGTGTTTTCAACGCATTCCCCATGAACAATGTAGACTTTAATTAGTTGGATTTCCTCGCATCAATATTTGAGAAAGGGAAAAAATTGCTGATATGGCTCATTTTAGTCAGTGATTTTCAACCTGTGAGAGGTATGAGATTAGTTGATTGAATGGCACAGAATTGGAAGTGTGTGATTTCTCTCTTTTCGTACATTTTTGTTTAACCAGTTGGCTTCGGGGGACTCATTAAGGCCAAATAAAAAAAAATACCAGTTGATCGTCCTGATTTTTCCTAAAAGAGGAGGATGAGGGCCTATTTATTTTGTATTTATTATTTTTTTTCCAAGATGGCCGCCAAGTATTTCAATTCAAACAGGCCACCAATTCTTCAGTTTGAAATCACCGCTAACTTTCTTTATATCTATTTGTTGCATGAGGTAAGTTTACATCAAAAATTAAAATATATATGTCAAGGGTGGATTAAAAATACAATTTTTTTATATTTATTTATTATTATTTTTTTAAAAGGAAAAATCGAAAAAAAACTAAAATAATGGATGCGGCCTCAAAAAAGGATGCGGGCGGGGACGATCAACTGGTATTTTTTTTTACTTGGCCTAACAGGGTTAACGCTTATGCAACACGCAGTGGTGGTCTTAAAAACTGGCATTCAAGTTTGTGTGCGTGTTGGCGGTGGTCTTGTCTCGGGCCATACTTGGTGGGACACTGTGGCGAATTGCACGATTAATGGGCAACTGTTTCACAGGTTCCCTTGGGGCCATACTTCAGTGGCACCGATCAAAAGGCACTGTAAGCAATGAACGGGTTTACTCTGCGGATCGATTTGTGCCGAATGCTTTTATCGAAGATCTATTTCTTTCACATACCAGCCAAGATTTTGTGAAGACAGGCCTATTGTATTGCACAGCATTGTCCCTGGATGTGATTTCTCAGTTTCTCAGTTTTCTCCCGGATGCCGTCTGATGGAACAGGCGTGGGTCATTGATTGGCCGTTACACATCAGCTTCCCAACATTCTGATTGTGCTTCAGTAAAAAACATACAAGACTTTAAAATGTGCAACTGTTAATGAGAAAACGTCTTCAAATGGATGTCCAAATGGAGTTTTATTGATGAACAAATTTGTTTATGGCTAGAAAAAAAAGTTGCCTTTTGACTGAAAATATTCCCGTACGGGTAAATAGAAAATTTATTTGTTTATTCTTTGCGTTAATTTCAGAAATACGAGGAAATTCGACCAAGATGCAGGGTGTGTAACTTGACGTTTGTCAGCCATAAATACTACCAGAGACATCTGCAGCAGCCCACTCATGCTGTGGTGAGTACAAAGTGTCAACTTCTTGGTTTTGTCTTTAACCCTTTAGAGACCATAGCGGCCGCAAGCGGCTTATACCAAAACACCCATAGCGGCCGCAAACAGCCGCAAAGTTTAACCTACTTCTAAAGAGGTCAAAGTAAAGGTCATGGCCACATATGAAATTTTCCGATGTAGTAAGTTGACATAGTATCCCAATTTCTAAAACAAGAAACTAACTTTTCTCTTTCATTTTATTCATGTTGACATTTTTACTGACAAAATTTCAATAAAGAAACTAATGATATTAGCAATGTCTGGGAGTTTTTTGATACGGAAATGAATGGTCTCTAAAGGGTTAATCGATCTTGATTGTGTTCTCCACTTGCAACATGAAAGGAAACAAGAGCCATGATCTTGATGGAATGGCGCTATAGAAATCCTGTTGTTATTATTATTATTATCAAAATCAAATTTGTAGGTGAGAAAATGGTTCAAAGGGAGGGTGTATCTTTGGTAATCACTCTTAAAATTAGTGAAAATAGAAACTTACTTGGTTACAAGTACAGCAGCTTTCGATTGTATAAAGCATTTTGGAAATCATTTCTCTTCGATGTAATGTGGTTTACGGAAAAAGATATCCGGTTTTATGCCCCAAAATTTGAATCTGAGAAGCATTTCTGTCAGATTGGGTTTTCCTATTAGGGATTATTCTTCCTGCGTGGACATATTTGCTCCGGTTTTTCGGCGATATCTCAAAAACGTAACCACCTTTTGAAGTGAAATTTTCACCAGTTAGTTTTATTGTATATATCTACATTTATTTTAGGATTAAAACAATCGAGTGGTTCCAAAAACTAAAGGTTACTTTGTCTTTAATAAACTCTTTTTTCCCCTTATTGCCACCCAGGCTGCAAAAAATGCTACTGGTTCTGTGAATGACAAGGATGGGCCGAAGGAATCCGAGCAAATGAGTGATGATGGTTATGAAGAAAAGGGGAAAAAGGAACAGTCACAGCATAAAACCAAAATGACAGGTATGTACATGTAGTAGGGGTAATCTAATGCTGGTCATCACGAAGAGTGAAATTTCTCGAGTATGCTGAATATTTCTGCATCCCAAAATGTAAGCAAGTTTGGTACAGTTTGGATACATCTTTGTTATTACCTAATTTTAAGTTGAATCTTGGACTTCTTACTGTAAATTTGTAAAAAATTGCAATATGTGTGAAGTTTGATAATATAATTTGTTTTTACATTTAAACTGATGTGTATTAAGCACTCAGTACTTTGCCCTGAACTCTGTGAAAAACATCCACAGGCAAGTCACTCGGGTGGGATTCGAACCCACAACCTGTGCATTGCTAGAGCAGTTGTCTTGCCACTAGACCTAGAGGCAGTTTGAATCCTATGTGTTAGCAGCGGGCACCGCAACAATTTAATAGATGTTAATTTTGCATCAGGGATAATGAATATAGTTTGTTTTTACCCTTACACCGATGTGTATTAAAGGGTGTGTACAACATTGGTAATTGCCAAAGACCTGTATCCACACTTGATGTGACCCAACATATACATGAAATAACAAACCTGTGAAAGTTTAAGCTCAATCGGTCTTCGGAGTCATGAGAAAACAGTGAAAAACACCACTATATGTTTTAACTTTTTTTCAAACATCAGATTTTATCCTGCGGATAAATACTATTGTTTTACTCTTTTGTTAAACACTATGGCATTTCAAGCAAAACTATTTCAAGGGAAGTTTTCCACCATGACCATCTTTATACCATGTAAGTTATGTGCAAATCTGTGAACATTTATTATTTCAATCTTGCCAATGTTGTACACACCCTTTAAGCACTGTGTACTGAGTACTTGCCAGAGTTCCGTAAAAAAACAAATCCACAACACACAAGTTTACTAATGTTATGTTGACTTGGTTTTCAGGACCAGAGTTTGTCATCCCAATCTCTGGCTTCTTCTGCAAGCTTTGCTCCAAATTCTACAACAAAGAGAAGGCAGCTAAGGAGTATCATTGTTCTACTTCCCTCCATGATCAGAAAGTCAAGGTGCATAAAGGTTGCCTTCTCTGACAATAATATATCGTAGTCATCGCTTTTACTTTAAATGCTTCACAAAGGGATACAGTGTAGCTGTTGTTTGTTACCAACAATAATGTTATTAACAACAATAATAATAATAATAATAAAGTGCATTTATAAAATAGCCTTATGTAAAATACCCTAAACCGCTCCAATAAAAACTATAAAACCTAGGCAAGGAAATACTTTAAAATTCAACAAATTTAAGATTGGGAAAAAAACTTAAAGTGTACAGGTAGCAGCCAGCAATTAAACACAGATGCAAACTAAACTAAAAGTAGGTTAAAAAGTAAGAAGAAAACAAATTATCTAAAAAAAAGCCAAAACAAAATGTGGGAAAAGAAAGGAGCTGTGTCAAGATGATCAAAGCAGGCATGTGACTGTACATGGAATTGAGAACTCTCACCAAATTACTGCACACACACACACTCTCCATTGGTATGATACAGAGGGCAGTAAGCAGGTGAGAGTTCATAATTCCATGTACAGCCACAGGCCTGCTTTGATCATGACGACACAGCTCCTTTAACAAAAGCATCATAATTGGGAGAGGGAGTTTCAAGTTTGCTGTCCTTTAAAGGCACTGGACACGTTTGGTAATTGTCAAAGACCAGTATTCTCACTTGGTGTATCCCAACATATGCATAAAATAACAAGCCTGTGAAAATTTGGGCTCAATTGGTCATTGAAGTTGCAAGAAACTAATGAAAGAAAAAACACCTTTGTTGCACAAATTTGTGTGCTTTCAGATAGGAATAAAAGGCTTCAGGCCTGAAGTCTTTTTCAGATTTGAATATTTTAGTGAGAAATTACCTCTTTCTCAAAAACTACGTTACTTCAGAGGGAGTCGTTTCTCACAATGTTTTATACTATCAACAGCTCTCCATTGCTCGTTACCAAGTAAGTTTTTATGCTAATATATATTTTGAGTAATTACCAAACGTGTCCAGTGCCTTTAAAACCTCAGAAAACAAAATTAATCAAAAAGAGTAACTTCATTAGTGCATTGATTTTGTTGTTGTTAGATTACCTACATGGTGTGTTAGTTGAAAACTAGTACATCAATCTTCTATCATACAGAGCCTGAAATCTCTTAGATGTTAATATAATATAGTATAGTCTTGTTTATCGTGCTCAAGGCGCTTGAACAAATTGAAACATTTTAAGACAGGTCTTTTACATTTTAGAATTATGAGACCAATTTATGTATCACTTTACAAGGGTTTGCAAGGTGCTGCGGTGCATTCAGCAGCCACTGCAAACACCGGGGCGAACCCCTTCTCTTTTCGATAAGTGTAACTGGGTTCTTTTATGTGCATTACACAACACTCGGAACTCCTGGCTTTACGTCCCATCCGGAGGGCGAAGCAATAATAGTTAAGTGCCTTGCTTAAGGACAAAAGTGTCACGACCAGGACTCGAACCCACACTCTGCTGATCAGAAACACCAGAGCTTGAGTCCGGTGCTCTTAACCACTCAGCCACCATACATAGTCAGTGTTAAAAAACTATCTTTTTAACTATTATTTTAATATATTCTTTGCAGCAATACTACACAAGTCGCATTAAGTCATCAGTTGCTAGTCTTAAGGCAAGTCCAGGAATACTAGTCAATGAAGCAAAACCATCACCGATGACAACAATCAAGAAAGAAGATTCTTCCCAGAAAGAGGCAAGGAATATCAAGAAGTCGCCCACACTGGAAGAGATTTTGCCCAAGCAATCCACGCCAAAACTTGTCCTATCTATTCCCAAGATGTCTTCATCTAAAATTGAAGCCCTTAAAACAACTAATTCCCAGCCGTCAAAAAAACCCAAAGTCATACCATCCCATCATGCCACACCGGAAAGTGTTGCACCAACAAGTACCCCACTTGAAAGTACTACACCCAAGCAAGTCTCACCCAAGACGACAATGAGTGAATCAACATCAGAAACTGGCAGAAATATTTTTTCAACCGCATTTCCAACGGCTAGCTCAAGTGTGACAACTACATCATCTAGACGTTCATCAGGCCATGATGAAGAGTTCCTTCGATCTAAAGTATCCGACTCAGAAGAAAACTCAGCTGTGCAAGATGACATCGCAACCTCTTCGGAAATTGAAGAGTCGGACATCCAGCGAAACCAGGAGCAAACACTAGATTCATGTGAGATTGAGATTGGAACAGATGATGGCGAGGAGGTAGATTGGTTTGCCGAGATGCCTGATTTTGATAATATGATTTCCATTGATGAAGTCGGGGAATCAGACGATGAGGGAGAAGCTACTGAAATCGAAGGGGAATGGGAAGTTGTTTCGGAAACTGAAGAAGACTGAATGGTGGAGATAAAAACGCTGTCAGAGTAGCCCTCTCATTATGAAGCATGTTTTGTAAACTTTCACATAACTATTCAGGAACATTTTGATATTTTATTGAGATGGAGAATATTTCTGAAATACTACATGTAACTTGAGAGCGTTGGTCATGTTCATCACAATTATGTTTACCAGCTGGTTATTTTATTACGAAAGCTTACATGTAGATCAAATTTTGTATGTGATTACCTTTGTAAGGATTTGCCTTGCCCCGTTACACTTTGTGAATGATACTCATTTGCATAACTTTCAAAGATAAGTAGTTTCCTTGAGATGTTCGTACGGAATCACAAATAATTGATTCCCCTTTTATGGGTTAGTGTTTACTGTTCAGTAAGTTTTTTATTTTGTTTGAAAAGGGTGAAATGTTTACTAATCAGTGTTTGAAGGGTGTGCATAACATTGATTAGAGTATAAATGTTCACAGATGTGCACACAAATTATGTGGTATAAAGATGGTCATGGGGGGAAACTCCCTTTGAAATATGTATGCTTGAAATGCATACTTAGTTTTTGAAAAAATTAGTTTTGAACAATTAGTTTTGATCTTGCCAGGCCCGAAACTCAATGTTAGAGAACATTGTAAACATTTCAGTTTTTTCAACTGTTTTCTTGTGACTCATATGACTGATTGCACTTAAACATCAAGTGTGGATACTGGTCTTTGACAATTACTGATGTTACACACTGGCCTGTAACCAGAACTTGTGTTTTTTTGTGTGGTTTTTTTTGGGGGGGGGGGGGGGGGGGCGAATATGAAAGAAAACAATTGTTGCTGGGGTAGTTGTAATTTTTTAGAAAATGAAGGCCAAATTCAAGCCATTTGGTCCAATTTTGGCACTTATTTGTTGTGTGCGCAACACTAAAAAAAAAAAAAATAATCTACCCCCCGCCCTCGGATTTTGGGGAACTTCTTGTTGATTTTTGGGGGGAAAACGCCCCCATCCTAGTTAAGGTTAGGGGCCTGGTTTGTTTTGTTTTGTTTTGGAGTTTCAAAATGATTGTTTGACACAGCTGTAAATCATGCATTTAGTTAAAAGTAGTTACAATTTTGTATTTAAACATTTTTAAAATTGTTAATTTTGAAAGCATTGCAATAAAATTGCAGTTGTAATTTACATAGAAGTTTTAAATAGTTTACATTTTTTGTTCTGAATAGTGTTTTATGATGAACATGTTGCCCATGTTGCCCAATAAACAGATTATATTTCTAAATAGTATCAGAGTACAAAGCCATCAGGGTTAACGACTTGATGAGTGATTCAGGTAAGGCACAATATTCGATAAAGGAAATGGATTAATTCATTTTAACCTTATGTTGAATGATTACCAAGGATGTATTATGAAGTACCCATAATTTATGTTTCAATTACAACCAGTGCTGTGCATTTCCCATTAACCCTCTTGCTGTCTGACCATTCAATACCATTCACTGTGGTTTTGAATGATAGATAAGCTATGCCAGCCTTGCAATATGATACCATGAGGGAATGCATGTACACAGTACACAGTTAGTTCTGTGCACAGTTGTGCCACCATACACAACTTTGGCAGTTGAATGGTTGGTCAACTCACTTGAAAATGTTGCGAACAGTAGGAGGGTTAAAATTACATGGTTATTTCTTGTTTATCCTGGGTAACCGTTTCAGTAAGATAAAAAACCTAACTGATCTCCCATGGATCCCAGCTGACATAACAAGTTACGCACAGAAATGCAGCAGAGAAAAACCAACCTAGTACTCATAAAAACTACAGAAAAGCAATTAAAAAAATATGAGGAATTACAAGTTATAGGGAGGAAAAAAAGGAACATTTCAAAAAACTAATTTGAATAACAAGAAAACCACAATAGATAAATGTAAGTGGCAATGGGATTAACTGATTTAAAAACTGATCTAGATGTGTTGACTGTGGAGATTTCCGATTTCATCGTTGATTGACCCCTTGTCTGCCACGCCTACCATTGTGGGAGTCAACGGTAAATTTGTAAACGCTTCACCTAAAATGCACACTTACACTGTTATAGCACAGTGTGGTGATGACATCATGTGTATTTGGCCAATAGACAGATCCAATTTCGAATAAAAACATCTGCATTTCATTACGAAAAAAAAGTAAATAATTCCAATTGAGACATTTTAATTTCCGTTGGCGTTTTTTTTATTCAAGCAAAATACAAGGCATTTTTTTATTCAAACAAAGTACTAGGAAGACTTAGTTATGCAACATGGAAGAGTTATTGGAATATTTTTTTTATGCCAAAGAGCGAAAGTTGAGATGTTACAAGCAATATAAACAACACTTAATTGATTACCAATGCACATGATAATAGGCTGGTGGATATTGCTTACTCAGGTATCACAGTGAAGATTAGAAAATAATTGGCTTGATTTTATAAAACAAACCTTTGTAACAACTATATTTATCATTTAATTTCTCCATTATTAGAAGCCAAGTGAATCTATGTATTTACAAGAACCAAAGTGTTATTTTGAAATTCTATGTAAGGCAAACATCTATATAACACAAAATAATTTCCTTCACTGAAAAAGTATTACATTTAGAAACCCAAAATAAATTAACTAAAACGTTTGACACAATCAATCGGGCATGTACATTTTCAGCTGAATTTCTTTGTTGAAAAAATTTAATGTATTTCCATTGAAAACTGAAAAATGCTGCACAAAGTTTTGTTTCTTTGCTTATCTCCTCATTTTGGCAATTACTTCTGAACGAGTACTTTTCCAGACTAAAATTTGATTTACAAAAGGCGCAGCCGACCATGTACATAGGAAAGACAAGAGACATTTGATGTAAAATATAACGTTTTTTGCTAGCTGTACATTGTATTATATATAATTTGGCTATAAAAAATAAAACTAAATGCATATATTACATGACCGGCCTACTGTTGTACTCATTACAAAAAGATCTCCAGTTCAAGCTGATAAACACAAACCATTTTAACGTCATAAGTTTATGAAGCATAAAGGGAAAGGCATACACAGAATGCATTTTCAGAGCTTTAATTAATGCTCACTTTGAGCTAGGCAGAATGCTGCATACAACTGCAACAAATACTTAGTATTTCAGTCATCTATGGACAACTGGGTTTCACCTGTCTGCCCCCCCCCCCCTCTACGAGTCTTTCTGGCTTTCTCTTCTTTTTACTTTCTGGCGATCCTCTGAAGAAGGACCAGGGCAACAGAGGCCATTGCCTTCGTGCTGTGGCCTCTCGGTATTTATGTGTAAACTTAACTTCATTGCAAACACAGCAAGAAAATTAGCAATATTTAGCACTGCCTTCCGACTTCCCCTGCTTATTTCAGTCTATAAAAACAAATAAACTTTGAGCAAGTTCGAGTGTGCACATTTAGTCGACCTGTGATTGACTAGTGACGTACATGCGCAGTGATGTACTCACTCAAACAACTCTTTTGGAAGTCTAGTCAACCATCGGCATGGTATTCAACATTTCCATTGCCTTCCGCCCTTTTGCTATTTTGTAACTGGTTCCCTTCTGCACTTTACACATGTAAGCATAAAACAAGGCTATCGGGACCACATAAGAAACCATAGTCCTAAGGCTGGTTCCAAATGGTCGACCACAATAGTCAACCAATGGTCGACCAGCCTAAAGTTGACCTTTAGTTAACCATGGTGCGCACTCGAACTTGCTCATAATTGTTGTTCTGATGACGATAGCGTCATTACCATAGCAACACAATAAACAATTTGCCTTTTTTGTTCAAGCTTACTTTCCACTCTCCTCTTTTTATGCATAGACTTCTAGGTAGCTGGAAATACGTCCTCTGCACAAGGGACATTTCTTTGAACCACTAGTTGTTATCTCATTCACACAATCTTGACAAACGCACAGATGCTTACAAGGAAAAATTAACGTGTTCTTAGTTTTGTCTTGGCAAACAACACACAACAGTCGATCACGTTCCTCTTCAAGCTGTCGAACAAGTCTTGCTGCATCAGTTTGATTTTTTTGTAAATTCTTCCTTGATGAGTGAGACGGTTGGGTTGTTCGTGTCCGAGAATGTTCCCCAGAAGAACTCGGATGATGTTCCTCATTTTGGGTTTGGGTATTTACTCGAGATGGCCGTGAAGAACGTTGTGGTCTATTCCTACCATTATTCATGAGTGAATCATCACTCTCCGCATCTGAAACATTCCCCTCCTGGGCAAACCTTTCAGGTCTGACCAGTGGTTCTCGATTATGCTGCACGTCTCGTCTAGTGCCAAATAATAAACTACTGCGAAAAAAGTTCATCAAACTGTTTGCAGAGTTCATTGCATTGCTGTACATTAAATAACCTTTCAAGAAAACACTGACAAGAAGAATAACCACTGCTGTTATAGCTACCATGTATGATACCAACTCAAGGAAGTTAAACAATATATCAGAAAATGAACCAAATGCAATGAACATTTCTTTACAAAGATGCTCATAAACTTTGGTGACATAGTTCACTATGAATGTTGCCGAGTTTTCAAAATAGTCTGAATTTTTCAAAGCATCTACACAGTCAAAAATTGCACCCTTGACAGAAGCTAGTAGCATGCTTATCCCACTCAACAAATAAGAAACCGATTGAGTCAAAGCAACAACCAAGGTCTGAACATATGTCAGCAATAGTGTTCTTTTTGTTTCAAGGAAATCATTCAAAACTACTCCTCCAGTTTTTAAATAATCGAAAATGACCGATGACGTTTCAAGAAGCCCTCTTGCTGAATTTAAAAAGTAATTGTAACAGCAAGTTATTGAAGTAGCCAACTCAACAATGCCATTTGATAGACTAATGAATAACAACGGTACACTAAGAAGTGCTTGAGCGATGTACACTGGGACTTGAATGATGATCTTTGCAAGGAATATTATAGAGCTCAAAGCCATCATAAGGTATTCTTTTGAATCCATCAAAGTGAATAAAATGTACTCCACCATAGATGCTAGTCCATAAATCAGAAGGTAACATACTTTTGCAGAATACACTATGCAGGTATAAATGGTAGCAAACACTGCAGATATCAGCTCATAGTTTGTTTCGAAGACGTATTTGATGAAATACACAGGTTGGCTGCAATACCACAGGAAACTGCTGACACAGTGAATAATTGTTGAAATAATAGCCATCATATTGAGTAGGTTTTGATCATTTGGTGGTCCGTCTTGGAAAAGTTTCAGTTTAACAGTATGTGAGACTGTTAAGGTTCAGTTAATTGCTGAGGATACAACGAGAGATAGAGGACCTAGCTCCTTGAAACAATCTCCACTTCAACTGCCAAGACTCTCATATTTCTCACCTGTATTTTCTTCACATCATCACTTTTAGAAATCTGTTTAATAAAAGAACAAATATAGAGTAAACATTAAATGACATTGATAAAATGATGGCCATATATGACTATCAGGTTCAGAATACCCACAAACCTCAGTTGGAGGGGGTTCATGGGCGATCTGCCAGATTTTGTAGTATAGTGTAGTACTTTAGTAGTACTACTACTGGTACTACTACTACTAGAGTAGAGTAGGAAACAAGTCAACTCGCCCCCAGCAAAGTCGCCTCCTGACAAAGTTGCCCCCTCCATTATTTGCAACTTTATTGGGGTGATAGGATGGTTATTTCATGGAGGTTACTTTATTTACTTGTTTTTCAAGTGAACTTGAAGTAATAATTAATTAAATTTTCAACTGTTGTACTTTATTTGTTTAATATTCGCTTGTAGAATAGTTGTTAAATTGTCTTAAATTTCTAGAATAGTAGTCTAGTAGTAGTAGTCCGATCCCAACCGAACTTAGAAGATGACAACAAACAAAGGAGTACAGCTCCCACCACAGACCACTCCCATCCAGGCACCACCCCAGTTTGAGTTACTGCAGACATGGCATAGTGCAAACAAAGAACGTTACTACATGTACTACTAGTGTTACAACTTTCATTTCTTCCAAGATGGAACAAACCACCACATGTCAATCGTAAAGGAAAGCCCCCCGAATAACTAATTCTAAGGAAAAACTTCAGCAGTGGGAACATCATCTGGGAGGGGGGGGGTGGGGTTCCACTTTATTTTTGTAAAATAAAAAATGTAATTCATTCTGCGGAAAAATGTAATACACGACTTCTATTTTTTCACTTAGTTACCAAAATCAATATCTCATTTGAGTATTTTCATTATGAATGAAAGAGTGGCAGTTGGATACGGAAATTTCACCAATAATATTTCACAAAATACTTACAAAATGATAGAAATTCGAGCCGCGGCTGGTTGACTTCAGCCTCCTGCTAGACTTGTTGACAAGTCGTTAATGATGGTCGCGGTGAGTCGAGTCGCATCTGGTGCTGTCGCGTAAAAGAATGCTCTCGCGAGATCACTGCTCTCACGCGAACTTACTGGCTGCCGACTCGGTAAATGCGACCAGTCGTGAGAGCAATAATCTCGCACAGAGCAGCCCTCTCGCGGGATATTGCGAGAAAGCCGTTCCGCTATCACCGCGACAGACATTTAACGACTTGTCCACAAGTCTAGCCTCCTGCCCATCCGTCGTGAGTTGATATAGTGTGTAATCCGGTGGTAGTAGAGGGGGGCAGGGTTGTGGTAGACTTGGTTCCAAGTCTGTGATCGTGGTTTTTAATCGTCCTGATAACCGATACATTATTGCCTGAAACAGCGCCCTCTTGAACCTTCGATCAAGATTGCGAGTTAGAGCGCGTCGTGATAGCCAATCTATCCGCGGGGGAATTTTGCGTGGCTGATGCAGAGAAATAACCACAATCTCAGACTTGAAATCAAGTCTAGGGTTGTGGGATATAAGGTACTCATATTAAACAGAATATCTGGGAATGAGTTTGATAAACTTGAGAATAGTATGGTCTCTTGATTGTTTTCCTTACTAAGCCTTAGGAAAGCACTGTGTTATAAAATAGTCAGTTTCCGACGCGGAGTCTTAATTATTTTTCAAAAACTTTATCTAAAAACAGTGGAACAAAACTTAATTAATGTTTATTTTACACTTGGTTTAAACATGGTTTAAATACACAAAATCTGCACACAATTTCAGTCAAACGATAGTTGATTTGCTCAACAAATCAACATACACTACAGCTACACGTGATCACTATTTTGACGCCATCATTGGTGACGTCATACATACGGCGTTTAGGCGTTCTCTGTGCTGCCTTTCTGTTAACGAAACAGTGTGATTGATTTCTCTCGGCAGTTGAAGGTAAGCATCCATAGGAATCCTTTTTGTTGTTTGTACTATTTCAATCAAAATTACATACAGTTTTCTATTGAACATCTAGGGTCATTTAAGGAATGTTTGTATTTTCGAGCTGTTTTCCGTTTGGGAATATTGGACAGTTTTTGTGCAGTGGTTTTGTTGGTTTTTGTCACGTATGTATGCATCATAGCCTTTTGTCTACCAACTTTAATTTACTGAAATTAACCATATACCGTAACATTAATGACTTAAGTGGCACCCTAATGGGAAAAATGAGATAATGTCTGATGTAATGAACGTATGCCCTTCTCCTTTCTCTTACATTTGTTGCGTTCCCATTAAATTCTGTCTTTTTTTAATCGCATCCATCCATTATCCATCAATCATCGTCGTGCGTGAATGGAAAAAAATAATGCAAAAAGCGCCCTCTTTGTTCAGTTGTTAAACATTGAGTGTGAAAAAAACTAACCCCATAAATTATGTTTGATTGCTTGACTCCCTCCGCTCCTTGCCCAAATAGTATCGGCAAGTGTGATGACTTTTTGTATAGATTAGAAACTAAAAAAAAAATTACTGAAATTTTTCACCCAGTTGTCAATCAATTATTGTTGCCTCATTAGTCGTTGACATTGATTGTGAAGGGCACATAAAAATGATTAATGTTCTGCGAGCTAAGGATAAAAAAACCTTCGAAAATTGTGCTAATCAACTTCAAGGTACTCCATTTGGTGCATTGTTATCCTACTTGATTTTAATTTTTGGGGGGCCCAGGAAAACTTTTTAACGTCATTGGATAGTGTCTGGGGGTATCTAGGGTAGGTAAAACCACAAAATTTTAGATTACATGTGATGGACCTGTGACCAGTCTAGTTGGAAAGGTCTCTTCGAATCGTTCATTTTGACACCAAGTTTGTAGGGATTGGTCGATGGGATGCCGAGTTACGTCAGGTCAAAGGTCATTTTGGGGGGTTAATATTTCCATACAAATAAAGTGTGACCCCCAGTGTATTAAAATGCACTATACAATGTGTACAGGTCAGGTGTATTTTGGGTATGTTTACAGGAAATCAAATTGGAACCTAAAGTAAATAATACAATGAGAAAAGTTCAACCTATGATAAGAACAAGAGCAAAAACTTGACCTTTCTCAGACTCAAGGTCAATGATATAAGGTCAAACACTTGACCTTTATATGTCCAAAGGTCAACTAATTAAAGGTCAAAGAGTCTGGAATGAGCGGAAAAGAAATGAGGCCAAACATTATTTTTTCTCTTTAGTGTACGTAGGCTTCTTTGCATTCAGATGTGATATGTTCATAACTTTATACTTTTAAATAATTTGCATATGTTGTAGTATAAACCAAGCTTAAAAACTGAATACATTTTAAACAGGTGTGTATCCAAATGTTTAATTTATGGGGAAAAAAATAAATAAAAAAAAATGCTATTTAAATCATGTTGTCTCTTCTTTTGTTTGCTTTGATTAACCATATTCAAAGTTATAATGACAAAATCCTGAAAACTATCGATTATATTTTAATTATAAGGATACCTTTTGGGGGCTTTTAAACTTAGAAAATTAATTATTAGCCAACTCAATGTTTTACTTTTATTACTTTAAGTTTATTATTAATTATTATCCTAGTCCGTTATAATAATACCGGCTACCAGTTAATTCCTGCACAATTCTAAAAGCCATACCCATAACACAAGAGTAACGCCATTGGTGAGTGCTGTCGGGAACCAGCGCAACCAGTTGTGCGTCAACGTTTATAACCACTGATACGTCGCGGCAAACCGACTCTTCGGATTGCTTCGGTCCCCGGTAGCCCATACTGAACAAGTTCGCGCAGGAATGCGAAACAGTCTGAACAGTTTATTTTAAAAATGACTTGTTGGTTGAATCCTTAAGAAAATTCTATTAAGACAGCATTAAACTGCACAAAATCAGTAATTAACTATGCTCACCTCCGGTATCTGCTAAAACAATGGACTTTTCAAGGTTTTCTGATGAAAGATTTCGACAGTTTTACTTCTAAATGTTAAGTCAATCACGATATCAATAGAGAGAGCACATCGCCATCTTTAAATTAGATCCGGTAAGTTTTATGAATGAACCGATTGACAGTGTCTGAAACTAATATCAATCCGCCCATACGTCATGCGATTTTACAATGCACGAGTCGATGGGTCACGAGATCTCATTCACAAAAAACGTTAACGGACAAACAGCGCCCTCTAGCGGTTGTGGTGCTCGCTATCTAGGGTCCTACTAAATACCGTCAACACGCACGGTACCGTCAACATGCCGTCAACACCTCCAATGAACATTTTAAATTGACAAGAGGCATAGAACTGTAAAGTATGGGCTAAAAGAGAATATACATTGGTTTGAGGTTACATTTCTTTTATGAAAATTGGGTTTATTTCACGCGAAAAAAATTATCTCTAAGCAGCATAGCCGTTGGCCGCCATCTTGCCTTCTCACGGAGGTTGGACTGTACCATTCATGTATGGGTGTGCAGGTAATGCAATTATCATGCCAACAGAGGGCGCATTGCTGCAGCTGATGGCTGGGTGGTAACGACCGCCCTCTATTGGTGTATTGTGTAATATTATCGCCCCTTTAGCGTAATGGTATGGTCCAAGCTACGTGAGAAGGCAAGATGGCGGCCAACGGCTATGCTGCTTAGAGATAAAACATTTTGCGTGAAATAAACCCAATTTTCATGAAAGAAATGTAACCTCAAACCAATGTAAATTCTCTTTTAGCCCATACTTTACAGTTCTTTACACATAAATTTTTACAAATTTTTAAATAACAAATTTGATTGCCTTTCAATTAATTGTTTTTCTTCATTCGCTGAAAATAAAGAAGGGGAGCGCTTCTGCTGTGCCCACCTCTAATTCAAAACCTTACTTTGGCTTTTAACATGGAATCAAGATTTAATGGGTGATTCATGGTAGGCTAAACTGTATTTCAAATACGAAGCTTAAATTGTTGTTATTTTCTAAACAGATATTTTAGTGACACAAAATGGCTGATAATGATGTTGATCAAGAGCTTTTGGATTACGAGGAAGAGGAACATGACACCACTCAGGAGGCTGCAGGTGACGCTCCCGCACAAGTAGCCAAGAAGGAAGTGAAAGGAACCTACGTGTCTATTCACAGCTCCGGATTCAGAGATTTCTTGTTGAAGCCAGAGTTGCTGCGGGCGATAGTTGACTGTGGTTTTGAACATCCATCTGAAGGTAAGAAATGTTGTATTGCCTGTAAAAGGGAAATTGACTTTCTTGATACAATTGCTGCTGCACTGATTTCTGTAGTTTTATATGTTACAGAATTTTTAAGCGTTACATGTCTCTGTGTTTTATGTTGTATTAAACCATTTTTGAGAACAGAAAATGGAAAGGCTTTGTTGATTGTGATTGACAGAATATTTAGGAAGTATAAATCAGAATAAATTTACTTATGTTCATTCTCAGACTTCATTTAAAAAATACCCCAGATACAATTAGATTATTCATATTTCAACGAATCTTGACTTGATTATTCTGATGTTTAAATATACACTAATATTTTTCCCATAGTTCAACATGAGTGCATTCCCCAAGCCATCCTTGGTATGGATGTCCTTTGTCAGGCAAAAAGTGGTATGGGAAAGACGGCAGTCTTTGTTTTGTCAACTCTTCAACAACTTGAGCCAGTAGAAGGACAGGTATGTAAAATGATCAGAAATTATTAAATGATTGCTACTCATAGCTTGTAAATGTTATTCATTGTGTTTTTTGTGAACAAAGAATGAGTTGGCATCACTAAACTAAAGACAATCTGACTTTGAAAGTGCCAGGATTTGAGTATATTAATGTACTTAAATTTTGGTGTTGTGAAAATTGTGTTGAGGTCATTGTGTTGAAGTAAACTATTTTTTAATTCTTCAGCAGCTTTAATATTTATGAATTATATGAGTGCTCACCAGCATTTCAAACAAGGTTTGCCCTTCACTTTTTCAGTGACTAGCCAGCAGGACCAGATTTTCATTTCACTGGTCTGTCAGCTTTTTCCTTAGTTTATAATTCATTCAATAATTGCTGAACTATCCAGCCTGACAACCTACAGTGTATTTTGACCAGCAGACCGCTGTTAAGGATGATTCAAGTTTACATATCTCTAAGATTATACTTCTTATTATCAATTATTTAGATCGGTGTTCTGGTCATGTGCCACACTCGTGAGCTGGCCTACCAGATCAAGAAAGAGTACGACCGCTTCTCAAAGTACATGCCAACCATGAAGGAGAAAGTAGCGGTGTTCTTTGGCGGTCTCAACATCCAGAAAGACATACAGAAGCTGAAGACGGATCCCCCTCACATCGTAGTTGGTACACCAGGACGTCTGTTGGCTCTCGTCCGTAACAAGTCTCTCAACCTGAAGAATGTCAAGCATTTCATCCTTGATGAATGTGACAAGATGCTGGAACAGCTAGGTAAACATTTCAGAAATTTCACAGAACTTAAAGTAGGAGGTTGAAGATTGAAACCCTTTTTGTAGAAATAAAAGTGAATGTGTGTGTTTTTTAGATTCATAAAGAGATGTAAGTAACACATAAGTGAAGATATCAAAGAAACCTTGGCATAAAAAAGTTGACGTATTCCCTGAGCTACACCACCCATTTATGAAGAATTGTGATGGAATATGCTCACATTCATGTGATGATTTGATTTTGTTTCCTCCACAGACATGAGAAAAGATGTCCAAGAAATCTTTCGTGCTACCCCCCATGAGAAACAAGTCATGATGTTCAGCGCCACACTCAGCAAGGAAATCCGACCAGTCTGCAAGAAATTCATGCAAGACGTAAATATAACCACCCTCTCTTGTCGGGCCTTCGGGCATCGTCGCTGCACAGTCGATCATTTGTTCCAGCACTTAAATGCCGCAATCCTAGGTTCTTGAATGGCTGCCATGGTCATCTGGCTCGGCTAGGTCGTAGGACTTATCATCAGGCAAGATCAACAGTGCTCCAAAGGAGGCTGCAACAAGTTGCAGACAAGTGAGAAATGAAAAGCCTGAGGCAGGTTGGCAATTGGCAATAAAGTATGGACAACCAAGTGCATGAGGGTACCGTCCGTCAGGCTGGATTGGACCGTCAATCAAATAAGCAATAAATCAGGATGACTGCGCTTCAACAACATCAATTTATTAAATTAATTCCCCCTTGCCTAAATCAATCGGATCTTAGTTGTCTTTGGCAGGCACTTTCAAAACTAAAAACTGTCTCTTTTATTTTAGTTTTATTTAGTTATATATATATTTTTTTGGGCTCTTTTTCGCTCGTGGGAAATGCGGACTTGACTTTAGGTCAGGACCAAGGCGCCCATGAGTTCATCACTTCAACATCTTCAAGGGTTAGGTTTACGTCAATAGAGGTTTCTTGTGTTTGTTCATTCGTGGGAAATGCGGACTTGACTGTAGGTCAGGCCTAAGGCGCCCATGAGTTCGTCAGATTATTTGAGGTTAGGTTTTTAATTTTGTTCTCTGGTCAATCTTTTAACTCGTGGGAAATGCGGACTTGACTTTAGGTCAGGCCCAAGGCGCCCACGAGTCCTTCAGCACCATTTTTGTAGGATCTGATGTTATGTTCTTTTTGAAGTCATCAGTTGGTTCGATCTCCTGTTTCTAAGATTTTCTTCATGAGGAGCTTTGAAATACTTGGTGTTCTTAGAAACATTCATGTTGTCTGCAAATGATTGATGCTTAAATTGTGATTGCCATTTGTTTTATGGTTGCTTACTTCTTGGTTGTTCAGTGCTCTGTTCTGTTGAGGCACATGGAATCGGTTTAATGGATGATTATACAGAAAGTGTACAAAAAGGTGGACACCTTTTAAAACTCCCAAACAAGTGCCTGCCATAATGACCAATTGAGCTTCTCACTTTAAAATGAGAAGACAAAAAATTCACACATAAAGCGAAAGAAAAAATATCTTGTAAAACCTGCAGCTTCTTAATTTTAATCTGAAATTGGCGGCTTGATTCTCCATCAAAACTGATGTGAACCCCGTAAAATGGACTTGCAACAAAGAAAAGTTAAAATTGTCATCTGTGGCGCGGTTAGTGAGATAGACCTTCTTTTGAAGTGAGTTGTGACTATCAAATATCTTTGGTCTGCACATCAAGAACTCTTGAAGCATACTACGTACGCTATCATTCCCATGGAAGGTGTGAATCGCGGATTGCATAGCACGGACTCCTAGGAACCATTCATGGTAAGACTCTTGAATGAACTGGAATGTATCAAGATAGTGTCTACTGTAGTCAGCAGTGTTCGGATCCACCTGTTACTGAGATCATCCTTGCCTTGCCATTGCCTGTAACCTCATAGGTCTTCTGATCGCCCATCTCCTGAAGGTTTTGCCACCATTGATGTTGCCCAGCATTAGTGGATTGGGCCAGGTCTTGAAGGGGACCAGCCCAACTAATGTTTAATTAAGTTTTGTTTTCTGTAAAAGCTTCAATTTCACAACTTTTGCAAAAGATACTTTGGAGTTGGAACAAGTTCAAATTTGTTCTTGAACTTGCTGCTTGTGATGGCGAGACTAAGAAAGAAGAGTTGACATTCAATTGCAACCTTCAAAAACAATTCGATTCAAAATTTATGACAATTGTCATTTGCTTGTCAAATTCTTTATATGTACAATTGTACATTAGTCACATTTTGTATGTATATCTGTCAGTTTGTTTTAAAGACACCATGCCATATCAGATAACAATGTTAAGCTGGCCAGTGCTTGGAAAGTGCGGACCCCTCAGCCATTGTGCTGTAAGGCCTCAATGCGTCCAAGATCACTGCTCTGTTTATTAAGGGTAGTGGAATAATTATTCCCAGGATTTATGCTAGTTGTGTAATATTGTTTGTTAGTATTCTCAGGATCGATGAGCAGACCCCAAAAAACCTGAACATTCCAAGTGTCCTGTGAATGATGAAAGAACTGAATGTTTTAGTTAAAAGTACAATTTTTGAGTTGATTAGTTTTAAAGATAAGCACAAGCTTGGCGGATTAATTTCGAAATTTGTCTGACCAAAACAAACCCATATAAAAGTTTCAATTATTTGAAACCATCCACCCAAATGTCCCTGATGTGGCATCCCTTGTAAAAATGGAAGAGTTTCAAATACTTTGACATTGCAATTAACACCATGTCCGATTATTTTAGCCTATGGAAGTGTACGTTGATGATGAGACCAAGCTGACTCTCCATGGTCTGATGCAATACTACGTTAAACTGAAGGATAATGAGAAGAATCGTAAGCTGTTTGATCTCCTTGACGTGCTAGAGTTCAACCAGGTACAGTATTAAGAGATAATCCCTATTCTTTCATCCTAATATCGGGATTCAATCTCAGGAAGTGAAATTTTATGGCAATTCAGGATGTATGCTTAACTTGTTATACAGTACTATGGGAGCTGAAATTGTACATGAATGTAAACAAAACAACCCAAAACCTAAGGGCCCAATTTCATAGTACTTTTTACCGTGACATTTTACTCTTTAGTTGCCATTCTTTGCTTGCAGAGTTAGTGCAAAATGTCTGCACTAGCTGTGTAAGCAGGGACTGCTTAGTAAAGTGAAGTAAGCATGCGCAGGCAAAAATGACTTGCTAACAACCTGTCTGATTTGCTGACGGCAAACACAGGTTCAATATTCTTCCTACCTTAGTCTTATTTCTGATTTTTTACCCTTGAGGCAAAATCAGTTAAACTAATAGCCTGACAAGTCTCCTAAAGCTGACACCATGCACCATGTGTACATGTAGATCAGCCCTTGTACTTGATTAAATTGTTCTACTTTTTTTCCAAGGAGCGAAAATCATGCCTGCATACAGTGCCATGAAATTTAGCCCTGAAATTTAGCCCTGCTTTTTGACTGCTTTTTAAAAAAGTTTACAGTGTCAATCCTATTTGTCATGTCATAGTTGATTACCACGATGTTGATGTTGATCCGTTTTGGTATTTTAGGTTGTCATCTTTATCAGAAGTGTTCAACGCTGTGTTGCTCTGTGTGAACTCCTGGTTGAGCAGAACTTCCCAGCCATCAGTATCCATCGCTTAATGCCACAAACCACAAGGTCAGATACATTCTCCTTTAAAGTAGTAAACTCTCGTCAACTCGATGCATTGAAGGATTAGTAATAAAAACGCTTAAGCTCTACCCATTGATGATAAAGAAACTAGTATATCTTGTCAATTGAAGTAACAAATGTTTTAGTTTTTTCTCAAATTTATAATCTTGCCTTGCTTTTTCTATGGGTCTTCAACAGGGGTGGTTACCCATAAGTGCCAACGAAAAAAGAATGAGGTCGCTAAGTCAAGTGATAGGAGATTGAACTGCATCAGGTTTTTTTTCTTCTAAACACTATGCACTTTTAATCTGGTTTTCATTTCTGTAGATTGCAAAACTACAAGTTGTTCAAAAACTTTGAGAAGCGTATCTTGGTAGCTACAAACCTGTTTGGACGAGGTATGGACATAGAGAGGGTGAATATTGTGTTCAACTACGACATGCCGGAAAACTCGGACACCTACCTTCACAGGGTGAGAATTGATGGACTTAGAAAAACTTGTTATCTTTCTTTCAAAACTTTGGGGATGAAACATGGAATTTTTTATTATTATTTTTTGCGTGGGCAAAGGATAAGGGTGTTTGAGTGCAAAGCTGTTGCTGCTAGTCTTTCACATTTTAATTTTTTTCCCAGTAGATTTATCCATAATCAGAAATATTTCAACCTTTGAATATTTTACACATGTTTTTTTATTCACAGGATTGTGAGAAATCTATTTTGAACATAAATGTACGGTCAATTTGAGTTTTTCTAAATTTATTTTTAAAAGGTTGCCCGTGCTGGCCGCTTTGGCACCAAGGGATTAGCCATCACTTTTGTCTCTGATGAGAACGATGCTAAAATTCTCAACGATGTACAGGACAGATTTGAAGTCAACATCACAGAACTGCCTGAAGAGATTGACATGACCTCTTACAGTAAGTGCACTTTATTTTGATTTGGTTTTAAAATGAATTTAAGGAATCTTTGAGGGTAACCACTAACTGATAAATTATCTTTTCTTCAAGCAAACTTGAATTGTTGATTCTCATTGGTCGATCCATGGCAATAACAGTGTGATGTTAAACAAGATCTGTTTGATGCGTGTGAGTGCATTGTCACAGAATAGACCTTATGCATTGACGTCACCAAGCCGCCATCTTAGAGGTAAACTGATGATGAAACAATGGAAACGCGCTGATTTGTACGCGCGGCGCACAAGACTGGCCAATGAGCATCTTCCTTTTGACCTCTAGGTGAGGGCGCCCTACTCAAATGACGTCATATGCATAAGGTCTATATAATCTTGAGGTGAAATCTGGACTAGGCGAACTAGAGTGAAGTGGGAAAGCCAGATTTCACCAAGTGATTACATTCTGCCGCAATGCTGAAATGAAATGCATTTAATATTTGTTTTATATTACACACACATGTGTGCTTGTAAGAAGGGCAATAATATTTTGTATTCCAATTGTGCTCGTGTGAAAACTAAAAAATTAGGTCATTAAGGTAAAAGGTAAACTGCTGTATTCTGAACAAAGTAGCAGCTGTGGAAAAACAAAAATATTTTCTTTCACATTGTTGTTTTGGTCATCTTAAGATAATTTGTTTCTATTTTTGTCTTCAACAGTTGAACCCGACAGGTTTCAGTGATTTCAGAGAGCGAGGTGAACTTCATTCTTGCGTTGTTTTGAGACATCAACAAGAAGATGAGAAACCAGACAGGAGAGAGAACTTGTACAAGATTGAGTCCGTTCTAACAAGAGAGAACAAGCTTAGTTGGATTGGAATTTCATAACAATCATGGACTGATCAAGTGCCTCAATGGCTTCACACAGAGCTGCAAACTCTCCCTAATTCTGGAGAGAGTGCACAGAAAATTAACAAATCTGTCCCATGTTCTGATGATCAAATTTGACAATCTCCCCAATAGTGGAAACTTTTTCCCTATTATGTTGAATGTAATTCTAAATATTTCCCGATTGTTGTACAAAATCTCCCTGATTGCAAGATTCAAATGTTGGCAGCTCTGTTCTGAAAAGCTCTGAAAGAAATCTTGATTAATATCCAATGGCTTTCTGTACATAAAAGTACTACACTTGTTTCTACACTAAACATTTATTGTCATAAAGATTTAAACCGAAGATATTTTTTAAAGAAACAGAAAATTGTGAGAGAAAACAAAGCAACTCTGGTGGCACTTTGTGTCTGTGTCCGTTCTGTAAAGTTTTTGCAAGGACCATACTTTTTCATCAAGAATACCACCTGCTTTTTCTTACTTTTTTTTTTTTTGGGGGGGGAGGAGGGGTTGTTCCCTGATTCTGCAGAAAGTTCCCTCAAAATAAACCAATCTTTCCATGTTCTGATGGAACAAATTTGAAGAATCTTCCTGATTGTGGAAACCCTTTTCTTATTATGATGAATGTAGTTCTATGATTGCAAGACGCAGATGTTGGCAGCTCTGTGGGTGCAACTCTCGGCTATTATTTACAAATATAAAATTTCTCATTCATTTATGAGCCTAGCATTCAGGACTTAAAAGGCCATACTTACCTCAGAAACCTGAAAGTGTTAAAATTGTTGTACAAAAAATGAATAGTTAAACCCGAACAAAAGAAACAATTTAATGTTTCCATTGCTGGTGACGTTTTTAAGTTTTTAATTAATTCCAACTTAACTTGAGTTCTGTAAAAGAAAGTGTAAATATTGTTTTAACTAGACAGTTGTCTTCTTTAAAAACAAAATGTAATATGAACTGTAAAAAAATAGGTAGGTTAAGGTTACAGGTAGTCTTGGGTTTCGTGGCATTCCCCTTTTCTCTTTGTTTTTATTTTCTACTTTATTTTAGCTACATAAATTATTTTTAGTGAACAAGCTCCTTGTACATGTAGTTATTTTGATTGCATGACAATTATTTACTTAAAATTATTTGAAATGTTCGTCTTGGTCTAGTCCGAGGTGGCACATTACCCCCCTCTCTGTAGATTTGTATTGTTATTTTGATAGGTAATCATGCAGTTATTGTCTTATACATGTTCATTTAGTGAGGTTTGTGCAGTTCCTAAGAAAGAAATAAAGACGTCTGTTTTTTATCATGTGATGTAAAAATAAAAAAAAGTTTTTGTCTGCAATTGTTTGTTGTGATTAGTAAAGGTTATCACTATGTGAGAGTTTGGTATACAAAATTGAAATCTGATATCGTGAATTATTTTCACACAAGCTTAAGGAGTTTAAAGCAATATTTGCCAATCTTGTTTTGAATAAGTGTGGTTTCCAAAAGAACGGTATACATGTACATAACACTCTGTCTGTCGTCGGCAGACTGATTCCACTGGGCCTGGCAAAATATATGGAAGAGTGTGGTCTACATAATTATAGTGGATGTTCACTCGGGTGTGTCAGTTTGACTGGGGGTTGATGAAGAGGATAGGTCCTAAATGTATTTACTTCGGGTATAGAAAACCTGTTTGGGTGGGGTATGATCCAGATGTTTGTGTGATAAAGATATCTCTTCTCCAGTGGTTCGTGTTATTGCACTACCTCCCGGCAAAAACATCAAAATGAACGTCGCCAATCAAGACTACATCCACATACACTGCAGCGTTGCTGCTGTATAGACCATGTGACCTGTGACATCACATGTTTACAAAAGAGCCACAGAGCCTGGACTTCCTGCAGGCACAGTTTGTACGCAGCTCAATGGGAGAATACAATAAATCTTATGTTTTATGGAGATTGCACTGTCTGATTTTTCTCAACTTTTGATATGAAGAAAGGGGGGACATCTCAAAAGCTGTACAGCTGTTGCTTTTGTAAATTTTGGATTTATGTGAAAATTATGACACAAAATGTAAATTTTCCCATGGCCTGTGTAGTATCTTGCCTGTCTGGAAATGTATTAAAATGTACAAGGTCACCACTCTGTAAACAAAGGTAACATTGCTTCAAACTATGGCTATCTGTTTTTGATTTGAAGTTATGGCTTTCCATAGTTTTCCATCCTGGGTTGGCAAAAACTCGGGCTGACGTTGCAAAACCAAAGGTCTACTCTATGGATGGTTTTGTTGAGCTTTTGAACTGTCCCCGCGTCGCGAGAGCGAGAGAGTCGAATTAGATAATTTTCAACGTAGATGGCGCGTTGGTGGTTACATGTTTTTTGGCTTTAATTTGATTCTGCTAGTGCTAAGTAATCATGTAATAGCGAATCCCCCCTACCTTCCTTACCCTCGAGGCCTCCCCTGCAGTGCTTGGGCGCAGTGGACTTATACCTACCTGTGCTAAACAAATTAGCTCAAAAAACGACATAACAGTTGCACAAAGTTAGCGAATTTGTTCAATTCTAACTTACGGTATCTGCAGGTTAGATGCACTCCATCGGCAAGGTTGATCAGGTAAGACAAAAGAGTACGATTAGTATGATAAATACAGTCACATCAAGAGTTGGTGTGCAAAACTGTGCAATGCAAGGAAAGTGCAGTTCACTAGTCCCCCCGCTGTGCCGTGCCACCACTGCACTGTCCCTTGGCCGGCTGTGCAGTCCCGCTATATCGTCTCCAACTGATTTGCTTTTGTATACAGTATTGTATCCTCCCCTGTCCGGTTTTCGATGTAGTATGCCTTTTTCTTTGAATTGAAAAAAAATAAAAATATTCCATAATCAACTGATGCCCTAATTACCTTCCTTTGTTTATAAGAAATATGCAAACATATATTAAAACGTGATGGACATTGAAACTTTCACACCACGCACCGATCTTCGATGACTTCAATAGCGTCCCATTTGTTTTGAGTTTGACCTGTTTTCGATGCAAACAAGAAAGTATGGTGTCCGGGTGAAGCCATACGTGGAAGAAACATATGCAGTGACTACAAGTGTTCTGTGAGACTTAGTGTATGACTCTATAGCCAGCAGTTTTCTTCATTTTATTCAACATATTTTTTATTTAGTTCTAAAAATAACCATGGTATTTTTCAAAAACTAAAAAAAAAAAAAAACAATAAAAAAAATGTAAATAATTCTTGGCTTTGAAATCTTATTTTTATTTAGTTTTGTGTCTTTTATGTTTCTTAACATTTAAAATAAAGCATATAAATAAACAGTGATAATCGAATCACAAAGCTGATGTTTAAATTTTAATATTAATAACAAAAATGATAGAGTGTTACAAAAAAAAAATTATCCAGACTATTAGAAAATGATATAAGGCACGTGGCTTCTTTAAGCCTCTGTATTTTTTTCCCCAGAATGCTCAGCAGAATGTTCAGTCACATGATTTGATCATCGTGAATTGTGAATTGAAAAAGTGTTTGATGAAACTTTTTCGGTGGGGAATTTTTTTTTTATGGCCCCGACAGTATGACATATTTTTGTACCTTGCAGAAATGCCTAAATACCACAACTTTTTGCATTTACAAGTGCAACTAACCAGTGGAGCCTTTCATGTTTCTAAGTTTTGGTCAAATGAGAGGAGACTCTTTGCTTGGCAAGTCAAACCACAAAAATTGTATCTAGGGACTGTTTACATCGCGCGCAGAGAGGTCAAAGGTTTGCCTCGATTTCAGGGACCCCCTGAATACAGGGCGTCCTACGATAGTTACTTTTTGAATGTGAACAAACCAGCTTAGGGTCCTTAAAAAAAATGACATCTTCTAACTCTAACTCAGTTCTAATCTAGCATTAGACCCAGTAGTAACTGGGCGCTGTACTCATTTTTTGAAATTTTGTCTTTTATCTTTCGTAGTAGCTAGTACGAAAGATAAAAGACAAAATTTCAAAAAATGAGTACAGCGCCCCAGTTACTGGGTCTAATCTAGCATGGATTCCTTCCTAACCATGGTTCTAGTTAACTTAGACCCAGTAACTGGGGCACTGTACTCCTTAAAAAAAAAATTTGGCATCATCGTATGGGGCGCCGTTTGTCAATTAATTGTTTAGCGTATTTTTGACGTGTTTTTACCATGGTTTGTAATAATTAGATGTAAACCATAGAAAGTGCTGTCAATTTATTTTGTGGTTTACATACCATAAATTTACAATCAAAGCTTATAAATTATGGTTTATAAACCATGAAAATTGAATCATCATAAAACATGGTTTATAAACCATGGTTTATAAACCATGAAAATTGAAGCGTCATAAAACATGGTTTACAAACCATGAAAATTTAAGCACCTTCAAAACATGGTTTATAAACCATAAAAATTTAAGCATAATAAAACATGGTTTACAAATCATGGTTTATAAACCATGAAAATTTAAGCACCTTCAAAACATGGTTTATAAACCATGAAAATTTAAGCATCTTCAAAACATGGTTTATAAACCATAAAAATTTAAGCATCAAAACATGGTTTACAAATCATGGTTTATAAACCATGAAAATTTAAGCATCTTCAAAACATGGTTTATAAACCATAAAAATGTAAACATGGTTTACAAATCATGATTCATGGTTTATAAACCATGAAAATTTAGGCATCCTCAAAACATGGTTTATAAATCATGGTTTATAAACCATGAAAATCGTGTGTTCACAAATCATGGTTTATAAACCATGAAAATCGTGTGCTCACAAATCATGGTTTATAAACCATGAAAATCGTGTGCTCACAAATCATGGTTTATAAACCATAAAAATCGTGTGTTCACAAATCATGGTTTATAAACCATGAAAATCGTGTGTTCACAAATCATGGTTTATAAACCATAAAAAACGTGTGTCACAAATCATGGTTTATAAACCATAAAAATCGTGTGTCACAAAATCATGGTTTATAAACCATGAAAATCGTGTGTCACAAATCATGGTTTATAAACCATAAAAATCGTGTGTCACAAAATCATGGTTTATAAACCATGAAAATCGTGTGTCACAAATCATGGTTTATAAACCATAAAAATCGTGTGTCACAAATCATGGTTTATAAACCATGAAAATCGTGTGTTCACAAATCATGGTTTATAAACCATAAAAATCGTGTGTCACAAATCATGGTTTACTCTAAACCATAAAAAACCGTGTCCGAATTAACGGCTACAGCTACGGCTACGGCTAGATTTCCGCGTCATCATGCGTTGAAGTATAGGACATCCTTAGCAACATCCTTAGCAACAGCCGTAGCTGTAGCTGTAGCCGCCAATTCGGATACGGCTCACATCGTCTCATTGAAACCTCCTTCCCAATTCTGATCGGTTCCCCATGCGAGCTAGCAATGATGTAATGCACCGCGTGCCATGCGGCATGCCGGCAGAGGCTCGAGGAAACCACTCTAATCTCAAACGTGCACTGTTTAAACACTGGCACTTAATAAATGACAGTGATCTCCTTAACAAACTCTTCCCTGTACCACCTCTGTTGGCCTACAAAAGACAAAAGAACATAAAAGACCAAATAATTCGGGCTAGATTGCAAGATTCAACCGAAGAAAACATACTCAAAGAAATGGACTAACAGAACTTGCAAATCCTGGTTGAATTACTCCAAGAACAACAGTTTGGTACAATAAATTAAAGAAACAACAGGGTTTGGATCCAGACGAGATTACGTTTAACTATGGTGTTCCATATGTGCCACTCCTTTCCGTCGCCTTTTCAATTTTGTTCGTCACCTTTTCAATTTTGTCCGTCGCCTTTTAAATTTTGTCCGTCGCCTTTTCAATTTTGTCCGTCGCCTTTTCAATTTTGTCCGTCGCCTTTTCAATTTTGTCCGGTGGCCTTTTCAATTTTTCAGGCGCATTTTTTTTCTGAAACGGCCACGTGACTGTCACATGATGACTTTGTGATGATTTGTTGGCAAAGAAAAATGATTGGATACCTCAACCATACTGTCTATGTACAGGCTTTGCTTAGTAAATCAAGAATGAAACTGAAAAAGGATATTATCGTAGTTATCTGGTCTCGCGACTGGATGAAGCAACGTATACATTTTGGCAACTGCGGTATGCCTCCCAAAGGTCGAATTTCCTTCGGAGTCATGTGATAGTCACCTGGTAGTCACGTGGACCCACGATGGAAAAATTGAAAAGGCGACGGACAAAATTGAAAAGGCGACGGACAAAATTGAAAAGGCGACGGACAAAATTGAAAAGGCGACGGACAAAATTGAAAAGGCGACGGACAAAATTGAAAAGGCGACGGAAAGGAGTGGCACATATGGAACACCATAGTTAAACGTAATCTCGTCTGGATCCAAACCCTGTTGTTTCTTTAATTTATTGTACCAAACTGTTGTTCTTGGAGTAATTCAACCAGGATTTGCAAGTTCTGTTAGTCCATTTCTTTGAGTATGTTTTCTTCGGTTGAATCTTGCAATCTAGCTCGAATTATTTGGTCTTTTATGTTCTTTTGTCTTTTGTAGGCCAACAGAGGTGGTACAGGGAAGAGTTTGTTAAGGAGATCACTGTCATTTATTAAGTGCCAGTGTTTAAACAGTGCACGTTTGAGATTAGAGTGGTTTCCTCGAGCCTCTGCCGGCATGCCGCATGGCACGCGGTGCATTACATCATTGCTAGCTCGCATGGGGAACCGATCAGAATTGGGAAGGAGGTTTCAATGAGACGATGTGAGCCGTATCCGAATTGGCGGCTACAGCTACAGCTACGGCTGTTGCTAAGGATGTTGCTAAGGATGTCCTATACTTCAACGCATGATGACGCGGAAATCTAGCCGTAGCCGTAGCTGTAGCCGTTAATTCGGACACGGTTTTTTATGGTTTATAAACCATGATTTGTGACACACGTTTTTTATGGTTTATAAACCATGATTTGTGAACACACGATTTTCATGGTTTATAAACCATGATTTGTGACACACGATTTTTATGGTTTATAAACCATGATTTGTGACACACGATTTTCATGGTTTATAAACCATGATTTTGTGACACACGATTTTTATGGTTTATAAACCATGATTTGTGACACACGTTTTTTATGGTTTATAAACCATGATTTGTGAACACACGATTTTCATGGTTTATAAACCATGATTTGTGAACACACGATTTTCATGGTATAAACCATGATTTGTGAGCACACGATTTTCATGGTTTATAAACCATGATTTTGTGACACACGATTTTTATGGTTTATAAACCATGATTTTGTGACACACGATTTTTATGGTTTATAAACCATGATTTGTGACACACGATTTTTATGGTTTATAAATCATGATTTGTGAACACACGATTTTCATGGTTTATAAACCATGATTTATAAACCATGTTTTGAGGATGCCTAAATTTTCATGGTTTATAAACCATGAATCATGATTTGTAAACCATGTTTACATTTTTATGGTTTATAAACCATGTTTTGAAGATGCTTAAATTTTCATGGTTTATAAACCATGATTTGTAAACCATGTTTTGATGCTTAAATTTTTATGGTTTATAAACCATGTTTTGAAGATGCTTAAATTTTCATGGTTTATAAACCATGTTTTGAAGGTGCTTAAATTTTCATGGTTTATAAACCATGATTTGTAAACCATGTTTTATTATGCTTAAATTTTTATGGTTTATAAACCATGTTTTGAAGGTGCTTAAATTTTCATGGTTTATAAACCATGTTTTATGACGCTTCAATTTTCATGGTTTATAAACCATGGTTTATAAACCATGTTTTATGATGATTCAATTTTCATGGTTTATAAACCATAATTTATAAGCTTTGATTGTAAATTTATGGTATGTAAACCACAAAATAAATTGACAGCACTTTCTATGGTTTACATCTAATTATTACAAACCATGGTAAAAACACGTCAAAAATACGCTAAACAATTAATTGACTAACCCATATCATCGGTCGTATTAGCTAATACGACCGATGATGCCAACATTTTTTTTAAAGGAGTACAGTGCCCCAGTTACTGGGTCTAGGTGCTAGTAATATTATGAATACTAGCGGTATGCCGCACTTCGCGCGGCACCCGCTAGGCGCGATTTTTGCATATAAAGCCCTTTTCGCACGAAAAAAAAATGACCATGGTACCTTGCTACGAATTTTACGAGAGCTGATTGTTTATTTGTTATCATCGTGTGTGACTGATTTAGCAAGCTTTCACACGGATAAAGTAAAAAACTAACAACCATCGTGCGCTATGACAGTGCACACATCACTGGTAACCAGCCAATGACTGGTAAATCTGTGAAATAGATAATACTACCAGTAGTATTAAGTCGTTGCATGTTTTCTGGGGGAAAAACCAGGCGCCGAAAAGCAAGGAAAAGGTTTAATATTTTTCGCCGAGAAAGGTTTTTGGTATTTAAGAAGCTAACACACCGATTGCAGTGTTGATAAAACAACGTGCAAGCTGAATTCCTACATGTACATGTAGCTCAAAACGAATGTTCCTATTGGCTGAATTACTACATTATGTAGGAATTCAGCCAATAGGAAAATGTTATGCAGCCCCTTGACATGCGATGCAAAAGGTCACACAAAAAGTTGCCACGCATGCGCAGTGTGGGAGACTTCGCACAGGACGTCGCTCAATAAACAAAGGTTCCCTTCACACGATGATTAAGCGCAAGTCCTAGGTCAAAAGTTCCGCTAGTGTAAGATTTTGTCGTAGGTCCGGACCTCTGACAAAATGTAGCAATGTTAGACAACAAGGGACCCTGGTCAATGTAAAAATTGTTGTCCTTTCACACGAGGTACATTTTGTAAAATTTTACAACCATGCTACAATTAAGCAAGGGACCCTTGCTAAATTGCTCTCGTGTGAAAGGGGCTTAAAATGTTGCAAAGTGGGGTGAGGGGGGGGAGAGGGTATCAGAGGTTATCATTTTCAGAATGGGTTTGGTAAAGATATTTAAAATCAGAACGCAATGTAGTTATGGCTTATGATAAAATGTTGAGTATGCAATTTTAGGTGTTGAGTGTGGTCGAACAACACCTTCCCTCATCATCACCCGGCAGCTCGCCCCTTTTCTCGACTCTCGGTAACGGTAGTGGAAATCGGTACGCAATGTTGTGTTGTCTTATGATAAAATGTTGAGCACGCAAAAGGTGTTGAATGGGGTCGAAACGTCTCCTGGCCGCACCCTCAATTCTCGTCCCTTTCCCCCAACTACACGAAGCATAATTGGGGGTGTTTGCACGGCCGGAGTTGAGTTTTAATATCGGGGAGGGATGTACTTGGCAAAGTATTTAGGTATTTAGATTTGTCAAGACTTGTGTTAAGTGACTAATAGGTCACTGGTTTCTTTGTAAGGAAATTATGCTTCTGTGCTCCCAAAATTCATAATTTTTTGTTTTGATTATTACTTGATTTCCTCTTTTCTTTATTTCTTGAATAAAATGTAGGTTTCTCCTTTACTTTATTTCTTAAACGTGTCTTTGTTTTAATTCTTTCTGACTGTATATCCGCGTTTTCCCGTTTGTTTATCTGTATCCGTCAGGAATGCCAGTTTTCCGGCTATTGCCAGAATTCCGGCTTTTTCAAATTTTCCCCAAATTTTTCCGGTGCTCCGTGTTTCATCTGGCCGGAGAATTTATTTATTTATTGAAAACAGATTTCCGGCGCTCGTTTGGAGCGACTCGTGTTTTAATGATAATATGTTTTGAAAGCGCCCTCAAGCGTTCGTACATGTATTGTAAATGCCGGAAGTATTGAGCGAAGACTAGACTTTTCTGTCGAATGTGTGCGTGGTGCCGTATGGTATGTATCGATGTATTTTGTGTGTACATCCATACACGATCTTTGGACTGTACATGAAATCGCTCTGAGAATTTTGTTTCGCGGATGATTGGCGTTACCATTGAGACATACCGACTGAGTTTTTGGCGTTACCATTGAGTCATTATGGATGTTGAAAGAGAAGCTAATTTGAAACAAATTGATCGAGGGGTATTAGAATAGGTTTAATTGGCGGTGGCTGGAGTCCAAAGACAGTGGGGGTTATTTTTTATCAGACTACATGAGGAAGATCAGACTACATGAGGAAGTTACAAGACTGTTTTTTCTTTTTCTTTTAACCATTATAAGATCAACCATGAAATCAGTGTGTAGGCCTACATACACATTCGACAGGGCGGATCCAGACATTTTTGCAGGGGGGGGGGGGGTCACAATTTTCTTTTTCTTTATGTTTTATTTAAAAAAAAATCGCTGTTATGTTTTTTATTGTTTTTTGGTCTGAGCGGGGGGGGGGGGGGGCGGTGACCCCCTTTTCTTCGCAGCGAATTTTTTTCAGGCTCTGAAGGAAAGAGTCACTGGCATCCCTGATTCGTGTGTACTTTTCCTTAATACCTTCTCAGTATATTTCGGTCTTTCTGTATGTCTTTATTTCTGCAATTCTGTGGTTTCTTACTTGTTTCTTTTTATTGTTTCTTGTTTGTTGATGTCTTTTCTTTGTTATTTTCTTATTTGTATAGGCGGCCTACAATATAAAATTGTTCATGATATCTGTGTTTCTGAATGTTTATGTTGAAGTTTATTTCTTTATGTTTTTATGTCTTTATTTCTGTGTTTTTGATTTCTATGTGGATGTGTCTATTTCTCTGCTGGATCGCGCAGCGCCGCCGCGATAGAAGTATTGCATCTGTATTGTGACGTAACAAATGGCGAGCCTTCTAATCCAAGATGGCGCGCTTCTAATTCCAAGATGGCGCGCTTCTAATCCAAGATGGCGATTTAACGATCATTATAGTATAGATGATACTACCGAAGATGTCAAAACAAAATTTGAATAAAACTTAAGGAGTACAGCGCCCCACTGGGAGTCTTCGGTCATAATTCATAGATTGGTTTTTGTCAAGATAATGCTGATTTAATGATTATAGGCAAATTTATAACAACAGACATAAAAGTCAACTGTGAAAGTTTCAGAGCGTCAGACAGTGTCTACTTGTTTAGAAATAAAAGCAGACACAAAGACGCCGAATCCTTCATATCATCAATCATGATGTTGGATGTCTTTATTTTAACATAGGCCTTCTACTATTGTTACTCATTGTTAACAAGTTGAGATTAACATCGCTTCCCTTTTTTAGAAATAGTTTTTTTAATTTAGTCAATCAGTACAAACAAGGCAAATATACAAACTTGATACAGGTATAATAACACTAACAGGATAGAAAATAGAAAAGTGGCCATTGTAAGCAAATATACCTTTGAGAAAACAGAATTAGCTGTTGCAAACTGCTTACCAACCAAGAGGACCTGAGGTATAAATGCAAAAAATAAGTTAGTGGCCTGAAGTTTCGACCCTAGCAGAGTCTTTCTCGAAGGCTAAATGACAAAACAACACACATACAAGCATGGATACAGAGTTACAAGAGCAGTCAAGTGGAAACACATGAATAGTGGAGGGAGAAAAGCAGAAAGCATACAGAGAGGGCAGGGGGTAAATCGATAATCCCTGCTTACCCCCTGCCCTCTCTGACTGCTTTCTGCTTTTCTCCCTCCACTCTCTCTATTCATGTGAAAGAACGTATTTAGATGTGTTTCCAAATGCACTTTTGCAGTAAATATATCGCATTGGCATTTTTATTGTGTTGTCTTAAGTTGTTATTATTGAGTTGTCCTGGAGTTGTGAAATCATTAAATTGAAACTAAATACATTAAGTGTGAGTTCAAATAGAGGTCAACAGGGCTCGAGTTTGGGGGAACTAAATTCACAAGGCTGTAGTGTAGGGCTTGTAGCTCAAAATAATTATCAGACCAGAATTTTATTTACAAGACCAGAAATGAAATGAGAAAATAAAAATAAACATGTTTAACTTCTGAACTGTTTTAATTTGAACGAGCACAAAGATAAGAGAACATTTATCTCATTATGGGTAAGAATTTGTCAAAACCCCACAGAACTGAAAGATATTTATCAGACTTTGTTAAGTCAATACTTCAACAACAGCACAAGACGGCCAGACTCTTTCCATTCGTCAGTTTGGACCTTGAACCCTGCCCTCAGTGTCCAGAGTAAATTTTAAGCCCTGGTCAATGTTCACTGCCATGTGGGTAAATATCTTTACTTGGGTGACATGGATGGTTTAAAAAAACATACCATAGATTGTTTTAATAGAACTGGTTAATTCCAGTTGGTAGCTGCATAATACAGTTTCAAAGGTTATGTCTGCAAACTGAGCAATAGTAACATGAGCATGAAATGCAGTTCAATTGGGTTATGCAGGTTTGCATATGTACAGATAAATAGGTGAGTTTCTAATACCCTTGTGTTTTGCAAAATGCTGGCTACGTTAGGAAACCATGCTTTTTATGGAACAGTTTGCCATCTGATATTCGTAAATTGCACTTACAAAGTCTTTTTAAATCGCATCTTAAAACATTTCCTGTTTAGGAAAGCACATGGAATTTTTTAGCATGGTTTATATTATAATTATAGCACCTTTTAAAATGCTAATTTGCATGTGTGCTTGTATCTTTTTGACAGTTTTGTGGTGGTCTTTTATCTTGATTTCTATTTTGCGTATTTTTACCGGTGTGTTCTTGCTTATACTTTTCTTGTTTAACTTTCTTACTGGAATGTTTATTGTAATGCGCCCTCGAACAGGCTGGTCCTGGAGAGAGCGCGCAATATAAACTCAATAAATTATTATTATTTTAGAAATTACTTGAAACAGTTTTTGCTTGATTTCAGACTTCAGGTCTCAGCTACAACATCAGTAAATGGTTCTTACAGCAAAATACAATTGTATCATGTTTTGTTTTAAATTCAGTTCCACAGAGGTTGCATAGGATAAGAACGTCATCATGTGGCGAACTTTAGCAAGAGGTGCTTTCCAAACGATCCAGAGATCTCAGAGGGTTCTCTGTACATCTCGCTACAGCAGCCAACAAGCGGGGAGTGGTGTACCGTATGACACCCTTCAGAGCTCAGATAAATCTCACCCTAACTCCGTACCAGAATCAGCGGATGTTGTGGTCATTGGTGGAGGGTCAATAGGCTGTAGTACATTGTACCATTTGGCTAAGATGGGAGTAACTAATACTGTTCTAGTGGAGCGTGACCAATTGACTTCTGGCACCACATGGCACACTGGAGGTAGGAAACTTGTACAAATTATTTCTTTAAGATGATATTAAAAAGTTTGAGGTGTACGAAGCAACACCCGAAACACCTTTTTTTGTTTTTGTTCATTTAAAAAAACCTGTTTTCCGCTGCGATTGTCTACTAAAAAACATTCTGCGCAAGCTCACATATTCTTCAAAGTTCACATAAAAAAATTAGATCTTCACTAGTAGAAGACACCACTGTAGTGACCTCATGATGACGTAGTCACTAGTCAGGTGTCAAAATTCAAACAAACACAAGAAACTCAAATATGTCACACAATTTAACAATCTCTATGTGATCCAGTAGGTCGCTGAACGGCCTGCAACTTTCACAAAGATATGACCCAGGATTAACCTAACTTCCGATCAAAACTGAAGCGACTTATCGTTTAATCACAAATGTTTGTGCCTGCTCAAACGTTTGCACTGAAATGATACCAGTTTAACCTTAACTTCCGATCAAAACCGCTTAACCACTTTGAGTCGGTATTCTGAAAAAAATTCTGTGCCCAACCACGGTATTAGTTTTTGGAACTTTTTGGAGATCTTGAGCAATCTTTTTTCTCCTATGAAAATGTTATTGTCACAATAAAACCCTGACTTGACACTTGAAGGAAATACAATAAAGGTTCTAATATTCAGCACAGGTTCGATTTGCAGATTTTGTGAGCCACGTCTAAAAATCTGCCATAGTATGCTAGAATCTTGGAATACTTGGACCCTCCCATTGAGCCAATTACAATGATTAAAAATTGTGGCAGCCTGTCCATTCTTGTATGCCGTGTTGGTACAGCAAGGTCTCTCACACAATAACCCTCGGAAAAGGGATATTACAAGGCATGTTTTCCAATACCTGGTGTCCCTTTTGTCATTATGTTTTTTTTTCTTCCCCCAATGCTAGGTCTTGTGTGGAACTTAAGGCCATCAGATATTGAGGTACAACTCCTGAAGTACATGGCTCATCTTGTGCGTAGTGTCCTGGAACCAGAGACTGGTATTGTTCCTGGATGGATTGAAAATGGAGGATTGTTTATAGCTAACAATAAGGAACGATTGGATGAGTACAAGAGGCTTGCTACGGTAAGGATGCTCTCTCAAACATTCTAATAATAATAAGAAGAATAATAATAACTAGTTCTTATATAGCGCATTTTACAATAACGTCTCAATGTGCTTTACATTAGTGTCCTGGTCATTGGGCCAATAACATAACAATAACAATCTTTCTCAGCTCCCTGGGGAGTATGCAGCCCCGAGCTGCTGTGGCGCTCAGAAGGCTTTTTCAAATACAATATCAACCTCTACCCTCCCAGGTACCCATTTATACCCCTGGGTGAAGAGAAGCAATTATAGCGAAGTGTCTTGCTCAAGGCCACAAGCATCACTACAGGGACTCGAACCCACACCCCGATGACCAAACCACCAGAACTTGAATCCGATGATCTAAACCACTCGGCCATGATCTAAACCACTCGGCCATGACACCCTACCATTTGTTTTTTTATCTGTGTTTTTTGCTGACCATTGGTCCCTGTCTGGAGGGAGAGGGAGATGGAGAGATGAGCTGAGTATATAGAGGCTTTGCTTGGAAACAGACATCTCGGGATAGAGAGAAATTGAGCATTTATGAAGAGGCTTCTCCTCCCGTAGTGGAGTGAATTAGGCTAAAAAGAGAAGAAGATGAAGATCCCTGTCTGGTATCCTGCCTTCTTTGCCTTTTGTGTTCATTACACATGACAGCAAACTAATTTCCACACTCATTGTATGACTTTCTTTTTGTAATGATTTACGCACTATTAAATGTGCAGTCTTTTTTATTGTAAAAAAAGAAGCTGGATAGCCCAGTTGGTAAAGCGCTGGCACGTTAATCCAGAGGTAGTTGGTTCAGAGCCCGCTCCAGTAAATTTTTCTTTGTTCAACTCCAAATCATTTAAACATTTACCAAGTTAGTTTTCTCTTGTGGTTTATAATATGATATTTATTTTAAAAAAAGTGTAAAACCAGAAGCTACTTAAAGTGTTTTGAAGGGCTCACGCCATAGGTTTTAACCAGCCTATTTTTTCTTTTATTAACTCTCATTCGTAATTTATGTGGTTCAAAATGGTCTTATGATTTATCCTACTACAGCTTGGCAAGGTGTATGGCATTGAGTCATATGTTCTGTCACCTGAAGAGACCAAGAAGTTGTACCCTCTGTTGAATACAGCAGATATTTATGGCACTCTTTACTCCCCCTCCGATGGGAGTATTGACCCAGCCGGTTTCTGTACAGCACTTACAAGAGGAGCTACCAAACAAGGAGCCAAGGTAAAACTCAATGATTGATAAATGATTCTAACTGCCATTAGCGTCCCTCATGCATTGGCGTCATCAAGCCGCCATCTTAGAGCAGGCATGATACAGACCTTTCCATTGTTGATAAACAAAGTGCGCCGGTTGGCATGGACGGCCGAATGTTAGCAAAACATTCAATCGTGTTAAACAAAATTGTGACAAATTTCAACATTTTCTGTAAAGATTCATGAACGGAAATACCTCCCATGATTGGTTGATTTGTTTCCAACAAATTTGACACTATTTTTGAATATTTGTGTAACATTGCTACAAACTTTGCATTTATGGCTTTCCATAGTTGTCCAGCCTCGGTTGGCAAAACCTCGGGCTTTGACGTTGCAATAGAAAGGTCTATTCTTCCTACTAGTCTGATTTCTGATTTGTTTTGCTCTTTGGAAAAGTCTGAAAAATTGTCCTCAATAGCCTAACAAGTTGATTAAAGCCTACACCATGTGTACATGTGGGTCAGCCCTCATAAAACATTCCTACTTTTTTCCCAAGGACCAAATATCATGCCTGTTTGAGGTAAACCGATGATAAAATAATGGAACTGCTCTGATTTGTATGCGGCGCGCTCAGGATTGGCCAATGTACAGCCTCTTTTTGACCTGTAGTTGAGGGCGCCCTACTCAAATGATGTCGTGTGCATACTGTCTATTGTTTAGTATGTCGGTAAACTCTTGCATGGAAATACAAACAGGAACTAATATGGAATGTGCGTTGTGAGGCAATGCATGGTGAGGTATCGATGTATATCCAGTTTGCGGTAACACTGTGTATAGACCATGTTACCTTTGTTTACAGAAATGGTGACCTCTTAAATTCTAATGCATTTCCTGATGGGCAAGATACTGCACAGGCCATTATTATGGGAAAATTTACATTTTGTGTCATAACTTTCACATAAATTCAATTGTTACAAAAGCAACTGCTGTACAGCTTTCTTCATATCAAAAGTTGAGAAAAATCAGACAGTGCAATCTCCATAAAATATAAGATTTATTGTTTTCTTCCATTGAGCTGGGGACAAACTGTGCCTACAGGAAGTCCAGGCTCTGTGGCTCTTTTGTAAACATGTGATGTCACAGGTCACATGGTCTATCTACTTTAATTCTATCGATTAATTATAAATAATGCTACGTGATAACAATTTAAATATCACAAATTTGCTAAAATTAATTGTTTGTGTGATTGTAGGTGATTACCAACTGCCCAGTCACTGGTATCCTTGTTGGTGAGGATGACTTTGGTGTGAAGCGAGTCAAAGGTGTTGAGACGGTATCGGGAACCATCAAAACATCAGTGGTAGTCAACGCAGCAGGTAATCTTTCTAAATTCGTGTGATTAGTAAGATAACAAGGAGAGGGACATATTGAATACCTCTGAAAAAGTATTTTTTTACTTCTTACAAAAGACAACTTGTGAGCCAGAATGCATTTGGGATGATTACTTACATGGGTGCCTAGGTAAATTGATTGGGCTCAGTTGGGTTGCTAACATTGGTATCTGGATACACTAAACGGGTTCATTTGGGTTGCTAATATGGGTATCTGGGTAAATTGGTTGGGTTTATATGGGTTACTAACGGGTATCTGGTTCAACTTATTGGATTCAGTTGCTAACACAGGTATCTGGGTAAAGTGGGCTCTGTTGGGTTTTTAACTTGGGATCTGGGTAAACTGATGGGGTTCATTTGGGTTGCTGACATGGGGATTTGGGTAAACCTGTGGGTTCATTTTTAGGTTACTAACATGGGTATTAGTGTAAATTGGTTTTATTCAGTTTGGTTGCGACCATGTGTATCATACTAAATTGATTGGGTTCATTTGGGTTGCTAGTATGGGTCTCTGGGTAAACTGATTGGGTACATTAAGGTTGCTAGCATGATATCTGGGTAAACCGATTGTGGTCATTTGGGTTTGCTAACATGGGTATCAGAGTAAATTGGGTTCATTTGAGCTAGTAACAGTAACATGGGTGTCTGGGTAAACTGATTGGGCTCAGTTGGGTAGAGAGGGCAAGACTGAAGAACCTAACCAGATTAACTCTTTTAATACCATGACATGGGAATCATAACAAATATTTGATCTTTCTATTTCTGTTTATGGGGTAAAATTGGTACCTGTGAGGGCAGAGATGGTTCTTGTGAATGATTTAGCTAAGTGCGCTTTGGCAGCACAGGCTGTATGCTCCCCAGTGCCAGGGTTAATAATGTGTGAAGCGCAATGATCATTCTTTGGAATTGCACTATATAACAGCTGATATTATTATTATTAATATTATAATTATTAGGAGTATGGGCACCCTACATTGGTAAGATGGCTGGTGTATCAGTGCCGTTGACTGCATTGCATCATCATTATGTCGTATCTGAAAGAATTGAAGGAATTCACGGCATGCCTAATGTGAGGGACCATGATGCTTCAGTCTATCTCAAAGTGCAGGGAGACGGTATCGCATTCGGTGGCTATGAATCAAACCCAATATTTTGGAAAGATGTGAGTAATTTATTTCATTTGTGTCGTGGCCGAGCGAATAAGAACACCACAGACTCCAGCTCTGGTCTTTCTGATCAGCGGAGTGTGGGTTCGAGTCCCGGTTGTGACACTTGTATCCTTAACCATTATTGCTGCATCATTCGGATGGGACGTTAAAGCCTTTGGTCCCATGTGTTGTGTAATGCACATAAAAGAAACGCAGTGCACTTATCGTAAAGAGAAGGGGTTCACCCCGGTGTTGATGGTTTGATTGGCACATAAAAGAACGCAGTGCACTTATCGTAAAGAGAAGGGGTTCACCCCGGTGAGGACTGGTTTGATTGGCTGCATAAATTGCGCCACAGCACCTTGTAAACCGTTACATGATCCTATCTAAAGGGAAAAGGTCTCTACTTCAAAATCAGCTTCGCTTACCTTGCAGGAAACAATACTGAGTGTTTGGAGACGCCCATTCTCTTTATGAGAACTATGTAATATTATTATTTCAATTTTTTTTGAAAATCTACATGTCTAAAATCACTATGTTTCTTGAAGTTAGTTATATAAAGCGGTAAACTGATGATGAAATAAATTGCATCTTAAAATGTCCCCTCATTCTGTGATGATTGCAGAAAGAGAAATGAATTAGTCTTCTTTAACACTCTGTTTTCCTTTATAATTAGGTGAAGAATGACTTTGCCTTTTCGCTATTTGAGTTGGATTGGGATGTGTTTGGCTTCACCATAGATGGCGCTGTGAATCGTTTGCCTATGCTGGAAACTACTGGCATCAAATCAACAGTTTGTGGACCAGGTAAAGCATCCTAATGTTGGAAATGAAAGACATTTAGTTTAGAAACTAATCTCTAGTTTGGGCAAGTTTTGTGTCCTTTTGTGCCCTTGAGCAAGGCACTTTGACCATAATTGCTTCTTAAAAAGTTGGGAAGGTAGTGCATTCTGCTCTACCAGCCAGGCTCCTAGTGGACGATACCCATGCCTAGATACCTTATTGACTGTGAAGGGGGTAACCCCGTATCAGCCCATGGGCAGTAGGTGGCAACGTGTCCCTGGTGGCAGTTGATTTGGGTCAACAGCCAAAATCAGTTGAGTGTAGCCGTCACCTTGAAGTGGCTGTCCGGCCATTTGATGTTAGGCGATACCTCATAAAAACAAAAGAAAAGTTTTCACTTGACTTAATAGGCCAATATGTACTAGTCACAAGTGGGTTGCCCAACGGTAACTTTTATTTTATTTTATACATCTTACCAGAATCCTTCACACCAGATCACAAGCCATTGATGGGCGAAACTCCAGAAGTGAGAGGGTTCTACTTGAACTGTGCTATGAATAGCTCTGGGCTAATGCTAGGTGGGGGTACAGGCAAAGAAATGGCACATTGGATCATTAATGGCAGACCAGAGCTTGATATGTATGGCTACGACATCAGGTAAAATCAATTCATTATATGTTCAACTCATCACCATTTATTTATTCAGGTATGTGATTTCTCTGTTTTTCCCCGGAATTCCTTTTTTTTTGCAACCCCCCCCTCCCAAATTTGTGTCTTTACTTTTTTTAAACTTGAGATCAAATTCATAGAAACCTGAAGAACGCTCCAGATTGCAGAGTACATGTAGGGCTCTTAAAACCAGATAAATGTATTTTAATGGTCTTCGCGCTCGCAAGCTTCCGAGCTCGCCAGCTTTCGCGCTTTGTGCTCACAGCTCAGGTTTTTTTCCAACAGCCTATCACATCCCTGTATATTTGATCGTAAGTACTATCGTTTTCATCTCAGCCACAACTTGGTAGACTTTAAAACTATAATTTTAGTCTTTGTAAATATGTTTGTATAGACGGTTCCATCCCAAGGTGAGCCACAAAGCTAAGTGGGTAGACGATCGGAGCCAAGAAGCTTATGCCAAGAATTACTCCACTGTGTTTCCTCATGACGAACCATTAGCAGGCAGAGGAATGAGAAAAGATGCCGTACACAAGGTAGCAAGTCTTTCACTTTCTAAACATCCCATTAGACAAGGGGGTCATGTCACATGCACCACCACTAGTCTCCTCTATCTAATATCTTGGCAAAGTTTGTAGTGTTCAATTTTTAAGTGAAGCAAGAACTACACTCACAAAGCATTTCTATGGCCACAGATCCACAGTCAACACCCAAAAGCTGGATACACCTGTAGGACTTCACTTTAATCTTCCTAATCACTCCATTTTTGACATGATTTTACAGGGCATTGAGGCACTAGGTAACCACGGAGAGACTGTTTGTCTGAGTAGGGAGAAACTGTGGATAAGACCATTCAACCCCATGGTCTGAGCATCCAAGAACGTTCTGTTTTTGCCTTCTCCTTTTTCCCACAGATATCCTTCTTTTTAGTCTACTCCATTCACTCCTTTTAATTTTAACTACTTTTTATTCCTTTTCCAACCTTTGATTTTGTCCTTTGTTATTCCAACCTCTTTAGGTCAAACCAGCCTCTTTCCTCTACCCCCTTTGTCAACCTCTTCATTGTTCATCCCTCGCTTTCCACTTGACTGCTTCTGTGACCCCTGTATAAAATCAATTCAATTTTGGTTCATTTCTTTATTGTACACTCTTTAAAAAGATAAAAATAGAAGTTTACATGCCTAAATTTGATTAAAGCTCCAGAACAGGACAGTAAAATAGTTAAACGTGTGCTGTTGTGTAATTTAGCCTTTGAAAAAGACTCTCAGGTCGAAATGTCAGGCCATTAACTATTTTTTCATTTATATCTTGGGTCCTTTTGGTGATTAGCAGTTTGCAACAGCTTATAATATTTTCTCTTTCTAAACTGTTCAATAAACAGATTAATGCATTGAAGAGACTTGAATATGTAAATGTCTCCATACAACAGGTCCTAGAAGATGCTGGCTGTGTGTACCAAGAACGACTGGGATGGGAACGACCAGGCTGGTTTGCCACTAATGGTGCTGCTCCTGTAAGTTCCTTTCATAGCCTGGGTGTTACCACGCTTCTTACAAAGTTTGTAGTTTGTCTGTAGAGGGTGACTGGGATGGGAACGACCAGGCTGGTTTGCCACTAATGGTGCTGCTCCTGTAAGTTCCTTTCATAGCCTGGGTGTTACCACGCTTCTTACAAAGTTTGTAGTTTGTGTGTAGAGGGTGACTGGGATGGGAACGACCAGGCTGGTTTGCCACTGACGGCGCTGCTCCTGTAAGTTCCTTTCATAGCCTGGGTGTTACCACGCTTCTTACAAAGTTTGTAGTTTGTCTGTAGAGGGTGACTGGGATGGGAACGACCAGGCTGGTTTGCCACTGACGGCGCTGCTCCTGTAAGTTCCTTTCATAGCCTGGGTGTTACCACGCTTCTTACAAAGTTTGTAGTTTGTCTGTAGAGGGTGACTGGGATGGGAACGACCAGGCTGGTTTGCCACTGATGGTGCTGCTCCTGTAAGTTCCTTTCATAGCCTGGGTGTTACCACGCTTCTTACAAAGTTTGTAGTTTGTGTGTAGAGGGTGACTGGGATGGGAACGACCAGGCTGGTTTGCCACTGACGGCGCTGCTCCTGTAAGTTCCTTTCATAGCCTGGGTGTTACCACGCTTCTTACAAAGTTTGTAGTTTGTCTGTAGAGGGTGACTGGGATGGGAACGACCAGGCTGGTTTGCCACTGACGGCGCTGCTCCTGTAAGTTCCTTTCATAGCCTGGGTGTTACCACGCTTCTTACAAAGTTTGTAGTTTGTCTGTAGAGGGTGACTGGGATGGGAACGACCAGGCTGGTTTGCCACTGACGGCACTGCTCCTGTAAGTTCCTTTCATAGCCTGGGTGTTACCACGCTTCTTACAAAGTTTGTAGTTTGTCTGTAGAGGGTGACTGGGATGGGAACGACCAGGCTGGTTTGCCACTGACGGCGCTGCTCCTGTAAGTTCCTTTCATAGCCTGGGTGTTACCACGCTTCTTACAAAGTTTGTAGTTTGTCTGTAGAGGGTGACTGGGATGGGAACGACCAGGCTGGTTTGCCACTGACGGCGCTGCTCCTGTAAGTTCCTTTCATAGCCTGGGTGTTACCACGCTTCTTACAAAGTTTGTAGTTTGTCTGTAGAGGGTGACTGGGATGGGAACGACCAGGCTGGTTTGCCACTGACGGCGCTGCTCCTGTAAGTTCCTTTCATAGCCTGGGTGTTACCACGCTTCTTACAAAGTGTGTAGTTTGTGTGTAGAGGGTGACTGGGATGGGAACAAACCAGGCTGGTTTGCCACTGACGGCGCTGCTCCTGTAAGTTCCTTTCATAGCCTGGGTGTTACCACGCTTCTTACAAAGTTTGTAGTTTGTCTGTAGAGGGTGACTGGGATGGGAACGACCAGGCTGGTTTGCCACTGACGGCGCTGCTCCTGTAAGTTCCTTTCATAGCCTGGGTGTTACCACGCTTCTTACAAAGTGTGTAGTTTGTCTGTAGAGGGTGACTGGGATGGGAACGACCAGGCTGGTTTGCCACTGACGGCGCTGCTCCTGTAAGTTCCTTTCATAGCCTGGGTGTTACCACGCTTCTTACAAAGTGTGTAGTTTGTGTGTAGAGGGTGACTGGGATGGGAACGACCAGGCTGGTTTGCCACTGACGGCGCTGCTCCTGTAAGTTCCTTTCATAGCCTGGGTGTTACCACGCTTCTTACAAAGTGTGTAGTTTGTCTGTAGAGGGTGACTGGGATGGGAACGACCAGGCTGGTTTGCCACTGACGGCGCTGCTCCTGTAAGTTCCTTTCATAGCCTGGGTGTTACCACGCTTCTTACAAAGTGTGTAGTTTGTCTGTAGAGGGTGACTTGGATGGGAACGACCAGGCTGGTTTGCCACTGACGGCGCTGCTCCTGTAAGTTCCTTTCATAGCCTGGGTGTTACCACGCTTCTTACAAAGTTTGTAGTTTGTCTGTAGAGGGTGACTGGGATGGGAACGACTAGGCTGGTTTGCCACTGACGGCGCTGCTCCTGTAAGTTCCTTTCATAGCCTGGGTGTTACCACGCTTCTTAAAAAGTGTGTAGTTTGTGTGTAGAGGGTGACTGGGATGGGAACGACTAGGCTGGTTTGCCACTGACGGCGCTGCTCCTGTAAGTTCCTTTCATAGCCTGGGTGTTACCACGCTTCTTACAAAGTTTGTAGTTTGTCTGTAGAGGGTGACTGGGATGGGAACGACCAGGCTGGTTTGCCACTGATGGCGCTGCTCCTGTAAGTTCCTTTCATAGCCTGGGTGTTACCACGCTTCTTACAAAGTTTGTAGTTTGTCTGTAGAGGGTGACTGGGATGGGAACGACCAGGCTGGTTTGCCACTGACGGCGCTGCTCCTGTAAGTTCCTTTCATAGCCTGGGTGTTACCACGCTTCTTACAAAGTGTGTAGTTTGTCTGTAGAGGGTGACTATGATGGGAACGACCAGGCTGGTTTGCCACTGACGGCGCTGCTCCTGTAAGTTCCTTTCATAGCCTGGGTGTTACCACGCTTCTTACAAAGTGTGTAGTTTGTCTGTAGAGGGTGACTATGATGGGAACGACCAGGCTGGTTTGCCACTGACGGCGCTGCTCCTGTAAGTTCCTTTCATAGCCTGGGTGTTACCACGCTTCTTACAAAGTTTGTAGTTTGTCTGTAGAGGGTGACTTGGATGGGAACGACCAGGCTGGTTTGCCACTGACGGCGCTGCTCCTGTAAGTTCCTTTCATAGCCTGGGTGTTACCACGCTTCTTACAAAGTTTGTAGTTTGTCTGTAGAGGGTGACTTGGATGGGAACGACCAGGCTGGTTTGCCACTGACGGCGCTGCTCCTGTAAGTTCCTTTCATAGCCTGGGTGTTACCACGCTTCTTACAAAGTTTGTAGTTTGTCTGTAGAGGGTGACTTGGATGGGAACGACCAGGCTGGTTTGCCACTGACGGCGCTGCTCCTGTAAGTTCCTTTCATAGCCTGGGTGTTACCACGCTTCTTACAAAGTGTGTAGTTTGTGTGTAGAGGGTGACTGGGATGGGAACGACCAGGCTGGTTTGCCACTGACGGCGCTGCTCCTGTAAGTTCCTTTCATAGCCTGGGTGTTACCACGCTTCTTACAAAGTGTGTAGTTTGTGTGTAGAGGGTGACTATGATGGGAACGACCAGGCTGGTTTGCCACTGACGGCGCTGCTCCTGTAAGTTCCTTTCATAGCCTGGGTGTTACCACGCTTCTTACAAAGTTTGTAGTTTGTCTGTAGAGGGTGACTGGGATGGGAACGACCAGGCTGGTTTGCCACTGACGGCGCTGCTCCTGTAAGTTCCTTTCATAGCCTGGGTGTTACCACGCTTCTTACAAAGTTTGTAGTTTGTCTGTAGAGGGTGACTGGGATGGGAACGACCAGGCTGGTTTGCCACTGACGGCGCTGCTCCTGTAAGTTCCTTTCATAGCCTGGGTGTTACCACGCTTCTTACAAAGTGTGTAGTTTGTGTGTAGAGGGTGACTGGGATGGGAACGACCAGGCTGGTTTGCCACTGACGGCGCTGCTCCTGTAAGTTCCTTTCATAGCCTGGGTGTTACCACGCTTCTTACAAAGTTTGTAGTTTGTCTGTAGAGGGTGACTGGGATGGGAACGACCAGGCTGGTTTGCCACTAATGGTGCTGCTCCTGTAAGTTCCTTTCATAGCCTGGGTGTTACCACGCTTCTTACAAAGTTTGTAGTTTGTCTGTAGAGGGTGACTGGGATGGGAACGACCAGGCTGGTTTGCCACTAATGGTGCTGCTCCTGTAAGTTCCTTTCATAGCCTGGGTGTTACCACGCTTCTTACAAAGTTTGTAGTTTGTCTGTAGAGGGTGACTGGGATGGGAACGACCAGGCTGGTTTGCCACTGATGGCGCTGCTCCTGTAAGTTCCTGTCATAGCCTGGGTGTTATCGGTGTCTTAAAAAGTTTGTACGTTGTTTGTGGAATTTAACTAGGATGGGAATGACCAGGCTGGTTTTTAACAATTAGCTGTATGAAGGTTAAATTTTAAGCCTGGTTCCTGGTTCCCCCCCCCCCCCCCCCAATGTGCAGTGTATCTTGTAAAACTAGGAAACAAAAAACGTAAATTTTGAATTTTGGAATATGAGCACTATGGTGCCAACAACAATCCACAACATCTTATGTGTACTTAATGTTTTACAGGTTTTGGAGTATGACTACTATGGTGCCTACGACAACCCAAAACATGAAAACCACCGCTATGCGGAGCTCCTGGAAGACGATTACACTTTCGACTTTCCAAAGCATCATGATATTGTAAGTTAAAGTTGAAATTGTATTTCATTTTTCTTGTGTATTTTACTGTACTTTCACTAAAGTTATTCATGTTTTTATTAAGGATTGTAAGCATGTTGCTAGTTATGAAATGTAATTCTTTTGTATCTATATGTTGATTTTGCATGTGATTGATTATTTTGTTGTTGTGATTTATCATGTGATTTTATCTGTGATTGCTGAACTTTAACAAGTCTTTTTGAATGTTTTTCATTTAGTATTTTGATCTTGTTTTTGGTATAATGCGCTTAATAATATATTTTATCATTATTATTGTCAATGAGTAATTGTTGAAATGTTATTGTTAGGATGTAACATATAGAGTTATTGTACTTTGCTGTAATACCAGCAAACTTTGATTTCATTTGTATGACTTAGTCTGTTCAATCAAATTTCCTTTTATAGTTTGCAGTCAAGTTAGTAAATCATTGGTGTGAATTATGAAGCACTCTTTACTGTATATCTTTTTTGTAGATTGGAAATGAATGCTTGTCTTGTCGTAACGGTGTTGGCATTTTCAACATGTCGTATTTTGGTCAGTTGTATCTAACTGGCCCTGATGCTCAGAAAGCTGTAGATTGGATCTTCACAAATGATATGACTAAGTCTGTAGGTATGTCACTGTCAGGAGCAAGTCTGCACACAGCTTAAGCCCGGTCCATACTTCAGGGATGTGATTTCTCCGTTTTTGTTTAGCCCCCCAAAAAAGAAAACCGTTTTTTTGGGCCCCCCACCATTTTTATTTTGTTATTTTTATTAAATTTTTTGTAATACTTAAGATCAAACTCATAAAAAAATATATAACCATATATAACGCCCCAGATTGCAGAGTAGGGCTTTTAAAACCAAAAATAAATGTTATTAGTGGGCTTCATGCTCGCAAGTTTTCGAGCTCACAAGCTTTCGCGCTTTTCGTATCGCATTCACATTCGCAGGAAGAACCGGGCTTTATTCTTAGTACTACCATTGGTTAGATACGATGGATAAATTTGGTTTTGTTTTGTACCGTTTGAGTCAAGGTTGGTTTGCTGTTTGTTATTACTGATTTTATGGCAGGTATGATTAGGGGATGAGTTTGGTGCTGTCTTAAAGGGAAGGTATAGCGTTTGGTAATCACTCTTAAAATTAATGGCAATAAAAACTGATTTGTAAGAAGTTCAGCAGCTTTTGATAATATAAAGCATTTTGAGAATCGTCTCACTTCAAGGTAATGTGGTTATGGAAAAAGATATCTGTTTTTATTCCCCCAAAATTTGAATCTGAGAAATGTTACTGTCAGATACGTTCCTCAGATTGTGTATTTCAATTGCGGAGTATCCTTCCTGCGTGGACATAACCGCTCTGGATTTTTGGCGATATCTGAAAAACACCTTTTGAAGTGAAATTTTCACAGGTTAGTTTTACTGTAAATATATACATTTATGTAGGATTAAAACAATCAAACGATTTCAAAAACCAAAGGTATACTTTGCCTTTAATTGTTAGTTCTCGGTTACATTTTATTCCTTTTTGTTTACATATAAAAATCATACACATCTGGTTTATCTCTCTAGGATCTACTATGTACACCTGTGCCCTCAACAAAGATGGCGGTGTTGAGAGTGACCTAACTGTCTCTGTTGTTGAAAGTGGGACAGGCTCGGCAATCGATCCTTCCTTTGATGGGCGTGGTTTCTATATTGCTGCTGGAGGGGGTGTGACACAGCATGTCAAGACGCACATGCAAACTGCAATTCAAGATGAGCGTTTTGATTGCACAATTTTGGACCATTCTGATGATATGGGGGTCTTGAGTATCCAGGGGCCAAAAAGGTATAGTGAAAAGATCCTTTATAAATAAAAAATATTCATTTTTATAGTTTGTCATTTTTTATGAATCTTCATGTATTATTGCACTTGGTAGAATACTCACATATATATTCAATGATGTTTTCTGTTTTTTTATGTATGTGAAGATAATGTTACATTGATTTATGCTGTAAGTTTCTGATTGAGTAAATTGTTGAGTTATTTGTGGGAGAAATTTGTAAATTTATTCTGACCAGCCGAGAAGTCTTGCAATCGCTGACATCAACTGATCTGAGTAACGAAGCATTCCCATTCAACACCCACAAACTGATGAATGTTGGCGGGCACATGGTACGCGCTATACGTCTGTCTTTTGTTGGAGAGCTAGGATGGGAGTTCCATGTTAACAATGAAACGGCGGTAGCCGTTTATCAAGCAGTGATGGAAGCTGGTGCCCAGTTTGGAATAACTAATGGTGGCTACCGGGCATTGGACTCTCTGAGTTTAGAAAAAGGTGGGTTGAAAATAAATCGTGTTTGCAGTGTCCAAATTGACAGCTGTAGAATTAGCTATGGCTGAAAAAGCCTATTTAATAATTTGATTTATTGGTTAGGGACCATGGATAAATTAAGAATGGGTTCGCATGGCTGCACTGCATTTCCCCCAGTGCAAATGATGGGATTTGCAAATGATGGGATTTGCAAATGATGGGATTTGCAAATGATGGGATTTGCAAATGATGGGATTTGCAAATGATGGGATTTTTAGGTTCCCACATTATCAAACTCTATTGTTGGTGCCTTTTGTTGGGTGGATTAAAAGGACAAGGCAGTGTGAAAGTAGCCCACAAAGGAGTGAAGGATTAGTGCTTGTGGTCTAGCTCAGGTATACTAGGGTTTATCTAGTAAGCTGACACAGTGGCATTTGGCCAACACCATTGTTCCTATACAGTGAGTCTCCCTCAAGACCAGATGATTGCAGAACACTGGGTTTTCTTTTGTTTGAGCTTGCCTGTGACATAATTTATCCATGCTCCCTAAAGGATTGATGTTTAAGACAAAAATCAAATTGTTTGGTAGCTGGACTCCTCTTGTTGATGTCAGTATGATTTTCTTAAACAGGGTACCATCTATGGCGTACTGACCTCCGCCCAGAAGACACCCCTCTTGAAAGTGGACTAGGCTTTGTGTGCAAGTTAAAGAAGGACACTCCATTTCTTGGTAGAGGGGCAGTCGAGAAACAAAAGGCGGAGGGAATCAGGAAAAAGAGAGTGTGTTTCACAGTAGACGAGTGAGTAAAGTCTCTTAATCTTTTTGATCCTTCACATAAAATGACTTATCATTTATTGCCATCACAACGTGACATAACACATTTAGGCAGGGTTTAGTTTTGGTAATTTTCAAAGACCAGTATCCTCACCTGATGTATCCCAATCTATGCATAAAATAACAAGCCTGTGAAAATCTGGGCTCAATTGGTCATCGAAGTTGCAAGAAAATGATGAAAGAAAAAACACCCTTGACCTTGTTGCATAGAATAGTGTGCTTTCAGATGCCTGAGAAATACTTCATGCCTGAAGCCTTACTCAGATTCAAATTTGTTTGTGAAAAATTACCTCTTTCTCTAAAACTACATTACTTCAAAGGGTGCCGTTTCTAATAATGTTTTATAATTTGAAAAGCTCTCCAGTGCTCTTTACCAAGTAAGTTTTTGTGGTCGTTAATTTTTGGAGTAATTACCAAAAGTGTACACTCCCTTTCATGGTAGGATCATAGATTGGTTTATGTCAGTGTAATGATTTATAGGCAACCTTTTTGAAGAAAGATACAATAAAAGTCACATGTGAAAGTTTCAGCTGAATACAGTGTCTACTTGCTGAAAAAAACAGCAAAAAACTGTCACACTATTTTCACAGAAACATCAAATCCATCCAAACGTAGAGAGGTGACAGTGGGTACCAACTGCATCTCTGGCCGCAGCATTCGCCAACGGACGCCAACCGTCAGAAATCTGAGAAATCATTTATGCATGAATCGTTTCTCAGATTCAAATGAATGATTTAGAGCGTGAAAAATTATCCAAACCATATTACTTCAAAGGGAATCCTTTCTTAAAATAGTTTATACTATCAGCAGCTGCAGTACTTACCATTCCATGACCATACATTTAATTTGTGTATTAAATTTGAATGTTACTGTTTCAAAATCAGTTTAGACACCCTTTCTCTGAATAATAAGCATCATTAAAGGCACTGAACACGTTTGGTAATTGTCAAAGACCAGTATTCTCACTTGGTGTATCCCAACATATGCATAAAATAACAAGCCTGTGAAAATTTGGGCTCAATTGGTCATCGAAGTTGCAAGAAAATGATGAAAGAAAAAACACCCTTGTTGTACAAATTTGTGTGCTTTCAGATAGGAATAAAAGGCTTCTGGCCAGAAGTCTTTTATTATTTTAGTGAGAAATTACCTCTTTCTCAAAAACTACGTTACTTCAGAGGGAGTCGTTTCTCACAATGTTTTATACTATCAACAGCTCTCCGTTGCTCGTTACCAAGTAAGTTTTTATGTTAATATATATTTTGAGTAATTACCAAACGTGTACAGTGCCTTTAAACCTCGTAATTTCTTTAAAAAAGTATTTTAAGTTAGTGTACACCACCAATTTTAGGGAAGAAGAAAATAAATCAGTTTCCGATTTTATAACATCTAAATTGAAATTTTATTAAATGTGGTCTTTAAGATTCTTTTGGATTTCTTTCTGTCCCTTTCTCCGCAGACATCTACCCTTACTTGGCTTTGAATGCATCCGTCGTAACGATGAGGTTGTCGGCTTTATCCGACGAGGTGAGTTTGGTTATCACATCAACAAGAGCCTCGGTTACGGCTACGTAAGTCATCCCAATGGAGATGTCATTACAAACGAGTTTCTTACCGATGGAATTTACACCATTGAGAGGATGGGGGAGGTCTACCAGGCTAAGCTTCATTTAAAAAGTCCATTCGATCCGCAGAACAAACGCATCAAGGGGATATATGAATGAGGACTAGAGTAGTCTACGGTTGAACGACAAGTTGGTGAGTTTTATTCAAGGATCATGAAATTCATTATTTGATAGTGGAAATCTACAATTGATTATGGAGAGGTAATTGATATATATTTTTGCAATACTGTAAACAATTCAGTATTCTGAACGTTTAATTTATGAAAAGGATTAAAGTAAACATGACGGGGGTCCTTTTATCTTTTCTATTTTTCACATCTGGAAATTTAGAAGGATTAGTTGAAAGTTAAAAATAAATTGCAGAACAATGTTTTCAAGCAAGCTGGGTATTATTATTAATGACAATAATAAGTAAGACTTATAAAGGGCATTTTCCAAAGACACAAAGCGCTGTTAAGGAATGCTACAAATATTTGGTCACAATATAACTCTGGTTCTCTTCCTCCTATTCACTATAAGCAAAGTATTAATCAAAGTAATTAATTAATTAAATAGTTATTTTAGTTGTGGATCCTTCTCGGGTGGTGGTGATGGTGGTGGGAGCATTTTAGCACTTCCATACAGAAATTAAACTTGCCAATTAAAGGGAGGCCATGGGAGGCCACTGAGTTCATGGCTTCGTTGCCATGAACTCTGTTATCATGGTCTTGGGCCTCGTTGCACCTTCAAAAGTTACCCATAGACTTACGCCTTTCAAGTGCAGGTATGAGATTTTTCAGACTTTTTTCTGAATTCAGACTTTTTAAGTTAAATAAAAAAAGCCTTTCATTTTTCCATATAAAAGAAAGACTGCCCTTTGATCTACCTCACTGGTGCTTAGGACACTGTCCCTATAAGCCCTTTGAACTCCAAACCCTCCATAGGGGTTACCAAAAGGTAGAAACTCCATCATTTCAACATACATGTAGGCCCTACGTCCTAAAATTTGGATCCAACATGTAGTTTTAGCCTTTTTTGCCAGCAGTGACTCTCGTCCCTGCAAGTGGAAGTGCCCTTTGAAAAATGAAAATGGCCTTGTCTCATCAAAAATGAAACTCCATGCCTGATTGTTCTGTTATTCTAACTGACGTTTGTGTGGTTACATGATTCTAATACAAAGTATAAGGTCAAATGCTTCTTTTTTAAAGATTATTAATTTAAAAGTATATTATAACGGATGTTTCAGTGCCTTCCTGCTGTGTCCTTGGTAAAGCGGCTGTTTCCATTTGTTGGTACATCAATCACCAAATAAATAATTTGTCGATGAAATAAAAGTAAACGTAATACGATTTTAAATCTTAGCTGTACAAAGGTGGTGGTTGTGAAATAGGTGAAGAAATGTGATTGGTAGTTTGATCTTGACCTATGTCCACAGCATCTCAGAATATCTACCTCCTTGTCTATAATAATAGACATATTATATTCCATATAAAAATCCTTTTTGCAAAATTACTGAAAATTTGATTTCTGTGTAACATTGTCTTATGTAATTTTTAATCATATTTTTGAATCCAGAAAGATTGGATGATAATCTTTATGTGATTTTATAAATATAAACAACTTTCTTGTAAAATCGTGGAAGTCAATCTGCAAGTATTATTTTGTTTTTGACTGAATGTGTTGACCCTACTTTTTAAAAGTTATAATGCACGGCTTTTGGGTTTAGACAATGGATCTCGGTCCTCGGCTTCAGCTTGATCCATTAAATGCGGCCAGCCCCAACCTGGTCATACCCCTGGTCATTACCCCCTGGTCATTACCCTTGGCTTTACCCTACAATACCCTGGGCATTACCCCGGTCACTCCCCCGGGCATTACCACAGACAATACCACGGTCTTCGCCATTGTTAAAGACCAAGTCCTTACACTTTCCCTACTCTTTGGTTAATCTTTCGATTTCTTTGTAATGTTTGTATTAATACAAATGTTGCATGGTACGATTGTTGTCGACTTTTCAACTGAAGGTGGGGCAGATTGTAAAGGGACACACTGGCCTCGTTGGGCTATTTCGGCTACAAAACTATACATATTTATGTCTCGGAAGGTATCCCAGGAGTAGAGTAGAACGGCTCCCAAAAGAATCATGACATTTTGCCGTTTTTGATTATTGTTGTCAAAATAATAAGGTCACGTGGTTTATCCGAACCTGTTTTGGGGGTTCGGATAAACCACGTGATCTTTGGAGTTAGTTTTCCAGCCGTATTACAAGTTAATTACTGCACCGAATTAAGCTTAGTAGGCCTAATGTACATTTTTGGGATAATAACATTAGAAAATAACAGTTCAGATAACTTCTGTTCATTTTCAGTCACAGTTCTTACTCATTAGTTACAGACTATTACTTCAAAACAGACAATATCACGCTGTTTACAAATGTATATAATGTTAAATATTTGTTACATCTGTTACTTTGCCCAAGAAATAGTGGTGAAGAGGGTAAACAGTGCTATTATAAACAGCATCCTTGTTACCAGGAGCTGATTTGTATGTCTATTACATGTATAATAATAACAATCATAATAGGTGTACTGACATTATTTAACCGGAGGAGAGTGCCGTGTTTAATATAGAGGCCACAGGAATAAAAGGGACAATTGCTACCGCTAATTACTATTGAGTGCAGTCGTGCACACGCCCTGCGGCCTAGCCTACTCTCCACACTTTTCACGCGCATTACGTTGGTGGAGAATTTGACTTGAAATTTGAATCACATCTAGAGCTGCAGTATTGCAATTTAAAGGTTTTGTACAGCATTGAAAGATTGAAAATATAAATATTCACAGATTTGCACATAACTTACATGGTATAAAGATGGTCATGGTGGAAAACTTCCCTTGAAATGCTATAGTTTTTAGGAATTGAGTAAAACTATTAGTCTTTGTCACTGGTGATAAAATCTAATGTTTGAAAACAGTTAAAACATATAAAGGTTTTTCACTGTTTTCTCATGAGTCTGAAGACCGATTTAGCTTAAACTTTCACAGGTTTGTTATTTCATGTATATGTTGGGTCACATCAAGTGTGGATACAGGTCTTTGGCAATTACCAATGTTGTACACACCCTTTAAGAAGCATACTTAATTTATTTGTTTTTTTATACCAAATTGTGGCACGCATACTGATGAGGGTGACGATATGTATAGATTACGCAATCTACGTTCGTATAATGGTACATTAAAGGCAAGGTATACTTATGGTTTTAGGAACCACCCGATTGTTTTAATCCTATTAAGAAATGCATACCTTATACAATAAAACTAATCTGTGAAAATTTCATTTCAAAAGGTGGTAGCGCTTTTGTGATATTGCCGACAATCTGGAGCGGTTATTAGTTATGTCCACGCAGGAAAAATAACCTGTAATTGGCATACACAGTTTGAGAAACATTCCATACAGAAACATTTCTCAGTTTAATATTTTTGAATCCCTCTCTCTAAAACCACATACCTTTGAAGGGAATTGTTTCTCAAAATGTTGTACATTATCAAAAGCTGCAGTGCTTCTTACCAAGTAAGTTTCTATGGTCATTATTTTTTTGAGTAATTATAACAAAGGTAAACCTTCCTTTCAAAGAAATTAATGTTTCTTTGTTTTTACTTAGAAATACATATGCATGCCTCTATATGAGTCTTATCAAACGTTATGTTCCTTCCAGGCGTCTTCGCTCTTTGGGTTCTGGCTTACTTACTGTCCCCAAAACGCGCACAAACTGGGGGGACAGGTCCTTTGCACATGCTGGACCATTCCTCTGGAATCAGTTACCCTCACATATTCGGGATAGTAGCACCGTCGACACATTTAAAGACAGATTAAAATTTCATTTGTTTGAAACAGCATTTAAGTAGTCTTTAAGTAGTCTTTTCTTTCTTCCATTCATCTTCCTATATTTCTTTTCATGCGCTTTGAGCACCTTTTTAGGTGGATATTGCGCAATATAAATATTCATTATTATTATTAATTATTATGTGCAATTGTGCATGTCTCTATTGACCTTTTAGACTTTTTTCCCAAATATGTGTGTCGTCATAATTTTGACTTATATAGCAACTTGTTCCTCGACCGACAACAATTACAGCAATATTGCGTCCACACCACGAGACCCAAATCTTAAAGCACAGTGACATCATTGATAAATGTCAAAGACAAGCATCCACACTTGATGTAGTCTTGGTCCAAGACGTCACTATCCTATACACGTAACTATCTTATACAATAACGATGGATAGTGACTCATTCTGTTGTTGGAATAGATACATGCGAAGGTCTTGGAACCAAGACTGCACTTGATGTGACCCAATATAATATACATGAAATAACAAACCTGTGAAAGTTTTTGCCCAATCAGTCATTGGAGTTACACAAGACTAGTGAAAAACCCAATTAATTAATATGTGTTCTCTGTTTTCTAACATCAAGTTTTGGACTCACGAGATCAAAAGTTATTGTTTTACTCATTATTTTCTCAAAAACTGTAGCAATCCAAGCAAAAATATTTCAAGGGAGTTTCCCACCGTGTAAGTTATGTACAAATCTGTGAACATTAATATTTCCACTCTTACAATTGTTGTACACACCCTTTTAAAACGCTCGTGCCTATTAAGTATTATTGTAGTGTTTTATGCCCGTCTATCATACTGCTCAGTTTTATTGAATCGATAGTTTCAATCTGGAAAGAATATATGAAAGGATATTATATCAAAAACCAAGACTTATTTTGTTCAAACAATTTGGTGCGGAGTGACATAGGTGAAGTGGATATTGGAGGATCGGAGCAAGGCCACACGCTAAACAAATTGCATGTAGGCCTACTGCATTGCATGCCCGTAGTCTGCAGGGATGAAGAACCTTGGATTTAATTGTTAACTATAGTTTGTACGTGATCGTTGTTCATGCAAGTAGTAATTCAATCAATTTCACCATGGTTACTGAGCTAGAACCCTTCGTAAACAATGTTATTTAGAGAGGGGAAAAAAACAGGAAAAAAAAACGAACACAAAGATGAGCCTAGACCATATCGAACAAAGGATGATAATTAGCGGGAAAAGCGAAGCAAACTGGTTCAGGTGAATTGTGTGTGTGTGTTTCCCCACAACGAGTAGCGAAGTGTGATTTTTGAAATGTTTGAGATCACAAAATCCAGTTAAATATATATCTTAAAGAATATTTTAAAATATCTGTTTCCTTAGTTGCTTTCTGTATTGCCTTTTGTTCTTTTGTTGTATTATTTGCAATGCTATTGTCTGTTTGCTATAAAGCGCTGTGGTCTAAATGAAATTGCGCGATATAAAAGACCAGTGTATGTATGTATGTATGTATGTATGTATGTATGTATGTATGTATGTATGTATGTATGTATCAATGCTATGTCCATCAGGAATTTTAAAGGAAAAACTTTCCTAATCGGCATTAAACCGTATAATGAGATTTTACATGTACCCTCATCAAATAATTTACGCCTACAGCCTAACATTACTTTTAAAACCCGGCACATCAGCGGAAGGGAAATGACACATTTTTTGATGGATTGAACTCATTGTCCAATAGATAGAGTCGATCTTCATGTGACTGGGAAAAATTCTACAAATATCTAACCTCACGCACGGTGTATATTGCATTTGTATTTGAATGTGTTAATTCCTGACTTTACGATAACAATCATGTAATCAAAACGGCCTTGAATTTGACATTTTTGTTTGACGAAAAATTCCTCTTGGAGTGTAAAGATCTATTGGTATTAGTTGTTGAAATCCAATGAAGTCATGTTTCAAATTTCGTTCTGAAAAAGTCAGTTTTTAACCAAAACTCCCCCATACAAAATGTAGAAACCCATTTTTCTCAGAATTATGTCATCAGATGTTTTGGATGTTGACAAATTTTGCACTGGAAGTGTATCGAATACTATGGCAATTGACACCATTTCAACGCGAGGTTAGAGATTTGTAATCACCCCCCCCCCCCCCACCCACATGAGGACTCTATCTATTGGAAAATGAGAACATCACAAAATTGAATTGGTAATTTGCTCTTAAAACAATACCGTTTGATTGTTTTAATCCTATATCAATGTTGATATAAATACAATAAAACTAATCTGTGAAAATTTCATTTCAAAAGGTGAACGCGTTTTTTTTAGATATTGGCGTAAATCCGGAGCGGATATGTCCACGCAGGAAGAATAATCCCCAATAGAAATACACAATCTGAGAAGCGTTTCTCAGATTCAAATTTGGGGGATATAACAACTGATATCTTTTTATATAACCACATTATTTCGAAGTGAAATGTTTCTCAAAATGCTTTATACTATCGGAAGCTGTTGTAGGCTTCTGACCAATGAGTTTTTATTGCCATTAGTTTTAGGAGTGATTACCAAACAAGACTCGCAAAATACCAGAGTTACGTGGTGAAGGTCGCTAAACACTTAGTGCAAGCGAATAATCTACACGTTTGACGACGTGTTAATTCAGAACTACGTCACGATTACGTTGAACGCATAACAGTGGTTACAATGAGTGCATTATTATGCAGAGCTCACGAGCCATTTTGCGCAGTCTTGGTGTGACCACTCTGTCGACTCCATCTACAATTAACAAAATTAAACAAAACTAAACAAGAACATTTGATATTACTCAAGCTTACCGTGCAAGTTAAAGGGACAATAAAAAACTACTAAAAGGTGTTGACGACTGACAAGTGCCGATTAGAATAAATAGGTGAATGAGCAAGAGTTAAATTCGTTGGAAAGTCGTTAATGGTGTACGCCCAACAGGTCGAGGCCTGAGCTAGTACGTCATGGCGAAGATTCATCACATTCTGACTGTCATCATTGTGTGTCTGGTAAGTTATTTGTTTAATTGCAATTTTTAGTGTGATAAGTAAATAAGTAATATAATTACGGCTCTTGTGTATTAGTGCAATTCCAAAACCAATGACAATTTCTCTTAACTATTATTAACACATTATTAACTCTGGTCACTGGGTCATTTTATTTCATTCCAACCTAGGGCGTGTCAGCCTCCCACTTTATCCCGACGCTGGAGAGTTCCACTGTTAATATCCATACCATCCAAGATACATTTTATTAAAAATGTTTTTGTGTGCATTTCCCAACAATTTTTACATGAAATGACTTCTGTACATGCCCAGCTATTTTCTATGATTGAACGATGCCTTAAAGGTATTATACAGGATTGGCAGAGCTGACAAAATAATCACAGACAGTGTTCATGTTTTGTGTAATCAACCACATACACGAAATAACAAACCTGTGAAAATTTGAGCTCAATTGGTCATCGAGGTCACGAGAAAATAGTGAAAAGAGACCTTATGTGTTTTCTGTTTTTCAAACATCGAGTTTATTATCGCGCGCGATAAAAACTATTGTTTTACTAATTTCTCAGAAACGATAGCATTTTAGGCAGAAATATTTTAGGGAACCCTTTCTACCATTACTTACTTTAAATCATGTAAGTTATGTGTGAATCTGTGAACATTTGTGTTTTTCGATCTTACCAATAGTGTACAGGGCCTTTAAAGGTATTATACAGGATTGGCAGAGCTGACAAAATAATCACAGACAGTGTTCATGTTTTGTGTAATCAACCACATACACGAAATAACAAACCTGTGAAAATTTGAGCTCAATTGGTCATCGAGGTCACGAGAAAATAGTGAAAAGAGACCTTATGTGTTTTCTGTTTTTCAAACATGGAGTTTATTATCGCGCGCGATAAAAACTATTGTTTTACTCATTCCTCAGAAACGATAGCATTTCAGGCAGAAATATTTTAAGGAACCCTTTCTACCATTACTTACTTTAAATCATGTAAGTTATGTGTGAATCTGTGAACATTTGTGTTTTTCGATCTTACCAATCGTGTACAGGGCCTTTAAGCCTGCTGCATACAAAGAACAGACGGCTTTACTTTTATCAGTGGGTTAGACCTTTGTAGCTCTGTAGTTGACATGGGATATTTATTTGCTAAGTACATGATTGCAAATAGTTTTCTGTTCTGCCCCTTCCCCCCCCCCCCCCAATTGTTTTGTTTATATAAAATAAAACATACATGTAACATAGGCCTACATGCACAACGCCCATACTTGAACCTAAGAACAACATCAAACAATCATGAAGCGATTCCATTTGCTTAGAATCTCAGTAACTGAAGGGACGGGACTACTTAATACCCATGTAGCCAGCCGATTTCGGTTTCGCTCTCGTTGTCAGCTTTATGTCAGGTGATACCGCTTCCACACGCAAGTAGCCCAATCCAGGGGTTCTGCGAGACGAACTCCCCACCGTCATCACTCCCCTACCTTCTCTCCTCAAGAGAGCTTGCCTCTTTGCTACATTACTATCAGTGCTTAAAGAATTAACCTCTTTTTCGTAAACAAATCCCTCTCGAGACCCGCTGCTGTCTAGGATTCTCTTTCCACACATGTAGTCACGCGAATTTATCTGAGGATGACGTCACGGGGCATTTCGCAAAACTCAACGAAAAGCAACGTTGAGTTGTGGTCAAAATGATTTCATTATTGTATTTACAAAACATTTTTATGGGATGTGAACTATATGACTGTATTCATTTAGCACTTATAAATAAATTTCAGCAAATATTACTTCCTCTTTGTTCTCGTTCAAGTATAGTAATGGACATTGATCGTCTAGTATGACGAACTTTGCACATTTTGATTTCGTCTTAGAATAACATGTGCTGTACAGTAGGGTTGTTTGAAGGGTGTGTGTAAAACTTTGGTAAGATTGTAAATATAAATGTTCACAGATCACATAACTTACATGGTATGAAGATGGTCATTGTTGAAAACCATTGAAACAGTTTTGCTTGAAATGCTATAGTTTTTAGGAAATGAGTAAAACAATCATTGTTTATCGTGCGTGTTTGAAAACATTGAAAACATATAATGGGGTTTTTCACTGTGTTTCATGACTCCAAAGACCGATTTAGCTAAAACTTTCACAGGTTTGTTGTCTCATGATGTTGAGTCACATCAAGTGTGGATACAGGTCTTTTTCACGATTAACAAAGTTGTACCTTTACTTTAAGAACAATGTTACAGCTGGAAGTGGTCAAAATGAAAACAAATTATACACTATTTTACAATGCATTTAAAATGGTTACTTTAGACAAATTTCAACAGTAGACAATTATTTTTATTCATTTGCAGGTACTTTGGGATGTTCGCATCACCACTGCTCAAGGTACGAATGATATTTGACACGTATGACATCATTTTGTACAATTTCCATGTATCTTTTGTTTATTTTCCCCAGCAGCAATTTGGACATTACTTTAAGTCTAACAATTTTTGTTGTGATTTGGGGATTTTGCATACACGCAGCTGATCCTGATGGTTTTATGTGAGTCGTTCGTGGTTAAGCAGCAATGTCGTAGTTTGTGGTATTTACGGTGTAAGATTTTAGTAACTATTGTGTGAGGCTTGTGATTGTGTTTCTACGGAGCCCCTAAAGGGACATTGAGAGGTAAAATAAAATCTGTGAGTGAAAAAAGAAAAAATCGGTGAGGGGGGAAAAAAGAGGTAAACAAACATTAATAATCGGTGAGTGAAAAAACAAATTGGGAGGTAAAACAAAATTGGCTCCCGGCAGCGCTAATGCATAAACAAAATTCACAATTGATGCATGTGTACCAACGTTTGACAGATGGAGCATCAGTATGGTGTTCCATATGTGCCACCCCTTTCCGTCGCCTTTTCAATTTTGTCCGTCGCCTTTTCAATTGTGTCCGTCGCCTTTTCAATTTTGTCCGTCGCCTTTTAAATTTTTCCATCGTGGGTCCACGTGACTACCAGGTGACTATCACATGACTCCGAAGGCAGTTGCCAAAATGTATACGTTGCTTCATCCACAGTCGCGAGACCAGTTAACTACGATAATATCCTTTTTCAGTTCCATTCTTGATTTACTAAGCAAAGCCTGTACATAGACAGTATGGTTGAGGTATCCAATCATTTTTCTTTGCCAACAAATCATCACATGGTCATCATGTGACAGTCACGTGGCCGTTTCAGAAAAATGGCGCCTGAAAAATTGAAAAGGCGACGGAAGAAAATTGAAAAGGCGACGGAACATATGTTTTATGTGTATGTGCATTAGCGCCCCCTGGTTTGTGAATCTTGTTTTTCACATTCATAAGCCATTTCAAGGTCTAACACTGCCCGTGCGCCCCTGGTTTGTGAATCTTGTTTTTCACATTAATAAGCCATTTCAAGGTCTAACACTGCCCGTGCGCCCCTGGTTTGTGAATCTTGTTTTTCACATTCATAAGCCATTTCAAGGTCTAACACTGCCCGTGCCCCTCTGGTCTGTGAATCTTGTTTTTCACGTAAGTCATTTCAAGGTCTAACACTGCCCGTGCGCCCCTCAAGTTTTGAATCATTGCTTGTGTTTAGTCTGGAAAAGAGACCATTCAGGCGTAAACTGTAAATATGATATATGCATAGTATTGTGCATCACTGGTATGGATGGATTATATACACGGACCATAATTTAAAACATTAAATTTCGTTATGATAACATAAATATTATTGTTTTAATTGTTTTTATATAGATACAATTGAAATGCCCCAAATGATTTACGAAGAGATACTGCCTACAGCATTGTATCCTGGAAACATGATTGACATCAAACTGCATTTGCGACCTGGAATTGAATGGTACGTCAAGAAGTGATTAATCAAAACATACAATACAAAATGATTACACAGTGACTTCAGTGGTGTAAATTCAAAGGGAAAATGGAGAAACAGCCAATAAAAGAGAATAGATTTAAACAAAGTATCAAACGCCATTCTTTACTGCATACGACAATCTTATCGATAATAGTTTTATGTGAAACAGACAGTTAACAACTTAAGACCATCTCAGCTTTAATTAAAATGATTTCAATAAGTCGGGAGTCTTCTTGGTGACATTAGAAGTGTTTTTATAAAAAAGAAAGTAGTTACACTTGATTCAGGCCCTTAACAAAATCAAAAAAGAAGAAAAAAGTCGACCCACAATTTTAAGAAATGGTGCGCACAAAAAAATTAAGCGCAAAAATGGACCGAATGGCTTGAATTGGCCTTTATTTTCCAAAAGTTTCCCACTCCCCCTGCGTCGCTCCCCGACGGGCTGCGCTGACGCGCCGATGTACATTTTCTTTAATATTGATCGCCCCCAAAAAATCCTCGGCACTAATATTGTACCCATTGTCAATTTTATCTATCAAATACAGGTTCAGGTTAAATTTACAGGAAAACCAGGGTGACCCAACATCAGCTGCCATAGAGACAGCAATGGCAATTCGCGTCACCGTTCACTCTAGGCTTGGGCAGATTGAGAGGGATTGGTACTCCGCAGGAACTAGGCAGTTAGCTTCACCAGAAAATATCGTCTATGGTCAACTTAAATTTCGTGAAAATGAAGTGTTTATCATTACTCTATTTTGTATGATTGATACATATGAGGTAAATATTAAAGCGAGTGTATACCTTTGGTAACTTACTCCAAAAACGAATTACCATAACAAGTTACTTTGTGAGAAGCACTGCAGCTGTTGATAATGTATAATATTTCAGAAACGATTCCCTTCAAAGGAATGTGGTTTTAGAAAGGGGGATTCAACAACATTTCAATCTGAGAAACGTTTCAGCATGAAACGTTTCTCAGATTGTGTATTGCAAAAATTATGGATTATTCTTCCTGCGTTGACATAACCGCTCCAGTTTTTGTTTGGCAATATCTCAAAAACGCTACTACATTTTGAAATTAAACTTTCACAGGTTAGTTTTATTGTTTATAAGCCTATCTACATTTTTTGTAGGATTAAAACAATCGAACGGTGCCAAACATAAAAAATATACTTTTCCTTTAATCCATGTCACATAATATGAGTGTCTGTCAAGCTCTCCCCAAGATCGACTTCAAATGGTTCTAGAATAAATTCAAACCACAGGTGCGTTTCTACTTTCTTGGGAAACGTATAAAAACAAAGGGGATGCGTAACATAAAGGTTAAATGGATAAAGTAAAACCGGGCAAACAATTAATTCTCTATTTTTCGATTTGACATCACTGTAAATGATTTCACATGTCATTCTTGATCTGTTTCTCAGGTACGAGTAAACGGCTACCAAAAGTTTATTTTTCAACATCGTTCTGGCCTCGACTTAACTAGTTTTAATGTTATTCGTATCATGGCCGAACCACAGTCCATCGAGATGTGTTGGATTAATTTGAATCTGGAGCTACTATATGGAACTTTAACTTTGGTAAGTTAAAAAATATATAATTGCGTGTCGTGGCCGAGCGGTCTAGTTCAATGGGCCCAAGCTCTTGGCCCAGTTTCATAGAGCTGCTTAAGCAGAAAATGTTGCTAAGCAGAAATGAGCAGGATACCAGTCACAAATTGTACATGTGACATGGATTGGTAGTTTGGCCGGTAACCTTATTCTGGTAAGCGAAATGTTGTTGTGCTTAGCTACTTTTTGTGCTTAAGCAGCTCTATGAAATTGGGCCGGCCCTGGTGTTGTCGGCAGCAGGACGTGGGTTCGATACCCGGTCATGACACTTGTGCCCTTGAGCAAGACACTTAACCATAATTGCTTCGCAAAATGTTGGGTATAGGTAAATTCATTTTGTTCTACCAGCCAGGCTCCTAGTGGATGATACCCATGCCCGTCCTTGCGGACATGAAGGGGGTAACCCTGTTTCAGCCAAAGGAGTAGGTGGCAAACGTGTCCCTGGTGGCAGTTGATTTGGGTCGATAGCCCAAATCAGTTAAGTGTAGCCCTCACCTTGAAGTGGCCGCAGGCCGTTCGTGGCCTTGTGATGTTAGGCAATATCTCATAAAACAAAACCACAAATGTTAAAACAGTGAGACGTGTTGACGTGAAAGCTTTGCTCTAATAGCCACATATTTTGCTTTACAGGGAGACACTCCTTGTGACCAGCAGGTACAAAAAAGTCTTTGTGATGAACTTGTTTGTCACTTGTTTGACAATGGACATCTGTTGAATCTTAGCACAAGTACAATGCCTACACCAACAACCACTCAAGTACCTGAGAATGATGTGAGTTCGTTGGAAGACATGACTGAACGTATATGCTGTTTGTATGGACTCACTTATGATATTGACGATAACGGGGACAGATCATCTTTCCAGGTAAGTTGGTCTTATACTGCAACAACTGGGGTGTTAAAATTGAAGCCGTTTCACATAATATAGATACCGAAAATATAATCAAAATGCACACCATTGGGTTTTAAAATAACACTAACATCTGCAAACACAATTGCATTGGTGTTATTTTAACACCATGCGATGTTAATTTTGATTATCTCTAGGTTTCTGTGACCAATTTTAACACCCAGTTTGTGCAGTGTGTGAGTTCATTGGAAGGGGAATAAACGTAGATTGTGTCCAATATTGTAGAGGTTGTCTAATTTTGTAATAAACGAATGGTCAATACCAGCAGAGGGGTGATTCGAGATGACAGTAAAGTTGGTTTGATATTGGATATCGGTTACACACATAGGTTTGTACAGCGAATGTCTACTGCTATTCAATATTATTGGACATTCACATAGGTGTGTACACTATTGAATGTCTATCCTGCTATCTGCTATTCGATAACGACTTTGGACATTCACATACGTTTGTACAGCGAATGTCCACTGCTATTCGATATTATTGGACATTGAACATTCACATAGGTTTGGGATACTAGTGAATGTCTATCCTGCTATTCGAAAACGACTTTGGACGTTCACATAACGCTACATTTATTTGTGTAAGTCTCATTTTACGGCTTATGCTCTGATCTTCCTTTATGTTGACAGTTAGCAGCGGACATCACCACGGAGCTAATGACGTGGAATGGTAACGCAAGCTGGTATACAATCAATCAAGTAAATGCTCTTATTATTCAATCATTTTTTTTTTAATAACACAAAATAAGGTTTTCTATTTTGAAAACAAACTGCATATTCTAACGCCAATGAAGTAACGTATGAATGAGAAAGGATCGGCCGACCCTACTTTTTTTGTTTGAAATAAAAGTTAAGGGAAAGTATACCCGCAGTGTCATGTTTAGAATAAAGAGTTAAGGGGACGACAGCCTCCCCATCGCCAATCGCAACGTACCAGGAGAATCTGGGAACAATTTTGTAAGCAATCCCTGCACAAATAAGAATTATACTCTTGGTTTGTTTGTCATGTGTATATGAATAAACATAGAAAAAACATGCTTTTATAGTAGATACAGTTTCCATAGAGAATAAAGGTTTCTTTTAATGGTCAATATAACTATTATGAATATTTATGTATATAAAAACGTGTCTCACAAAACGATATTATCTTTTACGCTTTTAGCTGAGTGATAATGGCCCCATTAGTTTGTTAGACATACTGGATGAAGTGGCGCAAGTCATGGGATCTCACCTCGAAGTCGGGGAGGTGCTGCGGGCAAACACATCAACTATAAGTGAGTCACAAACTTCTCTTGACAGTAATTCTGTTTCACGCAACTGCAAAAACATGAAGTTACACTTTTTTACAAAAAAAAAGCCTAGGTCTGCTTCAATGTGTCAATCATGTACATTTCATAATGGAACTAGTTTTCGTTTCGTTGTAAACAAGGGTGCTTGCTAATGGGAAACAAAACAGCGGAGGTAACCCCCATCCATTAGTGTTCTGGGTTCTTTTATGTGCACTACCAATCATACATCATACATAGTATAGGCACTAGTTAGCTTTTGGCTTCCATTCGAAGGACAAAGCAATCATGATGACGTATCTTTCTCAAGGACACAAGTGCCACGACCGGGACTCGAACCCACACTCTGCTGATCGGAAACACCAGAGATTGAGTCCGTTGCTCTTAACGCCACGTTGGGTCATGGCTATCACTGCAAAAACTGGATTGTTAAAATTGAAACCATGGGTCTTGTCACATAAAGAAATAAAAAGTTACACAATTTAATGTGTAAACAAAATCACTAATTTCTGCCAACACATTTGCATTGGTGTTATTTTAACACCCTTGGGTGTTAATTTTGACTCATGGGTATCTTAATGTGACACTAACACCGATGGTGTCAATTTTAACACCCCAAATGTTGCAGTTTAGGAGGTTATTTTTGTCACAAAACAAATCCAATAATTACAATAAACTAAACAATTTCATTTTGTCTTGTTTTGACACCCCCTCCCCCTCAAGGTTGCATTCTGGAGTCCAATAATCTTGAAGAATTTATAAAGAAAGATTGGATCTTTGAGCCATTTCCTAATTCCAAGGAACAAATCACTATCAATAGATCTGACCTTCTCGACACGGGACATAGCTGTAAGTAAATCCACTATTGACAAAATAACAATGAAAGATACCAACTTTTACAGCGATAAGCACAAATATGAACCCGCAAAAAAATTCTTTAGAAAACACCGTCTTTTTCCCCTTTGTGTTCCGTAAAATGAGGTCACTGCATTAAAAAAATAAAATTAATAATTCAAAATCAAACTTTTTAAGGTTGGTTGGATGGTGTGTTTTATTGAAAACTAGACTAAGATATTTAATGAATTAACTATTCCAACAATCAATGCGTATTAAAAACTTTAATGATGATCACAGTCAATTTCAGTCATTTATTGCTTCATCAACAGACAACAATAAAATATCGATTCTGGGTGTTGCTCATATCAACATTACTGAAATATTCAACAACCATCAAAAAGGAACCAAGGATAGCATCGTCGCAGATGTGATTTCTACCACAGTGTTTACTCCTACCGGAAGAATGTCTTTACCTGCATCTTTCAAGCGACAAATCACTAATCTGACGGTAACATGTTTCTCATTTAAAGAGCGGGTATACAGCAATCCTTCACCGATCTTGAACTCTTGGTGGCAACAGATATGCCTCCATTACTGCGGTGTACCTGGGTGGTACTGCGCTGCCTAGCGACTGGTATAAGGTTTGGGCTACACGGCGATCATTTGATCAGTCGCGGGTTATTGGACTTTCACTTTGCAAATCGCTTAAACCCGTCGCTAGGCAGCGCAGTACCACCCAGGTACCACCGCAATAATGGCGGTATCTGCTGCCACCAAGAGTTCAAGATCGGTGAAGGATTGCTGTATACCTTTGCTAATTGCTCGAAAATTTAAAGGCCATGAAAACTTACTTTGTATGAAGCACGGCAGCTGTCGATAATGTGTAACATTTTGAGAAAATATTCCCTCCTTAGGAATGTGTGTTTAGAGAGAGGTTTTCAAAAGATTGTCACTTTGAGAAATGTTTGTGTATGGAACGTTTCTCAGGTTGTGTATTCTAATTACGGATTATCTTTCCTGCGTGGACATAACCGCTCCATATTTTTGGCGAAATCTCAAAGATGCGACTACCTTTTGAACTGAAATGTTCACAGGTTAGATTTGTTGTATATTTTCATTTGTATTGGATTAACAACAATTGAGCGGTTCCAAAAACCAATGGTATACTTTGCCTTATAGATGTAACTATAATGTTTACCAACAACTTTTGAGGCTTGTCACTGTGCTTGTTTTTGTTTATTCTTTTAAATTATCGCCAGAGGGCCAATGACATCTGACTTAAACAACATTTGAAATTTTTCTTTGGCGTTTTAGGGTTCCGTGAACGCATCGATGGAAAGAGTGTCCTTTTGTGGATTTTGGGATGACTATCTTAAGTAAGTACTCACATTTCCCAAAATATTCTCCCGCCCCCCAAGACTGATATCCTTTCGTAAAACTAAAAGCACCGTCTTGCGATGACGTCATATTTGTTTTGTATTGTTCTATGGTTTTCAGTGGATGGTCAACAACAGGATGTCAGCGTGTGGACGTTGTTGATGAAGAATTAATCGAAGATAACGTGGGTGATTTGGTCTCCTGTTACTGTAATCATACCACAAATTACGCCATTTTGATGCGCATTGTACCAATAAGAGTCCGACGTCGCAGAAAAATCACCACTTCAAAGCCAACGGAAGAGATTACCACCACCACCTTTTTACCGACCACAACATTCCCTGAACCAACTACTCCCATAGTAACTACCGAGGCAGTAACTACTGCAGCCATTGCAGAGCCCACCACCTTACCGACCACAACATCCCCTGAACCAACTACTCCCATAGTACCTACCGAGGCAGTAACTACCAACGCCATTGCAGAGCCAACTGTATTGATTGAGCACACCACCGACTTACCGACCACAACATCCCCTAAACCAACTACTCCCATAGTAACCACTGAGGCAGTAACTGAAGCCATTGCAGAGTTGCACACCACCACCTTACCAACCACAACATCCCCTAAACCAACTACAACATCCCCTAAACCAACTACAACATCCCCTAAACCAACTACAACATCCCCTAAACCAACTACTCCCATAGTAACTACTGAGGCAGTAACTACATCAAAGAGTACATCCTTCAATCCAATCATTCGAGTCACACATGACGTCATCTCAACCAGCAACCAATCAGCTACGTCCAACGTCTCAGTCATTAACGACACCATTGCTGACTATTACTACTACTATTACTACTACTACCCAGTGGTATGTTTGAACGTTTTTATCAACTATTCTTATAAAAAAGGTGGTGCAAGTGTTATAGACATAAATGATTTTAACGAATTAGTTTCTTGTTGTCCCTTGTTAGTTTCTAGTTACATAGCAATCAGCATTGTATATACAGATTTCCTCAGGCTTGCGGGCTACAGTGATAAGTTCACTTGTGATGCATCCTTGGTTTCATTACCAGAAATATGTAATAACAATTATTAGCAAGGATCTTGAGAAAGACCCTTGAGATCTAGGCTACGGAACGTAGCCTCGACTCGAGGAATTACCGGCACAAAGGAAAATGTGATTTTTCTTGTGCATGCTGTGATAAAATAAAATAATAATAGCAACCCTTTCATTTGTGATAACAAGTTTTCACCAACAATTTTGATTTATAACTGTTTTAATGTTAGGCTATTCCATTTCTGGCAAATGTTGTAGTAAATAATCATGTTGGAATTTTGTTTCATTTTTTAGGACACCGTTTCTGAGAAGACACTGGCTGTTTTAACCCTTATTGGATGCATCATGTCAATAGTAGCTCTGATTGTAGCTCTGCTTTGCTTCATTGCATGCAGGTATTAAAAGTATCTTACTTTAAATTTCACACATTGTCTCGCCTCTTAAAAACTTTGATAGGGCAAAGACTTCACTTACCGCCTACAGGTCATCGTCATTCGGCAAAGACTTGCGTCCGTGGCCGCCTCATCCTCAAATTATAATGGGGGCGCATTCCTACTTGAGCGAAATTTTGTTAAACTGGAATGCTATTTAAACTTGTTTATAATGTTTTTGTTTATCATTTAAATGTAATTTAGATATTTGTAAACTTCTGAATTTTCGTAATTATCGATCAAAAAACTAGAAACACTTGACGGCGTGTGTCAAAATGACAATGCATTGACGTCATGTGCGGGAGTTTGCTTTGTTACACCTCCATGCTGCAACAAAGCGGCTGTACAAAACGGAGCTCCCACATTATGACGTAACATAAGTGGTGACGTAACAGGCTTTTCGCGAATCTTTCTGAAAAGTACAGGAGAAGGGTGTTCTAACTGCTTGTTTTTTACACAGTTAAAATCTGTTTAATCTCATGAGAACTCAGCTTCCTTATTGATTGAACACATTTAAAATGATTTTCAGCAACGATCACTTGTTGCTTTTTTTCGTTCAAGTAGGTCTTTAAGTTCAGCTAACTTTACACCTGCCCGCCCCCCCAGTGTCCCTTCCCGATGTACCGTAGCTGCGTTGATTACTATTATTCATCCCGCTGATAGTTAATTATTGCCCCTTTTCTCCATAGACACTCTTCCTTAGATACAGAACGCATCCTAATTCATATGAATTTGATGGGTTCTCTACTCGCAGCCATGACCGTCTTTTTGATCAGTTTCCTTCTGACTTCTTTTTTGGTGAGAATTTCCATTGTGTGTATTTGATTGTGATTTTATCAAAGGAAAATAAATAATTATATTTTATTTTGCGATGTTAAAACACATAAGTATTACATTGGTAGTTGTCAAGGACCAGTATCAACACTTGAAATAACAAACCTAATGAAAGTTTAAGTTCAATCGGTCATTGGAGTCACGAGGGAAAAACAATGGGGGGAAAAAGTTAAATGTTTTCACTGTTTTCAAACATTGAGTTTTTGACTCGCGATACCAAAAACATCTAGCATTTCAAGCAAAACTATTTCAAAGGGATTTTCCCACCACGACCTTCTTAGGCCGTGTCCGAATTGGCGGCTACAGCTACGGCTACGGCTAGATTTCCGCGTCATCGTGCATTGAAGTATAGGACGTCCTCAGCAACACCCTTAGCAACAGCCGTAGCCGTAGCCGTAGCTGTAGCCGCCAATTCGGATACGGCCTTAATACCATGTAAGTTATGCGTAAATCTGTAAACATTTGTATTTTTACTCTTACCAATGTTATGCACATCCTTTAAGCCGGATTGTCATAAATCTGTTCACAGTTTCTCGTTCTTTATGTGAATCGTTGTAGAAAGAAGATTAATTATTTAGCTATTTGTATTCAATATAGATTCCATGTAAGATCATCGCAATGCTGTTGCACTATCTGTATCTGGTTGTGTTTTCTTGGATGTTAGTGGAAGGCATCCATCTTTATCGACTCATTGTCACAGTGTATGGGAGTGAGAAACAAATGGCCAAGTTCTATTTTTTACTTGGTTGGGGTAAGTTAGTTTGAACGTCAGTGAAAAAAAATACATTTCGATGTAGGATTCAGACCATGTTGCCTTTGTTTAAAGAGTGGTGACCTTGTTCATTATAATGCATTTCCTGACGGGCAAGATACTACACAGGCCATATTATGTGAAAATTTACATTTTTATTTTTGTGTCAGAATTTTCACATAAATTCAAAATTTACAAAAGCAACAGCTGTACAGCTTTTGAGATGTCCCCCCTTTCTTCATATCAAAAGTTGAGAAAAATCAGACAGTGCAATCTCCATAAAACATAAGATTTGTTGTATTCTTCCATTGAGCTGTGTATACAAAATGTGCCTGCAGGAAATCCAGGCTCTGTGGCTTTTTTGTAAACATGTGATGTCACAGGTCACATGGTCTTTAAGTTAAGAAACAATTTATCAATCTTCAATTTTGTTTTTTTGTTTGTTTAATGGCGTGGTGCAGGTTCACCGTTACTGATTGTTGGGATATCATCATCTGCCACTCAGTTGAAAGGTTATGGAATTCCTTATGTAGCGTAAGTCAATCACAGCCAAAGAACCAGGGCCCAATTTAATAGAGCTGCTTAAGCACAACCAAATTTCGCTTACCAGAATAAGGTTACCAGCCAAACTACCATGTCTCATGTACAATTTGTGACTGGTATCCTGCTCATTTCTGCTAAGCAGACCATTGTTAAGCAATATTTTCTGCTTAAGCAGCTCTATGAAATTGGGCTAAGATTGGTTATTTTCATAAAATACCTCTGGATTATTTGAAATGTAAATAAAACATTATACCACTATTTTATTTCGTCCCAGTCTAACTAAACTATCACTTAGTTAAAATTCAAATCTTAAAGACACAGATTGAACTTTAGATTAACTTTTGATTATCAAGCAGTTTACTGGAAATCGTTTTTTAAACAACAATCCAGAAGAAGAAAAAAAATTCACTCAATATTTTTTTATAAATTGCTGTAACTTCTGAAATTAATTACATAACAGTTTAGAAAGTTTAATAGGTTCGTTGAATAAATCAATCACACCATTAGTTTAAGTAGTAAGCCCCTATGGTTTAATCTTGTATTTTTGATGTAATTGTGTTTGTACTAAAACCACGTATTCATCGTTCTGTGAAAGACGTTTTTGTCTATCCTAGTCAAATTTCAAGGTATTTATTGAGTTTTGTGATAGACTAAAGTATTAGTTTTGAAAATTAGAAAAAGTCAAACAATCAATAAACTAATCATTCGTTCAACCAACTAATAAGTTAAACAATGATACCGGTATAATCGTGAACATGTTTTATTTAGGTGCTGGCTGAACACAGAAGATGGTTTTATTTGGGCTTTTGTTGCACCGGCTTGCGTTATTATGTTGGTGAGTATTCACCAGTGATTTTGTGTACTAAATTGCAAATTTAATTATTAATTTACAATAATTATTGAAATTGATAATTGGCTGTGCGTACAAATATTTTTTGTCTCAGGTGAATTTCCTTGTACTATGTACGGTGATTAAGACTACAGTTGCAGCATCGAAGGATAGCAGTGGGGATAAAATGACAAAAGTTAAGTAAGTTAAACTTTGAAATTTCCCTTTGTTTTGGTTGGTTTTGGTGTCAACTAAGAAGAACCAGTGATGTATAGAGGACGGTATTTGAGACAATCCATGCCAATTTTAGACATGTAAATTTTCATTTTGTTTTATAGTTTTAAATGTGGACAATAAATAAATTAATGAATGTAATGGAGAGCAGCTTACTTGAAAGTGTTTTTCATGTCTTGGTCAAATGAAACGAAGTAAATTATCATAAAAGCAATTTTCTAAAATTACTAAGTCAAGTTTTTTTAATGAGGAAAATATTTGACCTTTTCTTTGGGGGAAAACAATAGAAGTTGTTGTTTGTTCTCTAGTTTTTAAACCCCACTTTATATGTTATAAACACCCGAAATGAACTTAACTTAATATTAACATATATAATTATGCATCAGAAACAAGTACTTTATGATCAAATTGAAATAAATGCACAATAATTTATTTGTTTCAGAGCTGGTTTACGTAGTTCGCTTGTATTGTTACCACTGCTTGGCATTTCATGGGGAAGCGGTCTTATTGCACATATCCATGTAGCATTTCAGTACATCTTCGTTTTAATGAACAGCTTTCAGGTAGGTTAAATTTGTGGCCCTTCAAAATGTTGATTTAGTTTCGTTTTTCAAACCAGCCTGATTGCCTCCTTTTGCATTGTTTACCAATTTGTTTGTTTTTCTTTGTGATGTTAAGGCGGTATTTCATTTAATACCTATTTATTTCAAAACTCTTATTTTAGGGAGTATGGCTGGTCATTGTTTGCTGTGTGATGAATGGTGAAGTACGTAACGCGTTCAAGATTGGCATAAGGAAGAAAATAGGCAGATATTCGGGATCTGTAAACTCTACAGGTACCTCTATATCGGTAAGTTGTTTTAACCATTTTCTCAACAACATGGGTGGTCGGGTTGGCGTGGTGGATATTTCCTAGCCTTTCACCTTTGTGAACCCGGCTTAAATCATGTTGGTGCCTCTATGTGGATTGGGTTTCTGCCTGATTGAGTAGGTTCCCCCAGGAATAATTCTCCCTAAAACTGCCTTCTTTGTCTTCTCTCACTTTTCTGAGAATCTTTTGCTTCAAAACCAGAATTAAAATATGAACAATCATATTGACTTGCTTCCTATTCTCTTAGTTTGTAAAAAGGCACAATTACAACATTCTTTGACACTTTATTTGATAAATTGTAACACTCGATTCACATTCTGTTGCAGACATCAATCAATTCTGGTAAAACCGGCAAGGAAGGAGGATCAACACTGACAGAAGTTGGCCAATGATTTGAACCCGATACATGGTCCCATGGAGTCGGGTCTGTAATTAACATTTCAAGACCCTGTGGTGTTGTGTGCACGGTAGGCCCAATACCCCCCTCCCAGTTCGAACCGTGTATTATATAGATGTTTATCAAGGCACTATGTTTTCTTATATTCGTATCAAATTGTTCAATTCAACACTTGTTTAAGACAACTTGTAAACAAAATAAACTTGATGCGTTAAGAATTATGTGTTAAAGGCACCGGACACGTTTGGTAATTACACAAAATATATATTAGCATAACAACTTACTTGGTAACGAGCAACGGATAGCTGTTGATATAGTATAAAACATTGTGAGAAACGACTCTCTCTGAAGTAATGTATTTTTTTGTAAAAGAGGTAATTTCTCACTAAAATATTAAAAGACTTCAGGCCTGAAGCCCTTTTTAGGCATCTGAAAGCACACAAATTTGTGCAACAAGGGTGTTTTTTTCTTTCATTATTTTCTTGCAACTTCGATGACCAATTTAGCCCAAATTTTCACAGGTTTGTTATTTTATGCATATGTTGGGATACACCAAGTGAGAATACTGGTCTTTGATAATTACCAAACGTGTATAGTGCCTTTAAGAAAGTTATTGTAATTGAATCAACTAATTAATTAGAATGACGTGTTCTTATTGCGCATTTGAGTGGACACGTTTTAGTTAGAATTTAAGTCATTGTAACTTGGAGTCAATACACCGATCCATTAAGCCACGCCCATTTCTCATTGACCAATCACAACCGCGAAATCTGATCACCATTTGAGCCGTTTGGTGATCTTTGCACTAATGGTGATCGGGTTTCGCGGCTGTGATTGGTCAACTCGTAAGTAGGCGGGGCTTAATGGATCGATCTATTGAAATCACCGATCACCTAAATGCTCATGAATATTGTTTGATTCATAAATGGCTCCCAAATTATATATGTGTCCCCTGCTTGCCCCTTCAACCCTAGAAAATGTCTGGTTGTGCCACAAGCTTTGGTTGAGCTCTTTTTTCTGAAGATATACAAATTGAAATCATGGTTTGTAAGATTACTAGAATAATTTACGCATTTAGAAGTGACTGATAAATACAACAACTCGTTTTTTCATCTGTGTGTACTATTATAATTTAAATGAATACCGCTAGTTCCTAGTAATCAAAGCAGCTTAAATAATAATTACCAGTTCATCGTTATAGTTCATGGAAGATAATGATGCATTCATTCACTGCAGGTCAAACTTGTGGGAAAAAAACCCTTAGGCCTATTTGTATTAATTACAAACGGGCATAATTATCGGGCAGTTTTCCTATCTGCAGCTATCGAAGTAACTTTTCAGAATCAAATATTCAAAATGTGGAATGCCACATTCTAGCACGTTACCATCACGTTACCATCACGTTACCATCATCTTATTAAGCCATTCCCATGAAATATGCTAACTACATTCACGCATGCGTACAGACATAGTGGTTGGCAAACATCAAAGAGTTGCGCACAGACGCACAAACGCGTATGCGACACGCCACCGTCATCCCCTTACACAAAGATCAACGCCATGTTCCCTCATATTTTTGGCCAACCAGTATAGTATTTAGTGCGCACGCGCGATGTGCAATTTACATATTTAACGAGAAAGGTTTATTATCTTCGCAAATCCGCACAATAAAAGATATTGTTTAGAATGTACTTGTCTAAATCGGTATGAAGCTTCTGTGCAATAAATTTTAATGCTGATTATTCGTTGTGTAATGTAAATAAAACAGGTTCATTTTTAACTACAATTTTTTACATTTAACTTTTAACAAAAATATATATAATTTTTTCTGGAAGTTGTCTCTAAAATGTTAAAATCGTGCTGTTTTTTCTCCATAAAATATTGATGGAGGAACAAAGTTAGAAACTAATGCACTTTAAAAAATATTTTTAACAGTCTTTTGATTTATTCCTTTTTGTTAGCAAAACAAATTGCCACATTTTGTACTCAAAACTGTTATTGTATCATAACATCAACGAAAAATACGCACACCTTTGTATTTACAATAATTATGTACTTCATTATTGAGAAAGCTGACAAAAATACAAGTTTATTTGTGGTTCGAGTGGTTATAATTTAGGTAAGGGGATAGATCTATCCCTTGTTTCTCAAACCCAGCCGAAAAGAGGAGGGGATAGAATTTTCTATCCCTTGTTTCTCAAACCTAGCCGAAAAGTGGAAGGGATTGATTTGTTTATCCTTTGCTGCTAAAACTAAGCGAACAAAGAGGAGGGGGTAGATTTTTGTTATCCCTTCGACCTCAAACATGACAAAATGTATGTTATATTAATGACAAATAACTGGAATTTATCCAATTTTAGAATGTTAGCTTAGAAAAATTAGATTAATTTGTAAAATCTTGAACATGTTTTTCACAGTTTGGAGGAAAAAAGGTAAAAGAAAAACTTGTTGCTTTATTATAATCCTATTTCGATTGCAATGCTTGGACTTTTAAGCTGTAAATTAGAAAAAATAACCAAATGTGAAAAATTGCAGTTAAATATGAACCTGTTATAAGTTGTTTGTGATTACTGCAAAGTTTTGAAATAAAACCATACAAATTTTATGGATTACTCTCTGTTCATTCAAAATGTTATGATATACGGGGACAGTTTCAATCAGAATCCTGCGCCAGCACGACCGTGTACTGCAGCTGCAGTAAATAGTGACTTATAAAACAAATTAATATAAAACAATGGTGCATGCAGTTGACTTTGATTAAGCCGAAACTTTTGTCAACATTCCATAAAATCCTTGTGGAGTATTCCAATGTTCATGTTAATAAATATTTTAATTTAACTAAGTTGGCAGTCTAATTCATTGCTATAATTTGCAGGGGCGGATCCATGATTTTTTTACCGGGGGGCACAACAGCACACCAAGGATTCGTTTTAGGGTGGCTAAACCAAATTTGGTGGGGTCTAGGGGCCGGCCTCTTGACCCCTGGTGTGGTCCAGGGGCGAAGCCCCGCTGGGGGTCCAGGGGGAAACTCTTTCTGAAGCTCTGAGTCTTTGGCGTTTTGAGGGGTGAAAAATCAAGCCTCCATTATAATTTATAAAGCTTGACCCTTGGTCAGTTATACTATGTGAAATATTGATACTGATTTAGAAATTATTGTATTAAGAACTTCAGATTTGGGGGAGGCTGCTGTAAACAAAAACTTTGAAGCCCATCTTTATTCTGACGGATAATGACATGACCAATCCGTTACTTCACATTGCAGAATTGTGCAGTAATTTGTAAAGGGAACACTAGCCTGTGTGGTTAGGGCAGGTTTTCAGTCGTACTGACCCTGGTTCGAATCCCACTACTACCTATTATTTTCTTTTATTAGGTCACCGTTTTCACATTGTATTATTTAAGTAGTGTTTAAAATCACCTTCAAACACCAACGGGCACTGCGGTGCACTGGATTGTTCGCATGCGTGTAGTCCAGAGCTGGTACACCCGGTTCGAGCCCTACTCCTATCAATGTAAGGGACATGACTTTTACTGCTGGCCGCTGTAATGGATTGGGGTTCCGTCATGTCTCTCCCCAAAGTGGGTAGGGTGATTATTCCGGGTGGGAAAGGAAAGGAGGGACCGGGAACTAGCCAATCCCTGAAGGGAACTACATGGGTGATCACCCTGCTGGTTCGACCAGACTTTGAGTCCCCTGAACGCTTGGTCGTCACTCTGACTAACTTTCTGCACAAATTTGTTTTAACTTCAAAATTCTTTTTAAGGTATTGACTGTTTCCTTATACAGTAATTTTTTAAAGTTAATTTTGAGGCAAGTAAGAGCGACTATTTCTGGATAGTTGTCGAGTTGTATTGTTATATCCAGAATTATTCAATTACTTGAAATGTCCCAAAAAATGAACAGTAAGGCTTACAATTTTAGCTCAAATTACATGAAACGTCAAAAGAAATGGACAGCTAGGCCCACCCCTCGTAAGTTTAACTAAAATTACATGAAAAGTCAAAATGAATGGACAGCAAGGCTAACCCCTTGTAATTTAAGCTGAAATTACATGAAACGTCAAGGTTTGTATTAGATCATTCTTTTCTTTATACCTTTTAGTGATGTCATAACAAAGTCGATGTATTTCTCCCACCAAAGAATACCAAAATACCCCCAAAATCCAGTTCAATGTTGCGTTAGGATTTGGAATGGTCTCGGTAACGCATATGAAAACTTTAGTTACCTATAATATTAACTTTATAAGAAAGTTCACAAAGCGCAACTCATAAGCCTTGCTGCTCCGTTCCTGTTGATGTTTCTTGTAATATTAGCCAAAATTACAAGGAGTAGGATTTGTTGTTCATTCCTTTTGATGTGTTTCATGTGATTTAACTAAAAACTGCAAGGGGTAAACTGTTCAACCCTGTTGATTGTTCATACAATTATAGCCAAAGTTTTGCTGTTTATTCCTTTTTACGTTTCATTTAAATTTAGCCAATATTGCAAGGGGTGAGCCTTGCTGTCCATTCATGTTGATGTTTTATGTGGTTTTAGTCAAAATTACAAGGAGTATAAGCCTTGCTGTTCATTCCTGTTGATGTTTTAGGTAAGTTTAGCCAAAGTAACAATGGATTGGTAAGCCTTTCTGTTCATTCCTGTTGATGCTTAATGTGAATTGAGCCAAAAAGGATAAGCCTGGCTGTTTATTTTTAGCAAAAGTTTCTATGGGTAAGCCTTTCATTCTTGTTGACGTTTCATGTGATTTGAGCCAATACTACAAGGGGAAGCCTTGTTGTTCACTCCTGTTGGTGTTTCATATGATTTTAGTCAAAATTACAAGGGGTAATTACTGCTCTTGCTCATTAAACTGAACATGTACTCATTACTTGCCTCAAACATGACCAACACCGGTGTTTTACTGTTCATGTTCACTTAAATTGAACATGTACTCATTACCAGCCTCAAAAATGACTCACACTGATGTATTACTGCTCACTGATGAATTACTGAAATGTTGTATAGATATGAAACGGAGTGCGAAGAGCAGAAAATTCTTGGTTTGAGTCGTCTACGTTGGCAACTTTTTAAGATATTGCCTGATTCTCGATATAACGATGCCTCAAAATCAAGATTAAAATGCATCTGTTGTCCCAACCTCTTATCCCAAGCATCTGTAACTCGGCGACCGTCTTCTACATACAACAGAGTCTCTTTGGTTTAATTTTGAGACAAATCGGAGAGAAAAACTTTTCGAGACTGAAAAAATGGCAAGGGGTACCCCTTGCCGTTTTTGCCAAAATCGGCCGGAAAATGTTGTTTCCAAATCGCCTGAAATTTGGTATAGAGGTAAAACGGAGTGCGTGGAGCAGAAAATTCTTGGTTTGAGTCGTCTACGTTGGCAACTTTTTAAGATATTGCCTGATTTTCGATATAACGATGCCTCAAAATCAAGATTAAAATGCATCTGTTGTCCCAACCTCTTATCCCAAGCATCTGTAACTCGGCGACCGTCTTCTACATACAACAGAGTCTCTTTGGTTTAATTTTGAGACAAATCGGAGAGAAAAAGTTTTCGAGACTGAAAAAATGACTGGACTACCTACCCCCTTGCCGTTTTTGCCAAAATCGGCCGAAAAAAATGTTGTTTCCAAATCGCCTGAAATTTGGTACAGAGGTAAAACGGGGTGCGAGGAGCAGAAAACTCTTGGCTTGAGTCGACTACGTTGGCAACTTTTTAAGATATTGCCTGATTTTCGATATAACGATGCCTCAAAATCAAGATTAAAATGCATCTGTTGTCCCAACCTCTTATCCCAAGCATCTGTAACTCGGCGACCGTCTTCTACATACAACGGAGTCTCTTTGGTTTAATTTTGAGACAAATCGGAGAGAAAAAGTTTTCGAGACTGAAAAAATGACTGGACTACTACCCCCTTGCCGTTTTTGCCAAAATCGGCCGAAAAAATTTTGTTTCCAAATCGCCTGAAATTTGGTACAGAGGTAAAACGGGGTGCGAGGAGCAGAAAACTCTTGGCTTGAGTCGACTACGTTGGCAACTTTTTAAGATATTGCCTGATTTTCGATATAACGATGCCTCAAAATCAAGATTAAAATGCATCTGTAGTCCCAACCCCTTATCCCAAGCACCTGCAACTCGGCGACCGTCTTCTACATACAACGGAGTCTCTTTGGTTTAATTTTGAGGCAAATCGGAGAGAAAAAGTTTTCGAGACTGAAAAAATGACTGGACTACCCCCTTGCCGTTTTTGCCAAAATCGGCCGAAAAAATGTTGTTTCCAAATCGCCTGAAATTTGGTACAGAGGTAAAACGGGGTGCGAGGAGCAGAAAACTCTTGGCTTGAGTCGACTACGTTGGCAACTTTTTAAGATATTGCCTGATTTTCGATATAACGATGCCTCAAAATCAAGATTAAAATGCATCTGTAGTCCCAACCCCTTATCCCAAGCACCTCAACTCGGCGACCGTCTTCTACATACAACGGAGTCTCTTTGGTTTAATTTTGAGGCAAATCGGAGAGAAAAAGTTTTCGAGACTGAAAAAATGACTGGACTACCCCCTTGCCGTTTTTGCCAAAATCGGCCGAAAAAATGTTGTTTCCAAATCGCCTGAAATTTGGTACAGAGGTAAGACGGGGTGCGAGGAGCAGAAAACTCTTGGCTTGAGTCGACTACGTTGGCAACTTTTTAAGATATTGCCTGATTTTCGATATAACGATGCCTCAAAATCAAGATTAAAATGCATCTGTAGTCCCAACCCCTTATCCCAAGCACCTGCAACTCGGCGACCGTCTTCTGCATACAACGGAGTCTCTTTGGTTTAATTTTGAGGCAAATCGGAGAGAAAAAGTTTTCGAGACTGAAAAAATGACTGGACTACTACCCCCTTGCCGTTTTTGCCAAAATCAACCGAAAAAATGTTGTTTCCAAATCGCCTGAAATTTGGTACAGAGGTAAAACGGGGTGCGAGGAGCAGAAAACTCTTGGCTTGAGTCCACTACGTTGGCAACTTTTTAAGATATTGCCTGATTTTCGATATAACGATGCCTCAAAATCAAGATTAAAATGCATCTGTAGTCCCAACCCCTTATCCCAAGCACCTTAACTCGGCGACCGTCTTCTACATACAACGGAGTCTCTTTGGTTTAATTTTGAGGCAAATCGGAGAGAAAAAGTTTTCGAGACTGAAAAAATGACTGGACTACCCCCTTGCCGTTTTTGCCAAAATCGGCCGAAAAAATGTTGTTTCCAAATCGCCTGAAATTTGGTACAGAGGTAAGACGGGGTGCGAGGAGCAGAAAACTCTTGGCTTGAGTCGACTACGTTGGCAACTTTTTAAGATATTGCCTGATTTTCGATATAACGATGCCTCAAAATCAAGATTAAAATGCATCTGTAGTCCCAACCCCTTGCAACTCGGCGACCGTCTTCTACATACAACGGAGTCTCTTTGGTTTAATTCTGAGGCAAATCGGAGAGAAAAAGTTTTCGAGACTGAAAAAATGACTGGACTACCCCCTTGCCGTTTTTGCCAAAATCGGCCGAAAAAATGTTGTTTCCAAATCGCCTGAAATTTGGTACAGAGGTAAAACGGGGTGCGAGGAGCAGAAAACTCTTGGCTTGAGTCGACTACGTTGGCAACTTTTAAAGATATTGCCTGATTTTCGATATAACGATGCCTCAAAATCAAGATTAAAATGCATCTGTAGTCCCAACCCCTTATCCCAAGCACCTGCAACTCGGCGACCGTCTTCTACATACAACGGAGTCTCTTTGGTTTAATTTTGAGGCAAATCGGAGAGAAAAAGTTTTCGAGACTGAAAAAATGACTGGACTACCCCCTTGCCGTTTTTGCCAAAATCGGCCGAAAAAATGTTGTTTCCAAATCGCCTGAAATTTGGTACAGAGGTAAAACGGGGTGCGAGGAGCAGAAAACTCTTGGCTTGAGTCGACTACGTTGGCAACTTTTTAAGATATTGCCTGATTTTCGATATAACGATGCCTCAAAATCAAGATTAAAATGCATCTGTAGTCCCAACCCCTTATCCCAAGCACCTGCAACTCGGCGACCGTCTTCTGCATACAACGGAGTCTCTTTGGTTTAATTTTGAGGCAAATCGGAGAGAAAAAGTTTTCGAGACTGAAAAAATGACTGGACTACTACCCCCTTGCCGTTTTTGCCAAAATCGGCCGAAAAAATGTTGTTTCCAAATCGCCTGAAATTTGGTACAGAGGTAAGACGGGGTGCGAGGAGCAGAAAACTCTTGGCTTGAGTCGACTACGTTGGCAACTTTTTAAGATATTGCCTGATTTTCGATATAACGATGCCTCAAAATCAAGATTAAAATGCATCTGTAGTCCCAACCCCTTATCCCAAGCACCTGCAACACGGCGACCGTCTTCTACATACAACGGAGTCTCTTTGGTTTAATTTTGAGGCAAATCGGAGAGAAAAAGTTTTCGAGACTGAAAAAATGACTGGACTACCCCCTTGCCGTTTTTGCCAAAATCGGCCGAAAAAATGTTGTTTCCAAATCGCCTGAAATTTGGTACAGAGGTAAAACGGGGTGCGAGGAGCAGAAAACTCTTGGCTTGAGTCGACTACGTTGGCAACTTTTTAAGATATTGCCTGATTTTCGATATAACGATGCCTCAAAATCAAGATTAAAATGCATCTGTAGTCCCAACCCCTTATCCCAAGCACCTGCAACTCGGCGACCGTCTTCTACATACAACGGAGTCTCTTTGGTTTAATTTTGAGGCAAATCGGAGAGAAAAAGTTTTCGAGACTGAAAAAATGACTGGACTACCCCCTTGCCGTTTTTGCCAAAATCGGCCGAAAAAATGTTGTTTCCAAATCGCCTGAAATTTGGTACAGAGGTAAAACGCACATGAGGCGCAAACATCCTTTTGACGTTTCACGTACTTTGAGCTAAGGGGTAAGCCTTGCTGTAGGTCCAATATTCTTTTGACGTTTCAAAACATTTCAGCTAAAAATACAAGGGGTAAGCCTTGCCGTCCGTTCCTTATTGACGTTTTAAGTAATTTGAGCTAAAAATACAAGGGGATAGGCCTTGCTGTCTATTCCTTTTAACGTTTCATGTAAAATTAGCCAAAATCGCAAGGGGTAAGCCTTGTTGTTCATCCCTTTTGACGTTTCAAGTAATTTCAGCTAACATACAAGGGGTAGGCCTAAGCCTTGCTGTTCATTCCTTTTGACGTTTCATGTTATATGAACCAATGTTTGAGGCTAGTAATGAGTACATGTTCAGTTTAATTGAACATTGAGCAGTATTACCATTTTTATGGACAATAATTACAGCATTGCTGTCGTGGTTTTAAACTTCAGAGAACTGTTCGGGCAAGACTAATTATGTATATACTAGTCTATTTTGGTTTTATAAGTCTTTATATAAGACCCTGAAATTAGCCTTGTAATTTTGACTCAAATTACATGAAACGTCGAAAGGAGCGGACAGTAAGGCTTACCCCTTGTAATTTAAGCTCAAACACATGAAACGTCAAAAGGAATGACCAGCAATGCTTACCAATTGTAATTTTAGCTCAAATGTCATGAAACGTCAAAAGAATTGGACAGCAAAGCTTACCCCTTGTTATTTTTGGCAGAAATTACTGGAAAAGTCAAAAGGAATGAACAGCAAGAATTAGGCCTACCCCTTGTGATTTTGGCTCATTTTACATGAAACGTCAAAAGGAATGAGGAAACAGTCTATACCTTAAAAAGAAATTGAAGTTGAAACAAATGTGTGCAGAAAGTTAGTCAGAGTGACGACCAGGCGTTCAGAGGACTCAAAGTCTGGTCGAACCAGCAGGGTGATCACCCATGTAGTTCCCTTCAGGGATTGGCTAGTTCCCGGTCCCTCCTTGTCCTTTCCCACCCGGAATAATCACCCTACCCACTTTGGGGAGAGACATGACGGAACCCCAATCCATTACAGCGGCCAGCAGTAAAAGTCATGTCCCTTACATTGATAGGAGTAGGGCTCGAACCGGGTGTACCAGCTCTGGACTACACGCATGCGAACAATCCAGTGCACCGCAGTGCCCGTTGGTGTTTGAAGGTGATTTTAAACACTACTTAAATAATACAATGTGAAAACGGTGACTTAATAAAATAAAATTATACGTAGTAGTGGGATTCGAACCAGGGTCAGTACGACTGAAAACCTGCCCTAACCACACAGGCTAGTGTTCCCTTTACAGATTTATACTGCACAATACTGCAATGTGAAGTAACGAATTGGTCATATTATTATCCGTCAGAATAAAGACGGACTAAGGTTTTTGTTTACAGCAGCCCCAAATTTGAAGTTCTTAAGACAATAATTTTTAAAACAGTATCAATATTTCACATGATATAACTGACCAAGGGTCAAGCTTTACAAAAAGGCATCATTAGCACCTACGCATAATGCTAGAGCCTAAACTCGCAACATAGAAACATGGTCCAAATTTGATAAACGATGCCGGACTTACCCCTTACGATTTCTTTTAATTTGTTGCCCATTTTTCAATTGTCAAGATTTCCCATAATGTAGCTTATTTCCTAGGTCAAGTTAAGTAAAAACACAGGCATCGGTAAAGCTTACTGTATCATTTTAAGGCCTACAGTCGCAACTTAAAAATGGTCCAAATTTAATAAACAATGCCGGACTTGCCCCTTAATTTATTTTTTATTTTTGGCCTATTCTCCACTTATTTCCAAAAATACATATAGCTTTTATCCTAGGTCAAGTTATATATATATTATGTATATATATATGTTTTTTGTTCTTCTTCAAATTTTACCCGGGGGCCCCTGGACCCCATCATCAATGTTACGATTTGCCAGTAAATTATTTAGAAGAATGATATGGATCTGAAGTTCTTAAAAAGTGTGTCTATTTCTCTGTTTTTAGGCACATGGAGGCTTGCTTTTTCACCCCCTCATCACGATGCCACAAATAAGTAAATAATTTGAATATGTTTTAAATCATTAACTCATTTTGTTCAAAACATTGCCGTTAAATACTTTTATATAAGACATCACAGCATTTACTTATTTGTTTATTTATTTCAGACAAAACCTCTAAAATTTGAGAGGAAACCGGAACAATATAATTAAAGGTACAGCTACAAGCAAATAACTACAGAAAATACAAATCTTAATGCGTGACACACGGGGACGGCCGCACAGCCCATACAGACAATAATAAAGATTGTCAAAACGACCCGAGTGTAGCAGGCAAAGAGTGTCAATATCGCCACAATTGAGAAATCGGTTATGAAGTAATATTAATTGTTTCGACACTATCACAATCACCGTTATTGACACAGTCTATATTCTTAAAAGTACAGAATTTTCATCTTAAGGATGGAATGACAATGCATTTCAGCAGCGAGAAATAATCATGCATGCTAAAACTATTTGTTGACAATTTAAGTGTTTTTGTATGCAAAATCCTCACTGGCCTCACAGTTCAAAAGGGTGTGTACAACATTGCCAAGATTGAAATATGAATGTCCACAGATTTGCACATAACCTGGTATAAAGATGGTCATTGAGGAAAACTTCCCTTGAAACAGTTTAAATGCGTAAACATCAAGTGTGGATACTGGTCTTTGACAAGTACCAATGCTGTACACACCATTTAAGGTGGTGAGCATAAAAAGACTTATGTCGTATATTCAAAATAAATACTGACTATGAGAGCCTCAAAATAAACAGTGACTTTTAACTATAGTTTTATTTGTGTACTTTATCTTCTAATAAATCAACTGTGAAAGTTTACGACACACATATAAGTCTATGTCAATAAGAGGCAAGCTGTTAGAAGTTATATTTCTTAGATATGATGCTCATTGTCAATAGATGGATTGCAATAGACGTCATTGACCGCCATCTTTGATGAATATTGTGCACGCGTGAAGAGCTATCATTGGCTGAGAGTCGTGCGTAGCGCGTACACGCGTGCACTTGTCCATTGTTTTACATCAAAGATGGCGGTCAATGACGCGTATTGCTATCCATCTATACCATGCATGACTTTTGTTTCAAAACCCATGGCTGTTCATTCGTTCAACTCAAATATAAAGTTAAATAAAGAAAACTATATAATACGCCATAGGCATATTCGCATTTGCGAATATCTTAATCGTTTAAAAACATTTTAAGACACAATATCGGACTTCTCATTAGACGTGTCCTGCAAGGTTATAACTAATCACGATGCAGCAAATAAGTAAATATTTATGAATATAGATATAATTTTAAAAAAATTACACTTTAAAAATACATTTCTATAACAGAGTTCACAGCAATCTCGTATTCAAAAGAAATGTCGGCTATACGAACAGTAAATGTTACCTAAATTGATGTGGTTTCTCTCAAAACAAATTGGCCTAAACAGTGAAATTCCACCATTTGAAAATCTACTAAGGTGTACGGTAACAGCTTTACTGTAAACAAGTAATCCCTCTTACGTGTTGTTGTGGTTCTTAAAAGAACCAGTGTTTGTAACAGATTGACGTTTTGACCAGTATGCTCTGATCGTCCTAAAAGCATTATTTGAAAAGTTGTCTTTATATTTTCAAATCGTGCAGATGATTGCAGCTTTGTTGTAATCAAGTACTAACCATAGAACTGCCGAGTAGGCATACTTAATAGGATGGCCGAGTAGTACTCAAACACGAGTATCTTAAAGTCATCAAGTATTACTAGTGTAAGTGGCGGGTATTCTGATATCCGAATACGAATACGAGTAGCGTAAAGAAAACTGTAGCAAAATGAGGTATCGAGACGCATTTATTGTCATTTTGACTAATTTCTAGATAACAATGTGTGTTTTTTTAAATTATTTTCTAAACATGAATAATTATATCTAAGACAACTTAAAGTTTACTTTTCCAAGTACTTTATTTCTCTGTCCACTCTATTCCTTATCTAGTCCACTCTGTCCACTCTATTCCACTAGGCCTCGCATAAATTTGCAAAAAGGGAACATCATTTAGACCACCGTATTTTGAAAACGAGTACTTAAAATCGAGTCCGAGTGCATTTTGCATTATATTGATTTGCACTTAAAATAAAACTTAACTCTTTGTGAAAACCAAGCACAGGGGAGTTCTTTGCTTTAGCCGAGAACGATTACGACTATCGAGTACAATCACGAGTAACGTTTAATATGAATATACGAGTACCAATTGATTTGGTACTCGAGTAAAAGACCTTTCCATTGTTGATAAACAAAGTGTGCTGGTTGGCATAGACGGCCGAATGTTAACAAAACATTCAATCGTGTTAAAAAATGTTGTGACCAAATTCTTTGTAAAGATACATGAACTGAAATACCTTTCATAATTGGTTGATTTGTTTCCAACAAATTCAATACTATTTTTGAATATTTGTGTAACATTGCTACAAACTATGGCTATCTGTTTTTTGAATTGCATTTATGGCTTTCCATAGTTTTCCAACCTCGGTTGGTAAAAACTCGGGCTGTGACGTTGCAATAGAAAGGTCTGTACTCGAGTACAACTACAACAATGGTTTGCAGCAGTAAGCAGCTTCACGCTCAATCGACACGGGGGTGTTAGGGATCAGACTGGCAGTAGCATTTTCTGCCACAACAAAGTAACATTCATTTGGATCTTCCAAGAAAATCCCGCAAGAAGTCACCTGGGCATGCCTGCCTTGGACGTCATACAGACCCCAGTCACCGCTGCGATAACCGGCGTTGTATGCTTCTTTCAACTGGGCAAGTGAACACAGCTCCATACCACACAATGAACAGCTGCCTCTGGCCTGGGTAACATCAGCACTAGGGTAAATCTGGGACGTCTTGAAGATTGGGTATTCTAAATAAAATAACAGAAGAGGAACAAAAAACAGTGAAAGTATATGTAGGCCTATTTAATACTGCAGTACATAGAATTAATAGTACAACACATAAAATAGACCCCTGCATATGACGTCAAAGGACACAAACAGCGCCCTCACTCGGGTTAATGAAGAGCTATCATTGGCTGAGAGTTGTGTGTGGCGCGTGCACATTTCCATTGTTTGACCTTAGCGATTGCTGCCAACACAAGGGGGGGGGGGGGGGGGGGGGTCCAACATAAGGAACGCCGCTATAACGAACAACGTCCCCGTCCAAAAGTCGCTTAACCCTGGCAATTTTTACAAGCAAAAATATAAAACAAATGTGGTAAATCAAGTTATGAACGTTGTGGTTAATTTAGAAAAGTCTTTGGAGTTCAAGAACATGCTATCATCGTTTTTTTGAGATTGTGTTTCAGACATCAGATCTGAGACTTTATAAAGTCATGGTTAAAGTCAAAAGAAATTTTACAATTTTTTTAAAATGAAGATTGCACTTACTTTCCTCCACATCACACGTATGGCAGCAGAACGCTCGTACATTCCTATCTGGTCTACCGAAGTTCGGAATCAGGCTTGTTGTGTAATTTCCCGGCACAACGAAATGACAATATCCTCTAACGTAGTTGTATTCACCGCATTCGTCGACCGTTGCACTCCTACCCGGTACATCATATAGGCCCCAGTCGGGGTCTCGAAACCCGGCGTCGTATGCAGCTTTCAACTGGTCAAGTGTGCACAACTGCATACCACATTCAGCACATCGGTCAATGGCTTGGGACAGGTCATTGGTCCAGTATTGCCCAACTGTTCTGAAGATTGGATATTCTAATAAAGAGAAATAGACGAAAAACAGTCAGATTTTAAGTAACGCCATCCGGCCTTGTCTGGCGGTAGCACTATTGTATTTTCTTCTTGAAACTTCGCAAAAGTTGAATATTTGTTTTGCTACATTGCCTCTGCTTCATTGTGTCTCTTATAATTATTATTCTATAGGCCTAAGTTCTTTATACATCTCTGTTCAATAGACCTTCTTTATAATTAATTTTATGTACATTTCGCAAAATGGAAATAAATGTCGAGTTGAATTGAAATTGAAAATTGTACTATAAGTCTTCCCACTTACTGCTGTATGTGTGACAGGTTGCCTGGCAGCAGTACGTTGGTTCACTACTAGCTGTGCTATTTGTATGTGGGATGAGGCTTTCGCTTGACCTTCCTTCCACAATGAAGTGACACTCGTCTGGTGAGTTGGATAACTCGTCACATGAAGAAACCTTTGCGTGTCTTCCTTTGATGTCAATCAACCCCCACGTGTTGTCGCGATATCCTGCGTTGTACGCAGCTCGAAGTTGTGCCGTGGTACACAACTGCATCCCACACAGATCGCAGCGGCTCTGAGCATCCGACAGGTCAGCTACTGAGTAAGACTCCACGGTTCTGAAGATGGGGTACTCTGGAGAGAAATTAGAGAATGAAAAATTCCTAGACCATTTTTTTTTGAATGTTGAATAGATAACTTACGTTTTGTGTATAAAAATATGGCAGCCAATATTTGGTTACATTTGGAAAATCGTCAATGTAATGCAAAAACATCAAATGGAACATGTTATACAATGAACAATACTGACTTAAACTTAAGTGACAATTAAATGCTCAGTTAAGCTCCAAAATCGAGTAACTTCTCCATGGAGACTCGCTATTCATACTTGAAAGTTTAAAGGGAAAGTACATGTTTGGTTTTGGAAGCGAATTCTGTTGTTTTAATCCTATTCAAATATTGATATTTTTAAAGTCAAACTAAAGGTGTTCGCGTTTTTGAGATATCGCCGAAAAACCGGAGCGAACATGTTCATGCAGGAAGAATAATTACTCATAGGAATACACAATCTGAGAAGCTTTTCTGACAGAAACGTTTCTCAGATTCAAATTTGGGGGCATACAAACTGATCATCACCACAAAAACTTCGAAGTGAAATGTTTCTCAAAAGGCTTTATACTATCGGAAGCAGCTGTAGGCTTCAAACCAATACGTTTTTATTGCCATTAATTTTAAGAGTGATTACCAAACATTAAGACCCTTTAAATTGTTCGTTTTTAGAGAAGACACACTCAAGACATCGGAGAGAGAAACTTGTGTCGTCAAAAACAATTAAACACAACTGACGTTGGCAACAGAGTATTACTTCAGAATAATCAATGTTTAAAATCCTCATTTCTGAAATTGTTTTTCGGTTCAGCTACCCATCACACACACACACCAAAATTTCGATTGTTCATCATCGACAAACTGTTATAATGTATACACCGAAGAACGAAGTAATGACCCAAATGAAGCAGAGTGTTTTACTTTTAGATCAAAATGCTCCCATGTAACTTTGTAGTAGAAGAGGAAATTCACACAAACTCCCATCGGGGTTGAAGGGAGGCATAAGAAACAAGGTTGACCAATAATAAAAGAAAAGCACATGACAGACATTCGATCTGCACGAGGATGCATGTTTAAGGTTTTTGGGCTGTTGGTTTTAATTGTGGTAGGCCCTATATGTTTTCTTTACCTGTTATTTTTTCTTTTCTTTTTAATTATATAATTTGAGGGTCGAACAAAGAAAAATTGGCTAGAGCGCAACTGAGCTATCTAGCCCTATCTTTTAACATTATATAAAATGATTATTTTAAACATTGGTTACCTGAACAGCCCATAAAGTCAGGAGCATTATGAAAGGAACGGCAGACCCTACTAAAAGTACTAGGCCTACACCATACCTTCCTCCACATAACACTTGTGGCAGCAATATGCGTGTACATTTGTACGTATTCTGTACAGGTTTCCAATTAAACTTTTTATGTCGTCTCCAACGACAACAAAATGGCACTGATTCGTTCTGTAGTAATAGTCACCACAAGAAGAGACACGTGCCAACCGTCCCCTTGCTGCATACATGCCCCAGTCAGAATGACGATGGCCGGCGACATGGGCTGCTCTCAACTGGTCAAGTGTACACAGTTGCATACCACACTCGGCACATCGGTCTTCGGCCGCGGACATATCGTCATTCCCGTAAAACGAGGATGTGTAGAAGAAAGGGTAATCTGATAACCGGAAAAAGGACAAAAAACCCAGTTACAATGGGTGCGTTCGATTAGCTTCCCCGGGTCGACCCCGAGTGTGCTCATCCGGGTGAGCCCCTGACATGAGCTAATCGAACGCAAACTTCCCCCAGCATTCACACCGATGCATCTTGTGTCGTTACGGACATCGTCATTTTTCCAAGTGAGCAGACGACGGAGCTTACACTTTTTGTAGGTCCTGCCGCTACGCAAAAACGTTTGACCTTAATTTTCCCAGAGTGCCAAGCGAAAACACCACAGCGAGGCTAACACGAATGTTAATCCCCGGTACACACGGGGAAGCTAATCGAACGCGAAAACCATTCAGCAGGAAGTTTACACTTGTTGGGGTAGAAATGTCATTGGATATTGCAATACGAAATTAATACAATTCTAAATACATACTGATTTTGTTTATAGTCTTTGCATTAAAATTCCCACTTACTGTTGAGTGTATGACAGGTAGCTTTACAGCAGTACGCGGGTTCACTGGTAGCCGTGGTAATTGTATGTGGGATGAGGCTTTCGCTTGACCTTCCTTCCACAATGAAGTGACACTCGTCTGGTGAGTTGGATAACTCGTCACATGAAGAAACCTTTGCGTGTCTTCCTTTGATGTCAATCAACCCCCACGTGTTGTCGCGATATCCTGCGTTGTACGCAGCTCGAAGTTGTGCCGTGGTACACAACTGCATCCCACACAGATCGCAGCGGCCCTGAGCATCCGACAGGTCAGCTACTGAGTAAGACTCTGCAGTTCTGAAGATGGGGTACTCTGGAGAGAAATTGGACGAGAAAAGCGTCCTAAGTCAATATTCAATTCAATGTGGAAGAGAAAACGTGATGAAATTTTTGGTGTTTCAAATAAACATGTGTAAAGAAAGGGCAGGGCACGTGAAGAATGTCTTATTAGTATCAAATTCCAGTGTAAAGAACAAGTGAAGAAACACAAAAATTTCCAACTAGTCAAAATTTAAAACACAAAACTTAACACGTATTGTTTGAGAACTAAAATAATGCGCAGTTCCTCCAGCGGCCGTATTGAAATATAGAAATAAACAATAAATCGTACTTTCCTCCACATGACACTTGTGGCAGCAATACGCTGGCAGATTCGTTCCCGTCCCCCTGTACCGGTTGGGGATAAGGCTCGCCGTGTAGTTTCCAGGCACAACAAAATGACACTCATTTCCATTGATGTAGTACGCACTGCAAGACGAGACGCGTGCCAAACCCCCTCCTGCGGCAACGCCCCACCAGCCAGGGCGTCGATAGCCGGCGGCATGGGCAACTAACAACTGGTCAAGTGAACACAACTGCATACCACACCCGGCACATCGGTCTTCGGCCGCGGACGAATTGTCATTCCTGTAAATGCTCTCTGAGGTGATGAAGAAAGGGTATTCTGATATGCAAAAAGACAAAAGCAAGTTGAAAACCATGTCCAGTAGTAACAGTGCTCCCCATTCGGAACTCTGGACCACACAGTCCTACCCCATCCTAGTCTTGATTGGCGACGTTCATTTTGTTTAACGTGGTGCGATATCGCAACACGAATTACTGTCCGCAACACGAATTACTGGAGAAAAGATATCTGTATCACACGAACATCTGGATCAAGATTTATAGACTTGCCCAGTCCTTCTGAGTCTGCCTCCCAAACAGTCAATGTAGCACCCTCTATTGGTGGCTAGTACAAAAAACAGCGTCGCCAATCAAGACTAACCCCATCCATGCTCTATTACAGTAGTGACCATCCCCATGTGACAGTCTCACAAGTGGTACTTCCATGTAGACCATGTTACCTTTGTTTACAGAGTAGTGACCTTGTAAATTCTAATGCACTTCCTGACAGGCAAGATACCACACAGGCTATATGGGAGAATTAACATTTTGTGTCATAATTTTAACATAAATCCAAGAGTTACAAAAGCAACAGCTCTACAGCTTTTGAGATGTCCCCCCTTTCTTCATATCCAAAGTTAATAAAAGTCAGACAGTGCAATCTCCATAAAACATAAGAATTATTGTTTTCTTCCAATGAGCTGTGTACAAACTGTGCCGGCAGGAAGCCCAGGCTCTGTGGCTCTTTTGTAAACGTGTGATGTCAAAGGTCACATGGTCTATAAACCACTCCTAGTTCTACAACGACACGTTAAAAGCGGACTTCACACAGGTAAAGCCACCATTTTCGGAAATATTACAGACCAGCCTCGCTACCATGGGCAGCGCGCCTTAACACCCGCTAACTCCGCGTACGTCTCTGATCGAGCGATGTATTCTGGGAAAGAAAACAACATGGCGCCCGGAGAGATCGTACACCACTGGGAACGAGGTTTATTACAAACTATAGCGGGATAATTATAAATGCGCGCAATTTTCGTGACACGGTTATAGGGCGTGATTCTTGCGTGTAGAATGTGGGGGTATGGGGGTATTAATTTGGAGGGGGCACTCAGAGGTCATCATTTTGTAGGATTGGCTAGGTAACGGTAGTTTTAAACGGTACGTAATGTTAATCTTGTGGTAAAATGTTGAGCATGCAAAAGGTCTTAAGTGTGGGTCAAAGTGTCTCCTGCATGCTGACGAGTCCTCGTCCCTTTTCTCAAATGCCATATTACGATTGATTTGATACTATTTTGTACATGGCAATGACTCGCCTGTACATATTTTGTACATGGCAATGATGCCTGTACATATTTTGACATGTAGATATTTTGATATGTCAAGACTTGCATTGACCAAATTGACATTATTAGGCCTATTTAGTATTAGCTTCCCGGATCGACCACGGTGTGCTCATCCGGGTGAGCCACTGACATGAACTAATAGAACGCACCTGTAATTTACTTGGTAAATCTGCTGCCGCCTATAGTTCAGAAGTCTCCAATTTGGAATCGGACATCCGAATGGCAGTCATAAAAATGGGCTATTTATAGAAGAATATTAACTGTATACATGTATATGGGATTTTGAGGCATTGCATGGTGAGGTATCAATGTATATTTGGTTTGCGGTGACACAGTCTCCTGGCGATGACTAGAGCAAACTAGTCGAAACGTTGAGACCAATTAAGAACTCGCTCCGCGGCAGTGAAAAGTTAATAACGAGAAGTCCCCTCGATCCACAAAGCGAAAGTAGTACGTAGTCCCGGCTGCGCCGATTTCCCGCCCAGGACAGTTCTTTTCAGAACTGAGAAGTCTTCTGAAGTCTCCCGAATTCCAAATAATCCACTCCGCGGCAGTAGAATAAATAGCAAGATAGGTTCTCAAAGAACAAGATCTACCTATCAAGTATTATCCACATGGTGTTACCGCAAACCAATTATACATACATGTACTTACTGTGGCCCATATTTTCCTTGAGACAACAGTACGCAGAAGATCCATTGAAAGTGCTGTTGGGAGTAAATGGGATGACGCCATCATCTAAAGAGTAGCACTCGTCTTCTCCGATGAGTCCGTCGCACGATGTCACCTTTGCTTTCTGTCCAAGCTCACTAGTGAAGCCCCATTGGTCATCACGATAACCGACGTCATGGGCAGCTTTTAAATCATCCAATGAACACAGTTGCTTTCCACAATGACCGCAGCTACCCTCGGCCTCAAGGTAGCTTTGTATCTTACCAAGACTTCTAATGATGGGATAATCCACGAGCACTGAATAGAAATAAGAAACTTACGAATTTTAAATGAATGTTATACCTGCACATAGCATTTATAATATTAAAGAACCATGGGTCACTTCGTGGGAACTGTGGGACGTTCTAAGGCGGAGCGACATCTTGGAAAGCAAAAAGGAGTGCGTATTAACAGCAGCAAAGTGAGTAATGACTAGTTTAAAAAAACTCCCACAAACACGCCTTTTAAGTGACTGCTCTACGTTCCGACACCCCTAACTTCCGACAAACCTATGTTCCAATAGCCCTCATAAATCTATGCTACTCGCTAGGGTAGGGTTGGTGTTATGGTTAGAGTTAGTGTTAGAATTTTGAAAATACATCAGAGGTGTCGGAACATAGGGGTGTTGTATAGACCCATGAGTAAATGGAACGCTGTGGGCCTACTCGTTTTTTCGAAATTTTGACATACGTACTACTGAGCGCCCCAGAGAATTATCGTATAAGTACGATTGTAGACCTCAATTTGCTATTATTTTGCAAACATCCAGCCACAAAAAATGCCTCAGAATGACAAAAAGACCCAACAAAATAGCTTAAAAACCGCCCACTGACTTCTTGAGTGTCTAAAATGCAACATCAGGCGTTTATTTGTTCGCATGTGATCTTGTTTTGTGCTCCAAATTGACGATTTTTTAAAGTCAACAATCGGAGAAACCATCCCATCACGAGCCATGTCTCGGGAAAATTTGACGGGTGCCCTGCCTCAACCGCGTCGTCGTCACGGTTATAAAAAATAACTGCTTTTAAAAATAAAACTGCGATAGCACCAATGGGCTTCGGTAAGACAGAGAGGGTACTTTGGATTACATTTGGGCCCAATTTCGCTTACGTCTCATTGAATCATGTGATTTACAGGCTCGGTAAGCGCCGAATTCTGCGGTAAGCAGAGCCGTGAGATTGGACCCAGGTTATTTTTGAGTTCTTCTTCAACCAATAGATCGATCCATTAAGCCCCGCCTCCTTACGAGTTGACCAATCACAGCCGCGAAACCCGATCACCATTAGTGCAAAGATCACCAAACGGCTCATAATTAATGGTGATCAGATTACGCGGTTGTGATTGGTCAATGAGAAATGGGCGTGGCTTAATGGATCGGTATATTAATTTCACGATCTTTTTTACGCTGTAGTAGAGATACAAATGTGCTGTCACTTACCACTCACTGGTAACGGATCAAAGATCTCCTCAACGGAACGCTGTTTCTGTAACAATGAATTAATAAAGACTTTACATAAAAACCCACATTTTTACTACTGATAAGCACATTAACAATGAAATACAGTCTAATGCCTAGGAGATGCAAAGTGAGACCACACAAAAGAAGTTAGGGTGATCCTTTCCCCGTCTATCAGTGGCAAACCAGAGGGGAGCCAGGGGTAGGAGCCCTCTCCCGCGCTCTGCATAACACCCTTTTGCCTCCCCCGAATTAATGGTTTTGGTGATGAGCCCCCGCCCCCCAACAAAAAAATAAATAAATAAAAAACAACAAACAAATAACAAAAAGTAATAGAAAATTAATAAAAGAAAACAAATAATAAACAAATAAATAAAAAGGAAACTTTTAATAGTTAAATAACATTTCAAAAAAGCAAATACAATTTTTTTCAAAATGTGTCTTTGCCATTCTCGCCCCTCCCCCCCCAAAAAAAAAAACACACCCCATAATACAATAAATAAAACCAAAAAATTCACCCCACTGCTGTCTTTTGTAGATGTATTTAAACAAAGAGACTCTAGTTGTGTTTCTGAAAGTATACATTGATTTAAAATGTTTTCGGGGAATCTGCTCGCTTGTCGTCGAGAAGGAGTTCTAGAAATGCTCACCGTAACATAACTTTAATGCTTGCAATAATGCGCGTATAGATACTTACTGGTTGAAAATTTTCTGTGCTATACTGTAGACTGTTTGACTGCTGCTGCTCCGTTAGATCACCAACGGCCACACCCAACACGCAGACCTCGGTCGAAAACCCGATTGTGAACGATGTGCAGCTTTCAGCTGACATACAAGCGGCAGCACACGCATGGTAGGTGTACATCGGTAGGTGCGAACGGGGAAACTCCTCGACTGGCTTCAGACGAAAGTTGGCGATAACGCGGGCGCCTAATGATGACGTCACCCACAGCGATAAAAGGACCATTACTTGAAAGGAGAGGAAATTAAAACATCTTTGATTTGAAAACAAAAACTAACATGCAGCTAAATCGGTCATCATTGACCTGAAGTTAGTAATTTGTGTTTACTTCATTGGTGTTTCTAGGTCACGTATGGAGATAAGTGGATCGTCACCGTCGCCACGAACTGAAATACACTATATATCATACTATAGTAAAAACTAGCAATCGAAGTAGACGGCGTCTAAAATTGAATGTTTTTTTAAAAATACCACTACCCTTTCAAATGTCAGAGTTTTTTCAACTGGTTTTCTTATTGTGGACACTTACCGGTAATGCTTTGAACTTGGATAAAAATATCTTTTTAAATGTCTTACGTCCTAAATTATTAAGCAATAAAGTAAGAAAGGTTCATGTTAGTTCGTGAAACCAAAATAAAAGCAAACTTGGCAATTTCCGTTTTGCACAAAGTGACACATTCCAAAGTATACAACAATGTGCACTTCGTTAGAAACGGAGATCCGCGAGGGTTTGTGTCAGTTCGTGAAAACGTTTCACCTTTTTCACATATTTTAGCATTTAAAGCCAGTGGTTCGCGCCGCACATTACAATGGTAAATGCATTTGTTTCCCTTTTTCTAAAATGGTTTTGAACATAAATTGTTGTCAGTTCGTTGCGTCAGCAACAAGTTTAGCAGCAACTTCCCTGTGAATGATTGTTTCTCGAGGTGCTCGAGATTCAGCTAAATTCCGAGATTGCGCTCAATCCAAACGGCAGTACCTGTATAACTAGGGTAAAGTAGGCATGCGTTTAGTAATCGCTCTTAAAATTAGTGGCAATAAAAAATTACTTGGTTAAAAGTAAAGCAGCTTTTTATAATATAAAGCATTTTGAGAAACATTTCACTTCGGAGTAATGTGGTTATGGAAAAAGCTATCAGTTTTTATCCCCCAAAATTTGAATCTGAGAAAAGTTACCGTCAGATACGTTTCTCAGATTATGTATTTCAATTAGGCCCTACGCATTTTTCTCCAAGCTCCGGAATTTTCGGTGATATCTAAAAACGCTATACCACCTTTTTAAAATGAAATTTTCACAAATTAGTTTTACTGTACATATCTACATTTATATAAGATTAAAACAATCGAATGGTTAAAAAAACAACGAAAGGTTTCCATTCCCTTAAAGCTGTAGGAAGAAAAATTCTGCAGCAGACTCGAAACACACAAAAAATAAGGATACAAGACAAGAAAAGCGAACCTATGGCTGGCACTACCATTAACATATATTTGCCGTGCAACCTTGTCCATAATCACAGTTTATGTGAGATGTGCTCCCTTTCTTCGAAAATCAAAAGTTGATAAAAAATACAGTGCAATTTCCATAAAATATAACATGTTTTCTTCCAATTGGTGTGGACAAAACGTGCATGCGACAAGTCGAGGCTCTGGGGCTCTTTTGATGCCACATGTTAGGTCAATAAAGTTGGGCTATCTGTGCTACTTACCACTCAACGAGACGGCCATGATTTGACCTAAAGTAACATTCAAACAGTCATCTACGCCAGTCCGTACACTTTGCAAAATTCGTGTTTCCCCAAATTGAAGGAAGATCTTGAACAAGGGTTCCTGTCGTTCCTATAGAGTTGTTCAGTTTGAACTGATACCAGTAGTATGGGAAAACAAGGTCCGCTGACCAATTATTTCCACTTGACTTAACTTAATTCAATAAACGCCATCCTTCAAACTCTATCAACTGCATGAATATAGGCACTATATTAAGCACTATATTGCCCTTGTTCCACATTTCTCAGTAGGCCAAGCTGTCACGTACACCCGCATTTAAAACTCCTCCGCAAAATCATATTTGAATTTGAATTTGAATTATGCGCACAGGGTTTTTGCTCATTGTCTGGGACGCTCGACATAGTCAGTGATCCATCCCGTTCTTATAGACCTTATGCACATGATGTCATTTGAGTAGGGCGCCCTCGCCTAGAGGTCAAAAGGAAGATGTTCATTGACCAGTCTTGTGCGCCGCGCGTACAAATCAGCGCGTTTCCATTGTTTCATCATCAATTTACCTCTAAGATGGCGGCTTGGTGACGTCAATGCATAAGGTCTATAGATAGTTCCCAGTAGACGCCATCTTTACGGGCAAAATGCGATTTGCCCGTAAAGATGGCGTCTACTGGGAACTATCTATAGACCTTATGCATTGACATCACCAAGCCGCCATCTTAGAGGTAAACTGATGATGAAACAATGGAAACGCGCTGATTTGTACGCGCGGCGCACAAGACTGGCCAATGAGCATCTTCCTTTTGACCTCTAGGTGAGGGCGCCCTACTCAAATGACGTCATATGCATAAGGTCTATTGAAGAAAAAGCAAGAGCAATGCCTTACGTGTTATTCAATCTGTAAAAAGGAACGGTGAAAGTTCTGAAAAGAAACCCACACACTTAACTTTACCAGAAAAAAGGGAACCGAATTATAACTGCAACAAGGAACCAATGGAGGAATTAAAAACAATGTACGATTTTAGTAAAGAGCGAGGATGAATGATGTAGACTTAAAATCAAGATGGTTTAAAATATTATGTTTTTGTGCCATAAGAAAGAGTCAACGATGAATGGCCTTAAAAGGCACATGATTCATAAGTCTTAAATAGAAAAAAAGGGGGAATTACAACAAGCGACTTAATTTCAAGTCTATTGTTCTGACGCGGACTTTCAGATATACATGCCTCTAACGAAGATCCGGTTTGGATCGAAAGCTAAGGCCATCTCTTTATATATAATATAAATTTTTACAAAAATAGCACGTCAGGCAGGGACACAGAACAAAAGAAGCTGATTAATGAAATTATTCTTTTGAGAGGCCGCTGACCGTAAACAATTATCGATGTACGGTTGGTTCTGAATTTGGGCTCTACATCGTAGATTGCGTCACAAGGCCATCCGTTGAAGTTGTTTCAGTCTAAATTTACTCGCAATCATGCCGCTAAATTGATTATGAAATATTTTCATCAGATAAGCCTATCTTAGATGTTTTGCTGTATGCTTTCTTTCCTTTTTTTTTTTTGCTGAAGTCGACAGAAGGCCCATCTTAGATGTTTTCAACTGTATGCATTTTCCATTATTTTTGCTGAGGACGGCAGAATTAAATAATTATTCTTTGTTTGTTTTAATTTGTATAATGAACTGACGTCATTTTGACGTCATCAAGCCGCTATCTTTAGAGGTAAAACAATGACGAAACAATGGAAATGAAAACGCACATCTATGTTCGCGCGGTGCACATAATGGACCTGTGAGAGCAACCTTCCTATTAGCCGAACATCTGACGTCACACTTAGAGGCTCGTGAATAACGCCAGATACCTTGAACTGGCCCACAGTGCGCCATCTTGAAAAAGTGTCGTAACTTCGTTAGTTGAGACTAGAGAAACAGTGCTCCTGGGGCTAGGTTGATCCAGTTGGACTAGCTGGTTCAACCATGCATACAGCGATCGAGTGACATCTAGATCGACTATGGTCAAGTCTGGTCGACTCTAGTCAGCCATCCGAACTTGCTCTAGGGCTGTGACCAAAATGGCGACTGCGCCCTGTTGCTAAGAGTGTTGTCAAGGGCATGATGACGCAGTGACCAAGCTGCAGCCACAGCTGTAGCCGCTAATTCGAAAACGGCCTAGGTTTGGATTCCGGGTAAAAAGTAATAGGGGATAATGGGAGACTTTGGGAAGCAGGCATTACAAGTAATTTAGCATTACTGAGCAAGTGAGCATGCGCTTCTGGAAACAACTTGGGCCTCAAAAGTCGCCCGTTAAATACTATTGGTGTCATTATTTCTTTCATCCATCAATTGATAACAATAATTTGTATTCCTACTTTGGTCTTGACGAAACCCAACGACTTGATATTATTTACGTTGAACGCAGAATAGAATGGTTTATTCAGCCAATGATTAAAACAATTTGAAATATTGGTCTCACAACATAATAAAAAACTTCAGTTATCTTACATACAATACAATAAAAAATCAATATAGGATCTCAACAAAGGCAGATGGTATTTCCAGAGCTCCGTATCATAATGAACGCAGCTTTAAAAAGAAAACACACTGACTGTGTTGACTTGATGACGTCACACAAGAAAGACGCGCGTAAGGGAAGTACGCTTGTCGCGCTGAGCACGTTGTCAACTACATTGCGCGTGGGTGATAAAAATACTTCGTCTTGAAGTCTGCTGCATGTGAGCATTTCTACGCAAAACATTATGTTTGTGAAAATAACTGTCAACTAAATGACTGTCAACATAAACAGTTAAAGTTGTTAGCATGGCTAATGTGTTTACCCGACGTTATAGACGTCCGCGGACTACCACACTGACCGACTTCTCCTGCACAAATGACCAGACAAAGCCGAGGTCCGTGCCGAGGATTTTCTCGCCAACACGGCGGCAGAATCCACATTCGATAGGACTGGTGTACCAGAGTCCGTACAACAAGGATAATCACGTAAGAAATCACTTGAAAGTCGCTGGATACCTTTTAAAAAGTTATGCAGTATTGAATCTTCGATCTAAAAGTACAGGTCATGTTTAAACCCAAAACCAATAGAAGATTTTGATCAGGACGAATCATTAGTTTCTTCGGTCGAATTGACTCGAAATTCCGGTGTAAATTTGATGTTTTAAATAAACATTCAATTTTATTTGTTAACCATGACATCGGATAAGACTGACTTCGATCTTACTTCCCTCAGAAGATACCGTGTACGAATTTACGACCATCGCTGTCCAAGGAAAAAAAGACCAATCACTCGTTTCTTCGGGGCAGGATATACTTTTCTTTTTTAACTGCGATTTAATTTTGCCATCTCTTGGTCAGTCAACGCATTAAAATATTAACAGACCATTTTACTTAACATATTTTGTGATATTTTTATATCAAACCAGACCTTCGGTATCTGGAGTCCAGATTTCAATCTTTTCCGGTCACGGTTTCCAGAAATGTGTAACCACATACGTAAGTACGTCCGTTCCATTTTCTATAAATTTGTCAAATTAACTGAACGGGCGGGGAAAAAATATCCTTGCACCGTGTGACTGAACTTTTGATTTTAAAAACGTTTCATCAACCATGCGGTGAACCTTGGCGCTTCATTATACACTAGGTTTGTAAACACAAGTTGTTTACTCTGCTGCCATGTTTCGGTCACAAATTCTCAAAATCTATCTCGTATTGAAATTATAGCTTGGTGAATACCCTGTTTGTCTAGGTTGAACAGTGACCCAGAATGTGACACCAACACACCGGCCCAGTATGCAAACACCTCACATGTCTTTCTTTATTGAGGAACTTTCATGTCCTCGCCTACTCCAAAATTAAAGAGGACGGTGTGAGCGTGTGATTCTTTCTGACGAAAGCTCACACAATTTTCTGCTAAGACCTGTTTAAAGTGCGAAAGGGATTGTGTTCAAAAAAGAAAGAAAAAAAACCCAAAACATATTGCACGCATTCACACCACTGAATAAGTAATTATGATGAAGTAACTGTGTGTGTGATTCTGATTGGATCGTGATACGACGCTAAGGTTAAAGCGTGTATCTCTTAATGTCTTTTCAGGAACAACGAATTGGACATGTTGCCGTGACAGCAGGCAGGCTGCCCTACCAAGAGCACCAAGTGGTTAGTTTACTATTATCATCCATTACCTTAAAACAGTGGTTTTTGCTCATAAAGTTGATGAGAAGAGCTTTCAAATTATATTTATATACTATATAGAATGTTTAATGGGAAAGTATACCTTTGATTTTTGGAACCGTTCGATTGTTTCAATCCTATATAAAGTGTAGACATATACAATAAAACTAACCCGTTCTTTTCAAAAGGTGGTCGCGTTTTTGAGATATCGCCGAAAATCCGGAGCGAATATGTCCACGCAGGAAGAACAATCCCTAATAGGAATACACAACCTGAGAAGCGTTTCTGACAGAAACGTTTCTCAGATTCAAATTTTGGGGCATAAAATCTGCTATCTTTTTTACATAACCACATTACTTCGAAGTAAAATGTTTCTATCGTAAGGTAGGCTTATGACCAAGGAGTTTTTATTGCCATTAATTTTAAGAGTGATTACCAAACGTATACAGACCCTTTAAAGGTAGGATTGGTGCAGCTGACAAAATAGTCGCATTGTTCATGTTTTGTGTGATCAACCATACACATGAAATAACAAATCTATGAAAACTCGGTCTTAATCCGTTGTGTGAGTCAGGGGAAAAAATTGTGAAAAACCATGCACAATTTTCAGCATGTACAACACATTTTCCTTAATTTTGGTTGCAACTGAAATTGAACTGGATTGCGTTTGCCGTTTCTTTTAGGTTTTCAGATAAAGTTTTCAGGAGTATGACTTCAGTTCAGAGGGAAATTTTTCACAAGGAAAAAAAAATGATTCCCGTATGAACTTCATAGTCAACAAGCTTCAGACTAAAATTCAACAATGATGTATTTATCCTTACCAAGTAACACATCACGTTGAGATCAAGGTTAATGTTTCCGTTGTGTTCACTTAATAATGCCATTTCGCTATTTCCGGGAACTGGTTCCTTTTGGCATGGGTCTTCACAAATTTTACTTTTTCAAATTATAGTTAAATGTAATTTTTACTTGTTGCGTTATGGATTGTTCCAACAACCATTTTTACTTCGGACTTAATAGTGAACAATACTGCAATCGCGGCAGTAAAATACCACAATCCTCACTTACCCGCTTTGCCGCTTATGCTTAATATAACTGTACGAGGTGGTTGGAAATTCTTATATATTGCAAATAGCTGGTGTTTTGAAAACTATTTCATTACACATCCAATAGCACAAGCGACAGGAAACAAAAAGAAATGTTCAGTTTTAGATGTGGGAGAAAACCCCGAAAAGGGAAACCCCACGCACACGCAGGTTGGGACTGAAACCCCAATCCACATGCAAAGCTCAGGGTCTGAGGTGGGATTCGGACCCGGGTCCACAGAGGTGAAAGGCAGGGAAAGAAACCACTAAACCAACTCGATTCCCAATTATTTGTGCCTCTATTTTTGGCTTAAGGTAAGCCTCCGGAGATTCACTACACTCTGGACTCCACATCACGCCGGAGCTACGAGGAGCCAGCCCGAGCGTTCCCACAACTTATAGACTCGAAGCAGAAGACGACCCGCTTCGGGAACACGCCTTACACCTGCACGGTGCCTGCCAGGGGAATAGGTAAAGTCTAGCAATTACAGCAGACTGCAATAACACAACAGCCGAAATGAGTAACCTCATTGTGTTTCGTTATCACAAAATGTTTTATTTTATATATAATATTTCCACTACATTTTTCATGCACATGTTTTTGTATGTATTACTTAATTTCTTTAATTCATACTTTACTTATCGTTGTATCTATCTATGTATTTGCATGCATCCATGGGGGAGGGGAGGGCGAAAGGAAATGTGTTTTTCGCTCCCATCAAACAATTCACAATTTCTTGAAAAACTATCAATATTTGTGTATCTTTTCTCACAAGTTTTATCATTTGTTTTGAGCTTTAAAAAGCAGACACAGCTTTAATACTCCCATTCAGCTCTTGGTTTGAATGCCAATGGTGGCATCTAATGGAGGAAAACTGTAAACAATGGTGCTTGCTGTGTGAATCAGAACACCAGGGTTAACCCCTACTCTTCCATTATAAAGGTTCAGTGCACAACCAACCCTAGTACACAGGACCAGCAGCTTAATGTCCCATCCGAAGGACAAAGCAATTATGGCAAAGTTTCTTACCCATTGACGCAAGTGCCATGACCAGGACTCCAACCCACACTCTGCTGATCAGAAACACCAGAGCTTGAGTCTGGTACTCTTAACCGCTCGCTCGGGCACAACATGCCATGATTCATCTTTCAAATAATCTCATATTTTGATGTTGTTCTTCTTCTTAGTTCCGAATGTCCTACCACCCATTGCATGCCAAGATGACAACACAGAGAATGGCAAGAGCAACTAGCCGGCCACTTGTGGAATATTGTGTAACCCTGGTGCTCCCGGTGACACCTCCTACAAGTTGACCGACCACGTGACAACATATAACTGCACATCCAATAGATAGCATGCAAAGTGTGTACTCCACTCTGCATCAAAAACAAAAACAGAGCTGGAGAAGTAAATTTGAAACCAAATTCTTGTCAGCCCTAAAAATCCAAGTACATTTTACCCGCAAGTTTTTCAGTTAATAGGGACACTTCTTTAAAAAAATTGTCACAGAAAATCTAAGCGAAGTAACTCTCATTAAATTCCAACACTCACAATTTAAAAGCCCAACAAATGTCTTTGTGTTTTTAAAACTAGTGATATGCATAGTTTAATAAATACAAATTTACAGAATGACTTCTGAGCAATCTATTCTAAATTCCCTTAATCACAAAAGACAATAGTGCCGACAGTTTCGGCAAAAGATTTCACATCAACCTGTCGTATATGATGCCACAAGCTCAAACAGTGCACTCACTGACTTAAACTGAAGGCATATCCTTGACCAACGACAACGACTTGCGCATTTATAAATAAAAGTTGACATCAGCCATTGTTTTCTTATGTACAAGCACTTGTGGGTCCATAACCCCACATTTTAAGATTGTCTTTGTTCTAGTTGAACCATTAGTGAAATCCTTAAAAGATGGAACAATTGAGCAAATATAGAGGTACCCAACAAAAAGCATTCAGTTGGTTGTCTGCGTATGCAAAAAGTTACTTGAATGGGTTGTGTTCTGCCAACATCACTAAGCATGACATCAATAACAACATTTGAATCACTGGAATAAATGAAACAGAATAAAGACCCAATTATGTCAAGTTTATGCGATTCCCTCAACGAGGTCAACAGAGGGCGCCTCACTAGCAATGTTATGTTACATACATGTATCAGTGTCTCGTGACCAGTCCGAGACCCAACTTATTGTAATCTAGGCTGTTTCTAGGTTCTTGTGGTCTCGGACACTGAGGTCTCAGTCTCGAAAGGGAGGTCTTGGTCTTGGCCTCGAACCATGTAGTCTTGACGACAAAACAATTACATAAAGATGCTCCTGCATTTCAAATATCTGACCTCAGCCAAGACAGTTTATGCAAGAAGTCAATTGATAAAAACCACAGCATATTGATCAAAGTTGGCACGATAATGAAAAAGAGAGCCAGGGAAATAATTCTGGTCTTCTGAACTATCCCACCCATACCCTGCTACCTGATCTGCAGTTTTCCCATCAAAGCGCTGAAGTCCGTGTCTGGATCCCAGGCTCCCCTATGTGCTGACTGTGCTGCCTTCTGAAGGTCCTTACCGAACTTCGGCAATCTCCCAAGCAGTTCTGTTGCCGAGATATCCTGAAGGGCAGAGGCTGATTGTCCTTCCGATAATTTTGACGATGGAGAAGACTTCAATAACGACAATGCTGTGGCCGCCTCTGCCGTGATACCCGTGTCCTTACGTCTTGAGATTGCATAAAGTGTTTCGTTCACTTCATTCTCGCTGTTCTTGGTGAACACAACAGGGAAGACAGTCTTAACATCATCAATGACGCCCTGTTTGATCCCCTCATCCCTACTGACCAGATTGATCATGAACACTCCTGAGAAAAAAAGTGCACAAAGTGTGAACAAATACTTTATAATATTCATTTTGATTCAAACCTACAGTCCTTACTGATCATTTTTTATAATCATATAAGTTGTAAATTGGGAGGCTAATCATCCTTATACTTGCAGCTGAAAAGCTAAATTGTGAAGGATGCTGCTAAAACATGGTTGAGCAGCAGGCATGCAAAGGCCTCTTTTGGCAGCCAGCCACTTCGACCCATATAATGACCACGGAGCACAGCCAGAGTTCGCCTAGTGTTTGACTTTTCCGGAGGGCCCAAAGAAAAAAAAATTGTGGAAAAATGTGAACTCTGTACAAAATGTAGCAGCTGCAGCCAGAGGTCTGTGTTCAATAATGTTTGCCTAACCAGCCGTTTGTACATCAATTTTTTTTTTTTTTAATCTATCAATCTTGCATATGACCTCACACTCTCAAACAGCGCCCTCACTGAGGCAAAAGGAGGCAGATCATTGGACAAAAGCTCTTCTTGGTGCTAAAATGTGCGCATGGCCTCAGCATACAAATAGCGCTGTGCATTTAATATGCAAATGGTCTATTGACATCTTGCAAAATGCAGAGTGCAACCTCCAAACAATGCGCTTCTTCCATTGCCACCATTTTTTGAGTCAAATCTTTTGTGTAAATTTTGACTCCCAAAACGGCAGACATGATAGGCCCGTGTAAGTGTGCTGTGTAATGTGCAACTAGTCAATATGAATATTAATATCAATATACCTTCTGGGATTATGACAGAGGCAACTTTCTGCAGGAAGTCTTTTTCTATGAAGGCTTTAGGTGGTGAGTTCAGTCCTGTTGTTAAATCTTTAGCGTCTACATCAAACACTACGGCATGGTACGACGGACTCAATTTTTCTGTTGAAATTCAATCACATCTCATTATCATTACTCTTTGTTTATCAAAAATGCAAGCATGGTGGCCAAAAATCTGAAATGCAGATGTACATTGACTAAATTAAAGTAAAAATGTTTAAAATTCACAACACTGCACCACGATAAACATTAAAAATGTAAAACACAAAACAGAAATTAAAAGAACTAAAAAACTGGACCAGCCAGTCATTGTTAAGTCATAGATAAACAATGGGTATCATGTGTGGTTAAGCAGACGTGTTAATTCAGGAAAACAGCTGTTATTATCTATCTGCTGGTGCTACATATGAGACAGTAACAATGAACATTGAACATTGTTACACTCAACAAAAGATAATTTTTCATAAAGAAAATCTGATTGAAAGGGCCTCAAGACTAGGACCAATGCCCAAATAAAAATGACCATTGTTCTCAGTCGCTAGCTGTGCCTCAGCAGCTCTGTGAAATTGATCCCTGGATGCTAAATGGAAAATCAAAAAGTCTAAATCAATACAAATTTTTTTACCTCTAAATCTTACAAAAGTAATGTGTAGTTTATTTGACAGAATTTGATTGCAGTTATGATATGGCTGAATCAATTTTCAATCATTTTTTTTACAATTAATAATCAACCAAAACCAATAATCTTAACGACGCCCTACATGTTAGATTTGACAGCTTGTATGAGTTTTAAAAAGAATTCACCTTCAGCTTTGTGGATGAATTTCAACCCATCTTCGACGAAAACCTTCATGCGCTGGTCCTCAATGAAACCAAACCAAGACTTGGCAACTTCGGCAACCGCACCGTCCAGCTCAACTACATCGATCTGGAGCTGAGAGACGAGACAATCAATCATTAGTGACAGAAATCGCTCTTTTTTGAATCCTCCTCTTTTTATCCCCTTTTTAATCCCTTTTTCGTGTCCGATACTTTTGTCTTTGTATTTATGTAGCATATTCTACGGAAAATATTATGTATTTTAGTGTGTTTATTACCAAGCGCTTTTTGCCTTAAATTCGCCCATTTCACTAAAATTTTTGAATTAAGTTTTTACATTGTTCTTTCTGTTTACTTATTGTTTTACTGTAAAGGGCTTTGAGGCTTGCATGTTGGTGCTCTATATATCCATTATTAATATTCATCAGCAATGCAAAAGGTCTGCCATTTTGAATTACTATGCCCACGTACGATACACTATGTTTCTTAGCAGATGTTCGTGCAGTTATTCGCGTGACGTGCTCGTGTATGCACTCCAGCATGGGGATTGCTAAAATAGTGGCGTCTTATGAGAAAGGTCATTTCTGTTCATAAAATACTCTAAAACTGTCTCTAGCCTGTACAGGCACCTATCATCGATAAGAATCGCAGAAAAGCGTATCTGAATTTGCTGTATATTCAAAAAAATTATCCATAAAACAGGTGTTGTATCAGCTTGACATTACAAGAAACATATATTTATACCTTAGTGGCCTGTCCCCATATTATGTGCTAGTAAAGTTTCTTCCTCCTTGATTAATTTAAATTCATCCACATCTTACTGTACAAAAGTGTTGCATAAGTGTAGTAAAGTGGTTGAAATTCATACACAGCCTGAGGGCCCAATTTCATACAACTGCTCATCACCAGTGTTTTGGTGCGTACTGCACAATTTTCAATTTCATAGCGCTGCTAACCGCAAGCACAGGAAAAGGCATGCTAACTTTCTGGCACATTGTGTATAAAACAAGTGACCGATGTAGCAATGCAAATCCATTGTGAACGCGCACGCTAGCTGCCTAATTTCATTGCTAGGCTGTAAAATACATGCTTCAGCAAATTTGTCTGCCTAAGCAAGCAGATAAATCTGCTTACTGTTAAGCAGCTCATTGAAATTGGCCCCTGACTGGGTTGACTTCTGTGCATCTCTACACAATGCAATACCAGCGTGTCCAAATTTGAAACGGGGTGTCCCAAAGTCACCTGGACAGCCCTCTGGCTACCGACATACCTTTGGGAAATGGTGATACAAGAACATGGGCAGATTGCCAGCACCCAGACCGACGATCAATATGCGCATCTCATTAGCCAGGAGCTGTAGGAATTGTGGGACGAGGGCTATACCTGCCACCATCTGCTTGTGAAAGTCAAACTCAAGATAGTTGTGATCGATGACCATCTGGTGGGAAGATGCTTTGTCTTTTTGTTTATGTCTCCCTTTTCGTGGTCGTTCTAAAGAAAATGTTAATAAATAAACAATTATTGAATGTTCAATTTAAAGGCAAAGTATACCTTTGGTTTTTTGAACCGCTCGATTGTTTACATCCTATATAAATGTAGATAATATACAATAAAACTAACCTGTGAAAATTTCATTTCAAAAGGTGGTCGCGTTTTTGAGATGTTGTCGAAAATCTGCAGTGAATATGTCCACGCAGGAAGAATAATCCCCAATAGGAATACACAATCTGAGAAGCGTTTCTGACAGAAACGCTTCTCAGATTCAGATTCAAAAAACACATTACTTCGAAGTGAACTGTTTCTCAAAATGCTATAAACTATCGAAAGCTGCTGTACATTTTTATTGCCACTAATTTTTAAGAGTGATTCCCAGACGTATACCTTCCCTGTAAATAATTTGTTTTGATGCAGGAGTTCTTATTTGTGATCATGAGTGAGGTCCAGCCTTATCATGGTGTAATCATTCTTCGAGGCATCATCATCACCTCTTATAAGACGAGCCTGTGACTGCACTAACACCACCCCGCTCAGGAACACGAGCCTCCTGTAGACGTTACCACCGTCTGTCACATCTTCAACAACAAGGTCCCCAGTCAGCGGACTGTTGCCTCTATAGCGTACTTCTCGATGTCCTATGTCATCACCGATGGACAGAAATGGCACCTAGTTGGGAGTACAAGAAACAATCGTTTTTCTTCACTGAAAATACAAAATTAAGAGCAATTCAACGATATTTTGTATTATACCTTGCACTGTACTTGTACGCCTGACGATACATGTATAGAGAAGATGTTGAAGAAGTTTCAGTTTTAGATGTGGGAGGAAAACCCAAACTGGGGAAACCCAAACAAATCAGGTAGGGACTCTGAAAACCCAAACCACAAGCAAGGTTCTGTTCTGGACAGGATTCAAACCGCGATCCACAGAGATGAAAGGCAGAGAAAGAAACCACTTTAGGCCAACTTGACTCCTTTCTGGTCATGAAACCAACGAACCTTCATAGGTGCATTGCACTGTAACCCTGAAGACAACAATCAATCAATACAAATACCTGAACATTTTCCTGCATCCCTGGAGGAGCTAACTCCATGACTTTACTTGACAGCTCTGCCTTTATAGCATCCATGTTGGTGTACGAGTGATCACGGTGAAGGGACACGACGAGAAGTCGCTGGAAGCACGCTGACTCCGCTAATGTCTCCCGACCCCTATCTGTACAAAACATCCACTCCGTCTCTCTAAAGATGAGGACAAAATGAGGATCACCGACTTGACAACCATAAGAAAAAAGTGGACAACAGTACAAAATAAACAATTATAAAATAGGTGATCAATTTACGCCAAATATATGGCCATAAAACAAAAAATTAACGCTTCTTGTCCCCGCCCACTTCCTTTTTGGATGCCGCCTCCTTTTCATATCAACTAGTTTTCAAAAGCAATCAAATATACAATTAAATTCTAATTTTCACCACTTTTTTAAATTTCCCTTAAATTTAACATCCCTGCCTTATACTTAAACAACATTTCTAAGACTGAGCAATTCTGGTCACCTTCCTTGGGGCGTTATGAAGATACCGAACTTCTTTGAGGCGCTGTAGTTTCTGTCACTGTCTACAACATGCATGGTATACCTTGGGCTATCTGGATTCGTCTTACAGTACAGCCAAACTGATATATCATCCTTTGTTACAGCCCTTTTAATCAGAAAAAAACAATCATAACAGAACTTTGGTGTATATTTGGTTTGCGGTAACACCATGTGTACATCTACTTGCTAGGTAGATTTTGTTCTTTGAGAACTTGTCTTGTTATTTTTTCTACTGCCGCGGAGTTCGGACTTCGGGACTTCTCAGTGCTGAAAAGAACTGTCCTGCTTATTAACTACTACCTGGGCGGAAGGTAGGAAATCGGCCGGGACTACTACTTTCGCTATGTGGGTCGGGGGGACTTCTCGTTATTAACTTCACTGCTGCAGGGTGAGTTCTTAATTGGTCTCAACGTTTTGACTAGCTTGCTCTAGTCATCGTCAGGAGAATTTTGGGTTTCATATTTACAATTAAAAAATATATATATATTCCAAAGATAGCTGGGGAGAGACTCAAGATTAATCTCAAACCGAACAGAAAAAGTGTCTGGTCAAAGATTGTCGCAATTTCTCAGGCCTCTTGATCCCAACGATAGTCTCAGGGAGAGCATTCCACAGGCGGGTGTAGTATGGCATAAATCGCTGATGACTAGCAGTTCTGGATACCAACTGTCTGTCTGATTGTCATTGGATGGTAATGTACAGATACACACACATCAATCTTGTGGGTTATTGGAAGCCATGTTTGAGGATGGTGCTGCTTGCAAGGATGGGACATCTTCCATTGACTGCCTGGTGTATGATGGACAGGCCAGTAACATTTTCATTTCATATATTAATTCTGGTTGTGAAGCCAAGGACTCTCAGAAATGCAAACTTAATCACTATCCTAGCCAAGAACCCAATGGAGAGAAGACAATGAAGGAAGTTTCAGTTTTAGATGTGGGAGGATAACCCCAGAGAATTATTCAAGGGAAAACCCACGCAATCAGGCAGGGACTTAAAACCCAATCCACATAGTGCCCCTGGTGGGATTCGAACCACGACGGAGCACCCATAACCTAACAACAATGAAAATTTGTCCAGTACATAGAAAAGTGTACTGTTCAAAATGGTACACATTTTGCACATCAGGGATGTATACTTTATACGGTTTTAGAAATGATCAGGGATCCTATTTCATAAAGCTTGTAGCACACAAATTAGCTAAGTGTTCTGTCGTGAAATTACACCCCAAAAACCCCGCACAATTTCAACGGATAATTATGTGAATCATTATATTCCATAACACACATCGTGCTTAACACACATCGTGCTTAACACACATCGTGCTTAACACACATCGTGCTTAACACACATTGTGCTTAACACACATCGTGCTTAACACACATCGTGCTTAACACACATCGTGCTTAACACACATCGTGCTTAACACACATCGTGTAGGGTAAAAACAAAATTATTCAATATCCCCGATGCACATTAATTAACATCTTAAACATTATATTCCACTTTTAACCCTCTTGCTGTCTGACCATTCAATACCATTCACTGTGGTTTTGAATGATAGATAAGCTATGCCAGCCTTGCAATATGATACCATGAGGGAATGCATGTACACAGTACACAGTTAGTTCTGTGCACAGTTGTGCCACCATACACAACTTTGGCAGTTGAATGGTTTCAAATGGTTGGTCAACTCACTTGAAAATGTTGCGAACAGTAGGAGGGTTAAAATATCTTTCCAACCGTATTTATTTGCTTTTTAAAGCCCAAAGCGCCCAATCCAGAGGCAATATGCCCCCTATAAGAATGAAAGGGGTACGTTTTCGCGGTCGTCACCAATGACCGTTCCTGTTGACTTGTCCATTGGTTAATCACTGGTCAGTGACCGAAACAGTTAATGGTTACAGCCGCGAAAAAACGCACCCCAGTTATCTCTCTCCACTCACGTTGTATTTAGAATCTGTCTGACCATGGCATAGTGTCTGCACTCTTCAATTGCGGTCATGATGAGCTCTATTGAGTGAACTCTTTCCGGGGATGCACTCTCCGTCATACAGAGCTCCAGAGGCTGTAAAGAAAGTTATGACATCCCAACTTGAGTTTTTAATAACCATAGTTGGGCCTGCCCCAACTTGAGTACACCCAGGCCGGCTCAATTAAACAATAGCTGGGATGGGCTTAATTTTAGTTGGTCAAACCCACCCAACTGTAGTTGGGCCAATCGTTAAAGGCACTGTACACGTTTGGTAATTACTCAAAATATATATTAGCATAAAAACTTACTTGGTAATAGTATAAAACATTGTGAGAAACGACTCCCTCTGAAGTAACGTAGTTTTTGTGAAAGAGGTAATTTCTCACTAAAATAATAAAAGACTTCTGGCCAGAAGCCTTTTATTCCTATCTGAACGCACACTAATTTGTACAACAAGGGTGTTTTTTCTTTCATCATTTTCTTGCAACTTCAATGACCAATTGAGTCCAAATTTTCACAGGCTTGTTATTTTATGCATATGTTGGGATACACCAAGTGAGAATACTGGTCTTTGACAATTACCAAACGTGTTCAGTGCCTTTAAGTTGGGTAATAACCAAACCACTCTGGTACCTACTACTTGCTACCTACTACTTGCTACTATTATTCTCATTCATGTAGCAATATGTGAATTTCAAAATAGATATTTGCAAAAATAGAACAAAAGGTGTACCCCTATCAATAAGCAATCAAATTTCATTCCAGTTTGTTTGTTAAATCACGATTTTGTAATTCCATAATTATTAGAAAATGCGTCTTTAAAAATAACTATACATACCATTTGAATGCCTGGCATCGTCTTGAACTTGGTAAAGACAAATGCAAAAACTGGAACTTTGCAAATCGGTTTTGTTGCATCATTTTTCTCACGGTCTTCTAATGTTATCTTGTGCAGACGTACCAACCACCCACTGGAAACAATTAAGAAATATCGTACAGTCTGAGCCCAAGATTTTATTGTGAGAATTGGCTTGCATAACGATCTAGTCTTTTTAGTCTGATGCTCCTATTAGGAGTGTCATGGCCGAGCGGTTGAGTGCATAAGACTCAACTTCTGGTGGCTAAGTCATCAGAGTTTTGGTTCGAATCCCGGACGTGACATTTGTGTCCTTGAGCCAGACACTTAACTGCATTTGCTTCACTTCACCCAGGGGTAAATGGGTACCTGTGAGGGCAGGGCAGAGATGGTGATTGATTTAGCTTGGTGCGCTACATACATTATTTGGCAGCACAGGCTGTATACTCCCAAGGGAGCTGAGATGGTTTAAGGAATTAAATAAATGGGCCAGTGACCAGGGGTAATAATATTGCAGTGCCATGAGCATCCCTAAGTGATGGATTTGAGCGCTATATAAGAAGCCACTATTATTATTAAAACAATTATTATTTCAAAAGTTACCTCTCAGTAAAGTGCTTGAGTAGGTGTCTAGTTGTGTGATCTGCTGCAAGGGTGAGACACACAAACCGTCCACTCATCTTCAAGATTCGGCAAACCTCTGCTAATACTTGAATCGCTTTCAATTGGGCCTCCTCATTGTCCTCTGCAAGGAGGAAGTCTACTCTACCTCTGTCTAGAACAGCGTTGAATGAGGCGTCTTCATGTTTCATCTATGGATGTGAGATGAAGAATGCTTTTCATTAAATAAAAAAACAAAACAAAGTGTTGTAGACTAAGACGTAGTTCGAGACCAACTGAGACCGATGCATCATCAAGATCCACACTACATGTAGGTTTATTTCAAGACCTCCAGCGCTGTCATAATCAAACCATTCACACACAAAATTATTCAATACCATTCAGATGGTTTTGAAAGTGGCTTCATGAATAATAATCTACAATATGATGGTGGAAAGCCACCCAGTGTATGCATCTATGGGAGTCATAGGACTTGAGGATTTGCATGGTGGCAATAATTAATTTGTCTAAATGGTACAGTATGATATAATCACCTTCTGAACGAGGTGGGTTCGGAAAAATATCTTGAACTGTTTTCAATGTTTTGACTATTCTGCTCCAGTTGTCATCAGGAGAAGTTACTTCAAGCCGTTACTATTTACAGATATTTACCTCTGCTGCATCCATTTGAAGGAATTTCATCTCCGGCCTTGTCTTGCCAGACCTAGTGATCATCTGTCTCACGATGGCATCGTTCTCATCAATACTGACAAGGGAGCGATAACCCACATCATAAAGACTCTCACTCAGAGTACAGTTAACGTCTCCCATGAAAAGCGTATTGTCTGATGGACGAATGTACTTATGAAGAACACCTGATAAATCATGGTAACCTCCATACCTAAGGCCAAATAAATAAATAAACATGCTTAGCATCCCTGCCCGCTTCCTTTTTAGAGGCCGCTTTTTTTTTCTTTTCTTTTTTACACAAAAAAAGGATACATTTAAACGATCTCTGACGAAAAAATAAAATAAATTTAAATAAATAAAATAAGATCGTATTTTGTTACTTTAGCACACTGAAAAAGCACACCATGGCAACCATTTTGAAAAATAGCCCGGCCGGTTACCTTGAAAAATAAAGGCCCTCCTCCTTCCTTTTTTCAAAAAGGCAGGACGCTAAACATTTTTTTATTTTTGTTTGCCTAAATACGAAAAGCAAATTATGGACAGATGATCAGAGAGAATATCAGGATATTTACAAGACAAAGACCAGTGCCCAATTTCATGGAGCTGCTTAAGCACAAAAAGTAGCTAAGCACAACAAAATTATGCTTAACAGATTAAGGTAACCAGCCAAACTACCATGTCACATGTACAATTTGTGACTGGTATCCTCCTCATTTCTGCTTAGCAGACAATTTTAAGAAATATTTTCTGCTTAAGCAGCTCTTTGAAATTAGGCCCTGAGCCAACAATAGTGGCCGCTGTGTAATTCCAGGGTTATCTTTGTTTGCAAATTTGTCAAAACATAATTATAATTTATAGAGAAATTGATGTTTTTGACGGGGTGGGGTGGGGGGGGGGGGGGGGGGGAGGGCACCAACAAGACAACCAGTGACATCGAATGAGGGAAGCAATGTCTTGCATGACCTGCTTTACCAACAACGTCTTCAATGAGGAGAACGCCATCTGTGATGACGATGATGCTGATGTGACCCTTATAATGTAACGTTCAAATTCATTTCCAATCCATACACACACAAAAAACAAAGAAAGATGCATAATTATGAATAGTAATTACATGCAAACAATAAGTGACTAAATTGATACAATACAAAGCAAAAGAACATTACAAAAACACATGGAAATGGAAGTGGAGGGGCCTATAAAAAGCAGAGCTTGTCAAGTGCGGACCTCCTAAGCCTCCATTGGCTAGATTTGAAAGGGGAAAAGCAAAAGATGATAACCATTGATTAAAATGGTATAAACTCTTTGATATTTACCATTCATTTGAACTGGTACCCTGCTTCTTGATAATTCTGTCCCAATACTCTGTGGGACTGGTGGATCCATGCCGACTTCTTGTGTACAAGTCCATTTCACCCCTTCAAGATTCAATCCCTCACCATTGAACTAATGATCATACCGTCTGGAAAAAAACCCCAGACAAAACCACAAATTTATTCACAACTTAAATGTATCACTATCACTCATCACTATCATTTCATTTCATTTATTTCATTTCATTTATTTCATTTCATTTATTTGCCACAGTTTCAACAAATAAAAAGACATTATCACTCAAGAGTGATCAGTTTAAAGAATACAACTTTACAGTACAGATATATCAAGAACTAGATGAAAATAAACATGACACTGCAGAGGGATCCATTTAAGGAGCAGAGCTTGTTGTAGGCAATGGTCCCTAAAGACATGCATTTGCATTGAGACAGAGAATATAAATTATAATAACAACAATTTAGGTGAACCAAAAGGTCCGAGGTCGAGTCGAGAACAAAATATTATAATAAAATTAATAGGTCTCAATGCACATGCACGTACTCAAAACAGAAATTTAAGTAAACACTTAAAAACAATTACAGACGAAGGACGAAAACAAAACAGTGGACTAAAACAGGCACCGACATAGTATTTATTAAGTAACAAACATAGTATTAGTAAGTGGTGGTGTTGGGCGCAAACAAGCCGCCCGCACAAGCTTGAAGTTTGCGTGCGCAATCTTCAAGATGGGCCGCGCAAACTTCAAGCTTGCGGGAGTGAAATTTGCGTGCGGCAAATTTGGGTGTGCGGATGAAGTTTCTCTTCTCTGCCCTGCAGCATAACTTTAAAATGAAACTGAGCTAAACCTTGAAATTAATCAGACAATTGAACCTCCATCAAGATAGTACCGGAACAATGACATTATGATGGCATCATTAGAAATAAAGATCCATTAAATCAAAGTTTGCTGTTTAAAAAAAATCACAGAAAAATGACCAAGTTTGCGCGCTCAGCGGAGGCTGAAGTTTGCGCGAGGATTGAAGTTTGCGCCCAACAGCGGCACCCTGTGGAATTTTAGCAAATTTTAGCCTTTAATTGAACTTACTCAAGTTACTGTCATCCACGAGCACTCACCAGTGATTTGTCCTGTGTACGTTGTAAACTTGTTGTAAGTTGTGTGTATCATCTTGTAAACTAATAATGTGATCTCCCTTAGCACACAGAGCTCGAGCAGGACTTGTTGTAGTTGTACGCCTCTTGAGTCTTGTGTACAGTATGTACACGAATACACACGTGTTATAAAACGTCTAGGATTCAGACAAGCTTTGAGGCCCCTGTCTAAAAAACTTGGTCTAGTCGAATTTTATGATCGCACCCTTCATTTGTGGCAAACTATTGTCGATAATTAATAATTGAAATGATAAAAACATTTGTACATTAATAAACAAAGAATCTAAAACAAAAAGAAAATAAGTTATTTTTGAAGCCGAATGGTATATTTGACCACGGCGGGAACTATCAAGTCAGCGAACTAGAGGAAGTTGACTAATCTTCGGCCTTATTGAGTTGAAAGGTCAAATTTTGGAAAGCTTGAGTGCAGCGGGAACGTCGTATGCTTCGATTCGATTTTTACCAACAAGTTGTGCTCTGCTGTAAAAAGTTGCCTTAAAAAATGGCTGCATCATCACCTAAGAAAGCAAAGACAGTTTTAGATCTCGTATTTGTGACAGGAAACGCAAAGAAACTCGAAGAGGTATGTTGAGAATGAAATAAAATCAGTGTTTTAACCGGTGTTTGACAGCACTAGCCTATACTAGATTGCAACTGCAAGGACCTATAGACCCAGTAATTAATAACTGGGTGGGGGCACTCACTAAAGTGTCCTTGAAGTGGATTGGCCCTATTTATGGGGCTATGTATTGTTAGACCTAGACCCACGTGTGTGGCAAAAGGTCTCTTTTAATTTAGTTTTATTCTTAATCATGTTTGTTAATCTATTTCATTCATTATTAATATTATCATTGCCGTTCTGTTAAAACTTAAATTGGAGGAACAAACTTCCCCTACTAGGCCCTAGCGCTATAATGCAGGAATAATAACTCAGCAAATAACAGAACAGAATGATCAAGGTAGCCAGCATTCAAAATGTAAAATGTGATCTCCAAATTTATGCATAATCCATTGATTTCAATGTTTGTGAACATACTTTGATTAAATAAATAACGATTATAAATAATTGTATGCACCTCCCCCCCCCCCCAAACAAAGATATTGACAAAATAGGGAGACCGCCAACATAGGGCTAGATAGCTCAGTTGGTAGAGTGCCGGCACGTTAAACCGGAGGTCGTTGGTTCAAATTCCGCTCTAGTCAATTTTTCTTTGTTCAACCCAAAATCATATAAATAATTGTGTGATATTTTCAGGTCATCGCCATTCTTGGTGACAAGTTCAATGTGACTTCAAAGAGTATAGATCGTAAGTTTACGTGGAATTTCCAGATTTCAGCTTAAACAAGTAAAACTTTCTTTGATTGAGTAGTCACTAAGTTTAGAACATTGGTAAGATTGAAAATATAAATGTTGACAGATTTGCAAATAACTTTCATGGCGGTCATGGTGGAAAACTTCCCATGAAATAGTTTTGCTTGAAATGCATTGTTTTTAGGAAATGAGTAAAACAATAAATCTTTATCACTGGTGATAAAATCTGATGTTTGAAAACATATAATGGGGTTTGTCACTGATTTCTTATGACTCCAAAGATCGATTTAGCTTAAACTTTCACATGTTTATTATTTTGTGTATATGTTGGGTCACATCAAGTGTTGATACTGGTCTTTGACAATTACCAATGCTGTACATACATTGTCTTTAATGTTTATTTTAGAATTCAATTTAATTCTTCTTGCAGTTCCTGAATTTCAGGGTGAACCTGATGACATATCTGTAGCTAAATGCAAAGAAGCTGTCAAGCATGTAAGTATGCAACTTGGTACACACCATTATTCCAATGAACAGGCTAACCCCATAAATGGTGACAAAACGCTGGACTACCTCCGTTTCTTGTCCAGCATAATGGTACTATTTATGTGGCTATGATCAGGCATTTAAAAAAGAAGAAAGTGTGGTAGACTTTGTACTGTGCGTTTTTCAATTCTCAATGGCACAGCCAAGAAAGCTGAGAAAAAAGTTGACAAGTTGCCCTCCTGCATGAATCTAATCAAAATACTTTGGTGGAGAAGATGCTGAATCCGTCAACCACTTTTTCACTCATTTGGACTCAAATATTGTATTTTCTTTATTTTCCAAATGTTTTTAAAGTCATACTGTATCATTTGCCTGATTTTGTGTTTGTCTTTTGTCCGTCTTTCCCACAAGTTAAAAGGTCCAGTCATTGTTGAAGATACATGCCTGTGTTTCAATGCATTGGGAGGAATGCCAGGTCCATATGTGTGAGTTTGATTTGTTTCATTATTACAAATGTCATCAAGATGACTAAGATGACTACTTGTTGATCGTTACCCTGACCCTCCCGACTGTCGTAGAAAGGTCTATTGTCAAAGGAACATGATGAAGACCTACCATTAATGCAGTTACACATAGACACGATCTTTTGCTGTATTTTGATGCAGAGACTTTCTCATTGCTGTATATAGTAATACTATACCACTGACTACGATCTTCATCAACTTGTTGATCAAACTTGTGGTTGATGACATTATTGGAAAAGCGGAATAAGATGCTGAATCCGTCTGCCACTTTTTCACTCATTATGACCAAAAATAGAATCTTTCAAGTTTGTTTTTTGGTCATAACGATCGAAAAGAGAATGATGCTGGATACAGCATCTTACCCCCAAAAATCCTTAGAATGATCAATACCAAATAATGTCCTATAAATGTTCACAACATCTCGTTCTCTTTTTGTTACATACAGAAAGTGGTTCCTGTCCAAACTTGGCCCTTCAGGTATGTCATTAACGCCTTTTGTATTCCTTTCTTGCCTTTTGACCAAGTATAGACACAATCGGCGAATGCAGTCACGTGACCCATAGTGGGTATACAATGTAAACAAACCTAGCAAGCAACGCGCAGCATGAATGGAAACGCATGGCTGCTTCCGAGCTCTTCTGCCATAAGGTGGGAAGCAGCCATGCTTTTCCATGCTCACTGTGCATTGCTTGCTTGGTGGGTCACGTGACTGCAGATTAAGTCTATTGCTCTAACTTTGATTCAATAATTTGTGTTTTTTGTGTGCTAATATGACTTTTAAAGTACGGACAATGAATGTTGGTGAAGTAATGGAGTGGGTTGTGGCACACTGGCATGTCGTGGCCGAGCAATTAAGAGCACCGGACTCAAGCTCTGGTGTTTCTGACCAGCAGAGTTTGAGTTCGAGTCCCAGTTGTGGCACTTGTGTTCTTGAGAAAGACACACAGAGTTTGCCCCAGTGTGTCTGGCACAATTTGCAGCAGATTGGGCCCAACGCCTCAGAAACCCTTGCAAGGTGTGATATAAATGGGTCTCATGGTTCAAACTTATCATCTACCATTTTACAAGCGCTTTGAGAAGCCGGTAGTTAATGCGATATCAAAACCAAATATTCTTATTACTATTATTCACTGGTTAAACTTGTTTGCATAATTTAAACTTGTTTGCATAATTTAAACTTTGTTTAACTTTCAGGGCTTCATCGCTTGCTGACAGACTGGACCGACAAGTCAGCGTATGCACTCTGCACATTTGCATACTCCAACGGGAATCTTGAGGATCCAGTACAGCTGTTCAGGGGGAAAACTCCAGTAAGTATTTCATATAGATTTAAATCTTCCCTTCAAGTGAATAGATCGATCCATTAAGCCCCGCCTCCTTACGAGTTGACCACGAAACCCGATCACCATTAGTGCAAAGATCACCAAACGGCTCAAATGGTGATCAGATTTCGCGGTTGTAATTGGTCAATGAGAAATGGGCGTGGCTTAATGGATCGGTGTATTCACTCCACAAATACTGAGGAGTCTTCAAAATTTTTCTGTAAAAAAACTAAAACCTGATAACACCAACCGATTGATTTCTATTACATTCCTTTTTTGAGGACTTTTGTATGCTCAAGTAGTGGCTTTCACCACCAGTCTTGTCCCCTGCACATGACTGCAACCATAACTGCTGATTTGCAAGAGGGGCCAGACTTTTTTTTCTCTCCAAGCTCTCATTTTGGTTCATCAATCAAGGGCCATGTCACACAGGGCAATTTTTACAGGCAACTCAATTGGAGGCAACCACCAACACTGCATGCTAAAAGGAACACTGTGAAGTACAACTGTCATTTTTCTAAACACTATCCTTCTGTCCTTAGAAAATCATGTGGAAAATTAACATGTGAATGTTTCTTCTTATTGGAAATTGCCTTGTGTGACATGGCTATGGCTTCAGTTAGGCTGTTTGAATTTCTATACAGAAAGTGTATGTTTTCAAAAACTAATGACGAATCCCGAGCTAAAGTTCTTTTTCAAAAAGGACCATAATGACAAAAAAACAACATGTTTGGATATTTACAATAACCAGTGTTGATTGTTTTTGTAGGGTTCGATTGTTTCCCCAAGAGGACCTCAACATTTTGGATGGGATCCTTGTTTCCAACCCGATGGATTCACTCAAACGTAAGAGTAAAAACTTTTTGCATATTTAGTTTAACAAGGTCAGAACTCGGTTTGGACATCCATTTTCTGTGTGCTCCAATCAAGGAGTTATAACAAAGATTTGACACTGATGCACAAACAAAATTCACATTTGAAACAAGTATGTTGCACTGCAAAATGTCATCTGTTAAAAGTGCCATCTCATCACATTTTCACTTAAAAATATGAAGCATCAGCTTTAACCCACTAGTAGCTCCAGATGTTGAGCCTTTTGTTGTAGCATTACATTACTTAATCGGATTAGAAAAGGAACAAATCTTACTACAAAATTTTTGTAATTTTATGAAAACATGTATTTTTTCTCTCCATAAGGTATGCCGAGATGGAATCTTCGACCAAGAACAGTATTTCACATCGAGGCAAAGCATTAAAGGCACTCGCTGAACACTTCATGAAGACATGATGTCAAATTTCCAAAGTTTTTTTACAATTTCAACATTGCATTGTGTGTAACTTCACAGAAGTGTAAATTATTCAAGTATCGACCTTTGTGACATTTGCTGCATGCATAATAATATGCAAATGATTTTGTGCATACATTACCGAATCAAGGCTTCATAAGTTTGACCCACACGTAAGAATTGGATGATTGCACAATATTAAGAAGTCTTCCGCTTTACATTCAATAGAGGTATAACCATAGCCAGCCTAGACATAACCAAGTCACGTATACGTTTGTGTATTTTCTTCCCATACATTTTATTAATCTTAACCTTTACTTAAATTATACACATGTACTTTTATTTACACGTCTTTTAGGAAAATATATTTGGTTACATAAAATCATTTGAATAAATTTCTCTATTAATACACATGATAACAATATTTAGTTGAGATGTTGCCATTTGTGTTTCACCCTTAACCACTTTGGGTCAGTATTTTACTCACAGATTGGAAAAATTTCCGTATCCTGTCACTTATTTTTACCAAAAGGAATGAAAAAGTGGTGGCAGGATACGGACATTTTTCCCAAAGATTTCTCGAGTACACTGCTCCAAAATGGATGACGAAGCCTACCTTTGTTACATTTTTAGAAATTGCTTATCATGCACATATGGTGTCCATGCGTTATAAGCGATTAACTTCATGGTAAGCAGCAACACAAACTTTGGTGTCTGGATGTACCATGGGTCACAGGTGTTCTGTGAGAGCCCTGTGTTACTATTATAGCATGCTTAATCAACAAAATATAGTTTTGTTATTAAAATTTCAAGATAAATGTAGGAATGATTGTCTACAGTGTGTCCTCATTCTCTGAAATGAGTAACTACAACAATTAGGCAGAATGCTAAGCCCAAGCATAAATTGATGACAGAGAGTGTGTCAACGTTTCCACTTGCTGAAGAACCTTCATAAAACTTTTTAAAAATTACAGATTAACAAATGTATTTGTAGATTTGTGCATAGATAACAAATTATTTATATGGCAAGTTTGAACAGTGCCCTCCTCCATCATCCCCAACTGATTTAAAATGTGGTTACCTGCTTACTTGGGCAGTGCCTTCCAGTCGGAGCAGTACCTCCTGACTGTGGAAGTGCCAGGTGAATTGGGCAGTGCTTCCTAAGTTACACGGGTCCCTCTCCCGATTCAGGAAGTTTAACTTTTAAGGTAAGGTTATTAAAACATTTCAAACCCCTGAGACAAAAAGCACACATTACATTCACAGTACACTCCTTTTAAATGACAACAATGAACTTCAAACTAAGTTAATTAACATACTGGCAGCATTAATTAGCAGGTTGGTATTTGTGTACTCCAGTAAGCTGCTTTCTGGGTAGATAAACGAGCAAACTCGGATTGACACAAATACTTTGACAACTTCAAAACAATTTACTTTGCTTAGGTAAAATTAAAGGAATGGTACATTTTTTATTTTAAAAAGAACTTATATAATGTTCATTCTGTCTAACCACAAAGTTTTCACAGAAAATATAAAATTATTCTAATAAGCTACTTCCGAGTTGGATTTGAATGATGTTGGGTAAAATGCCTTGCTCAGTCACAAGTGAAAGCTCAATCGGCATTCCTCGGAATAAGTCCAGTAATGCTATGTCAAGTGGTAAGCACTGGTTGGTAAGGGGCAAGCTTTTGCATAGATACATAATAATACTCAGTTCTTATATAGCGCTTTATCACACCCCAAGGGGCGTATCAAAGCACTCAGTATTTTTTCCTGCAAGGTATGTGGAGCTACGTTTTTGAAGTATGAGACCTTTTTTCCCTTGTAGTGGTTTACATAAGACCCCAGTACACACTAATCGCTAAGAGAAGATCCTCGCAGTGCGTATATCTTCAATCATTGAAGGCTGCACTCAAAAGGAAGAAGAAGAAGAAGGGAGTGACAAACACCCATACAAAATTGACCATATTTTTTACCGCCAGTCTTTGCAGGATTGGAGGTTGCTCTACAATAGCTTGCCCTGAACCATGTGATGTAACAACAAGTAGTTTTAGTCTGGGGAACTCAAATTGAGCATTTAATAGTGACCAGGCGAGTCAGTGTTCCATACATCATTAAAATTAGTCTCGCAAATGGTTGATTGAAAAGAGTGCTCACATTTTTGATAATACAGGAAAACTTATTTTGCTATTCTGTAGTTATTAGCTCATAGATCGATCCATTAAGCCCCGCCTCCTTACGAGTTGACCAATCACAGCCGCGAAACCCGATCAGATTTCGCGGTTGTGATTGGTCAATGAGAAATGGGTGTGGCTTAATGGATCGGTGTATTCACCCGACATCTTCATCACAATAATCTTGGTTGCGCCATTTTGAGAGTAGCACAATAGTGCAATTTTTAGGCTCTGAAGCGTTTACACACTTCCTGTTGACTCCCAAAATGGCGAGAGTGGCACAGTCGCCTCGTGAGATGTGCGTGCAAGGGGTCAATATCTATTGACCAAGTTGCAAGGCAACAGGTTTTCAGTTTGTAAGATATGTCATCAGAACAGAGTCTAAGGAGTTCGGTTCCGGTACCACCAACTGTATACCCAGTGAAAAGTGGCAATGGCCTCCCATTTTGATCCCAGCACAGTCCTTTCAGGCTAATTAAATTAACAATACAAAAGTATTTTAGTGTGTAACAGAAGCATTCAGGTGGAAGAGTAGGGCCATTCCCAGTACATTTATACCACAGGTCGGTAACCAGTTTCTTTTTTTCTTTTTTCAGTAAAAAATACAAGACAGACTTCCGCTAATTGCAACTGTTGTACCACCTTTTCAACAACCTGGGCCAAATGTCATAAGTTTTTTAAGCACAACTTGCTTGGCAGAAACAGGTTACCAGCAAAAATACCATACAGTTTACATTACTGCAGCTGGTACCCCACTCATTGCTTGCTTCGACAAAAACAATTATAAGCAGAGTTTCCTGCTTGACAGCTTTCTGAAATTTGGCCCTAATAACAATAGCTTTAAATGCATACAAATAACACATCAATAAAGCTGTTTTCTTTACTAATTTCAACCTCGAATATTTTTGCCATAATTTTTGCAAATTTATGTATAAATATCATATGGTACAAATATATATATATTTATAATATGTACAAACTTGACACTGCAGTTCATCTGGATGGTAAGTTAGAGTTAACAATACTCTTGTGCCCAGAGTCTTTTGTTGATATTGTAGTGCACAGTACGAACACAGATATGATTTGAGGGTGGAAACTTGATATTAGCTACCCAAGGTATTGGAAGTTGACAAACTGGTTCTTGAGGCGAAGCCGAGGGAGCTAGCTTGTCAACTTCCAATAGTTTTTTTTTTCTTTTCACAACATCACAAAAATCCTGTCATTTTACACGGTCGAACCTACATTGCCCTGTTCCCTCTATCACAGGTAGGCTTTAGTCTGGTGCTTTTTGTACGTATTTTGTTATAAATGTGAGGGAGTCTGGGGGCATGTCGACTCTGGCCTCAGCGTGGAATCAGGGATTTGGAAAAGTACTCCTAGAGGTGAGCTGTTCAATTATGGAGGTCATTATGATGAATTCATAATTTATATGTACAATTGTGCAACTATTTTTAATAATAAAAAATATATAAAAATCAACACGGCCCAAGTCAGTACGGCCTGTCGACATAAACATTAATTTTTTGCAATTATCTTTCAATCAAAGTATGTATATTTGTTGTCCACTCCGTTTTCCTTCTAAATACCAGATTAAGGCTGTAAGAGAAAACAGTCTGGTCTCATCTGTTCCATTAATTGCAGTTAGGTAAGCAATGTACAACTATACAAATTTTCAGTTTGATGTGGTCCACCTTTACACTCGGAACTGAGCTGTAAATTGTAGGAGGTTGACGAGTTGTGGGTTGCAACCAACTGCTATGAATTTTGAGCTGTAGATGATCACTACAAATGGCTGTGAGTTTTGAGTTGCAGACAATCGCAGAGTTTTGAGTTGCAGACAATTGCAGAGTTTTGGAGTTGCAGACAATTGCAGAGTTTTTGAGTTGCAGACAATTGCAGAGTTTTTGAGTTGCAGACAATTGCAGAGTTTTTGAGTTGCAGACAATCGCAGAGTTTTGAGTTGCAGACAATCGCAGAGTTTTGAGTTGCAGACAATCGCAGAGTTTTGAGTTGCAGACAATTACAGAGTTGAGTTGCAGACAATTGCAGAGTTTTGAGTTGCAGACAATCTTTGAGTTGCAGACAATCGCAGAGTTTTGAGTTGCAGACAATCGCAGAGTTTTGAGTTGCAGACAATTACAGAGTTGAGCTGCAGATGATCAGCATTGATGGCCATGACTTGAGTGGCAGAACAATTACTTCAAGTGTCGAGTTGTAGACAATCACTGAGACAATTTGATATGTAAACAATCACAGTGACATTCAGCTGCTCCTTAATCGAGTTATATTGAACTAAAATGTACAACAATCTTTTTCATTTACAATACTGAGGTAAACCCTCAAGCCAGCAGATGTCATGTGTCCAGACCTTCTCGTACCCAGGACTTCCGACTCCTTCTTGACTTGATGGTATTTCTTTTGATCACAGTGCCAGGTGGCGGCCGCTTTTTAAGCATAAAGTCAGGTTCTGCTGTCGTATTCATTGCATAATACACGTTACCATTGTCGGGTATTGGAAGCTCTGTAAATTCAAATAAAAGGGCAAAATTCAATTTAACACAGAAAGGAGTAAGAACTGGAGCTCTGCGTGGTGAATGAGAAGTAAGAACTGGGTACATTTACAGGTAACAACCATGTGAATTAAATCTCTCCCGGCATATTTTGTTCTGAGAAGAACCAGAGTTGATATCAAGTTCTCATGAAGACATGCAGCGCACACTGTTCAACACATCTAGACTCTACTTTAACTCAATTAAGTTTTTCTCAGAACTCACAGTTCTTCTCTGAAGAGGGAATTCAGGCTGGTTTCAATACAAGAGACCTTTTTATTATGGTTCAGTTCAGCCATTTTGAATTTGACCTGCTCAACTCTATTCCGAGGCTGGTTGGGTCCCTCTTTATCAAACGAGTATTAGAACAATCTTTATCATTGTGTATACAGGGAACCACTTTATAAACAAGGACATAGCTTACCTCCCATCGGTAGGAGTTGTACCAGGATGAACTGTGATAAGTTTTCCTCAGGGGATAGGTTATGCTTCTCAGCTGCCGTCTTAATGACTGACTTAGTGTGTTCCTGCTGTGTGATCTAGAGGAACGAAAAGAACAAACATCCTGCTCAGATACTCTCTTATCCTTCATGCATGGTTCTCATTCAAACGATATAGGGAGCAAGACTATTACTAGACAAGGCCTCAGTTTGCTTCCCATTGGAAGAATCTTATAAAGAAAACCCCAAACTCCCTGCACCACCCCTTTTCTCAAGCCCCCTTTCTCAAGCCACCCCCACCCCTTCTACCATTCTCCCACCCCAAAAAGTGCTTCTCAAGCTGTTACTTCCAATTGCTTCCAATCTGTTTTGAACCCATCCCACACCCAAAGCGCAAAGCGCAAAGATACTTGAAGCGGGGAACCATCACAATCAAGACAAATTCCATTATATTTTTAGCTGGTCCCCCCTTTTCCCTTTTTATTCTCTGCAAAGATGTTTTTGAAGTAGGGGATTGAAAACAATTGCAACGTACCACGATACTCTTGTAGACATTGCACTCGCTACCCTCTAGTGAGACTCTAATGATCCGGCAGGCGTCCGATGGAAATGGAGGAGGGCTCTTGTGTTTCTCGGGAACAATCAGCTGCGTCAGATCGGTCATAGAGTAGGAGGCAGATATCTACAAACAAATAAATTATAATAATAATAATCATAAAGCATTTATATAGCGCCTTATGCAGGGCCTCAAAGTGCTTCACAAAAATACAGAAGTCAGCAACCACGTATGACAGAAAGAAAACACTGGTAAAAACTATCAATAACTAGACAAGCAATAAAACACAAAACAATAAAATACAGGAATTTAGTAAGAATCAATAAAATCACAAGAGGGGAGAGGTTACCAGCTCGATTCACCCTCAGCCAAGATCCGAAGCATCTGGCTATTTACAGTTAAAAACAATACAACTAGGCTTGTAATAATACAAACCAGAGGGTTAAGCAAAGGAGTTTAGATAGAAAACATTTCTTATTATGCATTTCTTGTGATGAAACCAGTGCAGAAAAAAACCCAAGGCATTCATTTTTTTAAACTAACTTATTTTTATTGCTGCTGTTTATGAAGACAAATCTACAAATAATTTTTCGAAAAAAAACTACCGGTAATTCAAATCCACAAAGGGAACCCACCTTCCTCATCGGCTTTTCCTTTTCTTTCACCCCCATCGTTGTTCGTCTCTGCTCCCCCCTCCTCAGCAGTACATTCTCCCCACCATTCACTGACGTCGCAGGCGACTCACTACTGGAGAAGCTCATACCATCTTCGAAGGAGGGGGTTTCACCGGAGCCTGTGGAGCTGTTACTACTCAAGCTACTGCTGCTTCGGTGACTCTTTGTGCTGTTTGTCCTGCTGGTTGTGTCTTCTGCTGTGTAACTGAAGAATCTCCTATGAGAAAAATGAGATGGTTCAGTTGACTTAGTCTCCGCTTATTAAAAACTGGACCAACAATAATACTTATTGTGACTGATATAGGAGCATTTGATGCTTCTTCCAGGGCACTTGATAAATCATCTCAGGAGATTGGTACATCAGTGAAGACTGAATTATTCCGGAGGGGAGCGGCGCTCCTGGGAACAGCAAGAATCATTTCTAAGACCCTCGAGTTATCTCTAATACCTCTAAAGCAAGATCTTTCACTGTTGGGCATTCTGAACCCAAATTTTGAAAGTTTGGCCGAAGCAAACTGAATTGAAACGAGGACTTGAAAAGTTTTTTTACCCGATGCTCATGTTTGGTTTTGAAAGCTCTACTGTGCAATCTGGAGCATTTTAATTCGCTTTAGTTAAAGATTTGTGTCAATCTTCTTTTTTTCTCTTTATTTTTTGTATATATATATATTTTGTTTTACTTCTCAATTTGCACATATCTGCCCAATAGCTTATGCATTGAGTGAAGCCTGGTATATTGCGCTATTTGCAGTCTCCATTTCTTACCTGAATGACAGTGACTTCCTAAGATCTCCGGGTGTAGTGCACATCGGAGACGAACTTGTCTCAATCTCGTCCGATAACTCACAGCTGAAATAATATTTAAAAAATAATTTGACTTTCAAGAATAGTACTAAATGCATCAAAATAATCTATTCATGGCCCTTAAAATTATTGCAGTATGGCCATAATAATCTCCAAAAATGCAGTAGGTCTGAAGATGGAAGGCATTTTTGAGTCTCCAAGCAGAAAATACTGCTTGACAGAATTTCTGTGATAAGAGTGATCAGAAAGGAACCTGTCATGATCAATATGAACTATGAAAAACACATGGCAGTTGGCCTGGTATCAGGACCCACCTTCATAAAGCTGTTTAGCACAAAATACTGCTTAGCCATTTTATTTGCTCTGCAAACAAAAGAGTGGGGTACCAGTTGCAACAGTGTAAACTTTATGTCATTTTGGCTGATAACCTGTTTCTGTTTAGCATGATTTTTTCTGGGATAGCAAGTTTTTGCTCTGCAAACAAAAGAGTGGGGTACCAGTTGCAACAGTGTAAACTTTATGTCATTTTGGCTGATAACCTGTTTCTGTTTAGCATGATTTTTTCTGGGATAGCAAGTTTTTGCTCTGCAAACAAAAGAGTGGGGTACCAGTTGCAACAGTGTAAACTTTATGTCATTTTGGCTGATAACCTGTTTCTGTTTAGCATGATTTTTTCTGGGATAGCAAGTTTTTGCTCTGCAAACAAAAGAGTGGGGTACCAGTTGCAACAGTGTAAACTTTATGACATTTTTGCTGATTACCTGTTTCTGTTTAACATGACTTTTTCTGTGATAACAAGTTTTTGTACGTACAGGCTTGATAAAATTTAGCCTGCATTAGACAATTGCTTAGTGCTAATCAAGGTTTTGTGAACACGTGGGAGGACCCACAGGGCAAATTTCATAAAGCCATTCAAGAAATTCTAGAAATATCCCTTTATAAATATTTTTTATCGGCAGACTGAACCTTAAGGTTATAAGAAAATCGACATTTTCCTCTTCAGTCTAGCCTTCTCCATATCTATTTTGTTTCTCCTTTGTGTATAATTTTATTGAACTTGTGGAGATAAATAAAATAATAAAAAATAGTGATGTTTCCTCACCATTCCTCATAGGTCAACACCATCATGTTGGTGAACCAATTCCTGAAGTCAGACGTTAACTCAATCTGGTAATTCTTAGCTGCATTCTGCAAAAGCTTGATCTGAGCGATCACCTCAAATTCCTGCCGGTGGAAAACACAAACAAGAATTATACAAATATTGAGTGCGTTGTTGCAGAATGTAATCACGAGGTGAAAACGTTGGAAGAACGCCGGCACTTTAAGCTGGAGGTCCGCTCTAGTAAGTTTTTCTTTGTTCAGCCCAAAATCAAGTCTACTGACCTTTCTTTTCTTCTCAAAGTTGATGAGATGATCCTCAATGAGGTCTTGGTTAGCGGCGTCTATCTTTATCAGATCTGTCAGGAAAGTGCCCAGATACGGAACAGTTCCATGCATACGAGCCTGAAAAGACAAACAAGTTGATTGTTAATTATAGTATTACTATTATATTTCTGGGAATAAAAACCCCCAAAAGCCTCATAAATGAACTTATAATCACTGTAGCTCGCGAGCCTGTGGAAACCTGTAGACAAGGATGCTTGCTATGTGAACTAGAAACACCGGGGTAGTAACCCCAACAAATCAAACTCAAAACTGACAATTCCTGCGATCTTGTGTTTTCAGTTGAACAATAACAACTCACCGTGTAATATCTTTAATAAAAACAGTTTATATGCTAAACTGGGTCAACAATTTTTTTCTCATTTTGATTCTGTCAGCGTAAAAAAACATTTTTGGACCAGTAAAAACGTTGAGCTACAAGCCATACAATCCTGTAAATGTTTCCCCTGAACTTCCAGTCAGCAAGCTTGTGGTTTTGGAGCCCAAGCAAGGTCCAGCCAAAGGAGGTCGAGGTCAGCTGACCAAAGTGGACATACTACGCAGGGACACTGGCTTTGTGACAACAGATGATGTGGGGGACACTTCTCTCTTGACATCATAATGGCCAGGAAACCATATATTGGCCAGCCCCGGCCAAAGAACCAAAGGTCATTATCCTCTGTATCAGCCATGACGTTCCCTGCCCAAGGCATCATCAAGCAGAAGGAACCAATTTCCTCAAGGGACAGGTGGGATTTATAACTTACACTTTCTCTTCGCGGTGAGGTGCTCTTCTCCCCGCTTAGTCTCCGCACCAGGTTCAAGACGGGTTTCCTTGAAATCCGGGGCGAATCTACATAGGCAAACTTTGCTGTTCCCTCCTACAGAGTGACACACAGGAAGTAATTAATTACATGGCAGACTTGAGCGAAGGTTAAACGGTGCCCAAGCAGAAAGTAAAACACAATTTTTCTATACCAGTTTTGTTATTTAATAACTGATGATATTTTGAATATTGGTCTAAAGTTATATTTAAGATCTTTACAGACTTGAAATTTGATTCCTGAATATGACAATTCCGCTTCCCATTGGAAAGATCACTTTCACTTTTGGACCATGTCAGTTGGATTAAAAGAACAAACAGCATACCTTCATAAGCAGCTCTCGACTCACTCCAAAATTATTATCATCCATGAATATGCTTGCTAGGTCCTCGAACAAAAGTACATGAGCCCTGGTGGAGAAAAAACACAAAATTGAGAAAATAGTTCATTGCTTAACAGTAGTCTTAATCACTTCACGTCGGTATTCTGAAAGGTTTTTCGTGCCCTTGCCCGGTATTAATTTTCAAAACTTTTTGGAGCTTCTTGAGTTATCATTTTCTTTTGAAATTATTCTTGACACAATGAAACCCTGATCTTGATTTTAATAAGCACCGGAATTTATTGTTCTCTGGATGAATCACCAGAGGCCAGTCCAGAAAAATGTGGCGTGTATACGCATCATCCAAGTGGTTATTATCTAATAATTAAAAGAAGTTTATTGTTCAACTATTTAAAATCATGTCAGTGTTGAATGGGAGACGAGTAAATCCGAGTCTAGTCTGATACCTTGGTACTGCATTCCACACTTTCTTGAGTCTGTACACAGGATGAGTCTGGAGTCCAGATATGATGGCTTTTGACGAGGAGAAATTCTTCATTTCCCGACAAACCTAAGGATCAAACCATCAAGAAATACTCTGTCCGTTAACCATTCATTATCATTAAGCATTTCTTGTGCCTTTAGATGGCACCCTTGAGTACTTCAAGGTTCTAAAAGGAACTATCCCTTATCAAAGAAAACCATCTGCCCCTAGCCTTGTCCAAGGCTTTTTTAATGGGTTTGGAAGTTTACAAAGGAAGCACTCAAGGCTTCCAACAACATCCTGCATTAATTTTTTTTCTTTCTTCACCTTAATCCTCCTTAAAAAAAATCGCTGTTTCCAGTATGGCTGAGTTTGCCTTAATGGTCAATCTATCATCTCTGGACCCCATGCAGACACTCTCCTATTTGAGAACCAGAGCCCAAGTAATGATGCTTTCACTACGGCACAGTATTCTTTAAACTGTCAGTGATTGCTGTAGGATATTCAAGAACTGTTTTAAGCAGAAAATATAATCAGAACAACAACTTTATACGTTTTTGTACAAAGAGGAAACTACCTAGCACGAAAAACTATTGTATAATTTTCTTTCAGTTTTCAACGGCATTAACAATAGAGAGAGAAAAAGAAAAATCAGCTGATCAACTGCGTTGTATGTCTCATAGTTGACAAAATTTGAATTATCTGTTGCAAAATTGGTTAACTTATAATTGATTAACAACTTTCTGCTAAAATAAAATCAAGGAACCAGTCAAAAGCACATATGTATGATGTGGTATTTTGGCTGGTAATCTTTTTCTGGGAAGCAAAATTATTTTCTGATTGGCTTGGCTTAATATCAGAGATCCGCTTGGGCACAACATAACTATGCTTACTTGATTAAGGTTACCAGCCAAAATACCATGTCATGTGTGCTATCCGTGACTGGTATCCCGCAAAATTGTTTGCTTGAGCAGCTTTGTTGGGCCCTGTTCTTTGTGACTGCGCAGCTCTGTTACAATCAGTAGCAACCACAGGCAGAGAACAATCCCGGCTGGCACGTACTAAAAAAAACCGCCACACGACGTTGACCCTGAGTCAACGGTCCCAATCAGTCCATGAGCGATCACAGCCTAAGACGGACTTCCTGGTTACAACTAAATATGGGTTTGTGGTAACCAGGGAGGAGATAGACCCTGGGTAACTGCAGCCCACGTAGATTAAGATCAAGTACAACTGATTTGTGCAATATGTACATCTGTTGTATGCAAATAGTGTTCACTGTATTTCATCATTCATATTGTGCAAACCTTGAACTTTGAAAGGGCAAAGCAAACCTCTCGAGGGCCTGTTGATAAAAGTCTACAGGAACCTTTTTTTAATGGCAGGCAGTAAATGAAAAGCGGACCTTGCAACAATTGCTTATCACATGCGTAGAGGCTGGATACTTTGCTCTTGCAAGGGCAGGGCGGTTTTTCCTCAGTATGAGGGCACTGTGAGGGAAACGTAAATTTCTAATGGAACATTCCAAGGAGCAGAAAGGCAATGACCAGGGGGCAAGGAGGCAATGACCAGGGGGCAGGGGGCAATTGCCTCTGTTGCTTCTATGGAGTTCCAGGCCAGTCTTTAACTTCAATAAACTTTAGCAATCCGTTTGAGAAAGCTACTTAAAAATGCTAATACAAATCTTTCCCAGCCCAATGTTTAGGCAACCACAAATTCAATCACTTATTGTACTTCATCTAACGGCTTACATGAGATAATAGCTAAGCAAATACCAGTTATTCATACTTTAATAGCAGTCTACATTAAATGTACGGTTACAGGGTTGCTACCCTGTTTCCGCTAGAGTCATCTGTGCTAAGCAAATAAGTGTGCCTAAACAGTTCTATGACATTGGGCCCTGTTTGTGCCTCATCCCTTTCTTATTTCTCCTCAAAGGAAATGTGTCAGGCAATATCATCTGCTAAGCTAGTTTCTGACACATCCCTAGGTGCACAAAGGCAACTGCATTTGAAAATCCACTGCCTGCAGTGAAGTGTCAAAGAACTGCATAAGCACCGAACTCTGCAAAGCACAGAAAAACTTTGCTTAACAGAACTTGGGTACCAGCAAAAATACCATGAAATATGTGCTTTTTGTGACTGGTCCTTGCGATTCCTTTGCTTAGTAGACATATTAAGCGATGTTTTCTGATGCTCTCTGAAGTTGGGTCCAGGTCAATAAATGCCCTACAGCTCCATAAATGCCTTGCAGGTCTATAAATGCCCCTTAGGTCTATAAATACGCCACAGGTCTATAAATGCCCCATAAGTTTATAAATGCCACACAGGTTTATAAATGCCCCATAGGTCTATAGATACCCCACTGGTATGAGAGGTCTATAAATGCCCCATCCCACAGGTCTATAAATGCGCCACAGGTCTATAAATGCCCCCCCCCCCCCCCCCCCCACCAGGCATGACAGGTCTATAAATGCCCCACAGGTCTATAAATGTACCACATGTCTATAAATGGCCCCCCCCCCCCCCCCCCCAGGCATGACAGGTCTATAAATGCCCCACAGGTTAGAGGTGGACTGCCCAGTGGCTGTATATGGAATATGAACACTAAACCAGTTACTGCATGGGCGCAGGCTAGCCATCACACCAAACGATGGTGCCCTTTGTGATGTGACGGCCAGTTACGCCCCCCTGCAGTAACTAGGTGAGAGTTCATAATTCCATGTACAGCCACAGGCCTCCTATGATAATGACAACAGTCCCCCTTTATTTAGATGTAACTCTATAAATAGATTTAAAGGGTTTATCTTCAAATCCTTCATATAATACTTGGAATTCTTCAAGATGTACAGAAATGCACGTGCTGTATGAATCATTCTAATAGACCAGACAGCATTTCCACCCTGCTGTCATGCCAGTATCCGAAAGGCTCTCACTTCGATACTGTGTGACTCACAACGTCCCATGTGATCATCACACGGCAACAAAGCTTTATCTACATGCGTCAAGGAGCATGTTTCATGTCAGAGACAAATGTAACTAACTCTCTAACTCTCAGGAACTGTGCCTCATCACAGAAAACCATCTTGCCCCGTAACCGGTAAACCCTAGACCTAATGCACTGCATGTAGAACCTATGATTCTGAACACAAAGTCCAACAACATACTACAAGTTGCTAACCACCCAAACCATGGAACTCAGATTAGGCTGACTTTGCCATGTAAAGCACAATCAGTTCACCAGTACAGTCTTCATTCCAACAGATTAAAAAATTGCACTGAAATTTAAGCCTTGACACTCCTCCATCCTACACTAATTTTGGGTGTTTTTTTTCACCATAATCCTTTACAATTCCTCTAACCCTAACAACTCAAAATAATTTGTAAAATCATCCCATAATTCTGCTTACAATCCACACAAATATGGTGTTGAGTTTACCATCAAGTACATTTTATTTCCATTGATTAGCGTACCTCCCAACCAAGACACCAAAAGAGTTTAAAATTGAACGCCATTTTCCAAACCACAGCATTGCCTCGGGCTCTGGCTAAAGCGAATTTTGACATCACAGCTCTGTTTTCACTGCGAATGATTCGCAAAAGTTGAGAACAAGTCAACTCTTCCGAATTGTTTGTCCGTAATGCATTCGCATTCGCAGGAAGTATGAACCGGGCTTTAGGCTTAGTCAGTAACTTTGAAAACATATACTTTCAGTACAGGACTTCAAACAGGTGGATGGTACCTAAGCCGGAGCCAGGGTGTAAGCCATGGTTTTATGTCCAGAGACAGGTCCAGAAATGTCCAGAGACAGGTGAAACTATTTTTACCCTCCACTTTCCACCTAAAAGAAAAGTATCATACGGTACCTGAGCTACTTCGATCCATTTCTTGATAATTGCAGCCCTCTCATGCGATCTCAATGCTTTATTCTCCATGACAGTTGTCATGACACGATCGGTGACGTCGTTGAACTGTGTCACGGTGGCTTTGACAGACAGAACGTCATGGTAACCCCCAGTCTTCTTGCTCCTTCGAGACCACAGGCCGCCTAGACAATGCTGCAGGTTCACCTTCTTGAAGAGGTCCTGGAATTATGGCATAATTTAAACCGTGTTCAACAAGTGTTTGGCTATTGTTTGAAAGGTGTTAACTGTGTATTTTACCAGTGTACAACCAGCATCTAACTAGTACATAACATACGCTTAACCAAGCACTGGTTATGTACTAGTTGAACATTGGTTGTACACTGATGAGACCCTGTTAAACACAGAGTGAACATTTATAATTGCTCCCTCTGTGTTTGACAGGGTCCCATCAGAGTACAGACAATGTTCAACTAGTACATAACCAGTCCTAAACACATGCACAACAAGTGCTAAACAATTGTTCAACATAATGTTAATACACGTGCTCACCAAGGTACTACATGTAACAGTGTTTAACCGGTGCTCAACAAAAGTTGAACAGTTGTACAACTAGTGTTAAATATGTGTTTATTCGACGACAATCAGTGTTGAGTGATTTCATCTGCCAATTGCAGCAACCTCAAAAAGGCTAGTGTTTTACCATGTCTCATTTAGCAGAAAGGGTCATATGAAAATTCATGTCCCGAATTTACAGTTTTCCTGTTTCTCATGTTACCACAGTTGCCTTCACAAACAGAACATACCCTTACAAAAATTCAATTTTCCAATTGGAAGCAATTGGAATTTTTCCTTTGGTGTGTTTTAGCACAAAACAAGTTGGACCCAATTGGACTCAGTTTGAATTTGTTTCCAACTAGACCCTTTTGGAAAATAAAATTTCCAAGTGAAAACATATTAGATGAAATTTCCAATTGGTAGAAACAAATTCCAACTCATTCCAATTCAATCAAACCAAGCCAACTGAGTCTAATTGGATTTCCAACTGAGTCTAATTGGATTTCCAACTGGACTGAGTTGGCCTAAGATTTTATTCCAGTTAGAAATTCAGTATTCCAATATAAACCAACCAACTCACACCAACTCAATACAATTCTGTCCATTTGGATATCCAATTGGAATGAACTGGACATTTTGGTATAAAGGGTACCACAGTTTGTGTTTTTTTTTTTTTAATCTGAAAAGAATTTTATTGAAAAGATCATTTTACAAAAATCAGCCATATCCGGTCATATGGTGACGGTCACAGAGAGGATTGTGTTTACACTTACAGCATCCATACGCGTCAGCTGCTGGGCCAACTGCCTGCTGTCTACACTCTTGATATCCATGTACATGTTATCCATCATGACTCCCTCAACTTCATCGCACATGCTAGCCTGGAACGCCAGTCGATTGCTCATCTCTACAATGACAAGAATGTGGTAAACACTGACTATAAAGAGAGGCCGAGGTAGTTGTTTTTTCTTCCAAACAGTATCCTGACTAAAACTGAATGTTTCTTATTAAAGGCAAAGTATACCAGTGAACAATTTCCCTTGTATAGCAGAGGAAATTGCTACACAAAATGCATGAGTTGTAACTCAAAAATCAAGAGTCGCTACTCAATACTAGCATTCAGTGTGCACAAAACAAGTTCCGTCTAAATACTTTGCTATGCAAAATTGCTGGATGAAATCGTTCCCTGTATACCTTTTGTTTTTTTAAGCCTTCGATTATTTTAATCCTTTATAAATGTTGGCATATATACAATAAAACTAACATGTTAAAATTTCATTTCCAAGGGGTTCACATTTTTTGAGATATCGCCGAAGATCCAGAGCTAATTTGTCCATGCAGGAAGAATAATCCTTAACAGAAATGTTTCTCAGATTCTAATTTGGAGGGCATATTTATTATATATATAAATTTTTTTTACATAGCCACAAAACTTTGAAGTAAAATGTTTCTGAAAATGCTTTACACTATCGAAAGCTGTTGTAGGCTTCTAACCAATAGGTTTTTATTGCCATTAATTTTAAGAGTGATTACCAAACGTACATTGTGTATACCTTCCCTCTAAACGAGTATGCAATGTATGTATGTTGGGCGTGTCACATTGATGCTACCTATATCTTTTACAAAGCATTGACTGTTCAGGTTTTGCGTACAAACACGTCATAGAATATTTCTGCAGTTTAACAGTTCAATCCTGTACGTCAACCTACAGATGCAAAACACTGCAATGTTTAGAACACTGCAATGTTTAGAACAGGCAAGTCTCCGCGTGCCTGTTAGTGACGTTTGATTCACTATTCACGACTGTATCTACAGTCCTCGATCTTGCATCGGATTTTTTAAACATCCTGCCCGACATCAAGGTTAAAATCCCCTTAGAATTGTGTTCAATTGCCAGTCGGGTGCCCGATGTCATTTTGGAGTATTGCCAACTTCCCCTCTGCGCAATATAACCCCCCCCCCCCAACCTTGATTTCCTTCTTGCGACAGGAAGGAGTGCAATAACAATCAAGGTTGGAAACTTTTCCATGGTGCATTGTTTGTTTGGGTTTTCACTCTTCTTCTTTTTTTTTTAGTAAGTGAGTGTTTGACTTGCACTCAGCCATCTTTGTTAAAATCACTGCAAAACTAAACCCGTGTCCACTTTCACAGAACTGCTAAATATCCCTATTATATGCAGTGGTAGGACCAGTCAAAGGCAATACATTAAGTAGCCTTTAACTGGTAACCTGTTTTCGCTATGCAAGATTTGTTTATACATGTATGTTTTAAAGCGAAATGTTTAAATGACCCTCAGAAATTGGTCCCTGAAATGAGGTTGGTTTTCGTTTTCTGTGCTGCTAACCACAGGGGAAGTATTTGCTCTCAAGACAGCAGACATTTTTTACACTTTTTTGTATTAATTTTCCAAGGAGAATACAAAAAATTGCCTTGTGGGTATTTCTTGCCTTAAGTAGCAGCTCGTGTAAGAAAGAACTGGTGAATTTTATGAAGTCCTCTTTACACTGTGAATCACAGTTTTTACATAAGAACAAATGCACACAAACAAGAAGACTCAGATAATGAAAATATGAAAGCACAAGTCAAGCAAATTTTAGTCAATGTGACAGGCTGTCCAGTGACTTGAGAAACCTGGCAAAAAGTTACTGAATAAATGTGTTTAAAGTGCAAAGGTAAACAGTCCAATGATGCTCGACTCTAAACTAATAACTGCACTCTAATAAGGCTGGTATAATTTAATCAAGGCATTTATAAAAAGCATTGCCTGTGGGCATATTCACTTCAAAAAAAACAAACTTCACAGCCAGCCTGTGGAAACCTCGTAACAAAAGGTGATCAAATATTTGAGAAAACCTTTGATGTTTTCTCAGGGATTTTGTGAGCTTTTGAAGCCATCTTGTAATATGACCCAAAATAGGTGACAGAGGAGCAAAGAAAGCAAACAAAGGTTCTTGAGAAGAAACACCACCACCCAGATCTTAGTAAAACTCACCACTATCAGAAGCCTCCTCCTTGAAGAATTCAATCCGCCTCTTCGCTCTCTCCTCCATCTCCAGATCGTAGATCCCACTGGCAAACTCCTTCAGCAGAGTGAGGCAGGGATAGTCGGGAGATTGCTTGAAGTCATTTAAGTTCTCATCCAACCACATGAGGATGACAGAACGGATATTCCTGGGGGAAAAAAGGGATTTTGAGTAGATTTACTAACAAGTATAAATGTTTTGACAAAGTTGCATCCAGCGCTGTGATAAGTGTGTATTTTTTTTCTTATGAAATACTCCCTTTAAAAACAGCTACTTTTGGCAGTTTCATTAATAGCATTACAGGAATGGTAAATGTACATGCTTATCAATTACTACATTACATATATATATACTGTATTGTGTAATTTTTAGGGTTCAACAAAGAAAAACTGTGTAATTTTGGGGGTTCAAAAAAGAAAAACTGACTAGATTGGGATTTGAACCTATCTATCCCTAATGTTCCACTGTGGTTCGTGAATGATAGATACTATGCCAGCCAGCAATACGATATCATGTTATGAATGCATGAGTTAGTTCTGTAAACAGTTGGTCTTCCATGCACAGCCCGTATACTTTGAATGGTTTCAAATGGCTACTCAACACTCTGGAAATCTCTCACAGTCGGTCAACCCTCCTACTGTCTGACCATTCAATATCACCCACTGTGGTTTTGAATGATATACCATGGAGATAGATATACCAATTTTCGCAGCCTGCAATATGATATCAAGCGGTAGATGCATCTACACAGTACACACAAGTACACAGTCTAGTTCTGTGCACGGTGGCACACCTTACACAAAACCTGTGCATTTGAATGGTTACAAATAGTGGACTTGGGGGTTGTGATTAGGTTTGTTTTGCCTTAGACTTTGCTGTGCCATTATTTATTCATTTAAATGTTTTTATAATTACTCGTCTCTTTGCTTGTGGTTATAATATTGATGTTTATGTTTAAAAAGAGCTTGATAGTATTTCTGTAAGGATATCCAGTTTCTGGTCCGGATTCCAAAAACGTAAAAGTCAGGAGATGTCATTGAAACTTTACAAGTCCGGGATATTTACTTCCTTGTGTGAGAAACCGTAATTATATCCTCTTATGAAATGTTTAGTCTAGGTAACCCTTTGAAAGTCTTTTGCACTTTGCAGGAAAAAGGATCTGCTGGGCCCAATGAAGTGCTTAAACAATTGTCTACAAGCAAAAATAAGCAGGATACCAGTCACAGATGATATGTGGAATGATATTTTGGCTGGTAACCTTACTCTGGTAAGCATAATTTAGTTTGGAGAAGCTACTTTTAGTGCTTAAGCAGCTCAATGAAACTGGGCCCTGGTCAAATTTCAATAGAAATTCATGTAAAACTTAGATTACAGCCGGGATCTTTTTGCTAGAGGTTTATGTTGTTCATAAGTTAGTTATCTTTTATCTGATTCCTTGCCATAGAAAGCTTTTAGTTCATGCTGAGTGAATATGTCTAGTGGTGGCTCTGACGGGAGTTGTTTTAGTATGGCCTCGGGTTTCGACCCTATCAGAGTTTTACTGGGGAAAATGACAACACAACACACGCATTAACCCTAACCACCCCAACCCTTCAAAATCCCACAGCATGTTTGGTTTATTTCTGTTTGGACTGAGGACTGCATAAGTAAACTGATTATGCTTTACACGGGATCCGGTATCCCACAATAACCAGACTCTAACAGTTTGGGTGTTGAGTTTCCAAATTAACATAGTGGTGTTGGATTTTGTTAATGGCCCGGGAAGGATACTGGAGATTCACTTAAGAGATATTTTGACGTGATTCTTATGGTGACACTAATTTACCGCTATGCACGTGTTGCCTTGTCATTTGAGTAAGACTCTGCTAGACTTGAAACAAGAGGCCAACCATTTGTTGCATTCTTTTGGTTGGTAAGCAGTTTGAAATAGCATTTTGTATCTTTTTCTTTCAGTTCTGTCTATATGCACAAAATGTGTACATAATAAAAAGTCAAGTAGAATACAGACTTGAACACAGTTGCAAAACCACACTGCCAAACAATGTGTAGTAATATTACTAATATGCACAAATTTGTACATAATAAAAAGTCGAGTTGAATATAGTCTTGAACATAGTGGCAAAACCACACTGCCAAACACTATAGTTTTTACTTCTCTGACTTGTTGCTAAATAACATACAACTTTATGATTAAAATATATTTTCTGCTTAAAATCTTCACGACAATCTGGTAGAGAGAGAACAGATACAATTTTATTTTGGGATTTTCCTCAAGAGCAATAGATCTCAAAGTGCACACAAATGGAAACATCATTGTTCCTATGACAATTAGTCATTTTAGAAAGAGGAAATCTATTGGTCAGATCTCAAAGTGCACACAAATGGAAACATCATTGTTCCTATGACCGTTAGTCATTTTAGAAAGAGGAAATCTATTGGTCAAGCGTGATAGTTGGTACGTGGATTTGCGGCTGAGATCTCCGACCACAATAACCACAACCAGTATGAACCTTTCCTTTTTTTAGAATCTACAGGTTACTCAGGTACCTGTATTTCATCATTGCATTTAGAAAAAAAGTACCTGCGGTTTTATGATCTACCTGCAACCCGCAGTGGCGCAAAAAAGAGAACGAGGCCGTGTTGGGATTGGCCGCTGCGGCTACAGCTGTTGCTATGGGTGTTGCTAAGGGCATACAATGCTCCAATGCATCTTAACACAGTGATCAAGCCGCAGCTGCCAATTCAGACATGCCCCCCCCCCCACCCCCCTGGGTGACTGGCTGCAAATGAGTCCAAACTACACTCTTTTACTTTAACCACCTTTAGACAAACTTTGTAATGTTATAATTAGTACCTAATAATTAGGATGATAGATCATCAAAGAGCAGCCATTTTGTTTTTATCTCCCAATGTAACCAATCTGAGGCTAGGGGGAAAACAGTCATGCCCCCCTTCTTATTTATTTATTTATTTTTTGCCAGATTGCTAAAATGGTACGTTAATCCGGAGGTCCTTGGTTCAAATCCCGCTCTAGTGAATTTGTCTTTGTTCAAACCCAATTATTTAAAAATTTACCCAATTAGTTTCCCTTGCGGATTATTACTTGTTATTTGAAACAAAAGAGTCGCATCCCCTCAAGGTGATCTCGTGGCTGCCGCTTCCCAAGTTGTATCGTAAACTTGGGTCAAAGGTTATATGACTTCTCAGTGACTGGCTACCCCGAACAAAGATATTGACAAAATAGGGAGACTGCCAACATAGAGCTATTAGATAGTTCAGTTGGTGGAGGTCCCTGGTTCAAATCTCGCTCTAGTCAAGTTTTCTTTGTTCAACCCCAAATTGTAACTGTACACATCAAATAAAAAAGGTTCAATCCCACTGGCTTGCTGATCATTAACATTTAAAACCTGGGCAGTTACTTCACAAAACCACATTGCCAAACACTATAGTTTTTACTTCTCTGACTTGTTGCTAAATAACATACAACTTTATGATTAAAATATATTTTCTGCTTAAAATCTTCACGACAATCTGGTAGAGAGAGAACAGATACAATTTTATTTTTGGGTTTTCCTCAAGAGCAATAGATCTCAAAGTGCACACAAAAGGAAACATCATTGTTCCTATGACCGTTAGTCATTTTAGAAAGAGGAAATCTATTGGTCAAGCGTGATAGTTGGTAAGTGCATTTGCGGCTGAGATCTCCGACCACGATAACCACAACCGGTATGAACCTTTCCTTTATTTAGAATCTACAGGTTACTCAGGTACCTGTATTTCATCATTGCATTTAGAAAAAAAAGTACCTGCGGTTTTATGATCTACCTGCAACCCGCAGTGGCGCAAAAAAGAGAACGAGGCCGTGTTGGGATTGGCCGCTGCGGCTACAGCTGTTGCTATGGGTGTTGCTAAGGGCATACAATGCTCCAATGCATCTTAACACAGTGATCAAGCCGCAGCTGCCAATTCAGACATGCCCCCCCCCCCCCCCCACCCCCCTGGGTGACTGGCTGCAAATGAGTCCAAACTACACTCTTTTACTTTAACCACCTTTAGACAAACTTTGTAATGTTATAATTAGTACCTAATAATTAGGATGATAGATCATCAAAGAGCAGCCATTTTCTTTTTATCTCCCAATGTAACCAATCTGAGGCTAGGGGGAAAACAGTCATGCCCCCCTTCTTATTTATTTATTTATTTTTTGCCAGATTGCTAAAATGGTACGTTAATCCGGAGGTCCTTGGTTCAAATCCCGCTCTAGTGAATTTGTCTTTGTTCAAACCCAATTATTTAAAAATTTACCCAATTAGTTTCCCTTGCGGATTATTACTTGTTATTTGAAACAAAAGAGTCGTATCCCCTCAAGGTGATCTCGTGGCTGCCGCTTCCCAAGTTGTATCGTAAACTTGGGTCAAAGGTTATATGACTTCTCAGTGACTGGCTACCCCGAACAAAGATATTGACAAAATAGGGAGACTGCCAACATAGAGCTATTAGATAGTTCAGTTGGTGGAGGTCCCTGGTTCAAATCTCGCTCTAGTCAAGTTTTCTTTGTTCAACCCCAAATTGTAACTGTACACATCAAATAAAAAAGGTTCAATCCCACTGGCTTGCTGATCATTAACATTTAAAACCTGGGCAGTTACTTCACTTGACTGTTATAATCCATTGTAGGGGGAAGATTATCTCTTCAGAGTCAACAAGGGGGATTATCTCCAAATGAGATTATCAAATAGGGATTAGAAGGGCCTATTGTTAGCTTTGAAAACAAGATTAAGAGATAAGTCTGCCTAGAAACCCTAATCAGTACAAACACAGAAACAAGTATTGAAAATTTGTCAGGGAATGGGAAGGTGTTCAATATTTCTACCTCCATGGTTCATTTAATATCTTCCATATAATTTGGTTTTGTGTTAAGCATACTCAGTACTTTCCCCGAGTTCTGTGGAAAAAAATCCACAGGCAAATCACTCGGGTGGGATTCAAACCCACGAATCTGCCTGTGGATTTTGTTCACAGAACTCAGGAAAGTACTGAGTATACAGTGCTTAACACACATGGGTGTAAGGGTGAAAACCAAATTACACTCATTATCCCCGATGCAAAAAAACAAAACATCTATTAAATAATATCTTCCGGTCCCAAAGACAATATTTCACAATTTATGTTACAACACACAAGGGATTTTCCTACTAGGTTACAAATAATAACACAGTACTTCCAGGTACAGTGTCATCTGGTGAACAGATTTCTATCACAGGAAATAATGGTGCTGATGTACGGAACAAGATCTTGTGTTATTGTAATGCGAGGATGTCATCCAGGGGTACGAAGCTCTCCAAATTGATATCTCCAAATTGATATCTACGCTCTTAGTGGCCCTGGGTTAAACTTCCAACATTTATTTCCCATCTCTTGAAGGATTGTTGTGTACAAAGTGCATCCAACTTGAGACCCATACTTTGTCATGTTCTCCATGTGCAACACAAGTTGCTCATAGCAAAGTTGTTAACTAACCGAAAAGGGACCTAACTACTTTTCTCCCCAAACCTCAAACTGGTTCAGCAGCAGAAAAAAAAACCAACGGCTGTGCTGAATTATAAATTGTTCACAAATAAACCAAAGCCTTTAAGCAATAATAATACATTTATTAACAGGCGTGATATTTGGTCCTTTGTAAAAAGTTGGAAAATGCTATAGAGTACGGGCTATTACCTACATCCATGGTGCAGGCTTTAATAGACTTTTCAGGCTATTTAATCACACTTTTTCTGATTTTTCTAATATAGCAAAACAATCGGAAAGCAGACTAAAGTAGGAAGAGTATCGTGTTTGCATTAATAACTGAATAAACTTACTTTTGTATTTGCTCCTCTGATAAATTGCCCTGGACTTTGCCCGTCTTGTACCTGGATATTGTCAAAAACAAAAAACAATCAAAAGAGTTTGTCGACAGTCAAATATATATTTCTAAAACAGAGGGCTCTAAAGTCAATCCATTGATTCTTGTTGAGCATTGTGTTTCTCTTTATTTGCATTGCATCTGTTTAAATAACTGTCAATTGATGACCACACAGTGTGGTTTCTATCCATTTATATATTATTCATGGTTGTTCTTTTCATTGAAGTCAATTGATGGGTGTTCGTGCAGGCACCTGTGAATGACTTCTTTTTTACGTTGGGTTTTGGTTCTTATTGCAGGGCTTTTTTCTCTCTTTCTTTTAAAAACGTTTTCTTGATAACTTGTTAAATCACTTACTTTTGGTTTGTTTGTAGGATTCTTTGCTTTTATGTTCTTTGTTCATTTTTATTTGTTTGGGAACTACAGGTATGAATTTGCTTGTTTGTTCGGAAGAAATGTTCAGGGGTGAGTGGAAGGAGTTGATTTTGCTTTATCTTCCTTACCATCCAATAATAATAATAATAATATTTATAATAATAATAATAATAATAATAAAAATGCATATTGCGCCCCTTACAAACAAATGATCAAAAGCGCATGAAACACATGTTAAAATGCACAGAATGGAAGAAAAATATAAAGAAACAAGACTGTTCACCAGGCCAGTGGCCAAACCACAGTATGGGGATACGTCTGTCCCGCCAACGGAGAACTAAAAGTTACTTATAACATATAGGCCTATCCCTGCTGGCATCGGTAAAGTTTTGATCTTTTCAGGAGACAGACGCCTTTAACCCTACCTATGTAAAGAATCTAAACTAACTGACAAGGCAACCATAGAAGAAAGACAAACAGAAGAAAGACAAACAAAAGACACAAAAGAACAAAACCATAAAAAACCACTATAATGCAGTATACTAATCCAACCCTCACCCTTCCCTACGCACCTATCCAATAAGATCTTAAGAACCTGCATCTGATTGGTGAACGTCTGGTACGTTGTGAAGAAGATGTTGATGTAGCTGGAGTCCATCTCTTCCAGGGCAACAGGGAGATACTCCACTAGGGTCTCTAAGGGAGCTGCCTTGATTGTCTTCACCTTGACGGTTTCCCACTCTAGACCAGAGTTCTGCTCTGCAGTCCCCTTCAGAACAATAAGAATAATAATAACATGAACAAACAAACTAGAAATAAGTGTTTGTTTTGGTCTAGTCTGAAAAAAACCCTGAAATAAAGAAAATAAATCAATAAAGAAAATAAATCAATAAAGAATAGAAATAAATAAATTTGTCCGGGATCAACAAATTTATAAATAGTAAAAGAAAGATTACGATGTTTATTGTGCTCTGCATTCCCCTTCAGAAGAATAAGAATAATAACATGAACAAACAAACTAGACATAAGTGTTTGTTTTGGTCTAGTCTGAAAAAAACCCCTGAAATAAAGAAAATAAATCAATACAAAATAGAATTAAATTAATTTGTCTGGGATCAACAAATTTAGAAATAGTAAAAGAAAGTTTATGAAATTTAATGTGCCTGAATAAATGTGTAACTCGTACACATGTATTTTGTACTGTGTATAGACCATGTAACCAGTGACATCACATGTTTACAAAAGAACCGCAGAGCTGAGTTTCCGGCAAGAAAACATAAAATCTTATATTTTTCAGAGATTGCACTGTCTGATTTTTTTTTATCAACTTTTGATATGAAGAAAAGGGGCATATCTCAAAACTTGACAAGCTGTTATTTTTATAACTCTTGAATTTATGTGGAAAATATGACACAAAATTCAAATTTCCCACGTGACCAGTGTAGTGTCTCGCCTTCCAGAAAGGCCCCGGAATATACATGGTCACGTTTTTGTAAACAAATGTGCCATGGTCTACAGGAATACAAATCAAATTATCAAAGATTAATTCCACTATTTATCTATCTACATATTTATCTATTTAAACATCCATCTAGAACTAATTTGCATTTTCATGTCTTGTTTTTAACATCCAGTGTACATGCACTCTCGGGAAAAAAATCTCAGTTCAAATGTTGTTTTTCACTTCACCCAAGCTCCAAATAGAACCGAGGGCATTTGGCTTGTTAACGGCACGTGTTCCAGAAAGGGTGTCTCATTTATACATCAAAGGCTCCTTCAAGGGATTATTCAACTTTGGGTCATAATTCCAAATCTAATTGCCTTGAATTTGTGGCATTAGTGACTCATTAGAGAGGAGGGAGTGTATTCGATAACATTATTATGGGATCTGGGGGCGATTGCACTCCCCGCTTCTTTTTTATTAGAGAATGACGAGTGCTCTGAGTTGCCTCATTGTTGTGCTTGGTTGACGTCACTTATCACTTTTTAGTGGTTTTTCTTGTAATTTTGTAAATAACCCTTGAAACTGTTTTTTAATGTTTCAATGTTTTAACTGTTTGTTTCTTTGTAATTGTAAATAACCCTTGAACTGTTTTTAATGTTTCAATGTCTTTACTGTGGTTTTTCTCGAAGTTATTAATTACCTTTGAACTGTTTTTAGTGTTTCGATGTTTTTAATGTGGTTTTTCTTGAAATTGTAAATAGCCCGTGAAATATTTTGTAATGTTTCAATATTTTTACTGTAGTTTTTCTTGAAGTTGTAAATAACCCTTGAAATATTTTGTAATGTTTCAATGTTTCTTTTACTGTATGCGAGCATTTGAATGACCCTTTTGGGATCTAATAAAGAGTTATTGATATCGATATGGAACATTATATTATTAATAGCGGGCTTCTCCCCAGGTTTTATCAAAATTCTGGGGAATTCTGAACCCAAATTTTGTAAGTTTGACCAAAGCACGCTGAATTGATAACAAGGTCCTCCAAAAGTTGTTCACTTGATGCTTGAGTTGTTATAAAAGCTCTACTGAGCAATCTGGAGCCAATTAGCTTTATTTTATTTTATTTTTCACTCATTCCATTTTGGCTAGCTGACCTGTTTTCGGTGATCACTATTTTAACATTGCTCCTGGAAATTTGGAAGAAATACTTTCACAAACTATTCCCCCCTGGAATATTTCATGCGCATGGGGAAAAACCTCAAGGAAATCAACAATGGATTTTTTTTTGGCACTGAGCCAATTAAATCACCATTCGATGCCAAGTTCTACGATTGTTCAGACTGTATGTAAACTTCCTCAGTTCCAGGTCAACACCGGATGTCAAGTGGAAGGGGGGGGGGGGGGGAGGTCTATCAAATTGTTCAAAAAGAATCCCAAAACTAACATCCCCTCAAATTGCGACTTGAGTCAAGGGTATCTTATGAGAAACAATTCACTCTCTGTACACAATCCAGTATACTGTGATATGTACAATGACAGACTTCATACTCTATGGGGCCTGCCACTCCCAGATTTAAAACTAGAAGACCATATCAAGTGCCTTGGCAGTTGCTGCATCAGGGGCGGAGTGTTTGCTCCCTGCGCTTCTCAGTGAGGAGGTGCCACACCCTGTTTTTAAACATCTTCTTAAGGTGTGTCTATTCCTGGGTTCTTCATGACGTTCTTCAACCCCCATTTTCCAATTTGATCGATTGTTTTTACTTTATTTCCTGCTCTGTTTTATTCTTTGTACAGCTTATTAATTACAGTAGGGCGAATAATACTTTGAACTTTAATATTATACCTTCATACCTCTTCCATGATGGACGCTACAGAATGCCTGTAACGCACCCTTTTTAGGTAGACATTGTATATTGCACCATTCTGCTTCTCTTCCTTCCATAATTTCATGGTACCCTCCTGGAAAAACAAAACAAAAACAGTTGATGGTCACCAAAGCTAATATTTTGGGGTGGTTAGTGTTGTTGAATGTAGCCAGAGGGGGACCAGATACTTCATGGCAATAAATCGCCCCTTGGTCATTGCCTTGGTGCCCCTTGAAATGAATTAGTACATGTAGATATTCAAACTAACTTTATAGAAGTGTCCTTCACTGAGGAACAAAATGCCTAACCCTTACAAGTACAACGTACATCAGTCCTGCAGAGAGGGTGATTCTCTTGCCCACCCTTTCTTTGACTAACATTCGTTGTCTTGTCTTGTCCCTCGACGCCCAAAAGAGTCATGGGGGCACCAGGTCAGAGAGTACAGTACCAGTCTTCTCTAGTCTTGACGGCTAAACAAAGGTTTCTGTCTCTGCGAATGTCAATCCCGTCCACTCTCTGATATCGTCAGTCCATCGTTTGGAAAATTTCACCCAGGTAATTTTATAACTTTACTGAGTCCAATGGGTAGTTTAAGCGGCCACCTTCTTCCCTGGTAAACTAACTTGGTCAAACTAACCAAGCCAAAGAGTCTAGTGCAGACACATCATCTCATGTGTTTACATTTAGTTTGTCGGTTTATTTCACCATCGTCTCGATTAGTTAACAATAAGTCAAATAATCCAAGTGCAGACACTGGTAGGATTTACCCATTGGAACATGATAATAATAATAATATTAACCCTCCTACTCTTGGTACCATTTTCCAGTGAGTTGACCAACCATTTGAAACCATTCAACTGCACTGGTTGTGTATGATGGCACAACTGTGCATATAACATGTGTGTACTGTGTAGATGCATTTACCACATGATATTACATTGCAGGCTGGCATAGTTTATCTACCATTCAAAACCACAGTGGATGATATTGAATGGTCAGACAGTAGAAGGGTTAATATGAATATTTATAATGCGCAGGTATCCATCACAAAAGATGCTCATGGCGCAATAACCGGAAAAATGAATTGAAAGAAATAAGTAATACATAGCTACTACCTTAGAGAAAAACAGAACAGTACCTTTGGACTACATGTATAAGTTTGAGTGAACAACCAATTTGAGAGTTTCCTTAAAACTACTCACAGAAGATATGTTGCGAATATTTTGAGGAAGTTTATTCCAAAGAAGAGGACCAGCAAGAGAATAATCGATCCACCCAGGTATTGTGAGTGAGAGAGACAACAAGCAAGGACAAATCTGAAGATCTAAGGCTCCTAGCAGGCTTATACTGAGTCATTAGAGCAGAAATATATATTGGGGCGGAACCTTGTAATGAATGAAAAACAAGTAAGAGCAACTTAAAAACATAACCAATACGTATGGTCTCCGTTACAGTGGAAGGCCCTTTACTCTTGATACTACAATGTACATACTATGACAAAAGCTAGTTGTTACCACTATGTTCCCGAAGTGTACATGAGCACCACTAACAATTGCCACAAAAATCGTCACCCATAAATCCTTACTAGGAAACAGAACTGAGTTTCATAAAATATAAACATCAGTGTTTGTGTATACAGCACACAGGAAAAGGAAATGAATACTAAAGTGACTGGTAGTGGTACACCATAAAACAAGGATTGGGCGAGTTTGTAATTAGGTCTCAAAATCCTGTCTATTTCCAAGATGATACAAACAAATTGTGAAACTCACAAAATGTTAGTTGAATGGGATAATGTATCAACCAAATGTAACTGTTCCAATGTATTATGTTGTTATTTAAATAGTAAACCCAAGATATTTTTTAACATAAGTGCTTCCTAAAATTTAACAGCCATCCCACGAAAATGAACTTTTAAAAGTAGATGGACATGTCGTGGCCGAGTGTTTCAAGTTCTGATGGCCGAGTCATCAGAGTGTGGGTTTGAAACTCCGTTGAGAAACTTTTGATCTTGAGCAAGACACTTCATTATAATTGCATCATCACCCAGGAGTGGAAGGGTAGAGATTGTAGTCATCTCAATGGTAAGGGAGAGATCTGGGGAAACTAGCCAATATTTGCAAATGTTTATAATCAGTGGGTTGCATTCTTGTACAACCATATAAATCTCCTCATAATTGTTGTACAGCAGGTCGGTGGTAAGATTGTGCATATCGATACAAGCAAGGAAATTTGGCACACACTTACAGTAAGACATTTGGCTACAGGGCCATTGCAGATTTGTCCATTGAAAAAATAGATAGGTTGCAGTATGACCTAAGTTGGCCATCTTTACGGGCAATTTGGAACACACAGTCATGCGTTACGCGTGAGAACGGCGCGCAGCACGCGCACATTTCACCAAACTCATTGCATGATTGGTTAGTGAATGACGCGGCTGCGTTAATAATTTGAGCGCCTGACGCGCCTGCAAGCCAAAATGCGATTTGCCCGTAAAGATGGCGTCTACTGGGAACTATCTATATAGATTAACAAGCAATGGCAGCCATATTTATCTACCTATATTTTTTCAAAGGACATATCTGCAATGGCCCTACAGTCAAACATCTTTCTCATGAATTACTGTGTGCTAAATTGAGATGCTTGTATTATCGAAGGCAATTCCCCAAAATATTATCCCTATATCTCGCCCCAATAATAGAGTGTGCAATTGCACACAAGGTTCAAAAATGCTACTGTGTATTATTTATGCCAACTAATTTTTGTTCCAGAACAGGGTAGTATTACACAGTGCCAAACAGAAGTGGGGAGGTTTTATATCCACTAGGTCCAGCTTGCAATTACCGATAAGGGAATCCGACCCCCATACACTTGATTGTGTTTCAACATCTGAGCTTGTTGACATGGGACACAGCCAAGCTCGAATGCGCGGTAAACAGTTACTGGATAGAGTATGGGTATAGGGTTGATTGATTAAAGGCTGTAGATTGACATTTTACTCATTCCCCCATCCTTGATGGATAGCCACTGATGAAATTAATCGAGGGGAGCTACCACTGTTTGTGCTAGTTTCTTTTCAACCCAAAGGAATGGATATTTAGGTGACATCCTTAAAGGCAAAGTATACCTTTGGTTTTTGGAACCGTTTAATTCTTTTGATCCTATTAAAATGTAGAGAAAAACTAACCTGTGAAAATTTCATTTCAAAAGTTGATAGAGTTTTTAAGATATTGCCAAAAATCTGGAGAGGTTATGTCCCACCCAGGCAGAATAAACCGTAATTGGAATACACAATCTGAGTAACGTTTCACCCGAAAGATTGAATATTTTGAACTTCTCTCTCTCTAAAACCACATTCCTTTGAAGGGAATTGTTTCTCAAAATGTTACACATTATCAACAGCTGCAGTGCTTCTTACCGTCCTTTCTCTATGTTCTTACCAAGTCCGTTTTTATGGTCATTAACTTTTGGAGTAATTACCAAAGGTACACCCTGCCTTTAACAGACACCTTGTTTTGAGTATGGATAGCTTTTACTTGATCTTTCATTACATAAATAAAATAGGCCTAATAGACGTTAAATTTGCATCAGGGCTAAAAGATATTACTTTAGTTTCACTCATACACTGATGTGTCAGGGCTTGAATTTTGAGAAAAAATTCACAAGACCGCAGGGCTTGTGTAGCTCAGAATTTTTACTGGACCGGAATTTTTTTCACAAGACCAGATTCAAAATGACATCACAGTTTTAACATAAACTGTACTGTTGTTGTTGTTGTTGTTGTTGTAGTTGTTTTTAGAAGAAAAGATTGAAAGCATAAATTTGTCTTATGGGTTTCAAGTAGACTTTGGTACTCAACATAATTTAAAGATTATGTATCAGACTCAAAATCTTGTTTCAAGAGCATAATTTTTGTTAATGAAGATTGAAAATCATAAGACTGCCAAACTTGTCCAGTTGTGAGTTTACTGGCCTGACACTAAAATCACTGGCCTCGGGCCTGCGGTCCAGTGTAAAATTCGAGCCCTGTGTGTGTGTACTGAATTCAGACAAAAGTCTGAAATTTCCCATCCCTGGAAGACACAAGGGGTACACATCAAAGCCTACAAACAACTGCAAAATGTTAAGCTCCTGGAGGACTATTATAAATGTACAAAACTTGTCAGGGTTTCCTTTTTGGGTGACTAGCGAGCAAGACCTGGGCCCAATTTCACGGCTCTGCTTACCGCCAAATTCTGCGCTTGCGATCACCATTCTCCGCTTACCGAGCATGCTCCGAATTTCTGCGCTAGCTGTGTAAGCGTAGAATGCCTAGTAACGTGGACTCCCCAAGCTCACAAGCAAAAATTCCCTGCTAACCCGTGAAATACAATCGACGTAAGCGCGGAATTCCCTGCTTCCGTAAGCGCCGATTCTTTGCTTACGGTAAGCAGAGCCATGACAGTGGGCCCAGGTAGCTCGTTGTGTTGCTAGTCCGCCAGCCTTTTCACTGGGCCATACACATGTATTTCATCATAAAAATAGGGATGCTTTTAGACTGGTCCTCTGGATTTTCAACTAGCATTTTGGCCGGCGAACCACAGTGTTAAGGGAGACCGCTGCTTGTACACTCAAAGTGGACCTTATGACACAGGCTTATCAAGGCAGTGTAAACACCAGGGTGGGTAATAATAGATACTTAATCTCCTGACCTCTTCAACTGAACACTACCAATCTAGCCTACAGTGCACAATTACTACTGGTATATTTTCTTGCACAAATATTTAACTTGATGATAGATTGCTATCTATTACGAAGCTGCTTTATTTACCTTTTGTAAGTACAACTGCCCCAATTGTTTTTCAGGTCATAAACCGGGTACCCCATCATGTAAGGTTATGAAACAAGTACTTTGTGGTGTTGCCACAGCCTCATGTGAATTTGCCAACAACCACCAGCTCTTATAGCGCTTTTTTTTTTAACCTAAAGGTGTCTCAAAGTGATTATTATTATGATTAAGACAGGTTGTTGAAGTTTTTGGAATAGGATACCTAGTAATGTAGCACCTTATAAGGGTTTAGAAGGAAATCTGGCACATTCAGCAGGCACTGCCAGAAACACCATGGGGCAAAGTAGGATAACTACTAGATGTGTTTGTGCAAGACACAACAATCAGGACCTACTGCTTTACATCCAATCTGAAGGATGAAGCAATAATGGTAAAGTGTCTCGCTCAAAGACACAAGTGTCAAGACCAGGACATGAACCCCACTCTGCTCATCAGAAACACCAGAGCGTCAGTAAATGAAATTCATAATGAGGCTAAAGTCCAAGGAGCTTTCTTCAGAACTACAGAAGTACAAAGAGCAGGTTTTCTTCACATCATCTTTTCTTCTTTACACTTAAGGCATACAAAGAAAAAGTCTGGAAATTGTCCATCCCTTTACAGTCTGAATGGGAAAGTTGTATCAATATATCCACCTACATGCATTGTAAAACATTGCGTTCCGTTTGTAATTATACAACTTGAGCTGTTGTGCCAGAACTTTGTAGTTGGGACTCATTGGAGATCGAGAGTGATCGAAACCAGACATCAGTTTCCATTCTCACCGTATAACACAGTTGCATGTAACTCATGCTACATACGCTGCACTGAAATGCCTGACAGCAATTAATATAAATGAATACAGTATCCTGCTACCAATTCAATCTATTACCATTTCAGATGGATTACTTTATTTCATGTCAAAATAAACTTGAGACTTTGCAAGGTGCAAAAGGTAATCTCAGTGGAGGTCTGCTGTAGCTCGGAAATGTGTGGGAGGTGAGATCAAGTCAGCCGATGTTTTTTTTTTTTTTTTGGGAGGTGGGTGGGGGGTTTTAGGGGGGAGGGTGAAAACTCGAAAACAAACCCTTCACTGCTCAAATTTTGTGACAAAATCTACAAGACCACTGGGTGTGTAGCTTAATTGTTTAACTGGACCAGAATTAAGCAGCCTTGCGAAAATGTGTGCAAGGTAACTTTATATGTCAGTGTGAGACTGAATTGAAAAACACAAGACTGCCTGACTTGTCTGGTCATGTATTGACTGGCCAAATGCTAAATTCACTGGCCTTGGGCCTGCAGTCCTGTGTAAAATTCCAGCCCAGCCTCTTTTTTCTCAAAAACAAAGAATCAATATTGATTTGTAATACTTTGGATATGACACTGTCACTGTAATTTGTAAGTCGTGTTATATTTCTCAACTATGACACTGTACCAATCTTTAAAATGATTGTGGACAAAATGTGTGATCAATGATTGTAATGAGGGCTTAGTTTGCCTGGAAGCAATCCTCCTTTCCCTGCACTTGTTATATACCTGATTAGTGAACCTACCTCAGACTAAAGCCAATAGAACTTTATCTAATGTGGCCATCTTTGTTGGGTTCCCTGCTCACACAGTGATAATGACAGTTCGTCACATACCATTTAAAGGGTCCAGACTATTTACCTTCCAGCCTCAGTTTGGTTTACATTAGGATAAACGCCAGAAAAGCAAAATGGCGGTACAATTTAGGGTCAATTGAGAATGGGATTTCAGTCCCATACACATCACAACAATAGAATGTTCATTCTCATTTTTCTAAGAACTAAATTTTGACGGAAACTTTATGGAATATATTCATTCCTTTTTTCATTTGGTTAATTCTTTAAAAACATTTCTCCCATGGCAACCAAGAGTCCAATTGCAGGAGAATATACAAAATGTAAAACGACATACAAAATTACAGCTTAATAAAAAAGAAAACAATGACAGTGAGAATTTACAATCAAATTGAAAAAAGTATTAAACAGCCAAGATCAATATATACCGATTGAAAAAACGGATAGAAGCAGCCCAATGAAATCCTGAGTAATCAAACTTTAAAAAGACAGACCGTGACATTGCTGTAAAAATACATTCAGTGTGAATTGTTCCCAAAAATAAATTTGGTAATGGAGAGGGCTTTTCCTGAAGCGTTCAGGTCTGCAATGAAATTACCCAGAAGTTCAGATAAACTTCCTCAGTTGGCACCCGCTATCAGACTCCTTTTCCCATCATTTTCACAAAAAGGTGACAAACAAATCCGACAGAAATTTCACATATTTTTGGTTGTATAGTGTTAACTGACAACTAAACAATGAGAACTAAATTCTTGTTTTTCCTGATTAGAAACAAGCTCCTGCTCCATACTAACCTTGTTCAACCATGATGCCCTAAACACATGGGTGCTGCATGTCGAATCCCTAGTATTGTCCAGTCCGCACTGATTTTGTCCCATATCACTAGTCAAAAGTCCAAAGAAAAGGTTCGTCTGACAATTCTCCACAAGGCAAAAAGCAAAAAACAAACCACAATCCACTCCTTTACAGTCACTTCCAGATCTGAATGAGCGACTATCACCCAAAACAAAACCACTGCTCGAGACTCTCACCATTCATTGTAGAATATTTCTCGAGAATGACATCTGTATCCTCACAGGGAAAGCAATTTACATCATTTTTTATTTCCAAATATATTCAGGAACAAAGTTTCCAACCAATAGTTCTTCTCGTGGACTCCTGAGCAGATTGCGTAAGCTCTACAACAAATCCTGAAACTGATGGGACCATTATACGAGTGTAACCTCAACGATTAGCTAGCAGTACCGACAGCTACGTTATGAAATCCATGAGGTAAAGGATGAGAAAATAACGATGACACCTTGCGCATGGAGATCATTCCAAACCCTTCCTATCGATGACTCTGAATATGAGTCGATGAAACGTACATGTAGGGTAGTATTGCAGTCCTACCCTGTGCTAGCAAGTCACTAACTACTCTGCATAATGGAATGCCTTGCCCAATGAGGAAACGTCCGATTGAGTCACGTGTGATACTCATTTCCCATATCCTGTAGGGCTAGATAATTTCATGCCCAATATCCCTGCAGATTTCAGCCTGATGTTTCGACAGGATCCACACGTACCGTTGTACAATTGATAATGACATCCTGATTCTAGACAATGAGGAGTGTTAAAATTTAAATAATGTTCGAGTTAAACGCCAAATTTGCTCCCACAAAATATTAGCACTATCTTATTTCGGCCTGAGGGATCATCAGCTTTCTCCCTTAACAGTGCTCCACTGGCTAAATGCCATGGTTATCTGAGGACCAATCACAATAACATCCAAGTGGTCAATCTGACTAGTTTATTGCTTAATAATAATAATAAAACATTATTTATAGAGCGCCTTATGCGAAGGCCTCGAGGCGCTTCACAGAAAAAACGTAAGCAAAAAAGTAAGAAAACAGTAAAAACTACGCAGAAAAAAAACTCGCAAAAGACAAGACAGTAAAACTAAACGTAAAATACACAAAGCCTAAAAAACACAAGTACTTGAAACAAAACTTTAAAAGAAAAAAAACTCAGCCAAAATACAACGGTTAAAAAAAAAAAATTCAAAAGCTACATATGTGTAACTTGATCACTGCCTGGACTGATTGTTCATGCAGGTTGCAAACTGAGGTACATTGTACCATCTGGAATGATAGTGTTGGAAAAAAAAGAAGAAGATGTGGGCAGATTATTGATATGACAAAGTAACTAGTGCCATTGGCCAGTCACTAAAAAAGTTAATGACAAACCCTGGTCATCCAAAGTTCCATCTTTTTAAAAGTTTGTACAAAAAGGAAAGTACACCATCACTGGGCCCAATTTCATAAAGCCTGTAAGCACAAAAACTTGCTCAGCACAGAAAAGTATTGCTGAGCAGAAACAGGTTACCGGCCAAAATTACATAAAGTTTGCATTGTTGTGACTGGTGCCCCACTCAATTTTTGCTTAGCAAAGAAATTTGTCAAGCAGGATTTTCTGCTAAACAGCTTTATGAAATTGGCCCCTGGTTTATAGATTTCCATGCTAACCTATTTTGCTATGAATTAGCTAAGAATTAGCCATACTATAAAGCGGTACAGTAGTGTACAGATCTTTTAAAAATAATCTCTTCCAAAAAAGTTCATAGAATTTACAATTCGACAGTAACTTGGATGTGCTTCATCTCCATTGATGCTTGGATTTCCTCATGTTTCTTTTGAACACAAAAATCTCTCCAAAAATCTATCTGGATTTCATCATACATGATTTCATGATTCTACATGATTCTACAATGATTCTAGACCTACTTCCTGTCATAACTACACAGGCCCATAAACATTACAACTACCATGGAATTTCCCCCAGGCTCCATGATTTGCTCAAAAACAATACAACAGTGTCAAATATTCATTCCACTTTCTCATACTCTCTAGGGGGTCATTCAACCGTTGCCATAGTACTCACAAGAACATAATCCTCCCCTGCACAGACAGGCCTCCCATAACCCACAGCACCCATGACAACTATACTGTGCATGCCCCTTGCCTTTGAGAAATGCCGTTAAGTTGCGCGGCCAGATTTTCCCAACGAATTTTGACAGATATTGATGTTTCACAACGAAAAAACACTTTACTGTTGTTGCACATGCCAGGCACAATGCACCAAATACTTATAAAATATTTACAAAATTGTTCGTGCATGACTGTGTCCTGACAATAATACCAATTGTTCAATCAACTTTTACTAACAATGATAAATGATTTTTGGTCAGTAACTCAGTTGAAAGAGGAAAAATAGCTATCAAATAATTTACTCAGTTTTTTAAAAGACAACTTTAGGACTAAGGCAACAAAATTGGCAATGCCTCTTAATGAGCTGACATTTATAAACTTGTATACTAACAATTATTTTCCCCAGCGTTCTTAAAAAAGCTTGCAGCTAGACAATTTTTAATTTAACTTTATCATTTAACTTCTAATATGTTGGTTAAAATCATAGAGAAAGGACAACATTACATAGCACATCACTTTATACATGTAGGCCCTACAATGTATATACGGTAAAGAAAATGGTTATGGTGGACAATTTCCAAACAAAGATTTTTGTCCAAAGTGAGTGAAACATTTTATTTTGAGTTCCGAAATATGACAGTCAGTTAATGAGGTTTTAACTATTTTCTGCTGACTCTTATTGAATTTAAATTTCACAGGTTTGTTATTTATTGAGTCACATAAAGTGCGAATACTGGTCTTTGACAATTACCAAAGTTTGCTTGCCTTGTACTTTTTAATAGAGGACTTACCTGAAAAATACAGTTTACTTCAAGTGTTGAAAGATCTCTCCTTCAATAAAATCCTTTCAAAAAAGACTACCTAACCTGTTTCTTCCCCAACATGGAAATGGTTATGTCGAGTGTTCTTAATGTTAACAACCGATAACAGTAATGTGTGGATCCATGAACTAAGGTTAACAATACACCATTGAATTGTGTCATCATTGTTTGTTATCGGCCCATTTCAAAATAACAAGTTCGTTCAGCTGACCTTCAAACTATTGTCATGACTCTGGAGAATGCATGGTTAGAAATTCAATAAAACAATCTATAAAAAACCACTGCACTACTCACTTTGTATGGTTTACAAAAAGACAGAGGATGAAAAAGGCAGATTATTATGTCTTGAGGTTAGACTATCTTTTTATAGACTGTGCAAGTCTCGCGCGTATCCGAACGAGAAAACACGTCAAACGAAGAACATTTTATTTCTGAAATTAAATCTTTGTTTTAAATTATATCTCATGACAAAATCTGAACAACAAAAATAAATCATTACAATTTCATGAAAAGTTTTAGCTTTTGAAAAAAAAATCACAATAGTGTGTATATTATTATTGAAAACAAAATTAAAACTCTGGGACAAGGATGCCTATTTGATGTTAACTTTTTAGAAACCCCTTACGCGGATTCGTGAAGGTCAAACGGGTCTTAAATGGACCCGTATCGCAGTTTAAAGAGAATGCTGACGCCTCAACAACCATAGACTGCAATGAAAAGGGTTTGCTTTGCAATTACAGCATCTGGCGATTATAATTGCGCATCCAAAACAAGCGTTTACGTAAGTTTTATGATCGGAGGCGAGCACAAAATTCTTAATTTTTTGCAATAACCGGAAGCTGAGGTCAAGTTTAATTCTTGGGTTTTCTTCGTTATATTGTTGAATTGGTTTTACTTTCATATTTTGTTATCACTTAGTATTACGTTCCCAACAACATGTATACTTTTCTTGGTCATAACCTACGTTAAACTTAAATATTTGACGAAACAAAATCTCGCCCACGTAAAACTCCATATGGTTGGGACCACTATGGTCCCGGAAGTTCGAATGCGCGCGAGACTTGCAGTCTATAGAACCTTGAACCACTCTTATGGGGATCAAGACCATGTCAAGATGTTCTTAACTTCAACCACCTATCCTTGGACATTCAGTGACCCGTATTAAAAGAAAACACAAGTCCGAATTTTTGTTAAGGATTGTGACACAAAAAGCACTAACTTTGGGAAGTATTCAAAGTTTACAAAGTTCTGGTCGCACAGATTTGCTTCAAAGAGCAACTCACGACTAGACCTAATGGGTTGATGTTAACTTGAAACCAACCTCTGGTCTCCATGTTTAAACAGCGTTCACTTATTTCCACACCTCAAAATTTATGTTCAGATTTATTTAAAACTTAAACCCAGTCTGCTTTTGAGTACAAGAACTTACCTGTTGACAGAGTGTTGTAAGTCCACAGTTACTGGTATGCCATAATAAAGTGTTATGAAACCAGACTGCATGTGGTTTGTACACTGGTACACAGCAGTACAATATTTGTAAACAACCCAAAAGGCTGACCTACTTTCCGAATTTCAGGGTATTCATGATTCAATTTAATCCCGCACACATCACTGCCCACCACCACCACTGAGAGTTCACAGCTGGTTCTTTCATCCCCATCTGTAAATCTTGGAACACATAATTTGCACAGGGCATCACAATACTGTGTACTGCGCTATCAGTATCAGCACTGTAGTACACCCACAGGCAAGACATGGGTTCACCTTAAAGATCATAGTATTATTTACAAATAGTCACTGCACTTTCTTATTAGTTCTACCATGGTTCTACATACTGTACATCACTTTAAATCGTTTCTTAGTAAGATGTGTGAGAGTCAGTGCTTCCACTCCTAAGAAGTGTCCTTATTTTTTAGGAAATTTTAATTTTCAAGGAATATGTGTTTCTGAGGAAATGAACAAATCCAAGGAAATTTTAAAGGCACCTGGCAGTGGTATTTTGTCGAAATAAAGCTTTTGTCATTAATATATACATTTTTATGAGTGGAATGTGAATAAACAATTAACTAAGGTTAAAAAATTGTATTTTAATTTTAATTACAAATTAAAAATTAGGCCCCCCTTTACATGGCGCTGTTCGTGACGTCAATCGAGGCAGGAGAAAATGTGTAGTCTGGCCCCGTACATTACCTCTGGGTACCTGATCAGTATGATGCGTTTTCGTATTCGGACGTCACCACCCAATGCAATCCTAGGACAGTGTACAGTCGACTAATACGAGACGCCAGTTTATACGAGGTTTTTCACCGGTCCCGAACTGTCCCATGCGCGTTTCTATGTCTTAAAAACGGAAGATACGAGCATGGTCATAACGAGAACACGGATAATACGAGGTATTGTTTTTCCTACTCCGCAAACTATTTATCGGATCAGTGTGCCGCGGCGTCGTGTCATACAGCTCAAGTCGATCCGAGCACCAGAAACATTTCGCTGGTAACCTAAGCTTCACTGCAACTTCCCTTGCACACTACTACCAACGAAAAAATCCCCGGTATCCAAGCACGACGGGGTATCCAAGTGTTCGCTGCATATAGCGCTGAAAACGACGTCGGACCGGACCACTTTGCCCTCGTTAGCCTGACTTTCGATGCCCGTAACTGCCTATATTTGGGATCTGCAGGAAAAAAATGCTGGCTGACCCCATCTTTAGTCGTTTTGCTGCATCCAGCAGCAATTTTTGCAGGAAAAATGCAAACAGGCCACCAATTCTTCAGTTTGAAATCACCGCAAACTTTCTTTATATCTATTTGTTGCATGAGGTAAGTTTACATCAAAAATTTAAATATATATGTCAAGGGTGGATTAAAAGTACAAACAATTTGTTTGTTTTTTAGGAAGAATCAAAAAAAAAATAAAAAATAAAGATGCGGCCTCAAAAAAGGATGCAGGATTACTTGGCCTAATATCATGCCTGAAATATAAGGAAATTTGTCTCCAAGGATAGGAACATTTTTATTTTGACTGTGGAAGTAATTGGAACATGTGTAGTGCCTATTAAGGGAAACCCTGTGCTTATTGCCACTTAGTCTTGGTGCAATACGTTTTTATAATAAGTTAGTAAGAGCATAAACTCAACACTACATAGTTAAGTGCACGGCACAGAGGGGGGAATCGCGAAGGTTGAGTGATAGTGAACAACACAGTCTTGCACCAAGACTAATTGCCGGTACATGGCTATCCAATACAGGAAGGAAATTTGAAATACAAGAATACAGTAATCTGAATGTTAGGCCGTATCCTAATTGGCGGCTACAGCTATGGCTACGGCTAGATTTCCACGTCATCGTGCATTGAAGTATAGGACGTCCTTAGAAACACCCTTAGCAACAGCCGTAGCCGTAGCTGTAGCCGCCAATTCGGATACGGCCTCAAGCTATCTGAAAAATAAATTAAAGTAATTTATCCTGACCACTTCCAGTGCTCAGGCTTATTACTTCACAGTACCTGGCCAAATAGGTCACGACCTCAGCTGCCCTCCGGTCTATAGCTTTGACAACCCTAGATCATTCTCGTACACACGTGTACGCTCTAATTTTCTCTAGTCAATTTTGCAAGTAATTTACGTCACAATCCATGAGTAGTTTAAGTTTAGTGGTAGATTTTGTTCAAATGACAACAATTCATCCCGTGCAGTGACATCATTAATTACTAAAGCACTAAACTAGAGAAAATAAAAGAAAGCAATACTAATAAAAAATTAAAGTGACATGCCAACAATTTGTTTCGTTATAAAATGTTAAAAAGAGAAAATAGAATATCTGTTGCAAACTGCTTACCAACCAAAAGGACCTCTGGTATAAATGCAAAAAAAAAGTTATCAGAGTCAGAGTCTTTCTGTTTATTAAATGTAAACGTTTAACATTGCTCAACAAAGTACATTGACTAACTATTTTGACAAGTTGATCAACAAGATGTATGTAGATGCATTAGAGTGAAAAACATTGTACAACGCATGCATGATTTAAATCTCAAATTGACCAAAGGACAGCACCCGAACTTGCTCCATACATGCCATAATGCTTTCCAATGTCTACAGAATGAAACCTCTGGATCCAAACACGTCCTTGACTATTGTGTATGTAACCCAGTTAGCCTACAAAATGACCTGTTCCTATTGCAGCAGGGTGTTCCTTCCTCTACTTCCTATACGTTTGGCCATGTGTAGGTTTTGCTTTTAACTGTTTCCAGAGTCGAAGTTAAATCACAAAGGTCGAGTCCGAGTCACAAGTCACTTGGTTCGAGTCTGAGTCTGAGTGATACATGTAAGTCCATTTAAATCATGGCAAAACTAATTAAACTGTACACAATTAGTTAAATCATCAGAGCACCATAGAATCAATCAGTTCAGTTGATTTAGATAATGGAATACTTAAAATGATAACTATTACCAAATTAGGATGCAGAAATCAAAACAAAAAATTTAAAATGTCCTACATTTCAGTCTGTTACATGAACTTTATAAATACTTGCTGCAGGATGCCAAGCCCGTTTCCATATGATCGAAAAACAAGGATCAGAGTTATACATAACAATTAAAGTTAATGTTAAACGAATTGTGACTTGCAAGTTGTCACAAGTCTTCAGATTCAAGTACGAGTCCGAAACAAAGTCTTTTGCCAATTTACCCCCAACCGATTCCTTTTCACTCATTTACATGAACGACCAAAAATTCTTATAAAACTAACAATAACAGTTGTGTATTTAATCTTTGTAAAATATATATATATAAAAAACAGATGAAAAAATAAATTGGCCATCAGACTCAGCATCTTTGTCCAACTAGAGAGTAGTACAGGCCCAGGGCACCAGTGCAGGAATATTAGACCATCATTCATAAATGCTGTGGTTCAGAAAACATACCACTCAGGCTAAAATTGAAGGCAAAAATGCTGCATCCAATTGCCACCAGAATGTATACAGTGAGTAAAAGGGACTTTGAACTAAAGTGTGAAAATCATAAAAAATTAGCCATTTTCGGGTCTACAGTGGTCTTGAAATTTACGCTACTCCATAAAAGCCACTTTAGTTTCTTTTAGCACATCAGAACCTTAGTTGCGATAGTCGTAACCCTCCATCCTCCCGACAGTCGCCTCTGGTCTGCAACAGTGGGGAGGACGGAAGGTTCACTTAAATGTTTTTAAATGTCAACTGAAAACGTTTCTTTTCAAGAAAGCTTTTAATGTTTAACATGTACATCCTCCTTCTGCTACTTTTAAACTTGTTAAAGATATTTGGGGTGTTTTTAATTTCTTGTTTTCTCTTGTATATCCTCTGTATTGTTTATGTAATATTTTGTATTTTTATGCTTGTTCATTGCTCATGTTTCGCTGTATTTTTAATATTCTATTGTGTATTGTAATTTTAGTGGTTTCTTTCATTGTCATGCGCCTTTGAACAGGCTTGCCTGGAATTGGCGCATTATAAATTGAATTTTATTATTTTATTATTATTATCGCAACTACAGTAGCAAAACCTATAGTAGAATAGTACTCTTGCCCTCTTCAAGATCTCAAGCCCATTGCTTACCAAACCCTCGTTCGCCCCCATCTTGAGTACTCATCAATTATTTGGGACCCCTCTACAGGCAGGAGCTGAAAGACCAACTTGAGAAAACAGAGAAAAGCAGCCTGCTAAGATCGCAGATGAAACACAATTTTTTAAAGGAGTCCAGTGACCCAGTTTATAGCGACTTGGTCTAGGCCAAGTGTAGTACATGTATTACTGTGACTAGTCGTGTGCATTGAACACTCACAGAACACTCAACTGGTGTTCTGTGAGTGTACGACGAGTCCAGTGTATTGGCTCTATGGGGCTACTATAGTTTAGCCCACCTCATTGGGCTGTTATGGCTCTCTTTCTTAAAATCGGCCTTATCTTTTATTGTGTGCCCATCTTTTATCGCTATATTCTGCTGGTCATACAATTCTAGAAGGCCTACTTTTTATCTTGTGGGACTTGTGGTTGTTTGTTGGTTGTATTAGGGCCTATTTATACCGTTTCTTTTTTTAACTTCGTTTTCGCTTTTTATTAATTGTCTTGTTTTGTACGGTTATTATTTTTGTTTTCTGTTTACTCTTGTAATTGGGTTTTACTTGTTAGTGTTTTTCCTTGCCTTTGGCTGGACTATTGGAATTTTTTAATATTGCCTCATTTGGTCTTGTTTCTGTTTATTCCTATAATTTGTACAGCGCATAGTCTAGAGACCTTATAATGTTGTAGCCCATACCATAGCCCCACTACAGAGGCTAGATAGTGTGTTGTTACATTACAAACCGTCTACTATACTATAGTATAAATTAATATTATTACCGATTACCGGCGTGCCTGGGCTAGATTTCACAAAGAGTTAAGATTTATCTTAACTGCAAATCACTCTTAAATGCTAAGCAAAGTGTGATGTCACAATACAAATCACTATATGGTGATACTGAACAACTCATCTAAAGATGAATCTTAGAGCTTTGTGAAATCATCGAACCCTGGACGTGTGTACATGTATCATATACATTGTACATGTATGATATATGTGGTGGCCACTCAGAGTGGTGTGGTAACATATTAAATATGGCAGTGGTAGTGGGGGGTTTTTGGTAGTGCCTAATCAGTCAGCAGAGAATGCATTAAATATAAACAAAAACTTCATTACCTGCTCAAAATCAGTTGTCATCTTGGTACTTTCAGCCACCAGCATCCATCCTTGTAATCGACACAACAATAATTGTTAATCATGCATACGGAAATGAAAAGTAGAACAGTCTTTTTACAGCTCCACGCTTTCATAGACTTGTTGACAAGTCGTTAATATGATGGTCGCGGTGAGTCGAGTCACGTGTGGTGTTGTAGCCTAATAAAGAATGCTCTCGCGAGATCACTGCTCTCGCGCGAAGTTGCTGGCTGCTGACTCTTCGTCATTAACGACTTGTGAAACCCGCCGGCGGTACATATTCATTTATTCATGTACGGACACAGTGTACATTACGGTTGCTGTAGCGACGATCATGAAGACGAGTCCATTTTATCTGAGGGTAGTACTAATTTTAGTTACTGTAAATGTACTGAATGCTTGCGCTTGAGACATCTGTGGGTGTGTTTTGTGGGTGTTAACTCCTTCATTAGTTTAGTAACTAAAGAAATAAAGTAAACTTATCTTAAACTGCATTATTATAATAATTGTTTAAGATGTGTGTTTTGCCTCATAAAAATAAATATGCCTACCGTGAATAGTTACTGATACGCTCCAATCATTTAACCCGATGTGTTCTACAGTGATTGTGTGTATTAAGTGTGTATAAACAACGGACACGGAAACCAGTCAACTCGCCCCCTAGCAAAGTCGCCAATTTAAAAAAAGAACATGTACAAAGTCACCAACTACAAATTCGCCCCTAGCAAAGTCGCCCCCTGACAACAAACTCGTCCCCTCTCATAGTCGCCCCTCACAACGGAATTTAACAAATTTGTGTGATTGGACTTCAGGGCTTCGAAAGCTATCTTAACGGAACGAAAGAGTAATTTTTGGGAACGAAAGAGTAATTTTTGGGAACGAAAGAGGAATTTTGGGGAACAAAATCTCATTGCGAAGGAACGGGAGCGTATATTTCGGGAACGAAAGCATATTTCGGACGAATGAAAGTATATTTCGGGCAACTAATTCAAAGTCGTATTTTGATGAAACGAAAGCTTGTTTTTAGGGAAAGAAATCTCCTTTCGGTGGACAAAATTCATTTTTATTGAACGAAAGCATATTTTGAGCGAACAAAATTATATTTTGTGCGAACAAAATCATATTTCGAGGAAACGAATGCGTATCTTTCAGGGAACAAACGCGTATTTCTGGGTAACAAAATCGTATTTCGGGGTAACAAAATCGTATTTCGGGGGAACAAAAACGTATTTTCTAGGAAAAATCTATTTTGCTACCTAGAAAAACACAACTTTGTTTACAAATTTAAAAAAATATAATTTTATGTGACAAAATTATAATATTTTGATTGAATAATATTTTGAGGAAACGAAATGACTTTGTTGGAATTTTGTGTGTCGAGAGATGGAAAAAATTCAGAGTGAGATTTTTTTTTTCACATTTAAATTTGTAATTTATTTTTCACCTGTTCCTTCAGGGGCTCTGGTTTGTGTGTGTTTTTTGTGTGTTTTTTTGAGGGGGGGGTTCGTTTTTGTCTCACAAATTGTTTAACTTAATTGCACCGTCAATATAAGAGTGGTATTCCTATTTATTGACATAAATCTTATTTAATTTCCAAATCGGGGGAAGGAACGTACACCGAACATTGAAACGTAACGATTTTAAAACAGCGGATTCGATCAGCGAGGTTTACCGACTAACAAACTCGCAATGACAAGGTAGTTGGTGGTCTGGCTCCCTACCCCTCCCACATGTTCATGAGCTTCCAGGTACAGCTATCTCTTGGCATGGCTAGGGTATAGGGGGTTTCCGTCGTGCTGAGCCCCGCCGAGAGAAACTCTGCGCGTCATGGCATGCATGCAGCTACACGATTTGCCCCGTGTGTTACGCGTCTCCCCACACGCTGTACACTGTCAAACACGCTTCCGTTGCTCGGACTCTCTGAAATAAAATCTTACGTTCGATTTTTTGTAATTATTTACAAGTTTTAGTGAAGTTGTACCCATAATTTGAATACGTATTTTCTTGTGTCAAAATATTCATGAACACAATCACTCTCACCACTCAGTGTTTGGTTTTGATCGTGCATGATCAAGGCATCAAAGCAACATAAAACTCCATCCAGTACAGGATTTGATGTTTAATATTCATCTACAGTTTGAATATTCATAGATATAACGAAATTGACCAATCAGATGCGTCCGTACGAAATCGGCTGAAGTGGCCATAGGCCGTGCACAAACCGCCAGCGGGTTTCACAAGTCGGTAAATGTGACCAGTCTTGAGAGCAGTAATCTCGCACAGAGCAGCCCTCTCGCGGGATATTGCGAGAAAGCCGATCCGCTATCACCGCGACACAGACATTTAACGACTTGTCCACAAGTCTAGGATCGGAGTGACGGTTCTTCTTTTGCCGCATGTTTACACTGATCATTACATTATAGCGTGTAGTCCGTGTTAAACATCACTCCTCTTTATGATGTTCTCGGAATGCTAGATTTTGAATGTTGTTGCTTTCAAAATTTAAATCGAGAGGGAATACATTATTAATGTTTTATAGAGCCTGAATTTATTTTACTGAGATCTGGTGAAAAAAAAAACCATCATTACGCGGTCATTTATTTTTAGAAATTCTATTACAATTCACACATTTCCCCTCTTACCGACTTGAATGGGTAGGCCTTACGTTATGATACGTTTACTGTAGCGCGATCTACATGCTAAAAAATTGGAAAAGTTTTACACAATAGTCCAACTACTTTGGTCGCATACCTTGACGTCTGAAGCTCTGAATAGCGATATGAGAATGAAAGTGTTCTAGCTATTGTTGGGGGTGTCGCCGCGTATTTTCTATACCACGTGAGGGCGCTGTTTAAAATTAAATGGTTTAAGAAAACCCTTTTTTTTTTTAAAGGAAAGGCATTACATTATAAGAAACTGCAAAGACTCTAAAAAATAAATGCAATCTTGCTCTTTTGTCTTAAGTTACTACATTATGAAAGTTTATGTCAGTCTGAAATCATTCAATGACGAAAATGACCAACACCTTCTAAAGATTCACGGAAGAATTCAGCATTTGTTTTAGTTGACAACATACATATTTATTTTATTTTCTTAGTAGAATCCTCACTTTTTTGTCATTTTGAATCACATTTAAACGGAGGGTTGGGGTCCCAAATAATTGTATTACACGAGACAAGAATTCAACTTTCAAATCAATGTTATTTCTCCATTGCAAATCTATTGCTCTTTTTATAACACAAAACAAGGCACAATATACAAAATAGAAACCATGTGTAATGTCACCAACTGACTTCAAAAAATAAAATTAAGAAATTACAAACATAAAGTGGTGCCTTTTGCATAACAAAATGTTCAACTGAACTATTTCACCTGTTGTCATCATCACAAACAATCTTGGTTTCCCCATTTTGGGAGTCAATGCCCCCCCCCCCCCCATTACCCAAATTTCCAATTCAATCCAATTGGCTATCGCCTGTTGGAAAGAATTGGATTGAGTTGGTATTGAGTTGGTGTGAGTTGGTTTATATTGGAATACTGAATTTCTAACTGGAATAAAATCTTGAACCAACTCAGTCCAGTTGGAAAGACAATTGGACTCAGTTGGTTTGATTGAATTGAATTGGAATGAGTTGGAATTTTTTTCTAAACAAACTGGAAATTTCACCTAATATATTTCAAATTGGAAAGTTTATTTCCCAACAGGGTCTAGTTGGAAAAAATTCAAACTAAATCCAACTTGAGTCCAATTGGGTCCAATTGGTTTTGTGCCAAAACACAACAATGGAAAATTTCCATTGGTTCGAATTGGAAAATTGAACTGGAAATTTTGGTAAGGGTAGCAACAGTGTAGTGCGCATTTTAGGCGATGCTGCATTTACACGCTTAAATTTTTTTAACAAAATGACGGTCATGGCATAAAGTAGGGATTTACATCTATGGTGATTTTTAAAGCTGTGTGTTCAGTAACAATAATGGTACTGTGTCTCCTGAACTAAAAATGAGCGGAACATAATGCTGAATGTTTTCTAAAGCCATTATTTCCTCCATTATGGAAGGGTAGGACTACAACCACAGATACAAAAATCATAGTGCCGCCATCTGTGATATGTACATTATGTGATGCTCCACCTGTCAAAACTCACCAAGGATTTTTTGCTCATCAAACAGATGAGAAAAAGTGCTTTCAAATAGTACCTAATTAGGGCCTATAAGCTAAGCATCTCTCAGCATACAGAACATTTCAGACATCACATCACATAGATATCAAACCTGTTGCTTCTGTTGTCTTCACTTTGAATGCCATGGCATTTCACTGTTTCAGGGGAGTGCCTGATTTCGACGTGGGCATCAAATTTTCCAAGTGAAGAAAATAAGCAGTTACAAAATGAGACTTACAGTTAAATTGTACTCAAATGATTGCTTGAAACTAGTCCACATTTTTAGCCTATCAAATACACTTCATATTGAAGCAACACTATCGGCAGGTCTTTTATTTCAATGTTTTTAGATTATTTATTTCAATGTCACAATGTTCCTGAAAGATAAACTCGGGTTTTCCTGTCTAGAAAAAAAAGCTTCAACTGGGTGTTTCTCAGATTTCACACAACGGCACTTCATCCATGTGTAAGTTTTCAAAGGTAGCTTACGGAGAGTTTGAAAGTCTCAACTAAATAACCAGCAAATCCATTGTAAGAACCCTAGGAATGTCGACCAGAGACCCTGCCGATCTCTGATGACACGGCGTATATCAGGGTCAGAGTTCATAAAAAGGTCAACGATGCTGGCTTTAAGGTCTACCGGCCAATGTTTTGGTTTCCCCTCATCCAGGTTCAACATGCAAACTTCACGAATCTGAAGAAAGAAAAAAAATTACACAAAAATAAAACTAGGAAACCTTGAATTTTTATTCTTTTGATAAAGTCCTGAGAACCCAGGAACCAAAATTTTTAAAATGAATAATTAAGGGGAACTTTGTTTGTCCAGATGAAATAAAGCACTCGATGACAAAACTCTTCTGATGGCAAAGACATCATACTAGATCTATCAGAGCACTGAACACAAAATGGGGCGATGTGGAACACTTACAAAATTTGTCAGGCTAAACTCTGTGTTGTACTTGTCGGCTGACAGGAGGGCAACTTTCTTGGCCGACTGAAGAGGTATCTCAACCTAAAACAGAGTAAAACAGAGAGCTAATGATAATGGATGGGGGAATTATAAAGTCACTGGCTGACCTGATGAACAGGAGGGAGGGGAAAAGGAGAGAGGGGTGAAGATCACACTCTTCCTCTACCTGTCTTGGTCGATAGTTATCCGTCAAAAGTAGTAAACTAGAAGCATATACTCACCTCTCTGGAGTACGCTTCCATGTTCTCTTGTCTTCTCTGACCACAAACTGAATGAATCAGTCGGTGAAGATGTTTCAGACATTCCTCGTATGATGGCATGGATGAATAATCCTCCTAGAAATATAATACATTATTGCAGCTGAGTGCAAAATTACTGTCATCATATATGGTAATGAAACTAAGGATGCCTCATAAGTTAACGTAATCGATAGCTCGCAAGCCTGAGGAAACCGGTTAACAAGGGTGCTTTTGAACTAGATACACCGGGCTAACCCCTAATCTTCAATGATAAGTGTTCTGGGTTCATTTACGTGCACTACCAAAGCAAATTATGGTAAAGTATCTTACTTGACCACCTTCACAAAATTTCACAGGTTAGTTTTATTGAAAACATCAACATTTATATAGGATTAAAATAATCGTACGCTTCCAAAAACCAAAGGTAAACTTTCCTTTAAAAATAACCATTCCCTTATTATCAGATCTGGGCTCAATATCATGGCTATGTTTACTGCTGAACTCTGTGCTTATGGCACAGAATATCGTGCTTTACATGGCACTGTAAACAGACAATTCCTCGGTAAGCGGAGCCATAAAATTGAACCCTGCTCGCAGGAATTTCCGAGTTATAATGTACTATAAAATGATTTATTGGTGGTAATGAAAAACAAAGACTTACAAGTAGTTCTTTGAACAATGACTTTGCTCTTGTAGCTTCCTGAGCAAGTCTGTGGAGAAAAGAAAACCCAATGACTTCCGCTTGTTGTACCCGCAAGTTTACTATTTATAGTTACTTCCTACTATATATCCACAACATGCAACGCTTCAAATATCACACACAAGTTTTGCCAAAGAAGCTTTTAAATCTAAAACTTTTTTGAACATCCATCATAGGTAATACCTGTGATCAAGATCTGTATCATTCACTGGTAGGGATAGCTGTGTGCTGTCAGTGCTGTCCCTCATAGTTTGAGCTAGTCCATTTACCTGGTGAAGTGAACACAAAATAGCTAGAACATAAAATACAGACAATCTTTTTCAAAAACATTTCCCCAAAAATTTAATTATTTGTATGGCGTGTCGTGGCCGAGCGGATAAGAGCACCGGACTCAAGCTCTGGTGTTTCTGTTCAGCAGAGTGTGGGTTCGAGTCCCGTTCGTGACACTTGTGTTCTTAAGCTAGACACTTAACCATTATTGCTTCAAAAAGAGAAGGGGTTCGCCCCGGAGTTCCTGGTTTGATTGGCTGCATATTGCGCCACAGCACCTTGTAAACCTTTACATGGTGCTATGTAAAGGAATAGGTCTCGTACTTCAAAAACGTAGCTCCACATACCTTGCAGGAAAATATTGACTGTTGAAGCGCCTTGAGCATCACTGAGTGACGGATATGAGCGCTAAATAAGAAGCCACTATTATTATTATTATTATTATTATTATTATTAAACATTTATTTTACTACACATTCAACAGCGCAAGCGCCAACTGAAAGATTTTCATACATGGTGTACCCATCAAAAACGACAATGAAATAGTGGAAAATGCACACCTATATACGCACAGCGGACAGGAAAGGCCAATGAGCAAGACTAACTTTTAACTGATAGTCGCGGGCACCCAATTCAAATGACGTTATATATGCATAAGTTCTACAATGTGTGTACCTCTTTTTGACATTTTACTTTCAACAGCTGGTCGTTTTTCTTCTTCAAGTCCTGTTCGGCTTCAGATAAACCTGCCTAGAAATGATAAAGAGATGTCACAGAGGGGTTCCTCAAAGGGAAATGCAAGTGAGAGCAACAAAGAGCAAAGTATCAGACCTGCATGCATAGTCTTATCCCAGGGGGCATCAGTGCAAGCAAGTGCCTCGTTAAAACTATTCCGAGCTCAGTACCTTTCTCAAATTGCAACCATGTATTCTTTTTCAACACCAATTTGCAGCCTTCTCCCTTAACAGTGGTCCGCTGGCCAAATGCCAGCCAAAGGTCGATCAGTATCCAAGTGGTCTGGTTGGCTAGTTCAGCGTTGACAAGCATCCCTAGAATGGAAAAGTGAAAACGCTGGGGGACTAAGTGAAACCACAAGTTCACTGTTCCCGCTGGCTAGTCACTGAAAAAGTTAAAAGCAAACCTTGCTTTCATGAATGATCTTAAAGTCTAGCCCCTGTACCTTCATCAAAGCCATCTGGGCTTTGTACGACGGCTCCTCTGCAGCAACCCTTGCTTCCTGTGTGAACACGCCAACCGCTCTATCATTTGCATCAAGGGTCAACCGTTTCATGGTCTTAAGGGTGCGGGGCTCTTGATGACTGTTCTGCATTACATTTGTGAACTCCTCTGCAGAAAAAAATAATAAGTTGTGAATTAATTATCATCCTGTGTGCATGTTCCACAGTGACTCTCGGTAAAATGACAACAGGAACCATAGATTTTTGAAGCTTTTTAATGTGTAGTTTTGTAAAATAATATTAATTTTGGGTTTTTTTTTTACTTGTTTTTTGAAATTTTACCTTTAAAGAAATCACATCACATTCAAGGCTAGTGTTTCAATTGGTTTTCACTTTTAACCATTTAACTATTTCCAAGAAATGTCTGATTTTGGTGTTGGGCGTCACATTTGAACTTCTGGATGTCTGATAATCATGTGGTCAAGCAACTTGAAGAACTGTGGAATTGCTCCCATGCGGTTTTTAGCTAAATCCACTAAAATAAACTTACCAAGAGCTTTTTGAGTTGCTTGTTCCAGGACCGTGACCAGAAGCTGGGAGTTTTTTAGAAAGAAAGAATCACGAATATTGTCCAGAGACATCTGCAGATACAGAGAGATTTAATAACAATAATAATAGATAGTTCCCAGTAGACGCCATCTTTACGGGCAAATCGCATTTTGGCTTGCAGGCGCGTCAAGCGCTCAAATTATTAACGCAGCCGCGTCATTCACTAACCAATCATGCAATGAGTTTGGTGAAATGTGCGCGTGATGCACGCCGTTCTCACGCGTAACGCATGACTGTGTGTTCCAAATTGCCCGTAAAGATGGCCGACTTACGTCATACTGCAACCTATCTATACAATCGGTGGCTTTCTTCTATGGTTAAAATTCGTCACTTAGAAACCTCACAGTGCTCCAACATTATTTCCCCGGGGCTCGATTTCACAAAGAGTTAAGATTGATCGTAACTGCAAATCCATCGCAGTTGCTTAGCAAAGAGTGATGACACAATACAAATTACTATGGTAATACTGATAACTCATCTTAAGATGAATCTTAGTGCTTTGTGAAATCGACCCCCTGGGCCCAATTTCATAGAGCTGCTCGAGCACAAAAGTTAGCTAAACACAGCAAAATGATGCTTACCAGAACAAGAATGCCAGCCAAACTACGTGTCACATGTACAAATTGTGGCTGGTATCCTCATGCTCATATTTGCTTAGCAGACAATTGTCCAGTACTATTTTCTGCTTAAGCAGCTCTATATGAATTTGGGCCGTGTTCACTGGGCCAATTATCTTATTCGTTAAACCATCTCCGCTCCCTTGGAAGTATACAGTCTGAGCTGCTAAGTATGTAGCGCATTAAGCTAAATCAATCACAAGAACTATCTCTCACAGGGACCCATTTACTCCTGAATGAAGAGAGGCATCTTGCTCAAGGGCAATTGTGTCATGACCAGGATTCAAACCCACATCCTGATGACTCGGCCACCAGAACTTGAGTCTGATGCACTTAAACCGCTCGGCACTTGAGCATAATTTGAAAGTTTGTACTCAAAATTTGTTTTTTTTAAACCTGGGTGTGATCCCTACAGGAGTTAACACTTGTTTGACTTATGACTGGTGCCCCCCCCCCCCCCCCCCGTCTCTCTCTCCCCCCACCCCCCGTCTCTATTGACAAAATAGGGAGAGCGCCAACAAAGGGCTAGATAGCCCAGTTGGTACCTACTAAACCAAGAGGTCACAGGTTCAAATTCATCTCCACTACACTTTTCTTTGTTCACTCCACAGTATCAAATAAACACCAAGTACTTTGCTGCAATACGACTCCCTTTTTTCAGAAAGATAAATCGTAAAATGATGTCTTTATTCACCTTCAACTGATCCAGGAACTTCACGAAAGGTAGACTTTTCCTCAGTCTGGAGAGGGTTTGGGAATAACTGTCAATGCAGGCAGACTTGACTCGTGCGTAATCATCTCGTAGTTGAGACGTTCTCATCGGTAACGATAGCTCTCCCAGCCGGCTCTCTCCTTCAAGCTGATACAAGATAAAAACCAGCATTTGGCCTGTGATGAAAAACAACTACTCTAACATCTACTTTTTAAAGGGTCTGTATACGTTTGTAATCACTCTTAAAAATTAATGCCAATAAAAACCTATTGGTTTTCAGATTGTGTATTCCTATTATGGACTATTCTTCCTGCATGGACATGTTCACTCCGAATTTAGGCGATATCTCAAAAACGCCACCACCTTTTGAAATTTTCACAGGTTAGTTTCATTTTATATATCAAAATTTATTTAGGATTAAAACAATCGAATGCTTTCAAAAACCAAAGGTATACTTTGCCTTTAAATTAAAGGTTTAAGAATCTAAATTCTAAATTCTAAAATAAATAATTAAGGAAAGTTTACCTTTTAACATAAAACTGTTTCATATTTCAGTCTGCTTTTAAATTAATCAAGAGTAGCAAATGCTCAAAGTCGGTTCGCCTTATAATACTGCACCGCGGGCGGACGAAGACAACTGCAGGCAGACGAAGACGACTACTAGATAGAATAAAAGTCAAAACCAACCGAGTCCTATGGTTCTATGAACTACATACAGATAAGAAGCATACCATTTGCCTGATGGAACTTTCGAAGTAAGTGCAAGTTTTGATATGAGTGATAAATTTTCATGACTTGTAATAACCTCAACTCTGTGTTGGATCTCGCTGCATCGGAGCTTGATTTTCTTCTCGTTCATCTCAACGGCGCGATGATATTTCTCCTGAATCTGGCTCTTCAAGTCTTGAGACGCCTTGTCAACAACGTCCCCCAATCTAAGAACAGACGAGTCAAATTTTCTTTGTTCACCCAAATATTGATTTACATTTTACCCAATCAGTTTCCCTATTTGCCATTTATTGGTATTCAAAAAGAAAAGTCCCATTCCATAGCATACTGGCACTGGGTGTGATCCCTGGCTATACGGCAGCTGAATGGCTTCTGAACAGCACCCCCGAACAAAGGTATTGACAAAATAGGGAGACCACTTTCAGAGAACGTTTGGTTGGTGCAGCACTGGCAGGTAAATCAGGAAGTCACAGGTTCAAATCTTGTTCTTGTCAATTTTGGTTCGCTCAAAAATTGATTTAACTGATAAAATGATATAAACCATAATGACAAAAGTTACATAACTCACCCAAACAACACCTGCTGTAGGAGTTTGTCGCTTTTGCTGACAGAAATGTTGTGCCAGTTCTGTATAATAACAAATTATTGGATTAAATGTACCTGTGTAAAAGTACTAAAGATTAAGCAACTCAAAGTCCTGTTCATCCACAGAACCCATCTCATTCTACTGATGTAAGACCATCTGATACCCCAATGCAAAAAGGACTAATCAAGAATCTCAAATTCCGGTTCACCCTCAGGGTCCATCGGATATTAAAATAAGACCATCTAATGTCCAAATGTAAAACTGCTAAAAGATCAAGCACCTCAAATTCTCGTTACAGGACCCATCTCATTCTGCTGATGTAAGACTATCTGATACCCCAATGCAAAAAGGAATGTAGATCAAGTACCCCAAATTCTGGTTCACCCACAGGGTCCATCTGATAATGCTAAAATAAGAACATCTAAAAAATAACATCCAAATGTAAAAGTACTAAAGATCAAGCACCTCAAATTCTTGTTCATCCACAGCACCCATGTCATACTGCTGATGCAAGACCATCATCTCTGTCTCATAAAATTTTAGACAATCTCCAACAGCAGACTGCTCCATGCTTTGGATGAAGGCCGACCAACGACTTGGAATCTACAGTGGGGGGAGAGAGATAAGCAAGTCAGCAGTGAGAGTACGGATGAGAAGATGTTAACTAAAAGAATGTTTATATGTGAAACCGGGAAAGCAGACTTCTTTTTAAGAGAGACAGCAAACTTACAGGGTCCAATTTCATATAAGGCTGTTTACCAGTAAGCACATTTGTGTGCCTACTATAGCTGAAAAACATTGCGTAAGCACAAATCTGTGTTTCATAAACGATCGAGAAATCCCCGGCAAGCTTAGCGTGATGGCCCCTCCGTAAGCAGAAAACGTAAGCTTTATGAGATTGGGCCCAGTTGAGGGAAAATTGGTTATTATTAAAGATAATAAGGCCACTAGACATAAACAATGAGCAGAGAGAAGTGTGGGGTTTAAGGTGACACTCCAAAAGGCTGGGCTAAAAATTTACATTGGACCGAAGGCCTGGGGGATGAGAGCTTTTTAGCATCTAGCCAGTAAAACTATGACCGAACAAGTCTAGCGCTCTTGTGTGTTTGAATAACAAAACCTCACCTAATCTTTAATTTAAACAATTATGTTCAAATGTTGACTTGTCGAGTCCAATAAATATCTTTTATTTCTTTGAGTATGAAAATATTACCCATAGACAATGAGATAAATCGTCTCTTAGAGCTTGCAAATAAAAACAGTTGAATTGTGACACTGTGTAGACAGTTATTTTTTCTCATTTTCATTCTGGTCTTGTAACAAATGCGCTGGTCCAGTAAAAATTTTGATCTACAAACCCTGCGGTCTTGTGGGTAACGTTCCCCCCCCCCAACTTCGAGCCCTGCAGCAGTGAAAGTCATATCTAGAAACTATAAAATGGGCCACTTATTTATCAGGTCTTGAATGCAGGAATTGTAGGTTCAAGGTAGTAACATTTCTTTATATCTTTGAAATTATTATGATTTAAAAAAACACAAAAAAACCCAAAACAACAACAACAATCAGCACAAACATCTGAAAAACAATATGCAACAGAAAATTAGTTTTGCTTCAGAAATGCAGGTACTGTTTTGTTTTTGAAAATATTCTATCTAAGTTACTGATCAAGTCAAGAAGTATTAAGCAAATTATAAATGGTCTTTCTACATTTGTATAGATCTTTGAGTTATTACAGAACAGACAATTAGAAGATTTAACACTGCTGCTAATGTTTAGTACTTTTCATTTGTTGGACCTACCTGGGACAGTGACCCCTCATTGGCTGCCGTTACTAAGACGTCGATAAGCGAAGCCAGCTCAGCACCTGTGATTGGTCGCCCTAGATGACAATAAGGATAATATTAATTCATTTAGTTGATGATAAAAAGTTGATCAGCTGTGAATGAAATTCATGAGCACCAACAAATGGTGGAAGATCCAATTAAAATGTACTACAACGAAATTGGTGTTTTTTTCCCGGGTCGGCCATAGCCCTACGGCTAGCTTCAGATGTAATTTTCCAAACTCAGCTTTTGATTAATCTCGGTGCCAAATTTAATTATGTCACACAAGGTACAACTTTATAAGAAAAGCCAGGTGCGTGTCTTTACAAACCAAAGACCTTAATTGCATTGAGTATACAGTGCTTAACACACATCGGTGTAAGGGTAAAAACCAAATTATATTCATTATCCCTGATGCAAATTTGTTGTTACATCTATTGAACCGGAAAGTTATTTGGCATGTACCATTTTTTTCTTTAGGGATAATTCCCTGCCGAAGGGTCTGTATAAGACGATTTCTCTCGACTTTGTATTCTGCCGTGAGGTCCTCTTCACATGCCTATAAAATAGTGAAGAGAAACAAACTTTTTGCTTGGAGAGAAGAATGCGTTAAAAAAAACAGTCAAATAAAATTCCCATAATCAAAGTAAATATTGAATTCAATTATTTTTGTCAATGACTTTGAATTCATTATTGTCACCCCAGATTAGACATTTACATAATTTTTCATGTAATAGTGAATTGTATTCTTAACTTCTACACTTTGTTTCACTTATTACTTGCCATGGTCTAATTTCATGGAACGGCTTGAGCAGACAATAGTGCTTTAATATTTCTTCTAAGCAAAAATAAGCAGGATACCAGTCAGAAACAGTTCAAATGACATGGTATCTTGGCTGGTAACCTTTTCCTGGTAAGCAGAAATATTCTGTGCTGTGCTCAGTTAACCAGCTCTATAAAGAAAAAAAATTCCCGGGCAAAACAGGAGTGGAAGAAATTGTTAACTCACAGTTTATTTTATTAATTTCAGTGGATTTATCTTTTTTTTCTTTTCCATTTTGATATATACGAGGGAGGGAACACTCATCCACTACCTACCAGCGATAAATCCTGTAAGATTTCTTTCTTTGTGGCTGGGAAGAAGAGGGTGTGGCACTCAACTTCAGGGAAGATGTCCAACAAGCTGATGCGGTGATTCTCATTCTCCCAGGCGGAGGATTTCATCATGTCATGGAGCCAGTCCGATGGTGTTGGCTCGTCGTTGCCAGTGATCTGAACAAAATCCTGAAGTACCTACGACAATTGAATGTATTTTTGATCGCATTAGGGGTAGACTTGTCGACATGTCTGTCGCGATGATAGCAAAACGGCTCTCTCGCAATATCCCACGAGACTACTGCTCTGAGCGAGACTACTGCTCTCACGACTGGTCACATTTACCGAGTCGGCAGCCAGTAAGTTCGCGTGAGAGCAGTGATCTCGCGAGAGCAGTCTGTATTACGGCAGCGTGGCGTATTTTGGAGGATATCAAGATCTTTAGCTCAAGCCACTTGGGAGTTAAGGTAATAGACCTTATGCATATGACGTCATTTGAGTAGGGCGCCCTCACCTAGAGGTCAAAAGGAAGATGCTCATTGGCCAGTCTTGTGCGCCGCGCGTACAAATCAGCGCGTTTCCATTGTTTCATCATCAGTTTACCTCTAAGAAGGCGGCTTGGTGACGTCAATGCATAAGGTCTATTAAAGTATACCTTTGTTTTTTGGAAGGGAACTGTTTGATACTATATATAGATGTAGATATATACAATAAACCTAACCTGTGAAAATTTCACTTCAAAAGGTGGTGGCGTTTTTGAGATATCACCGAAACGTTTCACAGACTCAAATTTTGGGGCATAAACCAAACGTGTACAGACCCTTTAAGGTTTTAATAGTGTCCCATTCTGTGCAGGGCTCAACTTGACACTGGACAGCAGGCCCGAGCCCAATGGTTTAAATGTCAGGCCAACAAAATTTGTGACCAGCCAAGTCCGGCATTAAGCCCCGCCTCCTTACGAGTTGACCAATCACAGCCGCGAAATTACCCGATCACCATTAGTGCAAAGATCACCAAACGGCTCAAATGGTGATCAGATTTCGCGGTTGTGATTGGTCAATGAGAAATGGGCGTGGCTTAATGGATCGGTGTATTTGTTTCTGGTAGAACAATTACGCAGTGAGGTATTGTTCTACCAGAAACAAATACACCGATCCATTAAGCCACGCCCATTTCTCATTGACCAATCACAACCGTGAAATCTGATCATTATTTGAGCCGTTTGGTGATCTTTGCACTAATGGTGATCGGGTTTTGCGGCTGTGATTGGTCAACTCGTAAGGAGGTGGGGCTTAATGGATCTATCTATTGAGATTACTATATGCAAAAGCTTGCCCTCGATCTATACTTAAACTTACCCATAACAGTGGCGGAAAGCTCAGCAGGTCATGGTTGAAGTCTTGTGCCCATTTAGCTCTGGAAAGCTGAGACTTCAGAGCAAACAGCTGCCGAAACAATCCAATAAATCATCAAACGTTAAAACATGTCTTTAAATATCACAACAAATTAAACTTTCAACAATTATTTAATGCCACAAAGGTGTTATTTATTGAGCGCAGAATGGATTAGACAAAGTGGTTGATCTATTAATAACAATCCTGATACATGGTTCTTGTTTGGGGAAGAAGAAAAAAATCCCTCTTAAAAACGCAACTCTATTAAGCGAAATTTAAATTTCCACAGAATAATTTGAAGATGTTAGCTCTTATTTCTGGCTGTTTGGCTCGCAAATTGCAGATTTAAATTTTAAATTGCTATTTTGGTGGTTTCAAGAAAGTTGTGAACTTTTATTTAAGGTACTGCCATTAAACTTATTCAAAAAGTAGAAATTAATTTTTGTGGGATCCTGACATTACCTCATGCCATCAGCCATGTACATGTGCCAATGTAACAATTTTGCGTGTTAGATACATTTTGTGCATTGTCGGGCAGCATACGCAAACATTTTTGTGTGGCATCATCTGTCAAAATCCATTCAGCAATTATTAAGCAATATCTTCTGCCAAAGTCGCTTTTTGAAATTGGGCCACACTAGGCCTGTGAGAATGTTAGTTTTTCCGCAAACCTGGGTTCTTCTGGAGAGTAGCTCAAGGTAGTCCAAGTCAGCTTGATCAATCACTTTGACTGAGTTATAAATGAGATACGAGCTCAAAAGGGAAGCCACTGCGAAGACCTTAGCATCGTAACTCTCTGACACATTGTTGGCTGCAAAACCTGACAAGTCAAAAAGAGGAACAGTTTGTAAATGAAGGACCAGGGCTCGCCCTTAACACTATAGCCTGGTGTACATTGTCTAATAAAAAGTGACATGGGCTATATTAAGCACCACTTCTCAACTTGCCCTGTGGGCTGCTAAAAAATGTGCAACCTACTTGTTAAAGGGTCTGTATACATTTGGTAATCACTCTTAAAATTAATGGCATTAAAAAAGGAATTGGTTAGAAGCCTACAGCAGCTTTCGATGGTTTAAAGTATTTTGAGAAACATTTCACTTTGAGGTTCTGCAAAAAGATATAAGTTTTTATGACCATGATAAATTTGAATTTGAGAAACATTTCCGTCAGAAACGTTTCTCCGATTGTGTATTCCTATTGGGGAGTATTTTTCCTGTGTGAACATATTAGCTCCGGTTTTTGGTGATATCTCACAAAAGCGATTACCTTTTGAAAAATAAATTTCACAAAAATAAAAAATTAAAACAATCAAACGATTAAAAAAACTAAAGGTATACTTTGCCTTTAATAATAATTTCCTTTTTTAAAGCGTAAGTTTTATGTTTGAGCGTGTAAATGTAACCTCGTTTGACCAATATACTGGTTGTGATTGCTACCATTAGCATCAGAAAGATACATGCTTAATGTTTGATACAATATAGCCCCTTTCACACAACACTATAGTCTGAAGAATCTCTGTGTTAAAGAAAAAATTAACACTGAGATTCTCCGGATTTAAGTGGAGCGTTCACACTACACTTTTCAGGGCTAAAAATTCTCTGAATTAACGAACCCAAAACTGGCTTAATCCAGGTAAAATTTAACCCTGCTCATGACTATAGGGTTAACCCAACAATCTCGGTGTTGGTATGGAACTGGGTTAGTTTTTCTCTGGGTTTAGATGGTTGTAGTGTGAAAGGAAACTCAAGATCAGCTTTAATCCGTGTAGAGGACTTTTTTTTTTACATAGGTCACCAATTACATGGATCAAAGGTAGGTAGTGTGAAAAGGGATTTTATATTTAAAATCTGGGAAACTAAAGCTTCCTGGGGGGCAAGTTAAATGCATAGTTTAAGCCTGGTAGGTTACTTAACAAAAACAATGATGACTGTTCAGTAGGGTTTGTATTAAAATAGTTGGTGGTTCTAATCCCATGCTGATCAATTCCAGCCTGTGGTTCATTTTATTTAGTGAACTTTGCTAAATTTCAGCCTACCATAGTACACCTCATGAATATTGTCAACCAGCCACCACCAATAGAAGTGATGATGTTACATTACAAGAACAAAATAACACACAACAGAGTAGGTGAAGTGTACAGGATAGGCCAATCAGCAACCTTCTTAATAGGTGAAGTGTACAGGATAGGCCAATCAGCAACCTTGTAATAGGTGAAGTGTACAAGATAGGCCAATCAGCAACCTTCATAAAAGGTGAAGTGTACAGGATAGGCCATTCAGCAACCTTCTTAATAGGTGAAGTGTACAAGACAGGCCAATCAGCAACCTTCTTATAGGTGAAGTGTACAGGATAGGCCAATCAGCAACCTTCTTATAGGTGAAGTTTACAGGATAGGCCAATCAGCAACCTTCTTAATAGGTGAAGTGTACAGGATAGGCCAATCAGCAACCTTCTTTGTGACCTCTATGAAAGCTAAGGCGCCCTGCCCCCGTCTGGTTACAAATAAAACGTGAACAGATAGTATTCTTTGACTGCTTACCGAACCATTCTATTTTTTTTAACAACAGACTACAGGGCTACAAACAACAGGGTTGGGGGTTCAACTCCCACATGTTTTCTTTTTTCAAAAACCCTGACTTCTATAACAATAATACGTACTTAAAATTATTTAACAAAACTGGGCCAGACCAAATCCCCTCCAGCCTCGTTTTGATTGCATTGACTTGAATAGGAGAAAACCATGGATGCTTTACTGTTTTAAAAAACAGGACTTTTGTTTTCACAAATTAAGTGAGAACATTAAATTTTACCAACCTTCTGTATCAAGAAAAATAACCGAGACCTCACGACCCGATGCTAGCATCATTGTTGTTGGCTGAACAAAAGACAAACAAGAGAGAAATGAACGATAACAAGTCCTTTGTCCAGTCGATCTGTGATCCGAGTCAGGTGGCTTAATGAGTGGGAAGCCCAAACACAAAGTCAGTGTATTTATTTTAAAAGACAAATAAAACAGGATTGCTAACTATGAAAATAAACCAAATTATTATTTGTGTTTTACCCATCCGGTACTTTGCATAGTCCTGTGAAACAAATCCACAAGTATATTAACTGATCACCTTCTTTTTCTTTTGTTGCAGATTATTCAATGTTAAGGGGTGGGCAAAAAGGGGCAGTGACCCTAACACACACTACTGTTGCTGGGCGACGCATCTCTCAGTATCAAGCTGTTACTTGATATTGTTTGAAGTAAATATGTAAGTAACGTATAGCTATGCGAAATTTCATGTAAAGTAAGGTTCCCTTCAAGGAACCCAATGAAAAGTCAGTTTAAGCATAGATAAAAAACATAGCCTCGAAGGAGGTAGAAAGATCCCAAAGTACCAAGACCTGGCCAGGGAACTTCGTAAGCTTTGGCAGGTAAAAGTGAAAGTAGTCCCTGTGGTGGTTGGAGCACTTGGCACCATTCCCAAAGCACTGGGGAAACATCTAGATGAAATAGGGACAACTGTTACAGAAGGCAGCACTTTTGGGAACAGCAAGGACCCTAAGGAAGACCATTGAGATCTAAGGCTACGGGAGTTACAGGCACAAAGGAAAATGTGATCTTTCTTTTGCATGCTGTGACAAAATGAAATAATAATAAACTTTATTTCTCTAGCGCACCTCCCGTGCTCATGGTGCTTTACAAATACCAACAGGCCTAAATTAGAAATAAAATGATCTAAAAAAAATACAGTCAACCCTTGTTATAAAACAGCACTTTTATAAAGAGGTTCTGCTTATAACACATTCTGGAATCTCAAGTCTATTTTGTGTGTCTTTGTTTTGCTGTCCTCTTTTAATGTTCAAGTTAAAAAGGTAATTTGGCCAGTCAGCGACCTTGTTATTGTCGGGAAATGGAAATTTCCCTCCAAAATATATTTCATAGAATTACTAAATCTTTGTCTTCTAGATGAAGAGGCCATTGCAGAACCTCACCCAAATACCTCACAAACAGATTCCCACCATAAGAGCACACCAAACTAAATCCAGGGGTTGCATTATACGACATTATAACGAGAGTCGAGAGAACATAAAATAAATAAATGACTCAAAAAATTGTTGAACTCACCCTGCCCCACATCCAGATTCCCATAGTCTTGGGTCGTAAGCTTGGCCCGACAGCGAATCCATAGCTGCCTTGTTTCCCCATGAGTTGATTCAGAAGAAACGACTTCCCGGAGTGGTACTTTCCGACCACCGCAACCACAGCTACTGGGTTGGTCAACCTCAACAACGTCTTCAGTAAGTAATAACAATAATTTGAGAAATTGGTAAAATTGGCAAATCTTCAATATCAAGTTTTATTGTTTAGAGTGTGGGTTCCCGGAGTGATACTTTCCGACCACCGCAACCACAGCTACTGGGTTGGTCAACCTCAACAATGTCTTCAGTAAGTATATAATTAAAAAAACAATCTGAGAAATTGGTAATATAGGCAAATCTTCAATATCAAGTTTGGGTGGGTTCGAATCCTACTCTCGCTGCTCTTGCAGACAAAAAATAGTTTACCATAACAGACAAACATTCCACAGAGATATTGTGGTGTCTTTTGGATGCTGTTTTGAGTTTGGTTTCCCTGGCCCCCACTTTATCTCTGTACTGTTACAAACTTTTGTACCAAGTGTACACTTAACCCTAATACCCCCTCTTCCTTACCATAGGCGACTTTAGTCGACTGCACTAATACCCCCTCTTCCTTACCATTGGCGACTTTAGTCGACCAAGCTTACACACAAAAAAGCACTCAAGCCTGAGCACAAAGGCCATTTGTAATAAAGCTTTTGTCCATGTTTGCCCTCCATACCCAAGATTACCATCATTGGAAAGGGGAAGATCGGATCTTTCCAATGATGGTCAAATAAAATAAGGTTGCTATTTTGCAATCTCTTCAAACTGGAGTTGAAAGATCTGAAATGCCATATACTTGTGTGCAAAAAAGTGTTTGAGATTACAGATCACACCAAGGAAAGAAAGACAAAGAACTTTGACATTTATTATAAGAAAGGAAATTCAATAAGTGAGAACTTTTTCATTACTTATTTTGCTGTAAAACAATGTCTTCAAGGAGATAATGGGGTTTGTAAAAATGGCCTTTGAACGAAAGCTTTCTGTTGTGTAAGAATGTGTGCTTCACGCTTGAGTGGTCAAACAATGCGGTTATCAGCAGTTGTTTAGGTCCAAACAATTCGGTAAGGAAAGGGTTAACAGCAAATTTACACAAAAATCTGGGCGCAAAATTTGATTTAAAGCATAAAACAGCGAGCCAGTGAATTAAAATTGGGACCCTATCTTTTTAGTAGAACAGTTCAGGAAGCACCAACAACAAAAAATTCAACAAAATTGTCTTACACAAAATGCAGGGCAAGATTTTGTCTGGTTTGAAATTGGCCTTCATTAATTATAGCCTACCTAAAAAAAAATAATAATAATAATTTAATACAAATTGTACACACTCCAAAGAAAGTTTACATTTCTACCTTGACACTCTCTTCAACAAGTAGTAACTTCTTGTGTGATGGATCTGGTCTAACCAACTGTATCGGTTGTTCCGTCAGAGAAGGTATTGGTATACTGGGAGGGTCAGGACTTCTCCTTTCTTGTTGATGGATGGGTGTAGATGTTGAGTCACAGGGTGCTGGATTTTAAGAAGAATTATTTTAAGCCACACCTAAAAACCAGAGTTTTACCTGAAATAATCTCTTATTAACTCTATGCTAAAACGTAATATTGTTTTGATTTGCATCAACATAATTTTGGACAACATACCAAATTTGGGGGAATTTTTCCTCCAAAATATTTAGGATTTCTTCTCTGAAGTATAATTTTTATGGATGTAGTGCTGTACACAAAATACTTGTGGTAACATCAAAATTGTTTGTACATGACTGTAGTGGCATTGGAGTAATGTCCGATTCTGACAATAACTCATTTGTTTCTAAAACAGGTATTAATGAACAGCATACAAAGATGCTTGTAGGCTGCTAGGTGCTACAATTAGTTACAAAGGTACACTAACTCAATACAAACTGGTTGAAATGGAATGCAGAGGAATCACAGCGGGCAGTTGACAGAAATGACACGAAAGATTTCTAACGGGGACTCAAAGGGGGCAGAGGGGGCAGTATATAAAATTTTGACAGACACTTTGAAGGCATGACGATTGATTTAGATAGTGCCACTAATAATTAATAGTGATTACAAATTTAATATTATTACCTAAATCCCTATAAATACAATGATAAAGGCAAGGAGAAGGACAACAGTTCCAGAAGTATCAATAAATTGCATCGAGATAAAGAACATACGTACCTCCTAATTGTTTTACTATTTATTTATTTATTTATTTATTTATTTGTCTTAATTTAATTTGTTTACCAAACTATGTACTAATAAGAAACTCCGTGATGTTTGTAAAATACTAAATAGCTAATAAAGTAATAGGTCATGTATTAAAACCCAAATTCCAACCTTCGGGATCGGCTTGTACTTTTTGTGGACCATCCGCCTTTTTGTAACATTGTCGATTTGCCTGGCTTGAAGAAGCAACCGTAGAAACCACCACGACACCAGCTACAAATAGTACAATAGAGATATAATATGAACAAACATTGGCAAAAAAACGGACGACTGCAAAGTTAACTTCATCTTTTGCCATTACTTGTTTGAGCTTCTGGTCACCCCAGTATCTCCCAGCCCCATGTGCCAAAATAAAGTCACCGTCCGTCCGTGCAGTGCGGAAATATACAACTCTTTCGATCCTACAAAATGGGGCGCCACCACACACTGTCGGAGAGACGGGCCGGGTGGGGGTGGGTGGGGTCGATTTGGGATTCCCCTTTTATGAAGTAGGTGCAATTGTCTTCTAAACTCACTGGGTCTGAAACAATCTAATCATGGAGCAATGGTGAGATAACCGTTAGACAAATCGCTGAAATGATGCACTTTTATTAATGTGGTATTTCATCATGACCTACCTGATACAATAAAGAATCTTTCAAAGAGTCATTCGGCCACCCAGGCCCGTAACTATAAAGGGGGAGAAAGAAATATATGCACAAAACTAGACTTAAATTTTTGTTACACAACAAAAACAAGGTGTTCGGCATGACGTTCAAATATGGGATGTTACTCATTGTCAGCTTGAATACATCAATTTGGTTTTAAGCTTGACCAAGCAATTGTAATACTGAGTATACAAATCTGGTAAAACTGCAACTTTAAGTCGAAGTCATGTTACAATTGATGACGTCTTTTATCAGGAAAACAAGCGTTAAATGTAATATATCGCGGCTTGAGCTCAATCTTGCAATTTACTATAGGAGCACAAAAATAATGCTCCAGTACATAATATAATTAAATTGGGCCCCACGAGTGCAAAACACAACATTGCAAATTTATTGTAAATTTGCAACGTGGTTGTAGATCGTTGTTACGTTATACGCATGTTTTCTGCTAGTATTAATAAGCACACGACAATTCCTTTTGTCACCTTAGTGACGAAATGCCTTATATTCAGCGTACCCTGTCACCGATTAACGTTTTACAGCAAATCAAAGCAAATTGACCACGTCATTGACCACCATCATTGATGAAAAACAATGGAAAAGTGCACGCGTGTACGCGCTACGCACGACTCAAAGTGTGTCTTTGTTGGCCAACAAAAATGCTCACATTGGTGTTTGCGTAGACTAAAACGAGCCGATCTGTCACAGAGCAAGCCAATAATGCCACAGAGCGTGGTAAAAGCATGACCATAATTTGATATAGCACCACCAGCTTTAGCAAAAGTTTTAAAAAGCACACGATCGAAAGCATAGCATTTGATTGTTAACGAGGTTTGCATGGACGGCTGTTTTAGAGACTAACAAAGCGTATTGTCAAAAGCAGGTTGCGCGAACCTTGAACAGAGACTAGACCACAAGCATGTTTGATGGACTTTGAACCTTGCGGATGATTTGCTCAACGTATACACACACACTACGTGATAACTAGACTTGTTGACAAGTCGTTAATGATGGTCGCGGTGAGTGGAGTCGCGTGTAGTGCTGTAGCCTAATAAAAAATGTTCTCGCGAGATCACTGCTCTCGCGCGAAGTTGCTGGCTGCCGACTCTTCGTCATTAACGACTTGTGAAACCCGCCGGCGGTTCATATTCATTTATTCATGTACGAACGCAGTGTACATTACGGTTGCTGTAGCGACGATCATGAAGACGAGTCCATTTTATCTAAGGGTAGTACTAATTTTAGTTACTGTAAATGTACTGAATGCTTGCGCTTGAGACATCTGTGGGTGTGTTTTGTGGGTGTTAACTCCTTCATTAATTTAGTAACTAAAGAAATAAAGTAAACTTATCTTAAAAATCATTATTATAATAATTGTTTAAGATGTGTGTTTTGCCTCATAAAAATAAATAATGCCTACCGTGAATAGTTACTGATACGCTCCAATCATTTAACCCGATGTGTTCTGCAGTGATTGTGTTATTAAGTGTGTATAAACAACAGACACGGAAACCAGTCAACTCGCCCCCCTAGCAAAGTCGCCAATTTCAAAAAACACATGTACAAAGTCACCAACTACAAAGTCGCCCCTAGCAAAGTCGCCCCTAGCAAAGTCGCCCCCTGACAACAAACTCGTCCCCTCTCATAGTCGCCCCTCACAAGGGAATTTAACAATTTTGTGTGATTGGACTACAGGGCTTCGAAAGCTATCTAAAGGGAACAAAAGCTAGCTATCTTAAAGGAACGAAAGAGGAATTTTGGGGAACAAAATCTCATTGCGAAGGAACGGGAGCGTATATTAAGGGAACGAAAGCATATTTCGGACGAATGAACGTATATTTCTAGCAACTAATTTAAAGTCGTATTTTGATGAAACGAACGCTTGTTTTTAGGGAAAGAAATCTCCTTTCGGTGGAAAAAATCATATTTTTATTGAACGAAAGCATATTTCGGACGAATGAAAGTATGTTTCGGGCAACTAATTCAAAGTCGTATTTTGATGAATCGAAAGCTTGTTTTCAGGGAAAGAAATCTCCTTTCGGTGGAAAAAATAATTTTTATTGAACGAAAGCATATTTAGAGCGAACAAAATTATATTTTGTGCGAACAAAATCATATTTCGAGGAAACGAATGCGTATCTTTCAGGGAACAAACGCGTATTTCTGGGTAACAAAATTGTATTTCGGGTGAAAGAAGGCGTGTTCGAGGGAACAAAAACGTATTTTCTAGGAAAAATCTTTTTTGCTACCTAGAAAAACACAACTTTGTTTACAAATTTAAAAAAATTTAATTTTATGTGACAAAATTATATTTTGATTGAATTAAATAATATTTTGAGGAAACGAAATGACTTTGTTGGAATTTTGTGTGTCGAGAGTGGAAAAAGAAATTCAGAGTGAGAATTTTTTTTCACATTTTAATTTTTTATTTATTTTTCACCTGTTCCTTCAGGGGCTCTGGTTTTGTGTGGTTTTTTTTTTTGGGGTGGGGGCTCGTTTTTGTCTCACAAAGTGTTTAACTTAATTGCACCGTCAATATAAGAGTGGTTTTCCTATTTATTGACATAAATCTTATTTAATTTCCAAATCGGGGGAAAGGAACGTACACCGAACATTGAAACGTAACGATTTAAAAACAGCGGATTCGATCAGCGAGGTTTACCGACTAACAAACCCGCAATGACAAGGTAGTTGGTGGTCTGGCTCCCTACCCCTCCCACATGTTCATGAGCTTCCAGGTACAGCTATCTCTTGGCATGCTAGCTAGGGCCGGGTAGGGGTTTCCGTCGTGCTGAGCCCCGGCCGAGAGAAACTCTGCGCGCCATGGCAAGCAGCTACACGATTTGCCCGTGTGTTTACGTCATGTCCCCACACGCTGTGCACTGTCAAACACGCTCGGACTCTCTGAAATAAAATCTTACGTTCGATTTTTTGTAATTATTTACAAGTTGTACTCATAATTTGAATACGTATTTTCTTGTGTCAAAATATTCATGAACACAATCACTCTCACCACTCAGTGTTTGGTTTTGATCGTGCATGATCAAAGCAACATAAAACTCCATCCAGTACAGGATTTGATGTTTAATATTCATCTACTGTTTGAATATTCATAGATATAACGAAATTGACCAATCAGATGCGTCCGTACAAATTCGGCTGAAGTGCCCATAGGCCGTGCACAAACCGCCAGCGGGTTTCACAAGTCGGTAAATGTGACCAGTCTTGAGAGCAGTAATCTCGCACAGATCAGCCCTCTCGCGGGATATTGCGAGAAAGCCGTTCCGCTATCACCGCGACAGACATTTAACGACTTGTCCACAAGTCTACGTGATAACAAAACAGTAAACTGGTTTAGTTCGCGTAGTGTGTGTGTAGCCCGTGGTTTGACAGCGGGTCAATAAATACCCGTAATAATTGGTCAATATTTCAAATATTTGTATAAAAAAAAGGAATGACGTCATCATGTTCTTTCTTTAGATTTACATAGTCAATATCACTGTCTTTCAACATGCCAAGTTTCAACTCAGTCGATCTTGTGGTTTTGTAAATACACGGCTTCAAAAAGTAAACCTTTAAGGCAATACCACGTGACACACGATGACGTCATCAATCTAAAACTTCACACATATGTTGTCTGCATGAAGGTCATTATGTATACCAATTTCGAAACGATTATCTGAAACTTCGCCACAGACATCTAGGAAAAGTGCATTTTTAATTGTTTTCAACCTGCCGCTAGAGGGCGCTCTTGACTTTTATGACGTCATTTGTCTTATTTTGTTAAACCAGACTCTTGCTCGACTATAACACCGTTAAAAAAAACTTCAAAAAGTGTGCCACTTTTAAATTACAATGCACTTCCTATTTCTTCCTGTTACGACCGGAAGTAGAGGTCATGTGAGGTCATGCACACGACAAAAAATAAAGACCTATATGACCTAAGTATGATCCCGCATAAAACAACCGCCGGTCTCTTAAGTGTGATTTGTTACAGATTTTCAAAGATTAATTTATTTTTTTCTAAAAACCTTGTAAATTGACACCTGATGACGTCATCATGACGTAAATGAAACGGTTTCGTCTCCTAATGGTTATCTAACTATGGTAGAAATTTCAAAATTATACGAGCTTGGGAAGTGTGCTTTTGTTAGCGGACAATCGCGGGGGATAAGAAGAAGAATAAGAAGTATTAAAAAGTAAGAAAAAAAACCGGAACAAAAACAAGAGGTGTTACGGGCTGTGTGCCCGAACACCTAAAAAACACCCAATAAACGGTATAATTATTTTGAATTAGAACGTTTTGGGGGTCATGCTATTAATAGATTGTGTAAATATAAGAAACTATCACAACCTGGGGGTTCTGTGCTTCAACTTTTGAGGAGACTTGATCAATTTAGGCGTTAAAGTTGGCCCTATTTGACCGGGGAAGAGGAGAAGTGCTTCACGAAAACTGGCAGCAAGTCGGTTTAGGGAAAATTTCATTTTCTGGTGTGTTTTTTTCTGGGGTCGCTAGAAAAAATTCCAAACGGCTGACCTGCCAAAAATTGAAAAGAATTCTGAAGTTAATAGTTGTCCGGAGACTTACACGATTTTTAGCATTGGTTCCTATGGGAGTTTATTTAGTGGGGAGTCCAAGGCCCGTCTAGTTTGTTTCCTTCCAAGTGAAAACACCTCAACGCCGGTGAAGGTTTCCCTACGTCCGGGCATCAATCTTGAAAAATTTCCCTACCCAAAAAATTAATAAATAAAAATTATATATTAATTGCAACGGAAAAGAAAATTAAATGCTACGCGGCAATTAAACCAACAAATTATGTTGCATTATTCTGATTTGTGTTTTTCGTACAGATGAAAAAAATAAAAAATACGGCTTGGGTAAACAATGTAAAAATTACGGGGTGACATGTCATGCTTATAAAGCGCCGCGAGTCCGGTTTCACGGACTGACCGGCTGATATCTATAGTTCCCATCATGGTGTGGCGACCGAGTCACAGCATTTCCTTTCCTGTCTTGAGCACCCAACTAAATGCACTCCCACTTGCCCACTTCTCCAGCAGAGTCCACTTGCCAAGTAAAATAGGGCCAACTTTAAAAGCCTAAATTTATCAAGTCTCCCCTGCACTGCGTGGCTCTATATGCATGTGTACAAGTCCAGCCCCAACAATGAAACCGCAGTCACATGCATACAGTCACCAATTATTTTAAAATACTAGAGAGGGTTACGATCATCGCAACTAATTCTGATACAGTGTTTTGGGTTTCTTTTTTTGCAATTGTTTCTTCAATAAAATGTTTTTTGCAGTATTTCATGTAACTTTTATTGCGTAGTTGCATCAACAAATGACAAAAATGAAAATAATAAACAATAAATAAATAAATAAAATAACCCAAAAAAGCGTCACAGTAAAATCTCATACCTTATATTATATTTAAAAAAAGATTAAAAAGTTACGTTGCTGGTAGTGTCAGGCGTTCACGCGCTGGAGAGGTTTAGATAGCGCACACTACGCCCCTCTTCTGCAGCAACGATTAGTTCCCTTATTTTGTGGCAAATTGACCCAGCAGCATATCCTCCCCTGTCTCCCCTGCCTAGCCACTAGGGCCCTGACCACTTTAGGGGAGGAAGCAAGGCAGATCCCAATCACACTGTTGCCACAGACAGCAAAAGGCCTTGAACCTATATTAGTGCAGACGGCATTCGAACCCGGATCGCGTGGTCCAAGTGTTGAGACAGTCCCAGCACCTTATCCCACTGCGCTAGTAAGGTGTTGGTACTTTTACCCGTGAGTTTACAATGTATAGCCATACGAGTGCACACAACCAGACTGGGAGAAAACAACAGACGGCAACATGTATCTATACTGAATGGAGACTCAAAAATTCACAAAATGAAAAAGGAAGAAGAAATATATAAGCAAATCAATGAAATAAACAATTCAATAAATGAAGCAAACCAAAAACAAAAAAGATTAATCTTAAAAGTTGAGACCCCCCCCCCAAAAAAAAAATAAATAAATAAAATAAAAAATAATAAATAAAAAAAACACCCAATAAACGGTATAATTATTTTGAATTAGAACGTTTTGGGGGTCATGCTATTAATAGATTGCGTAAATATAAGAATCTATCACAACCTGGGGGTTCTGTGCTTCAACTTTTGAGGAGACTTGATCAATTTAGGCGTTAAAGTTGGCCCTATTTGACCGGGGAAGTGGAGAAGTGCTTCACGAAAACTGGCAGCAAGTCGGTTTAGGGAAAATTTCATTTTCTGGTGTGTTTTTTTCTGGGGTCGCTAGAAAAAATTCCAAACGGCTGACCTGCCAAAAATTGAAAAGAATTCTGAAGTTAATAGTTGTCCGGAGACTTACACGATTTTTAGCATTGGTTCCTATGGGAGTTTATTTAGTGGGGAGTCCAAGGCCCGTCTAGTTTGTTTCCTTCCAAGTGAAAACACCTCAACGCCGGTGAAGGTTTCCCTACGTCCGGGCATCAATCTTGAAAAATTTCCCTACCCAAAAAATTTTTAAATAAAAATTATATATTAATTGCAACGGAAAAGAAAATTAAATGCTACGCGGCAATTAAACCAACAAATTATGTTGCATTATTCTGATTTGTGTTTTTCGTACAGATGAACAAAATAAAAAATACGGCTTGGGTAAACAATGTAAAAATTACGGGGTGACATGTCATGCTTATAAAGCGCCGCGAGTCCGGTTTCACGGACTGACCGGCTGATATCTAGTTCCCATCATGGTGTGGCGACCGAGTCACAGCATTTCCTTTCCTGTCTTGAGCACCCAACTAAATGCACTCCCACTTGCCCACTTCTCCAGCAGAGTCCACTTGCCAAGTAAAATAGGGCCAACTTTAAAAGCCTAAATTTATCAAGTCTCCCCTGCACTGCGTGGCTCTATATGCATGTGTACAAGTCCAGCCCCAACAATGAAACCGCAGTCACATGCATACAGTCACCAATTATTTTAAAATACTAGAGAGGGTTACGATCATCGCAACTAATAAGCCATTTGCGAGTTACATTTGAATAATGTCTGGTACAATGACTTGTTTAGTCACAAGTTACCGCTTAAATTTGAATTCCTCAGACTATCGAGACAGTTGCTATGTCACATGATTAGGGGCAAGCTTTTGCTTAGTTACGTAAGAGACGGTGAACACCCATACACAATTCTGAATGGATGTGTATGACACAATGGTACCAGGGTTTGCTCATCTGGAGGTTGCTATACAAAAGCTTGCCCCGAACCATGTGACATAGCAACTGTCTCGATAGTCTGAGGAATTCAAATTTAAGCGGTAACTTGTGACTAAACTAGTCATTGTACCAGACATTATTCAAATTTAACTCGCAAATGGCTTATTCTGATACAGTGTTTTGGGTTTCTTTTTTTGCAATTGTTTCTTCAATAAAATGTTTTTTGCAGTATTTCATGTAACTTTTATTGCGTAGTTGCATCAACAAATGACAAAAATGAAAATAATAAACAATAAATAAATAAATAAAATAACCAAAAAAAGCGTCACAGTAAAATCTCATACCTTATATTATATTTAAAAAAAGATTAAAAAGTTACGTTGCTGGTAGTGTCAGGCGTTCACGCGCTGGAGAGGTTTAGATAGCGCACACTACGCCCCTCTTCTGCAGCAACGATTAGTTCCCTTATTTTGTGGCAAATTGACCCAGCAGCATATCCTCCCCTGTCTCCCCTGCCTAGCCACTAGGGCCCTGACCACTTTAGGGGAGGAAGCAAGGCAGATCCCAATCACACTGTTGCCACAGACAGCAAAAGGCCTTGAACCTATATTAGTGCAGACGGCATTCGAACCCGGATCGCGTGGTCCAAGTGTTGAGACAGTCCCAGCACCTTATCCCACTGCGCTAGTAAGGTGTTGGTACTTTTACCCGTGAGTTTACAATGTATAGCCATACGAGTGCACCCAACCAGACTGGGAGAAAACAACAGACGGCAACATGTATCTATACTGAATGGAGACTCAAAAATTAACAAAATGAAAAAGGAAGAAGAATATATAAGCAAATCAATGAAATAAACAATTCAATAAATGAAGCAAACCAAAAACAAAAAAGATTAATCTTAAAAGTTGAGACCCCCCCCCCCCAAAACAAAATAAATAAATAAATAAAATAAAAAATAATAAATAAAAAAAACACCCAATAAACGGTATAATTATTTTGAATTAGAACGTTTTGGGGGTCATGCTATTAATAGATTGCGTAAATATAAGAATCTATCACAACCTGGGGGTTCTGTGCTTCAACTTTTGAGGAGACTTGATCAATTTAGGCGTTAAAGTTGGCCCTATTTGACCGGGGAAGTGGAGAAGTGCTTCATGAAAACTGGCAGCAAGTCGGTTTAGGGAAAATTTCATTTTCTGGTGTGTTTTTTTCTGGGGTCGCTAGAAAAAATTCCAAACGGCTGACCTGCCAAAAATTGAAAAGAATTCTGAAGTTAATAGTTGTCCGGAGACTTACACGATTTTTAGCATTGGTTCCTATGGGAGTTTATTTAGTGGGGAGTCCAAGGCCCGTCTAGTTTGTTTCCTTCCAAGTGAAAACACCTCAACGCCGGTGAAAGTTTCCCTACGTCCGGGCATCAATCTTGAAAAATTTGCCTACCCAAAAAATAAATAAATAAAAATTATATATTAATTGCAACGGAAAAGAAAATTAAATGCTACGCGGCAATTAAACCAACAAATTATGTTGCATTATTCTGATTTGTGTTTTTCGTACAGATGAAAAAAATAAAAAATACGGCTTGGGTAAACAATGTAAAAATTACGGGGTGACATGTCATGCTTATAAAGCGCCGCGAGTCCGGTTTCACGGACTGACCGGCTGATATCTAGTTCCCATGGTGTGGCGACCGAGTCACATCATTTCCTTTCCTGTCTTGAGCACCCAACTAAATGCACTCCCACTTGCCCACTTCTCCAGTAGAGTCCACTTGCCAAGTAAAATAGGGCCAACTTTAAAAGCCTAAATTTATCAAGTCTCCCCTGCACTGCGTGGCTCTATATGCATGTGTACAAGTCCAGCCCCAACAATGAAACCGCAGTCACATGCATACAGTCACCAATTATTTTAAAATACTAGAGAGGGTTACGATCATCGCAACTAATTCTGATACAGTGTTTTGGGTTTCTTTTTTTGCAATTGTTTCTTCAATAAAATGTTTTTTGCAGTATTTCATGTAACTTTTATTGCGTAGTTGCATCAACAAATGACAAAAATTAAAATAATAAACAATAAATAAATAAATAAAATAACCAAAAAAAGCGTCACAGTAAAATCTCATACCTTATATTATATTTAAAAAAAGATTAAAAAGTTACGTTGCTGGTAGTGTCAGGCGTTCACGCGCTGGAGAGGTTTAGATAGCGCACACTACGCCCCTCTTCTGCAGCAACGATTAGTTCCCTTATTTTGTGGCAAATTGACCCAGCAGCATATCCTCCCCTGTCTCCCCTGCCTAGCCACTAGGGCCCTGACCACTTTAGGGGAGGAAGCAAGGCAGATCCCAATCACACTGTTGCCACAGACAGCAAAAGGCCTTGAACCTATATTAGTGCAGACGGCATTCGAACCCGGATCGCGTGGTCCAAGTGTTGAGACAGTCCCAGCACCTTATCCCACTGCGCTAGTAAGGTGTTGGTACTTTTACCCGTGAGTTTACAATGTATAGCCATACGAGTGCACCCAACCAGACTGGGAGAAAACAACAGACGGCAACATGTATCTATACTGAATGGAGACTCAAAAATTAACAAAATGAAAAAGGAAGAAGAAATATATAAGCAAATCAATGAAATAAACAATTCAATAAATGAAACAAACCAAAAACAAAAAAGATTAATCTTAAAAGTTGAGACCCCCCCCCCAAAAAAAAACAAAATAAATAAATAAATAAAATAAAAAATAATAAATAAACAAAAACACCCAATAAACGGTATAATTATTTTGAATTAGAACGTTTTGGGGGTCATGCTATTAATAGATTGCGTAAATATAAGAATCTATCACAACCTGGGGGTTCTGTGCTTCAACTTTTGAGGAGACTTGATCAATTTAGGCGTTAAAGTTGGCCCTATTTGACCGGGGAAGTGGAGAAGTGCTTCACGAAAACTGGCAGCAAGTCGGTTTAGGGAAAATTTCATTTTCTGGTGTGTTTTTTTCTGGGGTCGCTAGAAAAAATTCCAAACGGCTGACCTGCCAAAAATTGAAAAGAATTCTGAAGTTAATAGTTGTCCGGAGACTTACACGATTTTTAGCATTGGTTCCTATGGGAGTTTATTTAGTGGGGAGTCCAAGGCCCGTCTAGTTTGTTTCCTTCCAAGTGAAAACACCTCAACGCCGGTGAAAGTTTCCCTACGTCCGGGCATCAATCTTGAAAAATTTCCCTACCCAAAAAATAAATAAATAAAAATTATATATTAATTGCAACGGAAAAGAAAATTAAATGCTACGCGGCAATTAAACCAACAAATTATGTTGCATTATTCTGATTTGTGTTTTTCGTACAGATGAACAAAATAAAAAATACGGCTTGGGTAAACAATGTAAAAATTACGGGGTGACATGTCATGCTTATAAAGCGCCGCGAGTCCGGTTTCACGGACTGACCGGCTGATATCTGGTTCCCATCATGGTGTGGCGACCGAGTCACAGCATTTCCTTTCCTGTCTTGAGCACCCAACTAAATGCACTCCCACTTGCCCACTTCTCCAGCAGAGTCCACTTGCCAAGTAAAATAGGGCCAACTTTAAAAGCCTAAATTTATCAAGTCTCCCCTGCACTGCGTGGCTCTATATGCATGTGTACAAGTCCAGCCCCAACAATGAAACCGCAGTCACATGCATACAGTCACCAATTATTTTAAAATACTAGAGAGGGTTACGATCATCGCAACTAATAAGCCATTTGCGAGTTACATTTGAATAATGTCTGGTACAATGACTTGTTTAGTCACAAGTTACCGCTTAAATTTGAATTCCTCAGACTATCGAGACAGTTGCTATGTCACATGATTAGGGGCAAGCTTTTGCTTAGTTACGTAAGAGACGGTGAACACCCATACACAATTCTGAATGGATGTGTATGACACAATGGTACCAGGGTTTGCTCATCTGGAGGTTGCTATACAAAAGCTTGCCCCGAACCATGTGACATAGCAACTGTCTCGATAGTCTGAGGAATTCAAATTTAAGCGGTAACTTGTGACTAAACTAGTCATTGTACCAGACATTATTCAAATTTAACTCGCAAATGGCTTATTCTGATACAGTGTTTTGGGTTTCTTTTTTTGCAATTGTTTCTTCAATAAAATGTTTTTTGCAGTATTTCATGTAACTTTTATTGCGTAGTTGCATCAACAAATGACAAAAATGAAAATAATAAACAATAAATAAATAAATAAAATAACCCAAAAAAGCGTCACAGTAAAATCTCATACCTTATATTATATTTAAAAAAAGATTAAAAAGTTACGTTGCTGGTAGTGTCATGCGTTCACGCGCTGGAGAGGTTTAGATAGCGCACACTACGCCCCTCTTCTGCAGCAACGATTAGTTCCCTTATTTTGTGGCAAATTGACCCAGCAGCATATCCTCCCCTGTCTCCCCTGCCTAGCCACTAGGGCCCTGACCACTTTAGGGGAGGAAGCAAGGCAGATCCCAATCACACTGTTGCCACAGACAGCAAAAGGCCTTGAACCTATATTAGTGCAGACGGCATTCGAACCCGGATCGCGTGGTCCAAGTGTTGAGACAGTCCCAGCACCTTATCCCACTGCGCTAGTAAGGTGTTGGTACTTTTACCCGTGAGTTTACAATGTATAGCCATACGAGTGCACCCAACCAGACTGGGAGAAAACAACAGACGGCAACATGTATCTATACTGAATGGAGACTCAAAAATTAACAAAATGGAAAAGGAAGAAGAATATATAAGCAAATCAATGAAATAAACAATTCAATAAATGAAGCAAACCAAAAACAAAAAAGATTAATCTTAAAAGTTGAGACCCCCCCCCCCCAAAAAAAATAAATAAATAAAATAAAAAATAATAAATAAAAAAAACACCCAATAAACGGTATAATTATTTTGAATTAGAACGTTTTGGGGGTCATGCTATTAATAGATTGCGTAAATATAAGAATCTATCACAACCTGGGGGTTCTGTGCTTCAACTTTTGAGGAGACTTGATCAATTTAGGCGTTAAAGTTGGCCCTATTTGACCGGGGAAGTGGAGAAGTGCTTCACGAAAACTGGCAGCAAGTCGGTTTAGGGAAAATTTCATTTTCTGGTGTGTTTTTTTCTGGGGTCGCTAGAAAAAATTCCAAACGGCTGACCTGCCAAAAATTGAAAAGAATTCTGAAGTTAATAGTTGTCCGGAGACTTACACGATTTTTAGCATTGGTTCCTATGGGAGTTTATTTAGTGGGGAGTCCAAGGCCCGTCTAGTTTGTTTCCTTCCAAGTGAAAACACCTCAACGCCGGTGAAAGTTTCCCTACGTCCGGGCATCAATCTTGAAAAATTTGCCTACCCAAAAAATAAATAAATAAAAATTATATATTAATTGCAACGGAAAAGAAAATTAAATGCTACGCGGCAATTAAACCAACAAATTATGTTGCATTATTCTGATTTGTGTTTTTCGTACAGATGAAAAAAATAAAAAATACGGCTTGGGTAAACAATGTAAAAATTACGGGGTGACATGTCATGCTTATAAAGCGCCGCGAGTCCGGTTTCACGGAATGACCGGCTGATATCTAGTTCCCATCATGGTGTGGCAACCGAGTCACATCAATTCCTTTCCTGTCTTGAGCACCCAACTAAATGCACTCCCACTTGCCCACTTCTCCAGCAGAGTCCACTTGCCAAGTAAAATAGGGCCAACTTTAAAAGCCTAAATTTATCAAGTCTCCCCTGCACTGCGTGGCTCTATATGCATGTGTACAAGTCCAGCCCCAACAATGAAACCGCAGTCACATGCATACAGTCACCAATTATTTTAAAATACTAGAGAGGGTTACGATCATCGCAACTAATTCTGATACAGTGTTTTGGGTTTCTTTTTTTGCAATTGTTTCTTCAATAAAATGTTTTTTGCAGTATTTCATGTAACTTTTATTGCGTAGTTGCATCAACAAATGACAAAAATGAAAATAATAAACAATAAATAAATAAATAAAATAACCAAAAAAAGCGTCACAGTAAAATCTCATACCTTATATTATATTTTAAAAAAGATTAAAAAGTTACGTTGCTGGTAGTGTCAGGCGTTCACGCGCTGGAGAGGTTTAAATAGCGCACACTACGCCCCTCTTCTGCAGCAACGATTAGTTCCCTTATTTTGTGGCAAATTGACCCAGCAGCATATCCTCCCCTGTCTCCCCTGCCTAGCCACTAGGGCCCTGACCACTTTAGGGGAGGAAGCAAGGCAGATCCCAATCACACTGTTGCCACAGACAGCAAAAGGCCTTGAACCTATATTAGTGCAGACGGCATTCGAACCCGGATCGCGTGGTCCAAGTGTTGAGACAGTCCCAGCACCTTATCCCACTGCGCTAGTAAGGTGTTGGTACTTTTACCCGTGAGTTTACAATGTATAGCCATACGAGTGCACCCAACCAGACTGGGAGAAAACAACAGACGGCAACATGTATCTATACTGAATGGAGACTCAAAAATTAACAAAATGAAAAAGGAAGAAGAAATATATAAGCAAATCAATGAAATAAACAATTCAATAAATGAAGCAAACCAAAAACAAAAAAGATTAATCTTAAAAGTTGAGACCCCCCCCCAAAAAAAAAAATTAATAAAAAAAAAAAAAAATAATAAATAAAAAAAACACCCAATAAACGGTATAATTATTTTGAATTAGAACGTTTTGGGGGTCATGCTATTAATAGATTGCGTAAATATAAGAATCTATCACAACCTGGGGGTTCTGTGCTTCAACTTTTGAGGAGACTTGATCAATTTAGGCGTTAAAGTTGGCCCTATTTGACAGGGGAAGTGGAGAAGTGCTTCACGAAAACTGGCAGCAAGTCGGTTTAGGGAAAATTTCATTTTCTGGTGTGTTTTTTTCTGGGGTCGCTAGAAAAAATTCCAAACGGCTGACCTGCCAAAAATTGAAAAGAATTCTGAAGTTAATAGTTGTCCGGAGACTTACACGATTTTTAGCATTGGTTCCTATGGGAGTTTATTTAGTGGGGAGTCCAAGGCCCGTCTAGTTTGTTTCCTTCCAAGTGAAAACACCTCAACGCCGGTGAAAGTTTCCCTACGTCCGGGCATCAATCTTGAAAAATTTCCATACCCAAAAAATAAATAAATAAAAATTATATATTAATTGCAACGGAAAAGAAAATTAAATGCTACGCGGCAATTAAACCAACAAATTATGTTGCATTATTCTGATTTGTGTTTTTCGTACAGATGAAAAAAATAAAAAATACGGCTTGGGTAAACAATGTAAAAATTACGGGGTGACATGTCATGCTTATAAAGCGCCGCGAGTCCGGTTTCACGGACTGACCGGCTGATATCTAGTTCCCATCATGGTGTGGCGACCGAGTCACATCATTTCCTTTCCTGTCTTGAGCACCCAACTAAATGCACTCCCACTTGCCCACTTCTCCAGCAGAGTCCACTTGCCAAGTAAAATAGGGCCAACTTTAAAAGCCTAAATTTATCAAGTCTCCCCTGCACTGCGTGGCTCTATATGCATGTGTACAAGTCCAGCCCCAACAATGAAACCGCAGTCACATGCATACAGTCACCAATTATTTTAAAATACTAGAGAGGGTTACGATCATCGCAACTAATAAGCCATTTGCGAGTTACATTTGAATAATGTCTGGTACAATGACTTGTTTAGTCACAAGTTACCGCTTAAATTTGAATTCCTCAGACTATCGAGACAGTTGCTATGTCACATGATTAGGGGCAAGCTTTTGCTTAGTTACGTAAGAGACGGTGAACACCCATACACAATTCTGAATGGATGTGTATGACACAATGGTACCAGGGTTTGCTCATCTGGAGGTTGCTATACAAAAGCTTGCCCCGAACCATGTGACATAGCAACTGTCTCGATAGTCTGAGGAATTCAAATTTAAGCGGTAACTTGTGACTAAACTAGTCATTGTACCAGACATTATTCAAATTTAACTCGCAAATGGCTTATTCTGATACAGTGTTTTGGGTTTCTTTTTTTGCAATTGTTTCTTCAATAAAATGTTTTTTGCAGTATTTCATGTAACTTTTATTGCGTAGTTGCATCAACAAATGACAAAAATGAAAATAATAAACAATAAATAAATAAATAAAATAACCCAAAAAAGCGTCACAGTAAAATCTCATACCTTATATTATATTTAAAAAAAGATTAAAAAGTTACGTTGCTGGTAGTGTCAGGCGTTCACGCGCTGGAGAGGTTTAGATAGCGCACACTACGCCCCTCTTCTGCAGCAACGATTAGTTCCCTTATTTTGTGGCAAATTGACCCAGCAGCATATCCTCCCCTGTCTCCCCTGCCTAGCCACTAGGGCCCTGACCACTTAAGGGGAGGAAGCAAGGCAGATCCCAATCACACTGTTGCCACAGACAGCAAAAGGCCTTGAACCTATATTAGTGCAGACGGCATTCGAACCCGGATCGCGTGGTCCAAGTGTTGAGACAGTCCCAGCACCTTATCCCACTGCGCTAGTAAGGTGTTGGTACTTTTACCCGTGAGTTTACAATGTATAGCCATACGAGTGCACCCAACCAGACTGGGAGAAAACAACAGACGGCAACATGTATCTATACTGAATGGAGACTCAAAAATTAACAAAATGAAAAAGGAAGAAGAAATATATAAGCAAATCAATGAAATAAACAATTCAATAAATGAAGCAAACCAAAAACAAAAAAGATTAATCTTAAAAGTTGAGACCCCCCCCCCAAAACAAAATAAATAAATAAATAAAATAAAAAATAATAAATAAAAAAAACCACCCAATAAACGGTATAATTATTTTGAATTAGAACGTTTTGGGGGTCATGCTATTAATAGATTGCGTAAATATAAGAATCTATCACAACCTGGGGGTTCTGTGCTTCAACTTTTGAGGAGACTTGATCAATTTAGGCCTTAAAGTTGGCCCTATTTGACCGGGGAAGTGGAGAAGTGCTTCACGAAAACTGGCAGCAAGTCGGTTTAGGGAAAATTTCATTTTCTGGTGTGTTTTTTTCTGGGGTCGCTAGAAAAAATTCCAAACGGCTGACCTGCCAAAAATTAGTGAAAAGAATTCTGAAGTTAATAGTTGTCCGGAGACTTACACGATTTTTAGCATTGGTTCCTATGGGAGTTTATTTAGTGGGGAGTCCAAGGCCCGTCTAGTTTGTTTCCTTCCAAGTGAAAACACCTCAACGCCGGTGAAGGTTTCCCTACGTCCGGGCATCAATCTTGAAAAATTTCCCTACCCAAAAAATTAATAAATAAAAAATATATATTAATTGCAACGGAAAAGAAAATTAAATGCTACGCGGCAATTAAACCAACAAATTATGTTGCATTATTCTGATTTGTGTTTTTCGTACAGATGAAAAAAATAAAAAATACGGCTTGGGTAAACAATGTAAAAATTACGGGGTGACATGTCATGCTTATAAAGCGCCGCGAGTCCGGTTTCACGGACTGACCGGCTGATATCTAGTTCCCATCATGGTGTGGCGACCGAGTCACATCATTTCCTTTCCTATCTTGAGCACCCAACTAAATGCACTCCCACTTGCCCACTTCTCCAGCAGAGTCCACTTGCCAAGTAAAATAGGGCCAACTTTAAAAGCCTAAATTTATCAAGTCTCCCCTGCACTGCGTGGCTCTATATGCATGTGTACAAGTCCAGCCCCAACAATGAAACCGCAGTCACATGCATACAGTCACCAATTATTTTAAAATACTAGAGAGGGTTACGATCATCGCAACTAATAAGCCATTTGCGAGTTACATTTGAATAATGTCTGGTACAATGACTTGTTTAGTCACAAGTTACCGCTTAAATTTGAATTCCTCAGACTATCGAGACAGTTGCTATGTCACATGATTAGGGGCAAGCTTTTGCTTAGTTACGTAAGAGACGGTGAACACCCATACACAATTCTGAATGGATGTGTATGACACAATGGTACCAGGGTTTGCTCATCTGGAGGTTGCTATACAAAAGCTTGCCCCGAACCATGTGACATAGCAACTGTCTCGATAGTCTGAGGAATTCAAATTTAAGCGGTAACTTGTGACTAAACTAGTCATTGTACCAGACATTATTCAAATTTAACTCGCAAATGGCTTATTCTGATACAGTGTTTTGGGTTTCTTTTTTTGCAATTGTTTCTTCAATAAAATGTTTTTTGCAGTATTTCATGTAACTTTTATTGCGTAGTTGCATCAACAAATGACAAAAATGAAAATAATAAACAATAAATAAATAAATAAAATAACCCAAAAAAGCGTCACAGTAAAATCTCATACCTTATATTATATTTAAAAAAAGATTAAAAAGTTACGTTGCTGGTAGTGTCAGGCGTTCACGCGCTGGAGAGGTTTAGATAGCGCACACTACGCCCCTCTTCTGCAGCAACGATAAGTTCCGTTATTTTGTGGCAAATTGACCCAGCAGCATATCCTCCCCTGTCTCCCCTGCCTAGCCACTAGGGCCCTGACCACTTTAGGGGAGGAAGCAAGGCAGATCCCAATCACACTGTTGCCACAGACAGCAAAAGGCCTTGAACCTATAATAATATTATTAGTGCAGACGGCATTCGAACCCGGATCGCGTGGTCCAAGTGTTGAGACAGTCCCAGCACCTTATCCCACTGCGCTAGTAAGGTGTTGGTACTTTTACCCGTGAGTTTACAATGTATAGCCATACGAGTGCACCCAACCAGACTGGGAGAAAACAACAGACGGCAACATGTATCTATACTGAATGGAGACTCAAAAATTAACAAAATGAAAAAGGAAGAAGAAATATATAAGCAAATCAATGAAATAAACAATTCAATAAATGAAGCAAACCAAAAACAAAAAAGATTAATCTTAAAAGTTGAGACCCCCCCCCCCCAAAAAAAATAAATAAAATAAAAAATAATAAAAAAAAAAAACACCCAATAAACGGTATAATTATTTTGAATTAGAACGTTTTGGGGGTCATGCTATTAATAGATTGCGTAAATATAAGAATCTATCACAACCTGGGGGTTCTGTGCTTCAACTTTTGAGGAGACTTGATCAATTTAGGCGTTAAAGTTGGCCCTATTTGACCGGGGAAGTGGAAAAGTGCTTCACGAAAACTGGCAGCAAGTCGGTTTAGGGAAAATTTCATTTTCTGGTGTGTTTTTTTCTGGGGTCGCTAGAAAAAATTCCAAACGGCTGACCTGCCAAAAATTGAAAAGAATTCTGAAGTTAATAGTTGTCCGGAGACTTACACGATTTTTAGCATTGGTTCCTATGGGAGTTTATTTAGTGGGGAGTCCAAGGCCCGTCTAGTTTGTTTCCTTCCAAGTGAAAACACCTCAACGCCGGTGAAGGTTTCCCTACGTCCGGGCATCAATCTTGAAAAATTTCCCTACCCAAAAAATTAATAAATAAAAATTATATATTAATTGCAACGGAAAAGAAAATTAAATGCTACGCGGCAATTAAACCAACAAATTATGTTGCATTATTCTGATTTGTGTTTTTCGTACAGATGAAAAAAAAAAAAAATACGGCTTGGGTAAACAATGTAAAAATTACGGGGTGACATGTCATGCTTATAAAGCGCCGCGAGTCCGGTTTCACGGACTGACCGGCTGATATCTAGTTCCCATCATGGTGTGGCGACCGAGTCACATCATTTCCTTTCCTATCTTGAGCACCCAACTAAATGCACTCCCACTTGCCCACTTCTCCAGCAGAGTCCACTTGCCAAGTAAAATAGGGCCAACTTTAAAAGCCTAAATTTATCAAGTCTCCCCTGCACTGCGTGGCTCTATATGCATGTGTACAAGTCCAGCCCCAACAATGAAACCGCAGTCACATGCATACAGTCACCAATTATTTTAAAATACTAGAGAGGGTTACGATCATCGCAACTAATAAGCCATTTGCGAGTTACATTTGAATAATGTCTGGTACAATGACTTGTTTAGTCACAAGTTACCGCTTAAATTTGAATTCCTCAGACTATCGAGACAGTTGCTATGTCACATGATTAGGGGCAAGCTTTTGCTTAGTTACGTAAGAGACGGTGAACACCCATACACAATTCTGAATGGATGTGTATGACACAATGGTACCAGGGTTTGCTCATCTGGAGGTTGCTATACAAAAGCTTGCCCCGAACCATGTGACATAGCAACTGTCTCGATAGTCTGAGGAATTCAAATTTAAGCGGTAACTTGTGACTAAACAAGTCATTGTACCAGACATTATTCAAATTTAACTCGCAAATGGCTTATTCTGATACAGTGTTTTGGGTTTCTTTTTTTGCAATTGTTTCTTCAATAAAATGTTTTTTGCAGTATTTCATGTAACTTTTATTGCGTAGTTGCATCAACAAATGACAAAAATGAAAATAATAAACAATAAATAAATAAATAAAATAACCCAAAAAAGCGTCACAGTAAAATCTCATACCTTATATTATATTTAAAAAAAGATTAAAAAGTTACGTTGCTGGTAGTGTCAGGCGTTCACGCGCTGGAGAGGTTTAGATAGCGCACACTACGCCCCTCTTCTGCAGCAACGATAAGTTCCCTTATTTTGTGGCAAATTGACCCAGCAGCATATCCTCCCCTGTCTCCCCTGCCTAGCCACTAGGGCCCTGACCACTTTAGGGGAGGAAGCAAGGCAGATCCCAATCACACTGTTGCCACAGACAGCAAAAGGCCTTGAACCTATAATAATATTATTAGTGCAGACGGCATTCGAACCCGGATCGCGTGGTCCAAGTGTTGAGACAGTCCCAGCACCTTATCCCACTGCGCTAGTAAGGTGTTGGTACTTTTACCCGTGAGTTTACAATGTATAGCCATACGAGTGCACCCAACCAGACTGGGAGAAAACAACAGACGGCAACATGTATCTATACTGAATGGAGACTCAAAAATTAACAAAATGAAAAAGGAAGAAGAAATATATAAGCAAATCAATGAAATAAACAATTCAATAAATGAAGCAAACCAAAAACAAAAAAGATTAATCTTAAAAGTTGAGACCCCCCCCCCCCAAAAAAAAAAAAAAAAAAAAAAAAAAAAAAAAAAAAACACCCAATAAACGGTATAATTATTTTGAATTAGAACGTTTTGGGGGTCATGCTATTAATAGATTGCGTAAATATAAGAATCTATCACAACCTGGGGGTTCTGTGCTTCAACTTTTGAGGAGACTTGATCAATTTAGGCGTTAAAGTTGGCCCTATTTGACCGGGGAAGTGGAAAAGTGCTTCACGAAAACTGGCAGCAAGTCGGTTTAGGGAAAATTTCATTTTCTGGTGTGTTTTTTTCTGGGGTCGCTAGAAAAAATTCCAAACGGCTGACCTGCCAAAAATTGAAAAGAATTCTGAAGTTAATAGTTGTCCAGAGACTTACACGATTTTTAGCATTGGTTCCTATGGGAGTTTATTTAGTGGGGAGTCCAAGGCCCGTCTAGTTTGTTTCCTTCCAAGTGAAAACACCTCAACGCCGGTGAAGGTTTCCCTACGTCCGGGCATCAATCTTGAAAAATTTCCCTACCCAAAAAATTAATAAATAAAAATTATATATTAATTGCAACGGAAAAGAAAATTAAATGCTACGCGGCAATTAAACCAACAAATTATGTTGCATTATTCTGATTTGTGTTTTTCGTACAGATGAAAAAAAAAAAAAATACGGCTTGGGTAAACAATGTAAAAATTACGGGGTGACATGTCATGCTTATAAAGCGCCGCGAGTCCGGTTTCACGGAATGACCGGCTGATATCTAGTTCCCATCATGGTGTGGCGACCGAGTCACAGCATTTCCTTTCCTGTCTTGAGCACCCAACTAAATGCACTCCCACTTGCCCACTTCTCCAGCAGAGTCCACTTGCCAAGTAAAATAGGGCCAACTTTAAAAGCCTAAATTTATCAAGTCTCCCCTGCACTGCGTGGCTCTATATGCATGTGTACAAGTCCAGCCCCAACAATGAAACCGCAGTCACATGCATACAGTCACCAATTATTTTAAAATACTAGAGAGGGTTACGATCATCGCAACTAATAAGCCATTTGCGAGTTACATTTGAATAATGTCTGGTACAATGACTTGTTTAGTCACAAGTTACCGCTTAAATTTGAATTCCTCAGACTATCGAGACAGTTGCTATGTCACATGATTAGGGGCAAGCTTTTGCTTAGTTACGTAAGAGACGGTGAACACCCATACACAATTCTGAATGGATGTGTATGACACAATGGTACCAGGGTTTGCTCATCTGGAGGTTGCTATACAAAAGCTTGCCCCGAACCATGTGACATAGCAACTGTCTCGATAGTCTGAGGAATTCAAATTTAAGCGGTAACTTGTGACTAAACTAGTCATTGTACCAGACATTATTCAAATTTAACTCGCAAATGGCTTATTCTGATACAGTGTTTTGGGTTTCTTTTTTTGCAATTGTTTCTTCAATAAAATGTTTTTTGCAGTATTTCATGTAACTTTTATTGCGTAGTTGCATCAACAAATGACAAAAATGAAAATAATAAACAATAAATAAATAAATAAAATAACCCAAAAAAGCGTCACAGTAAAATCTCATACCTTATATTATATTTAAAAAAAGATTAAAAAGTTACGTTGCTGGTAGTGTCAGGCGTTCACGCGCTGGAGAGGTTTAGATAGCGCACACTACGCCCCTCTTCTGCAGCAACGATTAGTTCCCTTATTTTGTGGCAAATTGACCCAGCAGCATATCCTCCCCTGTCTCCCCTGCCTAGCCACTAGGGCCCTGACCACTTTAGGGGAGGAAGCAAGGCAGATCCCAATCACACTGTTGCCACAGACAGCAAAAGGCCTTGAACCTATATTAGTGCAGACGGCATTCGAACCCGGATCGCGTGGTCCAAGTGTTGAGACAGTCCCAGCACCTTATCCCACTGCGCTAGTAAGGTGTTGGTACTTTTACCCGTGAGTTTACAATGTATAGCCATACGAGTGCACCCAACCAGACTGGGAGAAAACAACAGACGGCAACATGTATCTATACTGAATGGAGACTCAAAAATTAACAAAATGAAAAAGGAAGAAGAAATATATAAGCAAATCAATGAAATAAACAATTCAATAAATGAAGCAAACCAAAAACAAAAAAGATTAATCTTAAAAGTTGAGACCCCCCCCCAAAAAAAAAATAAATAAATAAAATAAAAAATAATAAATAAAAAAAACACCCAATAAACGGTATAATTATTTTGAATTAGAACGTTTTGGGGGTCATGCTATTAATAGATTGCGTAAATATAAGAATCTATCACAACCTGGGGGTTCTGTGCTTCAACTTTTGAGGAGACTTGATCAATTTAGGCGTTAAAGTTGGCCCTATTTGACCGGGGAAGTGGAGAAGTGCTTCACGAAAACTGGCAGCAAGTCGGTTTAGGGAAAATTTCATTTTCTGGTGTGTTTTTTTCTGGGGTCGCTAGAAAAAATTCCAAACGGCTGACCTGCCAAAAATTGAAAAGAATTCTGAAGTTAATAGTTGTCCGGAGACTTACACGATTTTTAGCATTGGTTCCTATGGGAGTTTATTTAGTGGGGAGTCCAAGGCCCGTCTAGTTTGTTTCCTTCCAAGTGAAAACACCTCAACGCCGGTGAAGGTTTCCCTACGTCCGGGCATCAATCTTGAAAAATTTCCCTACCCAAAAAATTAATAAATAAAAATTATATATTAATTGCAACGGAAAAGAAAATTAAATGCTACGCGGCAATTAAACCAACAAATTATGTTGCATTATTCTGATTTGTGTTTTTCGTACAGATGAAAAAAATAAAAAATACGGCTTGGGTAAACAATGTAAAAATTACGGGGTGACATGTCATGCTTATAAAGCGCCGCGAGTCCGGTTTCACGGACTGACCGGCTGATATCTAGTTCCCATCATGGTGTGGCGACCGAGTCACAGCATTTCCTTTCCTGTCTTGAGCACCCAACTAAATGCACTCCCACTTGCCCACTTCTCCAGCAGAGTCCACTTGCCAAGTAAAATAGGGCCAACTTTAAAAGCCTAAATTTATCAAGTCTCCCCTGCACTGCGTGGCTCTATATGCATGTGTACAAGTCCAGCCCCAACAATGAAACCGCAGTCACATGCATACAGTCACCAATTATTTTAAAATACTAGAGAGGGTTACGATCATCGCAACTAATAAGCCATTTGCGAGTTACATTTGAATAATGTCTGGTACAATGACTTGTTTAGTCACAAGTTACCGCTTAAATTTGAATTCCTCAGACTATCGAGACAGTTGCTATGTCACATGATTAGGGGCAAGCTTTTGCTTAGTTACGTAAGAGACGGTGAACACCCATACACAATTCTGAATGGATGTGTATGACACAATGGTACCAGGGTTTGCTCATCTGGAGGTTGCTATACAAAAGCTTGCCCCGAGCCATGTGACATAGCAACTGTCTCGATAGTCTGAGGAATTCAAATTTAAGCGGTAACTTGTGACTAAACTAGTCATTGTACCAGACATTATTCAAATTTAACTCGCAAATGGCTTATTCTGATACAGTGTTTTGGGTTTCTTTTTTTGCAATTGTTTCTTCAATAAAATGTTTTTTGCAGTATTTCATGTAACTTTTATTGCGTAGTTGCATCAACAAATGACAAAAATGAAAATAATAAACAATAAATAAATAAATAAAATAACCCAAAAAAGCGTCACAGTAAAATCTCATACCTTATATTATATTTAAAAAAAGATTAACAAGTTACGTTGCTGGTAGTGTCAGGCGTTCACGCGCTGGAGAGGTTTAGATAGCGCACACTACGCCCCTCTTCTGCAGCAACGATTAGTTCCCTTATTTTGTGGCAAATTGACCCAGCAGCATATCCTCCCCTGTCTCCCCTGCCTAGCCACTAGGGCCCTGACCACTTTAGGGGAGGAAGCAAGGCAGATCCCAATCACACTGTTGCCACAGACAGCAAAAGGCCTTGAACCTATATTAGTGCAGACGGCATTCGAACCCGGATCGCGTGGTCCAAGTGTTGAGACAGTCCCAGCACCTTATCCCACTGCGCTAGTAAGGTGTTGGTACTTTTACCCGTGAGTTTACAATGTATAGCCATACGAATGCACCCAACCAGACTGGGAGAAAACAACAGACGGCAACATGTATCTATACTGAATGGAGACTCAAAAATTAACAAAATGAAAAAGGAAGAAGAAATATATAAGCAAATCAATGAAATAAACAATTCAATAAATGAAGCAAACCAAAAACAAAAAAGGTTAATCTTAAAAGTTGAGACCCCCCCCCCCCCAAAAAAAATAAATAAAATAAAAAATAATAAATAAAAAAAACACCCAATAAACGGTATAATTATTTTGAATTAGAACGTTTTGGGGGTCATGCTATTAATAGATTGCGTAAATATAAGAATCTATCACAACCTGGGGGTTCTGTGCTTCAACTTTTGAGGAGACTTGATCAATTTAGGCGTTAAAGTTGGCCCTATTTGACCGGGGAAGTGGAGAAGTGCTTCACGAAAACTGGCAGCAAGTCGGTTTAGGGAAAATTTCATTTTCTGGTGTGTTTTTTTCTGGGGTCGCTAGAAAAAATTCCAAACGGCTGACCTGCCAAAAATTGAAAAGAATTCTGAAGTTAATAGTTGTCCGGAGACTTACACGATTTTTAGCATTGGTTCCTATGGGAGTTTATTTAGTGGGGAGTCCAAGGCCCGTCTAGTTTGTTTCCTTCCAAGTGAAAACACCTCAACGCCGGTGAAAGTTTCCCTACGTCCGGGCATCAATCTTGAAAAATTTCCCTACCCAAAAAATTAATAAATAAAAATTATATATTAATTGCAACGGAAAAGAAAATTAAATGCTACGCGGCAATTAAACCAACAAATTATGTTTCATTATTCTGATTTGTGTTTTTCGTACAGATGAACAAAATAAAAAATACGGCTTGGGTAAACAATGTAAAAATTACGGGGTGACATGTCATGCTTATAAAGCGCCGCGAGTCCGGTTTCACGGACTGACCGGCTGATATCTGGTTCCCATCATGGTGTGGCGACCGAGTCACAGCATTTCCTTTCCTGTCTTGAGCACCCAACTAAATGCACTCCCACTTGCCCACTTCTCCAGCAGAGTCCACTTGCCAAGTAAAATAGGGCCAACTTTAAAAGCCTAAATTTATCAAGTCTCCCCTGCACTGCGTGGCTCTATATGCATGTGTACAAGTCCAGCCCCAACAATGAAACCGCAGTCACATGCATACAGTCACCAATTATTTTAAAATACTAGAGAGGGTTACGATCATCGCAACTAATTCTGATACAGTGTTTTGGGTTTCTTTTTTTGCAATTGTTTCTTCAATAAAATGTTTTTTGCAGTATTTCATGTAACTTTTATTGCGTAGTTGCATCAACAAATGACAAAAATTAAAATAATAAACAATAAATAAATAAATAAAATAACCAAAAAAAGCGTCACAGTAAAATCTCATACCTTATATTATATTTAAAAAAAGATTAAAAAGTTACGTTGCTGGTAGTGTCAGGCGTTCACGCGCTGGAGAGGTTTAGATAGCGCACACTACGCCCCTCTTCTGCAGCAACGATTAGTTCCCTTATTTTGTGGCAAATTGACCCAGCAGCATATCCTCCCCTGTCTCCCCTGCCTAGCCACTAGGGCCCTGACCACTTTAGGGGAGGAAGCAAGGCAGATCCCAATCACACTGTTGCCACAGACAGCAAAAGGCCTTGAACCTATATTAGTGCAGACGGCATTCGAACCCGGATCGCGTGGTCCAAGTGTTGAGACAGTCCCAGCACCTTATCCCACTGCGCTAGTAAGGTGTTGGTACTTTTACCCGTGAGTTTACAATGTATAGCCATACGAGTGCACCCAACCAGACTGGGAGAAAACAACAGACGGCAACATGTATCTATACTGAATGGAGACTCAAAAATTAACAAAATGAAAAAGGAAGAAGAAATATATAAGCAAATCAATGAAATAAACAATTCAATAAATGAAGCAAACCAAAAACAAAAAAGATTAATCTTAAAAGTTGAGACCCCCCCCCCCCCCAAAAAAAATAAATAAAATAAAAAATAATAAATAAAAAAAACACCCAATAAACGGTATAATTATTTTGAATTAGAACGTTTTGGGGGTCATGCTATTAATAGATTGCGTAAATATAAGAATCTATCACAACCTGGGGGTTCTGTGCTTCAACTTTTGAGGAGACTTGATCAATTTAGGCGTTAAAGTTGGCCCTATTTGACCGGGGAAGTGGAGAAGTGCTTCACGAAAACTGGCAGCAAGTCGGTTTAGGGAAAATTTCATTTTCTGGTGTGTTTTTTTCTGGGGTCGCTAGAAAAAATTCCAAACGGCTGACCTGCCAAAAATTGAAAAGAATTCTGAAGTTAATAGTTGTCCGGAGACTTACACGATTTTTAGCATTGGTTCCTATGGGAGTTTATTTAGTGGGGAGTCCAAGGCCCGTCTAGTTTGTTTCCTTCCAAGTGAAAACACCTCAACGCCGGTGAAGGTTTCCCTACGTCCGGGCATCAATCTTGAAAAATTTCCCTACCCAAAAAATAAATAAATAAAAATTATATATTAATTGCAACGGAAAAGAAAATTAAATGCTACGCGGCAATTAAACCAACAAATTATGTTGCATTATTCTGATTTGTGTTTTTCGTACAGATGAAAAAAATAAAAAATACGGCTTGGGTAAACAATGTAAAAATTACGGGGTGACATGTCATGCTTATAAAGCGCCGCGAGTCCGGTTTCACGGACTGACCGGCTGATATCTAGTTCCCATCATGGTGTGGCGACCGAGTCACAGCATTTCCTTTCCTGTCTTGAGCACCCAACTAAATGCACTCCCACTTGCCCACTTCTCCAGCAGAGTCCACTTGCCAAGTAAAATAGGGCCAACTTTAAAAGCCTAAATTTATCAAGTCTCCCCTGCACTGCGTGGCTCTATATGCATGTGTACAAGTCCAGCCCCAACAATGAAACCGCAGTCACATGCATACAGTCACCAATTATTTTAAAATACTAGAGAGGGTTACGATCATCGCAACTAATAAGCCATTTGCGAGTTACATTTGAATAATGTCTGGTACAATGACTTGTTTAGTCACAAGTTACCGCTTAAATTTGAATTCCTCAGACTATCGAGACAGTTGCTATGTCACATGATTAGGGGCAAGCTTTTGCTTAGTTACGTAAGAGACGGTGAACACCCATACACAATTCTGAATGGATGTGTATGACACAATGGTACCAGGGTTTGCTCATCTGGAGGTTGCTATACAAAAGCTTGCCCCGAACCATGTGACATAGCAACTGTCTCGATAGTCTGAGGAATTCAAATTTAAGCGGTAACTTGTGACTAAACTAGTCATTGTACCAGACATTATTCAAATTTAACTCGCAAATGGCTTATTCTGATACAGTGTTTTGGGTTTCTTTTTTTGCAATTGTTTCTTCAATAAAATGTTTTTTGCAGTATTTCATGTAACTTTTATTGCGTAGTTGCATCAACAAATGACAAAAATGAAAATAATAAACAATAAATAAATAAATAAAATAACCAAAAAAAGCGTCACAGTAAAATCTCATACCTTATATTATATTTTAAAAAAGATTAAAAAGTTACGTTGCTGGTAGTGTCAGGCGTTCACGCGCTGGAGAGGTTTAGATAGCGCACACTACGCCCCTCTTCTGCAGCAACGATTAGTTCCCTTATTTTGTGGCAAATTGACCCAGCAGCATATCCTCCCCTGTCTCCCCTGCCTAGCCACTAGGGCCCTGACCACTTTAGGGGAGGAAGCAAGGCAGATCCCAATCACACTGTTGCCACAGACAGCAAAAGGCCTTGAACCTATATTAGTGCAGACGGCATTCGAACCCGGATCGCGTGGTCCAAGTGTTGAGACAGTCCCAGCACCTTATCCCACTGCGCTAGTAAGGTGTTGGTACTTTTACCCGTGAGTTTACAATGTATAACCATACGAGTGCACCCAACCAGACTGGGAGAAAACAACAGACGGCAACATGTATCTATACTGAATGGAGACTCAAAAATTAACAAAATGAAAAAGGAAGAAGAAATATATAAGTAAATCAATGAAATAAACAATTCAATAAATGAAGCAAACCAAAAACAAAAAAGATTAATCTTAAAAGTTGAGACCCCCCCCCCCCAAAAAAAAAATAAAATAAAAAATAATAAATAAAAAAAACACCCAATAAACGGTATAATTATTTTGAATTAGAACGTTTTGGGGGTCATGCTATTAATAGATTGCGTAAATATAAGAATCTATCACAACCTGGGGGTTCTGTGCTTCAACTTTTGAGGAGACTTGATCAATTTAGGCGTTAAAGTTGGCCCTATTTGACCGGGGAAGTGGAGAAGTGCTTCACGAAAACTGGCAGCAAGTCGGTTTAGGGAAAATTTCATTTTCTGGTGTGTTTTTTTCTGGGGTCGCTAGAAAAAATTCCAAACGGCTGACCTGCCAAAAATTGAAAAGAATTCTGAAGTTAATAGTTGTCCGGAGACTTACACGATTTTTAGCATTGGTTCCTATGGGAGTTTATTTAGTGGGGAGTCCAAGGCCCGTCTAGTTTGTTTCCTTCCAAGTGAAAACACCTCAACGCCGGTGAAGGTTTCCCTACGTCCGGGCATCAATCTTGAAAAATTTCCCTACCCAAAAAATAAATAAATAAAAATTATATATTAATTGCAACGGAAAAGAAAATTAAATGCTACGCGGCAATTAAACCAACAAATTATGTTGCATTATTCTGATTTGTGTTTTTCGTACAGATGAAAAAAATAAAAAATACGGCTTGGGTAAACAATGTAAAAATTACGGGGTGACATGTCATGCTTATAAAGCGCCGCGAGTCCGGTTTCACGGACTGACCGGCTGATATCTAGTTCCCATCATGGTGTGGCGACCGAGTCACAGCATTTCCTTTCCTGTCTTGAGCACCCAACTAAATGCACTCCCACTTGCCCACTTCTCCAGCAGAGTCCACTTGCCAAGTAAAATAGGGCCAACTTTAAAAGCCTAAATTTATCAAGTCTCCCCTGCACTGCGTGGCTCTATATGCATGTGTACAAGTCCAGCCCCAACAATGAAACCGCAGTCACATGCATACAGTCACCAATTATTTTAAAATACTAGAGAGGGTTACGATCATCGCAACTAATAAGCCATTTGCGAGTTACATTTGAATAATGTCTGGTACAATGACTTGTTTAGTCACAAGTTACCGCTTAAATTTGAATTCCTCAGACTATCGAGACAGTTGCTATGTCACATGATTAGGGGCAAGCTTTTGCTTAGTTACGTAAGAGACGGTGAACACCCATACACAATTCTGAATGGATGTGTATGACACAATGGTACCAGGGTTTGCTCATCTGGAGGTTGCTATACAAAAGCTTGCCCCGAACCATGTGACATAGCAACTGTCTCGATAGTCTGAGGAATTCAAATTTAAGCGGTAACTTGTGACTAAACTAGTCATTGTACCAGACATTATTCAAATTTAACTCGCAAATGGCTTATTCTGATACAGTGTTTTGGGTTTCTTTTTTTGCAATTGTTTCTTCAATAAAATGTTTTTTGCAGTATTTCATGTAACTTTTATTGCGTAGTTGCATCAACAAATGACAAAAATGAAAATAATAAACAATAAATAAATAAATAAAATAACCAAAAAAAGCGTCACAGTAAAATCTCATACCTTATATTATATTTTAAAAAAGATTAAAAAGTTACGTTGCTGGTAGTGTCAGGCGTTCACGCGCTGGAGAGGTTTAGATAGCGCACACTACGCCCCTCTTCTGCAGCAACGATTAGTTCCCTTATTTTGTGGCAAATTGACCCAGCAGCATATCCTCCCCTGTCTCCCCTGCCTAGCCACTAGGGCCCTGACCACTTTAGGGGAGGAAGCAAGGCAGATCCCAATCACACTGTTGCCACAGACAGCAAAAGGCCTTGAACCTATATTAGTGCAGACGGCATTCGAACCCGGATCGCGTGGTCCAAGTGTTGAGACAGTCCCAGCACCTTATCCCACTGCGCTAGTAAGGTGTTGGTACTTTTACCCGTGAGTTTACAATGTATAACCATACGAGTGCACCCAACCAGACTGGGAGAAAACAACAGACGGCAACATGTATCTATACTGAATGGAGACTCAAAAATTAACAAAATGAAAAAGGAAGAAGAAATATATAAGTAAATCAATGAAATAAACAATTCAATAAATGAAGCAAACCAAAAACAAAAAAGATTAATCTTAAAAGTTGAGACCCCCCCCCCCCCCAAAAAAAATAAAATAAAAAATAATAAATAAAAAAAACACCCAATAAACGGTATAATTATTTTGAATTAGAACGTTTTGGGGGTCATGCTATTAATAGATTGCGTAAATATAAGAATCTATCACAACCTGGGGGTTCTGTGCTTCAACTTTTGAGGAGACTTGATCAATTTAGGCGTTAAAGTTGGCCCTATTTGACCGGGGAAGTGGAGAAGTGCTTCACGAAAACTGGCAGCAAGTCGGTTTAGGGAAAATTTCATTTTCTGGTGTGTTTTTTTCTGGGGTCGCTAGAAAAAATTCCAAACGGCTGACCTGCCAAAAATTGAAAAGAATTCTGAAGTTAATAGTTGTCCGGAGACTTACACGATTTTTAGCATTGGTTCCTATGGGAGTTTATTTAGTGGGGAGTCCAAGGCCCGTCTAGTTTGTTTCCTTCCAAGTGAAAACACCTCAACGCCGGTGAAGGTTTCCCTACGTCCGGGCATCAATCTTGAAAAATTTCCCTACCCAAAAAATTAATAAATAAAAATTATATATTAATGGCAACGGAAAAGAAAATTAAATGCTACGCGGCAATTAAACCAACAAATTATGTTGCATTATTCTGATTTGTGTTTTTCGTACAGATGAAAAAAATAAAAAATACGGCTTGGGTAAACAATGTAAAAATTACGGGGTGACATGTCATGCTTATAAAGCGCCGCGAGTCCGGTTTCACGGACTGACCGGCTGATATCTAGTTCCCATCATGGTGTGGCGACCGACTCACAGCATTTCCTTTCCTGTCTTGAGCACCCAACTAAATGCACTCCCACTTGCCCACTTCTCCAGCAGAGTCCACTTGCCAAGTAAAATAGGGCCAACTTTAAAAGCCTAAATTTATCAAGTCTCCCCTGCACTGCGTGGCTCTATATGCATGTGTACAAGTCCAGCCCCAACAATGAAACCGCAGTCACATGCATACAGTCACCAATTATTTTAAAATACTAGAGAGGGTTACGATCATCGCAACTAATAAGCCATTTGCGAGTTACATTTGAATAATGTCTGGTACAATGACTTGTTTAGTCACAAGTTACCGCTTAAATTTGAATTCCTCAGACTATCGAGACAGTTGCTATGTCACATGATTAGTTACGTAAGAGACGGTGAACACCCATACACAATTCTGAATGGATGTGTATGACACAATGGTACCAGGGTTTGCTCATCTGGAGGTTGCTATACAAAAGCTTGCCCCGAACCATGTGACATAGCAACTGTCTCGATAGTCTGAGGAATTCAAATTTAAGCGGTAACTTGTGACTAAACTAGTCATTGTACCAGACATTATTCAAATTTAACTCGCAAATGGCTTATTCTGATACAGTGTTTTGGGTTTCTTTTTTTGCAATTGTTTCTTCAATAAAATGTTTTTTGCAGTATTTCATGTAACTTTTATTGCGTAGTTGCATCAACAAATGACAAAAATGAAAATAATAAACAATAAATAAATAAATAAAATAACCAAAAAAAGCGTCACAGTAAAATCTCATACCTTATATTATATTTAAAAAAAGATTAAAAAGTTACGTTGCTGGTAGTGTCAGGCGTTCACGCGCTGGAGAGGTTTAGATAGCGCACACTACGCCCCTCTTCTGCAGCAACGATTAGTTCCCTTATTTTGTGGCAAATTGACCCAGCAGCATATCCTCCCCTGTCTCCCCTGCCTAGCCACTAGGGCCCTGACCACTTTAGGGGAGGAAGCAAGGCAGATCCCAATCACACTGTTGCCACAGACAGCAAAAGGCCTTGAACCTATATTAGTGCAGACGGCATTCGAACCCGGATCGCGTGGTCCAAGTGTTGAGACAGTCCCAGCACCTTATCCCACTGCGCTAGTAAGGTGTTGGTACTTTTACCCGTGAGTTTACAATGTATAGCCATACGAGTGCACCCAACCAGACTGGGAGAAAACAACAGACGGCAACATGTATCTATACTGAATGGAGACTCAAAAATTAGCAAAATGAAAAAGGAAGAAGAAATATATAAGCAAATCAATGAAATAAACAATTCAATAAATGAAGCAAACCAAAAACAAAAAAGATTAATCTTAAAAGTTGAGACCCCCCCCCAAAAAAAAAAAAAATAAAAAATAAAATAAAAAATAATAAATAAAAAAACACCCAATAAACGGTATAATTATTTTGAATTAGAACGTTTTGGGGGTCATGCTATTAATAGATTGCGTAAATATAAGAATCTATCACAACCTGGGGGTTCTGTGCTTCAACTTTTGAGGAGACTTGATCAATTTAGGCGTTAAAGTTGGCCCTATTTGACCGGGGAAGTGGAGAAGTGCTTCACGAAAACTGGCAGCAAGTCGGTTTAGGGAAAATTTCATTTTCTGGTGTGTTTTTTTCTGGGGTCGCTAGAAAAAATTCCAAACGGCTGACCTGCCAAAAATTGAAAAGAATTCTGAAGTTAATAGTTGTCCGGAGACTTACACGATTTTTAGCATTGGTTCCTATGGGAGTTTATTTAGTGGGGAGTCCAAGGCCCGTCTAGTTTGTTTCCTTCCAAGTGAAAACACCTCAACGCCGGTGAAGGTTTCCCTACGTCCGGGCATCAATCTTGAAAAATTTCCCTACCCAAAAAATTAATAAATAAAAATTATATATTAATTGCAACGGAAAAGAAAATTAAATGCTACGCGGCAATTAAACCAACAAATTATGTTGCATTATTCTGATTTGTGTTTTTCGTACAGATGAAAAAAATAAAAAATACGGCTTGGGTAAACAATGTAAAAATTACGGGGTGACATGTCATGCTTATAAAGCGCCGCGAGTCCGGTTTCACGGACTGACCGGCTGATATCTAGTTCCCATCATGGTGTGGCGACCGACTCACAGCATTTCCTTTCCTGTCTTGAGCACCCAACTAAATGCACTCCCACTTGCCCACTTCTCCAGCAGAGTCCACTTGCCAAGTAAAATAGGGCCAACTTTAAAAGCCTAAATTTATCAAGTCTCCCCTGCACTGCGTGGCTCTATATGCATGTGTACAAGTCCAGCCCCAACAATGAAACCGCAGTCACATGCATACAGTCACCAATTATTTTAAAATACTAGAGAGGGTTACGATCATCGCAACTAATAAGCCATTTGCGAGTTACATTTGAATAATGTCTGGTACAATGACTTGTTTAGTCACAAGTTACCGCTTAAATTTGAATTCCTCAGACTATCGAGACAGTTGCTATGTCACATGATTAGGGGCAAGCTTTTGCTTAGTTACGTAAGAGACGGTGAACACCCATACACAATTCTGAATGGATGTGTATGACACAATGGTACCAGGGTTTGCTCATCTGGAGGTTGCTATACAAAAGCTTGCCCCGAACCATGTGACATAGCAACTGTCTCGATAGTCTGAGGAATTCAAATTTAAGCGGTAACTTGTGACTAAACTAGTCATTGTACCAGACATTATTCAAATTTAACTCGCAAATGGCTTATTCTGATACAGTGTTTTGGGTTTCTTTTTTTGCAATTGTTTCTTCAATAAAATGTTTTTTGCAGTATTTCATGTAACTTTTATTGCGTAGTTGCATCAACAAATGACAAAAATGAAAATAATAAACAATAAATAAATAAATAAAATAACCCAAAAAAGCGTCACAGTAAAATCTCATACCTTATATTATATTTAAAAAAAGATTAAAAAGTTACGTTGCTGGTAGTGTCAGGCGTTCACGCGCTGGAGAGGTTTAGATAGCGCACACTACGCCCCTCTTCTGCAGCAACGATTAGTTCCCTTATTTTGTGGCAAATTGACCCAGCAGCATATCCTCCCCTGTCTCCCCTGCCTAGCCACTAGGGCCCTGACCACTTTAGGGGAGGAAGCAAGGCAGATCCCAATCACACTGTTGCCACAGACAGCAAAAGGCCTTGAACCTATATTAGTGCAGACGGCATTCGAACCCGGATCGCGTGGTCCAAGTGTTGAGACAGTCCCAGCACCTTATCCCACTGCGCTAGTAAGGTGTTGGTACTTTTACCCGTGAGTTTACAATGTATAACCATACGAGTGCACCCAACCAGACTGGGAGAAAACAACAGACGGCAACATGTATCTATACTGAATGGAGACTCAAAAATTAACAAAATGAAAAAGGAAGAAGAAATATATAAGTAAATCAATGAAATAAACAATTCAATAAATGAAGCAAACCAAAAACAAAAAAGATTAATCTTAAAAGTTGAGACCCCCCCCCCCAAAAAAAAATTAAAATAAAATAAAAAATAATAAAAAAAAAAAACACCCAATAAACGGTATAATTATTTTGAATTAGAACGTTTTGGGGGTCATGCTATTAATAGATTGCGTAAATATAAGAATCTATCACAACCTGGGGGTTCTGTGCTTCAACTTTTGAGGAGACTTGATCAATTTAGGCGTTAAAGTTGGCCCTATTTGACCGGGGAAGTGGAGAAGTGCTTCACGAAAACTGGCAGCAAGTCGGTTTAGGGAAAATTTCATTTTCTGGTGTGTTTTTTTCTGGGGTCGCTAGAAAAAATTCCAAACGGCTGACCTGCCAAAAATTGAAAAGAATTCTGAAGTTAATAGTTGTCCGGAGACTTACACGATTTTTAGCATTGGTTCCTATGGGAGTTTATTTAGTGGGGAGTCCAAGGCCCGTCTAGTTTGTTTCCTTCCAAGTGAAAACACCTCAACGCCGGTGAAGGTTTCCCTACGTCCGGGCATCAATCTTGAAAAATTTCCCTACCCAAAAAATTAATAAATAAAAATTATATATTAATTGCAACGGAAAAGAAAATTAAATGCTACGCGGCAATTAAACCAACAAATTATGTTGCATTATTCTGATTTGTGTTTTTCGTACAGATGAAAAAAATAAAAAATACGGCTTGGGTAAACAATGTAAAAATTACGGGGTGACATGTCATGCTTATAAAGCGCCGCGAGTCCGGTTTCACGGACTGACCGGCTGATATCTAGTTCCCATCATGGTGTGGCGACCGACTCACAGCATTTCCTTTCCTGTCTTGAGCACCCAACTAAATGCACTCCCACTTGCCCACTTCTCCAGCAGAGTCCACTTGCCAAGTAAAATAGGGCCAACTTTAAAAGCCTAAATTTATCAAGTCTCCCCTGCACTGCGTGGTTCTATATGCATGTGTACAAGTCCAGCCCCAACAATGAAACCGCAGTCACATGCATACAGTCACCAATTATTTTAAAATACTAGAGAGGGTTACGATCATCGCAACTAATAAGCCATTTGCGAGTTACATTTGAATAATGTCTGGTACAATGACTTGTTTAGTCACAAGTTACCGCTTAAATTTGAATTCCTCAGACTATCGAGACAGTTGCTATGTCACATGATTAGGGGCAAGCTTTTGCTTAGTTACGTAAGAGACGGTGAACACCCATACACAATTCTGAATGGATGTGTATGACACAATGGTACCAGGGTTTGCTCATCTGGAGGTTGCTATACAAAAGCTTGCCCCGAACCATGTGACATAGCAACTGTCTCGATAGTCTGAGGAATTCAAATTTAAGCGGTAACTTGTGACTAAACTAGTCATTGTACCAGACATTATTCAAATTTAACTCGCAAATGGCTTATTCTGATACAGTGTTTTGGGTTTCTTTTTTTGCAATTGTTTCTTCAATAAAATGTTTTTTGCAGTATTTCATGTAACTTTTATTGCGTAGTTGCATCAACAAATGACAAAAATGAAAATAATAAACAATAAATAAATAAATAAAATAACCAAAAAAAGCGTCACAGTAAAATCTCATACCTTATATTATATTTAAAAAAAGATTAAAAAGTTACGTTGCTGGTAGTGTCAGGCGTTCACGCGCTGGAGAGGTTTAGATAGCGCACACTACGCCCCTCTTCTGCAGCAACGATTAGTTCCCTTATTTTGTGGCAAATTGACCCAGCAGCATATCCTCCCCTGTCTCCCCTGCCTAGCCACTAGGGCCCTGACCACTTTAGGGGAGGAAGCAAGGCAGATCCCAATCACACTGTTGCCACAGACAGCAAAAGGCCTTGAACCTATATTAGTGCAGACGGCATTCGAACCCGGATCGCGTGGTCCAAGTGTTGAGACAGTCCCAGCACCTTATCCCACTGCGCTAGTAAGGTGTTGGTACTTTTACCCGTGAGTTTACAATGTATAGCCATACGAGTGCACCCAACCAGACTGGGAGAAAACAACAGACGGCAACATGTATCTATACTGAATGGAGACTCAAAAATTAACAAAATGAAAAAGGAAGAAGAAATATATAAGCAAATCAATGAAATAAACAATTCAATAAATGAAGCAAACCAAAAACAAAAAAGATTAATCTTAAAAGTTGAGACCCCCCCCCCCAAAAAAAAATAAATAAATAAAATAAAAAATAATAAATAAAAAAAACACCCAATAAACGGTATAATTATTTTGAATTAGAACGTTTTGGGGGTCATGCTATTAATAGATTGCGTAAATATAAGAATCTATCACAACCTGGGGGTTCTGTGCTTCAACCTTTGAGGAGACTTGATCAATTTAGGCGTTAAAGTTGGCCCTATTTGACCGGGGAAGTGGAGAAGTGCTTCACGAAAACTGGCAGCAAGTCGGTTTAGGGAAAATTTCATTTTCTGGTGTTTTTTTTTCTGGGGTCGCTAGAAAAAATTCCAAATGGCTGACCTGCCAAAAATTGAAAGAATTCTGAAGTTAATAGTTGTCCGGAGACTTACACGATTTTTAGCATTGGTTCCTATGGGAGTTTATTTAGTGGGGAGTCCAAGGCCCGTCTAGTTTGTTTCCTTCCAAGTGAAAACACCTCAACGCCGGTGAAGGTTTCCCTACGTCCGGGCATCAATCTTGAAAAATTTCCCTACCCAAAAAATTAATAAATAAAAATTATATATTAATTGCAACGGAAAAGAAAATTAAATGCTACGCGGCAATTAAACCAACAAATTATGTTGCATTATTCTGATTTGTGTTTTTCGTACAGATGAAAAAATAAAAAAATACGGCTTGGGTAAACAATGTAAAAATTACGGGGTGACATGTCATGCTTATAAAGCGCCGCGAGTCCGGTTTCACGGACTGACCGGCTGATATCTAGTTCCCATCATGGTGTGGCGACCGAGTCACAGCATTTCCTTTCCTGTCTTGAGCACCCAACTAAATGCACTCCCACTTGCCCACTTCTCCAGCAGAGTCCACTTGCCAAGTAAAATAGGGCCAACTTTAAAAGCCTAAATTTATCAAGTCTCCCCTGCACTGCGTGGCTCTATATGCATGTGTACAAGTCCAGCCCCAACAATGAAACCGCAGTCACATGCATACAGTCACCAATTATTTTAAAATACTAGAGAGGGTTACGATCATCGCAACTAATAAGCCATTTGCGAGTTACATTTGAATAATGTCTGGTACAATGACTTGTTTAGTCACAAGTTACCGCTTAAATTTGAATTCCTCAGACTATCGAGACAGTTGCTATGTCACATGATTAGGGGCAAGCTTTTGCTTAGTTACGTAAGAGACGGTGAACACCCATACACAATTCTGAATGGATGTGTATGACACAATGGTACCAGGGTTTGCTCATCTGGAGGTTGCTATACAAAAGCTTGCCCCGAACCATGTGACATAGCAACTGTCTCGATTGTCTGAGGAATTCAAATTTAAGCGGTAACTTGTGACTAAACTAGTCATTGTACCAGACATTATTCAAATTTAACTCGCAAATGGCTTATTCTGATACAGTGTTTTGGGTTTCTTTTTTTGCAATTGTTTCTTCAATAAAATGTTTTTTGCAGTATTTCATGTAACTTTTATTGCGTAGTTGCATCAACAAATGACAAAAATGAAAATAATAAACAATAAATAAATAAATAAAATAACCAAAAAAAGCGTCACAGTAAAATCTCATACCTTATATTATATTTAAAAAAAGATTAAAAAGTTACGTTGCTGGTAGTGTCAGGCGTTCACGCGCTGGAGAGGTTTAGATAGCGCACACTACGCCCCTCTTCTGCAGCAACGATTAGTTCCCTTATTTTGTGGCAAATTGACCCAGCAGCATATCCTCCCCTGTCTCCCCTGCCTAGCCACTAGGGCCCTGACCACTTTAGGGGAGGAAGCAAGGCAGATCCCAATCACACTGTTGCCACAGACAGCAAAAGGCCTTGAACCTATATTAGTGCAGACGGCATTCGAACCCGGATCGCGTGGTCCAAGTGTTGAGACAGTCCCAGCACCTTATCCCACTGCGCTAGTAAGGTGTTGGTACTTTTACCCGTGAGTTTACAATGTATAGCCATACGAGTGCACCCAACCAGACTGGGAGAAAACAACAGACGGCAACATGTATCTATACTGAATGGAGACTCAAAAATTAACAAAATGAAAAAGGAAGAAGAAATATATAAGCAAATCAATGAAATAAACAATTCAATAAATGAAGCAAACCAAAAACAAAAAAGATTAATCTTAAAAGTTGAGACCCCCCCCCCCCCAAAAAAAAAAATAAAATAAAAAATAATAAATAAAAAACACACCCAATAAACGGTATAATTATTTTGAATTAGAACGTTTTGGGGGTCATGCTATTAATAGATTGCGTAAATATAAGAATCTATCACAACCTGGGGGTTCTGTGCTTCAACTTTTGAGGAGACTTGATCAATTTAGGCGTTAAAGTTGGCCCTATTTGACCGGGGAAGTGGAGAAGTGCTTCACGAAAACTGGCAGCAAGTCGGTTTAGGGAAAATTTCATTTTCTGGTGTTTTTTTTTCTGGGGTCGCTAGAAAAAATTCCAAACGGCTGACCTGCCAAAAATTGAAAAGAATTCTGAAGTTAATAGTTGTCCGGAGACTTACACGATTTTTAGCATTGGTTCCTATGGGAGTTTATTTAGTGGGGAGTCCAAGGCCCGTCTAGTTTGTTTCCTTCCAAGTGAAAACACCTCAACGCCGGTGAAGGTTTCCCTACGTCCGGGCATCAATCTTGAAAAATTTCCCTACCCAAAAAATTAATAAATAAAAATTATATATTAATTGCAACGGAAAAGAAAATTAAATGCTACGCGGCAATTAAACCAACAAATTATGTTGCATTATTCTGATTTGTGTTTTTCGTACAGATGAAAAAAATAAAAAATACGGCTTGGGTAAACAATGTAAAAATTACGGGGTGACATGTCATGCTTATAAAGCGCCGCGAGTCCGGTTTCACGGACTGACCGGCTGATATCTAGTTCCCATCATGGTGTGGCGACCGAGTCACAGCATTTCCTTTCCTGTCTTGAGCACCCAACTAAATGCACTCCCACTTGCCCACTTCTCCAGCAGAGTCCACTTGCCAAGTAAAATAGGGCCAACTTTAAAAGCCTAAATTTATCAAGTCTCCCCTGCACTGCGTGGCTCTATATGCATGTGTACAAGTCCAGCCCCAACAATGAAACCGCAGTCACATGCATACAGTCACCAATTATTTTAAAATACTAGAGAGGGTTACGATCATCGCAACTAATAAGCCATTTGCGAGTTACATTTGAATAATGTCTGGTACAATGACTTGTTTAGTCACAAGTTACCGCTTAAATTTGAATTCCTCAGACTATCGAGACAGTTGCTATGTCACATGATTAGGGGCAAGCTTTTGCTTAGTTACGTAAGAGACGGTGAACACCCATACACAATTCTGAATGGATGTGTATGACACAATGGTACCAGGGTTTGCTCATCTGGAGGTTGCTATACAAAAGCTTGCCCCGAACCATGTGACATAGCAACTGTCTCGATAGTCTGAGGAATTCAAATTTAAGCGGTAACTTGTGACTAAACTAGTCATTGATGTAGACATTATTCAAATTTAACTCGCAAATGGCTTATTCTGATACAGTGTTTTGGGTTTCTTTTTTTGCAATTGTTTCTTCAATAAAATGTTTTTTGCAGTATTTCATGTAACTTTTATTGCGTAGTTGCATCAACAAATGACAAAAATGAAAATAATAAACAATAAATAAATAAATAAAATAACCAAAAAAAGCGTCACAGTAAAATCTCATACCTTATATTATATTTAAAAAAAGATTAAAAAGTTACGTTGCTGGTAGTGTCAGGCGTTCACGCGCTGGAGAGGTTTAGATAGCGCACACTACGCCCCTCTTCTGCAGCAACGATTAGTTCCCTTATTTTGTGGCAAATTGACCCAGCAGCATATCCTCCCCTGTCTCCCCTGCCTAGCCACTAGGGCCCTGACCACTTTAGGGGAGGAAGCAAGGCAGATCCCAATCACAATGTTGCCACAGACAGCAAAAGGCCTTGAACCTATATTAGTGCAGACGGCATTCGAACCCGGATCGCGTGGTCCAAGTGTTGAGACAGTCCCAGCACCTTATCCCACTGCGCTAGTAAGGTGTTGGTACTTTTACCCGTGAGTTTACAATGTATAGCCATACGAGTGCACCCAACCAGACTGGGAGAAAACAACAGACGGCAACATGTATCTATACTGAATGGAGACTCAAAAATTAACAAAATGAAAAAGGAAGAAGAAATATATAAGCAAATCAATGAAATAAACAATTCAATAAATGAAGCAAACCAAAAACAAAAAAGATTAATCTTAAAAGTTGAGACCCCCCCCCAAAAAAAAAAAAATAAAAAAAATAAAAATAAAAAAATAAAAAAAACACCCAATAAACGGTATAATTATTTTGAATTAGAACGTTTTGGGGGTCATGCTATTAATAGATTGCGTAAATATAAGAATCTATCACAACCTGGGGGTTCTGTGCTTCAACTTTTGAGGAGACTTGATCAATTTAGGCGTTAAAGTTGGCCCTATTTGACCGGGGAAGTGGAGAAGTGCTTCACGAAAACTGGCAGCAAGTCGGTTTAGGGAAAATTTCATTTTCTGGTGTGTTTTTTTCTGGGGTCGCTAGAAAAAATTCCAAACGGCTGACCTGCCAAAAATTGAAAAGAATTCTGAAGTTAATAGTTGTCCGGAGACTTACACGATTTTTAGCATTGGTTCCTATGGGAGTTTATTTAGTGGGGAGTCCAAGGCCCGTCTAGTTTGTTTCCTTCCAAGTGAAAACACCTCAACGCCGGTGAAGGTTTCCCTACGTCCGGGCATCAATCTTGAAAAATTTCCCTACCCAAAAAATTTATAAATAAAAATTATATATTAATTGCAACGGAAAAGAAAATTAAATGCTACGCGGCAATTAAACCAACAAATTATGTTGCATTATTCTGATTTGTGTTTTTCGTACAGATGAAAAAAATAAAAAATACGGCTTGGGTAAACAATGTAAAAATTACGGGGTGACATGTCATGCTTATAAAGCGCCGCGAGTCCGGTTTCACGGACTGACCGGCTGATATCTAGTTCCCATCATGGTGTGGCGACCGAGTCACAGCATTTCCTTTCCTGTCTTGAGCACCCAACTAAATGCACTCCCACTTGCCCACTTCTCCAGCAGAGTCCACTTGCCAAGTAAAATAGGGCCAACTTTAAAAGCCTAAATTTATCAAGTCTCCCCTGCACTGCGTGGCTCTATATGCAAGTGTACAAGTCCAGCCCCAACAATGAAACCGCAGTCACCTGCATACAGTCACCAATTATTTTAAAATACTAGAGAGGGTTACGATCATCGCAACTAATAAGCCATTTGCGAGTTACATTTGAATAATGTCTGGTACAATGACTTGTTTAGTCACAAGTTACCGCTTAAATTTGAATTCCTCAGACTATCGAGACAGTTGCTATGTCACATGATTAGGGGCAAGCTTTTGCTTAGTTACGTAAGAGACGGTGAACACCCATACACAATTCTGAATGGATGTGTATGACACAATGGTACCAGGGTTTGCTCATCTGGAGGTTGCTATACAAAAGCTTGCCCCGAACCATGTGACATAGCAACTGTCTCGATAGTCTGAGGAATTCAAATTTAAGCGGTAACTTGTGACTAAACTAGTCATTGTACCAGACATTATTCAAATTTAACTCGCAAATGGCTTATTCTGATACAGTGTTTTGGGTTTCTTTTTTTGCAATTGTTTCTTCAATAAAATGTTTTTTGCAGTATTTCATGTAACTTTTATTGCGTAGTTGCATCAACAAATGACAAAAATGAAAATAATAAACAATAAATAAATAAATAAAATAACCAAAAAAAGCGTCACAGTAAAATCTCATACCTTATATTATATTTAAAAAAAGATTAAAAAGTTACGTTGCTGGTAGTGTCAGGCGTTCACGCGCTGGAGAGGTTTAGATAGCGCACACTACGCCCCTCTTCTGCAGCAACGATTAGTTCCCTTATTTTGTGGCAAATTGACCCAGCAGCATATCCTCCCCTGTCTCCCCTGCCTAGCCACTAGGGCCCTGACCACTTTAGGGGAGGAAGCAAGGCAGATCCCAATCACACTGTTGCCACAGACAGCAAAAGGCCTTGAACCTATATTAGTGCAGACGGCATTCGAACCCGGATCGCGTGGTCCAAGTGTTGAGACAGTTCCAGCACCTTATCCCACTGCGCTAGTAAGGTGTTGGTACTTTTACCCGTGAGTTTACAATGTATAGCCATACGAGTGCACCCAACCAGACTGGGAGAAAACAACAGACGGCAACATGTATCTATACTGAATGGAGACTCAAAAATTAACAAAATGAAAAAGGAAGAAGAAATATATAAGCAAATCAATGAAATAAACAATTCAATAAATGAAGCAAACCAAAAACAAAAAAGATTAATCTTAAAAGTTGAGACCCCCCCCCCCAAAATAAATAAATAAAATAAAAAATAATAAAAAAAACAAACACCCAATAAACGGTATAATTATTTTGAATTAGAACGTTTTGGGGGTCATGCTATTAATAGATTGCGTAAATATAAGAATCTATCACAACCTGGGGGTTCTGTGCTTCAACTTTTGAGGAGACTTGATCAATTTAGGCGTTAAAGTTGGCCCAATTTGACCGGGGAAGTGGAGAAGTGCTTCACGAAAACTGGCAGCAAGTCGGTTTAGGGAAAATTTCATTTTCTGGTGTGTTTTTTTCTGGGGTCGCTAGAAAAAATTCCAAACGGCTGACCTGCCAAAAATTGAAAAGAATTCTGAAGTTAATAGTTGTCCGGAGACTTACACGATTTTTAGCATTGGTTCCTATGGGAGTTTATTTAGTGGGGAGTCCAAGGCCCGTCTAGTTTGTTTCCTTCCAAGTGAAAACACCTCAACGCCGGTGAAGGTTTCCCTACGTCCGGGCATCAATCTTGAAAAATTTCCCTACCCAAAAAATTAATAAATAAAAATTCTATATTAATTGCAACGGAAAAGAAAATTAAATGCTACGCGGCAATTAAACCAACAAATTATGTTGCATTATTCTGATTTGTGTTTTTCGTACAGATGAAAAAAATAAAAAATACGGCTTGGGTAAACAATGTAAAAATTACGGGGTGACATGTCATGCTTATAAAGCGCCGCGAGTCCGGTTTCACGGACTGACCGGCTGATATCTAGTTCCCATCATGGTGTGGCGACCGAGTCACAGCATTTCCTTTCCTGTCTTGAGCACCCAACTAAATGCACTCCCACTTGCCCACTTCTCCAGCAGAGTCCACTTGCCAAGTAAAATAGGGCCAACTTTAAAAGCCTAAATTTATCAAGTCTCCCCTGCACTGCGTGGCTCTATATGCATGTGTACAAGTCCAGCCCCAACAATGAAACCGCAGTCACATGCATACAGTCACCAATTATTTTAAAATACTAGAGAGGGTTACGATCATCGCAACTAATAAGCCATTTGCGAGTTACATTTGAATAATGTCTGGTACAATGACTTGTTTAGTCACAAGTTACCGCTTAAATTTGAATTCCTCAGACTATCGAGACAGTTGCTATGTCACATGATTAGGGGCAAGCTTTTGCTTAGTTACGTAAGAGACGGTGAACACCCATACACAATTCTGAATGGATGTGTATGACACAATGGTACCAGGGTTTGCTCATCTGGAGGTTGCTATACAAAAGCTTGCCCCGAACCATGTGACATAGCAACTGTCTCGATAGTCTGAGGAATTCAAATTTAAGCGGTAACCTGTGACTAAACTAGTCATTGTACCAGACATTATTCAAATTTAACTCGCAAATGGCTTATTCTGATACAGTGTTTTGGGTTTCTTTTTTTGCAATTGTTTCTTCAATAAAATGTTTTTTGCAGTATTTCATGTAACTTTTATTGCGTAGTTGCATCAACAAATGACAAAAATGAAAATAATAAACAATAAATAAATAAATAAAATAACCAAAAAAAGCGTCACAGTAAAATCTCATACCTTATATTATATTTAAAAAAAGATTAAAAAGTTACGTTGCTGGTAGTGTCAGGCGTTCACGCGCTGGAGAGGTTTAGATAGCGCACACTACGCCCCTCTTCTGCAGCAACGGTTAGTTCCCTTATTTTGTGGCAAATTGACCCAGCAGCATATCCTCCCCTGTCTCCCCTGCCTAGCCACTAGGGCCCTGACCACTTTAGGGGAGGAAGCAAGGCAGATCCCAATCACACTGTTGCCACAGACAGCAAAAGGCCTTGAACCTATATTAGTGCAGACGGCATTCGAACCCGGATCGCGTGGTCCAAGTGTTGAGACAGTCCCAGCACCTTATCCCACTGCGCTAGTAAGGTGTTGGTACTTTTACCCGTGAGTTTACAATGTATAGCCATACGAGTGCACCCAACCAGACTGGGAGAAAACAACAGACGGCAACATGTATCTATACTGAATGGAGACTCAAAAATTAACAAAATGAAAAAGGAAGAAGAAATATATAAGCAAATCAATGAAATAAACAATTCAATAAATGAAGCAAACCAAAAACAAAAAAGATTAATCTTAAAAGTTGAGACCCCCCCCCCCAAAAAAAATAAATAAATAAATAAAATAAAAAATAATAAATAAAAAAAACACCCAATAAACGGTATAATTATTTTGAATTAGAACGTTTTGGGGGTCATGCTATTAATAGATTGCGTAAATATAAGAATCTATCACAACCTGGGGGTTCTGTGCTTCAACTTTTGAGGAGACTTGATCAATTTAGGCGTTAAAGTTGGCCCTATTTGACCGGGGAAGTGGAGAAGTGCTTCACGAAAACTGGCAGCAAGTCGGTTTAGGGAAAATTTCATTTTCTGGTGTGTTTTTTTCTGGGGTCGCTAGAAAAAATTCCAAACGGCTGACCTGCCAAAAATTGAAAAGAATTCTGAAGTTAATAGTTGTCCGGAGACTTACACGATTTTTAGCATTGGTTCCTATGGGAGTTTATTTAGTGGGGAGTCCAAGGCCCGTCTAGTTTGTTTCCTTCCAAGTGAAAACACCTCAACGCCGGTGAAGGTTTCCCTACGTCCGGGCATCAATCTTGAAAAATTTCCCTACCCAAAAAATTAATAAATAAAAATTCTATATTAATTGCAACGGAAAAGAAAATTAAATGCTACGCGGCAATTAAACCAACAAATTATGTTGCATTATTCTGATTTGTGTTTTTCGTACAGATGAAAAAAATAAAAAATACGGCTTGGGTAAACAATGTAAAAATTACGGGGTGACATGTCATGCTTATAAAGCGCCGCGAGTCCGGTTTCACGGACTGACCGGCTGATATCTAGTTCCCATCATGGTGTGGCGACCGAGTCACAGCATTTCCTTTCCTGTCTTGAGCACCCAACTAAATGCACTCCCACTTGCCCACTTCTCCAGCAGAGTCCACTTGCCAAGTAAAATAGGGCCAACTTTAAAAGCCTAAATTTATCAAGTCTCCCCTGCACTGCGTGGCTCTATATGCATGTGTACAAGTCCAGCCCCAACAATGAAACCGCAGTCACATGCATACAGTCACCAATTATTTTAAAATACTAGAGAGGGTTACGATCATCGCAACTAATAAGCCATTTGCGAGTTACATTTGAATAATGTCTGGTACAATGACTTGTTTAGTCACAAGTTACCGCTTAAATTTGAATTCCTCAGACTATCGAGACAGTTGCTATGTCACATGATTAGGGGCAAGCTTTTGCTTAGTTACGTAAGAGACGGTGAACACCCATACACAATTCTGAATGGATGTGTATGACACAATGGTACCAGGGTTTGCTCATCTGGAGGTTGCTATACAAAAGCTTGCCCCGAACCATGTGACATAGCAACTGTCTCGATAGTCTGAGGAATTCAAATTTAAGCGGTAACCTGTGACTAAACTAGTCATTGTACCAGACATTATTCAAATTTAACTCGCAAATGGCTTATTCTGATACAGTGTTTTGGGTTTCTTTTTTTGCAATTGTTTCTTCAATAAAATGTTTTTTGCAGTATTTCATGTAACTTTTATTGCGTAGTTGCATCAACAAATGACAAAAATGAAAATAATAAACAATAAATAAATAAATAAAATAACCAAAAAAAGCGTCACAGTAAAATCTCATACCTTATATTATATTTAAAAAAAGATTAAAAAGTTACGTTGCTGGTAGTGTCAGGCGTTCACGCGCTGGAGAGGTTTAGATAGCGCACACTACGCCCCTCTTCTGCAGCAACGATTAGTTCCCTTATTTTGTGGCAAATTGACCCAGCAGCATATCCTCCCCTGTCTCCCCTGCCTAGCCACTAGGGCCCTGACCACTTTAGGGGAGGAAGCAAGGCAGATCCCAATCACACTGTTGCCACAGACAGCAAAAGGCCTTGAACCTATATTAGTGCAGACGGCATTCGAACCCGGATCGCGTGGTCCAAGTGTTGAGACAGTCCCAGCACCTTATCCCACTGCGCTAGTAAGGTGTTGGTACTTTTACCCGTGAGTTTACAATGTATAGCCATACGAGTGCACCCAACCAGACTGGGAGAAAACAACAGACGGCAACATGTATCTATACTGAATGGAGACTCAAAAATTAACAAAATGAAAAAGGAAGAAGAAATATATAAGCAAATCAATGAAATAAACAATTCAATAAATGAAGCAAACCAAAAACAAAAAAGATTAATCTTAAAAGTTGAGACCCCCCCCCCCAAAAAAAAATAAATAAATAAAATAAAAAATAATAAATAAAAAAAACACCCAATAAACGGTATAATTATTTTGAATTAGAACGTTTTGGGGGTCATGCTATTAATAGATTGCGTAAATATAAGAATCTATCACAACCTGGGGGTTCTGTGCTTCAACTTTTGAGGAGACTTGATCAATTTAGGCGTTAAAGTTGGCCCTATTTGACCGGGGAAGTGGAGAAGTGCTTCACGAAAACTGGCAGCAAGTCGGTTTAGGGAAAATTTCATTTTCTGGTGTGTTTTTTTCTGGGGTCGCTAGAAAAAATTCCAAACGGCTGACCTGCCAAAAATTGAAAAGAATTCTGAAGTTAATAGTTGTCCGGAGACTTACACGATTTTTAGCATTGGTTCCTATGGGAGTTTATTTAGTGGGGAGTCCAAGGCCCGTCTAGTTTGTTTCCTTCCAAGTGAAAACACCTCAACGCCGGTGAAGGTTTCCCTACGTCCGGGCATCAATCTTGAAAAATTTCCCTACCCAAAAAATTTATAAATAAAAATTATATATTAATTGCAACGGAAAAGAAAATTAAATGCTACGCGGCAATTAAACCAACAAATTATGTTGCATTATTCTGATTTGTGTTTTTCGTACAGATGAAAAAAATAAAAAATACGGCTTGGGTAAACAATGTAAAAATTACGGGGTGACATGTCATGCTTATAAAGCGCCGCGAGTCCGGTTTCACGGACTGACCGGCTGATATCTAGTTCCCATCATGGTGTGGCGACCGAGTCACAGCATTTCCTTTCCTGTCTTGAGCACCCAACTAAATGCACTCCCACTTGCCCACTTCTCCAGCAGAGTCCACTTGCCAAGTAAAATAGGGCCAACTTTAAAAGCCTAAATTTATCAAGTCTCCCCTGCACTGCGTGGCTCTATATGCATGTGTACAAGTCCAGCCCCAACAATGAAACCGCAGTCACATGCATACAGTCACCAATTATTTTAAAATACTAGAGAGGGTTACGATCATCGCAACTAATAAGCCATTTGCGAGTTACATTTGAATAATGTCTGGTACAATGACTTGTTTAGTCACAAGTTACCGCTTAAATTTGAATTCCTCAGACTATCGAGACAGTTGCTATGTCACATGATTAGGGGCAAGCTTTTGCTTAGTTACGTAAGAGACGGTGAACACCCATACACAATTCTGAATGGATGTGTATGACACAATGGTACCAGGGTTTGCTCATCTGGAGGTTGCTATACAAAAGCTTGCCCCGAACCATGTGACATAGCAACTGTCTCGATAGTCTGAGGAATTCAAATTTAAGCGGTAACTTGTGACTAAACTAGTCATTGTACCAGACATTATTCAAATTTAACTCGCAAATGGCTTATTCTGATACAGTGTTTTGGGTTTCTTTTTTTGCAATTGTTTCTTCAATAAAATTTTTTTTGCAGTATTTCATGTAACTTTTATTGCGTAGTTGCATCAACAAATGACAAAAATGAAAATAATAAACAATAAATAAATAAATAAAATAACCCAAAAAAGCGTCACAGTAAAATCTCATACCTTATATTATATTTAAAAAAAGATTAAAAAGTTACGTTGCTGGTAGTGTCAGGCGTTCACGCGCTGGAGAGGTTTAGATAGCGCACACTACGCCCCTCTTCTGCAGCAACGATTAGTTCCCTTATTTTGTGGCAAATTGACCCAGCAGCATATCCTCCCCTGTCTCCCCTGCCTAGCCACTAGGGCCCTGACCACTTTAGGGGAGGAAGCAAGGCAGATCCCAATCACACTGTTGCCACAGACAGCAAAAGGCCTTGAACCTATATTAGTGCAGACGGCATTCGAACCCGGATCGCGTGGTCCAAGTGTTGAGACAGTCCCAGCACCTTATCCCACTGCGCTAGTAAGGTGTTGGTACTTTTACCCGTGAGTTTACAATGTATAGCCATACGAGTGCACCCAACCAGACTGGGAGAAAACAACAGACGGCAACATGTATCTATACTGAATGGAGACTCAAAAATTTACAAAATGAAAAAGGAAGAAGAAATATATAAGCAAATCAATGAAATAAACAATTCAATAAATGAAGCAAACCAAAAACAAAAAAGATTAATCTTAAAAGTTGAGACCCCCCCCCCAAAAAAAATAAATAAATAAAATAAAAAATAATAAATAAAAAAAACACCCAATAAACGGTATAATTATTTTGAATTAGAACGTTTTGGGGGTCATGCTATTAATAGATTGCGTAAATATAAGAATCTATCACAACCTGGGGGTTCTGTGCTTCAACTTTTGAGGAGACTTGATCAATTTAGGCGTTAAAGTTGGCCCTATTTGACCGGGGAAGTGGAGAAGTGCTTCACGAAAACTGGCAGCAAGTCGGTTTAGGGAAAATTTCATTTTCTGGTGTGTTTTTTTCTGGGGTCGCTAGAAAAAATTCCAAACGGCTGACCTGCCAAAAATTGAAAAGAATTCTGAAGTTAATAGTTGTCCGGAGACTTACACGATTTTTAGCATTGGTTCCTATGGGAGTTTATTTAGTGGGGAGTCCAAGGCCCGTCTAGTTTGTTTCCTTCCAAGTGAAAACACCTCAACGCCGGTGAAGGTTTCCCTACGTCCGGGCATCAATCTTGAAAAATTTCCCTACCCAAAAAATTAATAAATAAAAATTCTATATTAATTGCAACGGAAAAGAAAATTAAATGCTACGCGGCAATTAAACCAACAAATTATGTTGCATTATTCTGATTTGTGTTTTTCGTACAGATGAAAAAAATAAAAAATACGGCTTGGGTAAACAATGTAAAAATTACGGGGTGACATGTCATGCTTATAAAGCGCCGCGAGTCCGGTTTCACGGACTGACCGGCTGATATCTAGTTCCCATCATGGTGTGGCGACCGAGTCACAGCATTTCCTTTCCTGTCTTGAGCACCCAACTAAATGCACTCCCACTTGCCCACTTCTCCAGCAGAGTCCACTTGCCAAGTAAAATAGGGCCAACTTTAAAAGCCTAAATTTATCAAGTCTCCCCTGCACTGCGTGGCTCTATATGCATGTGTACAAGTCCAGCCCCAACAATGAAACCGCAGTCACATGCATACAGTCACCAATTATTTTAAAATACTAGAGAGGGTTACGATCATCGCAACTAATAAGCCATTTGCGAGTTACATTTGAATAATGTCTGGTACAATGACTTGTTTAGTCACAAGTTACCGCTTAAATTTGAATTCCTCAGACTATCGAGACAGTTGCTATGTCACATGATTAGGGGCAAGCTTTTGCTTAGTTACGTAAGAGACGGTGAACACCCATACACAATTCTGAATGGATGTGTATGACACAATGGTACCAGGGTTTGCTCATCTGGAGGTTGCTATACAAAAGCTTGCCCCGAACCATGTGACATAGCAACTGTCTCGATAGTCTGAGGAATTCAAATTTAAGCGGTAACTTGTGACTAAACTAGTCATTGTACCAGACATTATTCAAATTTAACTCGCAAATGGCTTATTCTGATACAGTGTTTTGGGTTTCTTTTTTTGCAATTGTTTCTTCAATAAAATGTTTTTTGCAGTATTTCATGTAACTTTTATTGCGTAGTTGCATCAACAAATGACAAAAATGAAAATAATAAACAATAAATAAATAAATAAAATAACCAAAAAAAGCGTCACAGTAAAATCTCATACCTTATATTATATTTAAAAAAAGATTAAAAAGTTACGTTGCTGGTAGTGTCAGGCGTTCACGCGCTGGAGAGGTTTAGATAGCGCACACTACGCCCCTCTTCTGCAGCAACGATTAGTTCCCTTATTTTGTGGCAAATTGACCCAGCAGCATATCCTCCCCTGTCTCCCCTGCCTAGCCACTAGGGCCCTGACCACTTTAGGGGAGGAAGCAAGGCAGATCCCAATCACACTGTTGCCACAGACAGCAAAAGGCCTTGAACCTATATTAGTGCAGACGGCATTCGAACCCGGATCGCGTGGTCCAAGTGTTGAGACAGTCCCAGCACCTTATCCCACTGCGCTAGTAAGGTGTTGGTACTTTTACCCGTGAGTTTACAATGTATAGCCATACGAGTGCACCCAACCAGACTGGGAGAAAACAACAGACGGCAACATGTATCTATACTGAATGGAGACTCAAAAATTAACAAAATGAAAAAGGAAGAAGAAATATATAAGCAAATCAATGAAATAAACAATTCAATAAATGAAGCAAACCAAAAACAAAAAAGATTAATCTTAAAAGTTGAGACCCCCCCCCCCCCCAAAAAAAATAAATAAATAAAATAAAAAATAATAAATAAAAAAAACACCCAATAAACGGTATAATTATTTTGAATTAGAACGTTTTGGGGTCATGCTATTAATAGATTGCGTAAATATAAGAATCTATCACAACCTGGGGGTTCTGTGTTTCAACTTTTGAGGAGACTTGATCAATTTAGGCGTTAAAGTTGGCCCTATTTGACCGGGGAAGTGGAGAAGTGCTTCACGAAAACTGGCAGCAAGTCGGTTTAGGGAAAATTTCATTTTCTGGTGTGTTTTTTTCTGGGGTCGCTAGAAAAAATTCCAAACGGCTGACCTGCCAAAAATTGAAAAGAATTCTGAAGTTAATAGTTGTCCGGAGACTTACACGATTTTTAGCATTGGTTCCTATGGGAGTTTATTTAGTGGGGAGTCCAAGGCCCGTCTAGTTTGTTTCCTTCCAAGTGAAAACACCTCAACGCCGGTGAAGGTTTCCCTACGTCCGGGCATCAATCTTGAAAAATTTCCCTACCCAAAAAATTAATAAATAAAAATTATATATTAATTGCAACGGAAAAGAAAATTAAATGCTACGCGGCAATTAAACCAACAAATTATGTTGCATTATTCTGATTTGTGTTTTTCGTACAGATGAAAAAAATAAAAAATACGGCTTGGGTAAACAATGTAAAAATTACGGGGTGACATGTCATGCTTATAAAGCGCCGCGAGTCCGGTTTCACGGACTGACCGGCTGATATCTAGTTCCCATCATGGTGTGGCGACCGAGTCACAGCATTTCCTTTCCTGTCTTGAGCACCCAACTAAATGCACTCCCACTTGCCCACTTCTCCAGCAGAGTCCACTTGCCAAGTAAAATAGGGCCAACTTTAAAAGCCTAAATTTATCAAGTCTCCCCTGCACTGCGTGGCTCTATATGCATGTGTACAAGTCCAGCCCCAACAATGAAACCGCAGTCACATGCATACAGTCACCAATTATTTTAAAATACTAGAGAGGGTTACGATCATCGCAACTAATAAGCCATTTGCGAGTTACATTTGAATAATGTCTGGTACAATGACTTGTTTAGTCACAAGTTACCGCTTAAATTTGAATTCCTCAGACTATCGAGACAGTTGCTATGTCACATGATTAGGGGCAAGCTTTTGCTTAGTTACGTAAGAGACGGTGAACACCCATACACAATTCTGAATGGATGTGTATGACACAATGGTACCAGGGTTTGCTCATCTGGAGGTTGCTATACAAAAGCTTGCCCCGAACCATGTGACATAGCAACTGTCTCGATAGTCTGAGGAATTCAAATTTAAGCGGTAACTTGTGACTAAACTAGTCATTGTACCAGACATTATTCAAATTTAACTCGCAAATGGCTTATTCTGATACAGTGTTTTGGGTTTCTTTTTTTGCAATTGTTTCTTCAATAAAATGTTTTTTGCAGTATTTCATGTAACTTTTATTGCGTAGTTGCATCAACAAATGACAAAAATGAAAATAATAAACAATAAATAAATAAATAAAATAACCAAAAAAAGCGTCACAGTAAAATCTCATACCTTATATTATATTTAAAAAAAGATTAAAAAGTTACGTTGCTGGTAGTGTCAGGCGTTCACGCGCTGGAGAGGTTTAGATAGCGCACACTACGCCCCTCTTCTGCAGCAACGATTAGTTCCCTTATTTTGTGGCAAATTGACCCAGCAGCATATCCTCCCCTGTCTCCCCTGCCTAGCCACTAGGGCCCTGACCACTTTAGGGGAGGAAGCAAGGCAGATCCCAATCACACTGTTGCCACAGACAGCAAAAGGCCTTGAACCTATATTAGTGCAGACGGCATTCGAACCCGGATCGCGTGGTCCAAGTGTTGAGACAGTCCCAGCACCTTATCCCACTGCGCTAGTAAGGTGTTGGTACTTTTACCCGTGAGTTTACAATGTATAGCCATACGAGTGCACCTAACCAGACTGGGAGAAAACAACAGACGGCAACATGTATCTATACTGAATGGAGACTCAAAAATTAACAAAATGAAAAAGGAAGAAGAAATATATAAGCAAATCAATGAAATAAACAATTCAATAAATGAAGCAAACCAAAAACAAAAAAGATTAATCTTAAAAGTTGAGACCCCCCCCCCCCAAAAAAATAAATAAATAAAATAAAAAATAATAAAAAAAAAAAAAAACAATAAACGGTATAATTATTTTGAATTAGAACGTTTTGGGGGTCATGCTATTAATAGATTGCGTAAATATAAGAATCTATCACAACCTGGGGGTTCTGTGTTTCAACTTTTGAGGAGACTTGATCAATTTAGGCGTTAAAGTTGGCCCTATTTGACCGGGGAAGTGGAGAAGTGCTTCACGAAAACTGGCAGCAAGTCGGTTTAGGGAAAATTTCATTTTCTGGTGTGTTTTTTTCTGGGGTCGCTAGAAAAAATTCCAAACGGCTGACCTGCCAAAAATTGAAAAGAATTCTGAAGTTAATAGTTGTCCGGAGACTTACACGATTTTTAGCATTGGTTCCTATGGGAGTTTATTTAGTGGGGAGTCCAAGGCCCTTCTAGTTTGTTTCCTTCCAAGTGAAAACACCTCAACGCCGGTGAAGGTTTCCCTACGTCCGGGCATCAATCTTGAAAAATTTCCCTACCCAAAAAATTTATAAATAAAAATTATATATTAATTGCAACGGAAAAGAAAATTAAATGCTACGCGGCAATTAAACCAACAAATTATGTTGCATTATTCTGATTTGTGTTTTTCGTACAGATGAAAAAAATAAAAAATACGGCTTGGGTAAACAATGTAAAAATTACGGGGTGACATGTCATGCTTATAAAGCGCCGCGAGTCCGGTTTCACGGACTGACCGGCTGATATCTAGTTCCCATCATGGTGTGGCGACCGAGTCACAGCATTTCCTTTCCTGTCTTGAGCACCCAACTAAATGCACTCCCACTTGCCCACTTCTCCAGCAGAGTCCACTTGCCAAGTAAAATAGGGCCAACTTTAAAAGCCTAAATTTATCAAGTCTCCCCTGCACTGCGTGGCTCTATATGCATGTGTACAAGTCCAGCCCCAACAATGAAACCGCAGTCACATGCATACAGTCACCAATTATTTTAAAATACTAGAGAGGGTTACGATCATCGCAACTAATAAGCCATTTGCGAGTTACATTTGAATAATGTCTGGTACAATGACTTGTTTAGTCACAAGTTACCGCTTAAATTTGAATTCCTCAGACTATCGAGACAGTTGCTATGTCACATGATTAGGGGCAAGCTTTTGCTTAGTTACGTAAGAGACGGTGAACACCCATACACAATTCTGAATGGATGTGTATGACACAATGGTACCAGGGTTTGCTCATCTGGAGGTTGCTATACAAAAGCTTGCCCCGAACCATGTGACATAGCAACTGTCTCGATAGTCTGAGGAATTCAAATTTAAGCGGTAACTTGTGACTAAACTAGTCATTGTACCAGACATTATTCAAATTTAACTCGCAAATGGCTTATTCTGATACAGTGTTTTGGGTTTCTTTTTTTGCAATTGTTTCTTCAATAAAATGTTTTTTGCAGTATTTCATGTAACTTTTATTGCGTAGTTGCATCAACAAATGACAAAAATGAAAATAATAAACAATAAATAAATAAATAAAATAACCAAAAAAAGCGTCACAGTAAAATCTCATACCTTATATTATATTTAAAAAAAGATTAAAAAGTTACGTTGCTGGTAGTGTCAGGCGTTCACGCGCTGGAGAGGTTTAGATAGCGCACACTATATACGCCCCTCTTCTGCAGCAACGATTAGTTCCCTTATTTTGTGGCAAATTGACCCAGCAGCATATCCTCCCCTGTCTCCCCTGCCTAGCCACTAGGGCCCTGACCACTTTAGGGGAGGAAGCAAGGCAGATCCCAATCACACTGTTGCCACAGACAGCAAAATGCCTTGAACCTATATTAGTGCAGACGGCATTCGAACCCGGATCGCGTGGTCCAAGTGTTGAGACAGTCCCAGCACCTTATCCCACTGCGCTAGTAAGGTGTTGGTACTTTTACCCGTGAGTTTACAATGTATAGCCATACGAGTGCACCCAACCAGACTGGGAGAAAACAACAGACGGCAACATGTATCTATACTGAATGGAGACTCAAAAATTAACAAAATGAAAAAGGAAGAAGAAATATATAAGCAAATCAATGAAATAAACAATTCAATAAATGAAGCAAACCAAAAACAAAAAAGATTAATCTTAAAAGTTGAGACCCCCCCCCCCAAAAAAAAATAAAAAATAAAATAAAAAATAATAAATTAAAAAAACACCCAATAAACGGTATAATTATTTTGAATTAGAACGTTTTGGGGGTCATGCTATTAATAGATTGCGTAAATATAAGAATCTATCACAACCTGGGGGTTCTGTGCTTCAACTTTTGAGGAGACTTGATCAATTTAGGCGTTAAAGTTGGCCCTATTTGACCGGGGAAGTGGAGAAGTGCTTCACGAAAACTGGCAGCAAGTCGGTTTAGGGAAAATTTCATTTTCTGGTGTTTTTTTTTCTGAGGTCGCTAGAAAAAATTCCAAACGGCTGACCTGCCAAAAATTGAAAAGAATTCTGAAGTTAATAGTTGTCCGGAGACTTACACGATTTTTAGCATTGGTTCCTATGGGAGTTTATTTAGTGGGGAGTCCAAGGCCCGTCTAGTTTGTTTCCTTCCAAGTGAAAACACCTCAACGCCGGTGAAGGTTTCCCTACGTCCGGGCATCAATCTTGAAAAATTTCCCTACCCAAAAAATTAATAAATAAAAATTATATATTAATTGCAACGGAAAAGAAAATTAAATGCTACGCGGCAATTAAACCAACAAATTATGTTGCATTATTCTGATTTGTGTTTTTCGTACAGATGAAAAAAATAAAAAATACGGCTTGGGTAAACAATGTAAAAATTACGGGGTGACATGTCATGCTTATAAAGCGCCGCGAGTCCGGTTTCACGGACTGACCGGCTGATATCTAGTTCCCATCATGGGTGTGGCGACCGAGTCACAGCATTTCCTTTCCTGTCTTGAGCACCCAACTAAATGCACTCCCACTTGCCCACTTCTCCAGCAGAGTCCACTTGCCAAGTAAAATAGGGCCAACTTTAAAAGCCTAAATTTATCAAGTCTCCCCTGCACTGCGTGGCTCTATATGCATGTGTACAAGTCCAGCCCCAACAATGAAACCGCAGTCACATGCATACAGTCACCAATTATTTTAAAATACTAGAGAGGGTTACGATCATCGCAACTAATAAGCCATTTGCGAGTTACATTTGAATAATGTCTGGTACAATGACTTGTTTAGTCACAAGTTACCGCTTAAATTTGAATTCCTCAGACTATCGAGACAGTTGCTATGTCACATGATTAGGGGCAAGCTTTTGCTTAGTTACGTAAGAGACGGTGAACACCCATACACAATTCTGAATGGATGTGTATGACACAATGGTACCAGGGTTTGCTCATCTGGAGGTTGCTATACAAAAGCTTGCCCCGAACCATGTGACATAGCAACTGTCTCGATAGTCTGAGGAATTCAAATTTAAGCGGTAACTTGTGACTAAACTAGTCATTGTACCAGACATTATTCAAATTTAACTCGCAAATGGCTTATTCTGATACAGTGTTTTGGGTTTCTTTTTTTGCAATTGTTTCTTCAATAAAATGTTTTTTGCAGTATTTCATGTAACTTTTATTGCGTAGTTGCATCAACAAATGACAAAAATGAAAATAATAAACAATAAATAAATAAATAAAATAACCAAAAAAAGCGTCACAGTAAAATCTCATACCTTATATTATATTTTAAAAAAGATTAAAAAGTTACGTTGCTGGTAGTGTCAGGCGTTCACGCGCTGGAGAGGTTTAGATAGCGCACACTACGCCCCTCTTCTGCAGCAACGATTAGTTCCCTTATTTTGTGGCAAATTGACCCAGCAGCATATCCTCCCCTGTCTCCCCTGCCTAGCCACTAGGGCCCTGACCACTTTAGGGGAGGAAGCAAGGCAGATCCCAATCACACTGTTGCCACAGACAGCAAAAGGCCTTGAACCTATATTAGTGCAGACGGCATTCGAACCCGGATCGCGTGGTCCAAGTGTTGAGACAGTCCCAGCACCTTATCCCACTGCGCTAGTAAGGTGTTGGTACTTTTACCCGTGAGTTTACAATGTATAGCCATACGAGTGCACCCAACCAGACTGGGAGAAAACAACAGACGGCAACATGTATCTATACTGAATGGAGACTCAAAAATTAACAAAATGAAAAAGGAAGAAGAAATATATAAGCAAATCAATGAAATAAACAATTCAATAAATGAAGCAAACCAAAAACAAAAAAGATTAATCTTAAAAGTTGAGACCCCCCCCCCCAAAAAAAAATATAAATAAATAAAATAAAAAATAATAAATAAAAAAAACACCCAATAAACGGTATAATTATTTTGAATTAGAACGTTTTGGGGGTCATGCTATTAATAGATTGCGTAAATATAAGAATCTATCACAACCTGGGGGTTCTGTGCTTCAACTTTTGAGGAGACTTGATCAATTTAGGCGTTAAAGTTGGCCCTATTTGACCGGGGAAGTGGAGAAGTGCTTCACGAAAACTGGCAGCAAGTCGGTTTAGGGAAAATTTCATTTTCTGGTGTGTTTTTTTCTGGGGTCGCTAGAAAAAATTCAAAACGGCTGACCTGCCAAAAATTGAAAAGAATTCTGAAGTTAATAGTTGTCCGGAGACTTACACGATTTTTAGCATTGGTTCCTATGGGAGTTTATTTAGTGGGGAGTCCAAGGCCCGTCTAGTTTGTTTCCTTCCAAGTGAAAACACCTCAACGCCGGTGAAGGTTTCCCTACGTCCGGGCATCAATCTTGAAAAATTTCCCTACCCAAAAAATTAATAAATAAAAATTATATATTAATTGCAACGGAAAAGAAAATTAAATGCTACGCGGCAATTAAACCAACAAATTATGTTGCATTATTCTGATTTGTGTTTTTCGTACAGATGAAAAAAATAAAAAATACGGCTTGGGTAAACAATGTAAAAATTACGGGGTGACATGTCATGCTTATAAAGCGCCGCGAGTCCGGTTTCACGGACTGACCGGCTGATATCTAGTTCCCATCATGGTGTGGCGACCGAGTCACAGCATTTCCTTTCCTGTCTTGAGCACCCAACTAAATGCACTCCCACTTGCCCACTTCTCCAGCAGAGTCCACTTGCCAAGTAAAATAGGGCCAACTTTAAAAGCCTAAATTTATCAAGTCTCCCCTGCACTGCGTGGCTCTATATGCATGTGTACAAGTCCAGCCCCAACAATGAAACCGCAGTCACATGCATACAGTCACCAATTATTTTAAAATACTAGAGAGGGTTACGATCATCGCAACTAATAAGCCATTTGCGAGTTACATTTGAATAATGTCTGGTACAATGACTTGTTTAGTCACAAGTTACCGCTTAAATTTGAATTCCTCAGACTATCGAGACAGTTGCTATGTCACATGATTAGGGGCAAGCTTTTGCTTAGTTACGTAAGAGACGGTGAACACCCATACACAATTCTGAATGGATGTGTATGACACAATGGTACCAGGGTTTGCTCATCTGGAGGTTGCTATACAAAAGCTTGCCCCGAACCATGTGACATAGCAACTGTCTCGATAGTCTGAGGAATTCAAATTTAAGCGGTAACTTGTGACTAAACTAGTCATTGTACCAGACATTATTCAAATTTAACTCGCAAATGGCTTATTCTGATACAGTGTTTTGGGTTTCTTTTTTTGCAATTGTTTCTTCAATAAAATGTTTTTTGCAGTATTTCATGTAACTTTTATTGCGTAGTTGCATCAACAAATGACAAAAATGAAAATAATAAACAATAAATAAATAAATAAAATAACCAAAAAAAGCGTCACAGTAAAATCTCATACCTTATATTATATTTAAAAAAAGATTAAAAAGTTACGTTGCTGGTAGTGTCAGGCGTTCACGCGCTGGAGAGGTTTAGATAGCGCACACTACGCCCCTCTTCTGCAGCAACGATTAGTTCCCTTATTTTGTGGCAAATTGACCCAGCAGCATATCCTCCCCTGTCTCCCCTGCCTAGCCACTAGGGCCCTGACCACTTTAGGGGAGGAAGCAAGGCAGATCCCAATCACACTGTTGCCACAGACAGCAAAAGGCCTTGAACCTATATTAGTGCAGACGGCATTCGAACCCGGATCGCGTGGTCCAAGTGTTGAGACAGTCCCAGCACCTTATCCCACTGCGCTAGTAAGGTGTTGGTACTTTTACCCGTGAGTTTACAATGTATAGCCATACGAGTGCACCCAACCAGACTGGGAGAAAACAACAGACGGCAACATGTATCTATACTGAATGGAGACTCAAAAATTAACAAAATGAAAAAGGAAGAAGAAATATATAAGCAAATCAATGAAATAAACAATTCAATAAATGAAGCAAACCAAAAACAAAAAAGATTAATCTTAAAAGTTGAGACCCCCCCCCCCCCCAAAAAATATAAATAAATAAAATAAAAAATAATAAATAAAAAAAACACCCAATAAACGGTATAATTATTTTGAATTAGAACGTTTTGGGGGTCATGCTATTAATAGATTGCGTAAATATAAGAATCTATCACAACCTGGGGGTTCTGTGCTTCAACTTTTGAGGAGACTTGATCAATTTAGGCGTTAAAGTTGGCCCTATTTGACCGGGGAAGTGGAGAAGTGCTTCACGAAAACTGGCAGCAAGTCGGTTTAGGGAAAATTTCATTTTCTGGTGTGTTTTTTTCTGGGGTCGCTAGAAAAAATTCCAAACGGCTGACCTGCCAAAAATTGAAAAGAATTCTGAAGTTAATAGTTGTCCGGAGACTTACACGATTTTTAGCATTGGTTCCTATGGGAGTTTATTTAGTGGGGAGTCCAAGGCCCGTCTAGTTTGTTTCCTTCCAAGTGAAAACACCTCAACGCCGGTGAAGGTTTCCCTACGTCCGGGCATCAATCTTGAAAAATTTCCCTACCCAAAAAATTAATAAATAAAAATTATATATTAATTGCAACGGAAAAGAAAATTAAATGCTACGCGGCAATTAAACCAACAAATTATGTTGCATTATTCTGGTTTGTGTTTTTCGTACAGATGAAAAAAATAAAAAATACGGCTTGGGTAAACAATGTAAAAATTACGGGGTGACATGTCATGCTTATAAAGCGCCGCGAGTCCGGTTTCACGGACTGACCGGCTGATATCTAGTTCCCATCATGGTGTGGCGACCGAGTCACAGCATTTCCTTTCCTGTCTTGAGCACCCAACTAAATGCACTCCCACTTGCCCACTTCTCCAGCAGAGTCCACTTGCCAAGTAAAATAGGGCCAACTTTAAAAGCCTAAATTTATCAAGTCTCCCCTGCACTGCGTGGCTCTATATGCATGTGTACAAGTCCAGCCCCAACAATGAAACCGCTGTCACATGCATACAGTCACCAATTATTTTAAAATACTAGAGAGGGTTACGATCATCGCAACTAATAAGCCATTTGCGAGTTACATTTGAATAATATCTGGTACAATGACTTGTTTAGTCACAAGTTACCGCTTAAATTTGAATTCCTCAGACTATCGAGACAGTTGCTATGTCACATGATTAGGGGCAAGCTTTTGCTTAGTTACGTAAGAGACGGTGAACACCCATACACAATTCTGAATGGATGTGTATGACACAATGGTACCAGGGTTTGCTCATCTGGAGGTTGCTATACAAAGGCTTGCCCCGAACCATGTGACATAGCAACTGTCTCGATAGTCTGAGGAATTCAAATTTAAGCGGTAACTTGTGACTAAACTAGTCATTGTACCAGACATTATTCAAATTTAACTCGCAAATGGCTTATTCTGATACAGTGTTTTGGGTTTCTTTTTTTGCAATTGTTTCTTCAATAAAATGTTTTTTGCAGTATTTCATGTAACTTTTATTGCGTAGTTGCATCAACAAATGACAAAAATGAAAATAATAAACAATAAATAAATAAATAAAATAACCAAAAAAAGCGTCACAGTAAAATCTCATACCTTATATTATATTTAAAAAAAGATTAAAAAGTTACGTTGCTGGTAGTGTCAGGCGTTCACGCGCTGGAGAGGTTTAGATAGCGCACACTACGCCCCTCTTCTGCAGCAACGATTAGTTCCCTTATTTTGTGGCAAATTGACCCAGCAGCATATCCTCCCCTGTCTCCCCTGCCTAGCCACTAGGGCCCTGACCACTTTAGGGGAGGAAGCAAGGCAGATCCCAATCACACTGTTGCCACAGACAGCAAAAGGCCTTGAACCTATATTAGTGCAGACGGCATTCGAACCCGGATCGCGTGGTCCAAGTGTTGAGACAGTCCCAGCACCTTATCCCACTGCGCTAGTAAGGTGTTGGTACTTTTACCCGTGAGTTTACAATGTATAGCCATACGAGTGCACCCAACCAGACTGGGAGAAAACAACAGACGGCAACATGTATCTATACTGAATGGAGACTCAAAAATTAACAAAATGAAAAAGGAAGAAGAAATATATAAGCAAATCAATGAAATAAACAATTCAATAAATGAAGCAAACCAAAAACAAAAAAGATTAATCTTAAAAGTTGAGACCCCCCCCCCCAAAAAAAATAAATAAATAAAATAAAAAATAATAAATTAAAAAAACACCCAATAAACGGTATAATTATTTTGAATTAGAACGTTTTGGGGGTCATGCTATTAATAGATTGCGTAAATATAAGAATCTATCACAACCTGGGGGTTCTGTGCTTCAACTTTTGAGGAGACTTGATCAATTTAGGCGTTAAAGTTGGCCCTATTTGACCGGGGAAGTGGAGAAGTGCTTCACGAAAACTGGCAGCAAGTCGGTTTAGGGAAAATTTCATTTTCTGGTGTGTTTTTTTCTGGGGTCGCTAGAAAAAATTCCAAACGGCTGACCTGCCAAAAATTGAAAAGAATTCTGAAGTTAATAGTTGTCCGGAGACTTACACGATTTTTAGCATTGGTTCCTATGGGAGTTTATTTAGTGGGGAGTCCAAGGCCCGTCTAGTTTGTTTCCTTCCAAGTGAAAACACCTCAACGCCGGTGAAGGTTTCCCTACGTCCGGGCATCAATCTTGAAAAATTTCCCTACCCAAAAAATTAATAAATAAAAATTATATATTAATTGCAACGGAAAAGAAAATTAAATGCTACGCGGCAATTAAACCAACAAATTATGTTGCATTATTCTGATTTGTGTTTTTCGTACAGATGAAAAAAATAAAAAATACGGCTTGGGTAAACAATGTAAACATTACGGGGTGACATGTCATGCTTATAAAGCGCCGCGAGTCCGGTTTCACGGACTGACCGGCTGATATCTAGTTCCCATCATGGTGTGGCGACCGAGTCACAGCATTTCCTTTCCTGTCTTGAGCACCCAACTAAATGCACTCCCACTTGCCCACTTCTCCAGCAGAGTCCACTTGCCAAGTAAAATAGGGCCAACTTTAAAAGCCTAAATTTATCAAGTCTCCCCTGCACTGCGTGGCTCTATATGCATGTGTACAAGTCCAGCCCCAACAATGAAACCGCAGTCACATGCATACAGTCACCAATTATTTTAAAATACTAGAGAGGGTTACGATCATCGCAACTAATAAGCCATTTGCGAGTTACATTTGAATAATGTCTGGTACAATGACTTGTTTAGTCACAAGTTACCGCTTAAATTTGAATTCCTCAGACTATCGAGACAGTTGCTATGTCACATGATTAGGGGCAAGCTTTTGCTTAGTTACGTAAGAGACGGTGAACACCCATACACAATTCTGAATGGATGTGTATGACACAATGGTACCAGGGTTTGCTCATCTGGAGGTTGCTATACAAAAGCTTGCCCCGAACCATGTGACATAGCAACTGTCTCGATAGTCTGAGGAATTCAAATTTAAGCGGTAACTTGTGACTAAACTAGTCATTGTACCAGACATTATTCAAATTTAACTCGCAAATGGCTTATTCTGATACAGTGTTTTGGGTTTCTTTTTTTGCAATTGTTTCTTCAATAAAATGTTTTTTGCAGTATTTCATGTAACTTTTATTGCGTAGTTGCATCAACAAATGACAAAAATGAAAATAATAAACAATAAATAAATAAATAAAATAACAAAAAAAGCGTCACAGTAAAATCTCATACCTTATATTATATTTAAAAAAAGATTAAAAAGTTACGTTGCTGGTAGTGTCAGGCGTTCACGCGCTGGAGAGGTTTAGATAGCGCACACTACGCCCCTCTTCTGCAGCAACGATTAGTTCCCTTATTTTGTGGCAAATTGACCCAGCAGCATATCCTCCCCTGTCTCCCCTGCCTAGCCACTAGGGCCCTGACCACTTTAGGGGAGGAAGCAAGGCAGATCCCAATCACACTGTTGCCACAGACAGCAAAAGGCCTTGAACCTATATTAGTGCAGACGGCATTCGAACCCGGATCGCGTGGTCCAAGTGTTGAGACAGTCCCAGCACCTTATCCCACTGCGCTAGTAAGGTGTTGGTACTTTTACCCGTGAGTTTACAATGTATAGCCATACGAGTGCACCCAACCAGACTGGGAGAAAACAACAGACGGCAACATGTATCTATACTGAATGGAGACTCAAAAATTAACAAAATGAAAAAGGAAGAAGAAATATATAAGCAAATCAATGAAATAAACAATTCAATAAATGAAGCAAACCAAAAACAAAAAAGATTAATCTTAAAAGTTGAGACCCCCCCCCCAAAAAAAAAAAAAAAAATAAAATAAAAAATAATAAATAAAAAAAACACCCAATAAACGGTATAATTATTTTGAATTAGAACGTTTTGGGGGTCATGCTATTAATAGATTGCGTAAATATAAGAATCTATCACAACCTGGGGGTTCTGTGCTTCAACTTTTGAGGAGACTTGATCAATTTAGGCGTTAAAGTTGGCCCTATTTGACCGGGGAAGTGGAGAAGTGCTTCACGAAAACTGGCAGCAAGTCGGTTTAGGGAAAATTTCATTTTCTGGTGTGTTTTTTTCTGGGGTCGCTAGAAAAAATTCCAAACGGCTGACCTGCCAAAAATTGAAAAGAATTCTGAAGTTAATAGTTGTCCGGAGACTTACACGATTTTTAGCATTGGTTCCTATGGGAGTTTATTTAGTGGGGAGTCCAAGGCCCGTCTAGTTTGTTTCCTTCCAAGTGAAAACACCTCAACGCCGGTGAAGGTTTCCCTACGTCCGGGCATCAATCTTGAAAAATTTCCCTACCCAAAAAATTAATAAATAAAAATTATATATTAATTGCAACGGAAAAGAAAATTAAATGCTACGCGGCAATTAAACCAACAAATTATGTTGCATTATTCTGATTTGTGTTTTTCGTACAGATGAAAAAAATAAAAAATACGGCTTGGGTAAACAATGTAAACATTACGGGGTGACATGTCATGCTTATAAAGCGCCGCGAGTCCGGTTTCACGGACTGACCGGCTGATATCTAGTTCCCATCATGGTGTGGCGACCGAGTCACAGCATTTCCTTTCCTGTCTTGAGCACCCAACTAAATGCACTCCCACTTGCCCACTTCTCCAGCAGAGTCCACTTGCCAAGTAAAATAGGGCCAACTTTAAAAGCCTAAATTTATCAAGTCTCCCCTGCACTGCGTGGCTCTATATGCATGTGTACAAGTCCAGCCCCAACAATGAAACCGCAGTCACATGCATACAGTCACCAATTATTTTAAAATACTAGAGAGGGTTACGATCATCGCAACTAATAAGCCATTTGCGAGTTACATTTGAATAATGTCTGGTACAATGACTTGTTTAGTCACAAGTTACCGCTTAAATTTGAATTCCTCAGACTATCGAGACAGTTGCTATGTCACATGATTAGGGGCAAGCTTTTGCTTAGTTACGTAAGAGACGGTGAACACCCATACACAATTCTGAATGGATGTGTATGACACAATGGTACCAGGGTTTGCTCATCTGGAGGTTGCTATACAAAAGCTTGCCCCGAACCATGTGACATAGCAACTGTCTCGATAGTCTGAGGAATTCAAATTTAAGCGGTAACTTGTGACTAAACTAGTCATTGTGTTAGACATTATTCAAATTTAACTCGCAAATGGCTTATTCTGATACAGTGTTTTGGGTTTCTTTTTTTGCAATTGTTTCTTCAATAAAATGTTTTTTGCAGTATTTCATGTAACTTTTATTGCGTAGTTGCATCAACAAATGACAAAAATGAAAATAATAAACAATAAATAAATAAATAAAATAACCAAAAAAAGCGTCACAGTAAAATCTCATACCTTATATTATATTTAAAAAAAGATTAAAAAGTTACGTTGCTGGTAGTGTCAGGCGTTCACGCGCTGGAGAGGTTTAGATAGCGCACACTACGCCCCTCTTCTGCAGCAACGATTAGTTCCCTTATTTTGTGGCAAATTGACCCAGCAGCATATCCTCCCCTGTCTCCCCTGCCTAGCCACTAGGGCCCTGACCACTTTAGGGGAGGAAGCAAGGCAGATCCCAATCACACTGTTGCCACAGACAGCAAAAGGCCTTGAACCTATATTAGTGCAGACGGCATTCGAACCCGGATCGCGTGGTCCAAGTGTTGAGACAGTCCCAGCACCTTATCCCACTGCGCTAGTAAGGTGTTGGTACTTTTACCCGTGAGTTTACAATGTATAGCCATACGAGTGCACCCAACCAGACTGGGAGAAAACAACAGACGGCAACATGTATCTATACTGAATGGAGACTCAAAAATTAACAAAATGAAAAAGGAAGAAGAAATATATAAGCAAATCAATGAAATAAACAATTCAATAAATGAAGCAAACCAAAAACAAAAAAGATTAATCTTAAAAGTTGAGACCCCCCCCCCAAAAAAAAAATAAATAAAAAAAAAAATAATAAATAAAAAAAACACCCAATAAACGGTATAATTATTTTGAATTAGAACGTTTTGGGGGTCATGCTATTAATAGATTGCGTAAATATAAGAATCTATCACAACCTGGGGGTTCTGTGCTTCAACTTTTGAGGAGACTTGATCAATTTAGGCGTTAAAGTTGGCCCTATTTGACCGGGGAAGTGGAGAAGTGCTTCACGAAAACTGGCAGCAAGTCGGTTTAGGGAAAATTTCATTTTCTGGTGTGTTTTTTTCTGGGGTCGCTAGAAAAAATTCCAAACGGCTGACCTGCCAAAAATTGAAAAGAATTCTGAAGTTAATAGTTGTCCGGAGACTTACACGATTTTTAGCATTGGTTCCTATGGGAGTTTATTTAGTGGGGAGTCCAAGGCCCGTCTAGTTTGTTTCCTTCCAAGTGAAAACACCTCAACGCCGGTGAAGGTTTCCCTACGTCCGGGCATCAATCTTGAAAAATTTCCCTACCCAAAAAATTAATAAATAAAAATTATATATTAATTGCAACGGAAAAGAAAATTAAATGCTACGCGGCAATTAAACCAACAAATTATGTTGCATTATTCTGATTTGTGTTTTTCGTACAGATGAAAAAAATAAAAAATACGGCTTGGGTAAACAATGTAAAAATTACGGGGTGACATGTCATGCTTATAAAGCGCCGCGAGTCCGGTTTCACGGACTGACCGGCTGATATCTAGTTCCCATCATGGTGTGGCGACCGAGTCACAGCATTTCCTTTCCTGTCTTGAGCACCCAACTAAATGCACTCCCACTTGCCCACTTCTCCAGCAGAGTCCACTTGCCAAGTAAAATAGGGCCAACTTTAAAAGCCTAAATTTATCAAGTCTCCCCTGCACTGCGTGGCTCTATATGCATGTGTACAAGTCCAGCCCCAACAATGAAACCGCTGTCACATGCATACAGTCACCAATTATTTTAAAATACTAGAGAGGGTTACGATCATCGCAACTAATAAGCCATTTGCGAGTTACATTTGAATAATGTCTGGTACAATGACTTGTTTAGTCACAAGTTACCGCTTAAATTTGAATTCCTCAGACTATCGAGACAGTTGCTATGTCACATGATTAGGGGCAAGCTTTTGCTTAGTTACGTAAGAGACGGTGAACACCCATACACAATTCTGAATGGATGTGTATGACACAATGGTACCAGGGTTTGCTCATCTGGAGGTTGCTATACAAAAGCTTGCCCCGAACCATGTGACATAGCAACTGTCTCGATAGTCTGAGGAATTCAAATTTAAGCGGTAACTTGTGACTAAACTAGTCATTGTACCAGACATTATTCAAATTTAACTCGCAAATGGCTTATTCTGATACAGTGTTTTGGGTTTCTTTTTTTGCAATTGTTTCTTCAATAAAATGTTTTTTGCAGTATTTCATGTAACTTTTATTGCGTAGTTGCATCAACAAATGACAAAAATGAAAATAATAAACAATAAATAAATAAATAAAATAACCAAAAAAAGCGTCACAGTAAAATCTCATACCTTATATTATATTTAAAAAAAGATTAAAAAGTTACGTTGCTGGTAGTGTCAGGCGTTCACGCGCTGGAGAGGTTTAGATAGCGCACACTACGCCCCTCTTCTGCAGCAACGATTAGTTCCCTTATTTTGTGGCAAATTGACCCAGCAGCATATCCTCCCCTGTCTCCCCTGCCTAGCCACTAGGGCCCTGACCACTTTAGGGGAGGAAGCAAGGCAGATCCCAATCACACTGTTGCCACAGACAGCAAAAGGCCTTGAACCTATATTAGTGCAGACGGCATTCGAACCCGGATCGCGTGGTCCAAGTGTTGAGACAGTCCCAGCACCTTATCCCACTGCGCTAGTAAGGTGTTGGTACTTTTACCCGTGAGTTTACAATGTATAGCCATACGAGTGCACCCAACCAGACTGGGAGAAAACAACAGACGGCAACATGTATCTATACTGAATGGAGACTCAAAAATTAACAAAATGAAAAAGGAAGAAGAAATATATAAGCAAATCAATGAAATAAACAATTCAATAAATGAAGCAAACCAAAAACAAAAAAGATTAATCTTAAAAGTTGAGACCCCCCCCCAAAAAAAAAAAAAATAAATAAAATAAAAAATAATAAATAAAAAAAACACCCAATAAACGGTATAATTATTTTGAATTAGAACGTTTTGGGGGTCATGCTATTAATAGATTGCGTAAATATAAGAATCTATCACAACCTGGGGGTTCTGTGCTTCAACTTTTGAGGAGACTTGATCAATTTAGGCGTTAAAGTTGGCCCTATTTGATCGGGGAAGTGGAGAAGTGCTTCACGAAAACTGGCAGCAAGTCGGTTTAGGGAAAATTTCATTTTCTGGTGTGTTTTTTTCTGGGGTCGCTAGAAAAAATTCCAAACGGCTGACCTGCCAAAAATTGAAAAGAATTCTGAAGTTAATAGTTGTCCGGAGACTTACACGATTTTTAGCATTGGTTCCTATGGGAGTTTATTTAGTGGGGAGTCCAAGGCCCGTCTAGTTTGTTTCCTTCCAAGTGAAAACACCTCAACGCCGGTGAAGGTTTCCCTACGTCCGGGCATCAATCTTGAAAAATGTCCCTACCCAAAAAATTAATAAATAAAAATTATATATTAATTGCAACGGAAAAGAAAATTAAATGCTACGCGGCAATTAAAGCAACAAATTATGTTGCATTATTCTGATTTGTGTTTTTCGTACAGATGAAAAAAATAAAAAATACGGCTTGGGTAAACAATGTAAAAATTACGGGGTGACATGTCATGCTTATAAAGCGCCGCGAGTCCGGTTTCACGGACTGACCGGCTGATATCTAGTTCCCATCATGGTGTGGCGACCGAGTCACAGCATTTCCTTTCCTGTCTTGAGCACCCAACTAAATGCACTCCCACTTGCCCACTTCTCCAGCAGAGTCCACTTGCCAAGTAAAATAGGGCCAACTTTAAAAGCCTAAATTTATCAAGTCTCCCCTGCACTGCGTGGCTCTATATGCATGTGTACAAGTCCAGCCCCAACAATGAAACCGCAGTCACATGCATACAGTCACCAATTATTTTAAAATACTAGAGAGGGTTACGATCATCGCAACTAATAAGCCATTTGCGAGTTACATTTGAATAATGTCTGGTACAATGACTTGTTTAGTCACAAGTTACCGCTTAAATTTGAATTCCTCAGACTATCGAGACAGTTGCTATGTCACATGATTAGGGGCAAGCTTTTGCTTAGTTACGTAAGAGACGGTGAACACCCATACACAATTCTGAATGGATGTGTATGACACAATGGTACCAGGGTTTGCTCATCTGGAGGTTGCTATACAAAAGCTTGCCCCGAACCATGTGACATAGCAACTGTCTCGATAGTCTGAGGAATTCAAATTTAAGCGGTAACTTGTGACTAAATTAGTCATTGTACCAGACATTATTCAAATTTAACTCGCAAATGGCTTATTCTGATACAGTGTTTTGGGTTTCTTTTTTTGCAATTGTTTCTTCAATAAAATGTTTTTTGCAGTATTTCATGTAACTTTTATTGCGTAGTTGCATCAACAAATGACAAAAATGTAAATAATAAACAATAAATAAATAAATAAAATAACCAAAAAAAGCGTCACAGTAAAATCTCATACCTTATATTATATTTAAAAAAAGATTAAAAAGTTACGTTGCTGGTAGTGTCAGGCGTTCACGCGCTGGAGAGGTTTAGATAGCGCACACTACGCCCCTCTTCTGCAGCAACGATTAGTTCCCTTATTTTGTGGCAAATTGACCCAGCAGCATATCCTCCCCTGTCTCCCCTGCCTAGCCACTAGGGCCCTGACCACTTTAGGGGAGGAAGCAAGGCAGATCCCAATCACACTGTTGCCACAGACAGCAAAAGGCCTTGAACCTATATTAGTGCAGACGGCATTCGAACCCGGATCGCGTGGTCCAAGTGTTGAGACAGTCCCAGCACCTTATCCCACTGCGCTAGTAAGGTGTTGGTACTTTTACCCGTGAGTTTACAATGTATAGCCATACGAGTGCACCCAACCAGACTGGGAGAAAACAACAGACGGCAACATGTATCTATACTGAATGGAGACTCAAAAATTAACAAAATGAAAAAGGAAGAAGAAATATATAAGCAAATCAATGAAATAAACAATTCAATAAATGAAGCAAACCAAAAACAAAAAAGATTAATCTTAAAAGTTGAGACCCCCCCCCCAAAAAAAAATAATAAATAAATAAAATAAAAAATAATAAATAAAAAAAACACCCAATAAACGGTATAATTATTTTGAATTAGAACGTTTTGGGGGTCATGCTATTAATAGATTGCGTAAATATAAGAATCTATCACAACCTGGGGGTTCTGTGCTTCAACTTTTGAGGAGACTTGATCAATTTAGGCGTTAAAGTTGGCCCTATTTGACCGGGGAAGTGGAGAAGTGCTTCACGAAAACTGGCAGCAAGTCGGTTTAGGGAAAATTTCATTTTCTGGTGTGTTTTTTTCTGGGGTCGCTAGAAAAAATTCCAAACGGCTGACCTGCCAAAAATTGAAAAGAATTCTGAAGTTAATAGTTGTCCGGAGACTTACACGATTTTTAGCATTGGTTCCTATGGGAGTTTATTTAGTGGGGAGTCCAAGGCCCGTCTAGTTTGTTTCCTTCCAAGTGAAAACACCTCAACGCCGGTGAAGGTTTCCCTACGTCCGGGCATCAATCTTGAAAAATGTCCCTACCCAAAAAATTAATAAATAAAAATTATATATTAATTGCAACGGAAAAGAAAATTAAATGCTACGCGGCAATTAAACCAACAAATTATGTTGCATTATTCTGATTTGTGTTTTTCGTACAGATGAAAAAAATAAAAAATACGGCTTGGGTAAACAATGTAAAAATTACGGGGTGACATGTCATGCTTATAAAGCGCCGCGAGTCCGGTTTCACGGACTGACCGGCTGATATCTAGTTCCCATCATGGTGTGGCGACCGAGTCACAGCATTTCCTTTCCTGTCTTGAGCACCCAACTAAATGCACTCCCACTTGCCCACTTCTCCAGCAGAGTCCACTTGCCAAGTAAAATAGGGCCAACTTTAAAAGCCTAAATTTATCAAGTCTCCCCTGCACTGCGTGGCTCTATATGCATGTGTACAAGTCCAGCCCCAACAATGAAACCGCAGTCACATGCATACAGTCACCAATTATTTTAAAATACTAGAGAGGGTTACGATCATCGCAACTAATAAGCCATTTGCGAGTTACATTTGAATAATGTCTGGTACAATGACTTGTTTAGTCACAAGTTACCGCTTAAATTTGAATTCCTCAGACTATCGAGACAGTTGCTATGTCACATGATTAGGGGCAAGCTTTTGCTTAGTTACGTAAGAGACGGTGAACACCCATACACAATTCTGAATGGATGTGTATGACACAATGGTACCAGGGTTTGCTCATCTGGAGGTTGCTATACAAAAGCTTGCCCCGAACCATGTGACATAGCAACTGTCTCGATAGTCTGAGGAATTCAAATTTAAGCGGTAACTTGTGACTAAACTAGTCATTGTACCAGACATTATTCAAATTTAACTCGCAAATGGCTTATTCTGATACAGTGTTTTGGGTTTCTTTTTTTGCAATTGTTTCTTCAATAAAATGTTTTTTGCAGTATTTCATGTAACTTTTATTGCGTAGTTGCATCAACATATGACAAAAATGAAAATAATAAACAATAAATAAATAAATAAAATAACCAAAAAAAGCGTCACAGTAAAATCTCATACCTTATATTATATTAAAAAAAAGATTAAAAAGTTACGTTGCTGGTAGTGTCAGGCGTTCACGCGCTGGAGAGGTTTAGATAGCGCACACTACGCCACTCTTCTGCAGCAACGATTAGTTCCCTTATTTTGTGGCAAATTGACCCAGCAGCATATCCTCCCCTGTCTCCCCTGCCTAGCCACTAGGGCCCTGACCACTTTAGGGGAGGAAGCAAGGCAGAACCCAATCACACTGTTGCCACAGACAGCAAAAGGCCTTGAACCTATATTAGTGCAGACGGCATTCGAACCCGGATCGCGTGGTCCAAGTGTTGAGACAGTCCCAGCACCTTATCCCACTGCGCTAGTAAGGTGTTGGTACTTTTACCCGTGAGTTTACAATGTATAGCCATACGAGTGCACCCAACCAGACTGGGAGAAAACAACAGACGGCAACATGTATCTATACTGAATGGAGACTCAAAAATTAACAAAATGAAAAAGGAAGAAGAAATATATAAGCAAATCAATGAAATAAACAATTCAATAAATGAAGCAAACCAAAAACAAAAAAGATTAATCTTAAAAGTTGAGACCCCCCCCCCCCAAAAAAAATAATAAATAAAATAAAAAATAATAAATAAAAAAAACACCCAATAAACGGTATAATTATTTTGAATTAGAACGTTTTGGGGGTCATGCTATTAATAGATTGCGTAAATATAAGAATCTATCACAACCTGGGGGTTCTGTGCTTCAACTTTTGAGGAGACTTGATCAATTTAGGCGTTAAAGTTGGCCCTATTTGACCGGGGAAGTGGAGAAGTGCTTCACGAAAATTGGCAGCAAGTCGGTTTAGGGAAAATTTCATTTTCTGGTGTTTTTTTTTCTGGGGTCGCTAGAAAAAATTCCAAACGGCTGACTGCCAAAAATTGAAAAGAATTCTGAAGTTAATAGTTGTCCGGAGACTTACACGATTTTTAGCATTGGTTCCTATGGGAGTTTATTTAGTGGGGAGTCCAAGGCCCGTCTAGTTTGTTTCCTTCCAAGTGAAAACACCTCAACGCCGGTGAAGGTTTCCCTACGTCCGGCATCAATCTTGAAAAATGTCCCTACCCAAAAAATTAATAAATAAAAATTATATATTAATTGCAACGGAAAAGAAAATTAAATGCTACGCGGCAATTAAACCAACAAATTATGTTGCATTATTCTGATTTGTGTTTTTCGTACAGATGAAAAAAATAAAAAATACGGCTTGGGTAAACAATGTAAAAATTACGGGGTGACATGTCATGCTTATAAAGCGCCGCGAGTCCGGTTTCACGGACTGACCGGCTGATATCTAGTTCCCATCATGGTGTGGCGACCGAGTCACAGCATTTCCTTTCCTGTCTTGAGCACCCAACTAAATGCACTCCCACTTGCCCACTTCTCCAGCAGAGTCCACTTGCCAAGTAAAATAGGGCCAACTTTAAAAGCCTAAATTTATCAAGTCTCCCCTGCACTGCGTGGCTCTATATGCATGTGTACAAGTCCAGCCCCAACAATGAAACCGCAGTCACATGCATACAGTCACCAATTATTTTAAAATACTAGAGAGGGTTACGATCATCGCAACTAATAAGCCATTTGCGAGTTACATTTGAATAATGTCTGGTACAATGACTTGTTTAGTCACAAGTTACCGCTTAAATTTGAATTCCTCAGACTATCGAGACAGTTGCTATGTCACATGATTAGGGGCAAGCTTTTGCTTAGTTACGTAAGAGACGGTGAACACCCATACACAATTCTGAATGGATGTGTATGACACAATGGTACCAGGGTTTGCTCATCTGGAGGTTGCTATACAAAAGCTTGCCCCGAACCATGTGACATAGCAACTGTCTCGATAGTCTGAGGAATTCAAATTTAAGCGGTAACTTGTGACTAAATTAGTCATTGTACCAGACATTATTCAAATTTAACTCGCAAATGGCTTATTCTGATACAGTGTTTTGGGTTTCTTTTTTTGCAATTGTTTCTTCAATAAAATGTTTTTTGCAGTATTTCATGTAACTTTTATTGCGTAGTTGCATCAACAAATGACAAAAATGAAAATAATAAACAATAAATAAATAAATAAAATAACCAAAAAAAGCGTCACAGTAAAATCTCATACCTTATATTATATTTAAAAAAAGATTAAAAAGTTACGTTGCTGGTAGTGTCAGGCGTTCACGCGCTGGAGAGGTTTAGATAGCGCACACTACGCCCCTCTTCTGCAGCAACGATTAGTTCCCTTATTTTGTGGCAAATTGACCCAGCAGCATATCCTCCCCTGTCTCCCCTGCCTAGCCACTAGGGCCCTGACCACTTTAGGGGAGGAAGCAAGGCAGATCCCAATCACACTGTTGCCACAGACAGCAAAAGGCCTTGAACCTATATTAGTGCAGACGGCATTCGAACCCGGATCGCGTGGTCCAAGTGTTGAGACAGTCCCAGCACCTTATCCCACTGCGCTAGTAAGGTGTTGGTAGTTTTACCCGTGAGTTTACAATGTATAGCCATACGAGTGCACCCAACCAGACTGGGAGAAAACAACAGACGGCAACATGTATCTATACTGAATGGAGACTCAAAAATTAACAAAATGAAAAAGGAAGAAGAAATATATAAGCAAATCAATGAAATAAACAATTCAATAAATGAAGCAAACCAAAAACAAAAAAGATTAATCTTAAAAGTTGAGACCCCCCCCCCAAAAAAAAATAATAAATAAAATAAAAAATAATAAATAAAAAAAACACCCAATAAACGGTATAATTATTTTGAATTAGAACGTTTTGGGGGTCATGCTATTAATAGATTGCGTAAATATAAGAATCTATCACAACCTGGGGGTTCTGTGCTTCAACTTTTGAGGAGACTTGATCAATTTAGGCGTTAAAGTTGGCCCTATTTGACCGGGGAAGTGGAGAAGTGCTTCACGAAAATTGGCAGCAAGTCGGTTTAGGGAAAATTTCATTTTCTGGTGTGTTTTTTTCTGGGGTCGCTAGAAAAAATTCCAAACGGCTGACTGCCAAAAATTGAAAAGAATTCTGAAGTTAATAGTTGTCCGGAGACTTACACGATTTTTAGCATTGGTTCCTATGGGAGTTTATTTAGTGGGGAGTCCAAGGCCCGTCTAGTTTGTTTCCTTCCAAGTGAAAACACCTCAACGCCGGTGAAGGTTTCCCTACGTCCGGGCATCAATCTTGAAAAATGTCCCTACCCAAAAAATTAATAAATAAAAATTATATATTAATTGCAACGGAAAAGAAAATTAAATGCTACGCGGCAATTAAACCAACAAATTATGTTGCATTATTCTGATTTGTGTTTTTCGTACAGATGAAAAAAATAAAAAATACGGCTTGGGTAAACAATGTAAAAATTACGGGGTGACATGTCATGCTTATAAAGCGCCGCGAGTCCGGTTTCACGGACTGACCGGCTGATATCTAGTTCCCATCATGGTGTGGCGACCGAGTCACAGCATTTCCTTTCCTGTCTTGAGCACCCAACTAAATGCACTCCCACTTGCCCACTTCTCCAGCAGAGTCCACTTGCCAAGTAAAATAGGGCCAACTTTAAAAGCCTAAATTTATCAAGTCTCCCCTGCACTGCGTGGCTCTATATGCATGTGTACAAGTCCAGCCCCAACAATGAAACCGCAGTCACATGCATACAGTCACCAATTATTTTAAAATACTAGAGAGGGTTACGATCATCGCAACTAATAAGCCATTTGCGAGTTACATTTGAATAATGTCTGGTACAATGACTTGTTTAGTCACAAGTTACCGCTTAAATTTGAATTCCTCAGACTATCGAGACAGTTGCTATGTCACATGATTAGGGGCAAGCTTTTGCTTAGTTACGTAAGAGACGGTGAACACCCATACACAATTCTGAATGGATGTGTATGACACAATGGTACCAGGGTTTGCTCATCTGGAGGTTGCTATACAAAAGCTTGCCCCGAACCATGTGACATAGCAACTGTCTCGATAGTCTGAGGAATTCAAATTTAAGCGGTAACTTGTGACTAAATTAGTCATTGTACCAGACATTATTCAAATTTAACTCGCAAATGGCTTATTCTGATACAGTGTTTTGGGTTTCTTTTTTTGCAATTGTTTCTTCAATAAAATGTTTTTTGCAGTATTTCATGTAACTTTTATTGCGTAGTTGCATCAACAAATGACAAAAATGAAAATAATAAACAATAAATAAATAAATAAAATAACCAAAAAAAGCGTCACAGTAAAATCTCATACCTTATATTATATTTAAAAAAAGATTAAAAAGTTACGTTGCTGGTAGTGTCAGGCGTTCACGCGCTGGAGAGGTTTAGATAGCGCACACTACGCCCCTCTTCTGCAGCAACGATTAGTTCCCTTATTTTGTGGCAAATTGACCCAGCAGCATATCCTCCCCTGTCTCCCCTGCCTAGCCACTAGGGCCCTGACCACTTTAGGGGAGGAAGCAAGGCAGATCCCAATCACACTGTTGCCACAGACAGCAAAAGGCCTTGAACCTATATTAGTGCAGACGGCATTCGAACCCGGATCGCGTGGTCCAAGTGTTGAGACAGTCCCAGCACCTTATCCCACTGCGCTAGTAAGGTGTTGGTACTTTTACCCGTGAGTTTACAATGTATAGCCATACGAGTGCACCCAACCAGACTGGGAGAAAACAACAGACGGCAACATGTATCTATACTGAATGGAGACTCAAAAATTAACAAAATGAAAAAGGAAGAAGAAATATATAAGCAAATCAATGAAATAAACAATTCAATAAATGAAGCAAACCAAAAACAAAAAAGATTAATCTTAAAAGTTGAGACCCCCCCCCCAAAAAAAAATAATAAATAAATAAAATAAAAAATAATAAATAAAAAAAACACCCAATAAACGGTATAATTATTTTGAATTAGAACGTTTTGGGGGTCATGCTATTAATAGATTGCGTAAATATAAGAATCTATCACAACCTGGGGGTTCTGTGCTTCAACTTTTGAGGAGACTTGATCAATTTAGGCGTTAAAGTTGGCCCTATTTGACCGGGGAAGTGGAGAAGTGCTTCACGAAAACTGGCAGCAAGTCGGTTTAGGGAAAATTTCATTTTCTGGTGTGTTTTTTTCTGGGGTCGCTAGAAAAAATTCCAAACGGCTGACCTGCCAAAAATTGAAAAGAATTCTGAAGTTAATAGTTGTCCGGAGACTTACACGATTTTTAGCATTGGTTCCTATGGGAGTTTATTTAGTGGGGAGTCCAAGGCCCGTCTAGTTTGTTTCCTTCCAAGTGAAAACACCTCAACGCCGGTGAAGGTTTCCCTACGTCCGGGCATCAATCTTGAAAAATGTCCCTACCCAAAAAATTAATAAATACAAATTATATATTAATTGCAACGGAAAAGAAAATTAAATGCTACGCGGCAATTAAACCAACAAATTATGTTGCATTATTCTGATTTGTGTTTTTCGTACAGATGAAAAAAATAAAAAATACGGCTTGGGTAAACAATGTAAAAATTACGGGGTGACATGTCATGCTTATAAAGCGCCGCGAGTCCGGTTTCACGGACTGACCGGCTGATATCTAGTTCCCATCATGGTGTGGCGACCGAGTCACAGCATTTCCTTTCCTGTCTTGAGCACCCAACTAAATGCACTCCCACTTGCCCACTTCTCCAGCAGAGTCCACTTGCCAAGTAAAATAGGGCCAACTTTAAAAGCCTAAATTTATCAAGTCTCCCCTGCACTGCGTGGCTCTATATGCATGTGTACAAGTCCAGCCCCAACAATGAAACCGCAGTCACATGCATACAGTCACCAATTATTTAAAAATACTAGAGAGGGTTACGATCATCGCAACTAATAAGCCATTTGCGAGTTACATTTGAATAATGTCTGGTACAATGACTTGTTTAGTCACAAGTTACCGCTTAAATTTGAATTCCTCAGACTATCGAGACAGTTGCTATGTCACATGATTAGGGGCAAGCTTTTGCTTAGTTACGTAAGAGACGGTGAACACCCATACACAATTCTGAATGGATGTGTATGACACAATGGTACCAGGGTTTGCTCATCTGGAGGTTGCTATACAAAAGCTTGCCCCGAACCATGTGACATAGCAACTGTCTCGATAGTCTGAGGAATTCAAATTTAAGCGGTAACTTGTGACTAAATTAGTCATTGTACCAGACATTATTCAAATTTAACTCGCAAATGGCTTATTCTGATACAGTGTTTTGGGTTTCTTTTTTTGCAATTGTTTCTTCAATAAAATGTTTTTTGCAGTATTTCATGTAACTTTTATTGCGTAGTTGCATCAACAAATGACAAAAATGAAAATAATAAACAATAAATAAATAAATAAAATAACCAAAAAAAGCGTCACAGTAAAATCTCATACCTTATATTATATTTAAAAAAAGATTAAAAAGTTACGTTGCTGGTAGTGTCAGGCGTTCACGCGCTGGAGAGGTTTAGATAGCGCACACTACGCCCCTCTTCTGCAGCAACGATTAGTTCCCTTATTTTGTGGCAAATTGACCCAGCAGCATATCCTCCCCTGTCTCCCCTGCCTAGCCACTAGGGCCCTGACCACTTTAGGGGAGGAAGCAAGGCAGATCCCAATCACACTGTTGCCACAGACAGCAAAAGGCCTTGAACCTATATTAGTGCAGACGGCATTCGAACCCGGATCGCGTGGTCCAAGTGTTGAGACAGTCCCAGCACCTTATCCCACTGCGCTAGTAAGGTGTTGGTACTTTTACCCGTGAGTTTACAATGTATAGCCATACGAGTGCACCCAACCAGACTGGGAGAAAACAACAGACGGCAACATGTATCTATACTGAATGGAGACTCAAAAATTAACAAAATGAAAAAGGAAGAAGAAATATATAAGCAAATCAATGAAATAAACAATTCAATAAATGAAGCAAACCAAAAACAAAAAAGATTAATCTTAAAAGTTGAGACCCCCCCCCCAAAAAAAAATAATAAATAAATAAAATAAAAAATAATAAATAAAAAAAACACCCAATAAACGGTATAATTATTTTGAATTAGAACGTTTTGGGGGTCATGCTATTAATAGATTGCGTAAATATAAGAATCTATCACAACCTGGGGGTTCTGTGCTTCAACTTTTGAGGAGACTTGATCAATTTAGGCGTTAAAGTTGGCCCTATTTGACCGGGGAAGTGGAGAAGTGCTTCACGAAAACTGGCAGCAAGTCGGTTTAGGGAAAATTTCATTTTCTGGTGTGTTTTTTTCTGGGGTCGCTAGAAAAAATTCCAAACGGCTGACCTGCCAAAAATTGAAAAGAATTCTGAAGTTAATAGTTGTCCGGAGACTTACACGATTTTTAGCATTGGTTCCTATGGGAGTTTATTTAGTGGGGAGTCCAAGGCCCGTCTAGTTTGTTTCCTTCCAAGTGAAAACACCTCAACGCCGGTGAAGGTTTCCCTACGTCCGGGCATCAATCTTGAAAAATGTCCCTACCCAAAAAATTAATAAATACAAATTATATATTAATTGCAACGGAAAAGAAAATTAAATGCTACGCGGCAATTAAACCAACAAATTATGTTGCATTATTCTGATTTGTGTTTTTCGTACAGATGAAAAAAATAAAAAATACGGCTTGGGTAAACAATGTAAAAATTACGGGGTGACATGTCATGCTTATAAAGCGCCGCGAGTCCGGTTTCACGGACTGACCGGCTGATATCTAGTTCCCATCATGGTGTGGCGACCGAGTCACAGCATTTCCTTTCCTGTCTTGAGCACCCAACTAAATGCACTCCCACTTGCCCACTTCTCCAGCAGAGTCCACTTGCCAAGTAAAATAGGGCCAACTTTAAAAGCCTAAATTTATCAAGTCTCCCCTGCACTGCGTGGCTCTATATGCATGTGTACAAGTCCAGCCCCAACAATGAAACCGCAGTCACATGCATACAGTCACCAATTATTTAAAAATACTAGAGAGGGTTACGATCATCGCAACTAATAAGCCATTTGCGAGTTACATTTGAATAATGTCTGGTACAATGACTTGTTTAGTCACAAGTTACCGCTTAAATTTGAATTCCTCAGACTATCGAGACAGTTGCTATGTCACATGATTAGGGGCAAGCTTTTGCTTAGTTACGTAAGAGACGGTGAACACCCATACACAATTCTGAATGGATGTGTATGACACAATGGTACCAGGGTTTGCTCATCTGGAGGTTGCTATACAAAAGCTTGCCCCGAACCATGTGACATAGCAACTGTCTCGATAGTCTGAGGAATTCAAATTTAAGCGGTAACTTGTGACTAAACTAGTCATTGTACCAGACATTATTCAAATTTAACTCGCAAATGGCTTATTCTGATACAGTGTTTTGGGTTTCTTTTTTTGCAATTGTTTCTTCAATAAAATGTTTTTTGCAGTATTTCATGTAACTTTTATTGCGTAGTTGCATCAACATATGACAAAAATGAAAATAATAAACAATAAATAAATAAATAAAATAACCAAAAAAAGCGTCACAGTAAAATCTCATACCTTATATTATATTTAAAAAAAGATTAAAAAGTTACGTTGCTGGTAGTGTCAGGCGTTCACGCGCTGGAGAGGTTTAGATAGCGCACACTACGCCCCTCTTCTGCAGCAACGATTAGTTCCCTTATTTTGTGGCAAATTGACCCAGCAGCATATCCTCCCCTGTCTCCCCTGCCTAGCCACTAGGGCCCTGACCACTTTAGGGGAGGAAGCAAGGCAGATCCCAATCACACTGTTGCCACAGACAGCAAAAGGCCTTGAACCTATATTAGTGCAGACGGCATTCGAACCCGGATCGCGTGGTCCAAGTGTTGAGACAGTCCCAGCACCTTATCCCACTGCGCTAGTAAGGTGTTGGTACTTTTACCCGTGAGTTTACAATGTATAGCCATACGAGTGCACCCAACCAGACTGGGAGAAAACAACAGACGGCAACATGTATCTATACTGAATGGAGACTCAAAAATTAACAAAATGAAAAAGGAAGAAGAAATATATAAGCAAATCAATGAAATAAACAATTCAATAAATGAAGCAAACCAAAAACAAAAAAGATTAATCTTAAAAGTTGAGACCCCCCCCCCAAAAAAAAATAATAAATAAAATAAAAAATAATAAATAAAAAAAACACCCAATAAACGGTATAATTATTTTGAATTAGAACGTTTTGGGGGTCATGCTATTAATAGATTGCGTAAATATAAGAATCTATCACAACCTGGGGGTTCTGTGCTTCAACTTTTGAGGAGACTTGATCAATTTAGGCGTTAAAGTTGGCCCTATTTGACCGGGGAAGTGGAGAAGTGCTTCACGAAAACTGGCAGCAAGTCGGTTTAGGGAAAATTTCATTTTCTGGTGTGTTTTTTTCTGGGGTCGCTAGAAAAAATTCCAAACGGCTGACCTGCCAAAAATTGAAAAGAATTCTGAAGTTAATAGTTGTCCGGAGACTTACACGATTTTTAGCATTGGTTCCTATGGGAGTTTATTTAGTGGGGAGTCCAAGGCCCGTCTAGTTTGTTTCCTTCCAAGTGAAAACACCTCAACGCCGGTGAAGGTTTCCCTACGTCCGGGCATCAATCTTGAAAAATTTCCCTACCCAAAAAATTAATAAATAAAAATTATATATTAATTGCAACGGAAAAGAAAATTAAATGCTACGCGGCAATTAAACCAACAAATTATGTTGCATTATTCTGATTTGTGTTTTTCGTACAGATGAAAAAAATAAAAAATACGGCTTGGGTAAACAATGTAAAAATTACGGGGTGACATGTCATGCTTATAAAGCGCCGCGAGTCCGGTTTCACGGACTGACCGGCTGATATCTAGTTCCCATCATGGTGTGGCGACCGAGTCACAGCATTTCCTTTCCTGTCTTGAGCACCCAACTAAATGCACTCCCACTTGCCCACTTCTCCAGCAGAGTCCACTTGCCAAGTAAAATAGGGCCAACTTTAAAAGCCTAAATTTATCAAGTCTCCCCTGCACTGCGTGGCTCTATATGCATGTGTACAAGTCCAGCCCCAACAATGAAACCGCAGTCACATGCATACAGTCACCAATTATTTTAAAATACTAGAGAGGGTTACGATCATCGCAACTAATAAGCCATTTGCGAGTTACATTTGAATAATGTCTGGTACAATGACTTGTTTAGTCACAAGTTACCGCTTAAATTTGAATTCCTCAGACTATCGAGACAGTTGCTATGTCACATGATTAGGGGCAAGCTTTATCTTAGTTACGTAAGAGACGGTGAACACCCATACACAATTCTGAATGGATGTGTATGACACAATGGTACCAGGGTTTGCTCATCTGGAGGTTGCTATACAAAAGCTTGCCCCGAACCATGTGACATAGCAACTGTCTCGATAGTCTGAGGAATTCAAATTTAAGCGGTAACTTGTGACTAAACTAGTCATTGTACCAGACATTATTCAAATTTAACTCGCAAATGGCTTATTCTGATACAGTGTTTTGGGTTTCTTTTTTTGCAATTGTTTCTTCAATAAAATGTTTTTTGCAGTATTTCATGTAACTTTTATTGCGTAGTTGCATCAACAAATGACAAAAATGAAAATAATAAACAATAAATAAATAAATAAAATAACCAAAAAAAGCGTCACAGTAAAATCTCATACCTTATATTATATTTAAAAAAAGATTAAAAAGTTACGTTGCTGGTAGTGTCAGGCGTTCACGCGCTGGAGAGGTTTAGATAGCGCACACTACGCCCCTCTTCTGCAGCAACGATTAGTTCCCTTATTTTGTGGCAAATTGACCCAGCAGCATATCCTCCCCTGTCTCCCCTGCCTAGCCACTAGGGCCCTGACCACTTTAGGGGAGGAAGCAAGGCAGATCCCAATCACACTGTTGCCACAGACAGCAAAAGGCCTTGAACCTATATTAGTGCAGACGGCATTCGAACCCGGATCGCGTGGTCCAAGTGTTGAGACAGTCCCAGCACCTTATCCCACTGCGCTAGTAAGGTGTTGGTACTTTTACCCGTGAGTTTACAATGTATAGCCATACGAGTGCACCCAACCAGACTGGGAGAAAACAACAGACGGCAACATGTATCTATACTGAATGGAGACTCAAAAATTAACAAAATGAAAAAGGAAGAAGAAATATATAAGCAAATCAATGAAATAAACAATTCAATAAATGAAGCAAACCAAAAACAAAAAAGATTAATCTTAAAAGTTGAGACCCCCCCCCCAAAAAAAAATAATAAATAAAATAAAAAATAATAAATAAAAAAAACACCCAATAAACGGTATAATTATTTTGAATTAGAACGTTTTGGGGGTCATGCTATTAATAGATTGCGTAAATATAAGAATCTATCACAACCTGGGGGTTCTGTGCTTCAACTTTTGAGGAGACTTGATCAATTTAGGCGTTAAAGTTGGCCCTATTTGACCGGGGAAGTGGAGAAGTGCTTCACGAAAACTGGCAGCAAGTCGGTTTAGGGAAAATTTCATTTTCTGGTGTGTTTTTTTCTGGGGTCGCTAGAAAAAATTCCAAACGGCTGACCTGCCAAAAATTGAAAAGAATTCTGAAGTTAATAGTTGTCCGGAGACTTACACGATTTTTAGCATTGGTTCCTATGGGAGTTTATTTAGTGGGGAGTCCAAGGCCCGTCTAGTTTGTTTCCTTCCAAGTGAAAACACCTCAACGCCGGTGAAGGTTTCCCTACGTCCGGGCATCAATCTTGAAAAATTTCCCTACCCAAAAAATAAATAAATAAAAATTATATATTAATTGCAACGGAAAAGAAAATTAAATGCTACGCGGCAATTAAACCAACAAATTATGTTGCATTATTCTGATTTGTGTTTTTCGTACAGATGAAAAAAATAAAAAATACGGCTTGGGTAAACAATGTAAAAATTACGGGGTGACATGTCATGCTTATAAAGCGCCGCGAGTCCGGTTTCACGGACTGACCGGCTGATATCTAGTTCCCATCATGGTGTGGCGACCGAGTCACAGCATTTCCTTTCCTGTCTTGAGCACCCAACTAAATGCACTCCCACTTGCCCACTTCTCCAGCAGAGTCCACTTGCCAAGTAAAATAGGGCCAACTTTAAAAGCCTAAATTTATCAAGTCTCCCCTGCACTGTGTGGCTCTATATGCATGTGTACAAGTCCAGCCCCAACAATGAAACCGCAGTCACATGCATACAGTCACCAATTATTTTAAAATACTAGAGAGGGTTACGATCATCGCAACTAATAAGCCATTTGCGAGTTACATTTGAATAATGTCTGGTACAATGACTTGTTTAGTCACAAGTTACCGCTTAAATTTGAATTCCTCAGACTATCGAGACAGTTGCTATGTCACATGATTAGGGGCAAGCTTTATCTTAGTTACGTAAGAGACGGTGAACACCCATACACAATTCTGAATGGATGTGTATGACACAATGGTACCAGGGTTTGCTCATCTGGAGGTTGCTATACAAAAGCTTGCCCCGAACCATGTGACATAGCAACTGTCTCGATAGTCTGAGGAATTCAAATTTAAGCGGTAACTTGTGACTAAACTAGTCATTGTACCAGACATTATTCAAATTTAACTCGCAAATGGCTTATTCTGATACAGTGTTTTGGGTTTCTTTTTTTGCAATTGTTTCTTCAATAAAATGTTTTTTGCAGTATTTCATGTAACTTTTATTGCGTAGTTGCATCAACAAATGACAAAAATGAAAATAATAAACAATAAATAAATAAATAAAATAACCAAAAAAAGCGTCACAGTAAAATCTCATACCTTATATTATATTTAAAAAAAGATTAAAAAGTTACGTTGCTGGTAGTGTCAGGCGTTCACGCGCTGGAGAGGTTTAGATAGCGCACACTACGCCCCTCTTCTGCAGCAACGATTAGTTCCCTTATTTTGTGGCAAATTGACCCAGCAGCATATCCTCCCCTGTCTCCCCTGCCTAGCCACTAGGGCCCTGACCACTTTAGGGGAGGAAGCAAGGCAGATCCCAATCACACTGTTGCCACAGACAGCAAAAGGCCTTGAACCTATATTAGTGCAGACGGCATTCGAACCCGGATCGCGTGGTCCAAGTGTTGAGACAGTCCCAGCACCTTATCCCACTGCGCTAGTAAGGTGTTGGTACTTTTACCCGTGAGTTTACAATGTATAGCCATACGAGTGCACCCAACCAGACTGGGAGAAAACAACAGACGGCAACATGTATCTATACTGAATGGAGACTCAAAAATTAACAAAATGAAAAAGGAAGAAGAAATATATAAGCAAATCAATGAAATAAACAATTCAATAAATGAAGCAAACCAAAAACAAAAAAGATTAATCTTAAAAGTTGAGACCCCCCCCCCCCAAAAAAATAATAAATAAAATAAAAAATAATAAATAAAAAAAACACCCAATAAACGGTATAATTATTTTGAATTAGAACGTTTTGGGGGTCATGCTATTAATAGATTGCGTAAATATAAGAATCTATCACAACCTGGGGGTTCTGTGCTTCAACTTTTGAGGAGACTTGATCAATTTAGGCGTTAAAGTTGGCCCTATTTGACCGGGGAAGTGGAGAAGTGCTTCACGAAAACTGGCAGCAAGTCGGTTTAGGGAAAATTTCATTTTCTGGTGTGTTTTTTTCTGGGGTCGCTAGAAAAAATTCCAAACGGCTGACCTGCCAAAAATTGAAAAGAATTCTGAAGTTAATAGTTGTCCGGAGACTTACACGATTTTTAGCATTGGTTCCTATGGGAGTTTATTTAGTGGGGAGTCCAAGGCCCGTCTAGTTTGTTTCCTTCCAAGTGAAAACACCTCAACGCCGGTGAAGGTTTCCCTACGTCCGGGCATCAATCTTGAAAAATTTCCCTACCCAAAAAATAAATAAATAAAAATTATATATTAATTGCAACGGAAAAGAAAATTAAATGCTACGCGGCAATTAAACCAACAAATTATGTTGCATTATTCTGATTTGTGTTTTTCGTACAGATGAAAAAAATAAAAAATACGGCTTGGGTAAACAATGTAAAAATTACGGGGTGACATGTCATGCTTATAAAGCGCCGCGAGTCCGGTTTCACGGACTGACCGGCTGATATCTAGTTCCCATCATGGTGTGGCGACCGAGTCACAGCATTTCCTTTCCTGTCTTGAGCACCCAACTAAATGCACTCCCACTTGCCCACTTCTCCAGCAGAGTCCACTTGCCAAGTAAAATAGGGCCAACTTTAAAAGCCTAAATTTATCAAGTCTCCCCTGCACTGTGTGGCTCTATATGCATGTGTACAAGTCCAGCCCCAACAATGAAACCGCAGTCACATGCATACAGTCACCAATTATTTTAAAATACTAGAGAGGGTTACGATCATCGCAACTAATAAGCCATTTGCGAGTTACATTTGAATAATGTCTGGTACAATGACTTGTTTAGTCACAAGTTACCGCTTAAATTTGAATTCCTCAGACTATCGAGACAGTTGCTATGTCACATGATTAGGGGCAAGCTTTTGCTTAGTTACGTAAGAGACGGTGAACACCCATACACAATTCTGAATGGATGTGTATGACACAATGGTACCAGGGTTTGCTCATCTGGAGGTTGCTATACAAAAGCTTGCCCCGAACCATGTGACATAGCAACTGTCTCGATAGTCTGAGGAATTCAAATTTAAGCGGTAACTTGTGACTAAACTAGTCATTGTACCAGACATTATTCAAATTTAACTCGCAAATGGCTTATTCTGATACAGTGTTTTGGGTTTCTTTTTTTGCAATTGTTTCTTCAATAAAATGTTTTTTGCAGTATTTCATGTAACTTTTATTGCGTAGTTGCATCAACAAATGACAAAAATGAAAATAATAAACAATAAATAAATAAATAAAATAACCAAAAAAAGCGTCACAGTAAAATCTCATACCTTATATTATATTTAAAAAAAGATTAAAAAGTTACGTTGCTGGTAGTGTCAGGCGTTCACGCGCTGGAGAGGTTTAGATAGCGCACACTACGCCCCTCTTCTGCAGCAACGATTAGTTCCCTTATTTTGTGGCAAATTGACCCAGCAGCATATCCTCCCCTGTCTCCCCTGCCTAGCCACTAGGGCCCTGACCACTTTAGGGGAGGAAGCAAGGCAGATCCCAATCACACTGTTGCCACAGACAGCAAAAGGCCTTGAACCTATATTAGTGCGGACGGCATTCGAACCCGGATCGCGTGGTCCAAGTGTTGAGACAGTCCCAGCACCTTATCCCACTGCGCTAGTAAGGTGTTGGTACTTTTACCCGTGAGTTTACAATGTATAGCCATACGAGTGCACCCAACCAGACTGGGAGAAAACAACAGACGGCAACATGTATCTATACTGAATGGAGACTCAAAAATTAACAAAATGAAAAAGGAAGAAGAAATATATAAGCAAATCAATGAAATAAACAATTCAATAAATGAAGCAAACCAAAAACAAAAAAGATTAATCTTAAAAGTTGAGACCCCCCCCCCAAAAAAAAAAATTAAATAAATAAAATAAAAAATAATAAATAAAAAAAACACCCAATAAACGGTATAATTATTTTGAATTAGAACGTTTTGGGGGTCATGCTATTAATAGATTGCGTAAATATAAGAATCTATCACAACCTGGGGGTTCTGTGCTTCAACTTTTGAGGAGACTTGATCAATTTAGGCGTTAAAGTTGGCCCTATTTGACCGGGGAAGTGGAGAAGTGCTTCACGAAAACTGGCAGCAAGTCGGTTTAGGGAAAATTTCATTTTCTGGTGTGTTTTTTTCTGGGGTCGCTAGAAAAAATTCCAAACGGCTGACCTGCCAAAAATTGAAAAGAATTCTGAAGTTAATAGTTGTCCGGAGACTTACACGATTTTTAGCATTGGTTCCTATGGGAGTTTATTTAGTGGGGAGTCCAAGGCCCGTCTAGTTTGTTTCCTTCCAAGTGAAAACACCTCAACGCCGGTGAAGGTTTCCCTACGTCCGGGCATCAATCTTGAAAAATTTCCCTACCCAAAAAATAAATAAATAAAAATTATATATTAATTGCAACGGAAAAGAAAATTAAATGCTACGCGGCAATTAAACCAACAAATTATGTTGCATTATTCTGATTTGTGTTTTTCGTACAGATGAAAAAAATAACAAATACGGCTTGGGTAAACAATGTAAAAATTACGGGGTGACATGTCATGCTTATAAAGCGCCGCGAGTCCGGTTTCACGGACTGACCGGCTGATATCTAGTTCCCATCATGGTGTGGCGACCGAGTCACAGCATTTCCTTTCCTGTCTTGAGCACCCAACTAAATGCACTCCCACTTGCCCACTTCTCCAGCAGAGTCCACTTGCCAAGTAAAATAGGGCCAACTTTAAAAGCCTAAATTTATCAAGTCTCCCCTGCACTGCGTGGCTCTATATGCATGTGTACAAGTCCAGCCCCAACAATGAAACCGCAGTCACATGCATACAGTCACCAATTATTTTAAAATACTAGAGAGGGTTACGATCATCGCAACTAATAAGCCATTTGCGAGTTACATTTGAATAATGTCTGGTACAATGACTTGTTTAGTCACAAGTTACCGCTTAAATTTGAATTCCTCAGACTATCGAGACAGTTGCTATGTCACATGATTAGGGGCAAGCTTTATCTTAGTTACGTAAGAGACGGTGAACACCCATACACAATTCTGAATGGATGTGTATGACACAATGGTACCAGGGTTTGCTCATCTGGAGGTTGCTATACAAAAGCTTGCCCCGAACCATGTGACATAGCAACTGTCTCGATAGTCTGAGGAATTCAAATTTAAGCGGTAACTTGTGACTAAACTAGTCATTGTACCAGACATTATTCAAATTTAACTCGCAAATGGCTTATTCTGATACAGTGTTTTGGGTTTCTTTTTTTGCAATTGTTTCTTCAATAAAATGTTTTTTGCAGTATTTCATGTAACTTTTATTGCGTAGTTGCATCAACAAATGACAAAAATGAAAATAATAAACAATAAATAAATAAATAAAATAACCAAAAAAAGCGTCACAGTAAAATCTCATACCTTATATTATATTTAAAAAAAGATTAAAAAGTTACGTTGCTGGTAGTGTCAGGCGTTCACGCGCTGGAGAGGTTTAGATAGCGCACACTACGCCCCTCTTCTGCAGCAACGATTAGTTCCCTTATTTTGTGGCAAATTGACCCAGCAGCATATCCTCCCCTGTCTCCCCTGCCTAGCCACTAGGGCCCTGACCACTTTAGGGGAGGAAGCAAGGCAGATCCCAATCACACTGTTGCCACAGACAGCAAAAGGCCTTGAACCTATATTAGTGCAGACGGCATTCGAACCCGGATCGCGTGGTCCAAGTGTTGAGACAGTCCCAGCACCTTATCCCACTGCGCTAGTAAGGTGTTGGTACTTTTACCCGTGAGTTTACAATGTATAGCCATACGAGTGCACCCAACCAGACTGGGAGAAAACAACAGACGGCAACATGTATCTATACTGAATGGAGACTCAAAAATTAACAAAATGAAAAAGGAAGAAGAAATATATAAGCAAATCAATGAAATAAACAATTCAATAAATGAAGCAAACCAAAAACAAAAAAGATTAATCTTAAAAGTTGAGACCCCCCCCAAAAACAAAATAAATAAATAAATAAAAAAAAAAATAATAAATAAAAAAAACACCCAATAAACGGTATAATTATTTTGAATTAGAACGTTTTGGGGGTCATGCTATTAATAGATTGCGTAAATATAAGAATCTATCACAACCTGGGGGTTCTGTGCTTCAACTTTTGAGGAGACTTGATCAATTTAGGCCTTAAAGTTGGCCCTATTTGACCGGGGAAGTGGAGAAGTGCTTCACGAAAACTGGCAGCAAGTCGGTTTAGGGAAAATTTCATTTTCTGGTGTGTTTTTTTCTGGGGTCGCTAGAAAAAATTCCAAACGGCTGACCTGCCAAAAATTGAAAAGAATTCTGAAGTTAATAGTTGTCCGGAGACTTACACGATTTTTAGCATTGGTTCCTATGGGAGTTTATTTAGTGGGGAGTCCAAGGCCCGTCTAGTTTGTTTCCTTCCAAGTGAAAACACCTCAACGCCGGTGAAAGTTTCCCTACGTCCGGGCATCAATCTTGAAAAATTTCCCTACCCAAAAAATAAATAAATAAAAATTATATATTAATTGCAACGGAAAAGAAAATTAAATGCTACGCGGCAATTAAACCAACAAATTATGTTGCATTATTCTGATTTGTGTTTTTCGTACAGATGAAAAAAATAAAAAATACGGCTTGGGTAAACAATGTAAAAATTACGGGGTGACATGTCATGCTTATAAAGCGCCGCGAGTCCGGTTTCACGGACTGACCGGCTGATATCTAGTTCCCATCATGGTGTGGCGACCGAGTCACATCATTTCCTTTCCTGTCTTGAGCACCCAACTAAATGCACTCCCACTTGCCCACTTCTCCAGCAGAGTCCACTTGCCAAGTTAAATAGGGCCAACTTTAAAAGCCTAAATTTATCAAGTCTCCCCTGCACTGCGTGGCTCTATAATTATGCATGTGTACAAGTCCAGCCCCAACAATGAAACCGCAGTCACATGCATACAGTCACCAATTATTTTAAAATACTAGAGAGGGTTACGATCATCGCAACTAATTCTGATACAGTGTTTTGGGTTTCTTTTTTTGCAATTGTTTCTTCAATAAAATGTTTTTTGCAGTATTTCATGTAACTTTTATTGCGTAGTTGCATCAACAAATGACAAAAATGAAAATAATCAACAATAAATAAATAAATAAAATAACCAAAAAAATCGTCACAGTAAAATCTCATACCTTATATTATATTTAAAAAAAGATTAAAAAGTTACGTTGCTGGTAGTGTCAGGCGTTCACGCGCTGGAGAGGTTTAGATAGCGCACACTACGCCCCTCTTCTGCAGCAACGATTAGTTCCCTTATTTTGTGGCAAATTGACCCAGCAGCATATCCTCCCCTGTCTCCCCTGCCTAGCCACTAGGGCCCTGACCACTTTAGGGGAGGAAGCAAGGCAGATCCCAATCACACTGTTGCCACAGACAGCAAAAGGCCTTGAACCTATATTAGTGCAGACGGCATTCGAACCCGGATCGCGTGGTCCAAGTGTTGAGACAGTCCCAGCACCTTATCCCACTGCGCTAGTAAGGTGTTGGTACTTTTACCCGTGAGTTTACAATGTATAGCCATACGAGTGCACCCAACCAGACTGGGAGAAAACAACAGACGGCAACATGTATCTATACTGAATGGAGACTCAAAAATTAACAAAATGAAAAAGGAAGAAGAAATATATAAGCAAATCAATGAAATAAACAATTCAATAAATGAAGCAAACCAAAAACAAAAAAGATTAATCTTAAAAGTTGAGACCCCCCCCCCCAAAAACAAAATAAATAAATAAATAAAATAAAAAATAATAAATAAAAAAAAACACCCAATAAACGGTATAATTATTTTGAATTAGAACGTTTTGGGGGTCATGCTATTAATAGATTGCGTAAATATAAGAATCTATCACAACCTGGGGGTTCTGTGCTTCAACTTTTGAGGAGACTTGATCAATTTAGGCCTTAAAGTTGGCCCTATTTGACCGGGGAAGTGGAGAAGTGCTTCACGAAAACTGGCAGCAAGTCGGTTTAGGGAAAATTTCATTTTCTGGTGTGTTTTTTTCTGGGGTCGCTAGAAAAAATTCCAAACGGCTGACCTGCCAAAAATTGAAAAGAATTCTGAAGTTAATAGTTGTCCGGAGACTTACACGATTTTTAGCATTGGTTCCTATGGGAGTTTATTTAGTGGGGAGTCCAAGGCCCGTCTAGTTTGTTTCCTTCCAAGTGAAAACACCTCAACGCCGGTGAAAGTTTCCCTACGTCCGGGCATCAATCTTGAAAAATTTCCCTACCCAAAAAATTAATAAATAAAAATTATATATTAATTGCAACGGAAAAGAAAATTAAATGCTACGCGGCAATTAAACCAACAAATTATGTTGCATTATTCTGATTTGTGTTTTTCGTACAGATGAAAAAAATAACAAATACGGCTTGGGTAAACAATGTAAAAATTACGGGGTGACATGTCATGCTTATAAAGCGCCGCGAGTCCGGTTTCACGGACTGACCGGCTGATATCTAGTTCCCATCATGGTGTGGCGACCGAGTCACATCATTTCCTTTCCTGTCTTGAGCACCCAACTAAATGCACTCCCACTTGCCCACTTCTCCAGCAGAGTCCACTTGCCAAGTAAAATAGGGCCAACTTTAAAAGCCTAAATTTATCAAGTCTCCCCTGCACTGCGTGGCTCTATATGCATGTGTACAAGTCCAGCCCCAACAATGAAACCGCAGTCACATGCATACAGTCACCAATTATTTTAAAATACTAGAGAGGGTTACGATCATCGCAACTAATTCTGATACAGTGTTTTGGGTTGGTTTTTTTGCAATTGTTTCTTCAATAAAATGTTTTTTGCAGTATTTCATGTAACTTTTATTGCGTAGTTGCATCAACAAATGACAAAAATGAAAATAATAAACAATAAATAAATAAATAAAATAACCAAAAAAAGCGTCACAGTAAAATCTCATACCTTATATTATATTTAAAAAAAGATTAAAAAGTTACGTTGCTGGTAGTGTCAGGCGTTCACGCGCTGGAGAGGTTTAGATAGCGCACACTACGCCCCTCTTCTGCAGCAACGATTAGTTCCCTTATTTTGTGGCAAATTGACCCAGCAGCATATCCTCCCCTGTCTCCCCTGCCTAGCCACTAGGGCCCTGACCACTTTAGGGGAGGAAGCAAGGCAGATCCCAATCACACTGTTGCCACAGACAGCAAAAGGCCTTGAACCTATATTAGTGCAGACGGCATTCGAACCCGGATCGCGTGGTCCAAGTGTTGAGACAGTCCCAGCACCTTATCCCACTGCGCTAGTAAGGTGTTGGTACTTTTACCCGTGAGTTTACAATGTATAGCCATACGAGTGCACCCAACCAGACTGGGAGAAAACAACAGACGGCAACATGTATCTATACTGAATGGAGACTCAAAAATTAACAAAATGAAAAAGGAAGAAGAAATATATAAGCAAATCAATGAAATAAACAATTCAATAAATGAAACAAACCAAAAACAAAAAAGATTAATCTTAAAAGTTGAGACCCCCCCCAAAAAAACAAAATAAATAAATAAATAAAATAAAAAATAATAAATAAAAAGTAGTTGGCAGACGTCTGTCGCGGACGACAATGTCAAGTTTAGATGTATCCATCAAGGACAACTTTCTCTCCTCATCTTGTTGTCTGTTTGTTTGTGATCGTGTCTCATCCCATCATACAGCGTAGACCTCCAGCTGGAACGGTTGCTGGCCAACTGAGGCCATGACCAGGTGGGGATTTCAAAGTCTACCAAATCCCTCTTCAAGACATCTTTGAAACGTAGTTTGGGACGTCCAACTGGTCGGCCTCCATTTTCGAGGACTCCATAGAGTATGGAGCGGGGGATTCGGTGTGATTCCATACGGGTCACATGACCTGCCCAGCGGAGACGGATGAACTTGAGCCTTGATGACAATGGCTGAGATTTGGTTATCTTGAACAGTTCCTCATTGGGTAGTTTGTCCTTCCAGGTGACTCCCAGAATGGAACGGAGACATCTTGTGTGGAACGCACTCAGTCTGCTTTCTTGACTTCTGTATGTCGGCCAGGTTTCAGCACCGTAAAGCAGTACACTAAGCACACAGGCATCATAGATGCGGACTTTGGTGCAGATGGAAAGTTGTTTGTTATTCCATACACGCTTAGAAAGGCGCCCAAATGTAGAAGCAGCCCTTCCAAGCCGAACAGAGATTTCCGGGTCAAGAGTAGCGTTGGAGGTAATTGCAGAGCCGAGGTATGTGAACTTGTTTACTCGGTCCAGTGTAGTGTCATTGACGGTGAACTGGTGGTTGTCAAATAGCTCAGAGGACAGGGTCACAGTCTTCTTCAGGCTGATAGTTAACCCAAAGTCGGCACAGGACCGTGAGAACCCATCAAGCAGCTCCTGAAGTTGACTGGGACTGTTTGCACATAGTGCTGCATCATCAGCATAAAGTAGTTCTCTAGTGACGAAATGTTGCACTCTGGTTTTTGCTTTGAAGCGAGATACATTGAAGAAATTACCGTCATCCCTTGTAAGAAGTGATACTCCAGTAGAGGCAGGTAGATTGATGAAGGCCCTCCGAAACATGAAGGAGAAGTATACACCAAACAGCGTCGGAGCCAATACGCACCCCTGCTTGACTCCTCTATTGATCGGAAATGTGTCAGATAGGTCGCCATCATACTGGACACAACCCTGCATCCCCTCATGAAAGGATCTTATCAGAGATAGTAGAGTTGGTGGGCAACCTGCCTTCTGAAGGACAACAAATAGAGATTGGCGATCGACAAGATCAAATGCCTTTGTTAGATCCACAAAAGCTAAGTGCAGTGGCTGTTGCTGTTCACGAGCTTTTTCCTGCAGTTGCCTCACAGAGAATATCATGTCTGTTGTTGATCGACCTGCTCTGAAGCCGCATTGAGCTTCTGGGTAGATCTCCTCCGCAAGAACTTGTAAGCGGGCAAGAATCAGCCGAGCTAGCAGTTTCCCAGTGACACTCAGGAGAGAGATACCTCTGTAATTATCACAGTCTCCTCGATCTCCTTTTCGTTTGTACAACGTTGTTATTTTTGCATTCTTGAACTCCTGAGGTACACTTTTGGCAGACCAACAAAGGGAAACAAGGTGGTGTAGTTTCTCAGCTAAGGGTTCAATGCCAGCTTTCAGAAGTTCCGCAGAAATGGCATCTGTACCAGCAGCCTTACCAAGTGGCATTCGTTTGATGGCAGCCGTCACCTCTTCTAGATCAGGTTCTAAATCTAATTCAATCTTTGGTGGTGCATTAGGGAGAGAGGCGATTGTATCGGATGAGACCCGACTCTGCCCTGAGTAGAGTTCACTGTAGTGCTCAATCCAGCGATTCAATTTGTTGGATTTGTCTTTGATTACGGTACCATCCTTCTGTTTGAGTACTCCACTGGACTGAGTAGTTGGTCCTGTGGCCCTCTTAATTCCTGCGTACATCCCTCTGGTGTCACCGCGGTCCCTTGCAGTTTGAATATCCAGGCAGATGGAATCCCAGTACTCACGAGCACAGGCGCGAACGGCTCTCTGGGCATCGGCTCTTGCAATACGATGGGCAGTGCGAGCCTGTCTGGTTGGTCGAGCTTTCAATCGTAGTAGAGCTTTCCTCTTTTCCTCCAGTACAGGTTGGATGATAGGGAGTGAGGCATTGTACCAGTCAGGATTTTGTTTAACTTTTTTGCCATATGTTGCGAGTGCCGATTCATGAATGGTCTTCCTGAGGGAGCCCCAGTATACATCAGGGTCAGTTGCAGTGGGTAGGCTATCCACAGCAGAGAACAGCGAAACACAGAAGGTCGCATTGAGATGGGGCAGTGTGGTTTTGTGTATGTTGATTTTGGCTGATTGTTTCTTTTGACGATGGAAAGGCTTAGGCTGCAGTGACATTTTAGAGCAGACAAGGCTATGATCCGTGTCACAGTCTGCGCTGTGATAAGTGCGGGTGTTTTGAACTTCCTGTTTGTGACTCTGTTTCACTAAGACGAAATCAAGCTGATGCCATGATTTAGATCGTGGGTGACACCAGGTCTGTTTTCGGTGGGGTTTTCCAGGAAACATTGTGTTAGTAATACACAAGTTTTGCCGACAGCAGAGCTCGAGCAGTCGTTGACCATTTTCATTCATATTACCAACTCCAAACTTGCCTATGCAGTTGGGCCAGCTATTATAGTCGGAGCCCACTCGTGCATTCATGTCACCGAGTAAAACAGTTCGGGTGGTCTCAGCTGAGGTTCGGAGTAGATCTTCAAGTTGATTGTAGAAAATGTCCTTGTCAGACGCGTCATAGTTCAAAGTCGGAGCGTAAGCAGAGATAACAAGGAACTCGCCCAGTCTGGAGTTTAGTCTGAGTGAAGATAGTCTCTCATTGGCAGCCGTTGGGGTCTGGATGCTGCCGATGTGACAGTTTCTGACAGCAAAACCAGTACCACGGGTCCGTGGCTCTCCAGCTGGTTTCCCAAACCAGAAAAAGGTGTAATTCTCTTCCTTGATGGTTCCAGTGTCTGAGAGCCTTGTCTCTTGTAGGGCAGCGATGTCAACATTACGCTTTAGAAGTTCCATGTCAATGGTAGCAGTTTTTCTTGGTTCAAAATTAACATTATCTAAATCAAGGTCGGGGGACATTCCTGTGGTCATAGTCCGTACATTCCAAGTCGCGAAGATAAACTTTGTAGTTGCAGGTTGTTGAGGCACACTTGATTCCCAGGTACACCTATACTGGGAGTGTGTTGGTGTGAGTAGCACCTTATTGACCAGGGGCTGCCTGGCTTAAAGCGGGCGGTAGCTTACTATGACGTTAAATAACATCTCCCACTGTCGACTACAATCCCTGGCGCTGAGCCCCGTAAACACCATGGGCCTATGCTTATAACCGGTAACTATCATAGTCCGGTTTGGTTCGCAGGTTAGACCTGCCCGCAGTGCACCTCTGCGGTTGATGGGTTTAGACTGTCTGGTGGTCTGATGGATGGTCTAAGCCAGGACTGTTAAATCACCTTGGATGGTCCTATCATTGATCAAGGGCTTCTCTCGTCCAGAAACTGCCTGAGTCAGAGGAAGGGCGATGCCAATACGTCTGAGGTAGATCCTGGATGCAGGGGCTGCCATAGGAGTCAGCAGTGCTGGGCTCAGATGCCTAGTGGGACCCCAGCTCCATTTGACCCAGTAGGGGGTTTGAAATCAGAGTTTTCCTTCTCCTAGGTAGGCTGCCAACCAAGGCTGCGAGCCCCACCAACCCAAGTTTGAAATCAGAGTTTCTGTCTCCTAGGTGAACTACCTTCCATGGTTAACGAGCTCCACCTGCCCGGAGCAATCTGGATTTAAGGCGCCAGAAACCCGCCTTCACACCTCTGCCCTCAGTTCAAAACAGGGATCGGCACGTGAAGCCGGGCAGTAGGAGTTTGAATTAGGAGAGGCTTTTGGAGACGCTGATCATATTGGACATTTCATGGATGAGGAGTTGCTCAATTCCACCTCACCGCCCCGATCATCCTATAAACGGTATAATTATTTTGAATTAGAACGTTTTGGGGGTCATGCTATTAATAGATTGCGTAAATATAAGAATCTATCACAACCTGGGGGTTCTGTGCTTCAACTTTTGAGGAGACTTGATCAATTTAGGCGTTAAAGTTGGCCCTATTTGACCGGGGAAGTGGAGAAGTGCTTCACGAAAACTGGCAGCAAGTCGGTTTAGGGAAAATTTCATTTTCTGGTGTGTTTTTTTCTGGGGTCGCTAGAAAAAATTCCAAACGGCTGACCTGCCAAAAATTGAAAAGAATTCTGAAGTTAATAGTTGTCCGGAGACTTACACGATTTTTAGCATTGGTTCCTATGGGAGTTTATTTAGTGGGGAGTCCAAGGCCCGTCTAGTTTGTTTCCTTCCAAGTGAAAACACCTCAACGCCGGTGAAAGTTTCCCTACGTCCGGGCATCAATCTTGAAAAATTTCCCTACCCAAAAAATAAATAAATAAAAATTATATATTAATTGCAACGGAAAAGAAAATTAAATGCTACGCGGCAATTAAACCAACAAATTATGTTGCATTATTCTGATTTGTGTTTTTCGTACAGATGAAAAAAATAACAAATACGGCTTGGGTAAACAATGTAAAAATTACGGGGTGACATGTCATGCTTATAAAGCGCCGCGAGTCCGGTTTCGCGCCGCGAGTCCGGTTATCTAGTTCCCATCATGGTGTGGCGACCGAGTCACATCATTTCCTTTCCTGTCTTGAGCACCCAACTAAATGCACTCCCACTTGCCCACTTCTCCAGCAGAGTCCACTTGCCAAGTAAAATAGGGCCAACTTTAAAAGCCTAAATTTATCAAGTCTCCCCTGCACTGCGTGGCTCTATATGCATGTGTACAAGTCCAGCCCCAACAATGAAACCGCAGTCACATGCATACAGTCACCAATTATTTTAAAATACTAGAGAGGGTTACGATCATCGCAACTAATTCTGATACAGTGTTTTGGGTTTCTTTTTTTGCAATTGTTTCTTCCATAAAATGTTTTTTGCAGTATTTCATGTAACTTTTATTGCGTAGTTGCATCAACAAATGACAAAAATGAAAATAATAAACAATAAATAAATAAATAAAATAACCAAAAAAAGCGTCACAGTAAAATCTCATACCTTATATTATATTTAAAAAAAGATTAAAAAGTTACGTTGCTGGTAGTGTCAGGCGTTCACGCGCTGGAGAGGTTTAGATAGCGCACACTACGCCCCTCTTCTGCAGCAACGATTAGTTCCCTTATTTTGTGGCAAATTGACCCAGCAGCATATCCTCCCCTGTCTCCCCTGCCTAGCCACTAGGGCCCTGACCACTTTAGGGGAGGAAGCAAGGCAGATCCCAATCACACTGTTGCCACAGACAGCAAAAGGCCTTGAACCTATATTAGTGCAGACGGCATTCGAACCCGGATCGCGTGGTCCAAGTGTTGAGACAGTCCCAGCACCTTATCCCACTGCGCTAGTAAGGTGTTGGTACTTTTACCCGTGAGTTTACAATGTATAGCCATACGAGTGCACCCAACCAGACTGGGAGAAAACAACAGACGGCAACATGTATCTATACTGAATGGAGACTCAAAAATTAACAAAATGAAAAAGGAAGAAGAAATATATAAGCAAATCAATGAAATAAACAATTCAATAAATGAAGCAAACCAAAAACAAAAAAGATTAATCTTAAAAGTTGAGACCCCCCCCCCCCCAAAACAAAATAAATAAATAAATAAAATAAAAAATAATAAATAAAAAAAAAAAAAACAATAAACGGTATAATTATTTTGAATTAGAACGTTTTGGGGGTCATGCTATTAATAGATTGCGTAAATATAAGAATCTATCACAACCTGGGGGTTCTGTGCTTCAACTTTTGAGGAGACTTGATCAATTTAGGCGTTAAAGTTGGCCCTATTTGACCGGGGAAGTGGAGAAGTGCTTCACGAAAACTGGCAGCAAGTCGGTTTAGGGAAAATTTCATTTTCTGGTGTGTTTTTTTCTGGGGTCGCTAGAAAAAATTCCAAACGGCTGACCTGCCAAAAATTGAAAAGAATTCTGAAGTTAATAGTTGTCCGGAGACTTACACGATTTTTAGCATTGGTTCCTATGGGAGTTTATTTAGTGGGGAGTCCAAGGCCCGTCTAGTTTGTTTCCTTCCAAGTGAAAACACCTCAACGCCGGTGAAAGTTTCCCTACGTCCGGGCATCAATCTTGAAAAATTTCCCTACCCAAAAAATAAATAAATAAAAATTATATATTAATTGCAACGGAAAAGAAAATTAAATGCTACGCGGCAATTAAACCAACAAATTATGTTGCATTATTCTGATTTGTGTTTTTCGTACAGATGAAAAAAATAAAAAATACGGCTTGGGTAAACAATGTAAAAATTACGGGGTGACATGTCATGCTTATAAAGCGCCGCGAGTCCGGTTTCACGGACTGACCGGCTGATATCTAGTTCCCATCATGGTGTGGCGACCGAGTCACATCATTTCCTTTCCTGTCTTGAGCACCCAACTAAATGCACTCCCACTTGCCCACTTCTCCAGCAGAGTCCACTTGCCAAGTAAAATAGGGCCAACTTTAAAAGCCTAAATTTATCAAGTCTCCCCTGCACTGCGTGGCTCTATATGCATGTGTACAAGTCCAGCCCCAACAATGAAACCGCAGTCACATGCATACAGTCACCAATTATTTTAAAATACTAGAGAGGGTTACGATCATCGCAACTAATTCTGATACAGTGTTTTGGGTTTCTTTTTTTGCAATTGTTTCTTCAATAAAATGTTTTTTGCAGTATTTCATGTAACTTTTATTGCGTAGTTGCATCAACAAATGACAAAAATGAAAATAATAAACAATAAATAAATAAATAAAATAACCAAAAAAAGCGTCACAGTAAAATCTCATACCTTATATTATATTTAAAAAAAGATTAAAAAGTTACGTTGCTGGTAGTGTCAGGCGTTCACGCGCTGGAGAGGTTTAGATAGCGCACACTACGCCCCTCTTCTGCAGCAACGATTAGTTCCCTTATTTTGTGGCAAATTGACCCAGCAGCATATCCTCCCCTGTCTCCCCTGCCTAGCCACTAGGGCCCTGACCACTTTAGGGGAGGAAGCAAGGCAGATCCCAATCACACTGTTGCCACAGACAGCAAAAGGCCTTGAACCTATATTAGTGCAGACGGCATTCGAACCCGGATCGCGTGGTCCAAGTGTTGAGACAGTCCCAGCACCTTATCCCACTGCGCTAGTAAGGTGTTGGTACTTTTACCCGTGAGTTTACAATGTATAGCCATACGAGTGCACCCAACCAGACTGGGAGAAAACAACAGACGGCAACATGTATCTATACTGAATGGAGACTCAAAAATTAACAAAATGAAAAAGGAAGAAGAAATATATAAGCAAATCAATGAAATAAACAATTCAATAAATGAAGCAAACCAAAAACAAAAAAGATTAATCTTAAAAGTTGAGACCCCCCCCCCCCCCCCAAAACAAAATAAATAAATAAATAAAATAAAAAATAATAAATAAATAAAAAAAAAACAATAAACGGTATAATTATTTTGAATTAGAACGTTTTGGGGGTCATGCTATTAATAGATTGCGTAAATATAAGAATCTATCACAACCTGGGGGTTCTGTGCTTCAACTTTTGAGGAGACTTGATCAATTTAGGCGTTAAAGTTGGCCCTATTTGACCGGGGAAGTGGAGAAGTGCTTCACGAAAACTGGCAGCAAGTCGGTTTAGGGAAAATTTCATTTTCTGGTGTGTTTTTTTCTGGGGTCGCTAGAAAAAATTCCAAACGGCTGACCTGCCGAAAATTGAAAAGAATTCTGAAGTTAATAGTTGTCCGGAGACTTACACGATTTTTAGCATTGGTTCCTATGGGAGTTTATTTAGTGGGGAGTCCAAGGCCCGTCTAGTTTGTTTCCTTCCAAGTGAAAACACCTCAACGCCGGTGAAAGTTTCCCTACGTCCGGGCATCAATCTTGAAAAATTTCCCTACCCAAAAAATTAATAAATAAAAATTATATATTAATTGCAACGGAAAAGAAAATTAAATGCTACGCGGCAATTAAACCAACAAATTATGTTGCATTATTCTGATTTGTGTTTTTCGTACAGATGAAAAAAATAAAAAATACGGCTTGGGTAAACAATGTAAAAATTACGGGGTGACATGTCATGCTTATAAAGCGCCGCGAGTCCGGTTTCACGGACTGACCGGCTGATATCTAGTTCCCATCATGGTGTGGCGACCGAGTCACATCATTTCCTTTCCTGTCTTGAGCACCCAACTAAATGCACTCCCACTTGCCCACTTCTCCAGCAGAGTCCACTTGCCAAGTAAAATAGGGCCAACTTTAAAAGCCTAAATTTATCAAGTCTCCCCTGCACTGCGTGGCTCTATATGCATGTGTACAAGTCCAGCCCCAACAATGAAACCGCAGTCACATGCATACAGTCACCAATTATTTTAAAATACTAGAGAGGGTTACGATCATCGCAACTAATTCTGATACAGTGTTTTGGGTTTCTTTTTTTGCAATTGTTTCTTCAATAAAATGTTTTTTGCAGTATTTCATGTAACTTTTATTGCGTAGTTGCATCAACAAATGACAAAAATGAAAATAATAAACAATAAATAAATAAATAAAATAACCAAAAAAAGCGTCACAGTAAAATCTCATACCTTATATTATATTTAAAAAAAGATTAAAAAGTTACGTTGCTGGTAGTGTCAGGCGTTCACGCGCTGGAGAGGTTTAGATAGCGCACACTACGCCCCTCTTCTGCAGCAACGATTAGTTCCCTTATTTTGTGGCAAATTGACCCAGCAGCATATCCTCCCCTGTCTCCCCTGCCTAGCCACTAGGGCCCTGACCACTTTAGGGGAGGAAGCAAGGCAGATCCCAATCACACTGTTGCCACAGACAGCAAAAGGCCTTGAACCTATATTAGTGCAGACGGCATTCGAACCCGGATCGCGTGGTCCAAGTGTTGAGACAGTCCCAGCACCTTATCCCACTGCGCTAGTAAGGTGTTGGTACTTTTACCCGTGAGTTTACAATGTATAGCCATACGAGTGCACCCAACCAGACTGGGAGAAAACAACAGACGGCAACATGTATCTATACTGAATGGAGACTCAAAAATTAACAAAATGAAAAAGGAAGAAGAAATATATAAGCAAATCAATGAAATAAACAATTCAATAAATGAAGCAAACCAAAAACAAAAAAGATTAATCTTAAAAGTTGAGACCCCCCCCCCCCCCCCCAAAAACAAAATAAATAAATAAATAAAATAAAAAATAATAAATAAAAAAAACACCCAATAAACGGTATAATTATTTTGAATTAGAACGTTTTGGGGGTCATGCTATTAATAGATTGCGTAAATATAAGAATCTATCACAACCTGGGGGTTCTGTGCTTCAACTTTTGAGGAGACTTGATCAATTTAGGCGTTAAAGTTGGCCCTATTTGACCGGGGAAGTGGAGAAGTGCTTCACGAAAACTGGCAGCAAGTCGGTTTAGGGAAAATTTCATTTTCTGGTGTGTTTTTTTCTGGGGTCGCTAGAAAAAATTCCAAATGGCTGACCTGCCAAAAATTGAAAAGAATTCTGAAGTTAATAGTTGTCCGGAGACTTACACGATTTTTAGCATTGGTTCCTATGGGAGTTTATTTAGTGGGGAGTCCAAGGCCCGTCTAGTTTGTTTCCTTCCAAGTGAAAACACCTCAACGCCGGTGAAAGTTTCCCTACGTCCGGGCATCAATCTTGAAAAATTTCCCTACCCAAAAAATAAATAAATAAAAATTATATATTAATTGCAACGGAAAAGAAAATTAAATGCTACGCGGCAATTAAACCAACAAATTATGTTGCATTATTCTGATTTGTGTTTTTCGTACAGATGAAAAAAATAAAAAATACGGCTTGGGTAAACAATGTAAAAATTACGGGGTGACATGTCATGCTTATAAAGCGCCGCGAGTCCGGTTTCACGGACTGACCGGCTGATATCTAGTTCCCATCATGGTGTGGCGACCGAGTCACAGCATTTCCTTTCCTGTCTTGAGCACCCAACTAAATGCACTCCCACTTGCCCACTTCTCCAGCAGAGTCCACTTGCCAAGTAAAATAGGGCCAACTTTAAAAGCCTAAATTTATCAAGTCTCCCCTGCACTGCGTGGCTCTATATGCATGTGTACAAGTCCAGCCCCAACAATGAAACCGCAGTCACATGCATACAGTCACCAATTATTTTAAAATACTAGAGAGGGTTACGATCATCGCAACTAATTCTGATACAGTGTTTTGGGTTTCTTTTTTTGCAATTGTTTCTTCAATAAAATGTTTTTTGCAGTATTTCATGTAACTTTTATTGCGTAGTTGCATCAACAAATGACAAAAATGAAAATAATAAACAATAAATAAATAAATAAAATAACCAAAAAAAGCGTCACAGTAAAATCTCATACCTTATATTATATTTAAAAAAAGATTAAAAAGTTACGTTGCTGGTAGTGTCAGGCGTTCACGCGCTGGAGAGGTTTAGATAGCGCACACTACGCCCCTCTTCTGCAGCAACGATTAGTTCCCTTATTTTGTGGCAAATTGACCCAGCAGCATATCCTCCCCTGTCTCCCCTGCCTAGCCACTAGGGCCCTGACCACTTTAGGGGAGGAAGCAAGGCAGATCCCAATCACACTGTTGCCACAGACAGCAAAAGGCCTTGAACCTATATTAGTGCAGACGGCATTCGAACCCGGATCGCGTGGTCCAAGTGTTGAGACAGTCCCAGCACCTTATCCCACTGCGCTAGTAAGGTGTTGGTACTTTTACCCGTGAGTTTACAATGTATAGCCATACGAGTGCACCCAACCAGACTGGGAGAAAACAACAGACGGCAACATGTATCTATACTGAATGGAGACTCAAAAATTAACAAAATGAAAAAGGAAGAAGAAATATATAAGCAAATCAATGAAATAAACAATTCAATAAATGAAGCAAACCAAAAACAAAAAAGATTAATCTTAAAAGTTGAGACCCCCCCCCCCCAAAAACAAAATAAATAAATAAATAAAATAAAAAATAATAAATAAAAAAAACACCCAATAAACGGTATAATTATTTTGAATTAGAACGTTTTGGGGGTCATGCTATTAATAGATTGCGTAAATATAAGAATCTATCACAACCTGGGGGTTCTGTGCTTCAACTTTTGAGGAGACTTGATCAATTTAGGCGTTAAAGTTGGCCCTATTTGACCGGGGAAGTGGAGAAGTGCTTCACGAAAACTGGCAGCAAGTCGGTTTAGGGAAAATTTCATTTTCTGGTGTGTTTTTTTCTGGGGTCGCTAGAAAAAATTCCAAACGGCTGACCTGCCAAAAATTGAAAAGAATTCTGAAGTTAATAGTTGTCCGGAGACTTACACGATTTTTAGCATTGGTTCCTATGGGAGTTTATTTAGTGGGGAGTCCAAGGCCCGTCTAGTTTGTTTCCTTCCAAGTGAAAACACCTCAACGCCGGTGAAGGTTTCCCTACGTCCGGGCATCAATCTTGAAAAATTTCCCTACCCAAAAAATTAATAAATAAAAATTATATATTAATTGCAACGGAAAAGAAAATTAAATGCTACGCGGCAATTAAACCAACAAATTATGTTGCATTATTCTGATTTGTGTTTTTCGTACAGATGAAAAAAATAAAAAATACGGCTTGGGTAAACAATGTAAAAATTACGGGGTGACATGTCATGCTTATAAAGCGCCGCGAGTCCGGTTTCACGGACTGACCGGCTGATATCTAGTTCCCATCATGGTGTGGCGACCGAGTCACAGCATTTCCTTTCCTGTCTTGAGCACCCAACTAAATGCACTCCCACTTGCCCACTTCTCCAGCAGAGTCCACTTGCCAAGTAAAATAGGGCCAACTTTAAAAGCCTAAATTTATCAAGTCTCCCCTGCACTGCGTGGCTCTATATGCATGTGTACAAGTCCAGCCCCAACAATGAAACCGCAGTCACATGCATACAGTCACCAATTATTTTAAAATACTAGAGAGGGTTACGATCATCGCAACTAATAAGCCATTTGCGAGTTACATTTGAATAATGTCTGGTACAATGACTTGTTTAGTCACAAGTTACCGCTTAAATTTGAATTCCTCAGACTATCGAGACAGTTGCTATGTCACATGATTAGGGGCAAGCTTTTGCTTAGTTACGTAAGAGACGGTGAACACCCATACACAATTCTGAATGGATGTGTATGACACAATGGTACCAGGGTTTGCTCATCTGGAGGTTGCTATACAAAAGCTTGCCCCGAACCATGTGACATAGCAACTGTCTCGATAGTCTGGGGAATTCAAATTTAAGCGGTAACTTGTGACTAAACTAGTCATTGTACCAGACATTATTCAAATTTAACTCGCAAATGGCTTATTCTGATACAGTGTTTTGGGTTTCTTTTTTTGCAATTGTTTCTTCAATAAAATGTTTTTTGCAGTATTTCATGTAACTTTTATTGCGTAGCTGCATCAACAAATGACAAAAATGAAAATAATAAACAATAAATAAATAAATAAAATAATAAAAAAAAGCGTCACAGTAAAATCTCATACCTTATATTATATTTTAAAAAAGATTAAAAAGTTACGTTGCTGGTAGTGTCAGGCGTTCACGCGCTGGAGAGGTTTAGATAGCGCACACTACGCCCCTCTTCTGCAGCAACGATTAGTTCCCTTATTTTGTGGCAAATTGACCCAGCAGCATATCCTCCCCTGTCTCCCCTGCCTAGCCACTAGGGCCCTGACCACTTTAGAGAGGAAGCAAGGCAGATCCCAATCACACTGTTGCCACAGACAGCAAAAGGCCTTGAACCTATATTAGTGCAGACGGCATTCGAACCCGGATCGCGTGGTCCAAGTGTTGAGACAGTCCCAGCACCTTATCCCGCTGCGCTAGTAAGGTGTTGGTACTTTTACCCGTGCGTTTACAATGTATAGCCATACGAGTGCACCCAACCAGACTGGGAGAAAACAACAGACGGCAACATGTATCTATACTGAATGGAGACTCAAAAATTAACAAAATGAAAAAGGAAGAAGAAATATATAAGCAAATCAATGAAATAAACAATTCAATAAATGAAGCAAACCAAAAACAAAAAAGATTAATCTTAAAAGTTGAGACCCCCCCCCAAAAAAAAATAAAAAAAAAATAAAAAAAAAAATAATAAATAAAAAAAACACCCAATAAACGGTATAATTATTTTGAATTAGAACGTTTTGGGGGTCATGCTATTAATAGATTGCGTAAATATAAGAATCTATCACAACCTGGGGGTTCTGTGCTTCAACTTTTGAGGAGACTTGATCAATTTAGGCGTTAAAGTTGGCCCTATTTGACCGGGGAAGTGGAGAAGTGCTTCACGAAAACTGGCAGCAAGTCGGTTTAGGGAAAATTTCATTTTCTGGTGTGTTTTTTTCTGGGGTCGCTAGAAAAAATTCCAAACGGCTGACCTGCCAAAAATTGAAAAGAATTCTGAAGTTAATAGTTGTCCGGAGACTTGAACGATTTTTAGCATTGGTTCCTATGGGAGTTTATTTAGTGGGGAGTCCAAGGCCCGTCTAGTTTGTTTCCTTCCAAGTGAAAACACCTCAACGCCGGTGAAGGTTTCCCTACGTCCGGGCATCAATCTTGAAAAATTTCCCTACCCAAAAAATTAATAAATAAAAATTATATATTAATTGCAACGGAAAAGAAAATTAAATGCTACGCGGCAATTAAACCAACAAATTATGTTGCATTATTCTGATTTGTGTTTTTCGTACAGATGAAAAAAATAAAAAATACGGCTTGGGTAAACAATGTAAAAATTACGGGGTGACATGTCATGCTTATAAAGCGCCGCGAGTCCGGTTTCACGGACTGACCGGCTGATATCTAGTTCCCATCATGGTGTGGCGACCGAGTCACAGCATTTCCTTTCCTGTCTTGAGCACCCAACTAAATGCACTCCCACTTGCCCACTTCTCCAGCAGAGTCCACTTGCCAAGTAAAATAGGGCCAACTTTAAAAGCCTAAATTTATCAAGTCTCCCCTGCACTGCGTGGCTCTATATGCATGTGTACAAGTCCAGCCCCAACAATGAAACCGCAGTCACATGCATACAGTCACCAATTATTTTAAAATACTAGAGAGGGTTACGATCATCGCAACTAATAAGCCATTTGCGAGTTACATTTGAATAATGTCTGGTACAATGACTTGTTTAGTCACAAGTTACCGCTTAAATTTGAATTCCTCAGACTATCGAGACAGTTGCTATGTCACATGATTAGGGGCAAGCTTTTGCTTAGTTACGTAAGAGACGGTGAACACCCATACACAATTCTGAATGGATGTGTATGACACAATGGTACCAGGGTTTGCTCATCTGGAGGTTGCTATACAAAAGCTTGCCCCGAACCATGTGACATAGCAACTGTCTCGATAGTCTGAGGAATTCAAATTTAAGCGGTAACTTGTGACTAAACTAGTCATTGTACCAGACATTATTCAAATTTAACTCGCAAATGGCTTATTCTGATACAGTGTTTTGGGTTTCTTTTTTTGCAATTGTTTCTTCAATAAAATGTTTTTTGCAGTATTTCATGTAACTTTTATTGCGTAGCTGCATCAACAAATGACAAAAATGAAAATAATAAACAATAAATAAATAAATAAAATAATAAAAAAAAGCGTCACAGTAAAATCTCATACCTTATATTATATTTAAAAAAAGATTAAAAAGTTACGTTGCTGGTAGTGTCAGGCGTTCACGCGCTGGAGAGGTTTAGATAGCGCACACTACGCCCCTCTTCTGCAGCAACGATTAGTTCCCTTATTTTGTGGCAAATTGACCCAGCAGCATATCCTCCCCTGTCTCCCCTGCCTAGCCACTAGGGCCCTGACCACTTTAGAGAGGAAGCAAGGCAGATCCCAATCACACTGTTGCCACAGACAGCAAAAGGCCTTGAACCTATATTAGTGCAGACGGCATTCGAACCCGGATCGCGTGGTCCAAGTGTTGAGACAGTCCCAGCACCTTATCCCACTGCGCTAGTAAGGTGTTGGTACTTTTACCCGTGCGTTTACAATGTATAGCCATACGAGTGCACCCAACCAGACTGGGAGAAAACAACAGACGGCAACATGTATCTATACTGAATGGAGACTCAAAAATTAACAAAATGAAAAAGGAAGAAGAAATATATAAGCAAATCAATGAAATAAACAATTCAATAAATGAAGCAAACCAAAAACAAAAAAGATTAATCTTAAAAGTTGAGACCCCCCCCCCAAAAAAAATAAAAAATAAATAAAATAAAAAATAATAAATAAAAAAAACACCCAATAAACGGTATAATTATTTTGAATTAGAACGTTTTGGGGGTCATGCTATTAATAGATTGCGTAAATATAAGAATCTATCACAACCTGGGGGTTCTGTGCTTCAACTTTTGAGGAGACTTGATCAATTTAGGCGTTAAAGTTGGCCCTATTTGACCGGGGAAGTGGAGAAGTGCTTCACGAAAACTGGCAGCAAGTCGGTTTAGGGAAAATTTCATTTTCTGGTGTGTTTTTTTCTGGGGTCGCTAGAAAAAATTCCAAACGGCTGACCTGCCAAAAATTGAAAAGAATTCTGAAGTTAATAGTTGTCCGGAGACTTGAACGATTTTTAGCATTGGTTCCTATGGGAGTTTATTTAGTGGGGAGTCCAAGGCCCGTCTAGTTTGTTTCCTTCCAAGTGAAAACACCTCAACGCCGGTGAAGGTTTCCCCACGTCCGGGCATCAATCTTGAAAAATTTCCCTACCCAAAAAATTAATAAATAAAAATTATATATTAATTGCAACGGAAAAGAAAATTAAATGCTACGCGGCAATTAAACCAACAAATTATGTTGCATTATTCTGATTTGTGTTTTTCGTACAGATGAAAAAAATAAAAAATACGGCTTGGGTAAACAATGTAAAAATTACGGGGTGACATGTCATGCTTATAAAGCGCCGCGAGTCCGGTTTCACGGACTGACCGGCTGATATCTAGTTCCCATCATGGTGTGGCGACCGAGTCACAGCATTTCCTTTCCTGTCTTGAGCACCCAACTAAATGCACTCCCACTTGCCCACTTCTCCAGCAGAGTCCACTTGCCAAGTAAAATAGGGCCAACTTTAAAAGCCTAAATTTATCAAGTCTCCCCTGCACTGCGTGGCTCTATATGCATGTGTACAAGTCCAGCCCCAACAATGAAACCGCAGTCACATGCATACAGTCACCAATTATTTTAAAATACTAGAGAGGGTTACGATCATCGCAACTAATAAGCCATTTGCGAGTTACATTTGAATAATGTCTGGTACAATGACTTGTTTAGTCACAAGTTACCGCTTAAATTTGAATTCCTCAGACTATCGAGACAGTTGCTATGTCACATGATTAGGGGCAAGCTTTTGCTTAGTTACGTAAGAGACGGTGAACACCCATACACAATTCTGAATGGATGTGTATGACACAATGGTACCAGGGTTTGCTCATCTGGAGGTTGCTATACAAAAGCTTGCCCCGAACCATGTGACATAGCAACTGTCTCGATAGTCTGAGGAATTCAAATTTAAGCGGTAACTTGTGACTAAACTAGTCATTGTACCAGACATTATTCAAATTTAACTCGCAAATGGCTTATTCTGATACAGTGTTTTGGGTTTCTTTTTTTGCAATTGTTTCTTCAATAAAATGTTTTTTGCAGTATTTCATGTAACTTTTATTGCGTAGCTGCATCAACAAATGACAAAAATGAAAATAATAAACAATAAATAAATAAATAAAATAATAAAAAAAAGCGTCACAGTAAAATCTCATACCTTATATTATATTTAAAAAAAGATTAAAAAGTTACGTTGCTGGTAGTGTCAGGCGTTCACGCGCTGGAGAGGTTTAGATAGCGCACACTACGCCCCTCTTCTGCAGCAACGATTAGTTCCCTTATTTTGTGGCAAATTGACCCAGCAGCATATCCTCCCCTGTCTCCCCTGCCTAGCCACTAGGGCCCTGACCACTTTAGAGAGGAAGCAAGGCAGATCCCAATCACACTGTTGCCACAGACAGCAAAAGGCCTTGAACCTATATTAGTGCAGACGGCATTCGAACCCGGATCGCGTGGTCCAAGTGTTGAGACAGTCCCAGCACCTTATCCCACTGCGCTAGTAAGGTGTTGGTACTTTTACCCGTGCGTTTACAATGTATAGCCATACGAGTGCACCCAACCAGACTGGGAGAAAACAACAGACGGCAACATGTATCTATACTGAATGGAGACTCAAAAATTAACAAAATGAAAAAGGAAGAAGAAATATATAAGCAAATCAATGAAATAAACAATTCAATAAATGAAGCAAACCAAAAACAAAAAAGATTAATCTTAAAAGTTGAGACCCCCCCCCCCCAAAAAAATAAAAAATAAATAAAATAAAAAATAATAAATAAAAAAAACACCCAATAAACGGTATAATTATTTTGAATTAGAACGTTTTGGGGGTCATGCTATTAATAGATTGCGTAAATATAAGAATCTATCACAACCTGGGGGTTCTGTGCTTCAACTTTTGAGGAGACTTGATCAATTTAGGCGTTAAAGTTGGCCCTATTTGACCGGGGAAGTGGAGAAGTGCTTCACGAAAACTGGCAGCAAGTCGGTTTAGGGAAAATTTCATTTTCTGGTGTGTTTTTTTCTGGGGTCGCTAGAAAAAATTCCAAACGGCTGACCTGCCAAAAATTGAAAAGAATTCTGAAGTTAATAGTTGTCCGGAGACTTGAACGATTTTTAGCATTGGTTCCTATGGGAGTTTATTTAGTGGGGAGTCCAAGGCCCGTCTAGTTTGTTTCCTTCCAAGTGAAAACACCTCAACGCCGGTGAAGGTTTCCCTACGTCCGGGCATCAATCTTGAAAAATTTCCCTACCCAAAAAATTAATAAATAAAAATTATATATTAATTGCAACGGAAAAGAAAATTAAATGCTACGCGGCAATTAAACCAACAAATTATGTTGCATTATTCTGATTTGTGTTTTTCGTACAGATGAAAAAAATAAAAAATACGGCTTGGGTAAACAATGTAAAAATTACGGGGTGACATGTCATGCTTATAAAGCGCCGCGAGTCCGGTTTCACGGACTGACCGGCTGATATCTAGTTCCCATCATGGTGTGGCGACCGAGTCACAGCATTTCCTTTCCTGTCTTGAGCACCCAACTAAATGCACTCCCACTTGCCCACTTCTCCAGCAGAGTCCACTTGCCAAGTAAAATAGGGCCAACTTTAAAAGCCTAAATTTATCAAGTCTCCCCTGCACTGCGTGGCTCTATATGCATGTGTACAAGTCCAGCCCCAACAATGAAACCGCAGTCACATGCATACAGTCACCAATTATTTTAAAATACTAGAGAGGGTTACGATCATCGCAACTAATAAGCCATTTGCGAGTTACATTTGAATAATGTCTGGTACAATGACTTGTTTAGTCACAAGTTACCGCTTAAATTTGAATTCCTCAGACTATCGAGACAGTTGCTATGTCACATGATTAGGGGCAAGCTTTTGCTTAGTTACGTAAGAGACGGTGAACACCCATACACAATTCTGAATGGATGTGTATGACACAATGGTACCAGGGTTTGCTCATCTGGAGGTTGCTATACAAAAGCTTGCCCCGAACCATGTGACATAGCAACTGTCTCGATAGTCTGAGGAATTCAAATTTAAGCGGTAACTTGTGACTAAACTAGTCATTGTACCAGACATTATTCAAATTTAACTCGCAAATGGCTTATTCTGATACAGTGTTTTGGGTTTCTTTTTTTGCAATTGTTTCTTCAATAAAATGTTTTTTGCAGTATTTCATGTAACTTTTATTGCGTAGCTGCATCAACAAATGACAAAAATGAAAATAATAAACAATAAATAAATAAATAAAAAAAAAAAAAAAAGCGTCACAGTAAAATCTCATACCTTATATTATATTTTAAAAAAGATTAAAAAGTTACGTTGCTGGTAGTGTCAGGCGTTCACGCGCTGGAGAGGTTTAGATAGCGCACACTACGCCCCTCTTCTGCAGCAACGATTAGTTCCCTTATTTTGTGGCAAATTGACCCAGCAGCATATCCTCCCCTGTCTCCCCTGCCTAGCCACTAGGGCCCTGACCACTTTAGAGAGGAAGCAAGGCAGATCCCAATCACACTGTTGCCACAGACAGCAAAAGGCCTTGAACCTATATTAGTGCAGACGGCATTCGAACCCGGATCGCGTGGTCCAAGTGTTGAGACAGTCCCAGCACCTTATCCCGCTGCGCTAGTAAGGTGTTGGTACTTTTACCCGTGCGTTTACAATGTATAGCCATACGAGTGCACACACCCTTACAGATCCGGTTTGTGGGGTACTGCTATTGTTGTTCTATTATTCCCTTTTCTGAAGAATTCCCTTGTGGGGTCCAATTGTTCCTATTGAAATGACCTTGTGGGGTCCATTGTTCCATTGTTGTCAGGACCCCACAAGTGCCAATCCGTGCGAACACCCAACCAGACTGGGAGAAAACAACAGACGGCAACATGTATCTATACTGAATGGAGACTCAAAAATTAACAAAATGAAAAAGGAAGAAGAAATATATAAGCAAATCAATGAAATAAACAATTCAATAAATGAAGCAAACCAAAAACAAAAAAGATTAATCTTAAAAGTTGAGACCCCCCCCCCAAAAAAAATAAAAAATAAATAAAATAAAAAATAATAAATAAAAAAAACACCCAATAAACGGTATAATTATTTTGAATTAGAACGTTTTGGGGGTCATGCTATTAATAGATTGCGTAAATATAAGAATCTATCACAACCTGGGGGTTCTGTGCTTCAACTTTTGAGGAGACTTGATCAATTTAGGCGTTAAAGTTGGCCCTATTTGACCGGGGAAGTGGAGAAGTGCTTCACGAAAACTGGCAGCAAGTCGGTTTAGGGAAAATTTCATTTTCTGGTGTGTTTTTTTCTGGGGTCGCTAGAAAAAATTCCAAACGGCTGACCTGCCAAAAATTGAAAAGAATTCTGAAGTTAATAGTTGTCCGGAGACTTGAACGATTTTTAGCATTGGTTCCTATGGGAGTTTATTTAGTGGGGAGTCCAAGGCCCGTCTAGTTTGTTTCCTTCCAAGTGAAAACACCTCAACGCCGGTGAAGGTTTCCCTACGTCCGGGCATCAATCTTGAAAAATTTCCCTACCCAAAAAAATAATAAATAAAAATTATATATTAATTGCAACGGAAAAGAAAATTAAATGCTACGCGGCAATTAAACCAACAAATTATGTTGCATTATTCTGATTTGTGTTTTTCGTACAGATGAAAAAAATAAAAAATACGGCTTGGGTAAACAATGTAAAAATTACGGGGTGACATGTCATGCTTATAAAGCGCCGCGAGTCCGGTTTCACGGACTGACCGGCTGATATCTAGTTCCCATCATGGTGTGGCGACCGAGTCACAGCATTTCCTTTCCTGTCTTGAGCACCCAACTAAATGCACTCCCACTTGCCCACTTCTCCAGCAGAGTCCACTTGCCAAGTAAAATAGGGCCAACTTTAAAAGCCTAAATTTATCAAGTCTCCCCTGCACTGCGTGGCTCTATATGCATGTGTACAAGTCCAGCCCCAACAATGAAACCGCAGTCACATGCATACAGTCACCAATTATTTTAAAATACTAGAGAGGGTTACGATCATCGCAACTAATAAGCCATTTGCGAGTTACATTTGAATAATGTCTACATCAATGACTTGTTTAGTCACAAGTTACCGCTTAAATTTGAATTCCTCAGACTATCGAGACAGTTGCTATGTCACATGATTAGGGGCAAGCTTTTGCTTAGTTACGTAAGAGACGGTGAACACCCATACACAATTCTGAATGGATGTGTATGACACAATGGTACCAGGGTTTGCTCATCTGGAGGTTGCTATACAAAAGCTTGCCCCGAACCATGTGACATAGCAACTGTCTCGATAGTCTGAGGAATTCAAATTTAAGCGGTAACTTGTGACTAAACTAGTCATTGTACCAGACATTATTCAAATTTAACTCGCAAATGGCTTATTCTGATACAGTGTTTTGGGTTTCTTTTTTTGCAATTGTTTCTTCAATAAAATGTTTTTTGCAGTATTTCATGTAACTTTTATTGCGTAGTTGCATCAACAAATGACAAAAATGAAAATAATAAACAATAAATAAATAAATAAAATAACCAAAAAAAGCGTCACAGTAAAATCTCATACCTTATATTATATTTAAAAAAAGATTAAAAAGCTACGTTGCTGGTAGTGTCAGGCGTTCACGCGCTGGAGAGGTTTAGATAGCGCACACTACGCCCCTCTTCTGCAGCAACGATTAGTTCCCTTATTTTGTGGCAAATTGACCCAGCAGCATATCCTCCCCTGTCTCCCCTGCCTAGCCACTAGGGCCCTGACCACTTTAGGGGAGGAAGCAAGGCATATCCCAATCACACTGTTGCCACAGACAGCAAAAGGCGTGGTCCAAGTGTTGAGACAGTCCCAGCACCTTATCCCACTGCGCTAGTAAGGTGTTGGTACTTTTACCCGTGAGTTTACAATGTTTAGCCATACGAGTGCACCCAACCAGACTGGGAGAAAACAACAGACGGCAACATGTATCTATACTGAATGGAGACTCAAAAATTAACAAAATGAAAAAGGAAGAAGAAATATATAAGCAAATCAATGAAATAAACAATTCAATAAATGAAGCAAACCAAAAACAAAAAAGATTAATCTTAAAAGTTGAGACCCCCCCCCAAAAAAAAACAAATTAAATAAAATAAAAAATAATAAAAAAAAAAAACACCCAATAAACGGTATAATTATTTTGAATTAGAACGTTTTGGGGGTCATGCTATTAATAGATTGCGTAAATATAAGAATCTATCACAACCTGGGGGTTCTGTGCTTCAACTTTTGAGGAGACTTGATCAATTTAGGCGTTAAAGTTGGCCCTATTTGACCGGGGAAGTGGAGAAGTGCTTCACGAAAACTGGCAGCAAGTCGGTTTAGGGAAAATTTCATTTTCTGGTGTGTTTTTTTCTGGGGTCGCTAGAAAAAATTCCAAACGGCTGACCTGCCAAAAATTGAAAAGAATTCTGAAGTTAATAGTTGTCCGGAGACTTACACGATTTTTAGCATTGGTTCCTATGGGAGTTTATTTAGTGGGGAGTCCAAGGCCCGTCTAGTTTGTTTCCTTCCAAGTGAAAACACCTCAACGCCGGTGAAGGTTTCCCTACGTCCGGGCATCAATCTTGAAAAATTTCCCTACCCAAAAAATTAATAAATAAAAATTATATATTAATTGCAACGGAAAAGAAAATTAAATGCTACGCGGCAATTAAACCAACAAATTATGTTGCATTATTCTGATTTGTGTTTTTCGTACAGATGAAAAAAATAAAAAATACGGCTTGGGTAAACAATGTAAAAATTACGGGGTGACATGTCATGCTTATAAAGCGCCGCGAGTCCGGTTTCACGGACTGACCGGCTGATATCTAGTTCCCATCATGGTGTGGCGACCGAGTCACAGCATTTCCTTTCCTGTCTTGAGCACCCAACTAAATGCACTCCCACTTGCCCACTTCTCCAGCAGAGTCCACTTGCCAAGTAAAATAGGGCCAACTTTAAAAGCCTAAATTTATCAAGTCTCCCCTGCACTGCGTGGCTCTATATGCATGTGTACAAGTCCAGCCCCAACAATGAAACCGCAATCACATGCATACAGTCACCAATTATTTTAAAATACTAGAGAGGGTTACGATCATCGCAACTAATAAGCCATTTGCGAGTTACATTTGAATAATGTCTGGTACAATGACTTGTTTAGTCACAAGTTACCGCTTAAATTTGAATTCCTCAGACTATCGAGACAGTTGCTATGTCACATGATTAGGGGCAAGCTTTTGCTTAGTTACGTAAGAGACGGTGAACACCCATACACAATTCTGAATGGATGTGTATGACACAATGGTACCAGGGTTTGCTCATCTGGAGGTTGCTATACAAAAGCTTGCCCCGAACCATGTGACATAGCAACTGTCTCGATAGTCTGAGGAATTCAAATTTAAGCGGTAACTTGTGACTAAACTAGTCATTGTACCAGACATTATTCAAATTTAACTCGCAAATGGCTTATTCTGATACAGTGTTTTGGGTTTCTTTTTTTGCAATTGTTTCTTCAATAAAATGTTTTTTGCAGTATTTCATGTAACTTTTATTGCGTAGTTGCATCAACAAATGACAAAAATGAAAATAATAAACAATAAATAAATAAATAAAATAACCAAAAAAAGCGTCACAGTAAAATCTCATACCTTATATTATATTTAAAAAAAGATTAAAAAGTTACGTTGCTGGTAGTGTCAGGCGTTCACGCGCTGGAGAGGTTTAGATAGCGCACACTACGCCCCTCTTCTGAAGCAACGATTAGTTCCCTTATTTTGTGGCAAATTGACCCAGCAGCATATCCTCCCCTGTCTCCCCTGCCTAGCCACTAGGGCCCTGACCACTTTAGGGGAGGAAGCAAGGCAGATCCCAATCACACTGTTGCCACAGACAGCAAAAGGCCTTGAACCTATATTAGTGCAGACGGCATTCGAACCCGGATCGCGTGGTCCAAGTGTTGAGACAGTCCCAGCACCTTATCCCACTGCGCTAGTAAGGTGTTGGTACTTTTACCCGTGAGTTTACAATGTATAGCCATACGAGTGCACCCAACCAGACTGGGAGAAAACAACAGACGGTAACATGTATCTATACTGAATGGAGACTCAAAAATTAACAAAATGAAAAAGGAAGAAGAAATATATAAGCAAATCAATGAAATAAACAATTCAATAAATGAAGCAAACCAAAAACAAAAAAGATTAATCTTAAAAGTTGAGACCCCCCCCCAAAAAAAAATAAAATTAAATAAAATAAAAAATAATAAATAAAAAAAACACCCAATAAACGGTATAATTATTTTGAATTAGAACGTTTTGGGGGTCATGCTATTAATAGATTGCGTAAATATAAGAATCTATCACAACCTGGGGGTTCTGTGCTTCAACTTTTGAGGAGACTTGATCAATTTAGGCGTTAAAGTTGGCCCTATTTGACCGGGGAAGTGGAGAAGTGCTTCACGAAAACTGGCAGCAAGTCGGTTTAGGGAAAATTTCATTTTCTGGTGTGTTTTTTTCTGGGGTCGCTAGAAAAAATTCCAAACGGCTGACCTGCCAAAAATTGAAAAGAATTCTGAAGTTAATAGTTGTCCGGAGACTTACACGATTTTTAGCATTGGTTCCTATGGGAGTTTATTTAGTGGGGAGTCCAAGGCCCGTCTAGTTTGTTTCCTTCCAAGTGAAAACACCTCAACGCCGGTGAAGGTTTCCCTACGTCCGGGCATCAATCTTGAAAAATTTCCCTACCCAAAAAATTAATAAATAAAAATTATATATTAATTGCAACGGAAAAGAAAATTAAATGCTACGCGGCAATTAAACCAACAAATTATGTTGCATTATTCTGATTTGTGTTTTTCGTACAGATGAAAAAAATAAAAAATACGGCTTGGGTAAACAATGTAAAAATTACGGGGTGACATGTCATGCTTATAAAGCGCCGCGAGTCCGGTTTCACGGACTGACCGGCTGATATCTAGTTCCCATCATGGTGTGGCGACCGAGTCACAGCATTTCCTTTCCTGTCTTGAGCACCCAACTAAATGCACTCCCACTTGCCCACTTCTCCAGCAGAGTCCACTTGCCAAGTAAAATAGGGCCAACTTTAAAAGCCTAAATTTATCAAGTCTCCCCTGCACTGCGTGGCTCTATATGCATGTGTACAAGTCCAGCCCCAACAATGAAACCGCAGTCACATGCATACAGTCACCAATTATTTTAAAATACTAGAGAGGGTTACGATCATCGCAACTAATAAGCCATTTGCGAGTTACATTTGAATAATGTCTGGTACAATGACTTGTTTAGTCACAAGTTACCGCTTAAATTTGAATTCCTCAGACTATCGAGACAGTTGCTATGTCACATGATTAGGGGCAAGCTTTTGCTTAGTTACGTAAGAGACGGTGAACACCCATACACAATTCTGAATGGATGTGTATGACACAATGGTACCAGGGTTTGCTCATCTGGAGGTTGCTATACAAAAGCTTGCCCCGAACCATGTGACATAGCAACTGTCTCGATAGTCTGAGGAATTCAAATTTAAGCGGTAACTTGTGACTAAACTAGTCATTGTACCAGACATTATTCAAATTTAACTCGCAAATGGCTTATTCTGATACAGTGTTTTGGGTTTCTTTTTTTGCAATTGTTTCTTCAATAAAATGTTTTTTGCAGTATTTCATGTAACTTTTATTGCGTAGTTGCATCAACAAATGACAAAAATGAAAATAATAAACAATAAATAAATAAATAAAATAACCAAAAAAAGCGTCACAGTAAAATCTCATACCTTATATTATATTTAAAAAAAGATTAAAAAGTTACGTTGCTGGTAGTGTCAGGCGTTCACGCGCTGGAGAGGTTTAGATAGCGCACACTACGCCCCTCTTCTGCAGCAACGATTAGTTCCCTTATTTTGTGGCAAATTGACCCAGCAGCATATCCTCCCCTGTCTCCCCTGCCTAGCCACTAGGGCCCTGACCACTTTAGGGGAGGAAGCAAGGCAGATCCCAATCACACTGTTGCCACAGACAGCAAAAGGCCTTGAACCTATATTAGTGCAGACGGCATTCGAACCCGGATCGCGTGGTCCAAGTGTTGAGACAGTCCCAGCACCTTATCCCACTGCGCTAGTAAGGTGTTGGTACTTTTACCCGTGAGTTTACAATGTATAGCCATACGAGTGCACCCAACCAGACTGGGAGAAAACAACAGACGGCAACATGTATCTATACTGAATGGAGACTCAAAAATTAACAAAATGAAAAAGGAAGAAGAAATATATAAGCAAATCAATTAAATAAACAATTCAATAAATGAAGCAAACCAAAAACAAAAAAGATTAATCTTAAAAGTTGAGACCCCCCCCCCCAAAAAAAAAATAAATAAAATAAAAAATCATAAATAAAAAAAACACCCAATAAACGGTATAATTATTTTGAATTAGAACGTTTTGGGGGTCATGCTATTAATAGATTGCGTAAATATAAGAATCTATCACAACCTGGGGGTTCTGTGCTTCAACTTTTGAGGAGACTTGATCAATTTAGGCGTTAAAGTTGGCCCTATTTGACCGGGGAAGTGGAGAAGTGCTTCACGAAAACTGGCAGCAAGTCGGTTTAGGGAAAATTTCATTTTCTGGTGTGTTTTTTTCTGGGGTCGCTAGAAAAAATTCCAAACGGCTGACCTGCCAAAAATTGAAAAGAATTCTGAAGTTAATAGTTGTCCGGAGACTTACACGATTTTTAGCATTGGTTCCTATGGGAGTTTATTTAGTGGGGAGTCCAAGGCCCGTCTAGTTTGTTTCCTTCCAAGTGAAAACACCTCAACGCCGGTGAAGGTTTCCCTACGTCCGGGCATCAATCTTGAAAAATTTCCCTACCCAAAAAATTAATAAATAAAAATTATATATTAATTGCAACGGAAAAGAAAATTAAATGCTACGCGGCAATTAAACCAACAAATTATGTTGCATTATTCTGATTTGTGTTTTTCGTACAGATGAAAAAAATAAAAAATACGGCTTGGGTAAACAATGTAAAAATTACGGGGTGACATGTCATGCTTATAAAGCGCCGCGAGTCCGGTTTCACGGACTGACCGGCTGATATCTAGTTCCCATCATGGTGTGGCGACCGAGTCACATCATTTCCTTTCCTGTCTTGAGCACCCAACTAAATGCACTCCCACTTGCCCACTTCTCCAGCAGAGTCCACTTGCCAAGTAAAATAGGGCCAACTTTAAAAGCCTAAATTTATCAAGTCTCCCCTGCACTGCGTGGCTCTATATGCATGTGTACAAGTCCAGCCCCAACAATGAAACCGCAGTCACATGCATACAGTCACCAATTATTTTAAAATACTAGAGAGGGTTACGATCATCGCAACTAATTCTGATACAGTGTTTTGGGTTTCTTTTTTTGCAATTGTTTCTTCAATAAAATGTTTTTTGCAGTATTTCATGTAACTTTTATTGCGTAGTTGCATCAACAAATGACAAAAATGAAAATAATCAACAATAAATAAATAAATAAAATAACCAAAAAAAGCGTCACAGTAAAATCTCATACCTTATATTATATTTTAAAAAAGATTAAAAAGTTACGTTGCTGGTAGTGTCAGGCGTTCACGCGCTGGAGAGGTTTAGATAGCGCACACTACGCCCCTCTTCTGCAGCAACGATTAGTTCCCTTATTTTGTGGCAAATTGACCCAGCAGCATATCCTCCCCTGTCTCCCCTGCCTAGCCACTAGGGCCCTGACCACTTTAGGGGAGGAAGCAAGGCAGATCCCAATCACACTGTTGCCACAGACAGCAAAAGGCCTTGAACCTATATTAGTGCAGACGGCATTCGAACCCGGATCGCGTGGTCCAAGTGTTGAGACAGTCCCAGCACCTTATCCCACTGCGCTAGTAAGGTGTTGGTACTTTTACCCGTGAGTTTACAATGTATAGCCATACGAGTGCACCCAACCAGACTGGGAGAAAACAACAGACGGCAACATGTATCTATACTGAATGAAGACTCAAAAATTAACAAAATGAAAAAGGAAGAAGAAATATATAAGCAAATCAATGAAATAAACAATTCAATAAATGAAGCAAACCAAAAACAAAAAAGATTAATCTTAAAAGTTGAGACCCCCCACCCCAAAAAACAAAATAAATAAATAAATAAAATAAAAAATAATAAATAAAAAAAACACCCAATAAACGGTATAATTATTTTGAATTAGAACGTTTTGGGGGTCATGCTATTAATAGATTGCGTAAATATAAGAATCTATCACAACCTGGGGGTTCTGTGCTTCAACTTTTGAGGAGACTTGATCAATTTAGGCGTTAAAGTTGGCCCTATTTGACCGGGGAAGTGGAGAAGTGCTTCACGAAAACTGGCAGCAAGTCGGTTTAGGGAAAATTTCATTTTCTGGTGTGTTTTTTTCTGGGGTCGCTAGAAAAAATTCCAAACGGCTGACCTGCCAAAAATTGAAAAGAATTCTGAAGTTAATAGTTGTCCGGAGACTTACACGATTTTTAGCATTGGTTCCTATGGGAGTTTATTTAGTGGGGAGTCCAAGGCCCGTCTAGTTTGTTTCCTTCCAAGTGAAAACACCTCAACGCCGGTGAAGGTTTCCCTACGTCCGGGCATCAATCTTGAAAAATTTCCCTACCCAAAAAATTAATAAATAAAAATTATATATTAATTGCAACGGAAAAGAAAATTAAATGCTACGTGGCAATTAAACCAACAAATTATGTTGCATTATTCTGATTTGTGTTTTTCGTACAGATGAAAAAAATAAAAAATACGGCTTGGGTAAACAATGTAAAAATTACGGGGTGACATGTCATGCTTATAAAGCGCCGCGAGTCCGGTTTCACGGACTGACCGGCTGATATCTAGTTCCCATCATGGTGTGGCGACCGAGTCACATCATTTCCTTTCCTGTCTTGAGCACCCAACTAAATGCACTCCCACTTGCCCACTTCTCCAGCAGAGTCCACTTGCCAAGTAAAATAGGGCCAACTTTAAAAGCCTAAATTTATCAAGTCTCCCCTGCACTGCGTGGCTCTATATGCATGTGTACAAGTCCAGCCCCAACAATGAAACCGCAGTCACATGCATACAGTCACCAATTATTTTAAAATACTAGAGAGGGTTACGATCATCGCAACTAATTCTGATACAGTGTTTTGGGTTTCTTTTTTTGCAATTGTTTCTTCAATAAAATGTTTTTTGCAGTATTTCATGTAACTTTTATTGCGTAGTTGCATCAACAAATGACAAAAATGAAAATAATCAACAATAAATAAATAAATAAAATAACAAAAAAAAGCGTCACAGTAAAATCTCATACCTTATATTATATTTTAAAAAAGATTAAAAAGTTACGTTGCTGGTAGTGTCAGGCGTTCACGCGCTGGAGAGGTTTAGATAGCGCACACTACGCCCCTCTTCTGCAGCAACGATTAGTTCCCTTATTTTGTGGCAAATTGACCCAGCAGCATATCCTCCCCTGTCTCCCCTGCCTAGCCACTAGGGCCCTGACCACTTTAGGGGAGGAAGCAAGGCAGATCCCAATCACACTGTTGCCACAGACAGCAAAACGCCTTGAACCTATATTAGTGCAGACGGCATTCGAACCCGGATCGCGTGGTCCAAGTGTTGAGACAGTCCCAGCACCTTATCCCACTGCGCTAGTAAGGTGTTGGTACTTTTACCCGTGAGTTTACAATGTATAGCCATACGAGTGCACCCAACCAGACTGGGAGAAAACAACAGACGGCAACATGTATCTATACTGAATGGAGACTCAAAAATTAACAAAATGAAAAAGGAAGAAGAAATATATAAGCAAATCAATGAAATAAACAATTCAATAAATGAAGCAAACCAAAAACAAAAAAGATTAATCTTAAAAGTTGAGACCCCCCCCAAAAAAACAAAATAAATAAATAAATAAAATAAAAAATAATAAATAAAAAAAACACCCAATAAACGGTATAATTATTTTGAATTAGAACGTTTTGGGGGTCATGCTATTAATAGATTGCGTAAATATAAGAATCTATCACAACCTGGGGGTTCTGTGCTTCAACTTTTGAGGAGACTTGATCAATTTAGGCGTTAAAGTTGGCCCTATTTGACCGGGGAAGTGGAGAAGTGCTTCACGAAAACTGGCAGCAAGTCGGTTTAGGGAAAATTTCATTTTCTGGTGTGTTTTTTTCTGGGGTCGCTAGAAAAAATTCCAAACGGCTGACCTGCCAAAAATTGAAAAGAATTCTGAAGTTAATAGTTGTCCGGAGACTTACACGATTTTTAGCATTGGTTCCTATGGGAGTTTATTTAGTGGGGAGTCCAAGGCCCGTCTAGTTTGTTTCCTTCCAAGTGAAAACACCTCAACGCCGGTGAAAGTTTCCCTACGTCCGGGCATCAATCTTGAAAAATTTCCCTACCCAAAAAATAAATAAATAAAAATTATATATTAATTGCAACGGAAAAGAAAATTAAATGCTACGCGGCAATTAAACCAACAAATTATGTTGCATTATTCTGATTTGTGTTTTTCGTACAGATGAAAAAAATAAAAAATACGGCTTGGGTAAACAATGTAAAAATTACGGGGTGACATGTCATGCTTATAAAGCGCCGCGAGTCCGGTTTCACGGACTGACCGGCTGATATCTAGTTCCCATCATGGTGTGGCGACCGAGTCACATCATTTCCTTTCCTGTCTTGAGCACCCAACTAAATGCACTCCCACTTGCCCACTTCTCCAGCAGAGTCCACTTGCCAAGTAAAATAGGGCCAACTTTAAAAGCCTAAATTTATCAAGTCTCCCCTGCACTGCGTGGCTCTATATGCATGTGTACAAGTCCAGCCCCAACAATGAAACCGCAGTCACATGCATACAGTCACCAATTATTTTAAAATACTAGAGAGGGTTACGATCATCGCAACTAATTCTGATACAGTGTTTTGGGTTTCTTTTTTTGCAATTGTTTCTTCAATAAAATGTTTTTTGCAGTATTTCATGTAACTTTTATTGCGTAGTTGCATCAACAAATGACAAAAATGAAAATAATAAACAATAAATAAATAAATAAAATAACCAAAAAAAGCGTCACAGTAAAATCTCATACCTTATATTATATTTTAAAAAAGATTAAAAAGTTACGTTGCTGGTAGTGTCAGGCGTTCACGCGCTGGAGAGGTTTAGATAGCGCACACTACGCCCCTCTTCTGCAGCAACGATTAGTTCCCTTATTTTGTGGCAAATTGACCCAGCAGCATATCCTCCCCTGTCTCCCCTGCCTAGCCACTAGGGCCCTGACCACTTTAGGGGAGGAAGCAAGGCAGATCCCAATCACACTGTTGCCACAGACAGCAAAAGGCCTTGAACCTATATTAGTGCAGACGGCATTCGAACCCGGATCGCGTGGTCCAAGTGTTGAGACAGTCCCAGCACCTTATCCCACAGCGCTAGTAAGGTGTTGGTACTTTTACCCGTGAGTTTACAATGTATAGCCATACGAGTGCACCCAACCAGACTGGGAGAAAACAACAGACGGCAACATGTATCTATACTGAATGGAGACTCAAAAATTAACAAAATGAAAAAGGAAGAAGAAATATATAAGCAAATCAATGAAATAAACAATTCAATAAATGAAACAAACCAAAAACAAAAAAGATTAATCTTAAAAGTTGAGACCCCCCCCCAAAAAAAACAAAATAAATAAATAAATAAAATAAAAAATAATAAATAAAAAAAACACCCAATAAACGGTATAATTATTTTGAATTAGAACGTTTTGGGGGTCATGCTATTAATAGATTGCGTAAATATAAGAATCTATCACAACCTGGGGGTTCTGTGCTTCAACTTTTGAGGAGACTTGATCAATTTAGGCGTTAAAGTTGGCCCTATTTGACCGGGGAAGTGGAGAAGTGCTTCACGAAAACTGGCAGCAAGTCGGTTTAGGGAAAATTTCATTTTCTGGTGTGTTTTTTTCTGGGGTCGCTAGAAAAAATTCCAAACGGCTGACCTGCCAAAAATTGAAAAGAATTCTGAAGTTAATAGTTGTCCGGAGACTTACACGATTTTTAGCATTGGTTCCTATGGGAGTTTATTTAGTGGGGAGTCCAAGGCCCGTCTAGTTTGTTTCCTTCCAAGTGAAAACACCTCAACGCCGGTGAAAGTTTCCCTACGTCCGGGCATCAATCTTGAAAAATTTCCCTACCCAAAAAATTAATAAATAAAAATTATATATTAATTGCAACGGAAAAGAAAATTAAATGCTACGCGGCAATTAAACCAACAAATTATGTTGCATTATTCTGATTTGTGTTTTTCGTACAGATGAAAAAAATAAAAAATACGGCTTGGGTAAACAATGTAAAAATTACGGGGTGACATGTCATGCTTATAAAGCGCCGCGAGTCCGGTTTCACGGACTGACCGGCTGATATCTAGTTCCCATCATGGTGTGGCGACCGAGTCACATCATTTCCTTTCCTGTCTTGAGCACCCAACTAAATGCACTCCCACTTGCCCACTTCTCCAGCAGAGTCCACTTGCCAAGTAAAATAGGGCCAACTTTAAAAGCCTAAATTTATCAAGTCTCCCCTGCACTGCGTGGCTCTATATGCATGTGTACAAGTCCAGCCCCAACAATGAAACCGCAGTCACATGCATACAGTCACCAATTATTTTAAAATACTAGAGAGGGTTACGATCATCGCAACTAATTCTGATACGGTGTTTTGGGTTCCTTTTTTTGCAATTGTTTCTTCAATAAAATGTTTTTTGCAGTATTTCATGTAACTTTTATTGCGTAGTTGCATCAACAAATGACAAAAATGAAAATAATAAACAATAAATAAATAAATAAAATAACCAAAAAAAGCGTCACAGTAAAATCTCATACCTTATATTATATTTTTAAAAAGATTAAAAAGTTACGTTGCTGGTAGTGTCAGGCGTTCACGCGCTGGAGAGGTTTAGATAGCGCACACTACGCCCCTCTTCTGCAGCAACGATTAGTTCCCTTATTTTGTGGCAAATTGACCCAGCAGCATATCCTCCCCTGTCTCCCCTGCCTAGCCACTAGGGCCCTGACCACTTTAGGGGAGGAAGCAAGGCAGATCCCAATCACACTGTTGCCACAGACAGCAAAAGGCCTTGAACCTATATTAGTGCAGACGGCATTCGAACCCGGATCGCGTGGTCCAAGTGTTGAGACAGTCCCAGCACCTTATCCCACTGCGCTAGTAAGGTGTTGGTACTTTTACCCGTGAGTTTACAATGTATAGCCATACGAGTGCACCCAACCAGACTGGGAGAAAACAACAGACGGCAACATGTATCTATACTGAATGGAGACTCAAAAATTAACAAAATGAAAAAGGAAGAAGAAATATATAAGCAAATCAATGAAATAAACAATTCAATAAATGAAACAAACCAAAAACAAAAAAGATTAATCTTAAAAGTTGAGACCCCCCCCCCCCAAAAAAACAAAATAAATAAATAAATAAAATAAAAAATAATAAATAAACAAAAACACCCAATAAACGGTATAATTATTTTGAATTAGAACGTTTTGGGGGTCATGCTATTAATAGATTGCGTAAATATAAGAATCTATCACAACCTGGGGGTTCTGTGCTTCAACTTTTGAGGAGACTTGATCAATTTAGGCGTTAAAGTTGGCCCTATTTGACCGGGGAAGTGGAGAAGTGCTTCACGAAAACTGGCAGCAAGTCGGTTTAGGGAAAATTTCATTTTCTGGTGTGTTTTTTTCTGGGGTCGCTAGAAAAAATTCCAAACGGCTGACCTGCCAAAAATTGAAAAGAATTCTGAAGTTAATAGTTGTCCGGAGACTTACACGATTTTTAGCATTGGTTCCTATGGGAGTTTATTTAGTGGGGAGTCCAAGGCCCGTCTAGTTTGTTTCCTTCCAAGTGAAAACACCTCAACGCCGGTGAAAGTTTCCCTACGTCCGGGCATCAATCTTGAAAAATTTTCCTACCCAAAAAATAAATAAATAAAAATTATATATTAATTGCAACGGAAAAGAAAATTAAATGCTACGCGGCAATTAAACCAACAAATTATGTTGCATTATTCTGATTTGTGTTTTTCGTACAGATGAAAAAAATAAAAAATACGGCTTGGGTAAACAATGTAAAAATTACGGGGTGACATGTCATGCTTATAAAGCGCCGCGAGTCCGGTTTCACGGACTGACCGGCTGATATCTAGTTCCCATCATGGTGTGGCGACCGAGTCACATCATTTGCTTTCCTGTCTTGAGCACCCAACTAAATGCACTCCCACTTGCCCACTTCTCCAGCAGAGTCCACTTGCCAAGTAAAATAGGGCCAACTTTAAAAGCCTAAATTTATCAAGTCTCCCCTGCACTGCGTGGCTCTATATGCATGTGTACAAGTCCAGCCCCAACAATGAAACCGCAGTCACATGCATACAGTCACCAATTATTTTAAAATACTAGAGAGGGTTACGATCATCGCAACTAATTCTGATACAGTGTTTTGGGTTTCTTTTTTTGCAATTGTTTCTTCAATAAAATGTTTTTTGCAGTATTTCATGTAACTTTTATTGCGTAGTTGCATCAACAAATGACAAAAATGAAAATAATAAACAATAAATAAATAAATAAAATAACCAAAAAAAGCGTCACAGTAAAATCTCATACCTTATATTATATTTAAAAAAAGATTAAAAAGTTACGTTGCTGGTAGTGTCAGGCGTTCACGCGCTGGAGAGGTTTAGATAGCGCACACTACGCCCCTCTTCTGCAGCAACGATTAGTTCCCTTATTTTGTGGCAAATTGACCCAGCAGCATATCCTCCCCTGTCTCCCCTGCCTAGCCACTAGGGCCCTGACCACTTTAGGGGAGGAAGCAAGGCAGATCCCAATCACACTGTTGCCACAGACAGCAAAAGGCCTTGAACCTATATTAGTGCAGACGGCATTCGAACCCGGATCGCGTGGTCCAAGTGTTGAGACAGTCCCAGCACCTTATCCCACTGCGCTAGTAAGGTGTTGGTACTTTTACCCGTGAGTTTACAATGTATAGCCATACGAGTGCACCCAACCAGACTGGGGGAAAACAACAGACGGCAACATGTATCTATACTGAATGGAGACTCAAAAATTAACAAAATGAAAAAGGAAGAAGAAATATATAAGCAAATCAATGAAATAAACAATTCAATAAATGAAGCAAACCAAAAACAAAAAAGATTAATCTTAAAAGTTGAGACCCCCCCCAAAACAAAATAAATAAATAAATAAAATAAAAAATAATAAATAAATAAAACACCCAATAAACGGTATAATTATTTTGAATTAGAACGTTTTGGGGGTCATGCTATTAATAGATTGCGTAAATATAAGAATCTATCACAACCTGGGGGTTCTGTGCTTCAACTTTTGAGGAGACTTGATCAATTTAGGCGTTAAAGTTGGCCCTATTTGACCGGGGAAGTGGAGAAGTGCTTCACGAAAACTGGCAGCAAGTCGGTTTAGGGAAAATTTCATTTTCTGGTGTGGTTTTTTCTGGGGTCGCTAGAAAAAATTCCAAACGACTGACCTGCCAAAAATTGAAAAGAATTCTGAAGTTAATAGTTGTCCGGAGACTTACACGATTTTTAGCATTGGTTCCTATGGGAGTTTATTTAGTGGGGAGTCCAAGGCCCGTCTAGTTTGTTTCCTTCCAAGTGAAAACACCTCAACGCCGGTGAAAGTTTCCCTACGTCCGGGCATCAATCTTGAAAAATTTCCCTACCCAAAAAATTAATAAATAAAAATTATATATTAATTGCAACGGAAAAGAAAATTAAATGCTACGCGGCAATTAAACCAACAAATTATGTTGCATTATTCTGATTTGTGTTTTTCGTACAGATGAAAAAAAAAAAAAATACGGCTTGGGTAAACAATGTAAAAATTACGGGGTGACATGTCATGCTTATAAAGCGCCGCGAGTCCGGTTTCACGGACTGACCGGCTGATATCTAGTTCCCATCATGGTGTGGCGACCGAGTCACATCATTTCCTTTCCTGTCTTGAGCACCCAACTAAATGCACTCCCACTTGCCCACTTCTCCAGCAGAGTCCACTTGCCAAGTAAAATAGGGCCAACTTTAAAAGCCTAAATTTATCAAGTCTCCCCTGCACTGCGTGGCTCTATATGCATGTGTACAAGTCCAGCCCCAACAATGAAACCGCAGTCACATGCATACAGTCACCAATTATTTTAAAATACTAGAGAGGGTTACGATCATCGCAACTAATTCTGATACAGTGTTTTGGGTTTCTTTTTTTGCAATTGTTTCTTCAATAAAATGTTTTTTGCAGTATTTCATGTAACTTTTATTGCGTAGTTGCATCAACAAATGACAAAAATGAAAATAATCAACAATAAATAAATAAATAAAATAACCAAAAAAAGCGTCACAGTAAAATCTCATACCTTATATTATATTTAAAAAAAGATTAAAAAGTTACGTTGCTGGTAGTGTCAGGCGTTCACGCGCTGGAGAGGTTTAGATAGCGCACACTACGCCCCTCTTCTGCAGCAACGATTAGTTCCCTTATTTTGTGGCAAATTGACCCAGCAGCATATCCTCCCCTGTCTCCCCTGCCTAGCCACTAGGGCCCTGACCACTTTAGGGGAGGAAGCAAGGCAGATCCCAATCACACTGTTGCCACAGACAGCAAAAGGCCTTGAACCTATATTAGTGCAGACGGCATTCGAACCCGGATCGCGTGGTCCAAGTGTTGAGACAGTCCCAGCACCTTATCCCACTGCGCTAGTAAGGTGTTGGTACTTTTACCCGTGAGTTTACAATGTATAGCCATACGAGTGCACCCAACCAGACTGGGAGAAAACAACAGACGGCAACATGTATCTATACTGAATGGAGACTCAAAAATTAACAAAATGAAAAAGGAAGAAGAAATATATAAGCAAATCAATGAAATAAACAATTCAATAAATGAAGCAAACCAAAAACAAAAAAGATTAATCTTAAAAGTTGAGACCCCCCCCCAAAAAACAAAATAAATAAATAAATAAAATAAAAAATAATAAATAAAAAAAACACCCAATAAACGGTATAATTATTTTGAATTAGAACGTTTTGGGGGTCATGCTATTAATAGATTGCGTAAATATAAGAATCTATCACAACCTGGGGGTTCTGTGCTTCAACTTTTGAGGAGACTTGATCAATTTAGGCGTTAAAGTTGGCCCTATTTGACCGGGGAAGTGGAGAAGTGCTTCACGAAAACTGGCAGCAAGTCGGTTTAGGGAAAATTTCATTTTCTGGTGTGTTTTTTTCTGGGGTCGCTAGAAAAAATTCCAAACGGCTGACCTGCCAAAAATTGAAAAGAATTCTGAAGTTAATAGTTGTCCGGAGACTTACACGATTTTTAGCATTGGTTCCTATGGGAGTTTATTTAGTGGGGAGTCCAAGGCCCGTCTAGTTTGTTTCCTTCCAAGTGAAAACACCTCAACGCCGGTGAAAGTTTCCCTACGTCCGGGCATCAATCTTGAAAAATTTCCCTACCCAAAAAATAAATAAATAAAAATTATATATTAATTGCAACGGAAAAGAAAATTAAATGCTACGCGGCAATTAAACCAACAAATTATGTTGCATTATTCTGATTTGTGTTTTTCGTACAGATGAAAAAAATTAAAAATACGGCTTGGGTAAACAATGTAAAAATTACGGGGTGACATGTCATGCTTATAAAGCGCCGCGAGTCCGGTTTCACGGACTGACCGGCTGATATCTAGTTCCCATCATGGTGTGGCGACCGAGTCACATCATTTCCTTTCCTGTCTTGAGCACCCAACTAAATGCACTCCCACTTGCCCACTTCTCCAGCAGAGTCCACTTGCCAAGTAAAATAGGGCCAACTTTAAAAGCCTAAATTTATCAAGTCTCCCCTGCACTGCGTGGCTCTATATGCATGTGTACAAGTCCAGCCCCAACAATGAAACCGCAGTCACATGCATACAGTCACCAATTATTTTAAAATACTAGAGAGGGTTACGATCATCGCAACTAATTCTGATACAGTGTTTTGGGTTTCTTTTTTTGCAATTGTTTCTTCAATAAAATGTTTTTTGCAGTATTTCATGTAACTTTTATTGCGTAGTTGCATCAACAAATGACAAAAATGAAAATAATAAACAATAAATAAATAAATAAAATAACCAAAAAAAGCGTCACAGTAAAATCTCATACCTTATATTATATTTAAAAAAAGATTAAAAAGTTACGTTGCTGGTAGTGTCAGGCGTTCACGCGCTGGAGAGGTTTAGATAGCGCACACTACGCCCCTCTTCTGCAGCAACGATTAGTTCCCTTATTTTGTGGCAAATTGACCCAGCAGCATATCCTCCCCTGTCTCCCCTGCCTAGCCACTAGGGCCCTGACCACTTTAGGGGAGGAAGCAAGGCAGATCCCAATCACACTGTTGCCACAGACAGCAAAAGGCCTTGAACCTATATTAGTGCAGACGGCATTCGAACCCGGATCGCGTGGTCCAAGTGTTGAGACAGTCCCAGCACCTTATCCCACTGCGCTAGTAAGGTGTTGGTACTTTTACCCGTGAGTTTACAATGTATAGCCATACGAGTGCACCCAACCAGACTGGGAGAAAACAACAGACGGCAACATGTATCTATACTGAATGGAGACTCAAAAATTAACAAAATGAAAAAGGAAGAAGAAATATATAAGCAAATCAATGAAATAAACAATTCAATAAATGAAGCAAACCAAAAACAAAAAAGATTAATCTTAAAAGTTGAGACCCCCCCCAAAAAAACAAAATAAATAAATAAATAAAATAAAAAATAATAAATAAATAAAACACCCAATAAACGGTATAATTATTTTGAATTAGAACGTTTTGGGGGTCATGCTATTAATAGATTGCGTAAATATAAGAATCTATCACAACCTGGGGGTTCTGTGCTTCAACTTTTGAGGAGACTTGATCAATTTAGGCGTTAAAGTTGGCCCTATTTGACCGGGGAAGTGGAGAAGTGCTTCACGAAAACTGGCAGCAAGTCGGTTTAGGGAAAATTTCATTTTCTGGTGTGGTTTTTTCTGGGGTCGCTAGAAAAAATTCCAAACGACTGACCTGCCAAAAATTGAAAAGAATTCTGAAGTTAATAGTTGTCCGGAGACTTACACGATTTTTAGCATTGGTTCCTATGGGAGTTTATTTAGTGGGGAGTCCAAGGCCCGTCTAGTTTGTTTCCTTCCAAGTGAAAACACCTCAACGCCGGTGAAAGTTTCCCTACGTCCGGGCATCAATCTTGAAAAATTTCCCTACCCAAAAAATAAATAAATAAAAATTATATATTAATTGCAACGGAAAAGAAAATTAAATGCTACGCGGCAATTAAACCAACAAATTATGTTGCATTATTCTGATTTGTGTTTTTCGTACAGATGAAAAAAATAAAAAATACGGCTTGGGTAAACAATGTAAAAATTACGGGGTGACATGTCATGCTTATAAAGCGCCGCGAGTCCGGTTTCACGGACTGACCGGCTGATATCTAGTTCCCATCATGGTGTGGCGACCGAGTCACATCATTTCCTTTCCTGTCTTGAGCACCCAACTAAATGCACTCCCACTTGCCCACTTCTCCAGCAGAGTCCACTTGCCAAGTAAAATAGGGCCAACTTTAAAAGCCTAAATTTATCAAGTCTCCCCTGCACTGCGTGGCTCTATATGCATGTGTACAAGTCCAGCCCCAACAATGAAACCGCAGTCACATGCATACAGTCACCAATTATTTTAAAATACTAGAGAGGGTTACGATCATCGCAACTAATTCTGATACAGTGTTTTGGGTTTCTTTTTTTGCAATTGTTTCTTCAATAAAATGTTTTTTGCAGTATTTCATGTAACTTTTATTGCGTAGTTGCATCAACAAATGACAAAAATGAAAATAATCAACAATAAATAAATAAATAAAATAACCAAAAAAAGCGTCACAGTAAAATCTCATACCTTATATTATATTTTAAAAAAGATTAAAAAGTTACGTTGCTGGTAGTGTCAGGCGTTCACGCGCTGGAGAGGTTTAGATAGCGCACACTACGCCCCTCTTCTGCAGCAACGATTAGTTCCCTTATTTTGTGGCAAATTGACCCAGCAGCATATCCTCCCCTGTCTCCCCTGCCTAGCCACTAGGGCCCTGACCACTTTAGGGGAGGAAGCAAGGCAGATCCCAATCACACTGTTGCCACAGACAGCAAAAGGCCTTGAACCTATATTAGTGCAGACGGCATTCGAACCCGGATCGCGTGGTCCAAGTGTTGAGACAGTCCCAGCACCTTATCCCACTGCGCTAGTAAGGTGTTGGTACTTTTACCCGTGAGTTTACAATGTATAGCCATACGAGTGCACCCAACCAGACTGGGAGAAAACAACAGACGGCAACATGTATCTATACTGAATGGAGACTCAAAAATTAACAAAATGAAAAAAAAAAAAAATATATATAAGCAAATCAATGAAATAAACAATTCAATAAATGAAGCAAACCAAAAACAAAAAAGATTAATCTTAAAAGTTGAGACCCCCCCCCCAAAACAAAATAAATAAATAAATAAAATAAAAAATAATAAATAAAAAAAACACCCAATAAACGGTATAATTATTTTGAATTAGAACGTTTTGGGGGTCATGCTATTAATAGATTGCGTAAATATAAGAATCTATCACAACCTGGGGGTTCTGTGCTTCAACTTTTGAGGAGACTTGATCAATTTAGGCGTTAAAGTTGGCCCTATTTGACCGGGGAAGTGGAGAAGTGCTTCACGAAAACTGGCAGCAAGTCGGTTTAGGGAAAATTTCATTTTCTGGTGTGTTTTTTTCTGGGGTCGCTAGAAAAAATTCCAAACGGCTGACCTGCCAAAAATTGAAAAGAATTCTGAAGTTAATAGTTGTCCGGAGACTTACACGATTTTTAGCATTGGTTCCTATGGGAGTTTATTTAGTGGGGAGTCCAAGGCCCGTCTAGTTTGTTTCCTTCCAAGTGAAAACACCTCAACGCCGGTGAAAGTTTCCCTACGTCCGGGCATCAATCTTGAAAAATTTCCCTACCCAAAAAATTAATAAATAAAAATTATATATTAATTGCAACGGAAAAGAAAATTAAATGCTACGCGGCAATTAAACCAACAAATTATGTTGCATTATTCTGATTTGTGTTTTTCGTACAGATGAAAAAAAAAAAAAATACGGCTTGGGTAAACAATGTAAAAATTACGGGGTGACATGTCATGCTTATAAAGCGCCGCGAGTCCGGTTTCACGGACTGACCGGCTGATATCTAGTTCCCATCATGGTGTGGCGACCGAGTCACATCATTTCCTTTCCTGTCTTGAGCACCCAACTAAATGCACTCCCACTTGCCCACTTCTCCAGCAGAGTCCACTTGCCAAGTAAAATAGGGCCAACTTTAAAAGCCTAAATTTATCAAGTCTCCCCTGCACTGCGTGGCTCTATATGCATGTGTACAAGTCCAGCCCCAACAATGAAACCGCAGTCACATGCATACAGTCACCAATTATTTTAAAATACTAGAGAGGGTTACGATCATCGCAACTAATTCTGATACAGTGTTTTGGGTTTCTTTTTTTGCAATTGTTTCTTCAATAAAATGTTTTTTGCAGTATTTCATGTAACTTTTATTGCGTAGTTGCATCAACAAATGACAAAAATGAAAATAATAAACAATAAATAAATAAATAAAATAACCAAAAAAAGCGTCACAGTAAAATCTCATACCTTATATTATATTTTAAAAAAGATTAAAAAGTTACGTTGCTGGTAGTGTCAGGCGTTCACGCGCTGGAGAGGTTTAGATAGCGCACACTACGCCCCTCTTCTGCAGCAACGATTAGTTCCCTTATTTTGTGGCAAATTGACCCAGCAGCATATCCTCCCCTGTCTCCCCTGCCTAGCCACTAGGGCCCTGACCACTTTAGGGGAGGAAGCAAGGCAGATCCCAATCACACTGTTGCCACAGACAGCAAAAGGCCTTGAACCTATATTAGTGCAGACGGCATTCGAACCCGGATCGCGTGGTCCAAGTGTTGAGACAGTCCCAGCACCTTATCCCACTGCGCTAGTAAGGTGTTGGTACTTTTACCCGTGAGTTTACAATGTATAGCCATACGAGTGCACCCAACCAGACTGGGAGAAAACAACAGACGGCAACATGTATCTATACTGAATGGAGACTCAAAAATTAACAAAATGAAAAAGGAAGAAGAAATATATAAGCAAATCAATGAAATAAACAATTCAATAAATGAAGCAAACCAAAAACAAAAAAGATTAATCTTAAAAGTTGAGACCCCCCCCCCAAAACAAAATAAATAAATAAATAAAATAAAAAATAATAAATAAAAAAAACACCCAATAAACGGTATAATTATTTTGAATTAGAACGTTTTGGGGGTCATGCTATTAATAGATTGCGTAAATATAAGAATCTATCACAACCTGGGGGTTCTGTGCTTCAACTTTTGAGGAGACTTGATCAATTTAGGCGTTAAAGTTGGCCCTATTTGACCGGGGAAGTGGAGAAGTGCTTCACGAAAACTGGCAGCAAGTCGGTTTAGGGAAAATTTCATTTTCTGGTGTGTTTTTTTCTGGGGTCGCTAGAAAAAATTCCAAACGGCTGACCTGCCAAAAATTGAAAAGAATTCTGAAGTTAATAGTTGTCCGGAGACTTACACGATTTTTAGCATTGGTTCCTATGGGAGTTTATTTAGTGGGGAGTCCAAGGCCCGTCTAGTTTGTTTCCTTCCAAGTGAAAACACCTCAACGCCGGTGAAAGTTTCCCTACGTCCGGGCATCAATCTTGAAAAATTTCCCTACCCAAAAAATAAATAAATAAAAATTATATATTAATTGCAACGGAAAAGAAAATTAAATGCTACGCGGCAATTAAACCAACAAATTATGTTGCATTATTCTGATTTGTGTTTTTCGTACAGATGAAAAAAATAAAAAATACGGCTTGGGTAAACAATGTAAAAATTACGGGGTGACATGTCATGCTTATAAAGCGCCGCGAGTCCGGTTTCACGGACTGACCGGCTGATATCTAGTTCCCATCATGGTGTGGCGACCGAGTCACATCATTTCCTTTCCTGTCTTGAGCACCCAACTAAATGCACTCCCACTTGCCCACTTCTCCAGCAGAGTCCACTTGCCAAGTAAAATAGGGCCAACTTTAAAAGCCTAAATTTATCAAGTCTCCCCTGCACTGCGTGGCTCTATATGCATGTGTACAAGTCCAGCCCCAACAATGAAACCGCAGTCACATGCATACAGTCACCAATTATTTTAAAATACTAGAGAGGGTTACGATCATCGCAACTAATTCTGATACAGTGTTTTGGGTTTCTTTTTTTGCAATTGTTTCTTCAATAAAATGTTTTTTGCAGTATTTCATGTAACTTTTATTGCGTAGTTGCATCAACAAATGACAAAAATGAAAATAATCAACAATAAATAAATAAATAAAATAACCAAAAAAAGCGTCACAGTAAAATCTCATACCTTATATTATATTTAAAAAAAGATTAAAAAGTTACGTTGCTGGTAGTGTCAGGCGTTCACGCGCTGGAGAGGTTTAGATAGCGCACACTACGCCCCTCTTCTGCAGCAACGATTAGTTCCCTTATTTTGTGGCAAATTGACCCAGCAGCATATCCTCCCCTGTCTCCCCTGCCTAGCCACTAGGGCCCTGACCACTTTAGGGGAGGAAGCAAGGCAGATCCCAATCACACTGTTGCCACAGACAGCAAAAGGCCTTGAACCTATATTAGTGCAGACGGCATTCGAACCCGGATCGCGTGGTCCAAGTGTTGAGACAGTCCCAGCACCTTATCCCACTGCGCTAGTAAGGTGTTGGTACTTTTACCCGTGAGTTTACAATGTATAGCCATACGAGTGCACCCAACCAGACTGGGAGAAAACAACAGACGGCAACATGTATCTATACTGAATGGAGACTCAAAAATTAACAAAATGAAAAAGGAAGAAGAAATATATAAGCAAATCAATGAAATAAACAATTCAATAAATGAAGCAAACCAAAAACAAAAAAGATTAATCTTAAAAGTTGAGACCCCCCCCCAAAAAACAAAATAAATAAATAAATAAAATAAAAAATAATAAATAAAAAAAACACCCAATAAACGGTATAATTATTTTGAATTAGAACGTTTTGGGGGTCATGCTATTAATAGATTGCGTAAATATAAGAATCTATCACAACCTGGGGGTTCTGTGCTTCAACTTTTGAGGAGACTTGATCAATTTAGGCGTTAAAGTTGGCCCTATTTGACCGGGGAAGTGGAGAAGTGCTTCACGAAAACTGGCAGCAAGTCGGTTTAGGGAAAATTTCATTTTCTGGTGTTTTTTTTTCTGGGGTCGCTAGAAAAAATTCCAAACGGCTGACCTGCCAAAAATTGAAAAGAATTCTGAAGTTAATAGTTGTCCGGAGACTTACACGATTTTTAGCATTGGTTCCTATGGGAGTTTATTTAGTGGGGAGTCCAAGGCCCGTCTAGTTTGTTTCCTTCCAAGTGAAAACACCTCAACGCCGGTGAAAGTTTCCCTACGTCCGGGCATCAATCTTGAAAAATTTCCCTACCCAAAAAATAAATAAATAAAAATTATATATTAATTGCAACGGAAAAGAAAATTAAATGCTACGCGGCAATTAAACCAACAAATTATGTTGCATTATTCTGATTTGTGTTTTTCGTACAGATGAAAAAAATTAAAAATACGGCTTGGGTAAACAATGTAAAAATTACGGGGTGACATGTCATGCTTATAAAGCGCCGCGAGTCCGGTTTCACGGACTGACCGGCTGATATCTAGTTCCCATCATGGTGTGGCGACCGAGTCACATCATTTCCTTTCCTGTCTTGAGCACCCAACTAAATGCACTCCCACTTGCCCACTTCTCCAGCAGAGTCCACTTGCCAAGTAAAATAGGGCCAACTTTAAAAGCCTAAATTTATCAAGTCTCCCCTGCACTGCGTGGCTCTATATGCATGTGTACAAGTCCAGCCCCAACAATGAAACCGCAGTCACATGCATACAGTCACCAATTATTTTTAAATACTAGAGAGGGTTACGATCATCGCAACTAATTCTGATACAGTGTTTTGGGTTTCTTTTTTTGCAATTGTTTCTTCAATAAAATGTTTTTTGCAGTATTTCATGTAACTTTTATTGCGTAGTTGCATCAACAAATGACAAAAATGAAAATAATAAACAATAAATAAATAAATAAAATAACCAAAAAAAGCGTCACAGTAAAATCTCATACCTTATATTATATTTAAAAAAAGATTAAAAAGTTACGTTGCTGGTAGTGTCAGGCGTTCACGCGCTGGAGAGGTTTAGATAGCGCACACTACGCCCCTCTTCTGCAGCAACGATTAGTTCCCTTATTTTGTGGCAAATTGACCCAGCAGCATATCCTCCCCTGTCTCCCCTGCCTAGCCACTAGGGCCCTGACCACTTTAGGGGAGGAAGCAAGGCAGATCCCAATCACACTGTTGCCACAGACAGCAAAAGGCCTTGAACCTATATTAGTGCAGACGGCATTCGAACCCGGATCGCGTGGTCCAAGTGTTGAGACAGTCCCAGCACCTTATCCCACTGCGCTAGTAAGGTGTTGGTACTTTTACCCGTGAGTTTACAATGTATAGCCATACGAGTGCACCCAACCAGACTGGGAGAAAACAACAGACGGCAACATGTATCTATACTGAATGGAGACTCAAAAATTAACAAAATGAAAAAGGAAGAAGAAATATATAAGCAAATCAATGAAATAAACAATTCAATAAATGAAGCAAACCAAAAACAAAAAAGATTAATCTTAAAAGTTGAGACCCCCCCCCAAAAAACAAAATAAATAAATAAATAAAATAAAAAATAATAAATAAAAAAAACACCCAATAAACGGTATAATTATTTTGAATTAGAACGTTTTGGGGGTCATGCTATTAATAGATTGCGTAAATATAAGAATCTATCACAACCTGGGGGTTCTGTGCTTCAACTTTTGAGGAGACTTGATCAATTTAGGCGTTAAAGTTGGCCCTATTTGACCGGGGAAGTGGAGAAGTGCTTCACGAAAACTGGCAGCAAGTCGGTTTAGGGAAAATTTCATTTTCTGGTGTTTTTTTTTCTGGGGTCGCTAGAAAAAATTCCAAACGGCTGACCTGCCAAAAATTGAAAAGAATTCTGAAGTTAATAGTTGTCCGGAGACTTACACGATTTTTAGCATTGGTTCCTATGGGAGTTTATTTAGTGGGGAGTCCAAGGCCCGTCTAGTTTGTTTCCTTCCAAGTGAAAACACCTCAACGCCGGTGAAAGTTTCCCTACGTCCGGGCATCAATCTTGAAAAATTTCCCTACCCAAAAAATAAATAAATAAAAATTATATATTAATTGCAACGGAAAAGAAAATTAAATGCTACGCGGCAATTAAACCAACAAATTATGTTGCATTATTCTGATTTGTGTTTTTCGTACAGATGAAAAAAATTAAAAATACGGCTTGGGTAAACAATGTAAAAATTACGGGGTGACATGTCATGCTTATAAAGCGCCGCGAGTCCGGTTTCACGGACTGACCGGCTGATATCTAGTTCCCATCATGGTGTGGCGACCGAGTCACATCATTTCCTTTCCTGTCTTGAGCACCCAACTAAATGCACTCCCACTTGCCCACTTCTCCAGCAGAGTCCACTTGCCAAGTAAAATAGGGCCAACTTTAAAAGCCTAAATTTATCAAGTCTCCCCTGCACTGCGTGGCTCTATATGCATGTGTACAAGTCCAGCCCCAACAATGAAACCGCAGTCACATGCATACAGTCACCAATTATTTTTAAATACTAGAGAGGGTTACGATCATCGCAACTAATTCTGATACAGTGTTTTGGGTTTCTTTTTTTGCAATTGTTTCTTCAATAAAATGTTTTTTGCAGTATTTCATGTAACTTTTATTGCGTAGTTGCATCAACAAATGACAAAAATGAAAATAATAAACAATAAATAAATAAATAAAATAACCAAAAAAAGCGTCACAGTAAAATCTCATACCTTATATTATATTTAAAAAAAGATTAAAAAGTTACGTTGCTGGTAGTGTCAGGCGTTCACGCGCTGGAGAGGTTTAGATAGCGCACACTACGCCCCTCTTCTGCAGCAACGATTAGTTCCCTTATTTTGTGGCAAATTGACCCAGCAGCATATCCTCCCCTGTCTCCCCTGCCTAGCCACTAGGGCCCTGACCACTTTAGGGGAGGAAGCAAGGCAGATCCCAATCACACTGTTGCCACAGACAGCAAAAGGCCTTGAACCTATATTAGTGCAGACGGCATTCGAACCCGGATCGCGTGGTCCAAGTGTTGAGACAGTCCCAGCACCTTATCCCACTGCGCTAGTAAGGTGTTGGTACTTTTACCCGTGAGTTTACAATGTATAGCCATACGAGTGCACCCAACCAGACTGGGAGAAAACAACAGACGGCAACATGTATCTATACTGAATGGAGACTCAAAAATTAACAAAATGAAAAAGGAAGAAGAAATATATAAGCAAATCAATGAAATAAACAATTCAATAAATGAAGCAAACCAAAAACAAAAAAGATTAATCTTAAAAGTTGAGACCCCCCCCAAAAAAACAAAATAAATAAATAAATAAAATAAAAAATAATAAATAAAAAAAACACCCAATAAACGGTATAATTATTTTGAATTAGAACGTTTTGGGGGTCATGCTATTAATAGATTGCGTAAATATAAGAATCTATCACAACCTGGGGGTTCTGTGCTTCAACTTTTGAGGAGACTTGATCAATTTAGGCGTTAAAGTTGGCCCTATTTGACCGGGGAAGTGGAGAAGTGCTTCACGAAAACTGGCAGCAAGTCGGTTTAGGGAAAATTTCATTTTCTGGTGTGTTTTTTTCTGGGGTCGCTAGAAAAAATTCCAAACGGCTGACCTGCCAAAAATTGAAAAGAATTCTGAAGTTAATAGTTGTCCGGAGACTTACACGATTTTTAGCATTGGTTCCTATGGGAGTTTATTTAGTGGGGAGTCCAAGGCCCGTCTAGTTTGTTTCCTTCCAAGTGAAAACACCTCAACGCCGGTGAAAGTTTCCCTACGTCCGGGCATCAATCTTGAAAAATTTCCCTACCCAAAAAATAAATAAATAAAAATTATATATTAATTGCAACGGAAAAGAAAATTAAATGCTACGCGGCAATTAAACCAACAAATTATGTTGCATTATTCTGATTTGTGTTTTTCGTACAGATGAAAAAAATAAAAAATACGGCTTGGGTAAACAATGTAAAAATTACGGGGTGACATGTCATGCTTATAAAGCGCCGCGAGTCCGGTTTCACGGACTGACCGGCTGATATCTAGTTCCCATCATGGTGTGGCGACCGAGTCACATCATTTCCTTTCCTGTCTTGAGCACCCAACTAAATGCACTCCCACTTGCCCACTTCTCCAGCAGAGTCCACTTGCCAAGTAAAATAGGGCCAACTTTAAAAGCCTAAATTTATCAAGTCTCCCCTGCACTGCGTGGCTCTATATGCATGTGTACAAGTCCAGCCCCAACAATGAAACCGCAGTCACATGCATACAGTCACCAATTATTTTAAAATACTAGAGAGGGTTACGATCATCGCAACTAATTCTGATACAGTGTTTTGGGTTTCTTTTTTTGCAATTGTTTCTTCAATAAAATGTTTTTTGCAGTATTTCATGTAACTTTTATTGCGTAGTTGCATCAACAAATGACAAAAATGAAAATAATCAACAATAAATAAATAAATAAAATAACCAAAAAAAGCGTCACAGTAAAATCTCATACCTTATATTATATTAAAAAAAAGATTAAAAAGTTACGTTGCTGGTAGTGTCAGGCGTTCACGCGCTGGAGAGGTTTAGATAGCGCACACTACGCCCCTCTTCTGCAGCAACGATTAGTTCCCTTATTTTGTGGCAAATTGACCCAGCAGCATATCCTCCCCTGTCTCCCCTGCCTAGCCACTAGGGCCCTGACCACTTTAGGGGAGGAAGCAAGGCAGATCCCAATCACACTGTTGCCACAGACAGCAAAAGGCCTTGAACCTATATTAGTGCAGACGGCATTCGAACCCGGATCGCGTGGTCCAAGTGTTGAGACAGTCCCAGCACCTTATCCCAATGCGCTAGTAAGGTGTTGGTACTTTTACCCGTGAGTTTACAATGTATAGCCATACGAGTGCACCCAACCAGACTGGGAGAAAACAACAGACGGCAACATGTATCTATACTGAATGGAGACTCAAAAATTAACAAAATGAAAAAGGAAGAAGAAATATATAAGCAAATCAATGAAATAAACAATTCAATAAATGAAGCAAACCAAAAACAAAAAAGATTAATCTTAAAAGTTGAGACCCCCCCCCAAAAAAAACAAAATAAATAAATAAATAAAATAAAAAATAATAAATAAAAAAAACACCCAATAAACGGTATAATTATTTTGAATTAGAACGTTTTGGGGGTCATGCTATTAATAGATTGCGTAAATATAAGAATCTATCACAACCTGGGGGTTCTGTGCTTCAACTTTTGAGGAGACTTGATCAATTTAGGCGTTAAAGTTGGCCCTATTTGACCGGGGAAGTGGAGAAGTGCTTCACGAAAACTGGCAGCAAGTCGGTTTAGGGAAAATTTCATTTTCTGGTGTGTTTTTTTCTGGGGTCGCTAGAAAAAATTCAAAACGGCTGACCTGCCAAAAATTGAAAAGAATTCTGAAGTTAATAGTTGTCCGGAGACTTACACGATTTTTAGCATTGGTTCCTATGGGAGTTTATTTAGTGGGGAGTCCAAGGCCCGTCTAGTTTGTTTCCTTCCAAGTGAAAACACCTCAACGCCGGTGAAAGTTTCCCTACGTCCGGGCATCAATCTTGAAAAATTTCCCTACCCAAAAAATAAATAAATAAAAATTATATATTAATTGCAACGGAAAAGAAAATTAAATGCTACGCGGCAATTAAACCAACAAATTATGTTGCATTATTCTGATTTGTGTTTTTCGTACAGATGAAAAAATAAAAAATACGGCTTGGGTAAACAATGTAAAAATTACGGGGTGACATGTCATGCTTATAAAGCGCCGCGAGTCCGGTTTCACGGACTGACCGGCTGATATCTAGTTCCCATCATGGTGTGGCGACCGAGTCACATCATTTCCTTTCCTGTCTTGAGCACCCAACTAAATGCACTCCCACTTGCCCACTTCTCCAGCAGAGTCCACTTGCCAAGTAAAATAGGGCCAACTTTAAAAGCCTAAATTTATCAAGTCTCCCCTGCACTGCGTGGCTCTATATGCATGTGTACAAGTCCAGCCCCAACAATGAAACCGCAGTCACATGCATACAGTCACCAATTATTTTAAAATACTAGAGAGGGTTACGATCATCGCAACTAATTCTGATACAGTGTTTTGGGTTTCTTTTTTTGCAATTGTTTCTTCAATAAAATGTTTTTGGCAGTATTTCATGTAACTTTTATTGCGTAGTTGCATCAACAAATGACAAAAATGAAAATAATAAACAATAAATAAATAAATAAAATAACCAAAAAAAGCGTCACAGTAAAATCTCATACCTTATATTATATTTAAAAAAAGATTAAAAAGTTACGTTGCTGGTAGTGTCAGGCGTTCACGCGCTGGAGAGGTTTAGATAGCGCACACTACGCCCCTCTTCTGCAGCAACGATTAGTTCCCTTATTTTGTGGCAAATTGACCCAGCAGCATATCCTCCCCTGTCTCCCCTGCCTAGCCACTAGGGCCCTGACCACTTTAGGGGAGGAAGCAAGGCAGATCCCAATCACACTGTTGCCACAGACAGCAAAAGGCCTTGAACCTATATTAGTGCAGACGGCATTCGAACCCGGATCGCGTGGTCCAAGTGTTGAGACAGTCCCAGCACCTTATCCCACTGCGCTAGTAAGGTGTTGGTACTTTTACCCGTGAGTTTACAATGTATAGCCATACGAGTGCACCCAACCAGACTGGGAGAAAACAACAGACGGCAACATGTATCTATACTGAATGGAGACTCAAAAATTAACAAAATGAAAAAAAAAAAATATATATATAAGCAAATCAATGAAATAAACAATTCAATAAATGAAGCAAACCAAAAACAAAAAAGATTAATCTTAAAAGTTGAGACCCCCCCCCAAAACAAAATAAATAAATAAATAAAATAAAAAATAATAAATAAAAAAAACACCCAATAAACGGTATAATTATTTTGAATTAGAACGTTTTGGGGGTCATGCTATTAATAGATTGCGTAAATATAAGAATCTATCACAACCTGGGGGTTCTGTGCTTCAACTTTTGAGGAGACTTGATCAATTTAGGCGTTAAAGTTGGCCCTATTTGACCGGGGAAGTGGAGAAGTGCTTCACGAAAACTGGCAGCAAGTCGGTTTAGGGAAAATTTCATTTTCTGGTGTGTTTTTTCTGGGGTCGCTAGAAAAAATTCCAAACGGCTGACCTGCCAAAAATTGAAAAGAATTCTGAAGTTAATAGTTGTCCGGAGACTTACACGATTTTTAGCATTGGTTCCTATGGGAGTTTATTTAGTGGGGAGTCCAAGGCCCGTCTAGTTTGTTTTCTTCCAAGTGAAAACACCTCAACGCCGGTGAAAGTTTCCCTACGTCCGGGCATCAATCTTGAAAAATTTCCCTACCCAAAAAATAAATAAATAAAAATTATATATTAATTGCAACGGAAAAGAAAATTAAATGCTACGCGGCAATTAAACCAACAAATTATGTTGCATTATTCTGATTTGTGTTTTTCGTACAGATGAAAAAAATAAAAAATACGGCTTGGGTAAACAATGTAAAAATTACGGGGTGACATGTCATGCATATAAAGCGCCGCGAGTCCGGTTTCACGGACTGACCGGCTGATATCTAGTTCCCATCATGGTGTGGCGACCGAGTCACATCATTTCCTTTCCTGTCTTGAGCACCCAACTAAATGCACTTCCACTTGCCCACTTCTCCAGCAGAGTCCACTTGCCAAGTAAAATAGGGCCAACTTTAAAAGCCTAAATTTATCAAGTCTCCCCTGCACTGCGTGGCTCTATATGCATGTGTACAAGTCCAGCCCCAACAATGAAACCGCAGTCACATGCATACAGTCACCAATTATTTTAAAATACTAGAGAGGGTTACGATCATCGCAACTAATTCTGATACAGTGTTTTGGGTTTCTTTTTTTGCAATTGTTTCTTCAATAAAATGTTTTTTGCAGTATTTCATGTAACTTTTATTGCGTAGTTGCATCAACAAATGACAAAAATGAAAATAATCAACAATAAATAAATAAATAAAATAACCAAAAAAAGCGTCACAGTAAAATCTCATACCTTATATTATATTTAAAAAAAGATTAAAAAGTTACGTTGCTGGTAGTGTCAGGCGTTCACGCGCTGGAGAGGTTTAGATAGCGCACACTGCCCCTCTTCTGCAGCAACGATTAGTTCCCTTATTTTGTGGCAAATTGACCCAGCAGCATATCCTCCCCTGTCTCCCCTGCCTAGCCACTAGGGCCCTGACCACTTTAGGGGAGGAAGCAAGGCAGATCCCAATCACACTGTTGCCACAGACAGCAAAAGGCCTTGAACCTATATTAGTGCAGACGGCATTCGAACCCGGATCGCGTGGTCCAAGTGTTGAGACAGTCCCAGCACCTTATCCCACTGCGCTAGTAAGGTGTTGGTACTTTTACCCGTGAGTTTACAATGTATAGCCATACGAGTGCACCCAACCAGACTGGGAGAAAACAACAGACGGCAACATGTATCTATACTGAATGGAGACTCAAAAATTAACAAAATGAAAAAGGAAGAAGAAATATATAAGCAAATCAATGAAATAAACAATTCAATAAATGAAGCAAACCAAAAACAAAAAAGATTAATCTTAAAAGTTGAGACCCCCCCCCCCAAACAAAATAAATAAATAAATAAAATAAAAAATAATAAATAAAAAAAACACCCAATAAACGGTATAATTATTTTGAATTAGAACGTTTTGGGGGTCATGCTATTAATAGATTGCGTAAATATAAGAATCTATCACAACCTGGGGGTTCTGTGCTTCAACTTTTGAGGAGACTTGATCAATTTAGGCGTTAAAGTTGGCCCTATTTGACCGGGGAAGTGGAGAAGTGCTTCACGAAAACTGGCAGCAAGTCGGTTTAGGGAAAATTTCATTTTCTGGTGTGTTTTTTTCTGGGGTCGCTAGAAAAAATTCCAAACGGCTGACCTGCCAAAAATTGAAAAGAATTCTGAAGTTAATAGTTGTCCGGAGACTTACACGATTTTTAGCATTGGTTCCTATGGGAGTTTATTTAGTGGGGAGTCCAAGGCCCGTCTAGTTTGTTTCCTTCCAAGTGAAAACACCTCAACGCCGGTGAAAGTTTCCCTACGTCCGGGCATCAATCTTGAAAAATTTCCCTACCCAAAAAATAAATAAATAAAAATTATATATTAATTGCAACGGAAAAGAAAATTAAATGCTACGCGGCAATTAAACCAACAAATTATGTTGCATTATTCTGATTTGTGTTTTTCGTACAGATGAAAAAAATAAAAAATACGGCTTGGGTAAACAATGTAAAAATTACGGGGTGACATGTCATGCTTATAAAGCGCCGCGAGTCCGGTTTCACGGACTGACCGGCTGATATCTAGTTCCCATCATGGTGTGGCGACCGAGTCACATCATTTCCTTTCCTGTCTTGAGCACCCAACTAAATGCACTCCCACTTGCCCACTTCTCCAGCAGAGTCCACTTGCCAAGTAAAATAGGGCCAACTTTAAAAGCCTAAATTTATCAAGTCTCCCCTGCACTGCGTGGCTCTATATGCATGTGTACAAGTCCAGCCCCAACAATGAAACCGCAGTCACATGCATACAGTCACCAATTATTTTAAAATACTAGAGAGGGTTACGATCATCGCAACTAATTCTGATACAGTGTTTTGGGTTTCTTTTTTTGCAATTGTTTCTTCAATAAAATGTTTTTTGCAGTATTTCATGTAACTTTTATTGCGTAGTTGCATCAACAAATGACAAAAATGAAAATAATCAACAATAAATAAATAAATAAAATAACCAAAAAAAGCGTCACAGTAAAATCTCATACCTTATATTATATTTTAAAAAAGATTAAAAAGTTACGTTGCTGGTAGTGTCAGGCGTTCACGCGCTGGAGAGGTTTAGATAGCGCACACTACGCCCCTCTTCTGCAGCAACGATTAGTTCCCTTATTTTGTGGCAAATTGACCCAGCAGCATATCCTCCCCTGTCTCCCTTGCCTAGCCACTAGGGCCCTGACCACTTTAGGGGAGGAAGCAAGGCAGATCCCAATCACACTGTTGCCACAGACAGCAAAAGGCCTTGAACCTATATTAGTGCAGACGGCATTCGAACCCGGATCGCGTGGTCCAAGTGTTGAGACAGTCCCAGCACCTTATCCCACTGCGCTAGTAAGGTGTTGGTACTTTTACCCGTGAGTTTACAATGTATAGCCATACGAGTGCACCCAACCAGACTGGGAGAAAACAACAGACGGCAACATGTATCTATACTGAATGGAGACTCAAAAATTAACAAAATGAAAAAGGAAGAAGAAATATATAAGCAAATCAATGAAATAAACAATTCAATAAATGAAGCAAACCAAAAACAAAAAAGATTAATCTTAAAAGTTGAGACCCCCCCCCCCAAAACAAAATAAATAAATAAATAAAATAAAAAATAATAAATAAAAAAAACACCCAATAAACGGTATAATTATTTTGAATTAGAACGTTTTGGGGGTCATGCTATTAATAGATTGCGTAAATATAAGAATCTATCACAACCTGGGGGTTCTGTGCTTCAACTTTTGAGGAGACTTGATCAATTTAGGCGTTAAAGTTGGCCCTATTTGACCGGGGAAGTGGAGAAGTGCTTCACGAAAACTGGCAGCAAGTCGGTTTAGGGAAAATTTCATTTTCTGGTGTGTTTTTTTCTGGGGTCGCTAGAAAAAATTCAAAACGGCTGACCTGCCAAAAATTGAAAAGAATTCTGAAGTTAATAGTTGTCCGGAGACTTACACGATTTTTAGCATTGGTTCCTATGGGAGTTTATTTAGTGGGGAGTCCAAGGCCCGTCTAGTTTGTTTCCTTCCAAGTGAAAACACCTCAACGCCGGTGAAAGTTTCCCTACGTCCGGGCATCAATCTTGAAAAATTTCCCTACCCAAAAAATAAATAAATAAAAATTATATATTAATTGCAACGGAAAAGAAAATTAAATGCTACGCGGCAATTAAACCAACAAATTATGTTGCATTATTCTGATTTGTGTTTTTCGTACAGATGAAAAAAATAAAAAATACGGCTTGGGTAAACAATGTAAAAATTACGGGGTGACATGTCATGCTTATAAAGCGCCGCGAGTCCGGTTTCACGGACTGACCGGCTGATATCTAGTTCCCATCATGGTGTGGCGACCGAGTCACATCATTTCCTTTCCTGTCTTGAGCACCCAACTAAATGCACTCCCACTTGCCCACTTCTCCAGCAGAGTCCACTTGCCAAGTAAAATAGGGCCAACTTTAAAAGCCTAAATTTATCAAGTCTCCCCTGCACTGCGTGGCTCTATATGCATGTGTACAAGTCCAGCCCCAACAATGAAACCGCAGTCACATGCATACAGTCACCAATTATTTTAAAATACTAGAGAGGGTTACGATCATCGCAACTAATTCTGATACAGTGTTTTGGGTTTCTTTTTTTGCAATTGTTTCTTCAATAAAATGTTTTTTGCAGTATTTCATGTAACTTTTATTGCGTAGTTGCATCAACAAATGACAAAAATGAAAATAATAAACAATAAATAAATAAATAAAATAACCAAAAAAAGCGTCACAGTAAAATCTCATACCTTATATTATATTTAAAAAAAGATTAAAAAGTTACGTTGCTGGTAGTGTCAGGCGTTCACGCGCTGGAGAGGTTTAGATAGCGCACACTACGCCCCTCTTCTGCAGCAACGATTAGTTCCCTTATTTTGTGGCAAATTGACCCAGCAGCATATCCTCCCCTGTCTCCCCTGCCTAGCCACTAGGGCCCTGACCACTTTAGGGGAGGAAGCAAGGCAGATCCCAATCACACTGTTGCCACAGACAGCAAAAGGCCTTGAACCTATATTAGTGCAGACGGCATTCGAACCCGGATCGCGTGGTCCAAGTGTTGAGACAGTCCCAGCACCTTATCCCACTGCGCTAGTAAGGTGTTGGTACTTTTACCCGTGAGTTTACAATGTATAGCCATACGAGTGCACCCAACCAGACTGGGAGAAAACAACAGACGGCAACATGTATCTATACTGAATGGAGACTCAAAAATTAACAAAATGAAAAAGGAAGAAGAAATATATAAGCAAATCAATGAAATAAACAATTCAATAAATGAAGCAAACCAAAAACAAAAAAGATTAATCTTAAAAGTTGAGACCCCCCCCCCAAAACAAAATAAATAAATAAATAAAATAAAAAATAATAAATAAAAAAAACACCCAATAAACGGTATAATTATTTTGAATTAGAACGTTTTGGGGGTCATGCTATTAATAGATTGCGTAAATATAAGAATCTATCACAACCTGGGGGTTCTGTGCTTCAACTTTTGAGGAGACTTGATCAATTTAGGCGTTAAAGTTGGCCCTATTTGACCGGGGAAGTGGAGAAGTGCTTCACGAAAACTGGCAGCAAGTCGGTTTAGGGAAAATTTCATTTTCTGGTGTGTTTTTTCTGGGGTCGCTAGAAAAAATTCCAAACGGCTGACCTGCCAAAAATTGAAAAGAATTCTGAAGTTAATAGTTGTCCGGAGACTTACACGATTTTTAGCATTGGTTCCTATGGGAGTTTATTTAGTGGGGAGTCCAAGGCCCGTCTAGTTTGTTTCCTTCCAAGTGAAAACACCTCAACGCCGGTGAAAGTTTCCCTACGTCCGGGCATCAATCTTGAAAATTTTCCCTACCCAAAAAATAAATAAATAAAAATTATATATTAATTGCAACGGAAAAGAAAATTAAATGCTACGCGGCAATTAAACCAACAAATTATGTTGCATTATTCTGATTTGTGTTTTTCGTACAGATGAAAAAAATAAAAAATACGGCTTGGGTAAACAATGTAAAAATTACGGGGTGACATGTCATGCATATAAAGCGCCGCGAGTCCGGTTTCACGGACTGACCGGCTGATATCTAGTTCCCATCATGGTGTGGCGACCGAGTCACATCATTTCCTTTCCTGTCTTGAGCACCCAACTAAATGCACTCCCACTTGCCCACTTCTCCAGCAGAGTCCACTTGCCAAGTAAAATAGGGCCAACTTTAAAAGCCTAAATTTATCAAGTCTCCCCTGCACTGCGTGGCTCTATATGCATGTGTACAAGTCCAGCCCCAACAATGAAACCGCAGTCACATGCATACAGTCACCAATTATTTTAAAATACTAGAGAGGGTTACGATCATCGCAACTAATTCTGATACAGTGTTTTGGGTTTCTTTTTTTGCAATTGTTTCTTCAATAAAATGTTTTTTGCAGTATTTCATGTAACTTTTATTGCGTAGTTGCATCAACAAATGACAAAAATGAAAATAATCAACAATAAATAAATAAATAAAATAACCAAAAAAAGCGTCACAGTAAAATCTCATACCTTATATTATATTTAAAAAAAGATTAAAAAGTTACGTTGCTGGTAGTGTCAGGCGTTCACGCGCTGGAGAGGTTTAGATAGCGCACACTACGCCCCTCTTCTGCAGCAACGATTAGTTCCCTTATTTTGTGGCAAATTGACCCAGCAGCATATCCTCCCCTGTCTCCCCTGCCTAGCCACTAGGGCCCTGACCACTTTAGGGGAGGAAGCAAGGCAGATCCCAATCACACTGTTGCCACAGACAGCAAAAGGCCTTGAACCTATATTAGTGCAGACGGCATTCGAACCCGGATCGCGTGGTCCAAGTGTTGAGACAGTCCCAGCACCTTATCCCACTGCGCTAGTAAGGTGTTGGTACTTTTACCCGTGAGTTTACAATGTATAGCCATACGAGTGCACCCAACCAGACTGGGAGAAAACAACAGACGGCAACATGTATCTATACTGAATGGAGACTCAAAAATTAACAAAATGAAAAAGGAAGAAGAAATATATAAGCAAATCAATGAAATAAACAATTCAATAAATGAAGCAAACCAAAAACAAAAAAGATTAATCTTAAAAGTTGAGACCCCCCCCCAAAAACAAAATAAATAAATAAATAAAATAAAAAATAATAAATAAAAAAAACACCCAATAAACGGTATAATTATTTTGAATTAGAACGTTTTGGGGGTCATGCTATTAATAGATTGCGTAAATATAAGAATCTATCACAACCTGGGGGTTCTGTGCTTCAACTTTTGAGGAGACTTGATCAATTTAGGCGTTAAAGTTGGCCCTATTTGACCGGGGAAGTGGAGAAGTGCTTCACGAAAACTGGCAGCAAGTCGGTTTAGGGAAAATTTCATTTTCTGGTGTGTTTTTTCTGGGGTCGCTAGAAAAAATTCCAAACGGCTGACCTGCCAAAAATTGAAAAGAATTCTGAAGTTAATAGTTGTCCGGAGACTTACACGATTTTTAGCATTGGTTCCTATGGGAGTTTATTTAGTGGGGAGTCCAAGGCCCGTCTAGTTTGTTTCCTTCCAAGTGAAAACACCTCAACGCCGGTGAAAGTTTCCCTACGTCCGGGCATCAATCTTGAAAAATTTCCCTACCCAAAAAATAAATAAATAAAAATTATATATTAATTGCAACGGAAAAGAAAATTAAATGCTACGCGGCAATTAAACCAACAAATTATGTTGCATTATTCTGATTTGTGTTTTTCGTACAGATGAAAAAAATAAAAAATACGGCTTGGGTAAACAATGTAAAAATTACGGGGTGACATGTCATGCATATAAAGCGCCGCGAGTCCGGTTTCACGGACTGACCGGCTGATATCTAGTTCCCATCATGGTGTGGCGACCGAGTCACATCATTTCCTTTCCTGTCTTGAGCACCCAACTAAATGCACTCCCACTTGCCCACTTCTCCAGCAGAGTCCACTTGCCAAGTAAAATAGGGCCAACTTTAAAAGCCTAAATTTATCAAGTCTCCCCTGCACTGCGTGGCTCTATATGCATGTGTACAAGTCCAGCCCCAACAATGAAACCGCAGTCACATGCATACAGTCACCAATTATTTTAAAATACTAGAGAGGGTTACGATCATCGCAACTAATTCTGATACAGTGTTTTGGGTTTCTTTTTTTGCAATTGTTTCTTCAATAAAATGTTTTTTGCAGTATTTCATGTAACTTTTATTGCGTAGTTGCATCAACAAATGACAAAAATGAAAATAATCAACAATAAATAAATAAATAAAATAACCAAAAAAAGCGTCACAGTAAAATCTCATACCTTATATTATATTTAAAAAAAGATTAAAAAGTTACGTTGCTGGTAGTGTCAGGCGTTCACGCGCTGGAGAGGTTTAGATAGCGCACACTACGCCCCTCTTCTGCAGCAACGATTAGTTCCCTTATTTTGTGGCAAATTGACCCAGCAGCATATCCTCCCCTGTCTCCCCTGCCTAGCCACTAGGGCCCTGACCACTTTAGGGGAGGAAGCAAGGCAGATCCCAATCACACTGTTGCCACAGACAGCAAAAGGCCTTGAACCTATATTAGTGCAGACGGCATTCGAACCCGGATCGCGTGGTCCAAGTGTTGAGACAGTCCCAGCACCTTATCCCACTGCGCTAGTAAGGTGTTGGTACTTTTACCCGTGAGTTTACAATGTATAGCCATACGAGTGCACCCAACCAGACTGGGAGAAAACAACAGACGGCAACATGTATCTATACTGAATGGAGACTCAAAAATTAACAAAATGAAAAAGGAAGAAGAAATATATAAGCAAATCAATGAAATAAACAATTCAATAAATGAAGCAAACCAAAAACAAAAAAGATTAATCTTAAAAGTTGAGACCCCCCCCCCCCAAACAAAATAAATAAATAAATAAATAAAAAAATAATAAATAAAAAAAACACCCAATAAACGGTATAATTATTTTGAATTAGAACGTTTTGGGGGTCATGCTATTAATAGATTGCGTAAATATAAGAATCTATCACAACCTGGGGGTTCTGTGCTTCAACTTTTGAGGAGACCTGATCAATTTAGGCGTTAAAGTTGGCCCTATTTGACCGGGGAAGTGGAGAAGTGCTTCACGAAAACTGGCAGCAAGTCGGTTTAGGGAAAATTTCATTTTCTGGTGTGTTTTTTTCTGGGGTCGCTAGAAAAAATTCCAAACGGCTGACCTGCCAAAAATTGAAAAGAATTCTGAAGTTAATAGTTGTCCGGAGACTTACACGATTTTTAGCATTGGTTCCTATGGGAGTTTATTTAGTGGGGAGTCCAAGGCCCGTCTAGTTTGTTTCCTTCCAAGTGAAAACACCTCAACGCCGGTGAAAGTTTCCCTACGTCCGGGCATCAATCTTGAAAAATTTCCCTACCCAAAAAATAAATAAATAAAAATTATATATTAATTGCAACGGAAAAGAAAATTAAATGCTACGCGGCAATTAAACCAACAAATTATGTTGCATTATTCTGATTTGTGTTTTTCGTACAGATGAAAAAAATAAAAAATACGGCTTGGGTAAACAATGTAAAAATTACGGGGTGACATGTCATGCTTATAAAGCGCCGCGAGTCCGGTTTCACGGACTGACCGGCTGATATCTAGTTCCCATCATGGTGTGGCGACCGAGTCACATCATTTCCTTTCCTGTCTTGAGCACCCAACTAAATGCACTCCCACTTGCCCACTTCTCCAGCAGAGTCCACTTGCCAAGTAAAATAGGGCCAACTTTAAAAGCCTAAATTTATCAAGTCTCCCCTGCACTGCGTGGCTCTATATGCATGTGTACAAGTCCAGCCCCAACAATGAAACCGCAGTCACATGCATACAGTCACCAATTATTTTAAAATACTAGAGAGGGTTACGATCATCGCAACTAATTCTGATACAGTGTTTTGGGTTTCTTTTTTTGCAATTGTTTCTTCAATAAAATATTTTTTGCAGTATTTCATGTAACTTTTATTGCGTAGTTGCATCAACAAATGACAAAAATGAAAATAATAAACAATAAATAAATAAATAAAATAACCAAAAAAAGCGTCACAGTAAAATCTCATACCTTATATTATATTTTAAAAAAGATTAAAAAGTTACGTTGCTGGTAGTGTCAGGCGTTCACGCGCTGGAGAGGTTTAGATAGCGCACACTACGCCCCTCTTCTGCAGCAACGATTAGTTCCCTTATTTTGTGGCAAATTGACCCAGCAGCATATCCTCCCCTGTCTCCCCTGCCTAGCCACTAGGGCCCTGACCACTTTAGGGGAGGAAGCAAGGCAGATCCCAATCACACTGTTGCCACAGACAGCAAAAGGCCTTGAACCTATATTAGTGCAGACGGCATTCGAACCCGGATCGCGTGGTCCAAGTGTTGAGACAGTCCCAGCACCTTATCCCACTGCGCTAGTAAGGTGTTGGTACTTTTACCCGTGAGTTTACAATGTATAGCCATACGAGTGCACCCAACCAGACTGGGAGAAAACAACAGACGGCAACATGTATCTATACTGAATGGAGACTCAAAAATTAACAAAATGAAAAAGGAAGAAGAAATATATAAGCAAATCAATGAAATAAACAATTCAATAAATGAAGCAAACCAAAAACAAAAAAGATTAATCTTAAAAGTTGAGACCCCCCCCCCCAAAACAAAATAAATAAATAAATAAAATAAAAAATAATAAATAAAAAAAACACCCAATAAACGGTATAATTATTTTGAATTAGAACGTTTTGGGGGTCATGCTATTAATAGATTGCGTAAATATAAGAATCTATCACAACCTGGGGGTTCTGTGCTTCAACTTTTGAGGAGACCTGATCAATTTAGGCGTTAAAGTTGGCCCTATTTGACCGGGGAAGTGGAGAAGTGCTTCACGAAAACTGGCAGCAAGTCGGTTTAGGGAAAATTTCATTTTCTGGTGTGTTTTTTTCTGGTGTCGCTAGAAAAAATTCCAAACGGCTGACCTGCCAAAAATTGAAAAGAATTCTGAAGTTAATAGTTGTCCGGAGACTTACACGATTTTTAGCATTGGTTCCTATGGGAGTTTATTTAGTGGGGAGTCCAAGGCCCGTCTAGTTTGTTTCCTTCCAAGTGAAAACACCTCAACGCCGGTGAAAGTTTCCCTACGTCCGGGCATCAATCTTGAAAAATTTCCCTACCCAAAAAATAAATAAATAAAAATTATATATTAATTGCAACGGAAAAGAAAATTAAATGCTACGCGGCAATTAAACCAACAAATTATGTTGCATTATTCTGATTTGTGTTTTTCGTACAGATGAAAAAAATAAAAAATACGGCTTGGGTAAACAATGTAAAAATTACGGGGTGACATGTCATGCTTATAAAGCGCCGCGAGTCCGGTTTCACGGACTGACCGGCTGATATCTAGTTCCCATCATGGTGTGGCGACCGAGTCACATCATTTCCTTTCCTGTCTTGAGCACCCAACTAAATGCACTCCCACTTGCCCACTTCTCCAGCAGAGTCCACTTGCCAAGTAAAATAGGGCCAACTTTAAAAGCCTAAATTTATCAAGTCTCCCCTGCACTGCGTGGCTCTATATGCATGTGTACAAGTCCAGCCCCAACAATGAAACCGCAGTCACATGCATACAGTCACCAATTATTTTAAAATACTAGAGAGGGTTACGATCATCGCAACTAATTCTGATACAGTGTTTTGGGTTTCTTTTTTTGCAATTGTTTCTTCAATAAAATGTTTTTTGCAGTATTTCATGTAACTTTTATTGCGTAGTTGCATCAACAAATGACAAAAATGAAAATAATAAACAATAAATAAATAAATAAAATAACCAAAAAAAGCGTCACAGTAAAATCTCATACCTTATATTATATTTAAAAAAAGATTAAAAAGTTACGTTGCTGGTAGTGTCAGGCGTTCACGCGCTGGAGAGGTTTAGATAGCGCACACTACGCCCCTCTTCTGCAGCAACGATTAGTTCCCTTATTTTGTGGCAAATTGACCCAGCAGCATATCCTCCCCTGTCTCCCCTGCCTAGCCACTAGGGCCCTGACCACTTTAGGGGAGGAAGCAAGGCAGATCCCAATCACACTGTTGCCACAGACAGCAAAAGGCCTTGAACCTATATTAGTGCAGACGGCATTCGAACCCGGATCGCGTGGTCCAAGTGTTGAGACAGTCCCAGCACCTTATCCCACTGCGCTAGTAAGGTGTTGGTACTTTTACCCGTGAGTTTACAATGTATAGCCATACGAGTGCACCCAACCAGACTGGGAGAAAACAACAGACGGCAACATGTATCTATACTGAATGGAGACTCAAAAATTAACAAAATGAAAAAGGAAGAAGAAATATATAAGCAAATCAATGAAATAAACAATTCAATAAATGAAGCAAACCAAAAACAAAAAAGATTAATCTTAAAAGTTGAGACCCCCCCCCCCCAAAACAAAATAAATAAATAAATAAAATAAAAAATAATAAATAAAAAAAACACCCAATAAACGGTATAATTATTTTGAATTAGAACGTTTTGGGGGTCATGCTATTAATAGATTGCGTAAATATAAGAATCTATCACAACCTGGGGGTTCTGTGCTTCAACTTTTGAGGAGACTTGATCAATTTAGGCGTTAAAGTTGGCCCTATTTGACCGGGGAAGTGGAGAAGTGCTTCACGAAAACTGGCAGCAAGTCGGTTTAGGGAAAATTTCATTTTCTGGTGTGTTTTTTTCTGGGGTCGCTAGAAAAAATTCCAAACGGCTGACCTGCCAAAAATTGAAAAGAATTCTGAAGTTAATAGTTGTCCGGAGACTTACACGATTTTTAGCATTGGTTCCTATGGGAGTTTATTTAGTGGGGAGTCCAAGGCCCGTCTAGTTTGTTTCCTTCCAAGTGAAAACACCTCAACGCCCGTGAAAGTTTCCCTACGTCCGGGCATCAATCTTGAAAAATTTCCCTACCCAAAAAATAAATAAATAAAAATTATATATTAATTGCAACGGAAAAGAAAATTAAATGCTACGCGGCAATTAAACCAACAAATTATGTTGCATTATTCTGATTTGTGTTTTTCGTACAGATGAAAAAAATAAAAAATACGGCTTGGGTAAACAATGTAAAAATTACGGGGTGACATGTCATGCTTATAAAGCGCCGCGAGTCCGGTTTCACGGACTGACCGGCTGATATCTAGTTCCCATCATGGTGTGGCGACCGAGTCACATCATTTCCTTTCCTGTCTTGAGCACCCAACTAAATGCACTCCCACTTGCCCACTGCTCCAGCAGAGTCCACTTGCCAAGTAAAATAGGGCCAACTTTAAAAGCCTAAATTTATCAAGTCTCCCCTGCACTGCGTGGCTCTATATGCATGTGTACAAGTCCAGCCCCAACAATGAAACCGCAGTCACATGCATACAGTCACCAATTATTTTAAAATACTAGAGAGGGTTACGATCATCGCAACTAATTCTGATACAGTGTTTTGGGTTTCTTTTTTTGCAATTGTTTCTTCAATAAAATGTTTTTTGCAGTATTTCATGTAACTTTTATTGCGTAGTTGCATCAACAAATGACAAAAATGAAAATAATCAACAATAAATAAATAAATAAAATAACCAAAAAAAGCGTCACAGTAAAATCTCATACCTTATATTATATTTAAAAAAAGATTAAAAAGTTACGTTGCTGGTAGTGTCAGGCGTTCACGCGCTGGAGAGGTTTAGATAGCGCACACTACGCCCCTCTTCTGCAGCAACGATTAGTTCCCTTATTTTGTGGCAAATTGACCCAGCAGCATATCCTCCCCTGTCTCCCCTGCCTAGCCACTAGGGCCCTGACCACTTTAGGGGAGGAAGCAAGGCAGATCCCAATCACACTGTTGCCACAGACAGCAAAAGGCCTTGAACCTATATTAGTGCAGACGGCATTCGAACCCGGATCGCGTGGTCCAAGTGTTGAGACAGTCCCAGCACCTTATCCCACTGCGCTAGTAAGGTGTTGGTACTTTTACCCGTGAGTTTACAATGTATAGCCATACGAGTGCACCCAACCAGACTGGGAGAAAACAACAGACGGCAACATGTATCTATACTGAATGGAGACTCAAAAATTAACAAAATGAAAAAGGAAGAAGAAATATATAAGCAAATCAATGAAATAAACAATTCAATAAATGAAGCAAACCAAAAACAAAAAAGATTAATCTTAAAAGTTGAGACCCCCCCCCCAAAAACAAAATAAATAAATAAATAAAATAAAAAATAATAAATAAAAAAAACACCCAATAAACGGTATAATTATTTTGAATTAGAACGTTTTGGGGGTCATGCTATTAATAGATTGCGTAAATATAAGAATCTATCACAACCTGGGGGTTCTGTGCTTCAACTTTTGAGGAGACTTGATCAATTTAGGCGTTAAAGTTGGCCCTATTTGACCGGGGAAGTGGAGAAGTGCTTCACGAAAACTGGCAGCAAGTCGGTTTAGGGAAAATTTCATTTTCTGGTGTATTTTTTTCTGGGGTCGCTAGAAAAAATTCCAAACGGCTGACCTGCCAAAAATTGAAAAGAATTCTGAAGTTAATAGTTGTCCGGAGACTTACACGATTTTTAGCATTGGTTCCTATGGGAGTTTATTTAGTGGGGAGTCCAAGGCCCGTCTAGTTTGTTTCCTTCCAAGTGAAAACACCTCAACGCCGGTGAAAGTTTCCCTACGTCCGGGCATCAATCTTGAAAAATTTCCCTACCCAAAAAATAAATAAATAAAAATTATATATTAATTGCAACGGAAAAGAAAATTAAATGCTACGCGGCAATTAAACCAACAAATTATGTTGCATTATTCTGATTTGTGTTTTTCGTACAGATGAAAAAAATTAAAAATACGGCTTGGGTAAACAATGTAAAAATTACGGGGTGACATGTCATGCTTATAAAGCGCCGCGAGTCCGGTTTCACGGACTGACCGGCTGATATCTAGTTCCCATCATGGTGTGGCGACCGAGTCACATCATTTCCTTTCCTGTCTTGAGCACCCAACTAAATGCACTCCCACTTGCCCACTTCTCCAGCAGAGTCCACTTGCCAAGTAAAATAGGGCCAACTTTAAAAGCCTAAATTTATCAAGTCTCCCCTGCACTGCGTGGCTCTATATGACCAGGCTGAAGTGAGCACCGAATTTGGGCCCAGCACCGAATCAGGCCCAGCACCGAATTTCTCCTCAGCACCGAATTTCAAAATTTCCGATAAAGACCGTCACTACATGTCAATAACAACACAAAGACGGTGTGTCCTACATGCCTACTTTAAATAAGGTTGTGTCACCTTTAATTTATGAAATTTTAATATTTTTCTTTATAGATCTGTTTGGTACATCCCTGGCTATATCTCCTAAGCGGAAACATATTCTCAGGCCACTAATTAGCTCAGCCCAACTAATTAAACATTGCCTCAAATTAGCGCGATAGCCACACAATGTACAAAGTATGTAAAACATACCTAACTTTGACGAAATTTGTGTCACCTTTAATTTATGAAATTTTAATTTTTTTTTTCATAGATCTGTTTATTATATCCCTAGCCATAACTCCTAGGCGGAAAAATATTCTCAGGTCACTAATGAGCTCAGCCCAACTAATTAAACATTGTCCTAAATTAGCGCGTGTATAGCCACACAATGTACAAAGTATGTAAAACATACCTAACTTTGACGAAATTTGTGTCACCTTTAATTTATGAAATTTTAATATTTTTTTTCATAGATCTGTTTATTATATCTCTAGCCATAACTCCTAGGCGGAAAAATATTCTCAGGTCACTAATGAGCTCAGCCCAACTAATTAAACATTGTCTCAAATTAGCGCGATAGCCACACAATGTACAAAGTATGTAAAACATACATAACTTTGACGAAAGTTGTGTCACCTTTAATTTATTAAATTTTAATATTTTTTTTCATAGATCTGTTTGTTACATCCCTAGCCATAACTCCTGGGCGGAAAAATATTCTCAGGCCACTAATTGGCTCAGCCCAACTGATTAAAGATTGTCTCAAATTAGCAAGTGTTTACCTTGATAGCCACACAATGTACAAAGTATGTAAAACATCTAACTTTGACGAAATTTGTGTCACCTTTAATTTATGAAATTTTAATTTTTCTTTTCACAGATCTGTTTATTACATCCCTAGCCATAACTCCTAGGCGGAAAAATATTCTCAAGCCACTAATCAGCTCAGCCCAACTAATTAAACATTGTCTCAAATTAGCGCGATAGCCACACAATGTACAAAGTATGTAAAACATACATAACTTTGACGAAAGTTGTGTCACCTTTAATTTATGAAATTTTAATATTTTTTTTCATAGATCTGTTTGTTACATCCCTAGCCATACCTCCTGGGCGGAAAAATATTCTCAGGCCATTAATTACCTCAGCCCAACTAATTAAAGATTGTCTCAAATTAGCAAGTGTGTAGCCACACAATGTACAAAGTATGTAAAACATACCTAACTTTGACGAAAGTTGTGTCACCTTTAAATTATGAAATGTTTATATTTTTTTTCATAGATCTGTTTGTTTCATCCCTAGCTATAACTCCTGGGCGGAAAAATATTCTCAGACCACTAATGAGCTCAGCCCAACTAATTAAACATTGTCCTAAATTAACAAGTGTATAGCCACACAATGTACAAAGTATTACATACCTAACTTTGACGAAAGTTGTGTCACCTTTAATTTATGAAATTTTAATATTTTTTTTCACAGATCTGTTTATTACATCCCTAGCCATGTCTCCTAAGCGGAAAAATATTCTCAGTTCACTAATTAGCTCAGCCCAACTAATTAAAGATTGTCTCAAACTAGCGCGTATAGCAACACAATGTACAAAGTATGTAAAACATACCCAACTTTGACGAAATTTGTATCACCTTTAATTTACGAAATTTTAATATTTTTTTTCATAGATCTGTTTAGTACATCCCTAGCCATAACTCCTAGGCGGAAAAATATTTTCAGGCCACTATTTTAGCTCAGCCCAACTAATTAAAGATTTTCTCATTTTAGCAAGTGTGTCACCTTTAAATTATGAAATTTTAATATTTTGGAAATGCTTTTTATCAAATGTCAGTTAATCACCACAGCACAGATGATTTGTTTCCCTTTATTACAATAAGTGTGCACCAATATATAAATTGTGTTCGCTTTCACAACCTTTAATTTATCTTCATATCGTATATCGCCATTTACATAACGTTAGTGGTGTTTATGACATTCTGTTTTTCACCTTGTGATGAGTATTTAACATTTCGTGTAGCTGTAATCTCATATCCATCAATGTCAATTTGATCGTATTGCTTAATGAAAAAAGACAGCACTGACGGACAACACTTTTAATTGAAAATTAAACACAATGTTTGGATATTTCCTTTCTTTTCCATAGAGGCTCTATCGACACTCAACATGAGAAAACCATGTAAAGACATTAACAAAATAATACAGCATTGATTTAGGTTTCTTGTGATTTACGTTTTACATTAATCTTTTGTAAATTTGAAACATTGTGTAGTATTGGAAGGTTAAACCTTTCTTTTATGTTATTTCTGTATTTAGTTCATACTTATACCCGACACCTCAATGCTTTGGTATTCAATGTGCCGTCTGGAAGCATCCAATCATACGCATTTTCATATGTTAATCAACTCAGTATGCACTATAAAAGATGGTTGAATATTGTTTTGTAACGAATCCATGTCATTCCAAATCAGTGTTTTCAACACAGACATAAAGCAAAACCATCCTGTGAAACTTTTCAAAAAAATAGGTGGCCACACATCTGAAAACTGTCAGGTATGTGGTTTAAAACAATGGAGATGCATTTCCCAACGATACAAAGCAATCCGTAATTTGAGTTTGATACCGTCTTCCTGTGTATATGACCATTTATTACTTCAGGATTAAAAAGGGGAAGCGTCTCCGGTCCCGGTGAACCGCCGGCCCGGACCGCTCCCGTGGGTATAAAACCCAACTCTAGTTCCCTCGATCGCCGCCCCTGGGGTAGGTTTGCGCTCCGTGAGACCGCCGGCTCCGCTCTCGCCCGTCATGGAAAGCCAATTCGTGTACGATTCTATAGGTTTTTTTTTAACATTATTTTATTTTATGTTTCAGCGGAGCCGAGAGAGGACCGATTCGTGCACGTTGCTATGAGGTTTTCCTTTTTTTTATTATGTTTCAGCGGAGCCGAGAGGACCCTACCCCCTATAGTAGCCCCAACATCCCTAGGGTTGGGGGCGACCTCTTACCCCTACACTTCCGCGGGACTATGGGCCAAAATCGGCTCTTTGAGCTAGGTCACGAAGGCCCTCGTGGGTCTAGAGTCCGAATGCCTCTGCTCCGAAGAGGAGGCGTTCTCGGAACGCAGCGGGTGCCGGCGACAGCCTTACGTATCTCTTGAGGACTTTTTGCCTCTGAACTCGAGCCATTTTCCCGAAGCTCGGAGAACTTGCTTATTTGTCCGTTTTCTGGGCCAGATTTGGTCAAAGTCCGAGGACTTTTCGGATTTTCTCCGGGAGCGCGTGCAGGCGATTTTCAGCCGTCTGCCACGGCGTGGTTTTCTCTCCGCCCGGTGGTTATTTTCTCCGAGAAAGGCCCAGCCAGATAGACCGAGGATCAACGCCGCCGAAGCGGGTCTGGGAGGAATTGCGCCGTGGGCCACGGGGAGATCGCCTCCGTGCCCGCTGGTTTTCCCTTCCTAGGAGTGGGACTTCCCGTAGTCGCCAGGAGTCACCGTGGACCGGAGGGCGACCACCGGTGGAAGCGGCGCGATCCACCCGCAGAGCCGGTAACTCGGTCGCAAGGGCCGTAGGAAGGTCACCAGAGACCCCCAGGAGGTTCCGCCCGGCCCTTAGAAACCGGGTTGGGACACGTTTTCCATGGCCAGGGAGGCATCTCGGGCCGCTGACGCCGAGGGGAAGGATTTTTTTATTTTTCTGAACATTAATTTGTATCCTTTCGAGAGGACCCTACCCCTGTATAGTAGCCACAAGGGTTGAGAGCGACCAGTCGTCCATGCACTTTTCCCGGAGTCCAGGCCCAAAACAGGTCGCTGGGTTCGGTCACCAACACCCTCGTGGGTGCCAGCACCCACGAGCCCGCTTGCTCTGAAGAGGACCCTTCCTCGGAACGAAGCGGGCGCCGCCAAAAGCCTACCGTATTGAGGACTTTTTGCCTCTGAACTCGAGCCGATTACCCGAACCTCGGAGAATCTGCTTTTCTGTCCGTTTATTGGGCCCCTTTTTGGCAAAAGTCCGAGGAGTTTCATGTTTTTACTCCAAGAGCGTGTGCAGCCAATTTTTGGCGGTCTCACACGGGGAATTTTTTTCTCGGCCGGCAAATTTTTTTTTTCCCGAGGAATATTTTTCCAATTTCTTTTCTTCAAATTTTGTATTTTGTTCCAAATTTTTGTGCTTGTAACTCTGCTCTTTGGGCCCTAGCGGCACCCAGGGGAGGTTACCCTGGGGCCCGCGACCAAAGCAGACCCTCGCCCGGTTTGCCAGCTACCTCTAAATTGTGTCCCGAGGCCAACCTGACCGGCCAGGGGTGCCGGCAGGAGCTCCGCCGTGACCCATCACCTTGCGCCTCCAAACGAATAAAACTCCGTGCTTTGCTGTCTTTGCACCCAGACAAGGGGTAGCCGAGCGCCTCTGGACCCGGGCAGACCCTCGCCGCTCTTGCACGCTCGCTTTGCTTTACCGGGGCCTTGTCCTCAGAGCCGCTTCGTGGGTGTCTGTGCTCCTCCAGCCCCCATCAGCCGTCTCCTCCGAATGCCTCCGTCTTCGTACTTTGCCGTCTTCTCGGAGGGTCCTCACCTCGACCAGACAACGGGTTGCCCAGCGGCTCGGGAAAGTGGCTGACCCTCGCAGCCCATGCACGCTCGGTCTTTTATTTACCGTTGCCTTGCCTCGTGGGTGTCGCATCATCTCCGGTCCCCATCAGCCAGCGCCTCCGAACACCTCAGACTACGTACTTTAGACATAAGGACAAAATTTAGGGTATTTTTTGAGGATTTGAGGCGAATGCATTGTGGGAATGAAGGCACCCTGTCCTCTTTCAACCCTCTACTTCTACAACGACCCAGTGCCTGATGGGGGATGCCTGCTCTCGTTCGCCGTGGGACGGTTGCTTGTTTACCGGCCGCGAGTTGGGGGGGGGGGGGGTACCGCCGTGCAACAAGGTGGGGTTAGTCCGACTGCAGTCGGGTGTCCCTTGCATGTGGGCGCGAACTCCCCTCCGTTCTCTCGGCTCGGGCGGGGGATATCGAGGGGAGACGCCGGTTTCCGCGGCCCGGGGTGGGTCCTCGTCCTCCTCCCCGACCAGCCTGCACACTGGCCGGAAGGGCGGGCGATTTCTCTCCCCTGCCGCGGTCAGGCTTCTCGGTCACTCTCGTCTCTATACCCGACTTTATGTTGTTTGTCTCTCTCCGGCCGACTTGCCGGTGCGCCGGGTCCCAGTCCTCCAGGCCTTCTTCCTTTCCCGGGGGGAGGGTCCTCCGTTGTCGCGGGACCCGGGGGTTGCCCGGCCTGAGTGCCGCTAGAACCCAAAGGGCCGTGGAGCGCAAAGTACGGAGGTTTTCATGGTTTTTGAGGTGCAGGGTGGATTGATAATATTTTTCCGCCTAGGAGTTATGGCTAGCGATGTACTAAACAGATCTATGAAGAAAAATATTAAAATTTCATAAATTAAAAGTAACATAAATTTCGTCAAAGTTAGGTACGTTTTACATACTTTGTACATTGTGTGGCTAACACGTGCTAATTTGAGACAATGTTTAATTAGTTGGGCTGAGCTCATTAGTGACCTGAGAATATTTTTCCGCCTAGGAGTTATGGCTAGGGATGTCCTAAACAGATCTATGAAGAAAAATATTAAAATTTCATAAATTAAAAGTAACACAAATTTCGTCAAAGTTAGGTACGTTTTACATACTTTGTACATTGTGTGGCTAGCAATGTAAACACGTGCTAATTTTAGGCAATGTTTAATTAGTTGGGCTGAGCTAATTAGTAGCCTGAGAATATTTTTCCACCTAGGAGTTATGGCTAGGGATGTACTAAACAGATCTATGAAAAAAAAATTAAAAAAATTCATAAATTAAAGGTGACACAAATTTCGTCAAAGTTAGGTATGTTTTACATACTTTGTACATTGTGTGGCTATACACGCGCTAATTTAGGACAATGTTTAATTAGTTGGGCTGAGCTAATTAGTGGCCTGAGAATATTTTTCCGCCCAGGAGGTATGGCTAGGGATGTAACAAACAGATCTATGAAACAAAATATTAAAATTTCATAAATTAAAGGTGACACAAATTTCGTCAAAGTTAGATGTTTTACATACTTTGTACATTGTGTGGCTATCAAGGTAAACACTTGCTAATTTGAGACAATCTTTAATCAGTTGGGCTGAGCCAATTAGTGGCCTGAGAATATTTTTCCGCCCAGGAGTTATGGCTAGGGATGTAACAAACAGATCTATGAAAAAGAATATTAAAATTTCATAAAATAAAGGTGACACAAATTTCGTCAAAGTTAGGTATGTTTTACATACTTTGTACATTGTGTGGCTATCGCGCTAATTTGAGACAATGTTTAATTAGTTGGGCTGAGCTGATTAGTGGCTTGAGAATATTTTTCCGCCTAGGAGTTATGGCTAGGGATGTAATAAACAGATCTGTGAAAAGAAAAATTAAAATTTCATAAATTAAAGGTGACACAAATTTCGTCAAAGTTAGATGTTTTACATACTTTGTACATTGTGTGGCTATCAAGGTAAACACTTGCTAATTTGAGACAATCTTTAATCAGTTGGGCTGAGCCAATTAGTGGCCTGAGAATATTTTTCCGCCTAGGAGTTATGGCTAGGGATATAATAAACAGATCTATGAAAAACAATATTAAAATTTAATAATTTAAAGGTGACACAACTTTCGTCAAAGTTAGGTATGTTTTACATACTTTGTACATTGTGTGGCTACACACTTGCTAATTTGAGACAATCTTTAATTAGTTGGGCTGAGGTAATTAATGGCCTGAGAAAAATTTTCCGCCTAGGAGTTATGGCTAGGGATGTAACAAACAGATCTATGAAAAAAAAAAATTATATTTCATAAATTAAAGGTGACACAAATTTCGTCAAAGTTAGGTATGTTTTACATACTTTGTACATTGTGTGGCTATACACGCGCTAATTTAGGACAATGTTTAATTAGTTGGGCTGAGCTCATTAGTGACCTGAGAATATTTTTCCGCCTAGGAGTTATGGCTAGGGATATAATAAACAGATCTATGAAAACAAATATAAAAATTTCATAAATTAAAGGTGACACAACTTTCGTCAAAGTTAGGTATGTTTTACATACTTTGTACATTGTGTGGCTATACACGCGTTAATTTAGGACAATGTTTAATTAGTTGGGCTGAGCTAATTAGTGGCCTGAGAATATGTTTCCGCCTAGGAGTTATGGCTAGGGATGTAATAAACAGATCTGTGAAAAGAAAAATTAAAATTTCATAAATTAAAGGTGACACAAATTTCGTCAAAGTTAGATGTTTTACATACTTTGTACATTGTGTGGCTATCAAGGTAAACACTTGCTAATTTGAGACAATCTTTAATCAGTTGGGCTGAGCCAATTAGTGGCCTGAGAATATTTTTCCGCCTAGGAGTTATGGCTAGGGATATAATAAACAGATCTATGAAAAAAAATATTAAAATTTCATAAATTAAAGGTGACACAACTTTCGTCAAAGTTAGGTATGTTTTACATACTTTGTACATTGTGTGGCTATATACGCGTTAATTTAGGACAATGTTTAATTAGTTGGGCTGAGCCAATTAGTGGCCTGAGAATATTTTTCCGCCCAGGAGTTATGGCTAGGGATGTAACAAACAGATCTATGAAAAAAAAAAAAAAAAATAAATAAATTAAAGGTGACACAAATTTCGTCAAAGTTAGGTATGTTTTACATACTTTGTACATTGTGTGGCTATACACGCGCTAATTTAGGACAATGTTTAATTAGTTGGGCTGAGCTCATTAGTGATCTGAGAATATTATTCCACCTAGGAGTTATGGCTAGGGATATAATAAACAGATCTATGAAGAAAAATATTAAAATTTCATAAATTAAAGGTGACACAAATTTCGTCAAAGTTAGGTATGTTTTACATACTTTGTACATTGTGTGGCTATACACGCGCTAATTTAGGACAATGTTTAATTAGTTGGGCTGAGCTCATTAGTGACCTGAGAATATTTTTCCGCCTAGGAGTTATGGCTAGGGATATAATAAACAGATCTATGAAAAAAAATATTAAAATTTCATAAATTAAAGGTGACACAAATTTCGTCAAAGTTAGGTATGTTTTACATACTTTGTACATTGTGTGGCTATACACGCGCTAATTTAGGACAATGTTTAATTAGTTGGGCTGAGCTCATTAGTGACCTGAGAATATTTTTCCGCCTAGGAGTTATGGCTAGGGATATAATAAACAGATCTATGAAAAAAAATATTAAAATTTCATAAATTAAAGGTGACACAAATTTCGTCAAAGTTAGGTATGTTTTACATACTTTGTACATTGTGTGGCTATCGCGCTAATTTGAGGCAATGTTTAATTAGTTGGGCTGAGCTAATTAGTGGCCTGAGAATATGTTTCCGCTTAGGAGATATAGCCAGGGATGTACCAAACAGATCTATGAAGAAAAATATTAAAATTTCATAAATTAAAGGTGACACAACCTTATTTAAAGTAGGCATGTAGGACACACCGTCTTTGTGTTGTTATTGACATGTAGTGACGGTCTTTATCGGAAATTTTGAAATTCGGTGCTGAGGAGAAATTCGGTGCTGGGCCTGATTCGGTGCTGGGCCCAAATTCGGTGCTCACTTCAGCCTGGTCTCCCCTACTCCTCTTCAAATAGTCTGTTGGTGGTTTTTCTCTCCTTTTTCATATTCAACCAGCCACGTTGGCTCATGATTCTTTGAATGTGACTAAAACCGTCAGTCTCATACTTATTACTTTTCATAGTTTAACCATGCAGGTTTAGAAAGCAAACCCCTCCTTGAGTGTGAAACGTTGAATTATTCTCGGTTAATAAATGTATTGTAATTTGAGGAAATAGAAACATTATTGCTATACTAACAGTTTACAGTCAAAGAAATGATGTTTCCAATGTAAAAACAGCAACAAAGTGACAAACAATGCCCCCACACAACTCATTACTGTCGTTGTTTCAAGCCTACATAAATGTAAACAGAACACAAACATGGCTGCACGGGCGCCGCCATGTTGTATATATAGGGCGCACCACACTAAATAAACTCCCATAGGAACCAATGCTAAATGATAAATATTCAAAAATACTCAAAAAATCGTGAAAGTCTCTCAGCCTCTTGAAAACCAATCAAACATATTTTCGGACGACTGAACTTCAGAATTCTTTTCAATTTTTGCCAGGTCAGCCGTTTGGAATTTTTGCTAACTACCCCAGAAGAAAAAAACGCGAAAATTTGTATTTTTCCAAAACCGACTTGCTGCCAGTTTTCGTGAAGCACTTCTCTACTTACCCGGTCAAATAGGGCCAACTTTAACGCCTAAATTTATCAAGTCTCCTCAAAAGTTGAAGCACAGAACCCCCAGGTTGTGATAGATTATTATATTTACACAATCTATTAATTGCATGACCCCCAAAACGTTGTAATTAAAAATAAGTTGTGGGTTTACAAATTATGATAAGTAGCTTGGCGCATTAATTCGGGCTTATTTGGTGTGGTGCGCCCTGGTACTGCGCTGCCTAGCTAAGCGATTTGCAAAGTAAAAGTCCAATAACCCGTGACTACGGATAAATTATCTCGGTAACGCAGTAACATGATGGTCATAAATTATATGCTTCAGTACTGACTGATCAGATGATCGCCGTGTAGCCTAGACTTGACTCAAGTCCCAATCCCGTGCAAGGCCCTTCTTTTTGCCTCATCGTCAGAAAACTATTATTTTGCGCTCTGCATTCCCCAACCTGTTCCGCGCGCGGGACAGGGACTTGACGAACCCGCAGTTGCCTGATATGTAAATTTATTCACTTACGAATATGCAAAGTTATGGCGCATTACTTGTTGTCCAATCAAACGCGTTCAAAAAGAAGACTCGTTGATTTTTTTATTTGCGGGGGTGGTAAAGTACTTTGTCGAGGATCGAAATGCATGAATATATATAAAAACTACAAATTTATTTGAATTCAAGTTAATATTACGTATACATTGGGATTGGTATTGTTTGCAAATGCATACTTTGAATTGTTGACAAATGCAATTCAGCGACTTAAAACACCCACCCCCCTCTTCCGCCCGGCAGCCATTCTGGAGATGCTTACGTCCATAGATACATGATACAAACGTCACAGAGCAAGATGAATACTAAATGAAAGGGGCGGCACTTCCACGCTCCCATTGGATTTGTACATCTCCCCATTTGGGGAGATTTTTCTATTCAAATGCGTGGAGTAGGAAACGACCCCGTCAAGTCCCTTGATCGCCACCGCATAAATAACTACATTTTGTCGGTGAGGGCGCACTGGTATTCTGTGGCTGCATGCTGGCGCGTTACGTTAGGAACCTCGCACGAGAAAGGGACTTGAATCAAGTCTACGTGTAGCCCAAACCTTATACCAGTCGCTAGGCAGCGCAGTACCACCATAGAAATAGAACCCGGAGAACGCTGAGCTGGACCGCCCTCTGTGTCGTCTGTGGACGCGGCGTATCGACCACGCGACACGCGTGTATGGCAAAATGATAATCACGTGACACGCGTGTATGGCAAAATGGCAACGCACAGAGACCGTTTCTACGCGTTTTCATTGGTCAATGTTCATGACGTCTACTGTATGGCAAAATATTATCACTGGCTTAATACTAATTAAGCTGCCAAGCTGCCAAGGGGCGGTCAAAGAACAACATGGCTGAAAAGAATAAATGAAGACCTGAAAGCCACGGACCTAAACATCAAGAACCGAAATACCTGGCACTTGGCAGCTGATAGAGTACAGTGGAGGAAACTTACAGAGTGCGCAATGTCAGATGCACTTGACGAAAGCGCTTAGATGATGAATACTAATTTTGCCATACACGCGTAAAAAAATGGCGTACGCGCGTCCATAAAATGGCGTACGTGCGTCCATAAAAATGGTCTCACAACGAAATCGCACGCACAATGACGCAGTCAGCGTTCTCCGGGTTCTATTTCTATGAGTACCACCCATTGATCTCCATTATACTGACTAATATAATGGAGTATAATGGAGATCAATGGTACCACCCAGGTACCACCGAAGTAATGGAGGCATGTCTGCTGCCACCAAGAGTTCAAGATCGGTGAAGGATTGCTGTATATCTACCTATTTTTAAAACGGACCCTTATGTTCGATACGCGCGAGTACGGTGGCCGATTTCCGCCAACGTTAAAGGGACACACCGGTTACCTGTTTACGTAATTTAGTCATGTAGAATCAAAGACAATTATTTCAAGATGGTTTTTTTTTTTAAAATTACAAAAATATAACGTAATTAACGAGAAATGACCGAAATAAACAAAAGCGGTCAAAGGTCACCGTATACGCTTTACCAGCCGTTGCAAGTGTCAAATTTACGGAATACATGTTGTGCAATATTGCGAGTAGACATGGTGCTCTGTTTATGTATGTGTTCTACTACGACAAGGCACTGTGGATCTGCAGTCCAAGTTATCCATCTGAAACGGACACGGAAACCAGTCAACTCGCCCCCCCCCCCCCCCCCCCCAGCAAACTCGGCAATTACAAAGTCACCAACTACAAAGTCGCTCCTCACATACAAACTCGTCCCCTCTCAAAGTCGCCCCCTCACATACAAACTCGTCCCCTCTCAAAGTCGCCCCTCACAAAGGAATCTAACCCTTTTTCATAACGCCCTATAGTATTAGTACATCGTTATAATGCCCCTCCCTAATTTACGGCGTTATAGCGCCCTATGAAATGAATGCGAGGTCAAAGGTACTTCTGGCAACATTCGGTCAGCGGCTGGTATCTGGCGATATTCACGCGAGTCTCCAAATGTGACGTCGGTTGTTCAGGCTACATGTTAACGAGCCTCGCATGTGGACTCCATACTGCGGTTTTCAAAGTTGGGGCTTTTCTTTATAACTATACTTATAGGGAAAACCAGGGTAACATTTAAAAGTTGTTAGTTTAGCAACCGGCCGGTAACCCAGCCAGAGATCACTAATCAGCCAGTAGTTTGAATGGTACCGTCGGGTCTTTATTATGGGTGAACAAGGATGTACATTAATTTATCTTTCCAGAGCATTATGATCAAATAAATTCAACTCTCTTTTTCCGTGTGCACTTTTTATTTTAAACAAGCTCATTTTCAGCGCTAAATGCTATAATGTCATATTTTTCTTTAAGATAATCTGACAGATGGAGGTAAACACATACATAGTCTGCCAGTGGAAAAAATAGTTAAAAACTTACAATGTAAATTGTTATTTTTAATCACAAAAGTTGAGATTTCAAATGGGGAACATTGGGAACAGGAATCAGTATATTGGTGTACCCCCTGTGTCCCTCCTCCTTCCTCCATGCTCCCTCTTAATACGTCATCGCCACTAAGACAGTCAATCATACTAGCAGCTTAAATTGGCCATTGTCCGTAACCAGAAAAGGGGGAATAATATTAGAACAGTCTTATTTGGTTTCACTCAGACCTGAAAAGAAACAATTTCAAAGAAACAACAAAACAAAGGTTGAAACTTCACCCGGATGCGCGCATCCGGGAGTCAATAATGCCCCGTCCTCAATGGTCAGAATGCTTAGAGACAGTCATGGAATGCTATTAGGTCACCTAATGGATTTCAAGGCAATACGGCCACTCTATTGTTCTCACAACCGTCTTACAACTTTAACTATGACTAATAACCTTTTCCGTCTTTGCCTTCTCCTTTTCCCACACAGATATCCACTTTATTAGTCTGCCCTACATTGTATTAACTAATTATTTACCTCTCATCTAACCTTCCATTTTGTCCTTTGTGTTCCCAACTTCTTGTGGTCAAGCTATCCCCTTCCCTTCATAAACCCTCCCCCCTTTTGTCTTCATAATCCCTGCTTACCCCCTGCCTTCTCTGAATGCTTTCTGCTTTTCTCCCTCCACTCTCTCTATTCATGTATTTCCACTTGACTACTCTTGCAACTCTTGTCTGCTTGTATGTGTGTTGTGTTGTCATTTATGCCTTCGAGAAAGACTTTGCTAGGGTCGAAACGTCAGGCCACTAACTTATTTTTTGAACTTTAACTATGAATAGATGACTGTTGACTTTTCTCTTACACTAGTGAGAGTGGTGGGTACACGTGACTCAAGAGATAGCCAAAATATGCTTGTAAAAATGGGGGATGTTTACCACCAAGAGTCGTGAGACCATTGTTGGTTGTTTTGAGATAAAAGAAATTTCAATTCATGAAAAACAAACGGGCTGGTTGGCATGGACGGCCGAATGTTAGCAAAACACCCCCAATCGTGTTATCTTTTTATCAGATGTTTCAACAAAATTCAAAATTTTCTGCAAACTTTCAATTAAGTAAAGTACCTCTCAACACTATTTTTGAATAATGTTTGTCTGCCACAATTTACAAACTATGCTATCAAATTTTGATTTGCAGTAAGGCTTTCCATAGTTGTCCAACCTCGGTTGGCAAAAACTCGGGCTGTGACGTAGAAAGGTCTAGTGAGTATAGAAAAGAGATAACTGTGTCCCATTTCGGTAAAATGTCAGGACAAATAAATACCAGCCAATGATTGTCTTCATGGAAGGAGCCACGTCAGACTACTCGATGCGTCAAGACGGAGTTCTTTTATGGGATCGGGGACGTTTTCAATTATTGTTGACCGATTGACTCCGACAAGTCTAGTGAAAACACATTAAAATCCGGCTCGATGAGGTAATTTCAAACAGAGAGGATGGTTGTTCAGTTAACGATCAGTACCGTCAGGTTACTGGGGTGAACACTCCTTTGAATTCGACAGTCTTAAATTGCCATTTAAATATACAATTTGTTTCTTCAAAGTAGCGTCAACAGTAAAAAATAAATAGCAAAGACTGTTCTCAACTTAAGAGATCAGCTTGCCATTATTCGGGGCAGTCGGGTCTTGGGCGTGGTGCCGTCAACTATCGGCTCTCGCGGTTTAATTTATTTCCGTAGCAATGTAGCTGTGTTATTTTATAATAAAGTATTCTAGACCATATTTATGGTGTCGCTCTTCAGTTTGTTATGTCTGTTTAACTACTCTAAAAATACAAACATAATAATACTATATATGTATTATTTTTTTCTTTAAGATAATCTGACGTGGATGTAAACACATACATAGTCTGAGTGTTGGAAAGAAATAGCTTAAAACTTACAATGTAATGGTCATTTTAATCACAAATGTTCAGATTTCAAACGGGGGCACAGGGGGAACAGTCATCAATATATTTCGGGACAAGTGCCCCCTGTGCCCCTCCCTCTTAATACGTCATCGCCACTGAGACAGCAAATCATAGCTGTTTAAATTGGCCCTTGTCCGTTACCAGAAAAGGGAGAATAATATTATTAGAACAGTTTTATTGGTTTCACTCGGGCCTGAAAAAATGAACAACCTCAAAGAAAACAACTTACAAAGCAAAAGATGAAACTTGGGTCCCGGATCAATAATTTATGCCACTACTCGTCCTCCACGGTCGGCACTTGATGAGGACGGTAATGGAATGCTTTTGTCTATAAGTTCACCTAACTGATTAGAAGGACAGAAACCATACTGTCACTCCATTGTTCTCACGACCGTCATCCAACTTCAATTATGAATAGATGAGTGTTGATTTTTCTTTTTACACAAGGGAGCGTAGTGGGTATACGTGACCCAACAGCTAGCCAAATATGCTTGAAAACATGGGGGATGTTGACCAAGAATCGTGAGACCATTGTGGGTCGTTGTATTTAAGATAATTTAGATAACTGTGTCATTTTCGGTAAAGTGTTAGGACAATATACCAGCCAAGGATTGTTTTCGCGGAAGGTGCCACGTGCAAACTACTCGATGCGTCAAGAGGGAGTTCTTTTATGGAATCGGGACGTTTTGAATTGTTGACCAGTTTACTCCGACAAGTCTAGTGAAAAATAAAACCCGCATATTTGCAACCAAAGGCCAAAATAACAGGAAAGACATATATCGTTGATCAACCAATCAACAAGCTAGCTGTATTTTACGTCATCAACCAACTTTAGAAGTTTTTCTTTGCTATGTAGGCCTAAAGGTCATTTTCTCTCCATAATAAAAATAGATCTACAAAGATCTTTCATTTACGTGCATTGGCCAACAACCCACACGCGAACAGTAGTGGGCGTGGAAAGGTAAAACAAGGATGACGTGACCACGTGCCATTTTCTGGGCGGAGCTAAAAGGGAGAACAACCAATCACTGACCGTGTGGCTTCGGGCTAACTCCATATAAACGGCCGCGCGCCAGAAAGGTTTACAAATCTTGTTCAACATAATACAACGTTGACATTCACGACTGACAACTGCCTTCAAGATGATGTCTCCAAGCCGAAAACTGCAAATTGTTTTTGTGATTGCAACTTTTTGCGCAGCCATCATGCAGTCCGACGCTCAAGGTATGTATGAGGCTTTGCATACAGTCATTTTATTTGTACAATCATATGTCACGTTGAATACAATGTCATAGAGATTACATGGGTACAATAACTTGAAAACCCACAACGATATGCTACGGCTTTAGTTTGGTATAGTTTAGTTTGGCTTTGACGTAGTTATTGATCGATTATCCTGGAATGTTCAGACAGTATTTGGCCATACCTATAGAGACTGACATAATATATTAGGCGTTCACTCGCTGATATTGTAAAACTTTTCTTTTAAATAGTTTTGAGTTGAACAAAGAAAACATGGAGTGGGGTTGAACAGACAACCCCCGGCTTAGTGCCGGCGCTCTACCAACTGTTTGTAATCATCAAACAACACAATTAGTGTCAATAACAGTATGAAGAAAACGAGGGGAAAAATAAGTTTTTTAGAAATGTGGGAGAAAAACCCAGATAGGGAATGGCCACGTAATCGGGAGGGCTTGCTGAAGACACAATCACTTGCAATGCTCCATGTCTAAGGTAGTCATCAGAGGTGAAAGGCATGGGAAAGGAACCACTCGGCCAACCTGATTCATGTAAAGGCATACGCAGGATATATAGAAATATATAATTATTGTTGATTACAATTCACAAACAATACTTGCTGGTTTCTGAACGATGTATTATTCTTAGCACAGTACATTGGCGGTATTTAAGCCTTAAAGGTCAAGTATACATTTGATTTTTTTTGAACCGTTTGATCGTTTTAATCTAATATCACTGCAGATACGCCTATTCACAATGAAACTAGCCTGTGAAAATTTCACTTCAAAAGGTGGTCGCGTTTTTGAGATACAAATGTTACTGTGTAAATACACCAGTTCCCGGGTGGTCTGTTTTCTACAGTATACAATTTGTGTACACTATACCCTTTTACATAAGGTGTTTTATAACTTGAGATTTGAAGTCCATGAGTCATACTACCTAAATTGGTCATATGGGCCTGTATGTTGCAGACCGGCCGGTCAGCGGAACCATTGTAGTGAATTCATTGCATTTCTGAGCCAGCTTTTGATCCAGGTGTGTAGAGGCATCAATGCCTAGCACCATTTCTTTTCATAGCTAGCTAGTAAGTATGTATTGTAAATAGTCCTGCCTGACGGGGAGAGTTTCAAATAGTGTAGTTAGTTAATCCTTTCTTTTGTAACCACTAAGTAGGGCACAATAACTCTTCTACATAACTCCGAGAGAGAGAAAAAGCACTTTGCCTTTTCTTATTATTATTATTATTATTATTATTTATTCGGCATATTACACGAGACAATAAAAATACAAAACAGATGAGACAATGATAAAAAACAAGGGAACAAGGAATAGAGCCAGCAACACATGCCAGGAAAAAAAAAAGTTAACCTAATAACTGTGGCCCAAGAGCCTTCGTTTCCAATGCTACTGGCTTTACAGAAATATAGAGAATATAAAATTAAAAAAAAAAAAAAAAAAAAAAAACTATATAAAAAATTGCACATATTAAAATATACAAAAAACACACATTAAGTTATATAAACTAATGAAAATATTAAAATATTAAAATATAAAATTAAAATAAAATATAAAATATACAAATAAATAACGAAAATAAATAAGAAAAGAAAATGTATAAGTAAAGAAAAAAATGATTAATTAAAGAATAAAGAATAAATAAATAAAATAAATAAAAAAGAATAAATAAATAGTGAATTAAATAAGTAAAAAATAAAATAGATAAACAAAAACAAAACAAAAAGTACAATAAGATAAATGAATAAATAAATAAACAAATTTACAAAACAAAAAAGAATTAAATTAAAATTAAAATTAAAAAGGGCGCAAGAATAAAACAGGATAAAAACAGATGCATTAGTCTGAATCATACAAATGGCTCCTTAATGAACCGATTCACTGGAGATCAGTCTTCAGCTACACTTGGAAGAAGCAACATCTATACCAAGTCTCTCTGAGTATTAAAACTTTAGCAGTTGACTGGAAGCAGGGATAGGAACCGAGTTGGTAGTGTACACTCCTATACAGTAACTTTCCCTGTTGAAAGTCGACTTACCACGTAACTGTATAATACACGTAATTTAACTTATTTATCTAGCGTAAGCTTAATTAACGTAGTTTAAAATAAATGTAATAACTGAGCGAACAAGTCCCACTGGATGACTGCAACCATACAGCACTTCGTGGACAGTTCTTATGCGGCAAATATGGTAAGAGGTTATATTTTATAGAACCTTAACCCTAAACCATCTTATCGTGGAGATACATAATAATCATTGACATTGTCGCTGAAAGTGTCTCTCTGTAAAATGACTGCCACATGCGCTTTTTTGCTAGAAAAGTTACCTGAAAGAACATTATCTGAGGCGATTTAGACCTTTTTTTATTTTGTAATGAAAACCTATGTGTTCTTTGCCGTGTTTCTGTATGTAGGATATGCACCCAACTTCAGCTGCTCAAACTGGGATTCCTACACCGCACAAAATTTCGTGAACATGGCTTCTGGCGGCTCTGTCATTGGCGAGAATGGCCGCAAGTGCAGGCTGTCTCAAGGCGGGCGCAGTGCGGCCTGCAATTGGTATGTCAAATACGACATAGACGGAAACAACGCCAACAACTGGCTGGGACTGAGTTTCCAAGGAGTGGCCAGAGCGGGGAGTGGGTGTTGCTCGAGCTGTTCCACGGCAGTTGAGGCTGGGGCATGGTTGAAGTCGGACCACAAGAACATTTGCTGTGGACCTCATGGTACGTACCAAGATAAAAAAAAAGCTGTATTTCCATCATCAGGCGATGAGACTTGTAATTAACAACGGGCGGAGTCGCGTATCTTGTACACTTTTATTACATAAAAAACCGCAGATCAAAATACCCGTGTCCGGTAAAAATTTGCACGGCTAGACGTGGGTATTTCAAATTGATGTAAAGCACATGTGTCACATTGGTAACTGTCAAATACCTGTATTCCAAATGATGTGACCCAACTTACACATAAAATAACAAACCTGTGAAAGTTTAAGCTCAATCTTATCATTGCAACCCCCAGAAAATAGTGGAAAAAACCTTAGTGTTTTCATTGGTTTCAAACATGAGTTTTTGACTAATGAGATCAAAACTAACCGTTTTACTAATTTCTTCAAAACTATAGCATTTCAAGCAAAAATATTTTAAAGGGAGTTTCCCACCATGACTATCTTTATACCATGTAGAGTTATGCGTGCATCTGTGAACATTTATAGTTTTACTATTACCAATGATACAAACGCCCTTTAATATAAAACATTGAATTTTACACCAAAAAGATGCATTACACCAGTGTTTTTAGCACAGTCATGATGCTCGAAATATGGATTCCTGACCAATAAACGTGTACTGCACTGCGGCACCCGTCCCCATAGTAAAACATCTCGCAGACCCAGTTAACAGAATCAATGCATGGAAATATTAGATACTTTCAACTCGACAGAAAACGACACCCATTCTTTTTCACTTTATTATTTCTTAATTTAAATTTGAGCCACCGACTAAAGATAACAAACCAATGTACCTTTCAAAAAATTATCTCTGCCTCTATTTCAACGATGAATTATTTCTGTCTCTGCATGTGTGCAGTGGGATATGCACCCAACTTCAGCTGCTCAAACTGGGATTCATACACCGCACAAGATTTCGTGAAAACTAACTTTGTACCGAGCACTGGAGAGCTTGTGATGTTTTAAAACATTGTTAGAAACGACACCCTTTGAAGTAATGTAGTTTTAGAGATTATTTTTCATCATCAGGTTATTTTTCACCATCAAATTTAAATCTGAAAAGGGCATCAGGCATGAAGCCTTTCTAAGGCATTTGAAAACACACAATTCTATGCAACAAGGGGTGTTTTACCCACATTTGCTGTGGACCTCTCGGTACGTATAATATACCACAATAAAAAAAGCTGCTTTTACATCAGGCGATGAGACTTGTAGGGGCGGAGGTGGGTATCGTATACTACAACCCGCAGATCAGAATACCTTGTCCTGAAAGTTTGCACGGCTAGACGTGGGTATACTGGATATTGATTTAATATAAAATATTTACATTTACACCAAACTAAAGCTATAATCACGTAATCTGATTTTCAGCACAGTCATGATGCTCGAAATCTGTATTTCTGACAAATAAACGTGTACCACTGCGACACCAAATCTCGTAGACCAAATGAACAAAATTGATCTGGAATATTCGATGACATTAATAGTTATTAGTGATACTACACTTTATTACATCGTCACTTTTCTTACTGAGCTATGGCACTGAAAGCTGCTCTGAAAACGACCACCAGCCTCGGCGGTTGTGTGATTTAAATTTGAGCCATCGAGTGAAGTTAGACATCCAACGTAGAATACTATCTCTATTTCAACAATGAATTTTTTTCTTTGTGTGCAGTGTATGAGCCCAACTTCAGCTGCTCAAACTGGGATTCCTACTCCGGACAAGAATTCGTGAACATGGCTTCTGGCGGCTCTGTCATTGGCGAGAATGGCCGCAAGTGCAGGCTGTCTCAAGGCGGGCCCCCTGCGTCCTGCAATTGGTATGTCAAATACGACATAGACGGAAACAACGCCAACAACTGGATGGGACTGAGTTTCCAAGGAGTGGCCGGAGCGGGGGGGAGTGGATGTTGCGCGTCTGTGTCCGGCTGTTCCACGGCAGTTGGGGCTGGGGAATGGTTGAAGTCACACCACAGGAACATTTGCTGTGGACCTATCGGTACGTATAATATACCACAATCAAAAAGCTGCTTTACATCAGGCGATGAGACTTGTAGGGGCGGAGGTGGGTATCGTATACTACAACCCGCAGATCAGAATACCTTGTCCTGAAAGTTTGCACGGCTAGACGTGGGTATACTGGATATCGATTTAATATAAAATATTTACATTTACACCAAACTAAAGCTATAATCACGTAATCTGATTTTCAGCACAGTCATGATGCTCGAAATCTGTATTTCTGACAAATAAACGTGTACCACTGCGACACCAAATCTCGTAGACCAAATGAACAAAATTGATCTGGAATATTCGATGACATTAATAGTTATTAGTGATACTACACTTTATTACATCGTCACTTTTCTTACTGAGCTATGGCACTGAAAGCTGCTCTGAAAACGACCACCAGCCTCGGCGGTTGTGTGATTTAAATTTGAGCCATCGAGTGAAGTTAGACATCCAACGTAGAATACTATCTCTATTTCAACAATGAATTTTTTTCTTTGTGTGCAGTTGAGCCCAACTTCAGCTGCTCAAACTGGGATTCCTACTCCGGACAAGAATTCGTGAACATGGCTTCCGGCGGCTCTGTCATTGGCGAGAATGGCCGCAAGTGCAGGCTGTCTCAAGGCGGGCCCCCTGCGTCCTGCAATTGGTATGTCAAATACGACATAGACGGAAACAACGCCAACAACTGGCTGGGACTGAGTTTCCAAGGAGTGGCCGGAGCGGGGGGGAGTGGATGTTGCGCGTCTGTGTCCGGCTGTTCCACGGCAGTTGGGGCTGGGGAATGGTTGAAGTCACACCACAGGAACATTTGCTGTGGACCTATCGGTACGTATAATATACCACAATCAAAAAGCTGCTTTTACATCAGGCGATGAGACTTGTAGGGGCGGAGGTGGGTATCGTATACTACAACCCGCAGATCAGAATACCTTGTCCTGAAAGTTTGCACGGCTAGACGTGGGTATACTGGATATTGATTTAATATAAAATATTTACATTTACACCAAACTAAAGCTATAATCACGTAATCTGATTTTCAGCACAGTCATGATGCTCGAAATCTGTATTTCTGACAAATAAACGTGTACCACTGCGACACCAAATCTCGTAGACCAAATGAACAAAATTGATCTGGAATATTCGATGACTTAATAGTTATTAGTGATACTACACTTTATTACATCGTCACTTTTCTTACTGAGCTATGGCACTGAAAGCTGCTCTGAAAACGACCACCAGCCTCGGCGGTTGTGTGATTTAAATTTGAGCCATCGAGTGAAGTTAGACATCCAACGTAGAATACTATCTCTATTTCAACAATGAATTTTTTTTCTTTGTGTGCAGTTGAGCCCAACTTCAGCTGCTCAAACTGGGATTCCTACTCCGGACAAGATTTCGTGAACATGGCTTCTGGCGGCTCTGTCATTGGCGAGAATGGCCGCAAGTGCAGGCTGTCTCAAGGCGGGCGCAGTGCGGCCTGCAATTGGTATGTCAAATACGACATAGACGGAAACAACGCCAACAACTGGCTGGGACTGAGTTTCCAAGGAGTGGCCGGAGCGGGGAGTGGATGTTGCGCGTCTGTGTCCAGCTGTTCCACGGCAGTTGGGGCTGGGGAATGGTTGAAGTCACACCACAGGAACATTTGCTGTGGACCTATCGGTACGTATAATATACCACAATCAAAAAGCTGCTTTTACATCAGGCGATGAGACTTGTAGGGGCGGAGGTGGGTATCGTATACTACAACCCGCAGATCAGAATACCTTGTCCTGAAAGTTTGCACGGCTAGACGTGGGTATATAATTAAAATCAACTAAACTTAATGTATACATGTAATGGTGTAATTTAACCTCTTACAATCATTGTATATTATTTGTCTAAGGACAGCATTGAAATAAATGTACTAATTGATTGATTGATTGATATACTGGAAATTGATTTAATATAAAATATTTACATTAACACCAAACTAAAGCTGTAATCACGTAATCTGATTTTCAGCACAGTCATGATGCTCGAAATCTGTATTTCTGACAAATAAACGTGTACCACTGCGGCACCAAATCTCGTAGACCAAATGAACAAAATTGATCTGGAATATTCGATGACATTAATAGTTATAGTGATACTACACTTTATTACATCGTCACTTTTCTTACTGAGCTATAGCACTGAAAGCTGCTCTGAAAACGACCACCAGCCTCGGCGGTTGTGATTTAAATTTGAGCCATCGAGTGAAGTTAGACATCCAACGTAGAATACTATCTCTATTTCAACAATGAATTTTTTTCTTTGTATGCAGTGTATGAGCCCAACTTCAGCTGCTCAAACTGGGATTCCTACTCCGGACAAGAATTCGTGAACATGGCTTCTGGCGGCTCCGTCATTGGCGAGAATGGCCGCAAGTGCAGGCTGTCTCAAGGCGGGCCCCCTGCGTCCTGCAATTGGTATGTCAAATACGACATAGACGGAAACAACGCCAACAACTGGCTGGGACTGAGTTTCCAAGGAGTGGCCGGAGCGGGGGGGAGTGGATGTTGCGCGTCTGTGTCCGGCTGTTCCACGGCAGTTGGGGCTGGGGAATGGTTGAAGTCACACCACAGGAACATTTGCTGTGGACCTATCGGTACGTATAATATACCACAATCAAAAAGCTGCTTTTACATCAGGCGATGAGACTTGTAGGGGCGGAGGTGGGTATCGTATACTACAACCCGCAGATCAGAATACCTTGTCCTGAAAGTTTGCACGGCTAGACGTGGGTATACTGGATATTGATTTAATATAAAATATTTACATTTACACCAAACTAAAGCTATAATCACGTAATCTGATTTTCAGCACAGTCATGATGCTCGAAATCTGTATTTCTGACAAATAAACGTGTACCACTGCGACACCAAATCTCGTAGACCAAATGAACAAAATTGATCTGGAATATTCGATGACATTAATAGTTATTAGTGATACTACACTTTATTACATCGTCACTTTTCTTACTGAGCTATGGCACTGAAAGCTGCTCTGAAAACGACCACCAGCCTCGGCGGTTGTGTGATTTAAATTTGAGCCATCGAGTGAAGTTAGACATCCAACGTAGAATACTATCTCTATTTCAACAATGAATTTTTTTCTTTGTGTGCAGTTGAGCCCAACTTCAGCTGCTCAAACTGGGATTCCTACTCCGGACAAGAATTCGTGAACATGGCTTCTGGCGGCTCTGTCATTGGCGAGAATGGCCGCAAGTGCAGGCTGTCTCAAGGCGGGCCCCCTGCGTCCTGCAATTGGTATGTCAAATACGACATAGACGGAAACAACGCCAACAACTGGCTGGGACTGAGTTTCCAAGGAGTGGCCGGAGCGGGGGGGAGTGGATGTTGCGCGTCTGTGTCCGGCTGTTCCACGGCAGTTGGGGCTGGGGAATGGTTGAAGTCACACCACAGGAACATTTGCTGTGGACCTATCGGTACGTATAATATACCACAATCAAAAAGCTGCTTTTACATCAGGCGATGAGACTTGTAGGGGCGGAGGTGGGTATCGTATACTACAACCCGCAGATCAGAATACCTTGTCCTGAAAGTTTGCACGGCTAGACGTGGGTATACTGGATATTGATTTAATATAAAATATTTACATTTACACCAAACTAAAGCTATAATCACGTAATCTGATTTTCAGCACAGTCATGATGCTCGAAATCTGTATTTCTGACAAATAAACGTGTACCACTGCGACACCAAATCTCGTAGACCAAATGAACAAAATTGATCTGGAATATTCGATGACTTAATAGTTATTAGTGATACTACACTTTATTACATCGTCACTTTTCTTACTGAGCTATGGCACTGAAAGCTGCTCTGAAAACGACCACCAGCCTCGGCGGTTGTGTGATTTAAATTTGAGCCATCGAGTGAAGTTAGACATCCAACGTAGAATACTATCTCTATTTCAACAATGAATCTTTTTTCTTTGTGTGCAGTTGAGCCCAACTTCAGCTGCTCAAACTGGGATTCCTACTCCGGACAAGATTTCGTGAACATGGCTTCTGGCGGCTCTGTCATTGGCGAGAATGGCCGCAAGTGCAGGCTGTCTCAAGGCGGGCGCAGTGCGGCCTGCAATTGGTATGTCAAATACGACATAGACGGAAACAACGCCAACAACTGGCTGGGACTGAGTTTCCAAGGAGTGGCCGGAGCGGGGAGTGGATGTTGCGCGTCTGTGTCCAGCTGTTCCACGGCAGTTGGGGCTGGGGAATGGTTGAAGTCACACCACAGGAACATTTGCTGTGGACCTATCGGTACGTATAATATACCACAATCAAAAAGCTGCTTTTACATCAGGCGATGAGACTTGTAGGGGCGGAGGTGGGTATCGTATACTACAACCCGCAGATCAGAATACCTTGTCCTGAAAGTTTGCACGGCTAGACGTGGGTATACTGGATATTGATTTAATATAAAATATTTACATTTACACCAAACTAAAGCTATAATCACGTAATCTGATTTTCAGCACAGTCATGATGCTCGAAATCTGTATTTCTGACAAATAAACGTGTACCACTGCGACACCAAATCTCGTAGACCAAATGAACAAAATTGATCTGGAATATTCGATGACTTAATAGTTATTAGTGATACTACACTTTATTACATCGTCACTTTTCTTACTGAGCTATGGCACTGAAAGCTGCTCTGAAAACGACCACCAGCCTCGGCGGTTGTGTGATTTAAATTTGAGCCATCGAGTGAAGTTAGACATCCAACGTAGAATACTATCTCTATTTCAACAATGAATCTTTTTTCTTTGTGTGCAGTTGAGCCCAACTTCAGCTGCTCAAACTGGGATTCCTACTCCGGACAAGATTTCGTGAACATGGCTTCTGGCGGCTCTGTCATTGGCGAGAATGGCCGCAAGTGCAGGCTGTCTCAAGGCGGGCGCAGTGCGGCCTGCAATTGGTATGTCAAATACGACATAGACGGAAACAACGCCAACAACTGGCTGGGACTGAGTTTCCAAGGAGTGGCCGGAGCGGGGAGTGGATGTTGCGCGTCTGTGTCCAGCTGTTCCACGGCAGTTGGGGCTGGGGAATGGTTGAAGTCACACCACAGGAACATTTGCTGTGGACCTATCGGTACGTATAATATACCACAATCAAAAAGCTGCTTTTACATCAGGCGATGAGACTTGTAGGGGCGGAGGTGGGTATCGTATACTACAACCCGCAGATCAGAATACCTTGTCCTGAAAGTTTGCACGGCTAGACGTGGGTATATAATTAAAATCAACTAAACTTAATGTATACATGTAATGGTGTAATTTAACCTCTTACAATCATTGTATATTATTTGTCTAAGGACAGCATTGAAATAAATGTACGTATTGATTGATTGATTGATTGATATACTGGAAATTGATTTAATATAAAATATTTACGATAACACCAAACTAAAGCTGTAATCACGTAATCTGATTTTCAGCACAGTCATGATGCTCGAAATCTGTATTTCTGACAAATAAACGTGTACCACTGCGGCACCAAATCTCGTAGACCAAATGAACAAAATTGATCTGGAATATTCGATGACATTAATAGTTATAGTGATACTACACTTTATTACATCGTCACTTTTCTTACTGAGCTATAGCACTGAAAGCTGCTCTGAAAACGACCACCAGCCTCGGCGGTTGTGATTTAAATTTGAGCCATCGAGTGAAGTTAGACATCCAACGTAGAATACTATCTCTATTTCAACAATGAATTTTTTTCTTTGTGTGCAGTGTATGAGCCCAACTTCAGCTGCTCAAACTGGGATTCCTACTCCGGACAAGAATTCGTGAACATGGCTTCTGGCGGCTCCGTCATTGGCGAGAATGGCCGCAAGTGCAGGCTGTCTCAAGGCGGGCGCAGTGCGGCCTGCAATTGGTATGTCAAATACGACATAGACGGAAACAACGCCAACAACTGGCTGGGACTGAGTTTCCAAGGAGTGGCCGGAGCGGGGAGTGGATGTTGCGCGTCTGTGTCCAGCTGTTCCACGGCAGTTGGTGCTGGGGAATGGTTGAAGTCACACCACAGGAACATTTGCTGTGGACCTATCGGTACGTATAATATACCACAATCAAAAAGCTGCTTTTACATCAGGCGATGAGACTTGTAGGGGCGGAGGTGGGTATCGTATACTACAACCCGCAGATCAGAATACCTTGTCCTGAAAGTTTGCACGGCTAGACGTGGGTATATAATTAAAATCAACTAAACTTAATGTATACATGTAATGGTGTAATTTAACCTCTTACAATCATTGTATATTATTTGTCTAAGGACAGCATTGAAATAAATGTACGTATTGATTGATTGATTGATTGATATACTGGAAATTGATTTAATATAAAATATTTACATTTACACCAAACTAAAGCTATAATCACGTAATCTGATTTTCAGCACAGTCATGATGCTCGAAATCTGTATTTCTGACAAATAAACGTGTACCACTGCGACACCAAATCTCGTAGACCAAATGAACAAAATTGATCTGGAATATTCGATGACATTAATAGTTATTAGTGATACTACACTTTATTACATCGTCACTTTTCTTACTGAGCTATGGCACTGAAAGCTGCTCTGAAAACGACCACCAGCGTCGGCGGTTGTGTGATTTAAATTTGAGCCATCGAGTGAAGTTAGACATCCAACGTAGAATACTATCTCTATTTCAACAATGAATTTTTTTCTTTGTGTGCAGTTGAGCCCAACTTCAGCTGCTCAAACTGGGATTCCTACTCCGGACAAGAATTCGTGAACATGGCTTCTGGCGGCTCTGTCATTGGCGAGAATGGCCGCAAGTGCAGGCTGTCTCAAGGCGGGCCCCCTGCGGCCTGCAATTGGTATGTCAAATACGACATAGACGGAAACAACGCCAACAACTGGCTGGGACTGAGTTTCCAAGGAGTGGCCGGAGCGGGGGGGAGTGGATGTTGCGCGTCTGTGTCCGGCTGTTCCACGGCAGTTGGGGCTGGGGAATGGTTGAAGTCACACCACAGGAACATTTGCTGTGGACCTATCGGTACGTATAATATACCACAATCAAAAAGCTGCTTTTACATCAGGCGATGAGACTTGTAGGGGCGGAGGTGGGTATCGTATACTACAACCCGCAGATCAGAATACCTTGTCCTGAAAGTTTGCACGGCTAGACGTGGGTATACTGGATATTGATTTAATATAAAATATTTACATTTACACCAAACTAAAGCTATAATCACGTAATCTGATTTTCAGCACAGTCATGATGCTCGAAATCTGTATTTCTGACAAATAAACGTGTACCACTGCGACACCAAATCTCGTAGACCAAATGAACAAAATTGATCTGGAATATTCGATGACATTAATAGTTATTAGTGATACTACACTTTATTACATCGTCACTTTTCTTACTGAGCTATGGCACTGAAAGCTGCTCTGAAAACGACCACCAGCGTCGGCGGTTGTGTGATTTAAATTTGAGCCATCGAGTGAAGTTAGACATCCAACGTAGAATACTATCTCTATTTCAACAATGAATTTTTTTCTTTGTGTGCAGTTGAGCCCAACTTCAGCTGCTCAAACTGGGATTCCTACTCCGGACAAGAATTCGTGAACATGGCTTCTGGCGGCTCTGTCATTGGCGAGAATGGCCGCAAGTGCAGGCTGTCTCAAGGCGGGCCCCCTGCGGCCTGCAATTGGTATGTCAAATACGACATAGACGGAAACAACGCCAACAACTGGCTGGGACTGAGTTTCCAAGGAGTGGCCGGAGCGGGGGGGAGTGGATGTTGCGCGTCTGTGTCCGGCTGTTCCACGGCAGTTGGGGCTGGGGAATGGTTGAAGTCACACCACAGGAACATTTGCTGTGGACCTATCGGTACGTATAATATACCACAATCAAAAAGCTGCTTTTACATCAGGCGATGAGACTTGTAGGGGCGGAGGTGGGTATCGTATACTACAACCCGCAGATCAGAATACCTTGTCCTGAAAGTTTGCACGGCTAGACGTGGGTATACTGGATATTGATTTAATATAAAATATTTACATTTACACCAAACTAAAGCTATAATCACGTAATCTGATTTTCAGCACAGTCATGATGCTCGAAATCTGTATTTCTGACAAATAAACGTGTACCACTGCGACACCAAATCTCGTAGACCAAATGAACAAAATTGATCTGGAATATTCGATGACTTAATAGTTATTAGTGATACTACACTTTATTACATCGTCACTTTTCTTACTGAGCTATGGCACTGAAAGCTGCTCTGAAAACGACCACCAGCCTCGGCGGTTGTGTGATTTAAATTTGAGCCATCGAGTGAAGTTAGACATCCAACGTAGAATACTATCTCTATTTCAACAATGAATCTTTTTTCTTTGTGTGCAGTTGAGCCCAACTTCAGCTGCTCAAACTGGGATTCCTACTCCGGACAAGATTTCGTGAACATGGCTTCTGGCGGCTCTGTCATTGGCGAGAATGGCCGCAAGTGCAGGCTGTCTCAAGGCGGGCGCAGTGCGGCCTGCAATTGGTATGTCAAATACGACATAGACGGAAACAACGCCAACAACTGGCTGGGACTGAGTTTCCAAGGAGTGGCCGGAGCGGGGAGTGGATGTTGCGCGTCTGTGTCCAGCTGTTCCACGGCAGTTGGGGCTGGGGAATGGTTGAAGTCACACCACAGGAACATTTGCTGTGGACCTATCGGTACGTATAATATACCACAATCAAAAAGCTGCTTTTACATCAGGCGATGAGACTTGTAGGGGCGGAGGTGGGTATCGTATACTACAACCCGCAGATCAGAATACCTTGTCCTGAAAGTTTGCACGGCTAGACGTGGGTATATAATTAAAATCAACTAAACTTAATGTATACATGTAATGGTGTAATTTAACCTCTTACAATCATTGTATATTATTTGTCTAAGGACAGCATTGAAATAAATGTACGTATTGATTGATTGATTGATTGATATACTGGAAATTGATTTAATATAAAATATTTACATTAACACCAAACTAAAGCTGTAATCACGTAATCTGATTTTCAGCACAGTCATGATGCTCGAAATCTGTATTTCTGACAAATAAACGTGTACCACTGCGGCACCAAATCTCGTAGACCAAATGAACAAAATTGATCTGGAATATTCGATGACATTAATAGTTATAGTGATACTACACTTTATTACATCGTCACTTTTCTTACTGAGCTATAGCACTGAAAGCTGCTCTGAAAACGACCACCAGCCTCGGCGGTTGTGATTTAAATTTGAGCCATCGAGTGAAGTTAGACATCCAACGTAGAATACTATCTCTATTTCAACAATGAATTTTTTTCTTTGTGTGCAGTGTATGAGCCCAACTTCAGCTGCTCAAACTGGGATTCCTACTCCGGACAAGAATTCGTGAACATGGCTTCTGGCGGCTCCGTCATTGGCGAGAATGGCCGCAAGTGCAGGCTGTCTCAAGGCGGGCGCAGTGCGGCCTGCAATTGGTATGTCAAATACGACATAGACGGAAACAACGCCAACAACTGGCTGGGACTGAGTTTCCAAGGAGTGGCCGGAGCGGGGAGTGGATGTTGCGCGTCTGTGTCCAGCTGTTCCACGGCAGTTGGGGCTGGGGAATGGTTGAAGTCACACCACAGGAACATTTGCTGTGGACCTATCGGTACGTATAATATACCACAATCAAAAAGCTGCTTTTACATCAGGCGATGAGACTTTTAGGGGCGGAGGTGGGTATCGTATACTACAACCCGCAGATCAGAATACCTTGTCCTGAAAGTTTGCACGGCTAGACGTGGGTATATACTGGAAATTGATTTAATATAAAATATTTACATTAACACCAAACTAAAGCTGTAATCACGTAATCTGATTTTCAGCACAGTCATGATGCTCGAAATCTGTATTTCTGACAAATAAACGTGTACCACTGCGGCACCAAATCTCGTAGACCAAATGAACAAAATTGATCTGGAATATTCGATGACATTAATAGTTATAGTGATACTACACTTTATTACATCGTCACTTTTCTTACTGAGCTATAGCACTGAAAGCTGCTCTGAAAACGACCACCAGCCTCGGCGGTTGTGTGATTTAAATTTGAGCCATCGAGTGAAGTTAGACATCCAACGTAGAATACTATCTCTATTTCAACAATGAATTTTTTTCTTTGTGTGCAGTGTATGAGCCCAACTTCAGCTGCTCAAACTGGGATTCCTACTCCGGACAAGAATTCGTGAACATGGCTTCTGGCGGCTCCGTCATTGGCGAGAATGGCCGCAAGTGCAGGCTGTCTCAAGGCGGGCGCAGTGCGGCCTGCAATTGGTATGTCAAATACGACATAGACGGAAACAACGCCAACAACTGGCTGGGACTGAGTTTCCAAGGAGTGGCCGGAGCGGGGAGTGGATGTTGCGCGTCTGTGTCCAGCTGTTCCACGGCAGTTGGGGCTGGGGAATGGTTGAAGTCACACCACAGGAACATTTGCTGTGGACCTATCGGTACGTATAATATACCACAATCAAAAAGCTGCTTTTACATCAGGCGATGAGACTTGTAGGGGCGGAGGTGGGTATCGTATACTACAACCCGCAGATCAGAATACCTTGTCCTGAAAGTTTGCACGGCTAGACGTGGGTATATACTGGAAATTGATTTAATATAAAATATTTACATTAACACCAAACTAAAGCTGTAATCACGTAATCTGATTTTCAGCACAGTCATGATGCTCGAAATCTGTATTTCTGACAAATAAACGTGTACCACTGCGGCACCAAATCTCGTAGACCAAATGAACAAAATTGATCTGGAATATTCGATGACATTAATAGTTATAGTGATACTACACTTTATTACATCGTCACTTTTCTTACTGAGCTATAGCACTGAAAGCTGCTCTGAAAACGACCACCAGCCTCGGCGGTTGTGATTTAAATTTGAGCCATCGAGTGAAGTTAGACATCCAACGTAGAATACTATCTCTATTTCAACAATGAACTGTTTTCTTTGTGTGCAGTGTATGAGCCCAACTTCAGCTGCTCAAACTGGGATTCCTACTCCGGACAAGAATTCGTGAACATGGCTTCTGGCGGCTCCGTCATTGGCGAGAATGGCCGCAAGTGCAGGCTGTCTCAAGGCGGGCCCCCTGCGTCCTGCAATTGGTATGTCAAATACGACATAGACGGAAACAACGCCAACAACTGGCTGGGACTGAGTTTCCAAGGAGTGGCCGGAGCGGGGAGTGGATGTTGCGCGTCTGTGTCCGGCTGTTCCACGGCAGTTGGGGCTGGGGAATGGTTGAAGTCACACCACAGGAACATTTGCTGTGGACCTATCGGTACGTATAATATACCACAATCAAAAAGCTGCTTTTACATCAGGCGATGAGACAGTTGTAGGGGCGGAGGTGGGTATCGTATACTACAACCCGCAGATCAGAATACCTTGTCCTGAAAGTTTGCACGGCTAGACGTGGGTATACTGGATATTGATTTAATATAAAATATTTACATTTACACCAAACTAAAGCTATAATCACGTAATCTGATTTTCAGCACAGTCATGATGCACGTAATCTGATTTTCAGCACAGTCATGATGCTCGAAATCTGTATTTCTGACAAATAAACGTGTACCACTGCGGCACCAAATCTCGTAGACCAAATGAACAAAATTGATCTGGAATATTCTATGACATTAATAGTTATAGTGATACTACACTTTATTACATCGTCACTTTTCTTACTGAGCTATAGCACTGAAAGCTGCTCTGAAAACGACCACCAGCCTCGGCGGTTGTGATTTAAATTTGAGCCATCGAGTGAAGTTAGACATCCAACGTAGAATACTATCTCTATTTCAACAATGAACTGTTTTCTTTGTGTGCAGTGTATGAGCCCAACTTCAGCTGCTCAAACTGGGATTCCTACTCCGGACAAGAATTCGTGAACATGGCTTCTGGCGGCTCTGTCATTGGCGAGAATGGCCGCAAGTGCAGGCTGTCTCAAGGCGGGCCCCCTGCGTCCTGCAATTGGTATGTCAAATACGACATAGACGGAAACAACGCCAACAACTGGCTGGGACTGAGTTTCCAAGGAGTGGCCGGAGCGGGGAGTGGATGTTGCGCGTCTGTGTCCGGCTGTTCCACGGCAGTTGGGGCTGGGGAATGGTTGAAGTCACACCACAGGAACATTTGCTGCAACCCTACTCTCGGTACGTAAAGTCACATCAAAATAGCTGCATTTCCTTCAAGGAGGTGCCACTTGGTTCAAAAAGCGGTGTAACGTTTTTGTTTAGCCTTGCACAGAAAAAAGATGAGCATTTTCATACCTTTTGATTACTCCAAAAATTAATGACCATAAAAACTAACTTTGTACCGAGCACTGGAGAGCTTGTGATGTTTTAAAACATTGTTAGAAACGACACCCTTTGAAGTAATGTAGTTTTAGAGATTATTTTTCACCATCAGGTTATTTTTCACCATCAAATTTAAATCTGAAAAGGGCTTCAGGCATGAAGCCTTTCTAAGGCATTTGAAAACACACAATTCTATGCAACAAGGGGTGTTTTATCCCCTCCATTATTGTCGTCACCTCAATGACTAATTAAATCCAAAGGTTTGTTATTATGTATTCGTTGGGTTACACCAAGTGAGGGTACTGGTCTTTGACGATTACCAAAAGTGTACCTTGCTTTTAATACCCAAAGTTTTACCGAGTCCAGCTTGAAAAATCCATTAGGCACCTTTTCGAGTGGGGTTCGAACACACGACCTTTACATTCTATAGAGCACATATCCCCGACGAGCGAAATATTTAAACAATGCTTGGGTCTTTTTCAGTTTCAGGGGTCATCATCAGGTTACCAGCACGGATTAGTAGCGAACGCGGTGTACCAATGCAATAAGCAACATATACAGGTAAGGGATTTCATATTAATGCTATTATACACAACCCCCTCTTTCGAACATATGCCGAAAGTTTGTATACAACGAAAAGAAACACATGGTTTTTTTCCTTCTTCCTTTTTCGTGTGTGTTTGTTACATGACATTTCTTAAAAACCTTTTAAATAACTGTGGCGATGAAATCGTATTATATAAACCAGGCACTGGAAAAGCGAACATTAGTAACAAAGACATACTTATAACAATAAATTATTCCCATAATGTACATGGTGTAACAACCTGTAAGTGTACATGACACAGACTTGTCCCAAATATCAAACTCGCATTTTGAGGATAGCATTGCGAACTTGTTCCTCGCTTCTTTTCATTTCCTTCATTTATAATTTCAGATTTGGAGGGTTGGCCAAACCGTTGCTTCTCAATGAACAGCTTTCTGTAGCGCCCTCAAGGACAGACTGGCCCTTGCTTCAATCATGACAAAGCCCATATTAATTAGGTGCCGCTCTCTAGCTTCTCTTTGTTTTTAGTTCAAATACAAGTCAAGCTACATCATAAATCATAATTGTTTTTTTTTTTTTTTTTTCATTATACTTATAAATATGTTATTTTTTTTATAAATCCCCAGTGATACGTTTCTGTATTTGTTTATTTTATTGGTGTTTTTTTATGCTTGTAATGACTCATCATTTTAATTTCTCTTTGGAAATTCAAGTATTGAAACGTTGAAGGGGAAAATGGTTATTATTTTGCTAGATAATGTAAAGGAAAGGGATGGAGATGGTCGAAGATTAAAAGTTTGTGTGTGATTCAAGTATATAAGATTAATATATCGTGTATGTTGGGAATTTATTAGTGTTTCTCGTTCTTTCTCTGAACCAAGTATAAATATTTATAGCGAGCTTGTCTAGGCCATTCAGACATACTAAAACCCTCCAGCTTCAGGGGGCTCCGCCCCCTGATTCCCTGAACCCCCGCCAAGGGCTTCGCCCTTAATCGGACTGTTACAAATTGCATATTAATATTATTATTATAACTCTTTTAAACTAGTCCGACGAAGATTCATTATTTAGACAAACACCACCTGTGTGAGTGGTAGATTTCTTCTTATCAGTCCGTGAAACAAACAATTTGTTAAACCACGTCCTAGAGAGAATGGGCAGAGTTACTGTTCCCACGGTTTCTCCTGACCACAGCACATTATTTGCCATGTCCGGAATTTCCCTCCTCCAAGACATTATGTAAGGCTGTTGCATTGTCTTTCGCAAGCTCAGTAGTTTCTTTGTCCTAGGAAATAATTTGCCCAAATTTGGTTGACTTTTGCTGACCACACGATTCTTCAGACTTTTAGGCCAATAATCCCTTTCTGATTGGCCAACAAGTACAAAGCGGGCCCCTGGCTGGACCCCACGCCGTCCCCCCCCCCCCCCCCCCCCCCCCACATTTCTAGACGGATTGACGCCCCTGGTTGTATTTAAGATAATTTAGGTAAAGTGTTAGGACAATATACCAGCCAAGGATTGTTTTCGTGGAAGGAGCCACGTGCAAACTACTCGATGCGTCAAGACGGAGTTCTTTTATGGAATCGGGACGTTTTGAATTGTTGACCAGTTGACTCCGACAAGTCTAGTGAAAAATAAAACTCGCATATTTGCAACCAAAGGCCAAAATAACAGGAAAGACATATATCGTTGATCAACCAATCAACATGCTAGCTGTATTTTACGTCATCAACCAACTTTAGAAGTTATTGCATTTTTAAACTGATATAGATTATTAATTATTATGTAACGCCACTTTCGCAAAACAAAGGATTATCGATAGCATCTGGGTTTGCCGTATTATTCTTATTCAAGAATCATATACTCGGTCTAGTTGATGTGTGGGGGTAAAATTGTATTGAGCCCGTTGATGTTACATACATTTTTCCAGTTAGAACAATATAGATCAAAAGTGTGCCCTTTTCGCTCTTTTTCGGGGGGCGTAGGGAAGTTTGATTTTTCACCCTCCAAAACCGAACCCTCCTGGAAGGCTTTGCGGCCCCTGGACCCCCAATGGAGCTTCGCCCTTGGACCCCACCAGGGGCTGTACACTGGCCCCTGCCCTGGGCCCCCACCCATTACATTCGTTGTTTTTCTGTGCCCCTATGAAGACCTAATGCTGGGAGTTGGTCATTCAACTTTTACAAAAAATGTTTTAAGATTCATCGGTATCGAAGAAGAGACGTTGAAGAATTCAAAATTCACAGGGACTCCAGTTAACATGAATATTGTCCATCGGCAAACAGGGGGGTGGGGGAAAGGGATGGAGATGGTCGAAGATTAGGAAATCCATTAGGCATCTACTCGGTGGGATTCGAACACACGACCTCTACATTCTAGAGCGGATATCCCCACAGACCGACGAGCGAAATATTTAAATGTTTGGTGTGTTTTTGTCAATTTCAGTCATCAAACCAGTGTACGGGTTACCAACACTGGATAACGGACCTGATGTAATGCCATAAGCAACACATATCGGTAAGGGTTTTCATATGTTTTTATACACGACCCCCTCTCTCGAACATATGCCGACAGTTTGTTTACAATGAGAACAATCCCTTTTGTGTTTGTTTGTTGTTACAAGGCATAATTTCTTACCCATTTCTTACCGATGGGGTCAAACCTAGTCTTGATTGGCGACGCCGTTTTTTGTACTAGCCACCAATAGAGGGCGCTACATTGACTGTTTGGAAGGCTAACTCAGAAGGACTGGGCAAGTCTATAAATCTGGATCTGATCCAGATGTTCGTGTGATACAGATACCTCTTCTCCAGTAATTCGTGTTGCGGACAGTAATTCGTGTTGCGATATCGCACCACGTTAAACAAAATGAACGTCGCCATTCAAGACTAGGTCAAACCAGGCACTGGTAAAGCGAACAAGTAACAAAGACATATTTATAATAATATTCCCATAATGTCCATGGTGTAACAACCTGAAAAGTGTACATGACAGTGACTTGTCCCAAATATCAAACTCGCATTTTCCTAGAGGATAGCTTTGTGAATTTGTTCCTCGCTTCTTTTCATTTCCTTCATTTATAATTTCAGATTTGGAGGGTCTGAACAAACTGTTGCTTCTCAATGAACAGCTTTCTGGAGCGCCCTCAAGGACAGGCTGGCCCTCGCTTTAATCTCATGACAAAGCCCATATTAATTAAGTGCCACTCTCTAGCTCCTCTTTGTTTTTAGTTCAAATACAATTAGTCAAGCTACATCATAAGGAATAATTTCTTCACGTCTTTATGACACAGAATTGTTTTGTCTTTTTTTATTATCACTATACTTATGCTATATTTTAAATCCCCAGTGATACATTTCTTTATTTGTTTGTTTTATTGTTTTTGTATGCTAGTAATGACTCATCATTTTAATTCCCCATTAATTCACGCTTTAATAATAATAATAATAATAATAATAGTCATTTGTAACGCGCCAAATCAATCTAAAAGATGTTCAAGGCGCAAAGAAGCAGAGACAATGTAAACAAAAAATGAAAGTAGGCCTACATAAAAACATTCCCACCTTCAAAATGAAACATTGAAGGGGAAACTAGTTATTTGCTAGATAATTTATGTAAAGGAAATTCAGCGGTAAGCCGTGCCATGAAATGTTATCCTATATGAAGGCTATATCGTACGAGGCAACTTACAGTCAACCAGCACCAGCCAGGCATCTCCAATCATATCTCTAATTTTAAAAAATCAGTCACATTTCAGTTTTCTCGTCGCATCGCTCAATTTTATGTGCAAATACCACAACATTAACGTTTTTGCCGAACTAAGTTTGACAGCCGATACCGATCTTTAATAACACCAACATTATAATTTTTTTCTTTTTTTGGCGTAAGGCGTGCACGTACAATACAAAATTGTTTTTTTACTGCTACGAACTTCCTCACCAAGAGTAAAAGAGCAACTTGGAGGATATCTGTCGAGATGTTTTTGGTTAAAAAAACAAATACGGTGATGCATCTACAAAGAGCACGTTGACGGATGACATTACTGGTAGTTTTGTTTGTTTGTCTGTTGGGTTGTCTGTTTGTTTCTTTGCTTGTTTTTGCCTTTTTATGTTCAAATTAGTTATTTTATAGATGTTGACTAAATAAAGAGATAGTTTCTATGAACGTATTTTTATTTGTTTTTACTATTAGCCCGTTGAACAATTAAACCCAATATAAAGCCTCAACACACTTTTTTGATGTCATGATGATGACTTCAGGTGTCAAATTACATCAAATCGAAGCCTAAAATTAAAAAAAATCTTAACTCTTAAACCGCATGTTGAATATTTCCAATCTATTTATCTCCAAAAACTAAATAAATTTTTCACAGATGAGATGATCCAAATTTAACCTTGTCTTGGGGTTAACGGAATTTAGCTGCAGCGCACGAGTTGCCCTTTTTTAACAGTTGTGACGTCATCAAAATACTCGGTTTCCTACGACAATACGTTAAAAAGTTTATTAATTTCAAAATAACATTAATATTTTCATATAACATTAAAAGCTTATAATAAGTAAAACTTAACAAAATAGACAATTGTGTTGGGGAGATAAAACTCTGTAAGCATAGCGCTCACCGCCCATACAGTAGCGCTTTAACCCAGTAATCAGACGTAACCGTGCACTGATGGGTCAGAGATCAAGTCTGCTTAGCCTGAACATCTGACGCCACACTTGAGCAACGCCTTGAGCAACTGGCAGGAGATTCGTTGTCTACACACACGTGTGTAACAGCCTGCAATCGTGGACCCTCCTTTGTTCAACTCTTTGTGATAGCAACCGTGGACCACAATGCTTTCCTTTGTGATAGCAACCGTGAACCTATTGTCCTCTTTTGTTATAGGTCCCGGTTTGAATGTGGTTACCTACTCGCACACACGCACGTGTTTATTTACATACAAACATTATGTACATGCGCACACACGCAGACGATCGAAAAGTTCCTGCTGCTGACAAACGCGTCACTTCGGAGCAGACCAATCATAACACAGATATGGAAAGCTTGCGTCACAGCACGTTTATCCAATGAAATCATTGGGTCTGTATGACCAGTGCCTGTCTTTATCCTCGCTGATAAAGACAGGGGACTAGCAGTCTAAGGTCTGCTTTGATCATGTCGACACACCTCCTTTAAACCTATTTATATTGTACCAATACTGGGCGCAAAGAAAATGAACACGGCATTATTTTTGTTTACTTAATACAAATGCTGAAAACGAAAAACCTATGTTGTATGTAGAATTACAAGAAAATATCTAAGTTACATAAGCATTAACAAAGCAGTGTCCCAGGGCCTATGCCCCTATTTTCAGACATTGCACAATTTATATTGCATTTGTAATAACACACCACATGACCGCAAAATGACCTTCGTAAAAGTTTACGGTGAGACCAGAATAGAGTATAGAACGTCAGCTTTGAACTTTTGTATGCCTGGACTACGGCAATTTTTTATTCGAAAGTAGTACTCCATTTACAGGACAATGCTAGAATGTACATGTTCAACATCACTAAGTAATTTGCTTATTTTCTTGGATGCATGTTTTGTTTTGAACACATGCCCTTTCAAACAGTCCTCATTGGCCCATACACTATTAAAGAATACGTACAACATTGGTAATTGTTAAAGACCTGTATCCACACTTGATGTGAATCAACATATACATGAAATAACAAACCTGTGAAAGTTTAAGCTAAATCGGTCTTCAGAGTCATGAGAAAACGGTGAAAAACCCCACTACATATTTTCACTGTTTCCAAACATTGGATTTTATCACGCGTGATAAAGACTAATTATATTTTACTAATTTCCTAAAAAATATAGCATTTCAAGCAAAACTATTTCAAGGGAAGTTTTCCACTTTGACCATCTTTATACCTTCTTATGTGCAAATCTGTGATCATTTATATTTTCAATCTTACCAATGTTGCACACACCCTTTAAAGCGTCGGTTGGATGCATGCTCGCAGAATATACTCATGAGCATGAAATGTAAAAGCAAGATTTCACTGAGTGATTATATTCTGTGATAGTCTTGCTTGGCGACGATCCAGATTTATAGACTTGCCCAGTCCTTCTAAGTCAGCCACCCAAACAGTCAATGTAGCGCCCTCTACTGGTGGCTAATACAAAAAACAGCGTCGCCAATCAAGACTAATTCTGTGACAGTGCACGAACAAAATGAATTGTTTTATATAACAAACAAATAAATCCTTGTCCTTTAATGTTGTCCCAATAAACATAAAATAGACATGGGAACTCGTCCACCCCAAAATAAGAAAAGTCTTAAACCCCCTTTTAAACAGCATGGATAACTCCATGCCATGTAGACACCAACCTTGTTGTCAGGGCGCAATGACAAGATCTTGTATCGTTGGGACGACGAACAGGCAGGAATAATTATTTTGGAAACGGCGCTGCGAAGCTTAGCATCCTATATTTATCAATATAGGACCCCTATATTAAATTTTGGAGGTTCAGAAAATACATGCCAAAATAAGGTATCACTCAGTCTATAAGAGATGTTTGATAACAGAATTTGACCAACAATCGAATTCCTTTCCAATAAATATTATTTCCATAATGCATGCAGAGGGTGGGAAGAGAGTTTGACAACAACAACATCACGTCAGCAATGCACACTAACAGATAATCTGCAAAATATATTCCTTGTCCAAACTTAACACTTTCTCTTCTTATAAAAAAAACAAGAGTTCTGACTTTTTAATAAGGTAGGCTTTAACCTATCAGGGACAACCCAGTTGGGTAGAACTGATGTACCTTTATACCATTTCAATTCAAACACTTGTTGTTTTTGAAGGCTAAATATGTTGTTCTGTTTAATTACAAAAATACTGTACACAAGATTTGATTTAGTTACCCAAAATATTCATATAAAGTGAAAACTTACTGTTATGTCCTTGTATTAATAATATGTTAAATGTTACTAAAATAATTTTAAGATGATGATAGAGTATTATACATTGTTTGTGATGAGTCACGTTAAGTTCTAACTTGGAGCAAGTTATTTTGGTCAAGAATTTTTACAGGCTAATTTTTTTTATAACACTTTTCTCCTGCTCTAAAACATTAAAATGGACTTTTACAGATTTAATTATAATTGTTATTACAAACTCACTGAGAAAGAATTGCTGCTTTCCGTAATGCTTCCACGGCCAGTTGGACCTTCTCATTTAGCTTAGAGGGGTGATCCAAAAGATGCTGTAGATGGTTAACTTCCATTTCTAAAAGCATACCTTGTGGGGAAAATACAACGTCCCTGTTGTTAGCAACTGCACACATTTGGTTCTCTTATAGTAACATGCAAAACCCCAACCTAAACATAAACCCAAATTCATATCTGTACAATCCGATGAGTAAAATACTAAGGAGCTCTAGAAGTGCCACCTGACTTACTGGAAACCCAGGTGTGATACTTGGCCCTTGGGAAAAAATTAGGAACATTTTATTGAGTACAAGGGCTGACCTACATGTACTTTTCGGCTATTTAATAACAATTTCGCAGGTCTTTTTTTCTGAGGGCCCTAAAATCGGAAAGCAGACTTAAGTTGGAAGAATATCAAGTCTGGATCCTGAGATAATTTACAGAAGGATGAAGATGTCGTCTCTTGGTACATTTCATCCTCATCTTCAGGATGTCAACATCCCGAAAGTATAATGTTGATCACCTGAGATAAATTATCTCAGGATGAAGACATCCCGTAAGTAGGATGTCAACTGAGATAGTTCCTCGTTGGATGATAACATCCTGAAAATTTCAAGAACCCAAATGGGAAGACAACATTCTACTGTTTAAGATGTCTCTATCTCAAGACAAATTATATTGGGATGTCGTCATCTTATATTTATGATGTCACCATCCTGTAAGTAAATAATCTCAGCATCTCAACAAGTTAAATAGCACTTCCCCCAGAGCTCTAAAAAACAAAACAAACGTCTTTCTTTGATCAGTGTTGTGTCTCGAGTTCCATTAACAGTTCCCCTCCCTTAAAGGGTGTGTACAACATTGGTAAGATTGAAAATATAAATGTTCACAGATTTGCACATAGCTTACATGGCATAAAGATGGTCATGGTGGAAAACTTCCCTTGAAATAGTTTTGCTTGAAATGCTAAAGTTTTTAGTCTTTATCACTGGTGATAAAATCCGATGTTTGAAAACAGTGAAAACATATAATGGGGTTTTTCACTGTTTTCTCATGACTCATGACTTTCTCATGTATATGTTGGGTCACATCAAGTGTGGATACTGGTCATTGACAACAAATACCAATGTTGTACACACCCTTTAACCATTGCCTTGGAGTAGGTTACCACATATCTCTACAAGATGCTTTATTGTTCCAACCAGACCTGATAACAATAGACCTTATGCATATGACGTCATTTAAGTAGGGCGCCCTCGCCTAGAGGTCAAAAGGAAGATGCTCATTGGCCAGTCATGTGCGCCGCACGTACAAATCAGCGCGTTTCCATTGTTTCATCATCAGTTTACCTCTAAGATGGCGGCTTGGTGACGTCAATGCATAAGGTCCATAATTGTCTTGATTTACCTGTGATCTTTGAGGCAAGTTCCGGATGTGTGTCTTCTATCTTTAAGTATAACTCCTCCCCTATCTCTTGCTTCTCTTCATCAATCTGAACCTGGTAGCTGCAAAATAAATCTCAAATTTTTTCCAAACGCAATGTCTAACAATGTCTAAAACAGTTGCAAGTTGATTGAAATCTAAAGGGCTTTAACGGGTTCAGTGAAGAATAAACCATAAGAATAGCCCATGCCTACTTATTAAATTTATGTGGAACTTTTCAAAGGGCACCAAGGCCAAGACCCAGGGCCACATAGGCAATTGCCTCTGGGTCGCCATTTAATTCCAGTCCTGTCGGTATTAGTGAGCTACAAGATGACGTAAGTGGTTCATACCCATCATGTTCGTTGAGCAGCGTTGCCGTTGCTTTCTGCACAGCTTGGTTCAACTCATGAGGTGAGGAGAGAAGATTCCGAATCGAGTCTGGGTCTAGTTCCAGCAGCATCCCTTGAAGGTTAAGATCAAAATGTAATTAACACTAACAGATCGATCGCATGCTAGTCTAGTTGAAGATTCGCAACCGGCCTAAGATCGAGGTTGGTTGTATCACAGGTTACCAATAGCTGTTTCTAATAGCACAGTGTAGAGACCCATTTATCAGAAAAGTGATTAATCAGACTTGTAATTACAACAATCATGCAGAGGTGATTTTTACCAACTTTTGCAACAGCATGACTCAATTAATAAATTTATTCTTATAAAGATCTTGAGATAAATTTTGGGTTCTGTTTGTCAACAACTTTTATCACTGATATACTGATATAGGCCTATATGAGAAAATAATCGTCAGTGTCACTTTCACCGACCAGCTTAGACCAATTTCCCTTACACCAATTTTTGCTCGAGTATTTGAATCCTTTATTGCAAGATGGCTACTAGAGGACATTTCAGCCAAACTTGATCCCAAGCAATACGGTAATATCAAGGGCAGTTCCACAGTACACTACCTTGTGGATATGCTCAATTTTGTTCATCAGGGAGTGGATAAGCCAAATCATTATGCCAAACTCTGTACTGTTGACTTTACCAAAGCCTTTGATCGGGTTAACCATAACATTGTGATTAATAAATTGATACAATTTGGAGTAAGAAGATCCATCATCCCCACTGTCTGCGGCTTCCTCACTGACCGAACTCAGAACACTAAACTCCATGGTGTGATTTCCACCACTCGGGACATTTCCTGTGGTGTACCCCAAGGTACAAAACTGGGACCCATTTTGTTTCTGGTGTTGGTCAATGATGCATCAACTGGAAGCTGCGGGCGATGGAAGTATGTTGACGATCTTACTTTAGGTGAAGTTATTAAGTATGATCAACAATCTTCTATACAAGTTCACCTTGATAATTTATCTTGCTGGTGTAGTAGTAATGATATGCTCCCCAAACCTGACAAATGCCGCACAATGACAATATCTTTTTTGAAGCGAAATATACCTCAAACTTCAGTTTCTCTCAATTCGATAGATCTCAAGTGTGTAACTTCAATTAAATTGCTTGGTGTGACTGTTCAAAACAACTTAAAATGGGACATACACATTGCGGAAATTGTTTCTAAGGCTTCCCGTAGGTTGTACACTTTGTGCGTACTACGTAAATCCAAAGTACCTATAACAGACATGGTGGCAGTCTATACTTGTTATATTAGACCTATACTAGAATATGCTAGTCAAGTTTGGCACAGCTCCATTACTGAGCGACAGGTCATTTCTGTAAAAAATGTTCAGAAGCGTGCCGTCCGCATCATCCTTGGTCATCAGTATCACTCCTATACCTTGGCACTTGAATTACTAGGCATCTCACCACTCAAGTCTAGACGAGAAGACCTTTTTATTAAGTTTGGTAGTAACTTACTTAGATCAATTAAATTTAGGAACATGCTCCCCCCTGAAAAAGCAACTGTCGGTAATAGGGTACTACGAGCTAGTACAGTAACCGGGCTTCGCATCCCCAAGTGCCGTACTGAAAGGTACACTCGTTCCACTATCCCGTCTCTTGTTCGCATTTTGTGAACATCTGGCTGATCCTCCATGAATTTCTATAAAAGTAATTAATGGTTTTAATGTAAATTGGTTTTAGTGGATGACCAAAAGTTGTTCTGTATTTTGCCAACTGTGATTTGCCATTCCTTTAGTTAGAGTGTAATAATTTCAATTCCAATAATAATTACTTTAATGTATAGCCATGCATTTTGGTTTACAACGTGATGCCTTTTTCTCCACTTTGACATTTTTTCAGGCTCTTTTGATCTTGAGCAATGGGTGAATTTGAATCTAACCAAAACTTGTTGGCTTTTTGAGTATTGTGCTGTCACAAATTTGTTGTGTGTGTTTTTCTTAATAATTATTTGATATTTCAATCTTTTTATGTAATATTGCTGGTGCTTTTATGAGATTTTTAATGACTGTTTTTGTAAACTGTACATTTCGGCTTTTAGCCGCTGTATTGCAGTATTTTAATAAACCATAAATAATAATAATAATAATTAGTGACCAGAATCGTTCGCACTCCAACTTCAGCGCACATGCGCTACGTACGCACGAACCGACCACCAGTTAACCCTTGGTCGGTCCTTGATGGAACTTACAAAAACCTGTAAAAAACCTTAGCAAAAATGAGTGAAGAGGCCACCTGAAGTAACAATGTTACATATATTAATATAATTATTATACATTTCTGGTAATGAAACCAAGGATGCCTGGTAATGAAACCAAGGATGCCTCATAAATGAACTTGATCACTGTAGCTCGCAAGCCTGAGGAAACATGTAAACAAGGGTGCTTGCTAGGTGAACCAGATACACCAGGCTTAACCCCCCCACTCTTCCACGATAAGTGTTTTGGGTTCTTTTATGTGCACTATCAATCCTAGTACAGAACCTACAGCTTAAAGTAGCTTGCTCAAGGACACAAGTGCCACGACTGGGACTCGAACCCACACTCTACTAAACAGAAACACCATAGCTTTGATTGAACCCTTATTGGCACAAAGTTTTATGGTCCTCTAGGATTTCTGAATCCATGCTAGTTAATCCATACCTGTGACTTTAGCGCAGTGTTGAGCATCAAGCTCCTGTACCTTGAAGAAAAGTTTCTCTCCCAAGTTATCTTTATCATTCTCATCTAAAACAGGGAAGTACCCCTCCCTGCAAACAGAGTTCCTACGAAAAGATTTTGTAATCAGAAAATTAATTGTACAATTTTAGGCTATTTTGGTGTTTGAACATGTCAGTGTTGCCGAGTACATGCATGGATATTCTGTGGTGGTGTTTTAAAAACGTTTTTATACAAAATATGGACCCGAGAACAAAAGAAGTCCACATAATGTAGGGACTTGAAACATTATGTGGACTTACACATGTCCACACAGTATTTTTACAGTGTCGAAGAATATGTTTTTTCTTAAGTGCACCCCAACAAAGGAATGCCCACAGAGTGTATCCAACACAGATGTGTGGAGCTAGTGTGCAGGTGTGTGAAACTATCTAGGTAGGTGTGTGTTAGTGTTTTCAATTCTTGAAATCTATTTTATTGTTATATTCTAAGGGAAGGTCGCCTTTTGTAACTGGATGAATGATCACAAAATAATTATGGATTCTCATTTGGTTGTCAGGCAGGCGCACAAACACAGACACAGGGCCTTCTGAACGTGTAAAATTTGCCCTTTTCACTGATTTGGCAGATTGTTCAAACTGCATGAGTCAGTTTGCGACCACAGTGATTCCAACCCTCCCGGATCTTCCGGGAGTCTCCCGGATTTGAGTGTATACTCCCGGTCTCCCAGATCAGAGGAAAAAACTCCCGGAATCATTAAAAAACAAACCAAATAGTGTTTTAATATCAAGATAATTCTTATAAATACAAAGTTTCATTAAAATGGCGACATTCGTTTTGTTACCGAACGGTCGCCGATATCGCAATCATTCGTTTTTTGCCGTACGGTCGCCGATATTGCAATATGAACTACTACTGGAGAAGAAATTATCTGTATCAAACAAACGTCTGCCCAGTCCATCCAAGCCAGTCAATGTTACACCCTCTTCCGGTGACGATGACGTCAGGTGAATTTTTTTGCAAGAGAGAAACCTTCCGGATTGAGGCATCAGAAGGTTGGAATGTCTGTACCACCATGGTTAAATCAACCCCTATCTTAGATTCCCATCAATTACCCCTTATTGTTTGTACCCTCCAGCACTCACTCATGAATGACCCTCTCAGCTCCTGAAACTCGCCTTCTCAGCAGCGCATCATCCCGTAACATCCGCGTCACCTCTTGGTGACCAGCTTCAAGCAGGACACCAGTGACGTGTCCGGCGTTTTGTGGGCATAACTCTTCAACCTTGACATACAGATGCTCTCCCAGCAGTTCAGTAGTACTTTTAACATTGTCCGAATCCGAGGGCAGCATTTTGTTCTATGAATGAGAAGAATGAAAAACATTAAAATATTACCGAAGTTCAGCTTAATATTCATTTTTGCAGGAATAATATTTTCAAAACGATTAACGGGTTATACCTTCAGTTGGGGAGTGTTTGGAGGAGGTTACGATCACTCCTAGTTATATTATATTTGTTAAATAATTGGTACATGGTACTTTTCTTCAAAGTGATATTGACATATTTTCGTCTTTTTATCCACATTATGAAAAAAGTTGTATTAAAAATTATACTGAGATTTCAGGTTTTTAAACATTTTGAGCAATTGCAAAATACCCCGCAACGTGTTCCTTTCAGAAGGCAAGAGTGAGCGACACTAAATGTTATATTTATAACTGCGGCAGTGTGGCTATCCATCAAAGTTGGGTTTTCTACAACTCAATTGAGAGAAAATTTACATTGAATATTCAGTAAAACTTCTACCAAGTACTAGTTTGTAGTGCCATGTAGTAGTAGTACTAGACCCAGTAACTGGGGCGCTGTACTCATTTAAAAAAATGTTTGGCATCATCGACCAAATTTTTTTTTAAAGGAGTACAGCGCCCCAGTTACTGGGTCTATAGTAGTAGTAGTACTACTACCTAGCCCCATAAAGAGGGCCAATCCACTTACTTAGTGGAAGTGGTAGTACTAGTACGTAGTAGTAGCTAGTAATAGTGTAGTTAATGCATGGTAAGGGTAGCATCATAAATCATATGTAAAATAGGGCCAATCCACTTCTTATCCTTGGCCCAAGCATCAATTGCAAACCTAAGGCTATTCCTACTCTTTGACTTTGCATATTTTGATATTAAAAACATATCCGGTTTCATGAAATTTGCACACCTTTAGCTAACATAAATTATCACAGTTACCCCATATATATATTTGGGTTACACAAAACATCAAACTAAAATGTGAAAAACCTTGAAATGCTGAGTTTAAAGTAAAACAAATTGTGGTTTTGTTACCTGTCGAATATTAAAACCCACCCCTGGATGTTGTTTTCCAGTTTGTTACCACCTGCTGCTGATGTTTAATAGCGCCCTCTCGTGGCCAGAGAGAAACATGTAGTGGTATGGTCCCCGCCAACCCCATGTTCAATCGCAATGTGCACACAGCTACGTTAGAGTAAGTACAGATTTCGTCATTCCAGACTCCAGACTGATCCTTTTCGTTGCGGTCCGTGAAAAAGTGAGTACATGTGCGGTTTGAAACCATTAAAGTATTCATTTTTTATAGATCATTGACTAAATTTTCTATTAAATATAACAGTTCTAATCTTACAATACATACCAAAGACTATTTTTATTTACAGGTAACTGTATGAAGAATATTTAGGAAGGGTATTTGTGAACATTTTTGTCCAGATAATTAATTGCTCGTCGCTTTTTAAATTTTATAACAACTCGTCTCGTGTCAATTGGTAAATCTTGCCCAGTTTTCGGACGTACGGTGTATAAACCAACTTAATTTAGTATCACATAATTATAATTAGATTTGTATCTATGATTAACTTCTTAATTTGTAGGCTACCCTCGATATTAACCTACGGTCGTAGACCGGAGGGTTTTGAGTCGGGTCGCACTAAAAAGCTGACAACTGAGTCTGATGACGCGCGCCGCGCCTGGAGACAACTGCCGATAAGAAATTTTAAATGCACTTTAAAACAACGTCTGAACATGATTAAACCGTTAAATCTATGTTAGAGAGTTGTGTGTATCCAAACACCTTCAATCTGTATTTTTAATTGTAAAAAAGGTTTTATTACCACAAATTAATAGTAAGTAGTAACGACCACAAGTATTGTACGTGACCGTATGAGACAGCTCATGTACAAAATATCCAGATTTACAATTTTGACCATTTTTGCCAGACTTGTCACCACAGACACCAGATTTGCCAAATTTGTACCACTTTAAAAAATTGGGCAAATCTGGTGACTAGTCTGGCAAAAAATGGTCGAAATTGGAAATGCGGATGTTTGTATTGTACATAAGCTGTCTCGTAACCCTCCAGCTCCAGTCTGCGACGACCGTCGGGAGGATGGTGGGTTACGATTATCTCAACTAGTCCGGATAAAGCCAATGTAGTACTATCACGGCAAAAGCTGAAACTAAAATCATCGAGACAGCACCCCCACTGCTGAGGTTGTAGGAAGGCCTATTTGAGTATTTCATTTGCCGAGTATGTTGGTGTTACATGGTGCACACATTTCCATTGTTTGGCCTCAGCGATGTCGGCCTATGACCCAAAGGTCTATTTAACTTTTAAGTCACCTCTTGAATTTTAAAACTCAAAAAACTTAATATTATCTTCAAATATTGTTTAATTCAGAATTGAGCCGGCAGTCATGAATAACGCGTCACCCAATGTCCAGTGGAGTATTATCCGCAACAACTCCTGCTTCTTGAGGAAGGGTCAGGGCCTCACCTTCAGTTGTGTAAGGAATTCTGTCACTAATAACCAACGTCCTAAACATTCAGCGTCTCTCAAGCAAGTGTCACCTTTATAAATAAACGTTATAATCAAGTGCCACCACACTATATTTATCATTAATTTGACACACCCCCCCCCCTAAACAAAAAAGGGTGTATTCATTGTAAGTAAAGTCCAATTTAGTTGCTGCAATTAAAAGCTTTTGTGTAAAAAAAAGAACTAGGCCTAGCCATCAGAACTTTTCAGCAAAAACGTTCATGTTGGTTAAACTTTGCAAAGTCAGAAACCGTACTGAAAACTCTAAAAACAAAATGTTGACAACTTTGTGTTGACTTGAAAATTGAAAAGAGAATTATGCTGTTGCAAACTGCTTACCAACATTTCGAGCATAGTAGAGTCTTTCTCAAGAATTACCAATGTTTTATGCAAGGGTTGAAGCGTCGGGCCACTTACTATCATTTTATGGTCCATTAGTTTTGTGTTTGTTGATTAATCAATCTTTACATTGTTGGTGTATTGTGCATTTCAATTGAACTGTTTTGATTTTATGTCCGATCTTCAGGAGCCGAACAATCTGAAGTGCAAAAACACCTTCAAGTTCAATGGACTCATCCACAACAAGGTTTGTGTTCAATAATAATAGTGGCTTCTTACAGGATTGGAATTTCATCTTTGAGAGGGTGAAGCCATTTTCAATTTGCAATGGGCACTTCCATCAGAAAATCTTGAAGTCTATGAGAAGAGGCCATGGCCCATGTAATTTTTATATAGTCCTGTTCTTGTACAGCATTCAAATCTGTCACTCAGTGACGCTAATGGCGCTCGAACATTATTACCCCTGGACCCTGGCCATTTATCATTCCTTAAACCACCTCCCCGGCTCCCAAGAGTTATACAGCCTGTGCTGCCAAGTATGTAGCGCACCAAGCTAAATCAGTCACAAGAACCATCTCTGCCCTCACAGGAACACATTTACTCCTGGATGAAGAGAAGCAATTGTAGTCAAGTATTTTGCTGAAGGACACTTAGTGTCATGATCGGGATTCGAACCCACCACCAAATGACCTAACCACTAGAACTTGAGTCCAGTGTACTAGACGGCTGGGCCATGACATGCCATTTCTATATAATTATTTTGTTATATTAAGGAAAAACAATAACAACGGCTAAGAAGAGATACAAATAATTAGATTCTAAATTTCTTGTTTTTTGTTTTTTGATTTTTTACAAAGACCATTGGTATCGAGGCAACAAAGGATAACAAGGGTGTCGTTCTCGTCACCAAGAAAATCAGGGGAGGTAAGTACAAGGGGGGGTGTTTATCCACCTCAAGAGTTCATTCTCAAACTTGATGGTGATCAACTTCAGTCCCTTTTCAATCTCAAGATATAACTTGATGAATCCAACAGTCTAAATCAAGTAAGTCGGTTGTAGTGAGTTAGGTTCAAGAACAGCAGTAGTTTGGATGGAAACATCCTACTCTCCGTGTAAACTTAACTTGATGAGGATTTTACTACGTGCATGACTGGAATTTTATCTTTGAGAGGGCGAGGGCACTTTCCATTAGAAAATCCAAAAGTCTCTGAAAAATTTGTGAGCAGATGTTTCAACATTCATGTTTATGTAATGCTCAGAGATGAGATTTGTGGACTTTTGTCTGAATTCAGACTTTTTATGTCAGCCTGGTGAATAAAAAAAGCCTTTCATTTTTCCATAAAAGAAAGACTTCCCTTTGATCTACTTCACTAGTGCTTAGGACACTGTTCCTAAAAGCCCTCTTGAATTCCAAACCCCTAAGGGTTACCAAAATGTAGAAACGCCATCATTTCAACATACATATAGGCCCTACGTTCTAAAATTTGGATCCAACATGTAGTTTCAGACTTTTTGCCAGCAATGACTCTCATCCCTGAATGCTCTTAAAATGTTTTTGTTTGATTTTCGTTTAGCACGCAACAAGCCCATCAAGCAGTTCAACCGGATAGAGCTGAAGAAGGATGCTCGCCGTACCCTGACCTCAATCCGTCATGTCCTCAAGAAGAACAAGTACCGCAGGGACATCAAGAATGTAAGTTATGCCATGGAGGCCTGTCATGGCCTGGGTCGGGCTCTGGTGTTTCTGATCAGCAGAGTGTAGGCTCGGGTCCCAGTTGTGGCACTGGTGTCTGTGAGCAAGATGCTTTACCATAATCGCTTTTGTCCTTTGACCATTAACTCATAGGTCCCGTGTATTAGGATAATTAGTGCACGTAAAAGACCTAGAACACTTATCGAAAGAGTGGGGGATAACCCAAGTGTTTTCTTTCACATAGCAAGCACCCTTGTGTACAGGTTTCCTCGAGCTGGTGTTTAAGTTCACTTATGAGGTTTCATTATCAGAAATATAGGCAAGGATTCTTACCCCTGATAAAGTTAACACAATTCTTATTCAAACTCTTAATTATTTTTGGTCCTTTCAGGCCGCCTTGCGAAGAGCTAGCGCCATCCTCCGCAGCCAGAAGCCAGTGATTCCAATGAGGAAGAAGCGTGCCCCACGCAACAAGCGTCATTAGAGAGAACCAAACAGACAGACCCCCCCATCTGCTGGGTCCTGATCATGAATCCATATTACATGGAAACAGGGACAATATAAAACAAAAACTACAAATGTAAAACTTTAACAAACACTGGATAATGGAAGTTATTTTGCTTAAGGTAAATTTCTGAGGCAAATAATAAAAAAGCAAACATTGTATGTAAACAGAAACCTTTGTTTGAAAGTAGTCTTTATTTTGTTCTTTTGATTTCCTTACATTAATGGAGGTGGGAGGTTGGAATCAGCAAAACTTTGGGGTAAAGAATTATTGAAAGGATTTTTTTCTCTCATCTGAATGAACAAATTAGAAAATGCATTTTGCAGAAACCGGCCCAATTTTATAGAGCTGCCTAGGCACAACAAAATAATGCTTACCAGAATAAGGTTACCAGCCAAAGCACAATGTCACATGCAACATTTCTGACTGGTATCCTGCTTAAGCGGCTCTGTGAAACTGGGCCCAGGGCCCAATTTCATAGACATAGAGCCGCTTAAGCACAAAAAGTAGCTAAGCTCAACAACATTTCGCTGTAATACCAGCCAAACTACCATGTCACATGTACAATTGATGACTGGTTTTCAGGGAACTTCATGTAAGGGCAAGGATGGGAAAGGGCACCTCTATGAGTAAAATGCAAATTTGTATTGGAACATTTCAAGGGGCACCAAGGCAATTGCCCCTTTGAAGCATAACGGTTGTTTCATTTGGTTCAGATTCAAATGGATTATGTTGGTACTTGAAAGCCATCAATGAAACACGTTTTAGAATCTGTGCATAGAGTGTATACCTTAAAATTATCATAAATTATGCCAGAGTAAAGAAAATAATTTCTATAAAAGGCCTGGGGGTGACCTCTATTGACCCAATAGACCCTTCCCATGAAATATGCTAATTACATTCACGCATGCGTACAGAGACTATTGGTTGGCAAACGCCATAGAGATGTGCACTAAGCAGATGCACAAACGCGTCTGCGTCACTCGACCATTAGCCCCATACAAACCCGCGCAATGTTCCATAATCTTGCCAACCAAAATGTTAGTGCGCACGCGCGTGTGCAATTTGCATATTTCGTTGGAAGGGTCTATTCACCCGACGTCATCATCACAATCTTTGTTGTGCCATTTTGGGAGTAGATGATATCCCCGGTGTTTATGCATGGCACTGCAGACAGTAGCTGCAAGGGGTCAATATATACATGGCACACACTGTCAAAGATATAAATAATTGGGTAGAAAACATTGAGCCTAAATGATAATAATCAACTAGGAGGTACAGGGTCTTTATATTCAGGCAACTTTTCCAGAACCTTTTGAGCTAGTTGTCTGTAAGCTATCGCCTCCGGACTGTTCGGAGCGGAGACTGTAATTGGCCGGCCATTATCTGATGACTCTCTGATGCTGATGTGAAGAGGAATGTCACCTACGATATAAGATAGACTCCATCTTAAAGGGTGTGTACAACATTGGTAAGATTGAAATATAACTGTTCACAGATTTGGTCTTAACGTACATGGTATAAAGATGGTCATGATGGGGAAAACTTCCCTTGGAATTGTTTTGCTTGAAATGCTACAGTTGTTTAGGAAATGAGTAAAACAATTAGTCTTTATGACTGGTGATAAAATCCGATGTTTGAATACAGGGATTTTTCACTGTTTTCTCAAGACTCCGAGGAACAATTTAGTTGAAACTTTCACAGGTTTGTTGTTTCATGTATATGTTGGGTCACATGAAGTGTGGATACTGAAAATAACCAATGTTGTATACACCCTTTAAGAAGTTAACAAAAATGTCCTGACTTGGGAGTTTTCCAAAATATGAAGATTACACCTAAACAAATTATTTTTATGAAAGTATTTACATTTCTGAGTCTGAGGAGATGGATAAGAATTTGTGGCATACTTTGCATCCAACCTAACTGCCCTGCAAGAGCAAACTGTTTCAACAAATTTTCTCAAAAAAGGACATCATTATGGGTAGAACTAACAATTTTCCAGAACTATTAGTTTTAGTTCCAATTGCAGACTAGGTCAACTTGTTCTCAGTTGCAAATGTTTTTCCAGTGGTACCTGAATAATAATAATGATAATAGTGGCTTCTTATATAGCGCTCATATCCGTCACTCGGTGACGCTCAAGGCGCTTCAACAGTCAGTATTTTCCTGCAAGGTATGTGGAGCTACGTTTTTGAAGTATGAGACCTATTCCTTTACATAGCACCATGTAATGGTTTACAAGGTGCTGTGGCGCAATATGCAGCCAATCAAACCAGGAACACCGGGGCGAACCCCTTCTCTTTACGATAAGTGCACTGGGTTCTTTTACATGCATTACTCAACACACGGGACCACCGGCTTTACGTCCCATCCGAAGGACGAAGCAATAATGGTTAAGTGACACAAGTGTCACAACCGGGACTCGAACCCACACTCAGCTGAACAGAAACATCAGAGCTTGAGTCCGGTGTTCTTATCAGCTCGGCCACGACACGCCACGTGTAATGTAAATAATTATAAAAATTTCCTGATCGACTGCACATTTCAAATCAAATAACTATACCACTACAACACTGCAGCTTTCAATGATGGAACATAAAGCGAAGTATTTTTATAACTTACCTAATATGTCCAATCCCATGTCTTTGGCAGTAGCTGTGGCTCCGTCATGACCAAATATATGACTCTGATGACCACAGTTCGGACAGTGAAACACACTCATGTTTTGCACAATTCCAAGCACCTTAAATATCAACAACATAATATCACTAAGCTTTATTTTCAATATGAAATTAGAATGCAAACGTGAACTTTCAGTTTGACTTTCCCCGACTTTAATTTCATATCTGAAAGAAAACTTAATGAGACAAACGTTCACAGGGAACACTCCAAACTTACTTCCTATTACATGTACATTTATAATGCGCCATATCTGTCATAAATGACACTCCTAGCATGAAGTCCGAGGACAAGTGGAGTTAGGTAATGTTCAAACTAGTGTCTGCAGCTGCAGTTGCTGCTCAGTGTGTTTCTATGGGCAACCTATGCTTCAACGCAAGGTCGTACATGAACGATCCATTTTATGTATTCCGAAAGTGCCATTATTGAACATATAGGATCTATTTTTTGTACTCAAAAAGTATCGTCGATCATACATAATTGACTCATAATGTACATGTTATCACTCCAGAAATAATATTGAAATGCAAATAAGCAAGATACATTTTTGTTTGGTGAGAAATACTTTTTTTCCAATAAGGTATTTCGAAAAAGCTAAAAAAAGGATGGGCATTTTAGGTTCAAAACTTTAAAATTAGCGGGCACTGAAAGAGTTAACATGGTGACCGAGCTGCAGCTGCAAATTCCAACATTGCCGTTAGTTTTAAAGACAAATTAACTCACCGGTACGTCAACTTTTTTAAACATCTCAGCTCCCTTTCTGGCATCCAGTAATGCAATATCTTGTGGGGTTGATACAATTACTGCTCCTGAATAAAAAGATTTGAAGAATATTTCCCTTTTCTCATACATTGATTTTACAAAATGCTACAATTTAATCCAGCACGTCTTAAAGACAATGTACAACATTGGTAATTGTCAAAGACCAATATCCACACTTGATGTGACCCAACATTACATGAAATAACAAACCTGTGAAAGTTTAAGCTAAATCAGTCTTTGGAGTCATGATAAAACAGTAAAAGCCCCATTATATGTTTTCACTGTTTTCAAACATCAGATTTGATCACCAGTGATAAAGACTCGGTGTTTTACTCATTTCCTAAAAGCTATAGTTTTTCAAGCAAAACTATTTCAAGGGAATAGTAAATTATGTGCAAATCTTTGAACATATATATTTTCAATCTTACTGATGTTGTACACACCCTTTAAAAAGAAAATGTATTTTCACCCCTACCTGATATTGGAATGAGCTGTGACATTGAGAGTTGGGCATCTCCTGTCCCAGGGGGCATGTCCACTATAAGGTAATCAAGGGGACCCCATGCAACCTGGAGGGGAAAAGTAAAAAAGTATGTTTATGATTTGGTCTGCTGTGTAAATCAGACCAAACCTGAGCATGTTCCAGTTTCTACCACTAGAGGCACCATCCTCATAAATAATAATCTAAAGTATGGCTAGCCCCCCCCCCTTCCCCCTCTACCCACCCATGCTGGCTATCCCCCCATTCCCCCTCTATATCTACCCATGATTACCTACCTGTCGTACAAGTCTCTGTATAGCAGACATGACCATCAAACCCCTCCATACGATGGGCGACTTCTCATCCACAAGAAATCCCATTGACATGCTGCATTATAAAACAAAATCAATCAAGAAAAGACCAAATCAGCTGGTTGCCAACACCTAGTGATAATGTGGTTCAATTTCCTGCCAGTATGCTACTGTTTGTGAAACCTGTAACCACTAAAGGCAGTTTTCAAAACCACAGTTCAGGCTTGGGCTCAGCCCGCCTGATTGAAGCCCTATTGACCCATTGCATAATGCGCAGCGCAATTAAGCGCGCATCTCCTGTCCGCCATTTTGGGAGTCAAAATGTGCACAAAGAAATTGACTCCCCAAAGGGCAGAAATGGTAGATGCGCATACGCAGCTCCAAACAATGTGTTTCTACAATTTTTGCCTTTTGGGGAGTCAATTCCTTTGTGCACATTTTGACTCCCAAAATGGCGCACAGGAGATTCGTGTGTAAGTGCGTTGTGCAACGTGTCTATAAGGACAGCATACGCTTTCTAATAACTGACCAAGCCAATGTCCAAGGCAAAACCAGAGCCCAAGCCATGGTTTTGAAAATGGCCCTTGTCAACACCACCTTTTTTTTTAAAGGCAGCCTCCTGACTGTACAAGATGCATTACAAATTTCCAAACCGTAACCAGTCCACTTATAAGTTTTGCATACAAGGATCTTGTCAAACACAGCAACTCTTATAGGCAACTCTGAGGCAATTACCTGCCCTGCATGCAATAGGAATACATCGGTGAAACACAAGACACTTTTCTAATATTGTCTTTACATCCTTAAGAAAATTATGTAGAACTTGAATTGTAATCTGTTTTTTTCCAGGGGGGGATACCCTGGAACTCTTTGCCTGGTAGGTGCCTTGTGTGATATGGACCTTAGGATAAACTAATGCGTTATTAGATTTCAAAACATACAGTTGTCCCAATAAAACTTTTTATGAAGATTACACCATAAAATGTAACTAATGTTTCATTTTGATGCTTGCCAACTAATGCATTTATTGTTGACTGAACTTTGAGGTATTCATAACTTGTTGGCTCAAACACTGAAAAACTGGAGCTAGTTAGCTCATACACTGACAACTGGAACGTCTTTTATGTATGTAATGGACTATGAACTGCCACAGGTCACTTACCATGAAATTCCAAAATTCTGTAAAGGCTTTATCAAGTTGTCTGCAATGAGGAGGGAAAATCACAGACAATCAACAACAGTACATTAGAAATTTAACACAATATAAAATAGGGAGACCGCCAACATAGCCCTAGATAGCTCAGTTGGTAGAGAGCAAATACGTTAATCCGGAGATCACAGGCTCAAGTCCCGCTCTAGTCAATTTTTCGTTGTTCAACCCAAAGTTATTTTAAAATTTACCCAGTCAGTTTCCCATTGTGGTTTATTATTACTTGATACAATATAAAGAAATTTCATGGATGTCTTTTTTTCTGAATCAAGAGATAATCAGAGAGGTTTACTTTTTGTAAGTTCTGGCTGCTGTCCACTGAGGTTCATCATCCGGGGTATGGAGGGCCCATATACATCTGCATCTAAGAGACCAACTGATGCCGCCTGTAATTTTAAAACAAATTCAAAGTTTTATTTAATATCGTTACACAAACAAGTTTTAAAAGCTCAATAGCCATCAGTCAGGTGACTTGTGTTGTCACACTCCAACTCAGCTGTGCCAACTACAGCTCTCCTATGTTAACCAGTTCGACGCGAATGACGAGTTAACTCGCGGGATTTTTTTTTACTGACACTAGGAGGACGAGTATACTCGCCAAATTTACATATGAATCGCCGTTACCCTCAGGGAAGTGATCAATTCAATTTTGTGATGTACTCATTTTCCAATAGATAGAGTCCTCATGTGTCTGTGAGTGGGGAAACATTACAAGTCTCTTTAACCTCACACGAAAATGTTGTAAATTGCCATTGTATTTGATACCCTTCACAATTGCAAACTTTGTCAAATCCAAAACATCTGATGACAACATTCTGAAAAGAAGGGTCTTTACATTTTGTTACAGGGATGTTTTGGTTCAACTTAAAGCTGGGAATGCCCAAACTTGAATATGAAGTCAGGCCTGTCCCATCTATCACAACTATAGTCATAATCAGGCCCAACTATAAACTAGACTAATCAGGATAACCATCAATTTGGAGAGTTTAGAATGAATTTGTTAAATAATTATATACACTGACACTGCTTTAAAAACAGGTTGGTTTCTGGAAAAAGTAGGCTTTTAAGATGCATTTTATTCAGAAATGTTACTATAACTATTCACTCTTTTGGGAAAAAATGCAAGAACACTAATCACTCACTCTCTTGACAGCTCCAATTCCAAGGGCTATGTTGACTGCTGTCGTAGATTTGCCCACTCCTCCCTTACCAGAAGCAACCAGGATAACCTGTTTGACTCCTGCAATTGGCCACTTCTTGGGAAGTCCTTTTGCAGCAGCTTGGCTAGAAGTAGAATCCCCTCCATCCTTGGCTTGTTGCTGCTTAAGAGAGAGAGGGAGACAAGAACAAATATAAAGCAAAACAGTTGAAAAGAATGCCTTTCAATAATTCATTTGTGAGTTAGATTTGAATAATGTCTGGTACAATGACTTGCTTAGTAACAAGTCACTACTTAAACTTGAATTCCTCTGACAATAGAGACAGTTGCTAGGTCACATGATTTGGGGCAAGCTTTTGCGTACTTACTCAGATAAGACAATAAATACCCAAAGTACCAGGGTGTGCCCATTTGGAGGCTGCTATACAAAAGCTTGCCCCGAAGCATTTAATGAAAGCAACTGTCTCTATAGTCTGTGGAATTTAAATTTAAGGGGCAATTTGTCACTAAGCAACTCATTTTACCAGATATTATTTAAAGGCAAAGAATACCTTTGGATTTTGGAACCGTTCGATTGTTTTAATCATATGTAAAAGAGACGTCAATTTCCATTTCATTTTCAAAATAATGTCACCCAAGGTTCAAAGGACACCATGATTTAACCATTCTGAACCCATCAGGCATGGAGTTCTCGACTTAAGGAATAATGTGATATGAAGCTTCAGCCCCTTCTATACCACTGCACTATAACTATAGTCTATAGTATCAGGTAAAAATATTATTATTACGATTTTTTTATTTTATTTTTTTATATTTTCGCAATGGTACGGTACCTTACCCCCCTGGACTCTGTTAGGTTTTATGCATGCAACGGAGTAGTCCAACCTGGGCCGGCTAGACATTGAGTGAATCATTGACCATGTTGGCTGAATCATTCAATCAATCATTCAGAATCATACTCATCATTAGTTGCGATAATCGTAACCCCCGACGGTCGGAGGTTACGATTATCGCAACTAACTCATCATTGGCCAAGCTGACTTTTTTGACTTTTCAAAACAAATGAAATAGATACTTTATTCATTCACAAAATATACAGAATATACAAAAACAAAGAAAACTTTAAAATTACATTAATAGACTAGACATGTCTGTTACAAAAAAAGGACAGTAGCTGAATCAATGATTGAATGAATGGATGAATGAATGAATGAATGATTGATTGTCGTCGTCTGCCAATTTGAATTAAATAATGGGGGTTTTTTTCATCGAAAAATTCTATCAAAACGACCAAACCTAATCACTGCATAAATTCAAAGGTACTCACAAACATAAGGTGCTGGCTAAAACATCTCTCTACTCGAAATAGTAGCCGAATTTGAAGCAAACATTGCGAACTGCACACGAAAAGTTGTTTCCCAATGGGCGCAGCCATCTTGTTTTCCCTCTCTAATAGTATACAGTGTCGTAGGAGGGCGCTTGACAAGTCAGTGAACTTCTGACGAATCCCCAACAATAATTCTATGCCCCGCCCCTTCATCCCGTAGTTCATGTTGTTTATTATTTTGTGAACCAGTTACTTGGTTAGTAATGTATCTATCAGTAATAAAAGTGTAGTTATTTTGCACTAGTTTATCCCCATCCTGCCTGAAGCACTGATTTTGAAAAATGTCAACCCCTCCTCACTCTTAATTTATTTAAAAATTATGATATATTATTCCCTTTCCAAACAAAATTGTTTCTCAAAACTCATTAGTTGCCAGCCATTTTCAATTTTGTTTCACTTACCCACATCTTCACCTCTGCCTAATTTTGTTTTATAAATTCACATCAGACAAAAACACACAGAAATAGTACTGGTGACAAGTCTTCTCTAATACATCAAGAACAATTTATTTATTATTTCACACCATAAGATTTAGATTCACATTTTGTTACTAATGATTTCACAGATTAAAATACAAAATAATGAAAACTGATTTCTATCATTGCAGTGGTAACAGTCTACATTATATCAATTACAAGTTTAATATTCATCATAAACATTTAATCAGGAGGTGTTGCAGGAGATGATAAACAAATTCCCCTAAAAAAATTGTGTGTAAAACAAAAATTTAAACAAATAAAAATATACCTCATGAATATGAATGAGAATAAATTTGAAATCATGAAACAAACCCTGTATTGTATGTTATGAAACAAACACAGTAATAAGTAACTATAACTATAAATGTAAATAGTAGTGAACTTGCGGGTACAACCATGTGTATAATCTCTTTTGGGAGGAGTGTTGGCTCTGAAAAGAGCCGGTTTGGTCTCACACTTTCAGAGCCAACACTCCTCCCAAAAGAGATTATACACATGGTTGTACCCGCAAGTTCACTACTATTTACATTTATAGTTATAGTTACTTCTTACTTTCAACACCATGCAAAGCTTTAAACACCACAAACACAGTAATGCTAAATTGCCATTCTTTTGTTTCCCAAATGAGGGTAATACTTTATGAAACATTCACAATTATGCAAATTAATTACAGGCGCTAATGATTTCATGTAAATTAGAACTTGATTAAATTTGATCATTAAGCCCCGCCCATAAAAGTTACCTGCCCAGTGTTAGTACACACACAACAAAGGCTTGACCACCCCTTTAATGGTTAAGATATACATTGCAGAATTAATAGGATTTCATGATGGTAATGTTTAACTATTTTGGGTCAGGGTTTCTAGCTGTTCAATGGCGGTTTTGATTGGTCAACAAACCATGGGGGAGGAGCTTAAATGATCCGTCTGTTTATCAATCAATCAGCAAATTAATAAACTACTAATTAATATTTATGAGACAAGGTTTGTCCATTATTTACAACACAATCTAAGTAGACCAGTTATCACTAGACAGACAGATAGTTAATGTTTTATAAGTCTTTGAAAAGGTATAAATTGTAAATATGCATACTTGATTTTCAATGTGCATACTTAATTTCCAGAAGCATACTTTATTTTCATTAAGCGTACTTGATTTTGAATATGCACAATTGATTTTGAATATGCACACTTGTTTTTCAACAAACCCAGGAAACAAGATGGGCGACTTCTAAATAAACGGTAGCGAAAACAGCACCACCTGGAAAATGTTGAAAACTAAGGAAAACTCCCAGAACTAGAAAGGAATTTGAAATTTAATAGTTTTACCCCCCAAAATACAATGCATCAATAATTAATCACTGTTTTAAGACTTAAAGGTATTATACAGGATTGGCAGAGCTGACAAAACAGTCACAAACAAAGTTCATGTTTTATGTGATTAACCAATATACATGAAATAACAAACCTGTGAAAATTTCAGCTCAATTGGTCATCGAGGTCACGAGAAAATAGTGAAAAGAAACCTTATGTGTTTTCTGTTTTTCAAACATCGAGTTTATTATCACGCGCGATAAAAACTGTTGTTTTATTCATTTCTGATAGCATATTAGGCAGAAATATTTTAAGGAACCCTTTCTACCATTACTTACTTTAAATCGTGTAAGTTATGTGTGAATCTGTGAACATTTGTGTTTTTCGATCTTACCAATAGTGTACAGGGCCTTTAACCAGTTTAATGTGCTATTGAGTATACAACTTATTCTTTGAATACAGACATAAAAATACTGTAATATTGGAAGCTATTTACAAAGGTTTATGTATATAAACACTACTCTAAAAAGAGGAATAATTAAATGAAAGAGTATACTTTGTATGTAGGACATGTATTTATGGTAATGAGAATTTGAATTTAAAAACATTGAAATACTAGATCACTTAAAAGATGGGTAGCAAGGGAGATGTTAAACTTGAGCATTGTAAACATTGAAATTTGTGGCAGAACATACTACATCTGCTCGTCTTTTAAACAAATTTAACAGTGTGCAACACTTCAGTTTCAACTTCCAGTTTTTTACCAACCAAAATGGAAAAATGTTACCATGACAACTGTTGCAGGCAAGCAACTACAGTGTATCAATAAAAGTGAAAATTTGCAGACACAGAAAGACTTTATACTGTGTTTTTTAATTTTCAACTGCACAGCTTAGAAACCCAAAATGAGGAAATCAGCCGATCATAGCCAGCTGTTGCTACTGGATTCAAGTTAATCAGCCATGGTCTCCCAACTCACAATGCTAAAATAGATGCATTCCAAAGCTTCCGCTTTTGTCTCCTAAACAAGTTAACTTATTGAAGTAACATTACTTAGTTTTCCCATGAGAAACACCCCTCTCAGCTATTGCTTATCTTGCGGTTTGAAAAGTTGCGTACGACTTTGATGTTTAATCGTATTTATTTTGAGATTGGTTGAAATAGTACAAAATGTGCGAAATAGAGTTGTACTTCAGCCATGGCTATAACTGTTGGTTGAAGCTACCATCTTGAAGAATAGCCATTTGTAGTGGTTTAGCCGAGGACAAGCTATTTGTTTGGACAGAGGCTGAAACTGTCATGGCCACGATAAATATGATGCCAGTAGAACTCGGCCTTACAGCATAAAACAACGCAGTTTTTTGACGGTTTTATTTGTGACTGCATATGTCCATTTGTTCTTTAGGGCTATACTATTAGTTATCCACACAAGCGTGAGTGGAATACGGAAAAATATATCGCTTCTGCATCCATATCCAATGTGTCTGAAGGCACGTGTGATAATGAATTTATCTTGAAGCAAACTTGACGAACAGCTTAAAATAGCACAATACGCGGAGTTAGAACAGCGCAATAAGCAGAGTACGACATGGACCGTAAAATATGGTATAATATCACACTGTAGTTGCCATGGATCGACCAATCAGAATTGAGGATTCATGTTTGCTTGAAGATAAAGACGATTATAACACAAGAAACAAAAGAAGTAGACTTGGAATTTTAGCATTTAAAAAATTTGACACAAGAAATACTGTTTTGTATGTGTTTGCACCAAAGGTTTTTGGGGCAGTTTTACCCACCCAAAATATCTCAAACAAACAATAGAATTTACAATACACCGATGAAATGAATAAATCGTCAACTCCAAGCTATGATACACATTGTATTAACTTACATGGTAGGACTGGTCCACTTTCCATTACAGGGGGCATATATTATGACAATAATGGAGTCTTCCATTTACCCACAGGTGTGTTTTCATCATAATTGGGGTCAATTTAAACTCGTGTTGCACCGATTGCCTGTAGGGAGAAAACACAAAAAGAAAAAATTAAATTAAAAACCACATCCAAAATATAAACATGTATTTAAAAAAGGTAATACGAGATTCTCGACTTATGCGCAAAATTATGAAGCAGGAGCAGTCAGTTGTAGTAATATGAGACCCTATGTGGCGTGTCTTGGCCGAGCGGATAAGAGCACCGGACTCGAGCTCTGGTGTTTCTGTTCAGCTGAGTGTGGGTTCCAGTCCCAGTCGTGACACTTGTGTCCCTAAGCAAGACACTTGACCATTATTGCTGCGTCCTAAGGATGGGATGTAAAGCCGTTGGACCCGTGTGTTGTGTATACAGGTAAAAGAACCCAGTGCACTTATCGAAAAGAGAAGGGTTCGTCCCGGTGTTCCTGGTTTGATTGGCTGCATATTGTGCCACAGCACTTTGTAAACCATTGCATGGTGCTATACAGGTCTTATACTTATCATCTTGCCTCTCTCTCTACAAACCGCCACGCGCAAGCTTGCGATCAGCTTCCGACACCACACGCCTAACTGAACACTCAACCATCAGAACACTCTCACCTGCTCACAACCGGACTTTCACCTATGTTGCTCCCCAAATGTGGAACAACCTCCCAGTATCCATTAGAAATTGTAACTCTTTGCCAATTTTCAAGAAATCTCTTTAAACTTATCTGTATCAAATGTAATATGTTGTAGTTTAGTTCCATTGGTTTGCTCACTTTATAGCGCTTTGATCTTGTAGAAAAGGCGCTTTATAAATGCTCTGTTGTATGTATGTATACTTCAAAAACGTAGCTCCACATACCTTGCAAGAAAATACTGACTGTTGAAGCGCCTTGAGCGTCACTGAGTGACGGATATGAGCGCTATATAAGAAGCCATTATTATTATTATTATTATTATTATTATTATTATGTCAAAGTAGTTCATACAGATTGAAATCTAACCATAAAAAATGAGAGAAAATCCTACCTGAGAAATGTTGACACCAGTCATCTTCTCAACGAGCTCAGGCACACGGTTCATGATGTCCATCACCTCACCGGTCAGTTTATCGGCTCCCACGCCTCCCTTACCACTGGACACCATGGTGATCTTGTTGGCTTGAGCCAATGGGGCAGCAATCTCTGCAGCGATCTATAACCAATCAATAATCAATACATTATCATTTATATTCACAGTAACCAATGGTCTGGCTGCCTATCAAAGGGATTGCGAATTGCAGCATAACAAGGTCTCATAATAAAATAAAAAAATAATAATCAGCGTGTAATTGCTGTTCTTTCACACGAAGCTCATTTTGTAATATTTCACAAACATTGAGAAAATTTTGCCAGGAATGTTGGGTTTTTTCCGTCGTGTGAAAAGGGTTTTAGAAAGGTTTGGTTTCTGTTTTACCTTCGGGAGTGTCTCAAGGACCATGTCTACCATGGCAGCATCTTGATAATCCTTCCAGGCATCAGCTTTCTTGGCCATCTGCTCTGCCTCTGCCTTGGCTTTCTCCTCAATGGCAAACGCTTCCGCCTCACCCCTCAACTACAACAGCAACAAAGAGACAATGCAAATATCATTTATACCTTTACTTCTAAACAGAGAAAAATTAACCCTCAAAGTTATCAAGTCATCTTTGATGGCAACCTAACAAAGTTATTTCACCTTAAATTGTACAAAAGTTTGAGAGACAATGCAAATATCATTTATACCTTACTTCTAAACAAAGAAAAAACTAACCCTCAATGACACCAACCTAATAAAAACACTTCACCTAAAACTGTACAAAGGTTTGTGTAGAGAATTACTGCTGTTAAGACACTTCTCCAAATGTGAAAAAAAGACTGGTGCTTTTCAGCATGATTGCATATCACCACCGTTACTATTATTTGTTAAAGGGTACCACACAAAGATGGCTGATATTGCTAGCAATCTTACCTGGATTGCCTCTGCTGAGGCTTCAGCCTCCATCACAACACGCTTCCTGTTGCAGAAAAAAACCCAGAAAATTTACGTTTTTAACATTTTAACCTTTCCAGTATTACAAACAAAAGTCTAAATAATTCTTTACTCTTTGACTAAAGTAAACACTTGATAAATGTTTTAATCCTTCCATTGAACTTGAAGAAATTATCAATTATTTATGAAGAAAGTAGACAATAATGATTTAGTTACAAAAAAAAATAAAAGTGTATTTGCAATTTTAACCCTCCTACTGTTCGCAACATTTTCAAGTGAGTTGACCAACCATTTGAAACCATTCAACTGCCAAAGTTGTGTATGGTGGCACAACTGTGCAAAGAACTAACTGTGTACTGTGTACATGCATTCCCACATCGTATCATATTGCAAGGCTGGCATAGCTTATCTATCATTCAAAACCACAGTGAATGGTATTGAATGGTCAGACAGCAAGAGGGCTAAAGAAAAACTTCACAGGTTTTCAGTGTCACATCAATTAGTATTCCTTTTTTGATCCTTTTAACAATCCATACGATGTTGGTTTTAACAATGCAATGTGGAGTGTCATGGCTGATTAGTTTACTGTACCAAACTCAAGATCTGGTGTTGTCAGAGTGTGTGTTGGGGTCCCGGTCATAAAACTTATGTCCTTAAGCAAGACATAGAACCATATTGCTTTGTCCTTTGGATCGGACGTTAAGCCATTAGGCCCCATGTGTTGTGTAAGAACAGTGCCTTAAGAGAAGGGGCTTGCCTGGGTGTTTACATAAATGGGTCTCATAACATAAACAAAGCTCTGCGTTCCTGTTGTGTCGAGAGACACGTTGGATATGATAAAATGCTTTACTAGAACTGTGTATTATAATGCAAACTCACATGTTAGCATCAGCAATGGTCTCCAATCTGTACTTCTCAGCTTCGGCGGGCTGCTTGACCTGGGCCATCAGTTCCTTCTCCCGGCGGGAGATTTCTTGCTCTTGAACCTGGATTTGTTGAGACCGTTCCACCACCTTGATTTGCATCTGCTCTTCCTTGATGCGCTGCTTGGTCTTGGCAGCCTGATGAACACCAAATCAATATTAAACCATTATCAGGGGTTCAGTTTGGTTTCATAGTGGTTAACCAATGGTGCTTAACTTAGCAGTTAACCCAACAGTGCTTCCATTGAGCTAACTGTCTGTAATAACATGTTCATAAAATTGTCTTTCCACAATATTTGTGGCGTGTCGTGGCCGAGCGGTCTAGAGCACCGGACCTAAGCTCTGGTGTTTTCAGCAGCAGAGTGTGGGTTCGATACCCGGTCATGACACTTGTGCCCCTGAGCAAGGCACTTAACCATAATTGCTTCGAAAAAGTTGGGAAGGTAGTGCATTCTGCTCTACCAGACAGGCTCCTAGTGGATGATACCCATGCCTACATCCTTAAGGACTGTGAAGGGGGTAACCCTGTTTCAGCCCGAGGAGTAGGAGGCAACGTGCCCCTGGTGTCAATTGATATGGGTCGATAGCCCAAATCAGTTATGTGTAGCCCTCACCTTGAAGTGGCCGTCCGTGGCCTTGTGAGTAAGGCGATATCTCATTAAAAAAAAAAAATTTTTTATATAATTATCTGAGCAACTTTTAGATCTTGAACAGCAGAGTGCCAGAGATTTTAGACAAACATCTGACAATATCCGAGACTTTACTGTACAAGGTTTCTAAAGGCTTTACAAACAACCTTATGAAATCTGACAAGGTGCGGGTGAGAATGCAGCAAGAGAAATCAATTATTCCATTCGAAGAAGGGAATTCTAGCTCCCTGTTCAGATAGTTCTAGGGCACAACAGTAAATATTCTTGGCTGCAATGCTGCAAGTTAAAAACAGTTCCACTAACCTGGAGTTCATAAGCCATCTCAGAGTCAGCCTTCTTGGTCTGTACCTCCATATCATATGCAGCTTTCTTCAGCTCAAAGTCCCTCTTGGCTTTAGCGATTTCGATATCGTTAGCATATCGCGCAGCCATCCTTTCCTCCTCAGCACGTGCTTCCTGTCATAGAAACAAATACACCAATAATCACATTTAAAGAAAAGTTAATGTTGGAAGGCCATGATGAAAATAATAACAGTTATTGGGAGGATTATTGTCCTGAATTGTGAAGGATGCGGTTATATTTTTCGAGCCGCAGGCACGCAAGGGTCCTTTTGCAGCTAGCCATATCGACCCATATATAACCACAAAGCACAGCCAGAGATCGAAAGTGTTTTTACTTTCCGGAAGGGAGGAAAACCAAAGGGCTTGGAGAAAAACCCTAGTGGCATGGGAGAGAACCAATGCACAACCCGAATCATGTATGGCCTCAGCCGGGAATCGAACCATCGCCACGTTGATGAGAGGCGAGCAGTTTCTGCACTAGCCACCCATGATAACCATGGGTTGAAACCCACATGGTATTAATTTGCTGTTTTGGACCACACCATGGAAATAATCATGGAAATTTAAATTAAATTTTTTGTTTTGTTATTATTTTTTTCAAAATGAATGAAATCAAAGGAGCGATTCCAGTGATTCTATCATTCTGATTGATCAGAATGTTGGATGGACGGACTTATTGATTTGTGTAATTGTGTAATAATTTAATTTTTTTAATTTTTTACCCTTACACCGATGTGAGTTAAGCACTCTAAACTCAGTACTTTCCCGAGTTCTGTGGGGGGGGGGCGGGGAAATCCACAGGCATAATCCATACAGTGCTTAACTCACATCGGTGTAAGGGTAAAAAAACCAAATTAAATTCATTAGCCCTGATGCAAAAAAACATCTATTAAATTGTGTAATAATGATGTGTAATTTAAAAAATTTCAGTTGGGGTGTTGGGTTGTTTGCTGTTGTTGTTTTTATTCTATTTATTTATTTTTTCTATTCTTGAGAGGGGTGGGGGTGAGGGGTTATTGGGTAGAGGAGAAAGGTGACTTACTCTTATGCCAGAGTCCCTCTTGGCCTCAGCTTCACCAATCCTTGCATCTCTCTTGACCTCAGCAGTACGAGCCATACCCAATGCTTTCAAGTAACCCTATAAGAAATTTAAAAATAAAAGAAATTTTGTGTTAAAGCATGAAGGAGTAAGATGACTTCTCTAATAAGATGCCATGGGAGACTTTTGAGACCCGCGGTGGCAGCACACATACCAGATAATTTCCCCGTTTCTATCCAAGTCTGAGAAAGCGCACACATCCGAGAACGATGGATTTACCTGCTAAGTCTTCAGATTGTGCCACTGCACCTTGCAAAACGGTACATGGTGATGTCAATAAACGTGTCTTACATTTTCAAACATAGCTCCGCATACCTTGTAGAATAAATAATAAGTGCTTTCAGATGCTCCCTTGTGTGATGAAGTGCTGTATAAGAACTATGGATTATTTCTATCAAGCTTGTGTCTCTAGAGGACCCCTAGGTAGCTGCAAAACTACCAGGTAATTTTCCCACTGCTTCTATAATTATGAGCATGCATACACTTCTCAGAACAATTGATTTACCTGGTAAGTATGCAGCCACCTCGCGTCCCTAAATTATCCAATGGCATCAAACGCCCTCATTTAAAGATTGAGTAATTTCAATGAAAACGGCAGATGGACACCTGATAATACATACATGCTCATCTCGGACATCCTTGAGGGTGTAGCTGACCACACTGATGCCCATGTTGACCAGATCAGAGGAGGCAACCTCAAAAACGTTCTTGGCAAACTTCTTGCGATCCTTGTAAATCTCCTGTAAATATAAAAGTAATAATGTAAAGTATTGTAAAACTAGGCAATTGTCAGATTGCGTGTGTATGTTTTTGGTAATCCAAATAAAACAAGCTAACAATTTTCAAGTTTTGTTTGATTTACCTTAATAACAATTTAGAAAATACTTAAGTCTTATAGGTGCTTCTTATTTGAAAGTAATTTTTCAATTGTGAAACCCATATATAATTTTGTCTTGAAATAACCTCAAATATAAGTCATGTGACAGTACCTCAACAGTCATTGTTCCCATGATGGCTCTCTGGTGGCCTTCAAGAGTCTCCATGGCAACCATTTCAACCTCATGTTCCGTTTTGCCAAGAAACTGTTGGCAGGCCTCTAAAAGCATGTCTTTGTTCTGACCTTGGATCTTGACCTGGAAGAAAAGGCGGAATAAGTTTTAAGATCAAAATAAAAATCTGGTCAGAGCTTGAAGAAAGAGCGGAATAAGTTTTAAGGTTAGTGTCAACAAGATTTGGAACAAAATTACTTGGCAAAAACCAATCGCTGTACCTTCTCTTTAAATTGAGGCCTCGTTGCATCAAAAAGTTAAGTACACAAGTTTGCTTAGCACAGACAATCTTGCTGAGCAAAAACAGGTTACCAGCTAAAATGTCATGTAATATGTACATCACTTGTGACTGGTACCCCACTTATCTTTGCTTCGCAAAATTAATTTGTTATGTTTTAAAGCGAGTGTTTCTCCTTACCAGCTTTCCTTGGCCCAATTTCAAAATATTTAATGTAAGAAAGCATTTCCTGATAAGAACCCAAATGCAGAACTTCCATTTCATAACTGCTGTTTACTATATTAGTCAATCAAAGCCTAAAGGGCATGCTGACTTGTTGGTAATTCTTGCTAGCATTAGAGCAATGTAACAATGAAAATTTACTGTATATGAGTAAATCTTCTTTTTCATTTACTATTATGATTAACTGTTAAGATTATATAATTTACAGTTATAATTGTACTTGACTCTCCCTTCAAACTTACCTGTGCAATCCCAGTGACGGATATTGGAACACCAAGGCGGGTGTAGACATTATCAGTGTTGATCTGTAGTGTCATGGTGTTAAGAGACAGGCTTTGGATCTGCTGAATGAACGGCCAGACAAATGTACGGCCGCCGGAGACCAGCAGGGGTTTGGTGTGACAGCATCCTGTTAAAAAAAACACCACACACACACATGACATTTTTTTTAAACATGTATGATTTCTCTCTAATTGAATTTCAATTCTGATACCATGGGATTCCTGCTAAGAAATTCCAACAATCCATCAGGTTTTGGCAACCAGAGGTTATCTGAAAAGTAATCATCACTGTTAACCCAAAATATTTATAAACCTTGCACTGCATTTCTTGTTTTATAGTTTCAAGAAATTTAAAATTGTGTACTGGGCCTAAAGTTTATCATGTTGTGCTTGATATGCACAACCTGTAAGAACAGAAGATTTTTGTGTAAAGAACACGTAGAGCCTAATTTTGGCGAGATCCGGTTTCAAAAGAGAACTCCAGGTGCATAAACGTGAAGGGCAAAAGGTTTCGAACAGGATTTTGCACATGATGACATATGATATGACTATTTTTATGAAATTCATGAAGACGATAGTGAAACAAGCCTCGAGTCAGACTTATATTATAGGACTATAGGAGTAGCCGTGAGGACTAGGCTCCCCACTTTTTGCAAACACAATACATCCTGCGATTAAAAAACTTGTGTTGCCTTTATCAATTTTGCTTTCAATTTCATTCCAAAAAATATATATTATTTTTTTATTATTTTGTTAAACTTCAACTTTAAAATAACCTAAACAAAATCTGACTGTGTGAAATGAAAACAAGTAACATTAACAACTTAAATGGTCCTGCTGGTGGAGTCTGGACGGAGTCTTAGCCCTGGTAGGACGTCAGTCAGTGCCACTGCACTGACGTCCTGGGTATAAAGATCCTGTACAATGCGAACAAAATTTTGAGTACAATTTTTTCATATTTTTTACCTAATTTGAGAAGCTGAAACTCCATTCATTTATTCTTGGTGCCCTTAACTACACTTTTGATGAGTTCAAAAACGAACAAATACATCCATGAATGACATTATTTCCGAAAATAAGTCCGAGTTGTGCACTGGCGCTGTGACTCAGTCGTGTTGCCGCCCGGAAGTAAAAACGTTGAGTGTTACGGGTTAAACAGCGCCCTCTTTTGTGGACTTGGCTCCATGTCAGTTGAGGTTGTCACATCGCCAGTGCACAACTCGGATTTATTTTCGGAAATAATGTCATCCAAGGATAAAATTTACAATTCTGAATAGAGCAGGCGTAAAGTTCAGGACACAAGGAATATGTGAGTCAAGTTTCAGCTTCCTCAAATAGGTAAAAATATATTATTATTTTTTTTTTTTTTTTTTCGCAATGGCAGAGCCCCTTTATACCCTGGACTCCGTCGCGTTGTATGCAACGGAGGAGTCCAACCTGGGCTAGACGGAGTCTGGACAATTTAAGGGAAAGGGCAATTTGTTTGCTGAAAAAAAGAAAGATTCAGCAAGGCCATTACATGTTCTTTGACACAATAATAGCACAATGCAAGTCTGGCTGAGGATTCAATATGCTCAATTTCTCCCAACACCCGAAGAAAGAGTGTGTATATTTTATACACTTAGTACTGTGTTGTGTGTATGCTGATGATATGTCTGTACATATCGTAACTGGTAAAGGTCCCTTTGTGAAGATGAGTCATACACAATTCACTGTACTGGTATTTTCCACGGTAAATTTTGCATCAAAACTGCTACTTATTCATAAAAAGGTGAAATTTAAGACTCATCATATGTTATGTATACTCTTACCTGAAACAACCATAGCCTCGTTGGGGCCGCATACTTCGAAAAATACCATTTTTGAGGTTTTTTTGTAGATGCGAAACTGTAAACAAACAGCAACAGAATATTTCCACTTCGCTACCAAACCAAGCCCTGCTCAATAATGATCATGCGCACACGTCCCAAACGTACAATATGAATATTTATGAAACAACCTTGTTTTACTATGTTGTTCGTCCCCATGTTACAATCGTGGACTCCCATGCGGTGTTTTTTTGTTACCACCTTGTTTTACTGTGCTGTTCGTCCCCACGTTTCAATCGTGGACTTTCATGTGGTGGTGGTTTCATAATTCATTATCACGGAACGAGGTAGATTTTCAGGAGGCGTGTAAAAAGCTTAGAGATATAGAAGTCATTTTACTATTCACAAAAGGAGATAAAAGTGTGGGGTTTTTTTAATAGTAAAGTCACTTGCAAAGGATTCATGTTTTATGGTTGCTGCATGGAGCTTCATCCATGGTTTAATACTGTAATAGAGGGAACTATTAACATATTGCTCCCAGCCGGCCCCCAACACCCAAACAAAAAATGAGATCGAGGAAGAATATCGTTTAGACACACTCCGGTGACATCACATGTTGACAAAAGATCCATAGTACACCGTCGCACAATAGAAGAAAACATCAAATTTTTCATTTCATGAGATTGCGCGCCATGCAGTGCAATTTGTTATCAACTGTTATCATGGAGGAAGGCTTCCTCCATGCTGTTATTAACATGAAGAAAGGCCGGGGCACATCTCCAAACTTTTACAGCTGTTTGTTACTTTCATGTGAAGGTATATATGACACAAAATGCGCAAAATGTAAAATTTCCGATAGGACAATGTAGTATGTTTGCCTGCCAGAAAAAAATGTACAATGTCACTCTTTATATGGCACCCCCGAACAAAGGATATTGACAAAATAGAGAGGCCGCCAGGGGGCTAGCTAGCTAGCCCCCTGGCGGCCTCTCAATAGCTCAGTTGGTAGAGCGCCGGCACGTTAATCTGGAGTTGGTTCAAATCCCGCTCTAGTCAATTTTTCCTTGTTCAACCCAAAATTATATAATTAAAGATTACATGCCATTTTTAATCAAAAGTCCTTTAAAACTTGAAAAGAATTGTGGCTTTGTATAATGCGTTTGATTTTTCGCAATTAAAACATGTTTCCTGCTTTAAAGGCACTGGACACTATAATTGGTAATTACTCAAAATAATTGTTAGCATAAAAACTTACTTGGTAACGAGCAATGGAGAGCTGTTGATAGTATAAAACATTGTGAGAAACGACTCCCTCTGAAGTAACGTAGTTTTTGAGAAAAGGGTAATTTCTCACTCGACTTCAGTGAATTAGCCTTTTTTTATTGGCATCTGAAAGCACACAAATTTGTGCAACAAGAGGGTGTTTTTTCTTGCATTATTCGCTTGCAACTTCGATGACCAATTGAGTCCAAATTTTCACAGATTTGTTATTTTATGCATATGTTGGGATACACCAAGTGAGAATACTGGTCTTTGACAATTACCAAAGGTGTCCAAAAACGTAACTCATATAATTATGATCCATAATTATAGCCTAAGTACAGTAAATTAACTTCCATTTCTCCTCAACAATACCTGCATGACCTGGTGTCTTGCACTTGCACTTGTTGCAAATGGTTTCGCTTGGGTAAAAGTATCAAGCCCGCCCTCCCCTCTTAACTATTTTTTATAAACAAATAAACAAAAATGGTCAATAAATAAGTTATCACGTTTCCCTAAAAATATGCTCCGCATTGTGTCCGATATACGATCCACGTGACTAATAATCGTTCTCACACTTTAATTTAGGAGACTTGAGAAAGAGACTACGAAGAACGGACGAATGGTACCCTCTCTTTATTTGTTTGGAGCACGTGCACAGCGGTCACCAGTACCAGTCTAAAAATCATGGCGGGTGGTTCAGCTGGAAATTGGTGTCTGATCGAAAGTGATCCTGCGGTTTTTACAGAACTAATCAGAGGCTTCGGTAAATATTCTAGTTCTACTTTATTTCACATCAATCAAATTGAATCAGTCCATATGAGCCGAGAATGTCTTGTGGATGGAATGTGGCCTTAATGACAACCACTACTCCGGTCGGCTTTTGCCATTTTACATCAATTGAACCATCATGGACTTGGAGGTAGAATTAGCCTCCATCATGTCCATGATTGAACATGTTGAAATGAACTGTGTTGCTGACACTTTGTATAATGTATTGTATTATTCATTGTAATGACTAGTCATACAATGTAGTGTACTATTGTGTAGACTTGTAAGTTGTAATGTATTGTTATGTAAGTTGTTTTTAGTGCATGCAGTGAGTGTATTGTTAATAATATTAATTAATAGTTAACAAGTTATTGCATTGTCATTGATACGGTGTGTACTGTAGCTGTAGTGACTTCTCTATTCGTAGTCTAGTTCTACTTTTATTTTAACACTATGACTATATTACTAATCTCTAACTTCTAAGTTCTAGTTCTACTCCTCTGTTACTTGGCAGGATCCATAATAAGTTAAGACATGATAAACACATACAAAAAGGAGCAATCTACTTTTGTTGTATAGTTAATAAGGATCTTGCTCAACATGCTCAACAAGGACACAAGTGCCTGGACCGAAATTCAAACCCACATTGTCACTTGACTCAGCCACCACAAATTGAATTCAGTGACAGTAGTTGTAGTTAGTAATGCTTTGTTGTACTTAGTTAGGCCTTAGTTACTAAGTAATGCCTTAGTTGCTTAGTTACCTTGGTTGTACAAAAACTAAGTTAGGGCTAGGCCTAGGCGCAGTAACTAGGGGCTTAGGGCACTGTACTCCTTTACAAAAAATTGACATCTGTTGTCATGACTAAAACATACACTAAAATAGTATTATTCTGTAGTGTGGCCACAGATGTCAAAATTTTTTTTAAAGGAGTACAGCGTCCCAGTTACTGGGTCTAGCTATGGAGGTAGCCCTAGACCTAAATAAGAAATAGAAGGCTTTGTTCATGAGTTTGCATTTATCAGTGAATGACATCCCCCGTTGAAATTGATATGAAAGCAAGTTTATTTTGCTGCTATAATAATACTAGTAATAGTATTTACATTACTAAAACACAACAATCAATAATAGTATTTTAGCGGCAGGTTGTATATAGCTCCCTCTTTAATGCGCACACAGCGAGTAGCCGTCATTAACATATTAAATTGCTAGTCCGAGTTACTGGACCCAACAACAATGCTTTTTTAATATTTTGACATTTTTGAACTTATGGTTTATTTCTTTATGTTTTTCTTAGGTGTGACAGGGGTTCAAGTAGAAGAAATATGGACCCTAGATGATGAAGCAGGTCTTGGAAGATTGAAGTAAGCAAATCATCCTGAGAAGAAACAATGGCTGACATAAATGACACAAAATTAACATTGTTCGATCAGTATTTCCTTGATGGCAAATCTTCACAGTGAGGTAGTCAAAGTATTTTGAGTTCTATCTTTACAGTGAGGTAGCCAAAGTATTATGAGTTCTATCTTCACAGTGAGGTAGCCAAAGTATTTTGAGTTCTATCTTCACAGTGAGGTAGCCAAAGTATTTTGAGTTCTATCTTCACAGTGAGGTAGCCAAAGTATTTAGTGTTTGTCACTGAAAGTAAGGCCGCCTCATGTTTCAATGGCTTGAGGACATTTATTGCTTGATATGGGGCACGGTGTACCCCCTATTGTGTTGTTTGGAATCTCAGGAATTCTTTAGAGGATTTAAGGGAGTTATTTCTGTAAAATAGGAAAATAGTGTGTGAAAGTATGGGAACATGGGGGGGGGGGGGGGGGGGGGGGGGTACTGTCTGCTACATATCGGGCAAATTGTTATTAATAAGGCCTGAAAAGAAGAGCCTAGTGTTTATGTAGGTCAGTACATGTAGGTCGATAAAATGTTCCTATTTTTTCCACAAAAAAAATATCATGCCTGACTGTGACTGCATATACTAAGACCAGAAACTTTCTCTTCAAAAAGTTTGACTGTCAACTCAGCATTTCCACAATTTCTGTGTTCAAAGTGTATCTTAAATGCATCTGATTCTTTCTTCAGACCTGTTCATGGGTTGGTCTTCCTGTTTAAATGGCAGGCCGGTGAGGAACCTTCAGGGGCGGTTGTCCAAGACAGTCGTATGGATAAAATATTCTTTGCAAAACAGGTAAGGAGCATCATGCATATGCAAAGAGGTAAGGGGCATCTTGCATATGCAAAGAGGTTAGGGGCATCTTGCATATGCAAAGAGGTTAGGGGGAACTTGCATATGCAAAGAGGTTAGGGGGAACTTGCATATGGCAAGAGGTAGGGGCATCATGCATACGCAAAGAGGTTAGGGGAATCATGCATGCAAAGAAGTAGGGTTATCATGTATATGCAAAGTGGTAAGGGGCTTCATGCCTATGCAAAGAGGTAGGGGCATCATACATATGCAAAGAGGTAAGGGGCATCTTGCATATGCAAAGGAGGTAAGGGGCATCATGCATATGTGTAACATCCAAACTAAAATTATGTATGCAATTAATACCTTTTAAGCTACACAAGTCATGGGGGTCTCTACTCGACAAGCTCTGCTTTTTGGAGACCCCCACCACTTAATCACCTTCTATTCTGTATTAATCACTATATGTATTATTGATTGATTGAGCGGAAATAAAGTATTGAATGAAAGAATATAACTTAAACTTTTTGATACGGTTCATATGGCTGTCCCTGTGCCAATAGTGATTGGTTTGGTAATGCAGCACTGGATCCCTCAAACTCGGGCAGAACAAGGAATAGATGAAAAGAAACAAACTTTTCAAGGTCATACCAATAAAATTTGAGTTTTTTGCCCGACACCTTTTTATGATAATTCACTGCAGGGGGCCTTCAGGAAATACAATTCACAAGCACCTGACAGAAAATAGATTCTAACCAACCATTTTCTACATTCTAAAGCATTACCCATTTGAAACTTTCTTTCTCCAAAAATCTGATTACCTCAAGTGTTAGAAAGAGTAATTTCAATCACATTTCACAGGAGTTTTAATATTTTTCCTCATGCGTTGTTAAACTACAGGTCATTACGAATGCGTGTGCTACACAAGCTATTCTTAGTGTTCTTCTCAATTGTCAACATGAGGACATTGACCTTGGCAAGAAACTCAGCGAGTTTAAGGAATTCACAAGCAGCTTTGATCCAACGGTGAGATTAATTCTTCTTTCCTGCTGTCTGACAATGGCCAGTCAATAGACCTTATGCACATGATGTCATTTGAGTAGGGCGCCCTCGGCTAGAGGTCAAAAGAAGGTTGGCCCATCCTGTGCACCGCACGTAGATAGATGTGCGTTTTGTATTGTTTCATCATCGTTTTAACTGTAAGATTGCAGGGAGCTGAGAGAGATTAAAGGAATGTTATTGGCCAAATGACCATGACACTAATGTAAAGCGCATTGATTTGTTACTGTGAAATGCGCTATATGAGTACTAGTTATTGTTATTAGAATGAGTTAGTTGATGAGTTATAGAACTCAATAGACTGACATTTGAGTGAGTTTGCAACACAAAACATTTTTGAGTATTACTCTTTTTACCAATATATTGCCAGATTAATTATGTGATTCAGGTGTTTTAAGTCCAAACTTGAACAAATGTCTTCTGTAACATTTTTCAGTAAAAATGTTCACTGTTAAAACAGTCTATTATAAGTGAACAATGGACAGTCTGAGGTCACACTTTTTAGTATTAAACTTGAACCGGTGTGAATGAGTTAAGCATCTGTAACTTTTTGTTTTCTGATATTTTTGTTTATATGTGTGTAAAGATGAAGGGACTCAGCATCAGTAACTCTGAAGTAATCCGACAAGTTCACAACAGTTTTGCAAGGTGAGCATCAACCAGTAAATGAAATTAAGCATTACGATGAATATATTACTGTTATTACTGAGGTCAACTACCGGTCATGATGCACATTGTCAAAGTTTTAAAAGCAAATCATGTTGATAATCATCGCCTTGAGGCGGATCTGATCTGCAACTGTTTGCACTTTATAAATTTCTTGTTATTGTTGTTACTATTACTATTATTATGTAAGGTGCATCATATAAAGCTCCTCAATCATAATAATAATAATAATAATAATAAAACGTACTTATTAAGCGCCATACGCAGAGCCTCAAAGCGCTTTACAAACAAACTAACAAAGCAAAAAAGCTAGAGAAACGGTAGTAAAAACACTAACAAAACAAACATTATATAAAAAGTAAGCCTACAATAATAAAAATACAAGAAAAAAGACAAAATACAAGAAGTAAAATGAAAGAGGATTTAAAAAGGGTAGAGGTTACCAGCACTTGCACTGCACCCCTAGCCAAGATTCTCAACATCAAGCCATAATTAAAAATGACACAGGAATGAACAGCTAAACAATTTTTTTTTAAATGCATCATTATTTACAAAATAGATGAGTTTTCAGGCATAAATGCTTTCAATCGTAAATGTATGTGATGTTTTTCAAGGCAACAGATGTTTGAATTTGACTCGTCCTTGGCCAATAAAGATGAAGATGCGTACCATTTTGTGGGCTACATCCCGATGAATGGCAGATTGTACGAACTGGATGGATTGAAAGAAGGACCAGTAGATCTCGGTAAGTGATTAAATAGTTATATCTTTTGTAACAAAGTCATTTAACAAAATGTTGAAACAGTAGGTTGATTTGAAAGTGGTTTCAGTATCAATCTTCCGATGAAAGAATAAGTTGTCTCAAGTGAACTAGAGAATAATTTTGTATGGGGTTTTCTAGATGTCTAAGTGATTTTTAATTCTTTGTATGTGGTGTTTAGAGTGGTGGATTTCTATTTTGATTAATTGTTATTATTGTCGGTTTTTATTTTCCTTGTGGATTATGTTTTATTGTGTTATTGATGGTAACCTCTTGTCATTTGCTTGTATTTGACACATTACTGTACATTTAAGTAACGTTTATTTATTTCAAGAGTTGTAGTCAAACATTGTGCAGAATATATTTCTAACCATTATAGACTGTGCAAGTCTCGCGCGCATTCGAACTTCCGGGACCATAGTGGTCCCAACCATATGGAGTTTTACGCGGGCGAGATTTTGTTTCGTCAATTATTTTAGTTTAACGTAGGTTATGACCTAGAAAAGTATACATGTTGTTGGGAATGTAATACTAAGTGATAACAAAATATGAAAGTAAAACCAATTCAACAATATAACGAAGAAAACCCAAGAATTAAACATGACCTCAGCTTCCGGTTATTGCAAAAAATTGAGAATTTTGTGCTCGCCTCCGATCATAAAACTTACGTAAACGCTTGTTTTGGATGCGCAATTATAATCGCCAGATGCTGTAATTGCAAAGCAAACCCTTTTCATTGCAGTCTATGGTTGTTGAGGCGTCAGCATCCTCTTTGAACTGCGATACGGGTCCATTTAAGACCCGTTTGACCTTCACGAATCCGCGTAAGGGGTTTCTAAAAAGTTAACATCAAATAGGCATCCTTGTCCCAGAGTTTTAATTTTGTTTCAATAATAATATACACACTATTGTGATTTTTTTTTCAAAAGCTAAAACTTTTCATAAAATTGAAATGATTTATTTTTGTTCAGATTTTGTCATGAGATATATTTTAAAACAAAGATTTAATTTCAGAAATAAAAATGTTCTTCGTTTGACGTGTTTTCTCGTTCGGATACGCGCGAGACTTGCACAGTCTATTGTTTTGTGTGAAGCGCCTTGAGCGCCTTTTTATAAAATCTTTTTATTGGAAGTATAAGTTGTCTCAAGTGATTTATAAAGCATTAAAAATTCAATCAGACTGATTGAATGTATGAAGTTGAGTGAAAACTGAAAAGCTTTAAAGATGTTTTGTTTTACCTCTCTTCTTTATTTCTCTTCAAAGTGTATTTATTATTAAATGGAATTATCTGGTTCTTTTCTTAGGTAAATGCGATCCAGAAGATTGGCTAAAGACAGTCAAACCAGCCATTGAACAAAGAATTAAGAAGTAAGTAATTGAAGTTTGAGAAGTGGTTAAGATGTTAGTGGCTGCTTTTGGGGTTAAATATATTTCTTAAAATGCTGACCTTCCCAAAATCCTCTTCAGGAAGTTGTCTGATTGCAGAAGATTAAGGACTAAAGGCCCAAAACATTGAATACATACATACATACATATAGGCATTTTTATAGTGCCCCACAAAGATCGGAGCGCTTTACAAAAGCTGACAATGCAATGATACAGAATGCTTATCACTGGGCCAGGCATACCAATCTCGTCCAAGTCCAAACATTTTGGTGTTGAGGTACCATACAGTGGAGGAAATTGGAGGATTCGGGAGGGTCTCTAGCCAAAGACACAGAGGGGTAAAGATTTAATTGAGTAGCTCAAAACACATTTCAATATAATTTTCCGTGGTCATCGGGAGTACTTCAACCGTTCATTCTAGCTTTCTCAACTCGCCGGGGAGCCGAAACACAATACAATATCATCCGAGACAGGTGTACAATATCATCTGAGACAGGTGTACATTTGCACATCTAGGTGAAGAGGAGTAGATTATGGTTGAATTTCTTCCTCAAGGACACAAACACTATGACCGGGTACATACCCTTTCTCGGACAACCCTACCACAAGTCTGGCTAGGCAGTTTGGCTAGCATGTGGCCTAATTCCTCCAATCTAATATCCTGTTCTCCTATGTCACTCACTCGCTCATTCACCGGCAAAGACGGCTTTGGCCCATCGCGCTGACCTTGTCGCGCTTGGTCGACCCAGCGGATTGATCCAGGACTTCTTGGGGCGTCTTCCTAGCCTTGACCATCTGGGAGCTTGGGGTTGACCTTTCCAGGGGACGGGAGTCGATAGCAATGTCAAGTGCCTCCTATGTCACTCCACACCAAATCAATTGTCCATACTAGCCCCAGTCCTTCACTTTGGCGATTGGATATGGAAGGAAATTGGGATTGTAAGGGTTCTTCATCAAATGTTACATTTTATTATTTACAGGTACAGTGCTGGGGAGATCCATTTCAATCTGATGGCAATAATCACCGATCGAAGAAGGATATTTCAGAGAAAGTATGACCAGTTAAATGCACAATTGGAGACACTACAATCGGAGGTAAAATTTTCACACTTCCGTTTATTGTTTCATTATGTTCTGTTCGCATCCAAAAAGTTACATATGAGCTCTATGAAGTCTTGTTTTCTTATTCTAGTATTTTCTTCAACATCTGTAACCCTCCGAGAGTCTGACCATTCAGTATCATCCACTGTGGTTTTGAATGATAAATGAACTATGCCAGCCTGCACTATGATATCTTGTGGTGAATGCATTGACAAAGTTCACAGTCCATCTTCCAACTGTCCGACCATTCAGTATCATCAACTGTGGTTTTGAATTATAGATGAACCATGCTAGCCTGCAATCCTATACCTTGTGGTGAATACATCTACACTGTTGAAAGTCTACCCTCCTATTCTCTGACCATTCAATATCATCCACTGGTTGTAAGTGATAGATAAACTATGCCACCCTGCAGCATGATATCATATGGTGAATGCATCTACGCAGTCCACAGTGAATCCTTCTACTGTCTGACCATTCAATATCATCCACTGGTTGTAAGTGATAGATAAACTATGCCACCCTGCAGCATGATATCATATGGTGAATGCATCTACGCAGTCCACAGTGAATCCTTCTACTGTCTGACCATTCAATATCATCCACTGGTTGTAAGTGATAGATAAACTATGCCACCCTGCAGCATGATATCATATGGTGAATGCATCTACGCAGTCCACAGTGAATCCTTCTACTGTCTGACCATTCAATATCATCAACTGGTTTTGAGTGATAGATAAACTATGCCACCCTGCAGCATGATATCATATGGTGAATGCATCTACGCAGTTCACAGTGAATCCTCTTACTGTCTGACCATTCAATATCATCAACTGGTTTTGAGTGATAGATAAACTACGCAAGTATGCAATATGATATCATGTGGTGAAACCATCTACAAAGTGCACACATGTGCACTTTTTGTTTTGTTCACATTTGTGTCACCATACATAACCCGTGTAGATGAATGGTTTCAGATGGTTAGTCAAAACTAAGAGGAGGAAGGTTAAAGGTCATTTCACACTTTTATGTGATATTTTGATGAGATTTAGTCACCCTTCCAAAGACAAGAAGTTTGTGCAGGTTTTTTAATGGATGCATTTTTGTTCTTAAACATTGGTTCATTTACATTTCTGTAGTAAACAAGTGTGTGATGCATTTTTTTAAATTAATTATCAGGGTGAGTTAATGGAGACTGACCAATCAGCTGGGCTGCAGTCAGCCACCAGCATCCAATCAGAGCTGAGTAGATTGACCATGCTGCTGGAGGAGGAGAACCAGAAAATCAACAAATTCAAGGTACATGTATGTCCGCAAATCTGTTGCCCTTAATTTTATTGATCATATCAACTCACCTATATGTTGGCTGGGTGGTTTTTGGCCTGATCTGATGTTCAGACTTCTATCTGAACCCAGACATTGTGTCTGCCTGGTGAAAAAAATAAAAAATAAAATAATTATTTTACAGCGATGACTCCCACCTGATTAAATAAATAAGAAACTAAGATATACAAATTAATACAAAGAACCCTATTATATTTAATAGTTGGTTATTTTATACTTTTTAAGGAACAAGGGAGGGTCATGTTGTAGTTTGGGTAAATTGATTAATCTTTTGGTAAATACAACTTATTCAATAACCATGATTATTTTTAATCTGACAATTTGTTAAAGGTTGAAAACATCAGAAGGAAGCACAACTACCTTCCAATGATTATGGAGTTACTGAAGGTTCTAGCCAGTAAAGGAGAACTACTACCACTTGTACAAAAGGTATGCTGTAACTTTAAAGCTTAAAAGCTCTAGTAGGCGTAGCCTGAACATCTTAGGAAAAACAGCTGTTCAAACCGTAAAAAACCCATGCACCAATGCTAGCTTGGAAGGTATGGTACTTTGTGGCACTCAGTGGTGCCATTGTACAGTAGGGTTTTAACAAAATGATGCATTTATACCACAGGTCATTTTGATTGGTAAGCAGTTCCTTTCTGTTTCATTATTTGTTTTTCTTCACCAGGCTGTGTTCAAATCGTGCCTGCAGGAAGTCTAGTGGTTGTGGCTCTTCTGTAAACATGTGATGTCACAGGTCACATGATAACAATAGATTAAGCGGAATTAATGTTTACAAAGACTCCTTGCAACTGCTGTTCTGTACTGCTGTGCCATTTCTTGTAGCATAATTACTGTGTTAACCACTTACGCTATACCTTGTTATTTCTTGCAGGCAAAGGAGAAGGCAATAGCTCAATCCAAGGAGAAAGACGAAAAGAAAAAAGTAGAGGCAGCAAAGTGAGGGGCATAAACCAACTCTCTTCTTTCAATGGCCGTGTATTCCCAGCCCCCAAATTATAATCCTCTCTGAAGCAGCAAGAACAGGCGCATGTATCAACAAAAATGTCAAAACATTGCATACCTTATATATACTCATGCATTGCTTTGTCTGTTCACCATTTGGAAACACGATACCCTGAGCACTTGGCTTCAACGTGTCTTACGGAGACAGAAGCCAAAGCTGTAGCCAGAAGCCAGAACCATAGCCACAGTAATCCATAAATGATGGAGCTTTATCCCAGACTCCCCCATCAGAGATTGTGTGTATTTGAATGTTGGACGCCAAAGGGCACTGGGTGGTAGCAGACTTGCCAGGTAAATCCAGTGTTCTTGCATGTGTGTACATAAACTAAGAACTATGGGAAATAATCTGGTATTCTGTCGTCACCTAGCTTAGCAAAGTCTCCTCTTGTTCAGGATAAGCCATGGAGCATCATAGGTAAAGCAATGGTGCAGAAATGCCTAATGTTTGTATGTAACTCAATGTCACTTTTGTTTCTATAAGTTTTGACAGCTTTTTTGTAAAGCGCTCTTGGTCAAGTAAATTCAACCCAAAATATTAAACGTTGCCACTTTTTTTCCATTTCAATGTCAAACTGATAAAGGAAATATTGAAATTAATACTTTACTGTTGGTAACAACAGAGTTTTAGAACTGTGAATTATAAATTCAAATACTTACTTTAAATGTATTGTACTTTTGGGGGAAACATCCTGAGTGCCTTTCCACTTTTCATTTGAAAAGAGATACAAACTTTTGAGAAGCTCTACTTAAAGGGTGTGTACAACATTGGAAAGATTGGAAATATATATGTTCACAGATTTGCACATAACTTACATGGTATAAAGATGGTCATGGTGGAAAACTTCCCTTGAAATAGTTTTGCTTGAAATGCTATAGTTTTCAGGAAATGAGTAAAACAATTGGTCTTTATCACTGGTGATAAAATCCGATGTTTGAAACAGTGAAAACATACAATGGGGTTTTTCGAAGACCGATTTAGCTGAAACTTTCACAGGTTTGTTTTTTCATATCATATGTTGGGTCACATCAAGTGTGGATACTGGTCCTTGACAAAAAAAATACCAATGTTGTACACACCCTTTAAAAAAATTGACAAGCCAAGCAATGAAAAAAATAATAAAATCAAACACGGTTTCAGTATTTGGGATGGCTTTTAGATTTGTTTATGTAGTATCAAGGTTTTTGTGCTCGTCCACATTTCATGGGCGTGGCAGCATTTCAGACAGAATGATTTTCAATCATGCATCATAACTTTAGTGTCTGTTGTGAAATATCTAGAGGATGCTGAACCCTTCAGAGACAATTGCGACTGCAAGCAGCTAGCTTATACCAATATGCCCGTAGCGGCCACAAGATTCAACCTACTTCCGCTCAACAAAAGATTATTATAAAGGTCATGTTCTGAATGCTCAATGTTTCCCATGTCAACGTAGTACATGTATATACATTTCTCAAATAAAACAACATTTTTATTTTATTTCGTTTTCCAGGCATTTATACGGGAACAATTGTGTTTAAAAAAAATAGGCATAAGTAATATCTTGGCGTTTGGTGATGATACTACAGCAATGCATGATCTCTGATAAATACTTCACCATGCAGGCTTGCAAACATGAACAATACTGTAATGTGCTTTTCTGTAATGCATTCACAACCCTTCCTCTACCCCTTGTGTTTTACCGAGGCTTTATACCATTGTAAACCCATGCATTAACCCTAACCTACCCCAGCCCTTCGAAATCCAACATCCTGTTTTGATAGCCCCATCAGTCTGCATTGATTTTTGTTCTCCATTAGTACGACATGAGCGTCTAGGAGGCAAAACGAAGTCTTACATTTTGGCTGTTGAGTTGCATTTTAGATTTTGTTATGAGTGAGGAAATACCTCGGAAAACTACTCAAAGTTGTTAGTTAATTTCACTTTGAGGAAAGTTTTGTCAACGAGTTTGATGTGTTGTTTTAAGAGCCAAATCCATTGTTAATAATAGTGTGTATTATCATCTATTTTATAAGTTATTGAGTAAAATTGTGTTTTGCTGAAGCAACCAGCTCTCAATACTTGATCCAAAATTTACGCATGCCAGACCTTTGTGTATGTGAACAATGTGCCTATTTCAAATGTTTAAACGGCCGTAATAAAGGTGTATTTAAGTTTCTCACAAAGTTGATTCAACTTTTTTACTGTTGTCAGTGTTTCTGTAATCTAACCCAACCAGGTTTGCAATAAAAGATAACTGTTCTTTAATTTTGCATTAAAAAGGTGACCTTTTTGAGATAACTGCACTGCACTATTTTAAAATTATATGAACTCGATAATAAATAATAATAATAAATAACTAGAGATTCAGTTTTTGTTAATTACAAAAACAAGGTGTTCGTGGTGAGTGATTGAATGAATTGGTGATAACATTTTACATCTGGGGTGCAATAACACCGATCGATGCGAAATGTATTCCTTCATGTAGGCTTACCTATACAGCACAAGTACATACACACTTGCAATCTGACTTCTAAGAAAATATGCTTGAGAAACATAATTTAAAGTTTGAGTGGCCAGGGCAAGGGCAATACACTTGCAACATGACTTCTAAGAAAATACGCTTGAGAAACATAATAATAGTTTGAGTGGCCAGGGCAAGGTCGCTTGCACATTAATATGCTATAGTGCGTCATTAATTGTCCTTTTTCGACCAGATGAAAAAGGCAAAATGTTGTCATGTCTGTGCAAAAGTTTGAGCAGGCTTAACATTCTACAACCTGATACAAACATTATGCTGAAATAATCAGTAGTTTTAAAGATATGAATAAGATTAGATATTAAGAAATTTTCAACTTCCGGTTTGAACCGGAAGTCAGTTCAAATGTTGTAAAGGTTCTGTGTAGCATTTGTCAAACTCTTAACGACCTATCCGATGATGTGTAGATTGTACAAATCCGAATTATGGTTCATGAGTTATGATTTTTACAAATATTAAACTTTGATTTATTGTAATTCGATACCTGATGACGTCATCATGGCATAATTGGGTTTGTGTCGCCTTGATACTGAGGTTCAACTATCTGATGAGTTTCAATGTTCAATTCAATCTCAATCTTGAGTTATTTCGGAGATAAATCCGAAAACGATTTTATTAAGGAAAAAAACAAAGGCGAACTTCGACCTAGTAGGGTAGCGACCCAGAAGATAAGGTCATACGATTTTGGCGTTTACTTTTCAAATGTTGCCCCAGTCTTGCTCTATCAGATGCCAAACTATGACCATCATAGCTTTCATATTCAGAGAGATACAGCAAAAAGCAAATGGTAATTTTTCAACTTTAAAAACCTTGTAATTCGACACCTGATGACGTCATCATATTGAGGTTCATTTATCTGATGAGTTTCAAGGTTCAATTCAGTTTCAATATTGAGTTATGTTCCAGAGAAGAGTTGCGTGGAAGAAGAAGAAGAAGAAGATGGAGAAGAAAAACAAAAAACAGAACAATATCAAGAGGTGTTCGTGCTCATATTGCACGAACACCTAATAATAATCATCATATAAAAAACAAATATCTGGTTTTGTGTTCAGTACACACCCCAAAGTTCCTTCCTCCATGCCTCAAGGGACTTCCCCCAAATCTGGACCACCACTGTCTCTAAAGTTTGAGAAAAGCATGAAACTTCTTACATAGTTAGTTTTAACCATAAAACTTATTTTCAGATGTGGGGGGGAAGTCAGATTTGACCTCTGAGTACCATGTGAGGTCAAATCTAAAATGGCAGCCAATCCACCTGCATGGTGTTATGTACATGTACAAACACGCTTAATTTTGGAACCAAACAGTGTAGACTAGAAGAACATTTAAGGTGTCATTTCCACCTAAATTGGGGATGCCAATTCATTTGACGATACTTTTGAGATCACCATAACTTAAAGGTGCTGTATACCAGGGGCGGATCCAGGATTTTTTAAACTGGGGGGCACAACGGCGCAACCAGGATTTTGTAATAGAGGGTAAACCAAAAATGGGTGGGGTCCAGGGGCCGGCCTTACGGCCCCTGGTGGGCAAGGGCGTCGATGGGTGGGGGACGGGGGGACATGTCCTCCCCCCCCCCCCCCCCCCCCCCACTTTTTAGACTGGGGGGGACAGCATATCAGATGTCCCCCCCCCCCCCCCCCCCCCCCACTTTTTGATTGACTGTTCATTAGAAATATGCAACAACATTTTCTTGATTTAATATTTCATTACAATTTTTTTTCAAGTAAAAGAATAGCGAACAAACGATGAAATGTTTTCTTCATTTTCATATTTTTTTCTGATGGACCACGCGCAGAATGGTATTTTGGGCCCATTTCCGCTTATATAATACAGACAATAGATGACACGTATCTTCCAAGACAAGAACGCCAAAATCCCGCTTACATACCTTGTTAGCATTCAAGTTATGCGTCGTTTGTGTATGCTATAATGTACGGTACACGATCCCTCCACAAAGGAAGTATGTGTGTGCGCACACGTGCAAATGTGTTTCATTTTGTTACAATCGCACAACGCACAAAATGTAGTAAAATCCATTCAAATAAATAGGAGCAGTTTGGGCCATGACAAGATTTGTTGAAGAAGCAATATTTTGTTTTTTCGAAGAACTACAAGCTGACACACGATAAACGCCGGACTCCCGAAGCATATTAAAAATGTGGGGTGCACGTAATGTAAGATGTATTTTTTCAAGACTTGCTCGACCGTCCCCCCTACTTTTCAGTAGCGATCGACGCCCTTGTAAGGAAGCAAAACTAAGTCTTAAATTTTGGCTGTTGAGTTGCATTTTAGATTTTGTTATGAGTGAGGAAATACCTCGAGAAACTACTCAAAGTTGTTAGTTAATTTCACTTTGAGGAAAGTTTTGTCAACGAGTTTGATGTGTTGTTTTAAGAGCCAAATCCATTGTTATTGAGTAAAATTGTGTTTTGCTGAAGCAACCAGCTCTCGATACTTGATCCAAAATTTACACATGCCAGACCTTTGTGTATGTGAACAATGTGCCTATTTCAAATGTTTAAACGGCCGTAATAAAGGTGTATTAAGTTTCTCACAAGGTTGATTCAACTTTTTACTGTTGTCGGTGTTTCTGTAATCTAACCCAACCAGGTTTGCAATAAAAGATAACTGTTCTTTAATTTTGCATTAAAAAGGGTGGCCTTTTTTCGATAACTGCACTGCACTATTTTAACATTATATTATGAACTCGATCATCATATCAAAAAACATATATCCGGTTTTGTGTTCAGTACACTCCAAATGTCCTTCCTCCATGCCTCAAGGGACTTTCCCCAAATCCCCCAACTCTGGACCACCAGTGTCTCTAAAGTTTGTTTACATTGTTTTGTTCTTTCCTTAGATTCTTTATTATGACACTTGATCCCAGATCCCTGCGAAAACAACTTCTGCAGTGGATAGAGTCGGGGTGTAATGTTTTTTCCCGTCACATTGTATGTTAATACTAATCACGTGGTTAAATAAATTTCGATCGGGGGCGGGGCCAAAGCTTAACAGAACTTTGCAAACTTCAACAGATTCGGTGATTTACCTTGTAGCTGATTGGCTGAGTGGAAATCAGCTGTTAGTTTACGCCCCGCCCCCTCGCAGCAAATTGAAGTTGGCCGGCCATGCATGCACCACCAGAGGCTAGTGTCTAGTGTTTTGTACTTCGTGCATTTGCAGTGCTGCCGACAGAGGAGTAACATGGTAAGTGTTAATCCTTGTATTTATCACTTTTACAAGTGCAAGGAGCATTTGCTGTTGAAAACGTTCACATTTGGGGACTTTTTTTATGACCGAGTTAGTAAAGTAACATTTTGGACAAGTGTGGGGAGGTCTTCTCGTACACTCTTTCCTATGTACGGCGCCTAGACCCAGTAACTGGGGCGCTGTACTTCTTTTTTCGATTTTGTGTGTGACATCTTCGGTCGTACTCGCACGACCGAAGATGTCAAAATTTCAAAAAAAAAGGAGAAACATCAGCGCCCGGGTTACTGTTGGTCTAGGCCCGTGTGACTTTCTAGCGTCACTGATGCCGGACTTCGGTCTGTTTGTTTATGTAGAGCAATGTTTGGTATCGTGGTGGTGGTGGTTTATTTTTTGAGGGGTTTACGGTCTTTTTTTACCGAGCGCATATAAAGGGCATGATTTGTGCACGGCGGGGAGGCATGCCGCACAAATATTTTCATCTCGCCGATCCCCACTCGTTTGGGCAGCGAGAATTGACGGGGAATTACTGAAACACACTGCTAGGCCTAGGGAAACTGGCGTTGTACAAAACTACAAGCATAGAGCAAGGACGGGACCAATTTCAAAGAGCACTGCTGTCGCAGCAAATTTCTCCTTAGCCCACCTTGTTGTGGGCTGTTGTGGCTCTCTTTTAACATGACTATGATAAGACCGATGTTAAAAGAGAGCCATATTAACAGCCCAACAAGGTGGGCTAATTTCTCCTTAGCGCAATTTAGCAGGAAACCAATCACAAACTGTATGTGAAATGATGAAATGGTAGTTTGGCTAGTAGGCCTATAAAAGGCTATAGTAACCTTATTTGTTTTGTTTTTTGGGTGGTTTTTTGAATTTTTTAAAGTTAATATTTTAATATATTTTATTTTATTTATTTACTTATTTATTTATATTTACATATTTTTTAGGGGGGTGGTCAGGTTAGCAGAGTGGTTTCATTCCGCGCCTTCCACCTCTAGGGCCCCCTGTTCGAATCACGCCTGGGGCACTACGTTGATTGGGTTTTCAGTCCCTACCTGACCGCGTGGGTTTTCCCTGGAATAATTCTCTGGAGTTTTCCTCCCAGATCTAAAACTGAAACTTCCTTGCTTGTCTTCTCTCCATTGGGTTCTTGGCTTACAATGATTAAGGTCCCTTTTCTCAAAGTCCTTGGCTTCGTGGCTTTACAAAAAGAATAAATTAAATTAAACAATTTTGTGCATGAAATTGGGCCCAGGGCTTTTGGGGGGCCAAATATACTTAATTAATGGTTCCACAGTTTTAATCACTGTCGTACTTATAAAATCCATTCTATTCAGCATTGATGAGATGTCAAGCAATGTTAAGAAAGTTGTTTTCATTCTTTAAATGCATTTGAAAATATCAATCTTAAAAACTAGGGCCCATAATTTCATAAAGCTGCCAAGCAGAAAACATGGCTTACCAAATTTCTTTGCTAAGCAAACAATTGAGTGAGGCGCCATAAGTTGTAGGATTTAAACTTCATTTTGGTTGGGTTACTGTTTTTTGCGAACAAGATTTGTCTGTGCATAGCAACTTTTTCTGTGCTTTTACAGCCTTTATGAAATTAGGCCCATCTTAACTGTTACAGTCGCCATCCTTCATGGTATTGGATTATGACAAAATACCTGCTTTTAAAAGCAATCATATAGGAAAGTACACTATTTGTGTGCTCGACTAGACCAGTTGCTGATGTTCACGCTGATGTTTTCGTTTAATACATTCTTCAAAGAAAAGAAAATGGTTTTAAGTGGGAAATGAGAATGTAGGCCTACACTAATTATTTTTTTATTGTAGTAGCTAGCAATTCCATGACACCTTGTGAGTAGCTCCCGACCTAAAGTGTTTTTTTATTGCAGTATCGTTTTCTGATTGTTCTTGCCCTTTGCGGCCTCCTTGCCCATGCAACTGTCATTCCAAGTGGCACAAGTTCACAGCTTACGTCTACAACAGATGGATATAAAACCACCAAGACAGTTGCTGGTGATAGCTGGTCATCTTACACAGAAACATTGGTGAGTGTTGCCTCAAAAAAAAACTATTGCAATGCATCATTAGTTTTCCATTGTTCCAATCTTGCCAGATATATGGCCAGAAAAAAAATCCACTTCATTTTTTGTTTAGACATTACTTTTTTGTTTATTTCTGGGTTGTTTTTGTTATTGTTTTGGGGGGACTGGTCTGTTTGCCTGCATTACTACAAGGATGTTTTCCTATACCTAATTCACTATTTCTCCAATATATATGTCGGAACAGGTGGCCCATAAACTGTCATTTCAAAGTTTGCTCCTATTTCTCAGTAAACACACCACTCACATTTGATAAGCAATGACCTCGAGGTCTTCAAGTACTCCCCTGTTGACCACTACATCCTCCTACCTTATTCTAGGAAACGATGTCACTGATCCTATTTCTGTGACATCATTTCTGTTAAATCAAGACTTGTAACCCACCACCAAAAAACCTTTAAAATATCTCCTAAATTCTTCTTCAACATTATTATTATTTTGGATTGTTTGCCTTAGTGGCTCCCTTCGAGACTTGCCTCTCATATAGCTACTATAACTAGATTTAGTTGCACTTGTAGTAACCATCAGTCGACTTAAAGAAATAGAAATAAATTGTTGCCATATACACTTGCTTCTTGTGCATTGTTGTTGCGTTAAAGTATAGACCATGTTACCTTTGTTTACAGAAATAGTGACCGTTTACATTCTAATGCGTTTCCTGACACTTGACAGGGAAGATACTAGCTACACAGGCCATAAATATGGGAAAATGACCAATCACAGCCGCGAAATCTGATCACCATTTGAGCCGTTTGGTGATCTTTGCACTAATGGTGATCAGGTTTCGTGGCTGTGATTGGTCAACTCGTAAGGAGGCGAGGCTTAATGGATTGGTCTATTGTATCTTTATTGGTTTGTTGGCCATTATTAATTAGCATTATGCAGACAATCATTTCTAACCCTACCCTTAAGTCTGTCTTGATATCTCAACTATAATAATAATAAAATGGGCTCATTCCGCATTGAAAGTTGGCAATTGGCCCAACTTGTTTACTGAAGTTAGGACATACCCAAATAGTTCCTTGTTTCATAAGTTATAATCACAAAGTTGTTGAATGCAATATGTTTCCCTAATCCACTCAAAACTAAATATTTCCTTTTGTTTTTCTTTTTTTAATCTGGCGAATGTTTCTTGTTGAGAGTACTCATATATTGATCTTTCTGTTTCAACAAGACAAAACAAAACCTCGCTCAGTTGAGCAGGATTTGAAACGCTTCATGGTTGGAAAAAAAATCTGGCACTAGAACATAGGCCTATGGCTTGCTCATGTTTATCAGTGCTGTTATTGTCTTCAGGAGACACTGTGCCCAGTTAACTGGTAAGAGCAAACCAGAAAACATTGCCTTGTTAGCATCATTTGTCATGAAAAGTAGGATATGACACCAAGAATTGTTAAAGTAAAAACTTATGCCTCTGATTGACAGTGATGCTAGATCCTGTTCACCTTTTATCCAACCTTAATAGCTCCATGGGTTCAGTGAAGGTAGGGAGAAGTCTAGTGAAAATGGTTTGCCAAAAATTTCTTTTAAAGTCATTTGCAAAAGTGTGGTAAGGACTCAAGTTTTGACCCAAGCAGATGTCTTTCTAAAAGCTTTGAGACAGACTATGCTAGTGTACTGTAAGTCTGTGAGGATCTTAGTAAGGATGATTTCCTATCGAATACACTATTTCTCCAATTATTCTAGACCTGTTCATTTGCTTTTTGCCTAAGCAAGTTCCTTTTTCAGTGCTCTCTTTATGTAATTTTCTACTTTTTGTAAGGTAGTCGGCTAAATCACTGAAAATGCTACATATATTTTACTTTATTATGGTAATTTTGAATCCAAAAAGTCAAAGTTTCAAACGGAGGGGCACGGACAGTTATGCTACTGTTTGAGAGCACCTTGAACCACAAGATCATTTAAAGGCAATCTTTGGTTTTTGAAACCATTCAATTGTTTCAATCTTATTTGAAATGTAGATATATGCAATACAACTAACCTGTGAAAATTTCAGTTCAAAAGGTGGTAGCTTTTCAAAAATTTTGCAAACATTCTGGAGCAGTTATGTCCACGCAGGAATATTAATCTTTAATTGGGGAAAAAACAATCTGAGAAACATTTCTATGAATCCTTTTCTCTAAAACCACATTCCTTAGAAGGGAATCGTTTCTCAAAATGTCATACATTATCAACAGCTGCAGTGCTTCTTATTGCTCTATGTTCTTACCGAGTTAGTTTTTATGGTCATTAATTTTTGAGTAACTACCAAAGGTGTACCCTCCCTTTAAGAGGAAAATATCACTGACTCCCTTTTATTTATACACTTATCTGCAGGAGGCTTTGAGTAAGGTGAAAGGATGGTTTGAGAAAACGTATGCTAAAATCCGAGACAAAGTCAGTGGGTTCATATACGGGTAAGTTAAAGCTTGGTTTGAGCTGCATATGGCTTTATGTTTTAATTTTTGCAAACTATAAGTGACTCCAATTTTGTTCGGTGGATAGTCATCAACAACAAAAGTACTTGAATGAAAGATTATTTCAGTCCCCAACCAAGAAGTTGTTCCTGATGACATGAAAGTTTTTAAGACTTGCAGAGTCAACGTGGTTAGACTTAAAGCCAAATTAGAATGAGATCTGATTAATGAGATGGAAGAAACATTATACGTAAAAGAAGTATTACTGATTCCAAATAAAATATAATTTTACCATTAACTACTTTTTTACACTGGTAAAAGAAACGACGACCCCAGCTTGTTTCTAGGCCCTGCCGGGCCGCACAGGAAATCTGTCACATTATGATAATGATATGCAATGACCCCAGAAAACGTCATTTGTAAGAGACCCCCGCGAAGCCTGCGCGTCACCAGGAAGTACATGTGTACACGTTGGCATGGTACTACTGCGGAAAGAGTTTTCATTTCGTTAGTCTTTTCTTGGCTGCTATTCGGAGATTTTTCTTGTCTTTTTCAATGTCGACGCTGTACAATGTCACTTAATTGTGTGGTAGGCGGTTGCACACGCAATTGGGTGAAAAATCCCGACGTATTTTGGTTAATTTACCCCCAAAATGTGTCGACTCGGAGAGCGTGGGTTCGCTTCGTGAACAACACACGTTCAGATTTCACCGTGACCAACGCTTCCAGAATATGCTCGGAACACTTCACCGAAGATTGCACCGACGAAACCGTTCGAATAAAGAGAAGCCTTGGTTTAAAGACGAGATTTAAGTTAAAGGAAGGGTCAGTCCCGACCATAAAGGCACCAACATTGAGTTCAAGTTCAACATCAAGCGGAACTTCCACTGTGCCGTTTCAATCGGTGGGCGATGATGATGGGCAGCATGCAAATGCAAGCACTTCAACAACCCCTGACGTCGACGTTGCACCCTCGGACATGTCGGAGCTGACTGAGCTCGAGACAAGTAAAGATTCTCGCAAGCGATCCGGCGGAGCATTCCGTAAAAGAGAACGAGCAATTAGGGTAGGTGTATATTTTTTGTTTTTTTTTACTAATAAATTTAACATTAAAGGTGAGAGAGGGAACGAAATAAAAGTTTTGAAAATTGTAACCAAAACTGCTCGTACTCAATTGAAATAGAGAGAATATAACATACGAATCGATAACATTTTGAGGGACTACAATTTTTAACTTTAAAAGCAATGGCATGTTTTTTTGGTGCCTTGGAGTGGACACGAGACATAGCCTAACTAAAGGAAGCTTGTCAGTTGTCAGAAACTAAAACTTCACTGATTTTTTTCTTCTTCTGCATCAGATAGTTTAATGGCCCAATTTCAATTATCATTTGAGAGGTAGAAGAACAAGTTGTTTATGTTTTTTTTCCATTCACCAATTTCTATGATACCTACTTGGTAGCCTGCTCGTAAGATTATTATTAGGCCCTAACGTTATATCTAAAGAATCAAATGTGATTGTGTGTGTGTTGTTGTTGTGTTTTTTTTTGTGTTTTTTTTGGGGGGTAGGGGATTGTGACTATTGATTGCGAAATAATTTTTTAATCAAATTTTCCCCCTATTGTGTACAGATACTCCAAGAGATGATAAAAGAGGGTACAGCAGATCCGTCTTCAGAGTCTTGCAGTACTAGTCCAGAACCTGGAGAGATAGTGGATGTAAGTCAATAATATGAATGTACTGCATGGTATGCCAATTCAATGTGGCATAGGCCTATGACATTGTTTTCTTTGATACGATTGTTTATCTGAACTTGATTTTAAAAAAATAGAGTTGAAGGGGCAGTGACTGACAAAGCACTGTTGGCGATTTCCATGAAAACATTTGCATAAAATAACAGCTCATGTTTGCCAACCACAAGGCACTGAACAGGGCACTCAAGGGGATGGGCCAAAGGGGATAAGCCAAAATTAAAATCATTTTACTAACAATAATTTCTATTATTTATTTTGTTAGATCACAGATCCTGAAACTGATGACCCATCAGTTCGACGCATTGGAGTACATAGTTGGTGTTCAATGTGAACTTCTCAAAGGACCCAAGAAGCCTGCTATCACAGTCAAAAGCCAGGAAGAGGAAGTCTCTGCACCAGAAGTTCAGTCTTCCAGTGATGAAGAAGAGAACCCCAGCAGCAATTACAGTGTATCAAGTGCTCCAAGCTCGGACACACATGAAAGGTCAGTTATTAACTTAAGCCCTTTTTCATTAGTTCTTCAATATTAATAAAATTATAATAACCAAAAGATATAATTTAAAAATTACAAACCCAACATCTAACCATTAAAACCTACATCGTGCCCCCGCCCCACACACACAAACCTCACAAATTTGAGTTTTTAACAAACGTTATATAAAAGCGGCATTTAGAATTTGCATAATTAATGGTCCCTCTTAAACTCCATAATTTTGGTGCATAATCCATTCGCTAAGTTGAAGACATCGCACCGTTCTAAAAACAATAAATGTACCCACGCATTAAGAAAGACATTGCATAACTGACAATTTGGCCATGTTATTTCTCTACAGCTCAGATGAAGAACCTGAAGAAGACGTTTCTCCTGTGAAAGAGAAGAAATATTTGATCTTTCATCGCAATCTCCTTCAGCTATTTGAAGAAGAGCAAAAAAAGGAGTGCCGAAGGACAAGCAGAGGAAGAGAGTTCAGGCCAAAGAAAACAAAAAAGAAAGTAAATGCAGAGTTTGCAATGCTAAATTTCACCATGCAAAGTTTCAAGCCCTATTTAACCGGACTATTGTTTTGAAAGAATACAAAAAAAAATTTACCCACCACTAATAATAATTTTAAAAAGAAACAACACCCGAGTATATTATGTGTGAGGATAGATACATGAATAAACACATGTGTAATTTATTCAAACAGTTGTACGTGCAAATAATTACAATGTGAAAAACAGTTTAAAAACATTTGTTTGGTCCAATCGGGCCATGCAACTTAAATCAATAAAAAAATCTCCTTTTTAGTAACAAATGTGTCATTTGGGATTACATTGTAGTTGTATGTACATACACTATTGTATGAACATTTTTGGTGACTCATTATTGGAGACTTATCATTTTTCAAACATTTATTGAACGGACAATACAGTAGGATGCTTGCTTTAATTTGTATTTAAAGTCTCATAAAGATTTTACAGAAGAAAAATACAAAAAGGTATGTTTAGCTCCAACAACTTTACATATCATCTAAATCTGGATATGAAAACCCCTCGTAGTTGTTTTCTGGATCTGGAAATGTTATCCTTGTCTTATGCATGATACACGATGGCAGGGGTACACGGTTATGCCTCCCGAGAAATCCATAGCACCACCGTATCACTTGTCGGTACGACACATGTCTGTATTTCCTGTGTGAAATAAAGAAAATTTTGTGTAAACAAAATATATATTGTACAAAAGTCTTACATTCTTACAGTTTGAGTTGTTTTTTTATTAGCCATAATTGTAAACTGCTGAGTACCAAATTTTACCAATGGATTGTTAAAGGATTTTACTTCAAATGACTGACAGAAGATAAAATGGCTGGGTTTTTTTCTAGTCAAAATGATAAGGCAATCAAATGTACATGAAGTTGGATTCAATCAAAAAAAATTTTTTATGTAACTGGTCATACCATAATTATTTTGGGGACAGTACAAGTTTTATTTAATTTTCTTCGTGAGTACTACATGTAACAATATATTTTAAATCTTACCTGGCCTGGTCACCCTCTATAGCTCTTGCCCCATACTGCTGCTTATAGTGGTAGTATGCTGTCTCCAAAGTTCCTGGGTTCAGGCAGGTCGCCTCATACCATGGATGTTCAGTGAAACAATTGATATCATCAGGGTTTACTCCAGTGTGTTGTATTTTGTCCTGGATTGCGTCCACTTCTTTGCAGCACATGCTGTTGTGTACAAACTCCATGACGACACATCGGCCACAGGAACACCTTCATGAAAGAACAAAAATACATGTATAAAATAAATAGGTTCTTTTTTAAATGCAAAATTGGCCTGCTAAATCCATAACGAGTATAGTATTTCAAATAAAATGCTTTATATTTATGAGATAACTGATATTAATAAGCTCCAACTCTAGCAACACTCAATGCAAGGTTAGAGATTTATAGATTGTTTTAAGCACAGCAGATGTAAGAAGAGTGTACCAATACCACCAGTGACAGTTCTGTGTTGCAAGCTGTTGATTTGCACAAAGCTCACTTATTTATTTCGTTTTAAAATGGAAACACACAAATTTGGCAAACATTTCATTCTTTCCAGTCAGTTTCCATTGTGGTTTATTACAAAAACATTAAAACTGACACCACTCCTTGGCTCGGTCAAAGTGCGTGGGCCCAAGTCGTAATCACAGTCGGTGACAGTGACATGACATCATCACTTCAGCTTTTATCATGATTCCATGCTCTTTTCCATGTTATACTGAAAGTGAAACAAATCGACCCCAGTTCTGAGCTTTGATGTAGCATACATACATTCATACAAAAACTAAAATTACCAGTTAGTATTGTTTAGGCGATCGTTGTTGGCTGGTTGAGGTTCGACATTCTCGCCTTCCATTTCATCGCCGGCGTCATCTTCCTGCTGCACGCGTTGTGGTGGTCTCGCGGCCAGCAGAGGCTCAAACCTGTATGGTTCGGCTCCGCGTACCACTTCCTCCTCGGAACCAGCCTCATCAATATCGTCACTGTCTTCTGTTCCCGAAGAATCGGAAGTACTGATTTCTGAAAACCCAGCAGAATCCACGCTATTTTCCTCCCAAAGATCCTCGTTAGAGCTTCCAGAATCGGACATGTTTATCGCTGTGAGTGTAGTGTGATCATTCGATGGGTAAACAATGCGAGCAGTGCGTGAAAGTTATGCGTAAAACGTGCGTGAGTATAGGTACCAGACCTAGTCAGCATTTTCGTGTCTTAAGAGTGACGTCATCCAATTTTGCACAATCAGTCTCCGTGACCTCTCTTTTACTCTTCCGCGACGAAAAGGCCTCACAAAAGGTTGTCGTTTTTTGTGATTTGGGGGGTTCGCAAAAATCTCAATTAATATTTATTTATTATGTTGGATATATCAGCAATTAAAAACCGAAAAGAAATTGAAATTGAAGTTCTCATTCTAATTTGGCTTTAAGGACTTGCAATCATAAGGTTGTGGGTTTGAATCCAGCCATGCTACATGTAACTGCTGGTTTCACATTGAATAGAGCAAGTACTGTCTTCTAATTGTGCAAATCATAATTAATCAAAGATGTTAAACCAATGTTTGTATGAGAGATATATTGGCTGTTGCCAGCTTTGCATTTGTATCCCCTTGTTGGAGCTTTGCCGAGTTCCCCTGTTGGAAAATGATCTACAAACAAGCAAAGGACAGTAAGTTGTTTATATCATCCTGACTTTGTTTTTGAATTAACAGAGAGGCAGAAGTAGGGCCTACCCCACTCTACGAGGATCTATGCACTGCTGAGGTGCCCTTTGGGTATGAAGCCAGGAGTTATAATGCCTCAGTGTGGGTGTCTGTGGTTACGGTAAATGTGTCATCTGATGATGCAGTCCTGTATGCCACACCTAAACTTGAAGAGTACTTTAATGGGAAAAATGACCGAAGTAAGCATAGTTTTTCTTTCTCAAAGTTGTATAATTCTTCCCCCCCCCCCCCCCCCCCCCCCACTATGGTTGTTTATTCCTTTGTTCTTGACTCTGTGCAAAAACATTGTTATGATTTGTTTCATAGCATGATACTTTAGGCCTACTTTACTTTCATTTCATCACTGAATATGCAAGAATTTGTCAAGATTAAATTTTACATGACGTGTCCAGCCCTTTAAAAAATTTTGCTGGTTTCACACATACTTTTGGAGGGTCCTTAAGTAAACCATGTGTAAACACACTGTCCTGGCATCCAACTAAGATAATCCCGTTAATCCCTTAAATAAACAACCTGCTCTGAACAGGAAACTGACTGGATGATTGCTGGAACTTTTTTTAGAAGCTACATGAAATGGCCATTTGCATGGAAAAACTGTACAGAACATGTATTTAAATTACCTTTTCCTTCTAAGATTTTAAGTACAAGTTGGATAATTCTGTCATTAATGGGTCAATTAAGCTTATTACTTTGATTCTAGATTTTATTCAGTCATGATACATGAATGTACATGTATTTTTTTGGCAAAGATATTGTAGCCTGTATGGAAGCTATAATTGCAGTTTTCTTTTTGGAATAGATTGCTGATACTATAGTTAGAGTACAACCTATAACAAAGAGTGGAAATCAGTTTTGAGTCTGAAAGCTTTTTTGATCTGTGAAATATGTTCACCCAGAATACAGTCATCTTTCAGAAAATTGTGTTAGTGGCCTTCGAATGCTACTCCATTAAGATACATGGTAATCAATAATTTTGATAACATTTTCATGGCTTGTTTTATGCATCTACATGTAGGCCTATGCTCTACCATCCTTTAACCAAATTTAATAAGAGTGTGCGACTGAATAGGGTACTTTCGACAATGAAAACAGTTCAATATGAAAAGAAATTAGAAACAGATGCCAATTTATATTTTCTTATACATTTTTTTATATTTCAAACAGCACATATAAAAATACATACCGTAATCTTCGGAATATAGGCCACGGCTTATACATTGATTTTGGCCCTTTTCAACATTTCGGCGGCTTCTAGTTATAGGCCTATGCCGGGCGGCTTAAACAATGACGCATAAATCTTGTTTTGAAAAAGATCGTTTGTAAAATATTTCTGAAACGAAACAATTTTCTGAACCGAAAAAAAACAAAAAGAACATGGCCTGTCATGTGTGATGTGATGGTTTTGACAAAATCCCAGCTCATCTTTCGAGCTGAGGGGTCGTGAAACTTACGCCCACCGTGCTTGCTTCGAATATGACTTTCGCTGGTGACCGCTTGCTTGTACCGTACATAATGCTGTGAAGAAGCAAGCAGGTGACCAGTGTGGTATCGCCATGATGCAGTCGTTTATTAACGTTGTTAAAACTGTTTCCATAAATGTCACATGAACGTGCGAGTTGATTACGAATCTCCGTTCTAACTAGCGTTAGCCATACAGTTGTTCAGTTGTTCTAGCCATGGTTGTCTTTCTTCATAACGCTGCACAGGCCGCATACTATTTTGCCGAATGACGTAATGCTTCTCACAGCACTGCCATCCCATAGTATTCATCACCTCGATCTCGCGGAAGTGTTTGCATGCTCCTAGTAGTTGCTATACTTTATTGTAAGGGGATGAAGAAACGGCATGTAGCCGTGGGAGCGAAGGTGCAAGGGAAATTCCCTTTGTGAGAAATCCCCGCTTGTTCGGGGAAACGTCACGTGCCCGTGTATAAGAATAAAAATCGAGGCAGCAGCTTCAGAGCGCGCAACGTTCGGGGCCGGTCGATCGGCACAACCACACTTCCTCCTGAAAGACGTTCTGTTTTCATGGAATATGGATATTAAATTCAGTGATTTTATACCTCAGCAGTTTATCAATACAGTCAAGTCTTGTTTGTTTAAAATTGCTCACTTCCTCCCTGCGATAAAACCGTCTTTCCGCGTTCGAAAAAACTTAACGAATGTCGAAATATCTGCGATATTTACCCGATAATATAAATTATCGCCATTCAAAATTTACGAAAAGAAAATAGACCCACTTGACTGCAGACCATTCTAATAAAATGATTTAAATAACGACCGATGGTTTTAACTTCAGTACATTTTTACTTAAATGCAACGCAAGACGCACTTTGTGGCGCCGTACAATGACTGTCGTGCGTGCCGCCCGCTAGTCACTATTTATTCGATCACCACAGAGGACTAGTAAAACAGTGCACATCCGACTAAAAATGCGCCTTGCTGATGTTCGAGGGCTAGTGTAGCGGTTTAAAAGACGAATTATTTTTCACTCTTAGAATTTTAGTACTTCCCGATGTTTTATTTTATAAAATAAGTTGAAAGAATAAATTTGCCTTAAACATACGCTTTGTTTGTCAAGGACAGTCCTATTTTAACCGGCAGTTGCATGACGACAATTTATCTATACACAATATTAATGCGCACGCACGGCGCAGCCGGCGGAAAGAAAATCTACACAAACAATTAACCGTTCTCTGCCACTCCTTGATGGATTTTTACCATTCAAAAAAGAAAACCAAATAACTTTTTACAATTCTAATTATTTTAAATATAATATCACTCAATATCCTAGTGTTCCATTGAAATAAATCCACATGGATTCCTTCAGGCAGGATGGCTTTCACACCTTTGTCAAACACTTATCGGATTAGTGGTGATAACAATCATAATCCCCTGGACTCCCAGCTGATTTTCTCCTTTTAAAACCCTCCAAAAGTATGCGTCCCGACCTGACCTCATACAAGGTTCATACAATTGGTTTGGTCTGGTCGGCTTTTAAAGGGCTGGACACGATAAAAAGAGAAACAAAGACACCTTTTTCTGTGACTTTTGGTGCTGCCTTGCTTAGGGGTTGGGGGCTAACAATTAAAACACTCAACACTGCCTTTGATGTTTATTAAATGGTCTTCCCGTAAAGGAATCTCACCTTGGTATAGACATGTGTAAAGCACCAACACAGAGTCCTTGTAGGGCTATAGCTGTTATGTCTTTGATACATTTGGAAATCAGATTTTTGAGTTACCCCAACACTTTTCCTGACGACTTTAAACCAGTGTTGTATGACTCGAGTCCAGGACTCGGACTCGAGTCCGTCTCGAGTCACAATTTCGGTGACTCGGACTTGACTCGAGTCACGTCTGCAAAAGACTCGGACTCGGACTCGACTATCATGACTCGGACTTGTCCCCGAGGACTCGTGACTCGAGTCACGTATTTTCACAAACAATACCTTTTTTAAATATTAAAAACAATTCCGATGATCTGATCGTCATTCCCGGAGTGCACATGGAGTTAACGTCTAGCACAATAAATAAGTACACTGTCGTATGGTGTTACAATTAGTAATACTCACTAATAGTGTTCGTGATTATTGTGTAAATGGCCATCTACGTACAGCGCGTGTATGTTCGATTCGTATGTTCAATACGCATAATAACACTGGGATGCACGACACCAGTATTATGCTGGTATTCTGTCAACGTTAACACCATAGCCACTGCTTGTGCTTGATGCATATCACCAGGGAAATGCCATATCTGGTACCTGTAAAACACAGCCTGCATATTGCACTGTGATGGCTGTGTGTTGTTTGCACCAGTTTCTACACATGGTCGACACACACACGACGTCAAGCTTGGTCACATCACTAGTAAAAAGTAGTACAACATTTTTTTTATCATGGCATCTGCCGTTCCGCCCCGTATTGTTTCTTTTGGTTATACCAACTTTAACAAAAACTTTAACAGAACTTTGTTTAAAATAAATGTGTTTTATTTTGTCATTTCCAATTCTTATTTTACGACATTTGGTTTGCAATCATAGGGTGCGTTCGATTAGCTTCCCTGGGTCGACCCCGGTCTGCTCATCCGGGTGAGCCCCTAACCATGAGCTAATCGAACGCCAACTTCCCCCAGCAGTCACACCGATGCATCTTGGGACAGCCGACCGGAACTACTTCCATTTTGTGCCGTATGTCCGATACTTTCCGTGGATTCACGAAAACATCGTAAAATAATTATTCTCAAGGTAAAACTGCAACATTAAACAATTTGTACAACTCCACAGTGATACAAAGGTACCCGGCTTCGAATAAAAAATACTTATTGCTCACAAAAACGCTGTTGTAATGGCGAAAATGTGTGTCAAACTTCCTAAAATGTCCCGCTGAATTACAAACAAAATGGTGGCCATTGAGAACGTTTTTCGCCGTGACGTCATGAACCAGGGGCAGCCCCAAGTGACCCGCTCCACAAGCAGGGCACTTGGGGCTGACCCGGGTGAGCCCCGCGAATGACGTCAAAGCTATTCGAACGCACCGGGGGAAGACCTGGGTCGACCCGGGGAAGCTAATCGAACGCACCCAATATTTAAACAAGTGACTCGTGACTCGGACTCGGACCAAGTGACTCGTGACTCGGACTCGGATTCTATAATGAGATAAGAGCGAACGGACGTGTCTGGTGGTGGCTCCCGGCAAATGCACATTTTCTTCACATTCACCGGTTTTCCACTTAATATGAGGCTTTGAATCCTCGGATCTTTTGGCTTCGTTGCAAGTGGTTCTTTTCGGCGTGTTTTCGTGGTTTCTTTGAGCTGATGTTCCTTGATCAAAATGCCGAGAAAGCCAGTTTCGACCGCTACCGGGGATTCCACTGCAATTGATCCTGCTTCCCTGACGGCCGCTATCTCTGAAGCGCTCCAGTCCAGGACCCTTCTGGACATTTTAATCCCTGTACTTACGGAGGCAATCGCTGAATCTATAACCCAGGATATCCACAAGGCCCTGGAATTGGAACTAATCAATCGAGATAAGAAGATAGCCAGTCTTGAGAAAGATGTCCGCCATCTTAGTGAACGGCTTTCTGAACAAGAACAATACTCGCGTCGTAACTGTCTTATTGTTCACGGGATTCCAGAGACGCCCCAACCCGAGAATACTGACCGGAAAATCACTGAAGCAGCTAAACAACATCTTGGTATGGAGCTTCGCCCTGAAGCCATTGATCGAACTCACCGCATTGGGCCACGCCTGGACAAAACGGGTAAACCACGGGCAAGACCAATAGTTGTAAAGTTCGTTGACTATAACTCACGGGCTGCATTCTATCATGTGAGAGCCAAATTCAAAGGTTCTAACATTTACGTCCATGAGAGCCTTACCCAGGAACGTCAGCGCTGGCTCGCCACCGCAAAGCAGCATTCGTTGACCGACAAGGTATGGACCCTAGATGGCCGGATCGAAATACGCCGTAAAAACGGTTCGCGCCTGATTGTGGCATCCAAGGAAGACCTTCAGAAATTGTAATGTTGCTACTAACAAACCTGAATCCATTACCTTTTTGTACATCACTTTTGGAGTCTGTTGCCACCCCATGTACACTTTTCTTGCGTAAATTGTATCGTTTTCTATATTGCTTTGTTTCTTTTCTTTTCTTACACTAAGTTTCTACATGAATAATAATGTCCTTGTCTTGTCTTGTTTTGGTTTTTTTGGTCGTGTTTTGTTCTTGTGTGTATTTCTTGTGCAAATCAAGTTATCATGGGTTTTTATTTTTCTTTTCTGTTTTTGGTTATTCATATTTGTCCGTATAAGGTTAACGGATTATATCGTTCGGTACTTTCGATATGAATGCTGATCTAAGTCATAATGTTGATGAGTCCTTCGTTTATGAGGGGCTTGATCCTGTTATTGACCCCAACAATCACAATCATCAAAAATTTTCATGTGGTTATTTTAATGAATCAAACTTAAACACGACTTTTAATTTTAACAATCATTCTAATTTTTCTTTGCTTCATATGAATATTAGAAGTCTCCCAAAAAACTTTGATCGAATGTTAAATTATTTACATTCTCTCCATTTTGAATTTTCGGTGATAGGTCTCTCGGAAACGTGGCTAAAACATTGTGACGTGCCGTTTAATATTTATTCCATTCCTGGGTACCAGCTTGAGACCATTAACAGAACGAACAAAGTGGGGGGTGGGGTTGCATTCTATATTTCCACTGATCTTCGCTATTCAGTTAGACGTGACTTATCTTGTTCATCCAACTCTCTTGAATCAATTTTTATTGAAGTTGAGAATCCTAATAACAAAAAAATTATTGCTGGAGTTATATACAGACCACCATCAACCTCATTTAATGACTTTATTTTGACCTTACAAGATTTACAAGATCGTATTTCAGTGGAAAATAAGTATTGTCTTATCTCAGGAGATTTTAATATTAATTTGCTTACTGTTGATGACCACAGCCAGACTCAGGAATTCATGGATTCTATGTTTGCCCATTCATATTTACCACTTATTGACAAACCCACAAGAATTACTCCAACCTCGGCAACTCTTATTGATAATATTTTTTGTAATATTCTTCCCTCTCCCAATTCTGGTATTTTGGTTTCTGATATTTCGGATCATTTTCCAGTTTTTACATTTTTTTCTTTTAAGGCAAAAACTCATTCTTATGTTCCTGGTATATATTTTCGTAAAACTACTGATGCAAACCTTCGCAGGCTTAAATCTGCCCTGGATTCCTGTGACTGGTCTGTGGTTTTCAATACTGATAATCCGAATGTTTCCTTCAATAAATTTATGAATATTTTTAATAATTTATATGAGAGAATTATCCCTCTTATTAGGACTAATAATTCCAATAGAAAAACCCAATCTCGGTCTAAATGGATTACGCCAGCTTTGCTGAAATCTATAAATTATAAAAATAGACTTTATCGTAAATATCTGTCTTGTCCTAGTCATATTAATCGTTTAAAGTACACCAGATATAAAAACTCACTCACAACTATACTGCGTTCTGCTAAACAACATTACTTTACTCGGAAATTTAATAAAGAGAAAAACAACATTAAAAATACCTGGAAAATAATTAATTCAGTTTTGAAAAATAGTTCGTCATCTGAAGTCCCAAGTATAAAGATTAATAACCAGTGTACAAATGATCCCCTTTTAATTGCAGAGTATTATAATGACTACTTTGTTAACATTGGTTCTAAACTTGCCAATCAAATCCCTCCGTGTGATTCGAACTACCATGATTACCTGCATAATTCTAATCCCTTTTCTATTTTCTTTGATCCAGTAACCGAACATGAATTATATATTATTGTTTCTAATTTAACTAATAAGCAAAGTTCTGGTCATGATACGATTACTAGTGCTATTATCAAAGCTATGTTTCCTGCCATTTCCAAGCCCCTTGCTTTCATTATGAATTTGTCATTAAGTACAGGTATAGTTCCAGATTCCATGAAAATTGCTAAAGTTGTTCCCGTTTTAAAAAAAGGTGATTCCCAATTAGTTAATAATTATAGACCTATTTCTATTCTGACAACCTTCTCTAAAATTCTTGAACGCATTATATACGTTCGCACGTCTCGGTTCTTAACTAGACATAATATTTTATCTGATACACAGTATGGGTTTAGGGAAAACCATTCAACATGTCATGCTATTTTACAATTGATAAATACTATTATTACTGGTCATGAACAGTCTTCTCATACTTTGGGAATTTTTCTGGACCTCTCCAAGGCATTTGATACAATTGATCATGATATACTTTTGGGTAAACTCTCCTTTTATGGAATTAGAGGGATTGCCTTGGAGTGGTTCAGGAATTATCTCACTAATCGTAAACAATTTGTACTCTTTAAAGATAACCAGTCTTTACCTAAAGAGTTGGTTTGTGGAGTTCCTCAGGGATCCATTTTGGGACCACTTCTTTTTTCTATATATATTAACGACTTTGAGAAATCTTCTAGTACCTTGTCATTTATTTTATTTGCAGATGACTCCAATTTATTTTATTCGCATAACAATTTGGGTACACTGGTTAACGTCATCAATACAGAACTCATTAGTGTTTCTAAATGGATTAAAGCCAACAAATTATCCCTCAACATTGATAAAACTTGTTTTATGTTGTTTAGCAATACAGCCAGTTCAATTCCTACTGATATTTTGTACGATAATTATCCTGTTAATCAAACCAACTGTACTAAATTTCTGGGTCTTTTTATTGATGAAAAATTATCATGGAAATGTCATGTAAATTATCTATGTAAATTAATTTCAAGAAATATTGGTATTATTAACAAATTGAAATATTGTTTTCCCTCTGATATTTTGTATAATATTTATAATGCGTTAATTTTGCCTTATATCTCCTATGGTATTCTGGCCTGGGGCAACACAAGCTCTTGTCTTTCTAATAGAATTTTTGTTTTACAGAAAAGGGCATTGCGTGTTATTGACCGTGCAGAATTTAGAGCTCATTCTAATCCATTGTTTTTTAACCACAATACTCTTAAAATTAATGATATGTATTCACTCCAGCTAGGAATGTTTATGCATCAGCTTGTTGCTCATAAATTACCTAATTCGTTTGAACAAATGTTTGTGACTAATGCAAATATTCATCAATATTATACCAGACAGTTTAATGATCTCCATGTTCCATTTATACATACTGCTCTTGCAAAGAAATTTGTCATTTATCAGGGTACAACGTATTGGAATTCACTAAGTCAAGCTCTAAGAAGTATTAGTAGTCGTTTTTTATTTAAGAAAAAACTTAAGCTTCTGCTTTTGGAAAAATATTGTTCTCAATAATAATTTTAATTAGCTGTGATAGATTCATTGTATGATCCCCTGTCTAGGTTTTTCTTGTACTTGTTTTTGTTATGTCCAGTTTGTGTTGGTCCTTGTTTATTTTTTGTGCAACTTAAGTTTACTTCTGTATTGTTAAATGTAACCTGAGTAATCTTTATTTATTTTTGACATAATTACTTTCTTTCTACACATTAAGGGCCTTTCCACTCGACAAGCTTGCTTTTTGGAGAAGCCCGCCGCTTAATCGTATATGGTTTTTTTTTATACCGTCTGTAAATCTTTTGGTTTTTTTTGATTAAGTGGAAATAAATTGATTGATTGAAGTGTCTTGAGACTCGGACTCGGACTCGACACAGGTGACTCGACTACAACACTGCTTTAAACAAAAATGCTTTCAACGGATAGATTTGTTTTATGAATTGTCGTGGCCGAGCGGTCTAGTGCTCCTAACTCAAGTTCTGGTGGCTAAGTCATGTGTGTTCGAATCCCGGTCATGACGCTTGTTTCCTTAAGCAAGACTTTTAACTGCAATTGCTTCTCTTCACCCAGGGGTAAATGGGTACCTATTAGGGCAGAGATGGTTCTTGTGACTAATTTAGCTCGGTGTGCTACATATTGGAAACACAGGCTGTATCATAACGGAACATAGCGATCATTTGCGTTGCATTTTTTTTCATGTGCCAAAATACGCATAAAACTAACTTTTAAAATACAGAATTTGCGAGAAAATCCATAATATCTCGAGATCGCGAAAAGCAAATTTCATGGATTGTCACTTTTAGTAAGACAAAAATATACTCTTTCAATTCATATAATTAATTTATTGTTTAATAGGGAACAAATTGCCTTTTTGATTTAAAAAAATTGACTTTCTTTCACGCGCCTATGGCAGAAGGTGAAAAAACATAGAAATTGGCCGTGCTCTCACAGCATAACTTCCCATAACTCGCACATAACGCAACGCATTCACCTGGATCGAGCTGCCTCTTCAAGCTGAATAATTTCTTTATCGATTCATGTAAAATGAAAGATGATTGGTTAATTGGAACCAGTTGCCATTGTACAGGACAGAAAATCATATCCAATGAAAAAGACTGTTTCATGCATTTGTTATACGTTAGAGGTCCTATCAGAATACGCGGTGTGCGTGCACGTACTGAGTGCACGCACACAGCGCATCATTATTCGAGCGCTTCTCATGCACTATGTTCCATTATGACGCATTAGCTAGCTGAGATTGTTTAAGGAATTAAATGACTGGCCCAGTGATGATTGAGGTAATGATGTTCGGGGCTCCGTGCGAGCACCACTGCATGACGGACTTGAGCACTAGACAAAAAGTCATCATTATTATTATAATTGTTATTCATTGAAGATTTGACAATCAACCTGTCCACACCACTCCGAATGACACGCCCTCGGCCTGAGACCCCATTTCTTGGAACTGATGCTGCGAATACAGCCACAACCTATTCTCTATATTTACCTCGTGAGTGGCATGAAGACCCTCCCAAGCCTCTTGATGGAGAGGTGAGTATCTATCAGGGATGTGATTTCTCCATTTTTCCCCGGAAATCTTTATTTTTTTACACCCCCCCAAAAAACACCCCCCAAAAAACAAACAACAAACAACAAACAACAAACAAACAAACAAACAAAGAAATGATGATAACTTTATTATTTATTTAAGATTAAATTCATAAAAACATGAAGATAAAACCATTTAGAACGCCCCAGGTTGCAGAGTAGAGCTTTTAAAACCAAAGATAAATGTATAATATTAGTAGGCTTCGCACTTGCAAGCTTTTGCGTTTTGTGCTCACATTTTTGTTTTTTCAACAGCCTATGACATCCCTGATCTATAGAACTTGGGGTTTTTTCGCAGCAGGGGTACTTGTAAATTGTTTGGAATTGAGCCTATATTTGATATAACTAAACAGTTTGCTGTTCACAGTGCTGATTTATTTCTTATTCAGTGCTGTGTAGTTTATAGGTGCTGCTACACTTAAAATTAAAATTTTGAAGCAAAACACTTAACTGCAAAAAATAGGGTGCTAAAATTGACCCCCGAGTGTTGTCTTATTTAGATACCAAAAAAGAATCAAAATTTACATTATAGGGTGTTAAAATAGCACTAAAATAACACTTATTTCTGCCAACACAATTACACAATTACAGTGGTGTTATTTTAACAATCCGATTTATTATTTTATTCTTTTGTTCTTTTGTGGGTATCTATATGACAACACCCTGATGTTAGACTTGGTTCCAAGTCTGTGATCGTGTTTTTTTTTTTTTATCAACCCGATAGCCGAAATAGCGCCCTCTTGTGGATAAACCTCCGTCTTTAACCTAACCAATCTGCGGGGGGAATTTTGCGTGGGTGATGCAGATAAATAACCGCGATCTCAGACTTGAAATCAAGTCTACCCTGATGTCAATTTTAGAATCCCAGTTTTTGCAACAGTGACTTTTTTATTCATAGTTTTCTTTTATGTTTTTTTGTTTCGCAGGTTGTTGTACGTAGAGAGCCAGCCACAAGATACTTTGTAAAGACGTTTTCGAGCCACATTTCCTACCGTAATTTCCAAGAGTTGCTTATGCTGGAGACCCTGTTGAACCAACGCAAGGAGCAGTTTGTTGGTGATCAGTATTTCATTAATGTCTATGATCTGTAAGTGAGAGTTTGGCAAAGGCCAACAGAGTTTAGACATAACAACAAATTCAAGTTTATAAAAGGGCAACTCTGTTAAATACTGATTTAAGAAAACCTCATTTCTGATTTTTACTGTGAGTAATTGTTGTGACTGTGATCAAGTACTGGTCAAGTAATCACTTTCACTGAGAGTTATCAATAATCAATTTTACTGTGATTGAGTAATTATACTGTTCTGTGATCTGAATAATCACTCCTTATTGTGAATGAGTAATTGCTCTTACTGAATCACTGTAACTGGGATTGGAGTAATCACTGTAACTATGATTGAGTACAATCACTGTAACCGGGATTCAAGTAATCACATGACTATGATTGAGTGTAATCAACTGGGATTCAGTATTATACTCATTGTTATTGTGATCACTGTGCTATTCGATCACTGCTACTGTGACTGCAGTAATTATACTGTTACTATGGTCAAGTAATCACTTTCACTGAGAATGATCAATAATCAATATTACTGTGATTGAGTAATTATACTGTTCTGTGATTTGAATAATCACTCTTACTGTGACAAGTAATCACCGACTATGATTGAGTACAATCACTGTAACTGGGATTGGAGTAATCACTGTATACAATCACTGTAACTGGGATTGGAGTAATCACTGTATACAATCACTGTAACTGGGATTGGAGTAATCACTGTAACTATGGTTGAGTGGTGTGATGGATTAGTGATTGATTAATCACTGCACTGTACAATTCGATCACTGTTACTGTGATTAAGTAATTACTGCAGTGTTACTGTGATTGAGTAATTTACCTGTTACTGTGATAAACTTGTTAATAATTAATCACTTATACAGGGGTTGAGGAATCATGCGTCCGAAGTCACTGAATTCTATCGTTAAAAACCCAATTATATGGGCTCCAAATTCTTTCCCTTTTTTCACTTTAAAAAAATCAGGAGCTCCAACCGTCCCGATGAGGTCATGCTTCTGGTAAAGCCTTCTGTTGTCAATCCAACTTGCAAGGTGACGCTCTCTGACCTGAAGCTTGTTGAACAGAAGGAGCCCAAATATGTGGGACTTTGCAAGAATAGTAAGGACTATGAGGCTAGGCTGTACTTCAGGGCCATCTGGGTCTCCACAACGGTCAATTCACTGTCACCTCAACTGGCAGAAATAACGGCTCTGCCTTTGCTGGATAAGTACTTCAACAGATACAACAATTATGGTATATAATTTCTTATTATCCATACAGGTCCAGACATTACTTGTAAAACATCAATTGTTGTTCTCTTACTACACTTTTTGTTTAAATTACATAATATGTAGAAAATACTGCTTAAACTTCTGCCAATTTCTAATCAACATGATGGTCTAAACATGAATAATTCGCCAATACAAACTAAATTACAACAAATACAATGTCAAAACATTATGTACGTTGTACATTTTCGGCAACTTCAAGACCCGGCGAAACTTTGATATGATATAGGATCTGACTCTTTCATGTGAAGCTTAGTATGACTTTATGAGAGAACAAAATGCGTGTACAAATCCTACGGGATTTTGACGGAAGGCAAGAAAAAGAAGAAAAACAAATAAAATTCTTGAGGAAAACGATAGTTGTTCTGACTACTATGTCAGAACAGCTACTAAGTCATACTCAAGTGGCCACATATTAATTCAACTAATCAATAAATGACTTTTGCAGGTGCCTTGATTCCCAAGACCGAGCCTGTCCGTCTTACCATCACCTGGCCGACCTCAATGCTCAACCTTGGAAGCTCTCAAAACTACACCTTCTCCTACTTTGTACCTTTCGATCCAGCCCATCCCATCCCTCAGCCTTTGGACAATGATGTAAGATTATCATAAAGGGATAATACCAAAATTATTTTTGGCCTTTTCTTTTTTAGAGAGTTAACAAGCCAACCATTTCACATCTGTCTGAAATTCCCTGTAAAATGTCTTGCATTTTTACACCTGGTGGTCTCACCTCTAATAAATCTCATTTCTAACTACAGGTGGTTGTTCTCGATGAGCAAGCCTCGACTATCTTTGCTATGAAGTTCGGCAGTTTCAGCTTTGACCCCTACAAAATTGAAAGACTGCAGGAGCTCAGGACTTACTTGGACGTAGAACAGGAGGATTACGTAATCTCAGATTCTGTTGCCTTACAGTTTTACGATTCGTAAGTAGACTTTAAGAGTTGGAATTGCTAACTACTCTCTTTTCTGTGGTTTATTTGTTTGTTTCTATACTTTGCTCAGGGTAGCCCAAACTTGAAACTGGTTTTATTCGGTATGTGTGATACTTGTTTATAATTGTATTGTTGTGCTATTTCGGGATGACTTAATAACTGAATATAGACTGAATAAATATTTTGCAAGTTGAGATGGCCACTGAAATGTTGATTTGTTTCTTTTGCACAATGTCTCTTGTGACAAAGTCCTGCAGATTAATTATTCAATTCACACAAGCCATTAATTTGATTTAAGTTAAACACACCACGACACATCCACACACAAAAACAGTTTATTGATCCCATTAACAAATTCCCGAAGCGTTACTGTTTGAATTTGTTTTTCTTTCTTTCAAGGAAATCATATCTGGGTCTGTATCATCACAATGAGGTGCTTGTGCGCATGGACCCAAGTGTTAAGCAGCCTAAATGTGTCAAAGATTCCATTCCACCATGCTATCACAGAGGTAACGTTTTCCTTTTTTTTCCTGTCCTCTACTGTTTTCAGCAAGAGTCTATAATGGTTGTTTTGTTTGTTTGTTTTTTCCTTTTTTTCTTTCTTTCTTTGACTGGGTAAATTTTAAATAAGTTTTGGTTGAACAAAGGGGCTAAATAGCTCAGTTGGTTGAGCACTGGCACATTAATCCGGAGGTCACAGGTTCAAGTCCCGCTCTAGTCAACTTTTCTTTGTTCAACCCCAAATGACATTAAAAATTTGTGAACAAACATTATGAGTCAAACTAACATTATGAGTAAAACAATCATTGATGGTGAAAGGAACTTGCGTATTGTGCCTCTTTCCCGATGGTGTTTGTTTATATTTTTTCTTTCAAATCACACTTTGGAGCTGCCTTTTTAAAACTTGTGTTGCCCTATAGACTGGTATCAGACTAGTTTGTTTTGATTTGATTGTTGAGTTGTTTGGTTTAAAGGCAGGATATACTGTTGGTAATTGCCAAAGACCAGTATCCTCATTTGGTGTATCCCAACATATACATAAAATAACAATCTGTTTTCATTTTGTTGTTCTTTTGCTTGTTTGTTTGGTTTTTTTGGGTTTTTTTTGTCTTCTTTTTCTTTTTTGAATGTATGTATATATGTGTTTAAAAGATTATTTATTTGTTTCTTTGTTCTAGTTAATTTTTTTTGTTTACTTTTATATATTTAATCTCTATTTTCAAATTTAAGTTATTTTATATTTCAAGATTAAGTTATTTTATATTTTCCCTTTCCTGTAATTGGCGGCTCGTCCGCTGTTGGTTTGGACAATAAATACAAATACAAATACAAATACAAACCTGTGAAAATTTGGGCTAAATTGGTCATCGAAGTTGCAAGAAAATAACGAGAGAAAAAAAAGCATGTTGCATAGAATTGTGTGCTTTCAAATGCCTGAGAAAGACTTCATGGCTGAAGCCTTTCTCAGATTTGAATATTTTAATGAGAAATTACCTTCTTCTCAAAAACTTCATTACTTCATTGGAAGTCGTTTCTCACAATGTTTTATGCTGTCAGTGTCTTATTTGTTTCATCATTTGGGAGAAATAATTGTTGCCCAAATAAAAAAGTTTCCCATATTAAAATATTCTTATAAATTCCATATTGTTTATGTTTTAGGCAAACACTGTCCTAGTTATCGAATTATGGAGACATTCAATGGTAATATTGAGCACCGCCGCTTGGCTGGAAGCCTTTACATCATGAAGAGGACACAAACCTGTATCATGGATGAGGCATACAGTGATGCGTATACGTCACTTCACCGTTACTTCTATAGTAAGAGTGGTCACCCCCTTTCATTGATTTTGGAGGATTGGTATTATTTCAACAAGTTTTCCCCAAAACCGATATCAGAAACTCATTCCAGTAATCCATGAACAAGCTATAAATTGATCAGTTGTAAAATCTCTCTTCATCGCTTTTTTGAAAAAGGCTTTGTACTTGGACGTTCCATTTCAATGTAAATTTTCCTGTTGATAATGTCCAGTTTCATAAGATTTTTTGAAAAATATATATATATTTATTTAATTATTTATTTATTTATTTATTTTATGTTAAATTTGTATTGTATTTTGTATTTATTAATTTTATTTGTGTTATTTATTTTTTATTTTATTTTTATTGTATTTTTTTAAAATTTATTATGTGTAATTGTTTATTTTTTTGTTAAAATTATTATTTTTATATTAATATTAATATTGTTATTTTTTATTATTTTTTTTTTGGGGGGGCGCAAACTGGGGAAATTCTCTTGACCTCATTTGAGGAAAGGCAAGGGGTTGCAAGTGTTCAGAGCAGGGGGCTCCCACCCCCTCTTCACACCCACTGGTTACACCACTGCCTATACTCCTTTTAACCCAAAACAACCATGCACTCAACTTTCTTGCAAATGTAGGACAGAACAGCAAGCAAGAGATGATTACTCGAACCACACCGGTTATCCTGGTCCACAAATCAACAGACAACCCACCCGTAGGGTGCAACTTCTCCTACAATCTGCTGTTTTACCTTCCACCTGACAAACATCTTGATCCCCCAGAACCTATCGAGGTAAAACAGTCAGGGCATGTAGTCTTCACTATCATTATTTTCATAAGGCAGTCATGCAGTTTCTGTGTAGTACCTACATTGTCTGCACCGTTTTCAGGATTCAGTTTCTGTTTAGTTGCAAATATTTATGGTCAGTGTTCACATCGTTACGTCGTGCTGTAATTTAAGGGAAATTGTGTGAATCATTGAGAAAGACACTTAATTCACTTAAAAAGTAAAAATGACATCAGTTTTCTATGTCTTTGTGTACAAAACCTTACACTGCCAGTGTCTCAGCAATGGCGATGTGGCATGAAGCACTTACATGTACAGACTGGTTTATAATAGGCTGTTGGGAGAATGCTTTGGTGTAACTTACTTATTGTAATTTTATTAGGATGGTATTGAACTTTCGAGACATGAATCCAAGGAAGCATATGTCATCACCTTTACAAACTCGACAACCGAGGAAGTGGTTGCTGCCAAGGAGGATGAGCTACGCACACAGCTAGATGAGCGTGGACTCTGTTACAGCACAGATGAATTCTTCATTGCAAGTAAGTAGGTTATGGGTGTCATGGCCGAGTGGTTTAGATCATCGGATTCAAGTTCAAGTTCTTGTGGTTTAGTCATCGGGGTGTGGGTTCAAGTCCTGGTCATGACGCTTGTGTCCTTGAGCAAGACACTTTGCTATAATTGCTTCTCTTCACCCAGAGGTATAAATGGGTACGTTGCGAGGGTAGAGGTTGATATTGTGTTTGAAAAAGCCTTCTGAGCGCCACAGCAGCTCGGGGCTGTATACTCCCCAGGGAGCTGAGAAAGATTAAAGTGTTGGCCCAATGACCAGGGCACTAATGTAAAGCGCTATATAAGAACTAGTTATTATTATTATTATTATTATTATTATTATTATTATTATTATTATTATTATTATTATTATGTGGTGTGTCGTTGGCCAAGCCCTAGACTCAAGCTCTGGTGTTAACTGATCAGCAGAGTACGGGTTCAAGTCCCGGTCGTGGCACTTGTGTTCTTGAGAAAGATATTCTATTATTGCTTTGTCCTTCGGATGGGACATCAAGCTGTAGGTCCTGTGTACCAAGGATTTGTAGTGCAAGTACAAGAACCCAGAACACTTATCATGGAAGAGTACGGGTTAACCCCTGTGTTTCTCGGGGGGGGGGGGGGGTTTACAAAGATTTGACCATGCAGATTAAAAAAATTGTGTATCATCATCATATTTTGTTTTTAAATATGGTAGATTTGCTTAATAGCTGGAGATAATAACACACCTTTCCAGGACTGCATTTTATTTTTTATCCGGAGGATGGGAAAGAAATTGAGTGCTAAATATATATTTGTAAACACCCTTTTTCAGCATACGATGCACCATGGAGAAAATGGACCCGTCGCTCTGAAATTTGGATCCCACAAGCAATGTGCACTGCCACACCAAGGTAGGTAGACTGTTGTAATTCAGGCTCCCCATTGAAAATTAATGGGCTTGATGTCTTAAGGCTGTATCTCTATGGTACAAAGAACCCATACCCTCCTCTTTCCCCCCACCCAATTGAGATTGATAAAGTGCACAAATGAATGATGAGCCTCTATCAAAAGCTCCCCCAAATTATGTCTCTTCCTCGCCTCCCCCCCCAATAAAAACATTTTTTTTTTTTAAGAGAGTAACTAAACAAGTAAATAAACTTCAAAGGATTACATTGCCTAGTTACACCTCTGATTATTAACTGTTGGCAAGTATTATTGATATAGGGCCCCCAAACCATTGGGATTGTTAAGGGAAAAATTCATGTGGAAAAAATATCGCCCTTTCCAGATGTGGAATTGCCATTGACTTTGGATGGATGTCACTGTTCGATCTCATTAACGTGGTTTGTCTTTTATCAACAGTGTGTAAAGCCTTGGTCACAACTTGGTTGTCAGTCCGCCCTAAACAGGAGACGAATTACTGACGAGAATGAACAGAAACAGTTGAACAAATAAAAATAAAAATAAACTGTTTACCTTCAATGGACACTTTTTTCGAATTCCTGTGAAACATGACTTTCAACCAAAGCTGTTTTTACTGAAGATGTGAATTCTGTTAGGTAATGAGTAATTCTGCTTAGCCAGATTTTCATCTGCTTAGCAAGTTTTTGTACCCATAATAGCTCTGTGAAATAATGCTGTTTTTATAAGTTGATAAAAAAAATAAAGTACCCAGTTTTGATACTTATTCATAAAGTAGATACACGGTTTTAATTTGTTTATATGTTTATTAAATACACATGCCTACCCAGCTGTTTTATCAAGTCATTAATATTGTTAATTGCTTTCAGAATAAGATAAAATATTGCATCGATTTTAAAAACTGAAACATTTCAGAATTCACAATTTAGAACTCACTATTGCTATATTGTGCTTGGAAATGCTGATATTATAACCCACAGGATATGCTAAATAAATCCAACATTTAAGCAATGATGACTTTCACTTACCAGGGCCCAATTTCATGGCATTGCATTTACCAGAATTCTGCACTTGCAACCTCTCCTAGAACCAGAGGCTTTGCAGGTGCCATAAGCGAAGAATTATGTGGTAAGCATGAAATTGGCCCCATCACCTTTGAATTGGCCAACATGACAGCTATAGCGTACAAAACGGCCCAATGTCATAGAGCTGCCTAAGCAGAACAATTTTTTTGCTGAGCAGAAATGAGCAGGATACCAGTCACAACTTGTACATGTGGCATATGGTTGTTTGCCTGGTAACGTTGTTCTGGTAAGCATACTTTTGTTGTGCGTGGGTACCTTTTGTGCTTAAGCAGCTGTATGAAATTCGGCTCAGGGAGAAAAGTTATTGTGATTGAGATTTTCCGAGTTTGCTTAAAATTGAATTAGTAACATGTAGACTCGTTCAACATTTACCAGTGTTGTAATGCTTTGATTATTTGAAAGTTGACTACTTGGATGTTTTAATAGAAAGGAACTTTTGTTGAGTCAGAGATAGATAAAACTTTGAGAAGCCTTTGAAAGATCAAACTACTTTGCTTCAACAAGTTAAACAGAGTCAGAACTTTGTACCTTTCTTTGTGTCTATAAAAACCATTTCAAAATCTTAGTATTTTTTAAAGCCAAGTTTAGGGGGCCTTTTTGTTGTCCTTAGTTGTGTCAAATTTGATTCCTATTTCTGACAACTATCTTCTTCTAAAGAAATCTAGGGTTATCATAAATTAAGTTTATTGATAAAGTGTAAACAAGGCCCGTAACTAGAAGGCGGGGGCTTTCGCTCACCCCCCCCCCCCCCCCCCCCGAGAAAATAAAATAAATATTAGTCCACCAAAATCAAAAAGAAGAAAAAGTCCACCCATTATTTAAAAGAAGGGTGCGCACAAAAAATTGACCAAATGGCTTAAAATGGGCCTTCATGTTCAAAAATGGTGTCACTATCTGAAGGCCAAGAGAGAATGACCTTCGCTGTATCTTTTCTGTAGTAGTGCCTTGAGTAATATTTTTTCAAAAGTGCGCATTATAAGTTTGTCTTAGTATTATTAATAAAATACTTCAAGCATTTTAAATGTATTGTGTGTCTTTTTCCTTCTATTTTACTCATGCTCAGAAATGCCCCAGCGTCGCACACCTTTTCAAACCCCTTTTCATGAATTGGATTTTTGCGTTTTACTTTTAGACGGTTAACGGAGCAAACTTTAAAATTCATCCGCGCTATGCTAATTGCTAACTGAGCTATACTCGATAGTCGATACAGAAACACTTGCCTTCTAGTCTGAAACACGGCTACAGTTAAAACTAACTGTATTTGTACATTTACTTGTTACTTTTCCCACACTTTTACGTGTGATGGGGTATGAGGTTTTGTATTCAAAGGGCTATGTCACCTCCCACTTTCAGGCACTAGTCGGAAACAGTGTATATGTGCGCGAGACATTTTTGATATTTTTTCGCAGACGATAATTGTTTCACAGCGCCCCCATCCGTCGGCAGATACGAAGTTGTAATGGTACCCGGCGGTCAGAACGCAAAACATTCAGACTCTGAGAGGACAGCCAGTGAGAGATATACATTTTTTTTAAATTACAGGCGCTCAAAAATGATCATGTTAAAGCTAGACTCGACTTCAAAGTAGCAAGAACACATTTTCAGGCAACAAGAAGCTGTACAGAAGAACGTCAAATAAGTTATTGTTTTGTTTAACGTTTATACAACAAGTTTTTAAAGTCTTTGAGGATGTTCATTATGGGTGCGTTCGATTAGCTTCCCCGGGTCGACCCCGGTCTGCTCATCCGGGTGAGCTCCTAACCATGCGCTAATCGAACGCCAACTTCCCCCAGCATTCACACCGATGCATCTTGGGACAGCCGACCGGAACTACTTCCATTTTGTGCCGTATGTCCGATACTTTCCGTGGATTCACGAAAACATCGTAAAATAATTATTTTCAAGGTAAACTGCAACGTTAAACAATTTGTACAACCCCACAGTGATACAAAGGTACCCGGCTTCGAATAAAAAATACTTATTGCTCACAAAAACGCTGTTGTAATGGCGAAAATGTGTGTCAAACTTCCTAAAATGTCACGTTGAATTACAAACAAAATGGTGGCCATTGAGAAAGTTTTTCGCCGTGACGTCATGAACTAGGGGCAGCCCCAAGTAACCCACTCCACAAGCAGGGCACTTGGGTCTCACCACCCGGGTGAGCCACAGCAATGACGTCAGAGCTATTCGAACGCACTGGGGTCAGACCTGGGTCGACCCGGGGGAAATCGAACGCACCCATATAAAGTAAGGTAATTTGTTTAATTAATCTATAGATAGGTTGCAATATGACGTAAATCGGCCATCTTTACGGGCAATTTGGAACACACAATCATGCGTTACGCGTGAGAACGGCGTGCAGCACGCGCACATTTCACAAAACTCATTGCATGATTGGTTAGTGAACGACGCGGCTGCGTTAATAATTTGAGCGCCTGCAAGCCAAAATGCGATTTGCCCGTAAAGATGGCGTCTACTGGGAACTATCTATAGTGTGACCACACAAAAAAACATTTTGATGGTTTTTGTTAAAGGGAAGGTATACGTTTGGTAATCACTCTTTAAATGAATGGCAATAAAAACCTATTGGTAGGAGCCTACAGCAGCTTTTGGTAGTATAAAGGATTTTGAGAAACATTTCACTTCGAAGTTTTGCGGTTATGTAAAAATATAACAGTTTTTACTGCCCCCAAAATTGAATCTGGGAAACGTTTCTGTCAGAAACGCTTCTCAGATTGTGTCTTCCTCTTAGGGATTATTCTTCCTGCATCGGGACATATTCGCTCCGAATTTTCGGCGATATTTCAAAAACGCGACCACCTTTTGAAATGAAAATTTCACAGGTTAGTTTTATTGTATATACATCAACATTTATATATAGGATTAAAACAACCGAACGCTTCCAAAAACCAAAGGTATACTTTGCCTTTAAATGCATAATACCATAGAGCAATGATCAGAAAGACTTTTTTTAACAAGGAAAAGTAAAGAAAACAATTTAGGACTGGAACGCACTCACAATTTTCAAAAGGCTTAAAATGTTGTCAGTAAAGCTTCTCCCTCCTTCGACTGACAAGTATTAAAAGATAAGCTTTTACAAACTTTTCAGGCGTCATGGGGTTGGGCTTTTGAAAAAGTATTCTATGTTTGTTTGTTTTGAGGGGTTGTTTTTCGTTTTGAAACAGCAACATATTTCAAAAAACGTCCGGAGAAAGAATTATAATATTATTTTCAGTTGAAAATCGGGCGATACAACTTTAAAGCAAGTTTCCAGGTTGATTAAATTCACACACATTATTTTTAAGTACATAACTAAAATCACATGTCTCAATGTTGTGAAACGACTCTTGATCCCAGATGATCCCAGACCTCTTCGAAAAGAAAAAAATAATCCCTGCGATAGAGTGCAGGTTGAATGTTTCACAGTAATCTAGTGCACATTGTATGCTAATATTTATCACACGGTGCACGGGTCGTCAAAGCCGTGTAAAACAGATTGCTACCGCTAATATATCAATGTCTGACAGCTTTTTATGTGATTAATTTATACACTGACGCCTGATTGGCCGAGTGGAAATCGGTGGTCTGTTTTATCCCCGCCCCTTACAGCCAAACGAATAAAAGCAAATGACACGCGCACGGGTAGCGTTTCCCGACCACAGAATGACAGCATGGTAAGTAGGCCTAAGTGTTGTAATTATGTATAATAATACTTTATAATTAGCAAGGCCTGATTTGCACCAAAAGAAAACATTTTCTGTAAAGATTTTTTTCTCTGAACGAAGTTTGATAATGAGTGTAAACTAAAAGTAAACGAGAAAACATGCAAAACCATTCGAATATGCTACTGACAAAGAACAAACAATTTTTTTAATTATTATTAACATGCAAGGATGATGGACGTATAATGTAGGGATCGGGACAATATTATTAAGTTTTATTTTTTAAATTAACTTTCACTTATAGGCTACTCGGCGGATTGTTTACGTGCAATACTTTACCTTAATCGAAAGCTGATAACTTTCTCTGATCTAAGTTAAATCTAAATGTTTATGTTTAATCGGCCAATAATCAGACCTATCTTATAGCGTAATAATTGCGAGAAAGAGCAATTATGTCATATTTGAATAACAACCCGGCTGAGAACCAAAATTACTATTGTACGGGACCGTTCTAAACTGCCAAGTGCCCCAGAAGTCATAGCTGACCCATGTCTAGAAGCAGCAAGTTGAAAAGCAAAAAAAAAATTTGAGATACACTTTAAACGTGTATCGAAACACGATTTACCTGTCTCCTGGAATTGCGCAAGTAATGCACAGTTTAATAGGGCCTGAGGTATTACTATTTTTATTTTACGCACTCGTTCAACAATGGTGCACCGAGAAAGGGACTTCGAACTTAGCCGTAGCCGTCCCAAGCCTAAGCCGCGGTTTCGTAGTGACCATGGGGCAACTCTGGTCAGTGATGATAGTGCCCAGTGTATTCTTCTGTAATCTTGTGATTATGTGAAGTTTAGAGTGACCGCGTAAAACTGAATTTGGATCGCTTCAAAATACACACATTTTTTTGGCACGCACGTGCTAAGCTAAATTTTGTAAAGAACTTGCGCGTAAAGCGTTCACGCTCACTTAGGAGCCAATCAGCGTTGATTGTCAGTAGAGCTTCCCTTGTCCGACATAAGCGACTACGGCTGCGACGACAATGTTGGCTGAGAATAGAGAATTCTCGGTACCGACTGGACGTAGCCACTTCCGACGAGAGGGATCGATACGATGCCCATAGCGAGACGAGAGTACCGGTACGATGCGTTCGGAAAAAGGACGTAAGTACCGGAGCAAGGCCGGCGTATAAAGCAATCATAATGTGCAAAATAGTGGTCCAAGACACTGAGTGACAGTTTGATCGGTTTACTGCCATTCGTTAGTCACCAAATTCTGCTTTGGGGAAACAAAATGTAACGGTTATGCCACTTTTTTGTGTCAGGTGCCATTGTGATCGGTGGCGATACTACAAAATGTATAGGAACAGATTCACGGTATTCAGATGGGGGGATGCAAACTTTGAGGGCCACTTTGCAAGTTGACAATTTTCACTCTGTAATTCCAAAGAATAAAAGCCTAGGTGACCTAATGATAATCTATGAAAGAGTTTTTATGCTGAGAGGCAATGAAAGGAATCCGTATAATATAGGAACCTCCAGCATTTTGAAGTAGGCCTATAGCAGCGAATACAGGACTTGAGTCACCAAATTCCTCCCATGGAAAGTGCGAGCGCAAATTAGCCCTTGATTGTATATAGATGCTCTGTAGTGCAATCTGACGCGATTCCATGGCTACTTTCTCAGTCGATTCATGAGCAAGAGTATAAACATAGTTCTGCGCGTTATTGGTTTATGTATCGCGGTTATTAAAAAATCTTGTCGTGCTCCATCTCAAAAGAAAAGTCTTATTCGAATGTTTCCTACATGACATGATTTGTTAGGGGGTGTATTAACATATTTTAATGAAGGCCACTTCATTCACTTTTAACTTCAGGGAATATGTGGGCCCAAGCAAAGTCACAGATGCAACATATGAAATGTACATTAGTTTGAATTTAAAAAAACACGTTATTAGAGGCTAGCTGTAGTCAAGGCCAACCGGAGATGGTAAAGGGGCGGACATTTGTTTAAAGGGAAATCTCACACAGTGTAACCATGGAGGATAGAACTTGAACCATGCTTGAACCGTGGGGTCGGCCCAGTGAGGGTTTGGTTGGGACCCACAGAAGGACCCCCGGCAAAGTTTAGCCAGTTACGTAATTCATTTGTGCATTTGTTGTCCTATCTGATTATTTATTTTGAGGCAAAGTTTATTAGTCTTTGGAGCCCCATGAAAAATCATTTTTCTTGATTGACAACCTTGGACAAGGATTATAAAAATGTAAGCTTTGTGTAAATTCTGATTTGTAGGCCTTTTGTTATCTAATCTAAATTGGTATCGTAGTTTAAAATATTCAAAACTTAATCCGATTACCCTTAATTTTTATTTTGTTTTATAAAATTGCAGTATCGTTTCCTGATCGTTCTTGCTCTTTGCGGCCATCTGGCCAATGCAACTGCCTGGTCACGTGACACTAGTCCGCAGGACCTTGTCGACAATCCGTTTGATCGGACGTCTACCGATACAGACAGATATGGAACGGCAGATAAGACATGGGCAGATAACGGCGGCTGGCCAACTTACGAACAAACTTTGGTGAGTAGAATTTGTCCGACTTCATATGCCTGACCCCAAACTATCCTGGGCTAAAATGCTGTATCTGACCGCCTCTTTATCTCCCTTAACTTAGGTCAAATTATATCCTTACCTGTCCAGAAGGGTTGCCAGGTCACAGGCACTTTGAACTAGAGTACAAGTGTCAACAACAAAAATAGCAATTTTTCGGGTCTTCTGTGGTTTTTGACAATGCTGCTTGATATCGTTTTTTGCATCTCCTAGTATCAGTATTCCATTTATCATTCCATGCCAGATCTATATACCTGTTAAGCACAAAAACTAGCTAGGCACAAAACATTCCTGCTTGTACTGGAACAATGTACCAAAATGCCATTCTGCATGTATCATTCTGTGACTGGTTTCCAGCACAATAAATTATTTTCAAAGCAAAATGTTTCAGTTTTTTCAGCTCTTTGAAATTGGGGCCAGGTATGAAGTCAATGTCCTATACTATGTATGAAGACCAGGGCTCGATTTCACAAAGAGTTAAGATTGATCGTAACTGCAAATCCATCGCAGTTGCTTGGCAAATAGTGATGTCACAATACAAATCACTGTGGTAATACTGATAACTCATCTTAAAGTGAATCTTAGTGCTTTGTGAAATCGACCCCTGGGCCTAATCTCAGAAAGCTGTTAAGCAGAAAACACTGCTTAGCCAATTTCTTTGCTAATCAAAAAAATGAGTTGGAAATGAGTGGCATCAATCAATGTAAACTTTATTGAATTTTGGCTGGTAAGCAGTTTCAGCTTAGAGAGATGTGTTTGTGGTTAGCAAGTTTTGTGCTTAAAGGCTTTATGGCTCTGCTTACCGTGAATTCTGTGCTTACAAAGGCTCCATAAACGTAGAATTATGTGGTAAGTAGAACCAGGAAATTGGGCCCAGGGCTGTTGTTCAATCGCTTGATAAGGGGACTGGCCACTACAGTTTGTCTGCACTGCCTTTTCTTTGAGTGTTAAACAAAAACTTCTTATTAATACATAGCTAACAATTAACTCGGATCGTTATCACAACTATTTGAAAATAGGGCCATCAAAGGGGAAAGTAAACGTTCCCTCTCAAAAGACGCCAAGAAAAGGAAAAAAACAACCTACCAAACAAACAAACAAAAAATAAAATTGGATTTTGGCCCAGAAACGGGTCGGGTCGGGGTTCACCTGGGGATGAGTAAACACCTGGGGAAAAGTTTAAAAATTTGTTTTTAATTTTGGTTCTGGTGTAACAAACATCTTACATTACCTGCCCTATCCTCCTCATACCAGTGCACCACCTGGCACATAAGTCCTCCATGCTATTTTTCAATTTCCTCTATTCTTTGCACAGCCCCTTGCCTTCAATTCCTTCTCAACAAATCTTCACTAAGTTGTTTTCGGCGTTCCAACTTTTCTCTGGCCCTCTGGTTGCCATATCAAGGCAGTCATGCAATGGTGAATGTTCTCTTTCCTCAAGCCAGTTCCATCTTCTTCTTTTGACCTTCGCATTACTTATTGTGTTTTCTCACCATCCTCCAGTACTGCACATAAAAAGCTATCTGTGTACACAACTTTCACCGCGTTAATGAGTTTCCCAGGTATACCACATTTTCTCGGGATTTCCCAAAGGCTGTCTCTGTGTATCAAATCAAATGCTTTAGAATTTAAGTCTACAAAATTCATGTAAAGTGATCATTGCTACTCTACAGATTGCACAATATTTTTGCTCCGAACAAAAATCTGCTCGGTTTTGCTTTTGCCTTCCCTGAAACCTGCCTGTTAGGTTCTGAGTTTACCACCTATGCCCTTCTGAAGTTTGTTGATCAAAAACATAAAGACTTCATAATTCACCAATCCTGTAACTAAGCCAATGTTTTATTCAATACAACCATGTACAGGAGACACTGAGTGATCCAAAAGGATGGTTGGACAGAACTTATACCAACATAAAAGACAAAGTCACTGAGTTCATCAATGGGTAAGTAAAAAGCTTAGTTTGACCCACCAAAGGTGGATTGTCATATGGTTTCAATAATTAGTAACAATTATAGTTTGTCAAAACTTAAAGGTAGTGTCATGTATTGGTTTTTGTCAACATAATGATGATTTATAGGACAAATTGTCAATAAAGTTACAACATTACAACGTAATGATGGCGGTCAGTCAGCATGCTCCTTGTTGGGCTCTGACATTATGTACAATTTTTGCTGTTTATAACTTCACATGCTGTATGAATTTCATACCAACCGATGGGGTTTTGACCACTGATTCTTTTGATGTAAGTTATGAAGATACTCCACATTTTGGGCATGATTTCTGGCCAGTTTTCTTCATGGATTTTCAACATTCTCAGCCTGAATCTTGCACTGTATCTAGTCAGTGCTGCATTGTGCACGGAACGCTTGACCGACTCCATTATAGGCATCCTGGCAGTTGGCATCCTGCTTTCACCCTCCATTGTTCTGAACAAGCTTGGATCTTCACAATGCACCCATCATGGTGGAACTGTGTACATGTAGGCCTACATGTATACTGTCCACACTCATCTCTTCATCTTCAAGTTTCTATAGTCAACTTCTATAGCCACTTTAGACGTCTTCATCGAAGGTTTGGTAATTGTCATATCAGCTATTATTCTAACAGTACTTCTACCTTTCAACTTGAACTCAGTGGTGATGTTCATTCCAATCCCGGCCCTGCTGATGCTGTTTCTACTACTACCAGACACATAAATCCAGCACAGATCAACAATGTATCAAGATCTTCAAGTGTTAACTGTATTATGTTCAATGCCAGAAGTATCGTCAATAAAATTGTATCGCTTCAGACTGAACTGTTGGTGAACAAGTACGACATCGCTTTCATCACAGAATCTTGGCTGGACTCTACAATAAATGACGGTGAACTTAATTTGAATGCCAACTACTGCATCTTTAGAAAGGATCGTAATCGACATGGTGGTGGGGTATTTATTGCTGTATCTAATCACTTAAAACCTGTACGTATACATAAATTTGAACATTTGGATTTGGAATTAATTTGGGTTGAAATTCATTGTAATCATGGTATCATTCTGTTAGGATGTCTATACAGACCACCTAGTGTTGGCGCTAAATTCTTTGAAGATTATCAAATGGTATTAGATTCAATTTTGCCATTTTCGCATAATTACTTGGCCATTGCCATACTGGGCGATTTTAATATTGACATTATGTCATCTGTTTCAAATCCATTAAATGTGCAACGTTTATTCTCTGCTTCAGATATCCTTAATCTTCAACAACTGGTAGATTTTGTAACACGTCCTAATAACTTATCTGTGAATGATGGCTCTGTAATTGATCTTGTTTTCACAAACAGGCCCGATTTGTTTACAGACATACATGTTCAACCAGGTTTAGCATCAAGTGATCATAATGGTATCTCATGTAACATTCTTACTAGCTTTAATGTTAAAACTGTTACCCGGTATATTTATCAATACAATCGGGCTGATCTCAACATTCTCTGTGATACCCTGCACAGCACTCCATGGAACATATGCTTTTCTCCAGAGTTCGACATTAATGATGTTTGGGAAAATTTTAAAGATTTACTCTTTGCAGTAGTCAAAGATGTGGTTCCTATAGCAAGACAGAATGGTAAAAAGCGTAACCCTTGGATCACCAATGAAATTGTTACCCTCAGTAGAAAGAAACATCGTGCTTACAAAGCAGCTAGAAGAAATCCTACAAACATCTATCTGCTGAATAAATACAAATCACTTCGTAATAAGGTTAAATACCTCTCTGCTCAATCTTATGCAAACTTCATTAAGGAGCTGTCCCAGAACAGTTCATCCTCTCCAAAACGTTTCTGGTCATTTGTTAACAGTCAGCGTGGTAAAAGTAACCCTAATAGTTTCCGTATAGCTAATGGATCTATAATCACTGATCATCTGGACATTGCAAATAATTTTAACTCAATTTTTCAAAGTAACTTCACAACTGATAATAACCCTATCTCTTCTGAATGTACTAATACTTGTAGTCATCACTCCTTGCAATTTAGACTATGTGATATTGTAGTGACTGTCGATGAAGTTAAGAAATTATTGAAGAATCTAAATATGTACAAATCAGCTGGGCCAGACGATGTTTCTCCTATGCTCCTTAACTTAGCCAGTGATAGTCTAGCCGAACCACTTACTAAATTATTTAATTTCTCTCTTTCATCCGGAACTGTGCCTACAGAATGGAAACTTGCTAATGTTGTACCTCTTCATAAATCCGGTGACTCTCATGATATGTCTAATTACAGACCAATATCACTTTGTTCAACTGTTGGTAAAATTCTTGAAAAGCTTGTTAGTAAACACCTTGTAAATCATATGTATAGGGGTGGCATAATTACTGATGTTCAACACGGTTTCATACCAAAACGTTCTTGTATCACACAATTAACAACTTTATACCATGAATGGGCAGAAACCATTGATGTTCCTAAACCTCCCCGCATTGATGTCATCTCCAAGTCATTATATATTACTGGATAAACTGCATAAATACGGCATTTGTGGATCTGTTTTAAACTGGTTTCAGTCATATTTAAGTAACCGATCACAAAGGGTTATCTTCCAAGGTTCTCAGTCTAACTGGGCTCCAGTTCACTCTGGAGTGCCACAAGGTTCAGTTCTCGGACCTTTGTTGTTTAATATATTTGCTTTTGACCTTCCTTTCTGTGTCCAGTCTAATCTGAGACAATATGCAGATGATACAGTCTTGTACAGGGCTATTAGACAAGAGACGGACTCAGTTATACTCCATAATGATCTTAATTGCATAATTACATGGTGTAATCTTAATCATATGTCTCTTAATGTAAAGAAATGTAAACTTATGACAGTAACACGGTCTAGGCATCCACCTCAACCTATTTACAAAATTGGGTCTGACACTCTGGAAATTGTTGATAAGTATAAATACCTTGGTGTCATTATTTCACGTGATCTTGACTGGAAACCACACATTAATAGTATTGTACGCAAAGCATCCAAATTATCTGGTTTTATTAGAAGGGTTCTTAAGAGTAAAGATCCTGACATACTTGTTAAATTATATTGTTCTATTTGTCGGCCAATTCTTGAATATGCTGCTCCTGTTTGGTGCCCCTGCCTTCGCACCCACCAAGAAACTTTAGAAAGAGTACAAAGGCGTTTCACTCGGTCTTGCCTTGGCCTTCCAAGAAGAATCACTGCTAACCTTTATAATGAAATAAGTTACCCGTCTAGATGCATTCAACTGGGATTACCGTTTTTACTTAATAGAATTTGTTTTCTCTCTATTTCTTTTGTAATTAAGTGCTTGTATAATTGTTTTGATATTGACATTCATAGTTATATTAAAGTCAACATTAGGCATGTCGAAACTGTTAAATTTTATCACCAGAAAGCCAGAACTAATGCATTACATAATTCACTCTTCAACAGATTTCCTAGATTGTGGGATGGTTTACCATTAAATGTGAAGGATATGGTCATATCAGGTTTAACTTCTTTCATGACAGAACTTCGTAAACATACCCTGTCCCCAGGTATACATTTGGACTTGCCATCATAATACTTCTAAACTAAATTGTTCCTTATTTTTTTTTTTTTTTTTTTTTTTTATGATTGGGTTTGTTCTTGTATTACATCCCTTGGATGGATTTTATTTTTCTGATTGGTTTTTGTTTTGTTTTTTTGTTTGTTTGGCAGCATAAATTGGAAAGCCACTCGATTGTGATTTGGTTCGCATTTGGTGATCCTACAGGGGTGCTGTCAACTTTGTGTCATGTTTGCTTCTGTACAAAATGTACTTATGTTTATCTCTTTTGTTGTTCTTTATTTGTGATTGTTTCTGCCCTGTGAAATAATAAATGAAATGAAATGAAATGAAACATAAGTCACCTGTGAAAGTTTCGGCTGAATACAGTGTCTATCGGTACTTGTTAAGAAAACAGCAAAAAGCTGTCATGGTATTTTCATCAAGAATGTCAAACCCCTTGTTTAGTTAGGTAACGTGGGTACCAACCTTATTTCTGGCCACAGCATTCACAAATGGACACCAGTCATACCACAGAAATTTGAATCTCCAAAACTCGCCCTGAGGTGAAATTTGGAGATTCAAGTTTTGTCAACACTTTTATTGGTTTCTAATTAACGAGGAACATTGCTGACGAAATAACTTTGCAGGATGCTTACCACCATTACCATCTTTTTAACAAGTAAGCTTTTGGATTTGATGAAATTGTTTGGGGTCATTACCAAAGTATAACCATACCTTGTAAAAGTAAAGCAATTTTTAAGATTCTATATTCTTAAGTTTTGTAAAAATGCCCCGAATTTTGTTTGGATTGTTTTCAAAAAACAAACGCCTTGAATGAGAGATAATTTTACTTCCTATCAAGAACTAATTCCAGCTGACATAAAACTCATTAAAAAAATGTTTTGATACCCTTTGAAACCTGTTTTTGAATTGTACAGGGAAAAACCAGGTGTTGCAGACACACGTCCGACCCCACCCTACCAGGATCTATGCACTGCTAATGTGCCTTTCGGGTATGAAGCCAGGAGTTATAATGCCTCAGTGTGGGTGTCTGTGGAGATAGTAGGCATGTTCTCGGATTTGGCTGTCTTAAGTGCTAAATCTGTACTGGAAGAGTACTTCAACGGGAAAAATGACCAAAGTATGCTCAATTTGTCTTTCTTTAATTTATTTATATATTTTTTTGCATTAACGTTATCATTCTTTTGCTCTTTATTCAATGTAAACACAAAACTAATCCATTCATATAGCCTATATTGTTTTGTTCTTATCCAGTATTATAACAAGACATTTTCTCTGTCTCATTTGGGAGGGGGCAAGGGTTCTGAGTGGGGGGGCTCCCACCCTCTTCCCACCCTCTTCCCACCCTCTTCCCACCCGCTTCCCACCCGCTTCCCCTCTGGTTTGGCCATTAATCTAACCCCAAGATGGATTTGTGATTAGTCTTGGCTCAAAAACTTGATTGCATTTTACTTGTAAACGAATGGGATCATTAGTGATTTGTCTTGAGATAGCGCCCTCTATTTTGGCTATGGTTCGTGGGTGATAGCGCGTTGTATGTTTATCATGGAGTATAAACAAGACTGCTATGTGGTAAGCACCTAGTGAAACTTTCAATCGTCTAAAATTAAACATTCAGCTCTATTGTTCTTTACTCAAGATTTGACCAGAAATACGACCACACCACTCCGAATGAATCGACCTTGGCCCAAGACCTCATATCCTGGAATTGATAAGAAGACATTTATCTTTTCTCTATATTTACCTCTTGAATGGCATAAAAACCCTCCTACGCCTCTGGATGAACGGGTGAGTAAATTAACTGGGATTATTCAAGTTGCAGGTAACAATGGGAAAGGCATGCCTAAAGTTAAGTTTTTGTATGGACATTTATTGTCAACATTTTCACAAAGAGACAAATGAGCCACTGTAGTCAAACCTACATGTTTGGAGAATTCCTTATGTGAAGATGAACTTCTTTTTGAATCATTGTTTTGGAGACTGTTTGCCAACTTTTGACATTTTACCATGGTTTTAAATTATCTGTTGTTATTTCTATCATAGTAAGTTTAATTGCTGCGCAATTTACTTTTAAATACAATTTCTCTTCGTGAAAACTGCGGAAATTAGATCTGTGCGTAGCGTGTTTTGCAAACCAAAATTTATTGGCTGTTTGTGGAAACTTGATGAGGCTACACACTCATTTGTTGCACTGTGTCAGCATTTTTACTTCATTGCAAAAATTGCAAATCCATGATTTTCTGTTCGCAAAAACTCAAAACTGTAAATCTGGTGGTCCTTGCACTAATTAGTGTAACTATGAAACAATGGCAATTAGGCATTGAAAATTTGGGGAAATGTTGATTTCACTTGCTAAAGTGTGTGAGGCTTTAACTAATTTGCTGTTCGTGAAAATGGTGATGATATTATTTGATGAACAGAAAGAACAGAAAGACACTTATCAACATAACAGTGGACTTTTTGCAGGGGGTACATGTTTCCTTCACATGCCCTGCTGAACCCGCCACTGTAGGTTGATCCTTGACATTAAATTGTAGTATCAATAATATTTGTTATCATTAGCCTTTAGACCTAATAAGGGTGTCTTCTGCCAAGGTATCATTTTCTGCATATAAAGTTGTTATTGTTTTAGTAATTGGCATTTATAAATTGTAAATACATTGTTAGATATTGATTTTATACTATTACTATACTTTAGATGGGCTTGCAGTTAATGTCTCTGTACAGCTGGATGGTGCTAAAACTCAAGCTTATGGTTCGGCTGCCACAAGTCTATCGTGCTTGTATTTATACTAAGTTTCAAATTCAGCTGAAATAGGGTGGCCATAGAATATGTCAATGCAAGCTTGACATTTTTTTATAAATATCAATATGGTGTGGTTTTTTCTTTTTTCGTAGGTGATCATTCGTAAAGAGCCAGTCACAAGATACTTTGCAAAGAAGTTTTCAAGCTACACATTCTCCTTCCGTAATTTCCAAGAGTTGTTTATGCTGGAGGATCTGTTGAACCAACGCAAGGAGCAGTTTGTTGGTGATCAGTTTTTGGTCAATGTATATGATCCGTAAGTGAGAGTTTCACAAGTAAACCTGGCTTAGGAATGACTTATTGGCAAGGAGATTTTTTTTTATTTTTTTTTATTTCTGTGGTCAGTGCTGACTAACCACTAATTGCCAACAAGCAGTTAGTATTTTTTTATTCTGATCAACTTGAACTGTGGGCCAAATTGGCCAAAACTGTTCACCAGCTATAGATGTATGGATTACAAGAGACTGCATCCAAAGCCATTGTAATCTGCCATTTGATTTTTGGAAAAAAATACATTATTTGGGTTAGAACTTACAGCTGCATGGCACGATTTCCGCCAAAAGATTTCTTTTTCAATTTTTTTCTCTAAATGCATTTTGACAGATGATGCCGTTTCATAATGAAAAACATACAAAAACTTTCGAATGTGCCACGGACAATGCACAAAATTCATGTAAGGTGCGAGATTGTCTGTTTATGGCTGATGGACGTGATGGAGATTGTCTGTTTATGGCTGATGGACGTGATGGAGATTGTCTGTTCATGGCTGATGGACGTGATGGAGATTGTCTGTTCATGGCTGATGGACGGGATAATGTCAGGATCCCGACAATAATTTGTTTTTAGTTTTTAATTTACTGCAACCTATCATTGGTGGATTTGTTCGTGCAATACCTTAAATCAAAGCTGATAATTTCTTGCATTGATAACAATTATTTTTGGTTAAACCAGAAAAAAGTCAAACCTTGCATCTTTAAAGGCACAGTACACGTTTTGTAATGACTTTGAAAATTAATGTTCATTCCTATGGGGAATATTCTTCCTGCGTGGAAATATTCGCTCCGGTTTCTGGGTGATATCTCAAAAACGCGACCACCTTTTGAAGTGAAATTTTCACAGGTTAGTTTTATTGTATGTACCTACATTTATATAGGATTAACACAATCAGTAGGCTCCAATTACCAAGCGTATGCAGCACCTTTAAGGGCTCTGTAGTATTATATTATGACACTTTTCTGTCACTTTTTTTAAAAGAAACTCCAAAGTCATCAACCGTCTTAATGAGGTCATGGTACTGGTGAAACCCTCTGCTGTCAAACCAACATGCAGCGTGACACATACTGCCCTCAAGCCTGTCGCACTGAAGGAGCCCAAATACGTGGAACTTTGCAAGAATAATAAGGACTATGAGCCTAGGCTGTACTCCAGGGCCATCTGGGTCTCCACAACCGTCAATTCAGTGTCGTCTCAACTGGCAGAATTAACGGCTGTTCCTTTGCTGGATAAATACTTCAACAGATTCAATGATTACGGTATCTAGTTTATCATTATTCATAACTGGTCCATTGTAAACATCAATTATTGTACTCAAGTATTTCAATACTCTTAGAGCCACCTCTCATGAGGGAATTTACCGGCAACCAGTTCCAGGCAGTCTCAGAGAAGATAATTTCCTTTAGAATAGTGAGTTACAGTTTTGAAAAAAAGTCTTTTGTGGTATAGTACTGAAGTTTACCTTGTGCATGCAGTACAGTTGGTTGCTTCTAATAAGTTGCCTGTTAACTTAATGCCACATGTGAGATGGCTCTGACAATAATACAAATACAAAATTATATAGTAGTCTTATATAGCGCATGCATTCACCAATAAGGTAGAATTATGAGACCGTTTCCTGTAGCACCTTCTAAGGGTTTACAAGGTGCTGCGGCACTCTCAGCAGCCATTGCCAGAAACACCGGGCGAACAAGAAAAATTTGCACATAGAAAAGCGAAGAATTTGTTTGTGTTCATAACTCATGAATCAACTAAGACCTATTTGTTTTCAACACAAGCTATCTAACAACTTGGCAAATTGTTTTGAATGTCACTTTTAAAAGTTGTCCCCCTTGTTGTGGTTCCTGGTATGATCCTTGGATGAATTTTTCATATCCTTGAAATTATTTCAAACAATTTTGTCTTGTTCTCCCGCAGTGCAACCTTTGCTGCAGAACTCTGAAGAATCATTCAGCTATAAACCTATTCACTCTAACACCATGATCTTTGTATCCTGTAGTGTACAAAAATAATAAATTAGTTCATTAGCAGCCGCTAATTAATTTAATTGATCAAAAATTGACCTTTACAGGTGCTTTGATTCCCAAGACTGAGCCAGTCCGTCTAACCATGGCTTGGCCGACCTCGATCTTCAACCCTAGAATGTCTCAAAACTACACCTTCTCCTACTTTGTACCTTTGGATCCAAACTCCACCATACCTCAGCCATTGGATAATAATGTAAGATTGTATTAAACCATAGCGTAAAAAATTGTTATATATCTTTCTTGCAAATGTCACCATGTCACCAGTCACCATCTTGAAAGATTACTTGAACTTAAACCAGTACAAGAGCACCAGTCATCTTTGGAAATATTTCTCCATGAAAGGCTTTTATTTCTAACTTCGAAAATGATGACGGTTTATGCTAAATTGTAATTTGAAGTTTCCGACAGCATTCATAAAATCATAGCAGAAAAACATATGCAAGAGGATTTGCCAGTTTTTAAAATATTTATAAGGGGTGGCTTTTTGTCATTGCCAAAGTTTTAGGGGCACAAGGGAATGCACTGGTTATTTCTAGGCGGGCACTTCTGGCCAATTAAAACTGTAGTTTCCATTTGCATTTTTCAGTGATCCTGTTATGCCATTTACTATTTTTAATAAGGTAATATTCCATGGATGTAAAACAAAATAAGTTGTCTGCGTGCAAACTTATAACAACAAAGTTTGAACAACTTTGAAATCACTACTTAAAAGCTCCTCTTCTGTTTGAAAATGTTTGTACGTCTTGCTGTGAACCTCTGAATGATCATTTCTAACTACAGGTAGTTGTTGTGGATGAGCCAGCCTCCACTCTCTTTGCTATGAAGTTCAGTGGTTACACCTTTGACTTCTTGAACATGCAACAACTCCAGGAGCTCAGGTCTTACTTGAATAGAGAGCAGGAGGAATATGTGTCCTCGGAACCCTTTGCTATCAAGGTTTATGAGAAGTAAGTTCACTTCAGTAATAATAATTATAATAATAATAATTAATAATCAAAGCACTTAAATAGCGTTCTTACGCAATAAGATATCACAACGCTTTACAACAAAAAGTGAAACAACAAACAACAACACTAAAGGGAAGAGAATGAGATAGCCTTAGAAGCAAAATAAGTCTGGAAATGGTGAGTTTTAAGCGATGTTTTGAATTCAGAAAGTGAAATGGCATGAAATAATTTTGATAAGGAAGATTGTTCCAAAGGTTTGGAGCAGCTGCATAGAAACCTTTGGTGTATCTTATTTGAGGTTTTGTTAGAATCCTTGCATCTGAGATGGAACGGAGTGCGTGTTTAGGCTGATAATTAAGGAGTGATAAGTTCAGTGAAGTATGGAGGAGCACTTTCATCCCGTGATGGCTAATCAAGCCACTCTCTTCGTTCATTCATTAAATTTAGAAAAATAGAATTAGCTGTTGCAAACTGCTTACCAACCAAAAGGACCCGTAGTAAAAATGCAAACAAATAGTTAATGGCCCGACGTTTTGATCCTAGCAGAGTCTTTCTCGAAGGCTAAAAGACAATACTCTTTAAATGTTACTGAATGTTATTCTATGCTTGTTTTTGACTAGTACCTCAAAGTCAAATGTTATGAAACTCATCATGAATGCAGCTTTTTCTTCATCATATAAGTTCACATTATCTACAAAGATTAAATTAAGTAACACACCCAAAGCAAAAACCCCAAAACTAATAAAAATCTTATTAATAATATTAATAAACAAATAAACTGTTCATTTCTAACCTGAAATTATTTCTTTTAGGTACCATACCCTTAACAATTTTGAATATATTTTCATTTATTTGTAGGCCATTATCACTGGATGTGAATCGTCACAATGAGGTGCTTGTGCGCATGGACCCAAGTGTTAAGCAGCCCATGTGCGCCAAGAAAGCCTTTCCTCCATGCCTTTACAGAGGTAAACTGCTCCCATTTTGTCTTGTCCTGGGCCTAATTCTATAAAGCTGTTAAGCAGAAAATACTGCTTAGCAAATTTCCCTGTTAAGCAACAAAAACAAAAAACAAAGACTGGGCACCAGTCTTAACAGAAACTTTATGTAGTTTTGATTGGGAACCATTTTCTGCTAAGCAATATTTTGTCTGTGCTTAGTGAGTTTTGGGGTTTACAGGCTTTATGAAACTGGGCCCTGGTCTTTTTCCCCTTGGAAACAAAAATCAATGTGATATTGTATACTAGTTGAAGAGTCTGTATGTTTGCTTCGTGTTTCGTGTGTTTTAATACATTACAACTTTTTTTAAACAATTTAGAGATATTCATTGTGGAGGGCACGAAAAGTTTTGATTAAAAGCTATTGACCTAAAATATATATGTTTTAGCCATACACCAATGTATGTAAAGTCACTTTATACTCGGTAATGAGTCCTGTGGGAAAAAAAAAATTCCTGGGTGGGGTGGGAATCGAACCCACGACCTTTGCCTTTTCTAAAGCAAAAGTCTTACCACTAGACCGTCGAGATTGTCAGGTGGCTAGAGGCAGTTTGAATCCTATATTTTAGCAGTGGGTACTGCAGCAATTTCATCGATGTAAAATTTGCATCAGGTGTTATTATGTTTTACCCATACCACGAATAGTATGTTAGCACCATGTCGCCTAAAATGCACTACACTGTATAACCCATGGTAAAATTTATTTTTATTTTTAATTTTTATTTAATTGTTTTCCCCCTGGAGGAGGCATTTTATTCAATCTTAATTATTGTAGAAAACTACATAACCAATTTATAAAACCAACTACTTATAGAACAGTTTTTGAAAAAAACAGCAGTGTGGCAAAAACACGAAGTTTTATGAATAGCAATTAGTTAACATTTCTAACATTTATTCCCAAAACTACGCAACCACGATTATTGTGATGATGATGTCAGGTGAATTGGATTTCTTACTAATAATAGGCCTACTTTTTATGGAGATGAAGAATACTTCTTGCAAATCACACATTAGGACTTGGTCTGTTTACCCTCAGAGGTTGAACAGCAGGTCAGCTGATATGAATGAAGCAACACAAACTTGTTTACCTCGACCTGTGTCTGTTTCTATTGTTTTGATTGTTGTGTTGTTTAGCTAAAGATAAACAAGGTTAAGGAATGTGGACTTTTAGTTTTTAGGTTTGAACTTTGATTAGGTTAAGTTATTTTGATTACAAATATTTGTATCCGGGAAAAAAATAGTTTACTATTTTGTGCCCAGAGGATGGACCTGACGAAAAAGTTACTGGAGAAAGGGTGTAAACAATTAACGGGCAAAGTGCATTGGTTTTCTGTCATTCATGAATCCTTATAGACAGGTTAGATTCTGCATGGGAATGGGACAAAATATCTTTGGGGTTAACTCTAGCAACAAAAATGTAACAGTATAATGGCATATCTTTTGGTCAGGAGCCATTTTATTGCTTACGTTGTTACCAGAAAAAGTTCTTTGTGTGCCTGGAAGTACACCTTATGCCCTTCTTCTGGCACAAATAGTTTTATAATAATAATAATTTATTGATTTTTTACGCCCATTCCATAAAATGTACACAAGCGCATAACAAAATAATCAACAGTAATACAAAAAGTAATAAAAGCAAAAAAAAAAAAAAAAGACAATGATAAAAAATTAAAAAATGGAAAAAACAAAATAAGCATAAAAATATTGGTAAAAAGCGAGGAAATACCACAATCCATAAAAATGATAACTCAAGACCCTTACAGGACTTCCCAAACGGTAAAAATGCATTAAGATGCAAAAATGTACTTAGGAGAGGAACAATAAAAGCACATTTAGTAAAACGCTTGTTTAAAAAGATAAGTCTTCAGAACAGATTTAAAAACATCAAGGCTATTATGAAGTGGAAGTTTGATCCAGAGGTGCGGTGCAAGTATGTGCTTTACAGTTTGTGAATTGAAACTCAAGGTTCTTGAAAAAGTGATCATATTGGACAAACAAACAAGCAAAAATTCTTTGAAGAAAAAATGTAGCAATTTCAAAGAATTAAATATATTTTTTCACATCTACTTTGGATCTCATAATTTAGAATTTGTTTTCCCAAAATTAGTAATGCTGACACTCTTCCTCTGGTGTGTAACAAAAACAAATACCCTTAAAAAACAAACAGCAATGAATGGAATGTTCCTACTACGATTTATTCAAAAATTTTGGAATAGTTCAGGTGAATTTGTTTGCGTATGAAACATTGCTTTCCTATTCTTCTTATGGTTTGTCAATTTTTTTCTTGAAATTGGAGATTGTCTCAACATTACGACAGAAAGGGACAATTTAATCGAATATTGTACTTTTGTTGTCTGGTTTGTCTCACTTGATGGAGCTGTTTGAGTGGAATTTTTTCTGCCAAACATTCAAATGGAATAAGACATGTTTCTCCTGATTTGTTTACTTTTATAGATCGGGACTGTCCCAATTATCGAGTTGTGGATACATTGAAGGATAACATCGAGCATCGTCATTTAGCTGATAGCCATTATGTCATGAAGAGGACTCGAACCTGTAACATGAGTCTGGCATATGATGACGCATATATGCCACTTTACCGTTACTTCAAAGGTAAAACTTTCTTTGACATTGGTCCTTACTCCTCAATAATCTTTCGAGAAAACTTTCACAGCAAATCAGAAGATTCCTCAGAAGATTCAAACATCGCTATGTTCCGTTACGTTCCTTAAGAACAGCTCACCAATTCAGATGGAACTGAGATGAGGGATTTGAACTTTGGCTTGTAACAAAAAACATTGCATTTTATGTCTATAATTACCTTTATACCCATCAGCTCCATCTGGTTTCTTTAGAATATTGTTTTTGACCGAAGACAAATGCATACCCATAACTTTCTTGCAAATGTAGGAGCAAACAGCGAGTCTGTGGTGATGAACCGTACCACTCTCGACATGATCCTGGTCCACAAATCAACAGACAACCCACCCGAGGGGTGTGACTTCACTTACAGTCTATTGTTTTACCTTCCTGCTGATAGACAGCTGAGTGCCCCAGAACCGACTGAGGTAAAAAATAAAAAGCAAGATATTATTTGAAATTAACCAAAACAAGTTAGGTAAAGAATCGGTTGAATAAATTATGTGCATTGTTTAGGAAGTATTGTAAGGGATAGGGCCTAATGTCAGTACACCAGTGTTAGACAAGATTATCAAATTTTCACTTTGAAGATGAGACAAAGATTATTGTTACTATTTTATTTATTTTTGCTACAAACCTTTATTCTACTCTATTTTCAGTTTCAAAGAGAACTTTTGAAAATTATTCTTCCTTGAAAAAAAAAATTTTTCAACTTTTGTAAGAGCAGGTCACATGGTGTTGTGTGATTGGCAACTCCCCATAAAAAAAGTAACTTAAAAGCAAACAGGTCACAAAGAAAATATTGATTGAAAGAGTTGAGTAATGTTTTAATGCACAAAGAAGATTTTATTTATATTTCCAGTAGTAAGAGTATGGTCTGTCCTGAGCCAGTGTGGCTCATTAGGCCGGTGTTTATACCTGGATTCATAGACCGAAATGCTTTTAGATTTGGTATACCATATTTGTTACAGGATGGTGTTGAACTCGTCAAACAAGACGCCAAGGAAGCGTTTGTCATCACCTTTACAAATTCCACAACTGACCGAGTACTTGCTGCAAAGGAGACCGAGCTACGCAATGAACTGAACAAACGGGAACTCTGTTATAGCACCAAGGAATTCTTCTTTGCAAGTAGGTATACAAACCGACATGGGTTCTATTTTTTATTTTTTTTACTAGAAATTTTTTATATATTTTTTGAAATTGCAATTTTTAATGTACTTTTAGCTTTTATGTTTGTCTATAACTTTTTGTGTCATTCCTCTTATATAGAGAATTGTGTTTTTTTGATGTATTTTTGTACTGAAATGGTAACATTTTACGTATTGTAATTTTTGTAAATTTAAATTATTGATGTAAAGGCCGAAATTAATTTCCCGTTATAAAGTCATCCCACTTATAAGTCATTCATCTTTATGCAAACACTATCAAATCCTTGCCAAATGTTAAATTTGTTTAGGAAATTTGTTATAGAAATAAACCCCAAAGAGACAACTTGTTTAAATTCTGGAAAAATTCAATTATAGTAAGGCATATTTACACACACACACACACACAAATTGTCCGTCATTCACATGACTGTATTCTTTGTGAGAATTTGCAATTTAGAGGATGGAAATAAAGTTTCTTGTTCAAGAAGAAGTTTGCCATTTTGTGCTCTTCATTTTCTTTGAATCGTATTTATTTTGTTTGGTTTTTGGAAGGCTATGATGCATCATGGAGACCAGAGCCCCATCGCAAAGAGATTTGGCTCCCAGAAGCAGAGTGCACTACACCAAGGTAAGAAGACTTTGATACTTCGGGCTGGAAACAACCCACTTATCTTTAAAATTTAGCCAGCAGGCTGTATTTGTATAAGGAACAATTTGGGTATGCATATACTACCTTATGACCAAAGTCCCTTGATGTTACATTTTTGCAATACACCGATCCATTAAGCCACGCCCATTTCTCATTGACCAATCACAACCGCGAAATCTGATCACCATTTGAGCCATTTGGTGATCTTTGCACTAATGGTGATCGGGTTTTGCGGCTGTGATTGGTCGACTCAAAAGGAGGCGGGGCTTAATGGATCGATCTATTGCTATATATGGTATTTTGGGGGGGCTACATTTAAACCCATAACAAAACTACTGCACAACAATTATTGGTAGTAAACATAACAATAACAGAAGAATGAACAATAACAAGAATGGGAGGACATTTCAACTGAATGCCTCAAGTTTGATAAAGGTTAATTGATTAGCAACTGTTTAAAAAAAAAAATTCTGAATGCTAGAAATTTTCAGCCCTCGTATAACTTTTCCTAAGGCTGTTATTTGGTGAGTAATTCTTATATTATCAAAATATAATGGATAAGGACAGTAGAACCTTCCATTACAAAACATTTCACCTAATTATTATAACTATGATTATTCAATCTTTCTGGCAATGAACTCAAGAGACCTTCAGGGCCGAAACTAAAACTTTAGGGGCACAAAGGGATGCACCATTTTTTCAAGGGGGACACTTCTGGCCAATTAAAGCTGTAGGTTTCATTTGCATTCTTCCTAAACGAGCCCCTTTTCAGCGCTCTCTTCGTGTCATTTACTTCTTCTTTTTTCTAAGATAATCTGCCATGGAGGTAAAAACAAATACATTGTCAGGGTCTAAAAGAAAAATAGTTTAAAAAATACTAAAAATACTACATTTCAGCTCATTGAATGTTACTTTTTATTCAAATAATTTTGAATCTCAAAGCCAAAGGTCTCGGTTTCGAATGGGGTAACACCTGGGAGGCATGGACATCAATTAGGGGTAGGCCTATGTGTCCCCTCCCCCATGTTACGCCATGGTGCACTGTGACCCGTAGACCTTTAGATTCAAAAATTTGTTAGTGGCCTGATGTTTTGACCCTAGCAGAGTCTTTCTCGAAGGCTTGACCTTTAGATTTGTGAGGGAAAACCCTAACTGAACAGTCAGAGGGACTGAAAACCTAACCCCAAATGCAACTCCCAAGTCCAGAATTGGAAGAGGGTCCACAGAGGTGGAAGATAGAGAAGAAAACCACAGAGCCAACCTGAATCATGCCAAATCTAATATGGAATTGATGTTTTCTTCATGTCACTGTACTCAATAGTTTTGATATGGTTTGTCTAGTATCGACAGTGTACAAGATCCTGGTTACACCATCCTGGACAGAGGATGTGGGGAAGGGGTCATGTGTCCATCTTATGAGAAGGGTCAATCCTACGGAACATTTGAGGAGAGGAGCTACGACGAGAGTGAGTTGTCCTTCAATGGACTCTTTGAATCCTTACAAAGCGTGGTTTTGGACCTAGGCTTACACAGCCTAGCCAATATATGTGGACAAGTCTCTAAATGTCTGCCTCAGTGATAGCGAAACGACTCACTTGCAACTATCTTGGGAGACTGCTGCTCTGTGCTCACTATATACTGCTCTCAAGACTAGTGATCTGTAGTTGTTACAGCAGTAGTCTCGCGCAGAGCAGCAGTCTCGCGAGAAAGTTGCAAGGGAGCCGTTTTGCTATCACTGCGCGAGAAAGTTGCAAGAGAGCCGTTTTGCTATCACTGCAACAGAGATTTGACGACTCGTCCACAAGTCTACTCAGCCAATTAATGAAATGCTCAGCCTGGTAGGCAACCTGCTCTTACTCTTCCAGATTTTCTAGTAATTACACATTTTTGTGCCTATATCTTGATGAAACTTAGCCCAGATAAGCAGGAAATTGATTACTGTATGACTTCATAAATATATTTTTGTCAAGCTATAGGTTGACTTCTCGTTGTTTGCTTTCAATTTTCCAGGCATGTGGATTTGTAAGGAGACAGTGAGCTGTAACGTTGAGCAGGCCTTCAATAGGTCTATCATGTCGCTGTACAAGTATTTCACGAGCAGCTATGACATCCAACCTGTAACCAGACCTATCATTTCCTACGTAAGAAATACACATCATTGCATTAATTCCATGTGACTTGTATTTTATGACGGTATATTTGAAGGATGCCTATAGTGCAAGTGGCATCACATGTACTGAACTAGACAATTCTTCATTGTTAAAATTTTTCCGAGCATGCCATATCGTGGATTTTCCTGGTTCCACAGCTTCCCCCAAAAGTCTCCCGTTATAAAAGTTCTTTACTATAAAAGTGGATCTGTAGAAACTAATGCAGCTATAAAGCCTGTAGCTATTGGCAAACTTTAAGCACACCAGTCACTTTCCTGATGATAAAAATAAAGAACAATTATTTATAACACTAAATGCCCCTAAACCCACTTGATGGCAATGTTGGTCAATTTTGTCCCCGTTTGAGAAAGTTTCATCTTCTTTTGAATTATTACGTCAACTTCTGTGCAAACTTTTTGATGGACATAAACTAACATCTGAATTAGCATTTCCTATGATTATATGTAAATTTCACGTTGCGCATGCTGGTTGGAAAAATGAAGGAACATTGCACCTTCTTGTATGGGCTGATAGTGGCGTTTTTGCATCCGCCTAGTGCACAACTCTATGACATTCGCCAACTAGTGTCTGTGTTTATGTGTGAATGTTATGAGTTAATTATTAAACAAGGAGGCTAATTATTCAACAAGGTAAAGCAAAATCAGATTAATACATGTTTTCAATATTTGACACTATATGACTTGCAGTGCATCGCTCTGGAGCTCCACCATTCCAGGAGCAAAAACATTATTTTATGATTAAATGACAAATAGAAAAAAACTGAAATTTCCTTCATGTTTTCATTACACAGATGACAATAGCTGACTTACTGAGCACTGAGTGCAACAAGGAGATTAAGACCTGTGCCTACCTACCAGAAACTGCGTTCAGACTGCCTCTGTTGACCCCACCTAGTCATGTAGGTCAACTTAAGATTCGAAACCCCACCCTCACCCCCTTATTTACATGTCCCATAAGACTCTGATGCCCTTCCCACCAATAAAGCAACTACATGTTGCATATTCCATGAAGTCATCGGTCTACGACCCGGGAAAACAGGGGGGGTGGGGCAACTGCCCTCGCAAATTCGGACAAAACAGTGGGGAAATTCAGGCACAAGAAAAGAAAAGAAACAAATCGATAGGCAGACTTTTCACCCATTAATAGAAATTAGTATTAACCAAAAAGTCCCCATTAGCCCATACGTGACGGTTTACAATTTTTTAATTTTCAAGACTTTTTAAAGTGGTTGCTTGTTACTTACTGTTTGCATCAACAGGTCAAAAGAGTATTGGTAGATTTTGAATCTTTGAAAATGGGTGAACAATATAACAGGTTTTTACATTACATTACATTTACATTTGAGGTCAATTTTAAGACCAGGGCTCGATTTCACAGGCTATAAGATTCATTTTAAGATGAGTTATCAATATTGCTATAGAGATTTATACTGTGACATCATGATTTGCTTGTTAATTACGATTGGTACATAACTTAATTGATGAATCTATAGCTTTTTGTGAAATCGAGCCCAGTGGTCCATTTCACAAAGTACTCGAGTTGTGACATCACACTTTGCTGAGCAATTCAGATTGACCTGCACTGAAGATCAATCTAAGCTCTTTGTAAAATCAAGCCCATGATTGTAATACTTTGAAAATTGGTTGTATTTTGTATAGAGCATGGTGTTAAATTGTTGTGTATTTTTGGATGATGTGACCATTTTAGATGACATTGCTGAGTGTTCCCAGTGATGATCATCCTTGGCAGGCAGCTTACATGGCCACCCTTCAAGGTCCACCGACAGTCACCAACATCCAGTCAAGTATCACAACATTGCTGCAACAGATCATGGATGCGGACTTGTTCCACAGTGTAGGTTTAAAATATGATAAACAACAACAAACAAACAAAAACCAAAAAAAGTTAGTAACTTGACTATAACTGTGATGATTATGGGTGTGACGCAAGCGGGCAATGGGAATTTAGATCTGTAGCGAGATTAGGGCTATTATTAAGTGAAGAGGGGATTAGTTTACCTGAGGAAAAAATTTGTGAAAAAAAGGGAAAGTCCAGATTAGGGATCTGGATCCACACCTTAGGGCTCAATTTCATAGAGCTGCTTAAGCACAAAAAGTAGTTAAGCACAACAAAATGCTTACCAGATTAAGGTTACAAGCCATATTACCATGTCACATGTACAATTTGTGACTGGTATCCTGCCAGTTTCTGCTTAGTAGACAATTGTTAAGCAGGATGTTCTGCTTAAAGCTGAGCAGCTCTAAGAAATTGGGCACTGGTTATGGAGAGACTGTTAAAGCTGTGATCTATTTTTATTTGTTATTTTGTTGTTTCAGGGCCGAGTGTTTGTGGCTCGTTACACCCTACCGATGGAGGCTGGACAACAACACATCGAAGTTGGAGCTCTGACTGACACAATATCATATAACGTCTAAAGAAAATACCATTGTTAAGATTTTGGATTTGACAAAATAATGACTCAAGAGTTAATTTTTAGTATTTCAAAATGTATAAGGTTTTGATATTGTTTTTATAAGTAAAATTCTTTGTGAATTACTTCCATTATACCTATAAAATGAAAGCCATTTATTCGTTTGTACTGTATTTGCATGCAGTTCTTTGTCAAGGCCATTTTAATTTCCCCATTGAGGGATAATAAAGTTTTATCTATCTATCTATCTTTAGAGACTGAAGCATTTCTTAGAAGTTTCCAGCGCTATCCGACACTTCCGAATGATCATCCAAATAATTATACTGAACTTGAATCAGTCTTCAAGAGTTGGAGTAAAATCCCTCAAGTAGATATTTCTTCAATCGTATTTACTATCCTAAGTATTTGAAAGTTGAATTAAAGGCACTTTACCATCGTCTCTAACAAACTGTCTCTTTTATAGCGCCCTCACTGCTTGGAAATGAAGTTAGATGGTACTCGGCGGTGAGAATAATACATACAGAGTTTGGGACATACGTCTACTACCAGTGAAGAAAAAGTTTCATTTGAAAAAAGGCGCACAAAAGTAAAAAGTTACCCTTTTTTGAAGGTAATTACTGCGTAAGTATACAAGCAACTGCAAACTTCAGAAAATTTCACAGCCGAAACAAGTTTTACGCGTATGTGTATTGTTCTATGGATTTTAACAGTTTGTCATCAAAGAGATTCATGTCAAGACGTCTTTTACAAGGTAAAAATGTGTTTTTTCCCCCAGCCGTCTGTCTGTAAAAAAAAAAAAAGTAAAACGTCACTACCGTCATGTCCATAAGCCTTTTTGAGATATGGCGGACACTATACTACAACACTATAAGGTTTGGGTAAATTTGTCTGTATACACCCAAACTAAACAGTGTACTCCTATAGTGTCCACCATAATTATCTCAAAAAGGCTACCCTTTAAAACAAACAACTATTTTGTGATATAATTTCACAAAGACCTGATTTTTTTAAACATAAATGCAAATTTTATTGTGGTAACAAGAGAATCATTCAAAGTTTATGCCGAGGTAATAACCTACATGCACTAATAATTTTTTATAATAATCGATTAAAATAAAATGTAAAAAAAAATAATATAACAAAAATGGTAGAGAGCGATGTTTAACTTTTAGTCCTTTTTAGTCTCAATACACAGTGGAACGTTTTGTCAACTTATTGATCTAAATAGTTCTTACAAAAACGAAATTAGCAAAGCCCCCCCCCAAAAAAACCAAGAAGTACACGTAGGTGTACCAATATTGCATTTACTCTGTTTGAAACGTGTAGATTTGTTGTTCAACTACAAAATATTAAACAGGTCATTAAACATTTGCAAACATTTCAAACTACTGAATATTAAAGTACAAATCGGGAGTTAATTAAATGAGATGTTAGGTTAGTCATTACCTAAGGTTTACTGTCATAAATAGACTAAGCATTATTACATTTTAAGCAACTAAGTCTTCATCCACAAATCACAATACAAAAATATACAAATACCTTGTCATTTTATTATAATTACTTTTAATGTTGGGAATGCAGAGACGTCTACATGTATCATGCATGTATTTTTTCAGGGGGGGGCATGTTATTCTCTTTTTTAAGGCGCCACCTGGATTTTTTTTCATGGGGCACCTGGGGGAGGGACACTTGGAAATAGTGGGGGATGTGTCCTCCTAGCCCCCCCCCCCAACTCCCTGTGGCAACGCTGATGCAAGAAGGAAAATTACTCTTCATTGAACTTATGCATAAGACTTCACATAGTTCCCTATATTACCCTCTGTTTGAATATAATAATTTTTCAGAAAAACCCCAACAATTCTTTTCCCCTTTGAATTGTTTAGAAAATGTTCAAATAGCTTGGTAGTAAGCTGGGCTCAAAATAGATGCCTGGTCAAAGTGGGAGAGAACACCCCATAGGTTTTGACCCCCACTCCCACACATACGATTGCTTGTTATTTTGGTATCCTATTCGGCAGATGGGTTTTCTGGTTGGTCAGCAGAGCTTTCCTTGGTTTCAGTAACCGTTGTTGTTTCAACATTAGCCTCATCTGGTTTCTTATCACCTTTAACCACAAACCAGACCTCATTTCGACGCCCTGTCCATCTCCATGGGCTGTTGTATCCTGCAGTAAAGAAGTAGTCTTGTTCTAGCTCATACTTGTCTTTAGTGAGCTCAGCCAGGATCCGAGCCTGTTCCAGATCTTTAGCCTCCGATGTGTAACCATCAAAAATTCTGTAAACGAACAAATTGTTACTATTTTTTTACCCTCAAATAAGGAAGGAAAGATTAAAGATGATAAAACTACAATAAGCACCGAGGATAAAGCCTTTTGATGCCGTACCCAACATTGCATTAGACATTTCCAATCAGGGACTTTGTATTAAGGCCCAAGAAGCTCTATAGATAGTTCCCAGTAGACGCCATCTTTACGGGCAAATCGCATTTTGGCTTGCAGGCGCGTCAAGCGCTCAAATTATTAACGCAGCCGCGTTGTTCACTAACCAATCACGCAATGAGTTTTGTGAAATGTGCGCGTGCTGCACGCCGTTCTCACGCGTAACGCATGACTGTGTGTTCCAAATTGCCCGTAAAGATGGCCGACTTACGTCATACTGCAACCTATCTATAGACTTTGGGGTCTGCTGGGTATCCTCCCCATTTTGCAAAAGAAAATAACAATATTGACGGAATGTATCTGGGCCCAATTTCATAGAGCTGCTTAACGGCCGATTCTGTGTTTACATACAAGTTCCTTTTTCACAGCGCTGCTTACCGTAAGCACTGAAAAGGCATGCTAACCTTTCAGTGCTTACTGAAATGCAAATACGTAACAATGCAAATCCATTGTGAACGCGCAAGGTGGTTGCCTTATTTTCTTGCTAACCTGTGAAATACGCTTATGCTTAAGCACATTTTTCTGCTACAGTTAGCACAAAAATTTGATTACCGTTAAGCAGCTCTATGAAACTGGGCCCTGGTGTCATCACCAATGATAAATCTTAGTTGGGCAATTTTGGGAGTCAGATTCACAGTGTGTTACTATGCATGCGGTACGTGCATTTTAGGCAATGTTTGCATGGCGAGAGGCTCATCCTATCTTCACCTAGTTTGACTACCAAAATGGTAGACCATGGCCAATAGGGGGACTACACAGACTTGAATTGGATTAAAAGTTAAGAAAAGTCTTTCTCCCTAAATAAAGAAAGCCATTTGACTTGAGCTCACCTGACAACAACTCGTTGAGCCGGGAGATGTGTGACATGAACATCTTCAGCCAGTGGGGTTGGAGGGTTGCCTTGAAATTCCTTGGTGACGTAGAACGACATGTCTTTAGTTGTTTCACAGAATGGACCTGCTCCTGGTGTTATCTTTTTAAGCACAGGTACAGTCATCTCAATTTTTTGATCTACAAGCAATTTGCAGGCAAATGTTATTTGAAATAGTATGTCAAGAGAAGAAAAAAACATGTAAACATGGGGAAACAAATCTGACAATAACCTTAAGTTGCCAAACTCACTTGACAAATAATTTGAGGTTGCTCTTGAAATAAATTTTTGAGGCAAATAGCCGCTCATCCCTTTGAGATAATTCGACCATACCTAGGTCTTAATAAACATTAGGCCCAATTAAAAAATAATTCAATGGACAAGATGTAATTTAAAAATGCATATACCTTTGTCATTTTTTCCTGAAATGTATTTGAAAAGCTTGAAGAACATTTCACGGGTCTTCTTTGTCTGTTTTTGGTCATCTGAAGGTTCTTCAATAGATGCCTCTGATGTAGTCACCCATGTTGTTGTCTCTTCATATCTTCTGACTTCATATTCCTTTGGCTAAAAAAGTAATTTCAATACCTTAAAATTGTTTTAAAGATGGCTCTTGCAAATCATGTTCTCAATTATTAGCCTCCTAAATGTTATGGTTCTCTGCCCCCACAAACCTCCATGGTCCATCTTGCCTACAGAACAGACCACTGCAATCACTAATGCCCTAGCTTATTGGCATTGAACCCAGAAAGACTAACTAACACTTCAAGTTAATTTTAGTAAACTAATTTTTGCAATTTAAATGGCCAACTAGAGTACTATAGCTGTTTGTATTTTGCTATTGGCCCCTACATTATTTTTACAGATCGGGAAAATAGCTGTCCATTGTGACACGTGCATCTTCTTCTAGAGTAGAAGTTAAGCCTGGTTCATACTTCCTGCGAATGCAAAGCATATTTTGACAGCTCTGTTTTCGCTGCGAATATTTCGCAGGAGTTGAGCACATTCCAACTCTTCCAAATTAATTGTTGCGAACTTGTGACATCAACATTTCCAAGAAGTATATGAACCTGGCTTACGACATTACTTCTAATCTAGGTTCTAAAATCCTAAATGTAGCTGTAAAATTAAAGCTCTTACTTTCTTTTTGTCAGTAGTAGTTTTGTCGTCCGTTGAATCCTGTTCCACTTCATACTTGGGCGTTTCAAGATCGGCAAAAAGAGTTTTGATTGCTGCAAACATTGTTGTTGTTTGTATTGAATGCACTATATACTGGAGAAAAAACCCGAAAACAATAAACATTTAATTTAACACCACAATAAACATAACAAAGATTCTGCCTAAACTACAGCCGAAAAGGCGGAAGGTGGTTAGCATAGTTTCGATAATCGTAACCCTCCATCCTCCCGAATCGTAACCCTCCATCCTCCCGACCGTCGGGAGGATGGAGGGTTACGATTATCGCAACTAAAGGTTAGCAGCGCTATGAAATGGAAATTCACACTGCAAGCACAAAATTAGTCTTGGTTCAAGACTCTCCTGTTGTTTATGATCTTGAAATCTCTCCACTAGAGGGCGCTATCAACCACGAACCGCTATCACCCCGAGAACTGCTATCACAGGAGATAGCGGTTCTCGGGTGATATAGCGGTCCATGGGGAGAGCGCGCCCTCTTGTGGCGACGGATCGTGGGAAGATATTAATAACAGGAGAGTCTTAACCAAGACTAGCACAAAATCAGCTCGATGAAATTGGACCCTGTTGATCGGTAGAAGTAGCCCAGCCCTGTAGTACTAGTATTCCTCCATGGTATTAGGACCTAGCCCCATTCTACTACAATCCAGTGGCACTGGACTGTCTTGCGACACGGCCGGGCAGCATGGGGTGTGGTCAACGGCGCACCCAGGGGGGGGGGGGGGGGGGGGGGGCTCGAGGGTTCCCCCCCCCCCCAAGAGGGTCAAAAAAAATAAAAAAATAAAACGGGGGAGGAAGAGGGAAGGAAAGAAAGAAAAAGAAAAAAATGGGGGAGGGGATAAAGGGGGAAGGAAAAGGAGCCGAGGAGAAAAGTCGCAAATGTGTGTGTAGCTTTTGGTTTTTATTTCCGGTGGCAGTATTTTCTTTTCTTCTTTTGCCATTCGCATTTTTTTCCCCTGCCAAATTACTCTTTTATACGGGAGATTCGATAACGCGAGGTGCGAGGTGAAAGATTTTGAACACCATTTTATGACAACTCCCTTGTAATTGTTTAAACTTGCAACAAAACATATTAAGCATTTGAAACCAACGGGCTAATTTGTCCAGGATAAAATATATCTCACGTCGTTCCGGCATTCAATGGTTTTTCCCCCTTATGGATTGCCTGTATAGTACTACACTTGAATTTGAGAAACGCCGGATAGTAATGTTTTTTTACCCGCGATGTTTTTAATGAATATGCATGGTACCAGATACCGACCAGATCCAAAATGAATATCATCACGCGTTGCTTCTTTTCCACACTTTTCATTTTAGTCGGCTATGTTCAGGGATTAAAAAGGTCTGCAATCCTACCCTTTCCAAATTACACATCACATTATTTTATGCTCTGGTTAAACCAGTGTTGTAGTCGAGTCACCTGTGTCGAGTCCGATTCCGAGTCTCAAGTCACTTGGGTCGAGTCCGAGTCCGAGTCCCGAGTCACTTGAGGGGAGTCCGAGTCCGAGTCACGAGTCACTTGGTCCGAGTCCGAGTCCGAGTCACGAGTCACTTGTTTAAATATTGATTGCAAAACCAAATGTCGTAAAATAAGAATTGGTAATGACAAAATAAAACACATTTAATATAAACAAAAGTTCTGTACCTGCAGTTACAATTTTATTTTAGGTTTTACAAATACTCTTTGCCCTTTATCCAGAATATCTTTTAATGATTTAAAATGATTTTTTTCTCTTCAAAATAACCAATTATATACCCAAAGAAACAATACGGGGCGGAACGGCAGATGCCATGGGGTAATTTAAAAAACAATTGTACTATAGTGATGTGACCAAACTTGACGTCGTGGACATACCCACCCATCCTTGTGGGGTCCAAAACACAACAGAACAATGGACCCCACAAGGTGTTCTTTGTTAAACTTGTACCCCACAGGGGAATTCTTCAGAAAAGGGAATAATAGAACAACAATAGCAGGACCCCACAAGTCTGGGTTTGTGAGCATGTGTGCGTGTGGGTGTGTGGGTCGACCATGACTGTGTGGAAACTGGTGCAAACAACACACAGCCATCACAGTGCAATATGCAGGCTGTGTTTTACAGGTACCAGACATGCCATTTCCCTGGTAATAATGCATCGAGCACAAGCAATGGCTAAGGTGTTAACGTTGACAGAATACCAGCATTAATATTAGTGTCGTGCATCCCAGTGTTATTATGCGTATTGCGTATTGAACATACGAATCGAACATACACGCGCTGTACACATACATTGCCATTTACACAATCACGAACACTATAACTTGAAACACCATACGACAGTGTACTTATTTCTTGTGCTAGACGTTAATATTCCTTCGTGCACTCCGGGAATGACAATCGGATCCTCGGAATTGTTTTTAATATTTAAAAAAGGTATTGTTTGTGAAAATACGTGACTCGAGTCACGAGTCCTCGGGGACAAGTCCGAGTCATGATAGTCGAGTCCGAGTCCCAAGTCTTTTGCAGACGTGACTCGAGTCAAGTCCGAGTCACCGAAATTGTGACTCGAGACGGACTCGAGTCCGAGTCCTGGACTCGAGTCATACAACACTTAATTTCATTTTTTAACAGTAGGCCTAATCTGATATAAATTATTATTATGTGACACCACTTTCGCAAAACAATTATCTGTAGGATCTGGGTTTGCCGCCCACTTATTCATGGAATTTGCCGCCCAGTGATGAAAAGTAGGTTGGATTTTTTTAAAATAAACTTAAAAGATTTATATGGATCAGAAGTGCTTAAAAGGTATGTTTTTTAATAATTTTATGCATAAAGAGGCTTGATTTTTCACCCCTAAAACGCCAAAAGCTCAGAGATCCAGGGGCCTTTGACCCCTGGACTCCCACCGGGGCTTCGCCCCTGGACCCCACCAGGGGCCGTAAGGCCGGCCCTTGGCCCACCCAATACATTGGTTTGAGCCCCCCCCCCCCTCCCCCCCCCAAAAAAAAAAAAAATAAAATAAAAAAATCCTGGGTGCGCCGTTGGGTGTGGATGATGAGTGGCTAGAAATAGTAGACAGACGTGAGCGCTCGAAGTCGCGTGCGGCGTAATAGTTTACCTACCCACCTACCGTACATAAAGGAGCCTCGCTGAATTACAGAAGATCGTAGGGTACGTCTGCTGACACCTTGCTCTATGCTGACACTAGTCACTAATCATATCTTGAAGGAGAAAGGAAACGGACACGTATTAATATTAGGCCTATTAATATTTCTATAGGCTGCGCTTGCTGCGCTCGCTTGCTGCTGGTTGTTATCAAACACGCTTCGCTGCACAAAATGTTGTGTAACAAGGGTCGATGAACTTTCAAGTACCTAGTGTGTGCGTGCACGTGCATTCAAAAAGTTCCAAGGATCGACGCATTACCTTTTGATCCTGGGAGCTCCGCACGCCATAGCATAGTACGACCTTAATTCCTGTAATGCTGATTAGCGAGTAAAAAGCAAACACTACTGACTGCTTATAAAGATTACTGAATCTGTGGTGGAAGCTATCAAACAGTCTGATCAAAGTGGTACGTACATATGTAGTAGAACGACTGAACAAATATGTTTTAAGACGAAATGCCAATTTACAAAATACTGCACTTCTAATCTAGTGATGAATTGCCTAACATTACAACACGACAGCTCCATGTCATAGTCGTTGCATAGAGAACGGATCTCTGTCCTTTCTCTATGGTCGTTGCATCAATGATCATGGTAGCCCCACTAGTGTGTGGCCATGGAGGCAGAATTCTAATTGTACCTCCATGGTGTGGCCATAGAGAAAGGACAATGATTCATCTTGGCCACACAAGTGGGGATATGATGGGGGAATGAAAATATATATATTTTTTTTTTTACCATCATGGAGATAAAATTAAAAAATAAAGTTGTACCTCCTGGTCTTTGCTTTAAAGGCCCTGTACACTATTGGTAAGATCGAAAAACACAAATGTTTACAGATTCACACATAACTTACATGATTGAAAGTAAGTAATGGTAGAAAGGGTTCCTTAAAATACTTCTGCCTAAAATGGTATCGTTTCTGAGAAATGAGTAAAACAATAGTTTTTATCGCGCGTGATAATAAACTCGATGTTAGAAAAACAGAAAACACATAAGGTCTCTTTTCACTATTTTCTCGTAACCTCGATGACCAATTGAGCTCAAATTTTCACAGGTTTGTTATTTCATGTATGTGGTTGATTACACAAAACATGAACACTGTCTGTGATTATTTTGTCAGCTCTGCCAATCCTGTATAATACCTTTAAAGGCCCTGTACACTATTGGTAAGATCGAAAAACACAAATGTTTACAGATTCACACATAACTTACATGATTTAAAGTAAGTAATGGTAGAAAGGGTTCCTTAAAATATTTCTGCCTAAAATGCTATCGTTTCTGAGAAATGAGTAAAACAATAGTTTTTATCGCGCGTGATAATAAACTCGATGTTTGAAAAACAGAAAACACATAAGGTCTCTTTTCACTATTTTCTCGTGACCTCGATGACCAATTGAGCTCAAATTTTCACAGGTTTGTTATTTCATGTATGTGGTTGATTACACAAAACATGAACACTGTCTGTGATTATTTTGTCAGCTCTGCCAATCCTGTATAATACCTTTAAAAGTTGGTGTGATGTGAATAATTCAGATTCAGATTAGATAAGAAACTAGCACATCATGTCAGTCAGCACTTTATGTCAGTCAGCACTTTGTCCATAGGCAAATCCGGTCCTTGCTCTATAAAGTCTATGGTAGAAGATAAAGTTTTAAAGGTCATAAACATTATTTAAGTGCTGCAAAGGGGCAGGGTTTTAGCCAGGATTTGGTAAAAGGGTGTCCAAATCTGCTGGAAATTTAAAAACTGGGTGTCCAAATTGTTCACTTACAATACATTTACATGTAAATGACAGATGAAACAGGGTGTCCAAATTTAAAACAGGGCGTCCAAAAGACACCCAGACACCCCTCTGGCTAACACTATGCAAAGGGGATTATTTAACTTAAGTGCTGCAAAGGGGATTATTTAACTGAAGAATTATTAGTTGCGATAATCGTAACCCTCCATCCTCCCGAAGGTCGCAGATTGGGAGGAGGGTTACGATTATCGCAACTAAAGAATGATAAGATAATGCAGTCGTCATAATGTCAGAAGAAGCCTAGAATACTTACCTGAGTGACAGGCTGTAATTAATAAACATACAAATATGTCTTTGTGCATTACATTTTTATAATTATCATCTTGCTGGAAACCTATTGTGTATTCATGCATGACATTTTTATTAACAATAAGTTCCTATAGTTTTACTTGTGAAACTATTAATAGAGGCTTGTTTCCCCAAAGTTTTGTGTCAAAAGTAATAGAAAAATATTTATTTATTTATTTATTTATTTATTTATTTATTTATTTATTTATTTATTTATTTATTTATTTATTTATTTATTTATTTATTTATTTATTTATTTATTTATTTATTTATTTATTTATTTATTTATTTATTTATTTATTTATTTATTTATTTATTTATTTATTTATTTATTTATTTATTTATTTATTTATTTATTTATTTATTTATTTATTTATTTATTTATTTATTTATTTATTTATTTATTTATTTATTTATTTACCAAACCAACAGCAGACGAGCCGCCAATTACAGGAAAGGATACACAAATATTCATATAGTCTATAATATGTATATATATTTAACAAAAAATAATTTAAAATTAGAAACATCTTTGGATGAGATTCAGCTGTAAAACATTACTAAAATTTGGTATTTTCTCAGCAAACAAAAAGGGTGTTATTTTTTTAATAATCAAGCTAAAACTAAAGAAGTTTATTCCTCATCAGGTAAACACAAGTGACAATGGGGAGCATTCAGAGAACTTTGGTGTTTCTTGTACTGTTCATTGGATTCTGCTCATGTTTGAACATGAAAGAAATGCAGAAAAAGAAATACAGCCAAACTCCGCCGGATTTCTGCAAAGGATTGGATTGCCCAAAGTTTACTGAGACCTTCACATCAAAGGTAAAAAATCAATTTATAAAACCATACACACAGCAACTCTTTAAAGTTATTCAACCGTTTCTTTATGCGCATGTGTAAAGGGAAGCAAACACCAGCAGGGTGTACTGTAGAAAGATCCTTGTGTAACAATTTATAGGTCAAGTTTGCGGAAGGTTAAAAGGTTATAGTCACAGGATCCTTGCTTATAAAACAAATTTCAAAGTGCTTCTGTAGGTAAGTTACTGAGTTATTCAATACTGTTTCGTTTCCGGGCATGTGCAAGGGAAAGCAACCTTGGCATTGTCATTGACACTGGATCATTTCTTACAAAACAAATTTCAAGACCATAACAAAACATAGATCCTTGTATTTTTTGTTGTGTAACACATGATGTAGGTAAATGTGTACGAAACCCATGGACCCCATCATAGCGTGCAGCAATTGTTTTGTTATGCCATGGCAATATATTGCAAGAGGGAAAACCAACCGTATAAAGTGAAATAAAGCATATTTTTCTTTCTTTATTTATTTATTGTTGAACCTTGTATATCACTGAACATTCTTTTGTTCAACCCAAAACTGTTAAACCTTATTTTACTCAGTCAGTTTCCCTTGTAGTTTATTACTTTTCTGATAAGGTTTAATGAACTTTTGTCAAAATATCTTATTGTCTTTGGGAGAGGAATCTCTTCTTTGGAGGCGATCTGTTGCCATCCTCCAACTTTATTACGCTGAAATTTACAAAGTTAAATAAGAAGCTTAAATCAGACATACAGTGGCAAACGAGTTGTTGGGTGTTGACAGAAACATTGCTTTGGCACATTGCACGTGGGAAAGTGAATCAATTTATCTGGTACTGGTACTAGGTTACCAGCATAATTACAATCTCAAACCAGGACAATTGTAGCACATCGTGTGATTGGTTCTTGAACAATGAAATTCACAATCTATTACTGTGGTACAGTCGGCTATCGTTATCAAGAGCACTTTTAAAAAGAAGTTATGCTTATAAAAAGAACATTCTGAAGTCCCAACACTTATATTAGAGTTGGTTTGTGCATTCCAACATCTACATGCAAGTTCTCTTCAAAGAGAAAAGGGGTTGAATGGCATCTGACTGGCACCCCCGAAACAAAGATATTGACAAAATAGGGAGACAGCCAATGTAAGGGCTAGATGGCTGAGTTGAGTTGGTATGTTAATCTGGGTGTGGCAGGCTCATTTTTACTGTGTTCAACTAAAAGTTAAATAACAAATTAAAAAGTTGGTTTCCTTCGGGGTTTATTACTTTATGAAATAAAAAGTTGCATTCCTTAAGGTGACTCCTCTCCTGCCGCTTCGCCGGTGGTTGTATCGTAAACTTGATCCATGGTTATACGGCTGTTACAGGTTGAATGGCTTCTGACTGGCTGGTACTGGCAGTCTGGCCTACTGGAAGAAAGATATTGACAATTGGGTGAACGCCTCGATGGCTTTTAATTAAGTTGGTAGAGCATCGAGGCCCTAATCTTGAGGTCGCAGGTTGAGATCCCGCTCTACTGAATTTCAGGCACGATATTTGGTCCTTGGAAAAAAATAATCTTTAAGCACAGGGGCTGACCTACTTATTCATATGGTGTATGGTTTAATCATAGAAATAGAACCCGGAGAACGCTGAGCTGGACCGCCCTCTGTGTCGTCTGTGGACGCGGCGTATCGATACCACGCGACACGCGTGTATGGCAAAATTATCATCACGTGACACGCGTGTATGGCAAAATGGCAACGCACAGAGACCGTTTCTACATGTACGTGTTTTCATTGGTCAATATTCATGACGTCTACTGTATGGCAAAATATTATCACTGGCTTAATGCTAATTTTGCCATACACGCGTAAAAAAAATGGCGTACGCGCGTCCATAAAAATGGTCTCACAACGAAATCGCACGCACAATGACGCACTCAGCGTTCTCCGGGTTCTATTTCTATGGGTTTAATATATTTTGCAAGATATTTATTTACCATTTTCCTGATCTTTCCGAGGGCAAACAAAAATCGGAAATCAGACTAGAGTAGGAAGAATATCATGCCTGAATGAATCTATTTAAACATCAAGATGGTAAAGTTACAACATTTCAATTTGTGTGTGTTCCAGGAGTACTCTATTCGTCAGTATGAGCCATCTGCGTGGGCTAGTGTAAGAATTACAGGGTTGGATAATGACGCCGCTGGAGAGGAAGCATTCTTCAAGTTATTCTCTTACATCCAGGGACAGAATGAAAACAGTAAGAGAAATAATTGGAAGACGCTTACAAAAATGTAATAAAACAGCAGGGAAACTAATTGTGTTTGTTACAATACGGGCGACACACAATACAATTCATTCGAGCACTCATCACCTTCTCTTTGGAACTCTCTTCCACATCACATCAAAACTGCAAAAAACTCAAACTGTATTTAAATCACTCTTAAAAAGTGACCTGCTTGTTCGATTGGTGGTATGCTTGTTTAATTGCTTTTATTGTTGTAAAGCGCGTTGGGACTTTTGTGTGGTGCGCTATATAAATACTGTTTTATTATTATTACAATGGGCTCTTTACTGTTTTACCTGGAGATTCCATCGCTCCAAAAAGCAGTCAAGAACAAAATGGCTGACATGAATGTGAAAAACAATTGTCTTAGAGCATATTCTAACACTAATTTTGCAATTTTGGAGAATTAAGGAAAGGGTTTTTGATTTAAAACTATCTAAAGCCTGTAATAATGGTAATCTTTAAGTTAATGAGCATTTCCTCTGGAGAGAACAATACACCAATCCATTAAGCCACGCCCATTTCTCTTTGACCAATCACAACCGCGAAATCTGATCATCATTTGAGCCGTTTGGTGATCTTTGCACTAATGGTGATCGGGTTTCGGGGCTGTGATTGGTCAACTCGTAAGGAGGCGGGGCTTAATGGATCGGTCTATTCTTTGGATGTGATAGGGACTGGCAATTGGCATACGTGCATAGCCTCGGGAATAAGAAGTATCATACTTCTATCTTATTTTCAGAAATGTTTAAGTTTGCTTGGTAAAAATAGCTGAACAATATTTTCTTCAGATACATGTTTGAATCATACTCTTTGATCTATGTTTTTCCAGCACTGCGGATACTGTCCCCAAAACTCCATGAAAACTATAACTCCAGGAGTTGCCAAAAATTGAATTATGCCACACCAGTTAGTATTTCAACATACCTCCTGACATTTGGATCCTAGTTTCGGATTTTGTTTGTCAGCAGTGGCTCTTGACCCTGTTATATATATTAACACATAGAAGTAACACATTCTTGGATAACTGTTGATATTAACAGTTAATGTTTGACTTAATACTAATGTTAGACAATTCCACAGGCTTGTTATTTCATTCAACTTGGAAAGACAGGGCCAATTTGTTGTGAGAAAGTCAATGTGCACTTTCATTCGAAAACTGAAATTTATTTGGTGATATTGAAGTGACACAACAACTTGGCTGAAGTCCAGGCCTAGAATTACACAGATTTTGATCTTGGTGCCCCTTTAAAAGTTTCCCATAGACTTCATGGAAGTACTCTTTGCAAAATGCAAATGGCCTTTCCCTTTCCAAAATAAAATTCCAGGCCTATTAGTCAATGGTCTCCTTGTTGGCTTCTGTGAATTGCCAATTCTTCAACAAACACAATCCATTCTTTTTGTTTCACACAGAAACTAAAATCCCTATGACTGTGCCAGTTACATGCAGCATCAAGCCAGGTCCGGGACCAGTCTGTGCGAGTGACTTCGTTTTCTCCTTCATGATCCCTTTCAAGTTCCAGGGAAACACACCTGAACCAACAAACCCTGAAATCACCCTAACGAAACTAGAGGCGCATAAAGTGTATGTCAGGTATGTAATTGAAAACCAAGATCACAGAGCTTCCTTTGCAGAAAATTAAGCAAAGCATATACCACTACCAGCTTTTCTTGCAACTAAAAGGTTACCAGCCAAAACACTATTTCATATGTACCATTAGTGACTGGTTTCCTGCAAATTTTGGCTCAGCTGTTAATTTTCAAGCATTATTTTCTACTTGAGCAGTTCTATAAAATATGGCATAGGTCTTCCTTCATGATGCAAACCAAAGAGAAAAAACTGAAGCAGATTTAACAAAACCATACATTTTCACCCATTTTATTTAATTTGTATTTTATTATATCAAAGCAGCAAATAGGTATAATTTCAATTAAACCCTTGTCCCTAGTGTACACACCTTCTATTAATCATCTATTGCAGATGCGCCACAGCTGTACTTTTAAACTTGACAAGAATCCACAAATTCTTGTTATTACGTTTGCTTAGTACAGTGTAAAAAGCCTTTAGCCTATTTAACCTATTATTTATATATATGTATACATATTTATTTTTTTTTGGGGGGGGGGGGGACCAGAGAAATTAGACACAATATAGCTGTGTTGTTTTAAGGATTAAAAAAAGACTTGCATATTAATTTTTTTTTAAATAAAAAAATTATTTTTGTCTTACAGAGAATACAAAGGTTTCTCCAACGAAACTGTGTTTCCAAAGGAGGCAGCGGCACTGGCAGCTGCATTGAGTACCAGTCAGACATACGATGAAACTATGTACTACACTGCTGGGTATGACAGTCCATTTGTCTTCAAGAACAGACACAATGAAATTTGGTTCTTTGCAACAAATTCTGTTAAGTGATCTCCATCGGATTAGGAGTAGGAGGTCTGTTTTACCGAATCCAGTTAATTGTAAATGTAACGTACATATTATTTTAGTTACTATTCACTCCTAAGCGAGGAGCTTCACCAGTTACCATGTCCAATGCTCAACTGCTTATTGGCGTATGAGTGAAACGTAAATAAAATATTATTTACAGTCAGTACATCTACAATTAATTTTAAAAAGCACCTCCTATTCCATGATGTCAAGATGGACTCGTACAATAACAAGGTTGCGAACTACTTTAGAAAATTATGTTGTCATAGTTACTTCTTTTTTTAAATGCATGTTTGCCCCAAAGAACGCTAAAAGTCACTCTTGGTAAGGGGCTACAAGAAGAAAAACATTAATTATGAAAATAATTTCGTAATAACAAGGTAGCCAAATTTTTTTGAAAATTAAGTTGTCGTAATTACTTTTGTTTGTGTATTAGTTCTATTAGTACATTAACATTCTGCAATGTAAATTTTGTTCTGAAAAGTAGTAACAAAATTAAGTCTTTATGGTTCTTGTTACAAATGCTAAAGTTGTTGGTATTGAAGAGGTACAATTTATTTTATGCGAGAGACCTTAGTTTAACTGACAAAATTGTGGTTCTTTATTTGATATGAAACATCTTTCAGATACATTCTGTGGTTTTCTGGACAGGAATTACTGTTGAAAGATATTACATCAACTTCATTTCTTTTCACATGTAGTTATTTTCAATTCATAGCATTTTAAAAGGTTTTTTTTAACAGCCAAGTTGTTAAAATATTATCAAAATTGAAAATTTTGTAGTAAAAAAACCAAAAAAAAAAAATAAAATTGTAAGCATTTTGGGTCAAAATAATCAACAGTGATTTGCATTGTGTTCAGTTACTCTTTCCGCTTCTTTAAACAGTATTCCAGACAGAAATATTGTACTGGTGTGGAGAGCTTTCAGAAAGAAGCGAACCCTCTTTTGGTTTATAAATAAAACTTGCCGCAATTAACCTGTGAAACATTTTAAAGTAGGGTCAGTGGGTTACAATTACTTAGAATTAGTGTTTTTGCTGCATTGTAGCCGTAGATTGACAAAGGTAATCAAAGATATGGTCCTATATTTGTTGAGAATATTTTTGAATATTTTAGCATTAAAAGCCCATATTACTTTGTTTTCCTAAACCTTGCTATTTATCATTTGTTTTGGCTTTATTTTGTAAAGTGTAATTTATAAGTATATAACACAAAGCTCAATTAGGCTACAGCCATTTGTATGGTATTGTATTGTTGATGAAAAGTTAATTGTTAAAGAAGTGCATAAATATATTGAAATATATTTAAATACACAGGTTTTATGAAAATTAAACAACTTCTCTGTTTAGTTGATTCAAGGATATTCAAAGTAATTAATTGGTTTTTATTTACGAACAGCTTATTGTTTCACATGTCCAAGGTTTTTAATAAGCATTGGGAGCGGAAATGACGATAAATAAAACCTTGAAATGTTTTACACTATAACAATATACATTGTCTGTTAGTCCTTTTCATTGTTTGAAATGGTTTCGGGTATTTAATTATTTTTTTGTGTTAATCAACCACCGCAATTAATGTGTAGACTTTTTAATTAGCTCAAATGTTTGCTACCAAAATGAAAGTGTTTGAAATTTAATTAGCTCAAATGTTTGCTACGAAAATGAAAGTGTTTGTTTTTCAATGTTCCATTGTTGCCTTTTCAAAACAATGATGTCATGGGGGCTCCCCTCTTATTACATTTCGTATTGCTTGGCCCCTTTCCAAGGTAAAATGGGGATAAGGCGCAACAAGGAATTAAACACGGCAATAATTTGATAGGGTTGTGTCCCCCTTCACGTAGGGCGGGCCCGCCCCACAGTGAACTACGTATAAATAAAATTGTTCTTGTAGCTTTTCATATCATATTCCCCAAACCCGGCACAAGGCAGACTGAGGCAGAAATTTGATGAAACATTTTGCAACTAACACTGATATTCAAAATGAGACCTGCTGTGGTTCTGATGCTGGTGATGCTCGTCGGATGTGCATTGGTAGTTTCCGCACAAGGAAAAAGACCGGTGAGTGACAATAATCCGCTGAGTAAACTGGCAAACATACTGCAGTTTTGTGTGTGTTTTGTGTTCTTCAAATTATAAAATTGTTCGAGTCATTACTTTTGGCCATATAAATACTAATAGTGGGATGTTATGCCGAGAGGCCTGGTTAGGTGGTGGACTCAAATTCTGTAATTTACTGAATGTGGGTTCGAAATCTCCTGGCCTGGTCTGTCTTGACACTTTGTCCGTGAGCAGGGCACTATCGATTGCTTTTAGACCAAAGAGTACTAATTGGTACCTGCACTCTGGCATTCTTTCCAGGGGGCCGGGAATAGCAATAATCGGGCATGTGATTTGTCAGGATTTTAAACTAATCTCCTTGCACCTTCGGGGTTTTTTTCTTGAAAGAGGCAAATTTGCCATAAAGTGATTAGAAGACTTGCCTTTGTTAAGACGAGACCTTCGGGTATCTATTTGAAATCATGATAGTTTAGTCTTTAAACCTCTACAATGTAACATTCTGTTTTCTCTGGGAGCTAGTTTCCACACCAGGATTTTTAGTTTTTCATACAATCTCATAACTGAGAAATATTCACAGTGGCTTAATCCAAATAAAACTGGATATAAACACCGGCCTGGTGAGCCATATTGGCTGTGACAGATCTTTTTCTCTCAATCTCCCTCTCTCTTTTAACCTCTGGGCAACTAAGGGTTTGTTTTCTTTTTTGTCTTTTATTATTTGTTGCAACTTCGCTGACACTTGAGCCCAAATTTTCAGGTTTGTTATTTTATGCATATGCCTATGTTGGGATACACAACTTGAGGGTACTGGTCTTTGACAAAAGCCAAAAGTATACCCGCCTTACAAAAAAACACAATCCAACATTGACTTTTTGTTTTTTATTTAAACTTGCCATAACAATGATTGGACGAAACATATAACCCTGGATAAACGACACCTAAATACCGTTCTGAACATCTAGCTGACAAACTGATGGGAGTGCCCCACCCTACATCCCTTTTAAAACAAGACGGAATTTTCCTTTTTTCTTTACAGTTTAAACTTCCCAGTGGTCCCGGCTATGGTAATACAGAAGACTGTAACGACCCTGACTGCGACGGAGATGAAAAAATTCTTCCAGCCAAGGGGAAACCGGAGAGGTTCAGAAAAGCGGCTTCTGAACGCAGAGGAGTCTAGGAACTGACACCAACATTACCGACAGCAAGACTTTCCAGAGATGAGGAGAATATTTGAGAGAGGCCTTCGAGATCTAGTTGTAGCAAACTTACATGACATTTAAATTAGTTTATGATACACACTTTAACTATTATAACTGCCCACAGTCTGGCTTGACTCACAACCTGAACTATAATGATAATCCTTGATTACTAACCACAGATTACGTAGTCTTGATTGGCTACGTTTGATTTGTTAACGTAGTCGCCGATTTTACCAAGGTATCAAACAAACATGCACAAACAAAAACTAGCGTTGCCAATCAAGACTACGGATTACCCGATCGGTTATCGACAAGGGCGGGCGTGAAGCAATAGTCACAATGCCAATTTGCCGACTTAGTCAGGGTGTATGTTTGGAAACCACTTAACTGACTCGCTGATTACATTTTGTCCATTGTTTCAAGAAAGACCACAGCACGCTTACGATGCCAGCAATCCCATAATGTCGATAAAGCATAAGCAGCACACGATAATTTATTTCGAAGGATTATACTATAGTCGGCAAAATTACTGGATTTCTGGCTGCCTTTGTTCTACGTACGTATTAGCAGAAATACCACGAGGCTCAAAAATGTCGACTGGGAAAATTTGGGTCGGGCCGGGGTGTCACACATGTGCTAATGATCACATTCTCGCTACCCAGTATCCAAACAAGTAGAGAACATACAGGGTTTTGTTCACTGGTAGCCTCTTATAGAATACTGATACCCATCTTTCATAAAACAAGCTGCTCCGACCACATAGTTGAAGACATCAAGTCTTCTTGACAGTTTTCCTTCATTGTTCTGTTACCGTTCTTGAGCGCCTAGACTTTCTTCCCAGAAGGTGTTAAGGCGCTTATTATTATAACAATGATCATTCTAAAGAGCCAACCTTTGCCCTCAAACTGTCCTTTATAGTCCGTAATTCGTAAAAGTAAGATACAGAAACGGCTGTATTGAGAAATAAAGATAATAAGAAGGCCAATGTAGACAAATTCGTGTGATGTTTGTTGTTTATTTATTAGCCATTTCGTATTATGTTGGTGTATATGGGCCTGTCGTTCTGGACCAAATCCGTAGTACTATAGTAGAGTTGCAATAGTCTCTGTAATATTGCATCTAATGAAGCTCATATTAAATTTTTATTTTTTTTTTTTTTTATATCTCCCTTGGAATATCCTAAAAGGTACACTTTGCCTTGGATTGGGACTGAGATTTTGGGCTATACAAAGCGTTTGAACGCGTTCGTCATAAAATAAATATGGTTGGAAAGATAAGTAGAATATTATAATGATCCACACCAAATTAATATGCCTCAAAATAATTGTGTAGTTTTCCTTTTACTTCGTGAACTAACACGGTCCGCCATTTTGTAGAGCAAAATTTTTGACTTACACAAAATGGCGGGCCGTGTATAGTTCACAAAGTTAAAGGAAAAACCACGCAATTTTGATCTCAATCCAAGTTAAAGTGTCCCTTTACTAGGAATTAGGAAAGTGCAGAAAGTTCAATCAGGGTCAGCTGTTACCATGAAAACTGTTTGTTTGATCTTGGGTCAAACGTTTTAAAGGGTTTTTATCTGTTTTGTCCTCTCAGCTAAAATTCCATTTGCTTTTAGATTTGTTCCCCAAGTGGTAGCGATGTGTCACGTGACGGTGTTAGATGCATTGTTGGAATTAGTAATAATGTTTTTAAAAAACCATAATGTTTTTTAAAACAACATAGGCCTACACACACACACTCAAAAAAAGTTTGCTAAGTTTTATAGCATTTGTGAAAAAAAAGGAATTTAAATGAAAATACAAATTGTTGACCAAATCAAACCTGCGGTTTTTGACACTATCAAAGTCAGATCCGCGCCGAAATCTACACGGGTCAACTCTTAAAGCAACTTACGCCATCGTGACGTCATCAGTTAGTTACACCAAATCAAAGATTATTGACAGAGAAAGATTTCTTGTAAATTCTGAGGACTTTTATGTGTGTGGATTCGTGTGTAACGGGAGAACATTTTTGAACCAATGTTAATTGTTGTCCTAATTAGCACGTTTCAAATTTTATTTCAATAAAAAGACCAAAATCCCCGGTGGGGGTCATTCATAGAGTTATATAGGCTACATAACTCACTACACTTTTTCTAGTCAACCCAATATCACAGCATCAAGGTATAGTATTTATACGGAAGTGAGAGAGTCCAGGCTAGCTGGTTGCAACATTAAATACAGAGAAATCATACGCCAAGCCTCACTCATAAAATTTAAACCTACACATTTGAAGCTGTGCATGGTGTATAAGAAACTATAATAACTGTAAATAGTAAACTTGCGAATTGCGGGTACAACCATTTGTAAAATCTCGTTTTGGGACGAATGTTGGCTCTGAAAAGAGCTCGTCGAGACCAAACCGCCTCTCTTTACAGAGCCAACTCTCCTCCAAAAAGAGAAGTTACACATGGTTGTACCCGCAAATTTACTACTTATAGTTGTATATAGATTCCGTAAATCTACAACTTTTTATGTAAATCAAAGATTTGAAGGTCCTTGCCCCTGGTCCTTGCATTTAGTTACAGCGCCACCATCCATCAAGAACACGGTCTTATTGCGTTGTCCAGACTTTTTTCCCATTGTTGTTAAATCTCTTAGTCGGGTTCCCGCCTACATTTGACAAGTACGTGAATAACGACTAGACTGCTACGTGGTTGTCGGCGTCCTGCGGCGCGGTGAGTTGACCGTGAGATCGGTGCAAAGTGCGGCCGGCTGTTAAAAGGTATCGTGCTTGAACGGCGGAGAATGTGGTTCTTGACGGTCTCTCAACTTCGACTCTGCAGAAGAAGTTTAACCATCTAAGCAGGATTTATCTTCGTCAAAACTAAAGGTATTTGAAGTGGGTTTTTTTCCTTAAGATTTTTGAACTTGTTGTAATGAATATTTTCCATTGCTTGTGTTTGTTAAACTTGTTTTTTATTGCAGTGAGTTTTGACATGATAAATGTTAATGCCTACTTTTGCTATTTTTTTCTTTTCTTTTTCATGTGTCTGTAACATGCATTCATGATTCATGGTAATGCTTGACAGAGACTTTGTTATTGTTGATGGAAGTCGGGGGGTGGGGTGGTCATTTTGGCTTTTTCTCATAATTTGTTCCAAATAACTAAACTAGTGACTAGAGTAGTGTAGCCCCAATTAGGGCCAATCCACTCTGTACCCAGGATACAGAGTGGATTGGCCCTAATTGGGGCTATAATTAGTGTTGACTTGGTGGACGATTTTGTTTTAAAAGTTTGGGGTAATTAAAAAAAATTATCATAGCAATCATGATAGAATAGATACTACTAGGCCTACTACGTAACGTAAGAATGAAGTTTAATGTACTTTGATATGAAGTATTATATAACACCCAAGCAGATCCTTGCCATTTGATTGGAGGATTGTCCGTCACGTGATAGCAAATAAACGTACCATTGCACGCTACGTCATTCACCGTGCATTTTTCGTTCCATTCACCGTGAATTTTTCGTTCCATCCGATTTGTTCTATTGCACGCTCGCCCGCCCTCCATTGACGAAAGTGACTATTCGATTAAAGATGGCAAATGACAAATGACAAATGACAAATGACAAAGATCTACTTGGATGGTATATAAAACAAATAATGAATGTTTTTCATTCGTGCAATAGTAAGAATATTTTCATGAGTTGAAAGATGGAATGTTCCATTCAACGAGGCGAAGCATATTTAATTCAGGAAAAGTCTGACTGTCACATTTTCTACAATGTTATGCACCTTGGCTGTCGTGTCAGTTTCGGCATCTTCCCGCAGATTGTGACATCATAAACCAGCATGGCAAGCGAATTGGGCGCTCCATTAATTGTATTGGGGCACAGATTTTGATTATAAACGCTAGGCCTACACTTTATAGTGTCATTTTATAGCAATTAGTGTACAATACAAATATACACACAGCTTCATCATAGATAGGGAATAAAGTACAGAATCCTACGTTCCTGTTTTCTTTCATTTTAAACACAGGTAGACTCTTGTTTACCCAGTCATGATCTTATGTTCTGCAGGTTATTGTTAGTGAAAAAGTCAGATTTGGCAACTTGACCAAATTACACAGGGCTGTGTTAAATAAGGTTATGATTTGAAGCAGCAATCATTTCAATGATGTTGGCTGGTGAACGACCACTAGTATTATGTATCCAGTGCACTAGGCTGACTAGTCTTGTTTCAAACTTTCACCATTCATCTGATCAAGGCAGGGAGCAGGTATTTGGTCTTCTACTAGTAGTGCTGAGTGCCCTCTTGAGGGATGTCTGGCGTATCCACCTGCGCCTGTCAATTAAGTGTGACCGAGATGGTATGTGTGCATACTGGCAGTAGTAATGGTTGGTTGTAATGTAAATATTTATGTCAAGCTCAGCAGAATGAAAACTTCCGCAGCCTGTTAAATAAAATATCAAAACTAAAAGCTCCACTAATAAAGTAAAAGCTTCACTAATAAAGTAAAAGCTTCATGTATCGATCCTAGGTCTCTAAGTTTGTGTTGCTTTTATTAGAAACTGACCATCCCAGCTAGGGCTGGTATTCTGCTAGGCCCTAGGCACCAGTGTTCTGTAGGCCCTAGGCACCAGTGTTCTGTAGGCCCTAGGCACCAGTGTTCTGTAGGCCCTAGGCATCATTGTTCTGTAGGCCCTAGGCACCAGTTTTCTGTAGGCCTTAGGCACCAGTGTTCTGTAGGCCCTAGGCACCAGTGTTCTGTAGGCCCAAGACACCAGTGTTCTGTAGGCCCAAGACACCAGTGTTCTGTAGGCCCTTGGCATCCTTTTTTTGTAGGCTCTAGCACCAGTGTTTCGTAGGCTCTCTAGCACCAGTGTTATGTAGGCTCTAGCACCAGTGTTTCGTAGGCTCTCTAGCACCAGTGTTATGTAGGCTCTAGCACCAGTGTTATGTAGGCTCTAGGCACCAGTGTTTTATAGGCTGTAGGCACCAGTGTTCTGTAGGCCCTAGGCACCAGTGTTCCGTAGGCCCTTGGCAACAGTGTTCTGTAGGCCCTAGGCACCAGGGCCAATTTCATAGCACTTTTTAGCCCTGGATTATATTACAATGTATTGCATGTATTAAGATTTGTGGTAAGCTGTGTACTAGTCTGAAGCTTTCCCAAAGTCCAGAAAGATGCTGGTAGCATGTAAAAAGATATTCTTGTGTGTAATGTAAAGTGCATTTTATTTGTTGTATTTTTGTTGTGGGCCTTAAATTTTTCCTCGGCACAGTGCCTATTGGATGATCGTGGACCCCGCAATGAAAGTTGTGAATTTTTGAGAGCTCTACATGTACACTTACCACAGCCAGAAAAGTAGTTGTTAACTAATATCAGAATTTTCACCTACATTTGCACTTTCTTGTATTCAGGTACTTTTGTGAGAGATTCGTATGGTTTGAAGTTATGTGAGACACAATGACAGAAGACAAGGTAGTCCATGCGGGCTACTTGCTCCATCGACCAGGAGGAGGTAAAGAAATATTGTAAAAAGTATGCTTTATTGGGTTCTTGTGGGGCAACTTCCAATTTAATCTTTACACTATGTTCATACAAATCCTAGTTTCCGATATGAACATAGACCTTGAATTTCTTGATTGTCAATGAGCAATCTGCGAGCCATTTTTAGTAATGTCTGGTACAGTGGTTTGATTGATCACAAAGGAACACTCAAATGGTACTCTCTAGACTAAATACAGTGTTGCTCCAGATGGGCAAATCCTGGTACCATTGTACCATACATGTTCTTTCAGTTGTCTTTTAGTGTTCAACAACGCAAAAGCTTGCCGTGAACCTTGTGAATTTAGACTCTCTAGTCTGAGGAATTCAAATTGAAGTGGTCACTTGTGACCATTACCAGAGCTGCCAACTCAACCTGATTCTGCAGACAGTTCCCTCAAAATAAACCACTCTTTCCATGTTCTGATGAACACATTTTAAATTCTCCCTGATTATGGAAACTTTACCCTATAATTTTGATTGTAATTCTGATACCTCTCTGATTGTTGTATAAAATCTTTGTGATTGTAAGATCTATGCAAATATTTGGAGCTCTGCCATAACAGACATGATTCAAATCTTTCTGAAAAATTACTTACTCAACCCATAGCTTCTTATGCACTACATGTAAGACCAATATTTTTCAAGCATTAAACAGTGCTTACAGGTTACCAACATAAACTGCTAAGTCTTTCAAATACACATTGTTTTCTTTGCAAAAAATTAGGGGTCTGAACTTTGCTTTGATCGGTATCCTTACTAGCAGTGACTCTGTTACAATAGTTACCAGCTCTTTTTACTAGGAATAATGGCTTGAACAACTGCTATCTATGTGGCTGTGTGATTTTTGTCTGTGGCCAGTTAAGTCATGACCCAACAAGGCCTGTAGTCTTTTGTTTGTTTCTTTATATACACAGTACTTGTTTTTAGTAACACCCAGTGAAAAAAACCCTCTTCCCCTGAAGTCAGTGAAGGGAGAAAATATTTCTTTTGTGTCAGTGTAGCTATGTCCAATGTTTGTCTGTCCTTTTGTTTGCGTGTCTAAATCTTTGTTATTTTGTTTGTTAGTTTGTTTATTTGGCTGTTTTCTACAAGCTTCTGCTTATCAAAACAGCCCCATACTCTCCTGCTTGTTGCTACCTATTGTTACTGTTGCTTTACTCCAAAATTACATGTACTTCTTATTATTTTAGAAGTCTGGAAAGGAATGTGTATCAGAATTGAATTGAATATTGCTCTGGTCTAGTTATGAAGAATTCTCTTTTTCTTGTTTATTTACTTATTTTATTTATATGGGATATTTATATAAAATTAGTAGGGGAGATGGCCCTAGCTTTCGATCTAAACCGGACCATATATATATTTTATTTATTTATTGTATTTATTTATTTATATTTTTGGGGGGGTTCCAGTCATAATTTCGGAGCTATGATCCCTGTGTGGTTTTGTGCATATGTTTTCCTTGTTCTCACAAGCTGCATCAAGAGAGAGGCCTCCATATTTCGAGGTTGTGCCGAATGAAATAATAAAATAAAACAAAATATCTTTAACCACTTCCTGTAATTACTTTAAATGTATGCTTTGTATACTCTCCACAGCTCTTGGTCGATGGAAAAAGAAGCGATACTGGTTTCAGTTGGATGAAGTAACATGTCAGCTACGATTGTATAAATCCCAGACTGAGCTATGTCACATATTGGGATCTGTAGATGTACGAGATGCGTGCATATCCATTCTACCAGATCACACCAACCACATTCTTGTTGCGTAAGTTACATATTTAGTTTTGTCATGGTCTTGTTGCAAAATTGTTCCAATTGCCACAGGGAAAGTACCATCTGTCATGCTCATTCAGTTGGCACTGGAAGAAGTTCGACAATCAGACCCAATTGCATGGCTCAGCTTACCACAATGTGACAAAATCAGGGCTTACTTCAAGCGAAAAATCTGCGCTTACAGTAAGCGCAGCGCTTACAGTAAGCGTATTTCACAGGATATCAAGAGGTTTTTTGCTATTATGTGCGTGTACTTGATGTTGCTAAGCATTCTTCGCGAGTGTGGAAATTTATTGCTAACCCTGTAAGTGGAGAGTGGTGTTGTTTGTATGTAAGCGCAGAATTCCTTAGTAAGCAGATTCATGGAAGTGAGCTATGCTTACGTTTTTAAACAAGGGCTTATTGTATTGACCCCTTGCCAACAACATCACACGGTAAGCGTTTAAATGCTGTCACAGCTAAAATTCACACTTCGCTGTAGAACTCAAGGGCACATTGACTCCCTGAATGGCTCAACAGGTGGATTGGTTCAATATAGATTTTGGTTATTTATAAGTAGTCATAACTGGCTAGTTTCTGTTTGCTTTGAAGTAAACTGACAATTTGCATGGTTGTGGACATATAAGAGCAAGTTCGATCAAGTGCCATTCACAGTGGTTAGCTAGTGGCTGGATATTTATGTACGTAGCGCATGCACACTGAAGTTGAAGTGCAAATTTGAGTAATGTTATTGGAAAAGTTGGTGAAATCACGTCTTCAGTTGGATAATTTTTTTCTGATTACTGGTCCTCTTTGCACTGTGCTATTAAAAATGGCTATTGATAATCAGCAATGTGACCTGGGCCCAATTTCATGGCTCTGCTTAAGCACAAAATTTGCTTAAGCACCAAAAAACCTTGCTTAGTAAAACCAGATTACCGGCCAATACTCCACTCGATTGTTATGCTAACTAAACAACAGCTAAATACAAGTCACGAGCAATGTACATCGCATGGAGTTTTGGCCAATAACACGAGTATAATAAGCAAGCTTTTTTCGTGCTTAAGCAAATTTTGTGCTTAAGCAGCTCCATGAAATTGGCCCCAGGCCCAGAAGGCTGGTTTCTGAATAGTCGACTAGCACAGTCCAACCATCATCAACTAAACAGAGTTTGGGCTAACTTAGGTCGAACTATGGTCAACAATAGTTTTGTGCGAACTTGGCATCAGGGAGGTTTACAGTGGAGCAACAACATGATTTCTGAGATTAGAGTTTGGAAGGCTCTAAATTAGTTTTTATTTATTGATATTCTGTGAAATTGACATTATACCAAGGGGAAACGCACTGCATTTCATTGAAACTTTGGTGACAAGACACTAGGCCGGTGTTAAATGTGAGAATGTTGAAATACTCACTGAATTAATATCCCTATTTCCTTGTTAAGAACAAGACTAGTATGTGTTTACCTCATACAGATTCGTAATCGAGAGCCAAAATTTCACTAGTCCATTAATTCACAATTACGTTCCAGGTGCTATTTTCACTATTTACCAGGCTGGCATGAGAGTATTCACGCATAGGGTGAATACATAATGCACAGTAGACTACGCATGCACTTATTAAGCAATCGTGGAACTGTCACACGGCTTTAAACCAGCTCCCTCGGCTGCTCTTCCGGAACTATGCAAGTAGTTTAGTTTGTCAACTTCCAATACCTCGGGGAGCTAATATCAACTGTCCACCCTCAAACCATGTTATATTTGTATACTGAACGTCATACACATATATGTGGAGTATTGGGCCGTGTCGGAATCAAGTGACTTCAGCTATGGCTGGCTATGGCTATGGCTGGCTATGGCTATGGCTGTTTGCAGCAGTGGCAATGTTGAAAAATGGCACTCTTTGGCTTCCCGGCCATAGCCACTGCCAAAGACATCCATTCAAATATTTGAAACAAATATTCCTGGCTTATGTGATTTAAAGCAAGCATTATAAACAACATTTGTAAATGTCAAAGACCAATATCCACACTTGATGTGACCCAACATACATGAAATCACAAACCTGTGAAGGTTTCAGCTATATCGGTCTTCGGAGTCATGAGAAAACAGTGAAAAACCCATTACATATTTTCACTGTTTTTGAACAATTGGATTTTATCACGCGTGATAAAGACACATTTTGTTTCACACATTAAAAATGTTTAGCATAAGAGAAGTTTTCCTCCATGACCATCTTTATACCATGTAAGATGTGCAAATCTGTGAACAGTAATTTTTTCAATCTTACCAATGGTGTACACACACTTCAACTGGTTCCTAAATTATTCTAGAGGGAAGGTCTGGGTGAAAAATAAATAGTTAAAACAAAACGATAATAAACTAACAACACTGTCAATTACTGAAAAGAGGACATGCACTTTGGTTTGGCCTGTGTTTGGGACTGTCTGTATCATGGCTAAAACAGTAACAAGAGCTGAAGGCATGGGATGACTTTCTCCATGGCTACACTATAAACCCCAAAACAATTTTGCTTTTTCTACTTTTTTTCCCCTGAAAATGGTAGACCTAATGTTTTTGTATTTTCTACAAACGTTAACTACATGTAGATAAATAATATGGGCAAAACTTGACCTCAAAACTAGATGTGCTTGGCCTACAGGATTACAAACCTGTTTCTTTTTTTAGAATGGAAAGCTCCTTGAAGAGTTGACTGTATTTATAATGGGACCATAATCCATGGTAGTGATACAGAAAGGCCAATTACTCAGCAGGCTATTCCCGTCAGGGTCCTCTTCCTAAACAGTGGCAGTGCAAAGTAGCTTTAGGACGATTCACCCTAAATCTCCAACTTACCCATTCATCCACCTTTGACTTTTACACATGGCGCTGCATTGCTAAGGTCATGAGTCATGTGGTAGTGAATTGAGTCAATGTTTTAGGGGAACGGCTAGATAGGATTTCAAATTGCTTCATACTAAGTTGCGGTAATATTTTGGCAATTCATTTAGGCTTGGCAATGTGTCAATTAGCTCTGGTTACAGGAAAAACAAAACATTTCCTGAAGGTTGAGGGTTCGGGGCTAGACAGAAACTGCCTGTGTGTCGCACCCTAATGTTAGGGTCAAGCAAAATGTTTACAATTGACTGTTAAGTGTGACATCCCTGTTTATATCTTAACTCTTTCAGTGCCTGTTTGTTTTGTTTTTTGTGCTTTGAACCTTAAGTGCCCTGCAGCCGATTTCACGAAACGCTAGGATTAATCCTATCTCGAGTTAGGACGAGTAACTCGTCCTAACTTAAGACTAGTCCTATCTCTTAGCATTGCCTAGGACTAGTTAGTCCTAAGTTAGAAAAAGTGTGGTGAAATCGACGGCAGGGGTGGATTTCACAAAGGATAGTCCTAACTTGGGACTAGTCCTAGGAGTTAGGACTAGTCCTTGACATAGGATCGATCCTAGCTAAGATCGATCCTAAGATCGATTTCACAAAACTCGTCCTAACTCGAGATAAGACCAGTCCTAACTCTTTGTGAAATCCACCCCAGCTTTTTGAGGTTTTTTGAAATTCTGTATAAAAAAAGTCTTTCTCACCAAACAAAACCGTTCTTGCTGATTTGTGTTGCCTTGGTACATGTACATCCTACCTCCATGGTACATCCCAAAGTCAATACTATTTCTTTAGTGATAATGCCCTCTCGTAATAACATGTATATTATGGTTCATACATGTAATGTATGTATGATGACACTTTTTTAGTACATAAAAATAGATCATACATGAACGACCTTGGCACTGAAAGAGTTAAATGAGCAATGTGCCACAGTCTGACCATAGACCAAGGACACTTGCTCTATGGTCTGACCAATAATGGCATTGAATTGTTTACTTGGACTCTGTCGCAGCGCTGTCATTTCTTACAAAGTGAATTCAGTTCAAGCCACAGTTTTTACAAGTCACTACTTTAATCACACTTCCTTCCCTAATGTCCGTCTATTGCAACATTAAGTTGTTATGCTACAGTAAAGGGTATGCACAACATTGGAAAGATAGAATAGATATTCACAGTTTTGTACATAACTTATATAAAAGGTAGTCATGGCGGAAAACTTCCATTGAAACATTTTTTATTGATATGGTTTTTGAGAAATGAGTAAAAACAAGCAGTTTTGATCTCTTGAGTCAAAACCCCGGTGTTTGTAAACAGTGGAAACATTTTTATATTTAAGGTTTTTTTTCCACTATTTTCTTGTGACTCGGATGACCGACTGAACTTTAACTTTCACAGTTAAATTTCATGTTTATGTTGTGTCACAACAGTCCAGATACCGGTCTTTGACCAAAACAAACTCCCAATGTTGTTTGCGATATTGTATGTTTCATGTACTGTACATGTACATACTCAGTGTGGATCGAGGAAGGAAAGCAAGCATATGTCCTGTACTTGGTCTGGCTCAAGTTTCTGCATGATTGTTAGACCATTGAGAAAGCCCATGTAACTACAATAGCTGTGACATCACATGTTTACAAAAGAGCCACAGAGCATGGACTTCCTGCAGGCACTGTTTGTACACAGCACAATTCAAGAAACCATAAAATCTTACATTTTATGGAGATTACACTGAATGATTTTTATCAAACCTGGACAGCTGTTTATTTTTATAAATCTTTCATAACTCCCGCAAGGTGAATTACATGTATCTGGCCTGCCAGGAAATGCCCTGGAATGTACAAGGTCACTCTTTTAGTAAACAAAGGCTACATGGTCTGTACTATACACAAAATAAGAGTGAACCACTCTTGCTCAGTGATGTAACTGAAGCTGATTAGCTAACTTTAGCCATTAATACAACACTTAAGAAGTCGACTAGTTTCAAGTACATGATAAGCTGGTTCCGATTTCATGACTTAGCTTACTGCGGATTTGTGCATCTTTGGCACCCGTAAAGCACAAACATCTTCCATGGGCTGTAAACGCAGAGTTCTGCGGTAAGCAGAGACATGAAATTGGGCCCAGAATATTCCCTAGTTTGTTTTTCATTAAAATTACCCTGAAGAAAGTCACTAAGTGATGGGCCAATGATAGCAAAATAAATAACCTTCATGGGGGCTGCCTCACACCTGGTTCAGAAATTCAACCCAAGTGTTTTTGTGTTCAATTGAGGGAAGTCTGCAACAATTTATGTCATGAGGCGATAAAGGAAATCGTATCGGTATTTACGGAATCTGATGATGTGTGTGTATTTGTGGTTTTACCTAGTGTACATGTATGACGTAAGTGTGTACTCTCGCTAGGTAGGGGATGTTACAGAAATAGGTATCTATGCATGGGATGCGCAGCAGGCAGGAAACGACCTCATGTCAAGCAGCATAAATGAAATGTCAGAACCCATGAGGTTAACATGTAATGTAGCTGCTTTGAATGATTTACGCGTTTTACCAAGTTGATGTGTACATCCTTATATTGGATCACAGTTTGAGGTTGTAGCATGTTGAAACATCAGAATGTTATCTTGATGTGCTCACTTTACTGCATGTAGTTTGTTGGTAAACACAACAGGTTAGTCTTTTCATACTTAAGTTCTAACTTCCAGGTCTGGAACAGACACAATCCGTGACCCTCACTTGACTCATAATTGTTATACATGTAAACAAACTAAGCAAGTGACGCGCAGTGTGCAGGGAAAAGCGCGGCTGCTTCCCACCTTACGGTAGATGCACTCGGAAGCAGCCACGCTTTTCCAGTGCTTGCTTGGTTTGTTTACACTGTATGCCCATTGTAAGTCATGTGATTCCAGTCACCGATTGTGTCAATTACACGGAGGTAATGGCCTCTGTTGCCCTGATCTTGGCCTTGGTGCCCTTTTAAAAGTTTCCATCGACTTTAAGATTTTCAAATGGAACTGCTCTTTGCAGAATGAAAATGGCATTGCCCTCTCAACAGTGAACAGCGATTCTTCATTCTCAGAATGGCAAGGCAGTTTACCCATTGTAAAGGGAAACTCTTTTGAGTGAAATGTTAATTTCTGCTTGGGCAATTTAAGGGGCACCGAGGCAATGACCAGTGGCATGGAGGCAATTGCCTCAGTGAAGTATCAGGCCTGCTAACTGACTGTTTTTGTGTACAATACTGCACCTTTCTCAGCTTGACATTTTTATTTACGAAGGTTCAGGGGTGTGTGCATTTGCTGGCCTGAGTGATACTACATAGAGGTACCAGATGTAATTGCCTCCATGCCCCTTGGTTGTTGCCTTTGTGCCCCTTGAAATGTTCCAGGAGAAATGTTGAGTTTCCAATGCACTCACAAGAGCAAAGTGTTATCATAGAGAAAGGTCCTTTCTCTATGGTGTTATGTAGGGATTTTTCTTTAACAGTAGGATTTACCGGTACATGTAATTTGCAAGTACATGTAGCGTTAACTTGTTAGTGTGTTTGTTAGTGTATTTTTTACAAATTGTAGGTTCATAACAATTTATTAGTTTGATTGTTTATTTACTTTCTGTGGGAGGGGTGGGGGAATACTACAGTAATCAGCAGGTAATGAGAAAATAAATAGTTTTAGGTCTATGGAATAAAAATAAAAAAACTGCTCATAAGCAATGGGGCAGGAAGGAAGCTGTTTATTGTGTTAGGATTTGTAATGCGTTAATGCACTTGTCTACATGTATTTTCTCTTTGTACCGTGAAGGGTTGAAGGTTTGTACTGTATACATGTACTGTGTGCATACTGTGTACTGTACGTGTATATTGTTAGTGTGTCTGATTGTCGTCGACAAGTTCTGAACAGAATGGGAGACTTTTGGGGCACTAGGTGGCAGCAGACTTACCAGGTAAATTCATTGTTCTCAGGAAGTGTTGCGCATGCTCAGAATTATGTAAGCAATGGGAAAATTACCTGGTACGTCATCTGCTACTCTGTGAATAGCATCCGAAAGTCTCCCATTCTATGGTTGTGTAAGTATGTTGTGTGAGTTACATACAACTGTACTGTACATGATCAAATTGCTTCTCAGTAGGCACACACAATTTCCCATTACAATTTGTATCGAGTCAAAACCAGGTTCATTTTTGAATATTAATCTTCCTCAAAATGAAAGCAAAACTATCAATATTTTTTTTGGTTTTGATGCTCACAAAACCTAGTCGGAGAGTCGTTCACAGTTTAACTTCCTCTATTGTGTTGAATCCAACGGGGAAGGATTGTCATAGTTAATCACATCCACTCCGAGTTTAATCTGAAGGGTCTGTGGTTCTGATTTCAGGTGTGGTGGAAAGGAGCACATCTTAATAGCGGAGACCCATCGGGTCATGATGCAGTGGCTCCAGAATCTACAGGTAGGTTGTCATGGTAACCAAGGTAGCACTTACTGACGTCCAATCATTACCGGTTTGGTATCGAGGGTCCTGTTTTTATTAAACAATCGTTCCAGTCGTGCGTGCTGCAATTTGTTGTTGTTGCTGCCGGTAATTAGCAGTGGTATTGAAACGTTGTAGAACTGGGTCGTGTCATTTGAAATACATTATTGGGTTTAGCTGCGTATAATTATACATTCTGTAACTTCGTCATTGGCTTTGTAAAATGTGGATTTACTTCATAAGTACATTTAATAAAAGTTTTTGGGAGAAAACTTAATAATTTAGCTACTACATGAATTGTATTTAACCTTAACTCCGTTGTATGGTTTACAAGGATCCTTCCTCACTCCAGCAAAACCGAACACCATATGGTAACTCAACACCCAGCTGCACTCTGATTATGGTGGTATACGTACACGGATCACACCGAAATAGCATTGCTTTAACTATCTGGGGCTTTTATGAATTTTGTTTAAACATTTTTTAAATTAAAATAAAAGGAATTTCTTTTTACAGTGTGATTTAAAAAAATGTCTTGGGCTTACATTATATTTTCTATGATGTTAACTTATGCCCGTTATTGAAGTGTATTATTCCCCTTTAAATTGGCAGGAAGTACGCGACTTCTTTTCCTGTGTGAAAAGTCACCGAAGCCAAGTTAAATTTGCAAAGACGTCCACTTATAAACCATTAACAGTAAGAATATTTCTGGTTTATTTAAGAACTTTTTATACAGGATGGATTCGGATTTATAGAACTTTATCCCCCCCCCCCCTATGGCCTCCCACAAAAACTGTGATAAAATACAACATGACAAAACATTATAAATGTGTGCACCACGGAACCTTATGACCTTTAAGATTTTTGTCAATGCAGAATAATAGTTTCCTCAATATCACTCAAAAACTGTATGATTTAATTTACTCAAAACTTGTATAAATGAAATCTCTGTAATCGTAAACCGAAATAATTCTGTGTCGTGTGATGCCGTAGCATGTAGGTTGACTCGAGTTTTTCTACTGGGCTTTCCACCTTTTTCGACCCCGGTTCGAATCCCGACCCAGAGCCTTGCATGTGGATTGGGTTTTCAGTCCTTACCAGTTTGCGGTGTTTCTTCTATCATGGGTTTTCCTAACACAATTAAAACAGATATTTCTGCATTGTTTTCTCAAGGTACACCTGGGGTCGATTTCACCAAACTCTTCCTAACTTAGGATTAATCCTAGGCAATGCTAAGAGATAGGACTAGTCCTAAGTTAGGAAGAGTAACTTAAGACTAGTCCTATCTCTTAGCATTGCCTAGGACTAGTCCTAAGTTAGGAAGAGTTTGGTGAAATCGACCCCAGGTATCTTCAGGCCTACGGGTCACAGTGCTAGTTGCTTTTGAGGGTCTCCTTGTGTTGTTATCAATAAAAAATTAGATCTTTATGAGAAGCCAATTATTTTATTATTTTGATGAACTATTTGCAGCAGTCATCGCCTACCAAAGGTCTCGCAAGCAGTCCTTTACCGTCCTTGAGGCGCCACCATTCAGAGAAGTTCCGCGCACGGAGTAAAAACATTTCGGAACTCCCAGCCGCATTTTCAGCTTCGTTAGATTCCAGTGACGGCTATGCAACCATTCGGAAGAACCTTGCTGAGACACTCTCGCTGCCTAATTCCAAGACGAACTTTGCCGGTGGTGAGTTTCCGTCAGTTTTTAAAAAAAATTCTCAATGTACAGGCATGATGCCATATCAAAAACACAACTCAAGGCAATTCTTTATTTCTTTTCCTTAACATAATCTTGCATTATTACCTCGTCTTTGGGCCTGTTATTTTATTCACTTCTTCTTAGTCCACAATACATGTACAATCAACTAATTTTTTGTTCAACCAAGGCTGAACACACTTCTCTGCATCTTAATAATAACTAGAAATCTAGAGTTTGTGGACAAACTCAGGGTGTTCGGCTCGAACGAAATAAAGTGACTGCGTAAATAAAAATAGGAAAATTATTGTGTGAAGGTTTTTTGTCGAATTGTGCTGTGCTGACGGGCAAAATATTTATTTGTACCTCTTGTTGATCTCTGTGCAAAATCATAGCATAAAGGTTGTCATATGAAACTTCAACTTCCGGTTTTGACAGGGAAAGGTCAAATGGGGTCACACTTTGTACAAAGTATCTAGAATTGCCCAAGAGCTTTAAATTGTGTGTTTTGAACTGTTTTCAGCCTGCCGATAGAGGGCGCTTTTGAATTATGTGACGTAAACCAGACACTTGCCAGATCACAACATAGTTAAAAACAACTCCAAAAAAATTCCCACTTTCAAGTTACTGGGCATTTCTGGTTTTGACCGGAAGTAGAGGTCATGTGAGGTCACGCGCATGACAACAAATTAAGACCTATTTGACCTTAGTATGATCCCGCATAAAGCAACCGCCGGTCTCTTAAGTGTGATTTGTTAAATAAATAAGAGAATACGCTTGAGAAACATAATTTAAAGTTTGAGTGGCCAGGGCAAGGTTGTTCACACGTTAATACGCTATCGTGCGCCGTCAATGCGGGTGAACTGATAGGTGCGTGTTTTCGTTCTTTTTCGACCAGATGTAAAAGAAACATGTTGTTATGTCTGTGCAAAAGTTTGAGCAGGCTTAACGGTCTACACCCTGATAAAAAAATTATGCTGAAATGATTAGTAGCTTTAAAGATATGAACATGATCAGATATTTTGAAATTTTCAACTTCCGTTTTGAACCGGAAGTCAGTTCAAATGTTGTAAAGGTTCTGTGTAGCATTTGTCAAACTCTTAACGACCTATCCGATGATGTGTAGATTGTACAAATCCAATCAGTGGTTCATTAGTTATGTTTTTTTCAAGTATTAAACTTTGATTTAGTGTAATTTGATACCCGATGACGTCATCATGACATCCTCAGGTGTGTGTCGTCTAGATACTAAGGTGCAGTTGTCTGATGAGTTTTAATGTTCAATTCAATTTCAATCTTGAGTTATTCTGTAAATAAGCTTGAAAGTTGTTTTTTGAAGGAAAAAAACGAAGGCGAACTTCGACCTAGGGTAAAGACCCGGAAGTTAAGGTCATACAATTTTGGCGTTAACTTTTCAAATGTTGCCCCAGCCTTGGTCTATCAGATGCCAAACTATGAACATCATAAATTTTATATTCAGTGAGATACAGCAACAAGCAAATGGTCATTTTTCACCTTTAAAAACCTTGTAATTCGATACCTGATGACGTCATCATGACGCAATTCTTCGCGTGCCGTCCTCATATTAAGGTTCAAGTGTATGCTAAGTTTCAAGTTTGTACAACTTTTACTTTTTGAGAAATCTGCAAGAGAAAGTTCAGGGAAAAGAAGAAGTGGAAGAAAAAGAAAAAAAAACTTAACAACAACAATAGGTTTTCGGCTGCTAGCCGAACACCTAATAATAATAGTAGTAATAATAATAATGATAAGCAGTTCTTACATCGCGCGTTTTACACTTTCACTTCACACTTTCTCTTGAAAAAAACCTTCTCTTAACGATAAATGTTACTGGGTTCAGTTACATGCATTACACAAACACACAGGACCTATGGCTTTACATCCTATCCGAAGGATGAAGATGGGTAAAGTGTTTTGCTTAAAGGACACAAGTGTCAAGACAAGGACTCGAGCCCACACTCTGCTTATCAGAAATACCAGAGCTTGAGTTTGGTGGGCTTGGCCATGCCATGCCACAAATCTCAGCAAAATAAACTATCATTTAAAATTTACTCGGTCAGTTTCCCTTGTGGTTTATTATTTGATACAAAATAAATTATTATTTTAAATAAATTATTATTTGATACAAAATAAACTTGAACATGAACCTTAAGGACTATGACCTTATCCACAGATTCAACTGAGACTTCACCGACTTCATTGCGAAGTTGTAACAGCATTGCATCTCAAAGCTCAACAGAAGAGATCACTGCCTCAGCTAGGTGGAGTAACGGTGCAACAGGTGGCATAACAGATGCAAGCGATCAGTAAGTCAAATATAATGATAATAATAATAACTAGTTCTTATATAATAGCGCATTTTACAATAACGTATAAATGCGCTTTACATTAGTGCCCTGGTCTTTGGGCCAATAAACATTCCTGTAATCTTTCTCAGCTCCCTGGGGAGTATACAGCCCAAGCTGCCGTGGCGCTCCGAAGCTTTTTCACACACAATATCAACCTTTACCCTCACAGGTACCCATTTATACCCGTCGGTGAAGCAATTATAGTAAAGCATCTTGCTCAAGCACACACGTGTCATGACCAGGATTTGAACCCACACTCCGATGACATAACCACCAGAACTTAAATTCGATGCTCTAAACCGCTCGGCCATGACACCCTACGATATGCTTACTACAGACATTTATCTCACTGCCAACTACCTTCGTCTTGCTCCCTGTTTGTGATAACAATAAGATTACTAATTCCTATTACGCCATATAGGGGTCAGACTATTTTGCCCTTAAAGCCTTGGTTTTTTTCGCGTGGGTTTTTCCTGAAATAATTCCCTGGGGTTTTACCTAAAACTACATACCATCTAAAACAGAAACTTCCTTCATTGTCTTCTCTCCATGGGGTCTCTTGGCTAGTGTATTGACTAAGTTCACTGCAGGACCAGAATTAATAAATGAAATGAAAACAGTGAAATGAAGGTAGTCTAATATCTGTGTGGCATGTTTGTCACATGATATCAGCCCCAAGGCCAAAACCAAGCGACAGATGCCATGGCCTCCGTGTGCCCAGGCCTGTATGTGCAATGTGGTCAGCAGTCTGTGCACGTTTTATTAATGGAGTAACAGACACTCATCCTTGCTTACTTGCATGACCTTAAAATATTTTGTGTCAGTTTTTGTTTTTCCCCGGGAGGTTGTTTTTATCTTGGACTAATTTTAGACGTTGAGCATCGAGGATGCAATGGGTTTATAGTTTCAGTTGTTAAACCAATCTGAAATAACACTGGCCTAATACTTTTGGTACTCAGTGACAGTCACTGATTTCTGAAAACATAACAAGGACACTCAGGCTGAGTGTCCTTGTTATGTTTTCAGAAATCTAGAAGGGGAACATAATATTAAAGGTGTATCAGAATTTTACGGCATTTTTTCTTCTTTTCGGGAAATGCATATCTATTGTACATCATCTCTGAATCCATCTTTCCAAAAAATCCAGAAGACTATGGCAAAACACTTAGTAATTGTTGCTTTTAAGGAAAAAGCTAAATTGTTTTGGCATGTCGTGGCCGAGTGGTTAGGAGCAACGGACTCCAGCTCTGGTGATTGTGATCATCAGTGTGCTGGTTCGAGTCCCAGTCTTGGCACTTGTGTCCTTGAGCAAGATACTTTTCCATCCATTGCTGTGTCCTTTGTGGGACATTAAGCCAGAGGTCTCGTATACTAGGATTGGTAAAAGAACCCAGAACATTTACTGTGGAAGAGTAGGGATTAACCCTGGTGTTTTTGGTTCACATACAAAGCACCCTTGTTTGTACATTCATAGACATAATGCACACGGTGCATGCAGACGACCGATCACCTCAGACCAATCATAGCACAGATATGGAAAGCTTACGTCATAGCACGTTTGTTTCTAGTGAAATCCTGTAAGACCAGTGGCTGTCTTTATCCTTGCTGATAAAGACGGGGGACCAGTGAGTCTATACCTAAGTTTGCCCTGACGAACCTACTATGTGATGCAGCAACTGTATTTTATAGGGACCAAGCAATTCACTGTACCAGACATTAGTCAAATTTGTATTGCAAATTGCTTATTGCATCCAATTTGCCAATGCTTTACTGTTCCTTTTAAATTACACTAACGTTGCTTTGTGGAGTGATGGCAAAATTGGAAATGTCTCACTTTCTGTTGGTGTCAAATCCCATTCGTATCGCAACTTGACAAATGAAAGTACTTCCTCAAAAGTAATGTATGAAAGTAATTCTTTGTATGTGAGGCATTTTAATGTCTTGGAAAGCAGATCACATGACCATGCATCAATGTAAATTGTGTTTGTTAAAATGTGTTTGTTAACAATGAATAATAATAACATACATTTCCTATAGCGCTTTATCATATCAAAGCGCACTTTATTTTTTCTGCAAGGTTTGCAGTGCTATGTTCGACACATCATTTTATTTAGGTAGCACCGTGTAATGGCTTACAAGGTGCTGTGGCGCAAGCAGCAGCTAACGATAATAATAATAATAATAACGGCTTCTTATATAGCGCGCATATCTGTCACTCAGTGACATTCAAGGTGCTTCAACAGTCAATATTTTCCTGAAAGGTATATATGGAGCTACGTTTTTGAAGTATGAGACCTATTCATTTACATAGCACCATGTAATGGTTTACAAGGTGCTGAGGCGCAATATGCAGCCAATCAAACCAGGAACACCGGGGCGAACCCCTTCTCTTTTTGATAAGTGCACTGGGTTCTTTTACGTGCATTACACAACACACGGGACCAACGGCTTTACATCCCATCCGAAGGACGAAGCAATAATGGTTAAGTGTCTTGCTTAAGAACACAAGTTTCACGACCGGGACTCGAACCCACACTCTGTTGATCTGAAACACCAGAGCTTGAGTCCGGTGCTCTTATCCGCTTGGCCACGACACGTCACGAAAATAGTTGCCTTTGAGTCGGATAAAATATCTTTCAATTCTGTTGAGTATTGAATTATATTTACCCATAACAAGGTAAATCTTCTCTAAGTGCTTGTTCAACCAGTTGACCAGTTTAGAAAAAAAAGTCCAGTAAACGCTTTGAGCTACCAACCTCCTCCAAAGTTCGAGTTGTGTATTTATATTTTATTACACATCACCATGGCAAAACACTAAAGCTTAATAAAAGGTACAATCCACAAAATAGAAATTTGACTGAGAAAAGGAAAATAAATACAAATATTAAAAATTGTATAAAATACCAAGCCAGTGAGTGGCAAGGAAGAACAGGTGACCAACACCTCTACAAGGCCGTCCTTCCACAAAATTTGCCAACAAATAACCCGCCCCTCAGAAAAAGAAAAAAATTAAAATAAAAAGAGACAAATTTATGTAGCATCTTGTACTATGGCTTTTCATAGTAACTTGATAATGCTTTTGTTCTACTTCAATGTTCAGGTCAGAGGTGGGTGTGGAGCATGGGAATGGACTGGATACCAAGGGTGAAGTCTCCACGGCTGATGAAGACGATGAGGTCGACCAATGGAAACTACTCAGCAAAGAGGAGCTCATACAAGAACTTCAGAAAAGGAAACAACAGATAAAGTGAGACATTAGAGAGCAGGCTTGGAATTTCACGGCGGCCCTGACTGCCCATTGCCGTCATTGCCCTTCAAGTGGACGTGATTCCCCCTTGTAAATGAGCCAATATCACGGCCAGTTCGCCGTTTCCTTTATCCCCCATGGCCATTGTGCCCTTTTTGCACCGTAAAAGGACTGCAAATCCTTGTATTTTCAGCAAACAGCGTTATCTATGTGCCCTTTTGTCTTTTTCAATTTGGCCTTGGTGCCCTTCAAAATTTCCTCCTGTCGAAGGCCAAAGTGGCCTTGCCCTAAAAATGACAGAATTTCAGGCCTGAGAAAGGAGTGAGATTGAGACGTGATCTTCTAAGAGAATGGTTTTCCCTGGTGTTTTTGGCATAGTTAGCAGCTGATTGCGCTGCATCACCTTGTAAACTCTTACAAGGTTGTATATAAATGGGTCTCATAATTTAGAAATACTGAGCCTACCTGTCTTAAACATAATCTTTGAGACGTCCGTAGATAAAGCGCTACATAAAAGTTATTATTTAATGTTTGACCATGGTATAACTGACTGTTCTGCTGTTGCCCAACTTGTCAATCTTGGCACGTGTCCTGGCATACCAGACATACCAACAGTTTGGGTGTATGAGTTGCCACATAAGGTTTATCGCGATTCAGAATCGCAATGGATCATGGGAGGGCTGAGGGGGCAAATGCTACAGTCGGTCGTCGTGCGCGAGTTCCCGGGTTGCCCCCTTTCACTACACTATCATGCGCGGCAAAACAGCGCCCTCTCTTGGTATTTTGCTATTCGCGATAAACCTTATGGTGTGTCACTTTAGTAGTTTGAGGAAGAATCGTAGTCAACAAAAGTATTGTAATAACCATTGGGTTGGAGACATCACAATCTGTCCAGACGTGGCTAAGATTGTTGATTTTTTAGCTTAAACTTTTTAAGTTAAAATAGTCTGGAAAAATAATAGGCAACAGAAAGTTTTGTTTTTGTTTTCGAAATGTAGATGATATGTTAAAATGGGAAAGATTTGGGAAATGTCAATTCAGGATGTGATCTTTTTGGTTTAAGATGTAGCTTAAATCTTGCAGCCGTTCGTGGCCACTGTGGGCATTTTGGTAAAAGCCACTTGCAGCCACTACTGTTTGGGATTACAGCCAATTTGCCCTTTCCAAGACTACCAAAACTAAGAATCAACATTTTTTTTTTTCCAGAGAAAAAGAGAAGAACTACAAGAGTCTTGAGAATCGAGAGCAGACTTACAAGCAGATGTTAAAGAAGCGTGATCAGGTCATCATGCATCTAGATGACAAACTAGGCATCATGGAACAGGCTAATCACATGAGACGGTATGACCACACTCATTGGTCCATGATCCGGGCTGTAATTCAATACTGGATTCTGATTGGTGGAAACCATGCTCAATTTTTCAGGCTTTTTAGCATTTTGTTGAAATAAAGGAAAGATGGGGACGCTGTTCTTTACAGATATGGGGAATTGAATACTGGGCATCTACCATTATTATCCTTTTATTATCCTATATATTTTCTTGTTGAATGTGTAGCATTTCTCTGGCATACTCGTCCACCTTTTCCAGAAAAATTAGAGAACTGCACTTTAAATATTTCTCAAACCAGATTTGCATGTTTTTAACACATTGGTACAAGGGTTTGACTAAGAATAATATTCTGTATACCTGGTGCAATTATAAACTGTTTTCAAAGTGTTGAATACCCGGTGCTAGGTACGGGATTCGAACCTGGCTCTTGTCATCGGGCATGCTCGGTGGTCTAGTGGATAAAGGTGGGGTCATCTTTCGGTAATGATCCGGAAAAATATTACTGTAATTTCTATCTTTAAAAAATTACTTGTTATAAAGATGGATGGTAGTAAGCATCCTGCGAAATGATTTCATCTGAAATGCCTTCGTTGATTAGAAATCAAAATCAAAATGTCTGAATCTGAGAAACGATTCATGCATCAAAAAAGTAGCTTTTTTACTAAAAATAATCATGCACATGTAACAGGAACATGATTTGTAGTCCTGAAGCAAAGAGGTTAAAATGCCTTTGAGGGTACACTTGTCTGTAAGCTGGTTAGCCATACTATTGAATTTTTTCCTATCAGAGATTTGTTGTCGCCAGAAGACATGGACGCAGCCCAGCAGAAGATAGTGGATCTTCAAGGCACGTGTAAGATTTACCAGGAGCAGAATGGGTTTTTGAATACAGAGGTACGACGGCAAGCCAGCCTGAGACGGAGAGAGAAGAGCAGGATCGGAATCCAGCACAAGTAAGTCTAGTACGATAACAAGTAATAATAAAGACATTTATAATGTGCAAAAACATATCCACCCAAGGAGTGCTCAAGGCGCTCACAGGAAGAAAAGTAATTAAAAATGTCGTGTCATCAGGTGTGTTTTCAGTTTGGTTTTGAAATTATCAACAGTCTCACATGTCTTCACTGAGTTAGGGAGTTTGTTCCACAAGCGAGAAGCGGCAGAAGCAAATGCTCGATCATAGACCCCCTTGCACTGACGCCGCATGCACCCTATGGTCTACCATTTTGGGAGTCAAAATGGTTTATTTGTAATGGTAATGAAACCAAGAATGCCTCACAAAAGGAACTTAATCACTGTAGCTCGCAAGCCTGAGGAAACCTTTAAACAAGGGTGCTTGCTATGTGAACCAGAAACATTTGGGTTAACCCCTACTCTTCCATGATAAGTGTTCTGGGTTCTTTTACATGCACTATCACTCCTAGTAAGCAGGATTGGTGACTTAATGTCCCAGCAGGACAAAGCAATTATGGTAATTTTTTGTGTTCAAGGACACAAGTGCTACGACTGGGACTCAAACCCAAACTCTGCTGATCAGAAACCAGTTAAGAATGATGGTGTCAGCATACATTAACCTATTATTCATTTTTATTGGTTAACCTTTCAGCATTTATTTGAATATCATGAATAATTTATGTTGGACACTTTATGAATAATAAAAAACAGCAACACAAAATCATGTTGGAAAAGGCATCGTGGCTTTACCAATCGCATGAGCACATGTGCAGGCATGATATTCTTCCTGCTTAAGTTTGATATCCGATACTTTTGCCCTTGGACAAATAGACCAATCCATTAAGCTCCGCCTCCTTACGAGTTGACCAATCACAGCCGCGAAACCTGATCACCATTAGAGCAAAGATCACCAAACGGCTCAAATGGTGATCAGATTTCGCGGCTGTGATTGGTCAATGAGAAATGGGCGGGGCTAAATGGATCAGTGTATTAGAACACTGTGATTATATAACCTGAAAAGTATATTACAGCCTATACAACATTTTGGTTAGCCCTCGTACTCAATAAAATGTTCCTACTTTTTCCCTAAGGACCAAATATCATTCATGCATGTGGTCTCCTTTTCCAGACGCTTTGTGGCTACACAGTTTTGTCTGAGCCCTTGACATACGGCTATTTTAACCCTAGCAGTAGAAGCAGTCACTATGTGTATACTGAAGTGTACATTCCCATTGTAATAGAAAGTGACTTACTCTTTGGTACAGATTGATGGATGACCTAGAGAGCAATCTGCTTCAGAGCCGGCAGAATTACTTCCAGTTGCTGACTCAGTTAGTCGAGGTGACGTCTCTGGATCTCAAGGATAACATTTCACTTGAAATAAGCTGGGAAGATGCGGTAAGAAATATCATTATTGTTATTATTTATATTATTATAATTAGTAGTAGTATTGGTTTATTTCATAGAAATAAAGACCTGAACAATTTTACAGTATTGCAACCGTTGAATTGCACTGACAGTGATGTTTATTATAAAGAAACAATTACCTTTTTGCAAGGACACACTAAGAAGATTCATTCTAAGGCATAATCTCTGAATCTGCTTATAAGCTCAAAAGTAGCCAAGCACAAAACAGAAGCTCCTTGGAGTCCACAGGTTACTAAAGTTGGAAATGTGTCACTGCCTCCGAAAATTTAGGATTTTGGTGTTGGACCTTTTAATCAATATCAGCAATGACTCTAGCCACTGTGTTGTTTAACCAGTTTGCTTTGGAGGATCCAATAACATGCAAAACTCTTGTGCAAAACACAGCGATGAGCTTATAACTGGCATTTAGAATTTCTGTGTGCGAAATTTAATCAATAAATAATTTTTGTGGAACAAAGAAAATTGACTGGAGCAAGATTTTAACTTACGATCTCTGGATTAACGTGCCGGCACACTACCAGCTGAGCTATCTAGGCCTAATGTTTGAGGTCTCCCTATTTTGTCATTAACTTTGTTTCGGGTGCCAAATATAGAATAATTAAATCTACTGATTGAGTTTCTGTGTTTTTGTTTTCATCCAGCAATATAAGCGATTTCTAGATTTATATAACAGTGCAAGGAAACAGGACCCATTACTTCCTGATCCAAGGTGAGTGCATTGTAAAACCTGCCAATTGTCACAAATATTGTCAGATATATTTTCCAGAAAATTGTCAAACTAATCATGAACAGCCAAGATATTTGTATCGACGGTGTGAGACCAATGGCCCATGTTTTATTTTATTTTTCCAGAAATTTGTTGCTTAAAAATTTGTGTCAAAAATTTAAAACAATATTTGTCATGTCTAAGTGATGATTATACATGAATGTATGGTTTCCAAAGAGTTGGGATGCCCAGATGCTCATGTGGGATGCCCAGATGCTCATGTGGGATGCCCAGATGCTCATGTGGAATGCCCAGATGCTCATGTGGGATGCCCAGATGCTCATGTGGGATGCCCAGATGCTCATGAGGGATGCCCAGATGCTCATGCGGGATGCCCAGATGCTCATGTGGGATGCCCAGATGCTCATGAGGGATGCCCAGATGCTCATGCGGGATGCCCAGATGCTCATGTGGGATGCCCAGATGCTCATGTGGGATGCCCAGATGCTCATGTGGGATGCCCAGATGCTCATGTGGGATGCCCAGATGCTCATGTGGGATGCCCAGATGCTCATGTGGGATGCCCAGATGCTCATGTGGGATGCCCAGATGCTCATGTGGGATGCCCAGATGCTCATGTGGGATGCCCAGATGCTCATGTGGGATGTCCAGATGCTCATGGGGGATGCCCAGATGCTCATGCGGGATGACCAGATGCTCATGCGGGATGCCCAGATGCTCATGCGGGATGCCCAGATGCTCATGCGGGATGCCCAGATGCTCATGTGGGATGCCCAGATGCTCATGTGGGATGCCCAGATGCTCATGTGGGATGCCCAGATGCTCATGTGGGATGCCCAGATGCTAATATTGGATGCCTAGATGCTCATCTAGGCCTAATTTCATGGCACTGTTTACTGTAGAATCATGCCCTGCACAGGACCGTGTAAGCTCATAATTCTGTGCTACCGCATACCGAAGAGATGTCGCGCCATGTCCTTGACAGGTCTCTGTAAACAGAGAATTTGATGGCAAGCAGTGTCATGACATTGGGCTCATGATTAGGGTTATGACCTAATTTCCTTGTCAACGTGTTTTAACGTGTATATTTGGTTTGCGGTAACACCATGTATCTACGTGCTGTGTAGATCTTGTTCTTTGAGAACTTGTCTTGCTATTTATTCTACTGCCGCGGAGTAGAATATTCGGAATTTGGGAGACTTCTCAGTTCTGAAAAGAACTGTCCTGCTTTTTAACTGCTACCTGGGCGGTAGGAAATTGGCTGGGACTACTACTTCCACTTAGTGGATCAAGGGGACTTCTCGTTATTAACTTCACTGCCGCGGAGTGAGTTCTTAATTGGTCTCAACGTTTTAACGTTTCAACGTTTACTGAATTTGTTCCTCATCAGGGTTATCATGACTGAGGGACGCACTGATATCTACGGGTTCCAGCATCCAATCAACAATCAGCCGTTACTATTCCATCACTTGTGCCAGATACTACTAGATCACCTCATGGCAGCATCAAAGGTAAATATCCAGGAAGCTAGAAATAGTCCTAAACTATGAAACTAATTGCATTTGTCTTGGATTAATGAAAGTGATGGTGACTGAACGTTTCACCCCTAGCGGAATCTTTTTCAATAGCCTTTGAGAAAGACTAAATCTACTTTTTTATTTGATTTTTTGTTTTCAGAAAGCAACTGAGCATAGAAAAGAATGGGAAGAGCATGTGAACCCCAATGAAGATGTCATCTTGTGTCAACAGGTAGGAATTTTAAATTAAGTCAAAATTGTTTAATGTTGGTTGTTCTGAATGACCGATTAAATAACCAAGATGTGCTTTTACAATAACATTCCGAATGCTTAAAGCATTTCTCAATTGGACATAAATGTTTTGATTTGATAAGGATGAACTGAGAGATCTGGTGTACAATGGAATACCAACCGACAAGAGAAGTGACGTTTGGAAGACGCTTGTAATGCAACGGGTCAAATCAATCAAGGAAGAAAAGGTGAGGTATTCTATAATCATCTCTGGGTCTGTCAATAAAGAGGTGGCAATCGTAAAATGTTTACAACTTTTTACGACACTGTGGTTGCTATTGTTTTGGGCTACTGCTTGATCTGTTGGGGTGGAAACATTGGGAAAAATGAAAAAGATCGCATAGACAGAATTATAACAGAAGCTGGAAAGAAACTTGGGGAGATGCAGTCGCTAGTAGACACAGCTTATGGGGATCTGCTGGCTGGCAAGATCACTACCGAATGCAAACCAATGGTTTTTCTTGTAATTGTGTATTGCACTGTTGTTAATGTTTTTAATGTTTCAATGTTTTTACTGTATGCGAGCATTTTAATTACAATTTTGGGGCTTTATTTCTGTGTTCTACCAGAGTTTGGTAGTTTTGTTTTTATTGTGCAACTTTAATGGCTGAATAATAATAAAAAATAACGATAATAAAAATGTGTTTGGATGATGACAGAGTGAGGATTACTTCCAATGGTTGTGCAATCGCACGGGTACCTCGGCGTCTGTGGACAAGTACAGACGACAAATTGAGTTGGATCTCCTGCGCACTATGCCTCATAATATCCACTTCAACAGCAAGGAAACGGAAGGAGTAAGTCCATTTTGTATAGACGTTTTAATACAGCTCATAATAAAGCCAAGAATGCCCCAGAGAGTAAACTTAAACCCCAGCAGTTCCATGAACAATGTTCAATCAACCCAATTCATGTCATTGCTAGCAGAAGAAGAGCTTATAGTGTGTAATGGCCGAGCGGTTTAGTGCATCAGACTGGAGTTCTGGTGGTTAAGTCATCAGGATATAGGTATAGGGGCATGGGTTCAAATCCCAGTCATGACACTTGTGTCCTTGAGCAAGGCAGTTCCCTTTAATTGCTTCTCTTCGCCCAGGGGTAAATGGGGTACCTGTGAGGGCAGAGATGGTTCTTGTGATTTGATTTAGCTCAGTGCACTACATTTTTTGCAGCACAGGTTGTACACTCCCCATGGAGCTGACATGGTTTAAGGCATAAAATGGATAACCTAGTGATCAGGGGTAATAATGTGTTTAGTGAAGGCAATGATCATTTCTGGAATGTTGTTACTATTTTTGTACTACCATTCAAATGGCTATCATTTTTGAAGTACACTTTTGAAAATAACAAACATGAAAGAGCAAAATGAGGGAACTACATTAGCCCCCTCCAAGATTGATGGTTGGTAAAACGGAGGTCGATGATTTTTTAAAAATGGCCATTGAGGGAGATTATAATTACAATGACAGTAAAATAAGGGTTTTCTTGAATACCCGAAAGGAAGATCTTAAGAACCAAAAACTATGTGAATCGAAGATAAGACCACGAGAACTGCGGGGCAAAATATCAATCCCGAAGAGCTAAAACCAAGATGGCGTCGTCAACTAAAAACAACTGACGCACATGTCAACAGTCAACTGCTGTTGCATGAGGTGAAAATAACAAACGTGAAAGAGCAAAATGAGGTCACTACAAGATCTTTCTTATGTCTTTGTTTGAAGGTTAAGCAATTAAGGCAGATTCTGGAAGCCTTCTGTGTTCACAACCCAACGGTCGGATATTGCCAGGGGATGAACTTCATCGCAGGAACTTGTCTACTTTTCATGGATGTCGAAACTGCGTTCTGGTAAGTGAAATTCATGTTATATCCAACCATAAGTGTTTTCTTTTTATGAATTTGAAATTGGTAGAGGTGGTTACTCTAAAAAAAAAAGCTAGTTGGTTGACTCTAAATGTTTTTGCTAGTGTACTCCTAGCTGATGTCATGGTTTACAACCATATTTTGCACGGCGCTACAACAATAATACTCGCTTCCCAAACAGTTGGCAAACGGGGTTTCTTTTTTTCTCGTGTCTTGGCCGAGCGGTCTACTGCAACAGACTCAAGTTCTGGTGGCGATCTCATCGGGGCAGTCAGGTTGGTGTAGTAGTATCTTGCCTCGTCTTCCACCTCTGGATCCCTGGTTCGAATCCCACCAGGAGCACTATGTGGATTGGGTTTTCAGTCCCTGCCTGACTGCGTGGGTTTTCCCTGGAATAATTTTCTGGGTTTTTCCTCCCACATCTGAAACCAGAACTTCCTTCATTGTCTTCTCTCCACAGGGTTCTTGGCTTCACATCCAGAATTAATAACAGAAATCAGGGTGTGGGTTTGAATTCTAGTAATGATACTCCTGTTCCTGAGCTAGACACTTAACTATAATTATTTCTCTTCACCCAGGGGTAAATGGGGCACCTGTGAGGGCAGAGATTGTTCTTGTGATTGATTTACATGTAGCTTGATATGCTACATACTTAGCAGCACTCACAAGGGAGCTGAAATGGTTTAGAAATGTAACAAACGCCCCAGTGACTGGGAGTAATAACGTTCATGCGTCATGGAGCGTCAAAATTGGTTGACACTGGCACTATATTAATGTTTATGTTATGATATTTTTGGTAGGTGTATGGTGGCAGTTGTGGAATCCTACTTCCCTGCCAACTACTTTGACAGTAGTCTCATCGGCGCTCAGGCAGATCAGAATATCCTAAAGGACATCTTGGAGATACGGCTACCTGAGCTACATAGTCATCTGAACGATGTAGGAATCGAGATGTGCTCCTTCACTCTCAACTGGTTCCTTGCCATCTTCTTTGAAGTAGTTCCTTTCACCGTAAGTAAAGTTTGGTTGTAACCAGAGCTATGAAGCTTGGCCAGGATCCTATTCAAACATGAACACACTCACACATGTTTACAACCCCATAAATCAAGTATTTGTTCTCCCATTATTTGGACTTTTTTAATGCAACGTCCCTCTTGGTTTTTTTCAAGCCCTCACATCCTTGCTCTGTCAAAACACCCGGTTCCCTTTTGTTAAGTCCTCTGCTCCAACGGGTAGACGCCCCCCCCCCAACACACAGGTACTACAGACTTTTACAAAATACCATACCTTCTAGGCTAGTGTTGGGTGTACATGGGTTTTCTTCAGTTTGTACAGCTGGTATTACATGGAAGCCCCATGGCTTGTGCATTGGGACTTAGTCTCCACAGTCTCCTGTGGCATTTGTTGTTGAAAGAGCCAGTTGGTCTGGCCAGTGCACCAATAGGGTTAATTAATGTGGTTATCTCGTTCTTACAGATGCTCTTACGTATCTGGGATTGTTTCCTGTTTGACGGGCTGCGAGTTCTCTTCCAGTTTGCGATAGCATTGCTGGAGTATCATGAGGCGTCCTTACTGAAGAAGAAAGACATCTTGGCCATCCTGAAAGACACAAAGTCGATGGCTAAGTTGACTCAAGATGTAGAGGCCATTGTCAATGTAAGTCTCAAAGACCCCCTGCACTGATGGCACCTGCAGCTTCACTTGTCTGTCTATTATTCTTATTATTTTTTTCTTCTCAGATTTCAGTGTCAATTTTTTTTAAATGTTATTGAAATACCCAGTTGCGTGTTGTTTTGTTTTAACTAAAAACTTGATTTCTGTCTTTGTGTACCTTTTTGTTGTAAATTGTTGCAATTCAGCATGTGGCTGCTTGTGTCAAGTTTATAAATATACCATTCTATATAATGGCAGAGCTGTCAACTCTCCCTGATTCTGCAGAAAGCTCCCTGAAAACAAACCAATCTTTCCTTGTTCTGATGAACAAATTTGAAATCTCCCTAATTATGGAAACTTTTTCCCAATTATGTTGACTGAAATTCTAAATATCTCCCTGATTGTTGCACAAAATCTCCCTGATTGTAAGATGCAAATGTTGACAGCTGTGCCATGGTGGGCCATTTTGGGAATCAAATTGCATGTAAAGATATGGAGTGCGTTTACTGTGCACTGCTCAATAACACTAGGGGAACCTGACTCCCCAAATGGGTTAAAACCAAGATTTTTCTCAAGTATTGACGTCAGGGCCCAGTTTCATAAAGCTGTTTACTAGTAAGCAGAAAAACATTGCGTAAGCAAAATTGTATTTCATAAATAATCGGCCACGACCCTGGCAGTTTTAATCGAACATTCAAGACCTGGTCCAACTCTTTTATTATTATAAGAACTAGTTATTATAAGAGCTAGTTATTATAAGAACTAGTTATTATAAGAGCTAGTTATTATAAGAGCTAGTTATTATAAGAACTAGTTATTATAAGAACTAGTTATTATAAGAGCTAGTTATTATAAGAGCTAGTTATTATGAGAACTAATTATTATGAGAACTAATTATTATTATTATTAATCCTCCTGTTTTGAATCCACTCGCTCCCAATGGGACCTGATTTTTCTGTCCAGATTGTAAAAGAGAGCAATGAAAACTTCCCGTCGGCAACGTGGATCCAGGAGAGACAACATCACTACATGAGCATCTTAAGAGTCGTCTTTGAGCAACAGGAGAAATCCCGAGAGGAGTTTGAGAGACAAGAAGGCCTCGCTCCCATGTCACACCTTGCCTTATCGATTGACGACAAAGGATGCATGAGCGACTTGAAGATGGACTGTGCAATAGAGTGCTTCCAAGGTAAAGGCAAAGCTATAACTTTTCCCAAACTCTGCAGAAAGTTCTCTGAAAATAAACCAATCTTTCTTTGTTCTAATGATCAATTTTGAAAAAATCCCTGATTATTGAACTTGGTTCCCTATTATGTTGAATGTAATTTTAAACAAGCCCCTGATTATTATTTGGTTTCACATTTAATAATTCTCTTTATCCCTGATGCAAATTTAACGTCTCCGGGATTGTCTTACAAAATCTCCCTGATTGCAAGATGCAAATTTTGGCAGCTCTGGTAAAGGCCTTCATTACTGTCCCCCATAGAAGTGTAACCTGGAGAACACTGCGAGTTGTAATCTGAGCCACTCTGTTGTGAGATCATTGATGGGCGGTTTTATGATGCTCCAAATAGCAATTAACATTGTACCATGTGTCATATGAATATACGGCAAAATTTGCCATTCAAATACCATGTCATGATCTACCAATAAGAACTTGGAAATACTCAATGTGTAACTATTTTGCCATACACGCTTGTCATGTGATTTTCCCATACGAGCGTGTCACACGGTATTGGTACGCCATGATGCCGGGTTTTTTGTGGGCGTTCTCAGAGAGCATTAAGCCTGGTTCATACTTCATGCAATTTTTTTTTATTTTTTATTTTTTTAAATGAGATATCGCCTAACTCACAAGGCCACGGACGGCCACTTCAAGGTGAGGGCTACACATAACTGATTTGGGCTATCGACCCAAATCAATTGACACCAGGGGCACGTTGCCTCCTACTCCTGGGGCTGAAACAGGATTACCCCCTTCACAGTCCTTAAGGATGTTACAAAAGCAAAGTGGATTTCCTTTAGTCACAATTGGAAAATGGGGCGCTAAATAGTCTTAACGTCACATAATTCACTTTGCATTTGCTGTCGCATGAAGTACAAACCAGACTTTATTTTAAATGAAATCAATTGGAAAAAAATTATGTAAAGGGAGTTTCAACAGATATTTTTGCAGTTGGTTTATTATTTTTTAATCACAAACTGTTTCATGGCATATTGACATGGTGGTATGGCACACATACTTGCTGGACAATTGTTTGATGATGTAACCTATGTAAACAACCCTGTTGTTGTCTTTGTAGGCAACTTGTTGATATGTCGAGGAGAGTTCAAGCAGGGCTGGATCGGCCGTGTTGACGTCGGGAAATGTATCAAGCAAAACTCTGGAGTTAGGGTAAGATTTGTTAGGAATCCTAAAAGAAACCATTACATTTTTTAGCAGTGTGTTCTGGAAGTATTTAAAAGCACACATCCAGTAGAGAACAATTTCAGAAACCTGGGCCCAATGTCATAGAGCTGCTTAAGCAGAAAATATTGATTATTGATTTCTGCTGAACAAAATATGCAGAGTACCAGTCACCGATTGTCTGTGTGACATGGTATTTTGGCTGGTAACCTTATTCTGGTAAGCATAATGTTGTTGTGCTGATCTACTTTTTGTGCTTAAGCAGCTCTATGAAATTTTCCATGGATGTGCTTTGATTATTACCTGGGCCCAGTTTCATGGAGCCGCTTTAATTAAGCACAAAAGTAGTAATAAGTGCATGAAAACCAGCCAAAATAACATTCCATATGTACAATTTGTGGCTGGCATCCTGCTCATTTTTGCTAAGCAAAATGGGGCAAATTGAGGCAAATTTCTTGTCTTAACAATAAGTGTACTGGGTTCTTTAGCGTGCATTACACAACACACAGGACCGACAGCTTTGCGCCCTATCAGAAAGTCGAAGCAACAATGTATCTTGCTTAAGGACACAAGTGTCAAGGCCTGGACCCCGAACCCACAGTCTGCTGATGATAAAGTGGTATGGTAGCTCCAATGTAACCTGTGTAAAACGTATTGTTTGTTTCAGCTGGACAACAGGATTGTATGTGTGACTATGGCTGGTATGGACATGGCTCTACTAGGAACAGTCTCCAACTTCCTCTACGCCTTCAGTGTGGGAACTCTGTGAGTATTCAGACAAGTTTCAGGAATTGCTTTTCACCAGTAGCATCGAGTTGCATTCCCTGACCAAACAATCACAGACATCTTAGAATTCTGAGAAGACCTTAGTCTTTGAAGAACAAATGTAAAAACCAAGTCTTATTTTTAAACTTTTCTTGCATAAATCATCAAAGAAAAGTAGCTCAATGAAACTCCCATGGGCTTTGGTTAATCAGTGGAGCCAGTTCCTGTAAAGTGGGCGTGGCTTACACTGATGTTAAGTCTCACTTCTGAACAGCATAGCCTTTAAAATCATGTGTCAGCCATATTGTCTTTTTGCAGTCAAAATCAATGTAACCAAACTGGTATAAATGGCTTAGTAGTCTGATCCCTTTTGGAAATAAACAGGCTCTGTATTCATCATTAATGTTGTGAAGACAGAACAAGACTAGCATGGTGGCTTGATTTTTGAGAATATGGCCCTTTTGAAACCACAGCTTTGGCAAGTTCGAGTGCGCACCATTGTTAACAAAAAGTCGACTATTTTGACTCGAACCCAGGCTGGTGGACCATTGGTTGACTACTGTGGTCGACCATTTGGAACCAGCCTCAGCACCATGGTTTCTTCCGTTGTCCCGATAGCCTTGTTCCATGCTAACATGTGTAAAGTGCAGAAGGGAACCAGTGACACTATAGCAAAAAGGGCGGAAGAGGGCAATAGAAATGTTGCATACCGTACCGATGGTTGACTAGACTCCCAAACAATTCGTTCAAGTGAGAACGTCGCTGTATGCATGTATGTTGCTAGTCAGTGGTCAATCACTGGTTGACTAAATGTGCGCACTCGAACTTGCTCTTAGGCTCCATCCGCCTGTTTGAAACCCTGTACCAAAAGTGTATATTTTCACAACTGACTGAGCAGCCTTAAGCCAGAACCAAAGCCGAAGCTGTGGTTTCTAAATGGTTCTATGTCTGATGGGTATGATGGAATCCATTCTGATTTCAGTGAGGAACTTTGGTTTGAGAGACTACGAGACACTCCATTGAGTATCGTCCACGACCCACGCACCAGGAACGTCTACATTGGATTAGCCGATGGCACTCTAGCTGTTATTGAGGTCAGTTAACTTCTATGTGTTCATAGGGGTCAAGATGGTTCATCAATAAGGCAAAACAAACAATATAACCCCAAACCCGAAAGTTGTATTCATTATATATGGCATAAATAAAAAATATAAATTTAACATGTATAGATTTTGTGTTGTTTCCCTGAGCACCTTTGTAAATATGTAAAAACTATATGACTAGAATATTATTTATGTTAATGGTTGCAAAATTTGCATCAGGGATAATGAAAACTAGTTTTGTTTTGCCTCGCACCAAAGTGTGATAAGCACTGTATTCCTGGGCCCAATTTCATAGCTGCTTAAGCAGAGAATTATGTCTAGCAACTTTCTGCTTAGCAAAATTAAGCAGGATATCAGTCATAGATTGTGCATGTGACATGGTACTTTGGTTGGTAACCTCATTTTGGTAAGCATATTTTTGTTGTGCTTAGCTAGTTTTTGTGCAGCTCTATAAAATTGGGCCCTGGTGCTTTCCCGAGTTCTGTGAAAAAGAGCACAGACATACTACTGGGGTTGGATTCGATCCCACGACCCTCGCATTCTAAAGCAGATGTCTCACCACTAGACCACTGAGTGTGTCTGGTGACAAGAGACCAGACCAATCCTGTAATGATTGTCATAATAGACCTTATGCATTGACGTCACCAAGCCGCCATCTTAGAGGTAAACTGATGATGAAACAATGGAAACACGCTGATTTGTACGCGCGGCGCACAAGACTGGCCAATGAGCATCTTTCTTTAGACCTCTAGGTGAGGGCGCCCTACTCAAATGACGTCATATGCATAAGGTCTATTGCATCCGGGACAAAGAATATTAATTATGATTTCCCCTACACCAATGTATATTTTAGAAGAATAACACCTCAATCTACATGTATGGGAATGCCAACCCGGTTACCACTTCAGAATAATAACTAGGGCAAACCAAATATTCAATTTTCATCTTTGAATGAGTTGACATTGTGTTATTACAGGGTGCATCCCATGCGAGTCCTCGTGATGTCTTCTATCAGGCCATTGGAGCCACCGCTGTGCGAAGCGTTCTGTACCTTCCACAAGTTGAGCAAATATGGTGTGCCTGCGGAAACTCCATTAACATTCTCAACAAGTAAGTGAACACTCGGTGGTCTAGTGGTTAACCCATATCTGCCTAACTACTGGATTTCTGTGGAACACACAAATTTATCAAATGCCTTTCTTCGGGTATTCTTTTGCTGAAACCAACACTGTTTTGAAGTCTACGAAATGTATTCGGGTCGGGATAAAGTTTCTTTTCCTCATGTCAAATTGGAGATGTGGTTTTTTATTCTTTCGAAAGAGCTATTTTGAAAAGAGCTTCATTAAAAAATTGACTTGGCTTTCAAATGTTCTTGCACTTCCTTAGTATTTTTCCTTCATACTTGCAGCTCGTTGAACATTGTGGACGGTTTTGAAATATCCAAGAACCCAGATATACACGTGTCTGGGATGTACCTGGGTGACCAGGGAGTTTGGATTACAGTAAGAGGATCGAGCTTACTAATGTTATGGGATTTCGTCCAGGTACAGTGCGTTATGGTCCATGATACATCGGCTGACCAAACTCCAATCATGAAACAGGTACTGACATGATCGTCACAAATAAACTACTTTTTTCCATTGACCTTTCTTTAGTGGGGTGTCATGGCTGAGCGGTCCAACGCTCCGGACTATCGAACTTTCACAAGTTTGTTACAAAAAACGTTTTTAAAAAAATGTTAATTTTCTTTTTAAAGAGCTATGAGCACCCTGCTATGCTCTTGGTCGTGTTCCCAATGTTCAATAAAAACCATTTGATACTGACTCTCATGAGACCAAAAATGGGCCAGACTATGCCCCTTTCTGCCTCAATTTGCCTACATTTGTTGAAATTGGAGCAAAACAAGATGGATGCTCAATCACATAAATCACGTTTTATTAAGATTGTCCGTTGAGAAATTCATTCAGTTGTAAGTTTATTTCTTAATGTGTTCAATCATTCTTTCTTACTCCTATAGCCACAAGACAGTTATAACAAGTCCAAAATCATCTCCGTGCTGCCTTATAAAGACTCGGTGTGGGTCGGCACTGCCTCAGGTTATCTCACAATCTATCAAATTGCCAAGGTAAAAACTGTTGCATCCCAGCAAGGCTGCAAACTAATGAACGGTGAACATCACCCGACGGAGGACTCTGAAGGAGAATCTGATGAGACTCCGTTGATAATGGAGGAGAGTCAAGGGGACCCAGATGTTGCTAGAATGAACAATTCAGAAACCAATGTCCTTGAAGCAAAAGCTGCGGAAACAAAAGGAGCCGGAGCTATAGATGCTGGTCAAAATGATGCGGAAACGCAAGATGGAAGAACACGGTTAGAAATGAAAGGCACAGAAGCTCTAGACACTGAGACTAAGGATCTGGGAGTAAACGATGCACAGAAAAATTACATAGAGAGAACCGATTCAGAGACAAAAGATGGAGAGAAGGACGCAAAACCAAAGTGTGCTGAAAATGTAATCTCGGAAACGGACACGGCAGAAGTGGAGAATCCCGACAAGTCATCACCTCACATCTTGAAGGAGTTTTTTGTCATTGAATCATGCGATGGATTGCCTGAATCCCCTGCAGGGAGTGACAGTGATTCAAGATATAAAAGCCCATTGCCGCAGCTTGCCAAGGTGCACAATGCATCAGGACTGGTCGTCAGTAGCGACGATGAAAACAGGCCCCAGTCGATATCTCGGGCACGTAAAGCTCGGAAAGGAAGTCGCAAAGGACGTAACAGCCCGAAACATCTGCGGAAAATCTGGCAGACACGCCAGAAGTCTACAGAGAAACAAGATGAGGAGTTATCCCCAAAAAGCTCCAAGACATTGGAGAAAGTCCAGTCAATGTTTGGAAAGTTTACCCTCGGCAACGGACTCAAAGCTAAGAAATATCGCTACAGCCAGGAGATGAGAGAAGAGACGCGCCGTGGGTCTCGAATCTTCATCAACGACGCCGTTGAATCAACCAATGTCTCTGCAATGTCGCTGATGTCACTTGTTGATGCAGAATCTCACATGTTAAGACCAACGTCAGTATTATCAAGAGATTCCATCGGTGACATGTACACATCAAGACCCAGGCCCCCATTGTTTGATGCATCTGAGGTGGACGTTCATGCTGGGTATGAACTTGAAATCGAAGCAAAACGGAAGATTTCTGATCATCAAGTTCGCTGTCTTGTACTTACAAGGTGGGTCCACGTTTCATTGTTTTGTTTTCTACCAACATTTGTCACTTGGCCATTGCTCTAAAAAAATATTGGAGGTAGAAACTTTGTTTCTTACTTAAACACACGTAGAGAACCTCCTACAACCCTATAACCTGAGAGACAAAACCTCATCTTCTCTGAACTTGCTGTACCCAAAACTCCTCTGGAAGCTCTTGCCGTAGAGGTTGACAGACAGAAGATATTTCAATATTTAAACGCCATCTGAAGACTCGTCTGTTATAATCTCCCTTTTTATTTTCAACACCATTGAATGTGAATGTGTTGTCCACCAGATATCATATGCCTCATAAATAATGTAAAGTTATTATTGATAAGATGAGGGTAGAGACTGTTGATGTGAATGAAAAGCAACCTGTGCACCCCATTTGTTTACTGGTGCTGCATACTCCAAAGGAGTTAAGTTTGTTTCAGGAATGCTGTCAGGGCCTATAGATTACGCTGCTTTGAGAGGCTTGCTTGGCTTATAAAGTGCATAAAATATGTATTGTTATTATTGTTATAAATCCAGGCCTAAAAGTTTATCTTTGAGGGAGCAAGGCCATTTTCATTTTGCAAAGAGCACTTCCATTGGAAAAGCTTAAAGTCTATTGGAATCTTATGAAGGGGCACCAAGACCTGGGCAACATCATCCATGGCCTACATGGCATCCAGATAATTCCAGGCCTGTAAATCATACATTGCTTTTGCACAATGAATTCTTCCGTACAAAATTGAGAAATCAAAATGAACAATAGTATTATTTGAAAAAATATCTATAATACACTTGGTCATAAGAACATTGCTCAATTGAAGTAATGAATCTTGTCTTCAAATAATTATTTATGCTTTTATTTGTACTTCAGCCTGGAAGAAGGTGAGCCAGCCATTGTCAGCTGTGCTGGTTTCTATGGTGATGATGAGTCCATACTGAGATGGACCTGCCACACACGTGAGGTATGCATGTTTACTCTTTGGAATGTAACTATGGTAACAGCTTCCAGTTTGATTAACAAATCCATAAAACACAAGGTGTCTCTGTTCTTGTATAATATCTTGTATAATTATTATATAATACATGTTACAGTCTAAACCTAACCAAAACAAATTGTTCAGTATCACTAGGCAAGTATCACTGGTGCTTAACACATTGTTTGGCCATTATTTAACTATTTGGGATCGGAATTCCGAGAGAAAAAAATTCTGTGCCTATGTGCAGTATTCTTTTTTTGAACTTTTTTTGAGCTTCAGGAGTAATAGTTTTCCTTTGAAAATATCACTGCCACAATGAAACCCTGACTTGATGAGGGTTCTAATAATTAGCAGCGGGGTTTGTTGTTGTCTGTGAGAAAAATAAGAGTATGCAGTCACTGTGAATCGCTTAACCTCACCACAAGCCACAGCGGATAATCTGCCGTGGTTTGCTGTAATCTCGGGAACACCTGAACTTACCTCCCATTGAGTTAAATAAAATGATAAACGATGGTAGCAGCCTGTCCATTTTTGTATGCCACATTTGTATGACAAAAGGAAAAAGGTCTAAAATCAGGGATGAGCACAATAACCCCCAGAAAAAAGAGATATTATGAGCACGATTTCCAGAACCTTCTGTCCCTCTTTGTACACTTGAAACAAAGCGCAGCACTGTAGGTGCATGCCTGTGCACAGTACACAATGGAATGTGCGAGTGGACATTCATGTCAGCTGCCCTCTAGACAGAAAAACAAATTGAGGGAGCTCCGAAGTTGTTCCGGGCGTAAAACAAAACAGCCGCCAAAGGCAAGTCCGGAATAACTTTGCATGTTATCCGACGTGGAGTGGTTAACACAAACTATGTTCTCTCTGGTCGACAGCTTTATAAAACTCGGTCGAGTTTAAACAGTTCTTGTTTCTCTTTTTTCCTCCTGCTCAGAATGTCTGGATGCAGGTTCCGATTGAAGACACCACCATATGATGTGCGTTTGTGTTCTGCAAACAGCAGCTGGTGGAAACAAATAGGTAGAGCCTGGTTTTTTATTGGGAATTTTTGCCATTTTAAAAAGAAATCATGCCGAGAAATATGAATGAGTTAAACTTTTACCTCACTTGAGGAAAAAATGAATTAATGATCAGACTCTTAAATTGTATCTATTTATTTTTTTAAAGACTGCGAAAACAATTTGAGCACAATCCGAATGTGTGAATATTGCCTTTTCAAAATTTGCTTGTGAAATTTTGTGAAAGTTGTCTTATTGATGTTTATTGTTAATCTGTTAATGGAAGGATTATTATGTCAAGCTATTGCCAAAGTCAAGAGATGTTTGCTATGAGGTGGTGTTAATGTTTACTGTTCATTTGAAATCCATCAATAAATTGTGAACATTGCTTACCGTAAGCAAAGAATCGGCGCTTATGGAAGCAAGGAATTCCGCGCTTATGTCAAGCGTATTTCACGGGTTAGCAGGGAATTTCTGCTTGTTCGCTTGCAAAGTCCACGTTACTAGGCATTCTACGCTTACACAGCTAGCACAGAAATTTGGCGCTTGCTCGGTAAGCGGAGAATGGTGATTGCAAGCGCAGAATTTGGCGGTAAGCAGAGCCATGAAATTGGGCCCTGTACACAAATTAGATCGCTGATGCTAACCGTGGAATGGTCTATGGTATACATAGGCCTTAATCATAGTGTGGCCATCTTGATTTTTCTCCATTCCAAATCATCGTAGCCAAACTGAGGCTGGAAGAAAAAATAGACTGGTTCCTTTTTGTACAGTGAATATTAGCATTCATTACTGGTATTAGATACAGGGAACATGACCAAGATGGTGGCAGCCTGATAAATGTCTGATGTCAAACAACTTGCCAATATGCCTACATGTATATTAAAATCCCATATCAACATATTATATGATACATGAATGGTAATGACTGAACCAATTTATGAACCATTTTTGTAAACATTAAAGCTTACTTTTAGTTAAACTTGATCACAGTGCCAATACATGGCGATAGTTTAAGTTAATTTATATACCAGTGCCATCGGGTCCGAGAAATATTTCTTTCTGATATTCTGCAATGTGCAACAAATCTGTCACAAGCTGTTACTTCAAAATCCAAATCAGCACATATCGAACACGTGCATTAATACCCATCATCATATACAGTTGTATTGTGGAATCTTAAAAATATGATCACCATATTTTGATGAAACTTTCATCAGGTTGGTTGTTTGGTGTGTTCATCAGAAACAAGAGAATGGGATTAAACTTGCCTTATCCAAAAAAAAAAAGTACCCAATGTTGTATCATAAAGGGACAGTGTGGCAGCTGCATATGTGATATGCACACGATGCAACATCAAGATCTACGCCATTTGTTGCCAGGTAGTTGACTTTTCTACTTTAATTTTGTAATTTCTTTTTTTAAACCTGTATTGCTCCATATGATTTGTTTTCCCTTACAGCATTTATTCCTTGTGAGGGGCCATGGTTTGGAGGGGGCGGGGTGGGTTATGTGCCACTGTTGCACCTGTATATATGCCCTTTCCCCCTGGTAAATTTCTCTCTTGGTCTGCAACTTTTGTAAAAATTCCTGATTTTGGACGAATGGGCTGGTATCAATGTAGATATTAAAATGGACAAAATGCAAACTCTTTAAACTTTTATCGAAATGAACAACTGGAATTCTTGTACACTACCTTGCCCTTACTTTGATTACCTTACATTTATCAACTATAAGTTGCAATATAGACCCCTTGCATAACGCGGAACGCTAAATGGACCTTGAGGTCACGCACACTATTTTACGCGCAAAGAACACCTATCGTCCAATCATCTGCCTCCTTTGACCTCAGTGAGGGCGCTTTTTGGCCTCAGTGAGGGCGCTTTTTGGCCTCAGTGAGTGCGCTTTTTTAGCGTGTGATGTCATATGCAAGGGGTCTATTAGAAGACAAAAATACATGCTAATTGGAAAAATGTGCATGGGCGTATAGAAACTTATTAGTTAAGGGGGCATAGGGGTTGATTTGCCCAAAATTTGACACAGATAAAAACTTTGTTATCAATTTTCTAACACTGGCTGAAAACAAGTTTCTGCTTACTCTGGCTAATTTTCCTTCTTGCTGTGCCAAAGTTTTCCCCACTGTTTAGCCCAAGTTTGGGAGGGCAGTTGCCCCCTCCCTTTCCTCCTGGGTCGTACGGCTATACAAATTTGAGTTTTAGATAGTGGTTTTTGTAAGGAAAGTAGTGATAACTTGAATGGATGGACAAGTTGTTTTATAAATAAACTAGTGGTCGAAATGAAGGTGGTTATTGAAAGTGACTGGCCATAATCAAAATAATGAAAACAACAAACAGTTGTCTTTAAATTGCTGAGGTTGGTAATCTCTCGGAGAAAATTCTACAGCAGGCCTGAGTTACCGGCATGTGATTTTTTATTGGTTAAATTGGTATCCTACGTATTAATTACTTAAATATTATTTACAAATTGTTAGAAACTCAACTGAAACTTTCATATCCCCCTTGATTGCTGTAGTAATATAACTTGATTTATTTACAGGAAAAACATGTAGAAACTGTTTTTGCCATAATGATCAATATTATAACTCCAGTTTATTATGCAGATGAGTTTAATATCATCCAGAGTTTGCCCGTAACTTTTTTAGTGACTGACCAGCTAGCTTGTCATTTTACTAGTTCGTCGGCCTTTTTACTATCACTTTTTCAATTGAAATAGGGAATCTTCTTAACATTGAACTAGCCAGGTGGACCAATTGGAGAGAATTCTGACTGGTCCTCATGTGTTTTAAGTGGCATTTGGCCAGCGGACCACTGTGAAGGGAGAATGCTGTCATCATTAAGTATTAACCAAATGGAATAGAAAAGAAATAACAATTTTAACAACAAAGTCACTCTTTGTAAACTGAATATTTTTAGTCTCTGGACTTGTTGTTTGGTATTTTTATTAAAACCGAAATGAAACTGAATGAAAAAAATGAAAGTCCATGTGAGGTAGATTTAAATAATGTCTGGTACAATGCCTTTTCAGTCACAACTGAATGCTCAACTGGAAGTTGCTGAGACTAAATCCACTGTTGCTTTGTTGCATGGTAAGGGGCAAGCTTTGGCATAGTTACATAAGAAACAGTAAACACCCACCCACAATTTTCAAAGAAATGTGTGGAACAAAGGATACTAGTCTTTGCTAATCTGGAGGTTGCTGTAAAAATACTTGCTGGATTTAGACCGAGGAATTCGAAATGAGCCTTTAATAGTGACTAGGCCAGTCACTGTACAAGACACTGTTCAAATTTACCTCACAAATGGCATATTGCAACATGCTTGCCAAGGCTGTACCTTTCATAATAGCAAATGTATACTGTTCAATAGGAAATTTCAGTATTATCAATCAGTATTTTATCTTAGTATGGTAGCCGGAAGCATTTTTAAATCCACATTCTGATCAGATCAGAAATGTTTAACGCCAGTTTAACAAAGTAAATATTTTTATAAGCACATATTTTCATTTATCCAGTAAACAAAAAAGGGGGGAATTCTGTTTTTACAAATGTTTGACTAAGCAGAAGGCAACACTCATTCTGTATACTACATAAGGATCCAGCAACTTTTCTTGCATTGAGCTTGGATTATATTTTACGACTAGAAAAATAATTCCGTCATTGATAAACAACTTGTAGCTTTATAAATGTGAAGGTTTCCAGTTCACAGAGGAGAGCAAGTTTTTTTTTTTTTTTTTTTTTTTTTACGTATTAATTTGGTGTGTTGCCTGATTATATATTTTTACTTTGGGCTGTCTGAAATTCCTGAAGTTTGTTAAGTATGTAAGTATGTAAAAAACAAATCTAAATAATCATAATTGACTTGATTTGTTTACAAACATAACCTCATGTGATGCAATTATACACGTTAAGGCATTACTTTTCCTGCAAAGTTTGCTTTAAAAGTATTACCGGTAATGGTGCTAATTTAAGATTTATTTTTGAAAATCAAATAAATATTTGACACATTTGATTATTTTGTGGCTTTTATAGAAGATGACCAAATGGCTGTTTAGAGTGTTTTAATGCTGATTCTTTTTAGATCTAAAAAGTATATAAATGTAACTTAATGAATATTTTTTATTACTGTAGGGGAAGAATATAGTTTTAATATTTCAGGATGATGGGTCATTAGGACCGAATGTCAGAGCAATAAAATCAATTTCATTATTTTTGAATAAAAGCAAATGGAATTATTTTATCTTTCTTGTGTTTCTTGTTTCAATTATTCTACAAAGATCGTACAATAAGTAACAGTTTGGCATCTGTTTGTGAATAATATCCAAACGCAACCTTCAAATTAAACAACTTTCCGGACAGAAAGAAACAACCACTATTTTACAATTGAATGTGTTCATTGGCTGTTACTTAATACCCTGGTCTACTCTAAGCATAAAACGTTTAATGTGACCGAGCGGACCAATGATATTCCATCATTCAGAAAGATCTGTGATGTCAGGGATATTTACTTGAAATGCACACCATTTACCCTACCAAGCAAACGTACACACCGTAGGAGGCTTATTTGCATAACGTGACACGTGTCTTGGCTCAAAAAGTTTCACACATATTTTGCGATCGTCTGCTCTGTTTTACTTTTTTGTTTTGTCCAAAAGTATATATTTTTTTCCTTTCGTTTAATGGCATTGGAAGTGCCGGACAGTTGCCGAAAAGTTGTTTTATTTACGGAGGAAAGAAACAATTAATTTTGGCTTCATTTTGAGACAATGAAGTGGTCAAAGTAAGTACTGTTGTTAGTTTTAGTACCAATACTTCAACCATGGAGGAAAGGAAATACACGTTGGTGTGAGACGAGACGCACGTCACCGTGGCAAGATTTTGTTGTTAATTAATGTGAAGCTATTTAAATACTTTGACTTGCTCACAGTACCTATAAACTTACCTTGTTTTGCTCCGTTTTTATAATATGCATTAATAAACAAAGTGTGTTCACTGTTTTCCACACAAAAAAGCTGGACAAATTCCTGTATAGTAATGACTTTTTCTGATGTACTATAAACAAAAGCAATAAAAAGGCCTACTTCATCCCTCCATAGTTTACCTCAATGTAAATTAGTGTTTTCAATTAATTGTACTACCCCTTTCGTTCACCTCAATGTAAATTAGTGTTTTCAATTAATTGTACTACCCCTTTCGTTCGAAGAAAGACCTTGTGGTTATAGCATGGAGGAAGAAATACACTTCTTCCTCCATGGTTATAGCCACATATACTTGACATAAATTAAATTAGCCGCAAACAACTGCATGCAACCAGTTCAAAGTAAAATACAGTTATCCCCCATGCTTACTGTTTAAATGCCTTGACGAAAGGCTAGCTGATTACAGCGTTATATATATTATGACACCACTTTTAGCGTATCCGAAAATTATGCATGTTGTGTCTGGCAAGATGTCTGCGTTTATACGTAGAGAAATGTGAGCATCGTATACCGATTGTATTTCCGTGTTTTGTGTACATTTTGAGGTTAAAACTGTGGCATTTGACAAATGTATGTGGTGTATTTGGTATTCAAGATAGACCTGGGTTTACAAATTGTGAGTGATGGCGACATATATTCAAGTTGTGGAGGAATTAACGGACGATGAGGCGATCGAATTACCGGTTGAACCAGACGGTACGATGTTGTTGAGTACGCTGACCGCACAGTTCCCGTGTGCATCGGGGCTGAAGTACCGTAACCCAGGCACAGGAAGCTTGAGGGGACTTCGTGTAGTGGAAGGCAGAATACAACCACCAGATTGCGTATGGGGGGATCATCTTTACATCGCTGTTTTTCCTAAAGGTATGTACTAACTAGTTTTACGTATAATGTAAATCAAAATTATATGCTGTGATCCATTTGTGTGACACTTTGACTTTGAGTGTGACCATGGTCCATGAGATGGTGGTGGTGGTGTGGAATAGAGGAAGGAAAGCTGTGACTGTGAGTGAGTGTGACCATGGTGTGACCATGGAGGAAGGTTGTATGTCCTTCCTCCATGGTGTGACCATCTCATGATGTGACTGGCGGATTTTGACATACTACTAGCTACACAGCCGGTCGGTATGTAAAAACATAGATGGAAATGGTCAAAATCTGCCAGCCACACTATACTAATTATATCCTGACTATTTTAGTGGAGAGCTAGCAAGCATTTGATTTATTTGCGATAATCGTAATTCTCCATTCACCTCCTGTCAGGAGGATTGAGGGTTGTGATCGCAACTAGCAAGCATACATGTAGTTAGTACTAGTATTATCCTAAAAGTTAAGACATTGTACATCATTGGGTTAATGTTTTGTTTACCTGACAGCTTTATATACAGCACTTGACTTAAGTTACATTTGACATTATTTTTAGAGAAATTAAGACTGAACTATAAAAATGATATTGGTCTATTGTATTAGTAATTTTGCATCGGGATAAACTGTAAGGGCAAAAAACCAAATGATATTGTTATCCCTTCCAAACTAGTTCAACCCAGTTGATCCTCCTGACGGTCTTAAACTGTTTACATTAAATTTTCAAATAGTAGTATCTAGGCATGCCAAGACTGCATCATTGTACCGTAGTCGACAACAAGCAATGACAGAATGTATGTTGATACTATACTTTCTGCATAAGCTGTGGTTACCGCAGCTCTGCTAATTTTTCCTAAACATTTCGACAATTTTGTTCAGTACCTACTCTTTACCAGTAGTGTGTAGCAGCACTTATAAAGTATAACGTAAATCTAAATTATATGCTGTGGGGTGTCGTGGCCGAGCGGATAAGAACACCGAACTCAAGCTCTGGTGTTTCTGTTCAGCAGAGTGTGGGTTCGGGTCCCGGTCGTGACACTTGTTTCTCTGAGCAAGACACTTAACTATAATTGCTTCTCTCCACCCAGGGGTAAAATGGGTACCTGTGAGGGCAGAGATGGTTCTTGTGAATTGATTGCTTTAGCTTAGTAGCGCATATTTGTTGCACAGGCTGTATACTCCCCAGGGAGCTGAGATGGTTTAAGGAATGAAATAAATGGCCTAGTGACCAGGGGTAATAGTGTTGGAAGCGCTTTGAGAAGCGGGTGTGAAAAGCGCTATATAAAAATGGATTATTATTAAGTTAAGTGCTTCATTCAGCTGCAGGTCAGGACAGTATGTTGCGAGCATTGTCAGAAGGGTAGTTGTAATAAACATAACCGTTGACAGGCCTTGAACTTCGCTCTTGATGGGAAACAACAATTTTCCTCTAGTAGGGGGCACTTCTATGAGGAAAATGTAAATTTGTATTGGAACTTTGCAGAGGGCACCACAGCAAAAGCACAGCTCACCGCGGCAATTAAAGGGGGTGCTGCGTTGATTCTCCCAATAATTGGAATTTTTTTACTATCGATTGTAAACTAACTACGAATTTCTTGCCTTGAAATACAGACAACAAGCGCAAAGGAGAAGACAACCAAGAAACCAAGAATTCAGCTAAAACACGACGGGTAGAACAACTTCAAGGCAACACACACAATAAGACAGTGGATCTAATAGTCTTAGGTTTAGCTTGGAAGACAACTCAAGCTGGAATGAGAGAATACTTTGAACAGTTCGGTGAACTCTTGATATGTGAGGTAAGCTTACTTCTTAATTGCTATATTTAAACAGCAATATTTACAGTTTATTAAATGTTGACTTTATTAATTCTCAGTATTAATTTTTTTTGACTTTATTCTGTTGACTTGTTACTGCATTTGTTTTGCCTGTTTTATTGGCATTGTCAAGATAAATAACAGGATCACTTTTAGTATTAATGGCAATTAATTTGTGAACTTGAAGATGTTATGGATAGTTTATAATTAACGATAAATTGTATTGACTTTACTAATCCTCTGTATTTTTCTCTCTCTTTTTATAGCTTTGTTTCAACATTGTTTCATAAATTTAACTAAATTGATTTTTGTATCTGTTTTTTGCTTAAAAATTTCAATGCTTATAAAATCATAAATAATTGTTTGCGTTTTAAAATTTCAAAGCTGAAGTTAGATCGGGATGGAAATTCTAAAGGCTTTGGTTTTGTGAGATATAAAGATATGGAGTCTCAGAACAAAGTGGTATCAATGAGGCACACTATAGATGGGAGACACTGCGATGTCAAGTTCCCAGACTCTAAGGTGAGAAATACATTAACATACTGAACACCATAAAAGCACCTTGTTCTTACTTATCTGTGGAGTAATTGCTCAGATGCTGTGGAGTTCTAGGCCCTATGGCTCAAAGGTAAAAAGTGCATTGTAATTCCTGAACTCAAAAAGGAAGAATCCTTAACAATCTTTGAACAACATGGATGTCTTACCTTTTTAAGGTAAGTGTTTTGTTACCAAGGGGTGTGAACTACAGAGGTGAGAAATCCATCAAAAATTGTGGGGTTTGGGTAATCGAGGCTCCAAAAAGCCCCAGTTGTGTAGTTACGAATACATGTAGTCATAATAAATAGCGCCCTCGCCCCCTATGCGACAAGCGGTTCATGGGGTGATATAGGTTTAGATAGCGGTGAGGTTTTCGTGACAACATTCATGCGTTTGTGACTAAACAATTGGAGCATCTTGGAACAAAGACTAGGCTCAGGGCCAGGGTTTGATATCAAAGTTATTGTGTTGTAAATTTCTCCTTTACTTTATTAACAGTTTTCCCACTCAAGTGGTTAAAAATTCATTTCAGAGAATCCACCTTAAATCATAGGGTTAGAGTTGGGGTAAAGGTTAAGGCTTTAATTTCAAAATGATTTTTAAAACTTTCTCCCTGATTTTGTTTCTGGGTTTTAAATGAGCTTAATAAAGGCGTTTTCTTCTACAGAACTACAACAACAAAATGTTCATTGGTCGGATGACTGCCGATATGACCAAGGAGGACATTTACGAATACTTCTCCCAGTTTGGTGACGTCACAGATGTTTACATTCCAAAGAATTTCAGAGGATTTGGCTTCATCACTTTCTTGAGACCGGAGGTTGCATCCCGAGTATTGAATGAAGACCACATTCTTAAGGTATCTACATATGGAGGGCTGGGACAATTTACCTTTGCTTAAGTACCCTCTTTTCATTGTCATCTCCATGGTTTTACTGTTACATTTGAATGCTTACACAATTGTTCATGGAATTTTTGGGGGGCTGTTAAAAAACCAGGGCCCGATTTCACAAAGCACTGCCACTAAGATTTATCTTAAGATGAGTTGTCAGTATTACCGTAATGATTTGTATTGTGACATCACACTTTGCTAAGCAATTAAGATTGATACACAGTGAAGATCAATCTTAACTCCTTGTGAAATCGGCCACCCTTTCCTTTTTCTTTTTTGAAATACCCAGGGAACGAGCCTCTTTATCAGTGATGCAGAACCTAAGAATTCCAGGAAAGCACCGATGAATAGTTCCGAGAATAACCAGATGGGAATGTTTGGAAGCCAGGGTTTTGGAGGAGGTAAATAATACTCCGTGAGAAAATATGAAAGTGTATTTGTGTGGTCACCAGTTTTTGTCACCATGATGTAGGAGCCCAGTGTTTCTTTTGAGGCTTCTGTTACTACATAACGCCAGGGTGCATTTAACTTTTTTTCAACCATTCTTGTCTCGCTGTCTGTCCAATCGGTCTCAGTTGACAGACGGCAAGGAGTGTCTGTATCGATATCTATAGTCTTGAGGCCAATTCTTACCAAGGCTCCTGTTACTTTGGTGTGCTGATTTGGCAGTAGCGAACAGCTACAGGTAATAAGCACACAACAGTAACAAGATTCTAATTAGTTAGTAAAAAAAACGAAGCAGCTTGGTCATTTGCTTTCCGATATTTTTAATTGATACATGCAATTTTTTGAGGCAAACGTGTTGCTCAATGGCTTTTATTTCATTAATTTATCCAAACGCTCCTAAATATTCTCTTAACAACTCTTAACTGGTTTCATCTGACAGGATTTGGAAACCAAGGGCAGTATCATTCACGGGGTGACTACAGCCAAGGGGCAAGGAGAGGTGGCCGTGGTGGGGGAAATATGGGGGGAGGTGGGGGAAATTACAGAGACTACCGAGAGAGAGATCAAGGGAACATGGGTAGCCAAGGGCCTACCAACACCATGAGTAGTGGGGGTATGGGTGGGGGAATGGGCGGGGGTATGGGTGGTAATATAGGTGGTGGTGGAATGGGTGCCAATCCAGGGGGGCAAGGCCCAGGTCAGATGGGGAACTTCCCCTGGAACCAGGCTATGTTGGCTGCTTTGAGTCAGGCTGGTTGGGGGATGATGAGCAACATGCTTGCACAGGGTATGCAGCAAGGCATGCAGCAGGGAAACCCACAGCAGCAGCAACAGCAGCAACCACAGCAGCCGCAGGTTGGAATGTCACAAGGCAGCGGACCAACAAACCAAGTGCCAAACCAACAACCAATGCAGCAGAGTCAGTCAGGTGGAGGGGGCTATGGCTCCAGCCAACAATCTCTTGGATGGGGTTCCGGGCAGACGAACTCCAACGACTCACAGAGTGCTGCTTACTTGATGGGTGACAGCAAGCCAGGGACCTGGTAACATGTAAGTAAATCAACTTCCTTTATCCATGGAGTTTGAGGTTGGACTTCAACTTACTTGTACCAGTGGGCAAACGAAAACTTTTGGACAATAAATCTTTTGGGACAAAGGTGTTCTTATTGGAAACTCCTTGAGCTTGTGGTGAAATTTGATTTCATATGTAAACAATAATTAGTTTGATATTATGGTTGTTTACAAGAAGTCAAATGTAGTGATGAAAAAAATGACAACTGAGAGAGAATGTTACATTACTGATTTAATGGTAAATGTGATATTATGAGTTGATATTGCTAAAATGTTATTTTGTATTGAGTGTTGAGTTATGTACATAGTATCTGTGTTTATGTATGAACCTACGGAATATGAAATTATTGCATGACATTATAATTATACTTTTTGGGAGGTTTCATCTTGGAGTGTGATTGCCAATGTTTCCTGAAGACATTTGAAGAGATTTGAAATAGCTGGAAATGGGGATGCTTTTCTGGTGGATATTTACAAGTGCCTGTATTTTAACAGCATTGACCTGTGATCGAGTAGGAAGTAGCGTGCTTGAGTTGAAAGAATTTGCTTCTGTGGTTTAGACTGGTGCACAGTATCTGGAGAAGTCCTTGTAACGATATACATGAAGCATATTTTCCCTCTTCTAAAGTTATGTGCTGGGAAAATTACAATGTCTTGTTCTATTCGCTAATGTGACATGGCTGTGGAGCATTGCATTTTGATTGTTGAAGGCTTTCCGTTCTGATAGTGTATAGACTGTGCAAGTCTCATGCTGATCAAACTTCCAAGACCAAAGCCCCTTTAGCCCCTTTCACACGAGAGCAATTTAGCAAGGGTCCCTTGCTTAATTCTAGCATGGTTGTAAAATTTTACAAAATGTACCTCTTGTGAAAGGACAACAATTTGAACATTGTCCAGGGTCCCTTGTAAAATATTGTCCAACATTGCTACATTTTGTCGGAGGTCCGGACAGCGTTGTAGCCACGCCGGTCGGCGCCGGTCGGGTGTAACCGGCATTTGCTATTGCCGACCGCCACACAGACTAGATGAACATCCTACCGACCAGCACAAAATGCAACAAAGTTACAATAAAATGAACTACCTCTTTTACACAGTCGATTGCTTGTTCAGTTTGAACGGTAAACTTGTTTTTCCCCAGTTGTCAATGATTAAATAAAACACATTTTCAACCCAAAGGAAGCCGACAGTTGGATGTCCTTTTCTTTAATGTTAGCCCCAGACAGCTGGACACTATCCAGACATGTCAGGGAGAATGATTGACCCTCCAATTGAGACCCAATTACTCTTATCTATAATCCTCTGCAGTTTGTTACACAATTGTTTTAGTTTGCAATACTCTTGCTTCACTTAAAAGACAAGCCCCGTGCGTGGTGTCTTTGTAGCTAATCCTCTACAGTTGTTATACAATTGTTTTACTTTGTAATACTCTTGCTTTACTCCAAAGCGAGCCTCGTGCGTGGTGTCTGTGTGGTGTTGTGACCTGGTTTTGTGACTCCTCCTCGAAGTGGGTTTCGTGTTCTTTTAAACCTGGAAAGTGTGTTGACATCTGCTGGCTTTTAGATTTAATGTTTGTTTTTGAATAAGATATGATTTATTAACATTTTATTCATGCAAATTGTTCCATCGGGTTTACCACCCATGGGGAAACCCCTGGCCAATTTTCAAAATAGTATTTTTTGGTAAATTGCTTTTTTCAGAGTACAACTAATAGTTTATTTATAGCCTTCAGGCCTTTGTTAAAATAACATGTTTGGCCTTTGTGCTCTATCTACTGGCTTTGGAGCCCTCCAAAATTTTGTTTGCTCCAAGACCAAAGTGGCCTTGCCCTAAAAATGTTGAAGCCTATTGAAACTGTAATGAAGTTTTAAATAACACTTTTTTAAACAGATTTACATACCTTAAAATGCATTACAAAAATCATGTCTCAGAAAACCCATACAAATCCATTTTTAAAGCAGTAAAATTAAAAGCTTCGCTCTATTTTGATTGTAAATTAGCCGGCACTCAAAAAGTTCTAGCTACAACCCTGGGTCCGGACCTACGACAAAATCTTCCGCTAGTGGAAGTTTTGACCAAGGACGTGCGCGAAATCATCGTGTGAAGGGAACCTTTGTTTATTGAATGACGTCCTGGGCGAAGTCTCCAATACAGCGCATGCATGGCGATGTTTTTGTGTGACCTTTCGCATAGCGACGTAATTCATGTACCGTGTCCATTTAGCGTGGGGCAGCCGCCAGCCGCGGTGTCAACACAACGGGAGATCCAACACAACATGGCCGAACCTAGCTTTTTTGAGACAGGGTCAGAATCTACTACAGGAACATCAGCTAGAATTGTCTGGTCCATGTCATCCATTCTAAATCTTACTCGTTTTGTTTACTTTTGTCCACTGATGTACGGACGTACGACCGACGATAGCTAGCTGCTTCCGTAAACAATATGGCTGACTAAGTGGGAAAAGCTTGGTATTAATCTCGCGCAAGCCCCGTTCGATTATGTCATGATTCCGCTGGTACTAATATTATTTCGCTAATAACATCAATTGCGCGTTGGATTACCAGTGATGTGTGCACTCTCGTGGCGCACAATGGTTGTTAGTTTTTTACTGCTGCCGCGTGAAAGCTTGCTAAATCAGTCATGCACGTTGACAACAAATAAACAATCAGCGCTCGTAAAATTCGTAGTAAGGGACCATGGTCAATTTTTGGTCATGTGAAAAGGGCTCAAGTTGATCCCATTTATATTGAGTTTAAGGTGTGCGCGATTCTGTTTCTTCAAATATTTAAGTTCAACAAAGGTTATGGCTATAAAAATCAAATCAAATTGTTGGGAAAGTAAAATGTAGCCTTGAAATGAAAGTAAAATAAATTTTACAAAGAAAACCGGTTACTTGTAAACAACTAAGAAATTGTGCCCAATTGACGTTCATATTATCATTAAACCTATGTAATGGTTAAACAAATTCTAGCGTGATTGGCAAATGGGGCTTCTAAAAAATTAGCACCCTAGTTTTAGTTTTGTTCCAATGTTAATTTTAACAGATTATTTGTACAAGAATTTTGTACAACTTTAAAGAAGATTTGATTGCATAGAAAAATGTTGTCTTCATTCGAGTTGTTTTTTCATTTTCGATACGCACAAGACTTGCACAGTCTATTCCCAGAATTGTGGATACAGGAATGTGGTTATTGTATTAGAGCTACATGTATGTTGAGGATGTTTACTACGATGATTATGGTTAATTGTGTATCAGGTATTTGTGTTTTGATTGTTGAGGAATCTTTTATACATGTTTAAATCATGGCTAGACACTTAATCATTGATTCTCCTCGACTAGGTGTATACCTTTGGCAATCCCCAAAATACTTTTCATAAATTTACAAAAGAAATAGTATTTGATGTAGTTTTTAACAACTATATGTTATACCAAAATAGTTTGATTGCTTGTAATTTGATTATCATTAACAAGCTTACTTTGTTTTTGAAAAACGCAAGAAATATGTTTGATGACATTTTTGAAAAACAAAATTTGCCTTAAAAATTCATTACTGCATGTAATATGATATTTTTTCAACATTTGACAGATGTTGATACTAGATACTTTCCACTTACATACACATAAATTGGAACAGAGAAATTAATTGTATTTGTTTTGTTGAAAAGGCCAACCATCACCTGAAGAAATAGTATTTTTAATTATTTTATTTTACCTGAAGCCTTGACATTGAACTCTTATAAATTTGATTTTGAATTATCTTCACAATTATTCTAAAGCACAACTTGATCTTCAAAAGCTTAAAACATATTGCTGATAAATATGTAATCTAGATTGTTTTTTAAAAGTAATTTTGTTATCTTCTAGTTCAGTAAACTGTCTTGAGTAATGAGTATGTGTGATTATTTTAATTACATCGGGGAGACTGTATGCTAGTATTTTGTCATATTTGATATTATGCTATGAGGGATCTTTGTGAATGATGATATGCTAAGTTGACTTTCTGCAGGAGTTCTAAATGTAGCGTGGTTCAGTAAGCGCCCTGCATTTGAGTGAAGTTACAATGATGCATTGGATGAGCACAAATAATAAACGTTGAGTGAAGACTACATTGCTGCTATGTTTGCTTTGTGTGTTTGTGTTGATGATGTGTGCAGGGAACGATTTCGTCCAGCAATTTTGCATAGCAAAATATTCAGATTGATTTTAAATGCTAATATTGAGTGGCAAATGGTGATTTTTTGACTAGCAACTGGTACAGTTTGTGTAGCATTTTGCTCTGCTATACAAGGGAAATCGTTCGCTGGTGTGTGGAAACTCACAGTGTGGGGATATTCCAGGTTGTTCCAGAATGATCTGTGTTTTTATTTAATGTCTTGTAATGATCGTTAAAATGATGTGCATCTTAGGATGTAGAGATTGGATTGAAAATAATCTCCCATCACCAGTGACTTAAAAAGGGAAGAGAACAGTTATTTGATTTATATTCTGCTTAATCCCAGAATCAGAGTTGAGAGTTGTTCAAAACCTAAAACAGTTTGAAGTCTCCCATAACATTTTTGAACTCTAAAATATCTCCCCCAGAAAGATTTAGAAATGTAAACATATTGTTCTATTGTTTTAACAAATTCAAACTTGTTGCTGAGTACTTTGTTTCGAAGCCATAATGAAAAAGGAGATCTTGATCTGAAAATCTTTTGCAAAGTTAGTTGCAAAAATTGAAAGAAATAGGGCCTAAAGTTTGAGATTTGGAGATTTGTTTTGTGTACAGGGTGAAGCACTAAGATACATGTAGGCCCTGTATAATTTGTGAACGGCAAGTTAAGTATGCAAATGATGTGATTTGATTACTGCGTTAGGTTGGTTTGGGATTTTGTTAATCAAAATCTATGTAAAATCTTTACAAGAAAGATGTTTATTTTCCAAAAACTTGTTTTAAAACATAAAACCTTAATTTTATTGACATCAAAATTTTTCGAAGCACGTTCTGAAACATTCTTATACCAATCATGTAATTTGTCCTACCCTTTATTGTACCTCTGATTTCCACGCTGTGTTGGAGCATGGAGCAAGAGGAGACATACTGTTTTTTGGCTCCCCATATTTACCCGAAGTAGATAGTATTGTATTTTATAACTAAGTTTGGATAAGAGCTGAGTTTGTTTTTTGCTTGAGATTACCATCAGGAGAGAAGCAGAATAATCTGTTTGATATCGGAGTGTTTGGTGCAGAGCGAGGGGGGTCAGTGAAGAAGCTTTGTTGTACATTGTATGTTTGATCTTTTGAAGGGGTGCTTTGGTTTTGTGGCGAAGGAAGGTATGTATGGTTTAGAGGTAAGTGCAGAGATGTAACTGTATATATTGAGATGGTTTATCTTTGCCAAGGTTAAACTGACAGACAAAGCTGATGCTCTGGAAGAAATCATTATCCAAAATTTTGACAACTGCAAAATGCACAATTTATTACCATTTTCAAGTTGTAGGCATGTATAAATATACACGCTACAACTGTAGTTGCTTATCATGAAACCAGCAGTTCTCTTTTATCCAGTACAACTGAAGTGTAAGTATTCACTGTATAACATATGTACTCATTAGTCACTGTCCAAGCTTTATAAGAAAATGAAAATTTAGGACTTAATGCAAATTGTCAGATCTCAAGTCTGCAACTATGAATTGCAATTGGGTCAAAATGGTAAACAAGTCTGACAGGCAAGTACTAATTGGACATCAATACTTGAAACATTCCTCTATTGGTGTTAATATGATCACATAGCTTGAAAGAAGAAAAGAAAGAAAAAAAAAGAAAAAAAGTAATGACAACAAATTTGCTGGAAAGAAACTAAAGTTTCTTTTAGTTTCATGGAGTATTTCCATTAGTATTGCACCAAGCTTTCAGAAGCCCCAAGTGTTGTATACCAAGTGCAAGAAGTGTTGATATTCAGAGTTGTATGACAAACATGATTTTGAATAACAATCCTCTTTACCCTTTCCTTGCAGGATCAGGACCTCTTGTGTGAGTCACTCCAAACCCTGATGTTACACTTCTTGCTGTGCACCTGCTCTTACCAGTGGTGTCCATGGATGACAAGGTCAACAGCTAGCTTGAAAATAGGGCTGTATTTCATGGCTCTGCTTACGGCCAAATTAGCGGCTAGCGATCACCAATCTTCACTTAGGGCAAGAGCCAAATTTCTGCGCTAGCTTTGTAAGCAAAGAATGTTTTGTAACGTGGAGTACGCACGCGCACAAGCAAAAATTCCCTTCTAACCTTTGAAATACCTTTGACATAAGTGCGGAGTTCCCTGCTTATGGTAAGAAGAGCCATGAAATTGGGCCAGGGTCGGTTTAGATCATTGTATTAAGGTGTAATTTCTTTATTGTTCGTGTATTTGCCTTAAATTTTAAAAAGTTAGAGTGAAGTCCTTTAAGCTAATTACAAAACAAGGTTTTCTTATTTAAGTGTTAAAACTCATGTGTTTTAAAGCTGATGATGTATTTGTGCTCAAGTTTAAAAAGGAGAATTTATTGGCAATGGTATTTTGGAAATCTTTTGCCAAGAGTACTTCTTGTTCATTAAAAGACATGTAAGGGCCAAGATTTGTGATGCTCTTTGTCATATTCAGTCATCATCTGAATCTCCAGCAATAGTTGTTTTAGTACTGCTGTTGTAGACTTCCAATAATATAATTATAATTTCTCTGGATCAATAGGACTCCATTGTTCGTCAGCCGTCAGTCCATTGCAAACCAGAGAGACGTTAACCAGCGAAGGAGTTCATCAGTAGCAGCAAATGATGCATACCTGATCCCGGTCGACGCCTTCTCACTGGCGAGTAGCTTATGAGCTGACTCACCACTCGATTACACCAGCTGATATGTGAGCCAGTAATCCTGTTAGTTAGCCATGACCTTAACATCTGGTTTCCCAGAAATCAAGAAGTCTACCACTCAACATGTAACACTGAATTTGAAACAAAGGGTACGTTATTACAATTCAGTAGTGAACTTTTCATCACAACACTTCAACATTTTCCATACCTGTAATTTGAGACCAAATTCTGGTCTTCATCAGCAGCATAAGCCTTGACCCGGATCAAGAATCTGTGACCATGAGGAAATTTGATCCCAACAACCAGTCATAAGACTCATGAGAGTTTAGTTGTAATAGACTGTGCAAGTCTCGTGCGCATTCGAACTTCCGGGACCATAGTGGTCCCAACCAGTGGAGTTTTACGTGGGCGAGATTTTGCTTCGTCAATTATTTTAGTTTAACGTAGTTTATGACCTAGAAAATTATACATGTTGTTGGGAATGTAATACTAAGTGATAACAAAATATGACAGTAAAACCAATTGAACAATATAACGAAGAAAACTTGAGAATTAAACTTGACCTCAGCTTCTGGTTATTGCAAAAAATTAAGAATTTTGTGCTCGCCTCCGATCATAAAACTTATGTAAACGCTTGTTTTTGATGCATGATTATAATCACCAGATGCTGTAATTGCAAAGCGAACCCTTTTCATTGCAGTCTATGGTTGTTGTGGCGTCAGCATCCTCTTTAAACTGCGACACGGGTCATTTTTAAACCCGTTTAACCATCACAAATCTGCGTAAGGGGTTTCTAAAAAGTTAACATCAAATAGGCATCCTTGTCCCAGAGTTTTAATTTTTTTCCAATAATAATTAACACACTTTTGTGAATTTTTTTCAAAAGCTAAAACTAATTTCATAAAATTGTAATGATTTATTTTTGTTGTTCAGATTTTGTCATGAAATATAATTTAAAGCAAAGATTTGATTTCAGAAATAAAAATGTTCTTCGTTTGACGTGTTTTCTCGTTCGGATACGCGCGAGACTTGCACAGTCTATTGCATAAAACTCTTTTTGGCCCAACCTAACCTTCTGATGTAAAGTGAATGTAAAAATCCTTAAACGTTTTGTTATTCATTTTTAAACAAACAAGGATAGTCTAAGTGTCCCTTTATCATGCTAGGGTAATTTGCTTTAAAGAATTACATTCAAGTCTCTCCAGACTTTATTAATAAAGCTTTATTCCGATTCTTTTGCAGCCTTGGATGAATTTATAATTGTGAAACCAAGCTTGTTAGTCTCTTCGGTTCCACCCTACCAGAAACTAGACACCCAACATCAAGGTGAAGGTAAGTAATTTTTTACGTTACACCATTATAAATTCTTTATAATCACATGAACAAAATAAATTTGTGAAAAACATTGGTTTGCTGTACTATTTTATGACATGCCATAAAATGACACAGGAAAAAATAATAATAATGCATTTTTTTGTTCACCATCATAACTATTGATATTAAAGGTGAAATAATCGATTGTTTCTACTATTATATGGCATTTCATTATTTGTTCATGCTATTGCTATTTAATTATTTTAAAAGAAAAAGCAAAAAATTGTTTACTTCATTTCATCTGCTTGCTACACTAAAAATGATATCTTTATCTTAACAGCTTGTGATATGGATATTCCAATAGAGATCAATAACAGGTGATGCAGAGAAGGCAACATCCAAACATTGTAAGTACTAAAGTAACCCTAGTCCTAAATCTAACCGATCCTTATAATCCTAACCCTATCACTATCCCCAACCCCAACTCTCACCCTAACACTAACCCTAAATTACCAACACAGTGCTTTCAACCCTAACCCTACCCCTACTATTCCCAACATTATAATTCACAACCCTATTCCCAAATCTATCCTATTCTTCAACCCTAATCCAAATCCCAACCCTACCCCTAATCCCAACCCTACCCCTAATCCCAACCCTACCCCTAATCCCAACCCAAACCCTAACTAACCCTGTTTTTCCTAACCTAAACCCTTAATACCTAAACAGTGTCCATAACCCTAACACTTTTCCTAACACTTACCAGCTATACCTCCCCCACAATATATATATTTTTAATCCATCATCCTTACCCATGATCCTAACCCTATCCCAAACCCTAATCTCAACACTTGGTGACAACCCTACTCTTCCCTACAGTAACCTATCCTTAACCCTAATCCCAAGTCTACTTTTCTTCATCTAAACCCTTACTCAAACCCTGAAGTGTCCTCAATGTAAACCAACCTTCTAATCCTAGCCGGCCCTAGTCCCAACACTATCACCAACCCTAAATCTCCAAAACAGTCCCGTCAATCTAACCCTAACACTCCAAACATACTATTCCCAACAATATTCAGAACCCTACATGTATTTCCAAATCTAACCTATAATCCAAATCCCAACCCTCTATCCCTAACCTCAACCCCAACCCTAAAGTCCCCAATACAGTGCCCTCAACCCTACCCTAACCCTACTATTCCTGACACTACAATTCCCAACACTATTATTCACAACCCTATTCCCAAATCTAACCTATTATTTTAACCCTAACATGATCCTTGAGCATAACCAAATTCCTATTGTTGACTCTAATGATCCTCCTCATATTACTTAACTTAACAACTGCCTTAAAATCAACACTAACTTATTATTGGCATAAACCTCACCTTTATTTAATGATTTTTTTAAAATTAAATATCTTCCTTTATTAAAAACAGCTTCCTCTTAAAATTTTTGACATTATTTATCATGCCCCAAAAATGCTTTGTTGGTTTAAAAAAAAGGTTCAGTTGACATAAGTTTTTGTCTGTTTTTACAAAAATTTATTTTAATTTGTTGAGTGGAGAAACAAGTTTTTTGTTTAATCATGAACCAGGATAGCGATTGGAACTGTTCAGTTCACATTTCTTATATTGAAATATATGTATCCAGACAGGGAAGTTAATTATGGTACTATCATAATCTTTAAGTGATCTTCATTCAAAAAAACAACTCTTGTTGCATTCTTATAACATTGATCATTTTTGTATTTTATTTTCTGTTTGCAGGCATTGGCGGATCAGTATAACTTCAGCTCTGTACCACTTTGTACAACGTTTTGAATCTTAGAACTTGGTCATGTTACTATTTGGACAATCTTTGCAGGATCCAATGTACACTTTGATTAGAGACTTGGAGACAATTAGTTTACTCCGAAAGAAGAATCAGCACTTGGCTTAAGTAAAGAATAATAAGTTATTTGACCAGACTTTAAATGACGAATTTTGAAAATATCGGTGAAATCATGGAATTTCAAGGAAATTAAAGCAAAACGACTTTATTTTCATATTTAATTTGACATTTCAAATCTTGTTTATTAGAAATTTAAATAACCATGAATCATATGGAATAACTTGTTGTTATAGTGAAGGTTCAAAATCAACGTTTACACAATTTCACAAATTAATTCCTAACAATTTTTTACCAAAATTTTGTTTCATTAAAAATAAAACGATCACAAAATTCTTCTTTAATTATTAATTTTTAGAAATTCTTTCTTTAATTATTAACTTTAGAAATAATCGTACTGTGTTTTGGTAAAGTGAATGTTAACACATTTTCACTCGTTTAATAATTACCTATCATTTTCAATTAAAAATAATGACACACATGCAATACATTCTTTAATCAAACTATATTTAGATATATCGGATTATTTATGTTATTTTGAAATTATGGTAAAATTTTCTGAAAATTTATGATCAGGTGTTAAACTGAATATAGTGCCTTTTATTACCTTAAATTATTTATGGCATTGAAGTATGTTAAATAAAATGGAACTTAAAAATGATGGCCTGTTATTTATTCCAATAAAGTTGTATTTTTGCTAATTAGCTGCTTTTGATATTCTATTTTGAGTGTATTTATCTTACTTGCATTAAAGAAATTCCTCCAGGGTCATAAAAACAGTTAAAAACAAAATGTCTAATCGCAAGTCCAGCATCTCTATTAAATTTGGATCAACAGTTGAAAAACAAATGACAAGGGGTAAGTAGGTCAAGTATTTTGTTCATATTTTGGTCAAAAATTGAAAAAAATCACTATGGGCAAGTCCAGCAGTTTGTCAAATTTTGGCCAAAAATCACAAGGGGTAAGTCCAGCTGTTTTCTCAAATTTAGGCTCAAAATTGAAAAAATCACAAGGGGTTAGTCCAGCATTTCTGTCAAATTTGGGCCAAAAATCACAAGGGGTAAGTCCAGCTGTTTTCTCAAATTTAGGCTCAAAATTGAAAAAATCACAAGGGGTTAGTCCAGCATTTTTGTCAAATTTGAGCCAATAATTGAAAAACTCACAAGGGGTAATAAGTCCAGCGTTTTTTTCAAATTTAGGTCCAAAATTGAAAAAATAACAAGGGGTAAGTCCAGCATTTTTGTCAAATTTGGGCCAAAAATCACAAGGGGTAAGTCCAGCGTTTTTTTCAAATTTAGGTCCAAAATTGAAAAAATAACAAGGGGTTAGTCCAGCATTTCTGTCAAATTTGGGCCAAAAATCACAAGGGGTAAGTCCAGCATTTTTTATCAAATTTAGGTCCAAAATTGAAAAAATAACAAGGGGTAAGTCCAGCATTTTTGTCAAATTTGGGCCAAAAATCACAAGGGGTAAGTCCAGCATTTTTTATCAAATTTAGGTCCAAAATTGAAAAAATAACAAGGGGTAATTCCAGCATTTTTCTAAAATTTGAGCCAATAATTGAAAAAATCACAAAAGGTAAGTCCAGCTGTTTTCTCAAATTTAGGTCCAAAATTGAAAAAATAACAAGGGGTAAGTCCAGCATTTTTGTCAAATTTGGGCCAAAAATCACAAGGGGTAAGTCCAGCGTTTTTTTCAAATTAAGGTCCAAAATTTTAAAAATAACAAGGGGTTAGTCCAGCATTTCTGTCAAATTTGGGCCAAAAATCACAAGGGGTAAGTCCAGCATTTTTTATCAAATTTAAGTCCAAAATTGAAAAAATAACAAGGGGTAAGTCCAGCATTTCTGTCAAATTTGGGCCAAAAATCACAAGGGGTAAGTCCAGCATTTTTTATCAAATTTAGGTCCAAAATTGAAAAAATAACAAGGGGTAATTCCAGCATTTTTGTCAAATTTGGGCCAAAAATCACAAGGGGTAAGTCCAGCTGTTTTCTCAAATTTAGGCTCAAAATTGAAAAAATAACAAGGGGTTAGTCCAGAATTTTTGTCAAATTTGAGCCAATAATTGAAAAACTCACAAGGGGCAAGTCCAGCTGTTTTCTCAAATTAAGGTCCAAAATTTTAAAAATAACAAGGGGTTAGTCCAGCATTTCTGTCAAATTTGGGCCAAAAATCACAAGGGGTAAGTCCAGCATTTTTTATCAAATTTAAGTCCAAAATTGAAAAAATAACAAGGGGTAAGTCCAGCATTTCTGTCAAATTTGGGCCAAAAATCACAAGGGGTAAGTCCAGCATTTTTTATCAAATTTAGGTCCAAAATTGAAAAAATAACAAGGGGTAAGTCCAGCATTTTTGTCAAATTTGGGCCAAAAATCACAAGGGGTAAGTCCAGCTGTTTTCTCAAATTTAGGCTCAAAATTGAAAAAATCACAAGGGGTTAGTCCAGCATTTCTGTCAAATTTGGGCCAAAAATCACAAGGGGTAAGTCCAGCTGTTTTCTCAAATTTAGGCTCAAAATTGAAAAAATCACAAGGGGTAATAAGTCCAGCGTTTTTTTCAAATTTAGGTCCAAAATTGAAAAAATAACAAGGGGTAAGTCCAGCATTTTTGTCAAATTTGGGCCAAAAATCACAAGGGGTAAGTCCAGCGTTTTTTTCAAATTTAGGTCCAAAATTGAAAAAATAACAAGGGGTTAGTCCAGCATTTCTGTCAAATTTGGGCCAAAAATCACAAGGGGTAAGTCCAGCATTTTTTATCAAATTTAGGTCCAAAATTGAAAAAATAACAAGGGGTAAGTCCAGCATTTTTGTCAAATTTGGGCCAAAAATCACAAGGGGTAAGTCCAGCTGTTTTCTCAAATTTAGGTCCAAAATTGAAAAAATAACAAGGGGTTAGTAGTCCAGCATTTCTGTCAAATTTGGGCCAAAAATCACAAGGGGTAAGTCCAGCAGTTTGTCAAATTTGGGCCAAAAATCACAAGGGGTAAGTCCAGCATTTTTTATCAAATTTAGGTCCAAAATTGAAAAAATAACAAGGGGTAAGTCCAGCATTTTTGTCAAATTTGGGCCAAAAATCACAAGGGGTAAGTCCAGCATTTTTTATCAAATTTAGGTCCAAAATTGAAAAAATAACAAGGGGTAATTCCAGCATTTTTCTAAAATTTGAGCCAATAATTGAAAAAATCACAAAAGGTAAGTCCAGCTGTTTTCTCAAATTTAGGTCCAAAATTGAAAAAATAACAAGGGGTAAGTCCAGCATTTTTGTCAAATTTGGGCCAAAAATCACAAGGGGTAAGTCCAGCGTTTTTTTCAAATTAAGGTCCAAAATTTTAAAAATAACAAGGGGTTAGTCCAGCATTTCTGTCAAATTTGGGCCAAAAATCACAAGGGGTAAGTCCAGCATTTTTTATCAAATTTAAGTCCAAAATTGAAAAAATAACAAGGGGTAAGTCCAGCATTTCTGTCAAATTTGGGCCAAAAATCACAAGGGGTAAGTCCAGCATTTTTTATCAAATTTAGGTCCAAAATTGAAAAAATAACAAGGGGTAATTCCAGCATTTTTGTCAAATTTGGGCCAAAAATCACAAGGGGTAAGTCCAGCTGTTTTCTCAAATTTAGGCTCAAAATTGAAAAAATAACAAGGGGTTAGTCCAGAATTTTTGTCAAATTTGAGCCAATAATTGAAAAACTCACAAGGGGCAAGTCCAGCTGTTTTCTCAAATTAAGGTCCAAAATTTTAAAAATAACAAGGGGTTAGTCCAGCATTTCTGTCAAATTTGGGCCAAAAATCACAAGGGGTAAGTCCAGCATTTTTTATCAAATTTAAGTCCAAAATTGAAAAAATAACAAGGGGTAAGTCCAGCATTTCTGTCAAATTTGGGCCAAAAATCACAAGGGGTAAGTCCAGCATTTTTTATCAAATTTAGGTCCAAAATTGAAAAAATAACAAGGGGTAAGTCCAGCATTTTTGTCAAATTTGGGCCAAAAATCACAAGGGGTAAGTCCAGCTGTTTTCTCAAATTTAGGCTCAAAATTGAAAAAATCACAAGGGGTTAGTCCAGCATTTCTGTCAAATTTGGGCCAAAAATCACAAGGGGTAAGTCCAGCTGTTTTCTCAAATTTAGGCTCAAAATTGAAAAAATCACAAGGGGTTAGTCCAGCATTTTTGTCAAATTTGAGCCAATAATTGAAAAACTCACAAGGGGTAATAAGTCCAGCGTTTTTTTCAAATTTAGGTCCAAAATTGAAAAAATAACAAGGGGTAAGTCCAGCATTTTTGTCAAATTTGGGCCAAAAATCACAAGGGGTAAGTCCAGCGTTTTTTTCAAATTTAGGTCCAAAATTGAAAAAATAACAAGGGGTTAGTCCAGCATTTCTGTCAAATTTGGGCCAAAAATCACAAGGGGTAAGTCCAGCATTTTTTATCAAATTTAGGTCCAAAATTGAAAAAATAACAAGGGGTAAGTCCAGCATTTTTGTCAAATTTGGGCCAAAAATCACAAGGGGTAAGTCCAGCTGTTTTCTCAAATTTAGGTCCAAAATTGAAAAAATAACAAGGGGTTAGTAGTCCAGCATTTCTGTCAAATTTGGGCCAAAAATCACAAGGGGTAAGTCCAGCAGTTTGTCAAATTTTGGCCAAAAATCACAAGGGGTAAGTCCAGCTGTTTTCTCAAATTTAGGCTCAAAATTGAAAAAATCACAAGGGGTTAGTCCAGAATTTTTGTCAAATTTGAGCCAATAATTGAAAAACTCACAAGGGGCAAGTCCAGCTGTTTTCTCAAATTAAGGTCCAAAATTTTAAAAATAACAAGGGGTTAGTCCAGCATTTCTGTCAAATTTGGGCCAAAAATCACAAGGGGTAAGTCCAGCGTTTTTTTCAAATTTAGGTCCAAAATTGAAAAAATCACAAGGGGTTAGTCCAGCATTTTTGTCAAATTTGAGCCAATAATTGAAAAACTCACAAGGGGTAATAAGTCCAGCGTTTTTTTCAAATTTAGGTCCAAAATTGAAAAAATAACAAGGGGTAAGTCCAGCATTTTTGTCAAATTTGGGCCAAAAATCACAAGGGGTAAGTCCAGCGTTTTTTTCAAATTTAGGTCCAAAATTGAAAAAATAACAAGGGGTTAGTCCAGCATTTCTGTCAAATTTGGGCCAAAAATCACAAGGGGTAAGTCCAGCATTTTTTATCAAATTTAGGTCCAAAATTGAAAAAATAACAAGGGGTAAGTCCAGCATTTTTGTCAAATTTGGGCCAAAAATCACAAGGGGTAAGTCCAGCTGTTTTCTCAAATTTAGGTCCAAAATTGAAAAAATAACAAGGGGTTAGTAGTCCAGCATTTCTGTCAAATTTGGGCCAAAAATCACAAGGGGTAAGTCCAGCAGTTTGTCAAATTTTGGCCAAAAATCACAAGGGGTAAGTCCAGCTGTTTTCTCAAATTTAGGCTCAAAATTGAAAAAATCACAAGGGGTTAGTCCAGAATTTTTGTCAAATTTGAGCCAATAATTGAAAAACTCACAAGGGGCAAGTCCAGCTGTTTTCTCAAATTAAGGTCAAAAATTTTAAAAATAACAAGGGGTTAGTCCAGCATTTCTGTCAAATTTGGGCCAAAAATCACAAGGGGTAAGTCCAGCGTTTTTTTCAAATTTAGGTCCAAAATTGAAAAAATAACAAGGGGTTAGTCCAGCATTTCTGTCAAATTTGGGCCAAAAATCACAAGGGGTAAGTCCAGCATTTTTTATCAAATTTAGGTCCAAAATTGAAAAAATAACAAGGGGTAAGTCCAGCATTTTTGTCAAATTTGGGCCAAAAATCACAAGGGGTAAGTCCAGCTGTTTTCTCAAATTTAGGTCCAAAATTGAAAAAATAACAAGGGGTTAGTAGTCCAGCATTTCTGTCAAATTTGGGCCAAAAATCACAAGGGGTAAGTCCAGCAGTTTGTCAAATTTGGGCCAAAAATCACAAGGGGTAAGTCCAGCATTTTTTATCAAATTTAGGTCCAAAATTGAAAAAATAACAAGGGGTAAGTCCAGCATTTTTGTCAAATTTGGGCCAAAAATCACAAGGGGTAAGTCCAGCTGTTTTCTCAAATTTAGGCTCAAAATTGAAAAAATCACAAGGGGTTAGTCCAGCATTTCTGTCAAATTTGGGCCAAAAATCACAAGGGGTAAGTCCAGCTGTTTTCTCAAATTTAGGCTCAAAATTGAAAAAATCACAAGGGGTTAGTCCAGCATTTTTGTCAAATTTGAGCCAATAATTGAAAAACTCACAAGGGGTAATAAGTCCAGCGTTTTTTTCAAATTTAGGTCCAAAATTGAAAAAATCACAAGGGGTAAGTCCAGCATTTTTGTCAAATTTGGGCCAAAAATCACAAGGGGTAAGTCCAGCGTTTTTTTCAAATTTAGGTCCAAAATTGAAAAAATAACAAGGGGTTAGTCCAGCATTTCTGTCAAATTTGGGCCAAAAATCACAAGGGGTAAGTCCAGCATTTTTTATCAAATTTAGGTCCAAAATTGAAAAAATAACAAGGGGTAAGTCCAGCATTTTTTATCAAATTTAGGTCCAAAATTGAAAAAATAACAAGGGGTAAGTCCAGCATTTTTGTCAAATTTGGGCCAAAAATCACAAGGGGTAAGTCCAGCTGTTTTCTCAAATTTAGGTCCAAAATTGAAAAAATAACAAGGGGTTAGTAGTCCAGCATTTCTGTCAAATTTGGGCCAAAAATCACAAGGGGTAAGTCCAGCAGTTTGTCAAATTTTGGCCAAAAATCACAAGGGGTAAGTCCAGCTGTTTTCTCAAATTTAGGCTCAAAATTGAAAAAATCACAAGGGGTTAGTCCAGAATTTTTGTCAAATTTGAGCCAATAATTGAAAAACTCACAAGGGGCAAGTCCAGCTGTTTTCTCAAATTAAGGTCCAAAATTTTAAAAATAACAAGGGGTTAGTCCAGCATTTCTGTCAAATTTGGGCCAAAAATCACAAGGGGTAAGTCCAGCGTTTTTTTCAAATTTAGGTCCAAAATTGAAAAAATAACAAGGGGTTAGTCCAGCATTTCTGTCAAATTTGGGCCAAAAATCACAAGGGGTAAGTCCAGCATTTTTTATCAAATTTAGGTCCAAAATTGAAAAAATAACAAGGGGTAAGTCCAGCATTTTTGTCAAATTTGGGCCAAAAATCACAAGGGGTAAGTCCAGCTGTTTTCTCAAATTTAGGTCCAAAATTGAAAAAATAACAAGGGGTTAGTAGTCAAGCATTTCTGTCAAATTTGGGCCAAATATCACAAGGGGTAAGTCCAGCAGTTTGTCAAATTTGGGCCAAAAATCACAAGGGGTAAGTCCAGCATTTTTTATCAAATTTAGGTCCAAAATTGAAAAAATAACAAGGGGTAATTCCAGCATTTTTCTAAAATTTGAGCCAATAATTGAAAAAATCACAAAAGGTAAGTCCAGCTGTTTTCTCAAATTTAGGTCCAAAATTGAAAAAATAACAAGGGGTAAGTCCAGCATTTTTGTCAAATTTGGGCCTAAAATCACAAGGGGTAAGTCCAGCGGTTTTTTCAAATTCAGGTCCAAAATTGAAAAAATTACAAGGGGTAAGTCCAGCATTTTTGTCAAATTTGAGCCAATAATTGAAAAAAAAAAAAAAGGTAAGTCCAGCTGTTTTCTCAAATTTAGGTCCAAAATTGAAAAAATAACAAGGGGTAAGTCCAGCATTTTTGTCAAATTTGGGCCTAAAATCACAAGGGGTAAGTCCAGCGTTTTTTTCAAATTTAGGTCCAAAATTGAAAAAATAACAAGGGGTTAGTCCAGCATTTCTGTCAAATTTGGGCCAAAAATCACAAGGGGTAAGTCCAGCATTTTTTATCAAATTTAGGTCCAAAATTGAAAAAATAACAAGGGGTAAGTCCAGCATTTTTGTCAAATTTGGGCCAAAAATCACAAGGGGTAAGTCCAGCTGTTTTCTCAAATTTAGGTCCAAAATTGAAAAAATAACAAGGGGTTAGTAGTCAAGCATTTCTGTCAAATTTGGGCCAAATATCACAAGGGGTAAGTCCAGCAGTTTGTCAAATTTGGGCCAAAAATCACAAGGGGTAAGTCCAGCATTTTTTATCAAATTTAGGTCCAAAATTGAAAAAATAACAAGGGGTAATTCCAGCATTTTTCTAAAATTTGAGCCAATAATTGAAAAAATCACAAAAGGTAAGTCCAGCTGTTTTCTCAAATTTAGGTCCAAAATTGAAAAAATAACAAGGGGTAAGTCCAGCATTTTTGTCAAATTTGGGCCTAAAATCACAAGGGGTAAGTCCAGCGGTTTTTTCAAATTCAGGTCCAAAATTGAAAAAATAACAAGGGGTTAGTAGTCCAGCATTTCTGTCAAATTTGGGCCAAAAATCACAAGGGGTAAGTCCAGCAGTTTGTCAAATTTTGGCCAAAAATCACAAGGGGTAAGTCCAGCTGTTTTCTCAAATTTAGGCTCAAAATTGAAAAAATCACAAGGGGTTAGTCCAGAATTTTTGTCAAATTTGAGCCAATAATTGAAAAACTCACAAGGGGCAAGTCCAGCTGTTTTCTCAAATTAAGGTCCAAAATTTTAAAAATAACAAGGGGTTAGTCCAGCATTTCTGTCAAATTTGGGCCAAAAATCACAAGGGGTAAGTCCAGCATTTTTTATCAAATTTAGGTCCAAAATTGAAAAAATAACAAGGGGTAAGTCCAGCATTTTTGTCAAATTTGGGCCAAAAATCACAAGGGGTAAGTCCAGCTGTTTTCTCAAATTTAGGTCCAAAATTGAAAAAATAACAAGGGGTTAGTAGTCAAGCATTTCTGTCAAATTTGGGCCAAATATCACAAGGGGTAAGTCCAGCAGTTTGTCAAATTTGGGGCAAAAATCACAAGGGGTAAGTCCAGCATTTTTTATCAAATTTAGGTCCAAAATTGAAAAAATAACAAGGGGTAATTCCAGCATTTTTCTAAAATTTGAGCCAATAATTGAAAAAATCACAAAAGGTAAGTCCAGCTGTTTTCTCAAATTTAGGTCCAAAATTGAAAAAATAACAAGGGGTAAGTCCAGGATTTTTGTCAAATTTGGGCCTAAAATCACAAGGGGTAAGTCCAGCGGTTTTTTCAAATTCAGGTCCAAAATTGAAAAAATTACAAGGGGTAAGTCCAGCATTTTTGTCAAATTTGAGCCAATAATTGAAAAAAAAAAAAAAGGTAAGTCCAGCTGTTTTCTCAAATTTAGGTCCAAAATTGAAAAAATAACAAGGGGTAAGTCCAGCATTTTTGTCAAATTTGGGCCAAAAATCACAAGGGGTAAGTCCAGCATTTTTTTTCAAATTTAGGTCCAAAATTGAAAAAATAACAAGGGGTAAGTCCAGCATTTCTGTCAAATTTGGGCCAAAAATCACAAGGGGTAAGTCCAGCTGTTTTCTCAAATTTAGGCTCAAAATTGAAAAAATCACAAGGGGTTAGTCCAGCATTTCTGTCAAATTTGGGCCAAAAATCACAAGGGGTAAGTCCAGCTGTTTTCTCAAATTTAGGCTCAAAATTGAAAAAATCACAAGGGGTAAGTCCAGCATTTTTGTCAAATTTGAGCCAATAATTGAAAAAAAAAAAAAAGGTAAGTCCAGCTGTTTTCTCAAATTTAGGTCCAAAATTGAAAAAATAACAAGGGGTAAGTCCAGCATTTTTGTCAAATTTGGGCCAAAAATCACAAGGGGTAAGTCCAGCATTTTTTATCAAATTTAGGTCCAAAATTGAAAAAATAACAAGGGGTAAGTCCAGCATTTTTGTCAAATTTGGGCCAAAAATCACAAGGGGTAAGTCCAGCATTTTTTATCAAATTTAGGTCCAAAATTGAAAAAATAACAAGGGGTAAGTCCAGCATTTCTGTCAAATTTGGGCCAAAAATCACAAGGGGTAAGTCCAGCTGTTTTCTCAAATTTAGGCTCAAAATTGAAAAAATCACAAGGGGTTAGTCCAGCATTTCTGTCAAATTTGGGCCAAAAATCACAAGGGGTAAGTCCAGCTGTTTTCTCAAATTTAGGCTCAAAATTGAAAAAATCACAAGGGGTAAGTCCAGCATTTTTGTCAAATTTGAGCCAATAATTGAAAAAAAAAAAAAAGGTAAGTCCAGCTGTTTTCTCAAATTTAGGTCCAAAATTGAAAAAATAACAAGGGGTAAGTCCAGCATTTTTGTCAAATTTGGGCCAAAAATCACAAGGGGTAAGTCCAGCATTTTTTATCAAATTTAGGTCCAAAATTGAAAAAATAACAAGGGGTAAGTCCAGCATTTCTGTCAAATTTGGGCCAAAAATCACAAGGGGTAAGTCCAGCGGTTTTTTTCAAATTTAGGTCCAAAATTGAAAAAATAACAAGGGGTAAGTCCAGCATTTTTGTCAAATTTGGGCCAAAAATCACAAGGGGTAAGTCCAGCTGTTTTCTCAAATTTAGGCTCAAAATTGAAAAAATCACAAGGGGTTAGTCCAGCATTTTTGTCAAATTTGAGCCAATAATTGAAAAACTCACAAGGGGTAATAAGTCCAGCGTTTTTTTCAAATTTAGGTCCAAAATTGAAAAAATAACAAGGGGTAAGTCCAGCATTTTTGTCAAATTTGGGCCAAAAAACACAAGGGGTAAGTCCAGCGTTTTTTTCAAATTTAGGTCCAAAATTGAAAAAATAACAAGGGGTTAGTCCAGCATTTCTGTCAAATTTGGGCCAAAAATCACAAGGGGTAAGTCCAGCATTTTTTATCAAATTTAGGTCCAAAATTGAAAAAATAACAAGGGGTAAGTCCAGCGGTTTTTTTCAAATTTAGGTCCAAAATTGAAAAAATAACAAGGGGTAAGTCCAGCATTTTTGTCAAATTTGGGCCAAAAATCACAAGGGGTAAGTCCAGCTGTTTTCTCAAATTTAGGCTCAAAATTGAAAAAATCACAAGGGGTTAGTCCAGCATTTTTGTCAAATTTGAGCCAATAATTGAAAAACTCACAAGGGGTAATAAGTCCAGCGTTTTTTTCAAATTTAGGTCCAAAATTGAAAAAATAACAAGGGGTAAGTCCAGCATTTTTGTCAAATTTGGGCCAAAAATCACAAGGGGTAAGTCCAGCGTTTTTTTCAAATTTAGGTCCAAAATTGAAAAAATAACAAGGGGTTAGTCCAGCATTTCTGTCAAATTTGGGCCAAAAATCACAAGGGGTAAGTCCAGCATTTTTTATCATATTTAGGTCCAAAATTGAAAAAATAACAAGGGGTAAGTCCAGCATTTTTGTCAAATTTGGGCCAAAAATCACAAGGGGTAAGTCCAGCTGTTTTCTCAAATTTAGGTCCAAAATTGAAAAAATAACAAGGGGTTAGTAGTCCAGCATTTCTGTCAAATTTGGGCCAAAAATCACAAGGGGTAAGTCCAGCATTTTTTATCAAATTTAGGTCCAAAATTGAAAAAATAACAAGGGGTAATTCCAGCATTTTTCTAAAATTTGAGCAAAAAATCACAAGGGGTAAGTCCAGCGTTTTTTTCAAATTCAGGTCCAAAATTGAAAAAATTACAAGGGGTAAGTCCAGCATTTTTTTCAAATTTGAGCCAATAATTGAAAAAAAAAGAAAAGGTAAGTCCAGCTGTTTTCTCAAATTTAGGTCCAAAATTGAAAAAATAACAAGGGGTAAGTCCAGCATTTTTGTCAAATTTGGGCCAAAAATCACAAGGGGTAAGTCCAGCATTTTTTTTCAAATTTAGGTCCAAAATTGAAAAAATAACAAGGGGTAAGTCCAGCATTTCTGTCAAATTTGGGCCAAAAATCACAAGGGGTAAGTCCAGCGTTTTTTTTCAAATTTAGGTCCAAAATTGAAAAAATAACAAGGGATAAGTCCAGCATTTTTGTCAAATTTGGGCCAAAAATCACAAGGGGTAAGTCCAGCTGTTTTCTCAAATTTAGGCTCAAAATTGAAAAAATAACAAGGGGTTAGTAGTCCAGCATTTCTGTCAAATTTGGGCCAAAAATCACAAGGGGTAAGTCCAGCTGTTTTCTCAAATTTAGGTCCAAAATTGAAAAAATAACAAGGGGTAAGTCCAGCATTTTTGTCAAATTTGGGCCAAAAATCACAAGGGGTAAGTCCAGCATTTTTTATCAAATTTAGGTCCAAAATTGAAAAAATAACAAGGGGTAAGTCCAGCATTTCTGTCAAATTTGGGCCAAAAATCACAAGGGGTAAGTCCAGCGTTTTTTTTCAAATTTAGGTCCAAAATTGAAAAAATAACAAGGGGTAAGTCCAGCATTTTTGTCAAATTTGGGCCAAAAATCACAAGGGGTAAGTCCAGCTGTTTTCTCAAATTTAGGCTCAAAATTGAAAAAATCACAAGGGGTTAGTCCAGCATTTCTGTCAAATTTGGGCCAAAAATCACAAGGGGTAAGTCCAGCATTTCTGTCAAATTTGGGCCAAAAATCACAAGGGGGTAAGTCCAGCGTTTTTTCAAATTTAGGTCCAAAATTGAAAAAATAACAAGGGGTTAGTCCAGCATTTTTGTCAAATTTGGGCCAAAAATCACAAGGGGTAAGTCCAGCATTTCTGTCAAATTTGGGCCAAAAATCACAAGGGGTAAGTCCAGCTGTTTTCTCAAATTTAGGTCCAAAATAGAAAAAATAACAAGGGGTAAGTCCAGCATTTTTGTCAAATTTGGGCCAAAAATCACAAGGGGTAAGTCCATCTGATTTCTCAAATTTAGGCTCAAAATTGAAAAAATCACAAGGGGTTAGTCCAGCATTTCTGTCAAATTTGGGCCAAAAATCACAAGGGGTAAGTCCAGCGTTTTTTTTCAAATTTAGGTCCAAAATTGAAAAAATAACAAGGGGTTAGTCCAGCATTTTTGTCAAATTTGGGCCAAAAATCACAAGGGGTAAGTCCAGCTGTTTTCTCAAATTTAGGCTCAAAATTGAAAAAATCACAAGGGGTTAGTCCAGCATTTTTGTCAAATTTGAGCCAATAATTGAAAAACTCACAAGGGGTAATAAGTCCAGCGTTTTTTTCAAATTTAGGTCCAAAAATGAAAAAATAACAAGGGGCAAGTCCAGCATTTTTGTCAAATTTGGGCAAAAAATCACAAGGGGTAAGTCCAGCGTTTTTTCAAATTTAGGTCAAAAATTACAAGCGTTTTTTTAATCAAATTTACGTCCAAAATTGAAAAGATAACAAGGGGTAGGGCCTAAGTCAACTATATCAACCGCAACTGAAAAGTCGGTGACACAGGTAAATGACTCTCGATTTAATGCCCTAATTTAAACGCTACCGCTGTACACAGTAACTAAGGGACGTAACCACGCCTTTGTCCCGACCCCATACGCCACTCTGAGGTATGGTGATGGACACATAGTTGCGATAATCGTAACCCTCCTTTCCCGAACGGCCTTCGTAACCCTCCTTTCCCGAACGGCCTTTGCCGTTCGGGAAAGGAGGGTTACGATTATCGCAACTAATGGACACAATACTATGGCACTATAGGTTTGGGTAAATTTGTCTGTATGCACCAAACCAAACAAAACTGTGAATTTCTATAGTTAACGGAGTTCACGATTGGTTGGTTTTTCATAATAAACATACAGAGAGCCCCGGGGATGTTTGGGCACAATTACCGTATGGCAGGGGTTATCGAACCATAGAGCAAGGGGTCTATGGAACGGTATAGGCTATCCAAAGTAGGCTACACACCCCTCAAGTCAAGGAGTAGGATATGTCTACCGCCAAACAAGTAGTCGGAAAGCAAGAGGAGGACAAAAGTCCTGCTGAAGACTCAAACGTCAGGTATGATGGGGACGAGAACAAGAGCCGAGGCAACTGGTCGCATCCTTTTGATTTCATCTTATCCTGTCTGGGAGTGGCCGTAGGTTTGGGCAACGTGTGGCGGTTCCCGTACCTTTGCTACAGAAATGGGGGTGGTAAGTTATAAATGTCATAGGGCTTGTTGTAATGCCGATTAGCTTTTGTGACATTGGTTATCTTTCCTACCACTGCAAGTTTCTTTCTACGAGCACAGTCTATGTTGTTGAACAAGCTGCAGAATCTAACACGTTTTCACTCATGACCAAAAACAAATAATAATATCATTTTGTTAATGAATAGCAAGGTGGTGGTCGGATGGGAAATTGTTTAAATTTCTTTTCCTTGTTACTTTTATTATACACTTTTATGTTAGTGCCTGCTGGAAGTTATCTATTGTTTATCCATTGTTTGTCTATGGAGTGTCGGCAGGAATGTTCAAGTCTCAGCGTGTTCAAACTAGGGCTAACCAAAGCTTCTTCCACAGGCGTTTTTCCCCAATTGAAAGGGTTTTCCACCGCCCCCCGGATGATATTGCTTCTTCCACTTAAATTTTGAAGAAATCGGAGTTTATTATGTCACTTTTATTTAAAGGTCAGATGAATTGGGGGATTACAAAAATCATTTTAAAAATGCACTTAAAATAAATGCAAGTTGCGCAAAAAAAAAAATAAAAAAAATAGTGATGAAACCCGCGACACTAAAAGCAGCTAAAAGGGGATAAATTTGTGACAATGGAAATAAAGAAAACAAGATTCTCAGTGAATTGATTATGAATTGAAAATTGATAACAAAGTTCGACCCACAGAGTGTCAAACATAGCCACAGGTTTGGAATTGGGATGCATACTTGAGATAAATCTATAAAAACCTATGATTATGTACGTTTATTTTGTACCTCCCAATTTGTGTCAATGCGTGGGTGTGTGTGTGTTCTTACACATGCCAACTTACGGGGTACTTTTATGGAACAATGGACCCCACAAGGTAATTGCAATAGAAACAATTGGGCCCCACAAGGGAATTCTTCAGAAAAGGGAATACTAGAACAACAATAGCAGCACCCCACAAACCGGATCCGTACGGCTGGGTGTGTGTGCCTCTAAATATGTTTCACACTTTCCATTGTGGATAAGTTGGCATCATAATCCACAGATATTTGAATTGCCATCAAACAATGTTTTTCATCATTCACCAGGTGCTTTTCTTGTCCCCTACTTCCTGAGTTTGTTTTTTGCTGGGATTCCCTTGTTCTTCCTGGAGATCAACTTTGGCCAGTACTGCAGTTTGGGGATGCTTACTTGTTGGCGAGCTCTTCCAATCATGAAAGGTTTTGCAAGTTTAACACTTTCACTTAATGAGTATGGAATTACTATTACTGAACAATCCTCCTCCCTTATTTGAGTTCGGAGTACCTTCCTAATGCAGTAATGTCTATGCAAATTGTTCATATCTTTGTCCTCAATAGGCCTATTGCATTTGTTATTTACTTCATCAACAACAAAGACTTTTAGCAATTTTTTTAAAATTTAATGCAAAAAACACCACACACACACACAAGTATGTAACAGCCTGCAATCGTGGACCATCCTTTGTTCAACTCTTTGTGATAGCAACAGTGGACCACAATGCTTTCCTTTGTGATAGCAACCGTGGACCTATTGTCCTCTTTTGTTATAGGTCCCCGGTTTGAATGTGGTTACCTACTCACACCCACACACAAATCCACAAACTACATATTTTTCCAGCAATCACAGTACAAAAATGTGTAAATTTATTTCACAATTTCACTGTTGAAACGGCACAATGGTGCAACAATAATACTAGTCTTATTTATTTAATAAACTAACCAAAATATGGTCAATATTTTAAAGAAATACTGTGCCACAAAAAATATCATTGTCAAATTTACAGGCTTGGTAAGTTAAAATAAAGTTATAATAACATATACATAGCAAAACACACACAAATCATTCAGGACAGCAAATTTCTAATAACTACAGTCAATGAAATACGAGCCAATTGCAACTCTTTTTCTACAAACAGGTCTGAGCTATGGACAGTTTCTTGTGAACTTCTACCTTACAGTCAGTTACGGTGTAGTCATCACCTACACCTTCTATTACTTCTTTGTTTCCTTCACCACGTTGCTTCCTTGGGTGGGATGTGGACAAGTCTGGAACTCTCTCATGTGCAGGTGATCATAAAGGATTTTTATTTCTCTCCCCAACTGGAAGAAAAAGCAGTGGATATCACGTCATTAAATTAATAATGAGACTTTCCTTAAATGGTTCAACATGACACTATTTTATGTAAATATCATTATACAATGCTAATTATTATACTAATAGTTGTTAGCTAATAAATGACAATAAAAACTATCCCAAACAGCTGTTTGAACGAACACTTTGCCTTGCAAAATAAATTAAAGTGCAACGTCTAACATGTAACATGTAACTAGTAATCAAACTAAAATACATTTTCAGAACCTGATGATAAAAACAACGGTCTATAAAAACTAAGATAGTCACACTGCTACAAGTACGTGTAACAGGTCAATTTAATTTTTTTTTAGTTTTTTGTTATTTGAGCAACATTTGGGTCAATTATTCAATTCAATATTCAATATTCAATATATTTTTATTGTCCATAAATTGGAAATTTGCTCTGTCGAACATGCTCACCGTAAAAATTAATTATTATTATTAAAAATTACAGAATTACAAAGTTGAAGAAGAACAATATTTGACACTAATAAAAACATTAAAAACTGCATAAACACGACACATACAAAATTTGCTTCATAGAAATAAAAACACGGAATAACAGGAGAGAAAGTTACTGACTGTCGTTAAGAATACGAATAGAATTTGGTAAAAAGGAGTTTAAATATCTATTGGTTCTGCACTTGAGACTTCTCAGCCTCCTACCAGACCTCATTTCCTCATAAAATTCCTGTAATGGATGTGTGTCATTGATTAAAATTGACTTAGCCTTAATTAAAATTCGTGCATTACAGATTGCACTTATGTCCTGTTCTCTACCAAAGATCTTGCCGGCCCGCTTAGCAACTCTCTGAATGTTGACTAAGTCTCCCTTTTTTGCACTACTAAACCAGACACAGCAGCTGTACAGTATGACACTCTCAATGACTGAAGTGTAAAATAACCTCATGATAGTTTTATCGACCTTGAAAGATTTCAGTTGCCTTAAAAAGTATAAACGCTGTTGACCTTTGGCGACAATCGATTTGCAATGGTCAGACCATGATAGTGTATCGTCAATAGTTGTTCCTAAATACTTGTATGAATGTACAATGTCGATATCTTTATTGTTGATTGTAATACAATTTAAATTAGGTTTAAACTTCCTAAAGTCAAATATCATCTCTTTTGTCTTATCAGTGTTTAGTTTCAGAAAGTTTTTGCTACACCATGTAAAAAAGTTATGAATGGTATTTCTATAATCTAGTTCACTATCTTTGAGAAAGCCAACAATAACAATAATTACCCCCCAGTTTCGATGATCCTCTGAAATAAATGTACCCACCCCCTTCCCGTCCTTATTTTATATATTGATATTATTTTATAATGAAGTGATATAACCCACACAAATTAAGGATTTAATAAAAGTAGATGACCATTGAAACAATGTATGATCTCCTGAATTCAATTTGTTGCAGAACTTTAAGTATTCACAAAATTTGTAACCAAAGGGAAACAAAATGGGTAGCTGATGCTTAAAAGCCAAGTGTTTATATACAAGACACCTCCACTCTACAAAATCCATGCTCCTCAACATCCCTCGTTCTAAACACACTTGGGGAAACCGTTCTTTTTCACATGCTGGACATCTCTTTGGAATGCTCTTTCACTGAACCTCAGACTAGTAGAAACTCTCTCCAGCATAAAAAATTACTTGAAAACTCACTTGTTCAGTCTTGGCTTTTTAAGTACAGTCAATAGCAGAGTTCCTTTTCTATGCGCCAGGAGTGTCTTTCTGACAGACATGGCACAAAAATAAGAGTGCACCAAATAAGTGTCCCCACTTAAATATATAATATCACAATAAACGCCCCCACAGATATAAGGCACACTATAGAAATGGTCACAAGTTCATGGCTGTTTACAACAATATTTATTTGTATTGTGTTGCATTGTAATAATAATAATAATAATAATTAAAACTTGTAAAGCGCCATCTATCTAAGACTAAACTTATTCCGAGGTGCATAAAAACCAAACAAAACAAAAAACAGTATTGTACTGTACTGTATTGTATTGTATTGTATTACATTGTATTATTATTATTGTATTATATTGTATTGTTTTGTATTGTATTACATTGTATTGGATTGTATTGTATTGTATTGATTATTTATGATGTGTATTGTATTATATTGTATTGTATTGTATTGTATTGTATTGTATTTTTATGGTTTCATTTATGGGTGGGGGAAAATTAACAGCTTCTCTTGTCCCTATACAGTGATCTTGTTGGAGATTGTCTTAAAGCAGGAGGTATCATCACCAAAGACAATGAATGCATTTCCTTGATGAATCTCACACAATCTGACCTGATGGACCTGAATGTGACAACTGATGGATTAGGAAACTTCAGCCTTGCTAACTACACTGATCCATTCAAGGCAATGCGTAAGGCACCAAGTGAAGAATATTGGATGTAAGTCCAACATGCATGGAAGGAGCCGGACTGGCATTGTAAAGTCCCATTCCTTTATGTTCAATTTTGATTTTCAATGTCAATGAATGATATTAAGGGATGACTGGCTTGAGTCATGGAGGCAACGGAGGCAACTGCCTCTGTTCTCCCCCCCCCTTTGACATCATTGCCTTGGTGCCCCTTGAAATGTTACAACAGAACAGGCCCCGGCGTAACCAGTAATTAATTATTTTATTATAGTTTTTATTTTAATTTTTTTGGGGGGGGGGGGGCAAATATGAAAAAAAAGTACATCGGCGCGTTAGAGGCACCTGCACAGCGACGCAGGGGGCAGTTGGAAATTTTTTGAAAATGAAGGCCCAATTCCAGCCTCTGGACCATTTTGGGGCTTATTTTTGTGTGTGCACACCATTTTTTAAAGTTTTGGGTGGACTTTTTTTTTGGGGGGGATGGGGAAATTGGGGGTGAAGCCACCCTGCCCCCTAGTTACTGGCCTGCAGCAGAAATTTACAATTTCCTTACAGAAGTGCCCCTATTAAGGAGAAAACGCCTTGCTGCCCTTGCCCTTTATATCGTGTCATCAGTCGTACAAGTACAACCCATAATACGCATGTTATAACGAAAGGGCAAAATCACTCAAGAAATTCAATTGACTTAACACAAATCAGCAAGGTACATTTTGTTTGGTGAGAAAGACTTTTTATTTTTTGTTGTACATAATTTAGAAAAACATCAAAATAGCCCGGCATTTTAGGTGTAAAATGCAAAACGATATCAGGCATTGAAAGAAATTAAGGGTCAACATTAATTTGTGATATGATGTTATTTGTGAATATGTTTCTCTTTGTTATCATACAGACGAGCTGTTATACAAGAGTCAGACAGTATGAACGAGACTGGTGAAGTTGTATGGCAACTACTGCTGTGTCTCATTGTTGTCTACTTTGTTATATTCCTGTGTCTCATAAAAGGAATAAAAACAGCAGGCAAGGTAATAAAACAGTCATTACACTTCATATCATCCATCTCAGTATTAAAAAGCAACTATGCTGTTCTTCTTTGATGATGTACAATGCACATATAGTGCCATACATTTTTTTGTCATTTGAAATCCTAACCCAACTAGCTTGTTTTCTTTAGTTGTATGGATGACCCTTTGAAACATACTCCATGTGGTGGGAATTCAGCCGAGTATATAAACATTAACCTGCAGGCCAATCCTATATCCAAACAGGAAAATGCGCACAATAGGAGTTCCACAGTATTCAGGCTCGGAATGTTTTTGAGTGTTTGTCTAGACTTGCAGACAAATCACTTTAATGTTAGTCATGGTGATTGCACAACCACTCTCCAGCGACCCTTGCTGGCTGCTGCTGTCTGCGAAGAGTTAGGTCAATATCACAGCGACAAATGATAAACGACTTGCTCACAAGTCTTACGTTTGCCTTGATACCACTTATTATTATGTATGTAAAATAGTGTTCCAATTTGGAGTATTCCTACTTATTGTAAAACAAATTTTATACTTGGTGTGTAAGTTACACCAATAACAAGTATCAAAATGACAAGTGTTCAAAGTTAAATATTAAAAAATTTAAAAAATTTACCCACTGCAGTGGTTTATTAATTTTTTTGTTTTATGTTAAGGTTGTCAAAAAGGTTTTGAAAATTACATGGTAACAGTTTTCCAGGCGAAATTCTGTTTTGAAAAGTTGCTTAGATTTGTATACATGCCTTCCATTTATGCAGATTGTATACTTCACAGCTACCTTCCCCTATGTTGTCCTGATAATTTTGCTTATTCGAGGACTAATGTTGCCTGGCTCTGAAAAGGGTGTTTACTTCTTTATCACCCCTCGTTGGGAATTCATTGGCAAACCAAAGGTAATTGTTTTTTCTTCCTATTTTCTACTGAATTATGTTGCACTCTGTCTACAGACAGCTTGTATTGTATTTTGAGTACAAACAAATAATCTTTGAAAGAACTAAAGGAAAAATGTATAAATATTAAATTCTCTCTCTTGTGTAGGTCTGGCTTGATGCTGTGGTTCAAATTTTCTACTCTTTAAGCGTAGGCACAGGAGGATTACACACCTTGGCATCCTACAGCAAGTTCCACACCAACACACTCAGGTTATTTTAGGGGCCATATAGAGTAATCAATGCTTAAAGATTTTGTTCTTATTTTGATGTTTAAATATTGAAAAACTATTAAATATACCCTATTCACTGAAGAACAAAGTAATAAAGGAATAAAAACAGCAGGCAAGGTAATAAAACAGTCATTACACTTCATATCATCCATCTCAGTATTAAAAAGCAACTATGCTGTTCTTCTTTGATGATGTACAATGCACATATAGTGCCATACATTTTTTTTGTCATTTGAAATCCTAACCCAACTAGCTTGTTTTCTAAATGGAGCAAATATTCTAAATCAATGTTCTCCCTGCTTAAAAAATTTCAAAGGCTTTTCGTGGCTTCCAGCGTGCAACTTTGTAGCCGAGACGAGATAGCACAGACATGCAGACAATCTGGATCCTTTCATCAAACAACTTCTATATCACACACAAATGAAGGATAAAATCAAAACAACACAACTCAACACAAGTGGTCGTGTAATACATTTGCATAGATTTCAGTTTTTAAGATAACATTTTCATTTGATGAACTAAAACTGAGCACGTTTCAGTACAATTGATTGGGACAGTTACTACTCAAGATTTCTGAAAAGTAAGAATGTTTTCAAACCTGCCATGTTGAATATTTCAGGGATACTATGATCGTCACTCTTCTCAACTCATTCACAAGTATCTTGGCCGGCTTTGCTATCTTCTCAATCCTTGGATACATGGCACACATGCAGGGTATTGAGGTTGATGACGTCGTTAGACAGGGTAAGGGATTGCGGATCTAGTAAACAGATTTGTTTCTTGACAGCTGTCACCTGTGTGTTTTTCAATCTTCTTCATTTTCTCTCCCTGATTATGGTTTCCTAACTAAACCATGATACAATTATCCACTATTTGATAGTTCACTGTACTGATACCAGGAGCGGATCCAGGATTTTGTATTAGAGGGTAAACAAAAATGGGTGGGGTCCAGGGGCCGGCCTTACGGCCCCTGGTGGGGTCCAGGGGCGAAGCCCCGGTGGGGGTTCAGGGGGGCGAAGCGTTCTGTGGGGTGAAAAACCAAGCCTCCATGTGCCTAAAACAGAGAAATAGACGCACTTTTATCGGAAATCAGATCCATATAAATCTTCTAAATTTACTGGAAAATTTTCTGTAACATTGATGGTGGGGTCCAGAGGTGAGGCCCCGGTGGGGGTCCAGGGGGCGAAGCCCCGGAAGCTCTGAGCTTTTGGCATTTTGAGGGGTGACAAATCAAGCCTCTGTGTGCCTGAAACCGAGAAATAGACACACTTTTTAAGCACTTCTGATCCATACCAATCTTCTAATTTTACTCAAAGAAAATGTTAATCCCACAAATCTCGCATTTGGATCTGGTCGCTGCAATATCTGGTTTCATGCATATTCACTCAAAAAATATAGTTCAAGCTTAGTGTAGTCTTTACACTTGAATGCCAGAACGACATGAAATATATTTTATCCAGGACAAATTGGCACGTCAGGTTTCAAACGCTTATGTTATCGTGCAAATCTAAGCCATTACAAGTGACATATCATGAAAGATTCATTTTGGCAGAAAGAAACAAATTTGATAGGCATAGGATGAAAAAGAAATCCATCCTGCCACTGGGGGAACAAACACTACACACATTTGTGGCTAATTTGTAGCAGGCAGATAGTAAAAAAATAGGTATATATATATATATATATATATATTTTTTTTTCTTTCAAATTTTACCCTGGGGCACGTACCCCCCCCCCCCCCCCTGGATCCGCGCCTGGATACATGTGTATTCTGATTTTCACATGACCTTGGATAGCAAAAGACCATGACTTTTACAAAACTACTTGTGTTGGACTATTTGACCATGCAGTATTCACCCTAATGATGATTTAGTTCCTTCATAAAAGATAAATATTTTCTTTACAATAAATTCTGCAATCCAACTGGCTTTGTGTAATGTGAAAAATCACAAAAAGACTATTATAAAGGTACAAAAGCTGGTGAAGGGAAGAATGCTGGTTTTGAAGATAAGTCATCCAGGAATAAAATAGTCTGATCCATCCATCTTTAAAGGTATTATACAGGATTGGTAGAGCTGACAAAATAGTCGCAAATCGTGGTCATATTTTGAGCGATCAACCATGTACATGAAATAACAAACCTGTGAAAATTTGGGCTTAATCAGTTGTGTGAGTCGGGAGAAAGTAGTGAAAAACCATGCAATGTTCAGCATGAACAACACATAGTCCTTAGTTTCTTGATTTCAGAAAGAAATATTTAACAGAAAAAATGGTTCAAGTATTAACTTCATAATCAGTAAGCTTTCTAAACTAACATTAAAAAATAATGTTTTTTATATGAATTTTGAGTTTAAGTTTTTGTTGTTTCTGCTATTGTAATTTTTTACACAACGAGTGAAATTCACAGTTATTTATAAGATAGATGGAAACTTTACTTCATTCCTGGATGACTGATCTTCTCAAACTAGCTTTCCTGTCTCTTTTTTCTTACTATAAATTCTCTATTTTTCATCTTAAATCACATAGAGATTTCTCTGTGAATGTGATGCGCTATACAAGAATGGTTCATTATTATTATTACAGCTCTTGTACCTTTACCCACTTTGTAACCTTTAACAAACCTTGGATTTCTTTCAGGTTTTGGCCTAGCATTTATAGCCTACCCAGAAGCAGTAGCGAGAATGCCTGCTGCTCCTGTGTGGTCAGTGCTGTTCTTCTTTATGCTCATCACACTAGGTATCGACAGTCAGGTAATCAAACGTTTGCCTATTTAGTCTTTTTCATCGGAAAATCTCTATTCATAACTTTCTTTTGATATAATAGATGTTGAATTTTGCATCAGGGATAAAGAAAAAAATTTGTTTTTACCCTACACCGATGTGTATTGAGCACTGTATACTCGGTACTTACCCGAGTTCTGTGAAAAAAAAAAATCCACAGGCAACTCACTCGGGTATGATTCGAACCCACAACCTTTGCGTTGCTAGAGCAGATGACTTACCACTAGACCACCAAGCTAGCCCAATGGTTAGAGGCAGTTCGAATCCTTAACAGCGGGTACCGCAATGATTTAATAGATATAGAATCGGGGATAAAGAAATAAAATTTGGTTTTTAGCCTTACACCGATCTGTATAAAGCACAACGAGACTTTTCTACTGTGTTTTTAAATTTTCAATGGCATGGCTGAGAAATGAAAAAAATTAAATAAATCGAGGATCAGCTGAAAGTTGCATGCAGGGATAAAGTGAAAAAGTACCTTCAAAAGAACTAAAACCTACATTCCAATTTAATTTTAAGAGTTAAATGAACTATACAGTCGTTTGACCAGTTCTGGATCACTTTTTGAATTCATATTGTTTTTTGTTGCAATCTCTTTGACATCTTAAACAAAAAAGTTGATCAGTTTACCTAAACATGTCATAAAACTCGCCAAGTATCCACTGACAAAAAAAGATTAGTACTTTTGAAGAGGCTTTGAAAAAAGTATCGTCACCTGTTTGACCAGTTCAGGATCAGTTGATTCTATTCTGAATCAGTAGCGTGCCCTTTATTGCAAACCCATACTCCCATACTTAAAACTGTCTCTCGAGGACACGAAACTTCAGAATTGTGTTGGCATGGACTTGGACTTCCTTTCGTGATTGTCATGCAATTGTCTTCAACAGCAGCGCAAAAAGCCAGAACAGCAAAGGCAATTGAAAAAGTGAAGTGCACCTAAAAGCAACATTGACCCCTCCAAGTTTAATTTTCTCAGAAAAAAAAACCAATCTACAAGAATTTGTTGAAGTAATGTTTCACAAAAGCAATACATAAACTTTCTACTGCAGTATTATGATTTTACCTCACTTAGTAAGTTAGTGCGGCACCATTTGACGCAATGAGACGTTGAGTGATCCCGAACTGGTCAAGGGTACAATGCCCCCCAAAGACAATTTTTGTAATTTCGTCTCCTCAAAAAAGCAAGATGACTGCTCAGTATTTATGTGAAATATTTTTTACACATTCTTAGCATTTTACATAAATGTTTTTCGCCCTGACGTTCAAATTCTAAAGGTGAGAAGTTTTAACAGTGTTTTTCAACCAACATTTTTTAACAAAATAATGATCAAAATCGCAGACAAAGTTCAGGAAAATGGCCATAATTTATTTGCCTATGATGTTTGGCACCTTATTTCGGGTTTGTTGGTTTAATGGTTGTTATTCTTCACATGTATCAACAGAAATTGGTAATGTGAGAAGTAATATAATTATTTGGTTAATGCAAAGTTGAAGTGATCCCGAACTGGTCAATGATCCCGAACTGGTCAAATGACTGTATAATGTTTCACTTATTTCTATTGAAAAACTAATCAAAATTTACAGCTTTTGATTAAAGCATGACAAATATATTTGGTTGCCCCTGCAGTTTGTTGCTATTGAAAAAATGTCAACAGGTCTCGTGGATGAGTTTCCTAGAATCTTCCCACCACACAGAAGAGCTTATGTCACTAGTGGACTCTGCATTGTACTACTTCTGTGCAGTTTAACTTGTATAACACAGGTAAAATTTGATTAAATTAGATGTGAGTATCACCAGAGCTACATCAGGGATGTGATAGGCTGTTGAAAAAAAAACACAACTCTGAGCGCAAAGCGCGAAAGCTTGCGAGCACGAAGCCCACTAATAACAGTTATCTTGGGTTTTAAAAGCCCTACTCTCCAATCTGGGGCGTTATATACTGTTTTATCTTCATTTTTTTATGAATTTGATCTTAAGTAAAAGAAATAATAATAATTATACTTTTTAAATTTTGTTTATAATTATTAATTTTTTTCGGGGGGGGGGGGGCAAAAAAACACAGGATTTCTTTTTTCGAGGGGCAAATAAAACCACGGATTTCCGGTTTAAAACGAAGAAATCACATCCTTGTACGTGTAAACAGCTAAATAAATAAAAGCTACCTTGGATGTCAAAGTTGCTTGTTGCTTTGGGTGGATTTTCTCCACCCCACCTCAACTAACTTTTATATCACTCCCTATGATGCACAGCAGGAGCTACAAAATAAAAACAAAAAATGTTATGTTCGATTTCAAATGATATTGCTGTGGTATAAGGACAAATATTATATCTGTGGTTTTGAGTAAGATATAAACAGAAGTTATACAAACTGGCTGATGGAGAACAGCTCAAAAAATTCAATAGTCGTCTGGGATGGCATGACTGGATACAATTCTATGGCTTTACTTTTCGTCTGCATAGAAATAGAACCCGGGTTCTATTTCTATGGTCTGCACACACTGATATCGTCCTCATACCTTGAAAACGATATTTGCAACGTCGATACATACTGGGGTCGATTGATGCGAGAATGATCTGACAACCTTTATTGTACAGTCTAGAAGCCGCATTCTGGTTGGTTCTAAGTTGATGCATGTTGCGCCTAAGCCTAATTAACAAGACTCTCTGGCCATTGGCCCATGATTTCCAGAGAAACAATTTCGAAAAACATTCCGAGACAAGAACAACAGGGGATACAATTAATGTTATGATTATGATTATTTTATACTTGTTGTATAATTTGAACTTCAACTCCTGCAACATAAGGGCTTTTGATTTGCTTAAAAGCCCCATCCTCATAATTTGTCTTAAGAGGAGGAGGTTGTCTGGAGTGGAAAGGAAGGGGGGCAATTTTACAGTTTGTACTTACAAGTGAGTAGTTAAAGAAAAGAAGATACAACTTATAAGGTGGACTTCCAAACTGTATTGTAGGTGTCTATTGTATTGTGTTTTGTGCTACTTTACTACTAAGAATATAATTATGTGCTAATCATTTCAATGCACTATGACATCTGACCCAGGCTGGACCCTACTGGATGTCACTCTTGGATAACTATGGGGCTAACTTTGCCATGGTGCTGTTCGGGTTCCTACTCTGTGGGGGACTCAGCTGGGTGTATGGTGTCAGGAGATTCAAGAACGACATTCGTGCTATGCTCGGCAACAAGTACGTGGACTCCTGGTACTTCATGTGGTGGCCTTTAAACTGGGCCATCTTGACACCGATGTTGATGGGGGTAGGTTCATTTCCTTCCATTCCATGTTCGTTTACAGAAGTTAGAAGGGTGGCGAGTTATATACACCTCCGGGATAAGAAAATAAATCCCTCCGATGATGTGCTTAAACACATCCCCCAAAGGAAAGAATATATTTACCTTATTCAACACATTCCTTGTTTGAAAAGGAAAACGGCAGACTGATATCAACCTGATCGTGTTATAAATCATACTTTGAAAGGTACTGCATCAAAAGTTACATTGACAGTTTACAAACCTTTCTTGAAAACTACAGCAGCAGATTTTCTCAAAACAATGTTGTCTTCATTTGCTTGTTGCTTTAAAGGGAATGTATGCATTTGGTAATCACTCTCAGAATTAATAAACAACTTATTGGTTAGAAGCCTACAGCAGCTTTCGATAGAAACATTTCACTTTGAAGTAATGTGGTTATATAAAAAGATATCAGTTTATAAGCCCCAAAATTTGAATCTCAGAAACGTTTCTCAGATTGTGTATTCCTATTAGGGATTATTTTTCCTGCGTGGACATATATTTGCTCCGAATTGTCAGCGATATCTCAAAAACGCGACCACCTTTTGAAATAAAATTTTCACAGGTTAGTTATATTGTATATATCTACATTTATATAGGATTTAAACAATCAAGCAGTTCCAAAAACCAAAGGTTTACTTCGCATTTGGAGATAATTTGTCTCTCCCCACAATCATACCTGAATGTAGAGTGTCCTCATCATCAACTGGATAAGCTGGACCGAGCCAGAGTACAACGGGGAATACCCACCCTGGGCTCGGGCTATTGGCTGGATGATTATGATCACAACACTCATTGGAATACCTGGACATGCGGTCTTTGAGTTCATCAGGAACAAGGGAAGTTTTATGGAGGTAAGTAGAAATAATGCTATCAAATAATAAACCACAAAGGGAAACTGACTGGGTAAATTTAAGTGATTTTGGGTTGAACAAAGAAACAATTGACTGGAGTGGGATTTGAACCAACAACCTCCAGAAACGTGCCGGCGCTCTACCAACTGAGCTATCTAGTCCTATGTTGGCGGTCTGCCTATTTTGTCAATATCTTTGTTCGGGGGGTGCCAGTCAGAAGCCATTCAAATGTTAACTGCCGTGTAGCTAGGAAGGGCACACTCAAGTATATGATACACCCTGGTAAGCGGCAGCCGGGGATCATCATAAGGGGATGCGACTTTTTAGAAATAATGCTTTAAGGTTTTATTCTGCCGGTTATTTTTGCCAGTGTTGATGATATGCTCTTTTATTGCAGCGCTTGCGTGTGATCACATCTCCTGCGGATTCTTGGGGCCCCGCCTTGCTGGTACATCGCAGGGAGGCGGCAGAAGTACACGCCCTTTACGGAACAACCATGGGTGGGGTTGTTGAATGGAACAATGGCAACATGATGAATGGGGAGTCAAAATATTTATCTCTCCCAAAAGAAGACATCAAAGAAGCAGCTGTTTGAAGGAAAAAAAGCGTTCTTTTGTCAGATGTGATTTGACTGCGGTTTTGGCTGTGGGTCAGCCTAGGCAACAATTGACACAGATCATTCAAGTGAAATAAAGGAATTAGATAATTTAGAAACTAGACTTTGGATATATTCCAATAACCAACTGAGGGGAAGATTGGGTATTTGAAACTAATCAGCAATCTTTCTTTTTGGTGAACTCGGGTTTAGGAAGGTTTTGTGGTAATTTAGCATCATTAATGACCATTTCAGATATGCGAACCTGGGGCCTGGAATGACATCAACGCTGTGGAGGCCTGGCCTCGGTGCCCCTTCTAGATTTTTTCAAAAGACTTTAAGATTATTCAATGACAGTTCCCTTTGCAAAATGAAAACAGCCTTGCTCTCTAAAAGATGAAATTCCAGGCCTTTAACATAATTGATTCCCTCTCAAAAAAGAACATGAAATGTTGGCCTTTCAATTCAGGTTTCATTCTTGAGATATATTTTTGTGATGACAAGCAGAGTATAAAATGTACATTGTTCGTAACATTGTTCCCATACCGGTGGCTCTTTTCAGCGCAATTTCTCCTGCCTCAAAATGACACACTTGTGGCATAGTGAGATTATGGGTTGGCTGTCTCAAGAAACAGGCAGATAGTAGGAGGGTTAAGTATGTATCTCTAGCTACCTCATTGTTCTTTGGTTACTTTTGTATGTCTTTGTTGACGAATAAAGATGTGAACCACACACACATATTCAAGACAAGTGTTTTTCCAGTATTCTTATGAAAAAAACCACCCATACCTCTTAATTTGTTGAATGAATCTTAACTTTATTGTCATCATAATAATTTTTGTTTTTCAAACGAAAATCTTGCATGATTGTGAACACAACAAAGTACTGTTTGGCATTTCACATGTAAGCTATGAAAAAAACCATATACCTACATTAGAGTGTAACATAAATATCATACAATATTGCAGCACATTTGTGAATCTCTGAAAACCATGAAATATGCTCAAATTTTGGGGCAGAATTTATAAAGAAATACTGTTAAAAGCAGATTTACAAATATTAAGTCAAAAATATGCAAGTATTTTTGCTGTACATTTGAACTCAATTTTGTGAATTTAATAACATTGAAATAGGTGCAAAAAGGTATTTTTATGAAAGATTATATGTAGTAAATTTACACTTACAAAGCTCCACCCAGTGCAAGATAGGTTTGCATTGATACAAATCAGGTGGATCAAATAACCATCGGTACGTATTGATCCCAATCGATCACTTGACTGAAATAATGCAAAGAGAAAAAGGACAACACTAAAAATGTCGTCCATCCTTGGCTATCATATTAAACCTCACATTAAGTGAATAATTGAGTTTAGAAAAATTAGTCCTGTGGTCAGTGTGTTTGGGAGACTGCCATGTGGTGAGTAACATGTACACACATCAACACTGTTTGTGCCCCAACTAAACAAGACCCATCTGCCTGTTTGAAGCTGGCATACCAAGACTGCATGCTTTCAAAACCCAAGCAAAGGAGTGAAGTAGTCTTGCTTCAAGACTCTCCTGTTATTAATATCATCCAATGCCACAAGAGGGCGCTCTCATGGGAGTTTGCTAGATCACAGGATAGCAGTTCTCGGGGTGATATCAGTTTTGTAATAGTGCCCTCTATTGGCGACTCTTATCAGCAGGACAGGAGTAGAGCTTTCAAGATAATAAAAAACAGGAGCATCTTGAACCAAGACTAGGGTCTAAACAATTGCCATTATTTTGGTTAAAAACAATTCAAATATATACCAGTGTATACAAAAAAGTTTAAAAGTTTTTTTTTTCGTCGTGATCAAATCGGCTCTCACCCAGTTTACTGCACGCACTCGCCCTCCCTTCGTACCATATCTATGGAGAAAGTGTGCTGTGCTGTAACTGGGTACAGCCACAGACCTGCTTTAATCATGACGACACAGCCCCTTTAAATTTGCAGTGAAATTGTCCGGCCGGTTAAATACAGTTGACTGACCTGTATAACAATTGCTAAAGCAGCTTTTGAACGGCTTCTTTGTGTAGTTGAACTTTTTCTATTGAGCTACTTCACAATTCTGACAGTCCCCCCAACCTTAGGATATGACTGATTGCAATACAACTGATATGAATAACAAAAGGGGAAACGGAGTAGTGCAAATTTTTGTACGAGTTTCCCCAACAATTTGCAGTGAAATATATTTTTAAAAATAACTTAATTATTTTTGTCTGTTGAATACAAAATACTGATGTGAAAACCAAGGCCCTATTTCATTGAGCTGTTTAAGCGCAAAATGTAGCTAAGCACAACACAATTAGGCTTATCTGAATAAGGTTACCAGCAAAAGTTACAAATTCATTTATACCAACTTTGACTGGTACCCTGCTCATAATTTGCTTAGCAGAAAATTGTAAAGCACAATTTTCTGGGTGTAAGTTTTTTATATGTAAATTTTTTTACATCGAGGATAATAATTTGGTTTTTACCCTTACACCAATGTGTGTTAAGCACTGTATACCCAGTACTTACTCGAGTTCTGTGAAAAAAATCCACAGGCAAATCACTCGAGTGGGTATTCGGACCCACGACCTTTGCATTGACCACAAGACCACCGAGCTAGCCCGATGGCCAGACGCAGTTGGAATCATTAGCAGGGAATACCGCAACAATTTAATAGATATTAATTTTGCATCGGTATTTTCTGCTGAAGCAACTCTATGAAATTTGGCCCTGAATAAGAGGCATGCTACTAGTAAATGAAATGACATACAAAATATCTCACCAATGTGTCCTTTTAGGAAATCTTTTACAATGTCTTCCGGTTTGTCTATTTCAGAAGAATGCAGCCTTGTAACTGAAAACAACAAATGTAATCAAATCCAGCGCTTTTTGCTATTAAGATTTAATAAATGTTTTAATAGTTTGGTTTTGCTCTTATATGGGTATATGATAAGCACTGTTTACCCAGTGCTTCCTGGGTCATACAGGGGACAACAATCCACAGGTTACCATGGGTAGGATTGGACGTCCTAAACACTGCAGTAACTACACCACCGAGCATGCCAGTTAATGAGAATCCAGTTTAAATCCTGTAATTAGCAGCAGGTACTGCAAACAATAAAGTGATGTAATGAATGCAATGTTTACAGTTACCAATAAAAAGATTCCCTTACACTGGTACAACAGACAGCCACAAAGTACCATACCTTCTTGGCTAACATTAGATGCATCGATTTCTTCTGTTTGCACAGCTGACAATGGTACCACAAAGTACCATACATTCCAGGCTAGCAGTGGGTGCTTGGGTTTCTTATGTTTGTACAGCTAGCATTGATACCACAGACTGCCACAAAGTACCACACCTTCCAGGCTAGCATTAGATGCATCGGTTTCTTCTGTTTGCACAGCTAGCACTGGTATCACAGACTACCACAAAGTACCATACATTCCAGGCTAGCAGTGGGTGCTTGGGTTTCTTCTGTTTGTACAGCTAGCATTGATACCACAGACTGCCACAAAGTACCATCTTCCAAGCTAGCATTAGATGCATCGGTTTCTTCTGTTTGTACAGCTGACAATGGTACCACACTCTGCCATAAAGTACCATACTTTCCAGGCTAGCATTGGAATGGGTTTCTGTGTGTGTACAGCTGGTATTATGTAGAAACCACATGGCTTGTGTACTGTGGACTTGGTCTTCACAGTCTCCTATATCATTTTGTGGCAAGAGCCAATTGGGCAGGAGAGTATACCGATAGTAACAGGGTTTTAAATCCTAGTACAAAATACTGAATCAAATGAGGAGCACTGTGAAATTAAATTCAACATAAAAAATCTCCATTTCCTTTTTTCAATATTAAAATCCCTCAACACCCATCTTCGTTTTTTGTAATCCATACCAAAAAGGAGAAATAACCTATCGCTGCCCGCCCTAACTACAAAACATATCTTCGCAAAATACTATGTGACCTTAAAACGAGTTTCACTTTTGCATTATTAGAGTTACTGTCTTTAACTTTCCATCATACTTGTTACAGATTTGAAAAGGAAAAGTATTTTTAACATTTCTTTTTTAAAGAATAGTGTTTAACCTAATTCCTAGCATCATATGGGTATATTGTTTCTTTTAACTTGTCTTGACTTTGGGAAAATATTCATCATATTAATATAGATACTATGAAATAAGTGGCAAGCAGCTTCCAGTCTGTAAAAAGTGTTTACAAATTTCTGGTTTGATACCAACACAGAATTCCTGTGTAGCTCATCTTGCCTGATTACAGTAGCATACATTGGTAAAATTAACTCTTTTGAGGTAGGACACATCAATGGGAATACATCTAATTACAGCATCACACAAATATTTGTTCCCCCGAATCAGGCTGGTGGTTGAGACTACTTTGAGAGAAATGAGAGAAAACACAAAGAAATAGTGTGAAATTTCTCTACCAAGACTTTATATATAAATAAATCACACTTTCCAAAGGTCTGAGACCTACATATGCAATGTGTGTTGCAGATGAACCTTCTCTTTAAATTGTATTAACCCTCCTACACTTGGTACCGTTTTCCAGAGAGTTGGCCAATCAATTGTAGCCATTCAACTGCATGGTAGCACAACTCTGCACAGAACTAACCAAGCACTAAAAGAGTGCATTCATCCCATCATATTGCAGGCTGGCATAGTGCATCTATCATTCAAAACCACAGTGGATGATATTGAATGGTCAGACAGTAGGAGGGTTGACTGTGTACTGTGTATATGCATTCACCAAATGATATCATATTGCAGGGTGGCATAGTGCATCTATCATTCAAAACCACAGTGGATGATATTAAATGGTCAAACAGTAGGAGGGTTAAAGTAAGTGCATATCGTTTAGACATGTACAAGTATGTTGCATTATTTATAAACATACGCCCAACCTCCGTTCTGTCAAGGAAGTGACATATTTAAAGGGTGTGTACAACATTGGTAAGATTGAAAATATAAGTGTTCACAGATTTGCACAAAGCTTACATGGTATAAAGAGGGTCATGGTGGAAAACTTCCCTTGAAATACTTTTGCTTGAAATGCTATAGTTTTTAGAAAATGAGTAAAACAATTAGTCTTTATCACTGGTGATAAAATCTAATGTTTGAAAACAGTGAACACATATAATGGGGGTTTTACTGTTTTCTCATGACTCCAAAGACTGATTTAGCTTAAACTTTCGCATGTTTGTTATTTCATGCAAATGTCGAGTCACATCAAGTGTGGATGCAGGTCTTTGACAATTACCAATGTTGGACATTGTCTTTGAAGGGTGTGCACAGCATTGGTAAGATTGAAAATATAAATGCTCCCAAATTTGAACATAACTTACATATTCATGTACATGGTATAAAGATGGTCATGGTGGGAAAATATCCCTTAAAATATTTGTGACTGAAACACTCAAGTTTTTGAAAAATGAGTAAAATAATGAGTTGTGAGTAGAACCCCCGATGTTTAAAATCAGTGACAATATATAAGGCGTTTTTGTTCGATGACATATTGAGCTTAAACTTTCACAGGTTTGTTATTTCATGTATATGTTGGGTCACATCAAGTGTAGATACTGGTCTTTGACAATTACCAATGTTGTCTGCGTGCTTTAAGATCAATTCTGTTGGTTAGTAAGTGCAGTTAGTCACAATGTCAAAACACAGATTTTTAACCAAACTACCAGTTCAGTGCAAACTGGTGTTGTTTTGTACTTATTACAGACAATGAAATGTCTATACAGCAGGCAGCATGACATCAGTGTAAATGAAATGTGCAGAAGGGCATTAGCCTGGTACCCTGTCCCACATAAAGAATGCCTCTTGAGTGTTAAATACTCGCTCTAGAAGCAGCACCACCTCCATCTAAAATGCCGTCTCACAGCTGTTCCTCGCTTTTGTCTATTTTTCCAGAGCCCTGCATCTGACTAGCACCAATGATGGAGCCATCCATTGCTTAAAGGGTGAGTCAGGCACCAAGTCTTCTCATGAAAGAATCTCAATGAAAAGATACCTGTATGCTCTTGAACCATGCTCATCAATCATGTTCTTCTCAGATGATAGGGGGAATTCCTCCTTACATCATCACTCTGCCGTTAGAAGAGCAAATTTATTGCTGGTTGCTACCAGACGCTCCGACTCTCCGTCCTCCTTAGCCTTCCGTCGTCGTCTCCTCCTAGTGTCTGTATCCCGCTCTACCTCGTTGCTCTCTATGTCCGCATCGCTGTCCTCCCCTGCTGAGCTGGTGAACTCTGACTGGTCAACCTCCTCTGGGTTCAACTCTTTGTGTTGCTCCTGGATCTTGGCAATCTCCAGGGTGTCTGGATGATTCTCCCATTTATCTAAAATTGTGGAGTTAAAAATAAAGTATTAATCATCATCATTTGGGAGGCTAATCATCCTTACTCGCAACTGAGAAGCTGAATTGTGAAGGACGCGGCTACAATGTGGATGAGCCACTACACGTAAAGGCGACTTTTGAGAGCCAGCCACATCGACCCATGTATGACCATGGAGCACAGCCAGAGATCGAAAGTGTTTGATGTTTCCGGAGGGAGGAAAACCGAAGAGCCTGGAGATAAACCCCTCATGGCACAGGAGAGAACCAACACACAACTCTACTCACATATGGCCCTAGCCGGGAATCTAACCAGGGCCACAGTAGTGAGAGCCGAGCGCTTTACGCAACTTGATATCCTTTCAAAGGGAAAGAGGTAAAGCTGTTTGAAATAGCCTAGAGCGAGTTCGAGTGCGCACCATGGTTAACTAAAGGTCTACTATTTTGACTTGAACCCAGGCTGGTCGACCATTGGTTGGCTACTGTGGTCGACCATTTGGAACCAGCCTCAGCACCACGGTTTCTTCCATGGTCCCGATAGCCTCGTTCCATGCTAACAAGTGTAAAGCGCAGAAGTGAACCAGTGATACTATAGCGAAAAGGTGTAAGAGGGCAATGGAAAATGTGGAATACCGACGGTTGACTAGAGTTCCAAACGAGTCGTTCGCATGAGTACGTTGCTGCGCATGTACGTTGCTAGTCAGTGGTCAATCACTGGTCGACTAAATGTGCGCACTGAAACTTGCTCCTAGCTAGTCACCAGCTGTCTGAGTAGTACGCCCAATATAAAACGTAACAGGATTAATCCAACATAAATTTCCTTCCAACTTTGTTATTCGCTTCATTCGCAGTATGGGACTTGTTTAATATTTCAAATGGTAAGAACACTCGGTGGTTTCCATGTAGTGATCCAACTAGTTGGACAGAATTTTGACTGTTACTCTGACATTTCAACTGTCATTAGGCCAGGCCAGGCCAGGCCAGGCCAGGCCAGAACACTATTAGCTCTCGCAAGTTCTATTTTGGTGATGAAAAGCTCAAGTGCACAATATATTTTAATAATAAACAAAGTTAACTTTCATCTGTCACACAAATGAAGAACAAAAATAAACACCAACAACACACAGCAAAAACTATATTGAAAAATAGACATTAACGTCTAAGAATTGGCTCCCAGGGTTATGGGCTAGTCATCTAAAAAATTCTTCCTTTAAGTGTACCTTTCTGACTTGTATAGTTTGGTGGTCTCATACACATGCATAGCCTGCCCTCTACGGCTAGTCTTAGTAAGTTATTAGCTGCTCTGTAGACATCATGCCTGGCTGCCTTGGACGTCATGAACCCTCGTTTTTCAGCCCATCCTGTAGAACAACAGAAATAAATGTGAGTATTATTAAGTGAAATGCTTTGTTCAATTCAATTCAATTAAATTAAATTCAACATTTATTTCATACTATTCTTCTCAAAATATAACATATGTACAGAATAATACATAGATAAGCGAAATAATAACCACAGAAGATCAGGGAAAGAGTTAATCTATGTAGACCAAAATAAAAGAGAGTATGAGGCTGTCAGATTAATTAAGCCGAGGCTTGTAGAAGACAGCCTAGACAGACAAACAACAAACGTGGAGACAAGACAAACAAGTGACGCAAAACAAAAACAAACAAAAAAACATGCTAGGATGCAATAAGAGAAATATGTGTAGACTAGCAGGGCGATTAAGTAAATGGCCGATGATAGGAGCTGGGCTGACTATAGAAGAGAGCTATGCCACATAATGGGAGAGGAGAAATCTTTTGTAAGAATACTTGAATCGACCCACAGACGGCGATTTTTCTAATTTATTCATGAATACAATTCCATAAGCGTGGCCCATAGAGTTGCTTCATAAGCATTAAAGGTATTATACAGGATTGGTGACGCTGACAAAATAGTGTGTGGTGTAATGCTCAATAAAAAAAACACCAGTACACTCTATTGTGTAATGCTCGTAAAAAAAAACACCAGTACACTCAAGCTCGCTGTAAAGAGAAGGGATTTGCCCTGGTGTTTTTTGGTATGGTTGGCTGCAGATTGCGCCGCAGCACCTTGTAAACCCTTAACAAGGTGCTATATAAATGGGTCTCAAAATTCAAACATCTCCCTGTACACCTGTCATAAAAATAATGACCACTTTGATACACCTGCTGCATGTGATAAAGCATTAGATAAGAACTGATAGATAGATAGATAGATAAATTGGTTTATTTATTATTTCAAAATACAAAAAGACATCACAATCAGAACATTGAATTGCGTCTAGCAAAAATAGCAACAACACTTCAACAAAACTAAGAAGTATTTCCACTAGACAAAAAGGGGGAAAGGGATTAATGGCACGAAAGGGAGCGTTAACACTATTATTTAATTATCAAATAGGTGAAAAATTCTTTTTGTTATAGCTCTATTTTTCATTATATGCACATATTTATTTAAGTTTTATTTGAGTGCCTGGATTTTACCTTCACATATATCCCATGCTGACCACTCCTCAGATTCCTCTTTCCCAGGCTTATTCCCATACAGAGGGTGCTTAATCTTGAGTATGGGTACGAGGTTAACTCTCTGGGCAAGATAGCCAACAGCCGTGTATGGTTCCTGGACTTGTGCAATGGGAAACATGCCCGAAAGAATCTATAACAGAAAATGTCAGATCAATATTATTAATGTAGATTAACAAACCTGTGACTTTATATGTTTACAAAAGAGTCACTGGGCCTGAACTTCCTGCAGGCACAATCTGTACACAGCTCAATGGAAGAAAATTCATACGTTTTACAACTATTTGTTATTTGTATCTAAAAATATCAGCCAGGGAAAGACACCAACCTGGAGTTGTCGATCTACTAGCGATGGGAACACCAGGCCAGGGGAGTCACACAGCTTGACCGATGGCGTTAAGAAGATGGTCTGAAAGTGCTTGGTGTGGCCTGGCGTCCGAGAGGCACTGACGACCTTCTTACCACACAGACCGTTCATGAGGGATGACTTACCTACATTGGGATGGCCTGAGGATTGGGAGGAAGAACAACAATTAAAATCACCATGAGGGTAACCCAACCAGCAAAGCTGGGCCCAATTTCATAGAGCTGCTTAAGTACAATAAGTAACTAAGCACAACAAAATTATGCAGATCAAGGTTACCAGCCGAACTACCATGACACATGTATGATTTGTGACTGGTGTGTTGCTCAATTCTGCTTAGTAGACAATTGTTAAGCAATTGCCTCAGCAGCTCTATGAAATTGGGACCTGATCATTTGGGAACCTCACATAAACCATTAAGGATAAAATACAAAACATCAACATTACCATTCAACTCCCAAAGTGCAAATTAGGGAACCTCACATGATAACATTCTTACCTACACATCCTATCGTCAGAACCTCTTCCTTAAAAAACTCATGCTCAGAAAAGCTTGTATCCTGCGCCGTGTCCGTACTCTCAATGATTCTAGCTACGAGGCCCTCTTCTCCCCTAAGCTCCGCCTCTATTTTGTCCCTCCAGCTGCTCAGGTCAACTGTCGATGTACAAGAAAAGAACAATCAATTTTAACAGTCACGATCAGGACTTTTAGTTTTATGCAAATTTATCTTTAGAGACACAATGATTAACCCTGACCCTAGGGAGGTTTGCGGCGACACAACATACATATAAATCTCTCTACGAGTAGTTGTAGTTCTGAGTTCTGAAAAGAACCATTGATTTAACAACTCAACATTTTGATCACTTTGCTCCGAGCACCTTGATAAATTGAACTAAATAAATTGAACTATGAACTATGAACTATGAACTATGAACTATGAACTATGAACCTTCAGGAGAATGGTTGTTAAACCACAAGTCCTTTTCCCCGTAACTCATAGAAAGATTAATCTACATAGGCTCGGCAAAACTCACTAGTTTATATTCCCACCATGCAAAGTTTCAAATCTTACTTAACCAGTTAACGCTGGGGATCTTCCAATTTTTTCCCTTCCACCTTGACAGGATTATTTTCTTGAAATTGCCGCAGTCATTTTTCTTTGAGAGAATCAATGGCACAAGAAACCCTTACTTGATAAAGCCAAAAAACAAAGATCCGCTTTGAGGCACTTTGTTGTTTCTCTACCGAGAAAACATCATATTCCTGCACCGTGAATCGCAAAACCCCAGCCGTGAGACACTGGGTCCAAGGCCAGAACCAAGGCTGGAATCTCAGTTTGCTCCGACTTACCTCCATTGAGCAAAATTACAACGAGATACGGAAAATACCATGGATTTTGGTTTACTCCAAACCTACAACTCAGCACTGGAGTAATCCAATACACCTGTTACAGCAAACTGTTGGCAGTCAATTTGTCATCTGATACACTTTTATAACAAAGACACATAAGACAGAGGAGCTCTGCGGTAATAAAGCTAGTGTTATGTTCCACTCTGGACAGCAATAGCGCAGCTACTTTACCTTTCCCTTGGCATATTGTCTCACAGGCCTTGAGTAATTGCATAGGACCCACTGCAGTATACGCACCTCTTCTTCTCTTACGATGGAGCACTGAAATATACAAAGATTTCAACATCAACACAGGAGCAGAAATCTTCCTACAAATCCGAGTCTAACTTTGCCGATGCTACTCTGCTATTTGGAGATCAGAAAATTCCCGTATATACATACTCATTATCGGAAGTAAAGGTCAAAGTGGGGTCACATTTAAAAAATAAAATTGTAAAATGTGCTGTAAGCTACAGGATGGCACACAGATTATAACTCATTTTCATTTGAAAGCTTCAATAGTAATGTCAGTGCAAGGAGGTCAACAATAAAGAATATAAATTACCCTTTCCAGGGTCGATACTCGTAGGCGTCAAGTTCTCTCTCGGGAAGGAGGTGAAGCAAACAACGTGGACATCGGGGAATTTCTCCTTCATGTAGGAGTGCCAGGCCACCACAAGGGACGGAGGGGCAAGATCAATCTTGTTCAGGACCAGGATGAGGTGTTTGTGTAGGTCCTTGATCACGTAGTCGTAGAGGGCGGGTGAGAAGTGGACAGCTGGGTGTCGGATGTCAGTGATGAGGAGGATGATGTCAGACATCTCCAGGACTCGCCAGATCTGCCTCCAGGTCTGAGAAGTAGAGATGTAAGAGTAAATTAATAAACCACAAGGGAAACTGAATGGGTAAATTTTAAATGATTTTTGGGGTTGAACAAAGAAAAATTGACTAGGGTGGGATTTGAACCAACGACCTCCGGATTAACGTGCCGGCGCTCTACCAACTGAGCTATCTAGCCCTATGTTGGTGGTCTCCCTATTTTGTCAATATCTTTGTTCGGAGGGTGCCGGTCAGAAGCCATCCAACCCTAAACAGCCGTGTAGCCAGGGATCACACCAAGTAGAATAAGTATAAGATATTTTGTCTGTAATGCATTCAATCATGCCCATTTACAATTCCAAACAAGTAAACTACTTACAACTGCAATAGACCTAAATGCACATGGCCTCATTTGAGTAGGGCGCCCTCGGTTAGACATGTTAGAGGTCAAAAGAAGGTAGCTTATTGGCTGATCCAGTGTGCGCACCGCGCTTACATAAAAGTAGCTGTGCGATATGCCACAATGCATGTTGACATAATGTTACTGCGAACATTGTTCTCTTAAATTATTTCCCACCGTACAAAGGTTCAGATCTTATTCAAGCAGATTAATCAATCAATTGTTGATTTCCCTTTACAGGGCATAGGGACCTCACGGTGATATACACTATATAAAAATTGTTTATTATTATTATTAATCACATCTTCACCTCTAAGTTGATTTCAAAGAAGCTGAGTTGTTTGGTGGGGTACATGGTGAAGATTTTCTGCAGGTACTCCTGGAACACGGCCTCCTCCCGCACCTCCAACTTCTCTTTGGTCAGGCTGTAGTCCCAGGTGGGTCTCTTAGGCATATCCAGCACGGACCCAGGCTGGTAGATGTCAGTCAGGTCAACTTCTAAGGCGGTCTGAAAAAAAAAAAAAAGCACAAGTAAGGAATGTTTGTTAATTCAAAACCCTGCATAATGACACCCCTACAGTAGCTGACAGCACAAACTCATTAATTAGTTGTTAACATATTAATCCTTTTATCAAATAATTTTATTTTCTGTATAGTCTATCCTCATATCAACAGAAAAACTTTCAATTGTCTCAGACACTTCGTTCAGCCTGTTCAGCTGTGTGAAGAGTTGACCCCCATTGCATTTGTTTACAAATCCCTGGGGCCATTTACTGTAAACATAAAAAATATAAAAATAATTATAAAACAAAAAAGCATCAAGCCTCCAGAGGTGAAGTGGTTTTTTTAAAATAATGATTCATATCTACAGATTTCTCAGAGGAAAAATATAACTTAAAGAAGATGTAAACAAAAACTTTGATCGATGTAAACAGTTCGTTTTCCTTATGCCTGTTAGCTACAGAAGCCCTTCAGATGAGTAGTGTAATTTGACATCATTAAGCTCGCAGGGTTTTAATAAACTCCCTAGAATGCATCTTTGAAAAACTAACAAGCAGAGAAAAACAGATAAAAAGAATAAATTTCCCAAAGGACTCGACAGCATGAAGTACTTATCAAACACCAGCATCAATATACTCTTCAACCCCATGAAATTATGTCCTCTCGACACAGGGCACATTCAGTGGTCTAGCTGTGAAGGCAGTCATGGTTTAGAAGGCAGGGTCGTGGGTCGTGGGTTTGCATCCCACCTGAGTAGCCTGTGAATATTCCTTTCCCCCCTACCCCCCCCCCCCCCCCAGCAGGACTTGAAAACGAGTATGAAGTGCTCATTAGACATTGTGTGTAAGGGTAAAACCAAAATCATATTCCCCTTTTATCATAATGCAATTAGCACATCAGACTATTGAACATTTTCAAGTTCTTTCTTGATGTTATTTCAGGAAAAGCAAACAAAAATACTAAAATGTCAGTTGCCAGTTGGGAGTTTTGGAGGCCTTATCAGCAGTATCAACATTTTGCAGCCATTGTCTTTCTATAGATCTGTCACAAGAACAATAGGGATAGTACAGATTAGCTGCAGTGGCTGTTGCAAAGGGTATTGCTAAAGGTACATTGCAACTGTAGCCTATGCTTCAACACACATAGACATGGGGATCCAGCCATAGCCACAGCCACAGCCATAGCCATAGCCATAGCCACTGAGTTGTAACCAAACTGAGGCTGCAAGGGCAAAATAGTCTGGTCCCATTTTGGTACGGATTAGAATCAGTCTTTCTTAAACACAGGGAACATAATCAAAAATGGTGACTGCATAATAACTGCCTGATACGACCCCTTAACATTAAATGCAGAACCACTGGAGAGATCCACGGTTGTCAACAGTCCAACATATCATCCTAATCCCCACTGGATTCCCAGAGGGCATTTATTCACTTGATGCATTAGCCCCCTGCCGAGGTGTGACAAAGTTGTATCCCATAAAAAGCTATAATTGAACAGATTCTGTTTTTACAGGTCGGCCCCAAATGAAATCAAGTCAGTACTCAATCAACACATGAACGGGGACAACAAGACTCAAGAGATAGGTCCTGATGATTTGGGATAGATGTGGAGACAAAGAATGGGTATTCAGAGCAGAAGAAATTAAATAGTGTAGCTATAGAAACAGCATGAATAAGAACACTTGGGAAAAAGGGCTGTACATGTCATTGCATAAGAAGGGCTATTCGTGAACCCAGAATCACTAGGTTTTTAGATCATGGTATAGCATTTTATCACACCCGCGGATATTTCAAAGCGCTCATTATTTTTTTTCTACAAGGCATGCAGAGCTATGCTCAAAATATAAGACCTGTTTATTTACACGGCACCATCTAACAGTTTGCAAGGTGCTGCGGCGCAATCTACAGCCAACCATACCAGAAAATACAAGGGCAAATCCCATCGCGACAAATGTACTGTGGTCTTTTACGTGCATTAAGTACACAACACCAATATAGTCCCATCCAAAGGAAGAAGCAATAATGGTTAAGTGACTTGCTTAAAGGCACAAGTGTCAAAACCGGGACTCGAACCCACACTCTGCTGATCAGAAACATCAGAGCTTGAGTCCGGTGTGCTTGACCACTCGTCCATGACACGCTTAACAGTGGAGGGACTGAGGAGGACTCTGAACACGGATGATTACATGGGAATGACAAACTTGAAAATGAGGAATGGCGAAGCTGAGAAGATAACAGTGTTGATGTTGATCAATGTACTGTACGCAGATGTTTTCATACTTGTTTTAAGTTAAAATACTAATGCTGTTGTTTGTTCTGATCTACAAGAGGATGTACAGTTCACTGACCTAAATACATTGCACATAGATTGGACAGATGAGGGTGTTTTTTTGTTTTTTTCCCAAATAATAGTGGATACAGACCATGTAACTTGTGGTATCACACGTTTAAAAAAGAACCACAGAACCTGGACTTCCTACAGGTACGATTTGTACACAGCTCAATCATGCTTGTCAATGGAAGAACAAAATTAACGTTATATTTTTGGAGATTGCACTGCCTGGTTCTTAATCTTATCAACTTTTGATATGAAGAAAAGGTGCACATCTCAAAACTAAGTTCAGATCTTATTACTTTTATAGCTCTTGAATTAATGTGGAAATTATGACACAAACATGACAACATTTTAAATTTCCCATTTAGCCAATGTAGTATATTGCCTGCCAGAAAGGCCCCGGAATGTACAAGGCCACTTTTATGCAAAGGTTACATGGTCTACAAAATGTAATACTAGTATGCAGTGTGATCATAATAAGCCATGCGCATGCAGTAGCATCCCTCTGTAGTACAGAGGCAGTGTGTACATGTAGGTGTACAAATGTGAATTTAGTATTGACACATTCACCTCAGGATATCGTATTGCAGGCTGGTATCACACCGAACAGTCCAATTCATATCGGATAACCACTCCAATAATAAGTATTATTCCATTCCCATCTAAAAAGAGATTGGCTTACAGCACTGTACAGTGTACATGTAGTCTGTACTGTTTGAATATAAACTGGACTTACAGGAGCAACATGTGGGGTTTTTAATATAGAAACTGTGCATGTGGATTTTTTAAATTTATTATGAGTTAACCCCACAATGTTTTTAAACAAGAAAGGTTTAAGGAAAAGTGGCAATATAAAACAATTGGGAAAAGCCAACAATGTCATCATTCTCCTAAAGATGTCTTTTAGAGCAAAATTATAAGAATTTTGTCATAATATGAAAAACATAATAATTTCATACAAAAATATAAACAGTAAAAAACATAGTTTATTTTGTACCAAATTATAATTAAAAAAACCATGATTTGACCATAGGTATCATGCATTTATAATAAGTGTCTCAATAAAATTTCTCGATGGAAACGTTTAAGCCCTTGAGAATTCAATCTCCAAGAGACAAGATTTACGATCAGCTCAGACGGCTCCCTGCAATTTTAATAATCTCCGAAACCTCAGCTCCCACGCTAGCGTTAAAATTGAAAGCCTTGCTTCGTGATGGATTATTCTCACACAAAGTGCGTTTTCGGATATAATTGCATAATAATAATAATAATAATAAAGACTTGTTATGCGCACATATCCACCCTGCTGGGTGTTCAAGGCGCAGTAAACCAAAAAAACAAACAAAAGAAAAACAGAAACAACTAAATTATTCCTTGAAAACCTGGTGGACTCGATGCCGATTTAAGTTTATTATCATTAATAGCAGCTGACCAGCTGCTCTCTCACATGGGAAGTAGCCTTGCTCCTACGCGAATAAAATTCCAGGTACATGTAAGCAATGCCTTTACACTTCTGAGTATTAAATACAACCTGGAAATTGAAGATTAGTTTTCTACAATAAGACCCCCCAAAAATGTGTGCTATCTAGAGTACGGAAACTTCTTTATCAGGTAATCTCAGGCATAGAATTACACACCGTGGCCTCTTTTGGCCAGGTTTTTACCTTCATGCCCCTTCAGAAAATTATCCTTAACTTTTAAAGATTTTCCAATGAAAGTACCCTTTGCAAAATGAAACTGGCCCTGCCCCTCAAGGATAAAACTCCCGACCCGATGTCCTCCTTCCAACATTGATCCCTTTCTACCCGTCCCCTGCAGAGAATTGCCTCAAGCTTACCTCGGGTAAAAACACAAAAGGCTGCATAGATTGTTTCTTCCTCTTCTCCACTTCCGCCTTTGAGTCTTTCTCAAAGTGTAGATGAAATCTGTTGGAAAGAGTAGAAATTAATCGACATGAAGAAGACAGCAAGGTGCATTCAGATAAGCAGGCCGTTCTCCCCATGCACAAGCTAGCGTATCAGACCGACACATGCGAATTGCGCACCGATACGCACAAATTTCGGCCGATACACAAAATAACACACAAACAAAACATACCTAGAATGCTCCAGACTACACATAAGGGCTTTATAAACCTGAATAAACACCAAGTAGAAACATTCCAAAGACCTTGTTTCAAATTAGCGTGCTTCGGCCAAACATTTAAAAAAATTGGTCCAGAATGCCCCACAGTTTTGAAAAATCTTCAGGGGAGAACCCCGTCTCTTTGGTATGACTAATGAAAACAATATTGACTTTACGCTTACGTCCATGTTTTTTTATTAGAACTGCACCCCCAAAAAAAAATCCACAGGCTACTTGGGTGGGATTTGAACCCATGACCCACGTAGCAGATGTATTAACCAATAGACCACACTGAGCATGCATGGTGTTGAGGGGCCAGTCTGAATACTGTAATTAGCAGCAGTACCTGTTGTAGTGAAAACATTTTAACTACAGACATGCCCGATGCTTCATTTGTGAAGGGGCAAGGACATCAGCCAGCCGCTTTCTCCTTGGTAAAGGACACCTCTATGAGGTATTGTAAATTTCGATTGCAACATTTCAAGGGCATCAAGGCAATGACCAGGGGCAACAGAGGCAATTGCCTTCGTGGCCCCAGTGAAGCATCAGGCCTGCTGATGTAACAAATGCACTGGGATACTTACTAAATTGGTACATGTACAACTACCTGCATACTAATTTACTATAGATTATGACAAAGCACTGACAACCACATTTTGCAATAAACAAACTTTCTCAAGGTCAAGTCCCAAGTAATTTCTGTCAAATCTCCAAATCATCCTAGGCCAAGTTCCACCCACACAGCATTCATCATGGAATTCATCATTGAGTCAATGCCTTGTGTTAAATCAACAAATGGAGTCAACATTCAATGCTAAAAATAAGCAGACAACATAAAACTGCTCAAGGCTCATTGAATTATTGCAAACTTCAAATGTTTCAAATTGAAAATACATAAATATCAGACTTAAAGACTTATTTCTAATCATTAGAAGCACAATGTCGTTCTCATCAAAATGTGTAATATTCACAGAGACATAGGCCCTGAATAAGTCACCTGACCCAATAATTTAAAACCCTCGCAGTGTCTCCACTGAATTCCTCAAGAAAAGTTTGCAATCATGCTTATTTGTCTTCGTCTTCTTTCAAGAACGTGACTCCAGGCCTGATTATTTCATGAAGGAATTGGAGACAACTGCCTTAGTTTATTGCCTGGGAGCTCTCTGAAATGTTCCAGTAGAAATTTACATTTTCCCTCAAAGGTGCTGTTTCCCAGAGGAAAAAAAACACCTTGCCCTTACACGAATAATGTATCAAGCCTGCTTCTGATTCAGAAAAATAGGGAACTATCCCGATCGCGTTTTAGTCTATAACGCATGCGCAGATTGTGACTTCAGATTCGTAGAGATTTGTAGAGAGCTTGCAGAAGCCAAACAGCTTTTATCTTACATTTTTACATTTGTAAATAACACTTTAGATTTAATATTTCAAGTGCAAACATATCTAATTCACTCTAAAGTATTTATGCAGTGCGTTCTGGGCATTTACTTTGACATCTAAAAAAAAATACTTAAAAAAAATAATTAAAAATCGACCAACCGACTCGGGCGAAAGGGCAATCCCACATACATGTACATATTTTTTTAGCCATTATTACGTTTATTATTATTTTTTAGATTCCATTACAGCACAAGGGAAATACACAGTATTTCTCCACAATGGCTCTCATTGTAATTACAGAGCACATGTACACAGGTACAGACCTATGTCTTCCTTGAACGTTGCATATTTAATCATAATCTAACACCACACATTCCTAGCCATTGATTATGACACTCTATACTGGCAGTGTGGAGAGAAGGCCGCCGCCGAGTTAGGGTCTACTGGCAACTACCAACACAGAGTGCATCCTCCATGCACGTACTGCAGATGAAGTGATTAGCTTGTCAAAGTGACATTATTGAGTTGCAATAAGGACCTACACGTACACGCACAATTACCACATAAGTCAATCTACACAGAGACATAATACACATGGGGTAATACGATCATTTCCACATTGTCCTGCTGTCAGATAATATTGATGCAAGGCGAACACAATAACTTTTGCATTGGCACAAACGTGTACAATTTACCATTTGGGCAGACATACGTACAATGTGGAAACAAAAAGTCACAAGCGTGCATTGATATGTTTGAGTAAAAGGAATAGGGCCCATAAACTGTGAGTGTGAGCAGCGACTAGGATCTTCCCTCTGTTGACAGATCAAATCTTTCTGAAAGTCACGATAGTTCTATAAATAAAAATTTTTAAAAAACTACGCCATGTATTTAGGAACATTAACAATATTTTCTTTCCTCCTTTGATGCCAGCGACCAATGATAAAAATTTGTTAAAAAGTCACCAAATAATAAACTTAAAAAAATTCAGGAAACAGTTCTAAATGCAATTGAATATATATTTTTTAAATAAGCTGTGCATATAAAAACTGATGTTCATCAACATTATTAACAATGTCAACCTTGTCAGCTACAAAATTAAATTAAATTGAAACCTTCTCGTGGTTTAAAACAATAACAATTTCCAAATCACAAAACAATTGATTTACAACGGTGACCAGCTCAAAACAAGACATTCACATTCCTTCAGAGCATCAACCAAACAAAGAGCATTTAGTACATATGTACATCCCACAACAACCACCGGCCTTGTGCAATTTGCTATTAAGACATTATGATCACACAGACCCTGGATTTAATTTGTCCACTTTATTTTCCCGCTCGTTGTCAGGATGAAGTCTCCGAGCTACAAGCCTTTCCGTACCCGGGGGCTATTGGCACAGACAATTACAGTCATTGGCGCCTTTTCTGCGGGAATGGATTTACAAAGGCAACGATGGAATTGGCAATGGCAATCACGATGTACTATGCGTACTTCGGTAAAATTTAAATCAAAATGCTTCTGACAGAGGGTCCACCATTTTCTCAAGGTTCTGTTTTCAATTGACTGATGAAGAGGTGATGGTCTGATACTTCAAAGAGACAATGGAGGCACTTTCTTTCCTTTATGTCCCTGGTCATTCCTTCATACCCTTTGAAATATTTCAGTACAAATATCCTTCATAGAGGTGCTCTTCTGCAAGCATGTAAGGTGGCCTCAATCCTCCCATATCCTCCTCTTCTACATGTCACTCCACACCAAATTGTTTGGACTTGGAATGCCTAACCCAATGATACGCCAAATTTGTTATAGATAGGTTGCAGTATGACGTAAGTCAGCCATCTTTACGGGCAATTTGGAACACACAGTCCCGCGTTACGCGTGAGAACGGCGTGCAGCACGCGCACATTTCACAAAACTCATTGCATGATTGGTTAGTGAACGACGCGGCTGCGTTAATAATTTGAGCACTTGACGCGCCTACAAGCCAAAGTGCGATTTGCCCGTAAAGATGGCGTCTACTGGGAACTATCTATTTGGGCCTACTGGATCCAGTCCTTCTGAATCCTTCACTGTGGCATTTTGAGGCCTGTAGAAGGATTTCGGCCTGTAAGGTTACTGGGGAAAAAAAATGCATTGCCCTTAAAAAGAATTGAGTTTTTGGTTAAGTTTATTCTTTTCTTCTTCTTAATCTTCTCGTAATAAACAAATGTTTATTAAAAAATAAAATATTTAAGGGGATTTTTTTCTCTAATGGTTGTTGAAAATCATATTTCAAGGCTTTTCCCATATATGAACTAAACATGTAGTAACTTGGGATAATTCCCAAATATCTGCTTAATAAAAATAAGAAACAAAATTCCTCTTCCCTGCCTTTTTCACAAAAACTTCCAAAAATCGTTGTCCTCTTTTTCACTTGTTTGACTCAGCCAGTCAACCCAGATTGGTCTCATTGTTCAATGAGCCATGATGATGATGAACTTCACCTGCTTGAACTGGTCAAACACGTCTTCAATTATCTTGTTAACATAGTAAGTCAGCTGCCAGCGCAAAAAAGTATTTTTGAAATCAACATGGAAGTGTTTACTTCCACAGACAATGAGCTCTTTCATATTGAGACAGAACTCCTCGAACCAATGGAGGTGAATTGATGTAATTGTTCCTCTTTTGCTTTAATTCAATTTTCAAACATAACATTTTCGTGCTTGGTCATGCTTAAATTGAAAAAAACCTTTGATACAAACTGACATTATTCAATGACAGGCCTGGGGTCGATTTCACAAAGCACAAATATTCATCTTAAGATGAGTTGTCAATATTTAACATAGTGATTTGTATTGGGACATCACTCTTTGCTAAGCAACTACGATGGATTTTCACTTAAGATCAATCGTAACTCTTTGTGAAATCGAGCCCAGGTGCAAGGGCACCAAGGCTTTTCTTCCTTTGTAAAGGGCACCACCTCTATGAGGAAATTGTAATAGCTATTGTTACGTTTCAAGGGGCACCAAGGCAATGACTAGGGGTATAGAAGCAATTGCCTCTGCTCCCCTCCTTGAAGCATCGGGCCTGTGATGGTCCCAAATCCTCAAAAAAACCTATTCAGAAAGCGGTTTTATTTTGTAGAGGATCATACTGCAGGCCCAATTGACAAATGCCTATCATTTCAGGCCGTTGATCCGGATTCCAAACATTTTGGGTGTAGAGTTCCCGCGCAGTGGTATGGGGATAGGGTTCATGTAAATCTCCTTTCTTGAAAGGGCAACGCCATTTTTTATTTGAACATGAAGAATGGGCACTTTCCCCTCCGGACTATTGTGTACAATTTATTGATAAGGAGCATCAAGGCTTGAATCAGATCAAAATTATGCAAATTCATTTATGGCTCACTGCTACGTGTGTGTTTAATTTATATCAGATCTTTATTTTTGCAAGTTCATATCTGTAATACGTACATGTAGGCCCTAGATCAAAAAGAGCCTCTAATCTAAAATGGCTAAATTAGAGGAAAAAACCCAACATAAATCACCACAGATAAATTATGTTTTCTATACGAAGCTTCTGAAAATCTATCCACCTTGTTGAGATCTTGACATATTCAACTGCAATATGATGACATCCCGAGATAACTTGTCTCGGGATGAAAACATAATATTGAAAGAAGGATTCTGTCTTCCCAAGTAAGTTATCTTGGGTTCTTGACATTTTCAGGATGTTGTCATTCCGAGATAACTTACTCGGGATATTGACATCTTACTTTCATGATGTTGACATCCTAAGAAAAATATATTGGGAAGACAACATCTTACTTTAGGATGTTGTCATAGATAAATTATCTCAGGATGTCGTCATCTTAAAACATGATGTCATCATCCAATCTAAACATGTCAGATGGCACTTGCAGAGCTCTGTAGTTTTCCTACCAAAAATCATGTTTATCATTCTTAAACAAATATTTTTGAGAAGAAATAGGCCTATCACCAAGAACCTCAATTTACAATGCGTCTCAAATTACCAGTTTTATGAAACTTAATAGTTTACACTGATTGTAATATTTTGAAAGGATTGTAATAAAGATCTTATTGTACTAAACTTCAAATAATTCTTCAGAATGTGACTCAATTTGTGGACGTATAAGGGGACATGTACATGAAGCAGGGTTCTCCACAGGAATTTTCAGAACTGGGGGAAATTCTGAACCCAAATTTTGGATGAATTCAAATGAGGTCATCAACATGTTTTTTTAACCTGGTGTTTATCTTGGTTTTAAAAGCGCTACTACTGGTCAATCTGAGGAATTCTAAATGTTTTTTATTTTTACAATTTTTGTGAATTTGATCTGAAGTACATAAACAAAACAATAAATGAACCCTTTTTTGTTTTTGCATATCAGCCGCAATTAGAGCATATCAGCCCCCAATTTGTGCGTATCGGCGCAATACACTAGCTTGTGCATGGGGAGTACCCTCTCTATGATTCTTATTTAAGGTAGGTAGAAAGATAGCATCGGGAGATGATAAAGTTTGCAGAGCTTAATAACTTGCCCTTCAGTTCCGATGATGTCAAAGTTTGTTTACCACTTTGCAGAAGAATGGGAAACCATAGATAGGTTGCAGTATGACGTAAGTCGGCCATCTTTACGGGCAATTTGGAACACAGTCATGCGTTACGCGTGAGAACGGCGTGCATCACGCGCACATTTCACAAAACTCATTGTATGATTGGTTAGTGAATGACGCGGCTGCGTTAACAATTTGAGCGCTTGACGCGCCTGCAAGCCAAAATGCGATTTGCCCGTAAAGATGGCGTCTACTGGGAACTATCTATTGTGTCTCTGCTCATTTGTCAAAAATGCAGTACCCAGTTACAGCACTTGAGCAATGCAGTAAACAAACCATGACGTCATCAGTACAGGGGTCTGTTAATAGCACGCTTTGCATTACATGAGAATATATCTCCCCAAAATAATGAGTTTTCAAATACAATACATACATGTACTGTCTGCTGTTTACAAACTAGTCCCTCTGGAAAAACAGTGACTTTTAGTATCGTCTACTACAATGTATACATCATTGCATCTGATGCTTCTTTTTTTTATGTACCGGTACTTAGTTTAGTCATTAAGTGCTACCGCTATCTTCATTGTTTTACATTAAACAGTATTCAAGTTTACAAGACTGTCTCTGATATTAAAACTGATCCTCAGTAACATAAAGGGTCTAGGTTGACCTCCAAGTAATTTCTAAAAGAATTCAGGCCATGACTCATTAATTACCCCCTCCATCCCAAATTTATGATTCTCGACTGGTATTGACCTTTATAAAAATGAAGCACACTGTGGTGAGCCAATACAGGGAACATATTCCTGTTCATGAAAGGGTTTTCAATGTTTTGTAATTTAGGGGTTATTCCCTGGGTGATTTGCCTAGGAACCTTCCCTAATCTAACAAACGCCATATGACAGGCCTAACACAACAACTAAACTATTGGACTCAGATTATTGTGATGTGCCTGGTCCTATGTAAAGCATTATCAGTTTACTGGTGCAGTGTTCAGTCCAACAGAATTAAACAAAATGTGCTGATTGGAGTTTTAATGGATCAGGGGTGGTTCAAGGGTTAACTTACAACATTTAGTGGTTGCATGAAGACTAAAGACATGTACGTATGCATCATTAATCGCAGTGCTCAGTAAACATCAGAGACTTAATTTGCATATTGATCACATGGCCATGTTGCAATTGATTGCCTGCACTGGTAGTCAGCAGGTAGGTAATGGGATTATGCCTTTGACAAAGCATGGATGGAATTTGTCTGAGTATGTAATGATAAAGATATTTGGCTATAGGGCAATCAAACATTTTTGTCCTTTGAAAATCTATTGGTAGAATGACAAGCAATAGCAGACATTTTGAAAATTTTAAAAATTGCTTGTTATTCTAACGATATTTTGTCAAAAGACAAATCTGGGTCACACAGTCATTGACTTCAACTGTCTATCACATGATTAGTTTTGTAGACTTTGGTGGCCAATAGTCTTATTGAATACCGAGCGTTGTGACAGCTCGCTCTCGTACAGTGATGTTCCACCATTGATGTAATGTCTATTGCAATTTATATTTTATTCTCGGGGCTCATTAAAAATAAACAGTTCCTTTTGAGAGGAAAATAGTTGAAATTCTTTGACTTTAAAGTCTGTTCTTATCTTAGATTAATGCTGACAGTGACTGAAATATTTACACCATAAACAGAGTCAAGAAAATAATGTGTGAAACTCAAATTAGTTCAAAGTTGCATGAAACATTCAGCTCGCATAAAATCAAATGCAAATTGTGTTTTAAGATTTTTCGGCAAGATGATTACTAAATTTTTAAAAAGGGAAACAACATTAACAATCATACCTGTTTGGATCATATTTATCGGTTCGGATTGGTTGATAATTAAGTCTATTGACATCAGGGACTGCAGCACCAGCATTTTGTTCAGCATCAGACCCTGATCCTTGCTCTTCCTCACTGCTGTTGAGCTCGTAACTCTGCTGGCGAGAACGATGGGAAATCGCTGTGGAGCAACAAATTTATGTAATAAACATTATTTTAACATTCTACAAATATTGGGGTTGCATCTTTTTCTTTCCTCCATACATCAAACATGTATTCACATGCTGAGAAAAATCAAAATTACATAAAACACAAGCTACCCCCAACAAAAACAGGCAATACATAAAATAAATAAAAATTAAAAATTAATATTAAAATTTAAATTTAGGCCACGAGAATGAAAGTTATAGATTTGCGTCCACCGCCCGCATGCCTGAAAAGCTACCGCACGCCTGAAAAGCTACCGCACGAAAATTTTCATTATTTTAAAAAATTTCATTATTAAATAAAAAATCCCTTTTATCACAGAAATTCTGTTCCAAATCGCCCACAGCGGAAAGACGATCTATTTACCACGTAAATGCAGCTATTTAACAGTACCATCGCTTGCCGTAGTCTTGGTGCAAGACGTTGTTGTTCATTATGGAATGACTTACCTCTTAATATTCGCCAAGCTGGCTCTCTTCAGATTTTCAAGGGACTTTGAAAAACTCATTTGTTTGAATCTTTATTTGTGTAACTTGCTTTTTAAAATTATATTCTTTTCTATGTTTTTGTTTTTGTGTTGCGCATAGAGGCTTCTGCATTATGCGCTATATAAATTTCTCGTATTATTATTATTATCACGCAACTATCCCGATCACGCAACTATCCCGATCACGCAACTATCGCCCCCGCGCATAATGACTATCGGGCGCTGTTGGGAAACTTCCAGATAACCACCACACATCGCACTCACAGATTCCCCGACTTCCAGAAGACGCCCTCTATCGGTGGAATAGTCGCGACACGTATAGTGTTGTTGAGTGCATGTTTTTTAGGCCCTATGGTTTTATGGTTTTATTAACTCAACAAGAACGTCTTGCACCAAGACTAGCTATGCCGCATTATTGCCGCCGCTGCTTGTAAGTTCAGTTGTATTGAATTTGTAAATAAAACACGGCCATTAAAAAATAATGAATAATGAATAATGAAAAAAAGCCTCATGTGTTTTCATTTAAAAGTCCGGACACAAATCTAGACTATAAGTTCTTTCATTCTCTTCCCTCTTGGCCTTAAAAATAAAAACAAACTTTTAGTTTCACTGAATGGCTGGATGGTAGTGGTGATACAGGAACTTTGGTGAATAAATATACATCATAGCCTTATCTAAGTGTAAACTACCTTTATAATGGTAACAAATGATTTAAACATAAAAATATTATTCATTCTAATTAGCGCTACACATGTTGAATGATAACAAACCACAGCGCCCTCTGTTGTGTTATTTCTATATTTACCTGCGTTCGTTCTTCCCGAAGAACCATCCCCTTTCTTTTTGTCTCTTTTCTCCTGCAGCTGTTTCTTCTTCTGCTTTCCGCTGTATGGTTTTTTTCTTGGCATTGCTGCTTGTACGAGGCACCTTCTTGTTGCAAATAAATGTAACAAAACCTAGCTGTTAAAACGAAATATTCCGCAAGACAGCAGCAAAAACTACTTTCTCACCGTCCACATTCACACATTTTCACACTGCAGTTGATAAGTGGTACCCGTGGCTTCTGTCATGCCATTAATATTAACGGCGGCGAGGTTGACGTTCACCAGTTGATGATTGATCCCTGACCTTGTCATGGCAGGCTATACTTTAAAAGGGGGTGTTTTATAAAACTAAAATAAGCACGTTATTAGTTTTATTACGTAAAAACGTTATTATTTTGATATTTATTCTAATCATAGTTGTATTTACATATCAATGTTGATATTAGTTATAATCATTAGGTTAATAGACAATTAAAATGGATAAACATGTGATTACCTAAATGTCCACTTCAACCTAAAAGTATGGAATCGTCTGCCCTCCTTATCTAAATAGTTAGTGTTGACTACGATGCATGAGTAACTAGCTAAAAAGGTGAGAAGTGTCCGAAAGATGGAGGTACTTCATGAAGATTTTAAACCATATTGAATTCACTAATACATTTTAAACTGCTATAAAGATGGAGTTTAACTTCAATATTAATAATCTGTTTGGAGAGACTGTGACAGTAGTAGATTGCAACTTACAGCCATGCAGATCGACAGGGTAAGTATGTTTTTTTATATGTTCAACGGCGGTCGGTGCGGTGTGCACTACCTCCATGCTTTCACTGAGTATCATCTGTGTGTGTGGCGGGGGCGGACCCCTTCGATTCGATGATTATAGTCCACCACCAGTTGAGTTAGTTACAATTTACAATACAAGGCATCACTAATCAGTAAATCAGTACAGTCACTGTCTGTCTAATGACATTATACGTGTTACTTGTCAACGTAAACTTAGTGTTCATATATCATAATTATAAATACACAATTTGCAAAATTGTGCTCAATCTCAATATTGTGCAAATGACAAATCCGTAGAAAAATGCCCTCGACTCAACAGATCCCATCATCGACATCATAGTCAGAGAGCCACAGTGTTGTGTTTGACCCAATACAATACAGAGAAATCATGCATGTCACGATTGCACCGTGCCCGTGGTTGGTCCTGTATTAATAGTAACCCTCCATCCTCCTGACAGTCTCGGGAGGATGGACATGATGGAGGGTTACGATTATCGCAACTACAAAACTGATTGTGAGTGCAATTAATTTATGCCCAGTATTTCATCTTTTTTGACATATTTTGAGTAGCAGCAGGCGATTTTTCATTTTGTCCTGTCTTTTTCATAATTTCTGCCATTTTTAGAAGGGGATGTGCCGAAAATCATTCGAAATCACTGAATCATGGATGAAGACACTTCTGTTTACCTTTTTGTTTGAAAATGGAAAAGGAAAGGTAATTTCATTTCATCGGCCTGTTGTTGTTTTTTTGCAGTGAAAATCTTAGAGACAACATGGAGAAAGTCATCAATGAAATGGGACAGGCCTCGGCCAAGGTGAGCTCGATAATGCTTGCTCTGATTAATTTCTTGTAATTCTCAGATTTATTTATGCTCTAGTCAAACTCCTTTTTGCTGCAATTCTTAACCATTCAAATTACTGCTCTAAAACATTAGAGAAAATGTAGCTTACTTTTGTTGTATGTGTTATTTTTGCAGGCACAAAGTCTTCATGGGCCGATCACATCAGCGCACAAACTTAGCTTCTCGAATCACCATCTGTATGTCATGAAAGATGGTGCAGCCAATGGGTAGGTTAAGTGTAAATGTTTTAACAACTTCTCAAACAGCATAATTTGATCAGAAATCTGAACTTTATGAAAGTAAGCCAAAATATTTGAATGATATGTGGCCACAAGTGAATGCTCAATTTGAATTTTTCAGACTTGCTATTGCACATGGTTCGAGGCAAGCTTCTCTATAGCAAAACAGATCAGCAAAGACTGGTATCCTTGTGCCACACATTTCATCGGAAATTGAGGGTGGGTGTTTGCCATCCCAAATGTAACTTTGCAAAAGCTTGCCGCTTACCTTGTGACATTGCAACACTGGATGTAGTCTGAGGAATTCAAACTTAACATTAATCTGTGACCTAACAAGTCATTGTACCAGACATCATTCAAATCTAACTCCCAAATGGCGTATTGTAGTGGTTTTTCGTTCTACAATTAATTGCAGAGGACTCGGTGCAGCAGTCGGAATTTTGAAAACGGGGCGAAAGAAACTGTTCGTCTTGGATGCACATGGCAACCAGATTGAGATGGAGCCATTGTGCGTCTTGGATTTTTATGTGCACGAGTCATGCCAAAGGAAAGGGTACGGCAAGCAGCTCTTCCAAAAAATGTTAGCGGTGAGTGGAATTGGATTTATGTTTTGATAATTTTAAGCTAGAATGTTATAACCAATACATCTGCTATGTAAACAGTGGTAGGAGACAAGAATACAAGTTTGCAGTTACTCAAGCATAATTTGAACATCCTAACATGCCTGGAATTAGACGGAGACCATGGCCTCTGTTGCCCTGGTCTTGGCCTTGCGCCCCCTTCAAAAGTTTCCCATAGACTTTAAGAATTTCCAACTGAAGTGCCCTTTGCAAAATGAAAATGGCCTTGCCCTCTCAAAGATGAAATTCCGGGCCAGTCTAACATAAATCAATTACTGTACAAATAACATTGTTTTTCGTATGTTTTATCATAGCATGAGGGCATTCAAGCACAGCATCTACCCATTGACAGACCGTCTCACAAGTTCACGTCATTCTTAACGAAGCATTATAATCTGCGAGCTACTATCCATCAGGTGAGAAAGGAGTAAAACCTCTGCTCCCTTATCCCACTTGCCCACAGATGACCTCAAGCCTCTAATATACTCCACTCGAATGCCACTTCACTACAACATATTTGGACTTAGATATGTATGGAATGCCTGACCCAGTGATAAGCAATTGTTATTTGAGGCCCACAGCCCTCAATCCTCCACAATCCTCCAATTTATGAAGATCATTTTTGAGGATCAAAGAGAGGGTCAAGGTCAAGATAACAAAACTGAATACTAAATAAGCCAAACTCCATTAAAAAATACTTGTCATCCTCCAACTTGGGTAACTGTGCCAAGTGGGTTGGGCATAGCCTAATTTGAGTATGCTTGAGCTGGGCTTGTGTAAGCTACTCACCTCTTGCACTGATATCACCTGGGGCTGCTGTCTGGGTATTTGCCGCACACCCAAACCGTGCTATTGTATCACATCTTTTGCATTGAGTTTCTCAGGAGTGATTGTATGTAACTGATTTGCAGGTTACTTTTCAATTGTTAAAACTAGGTCAACAACTTTGTTATCTTTGACGGATTCTTCCGGGGCCAGCCAGAGGAGAGTTTTGTAAGGAAACGATCATCGGCCGTGGGAAATAGAAAGCCCCCAGTGGCTCCAAACAAGAGAGATGGTAAGTGACCTTTGCATGTAGGCCTTCCATGATTTTCTTTGTCAATCTGTTAATAGGTGCCCCCACATATCTTACACCTCTCTACCTGGCATAAATATTAAAATTTAAATTAACAATGCAACATTTACCCTTTCCCATCAGTCCCATTCTCTGGTTACCGAAATGCTTCCAATGCTGCCTTATGGTCCCATGGTGCTATGACGACCAGACGCAACTCCCTGGACAATCCCATGACGACCACCCCTACAGACCAAGTGAGAGATGTCCCCTTACCTGGCATAGGAAGGTCAGGATCGGCAGGTTCCATTAGCTCCCAGGGGTCCGGTGGAAGTCGTCTAAGTAATGGGACAGCAGAAATGAAAGAGTATGATACAATCAGTTCATTTTTCACAGTAATATTCAGTGAGAAACTTTGATGTTGAGACTATTGGTGGCAGCAGACTCGTAGGGAGAATTTTCCTGAAGAGTGTGGCCACATCTGGGCCCAATTTCATTGCTCTGCTTACTGCCCATAGAACGGTGTGCTTTACAGAAGGCTGTAAGCGCAGAATTTTTGGTAAGCAGTGCCAAGGCCCAATTTCATAGAGTGGCTTAGCAGCAAATATTGCGTAACAATTTTCTGCTTAGCAAAAGTGAGCAGGATACCAGTCACAAATCTTACATGTAGAATGGTAATTTGGCTGGTTTCCTTATTGTGGCAAGCATATTTTTGTTAAAGCTGCTGTGAGGAATTTGATTTGGATCGTTGAAAAGGCATTATTTTTCAACATTATCACTGCAGCCAACAGTCTTTTGGAATTTTGGTGTATGGGTGGGTCAAACCAAATTCATAAAAATATCAAATTTTTTGAACATTAACTGCTCTGAACGGCCCCTAATTACCTACTCTCTATTATCACAGTGTAACCTCAAGAGCTTATGGAGCCCAAGCCAACAATTACAGCAGGTATCAGTCTGGAACACCCCCATCTCCCAACACAACCCGATGTAGGTACCATTTTATCTTAGAGTGAAAAAAAACAACAATGAAGATAAAGTAAGATTTTGTATAGATAATAGAAAACGCAGATGATCAAATATTTTGAAATGTTAAATTTGTTTTCTTGCTGTAGTACAAAATACATCGCCAATCACTACTGGGAGAGGTGGGGGAGCAAGGGAAGCCACGCCCCCTATTGGACGAGGGAGAGATGCCACGCCCCCATTTGGAAGGGCAAACACATTTGGTATTAACTCTCATCTGACAACCCGAACTCGGGATGGACATTTGAAACTATCTCCGGTTGCCACATCCACTGTGCCTGGTGGAAAACTTGGACAAAGGTAAGTTTAACAAATATGACAGTAATGGGAGACTTTTGGGGTCGCTAGACTGGTGGGTGCAGACTTAACAGGTAAATCCATTTTCCTCAGAATATGGGCATGCTCAGAAAACTAAACGATAGAAGCTTGCCATCTAGCGTCCCAAAGTCCCCCACTGTAGGAAATCTACTTCAGCAATATGTTTGACCTTTGACAAGAGCTACCACAGAAAGATCTGTGGCATTGTTCATTGGAATTGGTTTAAGGCAATGACAATACATTGCACCAGATATACAGGGAGGCAATGGAGGCGATCTTCCCCATGCCCCTAGCCATTGCCTCGGTGCCCCTTGAAATGTTCCAGTACAAATTTCCCGCATTGACCTTACCTTAGTACCTATCCTCTTCTAGCCACTGTGCACATAAGGTCTCCGTGCCCTTTTTCCATTTTTCCTCTATCTTTTGCACAGCCCCTTGCTTCAGTCCATTATTTCCAAACGCAAATTCACAGCTCTAGTCATGTCTTTATGAGCCTTTTAAAACCAGTCTCAAATGGTCATGTGACCACCTTTCGACCAATAGGACTGCCTTAACTATCTGTGTGTGTTTTTCTTCCCCATGCCAGCCCTGTTCTTCCTGGAATTGGATCGGTTAACGGCACTCAGTACCCCAGCCCAGATTCATCTGCAACAACATCAGTAACTAAAGAGGGTAACTACTGCCTGACACCACAGAAAAAGACAATGCACTCATCCTGGAACGTACTTGGTATTCCACCCAGTCACCAACAGGGACAGGGTAATAATGGGGTCTACAGGAGTCCCCAGAACCCCTCTAACAGGCCGTGGTGACACGGGGTGATCGTGATGTTAAATGTTGGTGCTTCCGGCTGGGATTCTTGAAAAGAAACAAAAATGCATTCATACATCCAGTTTAAGTGATGGGAATTGAGACTTCCTTCAAACATTGCTGTAACCACTTAAAGGGTGTTTGTAACATTGGTAAGAGTGAACATATAAATGTTCACAGATTCCCGCATAACTTACATGGTATAAAGATGGTCATGGTGGGAAACTCCCTTACAAATATTTTTGCTAGAAATGCTATAGTTTTTGAGAAATGAGTAAAACAATTAGTTTTGGTCTCATGAGTCAAAAATTCAATTCAATTGAAAACAGTTTTGTTATTTCATACATATGTTGAATCACATCAAGTGTGGATACTGGTCTTTGACAATTACCAATGATACATATGTGCTTTAAAGAGGATCCGGTGAACCTGAAATTAACTTGTAGTTACTTCTATTAACTGGAATCCTTTATTAACCCTCCTACTCTTGGTAATATACTCACATCAACCAACCATTTGAAACCAGGGCCCAATTTCACGGCTCTGCTTACTGCCGAATTCTGCGCTTGCAATCACCATTCTCCGCTTACCGAGCAAGCGCCGAATTTCTGCGCTAGCTGTGAAAGCGTAGAATGCCTAGTAACGTGGACTACGCACGCGCACAAGCAGAAATTGCCTGCTATTCCGTGAAATACGCTTGACGTAAGAAACGGAATTCCCTGCTTCCATAGGTGCCGATTCTTTGCTTACGGTAAGCAGAGCCATGAAATTTGGCCCAGCTGAGTGCAGGGGTTGTGTCTGGTGGCACAGCTGTGTACAGAACAAACTGTGTACTGTGCAGATGCATCCACCATATGATATCATGCCGTAGGCTGCCATAGTTTATTTTGGATGATTTTGAATTGTCTGACAGTAGGAGGGTTAATTCGTTCTGCAAGCATAGACAATACACTTATAATGAACACCAGCCAGTTTTTTCATAGCTGGGTAATCTAGCCCCGATTTCATGGCCCACTGCTTACCGATTCTGCAATTTAAGCCCTTAGAATCATGCGCTTTACAGGGCCCCCATAAGCGCAGAATTCTGTGGTAAGTAGTGCCATGAAGTTGGTTGCAGGTCTCCTACACCAAGAGTTCCCCAGGCCACCACCTGGAAAAAAAATTCTTGGTCAATTGTTAACAAATCGATGATTCAGTCGACGTTACTTGATAGTGCAGATTGTAACATTAGTTAATGACATTAGTATACTGACATGTAAGTCTGCAAATTGCCTTAGCCCCAATCCAGTACCCCAAATATTTAACAATTCCCATGTTGATGCCTGTTTTAATAGATTTTAGTAAATTTTTGTAAAACATGGTGCTTACAATTAATTACATTAATACTTTTTACACAATTTGAACAACTGTGTATCTGGGTATTTGCAAAACCATGTATCAGGGCCTTTGTGAAAACCATGAATCAGGCTCTTAGCTTGTGGTTTGGAACAGTGTTAGCAAGTAATTACACTGTCGGAAAAAAGTCTTTCAACAGACAGTCTATTGGCTGTTTCAAAAAACCATGGCTTGGGCTTTGTCAGTTGATGAAAAAATGTGTGCTTTCCATACTTAGCTCCAAGCAGGCGGACAGCCAAAGCTGGAGCCCGAGCTCAAGCCGTGGTTTTAAAATGACTAATTTTTAATGTTATATTTGACATAACGTATGCTGCCTATAGTGTTTCCAATCTGCCTAGAACTTGACTACTCAGGAATACTTTTCTCACGAGGTACACAACTGTGCCTTTCAGACTGTATTCAGCACTTCAACGATCCTGCATGTTTCTTGTTTAAAGGGTTGTACTTAAAGCAGCAGTGGTTGACTGTTTTTAATGAGGTACACATTTATGACCTTGTGGTTGTATCCAGTAACTGAAAAATAGTATTTCTAAAGTGTTGAATAACTATGATTACAAATTTTTTGGGTTTACACCAAACAACAAGTTATCAGTGTGTAGTACAGGGCCAAATTTCATAAAGCTGCCCAAGTACAACAATTATGCTTATCAAAATAAGGTTACCATCTCACATAATATGTACCATCTGTGACTGGTACTGGTATCCTGTTTTTTTTTGCTTAGCATCAAATTGTTAGCAATTCTTTCTGCTTAAGCAGAGCTGTGAAATTGCTCCCAGTTATCTAAAGGCTTTTTCATACTGCATGATTCCTATCCATAATGACTTCATAAAATTTCAACACAATTTAAATCTGCTCTTTCACAATGCCTGACGCGATTTTCAGCTTTTTTGCTACACATGCAATACTCTACACGAGTCAAAATCCCTCAACCAACCTCCTGAGCAGGGTTGGATTCGACTCGGACCGAGCACTCTCTGCGGGGTCAACGCCGGGTTGAAATGTTGTGAATTGAACCTTGTCAGCCAAACTTATCACGGGTCGGACCTGCATCGAACACAGAGATTTTTGTTGTGTGAAAAGGCCTCAAGAGATTTAGTGTTCTCCAACAAATTGTATTCAAGGTTAAAATTCTATGCATGTAAACCGCCCACCAGTTTGATATTGCTTATTTTAGTTTTAATTTCATTGCATAATTTCTGCAAAGGTAAGCTTGGCTCTTAGATGGCAAGCTTTGTTTGTGAGGCCATGTGTATATATTTCTTACTGTATAAGGTTATTTTAATTTCTGAATGGTAAATAGTATACATCTATAACATGGTTCAAAGGTAGACAGTTGATGTAGCTCCCGGAGATATTGAAAGTTGTCAAACTAGTTCCTGAGGCGAAGGGGAGCTATTGGTTCACCTGAAATAAACCATGTTATAATTATTTTACTATACTTCATACTTCTCTAGTTACGCATCATTAAGCTCTGTTACACAGTCTACTATGCTGCCTATGCATGCATGCATATTTACACTAAATACTGGCCTATGTGCTTGGTAAATAGTAAAATAGCATGAGGCATGGTAATAGTCAATAGTCACTGGTTCATACAGTAAAACCGTTTTTAAACTAACGTTTCTTATTAAAATACATATATTTCAATATAAACATGTATACTATGTAGATAAGTACAATGTGTGTGAATTATATTGAGTTATTCTTTTTTTATATAGTTTCTGCTGACTACAAAGTGTACAAAGAGGATTGCCATTTTATATGACTGATTATGCTTTTTTAAATTTTAGTATATTTATGAGGTGTGATATTAATGTATAGCTGAAGAGAATATTATTGTAGTAAGCCATTTGTGAATTTGATTAATATGATTTCTGTTCATGCTTCGCTCTGTCACAGTTGAATGCAAAATTTGACTTTCTCTGACTAAATCCAGTGTTGATATGTCACACTTTTAGGGGCAAGCTTTTTCATACTTACGTAAGAGGCAGTCGACACCTATACAATATTTGTGATGAAAGGTGTAGCACGAGGGTACCCATCTTTGCTAATTCGGAGCTTGCTTTGCAAAAGGTTGCCCCTTATGTGACATAGCAACACTGGTTGTAGTCTGAGGAATTCTAATTAAGCGTTCACAGGTGACTGAGCAAGTCATTGTACCAGACTTGGGAAACAGACTTATCGTGTACGGGTAACACCATAGTTTGGAGTCTGTCTCTCAGACTTATTCCAGACGAATGTGAGAGTCCGCCAAATGATTTCTATAAAAGGGGACGATCTGGCCTTGTCCTAAAATCTTGTTAAATGTCAGTACAGTAACTTTAGCAAAGGCAGTAGATCTTGTTAACGCAGCTACATGTATCTTTGTTTTCTTCAAATCGTACTCGGAATCAAAATTGAGATTGCGGAGAAAGAAATTGGGTGTTGTCCTTACATCTTCTTATGTATATGGATGGAAAAAGTCTGTAACCTGTTTGTCATTTGTGTATGTTTGCTGTGTTGAAAAATACATTGGTGCTGCGGGAACAAGTCTAGAAAGCATTAACCCTAACCCTTTCAAATCCTCTTGCACAGGATTGAGGACAAGTGCTTATCACTGGGATGGGCAAACCAATCTAAAGCCGTATCCGAATTAGCGTCTACGGCTATGACTGTTGCTAAGGATGTCCTATACATCAAGACATGATGATGCGAAAATCCAGCTGTACATGTAGCTGCCAATTCGCACTCAGCCTAATATTCAAGCCCAAACATTTTTGTGTAGAGTGAAGATACCATATATCCCAGCCTTGCCATAGAGTAAGTTTGGATGCAGTATCATTCTAGTTTTTACAAAGGAAATGGCAATAGTTGAAGTATGTGCAATAAAGTTTGGACAATAAGTTTAATGTTATAATTATAATAGGATTTTTTTGTAAATGGTATAATTTGCCATTTTGAATGACAATTTGTAAATGTAGTGTGTCCTTATCAATGACAGTCTCAATTAAACTTGGAACTAGACTTCCGTTTTCAGTATTCTATTTTATTTGTTTGTTATCAGTATTCTCTTGTGTCTTCCAGCTTGTTGAGGACATCCATAGTGCCAAAACTAAAGTTAGATAATCCAGAATAAACACACCAGGGGGGTCGATTTCACAAAGCGCTAAGATTCATCTTAAGATGAGTTGTCAGTATTACCATAGTGATTTGTATTGTGACATCACTCTTTGCTAAGCAACTGCGATGGATTTGCAGTTACGATCATTCTGAACTCTTTGTGAAATCGAGCCCAGGTTCCAATTTCATAGTGCTGCTGAAGCACAAAAAGTAGCTCAGCACAAAATAATTATGCTTAGCAGAATGGGGTTGCCAGTCAAAATACCATGTCACATGTACAATTCATTACTGGTTTCCTGCTCCTTTTTGCTTAGCAGAACAATTTTAAGCAATATTTTTGCTTAAGCAGCTCTATGAAATTGGGCCCAGGCATTATCAGCGAGAGTTACTGCTGCCAAAAGTTTCTGAAACTAGGACCCACATTTTGTGAGGTTTGTTGAAATAATAGCATTTCCACTTTTTAGTAACCCAAGGCGCTGTTATCAAGGAGATTTTAGGAACAGTATATTGAGAACTAGGACAGTAAATCAAAGACCATGATTGCTTTATTCTAAAGAAAATAGCAGCTGTTTTGGGTATTTTAATATTTTTGTATCACCAGGCTGATAAACAAAACTCTGAATTTAGATAAAAGGGAAACTATGCTACTCTGGGTAGAATTTTTAGCGAGTTGACCAACCATTTCAAAACAGGCATGATTTTCTTCCTAATTGTGTCTGTTTTCCAAGTTGTTTTTTTTCCCTTGGGAAAAATCAGCAAATTGTGATAACAGCGTGATGAGTCTATTGAAGCCTATTCCATGTGTACATATTAGGTCAGCCCTTGTACCCAATACAATTTTCCTACTTTTTTCCAAAGAACAAAATATCATTCCTGTGAAAACTATTCACAGGTTCCGTACAGTGTGGCAAAACTGAAAACTATTCACAGGTTCCGTAGTGTGGCAAAACTGAAAACTATTCACAGGTTCCGTACAGTGTGGCAAAACTGAACTCTAAATATATTATATATTACATCATGGAGGAGAATTTCAGACATTTATCTGTATTTGAACTATTTTATATCCGCCTGGTGGGAAAAGTAGCTGCTATTTTCTTTTAGACATCGATTGCGGTTACAATGGGCATTTTTGGACGGCCGTTGTGCAGGAATGAGAGTCACTGCTGACAAGAAGTCTGAAACTGGAATCCAGATCTTAGAAGGTATATTGAAATGAATGCAATTCCGCCTGTTGGTAACCCCTGGAAGTATGATTCGAAGGAGCTTTTGGGAACAGTATCCTCAGCACTAGAGAAGTAGGTTAAAGAGCATGACTTATTTTTTCTGGAGAAAGGTACAGCAGTTTTTGTTTACCATCAGACTTTAAAAAGTCTTAATTCAGATAAAAGTTTGAAATTTCTCATATCCCTGGTTATGGTCTCTCAAAGATTAAAGGCTTTTTAATGAACATGTGAAACCTCTTTGTTGTCTTTTGAAAACTCATTAGAACAAAACAAAATGAACTGAACGCATGAGGTTTCAAGTTAATTTTTTACTCTTACTTGAAAACTGACTGCATACATTCTCTCTTTCAGAAATGACTCCTTTTGAGCTTTTCAGTTAAAATCTTTGAACTCTGGTCATGGTCTTGGTCATGAAGTGAAAAGGAATTGGTATGGCCGTCCGTGATTTCCCTGTCTTTGCAGGCCAGGTCTCTGCATTGACTCTAACACAGCTGAGAAGAAAATTTCAATAATGACAGTGATTAGAATCACATTTACAAAACTGCTTTTTACAATCAGACAAATTTTTACTGATCTCTGACTGAGTAGTTTATTGGTGGGAATCGTCCATAATTTTGAGAACAAAAACTTTAAGCACCTTTTAAACATTACATTTGCTTAACTCAAAACAGCAATTTCTCTTAACTAAGGGATCAAAACAACCACAATTTCAAGTATTTTCAACAAAACATGTCACATAAAAGAAGTCCTTTAGATTCTACCAGGGCCTAATTTCACAGAGCTTCTTAAGCAGAAAATATTACTTGACAAGTATCTGCTAAGCAAATATAAAAGAATCTCTAAAGAAGAGGTGTTGACTCTAAAAGGACCTGGTTGCTTATTCTCAACGTTTCATCTAGTGTGCTCTAGCTGTATTTTTATTTATTTGTTTTCATTTCTCTTGAATTCAAAATCCTTCATTCACTTGTAAAGCTGTCCACAAATTGTTGACCAACATAATTTCACCCTGAAACTTTTGAAAATCAACGTATGAATATTTTTTAGCGCAGAAATCTGTTACACTACTTTGAAAGCTGTAACTAAAATAATAATACTTAATCTTTCTCATCTCATAAAATTAAAAGGAATACAAATTAAAAGCCGAATACAGACCAGCTGTTGACGCTTAGCAATTGATAATACAATAGTACAGGCATTTTGGTTTTAGCTTTATAATACAAATAAGAAATTAATTAAAAACAACATTAACATATACATATAACAGTAACTTATTTAGTACCAATTTCACATAGTTGCTTAGCGTACAATACTGCTTATCAAGAAGTGCATCCTGCCAGTAAACCTGGGCCCAATTTCATAAAGCTGCTTAAGCACAACAAAATTACGCTTACCAGAATAAGGTTGCCAACAAAAACAACATATCACTTGTACCATCTTTTACTGTTATCCTGTTTATTTATGCTCAGCAGAACATTTTTATCAAACTTTTAAAAACAAAATTGGACCCTGTTTCCACAAAACTTGGTTATCTCTCTACTAAGCAAATTTTTGTGCCATAATTTGGACAAAACTGATCAACCATTGTCGTATCATTCCCCGTCTTCAGTAATGATTATTATAATGATATTCATTATACAAAAAAGGGTTCAGGCTATTTTTACCCTTCCAGCCGCCATCGCCATATGGTTCCATTTGTTTTTAATAAGAGGTACAAACAAAATGGTTGTGCAATGACATATCTCAAGAATGCCTGCATCATTGTTAACCAATAATTTTCTCCAAACAAGTTCCTCCATAAAACATAAGTTCAAATAATTTCTGTACTTCATCTGTCAGGTGTTCAAAATAAAATAAAGTTGGTTTTAGACAGTACTTCAATACGTCAAAAAGAAATTGCTTTTTAATCCCTTTTGATTGCATTTCAAATGACATCTTCTAAGTTTCACCCCGAAAATTTATTTATTTATAGGTATCATTGTGGGGTGAAAGTTTTACCACAAAACTAAGGCATCATTGCTGCAGTTTAAGGTTATTTGCATATTTTATGCCATATTTACAAAGGTCAATCATTAATCAAGTATGAATATTCATCATTGAATCATGAATAATCATGATCTGCATTTACATACTTGCTATGAAGTAGTTAACTTAAGGTGACAATCGGATTTACCTTAATATACCAATGACATTTTCAGGGGGAAAAAACCCAAACATTACAGGACAAAAGGTATGTTCTAGCCTATGGGTGGGTAAAACAAAGTCATCAAAACGAAATCAAGGGACTTAACTGACGGTGGAGCGAACACATTTCTAAAGTACTTTCAATAAACCATTAGTCTTGGTTCAAGACAATCCTGTTGTTGACATTCCATGAGCAACCTCCAATAGAGGGTGCAATCTCCGGACGACCCACAAAAAAAAACTTAAGAACATGGACTGCTTTGCAAAAATATTTTAAACATGGGTTAGCCATAACATGAGGTGCATGCTGGTATAGACAATGACTAATTTTGTCATAAGCTAGAGACCAGCATGCACCACATTTAAAATGAGGTGCATGCTGGTCTAGTCTAGACCAGCATGCACCTCATTTTATGGCAAAGTCGTCTATCGAACCAATTCACATCTCTGTACCGATACACAACACCTCCATTGTTGGAATGGATCCAGTTTGGCTCAATACAAAGGTCCTGAAACCAAAACACAGGCTCAACTGCAATGGGGTACAAGAGTACTGACATTTAACAGTTTTAAAACAAAAGTAATGAACAAATTCATAGGTACTTACTAGGTGTAACATAAAGTTTATAGAATATTGCGGAATGGGCGGATTAATTTAACACTCATCACCACATAAATATATTATTAAACAAACAAAAACAGGGGGGGGGGAAATAAAACCCAGGAAGATATGTTCATTGGCATTCAGGTAAAATATAAATTAAACAAATTGAAATATAAAAATTACAGCAACATTTGATTATTCTTTCTTGGTGTTGAAAAACATTTCACGAAAATTTTTACCTCATTCTATTGATTTTTCTTATAAAATTTGTAATAAAATATCACTTTAGTTTCAACCCAATATTTGGGTTGAAAATGATGTGCATTATAAGATTCACACTTTTAACTCCAACATCACTAAATTTGACTGGCTTTGGCAAAACCCTAAAACTCAAAAAGTGCGATTTGGGTATTTGACATGCAAGTTAACAATGTTGCCAACAAGATTTTAGAGTTTTACTTTTTCCATTAGAATCTAGTGAAAATGTTCTAAAAAATCACATAAATGTACTGTGCATCAATTAAAGGAAGAAGTACAAAAAACCACTGGGATCATTATCTGCGCAGTGACGTACTCAATCAAACGATTCTTTGGAAGTCTAGTCAACCATCGGTACGGTATTCAACATCTCCATTGCCTTCCACCTTCTCGCTATAGTGTCACTGGTTCCCTTCTGCGCTTTACACATGTTAACATGAAACAAGGCTATGGTACCACGGAAGAAACCATGGTCCTGAGGCTGGTTCCAAACGGTCGACCACAGTAGTCAACCAATGGTCGACCAGCATGGTTTCAAGTAAAAATAGTAGACCTTTAGTTAACCATGGTGGGCACTCGAACTTGCTCTCTGCTGTAGTCGTAGTCAGATTCCCTGACTACCAAATTCAGCAAGCAGTAGAGAGGCAAATGACGCAATGACTCGCCAACAGCAAAGTGTGTAAAGGAAACACAATTGAACACTTCAACAGGTCCCAACATTTGAACACTCACAGGACTACTTAGTAACCAACAAAATATTTGGAAAATTATAATTGGCTTCTACCTGACATCCTTTATACTGAAAAGTCAGCACTGAGGATTAAGTAAGTTAAGTAATAACTGAAATTTCCAGGGACAAATGATAAGTGTCCATAACAAAATCCCATCACCTAATTTTGTTGTTGTAAAAGTATGATACCACTTCAACTATATTTTGTTATCCAAGAATATACCCCCAACAATTACATTGCTTTATATACAGATAGTTTTGCAATACAAAAATTTAATTTTCAAAATTACCAACTCTCAATCACTTTTTACATAATATTTGCTGTGAACATGAAGTATTTCATCGTCTCCCCGAAAACCTTTTAAACAATTTTATAAGATATGGTTGCAATTTGCATTTTCCTTCTACATGGCATAAAACAATTATGAACAAATCAAACAACAATAACAATAACTTTGGCTCCAAACTCCCAATAGAACAGCTTTAAAAAAAAATACAAGCACAACACAGGGATAATAAAAAATATGGAACTTAATAAAATCGGGAAAACTTACCCCAAAAATCGGTAAAGTAGAACTGTTTTTTTAAGAATGATGATTGTTCTTAGAATATAGTACTTTTTTAATATTATGCTTCCTCTTGTTTGTACAAAGTGTTTTACAGTATTATGTTACAGGTCAGTACAAAACACACACACACACACATTATCTAACACTCACTGGTACTGGAATAACTCATAGTACCAAGTACTGGATGTACAGGCCTGGATTTTCATCTTTGAGAGGGCAAGGCCATTTTCAATTTTGCAAAGGGCACTTCCATTGACAAATCTTTCAAAGCCCATGGGGAACTTTTGAAGAGAGCACCAAGGCCAGCCAAGGACAGGGCAACATGTTGCCCTTCGTGTGATTCCAGGCCTGGACTTATACAGGAATTCCGTCCTAATGGCCTTTTATGGATTGTTCTTGCTCTTTGTAGAAGGTCTTTTTAATCCATTTGATGTAACCTCAGCGATTTTGTTTCGATCAAAGTGATTCCGAATGAACTTGTGACCTTCTCTATGTTTACAGCATCTTTTCAACTTGACATCTCGACACTTCAGAGACATGTGCTTGGACTTTGAAGTCTGTACTGCGAATGTAATTCCTGGATAAGTAATTAACCATAAAACCCCTGGAGGCGAGAGACCCTCCCATACCCTCCAAAATCCTCCACTCAATGGCAACTCATCCCCAAAATGTCTGGATTGTGACAAAATCAGTATGCCAGTTCCAATGATAAGCAATGCTTATTTGAGCCTGCAGTATAAAGTCAGAAAAATTCCTGGCCAGGATTTGGGAAGAATTTGAACCTTTAGGGTCAGTGGTATCAAGGATAGCTTCAAACTATTAAAATATTCAATCACACACAGGTCATCAATGCAAAGTTTCCAACTCTGTAAACTAAACTGACCACGTTGGGCAACTCGGCCAATAGCTTGCTTCATTATCTTTCCACATTGCTCAGAAATTAAGCAACTTTCCCTTTTTTCTGTTGTCCAATCTTCATAGCTGACAACATTCAGCACTGTAATTGAAGGCTCAATAAGCTCTGCAACACCTAACCCTTCTACTGTCTGACCATTCAATATCATCCACTGTGGTTTTGAATAATAGATAAACTATGCCAGCTTGCAATATGATATCATGTAGTGAATGCATACACAGTTATGTGCACAGCTGTGCCACCATACACATACCCTGCAGTTGAATGGTTTCAAATGGCCGTTGAACTCGCCAGAAAATGTTACCAAGAGTAGGAGGGTTAATGGTATCTCTTCCAACACTGCTGAGAGGAGTTATTTGTAGCCGACAGCAGGGTTTTCAAAATGAAGACAAAGATCACTTTTACCAGGCTGCTTTAAACGAGAGGCTTCGGTTACCGTTGAGAATGTGAGACCTCTGTAAAAGGCTGTGTAGTACGTGTGGCTCTTGCATTTAGACGGGTACCGGTGGCTCATAGCCAAGATTCTTGGCCTGAAGCAATGTGAAGATGTACTGGAAAGAAGGCCTATCGGATGGTTCCCGTCGCCAGCATCGCAGCATGACATCATAAATATCCTTCAAAGAATAATATACAGTGTGTCATAATCAAGTGGGAAAGAGTTGCACCAGGAGTTGGCTGTTACAGTTTTTGACTATCTCAAATAACAAACCTTGCTAAGAAGAAAAAATGTACCCGGCCGAATACCACAAAGTTTACGTTATTGCGACCGGTATCCCGCTAACTTTCGCTTAGCAAAGTAATAAGCAGAAAATGCTGCAACATAAGTATGCAGGGATCCAGTAACAAGTACTTTTTACTATCCAAAGCACAATTTGTTTGCAGCATGCAAATTTAAGTGCTTACCAGCACCAAGTACTACCAAGTAGTATTAAATCTGAACTGTTTTTCACCTTGGGACAATGTGAGGGTAAGTGCTTACCAGTACCTCTACATTTATGTAATTGTCCCCAAGTAGCATTACATCTGAACTGTTTCTCACCTTGGGACAATGTGAAGGTTTATTAAGTGCTTACCAGCACCTCTACATTTAAATCTCTACATTTATGTTATTGTCCCCAAGTAGTGTTAAATCTTAAATGTTTTTCACCTTAAGACAATGTGAGGGTTAAAGTGCTTACCAGCGCCTCTACATTTATGTAATTGTCCCCAAGTATTTAATTTGGTTTTTACCCTTACACCGATGTGTGTTAAGCACTGTATACTCAGTACTTTCCCGAGTTCTGTGAAAAAAATTCCACAGGCAAATCACTCGGGTGGGATACGAACCTACGACCTTTGTATTGCTAGAGCAGATGTCTTACCACTAGACCACCGAGCTAGCCCAAAGCGTTAGCAGCGGGTTCCACAACAATTTAGTATTAAATCTGAACTGTTTCTCACCTTGGGACAATGTGAGGGTTGTGCGAGCATCGTCGGGTTGCCGCTCTTCTCAAAGAACTTCCCACTGTTCTCAATTACTTGCTCGTCTCTCAGCTGGTAGTACGGCTGCTCCTTACACAGGGTCATTATCTCCCACAGGGTGACGCCAAAGGCCCACATATCAGTCTTGTTGGTGAACTTACCCTGTGATCACAAGCATTTGGTAATATTGTAAAATCAAAGGATTTTTTAAATATACTACATCTCTTATCACTCTTTCATTATAAGTTACTTGTTCATATCCTTTTCAATAAACATGACCTCCTGTCAATGCTCTGGTCAAAGTTCATGAAAACATCCCTCTCTTTGCTAACTCAATACCCACCTAATTGGTTACATGCTAAGAGCAGATGACTTTAGATTTCAGGAAAAAAATGTTTCAAGAATTGTAAGTATTTACCATCAGTATGCTCTCCCATGCCATCCACCTGATTGGTAGGACAGCTCTTCCCTCTATCCTGTAGTAGTTTCCAGAGTACAGGTTCCTACTCATCCCAAAGTCAGCAATGCGTATTGTGAAGGCACGTCCCACCAGGCAGTTACGCGTGGCCAGGTCACGATGGACAAAGTTAAGGGAGGAGAGGAATTTCATGCCGGAGGCTATCTGCGTTGCCATGTAGATCAGAGCTCCGAGTCTGCAAAATAATCATTAAAAATATAAATAATCTTCCTTGTTTTGGCTACCACGGTTGTAGATTTCCCCCCCCACCCCCAAATTAATTTGGTACAGCAATCAGGGAGATATTTAGAATTACACTCAACATAATGGAGAAAAACAAGTATCAGGGAGATTTCCAAATGGTTTATCAGAACATGAAAGATTGCTTTATTTTCAGGGAATTTTCAGCAGAATCAGGGAGAGTTGGCAGCTCTGTAAATGGCTTGATGAAATTAGGCCAGAACTTACGTGACTACTCTGACGTTTGTAGCTCCAGTTGGAGCCACGGCCCACTGTGCCTCAGATTCAAATAAGTACTGGTTGAGGTCTCCACTCTCCATGTATTCTACCACCATGCACAGAGGCTCATCCTCAGTACAGGCAGCCAAGAGGCGTACGATGTTGGGATCACGAAGCTGTGACATGATCTTCATCTCCTTCATGAAGTCCGTTCTATGAGGAAAATCACAACAAATACACTTAAATAATTTTTCAAGCAGATACTTTTTTCTTGGGCACCTGGTTTTAGAATTGACCTGCACTGGTTGTCTCACAGCGATCAGGTTGGCCTTTCCCTGACTTCTGTTTACCCCGGTTTGAATCTCATTGGATTGGGTTTTCAGTTCCTACCTGGGCCTAATTTCATAGAGCTGCTCAATCAGAATGATTTTTTCCAGCATATTTGTCCAAACGATGACAAGGATGGTGTCTACATGGAGTCATATACGCTGTTTAGAAGGTTTTTTAATACATGTAGTAAGGTGGATAAGTTCCCGTGTCAATTTTGTGTCGAATTGTGAACAAATTTAAAATGACTATGATCGGTATGAGTTATATAAAAAAATAATTATTACGCATTTCATTTGTGCTTCGCCTCACGAAATGGAACAATCCAAATTTTTATTCTCCGAAAATGCAATCATGCATCCAATAATTGTATAAGCAAGCGGTTAATGGTTCTAAGCACGTACATTTAGATAAATGTAGTATGTACCACAAATGAATTACCTAACATCTATCTGAAAATAAACATAAATTTTAAACTTACTATTATTTAAAAACAGATGCCTGCAGAAATTTATCTGCCACACATGTTTTTAGGTTTAAGTTTAAGAGTAATATTTCCCTTCAAAATTTTCAAAATGATTTGCAGTTTCATAAACATAGCCATGGTGTCTGTGCGTGGTAATTATATCACGCAAAAATGATTAATGACCAGCATGCGTACATCATAGTCTAGCCGCTACATTCCACGACCGAGCTAGACACGTAATTAAAGAGTTCTATGCTTTGAGTTTTGGACAGTCAAGATTAATGGATATGTGAGATACAACTCTGCACATCAATCATGAAGGCTTTTTAATTTGAAATCTAACGATATTTTAAAGAACACTTTTACATAATTCATCCTTCTGAAATTAAGTGGTGAGTAGAGTGTTGACAAAAAATTCATGCGGTACACTTGTCACGTTTAGAGCAGGTTTAATAACCAGTTTTTATGAATAAGAGGTTGTGAAGGATATTTATGTGAAGTTTGATTTGTGGTTGTTTTCAGAAAAGTAAGACCAGGGCTCGACTTCACAAAGAGCTCAGATTACTCTTAAAACGTGTAGCAATCTTAATTGCCAAGCAACGTACGATGTCACAACACAAATCACTCTGGCAATATTGACATAAGTCGATTTTCACACAACACTGAGACTCGTAGTGATTTGTATTGTGACATCACATTCTGCTAAACAATTAAGATTGATACACAGTTAAGTTCAATCTTAAATCTTTGTGAAATCGGCCCCTGCCCCGATACTTTGCTCTAGTGAGGGAGAGGCAGTTTTTCCTTAACAAAAGGCACCTCCATGATGGGAATGTACGTGTAAATGTATATTGGAACATTTCAAGTGGCACCAAGGCAATAACCAGGGCCATGGAGGCAATTGCCTCTGTGGCCTCAGTGTAAAGTGTAAAGTATTATGCCTGCATGTATCCACGGAACATTGCTAGGAAATTATCAAATTGTAAGGACATCCTGGGACTTTTCCCACACACTGGTACCCATGAATACGAGCGTGTAACTTGATTCCTCCAAAATGACACCTCATTTAATAAGATGGCTCTCCTGGGCAACTTGTTTCTTTAAAGCACAACTGTGTTGTACATGATCAACTATCCAACACTTCATGCAATCCATGTATGTTTATTTTAGCCCGCTGTCACAGTTTTTGATAAAACAAGAACAAAATCAAGAATCTTTAAGTAAAAGTTACAATCTTCCAAGCATAAAACAGTTCGCACCCACATACCCATCCTAAATTATTTGATGCCCTGTTTGAACCCCTGGATGTTGTACTGATTACTTCGTGCTAACTTTTTTTCCTTTCCTGGTTTAATTCTGCTGTTCTCCGATCCGCCTCAATTTCTCAAATTAATAGTGTTGAGTCATCGCTATGCATGTAGTATTAATAACTCACTGACAAGCGTTGTCACACATCTCTGCCATTTAAACCCGATACGTGCAGAGGATGGCCAGGACTCTCGCGCTCCAGTGAGGTCTTTTAAAAGCTCCACCGAGATTTCACTGACAAGGTCTTGACAAGCTGATGGAATTTCATTTGATGTGGCAGTATGTGGCTGTGCAACACCATCGGGAGTTATCGATTATTGTGTGTATGCATTATCTAAAATTGGAATGGCAATTTTACTAATTCCTTTATGAAAGTAATGTTAGTACTGAAGCTTTCTACGGCACCAAATGCACACAAGATTCAGTTTCCATGATATTTCAGTAAAAATGACCAAAACAAATCTTCACTTGAAACATTGGGTTAAATAATGTAGGTCCTAAAACAAGAGAACAAGTGCAATATTGCACAGTAAATGTTGGTACAACACAAGCTCCTTAATTGGACCCTGTGGAGTGTTTTGAAAAGTCTATGGCTTTTCCCAAACCATATGGCGGTCATCCATTATTATTATTATTATTATACGTTTTATTTAATCACGGTAGGACCCATTCAACCCAAGGGTTGGTTTTCAAGGGGCCGTGAGTATACAACTAAACATTAACACGTTAAAACACATCAATAAATTGTATAAACACATCAATATTTGTATTAAATAGAATGCGAAACATGAAATAATTATAAAATTTGTAAAAAGTAAAAAGGACATTCAACTATACACTCTGGTATTTTAAATAGAAAATTAAAAGGTAATTATTTAGACATAATAAAATAATAGGAAAACATATTACATAACAAAATAAATATTTAAAAAAAAAAAAAAAAAAAAAAACATGGGAACTTGATACAGCAGATGGAGGCTTGCTTTATGGTTTTGCATGAAGGCTGTGCAAGTCTAGGGGTGGGCTGGTGAATTATGTCCCCTAGGGGTGACACCTACTGCCAGGTGACTGGGGATTGGTTATGAGAGAAGTTGATACTAGCAGATAGGGTCAAGAGGGGTTGGTGGTAAAGGATGGAAGAGTCTGACTCTTAAAAGTACATGAAAGCTTAGCCATGCCATCCAGCAGGCAAGCCTTGTGATCCAGTGCCAGGTGAAGGACTCAGTTACAACAGAACTGGATACAAGATCAGTAGGGGGCTGGCTGAGGGAAATATCGTGTATTGTTGTTATAAAAACCATCTAAGCTACAGCCCAACTATCAAGTGATAGGCTGGTGAGAACCCCCGAGGAGAGACCCATGGCCAAGGGAGAGGATACAGGCAGACAGGGTTAACAGGGGTTGGTGGTAAGGCTGGAAGGTCTTACACTCAGGCTCATGGTCCATGTACAGCATCCAGACATCCAGGGGTATGAAAGCTGTCTGCCCCATGGCTGTAACCCAGTGTTGTGGGATGAGATTAGTTACAAGAGATGGGGATATCAGCAGGGAGGTCAATTGGGGGTCTTGTTGTGTACACCCAAGGGGAGGTTAAGTAAAACCAATGGATGCTGGTAAAACCCAATCATCTAGGGGTGGGCTGTTGAAGTCTGGCCCCTGGCTGGGACCCAGCGTCAAGTGCTGGGATTAGGAACATGAGTGGGATAGGCTACCAGGGTCATGGGAGCTGCATGGTGGGATGGATCAGGTGCAGGGTTGCCTCGGGGCAGAAATCCAAAGACAGTAAACAAGTCCTCACTGAATAACACTAAGAAACATTTACACATATACAAAATTACCGTCCTCGTCTTCAAGCAGAATGCGCCTTATGATTTAAATTAAAGCTTCTTATGTTTAACCAGCTTCTTATGGTATTAATATTGAGGCAATTAACTTTTAAATGGATCCTTGTAAAGATATAATCCTTCAAAAGCAAATTACCTGGCATTCTTGTTGGCATCTTTTCTCAGCATCTTGACTGCAACTAACGTCTTCTCTCCTTTGTTTTTGTTCTGGAAGGGGAAACCGTTCCGGATGTAGTCATGGACATCCTCAGCTTCGCAGAGATGTACCTGATCAATAAAAAAATATAAGACAAATAATGTTTGTTTTTGTTAAAGAATAAAAGCTGCAGTAATTTTCAGCTTAATACAAGTTATTTCCACGGTCAGTTTTTTTCTTTAATGAGCAATGCGTATAAACAGTCAAAAGTGTAGTGAACCATGGGGTAGCTTATCACTTTGAACATTCAAAGTATCAAACGCAAAGTTGAAGTTGAGTACATTTTGATGAGAATGAGCACATTACCAAGAGTATGAGTACAGAGAAAAGGTACTTGAGTATGATTACGAAGTGAAAGTCTGAGTACAATAAATACATTTTTGTTAGTACTAGTACATGTTCAGTAACATTTTTTTTAAAATATTATTATTATTTTTTAATGAGATACCGCCTTAAATCACAAGGCCGTAAGGCCACTTCAAGGTGAGGGCTACACTTAACTGATTTGGGCTGTCTGACCCAAATCAACTGCCACCAGGGGCTGAAACAGAGTTACCCATTTCACAGTCCGTAACGAGAGCAGAATGCACTACCTTCCCAACTTTTTAAAAGCACCTATGGTTAAGTGCTTTGCTCAAGGGCAGAAGTGTCATGACCAAAATTACAACCCACACTCAGCTGCTGACAACACCAGAGCTTGGATACTGTGAACTAGACCGCTCGGCCATGACACGAGTAGGAAGTATTAGTACGAGTACAAAAACAAATTTTCTGTGTGTACAAGTAAAAAAAAAACATACTCAAAAATAAGTACAAAAGTACAAGTATGAGTACGAGTACTACAATCTAATAGAATGCAAGCTTTTGAATCTGTTCAACTCATTTCAAAGTTGTGTGCGTCCATTCTATGCTTAATAACCTACCTCACCAAACATTCCTTCGCCCAGCAGCTCCAAAAATTTCAGTTTCTCCCTGGGAAACTCAGGAACAGGAGAGCGATTATTGTTCAATTTCTCCATGGCCTGGCTCGGTACCCCGTATATGGTGTTCCCAGACACCCCCTGGATGTTAACCAGGTCTGTCTCGGCGTAGTGGGCTAGAGTGTCACACTTGCTTCCCTTCTTGAGGGTGGAACCTATAGTCTCTGGCTCGGCATAGATTCGGGTGCTTTCTGCTTTTATGTCAATTGTAAAGAAATTGCAGTTCAAATTTATGAAATCTTTTTATTTTTATGCAGTCATTGGTAGCATTTGTTTTAAAATCAAACCACCAGAATGGAGTCAGTACATTACATATACTCACTCTCTCACCACCAATGACAGGCTCCTTTTATTATGGAGGTACATGTGCACTGTAGCCATAAGGTCAACAACAAAAAAGCATTCTGCAAAAATTTGAATATTCTTGAGATTGTGGCCTTCTTACCGTCATCACTGTCCATCATGTTATCGATAACGTGATATTGCGGTTCATCATCAGGATGGGGAATCTGATACGTTGGGTTCATCCTCCGACTGGGCATGGTCACCGCCCGCGAGTTATTCACGATGCTCCCATTGCCGTTATTTTCAAAGAAGACCGCAGGCACACTGTGCTTGAGTTTGAGGTACTTGCGACGGTAGAAGTACAAACAGATGCCAACCAGAATAAGCAGTAGCAAGAGGACTATGACAATAACAGCTATGATGGTGCTGTTGTTGGATAACGGTTGGCCAGGGACCTCATCAGTAGGTGGTTCTATTAGGTGTAAGAATGACACAGATGACTTCATTACACATTACTCTCGACAACCCTTCCAACAAATTGGTTACAAAGTTCAAAAAGCTACTTAAATTAAGACCTACTATATGTAGATTATTCTGACATCCAAAAAAGACATTGGCTGTTGCTAACTATTTACCAACCAAAATGACCTGTGATTTCAATACAAACAAATTGTCAATGGCCTCATATTCTGACTCTTGTAGAATCTTTCTAAAAAACTACAAATAGAATGCAAAGCACAACTTCACCTGAACCAGAAATTTCATAATAATAATAATAAATACATTTGTAAAGCGCCTAATGCAAAAGCCTCCAAGCGCATAAAGAGAAAAATAAAATATACAAAGAGTGAAAGATACATTACAAGTAAGCAGATTACAAATAAGCAGATTCAAACAAATGAGTTTTTAACAGAGACTTTAAAACAGTGTAAAGAACTAGCCTGGCGAATATGCACAGGAAGACTATTCCAAAGAAATGGAGCAACGTAAGAAAATGATCTTTGACCATAAAAAATGGAAGAAGCTCTTGTAGTTGTGGTAAGCAATGACTGTTGAGATGAACGTAAAGTCCGAGTAGAGGGAATAATGGTGAACAAGTTCAGATAAATAAGCAGGAGGTTGACATGTTTGAGCTTTGAAAGTTAACAAAAGAATTTTATAAATTGTAGATAGATCCTTGTCATTTGGTTGGAGGATTGTTGGCCCCACGGCATTCATAATTTAAACCATTACATGGCCTACGTCATTACGCATTTTGGTACCATACAGCGTGCATTTTTGTCCCATCCTCTTCTGCTATAGCATTAGAAAACACTCTTGTAGTGAAAGCCGGAACACAATTTTGTACATTTTTTAAATAGTTTTTCCTCCAAACAAAACCAAAGATCTACTTTGATGTTATATAAATGAAACATTTCATCTTTCAACTTAAGAGAACATTATCACCATTCTTGTACACAATCTTGTACATAATCTTAAACATTTTGTCAATATTTTTTCCTCCAAATGACACAGATTTAATTTGATGTTAGAAACAATTAGCGTGCAATAGAGAATCCTTTCATTTGGTTCTCACGCAGTCAAACTTGCAGCGAATTGGGTCTACAGCAGACATGTTTGGTTTGTGACTTTTTCAGTTTCATTTTAAGCAGTTAATCAAGCTGAACTTATACAGCACATTCTTTATGGCTCGGCTCCTACCGTTTGAACAGAGAGGCAGCTGTATTGCTGAGGGGAATACATTGTACGTACCAATGATGTCAGCTGAAGCGGTGGCACCGATGACGATTCTAGTGGTATCTGGCAGACCCGATGGTTTGACAGTTTGGACTGGTTCATGCTCCACTGTAAGAGAGTTTGGATGAAAACATTAAGTTGGAATCACCAAACGGGTAAATATAATCAAATCTGTTTGAGCGAATGTGAGTCTTGTGCTTGTGTTGCTACAAATTAAAGAGTACTTAGAGTTTGGGGTGAAAAAGTACAAGTTCAAATGATTTCACAAAAATTGTTTGCATTTTTCAATTATATTGCTTCAACTAAAATGTGGTAATATTTTTAAACTGACTGAATACTTAGGAATTCTGAAGCTATAAATCAGCAATCCAATATTTTAGAATACAATTTAACAACCAATAACTTTTTGGGTCAATCTTTGGTGGTCCCCCCCCCCCCCCCCCTCCAACCAACCCAAACCAGATTTTAGAGTTGCAACTTCATGTTGTTAGAACTCTTGCTACATTTTATTATCTAAATATTTATGATGCTTTAAAACAGAATACAGCTTGGTGGTATTTAGAAATATAAAAAAGAAGAAGAAATAAAACTCAGCAGGCACAAGGGGGCGACAGACACCCACAGAGACACAGAGCAAGACCAACCTGGGGTGGGTGACGGAGACAAGGCTGGGATTTGCGTCAGGGGAGGTTGTACATAGTTATCTACAGGATCTGCAAACAGTGAGATGAAAACAAATGCACAGGCAAACCAAACTATCATCACAAAGGGGATACGTACATTCTACATTACAACATAAACAGCTACAATCCATCTCGTAAAGAAGATTAGTAATTGCTACACCAACTTATTTGGAGTGGCTGAAATTTTCTTCTCCATTTTCTACTGTTTTCTACATATAGGCTACAGCGTAGCTTGTCAATTACCAGCCAGGATTGATTCTGGCCTGTCTTATCAGCCATGACAAAACAACAGTTTACACCAATCATTTTTTAATTCATCAGGCATGTAATTTTTATCTTTGAGAGGGCAAGGCAATTTCCAGTTCGCAAAGGGAACTTCCATTGGAAAATCTTAAAGTTTAAGGGAAATTTTGACCGGCACCAAGACCAAGACCAGGGCAAAAGAATCCTTGACTTGATTCATGGCTAATAATTTGTAATAATGCTACATGCAACTCAAGAAGACTCAGGGGGAATTCCAACTTACAATGTTTTTACACATTGGAAAGTCCAGAGAATGCTTTACAATTACATAGACTGTTGATGACGTGCTAACTTTAAAAAATATATTCTGAAGCGCCAAAGCTAGAATCGCCTGCAGGACTGAAACTATTGTAAGTTTATGTATAGTACATGCAAACATACAAATTGGCGCAAATTATACAATGTTAATGGGCAGCAAAAAGAGGATGCGCCTACTTCAACAAACATGTTAGTTTCTAAATGTGCAGGTAGAAATTCATCTGTGGGAAGTCCAGATAAACTTGTGTATGTTGCATTGTATGCACAAGTATTGTTATTTCAAAAACAGGAAACCAGTCTTTTGAACTCAACAATTGTCTTCAAAAGTGAAAGGTGTTACCTTACTGTGTTTTTTCCTGAACACTTTTGATGAACTGTATTAAAATCTAAGCTTTTATCCACTAGTTTGCTCATTTGTTCATACACTGTACATACATGTAGCTCTAGAGTGGATCAAGGGTAAAACTTGATGGATTGACTTTTTGGGGGGACAAGTGTAAGAAAAGAAAACCTGCAAATATTTTAAAATAAAGAGAGTACAGAGAGGCCGAACAGTCCAGCACATCGAACTGCACGGGCAAATCACTGAATCCTGCTTGTGACACTTTAAGTCCTTGAGCAAGACACTAATCACTCAAGAGTAAATGGGTACAGATGAGGGTAGAGACTGTTGATGTGAATGAGTTTAGCTGCATGTGTGCCCATTTGCCTGCCAGTGCCACATACATTGTACCATGTACTCCTCAGGAGTTGATGTAGTTTCAGGAATGCTTAGGGCCTGATGAACAGGGGGGTATCAGTTATTAGTGCCTTGAGTGCCCGGAGTGGTAGATTCGTGCGCTTTATTATTATATGATTATTATGAATAAGGAGCCAAAAGGGTTCTCCGTACTTATTACTACAATGGTCATGCAACACATGCAATTCTTCCATTCAGTATTATTAGGTCCTAAAGGAAAGGTTTAACATTGGTTATGACAAGCTCAATTTGCAATTTCAGGCTTTGCGTGCATGCACCAGCCAACCCACAAAAGTGTTTTATCTGATGCAATTAAATTTTTAATAAACAAATAAATGACCCACTGTATTTGATTTCGGAAAGGTCTTCTTTTTTTAAACTTAATGGATGCATGAGTTTGCCTGCGGCAAGGTAACTTCTTGTGAAATAAAAAGGCAATGAAAGACATTCGGAGGCACCAGATGGCAGCAGATTTACCAGGTGAAACAATTGTTCTAAAAATGAGCGCATGCTCTGGAATTACGAGACAATATAAAATTACCCGGTCTGTCTGCTGCCACCTAGCATCCAAAAGTCTCCAATTGCATTATGAGATTAAAATGTATACAGACAAATTAGTAAAGGGCACAAGAGGCTAAGACCAGGGCAGTGCAGAATTTACATGAATCATGCGACTTCGGCAACAGCTACATGTATGGCTGCAGCGGCAATGTTGGAGAAGAGGCCTTTCCAGTAATCTAGCCAAAGCCATTAGTTTGGTCAAGGCCTATTTCGCTGTCAGTGGCTACATATGCACAATGAAGGAGCCTTACAACATTTCCAATGTTAAACCAACCCTTTAAACAAACTAAGTAAAGAAATCATGCTTAGCACAACCTTCACAACAAAATACCATCATTGCACAAATTAATACAGGTTAAGAAATAATCAAAATCAATAATCTTTTTCCAACAAAAAGTAACAAAAACTTGTGTGTTTGGATGGGCATGATATCAAATGATGGAATTCACTTGCTTTTTGCAACTTCCTCATATCTTGATACGTCTTCTACGGGGAAATGAGGGAAAGATGTATCAAAATTAAGTTGTCATTGTCTTTGAATGTTTGTTTCTTCATCACTTTTTATCTCTTTTCTACATTTAGTTCCCTGATTGTACTTTAAACGTCTTTCAGTATACAAACCCGCAGAGCCCAACTTCATAAAGAAAATGCTCCTAGTTTTCTGCTGAGAAAGTCAGCAGGAAACCAGTCAAAAACAAGAGTACATTACTTTGTATTTCGGCTGGAAATTTTGTTCTTCTGCTAAGCAAGTTTTTTCTGTGCTGAACAGCTTTCTGAAATTGGGCCCAGGGGAGTATTTGATAGGGCTGCTAAAAAACGCAAGATAGCTAAGCTAACGCAAAAGTAAAATTTAATGTTAAGAGACATTTTTTTTTCCCAAAGATGTCATCACATTTTTTCTGGTCAATCATGGCATTAGAAATTGCAATTGAAATCCTGAAGATTCGCCGATATATCTGGCACATTTCCCATCTACAATTCAAGGCCTGTGCCCAATTTTATAGAGCTGTTTAGCAGAAATTATTGCTTAAAGACTTTCTGCTAAGCATAAATAAGCACGCTAACCGGTCACAGATAGTACATGTGACATGCTATTTTGGCTGGTAACCTTGTAAGCAAAATATTGTTGAGCTTAGGCTACTTTTTGTAATTAGTGAGCTCTCTGGTCCGCAAAGCTCAGTTTCAGAAAATATTGCTTAAAAGTTTTCTGCAAAGAAAGATTATGCAGGATACCATTCACAACAGTTACATAATGTGTCCTGGCAATTTGTCTGGTAGCCTTACTCTGGTTAGCATAATTTTACTTGCTTACCATTTTGTGGGTGTTTTTAAGCAGCTCAGTGAAATTGGCACCTGGCCCTTTTGGTCAGAGTACACCATGGAAGAATCCTAAACCTACTGTGAAAACTACACGCTAATTTCCATGTTTATTAAATTAAATTGAATTTTCCTTTTGATCTTCGTTTGATTCCTTACCTGATGCAAAAGAAACCTCGCTGATGAGTATCCACTTATTCCGATGTCTCAATCGACATTTGATAAACCTCGCCAGCCTGTTCTGGAGATTAACAGTCACCCAGCGGGCATCGTCATGAGTGAGGTCTTGCCGAACGTTCCAGTTTATCGTCCTAGTCGAGTACAGCCCTTCCTCCATCCCAAAGAAAACTTCAACCGACTTATACGCCTCCACATCCTTGGTAAAGAAGTTGTTGGTGTGGAACTGGAGGCTGGTGAAGTTTCTCACACTGTCAAATTTGAACTCTATCACTGGGTCCAGGTGGGTGGTGTTGCGCCAGCCTACCCATTCATGGGCCTGTTCCAGGTTGGATGGGCTGAGGCGGTAGTTGGAGTGACCTATAATGCCATCAGTGAGCTGGCCAAGGCCCTTGATGAGTCGAGCGCCATCAAAGAATCCATCGTAAAAATCATCTTCAAAGGCATAGTCTCCTCGAATGTCTGGTTCCACCATGTTGTAGTTAACAAGATGGTCTGTTGAATCATAAGAAAAAACAGACAAATTTGACCAGTTCCTTTGAAGTGAACTTTTTTTTTCTTCACTTTTGGACTTTAATAATTCTGCTTAACTTGATCACCAATATCGTTACAACTGGTCGTTTGTATTTGAGCCAAGCACATACCCAGATTCCTACATCACTATTTTTCAGAGGCAAAACACATTAATAATCTTTGAGAAGGCAAGGCAATTTAAATTTTCCAAAGGACACTACCGCGGCAAATCCTAAAGTCTATAGGAAACTTTGAAGGAGCACCAAAGCCAAGACATGGGCAACAGAGGACATGGCCTACATGTCATTCTAGGCTGTAGTATGCAGCAGTGGCTCCAACAACTTATGTGCATAATGTTTAATATTGAAAATGTAAACAACGTTCTTGCACCCCCCCCCCCTCCCAACTTGACCCCTTTCTGACCCCCTCCAAAAAGAAAGTGATGGGGGAATTATTTTGCATAATGTTTACATCCTTACCTTCCCAAAGACAGCCATAAAGCTCTATTCTCATGCAAACTGGCGTGGAGTTCTCTACCCAAGGCACTAGCCTTAGTCGCAGGGCGATGATTGGTGGGTGGATATGAACTGTGTGGATAGAGTGCGTGTCTCTAGTCCCATCAAAAATCTATACAGTAATCAAGAAAATAAAGATCCATGACTGACAGCACTACTAAGGCAGAGGATTAAAGTATCTTTATTTTACAATGAAGGATTTAAGAAAGCCATGTCACAAGAAGCAATTTACAGGCAGCCAGCTCCAGGCAATCTCCAATTAAGAAAAAAACATTCACATTTCTGTTTACTCATTATTTTCCTGGGGATAGTGAGGTACAGCTAGAAGAATGTCTCTTGTGCTGCTGAAGTGTTCCTATTGCATACAGTGCAAGTGTTGCCTCCAAGTTGCTTGAAATTAATTGCCCTGTGTGACATGGCCTTTTAAGACATTTTGCTCAAGAATATGGACGGTCATTGTTTCAAATCCTGACCGAGGTGCTACAGGATTGATAAGGCCAAGTGAAGGATAAAATAGAAAAGAAGGGAAGTGAAAAATTCAATTTTGTGATGTACTCATTTTCAAATAGATACAGTCTTCCTTTTAGTGGGGGAAAAATTACAAGTCTCTAACCTAATGTTAAAATGGTGTAAGTTGCCATTGCATTTGATGCCCATCAAGTGCAAAATTAGTCAAATCCAAAACATGTGATGACATCATTCTGAGAAAAATGGGTCTGTACATTTTGGTTCGGGGGGGGTTAGAGACTTATTAGGACTCTTATCTAGTGGAAAATGAGTACATCACAAAATTGAATTGATCACTTCCCTTCCTCTTTAAACAGGGAGTAAGTAGAGAATTAACTGTCTCCATGTTGAGAATTTGAGACAACCCTTGAATCCTCCCTAAACACTCACCTGTTGCTGTTCCATATTCCGATACCTCATCCAGCGGTCATCTCTCGAGTACTCCAGGCGGAAGTTCCTGGTGAATTCCCGACCTTCACCGTCATACCATCTGCCCTGGATGGACACTGCTGTGACCACGCTGATGTTGTGGAAGTTGATCTGTAGATACTCATAGTGTCCATCGGCTTCTGGCATGGCACTCACTGGACACCATGCCCCAGCACCCTCATCTAAGTTTAACCTATTAAAGCAAATTAAATCTTCAGATGTTCAAAATCTTTGGTTTATATTTTCCTGTATTGTCATAAATGTATATCGCTGAATGGTAGTAATCACTACCAGTTAAGTGGTCAAATGAAGTTACATTCACACATAAATTCTCATCTGAAAAGGAAGAAATATGAGCATATTATAAACAAGTAGGTTGCACAGTTTTTAGTAGCTCTCAGGGCAAGTTGTGTAAACTTGCCCATAGCAGTTTTTACAAGAAAATTTATTGTACGCAGGGCTAAGTGTTAAGGGTGAGCCCTAAAAATAGTGAGTGCTTTGAGATGTCCGTACATAAAGCATTCTGTAGGAACAGAGTATTATACAATAATCACGCAAGCGCGAGTGGAATATGGAAAAATATAGCGCTTCTGCATCCCGTATCCACAAGGCTGAAGGCACATGCGATAATGAATCATCTTGGCCCAGTGGGGATAATTTTGAAAGTCAAGTTCTGAATAAAAAATCAGCAGTTATCCTAAATATTCACCTTGCATTTTGAGGTCCGAAAGTGAGGTCATCATTCCCATATACAGAGCTTGCCTGGAGTTGATCATCTGTTATCTCTTTACTGTTCATTCCTAGCGGTGTACGACAGGTTGCTGCAATGGGGAGAAAAGTTACTCAAGATTGAAACTTTTTTTTATTGACACCTAATTCAACTCGACAGTAAAAACAATGTGAATCAATGATTGTCACTTTTTGAGAACTTAACCACTTCAGGTCAGATGACGGGTTCATCTGCCTAATTCTTCTGGACAGGCTTATGGCAGACTGTTCATTATGCCCGGAACAACTTCAAAACACCCTAATTTTTCTTTTTGGCAGTCGGACGGCTAATATGAATATCCACCCAGATCCTCTATTGTGTAGCATTCACAGGTATGCTTCTACCGTACTCTGCTTTGTTTCACCCATACAAAGAGGGACAGAAGGTGCTGGCATTCATGCTCATAGTATCCCTTTTTCAAACGGTTTTTGTGTAATCCCCAATTATAGACCTTTGTCATGTTGTTGTACAAATGTGGCATACAAAAATGGACAGGCTGCTACCATTGTTTTTCATTGTATTCGGCTCAATGTGAGGAAAGTCCAAGCTTTCCCAGATACCGTGCATACCGTGGCAGATTATCGGCCATGCCTCAAGACTGAGGTTCTTCGATTCATGGTGAGTGCCTACTAAAATTTCTCACAAGACAACATCAAATACCGGTTCTTATTATGAGAACCAAGTCAGCGTGTCCAAAATATTTCCAAAGGAAAACAATTACGCCAGAAGCTCAAGAACTTCCAGAAAAATAGAACTGCGGTTGGGCACAGATTTTTTTCTCAAATGCCAACCCATTTCTCATAGTCTACTCCAAATTAACAAATTAAACTATTGAAAAGAAGTTGATCCATAAAAACTTACGTAAATCCAGCCGTGCTATCACCACCAGTAAACTCTGCAGAATCACACACATCAGCAAGATCCATGCTCTCGCATTCATCTTCAATGTCAAAGTCATTGTTTCTTTCTCACTATTAAACTTGATACAAAAAAATCCTCTCTAGATATATTACACCTGTAGAAATATGTACAGCTTTTTGAGGTGTCTTAACTCAGATCCAGGATTGGTTCCTTCATGAAGCTGTTCTCTGTAAGCCGACATGGGAACCTGGTTAGCCTGGCAGAGCTGTGTTAGCCATTCTGACGATTGCTACGATGCACGAGTGTTTCTGGAAACCGGCTCAGCTGAGTTGGTAAGACTTCTATGGAATGGTCTACAAAGTTATCGCGTGTAGGAACTGCAGTTCATTATCAAATGTGATAATTCATCAGATGGCAATCCAAGTCAATCACAGACACTTTGTGACGTAGTCAGCTTTCTTAAATGCTTGCAGACATAAGAAACAGCAGAAGATTTCATTTCCCCTCGACTCTCAGTATCCCTGTACTTTCTCTAGTCACAAGATCTGTTAAAATGAAAGTGAGAAGAGGCCTTTAAATAACAGCATTGTTGCCAAACAAAATATTGGCTATAAGCACAAAACTAATACAAAATCTATACAAAAACAGACACCAGAGAGTGAGAGCCAAAATCTTTCACATCTGCCCTCAAATTAAATACAGAGGAGTGAACCTTTCAGAATGAAGTTCAATCCCCAAATGTCTAATAACACAAATCTATGTAAGCAGTACAACTTTTTCTGTTTTTGTCAATTTCAGTTTATTGTGTAACAAACAGCACAACCTAAGGAAACAAAGAACATATTGTGCAAAACAGAAACAAGTATTTTGCGCAATGAGATACAAACATAAACATAAACAGAGGAAATACATGTAAGAGCATGGCTGACAACAGAGGAACCTGAGCTTCACTGTCAGATTTTCCCACGGTCCAACATCCTGATGAGAATGTTCTTGTTTTGGCAAAGTGAAAGAAATATTGCCTGTCATTCCAGAACAACAGATTTTGGCACTGGCCTGTCCAACTTTTTCCTAATCCAATGATCCAAAAAAATATGTCTGTTAATCTGTTTCTGCAAAGTATGAAATCCTGTGCTCAGCAAATTATTGCGCTTACAAGCTTTACAAAAAATTAGGCCCAGGGGTCGATTTCACAAAGCACTAAGATTCATCTTATGATGAGTTATCAGTAGTACCATAGTGATTTGTATTGTGACATCACTCTTTGCTAAGCAACTGCGATGGATTTGCAGTTACGATCAATCTTAACTCTTTGTGAAATCGAGCCTTGGCCCGACTTGAAGACTTCATTTTCATCCAGGGTGAGAGTCATCAGTCATTGCTTACAAAAAAGTCTAAAAACTAAGATCCAAAATTCTGGAGGTATGTTGAAAGGATGACATTTTCCCCTTTTCTTTTAGTGATTATTCATGGAGCGATAGATTTCATGGAGTTTCTGGGAACTTATCCTCGGTATTGTAGCAGTAGATCATAGAGCATGATTTCTTTATATCCAAAGAAAATAACAGCAATTTCTTTCACAAAGCAGACACAAAAAAGTCTGAATTCAGATCTCAGTATGAACTTTCTAGTACCGGTTTCATGTAGAAAAAGTAGGTCTGGTGGTGAACCCTTACAACTCCTCATCATCCAAAAATGCAGGCTCCCAGGAAACCCAGTTTAATAACTCAACCAGTAACTTGTAAATAAATCTCTTCGTCCATATTGTTTGTACCAAAGGAATGTACAAATAATTAATCTCTGCCAGGACATTTGTTTGGGAAAAAACAGGGTAGGTTTATTTTGATTTCATGGAGCAGTCAGAAGGCATAGGTTCAGGTAATTTATACCAGAGAGCGCCAGCAGGTCTTGGTGTTTGATAATCTAAACACAGCCTTGGGCCCGGGTAGAAAGGTTAAGTTCACTTTCAACTGGTCTAAGCATTGTATGTTAACATGTAAAACATGATATGTGCACATTGTTCCTCTTTATGCAAGTATTCAGTAACTATTCCTCATGATACATGATGTACGTCATATCACTGGTATACTGTTCAAGCTGAGTTGAAGTTTAACTACTGACAGACGTCCCAATCAGGAATTCAACCTTCATGTACATTTACTTACTAATCATTACAAATTCAAATCAGTATACTTGAGATGATACATTATGCAATGTATGCAGATCTATTCTAATTCTGCTGATGGACCAGAAATTAATGTACATCTACTTTACATTTAAGTTAATCACAAAATATTTAAATTACACATTGCGCGTGTGCACTAATAATAGTACTGGTTGGCAAAATGAAGTAACATCTTGCCGTACTGGAGCGTTTGTGCATCTGCCTAGCGGAAAACCCTATGGCGTTTGCCAACCAATAGTGTCTGTGCGCATGTGTGAATGTAATTAAATAGCTTATTTCATGGGAAAGGCTAAATCTACTAATGTACATGTATACGTTAAAATCAGAGCAGAATAGTTTTTTACAACACAACCTAAATGCACTGACTGCAATAAGCTGCTCTGTCTCCACCAAAACTGCATACATGTATCAAATGTCTGTGACAAAAGACAGACACCATAACTAAAGCAAAACCTTCAGTCCACTACAAACAACATTTCAGATCATACAGATCCAATTTCAAGTATTGGTGTTCAGTCTCCAAGTCTGAGGCTGGCATCTGCATTGTGAAGATAAGGCTTCTGTTAGTCCCTAAAGTTCCTGCTTTAAAACCAAATTCCATTATGAAACGCTTAGGCCTAGTTGATACGCTGCTCCAGTTGTGATACCCAAAATGCCAAGTGTCAAATGTCCAAGAAAGAAAAAGCATTACTTAAAATCAAAACCATGTATAAATGAAACAAAACCTCCATAAGTGTTGCTACTTGTACTGGTCTGGAAAAAATGTGTGATGCATACTTTATGTAGGTGGTTTTAATAAGTTTGAAGTCTAATGATGGAGTACAATACACATATGTACAGTGTAGGTGTTTGTGGGATTCATTTCCCATCTTTCAGAGTGCTAAGAAAAGCATGGAGCAAAATTAGTAATAGAGAAAAACAGTATTTGCACTTTAAAACTGTAACAGTTTAAGCTCAATTGCTCATCAGAGTCAAGAGAACATAGTGACTGAAAGACCCCCACTGTATATTTTCACTGTTCTTAAATATCGGATTTCATAGACTCACAAGATCAAAACTTATTGTTTTACTCATTTCTAAATAACCATGATATTTCAGGTAAAACATGTAAAAATACACAGAGGTCATGGCCTCTGTTGACCTAGTCTTGGCCTTGATGCCCTTTCACAAGTTTCCCATAGACTTTCGGATTTTCCAATGGAGGTGCTCTTTACAAAATGCAAATGGCCTTGCCCTCTCTCAAAGATGATATTCCAGTCATTCAGCTTTAGAAGTATCTTGCAAACACAGCTGACCTGCCAGTGTTACTAGTGTGTAAATTAATGTATTATTGTATAGATGTATCCTTTCAATTCCATTAACAGCTCACTCAGCTGTTTTTCACTCAGTCTGCTTATTTCAAACGCTTCAAAAACAATTTCTGACATCAAGCCTAAACCCCAAAACTCATTTTGTTATGACACAGCGAATGTAATTGACATTCATACTCAGCATTTTGGGTGCCTACTGCAGCTGCACGTTCAACCGCTGCCAGAGACTGGTGGGATACCGGTTGACCCACAGTAGGAGGCCTCCTCTACAAATCAGACAGCTATAAGGCAATCAGTGAGGGGACAAGATGGCGGACCCCACGCTGGTCTGTGAACGTCAAGACATCTGCCTTGGCATTTGTATCAGCAATATTTGCCCTTGCCAGGATGTCATAACTCAAGGTTTTGTTTCGCATGATCAAACAAAAATTATTTGCGATTACAAACCTAATATCCAGAGGCCTATCATTATAAATTAAACAATTTTGTTGATTCACTTTCCAGTTTCCAGTACATGTGTAGCACTTCTTCTACTTGTAGGTAAACAGCCACACACCTAGGCCTACTTATATTCCCAAATATACTTGATTCCGAACGTTGAGTTCCAGAAGAGCAAAGAAGTGGTAGCCACATATACATGTGTAAGCACATATCGTTATCGGAACAGGTGCAAGCAACGCAAAGGAAGGATCAACATACAGTTTGACATGTTTAAATCTTTACTTCTGTATTCAGCAAATATATGTACATGTATGGATTCTTTAAAAAGTCAGAAGACTTAAAACAGAAAGTTTTTTTGTTTTTTTAAACATCTTGCCCACTAACTGGTTAAAAGCTACATGAAATCCCAAGCTGTATTCCAAATAACACAGTCATTCATTTAATCATACTATAATAACAAAACTGTCAATATTAAAATGCAATCTACAGAGTCATCAGTAATTTGCAGTAGCAGTACAGCGGTGTAAAAAAACCACTATATTAATTCCGGCTTGTCATTCGCAATTATTCCAACGACACATTAAGAAGTGAAAGCTTTCATCATCACCTAGCCAGGCGATTGCAGTTACCTACATGTATAGAGCAGCATGGGGATAGTGATATCTACGTGGGTAGTATCATGGAGGTAGGAATAGCTCCATGGTAATATACTGTACAATTGGTATGATCCATCAATCGATGAAGAGCTGTAAGGGATTCTGTTGATAATCATTCAGTCTCTATTCTTCAATCTAGGATGTAGGATTATATTAAAGCAGCAGAGACAGAATATGGGATAAAACATTTCTTTACTCTACAGTCAGTTTCCGGCATTAATTATTCAATCTCTTGAGCTTATTTTTACGTTCTCCGTGAAATGAGAGGGTACTTTCACAATGAGAGGGTACTTTCACGTTAACAATGAAAGGAAAACTTTTAGACCCAAAATACTACACAAATATTGGATACATTTGAGTGCCTTTTTCATTTGAGTGCATACAAGTGCATTGAGTATAATCGAACATGAGGAGGAATCTGGACTATTCCATTTAAAAAGGCAAGGCAGAGTGAAATGGTAAAGCGCGATTTCACCAATTGATTATATTCTGTGACAATGCAAAAACGAAATGTTATCAATATTTAGTTTTATTTGTACACGTAACTCACACATAGATCCCTGTCATTTGAATTTTGTTCACAATAAACACAAAATAGACGAGGAAACTTGCCACCCAAAACCTTCTGAGCAATGTGGGTAACTCCCTGTCTACACCAACCTTGTGCGCCGTGACTTGACATTGCTTCAATTGGACAAACCACGGAGGTAGAAAATACGAATGGGGAACGACTATTTTAAGAACGACACTGCGAAGCGGCGGGTAAACACAAGTAATGGTTGACATGTGACGCATGTTCAACCAATCAAATGACAAGGAACTGTTTGTGTGGTACATATACATGTACAACAATGACATGTACAAAGCTGTTATAAATGTACAGTGTACATTTCATGATCACGGAAATGAAAAAATAGAGAACCTGTTTCAAATATCCCATTTTCTATTGTAAGTACTGTTTGTTCTGACCTTGCCATTGTTATCAACAAACATTGGGAAACAATAGCCATTAAACATAGCAAAATGCCTTCAAGCATGAAAATTGTTTGCCCATATCAGATAATCTGCCCCTTGTGGTGCTGTATTAAATAAAACGTTATTTAATGTTTGGAGAAATGCTATAAACAGGGTTCGAAATTAGCGGTCGCCCGGTCGCCAAATGCGAGTGAAAACAGCGGCGGGCGAGTCAAAACCCTTCCTTTACTAGCCCGCCGGGCGAGTTAAATAATTGTTCTTGTTCACAATAAATGAGGGTACGGTTGTAAAATCCCAAAGAAAGTTTTTATTAAAGCTTTTAGTTTGATAAGTCTGGATATTTGCTTGATTTAATGTGGCCGCGATCGCGATCGCGAACGGAATTGCTATCGTTCATTTTGGTCTATTCCTAGTACCTCCATGGGTATACAAACGTTAAAACACCATGCACATACTGCCGAGTATCCACACAACACGTGCATCGGCCCCACACACATAACGTTCGGTCGCCCACCGGTACATGCATAGCGCATACACAACACACAGTACATGTACAACACAGTCGGTCCAAAGTCCAAGCTAACCAACATTCCACACGTTGTGATTGGTGATTAATGGCCGTTGATAATTACCATATTCATAAGAGCTTGGCTAGACTTCAACGCAGTACACGTTCACGAACGGAGTAAAGAATTGCCGCACAGTGTGCCGCACGCATGCAGATTGTGTACAATACACAGCCTTGGATGAAGTCTAATTAAACATCGACAACTTTTGCCGATAGAGGGCGATGCAGTGCAAAGTTCATTGAATTATTTCTCAATGTGCGTTGTCGAACGATCGTTGATTCGCGAAGATTTTATTGCAAATGAAGTTCAAAACAACCGATCTTCAAATCAAGAATCCATGAAAATGGTTGATGATGGAAAAGGTATGATTTAGGACAAAAATTAGGGGATAAAATCATCCCAAAATGCAATTTTGCGAACTTCACTTCCGTGCGTGTTTTTTTTTTTTTTTTGGACGTTTTGAAAATTGTGTGCGTCACGTCAATACATGCGGGCTAGTGAAAAAACCTGCGGGCGATCCAAAATATTGGTTGATTCGCCCGGCCGGCGAGTGGAAAAAAAAGTTAAGGGAAACCCCTGATAAACATGATGGATTTATAGAAAAATAAATTCCAGTAAATCCAAATACCAGGAGGCTGGCTGTGTACAAAGAGACTGGTATGCTTCCTTGCCAAACAATGCTGCCTCGTGAAACCATAGAGTAAACATTTATGCCCACAAATATGTTACTATACCCTGGAAAGGTGATGGAGTTTTTGTTACTGTGACAGTTCACTACACAACAACCACCATTTGTTTGAGACAGCCTTTTAACAAATTGAAGTGTATGTTAGTTGCTGTACTTGTATAATTTTTTTAAACGGAGAAAATAAATACTTCATATCAAGTTGGAATGAACACGGTTTTGGTATAACTGTTACTAATACAATTAAACTGAAGAAACAATGAATTTATACCAGAAATGTATTTGATTTCACCCCGGATATGCCATTTCCAAAGTAGCCACTCAGTCACGGCTGCAGCTAGACCTTCACAATAACATGCATTAAAGCATAGGCTGCACATAGCAACACCCTTAGCAACAGCCGCAGCCACCAAATTGCCATACTGCTATAAAAACTACTTTCCGAAAGACACAAAACCATTTAGTATTCACCACATGTTCACAACTGAGTTTTAACCAACATTTTCCAGAATCACAGGCCAGGAAATCATTCACAGTTTTTTAACGCTTCTGGAATTTATTTCATCAGGCAGCCTGGTACATCAGTCATAAATCATTCACAGTCCAGCAATCTCCTGTTGGGATTTATGGAGACAATATGAAACCAGTACAGCCATGTTTATTTACACTGTGAGGACATGATACCAAGCAGTCTAAATCTGGAAATCTATCTTTCGACCTCACTTCACATGTTTATGAGTTCAACTTCTAAAAGAGGTGAAAACATCACAGGTACAACAGACTTAAATTTGTGTGTATAGGCCTACTTCTTTTTTGAGACTTTTTTTGGGGGGGGGGGGGGGGGGGTGGATTAAAAAAAAAATATCTCACTGCTTTGTTCATTGAGTACATTATTAGCCACATGCAAAATGCGCAAAACACTCCAATCAATATTTTGGTAAAAACCATAAAGTATGTGACATCCCATGCCAAATTTAGGCATTTCTTGGAAATAGTAAAATGCCATTAAAAGTGAAGACAACTAAAACATCAACCTCAATACCAAAGTGATGTGATCTCAACATTCTACAATTGGAAAATACAGCCCACTTAGATTGTAGGTGTGTACACCTCTGGTGTTTCTGGTCAGCAGAGTGTGGGTTCGAGTCCTGGTCGTTACACTTGTGTCCTTTTAAAGCAAGACAACCATTATTACCATGCCCTTCGGATGGGACGTAAAGCTGTAGGTCCCATGTGTTGTGTAAATTTTAGTGCGCATAAAAGAATCCAGTTACATGTAGTTGTATATACTTATCACTAAGAAAAGAAGGGGTTTGCTCCGCTGTATCTGGCAGTGGGGAGCTGAGTGCACCGCAGAGCCTTGTAAACCCTTAAAAGTTCTACATAAATCTGTCTCATAATTTTAAAAACCTTCCAACCTGTCTTAGAAAGTGTTTCTCTTTGTACATGTACATGTAAAGCACCTTGAGCACCTTATTGGTGGATTTTATATGTGCTCTACATTGTAAGACTCCAATATTAGCTTCTGTCAGAAATTATTTATTATTATTATTCTCAAAACAAGAACCCAGTAATGATTTTGGCAGGAAGGGCTTGGTTTTGGCATGGAATGTCACATACAATTTCCAAAGCCAGACTTCTTAGCGTATACACTTAATACTATAAGTTAAACATGTCCAACAAATTGAATTAGGCTATACAATGAGCAATCTGTGTAGGATATACACAGACATTGAATACAATACATCTTGTGCAATGTAACGTCTATGTGATTCCACAAAGCACATCAGACTTGTAAAACCAACTCGCTGGCGAATTGATCATCCATTTAAAATACTCACATTGTAGCTGCCCTTTGACCACTAATAAACTATGGAATGCCAACCAGGCTTACAATGTTCATAGTTGGTTCGTACGTGGTCCTTTCTCTATGGTACAATGTACATGTAGGCATACGTGTACACTACAAGGACCTCCAGAAAGCTTGGAGGAGAGCCCTGGTTATGCAGTGTCAATCCTAAGGGAACAACATCATATGATTGCTTTACCACATTGCCACGCATCAAGTCCATTGCAAAGAGGATGCTTCCTTCTCAAGGCTCAGTAATAATACCAGTTCATTCCTCCACAGTACAACACAGACTGATGCTGCTGAAGTAACACTCACATGCAGAAAATTAATTAACAAATCACTGAAGAGCACCACAGTCCCCAAGAAACATGTGTGCAACTTCTTTATTTTAAAACAATCGTCGAACCAGATGGACCACTCCTCAAGGTTTGCATCTATCAACATACAAACAAAAAAACACATCTTGTACTGAGAAGTCGCAGTCCTTTTTTAATATCATAATGAAGAGATCTGATAAGAGATCTGATAATAAAATTAAGAGATCCTCAAAAGTGACTAGCACTGTAACCTGTAGGCCTGAAGATACATACTGTACATGTACATTAATTCATTTTAAATCAATGTGAGGACTTATCCTTTGTCCCTTTAAGTTTAACTGAACACTCTCCCATAGCCTAAGCACACAGAAAAATGGGAGGGCACAAATTAAAAATACACAGGCTTCCAATGTGAGGACAGCATCGTTTATTTTGTGTTTCTTTGTTCTGCTGTCCCCACACTGCTGATAATAACATGACCTGTGCATAGAAAATAATTAAGAAAAGTCAGTTTTTCATGTAAACAAAGGAGGAAAACCCATGCAATCAGGTACATGTATGATAGGGACTGAAAACACAATCCACATGCAGGGCTCCGCTCCGGGATTCAAACCAGGGTCCTCAGCAGAGATGAAAGGCAGGGAAGAATCCACTAACCTTTGTGAAATTACATTAGCCGAGAGTACATTGATTCTATCAAGGGGAGTCATTTCCTTGCAAGCATTTCCTGCTTTACTGTCTGTGAAGTAGTATATAACAAGAATGCATTCTTTACTTTGCTCTATTATGGTACATGAAACATGAATGTACATGTATGCTGTGTACCCTATCCAAAACTTGATGTAATATCCCATCGCTGTCTCTTTTCCATGTACGCAAACAAACATCCTGTCTGTAATCTAGTATTGTACAATGTATTGGGATTGTTGCGGTAATGTACGTACTGTATTTCTCCAGTGACATAAATTGAGTCATCATCTCATTCAGCAATTAATTTGATCGACCTCAGTGGGCTACCTGTCCATCAATTACTACTTCCCCATAGTACAACAACAAACAACCTGAAGAAATCCAATAAGCAATCTGCCCAGATGCATGAAATCTAATCCGACAGCGATGTTTAGGCCTCATCAAACTTCGCTGCTTGCAGGGAAAGGTTGGAACTGCCGCCATCATATTAATTTGTTCATGGGATGCTGTTTTGACTGGCAAATCACAGCAGGTGGATACACTCTATTATCGTGCAAGTGAGCCCTGTAATTTATTGCACAGCGAAATTCAATCGTTCTTTTCTTGATGAAGCTCCAGTGAAGCAATACATAATGTTTGTCAATGGTGTGATTTGAACAATGGGATAACATTAACAATACTGAAACAGGGTAGTGGGTGGGCCACTGGCCGAGATCACTCTTAACAAGAAGTTGAAGCCCCAAGACCCTCCTCCTTGTCTGACAGGAGGATGAAGCCTCCCCCTGAACCTCCAGGGTGTTAAATTTCATCAGAAATCCCACATTTACATTGCTACAGAAAACAAAACATTGGGGGTTTGGGCAGAACAACACACATGACTAATGGCCCAGGCCAGATACTTTGTTCATGCATGCATGCCATGGTTCATGTTTGGGTAAGGAAGTTTTTCCAAGGGCAACTCTATTTATAGGGAAATGTAAATTGGTACTGGGACATTTCAAGGGGCAACAAGACTAACAAAATAACAAGAGGTTGGGCAAGGATGCAATTTGCCTTCAATGCCTCATTAGTGCCTCCATTGCCTTGGAGCAAAACACACAAGAAAATCGTGAAGCATAAAGATGTCCTCCTGTGCAATCATGGAAGGGATTGCTTTGAAACGCTATATAGTGAAATAACTTCATTCCAAACCACCAAAAACCTACAATAAAACTTGGCTCAATGTAGAGTCAAACTCTGACACTACACTCTGACTACTCCTAGAACTATGAGGTTCATTCCGCTATCGTCTCCATTACCCTCATAGAGTGACATGTACAAAATCCTATTCGAAACTTTTTTCCCTTCACGTTTCTGCACCTACAGTTAATTTCCCAAACCGGATCTCGCCAAAATTAGGCTCTATGTGTTCCTTATACTCTCATCGAGGTCGGGTTGGGTCCAGAAAATCCACTCCGCAAAACAAAAGTTGCAAAAAGTGATAAATTCTCACCGTTTTCAGAATCCTCGCCTTCCGTTAACAAAATGGCCGCTGTTGAAATTTTTGAGCTGGTAATGCTGCGTGCTACGCTGGTAACAAATCCAATGGTTCACGTATACAATCTTAGGCGCAATGCTGGTCCACAACAACCAATGTTCTGTATACGTGAATCGTTGATAATCGTTACCAGCGTAGAATAGGATTTTGTACATGTCACTCTATGAGGGTAATGGAGACGATAGCGGAATGAACCTCATAGTTCTAGGAGTACACTCTGACATGAATCGCTTTCATCTTTAACCCAGCACAAGTAGAAAAGAAAAAAACAATTAGCGGCAAAACTTCTTTTAAAAAAATGTTTGTAAAAGGTTTCACTTGCAAAGAGAGAAAATATACTGATAATCTGCTTGACAGGCCTGACTAAAGTTGAAATTGATAGGAAGCTGCAACAAACATTCCTGCTACTCTGGTACTGTATATACAGTACATCGACTACAGATGAAACATGTTTGAAATGATCCTACCCATTCAAATGTTATTAACTCAGAATGTAATGTTTTACTAGTATTAATAAGTAGACTACAAAAAACAGGTGTTGTCGAGCCTATACAGCTGCTTACCATCCTCCATGCCAGAATTATTTACAATTGAATACTGACTATTATTATGTAAATCTACTTACAGCTTTACAAATGAGCTTACTTCTCACCATTGGGACACCACTACTGATCATCAATCCATCGGATCAATATTTAGTAATAAGGACATTACTGATCCTTTGTACATGCAATCATAGACAACACTCACCACCACTTCATATACAGGGTACCTGCGTGTTGTATTCCGAGGTATTCATTCATGTACATATCATGTGCATGGAGAAAGAAAACAGCTACTACTTTCTTGCAGACAGCCTTTCTCTATGGTGAGATGCACTACATACAAACCTACAACAGAGCCTCTAGCTTTACAAAATTCATAGAGTGTAACTAAACATCCAAAGCGTAATTACATCTTATCCTGCACATACAATTATATCCACGCTTACATCCAATTTCCCTTGGAAATCCTCAGAGGTAATCCGTTCTGAAGCGGAGTCTGCCAGTGAATGTTGCATACATCTGTTCCACAGTACCAACACGTTCAATCATTCAACACAGAGTGTTCCACAGTAGAGTGAATACCATTTGCCCAAATTCTGTAAACACCCAGTGTGTGATGTGTGTGGTGTGCATCAGCCCCCATAGGGTATTGACCCTTGACAGTCATCCACTTAAAATACTTGGAGCATATAATGCCAGCAAAATGGTATTGTGTTGGCCAGGTGGATAAAATCATATGTTTGTGTGAATGGCTGGGGGATAATCTGTCTGCCCCAACCAAGGTGTTTTGCTTGGGCCATACACATTGCAATGTGTCTTTGTTAAGCTACCCCAAAAAATATGTACACGTACATGTAAGTGAACACTTTAATTAAAACCTTCCCTACACAATCTCAATCAAAAACATAATCATTGATAAGTATTTAGTGAAATTGCTTATAAAAGTACAGCTTCTTTGGACTAATGTTCTAAACTGACAATGACAATATCAGCCAACCGAATTCTCAGAATATTGCAAATGGGCTAGACATCAATTAATGAAACATTGTAACCAGATAGCACAGACATCTTCCTGATTTATGGCCAGACCAGAAATACTTGGCTTTTCTTTGAAATACCACATAAATGTCTGGCATGGTGAATGACCCCTGAAGGATGTATTCCGACACCATATTCAACTCATTTACACGCTCTACGACTGGGGTATTTATTTGTAGGAGTGGTCATGTTTGAACTCATTGACAAATGTCTTGTTTTGCTAGACATGTGAGATTTTTATACTCGGCATTTAATTGGTTTGGATCTTCACAACTGTTCTTTGTTGAGGATAGATAGTTCCAAAAATAAACAATCTGGTGATGTCTTTCATACACAGGTAAAACAAACTTTAACGCTAAACTGTACCATATTTCTTGACTTGAAAAACAAATTCACTTTGAGGTTTTTATTTTTATTAGAAAATAAATTGAGTTTCTTTATTGGTGAAGAACATTACATGTAAAACATCCTGTGTTTGGGATATTAATGTTTAGGGCCTAAAGTTATAACAAAGGACAATGTGGTCTAACAATTTTTCACAATAGACCTTATGCATATGACGTCATTTGAGTAGGGCGCCCTCGCTTAGAGGTCAAAAGGAAGATGTTCATTGGCCAATCATGTGCGCCGCGCGTACACATCAGCGCGTTTCCATTGTTTCATCATCAGTTTACCTCTAAGATGGCGGCTTGGTGACGTCAATGCATAAGGTCTATTAAGTATAGGAGCATTTTTGTTTGAGAAAAACATAATAGCCAAAGAAGTTTGGTCTACGTATAATATGAGAAATCGTACAAAATGCAAGACAACATCACTTCAAAACAATTTTTATTTTGGCAACAAATGTTAAACCATGTGCGATGCAACAAAAACATAAGTTCAACCATGGAGGTAGAAATTCTACCTCCATGGTTGAACTGACATTATAAACATGAAGACATGAATTGGACACTTCATATGCCCTGCACAATTCATTAATACCTCAAAATGTTTGATCTTTCATTACAAACTCAATAAACAAATTTACCTGGCCGATACTCGCGAACGGAAATTACCTCGGAGCCAAGTAAAGTACTCTACGATCTCATGCATTGCAAATGAGCTAGCTACTGTCTATGCAAGGCCATGTTTTATGCAGGCTCAGAATGAGCCACGAGAAAAGAAAACGTCGGTGAAATTCTCTTATGAGAAGACTGATAATTTAAATTCAACAACCTGTACCATTTCAAATTGATCAAACAACAGACAGAATACTAAATGTAAAAAGTATTAATATGGGATGGATAATGTAAGTTTTCATTTTGCTTTGTCGTAACATTATATCTTAAGTTATATGTTACAAGACACGCTATTCAACCACAACCAATTTAAAGCAGCTCTGCCATGCACTGTAAACTATAGTGTACGTGTAAGCTTTGTGTTTACATTTTCAATGTAACGAACACCCTTCCTCCAAAAACTAATTTCCTTTAAACCTAAAGTGATAAATGGTGAAGAATATCAACATTTCTTTCCTGTAAACAAATTTCAACAAGTCAAATGCTTCTTTTGTGAGTATTCACAGGAGTGGCATTGCACAACAGAAATCTGATTGTTGATTTTTAAAAAAAGGAGCTGTTACCGATCTTAGTCACCAGTCCTTTGTGACATGGCGTGATCCTGCGAGGACAGCGTGTATAAAATAGTTAACTTCTCCTTTACAGGTGTTAATGCAGCGTACATGTACATGAACAGTAGGCTACATCTCTCCTACTATATAGAGACTCAGGTGTGCTGGAAATGATGACTCACAATAGAATAGAATAATTTAAAATGTATGCTTACGTAGACATCCAGGAATTTATTTATAAGATATTTTTATTTTTACAGGCATGAGTGCAGTTGTTAATGTTATGAATAAATCATCTCATTGTGATGTGTTCATATAAAGTAACGTACACATGTAAACACTAAACGGTGGGAGGAAGTGGTGAACGTACATGTAAGCCACCCCTCCCCACCCCAAAATTCCCATTCCATTTTTCCCAGAGGGCCAAAATTGAAATTATTATACCAACCCATTTTCCCCATTGATGTAATTATGCATAGGTGGTACTAAATTTTGGGCTGGTGTCATTGGAAAGTCAAAGTCTCTTCAGCACTTCTTTACTCCCACCCCCAAAACAACAAAACTAAAACCAATATAAGCGATGGACATTTTTTGAAGAGTATACTTTGCAGGGTCCTGTAATAATGTATCACATAATGCCATACCTTCGCAAAATTAAAGTTGTAATAAATGAAGACCAAAACATCCAAAACCATTCAATACTGTAGGTAGGTTATACAAACTACAACTTAGTCACCAACAAACCCATGTACATAATAAATAACGTTCTATGTATAATCACCCCATTAAAAGGAAAACAAATCTGCTATTTGATAGGTATCATTGACCCATGGCACTTATTACAGAGCGTCAAACCATCCTACCTCCATGGTCAAACTTAGAACTTTCAAAACTTGTGTCAAGGAATGAGACCTGTCTCTCCTTTAGTTTTTGGAGAAGCCTGTACTGTGCATAGGAGAAACTGTTCCACTGTACATGTATAGGAGACACAACCATTGACACAAACACAGTATTAAATTATAATTTCATATTAGTTATTACTGTCCAGCTTGCATAATTCACAATCCCATAAATGAAGCAATCTATAAATCAATAAGCTAGGAGGTTGAACAGTCAGGGACAGACTTAAGCTTAAGGGAAACTCAGTCCACTTGATACAGGAAATCAATGGCACTGTAATAGGAAATCAATAATGAGCGCATCACTGCAATTCTTTATGCCCAGAGGAAGACGCCAGGAAACTAGCATGATTGGAAAGGATAATACACAAAATCCTTCTACCCATCCAATCATCGTTTCAGGTACTTGAAGTTAGAGCTGTGCTACTGTTCAGGAACCCCCAAAAACTTAAGGTAGACTGTGCCGTTGTAGATGATGCCCAAAGAGAGAAAAACAGTAAATTGATCCAAACCCGGCAGCATCTAGTTTTGGTTTCATTGCCACATCATTTTAGTCAACAAAGCCATGACAGGAAATAGCTTGAGTCATGACAGTTCAAAAGGGAGGGATTTGAACCATGGACTACAGAGGGCAAATAACTACATGTATTTCAACCTCACTCCACTTCTGAAAGCTTTACAAAAGAGCTAACACTAACAGCAAGGGGGAATAACAAAACAATCACAGCACCACCATACAAAATATTTAAAACTGTAGTTTTAAGGCAGTGAAACCAAACTAGCAATGAATTTCCAATCATTATTCAAAAACAAGAGTCTACTTGATTTACTGATAACGAGTTAGCTGCAACCCATGATGCGCTCTATTGCCAGAGCATTAGTGTATAACACAGACCCCACACTGTGGCATCAATAACTTGGTGAGCTGCTCACCTAAATATAGATGATCTTGGCCAAGACCCACACTGTGTTGACTGACAGCTTAGGAAATTGAAACAAAATTGAAGCATGATGAAATGATGTGAGGGAAGGGGTAAAATATGTTGATTGATTCTATATTTGCTTACTGACAAACAGAATGTGCACAATGCAAGTTTAGATTTACAGGGCTCAAAATACCCAGTGGACCACTGGCCAGCTCCCAGTAATTTTATCATCGGGCCAGTAAACCCACAACCATGCCGCAACCAATCAAACCCAAAAGTCTATTGTTTTGCCAAAAAGCTTTTCAATTCCAAATTTTCTCCTTAATGTTCAGCCAATATACCCAAAAAATTGAAATACTTTAGGTCTTGTAAACAAATATTTCTGGTCCAGCGACAATTCAGAGTTACAAGAGTCTTGTGGAGATTTTCTCAAAAATTCATTCTCAGGATTATACTCCCATTTTCATTTCTCAATATTTTGAATCTCCTGCCCTTCACTGTACCTCTTTAAACGCTTTCTTAACAAACTGTGAGTGAGCGCGTATTATTTGCTCTAAACAAAACCAAAGTGCTCAATGAGTGAACTGGTGGCCATGCTGTACTTCACGTTCTATATAACAGATAGAGCTTTAGTTGCCCATCTTTTTGCCTTGCGGCGCTTTACAATTTTTGCACTAGACAGACAGGCCTACGAAAGTACACATCAGAAGAGGGGTGCTCATGCAAGTTCATCAAAAACTTATAATCTGAGAGGTATTGACTCTTTAAATTACATGTAGCTGACTTCAAATTAAACTATTTTGTTTTATTATAGTAGTCTTTTGCCCTCAGTGGTTTTTTTCCCCCTGCTGTTAAGAAATTTCGTTGACAAAGGTGTTAGAAAATCCTTTAAAAAAAATTGTGCTGAGCTTCATATTTTATGCAGATATTATCTCCAGCTCAAAAGTCAAAGAACTCACTGTCTTATTTTCACAAGCTTTGAAGGTTCCTTGTTCCTTCACTTGAGTGTCTTGGGAATATGAAGAATTCCATCTTAATTTAACTCTGACGACATCTGGATATGACATCCTGCTCTCAACTAAAAAATTAAACGCAGCACCCGTTTCTTTTCACACCAAAATGGTGGTACTTTTCAACGGAGGTGGCAGAGTGTTAAAATCGCTGACGACAGGCCTGAGTGGGCCAGACCAATCGGGATATCATTGATGAGCTCGATAGTTCTACTCTGGTAATTAGACCACGGGTTATGCAGCTATGGCATACATAATCCCACCCAATCCAAAACATACTGCTCAACCTTTCCATTCAAATAATCGCTTGAGGCTTGTCCATGTACACACAAGTATGCAGTGCAATTTCAAAACATTTTGTTGCAGATGATAGGTATTAAAATAGAGAGATGAAAAGGACTTTTAATTTAAGGTATCGTGTGTACAACTTACAATGTATATTTACAGAATGATACTTTTGCTTCAATTATAAAACTTTTATGAACAGAGAAAGAAAGATATGTTTCACTGGAATTATTCAAGAGAAATGCATAAAAAGACATTGTTTTAAAATCCAAAACTCAAACTTTACTCCCCCAAATAAAACACCTAATAAAAACCACCTGCTCTATTTCCTCACACCTCGGAGTCATTAAAAAAAAACTCTTAATCAATTATTTACAAGTGCAGTTACCCAACATTCCTTCTGCAAACTAAGTCAATTATAACGAGATACAAAGTGACTGGAAAATTGCCACTTTTAGAAGGGACAAACAGTAACTCTGGATTTCAGCCTTGTAACAATTGCCCCTCCTTTGACGCTAGGAGTTATTTTCATTGAGCAGTTGATATCTTTACAACAGTTAAATACCAGCTTGTCAAAACACAGGATATGTAATAGTAAAGAGCTAAACAAGGAATCTCTTTAATTACTTATACTACAGTTTTTTTTAAATGGAACTAGTTATTGTCTTTACTCTGGGTAACTTATTTTCAGTGAGTTGACCAATTATTAATTCAAAATCTGTCAAATGCAAGTGTTGTAGGCAATTTGCATTTCACTACATGATATCATTGCAAACTGCTTAGTGCAATTTCCTTCCTCCATGATCTACCATTCAAAACTCAATGCCACATGGCCCAACTTCATTGAGCTGCTTAAGCAGCAAATAATACTTACAAAAATTCTGTTAGGCAAAAATTGACTGAAAAACAGTCAGAAATGGTGCATATTTTGGCTGATTTTCTGGTAAGCAAAATTATGTTTTGCTTAGCTAAATTTGGGGTTAAGCAGCACTTTTAACTTTGGCCCGGGTCATTGCTTTCATGCCCAGTCAAATTTTTAATTTTCCTCATAAAGGTGCCCTATGCTAAAAAAATCTGACTTGACCTTACACCTGCAAGTGAGCGCAAACTTGGAAAAACTTTTCAGCAAACAAAACTGTTTTCTTCACAGTAAGTCGTTTTTCTGACATTGGAACTTCGAATGGTGTGTTTCTTAAGTTCAAGAGCATTGAAATCATACAACTTTGGCCACGGCTATGGCCATTGGCCGCATCGACAACATTAAAGAATATTACCTTTTCAGCGTTCCATCCGCAGCCTCAGGTAAAGCAAGCTATTTGGACACTGCCTTAAAGTGCTTTTTATATTAATTAGTTGCGGGAGATACACAGTAACAAGTACTTGAAAGTTATCTTCTTTACAGGCAGCAATGGAACTTATTATGTGAGAGCATCAACATTCAAATATACCATTTTTTCCCCCATCGGACCTCAAAAGGTCAAAGACAATGCCCTTAGGTTTCTCCACTACTCCCAGCTAAAGTTACAGACTGGCTGCCACATGGTTTGTACCGAATTACAACATCACAATGAATTCTGTCTCTGTGGGGACGTCATGCTGAGAAACCCAGGTCATGGTTTGATGGTTTGCTGGAGAAGCAGAAATTCCAGAAATATTCAGTATAACTCCCCTTCAGCAGATTTAATAAAATCTTATCAGAAATTGAATTGAGAATTAGTTTCAGTTTGTGTAAAAGAAGATAAACTAAATTAAGTTTTCTTTAACAGTGTAACATAATGAAAAAGGGAATTATAGGGTAATAAATGATGATCTGGGACTAAAATCACATTAAAGATTTTGGATTTTGAAAATCATAAACAAATTGAAAGACTATAAAATCACATCTGATAAAAGTCACAACTTGTGTACTATTTATTTTTGGTTCATGCTCTGGTTTAAATGTGTTCTCTACATTGGCAAAACAAGTTACATTGAAAACCCAGTTTTGGATCAGGGTTTGCTTGTTATAATATCAGACACATGAAACACAACTTGGGCTCATCGTTTTCTCAGCATCAAAATAAGCCAATTCAGATTCCGCTGCCAGAATACACAATAATAATAATAATAATAATAATAATTTATATTGCGCAAATTCCATAAAAGAAATTATGTTCAAATGCGCATAACAAGGCAATGTAATTAAACTACAACTAAAGAATTGGTAAAAATAAAAAAGATACTAATTAATAATAAACACATACACAGTACGATAACATAAATCAATCGATTACCCTGTAAATCAATCATTTATACATATGCGCTGAGGAACAAGTGTGTTTTTAACTTACGCTTAAAATCTACAAGAGTCGGAGCTGAGCGGACATTTTGGGGCAATCGGTTCCATAAAGTGGGTGCAGATACAACAAATGCTCTGTCACCGAGTGTTTTTAACATCTTTCCACTAGGTAGACTTAGCAGATTAGAAGTTTGAGATCGTAAGGAATAACTGGAATTCACCCTTTTTGTTAATAAATCACAAAGATATTTGGGAGCCTGGTTATGAAATGCTTTAAATGTCAGTAACAACACTTTAAATTGAATACGAGCCGGAATAGGAAGCCAGTGTAGTTTCTGTAACATGGGGGTGACGTGAGCGCTTCTAGAAGCACCATATACAAGTCTTGCCGCTGTATTTTGCACACGTTGTAGTTTATCCAAGTATAATTTTGGTAAGCCAGAATAAAGACTGTTGCAGTAATCAAGTCGGGAAGTTATTAAAGCATGGACCAAAATGTTAAGGGTGTCTCTAGATAACAATTTACGGATATGTCTAATATTGTGAATATGAAAAAAGCTTACTGAACAAACACTGCTAATTTGTTTAGCCATACTAAACTTTGAATCAAACCAAAGACCAAGATTACAAGCCGTCAGTACCGGCGAGATGTTGACATCGCCCACTTTGACATTAGAAATATTCACTTTGGATAGTTGTTGCCTAGTCCCAATAACAATAAATTCAGTTTTCGAATCATTTATTATTAACCTGTTCTGTGACATCCATTGGCGAATGGCGTGTATACAACTCTCCATACTACTAACAGCTTGCTGCTGGTCAGTAATATTACCTGGTTTGAATGACATATACAATTGAGTATCGTCAGCATAACAATGGACACTAGGTAAATGTTTTTCAATAATGTCAAACAACTCAGAAGCATATATGGTGAACAGTAATGGTCCTAGACAGGACCCCTGTGGGACACCACAATCCACATCAAACCGGTCAGAGACTGCTCCCTGAAACAAAACCCGCTGACCCCTGCCTGTCAAATACGACTTAAACCAGTCCAATGCTATACCGGTTATCCCGATCCTGGAATAAAGACGGTCTAAAAGAATTGTATGGTCGACCGTGTCGAAAGCAGCACTAAGATCTAAAAGTACAAGTAATGTGATACATTGTGAATTCATTTTCATTAAAATGTCATTATGTACCTTCAATAATGCTGTCTCAGTACTATGATTCTTTCTATATGCCGATTGGAGCAATGGATACAATGAATGGGTGGTCATGTGACTATGGATCTGATTAAACACTACTCTTTCTGTCAGTTTGGAAATGTACTGTAGATTACTAATAGGACGGTAGTTTTGAAAATCCGCGGAACTTAAATTTTCTTTTTTCAATAATGGAATAACCATCGACTCTTTCCAAACTGAGGGAAATGTACCAGACGCCAAAGACAGATTAATGATGTTGGTAATTGTTGGCAATAAAACATCTAAACAGTCCACCACAAGATTAGTTGGCATAGGATCTAAGGAACAAGATTTCTTAGAACCCGAGTTTACAAAAATCTTAACATCATAATCTGTGACTGGTAAAAAACGATCAAACTGTGCACAAGTACTTGTCCTTATTTGATGAGAAACGCCTAAATTACCAATAGTCATTTCATTGAGTTTAGCATGTATATTTTCCACTTTCCGTACAAAAAATTTACCCATTTCATTGGCAAAAATACGATTGTCCACACCAAGAATCAAAGTCTGTCTTTTAGGTTTTAAGAGTGTGCTAATGGAACTAAAAAGTTTCCGTTGGTTACAACTATTTTCCCTAATAAAACTAGTATAAAAATGCTGTCTAGCCTTATTCATAAGAAAATTAGTACAATTTCTTTGTCTACGAAAATGTTCAAGATCATCCTCATTTTTAGTGAGTCGCCATTTTCTCTCAGCTTTACGACGTAGTTTTTTGGATGTTTTGATCTCTTCGCTAAGCCAAGGTACAGCCGGTCGTATATTAACGGTTTTATTTATTACCGGTGCATGAGCATCTAAATTAGCTCTCAGTGTCTCATTGTAACAGCACACCAGATCATTCAATTCACCAGGTGGATTTAGTAATAACCGATTACTGACCAAGTCATTCATAAGAACAGAACGATCAATGGCTTTAATTTTCCTGAATGCAAGCTGTTTCAAGGGCAAGTCTGGTTTACGGTGATGCAATTTACACAAAATTGAAAAATGATCTGAAAACAAATAATCAGTGACAGGTTTTTCATCAAGAATGTCATCACATAGACGTGTAATAACCAAATCTAAAATATGACCTCTTTCATGTGTCGGTGCATCAACATGTTGTTTTAAACCCATTGATGTTAAAATGTCCAAAAATTGCAAAGCCTCACTATTGTCATTATCAACATGTATATTAAAATCCCCTGTAATAAAAATTGGTTCAGACGACAATACAATAGATTCAAGGTATGTTGTAAACTCTTTAAAAAATACATTAACGCTAACTGGGTGTTTTGCAGAGTACGGTGGTCTATATATAATCACAAGTTTACATAAAAAGGTATCATATTCCACAGTCCATTCGGAATATTCAAATGAACTATATAAAGTGTCATGAGCAGCAGTTACTTTAATAGTGTCTCTAGACTGTTCTCCCCACTGGGATAAACGCATGGGAACACAGTAGAAGCCGAGGGTTCTAATGCATTTACAACCCCAAATTTGGCCATTTCCCAATCCCTTCAGTTTAGCACAGGAATTCAATGTGAAATTGCTTGACCCTGACCAGACACCCATTGTGCATGTCTCTCAAGGCAGTGAAAGCTGGAGGAAGATAATACCATTGCTATGTACCTCCATGGTTATACCATCAAGGACCAGACTTGCTCTATGGTTATACCACCTACATGTACATGTACATGCTGTACATGTACATGCTGTACATGTACAGCAAACTTGATCACTTTTAACTTGATAACCAAGAAGCAGATCAGTATTTTTTGATTGTGCATCCTGTGTTGATTACTGGTGTACACATATTTAGCATGCTTAAATCTGCCAGGTGCAGCCTAGCCTTGACCAAGGCGTTGGAGTTTTACTTTCATTTATTAATTTGTCTTTTTAGATTAGTTGGTTTTCCCTTTGCGCTATTGCGCCATTGCGCTACCCATGAACCCGAGCTATGTGCAGTCTCTGCATGTGTGCCAAGCATGTGTAACGCAGTGCTTGCGTGGTGTGAGATGTGTACACGTAGACTATCTGAATCAACGCCTTGATGGTTCTGTTTTGAGCTAGCCGGGGTCATTACTATAATGCGTGCATAAGACAAGACCCCATTGGTCAGTGGCGGAAGTCATGTTTACTAATAGGATGGGGGGCGCATTGCGCAATCATTTGCAATCGCGGTTTGAGTACACTCCATTTTTTTAAAGAGATGCTTACCGTTAACAAAGAAAAAGAAAATCGTATCGTTGAAATTCTTTCTCTATCAGCACTAACATCATAGCAGTAAGGCCTGTAGTTTCAAATTACTAAAGCAGTTAACAACGTAAAAATAATCATTTTCGAATGTTCTCTACTAGTGTAAAGATTAGGTCTACGTGTTTACAACATTTGAAGATTTCATCACCCTCAGATAAAATGGACTCGTCCAACCAGTCTCCCAGTCTCAACGGCCACGGTGTTCGAATCGTGTGCTTGTGTGGAAGCATGGTACAAAGGACATAATGAGGGAAGCTTGTGATTGGACCGTCGAAAATGAATCATTCATTTGCCTCCCATTCTGCGCTGTTTAGTCGGCCGAACGAAAGATTTAAATATTCATGATCTGCATACCAGCATATCCGCTAGCCCCCCCATTTTCGTCCAATAGTGGACGAAAATGGGGGGGCTAGCGGAAATAAAAACAGGAAACACATTAAACCCGGTAGATACAGACGCGACAAGGCTGTCGGCCTACGGCCTCCGCATGCGAATAGTAATACGAGTGCGGATGACCTGCGCACAGTAGTAGTACGGGCGTCGTGCGATGTGATACAAACATTACGCACAGTGCTTGTGTATAGGCTAGTGGTGGATTTTACGGCATCTTTTCGGAGTGAAAACTGCGACCGACCGCCTTGAGCAAGGCTAGGTGCAGCCTGGCAGCCGGCAATGGGTGCAGTGCACTTTGATGTCTGTTGACACAGTAAATATTTGTGCAATGTAGGGGAGTTTGTCACCTGATGAGTTCCACGAACTAATAGTAATACAGTACAAGTACAGTACAACTCTCTGGTACTTAAGAAATAACTAGTTTGCTGGTATTTTATTGGAACTGGGATTTGGTAAGAGGTCTAAATCATGTTGGAGAACAACAAGTAAAGGTACACATCACTGTACTTTGTCAACCTGTCTACATACATAGCCTACATGCTAGACCTCTCAATGTTCTACCTCCAATGCTAGAAGTATCCAACAAGAGAATTTTGGACACACAATTTTATTATTAACAGCAAACAGCAAGTTTGGAATCCCTATTTTTAAATTAGATTGACAGCCTAAAGTATGAACATTATGTAGGTTACAGTTGTGTAAGTTGTGGCCAATATCTGAAAGTTACCGAAATAACCAAGCCCTCCAGTCAGTCTAAGGTCACTGTAAACCCATTAAGAAAACTTTGCCAAAACCACAGCCCATAAACTCATTTTTGTGTATAATCTTATAGACTTGGAGTCTGTATAAACCATTTAAACCAACTTGCCACAGACCCAATGCGCTGCCCTAATTCTTCTGCCATCAAAATAATCCCGAGTCAGAGAAAGACCTGCTGTCACCATACCAAGGAACAACATTCTTGGCATGGTTTGCACCAAGGTGGAGGTAGCCCAATAATCCCTGAGTGAACAAACAGTGGCAGAAGGCTCATTCCTTCATAATTTAAATGTTTTACACATCAATTCAGACTTTCTGCAGGTTTCAAATCCTTGTGGTTACAGAACAATGTCTTCCAAATGCACCCTTCACTGCAGCACAACACAACGTATCCCGATGCATTACTTTTCCTGGAGACTTGTAAGGAATGGAAAACCACTTTCCAATTCCAATTGAGTATGAAATTGGAAGAATGTATCCCAAAACTAATTTGTTGTGTGTGTCGATCTGTAAACAAGCCATTTTACACATGTCAACACAATGTCTCTGGAATGTCCAAAAAGGGTAGCAAGGGTATGAAACATTACAACAGCTGACATGTACGTATACACACGTTGGTAGGCCTACAACTTTTTTAGCCAACCCTGGTTTCCCACACCTCCCAACCCCACTCCCTCCTCCCAACTTCCCAACACTTTAATTTTGACCATTTTAGCTCAGTAGTTTGACAATGACAGGTTATTTTTGTAATATCCTTTGAACACATGTAGTTTATTCTTCTCCTATAACCTTCTAAACTTCAAGTCTCAAGTTCACACCAAAGCTTGGGAACCAAACTGCAGGAATTTATTTTGCCTCAGGGGTAGTGATTCCAAGGTGGCCAGGAACCTCAGCATAAATTCACAGATTTTCGTTGTGATGGTTATGTTCATACATGTAGGCCTACTACATGTAGCTGTTGAATTATCAAAATATTATTGGCATCTTGAATCACCCCTGAAACTTACCCAGCCAGAAGCATTTTGACTGTTTGTTATTGAAAACTTGTCTTTAAAAATAAGAATGAGTGCACCTTTGTTGTGTTGGTTTAAGGGAGAAGTTTCCATAGCCTAAAATGAGAACATCATCTGAGGGAATTTGTAAACGAAAGGTTCACATGATGATCTCTGACTACTTGTGAGATAACTGTTGAGATCATGAACATTTCAGAAGCCAAACCACTTGAAAAATATTGCATACTGTGAAGGTGGGAACCATGGATTCACAGAATCAGTTACTTAACTAAATTAAGGGCCTGTTTAAAAACAGGACTTAGAGAGTGGATATAGAAAAGTGAAAGTGCTTTTGAAGTCCACAGGAAGTGAGTGGGAGGCAGGCTGGTTACAATTAAGTCCAGTTATTACAGATTTTGTTTAATGTAAAATCGTACCCCAAGGCCTCACCTCACACAGGGGTCAAGATTGGGCTGGTCTTAGATCAAACTGAAAACTTTGGGGTGTTCTAAGAAACTGGAAGGTGTGTTGGCAATATCAACTGTTTACTGGTATGTTGCATACAGAAAAAGTTGGGACTGTACCTGTTTGAGAAATTGTCTTGGGACTATTGCGGGTTGTAACATCAAGCTTCAAGTTGGCAGAGGTTTCCATACCATACACCCACTCTTACAGGTCATTCACACTTTAATTAAAACCAACCTGTGCAAGTACTATAACATGTTCGAACAAGAGAACATTCATCCTACAACACTAATTAAAATTTCAAAATAATAAATGTTTCAAAATTCAGATAAAAAACCCAAAAACTTTTACAAAAATGTTTCGACCCACCCAAACCAAATGTTGATTGTTTAGGGCCTACTTATTGACAGACCATAACAAAGTATGCCTCAAATGGAGTACACGTAGGTATTTTAGATCAATGTTCTCCCAGCTCAGGAGTTTACAATGTCTTTTGAAACGAAAGAAAAAATCTATCCAATCTCCCCATCGGTCAACTATCGAAACAAGGTTGACTGATAACAATGGAACAGCACAGCCATGACAGGCAATCAGAAAGACACATTTGTGTATTTTTCCCCTGATTTTTATTTTTTTTCCTCAATTATTTCAATTGAAAACAAAACTTAGATTTTCTGTTATTTCTTCTTTTGACCTACCCATCCACAATTTTGAATGGCCCCTAAAACCCAGAAATCTTGTCCTGGATACTATGCATGTGTTATATTTTTGTTAAAAAGTTGCAATTACATCACAAACCACAGGAGAAACAATGAATATTATGCACATGTAAACTAAATCTTTTAAATTTGTGAACTTTTGAAATCATCAACAGGAATGTGACTCACCAGATGATCATGTTGAGAGTTAGTTTGCACAACAAGTGGGTGAGTTTATTTATATGCATTTATCTGCTATTTCTTTCTGAGTGTTTGTTTGCATTTTTATTTGGAGATATTATTAGTCTAGTCATCAATTATCTCTCTCAGGAAACAGTAGGGGATTGATTCCTTAAGCCCCTTTCACACTACACTTTAATCCGGAGAATCTTGGTGTTAAGGAAAAATTTAACAAGGAGATTCTCCGGATTAAGTGGAGCGTTCACACTACACTTTTTAGGGCTAAAAATTCTCCGGATTAACGGACCCAAAACTGGCTTAATCCGGGTAAAACTTAACCCTGCCCAGGACTAGGGTTAACCCACCAATCTCGGTGTTAAAAGACGACTCACCGAAAATTCCGGCTGGGTTATTTGTTGTGACGGCTTTCAAGTATGAACGCGGCTGGGTTATTTGTTGTGACGGCGACTGGTTGAGACTTGTCAACACCCTCTTATTACGTAAGACCAAGACAGACTCCCTTGTTTTACAGGTTTCTGGTTGTATGATATAGCAAGAGTTATATTATCGCTGTGGTACTATTCCAATCACTCCAGTTTAATAGCTTTCTTTTTTGCTATCACGATGTCGACCGCTACAAAACGCACTAACGATTGTTTGCCGCCGCATCACACACACATGAAGCGTTAACAAAGCTGCGGAACCAGTCTCTACAAAAGCAACTGTAGAATGTATGCTGTACAAGGTGCCTTGTGTCTCTGTGCTACACGTGTCAGTGTAGGCAAATCCTGAGTGCGATAGATTATGGGATTGGTTCCTAAATGTAAGGACAAATTCGCGTGCAAATTTGTTGCCATCATCACTTTTAACCACGCGGCAGTGAACATTTAAAGTTTTTATTTTATCATGAAACATTTATTTGTAACTACATTTACACTGGGCGGCGCTTGTTTATCGTATTTAATTGAAGTAGTATCGTAGCAGCGTATTCACGGCTCAAATTCGTACGTCGAGCACCATGTTTCGCGACGATGTAAACACAACAGCAGAGAGCGCGCTATGCAGTGGGTATTTTCGGTCACGGGTCAAAAATTCTCCGTATTAAAAATGTGTTGTGTGAACACGTGCTACGCTGCTCTGTGTTAGTGCGGAACTGGGTTAACTTATTCTCTGGGTTAAATATTGTAGTGTGAAAGGAAACTCCGGATCAGTTTTAATCCGTGTAGCAAACTTTGACACGGGTCGCCACTTACACGGATCAAACAAACGTAGGTAGTGTGAAAAGGGCTTTAGTGATAGTTCTATTTTGCCCTGCCTTTCAGTCCCAACCTGATTAAGTGGGTTTAACCTATTCTAAAAGTTTTCCTCCCACATCTAAAAACATGCTTTTCTTCAACATCTTCTCTACACCTGGGTATCTTCAGGCCTATTTGTTACAATCACTAATGGCCCATCATTTGGATTTATTACGAGAAGATTTTAATAAATTCCATGGATCCTGATATATTTCTTGCCAACTACATGTAAACTTAAGGTACATCAAGATGTGATTCACAATTGTGACTCACACCTTTTTTTATCAAAAGAACAGTGGATCAGCAAATGCCATAAAACATAATTAATTGCTTCAACATTAGGGTGTAATTACTTGGCATTACAAGGAGTTAAGCAATTTATTGTGGTAACAGGGATGAGACAGTAAATCTTATTTTACTGCTGCTGTCTTGTGATTAGGTTAACTATACAGGGTAAGCCTTACCTGGCTAGTTGTGCAAGAATTTTTTTCCTAGAGACCTTCTTGAGTCTTCCCACAAACAACCAAGGCTTAGAGACTTTTCCTTTGAAATGGAAACCAAGGAGGTTTGCTTACATGTACATGTAGTATACCTGTGGCAATGTGAGTGTGACAGCCGTCATGAACCTATACTTAAGTATTTTGAGGTTTTGTATGGTAGAACTTATACAATGTAATCACAGACAGTGATCCATGTTTATATACCGCACACACAGATTCATGTCATTTGAGTGGTGGAACATGCATCAGGTGTCCTCCTTTAATTTGCCATGTATACTGCCACGTATACTGCCACGGTACTCAAATATTTAATATAGGAGTCCTATATTGGATTAATTGGATACTTCGCAGCATCGTTTCCAAAATAATCATTCCCCGCCCATTTGTCCAAACAAGGCTAGGTCATGTCGCGGCAGACAAAGTTTGTGTCTAGTCGGAGTCTTCCACATTGTTTAGAATTTTAAAAAGTGTGGGGTTGACCATGACAAGTTTCTGTGTCTGTTTTGTGCTTTTTGTGAATTAAATTCAAATGACAAGGACTGTGTGTGTGTGAGTTATTTAAAACAAATATTGAATGGGTTTCATTCATGCACTGTCGCAGAATATAATCACCTGGTGAAATCTGGATTTTTCCATTTCACTTGACTTCTTCTTGGTCCACATTTCACCTTGATTATATTGTGACAGTGCACTCATATGCATCCAACTGTAGGCTTATACATGCAAAGTTAAGACATCAATCAAGATGTGGTTGGATACACCATATTAAAAGAATTTACGTTTTGGCACATAGCAATCAGATTATTTACATGAAGTTGAAAACACATGTTTTTCATGTAATTTTGAAACCAAACTCCTCGAGTGGTAGGTAATGGCAAATCCCTTAGCCTATCTGTAATTCACCTGTTGAATAAACTGGTTGGTGCATTTTTTATGAAAAGGCTTCAAACAAAAAACTAAACTACAACACTTTACTTCAACATTGAAGTAACAACAGGGGTCCAACCTCCCTTACTTTTATTTAACTTGGTATTATGCATGCATTATTAGATGTTGTGTGAGGAACCAGTTACTTTTCAGACATTCTGCATCAAGTTTCCTTTGTGGGAAAAAAATAAATAAAAAAATCTCCAGGCCATAGGGTCTCTCAAGGCTATAAAAGCCTCAAAGGATTTAGTACCATTTCTATTGTTTGGCAGAAGGTCACTGATAGATGAACTTGACCACAAACTGAGTTGATTGATTGAGACGGCTGCCTCTACTCTTGTCTGGCTTGCGGCTTAAAGTCACAACATGCAGTCAAAGAATTCATCAAAAGTGTTGGACTTTATTATGCCTTATGGCATGACTACAGAAGTTGGCCCAATGACAAAGGTGGGAGGGGGTTACAAAAGCAGACAATGTTGTTTCAGAGCTATTTTCAATGTACTGACAACAAACACTATTTCAACTCACATGTTACTGCTTCATGGAAGTTCATGTTGATTAACAGAGCCTGGGAAACATACCCACTGAACCACTAGCCAGAATCCATTGGGCCAGTACCCCCCCCCCCCCCCCCCTCCATCTTACTTCAGTAAGGTAAGTTAAGTTTTGAAGTTCACAAGTTCAAACTGACTAGTGTATGTGATCATCTCCCTGCACTGTTTGATTGACTGATACAAGAATGTGCAGTGCAATAAATTTGCCAGCTGTATGATTGATATCTTTTTCAAGTGGTGTGGTTTCTGACCACAATACCTTCTCAACCTTTGCTGAGCTAAAAAGAAATGTTGATCCTGTGGTCTTACAATGAGTGGCAATAGGGTGACAAAGAGGTAACAAAATGATCATCAGTTTGACAAAATTAGTTCTTTGACATGTTAGACACTTCTGAAGCTTCTGTCACATCATGTCTAAAGGTATTCAACAATACCCAATAGCCTGTGGGTTTTTTTCCCTGCAGGACACAGACAGCGGAAATTCCATACACTGTTCAGTGCTAATATCACACATTGGTGTTAGAGTAAAAATCAAAATAAAATTTTTTAAACATGATGCAATTAATTATCAATTAGATGATTTTTTTGGGGCCAATACCAGCTGCTAATTAGTTTCAAACTGGACTCTTATCACCAGGCATGCTCTAGAATGTGAGGGTCATGGGTTTAAATCTAATCAAGTGGCCTACAGATTTTGCTCCCAATCTAGAGTGGTTATCAGTGTGAGGTTAAAATAAGTTCTTAAGTTGTTTAATCCCATTCTTCAGGATCTTTACATGTATTAGTAACATGAAACCACCAGTGTTACAGAACATATTCTTTGGTGGTTTTTTTTCCTTTTTCTTTGTTTATACTTAGAAGAAAAAAAAAAGTTCTTTAAGGTTTCTTAAAGGATTCTTGTGGATGATCTATATTTTTTTAATTTTATATATGACAATATGTATTCCACTAACTTCTGGGCTTCTCAGAGATGAAATCAACTTAATAAATGATCAGCTTCTATTTTTTTTTTTTTTTATATATGACAATATGTATTCCACTAACTTCTGGGCTTCTCAGAGATGAAATCAACTTAATAAATGATCAGCTTCTATTTTTTTTAATTTTATATGACAATATGTATTCCACTAACTTCTGGGCTTCTCAGAGATGAAATCAACTTAATAAATGATCAGCTTCTTGTAACTGCTTTACTTTGAGTGAAATTCTGATCAATAATAATAATATCACAATTTCAAGGCCACTGTTGTTTACCAAAAAACCCCAAATTGATTTCTTTTTGAAAAACAGTTTGAAAACTTTGGTAAAATTAAGTGAAGTTTGAAGCTTTGGTGTGGAAAATAGGAAGTAAACTTGCTGGTACAACCATAGGTGTAACTTCTCTTTTGGGAAGAGTGTTGGCCCTGATGTTTCAATCAGTATTCCCTGCTCGTCTTTTAGGAGATTGCTGGACTGCTGATGCACATGTGGTAAAATTATCTAGAGACATTATCAGGTACTATTAGGTGAAAAAACATCAACTTACCTTCCACCACTATCTCACATACTGTTGCTCCCAGGTCTGTATGCTCCTGCCAATTTTCCACTGCAGTACAGTGATCCTTCCCTCTGAATCGGTGATCAGATCAGCTGTATGGTTTGAACAATACAAGAATCACTTATAATAATTTCTGGGAAAATAAATAAGAAGTCAGCAGTAACCTGTCACCATTGATCACTACCAACCTCCATGTGAAATAAACATGTCTTAAGCAGGCTGGCAAATAAATCAGTGTCACCTGTAAGGCCAAGACACTTCATGGCCAGGGGGACAACTTGAGATGGGACATTTGTTCCCAATAAATATCCATGTCCCATTTTCACACATTCTCATCATTTCGGATTTCAGTTGTATGAGGGGATTTCTAAAGATCAAGTCCGAGTAGAAAGAGTCAAGTCTATTAGGCAATCCCTTCTTGTAAGACCTATGGTACATGTATTAAAACAACCATAAACTGTGCCTTTCAAGAAATATAGAATTCAAGCAATCCAAAAATACCATCCAGTTTTGACTTCATTGTAAAGAGTAACAAAAAACAAATCCCTAAAAATTACCCAAACAAAATGAGAGTGATCACAGATCTTATCAGGCTGTAAAATGTATGCGCAGAGGTGATCACATCACACCAACAAGAAATCAGGTGCAATTCTCCCACACCCACAAACATCCAGAACAAACATGATATCCACACCGATTCTGCTGATGCAGCTTTACTTTCTAAACATGCAGGAGCTAATCAGCCAGCAGCAGGTTAGGTGAGTCACCCATAAATCTACTGCTGGTTCCCCAACCTTACACAATATCAGAATAGGCAGAAAAACACCACCCAGAGACCTTGGAGACCAACTCCACTACTCCAGACACATTAAGCCCATTCAGTATGAATTGGAACTGTCACTTCAATCAAAAGACTACTGCCACTGGTGGTTCTAACTACTAAAGGAAGTAGTTTTGTAAAGGCTTCAACATAATCCATAAGTGACTCAGCCATTGAGCAATAGCTGCATCAAAGAACAAGATCTGTGCTCTGCTACTACTAAAAGCATTGTTATAATCTGCATGCAATCCCATCATATTGTCCTTGTTAAACCAGTTATTGCATTTCTAAAGATTTGTGTGGAATGACTGAGTGTTGTTTACATCAAACATAAATCATCCAAAAATAACCATGGAGGAAGGAAAATACTGTATGACCTTTCACCTACACAAAGAAAGATTCAAATTAGGAAAAAAAGGTGTCCGGTACAATTTATCAAACAAATGTACAGATACTATGTTAGCCTAATACTGTTGTCTTCACAGTGCTGAAACAGCTTCACTGGCTCCCAGTCTGTCAAAGAATTAAATTCAAAATCATTTTGCTTGCCTGGAAAGCTATGAATGATAGGGCTCCTCCCTATCTCAAAGAAATTCTCTCACCATATACGCCAACTCGCAATCTTCGCTCTACAAACCAACTTCTTTTAACTGTCCCTAAAACAACCACTTCCAACGGCGTTCGCGCTTTTTCTGTATCTGCACCCACTCTCTGGAACTCTGTTCCTTTACATATCCGAGCTACAAAGTCTCTGGACATTTTCAAAACATTGCTAAAAACTCACCTATTCAATATTTCTTATGATTGACTTTCTGTTTGTTATTTTTTCCACTTGTTTTTGCTGACACGTTTTATTTTTTCCACTTGTTTTTGCTGACACGTTTATGTAACTGTTTTATTCAATGTGCTCTTATTTTCTTTCTAAGCTACGTAATTTGTAATCTTTTTTGTTACTCTCTCTGTTTTTTGTTTTGTTTGGTTTTTATGCGCCTCGGAATAAGTTTAGTCTTAGATAGATGGTGCTTTACAAGTTTTTAATTATTATTATTATTAAATCATCTCTGTTTTCAGGGAGGAGTTTAGTCATTTACTTCTGATGACTACTGTGCAGACAGCAGGCTTGACATGTATTTTGTACGAACAAAGTGTAAGCAGCGACGAAACTAGGGTTATTTGTTAGGGGGGCACTTCTGGCCAATTGAAACTGTACTTTTTGTTTCCAATTTTTCTTACACAAGCATCTTTTCAGTGCACTTGTGATGTCTACTATTTTTTTAAAGGAGATAATCTGACATGGGGGTAAAAACCAATTTTCTGCCTGTCAATATAAAAATAGTTTTAAAATCATTGAAATTACTACATAAAAGCTTAATAAATGCAACTTGTAAAAAGTTACATTTTATTATGGTAATTTTCATTCTAAAAAGTCCAGATTTCAAATGGAATGAGGGTACCCAGTGGTGGTAGTGGTGGTGGTGGTGGTGGGGGGGGCATGGACATCAATGGGAGGGGGTAAGTTACGGCACTGAGAGCAATGTGGCCCTTCCTCAGATATAACCCTGTTTCCTTAACCGTGCTTCACAAGTCAAAAGTGTCCAAACCTAACAAGTAGTTAATACTTCGGCCACCCTTCGTATGCAGACAAATCTCCATATTTCTCACAAACAGGCTAGACACATTGGCTACTTATCCATTCTTTGTCTGAGCATTTTCAATTCACCTCAAACTCTTCACACATTCTTGTGAAGCCCTTAGAGGCGTCCTTTGGCAGTCAAATTGACTCCCCTTGTCCAATGAAAAAAGCAGGTCAACATTGAGCAGTAATTGAGAGAAAAAAGTAACACAGTTAAACACCAGAGCTGACCTGTGGTTTGGAACCCTCAAAGAATTTCAAGAACGACAGTGGACACAATGAACAAAGAGTTGTTCGTTTTGGGGGGAAACTTTTTATACCAAAAGATGATCTAATATTTGTTGACCCTCCGGGCAGTTTAATAGCAACCAAAGATCACGTTTTCATTTGTCCCCAAAATATCTCAAGAGTGTTTTTATTCAAAGGAAACAGCGGAAGGCCCTGGAATCTAAAATGAACACCTTCCCGAGATGTACTCAAACTATATCTTTGAGGAGTTGTCAACCACAACCAACACTACTCAAACAAGAAATTTACACATGGTGCTACCGCAAACCTCAACTCACTAACTATATCATAGCATCTGACTAAGCTATAACATACTTTACACCATGTATGTACATGTACAAAAACTATTTCTGTTGAATACCAGACCAACATTACCAATTTCTAAAAGTTAAAATTGTATTATTCAGCATTAGTTTTTACATTCTTCTCCTTCACCATTCTGCAAAATTCTGCATTATAAGGACAAAAGTTTGAAGAATATGACAAAACTTTCTCACAAAAGATATTGTCAACATTGGCTTCCTTTTCAGTATTTTGAAAGCTCGAACAAGATCAGCCCGTAGCTATGAATCTTTTAAGTCATTGGTGAAAACGCATTTGTTTCAATCTTTTTATGGAAGTCGTTGTTTACTTTAATTTTTAACTGTCTCTTACTCTCTTTGTAACCTTTTAATATGTATTTTCTGTTTTCTGGTACTATTTTTAACAAATGTACAGTGTGCTGAGATAATTGTATTTGGTGCACTTAAAACAATAAATGATTGATTGATTGATTGATATTGAATATTCTGTGTTTAGTTGGGACTTTACCCTTCCCCTGATGTGAGCATGGAGGAAAGCACTCTTTATTCAGTACACATAGTGTACTCAAACATAGCCCTTTTCTCCTACATTCAGTATATTAGTCAATATTGATCGTTGACCCAGCATGCACCAACTTAGCTTGACCGAAATTTAATGTTTGTTTCTTTTTTGTTTATAGGTGCCGACAAAAACAAATGAGGGTAGGTCAACAGTTGATTGTTTCTTTTAAAGGAGTGGGAGTGATGGAGGGGGGGGGGGGTACTAAAACAAAGGTCAAACATTGATGGGGTGTTGATATCACTACAAGTGGTAGGAAAGTCTAGGTAAATATTCTGATTGGGCAGCTTTATTAAGTGTATGGTAATTATGGTACTGTCAAGGTGCATTCCCCGCCCCCACCCCATCAGTCAAGGTTTATGAGTATCACCAACTGCCCCCACCCCAACAGCCAAGGTTTATGAGTCACACCGTAGAGAATGGTCACACCAACCATGCACCAACTGAGGACCACCAGTTGCTTCCCTCTACTGCTCCACTGTTGTTTTGCTGTATTGAGTCCCATTGAATTTTAACAAAGTAGAAAGCAAGGAAGGCAAGTCAAATCTAGGACTATTCCTTTTTGTCCAAAGTTCTTTTCAAGTGGTTGGACATGATTTAAATAATGTCTACATTGTGTACCATGGCTGAACAGAACACAACAACAAACTGTACATATGGATGTACATACTATTTTTTACCTAAGGGAGCATCTCAAAAGCCAGAACGGTAGGAACGTTCTTGCTTTAGTATTTGGATTGGTTTAGAATTCCAGAGGGCATATATTGGAACATTCAAAATGTCAACATAATACTCTTTGTGTAGGAATATTTCCTTAGTTCGGCACAATGTTGCGGTCCAGCAGAGTGCTCAGGTGGTCAACTAGACTGCAGGCTTTATGTGTACAGAAACGCTCCATGCCTAGAGCGTGCCCAACTTTTGAGACACTCCCAAAAGAGGTATCCAAAAAAAAATAATCTAGTAAAAATCATTTTAAATCTGAACTCAAACCAGTATTTCATTTAAACTGGCCTATTATTGAAAACATTTGTCTAACCAATCCATTGTAAAACCATTACCAAATTCAAAAGAAGTGTCTGGAAAATCATTCTAAAACTGGAGTCAACTAAATTTATGTCAAAGACGTGGAAATATGAATTGAGGTCCTGCACTTGGGGTCACATGTGGGCCATGTGTCAGACACAAGAATTTGCTTACAATACCAGTTCGCTGTCATACTAATCATAAAAGCAGACAGCAACTGAATGGAGTGTCAAATTTCAGCATTGGGGGTAAATGACAAGAGGGTTTCTGTGAATTATGAAATGAATGTAAATATTTGTGTTCTTTTAAATTGCATGGGTTCATCGAAGTTCACTGCGGTTGAATTTTGAAATTGTAAATTGGGGATGAATTGATGGTCATGATGAGGTGAGGCAAGGTCATTTCCTCAAGTTCAATCGTGAACTACATGTGACAGTGAACATCATTATCAACATGTGTGCCTATTTTTTTTTTAGAAAGGTTGTATTTCGGGGCATTATGTTCAATTGTTCATGTGAAGCCCGTTTCTGACAATTTGATAGGTTTTAAAGATCCCTGATACATACAGATAACAAATTCAAATCTTCTGGCAACTTCATAATCAAAAAACCTTAATTTTTCAAATGTAATTTGGGGTTGAATAAAGAAAAATTGACTAGAACAGGATTTAAACCAACGGATTAACGTGCTGGCACATTCAACCCCAAATTATTTTAAAATTTATCCAGTCAATTTCCCTTGTGGCTTATTACTTGATATTTTTTCATGTACAAACGATATTTTGAAAAAGTAGCTTGTATTATCAGCTCTTCTCATGTTTATTATTAGCTCATAAATCAACCAATCTGTATTTAGAAATTGAATATTTAACTGAACTTAGGCAGTGGTTTAGATTTATATGAACAATGTTAATTGCAGGATATCCATTGCTTTTGCTAACCTAAGTTGCATACAACAGAGACTGGCGTCCTACCTGGACAACATGTCAGCATTGCTCTATGATGTAAGTGAGTCAATTAGCAAAGCACACAGTGTGCACTACTGCTGCAGTCTGCAGTCCAACCAATTACATTATCAAAGTGATGTGTCTTGTATAGCAATTGGGTATAAATAATCATGGAATTCCTACCTCCATGGTATAATGCACTCTGAATAATTGATGCACTGATGACTAAATCCAATTATAACAAAGACAAGCCCAAACCAATGATGTGGATAAAAGGGAACATAGTAATGATAATCAATATACTACATGTATGGTTTAATAACCTAATGAATGCTTAGGGCGTTGTTTACAAAAGTCATCTAGGTAACCAACAAATGTCAACTCTTTGTGTATGACTTTCGACTTGAAAGGACTTTGACATCATGAGTGATACAGGGAATGGATTTTGTTGCAGTTCCTTGTCTGACAACAAGTGACTAATTTATAGCTCAACAAAATAGCCATGCTACAGTACACAAGGTCAAACCCCTCTATAAAGCATAGGCCATAATGATGCACTGTACTTTACCCACTCATGACAGTATTGGCTAGACATTATCTAATTTCTGTTCATTAGAATTACTTCTTTGAAATGCAGTTTACATTTAGTACTCACAGTGCATAAATTGAGGTCATAATTATGTGAAATAATATGCTGTGCCCAAATATAAATTATTTTTGAATGTCATTAATTTATTCATTTAAGTTTTATTCATAAATTCAAGACAGTAGTCCAAGGACTAATAATAATATTGCCCCGATGCATGAAAATGACAAAATATAAACAAGTAAAAAAAAAAAGTGAGATACTAAACTGCACAATCACATCACGTGTACAGTGGCCATTAAGAATTTTGACAAATGCACACAATTTCCGCTCACAAAATTACTCAGCAACTTGTACCTGACCACCAAAGCAACAAAATTGGCAAACAAGTACTGCATTTGAATACAAATTACAGTGCCTTGATGTCACGAATGCACTTTTTCCCCCTAATTAACCCTAACTCCCAAAGCGTTTTTACTAGAATCCATCCCTAACCCAACACATTCCAACAGCTTATACTACCATGCGATGGGAACTGTACCCAATCTTAGGGGGACGATACACAACCTAACAAACTCCAACAGGCCTTTTTTGTTTGATTTTGTTGGAGTGTGTACACTTGGCATGTGCAAAATTTGATCAGTGAAATCACACAGTACCCAACATAACATAATCCAACAACTATCTCATTAGACCATGGAGGAAAGAGCAATGCCAGACATGTACATTTCACACATCCACCATACCCACTCAATCAAATTCCAACACCATTACTTAGCAGCAAGGATACACAATCTCACAGAATCAAACACCCAATCCTAACTTCACTGTACTTAACCTAACAAAATTAAACACTTTGCCCTGTTTGAATTTGTAGGGTTAGGGATTGTTAGGGTTAAGCCAGTGCCCCAAAAATGATGAAGCTATGTGTAGCATAATGTGCATCCTTTCAGTGCAATGTTGTGACAGGAAAGGGCAAAAACAAGTGAAAACAGTGGATAGGAAGTGATAGTGTTTCAACAAGACGACCAGCTTCCTTTTTAAGTGCCACAGATGACTGATATTGTGATAACCACTCATTTTATGTATGCGCTGGTTAAGTGCAGTCACTTCACCATTCTTCCAATTGTTTGGGGGGGGGGGGGGTTTTGGGGGTGGGGGTGCATCTCATTGTGTTTTATTTGATAATGCATGAATTTTAGAGAAATTGAAACTAAAAATCAGTTGCTTTCAGAAATAAATTATTTATGGAAATCACTATTGTATGATATTAACATCAACAAGTTCTTGCATCGAGTTGACATTGTTCATTCCAAAGATGCCCACAAAACAGTTTCCTTGAAAAAGAGGAAAGACAACACATCTAGAGAACTCTGAGACAGAATCTAATAAAATACTATTGTCTATTAAACAAAATGTACAGTATGTACAAAAAGGGTGGATACTTCAAAACCAAGTTGTCCACCCTCTAGATCCCTCTTCACATTATAGAGCTAATTCCCAGGAAGTACAACCCCAGGAAATTTCTGGGGAGTTTCGACTACCCCACTGCCAATAATTATTTATTGGCAGTTACTATTTTCCTGCGAAGTGGTCATTTCCAGGGAAATAGCTTTTTCCCAGGAGTTTGCTAGGGTTAGCAATTCAAGTGTGAAAAGGTCAACCAAATTTTCCTTGCAATTTCCTGGGAAATTCGTCTAGTGTGAAAGGGGCTTCAGTCATTCTGTTAACAAACTCATCAGTTTACCACACCATCAGTTCTAACTGTAAATCACTGGAGAACCAAACACGTAAGGGATTTATTGGTTGATTTCTCGCTCCCAATTCATCAGCATTTGACAATGGATGCCAGATGTTAATCGTTTTGGAAATGGACACCTTCAGCGGTATTGATTAGCATTTCCAGCAGGTTTTGAGCACTGGTTATTGTTATATGTGTGGTTCACATTCCAAGGGAAGATCAAATTTTAGTTGGCAGTAGAATTTATGTGTGACACTTTAGTGTAATGGACTTCTCACTGCTACCACCTTTGCACATGTGATGACAATAGAGACATTACGATGCGAGTATTAAGTCCAACCTGTTCAAAAAGGTATGTGAGTTTTAATCTTAAGAAAAATGTTATCACCCAAGCATCACAATTTATTTTTGGTAAATCAACACATTAAATGGGACTACACACAAAGCATTCAGAATTGTAGTAAAACCCTCTGTAGGGAGAATTTTAAAATGGTTTAAAATTTGGTATTAAATCAGATAGTTTTAAAAAATCAAAGATTAGCGGTTACTCTTTCACTGCACTCATCTTTGATAAAACAAAGACTGTGTTGCCTTAACTTGATGTATTTTTTTTTGGATAAAAATATATGGGCCAAGTACCAAGCTCAGTAACGCTGCTCCAAGTGTCATCCTTTTAACAGCTAAGCTTCATGACCTTAGCATCCCGTCCATGGTTAACCTGCCCGAACTGTAGATTCCAACTATCAAAGGGTGTCTATTCTGTACATCCTGGAAGAAACGGGCAAACCACATCAGTGAACAGTGAACACAGGGATATTCCCGATAATTCTTCTTCCATGATACAGTTCAATTTTGGTTCTTCTAAACAAGAATGTCTTTCTAAGTGCTGCATGTGGTCAGTCATGTTGTGTTAAATCCAAGATGCAATTTGTTCATACTGTACATGGTTTCCTAGACTACCACCTCACCATGATGACAGAAGACAGACCCCAGTGTTTACATCACTCCTGCATCATCTCTTAAAAGCCTTTTAGCAGATTGGACCAGGCAGGCCTGATCCTCTCTAGTTAAATTGACTGGGATTTATCATCAGAGTGGTCAATGCACATGTTATTGGTATGAATCAGCCACAAAATTAGCTACAACAGGGGGTTTGAGATTCAATTGAGGGCACCCCCTGGTGGCATTAAAGGATGAGTGCGCTGACAAAAATGCCAACCACAGTTTGTTTTTAAAACTGCATCTTCCAGTTGGACTTATTTGGAGTGATCTTGATTTATTTAGCCTCCATGGGGCAATGACATCAAAGCAATATTATTTACATAATTTCCATAATGTATAGTGTACACAGTGTACAATAAAAGCCTATCATAAATTGCATAAATACATGATATTGAGATGGTTAACAAAAAACTATGTATACTTATGTATAGGCCCTACAATGTTAGCATACAATGCCATGCATTATTACAAATTCAAGACTACTGCATTACTTACTGGGCAGTGTAAATTGCAAGATGTCTTAGAAGTTACAATGCAGAGCTGCCAACATTTGCATCTGGCAATCATGGAGATTTTGAACAACAATCAGGGAGATATTTAGAATTACATTCAACGCAACAGGGAAAAAGGTTCCATAATCAGGGCGATTTTCAAATTTGTTCACCAGAACATGGAAAGATTGGTTTATTTCCAGGGAACTTTCTGCAGAATCACGGAGAGTTTGCAGCTCTGTAAAATGTACACATTTGCCACTGAATCTGTAGTAGAAAAAATTAATCTAATCACTGAGACCCTCCAGTCAAGACCATGTCCCCAGGCTGGACCTGTAAACTGTTGGACATCTGCAACAGACCTACTACAGTATGTACTTTATATGTAACCATGGCAACAACAAAATACTGCAACATAACAATTCTGATACTCATAAATAGGAACAATTCAACCATGATTTAACATCAATTTTTTTATTTTTAAATTTGCTTTGCATCTGACCCTAAAATGTTGTCTAAGGATATTTATTTGTGTGCATAGAATTCCTAATGGAGGGTTTAAGCTACTTCTATGATGACTTGCAATTCATCAATTCTCAACTACATGTTTTATTTGTGTACATGGATGAGCATAAATTGATGCGTGAGCCTCTAAAATTGTAATATTTTATTGCATAAACATACATGTACACGTACACGTTGACATGTAATGAATGTACTGCAAGTCTGCAACTACAATGTTGTATACTACATGTTATTTTGCACTTTGTATTGTACAGGTCTTGTTAGCACACCAGTGATAATTTCAGGATTAGGTTAATTGATTTCAAAACTGTGTTAATTAATGTTAGGCTTCAAAAACAGTATAATAGATTACAATTCATGGATCATACAGTACCAGAAAATTTTGGGCGTACTTATAAACAAGTTACATTATATCAATATATGCTTTGACAATAAAGTCTTAAAATAAAAAGCATGATGGAAATTTTCCTGAATCCTACACAAGAAACATTATTTTCAAACCTGATACTTTTCCCTTGAGCCGTAATTCATTTATATTGCAAATCATTGCTGTGCATTAAATAATATAATGTTCCAATTGAGTACATATGCATCGTGTATTAGTTTTTTTTTCATTACAAACCTTGAAATATCATAATTTGTTTTCATGTCAACCTCCCAGTTCATTCCAAATGTAATTTCCCTTCAAGGCCACAGACGCTGAAATGTTCAACTCTAACCATTCCTCATGCGAGATAATAGATTTCTTTATTTATTTGTTTTTTTATTATGAAGTTGCCTTTTTTCTCAAGTTCCAAATCTACACTGTCTTTGCTGGCCCTTATTTCAGTGTTTTGGCATTGCTTGTGTAAACACCTGCCTTGTACTGACACATCAGCTCCCTTCAAAAGTAAAGCTCTAAATCCCCCCCCCCCCCCCCCCCCCAAGTAAAGGGAATAGGCAAATTGATTGATATACATCATGAAAACTGAGATAGGGGATTTAGGAGGATGATACATGTAGATATTGCAGTGTGCTCATACATGTATGCTGTTTTAAAGGGGAAGTTAATAAATTACGAACACTCTGACAACCACTAGTTTCTGTAGAAATGGCAGAATACGATGGTCATCATATTGCTTTTTAATAAAAGTGTACAATTATCTGTTTGTAAACAAAAAAATCAAATCTTCAAGATGTTATTCTCAAAGAGTCATGCAGGTTTAAAAACAAAACGAAATTGAAAGTAGTGTTTTAAAGAGCTAGCTATAGAATGAATTAATCTGCAATCAATGATTGCAATCAACATTTCTTTTGGTCACAGAACTGAACAACTGTCATTGTCAACCCACCCAGTAAAAGTCCTCGATGTCAGCGTGTTTACGGGAAAACAGTGCTCAAATTTGGGGGAGAAAATGAAATCCACAAGACTGCAGGGCTTGTAGCTTAACATTTTTATTGGACCAGAATTTATTTTACAAGACCAGAATCAAAATGAGTTGATCAAGCACTAAGAGAAGATCTATCTCATTTGTCTTTAATGGTAGGTATACTTCCATTAGTTTCCTAAATTGGAAGTACATGAGACTCATGGTCAACAGTTTCTCACAAAGATGATGTAGTAATTATTATCAAATTTAAAAACACAAGACCACCCGGCTTGTCTGGTCTTGAGTTTACTGGCCTGACATTGAAATCAATGGCCTGGGGCTTGCCTGAGGTCCAGTGTTACCGGTAATTTTGAGCCCTGGTAAACACACTCACCTATGACAAAACCACCTTATAAACATGTCCAGGGCCCAATTGCTTTATAGCAGAAGCACAACAAAAACTTGCCCAGAACAGAAAACTCTTGCTAAGCTGAAATAGTTTACCAGCCAAAATTTACAATGATGCCACTGGTTCAACTGGCTGAGTAGATAGTATTTTCTGCTCTGGGGCCTGGAGCCTGGAGCCTGGGGCCTGCGGTCCAGTGTTAATTTTTAGCCCTGGTAAACACGCTCACACACAACAACAAAATGACAGAACCACCTTATAAATAAACCACCTTATAAACATGTCCATGCCCAAATTCTTATAGCCTGTAAGCACAAAAAGCACAGAAAACTTTTGCTTAGCTGAAATAGTTTACCAGCCAAAATTTACAATGATGCCTCTGGTTCCAACTCATTCTTTGCTCAGCAACAAAAATTGGCTAAGTAGGTAAAGTATTTTCTGCTCAACAACTTTATCAAATTGGGCCCAGATCACCACAACAATTCTTGCAACCCTTTACACCTCATCCATGATGCACAAAAAACCTCTATGTAGCATCAATTAAATACTTAAGTCTAGCGGTAAAAATGCTCATTTAGGAACTTCTCTATGTTGATCAGTAGTGTGCAGTCATTCATATTCAATTTTATTCAACATTAATTTCCATCCTTCACTGCCGTTTTTATTCATGCGTGCAGAATGTGGCATGGTTTTTCAACACCTATTCTCCTACTCAATAATAACACCAAGTTAGTCTAACTGGTGCATCTAATTACCGACAACATTTTCAACTTAATTAGTATCAATAATTTTAACAAGTGCCTTGTAGTTGTAGGGCTGTGCATGCACGCATGTATTACAGTTGCAATATTTGTCTGCATTTACAAGTCATACAGTTGCAATATTCACTCTAGTAGTGTATGTATACAGTTGCAAAATTTGCTTGTGAATGATTAATTATTAAAGTAAATGTGTAGAAATTTCAAGGTATGTGCATGTGTGTATAAACAGCCTTTGTTCATAAACGAGGTCATAATGCATAAAAAGAAGAGGTCGGATTCTGTCTTTTCCCCAGCATACTAAATTTGGCATGATCAACTGTGTTCTTTCTGCATGCAGTGTACAGTGCACATTGTGCTTTGGCAGTGTGTGTTCCTGTAGCCAACAATACAAGTCAATAGAGGCAGGAACCAATTATCTGCTTGTTGATGGACAAACTAATCTTGGCAAGCCACAGACTATGGTGTTCCATATGTGCCACTCCTTTCCGTCGCCTTTTCAATTTTTTCCGGCGCCTTTTCAATTTTTTCCGTCGCCTTTTCAATTTTTTCCGTCGCCTTTTCAATTTTTTCCGTCGCCTTTTCAATTTTTTCCGTCGCCTTTTCAATTTTTTCCGTCGCCTTTTCAATTTTTTCCGTCGCCTTTTCAATTTTTTCCGTCGCCTTTTCAATTTTGGTCCGTCGCCTTTTCAATTTTGGTCCGTCGCCTTTTCAATTTTGGTCCGTCGCCTTTTCAATTTTGGTCCGTCGCCTTTTCAATTTTGGTCCGTCGCCTTTTCAATTTTGGTCCGTCGCCTTTTCAATTTTGGTCCGTCGCCTTTTCAATTTTGGTCCGTCGCCTTTTCAATTTTGGTCCGTCGCCTTTTCAATTTTGGTCCGTCGCCTTTTCAATTTTGGTCCGTCGCCTTTTCAATTTTGGTCCGTCGCCTTTTCAATTTTGTCCGTCGCCTTTTCAATTTTTCCATCGTGGGTCCACGTGACTACCAGGTGATTATCACATGACTCCAAAGGAAATTCGACCTTTGGGAGGCATACCGCTGTTGCCAAAATGTATACGTTGCTTCATCCACAGTCGAGACCAGATAGCTATGGGGCGCCGTTTGTCAATTAATTGTTTAGCGTATTTTTGACGTGTTTTTACCATGGTTTGTAATAATTAGATGTAAACCATAGAAAGTGCTGTCAATTTATTTTGTGGTTTACATACAATCAAAGCTTATAAATTATGGTTTATAAACCATAAAAATGTAAACATGGTTTACAAATCATGATTCATGGTTTATAAACCATGAAAATTTAAGCATCATAAAACATGGTTTACAAACCATGAAAATCGTGTGTTCACAAATCATGCGGGTTTATAATTAACAGGCACGTAGGAAGATGACTTTAACAGGGGGGGGGGGGGGGGGGGGCCAGGTTATATGGTCACTCACCTTACACTTTACCCGAATCTCTCGATCACCAGAATTGCATAAAATCGATGTAATAATTAGATGTAAACCATAGAAAGTGCTGTCAATTTATTTTGTGGTTTACATACAATCAAAGCTTATAAATTATGGTTTATAAACCATGAAAATTGAAGCTTCATAAAAAATGGTTTATAAACCATGAAAATTTAAGCACCTTCAAAACACGGTTTATAAACCATAACAATTTAAGCATCATAAAACATATGGTTTACAAATCATGGTTTATAAACCATGAACATTTAAGCACCTTCAAAGCATGGTTTATAAACCATGAAAATTTAAGCGCCTTCAAAACATGGTTTATAAACCATACAAATTTAAGCATCAAAACATGGTTTACAAATCATGGTTTATAAACCATGATTTGTGAACACACGTTTTTTATGGTTTATAAACCATGACTTGTGAACACACGATTTTCATGGTTAATCAGGCACGTAGGAACCGAAGGGGGGGGGGGGCCGGGGGGGCCCACTGGCCCCACTGGCCCCCGCTGAAAAAAATGCGGGGGGCCGGGCCCCCCTAAAAAAAAATTGTCCGGATGATAAATTGGCTTGTTCATGTGTTCTGAGGGAATAGTACTGCAGTTTCTGTAGGCCATTTAATCAGATCACATTGACAAAGTGGCTATTTGAATACATTTGCTTACGGAATCTTGAAGTTTCTTCGCAGACGCCCGGCCCCATTTTTGTTATATTTGTACCACACAGTATGGGGTCAACAGTGAAGGGATCCTAGGAGGCGCCCATTCCTTATGCAGGCGCGGATCCAGGGGGCACCTCCCCCCCGGGTAAAATTTTTTATTTTTTTTATTTTAAGTTTAATTTTTTAAACTATCTAGGCCTACTTGCTTAAAAATTAGCCACAAAAATTAGCCACAAGTGTGTGTGGTGTCTTTTCCCCAAGCGGCAGGATGAATTTCTTTTTCATCCTATGCCTATCAAATTTGTACATGTTTCTTTCTGCCAAAATGAATCTTTCATGATATGTCACTTGTAATTGCTTAGATTTGCACGATAACATAAGCGTTTGAAACCTGACGTGCCAATTTGTCCTGGATAAAGTATAGTTCATGTCGTTCTGGCATTCAAGTAAAGACTATACACTAAGCTTGAACTAATTTGAATGAATATGCATGAAACCAGATATTGCAGCGACCAGATCCAAACGCGAGATTTGTGGGATTAACAGTTTCTTTGAGTAAAATTAGAAAATTGGTATGAATCAGAAGAGCTTAAAAGGCTTTTCGGTTTCAGGCACACAGAGGCTTGATTGTTTACCCCTCAAAATGCCAAAAGCTCAGAGCTTCAGGGGGCGAAGCCCCCTGAACCCCCACCCTTCGCCCCTGGACCCCACCCATTTTTGGTTTACCCTGTAATACAAAATCCTGGTTGCGCCGTTGTGCCCCCCGGTTTAAAAAATCCTGGATCCGCCCCTGTTATGCGTGTATACAAAAGCCAGCGTGGGATTAACATTTTCTAGGAGTCCCTGTTCGTTGATGTTACAGGAAATTTTCCTGTAAAATTAGACGATTGATATTGATCAGAAGTGCTCTTTTCCTCTGTATTTAGGTACACGGAGGCTTGATTTTTCGACCCCAAAACGCCAAAAGCTCAGAGCTGCGGGGGGCTTCGCCCACCGGGGCTTCGCCCCTGGACCCCACCAGGGGCCGTGAGGCCGGCCCCTGGACCCCACCCCTCAAGTTTATTTTAGTTACAAATGGAGAAGCCTGTGTGCGCTTTACACTTCCAAGTTCCTACCTCCATGTTTACACAAATATTTTTAACTTCAAGTTTTACATCGATTTTATGCAATTCTGGTGATCGAGGGATTCGGGTAAAGTGTAAGGTGAGTGACCATATAACCTGGCCCCCCCCCCCCCCCCTGTTAAAGTCATCTTCCTACGTGCCTGTTAATTATAAACCCGCATGATTTGTGAACACACGATTTTCATGGTTTGTAAACCATGTTTTATGATGCTTCACTTTTCATGGTTTATAAACCATGATTTATAAACCATGTTTTGAGGATGCTTAAATTGTCATGGTTTATAAACCATGAATCATGATTTGTAAACCATGTTTACATTTTTATGGTTTATAAACCATAATTTATAAGCTTTGATTGTATGTAAACCACAAAATAAATTGACAGCACTTTCTATGGTTTACATCTAATTATTACAAACCATGGTAAAAACACGTCAAAAATACGCTAAACAATTAATTGACAAACGGCGCCCCATAGCTATCTGGTCTCGACTGTGGATGAAGCAACGTATACATTTTGGCAACAGCGGTATGCCTCCCAAAGGTCGAATTTCCTTTGGAGTCATGTGATAATCACCTGGTAGTCACGTGGACCCACGATGGAAAAATTGAAAAGGCGACGGACAAAATTGAAAAGGCGACGGACCAAAATTGAAAAGGCGACGGACCAAAATTGAAAAGGCGACGGACCAAAATTGAAAAGGCGACGGACCAAAATTGAAAAGGCGACGGACCAAAATTGAAAAGGCGACGGACCAAAATTGAAAAGGCGACGGACCAAAATTGAAAAGGCGACGGACCAAAATGGAAAAGGCGACGGACCAAAATTGAAAAGGCGACGGACCAAAATTGAAAAGGCGACGGACCAAAATTGAAAAGGCGACGGACCAAAATTGAAAAGGCGACGGACCAAAATTGAAAAGGCGACGGACCAAAATTGAAAAGGCGACGGACCAAAATTGAAAAGGCGACGGACCAAAATTGAAAAGGCGACGGACCAAAATTGAAAAGGCGACGGACCAAAATTGAAAAGGCGACGGACCAAAATTGAAAAGGCGACGGACCAAAATTGAAAAGGCGACGGACCAAAATTGAAAAGGCGACGGACCAAAATTGAAAAGGCGACGGACCAAAATTGAAAAGGCGACGGACCAAAATTGAAAAGGCGACGGACCAAAATTGAAAAGGCGACGGAAAAAATTGAAAAGGCGACGGAAAAAATTGAAAAGGCGACGGAAAAAATTGAAAAGGCGACGGAAAGGAGTGGCACATATGGAACACCATAACAGACTCAACCAACCTGCAAAATATCACTACACTGATCTAACATGTGCCATATCATGCCTTATTCTTATATGAAAACTCTGCTCGTCTACAATACCTCAGATCAAGGTTTGAACGATATTTATGTGCAAGTTGAAAGTTTTGTGAAAGATGTGGTATCTGACAATCACTTTTCAATCATAATATGACAAAAAGCATAATAAATCTGGGTAAATTCAACTTTACATATTTCAAAATGAATGAAAACGTTTCATGTTTAAAAAATTTCATCTGCAAACTGCATGGAGACACTTCTCAATCTGAAGCTGATGGTTTTAGTAAAAGAAAATGGAAAACTGCAAGTGTAAGGGTATTCTTTCATTTGTTTAAATTGTAAGTACATGTACATATTCACTTTTCTTGTAATGTATTGCAAGACAGTGCTTTAAAAAGCATTTATAAAATTATAGTTGGTTGATTTCCTACCTCCATGACCATGGTTGAAGGTAGAAAAAGAATTTTGATTTCTAAAACAAATGACGTTTCTTAATAACATTAATCCAGAGTTTCAACATAAATCCAGAGTTTCTGCCGTTCTAACAGTAACAACACTCTCTTTTTGTGTAATTTTCACACAAAAACTTTCACGGTAACTCAAGACTCAAGGAGTTCGACTCAATCGAGCTTGGCCTGAGATGAGAAAACAAACTAAACTCAGTCAGTGGTCAGTGTGTGGTGGGGCGGCCTTGCCGACCCACCACGGCAGCGCTTGCATGCAGCTACTGAGCTAGAGCTAGCAACACAACTAAGTTTGATTTTTACGGGGCTGTTTTCCAGATCTTGGTTACAGCATGGAATATTTTCTTCCTCCATGGTTAGAGCACATATAGCCATCTTATAACTTATAATTTAATTATTCATTCTCACCTTCGACTCCCATGTGTACTTTTAGGTTAAGATAATACGTCAGTTCCTTCCCCAAAATAGACAAAACAGCCCAGCGTAGATTTGACAATCGGAACCCTTTGCGAAGACGTTAAACTATCGTCTGCTAGATTCGTCGTAGTGCGCGTGCGTATCAATGAGTCTGTTCGATCTAATATTCAAATATTATTTATTATTTACACAAGTTTTTCTATTTCACTGTAGTTCCATGAATGTGCGCTCATAATGTTAAATATTTCTTCAAATTTTGATATTTTATTTACAAGAAATTATCATAAACATTGTAGTTTGATAATCCATTATGCTACGAATCTGCAAACAAAAACTTTCAGAAGGGGAAATTTGTCATTATAAAACAGCCGTCAGTAACTATCTAACTGGGTATGTCTAATGTCAGAAGAGGGCGCTATAATACTTTTTCTATCGAAGAGTTTCTAAAATATTAATGTTGTTTAAAAGACTCGTCACATAAAAATAGGATTGCTCAAACGTATTATTTTCAATTTTTTTTTACACACAACTTGTTATCTTTGAAAGCCGGTTAAAATCAATGTTCCCTTCTTAAAAATCGATGTTAGGCTGTGTCCAAAATTGGCGGTATGGCAGAACTTTGTGTGCCCCCCCCCCCCCTCCCCGGAGATCCTTTTACCCAACCCCTTCACGGCGAACTGTTGTCACCACAAAAATGTCAGGGCTCTCTTCTGATAGCGCCCTCTTCTGAATCAACCTCCCTCAGCCTGCCCTCAGCCCTTCCGAGCCCCGCCCGCCCCCCGGTCCCCAACCCGGCCTTCTCAGTGTTATCTCGGTGCCGCTCACATAATCTCCTGCTTGACACACAGACAGCTCTCTTTATTATTGACTTAAGTCAACAACAAATCATAATCCAAGAGAACATATGTCATGATCAAATGGGGTTAATTAATGAAGGAACTATATGGGCTTGACATACTGTATAATTCTTACAGCAAAAAAATATAATTAGGAGGTATGCGCATTTTCTGTTGCTAGGCGTCATGATTTATCCAAAAGATAGATGAGGGCGGTATTCCTTTGGCTTCAATCCAAGTTAATTGTATATTTAATTTTGACTACCTGCTACAGCATGCGGTCGGGCCGTTTAGTTTTAATGCTGTTTTAACCGTGATTTAAAAAAAATTAAATACAAGCACATTGTCTTAATAAATAGCTTTGGTGCCCGGGCTAAGGTTTTCTTGTCATTGTTCTTGACTATAATCAGTACATTTGCATTATAGTTTATGAGACTGATGATACCCGCATAAAAAATGTGTATTTGATGTCAACACAGACATTGCGCCATAAACATTAATTTTACTGTTGTTTTGTGTGTGTGTTTTTTTGTTTTTTTTTTTTTAATGCTGCGCTGTGGTGTTTGTTTGTTTGTTGGTTGCTGAAAGTTTGTTTTGGGGTTCTCCTTTTAACTCGAGAGCTATATTATACCCTTTCTAGGTTGGTACAATGTTGTCAATAGACCATGAGTAGAGTCCTCCGCAATCTCGAAATATTGATGAAATGGTTACGAGTCTGCACATAAGGCCAAACAGTTGTTTTCCCGCTCAACCCAAGTGATTCATTCGACTTGAAACAACCGTCAACAACATTTTCACCTCTTCGTTTGCAAATTATTGAGCTCAAACGAAACCGACTCCACTCTCCACACCCAACATGGCTCCTCAAAACTTATCATATTCAAACAATTGCATTTGCAGCTTCTTCCACAGTTTAAATTTTAATACTAGACCTAATTCAATCATGGAGGAAGAAATCAGTAGTTTCGTTTTACCATGGAGGAAGAAATCAATAGTTTCGTTTTACCATGGAGGAAGAAATACATGGAGGAATGTATTTCTTCCTCCATGGTTTTACTGTGCATGTGACGATCATGTGCCCAGCACGATGAGAGAAATTCTACTATGACGAAGGTATTATTATCACGAGCATGCGCTCAAAGTTCATAATAGATTGTCACGTATGCCTCTACACGGTCAATGTGTCTATAAGCTATGTGTGCGTTATACACAAAAGGTTGCAACATACCCCCCCCCCCCCCCCCCCCCCCATGGGTTGAATAAGTTTCAAGCTTAAATATTCGAGGTTCTTGCTCTATAGCTATAGATAGGTTGCAGTATGACGTAAATCCGCCATCTTTACGGGCAGTTTGGAACACACAGTCATGCGTTTCGCGTGAGAACGGCGTGCAACACGCGCACATTTCACAAAACTCACTGCACGATTGGTCAGTGAACAACGCGGCTGCGTTAATAATTAGAGCGCTTGACGCGCCTGCATGCCAAAATGCAATTTGCCCGTAAAGATGGCGTCTACTGGGAACTATCTATATTCAAATCAAAATCAAAGCAGTTCTAATTAAAGGGACATTAGAAACTCAATCACCAGTGCCGTAGCTACGGTTAGGGGGGGGGGGGGGGGATGAAATTTCGACCAGTGAGCCAAGTTTCCAGTCTCTGTGCCAACCACACCCCTCCCTCCTACACCAATGGTGTTTTACATAAAATCTTCTGGTTTTCATCACAAAAATAACGAACAAAAGCACACTAGCCTATCCATGGAGAACGGTAGATAAACGATTGTTGGCCCAGATGTTTTCGAACGTGTTATAATTAATAGGCTTTTACAGACCAAATCGAGTTTCTAGAAGATAAACTAATTACAGACAACAATGTTTCTTATAATTATGAGAATGGCAACTGGCAACTTTTTCCATCGCAAAAAAGTAGAGTGCCGATAATAGGCCTACCTTGAAAACAAACACTGCGAGGGAGAAAACAAAACAGATAAAGGCGACAGAAAACTACTAAGGTGATTTCTTTGAAGAAAAAGAAACTGTAAATGTTTTGCCTTTACAGAAAATGTGACGGAATCATGACGTCATCGTTTACCAAAAGAGCCATATTTGAGCCTACGCGGGCTAGGTTCAAACAATTCACAGAGTAGAGAGATCATTATGAACAAGGATGCATGACGTCAGAAGTCAACAACGGTCTTGGTCACGACGAGGAAAAGGTCAGACGGTTGCGGAATTTCTTAGAAAATACAAAAATTATATTGGGTTGAACAAAGAAATATTGACTAGAGCAGGATTTGAACAAACGACCTCTCCGGCCTTAACGTGCCGGCGCTAAACACGGCAGTAACGGTTGTAGGGCTTCTGATTGGCACCTCCCGCCGAACAAAGATATTATTGAAAAATAGGGAGACCGCCATAGGGCCAGATAGCTCAGTTGGTTAGCGGCGCCGGCACGTTAATCCAGCGGTCGTTGGTTCAAAGCCCGCTCTAGTCAATTTCTTTGTTCAACCCAAAATCATTAAAAATTTACCAAGTCAGTTTCCCTTGTGGTTTATTATTTGATATAAAATAATAATAATAAGATATAGGCCTGAAAGGGGCGCTCGGGCCTTGAATAAAAACATTGTTTGTATTACGAACAGAAATGCAAATGTATGGTGGCCCTGAAGGGACATCGCATATCACAAACGTGTGCGCATACGTATGCAATGTCGTGAAACAATTCGCGAATATATGCGCACACATAATATGCAATGTCGTGAAACAATTCGCGAATATGTGCGCACACACGTACGCAATGTCGTGAAACAAATCGCGAATGTGTGCGCACACGTATGCAATGTCGTGAAACAAATCGCGAATGTGTGCGCACACGGTATGCGATATGCGATGTCCCTTCAGGGCCACCATACAAATGCCTTACAGCAACTTTAAAATCATTATATAATTTGTGTGTGTCTGATGCATCTTGTATACCCACGAAATCATACAAAAAGTGAGATAATTATTGCTAAGTGAGACAGTGCAAATTTAATACACAGTTAATATCGCTCACACACATCAGGACAGGCACCAAAGCACTCATTATTAAGACGTAGGCAAGATGATTATCATGTACGTACATGATAATATTATGTTCGTACACGATAGTTATCGAATACGTGGAAAGATATCGTGTACTTTCCCGATAACTTAGACTTATCGTGTACGTATACGATACTGTGTACGTTCCAATCGATAAATATAAAGTTATCGTGTACGTCTTTATACACGATAAGCATAATGAACATACATGAAGTTTACCATGTACGTACACGACATGAGCAAGGTTTTTGATCATTTTGCGGCATTATGCTTCCGCATAAAAGCACCTCACTCATGTTTCTTCAAGGATGCATGAATCTGGGTGTATGAAATGAACAAGGAAATGCAAATGACGTACACAATAGAGATCGATACTCCACCAATTGTTCCACTCCAGATTGTTAAAGAAAATGTTTCAGCTTGGACGCACACCATCTCATCATATATTTTTTGTTTTTTTGTTTTACACAACAGGAAGAATTGTTGCTGTGTCACCATGGCAGGAGTTTGTGGCGAACCTATGCATGGAGGATGAGTTAATTAAACCACGCATTCTTTTATCATTTTATTAAGCCATCTGTAAATTTTCCTGTAAGTTTTCCAGATTTAATCAGCAGTCGTCAGGACAGTTGCTTATTATGGCCGCCTGTGTGAACAACAACAAACTCTATAGCAATTATATATTGTTATATAGATTCGCAAAATTCGATTCTTTATCCTCTGTAAAATGATCGTTTGTGTGGCAAACATTGTAGCCATGCCCGCAACATTAATACAAATATAAATCACATCTTCCACTTCCAGAGACAGGAAATGTAAAATCATAATATCTATTTATGTTCTGAATGAAAAGTATACAAACCCCAAAGGCTTATAAGCCAATTTGCAACTCAACGGATGCTGCTGTCATTCCAAAACAACTAATAATAAACTGAAAGTGGTGCGTCATTGGCGGGGAAAATGTTTTTGTTTTTGAGAAACAGCAACGAACTAGTCTCAATTTTTTTTTTTTTTTTTTATTTGCTTAGTTTATTTTGCTGCCAACCAACAGTAACACTACGTTGACTACATGATTGTGACGGTTGCAGCATGTCTTCAGAAATTTCTCGACACGGAAGGCCTATTTTCTGTACAACAAATTGAGCTGTGCCACGCAGAGTTTGGGGTGGCTTTTGTGTGTTCGGTTTTTTTTGTGTATTGCCAAATTTGCAAATCAATAAAGCTGTGATCAAACTTGTCTGTCCCAGGGGTCGTTCTATTATTGGTTTGTATTTATTGTACGGACCTCCCTAGGAATGTCACCGCCTGACTAATATTAGACTTACATGTAGCTATGCTATACACAGGTTATGTCCGAATAGGCCTACCGGTATTTTATTATTTTATAATAAAAATATGTTGATCATGTATTCTTGTAGGTGTACACAAGTACAATACGACATACGTCCGTGTAATGTCATTCGTTCTAAGCTGTGAAAAACTTCTTTAAACAAATCCGCTAAACTTTAGAGACAATGAATGCTTCAAATATTTGTTCTCAACACAAAATAACTTTCAACAGAAGGTTATCAAGGCCACATGGTAAGCTGTATCTTATCCAAAGGTGTTATAAATGAGCCGGTTTTTAATTCAGAACGGCCAATAGGCTACACGAACTTGAAATTGGGCCAATTTTGTCGGCACACAGGACGCTGCTATAGAAAAGTTTGTACTCATGGTTTGACCACGCAGAAGAAAAAAGTGCCGTTTTCAGAAAAATCGAAAAAGCAATCGATTGTATGTTCCAAATAGAAGTTATGTATCACATAGGATATTAATTATTATGAAGTTGACATTGACCGGGTTCTACCTATGTATACAACAATTGACGTATAGGCCCCTCGGTCCTATTTCCCAGTGACCTCCGCTGCCCTTTTCTTAGGTTGTATAGCTGTTTGTCAATCTCATTCCTAAATAAAAACGTACCCTTGACCGGATAAAAAGTGACCCGTTCTTCCAAGTGCACAGATAAAATACCTAACATAATTCTTATAAGATGCACTCTAAAAACTTCCAGGTTAGTATTGAACTTTGTCCTAGGGGCCCTGATCCAATTTAGGTCAGGCTGATCCGGAAACGGGTTTAAAACGTTTAGCTTTGATTCTGAGTCAGCTCGACCAATTCTGGATCATTTTGACACAGATTCCGGGGTCACACTGTAGCCTTTTGTCAAGGCCTTCGTGGCTTGGACAGCTTCGTAGCGCCGCGATCTCACTCGACTGAGTGAAAGGGGAGACCACGCACGCACTCGGCTCGCGCGCGTGGTCTCCCTTTCCAGTCGCTCCGCTGTTTACAAAGCTGTCCAAGCCACGATGGCCTTGTCAAAAGGCTAGGTCATACTGAGGAACAGGAACCGGGTCAATTACGACCAGGGAAGTTTAAGAGTATAGACCAGGGCCCAATTTCATAGAGCTGCTTCAAAAGTAGCTAAGCACAACAAAATTTGGCTTACCAGAATAAGGTTACCAGTCAAACTACCATGTCACACATGTCACAATTTGTGGCTGGTATCCTGCTCATTTCTGCTTAGCAGACAATTGTTAAGCAATGTTTTCTGCTTAAGCAGCTCTATGAAATTGGGCCCAGGAAATGCTTGAATTTGCCATGACTTCTCAATCAAAATGTATGACAAAAGCCACTAATACTTAATTACACCAATGCAGATCAAGATGGTACACATTTGTTCAGAGAAGATCCACAACACAACAGAAAAACGAAACAAAGCTAATATACTTAGGTCAAATGTATTTCATTTGTTATTAGTCTTCTTTGAACAAAGCTATTCCTAAAAACATTATGGGCCAACGATAAGATTCTTTTACTAATGCATATAATTTCACAGCAATCTACTGCCATATATAACGTTAGGCTATATATTAATATTTTGGACTATACTTTTAATTACAGTCTTGTTGAATACAAAGCTTAACCCATGCGATAAAAAAATTGCACAATTTTAGATGTGTAACAATAAACGTTTATGAAACACTGTGGGTTTAAAAAAAGAAATCTACTTTCCTCAAAGTATAACTCAAGATAACTATTCTGATTATTAAAACTCGGGAATATATCATAGGTTTACGTTAAATTGCTTTACCCAAAGATGAAAGCACCCTTTAGCGTTATTTTTTCCCCTCGGTAATACATCACGTGACCTTTGGAATACTAAATTGTTTACTGTTGCAAATGTCTGTATTTTTCACCAGTTCGTAACGTATAATAGGCCTATAGCTAATGCAAATTTAGACTCCTCTCTTCAAGCTATAGTTGTGTTTCTTGACGACTTCATCAGTAACCATTAAAATGAAAATATCATGGCATCGGAATGGGGCCAGACTATTTTCCCATCCAGCCTCATTTTGGCTGTATGTATTTGACAATTGCAGTCAGACGTCAAGCAAGACCGACTTGCGACATTGTTGGGTGTGTACAGCATTGGTAAGATTGAAAATATAAGTGTTCACAGATTTGCACAAAGCTTACATGGTATAAAGATGGTCATGGTCGAAAACTTCCCTTGAAATAATTTTGCTTGAAATGCCATAGTTTTTAGGAAATTAGTAAAACAATAGTCTTTATCCTGCAGGATAAAATCCGAGGTTTGAAAACAAGTTAAAACATATAATGGGGGTTTTCACCGTTTTCTCATGACTCCGAAGACCGATTGAGCTTAAACTTTCACAGGTTTGTTATTTCATGTACATGTGTATGTTAGGTCCCATCATGGAGGTAGAAGTGTGGATACATGTCTTTGGCAATTACCAATGTTGTACACAACCTTCAAAGCATTATTGATCAATTTAATGAGATGGATCCAGTAAATATGTGGCTGAACTTCATCAAATTTTAGCCTTGTGTTCATTATAAGTATTAAAGATTGTTTTCTCCCCAAACGACGCCATTGTTACACCTAATCATCATCATTAAACAACATTCATATATAGTTTACTTAACAAGTTAATCTACGGTATACCTCAGTTTGTTTTAGGGATAGCCTTCAAAAGATAATTCTAACACTTGATCTTTAAGTATCATGATAATTACACCGCTGAGTCACTGTTAAGGGCATACTCCAGTCGATAACATCAACTGTTTGTCAAAAACAACAGTTGGAATGTTTCTTCTGGTACAGTTCAAATAATATTAATCACACTTATTAATGACTGAAGTTCACCGCATGCGTGCACTGCTCAAAGGGTAGTCTAGCCCATACCCAGCGGGCATGCCCTTGAACTTCAGTCGTTAAAAGGAAATTTGTTTTTTGTTTTTTGTCATTACAACCTCTACGGCTACATGTAGGGCCTACGTGTTTTAAAACCAAACAGAATTGTGGATTGTCTGTGCGGACTTTGCAACCATTGTTTTAAAAGTACTTCGGATGAGGACATTGTCTTCATCAAAAATCGCCCAGACAGCGCGTAGGCCTATATGGTGTACAAACTCTTCAGACACTCACCGATCGTTCAACAATGACTCGTCGAATTCATGCTCATGAAAGAGTCTTGGCTATTTTGTGCAGTTTTGGTTTAAACAAAAACAATCAACAATTGTTTGGTGTTGCTGCAGTTTTAAGCGGGTGAAGGAACTGGAAAGGTGGGGGGGGGGGGAATATTCCTTATTTCTAAGTCCTAAACCCAACCATACAACACCATACAACACATGTTTTTATTGTTTGTAATTTACTGTAATTTTTATGGATTTTTGTTGTAATTTGCATCTTTTTGAACATCCTCGGATGGACTAATTTTCTTAATGGAATTTTTATTGTTATGCGCCCTCGAACAGGCTGGTCCTGGAGAGAGCGCAATATAAATTGAATAAATTATTATCCCAGAAACCTATTGTAAACAATCATACCGAGAAATGTAAGTCAACCATTAACTTTTTTTACGCTGCAGCTGGTAACTGTTAATCCCCATGCTATTTTCGATCAGCAAACATTGTCCAGCAATATTTTCTATCATGCAAGCACTAAGGAACGGTACCCTACATGTTTCATCAATATTTGAAGCACCCAATTGGCGGCTATGGTTTTGGCTATGGCTACGACTGGATCACCATGTCATCATGCTTTGAAGTGTAGGATGTCCTTAGCAACAGTTGTAGCCTGAGCCACAGCCGTAGCCGTCAATTCGGATACGGCATAAGCATCGCAAAACAAAAACTTGCCTTGCAGAAACATGTTACCAGCCAAAATATATCATGTGACGTATATTGTCTTTGACTGGTTCCTTGCTGTAATTAGCAGATTTGTTTACCCTTGCATTTTCTAATGTTCCTGAAATAGTAAATGAGACCCAGATGTCATGATGTATCTGGGAATGAACGAGAACCCGCTATTGACGGAATTAAGCACCTGGCTCCTGGATACCTCATGATGGGCATAACAAGCGACAAACCACAGAGAAGGAGTCCAATTACTAATCACAATTTTATTTCTTAATGTCACATCAGTCAAAATAAAATCTTAAAGGGGCCGTTTCGTCATGATCAACGCATGCCTGTTGCTGTACACGGAATAGACCCATTGCATAACCCGCAAAGCTGCTGGTACGCTGAGGTCAAGCACATGGTTTTACGCCCCAGGAGCAGCTGTTGTCCAATGATCTGCCTCCTTTTGCCTTAGTGAGGGCACTTTTGAGAGTATGACGTCATATGCAATGTGTGTGTTATGAACTCTCACCAAATTACAGCGCATGCTCTCTCCATAGATATGGTACAGGGGAGGTTCACGCGTGCAGAGTTCACAACTTCATGTACAGCCACAGGCTTGCTTCGATCATGAAGACACAGCCTCTTTAATAAAAATCTTAATAATATTGCAGCTCTACAAAAGTCTAGCTTTAAAATGCCAAACCGCATGTTAGACAAAATGCACTTTTAATAACTTTGTTATTTTGACCTTTATTTTATGTACTTCCAGGTGTTAAATATGAATATTATTTTGCTGTTAACTTTCCGCACCTAACTTGAGACATAATGTAAAATCACTTTGAACAATTACAAAATGTACACTTATTATTATTTGTAATTTTTGGGGGGAGGAGGTGGTGTAACTTAATTCAGAATAAAGAAGCCAAATCTTGACCTTTTTTTAGCTTATAAACTTGTGTCCAGCTGGGCCTAGATAATTTTGTGTGCTTAAAAAAAGAGAAAAATCAGGCAATTTTCCATCTTCAAGGTGACCTGAATATCAGGAAGAAATGAAGAAGTGTTTCTGATCAGCCTGTTTGTCAGCAACTTATCATCAATTAACTATCAATGTGTAATTTAATGGTTAGGTAATATAATACAGGACAACATGGGTGTGTTATAGATAACAAATCAAATTTCCAGATGACCAAATTAAAAAGAAAACTTGTTTCTACATTTTCAGTTGTAACAAATTTCTCTCACATCCTAGAATTGTTGCTGTTTTCAGGAATGCAACTTTGTAGAGGAAATCAGCTTATCAGGCTGAAAAATACACGTTCATGTTGTTAATGTTTTCTTTTTTTATCAAAAGGAGGCCCAACCTGGGGTGTAAGATGTGTGCATGTGAATAAATATAGCTTTGTAATATAATCTATTTCAGCCAATCAAAGCCCATTAAATTACAACACGCTACTTAGTATTCATAATCAAATTAAAACCCTGAAATTTAACTTATTAAAATATATAAATAAACACACACACACACACGCACAACGGAAGCAATATTCATGAAAATCTTACATGGCTTCTGCGTTCTTCCCCAACTCCAGCTTTAAGGAAAAACAAAACCCAGAAAAAACCAATAAAAATATAGATATTATAGTGGCTATTTTGCAGGTAAAATTCTTGAGAGTTGATATTTTACATTATATACATTTACTCATTTCAATCTCATTACTTTAAAAATTTTGTACAGAGAAAAGTTCAGGTATTTTAAAGAGTTGGCAAGCGAAACTTTTCTGAGCTTAGAAATCTTTTGCTCGGCAGAAAAGGTGACCAGTTAAATCACTATGTGTTAAACATTGATGGTCACATGTCCCCCGCAATGTTTTGTTTAGGAATTATTTAGCTGCTTAGCTCAGCAGCTCTTTAAAATAGTTCTCAGCACAACAAAACAAAAACATAAAGCCATGTCCGAAGTGGCGACTATGGCTACGACTACAGCTACATCATGCATTGAAGTATAGGAATCCTTCCTTAGCAACAACCTTAGCCACAGCCATAGCCGCTAACAGATACAGCCTAAGACTCAATGAGATAAACCAATCAAATCAATGTAAATGAGCAACACAGTCAAAATAATCATTCTGAAAATAAAAATTTATCAATTTAATTTCTGAATTTGGTATGAAATATGGAGTTCTCCTGGACGGAAGACTGCCAAGTCTTTAAAAGATAAATAAAACAAAATAAAAACGTAAATATCTTAGACGCTTGATTGAATCAAATAAAAATGTTGAGGAAAAAAATCCCAACACTTAATTACGCCTTTTGTTTGACTGGTGGATAGTTTCAACTCAATTTGCATATGAAGAGTTGATACTTTAAGTCAACTTAACAGTATAAAAAATAAACTAATTTATGATTACCATTGACATACTTTTTAAGGTGTTCTTTGAGAAAGAACCTAACATTTCTCAAAGAGCCATGCCATGCCACCAAGAGTCCCTGTTTTTGGTAAAAACAAAAATAATTTGTGGAAAAATCTTGTTCTTTGGGGTCTGATTTCAGAGTACAAGTTTTCTTGAAGCTATTATGCACATAATACTTTTACTTAAAGGGACACGTTGCCTTGGATTGGGCGAGTTGGTCTAATAAAAAGCGTTTGTAACTGTTTGTTATAAAATGCATATGGTTAGAAAGATGTTTAAAAAGTAGAATACAATGATCCACACAAATATGCCTCGAAATTGCGTGGTTATCCTTTTACCTTGCGAACTAACACGGTCGGCCATTTATGGGAGTCAAAAATTTGACTCCACTAAATGGCCGACCGTGTTAGTTCACGATGTATAAGGAAAACCACGCAATTTCGAGGCATATTTGTGTGGATCATTGTATTCTACTTTTTAAACATCTTTCTAACCATATGCATTTTATAACAAACGGTTACAAACGCTTTTTATAGACCAACTCGTCCAATCCAAGGCAACGTGTCCCTTTAACAAATATGTTTTGATACCTGTTTTCTTAAACATTGAGACAAAACTGTGGCAGATTTGTTTTTTTAAAGATGTGTTTTACAACTTCAAATTCTTGAAAAGCTTCAAGTATAAAGGAGCTTGTGTAGTTCAGGCCTCACGAGCCGTGTCTAAATTACTAGCTTCAGCATGCAGTGGCTATGGCCGGAATGCCCTGTTCATCATTCCAACCAACAGCCATTGCAGTTTGCTTCGGACATGACCTTCCTAAAGAGGTCACATCGGCTGAGAGTGCCTCCCCTCATGACTCAACTGACCATTCCCTTAAAAACGTCCCTCTTGATTAACCTTATTTAATAAGACTAAGAGCAATGCCGTGGATAAATCCTGCCAGTCTTCGAACTCGCAATATAAGCTCTGTGCTGAAAGAGGACATGACTGATGTCCTGACCGGATTTAACCTTGGGGGTTGTTTCATTGCTAGGGCAAGAGGTGAAACAGGGGTAGTGGATGTGGTTTGAGAGAGAGAAGAGAGTGGATGTGATGTACTGTTAGCATCAAGGAATGGAGTCATAACCCTGGCAATGAGGTATCACAAGAGTCTTCTCTGGGGAGGGGGGTGTCAATGCCAGATGATGTGCCTGGAAGATCATCTTTCAATCCACGCCTTTGATGAATCTCTTTTTATTAACGGGTGAATGCCTGGAATTACACAGAGGCTATGGAGGCCATGGCCTCTGTTGCCCTGGTATAGGCCTTGGTGCCTTTTCAAAAACTTCCCATACTCTTTTAAAAATGAAATTCTAGGTCTCCTGGCGCCTATTAATTTATCAAGAAATTGAAATAAAGACCCCCGAATGTCTAATTTGGTGTAACAAATAAGTCACAGGCAAGACAATTACTAATATACAAGGTATGACTGAAGGTCAAGGCGTATTCAAGTTGGGTTCTTTAAAATTTTCAAAAAATATATGCAAGGATGTATCTAAACCATTTACTTGATCAACAACTACGGAACTTATTATTTATATTACCGTGAACAGACCTATCAGAACGCTATTTGTTACTGGAACTGCAAAATTACGAGATTTGAAACAAAATCTCACCATTTAAAATCAGTTGATGTATACCATTTGTTGTTGCCGTTTTTTGCATAAAACATTTAATCAAACCTGTATGTGTAGACAGATGGCTAAATCATCAATCTTCATGGCCTGCTAATGGAATCTGCCGCCCAAATAAATTGATATGACCTGCACATTACAGCAATCAATCATGTCGATTTAGCACCTTACCGTCAGTTGCTCAGGTTTAACGATATTTAGTTAAAGGAAGACATTGTCTTAAGAAGATTTGCCTCGTGCATCATCTCCACGATCTTGTTACCTGCCTCATCAAGGTTTGTGGGCAAGGACTGATGGAATGCCTGCCGAGTTTCCTCTAAGCTTTCTTCCTGGTTCCGATCCAGTCTCATCATGACCTCCAAAGGGTTTGAAATGTGCAAGTAGGCGAACTTGATGTGGCTAAGTGCAGCCGTATGGTCTTTAGTCCACCTCCAGTGGTTCTTAAGTTGCTTCCATTTCTCCTTGGCATTCTCAAGCCTCGCCGCCTCGCCACTCTGCCCGTACTTCTTGATGAGGGCCTCCATGTCCGTAACGTTCCTCGGGAAGATGTGAGGCTTGATGAACTCATCCGGGAGGACCTGGTGGAAGATGTGGGATTCAAGTTTGTAAGCGGCTTGCCCGGCCAGCATGGCCCATTTCTCCTGGTCTCGTCGTCGGTTATCGTCCTCCAGCCATTCCTGGCAAAGTTTGTTGTTGGTGTCATTGCAAGTTTCTCCGGTTGATGTACAGGGTAAAGCGCTGGCTAACGTGCTAGCCATGAGCGGAAGTCCACCAATAGTAAATGTGACGCCGTACCCTGGGGGACAAACTAGGATCTCCTCTTCAGATGAGGAGCTTTCAGACATTCTAGATTGCTGGAAACTCTTCAGAAGACCCAACCTGATCTCATATCATAGCTATTTGGTGGCAAGTCACCCTCGAAGAAATAAAACAACACAGCTGAAGAGTGGGCACGTGTATAATGTCTGCTGGGTGATGCAATGGTGCTTTATATCAGCATGAAATAAAAACACACTCCACCCTGTGCTAAGGTGCAAAGTTCTATGTTGCTGGTTGTCTGCCAAACCACTGCACAGCCTCGTTGGGGGTTTCAACTGAAGTCCACTTTATGCGTAACGGATCAGACAAGAGGCTTGGTTACTGATTCAATTTCCTGCAATTGGAAAAAGTAATAAAGATAATTAGTTTGGCAAATTGCACAACACTTTTGATAGATGGCTGTGTACCTGAGCCCAGTTTCATAGAATTGTTTTTAAGCAAAAAACCTTGCTGAAATTTCTTTTAAAAATAAGCAGGGTACCAGTCACAATCTGTTACTTTGACATGGTAATTTGGCTGATAACCTTATTCTGGTAAGCATAACTTTGCTGAGTGCATAGTAGCCTTTCTATGAAATTGGGCCCTTGCTTACCGGTTTCTACATTCATCTGTAATCACTGGAGTTCTCTCTTAGAACTTTAAAAAACCCAAACAATTACAATAATCTAACCTGCTGCCACTTGACTTCAAAAGGTTGAATTCAAGTGTGCAAAAAAAAACACCTAAAAACAAAAAACATGCAAACTATGGGAGAAAGTGAGGTGTGCTATCCTATTGATAAGTCAATACTCCACACATCAGGGCTCAAAATTCACGGAGGCCACGGCTGTCGATGCCCCTCTGTCTGGCCGACGTGCCCCTGGAAAAATTCATCTCCTCACGGCCAACACTGCCGTGCCTTTTTCTTGCCCTTTTTAATAATTTACTTTATACATGGTTCTCCATGCTTTTTATAACGACAATTTTCTTCTCTCCGATCCCGAAGCGTGGCGTACCGACCATTCACCACGTCCGCAACCACACAGGAACACGGAACCGTTCGTGATGCACATTGTACATGTACATGTAGATGTACAACCTACACAGTATGTACAACCTGTACAGTGTACAATACACGAATGCACACTACCCGACGAGCTGGCCTCCTGCGCAGGCGCAAATCTGCAAGGCTGGCTTTCGTTGGTAGCAGCAACGGTGTGCACTTAGCGCTGGTTCGCATCAGCTAGTGCCAAATGAATTGTACACGGACAGTCCATAGCTCACAAAATGCGCATGTGCGATGCTGTTGTAAACGTCTATTATAGTGCGTTCATGCGTGAATAAACTTTCCTAGCGTCGGTCACGCACTGGACAATTGTTATCTTATTGTTAATTTGCTTTTAAAAGGGAGAACCTTTTACAAAACCAGGTAGTTTCCATCATCCATTTCATTTTGTTATAATGTACATGTATGTAATATGTCTTATATGTAATACTTAATACTAGATTTAAGTAAAGTAAAACACATTCTTTCAAATCAGCATTAAAAATTTAAATTTTTTATTTTTGGCCTTGGTGCCCTTTTCTCAAGGCCTTATTTGGCCTTGGTGCCCATCCTTTTGGCCTTGGTGCCCTTCAAAATGTTTCTTCATTTAAGGCCAAAGTGGCCTGCCCTAAAAATGATGAGATTTGAGGCCTGACACATGCGCGCATCCGGGCCCAATTTCATGGCTTTGCTTACCGTAAGCAAAGAATCAGCCCTTACGAAAGCAGGGAATTACGTGCTTGCGTCAAGCGTATTTCACGGGTAAGCAGGAAGTTTTGCTTCTGCGCATGCGTACTCCACATTACTAGGCATTCTTCGCTTACACAGCTAGCGCATAAATTTGGCGCTTACCCTGTAAGCAGAGAATGGTGATGGTAAGCGCAGAATTCGGCAGTAAGTAGAGCCATGGAGTACATACAAGGTTTAGGCTACTTCTGGCTCCAAAGATGGCATATGTTTGTGTGTAATCTTACCAGAAATCACTCATTTTATTGTTCAAAGGCAATTTCTATACAGAAACTGATAAGTCTGCAAATCATTTCTGGAAGACAATTAAAGCAAGTAAATAAAAATATAAAAAAAATTCTGCACCCATAACTCCTTAAAGAAATCCTTGCTCCATGAATTTTCTATAGGCTTCTGGTAATCTTTGAAGCCAGTTTGTGTGAAGTGGGCGTGGCTCCCAGTGAAACTACATCCCACTTACGAAAAGAATTACACAAGTCAGACTTCTTTCCAACTACTTTGTTCCTCCACGAACAACAGAGGACATATTGTGAAAAGACATATTACTGTCACATTTCAAAGATAACTTTCTCAAGTTTGCCCTTCATGGTTTCAAATTTGGTACAAACAATCCTTACTGCTCCGACACATAATACTCTGTGTACATTTCGGCGTCTGACACACTTAGTTATACAACAGGACTGACGTCCAAACAGTGATATCAAGAATCACAACAAAGCGAGGACGAAAATGGATTGAATTAAGGCTAATAATCACCCAAGGCTAACTGCAAAATGGATTAGTGGCGGCAGAGTTTTAACTGTACAATCTGATTAACCGAAATTAACATTAAGAAAGTTTTGAAGAAATTAAGTCATGTTGACCCAGTTGCTGTAATTATTGAAGACCAATGAGGCGTGAATTGATGAATGCCTGATGTGGAAATTCCCTACACACCCGTTCAGTGATCAACAACCACTGAATGACACATCTTATTTTCTTATATGCATTAAAATGAAAAGTGATTGTCCCAAACGTAGCGGATTTCATTTGACATGTTTTTTCATATTCACTCTGTTCATGCGTGTGGTGCGTGTTCAGGTTTGAGAATGATTCGTTCACTAGTCATCGGGGAGTTGTTTTTTTATTGCTGTCTCATGTGATCTCATGGGTGGGGGGGGAGGGGGAGGAGGGGGGAGGAGGAGTTGCTCACATTGCAAACCAGACATGACCTTCATCTTCTTCTTGAGAACTGACTTGTGAAAATAAAACTACCTTTCATCCATCTGAAATAGCATTCCAAGATAGAGTTTTAATGAGCTGACAGTAACAAGCCATGCTGGACTCTTAAGAATTCTTGATATAATCATATACAGTGACATCAGAGCAGTTATCTCTCACATAAAACATCAGCACCCTGAAGGCGAGTGTGCAAAGCTGTTTTTCAACAGAGCTGCCACATTGCAACAGACAGAAAAAAAGGACCCTGGGCCCACATAATCTACCAGCCGATCAGCCTCTATAAACAGCACCCTCAGGGTGGCTTGCCATAAATTATTAATAGTAAATCACCGGTGAAATATTAGCTGATAACAGATTCCCCTAGTGACAAGAAACGTGTATAACATATCAACTCCTCATATAGTTGTCATGAGTACATGTACATGTTTCACATTAAATGTTAAATAAAGTGTGCTGGGCTGTAGCATAAATACTGCAACTATCACAATATTTCAGTGAAGCAGTCAACGGTGCTATTTTGTAAGGCTATACAGAGTTCAGATTCAGTTCATGGCTGGGCGGGGTCAAGTGTTCTAAAAACAAGGAGGGCACAATCATAAACAGGGCGGAGCAGCTCATTCCAGTGAATAGATACAGCAGAAAGGCCACATGGAGAATGCATGCATGGCAGTAGAATATGGTTTTATTTAATAGCCTCGATGCGAAGATATCAAGAAGTAAAACCAGAATGCAATAAATTGAAAAACATGATGTCCAACTTTTACTACGTAGGGAATAAAAAGTAGTGACGATGGACAATTTAAGACTGGCAGGTTTGTGGCTGTGCGATAAGGGACTAGGCCGAAGGCGAGGTCCTTTTTCACACAGCCATGGCACTGCAGGGTCTTAACACGGCGCTGCAAAGTCTTAAACAGCAGAGTAAGACCGAGCCGCTACTCTTTTATTCCAATTCGTAAATAATGCATTTAAACGTTTTGTTAATATCGTAAAAATAAATGGAAAACTGTAATTTAACTTGTCTGTTTTGGAAATTTTTTCAATTACTGTCCTCAGCACCGTTTCCAGAAGGATCAAATTGTACGTAACAATTGCGTACAATTTTATCCTTCGGGAAACGGTGCTGGAGAACAGTAATTGAAATTTTTTCCAAACAACCGTTGGGAGCAAAATGAAAACAAGTGATCTGGAGACTGTTTTCGTGAAATTCAAGCCCTGCTCATCAACTGCCCAGAAAGCCATAGTTTAATTTGAGTCCTGAATCTGCATATATTGTTTTCATTAATTGGTGAAGTGGACAGTATTTGCCTAAAAAATTCATTTCATTTTGTTTTATTTTCTCCCTTCCCATGAAAGATCTGAAAAGACTGAAAAAGAAAACAATCTGAAGGCGAATGAATGCAACTTAATCCCTTACTCTCTGGTCGCCAAGCGAGTCTCCTTGGGCGACGTGTTTCATTGATTGTACGTCAGGGATTTTTCCCCAGAGAGACTGTGTAATGGGGGATGCATGTAGGCAAGGTTCCCTCTGCTACCTTCGTCCGGGTAAATTGACCGAGTTACCGGAAGCTCATTCTCTTGAAGGACCCTTTTCCTTCTTCAAACCAACGTTCAGTGAATATATCAGTTCCTCAAAACCGAAGCTAATGTAGGTTGGATTTCGAGTGATATTCGTTCTTAACTTTTGGAAGAGATGACCTTTGTAAATAAGATAAAAGGTTTCTGGGCTTCGAAATTCTAAGCTCGCCTGCAAGGAAAGTGCAATTACTTTCCTTGGGGCACTTTGTAACGCTGTTTTATTGCACCATGTGTATACACAAACACTCAAGATTGTTGCGCAGAAAGAACGTGACGCCTTTCTAGAACTGGTCCCCGGGACTCGCTATGGTTCTGAACAAAACAGACGTCAAAAAGCATCATGCTTTATGCATGCGACAAGCTGACTATTTGAGCAGAGCGTGCTCTCAGCAGTGCAGTTTTACATGTTGGGTAAACCCATAACATGAATGGTACAGTAAAATGGCAAAAGCAAATGCACGTCTGTCAACATGTTACTTACAGATTTTACAGCAAACAAGGTTATTTTCAGATAAACAAATACTGAAGTACTAAATCTATCTACTTGGAAAATTAGATAACACCATCTTTATTTATAAATTCTGCGTAAGACCTTTACATGTACAGTATATAGATTCATCTGTCTGGAAACAGTCAATCCTGCGCACTTCCTCAAGCTCTCAGAACCTAACGTAGATCGATGTTTATCCGCCCAAGGGCCACATTGTCGGCACCACATTAACATCACAAAATATCGCCGTACACACACACGCTAGGGATTAATATAAGATAGGTTTCTTGTTGTTTGTCTCTTGTTGGAGTGCAGGATGTACGTATGCAATATCGAGCCGTTCCACAACCGTCTCTCCCTGCTGGAGATTTGTAGGGAGTTTAGGAACGTTTAAAGATAAGGTAGAGCATCGGTTATGTCAGTAAAGCTGCTGGATTATTATGTCAATGAAAAAAATTACTCTGACACACCTCCATATATGAATTATCTTCTTGCCTCCGGATGTATGCATTGCACAACGAACTTGAAAAGGTTACAGTTAACATGAAGAAGCCGAAGACGGTAATTCATGAAGAATGTTCCACCGTTACATGAGAATCCGAGCAAGGAATACAGTTATTAGTTTACAATTGACAGGGTTTTCTGTCTACATATATTAATTAATTCATTGTTTTTATGCTCGGTTCCTTGGAGATTTTTATTAATATTTATTTTTCATGTGGCATTGTGACAGAATAATTGCAACAAAATTCAACATTTGTAAATATTACCTCGTTGCAGATGGAGTCTCAAACACAGAGTCTCATATACTTTTTTGTTGCAAATACATAATATTTAGCAGTCATCGTAAAAATTCAAGCTCTATACCCAGTACATCCTATTCTGCCTGAAGTAAGTACATGTAGTTCCAAAGTAGGTGATTACTTTACATGTCTCTAAATTTCTTTTCATTCATCATTCAAAGACTGACAAACGTACATTGTACGTCTGATACTTCAAGGGGACAATTGCCTACATGCCCCCCCACCCCCCACCCCCACCATTGCCTTGGTGCCCCTAGAAATATTCCAGTAGAAAGTTTTACATTTCTGTAATAGACCTTATGCATTGACGTCACCAAGCCGCCATCTTAGAGGTAAACTGATGATGAAACAATGGAAACGCGCTGATTTGTACGCGCGGCGCACAGGACTGGCCAATGAACATCTTCCTTTTGATCTCTAGGCGAGGGCGCCCTACTCAAATGACGTCATATGCATAAGGTCTATAGAAGTGCCATTTTCAAAAGAAGAACTGCCTAGCCTTTGCAAGAACAAAGTACGGTACATTTGCATATGTGTACCCAGGGCTTGAATTTGGGGGAAAAAACCAACAAGACGGCAGGGCTTGCAGCTCAAAATATTGACTGGACCCAAATTTTGTGTACAATACCAGAATTGAAATGAGCAAAAAAAAATGCGTCACAGTTAAACATTTTAATTTGAAAAAGCACTACAGAGAAGATTTGTCTAAATTTTCGTAAGTATTCTTCAATAATCAACAGATTTATCAGACTGAAAAAAATTTTTTGAACACAAGCACAAGACCACCGGACTTGTCTGGTTTCAAGTTTACACGTCCTTTGCTAAAATCACTGTCCTTGGGCCTGCGGTCCAGCGTAAAATTCGAGCCCTGGTATCATACCTGGTTTCGTGTTCTCACTCTATTCTCACTGAGTAAACCATCCACGTACCACAGCTTTAACAGAATATCACACCCCAACTAGACCGAGTGTTCTCGGAGCATCATTATTAAAGTCACTTAACATCAATACTCTGAGATTACCTTGGGGGCGAAAAACGCTCCCACCATGCATTCGGTTGACGATATTTCATCAACTAATTCACTGGCGCAGATTATATTGAGCTAAAGGAGGATCTAGGTTTTAGTCATGACATGATTGCTTTTGGTCAAGATTAACTCACTATTGGAGAGACTTCACATGACCAAAGAACAGTGGCAGCGCTAAGAGGGGTTGGGATGAGGTAGGGGGACAAAGAGGGAATTTGCCTCCCCTCCCCCCACCACCCCCACGTTTTCTTTCGCCTTTCAAAATTGTCAGAGCCTTTTACACTATTTACACATTGTTTCTGCGAATTTCTCTCGTAATTTTTTTCCTACAAAACACATTCCTAAAATCAGGCCTACATGTACTTTATTACCAGTTAGAGGCCCCTGTAACCATGACATAGACCTAAGCCTGATCAGAACAAAGTCTGACCTCGTCCCAGTTACTCATAAGGTCATCAGTGTCATGACCAATCAAAATAGGCAAAGAGGATTTTGGAGGTCTGTATTTCAATGCTGTTTTCTTGACTGATAGCATTACAGATGGAATCTTTTAATATCAGGTACTTTTCAGTTTTTAAAAATCGAATTATTCTCTCTGATAATTACATCAATCCAGTATGCATTAAAGCTTTAAAGGGTGTGCACAACATTGGCAAGATTGAAAATTTAATGTTCACTAGGACCCTACAACTAAAGCCCATGCAGCTCATTGTTTCTGCGAATGCGAATGCAAAGCGAATTTTGACCTCACAGCCCTGTTTTCGCTGCAAACGTTTCACAGGAGTTGAGCACGAATCAACTCTTCCGAATTATTTGTTGCGAATTTGTGACGTCAAAACTCATATCACATTTGCATTTGCAATAGTATTAAGCTGGTAGAAAACTTCTCTAGAAATGCTATCAAACATTTAGATTTAATCTTGCAAGTCCAAAACCAGATTTGATATCAGTGATAACATTTACACAGACAAAGGGTTTTTTCAACTGTTTTCTCATGACTCTTTCACAGGTTTGTTGTTTCATATGTTGGAACATATAAAGTGCAGATACAGGAGCCAATTTCATAGCACTGCTTAATGGTAAGCAAATTTTCGTGCTTACTGTAGCAGAAAATTTGCTAAAGCTTCAGCGTATTTCACAGGTTTGCAAGAAAATTAGGCGCCTAGCTTGCGCGTTCACCATGGATTTGCATTGTTATGTAATACATTTTCATACAGTAAGCACCGGAAGGTTAGCATTCTTTTTCGCGAGCTTACGGTTAGCAGCGCTTTAAAATAGAAACTCGCGCAGTAAGCACAAAATCGGCCGTTAAGCAGCTCTATGAAAATCTTTGACAACACCAATGTCCGCGTGTTTAACCCAATGTACGTACATGTTGTTACCAAACCCCCAATCATAATGTTGAAAACCTAAGCATTTCACAATTTTCCAAAAATCCCTAAAAGAAAAAAACTGTGGGCTGACACTTTACTCATGAGTCCACGATCATCTCACCTTTTGGTGTAGTGCACCCCAAGGTGGGTATCTTACACCCGGTTCAGACAGGCGCTCTTGAGTCGCGCCGAACCAAATAGAATAGGAGCGACTCTAGGTCGACCCAATTAAATTTTGGTTTCAGACAGACGAACTTAACAAAACATTTACATTATGTTCGGCTCATGACAAGATCGACGTCTGAAACCAAGGCGCTCCAGTCCAGAGTCGTTCTGAACGACTGCAACAGTCGATCTTTCGACTTCTAGCTCGTCCAGTCGCTCCTACCTGTTTCAGACGTCGAACTTTTCAAGTACTTTTGGTTCGGCGTGACTCTAGAGCGCCTGTCTGAACCGGGTGTTATGGACACCCCATGCTAAATGTTGACACCCGCCTGAATTGTTCATGTCCATGTATGATGTGTAATAAATTATAAATTAACATTTTGGAAGCCTGCATTTCCAATTTAAAATCTAAATCTTAGCTAAAAACATGAGTAGATTTTTCTCACAGATGAGGGTTGGGAGTCATTGCTGACAAAAAGGTCTGAAACGGGATCGAAACTTTTATAGAGGTATGATGGCATTTCCACCTTTTGGTAACCCCAAAGAATTCAAAGAGTTTTTGGGAGCAGTATCCCATCACTTTAGAGAAGTAGAGCCAAAATCTGAAGAAAATAACAGCTACTTCTTGCACCGGGCAGACATTTATGAAAGTTTGAATTCAGTTGAAAGTCTACAATTTCTCATCCTCAACAAATGTCATCAAACAGTGCCCTCACCCTTAGCTCGCCATTTAATATCATTTCTTAAACTCAACCCATCTGGTATGGTAATTACAACTGAACTATGTATACCTTATTTGCATTAAGTCTAGAGGTTGATAAGGGCAAGAGCCTGCAGTTTCTTCCAAGATTCACGTAAATGTCAAGACATGATATCAGAGTAGTCATTACAGAGGGTAGGATTCTCTGGCCTTCCACTTGCGCTTTTTATAAAGTAGCCCACTGGGCTAATAATGCGTTTTACTTGCCCCAAGGGAGTTTTCGCAACCCATATTTAAACATGTATTGTCATAAATGTATCTTTCTGATGTATTAATGGCAGTGATCACAACAAGTTTAATAGTCAAATGAAGTTACATTCTCACACTCAAAAATCATTTACCACGTCAGTTTCCCTTGTGGTTTATTACCTGGTATTTGAAATAAAGTCGCAACCCCTTAAAGGCACAGTACACGTTTGGTAATGACTCTGAAAATTAATGGCAATAAAAACTTACTTGGTAAGAAGTACAGCAGCTTTGGGTAGTATAATGAATTTTGAGAAACTTTTATTTTCGAAGTACTACGGTTATGGAAAAATATGTCACTTTTTGTTCCCCAAAATTTGAATCTGAGAAGCGTTTCTGTCAGCAACGCTTCTCAGACTGTGTATTCCTATGGGGATTATTCTTCCTGCGTGGAAATATTCGCTCCGGTTTTTCGGTGATATCTCAAAAACGTGACCACATTTTGAAGTGAAATTTTCACAGGTTAGTTTTATTGTATGTACCTACATTTATATAGGATTAACACAATCAGTAGACTCCAATTACCAAACGTATGCAGCACCTTTAAGGTGATCCCCCTCCTGCTGCTTCCCAGGTTGTACTCTATTAACTTGGGTCTGATCTCTGATTATAGGACAGTTATAGGTTCAATTCAATTCAATCCAATAAAACATTTATTTCCGTACTCACAATAAGAAAAGACAGAATCATGTGGACAAATTTATAGTTGGTAGAGCGCCGGCACGTTAATCCGCAGGTCGATGGTTCAAATCCTGCTCGAGTCAATCCAAAATCATTTAAAATTTACTCAGTCAGTTTCCCTTGTGGTTTATTATTTGAATTTACAGAATGTTACATTTTAGAGGTTTACAGACTCTCTATGTCATTTCAGTAGATGTCAGAAGGTTTAGTCATCACAAGGGCAGTCTTTCAAAAAAAAAATCTGAAGGTGGAAGGAGATCAATACAAAAATCCTGAACTCATGATTACAGCCCTGAATATTTCATGCAGTTATTAATACTAACCTGAACATTACATTTTTCTTGGCCTTGGAAATGCATAGTGTTCATCAATAAATAAAAGCCATGTCAATTAAGACCAAAGTCAAAAATAAACCAGCAATTAATATTCCCAGCTGCAAGACGTCCATGAATTTAAAGGCATATGAATCAAATTATAAGGAAACCTTTCACATTAACAGGCATGTTAATGCAATTGCAACCCTCTTTGCATTTTTACAGAGAATCAAGAATATCATATTCATCAAAACTCAAAACCCTGAGAGCGTTATCTGTTTCTTTTAAATTGGATTACTATTTTTAAATTCCTCACTCTAAAGGCAGTCTGAAGTCTGAGTTGCTATTAAGAAATATATTTGTTTTTGTATTTTTTTGCCATATGTTGTTTTAACATGTTTTCGGACCTAAATACTACAGTACACTTTTCTGTATTCTGTTTTGATGTGATTTTAATAAAAGGGAAGCCAACATAATCAGGGTCCATTTTCATGGCTCTGCTTACCACAGAATTTTGCGCTGAGGCTTACTAAGCCCTGTAAAGCACACAATTCTATGGGATGTACATGTAAGCACAGAATTTCGCGGTAAGCAGAGCCATGAAATTGGACCCAACTGAGCTGCAAAAGGAAGATAGGACACTTGTGTCATTTACATTGTAACACAGCAGAAAATGTAACGCCTAACGGATGACTCACCAAAATTGGTACATGGGGAAGGGAACCATCAAACGTAGAAAAGGTACAAGGAATCCGACGATAAATGGCTGAACACAAATTTTCATTTACCATAATTTTTTTAGTTGGTACTTAAACAAAATTTTGCCGTAGTGATTATCGCTAAATGATCTTTAGTTTTACCTATCTAACAACAGCGGGTGCATGCACTTCCATGCGAAGCTATTTTGCGCTTCATGTTTCCACACTGAGTGCCCTAACTTCCTTTTGTAGTATCTTTTGGTAGCCCTTTACAGCTCTTTTCACACGACCCAGCAATTTCCCTGAAAATAAAACCCCAGGAAAGTCCTGAGGATAACTAACCCCACCGCCATCTCATGTTGGTTTCATACTTTTCCTGGGGGAAAAAAATGCGCCCTCTGTAACACTCGGTTCAGACAGGAGCTCCAGAGCCGCCGAACCAAATAGATCAGGAGCGACTCTAGGTTGATCCAAATAAATGTTTGTTTCAGACAGGCAAACTTAACATATTATTTACTTTAAGTTAGGCTCATGACAAGATTGACGTCTGAAACCAAGACACTTCAGAGACATTCCGAACGACTGCAACAGTCGATCTTTCGACTTCCAGAGTGTCCAGTCGCTCCTAACTGTTTCAGACATCAAACTTTTCATGTACTCAATTCAATAACTTGGTTCTGGGCAACTCTAGAGTGCCTTTCTTAATCGCGTGTTACATGTGTAGGTAACCTTAAAAAGTTATCTCACTTAACTTTTACCTCACTCCCAAGACCCAAGTACTTTGTAGAGGTAGCTTCAAGTATTGTCTGTGAAATAGCCACATGTACATGTATGTCCCTGGGAATTTGCCAGGGTAAGCATTTCAAGTGTGGAAAGCTCAACCAAATGTCCCAGAAGTTAACAAAGCATTCAAACTCATGTGCTACACGAATGCCTTTAAATTATCAGACCGTAAATATAGAAAAGAGGTCAAGGGGAAAAAAACATACCTGACCCAAATCAAACTCTTGTAAACATCAGTATTTTCAGAATGGCCATTATAGCAGATGTTTGCAGTGCCAGTGATAGGATGATATTGGGAAGAAGAAAAAAGCTTGGATGCCACCGAAAAATAGCAAGGGCATCTAACATTGCAGGAGATAGGCAGTTGAGTAGATTGGGGTGGGGGAAGGAAGGATGCAGGAGGGGTGTGAGTTTGCTCTTCCAAAAAACCAATAATATATAGATTGGCACTGAATGGCAAAAGTATACAGGTATGTGAAAGATGCATAGAAGATCTGTGTTGGCCCTAATTGTATTAAACACAATACAAGGATTATCCCTCACAAAAAGTAACTTGATCTCATCACAAAAGGGAAACGTCTTCATACACAACAATTCCCCAGCTTCAAAAGGATGATCAATTTGTTTGATGGCCGCTGGTAAATAAGAGCTTCTACAAATGGAGAGTCAGACACAAGGGCTGTGCTTGCTCTCAGACTGTTCAAGGAACTGCCTTTCCCGTAAATGTCAGATGATCTGATTAGGAGTGTCAAGGCATTAGTTATCAATTCTCCTACTAAAACATTGCAGCCAGGACTTGCAGCCATCTTTTGTTTGTTCCATATGAATGCTCACAACCTAAAATCAGTGGGGAAATTAGTCTGGTCTCCAGTGCAATTCCAGCCATAAATGTTGTTTAAAGCATGCGGATAGATTGGTAGTTGTCAAAGACTATCCACATTTTGTGTGACCCAAAAAGTACATGAAATTATAAACCTTTGAGTGAAAGTTTAAACAGCTCTACTTGAGTGAATTTTTTTTTCAGGGGAATGCTGTTTAAAGCTGTTTATTATGTGTTTGTTTATCTTTTAATTATAACTTTGATATTTTTACATTTCTGAATTGTTCATAATAATAATATCAATACAAAAATTAGGGCCCCAACCTCAATGTTTTTATAAACTCCCTTCTGCCGTTGACGGTGTAAGTCAAAATGACAATACTTTGACGTCAATTGTGGGAAGTTACTTTGTTAACGCAATGCAGCGACTATATAAAACGGAGCTTAATGCCTATTACTAAGGTGCAAACCAGGACAACCAATAGCTGCAAAAGAGCCATTGTGTGTATAAATGGTAAGGGCAATTCCTAGCAAGTTTTCATGGAAGAAAAAAGATCACTCAGTGAAGGGTCAAGGGAGAAGAAAAAGGGGCATGCCCAAATTAAAATCTAAGTGTAAATAAAATGACCAGATAACACTCTTGCTCTGACCAAGGCAACAAATACAAATGTACTGCAAAAAGGGTCACTGTGTGTATAAATTAAATAACAAGGACCATTCCTAGCAAGTTTTCCTAGAAGAATTTGCGAGCTACTCAACGAAGGGGAAGGGGCAAAGAGGAATTCACAAAGATGTAAACTACTGAAGAGAAAAAAACTGCAAAGATTTTTAGTTTAGAGTACACTATTATGAGCATTTTCTTCAGTGAATTTTAAATTCCAGAATTACAACCAAGGCCTAAATTTTGTTTAATGGTTTTCTTCAAACCTGCCCAAACAATTTGTCCACAAACTAGTCATTACATGTGACTGTCCAACCCACAGAATTATGCCATTGTGAAAATGTTCCCCTGTCTGTCAGAGAAAGTCCTCATAATAGACCAATCCATTAAGCCCCGCCTCCTTACGAGTTGACCAATCAGCTCCGCGAAACCTGATCACCATTAGAGCAAAGATCACCAAACGGCTCAAATGGTGATCAGATTTCGCGGTTGTGATTGGTCAATGAGAAATGGGCGGGGCTTAATGGCTCGGTGTATTGATGAAGGGCACCTCTATTGCCGAAATTTACACTCCTACAGAAGCATTTCAAGGAGCACCAAGGCAGTGGCCAGGGGGCAAGGAAGGCAATTGCCTCTGTTGCCTCCATGAAGAAAGTATCAGGCATGATTATTGACGCCTTTAAATGTTCTTAACAGAAAAGAAAACCTCACAAAGTCTGTATTATCATGTGTAATATCATAAGTTACAACATTAAATTCTAACCACAGGAAACACTTCTTGTTCAGCTCTTGTTTTCCTTTTAGATCATTATGCAAGAGGCATATTGGCAACACCCACCAGGGTCTTACCAGAGGATAAATTGACTACTTTGCGTCAGCTGTAAGACTCACAACAACATTTCCAGGAAAGGAACCAAGTAATATAATTTCAAATTACATTGTATGACGCTTGATGTGTTTTCTCAACAAATATTGGAGACTATCTTTCCAATATCTGGAAATGCACCTGTGGGGTAAAATCTTTTCCATTATAACACAGTGTATGGGATGGTTTATGAGTAACTGGCATAAACAGTTTAAAGGTAGGGTCAGAGATTGGTAAAATTCATGACCACAAAAACTTAATTGGTGAGAAACACTGCAGCTGCTGATAAGAAACTATTTTGAGAAAGGAGTTCCTACTCCCTTCGAAGTAACAATTATGGTTTGGGTTATTTTTCACCCCAAAACATTTGAATCTGAGAAACGATTCATGCATGAATCGTGTGTGTGTATGGCTGGGTAGGTAGGCATACCCAGAGCTGTGGGGACTTTTATACAATGGAACAAAAGGTCCCCACAACGTTTTCTTTGTTTAACTGGGTCCCCACACCAGATTCAATAGAAAAGGGAATAATAGAACAACAATAGGAAGTCCCCACAAAGCTGTGTGCACCAGGATGAGTAGGTAACCACATTCAAACCGTGGACCTATAACAAAAGGGACAACAGGTCCATGGTTGCTATCACAAAGGAAAGCATTGTGGTCCACGGTTGCTATCACAAAGAGTTGAACAAAGGAGGGTCCACGATTGCTGGTATTTACACACATGTGTGTGTGTGTGAACATGTTTTAAAGAAAGTAGCTTAAATCTATAAATTGCAGTCGTGACTGTTTTATTTTTACAGTTTGAAATGCTTTTGATGTGAAATTGCATATTTTAAGTTTTGATAGCCAATAAAGATTGCAATTAGTAAAGTTTGTTCATGTCTTTTAAAATCTAATTGGGTTTTTTCTTCTTTTTTTCTGTGTGTTCTCTTTCATAGCGCTTGATGGTCTTTTTTATAACTGTACTGCAGGGTACAGAAACCTTTGCTGTAAGTCTGTCCGCTGCACCTATTTGTTTTTATATAAAGCGGAACTACACTATCTTCCTCACACAGGATGTACACTTTACCGGTACATATGTACACAAAACCACCTAATGATATCATGTCACCGTTTACAAATGGGATGATGATTGTGCAATAATTTTGACTTGCCTGGGTTTTTCAGGTTCCAAGGTCCTGCAATCATTACACATTATATCCATGGGACACATGGGATATATCCTCAAATTGTCATTATGTACAACAAATGTACGTTAGTGTGAACAAACCTAACAATGAGTGAATCAATAGGTCCTGGGCCAAACAGGTGCAAGTCACAGGCTTTAGTTCTGAATCTCCGTTACTCTAAGTGAAAGGTAGTTTTTTCTTTCGTGAAAGCAAAGTGCACTTGTATGAAGGAAATATGAAATTTCTATTGAAATATTTCAAGGAGCACCAAGGCAATTGCCTCCAATGCCTTGAGAGGTATCAAGCCTGCTACTTCAGGTCTGGAATAAGGAGGCCACAGAGGCCTCTGTTGCTCTGGTCATAGCCTCGGTGCCCCTTCAAAAGTTTCTCATAGACTTTTAACAATTCTAATGGAAGTCCCCTTTGAAAAATTAAAATGGCCTTGCCCTCTCACAGATGAAATTTCCAGACCTGCATACTTTTCCGTAGCTTTAGCATGGCGTGATGGAACCACAGCCTCTTATTATATTACTTAACAAATTTCTACAACAAAGACACAAACTTCTGCAAGATACCAATCTAAACAGAACGCATGACTTGGGGGTGTTCCTGGGTTTCTTGTTCTAGACATCTCTGGATTTTTCACTTTTCAGTTTACAGTTCTGATATTTACACGTACATTCAGAAAACTTTTGGGGTAATCCTTAAATTAAAATGTCATTGATACGTTTTGAGAAACCCCAACATGACATGGAAAAACGAAGGATCGATTGTTGTTGTTCTTCTTTGGATTCAGTCCTTTCTAGAATCCCAATAACTTTGGATGACTTGCCATGGTAATTACATTGCCAAATGTACATATGAGTGGGTTTTTTCCCAAGTTGCCTGTTCCTGACATCTCCGAGTTTTTCAGCTTTCAGTTCCTGACATTTTACACATGTTCAGGCCGTGTCCGCCTTGGAAACTTTATCCAACACCCAAACAAAATAACTCTTGGACAGACTTTAATTTTCAAGAAAACAGGAAATTAACAAGAATCCAAAACTGGCCATCAACAGAGGGAGGCCATTTCATTTCCTCTTCCTTTTTTACTTGTCCTAATATTATTATCCTTGTTGATGTATACATACGTTTGTTTGTTATTATTTCAACCCAAAAAAGAAACGAGGTAAAGTCTATAACTTAACCATAACCAGTCAGGTGATTTTCCAAGAACCCTGCAATGCAACATAAGTAAGGCCAAACAAAAAAAAGGTTCTGTTTCCGGTTTCCCGACCGACCCTAACTTTATGCCGCGACCCTAAACTTTTTATTCGGCTTGAAAAAAAAAAAATGGAAAAAAATAAAAAAATGAAGGTACCATGAACCAAATGTCAGACTTTGACCAAACTAATATGTTTAAAAAAAATTGAACTAAAAAACCAGTGTTAGTGTTAGTGTTAGTTTTGAATCGGGCAAGTAGGGTATTACACACTCGCCAAACCTATTAGAATAAAAAAATAATAACAAATTCCGACCTACCGACCCTATTTTAAAATGGCATGTAATCGGAAACAGAACATTTTTTTGTTTGGCCTAAACACATAGGCTTATAATATTTAGTATACTAGTTCTTGGTACACAGAGTACAGTACTTCAAGACCGCCTTCCTGCCCCTGAAATTGTTTGATTCTATTTTAGTTTTATGTTGTCCCTTCAGGGACATGGATAATTATATGGATATTTATAGGACGCGCGCATACATGTATGTAAGACGCTTTGCAATGTTATTTCCAAACATACCCGTGACCCAATGAGGCAATGTCATGTCAGAGTGGGGGGAGAGGGGGGGGGGGGGGGCAAGGTTGATGTCTACATGGAGTAGTCTTGATTATTTTGAACTTTCCCCAAAAAATTCCGAGTGTGGGGTGGATGAGTTTTCTTGTCTATTTTGTGTTTATTGTAATACAAAAAATTACAAGGATCTGCAATGTATGTGTGACATATTCAAATATTGTCACAGAACATAATTAGGCTTTTCCATTTCACTCGACTGCGCATCGTAAAATAGAATAGTCCAGATTTCAACTTAAATGATTATATTCTGTGACAAACAATGCACTCACATGTATGCATTCAATTTGGTATACTGTCAACAATGTAAAAAATCTTTCAAACAACCCAACCCCCCATGTTTACATTCAACAACCCTTAAAGTGAATACACTTAAAACCCCCACAGTTCACAGTCAAACTGGAGTAACAAATGACAACCCCTACTAGGCCCTTTTTTTTTACCTGAAGAACAAAATCAATCATTTGTTTAATAGACGAAACTATTTTGGACAATAAAAACAGACAGGGACTTTCCCCCTTCTCTTTTTCTGTGTTCCCACATTAACAAAGCTTGAACATTTCCTCAATCAATTGGGAATTTTTTTTCTTTTTTCTCCCCATCTGGAAATGATTGATGAGCCCATGTACCTGTTGCAGGCAGGTACTGTAAATATTCAATACTATCCAAACCAACACGTTATGTCAACATAACTAAACCTACGGGGTCATGATACTACATGGTGAGTCAACACGTCTGCAGTTATTATCTTAATATGCAAATATTGTTCTATACTACACAGAAAAATATTATCAGGTGTGTGCATTCATAGGATAAGTGTTTTGTACCAGTACTGATCAAATAGTGTTTCTGTAAACTCAATGAGACTTGAGGATGAGAGTTTGGGACTCCTTTGGTTAAATGTATTTTCTTTTGAGCAGCATTTTCCCTTGGTCCACTGGCCAAAATGCTTGTTGAAACATTTGAGGACCAGTCCAAATTCTCTCAAAAGTTGTCTGGCTGGCTAGTTCAGAGTTGGAAAACATCCCTATTCATTATGAAGTATGGACCAGTCACCAGTGAAAACGCTGGCAGACCAGTGAAATGACAAGCTAACTGGTTCCGTTGGCAAGTCACTGAAAGGACATACCCTAAGATTGAAAACATAAATGCTTATAGATTTGCACATAAACTTACATGGTATTAAAGATTATCATGGTGGAAAACTTCCCTTGAAATGCTTTTGCCTAAGATGCTTTAGTTTTTGTGAAACAATTTGATCTTGCAAGAAAAAACCTTTACGTTTTAAAACAAGGAAAACAAGGAAAACAAGGGTTTTTTTCCCCCACAATTTTTTCTTGATTCTCCAATGACCAATTGAACCTAAATTGTCATTGGTTTAGTTATTTCATGTACAGTATATGCTGGGTCACACAAAGTGCGGATACTGGTCTTTGACAAAACCAATGGTGACCGCATGCTTTCAAGGAAATGAATTATGCTCCTAAAAATATATTTGTTTCAATCAATCTGGAAGATAATTGATTATAATACCAATCCTCTCGATAAATATTTCCGTCTAAAATACTGTCAGTCAAAAAAATGGCATTTAAAGATTTCCCTAGCATTACTTATTTTGACTGCAACAACCTAAATAAGGATGCAATTGAACTTCCTTCCTGGAAGGGTCACATTTTTTGGTGCTAATCTATAGGCCAAATCATCAATAAAGTTACCTGTGAAGTCACCTGTGAAAGTTTCAGCTGAACACAATATCTACTTGCTGAGAAAACAGTGACAAATTGTCACTGTATTTTACTGTCACTGTATTTTCATCAAGAACGTTGAACCCATCCTTGTTTAGCGAGGTGACACCGCATCTTTTGCAGCAGCATTCACACAAACAGACACCACAGATATTTCAATCCCGAAATCTCACCTTCTCAAATTTTTTGACATTACTTTTATTGTTTTTCAGACGAAATAATTTTGCAGGATGCTTTACTACCATTAGTCTTTACACACCTTTATAGAAAATGACACAAGTTTTTTTAAAGAGTCATAACCAAAGTATGACCCTAACTTCAAGTTGGAACACATTGTGTTATCATCATTTGGATCCCCATTTCAATTTGGGCTATGGCTACGGCTGGATTGCCATGTCATCATGTGTTGAAGTATAAGACATCCTTAATCAACAGTCATAGCCGGCCATAGCCGCCAATTTGGATACAGCCCAAGTTTTTTAAGCCAGGCTGAGCCGAGTGAGTAATGACGTCCACAACAGGTGTGTATTTCACCTTGGATTCCATCACATCTTGACATTGCACTTGCAACACTACTGTACAGTAACACTACAATAGTAACTAAACAGTATGGTGTTAGTGGTATTTACTGGGCGTTAGTGTCACTAAACACTAGCCCACCTTGTTGGGCTGTTATGGCTCTCTTTTAACATCGGTCTTATAACAAATGGCGAGTGTTATAAGACCGATGTAATAAAAGAGAGCCATTACAGCCCAACAAGGTGGGCTAACTAAACACTACACTAGTGATTGTAGTACACGGGAGTACGTAGTAATAGTATTTAGTAAAAACGTAGGCTCCATGGATGGTAGGGCGTCAGTGTCTGTTGCACTTGTATGCAACGGAGGAGTCCAACCTGGGCTAGTCGAGCCTGTGTTTATTCTAAATAGTTAAGAAACACTAACTACTACCACTTCCTTGTAAAATTTAATAAAAAATGAAAAGTGGATTTTCTTGCTCAGGATAAATCAGAGGTCTAATTGTCATAAACTAGAGTATCAAGTCAATTGCATGTGTGAAGCATTGTTTGGTAAACATGGTAAATGGTAGTTTTTTTAGTGGTAGTGTTTTGTAAATGTAAATTGTTGGACAAGATCGAAGCATGTAAAATTATATTTCTAAATTCTAGGTAAGTGTACCCGGTAAAAGGAAACTAAAAATTAACAAACCTTGACTGAGCCAACCTTGATTATGTGACTGTGAAACACCTCTGGCTCTGATGACAAGAAGAAGAAGAGCTAAAATCCCAGTGCTCGCTTTAATCTTGAGTAGAGTTGTTACAAAACCGACAGCACTACGCAGAAAATTCCAGAGCAAATTTCCCCACGTGGAATTCACAGACCAGTCGCTCTAGCTATTATTTAACTGCTCCGGTCTGATCTACCATGCATGTCAAATTTTCTTGTGGCCCCTGACTACGACAACTCGTACGGCACAAAGATGACAAAGAAGGTAAGTTTTACAATCTCATTCACTGAAAATGTTTTCCAGTCATAGCCACACCGTCTCAGTCGTAGTAAACAGGTCACCGAATCGCTTCGCTTACTACGCCGGTGTTTTTCTCCGTCCGGCCTGTTTTCCATATGTCTGTGTGCTGACTTCACCATGGCCATGCCATGCCACACACGTACTCATAATCAGCTCATCAACATATATATATCGGCACACAGAGCGCGCCATGCGGTTTTACGGCGCGCTAAAATCGACGTACACTCTGCTCATTATTTACGTAGTGTAATTATTCGTGACGTAGAAAGCGTGCCGGTTGCTAAGTGCCTCAACGCATACCGTACCGGGTGACCTTTGGTGAACTTTTTTGTTGTTGTTGTTGTTTAACAGCGTTTATAAAAGGCGCCCTCTTTTGTTGCGATGTCTTTAGTTAAAGGAGCAATCAGTCTATCGGAAAAGAAAATGTATGAGTTACTTGAGATTGATGTTTTTTAACTTGTAGTTTCAATTTCTGTTTGTTTTTGTTACACACTGTTGCGGCATTACAGATTAACACTACCATCCGTGTTAATCCACAGTTCACAGCGTGTTTTAGCGTGAGAAACTAGGCGTTTTGCTCGTTTTTCTCACCAATAACTTCCGCTTTGCTGAGATGTCGGGAAAGTAATTCCAACAGCTTTTTTCCCACAAACTGCCTCTCTTTGGAACTCATGGTATATGGTGCTTGTTTTCCTCCATCCTACAATCTAGACTGTTTTCAGTGGAATAACAATTTCTACCTTCAGCTCCCCGAGTTATTTTCATCTGAATTTGATGTTTTGTTCTTGTTCCTTTTGGTATACCAAGGGTGGCTTATAAAGCATTGTTTGGGTTGAACTTGCTTTTGTTGTTACTTTTGTTTACAGAGTAGTGACCTTGTACATTCTAATGCATTTCCTGACAGGCAAGATACAGGCCATATTATGGGAAAATTTACATTTTGTGTCATAATTTTCACATAAATTCAAGAGTTACAAAAGCAACATCTGTATCAGCTTGTGATATGTACCCCCTTTCTTCATATCAAGAGTTGAGAACAATCAGACAGTGCAATCTCCATAAAACATAAGATTTATTGTTTTCTTCCATTGAGCTGTGTGCAAACTGTGCCTGCAGGAGGAAGTCCAGACTCTGTGGCTCTTTTGTAAACATGTGATGTCACAGGTCATATAGTAACCGATTTCAACTTTTAAAAGGTCTAAGCATAGAGCAAGAGGAGTATTTTGCATGATTTCATGGATTAGTTTTGTGTAGATTTTGACTTTTGCTGTCCTTGTCTGGGAGATCCAGGCTCAATTGCTCTATGGTGAGTTTTGTGTTTTTCAAGATACTATAATCACCGAATGTCGTGTTTTCATTGAATCTAAGTTCGCTTTAAAGGAGCTCTATACTTCTAGTTTTATGCCATGGAATGAATCCCTACTCACTGTGAATAAAGATGTATATAATACAATTTACCTGTAGAAGTTTCAGCCTCATAAGTCGTCAGGTTTTTCAGAAAAAAGTGAAAATTACACGGAAGTTTTTCAGGAAAGTTGTGTAAATCCGTTGCAGATTACAATTATTGGCATGGCGCCCTCTTGCAGCGAGAGACTCATGATTCGTGAACCGGCGATTCTTACTTGTGAATGAATTCGAAAGTTGACTAAAAATAGAGAGAGATCGGGTTCGAGGTCACTTGCCATAGCCAGCGATCGATAACACCACCGTGCGCGTGTCTCGCGCTGTGCTAATAATAGCTTATAAATGTTTGCGGTTTTTGAACTGTGCGGTACGGGTCTGGTCATCGTGTAATGTTTGTACATGTACTATGTACTTGCAACGAAGCTGGGTTCTGATGTTTGAACTACACACCGGCATAGCTGTGTGTAAAGATTACTGGTTTTTACTCTGTGATTTATAATTACACATGCTTTGCGCTTCACGTAATAAGTAATGCATTCAAACAAATCTTTCAATAGTTGTACAGTGTTATACACACTTATATCATATATGCTGGAGGGTGGTTTTGTGGGCTGGAGTAATTACTTTTGTTCGGTTTTCAAATCACTTCTGTAACAGTCAGTGCATGGAGAAAAGTGCTTCCTTTTATTTGCATGACCGCCACGGTTTTCCATAAACAATGAGCTTGGAGGACACGTTTTCAAAAATTCATTTAGGGAAAATTTATTATTGTAACAAAACAAAAACATCACATAACGAAGCAACAATGTTTCATTATACCTACAAAAACTATGACATAATTTTCTGTGTTCAAAATAAAGAAATATAAGACCAAAAACAAAGCATCCGTGTGTGCAGAATTAGAAATAATTTAAGTGTCTCCGGAAAAGTCATTTGCTTATGATAGTTAACGTAATTGGGCAGAAGAATTTTACTCATAGAATGTTAGCTACACTATTGATCTAGTCTTTCACTGTATTCTTTATTTCCAAGGATTCTCGAAACAGTCAAGAATACTTTAAGAATTCGTCTTCGTCAGCGTTTATACCGTTCAGAATCGAAATGGCCGCCATATTTCGTTTGTAAATGAGAGCCCTTACTTGATTGGTAAAACCGTGAACCAAACTGAGTGTGCTATGTTGCTATGTAACCAATCAGCTGCTGCGTAAGGAAACGTATGGCTCCTTACTTACTACACAGAACTGAATGCGGTTTTGAGTAAACATTGAGGTGCCCGACTATCTTGTGAGAACACTCACTATGCAGTATAATTATATACACGAGTCATTGCTATTATAACAAAATTTCATCAAGGTTTCGTTTGTTTTGTTTGAAAAACTTTTACACTTGTCCTCTAGATTACTGAGAAGGAAAAACCAACAATGATTGCATTTTTGGTCTTACAAACTGTTTACTGTGGCTTCCTCACGTTTGGCTCTCCAAATGCTTGGTGCATTCGTCTAAAGAAAGAGGCCTAATCCCGCAAGCCCACTATAAAAAAATATAATTTTTTTTACAACAAAATAAACAAATATTTTTAAGCATAATTCCATTCCTCCGATATAAGTAGATAATATTGTTTTACCCTTCTCTCTAGGGAACCTATGATCAGTTTACCACCATATTAATGACAACACTTTGACATTTGTTTTCTTGTTTTATGGAAACATTCATTTATTTTAAGTTTCTTCTTTCAGCTGCATGAATTTCTCACACACATACCCACATTTTCATGTACACTAGTACAAAATTAATTATATTAAACATTTAAATATTAATGCTAAGTTTAATTAAAAGCAACTAAAGGACGCCCAGGCAATTAGTAGACTGGTATAAAGCATCAATGTTGAAATATTTGTTGTATGCTCCCTCTTATCTCTGGAGTGGATCCATTTGCAATACAGCATTTGGCACACTTGGTCGTGAGTATTGCTTAAAATAAGTTTACTATTGATACTAAACGGAAGCCACAAAAAGCAATGAACGTGGCTTTTTCTTTATCTTAAATCCACAATGAACATTGATTTTTCTTTATCTTACAGTCATTATACAGAATTGAAAACTTTATGAAGTTCACACTGGAACCTTTTTTTCTGTGAAATATGAATTCATAATCAAGAAAACTGTATCTGAAACTCTTAAAACAAATGCACTATATTACTGATTTCGGTTGTTAGAACCCAAAATAACGACAATGTATTTACTGACAACTGAGCATACTTGTTCACTATTTTCTCCTGACTCACACAACGGATTGAGCAAAAATGTTCACAGATTTGTTTTTTCAAGTATACGGTTGATCACACAAAACATCAATATTGTCTGCAACTATTTTTTGTTGGCTGTACCAATCCTCTATAACACCTAATAAACAAACAATTAGGCAATTATCTAGCAGTACTTTGTTACAACATAAATAATAAATGACCGAAAAGGTAGGGTCTTAGATTGTTTTGTTTTTTTTCTATGTAAAGACTTATTTATAGGCAAAATTATACAGAAAGATTCTATAAAATCACATGTGAAAGTTTCAGCTGAATACAGTGTCTAAAAATGCTGGTAAAACAGCCAAAAAATTTCGCGGTATTTACACAAGAACGCAAAATCCATCCACGTTTAGCGAAGTGACGGATATCTCTGGTTGCAGAAATCTGGCCAGGTTACAATATCAGGAAGACACCAGACACTGGTCAAGTTCTCCTGCTGCAAGTACCTCCGGACAGAATCCTCCAAAACTTTAACGTGATACAACGGTAGGTCAGTCACAGAGAGGCCTGAAATTTGAGGGGAAAAAAAAGTACCAGGTTAGGTAACATAATTACCAAAAATGGACTCAAAATAATATAAGGTTATTGAAATAACCAGGGTTATTGTGCACAGAAATGTCTTAACCTGAACGTAAATGGTCAAGTTAAAAACTGAATTTTTGCATCTGCACAGATATCAGAATTTAAAAATAAATTGAGTACAGCGACCCAGTTGGGACCCAGTTGGGACAAGTCAAGACCAAAATGTACTACAAATGCAATAAAACCAAGTGCAATTCGAATAAAAGACTTGTATTGCACAATACTATCATACCTAAAATAATAAGAGGAAAAAAAGGCTAAATCACTTTGCGTATGATCATCATACATGATGTACATAAAAGCAATGATGAATGTTTGGTAAACTTCTTGGGCGCACTTGTATTTCATGCCTTTCTGATAAAGGAAATGTTTTACTATCTCTGGACTAAAAAAAAATAATAATTGTCTCTTGTTGTAATGACAAAATTCAGCATGATCACACCAAGACAAAACTAATAAAAAGCAGCCAAAGGATTGTGTTTACAACAAACGTATTGGCTACAGTGTCGTTACTGTCAACTCGCCCACTCCAAAGTTGCCCACTACAAAGTCGCCCCCTATTAAGACGCATTGTTTTTGTGTACACCTTTTTGGGGGCCTTAGTTTTTTCACCTGTCTCGTTAAATTTTGTTTTTGCCATGATGCCCCCTAATTCAGACAAAAATGCTGTGGTGCCCTTTTCACATAATTGCTATCTCTGCCTCCTCCTCATTGGCTTGGCATAGTATACATCCCTTTTTTCAATTGCGTTGTATGTTCTGACATGAATATTGGCCAAATTCATGAAACGAGAAATGAGTTCAACTTACCAGTTAACTAGTTTACATTTAATACTAATAGAGCTGACATTAACAGAAATAAAAATGTGTGCACCTACCACTTTTCTGTTGGTGATTCAAATGGTGCAACTCCAGAAATAACAGAACTACAGAAGATGCACAAAATAAATAAGAATAGTTGAAGTAATGAATCTGTACAACATGTCTAAAATTAACACGTACACATCATACATGGTACTTCTTGTTGAATGCACGTTAACTTCATGTAAATAAACACAAACAAGAATTTGAAATTGCATCCTTTCAAACAAACTGCAAAGTCATCTGGATCTACATACGGCGGGACTACAGGTATACTGTAATTGATGGACCGCTGGTAATGGTTACATCTGTACGTATATGTATCATTGTATGTTCTCATAAAACATTTTTTTAAATCAATAAATTATAGGTGCTTGGCTGTTGGCCAACAACTCGCCTTTTTAAAAGTTTTTAATTGGTACCATAAACTTACACATTGGAAGATTCTGAAATGTCCCCCTTCAACATTTTCTGGTTCAACTCCACGATGGTGTTGACGTAACCGGTGGCTCAAAAGGGGGGTAGCAGTCCCTGATGAATGGACAGCAGATCTATAAAAGTAAAAAATATTTTTGTTTGTGTTAAATTTAATCAAGAAGTAGACCTAATGAAGAATATATATCAATAAAAATAAATAAAAATACATGGCAGCATTATGATTATGTGATTGTTTTACTGTTAAAAAGTATGAATCCTTAGAGAGCCTTTTCATTCAATCAAATGGCACACTTTGACACTATCAAAATAGGCCCACGATTTCTGGCAAACCAAAATGCCTCCTATCCTACAGAACAGAGTGGTCACATTGGTATTAAAATAATCAAGATTTATATAAAGAAAACTCACTTGTGTGTGCATATCTAACAGCAATCTCGCCAGGTCAGCGTTCGAAAGACTCAGTCCCATGGCTTTACTTCTCCAGGTATCTTCCTAGTCTAGTCCTATGTCCAAGATGGTCCAAGCACCGACGACACAGAGGACCCTTTCAATTTCATGCTGGATGGAACTTGGAAGTAACAACTTTTGGAGTTTTCTATACCTGACATGGCGTTTGACCGACGCACTCTTTGATCGTTTTAGGGCCTATTCTGTCAACTTTGGCCTCCCAATTTTCTTCCTGGGTTTATTGGCAACCGTTGAATCCAGTTTAGATCTAGTAAATTGACCTTTCAGACTCTAACATCGATAAAAGCCGTGGTATAACTTATGAAGATTGCAAAGATATTTTTTATCGACAACGCGAGTGTGTATACACAGCAACTCCAAACAACCTCGCACGCGCGGAAACTGTGCTCACCACTATACACGACAAACACAAAATAGATATTCTCCTATTTTAGTGGGTACGAGGTAACATAAACATGAACCATTTGCGAATCTTTCCAACTGAAAATGGACAACTATTATCGAGTGTGTGAGGGCAGCATTCAACGAATTGTCTTCAAAAAAGACTTCTCGTCTCAGTGAGACGAAAAGTCTTTTCGTGATATTGTTTTACTAATTTCTCAAAAACTACAGCACCTCAGCCACTAATATTTTAAGGGAAGCTTTCGACTATCAATATCTTTAAACCATGTAAGTTTAGTGTGAATCTGTGAGCTTTTTTGTTTTGTATCTTACCAGAAGTATAGAGCTCCTTTAAGTTGTTTCCGGTTTTTTGTTCTCCATAAAAGTACGGAGGTTTCCCGAAGGAACATGATTGGATTGTCTCACTGAGCAATTGTGTGTGAGCCCTCAATACTTAAAACGACAATCACTTTATGAGCTTCTTAACGACTGGTTTTACGTCTAGTGCAACCGCGGAAATAGTTTGGGCACGATGACTCAACCATTCCAATTATAATATCATGCACCAACGTGCGCGGTGACGAAAGGGATAGACCATTTGAAAATAGGGGTCGAACTAAATCAACTCCCACAAAATTAGTAATATGTTAATTAACAAACATTAATCTGTGTCTGGTTTGCTTAATAATCATTTTAAATTGAAGAAAATATTGTTGTTAAGCCCAAATCCAGCGAAGTTATAAATTAAACCCCTTTTGAAAAGTGGTCGCACCCAAACAAGGAAATCTCCGTTGACTGCATGCACGATGTGCATAATCAATTGCAGAATTTGAGGAAGTGTTTTTAGGGGGAACATTCGGGTTGGAATAAGAACCACTCTTCATTAGCGAAACCATATACACACTCGACCGTCAAGATTTCTCCGTTGAGGGATACTGTTACTAGAGACAGTCTGAAAGACACTTGGCGGAATTTTCTGCTAATTTAACCTGTTCAGACCAGTGCAAGGTGTTTGCAGCGTCTATACAAATACTGTAGTTTGACCAGGGTCAAGGCTCGACTGCCCATCCATCTGGACATCCAGACAACGCCACCCTATCGGGTCATTTGAGAACATTCTATTGTTTGTGAAAACAACCACTTCAAAGATGCCGAGCACCAAAGTGGATCATGCCGACAAACAAGGTAATTAGCAACCCATCATCATCACCATACTCGTCTTTTTGCACAGTAGATTTAATACTTTTTGCATGTGCCGATGGGTTGACGAGCCATTCATGTCAAATGTGAAGTGATCTTCATCAGTACTTGTGCATCCCTGATTGCTCTTTAATTGCCCTGTCAACGGGTTGTCGACATGGGTTTTTCCACGGCTGTTGGACTGGCTCTTTGTACACACCTTCTGCCCTCTATTGTCTTTTCCTTCAGCCATCGCATTATGCATGTGTTCCTGTAATGCTCTGTGTGGCTTGCAATGGGTATTATTTTAGAGTACAGACTCGTTGCGACCCACCCTTTCGACTCCGGTCCCCAATTAAACTCGAACATATCCGTGTTTCAATTTATTCAATATTCTCGCTTAACCCTTTTGTCCGCAACTTGGCGCGGATCCACCCAGGGATGGATTTTCCTGCACAACAAAACTTGTTGGTCGATCACTAAAATGGCTGTATATCCATGGAGGAAGGAGATTTCCTTCTTCCATGCTGTATTTGACCTATGATCTGACTAATTTCATTAGATGTATTACTATTGAATTGATGAAGACCGTTGAAAAGTGTCGTTGTTCTCTCTATGCTTTATCCCATTAAATTCTAAGTGAGGTTGGGATAATAACAGTCTGGTTGTTAAAACATTGTTGTAAGCGTCCAAACCCTGCTTGCATGGGAAATAATGTTGTGTATACGATTATCATGCAATATGTCGTACTTATTTTGTCAATCCACCAAAATGAGGTTACCAGGGAAATAGTCTGGCCCCGTTATGATAAAGGTTGTACGCTATGCACCTTTTTATACTGGGGACCATAGGGAATCAAACAAACATCGCCTCACTGTGAACTTTTATGGTCCACATGATCACATGACGTGCCTCGATGAAACAGGCCATGTTTGTTATTTCAATATTTTCTGAAGGAAACTGAACGCTCAATTTAACTTTCTTGTTTTCTTAAAGCTAGTAGGAAACATCGGCTCGTGTTTGGGGGAAAAAAATAGTCATTGAAGGGTACCTGCGAGGGGACATCATAAATTGAAACCATATACTTCGCAAAATTATTGTTTCTGAAGAATAAATACATGAAATTGCCATGGCCCTTGGGTCCTCCTTTCTTTTTATTGCCGTGGACGGTTTCTGTTGTGGAGAACATCGCAACGGGAGTTTTTTGGCGTGTCGTGGCCGAGCGGTCAAGAGCACCGGACTCAAGCTATGTTTCCGATCAGCAGAGTGTGAGCAAGACCTCAATATTATTGCCTTTTTAAGGGATGGGACATAATCCGTAGCCCGTTTACTGGGATTGGTAGTGCACATAAAATAACCCGGACCACTTATCGTGGAAGAGTAGGGTTAATCCCGGTGTTTCTGGTTCACATAGAAAGCACATTAAATTGTTTACAGGTTTCCAAGGCTTGCGAGCTACAGTGATCGATTTCACTTTTAAGGCATCCTTGGTTTCATTACCAGAAATATATAATAACCATTACCCACTTGGCAATACTGAGTCATACAACTGAAAACGGGGAAAACTTCCTCATTGTAATGCTAGATTTCTATGGCTCTATATTATATTATAAGGCCCAATATGCCTATTATATAAAGACATTCCAGTTATTGTTTGAAGGGGAATTCCCCTACTGTTGGATTTATCCTTGGATTGGATTAAAAACGCATACGACTGAAGTTGTTTTGATGAGTTCTACTTCTATATACCATGGATCAAATCCCCGGATTTCTTTTCATTGGTTTCACAATACACCCACCCCCGGATATGGTTTGTACAGACTATTGTATGTGAGTTGAAATTGTCTCTTTCATCAGAGAGAAGGAAGTACAGAGTAAAAATACCACCCTTTCAAAATTATGTAGTATATAGTGTACGACTGTTTGTATAGTGTAGGCCTACGACTGTTTGTAAAACAACTCATTTGAAATCATACGTGATTCTACAGTTTGCTCAAGGCGTTTAGTGATTGGGTGTTTCTTCTGAAAACTACCCCCCCCCCCAAAAAAAAAAGAAAAAAGAAAGTACATTCGGTCAAAAATCGTTGATGACATTAAAGCGTATTTGAAAATGAAGACTTTCATCATGTTTGTGGAAAAGAAATAATTTAACACTATACCCTTTTGGGGGATCGGACCGGGGTTGGGTTCACATGTGTATTTGGTCAACATTTTTTATTTTTTTTTATTTTTTTTTAAATCTTTAGACATATACACAATGATTACAAGTTGGACAGGGGCTGTCAAGGTTATACAAAAGTATAAAAACTGTCATCTTAAGATGTGTACAACCAGACCCCTGCCAACGATAAAAAAATATATAACTATAACTATATAACTATAAAAATAGATTGCACTCAAACACTGTTAAAATCACACAACGGAAAACTTTAAAACAAAAGCAAATCCGAAAAACCTAGCAAAAACAGCACCCATAAAACACCATAAAAGCAGGAGGCAGGGAAAAACATTTAAAAACCCAAACAATACAAGGTCCCAAATGAGCCCCAAAGCCCAACACGAATGGACTTAAAACCCTCTAAAGCCACACACTAAAAAACTGGCACCAAAGAACATCTTTAAAAACCATGAAGCAGGAAATTCAATTAAAAACCACCCACACTAACATACTAAAAGGTCCTCCCTCAACATCATACGAAAGGACTTGTAACCCTCCAAAATCAAAATATCCCTGGTATCTATTGTGGGCAGAGTAGGCAATCACTGGCCATACAGTGAACAATATTAAAGGAAAGATACTCTTCCAGGAATGATGACAAATTCATTGCGACTTTTCGGATCAATTCCATCAACCAAATGTTTCTAATGTTTCAGTCGGCAAGTTGATATTATGCACCGTCTGCTGGTTGTTGCCAACAGTTTGATAATTTTGGATGCAAGGCATGACCTCTGGGTCAAATTGCATGGCGCTGCTTTACCGAACTCAATGTTAGAAAAAAAAACTTTTACGGTAGGCCTAAAAGGTAAACTCTCTATAAGCTTGGATTTAACTTATTCTTACCAATTGAAAGTTGGGATAAATCGTTTCTCCTTTGTCCCTAGTTTTGATCGGTCGGCGTATTTTTTAGTCTCAAATAGAAAGGATTGCACCTGGCAACCAGGCATGAGTGAACAGTGGTGTTATTTTATGAAGTGCCTGACGATAAACAGTGTCAGCAAGTTCCCCCTCCCCCTCCGAAATCTATACAGAAACTTTTGTGTAAACAAGAATCAACATTTTATCAATCATAAGTACCGTTTTGAGTTTAGGCTGATTATTATATTAACCTCTCTAGGGTGGTTCTTGAATCTCGTTTTCGCAGCCAGCTCTCAAACCACGGGAATTATCCAACCATCTAGGCCTATAATTCACGCACGTGTTGCAGCAAGTGTGTGACATCACGTTGCCATGGAAATATAGGCCGGTGGATTTTCTGGATCTACGCTGTTTCATCACTGCAGCACTCACACCAGCCCTTACCATTTAGCTATTCTAAAAATGCTCAACCAGAATTTCTATTTGTACATTTCTTTACTTTTTGTTTTCAATTTTAGGCGGGAAAAAGTGGGGCAATTTGAAGAAGGACCAAGACTCTGCATTGAGCACGATAAACGAGGTATGTTCTTAACGTTATCATATAGAAACATCAAGAGCATTACCGAAAACACGGCTCCGGGTTCGGGCTCGGTCTTAGGCTTCGTCTGCCAGTCGTAAACCCCGTACATCAGAAAGCGCACAGTCTCATTTGACGGAGCCGGAGCCGGAGCCATGTTTCGAAAAGGGCCACAGTCTGTTATAAAATGTCATATAATGTTTTAGCCCGGGGGCAACGATTCCTCAAACGAGGGAGGCAATGCAAATCACAACTCATTTAGTCACTTGAAGTTGTAAATTTGATTTAAAGTGCATTATATGTTTTGTTTTATAGGCCTATAGGTTGCCTGATAAGAAAACAACTTTATAAGACACTGCTTGTTTTTTTTTATTATCAACTTTTGATATGAAGAAAGGGTGTACATCTCAATACGTGTTATACCATTGTACAACTCTTGAATGTATGCGGAAATTATGACACAAAATTTAATATTTTCCACATGACCTGTTTTGTGTATCACAGAAAGACCCTGGAATCTACAAGGTCACTCTTTTTTGTAAACAAAAGGTTCCACGATATATACGTATTCATTAAACGGATGCAAATCAAGCAATCATGCCATCAGCTAAAAGGTCATTTCCGTTCTAATTTCCTGAGTTCGTTTATCTTAAACTATTGTTTTCCTTATTCCTTTCTCTGACAGGAACTTGTCAGAAATGGCGACTACAGTTCGTACGAAGATCTTGAAGAGAGGCTCGCGAGTTATAAAAGTGGGTACTTTTTTAAGGAAAAACCTCAAGTAATGGACATGGGAAAAACAATTAGGGGGCCCATGGCACTTTATGTAATTCATTATGCTCATAATCACCTGTGAGATTATGCAGTATTTAACCAGAACAGAACCAGAACCAGGATCCAATTTCATAGAGCTGCTTAAGCAGAAAATATTGATGATTTGCTGCTAAGCAAAAATGAGCAGAATACCAGTCACAAATTGTACATGCGACATGGTATTTTGGCTGGTAACCTTAGTCTGGTAAGCGTATTTTTGTTGCATTTAGCTACTTTTTGTGCTTAAGCAGCTCTATGAAATTGGGCTCAAGTATAAATAACAGAATTACGGAGTTTCGTGGGTATTGCTCTAAAATGCATGTGAAAGAGAGAGTGTGGTGTAAACGAGAGTGCGTGGTTTAATGATCTTGAAGACAAAGTAAAGGGAATGGCATTTATCGGGAAAATAGTACAGTTCGAGTCTAAAAGCTCACTGATAATAAAGTTCTTCCAGCGAATTATTTCCCGTTTAACACAACAGATGTTTTAATATTGCATTGGTGATAATGAATAATTATTATTAATATTATTGTGTTTTTCACCGACTTGTGATAAGTTAATATATACCTTTCTTTGTCCAGGTTGGGGGGGGGGGGGCATTCACACAAAATTCAAAACGAATTAAACGGCATATAAACAAAAATTCTCAATTCCAAATGAGTAAAAAATAATGTGTAAAACGCTTCTGAAATTTCCAAGATTGCATTAGAGAGCAAGAATGTATTGTTTTTTGTGGTTTTTTGTTTTACTTCACGGGGACCTAAAACGGGCCCGACCACCCCACGCCGCGATCAACTTATCTGAAAACAATAGGATTGCTGATAACTTTTAACTTGGAGATTAGCCCTCGAACTTTGCGCCCCCTTTCTGAAAATCCCTGGACATGGTTGGCGTCATTGAAAAATAGAGGGCTTTGGTGACTCTCTTCGAAGAGAGAAAAAAACAAAAACACATTGATGTACACTTTCCCTTTAAACAATAGCATTAAAATTAGGTATTATTTATTTATTGCCCACTGTATTGAGGAATGATGTGGTCTCGTGAAACAATTTCGTCATCAGTATTGAAGGTGTGAATGAAAATCTACGGCGTGGAAAATAGAATGGTGGCAACGTAGCCAGACTGGACAAACAATTTTGACGAATGTATAGCAGATTAAAGGGAGGGTATACCTTTGGTAGTTGCTCCAGAAATTAACCTAAAAGCTTATACTTGGTTAGAAGTATTGCAGCTGTTGATAATGTATTAAACCACTTTGAGAAACAATTCCCTTCAAAGGAATGTGGTTTTAGAGAGAGGGATTCAAAAACATTTCAATCTGGGAAGCTTTTCACGTTTCTCAGATTGTGTATACTATTCCAATTACGGATTATTCTTCCTGCGTGGACACAACTGCTCCAGATATTCGGCATATCTCAAAAACGCTACCACCTTTTGAAATGCAACCGAACGGTTCCAAAAACCAAAGGTATACTTTAACTCTGTTCAAAAGTTGGTTTTTTTCTTTTCTCGACTCATTTTATGAACTTTGCAACATTCATATAATTGCTATTGCTGTTTCTGCTAATGTATTGACTCCTCACTATGTGCACACATTTTGTAATAATGCCCTCAATAACGACCCTAGCAGAGTCTTTCTCGAAGACTAAATGACAGAGAAGACTCGAGGGTCGAAACGTGACGCCATTATAAAAATTGTTTGCATTTGGTTGGTGAGCAGTTTGCAACCGTTAATAGTATATAACTTATATGTACAATTCTTTGGAAATAGTGATAGGAGTGTCTTTGTATAGTACAAAACATAACTGGAAACACAAATAAATATACATTTAATTTTATAGAAATGTATAGGCCTATGTAAATCTGGGCTTGGAATAATTATCTTATATCGTTAATATAGGCATATACTCAGTCATAACCACATTTGAGATATTTCTATACTTCTGTTTCTTTTTGGATCATAACTACATGTATTTTTGGGTCTCAGTGGCTATCTTTTTTATGAGTTGCCTTTAAAGGCCCTGTACACTATTGGTAAGATCGAAAAACACAAATGTTCACAGATTCACACATAACTTACATGATTTAAAGTAAGTAATGGTAGAAAGGGTTCCTTAAAATATTTTTGCCTAAAATGCTATCGTTTCTGAGAAATGAGTAAAACAATAGTTTTTATCGCGCGCGATAATAAACTCGATGTTTGAAAAACAGAAAACACATATGGTCTCTTTTCACTATTTTCTCGTGACCTCGATGACCAATTGAGCTCAAATTTTCACAGGTTTGTTATTTCATGTATGTGGTTGATTACACAAAACATGAACACTGTCTGTGATTATTTTGTCAGCTCTGCCAATCCTGTATAATACCTTTAAAGGACAATTCAAAATATCAAAAGGGAAAGATAGCTCTGCATCTGGAGCTATGTTAAAAGTTTGCGCCATATTTATGGCGGTAATAAAGGAACAAATGTTACCGCTCCTAATCCAGAGTCGCAGTACTGCATAATGATGCTAATTTGCAGGTCCAATCAAATTACGAATAAAATAAACCACAGCACTTAATCTTATAAAGTCACTTATGTGATGTCAATTCATAATGAGCCCATTTTCCCCACGTCAACCGACCTCATCTGAAACACGACGACAGATGTTGTTCCCCCTGCCAAGTTGTGACAGAAATTTATTGAAATCTGCAGCCAACTGTAAGAAGGCGTTGCGGTGTTTTTAAGTAAATAGCGGTGGTAAATATTGAAACATACAGATCTTTTTTGTCATCAAAGAGCCGCCGCTTTTACTGCTAATGTAATATTCTATTATTAATGTTAACATTTTTCTTCGTGTTACAATTTGATAAACATACACTGAAAGAATATGATATTATTTGGCTCATGTTCAAAGATGATGTTCAATTTATATGTAAACACCATGCACACTTGTCATTGTGGCATGGTGAATCGCTCATGATGGATACCGTACAACTCGATCTTATTTTAACAGATGGTAGGTTCTTTTATAAGGAAAACACCACAAACTGTTACAGGAAGTAAAGACATAAAGACTAACATGTCCCTTAATTTTTGATCGAATTACCAAATGATGATGTGCGATATTAAAGTGGTTTCTGAGGGGGGGGGGGGGGAGAGTCGTAAGTTTTTATGACCGCAATATTTAAACCACCTGTTTTTGTCTTTAAAATTGCAGTCAAGTTCATGGATTTCGATCAGGATGACTCAGGCGATCTCGGTAAGTGTTTGTTTGTCTAGAGAAAAAGTTAAGGTTCGACACCCCTGCTTTAAAGAGCTTCAATTTGTGACGCGTGTCTCACCATCCTTGAAGGAGAGCGTTATTACTTTATTTGTTCAAATACATCTGACATGATGACAGATTTTCACAACGAAAAGAGCACGTGGTCTTCTAATCAATCAAATTGATTTTTAAACCAATAACAGATTGTGAATTGTTTTTATCAGAACCGGACTACACCTTTAATTGACCGACAGTTCCACAGGGAGCAGTTTTTGGCACTCAAATTTGTCTTCACTCGTATCAGTTGACATTGACTTTTCATTGAATGGTTGTTTTAATTTGTTTTTAATTCTTTACTTATCTTGTATGAAATGTGGAAATACAAGTTTTCTCGAACTGAATTGGTTACGTTCTGTTTATGCAATTTAACAATGGAATCATATGCATGCTTTATACCGGTCACAGTGACATAGTTTCTGCACTCTAAAATCTCTCTGGTCGGACCATGGAATTCAGATCCAAGTGGACCTGACCCACTTCTAGGTTAGGCTGACCCGGAAACTGGTCACTAAATGGAATATGGACTCGGATTCTGCGTCAGTTTGACCCATGTCTGGGTCCTTTTAACATAGATTCCAGGTCAGCCAGACCCAGAAATTGGTCAGGTCCCACGGGACCGGGACTCCGGGTCAAGTCTGTTCTGTGACCTTAGGCCGAATTAACGGCTACAGCTACGGCTACGGCTAGATTTCCGTGTCATCATGCGTTGAAGTATAGGACGTCCTTAGCAACACCCTTAGCAACAGCCGTAGCTGTAGCTGTAGCTGTAGCCGCCAATTCGGATACGGCCTTAGAGTGTGATTATCAAGTCTTTCACAACAAGTTACCCATTTAAGTATAACTGGATTGCTCTCATGGAACTTTTTGATATCAAACTACCCAATCACAGACGTTAAAGATGTGACGTTCATGATGGAAAAACTAGGTCAACCGAAGAACGTGCTGGAGGTGAAGAAGATGATTGCGGAAGTAGACACCAACAACTCGGGCACAATCAACTACAACGAGTTCATCGAGATGATGCTGGGAAAGAAGAACAGTGTCTTAAAGATGTGAGTATCGTGAAAACAAAATGCAAGATGTTTGATACTTTTACACTATAGCAAACCAAAAACTCGTAATATTGCTTGCAGCTCATTATGATAAAAAACAGTGTTGATTATTGAGTATCTTGTTCCAAGTTTTTAAAATCCACGATGGCTGCTAAATTCAAGATGGCCACCAAACTGGCGATTGCTTATTTCACAAGAAGTATATGACAGTACCAACGCCGGCTAGACCTCGAACTGATAAACAAAGTGGCACATTTTTTCCAAACAAGTTTTCCCTGTCATATCGTTTTTCATAATGTTCTCAAAACAAGCGGTAAAAGGATTGAATATTTTATCAACATATAATAATATTTTGGACACCGCAAGGTTGAGAGTTTAAACACAGACTGTGAAGTATACTGAAACGATATATACTGAAACTACCATGTTGAGTCTCAAACTTAAAACATACTTTCGAGTCACCCAAGAATTTACTGTTGACAAATAATAACCGCACCGTTATTTCCACCACAAAATTCATCAACACAAGGCGGCCGTCAGTGAAATCGGGTATAAAAATACCGAGAAATAACATTTGATTTCTTTATTTGTTTCTCAGCATCCTGATGTTTGAAGAGAAAAAGAAAGAGAAGGAAAAACCAGCAGGAGTTCCCCCTAAGAAGAGTTTGTCCGATCTGCCATAATCTTCCAATCTTTTTACAGTTTTTATTTAGCAGTTTTAATTAAATCTTTTTACAAATAAAGGGCCGTGTCGCATGAGGCAATTTACAGGCAACAACCAGGCAATCTCCAATTTGAAAATCAATTTTTCAGTGTTCTCATCATTTTCTTGGGGAGAGTAAGTTATACAGCTTGAAGAATATCTCTTGTACTGCCGAAGTGTTCCTTGTGCACACTGTGCAGTTCGTTGCCTCCAAGTTGCATAAAAAATTGCCCGGTGTGACAATAATCGTTTGTGTCTCTGCAGACGAGCAAAACGAGTATATAATTCGGGTTTTGATAAGATAAAACGGTTTCGCATTCATCGATACTGTTTGGTTTAAATCCATCCCCGATACAAACTAAAAATCGAATACACTCTCAATCGAATACTTCTCGGTGCATTGTGATTCAAACGATTTCCAGTATTCGTCATATCCGAATTATATTCGAATGTGTTCATCGACCCTGGAGTCTTGACTGATAACCTGTGTGCACGTTTTGTATAATATTAGTATAGGGCCTAAGTGTAAACTTTAATGATAACAAAATGATTGGAATCAAACGTCCGTGTTTTTTACTTTCGTACATGTTTTGACACCTGCAAACACACCCTTTGAGTGTAAACGTTTTTATGAAGTAATATTTTGACTAACAGTTTCACTTCTGAAGAGTATTAGTCAAATAATATATAGTTTTCTTTTAATTTCAGTGTATAAATTGTTTCATTTCAACGTAGCCATCTTTGTTTAGTCTCTTTCTTGCTTATACGAAATGATTGCAATTTTGTGTTCTGAGTCGTCTATCCAAAAAAGGTGCCCGTCTATTTTCCTTCTTGCCTCTCTTTGGCCTTATACGTACGCTTTGTTTACTGTAGTTTTTTTAACGAATGATATGAAGTTTTTTAACATCGCTGGATATTGTCAATTTTGTCAAGCCTTCATGTGAAGTTATCACCATACAGTATTTTAACCAACATGTTGAACGCATGTCGCTACGCATTGATTCATGGAACACCTCAATTTAGATTTTTAGACATAGGAATAGTAGACGAGTATAGAAAGTGTTGTGCAGCTGCTAGCTGAACGTGAACCTTGGGCGTTTTATCAAGGGGTTAGTCCAATGTATTATTTTACAAGTATACATATCACAGCTAATTAAGAATTGAATGTCATCCTTAATTTACGACTAATCTGCAATATTATCCATTGTGATCTATCTATATTTATCATGTTGCGGTCGGACGGGTGCCATTTTGCCGAACTGCTTGATGGGAAACTTGTTGAGTGACCATTTTATTAATGAGCAGTGAAAGAAGTCAAAAGAGGACCAGTCTTGGCCAGTTCAATATTCAATAAGACCTGTTAGGCTCCGGCCGGGTCTGTTTGACGTTGAACCACCGTGGAAGATGCACGCTGCTCCATTATTAATGATAGAACACACAGACCGGAGCCGGATCCCTAGCCCAGAGGTTTGGAAAAGGCGTCAAGTTACTAGATGCATCGGCTCAGTGTATGTGGAGGGGTCCCACCTTGATTGGATCTCCACCTTATTTGGGTAGAATTAGAAATGGGTTTAATGAAATTAAATTTTACTTGTCTTGTAACACCTCTGAGAGACGTGTAATCTGATATTATGATCATTATATTAAATTGAAATAAATAATGATAATGTATAGACGTTAACAATTGTACATGCAATATATTGCAAATAAAGACAATATAAGTGTTCTTTTTTGTATCAAACAAAATCACGAGCTTGACAGATTTATTGACTTTAAAGGTGTTTTCAATTTTTATTTTTAAATGGAATACAGACTGTCCAATGTCTGTACAGATGGCGAAAAGATACTCTTTTGATTGGCAACAACAAAAATGTGTGTGACATTATACAAATAATGTTACCCAAAACATCATAACTGTCGTAGAGGTCAACTAACTTCCTCGTGAACCTTTGACCCCACCTTTGACCTTAACCTTTGAATTGGTGATGATATAGTTTGTCTCAGTCACTGTTAGGTCAGAACTCAGAAGTATGGGGGAAACTTTTTGGAAAATGGGCGTGCAACTGGAGGCTATAATTTGTATGGAACACTGTGGCTGCAGTCTTACCAGTTCTGAGCATGCGCATTGTAATAATATCCAAGAACAATGGATATTATGTAATCATTGGATTTACTTAGTATGATTTTATGCTATCTACCGTTGGTCTTCTAAAGTCTCACATTTAATACTCTCGAACACCGCTCTAAGCCAATGTAAACATTAAAGAACTGACTTTGTTTTGTTTCTGTATATGACTAATTTAAACCCCCGAGCTCGAGAGGAAGCTTAGCCAGCAGACGGACACAGGACTCTAAAAGGGGCATAATTGCCACCGAGGCCTCTCTAGCTGGCCCTGACCGAGTCACTACGCCAACACCCCCCCATACCTTGGCCTTACCCTCTTTCTTTCCCCTCCCCTAGCCTCAGCAGATAGATCAAGGCCATGCTGACCCAGAGGTCACGTCACTGGGGAGTTGGTGCAGGAAGTCGTGCATGAATGTTGCATCCGTTTCCAATAAACAGCGGTTACCACTCAGTCAGTAGGGCGGTGCAAGCTGTACAATTGATCGGGTTACCTTTGGTCAAAACTTCAAACATTTGTGGTTTTATGGTAGACTAGGAATGACAATAACAACCAACATGTTTAACACTATTTATATGTGCCATTTCACTGCTATTTCTTGCATACCATGCCCGATGTGTGTCCCCCCCGCCCCCAATGTTCCCATTGACACAAGTTTCCTCTTGTACAGAAGTACCCACTAAAATCCTCCAAAGAATTAATGTGATTCCCAGAACAGGGAATCTTACCCGAAGGTGGCTGCAGTGTGATATAATTTATTTTATGGAGGAAGGACATACACTCATAAGTTTGTAACTAATTATAATATAACTAACTCATCTGTAAATTTTTACTTGGACCGTAACCTACCACCCGTTGCTTTTATATGAAGCTATAGATGCAATTCAGATGTTGCCCCGCCCCCTTTCCCGCTCCACCAGCCGAGCCGTGGCATGTTTTGATGTTCTTAATTTCTCTGAGTTTTAATAGTGATTGTTGTTTTTCTCAGCTAGAGGTGGTGCTTTCCCCTGCAAATAATAAATTCTGAAAACCACGTGTGAGTTTTTGAATACTCTGCTCTCGGCATTAAGTTGAGCCTCCATTGGAGGAGCACAATCTGTGTATTTTTTGCTGCAAATTGAACGTTAGAGAAGTCTCACTTTTCTCAATGAGCCTCATGAACAGCACTCATTTTATAGACTTCTTTTCTGTTTTTGTTTTAAACATGTTTTTGTTTTAAACATGTTTTTGTTTTAAACATGTTTTTGTTTTAAACATGTTTTTGATCGGTAATATTAATTGTGAGATGTGCCTTCTGCCGGCCGTTTAGCATGCTACTGTCGTCACAGTTTGCCTCACACGCCTTATGGCACACCACGCGCCACCCGTCTGACACGGCGGGTTGGGAGCGGACGTCGGGGTCAACGGATGTAGCCTCTTACACCAGCCGTTTTTCAATGTGAGAAACTCTCTCAGTTGGCTGTCGGCCTGTGTGGATGAGATTTTGACACCGGGTTTGTGTGTCCCCATATAATAAGGGTATGAGCTGAAGGAAGTTCAGTCAAAAGATGGCGCTATCAGACGGGGGAACAGAATCACCGAGGAGGGGACAAAAATCCCCTATGATACCGTCCCGCACAATTTTTAAGTGTGTTGTGATTTCCAGCAGGGTGCTCCACTCTAAATAGGCAAAAATTCATGCTCAATCAAGCTGATATAATAATAATTTGTAGGCTCTCAAAATCTTTTGAATTGTAACGTTTGGGGGCATGCAATTAATAGATTGTGTAATATTATAAGAATCTATCACAACCTGGGGGTTCTGTGTTTCAACTTTTGAGGAGACTTGATAAATTCAGGGCGTTAAAGTTTGCACTATTTGACTTGGGAAGTGGAGAAGTGCTTCACGAAAACTGGCAGCAAGTCGGTTTGGGAAAAGGCACATTTTCGGGGGTGGTTAGCCAAAATTCCAAACGGCTGAAAAGAAATTTGAATTTTAGTTGCCCAAAAATATGTTTTATTGGTTTTCAAGAGGCTGAGAGTCTTTAAACGATTTTTTGAGTATTTTTGAATAGTTAGCATTTAGCATTGGTTCCTAAGGGAGTTTATTTAGTGTGGTGCACCAAGCAGTTCCTTTAAGAACGTAAAGTGCGCCCTCAGCCCTTTAAAAATTGAAGCTCTTCGTAATGCAATGGTAATCGACAGCTACATTGGATTATAACGCCAAATTTATGCCGTAGTACCAGTGGTTGCTATAGCGCTAGAGACGGTGATACAGCCCGTGAAAGAAAGATGGCGGCCTACATGGAAGTTAAAAATACACACTCTTGTCACTTGTTTTCTGATGTTGTTCGTTTCATAGAGTGAACTTTAATGTGCTTGAAGGGTTGCATGAGCCAGAATCATCACTTGATATGAAATTAAGATAATAATTATGTTGAAGTCGTGGTGAGTAACAAAATAGTCAAATAGCGCATCTGGACAGTTTTTTTAGTGTTTGAACTTTGATTGATAATTTAATTCCTAAATCCTAGTCCTACCTCCAATGGTCCAGTGCAGTCAGCACTGCAGCAGTGTGGTCAGGGTGGTGCCTCTGGCATCTCTGGTCATGATGGTCTTGTTCTTTCTTGTTTGTTCAATAGTTGGTGATGGACAGTGAGTGAGTAACGGCTGAGTAACTTGTCCACTGTAGAGCCACGAAAGTCTTTATCATATGTCAATGAGTATTTAAATTTTTTAAAAGACAAATTTGAGGCCAAGTGCCAAGCATGCAGTAGCCCTGCCTGGCATGGTAGTGGTAGGACGTCAGTGTCTGTTGCACTGCACTGGCGTCCTGGGTATAATAAAGCTTCTCTACAATGCAAACAAAATTTTGACTACAATTTTTTCATATTTTTACCTGATTTGAGAAGCTGAAACTCCGTTCATATATTCTTGGTGTCCTTTAACTACACTGGCGCTGTGATCATCATGTACCAATTGACCGTCCGTGTAAAGGTCATGAGCGCATGCCCCCCTAAGTTAGACTGCGCCCTTTGTCGTGGTTGCTATGCATCTACAAATTAAGTATGCACATGCGCGTAAGTCTTCACAAGCAAGTCAGTTCAGGATGTCACAACGGAGGTGTCAATTTCCATTTTATTTTCACAAATAATGTCATCCAAGGATAAAATTAACAATTCTGAACCCAGCAGGCTGGGTGGTAGTTCCGGACACAAGGAATATGTAAACGAAGTTTCAACTTCCTCCATCAGGTAAAAATATGAAAAATGTTTGTTATAAATGTTTTTGCAATGGTACAGGACCTTTAAACCCTGGACTCCGTCGCGTTGTATGCAACGGAGGAGTTCAATCTGGGCTAGACCAGCAGTAGCATCTGCTGCACTGGGTGTACTTGATCGAGGATGGTGGGTTACGATTATCGCAACTAGTTCATTGAGTGTTAATACTATGTTATTATTGTTTTTATTGTTATGATTTAATGAAAATTGCAATGTCAATGAACATTTATCAGATGAAACAAACACAACTCACTATGGACTGTCTCGTCACGGAGGTAGAAATATTTCTACCTCCATGGTTTCATCTGCTCATTCATCGGCTCATCAGGGCATTTCCCCCCTAAATAACATTTTGCATTTAATAACATTATTCACTACTTTTTCACTTGACTTCTTTTGCACAATTTTGCTTCAATTGTTAACAACAAAAGAATCAAAACCCTGAATGTGTCATTGACATTTTCAACGAATAAGGATGTCTCTTTCTTTTCTTTTTAGTTGTTTTACATGTAGGTAGAGAACATTGATCAAATATCCTTTTTTAATTAGATCTTATGTTTGATGGAGTACTTTGTGTGTTTTAAACTTTGTTTAGGATTGGTTGGACAATAGAAAGGCAGCAATAGCCCAAACCAGCATGAGTACAGCCATGTCAGGGAAATCTCATTATGTTGATGAGACATCCTGTGGACCCCTCTGCCAGCACCCCCAGTGCTGGGCCTCAAACCGACGTTGTGAAAGAGGGCTCCCTCGTGTGACTGAACCAGTGGAGTCTTCATGGGACGCGGAGGAAGGTACGAGTGGTCAATAACTTTGACAAACATCCTCACAACACTTTTTAAAAATTCCAGCGATTTGACCGACCAAATGACACCATTCAACTGCACAGGTTGTGTAGGGTGGCACAGTTATGCACAGATCTAACTGTGTACTGTGTAGATGCATTCACCGCATGATATCATATTGCAAGCTGGCATATCTTATCTATCAACCATTCAAAACCACAGTGGACTGTATTAAATGGTCAGACTGTAGGAGGGTTGACTGTGTACTGTGTTGATGCATTCACCACATAATATCATATTGCAGACTGGCATATCTCATCTATCAACCATTCAAAACCACAGTAGACTGTATTAAATGGTCAGACTGTAGGAGGGTTGACTGTGTACTGTGTAGATGCATTCACCACATAACATCATATTGCAGGCTGGCATATGTATCTTAACCATCAACCATTCAAAACCATAGTAGACTATTAAATGGTCAGACTGTAGGAGGGTTGACTGTGTACTGTGTAGATGCATTCACATCACATTGCAGACTGGCATATTTTATCTATCATTCAAAACCATGATGGATGATATTGAATAGTCAGACAGTAGGAAGGTTGAATTTTTAATAGTGTATAAACAAGAAAAATAAAAACAAGATTCCAAATTAGTGTTAAACATCATTACTGGTGGCTTGCTAAAATCAAAAACATACTCAAGTAATAGTTTTACAGTAGTTTGAAAATTGCATAGTTTATCAAATTTCGTTTAAAATCATTAAGTTTATGCAAGGTAGTGAAGATAATAAATTCGAAAGGATTGTCCAAAGTGGTGCAAAGGTGTTCAGGCATCAATACAAATTCTGGGACTAAAAGTATGATTTTTATTGATGTTTTTATGTATTACATTCAGGTGCGTTACCAACTCTAAAAATACAGAATCTCCTGATGGACTCTGGCTTGGATACATTACTTGGACGATTCCCGACACAGAGATTAAGGCAGTCAGAGGCTTCAATGCCTTCGCCAAGACACCATCGTAGCTCCTCTGCACCAGCTGTAGACTTTCACTCCAAGTAAGGGAATGTCATAGAACACAAATGTTGACAGCTTCGAGTGCTACGATTAAATGACTCCTGAGATGATCCCGGAGCGTTCTATTTTGCCTGAGGTGAAGCCGAGGGAAAAATAGAATGGTCCGGGGAGCACCGAGGGAGTCACAGTTTTAACCGTAGCACAAGTAAAAGCAGGCAATGCTTGTTTTATAACACGCAATTGATACACTAACATAGACTATCACAACAGAAAGAAAAAGCCTTGTCAAGTGCAGATCAACTGGCAGCGCGTGATGAGCACCATGCAAGTATAAGTTTGAACTTTGAAGTCTGTATGAGTTGCTGGATTCCTGCAAGACTTAATAATAATAATAATAATAATAACTAGTTATTATATAGCGCATTTTACAATAACTTATCAACGCGCTTTACATAAGTGCCCTGGTCATTGGGCCAATAACATTCCTTTAATCTTTCTCAGCTCCCTGGGGAGTATACAGCCCGAGCTGCCATGGCGCTCCGAAGCTTTTTTATACACAATATCAACCTCTACCCTCACAGGTAACCATTCATACCACTGAGTGAAGAGAAGCAATTATAGTAAAGCATTTTGCTCAAGGACACAAGTTTCATGACCGGGATTCGAACCCACACTCCGATGACTTAACCACCAGAACTTGAATTCGATGCTCTAAACCGCTCGGCCATGACACTCTACAAAACCCTTGCACAGTCATGTCAAATTCTTAACTACATTTACCCTTCAAGATCCAACTCTGTATTTTAACTTGTACATTTTGTTTTTTTTGTTTGTTCTCTATAATTAGACCTAAGCAGTTCCCGTTCACACCCTACACCTCCACTCTAGGGGTCAGGTCAACCAGTGCCCGGTCCATGCCCTCCTCCATCATCGGGCAACAGGTGCAAAGCAAGGCCAGATCGGTGGATGAACTCAACAGTGATTGGCAGAATGCATTCGTGCCTGCTCACGTCTACGTCTGGTGCCCGTCCAAGAAAGCATATGAACGTCAGCTGACTAAAGAAGGGGAGCCGACCATAGCTGGAAAGTAAGTAAAATTTCTTTCAAAAAGGCGAACAATTGATTTATGAAATGATGGATTCAAAACTGATCTATCTAAATAATCAATTCGCCTCAGGATGAAAAATCCTTTTCCTGTATACCTGTGTGGGATTATTTTCAGTTAAAAAAAAGGTTTTTTTTCTAGCCATTAATTATTTGTTTGTCAATGAAACTGAGTTTGGACACCCATTTCAAGAAATTTCCTCACTGATATTTGCAGATTTTAATGCCTCATATATTTTTTTTACGGTTGTGTTTGTGAAGCACAATAGGAAATTCGTAGGAAATTCATTATGTAATGGTCAGTCATGGACCCACACCAGGTCAAACAGAGGGCTTCCCAGAGAAAGATGAAAGGCCTCATGACAATGCAATATAATCCATCTTTGAATCTATCCAAAGAATTAAACCATTCATTGTTTACAGTGCCTTTTGACTGAGGCCACCGAATAATTACCATAGGGACTCTGTGAAACTGTCGCCTATGTACGCGCAACCTGCCACAGTTGCTCACCACACGTGACGTGTTGACATGACCACCATCAAACACGCACAGAAACTCAATGCCAGTTTAAAATACTGCCGCTGCTTGTTGCAATATCGTTTTGCACATTATTGTGTCCTCCGAAGTAAACTGGTTAACTATTGTTGTAAAAATTTTCCCCTTTCCCCAATCCTTGAGTAAAATGTTTCTAAATTGCTTGATCATAAAACCAAAGTAACACTAACATGATGCAAAACTATTTAATCTGCCAGTATTCCTTTGGGAATTTACCTTCTTTTATTATTTTCTTCCTATTTGGTTAACAAAAGTTCTGATATTTTTTCCCACAGAGATGATGAGAACGATGTTTCTAAATCGATCACCGTGAAGGACATGACGGACTTGATGGTCCCTAAAGCCCCGAAGGACAAAACAAAAAGAAACAAGAAAATGGTAAAACAAAAACAATGACGTCTGTTTGGTTTAATCTACTGAGGTTTGCAGTAATGCCATGTGTATGAGGTATTTGTCGATGGGTTGTGGTGCAAGAACTAGCGGTGTAACAACTTGACTTTTTGATCAGGATGCTGTGATCGTCTTCAGAAGAAAGCTGGACTCTGAATCACCACAACTCATAGAGAAATGATTTCATGTATAGGGTCTGTACAGCAAACCCTACTAGAGTGTATCTCTACCATGCACAAATCCAAAGACTACTTTCTGTTAGATTTGTTTACATGATTGGATAAGAATACAAATAAGTATCTTGTGGTTTACATGAAACAACTATTGTTATCAATGATGTAACAAAACATTTGCTTTCCGAAATGGCACCCATGCACACTTCACATTCTAACAATTACAGAAGAAAAAGCCATCCCGAACAACGCCCACCGGAGGCCGTCCATATACACATCCTAGTCGATCACCTCTCATCCAACGAAGAACCTTGCCAATTGACATGGATGAAAGGTAAGTTTAGGAGAACCAGAAACAATCTACCCTGCTATAAAATGTTGGGCAAAGACTATAGAGCGCCTAAGGAACAAGATGGGAAACTGAGACTAAATTGTGAAGTATGTACCGAACAACATTTCAGTAAGCAACTCCTTTGATGGAACAATAGATCAGTGCAGACAATTGCTATCAATGATATAACTAAACATTTGGTTACCAAAATGATGCCTATGCATACCTTAAAGTTCTGACAGTAGATAGAGCTCCAGTAAACCATTTTAAACCTTCAGTGCTGTATAATCTTTGATGTTGATGGCAAAGCTAGGCTGCAATTCTGCAGCTATGTTGATCAGTGGAAAGTAAATTCTTGTGTACCGACCCAATTCATCTGAAGTCATCACTCACGATGGATGTATTTATCTTGGATAATGACTTCAGGGCCCAATTTCATAGAGCTTCTTAAGCGGAAAATATTGTTTAAACATTTTCTGCTTAGCAAAAATAAGCTGAATACCAGTCATAGATTTTACATGGTATTTTGGCTGGTAACCTTATTCTGCTAAGCATCATTTTGTTGTGATTAGCTACTCTTTCTGCTTAAGCAGCTTTATAAAATTTGGCCCAGCTGGTGAATTGGGTTGATACAGGGTATACATGGTAACTTTGGTAATGCCATTCTGGTAAGAAATGACTATAAATAGTAAACTTGCGGGTACAACCATGTGTAAAATCTCTTTTGGGAGGAGTGTTGGTAGTCAGATTCCTTGTGTGTTGCTGGGCGGCATGCAGTTCGGTCGACGTGGCATGGTGAGACGAGCATTCTATCTCTACACACAATTTGACTCCCAAAAGGGTATGCCATGGGAAGATAGTAGTCACATGTAACGTCAGTGCAAGGGGTGTATATATATATATATATATATATATACATATATATTTGATAAACGGTAGTTAAATCTAACTTTTGTTTTCCCACTTAGCATTTCTCAACTTCTGAGTCTTCCAAGAGATATCTTATTGGATGTACTTGTGCACATCCAAAACAGGTATGGTGTGTTTATTGATTTCATTGACAAATACTAAACGGTGTACTCTTTGATTTGGAAATCACTCAAGCCTGTAGCATGTAAAAACCGTGTACAGTAACCGAAATGTTGTGCTGGCACATTGGTAGTGCTGCATTGGTCATATAACAACATGCATCCTTGTAGCAATGATGCTATTTAATTGTAACTTTCTTGAATATTTCAAATAATAAACCACAAGGGAAGATTGTAATAGAATTAATTATAAGCCATGAAATGCTTCAGGTTGCACAGTAGCTCTACTGTAAACCAAACATAAACATCATAGGCCTGGAATTTCATCATTGAGAGGGCAAGGCCTTTTTCATTCTACAAAGGGCACTGCCATTGGAAAATGTTATAGTGTATGGGAAACTTTTGAAGGGTCTCTAACGCCAAGACCAGGGCAACATAGCCCTGGCCTATGTGTAATTCCAGGCCTGACATCAAGCAAAAAGAACCTCGTTTTAATTCAACCTGCTTCGGCCAAACTTGCAAAATTTAGGGCCAGAATGCCCCACGATTTTGAAAAATCCTGGGGAGAAAGAACCCTGAATGTTACAAGTCGTCAATGACTGATATTTTACCGTTTGTATCTCTCTTTTATCAGCGAGTCTCTGGACAAAGCCAAAGTCCAGATTCTCTTGAACCGTCTCATGCCCCTGATCCACTTTGACCAGAACCAGCCAAGTCACCGAGCCCTCTCCCCTACCCCCCTCCTTGCCAGCGGTATCCTTCAGAACAAGAAGATGAGCATCTATGAAGGGCGCCAGCGCCTCGGTGTCCAGGACCAAGAGGCCATCACTGGACCGAAGAATCCTTTCTATCTTGACGATAACGTTTTGTCTGCGATGACGACATCAGCGTATACTGCCCTCACCCAGCAGTTACCTGCAGAGGAGGCGCAGCAAGAGCTGCAAGAGACTGGTAGGATGGCTCGTCAGCAGCCACTGGGACCCATCCAGGGTGAGTTTGGTCTGAGGGGTATTTGAGATAGGGGGAGGGGGAGATCATTACATTTGACTTCTACATAGTTGTTGATATGGATTGATATTTTGTCAGTTGAACAAAACTTCTTTCCTAAATATTCTAAATGCCCTTGTATTACATAAAGGAGTATGTTCCAGGAAAGTTTCAAACTATTATATATTGTGGTTTATTATTTGATACTATTATATATTTTGAAATAAGTTGACGATTCCTTCAATAACTGAAGAGACACTGGTGATCATTATCTGAGTGTGTTTTTTTTTATAAATGATTTTTAATATTTTGAAATTCTGTATTCATCTCCAGCCTGATTTTGTATTTTCCTTTCGCCACCTCCCAAAAATTGAATATTTTCTAAAAACTATAAAATAACATCTATAAATTGCCTTCTCTGTTCACCCTTGTAGCTGACACGGTAGCCCCTCTACCCAAGGTTTCCAATCTTAGAAACAAACCCACATCAGTTTCAACAAAGAGCCTACCCCCATTGGTCCCTGGCACCAAACCAACCAAGCCCTTTGACTACAAAGGGGCCCAGTCGCTGGATCTTACCCTAGGTAAGCTCAAAAGGGAATTTGTTTCTGCTGCCACACAAGTATTATTGATTTTTAACTTGAACCACATAACAAAACTGTATGAACTAGTGTGGAATGTAGAATTTGACTCTTATTATTAATGATCATGAAAAAATACTGCAATCATAAAATCATAAAATATATATATTTTTGACAAAAAACACTTCTTTTGAATATATTAAAAATGTCTAGTGCCTATTCCTGTTGAAATGTAGGCTATACCCACTGGACCCACATGTCAGTGTCAATTATCTCAACTCCTTTGGAGTATGCAGCACCGGCAGCCCAAATTGGCACAAGGGTTGCTAATCATTCACATCAACAATCTCTACCCTCGCAGGTACCCATTTACTCCCGGTTGATGAGGAGTAGTCAAAGTTAAGTGTCTTGCCACAGGACACAAGTGTCACGACGCTGGGAATGGATCCCACACTCTGATGACTCGGCCATCAGAATTTGATTTTGATGCTCTAGATCGCTCGGTCTCGACACGCTGATAAGTGGAATGAAAAAAGAAAAGAATTAACATGATGTAATTTACAAATATTTTCTTCTCAATTTAGGGCCACTTCCGAGTCCCGATCTGCTCTCTCCTGAGAAGCCATCAACACCCCGCTCTGAGAAGGCTTCCACCCTGTACGTGACCCTCCCTTCTTTCCCCTCACCGGACAGGACAGACTTGATGACTCCTCTACAGCCCTATGGAAGGCAACCGATCTCCGGTATTCCGTTTAGGCTTACCAACTATCTGCGGGACACCCCTTCGCCGATTGCCAGCGAAGATTTTGTGAGTATCTCTCTTCATTTCATTTCATTTATTTATTTAATGATTCGGAAACCAACGCAAAGCTCTACTCACTTATGGCCTTAGCCAGGAATCGAACCAGGGCCACAGTGGTGAAATGAACAAGCCACCCGTGCAACCGCTAATTTCACAGTTAAAGATACAACAACAATGCATTGATAAAATTGTTAAAGAAAACATACAGTAGCTTGAAAAAGTAGCACCTCTGATGGATTTTGAAAAAGTGTTAAATCTAATTACTGTCTTCTTATTCTGTTCAATCATTACATTTCCCTGAAAATAAACATACTTTTGCCCCGCACATTTTTTTTGCTTAGCAAAGAAATATGCTAAACTGTATTTCCTGCTTAACTCTTTCAGTGCCCGCGACATTTCAAAAGTTTAACCCTAAAGTGCCCAACTTCGATCGTTTTTTTTTTTTTTTTTTAAATTCTGTAAAAAAAAAAAGTAAATAAGTTTTTTATCACCAAACTTGTTGTATCTTGCTCTCTGGTACATCCTTGGTACATACGAAAGTCAATAGTAGTCACGCACATAGTGATACACCCTGAAACACTGTCCTGCACAAAGGGGAATTCCGCACTTTTTCGCTTGTTTACTGGGCGCCGCCATTTTTTCCCACAAGCCGAAACTACGCCCTCCCGCAAGAATTCGAAGAAAACAAAAATACAGGTCGTACATGAATAAAAATGGTACCATTAGAAAGAGCGAGAGCGCCCCCTTGTGACAACATGTTTACTCTACCTCGTACATGTACGAGGTTTGGCGATTTTAAGTATGAACATTACCTCGTACATGTACGAGGTTGGCGATTTCGGATTAACAAATATACCTCGTACATGTACGAGTTTGGCACTGAAAGAGTTAAGAGCTTGATGAAATTGGGCTCAGTTCAATACAGAACCGACTCAGCTCATTAGAGAGATGGTGTAATGTTACCCCAAGCCTATGGATGCGGCTGTTTCTAAGGGTGTTGCTATGGGCCTTCTATGCTTCATTGCATGATCAAGTAGTTCGAGCCGCAGCCGCCAAACACACGGCTTAACCTTGGGGAGAATCCTGTAAACAACTCTGTGCATTTTTTTTGTTTTTGTTTCAACTGCTAAGGGCAGACAACTCTTGCTTAGCCGAAGACATGTAACCAGCCAACCTGTAGTATTCTCTGCTTAACAGCTTAATGAAATTGGGCATTAAGCAGAAAATGCTGCTTATACTTAGCAAATTTCTTTGCAAAGCAAAAATTGGGAGGACACCAGTGGTAACAGTTTTAAACCTCATGGGATTAAGGCTGACCCTGATCTAAGCAAGATTTTGTTATATTCAGCAAGTTATGCTTACATGCTTTATGAAACTGGGCCTACACTGTGGAAGTCTAACTATTATTTAACCATGAATCCATTCCTACTTCAATTCTTTGTTTAATTTATTTTATTATGTTGTATCGTTCTTAACTCGTTTTGTTTAATTTCTTAATACCTTGCATGCTTACAGCCCGAGTTATTTTGGTTTGATAATGAGGTAAAAAATTGTTTGTCAAGTCACATTGAGTGTGTGTTTGAGTTGCACCCCATACTGTGTGTCTGCACCGGTGGTTATAATCTACTAATTAGCCCCCTTCCACACTACACAAACTTCCCTGGAAAAATTCCCGGGGGAAACTTGGCTGACCTTTTCACACTTGTATTGCTAAATCTTGCAAATTCCCTGGGAAATAGCTACCCCTGCTTGGGAGTAGGGTTAAGCAAGATAACATGTCAGCATACTGAGTGTACAGTGGCACTTTTTGGCAGCTCCAGCCAGAAACTTGTTCGGTCAAACTCATGGTTAAGCGTTTTTTGCGTGTTTGGCTCAGCTGCAGTTACGCAGCTGTTCCGAACCTAACTGTAAGGTTTGGGTTCAAGGTGATGGATTTTACAAACTCACAAACAAAATTCGACGGAACTCTTTTTAAAATGAAAAACCTTGAAGCATACAATCCAGTAATGTTAATAGAATTAAAAAGATTTGATTCTATTACTTGAAAAAAAAATAAAGGCTTTATATTCTGAGAACATGACTTTCAAAGAATTGTATCTTTTTCACAAACTGTTTCTGGTTACTGACCTATTTTTGCATAGCTTTAGGAAATTGTTATGAATTTTAGGGAAGAAACTTGTTTCTGGTCATGGTCGCCAAAACACGCCTCAGGTTAATTGCATCAAGTGTGAAACAAACATGGTGTTGGCAGTGGGGTTAAAATCTCCAGGAGTTTCCTGGGTTTTCAATACCTGAAAATTGGCTTGGTAGTGTGGAAAGGGCTTTAATAGGTTATGTCAGGTCACATGAAACATTTCAAAGTTTTCACAACACATTATTTCTAGAAACATTAAAGATTTATACTAGTTATTCAAAACTGTATTCATTTTCAGCTCATATACTTACATCTACTTGTATTGTCATTGCATATTTCTGGTATAAAACAGATGTGTAGATATATACAAAATATTTGTTGATAGTAGAATTTATTTGCATTTGTCATTTGCATTTTATAGATTTAGTAAATGTCAATGTGTTATTCACTTTTGGTTAAATCTCTCAAGAGACAAGATCATTCATCATTCCTAAATCATGTAAACTTTGTTGCACCATTCACAAACGCAAATTCTACTTGTCCTCCTTGATGAAGAGAAGCAATTTTCCATGAAGATTTGTCTTGTCCCATTTTGCAATCCACAGTCATTCTACAGTAACAATGTGTATTTAGTATGCGCTGTTTCCACCTGTTCATATGCTGCTAAGATTTGTCTTGTCCCATTTTTCAATCCACAATAATTCTACAATAGCGATATGTATTTAGTATAATAATAACAATAAAGGGAAATTTATAAAGCGCAAACAGTATGCGCTGTTTCTACTTTTTCATATGGTGCTAAGCATTCCGGAAACCATCTCAACTCCTTAGGAGTATGCAGCACCGACAGCCAAATGGGCACACAGGTTGCTCCTGGGTGATGAGAAGCAGTTGTAGTTAAGTGTCTTGCTTAAGGACACTAGTGTAATGAACAGGGTTAGAATGCACACTCTAATGACTTTACCACCAGAATTTGAGTTTGATGCACTAGCCCGCCTGGCTACGACACACTTTATGTTTGTCTGCTATTGATGTTGCTTGAACAGCAATTTTTTTATTTAACTTACTAATGAGTCTGTTTTTGTGTTTTTTTTCTAACAGCAACCCCTCCATGCTGTATCGCCATCTCTGTCCACTGGTGTGCCTCAAGCACCCCTGGGTACTCCAGCCACAAACATTTATCATCATTCGAAACTGCGTTCTCCGAGCCCTCCGAAGCAAACGTACCAGGGAATTCCAGATGCTTATCAAAGAGATGTCAACACTGCATCAGGGAGAAGAGCTGACCTTTCAAATCCAGACGCCCTGGGCACCATCCAAGAGGTGCACAGCACAATAACAACCTCCTACTTAGATACATCAGCGATGGGTACCAGTCGCATGACCTCACCCATAAAGCATTTTACCCCTGTCTCAACCCCATGGGGCAACTGCACAAGCATGACTGCCGGACCAGTGTCCGACAGAGCCAGCCGGTCTCCGGTACCACCGATGACCCCACGCCCGTCCACGGCAACACCGGAACTCTGGCCTGAAGTAGATGAAAGGGACTTCATGACATCGCCTGAGAAACCACGGGAAATGGCTTCGAGCCAAACGAACGACATGACGACACCAACTGCCCCTCCTCCATCACCAGAACCTCAAGAGTTAAAAAGTGACTATGATTTTGCAGTCAATGACTTGAGTAAGAGCGCTGTGACGTCATTGACGCCATTGACGCCTCTTGTGGAAGAAGGTGAAGAAGAGGAGGAAGAAGAGACGGAAGAAGGGGAGGATACAGAAGAAATCAAAGATCTTGTAGATGGGGAGGTAGTCAATAATGTCACAGAGGGTGATCCAAACATTGAAGAAGGAAATCGGGACGCCACTGTTGGCCAGGAACACCATACCAACTCCGAAGATCCTACTTCTGAGATTCTTAATGAAAACTCCATCGATTCTCCAGAGAGGGAAACTGGAACTACAAATATAGATACCACAGAACAAGATTGTACCAAAGAAAATTCTGATAAAACTTTAGAGTTGATTGAACCTGCTGAGGGACACATGGACAATTCGAACGAGCAAGATGAGTTGAATCTCAACACAATCCCGGAAGGTTTGGATAAGAGTGATGTGGAGGAAGAAATGGCAGCGACCACGGAGTATGTCAAACATAGTGACTCTTCACTGAATAAGGAAGGCACAACCACCGCTGAAAGTTCAACCGATGCTGCTCTCCCCAAATTGGGCCCTGAAGAATGTGTACCTGATTTCAGCCAAGAGCAAGACGAAAGCTCAGTCAATCAGGGAGCCAGCATCAACCCAGAGGCAACCAATGGGAGCACAGAAGAAGATCTTAACCCAGTCCTGTCAGCCAATGAGGGCCAAGCAATTGTACCTTTAGACAACGAAACTGACCTTCCCCAATCTGTTAATCAGAATACTAGATTGGATGTCGACGCGGCCGTATTAACCAATGAGGATAAAGCTCTCAAAGATAATGAAGGGGACACAATCGATCCCCAAACAGCCAATCAGAATACAGGAGAGAAACTAGACCCTGACATCGCAACCAATGAGGGCCAACCTCTCATATCCTTAGAAAATGAGACCAATGAAGGTCAAAATGTCAGTGCTGGTGATGATAAAGGACAAGATACAGATATTCGGGAGCAAGAAAATGCCCCCATGGATAAGGGAGAAGTTAGAGAGGATATGGACAATATTAAGAATATTGTTGGTAATTAACTGAAGTTTCCTGAAGGCTTGTAACCGGGAATGATTATAGGGAAGTGATAACTTGCCTTGTAAATGTTAAATGGATGGCACACCATAAAGTATAGCTTTAATTAATAAACAATCCTATTTAAGTATCTGCAATAACCCTCAAAGTTGACACAAGTAAGCACAACACGCCTGTTGAGAATATTTTACATATTAAAGTGTTGTATTTTTTGAAAAATGTAATATGATGGCAGTAGTATGATGAATAATATGCCAAAGTTGGCAGTAGACAGCTTTCATATTTTTATAGCATAGATGTGTATTAAAAATTACCCCCAATTCAGTCGTCTGCTTCATGCAGCGTGTGCATAATGTTTACATCAAGTAGTGATGTTTTATTCACTACGAATCTCTGTGTGAAATTAATGTGAGGTCAAAGGTACATCTGGCAACATCCGGTTTGGCTGGTATCTGGCGTTATTCACTAGCCTTGAAGTGTGACGTCAGATTTTCAGGCTAGTTGAGGGTAAGCATGGGCACCAGGAACAGTGATCGGAGACTTGTGGGGACACTAGGTGCCAGCAGACTTACCGGGTTAATCTATTGTTCTCGGAAGTGTCGCATGCTCAGATTTACGCAAACAATGGAAAGACTACTGCCACGTAGTATCCTATGGAACCCTATTGGCAACTTGCTAACAAATATGGCAAATAGTGTATATGTTCATGTACATAGACATTAGTACAAATATGATCACCTTTTAATGTACAGTGTGTGTAAATATTCATAAAGTATTTGTATTTTTTTGATCAAATTTTATGAACAATTCTCCATTCCGTCCAGTCTTTTTTAAAGAAACAATGTCTACATTTGTGTATTTATTTTTTAACAGAAATATTTGTTGATCGACTTAAGTGTACATGTAAAAATGGCAAACATTGTTTCATGTAAAAAACAAGTCTAGAAGAAGACAGAATTGGCAATGTTAACAACAATGTTCAACTTGGATATTTAATTGTTGTTTTCCTCTGAAAGGAAACAAAGTACAGCTGCCTTTATATGTAAACAATGTCTTTGAAATGACAAACCGACAGTGTTATGTCAATGGCAAACTGCTAACATTACTTTTAATGCAATGTTGAATTTAAAAGTACAGCCGTCCAGTCTTTTTTAAAGAAACAATGTCTACATTTGTGTATTTATTTTTTAACAGAAATATTTGTTGATCGACTTAAGTGTACATGTAAAAATGGCAAACATTGTTTCATGTAAAAAACAAGTCTAGAAGAAGACAGAATTGGCAATGTTAACAACAATGTTCAACTTGGATATTTAATTGTTGTTTTCCTCTGAAAGGAAACAAAGTACAGCTGCCTTTATATGTAAACAATGTCTTTGAAATGACAAACCGACAGTGTTATGTCAATGGCAAACTGCTAACATTACTTTTAATGCAATGTTGAATTTAAAAACAATAATCACTGTTTGTGAAAACAGTTTACTGTGCCCAATTTCATAGAGCTACTTTGGTGCAAAACACAGCAGCATTGTGCTTACCAGATTAAGGTTACCAACTTAATAAATACATTGTAACAACTACCCTTTGTGGCTGGTATCCTTCACAATTTTTTGCTAAGCAGAAAATTGTTAAGTGATATTTTCTGCCGAAGCAGCTTTAGGAAAACGGGCCATGTTTGCAATGAAAGTTTCACTTCATGTTAATTTCACTCTTATTCAATAATTTAATTTAGAGGTTTAATGTGGTTATATTGGGAAATGTGACTTCCACTTTTTGATTTGACACACACAAGTGTGTAACAGCCTGCAATTGTGGACCCTCCTTTGTTCAACTCTTTGTGATAGCAACCGTGGACCACAATGCTTTCCTTTGTGATAGCAACCGTGGACCCATTGTCCTCTTTTGTTATAGGTTTCCGGTTTGAATGTGGTTACCTACTCACACACACACACAGTGTGTAACAGCCTGCAATCGTGGACCCTCCTTTGTTCCACTCTTTGTTATAGCAACCGTGGACCACAATGCTTTCCTTTGTGATAGCAACCGTGGACCTATTGTCCTCTTTTGTTATAGGTTCCCGGTTTGAATGTGGTTACCTACTCACTGTGGTTTGGTTGAAGCGCTGCAGTGTGTGTGTTGTACATAATTAGTTATTTTGTATTAAATGCAAGTATAAAGATGGTTGAAGAATAGTTATTTGTGCATTTCTTTGTTTGAATTTCCATTGTCTTGACTCTATAGATTTATTTAAAGTTAAAAGTTAATGCTTCCAACGAGAAAGAAGTGGGGGGGGGGGGGGCAATACCGAACGTCACCGTACAGCTGACCTATACAATATTCGAGATATCATTTGAAACATCAATTTGTATTGTGTTTTGTATGTAGAATGAATCAGCCGTTGATTCAGAATATAATTTATTTGAATGAATTACGAAGACCATGCTTATAAAAATAAAAAAAACGGACAAAGTTGGTCTGATGGTGAGAAAATCTGAAATATCCTCCCCAAGAAATTGCACCCCAATCGGCCGTCGGCAGCCGGCCTTTTGTAAAAACAACTGACCAATGAAATTGCTTTGTTTTACAGCGCGCGTGGTTTAACACCTGTGCAAAACACGGAGTTTGCAGACGACAATACGTAGGTTTGTGCATTTTCACGCCATTTCAGAACATTTGCATGGAAATTATTCTAAGAGTGTGGCTAATTTCTAGAGGGTTGAAACATTTTGGTTACAGCGGCCGTAAAGTGTCAAATGGGAGATCCCGGACAAGTGTAAAACTTACTCGCTGGCCGGCTACTTCTTGAAGTTCTTCATTCTTCAAACATAGAAACGGAACTAACACTTTTGCCGTGGTACACAACACGAATGCCTTGGTCGACATGAAGGTGAGACCATGGTTTATTTTCTACCTCTAGTTTAGGCAGCGGTCCGTGTGTGAGCACTGAAATAGAGCCTAACATATGCTGTGTAGCGTAAGCCTCAAACTTGGGTTCAAAATCCTAGGTTTCGATTATACTACTTTATACCGGCAGAAGTATCACATTCTTCAGTATACTATAAATTAAATGTTTAGGTACCAGTCCATAATGGCACTAAATAGCACCCTCTATGTGAACAACTTTTATTAATAGTCGAGTAGACTAGAAATTAAATAATAACACAGAGGGCAAGCTAAGAGATGGACCGCCGACCCGCCCGTAGGGAATGCACCTTCAATGTCTTATTGCTTAGAAAATGGATCCTGACGTGTGGCCAAGGATTCAGAGAGACCTTGGCCACAAAAGTGGGCTAGGACGAGACGACTAGTTACCACATCCTTCCTCCATGGTTACCCGAAGTTTAGAGAACCGCTAAGCGTGACACATTTTATAAGGCCCTATTTCTAATTTCAGAAATTCGGCACCGATTGCATCAGCCATCACTAATATAAGCTGCACTAGTGTGATTTATATGTAAATTACAGAGATGTAAAGCAAGTTGGTATGGTGTTCCATATGTGCCACTCCTTTCCGTCGCCTTTTCAATTTTTTCCGTCGCCTTTTCAATTTTTTCCGTCGCCTTTTCAATTTTTTCCGTCGCCTTTTCAATTTTTTCCGTCGCCTTTTCAATTTTTTCCGTCGCCTTTTCAATTTTAGTCCGTCGCCTTTTCAATTTTGGTCCGTCGCCTTTTCAATTTTGGTCCGTCGCCTTTTCAATTTTGGTCCGTCGCCTTTTCAATTTTGGTCCGTCGCCTTTTCAATTTTGGTCCGTCGCCTTTTCAATTTTGGTCCGTCGCCTTTTCAATTTTGGTCCGTCGCCTTTTCAATTTTGGTCCGTCGCCTTTTCAATTTTTTCCGTCGCCTTTTCAATTTTAGTCCGTCGCCTTTTCAATTTTGGTCCGTCGCCTTTTCAATTTTGGTCCGTCGCCTTTTCAATTTTGGTCCGTCGCCTTTTCAATTTTGGTCCGTCGCCTTTTCAATTTTGGTCCGTCGCCTTTTCAATTTTGGTCCGTCGCCTTTTCAATTTTGGTCCGTCGCCTTTTCAATTTTGGTCCGTCGCCTTTTCAATTTTGGTCCGTCGCCTTTTCAATTTTGGTCCGTCGCCTTTTCAATTTTGTCCGTCGCCTTTTCAATTTTTCCATCGTGGGTCCACGTGACTACCAGGTGATTATCACATGACTCCAAAGGAAATTCGACCTTTGGGAGGCATACCGCTGTTGCCAAAATGTATACGTTGCTTCATCCACAGTCGAGACCAGATAGCTATGGGGCGCCGTTTGTCAATTAATTGTTTAGCGTATTTTTGACGTGTTTTTACCATGGTTTGTAATAATTAGATGTAAACCATAGAAAGTGCTGTCAATTTATTTTGTGGTTTACATACAATCAAAGCTTATAAATTATGGTTTATAAACCATGAAAATTTAAGCACCTTCAAAACATGTAAACATGGTTTACAAATCATGATTCATGGTTTATAAACCATGAAAATTTAAGCATCCTCAAAACATGGTTTATAAATCAAGGTTTTATAAACCATGAAAAGTGAAGCATCATAAAACATGGTTTACAAACCATGAAAATCGTGTGTTCACAAATCATGCGGGTTTATAATTAACAGGCACGTAGGAAGATGACTTTAACAGGGAGGGGGGGGGGGGGGGGGGGGGGGGGGGCCAGGTTATATGGTCACTCACCTTACACTTTACCCGAATCCCTCGATCACCAGAATTGCATAAAATCGATGTAAAACTTGAAGTTAAAAATATTTGTGTAAACATGGAGGTAGGAACTTGGAAGTGTAAAGCGCACACAGGCTTCTCCATTTGTAACTAAAATAAACTTGAGGGGTGGGGTCCAGGGGCCGGCCTCACGGCCCCTGGTGGGGTCCAGGGGCGAAGCCCCGGTGGGCGAAGCCCCCCGCAGCTCTGAGCTTTTGGCGTTTTGGGGTCGAAAAATCAAGCCTCCGTGTACCTAAATACAGAGGAAAAGAGCACTTCTGATCAATATCAATCGTCTAATTTTACAGGAAAATTTCCTGTAACATCAACGAACAGGGACTCCTAGAAAATGTTAATCCCACGCTGGCTTTTGTATACACGCATAACAGGGGCGGATCCAGGATTTTTTTAACCGGGGGGCACAACGGCGCAACCAGGATTTTGTATTACAGGGTAAACCAAAAATGGGTGGGGTCCAGGGGCGAAGGGTGGGGGTTCAGGGGGCTTCGCCCCCTGAAGCTCTGAGCTTTTGGCATTTTGAGGGGTAAACAATCAAGCCTCTGTGTGCCTGAAACCGAAAAGCCTTTTAAGCTCTTCTGATTCATACCAATTTTCTAATTTTACTCAAAGAAACTGTTAATCCCACAAATCTCGCGTTTGGATCTGGTCGCTGCAATATCTGGTTTCATGCATATTCATTCAAATTAGTTCAAGCTTAGTGTATAGTCTTTACTTGAATGCCAGAACGACATGAACTATACTTTATCCAGGACAAATTGGCACGTCAGGTTTCAAACGCTTATGTTATCGTGCAAATCTAAGCAATTACAAGTGACATATCATGAAAGATTCATTTTGGCAGAAAGAAACATGTACAAATTTGATAGGCATAGGATGAAAAAGAAATTCATCCTGCCGCTTGGGGAAAAGACACCACACACACTTGTGGCTAATTTTTGTGGCTAATTTTTAAGCAAGTAGGCCTAGATAGTTTAAAAAATTAAACTTAAAATAAAATAAAAAAATAATTTTACCCGGGGGGGAGGTGCCCCCTGGATCCGCGCCTGCATAAGGAATGGGCGCCTCCTAGGATCCCTTCACTGTTGACCCCATACTGTGTGGTACAAATATAACAAAAATGGGGCCGGGCGTCTGCGAAGAAACTTCAAGATTCCGTAAGCAAATGTATTCAAATAGCCACTTTGTCAATGTGATCTGATTAAATGGCCTACAGAAACTGCAGTACTATTCCCTCAGAACACATGAACAAGCCAATTTATCATCCGGACAATTTTTTTTAGGGGGGCCCGGCCCCCCCCCCCCCGCATTTTTTTCAGCGGGGGCCAGTGGGCCCCCCGCCCCCCCCCCCGGTTCCTACGTGCCTGATTAACCATGAAAATCGTGTGTTCACAAGTCATGGTTTATAAACCATAAAAAACGTGTGTTCACAAATCATGGTTTATAAACCATAAAAAACGTGTGTTCACAAATCATGGTTTATAAACCATGATTTGTAGACCATGTTTTGATGCTTAAATTTGTATGGTTTATAAACCATGTTTTGAAGGCGCTTAAATTTTCATGGTTTATAAACCATGATTTGTAAACCATATGTTTTATGATGCTTAAATTGTCATGGTTTATAAACCATTTTTTATGAAGCTTAAATTTTCATGGTTTATAAACCATAATTTATAAGCTTTGATTGTATGTAAACCACAAAATAAATTGACAGCACTTTCTATGGTTTACATCTAATTATTACATCGATTTTATGCAATTCTGGTGATCGAGAGATTCGGGTAAAGTGTAAGGTGAGTGACCATATAACCTGCCCCCCCCCCCCCCCCCCCCTGTTAAAGTCATCTTCCTACGTGCCTGTTAATTATAAACCCGCATGATTTGTGAACACACGATTTTCATGGTTTGTAAACCATGTTTTATGATGCTTCACTTTTCATGGTTTATAAAACCTTGATTTATAAACCATGTTTTGAGGATGCTTAAATTTTCATGGTTTATAAACCATGAATCATGATTTGTAAACCATGTTTACATGTTTTGAAGGTGCTTAAATTTTCATGGTTTATAAACCATAATTTATAAGCTTTGATTGTATGTAAACCACAAAATAAATTGACAGCACTTTCTATGGTTTACATCTAATTATTACAAACCATGGTAAAAACACGTCAAAAATACGCTAAACAATTAATTGACAAACGGCGCCCCATAGCTATCTGGTCTCGACTGTGGATGAAGCAACGTATACATTTTGGCAACAGCGGTATGCCTCCCAAAGGTCGAATTTCCTTTGGAGTCATGTGATAATCACCTGGTAGTCACGTGGACCCACGATGGAAAAATTGAAAAGGCGACGGACAAAATTGAAAAGGCGACGGACCAAAATTGAAAAGGCGACGGACCAAAATTGAAAAGGCGACGGACCAAAATTGAAAAGGCGACGGACCAAAATTGAAAAGGCGACGGACCAAAATTGAAAAGGCGACGGACCAAAATTGAAAAGGCGACGGACCAAAATTGAAAAGGCGACGGACCAAAATTGAAAAGGCGACGGAAAAAATTGAAAAGGCGACGGAAAAAATTGAAAAGGCGACGGAAAAAATTGAAAAGGCGACGGAAAGGAGTGGCACATATGGAACACCATAAGTTGGGGATGTAGCTTAGTGGTAGAGCAATCGACTGCATATCGACAGGTCCCTGGTTCAAATCCAGGTGTCCCCTTCTCCACCTCCTTTTTTTCCAATAGTTCTTTTGTTTCTAAAATAAACTCTAAAAGAATTTTGTACAAGAAAAACTAACATACAGTATGCATATGTATTTATTTTGTATTTGGAGATTTTGTATTTGGAGATATACTGATGGCATTACTATAGGGCTTACTGCTATTGTGAGCTATAACTGGCCAGGAGGTCTACCTGTCAACATTAATTATTTCAAGTTTATCTTCGATTAAATCATAATTTGTCTCGACTAATTTCAGTCTGAACCCAGATATTACTTCCAGTCTAGAAAACGGTTTCTAATAGAAAATCAGCAATCCGAAACAAATGATTAACACTAGCTGCACGCGTGGCCCTTCCGCATTCAGTCATTTGGGCATTGAATTGCGTCAGCCGTCACTAAAGCTGCAATATAATTTAAATGTAAATTACAGCAGATTTTAACAAGTTGGGGATCATAGCACAGTGGTAGAGCAACGACTGCATTTCCCTGGTTCCTGGTTCAACAAGGTGTCCCCTTGTCCAAGCTAGACCTTCTTTTACCCAAAGTTATTTTGTTTCTAAAAAGTTGTAGGCCTACAGGAAACAAAGCGAACACAGTTTGCATAAAAATCGGATATAAAATATGGCATTATATACTGCATAGCTATATCTGTGTCCTTCCTCTACTCTATGCTATATAACCCGCGAACTTGCTTACAAGTTAGGTCTATACTCTGTCAACATTTTTTTTTTCAAGTCTCTCTTCGATTTACAGGGGCGGATACAGGATTTTTTAAACCAGGGGGCACAATGGCGCAACCAGGATTTTGTATAGTAGAGGGTAAAAAAAAAATGGGTGGTGTCCAGGGGCCGGCCTTATACGCCCCTGGTGGGGTCCAGGGGCGAAGCCCGAGTTCAGGGGGGCGAAGCCCCCAGGCCTGAAGCTCTGAGCCTTAATTTTTGGCGTTCTGTGGGTTCGTGAAAAATCAAGCCTCCATGTGCCTAAAACAGAGAAATAGACACACTCTTATTGGAAATCAGATCCATATAAATCTTCTAAGTTTACTGGAAAAATTTCTGTAACATTGATGGTGGGGTCCCGGGGGTGAGGCCCCCGGAAGCTCTGAGCTTTTGGCATTTTCAGGGGTGAAAAATCAAGCCTCTGTGTGCCTGAAACCGAGAAATAGACACACTTTTAAGCTCTTTTGATCCATACCATTAATCTTCTAATTTTACTCAGTCAAAGAAAATGTTAATCCCACAAATCTCGCGTTTTTGGATCTGAGTGGTCGCTGCAATATCTGGTTTCATGCATATTCATTCAAAAAATAGCTTAGTGTAGTCTTTACACTTGAATGCCAGAACGACATGAAATATATTTTATCCAGGACAAATTGGCACGTCAGGTTTCAAACGCTTATGTTATCGTGCAAATCTAAGCAATTACAAGTGACATCATCATGAAAGATTCATTTTGTCAGAAAGAAACAAATTTGATAGGCATAGGATGAAAAAGAAATCCTTCCTGCCGCTGGGGGAAAAGACGTACACCACACACACTTGTGGCTATAGTAATTTTTAAGCAGGCAGATAGTTTTAATTTTTTATTTTTTATTTTTTTTCCAAATTACCCGGGAGGCACGTTCCCCCTGGGAACCCCCCCCCCCTGAATCCGCACCTGATTTAAATTGTCTCTACTAATTTCAGTCAGTTAAAAATTCCCAGATATTACTTCCATCCAGCCTAGACTCAGTTTCTAATAGAAAATCAGCAACCTAACAATGGTTAACACATGAATGATGATCGGTGAAAAACTGCCAGGTGGTCATGCGTGGCCGGCCCAACGACGACATTGAGTATATTGTGCATTGATTGCGTCAGCCGTCACTAAGCTGCAATATGATTTAGTTGTAAACTACAGCAGATTTTGTCAAGTTGGGGATATAGCTCAGTGGTAGAGCATTCGACTGCAGATCGAGAGGTCCCTGGTTCAAATCCGGGTGTCCCCTTGTCAACATTTTCTTACTTTTTTAAAATTGTGACGGGAACAAAACAACTTCAAAGCCGTGACGGATCGAGGACCACTCCTTCTTTTAAAAAGCTCCACGTAGTAATTACATTGTTTAATATTAATATTTCAATGTTTAAAATACAATTATTTTCAGAAATATCTCTTGTATACCACTATAATGCATATCTTTTGTACCACATTATTGTTGCTATCCCAGATGGATAATTTTTTTTTCAATGGATTCATAAAATTGCAGGATCGGCACTACACGTCTGGTCACGTGACTACAGTGGCCTTGGATTTTTTAGAGAGAAAGAGAGGCATCTTCCGACACCGGCATTAAAAATACCGCGCCGGAGCACGTAGGCCTCTACCGACCGGAACACGTGAAAAGGGGTCCTCTATTTAAATAACTTCGATCAATTGTAAGTTGTATATCCTTACTGGTTGCTGATCGTTCGGTAGTATAAGAAAGTTGAAGATAAAAAACAGTCAGACGATTTTTTTTCTGTAGATCATCATAACCATCCTCCATGTCATAAACATAGGGGCGCACCACACCAAATAAGCCCGAATTAATGCGCCAAGCTACTTATCATAATTTGTAAACCCACAACTTATTTTTAATTACAACGTTTTGGGGGTCATGCAATTAATAGATTGTGTAAATATAATAATCTATCACAACCTGGGGGTTCTGTGCTTCAACTTTTGAGGAGACTTGATAAATTTAGGCGTTAAAGTTGGCCCTATTTGACCGGGTAAGTAGAGAAGTGCTTCACGAAAACTGGCAGCAAGTCGGTTTTGGAAAAATACAAATTTTCGCGTTTTTTTCTTCTGGGGTAGTTAGCAAAAATTCCAAACGGCTGACCTGGCAAAAATTGAAAAGAATTCTGAAGTTCAGTCGTCCGAAAATATGTTTGATTGGTTTTCAAGAGGCTGAGAGACTTTCACGATTTTTTGAGTATTTTTGAATATTTATCATTTAGCATTGGTTCCTATGGGAGTTTATTTAGTGTGGTGCGCCCTATATATACAACATGGCGGCGCCCGTGCAGCCATGTTTGTGTTCTGTTTACATTTATGTAGGCTTGAAACAACGACAGTAATGAGTTGTGTGGGGGCATTGTTTGTCACTTTGTTGCTGTTTTTACATTGGAAACATAATTTCTTTGACTGTAAACTGTTAGTATAGCAATAATGTTTCTATTTCCTCAAATTACAATACATTTATTAACCGAGAATAATTCAACGTTTCACACTCAAAGAGGGGTTTGCTTTCTAAACCTGCATGGTTAAACTATGAAAAGTAATAAGTATGAGACTGACGGTTTTAGTCACATTCAAAGAATCATGAGCCAACGTGGCTGGTTGAATATGAAAAAGGAGAGAAAAACCACCAACAGACTATTTGAAGAGGAGTAGGGGAGGTGGTGGATATGTCATCATATATGTCAAGTTTCCGGAAGGTGAATACACTCTGATGCGTGTGAAACCCTAGGCCTATCCCCCAACCAGCAGCCTAAACCCTACACTATACTGTACAACCCTCGGCAAAAACCGTAGCCGTCAGCCCAAAACCCAGCCCCCAGCCCAAACCCTACACCCAGCCCAAACCCTACACCCAAGCCGAATCATAGCCCCCAGCCCTAACCCTAGCCCCTAGCCGAAATCATAGCCCCAGCCCAAACCCTAACCCCCAGCCGAGCCTACCCCCAAAGCCCAAAACCCTAGCCGTCAGCCCGGACCCTATCCCCCAGCCCAAACACCTTATTAGCTTACAGTCTTAACTCTTAACTCTTAACTATAGTCCAATTGTTCCCGTTCACCCACAATTTATTAACCGTAAAGTGTCTGGAAGGGCATTTTGCAACAAGCCCCGCCCACGCCCCGCCCACCCATTCACCCCCTTATCCCTTAAAGCTAGGTAAAATGAAACTTGGAATGACAATTAAACGTGGTAAAATGACCTATGTATATTCTTTTTTGTTATAAAGTTCACCATTTTAAACTCAATATGATTACATGGTTAAAAATGTTGGCGGGTAAGCAAAATCTACCCCCCCCCCCCTTCTCAGGCCCTCCCTCTTCAATCCCCTTTCCCTTTTACAGCTTCCACATTAGTTAACCCCCTCTTGTCAATTATAAAAAATAATTGTAAGGCGTTTAGAATCGTATAACTAAAAAAAAGAGATAAGTTTATAACTTGTTGAGTGACTAGGATTTGGATATAACAACTGACTTGTCATTAGAGTGTACACAGCGTGTAATGCAGGTTTTTCTTATCGCATTGCTTAGAGTACATGTAAATGCTCAAACATGTTTGACCTTGTTGTAGACGAACGCAATAACATTTCCAATTCATTTTTTCAGATATCAAGTCAGTGACTTTATTTCAACAATTTAAGCATAATTTTTTAACCATAAAGAATAATTAAGTGCCCTTATAGGGCGCACCACACCAAATAAGCCCGAATTAATGCGCCAAGCTACTTATCATAATTTGTAAACCCACAACTTATTTTTAATTACAACGTTTTGGGGGTCATGCAATTAATAGATTGTGTAAATATAATAATCTATCACAACCTGGGGGTTCTGTGCTTCAACTTTTGAGGAGACTTGATAAATTTAGGCGTTAAAGTTGGCCCTATTTGACCGGGTAAGTAGAGAAGTGCTTCACGAAAACTGGCAGCAAGTCGGTTTTGGAAAAATACAAATTTTCGCGTTTTTTTCTTCTGGGGTAGTTAGCAAAAATTCCAAACGGCTGACCTGGCAAAAATTGAAAAGAATTCTGAAGTTCAGTCGTCCGAAAATATGTTTGATTGGTTTTCAAGAGGCTGAGAGACTTTCACGATTTTTTGAGTATTTTTGAATATTTATCATTTAGCATTGGTTCCTATGGGAGTTTATTTAGTGTGGTGCGCCCATAGAGAAAGGAATATCGCCCGTACGCCCTCTAAAAACAAACAAAAGACGATAGAGGGCGCGATCCATTGTTGCCCGGGGAATGATAAACATGGCGACTTCCGTTCATCATTAAATTCTGCCCCCCTGACACGTCTAGATATTTCTTCCTCTATGATACAATTCACGAATGCCATAACAAGGAGTACGTGAAAGGAGTTTCATAGAATCTAGGTAAGAATAGACTGCACAAATATTCCAATAAGAGCTTACTTTATTTTTTATAGACATGTATCGTAGGACGCCCTGTATTCAGGGGGTCCCTGAAATCGAGGCAAACCTTTGACCTCTCTGCGCGCGATGTAAACAGTCCCTAGATACAATTTTTGTGGTTTGACTTGCCAAGCAAAGAGTCTCCTCTCATTTGACCAAAACTTAGAAACATGAAAGGCTCCACTGGTTAGTTGCACTTGTAAATGCAAAAAGTTGTGGTATTTAGGCATTTCTGCAAGGTACAAAAATATGTCATACTGTCGGGGCCATAAAAAAAAAATTCCCCACCGAAAAAGTTTCATCAAACACTTTTTCAATTCACAATTCACGATGATCAAATCATGTGACTGAACATTCTGCTGAGCATTCTGGGGAAAAAAATACAGAGGCTTAAAGAAGCCACGTGCCTTATATCATTTTCTAATAGTCTGGATAATTTTTTTTTGGTAACACTCTAGTCTATCATTTTTGTTATTAATATTAAAATTTAAACATCAGCTTTGTGATTCGATTATCACTGTTTATTTATATGCTTTATTTTAAATGTTAAGAAACATAAAAAGACACAAAACTAAATAAAAATAAGATTTCAAAGCCAAGAATTATTTACCTTTTTTTTTTTTTTTTTTTTTTTTTAGTTTTTGAAAAATACCATGGTTATTTTTAGAACTAAATAAAAAATATGTTGAATAAAATGAAGAAAACTGCTGGCTATAGAGTCATACACTAAGTCTCACAGAACACTTGTAGTCACTGCAGATGTTTCTTCCACGTATGGCTTCACCCGGACACCATACTTTCTTGTTTGCATCGAAAACAGGTCAAACTCAAAACAAATGGGACGCTATTGAAGTCATCGAAGATCGGTGCGTGGTGTGAAAGTTTCAATGTCCATCACGTTTTAATATATGTTTGCATATTTCTTATAAACAAAGGAAGGTAATTAGGGCATCAGTTGATTATGGAATATTTTTATTTTTTTTCAATTTAAAGAAAAAGGCATACTACATCGAAAACCGGACAGGGGAGGATATTGAATACTGTTAGTTACTTGTTTCGTTGTTAGTTATAGTAGTGGAAATCACAAAATTTGAGATTTGATCTGATTGAGTTGTCTAGTTGGATAGAGCTCTTTGAGACATTCATTTTGATACTTTACTTGTGGGGATCGGTTCATGAAAACCGGACTTATGGAAGGTCAAAGTTAAAAATATTTGACCTTTTGTTTACATTACAATTTTGTGTGACCTTGTTACTTGTATCAGCGCAACGTTTTCGCGGTTGCGCACAACAGCCAATTCCCCTTGCGTATTGAACATTTCCCAAGGGCCGTATCAACGTGTTTGACAATCAAGCGTGAAAAAGCGCGACAACTAATAGTTTTAATTCAAAAAGTAATTACATAATTAAATACTCAACTAAACTGTAATTTTTGGTTCACTATGGGGCCCTAAGACTAGAGGATATTAACTACTTACAGTTCACAATGAATTTGAGTGCAGAAAACAAGATTTCTTGTGATTTTTTTACAGAAAGTTTTTCACAAATACTCCAACAAAACAGACGTCAAATTGCATATCAATCGCGAGAGAAAAACTCCATCTTGAAAGTAGTTCCGTTTATTTTTATGAATGAAACGATTAACATGGGTTAAATCTATATCCCCCTGCACCACCGATCTCTGTATAGCGTTTGTACACGTTGAGGTGGTCACAGTTTCCCATTAACAAAAAGTGGCTGCGCGGTGAACAGCGCCCTCACTCGGTATTGATTGACACTATTGTTAGTAGAATTTATACTATATGTAGAACGGTTCTGATCAGTACCCTTGTGCAAGTTTTGTGGGCCTTGTCATGTTTGTTGTTGTATGGTCTCCCTTCCTTAGTTGCGATAATCGTAACCCTCCACGAAGGTCGCTTGCGAGCGACCTTCGTGGAGGGTTACGATTATCGCAACTACCCTTCCTTTGCTTGGCAAGGGCAAGGCCGGGTTGACCGTGGCGTGGGCGGCCTGCTGGCTAGTTTGCTTTATCCTTCGGATGAGCATGAGAAGCCTTACGTCCTGTGTGTGTTGTGTAACTGTATTGATGCACGCAAAGAACCCTGCAACTTATCGTTTGCCCCTGTGTTTCTGGCTGGCAGTGGCTGCTGAATGCGCTGGGCGCCGCGCTAGCTTAGCTAGCTAGCTGCAGAACCTTGTTGTATTGTAATTTGTAAACCAACAGGCATTAGAATGATTAAATGGGTCTCACATTTCAAAACATAGCTCTGCATATCTTGTTGAAAAACAAATATTTAGTGCATTGATGAGCCCAAATAGGAATGTGATAAAGCACTCAAGAACCCAATATTATTATTATCATTATTATTAATATATAAAGGAAAGTAGGAAACTAATGCCAGGCCTCCTATAGACTAAAGTCTATGTAAACTAGACATTGACAGGCTGTAGAGTGTAGACCTTGGGTGGTTTTGGTGCAGAAAGACGTTTCATATTCAAGTTTACCTTATTTGAAGAAATAAAATTACATATTCTTCATTCATTGGAACGTAAATTAAATCCTTTATGTAATTTATAAGAAATAGGCCTAGAATTATTGTGAACCATTTTTATATCTTTTGTTTGAAATAAAATTATTTATTTTGACCCAGTATCTAGAGTGTACCAATACTTCCAAGGATGCAACCTTAATGATGGATGAAAGAGAAAAAACATCAGGAGGCAAAGAAGAAGCAACTGAGATGGAGACTAGTCAAAATGTGAGCGGGATGGAGTCAGAGACTAGTCAAAATGTGAACAGTGTGGAATCAGAGACTACCCCAGAAATAACTGGAATAGAGACTATTCCAGAAGCTACCCTGACCAATGTTGACACTACGCAAGATGAAACACTGACTGGAGCCTCATCACTCAGCCATAAGAAAGACTCAAATGAAGATTTAGTTACAGATTCTGATGTTAAAGAGGTTGAAACTACAGCATCTCCTTCCAAAACAAGCAGTAATGGTGAGGAGGACACAGCTTTGATTTCAACAAAAGACAGTGTCAGTAACAATCCATCATCTCCAGGGAATGAAGAACAACATAATACTTCAGAGGAAACGAAAAGTTTGAATCCAGATTCATCCGCACTTATATCAAACAGCCCAGGGGAAGGCGGAGGAGACGATGTCATAACAGAAAGGGGTGAAATCACAATAGAGTCTGCAAGCAGCACAAACAGAGAATCAAAACAACTCAATGAGATTTCCCCACTTGATAATGAAAAAAACAAAGAATCCTTAAACGAAAAAGATGTTAAATCTTTGACGGTTACATTGAATGTCGAAGTAGATGTCGTTGATGATTCTATTGCCCCAAGGACTGAAGCAGAGAGTGTTACAAATGAAGCCCAGCATGTCTTGCCTGTTGAAATAGTCCAAGAGCAGACTCTTGGGGAAGTTGATGACACGCCTCCAAGTAGCGACACTAATGCAGTCATGTCTCCAGAAGTCACAGTTGCTGAGAACAAAGAGATGGTGAGGAGAGACAGCAGCGTATCCACTAAAACAGAACCTACACCACCAATGCGGACTGACTCCACAGTTTCAGTGGACCGAAGATACAGCTCTGTGAGCAACGCAAGACAGACAAGTGACACAACCCCAAGCAAACCGGGGACACCAGAAACCGGTATATCCATTGCCACTAAGGGGGACCTTCCATCACGATTTACCACCCCGCATCCCCCAAGCCAACAACTGCAGGAAAGACCCTTAACCCATGCCACTGTAAGCACAGAGTTTGGTTATGATGAGATGAAAGACTTCACATCCCCTGATTATGAGTACACGCAAACTCCATTGTACTCAATCAGGGGGGACTCGGGGATGCGGCAGGACCGAAAGACCTTCAGTAGGGGAGAGAGTGTTAAGAGTGTAACCTTTGCTGATGATCTGACAGGAAGGATGAGCGCTAAGGAGTCTGGAGTGGAAGAAGAGGATGAGGTTACAAGTTCAGAAGATGAGAGTGATAAGGAGAATTCGTCTGAGAAAGAAAAAGAAGAAGACGAGAAAACTCCAGTCAAAGATGTTGAAACAAAAGAAGTAAGTCATATACTTCATTGATAAAACACTGTAACAGGATAAAATATGTAAAGCGCAAGTCAACAAGTAGGCCCCCCTATGAAAAATGGATAACACTTTTGCATTCATCTGTTTTGTATTGCTAATAAAAACCATTAAAATTCCTCCCCATCACCTTGATTCCATTTCAGAGACATAAACTTTTCCACCCGTGTGTCTTTACATAGCTGTAAAACCTTTATGCCCGCAAGGTCTTTGATTCAAACGGTTCTCTAATGACAGGGCTCGAATTTTACACTGGACCGCAGGCCCGAGGCCAGTAATTTTAGTGTTGGGCCAGTAAACTTATGAGCTAACAAGTCCGATGGTCTTGTGTTTTTCAATTGAATAACAGAAACAAATTATGTTCAAGTGTTGACTTTGGGTCTGATAAATTATCTTTCTATTTTATTGGTAATCAAGGATACTCTTCTCTTACTTGTCTCAGTTTGGGTTCATATAAAAGCAGTCAAATGCATGTTAAACTGTGTCAGCAATTTTTTATTTTCACATTTTAAATCTGGTCTTGTAAAAAAATGCTTGGTCCAGTAAAGATTTTGAGCTACAAGCCGTGTAGTCTTGTGGATTTTCTCCCAAAATTCAAGCCCTGAATGAGATTCTAAATATGTTCTTTTTACTTTAGCAACCAGAGGCAGACGAAGCTGACCTGTTTCCTACAGCGGTCAGTGAGGAGAAGATTGAGGAGGCCAAACAGAAGAGGAAAGAGAGAGCTGCCAGTGATGCAGCTCCAAGAGAGACCAATCTTTTTGGACTTTTTGGTCAGCCTCGACTCGACAAAAGACGGAGCATGGACGAGGTTGTGGGAAGCAAGGCCAGAGAACAGTAAGACAATAACTGAAATTTTATTCTCAATCCTCCAAATGTTGGTGCCTCGCTAAGGTTTCATGCATTTTCAAAGCCAATTTGCATTGATACTAAAAGCAGTTTTAAAAACTTGAGCATAGGTTAAAATGAAATGCAGTGTATAAAAAATAAATTGAATCTTTTTACTGTGAAGTCTCAGTAAGATTTCTTAGTAAATAATGATGGAATGTTGCCAGAGCAGTGTTACAACATCTATGATGTAAACATTTTTTGCTACATAGAGCTACAAGTATTGCCCTCATAAATCAGTTATCTATTCATCCAATTTATTGTCCTCTGTTACATCCTTATCTAGCTTTGACAAAGGATGTGTCCTCTTATCCGAGCTGGAGCATGGTCAAGCCATAGTGTGCTTTGACAAAGCCATCAACCTCTGTCCCAAGGAAGTCAGATACTATCTAATGCGTGGTGAAGCCTACCTACAGATGTGTGACTTTCAGTCAGCCATTTTGAATATGAAGAAGGCGTGCGTGTTAGACCCAAACAACGACGCTTTCTACATTCGTTTGGCATTTGTCTACTATTTTCAGGTAAATTTGTGTTTCACTCCTTTTGGAACGAGGTTCAGTTTTGATTGTAAAGAAAGCTTGAAAATGGTGCTGATAATCAGCAGTTCAGGCCTGATACATTACGTTGGCACTTGCCTCCATGCTCCTGATCATCGCCTTGGTGCCCCTTGAAATGTTCTAATGCAAATTTAAGTTTCCCTCATATAAGTGCCATTTACTGAGAAAAAAAACTGCCTTGCCCTTAAAAAAACAAAGTATCAGGCATGGAGGTTTATGGAATGAATACTACCTTTCTAAAAAACAAACAGCACAGATTTGTAAGAGGAAGCAATGAAATAAACTTCTTGATCCTAGGTGTTTTGATCAATGTGTTATTTCTGCTTAATAGGGGCAGACATTATTTGACCAGTGTCTGTTTGCAGAGGCACTGGAGTCCTTCTCAAGGGCCTCAGAGATGAGACCGGAGGTGATTGGTTACCATACAAGAAGGTAAGTAACAAACCTTGCTGTAACACTGGGAACCAGCTAATATTGCCCGGTTTTGACCAGATTAAACTCAGTGGTTTGATCCAATAGACCTTATGCATATGACGTCATTTGAGTAGGGCGCCCTCACCTAGAGGTCAAAAGGAAGATGTTCATTGGCCAATCCTGTGCGCCGCGCGTACAAATCAGCGCGTTTCCATTGTTTCATCATCAGTTTACCTCTAAGATGGCGGCTTGGTGACGTCAATGCATAAGGTCTATATGGGGTTTTTTTCGCCATAAATATTTTGCTGGTGTAAGATTAAATGAGTGTTTCTTATTATATCAAAAAAATAAATAAGTTAAAAAGTCAAATGAAATGGCCATCAATCAGTACTTAGTAGATTATTATTGTTTGTGAACATGGTTAAAGGTAAAAAACAAATGCATATTTTCAAGGATTGAACCTCCATGTTAAAAACCGAATCTTCAATTTTATTGCTTGGGAATACATTTGATACCTTTTTTTGTTGTAATAGTGTGGCGTGTCTAGCAGCGCTACAGAGGCACGGAGAGTGTCTGGCCTTGGTGAACAAGCGATTAGAAGTTGAGCAGCACAATCCTGACTTGTACATCATGAGGGCTCGTCTGCATGAACTCTTCAGAAATGTAAGTTCTAAATGGTCAAATTTAATATGCATCTAATTCTTTAGGGCCATGTCACACGAGGCAATTTACAGGTAATCTGTTACAGGCGGTCTCTAAGAACAAAACAAAATTTGCTTTTAAATTTATCCGTAATTTTCTTGGGAATAGTGAGACACAGTTTAATAAAAATGTCAAAGTGTTAATATTTGTATGCAAGTGTGTCCGGTTGCCTCCAGTTTGCCTGGAAAATTATCTTGTGTGACAAGGCCCTTAGAAATTATAATTGGTTCTTATACAGCGTACATATCCTAGTAGCTAAATCATGGCGCTTTACAACATTATTATCCCTGTTCATTGGGCATACTTTTAGACCATTCCTCTAAGTTTCTCAATTCCCTGGGGAGCGTAAAACCCTAAGCTGCTTAAATTAGCGCTAAGGGGTTAATCCAACACAATGCTGTTTCAGCCTTCTCAGGCTCCTATTTATGCTCCTGGGTTAAGAGAAACAATTATGGTTAAGTGCCTTAATTATTTGTGTTTTTAACTATGATAAACTGAATCTAATTTCCATGTTCCACACCTTGTTTCTTCCCCAGACATCCCTCTGCTACTATGACTTAAAAGATGCCATTGCCTTGGACCCAGACAGGGAAGAGGCTCAGAACCTCATGACTGCCCTAGAAGCCAAGGCAGCTGAAAGCCGTGACCACGCAGTGCGCTTGCAGCTACAGGGCAAGCTAAAGGAAGCCATGAATAAGATCACGGCTGCGGTGGAGACTAACCCAGCCGTGGCTGACTATCATCTCTTAAGGTGAACTTTTATACACCATTAAATCAAAGATTTTATCCCATAGTTGGGAGTGATGAACAAAGATTGCTTGTTAAACACTGGAAAGAATTCACACGATCGTTTTTTCAACATGCTCTAAACGGAAAGTTCAACGCTTATTTTTGAATGGTTCAATGACTGCATAAAGTTAGTAAGGGACAAATCTAAACAAATTACTGGCGGCCCCTCAAAGTTGGCCTAAAAGTTTTTTGAGGTTTTCGAGGGTTATCCGGGGGTTAAACCATTAGTTACCTTGATTTACTGCATGTTTAATTCTGCAATTCTTCCTAATACATTCTCAAGTAGCGTTGTTATACAAAATCATGATATTGACTGATCAGTCTGTAAGTGTTTATGAATCATTTTCTTTAACACAGAGGTGCCCTTCATCGCCGTCTGCATGACTACAATGCAGCTATCGATGATTTCCTGTTGGCCCTTGATAAGACCGACCACAATGAGCAGAACCGTGTTTACATGGAGGCGCAGCGACAGCTACTGCTCACCTATAATGACTTTGCTGTGGAGTGCTTTTTGGGTGCACACTTTGAAGAGGCTATCATCCTCCTCAATAAGGCCATCAAGGGCGAGAAGAGAGAGAAAGGGCTGTATGTCAATAGAGGAGGTATGTGAAGTTAACTGAGGAGGGGGGGTCAGTGAGGGTAAATGGTGAGGGTTGGTTTTTATCAAGCGAACTGGGATATATGAAGGCAGAGCTCCTCAGTGGAATAGGGATGTGTGAGGGTGATGACTGAGGGTTGGGTGTTTACATGTGAGTAGGGTTATGTGAGGGTAACTGATGAGGGTTGGTTTCATCGTGTGAACATCGTTATGTGAGGGTAACGGTAAAGGGTAGGTCTTATCTACTGAACAGGGGTGTGTGAGGGTAACTGGTGGGGTTGGTTTTATCATGTGAACATCAATATGTGAGGGTAACGGGTAAGGATAGGTCTTTTTAACTGAACAGGGTAGTGTGAGAGTAACTGCCTAACTGGTAAGGGTTGGTTTATTATGTGAACATTAATATGAGGGTAATGGGTAAGCGTAGGTCTTATCAACTGAACAGGGGTATGCGAGGGTAACTGGTGAGGACACGATGCATCATGTGAACAGGGGTTTGTTAGAACAATTGACAAGGGTGTTTCATTTATTTATCATGAGAATGTAGGTGTTCTAGGTTACTATTATTCTTTGGAGTTGGGTTGAACAGGTTAGATTAACTGGTAGGGGTTATTTTCATCATATAAATAGTCGATTCGTTGGCAACTTTCTTAAACTATGGATCATCAAAGGAAAACTCTTGAGACATTTAACCACTGACATTGCACTGTATTTCAAAAAGATATTTATCTTTTGTCTTCCACAAAGATTGCTTCTTTCGTCTGAATGAGCTCCACTTTGCTCTCGCTGACTACCACCAAGCCCTGGAGTTGGATCATGCAGACTGGACCATTCGGTCACGGATTGCATCCATCCACAGCGAGTTTGGTCTGATGGACTACGAGGAACACAGCTACAAGGAAGCTGAGGCACGGTTCACTGTAGCCATTCAGCACAACCCTCGAGTCGGGTCTTACTTCATCTACCGCTCAAAAGTTCGCTTTATGCTGGAGGTAAGGATTGACAACTGATTGTTTTGGGATAAAGTTGATTTTGGGGAGAGTTGTTTTTAAAGCCAACAAGAAGCAGTGGCTTTGATCGTGATTGTTGTCGTGGAGGCTTATTGGAAGAGGTGGATGAAGGGGGGGGGGATGAGTATTGGTTATATAAACTGCTTGTTTCTTGGGTCACCAATACAAAAGATGGCCTTTTGGGGGAAATTTTTAATGACATTTTGTTTCTTAGGGCACGGAAGCCATAAATAGCTTCCCTCCTCTCACCAATACAAAAGAAGACATTTTAAAGGACGATTTCAGGGACTGCTTGATTCTCAGATTAAGAAGCCATAATTAAATTGCTTCCCTTCATTGACCAGTACAAATGAAGGTCTGTTATTGAATGAAGACAAATGACTTTTCTTTCTTAATTGACTCCTGAAGCTGTCCTGTAAGTAGATGGTGCATAAGATTGTCCCTTATCAATACCTAATTAAAACAGGCTTATAAGAAATTTATCTTGCGTGTCGTGGCCGAGCGGTTAAGAGCACCGGTCTCATGCTCTTGTGTTTCTAATTAGCAGAGTCCCGGTCTTTACCCTTGTGTCCTTGAGCAAGATACTTTACCATGATTGCTTTGCCCATCGATCGGATGGTACATTAAGCCATAGGTCCAGTGTACCAGTATTTGAAGTGCACGTAAAAGAACCCAGAACACTTATCGTGGAAGAGTAGGGGTTAACCTGGGTGTTTCTGGTTCACATAGCAAGCACCCTTGTTTACAGGTTTCCTCAGGCATGTGAGCTACAGTGATCAAGTTCACTCATTAGGCACCCTTGGTTTCATTACCAGAAATATATAATAATCATCCAGTTTTGTTTTAGGATTTATAACAGAAATGCCAAATTGGTGCTGAAAACCTCTCCATTGTAATGATGTTTCATGACTTAAAATTTAAGTGATTTCTCGCGGTTTTTGTTTGTTTTTCAACCTTTCAATTAATGACTTCATTTGCAAAGAGGGTGAACCAGACGGTCAAACTAAATATCTTACACCTTTGAAAGTAAAAAAACAGCCCAGAGCAAAGCTAGTGTTTTCTCAAGTCTCATGTTCGTTTCGTTACTTCCTTGTTCAGAACCAAGTTGGTGCCAGACATGATCTTCTGGTTACCCTCCATCTTGAGCCCAGCAATGAGGAGATCCTAACACTCATGCCTCGCCTCTTCCCTGGTAAATCCATCACCGATATAATGAGGAGTAAGGCAGGCCGTGCAGCCAAAGCTGAAGTAGAGAACGCTGTGGTGACAGCCTCCCCAGTCCGTCTTCCAGCCTTAAATGGGTAAGACACTTTGCACCATAATATAGGGAGAATATCATTGCGCATTGCATTGGGGGTGTCTTGGCCAAGTGGTCAAGCACAATGGTCTCAAGCTCTGGTGTTTCTGACCAGCAGAGTGCCGGGGTTTGAGTCACGGTCTTGACACTTGTGTCCTTAAGCAAGGCTCTTGACCACTATTGCTTCATCCTTCGGATAGGACGTAAAGCCATTGGTCCCAGTGTTGTGTAATGCATGTAAAAGAACCCAGTACACTTATCGTTAAGAGAAAGGGTTTCCCCCCGATGTTTTCTTGTATGGTTGGCTGCAGATTCCGCCACAGCACCTTGCAGACCATTTTAAACTTATATTTTAAACATAGCTCCGCATACCTTTGAGTGCTTTGAGACACCCTCTGTTGTGATAAAGTGCTATACAATAACTGTGTATTATTTTTAATATTCCTATTAGCATTCTATGATCAACTTAGTGCATTGCCTTTTTACCTTTTAATCACAATCTAAAAGTAGCCAGTCCCAGATCCCCAGGAAAGCAGAATTATTTATTTCATTGTTGTGGCATCACTACGTAAGGGTTTTGCTGAGTTGTAGTGCAGCTTCTGAAAAATATGTTTTAATTTCTTTAGTCCATGGAATTTTGCTTTCATAATGAAATGTTTTCATTGAAACAAACCTTGAATAAAATAGTTCAGTAATCATTTATTGGTTATTTTATAAGGTTTGGACATTGTATAAAAGATTTGTTTAACATTAGTTCTTATTATTAAAAGCATTCTTACATTAGACTCAACTTATTTGATGTGACTTTTGAGTGCGAAAGTGTTAACTAAAGGTTTAAATTGTTTAAATTTATTTTTTCGACAAACATGATGGAAATTTGATCATTTGAATACAACTTGGACACCCCGTCCTTTATACTGACCCTTATACTCTGATGTTTGTGTTCATCAGGATAATTTTGTTTAAAAAGATCCTGAATAACTTGTTTGCGTTTTGGCCATAATAATTTACTTTTTGAACTCTTGTTTCCTTTGGAATCATTCCACAGGGATGCAACAAACAAGGAGGCACAGCCCAATACTGCATCCCCACAAACCACTAGTCAGGCTGGAGCTAAACATGTTAGTTTTGCAAAAGCAGCTGCTGCTCCCGCTGATTCTGTAATGCCAGACCTTAAGAAATGTATGGATGAGATAAGCTTCAATACTGTCCTGGCCAAGAAGAAGAAAAAGGTAAAATCTGTTTTAGACTTGTTTGCTTATTTATTTAGATGATCTTCCCAACAAGGGAACTCGGCAAATCTCACCTAAGGCGATATACACGCCAAGCTGGCAACAGCCAATTTCTCTCATTGGTTTAATTGCTTAGGATATTGAATTGCACAAATCCATAAATTGTGATTAAGTAACTAGATGACAATACTTATTCTAGTCTTTGTGATATCAGTGAGTAGCTTGGTAGGATTCGAGCCCGCAACTTTGTAATTGCAAGTCCCACAGTCTAACCACTTAACAACTGTAGCTTTACTTGAAAAAAGTTTCTTTAAAAGTCCAATAATTGTTGAGAAACAAAGTTGTTCATTAGGTGTGTAAGATTTTCTCTTGTGATTATCAAATTAACTTATTTGCACACTATTTTCACATACAAAAATTTAAATGCAAAATTTGTCTTAAAAATGTGCAGCCCACTTCAATTTTATTTTGTTATTATTTTTTGTTGTTGACATGAACAGTTTCAGAAGTCTTATTTACAAATAAAGGTTTAAGGCTCATGTATCCACACACATTTTAATTTGATTGTTTATAATTTCCATACTACAGGTCTCCAACCATGTTAAGAGTCTACTTCATGACAGGCAAACTCTTTGGACCGACGCACCTAAGCTTGCCCCTCAGCCCCCGCCTCGCCCTTATGCCATCCGGGGCGGGGCTCTAAACAAGAACCAGTCCAACATAGATACATCCATGGGCTGGAGGTCATTCAGTATGGGCGTTGGCCTTAAGTAATCCATCCTTGTTTCTACTCAATCCAAACCTCGCCTTCCTCATGCGCTGTGATTACTGCCACGCCAAGCACGGTTTGAAGTGAAATCACTGCATAACTGCCATCATATCTTTAACCCCGCCCAGCAAGATTGAAATTACTCCTGCAATGGGTTTCTTCATGTTTACCAGCTAGTGGAAACCATGATGGCCACACCCACATGCCACGCCCACCATACATGATATGATTTCCGAAGTGTTTACCGGTGTCCGGCCAGTGACCCCTGTAGGTACTCTAGAACACATATGAACAGTGATGTATGGATGCCCTGTAAGTACACTTTCTGATTTAGTTTTTGAGTTCCACATTATTGGTGGCATATGTTGTTATCATTTAGTTTCCATCAAGAAAGGTTAAGGAAAGCCATGATGTAGAACACCTTCAACTCTGGGACTTTAGTTGTTTGCATTTGAGAGGGTGGGGAACTAATTGGCTTCCTACAAAACTTTTCTTCTTCGTAGAAACGATTTTTGATTCAAATAAATCTACTGGTAGAAAATCAATAGATTTATCCTTTAAAAGGTATTCAAAGACATTTTAACCTCGCTGTCAGGCCTTCGTAAACCTTTTAGCCAATGGACCGCCCAGTTGCCCAAAGCAATACACCGTAACATGTGGTAGGAGGAAACATTCACAAGCTTGTGTATTGCCAGAAAAAAAGTAACACCAAAATAAACCTACATAATCTGTTGGTCAAGTCGTTTATAAACAATTTTTAATTTCCTCCTTCACAGAAGACTTGTAAAGTTGTAGCGTTAATGATGATGACATTTCGTAGCTTTCACCAACACCACGCTCAATTGTAAGCAACAACAACAAATTATTTCATCATGATGATACTGTAAAAAACTAATGACTTGGCAATTAATCAGTATGAGCATTTGATGCCAGATAAAGAGCTTCAAAAACTATTGTGTTGACTTCAACCTTGTGAAAAATAATCATCATAAAAAATGACCGGTAGCCGTTAACGAGAGGTGCTTATTGTTCTCTAGGGACTTATCACCTTTTAACTGGAAATAATTATGTTATTCAATGACAATATCTATGAAAAAGACTAAAACCGTACATAGGGCCTAAACAATTAGCCTTGTGTGTCTTTTGAAATTTGAACCACGATTCTGGTAATTTACTGCAAGAGCCTTGAAAACCAAAATTCATTTCAGCAAACTTGGGCGGTGCAGGAAGTAGAGGGCAAGAGAAATTAGGCAGTGTTGTAAGCTCAAATATAACCCGGAAAAAACATTATTTATAAAAAAAATGCTTCCAGTATATATTCTGTCCAATAAAAAACAAATTAAAAAAACACATTTCTTTTTTAAGTTTTTCAAATCAAGTTTTATTTTCACAGAAGTCTTTGTTTAGAAAAAAAATATTTCGTGCAACATAAAGTTTTAAAACTGTCTGAATCCATGTTAGTGGGTACAGAGAACAAAGATTCACTTATTATTTTGGATAACACATTTGATATTTCTTATGTTAATTAATATTTATATTTAAATATTTATATTTAAATATTGAAATTGAAAAAATAAAGACAAATGAAAAAGTCTTTTCAAACATTTTCAATAGTGACTTAATACACCAAATAACCAAACTTGTCATCCCCAGAATACACTCAAAAGTATTGCACAAAAGTTGCATAATATTGTAAATAATGGTTTCACATTTACAGAGAATACACCATGTCGAAATGTAAATAATATGTAAAATATAATTTGGCTATATAAACGTTATGTTGTTGAAAACTTTATTGTCTCGTCATTTTGGTTGTGCATAAATAATTAATGACTTTTTTAAAATGCCTAGATGACTGATCAGGTGACTGATTAGGTAACTGATCAGGTGACCAGTCACATGTTCATACGCTGCTTTAAAGCATCTATGGCAATCAAGCAGCAGCCTCTAATTAGGACATGGCTATGAATTAGACTAAATATACGAAAAAGTTTCAAATCGGCCTGTTTTGTAAAGTGTTCAAGATGTTAGATTTTACTTGTGTACAAATTAATGTGTCGATCCTGATCAGTAATGAAAAAGATTAATTTTTAAGAGCTAGGAGACGACAAAACATTTGACCAACATGCAGATTAATCATCATAGTTACTGCAAAATGATTGGTCCGACAAGTTGACATGAATGGGTGTACAGCGCATTGAATAATAGTGGCTTCTTATAATAGCGCTCATATCCGTCACTCAGTGACGGTCAAGGCGCTTCAACAGTCGGTATTTTCCTGCAAGGTATGTGGAGCTACGTTTTGAAGTATGAGACCTATTCCTTTACATAGCACCATGTAATGTTTAACAAGGTGCTGTGGCGCAATACAGGAACACCGGGGCGAACCCCTTCTCTTTTCCATAAGTGCACTGGGTTTTTTCACGTGCCTTACACAACACACGGGACCAATGGCTTTACGTCCCATCCGAAGGACGAAGCAATAATGGTTAAGTGTCTTGCTTAAGGACACAAGTGTCACGACCGGGATTCGAACCCACACTCCGCAGAACAGAATCACCATAGCTTGAGTCCCGTGCTCTTATCCACTCGGCCACGACACGCCACATTGAATACAAAGTTGATGGCAATTTTTTGTTTAAACCGGTCACACAAACGTATGCCTCGATGGAATGCACCCCTGAACTCCTTGTGTTGTTCTGGGTCAAAAAAAGGGTGACCATGATTAAGGGTTTCCTTAGTGATGAAAACGACTTCACCTTTGATTTGACAGAATTGGTTTTTTCTCTTTTAAGGTCAACCCGAAAGCACATTGCTTTTAATTTCATTGTAAATGAACTTGAATGAAGGCTACATTTATATGACGGGTGTCTACAAAATGAATCCCAAAATAGTAATTTTTTAATCTGCTGCAAAATTGAAATGCCATTTCTTTCTTAAAGTTACTGGTCTGTTTTGTTGATTGCAATTTGATTTGCAGCATGCATAGAAGATTAGTGTACACATTACTAAATGGAAGAAAAGCTTTCAAAATTATCTTACAAAATTATCAGAGACTTAGATGTTTTGCTTAGACTGGTGTACACATTACTAAACAGAAGAAAAGCTTTCAAAATTATCTTACAAAATTACCAGAAACTGAATTTCTTTGCTCAAACTGTTCTACAGAAAATAAAAATACTTCTATGGGCTTGTTACAAGTGCTTTTGAAGCTATTTGCATGTGTTAACCAGCAACTCTTCCTACACACCATGCTCAGTTGGTAAAACACCAGCACAGCAATCTAGCTGTACTGGGTTCAGGTGTTCATTCAGTCAAGTGTTTGTTCTTTCATTAACTCTCAAATGTAAGAATTGCAAGGTATCAATGAATGTCACATTGTAAGCAAGATGACAGATACAATAGTGTCAACATGCCCGCAAAACACAAGTTAACACAAACATGACTTTGTTGAAAAGTCTATGTGAAAAAGACTGAATCTAATAATATACCTTTCAATACTGTTATTGAAGTTCAATTTACCCATAAGACAGATAAGATAGATTTTCTCTTAAAGCTTATTTAACTAATTTAGATTCGGGTCTTGTAAACTAAATTCTGGTCCAGTGAACATTTTGATCTACGTGTACAAGATCTGTGGTCTTTTGGATTTCCCTCTAAATTTGAGGCCTGCATTCATTTAGGGGTGTGATAAAGCGCAATATAAGAACCAAGTATTATTTAACATACATGTTAGTGTCTTTGTTTTTTACATTTGTACCAATCCAAATGTCTACCATAAAGCTAATATCCATACAGTGTTAAAGGCAGAGTATGCCTTTGGTTTTTGGAAGCGTTCGATTAATGTTGATATATAAAATAAAACTAACCTGTGAAAATTTCGTTTCAAAAAGTGGTCGCGTATTCGAGATAATCCCGAAAATCCAGAGCGAATATGTCCATGCAAAACTCCGAAGTGAAATGTTTCTCAAAATGCTTTATACTATCGATAGCTGCTGCAGGCTTCTAACCAATAGTTTTGTATTGCCATTAATTTTAAGAGTGATTACCAAATGTATACATTCCCTGTAAAGGCCCAGTGTTGGATTTAAACACTAATGACAACATCTGGTCTTAGCTCTGACCGAACCTCTGCTGCCGCCCTCTTTCCAGAATGTACCGCACCATCCATAAAGCCGTACCATCTCTCCGTTGTCTCGGCACCTGCCCAGTGAATTCTGTGGAAATAATTATCGTAGAAAGTCTAGTTATCTACACAAGCATAGCAACAAGTCTAAGTTATTCTTGAGGACCTTTTAGTTTTCCTTTTGTCTCTGATACCATCAGTTAGCACCTAACTGCCCACCTCTTCTCACCCACGTTGCATTCCCACGTCACTATCTTCAATTTCTGAGTATTTTGAAATCATGGAGGAAGGAACCCTCATTAACTACTGTCTGCTCTGAGCTTCACCCTGCATACCTGTCCACATAACTAACTTCATTGCCCAGTTAGGCTATTACTTAAGCAATTATTGTTCCTGAAGCCAACTGATACCCTCATTACTAGACAATAATAGAGCTTCAACCAACAGCCCTCATCATTAGTAATAACGTCATAGACTGAACACTTGAACAGCTTTGTCCTGATTTTAGATTTGGTCAAATAATCATCACGTCATTTGAGTCAGGGATATATGGCTGACTCTATCGTGTTTATCAACTTGTTTTTTTGTTTGTGTGCAAATCTCTCTTTAATGTGCTCCTAATTACATCCCCTGTATACTTTGATAATCTAAGTATCTTGTAATGTATGTTTTTTCTTAAGTTTTTTTTCCCCAGCGCCTCGGAATATGTTTGTGCATGGATAGAGGCGCCTTAAAAAGTGTGTATGTTTACTATTATTATTATTATTATTAATAAATTGTATTGAATTCATCGACAGACATTGCACAAATTATGGCACCTTAAACATCTTTTTTGAAAAACAAAAATGTAGATGAAGTCAGAAGAGGTATTTAAACGTAGACTGCCGTTCAAGTCGTATTGCCAAACATTTCTTAGTGTAGCCCTTGGTAAATTGCCTTCAACGCAACACCTGACCCCATCATTAATTTTGCAATTCAAGAACATTGATCCTCAGCGCAGAATTTCAGGGAAAATGGTCAGAGCCCAATTTCATAAAGCTGGTAAGCAGGAAAAACTTGCTTAACAAATTATTTTTAACATCTTTTAAATTATTTTTGCTAAGCAAAAATAAGTGTTTGACAAGCAAAAGTAAGTGGGGTATTAGTCAAGGGTAATGTACATTTCATGACAGTTGGCTTATAACCTGTTTCTGCTTAGCAAGAATTTCTGTGCTAAGCAGATTTTGTGCGTAACAGCTTTTTTGAATAGGGCCCTGGAAATTGTCTTACCTTTGAAACGGCTTCTTCAGCTCATAGAAATACTTTGTAATGGCCCCTGGTGAGAGCACGCTCGGAAGATATTGTGAACAGTATGGTACAGATCCCCAGTCCTTAAGATTTATTTTGAAAAAATAAAAATCATCATAAAATCTGGCAAATATCTCTTATCAATGACTTTTCTTGGATGTTTCTTTCCGAACCATTTGATGCTTTACTTTACCTCTAATTAGTTGAAATTTGATACACTTGTCAAATATAGACCATGTAACCTCTGTTTACAAATAGACTGACCTTTGTACACTCCAGGACATTTTTGGCAGGCAGGATCATAATATTGGGTAATTTTACACCGTGTGTCATTATTTGATCATAAATTCAAGCTGAACAACTGAACAAGTTTTGAGATGTGCCCCTTTTCTTCATATCAAAAGTTGATAGAAACTAGACAATGTAGTCTCAAAAAATGTAAGATTTTATGTTTTCTTCCATTGTGCTGTGCACAAATTGTGCCCGCGGGAAGTACAGTTCTATGGTTCTATGGATTTCACAGGTTTTGTAACAAACATTTGAAGAAATATTCAGTTAAAATTGTTGTATTTTTTTAATGCTGGATTATCAAAGCATCAGTTTATTTGGAGTATTTTTACACAGACACACAGTGTTAGTCATACAATTAAATCACTCACTGTATTGATGCTGAAATTATATTTGGTTCTAAAAGAGCTTCCATAGACCTAAATTGATTATATACTTTTCAAATTTCACATATTTTGAGAAAAACTCAATTAAAGAATACTGTTTTCAGATATGTTGCTTTTACACAAATCAGATTCCCGTTCAAAGTACAATTACCAGAAAAAGAGAGTTACAAGAAATAAAAGAAATAACACAATGCACACTACCCACAAAACTCCCATAAAGATTGTGTCATAAACATAATTGAAGCTGTATTACCATTTCAGTGTAATCCAGCGGCTCATGTGCCTCCACACCAAAGAAAAGCCCAATTGCTGCAACTATTGCTCCTTTACGTTCCTCTTCCTTCAAACCGAAAACAATACAAAATATTAATTATTATTGGGCCAAAACATATTTTATGAAATTGATATCCAACAGTAATCTTGCAGAAGAAACAAAAATCTGTGAAAACGTCGTTTGTTCTATTATGGTATTGTGTTTTTAGAAAATCGCAGATTCACTGCAATTTTTCTCTTCTTCTTCTAAGTACGTTTTGAGTATTTGGTAAATGTGAAATTATTATTATTATTGGTTTATTAAAAACATTCAAACATCGCAGCCAAAGGCTGAATTGGGTTTAAAATACAGAGATTTATAAAAATAGATATGTTAAAAATTACAGAATAAAGTTGTCTTGAAATGTTACACAACTGAAAAATAAGAGATGAAAATTAGTTTAGAATTTTCCACATACAAAAATATGCAAAATTAGGACTCTTCCGTAATAAACTGTATTGAAGGAATTTTTTCAATCTTTTGTATAATTGGATCCCACACACGTTCCAGTGTTCTCGTTCACATTATTTTTTCTTAGTTTCCATTTTTGATGTATTATAGTTGTTTGTGCTTTTCTAGAGACGCTTGTTCATTTTGAAGGACCTAGAACCGGTGGTGTACCAAACACACTCCGCCCACGAATAGGGGGAGCAAGAATAAATCATCTTCGCATAGTGGTTAATTGACATTTCCCGTGAAATAGGTAAAATGCATAAGCAGCCATCGCTGAGGTCAAACAATTAAAACATGCAAGTACGTCCGCGCCACGCACAACTCTCAGCCAATGATAGGGTCTTAAGTTGACCTCAGTGAGGGCTTGTTCAAGCTTGTGACGTCATAAGCCAGGTTTCTATCAGGTAAATTACATATCGCGCGTTTGTTACACGACTGGTGGGCAAAATGAAGGAACATCGCGTCTTTATGGCAGCCTTGCTACCAAGAGCTGCGCACCGTATCGGTACCTCTCGTGGCGCTGCCCATGGAAGTGTTTTTTTAAGGACATTTTCTTGCAAATCCATTGAGCGCCATGAGCGTCACTGAGTGTCGGATTTGAGTGCTACGTACAAGACGCCACTATTATTTCTTGTGAATATTTTTTTTTTCCATGACACTGGTCCTAGAATCAATATAAAAAGTAACCTTTGAAATATTATGAAATAAAAAAAATATAAAACACGTAGACAATTTTTTGTCTTCAAATGATTCCTCTTTCAACTACCGTCATAATATAAAGCCTACCTTCAAAAATTGTTTTCTCTAAAAAATTCCACCTGCTACTTCAATTACCGGGTAGTCGTTGCCAGGGTTCCATGAAATATTCTCATTATATTCACCCATGCTTATACATACACTATTGGTGGGCAATGTTCGTTGGTTTGATTTGCCAAAACGAAATGAACACAAAAGTCATAATAAAAATGCACAACCTCTTATTCACACAACACCCGAAAACATGAACAAACACCCTGTCTGGTGTTTAAAACTATGGGATTGGATTGAACCAACTTCTCTATAAACCACTGGCTTGTCCTAACTTTAAACTGTACGGTCTTTACCGGAATTTCTCTCCACTTTTTAGCCTCCACCGTGCCACAAAGGGCAGGGCTTTGGTCCATAGTACTCGTCGCATCAAATAGTGCACTAAACGGAATCTGTTCGGCATCTGAGGGTTGATCAGTCTGCTGGTTATTGACGGCAGTTGGCATCATTCTGATAATGCTACCACTGTATCCAATCTTTTGCCAGAAGTTCTGTTGATGGAATAAATAAAAACAGCTTGAATACCATATTAGATTCCATGCAGATAAGTTTTACCGTGCAGAATTGTAAAGTAAGCTCCAAGTGAAGTATGTGTCTCCCTAAAAAGATCCAGGTGTGTACAGTTAAAATTGCAGTCGGTCTATTGGTTTTTAACACAATGTTCTCAAATGTGAGCATTAAGACCCATTCAGTTGAATGCCAATGCTTAATATTTTCTTTTAGTCCAAGTTTATTTTCTTTCCTACAAAATATAACAATTATTGTGGCGTCTTACTACATAGTAAAAAGTACATAACCCGATGTACATTTAAAGGTCTGACGACCTCTCAAATCATGGTGTCCACGGTTGATATAAATAATATTTACATGACTAATTTGTTTACTAGAAAAATGTTAGTCTAGAAGTTGTTCATTTCTAAAATTATTCCCATAACAGACACTTCGTTATCAAAATCATTTTCCTGTCTGAGAGCTATGTGGCATTGAATGTGCACAGAATAATTCAAAAGAAAGTTTTAACGCAAGAAATACTGAATATAGGGACTAATGAAGCAGATGGAAGGAACTCAGTGGCATAAGTCCATCCGCATCCACACACCCCGGATTTCCAAGGCAAGCGTTCCTCACCCACGGAGGAGATATTTTTGTAAGCACCAAAAATAGAAAGAGCATCCCAACCCCAAAAGACACTTAATTCCATCTTTAAAAAACACAAAAAACCACCCTGTCCAATCCAATAACAATCAATAATTGTAACCCTCTCAATGTTCATGAATAATTTTGTACTCTTAATTTCCCCTGTGTTTACTATTTTCTTTTAGATTGTCCCATATTCCTATTATTGACCAACTTGGCTGGGAGTTTAATGGGTCGATGATTTTTTTTAATAATTACTAACAGTTCATTTTCTTCTTCTTTTACTTAGAAGTCTTTAGAAATTGCGCTGCCAAGTTTGCTGCCGCGTGCAGTCAAACATTAAAGAGGGGCTCCAAGGTTAAATTCATTTTTGTGATGCACTCATTTTCAATCGATGGAGTCCTTTTGAGAGTTGAAAAATTGCACGTCTCTATTAAACCACATGTTGAAATGGTGTTGTATGCCATTTTGTTTGATACCCTTTCATTTGATATCAGCAACAAAAGGGTTTGTATATTCAAAAAAACGAATTTTTGTGTGGGTCAAAAGGTCAAATCCCGTGTCGTCGTCGTTGTTGTTGTTGTTGTCGTTGTTGTCGTTGTTGAAGATTACCTCTTTATAGGTGATGACAAATTGCAGGGAATTTCCAGCATGCATCATTTGGAGGAGACTATCTCGATCAGCTGGTAGCGGTGGAGCATAGTGAATTCTTCCTGTCAGGTGCAAACATTGTCATCAATTTTAGAAATATGCAGTTTATGAGTTATTGAACAATAGAGTTCCAAACTTAACATCTATTATAGTTCCAGTTGGCACAAACCTCCAAATAATTTCTAACGATTTATTTAATGGGTTGGATTTGGTTTACTGTATTACAATATAATCATTCATTATCCATCTGAGCATGGTTGCTGGAGTCACGCGCCCTGCTGAAATTGGGTTCTCCAAATTAACCCTATTGCCCGTCCCTTCCAACCGTTGGCCACAAATTAACATTATACCCTCCAATGTTCAGTCTAGAGGCACTGGTGGCCTACTACTGGCCCCCCAAGAAACCCAGTCTCACCTGCGAACTTTGGCGGCAGAGCCACAATGACCCTCTCTGAGCGGAAATGCTTGCCGCTCAGGGTTTGAACAACTGCCAGCTCAGAGTCTTTCTGGTTGATTGCAATAACTGGGTCACCGAGCTTCACAAAGGAACGGTTGATCTTGTCTGCCATGATTTCACAGAGTCTCTGAGTCCCGCCCTAGAAAAGAATTAATATCAAATAGTCATCGGCATGTTGGGCTTATTTTAGTGGTATACCATTGACTCAAATTGAGTCGAAATGATTCAAATTGAGAGCAGTGACCATAGTAGGGACACAATTACCTTGATATAGCTTCAGTGTTGTTTTGACTATTGCAGAGTCGTATAAATGACCCAAGTTGAGTCGTATTGTCCAGGTTCTTGTGGCAATAAAGAGTTGGCCTTGCCCAAGTTGAGATACAATGTCCCAAGTCACAACCAGCCAATAGCTGCCATAGACTCAATTTCGGTTGCACTGACCCAGGTAGAGTCGTACCGGCATAAGTTATAACTAACCGAGTATAGCTTTGATTGACTCAACTTGGGTTGCACTGACCCAAGTAGAGTCGTACTGGCCCTATTAATACTAGCTAACCAAGTATATCTTATTGACTCAACTTGGGTTGTACTGACCAAAGTCGAGTCGTACTGGCCCTAGTTATAACTCACCAATAGCTTATTGACTGAATTTGGTAATATAGTGCCATAAAGAACCACAACTCACAACTATCCATTTGGTTTAAATGTCTCCGGTGAAGTTAAAAATCAACTGGTGCGTGATGCTAAATTTGGCTCTCGGTCATTGAATACGCAAAAGGGTAGTATTTGCAGTTGTTCATGTTTATTTTTTCGGAATCAAATTGAAGTGCAATCGCTGAGCGATCTTACTCTATGAATCTGGGAGTGGATAGTTTTGATAGTTTACTGGTGTATACTTGTATACACTCAGATTTGTCGCCCTCTGTACCTTTATTCTGAACTCTCTGACGGTCTCACTCCCACTATGAAATAGGGATTGCCAACCACCGGCACTGTTGAGCACGAACAAGAAAAACAGAGTGGACATCTGACTAGGTGAAACTCCGAATACGATCTTGATATTGGCGTCGAAATACTGCTGGGCAGCTGCATCAAAAAACAATTTAAAAATATATGAATCATTTGGTTCTAAGCAGATATTTATGCGCATTAAAAAAAAAAAAAATTGTGAAACACGAAAGGAACGATCCAACTTGGATTAAAAAAATAAAATAAAAAACGAACTTTACATCCCAGCCCACCAAAACCCTGACAGAAACGCCATGCTCACTTATCACCAACTTCAGTCCACTTAAATTTCATGTAGCAACACGTATTCCCCAAAATCCCTCTAGCAACACCCATGAGGTCTTTATTTATCCCACCCCACCCAACTCCTGTAATAGCCACACCCAGACTCCACATCCCACCAACCAATGTCCCCCTGCATGCAACACACAGACCTCCTAATTCCACCCCACCCCAAAAATCCCATATAGCCACACCCATACTTCCACAAAACTACTTCCACCAAAATTCCTGTAAAGCAACACCTACAACCCAACAGTCCAAATCCAACCAGAGCCACTAACAGCAGACCACACCCAACCCTGCCAAAACCTGTACAGCACCCCCACCCTATAATCAACAAATTGCCGTTGAACAAACCTGCAGTCCAAATGTGTTGTTTTCTGAACTGTTCGAGGGTGATAGAGTCCCATTCTGAAGCCATAGGGCATTCATCGGGGTTCTCAAGGGAAACTTCCAGGCGGAGCTTCTCAACCTTAACAAAAATGCATCAAACAACACAATTTATTCGGCAATTTTCTGAAGAATGTCTTTATAGGTCTTAAAGTCCATTCTGCTCTGAGCCGACTGGGTCTTTCTAAATCCTTTCTTCCATTTTAGTAAAAGTTGCTCTGAGACAACTGGGTCTTTCTATAGGTCTTAAAGTCCTTACCCTGCTCTGAGCTGACAGTGTCTTTATAGGTCTTAAAGTCCTTCCTGCTCTGAGCTGACTGGGTCTTTTCGGTCTTATAGTCATTTCTGCTTTGAGCTGACTGTGTCTTTATAGGTCCTATATAAGTTATTTCTGCTCTGAGCGTACTGGGTCTTTTCGGTTTTTTAAGTCCTCTCTGCTCTGGGCTGACTGGGTCTTTATAGGTCTTATAAGTTATTTCTGCTCTGAGCTGACTGTGTCTTTATAGGTCTTAAAGTCCTTTCTGCTCTGAGCTGACTGGGTCTTTCTAGGTCTTAAAAGTCCTCTGTGCTCTGAGCTGACTGGGTCATTCTAGGTCTTAAAAGTCCTTTCTTCTCTGAGCCGACTGTGTCTTTATAGGTCTTATTTTTATAAGTTCTCTCTGCTCTGAGCTGACTGGGTCTTTATAGGTCTTATAAGTTATTTCTGCTCTGAGCTGACTGTGTCTTTATAGGTCTTAAAGTCCTTTCTGCTCTGAGCTGACTGGGTCTTTCTAGGTCTTAAAAGTCCTCTCTGCTCTGAGCCGACTGGGTATTTCTAAATCCTTGCTTTCCTTTTAGTAAGGTGCTCTGAGACGACTGGGTCTTTCTATAGGTCTTAAAGTCCTTTCCGTCTGAGCTGACTGGGTCTTTTCGGTCTTCTAAGTCCGTTCTGCTCAGAGACGACTGGGTCTTTAAAGGTCTAAGTCCTTTCTTCTCTGAGCCGACTGGGTCTTTCTATGGCTGACGTGACACAAAATAAAAATGCAACCGAGCGCGTTTCCGTTTCGTAATTACCCATTCCATTTCATAATGCGACAAGAGAGAGAGTTATTGCATTATTTTTCCTCCCTAGGCAACAACAGCATTGTAATTATTCATCATTATAGCATAATAGACGCCATCAAACGATCGTGGAAACAATCTGCAAAAATATAGTTAGGCCTAAAGGGACTGCTGCCCCGTCAAAGAAGAAAGTGCAATTCCCCCATTGACTTTAAGAAAACCCACTTATGTCTGTGAATTGGCTAGGGCATGCAATTCACGTGGGGACATTGACGCGTGATCAAACGCCGCAAGTTGTAATTTTGAAGCTTTTGTTTATAAAGTAGGCCATAGTTCGGAATTTAATTTGGGAAGATTCTCGGATTCATTTTTTATGTGAATTTCTGACATCGGTTTCAACACCAATCTACAACCTGTAGAATTTATGTAAATAACACGTGAGGTGATTGTCTCCACGACTCACTGTGGTGGTGTCATTAAACGGGGGGAAAACCTGCCAAGGCGAATAAAAAACACTTGTGTGAACACTAGTGTATTGGAAATATTGTTGTGTATATAAGCTCAGAGTGGACAATTTCACATTTCAATCATTAGATCGCATTAAAACATATCATAATAAAAGGGAAGATAGTGGATTCACTGTTCCTGAATAAGCTGTGCAAATGGACTTTTCGATAGACCCATTTTTCTCAGAATGGAGGTTTATCGAATGCAATGGCAATTTACACTATTTTAACGTGAGGTTATAGAGATTTGTGATTTTTTCTCCACTCACACGAGGACTTTATCTTTTGGAAAATGATTGCATTACAAAATTGAATTTGACATTTCCCTTCCTCTTTAAACTTAGCCTTTTGTCAATGCCATCGTGGCTTGGACAGCTTTGTAAACAGCGGAGCGACTGGAACGGGAGACCACGCGTGCGAGCCGAGTGGCGAAGCCACGAGGGCCTTTTCCAACTTGTTTGCGTTTTTTAATGAATTATTCATGAAGTATGAAACGTGCGTTATGCGCTTCTGATTCGTTTGGACTTTTGCTACCTTTTCGGGTAGCAAAAGTCGAGATTATAAAGAAACACATTAGAAACCGCAAACAAGTTGGAAAAGGCCCTCGTGGCTTCGCCACTCGCGTGCGTGGTCTCCCATTCCAGTCGCTTGGGATCGCGGCTCCAAGCCACGAAGGCCTTGACAAAAGGCTACTTTAAGCTTGGACAGCACGGATAATTTTCCACACAAAATTACTGCAATATCGTGGTATATCCATGTACCTTACGTCATTGGTTTGAATATTATGTTTTACTTATGTGCCCAACGCATCCTTTTACCTTGGTTATGAAGGTACTGTAGTCCATTTTGCCCAGGGTAGATAACGGATGGCCTGGCTCGGCTTCAAATTTGACCTTTCTCCCGTCCGCAAAGTGCGCGAAGTGGGCGCAGCCGGTTTCGGTTTGTGTGCAAGTCTGTAGATCCAACTCATCGGCTAGCTGCATCATGTGGACCTGGGAGCTGGTATAGTTGAATGAGAATGTGGATAAAGATGACATGTTAATATCATTCTTACAACATCTGTTGTTTGTTTGTTCGTTTGTTTTTCTTTCTCACTGGTGAGTTTGAAGTATTCAGATTATTTTGCATCTGTTTTCTTTCTATTGGTCTTACAGACCAAATGAGCTGGTTGTTGTTTATTGGTTGATAATCGTGTTTGATAGTACTTGATATGGTTCGAAATTGATGAGGATTGCGTATTCCGACTGCTCCAACTATGTGACTTGTAAATACAGACCTACGGAAATCCAAATATTAAGATTGTGTGGATCAAGAAATTGATGTTGAATTACTTGTTGATGAAAGGGTTTGTAGTGGAATATTACAAACCCATAGTGTAATCACATGTCACGATTTGATACTGACCCACCAATCCACTGAGCGCCCAAATCCCAGTAATCTATGCCGCTAGCTGATTCCATCTCCCGGGTTAGCACACGGCCTCCAATTCGCTCTGTAAATCAAACCGCGATTTGAGATGATATCAATAATTAATTAAATATTAAACCTTTGTGGACGCTATAGGTGGCAGCAGACTTACCAGGTAAATTCATTGTTCTGGAGTGTGCGCATGCTCAGAATTACGTTAACACTGTACACTTTTACTGCCACCCATTGAGACTGTCGTTACCCTACTGTGATTGGCCCATACTTCGTTAGAATACTGCAATTCCCCAAGCACCACGAAAATGCTGTCAAACGCATGTTGTGGCCGATGCACTTATATTTAGTATTATGTTCAGGCCTAGCACAGAAATCTGCTCAGTGAAAAATATATATATATATATCTTTCTGAACACGTTTTGTAATTGTCAAAGACCAGTATTCTCACTTGGTGTATCCCAACATATGCATAAAATAACAAGCCTGTGAAAATTTGGGCTCAATTGGTTATTGAAGTTGCAAGAAAATGATGAAAGAAAAAACACCCTTGTTGTACAAATTAGTGTGCTTTCAGATAGGAATAAAAGGCTTCTGGCCAGAAGTATTTATTATTTTAGTGAGAAATTACCTCTTTCTCAAAAACTACGTTTCTTCAGAGGGAGTCGTTTCTCACAATGTTTTATACTATCAACAGCTCTCCGTTGGTCGTTACCAAGTAAGTTTTTATGCTAATATATATTGTGAGTAATTACCAAACGTGTACAGTGCCTTTAAAGTCCACAGCTGTATACGAGTAAAGGAACATTCAATAACTACAATTCTTATGAGCAGTTCCCTGCGTATATTGTATATTATTATAGTTGTGTAATACTCTACCGCTGGCTTCCAGTATGACGACTGAAATTCCCTGGTTCGCCGTGCGAAGTGTGTAAGCTGCCGAGAGACCGGCCAACCCTGCCCCTACGATGACCACGTCCACAACCGGTGGTGCTTGCGGTTTGTCGGTGTGGTCCTGGGTTTTACCCGCGGGGCTCTGGCTGCTGACGAGTAACTCTGGCATTAGATTTCCGGTGGATATTTTCCGGAAGGCATTTGACTGTTGAAATGAAAGTTTGTTGAACACAACATAATTGTTCAAAAAACAAAAAAACCCATCAGAATCCCTATAAAGCTGCATGGCCCGATTTTCGCCGGAAGTATTTGTTTTGTTAAATGTATCTGCTCTAAACGAATTTTGACGGATGCTGTTTCAAACGAAAGACGTACCCCCAATTATTCGCATTATGCCAAGGGCAATGAACAAAGTACAACGTACAATTCTCGAGGGGATCGGCAGGCACGTCACTCTTCCCGCCCTTCTGCTTTGATTGCTTTTCCCGCCCGAAGGGGATAATTTTATTTCCTTTATATAATTTTTGTCAGAAAGTCAGAACCCAAATTTGATGGTCTTGACAGTTTCAGTGGAGTGGGATAAGTAAAACCAATATTTTATACACATGGCTTTCCCGAGTCCGGGAGCCGGGGATCGACAAGATACTCTTATGGGATTCAAACCCATGAAAGTACTTGCTTGTCACATATCTGTGAAATAGTAAAATTACAAACAATATTAAAAATGAACAAACATTTCAAACAAGTATGAAATATTTTACCAAGGTGTTGCTGACACCACCACCCTGCGAGGAGTCGGGGGACGCAGTTCCTCCATTGGGTGTATCGTCTCCAGTTACGGTTATCACAATCTCATTCCCATCCACCGTGGGCTCCTTCTTTCCAAAACGTTTCTGGTCATTCACAAATAAGCAAGATTATAACGAAATTAATTACTTCTTTTCATGTCGAACAACAAAACGCAATATCTTATATAAATTCAAGTATACGGATCCTTATCTTGAAGAATGTTCCTGGCCAAAGTGTATAAAAACAACCCAACAAACGCAAAAAGGTAACTGCTAATATGACAAAATGCTAATACGACGCCTAAACGAAAATATACAATTATAGTCTACTTGTATCTTCAAACTATTATGATAAAATTGTAGCCAAAGTTAGATGAAAGTAAATCGGACATGCTAAAAAATTAAAGAACGGACAAATAGACATGCACAACCAACTAATGTTAAGTAGACGGACAGATTAACGAGCGAGCAGGCTCTTCGAATAATGGGAAGGGTCTATTGTCCCCCATAATAGATCCTTCCCGTGAAATGTGCTCATTACATTCACGCATGCTTACAGACACTATTGGTTGGCAAGCGCCATAGAGAGATGCGCACTAAGCAGACACACACAAACGCGTCTGCGTCACGCCACCATCATCCCCACACACAGAAGGGCGCAATGTTCCATCATTTTGCCAACCAAAGTTTTAGTGCACACGCCCGATGTGTAGTAATTCACATATTTTGTGTAAGGGTCTATTGCATGAGTGCTTTGCTTGCACACACGTAATGTCTTCGGACGTTTTACGGTCGTAAATATGACTTCTGTAATTAAGTTGAATACTCTTCGTCTTGAAAGGCCAATGTCCGAGGTGATGGCTTTGGCAGTGCTGGCTGGTTTGCTGGTGGCCGATTCTGTCAAAGATGTCGCTGCATGCAGCCGACGGCCGGAGCTACATTCAGCAGAGACTCTTGATCGGGACACGACTTTTAGGTAGTTGTTCACCACCACAATGCTCAGTACTCATCGCATGCAAAAGTGATAGGATAAAGTCTAACTATTCAAAAACTCAAAAACGATGTTTCGATCCCGGCGTAAACAAAATTAAAAGAATTGAATGCATGTAACTCTTTCATTTTAATCCAACAAAAAGAATGTCATTTAAAGGCGAGGTTTAGGCCTACAGACGATTAATAGTCTGGTTACCATTAAGAAATGCACTCTTAGGAAAGCTTTGTATTCAGGGTATAAGACATGTAGCCGATTCATTTATTATACAGGATTGGTAGAGCTGACAAAATAGTCACAGACCTGTTCATGTTTTGTGTGATCAATCATATACATGAAATAACACACCAGTGAAAATTTTGGCTTAATCCGTTGAGTGAGTCTGGAGAAAGTATAGTGAAAAAAGATGCACAATTTTCAGCATGTAAACACATTGTCCTTAATTTTGGCTGTATCAACCGAACTCAGCTGTTGCTTTATTCAGATTTTCAGATACAGTTTTCAAAAATATGACTGCATTTCAGAGGGACATTCTTCTCAGCAAATAAAGGTTCTAGCATGAACTTCATAATCAGTAAGCTTTCAGACACTAAAAATAAACAATTATGTTTTTATTTTTACCAATAATAGGCCTACCTTTAATAAACCTTTTTTTGACTGGTATATTTACCCCGCCAAAACCACTTTGATTTTAACAAAGATAATGTTGCATGCTGTATACTGCTAGCAACAAGTCGTATTGTCAGGATTGGCAATCAAAAATGCACACAGATTATAAGTTTACAAAAAATAATTATACGTTTATAAAAAATCATCCAACTCTCATCAATAATGGAAAACGATCAACTACAATAATGATACAACCTACCAGCAAATCGGTCATTATTACGTGCGGTGAGACGCGGAAACTTTAAGAACCTTGGCGACTAGGGTCGTGGTCACGAGGCAGAACCCTAGCCGTGAAGAGTCAGCATGTCCCGGTCAGTACCCCCGACAGACAGTCCCGCTCCGAATAAATAGTCACCAAAAAGAATCTTCCTCAGTAAATATCTAAATATTATGAACAGGACATGTGTATTGACAAAGAGACCGCCTGCACAGTATTGGAGATGGAAATGATTGTTGTTGCCGTTGCATAGCAGCAATTTTTTCAACACTCTAGAAATTCCTGGGTCAGAATTGACCGGAACCCAGGGTCAACCTGACCCATTTCTGCGTCAGGCTGACCCGGAACCGTTTAACAATGAGAATTTAGCTCAGATGCTGCGTCACTTTGTCCTTTTCATGTGTCATTTTGACACTGATTCCGGGTCACACTGACCCAGAAATGAGCCTGGCCCCTTATCCGAAACAATATTAGGCTGCTGGAAGAAAAATAATGGTATAGGTTCGCCTACTGATCCTTTACACAGCCACCCATACAAAAATCAATCAAATCAAATCGAGGCTGAGAGTTTATTGTAGTTATTAATTATAAAATCAAATCGAGGATGTGTAGAGGGTCAAGTCGTGTTCGTCCATGAATCAACATTGTTGCTGACAAGTTTGCAGTGTGGAGTTTCAAAAAAGTACATAAACAACTTCAATTTAATATTGATTGGTAATTTACATTCATCTTGAAGACCGGCATGGTCGTGGTCGTACGATACAGGACAGAGCCTTCGGTTCGGTCCTTTAACCACGGTCACGACACTGTGATTCCGTATAATAATGATGCTTTTTCCAATGACAGAGATGTGCACGACAGTCAACTCATAACAATGAATTAAGCTTTTTCACCATGCTGCTTTTTGCTAATTATATATAATTCAATTTATCGTGTTTACTTGTACATTGTCATCGACGTATGATTGGGTGCACAATTACAACTAGTTGTAAATTGCTTCCAGAGGTTAGTAAAAATTGCATGAAAGTTGAAAGAAAGGTGACATTAGAAGAGACACGGTAAATTCAACGGACCATGGAATATCTGATTTAGTCAGGTTCCTAATGTGAAATAGCAAAGAATGCCAACTGATTCTCATTATATGAAGGGCTAAGACTGTTTTACCCCTACAGCCTCGGTTTGGTTACATTGACTTCAATGGGGGAAACAAGATGGCTGTCGCATAGTTAAGATATTCAATGCTTCATCAGGTTGCAATTCAAAAACAAATTCGACTGTTCAAAGTTTTAATCAAATTAAATTCCCTCTTGTTTTCCTCCATGGTAATCTTGAAAAGAAAAGTTATTTACAGGTATCATTTTAATTTATATTTCTCATTCGAACTTGGTCTGTCTCCCGATTCGAACTTGGTGTGTCTCCCGATTCCCAATATACACTGCGGCTGTTTAAATAGCATGACAAATTCTTATGAAGAACAATCTACATACAGCTGTACATAATAGATACCATCACACGGTGTTGCCGCACCGAACAAATTGTACATTGATACCTCACCATTATAATGCCTCAAAACACAATATTGTCATGTATTTTATTGTTAAACCATCAACTTGACTTCCCACAAAGTAAAATGGCTGACACTTTTACCTTTTGAGCCTTCATGTCCGTCCCACGAAGTCATTCGTCATATATTATGTTATTACCGCTGGTTCAGTTCTATTGTATAGCTAGCGGACCACTCCCCGAACACTGTAAATACGCCGTCTGTGACAAGCAATTAATTTGTGTAGGCCTATACTGTACTTATCTTTTAAATTTACTCAGTCTAAAAGCAAACACAATGTTCACACACGCACACCCACACACACGAATAATTGTTTAATATTATACTAACAATATCCAAACAACATTTTCTGATACCATTTGCATGTACAATTACCAGGTTTCTATTAGTATTAATACTTGTGGCTTACTGTTATTTCCAACAGGTGGTCGAAATGGTTTGCATTGCGTAGGTACGCATTTATACTTAGTTTCAGGTTCAACTATTATAACTCGCGGTTTTGTATTGAGACCAGCTGGGGATTTTATTGCATGGCGGTAAAGATTGGCTACCACTCAGTTTAATTTCAAAAGATAAACTTGTGTTAGTATGCTGAGTGTTCATCGCTAGCAGATAGTTATTGCTGGTGGGCTGGACGCCTGATGAACAGCGTAATTTGCAGCGTAAACTATAGTCGAGTTCCAGGAGTTTCAGACGTATATTGACCCAATTCACCTGACGTCATCACACAATAAATCTTGCGCCATTGGGAGTTGACTTGCAATTTGACCATAGAGCTTGCGCTCTATATGGGTTTGACTTCCAAAATGGCAGACAGTAGCTGCGCGTGTGACGTCATTACAAGGGTCCATCGCGGCGGCGATGAAGTACAGCCCATATTGTCATGTCATAGATTGGTCATTAATGTAAACCCAGTCCACGATATAAATTATAAAGTATAGACCAGCAGTTCTTGGCCTTTGTGAACATCAGTTAGTCCGTAAAGTTGTTCCAGTTTTGATAGATATAACTATATTCAGTTACCATTGTATAACCAGTATTGCCACAGATAGCTACAAAATGGGGCGGTAGCGTAATCCCAAAATATGTGGTGAACCATAAAATAGCTGGTAGGAAAACAGACGTCATGTGACACCATGGTTCAGAGACTCATATGAGTCATAGCGCCATATTGTACGCTTAGAGTATAGACCATTTAAACACACTGAAACACGGTAAATGCAAACGATACCTACCACAACAAATGGCAATCACCACTCGTAGACTTTATGCGTTCGTATAAAACCGGGCCACACTCCCCACAATTCCCACACGATTACACGTCGAAAGGAGGATTCGAGGTAGTCAAACAGACACCCAGACCGTTACTAACTGCCCGCGGCTGAATTTACATAATAAGCGAATGTTACCGAATAATCCATTCTCAACCCAACAATTCTTTTCAATATTAAGAACTCTTTTTTCCACATGTTAAAAATAACAGGCCTACATAAAACAGATGGTTTAACCATTACACATACCGTGTGGAATCAATATTATGCATTAATTGTTGACGTTTCGTCTCGACTGAAGCTTCGGCCAAACATAATTTCTTGTTTCAATAAATTGGTCATGCGGAAGCTGTTTTGTGTTTTAAATATTGGTTGAATAATTGTTGTTTACAAAAAGAAAGGGGTCACATTGGGCAGCCTCAAAACTGAACACTACTACTTCCACCACCACAAAATAAACTATAGAATAAATTGCAGCCACCACTAATATCATTGGCAGTTTTATTTTTCGGTCAATACCTTTAGATGAAAGCTCATAACTTTCTCAAAACTATTAATTATGATTAAAAATAGGCCTAGCTATTATTTTTTTAAAACACTAAATTTTCAGGTCAAACCTCCCCCAAATCAGACTGACATCTTTAAACTGATAGTGATATCTCAAATCGAATTATGCAGATTTTCTACGCCAAAGTCCTTGACAAAACAAAAATAAATAAATTGAAACTTGACCATACTGAATTCGATCAAATTATCACAAGCTAGTAGGATGTTTGAGGCTATTAAGAATAGACCTTATGCATTGACGTCACCAAGCCGCCATCTTAGAGGTAAACTGATGATGAAACAATGGAAACGCGCTGATTTGTACGCGCGGCGCACAGGACTGGCCAATGAACATCTTCCTTTTGACCTCTAGGTGAGGGCGCCCTACTCAAATGACGTCATATGCATAAGGTCTATAGTAATATTTGAGAAGGTATACCGTACCATTTCTATGTCCCTGTATAAGAATTTGTTTCCGTTTCATAAAAACACACGAGACTAAACACCGAAAATACAAAGGCTACGATACAATAGCAAAAGAATACGGCAGGCCTACAGTAAAAAAAAGTTTAAAAGTAAACCATAGAAGTGAAAAGACGCAGACACTAAAATAAATACAACGTACACACTGCATCAACAATGATAAGGTGATGAAGATAAAGACATTTATGTCAGAACCTGAGTGGTACCGCACTGCAAAAACTGGGGTGTTACCATTGACACCACATGGATGATTATTTTTTTCGGTATCTATGTGACAACATTCATGTTGTCAATAACACCCCATGACCAGTTGAACAACTTAATGGCAGCCGGAACAGATGAACTGCCATATGCCTGCGGGTTCTGGTGGCTCATCCCCAAACAAAATGATCTATCATTTATTGATAATGCAAAGGTATCAAATATGCAACGTACCGTTAATCTGTCCAAGACACTCATAGTGACGACGTCTCTCTTTTCAATTATCGTCTGCAACGAGTTCGTTTCCCCGCCTTTTCTCCGACAAGTTCAAAATACTTCACAGGCCGTGTGCGTTGATTGCGGCAGGCATTATAATTTACTCAAGGGTGGTCCCACACTAGAAGACACACTAAAAAGGACGGTGACAGTGACTGCCACCAATACTCAAAGTGACTATTTATGTCAGCACAATTGACAACATTGAACCCTGCTTTTGTGGTCGTGAACACTGGGATAAGGCTTGTAAAGGACATAATACCACGTTTGGAATAATGCAGGTATGGCCAGGTGCACTCAACCGCTAGCTGCGATATTTAAATGTACCGGGTTCAGCCTTGCATCTGTCATTCCAACCATTGCTATGCACATAAATTGTGTATGCACTTACCTATCCGCCATAACAAAAAAATGCCCACACACATATCTAAAAAGATATTGAAGAATATTATGTATATCGCAGCTTAAAGTTTGACCTTTGACACGGAGACCCAGGGATGTCTCTGCATGGTTGAGTTGTTCGTGAACTAACTTGCTGGTATTGCAACCGACTTGTTCAATTAGTATACCATACCAGTATTAATTTGTTGAACATTTAAGGTTGTTGCTTAAGACAGTATTGGGCTTAAAAAGTACCAATATTTCCTTTCATACAGAAATCGTATACTAGTATCTATTTTAGTTCTTTTTTTAATGAATGCAAAGCTTTTATACGCGGCGTGCAAACCTGCCCAATTTCATACAGCTGCTATAAGCACTAAAAGCAGCAGGTCAGCACAATTTTGCTCACCAGAATAAGGTTACCAGACTGGTGTCCTTCTTAGTGTTGCTGAGCAGAAGGATGTTGAGAAAAATTGTTATGCAACTCCATGAAGTTGGGCCTTGGTGGGATGTCTGGGCGTGTACAACCAATAATGCGCACGTGTGCCGAAATGACTTTCAGGGTTTGAAGAGGTAACCAGACTAATTCTGTCTAATAAACCCTTCCCGCGAAATATGTAAATTGCACATCGCGCGTGCGCACTAACATTTTGGTTGGCAAAATGATGGAACATCGCGCCTTTTTGTATGGGGTTGATGGTGGCGTGACGCACACGCGTTTGCGCATCTGCTTAGTGCACATCTCTATGGCGTTTGCCAACCAAAAGTGTCTGTACGCATGCGTGAAATTGGCATACTTCATGGGAAGTGTCTATTGCAGGGTCAAAATACTTCTACTTTCAAAATAATCTACTCCGCGGCAGTATAATAAATAGCAAGACAAGTTCTCAAAGAACAAATCTACCTAGAAAGAAGATGGTGCGGTTACCGCAAACCAAATATACATTCATTACTTAATGAAATAAAGTAAATATACATTCATTACTTAATAACTACATTAAAAGCTGCAGAGTCGTTTCGAATTTTTGCTGGGAATGAAAAAGTGCTACGCAGCTTGCAGCGTGTTGAGAGAAGCATTATGTATATATCAAATCATGAGCGAATAAGGCAGATAATGGCCAATTTCATAGCGCTGCTTAACGGTAAGCAAATTTTCGAGCTAACTGTAGCCCCAAAAATTGCTTAAGCATAAGCGTATTTCACTGGTTAGCAACAAAATTATGCGGCTAGCTTGCGCGTTCACCATTGTCACGTCATTCATTTTCATACAGCTTTTAGTGTAGTTTTTAAGTAATGAATGTATATTTGGTTTGCGGTAATATCTTCTTTCTAGGTAGATTTGTTCTTTGAGAACTTGTCTTGCTAGTAAGCACCGGAGGGTTAGCATGCCTTTTCGTGTGCTTACGGTTAGCAGTGCTATGAAATAGAAACTCTTACAGTAAGTACAACATCGGCAGTGAAGCAGCTCTATGAATTTGGACCCTGTGTTGTTTAGGAACAAAATGTGCCCGTCCACTTTATTGTCGCTGGTGGGTATTGTTATATAATACCAGAGACAATGATCGTTTACAATGACGTTACCAACCATTTTGAAGACGCGTTATAATTAATACGGTGCTTTAAAATAGTTGACATCACAAATCCTCTCGGTACCCTCTTCCCGGTGGCGAGGCTCAATTAACAGTGTTTCGCAAAAGACCCTTTATGATGGTATTTCACTGTTAAATCGTGCCCCGCCAATGAAAGATTACTTCGAATACCGGTTAGGACGCGACTGTACCAAAACTGCGCGAAAGACTTGATGAAGTCTAACCATCTCTCTCAGCTGAACCATGACTTCACATAATTATTAGTATGTAAAAATAGATATCGATTATTGGCTTTGTTTTCTGTAATGATTAATATAACTCCTGTGGTCGCGCAGTACCATTTTCATTGGCAGGGGGCAGACGGAGGATCGGGAAAAGAAATAATATTTTAAGGTTTACCAATTGATGTACCATGTCAGGACTATGCATCTAGTACTACAGAGCTGATGTCATCATTACTGAGAGCCGATGCCATCTGATGGTCTTCTCTTGGTTAGGACATGACCTTTGTGAGCATCCACTGCCTTCATAAACAAGGAAATTATGGGCACTTCCAACCGCGTGCACGTTTTCTTGATTAGGTTTATAAAGTTCACAGACTGATTAGAAAAACATTCCCATATATGATTCTTTTTACTTACTTACTAATCGATATTCATGATTTAGTTTGATCTCATTTTAGGGGAGGCTGGATGGGGAAAAGGGGATCTGAGCCCCCCCCCCCCCCCTCCCCCTCCCTCCCCGGGACCGGAGCCTTGCATGTGGATTGGGTTTTCAGTCCCTACCTGTTTCCCCGGTTGGGGTTTTTCCTCCCACATCTAAAAATGAAATTTCTCCAATCATATTCTCTTCACATGTATCTTCATGTATAAGGGTTACAGTGCACTTGTCACGGTTCCATGGTTTCATTACCATAAATATATAACAATAATAATGGGGGCTGTAGAGCATAGCTGCCGAGACAAAATAATTAATATTGAACCACCAGTCATGTAAATGAGTGTCAGTGCTGAGTGAGGTTCAGAATTTCCTGTTTTTGTAGCGGCCTCTATTTGGCCGAGACGGGTATGAAATGAGGAAATGAAATCGAAGGGATGAGGTTGCATATGTACTCTGCAGAATACCCTATCGATTGCCCTTGCAAAGCTTCCCCATCGATACACCTAGATTTATCGATATTTTTTACTGTCTATACTGTATAACACAATCACGACATCTGGCAACACTGTATACGTCACCAACTGGGACTGTATTGTGTTACTTTCATACCAGTACAATTCTCTGTATAGCGTGTCATGTGCTAGGTAAATATAGTTTCACAATATACTATTATTCGGGTGAGGCTCCGCATATACAGACTATACTAGTATAGCTGTTCTAGAACCTTTCTATACCTCATCATGGATAAACTGAAGGGATTTGCTAGTGATGCTGGAACGTTCTTCAACAGAACCGTACAGGTTAGTAAAAATTATTATGTATACAGTTGATAGAACCGTTACACAATGATAAAAGAGGTGTATGTGAAACAACGCTGTGTGACAGCTGCAGGAGACGAGACCAAGTCCCAATTGCTTTACAATTGTCTGCTAAGCAGAAATGGGCAGGATACCAGACACAAATTGTACATGTGACATGGTAGTTTGGCTGGTAACCTTACTCTGGTAAGCGAAATGTTGTGCTTAGCTAATTTTTGTGCTTAAGCAGCTCTGTGAAATTGGCAACAGGTTCCAATTTCATAGAGCTGTTTATTATTGCACAAGCAGCTAATTGTATAAAAAGTAGCTAAGCACAACGAACTAATTATGCTTACCAGACTACATTCTGAAAACTCCTAGGTCAGAATTGACTGCTGGGTCAATGTGGCAGAATGTGTGTCCAAACTAAATCCCCAACCAGTTTCCAGATCAACCTGACCTAGAAATAGGTCAGGCCGCCTGGGATCCGGAATCCGGATCAATTCTGACCCGGAAACAATTAGAGTGCCGGTGTGGCAGGAGATTCTGTCCCCCGGAGATTCTGTCCCCCCCCCATACGGCGAAAACTGTGTACAAACTTCTTCTGATAGCGCCCTCTTTTTAATCATCCTTCAACCCACCTTAATTTCCCATTATGGGGGACAGAATCTCCGGGGACAGATTTCCCTATGACACCGGCAGGTTAAAGGCTTGGTACTATTGGTAATTGTCAAAGACCACTACCCTCATTTGTTGTATCCCAGCTTATGCATAATTAACAAACCTGTTAACATTTTGGCTTAACTTGTCAACGAAGTTGCAAAAAAATAATGAAAGAAAAAAACACCCTTGTTACATAGAATAGTGTGTGTTTTAAGATGCCTGATTAATTCTTCATGCGTGAAGCCTTTCTCAGATTGTACCATCCGTGACTGTTACAGCAATCTGCTTAATATATATATATATATAAAAAAGCAGCTCTATGAATTTAGCCCCAGTTATAGTATATTAGTACGAAGTTTAGTTTTCATACAGTGCTTGATCACACCTGAATGCGCGTATCAAAAGCGACCACTATATTATTTTTATGACGGGTATGTTTGATCCATGGTTGAATATGAAAAACATTTTATAGAACATGATGACGTGGTGAGATTAGTGCAGCTACGCACGAGGTCAAACCCCTTCTCTTAATGACGACATCAGGTGTTCTGGATTCTTGTGTACGTGCAATACACAACAGACCTGGGCCCAATTAATTCCTAACTGCCTGTGGGGAAGCACAAAAACTCGCTAAGCATAGACAATTCTTGCTTAGCAGAAACAAGGCGCTGAACACCTGGGCCCAATTTCTTGGAGCTGCTTATACACAAAAAATAGCTAGACAAAAAGTAATTGTGCTTATTACAATACCGTAAATAGGTTACCAGCCGAAATAACATTTCATAAGTGCCATTTTAGTTGACTGGTTTCCTGCTTATTTGTGTGCAACAAAAACTTGTTGAGCAGCATTTTTTGCTTAATAGCAGCTCTATTAAATTGGGCCAAGCGCTTTAGTCAGGTACACTACGACCTCGGCACGGGGACACAATCCCCCCCTCCGCCCCCCCCCCCCCCCCCCCCCATCACCAATAATGTTGAATGGATTTTATCCACATAATGCACTGAAGAGTTTCAGAATTATGTGTATATCCTCGTCCATCCATTACCTTAAAGAACACTGTCTTAAACATAAGAAATGTCGTTTTGTCAAAACATGGCTTACTCAATAAAGTACTGTACCATGTATACTCTGTACGAGTCGTTTGTGAGCACCATTTATTAAAAGCGTGTAATAAAAATATAGGCATAATAATAAATATTCTCTTAAAATTCTCTATATATAAACTGTACATCAAATTTCTTTACCAATACATCTTGACTTTGGGACATAGTTTAAAAAACAACAGGGCCATGAGTAAGAATGTTAAATGCTATAAACACTATTCACACTGAATAGACCCTTCCTATGAAATATGCTAATTACATTCACGCATGCGTACAGACACTATTGGTTGGCAAACGCCCGTAGAGTTGTGCACTAAGCAGGCGCACAAACGCGTCAGCCTAACACCACCATCAGCCCCATACAAAAAGGCACTATCATTTTGCCAACCAAAGTGTTATTGCGCACGCGCGATATGCAATTTATATATTATTTAGTTGGAAGGGTCTATTGACTTAAAGGCACTGGACACGTTTTGTAATTGTCAAAGACCAGTATTCTCACTTGGTGTATCCCAACATATGCATAAAATAACAAACCTGTGAAAATTTGGGCTCAATTGGTCATTGAAGTTGCAAGAAAATGATGAAAGAAAAAACACCCTTGTTGTACAAATTAGTGTGCGTTCAGATAGGAATAAAAGGCTTCTGGCCAGAAGTCTTTTATTATTTTAGTGAGAAATTACCTCTTTCTCAAAAACTACGTTACTTCAGAGGGAGTCGTTTCTCACAATGTTTTATACTATCAACAGCTCTCTGTTGGTCGTTACCAAGTAAGTTTTTATGCTAATATATATTTTGAGTAATTACCAAACGTGTACAGTGCCTTTAAACATACGATTGACCCGCAGTTTATTAATACAGATTAGTTTCTTGTTTCTATTAGACTTAGCTTGTATCTGTATGTTCTTTGATCAAAATACTGTTGTACTCACAAACAAAATAAAAAAGGGCTTCATTCCAAAAACACCATCGCCATGACGTCACCTTGAATTTCATTGGTCGGAATAGCAAACCTGTTTGGGAAAAAAAAAATCGCAGGCGGGGGGGGGGGGGGGGGGGGGTGACGTCAATGCATATGTATAACATGCAGTAAGTGCTTTACAAAGGGTACGGTTTTACAAAGACAGAAACGCTTCTCAGTCTGTGTATTCCTACGTGGAATATTCTTCCTGCGTGGAAATATTCGCTCCGGTTTTTCGGTGATATCTCAAAAACGCGACCACCTTTTGAAGTGAAATTTTCACAGGTTAGTTTTATTGTATGTACCTACATTTATATAGGATTAACACAATCAGTAGGCTTCAATTACCAAACGTATGCAGCACCTTTAAGATCAATCTTAGCTCTTTGTGAAATTGAGCCCAGGTCACCAGAAAAGCGGGTCAAATACGGACCTAGGTGTTATAATTTTTCTGGCAACTTCGATGAACATTTTTACATGTTTGTTTATACATAATGTTGGGATACCAACTGAGGACTGGTCTTTGACAATATTACAAAAGTATACCCTGCCTTTAAAACCACATTGTATGATATAATTATATAAAGTCATACTAATCTCAGCCTTAAACAAAATTTAGGAAAAACTTGTTTTATACTAATTATTATTTAGTTTAGGTGAGCCCCCCCACCCCCCCCCCCCCACCCCCCACACACACCCGTCGTGACGCCTCTGGCAGGACCCCCTGCTCAGAAAAAGAAGAAAGAAAACAAAAATCAACGCGAGTTTTTTTCACGAGAGGGCGCCCTTTAAAAAGTAAATCAACCCCGGAAGTAGAAATCCAAGGTTCAACTTCAACTCGGCGAAGATTTTCGATGATGGCGAACGTGGCTCACCGATGAAAGTCGTGACATCCGGCACAACTGCAGATCCAATTTCAAGGCCCATTTTAGTTACGAAACCCCAAGTTTCCATCGTTCCTTTTGCCAATTGTTCAGTGGTATGACATCGGGGACCATGGACAACATGAAGAAGTTTGCGTGGCAAGCTGGTACATTCTTAACCAGGGCCAGGCAGGTAATAAATAAATACGGAGCTAGTTGTTTAGCATTGGATTGCGACCCCCATACCATATAATCACGATAATAGTATTATAGGATTGCTTGCTAGGTTATTATTAGAAATAGTCTGAAGTTCATTACATACTGCACTGATGTGATTGTGAGTATGATTCAAAGTCGAAGATTGTCCACCATTATCCTTGTGACTTCTGTAGTCACAATATGGGAATCAGACAATTTTTATAACTCTAGTTTTCTATTTTCTCTTTAAAAAAATCCTTGGGCTGTTGGGAGCCACTAAATAGAAAAAAAGGAGGTTTTTGATATTAAAGACGTGAACAAATTTGCGTTACTATATTAATATTAGAAAAAGAGGTGTATTTTAATTTTTTGGAACAAAATGAAACAACAAAATCGAAAGGGGGACTCGATCCTCGCACCTTCTGCTTCAAAGACCTCGGCCCAATGTATCAAGCCTCAAGGTATTTTGAACCTTAGAAAATGTTGGCTACTCAAGTTCGCTTTAAAGAGGGCACTATACTGTAAAAGTTTTAACGGTTTAAAAGTGTTTACTAACCGGTGCCAGGTGTACAAACACTTCCTTTACTGAATAATGCACCTGTCAATTGTATGACGCACCATAGGACCCCCAGGAATGGTGCGTCACTTGTCTAATGTGAGTCGGATTTACATATACCATGACGCATTTCTTGATAATGACGTACCATGACTGTCCCAAATGACGCACGTCCGGCATCCTGGAGCAAGTTCGCGCAACGACCATTGGTTCACGTCTGGTCGATTAGAGTTTTGTTCCAGCTCGGTCCCACATGCACACTGCATACCATAGACTGGTCCCCGTCCCAACAAAGAATTTATTAAGAAGTGCAATGATTGCATGCGGGGTACTGTACTAAAAGTTGAAATCAGCCGCACGCAGCGATGTAAATTCTCACTACGTTCTGTGATAAACAGACCATAGTTTGTAGAACGTGTAGCTGGTGATATGCTATCTTCCAACCTTGTCCCCAGGGTGTGTCGAGCAGTACCAGGTTGACCGCTTGTAAACCTGGTTGGAAATAAAGTAAACCATGGGGACGAGGTTGGCTATCTTCATGTATGCTTGACATGCACGCTGTTTATATGACGACATGTACTGAGCGAGCGTGCACGAGGGCGAGGCGGACCTGACTGCGCTGCGCGGTGCAGGTGGTAAAATGTTTTGGGACGAAGTCATATATTGGGCCTAAAACGTTTTATCGTTCGGAGGCACGAAAATCAAAGGTAAATTTGCTGATTGCCATTTTAAGCCGTGAAAACCGGGAAAATATTAACTGTGTACCGTGGGCAGTTTGTTTTGACGTTTTAACAGATTTTGTTTTTATTGTTTTCCGGAAACGCAAACCGTCACAGCCCTCATGCCCTATCTATAGCTCCCAGCGATTTTTAGCGTGGGTATTTAATATAAAAGGTCACCAATAAACAAGGTTGACGATAGGATGATTTATTGTACACGTAACTCATGCACTGAAAACTCATAAACATTCGTATTGTAGGTCCATGACGGGCATTTGCCGAACCCAGGTAAAATGACAAACATTGACGCACCTATTTCTAAATGCTGTGACAGACCAAAGGCTGCATTGACGGTACCCTGCGTCAAGAATGTGGTGGTAAATGACCCACCCATGATGCACCTTTCCCGGGGGTCGTAGGGTGCGTCATACAATTGACAGGTGCATAATGGTGGCAGTAAAATCATCCGAAACACTGTTAGTGTTTCTGTCGAGTTGTATTGTTCTCTTTGACAGGTACATGAATAGGCGATGTTATGATATAACATACTTATTTAATTACCAAAGTTATTGTCCACATTCTAGTAGCCGAGAAGACCACACTCCTGCTTCGGAAATAAAGCAGTGTTGGGTGTTTTCATTCTGCCAGGGAAGCATTCTGATTATAGATAGGTTGCAATATGATGTAAATCAGCAAGCTTAACGGGACACACAGTCATGCATTTTGCATGAAAATGGGGTGCCGCACACACACATTTCACAAAACTCATTGCATGATTGGTTAATGAGCAACACTACTGCGCTAATGATTTGAGCTCTAATGATTTGATGTTTAATGCGCCTGAAAGCCAAATTGCAATTTGCCTGTAAATATGGCGTCTATTGGTAACTATCTATTGTCCAATATTAATAATTAGAAACTGAAACTTATTAATTAATATTTATATATCTGATATAAAAAGTTGCATCCCCTCAAGGTGATCCCCTGGCTGCGGCTTCCCAGGTTGTATCATATACCTGGGTGTGACCACTGGCTACCTGGCAGTTTACGGTTGAATGGCTTCTGACTGGCACCCCCGAGCAAAGATATTGACAAAATAGGGAGACTGCCAACATTGGGCTAGATAGCTCAGTTGGTAGAGTGTCGACACGTTAATCCGGAGGACTTTGGTTCAAATCCCGCTCTAGTCAATTTGTCTTTGTTCGACCCAAAATCAATAAAGTAATATTTTACCTGAAATTTATTTGACTTCTTTTGACACGGTTTGTTTTCCTTTCTTTTTCTGTCAGTACACTGAGGAGAAACTTGGTAATGCTGAGAAGACGGAACTGGATGCTCAGTTTGACAATCTGCAGCAGAGAGCAGATCGCACAAAGCAATGGACAGAGCGCATCATATCCCGTACAGAGGCTGTGCTCCAGCCCAACCCAAGTAAGAATGGCTGACCTGAATGGATTGGCTTTGGCTACGGCTAGATTGCTGAAAAGTCCTATTCTCCAATGTTGTCATTGCAGCTAACAGCCATAGCTGTAGCCAGAGTTGCTTGATTCTCACATAGCTTAAGTGTATCTTACTTGGCCCAAGTAAGAATTGGAGGTTAAAGAATAATTTGAGGTGGACTTTCAATGAAATGAAATGAAGTCATATTGGAGAAAACTGTTGCTGAAAACAAAAACAAAAAAACACTGCAACAGCTGATTTCCGTTGTTACAACTAAAATGAAGGACAATGTGGTTACATGCTGGAAATTGTGCATGTTTTTTTTTCTCTATTTTCTCCCGACTCGCACAACGGATAAAGTTGTCACGATCAAAGCAGGCCTGTGGCTGTACATGGAATAATGAACTCTCACCCAGTTACTGAATGTACACGCGATGGCTGTGATCAGATTATTATGGATATGGAAGGTGTGTGTATTTGTGCAGTAACTGGGTAAGAGTTCATAACTCGATGTACACCACAGGCCTGCTATGATTGACGGCAGTGCCCTTTTAACCTCCAATTGTTACTTGGGCCAAGATAGAGACACTTAGGCTGTGTCCCTTTTAGTCTTCACCCAACTGGCCAAACTGATCACAAAGGGTAATTGTGTCAATCAATGACTAGCCCCCTTGCCAAGCATGGCTCATTGTGCCTGCTCTGGAAAAAAGGTTGAAGGATTTTATTCTAGTGAGCCACTTGGAGGTAAGTTAGTTTTACATCAACCTCTTTACCCAAAACTACCCGAGCTCAGAATTAAAGACTAGTTCTTAAATTTTGAAGGTTAGAAGCTTGATTATGATTTAGTCAGGCTCCCTCCTTCTGTATCATTAATAAACTTATCACTCTACAGACAGACGTATGGAAGATTTTTTGAATACCAAGCTGGACCGCAAAGTACCAGACCGGGAGACAAACTCTGAGGCACTGGGCTTGTCCATGATCGAGGCAGGAAATGAACTTGGACCTGGGACCCAGTATGGTAAGTTGTTGAACTTACAGGCGTGTGATTTCTCAGGTTTTTATTTATACTGATGTCGGCAGTTTGTAAAAATGTGTGAGGTGTTTCATGAAAATTAGAGTATATGAATTAGTTGACTCTTCAAGAAACAGTGATGTGTGTTTCCTTTTTTATCAATCTGGCCGTGCCCAAAGAGACGACTGCGGCTGTTGCTAATGCTGCATATTGCGCCACAGCACCTTGAAAACCATTACATAGCATGAAACGATTTCATCCAGTAATTTTGCATAGCAAAGTATTTAGACTGAACTTGTTTTGTGCACACTGAATGCTAATATTGAGTAGCGACTCCTGATTGTTGAGAAGCAACACTGAATGCTAATATTGAGTAGCAACTCCTGATTTTTGAGTAGCAACTCATGCATTTTGTGTAGCAATTTGCTCTGCTGTACTAGGCAAATCGTTCACTGCATAGTGCTATGTAAAGGAATAGGTCCCACACTTCAAACAAAACGTAGCTCTACATACCTTGCAAGATAAAGAATGTTGAAGCGCCTTGAGTGTCACTGAGTGATGGATATGAGTGCTATGTAAGAAGCCATTAGTATATAGGATTTGAGGCATTGCATGGTGAGGTATCAGTATATATTTGGTTTGCGGTAACACCATGTGTATATCTACTTGCTAGGTAGATTTTGTTCTTTGAGAACTTGTCTAGCTTTTTATTCTACTGCCGCGGAGTAGAATATTCGGAATTCGGGAGACTTCTCAGTTCTGAAAAGAACTGTCCTGCTTATTAACTACTACCTGGGGCGGGAGGTAGGAAATCGGCCGGGACTACTACTTTCGCTATGTGGATCGGGGGGACTTCTCGTTAATAACTACACTGCCGCGGAGTGAGTTCTAATAGGTCTCAACGTTTCGACTAGCTTGCTCTAGTCATCATCAGGAGACTGCCATTAGTAGTAGTAAGGTACTTGCTATTAGTAGTAAGGTGGTGCTAAGGGCAACCTCTTCTTCAATCTACAATTTTTGTTATATCAAGCGCTGGTACTCTGTTTTTTGTTTTTTTTTCATTCCTGCAGGTGCAGCCCTGGTTCTGGTGGGCACCACCCAGAAGAAGCTTGGCCAATTTGAGAAGGAATTCCTGCAGACGGCCGTCACCAGCTTCAACAATCCGCTACATAATTTCCTGGACAATGATATGAAAACCATCACTGTAAGCAGCCTTGGATCTTGCTGTTCTTAATCTTTGGCTATATAGTCGTTTGTTCAACTCCCTCTCTGCCTCCCACTCCCCTTTCCCCGACTCTCTACCCTCCCCCCTCCCTGCCCCTCCCCCACTGCCTTCCTTCCTTGTGTCTGTAGTTGGAAGATTTGAAAAACATCAAACCTGAACAAGCCGTCACAAAGCTTGGTATGATATAATAATCAATTCTTATAAAGTACTTTACATGTGGGCTTCTCAAACCGTTTATTGTGTTTAAGACAGGTATGCTGAGTTTGATGGTTATGGGACCCATTTATATAGCATCTTGTAAGGGTTTTACGATGTAATGCAGCACAACCAGCTGCCATCCATGCCAGAAACACCAGGGAAAAACCCTCCTCTTAGAGAAAAGTGTAACTGGGTTCTTTACATGCATTACACAACACACAGGACCTGTGGCTTTACGTCCCATCAGAGAGACAAAACAATAGTGTCGAGACCGGGACTCGAGCCTACACTCTGCTGATCGGAACTAACAGAGCTTGAGTCCGGTAGGCTAGACCGCTTGGCTACATCATGACACGACACATAGTGTTCGATTGGCCTCAAAATTTCACCCGACACCTTATCGCAATTTTGTAAAGGGCAGTTGAAATCAATGACTGTATGACACCATGCAATTATCACACACTGCTTGGTATTATTCTGAAGGCTGGCATAGTTCATCTATCAGTCTAAACCACTGCATGTGACATTAAATGGTAAGGCAGTTGGAGGGTTAACTGTGTACTGTGTAGGTGCATTCAACGCAAGATATCATATAGCAGGCTCACATAGTTTATCTATCAATCAAAACCACAGTGGATGATATTGAATGGTCAGACAGTAGAATGGTTGACTTTGTAGTTTGTTTCTCTCTTTGGAGACCTTGTTTAAAAATGATTTGTCCTCCTCTATCCCATTACAGAAAGAGAAAAAGATCTTAGAGAACAAGCGTCTGGATCTTGATGCAGCGAAGGGAAAACTCCGCAAGACAAAAAGTCCAGAAGCAAACAAACTTGTAAGTCAAACTAAAGCCATTTCCTGTTGTTTGTTTTGTTACAAAAAGAGAAAACAAAATTGTGTTACAGTCGTTGTATTATTTGCACTGCCACAAACTTCAATACTGCATGGGCCTACTTGGGCATGTGTCAATCTCACGTTGCTTCAGCTTGCATCTCTGACTGCAGTGAAGATAAAGTTTCTCGGAAATTGTCCGATTTTGTTCTTCCTTTAATTCTTGATTTAACATGATTTTACTATTTCTGGTAATTAAACCAAGGATGCCTTATTGAGCTCAATCTTCTTAAACTCGGAAACCTGTAGATAAGGGTGCTTGCAATGAACCAGAAACACCGGGTTAACCCCCTACTCTTTCATGATAAGTGTTTTGGATTCTTTGACAAGCACTACCAATCCTACCACATGGGACCTACGGCTTAATGTCCCATCCGAAAGACAAAGAAATTATGTTGAAGTGTCTGCCTCAAAGACACAAGCATCTTGACCAGCCGGGCAGGGATTCGAACCAACACTCTGTGAACGACAGAACTTGAATATGAAGCACTCGGCCATGATGCTCCACAGATTTGAAGATGTATTATTTTAATGTTAACACATTAAAGGGTTCGGCAGAATGTTAGTCATGAGCAAAAATTCAGAACAGTCGTTTGTCTGAAGAAATATTTTAGTGTGCGATATTATTGACTGAGAGAAAAAACTGCCCAAAACTCAGTTCTTAGTTTATTTTCTGAACTGAAGTAAGCACACAGGAGGGGGCACAAAGCACTGAATCATTTAGCTGGCACAAACTTAAAAAAAAAAAGGATGTCCGTCAAGTTTGATCCGTTCAAGTAAAAAAAAATTGTTCACCCCAAGAATCAAATTAAATTTACCCAGTCAGTTTCCCTTGTGGTTTATTACTTGATATTTGAATTATAAAGGCACATCCCGAAGGTGATCCCTCTGCTGCCGCTTCCCAGGTTGTATCATAAACTTGGGTGTGATCCCTGGCTACACGGCAGTTACAGGTTGCATGGCTTCTGACTGGCACCCCTGAACAAAGATATTGACAAAATAGGGAGACTGCGAACAAAAGGGCTAGGTAGCTCAGTTGGTAGAGTGCCGGCATGTTAATCCGGAGGTCGCAGGTTCAAATTCTGTTCTGGTAATTTTTTTCTTTGTGCTCCCAAAATTGAATTTTGATTTAAGTGCAACAGCTTTAGGTGTGTGACATTTGTTTTTACTTGAAAAAATTGGGGATAGGGATGAGCCTTAAAACAAATCAAACGGTGAGAGGTTTGTTTGAAACTTTCCAGTTTAATTTCTTCTCCATGAGCTCTTTTCCTTTCCCTCAACCTCAAGTCCTTCTGATCTCTCTTTTGCTCAATTTGCTCTCCAATACACACGGCCTTTATCAGCCTATTGGTGAAGAGTTGACACGCGTAGTAAGTTTCCACCCTTACCTTCTTGAGAGACTTTGTGTAAATCCATGTGATTTATTTTAACGTCTGGTACAGCTAACTCAAGTTGTCTGCGTTGAGTGTATCAATCTAGAAGAGACAGATAATTCACGGAGAGTCTTCGAGATTGTTCGTGAAATTTGATTCGCAAATAATAGACCTTACGCACAACATGTCGTCTGAGTAGGGGACCCTCGCAAAGAAGTCAAAAGCTGGTTATTCATTTGGCAATCCTGTATTCTAATTTGATTACATTATTTATGCGTGGACATAATCGCTAGAGTTTCTCTTCGATATCTCAAAAATGCGACCACATTTTGAAATAAATTTTACACATGTTAGTTTTACTGTATATATCCACATTTATATAGGATTAAAACAATTAAACGGTTTCAAAAACCAAAGGTGTACTTTGCCTTTAAAATGCATGGCATTACACATATTTAATGCTGGGCACTGCTTGGGTTGATTGAGAAGATGAACAATTTGAAAAATTTACTCTCCACAGACTTGAGTTGTTGTACCAGACCTCTATGTTAAACATTTTCATTTTGATTTTTTTTTTTCTTTTCTCAAGTGTTAGCTTATAAGTTTGTTTTTAGTTTTTGAATGTCTAATCCTAGTAGAGTGCATGCATGGTCAATGTATGTAAACGTATGGTTTGAATTTACAAATTTGATGTGAAGCAGAATTTAGCAGGAAATCAGTCCCAAATGACATTGGGATGAGAAAATTTAGACTTTTATCTGAATTCAGACTTTGGTATGTCTGCCTTGCAAAAAAGTTTTTTTTTTTTTTTTTTTTTTTTTTTTACAGCTTTGAAGGAATCATGCTTTTGAACCTTTTTCTTAGAGCACATGTGTCACATTGGTAACTGTCAAAGACCAGTATCCACACTTGATGTGACCCAACACATACATGAAAAATAAACCTGTGAAGGTTTAGGCTCAATCAGTCATTGGAGTCACAAGAAAAAAGTTTGAAAAAATGTATGTTTTCACTGTTTTCATCATTGAGTTTTGGACTTGCAAGAACAAAACTAATTTATATTTTTACTCTTTGTTACAAACACCCTTTAAGAGTTGAGGGTACTTTTCCTACAAGCTCCTTTAAATGTTGTGCCAAGGGTGGCTAGTGCGTACAATGCTTGCCTCTCACTACTGTGTCCCTGGTTCGATTCCCGGCTAGGGCCATTATGTGAGTAGAGTTGTGCATTGGCTGGCTGTGCCCGGTGGTCATATATATGAATCAATGTGGCTGGCTGCCAAAGGCACCCTTGCATGCCTGCGGCTCAAACATGTTGTAGCCATTGCTTCTCAATTCAGCCTCTCAGCTGCCAGTATAATGGATGTTTAACCTCCCAAATTGTTAATCATTAATTTATAAATCTGTAACTCCAGGGGTTACCAAAAGGTAGAAATAATATCATTATTTCAACAAGAACAAATCTACACAGCAAATATACACACAGTGTTACCGCAAACGGGATACACATATTTCAACATGCCTCCTAAAATTTGGCTCCTAGTTTCTGACCTTTTTGTCAGCACTGACTCTCACTACGTGTATATGACATGTTGTGGGAGGGTGCAGTGATGTATAATCAACCTTCCTTGCAAAGCAAAGTTATTAAAAATCAAAGTTACAAAGTCACTTTGTGCAAATTCACATTCATGCTGAGGCCATAGAATAAAACCCAGATCCCCACTGTCCAGTCTATAGATGCGCAATAATAATAATAATAATAATAATAATAATAATAATAATAATAATAATAATAATAATAACTAGTTCTTATATAGCGCATTTTACAATAACGTATCAATGCGCTTTACATTAGTGTCCTGGTCATTGGGCCAATAACATTCCTGTAATCTTTCTCAGCTCCCTGGGGAGTATACAGCCCCCAGCTGCTGTCGCGCTCAGAAGGCTTTTTCAAACACAATGTCAAGCTCTACCCTCGCAATAATATTAATACAGAACTCAAAATTGACACTGGACCACAGTTGCGAGGCCAGTGTTTTTTATTGTCAGGCCAGTAAACTCGCTATCAGACAAGTCCGGCGATCTGGTTCTTTTGAGTAATAATAGCTCACCTCACCTGTATTAACAAAAATGTTGATAAAGGGAAGGTGTACGTTTGGTAATCACTCTTAAAATTATTGGCACTAAAAACGTATCGATTAGAAGCCTACAGCAGCTTTCGATAGTAACTTGAGAAACACTTTGAAGTAATGTGCTTATGTAAGAAGATATCAGTTTTTATGCCCCCAAATTTGAATCTGAGAAGCGTTTCTGTCGGAAACATTTCTCAGACTGTATTCCTATTAGGGATTATTCTTCCTGCATGGACATATTCGCTTCGGAGTTTCGGCGATATCTCAAAAACGCGACCACCTTTTGAAATGAAATTTTCTCAGGTTGGTTTTATTGTATATATCTACATTTATATAGGATTTAAAAAAACAAACTATTCAAAAAACCACAGGTATACTTTACCTTTAAAATGTTGACCATGAGTACGATAAATACTTTGTTCGAGTATGAAAGTATTACCCATAAGACAAATGAGAAATCTTCGCCTAGTGCTTGTTCAAATAAAACAGTTTAATTGCTACACTGTTTAGATATTTTTTTTCTCATTTTGATTCTGGTCTTGAAACAAGTTTTCTTGTCCTGTAAGAGTTTTGAGCTACAAAACCTGCGGTGTTGTGGATTTTTCCCCCCAAATTCAAGCCCTGTGTAACACTAACAGCATATACGCGTGTATGATACTACCCCATTTGGATTGACCAATGACAAAGCTTTAAAATAATGCTCAATGCGCGTTGCCATTTTGCCATACATGCATGTCGCATGGTATCAATACGCTGCTTCTATAGCTGGACAGAGATTATGGTTCAACTCTGCTTTCTCTGTAATTTGTTTTTAATGATTGAGGCTCAAGTGGACGACGTTTGCTTTCCCAACACCAACACATAAACAGATTTTTTATTTTTGACTGGTAGGGAGGCATCAAGGTAAATTCTTGTACAATAAACTCATAGAACAGTTGTGTTTGTTCAAGGTACATATGCAGCTCATAAAGAGTGTTTTTTTGCTGGTATACAAAGTACCTACAAATATCTTTATATCTGTGTTAGTCGGCTGAGCTCAAAGTCTGGCAGTTTTTGTTTTGTTTGTTTAGTAGCAACAATTTTCTAGCATTTGTTGACTTGTTTGATAGCATTAGAATGTCCAGTGGATTATGAAAATTAACCCTTTGGAGACATTTTTGTGTTATTAGTCTTAAGAAAGGTCACCCCAAACAAGGCCAAAAGCCACTCTTGGTAAGGGGCTACAAAGAAGAAAATTTATGATGGAAAAGCTCAGGGGAGCTGAAAGTAGGAATTGATAATTCCTCTTAAGATTGTATGATTTGTAAGCAGGGAGTTTCAAAGAGATGCAGTCAGAGAAAAAAGCTATTAGAATGGTTTTGTTCTGCATAGCGACCACAAGCGGCTTGTACCAAAATGCCCACAGCGGCCCTGAACAGCCGCATTTTGACCTTCTTCTATTTAACCAAAAAGGTCACAGTAAAGGTCATGACCTGCCTTTACACCTCTATTGGTTTCCCATGTGAACATATATTATTTGTAAAACAAAGCAAAATCTCTACAAAATGGACAACATGAGCCATGTCTTGATACATGGTGATAACAAAACAGACATACGTCTCTGAAGGGTGAAACATGTGATAATGTTATGCATGGAAAGTGGATTTTGTGCATTGATTTTGTACATTGATTCGTAGTTATTAAAAGGTAAACAAAAAGAGTGAACTTTGTGTGTAAATTTAGACCGATGTTCAGGAAATGCAGTTTTATTTTACAGTGTGACCACTTGAGTATTTCATTTAGTTCATTCCCAATGTGTTTTGGTTTTGATATCTTGATAGTAGAACAAACACCAATGTTACTGCTTGATCTATAGAGTGTATAGATAGTTCCAACTTGATGTCACACAGTGTTATGTCGGCCATCTTTACAGGCAATAATATATAATGTTTGCATTTTGCGTAATTACCGCATGTGGCACACAGGAGATATGTTAACATTTCTTGCCTGATTGGTCGGTGAACCACTTGGCAAAAATTGAATGCTTGATGCCACTAAAAACCAAAACCCAAGCTGCCTGTAAAGATGGCATTTATCTACCTATAATACACCTGGGCCCAACTTCTTAAACTGTTAAGAGCAAAAAGTTGTCTAGCAGGATAGTATTTAATAGCTTACCAGCCAACTATGTTTTACATTGCTTTTGATGGGTAGTTTTTTACGCTTTGAGCAGAGAAAACTGTTTTGCATTTTGTTCTGCTTTCAGCACTTCACATAATAGTTTTGAAACATTGGAGGACCATCCTCTCCAAGTGTGCCCAGTGGGATTGTTTAGTTATCATCCCTATTTCAACTGAACTAGGACTGGGCCAAATTTCATAGAGCTGCTTAAGCACAAAAAGTAGCTAAGCACAACAATATTTTGCTTACCAGAATAAGGTTACCAACCAAACTACCATGTCACATGTACAATTTGTGACTGGTATCCTGCTCATTTCTGCTTAGCAGACAATTGTTAAGCAATATTTTCTGCTTAAGCAGCTCCATGAAATTGGACCCTGGTGAAAAAAAAGCTGGCAGACAAGAAAAACAACAATCACAATGGTCCCAATGGCTAGTCTCTAAAACAAAACAAAAAGATTACCAGCCAACTACACATGCATTTCATGCTGTTTGTAACTGGATCTATGCTAATTTGTACTATAAAAACAGATACAGTTGTTTGAATTTTTGAAAATCAAATTTGGATGTTTTCCAATTCCAGGCCGAGGCCGAACTTCGAGTGGCACAGTCTGAGTTTGATCGCCAATATGAAATCACCAAACTCCTACTGGAGGGCATCAGCAGTGCACATGTGAGTAACCCTGTCTCCATTTGACAATATTTCAAACGAAAGCATCATGGAGTCTTGAGGGAACCTGTTAATTTTTTCAAATGGGAGAGGACCAAGACTAGTCCCCTGAGGAACCCAAGATCCAAAATGAAAATAACCAAGGCAATGAAGTATCATGCCACGGCTTTTTTTATTGTTGATACATCATTTATGTTTAGACATGATGATACTCTCTAATCAGATCATCCATGCAGAACACAAGGAGGTTATTGACCGTTAAATCACAATCTTTATTTCTTTCTTTGTTTTTTTCTTCCAAAGTCTAATCACCTGAGTCGTCTGCAGTACTTTGTTGAGGCTCAGCAGGCGTACTATGAGCAGTGCCAGAAGGCCATGGCCGAACTTCAAACCCAAATGGCCAAGTAAGTACAAGAAGAGCATTCAACCTTTTTGATAGATCTTTGTGGGGCTCAACAAGCCATTTGCGAGTTTAGGCCATGTCACAAGAAGCAATTTACAGGCAGCCAGCTCCAGGCAATCTCCAATTAAGAAAAACCATTCACATTTCTGTTTACTCATTATTTTCCTGGGGATAGTGAGGTACAGCTAGAAGAATGTCTCTTGTGCTGCTGAAGTGTTCCTATTGCATACAGTGTTGCCTCCAAGTTGCTTGAAATTAATTGCCCTGTGTGACATGGCCTTTATATTTGAATGATTTCTGGTACAAAGCCTTGCTCATTCAGGATTGAATGCTCATTTGGAATTCCTGACACTAAATCTAGTGCTGCTCTATTAGCGGCGTGGAGCTATTGACCAGAGCGCTGACTCTTGATTCAACACGCACAGACTTCATAAAGCCTCCTGGACGCAGACATGTTTAAAGCTTGACAGCACCTTGTAAACCATTACATGGTGCTATGTAAAGGAATAGGTCTCGTACTTCAACACGCAGCTCTTCATACCTTGTTGGAAAATTACTGAGCGCTTTCGAGTGTGATAAAGCGCTGGACCGGTACACAACACAAAATCGCTCAACCACAACATGTCAAAAAGTAAAAAAGCAAAACAGATTTATCCCGTTCAAACTTCTAGTTTTGTGGTGATATATAGACCCAATTCACATGATGTCATCATCGCAATAATTTTGGTGGCGCCATTTTGGGAGTGTGTTGTGTTTTTTGTTGTTGTGGGTTTTGGGGTGTTTTTTTTGGGGTGTGAGTTCGCCTTCGCCCTTAATAAGGCTAAAAGCTACTCTTGGTAAGGGGCTTTGAGAAAAAAAACATTTCAGAAGAAATTAACTGAGGGGAGCCAAAGGTAGGAAATGATGTTCCCCTTAAAACAGTCTAAAACAGCGAGCTTGGCAGACATCAACGCGTGTGACAATGGTGCAATAGAGTGTGTACATCCTCTAAAACGTTTCATCTTAACATGGTTCAAGTGGGTTCATATCCGTACCATTACCCATTTCTGTTTCAAGACAATTTCTCCATGTACAGTTTCATCTTTGTCAGTCAATTTCCAAGCCTGTTCAGTTTGAATTGTGATCATTTTGAGCGGGATCACACATCTTGTCGTTTTCACCGGTCCCCCAGTTTTCTCATTTTCTCTTTTGCAATGTCACAGCCCGAGTTTTTGCCAACCCAGGTTGTCAATGGTGTGGCAATTTTAATTTGTGAACAATCAGAATAGACTGTGCAACCCTGTCCCAACCATATTGAGTTGTACGTTACTGGTAAACAGTTCAGAATTGTTCCCAACTGATAGTCCTGTCATCATTAAACCTATGTAATGGTTGCATAAATTAGGGCGCGATTTGCAAATGGGGTTTCAAAAAAAAAAAAAAAAACTTCCTTGTCCCAAGTTTGAACTTTGTTTCAATGTTAACTTCAACAAATGAGTGTGGTGTGTTATATGTACTTCACTCTTTTAGTCATTAGCATTACAGAACTGCAAACTTTCCCTGATTCTGCGAGAAAGTCCCCCCGAAAAAACACCCCCAATCTTTGCGTGTTCTGATGAACAAATTTGAAAATCTCCCTGATTGTGGACACTTTCTTCCTATTATGTTGAATGTAATTCTAAATATCTCCCTGATAGTTGTACAAAGTCTTCCTGATTGCAAGACGCAAATGTTGGTAGCTCTTTCTGGCATAGTTTCAGCTACTATGTCAGTATGAAACAATAAATTGGCCAGTTGTAACTAAAGATAACAAAGTTTGCAAAATTGAACAGCTCGTGAACACATTTTGATTTGTTAGTATCGGCCAGTGGGTTTCAACTATAAGGGCAGGGTGATAAAATGTGCAAGATGATCTGCTACATTATAATTTGAATTGAATATGAAATTTAGTTATACAAAAAAGTAGAGACAAAAATCAATTCATTGGTTTTGTTAGAGGTGACAGCGTCGCAGCCCTTGTTGTGGACATGGAGGCACATGGAATGCAGGAGGTTCTGCAAGGGTAGCAAAAATTAAAGGTCAGATGTGAAGGGTCAAAGGTCAGCACAACTGATGTTGTTTTCCTGGTTAGCCTGTAGTTCTGCGTAGATGTTTTGTTAATTTAATGTTTAAAAGATTTAAATTTCATTTTTATTGAGCTGCTTGGCGAATGAAGCTGCCAAGTGCAGAAAGGTTTTGTTCAGTAAAAATGGGTTACCGGCCAAAATGCCACATGATGTAAACTGTTTCTGACCGGTCCCCCATTCATTTTGTTTCCCCGTAGAAAATGAAGTTATGAAGCAGTTTTGTAAATCTTGGTAAGCAAAAACAAACTTACACATGTTCTGCCGCAGCAGCTCTTAAAAAATGGAGTTTTGTTCTCTTGGTGTTGGCTGATCTTTTTGTGCATGCCTCTACCCTAACCTAGCTTCGGACTTGACTGCAGCCAATGGGAATGACAAATGAGTTTTTCACAGTCTGTCTGTCTGTTATTTTGAAGAAAAAACCCCCCCCCAAAAACACAAGCCTTGACCTTTGCTCTTGAAGGGGGCACAGCAGTTTTCCTCTGGTAACGGGCGCTTCTATGAGGAAAATGTAAATTTGTATTGGAACTTTGCAAAGGGCACCACAGCAAAAGCACAGGGCACCACGGCAATTGTTGTGGGTGCCGTGGAATATTTCGTGGCCCGAACACATATGCACTGCCTTGTTGTTACCTTGTGATCTTAACAGAGATTTCCTTGACGTGCTTGAAATTAAAAAATGTGTATTGTTGATCACCTACCTGGTAAATTCACCTAAGATTTTGCTATTTCTGTTGTTGAGAGAAAGTGAACTTTGAGTCTGGTTCAAAATGTATCTCTTTGTAGTCATAACAAGAAGGTGTAAAAATATTCTACATCTGGCGCCATTTTCCTCACCACGCTTGCTGCTTTATAAGAAATAATTTTCAATTAAATTCACAGTTTACAAATCCAAAAATAGCTGACATCATAAATGAAAAAAATTGCAGTTTTGTTTGTTTGATTTATATATTAAGGACGATGGGTGATAGGTAAGAAGCAAGAGTTAGGGTTGAGGTGGCACCAGTGCACATAAAATCTTGGCAGCTGAAATATTTTAATAAAAAAACAAAAATTGCATGTGCTTCATAATAATCAAATCCATATCTTTTCCTGCTCTTTCCCCTACCCCCCTTGTTTCTCATTCATCTTCCTCAACCCCCATAATGCAGTATTCCAGGGTCAGTTGGTAACATCCGCCCTTATATCCAACCTGTGGCCGGTGCCAATTCCACAACCCCATCAGCCCCGCCCATAGGGGGCGACATTCTCCAAGATAGCGCCTCGCCCGCACAAAACGGCAGGCGAAAGGCACGGGTGTTGTATGACTATGATGCAGCCGACCAATCAGAGCTATCCTGTCTGGCAGATGAGGTATGCATCAGAGTCTCAATTGTTTATCTCACCCATGAAAACCTCACAAATAATACCTGCGGAAGTTGCCAAGAATAAAAGTTTGCAACTAGGAATGTTGCAAGGATTTTGTTTTTTGATTTTCCTGCCGAGTGTTAGCTGGAGAGCTACTTCACTACTCAAAATGAGCTAACCAGCAGGTTTTGAGAACCGGCAGGTTTTGAAAACTGGCAGGTTTTGGGAACCGGCAGGTTTTGAGAACCGGCAGGTTTGAGAACCGGCAGGTTTTGAGAACCGGCAGGTTTGAGAGGTTTTGAGAACCGGCAGGTTTGAGAGGTTTTGAGAACCGGCAGGTTTTGATTTTGAGAACCAGCAGGTTTTGAGAACCGGCAGGTTTTGAGAACCGGCAGGTTTTGAGAACCGGCAGGTTTTGAGAACCGGCAGGTTTTGAGAACCGGCAGGTTTTGAGAACCGGCAGGTTTTGAGAACCGGCAGGTTTTGAGTTGGATTCTATACTCATGAGTGTAGTCCAACAAATCACAACATTTCTTTGACAATCATTTTCACGTTTCAAAAACATCCAGAGGAAAAGCTTAAAACACACATTTTTTTATTTATTTTGTAACTGGTACCTTCATTCCATTTCATCCTTCTTTAAAGTTGCTTGAATTTTCACTTTGGCTATTTCATTTTTATTTCCTGGTGGTGGAAAAAATTATCTCATTGTGCTGAATGCTAGGCCATGTCTGAATTTGTGGCTGTGGCCGTTGCTAAGGCTGTTGCTAAGGGCAGCCTGTGCTTCAACGCACAATGATGCAGTGACCAAGCCGCAGCCACAGCCACTAATTCAGAAACGGCCTTACTTTTGAATATTATTTGTTTTTAGTACTCCATATTCATGTATGTAAATGATATGGTAAAAGACTGGTGGTTGGTTGGGTTTTAAAAGTTGTTTGATATTTGTTTTTGAGTCATGCTTGGTGAAACAATTGCTTAACTTTGAAAAAGACACAAGATGAAGCTGCAGAAAATATCCGAAGCAACCCTCACCAGTGTCTTCCCACCCTTGCCTTGAGGTGGGGATTGGGGGTGGATTTGTGGGGGGGGGGGGGGGGGTGGCAGGGCCTGACCAACCATGCAGACTAACTTCTGTGAATTGAATGATTGCTACTAGACTAACTTTGCTAAGCACTGTCATAGGGATGTAGAGCAGAAAATGGCGTTTAGCAAAATTTTCTGCTGAGCAAAAACTAACTGGGTATTGGTCGCGAGTAATATATATGTTACACAGTAATTTGGCTGGTAACCTGTTTCTGATCAGCAATTTTTTGTTGTGCTAAACAAATTTTGCTTGACAGGTTGATGAAATTATGCCCCCCAAAAAAGCTTAGCCCAGTAAAATTATGCTTACCAGAATAGGGTTACCAGCCAAACTATCATGTCACATGTACAATTTATGACTGGTACATCCTGCTCATTTCTGCTTGAGCAGAACATTTTGGAGCAATATTTTCAGCTCAAGCAGCTCTGTGAGTTTAGGTCGTACACGATTGGAGACTCCCAATAGAAAGCAAATGCTTTGCCTTCACTTCTGCCTGAAGTATGCCCCGGGCTTATTCACGATAATCTAATCACCATAATTTGATCTCCTTTATCTCCTGTGCAGTTAATCACTGTGTATAGCTTGCCTGGTATGGATAAAGACTGGATGATGGCGGAGAGGGGTAACCAGCAAGGCAGGGTACCGCTGACGTATCTTGAGCTTGTGTCTTGAAGTGAGAGATGAGAAATACAAAATATGTACAAAATTAAAGTTAAACAAAGTTAAACAAAACTTTAGTTGAGAATTCTGTAGGCCTGTATTATAAATAATTAAAGCTCATTTTGTCTTGATAATGCTTGCTCACATACTATTGCACTAGATAATGGGACTATTTAATGGGAAGGCACAGCATCGATAACACGACAATTTAAAAACGTGTTTACATAAGAGCTTGAGAGCCTGGAATTTTGCAGGCACAAATTGTACACACTCGACAACAAACAAAAAAACACTGTGAGCAAAAAGCAGTTTATGATTTGTATCCATAGTTAATATACAAGAAAGTAGAACCTTTCTAGTATGCTGTGCCTTCCTCCTAGGCATAATTTACTGTATTAAGAAATTTAAAGGTTGTTTTGGTTTTTTTTTTCTCCCTCGACTACTTCAGTTGGTTTCAATTCCATTGACTTTGGTTTTGTAATGCTTATAAGTAAAAGGAAAGAAAATTGTAGCCTATTTTGCCTTGGGGGGGAAAACTAGAAATAGTCACATCCCAAAAATATTTTCTTTCTACAAAAAAAAATCAATAAATTTAATGCAATGATTTAACGGGCATTTTCTAAATGTGTTCCTAGCAACTAAAGAACAACATCCAACAATAGTAAAAATGATAGTGTTTATTTGTAATGCGTCATAATTGACACTCTTGGCACCGAGTTATCAAATCTGGTGAAGATCGTTAACAATGATTTTTATGAGGTGAAGCAACCATAATACAACATCTTGATGTGGACACACGGTGAGACGGCGCATATTGCTGCCAGACAAGGCCAGAGACACTGGAACAAGCCCCTTGTCTTTACGATGAGTGTACTGAGTTCTTTTACATGCATAAGACGTATGGGACTTCTGGCCCATCCAAAAGATGGAGCAATTGAAGTCTCTTGCTCAGGGACACAAGTGCCATGATTGACAGCACTAGAGCTTTAGTCTGGTGCACCAGACTGGTCGGCCCTGACACCCCATCGTAATGAGATATTGTTCCATTCGTTAACATTTTCATTGCTTGCCGTCATTTTGAAAAATTTAGGATAAGAGTAAAATCATGATGAAGAAGAATTCCTGAAATCATATTTGTTGTATTCTGATTCTTGAAAAATGAAAGCCCCCTTTTCACACAAGAAGAAATTCCCTGGAAATATTGGGTTGCCCCTTTTACATTTGAATCGCTGAGCCCAGCAAAATCCCAGCAAATGGCTACCCCTGGACCCAATTTCATAGAGCTGCTTAAGCACAAAAAGGAGCTAAGCAAAACAAAATTATTCTTACCAAAACATGGTTACCAGCCAAAATACCTATTCTACATGTACAATCTGTGACTGGTATCCTGCTCTTTTTGCTGAGCCAAAAAAATGTAAGCACTTTTTTTGCCTAAGCAGCTCTTTGGGGCTCAATTTCATAGAGCTGTTTAAGCAGAAAATATTGCTTAAAAAATGAGCAGGATACCAGTCACAAATTGTACGTGTGGCATGGTAGCTTGGTTGGTAACCTTATTCTGGTAAGCAAAATTTTATTTTGCTTAAGCAGCTCTATTGGGCTCTGGTTGTGATTAGGGTTGAGCCAGATAACCTCTGGTGTTAGCATAGCGAGTGTTCATTCTCCACAGGAAATCTGCATCAAGTCTGAAACGAACATGGGTTGACGATGGGGTTAAATTTACCCAGAAACGTTCTGGGGTTTCAATTCCTGTGGAGTGGGCTTTGGTTTGTCAGTTTCGTTTAAAGTGGTATAATAATGTATATTAGTTTGCATGACTACAGCATAGTATTGTTTCAGTGGAAAACTTGGGGTTTCAACCGCCGTATTTAGAGTTCTAGAAAAGCAGTTAAAAAAAAGAAGACTTGATTCATTCCAGCTTTTAACAATTTGTAGGATTACAGTAAGGTGTGTGTCATTTTTTTAGAAAAAATTTCTTTTAAGCGCTTTTAAAGTTTGTTAGGTTTTTTTGTGTAACATCAAAATGTCATTGCTCTTCGGCTTTCTCACAAGCCCAGGACTTCGGCTTTGAGAATGATTTTTGACAGATGATGCTGCTGTTTCAAGACGTGAAGAATCTAATTTTTTGGGGAAGTGGAGCACATTGAAAAATGCAAAAAAAAATCACAAGGCCAGACAGCCACTTTAACGGGAGGGCTACACTGATTTGGGCTGTCGAACAAAATCAACTGTCACCAGGGGCACGTTGCCACCTACTCCTGGGGCTGAAACAGGGTTACCCCCTTCACAGTCCTTAAGGATGTAGGCAGGGGTATCATCCACTAGGAGCCTGGCTGGTAGAGCAGAATGCACTACCTTCCTAACTTATGTAATGCGAGATAATGTCTGGTTCGACTATTACTCATTTGCATCTTTTAACTAACTATTAATCGTTGACAAAGTTTTTCTTTCAGTTTCTCAAATGAAAGGTTATAACTTCCTAGACTAAAGCAAAGATAGCTATCAAACAATCAGGCCATGCAACTTCTTAGGCATATTTTATCAATTTTTGCTTATTTTATTGTAACTAACTAACTTTAATTTTAATTATTTTACTTAAAATTTTTATTTACTTGCTGGGTAATGCAGATGTTACTTCATATTAGTTAAATATCAATATGTGTATAAGTTTCACTCACCAGTTCTGTACATTTAGTTGTTCTTAATACTTCCTTAGGGAAGAAATGATAATCTCTAATCTGTGGAGTTGATACAGTGCATATGTGACAACATGTATCAATAAAATATCACCAAAATCCTATGGAACATATATATATATAAATTTTTTGATATTACCCTAGCATATTAAACAAGCCTGTCAGATGTAGAAAACAAGCCTGTCAGATGTAGAAAACGGACTAAAATAGTTGTAAAAATGTTCTCTATCCTGTTAGTAAAGTCAACACGTCACACACGGCACATCTGCTGCATACACAAGCTATTGGCTACTGCCTGCTCCAAAGCTTTCATACGTTTGTGTGAAGATTTTCACCAAAATCACTCATTGTTCAAAGGCATTTCTAATGACAAAAAACTGATCATTCTGACAATATCTTGAGACTCTGCAAAGCATACTGGAAGGCAAGTCCCAAAACTATTTCTTGCAGACATAAATTCTCAAAGAAACCGTTGCTCAATGCATTTCCTATGGGCTTCTGGTAATCAGTGGAGCCAGTTTGTGTGAAATGAGATTGGCTTACAGTGGGACTATGCTACACCATAGAGCTGGGACCAATTTCATAGAGCTGCATAAGCAGAAAATATCGCTCAACAATGTTCTGCTAAGCACACATGAGCAGGATACCAGTCATAAATGTTACATGCGACATGGTATTTTGGCTGGTAACCTTATTCGGGTAAGCATAATTTTGTTGTGCTTAGCATTTTTGGGGTAGCTTAAGCAGCTTTATGGTCACACTTACAAACAGGATGATGGTGATTAACTAGTCTTCCATGTAATGGTAAATTGTTAAATGTAGTAATGTTGATGTATAGGAATGAGAAACCCCTTTCAGTTTCTGGTACTGCATGACCAAATGAACTACGCTTGGCAATCTGGAATTCTAAAAATTAAAAAACCAAAAAAAGAATACTTTGTTTTCTTGTTCAGTCGTCTAGAAGTTAAACGGACGGTTCATTTTAAAAATGGTTATGTTTCATCATTTTGAGATGTTCAATTTAGAGAAAACAAAACAATCTCATTTGTTTGGTTTGGTCTTGGGGTCGATAATCCATCTCTTGTAAATGAGCAAATCTCTCTTTATTCCATTTTATGCATGGCTAATTTCACTAGTGGGGAGCAGACATATTAGGTAATTTCTTATTGTTAAGTATATAAATAATAATAACTAGTTCTTATATAGCGCATTTAACAATAACGTATCAATGCGCTTTACATTAGTGCCCTGGTCATTGGGCCAATAACATTCCTTTAATCTTTCTCAGCTCCATGTTGGCGCCCCGAAGGCTTTTTCAAACACAATATCAACCTCTACCCTTGCAGGTACCCATTTATACCCCTGGGTGAAGAGAAGCAATTATAGCAAAGTGTCTTGCTCAAGGACACAAGCGTCATGACCGGGACTCGAACCCACACCCTGATGACTAAACCACCAGAACTTGAATCTGATGCTCTTAACCACTCGGCCATGACACCCTAAGACCGTGTCCAAATTGTGTCTACTCTTCTTCTACGGCTGCTTTTCAGGTTGTATTGGAAACTTGGGTGTGATCCCTGGTCATTAGTCAGTTTAAGGTTGGTTGGTTTCTGACTGGCACTCCCAAACAAAGATACTGACAAAATAGGGAGACTGCCAACATTAGGGCTAAATAGATCAGTTGGTATAGAGTGTTGGCACATTAATCCGTAGCAGGTTAAAATCCAGTCAAATTTTGTTGTTCAACCCAAATTGTTATTTTGGGGTAAGAACAGTCATAAATGACGTTACCATGAACTGTTAAATTACTTCATTTTTATCTCGCTCTCGGCATGCCTAACTTACAAAGTTATCAAATGTATGAATTAGTACATGGAGAGACAAAGCTGTAATTTTTTTTGTGGTTTTACATTAACGAAAAAGCACAAGTAACCCAGATTGAGTGATAGAATGTATTGTTTTGCAAATCAGGAAGACTAACAAGGTGACTGTAATGAAAGTGAAAAACCGATCAATTTGGCTCCACCCACCAAATAAACTGCTTAATAACGGTTCACATGTAGGATGGTGGGTCCCTGCCACATGATCACCAAGCAAACACATCATGTCACTCACAAATGCACAATGCAGCCGATAATATGGTAGCTGTCTAGTTACATTTTGTTATGGATTTTAAAATGTGGGACTTTTGTCAGACTTTTGGTTGAGCAGTCATGGTTCTGATTGGTCTAGATCTTTTTATGGGTTTGAAGTGGACTTTTTTCTAAAACCACATTTCTAGAAGATGCAGTCAAATTGTTTTCTAGTGTTTTATGTATTAGTGCCCACATTGTAGGTATATGTAACACATTTAACCATACCCTTCGTTGAAATTTTTGTTTCCTGTACTTCTTATATTCAATTGGCTTTTATCTCTTAGGGGCTGTTAAAACTTTTAAGTGCAATTGTTGTCTCCGAATCTACATTGCGATATGTAAAAGGAGCTTAGATTCATGAAATAAATAATCACTTGATTAAATGCACGTGTAACTTTGCATTTGAAGCTGTGACTATAATGGTATTGTTTGTAAGCGGTGTTTGAAGCTTTGCATGGTGTGAAAAATAATAAGAAGTAACTATAAATAATTAGTAAACTTGCGGGTACAATCATGTATTGAATCTCTTTTGTGGGAGTGTTGGCTCTGAAAAGAGCCGGTGTGGTCTCGACGTGGAGACGTGTTCTCCTGAAGACGAGCAGAGTATACTACTCGAAACGTCAGGACCACACCGACTCTTTTCAGAGCCAACACTCCCACAAAAGAGATTTAATACATGGTTGTACCTGCAAGTTTACCAATTATTTACAGTTACTTCTTATTATGGTATTGTTTTTGTTTTAGTGGGTGGATCCACAGAGTCAATTGCCTTAGGAGGGGGAGGGGGTAGAGACTGATCCAGAGTGACATCAGCTGAACAATTTGCTGCTTATTCTACTTGGATTTTTTCAATGGACTAATCTGCGACATCCCTATAGACCCCTTGCAGAACGCACCTCCGCACATGATGCGCGCCCTTCCATTTTGGGAGTCAACTATGATTCGTGTGTACAGTTTGACTCCCCAAGTGGCAAGCAGGACAGGCGCGTAATATACATGCGCTGCGAGTTGTGCAAGGGGTCTATAGACCATGTTACCTTTGTTTACAGAGTGGTGACCTTGTACAATATAATGCATTTCCTGACGGGCAAGATACTACACAGGCTATATGGGAAAATTTACATTTTGTGAAATAATTTTAACATAAATTCAAAATTTACAAAACCAACAGCTGTACAGCTTTTGAGATGTCCCCCCTTTCTTCATATCAAAAGTTGAGAAAAATCAGACAGTGCAATCTCCATAAAACATAAGATTTGTTGTATTCTTCCATTGAGCTGTGTACAAAATGTGCCTGCAGGAAGTCCAGGCGCTGTGGCTCTTTTGTAAACATGTGATGTCACAGGTCACATGGTCTATAGCCAAATATCTTTCTCATGTCATCATCAGAGGCACAATTCCATCACCTATCTGCCATACTAGATATATTTTTGTCACGGGCACAAGAATATGTGCAGGGTAACAAAACCCCAATATTATTCAAGTACAATTCTGAGACTGAGCCCAGAGGGCACAGGGCCTCTTGCTACATGTACATACAGCATTTTGTTATTGTTTGGCTGCAGTCCCATTAGGCTACACGAAGGAAGAGTATTCATGAGGACATACTGGGGAGGTGGGATCACCCAAGATTTAGAGTCATCAGATGATTTTGTAAAGTCGGGAGATGCACCTCATAAGAAAAAGAAAAAACATTATAAGAAATAAAATTGTAATTCAGCAGGCCAGCTGTAAAATCTTTTTAAATTTCATTTTTAAATATTTTTTTTATCACCAATATTTGTTACCACTTTTACATTCTTTTTTCTTCAAATATGGTACAAAGTTTGCTTGTCAAAGAAACCCTTCTAGTATCTGAGAAAAATGTCTCTGTTAATTATTCACAAAACAACTTGTTTGTCTGCCCTGTTTTTAAATCTCGATTTCTTTATCATAATTTTGTCTGTTTTTAGAGAAATATTCATTTTTGGGGGGTTGCAGGATGATAAAAAGCAACTCATATTATCACTGAAAGTTTTCTTTTCAATGAAAATGCAAAAACAACGGAAAATAAATAAATGCCAAGAAACGCCATCACTGTTAAGTGGTTATCTTTTGGTTTGGTAGAAAAGTTTTCATTAACTAGCCCTTTGTTGTTTTAAAGCTACGATAATGTAAGTAAACCTGCCACTCTTGTATCTACTACTCTTCAGACCATGTGACCTGCGACATCGCACATAAGATCCACAAGGCCTGCACTTCCTGCCGGCACAATTTGTACACAGCTCAATGGAGGAAAATGAAATCTTATATTTCATGCAAATTGCACTGTACAGTTTATTTTATCAACTTTGACGCTTGTGCCGCATGAACATTACCCGTCACTGGGCCTTTTATTTCATTCCTTAAACCATCTTGGCTCCTTGGGTAGTACATTGTATACAGCTATGCTGCTAAGTATGTAGCGTATCAAGCTAAATCAATCACAAGAACCATCTCTTCCCTCACAGGTACCCATTTTACCCCTGGGTGAAGAGAAGCATTTATAGGCAAGTGTCCTGACCGGGGATTTGAACCGGAAACCCACACCCTGATGACTCAGCCACCAGAACTTGTGTCCGGTGCACTGGACCGCTGGGCCATGCCACCCATGACACAATTCAATAAAATTGATCCCCAAACCAAAATGGCCGACATTTACACAATGGCAGATATATTAAGCTTCATTCACACTTTCACAACTGCATTTTCCCACAACACAACTCTCTCTGTCTACAGCACACAAAAAAGACAAAATAAAGACATCAACAAATTGTAGTGTTTGTAAATTTCACAATAGACTTTTACTGTAGTCAAAAATACTTAAACAAAAGTGTCATTTTTACCAGTTTAAAAAGACATCTGTGTACACTGTACTTTTTTTAAATAGAACAGACCCCCCTCGCCCCATAAAAACAAACAACAAAACCTCATGTAAATATACATGTACACCAAAATCTGCACATGAGTGCATATCTTCACATTTATTGCAAATTGCAATAGATATATTTTTGAAGCTCATTTGAGCATAAATGTGATGCATTCGTATCCGCCTCTAAAGAAACTGTTAATCATTACAAGCATGAAAATTATACCCTAGTCACCAAGGAACTTTGAGAGAAAAAAGAAGTCATAATTATGAAGTAATCTGGGCCCAGTTTCATAAAGCTGCTTAACTGTAGCAGAAAAATTTGCTTAAGCATAAGCGTATTTCACAGGTTAGCAAGAAAATAAGGCGGCCAGCTTGCACGTTCACAATGGATTTTCATTGTTACGTCATTTATTTTCGTGCAGTAAGCACCGGAAGGTTGGCATGCCTTTTCGTGTGCTTACGGTTAGCAGCGCTATGAAATAGAAACTTGTACGTAAGCACAGAATCGGCCGTTAAGCAGCTCTATAAAATTGGGCCTTGATGATGTGGAGTCTAGAGTTACGCTCTAGTCAATACCTATTGCTCTATCCATAGGACCCATACATTATCCAAATGTATGGTCCTTTAGTTTATAAATGTGATATTTTAGTGAGGACTGAGTTTAATTCACTCAACCAGTTCATGAAGCCAAAAACAAATAATAAAAAAAAGTTAAAACATATCACAATGAAACAATACATTGAAAATTGAAAGTTTAAAATACCACTTCGGTTAAAAAATTATGTTCACAATTGACATGCTCGAGTTTGCCTCTGCAAACATAAATAAAATTGACTACAAAATGAAATTTGTAAATTGATAATTGATTTCCTGTATGTTTGTAAAAAACTTTGCCTAGTTTCCCGACTACCAAAGTGTAATTACAATGTAAACACTGAATCTGTATAAAGGTACCATTTGATGTGTGGCATAGAGCCTCAACTTGGTTCGCGTAGACCAGGGCCCAATTTCATAGAGCTGCTTAGCAGAAATAAGCAGGATACCAGTCAAAAAATCTACATGTGACATGGCAGTTTGGCTGGTAACCTTCTTTTGGTAAGCATACTTTTGTTGTGCTTAGCTACTTTTTTTAAGCAGCTCTATGAAATTTGGCCCTGTTTACTGAAAGGGGAAAGGTCGTCATGATCTAGGCCTTTGGCTGTACATGGAATTATGAACTCTCACCCAGTTACTGCACCCCCGTGCGCAGACCCTCCGTATCAGATTGATGGCCAAATGGCGCAGGAGTGCATTAACTTGGTGAGAGTTCATAATTCCATGTACAGCCACAGACCTGCTATGATTGTCCCCCTTGAGGTGCTAAAATTCCATGACATCATCATCAGATAATTTTCACCCAACTTTTTTTTACAAATTTATTCTTCAAATTGAACAATTTCTACCACATAACATCAAGACAGATTATATTTCATAACGCAAAAAAGCTACAAGAACATTGAAGACAACATGAACATTAAAAACAAATAAATATTACCTTGAAATGGTACATTAATATAAAAAATTGCAATACATTTTGTTCAAATTTTCATTTGAAATTTGTCCCCCTTTTGGTTTTTTTTTTGTTCCATAAGAGACAATGTGAAAAAAGGACACTGTGTATAATTTAATATCAACACTAAATCATTTGTCTACGACTATAACAACTATTTAAATAAATTGACCTGTCTGAAATATTGACTTGATAGTAACCAGAGAGTTGTGCGACTCATGACTCAGCGTTTTCAGTATTCTATATCTAAGAACTTAACGTAGCCCCTCTGCCAGTAAACAAACTAAAAATCTAATAAACGAAAAAATCTAACAGAAAAAAAGAATAATTAACAAAAAGAAAAAAACTATTTTGTTGACCAGTTCTCCAGGGCTTTGTTTGTATAGTCTTTCACATAAAGCAGGGCTTCTAGGTCAAATGCAGTTTTGTTATGCACTTATTACCTAAAAGATAGAGTCCTCATGCAGGTGGAGAACAATTTTCAAGTCTCTAACCTCACATTAAATTTGTGTGAAATTTGAAACATGACGTCATCGGACGTCAAAAACAAGTAACAAACTGGAATTTTTGCGCCAGTCAAAAGGTCATTTTCAATGCCGTTTGGATTGAATGTCAGGAATGAACTAAAAATTCTCTGTACAAAAAAGTAAAGACCACATATTTGAAATGTGACGTCATCGATCATTTTACAATTTTTGACAAAAATTGCACTTGAAGAGTATCAAACACAGAGGAATTTTGAACTGTTCTAACCTGCGGTTAACGAGACTTGTTAACATTTTCCCAATTTCAAAAGGACTCAATCTATAGGAAAAAGAGTGGATCACAAAACTGAATATAAACTTAGAGATGCTCCTTAAAAACAAAGTAGTCGACCAAACCAAGAAACTCTACCAAAGAAACCAAAGCTATGAAGAAGCTTTCAGTTGCTAAATATACCCCGACAATGCCCCACAAAAAATACACCCAGAAACCACAAAAGGTGATGGAAAAATTTTTGCATACCAATTGGGACACTGTTCTTTTTAAAAGAATTGCATACGTGACCCTCGTTTCTTTTCAAGGCACAGAGATTGTCATTATGTTTTTGTCCAGCACTTCTACGATACAAAAATAGCTCTTAGATTTCCCAATAATTTTTAATTAAACGGTTAGAATGTGGAATAAACATGTTTGTGTCATTTACCCTTTAAATTCGGGGAGTATATTCTAAATGTTGTCCATTTAGCTATTACAGTGAAGCTAAATTTGGCTCACATATAGGTTTTGAAACTTCGCATGGTAGAGAATACAATCTAGTACAGGTTTGCTGTTACACTATGTACAGAAACTCTCTTATGAGTTGTGGTGGTTCTATGAAGAAACGCTGGTCTTACAACTTTATGTTTTCGATCAGTTTGCTCCGACTGTATTCAGGAAAAAGCAGCCGATCAGAGCATACCGATCAAAACGTCAAGATATTGCCACTGTTGTTTTTTTCAGAACCACCGCAACTCACAAGAGAGATTTTTGTACATGGTGCAACCACAAACCTTACCAGAAAATACAATTGTGAAACAATATGACTTTACCATCAGTACCATTGCAATTGAGTGGTCGGGGGGCTCCAGGGGCATTACCCCCCTCATCCCACCCCACTTCCTTGCTGGAAGTGATTTACACCTGTATCAAATGCAGCCCCCCCACCCCCCACCTCCAAAAATTATTTGTACCCTTTTTTTTTCCAGTAAAAAGTCCTCAAAAGGTTGGAACTTTTTCAGCATTCGTATTAATTAGGTCCCCTGGAATGATAGTCAGTTACAGGCCTAGCGTTTCATCTTTGAGAGGGTAAGGCTCAAAATGTTCATTTTGCAAAGAGCACTTCCCATTAGAAAAATCATAAAAACTATTGGGCACTTTTGAAGGGGCACTTTTGAAGGGGCACTTTTGAAGGGGCACCAAGGCCAGGACCAGGGCAGCGGAGACTAATTGGCCTCTGTGGCTTTCGTTTCATTCCCAGGCCTGCAGTTACCCTTTCCTCTGCATTGAATATTCCAGTGGCCAGTGTTTTATTCACCAACAGTCATCAGTAATGCTCTTTCGAAGCAGAACTGTTTAAGACAACTGTTTTATTTTAATAACCCTAATGAATTCTACTGGTTCGGAGTTGTCATGGCAATACAAATTCGGTCTCCGAATTCGGTTTGGCTTCTGAGTGTCCGACCTCCGCACGTATTTCAGTCTTCCGTGGAATGGCCTATGAGTTGGATTTTCAACAAGAACACTTGTAGGACGATTTCATCGGTAGGTTCACTTTTTTTAGTACAGGACTTTTCAAACAAGTAGGTCATTCTTGTAAACCGTTATTCTTATCAAGAGACAAGTCTTTTCCAACCATGCTGTTGTTTGACAATAGAAATCCTATCCATATGTTTTTTATTGTAACAAAATATTGCACCGTGCCGCTTGCCTGCGTCCTCAAGGTGGTGGTAGGGTCAGATTTTTTGGATGGTATGAGTTTTCGGTTCCTTCCGACGTCGGTACCTCCGCGTCGCTGTTTGCCGTGGGGTCTCGCACTGTTGTACGATTGGCTACGGTGTTGTTCTTAGCCCCGGGGATGTGGCCTTCTTTGATGTAGACCATCTTGGTGTTCATGACCTCGCAGTCAATCTGCATCATGGAGATGTGATCCTTTGGCGTGTTCAGCGAGGACTCTGAAAAGAAAGCGGACAAAGACGTGTTCTCAGCCAACAGTTCCGCCACTTCCTTAAACCAGGGGTGAGAGTCATTGCTGTCAAAAATATTGGAAACTAGGAACCAAGTTTTAGGAAGTATATGTTGACATAATAGAATTTTAACCGTTTAGTAACCCTTGTAGTTATAGATATAAGGAGTTATTGGGATCAATATCCTCAGTGCTAGAAAGGTAGATCAAAGAGCAGGATTTCTTTATATCTTAAGAAACTAACGGCTGCTTTTGTCACCAGAGGCAATAACTAGAAAGGAATACCCACAGAGATTATGCAATGTAAACAGGGGTGAACGTTTGCATGACCTTACCATTGACCCCTACAGAGGGCATGACCAATGACATCCTCGGCCTCTGGGTATTATTATGGGCTGTAGCTGGTAGCAACATGTGATCCTGTAAACGAAACAAACAAATCCAAACAATTTCAGTTTGCGACTGGAGATTTTTAAATGCTAGAGGGCAGCAGACACACCAGCTGTGTCGCTCAAAACAAAATTCCTCTTTGCTGGAGTAGACGGCAAACACCCAAACACAATTCTGAATAAATGTGTACGGCACAATGGTACTAGGCTTTGCCCATCTGGAGTTTGCTAAACAAAAGCTTGCCCCAAACCAGGTGACCAAGCAACTGGAGAAACCAATTTAAGTATTCACTTGTGACAATAACTAGTTTTATAGTGGTTTTTATTTAGCATCTCAAAGCGCTTATCATTCATTATTTATTTCCAGACAGGTTTTTGAAGTTCTTTGAATAATGAGACCCATTTCTGTAACACCTTGTTAAGGATTCACCGAGTTCTTTTACGTGCATTACACAACACATGGGACTAACAGCTTTACGTCCCATCTGAAGGGCGAAGCAATATTGGTTAAGTGTCTTTCTTAAGGACAAAAGTGTCAAGACCGGCACTCGAACCCACACTCTTCTGATCGGAAACACCAGAGTTTGAGTCCAGTACGCTTGACTACTCGGCCATGACACGCCACAAAATGTTACATGCGATTGTCTTATTGCTACGGGTAGGTTTCTTTGACAACTGTAGAATTTCCTTTTGCCAACTCTAATGATCTCATTGCAAGTTTAATTGGTTGCGCTACGAAGTTCTGTTCAATGGTAAAAAATTGAGATTTTAGATTTAGCGACACTCAAATGTACGCAAGCTTTGAAGAGGTGGGGCCCAATTTCATGTCGTTGCTTACCACAGAATTCTGGTATCACTTATTGCCTAATCAGGTTTGGTTGCAATGTTATAACTACTATGCTGCCGATATTGTTGAGTTAGTTTTTTTTTGGGGGGGGGAGACAGATCCTGTGTTAAACTCTTTAGGTTCCTTACCCTTCTGAACGAAACTACGTAGAACGTGTCGTCTCGCCTGTTCAGGGCATTCAGGAGACTATCGTATGTCCGTTGGAACAAACTGTCGTAAACTTGTAGGCTCCTCTCGTTTGGGTCGAGCTGAAGGGGCGGGGGAGTCCGCTTGAAGGGGTTGCGTTTCGTCGGCTTCTTTTTCCTTGGGGCCTTCTGTAAGAGAATACATTTGTCCATGATTAGGCTTTGATCTTCATTGTCACGTTCCCTGAATACAACCCTGATGATGCATGCTGAATCCCATGGTACGTATAGGGGACCTGACTAATTTCAATCCCACCCTTTGGGTTACAACACACCTTTCTATTGTTGACAAACAAACCGCGCTGGTTGGCACGGACGGCCGAATGTTAGCAAAACATTCAATCGTGTTAACATATGTTGCGACCGAATTCAACATTATCTGCAAACTTTCAATTAAATAAAATACCTGCCATGATTGGTTGCTTTGTGTCCAACACTATTTTTGAATATTTGTGTAACATTGTTTATCTGTTTTTGCTTTGCAATTATGGCTTCCCATAGTTTTCCAACCTCTGTTGGTAAAAACTCGGGCCGTGACGTTGCAATACAAAGGTCTATACTTTGAAAGGAGGAACACTGTTGTTTAAAGGTCTTTAATTTGGAGTCCACAAGCGGACATATTGATTAACTAAGTTTTCCCCTACAATTGTCCTCACCATTTTTTGTTTCTTGATCTGCTGTTCTTTGTTGTATTTCTTCTGCTCATCTTGATGGTTCTGTGCCCAGCCCATCAGAACATCCGCAAGTCTGACATCAAACAAGACATAATAATAATAATAATAATACAAATAATACTAATAACAACAACTGTATTTATAAAGCACCTAACGCCTTCAGGAGAAAGTCTCTAAGTGCTCAGAAGAACAAAAAAAAATAAAAAATATAAAAAAATACATGTAAGAAGACTTGAACAGAAATGTTTTGAGAAAAGTCTTGACATTCGGACAGTGGTAGCTTGTTTGATGTGAAGATGGAGATTCTTCCATGAATGAGGCCCAGCAAACTGAATACTATGTTCACTACATGCTTTAGTGGCAACAGTTGGAATAACAAGGCTGTCGTTATTTACAGAACTGAGGTTTCTTGTAGGCATGTATGCAGTGAGCAGATCATTCAAGTAAATGGGACCAACTCCATGACGACATTGAAATGTTCGGAGGAGAATCTTAAAGATAATACCAGAATGAATAGATGCATTCACCACATTATATCATATTAGAACCAGGCAAAGTTTATCAATCATTCCATACCACAGGGGATGATATTGGAAAGTCAGACAGTAGGAGGGTTGACTGTGTACTTGTGATATGATATTGCAGGCTGGCGTAGGGTCCCTACAGTTCTTTAATCTCTACTCACCTATGTGACTCGGTCGTATTCAGCTTGGGACAGGACGGTCCTCCCTTGGACAGCATGTACTCGGCCATGTCCCTAATGACCATCAACTCCTTACGGGTCATCGGCGACTCTGGCACGCCCTCATTGTTCGTGGTATTAAATATCGCCCTCTCTATCGCAATCTTCTCTGCCTGTTGTCGCAAAATACTGTCCGGTGATTGGTCGTGACGAGCCGAGGGTTCCGAATAACCAAGGAGCGCTCGGCCGTGGTGCGCCGTCGAATAATCATCCTTCTGTGAGCTGAAAATACTGTAAAGAGATATTCATGGGTAGTTGAGATTTTGTTGAAATCTTCTCACAATTTCTTTGTTAATAGCAACTCTCGTCGTGTCACGTGCCGAAACCTTGTATCTCCTAAAATAACACTTATGTTACAACTTACATGCGAGTTTGAAATTTTCAAAATGTTTCAAAACGTTGTGTCTCACTTAAAATAGCAAGGATGCACACACCAATCAAGTACGCTCCGTGATACAACATTTTGGCACGGAGCACTTCTGTGCACTATAACATTTTTGCAAAATTGAGATACTTGCGCGACGCTCTGTACAAATAGAACTGAATCAACAGACTACGACTCACCTGAATGGGGCAAGATTGAAGCCCAAGAGTAGCACCAATGCCAAGAAGCAGCTGGTACTCTTCTTAGCGGACGGTAACATGGACTGAAGTTTTCTCAGCCGATTATTCTGCCAAAAAAAAATAATAGAAAAACATTTTATACCCATACATTTTGTCCAGCACACATACTTCTTGTATTTATGAATGTTTGAGTTATTTTCATGAACTATAATAATAACGATGACACTTATAAAAACTGTCTTCCTCTTGGGAACATTTTCCAGCGAGTTGAACGGCCATTTGAAACCATTCAACTGCACAGGTTGCGTAGGGTAGCACAGCTGTGCACAGGACTCATTTGTATTATGTGTATGCATTCACCATATATTCTGTTGCAGGCTGGCTTAGCATTCAAAACCACAGTGGATGAGATTGAACAGCCAGACAGTAGGAGGGTTGACTGTTTACTGTGTAGATGCAATCAACAAATGATATCATAATGAAGGCTGGCAAAGTTTAATTCAAAACCACAGTGGATGGCATTAAATGGTCGAACAGTAGGAAGGTTGACTGTGTACTGTGTAGATGCATTCACCACACGGTATAATTTTGCAGGCTAGCAAAGTTTATCTATCATTCCAAACCACAGTGGATAGTATTAAATGGTCAGACAGTAGGAGGGTTAATGAATGCCTACCTCTTTTTGCAGCTCTTCGACTCTTTTCCTCAGTAAACAATTCTCTTCTCTCAGTCTTGTATTCTCAATATCTATGTCATCCATCTTCCCTTCAAGTCCTTGTAAATACTGGAAACAACAACAACAACAACAAGTTAACCAAAATGTAAACAACTGACTTGAACTGCACAATCACAACAGGAACATTTATAACAACAGTACCACAGACGTCAATATCAAACAGAAAAACCAATATTCAAATTTTGACCCTGGTACATGGAACTGATACTGTATTTGTGCAGTGTATCTGCCATTTATTTAAATTGCTGTCAGGCAACTCAATTAAGCTATAAACCGTCGAAAAAAAAACAAAAAACAGAGTCTACCTTTTTCAGTAAAACAGTTTTGAGGTTTAAATTTGACGAAACATTTCTTGCAAACTATGAATTGGACAGAATATACTCTACACAAAAACCTATACTGTACCAAACAGTATTTAAAACAAAAAAACTTAACAAATCACAGATTTTAACATGATGGGTTGAATTTTTTCTTTGCACAACCAAAAATTATTTCAATAATTTACACAGCCATTTTCCCTTGTGGTTTGTAACTTGAATAAAAAATAAAAAAGGCATTGGTAGAAACACTTACTTCTTTTTTCTTCTTTCGAGACAGGCAAGCGGACTCTCTGTTCTTGATCATGCGTTGTTGCCTCTTCCACGCCCGCATCTGAAGAACAATTCAAAGGTAACCGCCTTTATTTTATCTTAAATTTGAACAATGGACCTTAAGCATTGGCGTCATCATGCCGCCATCTTAAGAGGTAAGACAACGATGAAAGAATGGAAAAACACACAGCTATATGCACACAGCGCACATGATGGCCAAATGAACAACCTTTTTAACTTTAGTTGAGGGCGCCCTTCTCAAATACGCCGTGTGTGTGCATTTAAGGTGTAATGACAATGGTTTCAGTGTAAATGCACTGTCAGAATCATACAATGAATGATGAACACACTTCCTCAGTTATTAAAATCAATTGAAATTGAAATTCCAAAACATTATTACAGGGCTTGGTTTGAGTGCCCCCCCCCCCCCCTCAAACAAACAACGACAAAAAACCACGAAAAAAAACTCCAAACTATTTCTTACGTCAACATCGGATGGCATTGCTTGCTGCTGTGCTGGTTGGTCAGGCACCGCTGCTGCTGTTGTCTTGGTTGCTATGGGAACACTCGCTACGGCCTGGCTGGTGGACGTTTTGGCTTGTTTGGTTGGCGGTGGCCCGCACTTTATAATGCCCTGGGCGGTCAGCTGTGCAACGTCGGCTTGAGTTAGTACAAGAGGTTGCCGAACTGGAGGGGAAAAAAACCCCAAAAACATACAAAATCAATTTCAAAATAATCTTCATTACAAATGAAGAGCTCTCACAGGATAATATCATTTTATTTTCTCAGATTCTGGTCATATTTTGTGGCCGTCCCAGTCCAGTCAAGTAAAAGTTTGACATTAATTTAAGACTTTCAAAATTCAGCGAGCCAAATTCTAATTTGTCTGTCCTATTTTTTTGTATTTTTAAGTTTTATGGTATTTCGTTCATGACAGAGAAAGACTCTGCTAGGGTCGTATTTTTGCATTTATACCATGTAGGTCCTTTTGGTATAATTCTATAATCTCATTTTGAAAATGTACACTATCACTACAGGACTTCAAATAGGCCGACTTAGGCAGAATTAGCCACAGAAAAAGCCAAAGCCGTGGTTTCCAAAATGACCAATAACAGACTAATCCTTCAGGGTTGCCCCTTCCTGATCTCACCATTTGTAGTGGGTTTCTGAACGTGTCCCAGGGCAGGCTTGGGGGCGATTGGCATCCCCTTGGTCTTCAGAGTCTTCTTAGGCCCGATGAAAATGCCTGTTGGCACCACGGTAGAGCAATTATCAGCCCCGCTGGTCAGAGTGAAATTTGAAACATCCCCACTGTCCCTTGGAGGCGTCAATGGAGGAGACTCTAGTTTGACTTGGAGGTAGGGGTTGGGGAAATTCTGAAGAAGGAAAAAAGAAACAATCTCGGTAATGATTATGGGGACGAAAAGGAAAAGAGGGGGGCAAGACAATAGAAAGTGCAAATAGGCGAAACTAAAAACGTTATATACATAAATGTGGGAAACCCAAGTGCGCCCTCAGTGTTCGAGTGTCTGTTCTAATATTGTGATTTGCATATTTTCATGAAACACAAGGGTTGGTGTGAGCGACCTTTGGACTTGGTCTCTGTTCCATTTTAGCTTTGAGTAAGAGAGAGCACCAAACAACATTCTGTGCGTATTCAAACTTGGTCCCAACCATTTTGAGTTTTACCTGTGCGTGATTCTGTCTTCTTCAAATACATCAGTTTAGCGTAGTTTATGGCTTCACAAAATTATATCATATTGTTGGGAAAGTAAAATTCAGCCATGAAATATTATATTTTAGACGTCAACTGGTGGAATTGTTTTGAATGCACGTCTTTGTTAATTAGAGGGCCAGCAAATTTTCCGAGCCTCAACAAAATATTTGTTTTTAAAATATTTAAAATATAAAAGTAAATGAGAGCCTATTCGAAGTTGGCTTATGAGTAAGTAAATTCACTTCAAGCGTTCAGTTGAGTTATACAATTCATTTCATATTTCAAAAAAAAGAGAAGGGGGTAGGATACATACTTTGACTGCTGGGAATGTATCGCCTGAAGCATCCGATGATGATGACGAGGGTGGGGGTGACAGAGGCTCCGATTTGATGATCAGACCTGGGGGCGGGGGAATTGTTTTTAAAATTTCAAACTTACTTTTACATGACTGGTTTCAATACGTCTTGTGGGAGTTAGATTTGAATAATGTCTCTAGTACAATGAATTGCTTAGTTCAGGGATGTAATAGGCTGTTAAAAAAAACCTGAACTCTGAGCGCAAAGCGCGAAAGCTTGAGAGCTCGAAAACTTGAAAGCACGAAGCCCACTAATAACATTTATCATTGTTTTAAAAGCCCTACTCTGCAATCTGGGGCGTCATAATTATATGGTTTTATCTTCATTTTTTGATGAATTTGATCTTAAGTAAAAAAAAAAAAAAAAAAAAAAAAGGGTTTTTGGGGGGCAAAAAAAACAGATTTCCGGTTAAAAATGGAGAAATCACATCCCTGATTAGTTACAGTGACCTCTTTAATTTGAATTCCTCAGACTAAATATCTGCAGTTGCGATGTCACATGGTTCGGGATGAGCTTTTGTGTGGTTACGTAAGAGACGGCATTCACCCATAGACAATTCTGAACGAATGTGTATGGCACAATGGTACCAGGGTTTTCCCATCTGGAGGTTTCTATACAAAAGCTAGCCCTGAACCAAGTGACATAACAACTGTCGATATAGTCTGAAGAATTCAAATTTAAGTGGTAACTTGTGACTAAGCAAGTCATTGTACCAGACATTATTCAAATCACCGTCCCAAATGGCATATTAGGAAACCTTAATATTTTTAAAACCATGAAATATACTTTTTGGGAGGAAAATTTATATATACCAACTATCCTAAAAAATATTCCCACCAGAAATACAGCCATGCGCAAGACAACTGTTCACCAACACCAACAGTCATTTCGTAATTACATTTTGCCAAGGTGAAATGAGCTTGTGTAGGGTGTAATGGCCGAGCGGTTTAGAGCATCGAATTGAAGTTCTGGTGGTTTAGTCATCGGGGTGAGGGTTTGAGTCCCGGTCATGACGCTTGGTGTCCTTGAGCAAGACACTTCACTATAATTGCTTCTCTTCACCCAGGGATATAAATGGGTACCTGTGAGGCTAGAGGTTGATATTGTGTTTGAAAAAGCCTTCGGAGAGCCGTGGCAGCTCATGGCTGTATACTCCTCAGGGAGCTGAGAAAGATTAAAGAAATGCTATTGGCACAATGACCAGGCACTACTGTAAAGTGCATTGAATGATACGTTATTGTAAAATGCGTTATTAAGAATTAGTTATAATAATACGTGCAAGAACGCCTAGAAAAATACATGAACTAGGCCTTATTCATTGCAAGGAGTTTAAATTACCCCCTATAGTGCATGAGTTCTGGTCTTGATCCTCTTCCATCCATTGGTTCTGGACGTCAGGATTGAGGAAGTCCGTCAGGCTGGTGCTATCCAACATGGTGTGGTTAGTCGGAGTGTGGTCCATCGATTCCGCCTGTTATTCCATAAAATAAAATAAAAATCCAAATCTTGTTCACATTTTCCTTGAGCAAGAGATACTTGTATTGCTTCCTTCAGATCAGATGTGCAATGTACCAAGTTTGTAAAGCCGCAGGTTCACTGTTTTACGTAAAGCATGTAAAAAGAACCGAGTAGACTTTCAGTTTCAGTCAGAGAAAGGGTTTGCTACAGTGTTTCAAGCATGGTTGGCTGCAGATTGCCCCAAATCACCGATCACCTTGTAAACCATTACAAGGTGCTAGATGTAAAAAGGTCTCATGATACAAATAGCTCTGCTGACTGCATACTGCCGTTGAAATGTGCTTTGAGACACTTGTAGGGTCTGATAAAGCACTATAAGAAACTGCATATTGTCATTGTTATATATACATGTATATGTGCACATGTACATGGCTCAAGTATTGGCAAGGCATGACTAGTCAGCATGACCGAATTATCCTCAGGTGTTTTAAATTGTACCTGGCCAGTAGACCACTCTTAGGGGGAGAATGCTGCTTATTAAAAAAAGGACATTCTGAATCTGTTTTTCCGGGATAAAAATTGTTTCCAAGAGCGTACGCTCTTTAAAAATGAACTATAATCTGGCAGGCTGCCAATCAACACGTACCTGATAACAGGCAAAATCTCGTACCAGTTCCTCGGCGTCAGCAAAGCCATTGTTAAGATGGTCGTCATAGGAACGGGTGAAGTCATCACCTTGAGTTTAATAAAGACGATGAGAGATTGATAAAAAATCCATTGAAAAAGCAGTGGTGATGGAAATTATCATTTAACACAATAGTGCACCTTAGGCTTGACCATGTCTTTAGCTTCATGGGCAGCTCTGAATCAATTCTACAGTATTTGAAAGGATGAACATTTCATATAAAAAAATTTCAATTTTGGCTCGCTTATGTTGATCTCAACAAACATTTAATTTTTGTATTAGGTTATTTCACTGTCACAGATGTTTTCTGGCCATTCAAAATAGTCAATGTTTAAAAAAAAAAAAATGAAATTGTGGGTGGGTGGGTCAAAAGAAATAACTTGAAATAATTGAAATTCAATTTTTATAAATAAAAAAAGGATAAAAATTAACAAACGAAAAGAAAAAGTATCCACTTGGCCAAGATCATTATTGATTAAACTACAAAGTTGTTTGTTTAAAGCCAGAAAAAGCAAGTGAAAACTACTAATGTTGGAGACCTTTGATCTAAAATATCTGGTTAATTTTTTTTTGGCATTACTTTGTTCTTCAGTTTATACATGTAGATTGTATTATGAAGCCAATCAATATTTTATAAAACGAAATTTGGAGTGGGTGGGTATATCAAAACAATTTCGTTTTTTTTTATTTTTTTATTTATATATTTTAACATTGGTTATTCTGAATGGCCCCAAACTTTATATTTCAATTATTTTACTGTCACAAATGTTTTAAATATTTGTTTTAACATCAATATTTCAATTATTGGTTGGATTTGAGACTCTGGATGGTGGAGATACATGTACAATGTACATAGTAAAGATTGCCATAGCACCATGTCCATGAAATCTCTCTTATGAGTTATGATGGTTCTGAAAAGAACCGGCGATGTAAACTTGATGTTTCGCTCAGTATGCTCTGATTGTCTTCAGAAGAAAAGCTGGATCTTTACGGTGCTTGTACATGTATAGCCTTGGGCCTAGAATTAAACAGAGGCCATGGCACCTGTTGCCCTGATCTTTGCCTTGGTGCCCCTTCAGAAGTTTCCCATAGACTTTAAGATTTTCCAATGGAAGAGCCCTTTGCAAAATGATATTGGCCTTGCCCTCCCAAAGATGAAACACTAGGCCTGCAGCGGGTCTGACTGCAAAAGTGAAAAAGCCTTTAAAAATTTCTTATCATAAAATACACTTTCCCTTTACTTGTTAATAGTTTAACCCATTAATTTATCTACAAACCCAAAAATAAAAAAATAATAAATTAATTAAATAAAGTGCATATGCCAATCACCCTGTGGTTTTATGGTTACAGCACAGCAGAAACAAAAAACCACAGCTGTTCATATTAGAAGTAGACCGATTTAATGTATGCTTTTAACCATACATTTAATCGGTCTACTGCAAAATAAACAGACAGCTCTGTGGTTTTTTTGTCAATTAAAAAAGAGAGGAAAAAAAAAAAATAATAAACTAACATGTCACTCAAAAATCATTTTGCAGTAAAACATAATGTACATCACTTAAAGGGACACGTTGCCTTGGATCGGACGAGTTGGTCTATAAAAAGCGTTTGTAACCGTTTGTTATAAAATGCATATGGTTGGAAAGATGTTTAAAAAATAGAATACAATGATCCACACAAATATGCCTCGAAATTGCGTGGTTTTCCTGTTACTTTGCGAACTAACACGGTCGGCCATTTATGGGAGTCAAATTTGACTCCCATAAATGGGCGATCGTGTTAGTTGACGATGTAAAAGGAAAACCACGCAATTTCGAGGCATATTTGTGTAGATCATTGTATACTACTTTTACAACATCTTTCTAACCATATGCATTTTATAACAAACGGTCAACTCGTAAGGAGGCGGGGCTTAATGGATCGGTGTATTGATTGAGATGTTTGTCAAATATTCTTCTTGACTCCTTTTTTAAAAACAATTTTTAATGAACATCTGTACATAGTGCAATTTGTTTATTTATATTTGCGCTTTTCTTCTTGTTTGTTGTCTTTTAAATTTGTTTTCGTATATTTATCAAAAATTATATTTTGTACTTTAATCCATTCTTTCTTTAGAGCCCTTGTTCATGTATCACTGTGTAGTGCAGTTCAACCTATCAGTTGCCAATACCATACTGTACAATTTTTCACATTTCTATTTGTATGAAATAAAACTATAATAATAATAATAATAATAATAATAATAATAATAATAAAATAAAAAATATATAAAAATTGCCTTGTGTAAAAATACAAACAAATAAAACAACATACCTGTAGTGTAAATATAATTTTTTTTATAAAACTATGAATACAAAACCCTAGAACAACAACAAATTCTTTACAAAAATAACTAGAAAAAAACCCAAAAAACAACATTTTGGCCCAAAACCCAAAGACCAAGTTTAAAAATCAAGCATGTTCTATTTCTACCACGAGGCTCTATTATATATACTACAGATCCTTTGTTTGTGTTTTGCTTTGTTGTTGAGACCCGTTGTTGAGACCTGTTGCACGCCTAGCTGCATAGTCAAAGGCAACAGTCACTTGGGATGATGACAAAAACAACCTTGAAACCCAACATTATCATAATTGGCGAAATTATCATAATTTTTAATGACCGACACTGCACACAAAATTTAGTTGTTAATATTTCCACCTCTGGCAATTAAAGGACACTATATATTAACCACAGTCAACTTAAAAAAAAAAGTGAAATTGTGTTAATTGTGTTTTAGAGGAAGAATTTATAATTAATTTTTTGGTAGTGGTAAAATGACTCATAAAAAAGCAGGGGTCGAATTTTTGGGGAAACAACACAAAAGACTGCACAGGGCTTGTACATGTAGATTAAAAATGATTGCTAAACCAGGATTTGTTTACAAGACCAGAATTAGGAAGAGAGAAAAGAAAGTGAAAAAAACAAACAAAAAAACTACACAATTTAACATTTGAATTGTTTTAATTAGAACAAGCACCGAGAGGAGATTTATCTAATTTGTATTATGGGTAAGTATTCTTCAATACTCAGAACAGAATTGGAAGATTCTTATCAGACTGAAAGTCATATGAACAAAAAACACAAAACTGCCTGCCTGACTTGTCCAGCAGTAAATGTGTAAATTATATGCAGTTAAATTGTTTATCAAAAGATATTCCTAAAAAAAGGTATTTCTATCAACAAGATAAAAAACAAAAAACCTAGAGTTTATAATGCAAACTAATGCCAAGGCCTACTACACAAAAAAAGTTTGTTTCTCAATTATTTTTATTTTTTTTTTATTTGAAAAATTACTTTGCAAGATTGGACATGAAGTTGGCTCAGTGGTCTCTTTCCCTGCCTTTCACATCTGTGGAACCCTGGTTCAAATCCCACCTAAGACCGTGGAGCCTTGCATGTTTTCCTCCCACATCTAAAACTGAAAAATTCTTCTTGTTTCCTGTAGATTCATCCTGTCATCGGCTCTAATCGTGCTGTTTTGTGCTGTGAACATACATGTATTTCGTCAAATTTGACTGCATAATGTAAGAACCCCTTTATATTCCCATCCCCCTTACATTTTTCACTTTTTCAAGGTCTGTCAATGTAAGTTTTTTTAAATATGTGATTTATATCGGAAACTTAATATCGAGTACATTTGATATATCAAAATTCAAAATCTGTAACAGCACTACAAGTTGCAAATAAAAAAATAAAAAAATAAAAATAAAATTACGATCCCTGCCTGAAAGCATTGTGTGTTCACATTATGGCATTTTGACATTAATCACCCCGCGACAAACCAAGAAAGAAAAATTGTTGTCTTTATACTGTAAAATAATCCTTTCAATCACCATGGGTAATCCTAAATGGTCTCAATGGATTAAAATAGAACCTGCACATTGTGTAGTGTTTTAGTAAACTAACTAAAGACAAAAGTGTCCTTGAAGGAGAGAGGAAGTTTAAGAGGGATGACCTGATCCATACAGTGGTGGCCTGTTCTTTATGTTTATCAATGTGGCTGTGAGAAATCTATGTAAATATGCAAACATGTGTTCATGAAAGATAATTTCAGCATTTGTGAAGAAAAAAAATTAAACAAAATCCACAAAAGACACAGCAGATTCTGTTTTTTTCACTTGATTTTTATTAAAATTCATAAAAAATGAAAATTAATACAAAATATATTAATTATTTAGATTGTTTAAAAATTGTCAATGTAACACCCATTTAATGGCAAATTTATACAAAAAATAAACAATATAAAACTAACATCTGAAAGTTTTAGCTGATACAGTGTCTACTTGTTGAGAAAAAAGCAAAAAACTGTCGCAGTATTTTTCAAAAGAAAACATCAAAACCATCTATGTGTTGCGAGATGACAACGGGTACCAACTCTCTGGCCGCAGCATGCGTGAACGGACAGCAAATCTTAGAAATCTGAGAAACGAATCATGCATGAATCATTTCTCAGATTCATTTGGGTTCAGTCGCAAAGAGTCCTATCCTAGTGATCTTTTTTAGGTCACACTTCTAACAAAGTCAAGTAATTGGAGGTACCTAAGAAAGATCGGCACGGGGTGTGAATGAAAGTTGCAATGTTAATCAAAATAGATGCATGAGATGGTTGCATACATTACTACATTGTATCTGGTGACTAGTCTGGCAAAAATTGTAGAAATTGCAAGTATGGAGAAATGGGACAGGATCTGTCTCGTAACCCTCCGCCGGTCTGCGACCGTTGGGAGCCCCAAAAAAATCTGTCAAAAAAAACCCTCTGAAATCAATTTACATATTGAAAGCTATTTCAAATGTATCCTTCATTTCATCATCTTTCTTGCACGTAGGCTTACAAAAAATTCTCTATTTCCACAACCCAATCGTGAGAAAATCCTCACTTTCTTCGAAACGTTTTGCCCTTCACGTTTGCATGCCACAGTTCTTTTTTGAACGAGATCTTTGCACCAGGACGTAATGCCACACACACAGAATAATTTTGGAGCAAAAGCAAGAAGAACTCTTGGAAAGAATAACAATATATGTATCGAAATGGACACAGAAACACACATGGCAACCTTAAACAGAATTTGAGGATATACAGAACATGCTCATAAAACCATAAAACCATCTTCAAATACGTTATGGCGGCCATCTTAGACATGGTGGCCATCTTGAAAAAAATAACAAAAAATGTGAAAATAACAAATAACAAGGACCTCCCTCCCCAATTTTTTTAAAAGTCCGGACGAGCAACATGTTATTTATTTTACTTGGCCTTATTTATAATTTTTATAAATAAATGAAATAACCAACAAAAGTATAATTAAAACTTCAATTGTCAGATTATTTATTATTATTGTTTGCAATGTTGGATGCAGGTTATCCCCCCCCCCCCCCCCCCCCGGCCTTATTTATATTTATCATTATTACTTGATATTACTCATTTAATATTACATTAGCAGAGACTGGCAACAACTTACAATTTTGTGCAAAAATGAAATGGTCAATATTGCACTACAACTACAGTACAAGATTAAATAAAAACGTTTTGAGCAGGCATTTGTTTACCCCCCCCCCCCTTTTAGGCTTTGTTCTACTTCTAATCTATTTTTAAGTAATGTTTAAAAAACGGTCGAGTTGACTATGTTGTTAAGAAATTACACAACAAGCTGCATTACATTCATCATTGTTCATTCAATTCAAGGGACTTTATTTTAAAGAAATTTAATAATTTTACAAACAAAATAAATAAAGCTTATCCAACTCACCAAAGTCTTCCGATGACAGCAAGTTATCCGCTAAAAACCTCGTGTCAGATGATGTTATAAAATCCAGAGCCATTTTTCACTCGGAAAGTGTAACAAATTTGAACTACACAGACGAGAAACACCCACTTCTGTTTGGTTAAAAACGTGCATTAAGTGGTTGCGTGGATTTACTATAAAATGTAGTCTGTACCCCCGACTCGACTACAAACATCGTTTTATTTGAATCTACAACGAAACATTGGGCGGCGGCGACCAAACCATTTATATGCTATTTTTGTACTTCCCCATTCATGGATCTTCCATTTATTTTTAAGGGGGGGGGAGCAATACTGTGTAATAAAAACAAAAATAAAAACAAGTTTTTAAAACTGTTATGATATTGTTTTAGCAAACATTCGTATTAATATTTTTATTTTATAAATTATAAGAAATTGTTTGTGGGAAAAAACACACGAAAGAATCTATCAAGATTCAAGAGTCAAACTATAGACTACGGTGGCCCACAACTGTCACGGCAAAACCAAAAGGGCCAGGCAAAACCAAAAGCGCCACGGCAAAACCAAAAGAGCCACGGCAAAACCAAAAGCGCCACGGCAAAACCAAAAGCGCCACGGCAAATTTTTGCCGTGGCTCTTTTGGTTTTGCCGTGGCTCTTTTGGTTTTGCCGTGGCGCTTTTGGTTTTGCCGTAACAGTTGTGGGCCACCGTGTGTTTCTTCCTCCATATTCAGAGAGCAGTAAAATAGTACATTCTTAATAAATGGTTTTGGCGATATCTGAACAAGGCAAACGTTATTAAAACAAAACAAAAATCACTTCACAAAAAACTAATTAATAAATAAGCATATGCATGTTTTTTAAGTTTTAATATAAATTATTTCAAGTGGCTGTTAAATTACTACCGACAACTAAAGAGAAAGCTGTTTCCAAAAACAAGAGAACGAGGCTGTAGTTTCAAATATGGCGGCGCCCATGAAAACCTCTCATCGACCCGTGGCGTTTGGAACTACGATCACACTAAAGCATGGACAGTTTTAAAAAAAATGCTTTCTTTTCACGTCTGTGTATCCAATATTTCATGTAAAGTAGCTCAATAGAATACACAATGTTTTCTTTGTATTTCTCGCAGAGAATTTCTTTTCTAAAATGTCGGTATGTTGGAGGGAGAAACGCTTTATTTTGCCGGTCCCAGCGGTGTCGACACTCGGAAGGAAGCGAGGGCATGGGAGATGATGGTGCATCCACCAGAGTGGCAAAAAATGACAGCCACGGTAGTGACACTGACAGCACCACCACGGTGATGACGGCGGATAGAAAGAAAAGCAACACAAATAACAAATCAGAAAGAATGCAATCAAAACTTGAGAAGTTACGCAGACAGCAAAAACGACAGGAACTCCTTCGTTTGTCAAAGGCGAGTGGATGTTGTTGTTTTACTTTTTATAATTATTTAATAATAATATCAATAATAATAATAATATTAACATAATTATATTTATAATAATTAATAATAATATAAATAATGATGGAAACAATGTAAAAAAAATTTATTTATATATTTCAATTTAATATTTTTTCATTTTTCCTATCATATTAAATAAAGTAGAAATCAGATTATAAACCGTCACTACATTTGTCGAGTCAACTATAAAAGTAAAACCCAATTTTGTCTCTCATTTTGATCCGCATTTAAATGGTGTACACACCAGAAACTCAAAAGACATACTTGTACTGTAGAATACTGTCATTGTCAAACAGAATTTAATATGATTCATGAATAATATTATAATTGTTTGTTGAAAATTTAATGATGGAAATTTTAAAACTTTTGAGTGTTGCATGCAGTTTTTGAACTGAAGTCTGCCCACCCTCACAAACAAACAAAAATTGCACAGCATTCCATTGCATATGACACAGAAAACTACTGAGGCACCGTGACGAAAGTGACACGAAATTCACGGTTTGCATGAATAATCGGTGACACTATACACCAGAAAACTACCGGAAAGCACCGGAAATCTACCGGGAAAACTACCAAAAAATACCAGAAAACTACCAGAAAACACCGGAAAATACTTGACTCTTGAGTAAATACCGGAAGACTACAAGAAACTACCAGATCTGAGTGATGTTTTGAAAATGGAAAAAAAAAATGGTGTACAAATATTAATACACTGAAGTTCGTCGTGCCTGGGGGCCGCCATCTTACTTATGATTCCTGCATGTTAATCGTGAAAAAGTCAGTGCGCCCGGCTGATCTGCCAATTCATAAATATCAAATAATAAACCACAAGGGAAACAATGTGTTTATGTAAAAAGATAGCAGATATTTTCCCCAAAATTTGAATCTGAGAAATGTTTCTGTCAGAAACGCTTCTTAGATTGTGTAGACATATTCGCTCCGAATTTTCGGCGATACCTCAAAAACGTGACGACCTTTTGAAACAAAAGTTTTTACAGGTTAGTTTTTATTGTATGTATTCACATTTATATAGGACTAAAACAATCGAACGGTTCCAAAAACCAAAGGTATACTTTGCCTTTAAAAAGAAGAAATATTAGCCCCATAAATAGTCCCAACAAAAGACCATGTAACCAGTGTCATCACAAGTTTACAAAAGAAACACAGAGCCTGGACTTCCTGCAGGCACACAGGCCTCGAATTACACTGAGTTCATTGACTCTGTTGCCCTGGGTCTTGGCCTTGGTGCCCCTCCAAAAGTTTCCCATACAGTAGACTTGACATTTTTCCAATGGAAGTGTCCTTTGCAAAATAAAAATGGCCTTGCCCTCTCAAAGATAAAATGCCAGGCTTGGGCACAATTTGTCCTCTCAGCCCAATGGAAGAAAACAATCAATCTTATAGTATTTGGTTTTACCCACACACTGATGTGTGGTAAAATCAAACAGTTGTCATTATCCCTGATGCAAATATAACATCTATTTATTATACTCAGACAAATAATAAAAGGGGGGAAAATACACCAACTGACTGACTTTTCCGCCACAGCTTGACACTGCATTTATTCAACGATGTAACACCACATTAAAAAATGCAATTATAGAGAAAATTATCCCTGGCAAGGAGCCGTATACCAAACACAGGGCAAACCGGCTAAACAGACAAACAAGAGATTACGGTACACAACTCATTTACACATATAACATTAATTATGAACAACCATGCTCATAAAACCACATTTAAGGACACCTCGTCCTACCACATACACAATGGACACCTCGTCCATAACCATGTCTCACAACACACAAGAACAAAATGGGTCACATGACCCGGTTGCAGGTCCCCTACCTGACCTCCACAGATGAACAACATGTAACACACCTTGCCTTACAAATAAACAATTATAAACAACTTTTGTTGTAATCCTACAACAGAGAAAATAGAATTAGCTGTTGCAAACTGCTTACCAACCAAAAGGACCTGTGGTATAAATGCAAAAAATAAGTTAGTGGCCTGATGTTTCGACCCTAGCAGAGTCTTTCTCGAAGGCTAAATGACAACACACAACACACAACACACATACAAGCAGACAAGAGTTGCAAGAGTAGTCAAGTGGAAATACATGAATAGAGAGAGTGGAGGGAGATATGAGGCGCCAAGTGTAAACTTATTATTTAACGCAATTATTTACAAATAATTCATTATATAATATATAATTCATTATTTAACCATTATTTAATCTTTATTTACAAATAATCAGTTTTGTACCACACAATTGTTTATATATAATCGTATGAAAGCTTTCATTATATATATATAATCTTAAACACAATTTCATTATTTACAAATAATGTCGACGGATAGATTTTTATATATAAATAATTAACTTTGCACATGCAATTATATGTATATAATTTCTGGACAACTTTCATTATATATATATAATTTAACGGATCATTACACTTATATATAAATAATGGCGACTGACAAAATTTATATGTAAATAATTTATTTTACACATGCAATTATATAATAAATAATTGTTAGGCAGCTTTCATTATATACATATAATTTTGCGGATCATTATACTTATATATAAATAATATCGGCTGCCAAAATTTATTTGTAAATAAAGAATTTTGAACCACACATTTATATATAAATAAAGAAAACTATTACTTTACAACTACGCGGACGAGGCTATGATATAATAAATAATGACTGTGCGCTGTAAATAATGGTGTTATATGTAAATTGAGTGTATAGCCACGCCCCAATACTCTAAATATTCATGTTATAACATCCGGCACAGTCTACATGCTCAGATCACCGGGCTCACAGTCTACTTTCTGCGAGCTGCACATGTACATATACACATGAACATGTATGCATTATACGATGTACATACATGTACATGTACATGTACATGTACATGTATGTAAAAACGTGTGAAAGTATAGACCGCGGTCCCTTTTTGCAGTGTTTTTCAAGTTGTGAATTGAGTGTCCTACGATCCTCTGCTTGGCTACTCTTATGGTTTTAATCTTGAGCAATGAGTGTATTGTTAATGTCCAGGTCCAACAGCAGCAGCATCCAACATTATATTATAATCCGGTTAGCTGAACATAGAGGAAAGGGTGAAATCTTACGTAGCCGTGTGGAAGAAAGTCATGGATGAGATTAAAACCATTGTGTGCCCGAGAAAAACAATTTGATTTTGTTTGATAAATGCATCGAAGAGGGGTATTTTTTAAGGACATGCAAAAAATAAAAGAAAATAGGACCCGCGGAACGCACTAAATATGTGACTGAAAAGCTAAAAGGTTTGTCAGTTAATACAAGGTTCTCCCTGTGCGTGTCATCTTCAAGCTGATGCTCATTGTCCACAAAGCACTTAACGGCAAGGCTCCCCACTATATCTCAGAACTACTTCAAGTTTACACTCCGTCAAGGGATCTTCGATCCAGTACTATGCTTCTTCTCAAGGAACCCAAGTCTCAACACTCCTGGGGTGACAGGTCTTTTTCTGCAGCTGCGCCCCATGCATCTGGAACTCTCTACCACATAATCTTTGATGTTGTCTTTGTACCACAAAATTTAAATCACTTCTCAAACCTTATCTTATGTCACAGGTTTTCAAGGAATAATTTAGTTGTATCCGTTTCTTTTGTTTGTTTTTGATTTACTGCGCCTTGAACACCCAGCAGGGTGGATATGTGCGCATAACAAGTCTTTATTATTATTATGCGAGAATCAAGTATTGAAGACGAGCTAAATAAAAATGTCTGGGGCGTCACGTATACTTTTTAAATGAAAAAACAAATCCTGTGGATTTTTTTCATAGAACTCGGGGAAGTATGGAGTGCTTAATGCACATCGGTGTAAGGGTAAACAATATTATTTACTGTTTTTGTCAAGAAAACCGATCAGTTCATGAAACATAAAACTTTTTATTCAAATAAAAGTACAAACAACATAAATAACCTTAGAAACTAAAAATTATACCTTGCACTGGAACCTTCAAGAATACACAACTTTAAAAAATCAACAAACCTTGAGGCAGTCCTCAAAGACATTTGTAAAGATTAGTTCTGCTTTCTGAACTCTGGAGTAGGATGACTGTCTTTTAGAATGAAACTAACATACTTTGACAATAGAGTAAAAGATGCAATAAAAGTAATACTGTGGCACAATGAATCTATCACAAATTGAATCACTTAAAAATGGAATAACAATTAGCTAAAAGTATACAACCTTGATTTGTAAAACAATACAAAGACAGTGCTTATAAATATATTTGTTTTCCTCAAAATTGAAAAAGTTAACGATGAACTCATCTCATAAAATTGGAGGAAAGCGTTAATGTAAAAATTAAAAACGTTGACTCACTCAATAATGATACACCATTATATCTGTCTACATTTAGGCTAATGGTGAGTTTTCTAACTTTTTCTAATGTTTTTCAGCTGTTGTTTAGTGGCAAACAAAATAAGGACACCAGTTTGCTAGCTGTTACTTTGACAGTTCAGTGAACGATTTCCCTTGTATAGCAAACGGAATACACTGATCCATTAAGCCACGCCCATTTCTCATTGACCAATCACAACCGCGAAATCTTCTCACCATTTGAGCCGTTTGGTGATCTTTGCACTAACGGTGATCAGGTTTCGCGGCTGTTATTGGTCAACTCGTAAGGAGGCGGGGCTTAATGGATCGGTCTATTGCTACACAAAATGCATCAGTTGTTACTCAAAAATCAGGAGTTGCTACTCAATATTAGCATTCAGTGTGCACAAAACAAGTTCAGTCTAAATATTTTGCTATGCAAAATTGCTGGATGAAATCGTTCCCTGCAGTTAGAGTTGGTTTATACCAACATAATCACAGGTGATATTTATTCTGCTGAATCACAGGTGGTATATTCTCTACTGACGAGTTCTTGTATCCTTTTTTAAAAGAGCCGACGACAGGTTTTGCTTTGAAGAAACTGGTTATCACACCAAAGATTTTCTCACAATGTGATTGCCTCTGCAGATTCGTGTATGCCTTGTAACTGAAATGAGAAATTGTTTAATGTTGTGAGTATTGATATCAGTATAATCAAATAGTCAATGAAACTCTCCATAGTTAAGCACCATATGGATTATCATTGTATTTCAAACAAACAAAAGTTTTACTTTTTACGGGATTGGATGGTTTTATGATATTTTTTCCAACTACCTTTGAAGATTTTTCTTCCTCTTCCTCCTTGAAAATAATAACAAATGTCAACATTGGATTGTCTTTGGCCTCCCCAGGCTCCAGTTCACCACTTATTAGTGTTGGATGTCTTGTAAATTGTGGAAAGTAATGTTATTAAAAAGTAGCCAGTTCTAGACTATGGGTAGTCAGTCTAAACGTTTTGATAAATGAACAGTTTTATTGTAATTCATAGGGACCTACCTTATATATTTATGCAGTTTTCAAGTACCCTTTTGTCTCGTTGGAGACCAACTCAGCCTTGTGTCGAGGTGGTTCTAAAACAAAAGTCTCCCCTCCAACTGTGCATATGCATCCTTAAAAAAAAGATAAAATAAAACAATGAATGTTTAACAAAGTTGATGAATACTACTGTACTAGTCCAATCCTCAAGCAAAGCCCTCGACATGGTGGTACTGGTACCCCACTGACGTTTTGTTGATGCAACAATGAGTACACATGTAATAGTAATACACATCACCACTAGTTTGTCACTCACTACTGCCCCCTGTTTTAATTTATGTAATTTCATTGCATTTAATGTAAAAAGTCAGAATCACATAATGTATTTTCCTTCAGAAAAATATTAGGCCTACTACTTTATTCATATTTATATTAATAATTTAGTTGTTAAAATTAATAACAAATCTAAATAGTAAAAACATTACTTGAAAAGAAAATACACCAACAAATTATTCAAAAGAACAGTGTATTACAAAAATACAGTGCATCAGCATAATCAGCATATTCAGCAAATGGAACTTTAAATTTAATCTGTTAATTAATACTACAGACATAGAGTGTTGTGTTACTGTCAGTGACAGTGTCACTGTTAACTAATAAAACACAATATTTATTGGGTAGGATTATTTAAAAAAACAGTGCACAACTTTGGTGACTGCCAATTAACAACAAAATTCAACCAAACAGGTCCTACTCGACAAACATTATCCGATCAGTTAATGCCATGAAGTGTAATTGTAGCAAATCTTCATCAGTTATTGGGGAAAAAACAACAACATTGTTTTCACGAATTAGATGCAGCACTAAGTTTATCGGTCACTTATCCGTCATTTGAAATGAAGTAAACTACGTAGCTACACCATCAAGAATAACATTTTATAACGTAACTTACCAAAATGTCATTGAACTAAATTGGTCTCCTTCTCGGGTGGTGATGTATGTGGGCACTGTTGATAGAGGAATGTTCTCTAAAGAGCTAAATTTGTCAAGTTTTGTAACTGTAACCGAGGATTTTAAATGGCTGCTGCACGAAACATCATGAAACGACAGTTGACTGTACACGTATGTGTACACTGTACAAAATGTACTCACTGTACGCGCGCATGACTGTAAGTCATGAAGTCTGAGCGTGTAGTACTAGAGTCTAGACTAGACTGTGTTTTGACGTGAATATTTATAGTATTGGGGCGTGGCTATACACTCAATTTACATATAACACCATTATTTATATATAATGAAAGCAGCGCACAGTCATTATTTATTATATCATAGCCTCGTCCGCGTAGTTGAATTGTAAAGTAATAGTTTTCCTTATTTATATATAAATGTGTGGTTCAAAATTCTTTATTTACAAATAAATTTTGGCAGCCGATATTATTTATATATAAGTATAATGATCCGCAAAATTATATGTATATAATGAAAGCTGCCTAACAATTATTTATTATATAATTGCATGTGTAAAATAAATTATTTACATATAAATTTTGTCAGTCGCCATTATTTATATATAAGTGTAATGATCCGTTAAATTATATATAAATAATGAAAGTTGTCCAGAAATTATATACATATAATTGCATGTGCTAAGTTAATTATTTATATATAAAAATCTATCCGTCGACATTATTTGTAAATAATGAAATTGTGTTTAAGATTATATATATATAATGAAAGCTTTCATACGATTATATATAAACAATTGTGTGGTGCAAAACTGATTATTTGTAAATAAAGATTAAATAATGGTTAAATAATGAATTATATATTATATAATGAATTATTTGTAAATAATTGCGTTAAATAATAAGTTTACACTTGGCGCCTCATAGGGAGAAAAGCAGAAAGCATTCAGAGAAGGCAGGGGGTAAGCAGGGATTATGAAGACAAAGGGGGGGGGGGGGTTATGAAGGGAAGGGGATAGCTTGACCACAAGACATTGGGAACACAAAGGACAAAATGGAAGGTTGGAAGAGAGGTAAATAATTAGTTAATACAATGAAGGGCAGACTAATAAAGTGGATAACTGTGTGGGAAAAGGAGAAGGCAAAAACAAAAGGTTATTAGTCATTTCCTTCTTGGATATTCAAACCATGGGGCTGAGTGGTCTTTATGCGCCTTATCCACAGTTTTCCCCTACTCAGACGGACAGTCTCTCTGCAGTTACCTAGTGCCTCAATGCCCTGTAATCCTACAACATCACAATTTTAGAAAGCCTATAATTATTATTCCCCAAGTTGGAACGTACGAGGGGACATTAAAATAGCCCCAACGGTACCGAAGGGCACTATAAATTAAAATTCATGAAGCTGTAACAAAAATACCAAATGCACTAAAGTTAACCACATTGGAATTTCCCGCAAGTTGGAAAGAACGAGGGGACAGGTAAACTACATGTAGCCCCATCGAAACCGAAGGGCACTATATAGTGTTAAATAATTTTCCCAAATCGATTGATCTTAAAGTTATAACTACAGCTACAATTTTGTTAGAAATAGACCAAGTTACTGTAATTTTTCTGCAAAACATACCATCCTCACACACAGGAGTGGAGACCTGGGGAGGCGGAGGGCTGAAAGTGTTTCTCAACCAAAAGCTATGACAAGAGTGATACCCACTAACTTGAATTCCCGCATTGCATTCCCGCTTAAAAGAAATACACCAATCTGATTGGTCTAAAAACTGAAGAAGATTCAACTTTTATCTCCCATCTATCTCTGGATATAGCACCCCCTGGAGATTGGCTGCCTGCCAATATCAAGGGACCCTAAAACTCTATAAAAATAGCACCACCAACCAGCTTGCTCATTATTTGCACAAACACACTGAAGTGCAATCGTGGACCCTCCTTTGTTCAACTCTTTGTGATAGCAACTGTGGACCACAATGCTTTCCTTTGTGATAGCAATGGTGGACCTATTGTCCTCTTTTGTTATAGGTCCCCAGTTTGAATGTGGTTACCTACTCACACACACACAACTGAGCATGCCCAGAATGGGTGTACATGACCAATTACACAAACTAATGCACCCAATCAGGACACAACTGGATAATCTTTTTAGGTATGCAGCAGGATGCAAGCTTGAATGTAAGTGCCGAGTATAAAACATTTTATCATTAAAATGATAAAATGAATCATATCTTGTATTTTATTGAGATGTTTATCAACTTTTTGGTATGAAGAAAGGGGGATCATCTTAAGTTTTCCCATATGACCAAGGGTGTAGTGTCTTGCCTGCTAGAAAGGCCCTTGAATTTACAAGGTCATTCTTTTTGTAAACAAAGGTTATGTGGTCTAAAAAGTAAGAGGGAGTCCAGAGTATTGGCACTATTTTAGCATTGGTGTATATAAAAACAGACGCAATTTTTTAAAGAAATATTGTAATGTAAACTATCAGAGGGCATTGTACTCTATTAAAGGCAGGGTCAAACAGCAAATACTGCTATTGAAAGGTTCTAATACTTACATGCTTAATTAGCTGTTTTAGCAGGAGACAAGAATAAAATAATGAGACAATGTCATCATGAGATGATTTTTTTTTTCATTTTTACTCTGGAAGCAAAATTCATCCACTTCGAAATAAATGTTCGAACAATTATTTGATGATGTCGTCATTTGATGGAAGTTTAAACCATTGTTTAGACGTCTTGTTGACATCGTTGGGTGTTGAATTACATTAACTCAAACTTTACTACTTGACAAAAAATCAGAACTCCTGAACTACACAAGCTGTTTCACAATCTGTATGTCATAAGAAAGGACTTGAAAACTGTTAACAAAGTGACATTAAAGGTAAAGTATACCTTTGGTTTGTGTGTGGTGGTCGGAAACAGAGAAAATTCTGCCAATGGTGGTTGGGGAATCCTTAGCGCTGGGTTGGGTTTTCGGTCACTAACCACTGTGGGCAGAACCCTGGCAAACAATCCGTGGTCATTGTGGGGATCTACATGGGGATTGCTAACCAACCAACCATGATAAAGATTTCTCACCTTTCCCTATAGTGTAACACATGGCCATTTATTTAGTTCTTGTGTGGAGCTTACCATTACAACAGATTTTTTTTTGGTTGGGGAATCCTTAGCACTGGGTTGGGTTTTCGGTCACTAACCACTGTGGGCAGAACCCTGGCAAACAATCCGTGGTCATTGTGGGGATCTACATGGGGATTGCTAACCAACCAACCATGATAAAGATTTCTCACCTTTCCCTATAGTGTAACACATGGCCATTTATTTGGTTCTTGTGTGGAGCTTACCATTACAACAGATTTGTTTTCTTTTCATTTCATTTCATTTATTCTGGTTCTGAAGCCAAGGACTCTTAGGAATGAGAATAACTGTACTAGCCAATAACCCCCATGGAGAGAAGACAAAGAAGGAAGTTTTAGTTTTAGATGTGGGAGAAAAAACCCAGAGAATTTGTCCAGGGAAAACCCACGCAATCAGGTAGGGACTAAAAACCCAATCCAAATAGTACTCCCAACGGGATTCGAACTAGAGTCCCAGTGATGGAAGGCGAGGAAAGATACCAACTATGTCAACCTGACCTCCCTTTCATGTACATGGTATTACCACAACCACAACTCATATGGGAGAATTCATGTACATGGTGTTACCACAACCACAACTCATATGGGAGAATTCATGTACATGGTGTTGCCGTACTAGATTATATCTCCAACTGTGCAAAGTTTCAAATGCTACTTACTGTTGGATTTTGTTATAGACTGAGGACAAATAATAGGAAATCACTCCAGAAACCTCTTCTCAGCTATCAGCATTCTTTGCAAAATCGAGAAATTGATTTGTATCATTATTGTTTGCTTATTTTTTCAGGTTCAGTCCAAGCCTGCCAGATCGTGGAAACCCAAGGAGATCATTACTTACGACATACCAACAATGCCAGGGGAAAAGAAAGGTACAAAACTCAGGGATGTGATTTCTCCAGTTTTAACCGGAAATCCAGGGGTTTTTTGCCCCCCAAAAAAGAAATCCATTATTTGTTTGCCCACCCCCCTCCAAAAAAGTGTTTTGTTTTATATTTTTAGTTTTAACCTCAGATCAAATTCATTAAACAAATTAAGATAAAACCATTTTAAAACGCCCCAGATTCCAGAGTAGGGCTTTTAAAACCAAATTTGCGCTCAGAGTTCAGTTGTTTTTTTCAACAGCCTAAATGTCTCATATCCCTGGAACTACAGTAATAACTGAGTTAAAATGTAGTAGGGATGCATCCCTCTTAACAAGGTAGCTTTGATAATCGATAATCGTAGCTCTTAGTCACACCCCTTTAAGACTTAATATCTTATGTTCAATTGTCATTTCATTAGTCGACCTAGGGATAGTTTATTATTTCTTTAGTATGCAATTTTACATGCAATAGTATTGTTTTATTAATGTAGGGAACCAACTGCAGTTGGGTACTCCATTACAGGAGGGTCATACCTCCTCTGGATGTTACCCCCATTTGTACCTTATTTCATATTCTTTAACAATTATAATGGTTGTTATCAATGTATTTCTAAGTTTGTTGTACAGATGGAAATAAAACAAACAAACAAACAAACAAACTTAGATTGGTTTTTGTCGACGTAATGCTGAATTAGGCCAAATTATCAAGAAAGATACAATAAAAGTCACATATGAAAGTTTCAGCTGAATACAGTGTCTTCTTGAAAACTGTCATGGTATTTTCATAAATCCATCCAAGTTTAGCGAGGTGACAGCGAGTACTTACCGAGTACTTACCGAATGGACACCACGGAAACTTGAATCTCCAAAACTCGACTTGAGGTGGGTTTTGGCGATTCAAGATATTTCGACACACTTTTATTGACGAGGGCATTTCAGACAGAAGAAATTCACAGGAAGACATTATTACCATCATTATAACAAGGCTTTTGGATAGAAATTAGTTTTATTTAATTAATTAATTAATTTATTATTATAATTTTTTTTTGGGGGGGGGTCATTACCAAAGTATGACTCGACGAACCATGTTTGCATAAAATGTTTGGATGGTTTTTTTTTTACTTTCTTTTTTCCCCCCACAATTTTAAATGTACCCTTTGGTGAGGGACTGTCCAAAGTTTTCAAAAAATGTCAGAGAGTAAATATATACTTCTTTTTAACGACCTCCCTCCCCCAAAGTAGCCTTTATTAACATGTTTCTTTCCAAACTGATGCTTGTTAGTTAAATTGTATTGTTTTATACAACTTTTAAAGTTAGGCTAACAATGATATGCTGGTTTAGGGGCCATTTATTCACTAGTCCACAGAGCCAGTTCTCGGTATCTCTTGTTAATACACATACCATGTGACTAGTCTACGACCAATCAGAATGCATAAACTTTCAAATGTATGTATTAACTAGTATCACTGTTATTTGTAGATACCAGCGTGCCCCTTCCGAAATCTTACAGCCCGGCCTATGTAGAGTCTGCATGGTACGCATGGTGGGAAAACATGGGTTTCTTCAAGCCAGAGAATAATATGGTAAAGAAACCTTCAACTTTCAACTTTGACTTTTTGTCAGCTTGTCTTCCTTTAGTACACAACACAAATCTCTCATAGTAAAGGGCCCAGTTTTATAGAGCTGCTTAAGTAGAAAACATTGCTTACATATTTCCTGCTGAGCAAAAATGAGCAGGATACCAGTCACAAACGGTACATGGGACATGATATTTTGGCTGGTAACCTTATCCTGGTAAGCATACTTTTGTTGTGCTTATGAAATTGGGCCGAGGATTGCTTTAATCAGTTTTTTTATGGCCCAAATTCATAAAGCTGTTAAGCAGAAATGTTTCTGCTAAGCATAAGTGAGCTGGAAACCAGTCCCAAACAATGTACATCACATGGTGTTTTGGCTGGTAACCTGTTTCTGTTAAGCAGGACTTTTCTGTGCTTGGCAAATTTTAGCTTTAACCAAGATGGACTATCATAGCAGGATTTTTTGTAGTTCTCACTTTGCATTCCAAATTTGGAACATGGTGTCACCACACACCTGACTAGATTGTATTTATCCACCATGCAAAGTTTCAAATCCACAAAACACAGAATACAAAATTAAAGGTGGGAAGAGGGAGGAAAAGTAATTAATTAGTGAATGAGACAGACTTAACTGGGGGATAGATGTCCTGTATCTGTGTAAAAGAAGAAGGCAATACAAAAAGTTGATAGTCATTTCTTGCTTGGATGTTCAGACCATAGGGTTGAATGGTTTAGAGGCACCTTATCCACAGTTTCTCCCTACTCAGACAAACAGTCTCTCTGTGGTTACCTAGTGCCTCAATGCCCTGTAATATCACGTCAGAAATTGAGTAGGTGGGAAGATTGAAGTGATGCCCTCCAGGTGTATCCAGCTTTTGGATGTTGACTGTGGATCTATGGCCTTAGAAGCGCCTCTTTGAGTGTATTTCAACACCACAAGTTTGAACACCACAAAATTTCATGCGTTATTTTGGTATTATTCAGGATTGCAAGAATGCGGATAAGGAACCGTACGTTACATGCCTACCACCACCCAATGTCACTGGTATGCTTCATCTGGGACACACCCTCATGGTGGCTATCGAGGATAGCATCGTCAGATGGTAAACTTCATCATTTCCCCCCCAAAAAATATAAATATTTAACTTAAAGCCAGGGGAAAACATTGGTAATTGTCAAAGAACAGTATCCACACTTTATGTGACCCAATATATACACGAATACACCGATCCATTAAGCCACGCCCATTTCTCATTGACCAATCACAACCACGAAATCTGATCACCATTTGAGCCGTTTGGTGATCTTTGCACTAATGTTGGATCGGGTTTCGTGGCTGTGATTGGTCAACTCGTAAGGAGGCGGGGCTTAATGGATCGATCTATTAACACACCTGTGAAAGTTTCAGCCCAGTCAGTCATTTGAGTCACAAGAAAATAGTGAAAAACCTTATTATATATTTTCACAAAACATCCGGTTTTGGACTCAGGAGATCAAAACTAATTGTTATGCGTATTTCTCAAAAACTAAAGCATTCCAAGCAAAACTATTTCAGGGGATGTTTTCCCACTATGACCATCTTTATATTAAGCCATGTACAGTAAGTTATGTGTAAATCTGTGAACAGTAATATTTTCAATGTTACCAATGTTGTACACACCCTTTAAATTATGTTAGTTTCTGCATCATTTCTTTGAGTTTGTATTGTTATTATTTATTGATATTAATATTCTAACTTACTGCAGCATCCTTGCCCCCCAAAAATGGGAAGATAATTGAACCTAGTGTTGTTGGTGATAATCTCTTTTTGTACTCTGATTACAGGAATAGAATGAGAGGGAGACCAACTGTGTGGGTACCGGGCTGCGATCATGCCGGGATTGCCACTCAGATCATGGTGGAGAAGTCTCTATGGCAGAACCATCAGAAGACAAGGCACGACCTCGGCAGGGAGAAATTCACCCAAGAAATCTGGAAGTGGAAAGAGGAGTGAGTAATATCAATTTCATTTCATTTTGTTTGCCAGCAAACATTAACAAAATATTTAAAAAATTGCAAATCAAAGGATCTACAAGAGCAAACAAAACAGTAGCTTAGAGAAGAATACAACAAATGTAAAAAACACAAAAGCAATTAGTACTGAGGAACCAGGTTTGGTGAGTAGGTAACCACATTCAAACCGGGGACCTATAACAAAAGAGGACAATAGGTCCACGGTTGCTATCACAAAGGAAAGCATTGTGGTCCACGGTTGCTATCACAAAGAGTTGAACAAAGGAGGGTCCACGATTGCAGGCTGTTACACACTTGTGTGGGCAGGTACATGTAGGAAACAACCTCCAGTGGGGTGGTACCCCAAAACGATAGAAGCAAAACAAAAAACAAAGAACTCTGGCAGGGAAAGCCAACGGTGAACTTTCAAAGTGGCTGACCTTTTGGTTCTAAAACCACAAAAAAGCCCAAACAACCCCCCCCCCCCCCCACCAGGAGGGATACACGATGTTCTCTTATTTTTTCTTCTTCAAAGCTTGAATTCCTAAAACCTTATGTGAAGAGGGGCTCCAAGGACAAATTCAGTTTTGTAATCCACTCATTTTCCAATAGATAGAGTCCGTATGAAATTGAAAAAAGTTACAAGTCTCTAACCTCACGTTAAATTGGTGTAAAATTCCACTCTATTTGATACCCTTACCATTTAAAAAATGTGGTCTGTACATTTTTGTTCAGAGCATTTATTTTTTTAGTTTTTTATTTATTCATTCAAGCCTTAAAATATAAAACAATACAATAAACAGAAGACTGAGGGATATGTACAAATACAAAAACAAACAGCAGCCTAGGGACTGCCCAAAAGCGAACTAAATCACTATCCAACAGGGCAATCCCCAAGAGCATTGTTAGTCCATTCCTGAATTTTGATGATACTCAATCAAAACAGCATTGAATTTGACCTTTGACATGCCTTAAAATTGCTCTTTGGAATGTACAGACCCATTTGTTGTTGATGTTCGATGGCATCATGTTCAAACTTTTGTTCTGAAAGAATACCACATAAAATGAAATTTTACACCATTTTAATGTGAGGTTAGAGACTAAAAAATTCTGTCCCCACTTTTTTCTCATTTTCAATACGCACATGCCTTGCACAGTCTATTGTCTGTAGTTGATTTGTGAGTTAGTTACTTTTTTTTTTTTGAAACTGCAGAAAAGGGGATGAGATATATCGACAGCTGAAAAGACTTGGAGCTAGTCTAGACTGGGACCGTGCTAAATTCACCATGGATGAGGTAATGTTTCCAAACAGTTAAACAAAGCCGACAGTTAAAACAAAACCCCAAAATAAACAAAGCTTACAGTAAAAAAAAGAAGAAGACACAAGAGCCATCTTCCTTTTCTTGAAAATGTTAGCCCCAGGGAGAATGATATCTCTTTTTGGGTGGAAGTGTCTTATCTTAACCCCCTACAATTTGTAATACATTATTTTCAATCCCCAACAATTTGTTCTTTGTACACCACTGTGGTTTGTGGTTTTGTGACTGTGAAGACTGGGTATAGAGTTATTTCTCTCAATTTCTCTTTCTCGATTGCAAAGAATGATTAGCCTCCAAAATTATTATTATTATTTTCATGCCATTTCACTATTTTTTTTTAGAACTGCCTAATTTGTTATTTACCTGTATTTTCATTGTTTGCTCTGATCGGAATGATCCATTTCTTCTCTTGATGTTGAATACAGAGCTATGCCCGTGCAGTGCGTGAAGCCTTCATTCGTCTTCATGATCAGGGAACAATCTATCGTAGCACTCAGCTGGTCAACTGGTCCTGCTCTCTGAAGTCAGTCATATCGGATATCGAGGTAAAACAGGGAGGAGAAAGTTCATCTGAACTCAAACTTTTCTTTGTCTTCCTGGTCAAAAAAGGGAGCTGTAAATTTCTTTATATTGTCTTAGTGTTTTTTTGTTTGATTAACCTACTGTGCTGATTGTAGATTGGGTCCCTCCTACTTCCGAGGTACCCCATCTACAATCAGCATAGTACAGGGGGCCATACTCGACAAACTGTGCTTCTTATGGACCCCCTCAACTTCCAAGTTTATTGTATTTATATTTCCTCTGCATTATGTATTTACACCTTCATTCTTTCTGTATACATTCTGTATACATTGTAAACTTTCTTGTGTTTGGATTTGGAAATAAAGTTCAGTTAATAAAGAAGTCAGGTTGGCTTAGGGGCTGCTTTCCTTGTCATTTCACCAGAGCCTCGAATGCAGATTGGGTTTTCAGTCCTTACAAGGACCGATAACCAGTTGTTGGTTCGGTTAGGCTTGGCTTCAAGATAGAGATTCCACAAACGAAAAATGTCAACAGATGCCACCCACATTTAGCGAGGTGACAGCGGTACCAACCGCATCTCTGGCCACAGCACCTTCGACTGGACACCAACCCTTCAGAAATCTGAGAAACGATTGATGCATGAATTGTTACTCAGATTAAAATGTTTTTTGGTGCAAAATTATCCAAACCATATTACTTGCCCGTCTTTTCAAAATTACTAACGGAGTTTAAGCCTTAGTCTAAGCCGGAGTTGTGGTTTTGAATAGATCTTAGATTTGTGATAATAATAGTTTTTTTTTTTTTACCAATTTTGTTGTTTAGGTTGAGACTAAGACACTGACCGGCCGTTCATTAATTCCAGTACCAGAATACGCAGAACCTGTTGAGTTTGGTACCCTGACTCTGTTTGCTTATCCAGTCCACAATTCAGGTATTACAGCAGGGTGCCATCCTGTTATTGACAACTTACACAGACGTCACTCGGGGCTATTGTCTGCCCATGATCTGCCATTTTGGGAGTCATTTGCAAGCAAGGATATGTTATGGTCCAAAAGTAACCGGAAATGTGAATCCCAAAATGGCACAAGTAAAGTTTATCTTTTGGTGAAGTCAGGGGAATTTGGTCAATAGTTGTTAGTATTGTGATTATTAAATATTAAATAACATTTTTTTTTTTTTTTGCACCACACTATTTTTATAGGGATAGTAAAATTTAATTTCAATATTGTCAAAATGAGTGTTTGAAATGTTACTGGATGTACAGTTTGAACTGAAATGCCGTAAAAAATTAAATTCCAAAACTATGGTCCGCTGATGAAGTCTCCAGAAGTTTGTTTCTTTATGAAAAAATACTAAGGAGAATTGAACGAGTGTACTTCTTACAGAACCAATTTTGTAACATCACATCAGATTATAGAACACTTTGAAATTATACTTTTGATTAAAGCAATTTTTATGCATTTTCACATAGATGAAAAAATCACCGTGGCAACCACCCGCCTTGAGACCATGCTAGGAGACACGGCATTGGCCGTTCATCCAGATGATGATAGATACAGTCATCTGATTGGTCAATCAGTTGACCATCCTTTCACTCAGAGACCTCTGCCAATCATTGCTGACCATTCGGTGGACAAAGACTTTGGAACGGGTAAAACAACAAAAGACAATTATGATGCATTGTTAAAACAATTTTTACACCTTCCAACCCCTGTTCATCAGGATAAAGGCATTCCTGAATCAATCTTAACTCCTGAGGAATATGCAGCACCATCAACCAAATTGGGCCATGCGTTACTTATCAATCAAAACAACAATCTCAACCCTTGCATGTACACGTGTACACCTGGGTGATGAGGAGCAATTAATGTTAAGTATCCTGCTCAGGGACACAGCGCCATAACTGGGACTTGAACCTCAATTTACTCAACCACCAAAAGTTTTTTCTTCCGACCTTTTGGACCTACCTGATCCCAACAGGTTTGCTGAAGAAGGGGTAATGTGGGACTTCCACCTTAATAATAGTAATAATATTAATAATAAAATTTATTATGGGCTGTTTCAAGCCAATGAGGCCCCCAAAGTGACTCCCGATATTGTTGGCCCTGTTCATCAGGCCCTTCCTGAAACCATCTTAACTCCTTAGGAATGTGCAGCACCGGCAGTCAAATAGGCGCACAGGTTGCTAATCATTCTAGTAAATAATCTATAACCTCACAGGTACCCATTTACTCATGGGTGATGAGAAGCAAATCTTCTTGCTCAAAGACACAAGCGTCATGACCGGGACTCGAACCCACACTCTGATGACTCGGCCACTAGAAAACTGAGTTTGATGTTCTAGACCAAAGTGCCTTGCCCAAGGACACAAGTGTCACGACTGGGATTCGAACTCACACTCTGACAACTAGGCCATCAGTACTTGAATTTGATGCTTTAGACCCAAGTGCCTTGCCAAAGGACACAAGTGTCATGACCGGGTCTCGAACCCACACTCTGATGACTCGGCCACTAGAAAACTGAGTTTGATGTGCTAGACTGCTTATACATGACACACCATTTAAATCTGATCGCTTTCATGTTTTGACAATCTGCACATTAATTTGAAGTTATCAAATCAAAATGTTTGCAACGTTTGTGTGTCTGAACCTCCAGGTGCTGTGAAGATCACCCCTGCCCACGATTTCAACGACTACGACATGGGTCAACGCCACAACTTGCCATTTATCACTGTTATTGATGACACAGGTCACATGACCAGCGCTTGCGCACAGTTTCAAGTGAGTTACTCTGCCAAATCTCATGTTAGATCTATTATTCAAGAAGATACAAATTTTGTGATTTTTGAAACATTACTTTAGGGATTGCTGCATATAATGGAATGTGAACAAGTGTTTATGAAGCGAGAGGTTAGTGGTGAGAAGCCACCTTTCTATTGCAATGTCACAGCCCATTTTTTTGCCAATGGAGGTTTGAAAACTATGGAAAGCCATAAAAACAAAAACAGTTAGCCACAGTTTGTAACAATGTTACCCAGATATTCAAAAATAGTGTTGAATTTGTTGGAAACAAAGCAACCAATTATGGGAGGTATTTTATGCAATTGGAAGTTTGCGGAAAATGTTAAGCTTGGTTAAAACCTCTGTTAACAAGACTTAATGTTTTGCTAACATTCAACCGTCCATGCCAACTAGCGGGGTTTGTTTATCATCAATGGATAGGTCTATAGCAGTGTGTACTACCAGCACTTGTAATTATTGGATGAGGGATGTAGAGGTTTTGAAAATTCTTGTTTACCCTTTTATCTGTACACATCAGTGTTATGGTGAAAGAAATACAATTCTTTAGCTCTGATGCAATACTTAATAATAATAGTAATCAGATAATGGAGTAATTATAAGGGTCACATATGGTGACCCGCTCAAAGGTGCCGTTCAATGGAAAACACTAAACATGTAAGCAGGGATGTAATTTCTATGTTTTTAACCAGAATTCTGCCCCCCCCCCCTCAATTTTTTTTATTATAATAAATAAATAAAAAAAAAATATTATTATATATATTTTTTTAATTTAAACTTAAGATCAAATTCATTAAAACAATGAAGATAAAACCATATAGAACGCTCCCAGATTGCAGAGCAAGTCTTTTAAAACCAAAGATAAAAGTATTAGTGGGCTTCGTGCTCGCAAGCTTTTGAGCTCGCAAGCTTTCGCGCTTTCCGCTCACAGTTCAGGTTTTTTTCATCCCCTATATATTGAAAGAAAGATTGAAGAGATAAGTATTAAGATGGCGTCTAAGTGAGAAAAGATCTTTCAAATTCCACAAGTCATCTGGCTGGGAGTTACAAGAGATGCAATGCGCAGCTGAAAAATGCCCTGCCGATTGCCCAAACCAGGACGGCAATTGTCCTGGTTTTGGTTAAGGTCTTTTGAGTTGATCTTTTGGTTTTACCGCTCTTTTTGGTATTATTTGTTTTTGTGTCTAATCCAGGGCCTAAAACGTTTTGAAGCACGTAAAGCTGTTTTAGAAGCATTGGCAGAAAAAGGTTTACTTGTTGAAACGAAGGACCATCCAATGGATATCCCACTCTGCAGGTAAAGATAAAATTTGGCGTGTCTTGGCGGAGCGGTCTGGTGCATCAAACTCAAGTTTTGATGGCTGAATCATCAGAATGTGGGTTCAAATAATCTACAGTTCTAAATCAAACCTAGATTTGTGTTCCTTAATCATTTTTCCTGAAAATAAAGGAATCGAAAAATTTACAAGATAAGCAATGTCTGGGCGTAATGTGATGATTCTACAGAAATGAATGGTCTCAAAAGGGTTAAAGACGTACTTGTTTGAATCTACATCGACAAAATGCTTCATAAATTTCATTGTTTATGTTTGGGTTGTGCATAGAGGCTCCTCAATTATACGCTATATAAATGCCTTGTATTATTATTATGACTATTCTGACATTTATGCCGAATTTCAGTCTGACTGTCTGAATTGTGTGGGTTTTTTTTTTTCCAGGCGTTCAAAAGACATCGTTGAGCCAATGTTGAAGACCCAGTGGTTTGTCGACACTAAACAAATGGCTGAAGATGCGGTCATTGCCGTAGAGAATGGAGACTTGAAGATTATACCAGAGTCACATAAGAAGACATGGTACAACTGGCTGAATAACATCAGGTAACTGTATGAACTTAATCTTTCCCCAGTCCATTCCACATCAGGGTCCAATTTCATAAAGCCTGTAAGCACAAAAACTTGCTAAGCACAGAAAAACTTTGCTTAGCAGAAACAGGTTACCTGCCAACATTCCATAAAGTTAACATTATTGCGACTGGTGCCCCACTCATTTTTAACTAAGCAAAGAAATTTTCCAAGCAGTATTTTCTGCTAAAAAGCTTCATGAAATTGGGCCCACAACTAAAATTTACTTACCAGATTAAAGTTACCAGCCTAAACAGCATTTCCCATGTACAATTTGTGACTGGTATCCTGCTCATTTCTGCTAAGCAGAATTTGTCAAGCAATATTTTTTGCTTAAGCAGCTCAATGAAATTGGGCCAAGACGTCAATTTGTAATTATGGAAATCCATGGCAAATTGAGAATACGGAAGAGACACAAGAAAAGTTTATATAATTTGCTTAATTATATGAGGTACCTATATTATATATATAAACTTGTATTTATTTAGTCCATTACATGTGTGGCATCTATTTAACTGTAATTATGGCAATTCTTAGCTGAGAATCTGGTGCAACTAACCAACTCAGAACACCAACTCTTATACCATGTATTATAATTCTTATTGGTCATTTTCACTCCTGGGTGAAGAGAAACAATTATGGCTGAGAGTCCCTCCTGGATGAAGAGAAACAATCATGGCTGATTCCCACATAGGTGCCAGCCAATTTTCTCTTTCAACCTCCATTTGGTGACATTGTTTTTGGATCAATAACAAATCAAGATGGCTGCTGTGGGACAAATGTTTGTAAGTGTTGTTTGTTTTTGTTGTCACTAGGGATTGGTGCATCTCCAGACAGCTATGGTGGGGGCACCAGGTACCTGTGTATCAAATCACCACCTCTGACGAAGAGAGCAACCATTTGGTGAGTTCATTTGTACATTAACGGGCCTAGATGTTAATTTTTGAAAGAGCAAGGCCATTTTCATTTTGCAAAGGGCACTTCCACAGGAAAATCGTTAAAATCTTGAAAATAAATTATTTTAATGGTGTGCTAAGATAACATCTCAAAAGTCTGAACGATAGGAACGTCCTAATTGGATCAGATAAATATTCCAGTGAGTGCACATGGACTGGTCTGTTGGGACCTCCGGAACATTCCATTGGAACATTCAAAATGTCAATGTGTGTATTCACTCAGTAAGACTGTTCCCAAAGTTCAGCACAATGTGGCAGTCCAGAAGAATATTCTGGCAGGCCACTGGATTGCTCGAGTATGCCTACAGGACGATTCTTTTGCGCCTAGAACATGCCCGACTTTTGAGACAGTCTCTGAACAATTCTGCTAAGTACTAAAAAGGTTGAGAAAATAGCAAACTGCTTACCAACCAAAAGGACCTGTTGTATAAATGCAAAAATTTGTTAGTGGCCTGATGTTTCGACCCTAGCAGAGTCCTTCTCGAAGGCTGAAGAGAAAGACTCTGCTAGGGTCAAAACATCAGGCCACTAACTAAAAGGGTTACCAGCTAAACCGCTATGTAATTTGTACCATTTGTGAATTCCTTCTTGCAAGTGTAAACCTTTTGCTGTTCATTTTCCTGAAAGGAAGGAAAAGATTTTTGTAACCTATACTCCTTGGATTTCCCTGTCAGTTTCCCTTATGGTTTATTACTTGATATTTGAAATAAAAAGTTGCCTCCTCTTAAAGGTGATCCCTCTGCTGCTGCTTCCCAGGTTGTATCAAAAACTTGAGTGTGATCCATGGCTAATACAGCAGTTACAGATTAAATGGCTTCTGACTGGCACCCCTGAACAAAGATATTGACAAAATTTGGAGACCGCCAACATAAGGCTTAGATAGCTCAGTTGGTAGAGTGCTGCCATGTTAATCTGGAGGTTGTTGGTTCAAGTTTTGCTCTTGTCAATTCTTCATTGTTCAACCCCAAGTTATCCTTGGATTTTTGTTGTTATTTCCTAAGGACAAGGAGATGATACGTTGGGTTGCTGCTCACTCCCATGCTGAAGCAATATCAAAAGCCGCAAAGAAGTTTGATGTTCCAGCTGCGATGATAATAGCAGAGCAAGGTGAATTTAATTTGTTTGGGTGTCAAACATCTATTAAGTTCTGGTTTTTAAAACTTAAGCGCAAGTTGGCCAACGTTTGTATTGTAAGCCAGAGTGGAATGATCCCCTGGTCATTCCAATCTGGAGGTTGCTGTACAAATTGGTTCATTCTTTGGTCATGTGCCACATAGATACTTGCAACAGTCTACTTTACGGACTGCCCGACACTCGAATTGCTAGATTGCAGCGTATACAAAATTCTGCTGCTAGACTTGTCACCAGAACTCGCACTCCCATTCTAAAGGATTTACATTGGCTACCAATACGAGCTAGAATAGATTTCAATTTTTGTTTTCTGTTTTCCATCAGTGTATCCATGGCATTGCCCCTGTGTATCTTTAAAGTTTATTTCAGGAGTACGAAACAACTAGAAATCTGCGATCTTCACATAGGTCCCTTCTGACTCCCCCAGTTATCAAAACCAAGTCGTATGGTTCCCGCTCTTTCCAATATGCAGCAGTTCAGTTATGGAACAGACTTCCAGAGGTTGTTAAACAGGCCGAGACATCAGAAACAATTCAAAACCCGAGTGAAAACATATCTGTTTACTTTGTACAATTGTTGTTTTCCTTTTACAGCGCTTAGGGACCTCACAGTGATATGCGCTATATAAAAATGGTTTATTATTATTATTACTTTTTAAATGCTAAGTAATATTTGCCCAAAAACTTTAAAGGGAGGGTACACCTTTGGTAATTACTCCAAAAATTGATGACCATAAAAACTTGGAAAGAAGCACTGCAGCTGTTGATAATGTATAACAATCTGAGAAACGATTCCCTTCTAAGGAATGTGGTTTAAGAGAGATTGTTCTTCATGCGTGGACATAACCGCTTCAGATTTTTGGCGATGACTCAAAAACGCTATCACCTTTTGAAATGAAATTTACACAGGTTAGTTTTATTGGCACACATCTACATTTATATAGGATTAAAACAATCAAAAGATCAAAAAACCAAAGGTATACTTTGCCTTTAAATTAATTGTATTATTTTTTTCTTTCTTCAGATATTATAACTTTTAAGTCCTTCACCAAGACCGGCATTAAATCAAAAGTGACAAATTTTTAATTTTAGATCCCGATGTCTTGGACACTTGGTTCTCCTCATCCTTGTTCCCGTTTGCAGTTTTTGGATGGCCAGATAAAGTAAGGACATTTATTGGACTCTTCTTTACCTTTCTCTGCCTTTCACCTGTGCGGACCCTGGTTTGAATCCCACCTCAAAACGCAACCTCACCTAATTGCATTTTTTTAATTATTTTATTTCGTCTTGTTTAACCAGGGTAGCCCCATCAGTTATCAAAGAACTGTTCTCCCTGGGGGCCCTAGGGTCACATGAAAAAGTACATAATTACAGAGTAAAATAGGCCTAAAACTAAACTAAAAAAACGCAAGCCCAAAACGGACATCAAACCCCAAAAAACAAAACCATTTAAAAAATATTTGATGGGTTTTCACAACAACAAACATTAGGTTCTCCCACACCTGAAACTTTGTATACTCTTCAAGTTTAGTTGGCGATGCCGCATACTCCTAAGGAGTTGAGGTTGTTTTAGGATTGCTTAAGGCCCAATCAACAGGGCCCAATTTCATAGAGCTGCTTAAGCACAAATAGTAGCTAAGCACAACAACATTTCGCTTACCAGAATAAGGTTACCAGCCAAACTACCATGTCACATGTACTATTTTTGAGTGGTATCATGCTCATTTCTGCTTAGCAGACAATTTTTAAGCAATTTTTTCTGCTTAGAAAAGCAGCTCTATGAAATTGGGCCCAGGTGTAAAAATAGTGTACGGTGCCTTGCTTCGCATAACGCAATCAATACATTACCAGTACGCAATGTAAAATCTATTAGTATGCCCGTATATGCACAACCTGTGAGTGTCACATGCAATTTGACCCTTCATGAAATGGAGCCTTGAGGACATGGTTGGAAATGAAAATTGACAAAACAGAAAAGTTTTATAGAATTTCCTACATTATAAGACTTTTTGACACAAATTTCATTTATGAATGGGAATAAAAGAGTAGAGTAGTCACTCTGTCTTAAACAGCCGTTGAAAACTTTGCAGGGTTGTGGTCAAGTGGTAAAGGGCCTCATCTTCAACTCATCTTCTTTATCACATGGCCACGGCCCTGCTAGTTTTAAACAGCCATTTAAGACCTCGTCGCCACTCTCTCATGCCCTTATTCATTTGCATGAATAATTGTGCAATTTCAAGGATCCCATAGTTTCATGAGCACAAATAAATAGTAAATCTGTATTTATAACTTGGTTGTTACCCTTACACCGATGTGTATTAAAGGGTGTGTACAACATTGGTAATTGCCAAAGACCTGTATCCAAACTTGATGTGACCCGACATATACATGAAATAACAAACCTGTGAAAGTTTAAGCTCAATCGGTCTTCGGAGTCATGAGAAAACACTGGAAAATCCCCATTATATGTTTTAACTTTTTTTCAAACATCGGATTTTATCCTGCAGGATAAAGACTATTGTTTTACTCATTTCCTTAAAAACTATGGCATTTCAAGCAAAACAATTTCAAGGGAAGTTTTCCACCATAACCATCTTTATACCATGTAAGTTATGTGTAAATCTGTGAACATTTACATTTTCAATCTTACCAATGTTGTACACACCCTTTAAGTACTTTATACTCAGTACTTTCCCAAGCTCTGTGAAAAAAATCTACAGGCCAATCACTTGATAAGTATACAGTTTTTAATAATAAACATCGATGTAAGGGTAGAAACCAAATTATATTCTTTATCCCTGATGCAAAATTGACATCTCTTAAATCTGTGTTGTTTTGTTTTTGTAGACTTCAGACTTAGAGCGCTACTATCCGACGACCATGTTGGAGACGGGTCATGATATTCTGTTTTTCTGGGTGGCTCGTATGGTCATGATGGGAAAGGAGCTCCTTGGTACTTTACCCTTCACTGAGGTTTGTACGGAATCCGTCCCCCCCACCCTAATTTATTCTACTTCCGCGAGGTAGATTTCAGAATTAAAGACACAACTTAGTTCTGAAAAGAAGTGTTCTGCTTACTAAGTCCTACCTGGGGAGGTAGGAAAATGGCCAAGACTACTACTTTCGCTAAGTAGGAAATTGGCCAAGACTACTACTTTCGCTAAGTAGGAAATTGGCCAAGACTACTACTTTCGCTAAGTAGGAAATTGGCCAAGACTACTACTTTCGCTAAGTAGGAAATTGGCCAAGACTACTACTTTCGCTAAGTAGGAAATTGGCCAAGACTACTACTTTCGCTAAGTTGATTAAGAGGACTTCTCATTATTTGCTGCAGAGTGAGTTCTCAATATTCATTGACACTACTGTGTATATGTCTTCTCTAGGTTTATCTCCACTCTATGGTACGGGATGCACACGGTCGTAAAATGAGTAAATCACTAGGAAACGTCATTGATCCACTGGATGTCATTCATGGTTGCTCCCTAGAGGTAATATTCTCAACAAGGAAGTGTTTTATTCTCTGAACTATAAATCTTTATAGACCGTGTAACCTTTGTTTACAAAAAGAGTGACCTTGTACATTCCAGGGCCTTTCTGGCAGGCAAGATACTAAACCGGTCATACTGAAAATTGTACATTTGGTGTCATCATTTCCACATCAAATCAAGAGTTATAAACATAACAGCTGAACAAGTTTTGAGATGCGCCGCTTTTCTTCATACCAAAAGTTGATAAATAACAGACAGTGCAATCTCCATAAAATATCAGAATTATTGTTGACTTCCCTTGAGCTGTGTACAAACTGTGCCTGCAGGAGGTCCAGGCTCTGTGTCTTTTTTGTAAACATGTGTAGGGCGCATGGTCTGAAGGGTTGTAGATCAAAGATAGACGTCACATATGACGTCACAAGATGTTATATTAAGGTATGTCAAATGAAGGGTCCTGGACAAAATTCTGACAGGTGAATCACTTGAACAGTCATTTTGAAGTCTGGGATTATGTTATTATATATTTCTGGAAATGACACCAAGGATGCCTCCTATGTGAACATAATCACTGTAGCTCACAAGCTGTTGAGGAAACCTGTTGACAGAACTCTCACTGATGTTATTGCAATATCGCTTCTGTCCGCAGGATCTTCACAAGAAGTTATGGGCTTTAACAATATAAACAACCTGATAAGAATGGCCTTTGCTATGGCACGCCTGGATGAACCATGGTTATTTTTGAAGTAGGCCTATAGACCCATTGCACAACGCGCAGCGCACATACACGCGCGTCTCCTGTCCGCCATTTTGGGTGTCAAAACGTGCACAAAAGGAATGGACTTCCCAGAAATGGTAGACACGCATTGTTCGGAGGTTTGTAAACACATGTACCATCCTTTTGTGCATGTTATGTCATGGGGCACATGGTCTGAAGAGTTGTAGATAAACGATAAACCCCTTGCATATGACCTCACACGACCCAAACAGAACCCTCACTGAGGTTATTGAAATCCTCTTCTTGCAGGGTCTTCACAAGAAGTTAATGACAGGAGTGAAGTTAGATGAGCCTGAGTTGTCTATCGCCCTCAGTGGGCAAGAGTCAGACTTCCCCGGTGGGATTCCTGAATGTGGGACGGATGCGCTGAGGTTTGCTCTGTGCCAGTACAAAGCTCAAGGTAAGAAGTTATTTGGCTTAAGAAAGGAGAAAATAGTGAAAGACGATGCACAGCTTTCATTATGTTTAACACGGTGTTCTTAATTTTGGTTGTAACAACTGAAATAAGCTGTTGCGTTTTTGTTTTTTTAAGTTTTCAAATATAGTTTTCTCGAATATGACTTCATTTCAGCGGGAAATATTTTCATCGAAAAATTGGTTCTAGTATGAGCTTCTTAATCAGTAAGCTTTCAGACCAAAACTAAAAAAATAGGTTTTTATCGTGACCAATCCTGAGTAAATACCAGACTTACTTTGTTGTTTTTGTTGGGTTTTTTTTTTTTTCATAGTGGAGGATCTCAATCTGAGTATAGAGACTGTTCTGGAGTGCCGTCATTTCTGCAATAAGATCTGGAATGCTACAAAGTTTACTCTGAGCAAATTGGGAGCAGATTTTACTCCGTTACCAATCAATGAGGTAATCCAAGTAAAACTCTATAACTGAACAAAAGTTCTCATCTCTGGGCACGCTCGGTGGTCTAGTAGCTGTAATGGGTTGAGTGCATTATCATTTGTAACACCCACACTCCACAGGTGCATTATGGGAAAAAGCACATGAGAAGTTGGTGCACAATATATACACAGTGAATGTGAAGCAGGAAAGTTTACATTGTCTCCAGTCTGTTTTCTTCATTCTTATACTCTTTTAAAAGTTGTCATACAAGGACAACACAGTAGCCAGAACATCTGTTCTAGAATGCGAAGAGGGTGGTCTTTGGTTCTAGGTTCGATCACCACCTGAGTAGTTTGTGGATTTTTTTTCCGCAGGACTTGGAAATAGCTGTGTATTTCATGGCTCTGCTTACTGCAGAATTCTGTGCTTACGGTTCCATGTAAAGCACATACAGGCATGAGAATCTTCCGGATTTTTCACTTCAAATTATGTGGTCTCCGAGTTCAGTGTGAATTTGATATAAAATTCGGGGGGTAGGGTGTGGGTGTATACATGTAAATTTCACTAATCTCTCTAATACGATCAGAAACTTTTAGTTAATTTTACCTTTACAGTGATTTTTACACCGTTCGAAAATAAATTGCGTCCCGGCGGCGGCCGGACCAATATGCGGTGATTTGTTTCTTCCATGTGCGTCGCGTATTGAATGCAGCTAGATCTATTGATATGTGTAGACTTTCCTCATTCCCGGCTTCATTCGCGGTACAGTTTGACCGTAATGTACATGTATTTTTACTGTTGCAAAGGAACATGTGTGGAGACATTGAAAAGTCTACTGACAACAGCGCACTTTGTTTTGTGTGGATGCCCGCGAATCGTTAGACTTTTTTACCAGTCGTCATCACGCACGTTCATAGGCAAAAGCGCCAGTTCTTAAATTTGTTTAATGTGTTTTACGGCTGGAGATATTTTTACGCATTGAACTATGACCTGGAAGAAACTGCAATGAGTGTGCGTCATACACGTGTGAGGAGAATCGTCTACGTTTGAGTTGACGTCTCACATTATTTTTCCAAAATGCTGCGGTACATTTGTAAACTGTCAGGATAATCTTGGAGATACTAAAAGGTGTTTGAAGAACAATTTTCAATGTCCAAAAGGGGGCAACACTTAACCCAATGATTCACAAACACAGGTAAAGACCCCAACAATCTAAATTTCCGAACATTACTGCTTCGTTCATATTTTCGTGGATTATTTTGGAATATCATTTCTTTGTTTTTTAGACAACATACGTCTGAATTAATTTTAAAAAAAAGTATTTTCCTCCTATTAACTCAACCCCGGTCCCATCTATGGTCCCATATAATGCCCGAGGGGTTCACCGAGTGCGGCGCTGACGCCCGAGTAAAGTTGCCCAATTTCCGGACATGTAAAAATTCGGAATTTGCCCAAAATCCGGACACGCATTTTTAGAGTTACATTTTTCCGGATTTTTTTTCATCGCCTATTCTCATGCCTGCACATAAGTCTATGGGCTGTAAGCGAAGAATACCACTGCAAGCAGTGCCACGAAATTCGGCCCAGGCATCAATATAAGAGTAAACCCAAATAAATATAAAAATTTCTTTTTAAATTCTGAAATACTTTTTCTTTTCCAAAAAATGAACAAGCAGATTAATTTTTTATTATCTCACAACAAATTAGGATATGTTGTGATGAAACTTTATATTGAATTCAGCAGCGTTAATCTTAAATTTTGAGGTGTATCACCCTGGCACGGGTATAGAGGTACACAGCAGAAAATGGTGCTTAACAAATTGTCTCTGCTCAGCAAAAATCAGACTGGCAAAAAAACTGGCAGGGAGCCAGTCACAACCACATTTGCTTACATTCCGACTGGTAACCTGTTAAATTCTGCTAAGCAACCACACTGAGTGAATTATATAAAAGTTTGTCAACTGAAGGGTTCTTGGACCATATTCTTTTTTAGTGGACAGGTGAACCAGTCTGAGGTTATATTGTTATATATTTCTGGTAATGACACCAAGGATGCCTCATAAGTGAACTTAATCACTGTAGCTCACAAGCCTGAGGAAACCTGTAAACAAGGGTGCTTGCTATGTGAACCAGAAACACTGGGGTTAAACCCTACTCTTCAACGATGAGAGTTCTGTGTGGTTTTTTTTACAGGCACTACCAATCCTAATACACAACACCTACGGTGACCATAGCGGCCACAAGTGGCTTGTACCAAAATGCCAATAGCGGCCGCAAAGTTTAACCTACTTCTATTCACATTAAGAGGTCAAAGTAAAGGTCATGTCCAGATATGAAATTTTCCAATGTAGTATGTGGACATAGTATCACAGTTTCTAAAACAAGAAACTTAATTTTCTCTTTCATTTAGTTTACGTTTTTTACTGACAAATTTTCAATAAAGAAACTAACACTATTAGCAATGTCTGGGCGTTTTGTGATGATTATACGAGAATGAATGGTCTCTAAAGGTTTAATGTCTCATCTGAAGGACAAAGCAATATTAATAGTAAAGCGTCTCGCTCAAGGTACCACGACTGGACTCGAACCCACAAACTGCTGATCAGAAACCTTCAAAGCCATTTTTTTTCTTTTCATCGTAGAATCAAGTGGCGCTTGGCCCCATGGATCTCTGGATTCTTAGCCGGTTATCATCAGCTGCCGATGTGTGCAATACAGCATTTGAGGAGTACCAGTTCCCAACAATCACCAGTGCAATACGTGATTTCTGGCTCAACTCATTCTGTGATGTGTACTTGGTAAGAGGCAGAAAAGATGACTTGTGGATGGCTTCATTTGGGTTGTTTTCTTTTATAGACCATGTGACCTGTGACATCACATGTTGACAAAAGAGCCACAGAGCCTGGACTTCCGGCAGGCACAGTTTGTACGCGGCTCAATGGAAGAATACAATAAATCTTATGTTTTATGGAGATTGCACCGTCTGATTTTTCTCAACTTTTGATATGAAGAAAGGGGGGACATCTCAAAAGCTGTACAGCTGTTGCTTTTGTAACTCTTGAATTTATGTGAAAATGATGACACAAAATGTAAATTTTCCCATATGGCCTGTGTAGTAACTTGCCAGTCAGGAATTGCATTAGAATGTACAAGGTCACTACTCTGTCAACAAAGGTAGCATGGTCTATAGGGAGTACAGTTAAGCTTTTGGGGGGGTAAACTCTATTTTTTTCAAAAAAGTGTTTGGACAGTAAAGATGTATATACTTTTTGTTTTCAAAACTATTGAACAGTAAAAATTTGTCTAATTGTTAGATAATTATTTTCCTTTATAGTTGACAAGCACGATATTTTTCCTACTTTAGTCTGATTTCCGTTTTTGTTGTCCTGGGAAAAATCAGAAAAATTGCCTGAAAATTCCATTAATTTATTGTAAATCGCATTAAGAAGTTACTGTGCTATGTAAGAACTAGTTATTATTATTATTAAAGGCTACACCATGTGTTCGTGTAGGTCAGCCCTTGTGCCAAAGACCAAATATCATGCATGAGTTTGAAGACTAAACTTTCACTTCTGCACATTTCAGGAATCTGTCAAAAGCGTGCTAAACTCCAAGGACCAGGAGGCGGTTTGTGCGGCTCAACACACCCTCTACCATTGCATACACTCAGGCCTCTGCCTCCTCAGCCCGTTCATGCCGTACCTGACTGAGGAGCTGTATCAGAGACTACCAAAGGTCAGAGGTCAAGACTATCCCAGCGTTTGCTTGGCTGAGTATCCAAGCAGGGAACACGTAAGTTTGGGTAGTCGTCCGTTAAGTGCAATTTGCTATAAGACCACACTGCTGATTGGTGGGTTGAGAACAAATGCTGCATATTTGCAAGTCATTGAGTTTTTGCTGATTTAGGTACCAAGTTTAGCATATTTTTGTTATTAAGTATATCTTACACAAATAATTTGTGCCAATCATCTTCAGAGAATACTTTGCCTGATATACCTTTACATAAAAAATTGTTTAAACTTTTATACAAAATTAAAGAAAAGTTTCTTTTGTTTTGGTCATCTTCTCAAAGTTTGTTTATTTAATTTAATTTATTTGAAGATTGAAATAAGTGTAAATTCAGTTATTGTCTCAGTTGTCTGTTCCCTTTGGAAGAAAATATTGACGATGACTAGAGCAGGCTAGTCGAGACGTTGAGACCATTAACGAACTCACTCTGCGGTAGTGAAGTTAATAACGAGAAGTACCCTCGATCCACTAAGCGAAAGAAAGTAGTACCGGCCGATTTCTTACTTTCTCTCTAGGTAGTAGTTAATGGGCAGGACAGTTCTTTTCAGAACTAAGCAGTCTCCTCATTTCTGAAATCTACTCCACGGCAGTAGAAAAAATACCAAAGACAAGTTCTCAAGGAACAAAATCTACATAGCAAAGTAGATATACACTTGGTGTTACCACAAACCGAATATACAAGAAGATTATTTGTTTGTTTTAGTATCCAGCCAGAGACACACAGCTGGAGCTTGAAGTGGATTTAGTTCTTGAAGCATTACACACAATGCGATCTCTACAAGCCGATTATCAATTCAAGATGGCCGATGCCGAAGGTAAATAATGGCAAGTATATTTTTGTGATGAGTGTCGCAAAACGGCAACCCAATCAACAATTGGCGACAACTGAGATAGAACCAGGAGAATTCTGTACGTGTAATTATCATTGTGTATCTGCTTTGAGGCAATTAGTGCGTGCTGCCACTTTTAAGCTGTATGGCAAATTCCAGCTTTCGTATTGGCCGACCTGGTAAATATTTTGCCATACAGTCATGTCACGTGCTAGTGATATTCAAGTCTACAGCTGACTTGGAGTGTGTGCATAGCAAACAAAGACCACAATTGAGCTTGGCATTCTCCGTGTTCGATTTCTATGGATGGGCCATACCCATGTGGACTCCTGGACCCTCAAATATTAGTGTGAACTGTGTGAATAAAAGCCCTTGAGCAGACAGCCTTGCTTAAAATTTTTCTGCTAGACAAAATTAAGCAAGATACCAGTGACAAATGGTACATTTGACAAGGTATTTTGGCTGGTAACCTTATTCTGCGAGCAAAATTGTTTTGTGCGTTGTTACCTTTTTGTGCTTGAGCAGCTCTATGAAATAGACCTTATGCATTGACGTCATCAAGCCGCCATCTTGGAGGTAAACTGATGATGAAACAATGGAAACGCACAGATTTGTACGCGCGGCGCACAGGGTTAGCCAATGAACATCTTCCTTTTGACCTCTAGGCGAGGGCGCCCTACTCAAATGACGTCATGTGCATAGGGTCTATTGGGCCCAGAAAGCTCTGAACTAACAAGTGTTTTGGTTCCTTTTGGTTAATGTCAACAGTGCAGGTTGTGTCTGATGACATCATAGTGCAGAGAACACTGGAGAGCTATTCCAACACCCTAACTGCGTTGTCAAGGTGCCCTGGGCTGACTCTTCAATCCACTGCACCACCTCCCTCTGGATGGCTCTCAACTCAAATGAACAGCAGAGGCACGGTGTATCTCAAAATCAAAGTAACATTTGGCATTATTTCTTTTGCCTGATCATTTTTTAAACAAATTATTACCAACAAATACTAATAATACTCGACACACAGTCGGCAGGAATCTTAATCTTAAAGCACTAAGGTTATTTTTACCACTGGTATGCAGAGCTATGTTTGAATTATGAGACCTGTTTATGAAGCACAGTGCAATCTCTAGCCAATCATGCCAGACACATCTTAACGATAAGTGTACTGGGTTCTTTTACATGCATTACACAACACACAGGACTGTGGGGCGGTCAGGTTGGCGTAGTGGTTACTTTCCTCTCCTTCCACTTCTCGGACCCCGGTTCGAATCCTGCCAGGGTCCCTATGTGGATTGAGTTTTCAGTCCCTACCTGATTGCGTGGGTTTTTTCCTGGAGTAATTTTCTGGGGTTTTCCTTTCACATCTAAAACTGTTACTTCCTTGTGTTCTCTCAATGGGGTCTTGGCTAGTATAGTGATTATAATTCGCTATGCTGAGAAACCGTGGCTTCAGAACCAGAATAAATAAATATCAACAAATATATAAATATACGAACAGTTTCACAGTCCATTCAAAGGACAAGCAATCATGGTGAAGTGATTTGCTCAAGGACACAATTTGCCATGAACTCTTATAAACTTGAGTCCTGAAAATGTGTTTATGCTCTGGACTGTGTAAAACAATAGAAATTTACTTTGAATGTTCTACTGCCACCTAGTGTTCAAAAACCTCCCAGTAGCGGCTGTTAATCCCCTCTGAAAAAGCACTCTTGAGAAATCCTCCCCTGCAAATGATGCACTGGACTGTCCCCAAAGCTACCAGAAGTTTTACTTTTGAGGCCAAGATCTATTAGTAAGAGTTTCACAAAAAACATTGTTGGTATGCAGTCTGTTGTAGTAATAACCAGCGGTTGCAGAATGTACAGTAGTAAATTTCAACACAGGTCACTGTACAGTCAGTCTAGGCAAAGAACTGAAATTAATATTTGAATGTAATAAATGCTATTATACTTTGGAAAAGTACATCTCTGTTACAAATGATTCTGCTGTGAAATTCCACACAAAACGGGACTCCTTTAAACTATTGTGTCAAGGTTAACTCGGTCAACTTTTTATTTTGTTATATTGCCATGGGTTTTTATTCCTATCTTGGGCACCTAAGGGTGCACTACTGTATGAAAAACCTTATGTAGAAATAAATAGACTGCTTGCAGAAGAACTTAACTACAAATCGTCTTTCGGGAGTCTTTGTACTAAGTGTATCGTATGTACTGATAATGTTCTGAGGAGCATTTTGGCGTTTGAATAAAAACAAAATTGGGGGGAAAAAAATAATAAATAAAAATTAAATAATATTCCTTTGACTTACTTTCAAATCACACAGGACTCCATAGATGTAGAATCAGCTATAAAGAAGATGTCAACTCGTGAGAGGAATCTCCAAGCAACTCTAGATAGCTTGATGCGAACACTAGAGGGCGCCGATTACAGTGAGAAAACACCACTCCGAGTTCAAGAGGCAAACGACAGGAAGGTAAAAAGCCTCACAAGACAACTTGTAGATCTGGTCATTTTGCATTTAGGGTTGTTCTGAACAAAGGGCCAAATTAATTATCCCAAAGGTCTCTGCTATACTGACTGGAAGGCTGTACCATTCCACTGGTTCCCCACAAAATGCAGAGTACCATGGATACATTTTCCTTCCCCACTTCCAAATGAAGTTGAAAGCAATTTGTAAGGTAACACGTAAGAGAACGTTGAAGTAATGCAAATGAAATACCAGAATGCCATTTGTGGTCGGGGTTGCCAAAACATGCCCCGGCTCACTGTAGTACCAATGTCATACAGTTCCTACAATACATGGACACAACATCTTCAGCTGTGGTCGATTTGGAAAATGCAGTCAGGTCAAAGATAATTCTTAAGTTGTACAATTGCATGCAGTCTTTTTAAAACACCATTACCACAATTAGGGACAGGTGTCGTGGCCGAGCGCTCAAGCGCACTGGACTCAAGCTGTGGTGTTTGTGATTAGTGGGTTTGAGTCCTAGTTTTGACATTAGTGTCCTCAAGCAAGACACTCGACCATTATTGCTGTGTCCTTTAGGTGGGTCGTAAAGCCGTATGTCACGTGTGTTGTGTAAATGCACGTGAAAGAACCCAGTTACACTTATTGCCAAGAGAAGGGGTTTGCTCTAGTGTTTCTGGCAGTGTCTGCTGAATGCGCACAGCGCCTTGTACACCCTTTGATAAGGTGCTACATAATAATAATAATAATAATATCAAGCATTTATAAAGCGCCATCTATCTAGGTAGCCTATTCCGAGGCGCATATTATTACCCCTGGTCACTGGGCCATTTTTATTCCAATCCTGAAACCATCTCAGCTCCCTGGGGAGTATACAGCCTGTGCTGCAATATATGCGCTACAAAGCTAAATCCATCACAAGAAACATCTCTGCCCTCACAGGTACCCATTTTACCCCTGGGTGGAGAGAAGCAATTATAGTTAAGTGTCTTGCTCAGGGACACAAGTGTCACGACCGGGACTCGAACCCACACTCTGCTGAACAGAAACACCAGAGCTTGAGTTCGGTGATCTTATCCACTCGGCCACGACACCCCATACATATATCGTTCTTATATTCAAAAATCTATTTAAACAATTCTTAAATGTCTCTTTTTGTTCAAGTACCATATTGGTAGATATGTACACGTCGTAGACTCCAGTATTATCAACTTGTTCTTGTTTTTCGTTTGTTTCTCAGATTGATCGTCTACGATCTGACCTCCAGCAGGTAGAACATTCTTTAAGCCAACTGGAGAGGGCAAGCTAACAAACATTAGATAAACGAGGTACCAGCCATCTTGGATTTCATGGACCATCCTAGATGGTTAGCGTTTCCTCATCCAGACTGAGAGCAGTTTATTTGATGTTCACCATTCCTTGCATATCTGGGGAACAAAACAGTGTTTTTAAGAAAAGCAGCCAGTAAAACAAAATTTTCTCTTCAGTTTAGAAAACATAAAAGGTGTAATAATTTGCTTTGTTCTGTATGGCAAATTTCAGTTTTCCCATTGGTTGATCTGGTTAACTCTTTAGAGACCATATTGACCATGAACAGCTTGTACTAAAATGCCCATAGCGGCCACAAACGTCTGCAAGATCTGACCTTCCACAAAAAAGAAAAAATCAAAAAGGTTATAACCTAAATTGAAATTGTTTAATGTTTTAAAACCATGTTATCAAAGTATTTATTTTTCTAGAGCAAAATAAAATTTATGTTTCATGTTGTTTTATCAGACACTTTTACAAGAACAAGTTTTCAAAAACTCAACAATATAACCATGTCTGGGCAGTAACAGATGATTGCACAGAAATGTATTGTCTCTAAAAGGTTGATAATGCTGTACAGGCATGCCACATTATTAGTACGATGTGAAACAGTATCAAAATAGTTAAGAACTCACCAATTAAGAACTCACTTCGCGGCAGTGAAGTTAATAACGAGAAGTCCCCTCGATCCACTAAGCAAAAGTAGTAGTTCCGGCCATTTTCCTACCTTCCGGACAGTTCTTTTCAGAACTGAGAAGTTTTCTGAATTCTGAATAATCTACTCCGCGGCAGTAGAATAAATAGAAAAGTTCTCAAAGAACAAAATCCACCTAGCAAGTAGATATACACATGGTGTTACCGTAAACCAAATATACATTGATACCTCACACCATGCAATGCCTCAAATCCTATACACTAAGTCATGCCACATTTTATTTATTTCTCTGCAAGTGCCATGCCTTGGTGTAGTCAAAGTCTTTGATATCCTACTCTGGACCATTCCACTTAATCTAAGAGGGGATCAGGTCCCAGATTTGTGTATTTTTTGAAGGGCTGAAAAATATTTACACCCATATACTTCTTGCACAGGCACAGTTTTTGGCCGTGGCTGTTCAGTGTGCCGCAGCAACTTGTTAACTCATACAAGGTGCTACAGACATACAGACCTACTCAGATCTAACCCTCTAAAAAAGTGGTGACATCTGTCCTTTGTAGCAGGCATCCAGATGTCTCTCTGACAGCCTGTGCTAGGTTCTGAAGCTTCAAACACCCAACCACCCTGCCAATCAAACTTGTCGGCTTACTGAGGAGCCAGTATTTTAGCGAAACCTTCCTGCGATTGGGTCATTTCTGGGGTTACTTTCGCACTTAAAATTGAAGCCGATTATAAATTGGACAATGAGAAAGATGAAGGGTGGTATATTAAAGAGAAAGTACATTCTTTTTTTTGGAAGAGTAAATTCATTCCAAAGGCATTGGTCTTCAATAAACACTCTGTCAAACCTAGTATGAGTATTTCAATAAATTTTGTTGGTGAAAACAGTGAAGAACTGTTTCTATTTGTCTGGTGTTTTGTGCTGTTAACATCAGGCTTCGATTGCAGCAATAAGCAATAGTGATTACGTGGGTCTAAAAGTATTGTTTCAGTTTTGGGTTGAACAAAGATAATTCGTCCAGAGCAGGATTTTGACCTGTAACCTACCAACGGAGCTATCTAAGTTAACTTGATATAAATCACAATACATTTATAATTGTAACAATGTTACTATTTGAAGTAATAAACTACAAGGGAAACTAACTGGGTAGAGCGCCTGTACGTTAATCCGGCGTTCGCAGGTTCAAATCCTGTATACTTTTCATTTGTTCAATCCAAAAATTAATTAAGGTAACTATTTGGATTACAAGAAAATTCATACAAGCTATACATGTAATGCACGTATCAATCTTAATATGATTTTTTTGATGAACATTACTTAAAGATTGAAAGATAAAAAACGAATAAAAATTCAGAATATTTTATTAAGATCGTTGTTGCTTTGTTGACTTTGTTTTTCCAATGAACCCTTCCACTCCTGGAAACTCTTTTCCAGGGAGTTGATCAACCATTTGAAACCATTTAACTACACAAGTTGTGTAGGGTGGCACAATAGACCCTTCCCAAGAAATATGTAAAGTGCACATCGGGCGTGCGCACTAACATTTTGGTTGGCAAAAATGATCGAACATTGCGCCTGTTTGTATGGGGCTAATGGTCGCGTGACACAGACGCTTTTGTGTGTCTGCTTAGTACATATCTCTATGGCGCTTGCCAACCAACAGTGTCTGTAAGCATATGCGTGAATGTAATTAGCATATTTCACGGGAAGGGTCTATTGTGCATAGAACTAACTCTGTACATGTGTCTCGTGCGTAGATGCATTCACCACTTAATATCATCAGGCTTGCAGAATAGGTTATCATTCAAAAACACAGTGGATGTTATTGAAGGGTCAGACAGTAGGAGGGTTGACTGGGTGTATTAGTAAATACATTTTCCACTTGGTATCATATTGCAGGCTAGCATAGTTATTAGCGTTCATTTAAACCACCATGGATGATATTGAACGGTCAGACAGTAGGAGCGTTTGTACGAGTAGATGCATTACCACATGTATCTGGGGGCCCTATTTGAAAGGTCGCAATAATGCAGACCTGAGTGCCCAGGCCTCAAATTACACTGTTGCCCCTGGTCTTGGTCTTGGTGCCCCTTCAAAAGTTTCCCATAGACTTTAAGCTTTTCCACTGGAAGTGCCCTTTGCAGAATGAAAATGGCCTTGCCCTCTCAAAGATGAAACTCTAGGCCTGAGTGGCAGCTCTGAAGTTCTTAACCTGATCTGATTTCAGATTACGATTTTGAAATGTTAATGCATGCATCAACACTGGTTTCAATTTTTAACCCAATTTTGAACAAACAAGGATCTCACTCAAAATAACCGTCCCCAAACGGACTACAGTTACGGTTAAACCCCAAACCGAAGCCACTCAAATCAACCCCACTGTCTACATAACAGACACGGCCGCGGGACATACTGATTCTTCCAGAATCAACCAATTGTAACTGATGAGTGCCCATTTGAGGCAGGAAAACATATTATAGATAGTTCCCAGTAGACGCCATCTTTACGGGCAAATCGCATTTTGGCTTGCAGGGCAGGCGCGTCAAGCGCTCAAATTATTAACGCAGCCGCGTCGTTTATACTAAACCAATCACGCAATGAGTTTTGTGAAATGTGCGCGTGCTGCACGCCGTTCTCACGCGTAACGCATGACTGTGTGTTCCAAATTGCCCGTAAAGATGGCCGACTTACGTCATACTGCAACCTATCTATTGCTACCCGAGAATCTGAACAAATAATCTCAGTCTCATTACCCCAGTTGAAACCACTGACTAAAAAGTCTTGTTTGTTCCTGGTCACATTATATTCACTGACAAAAAAAAACAAACAGTCAATATGACAAAATATGATTATAATACTCCAACATGAACCACATCCATAAATAAATCACATTTTTACGGTTTTTATGTTTTTCAAGTCAACTAGTCTTGGAGTGTCTCTGAATTGGACAGCGCCATCATTTATCAATCATTTATTTTGAAAAATCAAAACAAATTGGTCACTCTGGAGGGTCTATGTATGTTCTCAGTTTAGAGTAAAAGTTTAGGATGAAAACAAATAAAATGCAAGCGTGTGGTTTCTCGGGATTTGTCCTGACGGGATTTTCTCAAAAAAACTTAACCACTCACCAAAGGGAGACTATAAGAAATAATCCCATGATTGTTTTCCAATTGTATTTCTGTCAACCTGAATTAGTTCTGGTTCTAGAAAAAGGAGGAACCCAGCCCTGCAAGCCAAACATCATCCCTGAAAATGAGGAATTCCTAAGTGAAAAAAACAACTTTTTTGTTATCCCAAACTAAACTTCCTTCAACTTTTCCAACATTCATATTTGTTATATTTTGTTGTCTCCGTAATTCCTTTTGTTTAATAAAGAAATGGTATTTGATAAAACTTGTTTTAAGTTTGGATGGCCACTGTCTGCCCCTCTCCCCAATATTGTGTCACGCCTCAATAACTCCCTATTGTTGTTACAGTAGGCCAAATATTTGAACCGTTTGTCATTGTCCCTCTCATTCAATCAGCTAGCCACGCCCACCGTTTGGCTGAAGGTTAAACTCGTTACCAATCTATTGGGAGTTTTCTCACATTCAATATTCACTGAATAATACGGTTTAATGTGGTTTATCGAGGAAGAATATAATTAACGTAACTACGTGTATGAAACTCAAGACGATCAATGGGAATATTAAACAACTTGAGAAAATGTGTTTAAAATAAAATTCCTTTGATAAACTCGTAGCTCATGAAGGTACTGAAACGAAGTCAAGACTTGTACAAGTTTAACATTGTTATTGAAAAGTGCTAAATCACGCTGGTTTACTGTAGTACTAGTGGATCATCCAGATCAGTACTCAAGCCGCGCCGACACACTGTGTGACCACAATTTTGTTCTGTTGCTGATGTTATCAGAAGCATTCTAGCTGCCTATTTGAGTCTAAACATACAGAGTTCGGAAATTTTGACACCATTTGTGTAGTGAGTATTAATATTATCTCCATTTTGCATTTTACAACTGTAGTGTCTTTTCTAAATCTTTATTTATACCGCAATCTTGTTCGTTGAGTTATTTCGTGTGTCGGTTTATAATCCATGCATGGAACCTCCATCCATGGTTAATCCATCCACGGCTGCAGTGCTACACACTGCGGAATAATTATTGTATTGTAATGTTTTGTAACTTGTAACTTGTAAGTAATGAGGCTAGTTTGAAATGGAGGAAAGCATAGACCTTTAAAATTACTAACAAGTTATTGAGTATTGTACTGAGTTACAGTGCTTAACATACACAACAGACATCGGTGTTATTTTACAAAATAATATTCTTCATGATGAAGAATATATATATAAATTTTTTTTGAAGTTCATTCCCGAAAATTAACATCTATTAAGTTATTTGTTGTTGATATAACCAGAAACTTAATACACTAGCCATAGCAAAGGGTTTTCATCACCGTTCATCGTACTCCTAGAACTATGATAGGTTCGTTCATGGAGACGATAGCAGAACGAACCTCAGTCATACAGTTCTAACTTCTAGGAGTATGTTCATCGTATTCATTTTTCCTAATAAAAGTAGAGGTTAGCACTTGACTAAAGAACTGAAGACACTGATGACACGTGTTCCTTTGCAAGTCACTTAACCATAATAGCTTCATAAAAACTGGGAAGGCTGCTCTACCAGTAGTTGCGATAATCGTAACCCTCCTTTCCCGTCGGGAAAGGAGGGTTACGATTCGGAAAGGAGGGTTACGATTATCGCAACTACTCTACCAGCCAAGCTCCTATTGGATGATACCCATGCCTAGATCCTTACAGACTGTGAAGGGGGTAACCCTGTGTCAGCCCCAGGAGGCGGCAACACGCCCTTGGTGACAGTTGATTTGGATCGACAGCCCAAATCAGTTAAGTGTAGCCCTCATCTTGAAGTGGCCGTCCGGCCTTGTGATGTTAGGCAATATCTCATTAACAAATAACTTTTAAAAAAATTCCTGGTAAGTCTGCTGCCACATAGTGTTCCGAGGTTTCCCATTAGTACTAGATGTAGTGGCAAATGGATAAAGGGTGCACTTTCTTGTCATGATACCAATGATGATGTGTCAAACCTTTAACTTGATGTAGATCTAGACTATGGGTACTCAAGGACCTGCTTGCTTCCCAGGAGCATCTCTGATGTACATCAGTCCTGGCAACATCATCAACTATCACAACCTCAAGAAGAGTATCCCCAAGACGTCTACTGATGAGGTACTGAGATAATCACAAAAAAGTGTCAAAGATATTGATGCAAGATGTGTGCCTATTAACAGAACAAGGCTTACCCCGTTCTTCTTAAACGTACCCATCCTCTTCACCAACTCCTAACCCCCAGTTTTTGACATTTTCTTCTTATCCATCATCCAACTCTTTCCAACCCAGCCCCTTTCCATCTAACCATGCCCATCCAACCCCCTTCCCATCCAACGCCCTTCCCATCCAACTCCCATCTCATCCATCCACTCTCATCCAGCCCCTTCCACCCAACCCCGCCCATCCAGCCCCTTCCCATCCAACTCCATCTCATCCATCCACTCTCATCCAGCCCCTTCCATCCAACCCCGCCCATCCAGCCCCTTCCCATCCAGCCCCTTCCCATCCAACTCCGCCCATCCAGCCCCTTCCCATCCAACTCCATCCCATCCAACACCTCCCTTCCCTCCCCATCCAACCCTGCCAATTCATCCCCTCCCCCATATCCAACCCTATCCGCAGCACACCCCCCTAACATTTTTGCCTTTTGCCATCCAACCTCTTCCCATCCAGATCCATCCTCTCCAATTTCTTTCCATCGAGCCCCTCCCACCCAGCCCCTCCCATTTAGCCCCTTCCGCTTAGCCCCTCCCATCCACTCTTAATCCCTCCCCATCCTCGGTACCCCCCCCCCTCTACCATCCATTTCATCATCAGCACCAACCTCCTTCCCTGTACTGACATCCTCCTTCTATCCCCTCCCCACTCCTTAGTCTTAGTAATGTACCCATGAGGAGCAAATACTTCTGTAGTTCTTCAAATTTGTTTTAAAATTAGTTCATGGTTGAGTTTACTAAATCCTTATGAAGTCAAGTCTTCAAGTTTTATGAGAATTGTTGTTTTGCCAGCGCTTTCATTGGAATATTGGAGTGATAGAATTGAAGGGCATCAATTTTGGAATCGGGAAGTTTGACAACTCATTAGAAGTACGGTAAACAATCTCATAACCTTCTCTTTTTTTTTTTTTTTTTTTTTCTTTCTACTTAGCTCAAGCTAGCACTGACAAAGGTGCTGTTAAAGTCACCCACTATATCATCAGCCTGTGATTTGATCACCAATAATGACAGTGAGGTGGTGGCATTCACTGAGCCGGGATCCAGGATCGAGTTGGACGCTTGCAACGGCGCCGCGAATGTCAAGATCACAGTGAAAGTGATGCTGAGTAACGCAGATTCAGGAATCGCCACTCAAGCTGTAACGATGGGTGAGTTATCTTTTATATATTTATTTATACTTTATTTCACAGCGCAAGTGCAAATAAGCTGAAGGACAAAAGAGTCAAGACCGGGACTTAAACCTACATACACTCTGCTGGTCAGAAACACCAGAGCTCGAGTCCAGTGTGTTGACCGCTTGGCCATGACATGCCACATTGCCAGTCAATATGTGTATATAAACCTCCCTAACTTTCCAATTTCCCCCCCCCCCCCCCCCCCCCCCCCCCACCCACAGCCTTGAAGGAGCTTGGTGTGAGCAAGCTAGATGTCGTTTTACTCTCCATGCCAGCGAGACCGTTTGATGAAGACCTGACCATCAACCACTACAAGCCGGTCTGGTCAGAGCTGGAAGAACTTGTCAAAGATGACAAGATCAAGATGCTAGGAGTTTGTGATCTAGACCTGGCTATGCTAACTGAGCTACATTCATGGGCACAAGTAAGTTGAAAAGTCTATTTTTAGAATAAAGAATTCCTGGGAAACACTTTGAAAATGTTTAAACAGATATCACAACTTTTTTTTTTTTTACTTTTGATATCCGTTTAAAACAGTTTAAATGTAGATGCACATCTCCTCTCTTCTTTCTTGAGTGTTCTTTGAATATTAAAGAATTTGCAGTTGCAAACTGCCTACCAACCAAAAGAGATTCATTGGGAGAGGCATGTCACAAACCTGGAGCTCTACGGTGGGCTACCGAGAGTTAGCACCAAGATTAGGGCAAGAAGGCTGAGACTAGCAGGTCACTGTCTCAGACATGACGAGCTGGCAGTGAGCAAGCTTGTGCTTTGGGCCCCTACTCAAGGTTACTGTTCCCGAGGTAGACCACAAACCACCTATGTGGACACCTTGTGCCGGGACTCTGGACTGCGTCGGGAAGAGCTACGTACAGCAATGGAGGACCAACGTGTTTGGAGGGCCATCATCCGATGCTCCGCATCGACTGAATGAATGAACCAAAAGAACCTACATGTATGGACTATATATGCAAAAATAGTTCATGGCCTGCATTTCGACCCTAGCAGACTGCTAGGGTCGAAACATCAGGCCATTAACTATTTTTTTGCAATACTGAAAATTGGCAACAATAATATACTCAAGCAAGAATCTGAGTGAAATTATTGAACAAAACATTCAAGCATCATACTTTTTATATATTGTGTTTGTTTGGTTTTGGGGTGTTTTTTTTTACTAGGTGAGACCTACCACAAATCAGATGAACCAAGCATCCTGTTGTGCAATTCCCCCGGCACTAAAGGAATTCGCAACGGAGAACACAATCCAACTCATTGCTCATTCAGATCCTACTGGTGAGTATTTTGTTTACAGTAAAAAAAGCCTTTGAGATTAACTCTGCTTGGGTCGAAAAGTGAGACCATTCACAATTATTGGTTGACCGGGAGCGCTGCTAAAAGCGATGTCATACAAGGAAATTAACAGGCAACCAGTTCCAGGCAATCTCCAATAGCAGAAATTTCATTCACATTTCAGTTTTCTCATTATTTTCCTGGGGAAAGTGAGCTACAATTTGAGGAATATCTCTTGTGCTGCCGAAGTGTTCCTTTTTTGCATACGGTACAAGTGATGCCTCCAAGTTGCCTGTAAAAATTGCCCTGTGTGACAAGTCCCTAAGGTTAAAAGTTTCCATAATTTTCCCTCTGCAGATATTCTTCCACCAGAGGATTTCCAGGAGGTCTTGCGGTCCCACTACCCAGAAGTGCTAGACTCAGCGGCCTGGCACCCATCGTGGGTGCTTCGTTACACCGCGCTGATTAAGAACAGGGGTATTATCACATCAAAGGGATACATTGTGCGGGCACAGCGAGTGCTGCCGTTGGCTTAGACTTTGGTCTAAAAAAAAAAAGGAAAAAGCTGTCGTCCATTGGATTGCTCGTTTTTTGTCTTCAAGATGCTTCAGAAGGAGACATGTATAATAGTAATGGTGGAGGGCCAAGAGATTAGAATACAAATACCGGTACCTGGGCCACTAAAAATGGATTTACACAAATGAGGAAGTGTCTACAAAAATTAGGATGGGATAGAGTTGCTTTGGACGGTACAGAGGGATACTTTGTAGAACATTTGGCTCTCTGGAGAAGAGTATTATTTTGATCAGTGTGTGCTACCATCAATGACCTATGGGACAGAAACATGGACAGCAACAAAACAGACAGAGCATAAACTTTGTACAGCACAAAGAGCAATAGAAATACTTCAGAAATACCAAAGAAAACAGGCGTTACATACATCATGAAGAAAATAAAAGAGGCAAAATGGAGGTGAGCTGGACATACTGCCTGAGGAATAGACAACAGACGGACAACAAGACTTAATGGAGTGGTAGACAACAGATGGACAACAAGACTTAATGGAGTGGTAGACAACAGATGGACAACAAGACTTAATGGAGTGGTAACCAAGGACAAGGGGAAGAGGTGGACAAAGAAGAAGATGGAGGGATGACGTAAGATTGCAGGAACAGTGTGGTCAAGAACAGCAAGGAATAGAGATCAATGGCATTTTTACGAGGAGGGCTACATCCTACTCTGGATGAACACAGTCTAAATTCATTCATTCAATTCATCTAAACAGAGACAACATCAGACGGGTACAGCAACCACTGCCTTCCTCCTAAACTGTAAGGTCAAGGAGGAAAATCTTTTGTCTTAGTGTGTTTTTGCTTCTTGGATATGACAGACAAGATGCCTATAAAGCAGGTCGGATACTCGAGTTAGTGTACCGAGTATGAGTACTACAACATTGGAGACGAGAAAAAGATGGTGGCTTTGGAATGAATGTGCTCCAGGCCGGGAATTACACAGAAGCCACGGAGGACATGGCCTCTGTTGCCCCTGGTCTTGGCCTTGGTGCCCCCTTCAAAGGTTTCCCATAGACTTTAAGATGTTCCAGTGGAAGTGTTCTTTGCAAAATGAAAATGGCCTTGCTCTCTCAAAGATGAAAGCTCCAGGCCTGGACTGCTCTTCTAATATCAGTGCTGTATTGTATCTTTGACCTACAAATTATTTTTGGCGATACACATTGCACCTGAATAAGGGAATAAAAGAGTGGTGACGAGTTCTTAAACGGCCGTTTAAAACCGGCAGGGTCGTGGCCGTGCGGGGCTCGGGCCTTTATCGCACGGCCACGACCCTGCAAGGTTTTAAACGACTGTTTAAGAACGAGTCACTACTCTTTTATTCCCATTCATAAATGCCAATTTGTTAAAAAGTGAAAGAATAAGGAAAATCGGTGGTAAAAAGACAATCTGTTTGTTTAGCGAATTTTCGAAGTTTGTACATTTTCAAAAACTTTTGTAAAATTATGTTTTGAGCGCGTTGGGTTGTGTGCACGCGCGTGTCGACAAGATTAAGCGCGGGTATACTAAGCTGTATATTGCGTTCCGCGTAAAAGTAAATTAGCGTAAACAAGCTTGCGCGCCCAACACGCGAAGCCAGCCGTGTTTAAACACTTCTGGCCGTGTTTATATCACACGTTTAAACACCCCCACGTGACGTGCTCTCCACCAATCAGAATGGATAAACTGTCCAAGGTATTTATGAATGATTATTTAAAGGTAGGTTCATTGGTGATGAACCTGTAAAGAATCTGTGTAATTATTTTATCAAAAAGCTGACTTGTTGTAAAGATGGTAATGGTAGAAAGCAACCTGCTTTGTCTGAAGTGCCCCCGTTAATTAGAAATCCATAATAGTTTGTCAAAGTTTGGATCTCCAAAAAGATCGCCTGCCGGCAACTTTTTGAAGTTTCTGTGGTTTGAACGCTGCCTCCAATACAGCCAGATATCCATTGTCACCTCGCAAAATGATGGATTCATTGTTCTTGATGAAAATACTTTGACAGTCTTTTGCTGTTTTCTCAAGACACTACATTGATAATATTTCCTCTATAAACAAGCATTATAACATTGACAAAAACCAGTTGATGACCCTACTACCTTTCAAGATTTTAGTGTAATATTTAAAGATGGCGAGTACAAAATTTGTATATATATATACTCTTTTCATAAACTAATTTTTTGTAAAGTCAATAAAATTAGTTAATTTAATTAAGAGAAACAAACTTTTACTATAAATCATCTTAAGGTAAATATTATCTATTTTTGTATTTCCTTGTTTTAATCACCAATGAAAGAAAGAAAAAAAATTAAGTCAAAATGTCAACAATTTTGCAAACAAACTGATTTTAGTTGTAAAATATGAGACCTGCTGGGAAAATATTCAAAATTATCAAACTATTGTTCATATTATGTCAAAACTACTAACGTCTCATATTCACCAATTCCTAGAGAACTCTTTTTTTGCGGCATTATATCACCACAGTATTTCGATATATTGCTGTACTATTGTGTTATATCGCGATACTATTTTGTTTTATCGTCGTACTATTGCGTTATGCTGCCATATTGAATTGCATTATAGTTTCCGTATTTTATTGTGATATAGCGCCATTTTTGAGTGCGTTGAATCACCCCACTATTGCATTATATCTCGAACTATTGTGTTATATTAATTTACTGTTTAGTTCAAAGCCGTATTTATTGAGTCATTTTGCTTTGTAATATTGCATAATATTGCCATATTTTATAGCATTATATCACCATATTATATAACGCAATAAAATATGGCAATATGACGCAGTAGTACAGCTATATAATGCAATAGATAGTTCCCTAAGCCATGTTGTTCACTAACCAATCGTGCAATGAGTTCGTGAAATGTGCGTGTGCTGCACCCCCAAAACGCATGTATGTGTGTGTTCCAAATTGCTGATTTACGCCATACTGCAACCTATCTTTAGTACGGCGATAACAAAAAACATGAGGAAATATCAAACATGAGCCAAAGGTAAAGATTTTAAGGGGGATAGGGAAATGCGAGAGAAAGTTTCATGGCTGAACTTCAGTAAACCAGATTTAAATCAGGAGAAAGTCTAACTGGCTGAATCTAAAGCTAACATTAATTTTGTAATTTATCATTAGTCTCTTTGTATAAAGTGTAACTATTATAAACAAAATAGTTGAGTATGAAAAATAATGACTCATGAAGTATTGACAATGATTGATGAAATAAATAGTTAAACATTATTTCAAAAGTAGAAAAGCATTCTTTCATAGCTGTATCAGGTGTTTATTGTTTTTCCCCCTTGACGCCAACTCCTGATTTACTACAATCTAACAAAATCCAACACCAAAATGGTAACTCAGCACCCAAATAGTTGGACTCTGTTTATGGTTGGGTTTTTAGGGTTAAGTGAATAATTTAAAACCTGTGTAATCATTTGCAAAGAAACAGCAGTGGATTGTAATATCTATGGTTATATTTTTATTGTAATGCTTTTATTAAAACAATGGTTATCTGATATTGTACTGTACTTTTGTAGTGCTGTATTTTTTATCAGTCAACTAAAACGCACCCTTGTCCTTTATCTTTTGTGTTTTCAAATAAGTAATTTTATGTACATATGATTTGTACTACTTTATTTAAATTTTTTGATTCAGGTTGGTGTTCTACATTTTTTATCAATATTTTTCTTTTACAGTTGTTGGTCGAAATAATAGTTTTTAAATGTGTCAAAAGGGGTGTGCATTTTTAAAAAAATTGATAAATAAATTATTTTATTAAAATTTGTCAACATTTTTTCTGAAGTATTAAATAACCATTTTAAAGTGAAAAAACCCAAACTTGTTACTGTAAACGTCTTGATACCTTTTGGAATTGATTTATTGATTTACTTACGTTTGTGATAAATAATTTTCAAAGTGACCTTTGGCTACTTAGGTGGTTACTTTGAGGTTTGAGTAGAGGGGAAGGAAAAGGGTACTCTGCTGATGATTACATAGGGGAGGGCATGTGTGAAGATAATAGGACAAAATATAAGGATCCTCCCCCTCCAACTTAACCACATCCATTCTGGATAGGGTTAAAGGTAAAATGATACCAAATTGCTTATGATTTAAAGGCCAAATGGGAAAATTTTGATTTGAGGGTTACAAGAAATCAATTTTTTGTATTTTTCTGAATTTCTTGATAACCTGCTGTGTGTTTTTAATTGCACAGTGCTCTGTGATGTCTGTGTGATATGGAAAGCATTTTGTCAACTATTTCTAGCCTGCTAGTGCTATGTTTATGATTTGCAACTTCTACATTTGGGTCGATTCTTTTTATCTTTTTTTTATATGTGTAAAGGGGGTAGAGGAGGGGGTCTACACAGGGTTTATTCACATGCTTTGGGATAAATTTGTCCCCTTACCAAAACCCCTTCAGAGCTAGGTACAGATTGATATACATATATGTCATTGTATGTCCACAATATTGTTTACCATCTTTGAGAATTTGTCAACTTTTAGTTCAAAGGGGGTCAAGGGTAGGTCAAAGGTCATGATCTTTGACATTGTACTTCCAGCTCTTCCAGTGGAGATTTCAGTATGGCCTGGACAGGTGGTGAACTGGGAATTAGGAGGTGCATTTTGCTGGAAGGAATCAGGTGAGATATGTCTCTACTCTTTGAACCAGAATAGTCATCTGATTGGATCTCCTTGAGGGTAAGTATATTATTTTAACTTTCTAGACAAGAAATATCACAAAATTAGCTCTGGTTTTTGTGTGCAAGAAACACTTCAAATGTACTACAAGTCTTTTTTTTCTCATGAACACAAATCTCTTGAATCAAAATTGTATTTTAAATCCACACTTATTTTGAAAAGATAATCAGCTACAACACAACATCAGTGTTTGACTTCTTTTATTCACTTGTTCATTTTTCTATTTACATATCAACATTACAATTTAACAACGATTTTTAACCAATGGCTTAGCCTTAATACACAACTCATCATAATCATTATTTCCTCAAGTACCAAACAAACAAAAAACTAACCGCGGTAAATACCTTGAATCAATTGCATTATCAAATGAATAAATTGCGAGTGTGCCAAAGACAATGTACAACATTGATAATTGTCAAAGACCAGTATCCACACTTGATGTGACCCAACGTATACATGAAATAACAAACCTGTGAAAGTTTCAGCTACATCGGTCTTCGGAGTCATGAGAAAACAGTGAAAAACCCCATTATATGTTTTCACTGTTTTCAAATATCGGATTTTATCACCAGTGATAAAGACTAATTTTGTTACTCATTTCCTAAAAACTGTAGCATTCCAAGCAAAACTATTTCAAGGGAAGTTTTCCACCATGACCATCTTTATACCATGTAAGTTATGTGTAAATCTGTGAACATTTATATTTTCAATCTTACCAATGTTGTACAGGGAAACTGACCGAGTAAATTTTAAATAATTTGGAGTTGAACAAAGGAGAATTGACTGGAGCGGGATTTGAACCTAACATGCCGGCGCTCCACCAACTGAGCTATCTAGCCCCATGTTGGCGTTCTCCCTATTTTGTCAATACCTTTGTTTGGAGGGTGCCAGTCAGAAGCCATACAGCCTTTAACTGCTGTGTAGCCAGGGATCACACCCAAGTTAAAAATTTAAGCGGTAAGTCATTGTACAACCAGACATTTATCAGATCTAACTCGCAAATGGCTTATTCAAACAGGGCATTATACTTGAAGGTTAACAAATTAGAAATGCAAATGATAAAGTGACTACTACTGGCCTTATTCATGAGTTTTCTATCTTGAGTCTTCCACTCTGAATACAGCGGTTTTATACGTGTGTAATGCTGCTTGTGTGCAGTATAATTCCCAAGTAGCGTACAACAAATGCAAGCGCAGAATCAAAGAATTTCCTTTGTCCTTTAGGCATTATTGACTAGATGATAATTTTTATAAATCTGTGGCACTCACAATGAAAACTGAACTTTGATTTACAACTTCATATAGAATTCAGGAAATGTGCCTGAGATTTAGGGAATTTATTTCACTTTTTGATAATTACAGACAAAATGGTTTTCAGTAATAATTTTCGCAAATATTAACTATTTTTTACAATTTAGATTGAATTTTGTTTTGGCAGCTAATGGTGTACAATATTTGAGATGAAATCAACTCTTTTCTCATCACTTGTTGCCTTTTTTTTGTGTGCATAATATTAATTATAATTTGATATAAAGAAAGGGGTGTACATATATAACCATCTGGCCACAAGTGAATAAAAACTTGTTTGTGCTTTTTTTGTCTGTCTTTAGTCTGGGGAATCCCATTTGAGTGTTCACTTGTGCCCAATCAAGTCACTGTACCAGACCAGAGTCCACGCACTTGACAGACTAAGTGTGCGGTCTTCTAGTGGGCGATGTGGAAAGGGTCAGACTTGGTGTACTGCATGTGCATGCTTTTGTCCTTAAGGACTCAGTGCCTGGACTATACAGGCAATTGGGGTGGCACAATACAGCCTTGTAATCAACAGTTTGGTTGTTAAGTTCCAATATGGCGTTGGAATTTAATAGAGAAAATAGAGTTAGCTGTTGCAAACTGCTTACCAACCAAAAAGACCTATGGTATAAATTCAATAGAGTAAGGAATTTAATAGAGTAAGGAAGGATCCAAGCAAATTACTCATGAGGAAATTAGGGTTAAACCAAAGATGTATCTTAGTTTTAAATACAAGAAATTACAAAAAGTACATTTGAAACCTGATTCATGCTTTACACACTAACATTACCAACTCTTTGAAGTAAATCATAACCCCAGCATGGATATTCCTATTGAAACAGTCCACGCAAAAGCTCATAAAAAATTCAACTTGGGGGGGGGGGGGGGGGGGAATGCACTGTCGTCTAATTTGTACATCAAAATTGCATCTTCACATATACCATTGCATTCAGCATGAATCTCCTTAAATATTGACAGCTTTTCGTTTAGGTATTACGTTTAAAAATAGCAAGAATGTTTAACAAAAAAAAGCACACTTATTTCCATTAAATGGACAGACTCAACCTCAATGTTTTTTCAAATGCTGTAACAGGACCTCTGACTGATCCCAAAATCATCCAGCATTTTTTGTTCGGTTAATTTCTCTTTAACCACTTCGCATCAGAAGACGCGTTTATCCACAATTATTTTTGACAGATTTACGACAAATGCTTTTTAACGCCTGGAACAACTTCAGGTTTTTTTTCTCAATTTTTTGCTGGCAGCCGAATGGCTGTCTTTTATATCCATCCGGACTTTCCAGTAAGTAGCGTGCACAGGCAGCAACCTACTGTGATATGCTTTATTTTTACCCATACAAAGAGCAACAAAAGGTTCTGGAAAACATGCCTTATAAACCTCCCTTTCCGGGGGTTATTTTGTAACCTTGGTCCCAGACTGCTTGTCCTGTTGCTGTACAAAATGTGGCCCCCACTGTTTATTATATTTGGCTCAATGGGAGGTAAGTCTGAGCGCTCCGAGATTCCAGAATACCATGGCAGATTTTCAATTTTCTCACATGACAGGAGCTGATTAAGAGAATTGTTGTCTTTTCTGTTGTCAAGTCAGGGTTTCATTGTGACAGCAATATTGTCCAAGAAAAACAATAATCCAATAAGCTTCAACAAGTTCAGAAAATAATACCGCGGGTGGGCACAGAAATTTGTTTCAGAATATCGATGTGAAGTAGTTAAACAATTTAACAATAAAGGGTCATTTATAGTTGTTTTTAGCCTTTCAAAGAGATTTCAGTTTATAGCTGTATGTATGTCCAAATCAAACAACTCCGGGCTACAGCAACAACATTGGGGAATAGGACTTCATCAGCCATAGATAATGCAGAACCCACCAATTCAGACACACCCTCAGCATTTCGTTTATTCTGGATTTAATTAACAACTCATAATAATTTGGTATTGCAGCCGTAATTGCTTTCCATCGTTCTGAAAATCAAGTCGATCAAACAATTTTGTATTAAAAATGTTAAAAACCAAAACTAACCTTCGTCAGGTTTGTTTAGTGACAAACCAGTCGCACAACAAATAATACCTTAGTACTGTTAACATGGTTAACAAACAAAATCTACACAAGTACAAAATACAAAAAGGGAGCAACTTTTTTTAATTCAGCTAATTTCATGCAAAATAAACAGTAAAAAAAGCAGTGATCCATGAAGATTTTTTTTTTCAATTTACATTTACAACACTAATTGTTTTAAATCTTCATCTTTTTTTCTCTCTGTGTTAATGTTTGATCATCTGATAGAGCTTCTCACACAAGACAACCAAAATTGTTTCATTTCTGTTGTATGTTACTTATCTCAGACCTTTTGACCTAAAAAACAAATGTGAGTTACAAAAAATCCACGCATTTAGCTGGGCATTTGGTGGTGATAATACAGCAATGAAGGGTCTGAAAAGGGATAAAAGGTAGGATTTGTTTACAAGCAGTATTGTAGTCGAGATCGCAAAGTACGAGACTAAGATCGAAACCTTCCCTCTGAGACCAAGGGAGAGTCTGAGACCGAGACCTCAATGTCCCGAACCAAGACTAAGACCAACCAATTGCCGATTTTTGTTAAATTCTTTTAGGTTACTTTTCCTGTTTTGATGGGTTTTTAAAAAATAATTATGAAGTTAAGGTCTCACCACAAGATCCCGAGACCTTCACTCCGAAACCGAGACTTCAACAAATCGAGATCGGTCTTGATACCAGAGACCTGTTGAGACCTACAACACTGTTCCAGGTCACTAATTCAGAGGAGAGAAACTGATTTTCCCATTCTCTAGTTTTCCATAAAGATACTATTCAACAGATCTGTGAATATTTCAAACTGGTCTGTCACACTTTGGAGTTATCAAAAATCTGCCCAGCACACAAAACTTTGCACAGGGTTTTTCAGTTTCCTATGCCTATAGCACTCAAAAATGGTTTACTAATTGGGACACTGAAATATTAGTATAATTGCTTACAAATTGGAATTTTTAGAGGGGTCACTAGCGGGTGATCAGGAGGGTGTGACACCTCCCCCCCCCCCAAAAAAAATGCATTGTCTTAGTTAGCAATGAAATTCTTATTGAAATACAACAAGCCACAACAATTGGGGATAGTTTTTCTATCATGCAAGTTGTTTCAAAGACACTTGATTGAGATTTTTTTAAACACTACAGATGTGTTTTTTTAGGAGCATTTCTCAACATGGACTTTAAACCAGTCCAGAACCAAGAAAATACTGGCAATTGGATGTCCAATGTGATAGTAGTAACACAAGTTTTAGTCTGAGGAATTATTATTTAGCATTTAATAGTACCAGACATTGTTCAAATTTAACTTACAAATTGCTTTTATTGAGGTGAACTTTACAGATGTGTTAAGTTTGCATTTATAAACATACATTAACCCCAGCAAAAGGGGGACTTTTGGGGATGCTAGGTGGCAGCAGACTTACCAGGTAAATCCATTGTTCTTGGAATTGGAAATGTGCGCATGCTCAGAAGTTCGTAAACAATGGGAAAATATATGGTTGGTAGAGGCCTGGAATTTAATCTTTTAAAGTCATCTTCATTGCAAAATCTTAAAAGTCTATGGGAAACTTTTGAAGGGGCACAAAGACCAGGGCCCAATTTCATAGAGTTGCTTTTAAAGCAGAGAATGTTGCTTAACCATTTTCTGCTTAGCATAAATGAGCAGGATACCAGTCACACATTGTACATGTGACATGGTAGTTTGGCTGGTAAGCATAATTTTGTTGTGCTTAAGCAGCTCCATGAAATTGGGCCCAGGTCATCACCTCTGACGGTGTTTGCTGCCACCTAGAGTCTGCTCTTACTGTGGGTGGCTCTTACTCCAGCTGTGCTTCCTTTTGTGTATTTCCAACAGAAACTCACATTTTTCCCTCATGGTAGTATTGTACCCTTAACCCGGGCCCAATTTCATAGAGCTTCGTAAGCAGAAAAAATTGCTTCACAATTTTCTGCCTAGCAGAATTGAGCAGAATACAGTCACAAATGGTGCATGTGACATGGTATTTTGGCCGGTAATCTTATTCTGGTAAGCTTATGTAAATTGTGCTTAAGCAGCTCTCTATAAAATTGGACCCAGAGGGAAATTGCAGCGCACCTTCACAGCCTAATGTAATAATGAGCACACTTTTAAAATTGACAAACGATTTTTCTTTCTTTCATAGTCTGGCAGATTTTAATTCATATATTGACTATAAATATAGTAGTTTATGAAAAGTTTCATTAACTTTAGTTTAATTTCCTGGCCCACTTGACAATGGGTGATTTGCTGTTTTCAAACCATACTAAGGCCGTATCCAAAGTGGCAGCTACGGCTACGTAGTTGCTAAGGGTGTTGCTGAAGACATCCTATACTTCCATGCATTATGCGGCGTTTCAGCCGTAGCCAGAGCTGCCAATTGGAACGCAGCAGATTTTTCGAAATTTCAAAACTTGCTGAGGTTTGTATTGGCAGGTGCATTATAAAGATATTCGACATGATATCATATTGCAGGCTAGCATAGTTTACCTACCACTCAAAACCACAGTGGATAATATTGATTGGACAGACAGTAAGAGGGTTGACTGTGTACTGTGTAGATGCATTCACCACATGATACCATATTGCAGGCTAGCATAGTTTACCTACCACTCAAAACCACAGTAGATGGTATTGATTGGACAGATAAAAGGAGAATTCCTAATATCTAACATGATGATTTAAAGTTATTTTTTTGTAGTATTGGACAATCCATCATGGGGGGGGGGGGTGGGATGGCGTTCTTGATTGTGTTCGTTCACCCTTTCACAGCACATCACATCAATTGGAGAATTTATTTGACAATTTAGTATCATTGTGTTTTTTGTATTAATGTTTAATAACTTATTAGTTTGACTACTACCGTTTCATAATGCCTCATACGACGGTCCACTTGAGGGCGAACCCAGGCTGGGTCCCTCCAAGAATGCTTCCAGCTCATCATAGTCCGGCTTGGCCTCCGTGGACACCTCTCCGTCGTTTCCCCGCGACTTCTTCTTCTTACGTTTTTTCTCCTCGCTGTCTCCTTTGTCACTGTGTTTGTCACTGTGTCTGCCGGGGTCTTTGCTCCTGTCCTTCTGCTTCTTGTGTTTGTGTTTTCTTGAGCTTTTCTCGTCTTCCTGTAAAGGAGAGCGGAGGACAACAAATGAATTAATTCTCTCTACTATTAAATGTTACACCAACTACACACACTCAGTGCTTGATAACCTCTGGTGTGGTAGGCTTACAGCAGCCATTTGGCAAAACTATTTACAAATTTCTTTTACTGACAGCTGCATTTAACCGTTCAGGATAAACAACTAAAAGCCCCAACCCTAGAGTAAAAACGTACACAAAGTGCCAAACCAAAACTGTTCATGACAATTTTGTTTCTTCATATTTGATTTCCTACACAGAGTGATTGGATTAATGGAGAGCCACTCACCGCATCTTTGTCTTTGCTCTTGTGTTTCTTCTTCTTCTTGACTGCTGAACTGCTCGTGCTCGTACTCGTCACCGTGTCCGTGTCACTGATGTCGTCGTCTTTGGCGACCGACAGAAGATTGTCAAAATCATCGGCAGGTAAGGAAAGCCTTTCTGTGAAGTTAAAATACCAGACAACGGTGAGAGTCATGACTGAAAAGGTCTAATATTTTTATCTAAATGTTGGGAGGGGTTCTCTCTATGTTTTTTATTTCTAATTGTGGGCCATTCTGGACCCCAATTTTTGAAGTTTGGCCTAAGCACGCTGAATTGAATCGAGGTCCTCAGAATTATTTTTACTTGGTTTTATTCTTGTTTTAAAAGCCCTACTGTCAGTGTTGTAGGTCTCGAGACCTGGTCTCGGTCTCGAGACCGTCTCGAGACCTTTTTTTGGTGTCTCGGTCTCGGACTGCAAAAGTCTCGGTCTCGGAAGGGCTGGTCTCGGTCTCGACCCCTCGAGACCACAGCAAATAATGCTTTTCATACACATGAATTACGTCGTCTTGGCCTAGAGCCATGTTGCTTTGTTGATAAATACCGCCGTCCAAGTTTTTCACACGCGCACGCTGACATTGCAATGCGCTGCTTTAAGTCTTCTACAAAGTTTAAGGCCGCCCTGCCAAAGAATTCGCCGCGCTACCAACAAAATGACAAACAAACTATTTTTAGCCTGCAATTAATACGATCAAACGAGTAGCCGATGAGCCATGCCCGACTTCCAAACCGCAGCATGCATTGGAATTGCGATCGTTAATTTTAGTTTACCAACGTTAACACACGATGCACACAACCACATGGTTCTGACTGCTGAGTATCCACTGCACGTGCATCGGCCCGGGACCCACAACGTGAGTCCATGCATACAGCGCATAGACAACAGCAGAGTCCAAAGTCCAAGCTAACCAACATTCCGCACCACGCTGTGATTGGCTGTTGATGGCCGTTGAAAATTACCATATTCATAAGAGAGCTTGGCTAGACTCCAACGCAGTACACATTCACGAGCCGAGTAAAGAATTGCCGCACAGTGTGCCGCACGCCTGCATATTGGTACAGTATACAGCCTTGGATTAAAGGATATTCAAACATTGACAACTTTTGCCGATAGAGGGCGATGCCGGGCAAAGTTCATTGCATTTGTTCTCAATGTGTGTTGTCGACACGTCGTTGAATCTCGATGATTTTATTGCCAACGAAGTTCTAAACAATCGATCTTCAAATCATGGAAATGGTTGTTGATGGAAAAAGTATTATTTAGGGCATAAACTAGGGGATAAGATCGTCCAAAAAGATCGTCCTTGAAATACAAATTGTGAAGTTTGGTGGAAACTTAAATGGGATAGTGTGTTTTCTAAATGTTTATTAGCTTGCATACTCATTATTTTAATTTTTTGCCGATATCACCTTAAAATATGCTTTACAAAATTGTATGTATTTTGCATGGGGTAGGTCTCGGTCTCGGTCTCGGATACTTTGGTCTCGGTCTCGGTCTCGATCTCGGTAGGGCTGGTCTCGGTCTTGGTCTCGGTCTCGGTCTCGGACTTCCAGGTCTCGACTACAGTGTGATCTGGGATTGTAAATGGTGCAAGGAGGGGATTTTCGCTCTAGTGATTTTTAGGTTCCCTCATTATCAAACTCTATTGTTGGTGCCTTTTGTTGGGTGGATTAAAAGGACAAGGCAGCGCGAAAGTAGCCCACAAAGGAGTGAAGGATCAGTGTTTGCGGTCTAGCTCAGGTATGCTAGGGTTTATCTAGTAAGCTGATTAGAACTACACAGTGGCATTTGGCCAACACCATTGTCACTTTGTTACACAGTGAGTCTCCCTCAAGACAGTGATTTGTGTGAATTTGATCAGAAGTCTAAACAATAAATGTTCAGTGAAAAAAGTAAATCTCTCGTTTGCATATCAGCTGCAATTAACATGTATTGGCTGACTAGTGCATCTGGGGAGAAACCTGTATGTTGAAATAATAGTATTTCAACCGTTTGATAACCCATGGAGTTATAGATTTCAAGGAGGTTCTTTGAACAGTATCCAGAAGTAGATCAAAGAGCAAGACTTGGTTAGAGTACAAATATAAACGTATACATATTTACACACAGCGTACATGGTATAAAACCCCCTTTGAAATACTTATACTCGGTACAAAAATTAGTTTTGATCTTGCAAGTCCAAAACCCAAAGTTTGAAAACAGTGAAAAAAAATTCAGGATTTTCCCCACTTTTTTCTCGTGACTCCAATGACCGAATGAACTTAAACGTTCACAAGTTTGTTGTTTCATGTAATTGTTGGGTCACATCAAGTGTGGATATCGGTCTTTGACAATTACCAAAGTGACCCATGTGCTTTAAGACTTTGTATATGAGACTGGTACTGACTTGTTAGTCCTGGTTTCTTGGTAGACCCGACGTTTTCAAGGAAGTTAAAGTCCTCCTGTTGTAGTTGGATCATCGGGGAGGCAGGAGATGTGGTTGAGGTGTCTTGGTCAGTAGTTTGACTGGATGTTCTACTTACAGACTGTGAGGAATCAATCAAGTCAAGTGAAGACTGAAACTTTAACATATTATAAAAGCAGTAAATTTCATCTAAGTTTACAGAGAGAAATCAACGTGACTTGAGTGGTCAATGTATTCATGGTTTTGTATGTTTTAGACCGAAGCCATTGTGGATAACCTGTGACAGTGTTTTCCAGCATGTAAATTTACCCAGCGTTCATTTTTTTATGCATCACAGCCATCTTCGAGCAATGATGTTGAAGAAATGATACAACAGTCCTGCGCGGCACACGTTTAAAAAAAAACAAATTATTTATTTTGTGGCGTGTCGTGGCCGAGCGGTTAAGTGCATCGAACTCAAGTTCTGGTGGCTGAGTCATCAGTGTGTGGGTTCTAATCCCGGTCATGACACTTTTGTGTCCTTGAGCGCGACACTTAACTATAATTGCTTCTCTCCACCCAGGGGTAAAATGGGCAGAGATGGTTTTTGTGAATGATTTAGCTTAGTGCGCTTTGGCTGCACAGGCTGTATACTCCCCAGTGCGCTGAGATGGTTTCAGGAATGAAATAAATGGTCCAGTGATTGGGGTAATAATATGTGAAGCGCAATGATCATTCTTTGGACTTGTGCTATATAAGAGCCGATATTATTATTATTATTATTATTGTTTAACCACTTAAAAACGAGTTAGTCCAATATAACACCCCTCCTCTGCCTGTACTCATGGTACGATGAATCTTACCTGATGACTTTGTTCATCCTCACTAGTACTATCTGTTGATATTGGATATTTAGGTGACACTGGAGATGCTGTGTCACTGCCGTTCCTCTGCTGTGCAATGCTATTTAATGTTGAAGCGTCCGCTTGGTCCTGTGCTTCAACCGTATGTGAGAAAGCATTCACTACATCATCTTGATTTGACAACAGTGTCGGTGATTGTTTAGGATTTGTCGCTAACGATTTCAGTTTCAGACTTTTGTAGACGTCGTTTTCATCACTGTCGTCTTCCGATAAAACAACTCTGTCTTGTGTGATCGTCATCACGTCTTCGCCGTCGCTGGAGAGGTCGACGTCATAGCTTGAGGTGACCAGGGCTTGGGGGTCTGAGTTGGTGGGTTTGAATGGCGTGATGTCGTCCTCGGAATCCAGCTCCTCTTGGAAGCTGGCAACCATAGGGTTCACATCTTCATCACTGTTTCAAAGGGGTACGGAGGGGAAACGTTTCAGTAGGATTTCAAGCTATGAAGAACAGGCGTGCTTCAAGAAATGTCTTGCCAAGATTTATTGGGCCCTTCTAATGGAAAAGGGTCCTGTCAGTACAGTTATAACTTTTTTTAAATAAAACTGTCTTTAACAGCTCTTAGACAATGGACTATAGACCTTATGCATATGCGTGAATTGAAAAAGGCGCCCTCACCTAGAGGTCCTGTGCGCCGCGCGTACAGATCTCTGCGTTTTCCATTGTTTCATCATCAGTTTACCTCAAAGATGGTGGCTGGATGACGTCAATGCCAACGTCAAGGTCTATTGTAACGCACAGGAGGCCTGATACGTCACAAAGGCACTGGAGGCAATTGCCTCCACGCCCCTGGTCAATGCCTTGGTGCCCCTTGAAATGTTCAGCACAAATTTACATTTCCCTTGTGGAGGTGCCCTTACTAAGGAAAAAACTATCTTGCCATTATAACAGTCTTGATTCGTGATACTCTTATGCAGCTATGTAGCTATTCTAGGATGGTGCAGAAGTGACGTCACAGGCACGTAAGAATTAAAAGTGACGAATAAGAGCAAAGGATCAGGTCTGACAAAGGAGTTGGAGCAAGTGTTCAACTACGATAACTCACCTATCACTTTCTTGTGTTGGGGGCGGGGGTTTCACAACCTTCTCTACTTTCTTCTTGGGTTTGCCCCTCTTCCTTCCTGGCCCGTCGTCGTCATCGAGAAACCCCCCTAGTCCCTCATCTGGAATGAATTCGTCCACGCTGGTGATCGGACCAGGCTTGACCTCTGCTACTGTTTCAATCACTGCCAAAAGATCAATTAAAGAAACAATGACAATAGTGGGCACGACTTCTTAACAAATGTTCCGGTTCACCTAACACGATGTGTAATCAAACAAGATTATGAAACTCAAAATGAAATCTTTTACTAATTCCCATTTTACAGCTTGTATATTTCACAACAAAACGATTGTAGATTTCTGCTTTTATGGCAACCATGAACTCTACTCAGTCAGTCTGTATTTTAAGGCGTGTTGTGGTCGAGCGGTTAAGAGCACCGGACTCAAGCTCTGGTGTTACTGATCAGTAGAGTGTGGGTTCGAGTCCCGGTCATGGCACTTGTGTCTGTGAGCAAGATACTTTACTATAATTGTTTCGTCCTTCCGATGGGACATTAAGCCGTATCCTGTGTACTAGGATTGGTAGATCATATAAAAGAACCCAGAACACTTATAGAAAAGTAGGGGTTAACCTGGGTGTTTCTGGCTCACATTGCAAGCACCCTTGTGAGACATCCATGATTTCATAACCAAAAATATATAATAATAATAATTATGTCCACCGAAACAATTACGTCAACAGATATGGTTGCTCCATTACTTGATACCATTGCTATTACTCCGGCAAACCCAAATAATGATTCTGCTCTTGTACCTGCTTCTTTAGCATCCTCCTCCTTTGTCCCCTGCTGCACCCTTGACTCGCCCCCACCAAACCATTTTGAGAACCGCTGTGACAAAGACGATGCCTGAGCTGCCCCCTGCTTGTCGGTTAGGGGAGGGGTCCTTGCTTCCCTTGAGTCATTCCCTCGTGCTGCTTGTTGGTCTTGCTGGGCCTCCTTGGCTGGCTGGGGATCCTTGCGGGATGTCGCTGGGGTCGAGGTTGGGGTGTTTTGCTTTGGTGTGGTGGCTGGGCTCTGCGTGACCGGGGTAGTACGGCTAGACCCTTGATTGCTACTAGGGGATGCTGTATGGCAGGGGGGGGGGAGGGAAACACACAAGAAGAAATTACATTTCAGGAAAGAGTTTGACAGATAACATTCTCCATTTGCACATAGTAAAAACAAAGTCAACTATGATCCATTGCACTGACCTGTTTTAACACAAAAATGAGCTGAATATTATAATGCACTCAGTAATTTGGGCTCTTTTTTCTCCTTGCCTGGTGCATGTTTTTCTATCCATCCTACAAACTAGACTGTTTTAAGAGGAACACCAATTCCTACCTTCAGCTCCCCTGGATTATTTTCATCTTTAATATTTTTCTTCTTGTAGCCCTTCACCAAGAGTGGCTTTTAGCCTTGTTTTGGGCAAACTTGCATAAAATTAAAAATTAAAATAAATGACTGGCATAAATCAACACAATTTATGAATGTGAAGAGCCGTTTTAATTAGGAGAATCAAACATGGCCTGGATTATCCCTCCACCATTAGCTTACATGGTGATGTTTGAGGTGCTCTGCCGTTTGGTACTGTTGGTGTGAGAAGTGTAGGAGAAGCAGCCTTGGCTTTCCTTTGCCTGCGTCGCTCCTCTAGGCTCTCTATATACCTGCAGTACAGAAACAAAACTTTCTTTATACAGCAATTACTGTCATGACAAGTTTTCTTTTACTAATACATGATGACAGACTCATATACACATCAAATGTGTCTGAGTTTTGATAATAGATCAATCTTTTTTAGCTGGCCGCATTCAAGAACCAATCACAACCCTTCTCAACCATTCAAGAACCAATCACAACCCTTCTCAACCATTCAAGAACCAATCACAACCCGTCTCCACCATTCAAGAACCAACCACAACCCTTCTCAACCATTCAAGAACCAATCACAACCCGTCTCCACCATTTGAATTGATACTTACATGTTGTAATTTTGATCTTCAGATTCCTTCCTCATGTCTAGCTCATCCAGCGTGGCACTCGTTTCAAGATTATTTGTTTCTAGTTGGCGTAGTAACGTTTCTCTCTGCAGTCATTCCAAGATGGCAAAAAATAAAAAAAGATATTTCAAAGTCAAATGGCTCGCAGTGGCAACACAATTTAAGAAAGTCCATATTTACTCATGTTAAACTGACCACAACATGGTTCCCTGAACGAGTTTCATGGCTTGATAAGTTGAAACGACAAAGTCTTGACAAGTCTAAGGCCTGTTTTATTGCTTACAACATTTTCCTGAGATGAATGTTTTGCTTAGCGTGCCAGACAGAAGTTTGTCCCTTTGCCGGGCACCCTATGAAATGAACAACCTTTCAAGTAACAAAAAACATCCAGACAACTATACTTCTAATTTATGTGGCCAATGGAGAGTGAGTGACCATACAATTGTCCAACTTTGTGATTTTGCTTTATAAATATTATAATAATAATAATAATTGGTACTTATACAGCGCACGTATTCTAGTAGCTAGATCAAGGCGCTTTACAACATTATTATCCATGTTCATCAAACATACTTTTAGACCATTCCTCAAACTTTCTCAACTCCCTGGGGAGCGTACAGTCCCAAGCTGCTTAAATTAGCACCAGGGGTTAATACAACACAACACTGTCTCAGCCCTCTCAGTTTCCCATTTATACACCTGGGTTAAGAGAAGCAATTACGGTTAAGTGCCTTGCTCAAAGACACAAGTTTCATGACCGAGAATCGAACCCGCACTCCAATGATGATATCATGAGAACTCGAGTCCGATACATCATTATTCTGATGACTTCAAACCAATAAGACTGCATTGTGTGTTTTCAACATACCTGGAGTTGTAGGAATGGTACATTGAAGAAAGTGTGTAAATACTTCAGACCGAAGCCATTTTTCATTGAGGCCTCTGCTAGTAGCACTGTGGCTGAATCCGGTGGTCTGTCACATGGAAGAAAATGAGAAACAAAGGAAATTACGGTGAAAAAAAGAAAAAAAATCCACAATGCATTGACTGTAACAAAGTGTTTGCTTTATCAGTGAACGATTTCCCTTGTATAGCAGAGCAAAACGCTACACAAAATGTACCAGTTGCTACTCAAAAAATCACCATTTGCCACTCAATATAAGCATTCTGTGTGCACAAAACTTGTTCAGTCTTACTATTTTGCTATGCAAAATTTTCGGACGAAATCGTTCCCTGTTTATAGAAGGGTATGCGTGCTTAGATATTTTCGTCTGCCCATCTCACACACAGAAATTACAAACTGGGTAAATTTGAACACCATATTTATAAAACTGTATACAATTTAGATATGATCAGAGAAGATGATCAGAGCAAACTGATTGAAATGTCTAATTGTAACACTACCGGTTCTTTTCAGAACCACCACAACTCAAAAAGAGATTTCATGTACATTACTTGGTAATACCGACAACCGTATGGGATACTGTGCATTTCTGGCTAAACCTTGAATGGCTATAACTGAAAAAGCAGACTGGGAATAGCTCTTTGTATTTATTTATTATGGTTGTGAAGCCAAGAACTCTCAGAAAATACTAGCTAGCCAACAACCCCCACAGAGAGAAAACATGGAAGGCAGTTTCAATTTTAGATGTGGGAGGAAAGCCCCAAAGAACTACTCCAGGGAAAACCCACACAGTCAGGTAGGGACTGAAAACCCAAACCACATATTGCCCCCGGTGGGATTCGAACTGGGGTCCTAGAGGCGGAAGGCAAGGAAAGGTACAACAATGCCGAATCGACCGCCCTCACCTCTCAAAGTTATCAATGAAGTATCTCATGGTGTCCTCGGCTACTGTGCGGTGTTCAGATATGTCTCTGAAACTGGCTAGCACCAAGACAGGAATGTTGTTCGGTACATTTGGAAGCTCTCGCTCGACATAACCCCATGTCCTGTAGAACAGGGGAGAAAAAAGTGTGACATTAAGTTTATTCTTGGGAGGATTCTTCAGTAGAAGGACCAGAGCTCAATTTTAAAAAAGGTCAAGGTCAATCTTAAACATACTTCCATTGCTGAAATACTATATAGTGTTGACTATCATGTCTTCCATTGCTGAAATACTATATAGTGTTGACTATCATGACTTTCATTGCTGAAATACTATATAGTGTTGACTATCATGTCTTCCATTGCTGAAATACTATATAGTGTTGACTATCATGTCTTCCATTGCTGAAATACTATATAGTGTTGACTATCATGACTTTCATTGCTGAAATACTAATAGTGTTTACTATCATGTCTTCCATTGCTGAAATACTATATAATAGTGTTTACTATCATGACTTTCATTGCTGAAATACTATATAATAGTGTTTACTATCATGACTTTCATTGCTGAAATACTATATAATAGTGTTTACTATCATGTCTTCCATTGCTGAAATACTATATAATAGTGTTTACTATCATGACTTTCATTGCTGAAATACTATATAATAGTGTTTACTATCATGACTTTCATTGCTGACATACTATATAATAGTGTTTACTATCATGACTTTCATTGCTGAAATACTATATAATAGTGTTTACTATCATGTCTTCCATTGCTGAAATACTATATAATAGTGTTTACTATCATGACTTTCATTGCTGAAATACTATATAATAGTGTTTACTATCATGACTTTCATTGCTGACATACTATATAATAGTGTTTACTATCATGACTTTCATTGCTGAAATACTATATAATAGTGTTTACTATCATGACTTTCATTGCTGAAATACTATATAATAGTGTTTACTATCATGACTTTCATTGCTGAAATACTATATAATAGTGTTTACTATGACTTTCATTGCTGAAATACTATATAATAGTGTTTACTATCATGACTTTCATTGCTGAAATACTATATAATAGTGTTTACTATCATGTCTTCCATTGCTGAAATACTATATAATAGTGTTTACTATCATGACTTTCATTGCTGAAATACTATTGTTTTCTCCATCATGACATTGACAGGCCTGGAGCTTTCATCTTTGAGAGAGCAAGGCCATCTCCATTTTGCAAAGAACACTTCCACTGGAACATCTTAAAGTCTATGGGAAACCTTTGAAGAGGCACCAAGGCCAAGAGCAGGGGCAACAGAGGTCGTGGCCCCAGTGTAATTCCAGGCATGTCATGACACCATGTTTTATTTTGTAATTAACCCTCTCAAATTGTTTTGACATTTAAACAACTTCTAGTGACCGAATTTATTACGCACTCAAGTGTGAAGCACATGTTCGTTCACAACAGCATTCATGTGTTCACAGGCCAATTTTAACTATATTGTTACACTGAAAATATTATTTTGAATGATAATGACAAATTTCTTGCTTTTTAATTTCTCAGTAAGAGGGGGTATGAGTGCAGTCAATTAAAGTTGCCTACGATAAGGATGAGGGGGTATGAGTGCAGTCAATTAAAGTTGCCTACGATAAGGATGAGGGGGTATGAGTGCAGTCAATTAAAGTTGCCTACGATAAGGATGAGGGGGTATGAGTGCAGTCAATTAAAGTTGCCTACGATAAGGATGAGGGGGTATGAGTGCAGTCAATTAAAGTTGCCTACGATAAGGATGAGGGGGTATGATTGCAGTCAACTAAAGTCACCTATGGTAAGGAAGATGGGGTAAGAGTGCAGTCAACTAAAGTCACTTATGGTAAGAAAGAGATGATATTACTCCAGTCGACTAAAAGTGCATATTGACTAAAGTCAAAATGGAAGAGAGAGTACGAGTGCTGTCAACTAAATTCATCTATAAGGTAAGGGTTGAGATGGATCCATTGTTCACTGATCTTGAGATGAATCTTATGGTTTAGTGAAATCGAGCCTAGAATAATCAGCAAAATTTCAGTAGCCCCGCTGACCATGCTGTAGTTTTAAAAGAGTGCATAGGCGTAAGTGGCTGATTGCACACTTAAAAGTTAAGAGACATTGACTATTTTGTAAAAAAGTCCTTACCACTGTTTTGTTATGTCCACCATAAATACAACTCCGTTGGCTCCCTTGTACACGTTGAGAAAGCTTGCATCCAGGCATGGCTCGTCCGTCTCATCAACTTCATGTGCCGTATCCAGTTTAAGGCCGTCTGCTTTCTTCTTAGATTTGCCCTTGTCAACCACATCCCAGACCTCCACTTTGACAACATCATCAGTTGCTACAGATTTTAAAAAACCAACACAATCATTGCTGTCAATTGTTTGCAAAGGCTAGATTTCACCTTTACTTGAGATTGATTTTAAAATTTTTGACAATATTTATTGTCAATCCTAAACAAAGTGTAATGTGTGAGGTCTTGTTTTGTTTTGTATTGTTGTAACGGGCACATCCATCACAAGCTTCGGCTTTTAGGATGATGCCTCCATGCGCAAATGAGGAAATAAATGTTCTATTGAACTGAACCGAACAATACAATTGTCTACGGTGATACTGTTAACATCTTAAGATGAATCTTGGTATCTGGTGAAATTAAGACATGGAATTGTATATTTGAAGGGGCAAGGCCATTCCTTACACTTTCTTAACTCTCCGGGGATCATCCCCAAGCTGCTGAAATAAACGTTTTTAAAGGGATTAAAATCCACATCAATACTGTCTCAGCCTCACATTTCTACACCTGGGTTAAGAGAAGTCAATTATGGTTAAGTGCCTTGCTCATGGACACAAGTGTCATGACTTGAAATGGAACCCATAATCTGATGATTCAGCCATCGGAACTCGAGTCTAATGCACTAAGACAACTCGTCCAAACCACATTAGAAATGTTTGAGACAAAACTCTTTTTAACCTTTGTAATTCCACTGTATACTGGTGACCTGTATTTCTGGGGTAGGAATATACTCCTCCTTAAATCGTTCTCCCTGTAGTCTATGGAATAGCGTCGTCTTGCCAGTATTGCGGTCTCCTTTGATGATTATTTTCACTGTAAGGTAAGAAAGACAAACTGATAAGTTAAAATTGCATTGTAATGATAACACCTTCCGTCTTGAGTCAGCCTCCATTTCCAGAAGTGAAATTTCATCTTTGATGGGGCAAGGCTATTTTCAGTTTGCTAAGGGCACTTCCATTGGAAAACCATGAGTCTATGAGAAACTTTTGAAGGGCACCAAGGCCAAGACCAAGACCAGGGCAACAGAGGTCATGGCCTTCGTGTAATTCCAAGCCTGCTTTTCCATGTTCCCTCACAATCTTCGACAGCAACGTAGAATTGTGTTAAAAGTTTGCTTCATTTATAAATGTCAAGTGCCAATCAAACTACTACATACATGCAAAGACCATCATCGTAAAAATGTGGGTCAAAGGAATTATCCAACCTAGGGCACAGCACCATCTGACCATCACACTTTGACAACACACTAAAATACGGACATCATTTGTTGTACTTGTAGTTACTAAAGTACCCCAAAAGTTGTTCCAAGAAATTGTACAACGATGGAGTAATAAAACCCTTGGACTTTTCATTCCAAAATAAAAACCCCCAGGGTTTTTTTTAACTTTGGAATTAATTAATTTAGTATCAATCAATGAGAAATGAGGGGGACTGGGGTGACTGTAAAGACATACTCACTGTTATACTGTACACCCTTAGCAAATCTCCGCTGCAGATTCTGTCCCATTGTCTGCATACCAGTGGGTACCAAGCCCCTTCCAGCATTCTGCTCGTTGGTAACAAATTTTTTCAATGCACTGAACATTTTGCTGATTTTTCAGTCACTACTTCACTTGGTTGGTGGTGGATTACCAGAAATTGTTTAAAAAGTTGTATTTCTACAAGAGGTTGCTGGCATTTCCAGGCTTGCTTAATCCTCTAAATCCGAATGTTTTGTGATATTCCTGCAGATTTACACAGCGCGATAAATCCCAATTTACAGAGCTAGGGATGACTTTCCAACACATTTCTGTCAATCATGATTTCCAATGCAATTTGCGTTGAAAAATTGTTACAACTGTTTTTTCATCTCCTGTGTATTCCAGCACTCAAATATCTCTACAGTAGCTTCAGTTGAAATCATGAATCAAACGTTGGAACTGCTGAGTGAGGAAAACAAGAAAATCCTCAGAATTTGAGTGAAATTTACAGAAATATTGTCACGTAAACAACTGCACAAGTCAACGAAGTGAACGGTGACCGAACAACATTATTTTGGACGTCATCCGCTTTACGTACGTATTTGTAGTGCCAATTTCTATTTAAAATCACATTCAATACACACACTCTCTTCTATAATTTTTTATTTTTGTTATTATAAATTGTTTAATTAACAATGAAAAAGTAAAATAATATCGTTTAAAGAGATTTGTGCAAATTTGAGGAAGAATATTTTGTGAAATGAAGACTAAGCCGGTTGTAATGACCTATCACCTTTTATTCCGGAAGTACTGAACTTCGACCATTCGGGTTCCGATTCTGCCTGTCGTTAAAATCCGTATAACCAACACAAGGAACCTGTTAGATCAGTGAATGAGTGAATGGTACCCAGTCGTCTCGCGTAAATATGAACGACACACTGTGTAATAATAGTCAGTACCATACCAACGCCGTATGTTATGCACGACGAACGAAGACTTGTGCACAAAATAGGGGAAAACTTGATTTAGAACAGCTTGAAAAGGTGAGAAATTTGAAATATCGAAAGCGCAAACGTGTAACAATGTACTTAAAAACAGTACAAGTGATATTTCCACTCGGAAGGAGGTATTAAAGTTAAATTATGGTTGGGAAGACGAAGCTTTCACCTCTCGGAAGAAAACCCTGCGCATGTGGCCTGCTGCTTTATCTTTTTTTATGTGCGATTGTGGCACTGGCACTGGCAGAATAGGGGCGGGGGGGGGGGGGGGGGGGGCGGGTAGCCCCACTTGTGTGTGGCCAAGCCCCACTTGTGTGGCCAAGCCCCACTTGTGTGGCCAAGCTCTGAATCTGCCGCACAAGCGGGGTTTGGGTGGGGGGTAGCCCACCTTCCTTGTTGTGCTTTTATGGCTCTCTTTTAATTTATCGGTCTTAAGGGACACACCAGCTTCGTTGGTCTATTATTATTTTGGCTACAAGTAATAGACTAAAACATGACTCCAATCCAAAGGTCTTCTAGCATGTCCAGGAATGGAGAAGAACGGTTCCTAAAAGAAACCATCAATTTTGGTCGATTTTGAGCATTTAAAAAAAAATGAAGGTCACTCACATGGGTTATCCGAACCAAATTTTTGGTTCGGATAACCCTCGTGAGTTAGTTTTACTTCCAGCCGGGGAGGGGTAGCCCTGGTAGGACGTCAGTGTCTGTTGCACTGCACTGACGTCCTGGGTATAAAGCTTCTCTACAATGCGAACTAAATTTTGACTACGATTTGTTTATATTTTTACCTGATTTGAGAAGCTGAAATTCCGTTCATATATTTTTGGTGTCCTTAACTACAAGTTTGATGAGTTCACAACTAACAAATACATGTGTACATCCATGGATGACATTATTTCCGAAAATAAGTCGGGAGTTCTGCACTGGCGTTGTGATCATCATGTACTCCTAGAACTTAGTTGCGATAATCGTAACCCTCCTCCCTCCGGTCAAGACTGGCGGGAGGAGGGTTACGATTATCGCAACTACTAGAACTATGAGGTTCGATCCGCTATCGTCTGGAGTAATCATCATGTACCAATTGACCGTGTTAGGTCTTGAGCGCATGCCCCCTCTAATTTAGACTGCGCCCTAACCCTCTATCGTGGTTGCTATGCATCTACAAATTAAGTACGCACATGCACGTCAGTCTTCACAAGCAGCAAGTCAGTTCAGGATGTCACAACGGAGGCGTCAATTTCCATTTTATTTTCACAATTAATGTCATCCAAGGATAAAATTAACAATTCTGAACCCAGCAGGCTGGTAGTTCCAGACACAAGGAATATGTTAACGAAGTTTCAACTTCCTCCATCGGGTAAAAATATGAAAATTTGTTGTTATATGTTTTTTTCGCAATGGTACGGGACCTTTACTCCTAGAACTATGAGGTTCGATCTGCTATCGTCTCCACTACCCTCATAGAGTGACATGTACAAAATCGTGTTCGAAACTTTTTGCCCTTCACGTTTACATGCCTACAATTCTTTTGTGAAACCAGATCTTGCAAAAATTAGGCTCTATATGTTCTTTGTACTCTCATTAAGCGTTGCACGGGTCCAGAAAATCCACTCCACAAAAAAAAGTTGCAAAAAATTATAAATTCTCATCGTTTTTCAAAATCCTCACCTTCCGGTAACAATATGGCCACCGCTGAAATTTTCCAACTGGTATATGCTGGTCACAAAACCCTATTAAAGTTGTAAAAGAAATTTTATTCTCTTCATTTTAGTTTTACTTCAGTCTACCAACAGAATTTGAAGGCCATGGCGGAACTCATCGAACAAGTTCTTGAAGGCGCACGACAGATTGAGGTAAACCTACCGATGTGATACTCGGGAAAGCCTCCACAAAGAGTGGGAGCGTAAGGGAATAAAACGGTGGCAACGGGGTCTTAAATGACAGTTTATGTAAGACCGGCATGGTCATGATCTTCCAAGCCAACACGCGTATGGCTATATGAGCGTCGCTGAACACGTGTTAGCCAATTGGGTTTAAATAGATCCAGCTATGTCTTTGTCGGTGATTTAAGACCTGTGAATCGCTACCACGTCATCACAGTTCGACCAATCAGAATGCATAATTAAACTCTCCCAAGATATTAATGAGTTTGTTTTTACTGTTACTACTGCACTAGTGGCTTGCCCCCCCCCCCCCCCCCCCATTTCATTCAATAATACCAAACTACATCTTTTGTTTGGGGGGGGGGGGGCCACTACCAGTAGCACCATCACACTTGACAACACATTTGGTGATAGACAACACAGTTCACCATTTGTGTTCCATGAATGTGGGAGGGCGCCCTCTGTTGGTTCTTCACTAGATATGGAAAGAAATAGTTGCTAAGAAGATAGGATTTCTGGGCTTGATTTCATAAATAACTAAGATTCATCTTAAGATTAGTTGTCAGTAATACCATAGGGATTGGAATTGTGACATCACACTTTGCTTAAACCAGTAAAGATTTTTAAAATTGACCCCCTACTCCCAGAACTATGAGATTGAGGATGCGGTGCTTGCTTAACCCATATCCGCCTAATGATTCTGTGTACACATTGGTCGTAAATGCCTAAGCCACTTTCATGCACACACGAAACGGAGGGGCATAACACTAAACATTTATTTTTGTACATCTCTACAAAAAAACAGAGGTCAAGAAGACCATGGCCTCTGTTGCCCTGGTCTCTGACTTGGTGCCCCTTCAAAAGCTTCTCATAGACACTAAGGTTTTCCAATAGAAGTGCCCTTTAAAAAATGAAAATGGCCTTGCCCTCTCACCGATGAAAAATCAGGCCTGTCCCCGACTGGTGTTACAATATGCATACTTTCCAAGGACTTTTTAATTTTAACTTTTAAGCAACTGGTAATCACAATTTTGCAGAGTTCACCGCTTATAGAAAAATCAAAACACCCCCCTAAAATGCTTACATAATTTCCTTCCAAATTTAGTACCCTACTCTGATCATGCCCGGGGGCCTAACTAATCTTGCTAAACATTTATTTGCCATGCGCCATGATATTTGTCCCTGATCAGACTCGTCAGTTCTTTATCTGCGATGTTTTTTAAATCTCTTTTTGTCTTGATAACCTCAGATGGCCACAGCAAATGAGATGACCTCATCCAGTGACATGACCTCACCTGATGAGATGACCTCCACTAACGAGAGCTTTACAAAGAAGAGGCATTCCAACCATCATGTGGGTCCCATTGATCTCTCGTATGAGGAGGATAGTCAGAGACGATGTAAATCATTCTTCAAGAGGAGGAAAACGATCTTCGACAAGGTAAGCTTTGATTCTTCAGAACAAAGACAATTTCATTTCAATTTTCCTGGGAAGTTCACAGCGTTTTCCCTTAACATTGTTTCGCTGGCCAAACGCTAGTTTAAAAACCTGAGGACCAGTCAAAATTTTCTCCGAGTGGTCTGGCTGGCTATTTCAGTGTTGAAAAGCTTCTCTATTTAACATAAAACATACGGACTAGTGAAGTGGCAAGCTAAGTGGTCCTGTCCTGCTGGCTAGTCGTTGATAAAGTTAAGGGCAAACCCTGAGTTCATATGGTATGAAAAGTGCTTTAGGGACAGTGGTAGCAACACCAGTGTTGCATGGATTTTGACAATCTGGCTGAAGCGCTTGGCCACATATGTTATTGATATGCTGTGTGTTCGGAATGTGTTTTGAACATGGTGCACAACATGTATGTCTTGCCTGGCAGTTTTTGAGAGGCTGGTTGTGTTTGGTAACGTGTTAGCCTTCCTTCAGTGGAATGACAAATGAATTTACTTGTCTGTTCAGAAGTTCTTCTTCACTTACCCCCTTCTCCCCCCTCCCCACCCATACGCTTGCGTGCAGACAGTTCAAGCAGTAGCAGCAGTTTTTGTTTTCAAAGTCGAGCCCGGACATGACTTCAAAAGTTAAGAAGTGTTTTTAATTGGCCGTTTTCAATCTAAAAGAGAGTTATCTGGAACATACTGAGAAGCAATTGTAAGTCAGTCAAGACTGTTTCTATTACTGAACGAAGCCTATCTCAATTTAACAGGCAAATCAACTCACGTCCATCTGTGGTGCCTCAGTCAGTATCAAGCTGAAGTCACAAGGAGGCCAAGTGTATGAGTATTCATCAGGAGAGTACCAATTAGAAGGAGAACCAGGTGTGCCGTTAATCACCGTCCACCCTACACCAAGAGGCCGTCCCAAATCAAAGAAATCGCCCGCAGAGGAGGAGGCGGCGGAGCACGAGGGTCAGGTGATCTGCCCCACTTATGAACAAGCCAATAAGAAGGCACCATGTGCTATTTGCAAGAAAAAGGACTCGTTTATGGCATGCCAGAAGCCAGGCTGTACATTTTGGGCTCACGCTCGGTGTTTGGGATTTGTAGCGTTGGCCCCGACCGATATGTCCAACGTGAAGTTCTTCTGTCCGAAGCATATTCCGTCCAGTTAACAGGACCTGCTTCAACTTAACTTTTGTATAAAGCTGTAAATAAGACTGTAAAACGTGAAATGGACTTAATACGTGGACCTTGAACTCGATGAGGGCTATCGTGGCTGCCAATGCCCTAATCTTAGCCTTTGTGTCCCCTTAAAAGTTGTGTGAAGATTTTAAGATTGGAAGTGGAAATGACCTTGCCTCTTAAAAACTATATTTCAAGCATTTTTAAAGATATCAGGAACTGCTATAATTTTTAACCTACTTCCCACTCCCCCTACCCCAAAGTGAACACTTTCAAGTCTACTTGAAGAGCTTGACCCTTTAGAGACCACAATAGCAGCAAGCTGCTTGCCAATAGCACCGCAAATGGCTGCAAGATTTTGACCAAGTTCGATTCAACTTAGAAGGTTGCGCAAAGGTCATGTCATGAATTACAATTTCTCATGTTTGCCAAGTTGACGTATCCATCAAATAACTTCTAAAATGAAGGAAACATTTTCTTTCTCATAAATTTTCAAAGACAAAGATAAAGAAATAACCTAGCAAAAGTAGACATGCTTGATTTTTAAAGGGTTATAGGTGTGTGTTGGTATTTAAACCATTTTCCCAAAAAGTCTTGCCAGAACTATTGTTTGTTTGTTTGTTTGCTTGTTTTTTTAAAGGGTGGAATTACATGTAGATTTTGTACAACAAATTTGAGAGGTTAAACTTGGTACTACGCCCAATTTCATGAAGCTGTTTTTATAGTGTACAGAATTTGCTACAAAAAGGTTAGCAGAAACAGGTTACCAACTGAAGTTACATAGACTTTTACAGTGGCTTGACTGGTTCTCTGCTAATTTTCTGCTTAGCAGCTTTATGAAATTCAGCCCTGACAGAACCCGTCTTAAAAAGTCAGGTTTTTTTCTACAATGTTAGCACAACTCCGAAAAGCTAATTGTGATAAGAACAACCGAAATCTGCCAAAAATATTAGCTTTAAGCATAGGGGAAGGACCAGAGCTATAGAAAGGTTTGCTGTACCATGTACATAAATCTTTCATTATGTGAGCTGTGGTCGTTCTGAACCAAAGGTGAAACAACTCAACATTTTGATTAGTATGCTCTGATTGTCTGGGAGAAAACATTAAAGATGCTAGGTCCGATTGTTCGCCAAGATTCAAATTTACTAAAGATTTTAATTTTTAATAGCTTTGGTACTGTGCGACAAAAGTCTTGGTGGGTAAATAAAAAAATAAAAATGAATTACTGTTGGGATCCTGACATTAATTCATGTCCATTAGTCATGTACAAACATTTTTGCATGTTACATATATTTTGTGCATTGTCCTTGGCAAATGAAAAAGTTTTGTGAGTTTTCATTTTTGAAATAGCATCGTCTGTCAAATTTCTTTCAGACAAAAAATTATTTAAAAAGGGACCCAAACAGCTTTTTGGCAAAAATTGGGCCATGCAACTTTAAGACTAAACCTTACTTTTCCATGTATGGTGCTGGTTTTTTTAAATAGGTATTATCCCCTCCATCTTGCAATAATAACCGTAAACACCAGCCATTTAGGGTAGGGAAGAAGGGAAAGTGCCCTGATAGTTTAAGATCCTGGTCTCTTACCATTTTGCAAAATAGCCAACTGGCCAAGCTAGACATTAAGTGTTGCTTTAAAATCTCTGAATTATCTGCCAATTTTTTAAACAGGTGTACCCAACCATGGGGCTCCAATCAGGGTGCTAAGTGTTTTTCAATATCCTGCTGGGTTGATATTTAGCCTGCGAAAATGTACAGTTTCCAAAAACTTCATGACACATGAATAAAATACAGTATTCAGTTAAAAATCATATACCAGTTGTTTTTATTGATTTCTTTCACCCTTCGTGACACTATTTTTCAAAGTGCGAAGACAATAAGATGAGAACTTCTTGGGGCCAGCAAATTAATGGTAAAACTGTTTTGACAAGTTGTTCCCTTTAAATGTTTACAGAAAATAGCATCTGGTACTAACAGTATGAGAATGTGATCTCTACCCTCAACTCAAACATTTTTTGTTGAGTTATATTCAGGGTGGACTCGGCAGCTGTTATTTATTTAAGTATTGTTTATGTGGGTTTGTCCACTTTATGTTTTAGTTCTGCTAAACATATGGGTGTATGATTTAAAAGCCACTACACACTGAAGGGCCCCCTAGAAGGGCCCCAAGAGTGATAACAGGTTAGGAACCTCACAGGTTGGATTCGAACCCATGACCTTTAGGATTCTAGATCTGGGGCCGAACATTGTGCTTGCAGGAAGTCCAGGCTCTGCGGATCCTTCGTAAACATGTGATGTCGCAGGTTACATGGTCTATATTCAGACACCCTGGTTTACCTGTCATTAAAACCCTAGGGTTAAGTATCAGAATTTTCCAGCCATTGTTACCTGGTGCATGGAGCAAGGCCCTGGTGGTATTTTTGTTTGCATATCTTGTGATTAAGAGCTGCAGCGGCATACCTTAGAACATAGAGCTCAGAGACCTTTTCAGTTGGGCTCTACTAAATAACCTAAGGGAATTATACTACTTGTTGTATGTCAATTTGGGTCAATGAATCATAAACCACCAGGCTTTTACCAGGCTGTTTGGCTATATTTCAATAAGGAACTTGTGGATTTTGAAATTTTTGGACGAAAAAAACTTGGCGGAGTAAACAACGTTTGGTTACAAACCCACTCTAAAAGAAAGCGCGACCCTACATTGCAAGCTTCGTATACATTTTGCAGATCAATGTGGATGCCTTTTTTCCTAATTTACAGCAAATTTTGAAACCCTCCTCCAGATCCTGGTCCGATTATGATGGGAACTGTGAGAGTTTTTTTTTAACATCCTGGAAAGGTCAGAGATGACAGGTTAGTGTAAACAGCAAACAGAGTTCTTAGAATCAAATGCAGGTTCGCCCTTTGCCATCCAAAGTGGCAGATAACAACCCTGGGGGCCTCTAGGGAGGTCTCAATGGATAAATCAGAAATCGGCTCTTATAAAAGGACCAGGTGCCTTGTCTGCTAGGTATCATTACCAGGATCAGTTTGCAAACTGACTGATCAAGATGGTTGGGTTGATGTTTTTTTGCTCCGTCTGGGTGACGCTGGCTACTCGGATCGGGTGAGTACTAACAAAAAGTATAATACCGGGGAAAAAAGTGCTGGAAACTTATCAAAAACTGCCTTTATTGTGCTGGGGAAGATTTGATGAGGTAACTTGAGTATGAATATGGGTAGTTATAATTGTTTCATCAAACAGGAGCAGAATTTTCATCCTCAATTTTGTGACGTTGAGTTGGACTGAACAAAAACAAAATGGCTGCCTTTTTCACTGATGATTAGTATTTTGTTTTGATTTTGTACCATTGGTAAGATGGCATACATTGTAAAAAAACATCAACAGAAAAAAATAGTACTTTTTGGAATTAACTTGAATGTAATAATAATAATAATGATGATACACAGTTCTTTTATAGCGCTTTATCACACCCGAGGGCGTTTCAAAGTGCTCATTATTTTTTCTACAAGGAATGCAGAGCTTTGTTTGAATTATGTTATTTACATAGCACCATGTAAAAGGGTTTACAAGGTGCTGTGGTGTGATCTGCAGCTAACCATATCAGAAGACATCAGGTGAATTCCTTCTTTTATCGATAAGTGTTCGGGTTCTTTTTTGTTTAAACCATGTCCCTGGAGTGAAAACTTTCTGAAACGTTGCTCTACACTCAAATTTCTGGAGTTTTATAATAGCCCCAAGGTCACCATTTTGCCCCTGAGATATTCACTGGAGGTTTTGTTACAAAATCAACAAAATTAGCCATTATGTCTGAGCTGTATGGCAATGTTACAGAGACATTTAGACGTGTGGTGCTTAAAACAGGCAAGATATTCTTCGTACTTTAATCTGATTTCCGATTTATTGTACTCAGAAAAATTGTTATATGTATACCATGTAGGTCAGCTCTGTTACTCAATAAAATGTTTCTACTTTTTTTCCGAGGACCAAATTTATACCCCTCAATAAAATGTTCCTCCTTTTTTTTCAAGGACCAAATTGATTCCCCTCAATAAAATGTTACTACTTTTTTTCCCAAGGACCAAATTTATTCCCCTCAAAAAAATGTTCCTATTTGTTTTTAGGAAGTATATATTTAGCAGTTCTTGTTTTTTGAAAGTCTATTTTCAGCAATTCTTGTTTTTTGGAAGTATATATTTAGCAGTTGTTAATGTAAGGACGATTTCTCACTAACTTTAGAATTCCCACCAATATAGTTGTTCGATCTTAGCACATAACAGGTGGCCATTTCATTGCCCACTACTGACCTCAGACTCCCCTGACCCTTGACTGACCTCAGCCTCCCTGGCTGACCTTCCCCACCAATCATGCCAATAGTTGTAAACATCTTGACCATGATCCTGTTCTAGGACATCATTTCTAAATATACCTACTCCACTTCCAGAAACCCTTTATAACCTCTCCCCAACTTTCACTCTGGGCCTCGACTACTCCTTGGACTTTCCCTTATGCCTTAGTGCAAGAGACTCGCCTCTCACACACCTACGAGCTAGGTTCAGCACCTCTGTAGTAATTGTATGTTAGAAGTCACCTAAATAAAAATAAGAGCAGACCCATACAAATTGTTCCAAGTGCTTTTCTTCAGTCGTTGTCAACTATAGAATACATTCCACTCCGCTCGCTCGCTCAGGACTCTCCGTTAACCAGAGAAAATATAGAGTACAGAACATATTCTAAATCATCTCTAAAACTCTGCGTTACATTACTAAATATAGACTTCCAAAAAACAAGTAGGAACATTTTTTTGAGGGGAATAAATTTGGCCCTCAGAAACAAAGTAGGAACATTTTATTGAGGGGTATAAATTTGGTATAATTTTTGAAGTATATATTTGGCGAGTCTTGTTTTTTGGAAGTCTATATTTAGCAGTTGTTACTAAATATATACTTCCAAAAAACAAGACTCGCCAAATACTTCAAAAAACAAGAACTGCTAAAAATGTACTTCCAAAAAACAAGACTCACAAATACATACTTCCAAAAAACAAGAATTGCCAAACATATACTTGCAAAAAACAATTTATACTTGCGATGGCACTAATGGGCTTTCGTACCAAGGGCCTAATTTATACCCCTTAATAAAATGTTCCTATTTTCCCGAGGGCCAAATTTAATGCCTGTTTGAAGGAGTAAGCAAATATCATTCAAAACCAAACATGTATTGATTGTATGTGAATACCAATACACAGGGATGAGAAATTTCACACTGAAGTATGAAAAACAATTGTTATTCAAAATTTTCATTAAAAATATTTTTAAAAATTCCAAAACTATTGAAACGGAAAGAAACTATATTTAATATAAAGCAGACTACCAACCCGTGGTGTTTAAACATTCCTTACTTTTTATATTGGGGAAATTGTGGTAGTGCACTAGTGCCATGCACTCATCAGCTGGTAGCTCTAGTAAAGGATTCATCTCAACGTAAACAACATCAAATCTTGTTTGTTGAACAGCTAGTTGTTAGTATTAAAATACTATTCAAATACATTTTCTACAGGAGTTCAATACAGTGAAAGTGTTGTGTTTTTATTCCCCAAAAGCAATATCCATATTTAAAAAACAACAACTATAAAACAAATATAATCAATCTACTGACCCTATCTTTTGAGGACCCTCTATGGACAAACAAACACATTTCTTTTTTGACCTTATAGTCTAGCTGGTAAACAAAACATGCTGTACTTATTCTCCAAATAGAATAAATCATGCTCTTTTAACTACATGTACTTCAGGATACTTTTTCCAAGAGCTCCTTCAATATATACCTCAAGGGTTGCCAAAAGGTGGAATTGCCATCATTTCAATGTACCTCTCAAGGTCTAGATCCCAGTCTCATACTTGTTGTTAGCAGTAAACCCCTGAACATGTCTCTAGACATAAATGTTGTCCTGTTATTCTTCACATTACCACCCCCAGGGATTTTGTAATCGGATACATTTGTTATGGTGTACCTTTTTATTGCTCAATAAACAACAATCAATCATGTTTTCAAGGATTGCTATAAATATTTGACTGAATTATAGAAATGTAGTCCCTCAGAACAGGTGTCCATTGTGCAGTCTTCTGAGAAAAAAAACCCCCAAACAGCATGATTTTTTGTTTAGGTAAACAGAAAATTGCTGGCTGTGTTTTTATTCTTTTCTTAGTTTATAGAGGGCTACATAAAATATTTTGTATGGATGAGGAGATCAAAATATATCACCTTGAAATATGTCATTATTTGGCCCCTCGGCAGGCATCTGAAATTTCAGGATTTTTCCTGATTTGAAAAGCTTTTTTCAAAATCTCCTTCAGCTTTAAAATTTTCTTGATTGAGTTAAAGCAATCACCAAAGGGAGAACAAAAAAGTCAAAACCTGTGGTTTTGTATTTCTAGTGATGCACAGAGAGTGTGTAAACCTAATGTTGGGAGGTTCAGGCCTCAGGGTCTGTAAAAAGGGGAAGACCCATCAGGCCCTGCCAGCCACTTTCAGAAATTTTCACAGACCTTGACTTTTATCCCTGCATTAATTAAAGAATGGTCAAAATTCTTAATTGAAACATACAAATGAAAATGTTGTGGGCATTTTCTGCATGAATGCACATAATCCAATGTGGAACAGTGGAGTTCTTATTATATATGCACAGGTTATATGCAAATAAGGAATCTGAAACTTTCAACCAATCAAAAGAGTTTGAAAAGTTTAAGTGCTGTGTGGGTCTCCATGTTTTTATTACATTTTACTGAATCTTACAGTGCTTAGTGGTATTTTTTGCTTTCTGGGGATAGTTCCTTTAAATTAATTCACATATTTATATTTTGGTATTAGTTTACATGTTGTTTCCAGAGAAGCAATGTGCAGTATTTTTTACCGCTGATGGCGTGTGAACCAAATTTACATGATGCAAAACTAGTAAAACAAACTGTTTTTTCATTATTATTATTATTATATTGGATTTGAGGCATTGCACAGTGAGGTATCAATGTAAGTTTGGTTCGGGTAACACCATGTATATATCTACTTGCTAGGTAGATTATGTTCTTTTGAGAACTTGTCCACGGCAGTAGAATAAATAGCAAGACAAGTTCTCAAAAAAACATAATCTACCCAGCATCAGCAAGGTAGATACACACATGGTGTTACCGCAAACCAAACAAACATTATTATTATTATTTATTTGTTTGGCTATTGATACGAGAAAACAACACACAGACAATCAAAATAAGATAAAGCTGCAAATGTGATGTGAGGAAAGTTGCCCTTGAAAGCGCCCTCATGCGGTAAAAAATATGGTTAATTAGACTTGAGTAATTCACACTCAGCAGTTTGCACTTTGACTTGGAATTGATGCAAGTGGCTACTCATGGTTTGAGTTGAGATTCGTAAGACTTAACCCGAAACAATGCCCGCAAAATGACAACTTACTAGAGATTTGCCATTTCCTTTTTATCTAGCAGTGCCCAGCGGTATTTTATCATTGCGCCCAACGTCATCCGAGTGGACGTTGAGGAATCCATTCTCATCAATCTTGAAGGAATACCTGAAGATGCAGTCATACCAGTGACTTTGTACTTCAAAATGACCGGATCAAATGAACGGCTGTCGGAGACAATAGTCGATGTTGCAGGTGAGAGTACTAAAACAACACTCAATCTCTTGTGGTTTGTTTGTTTGTTTTTCTCCCTTATTATTAAAGGCAAAGTATATACCTTTGATTTTTAGGGGGGGGAACCTTTTGATTGTTTTACCTACAGAAATGTAGATGTATACAATACATGATGTATGTAAAACATACCTTTGAAAATTTCAATTCAAAAGGTGGTAGCCTTTTTGAGATGTCTTCGAAAATCTGGAACAGTAATGTCCACGCAAGAAGAACAATCTGAAATTGGAATACACAATCTGAGAAACGTTTCATTCATGAACATTTTCTCAGATTGAAATCGTTTGAATCCCTTTCTCTAAGACCACATTCCTTACAAGTGGATAGTTTCTCAAAATGTTATACATTATTAACAGCTGCAGTGCTTCTTCCCAAGTAAGTTTTTTATGGTCATTAATTTGTTGAGTAATCACCAAACACTGCCTTGAACCCCTTGCTTAGCCAGAGTGGATACAGAGATTGGTTTTGTCAAGATGGCAGAGAATCATTTGCCAAGATGATTGGGTGGCCACTATATAGACGATGTGACCTCTGTTAACATTCTAACCGCCCTCTGTTGACAAGTCTTTTGTCCAAGTCATGTTCCGCCGGGCAAAAAGACGCGTAGTCATGGTAATATTGCGTGTACTTTCCAGCTGGCTGTCAAGTACACAAAGGTTTTGCCCGGCGACATGCGCGCGCATCATGTTATGATTTTCAAATGACGTCAGAGGTCACATCGTCTATAGTCCAGCGTGTCATCATTTTTACGTTGGTGTTAGTGTAAACCCTGAATTAAGCTGTCATCACCAGTAATTATTTCAATAATTATAGTTTCTAGAAACACAGCCTCCTTCCAACCTTAACCCAATTATCTCCAATTATCAAGCTTCCCTCCACATCCTTTCCCATTCACTCAAGCCCATAAATATAATCACCCCTGTGGTAGGCACACCTGATAACCCCATGGACCATGCACTGACCACCACTAGTATCCCCTCAGTGACCAAGCTTTACCAATCCCCTATATATTGTCAATAGTTTCATTCTTAATAGACCATTCTCTGCTTTTCTGGTTAGCCTGGTGTGACACACTACACTGTGGTCCAATCCAGTTTTCTCATTGTTTTGACTAGTAACCAGCCCATGATCGAATAAATTATCACCTGTAATACAACTCAAGAACGTTTCCGTTTAATATCTTCTTTCTGTCTACATCTATCGGCCAACCCTTGTAACACCCAAATATTCACGTGTTACATTTGGTAGCAGCGGTTTTTACCTGCCCGACACCATCAAATGAACCATTGCATCTTGTGATTTTCTACCAACTATTATCTTTAACCGACTGTCTTCTGCATAGCCCGTGAATAGATCATTCTCCACCTTGCTGTTTTCCTGAGTTTCTTCGCTAGGTTTCATTAGTTTCATGAGACGGAGATGCCCTTTTTAAACCCTCTGATTAAGCTGAACAGTATAGTTAGCAAAAGTACTTTCTCTTGCCAAGTATCTTGCTGGAATTAGATATTCTTGGTTTTGGTTAATTTAGCAAGCACTTTTGGTTGTAAACATGTAATCGTTGAGTTTGCCCTTGAGGCAGTTTTATTTCAAATCATCATTTTCTTTATTACCAGGTAGTCCGACGTTGACGCATAAGGCCACCATGAGGATCAACCGTGCGCAACTCCCCATGCTGGAAAGTACAGGCAAAGAGTTCATCACACTCTACGCAGAATCCAGTGCGCCGCAACTTTCTTTTAATGAGAGGAAGTCGATCCTCCTGAGTTTGAAGTCCGGGTTTGTCTTCATTCAGACAGACAAGCCATTGTACACACCTTCACAGATAGGTATGTAGGTTATAAACCAAGCTCGACATTTTTTGTCATTCAATATATAAATCCTGCGATTTGTAGATTTGAGTGACTTGACCATAACATTGGCATAAGAACCATGACATTTAGATACTGATACTTGTATACCACATTTATTGTGCATGTATGACAACGAGGCATTTAACATAAACTGCCTCAGCTGTCAGATGGGATGTCGAGTCATACTTGAGGTCCAGAACGTTTGTTATACATCAAGGCTAGTGATTTTAGCCTTGCGCCAATAAACTCCAGACTGGACAAGTCAAATGGTCTTGTGGAAGATCAATTGACTACAGTACACTGTGTAAAAATAATAAAAAAATCATTCAAACAAAAATGATATTTAAATGTTGATTGTGAGTCTAGTAAACATCTTTCAACTCTGTAGAGTGTCCAAGCATACTAAGTACAATAGGACAACTGTGGATTCTGGTCTTGTAAAATAAGTTCTGGTCCAATAACAAAGTTGAGCTACAAACCCTGCAGTCTTGAGGAATTTCTCTAAATTTGAGGCATGTAAACAGGACACGGGGGATGAGGAATAGGTCTTTTTAAAAACAGTGAAGCAGGTCTGAATTTGATGACCAGATTTGTCTGTCTCCAGGAGACTTGTTGGGTCATAAAGGTGAGGGGACTGGGCTCAGAATTTCCTAGAGCTGCTTCTGGGGATGGTTTCAATCAGAATCCTACGGAGGAAGTTGGGTACTCTGGTAACTGCAGCCTTTTGAAAAAACAAAAATTAATACAAACATTTGTGAAGTTGACTTTTATTTGCCTTGGAACTTTTGACAACATTCACATCCTTGTGGAGTATTCCAATATCCAGGTCTACAAATATTTTGATTTAATTCAGTAATGGAAGACTAATCACTGTAATTGTTTGCGTTTGACTATTTCAATTTGTGTAAATAGATTACAAATAATTAAACAAATTTGGGAGTAGTAATATTTTCTAAGTTGATCTTTTAAACTGATGTGAAATGCAATGGAGTAGGACCATCTGGAGGGATGGGGGTAAATTAATAATGTTTGAGAGACGTTATGCCCTGATAAGTGGTTTTGCTGAGACAACTACAGTACAAATGCTTCCCTGGAGGGGTTTAAGCACAACAATTAGGAAAGTTCAGAATAATTGTGCTTACAATAAGCAGACTTTAACCAGCCAACCTACAATACTGCATGATTGTGTTTTATTTATGAGGTCCCCACTGCACCAACAATCACCCAAGGCCCCTCTCCCAAGGTTTTGTTGTATCTCTTTTGTGTGTAATTTTATTAGACTCGTGGAGAGAAATAAAATAGTAATAATATCATTATTTTGCAGCAAACATGTCATTGAATTTTTCCTATTTTTATGTTTTGTTTTATAATTTTTTCTTTTACAGTGCATATTCGCATCGTTGTTTTGAATCAAAAGATGTTTCCAGGTTTAAATATGGTAATTACTTTCCCAATGTTTCAATTTATTTCTGATTTGTTAAAGTTTTTTTTAAAACCTGTTGGAACGGCATTTGTTTTTGTTAAAGTTTTTTCTCCTATTTATTACTATTATTATGTTTTTCTTCTTGCCAATTCCTTCATTTAGTCTACATCCAAACTTCCTAGCATCTCATCACCTTCATGTCTATCATTTTTAGAACTTAATTAGATTTATTGCATATAACAATGATGTCATAATGACATCATCACGTGTCATGTGAGGTCACCTTAAAAGTGCAATTTTTCAAAGTTCTGTATTTACAAAACAAAATGTGCCATCAAGTTAAACTATGCATTTATTCAAGCCGGGACAGGTTACATCCAAAAATTGAGGTCATGTTATGATGGCGTCATCATCACATTTTTTATCAATGTTATCAAACATTTTGTTCAAAACATCTGGAGAACGAAAGGTGCTGCATTCAAAATTCTTTTTGCTGTAGCTTAAGCAATTAGCATAGACGTTTAGACAGAATTGGGGTCATGGTGACTTCATGAAAAATGATTTTTTTTGAAAAATACATAAGACATGGTTCGATTGTCATGAAACTTTGCAGGCAGGTACAATAGATAGGTTGCAGTATGACGTAAATCGGCCATCTTTACGGGCAGTTTGGAATACACAGTCATGCGTTTCGCGTGAGAACGGCGTGCAACACGCGCACATTTCACAAAACTCATTGCATGATTGGTTAGTGAACGACGCGGCTGCGTTAATAATTTGAGCGCTTGACGCGCCTGCATGCCAAAATGCAATTTGCCCGTAAAGATGGCGTCTACTGGGAACTATCTATAATAACACAAGAATGATCACAATAAAACTAATGACGTCATCATTCAAACTTGTAATTATTCTTTGGCCAGAGACAAGGGACCTTCTATTTTTTGGCCTTTCTTGCTTGCTCACTAGAATCAAGGCCGAAAAATAGAAAATTCAGACTTTAACCTAAGTTCAGACCTTTTATGTCATCTTGGTGAAACAAAAAATCTGCAGTTTTCTTCAGATTTGAAGAAATCATGCTCTATGATCTCTTCTCTAGCTCCGAGGATAGTTTTCAAAAAAGTTCCATGAAATCTATAATTCCAGAGGTTTATCAAAAGATTTCAATGCCATTATACCTCCTAAAATTTAGATTTTTTTTTGTTAGCAACGACTCTCACGCTTGATCACTGGAAAACCTATTTCTGTTGATTTCTGTTTATAAGAGTTCGTTTAAGAAGAAAAAAAAGGAGTGGAGTGGGGGTCAAAAGTGTTGGTCAGAATTTTAAGCATACAAATTTTGATCAAAGCAGAAAACTCATTAAGCGTCAAAGTCTTCAGCCTCCAATAGAGAGAAGTTAATACATGTTGTTTCCTTACTCCAAATAGGTTAAAGTGGAAATTGTCAGTCCCGACAAAATTGTCGTTCACCGAAAAGAGGAAGAGGCCATGGAAGGATTTGTGGTAGTGCGATTTCCGTTTCCCCCAGTCCCAGTCTTTGGAATATGGACTGTGACTGTCCACTACGGACACCTGGTAAGACGCCAGACTCGGTTTACTTTATTGAAATATTAAAGGTATTATACAGGATTGGTAGAGCTGAAAAAATAGTTCCAGACAGTGTTCATGTTTTTTGTGATCAAACAAATACATGATATAACAAACCTGTGAACAATTTGGTTTATTCCGTTGTGTGAGTCAGGAGAAAATAGTGAAAAACCAAGCACGATTTTCAGCATACAATGTCCGTAATTTTTGTTGTAACAACTGACATCAGCTGACTTTGCTTCAGAGGGAAATAGTTCACTGAAAAAGTGTTTCAAGTATAAACTTCATAATCGGTAAGCTTACAGACTAAGATTAAACAACTATGTTTCTATCCTTATACCAATCCTGTAAAATACCTTTGAAGTTGCATGGCTTAATTTTTGCAGATTGAAATATTATTTAATAGCATTTTTTTCTCCGAATTAATTTTAACTAAGGTAACATGCACTATGCATTATCTGAATGCTGCCGTGCGGTGAGCCTTTCCAGCTATCTGTTGTCCTGTTTGTGTTTGTCTTGTGTCCTCATTGTGTGTTTACGTAATCACTGATGTTACTTGTAGGTTCCCAACTCAGTACTTTCTTAACCCAGTTATAAATGTCGGGGGTCTCCACCCAACAAGCTTGCTTTTAGGAGACTCCCACCACTTAATCATTACATTGTATCTAAAGTACCGTATGTGTATTTTTGTGTTTACAAGCAAACTGAGTGGAAATAAACTGAACTGAACTGAACTGAACTAAAAATGCCTTACAATTAGAAATGTAAAAAGCAAGCCCCCCCAAAAAGGAAAGGAAAAAGAAAAATGTGTTCTAAGGACTATTTCTTATGTACAAGTCAACGATTTAAAAAAAGTTACTAAGGGAAGGTATATGTTTGGTAAACACTCTTAAAATGAATGGCATTCAAAACATATTGGTCAAAAGCCTTCATCAGATTTTGATAAAATAATAAAGCATTTTGAGAGACATTTCACTTTGAAGAAATGTGGTTATGTAAGAAGATATCAGTTTTTATGCCCCCAAATTTGAATCCGAGAAACGTTTCTGTCAGCAACATTTCTCAGATTGTGTACTCCTATTGGGGATTATTCTTCCTGCGTGGACATAAGAATTTCAGGCGATATCTCAAAAGCGTGACCACCTTTTGAAATGAAATTTTCACAGGTTAGTTTTATTGTATATGGGATGGCTTTCGCATGCTATATGGGATGGCATTCGCATGCTATATGGGATGGCATTTGCATGCTATATGGGATGGCATTTGCATGCTATATGGGATGGCATTTGCATGCTATATGGGATGGCATTCGCCCGCGGATAGCATGCGAATGCTATACCTAATTTAAATATTTCGGCCTCCTGACATGCTATGTGCATGCTATATGCTTGTGAATGCTATGAAAACCTGGTGTGTTTTCAAATTACATGCTGGCATGTGAATGCTATTGGAAGGCTGTCACAATAGCATTCGCATGCTGTTAAGGAATGCCAAGTGCATGCTAAATGACAGCAGTCAGGTTTGGTAAGGGTATCTACACTCGTAGGATTAAAAGAATCGAACAGTTTCAAAAACCAAAGCTGCTACAAATGACAAACCACCTTCTCATAATATATCTGTCATTTGTTATCTCATCCTCCTATGCATAATGATTTGATTTTATTCGTATTTATCCTTATTTAGTTTAAAGCGAGCACATCTGTAGAGTTCGAAGTAAGGGAGTATGGTAAGTTAACTCGTACACACTTTAAAGTATGTTTTGTGTGTATTATTTCTATGGTTTTGCACAGATGATATATCAATGCTTTCTCCAAGTGGTAATTATTTAAACAACAGCAAATTAGTAGATGTTAATTTTTGCACTGGGGATAAAGAATATAATTGTTTTTTTACCCTTAAACCGATATGTATTAAATACTTTATACCCAGTACTTTCCCGAGTTCTGTAAAAAAAGAATCCACAAATCACTCAGGGAGTTGAGAAAGTTATAGGAATTGTCTAAAAGCATGTCCGATGAATAATGCTGTAAAGTTCCTTGATCTAGCTACTAGGATATGTGCGCTGTATAAGAACCAATTATTATAATTGGATAGACTTGGCGCAAAGCTTTAAATTCTACTTTTTTTTCCATCCTTTTGTTTTCCTCTTACCAGTGTTGCCAAAGTTTCAGGTTACGGTGCAAACTGCTAAGGAATACGTTTTACCAGAAACAGAGAGTCTTCGTACAACTGTGACAGCAACGTAAGCATTCCAAAGAGATTTTTAAAAACTCACAAATATGGTTTGATACAATAAATAGCCTCCCAAGTTATGTCTTTGCTCCTGCTTGCCCCCGCCCCCAATGAAAATGTCTGGTTATAAAACATAATGGTCCATACATTCCAAAGAGGAATTTTTGTGCCAGTCAAAAGGTCAAATTTGATGCCGTTTTTGTTGAATATCATCAAAATACAGGAATGAACAAAAAACTCTCTGCACACTAATGCACAGACCATTTGAAACGTTTTTGGATTTTGGCAAAAATTGCTCTTGAACCTATCTACCACAGTGACATTTAAAGGATTTGAACCTAAGGTTAGACAGAAGGACTCTATCTATTGAAAAATGAGTGCATCACAAAACTGACTTTGACCTCCTCTTAGCATTTTTACCATTGGTTTCACTATATACCTGAAAACCTTAGTAAAAATGCACCAATGCATGATCTCTGGCTGTACGGCAGTGTACGGTTGTATCACTTCTGACCGGCTATGGCAGTGTACGGTTGTATCACTTCTGACCGGCTATGGCAGTGTACGGTTGTATCACTTCTGACCGGCTATGGCAGTGTACGGTTGTATCACTTCTGACCGGCTATGGCAGTGTACGGTTGTATCACTTCTGACCGGCTATGGCAGTGTACGGTTGTATCACTTCTGACCGGCGTCCTTGGATTAAAGATATCTAGATAGTTCAGTTAGTGGGTCAGAGGTTCAAATACTTCTCTAGTCAATTTTACTTAGTTCACCCCGAAATTAAAAATGAATAACTTCACTATATTCCAGCATCAAGTCAAAGCACACTTATTCCACCATTTTCCATTTTTATCATTTTCCCATAGTTTGAAATGCAGTATTATGATTATTATTAGGTATTTGTTCGGAGACCGAGTATATGGTAGTTTTCTCGTAAAGTATGGAGTCTACGCTGACGATGGTAACCTTTTGGATCTTCAACAGAAAGAGGACACAGTAAGTGGCACATCTCAAGTCAAATTTTATATAGTGTCAAATCACAAAAGTTAGCTTTTTTCTTCGAGTTTAAGGGTGCGCACAATAGTGGTAGGAGTAAAAATGTAAATGTTCACAGATTTGCACATAATAATAATAATAATAATAATATGAATTTATAATGCGCACTTCTCCAGAAAACCGATCAAGGCGCCTACACAAAAAGGAAATATTAAATCAAAATGGATATTAATTGTAGTTTAGATGAAAGTACAACTGGGTATCATCGGCATAGAGATGAAACTTGACGTGGTGATCGTGCCTAGCGATGTCGCCCAATGGTAGAGTGTATGTCATGAAGAGAACAGGACCTAGGATGGAGCTCTGAGGTACCCTGCAGTCTAGGGGCAGGCATTCAGATCTGCTTTGGCCGATGCACACCGTTTGAGACCTTTCCGCAAGATATGACTTTATCCACCGCAAAGCAGAGCCAGTCACACCGAGCCGCCCGGATAGTCGTTGCAGTAGAAGTCGATGGTTCACTGTGTCAAAGGCTGCAGATAGGTCCAGTAAAACTAATAAGACCATCTGCTTGCATAACTATAAAGATGGTGGAAAACTTCCCTTGAAATATTTTTGCTGTAAATGCCATTGAGTTTGAGAAATGAGTAAAATAATTGGCTTTTAATCTTCCAAGTCCAAAACTGGATTTTTTCACAATTTTCTTTTGAATCTGATGACCGATCACCGACAGGTTTGTTATATTATGTATGCAATGGGGGTCACAAACAGCTGCCCTCAGGTCGACCTTGCGATGACACGAAAAACAGTCGGCGACTGACTTTTCAGGATGATGCTGCACCTGAGCTAAGACCGTCGGGAACACTGTCGCCGATTGTTTACAACCTCAGTACCGCTACCATGATATTTAGACGATCAGCATCAGTCGCAGTCAGAAAAATTCAACAGTCGCAAGAGTAGAAACATTTAACGTGTTCCTGACAGGCGAGAATCAATTAATAGATTTGATACATGTAGTGTGTTCTGTATATGTACTGATTATGCTCAGAATCGATGAAGTAATAGATAGGTTGCAATATGACGTAAGTCGGCCATCTTTACGGGCAATTTGGAACACACAGTCATGCGTTACGCGTGAGAACAGCGTGCAGCACGCGCACATTTCACAAAACTCATTGCGTGATTGGTTAGTGAACGACGCGGCTGCGTTAATAATTAGAGCGCTTGACGCGCCTGCAAGCCAAAATGCAATTTGCCCGTAAAGATGGCGTCTACTGGGAACTATCTATAACAAAGCAAGTGTTTTGAATTCCTCCTATGCGTTAGTTGACTGTAACGAAAGTGACAGCTATCCCGCCAAATAAAACTGCTGATGATAAAGCAAGAGATATGATTGGCTACAAGTATCAATTTTTTATGATACACCACTAACCTACATGAAGAAATCAATAAAGTAATACAGCAGCAATGCGTGACCCGGATTTTACTTTCCCCTGTGAAACTTTGTGTATGTGTGTGACTGACCTATAAACCAAAATAAGGTCAAGTCCGCTCGTGTGTGCGAGCAAGCAACAACAGCAAGGCATAGCCAACCACTATGTTCATCACTGAGCATAAGGCATTTTATCATTAATAAATGAACGACTTAAAAGGAATTGCTTTACACCTTATTATCGCCCACGTACGCTTGCGCGCCAACACACCAGCTATTAATGCTGAATGCGCAACGGCAGTCTTTGATCGTGGGTGAAATGAGCATGGTTTTGTCAAGTGACGCTTGTTCCTTGACATTCACATGATTTTTCATTTATAGTGAAATAAGGGAAACATTTCTGCTTGATCCCAATTGTTTTTGTCACCGCGCAAGCAAAATACAGGTCGACCTGTGGGCGGTTTAAAGTGCGGATAATGGTCGTTGACAATTAGCAATGTTGTTTATGAACTTTTAGGGTCATAAGTTAAACGGACTATGAATGTGATTGTTCTAGTCGACCTTTACACCCTCAAAGATAATCATTCATTCTATCATTGTGGCGTGGCGTGGCCGAGTTGTCAAGTGCAATATGGACTCAAGCTCTGGTGTTTCTGATAAGTAGAGTGTGCACATCATGGGTTTGAGTCCTGCTCTTGACCTTACTACTTGTGTCTTGAGAATCCAAACCTCTTTACATCAAAATCAATATTTTTCATACCTCAGCTGCGTAATGATGGCATCGGATATGCGGATTTAACAGTTGGTGACATAACAGTTGATCTGGAGACCCTGATGGGAAAGCGTCTCATCATTCAAGCCTTTGTAACGGACGCGGCCTCCGGGGAGACCATCAACGCTAACAATACCAGGGTTACCTTCACCAGGACACCCTACAGGTTCAACTGGGACAGCACTCGAAGATTTTACAAGAAAGGATTGCCATTTGCTGTCAAGGTAAAGTGTGTACTCCAAAAAAAGACAAGTTTGCCTTCTCTACTCAGGTATCTACGGGTTACGGTGCTAGTCGCCTTTAAGGATCTCTTGGTTTCATCACCAGAAAGATTTTAAAGAGGAAGGGAAATGACCAATTCAATTTAATGATGTTCTTATTTTCCAACAGATAGTCCTCATGTGAGTTCGGAAAAAATTACAAGCCTCTAACCTCTTGTTAAAATGATGTAAATAGTCATTGTATTTGATACCCTTCCAGTGCAAAATTTGCCAACATCCAAAACATCTGATGACATCATTCAGAGCAAAATGGGTCTGTACGCTTTCGTTTGAGGATGTTCATAACTGACCTTTTCAGAGCAAAATTTTAAACATGACGTTATTGGATTTCAACAACTAATGGATCTTTACATTCCAAGGAGGAATTTTTCGTCAGTCAAAAGGTAAAATTCAAGACCGTTTTGATGGTTGGAAGTCAGTTATGAACCAAAACATCCCTGTACAAAAATGTAGAGACTCTTTTTTTCTCAGAATGATGTCATCAGATGTTTTGGATGTTGATATTTTTTTAGCAAAGCCTATTTATTGATCCATAAAACAGGGCATAAATAATAAAAGATGTAAAATACAATAAAAGTAGACCAGCAAGGAATTGGAAGTCAAACATAAAACTTGGTTATAAACCTAAATAAAAACACTTTAATAAAAAGTGGATTTAATTCGAAGACTGTTAAAATGCTCTCTCATTCTAATTCTAAAAACATGAAAAAGTTGGATGATCATCAGACAGTTCCTTTTGTCTGTAGCGAGATTTGAAAACAATTTTTTGAAAACGATCCATGCCATTGTAATTGTATTTGAATTTATCTGTATAGCCTAACCTTTGCTATAAACAAGCTTAAGTATCTGCATGTGCTGAAATACTGCTCAACACGCCTAGTTGCTTTGTAGTTGTAAGGAGTAATCGGAGCAGGATTGTGAGTGCAGATGAATTAAATAATTAATTTATTAGGTTCTTGTTTGAAAACTTGTCGGTCGGTTGTGGGTGTTACACTGATGGGAAGTGAGTTCCAGTCGGTTACAGTTCCGGGGACAAATAAGAACTTATAGCAGTCAATTTCTTGCTGGTATTCCAACAGTACATCCACATGTCTGGAATTAGCAGTAAATACATTTCAAAGGCTGCCCATGTCATGAAGTCGTTAGATGATTGAACAAGCTGTATAACATTATCCATCTGCCACAAGCCACTAAAGGTAGGGTCATAGATTTGTAAATACTCCAAAAATTCATGTCCAACTGACTTGGTGAGAAGCACTGCAGCTGTTGATAGTATAACATATTTTGAGAAAGGATTCCCTTCGAAGTAAGGTTTGAAACAAAATTTACCCCAAAATATATGAATCTGAGGAACGATTCATGCATGAATCGCTTCTCAGATTTCTGAAGGTGTTCGGGTGAGCTGCAGCCAAAGATAAGGTTGGTACTAGCTGTCACCTCGCTAAATTTGGATGGATCAAACGTTCTTGTGAAAAATACTGTGATAATTTGTTGCTATTTTCTCATGCTAGCGTTGACATAAATCAATCTATCCTACCTTTAAATGACATTTTTGTTTAGGTCAAACTTGAATATTTGAATGGGCTCCCTGCTAGCAATGTTCCAGTTACCATCAACCGGATGAATGGGGACCCACAAGAACTCACAGAGAATGACCAAAATGGTGACACTCGTTCCTCTGGACCTAATGGTGAGGTTTATTTCAGGCTTGATATGCCTTCGACGGCAACAGACGTCACACTTCATGTAAGTAGAACAGTATTCAAGTAATAAATCACAAGGAAAACTGCTAGATAAATATAAATTACCTTTTGGGTGAACAAAGAAGAAAAAAATATAATTTTTTTCTACTTAAAGGCACTGGACACGTTTGGTAATTGTCAAAGACCAGTATTCTCATTTGGTGTATCCCAACATATGCATAAAATAACAAACCTGTAAAAATTTGGGTTCAATTGGTCGTTGAAGTTGCAAGAAAATGATGAAGAAAAAACACCCTTGTTGCACAAATGTATGTGCTTTCAGATGCCTAAAAAGGGCTTCAGGTCTGAAGTCTTTTAATATTTTAGTGAGAAATAACCTCTTTCTCAAAAACTACGTTACTTCAGAGGGAGTGGTTTCTCACAATGTTTTATACTATCAACAGCTCTCCGTTGCTCGTTACCAAGTAAGTTTTTATGCTAATATATATTTTGAGTAATTACCAAACGTGTCCAGTGCCTTTAAGTACTTATAATTTGTTTTCTCTTTTCAGTTGAACAGTCCATTTCTGTTCAGTAATGTTTCTTTTTTGTAATCTTTACAAATCCTGGTGTCTGCCGAACTTACAAAGTTTGAAAAACTTTTAAGGAAAAATAAAAACAAAATATAGTAAATTTAGTGTATGAACAACAACAACAAATCAAAACAACACAAAAGGTGGGAAAAACAACTGGTATTAAAATTGTGAGCAATTTCAGTCTTAAAAACAACAAAACTTTGGAATTTTGACTGTCTGTCTAAAGAGTTCTTTTGAGGTTGTTATTTCATTCCTGATTTGAACAGTTGGAGACAGCAGATGATGAAGGCAATACTGAAAGTACATTCGTTATCCGCCCGGAGGTATCATCCGCGGGGGATGAATCCCTGCTGATCCGAATCCCCATGGGAGGAGTTGAACAGATCCAACAGGTATTACAGGCCCTGTACCTATGTCGCTGTGCGTGATGAATACCAACTTCCATTACATCAGACGGGGATCTGACTATTTTAGCCCTTCTAGCTTCGGTTTGGTTACATTGATATAAATGGAAGGAAAAGAAGATCCGGGCTTCATTTTAATTGATGTAAATGGATATAAACAGGGCCCAATTATATGGCACATGCTTAGCGACCTGGCACATGCTTACCAATTAGCCCTGCTTAGCGCCCTGGCACATGCTTACCAATTAGCCCTGATTAGCGCCCTGGCACATGCTTACCAATTAGCCCTGATTAGCGCCCTGGCACATGCTTACCAATTAGCCCTGATTAGCGCCCTGGCACATGCTTACCAATTAGCCCTGATTAGCGCCCTGGCACATGCTTACCAATTAGCCCTGATTAGCGCCCTGGCACATGCTTACCAATTAGCCCTGATTAGCGCCCTGGCACATGCTTACCAATTAGCCCTGATTAGCGCCCTGGCACATGCTTACCAATTAGCCCTGATTAGCGCCCTGGCACATGCTTACCAATTAGCCCTGATTAGCGCCCTGGCACATGCTTACCAATTAGCCCTGCTTAGCGCCCTGGCACATGCTTACCAATTAGCCCTGATTAGCGCCCTGGCACATGCTTACCAATTAGCCCTGATTAGCGCCCTGGCACATGCTTACCAATTAGCCCTGCTTAGCGCCCTGGCACATGCTTACCAATTAGCCCTGATTAGCGCCCTGGCACATGCTTACCAATTAGCCCTGATTAGCGCCCTGGCACATGCTTACCAATTAGCCCTGATTAGCGCCCTGGCACATGCTTACCAATTAGCCCTGATTAGCGCCCTGGCACATGCTTACCAATTAGCCCTGATTAGCGCCCTGGCACATGCTTACCAATTAGCCCTGATTAGCGCCCTGGCACATGCTTACCAATTAGCCCTGATTAGCGCCCTGGCACATGCTTACCAATTAGCCCTGATTAGCGCCCTGGCACATGCTTACCAATTAGCCCTGATTAGCGCCCTGGCACATGCTTACCAATTAGCCCTGATTAGCGCCCTGGCACATGCTTACCAATTAGCCCTGATTAGCGCCCTGGCACATGCTTACCAATTAGCCCTGCTTAGCGCCCTGGCACATGCTTACCAATTAGCCCTGATTAGCGCCCTGGCACATGCTTACCAATTAGCCCTGATTAGCGCCCTGGCACATGCTTACCAATTAGCCCTGATTAGCGCCCTGGCACATGCTTACCAATTAGCCCTGATTAGCGCCCTGGCACATGCTTACCAATTAGCCCTGATTAGCGCCCTGGCACATGCTTACCAATTAGCCCTGATTAGCGCCCTGGCACATGCTTACCAATTAGCCCTGCTTAGCGCCCTGGCACATGCTTACCAATTAGCCCTGATTAGCGCCCTGGCACATGCTTACCAATTAGCCCTGCTTAGCGCCCTGGCACATGCTTACCAATTAGCCCTGATTAGCGCCCTGGCACATGCTTACCAATTAGCCCTGATTAGCGCCCTGGCACATGCTTACCAATTAGCCCTGCTTAGCGCCCTGGCACATGCTTACCAATTAGCCCTGCTTAGCGCCCTGGCACATGCTTACCAATTAGCCCTGATTAGCGCCCTGGCACATGCTTACCAATTAGCCCTGCTTAGCGCCCTGGCACATGCTTACCAATTAGCCCTGCTTAGCGCCCTGGCACATGCTTACCAATTAGCCCTGATTAGCGCCCTGGCACATGCTTACCAATTAGCCCTGCTTAGCGCCCTGGCACATGCTTACCAATTAGCCCTGATTAGCGCCCTGGCACATGCTTACCAATTAGCCCTGATTAGCGCCCTGGCACATGCTTACCAATTAGCCCTGATTAGCGCCCTGGCACATGCTTACCAATTAGCCCTGCTTAGCGCCCTGGCACATGCTTACCAATTAGCCCTGATTAGCGCCCTGGCACATGCTTACCAATTAGCCCTGATTAGCGCCCTGGCACATGCTTACCAATTAGCCCTGCTTAGCGCCCTGGCACATGCTTACCAATTAGCCCTGATTAGCGCCCTGGCACATGCTTACCAATTAGCCCTGATTAGCGCCCTGGCACATGCTTACCAATTAGCCCTGCTTAGCGCCCTGGCACATGCTTACCAATTAGCCCTGCTTAGCGCCCTGGCACATGCTTACCAATTAGCCCTGATTAGCGCCCTGGCACATGCTTACCAATTAGCCCTGATTAGCGCCCTGGCACATGCTTACCAATTAGCCCTGATTAGCGCCCTGGCACATGCTTACCAATTAGCCCTGATTAGCGCCCTGGCACATGCTTACCAATTAGCCCTGATTAGCGCCCTGGCACATGCTTACCAATTAGCCCTGATTAGCGCCCTGGCACATGCTTACCAATTAGCCCTGATTAGCGCCCTGGCACATGCTTACCAATTAGCCCTGATTAGCGCCCTGGCACATGCTTACCAATTAGCCCTGATTAGCGCCCTGGCACATGCTTACCAATTAGCCCTGATTAGCGCCCTGGCACATGCTTACCAATTAGCCCTGCTTAGCGCCCTGGCACATGCTTACCAATTAGCCCTGATTAGCGCCCTGGCACATGCTTACCAATTAGCCCTGCTTAGCGCCCTGGCACATGCTTACCAATTAGCCCTGATTAGCGCCCTGGCACATGCTTACCAATTAGCCCTGATTAGCGCCCTGGCACATGCTTACCAATTAGCCCTGATTAGCGCCCTGGCACATGCTTACCAATTAGCCCTGATTAGCGCCCTGGCACATGCTTACCAATTAGCCCTGATTAGCGCCCTGGCACATGCTTACCAATTAGCCCTGATTAGCGCCCTGGCACATGCTTACCAATTAGCCCTGATTAGCGCCCTGGCACATGCTTACCAATTAGCCCTGCTTAGCGCCCTGGCACATGCTTACCAATTAGCCCTGATTAGCGCCCTGGCACATGCTTACCAATTAGCCCTGCTTAGCGCCCTGGCACATGCTTACCAATTAGCCCTGATTAGCGCCCTGGCACATGCTTACCAATTAGCCCTGATTAGCGCCCTGGCACATGCTTACCAATTAGCCCTGATTAGCGCCCTGGCACATGCTTACCAATTAGCCCTGATTAGCGCCCTGGCACATGCTTACCAATTAGCCCTGATTAGCGCCCTGGCACATGCTTACCAATTAGCCCTGATTAGCGCCCTGGCACATGCTTACCAATTAGCCCTGATTAGCGCCCTGGCACATGCTTACCAATTAGCCCTGATTAGCGCCCTGGCACATGCTTACCAATTAGCCCTGATTAGCGCCCTGGCACATGCTTACCAATTAGCCCTGATTAGCGCCCTGGCACATGCTTACCAATTAGCCCTGATTAGCGCCCTGGCACATGCTTACCAATTAGCCCTGATTAGCGCCCTGGCACATGCTTACCAATTAGCCCTGATTAGCGCCCTGGCACATGCTTACCAATTAGCCCTGATTAGCGCCCTGGCACATGCTTACCAATTAGCCCTGATTAGCGCCCTGGCACATGCTTACCAATTAGCCCTGATTAGCGCCCTGGCACATGCTTACCAATTAGCCCTGATTAGCGCCCTGGCACATGCTTACCAATTAGCCCTGCTTAGCGCCCTGGCACATGCTTACCAATTAGCCCTGCTTAGCGCCCTGGCACATGCTTACCAATTAGCCCTGATTAGCGCCCTGGCACATGCTTACCAATTAGCCCTGATTAGCGCCCTGGCACATGCTTACCAATTAGCCCTGATTAGCGCCCTGGCACATGCTTACCAATTAGCCCTGATTAGCGCCCTGGCACATGCTTACCAATTAGCCCTGATTAGCGCCCTGGCACATGCTTACCAATTAGCCCTGATTAGCGCCCTGGCACATGCTTACCAATTAGCCCTGATTAGCGCCCTGGCACATGCTTACCAATTAGCCCTGATTAGCGCCCTGGCACATGCTTACCAATTAGCCCTGATTAGCGCCCTGGCACATGCTTACCAATTAGCCCTGATTAGCGCCCTGGCACATGCTTACCAATTAGCCCTGATTAGCGCCCTGGCACATGCTTACCAATTAGCCCTGATTAGCGCCCTGGCACATGCTTACCAATTAGCCCTGATTAGCGCCCTGGCACATGCTTACCAATTAGCCCTGATTAGCGCCCTGGCACATGCTTACCAATTAGCCCTGATTAGCGCCCTGGCACATGCTTACCAATTAGCCCTGCTTAGCGCCCTGGCACATGCTTACCAATTAGCCCTGATTAGCGCCCTGGCACATGCTTACCAATTAGCCCTGATTAGCGCCCTGGCACATGCTTACCAATTAGCCCTGCTTAGCGCCCTGGCACATGCTTACCAATTAGCCCTGATTAGCGCCCTGGCACATGCTTACCAATTAGCCCTGATTAGCGCCCTGGCACATGCTTACCAATTAGCCCTGCTTAGCGCCCTGGCACATGCTTACCAATTAGCCCTGCTTAGCGCCCTGGCACATGCTTACCAATTAGCCCTGATTAGCGCCCTGGCACATGCTTACCAATTAGCCCTGATTAGCGCCCTGGCACATGCTTACCAATTAGCCCTGATTAGCGCCCTGGCACATGCTTACCAATTAGCCCTGATTAGCGCCCTGGCACATGCTTACCAATTAGCCCTGATTAGCGCCCTGGCACATGCTTACCAATTAGCCCTGATTAGCGCCCTGGCACATGCTTACCAATTAGCCCTGATTAGCGCCCTGGCACATGCTTACCAATTAGCCCTGATTAGCGCCCTGGCACATGCTTACCAATTAGCCCTGATTAGCGCCCTGGCACATGCTTACCAATTAGCCCTGATTAGCGCCCTGGCACATGCTTACCAATTAGCCCTGCTTAGCGCCCTGGCACATGCTTACCAATTAGCCCTGATTAGCGCCCTGGCACATGCTTACCAATTAGCCCTGCTTAGCGCCCTGGCACATGCTTACCAATTAGCCCTGATTAGCGCCCTGGCACATGCTTACCAATTAGCCCTGATTAGCGCCCTGGCACATGCTTACCAATTAGCCCTGATTAGCGCCCTGGCACATGCTTACCAATTAGCCCTGATTAGCGCCCTGGCACATGCTTACCAATTAGCCCTGATTAGCGCCCTGGCACATGCTTACCAATTAGCCCTGATTAGCGCCCTGGCACATGCTTACCAATTAGCCCTGATTAGCGCCCTGGCACATGCTTACCAATTAGCCCTGCTTAGCGCCCTGGCACATGCTTACCAATTAGCCCTGATTAGCGCCCTGGCACATGCTTACCAATTAGCCCTGCTTAGCGCCCTGGCACATGCTTACCAATTAGCCCTGATTAGCGCCCTGGCACATGCTTACCAATTAGCCCTGATTAGCGCCCTGGCACATGCTTACCAATTAGCCCTGATTAGCGCCCTGGCACATGCTTACCAATTAGCCCTGATTAGCGCCCTGGCACATGCTTACCAATTAGCCCTGATTAGCGCCCTGGCACATGCTTACCAATTAGCCCTGATTAGCGCCCTGGCACATGCTTACCAATTAGCCCTGATTAGCGCCCTGGCACATGCTTACCAATTAGCCCTGATTAGCGCCCTGGCACATGCTTACCAATTAGCCCTGATTAGCGCCCTGGCACATGCTTACCAATTAGCCCTGATTAGCGCCCTGGCACATGCTTACCAATTAGCCCTGATTAGCGCCCTGGCACATGCTTACCAATTAGCCCTGATTAGCGCCCTGGCACATGCTTACCAATTAGCCCTGATTAGCGCCCTGGCACATGCTTACCAATTAGCCCTGATTAGCGCCCTGGCACATGCTTACCAATTAGCCCTGATTAGCGCCCTGGCACATGCTTACCAATTAGCCCTGATTAGCGCCCTGGCACATGCTTACCAATTAGCCCTGATTAGCGCCCTGGCACATGCTTACCAATTAGCCCTGCTTAGCGCCCTGGCACATGCTTACCAATTAGCCCTGCTTAGCGCCCTGGCACATGCTTACCAATTAGCCCTGATTAGCGCCCTGGCACATGCTTACCAATTAGCCCTGATTAGCGCCCTGGCACATGCTTACCAATTAGCCCTGATTAGCGCCCTGGCACATGCTTACCAATTAGCCCTGATTAGCGCCCTGGCACATGCTTACCAATTAGCCCTGATTAGCGCCCTGGCACATGCTTACCAATTAGCCCTGATTAGCGCCCTGGCACATGCTTACCAATTAGCCCTGATTAGCGCCCTGGCACATGCTTACCAATTAGCCCTGATTAGCGCCCTGGCACATGCTTACCAATTAGCCCTGATTAGCGCCCTGGCACATGCTTACCAATTAGCCCTGATTAGCGCCCTGGCACATGCTTACCAATTAGCCCTGATTAGCGCCCTGGCACATGCTTACCAATTAGCCCTGATTAGCGCCCTGGCACATGCTTACCAATTAGCCCTGATTAGCGCCCTGGCACATGCTTACCAATTAGCCCTGATTAGCGCCCTGGCACATGCTTACCAATTAGCCCTGATTAGCGCCCTGGCACATGCTTACCAATTAGCCCTGATTAGCGCCCTGGCACATGCTTACCAATTAGCCCTGATTAGCGCCCTGGCACATGCTTACCAATTAGCCCTGATTAGCGCCCTGGCACATGCTTACCAATTAGCCCTGATTAGCGCCCTGGCACATGCTTACCAATTAGCCCTGATTAGCGCCCTGGCACATGCTTACCAATTAGCCCTGATTAGCGCCCTGGCACATGCTTACCAATTAGCCCTGATTAGCGCCCTGGCACATGCTTACCAATTAGCCCTGATTAGCGCCCTGGCACATGCTTACCAATTAGCCCTGATTAGCGCCCTGGCACATGCTTACCAATTAGCCCTGATTAGCGCCCTGGCACATGCTTACCAATTAGCCCTGATTAGCGCCCTGGCACATGCTTACCAATTAGCCCTGATTAGCGCCCTGGCACATGCTTACCAATTAGCCCTGATTAGCGCCCTGGCACATGCTTACCAATTAGCCCTGATTAGCGCCCTGGCACATGCTTACCAATTAGCCCTGATTAGCGCCCTGGCACATGCTTACCAATTAGCCCTGATTAGGGCCCTGGCACATGCTTACCAATTAGCCCTGATTAGCGCCCTGGCACATGCTTACCAATTAGCCCTGATTAGCGCCCTGGCACATGCTTACCAATTAGCCCTGATTAGCGCCCTGGCACATGCTTACCAATTAGCCCTGATTAGCGCCCTGGCACATGCTTACCAATTAGCCCTGATTAGCGCCCTGGCACATGCTTACCAATTAGCCCTGATTAGCGCCCTGCGCCACTAGCGCAGAATTCTTAAGTAAGCAGAGCCATGAAATTGGGCCAGGATATAATAATGAAGGTCGTTTTCATGATTGTTAAAGTCAGTGGCAAGTTTTGAAAACACCCCAAAAAGCAAAGTAATTACTGTGATGTGTGGAGACCTGCTGCCCCATCTTGTTGTTGAACAAGTAGTAGATAACAATTTATGTAAAAGTAAAAGATAAGAAAATGAACATGTACATGGTTCCATGTAATTACCCCACTGCTGTTCATTGTTAATCTTTTGTGTGTGCGTTCTGGCCATTTTGCAGATTGGGAGCTCCAGCTCAACTGAGGTGCTACTTGCTCAACCCGGAATTGTAACACTCCACTTCTTTGTAAGATATTTGTTATTATTTTCACACAGGCTGTTGAGAGAGTGTATATTGTACTATGGGCCCTTCTTTTTCCACTGTCTTGATGAGAGTCAATTTTCCAAAATGGAGGACAGGTTACCGGATGCGTAATAGAGGACAGGTTGCCGAGTGCGTAACGGGTGCGTGTATGTGCCCCACGTTGTGCAAGGGGTCATTAGTCGCAACATAAATTCTAAGAGTTATAAAAATAACAACTGTCAAGTTCATTATGGGAAAGCTCCATTGAAGAATTTCCCAGTTTGGCCACTCAGTAAAAAGTATACATCCTTTTTACAGAGTGAGTGTGTTTACATTGAATTACTTGGGTCATTAAACAATGGATGAGCAGTTTTGCCTGGGGCAGTCAGCAGCACTACGTGCATGATCCAGAAATTATCTCCACTGTTTGGAAAAGGAATTACATGGAGGTATATTATGGCGTGTCGTGGCCGAGCGGATAAGAGCACCGAACTCAAGCTCTTGTTTCTGATCAGCAGAGTGTGGGTTCGAATCCCAGTCGTGACACTTGTGTCCTTAAGCAAGACACTTAACCACATGCTTCGTCCTTCGGATGGGACGTTAAGCCGTAGGTCCCGTGTGTTGTGTAATGCACGTAAAAGAACCCAGTGCACTTATCGTAAAGAGAAGGGGTTCGCCCCGGTGTTCCTGGTTTGATTGGCTGCATATTGCGCCACAGCACCTTGTAAACCATTACATGGTGCTGTGCAAAGGAATAGGTCTCATACTTCAACACGTAACTCCATATACCTTGTAGGAAAAATACTGAGCGCTTTGAGACACCCATCGGGAGTATAAAGCGCTATATAAGAACTGCGTATTATTATTATAAGGTTTTAAGTTGCCAGATGAAAAGGATATTTCCATCTTCTTTCTTTAACGGAGCTTTCCTGTAATGTATATATCACAAGGGAAACTTACTGGCTAAATTCTAATGAAATTTTGGATTGACTATAAGGGTATGATTTCAACCTTAACACGTCAGCGCTCTACCAACTGAGCTATCTACTAGCTCTAACTTTGGTGGTCTCCCTATTTTTGTCAATATATGTGTTCGGAGGTGCCAGTCAGAATTCGCCATTCAACCTGAAACTGCCATAACCCAAATTTAAGATACAACCAGGAAGTGGCAGGACAGGGATCACCTTAAGGGGATGCAACTTTTTATTTCAAATATCAAGTAATAAACAACAAGGGAAACTGATGACTTGGTAAATTTGTTTAATACAATTTTGGGTTGAACGAAGAAAAATTGGCTAGAGCTGGATTCGAACCTGGGACCTACAAACCAATGTGCCGGTGATCATCCAAAAAAATAAATAAATAAATAAAATAAAAGCTGTACAAGTTTTGAGATATGCCCCCTGTCTATATATCAACAATTTTTAAAAACTGTCTGGTGCAATCTCCATGAAAATGTAAGAATTTCTTCCATGAGTTGTGTACAAATGTTGCCTGCAGGAAGTCCAGGCTCTGTGGTTCTTTTTTATAAACGTGATGTCACAGGCTACATTGTCTATTTAGACTGTGCAAGCTTCTCTGAATCATTAACAAAACTTGCTTGTTCAAACAAAATATTTCCCCAAAAACTTATTCCCATATTGTTTCAAAAGGTGATATCTGGAGGGAAGATTGTTTATGAAACCACAAAGCAGATTCAGAATGTCAGCACTGCCTTTGAATTCCCAATCACCCACAAGATGGCGCCAGTCTCTCGCATCGTTGCTTACTACATCAACAATGGTGGCAACGTTATTGCCGACGCACTACTCATGCGAGTTCAAGAGAAATGTGAAAATCCGGTATGACTTTTTTTCTTGGAACTTGCTAGCGATTTATAATCTGAATAATTAATTTTTTTAAATTATCATCATTATCAATTGACTACAATTTGTAGTTGCTTCGGGCAAAAGTATAGGATTTTTCTAGCATGCATTTTCCATTGTTGTATATCTCATGGCTAAAGTAAGCCAATATGCTGGCGTACATGTACAGTACAGATTTCCACATATATAGGTCCCCATGTATTTAGGCACCCTTCCCTCATAAATTCAATAGTCCTGCGCATTCCTCCCAGTTTTTTTCTCGCAGAACATGCCATTCCATCCAAGGGCTCCCTGTCTCGTGCCCCCCTGACTGACCACTGTGTCAGTGAGCAAAGCCCAAACTATTGTTCTGATTTTCATTCAAGTTGATTCTATTCTGTCTGTTCTCAACAGCTGTAGAATTTTACCTCTATTCTTTTGTGAGACATGCTATCAAAATATTGGATGCATATGAGTGCATATGATTATTTTTGAAACAACGCTGGAAGCGTCCAGTGTTGGATGGGGGCCTCTTCAATATTAAATTTTGGAGCGTCGCAGCAGTAAATACACAACACAGTAATGGATGACACGGACGAATGTTCCAACAATCAAATGACAACTTGGATGTGAACAAAATTAACATCTACCTGAGCATAATATCTTGTCTGCACCAAACGTCATTCACTATAATAAGACCTATTTTGCCGCATAGCTGCGGATCTCATCACCTGATCAAGGGGGCCCTAAACTAAATTTAAACAGCTGGAGCAAGCTGTACCCCAGGTCTCAATATTTGATACCATTACCAATTGTCCTCAGTAACAATTTTCATTTGGAATTCAACAATGTGCAAGAAAACTGCCCCCAAATCTCAGTTACTGATTTTGATTTTCCTTGGTACAAACCAAATTTAGGGTAGCAGTATCAGATTATCCAAAGGACACCCTTAACTCTTTAGTTATCTTTGACCAGATCACTGTTAGATTTAAAGGACTTCCGCTGACCGATGACAACATTTTCAAGTCAGATTTAAAGGAGAAAGCTGTTGAGTTGAATGTCACCGCTAAGCCGAACACCAAAGTTGCCCTCCTTGCTGTGGATGAGGCTGTATTTGCCCTCCGCAAAAGTCACAGAGTCACCCAGAAAAAGGTAAAGTTTTGTTGCTGTTAATTTTAGGATGAACAAAGAAAAATTGACTAGAACAGGATTTGAACCTGAAACTCTAAATGCAGACTGAGAAAAATGTGGGTCCCCTCCCCCCTCCTCCTCCCCCCTCCTCCTCCCCCCCTCCTCCTCCCCCTGGTGACTACATCCCTGTATGACTCTACCTCAACAAGTTGACAGAGTGATCTTGTTTCCTTTACGTTATATCCCATGCAGGTATTTGAGAGGATGGCTGGGTATGATCTCGGCTGTGGTCCGGGAGGTGGGAAGAATGTAGCCCTTATCTTTAAGGTATGTATTCCCTCTTCTTAAACACCAAATAGTTTTCAAGTGATGTGGGATTTTTTCCACAGCACGCAATATGATCCTTTTAATTTAGCATTCCAAAATCCTAATTGTTGTGTCTAAGAGTCTTCAAAACAAAGCTCTCACCTGTTTTGCCTCTCTTATCCTAACCACGTCAATCTGCAAGTCCTGGCCTCCGCTTCAGACAGTACCAGTCCACATGCCCAGAACAGCACATGCTCTTTGACTCTGGAACAATCTTACTCGGTGCATCTGCTTCTCCCCCTCTTTGGACTTTTATAAGATAGGCTCCGAAAACTCATCGACTCCACAACAAGGACCAAAAGGATTAACTTCATTCTTTAGTTGATTTGTTTGTTAAGCGCTGTTTAACCATCTGTGATGATCGAGTTAGAGTGCTATAATGTATATATTTGTTTAGTATAAACAGAAATTCCATCTTGGCGAAATCTACCTGGTATTGTTGGAACTGTTTTGAAAGTAGAGTGTTACAGGCTGACAGTTTTGAAAACCACTAAGCATAGTTTTTGTATGATTTGACATGTTTATCTTCTTTTCTGTGCATTTACGAAGTTTCGTGTCTGTGTGTACTTGTATTTTTTTTTTTCAGGATGCCGGAGTCACGGTGATGACCAATGCTGTTCTTACTGTAGTGAACAGGGAAGGTAGGACAAACTGATCATTCATGAAGTTCTGACCTTTGTAACTAGCATGTCATGGGCGAGGTTTCCAGTTCTGGCAACGTCATCTTCAGGGTGTGATTTCATGACACTTGTGTCCTTGAGCAAGACACTTTAAGTATAATTGCTTCTCTTCACCCAGGGGGTAAAATTGGTACATGCCATGGCAAAGATGGTTTATTGTGATTGATTTAGCTTGACAGCACAAGCTGTATACTCCCCTGGGAGCTGAGATGATTTAAAGTTTGAAATAAATGGCCCAGTGGCCAGGGTGAAAATACTCGTGCCATGAGCGGTTAAAAATGGCGGTTACAGGCATTACATAATTATCCATTGTTATCATTTACCAACTGCTTAGTACAACAAAAAACTTAAAACAGGAAAGGAGCAGCATTGTAATTAAACTTCAAATTCTTGAATGAAAACTTGTAAAAATTACCACAAACCAGAAACTCTAAATTAGAACCATACAACCATTGCATGCACTGGCAGAAAACATCTGTTGCTGATTTTTGGGGGGAAAATGCAAACATTGTTATTGGCCTCAAGTTTTGACCCTGGTAGAGTCTTTCTCAAAGGTTTAAAAAGTTGCCTTCGAGAAAGACTCTGCTCATCAGGAACGAAACGCGAGACCATTAACATTCTGTTGGCATTTATACCGCAGGTCATTTTGGTTGGTAAGTAGTTTGCAAAAGTAGTTTTGAATTTTGAAAAATACTCACCGTTTTAAGCCCAAGGCTGACCTTTTACAAAATGTACAACTCTGCGGTATTTATCTGTAGTGAAATTTTCATGAATGTTGTCCATCATCCAGGTTTTAGAATACTTTAAAGAATTCTGTAATTAAATTAACTGTACTTTAAATTGTGAAAACAGTTTCATGACCTATAGATAGGTTGCAGTATGACGTAAGTCGGCCATCTTTACGGGCAGTTTGGAACACACAGTCATGCGTTACGCGTGAGAACGGCGTGCAGTACGCGCACATTTCACAAAACTCATTACATGATTGGTTAGTGAATGACGCGGCTGCGTTAATAATTTGAGCGCTTGACGCGCCCGCAAGCCAAAATGCGATTTGCCCGTAAAGATGGCGTCTACTGGGAACTATCTATCCCGAATGCAGCATCAGGTCGAATCTCATGATGGCAAGACTGGTTGATGACTTGTTTCGGGGTCAACCTTTTGCCACCACAAGATCACTCGGCCTGATTATGCGTCTGGTCTGATATAGGTCGTGAAACTGTTGTCACAAAGAAATAGTAAGTCCAGTTGATTTGATTACAGAATTCATATCATTATCAGTGATAATCTTGCAATCTTTTTGTCAATTGAAGAAATTGAATGCTCTCAAGCAGTACAGAGATCCAGGAGATCGTTGTCAGAAGAGGAGCACAGCCAGATTTGTAAGTATGATGATTGGAGTTGATGCTGTTTGATAAGGGTCTAATGGTCATTAACATGGCTTCAATTTTACACTTGAACTCAGTGATTTTAGCGTCAGGCCAGTACTCAAAGAGGATTTTGTCCCCCGTGGTGTGTGTCCCCCATCGGGTAAATTTGGCCATACTAGGCGTTTTGAAAATGCGTTGTTTACAGGCTCATTCAGGGCCAGTTGTAAAGCATGGGGATTACTTACTAAATGGATATTCTTCATGAATTTGTCAGGAAATGACGTGATTTTTGGGAGAGATCAACTTGAATAGATATGGAATCGTATACTTACAGTGGTTGGTTAAATTGTGCAGACTATTCCTATTCCTTACATTTTAACTCATAATGACAAGATGATGATTGTGCTCTCTCAATTGTGCATGCCTCTCCTACTCCTGCTGATAGGTGGCGCTCTAATGAGACGTTTCAACTCGATGCTTTGTTCGTCTGGAAGCAATCTTCTTACAATTATTTATTATTTGTTGGTGACAGGGTCTTTGCAGAACCAACTACCAGCAAAATCCACTGTATTCATTCACTGGACAGTTTAAAAACAAACTTGGAAGAATTTCTTTCTTTAGGTTTTGAATTTTATTTTTAGTCTCCTTTGTGCTCCTATTTGTGATTGAGCATCACTGTATTGAGCTTCCCTTTTTCCATCAAGGAAACTCTTTCCAGTATCTCGGCATAGCCTCGCTAAATAGACGAGACTCTCAAAATAATGTTTTAGTAGTTCTAGTAGTATAGTTTATTTAAAACAAGTAAATACTTGCCTTTATCATCATGGAAAAGGCACCATTATCTTTTATAAATTAAACGATTGAAATTGTTCTTCTCCCACCAAATTTTACAATTGAAATAGATGTGTTTTTGTATGATATTTTTCTGAATATTTGTTAAACACAGTGGATGATTATCAAGGAGAAACAAGGAAATACTGTGAGATGGGTTTGAGAGATGTGACGGACCCTGAGAGATTCCCGTGCATCAGACGGGCCAAACTGCTCTCCAGACGGGAAAAGCTACCATTGAGCAGCTCCAAGGTTGAAGCTTTTTACGACTGCTGTAGGAGAAAAGAAAGTACCAACCAAGGGAGGAGTGGCGCTAACGAGGAAGAGGCCATTTCGGTCAAAGAGCAAGACGCCATGACACGATCAAACTTTCCTGAAATGTGGATGTTCTTAGATCTTAAGACTGAGTGAGAACGTTTGCTTGCACAAATTTGTCCCAAACCCCTTTATTCAAAGAAAAAGAAATTTGTATTTGTTTGTTTATTTATTTATTTTGTTACATGTCAAACAGCACAAGCCCCAATAACAGGCTGAATATAGGAGACAATGAAGAAATGTACAGTTTTAAATGTGGGAGGAAAAACCCTAATTGGGAAAACCCTTGCATATCAGGTAAGGAAACCCCATCTGCAAGGCTTTGGTCTGAGGATTTGAACCGGGGTCCACAGAGGTGAAATAAACCACTCGGCCAACCTGATCCCCTGTAGGATTCAAAGTTGAGCAATTACATTTGCCCGTTAGTTAAATTTATCCTGTGGCTTCCTGTGGTTTGTGTTAGGCTGTTTTCAGTTAACCATGTTTCACTGAAAACAAATGTTCAAATCCATTTCCAAATTTTCCTTAATGGTTAAAAGAAGCTCTCTTGACAGTAAAAAATAACTGAGACCTTCCTTTGCTTTAAAATGTCCAGACATTATCCAGGGAGAATGATTGACATCCTTTTTGTTGGTGGAATGTTTCTTGTCTTAATTCCCCACAAATAGAATACATTATTTCAAATCCCCTACAATTTGTTACTCATTTTGATTTGTATGCCACCCCACTGTGGTTTGTGGTTTGGTGACTGGTAGAGACTGGGTTACAGTGTTCTATTTTAACCCTTGAAAATGTGTTGACATCAGCTCCTTTTATAGATTGGCTCATCGTTTTGATTGGAATTGGTGAAACGGTAAAAGTAAATTAGTCACAAGTTCCATTTAAAGCACATGTACAACATTAGTAATTTACAAAGACCAGCATCAACGCTTGATGTGACCCAAGATATACATGAAATAACAAACCTGTGAAAGTTTAAGCTAAATTCGGAGTCATGAGAAAACAGTGAAAAACCCCATTATTTGTTTTCACTGTTTTCAAACATCGGATAAAGACTATTGTTTTATTCTTTTCCTAAAAAACTATAGCATTTCAAGCAAAACTATTTCAAGGGAAGTTTTCCACCATGGCCATCTTTATACCATGTTAGTTATGTGCAAATCTGTGAACATTTATATTTTCAATCTTTCCATAGGTTGTACAGACCCTTTAACCGGAAAATAAACATAAATGCACAACTCTATTTGTGGCTTGTTTGTCTTTACTTACATAGAGAAAATGGCTCTGTTGGTCGACACATAACTCTGCCTGATAGTGTAACCACTTGGGTGGTGGAAGCCATCGGCGTCTCTGTCTCCAATGAGTACTTAATGTGCGTTGCTGAACCAGTCAAGCTGCAAGTCCGACCGATCTTCTTCTTAGAGTTGGCTTTGCCATATTCGGTCAAACGGATGGAACAAATTGAGATTATCGTGACGGTGTTCAACTACGCTACAGAAGAACTCCCTGTAAGTGTAAAACAAAGAATGAACTGATGTTTTGTTTCACTGAAGTTTTGCTGCAAATACAGATGGATTGTGAAATATCAGTGTCTAGGCACAAAAACAGCCAAACAGCTTCATTTAACTTTAAAAAGACTTAAACCACATCCCTTCTTGTGATTTTTCATCTGTTCTCTTCTTGCCTATAAATTCTATCTTGCTTTCTTGTTGAAAAATCTCTGAGCATTGTAGCTTTGGAAAATGCAAACAAGTCTTATTAATTATCACTATTGTTATTGTTACATAAGTACAACAATTTCTGCAGTCAGTTCTCTTGTAAAACAAAAAACGGCAAGCAGGTCTAAGGATCCCTCTTACTATCTAGTTTTGTTGTATGTCGTGTAAAGGTTAGACACTTTTTATTTGACCGGCACAGGTTACAGTCGTCCTAAAAGGAGCAGAAGGTTTGTGTTCTGAAGCTCAACCAGGCGAAAACTCCGAAGGGAAAACAATCAACGTACTCCCTAATAAACCTGGTGCCGTAAAGTTTGTCGTAATTCCTCTGGAAGCGAAACGCATCCCGATAGAGGTGTCCGCTTCCAGCAACTTAGTGGGAAAGGACAAATATACAGATGTTATCAAAAAGCTCCTCAATGTTCAAGTGAGTACCGTCTTGGATTGTATTTGCAGGCCCGCTATGCTTATGTCAATCTCAATTGTCTGGGCCGAATTTAATTCATAGGTAAGCGCCAACAAATTAGGCTTACCAGAATAAAGTTACCAGCCATAATACCATTTCACTTGTACCATCTACAAGTGGTATCATGCTCATTTTTGCTCATAGCGTCGTTAAGCTGCTTCAGGCAGCTCTATGAAATTGGAACCGATCTGCTGGCATCACAGCTAGTTCGCCATCACACACACATTACTCTATTAAACTAAGTTCTAAACGGGTGGGAGCCACCATGAGGATATTCAATGGTAATAATAATAGTAATAATGGCGGCTTCTTATATAGCATTCATATCCGTCACTCAGTAACGCTCAAGGCGCTTCAACAGTCGGTATTTTCCTGCAAGGTATGTGGAGCTACGTTTTTGAAGTATGGGACCTATTCCTTTACATAGCACTATGTAATGGTTTAAGGTGCTGTGGCGCAATATGCAGCCAATCAAACCAGGAACACCAGGGCAAACCCCTCTTTGCGATAAATGCACTGGGTTCTTTTACATTCATTTACACAACACACGGGACCAACGGCTTTACGGTCCCATCCGAAGGACAAAGCAATAATGGTTAAGTGTCTTGCTTAAGGACACTAAGTGTAATTACGACCGGGACTTGGTATGGAAGGGAGTCAAATGTTGCAATGCCTCCTTGAGGTACGGAAATGACAAATCTTTAAAAAAACTTTTAGGCAGTGTCAATTGCTATATATATTAACAAATACCTCAGAGAGTGTATGCTGGCCGCTGTTAATGGACCTTGCCTTCGACTCGCTCCATTAAAAGTGGCCGCCACAGCCACCGACCTGGTCATTACCATGCATTGAAGACCAGCTCCTCACACTGTTATTGCCCAAGTGTAACTTGCTCTTCTTTGTCTTTGTTTGTACGCAGCAAGAGGGTTACGTAGAACGAGAGACTGTGACAATAATAGTGGATCCAGTCAACTCCCGTGCCTCCAAAGCGGAAATGGAAGGGGCAACAAATCAGTCTTATGAGCATCGCAGTAGGTAGCATCAAATACATCAGTGGCAAAAAGAACTGAGCATTTACTTTGCCTCTAATCTGCTGAAGGTTTTCTCCACACTTTAAAACAGTTCATCATCTTCAGAAACATTACAGCTGAGTGCTGTGATTGTTTTTGTGTGTGCTTGACAATGCTCATGGATTAATTAATGACTATATGTATGGTTTCTGGACTAAAACACAAATCTGGATGTATTTTCAGATGACTTGGGAAGCGTCTCAAAAGTTGGACACGTTTTATGCATGATTGAATGCTCCTGTAGGCGTACACTAGCAGTACTGCAACTCTTTGGAACTCCTTGCCTGGTGCATGTTTCCCTCCATCCTACAATCTAGACTGTTTCAAGAGGAATATCAATTCCTACCTCCAGCTCTCCTGAGTTCTTTTCATGTTTTATCATTTTCTTCTTGTAGCCCCTTACCAAGAGTGGCTTTTAGCCTAATTGTTTGGGGCGAACTTGCATTAAAAAAAAAAAAAAAAAGTACAGTGGACCACCAGAATGTTCTGCTGGACTGCGACATTGTATTGAAGTACGTTCCTAGCGATTGCTCCATGGGCCCAACAGACTGATGGTCCATTCACGCACACTCGGGAATACTTTACCGATCCAATTATAACTTTTCTACCGTTCAGACTTTTGATACGCTCCCTAGCTCACACAATACTTGTACTTTTTCTTGCCTTGCAGTTTGTCCAGGCCATCCACTGTCAAATATTCTTTTTAATAGATCAATGATGACGTACTTTAACAGAAGAATGTTTGAAAATCATCTCGTTGTTCAGTTTGGGACATTTTTATGCTGGATCACAAAGGGTTGTTCCTTCTTTGCTTTTGTGTCTAGAGTTCTGGGGTGCGGATGGCGAAAACAGCCAAACCGATGTCATACGCTACAACCTGAGAGGAGATGCTATCCCCGGTACCCATAAAGTCTCTATCAGTCTCATGGGTACGTATTCGAATTACCAAAGACTGGTCCCCTGTCTACATCTATAGGATATATAATCCAAGCCAGACTTAGTGACTCAAGATGCCAAGACCCAATTTGCCAATTTGAATACAGACAGTCATAAATCTGTTCAGAGTTGATTTTAATTGAAAGAGTTCAATAGACCTTGGAAGTCTCGTGCGAACTCAAACATTTTGGCTTGTAAATTGCTTTAATGTGTATATGGAAACAAACCGCACTATAACAAGTCAAAATCTTTGAATTTGAATGAGACTTGCACAGTCTATTTTAAGGTTAATTTGCACGACAGAGCGCCCTCAGGTTATATAAATTTGTCTGTCATAATTGTTGGTATTTTTCTTGAAGCTGGTGAATGTTAGCTATTTAAAGCTCCCTAAGTCATCCGCCTTTTGGGAAAATGGCCTCTACGGGTTAACTATAGAGGGCACACTATATTGTGAATCACCCATGTGTTGTTGTACACTAGTATTGCAAATTAATCAGAGTGAATGAGTACAGGGCACATTGAATTGCCCATGATATGTGTTGTAGTACACTAGTAATGCAAATTAATCAGAGAGTACCTTTCAAGTTGGCAACTTTGAGAGAAGTAAAAATGTGCCGCCCCAACTGTATGAGATGATGTTGGAGGCTAAACCTTACAAAATGAGGTCACAAGATTGGTTAGAAGACCAAAATAATTTCCAATCTAGCATGAGTTGGGTCGGCCATAGTGACTGGGATAGTATTCTTGAGCTTCGGGGTTCAGAGGTTATAATGATATACCACAAGAAATTTGGCAATAATGTATGCCGGTGTTTCCAGTAGTATTTTGTTATCATTATCTTCATAGGGAGCATCATGGGCAACGTCATTGAAACCGTCCTCAGAGGGCTGGACAATTTACTTGAAATCCCTCGAGGGTGTGGTGAGCAGACCATGACTTATCTGGCGCCCAATGTCTACGTCTACAGATATCTCAAGTATAGTGATCAGTTCACTGCTGAGCTGGAGGAGTCTGCCGAACGCTTCATTCAAAATGGTGAGCACCCCAGAACGCAGTTTTATGCATACTTCATACTTTAATCTGATTTTAAATTTTGTTTGCCCTCAGACAAATCTGTGAAGTAACTGTTGTTAAAGGAAAGAGCAAATGTGATTTTGCTTTTGTAGAACCATTGACTCAATCCTTTATTATTAGAGCAATTATCCCTGGGATGCCTTCTGGCTACTGCTAATGGTCATTCATCATTGCCCTCCAGGAGGGCCACAGACCAGGTGGTCAGAAGACTGAAACTATATGTGCTGTTGTTGCAAGTTTTTGAACCATTGCTTTGCAAGCTTCTTGGTGCAAAGGAGCTCATAACCATTTCAATCTCGGCGCCGCAGCACTTGCACCAACAGTAACCCAAACTGCTTGACAGTATGTTTTATTATTTCATTTGTGTTTCTTTAAATAGCCTGAAAATCCTATCAAAACCTACACCATGTGTACATGTCAGCTGCTTTTCTCAATATATAAAAATGTATAAATATATAAAAATGCATTCTGCAATTTTTTCTGAATTTTGCGAAGATTCAGCCAATTTGAACCTCACCATGTGCATGTCCGTTATAATTGTCAGGAGTGGCACGTGAGCTGACATTTCGACGATCTGATGGATCATTTGCTGCTTTTGGACCCCACGGTAGCAGTCCTAGTACTACGTGGTGAGTTAAGAAGCTTTGGAGATGAAAATATTTAGTGACAATTTGAGAGCGTGAAACCCAAGGGCCCGGAATTTTTTTTATATTCTAGAATAGATGCTCTTTGGTGCAGTTTAGCAATTTCTGGTTTAATCCATTTAAATAATTTTTTCTTTAAATCACCGTATTCTTTGTTACATTGACTTGATGCCTCCAAATGCGTTGAATGACAGCCTGGCTCAAGTATGCAAACTGAATTGTACGGTAGAAAGTTTGTTGGTTTTTTGAGTCATTGACAGTACTTGAGCTCGGGGGGAAAAAAATGAATATAAAAATTACTGAAAAGAAGCCGGCGGCGAAGGACTGAGTAGCCGGCAAAATCGCCAGCAGCCGGCTCTTTTGAAAAACACTGTTTATTAATGTAACCCGATTTGGTTTAGATTAGGATCACCGGCCCCCTAAAGACAACAATTAATATAGGCTTTCTGTTTGTATTTGGTTACAACACAGACACTCAAAATTTAAATACAGTATGCACAAATTGATATATAGTGATAGATTTAAAAAAAAAATTTTAGCCATTCAGGTGAGGTTTGCGGTAGATCTCTCTTGAGAAGTGTTGGTTCTGAAAGTACCGGTGGTTGAAATTTTTTCAGAACCAACACTATACTTAAAAGAGATTTACACATGGTGCCACTGCCAACCTCACCTGATTTTACTCCCACCATGCAAAGTTTCAAATCCTACTTATTGACCACTCACTTCCAACAATCCTTTAACTTCCTGAGCAAGTGTTGTTTTATTATTTCACGTTAAGGTTGACTGCCTTTGTGACCAAGGTCTTTTGTCAGGCAAGAGAGTTTGCTTTCATCGATGATGGCATAACCTGTGAAGCTATGGTATGGCTGACGGAAACAACACAAGACAAAACGGAGGGTTCATTCAGGGAGGTGTCACATGTGATTCACCGAGAAATGACTGTGAGTATACACAGGTCCATTGAGGATGTCCCATACCAGTGTTTGCCGCCATTTCTCGGATGCAAATATTTATACTTTTTTTTCACGTTGTTACACTTTACACTGGCAAAACAACTTCAAGTCATTAAAAGGTACATTACCAACTATGACTGAGAAGAAAAAAAAGTTTATACAAATTTACAAAATAGTATAAAATACCAAGCCAGTGAAACAAATGAACTCGTCTTAAAATGATGATACTAAGAAACATCAGACCTACTAATCAGAGGAAGTTTGGAACTATCTGCTGTAAAAAAAAGAAGACTTAAGTGAATCTGTTTTACATTGAGCAATGGATAACGTGAAGGGATCAGAGGAAAGTCTAGTTGTAAGGACGGCCCTGAGTCACATTAAAACATTGTTTTTACTTAAGATCAAACTCAATGCCCCAGATTGCAGAGTAGGGCTTTTAAAACCAAATATAACGAAATGTTATTAGTGGGCATCGTGCTCACAAGTTTTCGAGCTCGCAAGCTCAGAGTTAAGGTTTTTTTTCAACAGCCTATCACATCCCTGATAACTATTCTTGTTGATCTGACCTGTTGTACATTAAATAAAAAAGTATATATCGCGTTAATTTTTGTACACACCACTGACATCTCTAACTGCGAAACGTCTGAAAACTGGGTGTTTAGCTTCTGTTTAGCATTAGTGCGGAGTGCTATTGATATAGTGTTATATGCTCTCAGGGTGGCGTACAAGGCAAGGTTTCCATGACGGCGTATGTGCTGATTTCTCTCCTTGAGTGTGAGTGTGCCAAAGCGGTGAGTATCTAGTATAACAATTTTACATTCTAGCTTCACTTGCACTTAATAGTTTGTCTTAGAGTTTCCAGAGGTCACTCATTTTTCAGAGTTGATCCTTATACAAATGGGAATACAAAGTCTCTAACTATTCCTTAAAGTCGTTTAAAATGTCACTGTGTTTTTGATACCCTTCAAGTGCAACTTTTGTCCAAATCCAAAAATATTTGATGATGTGTCAGTTCAATTGTATGGTCTGTACATTTTTTGTACAGAGAATATTTAGCTCATGCCTGAATTTTGATGATAGTTCAACCGAAATGGCATTGACTTTGACCTTTTGAATGGTGCAAAAGTTCCTCTTTGGAATGTACAGACCCATTTGTTTTTTATGTCAGATGACGTCATGTTTCAAATTTCTTTTACACCATTTTAACGTGAGGCTAGAGACTTTAACTGTAATAATTGTCCCCACTCTCATTAGGGCTCTACTAATATTGGAAATGGAGTGGTTTTGATCAAATTGACATCGATCACTGAGTCAGCTAGATTTCAATGGAATGGTTTCTATTGACATTGTACCGGCCGTAACTTTTTCAACCTTTATCTCTTTACGGTTTTACGATGTCTAGAATACTAGCGACCCTGTTGCTCTTGCCACGGCATTCTTAGAGGGTCAACTGTCACAATTGACGAGACCTTATGCCATCGCCATCACCGCATACGCCCTCGCTCTGGCTCATAGCAACCAAGCTGATGAGGCTCTTACAATGCTCAAAGAAATTAGTACATATGACGAAAGTAAGTTTGTAGATCAAGTTAACTTATATCAAACCCAATTCTTAAAGATACATCACCAGATGTTTTGGCAAGTTTTGTCCTTGAATGCTATAAATCGTCACTGTTGCCACAAAACTGAAAAATTGTGTAAGACCACTTTTTCCCCCCTGTTGTTTTATATGTTTAAACAATATTCATCAAGGCCTATGAAGTTTCAAAGCTTGAAAAGCTTTACTTTTCTAATAACAATAATTATGCATTCCAACCTTTACAAAAGTGACAACCTTCATTTTTATAAACTAACACACAGGTTCTTTACCATTGCATGACGCCCACCAAGCTCAAAAGTGAAAAAAAAACGTTTTCAAGAACTGATACAAACCTTGTCTGCCTGTATGCCTGTATGCAGACTTGTTTAACTAAGTGACACACTCATATGTGTCAATTTGTGAAAACGGAAATTGCCTGTTTTGCTATTATTTCGGCTTCACAAACTAACACAAACTTTTCTTACTTTGTTGCTCAGTAATTTGGACGTACAACATTAAAAAACAGTATATTTATCAAGTTCAAAGCATCAAGTGTACACTATAAAAAAAAGTAGTTGAAAACACTCTGAAGTTTTGAAGGATGTGTTTTAAAAAGTGTCTTACACTTTTACTACCCCTGTTCATTGGGCCTTAAGCATTCCTGAAACCATCTCAACTCTTTAGGATTATGCAGCACCGCCAGCCAAATTGGTGAACAGGTTGCTAATCATTCACATCAAAAGTTTCTACTCTAACAGGTATGTGTGTACTCCTGGGTGATGAGAAGCAATTATAATTAAATGTCTTGCCCAAGAACACATGCGTAACGACCGGGATTCAAACACACTCTGATGATCGACTCAGCCATCAGAACATGAGTTCAGTGCTCTAGACCCCTCGGCCATGACACATTGAGAGAAAAGCAACTTCTATGACTGATACTAAATGGTTTTTCTTTATATGTGCAGATTCAAACTCTCGCTATTGGAAGTCGGACGACTCGTCATACGGCGATGGTCCAAAACCATACTGGTACATAAGAAAACCAAAAGCTATTGAGGTAGAGACAACTAGCTACGCACTGCTGGCTTTACTTGAGCTGGATGACGTGCCATACAGCCATGCCATCGTTAATTGGCTAACAAACCAGGAGAATTATCAGGGCGGTTTTGTGTCTACTCAGGTAACAAATGGGTATCATTGGACTTAAACAAAAGTGGTATTGCAAACCAGAACTTAAAAAAAAAAAATCAGGTCTTTCTGTTTATCATCACATTATATGACTGGCATGATGAGTTTTGTGTTTTTAGTTTTTTAATGATTTTGGGTTGAACAAAGAAAAATTGACTATTGAGCGGGATTTGAACCAACGACCTCCAGTTTAACGTGCCAGCGCTCTACCAACTGAGCTATCTAGCCGTATGTTGGCGGTCTCCCTATTTTGTCAAAATCTTTGTTCGGGGGGTGCACGGCAGTTTACGGTTGAATGGCTTCTGACTGGCAACCCCCGAACAAAGATATTGACAAAATAGGGAGACTGCCAACATAGGGCTAGATAGCACTTAATGGGCGGTCTGCCAAACGAAAGTCGGCAGACCAAATTAACAAAAATCAACCCTGGATAAACAGAGCATATAAGCAACACTAACAAAATAAAAGAGTGCTCCAGCAGTGTTTGTGTATCACGGTGCATAAAGGATTTTATCGCGTATGCAATAAAACAAAGTATGGTTGCATTTGTGGTACAGTGTGGTACAGTGGTTTGTCTTCTGATAGCATCAGAAAACTAAATTGTATTATCAAATCTGCTAGCAGGTTGGTTGGTGCTGATGTTAAACAGTTAAATTCCTTGTGCTAGTGCCATGGAGAAGAAATTCCTAACCATTGTGTCTGAGAATGATCACCCTCTTCACTCTAGTGTTACTTTTAACAGATCGGGTAGAATCAGAAACACTCGGGTGAATACAAATCGTTTAAGGAATTCCTTTCTCCCATCAGCCATCAGACAGTACAACAACTCTTTTTCTAGATTTGTAAGGGGGGGGGGGTGTGGGGATGTATAATATATTTTGTATTTATCTACTTTTAAACTGCTTTGAATGTTGTCCGTTTTAATTACCTACTCTGATTGTATCTATATGATTGTTTTTTGTTGTCTGCATTTTTGTGGCTATTTTTAATGTGTGTTTTTTATGACTGGGTAAACACTTTTCATGTTTACATGATGAATGAATAAATCTAATCTAATCTAATCTAAAAAAAATGTCCAACATTAGACCCCTTGCATTGGCCACCATCTTTGATGTCTAACAATGAAAACATGCACATTTGTACACGCTGGACAGGACTCTCAGCCAATGAAAGCTCTTCATTTACCTTAGTGAGGGGACTCTTTTGAGCTTGTGAGGTCAAATGCAAGGGGTCTGTTGTAACCTTTGGTAGAAGTCGCTGTCATGTTTCTTCCCTCTAAATTGGTCTCCATTATCATGTTTTATCCCAATCTACAGGATACAGTTATAGCTCTGCAGGCGCTGTCTGCATATTCAGTCAAGTCCGAGAAGAACATCATCGATATTAACTGTCGGGCCAATTGTCAGGAGGCGCAGTTCTCTAAAGAGTTCCTTGTGCAACCCGACAATGCAATCCTCCGGCAGTTCGCTGATATTAATGTGAGTTATTTTTTCAGCACCTGGCTTATATGCACACAAATTTGCAGGAAAACTGTTAACTAGCCAATATAACTCGCTACAGGGCTCACATTTGGGTTGAAATTACACAAGACGTCAGGGCTCAAATAGTTTTACTGGACCAGAAATTATTGTACAAGACCAGAATCAATAACCCCTGGAAAGGGATTTTAAAAGGAATGTTTTCCAGAACCTGTTTTTGCTCTTCGACTGGGTGAAACAAAGCGTATCACTGTAGGTGCCTACCTGTACATGCTACACAAGGGGAAAATTCGGGTGGAAATAAACGTCAGCCATCTGGCTGTCGGCAAACAAGGAACCTGAAGTTGTTTCAGTCGTTAAAAAAACATCAACCTTATGGCCGTTTACGAAACGGAGGCTCAGGCTCAGGCTCAGGCTTAGGCTTAGGCTTCAGAAACGTCGGCCATATTGAAGCCTTTGCAAATCCACCCCTTACCGAGGCTTCGTCAGGCTTCGTCAGGCTCTGCTTTGGGCCGAATTCCGAAGCCTCAAACACAAAGCCCAAGCCGGAGCCTCTGATTCATATGAGGCCGACGTTTCTGAAGCCTAAGCCTGAGCCTGAGCCTCCATTTCGTAAACGGCCTAAGACTGTCTAGAAAAAATATTAAAACAGATAAAAGACGTTATCCATCGTGAATTGTGGTTTAATGCAATCATTGAAAGTATCTTTCATCACAAGTTTTATTTTTCAAATTTAGGTTCCAGAAAACAAACCAGAGTTCCAAGTGTCTTTTGATTCTTCAGGCACAGGCATTGGTCAGCTGAAAGTAAGTGTAGACAGTTTCCAAAATATTCGCCATTTCCTGGTCTAAGTTGGCTTTGACAGTGCCGTACCAGCTGAACAGTGGGCATGTAGGAGCAAGAGTTCCAGCTGAGCGATGAAATGTCTGCTTGAATTTTTGTTTGGATAAAAGTCAACAAATAATGTTTTATCTAACAATTCCTTACATGCTTTAAGATGAACATTCGTTTTTATAAAAGGTCAATATAAGTCCATGTATCCATAAAAATCTATAAAATCCCTTTGAAAGTGTGGTTGGATAAAGCATTTTTCCCCCACAGTATTATGCCCCTATAGTAGCCAGTTCTGTCTGATCTTGCATGAAGTTGTCACAACTATCACAGCCAGTTTTGTTTCATTTCCTCAGTTTGAGTCCAGCTTTAACATCCCGGAGCCGGATGGCGAAACTTGTGACTTTACGCTCAACATCAACCAAGAGGCCATTGAAGTCGATGAGAACAATCCTCGTATCCGGTATACTATTAAGCTGAGGTATGCCTTGAATTTTGGTGGTTTAACCCCATTAAACAGTATCACTGTTAAAAATGTGCACAAATCATTCTAAATATTTGGCATACAAAATTGTGAGCAGAGAAAGGCGAAACAGGTGTCATCAAGGAGAAGTGCCCTTCCATCATTATTGTTCGTTTCATCTCTCAGTCTCCTGATGATGACTAGAGCAAGCTAGTCGAAATGTTGAGACCTGTTAAGAACTCACTCCGCGGCAGTGTAGTTAATAACGAAAAGTCCCCTCGATCCACATAGCGAAAGTAGTAGTCCCGGCCGATTTCCTACCTCCCGCTCCAGGTAGTAGTTAATAAGCAGGACAGTTGATTTCAGAACTGAGAAGTCTACCGAATTCCAAATAATCTACTCCGCGGCAGTAGAATAAATAGCAAGACAAGTTCTCAAAGAACAAAATCTACCTAGCAAGTAGATATACACATGGTGTTTACCGCAAACCAAATATTGATACCACCATGCAATGCCTCAAATCCCATATTCATCTCTTTGGTTGTATCTGCCCCATGTTATTGTAGTTCTTATTTTGATTATTATTAAATGTGATATTTTTAAATTGTTAGTCCCGTCTGTAAGACAAAGCAATTATGGTAAAGTATCTTGCTCAAAGACACAAGTGCCACAACCGGGACTTGAACCCACACTCTGGTGATCAGAAACACCAGAGCTTGAGGCCGGTACGCTCCTTACCGCTCGGCCATGACAAGCACTGGTTGTAAAGTTTAAATGATATTGTTATGTTATTAACATTCTTTGTACCGAATTCCAAAAACATCTCCATTATCCTAAAAGATTTGCTATCATGTAACTTTGCTACAGTTGGACTGGTGGCAACTTTACTGGGAAAAATGGTGACAGTCGGATAAAGATCTGTAATTGCCTAAAAAATTTATTCAGTATCAAACAAGTTTGTTTTGTGTATGAATCTTACTGACAAGGATTAACAGGACTCCCTTTTATCAGACCTGTGACATGTCAGGATTTTTCCTAATTTCAATTTTGTTCATTGAGCTCACATATCCCATTCAGATTTTCTCTGTTTTTATATAGTGCACATATCCTTGTAACTAGATCAAGGCGCTTTACAGCTTTATTATCACTGTTCATTGGGCATCCTTAGACCATTCCTCAAACTTTCTTGGCAACTCCCTGGGGAGCATATAACCCCAAGCTGCTTAAACTAGCACTGATCAGGGGTTAACCCAACGCAATGCTGTCTCAACCCTCCCAGGTTTTTATTTATACATCTGGGTTAAGAGAAGCATTTCTGGTTAAGTGTCTTGCTCAAGGACATAAAGAGGCCTGACCAGGAATCAAATCCACACCCCAGTGATTCAGCTATCAGAACTTGACTCCGATGCACTAGACCGGTCGGCCATGACACGCCCACTGTTCCCTTACACAGGATAAAAACATCAAGCTTTAGACTGCTGGATTCATCACTCAATGCTATTTTCTTCTCTAATGTGCAGTTATTTAAAAGACGGTGCGACAGGAATGGCAATTCTTGATGTTGGTTTATACACAGGATATAAAGCTTTAAAGGAGGATCTGGATGAGGTAATTTTATAAAAGGGAACAAAAACCCTTGATATAGTGTTACTTACGTTTTACCTACACCAATGTGATAGATGTTAATTTTGCATTGAGGATAAAGAATATTTTTGATTTGTTTTTCCCCCCTTAAGATAAACATTTATTGCGGTACCCACTGCTAAAAATGTAAAAATGTATGATTCAAATGGTCTCTATAGCTTCCGGGCTAGCTTGGTGGACTAGTTTTAAGACATACGCTTTAGCAAAGGATTGTGAGTGTTTTGTTTTTTTAACAGGGTTCGAGAAAGTACTACACAGTGCTTAATAAACATCGGTGTAAAGGCAAAAACGGGCATATGGGATTTGAACCCATGACCTTTGCCATTCTAGAGCAGATGTCCTACCACTAGACCACTGAGCTTTCCCAGTCAGTGGCAAATCGTTTTAGGATTCAAACTGCCTCTAATTACTGCGCAAGCTTGGTGGTCTAGTGGTAAGACATATATCTAGAATGTCAAAGGTCATTGGTTCGAGTTCCACCCGAGTAATATGCCTCTGGATTATTTATTAACTTTTTCCAGGACTCACAACGGTGTATGGGTAAAAGGCAGTTAACATGTTTTATCTCTGATGCAAATTTAACATCTATTAAAATCTTTTAATATGATTGTGAGGACGGGCTTATAAAAAAACTGAGATTTTACAGTCAATCGACAAAAACTATTATTTATCAATCAAAATGTTTCCTCTGTTCTTGTTTCAGGTCAAACGTAACAGCGCAGAAAATATCCAGCTTATTGAAGAGAATGATCTGTCGGTTATCTTCTACCTGGACGAAGTGAGTGCTGATGAAGTTGCAAATTGTTGTAAATTTCCTTCACTAATAGCTAGTTTTTATATAGGGCTTATCATTATTCATTTATTTCCAGACGGGTTTTGGAAGTTTATGCATTATGATACTCATTAATATGCAACACCTTGTAAGGTGCTGCGGTGCATTCAGCAGCCACTGCCAGAAACACAGAGGCAAACTTCTTCTCTTAGTGAAAAGTGTAACTGGGTTCTTTTGTGTGCATTACACAACACATGGGATCAACGACTTTACGCCCCATTCGAAAGACAAAGCATTTATGGTTAAGTGTCTTGCTTAAGGATACAAATGTCAAGTGTGGGGTACATTCTGCTGATCAGAAACACTAGATCTTGAGGCCGACTTAACCAGTGTGCTTGACCGCTCATCCACGACACTTCACTATATATAACAGTCGTCTCTCGCTCTCTCGGCTGAAACGGCATGGGAAATTCTCTCATAAATAAGCTTGTATTCATACCATACACATTTTTCCAGGAAAACCCAAAGAACATTTGGTTTTCCTTGCTGGGAAACAGTTACCTGTGCTTGGGAGTAAGCAAGATTGATATTGTTAATATTATATTTTTCGAGCAGTGAAACAAAGGGACACTAAAAACAAAATTAAGTATCACTGTAACCCCTAGGCCTGAAGATACCTGTGTAAAAGATCATAAAGTAGTGTCAGTTTTAGATGTGCGAGGAAAACATGCAATCAGGTAGAGACTGAAAACCCACATGCAAGGCTCCGGTCAGAGGGGGGTTCGACCCATGGCTCCACAGAGGGTAAAGGCAGGGAAGAAACCACGGAGACAACCTGAATGCCCTTGAGATAACTCCTGAGGTTTAGAACATGGGATGGCTGTGATGGGGGTTAAACAATTCCCCAGGAATTTCCTGGGGTTTTAATTCCCAGAGAAACAACCTTGTCATGTGAAAGGGCTCATAATGCAAAGCTTCCATGATACTTGATTCTTGACTGAGAGCAGTCGCCTCAGAAGCACTAGAGTCCTGATTGCGCAATGAGATTCCATGGTTATCGATGTTCCTTCCTTAGATCAGAAGAGATCGAGTTGAGTCGATCACTTTCCAAGCTGAACGAAAAAACTTGGTTGGCAAACTTCAGCCTGTGGTAGTGAAGGTGTACGATTACTATAACCCTAGTGAGTATAATAATAATAACTAGTTCTTATAGAAAGCATTACACTAATGTATCAATGAGCTTTACATTAGTGCCCTGGTCATTAGGCCATAAGCCATTTTGAGATATGGCGGACACTATACTATGACACTATAAAGGTTTGGGTAAATTTGTCTGTGTACACCAAATTTCATATAGTGTCCACCATATCTCAAAAAGGCTAATGACATTCCTGTAAATTTTCCCAGCTCTCTGGGGACTATACAGCCCTGGGCTACCATGGCGCTTCGAAGGCTTTTTCAAACACAATATCAACATATACCCTTGCCACTTCCCATTCGTGAAGAGAAGAAAATTCAAGTTAAACACCTTGCTTAAGGACCAGAACATGACGTTAATGCACTAAACTGCTTGGCCATGACACACCTCAATTATGTTTAGACTCAAAAAACTATAAACAAAGCAGCTTTGTTGTGTGAATTCAAGCCATAGTCTTCAACTAAACTGTTTTTATTCTGAACACCCCAGCTACCTAAGTTTCGGCAAACTGGTCGCAAGAAAAGAAGAGCCTTACACCAGGCCACAATAATTACTTATTTCATTTACTGATTAACACTGATTTATGATCACATCCAAATGTCATCTAAGTCAAAATATTTCAACTTTTCTTGCATAAATTCTCATAAAAAAACAAGATCAAGGCAATTCCTATTGGCTACTTGCAATCGTTTGAGCCATGTTTATGTTAAGTGGGTGTAGCTTACAGTGGAATTGCGTCACAATTACAAACATGATGAAAATGGGTCTCATCTAGTTCAAACAGCTCCGTCCCGTCATTGAAGCATGAAACCCCCATCAGTTCTGATATAGTGCTACACATAAAAACCCTTACTTTTGTTATAAATAACCCCAAAGGTTACCAGACTATTTTGCCCCTTTTTAGCCTAGTTGGCTACATTTATTTTATTGGATGAAAAACAAAATGGCAGCACCTAGACATCTAAAGGTTAATTATGAAAAAACACCAGCTATAACAACCCCACCCAAAACACCAGCTATAACAACCCCACCCAAAACACATGCATCACTCTGCATGTTGACTATCTTTCTCTTTCTTGTTAACAGCCGTTGAATGTACAAAATTCATCCATCCAGATGAAGGTGGGGCTCAGTTGAGTACACTGTGTTTTGGGAACACATGTTCATGTGCAGCAGGTATGTGGCATCAGCGAGTACTACAGGCCTTCATTCTTTTGGAGGAGATGGGGGTGGTCCAAAAAAGGCGGGTGATTAGTTCATAAAAAGTGGGGGGTTTTTTTATCAAGTAATAAACCACAAAAGAAATTGACTTTCCTTTTTTTGGTAGAACAAAGAAAAATTCACTAGAGCACTGACTTGAACCTGCAACCTCTGGTAGTTGCTTTTGACATTTTGGTGCTCAATATGTTGCATGGTGTCCACTGGGGCTCAAGCAAAGTATAGTGCACAGTCAACTAAAGTGGCTATTTGGGGCTCAAGCAGGGTGTAGTGCACAGTCAACTAAAGTGGCTATTTGGGGCTCAAGCAGGGTATAGTGCACAGTCAACTAAAGTGGCTATTTGGGGCTCAAGCAAAGTATAGTGCACAGTCAACTAAAGTGGCTATTTGGGGCTCAAGCAAAGTATAGTGCACAGTCAACTCAAGTGGCTATTTGGGGCTCAAGCAGGGTATAGTGCACAGTCAACTAGAGTGGCTATTTGGGGCTCAAGCAGGGTGTAGTGCACAGTCAACTAAAGTGGCTATTTGGGGCTCAAGCAGGGTATAGTGCACAGTCAACTAAAGTGGCTATTTGGGGCTCAAGCAGGGTATAGTGCACAGTCAACTAAAGTGGCTATTTGGGGCTCAAGCAGGGTGTAGTGCACAGTCAACTAAAGTGGCTATTTGGGGCTCAAGCAGGGTGTAGTGCACAGTCAACTAAAGTGGCTATTTGAGGCTCAAGCAGGGTATAGTGCACAGTCGACTAAAGTGGCCATTGGGGCTCAAGCAGGGTATAGTGCACAGTCAACTAAAGTGGCTATTTGGGGCTCAAGCAGGGTGTAGTGCACAGTCAACTCAAGTGGCTATTTGGGGCTCAAGCAGGGTATAGTGCACAGTCGACTAAAGTGGCCATTGGGGCTCAAGCAGGGTATAGTGCACAGTCAACTAAAGTGGCTATTTGGGGCTCAAGCAGGGTGTAGTGCACAGTCAACTAAAGTGGCTATTTGGGGCTCAAGCAGGGTATAGTGCACAGTCAACTAAAGTGGCTATTTGGGGCTCAAGCAGGGTATAGTGTACAGTTGACTAAAGTGGCCATTGGGGCTCAAGCAGGGTATAGTGCACAGTCGACTAAAGTGGCCATTGGGGCTCAAGCAGGGTATAGTGCACAGTCAACTAAAGTGGCTATTTGGGGCTCAAGCAGGGTGTAGTGCACAGTCAACTAAAGTGGCTATTTGGGGCTCAAGCAGGGTGTAGTGCACAGTCAACTAAAGTGGCTATTTGGGGCTCAAGCAGGGTATAGTGCACAGTCAACTAAAGTGGCTATTTGGGGCTCAAGCAGCCCTTATAAAAAAGAGCCAATGGTATTCAATGGTAAACCAATGGTATTCAATGGTAAACCAATGGTACCCAATGGTACCCAATGGTGACGAATGGTACCCAATGGTTTCTCAATGGTGTATCCAATGGTAGTGTTGTACTGAATGGTATTTTAAATGGTAGAATTTATTTACAATTTGTGGCCAATGGTGTTTTCATTCAAGTGAATGGTACCCAATGGTTTCTCAATGGTGTACCCAATGGTAGTGTGGTACTGTATTGTATTTTAAATGGTGGAATTATTTTACCATTTGCAGCCAATTGGTGTTTTCATTCAAGTGAATGGTACCCAATTGTGTATCCAATTGTAGTGTTGTAATGAAGATGGTACTTTAAATGGTAGAATTATTGTACCATTTGTGGCCAATGGTGTTTTCCTTCAAGTGAATGGTACCCAATGGTGTATCCAATGGTGGGGCATGTACTGAATGGTATTTTAAATGGTAGAATTTATTTACAATTTGTGGCCAATGGTGTTTTCATTCAAGTGAATGGTACCCAATGGTTTCTCAATGGTGTACCCGATAGTATAGTGTGGTACTGTATTGTATTTTAAATAGTGGAATTATTTTACCATTTGCGGCCAATGGTGTTTTCATTCAAGTGAATGTGACCAATGGTGTATCCAATGGTATCGGTGTTCTGAATGGTATTTTAAATGGTCACGAGAATTAATTGTACTACCATTTGTGGCCAATGGTGTTTTCATTTAAGTGAATGGTAAAGTCAATGTATAATGGTAAAAAAATGATATGGAATTGTCAATCAGTGTATTTCTAACTTTTCAGTGATTATCCTTATTAAATAAACAATTCAAGCTATGTTTAAAAAAATTTAACTTGATCAGGAAAATTACCTGTGAATAATGCACGATCGTATGATGTAACCCCCACTACCACTACAAGTGAAAGGACTGTGCAACTCTAGGGTGAACAGCACCCTGACTGCGCGTGTGGTTAACTGATAAGCTATGTTGTAAGAGCCCATACTCTATGTATGCACTGCCCTGTAGTACAGCACATTTTTTCATGATGAGTCATCGGTTGTTTTGAAAGACTGAGCTGCCAACGGACGTTTTCTAAACCGATGTTCAATTGTTTTAGTGTGTTTTGCTGCCTTATTTTGAGTCTGGAAGTAGTTGCAGTGTCAATCTCAAAGCTAATAAGTGATATTATGAGAATGATATGCTGAAGGTGTGATTTGAACAGCCGATCACTCAAGAACAAAAAGGACGTTATGTCTGTGCATCATCATACATGTAGGACAGGTCGTTGTCATCAAATGCATGTTTGGTAAGTGTTTTGTGTAACGTTAATTCAATCATGGAGGAAGGAATAGATTGTACCAAACCAGGAATTTTCATCAACAAAAGTTTTATTATATTTTTGGCCTAAGACAAAACTAAGCAATGACAAAATCTGATTTTGTTTATTTGGGGATCGGGATTGTAAAAAATGTTAGTATCGTGTGAATTGGTGTCCATCAGGATCATGCTGACTGAGCATTGAATGTTTCAAGCAAGGGCCATTGTTTCAAATGAACATTGTCACCGTGAAATTAAAAATCTAACTTAATAAACGAACTGTTTTAATTGGTTCTTTTTTATAGTTTTTTCTCATTCCTTTTTTTGTTTTGTTTTACAGTTCTTTGGAGTTCTCTGTCCGATGACTGGCGACATCATCATCATCACCATCAACAGACGCTCGGATACTAATCTATTCATCAAGACCTACAAGTAAACAGCCTTTGGTTTGGGATACTTGCCCAAGATAAATATTCCTAAAGAGATTCTTCCTGTGTGTTGCAATTTTAAAGACTAACTTAACTACTGAGCATTCACTATAAATCACAATTTTGTTCATGATCATGTCAAAAGAATGTCACACTACTTGAAACTGGTTGTGAATTGTGTGACGAATGGTATTGAATGGTGTACACTGGATATGACCAATGGTATTAAATGTTAAACACCTCATATGATCAATATGACAATGGTATAATATACCATTGATATGATCAATATACCATTGATATGATCAATATTTAATGGTATCGAATAGTATGTCATGGAAATGATCAATGGTACTGAATGATAGACCATTGATATGATCAATGGTATACCATTGGTATTGCCAATGGTATTGAATGGTATACCATGAGCAATGGTATTGAATGGTATACCAATGGTATTGCCAATGGTATTGAATGGTATACCATTGATATGATCAATGGTAATGAATGGTATACCATTGGTATTGCCAATGGTATTGAATGGTATACCAATGGTATTGCCAATGATATTGCCAATGGTATTGAATGGTATGCCAATGGTATTGCCAATGGTATTGAATGGTATACCATTGATATGATCAATGGTAATAAATGGTATACCATTGGTATTGCCAATGGTATTGAATGGTATACCAATGGTATTGCCAATGGTATTGAATGGTATACCATTGATATGATCAATGGTAATGAATGGTATACCATTGGTATTGCCAATGGTATTGAATGGTATACCAATGGTATTGCCAATGGTATTGAATGGTATACCAATGGTATTGCCAATGGTATTGAATGGTATACCAATGGTATTGCCAATGGTATTGAATGGTATACCAATGGTATTGCCAATGGTATTGAATGGTATACCATTGATATGATCAATGGTAATGAATGGTATACCATTGATATCACCAATGGTATTGAATGGTATACCATTGAGTGGACCAATGGTATTGAATGGTATACCATTGATATCACCAATGGTACTGAATGGTAAACCATTGGCTGAGCTAATTGTATTGAATGGTATACCATTGACTAAACCAATGGTTTTCAATGGTATACCATATCAATGGTATTTACCATTGACCCAATGGTAAAAAAACGTTCCAAAACACCATAGGATTGTAAAAGTACATTTCAATGGTAAATTTTCAATGGTAAATCAATGGTTTACCATTGAGTTTTTTTTATAAGGGAGGGTATAGTGTACAGTTGACTAAAGTGGCCATTGGGGCTCAAGCAGGGTATAGTGCACAGTCGACTAAAGTTGCCATTGGGGCTCAAGCAGGGTATAGTGCACAGTGGACTAAAGTTGCCATTGGGGCTCAAGCAGGGTATAGTGCACAGTCGACTAAAGTGGCCATTGGGGCTCAAGCAGGGTATAGTGCACAGTCGACTAAAGTGGCCATTGGGGCTCTAGCAGGGTATAGTGCACAGTGGACTAAAGTTGCCATAGTGGGGCTCTAGCAGGGTATAGTGCACAGTGGAATAAAGTGGCCATTGGGGCTCAAGCAGGGTATAGTGCACAGTGGAATAAAGTGGCCATTGGGGCTCAAGCAGGGTATAGTGCACAGTCAACTAAAGTGGCTATTTGGGGCTCAAGCAGGGTGTAGTGCACAGTCAACTAAAGTGGCTATTTGGGGCTCAAGCAGGGTGTAGTGCACAGTCAACTAAAGTGGCTATTTGGGGCTCAAGCAGGGTATAGTGCACAGTCAACTAAAGTGGCTATTTGGGGCTCAAGCAGGGTATAGTGTACAGTTGACTAAAGTGGCCATTGGGGCTCAAGCAGGGTATAGTGCACAGTCGACTAAAGTGGCCATTGGGGCTCAAGCAGGGTATAGTGCACAGTGGACTAAAGTTGCCATTGGGGCTCAAGCAGGGTATAGTGCACAGTGGACTAAAGTTGCCATTGGGGCTCAAGCAGGGTATAGTGCACAGTGGACTAAAGTGGCCATTGGGGCTCAAGCAGGGTATAGTGCACAGTGGACTAAAGTTGCCATAGTGGGGCTCTAGCAGGGTATAGTGCACAGTGGACTAAAGTTGCCATAGTGGGGCTCAAGCAGGGTATAGTGCACAGTGGAATAAAGTGGCCATTGGGGCTCAAGCAGGGTATAGTGCACAGTGGACTAAAGTTGCTATTGGGGCTCAAGCAGGGTATAGTGCACAGTTGACTAAAGTTGCCATTGGGGCTCAAGCAGGGTATAGTGCACAGTCAACTAAAGTGGCCATTGGGGCTCAAGCAGGGTATAGTGCACAGTCAACTAAAGTGGCCATTGGGGCTCAAGCAGGGTATAGTGCACAGTTGACTAAAGTTGCCATTTGGGGCTCAAGCAGGGTATAGTGCACAGCTGACTAAAGTAGCCATTTGGGGCTGCTCAAGCAGGGTATAGTGCACAGTTGACTAAAGTTGCCATTTGGGGTTCTAGCAGGGTATAGTGCACAGTTTACTAAAGCTGCCATTGGGGCTGAAAGGGTTCAAGTATAGCAACATATGGAGGGATCAAGTCCCTCAGCCAGCTTTAGTTCTGTTGCCAAGTTGGGATTTGGCTTTTTTGTTACAAGAAAGTGTACTGCATGATGATTGTTTGTATATTTCCTCGTTTTAAATTGCAGGCAAATGTGCCCAGGAACCCGTTAAAGATCATAAAACCTTTAACGAATCACAATTGTTATCAAAAGCTTGTCTCTCTTCATCCCATTTTGGTAAGTATTCCCAACAAAACAACAACTTCAACAATAATTCATTTTATAAATTTCATGATCAAATGCTTTATACTCGGCATAACATTTCTACTAGTCTGTGCGTTCATGCTTGGATCGGTTGCTGTGCTGTGTATGCGGGATGGATCAGGCTTATGTGCATGTACTGTCATTGTGTTGACGGTTGGACGTGCTGGCCCATTCTGGCAATTGTGATGTGTGAAGCTATTTATACTGTGAAGCTATTTATATTTCCATCGGTTACGTGTATGCTTTGTTCATCTGTCTAAGCCAGTTTGCCCTATGTCTGGTACTTCTTGCCATTTTACACATTGTTGTTTTATATAGTGTTATTATTTGGCATTTAATTGCAGGTATTAACAGCACTTAAAAAAATTGCAGTGTCGAGCTGTGGCGGAAAATCCCATATTGGCTCAGCTTATTGCATTTTTGTTGTCGTCTGAGTATAATTGCAAATAGTTGTTTTGAACCAATGTGACATGTTACACTCTGTCAGAAGGGACATGTAACAATGTTCAACATCACCAATAATTCATTGTATTAATTGTGTTTATACTCTACATCGATGTGTGGTAAGCACTGTATATATAAAAATCAATAGGCTACTCTAGTTGGATTCGAACCCACTACCCCAGGGATTCTGGAGCAGGATCTTACCACTGGGGTTGTGCATCTCTGTTTATTTTCTGATAAACCGTTTCTACCTGTTCCAATCAGAACTACAGATCTGTGAAATAAAGTTGGAGCAGATGTCAATGCACTTTCCAGTATTCCAAGGGTCTTTACAGTCACAAAACCACAAACCACAGTGGAGTGGTGTACAAGCAAAATGTATAACAAATTGTAGGGGATTAAGATAAGAAACATTCCACCAACAAAAGATATGTCATTCTTTCTCCCTGGATAATGTCTGAGGCCAAAATTTTAAAGAAAAGGAATGTCTCTCTCTTTTTTGTACTGTCAGCTCTGTTTAAATGTAGAGGAAATTTAGAAACGGATTTCAACATTTATTTAAGGTTAAACAGTTATCCGGTTTAATGAACCTTACTTACCACTAGACCATCTCGTATGGTGGGTGTTGGGGTACTACCTCATTATTATTACAATAACTTCAATAAATATTTGTTTAATACAGCCTTTGAAGCAGAAGTGGTGTCATTTAAAAAAAGCGGAAACTTCCAGAACATCATCATGACCATTCTGACTCCTGTCAAACTAGGTAAGCTGGCCACAGTCGTTGCCCCCTGCCCCCTCCTGACTGACCTCCCAAGTCCCCGTGAAGCTGCTAATAATGCAGAGAGTATTTTGTTATCTCTGATCAGTCACAAACATATGTAGGTTTACAATACATTTTGTTGACTACCATTTTGTTGTGTGCCTAGAGAAGGGTAAGGCCATACGCCTTTCTTTCAGGCACACAAAGTACTTTTTCAGTAACAGAAGATCGTAAGCAATAAAATGGCTCCTGACAAAACAAATGTGGCATTACTGTTACATTACATCTGTGTTACTAGAATTATACCCACATAGACAGGTTTCCCATTCCCATTCAGATATTAGCCTTCCTATAATGACTTATGAATGGCAGAAAACGCTCTTTCTCTGGTTAAACTTTCGTTATGCCCTTCTTCCGTAAACACAGCAATTTAGTTCGTTTTCTAACACAGCTATCACGATATTTAACAGTGCATAAACACAGTCAATGCTTTCATGTTCTTGTCCAATTTCTCATCCCAGGTCTTGATCCCGTGGCTAGAAATGAGAATCGAACTTTCTTGAAAAGTGAGAGTTGTGACGATCCAAAGCTCCAGAAGAAACGCTACCTGGTGATTGGTAAAGGTGGAACAGAATTTAAAAACGACATGGGATTACCCAGGTACTTTTCTTTTTGCCTGAATTACTGTGGTCTGTCTAGATGTTTTTAGTGTTTGTGTAGAGACATGGGAAGGAGGCCGGTCCTCTATTTAAAAAGGACGAGCATTCACCAGAATACATTAAACAGAAAAATTCCATAAGATGGCGTCTAAAATATAAAATAATCTCCTGTGCTGATTTAATCGATCCTTCAATGCAATACAGCACAATGAATACAAAATGGTTTTAACACCAGTTACTTGCATATATCTATCATTCAAAACCAAGGTGGATGATATCAAAGTGTAGGCTGGCATAGTTTTTTTTCTATCATTCAAAACCGCAATGGATGATATTGAATTGGTCAAACAGTAGGAGGGTTGACTGTTTACACATGATGTCATCATGCAGGCTGGTATGTTTATCTTTCATTCAAAACCACAGTGGACGACATTGAATGGTCAAACAGTAGGGGTTTCAAATACTATTCTGCCACAAGCAGGATTTAGTGGATTGTAATCATCAGCTGCACAATTTATCTTGATGCTATTTTCTTGTTATTCTCTGATCCACCAGCTTTAAGTACGTCATTGATGAGAGGATGTCATTCTACGAGTGGCCTATGGATGGCGATAACAGGCTCGAGAAAAACAGATGGTTTCGTCTGAAGGAAAAACTAGATAAGCTGAAAGAACGGATGGTTGGTTCGACTGGATGCCCGACTTAAACCAATACATAGTGAAGTCTTCTACAAATATGATCCAGACTAGGATGCTTTTATCACTCTCTAAAAAGAGAGTCTATACCCATCTTTATGACCATAACTAAAAGTATATTCATATTCATTCACACATGAGAAGGGAACCATTTCCAGTTCTCTTTTGCTATATGGTTAAGTGTGGATAAGGAACTGTATGACATTGTTTAGTTTTTACACTATGCTGATGTAATCTCTTTTGCCATATATTTAAGTGTGGATAAGGAACTGTATGTTCAGTTTTTACACTATGCTGATGTAATCTCTTTTGCCATATGTTTAAGTGTGGATAAGGAACTATATGTTTTAGTTTTTACACTATGCTGATGTAATCTCTTTTGCTATAAGTTTTAGTGTTAATAAGGAACTGTAAGATTTAGTTTTTAACACTACACTGATGTACGCCCTAACCCTTTTCTAAGCGATAAGTTAAACTGGGTTCTTTTGTGTGCATATTTACATGACACACAGAACCTACAGCTTTAGGCTCTCTCCGAAAGACGAACCAATAATGGTTTAAGTGCTTGAGGACACAAGTCAAGACCGGAATTGGAACTCACACTTCTGCTGATCAGAAACACCAGAGCTTGAGTCCTTTGCTGTAGAGCGCTCAGACATGAAACTCCACAACACGCTCTAGTTTAGTGTGAGGTTGTTACCACGTTAGTTAGTAACAAAGAGATTAAAGTAAATGGATAACTGGAAAACCAATGAATGCCCACGATGCCGCTCTGCTAAAGATATCCTGGGTATACAGTTAAATAAAAAGACATCAGTAGTGCCTACTGCATCATTTAAGAGCGTAACGATGCATCTTTAGTTTCGACCCAAATTTGATAAAGATGATGGACTCGCCCCTTCAGTTGCTTGACTAGGCCTAACCCCTTGTGATTAATTAACATTTTGACCCAAACTTGGTGAAAATTATGGACTTGCCCGTTCTGAGTTTGTTCAATTTTTGACCAAAATTTTGTGAAAATGCTTGGCTTACTCCTTGTGATTTTTTTCAATTTTGACCCATATTCGATAAAGAGCTGGACTTAACCCATGTGTTTTGTTTCAGTTTTTGACCAAAATTTGATGAGAATGCTTGTGATTTGTTCAACTTTTGAATCAAATCTGATAAAATGCTGGACTTACTCCTTGTGATTTTTTCAATTTTGACCCGAATTTGATAAAGAGCTGGACCTAACCCATGTGATTTGTTTCAATTTTTGACAAACATTTGATGAGAATGCTTGTAATTTGTTCAATATTTGAATCAAATCTGATAACATTCTAATGTTGCCCCATATTTTATCAAAGTATGCTGGACTTACCCCGCTTGTGTTTGTTTCGATTTTTGACCAAAATCTGATAAAAAAGCCGGACTTACCGCTTGTGATTTTTTCAATTTTGACTCAAATTTGATAAAAAGCTGGATTTTTTGAAGTTAGTGATCCAAATTTGATAAAAATGCTGGACTTACCCCTAATGTTTGTTCTTTTCTTCAAGTTTTGACTATCTTTGAATTGGTTCGTTTGTCTCTCTGTCTGTCTGTCTGTGTCCCTTGGTCAAAAGTATATTTACCAATTAAAGCTTTTAGAGCAAAATTATGACATCAAGCCTTACTTTTATAGCAATTAATTACAAAAAAACTTATGCCGCATTTAATAAAAACGCTGGACTTGCCCCTTATGTTATTTCTTTTCTTCAAGTTTTGACTATCTTTGGTTCGTTTGTCTCTCTGTCTCTCTGTGTCTCTTGGTCAAAAGTATATTTTATTACCAATTAAAGCTTTTACTTTAGAGCAAAATTAGGATAGGCCCCCTATCAAGCCTTTACTTTTATATAGCAAATAATTACAAGAAAAACTTGTGCCGCATTTAATAAAAGTGTATGCTTTGAGAGTTTACCTGAGTTTCAATTTGCATGTTATTTTAAACTCATTCATATCATATGCCTTGCTTTTATGAGGAGGAAATATAATTAGCTGTTGCAAACTGTCTACCTGCGGTATAAATGCAACAAATAATGTAGTTGCGATAATCGTAACCCACCATCCATCCGGGAGGATGGTAGGTTACGATTATCGCAACTACTAATAATGGCCCGACGTTTCATTCCTAGCAGTAGCAGTATAGTAGAGTCTTTTTAAAACAAAATTTAGTCAATTGTCCATAATTATTCAGAATATTGGTTTGCGGGTTTGTCTGTTTATTCGGTTTGAAAAAAACAAAGACACCGATAAAATTTTGCTTTGAAACGAAAAAACTGTTGACTTAATTAGAGCAAAGAAACATACTATTGGTCTGTGCGTCATCAGTTTAAAACAACTTTGAGAAGTGAGACTAGATCGCAAACAACACTGTAAAATTGTCCTTTTTACATCTAAACAAGATGATTTTTATGTGAGGGTTTTTAAGCCTTAATATTAATAATATGTTTTGCAAATGAATATAAAAGATTTGATTACAAAAAGTGAAGTCAATCAAAACTCAAATGACAAACTCATTGAAATAAAAGGAAAGGTCCACCTGTTTTACTGAAACTTCCATCCAATGTCATCCACCAGCATCACTTGTCTTCCTCATCAAAAATTTTGTACAAAGTCGTTTTGTTCAAAGTCGTTTTGTTCACTGCAACTTGAATCAACAGAAATCATTCAACAGAAAAATCACTGGGATAGGTCAAGATGTGATGTAGAGACTCAACTCCAGATAATAAGAAATCAATCAGTTCAAAAGAACTTGCTACAAAAAAGGAAAACACAATTCAAGTGCATTAATTTTTGCATCAGTTCAAAAAAGAGAAGTTCCAAAATTAAATTTAATAAATAATAGAAATGGGACTTGGTTGCAAACAACGTTGCAAATTTGTCTTTTTCAATCTCATGTAAATTTTTAACAATTGGGGGGGATTTTTTCACCTTTCCTTCAAACTTTTAAAAGTAAGGGAAATCCACTCTCAGAAACTGGGGACAAAAACTCAGATGAAGCATCCCAGTCCAGTTGTTTCTGCAATGGAAACACTATCAAGAATTTCTCTTTTGTTTATTTAAGAAATCGACAATCAACTAAAATTAAGTATTGACCCAGAAACATATTTTCTTCCGGGGCTATGGAAAATGTTTAATTTTCGACCCATCTTGAAAACCTCCCCTGATGCTGCTGGTTCGGTTTTGAACCCCGAAACCTTTTTATTGTAGGAAATATTCAGTTTTAACTGCTCGGTTGCCTAATTGAAACACAATTTTGCACATTAGGCCTACTTTTCGTTCAACTTTACGTCCTTCTTCCAAACGCGATGCGCCATGACTTACACAGCTCTAAGGATGAAATGCATTAAATTTTACACTTGATGAAGATTGCACCGTAAGATTTCTGGGTTTTTTTTGTGGGGAAAAAAACCCACTTCAACAAATCTGCCATGTGCACGTGTTGGACTTTTAAAATTGTGGAGCACATGGCACATGTTAGGTTGGTGCCACTTTAAATCGTCTCGGTTGTACCCAGACTCATCGGGGGCTGGAGGTGTCTACATGTGTTTTTGTAGACTTGATTTCAAGTCTGAGGTCGCAATTATTTCTCTGCATCAGCCACGCAAGACGCCCCCACAGATAAGCTATCACCATAGAGCTATATAATATAGCTCTATGGCTATCACGCACCTAACTCGCATAAGACGGAGGTTAATCCACAAGAGGGCGCTATTTTAGGCAATAATGTATTGTCTATCAGCAGGTAGACTAAAAACCACGATCACAGACTTGGAACCAAGTCTAATGTTGTGGCTGCTCCAACCAACTGCTGTCAAAGCGTACCGTACGGCAGTAGGTCGTGTGAGTGTGTGTCTAGTCTGCCGGAACTTTATTTACAAAAAGTGAATGACACACGATGCCTTGACCGGGAATCAAAGATCCTCTGCGACCCTCGGACCGCAACTGGTCGGTACCTGAGCTGGGTGTCAGTGGGTAGGTGTTTTTGTGTTTTGCCCAATTCCAGCGTCAGCTACTTTTTTCAGAGTTCTAACTGCTGTTGCAAACCAGTGTTGACACCACAAACACACACACATCCTAGAACTAGAACTAGAACTGTTGTTGGAACTTAAAAGTATAACTACGATTGTTTGGTATAGGCTATACATCCATGTTAATAATTACACACTTTAGAACTGTTTATATCGTAGGACGCCCTGTATTCAGGGGGTCCCTGAAATCGAGGCAAACCTTTGACCTCTCTGCGCGCGATGTAAACAGTCCCTAGATACAATTTTTGTGGTTTGACTTGCCAAGCAAAGAGTCTCCTCTCATTTGACCAAAACTTAGAAACATGAAAGGCTCCACTGGTTAGTTGCACTTGTAAATGCAAAAAGTTGTGGTATTTAGGCATTTCTGCAAGGTACAAAAATATGTCATACTGTCGGGGCCATAAAAAAAAAATTCCCCACCGAAAAAGTTTCATCAAACACTTTTTCAATTCACAATTCACGATGATCAAATCATGTGACTGAACATTCTGCTGAGCATTCTGGGGGGAAAAATACAGCGGCTTAAAGAAGCCACGTGCCTTATATCATTTTCTAATAGTCTGGATAATTTTTTTTTTTTTTAACCTATCATTTTTGTTATTAATATTAAAATTTAAACATCAGCTTTGTGATTCGATTATCACTGTTTATTTATATGCTTTATTTTAAATGTTAAGAAACATAAAAAGACACAAAACTAAATAAAAATAAGATTTCAAAGCCAAGAATTATTTACATTTTTTTAATTTTTTTATTTATTTTTTAGTTTTTGAAAAATACCATGGTTATTTTTAGAACTAAATAAAAAATATGTTGAATAAAATGAAGACAACTGCTGGCTATAGAGTCATACACTAAGTCTCACAGAACACTTGTAGTCACTGCAGATGTTTCTTCCACGTATGGCTTCACCCGGACACCATACTTTCTTGTTTGCATCGAAAACAGGTCAAACTCAAAACAAATGGGACGCTATTGAAGTCATCGAAGATCGGTGCGTGGTGTGAAAGTTTCAATGTCCATTACGTTTTAATACATGTTTGCATACTTCTTATAAACAAAGGAAGGTAATTAGGGCATCAGTTGATTATGGAACATTTTTTTTTTTTTTCAAAAAAAAAAAAAAAGGCATAGTACATCGAAAACCGGACAGGGGAGGATATGTAACGGAGGAAGGACCATTAATAATATTTCTAAATAATGAATTGAAATGGTTGTGGATGCCATGACCATGACCTACTCCTAGAACTATGAGGTTCGATCCGCTATCGTCTCCACGTACAATCGAACCTCATAGCTCTAGCATAGAGAAAAGACAGATCCTTTCTCTATGGTTCTAGGAGTAAACCATGATCTAGCCCTGGTAAGTGGTAGGACGTCAGTATCCGTTGCACTGCACTGATTATGCAAAGGAGTCCGAACCTGGGGCTAACCATGACCGATGGAATCGACCACATCTGATCATAGATAATCTGATCATATAGAGCAAGCTGATTCATCATAAATTCATTGTCACTCATAAAAGTCATAGCCCTCGTCGTGCAGAGAGGTTCCTGTCAGTACTGTTTGCTCATAGAACATCAAAATCGTTTTGGGGTTAACAAAAAATGGCTTCTGACTGGCACCCCCCCCCCCCCCAAAAAAAGATATTGACAAAACAGGGAGACTGCCAACATAGGGCTAGATACTAGATAGCTCAGTTGGTAGAGCGCCGGCACGTTAATCCTGAGGTTGTTGGTTCAAATCCTGGCCGAATAAATTTGTCTTTGTTCAACCCAAAATCATTTAAATTTACCCAGTCAGTTTTCCTTGTGGTTTATCGATATAAAATATTAAATTGTAAAATACGTCACTTTTTATGTAGTCATGGTCGTCATAAACAGATGACCTCAGCTAATGAGATGACCTCGGCTGAAAGTGAAAGGATAACCTTGGCTAATGAGATGATATCAGCTCAAGATTGAGGAGATGACTTTGGCTAATGATGATCTCACTCTCGGCTGGAGTTTCGACCTCAGTGAAAGTGATGACATTGGCTTAAGAGATGACCTCATCTGAAGTGATGACCTCGGCTATTGAGATTATCTCAGCTAATAAGACGAAGATGACCTTGGCTAAGTTGAGGTGATGTTGGCTAAAGAGATGACCTCAGCTAAATGGCTAAGAGATGACAGCTAAACTGAGATGACATCAGCTAAACTTAGATGAGTCATAAGCTTGACTGAGATGACATTTCTAAAATGAGAAGGCCACTGCAAATGGGAGAAATTAGATATGCTCAGGTTTGACCACTCCTGGTAAGTCTTTTCCTCAAAATGAATTAAACTTGTTAAAGTTTCCTTATAAGTTTCCTTTGGTTTTCAGTGATGTCAGAGTAGGGATGTTCCGTCCCAACTTGACAATCATCCCAACTGTAGTTGGGATCGCCCATAGAACTCTACAGGACAGGATAGCCTTCGCGAAAAACGATAACCGTGATCGATCACGCGAGCGGGGAGCTCCCCCTGCCGCGATCAGCGTATGGATGGAAAGGCCGGGCTCAACATTTGTTTTCAAATTTAGTGCTTAATGACTTCAGTCTTGTCACACACTTCACACACGCAACCAGCATGACATGCAGAGAGCTCCGATGCCGCTCCGCTGGTACCCTGTATAATTACTACTTTCCCAACTGTAGTCTAGTTGGGACGCCCCAACTGTAACACTCAAGTTGGGACCAGTCCCACAAGTTGGAGCTAAACTGGGAAATTGGTTGTTGATTTGGGAGACAGTGTGTAACAGGGCAACGGAGGTTCCTGCCTCCATGTAGTGAAGCTACAAATTGTATTAAAAATGATAGATAGGACTGGCTACAGTGTATAAGTGTTATGCTGCCCTCTGTTGGTAGAGTGGTTTTCCAGTCCTGTTAACCCTGACAATGATTCATAGGCCTAATGTCATGCCAAACAACGTTTTTTAATGGATCAAAGGTCTCATGTTGATAGATTTATTGACTTATTTATTTTAGATTTGTTTACACACGCCCATGGCCCATTAAATCAAGGGACTGTAATCTGCACAATTTTATACTGCAAAGTTTTATTTCAACATCATCAGAATACAAGAATCGGACATTTTATAGAACCCATTCTAAGTTGATGAAAAAAACAGCTTATAAAACTCTACATGTATTTCTTTGTAGTAATGGTCGGGACTAACATGAAGGCCATGGCAAGAAGGCCATGGCCTCCGTTGTTCTTGGCCTTGGTGCCCCTTCAAAAGTGTCCCATAGACTTTAGGATTTACCAATTGAATGGAAGTACCCTTTGCAAAATGAAAATGGCATTGCCCTCAAAGTAGATGAAAACCCAGGAAGGTCACCAACACTGTTCTCTGATTGCATTTCGATCTCAAGATTCGGATGAAATATTGATGGATTTTTAGTGAAGCCATGAAATGCTGTGTATGTCAAGGGCGTACAAGAAATTTCAACAAATTTCAACCTTGGGAGGATGCATATAATAGAGGCAATTTGCTGGCCAGTAGGCCTACACTTTTCTTTGTTTATGGGTTGGGGGGGGGGGGGACTAAAAGAGCAATTGTAGTTTCATTATGTGTTTTTATATATGTTTATGTACCAAAGTTGTTCATACTTATGTTCAAATGTTCATGTTGTTTGTTTTGCATGGGAAGATTAGTTAACTGCGCCCTGAGCACCTTGAAAAAGGTGGAATTGGCGCATTAGAAGATTCCTTTATTATTATTATTATTATTATTAAAAAATGTCAATGCAACAGATGTTCTTGCAAATTAGAGCTAATAAACAGATTTAAGAAGATTTTTATTAGTCAACAAAATGACTAAACAAAAGCTGGAATGTAAACAGGGAACCACTTATGAATAGTACTGGCTGGTCACCTTTTTGTGTAGTTATGGGCTATTATTTGTGCTTTAGGGCAACCCTGTGAATCATTGGCCCTGTAGAGCTGCTGTACGCAGAACATACTGCACAACAGAAGCACAAATGAGCAGGGTACCAGTCAAAGATGTGTATTCCAAAATTGCCATCAACAGGTTTGAAACCTCAGTTTGGGACACACACAGTCCTGTATCATTCTATTGTAACAAAGGCCCATTTGTGAGCTGATTAAGCGCAAAAAGTAGCTAAGGGCAACCAGATTAATGCTTACCAGAATAAGGTTACCAGCCAAAGCACTAGGCCTAATTTCATAGAGCTGCTTAACAGCTAATTGTGTGCTTCCGTACATTTCATAGCGCTGCTAACCGTAAGCACACGAAAAGGCATGCGAAAATTACGGTGCTTACTGCACGAAAATGAATGACGTACACAATGCAAATTCATGGTGAACGCGTAAGGTGGCCGCCTTATTTTCTTACTAACCTGTTAAATACGTTAAATGCTTCAGCAAACTTTTCTGCTACAGTTAGCACGAAAATTTGCTTATTGTTAAGCAGCGCTATGAAATTGGCCCTATAGTGCTTTAGCTGATAACCTTATTCTGGTAAGCATAGTCTTACAGGACTGTGTATGTCCCAGACTGAGGTTTCAAACCTGTTGATGGCAATTTTGAAATGTGTTTAGCTCCTAGCCAAGATTCCATAACAGATGTGTTTCCTTCCAAAGTAAACAACTTGGCCTTAATTTGCTTCCCAAAAAAATAGAGAGAACATTCTGGTTTCACCTTCTGCCCCCGCCCCCCCCCCCCCCCCCCCCCCCCCCCAGCAACTTGCCTGGAATTGTTACAAACATTTTCAGGGGATTTCCCCAATAAAAGAAATCAACTTTACTACTTTCCCAGCTGTGAAACGGCTTGGAAAAATTAGCCACATCTGTCAGTGTCCCTGAAATTTGATAAATTGATCAGGGATGATGATCAGGGATGACCTTCCCACAGTATTTTAAGGTTTGTCTGTTTAAAGGGAAGGTATACTCTTAAAGTTCTTGGCAATTTCACTTCGAAGAAATTGACTAGAGCGGAATTTGAACCAACGACCTCTGGATTAACATGCCAGTGCTCTACCAACTGAGCTGTCTAGCCCTATGTTTGCGTTCTCCCTATTTTGTCAATATCTTTATTCGGGGGGGGGGGGGGGGGTGCCAGTCAGAAGCCATTCAACTGTAAACTGCCTAGCCAGGGATGACTAGGACGTGATGGGAAATGTGACGGGAAACAGACCTTCCTCCAGGTATGAAGAAATCCGCTTTCATCTTGTCAAAGATGAACCAAAAAGATTTTATCTTTCTTTTTTTCTTTTCACATTATTGATTGGCTACTATTTTCCCCAGGGGCTTACATCCTCTTTACTAAGTATTTGAAAGCTCTTCCTGAGTAAAGACTTCAAGGGGAAAAAAACCGTCCAACATACATTTTTGTTTCATTTTTCCTTCTATAAATAGTACCCATGACAGGCCATGACTTTTTAAAATGTCACTCAATGGTTGACTGTAGTTTGCTGTATGCTGGGAAAATACCCCCACCCTCCTTCATAATGTGGATTTTATGCTTTTTCAAAAGTTACATTTAATTACCTTTCCAGAGGTTGTAGACCAGATTACACTTGTAAACAAAACTTACAATATTATTAAACCTCCTGAGTTGTAACATCTGGCTGGTTCCAAGTCAGAATAAGTGGGAACCCCAGGGCATGCAGGCTATTTTTCAGGAGTTTTCACAATCTGAAATCTCCTCCCTGATGCATATGATGTACAAGAAGATTGTGTAGAACTGTTCACAACATGCAGAACCACTAAAAGCAGGAATCAATTGTTGGGGGATCTGAGGGGAATGGATGAAGGGGGGATGGCTATGAAAGTCTGGCAGGCGCCCCCAACACTAAACATGTCTGGCAGTGGCCATTCATACTGGGACTATTGCTGAACAGTTTTCAGTTGGTTTCATCAGGTTAACTCACAAGCTGTTGGGGATCCTTTCTCATGGCCATACCCACCAGAATGTGCTCAGTAGATGTCCATTTCCTTGATCATCAAACATGAGCATGTACGTAAACCACTGCTATACATGGACATTTGTTAACTTCCCAGCTACTATCCCGACCAAAATGCTTGGGCCACGTGACAGTAAACATACCTCCCCGCTCCCCCGTTCCCCGCTTAATGTTGTTAACCCTAGCTGGAGCGCATACCCCGCAAGGAGAGCCAACATTGAACAGGGGGTGGGGGCCGGCCCAACAATGAGATAGCCAGGATTGTAGGCTGGCCCCCCTGGTTGGGCTCCCAGTCTACTTTGATTGAATTACATGTACTACCTTCCTGGTACACTCCCAACAGAAATTTTTTTTGGAGAACTTTTTACATATTGTAGCTTGTTCTTTAATCAAATCTCCATTTAGAGTTAAGTGCAAGGACAGACCCAGACGCATTTGATGTGATCATTTTGCCAGATGTCCATACATATAGCTAAAAGGAAAAGTACAGGATTGGCAATTGTACCTCCCCAAAAAGCTCACAAAGTTTAAACCAGTACCAATCCTCCAGAGACAATATTTCCATCAGAGAAATGTGTCAATATTATAGGAAGTAGCATTGATAAGGTCATTTGATGTGATCAATTGCCCGATGTCCTTACATTGGCTTTAAGGATATTACAGGATTGGCAATTGTACCTCCCAAAAAAGCTCACTGATAATAAAGTTTAAACCAGTCCAATCCTCCAGAGAAATATTTCCATCAGAAATGTGTCAATATTTAGGAAATAGTATTTGAAGACCTCCCAAATCACAGTGGTTCCCGATAGGCCCTGATATCATGTAAACTTGTACAAAAACCTTGACCATTATACCATGGAGGTAGAATCAGTTCCTTTAGCATTTTATCTATACGGGTGTCTCCGGGAGCACTTGTGTTTCAGACTGGTTATGTTTTTGAATTATGAGAACCATTTATATGGCACCTAATTGTAAGAGTTAGTGATGCGGCGAATGATGCAGAAACAATTTGTCATTTCATTTGTCATGTGTTGTGAAAATTTGATGAAGTTTTCATAGGTTGGTTAAAGGATGTGTAAAACTTAGGAATGAAAACTAAGCCTTGGATTAACACAGAGTCCTCAAAGGCCATGGCGCCTGTTCCCCCATGGCGCCCCTTAAACGTTAGTGTCATAGATTGGTAAATTCTCTAAAAATTGATGACCATAGAAACTGAAGTCCTACATCGACACCCCATCAAGCAGGCCACTGAGATGTGAACTATAGTCCCTGCAAGTCATAGACCAACCTAACCCGTCTGAAAGATCAGGTACTGGTCGAATCATAGAGCAAGGAACAGTTCCTTGCTCTATATTGTCGTACCTAGCAGTATCTTTGCAAAATTATTGGTGCTGCCATCTCTGATCTCTCCACGTGCATGTGGATCGCCACCCAGACTGTAAATCATATAATCCAGGAGTGCAAAATCATTGGATCCCCCAAACGGTGGTGCTAATCTGAGGACCCTTGATGACAATACTATTATTAACTTGCTAACCCTAACGAAGGAACTATACAAACTTTTTTGGTGAGAACATGGTGAGAAGCACTGCAGCTGTTGATTATAATATAAACTACTTTTTTAGAAAGGATTCCCTTTAAAGTAATATGTTTTGGATAATTTTTCACCCAAAAACATTTGAATCTGAGAAATGATTCATGCATGGTTGGTGTCCGTTCGCGAATGCTGCGGCCAGAGATGCGATTGGTACCCCGTGCTGTCACCTCGCTAAATATGAATGGATTTGATGCTCTTGTAAAAGTACCCGCTGACAGTTTTTTGGCTGCAGTATTCTCAGAAAGTAAAACAGCATGTGACTTTATTGTATCTTTTAAAATAATTTTACATTGAGAAAATCAATCTGTGAACCTATACCTAGCCTTTAAAAGCTTCACATAGACTTTATAAGAACCTCCTATGGAAGATCTAATTGCAAAATGTTAAATGGCCTTCATCCTATCAAGGACAAAATTCCAGTCCAGAAAGTAGTTTACTCTTCAGAAACCCAATGATGCATTTGCCCTTTAGAGGTCAGTGGAGAATTATCGGGGGAAAGTCTAAAGTGGTCCCAAATGGCTCAAAAGAGAAAAAATGCAGACTCATCTCCACCCAAATGTAAGTCACTCTATCTTCCACGCCTTAGTTTCATGGTTTCACCATGGAGGAGGTGGGAAGTGGTTTCACCCACTAAAAGTGCAGAGGACCTGGCTTGTTGCATGATTGAAGTGCACAGCACAGTTCATAGAAAATCGTGGTACAGATTTTGTTGTTTTTGTCAGTCAAGCTTTGTCACATATTGCTGTTTTACTGCGTGAAACTTTAACCACAGAGCTATTAACTATGCATTAACATAGTCATCATGTTGTGTACATGAAAATGTAGTTCCCGGATACTATAATAACTCAATGTCCTGTGACCAATATTGGAAAATGCAATATTCTGTGAAAAAAGTCAGGCAGTAGAAATCGGATTTTTAAATTTAGTATCTGATTGAATTTCAAGATGTGGATCATCATTAGAGGGATCGGCGAAACGGGAAGGTTTTACTTAACGTTTGGTAATCACTCTTAAAATTAATGGCAACAAAAACGTATTGTATTAGTTAGAAGCCTACAGCGGCTTTCGATAGTATAAAGCATTTTGAGAAACATTTCACTTTGAAGAAATGTGGTTATGTAAAAAGATATCAGTTTTTATGACCCCAAAATTTGAATCTGAGAAATGTTTCTCAGATTGTGTATTCCTATTGGGGATTATTCTTCCTACGTGTTATATTCTATCCGGGGCAAAAACATAGTTTACATACAGGGGCTATCTGATGTATCAAATCATTCACTTTGTGCATTTAGTTTTCCATCAAATTTTGGGGGCATGAGGGGGGGCTGCCATCCCTGCCCCCCCCCCCCTCCCCCTCCATTTCTGTGGGGTATAAGTGGTACAGTAGAACTATTCTATAGATGTTATGAGTGCTCTATGATTTGAGAATGAAGTTTTACCCTAATAACCACAGTCACTTGTTGCTTCTTGTGACAAGAAATGTCTGTGATATACTTAGCCTAGTTCTTGCTAAAGAGTGAGTGAGTCTGGAGCGAAATTCCTGCATGCCTCCAGCCTTGGTCTGATGATTGTTGTTCCTTTCCCTATGGTCTAATCATGGTCTGGTGGTTGTGATTATACTTATGTTGATGTCACCATGGCAACATAAAACAGGTGTTCACCTGGCTTTCTGGTGAAACTTTCATTTAGATTAGCGGGGGAGATCAGTTGTGGATTTTTGGATCAATTATGAAATAGAGGTTAACAAAAAAGCCACAAAAAACATACACAGGCCTAAAGATGTGCAAATGTTTTACTAGCTGGATCAGTCAATGTGAAATTTGATTATTTTTCAGTTTCTTTGAATTTATTGTTGTCGTCTTCAAGATGTTGTTCCATGGAGGCCTACCTCCATGCTCCGTGGTTGTTCTAAGAAAGTGTAATGTGACCATGGAGGTAGACCCTCTGTGATCACAGTAAGATAGAAAGGTAGTCTTGGCCCTATTTGAAGAAACAAACAGATAAAACTCTAGTTAGGGGGAACATTACTAAAATGTCTTAAACAAAATCATGGTTTAAAATTACTTAACTTTGTTTTATTCAGTTTACTTTTATTACTAATTATACCACTGTTGGTTAGTAAACCATGGAGGAAGGAAGAGTCTTTGATTGAGAAATAAAAATATCTTCTGTGGTTACGTCTGCTTCCTCCTACCACTCTGTGGTGTGTGGAGAGGCACAACACCCCTTTTGCAGTGAGTGCACTAATCTCTATTTCCTGTTTTCTAAGAGCTTGTTGCAAGATCCTTAAAAGGTGACTGACGTCATCAGGATCACTGGAAATTTGACACCAACTCTCATGAGTGCTTATATAAAGCTTGGGTGAAGTCTGTTAGGAAAGTAAAAGGCTCTTTGGGCTGGTCGTGAATGCAACACTTGATAATCAAGACTGTAATTGAGAGAGTCTATGCATAGGCAGGTTGACTTGGAAGGATTCCTTTTTGCAATACGTAAGTTCTGTTTTATAAGATCAGTGCAAAGTTGAAATGGTACATGGCAGTTTTGTTTGTTTGCTGGTTTCTTGGATGATTTGTTTTGATGACTTCTGAGTGAAAAAAAAATGGAGGAAGAAAAAGTTTAGAGCAGTGCAAACAGTTATGACTTCGGATATTTACTCATGGTTAACTTTTTGCCAGTGTTTGTATGTGATTTGGGAAGGTTTTTTCTGGTGTTACTAGTATTTTTCCTGTACTTTCCCTGTAGTTTCAAGTATTTTCCTGTTTTTTCTGGTGTTTTCCAGTGGGCCCTAGGCGGCCATAGTAACATTCAGGTGATTGTGGACTCAAGCTTTTGATAAGTGGTTCGCCAGAATCAACGATGGACCATAAAAGAAAATCCCCTTAAATAACGTCAATAGTCAGTGATTCATTGGCAGACAATTACACCCTTACAAAGTCAACTTATTGATGTCCTACTAGTCCTTAAATTGATAACATTGTTTCCCCTGTTTGTTGTTTACAGATCAATAGTCAAGGATTTTACAAGAATCAGAGTGAGACACAATAGTCCAAGGGTAGAAGGATCAACCGACCTCACTACTGCTGGCTGGGGGGACTGGACTGAGCTCATACTCTTTCATTTCTCTGGAGTAAAACCACCCAACAACAACAACAAAATCTAGTGCGCCGAGAGAGAGTAAGATTCTTGTGGATAGAGGAGAGTCATATAGGGATGGCTACCAACATGGTCGGGTTGGTGTTTTTGTGTAGCTTCGTAGGGATGCTTACAACGCAAATAAGGTGAGTACAGCAGGGCTTGATTTCAATCAATCAGTCACTTTATTTCCATATCATCCCTTACAAAAAAAACATAATAAGAATCTTATAGGAATCTTATTGGAATCGAGGAAGTGACGAAAAGTCTATAAGAATCCTACAGGAATCCCATTGAAATCCTATAGGATTCTATAAGAATTTCGCCTATAGCTTAGGACTTTTTTGTGAGGAATGCATGTACAAAGTTTACATACAAATCAGTTAAATTACCTTTTATAAGTAAACAGGACAAGATCAACGTAGAACAGAAGATCAGCAAAGATGTGTAGGGGGACATGGTGTACCCTTAACTTTTTCAGCGACTAGCCAGCAGGAACAGTTAGCTTGTCATTTCACTGGTCTGCCAGCTTTTTCACTGGTCCCTAGTTAGAGTTTCTTTTCAATGAACAATAATAGCATGGGACTGTAGTTGCGATAATTGCAACCCACCATCCTCCCAAAATGTTTTCTCAATTATGTTTTGAGTGTTATGAATGGATTTATTAGACATTGAAGATCATGTCCGTGTTCTTAGAATTTGTGTCATGATTTTCGAAAGTGGTAAAAAATGGGCAAATCTGGTGACTAGCCTGTCAAAAATGGTCGAAATTGCAAGTATGGAGTTATGTTGCGTTAGTTGTCTCGTAACCCTCCGGTCTCCGATCGTTGGGAGGATGGTGAGTTACGATTATCGCAACTAGGGACTATGTGATTTGTAAGCAGTATGATCAATTGGTGGTTTACCCCTGTGTAGGCAGTGGCAAGTAGCCAGCTGGACTAGTTGGACGGAATTCTGATGGGTGTTTTAACTGGCATTTGGCCAGCAGACCACTGTTTAAAGGGAGAACGCTGGGGGTAACAAAAAGTAAAGCTTGTTGAGTGCAAATTACCCCCACATTTGAATAGACCCTCTTCCCCAAAAAATTTCCACAAATGCCTAGGTCGAACTTTGACTGGATCGGAAATGTTTCTACTCTACCTAAAATATAAATTTTTTCATATTTGCTATTAAACTTTTTAGAAGGAGGTTTTGAATTGAGAATGAACTGATTATTGAGTAAAGTTGTTAATTTGTGGCGTGTTGTGGCCGAGCACCAGACTCAAGCCGTGGTGTTTCTGATCAGCAGAGACAGAGTGTGGGTTCGAGTCCCGGTCTTGGCACTTGTGTCCTTGAGCAAGATACTTTACCCAGGCATGATATTCTTCCTAACTTTAGTCTGATTTCCTATTTGTTTATTAAATAGCCTGAAAGTCTATTAATTGTTCACGTAGGCCAGCCCCTGTACTCTATAAAATTGTCCTACTTTTTCCCAAGGGTCAAATATCATGCACCTGTTTACCATAATTGCTTTGTACTTCGGATGGGACATTAAAAGTAAAACCTAGGTTCCTAGGTTCATGGTTGAACCACTGCCATGGTTGGACCATAGAGATCTCTGTCCTTTCACTTAGGTTGGACCATAGAGATCTCTGTCCTTTCACTTAGGTTGGACCAGGGCCATAAAAGTATTTCCTGCCATCCATTGCTTGACCGTGGAGGAATGAAACACTGCAGACTTCACTATAAACTGATCACACTCTACATATCAATTTTAGGCGTGCAGCTTTTCAGCTTATCAATATCAGCTGATCCTCGTTTTAGGTTTCTCACCTACATGTATGCCATTGAAAATTTTAAAACACTGTACTACAAGTCTTTCTGTGCTGTACCTTGTATTTCGCTCTCTTTTTTTCCCCGACAAACTGCATGACTGACTGATCCTCTTTTGATCTCACATGAGAGAGGGGGGGATGAAATTGAGGATCAAATCCCGACCAAGACCCTGACCACTCCTGCATGTACACTAGCTATTGAGAACAAATCCTTCTTTATTTTGATCGTCCTAGACGAACTAAGTGTAAATGTGAGCATGGAGGTAGCATGGAGTGAGAAAGTATCCTTGTACATACAGCAGGGCTCGAATTTGGGGAGAAAATCCACAAGACTACAGGGCTTGTAGCTCAAAATCTTGAACCCGAACTGAGACAAGTAAGAGAAGAGTATACTTGATTACTCATGGAATTAAAAGATAATTTATCAGACCCAAAGTCCACACTTGAACATAATTTGTTTCTGTTATTCAATTGAAAAACACAAGACCATCGGACTTGTTAGGTCATAAGTTAGGCCTGTGGTCCAGTGTAAAATTCGAGCCCTGATACACTCTGAAGCTAGAGATTTTATGAGATTTTTTTATGTGCCAGACTACATAAGATTTGAAAATTTGGAATTACACCTCAGCACTTCATATGGTTTCAAGAATTTGTACTGGTATGAAGTTTATGAATACTGGAATATAAAATGTGTCACATTTTCAATCATTGCTATTATGTGATAACACACCTTGCCAAAATCAGGCACTTCTTTGAAAAAAGTGAAGTGGGATTAAAAGTGAAAACCGCCAAAGCAGGCATGGTATCAATGATAAAACAAACCGCCAAAGCAGGCATGGTATCAATGATAAAACTCCCTTTAAAATAATTTTGCTTGAAATGCAATAGTTTTTGAGAAATGAGTAAAACAATTGGTTTCGATCTTGCAAGACGAAAACGAGAGACGTTTCACGCAGAAAGCGTTTCTCAGATTGACAATCTTTTGAATTCTTTTTCTCTAAAACCCAATTCCTTGGTAAGGGGATCGTTTCTCAAAATATGATACACAACATGAACAGCTGCAGTGCTTCTAACCAAATAAGTTTGATGGTAATTAATTTTTTGGAGTAATTACCAAAGGTATACCCTCCCTTCGGAGCTACGTGCATCACTTTTGGGAGCATAGCCAAGGGTAGCACTAGCAGGTTTTTTTCTTCTTCTGGTTTGTACATGTACCATGTTGTACCTTGAAATAAAAAAGGTTGGCAATGGCATAGTGAGGCATGTGTGTCTGGTGCAGTCCTACCAGGTGGTATGTCACAACTGGTTGGCCTTGCCCTGGGTCAGTCTGCTCCATATGGTAGGCTGTGTAATTGGAGCTATTTGTTATGATCCAGTCTTGTGGACTGTGATAAACATAACATGGATAAACCATGGATAAACAACTTAATCCAGTCAATAAATATTTCAAGAATTGCTAACTGTACTTTTTTTCTCTTACAGCAAACTTTATTGGAAAACACCTGTAGCTTTTTACCTTTATAAATCATTCACCACTCTGTGTCCCCCCCCCCCCCCCCCCCACTGCCACCTAATTAGCTGGCATAACCATGGTTTTGATTCAACACCTTACTTTCTTGTTTTATTTTGTAACCAAATAAAGACGACCTGTTAAATAAAAAAGAGCAGAGTTACCACCTCCTTGTATTTTGTTCTGTGATCAGACCTCGTATTTAGAGTTCCATAGGCCTAAATTATAGAGGTGGAAATTAAAACAAGATTTATCAAGATTTATCCTTAAGGAGTAATAAGATTTACTTGAGACTTTGCCCTTAAAACGTCAAAGTAGCTGTTTTTCTTTTCAAGTAATAAACCAAAAGGGAAACTGACTGGGTGAATTTTGTTTAAAGTTAATTTTGGGCGCTCTACCAACTGAGCCACCTAGCCCTAAGGCCAAGTAAAAAAAAAAAAACAGTTGATCGTCCCCGCCCGCATCCTTTTTTGAGGCCGCATCCTTTTTTTATTTTTTTTTATTTTCGATTTTTCCTAAAAAATCCACCCTTGACATATATAATTTTAATTTTTGATGTAAACTTACCTCATGCAACAAATAGATATAAAGAAAGTTAGCGGTGATTTCAAACTGAAGAATTGGTGGCCAGTTTGAATTGAAATACTTGGCGGCCATCTTTGAAAAAAAATAAAAAATAAAAAGGCCCTCATCCTCCTCTTTTGGGAAAAATCAGGACGATCAACTGGTATTTTTTTAAATTTGGCCTAATATTGGCAGTCTCCTTGTTCAGGGGTGCCAGTCAGAAGCCATTCAACCTGTAACTGCTATATAACCAGTTTTCTTTCCCCCTTTGATCTTGGCAGTGCCCAGCAGTATTTTGTCGTTGCGCCCAACGTCATCCGAGTGGACGTTGAGGAATCCATTCTCATCAATCTTGAAGGGATACCTGAAGATGCAGTCATACCAGTGACTTTGTACTTCCAAATGACCGGATCAAATGAACGGCTGTCGGAGAAAATAATCCGCGTCAGAGGTTTGTATATATGCCACTGATTACAATTGCCTATATTCATATCCCACTACTCATGTTACGCGAAAGATTCTGGGTAACATCTGAGTCCAAGCAACAGTGGCAACATTGCGCACTGATTTGCAAGCAATGTGGTACACGACTATAAAAGCTGGCACAGTTACATGTAAACATCCTGGCAGCTTGATTTAATTTGTAACTGTATTTAGTTTCCCAAGATGCCTTGCGCTATCTTTTTAAGATTGCACTTGTGCATATGGCTGACTGTACAAACAAAATACGTTGTTTTTGTAAGCTATCTTTTTAAGATTGCACTTGTGCATGTGGCTGACTGTACAAACAAAATACGTTGTTTTTGTAATTTTTAAACAACATATTTTTATTTTATTTTTTATTTTTTTGTTGGGGGGAGGTGTTGACAATAGAAACAATTATAATGGGAAGAAAAAGTGGTGTTTTGGGAGAACCCGGGGTGTGACAGAATTATTCCTTGCCAGACGAGTTAAGGGACACACCTGATCTGTCAACATTCAAACGCAACCTCAAGACTCATCTGTTCAATCTGTCAGAACTTGCTAGCAACCGGCGCCTTTGAATGGTTTTATTCCAGATACTGTGCGCCTTATAAAATTTATGTTATTATTATTATTAATTAACTTTCTCTTTCTTTGTGCATAAAATTTTTGTTTTCAAATTTTGATTTTTTGCTAACAAATTTTGGTTGCGAGATCAAAGAAAATAATTGTGAGAAGCAAAATTTACTTTTCAATTGAAAAAGAAAAAACCGAAAAAAACCTGGGAAAACATATGGGAAAAAATTGTCTGAAGTTGAGACGAATGGGTGGGTCAAAGAAATTTTGGGGAAAAATAAAATTTTGAACCATTGATATTTCTGAATGGAGGCATAGATAAAGATTTAATAAAATAATAACTGGATTGGAAATTTACCTTTGCCTGTTACTCTCTGTAGATTTCACCCACCAGGCCAGTATAAAGATCAGCAGAGACCAACTCCCCGAGACAGACACCAAAAGCAATAAGTTCATCACTCTTGTTGTCAAGTCAAGCTCGCCTGAAATCCAGTTTGAGAGCAGACAACCGATCCTCCTGAGTTTCAAGTCCGGGTTCGTCTTCATTCAGACGGACAAGCCGTTGTACACACCATCACAGAGAGGTAACAAAAGGTCATTGATTGTGGGAGAGGGAAGGGGGTGTGTAAGGGGAAGGGGCATTGGAGGGGGAGGAGGAAAAAGAGCAGGGTAGAGATGAGGAAATGTTTTTTAGAACAGTGAGGGAGGACTGAACTTGACGTCTGGGTTTGAGGATCAGATTGGCTTAGTGGTTTCTTTGCCTGCCTTTCACCTCTGTGGACCCCAGTTTGAATCCCACCTCAGACTGGTTCCTTGCATGTGGATTGGGTTTTCAGTCCTAACCTAATTGTGTGGGTTTTTTCCTCCATTTGGGGTTTTCCTTCCCGCTTCTAAAACTGAGCATTTCTTATAGTTTCCTATTCATTCTGTTATTGGTGCTAATTGTGCTGTGGATGTGTAATGTCAGGGATACAGAATATCATTTTTGTTTGACCCTTACACTTTTTTTTTTTTTTTATATATTTTTTTTTAATGAGATTATCGCCTAACTCACAAGGCCACGGACGGCCACTCAAGGTGAGGGCTACACATAACTGATTTGGGCTATCAACCCAAATCAATTGACACCAGGGGCACGTTTCCTCCTACTCCTGGGGCTGAAACAGGGTTACCCCCTTCACAGTCCTTAAGGATGTAGGCATGGGTATCATCCACTAGGAGCCTGTCTGGTAGAGCAGAATGCACTACCTTCCCAACTTTTTCGAAGCAATTATGGTTAAGTGCCTTGCTCAAGGGCACAAGTGTCATGACCGGGTATCGAACCCACACTCTGCTGCTGAAAACACCAGAGCTTAGGTCCGGTGACCTAGACCGCTCGGCCACGACACGCCACTGATGTGTGAAAAGCACTCGGGTTTGTTATCTCATGTATATGGTCGATCACACAAAACAAGAACACTGTCGGCGACTATTTTGTCAGCTCTACCAATCCTGTATAATACCTTTTAATTGAATGGTTGAAAACCAATATGGCTGCACTCTGATAAAGTCCCATAACAGACAGCAAAATGTAAATTATTGTTATTTTCTTTCTGCAGTGGATATCCGCATCATCACCTTGAATCAGAAGATGTTTCCAGATGACAATCAGGTAACTACATCCTTTGCCGTCGATGTCCTTTGACTGAATTTTTTAAAGGAAAATCTCCAGTTTGAATTTGAAATAAAGAGTATCCTTGTTAGTTGTGCATAAATCAGGTATGTGATTTCTCCGTTTTTAACTAGAAATCAGTTTTTTACCCCCCAAAAAAGAAATCTTTTTTTCTTTGCTCCCCCCCCCAATTTTTTTTGACAAAATATATATATATTTTTTTAAATTATTTGTTTTACTTTTGATCAAATTCATTAAAAAAATAAAGATAATATCATATATAACGCCCCAGATTGCAGAGTAGGGCTTTTAAAACCAAAGATAAATGTTTTTAGTGGGCTTCGTGCTCGAAAGCTTTCGCGCTTTGCACTCAAGAGTTTTTTTTTTTTTTCAACAGTCTATCACATCCCTGATAAATCAAATGGAAGAACTACATTTCAACTGAATCATGTTTTATATGGTCACCCTGAACTGCATACAGTTAGACGTACCACAAGATTGAAAAAGAATTGGGCCAGTTGCTCTATGACCCGATGCATCTTTTGACAGCGCGCTCTGCGAAGTCTCCTACTCTCTAACACAGAATGGATCAACTACAGGACTAATTAAAATTTCCAATACATTTGGATATTTCAAAGTCACACTTCTGAGAAATTCTTTAACGAATACACACCTGCAACTACTATCTTTACCGTTGGTCTATAGACCAATCTTATTTAGACCCCAGGTGCAAGAGCTGCACGTCATGCCGCCATTGCTGGGACGCTGGCACCACAAAGCTTTGTACACAAAGACGTGGAAAAACTGTCGTCTCTTTTACTTTTTATGCAAAATGCCAACATTTCCTTTTGGGAGGCTCACCCATTCCCAGCTACCCCTAATTCTTCACAGTTCAAATACAACATTAAAAGCTACTTTTTTATGAATTTCTTTTCTGTCTTTTTTCCCCCCTCAGTTGTTAAATCCTTCACCTAAGCCAGCGGCCTTTTTAATTTCCGCTTGTTAGATCAGGTCATGAAAACTAGAAGAATTTCAAATAGTCTATTAAATTTTTGTACTGTTTTAATTTCATAGCTTCGAGTAGACATTGCCAGTCCAAATGGTATCGTTGTCCACCGAGAAGAGAAAACCGCTGACAAAGGATTTGTCATAATGCAGTTTGACTTTCCCCCCATCCCGGTCTTTGGTAACTGGACCGTCAAAGTCTACTACGGCCACCTGGTAAGGAGAGAGAGCTTGCAATCCTAAACGCAGCTCAGACCATAAACTTGTTTTCATGCCTAAAAGTAGCCTGTGAATAAATTTGTTAAGAACTGCTTAATGACACAATGAATAAATGAATGCATACTGAATAATGGGCCAATGAGTAAGCCACAACCGCTGAGGTAACCGACGGAAACGCGCACGTGTGTACGCCCAACACATAACTACTAAATAATGGGAGGTCTTCTTTGAGGCCCTCAGTGAGGGCGCTGTGTGACCGTGTGATGTGGGGCTCAAGCATGATAGTTCACTGTTGACTAAAGTTGCCTTTGGGGCTGAAAGGGTAATTGATTTAAGTCGTCTTGTAAGAAAAAACTACCCTTTTTCTTCTCTTTAACTTTTCACAATTTGTTCCGCTTTTTCTTTTTCAGTTGAAAGCAAACACATTTGTCCAGTTTGAAGTGAAAGAGTATGGTAAGTGAAAAATCAACCTTGTTACAATTCTTTTAAATACACATTTGTTTCTGTCGCATGGGGAAACGAGCTACCTAAAATTGCACTAAAAAGTAATAAACCACAAGGGAAACTGACTGGGTAAATTTTAAACAATTTTTGAGTTAAACAAGCCATTAATAAGCGGCAGCAGAGGGATCACTTCCCAGGTTGTATCGTAAACTTGGGTGTGATCCCTGGCTACACGGCAGTTACTAGGTTGAATGGCTTCTGACTGCCACACCAAAACAAAGATATTGCTAAAATATTGACCACCAACATTAGGGCTAGATGGCTCAGTTTGTGGAGAGCCGGAGGTCGCAGGTTCAAGTCCCGCTCTAGTAATGTTTTCTTTGTTCAACCCACAATTATTTCAAAATGTATAAGTTACATTTTCACAAAACCACCCTTTTCTTTTCTTTTATCATTCTCCAAATCTGACGCCCTTTTCCTACAGTGCTACCTACGTTTGCAGTGCAGGTTGTGACACAACAGGAGTACATTCTTCCGGAAACCATAGAGCTTATCACTCATGTGACCGCAAAGTGAGTTTCATTTTTTTTCTCGTTAAAAAATGAGCTGGTAAAATTTGTACCATAGCATCTTTACAAAAAGAGCGGGTGTTGTTGGCTCTGAAAAGAGCCAGTGTGGTCTTGATGTTTCAAACAGTATAGATTCCACACCGGCTCTTTTCAGAGCCAACACTCCTTCCAAAAGAGACTTAACACATGGTTGTACCCACAAGTTTACTATTTATAGTTACTTTTTTATTTTCCACACTATGCAAAGCTTCAAACATCACTTACATATAATGGTCTTTTGATAAAAATAATGTACCCTATGTTCTCGCAGCATGTGAGAAATTTAGAGAGAGAAAACTTTTTAAAACTGTTTACTATTTACCATATGGCTATTTTTATCTGTTTAAACTTTTTAAAATTCGCTGTACTTGTCTTTAGATTAATTATATTTAGTCTCCTTTTACTCTTTAAGTAATTTTTATTGTTGTAAAGCGCCCTCGGGGTTGGTTCAGCGTGAGGCGCTCAATAAACCTAATTATTATTATTATTATTAAAAGCAAGTCACCGTTCGGGACATCAGTCAAATTGAGCTCATAAATGTTGTACTGCTAATTTACAGGTACGTTTTTGGGGAGCCTGTGAGTGGCAGGTTTCACATTAAGTACGGAGTCTTCAACGATGACGGTAATCTCACAATACTCCAGGTGAAGGATGACACGGTAAGTTTGGTCATCATTATTGCGTTTCATAAACACGAGCTGTCTTAGCTATGAAGCAGGTGTGTGGAGTTGCACGGAGGGCCATGCAGGACATGGGTCTCTGTTGCTCTGGGCCCAATTTCCTAGAGCTGCTTAAGCAGAAAATATTGCTTAACAATTTGTTGCTTACCAGAAATGAGCAGGATACCAGTCACAAATTGTACATGGTAGTTTGGCTGGTAACCTTATTCTGGTAAGCATAGTTTTGTTGTGCTAAGCTACGTTTTGTGCTTAAGCAGCTCTATGAAATTGGGCCTTGGTCTTTGCCTTGGTGCCCCTTCAAGGGTTCCTGATAGACTTTTAGGTTTTTCCATTTTAAATGCCCTTTGGGCCTTGGTCTTTGCCTTGGTGCCCCTTCAAGGGTTCCTGATAGACTTTTAGGTTTTTCCATTTTAAATGCCCTTTGCAAAGTAAAAATTGCCTTGCCCTCTCAAAGATGGAATTCCATGAACGGTTAGACCCAAGAAGAAGTTCATCTTTCCATAAAACTTATGACGTGGTCCTGTCTTTCGTATTTCTGCTGCAACGCAAAAACATTCTGAGGGCGTAGTGGCCTTACCTGCCATGAAGCATTAAGGGTAACAGACGAACAAATAAAGACATTGGGTAGATCTGGCATGGTTTGTTGAGGGGGCCAAGAGTCAGTTGCAAGGGGGAGATTGTGCAGCCTCTGGAGCCCCTAGCCCTACATCCCCTTTAGTTGCAACCTCTCAGGGATGAGAACATTCAGACTTTTATCTGAATTAAACTTTCTTTTGTCTGCCTGGTGTAAAAGAAGTAGCTGTTATTTTCGTTAGATTTGAAGAAATTCTGCTTTTTCATCTACTTCTATAGCACTGAGGATACTGTTCCTTGGAGCTCCTTAGAATCTATAACTCTAGGGGTTATTAAAAGGTGGAATTGCTGTCTATGTAAGGTGTCATGGCCGAGCGGTTTAGAGCATCGAATTCAAGTTCTGGTGGTTAAGTCATTAGAGTGTGGGTTCCAATCCCGGTCATGACACTTGTGTCCTTGAGCAAGATGCTTCTCTTCACCCAGGGGTATAACTGGGTACCTGTGAGGGTAGAGGTTGACATTGTGTATGAAAAAGCTTTGGAGCGCCACGTCAGCTCGGGCTGTATACTCCCCAGGGAGCTGAGGAAGATTAAAGGAATGTTATTGGCCCAATGAACAGGGCACTAATGTAAAGCGCGTTGATACGTTACTGTAAAATGCGCTATATTAGAACTAGTTATTATTATTATTATCATTTCAACATACCTCTTAATTTTCGGATCCTCATTTCAGACTTTTTGGCCAGCAATGACTCTCTCCCCTGACCTCTGTATACCTTTACCCTTCTTCAACAGCTCCATGAGACGGGCATCGGATACCAATCTCTTAAGGTCAGAGACATAACGGTGGATCTGGAGACCCTGATGGGAAAGCGTCTCATCATTCAAGCCTTTGTAACGGACTCGGCCTCCGGGGAGACCATCAACGCTAACAATACCAGAGTTACCTTCACCAGGACCCCCTACAGGTTCAACTGGGACAGCACTCCACGATACTTTAAGAAAGGATTGCCGTTTGCTGTCAAGGTAAAGTGTACACTCTAGAAATCTCTCAACTATGCAGACGGAATACAGGGATGTGATTTCTCCGTTTTTACCCGGAAATCAGTTTGGTTTTTTTCATACTTGTGATCAAATTCATTAAAAAGGAAGATAAAACCATATATAACACCCCAGATTGCAGATAGAGAGCGGTGTGATGATTTTCTGTTAATATTTTGTTTTTATTTTTAAAAATGTTTTCTCGGCAGGCTAACATCCAGTACATCAACAGTCTTCCTGCTCTGAACATTCCCGTGGCTGTTTCAGCGATTGCTTTGTTGGAGGATGGGTCTCGGCTTGACCTCGAGGGTGCAAGGGGAGCCGACAACCAGCAGGATGTCGTCAGCCGTAACTCGGGGCCGAACGGTGAGGTCTTCTTCAGGTTGGATGTACCCCCAACTGCAACCCAGATCACACTTAGTGTAAGTGAAAGTGACACGCTACACCCACAAGAGTTTGGAGGGTCATGGTTTTAGCAATTAAGTGCACCAGAGTCAAATCCTGGGCCCAAATTCATAGAGCTGCTTAAGCACAAGAAGTAGCTAAGCACAACAAAATGTTGCTAAACAGAATAAGGTTACCAGCCAAAATACCAAGTAACATGTACCATCTGGGACTGGTATCCCGCTTTTTTTAACTTAGCAGAACATTTGAAACATATTTTTTGGCACAAACAGCTCTTTGAAATTGGGCCCAGGTGTTAGAAGGGGTGGGGGGGGGGTTGGGTCCCGGTTGCATTTTTAAAAAAAATATTGATTTATTTTGATTTTGTTCTGTGTTATTGTGTTACAGCTGGAGACAACACTAGAGGCTGCAAATTCTGAGAGTACATTCACCGTCCAACCGGAAGAATCAGAGAGTGGTGAATACCTGCTGGTCCGACTTCCCTCAGGACATACCAGACAGATTCTAGGGGTAATTACAACATTCTATGTAGCTGTGTGGTCTTGCAGGGGTTTCATGATCTCTCCGACACTGTGATCTCATGTTTGGTCCTGCATTGTAGTACTAGTCTTAGTCCAACCATGGTCTTAAAGACTTGGAACTGAGTCGTGTTTTAGGTTACAGTTTCAATTTCAAACTAGGTCGTGGACCAAGTACTTTTTCTCAGTAAAGGCGTTTGGCTCGGGCTTAGTTTAGTACTTGGACCTCGATCCCAATTTTCGACGAGGTTTCAGGGCTTGGTTTTCCAAGGCTTGGTTCTCCAAGGATTGGTTTCCCATGGCTAGGAGTTTTCAATAGCTTGGTTTTCCAGGATTTAGCTTACCAAAGCTTGGTTCCCAATAACTTGGATCTCAATATCTTGGTTCTCAAGGGTGTGGTTCTTCAATGTTTAGTTCTCCAAGGTTTGGTTCTCCAAGGCTTGGTTCTCCAAGGTTTGGTTTTCCATGACTAGGAGTTTTCAATCGCTTGGTTTTCCAGAATTTAGTTCTCCAAAGCTTGGTTCCCAATAACTTGATTTTCCGGGGTGTGACTCTCCAAGGTTTGGTTCTCCAATAGCTTGGTTCTCCATGGGCTTAGTTCTCCAAGGTTTGGTTCTCCAGGCTTGGTTCTTCAAGGGCTTGTTCTCCACGGTTTGGTTCCCTATGGCTTGGTTCTCTTTATTTTAGTTCTCCGAGCCTTGGCTCTTCCCTTAGCCCAATTTCATAGCGCTGCTTGAGCATAACAAAATTATATTGATTTAAGGTTACCAGCTAAAAACACCATTTAACAGGTACTAAATGTAACTGGTATTCTGATTGGTTTCGCTTAGCAGAAAAATCGTAAGCAATATATTTTTGTTAAAGCAGCTATGTGAAATTGGGCACTTTTCTTTGGGTCCGGGCAATGGTATCAACCTGGTATTATACAATCAGCTATTTATTTGATTTTGTTGCTATTTTGCAGATTGGGAGCATCAGCCCAATAGAGGTGCAGCTCACTCATCCTGGTAATGTTGAAACACTCCACTTCTTTGTAAGTTTACTTTTTGTCGTTTCTTCTTGTTCTCGAACAAGGTTTTTTTTCTCAATGATAAGCAAATGGGATGGATATACTTCTTTCCAAAAAAAAACTTCTATTTATAACTTTGTCCCAATGTTTTGTTTTTCTCCGAAGGTGATGTCCGGAGGCAAGATTGTCCATAGAAGCAAGAAGTCTATTGATAACGCCAACACAGCCCTTGAATTCCGGATCACAAACAAGATGGCTCCAGTCGCTCGCGTTGTGGCGTATTACATCAACGACCAGGATAACGTCATCGCTGATGCACTGCTCGTCCATATTGAGGAGCAGTGTGAAAATCAGGTCAGTGCATTTATCTGGGCCCAATTTTATAGCGCTGCTCTAAGCACAAAAAGTAGCTAAGCGCAACAAAATTGTGCTTACTAGAATAAGGGTACCAGCCAAAGTACCATTCCACATGTATCATCTGTGACTGGTGTCCTGCTCATATTCTCTTTAAGCAGAAATTTGTTAAACACTATTTGCTACTTAAAGGCAAAGTATACCTTTGGTTTTTGGAACCGTTTGTTTGCTTTAATCCTATATTAATGTAGATATATACAATTAAACTAACCTGTGAAAATTTCATTTCACAAGGTGGTCGCGTTTTTGAGATATCACCGAAAAACCGGAGCGAATATGTCCACGCAGGAAGAATTCCCTGTAGGAATACACAATCTGAGAAGCGTTTCTGACAGAAACGCTTCTCAGATTCAAAATGGGGCATAAAACCTGATATCTTTTTCCATAACCACATTGTGAAATGATTCTCAAAATGTTTTATGCTATCGAAAGCTGCTGTACTTTTTACCATGTAAGTTTGCAGACGTATACAGACCCTCTAAGCAGCTCAATTCCCTGACAATTCAGCTAGGCAGGGCCCTCTTGCTATAGGCACAAAAATGGCTAAGTGATGTACACCTTTTATAACTGGTACCCTGAAAGTTACTTTCTCAAAACACGAGCTAATTCTGAAGAGATTTGCAGCCCTTAGTGTCGGGTTTTGATAGAAAACATACTTTTCCCTCTGAATAAAAAAAAACAACAATTCCAGAGTTGGCAAATCCCACTTGTTCAGTTTATTTCCAAGATTCAGCTCGATCAACTGCATGCATGACCGTTGACTAAAGATTGCGTGTATTTTCTACCACCAGGTTCTATTGGAGTTTGAAGGGTTGGACAAAAATAACGAAGGTACGTTCTTGTCCGACGGGAAGAACGACAATGTTGTGATGCGGATCATCGCAAATGAGAACACCAAGATCGGCCTTGTGGCTGTAGACGAGGCTGTATTCGCCATCCGTAACTACCACAGACTTACCCAGAAGAAGGTAAACCAATCTCTAGGCTGATGATGTCACTGATGATGTCATCAATGATGTCATCAATGATGTCACTGATAATGTCATCCATGATGTCATCGATGTTGTCACTGATGATGTCACTGATGATGTCACTGATGATGTAATATTCCATAATGGCAAAAATTAGTTAGTGGCCTGATGTTTCGACCCTAGCAGAGTCTTTCTAAGGAGGGTCGAAACGTCAGGCCACTAACCAATTTTTGCATTGTATACCACACAAAAACTAGTCTTTAGTTGGACACAATTTGAAATAAAGGGTGATGTAACATGAGCCTGCTATTTAACAAGTCAGAGGTCAACTGCTGCAGCGGCTCTAAATGAGACCAACTCCTACACCCTGCTTGATCGTTGACCATGCTATTGGACAATCAGTGTCCCCTTTTTCAATATTTCAAGTGTATAACTCTTTTTGTTTGTTTGGGTTTTTTTTCGCCCAGGTGTTTGAGAGAATGGCTGGGTACGATCTCGGCTGTGGACCAGGAGGAGGGCAAACTGCAGCCAAGATATTCAAGGTATATCTTGTCATTCATATCAGGTGTCGCATGGATGTTGGGTGGGGGGGGGGTGGGGATGGCATAATGCTGCTATTTCAAGCAACATACGCAACTGCTATATTTGCATCGTATATATGATTTGTTGTATTTATTTTGAATTTCAGGATGCTGGAGTCACTGTGATGACAGATGCTAACCTAGATACTGTGCAAAGAGAAGGTAGGTGGACTTATCAAAGACTTATTTTCTTCACGTTGGAATAATTGTATTCCTCTAAAAATATCGAGTTTGAGAACAATTTAGTATATAGACACCCGCCTTAAGCCATGGTTGATAATCTGCCGTGGCTGGAATCTCAGAACGCTCGGTTGGACTTACCTCTCTCATTGAGTGGAATCCAATGTTAAACAATGGTTGCAGCCTGTCCATTCTTGTATGCCACATTTATACAATAAAATTACGAAGGTCTAGAGATGGGGATTACACAATAACCCCTGGAAAAGGGGATATTACGAGTGTGAGTTCTAGTACCTTCTGTCCCTTTTTATATGGGTGAAACCATTCATAGCAGGGTAGGTGCCTGCCTGTGCACGCTACACAATGGAATATCCAGATGGTCACCACAGTTGCCTGACTGACTGGAAAAAAACATTAAGGGTGCCCCGAAATTGTCCAGACCAGTTCAGAAAAATCTGGTGTGTATGCACCTCGTCCGACCACGGCCCAATTTCATGGCTCTCCTTATCACCAAATTCCGCGCTTGCAATCATCATTCTCCGCTTACCGAGCAAGCGCAGAATTTCTGCGCTAGCTGTGTAAGCGTAGAATGCCTAGTAACGTGGACTACGCAAGTGCACAAGCAAAAAATTCCCTGCTAACCCGTGAAATACGCTTGACGTAAGCGCAGAATTCCCTGCTTCCGTAAGCGCCGATGCGTTGCTTACGGTAAGCAGAGCCATGAAATTGGGCCCTGAAGTGGGTCACTAGCTTGTAGAGAGCATACTTTTATGTCTGTTGGTGCTATTTGAAGAGACCAGAGCACGCCAGTCTTTTAATTGGAAGAGAGTCTACCAAAGAGAGTGACTGGTTGAGCATTCCAGGTAACATCCAGGCAGCTACAGCAAGATCAAACATCAACTGAGCTGAGAGATTACTTTAATAATGAAACTATACACAAACATTTAATTTCTGAAATTGTTCTCCTGTTTTTCTTTTTCTCTTTGAATTGAAGAACTTGAATGTCCAAAAGTGGAGAGGAGATCCAGAAGGTATACGGACAAAGATCAAGACGCTATTCGTAAGTAAAAGTTTCTGACAATTTTGTCTCGTCTGAAACAATTTGATTTTCAGCATTGTAGCAGAGTAGAGCTTCTTTGGGTATATTGTGACAAAAGGATAAAATGTGATTTTTCTAGATCCCTAAGTTTATACTGGTGCTAGAGGTAAAGGCACTGAACACGTTTGGTAATTACTCAAAATATATATTAGCATAAAAACTTACTTGGTAACCAGCAACGGAGAGCTGTTGACAGTATAAAACATTGTGAGAAACCACTCCCTCTGAAGTAACGTAGTTTTTGAGAAAGAGGTAACTTCTCACTAAAATAATAAAAGACTTCATGCATGAAGCCTTTTATTAGCATCTGAAAGCACACAAAATTGTGCAACAAGGGTGTTTTTTCTTTCTTTATTTTCTTGCAACTTGGATGACCGATTCAGCCCAAATTTTCACAGGTTTGTTATTTTATGCATATGTTGGGATACACCAAGTGACAATACTGGTCTTTGATAATTACCAAACATGTTCAGTGCCAATAAAGATTGTGTCTTCTTCCCTACCCAAAAAAGTGATTCAGAGCATTGCGGGGGCTAATTTCATAGCGCTGCTTAGCGGTAAGCAAACTTTAGTGCTAACAGTAGCAGAAACATGTGCTTAAGCATAAGCTAAAAAACGTACTTCACAGGTTAGCAAGAAAATTAGGCGGCCAGCTTGCACGTTCACCATGGATTTGCACTGTTACGTCATTCATTTTCTTCATACTGTGTTCAGTTCAGTTTCAGTTCAGTTTATTTCCACAATATCAAATTCAAAAATCAAATCAAAGACAATGTAAGTTGGAAGTTAAGAGTTATATGGATATTTGATACGATTGAATTAAACAGAGAGTAAGCATGGGCGTTCATGATACTGTGGAGGGACCCATAAAGAAGCAAGGCTTGTAAGGTTAGCATGCCCTCTGGTGTGCTTAACGTTAGCAGCGCTATGAAATGAAACCTCGCGCAGTATGAAATTTGACCCTGTTGTTGCTGCAGTTTAAAACTTCCAGTAATTGTTTGTGTTTTTGCATCAAATTTCTTATTCAGTGAACGACTACCAAGGAGAATTTAGGAAGTACTGTGAAATGGGCTTGCGAGATGTGACGGATCCCGAGAAATTCCCGTGCTTTAAGCGGTCCAAACTGCTAGCCAAGCGGAAGAATCTGATTGTGACGAGCCCTCAAATTGAAGCCTTTTATGATTGCTGCAACAGGAAAGCTGGGGCCCTGAGAGGAAGAAATACAGAAAGCAGTGACCCTTCCATTGACCCTGTCGAGGTAGACAACGCCATTGTGCGCACAAACTTCCCAGAGAGCTGGCTGTTCTTTGACGTAGAGACGTGAGAATCCTTTTGCACATTCGTAGACCCCCCCCTTCCCCTCCCCCCCACACCATTCACCACACCCGGCTCCTACGTCAGAGGTTCTTGCACCACTGATTTAAACTTTTGTATGTTTTAATGAAACTACCAATCCTGAAATATTACCAATCCAATATTGTTGATAAAACAATAAAGGATTCTGACTGGTACCCTGCATTTATATTGTGACTGTTGGATACACAAAGTGTAATACTTACGGAACCTCAGGCTCTGAAGTTAGACTTGGGTCTATTTGTGCCCCCCTTGAAGTGTCACACCAAATTTCATTGGAATGTTGGCCCAATGTCTGTTGAGCAAACTCTTGAAATTATTAAGTGAAGTAGCACACCCCCCCCCCCAAAAAAAAGATCCTCCACAATCCATCTTCTCTCATACCTGGTGTTCAGCACTGTATACTCAGTACTTTCGCAGTATCCTCCTTCGTACTGCCTCCCCAAGCAAGCTTTGCGGTGTAGTGGTCAGACATCTGCTCTAGAATAGCAAAGGTTGTGGGTTTGAATCCCACCCAAGTGACATGCCTGTGGATAGCTTTTTTCACAGGGTATAAAGTTGTCTAGGAGTGTGTACCTTAGGTAATTACTTCAAAAACTAATGACCATAAAAACTTACTTGTTAATAAGTCAACTGTTGACAATGTATATCATTTTGGGAAACAATTCCCTCCAGAGGAAAATGGTTAGAGACATAACTGCGTGGACATAACTGCTCCAGATTTTTGGCGAAATCTCAAAAACGCTTAAATTTGTTTAAACTGAAATTTTCTCAGGTTCGTTTTATTGTGTAATATCTTAATTTATTTAGGATTAAAACAAAAGAACAGTTCCAAAAACCAAAGGTATACTTTGCCTTAAAGTTAAACACATTTAACGGATCCAAAAACCCCAAAATATTTTAGTACTTTGCCCTCTCACTATTTTACTTCTCCTTCACATCTGATACAGGGAGGATTCGGATATAGTGAAACGGAAAGTGACCGTGCCAGATAGTGTGACTACATGGGTGGTAGAAGCAGTGGGTGTGTCAAACGATTATTTAATGTGCGTGGCAGAGCCGGTCAAGCTGCAAGTCAAGCCACGCTTCTTCATGGAGCTGGCCTTGCCCTATTCAGTGCAGCGCATGGAGCAGATTGAGATCGTTGTGACTGTTTTCAACTACTTTGATGTTGACACTAACGAAGATTTGGCGGTGAGGCTGAGGCTGCAGAATCACATTCCCTTAACAGTTAACTGTTAACTGTAGATTGATCTTATTATCATTTGTCCATTTTTGTTTTTGTTAAAAATCATCAGTTTTATGTTTCTTTTCTTTTCTTTATTCCAAAAAGGTCCCTAAATTTTGTATTTATATTTGTTGAAAATTGAAATTTTGAATATAATTTTGTCTTTGACCCATCCTTAAAACATTATCGGGGGGAAAAAATGTACTACATTATAAATTCTGAAGGGCTTTGTTGTCGAGCTTTGTTCCAAAAAGTCACCTGTGAATCTCTTCATTTTTTTCCACCACAGGTTAACATCTACTTGAAGGGCGTTGAAGGCCTGTGCTCCGAAGCACAACCAGGCCAGTTCTCCAGGGGGATAGCAATCAAATTAATCCCTAAAGAACCTACCTCTGTCAAGTTCGTCGTTGTCCCTCTGGAAGCCAAGAGCATCCCGATTGAAGTGCACGCCATCTCCAACTCGTCAGGAGCGTTCAGCGATGCCATCATGAAAAAACTTAACGTTAGGGTGAGTGTAACCCTATAAGTGCAACTAATCACTGAGTCACTTACTCCTTGAATAGGGCACAGAAACTGAGAAGATAATTAGAGGCCCATTAAAAACTCACTTCGCGGCAGTGAAGTTAATAACGAGAAGTCCCCTCGATCCACTAAGCAAAAGTAGTAGTCCCACGGCGGCCGTTTTCCTACCCTCCGCCAAGGTAGTAGTTAATAAGCAGGACAGTTCTTTTCAGAACTGAGAAGTCTGCGAAGTCTCCCGAATTCTGAATAATCTGCTCCGCGGCTGTATAATAAATAGCAAGACAAGTTCTCAAAGAACAAAATATACCCAGCAAGTAGATATACACATGGTGTTACCGCAAACCAAATATACAAGATAATTACTATTACTATTTTATTTCTCTCCACAAGTTCACTAAAATAGACATGGAGAAGGCTAGACTGAGAAGGAAAATGTAACTTTTTCTATTAACCAAAAGGTTCAGTCTGCTGTACCTAGAAATCCTCAGATAACTTTCATCGTGATTATTTTCAAGTGTTACTGATGTTTTACAGGCAGAGGGTTACAAACAACGAGATACCGTGACGATAATGGTGGATCCAGCCAACACGCGGGGCTCCCCAGGGCGCACTGAGAACGGTGGGAAAAATCAGTCCTACAGACATACCCGTGAGTATAGCATCTGTGTACAAAATGCAGAACTTGCATTGAATTAAAAAAAGTTTAAGAGCTCACAAGCTGGATGAAGCTGCAAAGTTTAGAGAATAAGTCTGCACTTTTTTGCATGTCGTTGTTTCGATGAAATCATGACTAAAACCAAGTAAAGACAAGAACTGTTCTGATAAAATGCAGCGGGATTTTGTTTTTCCTCTTTCAAGAAAAATGTAGTTTGTGTTCACTTTGAATCAGCCGGCCTCTTGGCCTCAAGTCCCGGCTGATAATCGGCTGTGGCGTGCTGGAGTTGCAGACTTTCCTCCCATGCTAATAATACTATGGCCAACAATCGTGGCGTCCTATCTCCCAGAATTCTTGTTTGTCCAACAAAGCCACTGTCTAGAGTGGCCACTTCCACTGTTTTCACTTAGCGCTATTTTTAGGTTCATCTTTTACTTTGTCAAGTTATCTTCTGAGATGGCAAGTGTGATTAAGTAGGTGATGTTTGCATGTGGTGCCGAAATAAACACAAGTTAACCGCTTACCCAGCATGCAAACTTGCTCTGCGTCATGTCTGCATGAAAGTAAATTGTTTTGTTTACTCTGCTTTTCTTTTCCATCGTGTCCAGAATTCTGGGGTGACGAAGGTGAAAACAGCCAAAGGGACATCATACGGTACAACTTGCACAGTGATGCTATCCCCGGTACTCACAGCACCCACATAAGCCTCATGGGTATGTATCATGATCTAAGATACCAATGACTGGTCCCCTGTCTCTTTCCCAAGACTCGCACTGTCTGTATTGAGCTTTTGGTTTTCCTGAAACAACGTAATTTTAAAGCTGTACTTTTTAAAACCCTGTTTTTATACCTGTCCTCCTACACAGGAGCCACCCATGATTTTATTGTTTTTCTCAGTTGCAAAGCCAACAGCTAGTTGAGGGTCTTTGATATCATAGACAAGACCATTCCTTGTGGGGGGGGGGGGGGGGGGTCAGTTCCCATGGTTGTGGTTTTTTTCTTTTATGGGCTGGGGAAAAAACCCAAACCAAACCCAGCGTGCAAAATCTGCCACATGGCTTGGCATGAGTGTCAACAAGTCGCCAAACATCCAACTATCTGATAAACTGGACCTTTCCAGCCATCTATGTATCAGGCACTGCCCTGATGGCTGGCAAGTGTCTGGGCAGCTTTGCGGTTTCCAAACCCCTCCCCCCTTCCACACCACCACGTTGACGTCAACGACCGCATATTTATCAATTGAACTTCATGCTTTAAGCATGCAGTGTACCCTACTCATCTTCAAGTGGAAATGTTACTTACGTCCAGTTGAATGGTTATATCATTTCTTTTGTAGGAAATATTTTGGGTAACGTCGTCGACACGGTCATCAGCGGGTTGGGGGGCATTTTGAAGATCCCCCAAGGGTGTGGTGAACAAACGATGATTACCCTGGCACCCAACGTCTACGTTTACAGGTATTTGAAGCACAGTAATCAGTTCACGGCTGACTTAGAGGTGTCTGCTCAGCAGTACATCGGAGACGGTGAGTGAATGCAGGGACTGGTTGGCATTTCTCTCTTTTTAAGACAAACTCAGAAACTTTCTTTTGAAGAATTGGTCATGGCCGAGTGGTTTAGATCATCGGATTCAAGTTCTGGTTTAGTCATCGGGGTGTGGGTTCGATGAATACGATGGCTTTGGTCATGACGCTTTTTGCCTTGAGCAAAAAGACACTATGCTACAATTGCTTCTCTTTACCCAGGGGTATAAATGGGTACCTGCAAAAGTAGAGGTTGATATTGTGTTTGAAAAAGCCTTCTTAGCGCCTTGGCAGCTCGGGCTGTATACTCCTCAGGGAGCTGAGAAAGATTAAAGGAATGTTTTGGGCCCAGTGACCAGGGAACTAATGTAAACCGCAATTGGACGTTATTGTAAAATGCGCTGTACAAGAACTAATTTTTATTGTTATTATTATTACTTCACAAGCAAAACAAGTTATCATTAGATATGGTTTATTTTAATCTCAAATGGGTGCCATTTCATTAAAACGTTGAAATGCTGTTCCCAGGACGTTTGTTTTGAATTTACTCTTTGCCTTTGTACAGGTATAACTCAAGAAGTGACGCATCGTCGACCGGACGGCTCATTCTCTGTATGGGGGGATAATTTACAGTATCCGAGCAGTACCTGGTGAGCTCAAATATTCATTACAAGGGTGTTTTTTCGATGTCCTAACCAATAATCATTTTGGTTGAATTGGCCTTTTGGTCAATCACTGGCCAATGACCGAAACAGTTATTGGTTACAGCTGCGAAAACGCATCATACACTGTGGCAACCAATTTTAATAATCCTGTCATAACCCTCCTACTGTCTGACCAATTAAATTCATCCAGGTGTATCAAATGCAATGGCAATTTACACCATTTTAACGTGAGGTTAGATACTCACATGAGGACTCTATACCTATTGGAAAATGAGTACATCGCAAAATTTAATTGGTCACTTTCTTTCCTCTTAAAGTAAGCCAGTCAATATTTTAAAAAAAGCTAAAATTGGGTGGTTTTGTGGGTCGAAACAATTTGTTTTGTAAAGATCAAAATTTGTCAAGCAGTGATTTTTCTAAAAGATCAATCTCAACTCTTTGTGAAACCGAGCCCTGACCTCATATTTGGTTTTTCCTCCCACTTCAGGTTGACTGCCTTTGTCAGCAAGGTCTTCTGCCAGGCCAAAGAATTTGCCTTCATTGATGAAAGCCTCACCTGTAATGCTATGCGATGGCTGATAGAGGAGACGCAGAACGACGACGGTTCATTCCGAGAATTGTACCAAGTGCACCACCAAGAAATGATTGTGAGTAGCGGGGAGTTTAGGCAACCACTCATCAGGAGCATTCTTTAGTAGCAATTCTGTAGAGGGTATAGGGTTGAGTAGTCTCACTATACAGCAATCCTTCACCGATCTTGAACTCTTGGTGGCAGCAGATACCGCCATTATTGCGGTGGTACCTGGGTGGTACTGCGCTGCCTAGCGACGGGTTTAAGCGATTTGCAAAGTGAAAGTCCAATAACCCGCGACTGATCAAATGATCGCCGTGTAGCCCAAACCTTATACCAGTCGCTAGGCAGCGCAGTACCACCCAGGTACACCGCAGTAATGGAGGCATATCTGCTGCCACCAAGAGTTCAAGATCGGTGAAGGATTGCTGTATATGCCATAGTCTGTCTGTCTCCAAAGTCGAATACAGTTTTTATAGAGTCCTTATGTAAGTGGGGAAACAATTCCAGGAATCTAACCTCACTTTAAAACTGTGTAAAATTCCAATTGAATTTAAACAGTTTTTTTGAATGAGTTATGTAATAATAAGTGGTTTTGCTGCTGCAGCCGCAGTAAACTAGATTTCTTGGAGGGATAAACCGAGATGAAATTAATTTTCTGAAACACGTTACTTTTTCTGCTTTCAGGGTGGTGTGCAGGGTAGCGCTTCACTCACTGCATACGTGCTGATCTCTCTCCTGGAGTGTGAATGTGACACCATAGTAAGTCAGTTTTCTTATATAGATTTTGTATTCATGGGAAAAAAACAATTTTATTTCAGACAGTTCATTTTTTTGAAATGTCGCTAGTGTGTGTTCAAAGTGTTTTGGACAAGATATCTCTATGGCCGTGTTGACGTAATGTGAGTTCAAATCTCTGCCCAATCATGATGCTCGTGTGTCCTGGGGGCTAGAGGCTTCACCATAATGTGCTTCTCTTCATCTGGGTGTATAGGTGTATGTTTAATAAGTCCCTCTGCTTCTTTGTGGAGGCAAATGCCTCTGTTGCCTTGCCGCTGTTGTCTCTGTAAAGTATCAGGGGTGCAGTTAAACATGCTAGTGAGCTTTCAAAGCCTTACTTTGAAATAGGATTTTGTTTTACTAATATTTTAGCATTCTTTGAAGCAAAACAATTCAACAAGAACCACAACAAATATATTTTCTTTTTTTTTGTCCGTAGAATAAAGCAAACTCAGTTGCCACTGCTACGGCTTTCTTAGAGGGTCAACTGTTACTATTGACGAGACCTTACGCTATCGCCATCACCACTTACGCCCTCGCTCTGGCCAATAGCAACCAAGCTGATGAAGCTCTCACAATGCTCAAAGAAATTGCTTTGTATGACAGAAGTAAGTTTGAATTGTACTTTGGTGGACTCCTCAAATGCCACCCACTGGCACATCGTTTATAAAGTGGAGATCTGTTTCCAACTTTGTATAGCTGCTTTAGCCCAAGAAGGTGCTTATATTTGCTTCATTAAAAAACCAAGATTATTAATCTTTGAAATAAATGTCCTGAACCAAAAACACACAACACTTGTTTCTTCTGAGCAGCTACAAGAAATTGGAAAACTGAGATTATCAATCTTTGAAAAACAAACGTCCTATCTTGCACAGAAGAAGCTGTATGCAAAACTAAAAAAATATTATCTCTGCACTTTTTTTTTTTTAACATTAAGGATTGATTCAGCAATACATAATAAATATGTGCAGTTTTAAAAACACATTCGTGATAAAGGCTAGAGTTATAATTTGTGTGTCAGATTGTAAGCACTATGTTCAGGGATGAGAAATTTGTATTATTTTGTTTTGTTTTGCAGTAACAAATTATCGGCAATGGGGATCGGACGACTCATCCTTTGGCGCTGGTCCGAAACCATACTGGTACAGCAACCGGCCTAAAGCCATCGAGGTGGAGACAACGAGCTATGCACTGCTGGCTTTACTTCAACTGGACGACTTGCCCTACAGTCACGCCATCGTTAATTGGCTCACGGAACAAGAGAACTATGAAGGTGGATTTGTGTCGACTCAGGTAGGAATTACCATTTTTTTATTTCATATACTAGTTGTCTTGGGGCAGGGGTATTGTGTTGGAACCGGTTTCAACTTGAAACCTTGGTGGATGGCAATTGGATGAAGCTTCTTTTGAGGCGAAAAACTTACAATCCAATTAATACACCGATCCATTAAGCCACGCCCATTTCTCATTGACCAATCACAACCGCGAAATCTGATCACCATTTGAGCCGTTTGGTGATCTTTGCACTAATGGTGATCGGGTTTCGTGGCTGTGATTGGTCAACTCGTAAGGAGGCGGGGCTTAATGGATCGGTGTATTGATTCAAGAGAGATACTATCAGTGCAATTTTTGTGGGAGCTGTTTCGTTGAGTTGCAAGTGCATAAAGCACTTGCCTCCCACCGTTTGGTCCTGGTTCGATTCACGATAAGGGACATATGTGATTAGAGTTTTGTATTGATTCTCATCTGTGCCAGAAGGGTTTTTCCCCCGGGCCCTCCGGTTTTCGTTGTTCCACGAAATCAAACAAATTTGATCTCTGGCTGTGGTTCATGGTCATATTTAAGTCAATGTAGCAGGCTGCCAAAGGCACCCTTGCATGCGTGCAGCTTGACCACGTTGTAGCCACGTCCTCCAGCGCTGTGATCTCTTGTAAGAGCGCTATATAAATGCCAGTTTGTTATTATTATTATTATTATTAATTCAACTTTTCAGCTGCATCTAAGGATGATTGGCCTCCCAAATGATGATGATGATTATTATTATAAATTCTAAATACATGATAAATTTGCAGCCTTAGTGATTTATATCATGATGTCACACTTTGCTTAGAAAGTTAGATTGACACACAACATGATTTTATTTGATTTGAATCAATTTATTAGGAACCATTCCATCGCGGCCAAGGGCCGAACTGCGAAATTATTAACAATATGAAAAACAGATTATTAACAACCAGCAAATACAGAGACTCGTACAAGAATGCAGATAAATAAACCTGTTTAGATCAAACATAGGTCTTTTTGAAATCGAGCCCTGGCTATTTTGAATGCAGTTTTACTAAGCTTTGCTTTCAGGTGGGTTTTCTGGTTTTTTTCCTATTACAGTGAACTGATAAATGTGTTTTCTTCCCAATTTTTGTTTAGGATACAGTTATAGCTCTGCAGGCGTTGTCGGAGTACGCTATCAAGTCCGAGACAAACAACATCGATATCAATTGTCAAGTCAGCTGCGAGGAGAGCCAGTATCAAGATGAGTTCAGTCTGAGACCAACCAACGCAATCGTCAGACAGCACTCTAAAATTATGGTGAGTTTGTTACAGACATTACAGTAACCCATACTCAAATGGATGGGCTGTGTTCCACTGTGGAACCGATTATGTGTAGTCACAATCTGACATGCTTGATGTCAAGATAGCAGCCGACAGTCAGACCATTTTTTAAATTAATTTCCAGAGGAGATGTTTCAACCGCTAGACTAGGGTTCACCGCAAGATTTTTCAAAACTGGAAGGGGGGGGGTGATGGATTCTGAACCCAAGTTTGGGGAGTTTGCCCTAAGCACGCTGATCTGACACAAAGTCCGGGAATGTTATTTACTTGGTGTTTATATTTGATTTTAAAAGACCCTACTGTGCAATCTGGGGGCATTCCTAAGTGGTTTCATTTTTAGGTTTTTGGTGAACTTGATCTGAAGTCAATGAGAAAACGCCTTTACATGGGTGTGCAAACTAAAGTTTCGTTGTCAAGACAAATTTAATAACAGCTTTAAAAAAATTAAGTATTTTGGCTGAAAAAAACCTGCACAGGTAAAAGGGAACTGGTTAAAAGAAACTGCGAAAACTAACCCTTTGCATCTCAGTTTCTCACTTGTTGCTGCTGCTGCTGCTGCTGCTGCTGCTGTTGCTGCTGCTGCTGTTGTTGTTGTTGTTGATTTGCTGTTGTTGATTTGTATTTACGTGTAGATTCCAGAAACAGAGCCGGAATTCAGTGTTCGTTTTGCCTCTTCAGGGACGGGACTGGGCCAGCTGAAGGTAATAATAACAATATTAATAATTAGATTTATTGAGCGCCTCACGCTGAACCAACCCTGAGGGCGCTTTACAACATCAACAATTTCTTAAAGAGTAAAAGGAGACAAGTACAGACAGCGAACCCTATATTAACAGATAAAAAATAGCCATATGGTGCATACATGTAAGTTAAAATAGTAAAGAGTTTTTAAAAAACATCCAAAATACAATACCAGTGGTTGTTACAAAAATAACCTATAAATAAAACCTATTTAGCTTGAACCAATGCAAATAAAAAATTACTAAACCAAGAGCAAGACATTTGTGATAAATAAAGTAAAATTAAGACATTTTTGGTGTACAATTAAGAGAGGAACAGGTGTTTTTTCAAACCCTCTTGAAGTCAACGATACTTTCTGAAAGTCATATTTGTTCAGGAAGATTTTTCCAAGCCGACGGTGCTGCAAATTGTTATGACCGATACCAGCGACTCTGGCTATGGCTGATAGCTGCAGAAGCAATGTTGACGAATAGGCCCTTTCAGCCGTCCAGACATAGTCACTGTTAAAGCTCCTTGTATTGCCACAACCAAAGTTATCAACAGTTAAGAGCATTGACTTGTGACAATTTTTGACTTGTTGAGTTATTCTCAAAATTGTTTTTCCCCCAGTTTGAGTCGAGCTACCACATTCCAGAGCCAGACAGTGAAAAGTGTGACTTTTACCTTGACATTAATGGAGTCGAAGGACGGTCAGCTGGGTCATTTGATGAAGAGGAAACTGTGCGAGATAACGAACCGGCGGGCGGAGTCAGCAGGTCAAGGGTTGGAAGGGTCGGACGTTCATTTTCCAGAGGTAGAATCGGGGGTGAGCCTACCGAGGAAATTAGTACCTCTTTGTGGGATTCCAACGTGGGGAGAAAGGGCCGCGCTGGAGGTTCAGGGGATGAGTACCACTTTCAGTACAACATCAAAGTGAGGTATGTGAATTGAGTAATACAAATATTGCGTTCATCATCATTCCATGTCATGAATGTTAGGCAACTTTGAGTCCCTTGTCATTGTCCTCTGCAAGGTCCTCCGCAGTGCAGGTGTTATGCAGCAAGCCACAGTACAGTAGGTGGTCCATAGTCTGCGACTGCAGTCTTTGTCAGCAGTCGCAGTCTGCAGCAGCTGCGGAATAACAATATTTTGTTGAGTCTCATAGAGTTGTGAAATTACTGGGTGTACGCTTAACATTCACCATACTCCAAAAACTTTAAGGACACAAGTGTCAAGACCAGGGCTCAAACCCATATTCAGAAAACACCAGAGCGCTTGACCACTTAGCCTTGACCAGTGTTGTAGGTCTCGAGACCTGGTCTCGGTCTCGAGACCGTCTCAAGACCTTTTTTTGGTGTCTCGGTCTCGGTCTCGGTCTCGGAATGCAAAAGTCTCGGTCTCGGAAGGGCTGGTCTCGGTCTCGGTAGGGCTGGTCTCGGTCTTGTTCTCAGTCTCGGATGTCAAGGTCTCGGTCTTGGTCTCGGTCTCGGACTTCCAGGTCTCGACTACAACACTGGCCTTGACACACCACTGGTTCTTGAGTAAGAACTTTATAGGCAGTGTGCGTTCAGAATATGTTGTTGTTGCTTCTGCTGCTGCTGTTGCTGTTGCTGCTGCTGCTGCTGCTGTTGCTGCTGCTGCTGCTGCTGTTGCTGCTGCTGCTGCTGTTGTTGCTGTTGTTGCTGCTGCTGCTGTTGTTGCTGCTGCTGTTGTTGCTGCTGCTGCTGCTGCCGCTGTTGTTGCCATGCCCACTTCTCATTAATTGCCTCTAATGAACAGAAACCCTTACGAAATGCAGTGAGCAGTTTTTTTGTGTGTGGAGAATTTATGTGGGCAAAAAATAGTTTTTTGACTCTTTCCAGTAATGTTTTGAGGAGACTCAAGTTCTTGTCAGAATTTATCAGGTTTCTATCATAAGATGTCTTTGAAGGATGAAATCCTCGATTCTGATTGGTCAACCTTTGGCAGTTATATTTGTGATATAAACCTATATAGTGCATGGCCCAAAACACACCCTGCATGGTGCACTGTTCTAACTGTGATGCAGAAGTGCAATATTATTCCCTATTCTGCTGTGTTATAACTAATAAAATCCCATTCAAAACATATACCAGCTTTGGAGCCAGAAGTAGCCAAAACCTTGGGGGCACATCAGATACGCATGCACGCGTATTTAGGTATTGAGTTCCAGTGATTTTGACGTACATAACCACTTTCTGGACAAAAGATTTGCTGTTCACACCCCCCTGCGTGTTCTCTCAATCTGCAGATACTTGAAAGGCCAGGAAACTGGGATGGCCATCCTGGATGTAGGGTTATATACCGGGTTCTCGCCTCTCATTAAGGATCTGGAAAAGGTAAGGAATAATGCAAAAATGGTGTTACTGTAAACACTTAAAATACAGAATTGGTAACGATCAAAAACATTGTTTAATTTTAGTCTGAAAGCTATGATGCTATCGCCTTCGTGGTGAACAAGCAAGGCATACAAGCCGACCACAGAGCTTTTTCCACTGCTGCTGGAATGATCTTCCTGTCCCCATTTTTAAAAAAACGCTCAGACTGTCTTGTCTTCAAAAAGAGCCTCAAGACTCACCTGCTCTCCAAGTTGTAGCTGGTTGTCCCCATTACTTTGGTCCTTCTCTCTTAAGCACCTTGCATGCTTTGGTAATTTGGAGTTATATAAATCCAGTTATTATTATTAGTGGGTAGGTTTTCTAAAGAATGTCCTGGGTCTTCTTTGCTCTCTCACCGACTAGTTCGCATGACCGTTCACCACAAGGTTGATTGTATCACAGATTCAAAGGGAGTACGGGCAGTCATGGATTTCAAAAGTGAAGAGAGATAATCTGGAGCACTGTGATTTAATGATTTGTAGGTATGGTTCAGTGTGCGGAACTCAATACGCTGGGCTATTGGGAGCCAGTGTTGGAACGTAGTGCTAAACAATGAGACACCGGTGAATGCTAAATTGTGACTGTCATGTTACTAGATAAGAGAAATAAGATATCATAACTTGAGTTTTTGTGTTTTGTGGGGTTTTTTAGGTCAAGAAAGACAGTGACGGTAATATCCAACGATATGAAGTGACTGACCGATCAGTTATCTTCTATCTTAACAGAGTAAGTAATGTATGACGCTCACCCCCCCCCCCTCCTCATTTTCTGTGTGTGTGTGGGTAAGCATGATGGAACAAAGGTCCCCAACAACGTTTTTCTTTATTCGACTTGGTCCACACAAGGGAATTCTTCAGAAAAGGGAATAATAGAACAACAATGGCAGGACCCCACAACTGTGTGTGTGCAAAAGACTTTGTGTTCTTGTACGAATGTTTTTCAAACCCCGAATTTACACCCTGGGCCAAATTTCATCATTTTTGCTTACAACCTTGTTTGCTCAAAGGAAGAATAATCCCTAATAGGAATACACAATCTGAGAAACGTTACTGACAGTAACGATTCCCAGATTCAAATTTTGGGCATACAAACTGATATCTTTTTACTTGACCACATCTCTTCTGAGTGAAAAGTTTCTCAAAAAGGCTTTTGACCATCAAAAGCTGCTGTAGGCTTCTAACAAATAAGTTTTTGTTGCCATTATTTTTAGGGGTGATTCAAACGTATACATTCCCTTAGGGATCCAGTTATTCATAAAGCACATGTTAGTATGGAACCGGTCATTAGCAATGGTTTAGGCCCTGTCCAATTTAGCGGCTACAGCTACGGCTACGGCTGAATCAACCCGTCATCATGCGTTGAAGTATAGGGCTGTCCATAGCAACACCCTTAGCAACAGTCGTAGCTGTAGCTGTAGCCACTAACTCAGATACAGCCATAGAGGAACAATGTCAGCGTGCGCTTGTGTGGTGAATGCATCTACACAGAACACAGTTAGTTCTTTGCACAGCTGTGCCACCTTACACAACCTGTGCTGTTGAATGGTTTCAAATGGTAGGTCAAGAGTAGGAGGATTAACAGCATTCTATATTTCTGTATAGTGAGTTCATGATTGGGTGTTCACTTCCCTCATACAGATCACAGAAACAATGGAGACTGTGTCATTCCAGGCCAAGCGTGTGTTTAATGTTGGAAAAGCACAGCCTGTAGCAATTCGTGTATATGACTACTATAACCCTAGTAAGTTTCTGAATATAACCACTTTCTACTTAAACAAACTATACTTATAATCCTGATTGACTAAACTATAACCCTAGTTATTACAGGATTTATAATTTGAACCTATTAAGTTTCTGAATATAACCACTTTCTACTTCAACAAAGTATACTTAATCCTGACTAACTAAACTATAACCCTAGTAAGTTTCTGAATATAGCCACTTTCTATTTCAACAAAGTATACTTAATCCTGACTGACTAAACTATAACCCTAGTAAGTTTCTTAATATAGCCACTTTCTACTTTAACAAACTATACTTAATCCTAAATGACTAAACTATAACCCTAGTAAGTTTCTGATGTAGCCTTTTTTTCCTTCAACAAAGTATACTTAATCCTGACTGACTAAACTATAACCCTAGTAAGTTTCTGAATATAGCCACTTTCTATTTCAACAAAGTATACTTAATCCTGATTGACTAAACTATAACCCTAGTTATTACAGGATTTATAATTTGAACCTATTAAGTTTCTGAATATAACCACTTTTTCCTTCAACAAAGTATACTTAATCCTGACTAACTAAACTATAACCCTAGTAAGTTTCTGAATATAGCCACTTTCTATTTCAACAAAGTATACTTAATCCTGACTGACTAAACTATAACCCTAGTAAGTTTCTTAATATAGCCACTTTCTACTTTAACAAACTATACTTAATCCTAAATGACTAAACTATAACCCTAGTAAGTTTCTTAATATAGCCACTTTCTACTTTAACAAAGTATACTAAATCCTGATTGACTAAACTATAACCCTAGTCATTTCAGGATTTATAATTTGAATCTATTAAGTTTCTGAATATAACAACTTACTACTCCAACAAACTACTTAATCCTGATTTACTAAACTATAACCCAAGTTAGTACAGGATTTATAATTTGAACCAAGAAATAACCTGAACATAAACTACTTTTAACTCCAGTAAGCTACTTAACCCTGATTAAGAGAACATTAACCCTAGTTTGTACAGGATTTATAGTTTGAACCCCACAGTTTCTGTTTTTCTGATACCTAGATTCTGTGAACCTCCTGAATTGACCATGGAAGTCTCGTGTGGTTTCAAACTTTGGTTCCACGTACATTGCTTAAACGCATTAAGGAAACAAACTTTCGCATTTTACAGGTACCAATGTTCAAATATGCGCGAGACTTGCACAATCTATTGTAACATCTGGGAGGAATTTTGTGTCTAGAATAAGGGAAACCTAGTCTTGCAAGCAATTTTCAGGAATTTTCACATTCGGCATATCTCATCTCTGGATTTTTGCGACATATTTATTACTTATGCTCATGAGAAAAAAATCAAGAAATTCTGTGTTTTTATTTTCACGCAGCTGTTGAGTGTGTCAAGTTTACCCATCCCCAGGACGCATCAGTGATGTTGACCACACTGTGTGAGGGAGACGTATGTGCTTGTGCAGCAGGTATGTGGCATCAGATTGCCTTGTATATCAGTACATGTTACATTATCAGTTATGTAGTCGGGGGTACAAGACTTGAGAAGGAGGTACGAAGGTACCAGACTGAGGCGGAGGGGAAGTAAGGGTCAGAAAAGGTTCAAGACGTGAGACTAATGACTATTGTTTCTTTACAACATGGCTGTCTGTTTATCTAATATTTTTCATTAAAAAAATAAAAAATAAGCAGGTAGACACTTTTTGAGAATACCGGGTGTTGCTTGTGTTTGTTTTTACTTATCCCGTATTACATTCGATCTTGCAAACAGGGAGATGTGCACAGAACCCCTACACACAATTATTGGATTTTCAAGATCTGAAAGCCAAGGCTTGCGAATCTGCAGAACATTTTGGTGAGTAAACAAGTGGGAAAATAACTCCGAAGATGATTAGTTAATTAATTTCTGGTAATGAAATTAAGGATGCCTCAGAAGTGAACTCAATCACTGCGGAAACCTGTAGACAAGGGTGCTTGCTATGTGAACCAGAAACAGCGGGATCAACCCCTACTCTTTCCGATAAGTGTTCTGGGTTCTTTTACACGCACTACCAATCCTAGTACAGGGGACCTACGGCTTTATGTCCCATCTGATGGGCAAATCACTTATGGTAAAGTATCTTGCTCAAGGCCAGGAACATTGTGACCAGCCAGGCCGGGATTGGAACCCACACTCTTTGAACGACAGAACTTGAGTACAGGGCACAAGACCACATGGCCACGATGCTCCACCCGAACATTATGAAGCAACAAGTTCAGTTTAGTTCATCCCTCAAAATTGCTGTTTATTTGGGGGGGGGCAGGGGGCAGGGGGTACTTTGTGATGTAATTCCACTGTAAGTCACTCCCACGTCTCTCTAACTGGCTGTAATGATTGCCAGAAGCCCATAGGAAATGCATTTAGCTTTTTTCTTTGAGGATTTATACATTAACCAATTAATAAATGTTTTCAAAGACTTGAGGTCCAAGTTATCAGTTTCTGTCGTGAGATTTGCATTTGAACATTGAAATTAGTGATTTTTAGCAAAATTACTTGTAATCATTTGCCAGCCTTGGATCCCTTGTGGCAGGAGAATCTGTCACCCCAGAAATTCTGTCCCTCCCATATGGCGAATTGTTCTAAAGAAATTTCGTATGATAGCGCCCTCTTTTGACTCAACTTCAGCCCATGTTAGTTTACCGTATAGGGGATGAAACACACACTAGGGGATAAAATCCTCCTTGACACCAGAAGCAGTGAAAACGATGCGTGTGAAGCAGATGGGTGTACTTGCGACATAGTGATGTACCAAGAGGGCGCCAGTCGGTAATAAATGACCGTTTCTGGATCTTGTTTTTTTTCAGCATATGAAGTGGAAGTAGTGTCGTTCAGACAAAAGGGGAACTTCCAGTACTCCACAATGACCATTCTGGCTCCACTTAAAAATGGTAAGTTTGGAAATCTTGATATTCCTTCTACAGTTCTTATCATTCTCCCATTTAGCCAGTGTTCTGTCTTAACCCTTTCCTTACCATTGGCGACTTTAGTCGACTGTACTCATACCCCGTCTTCCTTACCATTGGCGACTTTAGTCGACTGTACTCATACCCCGTCTTCCTTACCATTGGCGACTTTAGTCGACTGTACTCATACCCCGTCTTCCTTACCATTGGCGACTTTAGTCGACTGTACTCATACCCCGTCTTCCTTACCATTGGCGACTTTAGTCGACTGTACTCATACCCCGTCTTCCTTACCATCGGCGACTTTAGTCGACTGTACTCATACCCCTGTCTTCCTTACCATTGGCGACTTTAGTCGACTGTACTCATACCCCGTCTTCCTTACCATGAGGCGACTTTAGTCGACTGTACTCATACCCCGTCTTCCTTACCATAGGCGACTTTAGTCGACTGTACTCATACCCCGTCTTCCTTACCATTGGCGACTTTAGTCGACTGTACTCATACCCCGTCTTCCTTACCATTGGCGACTTTAGTCGACTGTACTCATACCCCGTCTTCCTTACCATTGGCGACTTTAGTCGACTGTACTCATACCCCGCCTTCCTTACCATTGGCGACTTTAGTCGACTACACTCATACCCCGTCTTCCTTCTTACCATTGGCGACTTTAGTCGACTGTACTCATACCCCGTCTTCCTTACCATTGGCGACTTTAGTCGACTGTACTCATACCCCGTCTTCCTTACCATTGGCGACTTTAGTCGACTACACTCATACCCCGTCTTCCTTCTTACCATTGGCGACTTTAGTCGACTGTACTCATACCCCGTCTTCCTTACCATTGGCGACTTTAGTCGACTACACTCATACCCCGTCTTCCTTCTTACCATTGGCGACTTTAGTCGACTACACTCATACCCCGTCTTCCTTCTTACCATTGGCGACTTTAGTCAACCAACCACGCTTACACATAACAAAAACACTCAAGCCTGAGCACAAAGACCAATCTGAAAACATTTCTGTTCAAGTCATCGTAGTTTTCTCTTTTGTTCTCTCGAGTGTCGAGAGACTTATTCTAGAAGGTGTTACGCGCTTTATCAATACAGTCGTGAGTATTGTTATCATTAAGGCATCCATCTGCTTGTACTTTCCACTTCCCAGGGCTTGATCTTGTGACCCAAGGGGCAAATCGAACCTTCTGGAAGAGCAAGGCGTGTGGTAAACCTGATCTCAAGAAGAAGAAGCACTACTTGGTGATCGGTTCTGGTGGACTGCCGATTAGAAACAGTATGGGTCAACCCAGGTTAGTTACTAAAAAAACATTGATTTTGTACTTGAGATTTAGCCAACAACCCAGTCTGAGTCGTCATGGAGATTCTCAGAGTAACAAAGTTTTAGTTTGGGATCGTTAGGCTTAAAGAGAACATAGCAGCTGAAAGCGACTTGTTCCATAGTGCCCATAGTAGCCACAAACAGCCTCAAAGTTTCCTGTTAAACCATTAAGAGACTATAGAAGCCGAAAGTGGCTTGTACCATATTGGCTATAGCAGCCGCAAATGGCTGCAGGATTTTCCTGTAAACCATTTAAAGACCAAAGCAGCTGAAAACGGCTTGTACCATATTGGCCATAGCAGCCGTAAATGGCTCCAAGATTTCCCTTTAAACCATAATAGCCGAAAGTGGCTCGTACCATAATGCACATAGAAGCCACAAACAGCCTCATGTTTCCTTTTCAACTATTAAGAGACTATAGAACCCGACAGGGGCTGTACCAGAAAGCACAAAGCAGTTGCAAACAGCCGCAAGATTTCTCCCAAGTCAAAAGAGCCTTGTACCAAAACACACATAGCGGCCGCAAACAGCCTGAAGACTTTTACCCAATCTAGCGGCTGTAATGTTTTTTTACAAACTTCCAATCATCCCATAAGCAGCAGTTCCAATCTCTATTTTAGATAATTCTCACATTTTTCCTTTTTTCCCCCCCATAATTTTATAATTTTTTCAGCTATAAATACATAATAGATGAGAGGATGTTCTTCTATGAGTGGCCAGCCGCCAGCAAACGCAAAAGCAACAAATGGAGCAAAATTTCTAAAAAACTGGATGATCTGAAGCAAGACTTGATCGGCGGAAGTGGATGCGCAACTTAAACATTTGTTGAGTTATTGTTTGGTTTTCAATACTGTGTACATAAAAGGATTGTGCTAATCCTACCAGTACTTGTTCCTACCTAGCAAGAAGTCGATGCGCGACTTCCCCCTTGATGCTTCCTTTAAAACTCGCCTCACCATCCGTGCCTTTCTTGAGCCCCATCTTTAACCCATATCTGTCCAAGTACAGTATTTCGTGTAAGACACACAAACACTGTAACTACCCAGCTACGGGAAAATCCGTAGATGAACATTAAGATTAAGGTGTTTCTCTGTAACTTAGTAGTAACAGATGGGAAACATGGCAAAACACATACATCACATTATAGAAAAAAGATGTGCTCTTTACAACTGTCTACAGTCTCTTTTGATATGTTTATTTGTAAGACATTAAATAAAAAGGGAATAAAAGGAGTGGCCACGAGGTCTTAAACACCATTAGGGTCGCCGCGACTCTGCGTTGAATTTCTACCCATGTTGAACGCTAAGTAGCTCCTTGTGCGCAAGTTTGAAAGCTTAAGTTTCAAAATGTCAAATTTAAGGGAATAAAAGAGGGGCCCGTTTTAAACCATTAGGGTCCTTGCCTGCAAGTTTGAAAGATTAAGTTTCAAAACTGTCACATGCACATTTCAGACTTGCGAGCGTCAAATATGCAACCTACCAGTTTAAAATTGGGCTGTGAAATTTGTGCGCTTTGCACAATCATCTGATAGCACCCTCTTTTGATTCAATTTCCATCAGGCCATGTTTAAACACTCCTCTCTGTGTTTTTATCGCACGTTTAAACATGGCCGCGTGATCTCCTCTCGACCAGTCAGAATGGATGAACTTTCCTTGGTATTTATGAATGATTGTTTATTGTAAATGCAGCACTAAGTGCTGCGTGGGCTTAGGCAGTAACATTGTTAATGTACTGTGACCAGTCAGCCGTAAATGGGTCAAAGTTACAAACATAACCGAGAGGAGCTCATCATATCGTATGAGTTAATACTTTTTATTGTTCTGAAGATTAGCATGCTTTTGTATTGTACAAAATACACAACAGTAGTTTTTTTAAATAGAATCTTTAAAAGTAATCGATTGCTACTCAATAATGTGAAAATACCTGTATGCGTGGCTTAATTCCTGGAGTGCTTGTTAAATTTTCGTTAAATTTAAAATAGTCAAACCATATTACATATTTGTATGTAGTGTACGAGTAATATTTGTTACTTTTAGATTAATGTTCGCGTTCTACCCCAATCAGTGCCAAATGGGTCATCAAATATCAACAATAAGAATCCAGAGCTTGAGCCAACACCAAAGGAACTTAGTGATCCAAAATTTCCCATCATGCAATAATTATACTGTAGTGTATGCATATGCTGTACTATAACTTTATTGATATGTTTTTACGTAATTGTATTTTTTACATTTGAAAATTAAAACGCATTATTCATTTTGTACCCGTAAATGCACAGATTCCCTCAGAAGTCAGGTATGCCTTGTGAAGAAAGACAGTACTTTTAAATAGTTTCTGGCAAGACATTTAACTGTAATTGCTTCTCGTCACCCAGAAGTAAGTTGATACCTGGGAGGGTTGGGATTGTTGGTGGGAATGATTAGGAAACTTTGGCTGATAATGCTCCATAACTTCAAAGGCGGTGATTTCAGGACGATTAAAATTACTGTGAGAGGCCTACCTGGCTTGAAAAAGCACATACTACATACATATTATTGTTATTTTTATTGGAACAATAATGCAACATATACAATTAGGGTTTTTTGTGCTACGTTTCTTATATGTATGTTTTACATTTATAAATAAACGCATTATTCATTTTGTATCCATAAATGCATCAGTCCATTTTTTCATTTTGCAATGGGAATCCATTGTAGGAACTGAACTGGTTTGGTTCAAAAAAATTAAGTCCACAGTGTTTCCTTTTAAAGGCAAAATGTTATCAAGCCCAACAAATAGACAAACCCAACAAATAGACAAACCCAACAAATAGACAAACCCAACAAATAGACAAACCCAACAAATAGACAAACCCAACAAATAGACAAACCCAACAAATAGACAAACCCAACAAATAGACAAACCCCGCAAGTCAATAATCTGTTTATTTATGGGCAATTGACCAAATTTTGTCATAAACAAACTGTCATAGGAATGAAACTTCGGGCCATTAACTATTTGTTTTCCCAGGTAACCAGTTTGCAACAGCTAATTCTATTTTCTCATAAAAGCAAGGCGAGGTATGAAAGACAGTTAAAAATAACAATTTGCAACTCGGGTAGTATAACATTCTCAAAGAATATACTTTTATTAAATGCGGCATTAGTTTTTTCGTAACTATTTGCTATAAAAGTAAAGGCTTTATATCATAATTTTTCTTTAAAAGCTTTAATTGGCAACCAAATATACTTCTGAAAGCTTACATGCCGTACTTGACAAGATAGACCAAGAGACACAGATAGACAGACAGACGAGACAAACGGTCAGAAACAGTCAAAACTTTAAAAAATCACATGGGGTAGGCCTAAGTCCAGCATTTTTATCAATTTTTTGCTCATAAATTGAAATAAAACACAAGGGGTAAGTCCAGCATTTGTATCAAATTTTGCTCTTAAATTGAAAGAAAACACAAGGGGTAAGTCCAGCATTTTTATCAAATTTTGCTCTTAAATTGAAAGAAAACACAAGGGGTAAGTCCAGCATTTTTATCAAATTTTGCTCTTAAATTGAAAGAAAACACAAGGGGTAAGTCCAGCATTTTTATCAAATTTTGCTCTTAAATTGAAAGAAAACACAAGGGGTAAGTCCAGCATTTTTGTCCAATTTTGCTCTTAAATTGAAAGAAAACACAAGGGGTAAGTCCAGCATTTTTATCCAATTTTGCTCTTAAATTGAAAGAAACCACAAGGGGTAAGTCCAGCATTTTTATCAAATTTTGCTCATAAATTGAAAGAAAACACAAGGGGTAAGTCCAGCATTTGTATCAAATTTTGCTCATAAATTGAAATAAAACACAAGGGGTAAGTCCAGCATTTGTATCAAATTTTGCTCTTAAATTGAAAGAAACCACAAGGGGTAAGTCCAGCATTTTTATCAAATTTTGCTCATAAATTGAAATAAAACACAAGGGGTAAGTCCAGCATTTGTATCAAATTTTGCTCTTAAATTGAAAGAAACCACAAGGGGTAAGTCCAGCATTTTTATCAAATTTTGCTCTTAAATTGAAAGAAAACACAAGGGGTAAGTCCGACATTTTTATCAATTTTTTGCTCATAAATTGAAAGAAAACACAAGGGGTAAGTCCAGCATTTGTATCAAATTTTGCTCATAAATTGAAATAAAACACAAGGGGTAAGTCCAGCATTTGTATCAAATTTTGCTCTTAAATTGAAAGAAAACACAAGGGGTAAGTCCAGCATTTTTATCAAATTTTGCTCATAAATTGAAATAAAACACAAGGGGTAAGTCCAGCATTTGTATCAAATTTTGCTCTTAAATTGAAAGAAACCACAAGGGGTAAGTCCAGCATTTTTATCAAATTTTGCTCATAAATTGAAAGAAAACACAAGGGGTAAGTCCAGCATTTGTATCAAATTTTGCTCTTAAATTGAAAGAAACCACAAGGGGTAAGTCCAGCATTTTTATCAAATTTTGCTCTTAAATTGAAAGAAAACACAAGGGGTAAGTCCAGCATTTGTATCAAATTTTGCTCTTAAATTGAAAGAAAACACAAGGGGTAAGTCCAGCATTTTTATCAAATTTTGCTCATAAATTGAAAGAAAACACAAGGGGTAAGTCCAGCATTTTTATCAAATTTTGCTCATAAATTGAAATAAAACACAAGGGGTAAGTCCAGCATTTTTATCAAATTTTGCTCTTAAATTGAAAGAAAACACAAGGGGTAAGTCTAGCATTTTTATCAAATTTTGCTCATAAATTGAAAGAAAACACAAGGGGTAAGTCCAGCATTTTTATCAAATTTTGCTCTTAAATTGAAAGAAAACACAAGGGGTAAGTCCAGCATTTTTATCAAATTTTGCTCTTAAATTGAAAGAAAACACAAGGGGTAAGTCCAGCATTTTAATCAAATTTTGGTCTTAAATTGAAAGAAAACACAAGGGGTAAGTCCAGCATTTGTATCAAATTTTGCTCATAAATTGAAAGAAAACACAAGGGGTAAGTCCAGCATTTTTATCCAATTTTGCTCATAAATTGAAATAAAACACAAGGGGTAAGTCCAGCATTTGTATCAAATTTTGCTCTTAAATTGAAAGAAACCACAAGGGGTAAGTCCAGCATTTTTATCAAATTTTGCTCTTAAATTGAAAGAAAACACAAGGGGTAAGTCCGACATTTTTATCAATTTTTTGCTCATAAATTGAAAGAAAACACAAGGGGTAAGTCCAGCATTTGTATCAAATTTTGCTCTTAAATTGAAAGAAACCACAAGGGGTAAGTCCAGCATTTTTATCAAATTTTGCTCTTAAATTGAAAGAAAACACAAGGGGTAAGTCCAGCATTTGTATCAAATTTTGCTCTTAAATTGAAAGAAAACACAAGGGGTAAGTCCAGCATTTTTATCCAATTTTGCTCATAAATTGAAAGAAAACACAAGGGGTAAGTCCAGCATTTTTATCAAATTTTGCTCTTAAATTGAAAGAAAACACAAGGGGTAAGTCCAGCATTTTTATCCAATTTTGCTCATAAATTGAAAGAAAACACAAGGGGTAAGTCCAGCATTTTTATCAAATTTTGCTCTTAAATTGAAAGAAAACACAAGGGGTAAGTCCAGCATTTGTATCAAATTTTGCTCATAAATTGAAAGAAAACACAAGGGGTAAGTCCAGCATTTTTATCAAATTTTGCTCTTAAATTGAAAGAAAACACAAGGGGTAAGTCTAGCATTTTTATCAAATTTTGCTCATAAATTGAAAGAAAACACAAGGGGTAAGTCCAGCATTTTTATCAAATTTTGCTCTTAAATTGAAAGAAAACACAAGGGGTAAGTCCAGCATTTTTATCAAATTTTGCTCATAAATTGAAAGAAAACACAAGGGGTAAGTCCAGCATTTTAATCAAATTTTGCTCTTAAATTGAAAGAAAACACAAGGGGTAAGTCCAGCATTTTTATCAAATTTTGCTCATAAATTGAAATAAAACACAAGGGGTAAGTCCAGCATTTTTATCAAATTTTGCTCTTAAATTGAAAAACACAAGGGGTAAGTCCAGCATTTTTATCAAATTTTGCTCTTAAATTGAAAGAAAACACAAGGGGTAAGTCCAGCATTTTTATCCAATTTTGCTCATAAAATGAAAGAAAACACAAGGGGTAAGTCCAGCATTTTTATCCAATTTTGCTCATAAAGAAAACACAAGGGGTAAGTCCAGCATTTTTATCCAATTTTGCTCTTAAATTGAAAGAAAACACAAGGGGTAAGTCCAGCATTTTTATCCAATTTTGCTCATAAATTGAAAGAAAACACAAGGGGTAAGTCCAGCATTTTTATCCAATTTTGCTCATAAAGAAAACACAAGGGGTAAGTCCAGCATTTTTATCCAATTTTGCTCATAAATTGAAAGAAAACACAAGGGGTAAGTCCAGCATTTTAATCAAATTTTGCTCTTAAATTGAAAGAAAACACAAGGGGTAAGTCCAGCATTTTTATCAAATTTTGCTCATAAATTGAAATAAAACACAAGGGGTAAGTCCAGCATTTTTATCCAATTTTGCTCTTAAATTGAAATAAAACACAAGGGGTAAGTCCAGCATTTTTATCAAATTTTGCTCATAAATTGAAAAACACAAGGGGTAAGTCCAGCATTTTTATCAAATTTTGCTCTTAAATTGAAAGAAAACACAAGGGGTAAGTCCAGCATTTTTATCCAATTTTGCTCATAAAGAAAACACAAGGGGTAAGTCCAGCATTTTTATCCAATTTTGCTCTTAAATTGAAAGAAAACACAAGGGGTAAGTCCAGCATTTTTATCCAATTTTGCTCATAAATTGAAATAAAACACAAGGGGTAAGTCCAGCATTTTTATCAAATTTTGCTCTTAAATTGAAAAACACAAGGGGTAAGTCCAGCATTTTTATCAAATTTTGCTCTTAAATTGAAAGAAAACACAAGGGGTAAGTCCAGCATTTTTATCCAATTTTGCTCATAAAGAAAACACAAGGGGTAAGTCCAGCATTTTTATCCAATTTTGCTCTTAAATTGAAAGAAAACACAAGGGGTAAGTCCAGCATTTTTATCCAATTTTGCTCATAAATTGAAATAAAACACAAGGGGTAAGTCCAGCATTTTTATCAAATTTTGCTCTTAAATTGAAAAACACAAGGGGTAAGTCCAGCATTTTTATCAAATTTTGCTCTTAAATTGAAAGAAAACACAAGGGGTAAGTCCAGCATTTTTATCCAATTTTGCTCATAAATTGAAAGAAAACACAAGGGGTAAGTCCAGCATTTTTATCCAATTTTGCTCATAAATTGAAAGAAAACACAAGGGGTAAGTCCAGCATTTTTATCCAATTTTGCTCATAAATTGAAAGAAAACACAAGGGGTAAGTCCAGCATTTTTATCAAATTTTGCTCATAAATTGAAAGAAAACACAAGGGGTAAGTCCAGCATTTTAATCAAATTTTGCTCTTAAATTGAAAGAAAACACAAGGGGTAAGTCCAGCATTTTTATCCAATTTTGCTCTTAAATTGAAAGAAAACACAAGGGGTAAGTCCAGCATTTTTATCAAATTTTGCTCTTAAATTGAAAGAAAACACAAGGGGTAAGTCCAGCATTTGTATCAAATTTTGCTCTTAAATTGAAAGAAAACACAAGGGGTAAGTCCAGCATTTTTATCAAATTTTGCTCTTAAATTGAAAGAAAACACAAGGGGTAAGTCCAGCATTTTTATCAAATTTTGCTCATAAATTGAAAGAAAACACAAGGGGTAAGTCCGACATTTTTATCAATTTTTTGCTCATAAATTGAAAGAAAACACAAGGGGTAAGTCCAGCATTTGTATCAAATTTTGCTCTTAAATTGAAAGAAACCACAAGGGGTAAGTCCAGCATTTTTATCAAATTTTGCTCTTAAATTGAAAGAAAACACAAGGGGTAAGTCCAGCATTTTTATCAAATTTTGCTCTTAAATTGAAAGAAAACACAAGGGGTAAGTCCAGCATTTTTATCAAATTTTGCTCATAAATTGAAAGAAAACACAAGGGGTAGGCCTAAGTCCAGCATTTTTATCCAATTTTGCTCATAAATTGAAATAAAACACAAGGGGTAAGTCCAGCATTTTTATCAAATTTTGCTCTTAAATTGAAAGAAAACACAAGGGGTAAGTCTAGCATTTTTATCAAATTTTGCTCATAAATTGAAATAAAACACAAGGGGTAAGTCCAGCATTTTTATCAAATTTTGCTCTTAAATTGAAAAACACAAGGGGTAAGTCCAGCATTTTTATCAAATTTTGCTCTTAAATTGAAAGAAAACACAAGGGGTAAGTCCAGCATTTTTATCCAATTTTGCTCATAAATTGAAAGAAAACACAAGGGGTAAGTCCAGCATTTTTATCAAATTTTGCTCTTAAATTGAAAGAAAACACAAGGGGTAAGTCCAGCATTTTTATCAAATTTTGCTCTTAAATTGAAAGAAAACACAAGGGGTAAGTCCAGCATTTTTATCCAATTTTGCTCTTAAATTGAAAGAAAACACAAGGGGTAAGTCCAGCATTTTTATCAAATTTTGCTCTTAAATTGAAAGAAAACACAAGGGGTAAGTCCAGCATTTTTATCAAATTTTGCTCATAAATTGAAAGAAAACACAAGGGGTAAGTCCAGCATTTTTATCAAATTTTGCTCTTAAATTGAAAAACACAAGGGGTAAGTCCAGCATTTTTATCAAATTTTGCTCTTAAATTGAAAGAAAACACAAGGGGTAAGTCCAGCATTTTAATCAAATTTTGCTCTTAAATTGAAAGAAAACACAAGGGGTAAGTCCAGCATTTTTATCAAATTTTGCTCATAAATTGAAAGAAAACACAAGGGGTAAGTCCAGCATTTTTATCAAATTTTGCTCTTAAATTGAAAAACACAAGGGGTAAGTCCAGCATTTTTATCCAATTTTGCTCTTAAATTGAAAGAAAACACAAGGGGTAAGTCCAGCATTTTTATCCAATTTTGCTCATAAATTGAAAGAAAACACAAGGGGTAAGTCCAGCATTTTTATCAAATTTTGCTCTTAAATTGAAAGAAAACACAAGGGGTAAGTCCAGCATTTTTATCCAATTTTGCTCATAAATTAAAATAAAACACAAGGGGTAAGTCCAGCATTTTAATCAAATTTTGCTCTTAAATTGAAAGAAAACACAAGGGGTAAGTCCAGCATTTTTATCAAATTTTGCTCATAAATTGAAATAAAACACAAGGGGTAAGTCCAGCATTTTTATCAAATTTTGCTCTTAAATTGAAAAACACAAGGGGTAAGTCCAGCATTTTTATCAAATTTTGCTCTTAAATTGAAAGAAAACACAAGGGGTAAGTCCAGCATTTTTATCCAATTTTGCTCATAAATTGAAAGAAAACACAAGGGGTAAGTCCAGCATTTTAATCAAATTTTGGTCTTAAATTGAAAGAAAACACAAGGGGTAAGTCCAGCATTTTTATCAAATTTTGCTCATAAAGAAAACACAAGGGGTAAGTCCAGCATTTTTATCCAATTTTGCTCTTAAATTGAAAGAAAACACAAGGGGTAAGTCCAGCATTTTTATCAAATTTTGCTCATAAATTAAAATAAAACACAAAGGGTAAGTCCAGCATTTTTATCCAATTTTGCTCTTAAATTGAAAGAAAACACAAGGGGTAAGTCCAGCATTTTTATCAAATTTTGCTCATAAATTGAAATAAAACACAAGGGGTAAGTCCAGCATTTTTATCAAATTTTGCTCTTAAATTGAAAGAAAACACAAGGGGTAAGTCCAGCATTTGTATCAAATTTTGCTCTTAAATTGAAAGAAAACACAAGGGGTAAGTCCAGCATTTTTATCAAATTTTGCTCATAAATTGAAAAAAATGTAAAATAAAAAATACACACAATGCATTCCAGTACTCAATAATAATACAAATCAGTACATGTGCATGTGCGTATATGCACAACCATTTTGAACCCCTTGCAAAAGCCTGAGGAAACAGGAAAGTTTCACTTCCACAGAATTTTCTTACTTTACACTTTTCCCTTTTAAAAAAAAGGGGTGTATTTTATGAGTGGGAATATGGGAATCGACTTGTTGGTCTTGAATGGCCGATTAAGACCTTGCAGGGTCATGACCAGGGGATAAAGGACCAAGCCTTTTGCTGGAACACAGTCCTGCCAATTTTAGAAAAACTGTACTAAGACCGTATCACCACTGCTTTATTCCCTTGGTAACATTCCCACTGTTTGTGGAGGCTAGATCCAGGCCGGTATCATTATCACTATCAGTACAGTAGGTTTACCTCAATCTGCAGTGCGCCTTCTATCAAAAACTTGATGGATGAACTCCGCCATGGCTTCAAAAATTCTAGTGTAGTAGACTGAAGTAAAACTAAAATTGAAAATCAATAGAGAATAAACAAATTGTTACAACTATACACTATTATTAACAGTACACAGGCTTGTCGACTAAAATCTAAGCTTTGATCACAAACATCAGTTTTGCTGTTTGTTAATCCTGTATTTATAATTTGGTATACATTTTTTCAAATTAAAAGCAACAGTGTGCTCTCGCCTTCAACAAAATGAGCAGAGGGCACACTGTTCAACAACAACAAACAAATTGCTACTGCTACTGCTACAATTTAGGTTCGTTCCGATATCACCTCCTCCACACGAGGAGACGATAGCGAAACCATGGAGGATGGCAAAACGAACCTTGTACTTTTGTCGTGGTTCTACGATAGGAGTAGGACTAGGTAACTTCAGCACTTTACACAGTGAGTAAAACAACACATCCCCCCCAAAAAAATATATATATATTAATAATAATAAATAATAATCATAATAAATTCCGGTAAAGCAGCACGACATTGCTGGCAACTATGAATGAAAGACCGATGTTAAAAGAGCCGTTAGCCAAACAAGGTGGGCTGGAGCAAGACGCAGGTGAATTATTTGGACAACAAAGAAAGTCAGTGTTGGGTTGGAAAAGTTTTCTTCCAAATCCAAGGTAAAAAGCGCGTCCTTTTATAAGTTAATGCCTCCTTCCGAGTGAAAAAACAATTTCACTGATATATTGTTACACGTTTGCGCGTTGAATATTTCAAATTTTAGTCACCTTTTCAAGTTCTCCCCTGCTTTGTGCACCAGTCTTCCTTACCTTCGTTCCCTAATTACCTGCCGGTGTGATTCTGTCCCCCGGCCCCGTTCCCCCGTTCCCGTCCCCCCGTCCCCCCGGCCGTCGGATCGTACGGCAAACTAGCTGCGCATAAACTTCTTCTGATAGCGCCCTCTTTTGAATCATCCTCCTTCAGCAGCAGCCAACGTTGACAGATTTCCCTATGACATGTGACACCGGTCTGCTGTTCAGTCGTCGTCGTGTGCACGGACGCAGCCACAGCTCTGGTTACCGGTTGCGTGCACACGACGACTGGAATTTTTTTCTCGGACGGAGGCATTTTACGAAGCTTTTTACCTATCCTGGAACTACGACAAGTACATTGAGCGACTAATCTGGTCAAACTCCTCCATCTAAAGTTGGAAAAATTACCCTTTTAGTAAAAAAAGGGCCATTTGTAGAGGTCAAGGTCATACCCCAAAAGGGCAACCCGTCTGGTATATACTGTATACTGACAAACACACTACGACTATATTGTGTTCGTTATTGAAACGCTGGCCCCAAGTCAGTTCTTTTCTGGTGAGGTAATTGACAGTCGGGGGAGGGAGGCGGGGTCGCTTAATTAGGATGCACCCGTTGGTGAAAACCTCTTCTTCAGAAAAACACCAGATATAATCTCCTTAAATATTCAGTAGTATAATGATTTTCTAAACTTTGTTTTCATTTTCTAAACTTTGCTGAAACCCTAACTATATCCTCTCGAGAGCTTACGTCGCCTTTGCGATTTCACGAGCCTCACGGCACGGCTGCATCTCGGGGTTGGCACTAACGGTTGTTTTGTAATTTAGTTTTGCCCTTACGGTTTGTCTTGCTTTGTTTTTACTTTTGTTTTCTTTTGTTTTTATATATCCATTTTACATACTGTCTGTTTGTAATTGTTTAATGGCCAAATAAAGAATAAGAATAAGAATAAGAACAGTGGCAAAGTCAACGCTTGTTTGATCGGGCATGAGTGCGTGATCCGCTTGTAAATAAGCAGCACTTAAATTTTCCTCTTTTAAAGTTCAAATTTTTTCCGTTTCAGCTACCAATTCCTCAAGATGAATAAATTAAAAAGGTAAATAAAGTCCAACATCGATTTAAAAAATCTAACAAATCCCTTAAAAAGTAGTGGCCGGATGCAGAAATTGTTCCAATAGAAGCATTTTACAACTCTGTGTTGTCACGGTATTAAAGTAATAACACTTTCATCCAAACAGATGCATAAATACAATACAAATGAAGCATGAAGTCGAAGCTCTACACGCACATGGCGGATCCCCGTAGTAGCGAATAGTAACAGCATGGAGGAACCTTCCTCCATGGTTACAGTGGCATAACCTGAAGGGGCGGGTCCGGGGGAGGATAGAGACCTCGCTCAGAACCCCTCCCCTCTTTCCCCCCACCCCCCTCAAAAGAAGATATAAAGGCACATAAAAAATGAATGTTTCCTTTAAATTAAATAGCCCCCCCCCCCCCCCCCCCGGATGTCTTTGCCCCGCTTGCCATTACCCCCAAGTAAAAGGATTTGATCCGGAATGCGGATCGCCTATTACGGGGTAGACTATTCACAATTGCGGTTCTTGATCACTGATCTCAACTCCTGGTTTTCATTTGCTGCTGATTTCCTTCTTTCAATGTCTACATTGTTCGATGCATCAATCGAGGTAAACAATCACCCGCGACACACAAAGGTTGCTGTTTTGTACTAAAAGTAGCTCTCATAAATCGTGACCCATGCACATCGTAGATAGGCGGTTACATTAAGACTACATTCCGTAAAGTGCCATCGACAGGTTTGTACATAAGCAACGGTACTGCATTCAAGTTCGAATCATCATGGCTGTTGAAAAGGTAATAACGTTGGCCCATGGTAGGCCTCTTCATTGCTCTATGCATAATCTTTCCTTCATGCATTAACTAGAGGTTCTCCTGAAGACGAGCAGAGTATACTGTTCGAAACGTCGAGACCAAACCGGCTCTTTTCAGAGCCAACACTCCTCCCAAAAGAGATTATACACATGGTTGTACCCGCAAGTTCACTACTATTTACATTTATAGTTATAGTTACTTCTTACTTTCAACACCATGCAAAGCTTCAAACACCACTAACTAGAGGTTCTGTTCAACAATTCGAAAGATGTGGGTGGGGCTGTTTGGTGAATTACTACACGCATAGCTACACGTACGTAGCTATAACAGTAATATTAATAATGTGCGCAACACAAAACATAAAACAATGAAATGAATGTAAAAGCTATGGGATTTACCCACTATTCATATACGAAACGATTTGCATTAAATTATAGATTGTGTTACAGTTACAACAAAATGTGGCACCATTCCTCCCTTTAAATTAATCTTTGTCTGCTACCGGTGCCGTGGCGGTCGGCGTGGTTGGTGAACTTCACAAAAGAAAGAACTCGGCAAGGTGTGTAGTCCATAGTATTGGCACTATTGGGATAGCGATTTATACTGCAAGGTCAATTTATTGTTAATACACATAACTTGAATCCCGGGCTAAAATTCCGGTAACTTCCACTTGTCTTTTAAGTTAATTCAGGTCATACTGTGGAAAAGAAGTGCTCAGAAGGGCAGTCTACAAACACACTTAGCCCACAAGGGTAGACAGAATATATACAGCCAGGAAAAGGCAGTTTGAACAAGTCTAAGACTTGAAAAGGGTGTTTTAAAAAATTGGAAGGGCGCGTCGGCAGAAGTGAAAAGTCGGAAAGCGCGATTTTCCCCAGATTTTAGGATTAGTTTAATGTTTTCCTTCCTCCATGGTTTGTTTTTTAAACCGGTCCCCCCCTACGAAATCAATTTACCGTAGATTCTGCTAATCCGATCCCCATTAGATTGAACACACCCTCAGCTGTGTATATTGTTCCTATTTTGTTTTTAAAACCCGTTCAAAAAGTGGCTGTCGGATACGGAAATATTGTTCAAACCATGCGGACTGAAAAAGTAACAGCTGCAAGTTTGTGAGATGTGGCCTCTACCATTAATTCTGAAGCTTTTCATCAGCCTCACGTTTACTAGTTAATATATTTATCTTGCAATTCGGAAACACCCCTTTTTCCTTAATAGTGTGCATAACCTATTATTTGCACACAACGTTCAAAGTCATGGTGGGAAACTTTCCCCGAAATATTTTTGCTTGAAATGCAATAGTTTTTGAGAAATGAGTAAAACAATTAGTTTTAATCGTGTAAGTCAAAAACTCAATGTTTGAAAACGGTAAAAACATTTCAGGTTTTTTAACACTTTTTCTCGTGACTCTAATGACCGTCTGAGCTTAAACTTTCACAGTTATTTTATGTATATTTTGGGTCACATCTAGTGTGGAGGAATTCAAGGATAATTGATCTCATAAGAGCAGGGCCCAATTTCATAGAGCTGCTTTAGCACAAAAAGCTAAGCACAATACAATTTTGCTTACCAGAAAACGGTTACCAGAAAAACTACCATGTCACATGTACAATTTGTGACTGGTATCCTGCTCATTTCTGCTTTGCAGAAACTTTTTAAGCAATGTTTTCTGCTTAAAGGGTGTGTACAACATTGGTAATTGCCAAAGACCTGTATTCACACTTGATGTGACCCAACATAAAGAAAACATGAAATAACAAACCTGTGAAAGTTTAAGCTAAATCGGTCTTCGGAGTCATGAGAAAACAGTGGAAAAAAAACTTATGTGTTTTAACTTCTTTTCAAACATCGGAATTTATCCTGCAGGATAAAGACTATTATTTTACTCATTTCCTAAAAACTATGGCATTTCAAGCAAAACTATTTCAAGGGAAGTTTTCCACCATGACCATCTTTATACCATGTAAGTTATGTGCAAATCTGTGAACATTCATATTTTCATTCTTACCAATGTTGTACACACCCTTTAAGCAGCTCTATGAAATTGGGCCCTGGTTGGCTCAATGGTTTATTTCACTGCCTTTCACCTCTGTGGTCTCCGGTTCGAATCCCACTACAAACCGGAACTCCAATGTGAAATGGGTTTTCAGTCCCTATACCTGATAGCGGATGGGTTTTGGCGGGGTTTTCCTCCCAAATCTGTGCTGCTGGATGTGTAAATAAATAAACAAACAAATAGGCCTAGGCCTAAAATTCTTTTGTTGAATTCTGAATTTCCAAAATAAAATAAAAGTTTGAAATGATGGTCTGCTGTTTTGTTACCCTGTTTTGTTAATGCATTCATCCTTTGACCTGTGTACTACATTAACTGCAGGAAGTCCGTGATGGCGCGTCGCGTTTGGAAGAAGGACGTAACGAAATCCAATAATGTGCAAAATTGTGTTTCAAGTCAAATGAGTGCGAGAATCTGATCGTTTTTCTGCCAGTCATTGATCATCATAGGAAGATTAAATTATGCGTGGTGTTGGGAAAACATCTTCAGGGTAACTCTTGGTTAAATTCTGCGTGGTGTTGGGAAAACATCAAATCTCCTTAGGGTAATTCTAGGTTAAATTCTGCGTGGTTGGGAAATCTCAGGTTGCAAGCCTGAACGTAACCATACGTCCATTTTATGTTTACGTCCGTCCCTATACGTTCACTTATCTTATGAAAAGTATACTTTATGTGCCTGGGAAAAAAGACAGGCTCTTGGACCTTTTCGTACGGGGATACTATTACAGTGGGATACCACAGGTTATATGTAAAATGTGGCATGGACGGTCATATTCAAAACTCGAGTGCCGTTTTTAATCAGTTATATTGAGTTGCAAGGTTTAGTATAACTTTGTAAGTAATTATTCGCTCCGGTTTTTCGGCAATATCTCAAGAACGCGAACATTTTTAAATGAAATTTTTACTGGTTGGTTTTATTGTTTAATCTAGATTTATATAGGATTAAACAATCGCACGGTTCCAAAAACCTAAGGTATACTTTGACTTGAAACCCCACATGACGTGTGCCCGAAGGTCGTCTGGGGATAGAAACTTTGCAATTAAATGAATGGCGTTATGCAAACACTGTTAGTATTACTATTAGTTTTTAAAAACATTGTTCGTCGCTTTGCAGAAAGAACAGTGATAACTAAAAAATCGTATTGGCACTTTCCCACCAGACCTGTCATTTTAATCAACAAATATTCAGATCGTCTCACTATCTTTTCCATTTTCTCCTCCCCAATACTGATTGATTGGAACAGATGCAAGAGCTGGAGTTTCAACCAGAAAATGGAACGATCCCAACAGAGAAGAAAAGGGTCAAAAGACCAGTTTGGACTTCCAAGACGGAATTCTTTTTGTCGTGTCTGGGGTACTGTGTTGGCCTTGGAAATATCTGGCGCTTCCCTTACCTCTGCTTCGAAAATGGCGGTGGTGAGTTGAGTTGGGTTTTTTCCGCAAAAAACCCCCCCAAAAACAACAAAAACAAAACACCCCCAGCACCATATCAGTTAATAAATGAAACTGCATCAATTAAAATTACACAGTCCCCTGTATCAATTTCACTTTGCTTCCTTCTCTGATAAACGTCCAGTTTCCCCTAAAAATAAATAAAAAGCAGTACTTGTTTTCCCGTTAAAATAAGTCATGGATTACACGAGTTTGTCAGAGACCTGCTTGGTCTGTTAGGCATGATAACAATCATGGCGTTACAATGATTGAAAAAGGTGTGTATATAAAACATTGGTAAGATGGGATAAAAATAATAGTAATCACAATATAATATTTACAGATTTTCACATAACTCACATGGTATAAAGATAGTTATGGAGGAAAACTTCAATTAACAAGCCTTTCTCAGGCATCTGAAAGCACTCAATTCTATGCAACAAGAGTGGTTTTGTTAGTTTTTTAAATTTATTCTTTTGCAACTTCGATGACAAGTTGAGCCCAAATGTTCACAGGTTTGTGATTATTATGCATATGTTGTGATACACCGGGTGAGGATGGTCTTTGACCGCTACTACCCTGCCTTCAAACACGCACTCACAGGGGAAGAACTCTTGATGGAAAGCTCATACAAATTCTGATTTATTTCACTCGAAGTAGGGCACTGTGACCCTAATGCCCCATGTGGAAGGAAGGATAAGCATTCACCAACAATGGCAGACACGTAGCCAAATACAATAATCAGTACAGTAGTAAGAATACAACCTGATGGTCACGACGCATGGCATTACATTGTACAATACAATAACGATCAGGCAGGCAAACCATCATGGTTCTATAGCTCTACTCAGGGCGAAGTAAGAAAATTACAATGGAAATAAAAATACAAACTGGGTGGGCAATTCACTTCTCTTTTAAAACTAGACAAACATGATTAATAATCACTAATGAAGTAAGTGCATCCCCAAGTTAGAAAGCATGGTTGAATATGAAGTCTCAACCATGCTGTGAGAACAAAACCTATGTTACAACACCCCAAAGTGTTTTTCTGATAATAAATCCCTGCACATCAGCACCCATAACTTTTTTCAAACATCTGTTCTCATTGTGCATTTTTTCAAGTTTGGCTGCAGCCAGGCAAGCAGTCTTGCTGCAGCCAGTCTTGCTGCAGCCAGTCTTTCTTGCTGCAGCCAGTCTTTCTTGCTGCAGCCAGTCTTTCTTGCTGCAGCCAGTCTTTCTTGCTGCAGCCAGTCTTTCTTGCTGCAGCCAGTCTTTCTTGCTGCAGCCAGTCTTTCTTGCTGCAGCCAGTCTTTCTTGCTTCAGCCAGTCTTTCTTGCTTCAGCCAGTCTCGCTGCAGCCAGTCCTGCTGCAGCCAGTCTCGCTGCAGCCAGTCTTGCTGCAGCCAGTCTCACCTCAATCAGTCTAGCTGCAAACCAGTCTCGCTGCAACCAGTCTTGCTGCAACCAGTCTAACTGCAGCCAGACTTGCTGAAGGAGGGCTTGCTTTACAAGGTGCCATCGTCTTCTGGCCATTGCTACTTTTTGCACTTTTCTAACAATTGGAAAACATGGATACATTTCAAAGGAGTGCAAGTTGACTCCGAAAAGAAGGGAAAGACAAGATGGCAGATGTATAATATTTTCTTTCTATTCCCATCAGGTGCATTTTTAATCCCATACCTCATAGCTCTGGCCATAGCTGGGTTACCAACGTTCTTTCTGGATTTAGCCTTTGGGCAGTACAGTAGTCTGGGGGCAATTTCAGTATGGCGATCTGTTCCACTTATGCGAGGTGAGACATTTTATGTATTTATATTTTTGTAATGAAAATGTTTATATAATTTTGGGTTGAACACAGACAATTTTACCAGAGCGAGACTTGAACCTGCGACCTCCAGATTAAAAGGCTGGCACTCCATCAACTGAGCTATCTAGCCCTATTGCCAATCAAAGGCCATTCAACTATTAACTACCACATAGTCAGGGATCACACCCAAGTTTATGGTACAACCTGGAAAGCTGCAACAGAGGGATCACTTGAAAGCATTAAAAAATAGCCAATGTGGCTCAACCACTGTTGATGCACCAATTGTTTCATCTTACATGATTCTTTACCAGGTCTTGGCTATGGTCAGTTGTTCATCTCCTGTCTCGTCGCGATCTACTACAACGTCATCATCATGTACACCGTCTATTACTTCTTCGCCTCCTTCACCACCGTCTTGCCGTGGGTCGGCTGCGGCCACGAGTGGAACACTGAGTTCTGCAGCGAACTTGCTACAGACTGCCTGAGGGCAGGTGGAGTTCTGACCCAGGACAACACCTGTCAACTCCTGGGGAGTCTCTCAGAGTCTGAGTTGTACAGTTTGAACATCACCAGTTACGGGAACGGGACATTTGATTTAGGAAGCTATATTGATCCTTTGAAGGCAGAGAGGGTTATCCCAAGCGAGGAGTACTGGAAGTAAGTATTGATTTGATATAAATAGAAGAATTAATTAAGCAACCGATAGATTTTAAAAAAATCATTGAGCATCTTCTAAAATAGCACTTATGTTACGAGAGAGTTTAATTTGTCAAAATGTTGTATCTTGCTAAAAATAGCCTTGATGTACATGTACAAACAAAACAAGTACGTGCTGAGATACAACATTTTTGCAGAGAGCATTTTCATGCGAGATAACGACCACCTTATTCCCAAAGTTTTTGCTCATCATGATAAAATTGACATTTTAAGTGCTTTGTTGTTACTCAATTCAATGAAGTAATAAACCCTGACCGAGGTACTGACAAAATAGGGACACTGCCAACTTTATGGCTAGGGGTAGCTCAGCTGGTAGAGCGCCGGCCTGTTAATCTGGAGGTGGCAGGTTCAAATCCTACTTTGAGTCAATTTTTCTATGTTCAATCAAAAATCAATTCTGTGAAGTTGATATTCAAACATTTTGGGACCACCCGAGTACATTGCTTTAACGCATGAAGGAAAAAAGGAAAAAAGGTCATGCAATTTTCAGGCATGATACTTAGTCCATGAGAAAAAGTAGAAATATTTTATGGAGTACAACACGAGGCTTTCATGGACATTTCAGTCTATTGGTGCATAAGCCTACCGGTCAGCAATTGGCAGATTAAGCAGGTTTTTTTTTATTACGCTGCGTATGAATTTAGTTGTTAGCCCATGTTTATTCTCCTTGAGATCTTAAATAAGAACACTTGAGAAACATAATTAAAAGTTTGAGTGGTAAGGGCAAGTTCGTTTACCCGCTGGATTTTTTACAACATAGACTAGTCCACTGTCTCAAGGAAATTCCCCATTGACTCGTACACAAACAAGCCTTAGTCTTTGGGTAATTGGCCTGTCTGTGAAATCATAAAAGGGGGCCATTATCAGCACAAAGAACAACCTGACCCCATGCTGTGCAAATACTCATGGATCTGCATCTGGAATGGTGAAATACATTCTCTGTCTAGACCATCTCGAAAACTGTGGGATTGCTATCGGTTTAGTTACTCCCTCATTATAGCATTGGCAGTTGTCAACTGGGACTGTTTTAGTATAACGTCCCAAACGGACTCCTGCACAATCAAGGCTTAATCACAATTTGTATGAGTCTTCAAAACAAATCGCAAATCAGACCAAAGTAGGAAGAATATTACGCCTGAATTTTACGAGTCTAAATGTTTGAATACCCGTACATGCAAGACATGCACACATGAGTCTATTGATTCTTTGTGCTTGATTTGATTGATGTTTGTGTGATCCGTTTTCTAGGAGAGCTGTACTTCAGGAGTCTGCCTCTATGAATGAGACTGGAGGTATTATTTGGCAGTTGATGCTCTGTCTATTCTTTGTATGGATACTCGTCTTTGTGTGCCTAATCAAAGGCATCAAGTCAACTGGAAAGGTTCGTTGTTAAACGAAATTTTACAAATGTACAGTGGCCTTTTCTCTGGTTTGCTTTACTTGTGCTTGATGGTGTGTTCACTTTTGTTATGCCAAGCCAATTTTGCCTCTTCAGTTGAAACATTTGTAATGTTTTTAAAAGTGAAATTGTTGTAATTCAGCCTTTGTGCTGTGAGGACAGTTTTTTTTTATAAACCATTTATCTATCAAACCATCAGTCAATTTTGCTTTCAGGCATTTAAAATTATAAAGCATGAGAAAATAGAATTAGTTGTTTCAAACTGCTTACGGCCTGACATTTCGACCCTAGCAGAGTCTTTCTCAAAGGCTAAATGACATCACAACACAAACGGGTATACACTGGTGTAACAGAAGCAGTGAAATGGAAAGAGATGAAAAAAGAGAGGGGCATAAAGCATGCAGAAAAAGCAAAGGATCAACACTGAAGAGGTTGACAAAGGGAGGGGGGGGGGTAGCAGCATTTTGCTGACAGTAAATTTGAATGCTGTTCAAGTGCATTGTTAAATTAAAATGGTTATCTTTTGAAATCGTATGAAGCAAAAGAAGAATTGCTTTATAAACATCAAGTGAAATTGAATGACTTTTTCTAAGGAGATTGAAATAGACTGCTTATTTGCCAAACATGATCGGGAAAACCTATTAAATATTATTACTATTTCTATTACTATTAGTAGTAGTATTATTATACATTTCTGCTACCGACACAAAGGGAATCTCAAAAGCGACAGGCACTTACAAATATATATGTTTCAGTGGTTTTATTTTCTTTGGATAATCTTTTTGCAGGTTGTATACTTCACAGCCTTGTTCCCATATGTGTGCTTGCTCATTCTACTTATTCGAGGTGTAACTCTACCAGGGTCTGAGAAAGGAATCGACTTCTACGTAAACCCGAAATGGCAGACACTCTCCAAGCCAAAGGTACAGGCAGACAGTACAAATTTCTGCTATATCTTACCAGTGGATGATCCTAACTGCTTGTTTAACCTTTCGGGTCAGCAGCCCTAATGGATTTGTATAGCTCTGGTATCTAAAAAAAACTATTTACTGCGCTACGACCTTGAGGAAATTAATGAAATGCCTATAGGCATAGATGCCCGATTGAAAAAGTATGTTTTGGGATGTGATCAGAAGGAAGCGATTTCAGGTTGTGTTCTAAGAGTCATTGGCAATTTGTAGGTGAGAAAATAGAATTAGCTGTTGCAAACTGCTTACCAACCAAAAGGACCTGTGGTATAAATGCAAAAATTAGTTAGTGGCCTGACATTTTGACCCTAGCAGAGTCTTTCTCGAAGGCTATAATGAGAAAGACTCTGCTAGAGTCGAAACTTCAGGCCACTAACTAATTTTGGTAATTTGTAGGTGGCGGCTGCAGAGTCTGTCGTATAAGAAAACCAACCATTGCTCAAAGTTGATGCAGAGTCTGTTTTTTTTTTTTTTTTTTTTTTAATATATATTTTTTAATGAGATATTGCCCAACTCACAAGGCCACGGACGGCCACTTCAAGGTGAGGGCTACACATAACTGATTTGGGCTATCGACCCAAATCAATTGACACCAGGGGCACGTTGCCTCCTACTCCTGGGGCTGAAACAGGGTTACCCCCTTCACAGTCCTTAAGGATGTAGGCAGGGGTATCATCCACTAGGAGCCTGTCTGGTAGAGCAGAATGCACTACCTTCCCAACTTTTTAATGTATAAGAAAACCAACCATTGCTAAACACAGTCTGACCTGATTCTTTGTCTGTCTTTTCTACTAGGTGTGGTTGGATGGAGTTAGCCAGATTTTCTTTTCTTTGGGAGCCGGAACCAGTGGGCCGTTAACTTTGGGATCCTACAACAAGTTTCATAACAACTGCTTTGTGTGAGCTAAAGAGATTCTTTGGGCTAGTCTATTGGCAATCTGTTTTGTGGGTGCAAAAACAAAGCTAGTAAATTTGTTTAACCCTTGAAGTGCCCTGTACTGAATATGTTTAATGCCATGCATTTTAACTTACTATTTAGTATCAAAAATAGACCCTTCCCATGAAATATTTAAAGTGCACATCACGCGTGCGCACTTACACTGCTGGTTGGCAAAATGATGGAACATTGCCCCTTTTTGTGTGGGGCTGATGGTGGCGTGACGCAGACGCGCTTGTGCGTCTACTTTGTGCACAACTCTATGGCGTTTGCCAAGCAGCAGGGTCTGTACGCATGCGTGAATGTAATTAGCATATTTCATGGGAAGGGTCCATTGACATGAACATTCTAGAAGCACTGACACAAGTTTAAAGCTGACTTTATATTGGTCACAACTTTAACTTTCACAAAGGTCTTTTTGGTCTGCAACCAATACAAATGCAGTATAAATTGGGCCGATTTCACTGCTCGGGTTAGATGTAATACATGACTGCCTAACTATGATACAAATCTTATGGTCAGTTTTTAAACTTGAAAACATACTTTTTTTTAAAGTAAAACCGCTTATCTAGTGTTTTCTCTAGTACAAGTACAAGAAAATGTTTACAATATCTAATTTTGCAAAACCAAAATAGGTACGTCATGGGTGTGAACAAAAAGGAAATTTTACACACTGCAACAATTCCAACATGTCTGAATAAGAAGTTTTAAAACTTATTCAATTTTAACAGTCTATCTATTCATTGTTTTTTGTTGTTCTTTGTAATTATTCCAGAGATGGGGTCACCATCGCCCTACTCAACTCTGCCTCCAGTATCTTTGCCGGGTTTGTCATTTTCTCTGTGCTGGGTTTCGTGGCTGACCAGCAAGGCAAAGGTGTCGGTGATGTCGTATCTCAAGGTATTACCACAAACTGAAGTGGTTGTTCTCTCTCGGTCAATATTGAAAAGGGGTTCCAAAGGGTCCCGATTCAGTTTTGTGATGCACAAATTTTCCGATAGATAAAAGTGGAAAAGGGGTTACAAATCTCCACCTCTGATTTCTTCTTCTTTTATTCCACTTCCCCGTTTAGCCCTCACCTTGAGTGGACGTTAAAGAGCCATAGATTGGTAACTTCCAATAAAAACTATAAACACAAACCCAAATATGGCTAATTTGTTTGTTTAACGACAAATTTCAGGAAACTAACATCTGGAAAAAAAGTATTGTTTTAAAATACAATTATAGATGTGATCCTACATTAACATGGGAAACGTTGGGAAAATGTAAGTTTAGGACATGACCTTTTCTTCGGCCCTTTTTGCTTGAGTGGCAGCGTGGGTCAAGTCGTGGAGCCATTTATGTCCGCTGTTGCCATTTTGGCACAAGTCGTCTGGCGCTGCTATGTTCTTGAGTAAAGGGTTATGAGTGCAAAACATTTTTGCTTACCAGGGAAAAGATTAGCAGCCCAAATACCACGTCACGATGCGTACTGCCTCTGATTTACTTCCTGCTTGGGTCGTCTCTGTTTTGTTGTCTGTTTAGGGTTTGGTCTTGCCTTTGTGGTGTACCCGGAAGCTGTGGGTAAAATGCCAGCAGCTCCGATCTGGTCCATCATCTTCTTCTTCATGCTGATCACTATTGGCCTGGACAGTCAGGTAAACATCTCAATCTACAATAAAAACAACAACAACAATATCAATAAAGACCAATTAATAACGAGAAGTTCCCTCGATCCACTATTGGGCGAAAGAAGCAAGTTTAAGTACTTGATAAGTGAGGGGGCTGAATGGTTCTTTTCAGAACTAAGTAGTCTCCCTAATTCCTAAATCTACTTCGAGGCAGTAGAATAAATAGCAAGACAAGTTCTCAAGAACAATCTACACAGCAAAGTAGAGATATATATATGGTGTTACTGCAAACCAAATGTACAATAACAACAATGTAGCATTCATAAAGTGTTCTTGCACAACAATTTAAAATAAAGAAATATTAACAAAACCCGAAAAATTATACTTTTTTGCTGGGCACCCTTTTCTTTATATCCCTTCTACCGAGCACAGTGCCATGCTCATTCTAGAGAATGTGCAATAAGAAATTAATCTCCTGTTTGTTTGCAGTTTGTGATCATAGAGAGAATTTCAACTGGTATAATGGATGAGTTTCCGTTCCTAAGGAGACATCGTTTAGCAACAACAGGAGTTATGTGCTTTGTATTCTGCATGATTGGGCTACTCTGTACTACTAATGTAAGTGTCTCGTTACAAAGCTTTGCATGTTGAGTGGGTTTTCAGTCACTACCTGATTGCATGAGTTTTCCCCTCAAATCTAAAACTGAACGTTTCTTCTCATTTTCCTATTCACCATCCTGTTATTGGCGTTTGCGCTGTTGGGTGTGTAATGAAATAAATAAATTAAAAAAATAAAAAAAATAAAAATAAAATGAAGCCTGTGAAAAACACAGGATGTTATATTGGAGAAGTTTACAGACTCTCTACAACTACACAACTACAGATCTGCAGTTTTGGTCAAAAACAGGGCTGTGAACTTCATCTCTGTCAGGAAAATCTGAAAGTTGACCCATATCAATTAAATCAGGAAAAAAATATTGACATTTCAGTGGTTTGGTTTCCTGTATGATTAAAAAAAATTGGTGAAAGGGAACACATTTGTAAAATTTTCACTGTTTTTAAATGTTGAGTTTTGGAATCACGAGTTCAAAATTAAATGTTTTACTCATTTGTTCAAAGACTACAGTATTTCAGGGGAAGTTTTCCACCCTGACCATCTATATACCACAGGTCATGTGTAAATCTGTGAACATTTATATTTCCAATCTTACCCATGGAACAGGCCGGTGCCTACTGGTTGGCATTCTTCAATGGCTACGGTCCGTCTTATTCCTATATGCTCTTCTCGCTTTGTGAAACTGTGGCCCTGTGCTATGTGTACGGCATCAAACGTCTCACCAACGACATCCGGGCCATGATCGGCGATTATTGGGTGGACTCCAAGGTGTTTATGTGGTTCCCAATCACCTGGTGTTTCATTTGCCCGCTTACACTTACGGTGAGTTAGAATACGGTTTCTAGCAACACCTAAAAATAAAAAAACCTTGGTGTTACTTTAAAACTGACCGTTGTTGTTGATGGTGTTAAACACCACGGTTTTACAATTAAACGAAAGATAAATACCATGGTGTTACTATAAATTCAAGGTTAAACACCATGGCTTTACAACTGAATTAAGGTTAAACCATAGAAATAGAACCCGGAGAACGCCGAGCTCGACCGCCCTCTGTGTATGGCAAAATGATCATCACGTGACACGCGTGTATGGCAAAATGGCAACGCACATAGACCGTTTCTACGTGTTTTCATTGGTCAATGTTCATGACGTCTACTGTATGGCAAAATATTATCACTGGCTTATCACTGACCACAGCCTCGCTACCATGGGCAGCGCGCCGTAACACCCGGCGTACGTCTCTAGCCATACACGCGTGAAAAAAAATGGCCTCAGCAAAGGATGGCTGCATGCATATGGTCCAGTCATCTGTATAAATTTCCTAGTGTTTATAACAAATACTTCTTTTCACTTTTTGGGTGCAAAATTCTCTCTTCAGGTAATGCTCGTAGTTGGATGGATTATCCGGAATGACCCGGAGTACAATGGACCCTTCCCGCCATGGGCGATGGTGATTGGTTGGTCCTTCACATTCTTTGCTTTCATTGGTATCCCGGTGGTCTGGGTAAACGACCTAGTGAGGAACAAGGGAACATTACGTCAGGTTTGATTATTTTGTTCAGGTTGTATCCTAAACTTGGGTGTGATCCCTTGCTATACTGCATTTTAAGATTGTATAACTTCTGACTGATACCCCCGAACGAAGATATTGACGATGAAGGGAGTCTGCCATCATAGGGCATCTGGAGGTTGCAGGTTCAAACCCTATTCTAGTCAATTGTCTTTGTTCACCAAAACAATTGAACCTTTTTTGTGGGTTACAAAATCCTACCCCTACCTTCAAACCAAAGTCTTAAATTATAGTGTTGGTAATGGAAGGAATTTTTTGTATCAAAAACAGACTCTGATCAAAATTCCTTTTGTTGTGACCATCTTTTAACTAATATGTAGCAATTTTTCCAGCTAAGCCATTTTTTTAAAACTAAACCATGTGCTTTTTTTTATTGCAGCGCTTAAGCATAATGATCACACCACGGAACAACTGGGGACCAGCCAAACCAGAGGACCGACAGCATGCCTGGGACGTCCACACCCAACACGGTACTGCAATGGGAGGCATGTTGCATATACCGGACAGTGCAGACTCTTCCATGGCAACTGATATAATGTAATACTCTGTCATTAATCAAATCTACACCGATACTTTGATTAAGTAAAGTTTAGGCTACAGGTGTTTTTCTTTTGCTGAAGGTGTTTTAGAGGTAAATGAAAAATAAAACTTGTCAACTTCACTGCAATAACATCTCTAAAAAAGTATAACAAAATTCACTTAAACATATATTTGTACTTTTCTATTTTTGTATTTTTTGTAATATTATATTAAAAAGAGGTCATAAAAAACTATTATAAGAGTAATAATTAATAATTTTGTGTTCCACTTATAAAGAATGAAATTTTAGTTTTATGTGGGATCAGATTATATCAACACACCCCCCAAAAACCTTATTTTATTCTTAAGTGAAATAATAACGCCTGAAAAGAAATTCCAGTATTCAAAATTGTCTTTATTTGACATATCATGTTAAATATAGCATAAGGAGTACTATAATGTGAGATTTTCGGTTGATCATTTGGGGCAGGGGGGCCATCTGCACCCCCCTGATTACACCATCAACTACATTGTAACCCTAGTTCCCAATTGGCCTTATGCATTGACGTCATGCCACTACCACAGGATTGGCCAATGAGAAACCTCCTGTGTAAATCACTCGACAGAAGTAACTTGCCCGATGTGCTTTCTGATATATTTGCATACCTGTCAAAATTGAAACCTCAGAAAAAGTAACACCAGTTTTATGAGTTTACAGAACACGACGCAAGAAGTCATGCGAGTAAAGCGCATTACATGTAGATAACCAAATTATGTATGTATTTAAAACAATGCATCCCATAAGAAAATCTCGACCGCCGCAAGCAAATGGCACCCTGTTTTACCAGAACCTTTTGATTTGCTGTCATTGTCAGATATTTTGTGGCCTGTAATCTCTGAACGGTATGCTTTAAGGAAGAAATTACTTGGAACTTATCAATTTGGGACCAATGGTGTACCAAAAGGAGATAATACTTTTCTCTCTGAAGTGAATGCAATAAGTGACGGTTTCTCCTATGATTAGTAATAACTTGTGTTATCTGACATGAACCGGAGAGTTTAAGTAGATCTACGTTAGGCGATAACTCTTTTAAGTAAATCAGATGAAAATAACCAATATTTGCATGAATTAATAAACTTAAATAAATTATGGAAACAACTAATGATTTGCCATTTCTGTCGGAATAAACTTTGCATAAATTTACATAAAGGCTTTACTAAAAAATACAAATAAATTTGCATAATTTCAGGGTAAAATCGTTAAAAACTTAAGTACAATAATTCAGAACAGCCAATGTGTACATAAATAACCAACAAATGCTTCTAAAAATTCAAAATTTTTCCCACGTTTTTGTCACACACATTCTTTTGAACTGTCGAAATTTATGTCAACATGACTTGGATATGATCTGTGTATTAATTATAACTTATTAGAAATTAACCCTCCTACTGTCTGACCATTCAATGTCACAGGGATTTAACACAGTACACATGCGTGAATGGTTTCAAATGGTTGGTCTTTGAAAAATGGTACGAAGAGTAGGAGGGTTAACAAGAAAGGAAATAATTTGTAATTGCCTTTAAAAGCCTCTCCATGAATACATAACATTAAGTAATTTATTTTGTCCCGTAAAAAATAATCACATTTTAATTTTCTCTTTTGCAAATAAAGTAATTTTAAGTAGTTTATAAGGGTTGCTGGAAGAAAGCCTGTATGTACAAACGTAAATATATCTTAGCATCAACTGGTAGTTGTTTATTTGGTAAATTTTCGCAGATTTATCTGCATGCAGAAAAAACAAGCAAATCTTAATCTTTTTGTGAAGGAAATACACAAGTTGGAGGAACTTGTCCTGTGGTAAATTAAATGAAAATAAAATGTATTTCTTTCAAATTGTCCAGACTCAATGAAAATAAGACTCTGAAAATAAAGTTATATATACTTATTTGATATAATTGTCTTTCATTTTTGTATATTTACATAATAAATCACACAATATGGAAAATTTACCAGATGAGGGAAAAAATAAAAAAAATCCAGGTCAGGTACAACTACGGAGAAACTTGTTGTTTATTTTGCTGGGTATTGTATTTTTGTCTGGCAACAGGCGTGTCTTTTCATCAAACTGTGCCCAATTTCGTGGGTCTGCTTTACCGTGGAATTCTGCAATTGGCAAACTTTACAGGGCAATAAGTGGAGAGTACTTCAAGGAGTTTGAAGACACTTTGGTACTTTTTTTCTATTGCTTCAAGAACAGGTTAGCTCGGGTAACGGAGGGAGAGGGTTGCATGTACACTATACCCTGTAATGTCACTGTGTGAAGTTGCTGTTAATTTTACGTTATGTTTTCACATTGTAGCCATTTTGTTTTTTCTTCCTTATACCTCAATGAAATCTAACTGAGACTTGAAGGAGATGAATAGTCTAATCCATTTTGACAAACCCTAGAAGACCTGTCATTATCATTTAGTATGTACAGGATACCTGACTATGAAGGTCTGTAGCTACATTTTGTGCTGATTGTGAGAGAGATCCAACTGAATGTTTATTTCTAATTTGTTGATGATGATTAAACTCCACAGAGATTTGAGATTACCAAAGGACATTAAGAACACACACTAAAGTACTGATGATCCGTCACACACTTGGCCCGATCGGTTCGATCTTCTCTGCCATGACGGACAGAATCTGGTCGAATTTCTCGTACCTCTCGGCCGCCCCCACTGTGGCCCCCTTGCTGCCCCACAACAGCCTCATGTGGAACTCGGGCCGGCAGGAGTCCAAGATCTCATCCTGGGGCAAGAACTTCATCAGCTTAGAGTTGGCGTTGATACGGTAGAGGTTAGTCTGCTGGCAGAACATGTGGGCGTTCTGTAAATGGTTCAGAAGTGAGTCCAACCCAAAGCCTGTGGTTGATTCTTCCCACGACTCCCCCCTCGGTAAGACCTCCAGGGTCTCCTTAGTGGCTGGCTGACTCCAGTCCGTACTGCCGAGCATAGTCCAATCTCTCTCCAGCAATTGCATGACAGGCACTATATGTGGGATACTCGTTTTGGTCAGGGGGATCGCATTCTCCCCTGCGTTCAACGACTTGAGCAGCGAGCGTAGTTTTGTCTCGTAGTTGAGGGCACTGCTGGTGTGGTTTTTCCTCAGGAGCTCCCACGATAACTTCAGTTGTCTCAACTGCAAGTTTTCAATGATAAAAAACTTGTTAACAGATAAGTAGAATAATGAGTCCCAAGCCTTTTTTCTTTCTTTTTCTTATCATCACATGACTTTTGTGTCACTCTGTTGATTTTGGTTTGTGCCTTGATTGGTTTCTGGAGACGTGCGCATTATCAGTCCATATTATTATTGTTATTCTTTTCAAAACCACAGCTTCCTCCGTCAGTTATTTTGAAAAAGTGTGTTTTCGGTACAAGGCTTTGAACAAGCGGACAGAGTCTAGGCTGAAGCCCAAGCCCTAGCTTAGAAAACAGCCATAGAAGATTCTGAAGACATATCATGGGTTATTGTTACAGGATTGGTTCAATATACTGTAGATGCAACAGACGGATGAGTTTCTAGATCTCTTATTCTTATTAAAAGTACAGGAGTCAGCACATTCCCTGTGAAATGTCTGAGAGGGTTTATTGTTTTTCGGATAATTCAATGCAGTAAGATACAACAGAGATAAAGAGTTGGTAATTTTGGTAGTGTGCCAGAGAAATGCCTGTTGGGACTGGGGTTGGGCCTGAAAGTGGAAAACAGTGCCTCAGTAAGATTTGAGATTTTAAGGCCTTGTCACACCGGGCAACTTTGACGGGCAACCAACTGCACTGTATGCACATGGAACACGTTGGCAGCACAAGAGACATTCCTCTAGGTGTTACTCAATACCCCCAAGAAAGCAATGAGAATACTGAAATGTGAATGAATTCTCATATTAGAGATTGCCTGTAAATTGCCTTGTGTAACATGACCTTTTACACAATGGGAATTGATGTTTTACATAAAACAATATTTACCTGTTTACAACCCAGGCCGTCCATGACCGCTGTGAAGCTGAATAGATTCCCAATGGCACCCTTCAACGCCTCAGCTACCTGTATCCAGTGATTTAACATTCGTATCCTCTGATTGGGATCGCTACACGTCAACACGCACACGGCACACCACGTCTTGAGACAGTTATACCTGAGAGGGAAAAAAGCCAAAGTGATTTCAGTCATTTTTTGTATGCCTATAAACAAAAAATCAAATTTGTCTTCCAATGCAATCTTTACAGATGTTTTCTTATCGCCAGGAGTGAGAGTCATTGCTGACTAAAAATGTCTGAAACTTGGATCCCGATCTTAGGAGGTCTGTTGAAAGGATGGCATTTCCACCTTTTGGTAACCCCTGGAGTTATAGATTCCAAGGAGGCTTCTTGGGACATTTTCCTCAGTGCTAGAGAAGTAGATCAAAGTGCAGGATATATTTTCCCTGGAGAAAATTGCAGCATTTTTTTAAACAAAAGGCAGATATAATAAAGTCTGATTCAGATAAAAGGTCTGACATTTCTCATCACTGTATTGCAGTCTTCCTGGATGATTCAATGAATCAACTTGTTACCTCTGGTTGGCTTTAATTGAAAATAGCCGCTCATTAGATTATGCAGATAATTCTCGTGTGGGTCAAAGGTTCCTGGGAAAATGCAACCAGATAGCCCCTTTAACTATGACTCTCTAGTGTGATTTACTTGAACACTTTCTTTACTCCTCTTACAATCCAAAACAAACTCAGACTCCTAACTATTGGACTTTGATTACAGTGGTATGCCTGACCCTACTCAAGGAAGTATTGAATTACTGGTGCCGCTATCAGCCCAACAGAATCAAACAAAGCAAGGCATGGGTTGGGGTTGGTTACAGTTAACCTCAACTCACAGATCCTACCTCACTCTCCTGAAATCCTACTCTGTATGGTAATTCAAGACTCCTTACTATTGGACTATAGTGGTATGTCTCATCATAGCTTTTCAGTTTACAAAAGCAGGACTCAGACCAACAGAATCAAAGAAACCAAGGTGGGGTGGTGAGGTATCACGGCATCTCCTACACACTAAATACTTTTTTGTCAGCTCTTGAACCCAAAATTCCCATCGAGATGGGGATGGGGAGGGTGATTGGGGGTGTTGATGGGCAGCTCCAGTCCTACTCTTGACCCTCGGATGGGTCTGAAGATGACCGAGATGAGTCCAGAAGTACCAAGCAGCGTTCTCATGTTAACAGTGGTCCGCTTGCCAAAGGCTAGTTAAAACACTTGAGGACCAGTCCAAATTCCCTCAAAGGTGGTCCAGCTCGCTAGATCAAGGAAGTATTGAATTACTGGTGCCGCTATCAGCCCAACAGAATCAAACAAAGCAAGGCATGGGTTGGGGTTGGTTACAGTTAACCTCAACTCCCAGATCCTACCTCACTCTCCTGAAATCCTACTCTGTATGGTAATTCAAGACTCCTTACTATTGGACTATAGTGGTATGTCTCATCATAGCTTTTCAGTTTACAAAAGCAGGACTCAGACCAACAGAATCAAAGAAACCAAGGTGGGGTGGTGAGGTACCATTGTCACTTAGAAACTCTACTTCTCTAAACATATTCAAACGTAAACTGAAAACCTACTTAATCTAGACGCTTTACGTTTTCCTCTGCTTAAATTACTTTAAATGTAACCTCGGATTTGTCTGTGTCTGTTACCCTTATGGTTGTCTTGTCCTTTTGTAAAGGCATACCTTACTCAAGCTTTTGCTTTTTAGGTCTTGCCTCTCGTCTATGGCCTCAATACAAGTGTAGCTTTATCTATTATATTGAACCATGCCATGATGAGAAATAAATGTTACTGAATGAAAAAAAAAAAAAAAAAAAAAAAAAAAAAAAAAAAAAGTGTTGAAAAGCCTCCCAATTCAATATGAAGTATGGACCAGTGAAAAGACAAGCTAAATGAAGAAGTCAAAGCAAACCCTGATTGCAAGTTACAAAGTTTCACTTTGGATATCAATTTCCAGTAACATTCATTAGAAATCAATTACAAGTAGTTGGTTCATTGGCTGGAAAACAAATTCACTGCACACATTATGGAACTAGAATTCCCTATACCCACCTTTCTAATAGATCTCTTCTTATCTGCATCCCCTGGGGTAACGTGATGACCTCAAGACCGGGCTGCTTCTTTGTTGTGTCTGTTATCCGACTCATCTAAAAACAAAACAAAAACTACATAGAAGTCATGCTATCACAAAATACGGCAACATTTTGTAAACACTTTTGCTCGTTCAATCATTCCAGTTCATTCTTTCATGACATGAATGTTCAGAAATTGCATCACTGAGGGTATTTAAAGTTGATTTGTTTAAAAGTTTGCAACATCAGTAACGATTGATACAACTTTTTATTCTAGACTGGCAATGAAAACTAAGGATATGACTTAAATGGTTTCTCTATAAAAAAGGAAATATCTCATTTGAAAATACTGATGGTGGAATGGGACATTCGTCGTATCTGTCACCATGCCTGATGCAAGCAAAAGTGGCAATTGACGACGATGATGGTAATAACTACATTTACAAGTATAAAAACAACGACAGGTGGACCAGATTCTGTCGAAAATAGTCTTAAATTTTATTTCTAACTTTACCTCAAAATCAAGCTGTGTGATATGCTTGGCAAGAACAACAGGATCCGTGTCTAGAATTCTTTGCTTCCCTTCAGCCAAAATAGTTCCTTCCAAGGGTTTGTTGTCATCCCCCATGAGTGTTGTTTTAAAACCTGACAACTGTATGCAAGAGGATTCTTCCACCTGTGGCAAAGGGGTGACCAGTTTCTCAAGTTTTTTCTCCACATCCTCGTCGTTCTCTGCTACTTTGGAGTAGTCTGTCTCCAGTACTGAGTTTCTTGTGTCCGAGTACCGCTTCCGCGGTTTCAATTCCGGTTCCACTTCGTTACCATTTTCCTCAACCATTGAAGGTTTATCATTCGATTTATCGTGGAGAACGGAAAACCGAACCGGAAGGGGGTCATACTGCTCTATTTCACTGTAGACATGGTCATTGATGAACATACTTGGTGAATCAAAACTGCTATTTGATACTTTGGGTGGCTCTACGGGCGGGGCAATGTTCCCGTTGGTTATATTTTGACTAGGGGTTTTATTCCTCATGGGGGGTAGAGGGGGTGCAAGTTGGATTGTTTTGGGTGATCCCTCGCTGGGTGTTGTTGGGTGTGCATAGTCCATATCCGGCGACTCCAATATGGGCTCACTACCCGTTCGACCGAGAGGTCTGTGTTCATTCGGAGAGCCCACTTCTGGCATCCCAAAACCATTAACTGGTCCGTTTATTGTTGGGGAACTTTCTGATCTTCCTAATGACGCATTGTCCACAACAGAGGTACGAACCGAAGGCTGGCTTCCAGATCGTTGACGAAAGTTATCCTGTCTAAGGTTAAGTCTGGGCGTAACAACCCTCCTCGGTAAGACTCCGTACGTGTACGCACTTGCTTGTGATCGGTTTATCGCGGCATATTTGCTGTCGATGAAACTCAAAGGCATTGATCGATTGATTGGTTGTCTAATCACCGCCCCTGATGTTTGCGAGATCGGTCTGGCGTTCCCGATATAGAATCTCACCAAGGACGGGATCGAGTCAAAACATTCCTTCTCGAATTGATACTGCACTGAAGCATACGGCGAGTTCGCTTGGAGAATCACCCTGTTGATGACAAAGTGCATGGGGTTGCTCCGCCACCTCACGGACAGGACGTAGTTCCCGGGCTGTGAGATCGAGTCCCGTATAAGGAAGTCACCATCACTAATGAGGAGTTTCTCTACTTTGTCACGGCTGATGCCTCCATGGAACCAAGCGTGGCTGCGAATGTCGTCGTTGGGGAGTTTGAGCTCTGATTCCAGTTCTTTACGGAGTTCCTCGGGGGATGTATCATACAGGTCCATCTTGAAGAAACTTGGAGACGACGGAAGCTTCAGGAAAGAAATTGATAAAAGATTGAAAGTTACGAAATAAACCTTTGGATATCCATTTCTAGTAACATTCATTAGGAAACAATTACAAGTAGATGGTTCGTTGGCTGGAAAAAGTTTCACTGCAAACATTATTCTGTTTTGAAGTCATAATCATAATCTCTGATTACTAAACAGTCCACAGGAATTAGAATTCCCCCCAAATGTTTTTTGAGACTTGATTTGTTTTATTAATAAAATCTTTTTAACATCAACAACAAAACTAAACAGTTTCTGACAACCGCATACATTTATATTGGTTGACTCAGGCAGGACCCATAAGTTGGGACATAATGCCTACCTGCCATCAATGTCATGTGACTGTTAAACCTTAGATTCCCATAGGATGAGACTGTGCTCATATCAGAACAGGCTACAGTGTTCACCCTTAACACTGGTCCGCTGGCCGAATGCCTGTTAAAACCCCTGGGGACCAGTCAAAATTCTCTTCAAGTGGTCCTGCTGGATAGTTCAGTAGTGAAAAGCATTACTATTCAATATGAATTATGGACAAGTGCAAAAGCTGACGGACCAGTGAAATGACAAGCTAACTGGTCCTGCCAGCTATAGTCACTGAAAAAGTAAACAGCAAAACCTGGGCTAGAGTTATCATAGGATCTAGTATGGCGTGGCGTGGCCGAGCGGTCAAGTGCACTGGACTCAAGCGCTGGTGATTCTGACCAGCAGAGTGTGGGTTCCAGTCCCGGTCTTGACACTTGCATCCTTAAGAACGGCATTTAACCATTATTGCCTTGTTCTTCAGATGGGAAGCAAAGCCATTGGTCTCCTGTATTTTGTAATGCAAGTAAAAGAACCCAGTACACTTATCGTTAAGAGAAGGGGTTCGCCCCGGTATTTTCTGGTGTGCAGATTGCGCCACAACACCTGCAAAAACGTGCATGCAGAACCATTTTGGCACAGCGCTATACTTCGTATGCGGATGCTATGCATATTTGCGGGCTTGAGTCTCTTGCTGATAGGAGGGAGAATCATTGTCTCAGCTTGGCTGAAGGACTTGCCAATTCAGAACGTACAAATGATCTTCTCCCTCCTACCAGACGGGAGTCTCACGCCCGCAACCTGCGTAATGCACATCATTATTCTTACTTACGCACCAGGACATCACGATTCAAAAACAGCCCAATACCCTATTTCATCAGCTTGCTGAACAAGTAGAATATTTTGCTCTGTGTTCAGTTTTTAATAATCTTTTTTTTAAATTAGTGCCACCACCTCAAATCTGTGCTAGATTATTACTCGCATTTAGATTAACAATAAAACTGCCCGTGCTTACTTTTTACCAGTTATCTAAATAGGGCCTTAATATTCCTTGTGAGCAGCTTTTTAATTTTTAATTTGTTCAATGTTTTTTTCAATGATTTTAATATTGTAAATTATCATGCAATTTGGCCTTCGGGTCACAATGTGATAATGTGAATAAAAATATACCAATATACCAATATATAAAACCTTACAATATGCTGTGTAAATAAATGGGTCTTATATTTTGAAGATAGCTCCACATACCTTGTAGAAAAAAAGCCACCCTCGGGTGTGAAAAAGCGCTTTATACAAGAACTAAGTATTATTATTATTATTAAAATTAAGTACACATGTATGAGCTTACCTCTGTCGTTACTCCCTCTGGTATAGTGCTGTTAATTGAAAGAAAAGATAAGAACAGATTATCCCTCTTACTCTTGGTAACATCTCCAGGGTGTGTGAGTCAACCATTTGAAACATTTTAACTGCACAGGTTGTGTCATTGGCACAACTATGCACAACATTTATCAGTGTACATTTTGTGTAAACAGGTGGATGTATTCACCACATGATATCATATTGCAGGCTGGCATAGTTTATATATCATTCAAGACCACAGTGGATGATATTGAATGGTCAGACAGTAGGAGGGTTGACTGTGTACTGTGACGATGCATTCACCACATAATTTCATATTACAGGCTGGCAAAGTTTAAATACAAATTAACAATTTGAAAAGCTGCATCTGAAGTTCAGCTCTCATTGTGCATCAATAAGACAATATCATGAGAATAAATTCAACAAAACAGAAGGAATGCCAAATATCAGGTCAGGTTCCCAGCAGAAGGTCAAGGTTGGCTTCACCTTGATACAACCCCCATGCTGTCACTGGTTAGTCCTCAATTACAGATCTGTGATATGTGACTTGCTCCAAGCAAAATGAAAGTAATGCTGGCATTTTTGACACAATTTTCATGATTCGGTAGGATTTTTTAATCTAATGATATCCAAGACTGGTTTGTCGACGCTTGTGAGCTTGAGCAAGCCACTTGTTGTGTTTATCAAAAACTGTATTTTTACATGGACTGATAGGATAAATTATTACATTCTTAATATTACATCTTTCTGGTATCGAAACCAAGTGATCCTCAAAAGTGATAAGTTATTTATTCAACGAAATTCTTCATCAAAAAGGTATTTACGACAGAAAGCAAAAGCAGTAAACTACATTTACAAAACACAAATAAGTTTTTGTCTCGGAACCATCATGTCTTCCTAGAGGAGAATGACATTGCTTGGTTTTCATTAAAGACTAGTTTATCTTAATCTCAGCACCAGGCAATTCAAGAAATCTTCAAAAGAAGCTCATGACCAATGTATCAAATCCGGTTACACCCCTATGTTCCAACACCCAAACGTTCCGACAACCTTAGTGTATTGTCCTGACCCTAACCCTAGCGAATAAATCACAAAGGGTTGTCGGAACATAGGGGTGTTGGAACAAAGAGCAGTCACCATCAATTAAGAGTTTTAAGATTCAAGTTGAACTGTCTCCATTCCAGTTCAGAGTAGAAGGTAAATTGGGATAAATTGGTATTAGGCAGGGATAGTGAAGATGACAGTAATATGGTGAGCTAGCGTTGATTCAATAGTAAGTACAGTAACAACACAATCCAATATCCTTATAAAAAAAATATATATAAACAAAATTAAAAAGGTCCCATCAAACCTACCTTGTTCGTTGTAAAACCATGTTCCGTTATCTTCATCAACCGTAAAATCACAATCAACACACCAACAAATTCCAACTTCAACACGACACACAGACAAACAGAAAAATATACCAGACCAAAACCAGTAAATCACACCTCCTGCACAAACTTCAGAATCTCCAGCACTTCAAATCAAAGACCAACGAATATTACACATTCCATGCCAATACGTCCGAGACAAAGTAATAAAGTTGTACTGTTGGATTAGCAAGAATTCTTATAACCACACACAAAAAAGAGGTCATCCGGAACAAGTCCCACGCAAGAGGATGATAACGTACACCAAAACCTTGACAATGACCCCCATGAATGAAAAAAACCAAAAACTTATTTGTAAACAGATCTTGTTTGCTTCCACTTGATTAGCCACTGTGAGCACTTGATCAGCTGGATATTGTTGTTTGAGGTTTGGTGACAATTTGATTACTCTCTGGACAACGGAATCTCTTCGTTTCCTGTGGGTACAAGGACACCAAGCATTGCCAATAGTCCTTGGAAAGGAGAAATCAATTCCGGATTTGGTACAATTTACAAGCATTTCCGACTCACCTGCTCATATCAGTGTTAAAGTTGCCAACGTAACGTGTACAACACAATGTCAACTTAAACAAGATATCAAAACAAGTATTGCTATTAAGGGATGATACAACATTTGGCTTCAGAAAACTGCACGTAAAGTCCCTCCCCCCCCCCCCCAGCAGGAGTGACAACCTTTATGACAAATCTTGAAAAAATTGTTGACAGTCTCCGGTGTGTTTCATTTTGGAGAGAATTTACAGACTCTCCACGTCATTACGAAATATGTATCAAAGTAGGGCTTTGTACAAAGAGGCCCCAAAAAAAAAAATGCCTCCATGTCCCTGGTCATTTGCCTTGGTGCCCCTTGAAACATTCCAAATTGAAATTTACAATTTCCTCATAGAGGTGCCTTTTACAAAGGAGAACATGCCTAGGCACCCTTACACTTTCAAGAACAAAGAATCAGGGCTCGGTCAGACAGAAGTAGTCTTCAAAAGAATGTGGAAGGCAAAATGACATATTCAAAACAAATCCTGAAATCATTTTAAAGACTTGAGAGACAGCAATTTTTTATGATTGTTGCTATATGTATATTTTTTTGTTTTGTTGAAAGTCTGATTTTTAGCCTGGATGATACGACATCGGCTTTGGTAGACTGGATGGAATGTACAACCATGCCTGATCTATTTGATCTAAGTTACATCTATTGAGAAGTCACACCACTTTTTAAAAATTTAGAAACGGCGATTCCTTATGAGAAGAGCTACCCTTCACAAATCACAAAAAAGGGATTTCATTTCACAGTCTTTTTTTTATATCCGCTAGTAATATCCCTTTTCCAATGAAAGTGTAAATACTTAGCCTACATTACAAGGCATTTGTTCTGCTTTCCATTTCCACTGAAGCAGGATTCCTTTCATGCAGTAAACAAACATATCAGGGCCTAGTTTCATAAAGCTGTTTAGCCAAAAATACTGCTTTGCCCAAAAAGAGTAGAGTGGGGCACCAGTCGCAACAGATTTTATGAAATTGGGCCTGGGTTATGTACAACACAAGAATTGCGGCAATGTACACGACAACAAGTGATCTAACTACCCAATTGTTCTGCATTCCTGACACTTCTTTAACACTCTTGGAGAACCAAGTTTAGCGCATACACATCATTGGTTTTTAGGACGAAAAAATTAAGTTTGATCCCCAAATTTTCATTAAAGGCACTGGACACGTTTGGTAATTACTCAAAATATATATTAGCATAAAAACTTACTTGAAGTAACGTAGTTTTTGAGAAAGGGGTAATTTCTCACTAAAATAATAAAAGACTTCTGGCCAGAAGCCTTTTATTCCTATCTGAACGCACACTAATTTGTACAACAAGGGTGTTTTTTCTTTCATCATTTTCTTGCAACTTCAATGACCAATTGAGCCCAAATTTTCACAGGCTTGTTATTTTATGCATATGTTGGGATACACCAAGTGAGAATACTGGTCTTTGACAATTACAAAACGTGTTCAGTGCCTTTAAACCCAGCATGTTCCCTTAACAGCAGTCTGCTGGCCACATGCTAGTTAAAAAAACAGATGACCAGTCACAATGCACTCCCAGTGGTCCGGCTTGCTAGTTAGTCCAGTGTTGCATTGACTGGTGAAAAAAGCTGATGGACTAGTGAAGTGCCAAGCTAACTGGTCACTGCTGGCTAGTCACTGAAAAAGTTACGGGCAAACACTATAAACATACATTCAGCCTATGTATTAATACTTCATGGTTTTGTTTCAGTGGGAAAACAGGTTTTCGTTTTGTCAGGCAGATTTTGTGAGCATCCATTTACGTGCTCCTACTTATCTTCAGAACCTTATTTCTACTAAAGCCCACAGTTCTCGCAATCTATGTTCTTCTTCTACTTTTCTTTTTCATTCTATTATTATAACTGTTGTTATTTAATGGGTTTTTTTCAAGTTGTGCAAATGGAAATAAACCAAACAAACAAACACGGTATGGCCAACGAGCATTCACAGTCAGTGCACCGACATTATAGAACGATCTCCCTCTTCACATCCGTCAGGCATCATCTCTTGAATCCTTCAAAGCCATGTTAAAAACTCATTTGCTTTTATTCTCAGTTACTAAAAATTAGTGTTTATTCGTTGTTTTTGTACAGCGCCTTGAAACCTTTGTAAAAGGCGCTTTATAAATGTTATTATTATTATTATTTATTATTATTATTATTTATTATTATTATTATTTATTATTATCTTTTGAGTGGCAACCAAGTAACAAGAGTTATTTTCTTCTTCAAATGCCATTTCTCTCAACTTTGACAGTATTTCAGACAAAAATATGTCTCTGGTAGGCTTACGTAGTAACGACTACTGAGCTTTCAGACTGCATTTAAGTATTGTGAAAATTGTTTACAATCCTATGGCCTTGAAACAATTACCAAAATGAAATATCCACCAGAATGTACTTGTATGGGCCCAATGCACAACAACATCTTGAAAATCATAAAACTTTTAAGACCAACACCTAAACCATTAAACATAAAACTACTTACCAAACTGCTCTGGGCTAATAAGCCTTGTGGTTCACATGGAGTTACACAAAAGAACAACCTGTTTTTACCACAGGCAGGAAACAGAGCGCCAGCCAAAACAAAATTGATCAAAGTCCACACTAAACTACTTGCAATGGCAGACACTGAAAGCCAAAATGGGGGTGGCTTGCTGTGAGTTAAATACCCCAAAACAACTGCATAACAAAACCCCTTGCTGGGGTACCGTGACCCCCAAATACCTCCACTAATTCAACCCCTCCATCTGAATGGTCTCTTCCACACACACACAAAACCCACATTGTCCACTTTCCCTAATGTATTTAAATTGGTTCTGCAGAATCTAATTTCTTGTCTTCAGAGTGTATTAAATAAACACCAAACTTTTGGGTTATTCCATTATGCCATCTGGAAGGGGGATTACGGATCAGGGGATTGCCTAAGAAACAGTGATTCATAACTTAAGGATGTTGTGGGAAGTAGACCTTTTCTATTATAAAAACACAATCAAACAGTCCATATGTGTCTTAATATTGATAACGAACACTAGGAAAGAACTTCCTGTATTGCTCACTCTAGAAAGGAACACAGATTTCCTAAGCGTGACCCATATGTGCAATGGGATAAACTCTGCATGGAAACCATTATTAACAATAACTATTTGTTGGAGACAGGAAATTTAATCAACCTTTGTCAGGCTGTTGTAATTCAAATGTTTTTGGATAACAGTATGTTTTTTCTACCTTCCACCGTGGTTAGTCTCCCCCCCAAAAAAACACACACAAAATAAAAATTTTAAAAACAAGCAAAAACAAAACACAATTTAATAATTTGTAGAGAAAATACAGAATACAACATAGAAACAAAGTAAAAATTAATAGGAAAGAGTAAAACCCTGTGGTTAAACTTTCAAATTTAAAAGTTGTTATTACCCCAAAATAATAAATAGTACAAGAACAAATAACTTTACACTTACCTATACCGAAAGCTTGCCTTCGTTGACGGTGACGGACTCGGTGAACTGTACGGAGAGCCGACTATGGACGACCTCTGCCTTGGTTGCGTGAAGGTGCTCAACGGACTTCCTAGAAAAATGACAAGTGAAAACAACCGGACGTTCACTCCTCATTGGAATATTTCATCGAAAGTGTACAGGGAAATAGAACTTAGGGAAAATTATGTGTTCCATTTAACTAGACTGTAATTGCCCACATCTATGACACCGATTCGTTAAAATTACCATTTTAGCTGGCATTTTAGCTGGCATTTACATGTATGTGCGTTATGGCTCTCATACTGAGTCGAAACTCCATTAGGTTTGTTGATATGAAACATGCGCATAAATTTGAAGGTTTAAATGGATATGTGAATCAAAGAAACAATTGTTCCCTCCACTGTTACCATCAGTGTTGAACCCTTTTGTTGAAAAGGTTTTTTATTTGTATAGATAAAAAGCACTGCCTACTAAAGGAGCATCTCAAAAGTCGGGCGCGTTCTCGGCGCAGAAGAAGATTCCTGTTTGCGACAGGGAACGCCAGAACATTCTGCTAGACCGCATTATTGTTACGGAGTACGGGAGCAATCCTACACGAGTCAATAATGTGCATTGTATTCTGAATGCTCCAATGGAACACCTGGCAGTCCAACGGAATGGCCATGTATATGTGACAGGCAGGAAAAACGTAATTTTTATGTTTCACCAGTGACTTAATATATTCATTTATTCAAACATCTCAAACCCCGGATCGAGCGCCCCCTAGCGGTGGCTTGATTTTCAAATTCATCAAATTGGGTCATTCTACTCTATGATGTCGGGAGGAAGACACGTCTTTTGAATTCTGTTATTTCTCCGACAGATATGTGATAAAAGAAAATAAATCTTCTGAGGAAAGAATAGTCGTTTCTGCAAATAGTAATATTTAACCCCGGTCACATATACGCACTGGAATACTTATCCAATCCAACTATGTTCCGACTTTTGAGACACTCCCTAATGGCACTGTTGTCTAAAGTCCCACACAGCTGAATTGCCCTGGTCTCATTCATACAACTTACAAGTGGCACCCTTGTTTTTTCAATTATTATTTTTTTCACCCAAGAAGCACCTGTATTTCTCTAGCTTGAGCACCACCCTTGGCGTAAGGCCCTAACTTATGGATCCTGCCCAGTCAACCAAAATAAACATAAAGTTCTGTATAACTTAGTCTGTAATGAGGTTTTCTATGCATATGTCTCATAGTTGTATCCTGACTGTCTCCCAGCCCTCTGCTTTCCAAATTCTTTGAAATTTTGTACTTGGGGAAATGTTTCACTAAAAACCTCGCAAAGTAAAAGTCAATGAAGTTGTTTGGACTACTTCACTTATGGCATCTAGTGTGAATGTTGGAGTGTTACATTACAAGAAAATATAGACAGTATGCATGCATGCACATTGGTAATGTAACAGACCACCATGTGCCTCATATGCCTAGTCTTGGTACAAGCCGTTGTTCACAAAATTATTCTAAAATTTCAAATAAGTTCGTTCACTCTGGACCTTCATCATGCTGACACCATCTTTGTCAAGTCCCCTGTATGCATTATCAATCATGCATCAGCTTCAATACATACCAAAAAAGGACCAGACTATTTGCCCTACCAACCTCACTTTGGTTACACTGATTTCAATAGCAATATTACAAGATAGATGCCCCATAACAAAGGTCTATTCATTCGGCCATACAAATCACAGAACAAAATACTGACTGTTAGAAGGCTACAAAAAAAACGGATTGAAATAGCGTCATATGAGAGCCCTCTATCAGCGGAATTGTAACTCCCATATCAAGTGACGTTATTAACACAATAAAAGTGTCTTGTATCAAGACTATCGCCGCCATATCATGACCTTTTTCCTATATCGTCAACACAGCGGGGATATTAGGTTGAAAGCTGCTCAAGCTGGATACAGTTACATGACTTGAATTTGATTATCCGTGTGTATATTTCCATTGGCATATTACTATCACTGAGACGAGCTATTTTGGGGATTTCAGTCTGTGCACCCTGCAGGGGTGCTTATTCTTCTCTTACAAGCAACAGACATTGGAAACAAATTACTTTGGTTACCTACGGACCCGGGGGACAAGTCTGGTAGTATTACTGTAGAAATACTCCATACAACCAATCAATTAGAGAGGATGGCAAAAGGAGTATCGGAATTCCACCGATCAGGCGGAGGCATTTTGGCTCTGCTGTTGCCCAAGTTATATTCTTCATGCTGTTAAAAATATTCCCTTAGACTTGTCCTTTTTTTCTATTAAATTTGTTCTTTCTTTCTGAGAGAAGGTTGCTATGCCCCCTACATAAATGAAATTCCAGGAATGAAAAATAAGTATACTGAGCTTAAGAAATGTAATGAATGTTTTCAGCAGTACATCATCTCAGTACCAAGGTTACGCACACGTCATCTGTCTAGCAAACACAGACGTTTTGTACCTGTGCATGTATACTACTTTTTTTGTACAATGAGTACATATACAAAGCCAACCTAAGTGGAAAGTAATTTGCAGTCAGTAAATAGACCTAGTCGAAACTCAAACACTGGAATGCAACCAAAGAAAAGCCCATTCAAGAATGAACAGAGTCACAGGTCTGGGTGGGCAGATGCACGGTGGAAAGAGCCAGCTTTTGACTTCTTAGTGAGGAACAATGTACATTTCACAGGGATGGTACGTTATTGCTTCATGTGCACCAAAGCTATAGATCCCTTTTCAACTCCACACTTAACTTCTTACAGATCTTCCAAAGCCAGCTTAAGACTCATCACTTTAAATCACTTTGAATGGCACCCCCTAGCAAATACGTTGAGACTGCCAATATTAGAGCTAGATAGCTCAGTTGGTAGAGCACCGGCACATTAATTTGGTGGTCGCAGGTCTAAGTCTCATCCAGTCAATAATATATATATATTTTTTCCATTCAGTTTCCCTAATGGCTCATTTCTTTAGAATCCACATTTGGTGCTTCGCACTCGATCGTCATCTCCAATATAAATTCTGTTTGCCCCCCTCCCACCAAATGAAAATGTCTGGTTACGCCACTGCAGTAAGAAAACAGCACAAAACAGCACACTACCCCCAGTGCAACTCACTTCATCCCAAGTCGCTCCTAACCTTCCACAGGACCCAACCCATAAGGCACTGACACACTGACAGCATCAGTAAAAACTATAAATGCATTCCACTACAACACTCAGGGATAACCATGGAATGTTAATGATCACAAAGATATTTATAGTATAAATTGTCAAAGCCATTTAATGTTAAGTTAATGCAGTGATAGATCAGTTTTGACATGAGTCTCCTAACCCCCAGCTACCATAAAAAGGTAGAAACAAGAAGAAGAGAGAGGAAAAAGCAGAAGATAAAATGAGAAAGAAAACATCACTGCTGTCATAAGTGCTGATTTGTCACTTACTTTTAGCACTGCCATAACATTTAAACCCTGAGGGACTTCACATTAGAACTTACTATTTAGCAAGTGGGCAACCTTGATACATTGTTCTTGTTAGAGGGAAGTGCTTTTTCTCTTGGAAAAAACAGCTCTATGAGGACAGTTTGAAACTGTTACAAGAGCATTTCAAGGGGCACCAAGGCAGAAGTGTTTGTTGTTTGTTTGTTTGTTTGTTGGTGTGTTTGCTTGTTTGTTTATTTTGAATTTTTTTTAAAGGTAGACAAAAATACAAAGAACAGGGGTTGCCTTTAACTTTTTCAGTGACTAGCCAGCTGGACCAGTTAAGTCATCATTTCATTGGTCTGGGCCAGTTTTTTTCACTGGTCCCTATTTCAAGGATTTCATTCAATACCATCAATTGTACAGAACTTGAATTTAAAATCATATTTGACAAATCTGTGCAGTCAGTGGTTTTCACACAAATGTGCTCACTGAACTACTCGCCAGACGACTTTGACAGAATTTTTACTGGTCCTCAGAAGTTTTAACCTGCATTTGGCCAGCGGACCGTTGTAAAGGGTGAAACGCTGTAAGAAACGTTGAAATCATTAAATTACCTGCAATACTCGTCCGCTTGAGCTTCTCCCTGATGTATACCAGGTTTGATGCCAGCCTGGCACGATGCGCCGAGTTGGTCACCCCTATGTCAGACAGGTGTCGCTCTGAGAGATGCAGAATGTTCTGAGATAGGAGGAAGAGAGGGGCAAATCTTAAGTGGAACATATTTTCTCAGGATTCTTTCTGATAAATAGACCAAAGTTTTAGAAAAATAATTACACTGTATATATACGTAAAGCCAAGTTTTAAAAAATACACCAATTGATCCACCTATTTTTTTCAAAAAAAGGAAGTGAGGGCCTTTGTATTTCTTTAAACAAAATTCAATTAAGAAAAATTTGCTGACTTTGTGGAACCTAGAAGTCTTAAATATGGGTAAATTAAATATCAATCGTTGAAAGAATGGTGTCAAGATGAAGCCAAAATACATGAAAATTGTATTCTTTTTGGGGACAACAACAAAGCAAAGTTTAACAGAAAAGATGTGGCTTCAAAGAGAGATGAGGGCAGGGACGATCAGCTGGTGTTTTTCTTTTTCTTGGCCTTACCCAGCTAATGACCATCACACTTTTACAATGTCCATAAACAATTCATCCAAGAGTTTACGCTGAAAAACTAAGAGCAATCACAAATATCTTCCACAATCTCTGCACTTCTGAGCGCATCGCCACAAAGGTAAAATGACAACTCCCTACAAAAGTCAAGGGTTTAAAAACCTCTATACTATCCCCAAACATGTTTAAATGTACATACTACAACTGGACCTAAAAGAGGGACTGTAATCCTCCAGGCTACATGTAGTTACCACAGAGCCATAACTTTACACACCTATGCTTTATGACACTTTAATAGAGGTAAACACAGGCAGGTAAACACTTAAGCCCTTTTCACACGAGCGCTGACAACCAACGTCCTCGGTTACGGGCGCCAACTGTCTAGCACCTTGGTGGTTTGCTATTTCACAACGGTGTTTCACACGACAACCGAACCAATGTCCCTTGTTGTCGGCTTGGCTACTGCGAGGTCAAAGGTCATGTGTTACTTCGCTGGTATGCCGCGCGAAACTCTTCAACTGGCTGGCTCTCAGTAGGCAACCAGTGATTTTCCCGCGTTGTATGTTCCGCATGGATGTGTAATCTAGCTTGTTTGCGTCCCACTCTTTTAGTTTTATATCAGGAATCAAGTTGTCAATTTTTTGCCAAGAAATAATTTTGATTAGTTTGTTACTAAACCATGGATCTTTCTCAAAGTATTTTTACAAACATATTGACCGTTCAGTCGCAACCCAAAGAACCGAAGAAGACAAAGAAAAGGGCAAAAAAAGTTACTTGGAGTTTCGATGAAACGATCGCGAAAAACTTGACAGAAAACACACGGCTGAACAGTGCCACGACAAGTGGACGCACCTCAAGCGGAGGTACCGGGAAGTCCGCAAGCACAACAGCAGTTCTGGAAGGGGACGACAGACATTTATGTTTTTCCATGAAATGGATAATGTGTTAGGTATGTACATGGTCGAGGCACATGACGCGTTCTGCGCAGGCGTACTACAACAGCATAACCAACGTCCTTGGTTGAGTCGTTTCACACGGCCGATCAGTGCGATTATAACGCAGTTGCGATTTTTTGTAGTAGGTCTCGATCGCGGTTATATATAGTCAGGATCTTTTGCTATTAAGGATAGCTTTCACACGAGTGGGTTTTGCTATTTTTTATCCTGGTTGCGAAAAATCGCAAAATATGTTGGATAAAAAGCTCTCATGTGAAATGGGCTTTAGCCGAAAGACTATTGTAACCTTTGTTTACAAAAAGAGTGACCTTATGAATTCCAGGGTTTTTCCTGGCAGGCAAGATACTACACTGGTTTACATGAGAAAGAAAACAAATTCAAATTTTGTGTCGTAATTTCCGCATAAACTCAAGAGTAAAAACAAACCCCAAATAGCAGAACAGGTTTTGAAATGTGCTCTCTTTCTTTGTATCAAAAGTAGATACAAATCAGACAGTGCAACCTCCATAAAATATCAGATTTAAAGTTTTCTTCCATTGAGCTGTGTAGAAATTGTGTCTGTAAACATGTGATTGTGATGTCACAGGCTACATGTTCTATATCTATAGAGAAAAATCTGAACAGTTTGGTTCATGGTATAGCAGATCCTCAATACTCAAAACAGACACACTGAACAGCACACTAACAAAATTCCAACACCATAGCCTGTTGATAACACCCTCTAAAACCACAGTCAGCATATCAGTAGCAACCACTGAAATGATCACCTCACTGCCCTCTCATTTGTTGTGGTGGGAGTGGATAGCAGATTATTGCTTTTGAATAGGCTGGATTACAATGGACTTAATTGCATTGCAGAAAGGCTCCAAGGAGGTGACTGGGACTCTGTTTACACTAGATCCAGAAAGGTGGATCAGACCATGATCAGACCATGATTGATCAGACCATGGAGGAAGCAATTTTCCTTCCTCCATGATCAGACCATAGAGCAAGCAGACCCTGGGTCTGATCTGGACTCAATTTCATATTAGAGATGCTTAAGCACAAAAAGTAGCTAAGCACAACAAAATTATGCTTACCAGAATAAGGTTACCAGCCAAACTACCCATGTCACACATCCAATTTGTGACTGGTATCCCGCTCATTTCTGCTTAGCAGACAACTGTTAAGCAATAATTTCAGCTAAAGCAGCTCTATGAAATTGGGCCCTGGCAATGTGAATTAACAGGTAGTGTAAACGCAAACAAGCAGGATCAGATCAAAATCCTGCAATTTTAATCTCTGAAGGGATTGAAAAGAACGGACAAGCACTTACCTCAACAGCCTGGTACTGTAGGAATATAGGGATGTACTGCTCCAGCTCCAGGGCCTTGAGCCAGTTCTCTATGGTCAGATGAAAGGCCATGGTGACTCCGGATTGGCCTGCAGAAAATAGAAATGACACAAATTAGTAATGGTGTATGACCTGCAATGGGCCACGTATGAGACAGCTAGGAAATATGAATATGCATGGAGGAAATATGAAGGAAATATCAAATTCATATCCGAAGGCAACATGGATGGCCACATGCACTGACACAAGTCTAGAAATGTAAACTTTACAAGAAAAGTGACCTTGTACACACCGAGGCCTTTCTGGCAGGCGAGATACTGTACTGCACTGGTCATATGTGAAACTGTACATTTTGTGTCATAATTACTACAAAGTAACAGCTGATTCTTTTATCTTTTATTTTCCTTCTTTTTGTGTGAATTTTGATGTCTATTATATTATGCTTTTAATCCCATCCTACTAGAGACCATTCGCCGGCAGGGAGGCTAACTATGAAGTAAAAAATGCTTTTAAAGATAGTACCTAAGATAAAATGTGTTTCTCAAAGGAATTTTAATATTCATCATGGGAAAAACTACATGTTAGAAAACAAAGTAATAAACGCAAGATGTTTGAAATAAAAATAGGGAGACCGCCAACATTACGGCTAGATAGCTCAGTTGGTAGAGCGCCATTATATTAATCTAGAAATCACAAATTCAAACACCGCTCTTAGTCAAATTTACTTTGTTCAACCCAAAATTGTTAGTAAATCATTGACAAGAAAAACCTTGAAATTGTTATTCTATTTAAGAATTGAAATACAAATTCATTTCCCTGTATTACTTTATTATTTTGTCCATCCTTATCTAAGTAGGATTTGAAGCTTTGCATGGTGGGAGTATAACTAAGAGAGGTTTGCGGTAACACCATGTTAAAATCTCTTTTGAGTAACTGTTGGTTCTGAAAAGAACCGGTAGTTAACGACTCACAAGAGTCATTATATTAGGGAGAGTCGTTAACTACCGGTTCTTTTCAGAACCAACAGTTACTCAAAAGAGATTTTAACATGGTGTTACCGCAAACCTCTCTTATAAGTCATCTGTCCTAATTGATGCATACACTTTTAGGTAAAAAGTAAAAACTCCACTTAAACAATATAAACATAATTTTGGATTAAGGATACAGGCTGCTAGATGATGCTACCCAACCTTTCCTTTTCTACATGGCCCAATTATTTGTTCATGAATTAATTGATTATTTCTTTTGCTTTCTGATGTAAAGGCACTCCACTACAAGCATTGGCTTATTAATATTGTTCATCCACATATTTGTCTTTTGCATCCTGTTATGTACCATTCAGAATGGAAATATGTCATATTGAATTGGATTGAATTCCATCAAGCTTATTACTATTAGAGTTAGAGACATTGGCATTATCTTAAGACACTTTGGGCCCTGGAGACCAAATCAAAAATTAACACATTGTTTATGAACACAGCACTAATTAGTCCCACAGGGACAGGTGTCTGGACAACATGACAGAAACCTTGTGCAGAAGTTTCTTTCTACAATTAACACATTGTTTGCAACTGCAGTACTCCTTCTCAGAAAAATTACCACTTGGTCTTTATGGTGCTTAGCAAGCTTATTCTTTGCTTAGCAAATATTTGTTGGAATCAGTCAAAAAGCATACATATGTTGTACCCATTGGCTGGTAACCTGGGCCTGATTTCATAAAGCTGTAAACGGCAAACAAATTGCTTAGCACAGTCAGTTCTTGCTTAACAGAAATGGGCTACCAGCAAAAATACCATGTAACATAACGAAACATAATACAACCTATAGTTATGTGCAAATTTTATTTTACAGATGCAAAGTTTCACATAAAATCAGAAGTACTATGAGTTTGTTACAAGCAAATCCTACGGATTATGCACTTTTATAAAGAAAATGTAATCAGTTTTAATTAATTAACTGTTATAAGTTGTTTGTTTTACAGGGAACAAGCAGCCTTTTATATTCAAACAAGTTAACTTTTCTTCTCAAGCCTAGATGCAATTTGTGACAAAAACCTACAACTTGTCACAGTTTACACAACTTGAATTACCATTGCTCATGTACTGTGGAGTGTGCAGGTTTATGGAACAAAGAGTTTTTGGAGCTGAATTCTTTTGTATTTCCATTGATGTAACAAACATGAATGACGATTGGTTGCTCGTAACTAGTTGCCATTTCACAGGACAGCAAATAATACCCAATAGAAAAGACTGTTTCGTAAAAGTGTTAGAGGTAATAAAAAAAAAAAAAAAACTTAGATGCCAGGGTGTGTAACTTTACACACAGCTTGTCATTATTTGAGCACTTCTCATTTAGCCTATTGTTCATGATTGGTTCATGATTGGTTCCCAACTAAATTTTTCTCAGCAGAAAATGTTTGCTAACCCCTATTTTTTGCTCACAGCTAGGACCCTGTTGCTGCATCAGTGCTTGTCATTATTTTGTGTATGTAGCTGCTCAATAGAAGAGGCCCCAAGACAATTATAATTATATTACACAGAAAGATTCTGACTGGATAACTCTAAACAGACGAGGGCGCTATACCATTGGCACACTAAATAAAACAAAATCACAAACCATTTCAGTGTCTATTCACACTCACACACAAGCATCAAAACAAACAGAAAAATAAACAAGGAAATATGAAACTTATACAGGGTTACAAATAGTTCACATAGCATCTCAGCACTAGACTAAAAAGTCCTAGGAATTGCAAAGTCAGGACCCCATAAATACAAACTGAAAATAGATGAAATGGAGGATAGTGTCCACATTGCTGTCCAACAAAAACTAGCTCCAGCTTTTATGCACACAGGCATGTACTGGAGCTTGCAACCGGTAATTTTTTACCAACTGAATTCTAAATGATGTAACCTGATACCAACGTTCCAAATGCACCTTCAGGCAAGAGATTTCAATAAAATGTCAATCAATGCTGGTGTGTGCAGGTGCAGGGAAAAACTACAAGTAGAATTACGCCGCCCCTGGGATGGAATAATTAGTCAAGTACAAGGTTGAGCCTCTGGTTCACAAGACATAATTATAACCCTAAGCAACGGTTCTGGAATTTATTAGGAGCCGCGTCTATAAATATTTCATTGGAATCCGGTCCAAGAGACTTTCTAAAAATCAATTCACAAGAACTCCAATTTCTCTGATTAATTACATTTGATATAATTCACTCATTAACAATGAAAATTCAAACTTTGGGTATATCTATGATCTATTATTTAGGTATATGTGTCTGCATGGCCCCAACCAGAAGAACAGAGAAAATGTCTCGCCCCAAATAAAAGCAAATAAGCGACAGAAACCAGCTAGGGTGTGATTCGAACCATTACACTGGTTACAACAGATCCTGACAGTACACTGGACTACTGAGCCACTTTTACTTTTATCTCTCTATGTTTGTTAATTAATTAATTTATTGATTTTATATTGCGCTCTCTCCAGGACCAGCCTGTTCGAGGGCGCATAACAGTAAGAATGGCATAAGAAAATTACAAGCTGTAAAAACAATACAACTTTGGTACAAGAAAGCATTAAAAAAAAAAAAAAAAAAAAAACTGTTGAAACTGCCTTAGTTGTTACTTCATCTGTAGACCATGATTTACCTATAGACCTTATGCATTGACGTCACCAAGCCGCCATCTTAGAGGTAAACTGATGATGAAACAATGGAAACGCGCTGATTTATACGCGCGGCGCACAAGACTGGCCAATGAGCATCTTCCTTTTGACCTCTAGGTGAGGGCGCCCTACTCAAATGACGTCATATGCATAAGGTCTATTACCTTTGGCTTCACTTTAGAAGTACTGCATTGGACAAGCCAAGATTGGCAAGAACAGGATTTGAACCCACAATGCTCAGTTTGGCCATATTTGCTGTTCTCTTTCAGTTGATTTAAACTATCGGCTGTTCCTTCACCTAGGTAAACAGTGGTCTAAAATGTACATTTTGCTTTTGGCTACTCTTCTAGTACTGCATTTGGCAAGACTAGACCAGGATTCGAACCCATGTTCTACAATTCCTGGTTCTCCGGATCACTCAATCTCGGTCCCTTTAAAAAATAATTTAATCTGTCTGTTATTACATCACCTTTATAACATGATCCCCCTTTGGCAATATTTGGAAAACATCCCAGTTGTCAAGCTGTCACAACACATTCCTGTACTTGCCAGGCTACGCACCAATTGATGCCAAGCATGTGGTTAAAACTATGTAAATAATGTCTGGACTGTCTTGACCAATAAGTTACTGGAGAAGGTGTGCATGGTTGATATCATTATCAAAACAGGCCTGACCAGCCCAACCCAGCTGTCTCTGTGAGTAAATCTAAACTTCTAACAAGGAGAAAGATCAGTGGGGTGTGTCAGATGGATGTACCCATCTGTACATGTATAGGCTAGTAGAACAATAATTATGCACATTTTATTAGAATAAGGCATGATGTTAGGTTCATGGCAAAAAGTAGGAACATTTGATTGAGTACAAGGGTTATTCCTGCATTTACATGTGGTAGACTTTTCAGGCTGTTTCATCACAGTTTTCTGATTTTTCCCAAGGGCAGAAACAAATCAGAAATCAGACTAAAGTAGGAAGAATATCATGCCTGCAGAATAAAATAAACAAATCACTTTATGCTTTTTAATCTTCTGGCTCAACTCACAGTTTGACCCTGTGTGGGCATGTGTGGACCAAATTTACGTGAAACCATTTGACTTCAAAAGAAACCCATAACACAACATATTCTTGAAGCTAGACAATCCGTAAACATGCTCATCTAAAAGCCAAATTGGTCTACCATACAATCCTTTTAAACTGCCGTTCTAGATTATTTAATCCACTTTAAAATTTGCAGATACTTTAATACATTTTCCCCCCTAAATATTCTACCATTAAGGATAAAAAACCCTTCCAAAATATCAACATAGTGTGTGTATCTTAAAAGCTTCTGCACACCATCAAAAATTGGAATGGCCTTAATGTATTGCAGCATAAATCTTTCACTACAGTACAAATGAGGCAAGAAATACACCAGTAGATGTTTTTCCAGGTAGTAAATCTCACATTCGCACATGTCTTGCGTTTCAGCGAGGGCATGAACTATGAATTTGATATTTTTCCCCGCTGATGAGACTTTTCTGGAGGTTGGGGTATCATCAGTAAGGTGAAGCCCGGTGGCTCTTTGATACTTTGAGGGTTGAATGTTTACACAGAAAGTTAGGAGTGGTCATAACCCCGTGGGGAATAAAATCCAATCTACTGTTAAATTTTGCAGCCAATGAACCACTACGAAGTTCTTGAAAGGGCACAGCAGATTTTCCTAGAATTGCTCAGGTACCTCTCTCTGTATGACGAGGGAAATGAATATTTCAACTCTTTGAGGGACACAGAACAATCCAAGGGCAGTGAAACAATCGCCTCCATTCAGGTCTAGATTTCGTCCACAAATGTTGTAGGCCTATAGCAAAATATTTAGGATGAACATATTTTATGCACATTGAATGCTGATATTGAATGGCAAACAATTTATTTTGAGAGCAACTGATACATTGTGTGTAGCGTTTTGCTGATGCGTTATTCACTGCCATTACATGTATAACTCACTTGGATTGCAATAGTTATTGAAAACAACGAAACCAAATTAAGGTTGGGAGGAATTCAACAGTCTTGCCCCTTGTTTGTATTTACTAGAATTCGTATCCATGATTGTTGTTGCGTGCAGGAACTTGACCCCCCCAAAAGATGGCAGCATGATCAAGGTCAATATAGGACATAACAACCCTTCTCAAAACTACAGCTTCAGCCTTGGTTCCAGTTTAGGCTGTGTCTGTCAGTTTGAAACCTCATAATGAAATCACATGTTTTCAAAAAAACTGACATTAGCCTAAGCTCGAGCGCAAGCTAATGACATGGTTCTGAAAGGGCCTGAAGCACTCAACTACTTATTATTTGCGGGCTAACTATTATCACTTAAAGGCACTGTACACGTTTGGTAATTACTCAAAATATATATTAGCATAAAAACTTACTTGGTAACGAGCAACGGAGAGCTGTTGATAGTATAAAACATTGTGAGAAACGACTCCCTCTGAAATAACGTAGTTTTTGAGAAAGAGGTAATTTCTCACTAAAATAATAAAAAACTTCTGGCCAGAAGCCTTTTATTCCTATCTGAAAGCACACTAATTTGTACAACAAGGGTGTTTTTTCTTTCATCATTTTCTTGCAACTTCAATGACCAATTGAGCCCAAATTTTCACAGGCTTGTTATTTTATGCATAGGTTGGGATACACCAAGTGAGAATACTGGTCTTTGACAATTACAAAACGTGTTCAGTGCCTTTAAGAAGCCATTTCCATTTTGCAGAAACAACCAAACATTTGGTATCTCAATCTAAATGTTCCAGTGGGACCACTGGTTGCCAAGTTTGAGGAATGTTCACTCAGAACACAAGGCAAGTTTATACTTTCATGGAAAAATTGAGCAAACAGAAGGGCACATTTTCTGTATCTGCTACTTCTCAAGTTTCACTGGCTAATAAAAAACTTGTTTAAACTATTACTTTTAGTATAGTGGTTTTACAAAAAGTGAACCTAACCTCAGCTAAAGACAGAAACAAGTTTAGAACCAGAGCTGGAACCAACATTCAGAAAAAGGTCCATATATGAATACATGTTTGGTAAACAAAATGATATTTCTTGAAGCCTTAATTGAAGCCTTAGGATTGGGTTTCACAAAAGTGAACCAAACCTCAGCTAGAGACAGAAACAAGGTTGGTACCAGAACAGGAACCAAAGTTTATAACCAGAGCTGGAACCAACATTCAGAAAAAGGTCCATACCATGACTAAATGTGTGGTAAACAAAATTATATTTCTTGAAGCCTTGAAAAATGTATTGAACACATGTTGTACAAATCGATGATGTATCGCTCTCTTTCAAAGTGGACATTTTTTCAACTCCGGCATATGTTGCTGGCACCTTGGCAATGTGTAGGCCTAAATGTAATATGTATCCACATTTACAATCATCAATTTTTTTCATAAACTCTCTAATCATCATCTTATGTCCTAGACAAATAGGACTGTCTGATTACCGTAAACACTGTGTATGAATATGAGAAATATTTCAATCAATGTTAGAAATAATAAACATCCAAGATCATGGTGATGCTTCTGCTCTGGACAAACAATTCTGTCAAACTCAATGGAGATTACGAGTTTGATACCTGGTCTTTTAATATCAGATGTCTCCCGCGAGAGGTTTGGGCAAATGCACCGCAAGTTAAAGGGAGAGTAGAGACATTCAAAATAGTCTCCAGAAAAACATACCATCAGACTGCGAAAGTCACTATGTAAAATACCTAGCAGTGCATACTTATACATTGTATATTAACACAATAACAGTTGCAAGGTTGTCCATTTATCATGTATAGACGCACCCTGTATACAGTATAGGGTTGGGCATGTCATAAAGCTTTATATTATATGCCAAAACACCACTAGCTATATAAAGGAATAGTCCAATGTTCCTTCTGGAAGAGGATGCTAATTTCAATCGTCAGTGAAAAATTTATTGCAAACACAAATTTTTAGAGAGCAATGCAGGCCTGGAATTTCATCATTGAGAGGGCAAGGCCATTTTCATTCATTTTGCAAAGGGCACTTCCATTGGAAAATCTTTAAAGCCAAATTAGAATGAGATCTGATTAATGAGATGGAAGAAACATTATACGTAAAAGAAGTATTACTGATTCCAAATAAAATATAATTTTACCATTAACTACTTTTTTACACTGGTAAAAGAAACGACGACCCCAGCTTGTTTCTAGGCCCTGCCGGGCCGCACAGGAAATCTGTCACATTATGATAATGATATGCAATGACCCCAGAAAACGTCATTTGTAAGAGACCCCCGCGAAGCCTGCGCGTCACCAGGAAGTACATGTGTACACGTTGGCATGGTACTACTGCGGAAAGAGTTTTCATTTCGTTAGTCTTTTCTTGGCTGCTATTCGGAGATTTTTCTTGTCTTTTTCAATGTCGACGCTGTACAATGCCACTTAATTGTGTGGTAGGCGGTTGCACACGCAATTGGGTGAAAAATCCCGACGTATTTTGGTTAATTTACCCCCAAAATGTGTCGACTCGGAGAGCGTGGGTTCGCTTCGTGAACAACACACGTTCAGATTTCACCGTGACCAACGCTTCCAGAATATGCTCGGAACACTTCACCGAAGATTGCACCGACGAAACCGTTCGAATAAAGAGAAGCCTTGGTTTAAAGACGAGATTTAAGTTAAAGGAAGGGTCAGTCCCGACCATAAAGGCACCAACATTGAGTTCAAGTTCAACATCAAGCGGAACTTCCACTGTGCCGTTTCAATCGGTGGGCGATGATGATGGGCAGCATGCAAATGCAAGCACTTCAACAACCCCTGACGTCGACGTTGCACCCTCGGACATGTCGGAGCTGACTGAGCTCGAGACAAGTAAAGATTCTCGCAAGCGATCCGGCGGAGCATTCCGTAAAAGAGAACGAGCAATTAGGGTAGGTGTATATTTTTTGGTTTTTTTTACTAATAAATTTAACATTAAAGGTGAGAGAGGGAACGAAATAAAAGTTTTGAAAATTGTAACCAAAACTGCTCGTACTCAATTGAAATAGAGAGAATATAACATACGAATCGATAACATTTTGAGGGACTACAATTTTTAACTTTAAAAGCAATGGCATGTTTTTTTGGTGCCTTGGAGTGGACACGAGACATAGCCTAACTAAAGGAAGCTTGTCAGTTGTCAGAAACTAAAACTTCACTGATTTTTTTCTTCTTCTGCATCAGATAGTTTAATGGCCCAATTTCAATTATCATTTGAGAGGTAGAAGAACAAGTTGTTTATGTTTTTTTTCCATTCACCAATTTCTATGATACCTACTTGGTAGCCTGCTCGTAAGATTATTATTAGGCCCTAACGTTATATCTAAAGAATCAAATGTGATTGTGTGTGTGTTGTTGTTGTGTTTTTTTTTGTGTTTTTTTTGGGGGGTAGGGGATTGTGACTATTGATTGCGAAATAATTTTTTAATCAAATTTTCCCCCTATTGTGTACAGATACTCCAAGAGATGATAAAAGAGGGTACAGCAGATCCGTCTTCAGAGTCTTGCAGTACTAGTCCAGAACCTGGAGAGATAGTGGATGTAAGTCAATAATATGAATGTACTGCATGGTATGCCAATTCAATGTGGCATAGGCCTATGACATTGTTTTCTTTGATACGATTGTTTATCTAAACTTGATTTTAAAAAAATAGAGTTGAAGGGGCAGTGACTGACAAAGCACTGTTGGCGATTTCCATGAAAACATTTGCATAAAATAACAGCTCATGTTTGCCAACCACAAGGCACTGAACAGGGCACTCAAGGGGATGGGCCAAAGGGGATAAGCCAAAATTAAAATCATTTTACTAACAATAATTTCTATTATTTATTTTGTTAGATCACAGATCCTGAAACTGATGACCCATCAGTTCGACGCATTGGAGTACATACAGTTGGTGTTCAATGTGAACTTCTCAAAGGACCCAAGAAGCCTGCTATCACAGTCAAAAGCCAGGAAGAGGAAGTCTCTGCACCAGAAGTTCAGTCTTCCAGTGATGAAGAAGAGAACCCCAGCAGCAATTACAGTGTATCAAGTGCTCCAAGCTCGGACACACATGAAAGGTCAGTTATTAACTTAAGCCCTTTTTCATTAGTTCTTCAATATTAATAAAATTATAATAACCAAAAGATATAATTTAAAAATTACAAACCCAACATCTAACCATTAAAACCTACATCGTGCCCCCGCCCCACACACACAAACCTCACAAATTTGAGTTTTTAACAAACGTTATATAAAAGCGGCATTTAGAATTTGCATAATTAATGGTCCCTCTTAAACTCCATAATTTTGGTGCATAATCCATTCGCTAAGTTGAAGACATCGCACCGTTCTAAAAACAATAAATGTACCCACGCATTAAGAAAGACATTGCATAACTGACAATTTGGCCATGTTATTTCTCTACAGCTCAGATGAAGAACCTGAAGAAGACGTTTCTCCTGTGAAAGAGAAGAAATATTTGATCTTTCATCGCAATCTCCTTCAGCTATTTGAAGAAGAGCAAAAAAAGGAGTGCCGAAGGACAAGCAGAGGAAGAGAGTTCAGGCCAAAGAAAACAAAAAAGAAAGTAAATGCAGAGTTTGCAATGCTAAATTTCACCATGCAAAGTTTCAAGCCCTATTTAACCGGACTATTGTTTTGAAAGAATACAATTTTTTTTACCCACCACTAATAATAATTTTAAAAAGAAACAACACCCGAGTATATTATGTGTGAGGATAGATACATGAATAAACACATGTGTAATTTATTCAAACAGTTGTACGTGCAAATAATTACAATGTGAAAAACAGTTTAAAAACATTTGTTTGGTCCAATCGGGCCATGCAACTTAAATCAATAAAAAAATCTCCTTTTTAGTAACAAATGTGTCATTTGGGATTACATTGTAGTTGTATGTACATACACTATTGTATGAACATTTTTGGTGACTCATTATTGGAGACTTATCATTTTTCAAACATTTATTGAACGGACAATACAGTAGGATGCTTGCTTTAATTTGTATTTAAAGTCTCATAAAGATTTTACAGAAGAAAAATACAAAAAGGTATGTTTAGCTCCAACAACTTTACATATCATCTAAATCTGGATATGAAAACCCCTCGTAGTTGTTTTCTGGATCTGGAAATGTTATCCTTGTCTTATGCATGATACACGATGGCAGGGGTACACGGTTATGCCTCCCGAGAAATCCATAGCACCACCGTATCACTTGTCGGTACGACACATGTCTGTATTTCCTGTGTGAAATAAATAAAATTTTGTGTAAACAAAATATATATTGTACAAAAGTCTTACATTCTTACAGTTTGAGTTGTTTTTTTATTAGCCATAATTGTAAACTGCTGAGTACCAAATTTTACCAATGGATTGTTAAAGGATTTTACTTCAAATGACTGACAGAAGATAAAATGGCTGGTTTTTTTTCTAGTCAAAATGATAAGGCAATCAAATGTACATGAAGTTGGATTCAATCAAATTTTTTTTTTTATGTAACTGGTCATACCATAATTATTTTGGGGACAGTACAAGTTTTATTTAATTTTCTTCGTGAGTACTACATGTAACAATATATTTTAAATCTTACCTGGCCTGGTCACCCTCTATAGCTCTTGCCCCATACTGCTGCTTATAGTGGTAGTATGCTGTCTCCAAAGTTCCTGGGTTCAGGCAGGTCGCCTCATACCATGGATGTTCAGTGAAACAATTGATATCATCAGGGTTTACTCCAGTGTGTTGTATTTTGTCCTGGATTGCGTCCACTTCTTTGCAGCACATGCTGTTGTGTACAAACTCCATGACGACACATCGGCCACAGGAACACCTTCATGAAAGAACAAAAATACATGTATAAAATAAATAGGTTCTTTTTTAAATGCAAAATTGGCCTGCTAAATCCATAACGAGTATAGTATTTCAAATAAAATGCTTTATATTTATGAGATAACTGATATTAATAAGCTCCAACTCTAGCAACACTCAATGCAAGGTTAGAGATTTATAGATTGTTTTAAGCACAGCAGATGTAAGAAGAGTGTACCAATACCACCAGTGACAGTTCTGTGTTGCAAGCTGTTGATTTGCACAAAGCTCACTTATTTATTTCGTTTTAAAATGGAAACACACAAATTTGGCAAACATTTCATTCTTTCCAGTCAGTTTCCATTGTGGTTTATTACAAAAACATTAAAACTGACACCACTCCTTGGCTCGGTCAAAGTGCGTGGGCCCAAGTCGTAATCACAGTCGGTGACAGTGACATGACATCATCACTTCAGCTTTTATCATGATTCCATGCTCTTTTCCATGTTATACTGAAAGTGAAACAAATCGACCCCAGTTCTGAGCTTTGATGTAGCATACATACATTCATACAAAAACTAAAATTACCAGTTAGTATTGTTTAGGCGATCGTTGTTGGCTGGTTGAGGTTCGACATTCTCGCCTTCCATTTCATCGCCGGCGTCATCTTCCTGCTGCACGCGTTGTGGTGGTCTCGCGGCCAGCAGAGGCTCAAACCTGTATGGTTCGGCTCCGCGTACCACTTCCTCCTCGGAACCAGCCTCATCAATATCGTCACTGTCTTCTGTTCCCGAAGAATCGGAAGTACTGATTTCTGAAAACCCAGCAGAATCCACGCTATTTTCCTCCCAAAGATCCTCGTTAGAGCTTCCAGAATCGGACATGTTTATCGCTGTGAGTGTAGTGTGATCATTCGATGGGTAAACAATGCGAGCAGTGCGTGAAAGTTATGCGTAAAACGTGCGTGAGTATAGGTACCAGACCTAGTCAGCATTTTCGTGTCTTAAGAGTGACGTCATCCAATTTTGCACAATCAGTCTCCGTGACCTCTCTTTTACTCTTCCGCGACGAAAAGGCCTCACAAAAGGTTGTCGTTTTTTGTGATTTGGGGGGTTCGCAAAAATCTCAATTAATATTTATTTATTATGTTGGATATATCAGCAATTAAAAACCGAAAAGAAATTGAAATTGAAGTTCTCATTCTAATTTGGCTTTAAGTCTACATGTCTGAGAAACTTTTGAAAGGGCACCAAAGTCCAAGACAAGGGGCAACAGAGGCCATGGCCTCCCTGTAATTCTAGGCCTGGCAATGTACCCTGTTTATGGGTTACAAGGTTTGTTTTGGAAGTGTGAGATGCTCTCCGCTTTTAATGCTGTCTATAAATAATGTGGACACCAGAAAACCCTCATCAAACCATCAATCAAACTTACAATAACATGTTAAAATTTCATTGCAGCCTTTCAATAGCGTGCTGATGCTTTTGAGAAAGCACTGTAATGTAGTAAGTAAAGAGTGTTGTGTGTGTCATACTCATTATGTGTTTGTTTTGCCACTTTTCTTGTAATAAATATTTACAAGTTGACATGAATGTAATACTTGTATACATGTGCTCAGATTTTGGAGGAGGAGCACTGGTTAAAATTGTTCTTAATGTTTTTTTAGTATATTAAATAGTACAAATTTGTTTTACCCTACACTGATGTGTGATGAGCACTTTATACTCTGTGCTTTCCTACAAGTAGCCTTGCTCAAGGCGGTCGGTCGCAGTTTTCACTCCGACGAAAAGATGCCGTAAAATCCACCACTAGCCTATACACAAGCACTGTGCGTAATGTTTGTATCACATCGCACGACGCCCGTACTACTACTGTGCGCAGGTCATCCGCACTCGTATTACTATTCGCATGCGGAGGCCGTAGGCCGACAGCCTTGTCGCGTCTGTATCTACCGGGTTTAATGTGTTTCCTGTTTTTATTTCCGCTAGCCCCCCATTTTCGTCCACTATTGGACGAAAATGGGGGGGCTAGCGGATATGCTGGTATGCAGATCATGAATATTTAAATCTTTCGTTCGGCCGACTAAACAGCGCAGAATGGGAGGCAAATGAATGATTCATTTTCGACGGTCCAATTACAAGCTTCCCTCATTATGACCTTTGTACCATGCTTCCACACAAGCAAACGATTCGAACACCGTGGCCGTTGAGACTGGGAGACTGGTTGGACGAGTCCATTTTATCTGAGGGTGATGAAATCTTCAAATGTTGTAAACACGTAGACCTAATCTTTACACTAGTAGAGAACATTCGAAAATGATTATTTTTACGTTGTTAACTGCTTTAGTAATTTGAAACTACAGGCCTTACTGTTATGATGTTAGTGCTGATAGAGAAAGAATTTCAACGATACGATTTTCTTTTTCTTTGTTAACGGTAAGCATCTCTTTAAAAAAATGGAGTGTACTCAAACCGCGATTGCAAATGATTGCGCAATGCGCCCCCCATCCTTAGTAAACATGACTTCCGCCACTGACCAATGGGGTCTTGTCTTATGCACGCATTATAGTAATGACCCCGGCTAGCTCAAAACAGAACCATCAAGGCGTTGATTCAGATAGTCTACGTGTACACATCTCACACCACGCAAGCACTGCGTTACACATGCTTGGCACACATCCAGAGACTGCACATAGCTGGGGTGCATGGGTAGCGCAATGGCGCAATAGCGCAAAGGGAAAACCAACTAATCTAAAAAAGACAATTAATAAATGAAAGTAAAACTCCAACGCCTTGGTCAAGGCTATCCTACAAGGGAAAAAATTCAAAGGCATACTTTTCGGGTGGGATTCGGACCCACAACCCCCTTCAATCTGGTTATACAATGCTTATCACATATATATTATTCTTCACCCCTATGCAATTATTAAATCTATTTTCTTTATGCTTATTTTTCAAGTACATGTATATTGCAAGATCATAGTTGGCAATTGATAATCTCCCAAATGAAAACATTCCAGATTGAAATTTAGATCTATGGATTTTAAAACCACAACTTGTCAGTTTATGACCTTTCAGAACAGCTTTTGGAAAATTTCCCCGACGATCAACATAACTGCACTGCTTCTTTAAATGTAAATCTCAGAGATTGTGTCCAGCGTTGGAAGGAATTTCAAACCACATCCACTGGAGGAACTCATTCCGCCCGAACATTTGCTAACGTTTATCAAACATTCCTACTGGTTTGCAAGAGCTGGGTGTGCGCGCCTGTGGGAATTCCAAATGCCACAAACGTGTGGATACCAAGAGAATACCAAAGTCTTGTAATATTGGGAATAAGCTTTGAGAATGACCGAGTTTGAATGAAGCCTTGCATGAAATGTCAATTGTATTGTGCTGTCTTTAAATTTGTAAACAAAAAAATCATTTCTTCACTGCTGAATTTTTGCTCCATTTTAAGGTTTATTTGGGTGGATTTTACAGTACACTTACGGTGCATGAGCATTTGTAAACAGACAGTACTACCTTTGCAGACCTCCCAAGGATTGCATCTTGCAATTCGGGAGATTTTGTACTACACTCAGGAAGTAATTAGAATTACATTCAACATACTACAGTGTAGGGGAAAAAATGTCCATAATCGGGGAGATTTACAAATTTGCTCCTCAAACATGAAAAAGATTGGTTCATTTTCAGGGAACTTTCTGCAGACTCAGGGAGAGTTGGCAGCTCTGCCTCTGCTATATTCCCTGTGGTTCTAAGACTATTACATGGCACAAACACATTGCCTGTATACGGTAAACTCTTCCAACACATTATGTGCAATCCTCATTGCCTGTCTCCAATTTAAACCATTTAGTGGATAAAAAAACACAACAATAATAACTCAATGATGACCCGCTCCCAGACATTCCCGCTGTAATTGACAGAATTCGGAGACTGAAATGAAAGCAATCAGTTTTGATAAAGAAATGACCCCATGCTGGGAATTACTGCACAAGGAAGGTCCACGATTGATCATAATTTGAGTACAGGAGAGCAGAGAGCTGTAGCATTTAATGTACACTTAATATGCCTACAGGTATAAACAATGTTGTAAGTGGCAGTAATATTTGTAAATGAAAAGCGGTTTGACAACAAAGGGTGCTCACCACGCACGCACGCTGAACTAGAGAATAACAGAGTTGCAGTCAATTTCTCTTGAAAAAATATACATACAAGTAAAAAGTGAGTACAACCATTATAGGCAAGGACCAGAACTGGTTGAGCACAAGTCAGCTTTTGAAAGTAATTGCATTGTGAAACAAAACTTAACTTGGTTTATGTTCTCTGTGTCACTGCTTTCGGCCCTTTTAGTAATGAAACTGTCAACGATTAACAATGTGAAAGCTATAGTATAAATTAAATTAAATGCTCTCAGTCAAAAGCCAATTATTTAACTGGTTCTTTTTACAGATCAACCACTTTTACCTTAAAATCAAATCTAATGACGTCTGTACCCAAAGATGAACAGAGCATGAACACAGTAAACTGCTCAAATAGTCTCCGTACATTTCTCATTTTCGGTAATCAGAACAACCAAATCTTCCTTGAAGAGATAGTCATGGTTTTCATTTGTGAAACTTGATTGATATTTTACAATATTGATGCCCCTAAGCACATACCTGTGAAATTGATTGATATTTTACATTAATGATGCCCCTAAGCACATACCTGTGAAAGTTCTCATTGGGCTACCCTGAGGTCTACTTGAATAGGACCAACTATTTGATCGGTGATACTCCGGTCTTTTCATATTGATTCCAGTAACGTTCCTCTAGTACCAGTAGATTGCTGATTGAGAGACGATCCGAGCGGACAGAAGATTTAAACGGTACTGATTGGTGTCACAGATGAATCTATTCACGATACGTCTTGTTAGCTTTAGTCATGCACTTTGAATCTCATTGACACTCGCCCCTGAATGGCTTGGCAAATAGTGCTCTCTGATCCCACGGTTGTGTGAATGATGAAGAATGAGTTGACCTTGTTTGAACCCATTTGAAGATTCAATCCAAATTGCTTCCCCCTCCAGGTGGTTTCGATTTGCTGTAGGCAATGTTAATGATGCAGGCTGGCAATGGCAAACAAGAAGAAACCTTAATTGTCCCAATTGCAGCAAATTTAATTGCAAAGTATATGTTTCTGTACACTACCAGCAGCTGCTTCAGCAAGCAAGAGGGCAGTCCATCCAATGCTGAATGTTGGAATTCCGACTTCTCTTCTGACTTGTTGAGTTTGCTTGAGGCAAAACAAACTTGATTCCCTGCGCTGGAACAATGTTTACAGTGGAGTTCTTCTTGAACCAAATGTTTTAGGTTGGATGGTTTCTCCTCTTCAGACTGTCACAAGAATCTCTGATGGGCAGCTTCATAAAAAACCAAACCAATCGCGGGTCAGTTCTTGAAGTGCCAACACACAGGGATATAATGACGGGCAAAATGTGCTTCTTGTGCAAAAGGATCAGCTAGGCACTGATGGGAAACTGGGGATGACCCCTCCAGTATAAATTGAAAAAACAGGAGCCGACCAGTTCAGCACATGCACAAATCATCGAGAGTTAAACCCTAACACTCACTCCCACAGAAAAACACACCTCAATAAAAGTCCGCAACAACAAAGTGAATTTCTAAAGTTCAATGGCAAAGCTTTCCAACAACAGCAACACAGTGCTTGACTTCCACTGGAAGTGAGGATCTCCCTGCTCAGTGATGTCAAACGAGTTACCTAAATCTACACCGCTGTCAAACACACACCTTCCTCGGCGTATATCATCTTCAAAAATGACCCGCTGCAGAATCTGGAACATCAGCTCCCCTGCTGGATCAACTCCCAAAGTTGATGGCAAGTTCACAGGGACCTTACTGGGGCTAAACTTAATTAGTTTTGGGGGAGGGTATTAAGAGTGACTTATGACCAGGCTTGACCTTAACACTAGTTCACATCATGTGTGTTCATAACAAACAGTCCCCATGGTGTAGGTATGCCAAGTCAGGTGGTGGTAGTTATTTTTCCGTTCCTTTTTAAAAACTACTAGATAGCTGTTTCAGCATAGGTCTCACGATCTATTGAAGGACTCCGACACTTGGTTGAATCAACATTATTAGCGATATATGATAACTGCTTCCATGAAGGTTGAATTGAAAACACACCGTTCACACGTAAAGCATATTTACATTGTTATCGAATGTGGACAAACAAAACAGCGGATGTCTGTCCTGTCTGTCGATTCGTCCATCAGGAACACAATGGAGGCAGTCAGGTGTCTACCTGTAGGTGCGTAGCATCTATTGTTCTGTGGTTGCGTTCTCGAAAATGGATCAGTGTATAGATTTTTTTATTGAATTTCTTCACCTACTATGAATACTGTATGAGGTAAATACGGGGAAAGTAAAGTACTACACAGGGACATTCCATTACAAAAACAAATTCCCAGAAGAAAAGGGCAACAGAAAGCTTCATGATACTCACCAAACTGTTGTTCTTTAAAGGATTATAAGATAAAGCACAAGCAACTTAATAAATAGAGCGTATCTGCGGTCACCTTTGTAGTGCATGGGAAGCATTTGGTCGGGTTTTGAGGTCCAAAATGGGGTTTGGCAAATGTTTACCCAACACAGACAAACACACTAATTAAAAGAACAAATATTAAACATGAAGAGGAAGAGGACTTCCATTTTATGGATTTAGCTAAACTGTCATTACTTCCAGTTGGATACTCAGTACTTGTCTGAGCTGGAATTTTAAGAAAGTTATCACTAGACCACAGGTTTTGTGGCTCGGAACCTTTACTGGATCAAAATGATTTTTTTCCAAGAACTTTTTTTGTTTTTGTTGTAATTTTTATGTTCGATGAGTTTTTAGAAGGTGGTTTAAAATTAAAACACCCTAAGAATACATCAGTTGATCTCTAAAAGTATCATGTTTGGGGAAACGCTAGACTGCGGGACTGGATCGGTTATAAAGTTACTAGCCAGGTACTAAAATTACTGGACTCAGTGGGTATTTCAAGTGAAACATGGGTTTGAACTTCAACCAGTGCCCTCCCCCATCACCCCTCTCAGAGGATTCTTCATGAAGGCCTACACGTCGGATTTGACTGCTCTTTCCTAGTACAGTAGAAACATGCACGGCATTCATTTGCACTTTACTGCACTTCCTGCATAACATGCTACAATTAACAATTTATTTTAAATAACAGGATACCGGATAGTCACCAAAAAATAACATCTCTTCACATTAGGTTTTGTAAAAAAAATTGCAAGTAATGCATGATACATGTGTACGCTCACTACACACTGTCAACATATAAAAATTAGGGATTATGTTTGTGAGTAAGTTTCTCCCGAATTTCCAACCGCTTGATATTTCTGCTAAACTCGCATCAATCATCCCATCAAACATGTTCAAATCCAATTTGTGCTGACCGACTGAAAAGAATGAACCCCATTCAGGCTCTCCACTCATTATGAATCCTAACAAGGGAAAGCATGAACGCACCCTTCCAAAAAAATACTGAAATCGAAACCTGGAAAAAATCTGTCAGGTTGTATTAACCCTGTCATCAGGGGGGTTGTGGTTGTTTGTCTAGCCCTGAGGTGACCTTCATTGTCAAGGTGTAAAGAGTGCAAATAGTCCCATTGTCAGAACACCAAGGCCCAACTTGGTAAAACCCAACGCAAGTTGTTTTTGTGTATATTGTGGGTTACAGTGGGTTTGCCAAGTTGGTGTTTAGAGTCAGGCTGGCAAGTTATGTATTTGGCCTGTCAAAAGTTTTGCATTCATGGAGTCTGGAGGGACAACAAGGTAGGGACACCTTCAGGCCAGACAGTGTTACCTTTCCAAGGACTCTGGTCCAAAGTACCCAGCAGGGACCAAGCTAAATTTGGAACATGGCAATTCATGTTGCTCTTAGTACACTATAAACTGCCTGCTGCATAGGTCCAAAAGGACATATCCATATGATCCTCAAGAGCTTGAGGATCAGCAGAGCTTGAGGATCAGCAGATCCTCAACTCGAGCTACAGGATCAGCAATATTGTAAATGCATTTAACTGATCTCTTGGACCAGTTGGTCAGTGATAAGTTCTCAGTTAAAATGAAACACACATCAACAACACTGCACACATACATATACATGTACATGTATATATTAGTAGCGTTCTCCCTTATTAATGGTCCAATGGCCATAAATGCTGGCTAAAACTTCTGAGGAACAGTATAAAGTGGTACGGCTGGCTAGTTCAGTGAGCACATTTTAAAAGGCAAATAAGTAGGCTAAACCACTGACTATACAGACTGTTCATATGATTTCAAATTCAAGTCCTGTAAATTTTTTGAAAAAGTTAAGGGTGAACCCTGCACATAGCAATTAATTCTGCACCTGGGTATGGGTGGGCACAAAACATAGGCAGGATTTTCAAAGCATATGGTTTTATGCATATCTTCATTTGATGCCACACGTATTCCAAATTTGATGTTCGCTTGAAATCGTAGACAACCAGTAGGGCCTATAGGCTACTACTAAACAAGTAATGACCCAGGAATCACCCAAAATCAAAATCACCTCTTTCACTCTTTCATTCACATTTTCCCATCAGGCTGTTCTTTTTCTACTCAAACAAACCTTTTTATAAGGTAACTTAGTTTTTGCTCTCTTTAATCAGCTATGAAATGTTTGGATAATGTTTTCTCTCTAAAAAAAAAGGTCCACTTTCAAATGTAAAAAAAAAATGTTGTTTAGGTAGTAAGTATTGAATTATTTGTCATTAATAATAAATTGTCTTTTGCAATCAGTATTAAATTTGAATGTTTTTAGCGCACACCAGGAAAACAAATTCACCTTTTATTTGTAAACTGTGATAAAATAAATAAAATTGAATTGCAAAGAATCGATAAACATCTCGCTCCACAAAATATCCTCAGGTGCGAATACTGTAAAGTACGCACGTAGGAGCCTTGCAATAGACGTCATACCTGACATTGTACAAGTTGATTTATGTACAACTTACAAAATGCATACAAGGTAAACGTGTGCCAAGCTGCACAGCTTATCTAGATCCACACCATACAGTAGAAATCCCATGCATTATTCAAAACCTTACATGTTGAAAATCACAAACCAACTGTTGCTTTTAAAACACACTCGCTCTCTCCTTTGAAATTTCCACACAAACAAGGCAATCAGTGCAGAAGAGTATTGTTAATCTTGTTGGTGAAGGGTTGGGATCAACGCTACAACCTCTTTCCCAGCATAAGTCCGTAGCCAGCCCCTGTCTTTTCTACAGATAATTTTATGTTAATGTACACCCAGTGTGTCAAACCTGGTTCTTCCTATCAGGGTATTTGAGCGTGAACCTAAGCTTTCTGCTTGTTTTCACCCATACACCCTCGCTAATATAACGAGATGTAAAACAGAGAGCCTTTTCCATAGCATGATGCATGTTTCCCTCCATCCTACAATGCTTTAATAGGAATATCAACTCCTACCTCAGCTCCTCTGAGTTATTTTCATCTTAAATATTTCCTTCTTGTCGCCCCTTAACAAGAGTTCAGCATCGTTTGGGGCGAAATTGCATAACAAAATATATGTAAATAAAAAATAATAAAAATCATCTCAAAAACAACTTAGATCATCAGGCATGAACAATTAATCAGTTGACAGTAAATTCTTCTCCTGCTTCACCAAACGACCTGTCTACCCCGCACCGCCCCTCCCCCCCCCCTACATCCCAATTCCCCAACAGGGGCCTGATAATCGTCGTTGACCTTCACGCTAAGACCTTGGCTTTGCACAAATGTCACAACTTCCAGCTCTGAAGGTTGGCTACAGACACCTCTACACATTTTGTACAATGTGGGAATTACTTGTCACTATCAGGTTTTATCCCTAATAGTCACACGTATCTTGATCCTCTCAAATGGATCTTGTCATATAAGTCGCAATTTGCGCTTTTCGGCCCGATAAGCTAGCTTGTGCATGGGGAGAACCCTGACATGATGGGTATAGTGTCAATGGAAAAAAAAATTAAATTGGGGGTTAACAAGGCCAAATTGATTAAGTTATTGACAAAATAGGAAGACCGCCTGCACCAGCATAGGTCAAGGTATGTCAGTTGGTAGAGCACCAGCACGTAAGCCCTGTGGGCCGCAGGTTCAACTCCCGCTAGTAAATTTTTCTTTGTTCAACACAATCACCTCCAAATTGATTTATCATGAGGCCTACCCAGTCAGTTTCCCCAGTTTATTACTCATTAAAAAAAAACTATTTGAAAATTTTAAATTTATAACACAGGACATTGTAATTTAAATTTTCTGTTCTTGTTGAAATGGATTAATTTCAATTTCATCAGGGGTGATTCAGCCTACACCAATCACCTCCAAATTGATAAATTGATTTATCATGAGGCCTACCCAGTCAGTTTCCCCAGTTTATTACTCATTGAAAAAAAAACTATTTGAAAATTTTAAATTTATAATACAGGACATTGTAATTTAATTTTTCTGTTCTTGTTGAAATGGATTAATTTCAATTTCATCAGGAGGTCGATTTCACAAAGCACTAAGATTCAGTCTTAAGATGAGTTGTCAGTATTACCATAGTGATTTGTATTGTGACATCACTCTTTGCTAAGCAACTACGATGGATTTGCACTTAAGATCAATCTTAACTCTTTGTGAAATCGAGCCCAGGGGTGATTCAGCCTACACCATAATGTTCAGCTTAAGTGCACACTGTACATGTACTGTATACGGTAGATGTACTTCACTTTACACTAATGTTCATTGCTTTGAGTAATTCATGTAGTTTGACAAGCACCACAGTGAGCTACAGAGCCGCGCATGACTGTAATTCTAACTGACACATACACGGGTAGATTTTGTCGCTTTCGTTCGCGCTATCTATCTGGTCGCACTTAAATTTATCATAAAGTATGTTTCCTTTTTTGTATTTTCTGCTCTCCTCGATAGAAAATGTTGTAACACAAGCACAAAATTTATCATAAAGTATGTTTCCTTTTTTGTATTTTCTGCTCTCCTCGATAGAAAATGTTGTAACAGAAGCACAAAATTTATCATAAAGTATGTTTCCTTTTTTGTATTTTCTGCTCTCCTCGATAGAAAATGTTGTAACAGAAGCACAGTTATATGGGAGTTTAGTTAACATACTTTAGTAAATATCACAGAGTAAAACTGTACATTAAATGTATTTCTTCTTCACACTTCACACTTCTGTTCAGTCCTTTTTGAAAAATGGCAAATGCTGTAAACTGATGGGATTGCGAGTGCAATTTTTAAAAGATAAACACTGTAAACATTACAATATTAAGACACTCCATGGCTTTAAATTCACACTTGAATGCAGACAAGAGACCAGTGATTTTGCCCTCTGACCAGTAAACTAAGGAACGGACAAGACGGTTATTTATTCTTGTGATTTTCAATTACCTCACTGTGTATTAATAATAGAATGATGTTCAAATGTTGACTTTGAGTCTGATAAATATATGTTCATTCTGATAGACCCATTGCACAACGCGCAGCGCGCATACATGCGCGTAATTTTGGGGGTCAAAACGTGCACAAAAGGATGGTACACATGTTTACGCACAATGCGCTTGTAAATACGTGTACCATTCTTTTGTGCACGTTTTGACCCCCCAAATTACGCGCGTGTAGATGATGACGTCATATGCAATGGGTCTATACTTATCTGTGAGACTAAACAGATGAATCTTCACTTCGTGCTTGTTCAAATAATGTAAAACTGTGTAGATTATTTCTTTGCATTTCGATTCTGCTCTTGTAACAAACAGTTCTGGTCCAGTAAAAAATGTTGAGCTACAAGCCCTGCGGTCTTTTGCGGTTCTTTATCACGGAAGAACATGTAGTTATTAATAATTACTCAGTGATTCATCTGATTCTACAAATGTTAAACCTGAAGCCCATCAATTATTAATTAATGCGGCATGGGACAGTGCAGAAATGCAAATGTTGACATTTATGTCTACTGAGGTATACCATAGGAATACTAGATGTACTGAGCATCCCCTATGGACATGTGTCGAATGCACTTTAGGTACAGCTATTTCTTCAGTAATATTTGTTGCCAGGAGAAAAAAAGTTTGTTAATTTGAAGCTTCGTTTAAATATTCTTTTAAATTTATTTTGGTTTTATTTCCTGTTTTTGTTGACTTGATTCACAAAATGTCATTTTCGACCTCTGCATTTCCCATTGGATTTCAACAAAATTAAATGACCATAAAAAAAAGTCCAACGAATTTCTTCTTGTATAGTAAAGTGCAATATACTTTTATTTCATCGTTAAGTCAATGAACCATTTCCCTTTAGAAATAAATTTCCAAAATGAAACTTAAAAAGGAAAGTTGATATTGAGAGGATTTTAATGGTACAATCTATGGACGCAATAACAAACATTGTTGATGGAGAACTATCAACAACAGAATTCCTGTTCCAGTTTCTCACTCTATTTAACTTTTATCCTGATGATCGAAAACCTATAAAGCTACACATCAATGCATTAATATCATCGGTGAAAAAGCAGAAAACAATGAAAAGTTCTCTTATAACACTCAGTGGGGGAAATTACCAGGCCAGTCAGACTGCTTTCGATTCACAAATGAAGGAAAAAAAGACTTACCGAAACCTCCTATGCTGTATTTAGTGTGTTCTCCTCTTCCCAGGTCCGTGTGGGTACAATCAGCAATTCAGGAAGGAAGGAGTGTATCGGTGTCAGGCCATCAATATGAGGGCTGAAACCCAAGAGTTAATCATCAAACGGCTACATGCTGCAAAATATAAGAAGCAACTTAATTAATTTAATATGCAAACAACTGTTTCATGAATATTAAAAAATGGGGAAGTAAATTTAAAACTACATTCATAATATTACGTTTCAAAGTCAACTCAGGTTTTTTCCCATATAATACTGGTTAAAGTACAATCCTGTCACATAATCATACTCAATACTAAAAATATCACCAGAACATACTGTGTCAAATCCCAAATGAAGAGAACGCAGAAAGGACTGATTAGACCAGTCAGCTAAGAGCAGAAGGAACTTATAAAACCTAGAAAGAGTAACTTATAAAACCTAGAAAGAGTAAGACCAAGTTGGCTTAGAGCAGAAAGGACTCATACGACCTAGAAAGACCTGGTCGGCTCAGAGCAAAAAGGACTTCTAAGACCTAGAAATGTGTGTGTAGGCCTAGTCCTTTCTGCTCTAAGCCGATGAAAATATGATGTCTAAATAGATCAAACAGTCAATAACAAAATTAAGATGAGCAAAAGCTCTGACAAACAAACAAAAAGTATTCCTATGAGAGTTGTGGAAATTCCCAAATGTACAGCAACTGGGTATTTGAATTTATTTAAATGTAAAAGATATCTAAAAATGGCAATAGAAATGCAAAACATCTGGACACAAATGTACTATCAATGTTTTTCATATGTACAGAAGATAATGTTGTTATCCCAAGAGCATCTGGGATTCCCCCTCCCCCCACCATGTTTTCAACAAAAGGAATCCCTAGAGTCTAAAAGTTATTATGTGTACACTGCACTTTGCATGTAAATGACCGATGACACTTCGTTCTAAATGTCGATTCTGAAGTCCCTCTCCAATGTGCAGAAGGACTGCAGTCAACCATACCCTCTGCTTATAATGCACTATTGTGTGCGTTAACTTTACAGTATATTAAAGGCTCCACACAAAAATCCAATCCCCACAGAAGGGTAAATTACCATCGTTTCTTATTATAACGCTGTATGCTTGCTCATTTAGCCATGAAGTGTGTGCTATTGAAGTTGAGGCTTGCATTACCTGCTGAAAATACATGTAAAGGATGGCTTCGTCAATTTGCACAACCCGCATTAGAAGCAGTACTCAATTCATGCTGTACTTTTACATTGTGTGTACACCTGTACAACAAGGCTTTAAATTAACCTGTAGCCATCCCAAATCCATCAAAATCCAACCAATTGTGTTTTGTTTGATTCTGTTGGACTTGAGGACTGCACTAATAAAGTGTGAGTATGCTTTGATCAAGCATACTACCATAATCAGAGCTTAACACTGTTAGGGTGCCGTGTTGGATTTTGTTAGTGTGAACATGGAGGGAGTGAAGAAGAATCACTACTCACTGAGTTGGTGTTTTAAAAGCCCTTTGAAGTCCTGTCGGGGAAGGAGTGGGGGACATTTGAAAGGTCATGTCATTTTCATCAGGTCATAACTTATAGTGGGGGTAAAGGTCATTGCTCAAAATTCTTTCTTACGTGAAACTGGCTCTCTGTATCTCATGCGGAATTGTATCTCATATCTTTTAATTCTGGTGTTTAGTTAACTGTAGAAATAATTATTACAAAACTATGACTCTACTAATTAGACAACTTTGTACTTATGAAAGAGTGATGTCGTGGGCACTTAAATTCAGTGCAGACAAAGAATAAGGAAAAAGTAACTGCCCTGTGCGTGGGCACTTAAATTCAGTATCCACAAAAAATACGGAAAAAGGAACTAAAGAAGAGTCCGTACAGTATTCCTTCATTTACAC